>JAKSZU010000015.1:81331858-86664358 GCA_026018925.1 Tupaia tana
AATTTTACCAAAGGAAAAAAGTTGTTCAAATGATGGAAGGACTGTCATGGAAGACAGATTAAACTTGTTCTAGATGATCTCATGAGATAAAACTTTGACCAGTGACTGAAAGTTGGAGAGAAATGAATTTGAGCTTGATATCAGAAATCTTACAACCTAAACATACAACAGAATAGGATGCTTCAGAATGTAGTGAATTCCCTATCCCTGGACATGTTGAAACCAGTTCTAGAAGGATGACAGAATAGGCAGAATGCATTTAACTGTGGTAGTACCTTAACCGCAGATGTGATCAGTGAGTGAAGGAACAGCTCAAAGAATCACTGTTTCTAAGTCCAGGATGCATATTTAAGCTTTGTGACACTGGAAAAAACATTATCTATGAAAGTCCTTTTATTCTGAGAATTTTATAGATCAATGATTCTAATAGAAGTATGCTGGCCAAATGGAGGATTTGAGGAGTATAGAAGAGGCTTCCATTGTCGTAGACCTTTCTTACCTACTTAAAATAGCAAAGGACCTCATTCTCTGAATCTACAAATAGGAAACAATAATGCTTATATCATAGAGGGTGTTTTATAAGAATCAAAGAGTTAATATATAAGAAATGCCTAATACCACAGGATTAATTGAGTTTATTAATTTAATAGTAAGTAGGATAGTACTTGGTAGGTATTCACCATTGCTTTGGGCAATAGGATTTGCCTTTTTTGTTGTTCTTGTTAAGAAAGAGTTTTGCTATAGGGTGCATGCACTTGCCAGAGAGAGACAGAAAGCAAGAAATCATCCCCTGGGGGGATGGCCATGCTGCAATCCCTTCTCCTCCATTCTCCTTTTTTTTTTTTTTTTTTTTTGAGGTTTTTGCTATAGGGCACGTGTGCTCGCCAGACAGACAGAGAGAGAGAGAGACAGAAAGTGAGAAATCACCCCCCAGGGGGGATGGTCACGCCGCAATCCCTTCTCCTCCATTCTCCTCTTGGGATCTTGGGCATGCACGCACTCGCGTCCGGCGTGAGTTCTAAGCCACCGGGTCCGGGACGCGAACCGCGGTCGACTATGTGGGAATCCAGCGACATAGCCATTACGCTAACTGCTGGTTCCCTCCTCCATTCTCCTCTTAGGATTTTGAGCATGCACTCACATGCGCTGCCAGGTCTGGGATTTGAACCAGGTTGACTGTGTGGGAGTCCAGAGATATAACCATTATGCCATCTGCTGGTCCCTTTATTTTTTTAATTGATTAATTTCTTCCAAAGTTAAAAAAGACAGAGAGACAGTGCCCCCCAACAGCATTGTCATGCCACGATTCATCCCCAGCTATAACCAGCCCCAAAGTCATGGGCATGTGTGTGCCCATCAAACTTAGGGCAGTCTCCAGGTCTCACCTGGCTCAGCCTCACAGAGCACCACATGTTACTGCTGTGCCACCATCTAGCCCCTAGAAATTTATTCATTTTATACCTTCAAGACCACATTAACATAATCATTACATAAACCCTAGGGGAGAAAGTTTGTTAGCTAAGCAACAAAAACTTGAATGATTGAATTGCTTAGACTTGAGCTAGTTATCTCAGAACAGTCCCAGACAGGGTAGCTGTTCATAACATTAGACCCAAATGAAAAGTCCAGGAGTTTAGGCTTGAGTTGGGATAAATTAGAAATGAAACATAAAGACAGGTTTTCAAAGCGATCTTCAAATTCTGGTCAGTGGGTGGGTTGGGTGGACTAAGCTAAATAAATACATATGTTGACTGTGTTTTAAAAATATTTCTCAAATCTCACTCTCCTCAAGCCTAGCGGTGCCACTGCCCTAGGACAGAGGGAAGTAACGTGTTAAAGTCATTAAACAGAAGCCAGAGAGGGCAGGGAGGAACCAACCTGAAGGCAGAAACCTGAGCTAATTCCTTAAGGAGTTTGAGTACAGCTGTAGACAGAGTGTGTGTGTGTGTGTGTGTGTGTGTGTGTGTGTGTGTGTGAAGGAAGGGGGAGGGTGTTAAGCTGGTTTGACCTATTGTGAAATTTTCCATCTGGTGGTCCTAGCCTGCTTTAGTCTGTCCTCCACACTAGATGGCCTTCTAGAAAAACAAAGTTTTTTGTATCTATTTCAAGTTTTGAATGAGCTCACCATGACTGTAAGATGTAGTACAGGTGTCCTACTTGGACCTGTCACACTCCACCTCCTCAGGTTCATCTCCCTGCTCCTCATCACACCTTCTCTGGCGCTCCTGTGCTCTAAGGCTTTCCTTCATCCCCAGACCTTTCTGGTTGCATTGCCTGTACATGTGCCATTCTCTTCATCCAGAACCATGCTCCTGCCCCAGATATCTCCTCCCTCACCAGGTCCACACAAATCTACCCTCTTCTCTAAGTCCTTCTTCTCTTTAGATCTCACTATACTACTGGGGAAGTCTTTTTCCAACAACTCTATCATCTGAGCTCAGTCCCCAATCTCAACGGGCCTTGTTTTTCCCGAGTACTTTTTTTTTTCTTATCTCTTTACAGGTTTGCAGGAGTTTCTTTAGACAGGGCCTCACTATGTCACAATCTTCTTGCTTCCGCCTCCCGAGTAGCTGGGACTACAAGCACACACACTACACCCAGCTCTTTCAGAGTCTCACCATGCTACCCTTGCTGGTTGTGAACTTGAGATCCTTTGTATCAGCCTCCCAAGTAGTTGGGACCACAGGTTCACACCATCACACCCGTCTGTTAGGGTGGGCTGGGAATTGAACCCAGGCCTCCCATGTGCCCTCAGCCTGCCAAGCAGCAGCATTGACAACATATGCCACTACAGCTGAGCCTCTCTATTGAGCTTTCAGAAAGAGCAAAGTCAAAATCTCACTCCCCAGATGAACCGTGAACTTTTCTGACAGGGACTATATTATTATATCCCGAGGGCCTACGAGTGCCTGACACTTAGTAGGTGCATTGTAAATACTTGTTAAATACATGGCTGATAAGGCATTTGGCTTGAATTCTTTGGAAGCAAAGCTTTTGATAAAAAAGGATGATTGCCTGCATCCTGCTATAATTTGCAATTTCTCTTGTTTGTCCTTTCCCTGTTCTCTCTCCCCCTTTTTATGTTTTTTGTATATTCGTACATTTATTTCATCCACACCAGACTGTTTCATCTCTTTTCATTTAATTTCTTCCTCCACAGATCTGTTGTACATGGACATCTCAGCTACAGAGCCTCACATTCATAAATATTTGCTGGATGCTTTTATTGTTCAGATGCCTTCAACATTTTAATGGAAATTATTTAAGAACCTGCTCGATAAGCTACATCGTTTGCTCACACTTGAACGGGACTGAGATGTGTCGGTCAATAACAGCTCACATTGCATTAAGATATAGATTAAAACACATAAAAGTAAAATAAACTTCATTTAGAGTAAATAAAATTTAATGCATCTTTCAAGAGTGCAAAATATTTTTAAAGATGGACACCTTCAGATAGAGCTTCTCTGACAGGAAAATGTGCCTCTGGAGCTTCGTTATTGGGATATGGGATTGGTCAGTGGCGCTATTCTCATTATTTCATGATGTAGGGTGCTTAAACTGACAGCTTTATCTGTGGGTTTTTCAAATGGGAAGCAATATTTCGACCAAGGGAGGAAAAAGCAAATAGATCTTGAGCCTGAAGGAGTCTATGGGTCTTGGATCATGGCATCTTAACTTGTAAGATCATGTTAATGAGAAAAGTAGGGTGGTTGGTGGGTGTCAGCTGGAAGAAAGGGGTGCTTGTCCAACATTCGAGCCAACCTCACTCTCACCTAATTGAGAAACTGAGCTGTTTCTGGCTTCCCTTAGCATACAGCCCAGATGAGCTGACATGTGGATTCCCTATTAACTCTTGCTGGCTGTGATTTTGTGATTTAAGAGAGGAGTTGACTATGTTTTTCACCACATTAATGGCAATGAAACATATAATGAAGTGCCATGCTCTTTTCCAGGGCCAGCTGCACTTCCAGCCAGAGTTTGTCAGTTGAGAGCCCTGCCGGACTTAGAGCTACTCAAACAATTTCTCTCCTCTGTAGACAGTGAGTGTTGTGTGGCCAACAGTCGTCTGATGGCCTGGGGCACAGAGACACATTCACGAGGACACTAGTGGCTGGGCAGAGAGATAAGTAGAGGCTTCACAGGCCACTACGTGGATTTTCCAGAAAGAGAAAAGAACTGTTGGAATTCTTAGCCTCGCTGACATTTTTTTTCTTAATGTTATGTTGTACAAGAAGGCTCTGTGGGAATGTAGTGCCTTCAAATCACTCTTGAGGCTTTAGAAGAATATGATTGCAGTTCTTTGAAGAATCTGAGGGCTATAGTATATCTGTCAGTGGTAGTTCCATGCGTAACAGCACCAGCCAGTGAAGAGAGAAAGAAAAAAAGATCAGAAGAAATTGATCGCAAGTGCTCATGGTGGTTTTCTCATACTTCATCTTATTTTCTGGTAGATAACAGTTCCTTATGATTCCTGGACATTGCAGTGAATGAGCTATTTGGAGGCTTCTTTGTTCTTGCTTGCTTCCATGTTTAAGATGTGGACATCTATGTATACTCACGTATGCTTCTGAATGTAAACACACACATATATCCACATACTTCAGTATTCATATATTTCTTCCTCAGTCACAGGAAAGTTGACAGCTGAATCACTTTCTCCAACATACTTCTGAGGGCTAAGTATACATTTTTCTATGCAAAAACGCATCATAACTTTCCCGATGACCCAATATTTCAGTGATCATAGCTTGGGTCTAATCAGGAAGACCACTTAGACATGTATCACCCACAGACACCACCACTGCTTTGTCATACTTGTTACCATAGAATATGAATAAATGGAGATGGAGTCAGAGTCCTTCATATTTTTTGAAATGTTTCTTTCCACATAATGTGAAAGATCAGGCTGAAGTGTTTAGAAAATGGTGAGCATATTGGTTTCCTCAGGCTTACATAATCAAATGCCATAGACTGGGTGACTTTAACTATAGTTAATTTTCTAACAATTCGGGAGATCAGAAGAGAAAGATCAAGATGTCAGTGGCTCTGGGGCCTCTCTCTCTGCCTTGAGGATGGCCACCTCCTCCCTATATCCATACATGGCCTCTGTGTATACACCCCTGTTGTCTCTTACTCTTCTTTTTAAAGATTTTTGCCATAGGGTGCATGTGCTCACCAGAGAGACAGAAAGATGAAAAGTGAGATTACCCCTTAGGGAGGATGACACCACAATCCCTTCTTCTGGGATTTTGGGCACACATGCACATGTGCCCTGCGTGAGTTTCAAACTACCCTGTCTGGGACTTGAACCATGATCAACCATGAAGGAGTTCAGTGCCTTAACCACTATGCCTTCTTAAAAGATTCTAGGATTATAGGACTCCATCCCAACAGCTTCATTTTAACTTAAGCACTTCTTTAAAGACCTTTATCTCCAAATACATTTATGTTCTGAGATACTAGTGATTAGGTGCTTATGTCTGAATTTTGCCTTGGGACACAGATCAGTCCATAACAATGGGTTTTTCATATGTGTGTGTGCTATAGGGCATGTGTGCTCACTAAAGAGACAGAGAGAGAAAGAGAGATGGAAAGCGAAATAACTCCATGAGGGGAATAGCCATACCACAATCCTTTTTCCTCTTGGGATCTGGGGCATGCATACACACATGCTCCATGTGAGTTTCAAGCCACCAGGTTCAGGACTTGAGCTGCAGTCAACCATGTGAGAATCTAGTGATATAACCATTACAGCTTCTGCTGGTTCCACAATGGGCCTTTTCAACAGGTATTATCACCACAAACATCATTATCAAGATTTCAATCAACTTGGGGCTGTTGGCTTCTGAATATCCCACATTGTGACAAAGGTATATATATTTAAGTCATTCTATGGGTGCCCAGTTTAGAGTAATAGTCCCTGTCTCTAGTGCAGTAACAAAAGAAAAGACCAAATTTAAGGCTTAACTCAGTTTATATTTAATAAGAGGAATATGCCAAGTGGCATCTTTTTTAATAAAATCACTGGAAAGCATTGTATGTGACTACAATAATAATAAGGAAATGCGCTTCCTTGTTATAAAATTGGAGAAGCTCTCAGGGAAGCATTTTTCTGAGTCACTGAAATTTCTTCCTCTGTTATTCTGTCTACTCCTTTACTCCCAACTCACCTGTGGTACTGCAGAAAATAAACATTTAAAAGATCCTTCTGCCACTTGCCCAAGTCTCTTTTAGACATTCAAGGTTAAATATATACAAGATTCCTGACTATGTTACAAAAGAATTCTTGGAATTCTTCATCTTTGTAAGATGTTTTCCTCCTCTGCACTGCCTCAACCATAGCAAGTATTATTGTTATTAATGTTATAATGATAAAAACAAAAGCAAAGCTGCCATTATGAAGTTACAGGCACTTTGCTAAAAAGCTTTATATTTATTATCCCAATCAATTACCACAACAGCCTATGAAATATGTGCTATCATTATTTCCATTAGGAGGATGAGAAAACACAGCTATATGCATGACCAAGATCTTGACTTCTTGTCTTCCCTTTGGTCTTGAAGCTGTGCAACTCATAATGGTACAGTCAGTCAGTTCTCCATCCTACTTGATCTTGCAGCCCTAGTTCTGATGTTTAACATGGTCTAAGTCATATTTGCTCAAAATCCCTGACTCCACTAGCCCACGTTAACAAGATGCCAACCCAAAGTCCCAACTAGTCATCTGGATTGGTATCTTGATAACCTGCCCCATTCTCTATACCTGGAGATATTTTAAAGGAGCAAGTCTCATTAGGATCATTTTTTTTTAAACCTCTACCTTGGTTGTGTTTAAATAAATGTTCATAAATTGAGATATTTTCACCAGTTAGATTTGGGGAAACTGTGCTTTTTTTTTTAAAGAAAAAAAAAAGCACAAGAAGATCAGCAGATTAAATTTTGTACATTTCTCTTTTTTCAAAAGCATCCAGTGGAACCTACCCTAATAGAGCAGATTCTCATATAAATGCCAGACAAAACATAGAACTTCTTATAGGAGTAAGAATATTAGCAATAAAATAGAGACTTTATAATATTTTTTTATTGCCAGAAAGTGCATCATACATTCATCAGAGAGAGAAAAACAAAACAAAACAAAACAACCCACCCAAAGGGGCGTGGTCACTCAGCAATCCTTTCTCCTCCATTTCTCCATCCTGTTGGAATGTTGAGCATAAACTACAGGTACCCACCATAGTTTTCAAGTTCTGGAATCCAGCTTTGAACTGAGATTGGCCATGTGGGATTTGGTTCCCATGTGGGATCTGGCTCCTCTTAACCAACTGTGTTATAGGGCCAGCCCTCTCTCTCATCCTGAAAGATCACCAGGGTCTTTTGTTCTTTAAAGCTTCCTACAAAGAGGGACCAGCAGATGGCATGATGGTTACAACACTGGACTCCCATATGGCCATACATGGTTTGAGTCCCAGACCTGGATGCTTGAAAGTCACGCCAGGTATGTGTATGTGTGTCCAAAATCCCAAGAGGAGAATGGAGGAGAAAGGATGGTGGCATGGCTATTCCCCCTGGGTGGTGATTTTTTGTTTTCTGTCTCTCTGGTGAGTGTATGCATCCTATAGCAAAAATCTCTCTTTAAAAAATAATAATAATAATAAAAAAACCAGCATTGTTTAAAGGCATTGTAGTTGGTATCCAGTCACTCAACAATTCTGATAGTGTCTTTCTGTGAAGATACTACTGAGAAGAGAGCTGATACTTCTCACTAAAATACTTAAGATCACTCTGTTTTAGGACAACCAAACTAGCATTATGATCTTGTGCTTGTTTTTTTTTTTTTTAATTCATTTTTTTTCTTTTTTCTTTTCTTTTTTTAGTATTTTGCCATAGGGCATGTGTGCATGTGGAAGAGAGATAGAGATAGAAAAGGAAAGTGAGAAATCACCCCTAGGGGTGATGGACATGCTGCAATCCCTTATCCTCTGTTATCTTCTCAGAATTTCATGCATACACACACATGTGTCTGGCATAATTTTGAAGCTGCCAGGTCCAGGATTTGAACAACAGTCAGCCATGTGGGAATCTAGCCATCTTAACCTCCAAACTGGCCCCATTTTCCCCCTTTCTATGAAAGGTGATCTCATCATTCAGCATTGCTTCAGCATCCCCTTTAATTAGGGTAAAGAATGATGATACACGAAGGTATGTAGAGGCTACATGTTTGTCAACCAAAATTTCCTACTTTCTATTCACACTGGGGAAATAACTAGCTGAAAAATGTGTGGGAACTCATAAGATCACTGAGTAAAGTCTAAATCTGAAAAACTAGTGCTTGTTAATTTGCTATACTTAGTAATTGATCTCAGTATTGACTGAAGGTATAGGAGGAGAAAAAAATTAAAATTGTAAATAAGTAGGTACTTATTAAGACAATGGGAAGAGGGATATGGGTAGGAACACTGTTCAGAGGGCCAGCAGGTCACATGGTGTTTAAGGCACTGGACTTCCACATGGTGGACTATGATCTGAGTTCCATCCTGGAGGTCTGACAATCACAGTGAGTGTGTATATATGTATGTGTGTGTGTGTGTGTGTGTGTGTGTGTGTGTGTGTGTTTGCATGCGTACGTGCACCCAAAATCCCAAGAGGAGGCTAGAGGTGAAGGAATTATGGTGTGGCCATAGCCCTGGAGGAGATCTGTCATTTCCCCTTTCTCTGTCTCTCCAGCTATCATACACACCCTATGGTTAAAAAAAAAAATTGAAAAATTGAATGCTGTTCAGAGAATATGTGTTTCAGTGTGTAAATTTTGTATAAATTTATAAGAGTGACTATTCAGTATGAGGCTTAGACAAACTCAACATACACCAGGTGCATGGCACAAGGGAGAATATTTGACATTGTAAATAAATTCAGATATATGTCCTAAATGGAAAAAGTAAAAGTGCAAACCCCATTGTAATCAATAAGATTATTTTTGTCTTGCATCAACATGTCTTTTTTTTTTTTTTTTCACATTACCCCAAGCTAATAGTCAAGGCATGCACATTTTATACTGGATTGTTGGAAAAGTCATGACATATTTTTTCTGTTTTTCTAGCAGAAATGTGTCATGACTTTTCTGACAACCCTATATCATTTCAGTAGATTCACTTGTCATCTCCTACATCTGTGAAATGTCTACTCACTCAGAGTTTAATTATCATAATGCATTTGTCTCTCACCCAGCAGTCTTTTGGCTATGTCAATGCTGGGCATCCTAAATGGATACATTTTTAGTTCAGGGTATGCTGTTTGGGTCTTTCTCCATATACATAGCTGGGAGAGTAAAAGAAACAAGAGGCAGGTTATGATTCTAGATGATTAGAAAGACTCATTGCCACACTAGAAAACCAACATAGTATTTCCTGGATGTTCCTAGGCACTTATGTTAATTCACTTAGTCCTTACAACAACTTCAGGGGAGGAGGGATTAATGTACCAAATCACAAATGAACAAATAAAGGCATCGAGAAGATAAATAACCTACTCCGGGTCACCACTATGATTGGGGGACTGAGATGGAGGCAGAGCTATCTGACTGTGAAGCCCCTGCATTTACCACCCAACCTACAGAGATGGCCCATGACACAGCCACTGCTTAGCTATTCAGGGAGCTTTGTGCTTAATAAGACATGGGAGAACTAAGTTCACATCAGAACACTTGAGCCATGTTCCAGGATCGATCATAACAGCCAGGACTGACTGGCTGTTATGAGTTGACACAGCAGGTGTGGAAAATATTCAAACAGCAGTAGTGAACATGAGAGAAATACAATGGGTAGTGCTTGTTATTGTTATAAGAGTTACAAGGATCATTTCAGTCTGTGTTTCACCAAATGTTATGAATTTAGACAGCATTTTTTTTTCTTTTTGTAAAAATTTGCTAGAGGGAATGTGGGGAAAGAGGGAAAGAGAGTAAGAGGGAGGGGGTGGGAAGAGACCCCATGGGGACTGGTCACACTCTAATCCGTTCTCTTCTACCTCTTCCTATCCTTGGGATTTTGGGCATGAATACATACATGCCTGGCATGTTTCTCAATGCCAGGTTTAGGACTTGAAATGCATGGTCAACCATATGAGATCCAGCTGCCTTACCACTAGGCCATGGGTTCGTCCATCTTCACAATATACACCTAATATTTTCTATAAAGTTAATTTTTACATTAAATACCTACTGAAGCTTCACTATAAAGAGAAAATGTCATCTAACAACCATTACAATGAATATATAATAAGTAAATAATTTAGCCACATGTCATCTAAGATCACCTCACATCCTGCTGAGGGAAAATCAGGTCTTCTTAATAGTATTCATATGTAAAAATGTATTTATTTTTTCTTTCTTTTTCTACCTTTCTTTCCTCCCTTCTTTTCTTTCTTCCCTTCACAAATACTTAATGAGTACATTCTATGTGCCTAGAAGCATTCTAGAAAACTAGAAAGAATCCAAAGTCTCTATAAACCTTTCTTCCTATACCATAACAATGATACACACACTAGAGTTAGCATAGAAGATATAACATCAGGAGCTCTAAAAACCAAACATGGTAAAGAAGCAGAGAGCACAGAGGATGAGATCTTCTCAAGCCCCTCTAGATCCCCTCTCAACCCTTTTCCACAATCTTCTTCTGGCTCAGGCTCTGCCCATGGGAATGTCTCTGACAAGAGATGGGAGAATAGAAGTAGGAGTGTGGAGAGGTCATCTCCCACATGGCCGACCACTTGAGTCCTAGATCTAGCACCTTGAAAATCATGCCAGATGCATGTGCGTGTGTGCTCAAAATCCCAAGAGGTAATTTTCACTTTCCTTCTCTCTGTCTCTCTTAGGCAAACACATGCGCCCTATGAAAAAAACCTAGGTAAATAAAGTAAGTAAGTAAGTGGAAGTGTGGGTATCTTTCTTCTACACACCTTCCCCACAAGGTCATTGGGTAGGGAGTGAGTCTCATTGCTTTTTACTCAACATTCGTCCTGAATTTTGGTAACTGAGACTCTTTCTGTAAGGGGAATGAAATTCTAAGTAAGATGAGGTGATTAGAAATCTCCTTTTGCCACATTTTCCACTGAAACAGAGAACAAGACAGAAAATGAGATAAACACAGACTTTTGGTAATCCACATCTTTCTTAAGGTCATCTGGTATTATTCGAAATTTTAGAAATCCCAAACAGACTTTTCCTCCCTTATTTCTATATCCCTTAAGTAGAATCATCAAAGAAGAGCTATCAAAGAATCAAAGACAACAATCAGGAATAGGTGGGTAAGAAGTGAGGAAAGATACATTGGAAACGAGAGACAGTGGGTAGAAAAGCAGTTCACGATGAGGTCAGAGGGCGCTTCTGGATAGAACTGCCAACTTCTCTGTGGCCAACCACTAAATCGTTCAATCCTTGAATTTGGGGAGACCAGAGATTCCTGATGTTTATCTGGTTTATCTCCACATACAGTTACCATTTTGTTACCCTTACATAAAGCTATATGTTTATTTTCAATTTTCCAAGAAATGCTACTTGAAACTACAAAAATAGTTTAAATATTTTTGAGCTAAATGTAGTCTTTTAATTCCCTATGCTTCAGTTTCTCTTCTTCCTTAATGTGTTACGGCTGGAAGAATATAATTAATTCAACATGGTTGCTTAGAGAGACATTCTCCAGGTTCTGCTAGGCATTCTGTAGTCATTTATTCAAAATTGGGCCCAGGGAATAAGACTCTCAAGTAAATAATTTATTATGTTTGATGTAAATTCATCTAGATTGTTTTACTTTTCTTAAAATACATACTAATGCTCTTAAACAGTGTGAAATATGCACAGCATCTGATAGTTGTAGAATAGCTTTATCACTCCACAACTCTGTTTAGACAAACACAAATCGAATTTCAGCATCTCAGTGTATTACTCTGAAAATGTGCTCATTTGGCAAGATTTTTTTTTAAAGGCATGTAGACTCTACCCAGAGTAAATCAACCTTTCTAAGATGAGAGGAAAAATATATTTTTCACATCACTGTTATCAGAAACCTGCCTTTCAGGAAGCCTTTTACTCCAAATGGGTCCTCACTCATTTGACCAATCATCTATGGTTTCCATGAAATTTTAAAATACATGTTTTGCCGAATTCTGATATAGCAAGGGCTCTTTATTTTCCTTAAATAACCACTCTGAAAATTCGAGCTTGCAGTTTTAAAACTAGTACTTATTATTTGACATGGTTCTAGCAGGACTCATAGATGGAGGGTTTGCTACTCACTCACTTTTGGCCAGCATACCTTCTGAAAAGCGACAGAAATGTTTAGACATGCTGTGTTAACTGTGGGTTCTTCTGAGGATTGCCTGGAAATTAAATAATTTATGCCCTTTTTCTAGCTCAGATTGCTATAAACTAAAGCAAAAATAGGAATGGTATTTATAGGCACGCGCTTACTTTAAGAAATGTACAAAAACAACAACAAAAAAAAACTCTTTGCCACCACATTTTACAATAAATAAAATACTGTTAACAAATATGCCAGTGTTTTTTTGAGCAGTTTATATTTTATTTGAGAGTTGTCATATAAGTAAGTAATCACCAAAAATGTGGCTTTGCTTAGCTCAGACTTTAGAGCTAGAAGGGCCTTACAAATTATTTGTGCAAATGTTTTAGTTTATCAACAAGAATACCCAGAGTGAGTTAGCCAAAAATAATTTAATCTCTTCTGAATTTATAGAGAGGGACCCAGGAGCTGCTTTTTGTCCTGTGGAATATCAAGGAGACTAACTGGAGTGGGTCAGACAAGAAAGACTTACTGGCAGGAATATTAGAGATTCTTAGTGACCAACAAAGGGAGAAAAAAAGGATCCAGAATGATGTCCAAAAGTCAGGTCTAGTGATGACTGATGTACATTGTTTCACCAAACCTGACCAGGGCTCCACAGACGTGGTCACCTACCACATGAAGCTGGTTCTCTGCCTACCCTACATAAAGCATGTACAGTTTGCCCTCTACAGGGCTTCCACGTACAGCTGAGTTGAAAGCCACCATGCAAACGTGTCCACCTACAGGGACAGGTGGGGACTAACGTTCCCTCCTCCATTCCCTAGGCCTGGCTCTGTAGCACAGAGACATGGAAAACCATCCAATGGAAAGAGCACCACTTACTGGTCTCACAGTGTTGTTACCTACTCACCAAGTTATGCACTTTCCCCAAAAGGACACCCTAAATCACCTATATGTCATATAGGCTGCTCAAGTCCTGGACACTTTGACATTTGAAATATCTCTTGGGAAACTCACTTTTCAAGGAGATAGTTAGCTAGATGACCTTTATTAACAACAACTGGAGACTTATTTAGTTATAGGAGCAAAAGAGAGGTCAACTACCATTCCACTTTGATGCCAATTCTTCATAAAATGTCTGAGGAAAGATTTGGCCAGTTAGCAGAAAGTACAAAGCCCTCTGCAGCCATTATGAGCAGTCACCCTTGAATTTATAACCAGGAGCCACATTTCATATTCCAATAACGATCAGTTCTATGGAATACATATAATATGGCATTTTCTTAAAGAAGGCACTTCTCCAAATCTGTGCCCTTGGACATGTTTTAATGCTTCGATTGTGTTTTGACATTTTCATGTCTTCATTAGTGAATTCCAGCAAATCTCTTCTCCTTGAAACCATTGCTTGCCCCCAATACCTACCTCAGCAAGCCATTTGCTCACTGAAGGATTAGGGCAATTTTTATTACTCTGAACAATAAAATAATGTGGTGATTCTCTTTGTCTGAACTATGAGAGCATTCATTATTCCTATGTATCTTCCTTTCGTATTGAGAATTCAAGCTGGTTTAATTTAATTTAATCCATTGAATCACAGTTGTTAACCTGGAGCAATAAGTATTTATTTATTAAGTCCCAATCATGTAGACAGGGCACTGTGCCTTCCTCACTGGTCACCAGAAAGCTAGACTTTACCAGTTTTTCTTTCCTCTCCCTTTAGCTGAAGACTGTGTCTCATACCAAGCAGGCCTTCAAAGGACAGTCAGTGAATGAAAGATTGAATGTCGAGTTGACCCCACAGTGCAGTGATTAAGCAATGTGCATAGGGAACTGCATCCCACAAAACCAACCACAGTTTGGTGGCTCGAAAAACACATCACATGCGTGTGTGTGTCTGCTGCATGACCAAGATCCTGATGGAAAGTAGAAACGCAGGAAGAAGATTGTAGCATGACCACACCCCATTAAAGAATGCTTTCTCTCTCTCCCTCTCTCTTATTGATACATGCCCTCTGGAAATAAGAAAAAAAAAGTTTTTGTTTTGTTTTCTTTTTTAAAAAGAGTGTATAAAACAGTTACTTTTGTTTTAATCAACAGCAATTTCAATATTCCCAGTATAAAACTGGAAGCACTTAGCCCCATGAAACATACTTGAGCAACAACAAAGACCAACAAGAATTTTTAGAGCAACTTCCTGGTTGATTCGAAGCTTCTAAATGTAGCACTTGACTGTGTACCTCTGTTCTCCAGCTGGATGACAGAGCTCCTGAAGTATTCATTGTGAATGCCTGATACTTATTCTAGGGATCCAAAAGTGCCTCTTTTCCACCAACCCTTCTCCCTCTCCATACAATCCAGAAAGTCTCATATGTGACCATTAATACCTGATCTCAATCTTGTTTTCTTCCTTTTTTTTTTCCTTCAGTTGTCATAAGTCTCATGTCCTTGCCTGTGAGAAAGATAGAGCTCTCCCAAGATTGCAGTGGTCATGCTGCAATCTCTTTTCCTCCATTTCTTCAACCAATAAGGACACTGGGCATGCACAAACATGTGCCTAGTGTGTCTCTCAAGCCACTTGGCTAGGACTCAAACCACAGTTGGCTATGTGGAATATGGTTTCCATAATCAGTAGGTCACACAGCCAGCTCTGAACCTTACTTCTATTTTACTTCCACTCAGGCCTCCAAAATCCTTCTAGTACCAGTTCTATTACTACAATATATAGGGAAGAAGTACATTAATGAAATAAAGTAAAATCTCTACTAGGTAAGTAAGAGTGATGAGAAATGTTGAGGCAGAGAAGAAAAAAATAATAGACTCTAGTTTTTTCTAGATTATTATTTGGCCTCCTCTTAACATCCCTTTTGAAAGGAAGGTGGGGTTATATGACACTAAAGTTCCAATTCACATTTTCAGTAGTGCTACTAGTCAATGAATTAAGACATGTTCTGTTGGCCTAAGAGAATTGCTATAGCTGCTGCACTCACCAACACAAGTCACATGGGCTTTCTGAGTGACTAACAGAGTCCAACCAACTCTATCAATAAGGATGATGACCACCTAAACTTAATTCCCTATGCACATGTACAAGATTTTTAAGGGTATCTGTGGAGAGGCATTTCCATAACATCCTTTGGTAATCCCTCACTCTTATCATGTGACCAGTGGAGATGAAGCTGTTCCATATATCTGAGATAAATCTGCCTGCTGTAGGTCAGTAGGTTTCCAAAGAGTCTGCCCTATTTCACTTGCCCTCTTCCCCATGGACTTCATAATATGATTCATTGTATTTTCAGATACATGAGGGTGTAGGGGCCCTAAGCAGGTTAGAATAATTAATGACCATCTTCCTCACCTTAACAAATTGAGAAATAAGTCAAAGAGCATGGTTAAAATATCCCTTGATGGGCCAGCAGGTGTTGTGAAAATTAAGGCGCTGGATCCCATATGGCTGACTGTGCAGTTTGAGTTCTTTAGTAATCATACTAGGCAGTGGCCCTTCCAAGGGTGCTCAGTGCACAAAGGGGTGGAAAACAGCCAAAGGTATTTAGAAAATGTCCCTCCTAATGCAAACCAGAGGTGGAGAAGAGGTAGCCTTTACTTAAAATTGACCAGTGTCCAACCCTACTGACATAAACTGATTCGTCCTTTAACTATAAACTATTCATGTAGACTCACTGGCCTACATTTTTTTTTTTTAAATCTACTTAATCATTCCAAAAGCAGTCTCTGCCATTTCTGTGATATGTGCAGCCATGGGTAACAATTTCATTTCTCTTTTAATAAAATCTATTCCTGAACAATCCTCGTTAATTATACTGCTTGGTCAACCAAACCAGGTTGACCAAACTTCCCACAAGAGGCTCTATGGGAATTGCCCAGAGACTAGATTATGTGCTTCCGTAGCCTGAAAGTTGATCTGGATTCATGGCTTAGTCCAGCCCCTCTGGTTCAGTGTGTGGGATCCTGCTCTGGCTGGGCAGATGACTTGTTCAGAGCCATGCTTTTGCCCTAATTGCTACAGTGGCACTAACTCCACTGTGCAGTGGAGATAGCTTATGCTTGATTCCCCCTGGCACATTCACACCCCCATTGTCCTAAAGATCCTGACTAGAGTGAAGACAGGGCCATAGTGTTAAATTCCTGGGAATAAGTAAGGATGAGAAAAGGTTATACAGGCATCCTCAATAACATGGTCAGTTGGTGGCAGGTGAATACAGAATGGCACCTATAGACCTGTTGTTACTCACAACTATGTGTGTTTAATACCATATTACACATTTTCTAAGGACAGACAGGGACATTAATTCTCCCCTGTTTGCCTTCTTTAACTTGAATGTTTCTTGCATGGAAAAAATCACTGTGTGTCCTGGAAGGAACAGGGACTTTAAGACTTGATGAGCCTAGGGGTGAGGTTCAGCTGTCTCAGTGTTTTTAGGGAGCATGCCCCTTCAGCTCATTGAGTCTCATCTTTCTTATCCATAAAATGGCAATAACTATCCCATGTGTTCATGGTGAGGATTGAAGGAAATTACTTATGAAATGCACTTATCATACTAATTGGCACTTGGTGGCATGAAAGTTGGTTAACTAAATTCTTTTTTGTTTTGCTTTTTAAATTTGCCAAAGGGTGCATATGTTTATGAGAGAGAGATAGTGAGAAAGCACCCACCATGAGGAATGGTCATATCTTGAAATCTTCTCATCCATTCCACCTTCCTTCCAGGATTTTGGGCATGCATGCACACCTGTCTGGTGTGTTTTCCAACCAAACAGGCCCAAGACTTGAATTGCACAGTCAGCCATGTTGGATCAAGCCAATCTAGCCCACCTAATCACCATGCCCTCAGTTGGCTCTAACTAAATTCTTATCATGGCCATCTACCACACAATGGAAAATGCAGCCTTCAGATACATGTTCCTGGTGTTTCATAGGGCAAACATTTTGGCCACAAGTTTACTTTTCGAAGTATGCTGTACCTCTAAATATCTGAGTTATAATTCATTCTTTGTCCTTAACTGTTCTCCCATCTTGATCCACTTTTTATGACACTAGCCTAAAATGGTACTATTTACAATATTAACAGAAAAGAAATCATGTCAAGGTGAGGTTTCTAGGAGAGAAATAAGGATAATAGGATTGCCTGTCTTTAGAACCTAAATGAGGCAGATTCTCATATCTACCCAATTGAAAAGTAGCAGACCTGTCATTTGAACCCTTTATAGATCTACTTCCAAAGTAGTTTCCCTTCCTGATAACCCATTTCCACACTAGTTATGATGTATACAATATACAAATCATGGTGGAAAACTCAGGAGCTAAATATTTAGTAGATGTGCTCAATGACTAAATCTTATTTCAATGATTTTTCTTATTAAGTAGCAATTATTAAATATTATAAGTATTAAAAATATACTGCAAATAAGTCTTACGTCCTTTATTTCTAACTCCTCAATATTTATTTAAACATCTTCTTTGCCAACTGATCTCTGCCATCACAGTTGTACACCTGTGATCCACTCAACTATGGCATACGATTGTGTTTTGATATATAGGAAGTATTTGTAGGATAAAAATATTTATCTGTTGCTTATAGCCAGCATATTCTAAAGTAAAACGCTCTCATTACTTTTTCCTTCTTACAACTATTTGATATCTTCTCCTTGACTTTCGTTTGTTGAAAATCACAGGTATGACATGCAAGAATCTTCATGATCTGGTCTCAGTTTCTCTCTGCATCTTCAAGTGTAATCACACTTTATATTCATGTCATAATAAGCTATCTGCAATTTCCCAAATATCTTATTCTTTAAGAGTTTTGCATATGGCTATTCCTCAATATTTTTGTACCTGCCTGTTCCTACATACTCTTTGCTTCCTGTCCTCTTATATTTCAAGTCTTGATGTAGGAAGAAATTTTCCCTGATCTTTATAAGAAAAGGTGAGGTATCCTCTATTGTGTTTCTTTGGTGGTATTTATTAAATTCTAACCTGTCTTTATCTACATAGGTCCACCAGAGTAGGAGCAGTTGGAGTATAGTTATTTTTTTCTTCACTCATAATACAACATGTGCATGCACATGTAAAAATGAGAGAGAAAGCAAGGTGAGCACTCTCCACAGGGTCTGCTCATGCCATGATCTCCTCCCTCCACTCCTCTAGTCCATCAGATTCTGGGCACACATGCATGTGCCCTGCATGTTTCATGCTGACTAGATTGGGATTCAAACCAGAATCACCATGTGAGATATGGCTTCCCTTGAGCAGTGCATTATCACTGTACCATGGAGCTGGTCCAAGAGTGTAGTTACCAATTTGAGTGCAGTTATTCTCTCTGTTACATCTGCAGCTATGTCTTAGAGCCCAGCACTGTGTCTGTTATGCACTTCGGTAGCCTGAACACTGATCCAGATTCACAGTTTAGTCTAGCCTATTACGATTTTGTCGAGGGACCAGCAGATGGCACAATGGTTATGTCACTGGACTCCCAGTGGTTCGAATCCCAGATCTGGTGGCTTAAACCTCACACCAGGTGTGTGTGCGTGCATGCCCAAAATCCTGAAAGGAGGATGGAGGAGAAGGAATTGTGACAAGCCCATACCCCCGGGAAGTGATTTCATGCTTTCTATCTGGCAAGTGCATATGCCCTATAGCAAGAAAACTCTCCTAGAAAAATGTGCGGGTCAGCAGTTGGGGTAATGGCTATGATGCTGGACTCCCATGTAGTCGACCATGGTTTGAGTCCTGGATCTGGTGGCTTAAACTCATGCCGGGCACATGTGTGTGCATGACCAAGATCCCGATAACAGAATGAAAGAGAAGGGATTGTAGCATGGCCATCCCTTCTTTCTGTCTCTCCGTCTCTCTCTGCCTTTCTAGTGAGTGCACGTGCCCTATAGCAAAAACCTCTCAAAAAAAAAAAAAGTGTGTTGAATGAATAAGTGAATCAAAAAATCAATGAGCAGAAGCACAGACATAAATTTGAAAATGGTAGGGGAAATTAGGAGGGCAGTATCCATATATCACAAAGTCCATAATCCTGAGAAGTTTCTCCTTGATAGTGCCCCGAAGGGAGTTACCATTCACACATTGTCTCACCTCCTAGTAAATTTAGAGACTATTCACAACTATATCAAAAAGAAACAATATCAACCAGTAAGGAAATGGCATGTATTTGTTGAATTAAATTTGAGGTATAAAAGCAACTTAAAGAAACTTTTTAATTCACGATCTTTATGTTCAAATTTATAGTCAATTTTTTTTCTAAACCATAGACTGTATAGATTGTCTCAGAAGATGTTCATTCAACAAATATTAAGTGCCTGCTCTGTGCAAATATTAGAGTAGGTCATGAGATTTTTGAAGGTGAATAACATTCATCTGTTTTCCTGGGCCTCTGTTCTCTCATTTTAAAATGAGGACTTCAAAAGTACCCGTCTCAGAAAACTCACATAATTGCTTGGAATAACAGTTGGCATGTAGTAAGCACTCAGTTCATCTCAACTTTGGTGAGGTGACCATGAAGGCTAGATGAGATGATGACGCTGGTGGTTCCATGACCATATGAAGCTTAAAGGTCTCATATGAATGACACACATGACTGAATTATTGTTCTACCATGTGAAAAATACCATGAAAAATTAATAACAAGGTGAAAATAGGGCAGCAAGGAGTGTAGTTAGTTCTGCCTGGGACTGGCAAAAGAAGGTTAAACTGATCATGAAAGCTTCACCAAAGGTGAGACAAAGCTGAGGTTTGAAACCCCTATTGTACTTAATGATCTCGATGCTATTTCTAATCCCTCCTAAGAGGTATCTTTTTCATAAATTAAGATCTTAATAACTGGGCAATGTTATCAGGAGAAACATAACTATAGAGATACACTATAGTGGGTACTTCCACTAAAGTTTATAATTGATCTAATTGTTTTGGAGAGTGTTTTTTTGTTTGGTTTTTCTTGTTTTTATTCTTGTTTTGTTTTGTTTTGTTTTGTTTGCTATAGGGTGCATGTGCTCCCTAGGGAGACAGATAGACAGAAGGCGAGAAATCACCACTACCACCACCCCCCAGGGAATGGCCACACCTCAATCCTTTCTCCTCCATTCTCCTTCTGGGATTTTGGGCACGCATGCACACATGCCCAGAATGAGCTTTAAGCCACCGGGTCCAGGACTCAAACCACGGTCAAGGATGTGGGAGTCCAACGACATAACTGCTACACCATCTTCTGGTCCCTTTAGGAAAGAATTTTAGAGCATTTCAATAAAATACGTTAATTACACTGAAGTCTGGATATATTAAAAAATATTTTTTAATGGCTTGTCTTTCAAAGGAAGATTTTCTATCTAGGTATTTTCATAGCCCCTATCGTTGGTATCTTCCTGCTTTGACAAATGCATTCATTATTAGGCAAAACATATGTGCCAAGAAAATTACAGTGTCTGTCAAGCTTGGAAGAATCTGAAACACACTTTGCCATGAACATCACAGAATATAGAGTTCTAAGAATGTGGCCACCGTCATAAGCTGGAATTGTAGGTCCTCATGAAAAATATGTTTTAAAAGGCACTCCTAGAGACTAGTAGATGGTGTAATGGTTACGTCACTGGACTCCCATGTAATCGACTGAGGTTTGAGTCCTAGACTCAGTGGCTTAAACTCATTCCAGGCATGTGTACATGTGCCCAAAATCCCAATAGGAAATGGAGGAGAAGGGATTGTGGCATGGCCTCACCCCGGGGGGGGGGGGGGGGTAGTGGTGGTGATTTCTTGCTTTCTGCCTCTCTTTCTTGCAAGTGCACACATCCTATAGCAAAAAACCTCTCTTGAAAAAAAAAAAATATATATATATACTTTTAGCCACTAGTACTTAAAAATCAAATAGCGTCCAAGCCAAAGAGGGCTCGTCACTCCATGTGGCTTACTCTTTCATTTCTAATGCAGCGGTTGTTATTCATACTCCAAGAATGAGCCTTTCTGTCACTGTAGCAAAAAAAAAAAAAAAAAAGGAAATAAAAAAGAGAACTTATTTCATCCTCAACGGGTATGAAAATTGTTATCCTAGCAGATCTCCCTTTTCCAGGAGTACTGTAAGACTTACAAAGCTATGTGTGTCTTGATTAGCCTCCAGTATCTTCAACCTTTCATTTGCACCTCCTGAGTATCTAAAGTTTGCTCTATTGCTTTCTCCCTTTTTCATTTTTATGATGTAAAGCCATTATAAATCCACAGCAAATAAACTAGCCAGAGATTAATACCAATAGCAACAATATAACAACAGCAGACATAAAAAATACAGCTGGAATCCACCATAAACAGGCAAAACTGAGCTCCAAAGAGTGCTTCACTATTCAGTTCATAAAAGCCTGAATGCTGTCAGCCCAGCCACAGGAGAACAATCAAATGGGCTTTCCTGGACAGGCACAGCAACTCATTGATCAACTCTGTCACTTCAGACAGAGCTAGCAAAGGGAAACAGATCTCTTTCCTTCCACTCTGATGGTAGGAAATAAGGAAAGGTAGGGAAAAGGAAAAGAGGACGGTGTGATGTGTAGATGTTAGGGTAAGCAGCCAGGCATGGGGACACCTCAGATAAAATACCTTGGGGTGTGCCCCATAATCTGCCAATAACTGAGCATCTAAGTATGCAGCACCCTGTAGCCTATTTCAGAGGTGATGCAGCTTAGAGATCATGAAAATGAGGACTTTAGACTTAAGTTGATAATCAAATACAAAACAGATGTACCTGGGGCCAGAAGGTACCATGGTGATTAAGGTGCTAAACTACCACATGATTGACCGTGGTTCCAGTCCTGGATCTGGTGGCTTGCTTTCTCATTTCTCATTCTCTCTCTCTCTCTCGCTCTCTCTCACTCTCTCTTTCTCTCTCTCTGATGAGCACACCTGCCCATAGCAAGTTAAATAATAATAAATAAATAAAATTAAATAAATAATTCTTTTAAAAAATGCACATGACAAAATCAGAAAACTTCCTGAAATTAGGATTGCCCAAGACAATCTAAATACTATGGTTTGCAAACCTATGAAATAACAAATTTTCCTATTAAATAAAACATGGTATGTATAAACTTTGTTCATGTAGGATGTGCATTCATTTCATTTGGGGGTTTATTTAATTACTATGTTCATATGTATATACGTACTTATGATAGGTGCTTATACACATACCCTATTAGTGTGTGCTAGATCTTTTACCAGGTTATAAGGGTGCACACAATGTAGGATGAAAGTGTTACAAAATAGAGATCACCAATGTGTCTGAGATCAGTTCAGGCAGGAAGTTTGAAAGAAGAGGAAAGTGTTCAGTTAAATCTTAAAGGTTTAGCAAAAGTTCAATAGGCAACAAAATGTTCTAGAAGCAGTAGAACAGATGACATAATAGTGTGAACGTGTACTCGGGTAGGAGCAGGCTAGTAAAGCAGGAGGGGGGCATGTGAAGAGCGTGCTGAAGGAGAGCACAGAACAATATGCCATTGTATGACACGTCGTACTTACCTTCTAGACAGTGGGACTAGGTCTAAGTTTGTACAAGAGGACACAGTATGTGGTGGGGTGACAAGACTACATCAACCTGAAGAATCTATTATAGGAGAGACTGAGGGCATAAGGTCCCTTAGGAGGTAGCCTCATATCCCTGAGAAAGTGATTTAGAACCAAAATGGAATGAGTTATCCTTTGGATTTAGAGAAGTACTTCTTTAAGGAGAAGGAAAATTTTAGATCTGTGCTTCTCAAACATTGGTGTACATATAAATCATTGTTGTTAAGTTAGAAATTCTCTATTATATTAAATAAAGAGAAAGAGAAAAGAACGTTTCAAAAAAGGAAAAGAGATTCTCACTCAGTAGGTCTGGGTGAAGTGTTAGATTCTATAATTCTAAATAGTTCCTGGGTGACACTGATGCTGCTGGTCCATGAATCATACTTTAAGGAACTAAATTTGACACAAGTGCAGGTAGTCTGTCCTTGTGAGACCAGCAGTGTGGTGTTTCATTTAACCAGGTATGTTTAGATCAGGGAAAGATACTGATGGACTCCATTACTAAACAGATTCAGTCGTAGGCTCTCCAGTCAAGAGTTACAAACTTGATTGTGTATCGTAAAGTGAGGCTAGAGTAGGACTTAAAAAATTGTAAGTCACTAGAGGAGAAGTAAAAGTTGAAACTTAAGTGTATAAGATCTTCCAAGGAGGTTGGTGGAAAAGGGTCAAAGACAGTATATTACGGATGACCTAAAGAAAGAAAAAATGAGCACTAAATAATTACTTGTTGAAGGAAGAAATGAATGTGCCTGTAATTAAAAGGCAAATTTATCGAGAGAGAGCGAGCAAGCTGTAATGGAGACTGAGAAAGAACAGTCAAGAAGATTAAAGGACAGTGAGTGACAGGAGACAAAGGACAACAGTCTTTTGCTGAACAAGGACTGTTCAGTAGTGCCAAATGATACTGAGAGTTTTCATGGTCTTCTAAGATGCTACAGGAAATGATGTGGAGTGGCACTCAGACCCCCTATAAAATTGAGGAACTCATTCTTCTAGCTGCTGAGAGAATTGGCTATGATGACTCTCAACTAAATCCTTTTGCTGAATTAGCCTTCTTGGAAAATAGCTTGACCCAAATTTATAATCCCTCTGTAGAGGCAGCTCAGTTCCAATGACTGACCCATGTGGGGATATAAAGACTCAACTCCTTGTCTCAAATCATGACCCCTCTGAAGGGACATCCTAGCTCAAGATAGCCCCACAGGGTCAGCTGAGGCCCTGTTAACCCTGCTTGACAGGTCAACCCCTCCTCTGCCTGGCCCTGCTTCCTTCACTCCCTCACAGGTGTTATTTCTGAAAGCACTTCTCGGTAAAATTCCATCTCAGATCTAGTTCCCAGAAACCTGACCTAAGACAGATGTTGAGTTTATTCCTAGAGATTAAATTGCAAAAATCATTCATTTTGGAGGCAGCATCTCCTTAGGTCCTTTTCTAAATGGAGATCACACGTCTCCACTTCAATCGCTCTGCCTTTCTGCTTCTGAAATTGTACTAGAAGATGCTGCCATACCATCTGTGCAGAATAGCCGAGAAAATTTTGGGGGCATTTGTTATAGTAAGGTCACATTCCCAGCTGTTGTGTCACTTCTTCCACATCTTCTTTTAACCACCTCCCCCAAAACTCCTTATTTCACAGAAAGCTTTTAAGGCACAACCTCCTCCCTCCTTCTTTGTTTCTATTATCCACCTGCTGTTGCAGAGAACTGACATTACCTTACATGCTCTTTAAAATGGAAAGACACAGAACTCGCAATTAAATTTGCAGAGCAAGCTGAAATGAAAGGCATAGCACAATCACTAAGGACAGGCAAATAACAAAATGGCTTCAGAATTTAGAAATAGGTGCCGGAAATGATCAATGAGCTTTAGTATGGAGACTTGAAAGTTAACACAGCTGGAGGAAAAGAATCTAAAACATAGCTATTTAAATTTCCAAGGAGAAACATGGAAAGAAAAGACCAGCAAGAAAAAAAAAAAAAAAAAACAAGAAGGTGATATTAGACACTTCAACATAAGCTTAAGGTGCAGTGGAACTGAGTAAAAAGGTGCATTTCTTGGCTACATTTTAAGAAGCATTACTGCACATGGCTGCAAGTAATATGTATATGTAGCTGCCATGTGGTAGACTGTTGGTTTTCAGGTGCTTAAGTAATAGAGTGAAATAGACAAACAGAGCAACCGGAAGATAGGCACAGAAACAATTAATAGATGAGAGTGATTGAATTACAAGGAAAGGAGACAGGGCTGGTGTAGGTAATCCCATCTAGTGTCAAGGGAGAGTGAAGATGAAAATGACCATGAGAATAACATGTGCTTTAACAAGGAAAAGCCTGTGCTGGGGTGTTGCTTGTCAAACGGGATTAAGGCTGGGGGAGGAAAGGATAGTTTAGAAAGTTGGCAAGAATTAATAAATGGGCAGCAGCCATGGGACTATCACCCAAAGGGAGCCATAAAAGCAACTTTTATGACTAGATGTAGACTAGACTGTATGCACAGCACTTTGTAGGATGAGTCTGAACCTGGGACCAGTTCAACAACTGACAAGGTCGCATCATCAGTCCAGGCTCAGAGTCTATCTGTTCAGGTAACAACTGGTCTATTTTTTCATTATTATTTGATGCAGGAAAAACAGTTGAACAAGTAGTATTAGTTCAAAAGTAGAGTCACTATTCCACTAACCTAAATGCTCAGAGAGAGCTGGTTCCTTATCTTATTCATCTCCATTCATCTGGGGTCTGGTGTAACAGAAAGGCTCACTAAATATTTTCTGAAAACAGAGAAAACAAAATATATCCCTGTGGCGGAGTTCTGGGTCACATTTCTGGCAGACCACAGGCTCAGTACCTCTGGGATTTTTGGGGGACTTTACCCAAAGGATTTGCATTAAAGAAAGAGATTTGTACCTCTCTGGCTATGCTGGGCTCATAGTATCCCTTTTCAGAAGTAGAAAAACCCCTCACCATGGGGTTAGGCAGGCTCTCACATTTAAAAATTAGGTAGGTTTTTTTCTTTCTAAAGTCCAAATGTAAAACAGAAGAAGCTGACAGGAAGTGTTTATTAATTTATTGAACAAATGTTAGGACACTGTATAGTTTAGCAGTTAAGAGAAAGGGTCTAAGAGCCAGATGGCCAGATTTCAAATTTTGGTTCTGCTACTTCCTAATTGGGTATATCTTTTGGCAAGTGCTTTGACTTCCTTGTGCTAAGTTTCCTCATTTGTAAAACAAGAATAATAATAGTTCCTGATGAATCAGGTTGTTGGAAAGATTAAATTAAATAATCCATGAAAAGCATTTACAAGGATGCTGAACAGTAAATCTTAAGTGTGTATATGTGTGTGTGTGTGTGTGTGTGTGTACTTAGTACTTGCCAAGAGTTAAGCCCTCTTTGTCCTTTATTTTCTATGCTTTTTTTTTTAAGCTTGCTATAGGGCTTGTGCAGTTGAGAGAGAGAGAGGAAAAAAAAATCACTCTCTAGGGGGATAATCAGGCCGCAGTCCCTTCTCACCTATTCTCCTCTTAGGATAGTCATGCTGCAGTTCTTTCTCACCTCTTCTCTTCTTAGGATTTGGGCATGCACATATGTGACTGGTATGTTTGTCAAGCTGCCAGATTTGGGACTCAAACTGCCAAATCAGTCATGGCGGATCCAGTTGCCTCGACTACCATGCCACTTCTCTGGCCCAAGTGCTAACTACTCACATACACTGGGGAGACAGTGGAAAGTAAGACCAGCAAGATATTTTCTTTCATATAGTCTTGTGGATCTTACCTTCTTTTCTTGAAGTTTATTTATTTATCCAAGAGAAAAGTGGAAAGAGAGAAAATAATTCCCATCAAGGTCTCCATACTACCAATCACTCCCAACTTCAGACCAGCTGGAACACAGGCAAGCACATATACACACACCCAGCATGCATGGAGAGACTGCAAGGGTTGAATCAGGACCTTCCCATGTAAGTCTAAATATGCTATTGCTCCACCACCATCTTATCTTGCCCTAGATCTTACTTTCTTATTAAAGAGTCAGACTCTAAGCAAAAGTAAATAAAGACTATAATTTCAGATGGGGATGAGTTCCCTGAAAATGAAATCATGTGCTAGAGAATGACTTGAAGAGAAATAAGGTGTTCTATTAGATTAGCTACAAAATGATGCTTTGAGAATGTCTGAGCTGAGAGCTAATTGAACAAAGGAGCCAACCATGTAAGGGTCCAAAGCAGAGGGAATACCATGTGTAGACATTGCCTTAAAGTAGAACAAATTTGTCACATTCAAGAAGACTGAGTGACAGGAACTTGGTGGACAAGGCACAGCAGAGCTCTAGGAAGTAGGCAGGGGACAGATCATACAGAGTTTTGATTTTACTTTAATGCAGTGAGAGGTCATTGGAGTCACTTGAGCAGTGACAATCTAACTTCAATTTTTTATAAAGCTCCCCCTTTATAATAGACTGTGTGGTCCCAGTGAAGAAGCCCAGGGAGCAGTGGAATGATACTGGCTATTGCAGAATCCACACAATAGTTAATGCTACTTAGGGTGCAGCACTGGAGATGAAAAGAAGGGGATGAGTTTAAGTTAGATGTTGGAGTAGAACTGACCAGGCTGTCTGAGGGATTGGATGTGGGAGAAGTTGAAGATAGTAGAATCTATCAGCATCTTCATTGGCCGTTACTTAAGTAAAGCCCAGGGGAAAAGTCCTCAACAATGACTGTATAGCTCTTAGCTTTAAGTAGTTTTCAGACTGTATTTTTCAGAGTCCTGTAAGGAAACAGAATCCCAAATGAATTTTAATAAAGGGATTTTCTAAAGAGACACAGGTAAAGTCAAGAGAATCTGCAAGGAGGGTAGAGAATCAAGAAACTATCAAGAATGAGAAACTATCCTTAGGCTTGAAAGGCAAGGAGAAGAGACCATCTGAACAAAGCCCAGTGAAAGCCAGAACTCTGGAAGTGAGCACCCAACAGGAGATGTGGTCCCAGAGGGACATGCCCATGCACATGATGTGAGAGAAGAAAGGAAGTGGGGAGCAAATGCTTGACTTCTTTCTTCTCTCACCCTTCAACTCCAGCTACTGTTTTCCATAAGCCAACCAAACAGGAATCTAGACAGTAAAAGAGGCTGTGTGATCATTAGAAGGGTCAGCCTCCTGTGACACAGAGTAGGACAGAGGAAAGTAAAAGATAGAATTGGCTGTCTTGAAAGGTTGTGACATGGCCAGCCCATGGTGTGGTAGTTGAGGTGGCTAGATCTCACATGGCTGACTGTGCCAATCAAGTCCGTAATCCTGTGTCATGAGAAATGTCTGGCACATATGCATGTATGTCTAAAATCTTAAATGGTGGGAGAAATGGAGAAGAAGGGATTGTGGTGTGACCATGCCCCATGGGGCGGTGATGTTTTCTCACGTCTCCATCTCTGGCAAGTGCATGCATCCCCTAGCAAAATTAAAAACAAAAGCGTAACACACACACACACACACACACACACACACACACACACACAGAAAGGGTGAAACAAAAGGAACATCAAAGCACAAAACATGCAAAATCATTAAAGAATAAAGAAAATACAATCTGGAACCAAGTGCAATACCAGCTTCAGGGTTTTCACATAGACTCAATGAAGAGTCCACGTCCAGTTCAAGGTCTTCAGTGTAAAAGACCCAGGAACACAACCTAATCTCACATCTTCTCAAAGTAGCCACTCCCCACTCTTTTCTTTCTTTTTTTCCCTTGAAGGGGGGAGAGAAGGGAACCATTGCTTCAGAGGGTGATTTTAAATTCTAGTTGCCTCTGGATGGAAATGCACATCTTCATTTTAATAGTTTTACTGATAATGACTAGAGAGAAATATATAGTGAACAACACAAAATAACCAGCACAGACGGTATAAATCTCACATTTCTAACCATCATGACCATGGGCTGATGGTGCTTCAATCTCTTTGAGATAATAAATGGAATCTCCAATGGTATCTACCTTCTGCTTTTTTTCTTTGTCTCCATCTCTCTGGTTCCACCTAAAATTATTCACCAACTACCCTCCTCATTCCCACCTCTGTGCTTTAAAGGGATGATGTGACTAATGGACACCCACTTCACCTGGCCACACAGCTGGAAGAACCACTGTGTCATGCTTTCATCCAACTGCTGAAAAGGGCATATCTTCATGACTCTCTCTCTGTGTCCTTATCCCTCTCCCCCGTGTTACCATCCTTATCCAAATCCACATTGCATCAAACCCCCTAAAACTAAGCAGCTGTGGAAGTTTAGCTCACGGTCTCTGAACAGCTCCTAGTTTCTCATGGAATATGATTTCCCTCATCATCTTACAGCCTGCCTCCACTTTGCTTTCTTATCATATCAGAGGCTGGGGATGCCTGTGTGCACAATAAATCAATGGCATTTTAAGCTTTCCCTGTGGCCTCAATTACTATGCATCTTGGTGCAGCTTGCTGTGCTGATCACGTTTATGACTTAACCTAAATTCTTAATGCCCTCTCAGTGCAAAGAAATGGGATTTTTTTTTTATTAAAATGTAACTTTTAGCTCAGCCCACCAGACAATTGCCAATATGCTGTAAAAGGAATAAAATAGGGCCCCCAAAGCCATATCTTCTAGAATATAGCTCTGGGAGAGTGTAGGACCTCGATTTTAAACTCCATAGGGAGATCGATCATGTCTGCCTTGAATATTACTATATTCCCCAGAGCCTGTTGCCATTCCTTGTGTGCAATTATTGTTTAATAAATATGTGTTGAATATTGAAAATTGTTTTGCAAATCACATTGTCTTAGCACCACTCCTGCCTGTGCTACCGTAAGCATGCATACGTATATGCACACACATGCACACAAACACACGCACTTCACATTCATACATGCATGACACTCGGAATGTTATTTAAAATCCTATTTTCTCCTGGTGGTCAAAATGGTTATCACTATTAAAGAGCACACACACACACACACACACACACACACTTCTTTAGAAAGGTAAGACTGCAAAGCTTACCACTGGCAATGAGATGGTCCCTATCACTCTCCATCCCTACTTCTGTCAGTCTGGGGAATCTGTGTGCTGAGGACCTTTGCCAATTTACATTCTCTCCACAATTAAAGAAAGAACGTCACTCAAGTCTCTCTCTTCCTTCATTATTGCGTTTCCTTCATCAAATTTTCAATACAGCAGAAATTTGCCTTCTAAGGAATTCCAGACTTCCGCATTTATATTAGGCATTCCAGAGGAAGATTTGGGATGCCTTTATTCCAGTCTTCCATCCCCATTAAGACTACCCAGTCTCTCTCCTCCAACCCCACAGTGATGACCATGTTATGCTTCTTCTACCTACACTGTCTTCAACCCCATCCCCCCCCTGCATATGTTATTTATGGTCCCTATATGGGGATTTTATTTTTGCCTATTTAATTGCATATTTGCTTCATAAGTAGCTATTAACTTCTTGAGAAAAGCCCTAAGTCTGTTCATCATTTTATTTCCTCACACATATATGCTACCTCCAATCAAAAAATGTTTTTCTCTTCTGCTTCAGAGCTGCTGTTTTTCCAGCTTTGATCTATTGAAATAAATGTTATTTGAAAGAACACAAAAATAGAAAAACCAAATAGTTGAGTTGAGCCCATGAAAGTAAAATGCTCTCAGGGAAGCAGACTTTCAGAACTCCAGGTTAAATGCTGCTTGAGTCCTATGAACCTGGATTCCTCTGAGAGCTCTTTTCCATCTTCCTCAGGCAATAGCCCATCTTACCCAGAAACCTTGGCTTTTACAAAAAACAAAAACAAGCTGAGTCCCAAGGTCAGCCGGTGGCATGGTAGTTAAGGGGCTGAACTCCTACATGGCCGACTGTGGTTAGAGTCCTCCTAGTCCTCATAGCTTGAAAACCATCCTAGGTGTATGTGCATTCATGTGCAAAATCCTGAGAGGAAAATGGAGAAGAAGAGATTTGAACATGGCCATCCTTCTCTGTCTCCCTCCGGTGGGCACACATGCCTTGTAACACATGCCCTATAGCAATAAACGAATATAATTTAAAAAGAAAGAAAGAAAAAAGAAAAAAACTTCTGCTGAATTTCAAGGTTAGGCCTCTGAGATTCACATTTAAGTTTGCAGAGGCATTTAAAATGAGAAGTATAGCCACCTGATTGCTTCCAGTTTCACCTGGTCTGGAGCTACTCTGAATAAACAAAAGTTCCCCTAGAACAACAGAAGATTGCACACAGCATTACCTACACTTCAGGTGCCCACAGGAGAAAACTCCTATTGCATCCTTGACCTCAGCAGTGGAGGCCAACTTACCATACTTATCTTCAATGCTCTTGTGACAACATACATTGACTTCTATAAAGCAATTGATAATTTATGCAGTTTCCTTATCTAAGATGTGGAAGAACTTCCAATGTAAACCTGCCTATTTCCAGGCTCTGCTACTTAGGAATGTAAATTATTTACTTGTTTGCCTCTGATATGTTGTTATTATATCTTATTTGCAACAATTGGGATTTCCTGTCACAGAAATTTGTGTATCTTTCCTATAAAGATAAATCTGAATAAAGTATAGATATTTTCGACCCTCAGTTATTCATAGTGATATAGGAAATACTTCAGATTCTCTTTGCCAGAAAGAATCTACACAGAGGTGTATGCATGCATTTTGTTGCCCAGGGGAACAGCACATACAGTCTTCATGTTTTCCTAGCCACAGAGGTTGCTGAGTCTGAGACTTTAACCCCCTTCTTCAAACTGCCTAAAACTTCTAGCATTTGGAAACAGTGATTATGGGTACAGATCTGAGATGAGGATGAAAAAATTCCTCATGTTGTCAGAAGACTGCTGTTTGCTAATCTGAAAGGCAAAACAACTGAGTTACTTGGACAGAATTCACATTGATTCAGGTGACAAACTACGAAAAGGAAAACAGGATGAGACTTTAGATTAAAAAACTGTGAAGAAATTGCTAGCGGTTTGGGAGCATGACCAGAACACCTTATATTAATATTTAAACTGATCTCTGAATAGCAAAAAGCCCATGAGAGAGTATACTATAATAACAATTTAAAAGTCTGAGGATGGAGAGCAGTCCAGAATTTGAAATAGGCCATCTTGTGATTCTTCTGGCTTCACTCATTCCCTGTAAACATTTAAGTGGGTTCTTTGGAGAAGAAACAGAATAAATAAATACATGGGCCTAGGGAAGCCAGAATGGGCATGTAAAAAAAAAAAAAAAAAAAAACTATTATACTTGGGTACAAATTTAGGTATATGGAAGAAAGTGTGAACCAACCCCAAGCCCCGCTCAGTTTGCTGGGACTCAGAAAGGTTGCCATACTCCTGATTCTATTACAATGGAAAGATACAGATTAAAATCAGCAAAGTAGGACTGGTCCATGGCCTGATGGTTAAAGTGGATGGATCCCACATGGCTAGCTGTACAGCTTCAATCCCAAACCAGCAAACTGAAAAATACACTGGGCATGTATATGTGCATGCCCATAATCCTGAAAGAAGGGAGAGATGGAAGAGAAGAGATTGTGGCATGACAATGACCCTGAGGGGTGCTTTCTCACTTTCCCTCTTTCTGTCTCTTCCTGGTGAGCACATATGCAAATTAAAGAAGAAAAAGAAAAAAAAAAAGGTAAAAAGTGCCTAAATGTATGGTGGTTAAGATGCTGGACTCCTACATGGTCAACTGCAGTTTGAGTCCCAGACCCACTGGCTTAAAACTCTCGCCACGTGTGGTTGTGTGCCCAAAATCTTGAGAGGAGAATGGAGGAAACAGGATTGCAGCATGGCCATCCCACTTGGGGGCCAGGGTAATTTCTTACTTTCTCTCTCTGTGTCTCTCTCTTCTATGGTGAGTCCACACGCCCTATAGTATAAACCTAAAAAAATCAAAAAGTGCCAAGGGTACCATTTAGTAGAGATATGTACAAGCTTCAGTGTTTTCCCAGTTGAGTCCTGAGGAGAGCACTTAGCTTTCCCAGAAGCAATGTATGACAACAGGTAGGGAGTATCGCCAACCAGAGTATTGCCACCCACGCCTTACAGCCTTACTATCCAGTCGTCTTCTTTTTTTTTTCCTAATTGCCAGTGGACACATGCACTCACCAGACATGGGCAGAGAAAGAGAGAAAGAAAGCACCTCCTTCCTTTATGGGGCATAATCATATAACAATCTCCTCTCACTTTCAGAATTTTGGGCACATATGCATACACACCAGAGTTTGTCAAGCCCCTGGGGCCAGGATTCAAATCTCAGAGGGATCAGGCTCCCAATGCCCAGTGCTTAACTACTGTACCATGGGACTGGCCCAATAGCCATAGTTTTTATCAGGGACCAGACACACAGGTGTGGAGCATCTCTAAGCCTGACCTTAATTACTCAGTCAACAGCCCTTTGAAAGGCCCAACTGGTACAGCATGGCTCATGGCAACCACCACAATCATTTTGTTAGCAGAGATTGTCTGGTGTGTCCCAAGACCCCCCAGCTATACAAATACACTTTTATCAGGAAGAATATTCCTGAGATTAAGAGATAATATCCAAGGAGCTCCCATGGACATATATTTATATATTGACATATTATATGTTTCTATTACATATTATATATTTATATATATTATTTTATATATTTATATAATATGTTTGTATATTATAAATATATAAGTATATAAATATATATTTATAATATGTAAACATTATATTATATCAAATACATAAATATATAAACATATATTTATAATATATAAACATATATAATAAGTAAATATAACATATAAATATAAATACATTATAATATATATTTATTACATTGTAATATATTTATGAATATATATTATATATTATATGCTATGTGAATATAATACATATTATATATTATATTATATTACATATAATATATAAATATAAATACATATTATATATTGTTATATAATATAAAATATAAAAACACACTATATAAAATATATTATAGATATAGAAAGCTCAGGGTTTGAACATCCCAGACCTGTTCAGTTAAGGTTTTATTACACATGGACTAAGCCATGAAGGGTTTTATGGGTAGCCCTGATGCCAGGATAGGAACAGCAGCAGAGTTTACAATAGGTAAGAGAAAGGGAGACTATAGGGCCAAATCCAGGTTTTAAGCATTCATCCAAGTAAGAAAATGAGGTCCAGAGAAAGCATGAGGGCGAAGCAGCATTTTTATGCAGAAGAGATATGTGATGACATCTATGAAAAGTTCAGTCGGACAGCAAAGAGCTGTGGTCTGTATCATGACCAGGAAACTCTGAATTCAAACATGAAAATGTGCCAGTCATGAAAACACAGGGACTCCCAACATATCCTATAAGCTGGGTGTAGCAATGACCCCTGCCTTTGGTGAGAATCTTTCACAGTTGCTCTCTTGAAATGATTTCCAACTTGATATGTCTAAAATTTTATTCCAGTAAAAATAAAATGTGTCAAAATAAGAACATATAACAATAACTAAATTTTTCTTGATTTTTTTTTCATTTGGTTCTTCTCCCCACTTCAACAGTTACGTTTTCTGTGCTCAAGTACTTAGGAAATAGCTATTAGAGTTCCAAATATAGAGAGAAAGACAGAATTTCTCCCCTGATTTTTTACTCATTGAAAGCTTAGGCACTGAGAAAAATACAAAGGGTATATAGTTGAGAGGAAGGAAGTCAAAGGGAAAAAGAAAGAAGCAAAACATTTAAGGGCCACAAAAATAGAAAATAATCTGTTGATGATAACATGTATGAGAATATCTTTAACTGGACTAATAATATACAGTGTACTCATGCTGAGAAAATTCATTTTGCAAGCTGTAATGATATACAGTGATTGAATGTATAAAAAATAATAAATAGGGGCTGGAAGGTGGCATGGTGATTAAGGGCTCTGGATTTCCACATGGCCAACCATGGTTCAAGTCCCATACCTGGAGGCTAGCTTCCTCACTCCCCTCCCCCATCCTCTGGTCAAATTAAAAATAAGTAAATAGAGTTAAATATAAATAAATAAATAAATAAATAAATAAATACATAAATAATCTGGGCAAAAGTATCCTAAAAACAAGTTGGGCTGTTCAAGTTTTTACCCGTAAGGGTAAAAACACTTTATGGAGGGGAAAAGGAAAACAGAGCTTAAAAGACAACCACGGGGTATTTTTGTGTATCTCAAATGGATGAACCCTGGATGGGCTCTGAGAGGAGACATGAGCCACAGAGGAGCACTGAGCCCTCATCCTGGGCTCATCTTCAGGAAGGAGACATGCAGGTAGAAAGAGAAGATATCTCCAGAGACTCCCGTGTGTTCCCTAAGCAAGCGCTGGACAAGACAAGTGGTCTTAGCGGATGCCTGCGTGATTAAGAAAAAAATAAAAATAAAAATACTAACAGTCCCCATCTTCTAATATTTGTTGTAAAATAAACTTGCTGAAGTGTAATAAAAGTTAGAGGAAACGGGGACCAGCAGTTAGCGTAATGGCTATATTGCTGGACTCCCTCGTAGCTGACAGCGGTTCGTAGTTCCGGACCCTGTGGCTTAAAACTCACGTCGGGCATGTGTGCGTGCATGCTCAAGATCCCGAGAGAAGAATGGAGGAGAAGGGATTGAGGCATGGCCATCCCCTCTGGGGGGTGATTTCTCGCTTTCTATCTCTCTGTCTCTCTCTGTCTGGCGAGCGCACGCGCCCCATAGCAAAAACCTCTAGAAAAAAAAAAAAGTTGGAGGAAATGTTTGGATCCACAGATGAACTGGAATTAACTTTCTATCACTCCCCCAGTAAAATGGGACATTAAAAACAATTGCCACACTATAAGGAGCAGTTAAGCTGATTTCTCACTCACGCTATCCAGACCCATAGAAAAGAGTGATCTCCTCTACCCTGTCATGCGTGTCTCGGCTGGTTGGCAGTGCCCTCTCCTAGGACCTGTGCGCCTGCCTCTCTTTCTCACATTGTGTATCAGAGCTGTCTGTGCATTTGTCTGTCTCTCTGAGATGAACTTCCAGAGAGAAGAAATCAGGTCTTCTAGATCTTTACATCTTCCCTGGTACCTAAAAAAAACTTACCGGGACCCAAAAATGCCTTAGAAAATTTGATAATCTTATAAGTATTTTCTTGGGAAATATAAAAAATACAGAAACTAAGGTTAGTAAAGACTCCCTGGGGAGGGAATTTTCTCTTCCCTTCTAAAATATCTTTTGAAAAATCACTGACTATACACAGATTAATCGAACAAAAGGCATACAAATTTTACTTAATGTGCATAGGGGAAAAAAAAAAACACAAAAGCACAGAAATCTGATTGCCCCAATAATCCAGTAATGTTTAGGTAGTTATATACCCTTCCTTCACAGGAGAGCAGGGAGGGGAAGACATGTAGGTAATGTTAAGGGGTTAATTAGTCCATTTTAGGGAAAAAAAAATGAGCCCAATATTCCAACCATAGCTATCAAGTGATTGTTTTTGGGAACTGCATGTGCCTGGAAAAAAGACCATTGCTCATAGCTAAATCTGTCCAGGTATGTTGACATTCCTTAATCTTCTTCCATGCAATATAAGTGTAGTTGATGAAAACTGTATCAAGAAAAGAATCAAAGATACCATTTTCTTCTAATGTCAAGTCTATAGGCTGATAAAAGAATCTCCGAGTTGAGCCTTTTCCAGCATCTGTTGACTTCCAACGGCCTTTAACCTAACATATTCAGCATATGGCACGACCTTTATGGTGCCAAACTGCAGAGCTCGAAGCCACATGGCCAAATGCAGGTTTCAATCCCCAGCCAGACTGACCTAAAACATGTTGGATGTATCTGTGCCTTCTAGGATCCTGGTAAACTAAGGGGTGGAAGAAAGGTGATCACAATGTGGCTAGACCCCACTGAGGGTGTTTTCCTCTTTCTTTCTACTCTCTCTCTCTTTTGTATGTGCATGCACTCTCTGTTGTGAATAAAAACAAAAAAACAAACATATTAAAAACTTTAAAATAATAAGCATAAGAAGGTACCATGCTTTTGCGGTGACAGTCCCTGGACTCCTTCACGACAAAACACAATGATGCCCATGACAATTATCCAATCAGCTTTCTGCCAAATTACTAAGTCAGAACATTTTTATGCAGTTTGACAGATTTGGCCAGCAACTATATGACTCAAACATTGTTCTAGATTTGTGTGGACATAGTCAAAGAGCCAGTGATAAAGCAAGCCTGACAAAGAAGGAATTTTTATTTTTATGATGTGAGAAATATATGCTAGGAAGAAAAGGCCCTATTTTTACTGGGGTATATGGAAAATACCCTCTGGGTTGCCAGGAGTCTGACTTCTACAAGAGATATTTCATCTTTCTCTCCTGTATACATTAGCTTCTCACAGGTTTCCAGTATGAAAGACTTCAAACACACACAAACACACATTTCATTGCAGTTCAGTATTCAGACCGAAGTTCTACAAAATGTATATTAACCAAAGAAAAAGCATGGCAAAGGTCAAAAGAAGAAAATAAATGACCCAAATGTGTAAAAACAAAGCAATATCCAATCTTCCTCTGAGAAGCAACACTCTGCAGAAGGAAATGATGCAATGTTTCTATGGCATTTTGCAGATTGCTGAAAGGCAAATGTGTCCTTCCCAAGTTAAATATTACTTTTTTCCCCCTTTGAACCTATATTTAACTTTAATTTCTGATCAAACTGACTGCCTGTGGACTGACAGAAATTCATCATCAAGTGAAAAACATTTCTCTTGATGGCAGGTACTGAGGAGAAGAAAAGAATAGTTGCATGAAAACCACAGGCTCAGGTTCAGGCCAAGCACTCTGTGTACATCTCAGAGGCTTCTGACTAATTAATACATGCAAAATGCCTCCATCACTTATTAGATGGATATTTAGCTGAAAAAATTAAATACTGCCACAGAGTGTTATTTAAGGAATGATCAAACCAGTTCTGATCGACTGAGAATTGATGCACACACATCACAGAATTTTAAACAAAGCTTAATCCACACATTTCCAATCTTCCACTTTTATTAACATTTCTTTAGTTTTTTTGGTTTTTGCTTTTTTGCGACAGGACATGTGTGCCCACTGGAGAGAGACAGAGAGAGGGAAAATGAGAAGTCACCACTCCCCCTCCCAAGGGGGGCTGGTCACACCACAATCCCTTCTCTATTTTCCTCTTGGGATTATAGGCATGCACACATACACACCAGTGTGATTTTCAAGCTTCCAGGTCTGGGACTCAAACCATGGTGAATCATGTGGGTATCTAGTGCCTTAAACACCAGGCCACCTGTTGGCCCCATCTTTCTTGTTAAGCTCATCCCAAAGATGTCTTTCTATGCTTGTATACAGAAGCCTTTGACAGGAGATAGGACTTCTCTCATCATTTCAAAACCCTGGCCTTAAGGTCAAGAACTTTGATACTGGAGATAATTCCAGACCTAGAGAAGAAACTGTCATAAAGAACAGCATTATGACATATTGTTGGAAGTGACACAGAAGATAATAGTCCAACCTCCGATCTGAACTGAAATCCTGCCTACACTATATTGCCAAGTATTTAGGTGGTTTCTGGGCTGCTGTGCTGTGCTCTAGAGCAGTAGGCTTCCAGCTGGTCAAGTGATCAAGTAGCCCACACCATCTTTTAATATAAGCAACCATTTTCTCTCACATGTAATTTATGACATAAATATCCACTTCATAGACTGTTCCATTTGGAGAAATCTCTGATGATGCTATAACAACAGCCACAGTAGTATTTATTTGTTGCTTTCAAAGTGCCAAGCTTGATATCTTATGTTTTACATGGATTCTTATATAATTGCCAAAAATCTATGAACAGAGGTGAATCTAGTTTTCCATGATCTAAAGTGTAACCTCTTTAAGGAAGAGAATACAAAATTACACATCCAAAATTAGATATAAAGTAAATATGCATTTAGAATGTAAAAAGAAATCACAAGAAACTAACAATTTTGAAAAATTGACAAATACCAAGGACCTGATAAAAATCCAGAAAATGAAACATAAATATTTTTCTCAAGATCTTCATTACAAATCTATACAGTACTTTTATCCTTTTATTTTTGGCTAAAAACTCTTCAGTCACCTATTCATGTGACAATGATTTTGGAATATCATTTTGATAGCAATGACAGAATGATAATTTGTTTTTCCTCTAGTATGTTTATATTCCTCTTTGTTCTTATTTTCATTTTACCTTTATTCCACTTAATATTTATAGTTTGCTGTTCTTATCCTTAAATGTTTTCTTGAAATGGTATACTCATGTCATTTTTAATTATTCCACATTATTTGTTATTATTATTGCTTTTTTCCCTCTGTGCTCACTGGAGATAGAGGAAAAGTGAGAAAGTACCCCCATAGGGAATGGCTACACTACAATTTATTTTGCACCATATACCCCCAGGTTTTAGGATTTCAGGCATGCCTACACATGTACCTGGTGTGTTTCTTAGCCATCAGGCCCAGGATTCAAATCACACAGGTGGCCATGTGAGATCCAGTAGCCTTAACCACTACATCACAGCTGGACTGGTGCTACTGTTATTTATTTATTTATTTATTTATTTATTTATTTATTTATGTATGTATGTATATATATATATATATTTTTTTTTTTTTTTTTTTGGAGAGGTTTTTGCTACAGGGTATGTGCACTCACCAGAAAGGCAGAGACAGAGAGACAGAAAGAAAGAAATCACCCCCCCAGGGGGGATGGCCACACTGCAATTCCTTCTCCTCCATTCTCCTCTCGGGATCTTGGGCACTCATGCACACACACCTGGCGTGAGTTTAAGCCACCAGGTCCAGGACTTGAACCATGGTTGACTACATGGGAGTCCAGCGACATAGCCATTATGCCAACTGCTGGTCCCATGGTGCTATTGTTATTTTAATTAGGAGTTATATAGTCTTAATATGTTTAGACTTCTAGTATTCTAGGCCCTTTTCCTGCTTCCTATTTTCTCCTGAAGTAGAATCCTTCAATGAGGTTCACTGGGTAGCATATTTTCTCAATCATTTTCATTGGAAAGTATCTTTATTTCACTCTATTTCTTTGGTCAAGCATATTATCCAGAGTGGCAGCTATTCAATCACTCTAAAGATATTATTTCATGATCCTGAAGTATTTATGTTGCTCCAAGTCTGTTCTCAGCTTATTCCTTTATTACTGCTTAAATAACCATAGTGTCACTATCTTGTTTTGAGCATCCCCTTCAAGACTTGGTATGCTTTTTTAACCTAAGGATTAATATTTTTGTTATTTATACTAGAAAGTTCTTGGCCAAAACCTTTGTGAATGTTGCTTCTTCCTTCTTCCTAACCTCTCCTGCTTGCACTTTTACTAGATTTACATCAGACTAAATTCTTCTACCTTTCTTTTCATCATACCTACATCAAATCTCAGGCAAAGTTAGAAACAGATCCAGAATCTGGTTATTTCTCTTTACTTCTGCTATTACACATTGGTCCAAACAATTGTCATCTATTTTCTAGGATTTTATAGTATCCTCCTCATTCACCTAGTTCCCTATTTTGCTCCCTAGAGTTTATGCTCAAAGTAGTGGCCAGAATCACTTGGATGACGATATTTTACACATTCAAAACTCTCATCTTTTTCTCTAGCCCTGTGTCGAATCTGTAGGCAAATTTTGGCTTTGCCTTAGAATTGTTTCTAGAATCTGGTTGTCTTTATTTCTGCTGTTACATCCTGGTCTGAACAATCATCATCTATTTCCTAGGTTTTTGCCATAGCCTCCTCATTGATCCGTTTCTGCATTTTTCTCCCTACAGTATTCTCAAAGCAGTGGTCAGAATCATCCCAGTAAGGACCTTCTTTCAGATCACGAAACACATAATCAAAACTCTCCAGTGGCTTCCCATATCAATCCAAGTAAAAGTCTTTTCATCCCCTATCTATTGAGTGGGGATATCTGTGGTAAAAATGGAATGATCCAAAGACATAATAGTAAAAAGGACAAGTATATAACAAACTTTGCATGAGAGGGTAGGGGATAGTGAAGGTGGGGGATGGGAGGAGCTAAGGGAAGAAACACTTAATGAACAGACGGATGCAAATTCTCATTGAAAATGATGTATATGATAGTATCCTTGATTTGATTGTCATGTACTGCAGGCATACTTTGGAAAACCATAGGATGTGCTATAGAAATGTACAATGATAAAATGATTAAAAAAAAAAAAAAGTCTTTTCATTCTGATAAGGACCGAAAGGATTCTTCCCACTCCCACCTCTGCTGCCTCTACAACGTCCTGGACCACTGCTCTGTACCTACGTCACTCTGAATCCACCAAGTTTGCTTTTCTCCAACAAGACATCCGCTCTCCACATAAGCTTTCTTTTTGCCTACAAAGCTCTTTCCTGAGATTTCCACCGTCTCTCACTTTACTTCTCTTCTCAGGACTTTGCTCCAAAAATAGATCTCAGTGAAGACTTTCTTTGCCATTCTTCCTAAATCTCTCCACCACACTGGCATCCCATTCACTCTTGCTCACATGCATTTCCCATCCAGAGCAGATATGGCTATTTGAAATGCAATGCATTTTTGTTACAAAAGTTCATTAGCTCTCTGGTTTGTACATTCTCTCCACAGAAGGTACACTCCAATGAGGGCAATCATTTCTTTCTGTTCTCCTTCCCCTGTCCTCAGGCATTCTCTGGTTTAATACCAGACTTACCTCCACATCAACTCTTGTAATTCCTGCATCATGCCAAATTTCTCCATCAGCAACTGTTGCTATTTTCTTTATTACAAGCCCCAAAGTCACACTCTCTACAGCTTTACTTTGGCTGGTGGGAGGTGTTTTTCTCATCATCTTTTCATAAAAGGGCAGCTTTTCTAGGGCCTCAACTTTGTCCTATGCAAAGCTCCCCTAGGTCCCCACACTTCCAACTTTAATATTTGTCTGGTTTAAAATTCCCTCTTTGTCTCCAGCATGTGAAAAGTGTCCCTTTTTCTTTAAACTTAGATTTGGGAGAGGGGGTTGTCATGTTTTATTTAGCATCTGTACATGTTTGTAATAGGGCTCTGTTAGCTCAGTCTACTCTATTGGAATTCAAAGAAATCTGTTACACTTTTTTATTTTAAAAAGTCTTATACATAAATTTTAAAATAATTTTAAATGTTATCCTTATTATATTATATTCAATTTAAATTAAAACGATAGGTTCTGGAGCTAGACAACCTGGTATAAAAATGTTAGCTCTTTTACTGTTGATTTAACTTGAGTAAATTACTTACCTATGTTTGTCTTCATTTAATCAAATGTTAAATGGAGATAATAATAGCGCCTACACATTTTATGCTTCTTTGAAGTGTAAATGGTTTTGATGCTTCTAGAAAGCACAAAATAGTGTCAGACACACACACACATTAAGGGTTTGAAGAGATATAATAAAGAGACATCATCATCCTCTTCATCATTTTGTATTGAGCTCTGAACATAGAATCTGTCCCATAGATTTTCATGAACAATTTACAGTCAGATGGCATATTCTTTTCACATTTTCAGAGCTTATAATAATGTCTGGCAAATACTCCTAAAATACTTGTTGTATAAGAGTTGCTTTTAAAAGAATTTTCATTTATTAATCTGTTAACAACAACTGCACATTTTTTAAATGAATATAAGTAAAAAACTAAGATTCTTTTTACACCATAGACTGAAAAGCCAAGTGTAGGCGATGATTTGGAGCAATAGAATCCTTAAATTGCTGGTGGGAGTACAAATGACTTCAGCCACAGTAGAATTCATTATTAGCTACCAAAGTTAAAGCTGTGACTGTTTTGAGAACCAGAATACTGCTCCACACAATTTCTTGCTCTACCCTAGAAAATTTCCGGCATATGTATCCCAGAAGACATGTTCAAGAATATTCTTAGCTGCATGATTTATAACAGAAGAAAAAAAACCTAGAAGTAAGTTAGAGGGCATTTGTTTGGTTATCTGTGAATGTTCAACTGTGATCAGTTTCTGAATATTTTATATTAAAAATTTCTATTTTTCCAAATGGGCTATTATGAATGATATCGGAAACAAACAAGAATCTAGTGGTCAATATAATATGAACCTAGAAATAAGGCAAGTGAAAAGAAAAAAGAAATAGAAAGAAATGTTTTATACAAACATGTTCAGATACAAAGTAGAGAATATCCCCTTTCACTTTCTGATCATGCAGTGAAATGCAAAAATAAAGAATTAAGTTTAAATCTCACTTACTCGTGCTTGGGTGGCAATAATAACCTTGGTTAAGCATCAGCTCTGGACATTAAGAGGAAAACATTGAAATATGGTTTTGTGATGATCTTGAACTTAATGATGGGGTTAGTACTAAATATTAGAACTTTCCCAGAAGATATAATATTTTTATACTCTATAGTTCTTGAGAGCTACTTTGATTCAGGCTTTCTGGAACTTAGAATTCATACAGCCATTATTGCAATAGTAATTTTCAAGGAGTTCAGTGGCTTATAATGTGTGGTACCTTAAGGCATCACACCTCTGTTGTTGCTATTATGAAGTGTCCTGCATGGGGAAGTGGGAAGTGAGCAAAGTATTTTTCAGTATTCTTCATCCCATTTCAGAAAACTTATTTCCCAGACTTTCTCCTAAATCCTTTGTTCTGTCTCTCTCTTCTCTTTTTAGGGACCTAAAAAAGATTTATCCAATACACTCTTCATGTTTGTTTCTTGCCTGATCACCCATGGTGCTCTTGAAATAAACCCAGCAGCTCAAGGGTTAACACCAGGCAGTGGTGTTGGAACCTGTCAGGCTCATTTCCTTTTTGATCAATGTAATCCAGCTCTGAGACAGAAAGTACTTTTCCCTCTTGGTGGACAGTGAGCCTTCTCTATTTCTTGATGCAGTGAACTTTGAGTTTTCACTTTTCTACCATTTCTCTAGAGATATAATTCTTGTTTTTGATGCATCCTTCAAAATAAATCAGCCTGTATTCTAAGAGCAGAGGCAGACGAACAAGTGTTTAACTATAGTGCATTGTCATGATCACTTAAAATAACTTCTTAGCACTTCCAGAGCTTATGTTCCAAGTACTTCTACAATGAGCTTTACATATATTATGTCCATTAAGCTTACAAAATTTTCCTGTTTTATAGGTAAGAAAACTTTGGCATACAGAGGCTTTTTTCTTTCTTTCTTCCTATCTTTTTTCTTTCCTTCTTTTCTTCCTTCCTTCCTTAGTTCCTTCCTTCCTTCTTTTAAGTTTTCCATATGGTGCAGGCAATTGCTGAGGGGCGAGAAAAACACCCCAGGAGAGCTGGCCATGCTGCAATCCCCTCTCCTGCCAGGGTTCTGGGCATGCACTCACACCAGCCTGGCATGTTTCCCAAGTCACGGGGTATGGGACTCAATCCACTCAATTGGCCATGTGGGATTCAGATGCCTTAACTACTACACCACTGGCCAGCCAGAATAAACTCAACTACTTCTGATTCTTTGCTCTTAAGTTCTACCCTGTATTGCTGTGAGTACTATAGAAGCACAGAGAAGGTGCACTAATTGGGACCAGCAGTTAGCATAATGGCTATGTTGCTGAACTCCCATGTAGTCGACCACGGTTTGAGTCCCAGATACGGTGGCTTAAACTCACGCTGGGTGCATGTGCATGCGAGCCCAAGATCCCAAGAGGAGAATGGAGAAGAAGGGACTGTGGCATGGCCATCCCCCCTGGGGGGTGATTTCTTGCTTTCTGTCTCTTTGTCTCTCTGTCTGTCTGGTGAGCACACACACCCTACAGCAAAAACCTCTCCAAAAAAAAAAAAAAAAAAAAAAAAAAAACAGAGACAGTACACTAATTCATGCCTGGGTTTCAGAAACTGAGGAGAAGAAAATACAAACAGGACATGAAGACTATCTCCCACTCCATAAAACATCAAATTTATACTCAACTCTTCTGATTGGATGAGCTTGCACTTCTCACTCACAAGTTTAGCACTCCCACAAATGCTCTCTCAAAGAAAAGAATCTTCCCCTAGATAAAAAGTCTGTTCTTACATCACAAAAACAGATTGACCTGACAGGGCCCCAGCTTGTCTCTCATTGTCCATTTAAAGAAAAAAATGGGGTGAGGATTGGGAGGCTTCCAAAACAAATGTACTACACATGAAAATTACTCAAATACCTCAGTTTGCCAATTCTTTCATTGGGGTCAGTTCTCTCCCTCTTGAACAGTATGTAAGACAGAAACAATAACATAACATCCACGATTATTACATTCTTCATTGATCGAGCATTTACTGTGTGCCAGGTAACATACCAAGCACTTTGCACAAACACTATCTTCAATCCTCAGAACAAAACAGTGAGGAGGGTTTAGTTATTCTAATTTTACAGATAAAAAATCTTAAATATGAGAATAAAGATTTTGCCTGAAAGCACACCGTCAGTAAGTGCGAGAGCTTCTATGTCACAGAAAGCCTGTGCGTTTCAAAGTGTGTGCTCATGGCCATTTAATGTACTCCCTCCTTTACCCTCTTCCATGAACTCTAGCACTCCTTGTTTGAAAATCTCGTCTTGGGAGCTGGCCTCTTTCTCCAAGGAAACCCATCATTCTTGCACACATGAGTCCTTAGAGCCTTAGGTAAGCCAATTCTGATAAACCCAAATCCCAATGGTAAGCACCAATATATTTTTTAAAAAACTGGCTCCCAAGCATTTCCCAAGTAGGTGGTCAAAGGGATTTCCTAGTCCTTTTGGCTTTTCACATGGTGTTTTTCCAGGGTTCCTAGAACTAATAGAAATTATTCAAGCAACTAAACAAATGGTTTGAAGAAAAGAGAGCTAAATATAGCTTCCAACGCTGCGAGTGAAAAATGTGTATAGTTCTGCATGCTAAAAATGCATATCCAAGTACTTAGCATCTGGTCCATTTCTCTAACTCCCCTCTTGGTTTTCAAGAGCATCTCCCAGGAACACTGAGATATCTTCTTCAAACTTCAGAGAGTAGGCACTTTCCTTCTTTCGCATCTTTATCTTGCTATTCCCTCTACCACAATCTTTCTCTTTCCCTTTTCTGTTTCCCAAAACCAACTCATTTTTAAGGTCCAGTTGAAAGTCATTCTTCTCAATTGTGCCTATCCCAATAGTCCCATTTTAAAACAAATTACTTTCTGTTTCACACAACCATTACATTTCATAAAAACAATTTTTTCCCCTATGCACTGTGGCATGTATACTAGTTTACAGTTCATTATAAATATGCCTTTCTCTAACTGGATTTTTAATCTTATATAAATTTCTGCACATATGTGTTCATATATATGTGTGTGTATGTATGTGTGTGTATACTCAAACATATTTAGAACAGAAATATACACGTAAATATAGATTAAATACACATATATGTGTACTAGTCAGACAATAACTAAAAAATAATGACTGGTATGTTTCAGGAACTGTTACGAATACTTACCTATATTAATTCATTTCTCTTTATAAAACTCTAAATAACAGCTATTATAATTATTCACATTGTACAGATGACAAAACTGAGATACAAAGAGATCAACAATATGTTCAAGAGCTCATACTTAGAACACGATGGTGTTAGCTGAAGCCTACATAATTGTGTTCCTCCAGGCTTATAGCTACTCTTAACCCAAAGAATACTCAATGTATAAATGTTTCATGAATGTTCTGGTGAACAGAAGAGAAATGTCACTTACAGTACATTTGATTTCCCATACCTTTTACAAGAGGCAAAACTGAAGCTCTTGGTTCTTCTGCTAATCAATCATATCCACCACTGCTCAAAATAAAATGTTATAAAAAAATCTTTATAAAACTAGAACAATAACAACAAAAGTCAAAGTTGATAAGGAAAATATTCAAAAACTAGTAGATAAAACAGACCTGTGAACTGGCCTTAAACTCTACCATGTACAACTCAGCTTTAGAGTATAATTGTACTAACTAAACAAAAAAAGGATATTTGGTTAAAAGTAATAATCTTTTTCTAGGCTCAGAGATTTTTAAACATCGTTTCTTTTGAATGTGTGTTTGTATGGATGTGTATTATATATACTATATATAATCTATATACAATATGTGTGTGTGTGTGTGTGTGTGTGCACGCATATATGTGTGTGTATATATATTTTTAAAATTTTTTTAGAGACATTTGTTTAGGGCATGTACATTTTCCAGAGACAAAGAAAGAAAGAGAGAAATCACCTTCCAGAGAGGTGGGGGGGGGGATGCCATAATCCCTTCTTAAGATTTTGGGAATGCACGCACAAATACCCAGTGTGAGTTTCAAGCCTCCAGGTCTGGGACTAGAACCACGGTCAACCACATGGGAGTCCAGCAACATAGCCATTACGCTAACTGCTGGTCCCTTTTATTTTTAATTTTTTTTCTTTTTTGGAGAGGTTTTTGCCATACGGCGCGTGCGCTCACCAGACAGAGAGAAACAGAGGGACAGAAAGCGAGAAATCACCCCCTGGTGGGGGGGGATAAGAGTGAATATTTATGAATAATCTTGTCAATGCTTTTTTACCCATTAATGGCATTTTGTCCTCTTAAGAAGTCATGATAGTCAATTAAGGCTGGCAGTAGTCATATGGCTACAAAATATCCAGGTTGTATTTGAGCATAGATAGATCTGCTTCTGAATTCTAATTTCTTAAACACTGTACTGAGTCATATAATGCCCTGTTTTCTGTTAAAACCAAAGTAACTGCCAAAACAGATGCTTCTCAGCCTAGTAATTAATCTACAAGGGTTTCCTATGCCAGGAAATAAAACCTTACTCAGGTAGAGTGTCACTATTTCAAAAGATTACTTTTGTTTTACACAAGCATATTAACTACTGTGAAAAAATAAGTATTTAATACAATTGACATAAAATTCATATGGTCTGTATTATGTGGTGAGTTACCTAATAACCTCCTTTCTACATAGTCACCATGGGGCTGTTATTTGAGGAAGTCATAATTCTAATACAGCACATGAAATTCAACTAAACTTATGAGTTGAGGTTCAGTTTCCAATGGAAGGGTTCTTTTCACCACCTCTCTCTCTCTCTCTCTCTCTCTCTCTCTCTCTCTCTCTCTCTCTCTCTTTTTAAGAGAAGTTTTGGCTATAAGGTGCATGCGTTCAATGGAGAGACAGACTGGCAGACTGACAGAAATCACCACACCTCCCCCCCCCTCCCCCGGGGGAATGGATGTGCCACAATCCCTTCTCCTCCATTCTTCTCTCAGGATCTTGGGCCCAGGACTTGGAACCACAGTAGACTACATGGGAGTCCAGCAACATTACCATTATGCCATCTGCTGGTCCCCACCAACACACTCTCTCTTATTAGACCAAAAACACACTGACTAGTAATTACCATAAGCAGTGCACAATCAATTCAGGTAAGAGTCGACTCTCTTGGAGGATACTAAGACTTCCAGAAGAATTTTTAGATTTTGCATTTTTAGTTCACTGCTACCTGCCCATAGGATTCTGAGATTCCCCAAAAGGGCAGACTGACAGAGAAGCAATTTGTAGAAAAGCACATTCTGTGAGACAAAGGCAGTTTAAAAATAATAATAATGAGCAAATTTATATATATATAACTCTACTAAGTTTATAAAACCTCTTTCTATATATTTGCTTTCAAGATTCTTATAATTCTATAAGAAAAAAATGGCAATGATGGCCTTGCCCATGGCCTGGAGGTTAAGGTTACCAGATCCCACAGGGCTGATCAGGCAGTTTGAGTACCAGACCCAGTGGGGCTTGAAAAAGACACTGGGCACACATGCATTCCAAAAATCCCCAGGGGACGGAGAGATGGAGAAGGGATTGTAGTATAACCACACCACTTTGGGGAGTGCTCGCTCACTCTCTTTCTCTCTCTCTCTCTCTCATCTCTCTCTGGCAAGTGTATGTGCCCTCTGGGAAAATGGGAGAAAAGACAATGAGATGATGACAATCTCAACTATTATGATTTCTCATTTACAAATGAAGAAATTGAGGCTCTGGCAACTCATGTGATTTAGCTAGTGTTAGGACTTGAACTCAAACCTCAGGCTTCCGACTTCATGCCCATTGCTCTTTCCAAAAGCTGACTGATGTGCCATATTTGTGCATAGCCCTAGATGATGTGCTGCCTTGCCAATAGCAGGCCTTTGACATACTTTAATTTGACCACAAATGAGCTGAAGTGCATTGAGTGGAGAAAGATGGGGACATAAGTTTTCAGGGAGCTAGTTCACTTGGTCGGCTTCTTTTTGAACAAGCCAACAGAAGATGAGAAAGAATGAATTGTCTGTCAATGAACCAGGTTCCAGGATGATATCCTAAATGAAGACGTTTTCTATCTAACTTACCTTATTTCATTCTTCCTCCGTATAAAGGGTGTGACTATTTCATAGAGAATACTGTTCATTGGCTAGATCATTGATTGTAGGTAGGAATGTTATCTTGATGCTCCCTTCCACACTTCCCTCTCTGTACATCATTTAAATAATGATTGTGAAAGGTGAGCTATGGCAGCATGGATTTTCCAAGAAACACCTGTCTGGCAGTGAATACTGGAAGTTGGACAAGGAAAAGAGGATGGAGGAATGGAGAGAACTTGGTTAGCAGATATAAGAGTGTTGGTCAATAAATCTAGAGTACATATATCACCATAGATAATGGGTGATGAATCCATGTATATTTCCAAACAGAGGAGTGGATTTCAAATATGCATGACGCAGTATAGTAACAAGTATTTGAGACCATGGGTTGGTTTATTGCCGTGATTGGATCATTACACAATGTGCGCATGTTTTGAAAAAAACATATTGCACCCTAAAATTTGTACCATTATTATATGCATATTAGAAATTGTAATAATAAAAGTTTTTAAAAAGAAAAACAAAAAGAAATACCTGGCTGGGCCAATTTTTTTCTGGCCACTCTCTTTTCAGTTGAGCATAGCTTCAATAATAAACAGCTCACAAAAGAGGTTGCTTTCATTCAATTCAGCTATATGCAGGTCCATAACTAATGCCAGGTTTCCAGATAATTCCATGATCCTTATGTGAGGACTAAGTCAGAATTCTATTTTAAGAGGCAAATTTCAATCTAAATGAAGGTATGAGCCTTTATTTTTCTCTCCTCCTCCTCCCTCATCTTTTTATCTTCTCCCTCTGTCTCTCCCAAAAGTAGCACAGATGTCCTATGCTTCTCTGCTAAAAAAAAAAAAAAAAAAAAAAAAAAAAAAAAAAAAAAAAAGAAAAGGACAAAAAAATCATTAAGGTGCTTGTTCTGGGTGTCTCTTGTCAAAAGCTATTTACTACTATTAAAGGGTTTAATGAAGAGTTAATAAACACTTTTCTAGTGTTTTCTTCATAGAAAAGTCATCTATGAGCCTGAATACAGTAGCAATCCATTCCTTCAGCATGAGCTTTGGGTGTTGAGTATGACTGTGTGTTTGCGGGGGGGGGGGGGGGGGGGGTATTCCTTTGCAACTATAGCAAAATTTACATCTATTACATTAATGAGGTTACTTGCAGAGTGTTTATCTTTTAAATTCTTTTTTCTTCATTTTTTTCACATTTTTATTTATTTCTTCAATGAGAGAACGATAGAGGAAACAGGCACATACAACAGGATCTTCATGCCATGACCCTCCCCCAGTCTTAGCCAGTCAGGATCATGGGCACACATGCACAAATCCAGCATGTTCAGGAGTACCAGGACATGAACTCAGAACCTTTCCCATGTGGGTCCATTTACATTACCACTGTACCACCACTGCCTGGCCCAATCTTTCTTACTTTAGGAGGCATTATTTTAATAGATGCTTTTTCTTTCAAAAGGAAAATAAAACAACAGTGTGAAAAGGATCTTTGATTTATAGTACATTGTGTGGATGGGAACATAAGCTGATTTAAAAAAAGTGAAATCACATTTCCAGAAAAATATAAGCCTAGAAGCTAAGGCTGAGCTGCCCAGTTTCAGGATTACATCTTATTGATCAGTGAGCTTAAGTTTTCTTTCTTTATTGTTTAATTACTCTATTGAGTTAAACTCATTCACACAGAAACCAAATTGTGCCTTTTCTTGAAGGGATATAGAGTTTTAGAACTATATTTTCAAACTATGACTATCCGAAAGCCTCATGGTAAACCCAGAAACAAGCAATTCTGATAAAAACTGTACTCTTGTAAAAATACAGTTCTCTGCTATTAAGCACAATGGATGTAGTTTCTGAAGGTGTGTCTAAAATGATCTAAGTGCCTCATAATACAAGACTGAACTTAAATGAATGCACTTAAAATACTGTAATGGGACCAGTAGTTAGTGTAATGGCTCTGTTGCTGAACACTCATGTAGTCAACTGTGGTTTAAATTCACACCGGGCACGTGTGCATGCGTGCCCATGATCCCGAGAGGAGAATAGAGGAGAAGGGATTGTAGTGTGGCCATCCCCCCTGGGGGTGATTTCTCACTTTCTGTCTCTCTGTCTCTGTCTGTCTGGCGAGCGCACGCACCCTATAGCAAAAACCTCTCCAAAAAAAAAAAAAAAAAAAAAAAATACTGTAAGCAGATTCCTTAGTTAGAGTAACCTTTAAACTTCCATTGTTAACTAGAACCCCATTTTGAAATTTGGACTAAATTTTCCATAGCTTATTATAGCCATTATAGTTTATCACTGAGTTGTGATATCCTGAAATTCCATAGTACATACAAATCATGGAGCCCTAATTTTCTCAAAGAAGTTTGATCTACTTTAGTGTTATCATATATTTTATTAATGTATTTGTTTATTTTGTTTTTACCATAGGGCACATGCACTTACCAGAGAGACAGAGATAGTGAGAGAGAAAGTGAGAAATCACATTCACTTTCTGAATGATGGCCACCACAACCTTTCCTCTTCCATTCTCCTCCTGGGATCTTGGACATGCAGATACCTGCATCCAGCATGGTTTTCAAACCACCAGGTCCAGGACTTGAACCACAGAAGTCCAGGGACATAACCACTATGTCGTCTACTGCTCCCAGTATTGTCACATATTTTTTTTTTTAAGTATTATGAAAGCGGAGGATTATACTGAATCTGAAAAATGGATATTTTTAAGCCACAGGACTAAAAACAGGACTTTACCCAATGTGCTGAGTTTGTCCAGTAGCCTGTGTTCTGCTACTGGACAAATGAGTATGAGATTATCAGCAACAAAGAAATGACACTTCTCATTGGGATCAAATGATGCTATCCCCATAATATAGTTACCTATTAAAACTGTTACTTTCCTAAATTTTTACTATGTGTCAACAAATGAGTATTTAAAGAGATCCTCACCGAATGAGAACCGATCATAAAAAATCAGCAGGAAATGGAGCTAGGCTCTGTGGCAGATTTCCAATATTGCTGGCTTTGTGGCTTCAGGACTACATTATTCTCACCAAAGACAAGTAAAATTTGTAAATATAAGCTTTTCAGACATTTGAAACAATATTTAAAAGATTAGGGGTCACTCACTGGTAATACTTTGAGTTGACTGATGTTAAGTCAATATAATAATTGTATGAGGAATTTCTTGGTGAGTCTCTACATCAGATTTTAAAAAGAGTGAGGCAATTTTATAACTTCAGTAAATGGAACATCACTAAAACATTCTGTGGGGGTTTTGTTTGCTTAGTGACTGAACATCTGGAGTCTGAAGTTAGCAAGACTGAGTTGAACTGTAACTCTTCTATATATGAGTCAGTAAATCTGGAGAAAGATACATCTACTTTTTAAATCTTTAGTTCTTCATCACAATGATAGTACAATTAACTTCCTAGAGTTCCAGTGAAAATTAGATGAAGTATGGTAGACAAAGGTTCTGAGTACAGTTCTCAGCACACAGTAAAATACAAAACAATAGGGTCAGCGTAATAGCCTAGTGGTTAAGGGAGCCACATCCCACACGGCACACCAGAGTTCAAATTCCAGCCCAGCAACTTAAAAAACACACAGGTTATCTGTATACCCAAAGTCCCCAAAAGGTAGACAGATAGAGAAGGGACTGTGGGGTGAGCATGTCCCACTGGGTGATGCTCCCCCCTCCCTCTCTGTGTGTATCTCTATTGAGCATATATGCCCTCTGGCAACTATAAAAATATATATAAACATATTATATATATATATATATATATATATATATATATATATATATGATTAAAATAATAGGTTTATTATAATGATAGTGTGTCAACCTACTATTAATTTATAACTAGTCAAATGATTAATAAATATTTAAACATGGTTGCTTTAATTTTATTTCATAATAACATTATATCAAGTAATACAGGATGGATCTGATGGATCAAGAACAGTGAAAAGGCAATGTCTGGCTCTGAGGTTTCTGAAACCTAAAACTGAGAGATCTCATTCTTAAATCTATCTCTTTCCCTTTCTCCTCCTATTGAAAATAGTAATTACTAATTTCCTATAAATGCACAACCATCCCAAAAAGAAAATGTTAGTGTCTACAGGCAGGTTTTGGTGAGGGGTCTAAAATGTGTAGATTTTTGTCTGTTCATGTTTCTTACCCACTCAAAATGCAACTCAGCTGACATATTCTGACCAGCATTGATTTCTCCTCTGCTTTCAAGTTCCCTTATAATGTAAGAAGGTAGTTAGAGGTTATTTCCTACTGTTCTTCAATACGGTGCTCTTCAGAGTCAGCTCTGAATTCTAATGTTAGCTGTCAAACTAGCTTGACTTGTGACTTGGGGTGGTTATTTAAACCACTATAACCTCTGTTATCTCATTCATAAGACAGTAATATTATTTCCAATATTGCTATAAGAGTTATATTAGAAAAAGCTTTTTTTAAAATGTGCCCCAGTTTCCAGCATAGTAAATTTGTTGTGTGTGTTTTGTAGTTGTTAATATCTGCAATGGCTTTGTTTGGTGTCAGGTAGATGAAACTAAACTCCATTCTCCGGAATCCCCCTTCTAGTGTTCCCAGACAGCACAAGCTGTAAGATATTTTCCTTGTGCGAGAGTAGGAGGATGGGAGGGAAGGATCAGCCAGTTAGTAACAAACACGCATCCAGTTAGTAACAAACACGCATCTTATCCAAGTTATTGAATCAAGCCCTTGGTGCTGCTGTGAAAATATCTTATTGTTGTAATTAAAGTCCCTAATCAGTTGACTTTAAATTAGACTGATTATACTGGGTGACCCTGACTTGGTCCATTAGAAATCTATTTTAAAAAAGTTTTAGCTATCCCTGAGAGAGAGAAAAAGAGAGAGAGAGAGAGAAAGAGAGAGAGAGAGAGGCCTGTGGATAGCAAGCTCCACTTAGGTCTATGGGGTTCCCGTCTACTGATAATCTCCAAAATTAATAACATAAGTCAGTGTATTGGTAGATAAAACAGATGATATGTAGGTAGACAGATGAAATAGATATTTGTGTGTGTGTGTCTGTGTGTGTGTGTGAATACTACTAGTTCTACTTCTAGTAGTTGAACTTAGGCTGATACAATCTGCACAATCTGCAATGTGATCTATCCTTTATTTAGATACTACCATGGTTCTTGGTAGGGAAGGGGAATGATAAATCGGAGAACAAAGAATAGATTCAGGTTCCAGATGGGAAAATTTCCCTAGCTCACCACTTTTTAGCAGTATATAAATGTAGCACAAAACTTTGACCTTACACATTCGAATGTGATGTTGCCATCCCATCTGTCACATAATATTCACTTATAGCATTCTTTTCTTTCTCTCCCCTCAGCTCATAGGACTTACAGGAATTAAATGACTATGGCATGCATTAAAATTTATTAATTTAAGGAATACTTTTTAAGGAACTATTATGTAACAGGCACTGTTAAAAGTGATTCACAAACATTAGCTTGTTTAATCTGTGTCAAGTGTCTGAGTTAAACAGCATAATCACCTCCATTTTATAGATGAAGATACTGAGGCATACAAAGGTTGGGCAACATATGTAAGGCCACACAGTTGGTAGATTAGAGTGTGTGGTTCCAGAGTAGTCAATGTTCTTGGCCATTATGCCATACTAAGTATGAGAAAACAACATGAAATTTATAAAAGTATAAATGAAATACAATTCTAAAACATTGCTGTATTGTTTGCTAGGGTTCTCAGAACAAAATACCACAGATGGGAAGGCTTAAACATTATAAAATTTATTTTCTTACAGTTCTGGAGGCTGGACATCTAAGATGAAGTTGATAGGTAGTTTGGTTCTTCTGAGGCCTCTCTCCTAAGCTTGCAAATGGCTGATTTTGCTCTGCATTCTCACACAGTCGTTTTACTGCACATGTGCACATCAGTGTCACTGTATCTAAATTTCCTCTTTAGGTTGAATTAGACCCAATCTGCCTGCCTCATTTTAACTTAATCACCTCTTTAAAGGCCTTATCGCCTGATAGTCACATTCTGAGGTACTGGGAGTTAAGGCTTCAACATATGTATTTGGAGGAGGGGACACAATTCAGCTCACAACCACTGCTTTTGCTGGTATTGGCATTATTGCTAAAACCATCACTGCCTGCATTAGGCACTATAACAGTGAGCGACTGGTCAACCCAAAAGATAAATGTAGACCAGCTTGTCCTAAGTATTGGAAGCTCTGAACATTTTTTTTTATGCCCTACATGCTTGAAAATTGTAGACCATTTTGTTATTTCCTTCTTTATCAATATCATATCTTGTTCAGCGAGGACTCAGGACATGGCAGAACTAGTTATTTATTAATTTGACTTTAAATTCTGCTGCATTACCAACCCAAGTGCTTTTTTACCCAAAGAAAATACACATAAACCTACAAGTTTCAAAGTTGTCATAAAAGAAATCAGTGCCTTGGGGAGCCTGAGAAATTTTCTCCTAAGAAAGAGAGAAATAAGGCAAGGGATAACTAAGAAGAAAGATAGCACCCAGAGGCTTTTTCCAAATGTGTTTGAAGCTTGGATAAATAGATTGGGGGTAAGCAGAGTAGCATACAATTTCAATAACTAGAAGACGGTGCACATTTATAACTGCTCTAAAGAAACGACAGTTTCCCTCAGCCTTTGCATTCCAAAACCTTGTATTCAAAGAAAGGCAGTAGCTAAATCAGAAAATGATCCTCTGTTTTGTAGATGAACAGCAGAGATGGGAAAATTATTTTCTCCAATTTTCCAAGAGTTTCTTTGCTTGACATATGGAAGAGAAATCACAAAGGATTATTTAAATCCTCCAGGAAGGAGGAAAAGGAGAGAAGTTTCTATTTACTGAGCACCTACTATTTGCTAATCAAAATACCTAATATGTTTTACACATTTAATATTTTCCAGTCAGTGTTTTTTACAGAATTGTTCGTTTATCTTTTCAAAAAGGTTAAAAATGAAAGTAATATTAGAATCCTCATCTTATGAGTGAAGAAAGGGTCTTAGGGAAATAAGCTATCTTGATCAGAGTAAAACCAGGATTTAGGCTAATTGAGTATAACCCTAGAATCTCTGTGTTTAAAGACTATAAGACAAATGTCACAATTATTCTACTTGATTTCCTTAACAACACTGAACTACACAGGTATTACCTCGGGGGGGGGGGGGGGGGAGGCGGTGGTGGAGGGAGACAGTGAAAAAAAAAAAAACAAAAAACAAACACTAGTGAAAAAAAAACAAATACAATAAAGTCTGAATAGTCACTTACTTTAGGTCAAACAGTGAGCAAGTCACAGAATTAGAATGGAATTCTAGGTACTTCTCACTCCAAACTCATTTTCCAAAAATGCTATATTCTGTTTCTCTATGGTTCTCTCAGGATGGGTTATACAGGATAGTAAAAGAAATATTAAAGCATTCTTTCATTCTTTGGCTAAGAAAGCACAGTATCCTAAATAAAAAGGGTATTTCCGATTAGAATATTTATAAAGGTTAATGAGAAACCGAATGAACTGAAAACCAGCAGGGAGATATTCCCAGCTGTAAACACTAAATTTCTACATTTCTAATTACATAAGAAAATATCCCAAACAGAAAGTCAATTTCTCCATCAGATGCAGTCAGCTGAGCCACATTTTACCTTTTCTCTCTCTATTTTGAGGTCAATATTTTTTAAACATCGGCAACATCACTTTGCTCATGCCAGTGGGATGGATGGTGATGTGGGTGCTTAAAACAGGAAACACAGAATCAACTCTTACAATAAGGAAATGTCCATAAAATCCAGGAAGGGAATATGTGACTTTTTTCATTGAAACTGAAAGAATGTTTTATATTCTTTAACAGAAAGTGAAAAAGGAACAAATAGTGGTAGAGATGGTTGTGCCTTTACTTTTTATTTTTTTAAGATGTTTTTGTTTTGCTATATGGTACAAGTACTCACCAGAGAACAGAGAGAGAGAGAGACAGAGAGAGAGAGAGAAAGACAGTGAGAAATACTTTCCAGGAGGAATCACCATGTCACAATCCCTTCTCCTCCATTCTCCTCTCAGGATTTTGGGCGCCCAGGCTCCTGTTGTGATTTTCAAGCTGAGAGGTCCAGGACTTGAACCTTAGTCAGCCATTTAAGAGTCTAACATCTTAACCACTTCACTACCTGCTGGCCTTGGTTGTTTCTTTTCCTAGTGGATATAGGGGAAAACTGACAAACTGCATTCCACAGAGACCTTCTTTTCACCAAGTGTAGGCATCAGCCTTGAGGGCCTTTATGATCATCACTGTGGACAGTCTTAAAAAACAAGGACAAGAAAACCTTCTTCATGTTGTTTAGTGGTGGGGGAACATGATGAAATAAGGTTGATCCAAAATAAGTGGAGAATCCAGGACAAATTCTCTAGGTCCATGAGAAATCTCTCAACAGGTTTCAAAACACTTTATGTCTGCTACAGATAACATCAGTCTATAAAGCTAGCTTTAACTAAAGTCAGTTCTCTCCTACAATGACAAGGAAATGAAAGCCAAAGGGAGCCAGATACAAGCTTGCTCTAGGTCATAGAGCTGGCAACTAACAGGATTTCTTGTCTACCAAACTAGTGGCATCCTCTTTGTTAGACTTATTTTCCTTTATTACAATATACAGGCAAGTAACAGAAAATACCTGAATCTGGGTCATTTATAAAAATGTAGGCCTATGTAGCTCATAAATTAGAGGTCTAGGATCCAGGGGTCATATCTGGTAAGGGTTTTCGTGTTGATGAGATGATGGGGCCATGCTGCTTACCACATCATGAGAAAGCAGAAGCATGAATCCCTGTGTCCATGGATCCATGTGTTTCCTGGTCTCATTTCCGCCCCTTATGAACCCACCAGGAGTTAATCATAGGGGTCACACTCTAATCATTTAATCACCCAATGGCCCCACCTTTCCACATTACGAAATTATTGTTTCCTCTTAATATCTTCACAACCAAATCTCAACACATGGATTTAGGGGGGAACAAACCATAGTGCTGTCTTACTAGATCCAGAAGGGTTCACAGCATCCAAATCCCCCCAAAGCACAGACCTCTTATGTCACCATCTTCCTCCTTGTCTCCTTATATCATTTGTCATCTGTCCTCTCTACTTCTGTTAACATTATGAACTTTCTTTCAAGTCCTGCAGACTCAAAATTTGAGTCATATTCAACTTTTCCTTCTTGTCTAGCCCCACTCACCCTGTTTCCACAATACTCCCAAATTTGTTTTCTTTAAACATTTCAACTATCAATGTTAAGTTTAGGAAACTATCACCTACCTTTCCCCTTAAGCTATTACGATGACTTCTGAAGCACTCTCTTGTCTGCTATTTGCATTGCATTTTAACCCATCCTCCCTCAAATCTATCCTTACACCAAAACAAAGTCAATCTTGCTAATGCATCATTGTGTCACATTCATGACCAAAACAATTTTTAACTCTTCATTCCAAGTAATTTCCACTTCATTTTCAAACCTATATATCAAATATTCTGTGAACATATTCCATTTCCTAGAAGTTGAGTATGATCATTTAAATTCACTGATTTTATTATACTACTATTAGGTAGCATATCTTACTTCTTTTTATTTTCTTACACTCCACCTCATTATTTGTAATTTTTCAGCTGGGTCCAATCTAGCCAAATAGGCTGGAATTAAAGTGTGTCAAGGTCTCCCTAGAGCAAAAACCTTAAGTTTAAATAATAAACACACATACACAACGACAAAAACAACAAATCTGTAAGAACATTAATTCACTACATATCATGAATGAACACCTATTAGCTGTTAGGCACTGAATTAGGTGTTTAGGAATAAAACCACTCATGCTTGGATCCTTCTTTCAACAGTGTCTCTCCAAGGGGAGAGAAATAAGAGAAGATGATTATGAGATAAAACTGGAATGTTAAATCACACTCCAGGAAAGAAAAGCAAGGTGGATCAGAAAGGAGAGAGGATATGATTATCTGACTTTCTGTGAGCCAGGTTCCTGAAGACTGCCTGTAGTCTAATGTGATTTAAGTACTCGATTTCTAATATTCACTTTTGAGAAGGTGCACACAGCTTATATCTTCCCCTCCATGTTTCCTTCATGTGCCTAACACAAAACTTACATTCCCACTATCAACCTAAGCACCATGCCTTCATTGCATGGGCACTTGCTAGAATAAATCATGGAGGAGGAAAACGAACCAGTTTTCTAGCATAGGTAATCTCAACCTTACCTGATAATACGGTGAGAATTCATGCAAGGGGGAAAGAAAAGGAGCACAACACAAAGGTGACAGTCTGGCAAGTAATTCAGATAGATATGCTCAAATGGAAGTCATATAAATATTAGACGTGTGCTTTTCTGGGCAAAGGCTCTGCAGACCAAATTGCCAATGGAAATGAATTTTAATGACTAGTTTATAACCTCCGAGATGCTTGAAAATCTAACAAAGTTGTAGTTAAAATATAATACTATTATAGCATCAGTGCAATTAAGAATTCTGCAGGGAACATTCCCTACTGGAAAATTTAAGTTAGTTTCACATTGGGAAACGAAGCTATTTCTGATCATTTAAGATGGAATGTGTCTAATTTATTGATCTGTAAATGTTACCAAAATATTTGACCCCCAAATATTAAATCACATTACTAAACAATTCAGTCTCTCCCTGGGATGAATGTAAATATCAACATAAAAACTGACATTTATGCTGGTTTACAGTTTCCTATTTTTATGAATGCAGTCATTTCTTTTTAAATCACTTGGGTCCTGAAAATGCAGCTAGGAAAACATTACAGGGCCAAAATGTAGGTGCCAGTGGAAGGTGTTAGGTCACAGAACAGTTTCATAGTACGCTAAATACAGCTTCATTTTCCACATTCAAAAGTGTTGCAGTCAACTCCCTCAGTAGCACCCCCATTAAATAGTATGTTTTTGGTAATGGTTTACCTATTAGTAGGGGAACAACTGATATTATAGAAACTTAGGAAGAATTAGTCATGACCATGCTTAGCTTTCACTAAGATCAAAAGCTACATCTCATAAACCTTTGGACAATAGGGAGTAAAAAGGAAATGGCGTTTAAATCTACACCTCAAAAATATCCTTTTTTCCTTTTTAAAGAACACAAGATCAATGCTTCATATAAAATCAAAAGGAAATGTATCCCTTAGACCCAGGGCTAACCAGGCTCAGAGGTAGCAGAGAGAGTTGTATATTCTTGAAATCCCCAAGTCCCATGATTCAGGTAATTCCTCAGTTAAAGCATCATGTCCTCAAAAGGCATCTCTTAAAATAAAGCATTATTTTCTTTAGTGAGTCACCTTTTGACAAATTAACATGTTTTAATGTAGATTTGCTTCTCTGTGACTATCTTACAAGAGAGGAGGATTGTTAACATTGGCCACAAATAGAGAGGAAAAAAAAAAAAAAAAAAAAAAAAACAAGCCAAAAACATGGCATAAGGGTGGGGTAAGAGGAAGGGCACTCTAAGAACCATTACCACTATGAGTCTGGGAAGCGGGAGATTGCTTAAGGAAAAATAGTTTCCACTGGATGATGGGATACACAAACCAAATGTACCAATTTTGCAATATTACCCGGAACCCACTCTACTAAAGGCTCCATGAAAACTTAAGAAGTCATAAGAAGCACAATGTAGATAGACTATTAGCTACATAGTGATATATCAATACAAAATGCCCCAATTAAAGCATTTGGCATTGTTCCTGGAAGCTAGCATTGGGTGAACCAATCTGCTATGAGCCATGAGCTCTGCACTTACTGTGGGTGTGCCAAGAATGCAGAACTCTTTATCAGGATCTTTCTCGAGGTTGTACTTGCAGCAAGCAACCTTGAAGGATGAACAAATGGCTCTCTCTGGGACTAATAAGCATGCTTATTTACTGTTCGCTATAAAATAATGAGTTCCACAAATTTGGTGTTCTTTGGCTACAGTGAAATCTGTGTGGGTAGTGCCCACATATGTCCTGTGAAATTTGGAAGGTATGGACAACAGACACAGGCTGATGCTCATGATGGTGGCTGTAACATGAGTAATAAAAAGCCTTTTGTCTCTGATGCAGGAGCCTGTGACTTCTAAGAACCCATGAAACAGATTTATGGAATAGCTAACATATAGGGTTAAAACTCAGATCTACCAACCAGAAACTGCTTAGCAAAAGTAACCATCACTACTAATGAAAAGTATGCATTTCAGCAACTTTTCTAAAAGTAGATAAAATATGCACGAACTGGATATGCATTTCAAGATTTGAAATCAAGGGTGAAGGTTTTAAAATATAATCATTGTACTATCATATAGTGCAATGCAATCAAGCAATCGATAACTAAGGATCATTACTTCTTCTAGTCAGTTTAAAAGGACAATGTCAGGTTTGCCTTTAGAGTTAGCTTCATGCAGAATTTTCTTATACAATTCAGAAGTCTATTACTTTAAAGTTTTGCTTCCTTATTTAGCATATTCAGGATTTCTTGCCATTTTTAGTTACAATAACAAAAATTATTAACAGGACTCCCAATACTGTGCTAAGTTCCCTGTTAAATTCACTATACAGCAACTATGAGGTAGATAATCAAATTAACTTCCCAATTTTTTTTTGGAGAGGTTCTTGCTATAGGGCGCGTGCGCTCGCCAGAAAGACAGAGAGAAACAGAGAGATAGAAAGCAAGAAATCACCCCCCAGGGGGGATGGTCACGCCGCAATCCCTTCTCCTCCATTCTCCTCTCGGGATCTTGGGCACGTACATACACGCTCCCGGCATGAGTTTAAAGCTGCCGGGTCCAGGACTTGAACCGCAGTCGACTACATGGGAGTCCAGCGACATAGCCATTACACTAACTGCTGGTCCCTTAACTTCCCAATTTTATATATAGAAAAACTGAGAGATAAAGAGCTTAAATGACTTGCTCTGACACTCAGCTGGTAAAAGGCTAAGCAGGAATTTGAACTCAAATGGTCTGATTCCAAAGATCGTGCTCCTTACTAGCACATCATATTGTACATCTCTCTTTAAAAATTATTAACAATAGACTATAAGAAGGAAAATTAACATTTTTAACACCTCTTCTTTTATCAGACATTTTGGCAGAATTATCTCATGTAATCTTTCATTTGCAGGGAAAACACCGTCATTACAATTTTTACAGACAAGGAAACTGAGACTCTAAGATGTTTAATGCAGCCAAGGTCTCATAAATAGGAAACCAGAAAAACCATAATATGAATTTGGGTTGAAATTATTCTTTTTGTTTTGCTATAGGGTGCATGCGCTCACCAGACAGACAGAGAGAGACAGAAAGCAAGAAATCACCCCCCAGGGGGGATGGCCATGTGGCAATCCCTTCTCCTCCATTCTCCTCTTGGGACCCTGGGCACACACGCACACGTGCCTGGCGTGACTTTAAGCCACCGGGTTCGGGACTCGAACCACAGTCAACTACATGGGAGTCCAGTGACATAGCCACTATGGCAACTGCTGGTCCCAAGGGTTGAAATTATTCTAAACTATATTCTTTTGACTATAAAATGGTGTCAGCAAGACACTTGAAGGAAAGGTTATGTAAGTAGAAGACAAATTTTTCCAAATGAGTAATTCTGTCTAATATGTGTCCTTTTTTACTTGAATAGAATTGGAAACAAATAGAAACTGTCCAGGAGACAATCTTGCCACTATAAATTTCCCATATTATTTGAGGGTTTTTGTGCCTTCCTTTAATGTGCCTGATAGCCTGATTTTGTATGAAGAAAGTATTTTCCCTAAGCATTTGTGAATCAATTTACTTTAATTTTAATGATTAAAAAACCCTATACATTAGTATCATAATTAGCATTAGGACTGGGATTTAGGACTAACTCTACTAAATATCCAAATTACTTTGGAACTTTAACCTTATGAGTCTCACTTAAAATGACAAAATAGGAAAACAAAGCAAAATATTTAAGGGACACAAAAATGGAAACCTTTCTATTGATGATAATGTGTATGATAACACCTTTAACTGGACTAATATACAGTGTATTCATGCTGCAAATGATATACCGTAATTATATGTATATTTCACAAGCTGTAATAATATACAGTAGTTATATACATAAAAATAAAAACTAAACTTAAAAAAAAAGAATAAAAAGAGTACACATTCAACACATTCCCAATGCCATTTAATTTCCCCTTTCTTGAGGAAAAGCTCCTAGAACAGCAGCTTACCTACCAGAGGTTATTCATGAATTTAAAGGCAAGAATGACATGGTGGTTAAAGCAACTAGATGTCATGTGGCTGACTGTGCAGTTTGAGTCTCAGACTAGTGGCTTGATAAAGAAGCCAGGTGCATGTGTGTACATGCCCAAAATCTCAAAAGAAGGAAAAAGAAGGGATTGTAGCATGGTCATCCCCATCAAGGGTGCTTTCCCTCTCTGCCTCTCTTGGCAAGCACACGTGTCACACAGGAAACATATAAATATATAAATAAATAAATAATAAATAAAGGCAAGACTGAAGTAGGAGCCTGGATGTTCAGTAAGCAGAGAGCCTGACACAGCTGCTCACTGAGGTCTGTCAAACCATATACCTCTGTACTTTTATAACTTAGAAATTATTTACCTCCAAAAGGCTAGGTACATCATAAAATCCCTCAAATCGACATATTCTTTCTCAACTCTAAGTTTTCTCATTTAAAAAGCAAAACAAGGGACCAGCAGTTAGCATAACAGCTATGTCACTAAACTCCCATGTAGCTGACCGTGGTTCGAGTCCCGGACCTGGTGGCTTAAACTCACGCCAGGCGTGTGTGTGTGCGTGCGTGCCCAAGATCCCGAGAGGAGAATGGAGGAGAAGAGATGACGGCGTGACCATCCCCCCTGGGGGGTGATTTCTCGCTTTCTGTCTCTCTGTCTCTCTCTCTCTTTCTGGTGAGCACACGCGCCCTATAGGAAAAACCTCTCCGAAAATAAATAAATAAATAAATAAATAAATAAATAAATAAATAAATAAATTTAAAAAATAAAAAGCAAAACAAATCAATGTGTAAGCACAAAAAATGAACATTCATGTACAAATGGTGCCCAGATTCACCAGTTGCTAACATTACATTTGTGCTTACCTCATTTTGTTCACATATATTTATATATGAGCACGTTTTGTGTACATTTATCTGTGTATATAGGTATATGCACACACATATGTACACATATTTGCATATACAGTACTTGCATTATTTGCAATAATTATGTTCCATAAAGTCACTATAACCACTGAATTAGCGAATACTGAAAGAAAATTACAAGAGTATGCTCCTGTGAGCTTCTGTTTGGATTATTTTTATCAACCAATCAAAACATAACCTTGTTCATGTGTATTTTTGATTAAAGATATTTTATTTAATATTACTCTTAATTTACTAACACTGAACACATAGCCAACAGCGCTATGACTCATGCCTGAATGAAGTTTATCTAAATTCATGTATTTTCTCCATAAGGCTCATCACAAGCTTTTTGTGCTTAAGAATACGAGATAGTTAAGCGTGGAGGCTATTTTAAACAGAAAACCACCTAAAAAGCACAAAAAATAGGTGGCACTAAGCAGACGACGAAAAGGACATTTGTTTACAATATGAGAGTGAAACCAAAAGACAGAGTGTGGCCTTACATGACCTTAGCTGGGAATGTGCATGCCAGGCCATGGAAATGACTGGGAAAGCATGGGGAGTATCATTGTTAGAGCTACAGAAAAACTTAGTGACAGGTGAATTTACAGATATGGAATCTGTCGATAATGATTCTTGACTATACGTACCAATCATTTAAATTAAGTAGCAAACCCCGTGCCATTTTACAATAAATACATTGGAGCTGGTGAATTTTGAGTATTGTAGACCTTAAGCAAAGTAAAAGTCAATATACACATACACACACACACACACACACACACACACACACACACAAAGCCAAAAAACTTTTTATAACCTAAGAGCCTTCCAACTTCATATTTTTTGGAATTCACATTTTTTTAAAGAATTATTTAGTTAATCTTATTTATTATTATCTTTTTAAAAAATTTGCTACAGGGCATATGTGATCACCAGAGAGAGACAGAGAGAGAGAGAGAGAGAGAGAGAGAGGGAGAGAGAGAGAGAAAGTGAAAAAGCAAACCACTGGTCCAGGATTCAAACTGCCATCATCCATGTTCGAGTCCAGCGCCATAACCACCATGGCACCTGCTGGCCCTACATCTATCTTTTTTAAGCCTCCTGATCTACCAAGTCACAGCACACCATTCTCAAGCTCCTGATAGAAAGGGCCAACTGTAGAACTTCTCAAATACTCTTGGACTTAACCAACAAAGCAATCGAATATCCTAACTCAACTATCTATTTGCCTAAACAGAGAAAGTCATACCCCATCTACAAATGCCCCTTGAATGGCAATTATGGGTTTCACCCTCTGGTCGCTGAACCAATCCCCAATTACCATAGAACTGACATTTCCCGCACTCTCTCTAAAGCATGGCCCAGACATTGCAGCAATGAAGGAACAAACCACACACCAGGCCTCAGCCTCAAGTGTTACATTTCTATCTGTGCTGAGCTGTAAATGCGACATCTCAGAAGTTAGAGCCAAGGCAGGTGTCATGGTGGTTGAGGGCACTGGACTTCCACGTAGCCAACCGTGGTTTTAGTCCCAGATCTGGTGGCCTGCTTTCTCACTTTCTCTTTCTCTCTCCCCCTTTGTCCCATTCTGGTCAAATTACAATGAATAAATAAATAAAGTTAAATAAAATGATTCTTTAAAGAAGTTAGAGCCCAAAGTAGGCACAAAAGCACCAGTTCCAGCTTTTGATCAAGGCCATCCTTTGCATTTAGTGAGGACCATTGATCAGGCTTCTCTATTCTCCCAGCCATCATCATTATCAAGAATGCTGACAACTATGCATGAGAATAAAACTGTAAGATGAAGCATTGATCTTGAGCTCGTAAAACATGTTTCTAAGAGAGGAAGGAGGACTTTGGTATTTTAGATTACTTGGCTTTGCTGTTGAATCTAACAAAAATCTTGTGATGTTTGTGCTCTTCGTGCTTGCGTACCTTAACTAGACTGCAGGAATTTTCTGAGAGCAACTTACACTATAGATGAAAGCTTTATTCAAAAATTTTTATAAAGAAAACTGCAAAGAAACCACCTAGCTGCTGCTTTCTCTAGCTCCATCTTCTATAGACCCTCACATCACACACTCTGATTGGAAAACACTGCAGCCGCCCTCCTTTCGGTGGTCTTGACACCCCAGAGACCCTGCACATGCTGTGTCCTGCATCTGAACATTCCTCTTCTCCATTCTTAGCTGGTTACTTCTTTCTCTTGCTAGTCTTATGGTAGGACTAAGCCAGTGAACTACTTCCTCATGAAAGACTGGAACTATTCTTCAGACTAAGTTAACGTTCTCTCCTCTGTTCCCCAGTCATGCATGCTTTCTGGGCTTCTGCCTGTCATAACACGCTTCACCATGTGTTGCAATTTTCTGTCTATAATTCTGCCACCCTCATTAGACTATGAGCCTTTTGAGGTTGTGTAAAGCCTATGTTGTTCATCATTTCATCCTCTGTAGCTAGCACAGTGACTGGCACAGATAAGAGCTCAAGAAATTTTTTCACGTGAAAGATGTAAGAAATCGATGAGTGAATTTGCATCTTCACATACTCCAATAAAAAGTGCCATTTGTCTTATTTAAAATGCCTAACCTCTTACCTTACACATTTTGAATTTCTATAATTAATTCATAAATTTAGTTCTCTTTAATGGTTCCATATTTTCCCTATCTTCATTGTTTTCCTCAATTCTCCTAATCAGGAAGGGGGCCAGAAACTCATTTAAACCAATGTATTCTTAATTATTTGCAAAGTGCACATTTTCCTTAGTGCCATCATCCCCCTACAGGGAAGAGATGCTTCTAACAAGCACCGCCTCTGAGGTGCACAGCAAGCAGTGAGGAACTACTTGCTAATCAGCTCACAAAGTCTCATTGCCCCTCAACTGCATATGTCCCACATTGACTTCTGCTCCTGGGAGGTCACATACATCCTCTCAAACCTCTGACCATCTCAGTGCATATGTGTCTCTTAGGGGCAGTTGACATAGGTCCTAATGAATCAACATGGCATGTAGGGGAGTGAGCGAGGTCTGAATTCCATCAGCTGACTTCAGTCACACTTCATTTTTCACGTATCATAAGTGAGCCGAAGCAAACTCCTCCCCCACCCCCATTTAAAAAAAGAGAGAGAAAAAAAAAGAAATGCATTTAACCATTCTGAGCAAATCTGTCTCACCAAGTTCCAAATAGCTCAAATATTCAGCTCATTCTTCACAATCCATAATTAAACCCAATACCTACTTGGAATGATAAAGAATGATATTTGTACATGCTTAGCAACATTAGCTCTGGAAGAATAAACAGGGAAATTGGATACAGCAAACTCAGTTTCTCAAGGTGAATAAACATATGGAATGACTTTTCTGGCCACGCATTTGGAGCCAAGGGCAGTTAAAACTCTGGTTGACACTAGCCTGGTTTCCAGAAACCTTGAGGTGAGAATTAGATGAACTAAATGAAAATCACATTGAAAAATAAGTAAGTAAAACCCAACAGACAGATTCTCTACCATAGGGTGCTCCATATGTATTTTCACAGGAAGGCTTTCAATAAATAATTGACGATAGTCATAATCCACTTCAACATTTATTTGGTGACTTCCAAGTGCTAGGTGCATCCAAGGAAATGTATAAATGCTTTCTCACATGATCCTTACAATAAAGCGACAAAGTAGGTGTTGTTATTCTCATTTCACAAAGAAACACGCACAGAAAGGTAATTGACTTGTGATTAAAACCACCTGTTTCACTCTGTTCTTGCTTGCATGCATTTTGCCAAATTTGGTTGAAAATGATCTTATAATTTTTTAGGATAGGAAAGGATTCTTTAAGAATAGGCAGACACCAAAAGAGAGGGTACAGCCCAAAGAGATATCAACACCTGAATGCATTGAGACGTAGTAGACCCAACTGTTCTCAAAGCATCCACTAACACCTATAAATTGATCTTTACCTGCCACCAGCTACATCTCCAGCTGAGTTCTCGCTGCTCATAAAACACATAGACATGTTGGCCCATTTCCTGAAGTTTGACATCCTTAAGCAGGTGGTCACCTTAACCATCTCACCTGAGAGAAATAAATAATCTGTGTATATGGTAGGACTTCAAAAGTTCATAGAAAGTGAAATTAAAGAATGAGTTTATTTTGGTATAGAAAAGTTTTGGTAACCACGCATAGTTTTTACATAATACACATTTTCCATGAACTTTTTGAAGACTGGCTACATAAGGACTTACCCATGAACCAGAATCAGATAGAGAAAACAATAGGGAGAGAGGCAGGGATTTAAGATGGAAAGCCTAATTTTCTAGACCAGAGAAGTGACTCATTAAACTTGTCCTGCTTCTGTCGAATAGCATTAACTAACTAACTAACTAACTAATGTAAGTTTCCTACATTTCGATACTCTGATTTCCAGTACTTCGTAGCTGACTCTGGTCTTTGGAGGGGTTTGACCTCATTTCTATATGCTGGGTCTACTTATACCTACTCTGTCATGCTGATTAATCATGGGTCCTGAAGGATGCCTCTCGGGTAGTTCACCTACTTCCAGTTAAACATATCAGAGTATTAATAGGTTATTAATTACTACAGCGGCTTCTGTGCCAGGCAGCAAGCTAAAATCTTTCTATGTATCATCATATTTATATTTTACAGACAGTAATATTGAGATACAAAGATGTCAATTTTCTCAAGGTCACATTACATAGTAAATCAATAATTTGAACCTCTTCACTCACTCTGGTACTAGAGTGCTTGCTGTTTGCTATTACACCGTAACAACTCCCATGTCAGCTAAGTAGAATAACAACAAAACTTCTCTCTGAAAATGGGTGGCTGTACTCAAGATTTTTTCCAGTGTCTCGAGCCAGAACTATCTGAAATATCCTTGAATCAAATCTCGTCATCATCTTCTCTGGTCATGCGTCCCTCTAACACTGTACTTCAATTTTTGTTCTCTTTCTACTGCTCTCTAACCATCCATTATTACTGCAACAACATGCCAATGGTTATCCATATGTTAGCATCTTCCTTCTGTCTCTATAAACCATCCTACAAATATTTGCAAAACCAACCTTCTTAAATATCACATTCATCATAAAAGATTGAAGTCTGAAGATGGTAAGCCTTTGAGAAGCTATAAGGGAAATATTAGGTTGTCAGGAAAGTCATGACATATTTTTCTATGTTTGTCAATGCAAAAATGTGTCGTGACTTTCCTAATGACCCAAAATAATGGCACTTGAAAAGTTACAAATACTCAGAGTTAGCTTTATGAGTGGTATTCAAAAAACACATGCAAAATGTACACTAGAAAAATGCTAAGGATAGATTTCAACATGGTTTTTGCACCAAAATTAAAATTGTATTTTTATTCCATTTTTACACAAACTTTTTCAAGACCCCTGGAATTTTTTGTTTCAAGTAAATAAAAATCACTATGATCCCCATGGGATAAGATAGTGGAATTTTAAAAATTTATCTTAATATAAATAAATACTGGGTTGTTGGAAAAGCCATAACGTATTTTTTTCTGTTTTTCTATGCAAAAATGTATCATGACTTTTCTAACAACCCAATATATTTTACCAGTTACAATAATTTAAAAGTTTACTAGCTTGCATATTAATTATGATTCCTACACTAATGTGTTCAAGCAGGGACAAAATGACTACTAGCTAGACAGTGATACCAAGAGGTTGGACTCAATCAGCTCAAACACCTCATCCAAATTTGGAGTTTTAAAATTCTATAATGAGTCCCTTTATCCAAAGGCCAATAATTACTCTCAAATGTATATTTCACTGTTTATCAAACCTTGCATCTCAGCACTTCCAGGAATGAATTCCTATTCTAGGCTAGTAAAGAGTCTATATGAGGAAACTTCAAACACTTAGTGGGAAAAAATATGAAATTAAAGAATGAATTTATTTTGATGTAAAATAATGGAAATGCATGCAGTATTACTTCTAATATGCATTTTAATAACTTTTTTGAAGACTCTCTCACCCCAAGTTTATGTTTCAATTCTCTTCTGTAGTTCAAGTTGGCTTACCCCGCCAGACTAGAAGCCTTGTCTCCAAATTTGCACCCTGTCTAATCATCTTGTACACTATAGAATTTCATCAAAAATATTTAGAACATTTTGTGTTCTCTCTCCTTTTTTTTTCATTAAAGTATTGATTCATCCATGCAGCTTACACTGGAGAAAGTATTTTTATATTGAATAATTTTTAAATCTAAACAACTACTACCTGAACACTTAACCTCAGTGTCCTTAATCAACTTAAGAATTTCCCCAAAATTCTATTCAAATTCTTATGTGTAAATGCTCATGTGCAATTTTATAGTGGGTATAATTATTGTTCTATTGCATTAGACCCTCCATAAGATTTTTATACCAAGAAAGGTTTGAAAAAACTTTTGGTTTCAAAGTTTAGCACTTAGTTCTTTTCTCAAGTATATATTCTTTTTCATTAATATTTTCTCATAGATTGCAATCTCTTTAGGGTAGAAACCATTTGTCCTCCTCCTCATCATCCTCCTCATTTTTCTTCTTTTTCTTTTTGACAAAGTATTGCTATCAATAGCACAACTCACCTGCCTTAGCCTCCCAGCTGAGTCGACAAGCACATACCCGTACAAGCACATGAACCTACCTGGCTCTTTTTTAGTCATCTTATCAAGCACTGTCTAGAAGAGCTGGGATTGTCCTACACTTACCCTGGATCTGTTCTACTTTCTCATTTACTGGTTTAAAAAATAATAACACAAAATAAATTCATACATGCCCAATGGAAGACCAGTTAAAACTTATCTTAATACAACTTACCAGTTTCATCTTAAATGTGGGTGATGAGTTGAATGGAAATGGGCTACTCAACATTACAGGCTTAGCTCTGTGCTAAGGTTTTAAAGTGTGTGTTCTTTTCAAGGAGAACATTCAAGGTGGTGAACTTATTTTAGTAATAATTCTTTCATACCGACATCTGGGGTCCAGCAGGTGGCACGGTGGTTAAAGGCGTTGGACTCCCACATGGCTGACTGCTGTTTGAATCCCAAACCTGGAGGGAGGGAATGTTTGTCAAGTTTCAGTGCTCTTAATGCACACAAAACCAGGTATACATTTAGAAGTATTAAAGATAGTTGTAACAGAGTAACTGGGTGTGTGTGTGGGGGGGGGGGGGGGGAGGCAACAGGTAACCATGGCAGCAGCTGTGCCTAGGAGGAGGAGCCACAACATCTGAGCTGAATGTGGAAACCCTGAGTAGAAATTAGATCTCTACTATGAGTTCTATAGACTTGCTTGAAAAACTCATTTACTCTCTCAGTTTTATCGGCCCTCCAGTGGAGCTAATCACACCTTCCCTGCCTCAATCTCAAGACTATAGTGACAAACTCATAAGGTTTATCAACTTCAGTGACCAAGTTTCAAAGACACTGGAGGCACTGCCTACAGAACTGCAGACATGAGGCCAGACACTGAGTTGAAACACAGAGGTAGTGAAACACCACAGCCTATGCCCATTCAGTCTGCCCAAGCATTGCAATACATCTGGCTGTCCATTTGACCAACACCTTTGTGAGAATCTACTAGATTCTAGGAATCATGACTCTCACCAGTTAAAATAGTCTACTATTACACTGCCAACAGAAATATCTTAAACAGGGTGATGCATAAGACTAGAGGCTTACTCAGTTCATGGTTTGGAGGTCCGAGGTTCAGGGTCCAACTTCTTATAAGGCTACAAAATGTCAGAGGACAGGATTTTGATGGAGTGGCTGCTTGCCTGTACATTTCTTGCCTATTCTCGTCTCCTATCCCCTCTCATAAACCTACCATAACTCAGTCATAGGGGCCTAACCCTAACAATCTTATCACACCCAAAGATCCCACTTCGGGATACTATGAAGGTACTAAGTTTTGTTTTGCTTTGATTTGTTTTTTTTAAAGAGACCTTTGCTATAGGGTACATGCACTCACCAGAGAGAGAGACAGACAGACAGACAGACAGACAGAAAGTGAGAAATCATCCCCCAGGGGGGATGGCCACGCCACAATCCCTTCTTCATCATTCTCCTCTAGGGATTTTGGGCATGCATGCACTTGTGTCCAACATGAATATTAAGCTACTGGGTCTGGGACTCGAATCGCAGTTGACTACATGGAAGTTTAGCAACGTAACCATTACGCCATCTACTGGTGCCAGGGTCCTAAGTTTTCACATTTACAATACAACCAAGGACCAACACATGAATTTTGGGGGACAGCCAAACTGTAGCCCTGATTATCTTAATTTAAACAGCCCATGGGGGATGGTCATGCTACAATCTCTTTTCCTCCATGTTTACCTCCTATATGGATTTTGGGCACCCACATACACACATGCCCGGTGTATTTTGGTAACTAACAGATCAGGCAGTTGACATATGGGATCCAACCACCTTAACCACAATGCCACCTGCTGGTCCTAGAGACAGTTTTGAAACCTAAGCCTTCACTTCAGCCTCTCCTATCTACCACCTGCTAGCTGTGTGACCTATGTTACTTATCATTTTTTTCTGATTATTACTTTTTCAAGTTGTCAGGGAATAGGCACTTGCTAAAGACAGACAGAAAGACAGAGAGAGAGAGAAAGCACCCCTCCCCAGTGGGGAATATTATGCCACAATGCCTCCTTCTCCATTTCTTCATCTTGTCAGGATTTGGGCACATACCCATGCAGGCCCAGCATGTTTCTTAAGTCACTGGGATCAGGACTCAAACTGAGAAGTCAGCCACGTGGGGTCCAACTTCTTTAACTACTATGCCATGGGGCCAGCCCAAACCTGTTTTCTTATCTATAAAATGGGCATAATACCAGCCTCACAAGGGTATAACATGGATCAAAAGAAATGACATGCTATTCTTAGCACACAGTTAATGCTCAATAACTGGCAGTTATTACCACAGCAAGTATATATTAAATATGTGTTTTTATGAAATCTTGCCCATTTTCTTCCAAAGTGAAGTGAAAAAAATCTGAATTTCTTATTTAACCCACCACCAATTTCAAACCTTACAATTTTCTATTATTTACAGCTCCTACAATATAATATCTTCGTATTTTCTCAATGTAGTTTGAATTCACACTGTGAAAATTTGAATTGTGTCCTGAAATCTTCTCATTATTAACTGGAGACTCTCAGGTCCAGGAAATAGTCTTTCTCTCTGCTTTGCTTTTTTGTCCCATCTGAATTAACTTTTCCTTCTGGACAATCATAAATCCATCAGTGTCTGACTTTTTCCTTTGTGGGGGTGAATATCAAAGTCTGATGGTGAATCCATGTCCTGCTATAATGATTTCAAATGCATTGCAGGTTGCAGGGTTATCCCTGTTAAAGGCATATTTTTTTAAAATTTTGTTTGAGAGTTTTTTGCTATAGGGCGCGTGCGCTCGCCAGACAGACAGAGAGAGACAGAGAGACAGAAAGCGAGAAATCACCCCCCAGGGGGGATGGCCATGCCGCAATCCTTTCTCCTCCATTCTCCTCTCGGGATCTTGGGCACGCACACACACACGCCCGGCGTGAGTTTTAAGCCACCAGGTCCAGGACGCGAACCACGGTCGACTACGTGGGAGTCCAGCGACATAGCCATTTCGCTAACTGCTGGTTCCAAAGGCATATTTATAAGAATCTGGTCTTCTGCCAGGCAAAGTTCTGTGGTCCAGCTGCCAAAAATGCATGATAAGGAGCATTCAACAGAAATCTGATGATGACACTGTTGGCTGCCAGGCGGGCAGCTCCTTCCCGGACAGCAGAACTAGGTGGAGTGGGGCTGGTCAGTGACTGGGTGGAGTACTGGTGCGATGTCACAAGCACAGAACACCGGGAGAAATCCTCTCATTCCCCGGGGATAGGCGGCCGTTCCAGTGGGGAAGCAGCTGCTCTGTGCACTGCATTGGGGGTTCACACACAACCCACCCAAACTGCAGCCTGAAACTCTACAGAGATGACATCGAGAGGGAAAGTCTTTCTGTCAGACATGCCCTGGCACTCCAGGCTGTGAACGGATGTGCTGTTTTCTTCTCCTTCACCCCTAGCTTCCCCTCATTCCACCCACCTGCTAGGGCAAACATCATTCCCCAGTGTTCTCCCTGGAGGGCAGTAACAGTCTTCTTCAGGCATGCGTTCATTCATTTACTCATTCATTGACTATCACTGAGTGCTCAGTAGGCGCTGCAGACACCAGGTTCAAGATGGGTTCCCAATAAAAGATACCGAAGGTAGGTAACGGAGTTAGACCCCTGCACACTACAGACTCAGCTCCACACCCGTAATATATGACAATGTAGAAGGGAATTTCTAGGGGGAAAATACCCTTATCATATATTAAGTCACTGTAGAGAAAATGTAGACACTGTTGGGTAAAGAAATGATTACGGGGTCTTCTTGGCATTTTTCAAATCAGGCCACATAAGTAGCTGGTGATGCAGCCCAGAGTAAGGCTGAAAATGTCTCTGCTTGAATAATGCCAAAAGCAGTCACATTGAAATTGAAATCCCAGGGCCTCAAATGAACCCTTGGTAGTGCCCCTCTACGTTCAAGGTCCATGCCCTGTGTCTCCATTTCCTGCCCTGCGAAATGGAGGTGCCATCAAGGGCAAGGCTGATGGGAGCATGGGAGGCAGGACACGGTGCTATTTGCATATCTAATGGATTCATTTCCAACTGTTGGTTTTTCTTGTATGTTTGAAATACTCCGCCAATAATAATGAGAAGGGATGTGACAACTAAAACTCTCCAATTTAGCAAGATTCATTTTGCAAAATCGTCACAGAGCATCTGAATCACTGCCTAACAGAGTAGAACAACATCTGGCAAACAAGCGGTGATGTATTATAATGTTTTTAGCACCATATGGCAATATGTCTTCAAAGTCACCTGCACGTTGATATGGAAACCCATTGCAGAACTACCTCAAAAAAACGGGGGAGGGAACCAGCAGTTAAGCGTAATGGCTATGTCGCTGGACTCCCACGTAGTCGACCGCGGTTCACATCCTGGACCCGCTGGCTTAAAACTCACGCCGGGCGCGTGTGCGTGCGTGCCCTAGATCCCGAGAGGAGAATGGAGGAGAAGGGATTGCGGCGTGACCATCCCCCCTGGGGGGTGATTTCTCACTTTCTGTCTCTCTGTCTCTCTCTGTCTGTCTGGCGAGCGCACGCGCCCTATAGTGAAAAACCTCTCCAAAAAAAGAAAAAAAAAAAAAAACTGGGGGAGGAGGGACCAGCAGTTAGCGTAATGGCTATGTCACTGGACTCCCACGTGGTCGACCGCAGTTCACGTCCCAGACCCGGTGACTTAAAACTCACGCCGGGCGCATGTGCATACGTGCCCAGATCCCGAGAGGAGAACGGAGGAGAAGGGATTGTGGCGTGGCCAACCCCCCGGGGGGTGATTTCTCGCTTTCTGTCTCTCTGTCTCTGTCTGTCTGGTGAGCACACACGCCCTATAGCAAAAACCTCTCCGAAAAAAAAAAAAAAAAAAAAAAAAAAAAAAAAAAAAAAAAAAAAAAAAAAAAAAAAAAAAAAAACTAGGGGAGGAGAGTGGGAAATCAAGGGGTACACTGGATAATACTGGGTTGTCAGAAAAGTCATGATATATTTTTCAGTTTTTCTATGCAAAAATGCATTGTAACTTTCAGACAACCCACTATATGGATCCCCAAAGTATTTGCTGCTAAATATGAAAGCAAACATTGAAATAACATGTTTTTAAGGAGCTAAAATAACAAGTTTTTCTAAAACTTTTAATTGCCATAAAACATAGCAAACCTAAAATCCACCTACTGAACTATAAGATTATATTATCAAGGCCCAATTAAAAGTGATTAATAGTTACTATGGCCAGCCTTAATGAGGATCCGTGCTTTTTGAAAAATAAAATCAAGAATATTGCATCCAATAGAACCTTAAATGTTAGGTGAGGTTTTGTTCTAATTCTTTCTTTTTTTTTTTTTAAAGAATAGATATAGTCATTATAACATTTTCTTTTTTGTTTTCTTTTGTTGCGGTTTTTGTCTTAGGGTGCATGCACTCTCCGGAGAGAGAGAGAGAGAGAGAGAGAGAGAGAGAGAGAGAGAGAGAGAAACAGAGTGAGAGGGAAGTGAAAAATCACTCCCTACCAGGGGGGGTGCCCACACTGCAATCCTTTTCCATTCTCCGCCTGGGATCTTGGGCACACATGCACACATACCCGGTGTGAGTTTCAAATCACTGAGTCCAGGGCTCGAACCATGGTCAGTCATGTGAAAGTCCAGTATCATAACTGCTACACCATCTGCTGGCCCCCTAATATTTTCTTTTTTTAAAATTTTATTTATTCATTTTTTTTATTTTAATTTGACCAGAGAGAGTGACACAGAAATGGAGAGAGAGAGAGAGAAAGTGAGAAAGCAAGCCACCAGGTCCGGAACTCGAACCGTGGTCAGCCATGTGGGAGTGTCCAGCACCTTAACCACCACGCCACCTGCTGGTCCCGATATTTTCTTTTTTTCTGATAGTTAATTGTCTTGTCCACCCTCTAGGGTAGAAGGTACAGCCTCAAGTATTGGAAGAATCTGTCTGCTCTAGCTTCTCCCTGCCTCATTTCCCTCTGCCCTACTGTCTACCTAAGCATGTCTGGTTGTCCTCAGTTCACTGGGACAAGTGTTAGTCTGCATTACTCCAGCTGGTTGGCGGTAGGCAGAAGGATCAGGGTAAAGGCACAGAATAATAACTAAACAGTAGTTAACTACCTCCTATACCAGCTACTTCAAATTCCTCCCCAAAGTTCCACCAAGTCCTTAGACAGGTGACCTACATGTGCTCTCAAATTCTCCCCTCAGCAACCTGCTATCTTCTGTCATACTCCTCCCCTCCCAGGCATGGCTATTTCAGAAGTGCCTAAGTTGTGATGCCTGCTGCAAGGCCCACCCATGTCCAAACCAGGTACTGAAATGTTATATCAATTTCCTTGTTCCAAATGAGGTCAATGACTCTGACCAATGGATACCAGGCCCAGTGGGCTCCAATGGCCTTCATGCCCAAGCATCTCATCAGTCTGTTTCATGGTCGACAACCTTGTCATCCCTTGTGCTCCCCACATATGAATTTGCTCTTCTGTCACATCTTTTCCTAAGTCACAGGCAAGATCCTTTGGGGTGTTACTAGAATATACAACTGACCAATACTTTTGCACCCTGATCTGGCCTGCTCACTGTCCTTAAACCAAACTTAAAAAAAATAATTATACATATTAATATAAAAATAATTATATATATTAATATTGATATATTATATATATATATATATTCATTCATTCATATTCAGCAGGTGGCATAGTGGCTGGGGTACTGGATCCCCACATGGCTGACCGTGGTTTGAGTCCTAGATCCAGTGGCTTGAAAATCACACACACGTGTGTGTACATTTCCAAAATCCCAGGAGAATGGAGGAGAAGGGATCACGGCATGGTTATCTCCACCTGGGGGCAGGATTTCTCACTTTCTCTCTCTCTGTCTCTCTCTGACAAGAGCATGCACTCTATGGCAAAAACCTAAAAAAAAAAAAATAATACTGCTAATAATAAAAGTAATAATAATAATCATGATTTACTTCACTTGTAATATTTGCCAGGTACTTCATTAAGACTTTATATATGTTATGCTAATTGTTATAGCAATCACTTAGAGAATGTACACAACTTATAGAATTCAGTTCCAAGAAAGTCAGAATTATTCCAGTCCAACTTTAGAGTTGGTATTTTTACCCACTACACATACTGTCTTTATTTTCTCAACTATTTCTTCCTCTAGAACATGTTCTTTTCCAGGAAAATATTTAGGTATGCATGGAAATATATTTCAGAACTCAATTTATGGCAAGAAATACAGAGATGAACTCTGGACGAACAGTAGAGTTTAATTTCTCCAGCTGAGACCGTGCTACAATTAGAATGGTGCCTTTTTCACATGCATTTCTTCATACTTTACAATGTCTTGCCTCATTTGCCCCTTGTGCCAACTATCTGCTCCAAGAAGGACAAATTATCTTGAACATGCACAGAGGTGAATATCGTGGTAAAATATTGAACTGGGACCTGAGCTCTGGACTTCTCAGTACTTTGCTCTTTTTAAGACCTACAGTGTCTTTCCTATAATACTAGCTGGAGGTCAAAACAGGTCTCAGGTATACTTTCAGGCTTTATTCCCACCAGCTCTCTATACCATGCCCTGATGATGCCAGAGTAGACCCTGCTATTCCCTTCTCTCCACTCCTCCCCACCTCGGGGTCTGTCTCCTGTTTATTCCCTCTTTTTAGGACACTCCGTTTCACAGCCATTCCAAATCCCAACAGCCACCAGTGGAGTCTCTTCCTGATTCTAAGATGTGAGGTTTCCCTCTTTCACTATTATACAATATTGTAAGTTCCTCTTGGGGGGTTTTAAATGTGAGTGATCAGTCTATATTTTGGATTACTATGGTTACCTGGATACTTGTTGTATCACATCCACCATTTTAGATGATAAATTCCCTCAAGAGAAGGACTTGTCTTTACAATATGGTACCCCTGCCTATACCTAAGAGAGTCCTCTTGTCCCAGAGCAGACACTTAGCCATTTGTGGAATTAAAATCACTTTAATGTGTGCTCCTTTATCAATATATTTGTGATCAATTACTATACATTACTTTTCCGTTTGGGATTCTCCATATTTTCTCCAGAAACAAGGGCACTTTGAAGTCATTCGGAGCTTTTAATTTAATCTCCTCTTAATGGAGTTTGCCTCCCAGTTGGTTCAATATATTCTTTAGAAGTCTGTTTCCTTATGGATTTATAGCCTTGAGAAACTTTCTTTTCACCCTTAAAAATCCCCTCAATTATTTATTGGGGCTGATTCATATCTAGTGCATTTATATTGCTTTCTTATCAAAAAATATCCTATTACATTTCAGCCAAAATATCTTTGTTTTCTTCAAGCTCCAAGTGATTTATGATGTATGTTGTATATTTGGGAAAATTAAAGTTTTTTATAGATCAAATGAAAATAGTTGGCTTGGCTGTTTCCTAAGGCGGACATGACAGAAGTGTTTTCTGTCTTGCTGTGGCTGTACTCAAATGAGACTTTCTACGCGGTGGCTGGTGGCAGCCGAGCACAGTACAAAGCCAGGGTTACCAAGGGAGCAGGCTGGCAGGCACCTGCTCTTACATTGATATTTCACCCAGTCTTAGAGGAATCCATTATTCTTGAAAGACTTGATATGTCAATATGTAGAAAGAATTCAGAAGGGCAAGCAGGTGGCATGGTCATTAAGGCACTGGATCCCCACACGGCCAACCACGGTTCAAGTCCCAGACCTGGTGTCTTGAAAATCACACTAGGTGTATGTGTGTGCCCAGAATCTTGAAGAAAAGGAACTTCAGCATGGCCATTCCCCCTGGAGAGTGATACTGTCTTTCCCTCTCTATTGCTCTCAGCTGAGCACATGTATCCTATGAGAAAAGAAAGAAAGAAAGAAAGAAAGAAAGAAAGAAAGAAAGAAAGAAAGAAAGAAAGAAGACAAAAACAAGGAAAGAAAAGAATTTAGACAAAGACTACATGGGAAGAAGGGTGGTCTTTCAAAATCATAAAGCCAGAGTTTTTATTTTTCTCACTAATATGCTTTGCTATTACTTACATGTTGCTATGGTTTGAATGTGTCTCCAAAAAAATTCATGTGTTGAACTGTGGTTGTGATGATTCTAAGAGTGTAATTTTTTTAGAGAGATATTTTTGGTATAGGGTGCACACACTTGCCAGAGAGACAAAAAGAGACAGAAAGCAAGAAACCACTCCCCCCCCCCCCACCACCAGTGGATGGCCATGATGTAATCTCTTCTTCTCCATTCTTCTGGCAGGATCTTGGGCACACACGCACATGCACCCGATGTGAGTTTTAAGTTGGCGGATCTGGGACTCGAACTGCGGTCGACTACATGAAAGTCCAGCTACATAACCATTAAGCTATCTGCTGGTCCCAAGAAAGTAAAAATTTAATCTGACTCTGATGTTGAAAGGTGGGACATTTGGGAGGAGATAGGATTAAATAAAGTCACAAGGCTGGGAGCTCATGATTAAATCTCGGTGAGTTTAGAAGGAGTGCATGTGAGACAGACACGCATTCCCTGCTCTGCCCTGGTTCACCGTGGGATGCCCTGCACTCCCTCAGGATTCTGCAGCGTCCGCCTTCAGCAACAAGACCCTCACCAGATATGGTCTCTTGGCTTGGACCGCCAAAGCCATGAGCCCAATAAACCTCTAGTCTTTTTAAAATACCCAGACTCAGGTATTTCTGTTATTAGCAACACAAAAGACCATAACACATTTTAATGCATGCACATGATAAATTATTTATACCAAAAAGCAATGCCAAGAAGAGTGTGCTCCTCTCCCACCTCGCTTAGTCCCACACTTCAGAGACTGTTTTTGTACGTACTAGATGAGGTGTTTAAACAGAAAGCAGAAAAATAACAATCAGACTCAACAGCAGTGAACCAATCCTTAGGTACTAAGTACTTTCTTGCCTCCAGGCACTGTGCTAGGTGCTGCTCTTGGGCCCCTCCCTGCCTCACAACAGTTATAGCTGGGAGTCCAGTGAGCAGGGCGTTGGAACACCGTGTAATCAGTGCTGTAATTGTAGAAGTGCCAGGTGCTAAGGGAAATTGCAGACTTCCCAGAGGTGGTAAAAGCCTTTATGAGGGTAGTAGAGAGAATTTTGTCGGCAGAGGGAGAGGAAATAGCATTCCCCAAGAACAACTTGCACAGAGCCAGGAGGTGAAAGAGAATTCTTGACAAATTTCAGAGACTGAAAAATAGTTTGCTTAAAACTCATGGTGGAAGAAGCAAGCAAAAAAAAAAAAAAAAAATCTTTATATATATATATAAGAAAATAATAATTTAGTGGCCACTGTTCTTGCTCTCATGTCATAGAAAGAATACTGTACATGGGATAAGAAAACCTAAGTTTAACTGCTGACTAGTTATCTGAAAACTTCAGTTGTTTCATGCATAAATGAAGAGAAGTCAAAACCACTTTGAAGAGTTATTGAAAGAAGTAAAGTCAATTATGTAATTCATGCAAGAATGCCTAGAAGAGTGCCAGGCAGATACAAGTAGGTAAAACTCAACAAATACTAAAATCTGGGACCAGCAGTTGGTGTAGTGGCTATGTAGTTGAACTCCCATGTAGCTGACCGCAGTTCAAGTCGTAGACCCGGTGGCTTAAACTCACGCCAGGCATGTGTGTGTGCATGCCCAAGGCCCCAAGAGGAGAATAGAGGAGAAGGGATTGAGGCATGGTCATCCCCCTGGGGGCTGATTTCTCGTTTTCTGTCTCTGTCTCTCTGGTGAGCGTGCGTGCCCTGTAGCAAAAACCTCTCAAAAACAAGACAAAACAAACAACTCAACAAAGACTAAAATCTAAATCAATAAATATATGTATGTATGTATAATATTATTCTAGGGCACTGTAATTTCTCGTGGCACATTTTTGCCTGGCAATGCCTTACATGCAAGACTTTCAACTTCTAGAACACTAATCAAAAGATGGAATGATCCTCCCACTTCACTTTGCCTGGGAAATCCCAGAGACCAGGTTTCCTTGCACTAACCTGGTATCTCCTTTAAGACTGTAATACTTTGAAAACTTTCCAAAAGGTACTATAAGACAATACATTGCCTGATTTCTAAGGCCCAATCTTATTTAAAATATCCCTAATCAAATAAATGAGCATGCACTATTAAGTTGATGGATAGAAAAAAGTCTCTATAGGTTGGAAAGCAAATGAAGCTCTTAGTCTTTTATGTGAATCTCCTGCTTTTCAAGATTAAGTTGTAAAACAAGCAAAGGTGTTATTTTTAAAAAGAGATTGCTTTCATTCTTGCTTATGTGCTTGCTTTTATAGCCACAAATAAACAGAAGTCCCAGCAGAAACATTATTGGAAAGACTACCCTCAGAATAACGGTGCACCCCAGTTCTTTACATGGTGGTACTGGATTTGGCAACTTTATTGAGAATTTCCATTCAGCAACTGGTATTGGGCAGAAGACAGAAGAACTACACAGTTGTGTATTTTTACCCTCTAATTACTATTTAACTTGCACTTCAGTGCTTGCAAAATGAGTGTGAAAATGAAAATTAAGTTGCAATTAGAGGGTAAGAGACACAGTTGTGCGATTTCTGACATTCAGTATAGAGTTTCAATAGTAAGGGCCAATGAGTTCTGACAGTCCAGGCCACTGACCCACTTTAGGCCTAAGGCTGCATTGCTTAAAATGCCAGGAGTTACAGTTTTGAAAGACTTGAAAATATCAGACTTGACATTTGAACATTGAAACCTATTGTCAAGTCCATAGGCTTTCCACTATTAGAACCCTATAACTCCCTTGGAGAATTTTATACACATTAAATTTTCTTTTCTTCTTTTGCTTTAAGAGAGATTTTTGCTATAGGGTGCATGTGCTTGCCAGAGAGACAGAGAGAGATAGAAATCAAGAAATCACCCCCACCCCCACCCTCACCCCCACCCACCCCACCCTCCACCGTGAAAGGCTAATAATCCCTTCTCCACTCTCCTCTGGGGTTTTGGGCACTCATGACATGCATCTAGCCTAAGTTTCAAGCTACTGAGTACAGAACTCAAACTGCTGCTGTCCATGTAGAGTCTAGTGACATAACCATTACACCATCTGCTGTTCCCAAATTAAATTTTATAATGCATCATGTATGATTTGTAACATGCTAAAAGTCACTAAATAAACCCAGACCATGCTACTAATAATGATCAACTTATTCATTTATTCATTCATTCAAATAAGTCATGGGTATTTCCTGAATACCTACTTAAAAATCGGGCAAATTTCTAGACCTTATAGAGTCAAAGATAAGTAAGACATGGTCTCTGACTTCAAGGAGCTTATACTATAATACATTCAGTGCTATAGAAAATAATAATCATTACTGAAAATATATGTCTTAATTTCCAGAGGGTACATGCACTCACCAGAGAGAGACAGAGAGAGGGAGAGGAAGACAGTTCCTCCCAATGGTGCATGGTTATGCCACAATCCCTCTCTTCCATTTCTCCTTCCTGTCTGGACTTTGGGCATGCACACATATCTGGAGTATTTCTCAAGCCACCAAGGCTAGGATTTGAACCATGGTAGGCCATGTGGGATCCGGCTCCCTAAACTACTAGGCCATGGGGCAAGACAAATGAATGAATGAATAAGTAAATAAAAGGTACAGAGAAGGGAAGGATTAAAATGTAATCTATTGTAGTGTATCAGGTACACTGCTAATAGAGATTAAAAAGTAATCACTAAACTACAAATGCAAATCCTATGATAAAGGTGGGGGATTACTGCAAATTCAACTCCTTTAAGTGGAAAATAAAGACTCCTATTGTGCATCTAAACTGCCCAACAGAATTTAAAAGAAAAAAAATAATTTTATAGAGGTGGATAAAGTATTTAGTGACTGGTAGTTTAAACCACAGAGTTGAGTTAACTCAAATTAGTAAAGGAAAAAAATATATATATACATATATATATTGACATTCAATCACTGTGTATCATTACAGCATAGCAAATTAATTTCCCATCATGAATACACTGTATATTGGTTCAAAGATATTATCATACACAGTATCATCAGCAGATAATTTTCCAGTTTTGTATCTCTTAAATATTTTGTTTCTTTCTTTTTCCCCTTGATTCCCTCCCTCTCCTTCTCCAATTTCCCATCCTCCTCCCATACTGTCTGTAGTACCCACAGTTGCTCACCATACCTTTATACCTCCAATCTTTCCACTTCTGCCATACAGTGCTGATATTTGGTATATATTGAGTGGAGGACATACAATGCCTCTCCTTTATCATCTGGCTTGCTTTGCTTAGTAGTAAATTTTTCATATTTGTCTACTCTATCAAATGTCAGGGTCTCACTGTTCGTCCTTTCTTTCTTTCTTTCTTTCTTTTTCTTTTTCTTTTTCTTTTTCTTTTTCTTTTTCTTTTTCTTTTTCTTTTTGGCTGAGTAGTATTCCATAGTGTAGATGTGCTACATTTTTTCAATCCATTCATCCATTCGTGGACATTTGGGTTGGTTCCATGTCTTAGCAATTGTGAATAATGCCACAATAAACATGATTTGCAAGTGTTTTTTCAACTGAGCATATTGCTATCCTCTGGGAAGATACTAAGGATTGGAATTGTTGGATCATATGGTAGTTCTATTTGAGGTCTTTGAGAAATCTCCATATTGTTCTTCACAGTGGTTATACTTTATTTATTTATTTATTTATTTATTTATTTATTTATTTATTTAGTAGAGAGTTTTGCTATAGGGCACATGCACTCGCCAGAAAGAAACAGAGAGAGACAAAGCAAGAAATTACTCCCCGGGGGGGGGGGGGGGGGGATGGCCATGCCGCAATCCCTTCTCCTCCATTCTCCCCTAAGGATCATGGGCACACAAGCTCGGCGTGAGTTTAAGCCAATGGGTCTAGGACTCAAACTGTGGTCAGCTACATGGGAGTCCAGCAACATAGCCATTACGCCAACTGTTGGTCCCCATTATTTAAATATTTTTAGAGAGATTTTTTCTATAGAGTGAGTGCATGCACCAGAGAGAAAGAGACAGAAAGTGAGAAATCACCCCCCTTCTCCAGGGGAAATGGCCACACTGCAATCCCTTCTCTTCCTTTCTCCTCTTGGGATTTTGGGCACAAACACGCACATGCCTGACACAAGTTTGAAGCTGCCAGGTCTGGGACTTGTACTGCCATCGACTATGTGGGAATCCAGTGACTACCACCTGCTGGTCCAACTGTATTTTTTAAAACACAGTGTTCAGAGTTTAGAACTCAATATTCAGCTATATGGAATTGCTTCAACTATAGCTCTTTTGCTCTCTATAACCCATATTAAGTCCTTTATACATACTGTCATTGCTGAAGGAGGTTCCTACTGATTTTCAAAGCTAACTATGATGAATTCCATCACATTTTACATAGAACATCAGCATTCAGTGTTTTTATCAGAATGAGAAAAATATCTCTGACTAGCAGTCAAAAATTCATAGTCTGGCGAAACCCAAAAGTACTATCTGAAACTCAGCAGCTCTTCCCTTGAATGAACAAAGAAAAAAATTCATTCAATTATTGTCTGATTTATTTTTACTTAATTTTCTTGACATAGTTTGGCTTGCAAAACTTCCAGGCTTTCTTAAGAGTCCTTAGAGCTCCTTTCCCCTGCTCTTTGAATCAGAATACATCTCCCTACTGAAACAAAGAAATTCTACTTAAAAAAGGTTTGAAGATTTAAGTCTGGCCTTCCTTCTAAAGGATAGGCCTGGTTTTAGGAGTGTATACACATTAGCATTAATTACACATACCTCACTGAGTAAACCAAAGATTCAAAGTAACAACAACAACAACAACAAATCATTAATCCTTTGTTACATCATTCTTTGTCATTAAATCTCCCAAATGCTGGGTAAAGGTTACTAAGTGCTCATTTATATGGTACTCTGAAGCAAGGAACACCAATACAGGGACTAGAAGATAAGAGACTGGAACACAAGTTATCCTTTGCATGCGAAAACTGTAGTATAATTGAAAAAGTAAGATAGAAAATACTAGATATTGTCCAGATTCCTTATTATTAAAATGGTAAAATTGAAAGCAAGGGGGAAAACTCAATACTTTGTCCAGAGCCACACATGTCATAGCAGAGGCAAAACTAGAAATAGGTCATCTTAACTTCTTACCTAGGACACTTTATTCTCTATTACATAATATGCTTTCAAAAAAATATTATTTGTGATATATCTCAATGCAACCTCTAAATAAATATGCTTATTTTATGCCAACTAATATGCTGGGAAGTAGAAATACATAATCGATTCAAACAAGATCTCTACCTTCAAATAATCCAGCAAGTCATTACACAATGGACACCAATTCTGTTGGGAAGAGGTGGGTCAGGAGACTGATCAGCCTACTCTAGGACTGCAAAACAGTGAGAGGTAAATCAGACGTGGGATCAGAGAAGACTTCCTAGAGGTAGGAATGTTTGGATTAGGTTTGAAAGACAAGTGGTCTTTGGTAGGACAAAAAAGGTTAAAACGAGAACTCCCAGCAGAGCAGATGCCAAGTATGAAGATGCAAGATATGTAAAATCCACACAACACTAGAGAACTCCATGAACCTCTATGTCAAGAGCCAAGTGTCTGTGTGGAGAGATGGCAGGAAGTGAGTTTGGAGCAGGACCCATCAACACGGTGCTCCATAGGGGTGGGTGGTAGGAGTAAATGGTAATTTGCTTGCAAAGTTTTGCTTACCAATGCTTGTTTCCTAAAATTCTCAAATTAGTTTGAGACCTAAGATGATTAATACTTAGTGAGGAGAAGGACAGATGGGGTCCAGAGCATAATGAGGTCTCCATGCTACTATGCTACATTTGAACTTATTTCTGAAAAGCATGGGTGTTATGGAAGCAGGTGAAGCAGAGAAGGGGCATGATCAGATTTGTGTTTTAGAAACATCAGTTTGGCAGAAAGGTGAAGACGTATTGGCAGGAAAACAGACTGGAAACAGTGAATTTAATCAGTTAACTGTGACAGTAATCCAAGTTATCAGGAATTTGGACCCAAAGTGAAGCAGTGGCAATGATACAGAACGGAGAGCTAACTGCTACAGGACGTGACGGCTGAGGAAATGAGGAGGAGGCAGCACAGGATGAGGGGCAGGGGAAGAATATGTCTTGTCGTATTTCTAAATTTGTTTGAGTGACAGGAGGAGATGGTGCTTTTGCTAGCTTTGGAATGGTAAGAATTTAATTTATGAGTATAGATGGTGGTTGACGCCACAGGAACAGCTATGACCCTCGGGTATTTCGGATGCAAAGAGAACTGAATGGGTTCCCTTAGGGAGCGAGGTTTAAAAGACAGGGAAGGAGGGAAGGACCTTTGAAAGGAACGGCAAAATCAAGTTCATTGGAAAACAAAGGACAAAATTCAGAAACCAGAGATTGCAGAAAGAGGAGTGAAATGTGATGTTAACAGAAAAACTCTGGGACACTTGGTTGAAGCAGAACCAGGTGAGGTATTTGTACTAGGTTTTTTGTGTTTTTTTTTTTTTGGAGAGATTTCTGCTCTAGGGCGATTGCACTCACCAGAAAGAGAGAAACAGAGAGACAGAAAGTGAGAAGTCACACCCCAAGGAGGATGGCCAAGCCGCAATCCCTTCTCTTCCCTTCTCCTCTCGAGATCTTGGGCACGCACGCACATATATCTCGCGTGAGTTTAAGCCACTAGGTCCAGGACTCGAACCACAGTGGACTACATCGAAGTCCAACTACATAGCCATTACACCAACTGCTGGTCCCTGTACTAGTTCTTTATGAGGTTGAGTCCAGCTGAAAGAAGGATCTGGAAGCCTTGTAGGAAGTTTCTGTTTGATATAGACAACATTGTGGTGATAGCACATAGTGGACTTCATTAACTGCAGTGATAATACTGACTTTCTCTTGCGCTTTATACTTCTTCCCCATTTATTAATGTCCTCATTTGGTACTCGTCATTCCTTTGACAAAGATAGGGCAGGGGTAATTATTCCTGTTATACAGATAAGGAAACTTACTCTCAGAAAATGCTCAGTGAATCAACCTCATTTACACAGCAATTAAAGACAGAGCTAGGATTAGAATTCTGATTTCTTGTTTCTCTACTCTCTAATTTCCAATCCTGCCCAACCTAAGGTGTTAGAAGCTCAGCAGAATGCATGTGGCTATCCTGGGCCTCCAGGAGGGCCTCCTCCCCTGTGCCAACCTCCTGAGTCTTTTATGGCAGCCAGAATTACGCAAAGCCATAACCCTCACTTGGCATTTACAGAAAATCCCAGCAGAAACTCCACTCTGATTCTGTGCTTCCTTCCAGCTGCTCTGCATATCCCCCAGAAGATCTGGGTTTGCAGCCACTGTGGCTAGTTTTCATATTCTGCCTCATGAATGGCAGTCAGCCACTAGACTAGAGGTATGGGGAACAGGTCTGTTTTAGAGCTCACTTCAGACAGACTCACAATTCTGCCTAGTGCAATTAACACAGTGAGCACCAAGTTCCATTCTTCACCACAGGCCAGCATGGACCAGTTACCACAGCCCTGCCCTGTGGCCACGCTCTCGAGCTAACCCCACTTGCTCAAATGCAGGTTCAGGGTCAGAAAAGTTAAAGTTGATAGTTGAGGGACTGAGAAAATGTTGTTATGTCAATGAAAATTCATTCCCACCCCATAAAGGAAAAATACATAACTTGTTTAAAGTGTCAGAACTTTGGGAAGAAATCCAGAGCTCTCTTGAGTCAAGAGTTTGAGCCTAGGACTACATACTCTGGTGTGTGTCTTCTCTATGTTGAAATTACAATAAAGAAACTCAAAGTGTAGAAGACATCGCTGTAATGTTTCAGTATCTTCATGTGTGAATCCAGGGCTAATACATTTGAAGAACAAAATAAATTTCATTCCTGAATCTTCAGTCAAATCTTAATAGCTTAAAACTACATACACCAAGCCCAAGTCTATTTTAAATAATAACCAATAAAACACAACCAAAGCTTTCATACTAAGTAAATTTTTTAAAAGATTTATTTATTTATTTTTATTTTTTCACATGAGTTTACTAGGCTAAGACACAGAGAGAGAGGAGGAAAAGCAAGCAGCCAGGTCTAGGACTCAAATTGGAGTCAGCCATGTGGGAATTCCAGTACCTTAACCACCATGCCACCTGCTGGCCCCAGTACTAAGTAAATTTTAAAATATACAAAAAATAGGTGAAAAGGCAAGAAATCTTTTTTTTTTTTTTCATTTAGCTCGAGTGTGTGTGCATTCTCTAGAGAGAGACAGGGACAGAGAAAAGAAAGTGAGAAAGTACTCCCCATGGGGAATGGTCATGCAGCAATCCCTTCTCCTCTATCTCTCCCTCTTTTTGGTATTTTGAGCACACGTGCACGCGCGCACACACACACACACACACACACACACACACATCTGGTATGTCATTCAAGTCACTGAGTCTGAGACTCAAACTGTTCAGTCAGCCATGTGGGAATTAGTCATTTTAATCTATGCCACTGCTTGACTCTAAGCAACCCTAATCTATATTTTCCTAAATATCAGTTGTCAAAAAAGTCAAAACACATTTTTGCATGAAAAAAAATATGTCATGACTTTTCCAACAACCTGATCGAACCAACCAAATAAAATGAAATTCAAAACAAGTGAAACTCGAGTACAAGTAAGTACAGTGAAGAGTCCAATAGGGAAGTGAGGTTCATATAGGTGCCTTAGGAGTCAGTTGTGACAATGCAACCACCTTCCTCATCCTTGTCTAAGGTCACGGGTCCCTGCTACCTATGATAGCTATGGTCCCCCTGGGATCCTGAACAAAATTTAACTAGAAAACCAAAATTTTAGTGTCAGTTCTCTTCAGGAAGCTCAGAAATTAATCTTGCATCATAGACCCACTGATAAAAGTCAGTTTGCCCGAGAGTAAAACCTGAGTACAAAATTGCTAACTATTATAATTCACAGCATTCACTAATTACTGTTGGGTTGGTCCAATCTATATAATTGAGCTCATAATTCAATTTTTTTTATTCAGCTTCCTATAGCCCCCAGGCCAAATCTTGTCTTCAACACGGTTTTCTAAATAAAATTTTGTTGAAATCCAGCCAGGATCATTTTCCTTGGGTATTGACTATGGCTGATTTTCAGTTGCAATGAGTTGAGCAGTGTGACAAGGACTAAATGTCCTGCAAAACCTGAAATATTTATTATCTTTCACAGAATGTGTTTGCTGGCCCCTGCCACAGTGACTGAAAGTCTTTCCTAAATTCCAGAATATAGATCAAATGCCTAAACACAGCATGGATTGCTTTTCTATATACTCCCCACTATGCCTGGCTCCATTTCCTGTGCTTTCAGCCACTCTCTATGTGACAACACTAAATGGATAAATTGCAGAACTCAGACCCTTGATTTTGACCATTTTGGAGAATAAGGTTAGCTCAAAGCAAGCTAGAATACAGCAGCACAAAATGAACCTTTCCATATCATTGTCCCTCCAAGAAAACTTCACTGTGCTTGGGAGGCTGGCCTGTAAAGTCCACATAATTGAATTCCTAGCTCTACATCTTTCAGTTAAATTTAGCCCATGAGGAGCACCCATAGGACATCAAAGCAAGGGATGAAGTTGAAAATAGGACATTTATCTTCCTGTGCCTTCTACATCCTTTGACTAAAGGTCCCAGTTTCTGTTAAGCAGTCCTTTCCAAGCCTCTCCAGTCACTATTCCCACCCTTTGTCCACTCAAACCTGGGAATGGTAACAGCCTTCACCATGGCTATGATATGAACTTATTTCTCTCTCATAATTTCTCCACATTCTGTCCACATGTTTTTTTTTTTTGTAGTCCTTTTCTCATGATTTTCTCAAATTATCCAATTTTAGCATGAAATTTACTTCCCATTACTAGTCTTCCCAGTAATATAATTGCATCACAAGAAATAGACCCAAAATATGATATCTGGGGATTAGATTGCTTTTCTAAATTCCAGAATATAGATCAAAATATATCATCTACATAATTGATGAGAACACAGATAACCTCCAGCTGGGGGCAACATCGACATGTAATCCATAAAATTTGTGGCAACACATTTACTCAAATTATTTCCATAGGTAACATGGTTTGAAATGAAGGTAGAAATCAGGCTTTGGGAAAACATGATAAGAAACTGAAAGCTACCCATCTGAGAACACAGTGAAGAAAATTACAAAGCATTAGAACAGCATGGATGGGTTCCCTCAACTCCTATATGTACTCACAGAGCAGCCAATACTCACATCCAGTGCTTGATTATGAAGGGAGAACAGTTTCTATTGTAGTTTAGAGCAGAATTCTACCAGATCTCTGACTCACTGATTAGGAAAAAAAGTAACAGCATCCTGAAATGGATGCTGAATCTATTTAAATCCTCTTCTACTGTGAAAGACTCAGATTTCTCTTTTATGAAAGGTGTTCAATGAATGAAGCTAGGAGAGGTCTTCAACAAATGATGCCAATTTCTCTGAGGTCCCCAACATGGTATCTGTTATTATTCCTATATCCACATTGAGGATTAAACTTCAATAGAGTCCAGACTAATAAATTCATACCCTTCTCTGGGGTAAGGTAACCATATACAGAAAGACTTACAAATCATGCCATTCTGCATCACCATAAGTCTGAGGTTTATGTTGTTGTGGTGGACTCTAAGTCTGATAAATGGAAGGCAAACTGAAGTCATAATTTTCCCAAATTCACTGAGATTCTTCTAATGTAGGCTCAAATACATGGTAGTGTCATTAATTAACTGCTAGGTGCTCTACAGTTAATAAGACCAAAGTACCATAACTTTTCTGGTATAGTATAGAGAAAAACAAATGTATTAATAGGTTTCATTTTGTATATCTTATGATACTACCATATCTCAGAGCCTTGAGAACTCAGGGAGAGATGGCTCCTCCTATCATTAGTTAGTTCCTAGAGATAGCAATTGATCCTATTGGTTAACACACTTTATAGGGTTGTGTACATGCACGAGAGAGAAATAAAGACAGTCAAAAAGAGAGAGTAAGTTTGCCCTGCATTCAACATGGCCTGTTCATGCTACAATCCCATCCTCCTCTATTTCTCCATCCTATCAGGAGAAATAGGGCTCAAGCCACAGGAGCCAGAACTGGGACTGCAGCCAAATGGGCTCTGGATCCCTCTCATAGTGCTCAGCCACAGCACTATGGGGCTTGGTCAAACCCACCTTTGATATGGAAACCAATGCATATAAAGCCTATACCTCCAACTACCTCCTTGATCAAATTCTTCCACACCATCCCAAAATTCGCCCTACCCCAAAATCATGCTAGGTACTTGACAATTAGAGACAATCCCTATTACCCAGTACCCTTTGAAATTATTTTAACTATCAAATACCAAACTTACTAAGCCTACCTACCTTGCTTCACCCATTCCATCCCATGAAATCCATATTAAAGGGCTTAACCCATGCCTACTCTTCTCTCTTGCCTTCTAACTGAACCAGATGTTTCCTCATAGGGCTCTGGATGGCATGGTGTATACCCTTCTTTTAGGAACTGTGAATAATAAACTCTTCCTTCAAAGCAGTTGTTTGCATATCTGTCATCTAATCAGACTTGAGTAAAACAAAGTCTTAGGTACATTTCAGAACAAAGACTAAAGTCATAGGAAAATAGAAGCAATAGAATAAATCAATTTTGTGTTTATCCACTCCACAACAGAGAAGAGAGGGAGTACCAGTTTTCCTGAAGAGTTCTATATAACTGCCCTCCACAGATTGAAGATGATGGTGGAGACCACTACATTGGATGGGGGATAATGGGATGCTAAAGTAGTTGATAAGTCATGTCACGTAATTCTCAGAGTAAGGTGGAAGCAATTACCAGAATAAGACATGAAAGAGTGGCAATCAGTGTTTTGACCCATAGGGATCTGAGGCCATTGTGAATTGATCCCAGGTTTCCGTGGTACAAGATAAACATGCAGCCCACTAAGAAACAAATGGATGCACATGGAGGTCTGGTGGACAAATGGAAAATCTCATTTTGTATACTATACTGATGCATAGTAAATGAATGTAAATAAATAAATTTTTTAAAAAATTCAATTCAAATATCAGTAGTGAGATCACAGCCTTTGATGCAATTTCTAGATCTAAGCCAGTTACTATATCTCTGTCTATTTAACTAAAGCAAAGCTGAATGTTTTAATCATTAATTTATACCAATTATAGGTATGTTTTTTAATGTGTAATTGCTAGTGAATAAATAAACATAGTTATTGGAATTTTATGTGTAACTTTTAACCTAATAAATACTTTTAAAGAAAAACAATCAAAAACAATTTTCTTTCATAGTTTCTGTTCATGTTTTACCTCAGGGCTATATAATTTTTCCTGGCCCCCATCAAGTTAGTTGAAGAGAACTTTATTATCTTAATAATTCATAGAATATCAATCTGGCCAACTGCATCAGTAGCATACAGACATGATAAATAGGTAATATAAAATGCATACTTATTAAAAGGATTTCTCAATATATCAAATGTAAAATATACTAAAAAATATAATACTTTTAATATTATAATGGCATTTTTAATAAAATGTTTATTACAGTCTAGAAAGATATATAATAAAATGCTAATAAAGGTCATATTCAGGTAGATGATGGGTGCTTTTTTCTTTATCCTCTATATTTTTCTATTATATCTGAATCTTTATAACTATATTTGACATTTACAAACAACTGTTTTAATTTGTTTTCATTGAGAAAAACAAAAGGGTCTGTTTTCAGAACTTGAGTTCATCATCTGAGAAAGGCTTACATCAAAGCTGAGCATGCCAAACCTCTGGAAAATGTTTCCAAGCTTCATACAATCTACCTAACAGAAGACTCAGACAAGTAGGGCTGGACCAAACCTGCAGCTGATGACAAACTAGATCCATCTGAATTCACAGATGTTATGCAGGGACAGGGATAGAGGAAGGCATTGCAAGTCTTCTCTTCAGAACTCCAAAGGTGTCCACATAAGCCAGGGAACCAGCAAAGTAAACAGGATGATGAGGAACTGGAAACTCTGAATGAGAATAAGTAGATATGCTTCCCTACTTTAATGACTCCTGGCTCCCATAGAAATGAACTATGAGGTTATTTCAACTTGTTTACAAACCTCATTAATTCAATTATACTATTTGCTGAACATTGTACTAGACACCAGCTATAAAAAGGTGTTAGGAAAATGGAACTAGTTCCTAACCTCGTCAGAGTTTATAATCTAGTGGAGGAAAGTCAGGCAACAAGACAATTGCAGTGCATGCTAAATGACATAAAGAAGAAAAGTGGGTGGCTACGAGAGGCATAAACAGACAGAGGTTCCAGAGGTTTGGCATGCGCAACTTTGATTTCAGAATGAAATCTCAGGTAGAGTAGGAGTAAGTAATTGAAGCAGAGAGTACAGAAGGTGATGTGGAATAAAAGAGGAGGTGAGTTGCCTTCATATTTTTTTGTGTGGGGGATGGTCACACTACAATCCCTACTCCTACATTTCTCCTCCCCCCCCCCCTTTCGGGATTTGGGGCATGCTTGTACATGAACCCAGCACGTTTCTCAAAGCTGCCAGGTCTGGGACTCCAAACTGCACAGTTGACCATGTAGAATCCAGTCACTTTAACCACCATGCCACCAGCTGGCCAAAGCTGAGCTTTCTAAAAGGAGAAATTTAGAGATATCTACTTGAAGTCTTATTCTGATATATGAATCTAAGTAGAATCTAAGTACTTACACTTGAATATATTTAGCAATAGGAAGTTGCTTCCTTTCCAAATATAACTATTTACAACAGTGTTTGAAAGTATTCCTTTAAATAGAGCCCAAGCCCCACCTTGCCTCTCCATCCATCGATCTACTTCTACACTTAGAAGTTGTACAGAAAAGTCAAATCCCTCTTCTTCATCATCATATTCCTTCCATTTCTCAGGCCTATTATCAGACCCTCTTGTTGCTATTCTTCTATTAGTTCTTTTCTATTTTTTGTTCAAAACTTAATTTCAAGTCCCTTCAACATCCTAGTCATTCTCCACTAGATAGGCTATGAGCTGTCAAAGTCCTTTGTAAATATTAAAAGATAATAATCAATAACCCAACATTTATTGATTACCTTCTGCATGACAGACAGTTTTCTAGGTTCAGGTAAAACCACAGTGAAGTAAATGGACATAGTCTTTGACCTTGTGGAGCTCATCTTCTATGGGGGAAAAAAGAATAAATACACACACACACACACACACACACATGCCTTAGAATAGTCTCTTAAAAGCAAAACTCATAGGTCAAAAGATAAGCAAGTTTTTCAGGGTTTTGATACATCTTATCAAATTGCCTTCTATAAAAAATGTTTTTTCTATACAGTTTGATTCTCCACTAGTGATGTATGTGATTTCTAATTTCCCACTCATACAGACTCCTACTCATTTTCAAATATTTTCAGTTTGGTGATTGAAAAAATATATCTCATTTTAATGTGCAACTTTTATAACTAGGGAGACTTAACATTTTTTTTTTCATTTTATTAATTATTTACATCCTGTGCTCATTATTCTGAAAGTGTTTTCCTTTAGGTCAAATATTTAGAGAATTTTTTCATGTAATAAGCTCTGTTTGCCTCTATAATATGTTAAAATGGTTTGCTACCATTTCATAATTTTCTTAATGTTATATTTTTGCCATAGAGGTGTTTTTAGATTAGTTTTGTAGCAGTCATATCTATCCATCATTTTCTTTGTACTTATTCTGGCTTTGATATAGTTCTTGGAAAACTCTTTCCCACTGTTTCATATAAATCTCCATCTATAACGATTTCAAATCTTTCTATGAATTTTAAAACTTAATATTTAGTTATCTATAATTTATTTTGGTGAATGGAATAAGCTAGGGATCTTTACAGTTTTCTCTTAGAGAAGAAATTCAATCTTCTCAATAACATTATATCCACATTTCTTTAAAAATTCTATTGATTCTTCTATCATTCCTACTGAACAGATCACATAAAAATCCATATTTTTAAAAAGATATATAAAAAATAGCCACCCTGGGCTCTCATTCCGCCATAGCTCTGTCTCAGCAGTGGCTCCCTCTGTTAGAAGAAGCATAAGCTCTCAATTTGCCAAGTCTCCTTCTTGCTCTACAAATCTACTTATCATTCTGGGCTCCAGGACTCCTGTGGGCAAGTTTAAAATTCTTCCATAACACACTCTCCTAATCATCAAGGTTTTAAACTCTATTAAATATTCATTTGGATCCCCAAACACCTGAGTTTCTAAAATATCTTACTGACATTAATGAGAACACCAAATCTCTGGCAATGGCAACAACATCTGTAAATTTTGGGAAAGGCATTTTAGTACTCAAGTAGTAGACCTCGCTCCCATACAGAAGTGGGTGCCCAAAATGTAAGTGGCTTCTGAAGAGAAGGGAAAAAGATCTTTAGCTGCTGAAATGCCAGGATGCTGAAAAATGCAGATGCTTAATTTAGTTCCACAGAATAAACTAAAGACTATGAATAAATACAAAATTTAAGTTGACAATTTTTCCACTTATTTGTTTATGTGTTTTCCCTGTGTATACCCAGAGGATGCTGCTCTGTACAACCCAGACACAAAAACAGCACAGTTGATCCAGCCAGAGGTCTCCAAGTTCTAGGGCAATCTAGGCAGGCACCAGAGGAAGTTAGATTGTGGCCTCCACAATGAGGATCAGCTATCAGAGGTGGGAGGGTGAATAATTAAATAAGAAAGCAAATGGAAAACAAGGCTCTGTCCTGAAGACTAGCAGCCTAGGCACCCCTGTGCTTGCTGAACTAGTAAGGGCCATGTAAATGAAACACTAGCCCATGTGCACTCTTTTTTAGGATAAAATAAATTATATCTTAGAGTGCTGATGCCTCCAAATCTCTCTTCTCACGAATAAAAAGCAAAAGCAGTTAATTTTATAGCTGACGTAAGTAGGGTGTTGTAGGGAAAAAAACCTTACTCAAAAATCTTTCTTTACCTGCCAACAGATCGGCTATTGAACCTTTAAGAACGCATTGTCAAAGAATATCTGATACTTGAGTGTTGTGGCTAATTTTGTATGGCAACTTAGAGGGTATTTTGGATAAGACTAACATTTAAATACATTAGCTTTGAGTAAGCAGATTGCCCTCCATAATGTGAGTAGGCCTTCTCCAATCAGTAGAAAGCCTAAATAGAACAAAAAAGATTGGAATCTATATACAAGAGGGAATTCTTCAACACACTGCATTTACACTTCATCTATTCCTTAGCTCTTCTGCATCTCTGACCGCATGCTTTCAGACAAGAACTGCACCATGGACTCTCCTGGGTCTCAAACCTGCCAACCCACACTGTATATTTGAACTTTCCCAGTTCCTATACTCACATGAGCCAATTCTCCATACTTACATGAGCCAATTCCTTATAATAAATCTCTTTCCATAGATATATACACTTTCTATTTTTACCATTTCTCTTGAGATCCCTAACTAATGGAAAGGGCAAATTTTGTTAGGAAGAAAAAGGTTATCATAATTCATTACCAAATTAGTTGTTCTCCTCCCTAAGCTCTGCAAGAACAGTGCACACACAAAAAAATTCAATACAGAAACAAACAAACAAAACAAAAAACCCAGCTCCCACCCAGTATAGATAGCTGAGCATGTGAAGAGCGTCAGGGAAATGATGGGCTGGTCACTGACAGGGAAGACATGGAGGAAAAACAAGGACACACAAGCAACTGCTTTGTATTATTTTCCCAAGAGCTAGGACCGAAGGTAGTAAACAAGAAACTGAACTGACTGAGAGGCAAGTGCTACTGGACCCATCGATAAGAGTGATGTGACTCACAGATCAGAAAAGTCACAAATGTTCGGTCTATGTTAGAATAGCGCTGAACAAGAATGAGATAGACTAAGAGGCTATGGAGAGGGTGAGATACTTATAAAACACTATTTAAAAATGCTTTCTTTTGGACAAGAAAAAAAAAGCAAAAGCAATGTTGGGCTCTTCGGTGGTCTGATCTACCCTGAAATTAGAGTGAAAAATGGTTCTGTCATTTGCCATCCCTGTGACCATGGGCAAAAATTACTTCTCTCATCAATAACTGACAACAGGAAAAAAAATTCCTACTCAAATAAGTAAATAGTATAAATTAGATAAATTACCCTAACACTGTAGACTCTTAATAAACTTAACACTCCCTCCTTTTGATCCTAACATGGAAACAGATATCATGGTATGTCCCCTCGGCAAATAGCTCTAATATTGAACTTATTTTCTCCCTGAGTTCATTTTGACCCTTTCTGTAATCAAATGGCAGGCACGTCATGCCCTTTCTAGATCAAGTAGCTGGATATATCCTCAACCTCCACCTTTATGAGGGTACCAACATAATTATCTGGTACAGATAAGTTGAGAAATACAAATAAGTCATGTATCTTTCCAGTCTCCTAGGATTCAAGGGCCAAGATCGGTGGTTCCTCCCCGCCTTGTCTTCCACGTTTGCTGAGGTACCATGCACATTACCTCCACGGTGCCCACATCTGCCCACACCCCTCTACTTTATTTTCAGGCTAAGTCAGGCCTTCAATGTGTTGTATCTTGACTGTAACACTTGGTCTCCCAGAAAACCTTTCAGAAGCATAAGTCAAGAATTGTCACTATGCTGCTCAGTCTCCTCCTCTGCAAAATGAAGACAATATTACTACCAAAATAATGGTGGTGTTTTTTTTTTTTTTTTTTTTTTTTTTTTTTGTGTGTGTGTGTGTGTGTCAGGATTAATTTTGGTAACATATATTAAAAAGGTCTTAAACCATTGCCTAGTAAAGAGTCATGAAGTCTTAGCTCTCATCATTATTATTTATATTATTCTCTTCACAATAGATATTGCAAAACAAAGAATAGAGTAACTTAGCCAGTTATTTAAGGGTTTCCAAAGGCTAATTTCATCCTATCCTCTGACCTGGAAAACAGAAGCCAGGGACCTGTTCCACACCAGCCCTTGGACAGTATTTGATGGAGATGTATAGAGAAATTCCCTATAATCTAGAAATTCATGAAGAAGAGTGGCAGGTATCAGGTGGACCAGAAAAGGAGGCAGAAGTGTCAACATATCTGTGCTCAGGCATAGGAAATCTGTCTATTTCCATATCCCAGTTATCAGTCTGGTGGAATCAGACTGCTACTGCTATTTTAGTGAGAGGTTTTTAATTAGATCAGAAGATATAAAGCAGCCTTCAGAGGGCCTAAAGTCTTCAGAGCTGTGACATTCCGCCCATCTGTACAAGAAGATAATAAAGGCAGGCAGGGACAGCCAGTGGCGTGGTGGTAAAAGCAACTGGATCTCACATGACGAGCTGCATGGTTTGAGTCCCAGACCCAAAGTATTGACCAACACATTGAATGCATGTGCATGCATGTTCAAAATCCTGAAAGAGTAGAGAAGGAATTGTGGCATAGTGATTCCCCCTGGGGAGTTCTTTCTCTTGTTCATTTTCTCTCTCACTCTCTCTCCATGAGTTCATGTGTCCCATAGCAAAATTTTAGATACAGAGAGACAGAAAGTGAGAAATCGCCCCTGAAGGGGATGGACACACCACAACCTTTCTCCTCTATTCTCTCAGGATTTTGGGCACACATGAACACACACCCAGCATGAGTTTTAAGCCTCTGGACCTAGGACTCGAACCGTGGTCAACTATGTGGGACTCCAACAACATAACCATTACACTATCCACTGGTACCTAATCTGCCTAGTTTTAAACTTGATTTATGCAGCTCATTATTTGTGTGTCTTTGAACAATTATAAAACCCTACTATGACTCAATTTCCTTCTCTATACAAACTAGGAAATTATCTCACAAATTTCCGTAAAAAGTAAACAACTTAGTACCTGTAAAGAGCATAAAACAATAACTGCCACATGGTCAGACCTAAAAAAATATTAAGTATTACTGGGAGAATGAGAAATATCTAGAAGGGATATTGCTGGATCCAAGGGCATCTATATTTGAATATTTTGGTATATGCAGCTAAATTGACCGCTACTCTTCCCACATAAAAACGTTGTTCCAATTTACATAAACAATAGGAAAATGCATTCCCCATCCTCTTGTCAATAACAAACGTTATCAATTTTTTATGATTTTTTAAAAGATTTTTCTATATGGTGCATGCACTCACCAGACAGACAGAAAGTGAGACATCACCCCCTGGGGATATGGCCATGTCACAATCCTTTCTTCTCCATTCTCTCAAGATTTTGGGCACACATGCATACTTTCCTGGTGTGTTTCAAGCCACCAGGTCCGGCACTCGAACTGTGGTTGACTATGTGGGAGTCCACACCTTAAACACTGTTATCTCCTGACACCATCAATTTTTTAAGTGCATGTAAAAAAATATAATACTGTTTTTCTTATTCAAGATAAGACATTTCTTACAAGTATATGTGTTTCTTTTTTGTATGTGAATTGACTGCTCAGGTACTTTATTTTTAAATCTATCAAAGTTCTTGCTGTTTTTGTTGTTTTTGTTTCTACTCCCCAAAAGTGGACTCAATATCTTCCTCCTCTTTTGCACTTTCCCATCAGTACAGTCAGAAAAGTGGTGAAACAAGACCCAGAGTTCACTTTCAGACTGTTCACATGTTAACAGAGTAAGACAAGTCTTCTGGTATAGACCACCTAAGACTTAGAGGCTAAACTCTAACCAGCAATAAAATATGCATTTATCAGATTTGTTTTCTGAATATATCTCAATAACCAAGCAAGGCAGTGGTTGGAAGCAACCAGGAATTCTAGGTCCATACCATCATCTCTTCTTCAGAAACACTAGCAATTCCTAATGAATGGCAGCACATGTACTTAAGCAATGCACACTGAAGAAATAAACTGAATTCAAATATTTATTCATTGAGGCAATCATTGCTTGGTTTATTAAGCGAGCTTTTACCAACTATATACTGAAATAACACAATGTTTGATATTATTGAGGAAACAAAGTATGTATGTGAATATACCACCTGCTCTCAAAAGTGATTATAACACACAAAAGAAACAACTTGAATATATCCATTTCTTTTTAGTTCCTGACTGAGTCTCAATAAGACTATGATGATGGTGGCCACTATGGTTCCAGCTCTCGTATCTAACTAAACTTTGGTTATGTGTAGCATTAAAATCTCTTGCCAAGGTGCTTTCAAAATAATGAATTTCAGAGTTAATTTGAAAACAAAGAAAAAAATAGCACATATTTTGGCTTATAATATATGACAATAAAGATTCAGACTGGAGAGTTCTGTGATGACATGTTTTTCTCTTAATCTCCCACTAAGACTATCACCTACCATTTGATATTTCCTCTAGGATATCTAAAGAATATCACAGACTATCATGTCTGAAATCAACCATTACCAGATCAAATCCCATCCTGCCCCCATACTCAGCTGTCAACCACTTCTACTACCTCAAGAGATGGTGCCACCATCTAGTTGGTAACACAAATAAAATAATTAACTTCTGTCATTTTTGGTTCTCCTCCCTTTCAGTCCATACTCAGTCTATCAACAAATTCACTCTTTGAATAGTATTCAAATAGGTTCCCCTCTAATCTTCTCTTCATTTCTACACTATGACTGTATTTCAAGACAGAGTATTTCCTCTCCTATCCCTAAGTTTCTCTTTTTTATTTATCTAAATTTTAAACATCCACTATTCTCTCTTATTTTATATGTAATTTATTCTTTACATTTAATTGTTTCTATAGCATTATAAATTGTATATCCACCATCTTTCAGGTACCTTTGTGATGTGTCTTCCACAATAGAGTCAGAATTATTTCTTCAACAGACAAATCATTTATACCTATGCCTGACATCATTGAAAGCACCCTATTACTGTTGGAAAAAAAGATAAAACTTAAAATGGATTCAAATCTGTGTACACTTGTTTTGTGCTGAAGAGCTGAGTTCCTTATACAGCCTGAATATTAATCTTTGCCAGATGAATAGTTTACAAATATTGTGTCCCATTCTGTAGGTTGTCTCTTTGCTCTGTTGATTTTTTCTTTTGCTGTGCAGAAACATTTGAGTTTGGTGTAATCCTATTTGTTTATTTTTTGCTGTAGTCTCCTGTGCTTTCCAGGTTTTATTTTTTAAAAAAATCATTGTCTAGACTAATTTTATGGAGCATTTCTCTTACGTTTTCTTCTAGTAGTTTAGTGGCAAATGCTAGGCATAGATAGATACATACCATATGTTCTCACACATGTGGAAGCTAAAAAGTTAATCTCATAATAGAGAGTAGAACAGTGGTTATAGCGGGTGCAAAGAAAGGAGGGAAGAGGGGAATAATAAGCAAAATAATTGCTACATAAAGAATAAGTTCTAGTGTTCTATAATACAGTAAGGTGACTACAGTTAACCATTATTTATCATATATTTCAAAATTACCAGAAGAGAGGATTGTAAATGTTCTTGACATAAAGAAATAATAAATATTTGAGGTGATGGACACACTTATTACCTTGATTTTATCATTGCTAATTGTATAAATGTACCAAAAGTCACGCTCTACCCCATAAATATGTGCAATCAATAAGTGTCAATTTATAATCATCATCATCAGGCTCATCCTGTAGCCTAGTGGTTAATGGAACCAGATATTACATAGCTGACCATGGTTAAAGTCCTGCTTGAGCAGCTTGAAAAACACAGCAGTGCATGTATGTGCAGGCCCCAAATCCCAAAACGATGGAGAAATTGAGGATAAGGGATTGCAGTATGATTATGCCCCCATAGGGATTGCTTTCTCCCTCTTCCTCCCTATATCTTTATCTCTCTCTCTCTTTCTCTCTCTCTCTCTCTCTCTCTCTCTCTGACAAGTACACTTGCCCTCTGACAAAAAAAGAAAAAAGAAAAAGAAAAAGAAAAAAAAGAAAAGAAAATTTAAAGCCTTCACAATCCATCACCCATCCCTACCGCTGGAAACATATCCAATATAACAGTCCCTCATTTTGGGCACTCAATCCACAGAGACTACATCTCCTCCTTCCCCCATTCTATTTCTCTGTCATAAGATCTGTTGCTCTCTGTTTAAGCAAGAATCATCCCCTGGGGGGATGACTAAGCTGCAATCTTTACTCCTCTGTTTTCTTCTCGGGATTTTGGGTATGCATGCACACTCACCCAGTGTGTTTCAGGCCTCTGGGTCCAGAATTCAAACTGTGGACAACTACATGGGAGTCCAGCAATGTAGCCATTACAACATCTGCTTGTCTCACCATTGTGATTTTTAATTTATATGTGTAACTATAAGATTATCCACCTCCCCAAGCAGACTACAAGCTTAATTAAGACCAAAAAAAAGTCTTTTCTGTTCACTATTATACATCCAGTACTTAGGTGCTTAGAAAATAATGCTAGAGAATCAAAGGAAGAAATGAATGAGTACAATGTAAAAAAGAGATCATTCTAAAATGTGCTGCTTTTTCTCTAATTATTGTTTAAACTAGAAGATACCTACATAATTTGTATGTCTTTCTCTTTGTATCATTCATAGAAAATATATAGAATTCCTTAAACTACTTTTTATTATTTTTTTAACTTTTATTCCATATTAACATATCTGTGGTGCACGTTTTTCAGAAAGAGAAAGAATAAAGGTGGGCATGAGAAATGTAAAAGCCATCCACAATGTGGGACCTAGAGATTATTAGTGGTATTTTAATATATGTTTTAACTTTTTCATTCTTTTTGTGTTTTTAGACAAACATGGAGATACACTGTTGTTGTGTTTTAGTTTGTTTGTGTTTTTTTTTTTTAATTTTTGAGATAAAGAAAAAGAGAGAGATACAGAAAGAGACAGCAAGAAGCCCCCCCCCCCCCCCCATGGGATCCTCACATCACAATCTAACCCATCTCGGCTGACGTAGATCACAGGTGTGTGCACCCACCCAGGCATGCCCTTGGGTACTCAGGGAGGTCTCAGAATGTGAACTCCAGATCCCTTCTATATGGGGGCCTACCTACACTACCACTGAACCACCACTTGGTCCTGGTCATTTTTATTATCTTTTTTTCTGTATTTATTATGTGCATCTTCTCGTATTAATACACCATTTCTACCTCATATTATTTTACTTAGATGTATTATAATCTGTATTTAGAATGATGGAATACTTTTCCTCTTTGGCAACTTTTAAAAAAAAAGCTTCACTGATAATCTTTGAAGGGAAATCTTTATGAACACACTTAATGGTTTCTTTCAGAGTACATTTTTATATTTAGAAATGCAGGACCAAAGGTTGTACAAATTTTTAAAGCACCTTGCATGCACTGCCAAATTCCCATTAGAAAGGTCATACCAATTGAGTCTCCACTGAGATAACAGAATGCCTGCCTCCCTGCCCTTCTATCAACACAAGATATCTCCTTTATAAATTACTGTCAATTTTACAGACAAATAAATAGCATTTCATTTGTATTTCTTTAATAGCATTTACATTTTATATGTTTATTAGTCACTTGAAATTCTTCTTTTGAGTTAAAATAATTCACTTATTGATGATACAGGTCTGTAGTTAAGAATGCAGAATACATGGGCCAGATGATGAGAAGGTGGGTAAGGTGGCTGGATCCCACATGGCCAACTGTGTGGGTCAATTCCTGAATCCAAGGGCCTGAAAAACACACCAGGTGAGTGTGCATGTGTGCCCCAAATCCAAAAATGGAGGAGAAGGGATCGCAACATAGTTGTCCCCAATGAGGGATACTTTCTCACTTTTTCTTTGTCTCTCTCTTCCTGGCAAGCGTACACACCCTCAAACAAGTAATAGTTTTTAAATTATTAAAAATCTAGAATATTTTATGGTGAGGTTTTTGAAGGTAAAGAGGATGTGGAGATTTCTGAATTCTTAATGGAGTAGCATTGACTTTCAGACTTGCAGTGTCTGCTCGTTTTAGTAACTCTCTTAACATCAGCTATCATTTCCCCCGAACATCTTTATACACCATTAGCAGTTGCATAGTATTTACCATTTAAACATGTCTCATCTAATCTTTTGTGGACCAAAAACACAAATTGAAAATTAGAAAAAAATAGAAAGATAATCAAACTTGTTATAACTTTGACAAAGAGAATGTAAAATGAACTCTGGGCACCTATTCAGCTACTCAGAAAACGTCATTGCCTGTTTATGGTTATTGACTATGAAAAACTCTGAAAAGTTTTATGAATCAACCATTGTTGGGAAACAGATCCCAATTAAAGCCAAAAAGTCCAGGGAATCCCCCTGACAGCTTGTCCATGAGAACGATCTGACTGAACAGAAAATCAAAATAACTCCCCTCTGCCTTCATCATGGGCTCAGATTAGCAAAGAAGAAAATAATTTCCTTCTCAGGAAGACTCACCACCAAATTTAATCACTGACTTTCAGACACCTTCACTGCATAAATAGGCTAAGACAGATTGTTCTGAGAGCTTCCCAAAAAGAAAGTCAGATAAACTGTAACAAATTTGAAAATGAGCCAAAATAGTTAATAGAAACTGTTTCATTGCTTGTCTTGTTTCTCTTCCTAATTAATATTTATATGCACACATTCCAGAGACATTGCTGTTTGCTTAAGCATACACTATTGCAGTATTGTTTGCTACAGCTGTTTTTGCAATAAGAATTCACTGAAGAGCCTAAAATTGACAGATTAATACCCTGGTAATTAAATTTTCTAAATGGGAGGAGCTAGTTCTGTCTTCATCAAAAACAAAACAAGTATAGTTAACAATTATAAGTAAAGGACTATCATAGATCTAAAGATCAAAGGCATTTGGTGTGGTAGTTAAGGTGCTGGACTCCCACACAGCTGACCACGGTCCAAATCTTGGACCCAACTGCTTGAACATGGCACCAGGCAGATATGCGTGCATGCCCAAAATCCCAGGGAGGAGAATGGAGAAGAAGGGATTGCAGTATGGCCATTCCCCCAGGAGGCTATTTCTCACTTTCCTTCTCTCCTTTTCTATTTCTTGCTGTCTCTCTCCAGTGAGCTCACACACCCTATGACAAATACTTAAAATAAGCAATATACAGGAATTTGGGGAACCAGAACATACATTATTTTTTTTTCTTCTAAGCTGTTAGGAGTTGAGGAATCAGCAGGCTGAGTTCATGTTCCCAGGGACAGGAGGGGCAGGAGACTATAAAAAGTCGCCTTTTGTAGGAGGCAAAGTTTGTGTTGGTAATAAGTGCTGGATGTCTTTACAATGACTTTGTTATGACAGCTCTATGCTGATAAATCACAAGCAGGGCAACCTCTAACTGGGAGGTTTCATTTATACCAATGAGTTGTGAGAGCTTGTTGCAGGCCAGTTTTAATGGAGAAGCAAAAATCCAGAGCAGTCCGGAGTGGTCCCCGGAGTATAATAACCCTAATTGCAGCATGGTTAAGCTGCATCTGAGGACCTCACCTCCATCCCAGCCACACGTGTGGGAAGCCAGCTATGGTTTACAGTGAGCAGCCAAGGGTTACCCTAGATCCTTGTTGAAACAAATAACCTTCCCAGCTTTCTGCAGGCAAGCTCGATTTGGCTACAACCCTCAACCACATTCCAGCATTTTTGCTATTTAGCATTTACATGAAGCGTACTACCTTCCAAGCGCTTTGCAGTCATTGATTAGTTATTAGCCAGCTCATGATGGATGAGTGTGCAGTTCTTAAATTATACACTGCACCAAATGAAGCAGTAACTTGCTCTCTTGTTCACACCCTCTCCCTCTCCCTCTTCCTTTATCCCCTCAGGTCAGTCCAAACAATCAGGCCAGGCCCTCAGTCCTGGGAAAAACTCTGGGGCCCCTAGAACCACCGACCACCTCCACCCAGCAGAACTGTCTCCTCTCAGTTGCTCACTGATGGTACAGAGTAAAGTCCTTTTTCATCGTCAGGTCTGTCAGTCACCCTAAATCGGTAAATCATTTCTCTTGTCGGATGTTTCAGCTTGGCCCCCTCTGCCCTCCCAGACTCTGATAGTTGAGAACAAATAGTATTCATATCACTTGTTTATTAATAAAACATTTTCCTCTCCTAATGCAAGCAGTAAGTAATTGGAAGTGACATTGTTGTTATGTTCACAGTTATTTCTCAGTACCTCTGAGAAAGGTGTATATTTATCTCTGTTTTGGGAAGCTCAAATTTATACCTTCCACTTTTTACTGTAGTCTGTCTGCCTCTCCCGGCTGCCTCATGTGGTTTGTGTAGCATCTATGCATACCTGTCTCTGGGGAGACTTGGGGTGAGCCAAAGAGAAACGCTGGGCATCTTGAAAACCCGCCAAGGGCATGATGCCACCTTTCACTCTCACTCCCGGTTCAAATGAGATTCCTTAATCACATGAAGATGCCAAATCCTAGTCAAACTATTATTTTGTTATGTACCCTGAATCATCCTGATCTAATTTCACTCTTTGTCTAAAAATTGGTTTAGTACCGATTACAGTTGCTTGCAGCAGTGTCAAGGGAGCCTCACTGGCTCCAACGCCATCCTCATGGCCCAGCCTTCAAACTGGTTTTAGCAACTCCATGGATCCCATCCTTGTCCAGTCTTCTCCTCCAGGTTTCCCCTCCCCCACCCTGCTAGACCTAATATAAGAACTAATTACCTTTTTATCAAATCGCCAGGCTTAAATTTTCCCCCTCTTGCTAGCTAAACACCATGAGTTGAATTCAAAGAAGCATTCCTGCAGTATTCCCACTGACTTCAATTAATTTGCATCCATAAAGGTCTTACTTCCTGGCATTCTGCCTAATTATTTATACCCAGTTTCCACTTGAACTAGGCCAAAAAAAAAATTTTTTTTATCATAAGGAAAAACTTTATCAATGTTTTCTGTTTGAATTTTTTTTTTCTTTTGGCATACTTGAAGCTTCTGAATATTCTTTTCCCCAGAAGGATTCCAGACCAAAGGGACCACCCTTAAAGCAGAGATCAGTTGCATCCATAATATTCCTGATAACACATGCATTAATAATGCTGTCAACTAATTAGCCAGCCCTGGACAGCACGAACACATCTTGTTGCTGCACCCAACACAGCAAATAAGCATCTCTGCTCCTCTGAGAAAACCGATTAACCTTTATCTTCAAATTTAAGAGTCTTGAATGATGTTACAAACAATTACTCCATGAATCAATCATAATTAGTCCATTTGTGCATAGTGGAATAACACCTTTAAATGCTAGTATTTTGGATATTTATTAAAATGTGCTTAAAAATAGTTACTGAACCTTCACCATTTCCTGGGAACAGATTAGAAATGAATAATGACAAAAAGCAATAGATTTATAGAAAGGGAGTCAAAAGGAGCATTTAGGCAGAATCTCCCCCATCCCGCCCCAGTGTCTCTGACCTAATCCAGGACTAGGACATGTAAGTGCCCTTGAGATATGGATCCAATCTACTAACGTGGGACCTTAAAAACTGAGAGCCTGAGAGCCAGATGGCCGAGTGGTTAGGTCGAGACTCGAACTGTGGTTGACCACGTGGCAGTACAACAACATATCCATTGTGCCATCTGCTGGTCCCTTAATTTTTTTGTTTTAAGTCACCAGATTTTTGTAAATGTGTTATGGCAGCAACAGAAACTAATATAGGAGTCTGTCTGGGCTCAAAGTACATTTGTCACTCGTTAGCTGTGTGACTTGAGCACATTACTTAATCTTCTCAGTGCCTCTGTTTCTTTATCTGTAAATCCGAAATAATAATACCTACTTTTCAGGTTCATGATGAGAAAAATGACAAGATGAAGCACACAAAGGTTCTAGTTCCACGTCAGAAGGTAATGGGTTTTCTATGTATGGTTACCGAACTAATATCTTCACACAACTCTGAAAGTCACCCCTATCAAGTTACCAAATGGTTTAATAGAAAAGCTTGCTAAGTGAACTAAGAATCTCTCCAGGTCCAAGTGGGGAGCAGAGATGTGGAGATAGCAGAGAAATGGGAGATTAAGACCCTATATTAGTCCAGTGGAGATTAGGCATTAACCCTCTACCTGATTAAATGCTGTGGTAGTCTTCCCCATTTTACTGAGGGTCCTAGGGTATTTGTTTCTCATGCCAGGTAAACTATTCATCAGAGTGTAGAGTTCCCCTTCAGTCGATCTCTGATCACTCACCATATATCTAGCTACATTTCTTTGCTGGTCTTTTGCTCCACTCACATTAATTCTGTTCAACAATGAAGATGCAACTGGAAGCTCATCTCAGTGGATCCCTGAGTAAAAGAAGAGCTCTGGATCTCTCAGTGACTCTTAAGGAACTTCCAACATTGGCCGATCAGCTCACACAGTAAGAATAAAGACCTGGCAGCATCAAACTCTAAGCACGCCCACTGACTGCCGGCTTCCTTCCAAGATTAACCAGAGGACTTTTGAGTTGGGAGAAATCTTGATGAGTAAGTTCAACCTCCCATGGCTAGGAGGTTCACAGCTGTTCATGAGAGACTAGTGAGTCTGTAAAGGGTATAAGCTTGTAGTAAACTTTACTGCAGCCTTCCCTGTGGGTTGTGAAGATTAATATCTTTACCTTGAGAAATCTCACAACTTTCAGGTGCTTGTGAAAGGCAATTTTTACTAGAGTTGCTCCAGATGGAAGGCACTACTTACAAGGAATAAAAACATTTAAACAAAAGAAAGATTAGAGATGATGCAAAAAAAGATTCCTCAATGAGTAAGACATTCAGATGAGATAATATCTAAGATAACTGAAGTTTGATGTTACCCTAACTATACATACCTTCAGCCTTTTGAGATTCTGCACCAAAAGAGAGCCAATACAAATAAAAGGTTTAACCTAGTGAAATATTTTCTTAAGGAACGATATGGAAACAAGTAGTCTTTGTAAATCTCTGCTGGTTTAATGTTAAATACTAGAAATAAAAATGTGGCTAGTGGGGCCAGCAAGTGACATGGTGGTTAAGGTGCTAGACTCCTAGTCCCAGACTTGGCAGTTTGAAACTCATGCTGGGCATGTGTGTGTGCATGCCCAAAATCCCAGGAGGAGAATGAAGGAAAAAGGATTGTGGAGTGACCATCCTTCCTGGCAGGAGGTGAGGGGGTGATTTCTCACTTTCCCTCTTCCCTCTTACTGTGTCTCTCTGTCTCTCTAGCAAGAGCATGTTCTCCATGGCACGAACCTTTAAAAAATGTAGCTAGTTTCCTGACACATTAGTGCATATGAAAGTCCTAACAAAAATGTTTATTTCAAGCTCTGTTGGAAAGAAAGGAAATAATCAATATTGGCCAAATAAAGCAGTACATACTTGCTAGAGAAAGAGCATTGCAGAGGCTGGAAAATAAACTGTTTAAGGGAAAAAAAGAACAAAATTTGCTCTTTAAAGTGTGTTAATTATGCAGCACAAATGCTTCAACCATGTACCTTCCCATTAGATCAAACACCTTCACAGATTGTCTTCTATGACCTTCATGAAAGAGCTACTCCAGAATTCCCTCTTCAAACACTGCCCAGGCTCCCAGCACTGAAATAAATGCCTTGTCATTTTTTCAGTCTTTTCACTCCACTCTAACCTCTTATTCAAGTAATCCTCAAACTGAATAATTAGTTCTTTTTTTCTAGTGACAAGGTATTACAAATCATTATGACCTTGCTTAAAATACTTCACTTCCAAGATGGACATACCTGTAATGGAATGATCTGAGCTCGCCTTCATTCTCTGGACAGATGTTAAAACGTTTATTCAAAGCAGCCTATGAATTAATGTTATTTGGTCCATGGGTGATTTTAGTTCCAAAACTTAGAGCATCCCTGCTTTCATTGCTGGTGCTTAGACTCTTGAATCCGTCTCGGTTTGTCTCAGTGATTCCAGCGCATGACCTCAACAGCCATTCCCTGTGTTCTTTTCCCAGGCTGCCCCCTTCTTCATCACAGGCCACCACTGATAGCCTTTGCTGCTGATAACTGCTGAGCGCTCACTGTTTTGATGAACGGATGTCCTTGCTGGTTACCCTGGCTGTGAAACCAACTCTAACCTCAGGAGAGATGACATAGCTATTCTTCTTTAAATATTGTTCCAAGTATAGGAAATTCTGTCATCTTTCATCTCTCACAAAGCAGAAAAGACCATCTTTTAACTATTAGAGTGAATGGGTATAGTAGGGATCATGGAAACAATCAAGACAGAGAATGAGTTACAGCAAACTACATGAGCCCAGGTAAATGCTGCTGTTTTTCCAGGGCCATCTCCCTGCCCCACCTGGCTGCCTACCCGTAGTCAACAACAGGTCACACCTCATTGCTAGAAAAGCTTAGGTCATTCCTGCGGCTTACTACCTGGACTGAACTTGCTCTCAGCTCCAGAAAGAGGAAAAAACCTTTTCCCTATTTCATCATGAAGGCTGTCCCTTAAGTTGTCATGTTCTGTGTTAAAATTCACTTCTTGCAGAATGATTAGCAATGGACATTGTTTGGTGCTTTTGGACCCTAAATCAGTCACATATTAGTCTCAAATCTGTGTTTTTAAAGGGACAATTATGTGCCGCTTAATGATGGAGATGTGATATGATGATGAACATGTCAGGAAGTGATTTCATCACTGAGTACACCATCGGGTTTGTATACCTAGGTGGTGTAGCTTACCACATACCTAAGCTCGGTGGGATAGCTTCTTGCTTCTAGCTACAAATGTGTAAAGCATGTTACTGTACTGAATACTGTCATCAATTGTAACATAATGCTAAGTATTTCTGTATCTAAGGATAGCCAAACAGAGAAAATTACAGTAAAGATAGGATAAAAAAAAAAAAAAAAAAAAAAGGATGGAGGGAAGGAGGGGAGGAAGGGAGGGAGGAAGGAAGGAAGGAGAAGCAGCAGCAGCAGCTATGCTTATCTAGAGCACTGACCACAAATGAAATTTGCAGGACTGCAAGTTTTCCTGAATGAGTCATGTGAGTGAGTGGTTAGTAAACAGGAAGGTCTGGAATATTATCATACATAACTATAAACTGTAGAAACACTGTCCCCATAAGCTACATCAAGTTTATCTTGTTGTTTTTTAAGAATTCTTTTTATTGCTCTGGGCTGGGATGAACTGCACTCTCAGTGGAGGCAGGGAAGACGAGCCAGAACCATGGACATGTGGGCTCACCAGAGAGGCAGAGAGACGGACAGAAAGTGAGAAGCCACCTGCCTGAGGAAATGGCCTTGCAGCCCTTTATCCTACACTCTCTTCTTGGGATTTTGGGAATGCACAGCTCCAGGCGTGAGTTTCAAGCAGCTGTCAGACAGAATGTTTTCATCTTAAAGATTGTTCTTCCCATTGAAATGCCAGTACGGTGGTAGCAGCTGGGCTGACCATTGGTGCTGCTGGATTTGCAGGTCCTTATGTTTTTCAAGCCATGAAGCATATGGAGCCTCAAGTAAAACAAGTTTTTTGAAGTCTACTCAAATCTGCCTTCACTGGTGACTATTACAAAGGTGGATCTGAACTCCAAATGACAAAACAGGAAGCAGCATTAATATTAGGTGTGAGCCTTACTGCAAATAAAGGAAAAATAAGACGCTCATCAACAAATTATGCTTTTAAATCATCCAAAGGAGGATCTCCTTACATAGTAGACAAAATCAATGAAGCTAAAGATTTACTAGCTCAAGTTAAGAAATGAAGTAAATGTATGATTTTAAGTTCATATTAGTTTATATATGTGAGTATCAACTTTTTACAATGAAATGCCTCAGAGCTGCAATTTTTAAAAAATACCTTAACACAAGCTAAGTCAGTCTTGGTATAACTTTGATTAAATTTGAGGATATTAAAGCAACTACAAATTAGTTTAAAATATTTAGCAATTCTCAGTAACTATGGACAAATGCTTATCATTTAAATATATTGTTCATTAAGTAAATTATTTGCTACTTGTGTATACTTTTGAGAGGCAGAGTGAAGACAACCCTTACTCCCAAGGAGCCTATAGGCTACTGGGAGACAGACAAACTAGGAATTTAAATATGTGATAAATGTTATGATGGAATTAGCATAGGGACTTATTGGGAGGAAAAGTTGCTCAAGGCGTAGACAACCAGAGCAACTACTTGGAACCTTGTATTTAATGGTGAATTTAGCCATGATTATAACTTAAAAAATTCTTATCTCTACGTTAAAAACCAATTTGTATGATGGAAAAAATAATTATTTTTGTTATTTTTCTAATTTGCTACAGAGCATGTGTGCTCACTGGAGAGAAAGGGAGAAAGCAAGTCACCAGTCCAGGACATGAACTGCAGTCGACCATGTAGGTGTCCAGCACCTTAAACAGCACACCACCTACTGGAACCTACACCAAGTTTATTTTTAAGAATTCTGTCCTTAATAATAAGTTAACTTTAGCTTACTATAATGTTTCTGTTATACACTTTCTAAATCTTTTCTTTTTTTAGAGTTTTTTTGCTATAGGGTGCATGCGCTCCCTAGAGAAACAGAGACAGAAAGTGAAAAATCATCCTCTGGGGGAGATGGCCATGCCACAATCCCCTCTTCTCCATTATCCTCTCAGGATCTTTGGCACACACACATGCACATGTGCCTGGTGTGTTTTAATCCACCAAATGCAGGACTCAAACCCAAGTTGACTACCCAGGAGTCGAACAATGTAACCATTATGCTACCTGCTGGTCCCACTAAATTCTTTAACTTTGTACTGTTTTAAAATAACAGCTTGAAATACAAACACATTGTATAACCATAGAAAAATACTGTCCTCCTTTATATCCTTATTCTATATACTTTTATCTGTTTTTAAAATGTAACATTGTTTTTAACTTATAAGCACAACATACACATTAGCCTAGGCCTACACAGGGTCAGGATTATAAATATCACTGTCTTCCACCTCTACATTTTATCCCATTGGAAGTACAATGATGAACAAAACCCCACGTAACTAAATCAAGCACAGAAAAGCATGATACTATCAAGAGACCCAGTAAACATTAGATGTACACCGGTGTGCCCGCATAACACGTTTTACTAAGCAGGAAGACACTTCAAATTAATGATAAAAAGCATAGTAGTATAGGGACCAGATGATGGTGTAATGGTTACATCACTGGACTCCCATGTAGTTGACCGCAGTTCAAGTCCTAGACCTTACTGTTTAAAGCTCATGCCGGGTGTGTGTGCGTGCATGCCCAAAATCCTGATAGGAAAATGGAGAAGAAGGGATTTTGGCATGGCCATCCCCCCAGGAGGTGATTTAACACTTTCTATCTCTCTATCTGTCTGGTGAATGCATGCACCTTATAGCAAAAATCTCTCACTAAAAATAATTAATCAATTAAAATATGAAAGTATATAGTATAAACATATAAGCAAATAACATAGTATTATTATCAAGTAAAATGTGCTGTGTACAGTGATATGTGCTATCCTTTTATATAAAAGTCACTGGCAGAGCAGTGAGCTTGACTGCATCAGCATTGTCACATATATGTGAGTAATGTGTTGCACTACATGCACTAACACGTTAGGGTGGCATCACTAGGTGACCGGAATTGGTCAGTTCCATTGTATCATGGGACCACCACCATGTAGGCAGTCCATCATTGACCAAAAGGTTGTTTGGTGACGCACGACTATAACCATGCTATAAATAATAAAATCTAGTTAAGGGGTGAGAGTGGTGGTGTCCCAGTATCGATTCAGTTTTTTTTTTTTTTAACCCACTCCTTCCTCACTACTGATTCAAAAATCTTTGGATCTCTGAAATTATGCAGATCACACAGGGTCATCTTGATACATGGGTGAAGACCCAGGTGTGATCTGGGTTATATCAAGTTTGTGAACACACTGAGTGTAGAAATCATGTTGGGCTCCACATTTCTGCAATAAAAGTACGTTGTTTAAAGAATACAGGACTAGTAGATGGCATAATGATTACATGCCCGAGATCCCAAGAGGAGAATGGAGGAGAAGGGATTGCGGCTTGGCCATCCCCCCTGGGGGGTGATTTCTAGCTTTCTGTCTCTCTGTCTCTCTCTGTCTCTCTGGCAAGCATGTAAGGGAAAAAAAGAAAAAAAAAAAGAATACCAAATGGTTCAAAATCATTCTATCTGTATGATTTCAATCACATGTGTGTTTTCACATCAAAACTTTGAAAATAAAACTGACATTCAGAAATTTTATGGAGAATTAGACCAATGTCAACATACAAGATAAACTTTTTTGGTTATATATATTTTATATTTATATATATATATTTAATACATTATATATTAATTATAATATTATTTCTAGTATAAATATTATAAAATTATAATATATATTGTACATAATAATATATTACATTACATGTAATATAATATTATATTACATAAAATACAAATAAAGGAACTGCATATTGTTCCTCTTATTTAAAAGGATAAATGCTAGTCACTTGAGGTTGGATGGGAGAGCCTAATGGACAATATGCTAAGTAAAATAAGCCAGGTACAGAAAGAGAAATACCACATGTTGTCCTCCTTATATGGATATTAGAAAAAATGATGCCATAGAAGCCGAGAGATGTAGAATGGCTACTGGGTTCTGGGAAGGACTGGGGTGGGGGAGTAAAGGCATGCTGACTAACAGAAACAAAATGGTAAGGGGATAGAAGAAGCAATGTGTACTATTATAAAATATAACGAGGAGAATGTTGTTAATAACTTATTATATATAAAGTTACAAATGAATGAGATGATATACTAATTACTCTGATTAAGTTATTGTACATTGTATCCATATACTAAAAAGTCACTTTGTAACTTTTTTTTTTTTTTTTTTTGGAGAGGTTTTTGCTATAGGGCGCGTGCGCTCGCCAGACAGACAGACAGAGACATAGAGACAGAAAGCGAGAAATCACCCCCCAGGGGGGATGGTCACGCCGCAATCCCTTCTCCTCCATTCTCCTCTCGGGATCTTGGGCACGCACGCACACGCGCCCGGCGTGAGTTTTAAGCCACCGGGTCCGGGACGCGAATCGCGGTCGACTACGTGGGAGTCCAGCGACATAGCCATTACGCTAACTGCTGGTTCCCACTTTGTAACTTTTTTATGTTGATAAATAATCAATTAAAAAATGTCCAGACTAAAACTATAAATCAAATCTACAGCAGAAGGGAACTAGTTAAACTTTCAGATGGTGAAAAGGTCCATGAGGGCTCTCTCCCAAAGAGAAGACAAACTGACGGCAAAAGAAAAATTCAAAACCTGTTTGATAAATCAACTCTGGTGAAAATAGAACCATTACTTCTAGGTTTTCTGACAATGAAATGACTAGAATTTGTAAAGTATCATAAATATCATATACCCGTTTTTTTTTTTTTTTGTTTTTTTTTTTTTTTTTGGAGAGGTTTTTGCTACAGGGCGCGTGCGCTTACCAGAAAGAGAGCGAGAGAGAGACAGAAAGCAAGAAGTCACCCCACAGGGAGGATGGCCACACCACAATCCCTTCTCCTCCATTCTCTTCTCGGGATCCTGGCACACGTTACCGGCGTGAGTTTAAGCCACTGGGTCCGGGTCTCAAACTGTGGTAGACTACATGGGAGTCCAGCGACACAGCCATTACACCAACTGCTGGTCCCACAAATATCATATACCTCCTAAGAGTTCCTAGTTAAAAACATAAATCCTGCATGTTTCCCTACCAGAGAGACATGTATGAAAGATACTTACTATTTGAATTTTACAAAAGAGGAATCTATGGTTCAGAGGGGTTATACAGCCTCCAGAAAATGAAGCCAAGAATCAAATCCAGTTTTGACTAATCCCATGTTCGGTAAACTCTCTATCATATCTTATAGAATCAGAATTTTGAAGCACCATTTAAAGTTGGGTTTGGCTGAGAAGTGGAGCTGTGTAAATTCTATCTGAGAGAAAAATTTCCTCATGAAGCTGAACAATCTGTAGTGCAGGGCTGAGTCAGTATACCATGCATAGATTTTTCCAGGAACATTTCAGGACAGGAAGGTTTACTAGCTTGTCAGCTGATGGACTGTGGGTTCATTTATCATCCAGGAATGGGGTTGGGGAAGAAGGAGATGCCAGTCTGAGTAGTATGCTAAGAAATCAGAAACAGAAGAGTTACGTTTTAAATGGAGGAAAATAATCCTATATGCCCCAACAAGGCAAACTAGTAACCTGTGACTTTTATTATGACCCTTTTGCCCAAAGATTTCGGAGTAAGTATATATGAATGTATTATGAAATCATATATATATGAAATAATAAGCACAAAGTCCCAAAAGGGCAAAATTCTCTGTATAAAAGGAACAAGACAATCTTAACAAAAATAGACATACCTTGCTATGCCTTGGAAGTCAATTGCATAGTCAAGAATTACTTAATGTAAATTTTTTAAATAGACATTTTTCTTTGGGAGGACATCACTCCTCTAGATCTGACTTAGAAGCTTAAATGGGATGGATCCTTCAAATACCTTGTCAGAAAGAAGAACATTTTACAGTTGATTTAGAAACCAATTCATGTGTTTTAAAATTTCTTTCATTATATTCTTGGCCTAACAATAAAGGTAGAACAGAGTATAGAAAGACAAGAGAAATAAAGTGAATTCTACATCGATATGTAATGAGTGATTCTTTTAAATATATAACAAAAGGATGTGAGGAAAGAATTAAGTAGTTCCTATAGGTGGCAGTTTAAACAATTTAACATTTCTCTTCTCTCTCTTTTTTTTTTTTAACCATTCACAATAAAGAAATAAAATACATTTTATTTTATTTTGAGAGATGAAAGATGGCAACAATTTCCTGTCTTGATCCTGGATTTTGCATGTGAAAGTCAACTCTGTCACAGAGTAAAGATAATTGTGTAACAGGGAAATAAATGAGAAAGGATCCAGTTAGAAAAAAATTCCTATGGACTATTAAAAATAATTCAGTCTATCAATCACAAATATTTTTTATCACGTGCAATAAACCCACATTTTTGAAATAGCATTGAATTCTCTACCCTACAACTCTAGGCCCACATATAATTAAGTAGTACATGTAGTCAATTTTGAATAATACTTTTGGGGACCAGCATATGGTGGAGTGATTAAGGTGCTGGACACACAAGTGGCTCACCATGGGATTCAAGTCTGGACCCAGAAGCTTGAAACTCATGCTGGGAACATGTGCATGCATGCCCAAAATCCTGAGAGGAGAACGGAGAAGAAGGGATTGCAACCACCTTCCCACCTCCCACTAGGAGTTGACTCCTCACTTTCTGTCTCTCTGTCTCTGGCAAGGACATGTACTCTGTAGCAAAAATCTCTCTAAAAAGAAGAATAATACTTATGCATACCTCTATCATCCAAGATAGTATTTACCTGAAAGATATCCCCTTTCTATCAATATCAATTAACAGTATTGGGCTCACATTCCTGACAAAACCAGACAAAAACTGGACAAAGTATATGAAAGCACTGTTTTTAGTCACAGGATATTGGACAATACAGCACTATAATTCCTGAAGGGAAGCGGAAGCAATAAAACCAATCTCCAGTCTTTGCCTGGATAGGAACAATCGCTCAACTACAGACAAAGAAATATTACAGAACCCAAGAACAGCCCAGCAGTTCCACTGAACTAAGGAATCAAAAGATTAGCATGCAGATTTCCTGACGCATATGGAAGTAGCAGCACAGATTACCAGAGAGGAGGAATACGTACAGTGAGAAGCAGGAGAATACCATCAGTGGGCTAGAGGGGCCTACAGATTTTTACACATATGGATGGTGAGATTCTTGTAAGGCTTATCAGAGAGTGGCTACAAACAAAGCAAATAGTTGTATGAAGATAATTCAGGAAACCAAAATATTGGCCCAGTCAGAGTGGAAAGGTATTACTGATACCCTGAGCAGGCTGATAAGGCACTAGAATGCCTACAACTCAGAAATAAAAATGATCTTTTAGAGTAAAGGTACTCTAGACTTCCCATTACAGAGGCTGAACAGAACCTTAGCAGGATAAAGGAGATCTTGCAGTAATCAGCTGCCTGCCTGGACAAAACTTAAGGTTCTTTGAATGAACACAATATAGGACAGACTCTGAACAGTGTATTATCATTTGTTTTGAAAAAAGAAAAAATAAAGAAATCCTGTAATGCAAAGACTCAGGTAAATGTGACCATCATCCAGAAAAGAATATCAGGCTCTCAGGAATGGCTTGTGGTGCAGCAGTAACGCACTGCTCAAGCAAAGCTGGATCCGTATGGAAGATTGTTCAGTGCCCTAGTCAGTCTGTGTATACTGGGAAAGGTACTCCTTACCTGTCAAGATTTTTCCAAATTTGGTAGGAAAAAAGAATCAATGAACAGACTCTAAAATTTTAAAGCTCCTTTAGGATAAATAGAAAAGAAGTCAAACCCATTCACATCAAGTCGAACTGCTGAAAATCAAAGATAAAGAAAAAAATCTTGAAAGACCCCAGAGGAAAGTGGCACATTTCATACAAAAGAAAAAAATACAGTCAGAACTGGCTTCTCATTAGAAATAATAGAGGTCAGAAGTCTAAGGAATGACATCTTTAAAAAAAAACAGTGGTTGGAGAGAGAGAAGGAAACAGAGTGATTGTCTACGCAGAATTATATGTTCACAGAAACTATGCCACAAAAGTGAGAACAAAATAAAGACATTCTCAGATAAATGAAGCTGAGACAATTTGTTTCCAGCATGTCTGTGTTACAAGAAATGTTAAAGGAGTTTTTGTTAGGTTGAAAGAAAATGATGCAAGAAGGAAACTTTTACAGCAAGAAAGGAACTCACAATAGAATCGTTTGTGGCTAAATAGAAAGTATTAATAGTCTTCTTTAGAAAGCAAATTACTGAAGGAAAAATAATATTATTGTAATAAGTAACTGTAATGCATGAGTTATTAAAATACACAAAAACTGCACAAAATAATGAGATAAACAGAATTATACTCCTGCAAAGTTTGTGTATTTGTGGAATACGATTTTTGAAGAGTGAAGTATAAAGTATTTTAACATCAATATTCTAAAGAGAATGTGACAATTTTAAAATCCATATTGCAATCCCTATAGAGATCAATTAAAAATTCATCTAAAAAGCCAGAGGCAAAGATGTTTTGGTGAAGGGGCCAGCAGGTGGCATGATGGTTAAGGTGCTAGATTCCCACATGGCTAAACACAGTTTGAGTCCTGGACCTGGTGGCTTGTTTTCTCCCTCTCTCTCTCTCTCTCTCTCTCTCTCTCTCTCTCTATCTATCTTGAGTTCACATGCCTTGTAGCAAGTTAAAAAGGAATAAGAATGATAAATAAAATTAGATAATTAAAAAAATTTTTTCTATGGAAAGGCAAATGAACAACCATCTTGGAATAGTCATATAATTGAATATTAGATAGAAATTTTAAATTAATGGGGGCTGGCATGGTGGTTAAGTACACTGGAACTCCCATATGGTCAACCATGGTTCAAGTCCTGGTCCTGACAGCTTGCTTTTTCACTTTCCTACTCTCTCACTCTCTCACTCTCTAGTCAAATATAAATTAATTAATTAATTAAAATAAAATAATTCTTTTTTTAAGTGGAAATTTTAAATTAATGAATTTTGGGGGCCAGCAGGTAGCTTGATGGTTAAGGGCACTAAACTTCCACAGGGCTGATTGTGGTTCAAGTCCTGGACCTGGTGGTTTGCTTTCTCACTTTCTCTCTCTCTTCTCACTTTGTCTCTCTCTGGTCAAATTAAAATAAATAGTTAAGTAATTTTAAAAAATATAAAGAAATTAATGAATTTCTAATGAACAAAATAACATAGATGAATTCTACAAACATTATTGTGATCCAAAGAAGTTTAATGCAAATTTTACAGTCTAGGGTGAGAGACTTCAACTCTGTGTGGCCCAGCTAGGTGGTGAGTAGTTAAGGCAGCTGGATCCCATATGGCAGGTTGTGTGATCAAGCCCTACAACTGGTGGGCTTGAAAAACACACCAGGCACATGTGCATGCGTACCTAAAATCCAGAGAGGACAGTGGAAGAGAAGGAATTGTGGTGTGGTCAATACCCCAGGAGGTGCATTCTCATTCTGTCTGTCTCTGTCCGTCTGTCTCCCTCTCTTTCTCTCTCGCTCTTTCTCTCTCTCTCTCTCTGAGAAGCGTACGCACCCTATAACAACCTAAAGAAAAAAATTAAAAGAAAAATAAATAAATAAAATCTGTGTTTGCTTGATGCAAAAAAGTAGTTAGAGTGCCTTGAAGTGCCTCCAAGGAGGCACAAGGAAACATTCTCAAGTATTGAAAGGAATGTTCTCGCAGATTTATACATTTATCAGAAACTGATTGCACTGTACACCTAAAATCTCTGCATTTCATCATCTATAAATTGCATCCTAGTAAAGCTGATTTAAAAAAAAAACTTTTTAAATGTGAAGGAAACTAAGAATTACAAAGTAAAAGGACACATTACTCATAATCCCACAGATAATTTAAATTTTGATGTGGGTATATTTTTGTACTCTTTGCACACATTTTTCATACTATCATATTCTGTGGCCTTTTCATTTTAAACTTTAGCAACGGTAAAGTGTTTTGTGTTAATAAATGTTCTGTTCCGGCATTTTAAAAGTGATTACATAATGCAAATGCAGCTGGATTAAAAGTTCACAGATGTAACAAAAATATTAAATACAGTGATAAATATCAAAAAGACTTATTTCCCATTACAAATCTCTTTACTATCGAGCTCACATTCCAATGGAGGATTAAAACTTTAAATTTTGCCCACTGAAAGTATCACCATCCTTTTGATTTGGGGTTCTTTTTAAGAGTTATTTTATTTAACTTACTAAATAACTTACTTACTTTATTTATTTTAATTTGACCAGAGAGGGACAGAGAGAAAGAAGGAAAGTGAGAAAGCATGCCACCATGTCCAGGACTCAAACCACAGTTGGCCATGTGGGATCCAAAGCCTTAACTACCATGCCATCTGCTGGCCCCCACCCTTCTGTTTAAAACACTCAAGTGTAATTCTTATCTCTAGGTGCCTACCTATGTCTCTTGGATTATCCTCTCAAATATTGTCTTAATCTGATGAAGGCACTCTGTTGGCACTACACAGGAGCATCTGGACCTATTGATGGATTGTGGGTCCCTAAAGTATTCAATAGAATGCAGTTAGCCTGACTGGCCAATAGTTGACCTTCACCAGTATCTGATATTCTATCACATCTTATTTTGGGGGACCCTCTTTTGGGCACTGTGGATGTTGTTGTTACCTCCTGTTGGTTACTCTTTGATTTTCTCTAGAGTCAAACCTCTAGACATTGGTACATCACATATAATCTCCTACCTATCTCAGTTGAAAGACTAGCTACCTGTGAAATTGTTAAGGTGAAATTCTTTGAAACCCAAGACAATTATGTCACATGTTTGTTTTGTTTTCAGGGATGATAAGCTCAACATGAAGGCTGGAAACAAACGGAGGAAAGGCTTCAAGGGTAGAAGCAACCAAGAGAAGAAAACGCATTAATTCAATGTCAAAACAGCATCTGGTTCAATAGGATTTCATTGCATGCATGTACTGAAATGTGTCTAACCTTTCTTGTATTGTACATGTAGCTTGGTACCTATTTTGTTCATTATTGTGTATAGTCCCAAAAGAAAATTGTGAAAGGATAGATATCAGGGCTGACAGAGAGGAGATTCAAAGATATGAGTAGAAGAAACAGTCCATGCCTTTGCTCAAACCCTTCTCTTGCAAATGACTTTCTGTTCTTGGATATGGACCATTTGCTGCACAATTAAGAATTCAGGGTAGAAACATGTTGTTCTGTATTACACCAGAACCTCCTTTTATTACAAGCTCATCAGTGTTCCTTATATGTGTGCTCACTTCCTCAAATACAGTGCCTGAAATATCTTCTCAGCCTTAGTCAACGTTTCCTATCTAAAGAAAAATAATAAGTGGACGATTAATAATGACATTTTTTTAGAGAGAGAGAGAGAGATTTTTGCTATAGGGCATGTATGGTCGCCAGAAAGAGAGAGAGACAGAGAGACAGAAAGTAAGAAATCACCCCTCCCAGGGGGAATGGCCATACCATAATCACTTCTACTCCATTCTCTCTGAGGATTTTGGGCACACACACACATGCACCTGGCATGAGTTTTAAGCCACCAGGTCCAGGACTCAAACCACTGTCAACTATGTGGGAGTCCGGTAACGTAAACATTATGCCATCTGCTGGTACCAACAATAACTACTTTTAATAAACTAAATAAGCATGGGCTCAAAAGGCATTTTTGAAAGCACTTAATCATTTACACTTTTTATTGAAACCTAACATCTATAGAACATTCTTCTTCTAATCACCACACCTAATCCATTACCTGGTCCTATAAGTGCTATTTCCAAACCTCTTTCATTCTCATCCCCAGTTCTTCACATTCATTCCACATGCTAGCAGAAGCCACATTTATCCCTCCCATGAACTTTTGCAAAGCCTGATGACAGCTTTCATTCTTAGCCCTTATGACCTTTCACAAAGCAGCCAATCATCTTTTTTTTTCTTTTTTTTTTTTTTTGAGAGAAAGAGATGTTTCCTTTAGAATGCATGCACTCACCAGAGAGAGAAAGAGAGAAAGCAAGAAATCACACCCCAAAGGGAATTGCCATGCCACAATCACCTCTCTCTTCTCCTCTTGGGATTTTGGGCATGCATGCAGACATGCCTGCCATGAGTTTCAAGCCTCTAGGTCTGGGACTCAAACCATGGTTGGCCATATGAGGGTCTAGCACCTTAACCACTACACTACCTGCTGGCCCCCACCAATCATCTTTTAAACAAAGTAGATGATGGCCCTCTTCTGCTTAAACCCATATTATTCTGAATAAAATCCAAGTTGCCAACACCTTTAAGGCAGAGGGCCACCTGACTTCTGCCTACTTCACTTCACGTATTTCTTTTATACCTCTCTTCAAGCTAGACAAGGTTCCTTCTGTTCCTTGAACAAATGGAGGGTTTTTCCAGCTTCAGTGACTTTACACTTGCTTTCCCATCTGCCTATAAACCTCTTTTCTGTGCTTTCAAAAGTGCAGACCCTTTTCCATCCTTCGGTCTCAAATCAAATACCACTTCCTTAGAAAGGCTTTTCCTTGACAATAATCATAGGCTCCCTAAGAAAGTCTCTATTTTATTGCCCTTACATTGATTAGCCCACGAAGTTGTTTTATTTGGTCTTCTTATATATTTATTGTTTTATATCTGTTTCCAACAGAGATTATTAAGGTATCTAAGGAAATAAAGTTTGACTTGTTCACTTCTATATCCCTAAAACCTGTCCAGACCTGGCACATAAAATTACTTCATATATATGTGATAAATGAATTCATGAATCCCTTTGTTGTGTTCCCCAAGATGTCATAATTCTCAAAAAAGGGTCCCTAAGAGTAGCAGCATCACCTAGGAGCATATTGAAATTTCACTCCTGTACCCCAGCCCATCAGATCTGCTAAATCAGAAATTCTGGTGCCCACCCCCATCTGTATTTTAACAAGTCTTCTGGTTACAACTAGCCTTTTTATCATCCCCATTTTACATATGAAGAAACTGAAGAAGGTTGAGTAATTTGGTCAGGAATAAAAAAGGGGGGAGATCTAGTTCCTGACCCTAAAATCCTAGACTTGAATCATTGACCTCTGCTTCTCTAGGAATCCAAATAACTTAAATATCAATAGCATGAAGTTTTTGCCTTCAAGGTCAGTCTAATGTGTGAAATATTTAAGTCAATAATGATAGAACTGCACAGAAATAGTTATCATGTGCCGTATGTACAAGGTTCAAGTAAGAGAACTCTGCCTAGAGAGATGAGGAAAAGGTCTAAGCCGTTTCATTTTCTGTGTCTTTCTTAAGTGAGGATGAGCTCAACAGAGAAGGAACAGTAGGGTGACTCTAACTACTTTGAAGTGGGGCTTGGGGTTCAAGGGTAACAGGAGAAATCTGAAAGACAATAGGAGTGGCCAGACCCTGAATGGTCTTCAGCTGCTTCATTCAGTTCAGGCAGCCATAACAGAACACCATAGACCAGGTAGCTGACACAACAAGCCACACAACAAGAGTTTTTTCTCACAGTTCTGGGGGTCTGGGAAGTCCAAGATCAAGGTGTCAGCCTTATTCTAAAGCTTCTTAGCTTGTAGGCAGCAGCCTTCTCATTGTCTTTACATTTGGGGAGACAGAGAGACTGTGAGCTCTGGTGTCTCTTTTCATTAAATTAGAACCCCACCCTTATGATGTCATGTAATTTTTTTTTTTTAAGTTTTGTGTGTGTGTGTGTGTGTGTGTGTGTGTGCCTTAGGGCATGTGCATTCTCTGGAGAGAGACAGACAAAGTGAAAGAGAAAGTGAGAAATGATCCCCTCCGGGGTGGGGAGGTAGGTGGTGACATTGCAATTCCTTCTCTTCAATTTTCCTCCTGGAATTTTGGGCATACATGCACACAGGCATGATTTTCAAGCCACCCAGTCTGGGCCTTGAACCATGATCGGCCATGTGGGAGTCCAGCAACATAACTGCTATGCTATCTGCTAGTAACTCATTTAATCTTAATTACCTCCTAAAGACTATCTCCATATAATCACACTGGGGGTTAGGGTTTTCACATGGTGTTGGGAAGGATGCAATTTATTCTAGAGCACCTTACTATGAAGTTTGATTTTTATCCTAAGGATATAGAAAACTACTGAAAGATTTTAGCAAAAGGGAAATGACTAATAATTCTTTTCTTATTCCTTTTCCCCAATAATAAAATATTTATATGTTTAAAAGTGAGTTTCAGGGGCCAGTTAGGTGCCATGGTGTTTAAGATGCTGAGCTCCCACATACTTGACCATGGTTCAAGTCCTGAACCTGGCAGCTTGCTTTCTCACCTTCCCTCTCTCTGTCTCACCCTGGTCAAATAAAAAAAAAATGATAATGATGAATAAAATTAAATAAAATAATTCTAAAAAGAGGGAGGTGGGTTTCAATATAATTCCAATGAAAAGTTAAGCCAGCAATGAAATAAGGGATATTCTTTTTTTTTTTTTTTTTTTTTTTTTTTTTTTTGAGAGGTTTTCGTTATAGGGCGTGTGCGCTCGCCAGACAGACAGAGAGAAACATAGAGACAGAAAGTGAGGAATCACCCCCCAGGGGGGATGGTCACGCCGCAGTCCCTTCTCCTCCATTCTCCTCTCGGGATCTTGGGCATGCACACACACGCACCCGGTATGAGTTCTAAGCCACCGGGTCCTGGATGCAAACCGCGGTCAACCACGTGGGAGTCCAGCGACAGCCATTACGCTAACTGCTGGTTCCTGAAATTAGGGATATTCTTATCCCAAGCTCCCTCCGTGGCAGAAATGTCATCATAAATTCAGTCACTTGGTTTCTGCTTTGGCTTGTCTATACTTTTTTTTTTTTTTTTGTCATGTCCTACTCTTAATTAGGAACTGTGTGGTATTTAAGAATTAATCTTGAATTTAATGTCATTTCTCTCTCCCTTACTCCCTCCCTCTCATACACATACACATACACACACACACACACACACACACACACACACACAAACTGACAACAATGTTAAAGGGAAAGCTACCATTTAAAATCATATGGGAGTTGTGTGCCAGATACTAGAGACTGATTTTTCCAAATTGGTTGGGTGCAAGATTAGGAATCTGGCTCTGTGGTCATGGAATGATATTTTGAAAGCTATCTGCATAAAGAATGAAATGTTCTTTACAAATAACTTGACAGATATTTGAACTTCTACGTATAGCAAAACCTTTAAGAGCTTATTTCTAGTACTTAAAATACAAATCCAGATTATGCCAGAAACATTTCATCAGCATACATTGTTTGCTCTGTACTTTAGAGAAATATCACATGATGTAGAAAACTGCTTGAAAATATTCTAGAAAAATTATAAACAGAAAGGATTTTAATATCAGGCGTTTCTATACTCAATCTAATCTTCATAGATCATAGATCTCTTTGGGATACTGTGATTATGGATTAGAGCCAACCAAGAAAAAAGAATCCCATCATCAAACAAGACTAAGAACATCTATAAATTGATGAAGATTAAATGTAGTTGTAAAGCAAAAGCAATAAAAGACATTAATGAGTCTGGTACCCAGGGGTGCATTCAAATTTGAATGCAACCCTGAAACTATGAAAAAGTTAAAGCAAGTTTAACCTCTAAATGATGCAAAATGTGTGGTTCATGAAGAAGAACCACATGTCTGACTTCTAAAAAGAAGTTCTTTAGGTTTGTGCCGAGTTTCAGGGAAGTGCACTCCCAAACTGAGCAACAGAAACTTCTAATCAATATGCAAGTGGACATTCTTAGAACTTTTCTCTGAAAAGCTGCTGGTCTCCTGCACTGCTTTTCCTGCCCTCTGCACAGCTTGTGCCATGAGGAAACATAGACTTGCTGAAAGAGATTGTGTATGCAAGTTGCTGGTTTTCAAGTATATACACCTAAGTAAGTGGGACTATACTAATTAAATAAAACTCCTTTTCTTCCTTTAAAGTGAACCCAGTAGTAATTTTATTTTCAAAAAGAAAATAAAAACAATACTGAGAATGTCAAAAGGACTCAAGCTTTATTTTTTTCTTTCCTTTTAAGATAATTGTTTTTTATTTAACTTTATTTATTTATTTCAATTTGACCAGAAAGGGACAGCGTGATAGAGAGAGAGAGAGAGAGAGAGAGAGAGAGAGAGAGAAAGCTACCAGGCCCAGGACTCAAACTACAGTTGGCCATGTGGGAATCCACCTCCCTTAACCACCATGCCACATGCCAGCCTCCTTCATTTTTTTTATATCCTTTTCTAAATATTTGTTGCCTCAGTTTTCTATGAATAATAGCCACAATATTAGTAACATGAGATAAAACCAAGTGACAACTTGCTATGTGCCAGGATCTGTGCTAAGCTCATTTAGTCCTGAAAATGCCCCCTAAGAAGTTGTTGCTAATATTATGGTATTTAACCGAATCTAAGATGCCACCAATTACTTTATGTACCTCTAAAATGCACCCAGTTGTGTTCTTCATCAGATCTACTTGGTCTCACTTGTTACCCAAGTCTAGACTACTTCTGTCTCTAGCTGCTAACAGCAGTTCCCCAGCTAAAATGACCTGGCAACCTACCTGGCTTCCCAGTGTGCAAACACCCAGCTTCCACCATGTTCGATGTGGTGTGTGTGGAGAGCACCACAGCTCCAGAACTCAAGGTTACCCCACTCAGACCCTGGTAGGCTCTCTCTTTCCTATGGCTGCCTCATGAGTCAGATAACACAATCCAGAAGTAGGAGAATTAAACCAAACTTTGATCGAGAGACAGGCTATGTAAAGAAAGTTGGTCACCATACCCAACACACGTCAAATGTTCTGAGACAGAGTGGTTCCACACGGCTTTTCCAAATGTACCCTTTTTGATCCAGGACTTGATTTTCTTAAAAAGTTGTGGCCAGCTTGATACTGCATCTCCCATTGTTGCTTCTCTCCTCCCCTGATTCACTTCCTTTTTTCTATTATTTTTTGATGCTGCAATCTCTACCTCAGTCTATTTTCCCTGTCTTAGTTCATTATTGCATAACAGAAATACTTAAGGTTGGGGGGATTAAAACAAAACAAAACAAATCAAGGGTTTAGTAACTCACAATTCTGAAAGCTAGAAAATCCAAGGGCATCACAAAATGCAGAACCTCTGGCAAAGCAGAGTAGGATCTGTGTCCTGTGGTTTTCTCTCTCCATCCTTCTGGTCTCATTACTTCTGCTGGTCCACCTACCAGAACTCAATCACAGGGGCCTTGTCCTAATGACATGACCACTCCCAAGGCCTCACTCTCACGTGCCATGAAGGAATTAAGTTTTTGCTGAATACCTTTACAATACAATCATGTCCCAACATTTGAATTTCTTGAAGATATGGGATCATCATAGCCCACAAATACCAAACTCTAAAACATGAAACTTGGGGGACAAACCATGATCTAAGCCATAACACCATCCATAAACGACTAGTATGAAATCTTGGGCTCATGCTCTGTTTTTTTCTTCATTTGTTTGCTGTTTTTGTTTTTGCTATAGAGCACGTGCACTTGCTTGAGATAGAGACAGAGAGAGAGAGAGAAAGTGGGAAGTCATCCCCCAGGAGAGTTGGCCACACTGCAATTCTTTCTCTTCCATGCTCCTCTCAGGATTTTGGGCACATGTGCACATGCACCCAGCACGATCTTTAAGTTCCTGGGTTCAGAACTTGAACCACTCAGTCAGCTATTTGGGATTTGGTGCCTTAACCTCTGCCCCACCTGTTGGGCCTTAGACTATGTTTCCTAGGATATTCCAGCTAATGTATTGTAGCTGGGCAGGTCACTGATGTTAAGATGCATTCTAAGTTCAGAGATGGTAACATGCACTACTAATCCCATAGGTAATGCCAGGCACTGCTCTGAGCACACCACACATAATTAATTGTTTGATCAACTGCAGTCCCCTTTATCCCACTTGACTAATGAAGTAGCTGATGATTGCCTAAGATCACACAGTAAGTAATTGATGGAGACACAAATAGGAAGCCACTTTTGTTAAGAATTATTTAACTGGGACCGGCAAGTTGTGTGGTTGGTGGTTAAGGCACTGTACACTTTCACATGGCTGACCACGGTCCAAGTCTTGGAGCTGTTGACTTGCTTTCTCATGCGCTCTCTCTCTCTCTCTCTCTCTCTGTGTGTGTGTGTGTGTGTGTCTTTCACTGGTCAAATTAAAATAAATGAATGAGTGCATAAACTTGATTTAGTGTATTTTATTTGTTATTATTCTCTTTTTAAATTTGATCAGAGAGAGAAAAAGGGAAGCAAGCAAGCAAGCCTTCAGATCTGGGAATAGAACCATGGTCAGCCATATGGGAGTGTCTAGTGCCTTAGCCACCAAGCCACCTGCCAGCCTCAGAACCCAGTTCTTTTTTAATGTCAAAGTACAGAACTTCTGGGAACCAGCAGTTAGCGTAATGGCTATGTCGCTGGACTCCCACGTAGTCGACCGCGGTTCGAGTCTCGGACCCGGTGGCTTACAACTCACCCCGGGCGCGTGTGCGTGCGTGCCCAAGATCCCGAGAGGAGAATGGAGGAGAAGGGATTGCGGCGTGACCATCCCCCCTGGGGGGTGATTTCTCGCTTTCTATCTCTCTGTCTCTCTCTGTCTGTCTGGCGAGCGCACGCGCCCTATAGCGAAAAAACCTCTCCAAAAAAAAAAAAAAAAAAAAGTACAGAACTTCAGTCTCCATGTTATGCTTTCCACACTTCTCTTTTCCCTCTACAAAACTAGGTTGGCTTACTGAAAGAAAAAAGTGCCTGTGTGTGGTCACCAGACTCCTCACTTGTTTCAAAAGTCTATTCACAATATATTTATGTCAAGCCTATTTTCCTTCTTCTTAAAGCCCCCTATCTTCAGCAAAGCTCTTCCTCACCACTTCGTTACTCACAAATTTCTCCCTTCTGAGCACTTTCAGCCATTACCACATACTGTTATACTGTCATTTAAAAGAGAGAAGACAATTTAAATTTATTAAGTGTTTACTAGGTATCAAGCACTGTATAGGCAATATAAACCCATCATTAAATTAATTCTAACAAAAATCTTATTTGGCATGCACTACTATGCCATTTACAGATGAAAAAGCTGAATCTTGGAGAGGTTAATAACTTGCTAAGGTCAGAGAGTTAATAATAAATACCAGAAACTTCCACTGGTCAATGAATCATTTTATGATTACTGCCTTTTTTTCTTCCAGAAAAGAAGAGTCAGGTTTTATACTTCTCTGTAGTCACCATAGTGCCTAGTGCAACATTGTTTCTGTAAAGGGCACTCAGTGAATGGAATAAAAGAGGAAATGAATAAATAAATGCAAGGACAGTATGCCACCAAATACATTAGTAAAGGAGAAAAGAAAGTTATTTTACTGCAGTGGTAATTCTCCTATCCACAAAGCTTTCTGGGGTTCCATTTTTAAAAAATTAAAACTTGATTCCCTGTGGTTACTTTCCTTGAATATGTGGCAATTATTGGAAAGATTTAGAATATAATGGGTCCCATTATTTTTTTATCCTCCTATGGCAACTTTTATCATAACTCTACATTTAGACATATCAGCCAATACTTCAGGAGAAGAATTTCTACATTTTATTATTACACACATATACACTAGAAAGTGTTTAATAAAGAGTTGCGTATGAGTAATACATTATCGAAAAATAATCCAGGGGTGTTAGGGTACTGCTGAAAAATGAATCGCCTGACTTTTTTAGTCAAATCAGAATTTGGGATCTCAACTTTTTAAATGTGGTCATTCATTCCTAAGATAGGAAGAATTCTGGATTCAGCATTTTAACTCTCCAATCTTTGCCACATACACAAAAATCTAAACTCTGCTTTGACTACCAACTGATATTCAAATATGTTTTCAGCACAGATGGGCACTGAGTTTTCTATATAAACTGATCTTCCTTTTTACTCAGGAGGTCATTTCTTCACATCTAACCAGTAAGCAAATAGAAATCCCTTACTTTTGAAAAGCTGGATCTGGCTTCGTTCATTTTGTTTACCTATTAAGTCACTTCTATCTCATTAAATGATGAGGTATAAGGTATTTGGAATAAGGTATCCCAGAAATAAAATCCCATACTCAGCAGGCCTCTATCCCACCAAACCAGCAACATCTCTTTCTCAATTTATGAATAATCTTGCAGAGGTGGGCTACCTAAATTGGAGATAAGGGAATGGTAAAATCAGAAAACAATTATTTTTCATAAGAGATTAGATATAAATTTTGAATAATGTGGTCCTTCATTTATCCTCCATAGCCAAGAATAGTCTGTGCTTATTTTGCTTACCCGTTACAAGTCCAAATCTAATTTATCATCTCCTAGCAAGACTCCAAGGCCATCTTGCCATCTGAGCTTTCCAGGTTTTTCTAATGCACTTAATGTCTGTATTTCACATTATTTTGTCCCTACCAAGTTGCATTTCCCAAGACCGCATCTCATTCTATCAGTTTCTGCTCTATTTACTGACCTTTTTGATGAGACTTTTTGAGGTACAGCCTCCACTGAGCTCCAGCACAAAGTCTCTCTCCTTTGTGATCCATCACAATGTGTTTGAAACAGTGACCCTTTATAATAGTAAATGTAATCGTAATTCAGCCCCCATACACACAGTGGAGTAATTCAGTCTCTGGGCATGCATCACATGTATAGAAATCTACCCCGGCTCTTTTCTTCTGAAGGTAGGCATGGGTAGGCACCCTGGAATGATTCTCTCCCAAATCATAGGGATTATCAGAAATTGCAGTGCTCAGGTATGATCATTGACCTTGCAGACACATTAAGCTGAAAAAATAAAATGACTTTATTATAAGTTCTCAAATCTTAAAATGAAATATTCTCCAAGCCTCCCCATTCAGGTCTCAAGTCTCGGTCAAAGTTCTAACACTGGACACAAATAAGCATGGACTTAAATATTTCCTTCCCATCCCAAAATCAAATATTAACTATACAACCGTCATATGAAGCAAATGATATATTGACTGCAATAACCTGTAAGCACAATAGAATGATTCAGGTGATCGGACAGGTTAGCACTCTGTGCATGCCCTGTATATAGCCAATGAGGTTGAATTTACCAGTTACAGAAACGTCATGTCCAACATGAACAGGTCCTGTTTAGCAGGCATCTTTATGGGTGACAAACAGAGAACATCATTTGGAGGGGGAAAACACATTACTGGGATTCAAGAAAATAGGATATATTCCCACCCTTACATGAAACTGCTATTCCCTCGAGGCAAGTAAACACTCTGCAGGCTGCCTTTTCACCAGAAACTACAGAACAAAACGAGATCATTATAAAAACAGACAGTAGTGTAGCTTTGTACAATGTACTTTTCCATCCTTTGAATTCCACCATAACTCAGTTAAACTGAGTAATTAATTTTTATACATGACAATGAGAAGCAAAAGTAACTTCAAAAATGTAGATCTATTACCTCCTTAATAAAGCTTCTGGCTTTCTTTGCTCATCTAAATTTTAGAAGTATAAATAATATTTTAAGCAGACTGTCATTTTATTATAAAATTAATCTTGATTTAAATTTTTCCACCATTGAAACTTCTCTTCTCAAACTCTTACTCAGTCGATGTTAAGAGGACTTGTTAAACAAGAACCAATGCAAGTGAATTTGAAAAAGTTCATGGAAAAAAAGAGAAAGCATATTTTGTTGCAAAAATTGAAATATGTGCATAGTTTCTTTTTATAAAATACATTTTCAATGAACTTTTTGAAGATCATTTATATACTGTATGTTTGTTTAATTAATAACTACAAAGACACATACTCTATACTATCTTTGAATTAAATAGATTACGATCAATTAACCTGTAAGATTCATATTATAATTCTATAACTCTGAAAATTTATACTAACATTCTTTTTTTTTTTTTTTTGAGAGAGGTTTTTGCTATAGGGCGCGTGCGCTCACCAGACAGACAGAGAGACAGAGAGACAGAAAGCGAGAAATCACCCCCCAGGGGGGATGGCCACGCCGCAATCCCTTCTCCTCCATTCTCCTCTTGGGATCTTGGACACGCACGCACACGCGCCTGGAGTGAGTTTAAGCCACTGGGTCCAGGACTAAAACCGCGGTCGAGTACGTGGGAGTCCAGCGAGATAGCCATTACGCTAACTGCTGGCCCCAATATACTAACATTCTTTTATAGTTTATTTATTTTGTATACATTTAACCACTGTATATCATTACAGTTTGTTAAAATAATTTTCCCAGAATGAATACACTATAAATTTGTCCACTTTAAGGTACCATTATACACATTATTATCAACAGATCATTTTCCATTTTTGTGTCCCTTAAATGTTTTGCTTCTTTCTTTTTTCCCCTTGATTCCCACCCTCTCACATTTCTAAATGAGCCATTGCATAGTCCCTTAACAGAACAGTAAAAGAGACAGAAAATATTTGTTAGGGACAAAAATGTCCTGCCCTTCATTTAGATCTTCAAAGTAGACTTCAGTGAAAGATCAGCTTGGATGTGATAGACTTGGGTTTTCTGGTTGTGTAGACAAAGAAGCAAACCTAGTGGTTTATATTGAGATCTTTCCTTTCTTTTTCCATTTTATTTTTTCGATTGTGAGATGGGTACGTGCACTTGCACATGAGAGAGAGAGAGAGAGCAACCCTCCAAGCAATCCTTTTCCCTCCATTTTGCCATCCCATCAGGATACTGGACATGCATGCACATAAGCACACCTAGCATGGTTTCAAGTTACAGGGACCAGGATTTGAGCTGCAGTTGGCCATGTGATATCTACCTTCCTATGCACAGGGCTTAACTCCCTTACTATGGGGCCAGCCCAAGATATTTCTTTTTTTTTTTTTTTGGAGAGGTTTTTTGCTATAGGGCGCATGTGCTCGCCAGACAGAGAGAAACAGAGAGACAGAAAGTGAGAAATCACCCCCCAGGGGGGATGGCCACGCCGCAATCCCTTCTCCTCCATTCTCCTCTTGGGATCTTGGGCACACACACAGACGTGCCCGGCGTGAGTTTTAAGCCACCGGGTCCGGGACATGAACCGCGGTCGACTACATGGGAGTCCAGCAACATAGCCATTACGCTAACTGCTGGTCCCTAGCCCAAGATATGTCTTATTGCCAGTGGAGAGTATTGGTAGGTCAGGGAGAAAGTGAAGTAGAAGGGCATCTTGGGGTACTTCATGTTCACTTTTTTAGAGCAAAATATAGGTAATTTTCTTTAGAAATCCCTTCTGGTTCCCCTCTTCATCACCTGACCTCTCACTGGAGGACAATGCAGAGGACCACATTCTGAGCTGGTCGCTTCCCTATCTTGTGAGAAGGTTGACTTGAAGGAAGTTTTATATGCACGTATATACACATACATAATATGTAATGAGTTATTGGGTCAGCGGATTCTTCTTGCACAAGGAGAAGCAAGGCAAGGTCGATCTTGCTCTCCTGATGAACCTGCTGACTCAGGATGGAGCCTGATGGCCAACCTTCTTCAAGGATCTCATCATCAGTAGATTCCAAATTGTGCTATTGTCAAATGTGCCACTTAAAACATCAAGAAGGAAAGGATGTTCTTCTGAACCTTTATATTTTTTCTCAGCCTGTGAATATTTTTCTTTTACTATGCTTGCAAGGTTTCTTGGCTACAAAAGATCTCATTTTGAGATGCTGTAAATAGTATTGTAATTCCACCACTCAGGCAAGGTGATGGTGCAGCAGTGGCATAACTGGACTTTGGGTTCATATCCTGAGACCTCCCTGAGTACACAGGGTACACACATGTGTACTTGTGACCCAGGTCACCTGTGACTGGAGGAGGATTATAGTGTAGTGTGAGGAGCCTGTTGGAGGTTACTTTCTCTATATATTTCTCTCTTGCTCAAGGGAAAAAACAAACAAACAAACAAACTTGTTTCTTCTTGCTCAAGGAAGAAAAAGATATTTGTCACATATAATGTAATGAATTATATGTACGTAGTAAGTTATATACATATATATTTAAGTCCACCACATTCAAAAACCTTCTGGACTCGTCATGTAAGCTGTCTCTACTAGATGCCTCAGTCTATCCAACTCCAAGTTCTCTTGATTCCTATTGAATCATCCAGAAAAGTAGTCCAAACACTCATCATTAGCAAATATCCATCAAGACTGCATCTGACACTCTCTGTACTATTATTTTTTAATGAATTATTTTATTTAACTTCACCTATTTTATTTATTTATTTTAATTTGACCAGAAAGTGATAGATAGAGAGATGGAAAGCAAGAAAGCAAGCATCAAGGTTCAGGATTCAAACCATGGTTGGCCATGTGGGAGTCCAGTGCCCTTAACCACCATGCTACCTGCCAGCCACGATTCTCTGTATTAAGACTAACTCTACAGGCAATTTAGGATTTTAAAAAAAATTCTCTTTAATAAATTTTCCTATTATTCCTTTCCATTTTGGATATTCTTGTGAAATCTTCTCTGAAGATTAAAATTTTTCTTCTAAAGTTTTTCCAGAGCTGTCAGAAGCTAGTCTCCATTCTTCTAATGTGTTTTGAAGAATATTTCAGCTGCAGATACCTGATGTGGATTTGCTTTGAATCTTCTAAGGACCAAGTTATTCACCAGCCAAATGTGTAAATTTCTAGATTTCTCTTCTTTGAATATTTTCCTTTAAGAGTTTATTTTTGGGCCAGCAGGTCGTGTAGTGGTTAAGGAGCCTGTCTCTCACATGACTGACTGTGGTTTGTGTTCCAGATCAGGTGGCTTAAAAATTGCACCAGGTATGTGTGTGTTTTCCCCAAATCCCAAGAGGAGAATGGAGAAGGGATTGTGGCATGGCCATCCCCCCACAGAGGTGACTTCTCATTTTCTCTCTCTTTTTCTCTCTCCTGTGAACACACACCTGCTATAGCAAAAAAAAAAAAAAAAAAAAAAAAAAAAAAAGGCAGTTCATTTTTGGACAAAATAAAGAACCGTAACTGTCAAGCCCTTTTGTTTATAATCTTAACAATGGCTAGATCTGTAGTTCATTCTCAGTCTAATTTCTAGTACAATTGACTTACAGTCTGTGAATTGACATTCAATATTGCCAAACTTCTCAAAAATTTGATGTCTTTTTTTCCAGAAGGGCAGAAATTATAGTGGACAGTTCTTTGCCTCTACCTCCTTACTAATAAAATAGTTTTAAACACAAAATCCCCACTGTGAAGTCATCATCTTCTATCCCATTTGGGGATCTGGGCCTGGGCTAAGTTGCCCTGGCAGGGCTATTACAGCCTGCCACAGGACCTTCAAAAACAGTGTCACACAGGGCTCCACAGTCATTAGTGAGACCCTTGTGTCTCCGAAGATTGCTACCGAGTTGTTTCAGCTAGCTAGGATCTTGCATCAACCGTAGACAGCCCAGTGATGCAGTGTGCATTCTCTTCAGGATCTCCTTAGTACCTGGCAACCAGATGAGACCTTGGAAGTGGAGGAGGAGGGAACAAGAAAATGGAACATGTAACCGTCTTGATCTGCTAAGAAACCAGTCATATATGATGACCCTGCAGTATGGACGAGGCTCTGGAGGTCAAAGGGGATGGCTTGTGGTTCTGGCCAACCTTGGCTCTTGTTGGCTGTCCCCATTTCTGAAAAGGTAAACATGTTTCTATATCTGTAAACATTCTGAGTCACTGACTGGGAAGCTATGTAGTAGTGGATTTACAAGCCCCTGCTATAAACTGCCCACTGTTATTTTGTCTCTTTTATGAACTTTTCATTGTGTGGCTTTGGAGGCCTAATTCAGACCACAAGATCAGGGAAGACTCCACCCTCCAGTGCCTTCCTTGGGTTGCATCTTGCTCACCTTGAATTTGTGTGAAGTGTGTAAGAAGAATTATAAGGAGTTCTCCAGGAGTTTCAGCTCACTTCACCAGCTTCACCTTTATAAACTAAAGATGGTCAGGCAGTGGCACAGTGGTAAGACAATTGGACTCACAGAGGAAAGGTCCTAGGTTCAGGTCCTGGGATCTCTCTGAGTACTCCAAGTGTCCAAATGTGCATGCGTGATCCAGCTTACTGAGACTGAGTTAAGTACAGCAATGAAGACCCTGTTGGTGTTGCTGCTCACCCTCCCTCACTCAAAAGAAACAAATAAAACAAAACAAAAAAATAGCTGGGCCAGTAGGTGGCCTGGTGGCTAAGGCACTGGATCCCACATGGCTGATAGCAGTTTGAGTCCTGGATCCAACAGCTTAAAAAACACACCAAGCATGCTCAAAATTTCAAGATGAAAATGGAGGAGAAGGGATTGCCAATTGGCCACCCCCCAGAGGCAGGTAATTTCTCAACTTTCCCTCTCTCTCTATTCAGCAAGTGTACACGCCCTGTAGCAAAATTAATTAAAACAAACAAAAAAACTAAAGAAAAAACAATCTGAATTTTAAAGTTCATTACTATTTTACAAATGAAGAGGCTCAGAAAATGACTTGCTCAATACCACGTGGGTAATAGCAGGAATACAATCAGAACTCACTTCCAACGCCTGGGCCTCTGTTAAATTAGCCCACACTCTTGCAGCTCTAATCTATTCGCTGTGTGACAATGGGGAAAGAGCAGTGAATGCTTTCTTTTTTTAAATTTTTTTTGGAGAGATTTTTCGCTATAGGGCACGTGCGCTCGCCAGACAGACAGAGAGAGACGTAGAGACAGAAAGCGAGAAATCACCCTCCAGGGGGGTTGGTCACGCTGCAATCCCTTCTCCTCCATTCTCCTCTTGGGATCTTGGGCACGCACACACACACGCCCAGTGTGAGTTTTAAGCCACCAGGTCCGGGGTCCGGGACACAAACCGCAGTCGACTACGTGGGAGTCCAGCGACATAGCCATTACGCTGCTTTCTAACACTCACCTGCTACAGCACTTATTTAGAACTTATCAAGAAGAACAGATTCTAAACAACCTCTAAGCTCCAGGCCACAAAACTAGTTTTGAAAGTAAGGGGCTCAAGCATAGTGAGAACTACATTGACTGAAATGTAGAGCCCTCACAATGGAATCCCAATTCCATTACATACCATTGGAATCCCCCCAAGTCCCTTGGTTTTCTCATCTGTAAAATGGAAACATTGTATAAAGCCTAAGCCCATGACTGGCCTTAAACAGCATTTAGCTCCATTCCATCATTCATTTTACCCACATGGAATCTGCACAAGATAAAATTTTATGTGTTAATAATAATATATTTTAACAGTGTTTTTTGTCCTTGGCCACACATTGTAATCACTAGGGGAGAGTTTTAAAAATACTGATATCCACGCCTTAACACCAGAACATCAGTTTTGACTGATTTAGAGTGTGGCCTGGGGATAGGGATTTTTAAAGAGCTCCTTGGGTCATTATGGTATGCAGCCAGTGTTGAGGCTGTAGAATGCTTATTAAGGAGCATGTGTAGGTATGATCATTGCTACATTTCAAAGCTTTAATCCTCACAACTCCACGTGGCAAAAACATTATTTTACCCAGGAAGAAATGACACACAGAGAAGTAATTTTTCCTAGACCACACAACTAGAAACTGGGTATGCAGGGATTTGAATTTCAGTCTCTATCTTTGAAGCCCAAGCTAATAGCCACCATCTAATAGTGTGAAGACACAGAGTCCACAGGCAATTTTTAGGACATTATGTTACTTCCTTGCTCTTCTCAAAGTCACACCTACTGCTTCTCTGAATTTTAGTATCACATTCATGCTACAGGGGGAATAGTCATCTTACTTTACTCCTAAAAAGAGCTAACCCAGACCACAGAGATCAAAATCCTAGGCCAGGGCCCCAATGGTGGTACAGCAGTACTCCCTATGGTCTGTAAGCCTGACTTGTGTCGGAAACTTCTGGGTTTGTGTCTGGAGACCTCCCTGAACATTCTGGGCATTGTGTGCCCATGACCATGGCTGGCCAAAGATGTGCTGGATCACAGTGTGAAGACCTCATGGAGGACACCTCTCTCTTTTTTTGTCTTTCTCTCAGTCCATTCAAAGGATGGAAAAAAGCTAAAACACACACACACACACACAAATCCAGATCAATCAACTGTTGAAGGCGGCAACATTCTTAGCTATCACTAGCAGAGACCCAAACAGAAACAGATTTCCTCCTAGTATTCAGCACGTTTCTCAAACTCTATTTGCTGGTCACCTTTGCCCACCCCCTTATTCCTCATTCTCCCACATTGCCAAATAGATCAATGGAAAATTAGCACTTGGAATCACTCAATGTCACTCCAAATGTAGCAGGCAGTAGGGAGGGAGGGCAGGGGAAAAGGAATTGGTGGTAAATGAGAGTGAATGACAGACAGGAGGCTTGTCAGAGGGACTCAGAACCAGGAGGCAATTGATTAATGCCCAACTCTGGCAAGAAGCTGAGGTAGAAGACACATTGCCTGACAGTGTGCAATAGGGCCCCATTACTTCTATCACCTCCCATTAAGCATAGAATCTCTCCAGGTTCACTGTAGTTCCCGATAGTTGTCTAACACAGTCAACATTCAGGAAAAAAAAAAATGAAGTACCCAGCCAACATGAAGAAAATTTCACTTTGAGCTTCCTCTCGGGAGATTTTCTCTGAATTTCTCACTGTGACTTTAGATCCCATTATAAGACTAAATTAAACCTTACAAAGAGACAAAAGGCCTCATCAGAAACCTCAGTGCAATCAGGCGGAAGATTGAGCCCTGAGTTGTCCAGGCTTCCTTCACCTCAACATTCATATCTATCAATAGGAGAGTCAAGGCGATTCTGATCCATCAGTACTGAATCCATTGAAAGACTGACATTCCTCAGCATCTCTTATCAGTTAAGTCAGCATGATTTAGTAAAAAATAATCTTTACCTTTGTCAATCAAGAAAGGATGGGTGTGCACCCCAGTTGGCTGGGCTGTAGTCCTGGGAGTTTGGGTTAGGCACTGAAATTTCTGAGCCTCAACTTCCTTAGATGCAGTGAGGATAAAATAACTACCTCACAGGGTTGTTGGGAGGAACAAATGCCCTGAAGTTTAAGAAGGTCCTTGTGAAGCTTTTAGGTCATGAAGATTAGCTGGGTGTACCTCCTGCTGCTGGTGAGAATCATTACCTGCAGGTAAATGAAAAACCCCTGCTGCTAGTTAACCTGAAGCAAGCAACTCAGAGATTTGCAATGAGAAGCAGTCATCGCACAAATCAATGCTATTAAATGTGCACGCCCCGGGGCCGGCAGGTGGCGTAGTGGTTGAGGGTGTTGTACTCCCATATGGCTAACCACAGTTCAAGTCCCAGACCTGGAGGCTTGCTTTCTCACTCCCCCTCTCTCCCTGAGTCCCTCTCTGGTCGAAATAAAAATACATAATAAATAAAGTAATTCTTTTTTAAAAAACAAGTGCATGTTCCAACGACATTCACATGGAAGCGCTGTTTGAAATACTGTTTTTCACATAAATATCATGTTTCTCTGTATCCAAAGTCATGCAGGTTCTTCACTGACTCTAAGTTTTAGCCACTTCAAAGAATGACTCTTTGGGACCAGCAGTTAGCGTAATGGCTATGTTGCTGGACTCCCACGTAGTCGACCCCGGTTCGAGTCCCGGACCCGGTGGCTTAAACTCACGCAGGGCACGTGTGCGTGCATGCCCAAGATCCTGAGAGGAGAATGGAGGAGAAGGGATTGTGGCGTGGCCATCCCCCTGGGGGGTGATTTCTCGCTTTCTGTCTCTCTGTCTCTCTCTGTCTGTCTGGCGAGCGCACGCGCCCTATAGCAAAAAAAAACTCTCAAAAACAAAAGAATGACTCTTTGACTTGCTTCCTAGGGCCCCTCCGAAAATAAATCTTGCATATGCTACATATATTTTTAAAATTTATATCATACAACTTCAAACATACCATCAAAAATGGGTAAAAATTTACCCAACTGTTTTTTACATACTGTAGCTGTTGTCAACAAGATAGAAAATTAAAAGCCATTGGGCAGATGTTCAATTAGTTTTAATAAACCTTCATTGATAATGCTGTATTGGACATTAGGATCTAAGCTAAAATATAGCAAGATGGGTTTTCATTCTCAGATCCTCCCAGGATAGTGGAGGACACCCAAAAAAGATACAGTTTCACGCACTGCGGTACTTTCTAGATCAATGTTTGATCAGGATGCTACAAGAAAGCTTTGGTAGGTAGAAAATGCAGTCACGAGCCATGTAATGCTTTGGTCAATGATGACTTTTCCAATGACTCACCATATATGCTGACGAGACGTCATGACTTTTCCAACGACCCAGTACAATGGTGGTCCCATAAGATTATAAAGGAACCAAAAAATGTCAGTCACCTGGTGATGTTGTTGCTGTGGTAACATTGCAAACCAACGTGTTTGTGATGATGCTGGTGTACACAAACCCACCGCATTGCCAGTGCTAAAAGAGTAGAGCACATACTTGTAAAATAAGGTGCAGTGTGTAACACTTGGCAAGGGTAAACATCTATGTTACCAGTTTGTGTATTCACTATACTGTATTTTATCACTATTATAAAAGTGTATTCTTCCTAATAAAAAAATGTTTGCTGTGAAACTGTGCAGCAGCCTCACATGTTCTGTGTTTATCTTTTCTCTTAATTGCACCATTTTGTCTTCTGCATGCCCAGATTTTGTGTGGTTTTCTTTATCCTGGCTCCTGGTGCCTAACATAATCCCAAAAGACATGCTTCTGAACACCATAATCCTGAATATTGAAATCTTTAAAGTCTAGAATCCCTAGGGTCTTAACATCCCTGAAGATTAAAACCCTAAATGTGGAAATACTGGAAGCCAAAATCTCAAAAACCACAATTCCCATTGGGAAAAAAAAGCAAGGGGTGGGGAGAGCACAGCTGTTTAAGACGAGTATACTCAGAAGACAGCCATGCCCTATTTTTTTTTTAAAGGCAGCTATACATCGCCATACAAGACTGCAAAATATAGCTAATCATCATGAGAGTTGGCCAACTTTTACAGACTATGTCCATGCAAACCATCTGTAATCTGTCCCTGTAATACACTTTTTCATATGTCAAAAAAAAATTGTTTAGTGTTATTTTTCTACCTTTAGTTTTTGTTCCCACTATTTTAAATTGGCAGTACTAGTTATTATACAATTTACTATACTATATATTTGACCTTTGTATATTTCCAATACCAGAAGTATAAACTGTACACAGACTTTCAGAGAGTTCTAATTCACTGTATGCATATTTTGCAAAATTTGGCTCTACGAAAGCACATGATCACACACTGACTTTTCAGGTAAGCATGCGCATGTACATGAAAACATTGAGACTTCCTGAATAAATGAAAAATTGTACTTTCTGTACATCTGTATTTGAGAAAAAAATTTTCTCAAGACGTTGAGTCTTTAGGTAACTGCAAATTCTGTGGTGACCGAAGGTAGTTTTTGATGAATCTCATCAAAATACTTAGGTTGTCCATCGCGGTATTTCAGATGACCACAGTTAGAAAACTGGATGCACATAATTAGCAACCATTGTACCAATGCATTTATACATTTCATATTTTGATCTGTTTCTTTATGAACTTGTTCTGTCTGCTCATAACCGTTATGCCTGTGAGACATCATCAGTATACCTGAGCATGCATGCAAAACTATGTGTTATGATCGCCTATTTTATTGCGTCAAGGTGCCTATGAAGTATTTATGGCATGTTTGTATGTTTCCCAGATAAATATCCTTTCAAAATGTAAATAAATGTCCTTTAAAGATTGTTTTAAATTATTTTTCCCAGAATGACATATTCAGGATATTGATTGTTTTCAGAATCTCAATATTTGAGACTATGTAGATCAAGTATGTATCTTCCAGGATTATGGCCCACACTCCTAACATGTAAGTGTACAAAATCCACTGCTAGGTGGCCAGTAAAAGGCCACATTGAACAATTAACCTAGAAATGAAATTAAAAGTGATTAAGGACTACAGAGTACCATTAGGCACCTTTCCTGTGTTTAGAGACACAAATAGCACATGTCGTAATTGCCTGTGATATTCAGTACAGTTCTAAGCCCAAAGAGTTTGGAGCTGAGGAGCCATAGGTTATACCATATAGCATAGGCGTATATAGGCTAGACCATCGAGATGTGTGTAAGTATACTCCATATTGGCCCAACAACAAAATCCCCTAATGCCACTTTTCTTAGACTGTGTCCCCATCACTTAGAAATGCATGACTGTATTGGGACAGACAGGAGCCATCCTGATGAATTGGTTTTGACTGACCTATTTTTGAATCCTAGAATGAATCTAAGCAAATAGGACAAACGAGTACATGGAGATTCTGAGAAAGTCATCCACTTACAAAATGTCAGGCATTTCCTTGCTATTTCATCCATTCATTCAGTAATACTACTGAGAGCCCGCCACGTGCCAGGTACCAGGTGCCAGGTACCATAATAAGAATTGCAGGTAAAGAGAAATACATTTTTATTATTATTTACTTATTTATTTTTTGCCTTTAGGCTCTTACTGTTGAAGGGCAGAGTCAAACATGTAATAACTGCAAAACTGTGTGATAAGAGAAATAATTAAGAAATACACACACACACACACACACACACACACACACAGTTAACCCAAACAACTGCAAAATTAAGTCTGCTTTGGCTAGTAAGGGAAGGCATTTCTAAGAAAGAGACATTGAATGGTTTTTCCAAGGTGAGTTAGAGGACAGGAGGAGGGAGCACAGGGAATGGCACATGGAAAGGCACAGAAACAAAGTCACGCATACTTCCCAGGACACGAGAGCCCCCATTCCCACGAGAGGATTTTGGTTTACCACCTCATACCTGTGTGGCAGTGTCACTTCCCTAAGTGTGTAACAATCAGTGCCTTCCACAAAAGCCTAGAGAACTATTCTGAGAACTAAAACATGTGAAATCGTGCCCCTGCTTTGACCTTGTCAGTCATGTGCCAATTTCCCCTCTTGATCCTCAGTGGCTAATGATCCCTGAAACATACTCAACTCCCCAGCTTCTAAAGTTTGAAAACAAATGTCATTTTTTGGAATAGATTGGGAAGTAAAACACAGAGATACCTGAGTATGCAGCTAATTAGCAGTAGAAAAGCTAGAATGTAAGGGTCTTGACTCTTAAGGCAATCCTCTATCCAGAAGTTATTGAACTGGAGTACAAATATTATGCTGGATATTTTCCATTCACCCTTTTCAACTATCCTTGCACTCCATTCCACTCTGCCTTCTCCAGGAAGGCTGATTTTTAGAGATGGCAACAGCCAGGTTCCCCCAGTGACAGGCTTCCAACTGGCTTCAACGGGCTCTGGAGGAAAGATCAGAAGGTGAATGAAGGAAGGGGTCAAGGTGTTTACCTTGCCCGCTCTTCCTTAGTGGGAACATTCCTCTAGCAAAGGCCATCACTTGCCAAGTGGCCCTCTCCCAGGGCTGCAGCTGGAGCAGCAGTACTGGCAGCCACTCCCTCTCTCTGCCACATCAGAACTGGTTTCCAAGGGTGCCTATATTGTTTCTTGTAGCTGCCTCAATATTTCCATGAAACTAGGTGTCTTAAAACATCAGGAATTTCTTCTCTCCGCATTTTAAAAGCCAGCAGTGCTCAATCAAGGTACCAGCAGGACTGTCCTCACTCCAAAGGCTCTAGTGGAAAATCAATTCCTTGCCTTTTTGAGCTCTGGGTGGCTGTGCATGCTTCAAGGTTTGAGGCCACATTGGGCCCATCTCTACCCCCATCCTCACATTCCCTCCTTCTTTTCTGGGTTATCTCCCCATTCTACTCTGTTTTCTTTTACTATAGCTGAATATCCATGATTGAGTAGTTTAGAAAGGACATTTATTCAGCTCAGTATTCTGGAGATGCAAACTCAGAGCATAGTGCCGGCATCTAGCTAGGGTTAACCAATGGTGGCAGGGCAGAAGGTAGATGTGAGCCCATTTCCACATGGACTAGTTCACCCCCCAGAAACAAATTCTCTTATGTGACAATGGCATTAATCCATTCATGAGGGCTCTGCCCTTGTGACCCAAACACCTCTTAAAATTGCCACATCCTAATACTGTTACATTGGCAACTGAGTGTCCAACATCTGACTGTTTGGGGGACATACTCGCACCATCACACTCCCTTTGTCTCTTCTTTACAAGGACACTTGTGAAGGCCCACCTGGCTAATAATCTCAGATGATCTTTATCACAAAACCTTTAACTTAATTACACATGTTACTATATAAGCGGAGATTCACTTTTCTTCAAAATGAGGCAAGCCACAGTTTCAGGGATCAGGATGTGGACATAACTTTTGGATACATCAACCCACTACAATTTGTGCCTCTTTAGTCTGTGTTGGTTTTCCTTCACCCTGCTAGCCTTCATTATAAAAGGTGCCCTCATTAGACCCTCTTCCAGCCCTCTATTTGCACTACCTTTTTGACACAGCATAATACAAATGTCCTTTGGTTACCTCTACAAGAACACATGAGTGTATGGGATATAGAAAGCCACAGGATAAAAATAATGCATCTACCCAGTGCATCAATTTTACTTAATAGTAAATAATTCAAGATATTATTTTCCTATGTTAAAAATGCATAGAAATAATGTGGAGTATAATGTGACATTTACGTTAATTCTATAGATAAAACATATAATTTGAAGAAAGCTTATGACTCACCAAAGGACCTTTTTAGTTATACTCTAATTCTTTCATTCAACCCCTGGGACATGTTGATTCTTCTATGCAAAAAAGGTGCAATTGTTTTAGAAATACCATCTACCCTAGGCTAGCTTGCCCTAATGTTATGGTTTACCTTCTGTTATTAGTGATTAGCCTATATGTTGGAAGGATTTGGTTTATGAGAAATGGTGGTTTTGTGCAGCTCTGATCCTATGCCCATGGGGGACTAGAGCTCATTTCACCTTCTTCTCCAGTTTACCCGCTGTGCAGTGGTAAGATGATCAGGTAGTAGAATAAGAATTTGTTGATCAGGCTAATGAGATTTGTAGTATTGGGCCATGAATAAGGCTTCATTAAAGGAATTTTGTGTGAGTTGCCATTCTAATTTCATAGTGCTCTGGTCTCCACTGATGACTCCAAATGACAATTGAAAAACAGAAGAGACACATACACCACCTAGCAGACTAGTGACAAATAAAAATGTTTATCTTTGCAGAACTCAAGTTTGCATTAGACTCCATGCCAAGAAACTACTACAAAAGAATGACAACACATCAGAATGCCGCCCTAGAGAAGCCTAGTGCCTCATTTTACCATTCTCGACTCTATTTTACTATTATTTTTTTTTTACATACAACTCACCAACAAATCCTGCTAGCTCTACATGGAAAAATATGTCCAGAATCCAGTCACTCACTGGTTTCCTGACTACAGCCACCCTGGCTGATTGCAGAGATCCTAAGAAAGCTCCTGCCTCTACCGTCGCCCCTTACGACACCTCTACTGCCCACCAGTCCAGACTATTTTCAACACAGCCAGAGGGGTCTTTTAAGACATGACTCAGATTATATTCCTCTGATGAAAATCTTCCAAGACTTTTCTATATGGCTGCAATGCCGAAAACCTCTAAAATGGCTTTCAAAGTCTCCCATTAGTGTTTCTCAATGGGGGTGATAGTACAATAGGGGCTTTCAGGGAAGATCTCAGGGGAGTGGCTGTCACCGTGTCACTTTTCTTCACCGGATGAGCAAGGCAGAGCTGTTCGTTATCCTGCAATGTGGTGACAGTTCATGTACTGAAGACTCCCCTTGCCTTCTGCATGATTTTCTAGTGTCCTTTTCAGACACTATGTATCACTTCATTTGAAATTTTATCAGAAATTATTCTTCCCACAAAGTCATGTCATCAATGACAATATCACTTAGGGTCTTTGCATGAGCATGTATCATGCCTGTATCAGTCAACATTTTTATGTCATGTGATGTGACTAAAGGTGAAGTATTTGACTATTGTGTCATCCAGCATAATCATACTCTGGGCTTATATAAGTATTTAATCAATTCCTCACGTGTGTCTATTAGGTAATGAAATGAGTTTGGTTTGGTTTGGTTTTCAGTTATGTGTGTTCACAGGTCCTGTTATCTGAGAATTTCATTTCAGCTAGTACAGGAAGCAATGTAAAATGGCCATTATAGCCTGGACCCTTGGGTCTGATGGGTGCACCTTACACAGTGTGACCTGTGTCACTTCTGATGTCCCCGACACCCCATCACTTCTACTTTCATCAGCCTCCTTGCCTAGGTGCCAGGCAGAGTTCCAATTCAGACACTGGCACAGGCTTTTCCTCCTGGAATATGTTCTCCCTCAGATAGTCACATGGCTTCATCTGAGTTATGTCAGATCTCCACACAAATGTTAATGGAGTAGAGAAAACTTCCCTGACCCCATATATAAGGGGGAAATGTCCCACTTCTGGTGGTTGTCCTTCCTTATCCCACCTTACTTCTTCATAGCACTTCTCATCCAGCTGATGGCCTCTCTGTTTTGTTTTTTTGTTTTTGGAGAGTTTTTTTGCTATAGGGTGCATGCACTTGCCAGAAAGACAGAGAGAGACAGAAAGTGAGAAATCACCCCCCAGGGGGGATGGCCACACCACGGTCCCTTCTCCTCCATTCTCCTCTCGGGATCTTAGGCACACATGCACATGCGCCTGGTTTGAGTTTAAGACATCAGGTTTGGGACTCAAACTGAGGTCTACTACATGGGAGTCCAGCGACATAGCCATTACACCAACTGCTGGTCCCTAACCTCTCTGTTTTACTTGTATGTGTATTTGATTATCACCTGTCTCTGCCCAGTGCAAGGTAAGAGGCCAGAGAGCAAGGCCTCTCATTCCCATCAGTGCCTAGACTAGAGCCTGGCATACAGTAAACATTTGCCAGGTGTTTGTTGAGTAAATTAATAGTTCTTCATTTTAACTTAAAATAATAATTTAAAACTTAAAAAAAAAATTAGGATCCCTTTTTTGATAGGCATTTCTTTACAGTATCCTGTTCTTGTTTTGCAAATGCAATACATTTTTATTACTCTGTGATAGTGATTTTTTAATGTGCTATTCTTCTGTTTACTGAAAATTGCCTTCCTATTTATTTATCAGCTGCATTAATCTCATGCCAAGGCTCATTGCATGTTAGAGACTGCCTCAAATGTTGATGGGCCTTGCCAGTCTACAAATTTCAGAGTGGAACACTGAAATGCATACTGGAGTTTCTAGGTTTGGCAAGGTCTGTCAATCAGTGTGTGTCTGAGAGGTGATCCAGTAGCCAGGCTTTTTTCCTGAATGAAAATGCTCAGAAGTCAGTACCTTCTAGTAGTTTTTCTGTGGTGGCACCAGTTTTTCAAGGAAGGCTCTTCTCAACTCTTTCTGGAGAAGTAACAGCTTGGATGAACAGCTTTAGAACTGGGAGCTATTCAATGAGATTTGTACACAGATCATCCATTTTGTGTCCCAGACCTTGAGACCCTGTTTCTTCATGCCTTCCATTGCCTCTATCTTCCTGGTTCTGCTGCATCAGAGTCATGAGTTTATTCTGGGTAAGGAGGGGGTACCTGGAGAGCTAACTGCTTCTTGAACAGATTTTCAAACAAATCCCTAACGCACACCCCCCCAACACACACACATTAATGGCCTCAGTGCTTGGTTCCTCCAATTCACGGCTATACAAGTTTGTTGAGTACATGGTAGTGTTTCCCACTGGTGTCACATCTGCAGACACTTAGCTTTAATGTTCCTCCTCACCATGGACTCACATACCATTCTCCCATTTATCATACAGAGCTTCATGGGTGACTGTGTGTGTGCTGTATCTTTTGTTCTCCTTGTTTAGGAGGTAATTTATGAGAAGAGGGGAAAAAAGTAGAAATGTCCTTATTTCACAGTAATTTAAAGTTACTTTTCTCCTTCAGCGATTTATAAAAGCACAAAAGGTTTCTCTTTCCCCACACTCCCTTTTTTTTATCTAATCTTTACTTTTCTTGATATATTTTGCTCTTTAATTCACATGGTTCAATAGTCGTTGAGTGGCCTATCAGTGTCAAGTAATGGGTAGACATTAGGGTAGCAGCAATTAGCTGGACAAGCGTGGTCTCTCCTTTCATGCATGTTGTGGTGCATTGAGAAGACATACCAACTTGTAGTTGCATATGTGAGGACTGTTAAGAAAAGGAATGTTCAGAACACTGTGCAATCATACAGAGAAGGTATTTCACATCATCTAAAGTATAAAAAATGATGGTTAAGTTTACTCAGCAAACCAGGTTTCAAGATTGAAGAATGAGGGTGAATGTGGACAGGAGAAATAGGCCAGCCAGCCAGCCGAAGTAATAATAAAGGTAAGTCTAGCAGGCAGAACTGAGCCCAGCATATTCCAGGAACTGAGAGAGGTTCCACCTAGCAATGGGACACAGAAAAGGAGTAACAGTGACTCTCGATGAGAATAAGAAACTAAGCGGAGACTAGAAGGTCTCTGGAGCTGTATTAAAAATTGTAGACTTTAGCCTAAATGCAATGGGAAGTCATCTCTCCAGCAGATCAGGTGTTTGGCCATACATGTTAGTGTGTGTGTGTGTGTGTGTGTGTGTGTGTATAATATTTAAATTTCAATTCATGAGGACTGTATTTTTCTATAGGCTTAAAAAAACTATATGCTGATTTTCTTTTTCAAATAGCAAACTTCCCGGCATATCATACATATTCTATTTTTAATTATGATGCTTGTTTTCATCATGTATAAAGTTTTTATATCAATTAAAGTTTGCCTCTGAATTATCTGTTCCATTTCATTGATCTACCCAACTATCCTTGTACCAATGTCACGGGAAATTGTTTTTCTCTTATGTCTTTTCATACTGACAAAGCAAGTTCCTTCTAATTAGTCTCCCATTCAGTTTTGAATTGAATTAGGAAAACTTGATTTGAAAAACATGTATATATGAATTTCAATCTGTCTCCAGAAGACCTTAAGTCCAGACATAAATTAAAATTCTGTCAGTCTGTTTAATTGCAGAAAATGTAGAGTTCAGTACCTGTCAAAGAATCATCCCCTTTCTAGATAGTCACAATGACAGCAAGCACTTACTCAACGCTGACCACTGTGCCAAGCACTCCGTATACACTGGCTTTCTTACTGCATGGCAGTCCTTTCCTAGGGTCCAGTCAACTGCATCCATGGAGATGGTATGAAGTTATTTAAGTATCCCATTTTGCAGATGAAGAAAACAATGCTTAATTCACCTACTTAAGGTCAGCTGGTCAAGGGACAATAGAGCTCTTGGGCTTTTTAAAAACTGCTTCTGTAATACATCACAACTATTAGCTGTCCTTACTCTATACTTCCAAAGAAATCTGTATAATACTCCCTGCTGCCTTTGCATACTCACTTGCATTGTGTTTGCCCCTCTCTCCTGCTGCACATGAGAAGACAGGCCACTTCTTACTCGTGTTTGTGCTCCTACAGCTAACACAGAGATCCAGACTTCAATGTCAATAGGTAAACATGTACTGGTTGAATTAACTGCTTACCTTTGCTTAAATAGTATTGGAGGCAAGAAGATGGGCATGGTGGACAAGGGCAGGGATAATTGACAGCAAGAATAAACCAAATTTATGATCTTCTACACAGTCTTACCATATGTATAACTGATTGGCCTAAGACTAGTAAATCTGTCCCCAGCCTCAGGTCCACATTATTGGTGAAAGTAAAGGAATGGGGACCAGCAGATGGTATAGCAGTTACGTCACTGGACTCCCATATGGCTGACCACAATTTGGGTGTGGACCTGATGGCTTAAAACTCATGCCAGGCATGTTTTCATGCATGCCCAAGATCCCAGGAGACTAGAGAAGAAGGGATTATGGCATGGCCATCCCCCCAGAGTTGATTGCTTGCTTTCTGTCTCTCTGTCTCTCCAGCAAACATATACACACACCCTACAGGAAAAATCTCTCTCTCTGAAAAAAAAAAAAAAAGTTGAAGAATAAACATTATCCCCACAAAGAGGGGACAACAGAAAAGTTTCTTGGTGTCCGTATATATGTATGTGTCTTTTACGTCCAGTCTCCACGAGCAAAAGGGGACCTCTGAACTCTGAGCAGCACTGGGACTGTTCCAGGATTAGCAGCTGCAGACTTGAGTTAACTAAGTTTAAATTCTGGGTAATGATACACCCTTCAAGAACTAACTGGTACCCTGTGCACCTGTAGAAGGCACACACCACCTTCAGTTTAGATGTGTCAGTTATGTCAGTTTCATTTTCTTCCCTAAATTTCCATTGCCTAGCAGTGATCTTCACTTTGTCCTTTTCTCAGGGTCTACCACCATCCTATGAAAATAAATGATCAGTTTCAGTATCTCAGGAAATATCCATCACCCCCATAAGTATTTTAGAGGTAACTCAAAGCTGACACCATATTTATTTCTAAGAATGTTTTTCCATTGAGTTCGGACCAGAAGAACAATCTAACAAACTTTCTTCCAGAAGAGATCTCACCCTCTCATGCTGCAAAAAAATGGATTTATTTATTTCGTATATATTAAAAATGTACTGAGCACTTAGTCCACACCAGTTGTGTTGTGCATAGTGAATAATGACATGATAAATAACTCAACACACCTGAACAGGGGTCTTGTAATCTATATGAAAATTTTTTTTAGACTTTTTTGCCTTAGGGCTTGCATGTTCTCTGGAGAGAGAGACAGACACAGAGGAAAATTGTGAAATCACCCCGTAGGGGGGATGGTCACACCAAATCTCTTCTCCTCCAGTCTCCTCCTGGGATCATGGGCATGCACGTATACACACAGCATGATTTTCAAGCTACTTGGTCCGGGACTCAAACCACAGTTGGCCATATGGCAGTCCAGCAACATAACCACTACCCCATCTGCTGACCCCTATCTGAAAGATAAAACACAAAAATGTTTATTATAATGTGATAAGGACTTAAAAAAATGAATGAAGTTCTGTGACAGAAGAAAGGAAGAAAGGATTCCTATGGGCCTGGTTGTGGGATGAAGGCTTCAGAGAGAAGGTTCTTTATGAGATGTGGATAAAAGATGGCTAAAAATACAGCTAACTGACACAAGATACAATTTTTTGATTGAATATGTTTAGCATCTAGATAGTACATGAATGATAGAAATAGCTCCTTGTTACTGAACAGACACCACACGCCACACACTGTGCCAAGGGGTTTCTGTGCATTATCTCATCACACACTGAAACAAGCACCCATGAAAATTACTTTGATTCATTTAACAAATGCCTTTTGAATACATACCATGTACCAGGTATTGTTCTCATTAGTATTATCACTTTCCATGATGAAAAGGTTGAGACTTAGGGAATTAGGAGAGCTCGGATTTAAACACCTTCAATCTATCGTCTGACCGCAGTACACTGTACAAGGTATTATCTCCCATAGTGAAGAGTTCTACAAGTGGCCAGGATGGTAGCCACCAGCCACATTTAGCTACCAAGCACTTGAGCTCAAGCTAGTCTGAACTGAAATGTACTGGAAGTGTAAAATACCCGACAGATGTTGAAGACTTAATATATTAGTCATGTTAATTACATCTGTTTTCCTGTTTTCTATTTTCATTCCCATGGTTATTAGAAAATTCAAAATTACAAATGTGGCTCACATTATAGTTTTATCAGACTGGTCTAGAGATGACAAAGATGAGTACAGAGATGCCCTCGGGTGATGACACTGCAGTGTAGCGGGGAGACAGGCCTGTACACAGAGCAGCACAAGCAAAGGCAGTTGTGATAATTGCCAAAGTGGGGCCATACATAAAGTTATTTAAGAGTTCACAGGAGACAGGAATTTTTTCTAAGATAATTGAATATCTCAACTGTCTTGGTTACAACTGAATTTTCACAGAAGTCTGAATCTGAATATTTTCTCTAACCCATAAGTTATCATGGAAATATGAAGAATCCTTGAAGCCCAAAGGAAAACTCTCTGATTATGAATTCTGATGGCTTAATCAGTTACGTACATAGAGACCGAGAATAAAATGGATTAACAAAATTCACGTAACTCCAGAACCCAGTTACTCTGGCTACTGCTAATAAGTAGCAGATTTCTTTCATCTAGTAAAGTGACTGCTGAATGCTAAGACTGATATTAGATTGCAATAATAGTTACCTAATAGGGTCCCCTTTGACTTCTCCACCCACACATTACAGAAGATAGTGTTAGGTAGAGAACAGATCCCAAGATGGAAAATTGGATCTAGGAAGTGAAAGCAAGAGCCCTGGAAAATCTACGAATTAGTAAGTAGCCTCTGAATAATGAGAATTAATTACATCAACACAAGTCCACTGGGACTCCCTTGGGTTTTCCATTCTGATTAATTTTTAAAATCTCAATCAATTTCATGAACCAGCAGAATGTTTGGAAAGATAAACAAAGCTGTCTGCTGTTTGAGTTTCTCCTGACTTTGTCCAGCTCCGATTTCACGTTTGCCTCATTCTCTCGATTGTTACGGACTACTTACTCTTTGACAACTCTAAGAACCAGATGTGTTTCAAACTAAGAGGCCAAATTTTTCTCCCGAGAATTCTCTTACACGGGAATTCCTATAAAAGGTGCTATAAAAAGAGATCTTCTTGGCAGCATTTGGAAGGCGAGCTCTTTGCTCCATGTGGCATTAAGTTACCTGGAGACTGTTCGGTGTTTATGGTTCCGGAACTGTAACTTTCAAATGCAAATGTGATACAAGCAAGACCTCTGGAGACATGAGAATATATTGAGATGTCAATGTAATTACATAGGACACAGGCCTGGCCCAAGAGCCAGGACTATGTACGTGCAGGGGTGTTTTGCCTCAAGCCAGTTCATCTCTCTCCTCAATTCCCAGAGGCCCAGCCAAAAATTCACAGTACAAAACAGTGTGAGTACCTTCCTGGGATTGTAAACACTGACAACAAACACCGCAGCATGTGAGCTAGTGTGGAGACTCTACCACATGCCAGGCATGCTATTGACTTCAACTCTTACAACGGTACTTATTCAAAATTACTAATTTCCATTTTAAACATTTGGAAAGTGAGACCCAGAGCTACTAGGAAACCACAGAGCAATTAGTAACAAGGATCAGAGGCTGAACAGTTAAGCCATTTGGCCGCAGTGGATGGAGCAAGGACTCAAAGACAGGCTTTTCTGAACCCTTCTCCATGATTCCAAACTCCATGACATATTTCCTCCACAGCATATTTGATTTTAAAAATACACAAATGCATCTTCCCCATGATTCTGCAAAGCACTTGATAGAATTATGTAAACAAATATAAGATTATTTTTTCATCTGTAAAATGGGTTAGTAGCAGCAGTCCCATTATACTATCTGGCTATTAAGGAGTTGTATGTGTTTCTTTGTTTAAGTCATGTACTTTCTTTTCTCTAATTACTCCCTTCTGCATTGCCCAGAGGATTTGAGACGGTGTGATGTCTTAGTTCATCGAATGTTGCTGCAACACAATACCACAGATGGGGTAATGTATCTGGAAAAGAAGTATTTGACTGATGATCCTGGAGACTGGGAAGTCCAAGAACATAGCACCAGTAAGGGCCTTCTTGTTGTATCATTCCATGGCAAAAGGACAGTGATTGTGAAAGCAAGCAAGCAAAACAAGGGCTAAACTGGGACCAGCAGTTAGCGTAATGGCTATGTCGCTGGACTCCCACGTAGTCGGTAGTCGACCGCGGTTCGCATCCCGGACCCGGTGGCTTAAAATTCACGCCGGGCGCATGTGCTTGAGTGCCCAAGATCCCAAGAGGAGAATGGAGGAGAAGGGATTGCGGTGTGGCCATCCCCCCTGGGGGGTGATTTCTTGTTTTCTGTTTCTCTGTTTCTCTCTGTCTGGCGAGCACACACACCCTATAGCAAAAACCTCTCCAAAAAAAAAAGGCTAAACTCTCTTTCATAATGACCCATTTTTAAGTGATAACAAACCCATTTCCATGACAGAAATATCAATCCATTCATGAGATGAGGACAGAGCCCTCATCCTGACCACCTCTTAACCACCCTACTTAATATTGTCATAAGGGCAATTACATGTCTACATGAGTTTTGAATGGGATAGTCAAACCATAGCACTTAGCTAATTGATTAACCCTTCCAGGCCTCCATTTTCCACCTATAAATGGAGAGAATAATATCGGACACATGCTGACACTTGAAGTTGCTAGAATAAAATAATGGATCTGAAAACACTATTTATTGATAGGTACTATATCAATGTGACCTTGCAAGTGAGCGTGATGCTGAAGAAGAGTTATGAAACCCAGGGTCTTACTCTGTTTCCTCTCTTAACCCATAAAAGGGTATATTGAAGGCAAACAAAATACTTCATTTGCTTTTTTTTTTCTAGTTATCCACCAACTTGGACATGCTTTTTTGAAATTAATTCATGATGTTCTTAATGCTCCTTGTGTCAAGAGCCCAAGGAAAGGTGGCAGCAGGACTTATCCCAAAATCTACTACCTGGAAGAATGTTTCTGGAAAGGAGGGTGAATACTGCATGGTTAGTTATGGGGATACTTCACAGCAATCCCCAAGGTATGGTTTTCTGGACAGCTCCATTCTGCAAATAAGGTCAGAGAGTAAAGTGAAGTCCTCACAGGTAAATATTGAGCCAGGTGTTAAAACACCACCAGACACCATGTATAAATAGCAGCTGCTAGAAGGAATGTGGAGACCTCATCACCTGGCAACTGCTCCGAAGAAGGCTTCCTTGTGAGAGATGGTGGGAGGAGAAAAATCAAACACCCATGATGTGTGGTCAGGCCTCCCTGTCTGCAAGCTTCAAATTTTCCTCCAAACTGCTACAGGGCTTACACGGGGGCTGTTAGAAAATAGAAAAGCCATGGAAAGGGACAGCGTGGTTCTTCTGAAACAGGAAATAGAAATGGAGTTCGTGTAGAATATTTTATGCAATTCTGATCCTCCTGTAATTCTCAGATGGAAGATCATGTATTCCAGAGGCACCATCTGAGGAATGTTTTACTGGCAGGGCTCAGATACTTGTTTCACAAAATTTGTCACACTTACAGAAGAGGAGCAAGTCAGTATGTCGATGCTAGCTCACAGACCACACTCTGAGTAGCAAGGGTATAAAGTATAGAAAGGAGACCTTCCAGATGCTTTTAGACAGATGGTAACTATTCAATTGATCAATAAAAAAAGTGGCCTTGGAGGTGTGGAAGGGAATAGAAAATAAGTCTTATCTTCTGATGGTGTTTTATGGAGGGCTGGGTATTGCTTGTAGAAGTCCCATGGACTGACTATCTTGGAAGTTCCTCCTGGGATGTCTTCTAAATGTTTGACATAGAAAAAATGAGCTCCATTTAATTGCAGAATTACTTCCATCACAGCCACGAATGTTCACTTTCGGTTGAGTAAAGGGTCCCTCAGCTTCTTCCTTTGCCAAGATGCAAAGACTTACATTGGAGGTGGAGATGAAAACATTTAGCAATCAGCTCCCTTAAAGGATATTGAAAATAGACATCAGGGATCTTTATCCAAAACTGAATAATTACTGTTTGGCAAATGTTTAAAACAGTGGATGGAACAATACATAAATCCTGTCCTCTTACCAACAACTGCCTGCCTGCTTTAACTAGTAGGTCTTGTTGTTTCTGTTTGTTTATTTCTATTGTAATCTGATTTCATACTGAAGGTTATCCAATAAAATAACTTTCTAAGAAATGTATACTAATTTCTACTCCCTAAATATTCTATAGAATTAAATACTCCAAATATTGAAAAGAATCTTAAAAGTCAGCTACTAGCATTTCTATATTAATATCTAGCTAAGTGGTCAACTACCCTCTGCTTGAATACTTCCAGTTCTGGTCAACTCAGCACCACTGAGAGTTACTGGTACATATTCCCACAGCAATGTTGAAAAACTTGAACTTCTGTTATCCCAACCTGGCTTAACTTTTTCATTAATCAGATCTATTCATAGTTCCATTCTATGGACATAAAGAAAAACAGAATCCATCTCTCTCAAATTATAGTTCTTCAAATATTGAAGACATTTCATAGAGTCTCATTGCGTTTTCACTTGTCCAGGTCAAAATTCCTTCATTTTTTGGACTATAACTTGTATGAAATGAATTCTAATCTCTTCTCCATTCAATGACCCATACCTTAAAAGTGTTCAGTTTCCTCTTAAACTGTGGTGTCTCAATCAAAGGTAAAGCTGAAAGTGGAAGTGGAACTCAGAGTAGATTAACGTGGTCCTATCAAATCCATTATATTATTAGGTTGTCGGGAAAGTCATGACATATTTTTCTATGAAAAGTGCATCATGGGACCAGCAGGTGGCGTGGTGATTAAGGTGCTGGACACTCCCACATGGCTGACCAGGGTTCAAGTCCTGAATCTGGTGGCTTGCTTTCTCACTTCCTCTCTCTCTCACTCTCACCCTCTGTCTCTCTCTGGTCAAACTAAAAAAAAAAAATGAATAATGAATGAATAAAATAAAATAATTATTTAAAAAAAAAAAAAAAAAGTGCATCATGACTTTCCCAAAAACCAAGTATCTATTTCACACTACAAAGCAGAAAGAGAAAATTTGGGATCCAGAAGAGAGATGGATCTGAGATTAGTAAACCAGCCTCCACTTTTACTAGCTATGTGTACAAGTTATTTCACTCTCCTGAAAGTTTCCATTTTAAAAAAGTGACAAAAAAATAAAGTTAAAAAGTATGGCCATGAGTCTTACAGATAAATATATATAAAGTTTCTAAACAATGTCTGATACTCAGTAGATATCCTATAAATTATAACTATTATTAATCTTGGTATTTTGACAAGGCATGTTACTGATTAATCTATATTATAATTATAACCACCTAAAATTCCTAAATCATTTAATATATCACATTATACTCACACAATTACTTATTGTGAAAGCAAGGACCCAAATTACCTTAACCTATATACATTTATGTCTTGTAAATGTTAATCTATTATTTGAGATTCACTTGAGTTCTTTATAAATTACTGTTTTGTAACCAACTATCTTCAATACCCTTTGCAACTTTGAACCAGCTAAAATTCTGATTTGCAAGAAACTATTGATTAAACCATGTTTAAAATGTATAAAAAAATTAGAAATACACACACATATGTGCACAAACACTACACCTCACATAGAGGTGGGAAGAAGAGTCCAGTGCCTGTAGAAATACCACCATTGAAATAAATGTTGACCCTTTAAATCATGCCTTTGAACATGCTATGAATTGCCATATTTATACTAAATCATCCTTACTTTGTTTCACTCATTCACAAAGATGTATTGAGAGACTCTCTGACACCATGTTGAAATTCAAACATGTATGGTATATACCTAAGTAAAAGTATGCATTGTGGAGTTTAGGGTGGAGTTTATTCTTTTTTAACATTTTTTTCATTGGACAGGTGTGCTCACCAGAGAGAGAGAAAAACTGAGAAAGCACCCCTCCCATGGGAAATGGACCCACCTCAATCCCTTCTCCTCCATTCCTACCTCAGGATTTTGGACACTTATGCACATGTACTGGGCATATTTTTCAAACCACTGGATCATGTAGTCAGACATGGCCTTGTGAGATCCAGCCACCTTATAAACAAAGCCAGTCACTGGTCCAAGTGGTTTTTCTTGATAAACCCATGAGATCCCTTGATCATGACTACTTCCTTTTCTAAATGCTTAGAAAGTCTTTTTTGTTAAGAATTATTTATTTAACTTTATCATTGTTGTTATTATTTTTATTTGCTACAGAGCATGCACACTCACCAGAGAGAGACAGAGAGAGTGAGTGGGTGAGAGAGTAAGAAAGCAAGCCACCAAATCCTGGATTTGAACCACAGTCTTCCATGTGGGAGTCCAGTGCCTTAAACCCACCACCTGCTGGCCCCACAACACCTCTTTCTAGCAATCCTTTTTCAAGTCTTGTCCAGAATCCTAAAATTGAAGTCTCTTTGTCAGTAATGTGAAACTGCAGGATGGTGAGAAAAAAGTCATGTCTCTTTAATGGAACTGCTAGTTAAATTAAGAATTTTGGGTTTTTTTTGTTTGATGTTGTTTTCTCCAAAAACATGGCACAGAGAAAACTACTCCAGGATAAAGCTCCATACAATTATTTATATTCTTCAATTAAATTTCATCATGACTGAAAACATGAGACTGTCTTAGTTATTTGAGATTAACAATAGCCAACGAAAGACTCTAAGAATTTTTTCAGCCTATTTATTTCTTCCATGAGGGAGAGAGACAGAGTAACAGCACCCCCTGTAGGGGCTCCACAATATAATACACCCCCCGCCCCCAGCATGATGAGCATATCTGCACTGGATATACTGAGAAAGGTGTCTGGACACAGATCTTCCCATGGGGGTCAGACTCAAAGAATCCTGTTGTACCTCTGTGCCATGGGTGGTCCGCTAAGAATTCTTATAAAAATTTGAATTTGTTGAAATGGTAAGTTTCGATGTATTTGATCACAACAGAATTTCTTTAGAATACACAAGGAAATACCTTTAGATTCTAATTTAATTCCTTGGTAATATTTCAAACCAGTGGCCAGCAGGTGGTCTGGTGGGTAAGTGAGGCATGTGGATAAGTGAGGCTTCTGATTTACACATGGCCTACCACGGTCTCAGTCCTGGACTGGGCAGCTTGAAAATCATGGTAGGCATGTGCGCATGAGTGCCCCGGATCCCTAGAAAATGAATGGGAAGGGATTACAGCATGGCCATCCCCCAAGGGATTTCTCATTTTCTCTGTCTCTTTCTGTTCACTCTGGTGAGTGCATATGCCCTATGGAAAAAACCTTAAAAGAAAAAAAAAAAAGATTTCAAACTTTTTAAACTAATTGAGACTTGGTTCATGGACCATAATACATACTATCATGGTATCCATTCCTTACACAATTAAAGACTGTATTTTCTATTCGTATTCCATAAATGTCAATGAAGTCAAGTTCAATTAGTCTCTATTCTTTCTTTTTTATATATTCTTTTTATTTATCAGCTACTAAGAGAGTACTTGGAAGATTCCAAATATCATTTTAGCTTTATTCTATTTCTCTTTACATCATGTATTTGAAAGCTCTATTATTAAGCACATTGAAATTTGTTTGGTCTTTATGATCATCTCTGCTTTTAATCATTAGAAAAATCTTATTATCAGTTCTTTATTTTAGAAATTACTTAGGCTGATACTAATAAAAGTTATTCCCAATTTTTTTAAAGTCATGTTTGCTTTTTCATTCATTTACTTTGTATTCCCTTCAGGATTCACAGTAAATTGGAATTTTTATCCAGTATGATAATCTCTGCTTTTATATGGAGGGCTTAAACAGTATACAGTTAATATAATCATCAAAATGGTTAATTCTGACCTATAACTTACTTGTTTTCTACTTATTGCTTTTATTTTTCTTTCTTTCTTTTCTTTTGTTTATTTTTGGATTAAGTAAACTATTTCATAATTTTATTTTATCTTCACTATTAGTTTCATTGTTTAACTATATTGCTTTTTTTAAAGTGAATGGTCAAAGTTTACAGATGCACCTTTATCAAAAATATTATGTCACCTCATATATAAATTTAAAAGTTTACAAAAAGATATTTTTGTTTCTGCCACTCTCTGTTCTTTGTATTAATATTTTATACAGCTTACTTCAATTTCTATTATAAGCCCCTAAGATGTTTTTTATATGTACAGCCAATTGTATTTTAAGAAAAGAAATTACCTAATATTTGTAATTTCTTCTGATTTCTACTTTTTTCTATAGATCTATGTTTCCATCTGGTATTGTTTTCCTTCTGTCTGAAGGACTTCCTTTAATAATTTTTATAGTGAAGGTCTGCCAGCAATGGATTCTCTCAGTTGTTTTTTGGTTTTGGGGGAAGGGTTTGGGTCTGAAATGTATTTGCTTCATTTTTGAAATATAGCTTTGCTGAATATGGATTTCAGGGTTGACAGATATATTTTCTTTAATTGTAAACATTTTTTATTCTATTATTTTCTGACTTCCTTTGTTTCAGATAAAAAGTCTGAGGATATTCTTAATCTATCTTTCTACCCACTACCATGTAATATTTTTTGGTGAGGGAGGTCTGGTTTTCTAGGACTTAGTCTACTTATAGTTTATTAAAATTCTTGGATTTGTGTATGTACAGTTTTCAACAAATATAAAAAATAAAATTAGCTGTGTTATTCCCCCATGTTTCCCCTGCTCTTCTCTTGATATGGTTTCAATTACATGTCAGTAAAGTTAGACTCTTTTATTGCCCAGTAGGTCACTGAGTCTCTCTTAATTTTATTTTTAATTCCTTCTCTCTGTATTCCATGTTGGATGTTTCCCTTGCTATAATTTCCAGACAAGCAATCTTTTCTTTTACAGAATCTACTCTTCCATTAAGTCCATCCAGTAAATTTTACATTGCATAACATCACAGATGCTACCTGCCTTCTACCTCTCTGCCATGGCCCATTGACTTCTTCCAGGGAGGAGGCCAAAGCAATTGATCACGCAACACACCTATTTGCTCACCTTCTCTCAGGGATCACAGGCCTGCATGGTCTTTGTTTGTGCAGTGTCAATGTTAACTCACATTTCCCCCCACACATCTTAGTAGTTTTATAGTAGAAGGGCAAGATCCATATCAAGTTCTTTTTCATGATCAGAAGCAGAAATCTTGTCCTATGAAATTTGGGGAAATGTTAAACCAGAAAAATTGTATAAATGTCTGAGACTTGTTTTTCTATTTCTGAATCATTGCCTTACTTTCTGATAATTTATTGAGAGTATGATAATTCATTCATAGGGATTTTAAAAATGAGAAGTCTCTAACTTAAATTGGTATTTACTGGCCAGAGAAAAGTCAAATGCATTCATTTGAGGAGGAAAAGCTTAAATTAAGTTAGAATATTTTAAATATAGTTGATCCAGGACAAAAAAAAAATGAGTAATATCATATTGTGTTTAATTTATCAGAAATTCCTACTTGGCTATTAAAGAAATCATTCTTGCCTATTTCCCCCAATTAAAACATTAAGATCAGAGAAGAAGCCGGGCCTTCAGGAGAAGGTTCCACATGGCGCCAGCGAACTAGATTTTTCAGGGAATGAAGATTTTCTACTGATAATTCAGCCTCCAACAAACGAACTAGCGACTGAACTTCAAGAATTTGAAAGAAACACACCATCCATCAGATGACAAGAAATCACCCCTGGATCACGAGAAATATGGGAAAACGAGAAAATACCTCTCCTCCAAGGGAAAAGAGTAACTCTCCTTCATCCACAAGCAGTTCGATGAAAATCATGGAAATGTCTGATAAGGAATTTAGAGCATTCATAATGTCAAAGCTAACAGAGATGGAAGAGAAGAGAGATAATGAACTGCTAAAGAGAAAGGAGAAAGAAGTTGACGAGTTCCAGGAGATGAGGAAATTCTTACAAGATCTAAAAGAAGAATTACACACTTTACAAAAGACTCAAACAGAACTGCTAGAGATGAAGTCTATAATACAAGAAGTCAAAATCTCCCTTGAAAGTATTAAAAGCAGACTAGATCATTCAGAAAATAGAATCTCAGATGTAGAAGAGAAAATGGCTGGCCTAGAAAAATCCACCACGAAGACTAAGAAAATGGCCCCAAAATTTGAGAATGATATGCGAGAAGTACTGGATACCATCAAACATCCAAATATCCGGATAATTGGCATTCCAGAAGGTGAAGAGACCCATAAGGGCATTGATAATCTATTCCATGAAATCCTGCAAGAAAACTTTCCAAACCTAGAGAGGCATTTGAAGATCCAGTCCCAGAAAATACAAAGGACCCCAAATAGAATCAACCCAAGAAGATCTTCTCCAAGACACATTATAGCCAGGTTGACCAAAACCGTAGACAAAGACAAGGTACTAAGATTGGCAAGAGAAAAACATCAAGTTACCTACAAAGGACATCCCATCAGGCTAACAGCAGATCTCTCACCGGAAACAATGCGAGCGAGGAGAGAATGGGAAAATATATTCAAAGTGTTACGAGAGAAGCAATTTCAGCCAAGAATACTGTACCCGGCAAGATTATCTTTCAGGTGGGAAGAAAAGACAAGAACATTCTCAGATAAACAAAACCTGAAAGAATTTACAAGCACCAGACCAGATCTCCAACAAGTTTTCAAGGGTGTGCTGTATCAGGAAAATTAAACACAGACACACGGAAATAAGAGTCCAAAAACTAAGAAACTGGCCAACTTACTCATAGGGCCAAGTCTGGAGTTGAATATTATATACCAGAATTTAATCAGGAAAATTGAACCAGAACAGAAGATAAAAGTACATGAGACTGATAGGTTCATGCACCTACCATTGGAACAGAATCCAACCTGTTTCCTGGCTTTAAGCAAAGTTCCTTGGCATTTCTTTGATTTAAGTTAAAACTGGTTTTCTTAGTAGTAATGAGTGAACTCACCATTGAAAGTAGTTAGATTATGTAGGAAATTGTGTGATCAATGCAATGTGGGTGGGAAGGGAATGAAGGACAATTGTGGACACCAGAGGTGGTGTGAGAGGAGGGTGGGAAGGGACAGAGGGTCAGAAAGAGGGGTGGAAATATTTCTAGGAACTAGAAATGGAAAATTTTTTGTAATGTGCATGATTGAGCCACTATGCAGTGTGTACTGGATGGGAGATCGCATTTTGTGTGCTGTGATGATGCTTAGGGAAGAGATGTAAATTGAGTTAAAAAAAAAAGTTTCAGGAAAAAAAAATATATCTATTCAATGACTGCAGTAGGATATGTAGCCCCAGCTAGGTGCTACTTTATAGGATGCGTAAAGTTAGACTTGTGTTTATGGAAATGTGTATGTCACCTGTGTTTGCTATGAGGGTATTTGGATTGATTAGGGTCTTTGGTGATTCAATAAAATGTGGGGGGGGGGGGAAACAGTATAGAAAGCAAACATAGATACCAGAGACAGTGTGGGAGGAGAATGGGAGATGGCAGAGGGTAAGAGATAGGGAATCAAGGATGGGGGGAAAAAAAGCTAAACATACAGAAAACAAGAAATGAAAGATCATCTGCTGACAATACATGTTTGTTGATGTGCTTGATTGAGACAATATATAGTGTACTCTGGATGGAAAATCTCATTTTGTATGCTGTAATGATGTACAGTGAATGAATGCAAATAAATAAATTGAAATAAAAAAATAATTAAAAAAAACATTAAGATCAGGCATCAAAAAGATCACCTAATATCAGAACTAGGAGAAAACCATGTATCATTTTTCCAGCCTTCAAATTTTACACCTTTGGAAAGTAGAGTCAGAGAAGTCAAGTCACTTTCATTCACCCAAGGCAACACAGCTTGTTATTAGAAAAGTTTACATTGCCTAATTTGCAATTTCATGTGCCACATACTGCGTTCTCACCTCCCTCCAAATTCAATGTACTGAAAAAAATGGAGCTGTAAAATAATCAACACAAGCAAACAGGATGTTATCTTTCTAAAACTAAGAATTATTTTTCAATTATCCTATGCATATTATCTTTAAATTATTAATTAAGCAAATACTAGATGAAATTCTATTATATATTGCACTTTTATGGACAAATGATTGCTTTTTATAAAGATAGATCAAATTATTGATGCAAGGAAGTGGGAAAGAAATACTTCTTTCTGAAAACATTTGTTGCACCAGACCATGTTAACACTGCATTATAATCTTGAGTTAAAGTCTTAGAAAATAGTTATTATTAGAACCCATGAAGATCTTGTAAAGAATTACAGTCCTTATCCCAACTCCTTGTAAAATATCTGATCCCCCTCAGGAGGTCTATCAGGGCTTTATTTTTACAATCTTACTTAGCAAGCATTTCAGTAGATAATTCATCTAAGTTGTCTACAGAGTTGAATTGAATTTTCAACATGTTTGTGTTAGAAGGATTAAATAATGTCTTGAATAATGCTCAAACAATTTAGAATCGGAAATTATAAAAGAAGCTAATAACCTCTCTTCGTTATTACTAACACTATATTATAAACCTCACCTTCTTGAGAAATGGACCTTGAGTTCAAAGAAAAGAGGTACCATAGCAAGTATGATCTAAAAAAATGACCCCAAATAGCTTCTCATTGCCTTTATTAATGGTCTATTCTAGTGCCCTTCTGGTTCAACATTAACCAAATAACTATTGTTAAGATGTACATTTTGAGGGACCTGCAGGTGGCACGGAGGTTAAGGCAGGTGGATCCCACATAGCTGACTCCATAGTTTGAGTCCCAGACCCAATGGCATGCTGAGCACATTTGTGTGTGCCCAAAATCCCCAGAGGAGAAAGAATTGTGGTGAGGCCATTCCAGCACCCCCCCCCAACGGGGGGGAGTGGGTTCTCATTTTCCCTCTTTCTCTCTCTCTTTCCAGCGAGTGCACATACCTTATAGCAAATAGCAAAAACTAAAAAAGAAAAAAAAAATTTTTAAGGCAAACACATTAACTCAAGTGAGTTAGTTGGAAAAAGCAGAACATTGAACCCAAAGGAAATAGGTTTCCAGATATGCATTTATACATTTAATAAGTAGGTAACTAGTGAGTGCCTACTGCTTTCCAGACACTATGCTAAGGAACATATTTATATAAATTTTTTTGAGAGGTTTTACTATAGGGCGTGTGCGCTCTCCAGAAAGACAGAGAGAGACAGAGAGAGAGAAAGTGAGAAATCACCTCCCAGGGGGGATGGCAACACCACAATCCCTTCTCCTCTTTTCTCCTCTCGAGATCTTGGACATGCATGCACATGAGCCCGGCGTGAGTTTAAGCCACCGGGTCTGGGACTCGAACCACGGTCGACTATATGGGAGTCCAGCGACATAGCAATTACACTTACTGCTGGTCCCCTAAGGAACATATTGATGAACAAACCATAGCAAGCTCAGCAGTCTGTATTATCTTGTTGGTCTGTGTAGCCGTTTCCTGCTTCCCCTACTAGTGGCCATCAGTGAGCACTGGAACGAAACTCCATCAGGACCCACTGTATCCTGTATTCCTACCCTGTATATAGCCATTCCTGCCATAAAGTGGCATGCACTAAATATTGACTGAATGAATACTTGAGTGAATGGTATTGCCGGTGTTTTCAAGAGAGTGCAATGTTAGAGATGTGGTTGGGGAAGTTTATAGCATCAGACAGAATTCAAAGGAGGGAGCAGTTGAAAATATTTGCATGTTTTTACTGAATTATCAGTACACTCCACCCTTGAATGACAAACTGGGCAGGCCCCTTTGTATGAAGATATTCTCCTGCCTTCTTTCTTTCCTTCCCTTGTTTTCTTTTGTTCTTTTTCCCAACAGCAAATTTGTCACTTTTTTAAAATAACAGATTTTCTCCAGAGATAAAGAAAAAATTAAACAAATCCAGTGTCTGTGCATTCTCAAACTACAGTCTTCTTTCCAGGATCCGTCTCCTCTCTTAAAGTTGAGTCTCTGGGAATCCAATGGAGTCCCTGGGAATCCAATGGAGGGGTTTGGGTTAAGGGTTCTTCTGTGCCGGTATCCTCTCTGCCCCTCTCCTGTGTTTTAAAGGTGGATTCTGTAGGATTTTTATGTCCCAGAAGTTCCCAGTCTTGACTTAGCTTCTGTGTCTGTGATTACAGGTGGGCAGGACTCTAGGGTCCTTGTGCTCTGAGAGGTTCCCTCAGGCTCCTCTCCTTGCTGCTCTTATTTCAAGGGATGTTCAACCATCACCTGGAGCGCTCTCATTGTGTGTGTGGCCCTTGTGATCGTGTTCCTTTGTCATGGAGACATTGCCAAAGTCAATCAGTGAAGTGAGGTAGAGATTAGTATTCACCTACATCTGGGGATTACTGGGTGGAAGGCGTGGGGTGGCACCTCCAAGTGTGCTCCATTGCCTTGGGTCATGGGCATCTCCAGCAGTAGGACCATGAGCTAGATCTTTGAGACCTGCCGTCTTGCTCTGCAGTTAAGAGCCTATGGGGCTGCAGCAAAAGAGAAGGTGGTGGGACTCCAGGCTGACGTAGGTCCGCTCGCTGCTCAGAACCTGTCTATATCAGAATAGGCTCTTCGAAGTTAAGTTTTGGGGGATTTACATGTTATTCAAAAATTTCAACTGTTCAAAGCCCAGTATCCTTAATACCCTCCCACACCCCTGTGGTTCAAGGATTAATTGAATTCTGAATTTTCTGGTTCTACAGATCAGTATGAAAAAATAGAATTATTTATTTTTTAGAGATTTTCCACATCTCTTTATTTCAACTCATTCATGCAGTAACAATGCCATAACAGACACTAGAATTTCAGAACTAGAAGAAGGAAAAAATATAGAGTATAGCCTAGACAGGACTAGGCCCTATGGCAGTCTCTGCTCTAACTTTGTGGTTTTTTTGTTCGTTTTTTTAAATTATTTATTTTATTTTATTCATTATTATTTTTTTTTTCAGTTTTCTATAAGGCACATGTGCTTACCAAATAGAGAGGGAAAGTGAGAAAGCAAGCCACCAGGTCCATAACTTGAATCATGGTTAACTATTTGGAGTCTAGTACTTTAATCACCATGCCACCTGCTGGACTCTCTGCTCTTAATTTGAATCTACCAGGAGTTCAGATGCAGCTGTTTTCCTCATACTACAATCTAGTATTGTATCAAAATTCAAATCAATTGGTAAATAATTTAGACATTACAGGCTATTTCTTGGAAAATCAGAAAAGAAAGTTATACTACAGCAAGAACTTCATCACTATCACCACTTAGTATGTCTTTACTCCCTCAAAGTATTTCTTCATCCAAGATAACCATCTCCCTGACCCTACTATTTTTCTTCCCTTTTTCAGCATGGAGAATATACCCTCTCTATTATACTAAGTCATTAACTTCTCACCTTCAGTTTGCATGCACCCCTAAACAAGGCAGAAGTCACTAACAAACATCTGTATTACTTGAGTATGCCTTGGAGGATATTCAAGTCAGCTGGCCCCACAAGCACACATCGAGTGCATATTAGGACCAGGTTCCATGCATCTGTTTTCATGCTTCTTACTCTAAACAAACTTGCAAAATAATAAATATCCTCATCTTTACTTTCTAGCTAAGGCAACTGAGGCTCAATGACTGTAGGTAGCTTAACCTGACAAAGAACAATAGAAATTCAAAATCACATGCACCTGTCTCCAAATCCTCAGCTATTTTCTAGGTCCCATATGCCTCAAAATAAGTTACTATTTACTGAACACTTACCCATGATGGGCATTGTACTATATGCAGTTAGCATGTATTTTAATCTTCACTGTGATCCAACTATGAGTTATGTTATTATCCCCGTATAACAAATGAAAATTTGGAGACTTGGTAAAGATAAGGTACTTGTCCAAAGTCACATAGTAAGAAAGTAGTAGAGGAATGATGTAATTAGATCCATCTGGTTCATTGATCTCTTGACTTCCACCAGCTCACACTGTTGCAAAGGAACAGAATGATGCCTCAATCCAGTATTCCTCATTGTCAGAAACAGGGAACACATTACTCCATAATCTGGCCCATTTCCCAGCTGGAAAGTCTAGTATTCAGAAATATATTTATTTTGAATTAACAATTGCCCTTCTTCAAACTTTTCTTTTCTTTTCTTTTCTTTTTCTTTTTAATTTTTGCCCAGGAGAGATAGTGAGAGGGAAAGTAAGAAATCACCTCCCAGGGGAATAGCCATACCTCAATCCCTTCTCCTTCATTCTCCTCCTGGGATTTTGGGCCAGCATGCACGTACACATAGCAGGAGGGTCCAGGATTCAAACTATAGTTTGAATATAGTCAGCCATGTGGGAGTCCATAGCCTTAACCATCATGCCACCTGCTGACCTCTCTTTAAATTTATCGTCTGGAGTCCACTGGTCTGTCCGAAAAAGCAACACTTTTCTCTGACTCTCTTCCATACCATACTTCAATATCTCATTCATTTTCCAACTATTAAAAGTGCATTTATTATATTTATGCAAGGTTCTGAGGATACTGAGGGTGATAACACAGACATATCTTGTCGCTTACTCATTTAGATGGACACAAATAAAATAGTTATACCAAATCACATAACTGCAAAATGTAAGTACCTTACCATTGAAGAAAAATACAGGGAATTATGGAAGTGTATTTCAAGGGAATCTAGTCTAATTTGGGTTGATGTGGGTGCTCTGGAAGCCTTCTTTGAAAAGAAGATTCTTAAAGAATGAGTAGGAATTAAGGCAAATAAAATGAAGATGCAAAGGTAATGGCAATGAAGATTTAGTAGAGAACAACTTGGGCAAATCTTGGAAGTTGAAGGAAGCACAGGGACTTCCAGGAATGAAAGGAAGGCCCAAAGTGAAACTGAAAGGATGAGGCTGGAGGTGGAATGCACGCTGAGTTTACCCATGAAAATCCATGTTAATAATTTTGATTTTCAACTCTAGCAGGTATGCATAGCATACAGATCTTGGTCTCTAAATATCATTCTCCAAATAAAAGAAACCAGGGTTTCATGTAAAAAGAAGTAGGGTAGGAAATATTTAAGGTGAACCTATAACTCAGTGTAGTGGCAGAAAGTAAGGATGTGCTACAAATCAAAGATAAAAGAACAAACACAAAAATAACAATGTTAATTACTTGCCAAAGGGACATAAGAGTCAAATGAAAGAACTTCCAATCGCCAAAAATACTGCAATTGGAGCAAAACAATAAATTGTCATTGGATGATAATCCAAAATATAAAACAAACATCTATGAGTCTGTCCTGTCGTAAACAAATGATTTAATAAATAAATAAGACAGAACAGACAACTCTCCTATTTACGAGAACTCCAAATACTTTGTGTAAATACCTTGCCCTCAAGGAGGTGGCACTTAACTCCCGCTCTTTACATGGGACTGCCCATTGTGACTTCTTTCCAAAGAGTTCCAGAGGAAGAGGGAAACAGGGCTTTACAGCATAGAGACCTGACAGACACTAGCCAGGCAATCAAGGCCAGTTTCCATGCTTCTTCATAGTTCACCTCCTATTTTTTTATCTTTCCAGATCTTCTGAACAGAAACTATGTTTGAGAGCTTACCTCATTATTTCTCCTATTGTACTAGGTTGGTGACTTAGCTAAAATGACCTGGGGGAAGAGTTCATGTTTTATTTGTCTCTAACATAGTGATTTGTGTATAACAGGTATTAATTAGTCATGATTAAAAGAGCAAGTGGTGGGGATAGCAGGTGGTATGGTGTTAAAGCGCTGGACTCACTGCTGCCAGCAGTTCATGTCTCAGACCTGGAGGTTTGAAAATCATGCCAGGTACATGTGCATATGTGCCCAAAATCCTGAGAGGAGAATGGAGGAGAAGGTATTGAGGCATGGTCATCACCCCTGGGGGGCAATCTCTCATTTCCCCTCTATGTCTCTCTGTCTCTTTCCAGCATACCCATGCACCATATAGTGAAAATCTTAAAAAATAATAATAATAAAAATAAAAGAGCAAGTAGTAAACTGACTTTGTTCCAGGCTAATTTTTTTAAAGTTCTGCCATAAGACATGTGACTCACCAGGAGAGAGACAGAGAAAACAGTGAGAAAGAAAGTGAGAAATCACTCCCCAGAGGGCATGGCCATGCCTCAATTCTTTCTCCTCCAGTCTGCCCCTAAGACTTTAGGCGTGGATGCACTCACATGTGCCTGGCATGTTTTTCAAGCCAATGAAGTCTGGGTCTCAAACCGTGGTTGGCCATGTGGGAGTCCAGCACCTTAACCACTACGCCACACTGCAGGTTCCATGTCCCAGACTAATTATTAATGTTAGTTTTTTAAAAAAAATTTTTTTTCAATATTCTATTCCCAAAAGTGTTTGCAGCTGTTATTTTCTTTGCTATAAAGTACAGAGAAATAAAAATGAGGAACACAGACCAAGGACCTAGATGATAAGGGAAATCACCCTTGCAATTCATTTGATATAGATTGTACATGCTGCCAAGGTAGGTCCTTGAGAGCAGGTCCCGTTTGATGTATGTTTTGTACAGTGCCTAGGTCAATGGGTATCCGTGGTGAATAAATTGAGGGTAGAAGCAATGTTCCTGACGGATGCGAAGAGGAAAGAATCTCCTATCATCTATTTCCAGCTATAGAATTACATAGATAGCCTTTGGCCTCGAACATGGGGTTTTGAAAGTTAAATTCGTCAGGCTCAGATTCCGAAATAATACCTGCACACCTAGCCAGTTTTAAAAGAGTTTTGCTTAAGGTAATGGCCACAAAAGAATGAAGTATTCCTCTTTACTGAGCAGCATAAATCAATAGCCTAGCATTTCAGAGAGTTCTGAATGAATATGACAAAACATATACTGTCCATTCTGATAGGTTCTTTCCTTCCAAATAGTTGTATTTGTATTGCTCTTTAATTAGAGCTGCTGAGTTTTCATAGTTGCTTAATTAAATTGAGAGAATATCAATTCCCGATGCCTTTAGGAAAGTGATTCCAATTATAAGGCCAATCTGTCAGTAAAAGTTAAAGAGGCCAAAACATTTTAATAGCAAACTTACAAAGGACGAAGGATGAATATTATAGTAGGGGGCACACTTAATAGTCTTGCTATTAGCTAAGTTTCATAGAAACTGCTTTTCGACTTTGACTTAAAAACCTTAGATGTGGGACCAGCAGATGACGTGATAGTTATGTTACTGGACTCCCATTTAATTGATCATTGTTTGAGTCCTGGACCTGGGGCTTATCATGCTGGGCCTATGTAAGTGTGTGCCCAAAATCCCAAGAGGAGAATGGAGGAGAAGGAATTGCAGCATAGCCATTCCCTTGGGAGGGGGTGATTTCTCACTTTCTGTCTCTCTCTATCTCTGTGGGAAGTGCACATGCACTACAACAGCAACAAAAAAAATCTCTTTCAAACAAAAAATCTTAGATACAAGACATGGGTATTTAATTTAGTACTCTGAGCTCAAGTAGCTATCTGGTCTCCTGTAGGGATGGTATCATATTGAAAGCTCTGCACTGCCTCTGCTATGATAGGTCAGACATTTAGCACCAGCAGTAATTAGGTCAGCCTTGATGAGGGGAATGCTATCCTGTTGAAATTTCACATAATCTCCATCCATGCCACCATGACTACTCTGTCATCAACCCATTGTGCATTTTGGGGTTAGCTGAGGACAGAAACTGGCTGGCATTATCTGAAGGAGTCATCCTAGCCACCTGATGTTTCAATGCTTCTTCTCTAACATATATTTTCTATAGTGGTATCTATACAAATGTAACAAATGATCCAAAAGCATAGCTATTCAAAACACTATTATAGGTTTAGGTATCTAATCACACTCAGCTGGGTCCTCTGCTTCAGGTACCTCACAAAGCTGCACCCAGGTGTCTGCCAGGGCTGAGATCTCTGCTTCCAAGCTCAGGTTGTTGACAGCAGGATTTGTTTTGTTTTGTTTTGTTTTCAGTAGCACTGCAGTATCTTTGCCACAATACATTGTTTAGATGTAGTAACTAGGGCCAAACCATAATCAAGGGTGTGTGTGTTGGGGGCTGGAGGTATGTTTGGAGGGGTTTACACAGTGCTTAGATAATAGGAGACAGGGATAACTAAGGGCTGTCTTGGAGTCTGCCTGCCACAGTCTCTGATGGGCTTGGTCATGAGACGCAAAGATCCACATGCTTTGCACCCACTCCTATAGGTCCGTCTGCATGCCTCTTTTTCAAACTTCCTTGACTCTTATCTTCTTCAGGCTCCAGACAAACCAGCTAAGCCATTTGCCACTGCTCAGAAATTTGTTTATGATTATCCTTATTTCTGACCATACTCCACAAAAAGTTGAAGACCAGATAACTCTTCAAAGCCCATCAGGAGAATTTATATTGACCACTGCCTTTCACCTCTGAGTAGGGGCATAGTGCAGATCACTTCATTTTTAGCTCATGCCAACATATTAAGTTAATCTAATCAAAATCCAGGCTTAGGTCCATGCCTGGTTTTTAATTTTAATTTTAGTTAAAGCTTCATCAATATGTTTATTGTCCTATTTCTGGTTGCACATAATATATTTTTTAACTGTTTTAGGCATATTTTCTTTTCTTTCTTTTTATTTTTTTAGAGAGAGATTTTGCTATAGAACACATGCACTCTCTGGAGAGACAGAAAGTGAAAAATCACCTCCCCCAGAACAATGGCCATGCTGCAATCTCTTCTCCTCCATTCTCCTCTAAGGACCTTGGGCATGCACGCACATGTGCCCTGTGTGAGGTTTAAGTTACTGGGTCCAGGACTTGAATCACGGTTGACTACATGGGAGTCCAGCAATGTAACCATTATGCCATCTGCTGGTCCCACATTTCAGGCATATTTTCTATATATCAAAAAAGAAAAATATAATCTGTGACACTACCATCAAAAATAACCATGTCTTTTTATATACATATAGAAGTATGCATTACACATATGAGAGGATTTTTAAAAGTTTGTGGTAAATGGAATCAAAGTACCAGTTTATTTTGGTACAAAATTTTGAAATTCATGCATAATTTTTATAATATGCATTTTCTATGAACTTTTTGAAGACTCCCTCATATATGTAATAATGATACATAGACATATTACAGATACATATTTTTAAATGTATTTATTTATTTCTTCCATAAGAGAGAGATGCAAGAGAGAGAGACAGGCACCCCCAACATTGTCTTCATATCACCGTCTATCCCTGCCTCAGCCAACTTGGATCACATGACAATGCCCAGCATGGACATGGAGGCCTCGGGACATGATCCCAGGACCTTCTCATGTGGGTCCAGCATCTCAGGTCATTGCATTAATGCTATACCATCAGCTTGCCCCTGCGTTACCTATGTATGTTGCTGAGTCTGGCATCTGACTCAGTTGCTGCTGTTTCATGGTCCAGGCAGAAGACATAAAACTCCTGGGTCACAGACTAAGAACTTCACTACTGAAGACACAGCCAACAGCATGAACAGCAACATCATTGTTTTAGTTCCTCCTTGGCCCTACGTCACATGGAGATGAAGTGGAAAGCGAAGGTTTTTCTTTAATTTACTATTCCTTTAGTTCATAGGGAACCTGTCACCAGGTTATAAGCATGCCCTAAAGGAGGAGTGTCTGTGCAACAAATACAGATAATTTGAGATTCTAAGCTAATTAGGTAAACTGCCATGCCTTCCAGATGTACTCAGATCTGATCCTTAACATGTAATTTCTGTCCTATAATGGATTATTACTCTGACTTCCCAAGCTTGTGACTTGTTGGATATGTCAACACTCTTGTTAAATAACTTCAGTTACATCATCACTTAAAGTCCCATGGTAAGATGCTTAGTCTCTACAAATGACCAATGGCATAGCAGAATCAGCCTTTTGAATGGTGGCTCGTTTTAGCTCCAGAAGGTATGTCCTTGCTCCAGAATCTGGCAGTGTTTGCTAACACTTTCCACATAGGACTTGCCAAGGATTTCACTCAGCTTTCTTGCCCAAAGCAGATATCTTTGGCACCATTGGATCCACTAGGTCTTCTCTCTCAAAAGACAGAGCTGTTTTTATCACAACCTTATGACATTACAAAGCCATCTTTTGACTTAAAACTGGCAGCCTTCTGAGTCACTTTATAAATAGGTTGGAACACTATTTTCAAGGGAAGCATAAACTGTTTATAAAATTCAGAAATGGTATATAACTTTCCCTCTCATTCTCAATGGTTAAAGGTACAAGAGCAAATACATTCCTTATCTTGAAAAAAAAAATGTCCTGAGAAACTTGGACTACTTTATCAATGAGTAGGCCTCTGAAACACTGTAAGGTTTATCTTCCAGATTTGGTGCCTTACCTGGGAATTCCCATTGCTCAGCATTTCCTACCCCTCATATCACATCATCAATAGAGTAGACCAGTGTGATGCTGGGCTAGAGTGCATATGAGTGGAGAGTGCTAAAGGGATGTTGCCAAGCAAGGCACTAGAGATAGAGTCTAATCCTAAAATATTTTAATTGGAGAGAAGATAAAAATTCAATAACAATAGAAAAGTTTATTTATTGGGTCATCAGAAAAGTCATGACAGGGACCAGCAGTTAGCGTAATGGCTATGTTGCTGTACTCCCATGTAGTCGACCGCAGTTCGAGTCCCGGACCCAGTGGCTTAAACTCACACTGGGCACGTGTGTGTTTGTGTGCCCAAGATCCCAAGAGGAGAATGCAGGAGAAGGGATTGAGGCATGGCCATCCCCCCAGGAGTGATTTCTCACTTTCTATCTCTCTATCTCTCTGTATTTCTTGCGAGCGCACGTGCCCTATAGCAAAAACCTCTCAAAAAAAAAAAAAAAAAAAAAAAGTCATGACACATTTTTACATACAAAAATACATCCAATGACCCAATAGTACTTATCAAATATATGGTAGGTGGGAAGAAAAAAATGTAAGAGTGTAAGGAAAGACAAGAGCATTACAAGCCTAGTGATTATTATAAGCCTACACACAGAATCAGAATTATAGAAGGCCTAAAAGACAAATGAGCATTTTCATGTTAATTTATACTATTCCAAAGAGTTTCCAGATCAGCTGGAGGACTTTTACCCCAAAGCCCTTCAGGAATTCATGCATATAGACAGCTTGTAATTTTTTTTTAACATGCTTTCTTAGGTCTCTGTGAACTTTGACACTCTTAGTGGGAAGGAAAGAGTTTTATGTGTGCAATTTTATGAATCTGATACACATCATTGTCACATTCCATTGTGTGGAACTTACCCAGTTGAGTCATAAGGCCACACAGCATTCTAATCAAAGTTGGGAAATGCGTTCTCAACCAATCGGCTACAGAATGATTATGTAATTAATAGAACTCAGTTCAAAATGGAAATATATTGTCCCTCGTTCAAAAAGCAGGGAAATAAATATGCTGCTGTAAAACATGCTAAAATATAAAGGTTTTACTTTTGTTCTATGGTCCTGGTCTATTTATTAATTTAAATTAAATGTCATTCTTAGTAAAGATTTAAAATTTTAAGTCTTCAGCATAAATTTTGTCATTTACCCTTACATTGTGCAAGTCCAGCTTTAAATGCAAATAGACGTATTTCCTTCGTATGTAAAATCACTAAAACTTTCCTTTTGTAGCTTGTATACATGTATGCCTATTTTGTTCCTACAGGAAGAGTAGAAATGCTGTATAAAATGAACTCAACTATTTCTATTTTACCTCTTGATAAACCTTCCGCCCACATATTTCCGTGAGTTACTGATGAGCAAGGGGGAATTGAGAGGTTAAAGGCACTATGGGTTGCCAGGTTGCCCTATTTTTCCCTCATCTGTGTCACTATTTTCAGTATATGTAAGTGGCTAAGTAATATAGGGAAGTAACATGAGTAAGAAAGCATATGATAAGCTTTTTGGATTTTTGTGTTCCTTAGAATATTATTGCCTTCTGCTTCTATAGCAAGTTCAGGTCAGAAGGGTGAGGTGCCAGTCCCCTCACTTCTTCAGTCTTAGATATAAGACTTTCCATGCTCACGTCAAGTCTTACTCAACTGGTGCGTGTACAGGAGTCCAGTGCTCATGGGACATTGCAAATACTATATGCAGATGGGGCAGTGAGAAATACTGGATATATTTTGTGTAGCTCATCCGTTCATGCACATGTTCTACTGTCCACTTATGAAATGCAACATTGAAAATAAAAGTATTAGTAAGTTCCAGGACAGTGACAACAGAGGATCTGCAGTGACAGCAGAGGACCCATCTGAGCACAGCGCCCAGTGCAACTGCACAGTCACATACTCACGAGGCCAGCTTTGTCTAACTATGTGTCCAGAAAGATGTTAAGAAGTATTTTGTTTTTGAAGGGAAAGTTTATTCAAGAGCTAATGCTTGAGAAAATCCAGGCATATAAACAGGATGGTTCCTGATTTATTTATCATTTACAGTTTTGTGGTTATGTACCAAGCACCTAATATATCCCAGGTATCAAATCTTTGCAGGAATTATCTCTAACTTGCACAAGTCTGAAAGACATTATCATCCCTAACTTACTCATGAAAAATGGAGGCTCATAGAGGCTAAGTGATTTCCCAGGACCACATGGCTACCAAAATAGAGCAATGTCTATTTCACTGCAAAACTCTTGCTGTGCACCAATATATCCACTCCATATAGATTCCCAATAACCTAATTATGTCTTTCAAAAATAAAAATGAGGGACCAGCAGTTAGTGTAATAGCTATGTCGCTGAACTCCCATGCAGTCGACGGCGGTTTGAGTCCTAGACCCAGTGGCTTAAACTCATGCTGGGCATGTGTGCATGCATGCCCAAGATCCTGAGAGGAAAACGGAGGAGAAGGGATTGCAGCATGGCCAACCCCCCTGGGGGGCGATTTCTTGCTTTCTGTTTCTCTGTCTCTGTCTTTCTGGCGAGCACACATGTCCTATAGCAAAAAACCTCTCCAAATAAAATAAAATAAAATGAAAAGATATTTTTCACTTCAGTTTAAGTGGCATAGTAACATGGCACTTTATAACACTGAAGACTATATCAGAGATTGGACTTCAGCTCCGGGGTCAGCCTGTACATGCCAAGCATGAACACATGCCCATGATTCTACTTGGCTACAGAGGATAGGGAGAGGATCATAGCATCCCTGTTGAGGATGGTGGCCTGTCTATGTGTGTCTTTTTCTCTCTGTGTCTTCCTCTTGTAAACTCAATCAATAAACTTTTTTGGGCTTTCTTGGAGAGATTTTTTGCTATAGGGCATGTGTACTCACCAGAGAGACAGAGAAAGATGGAGAGAGAGGAAGTAAGAAACCACCCCCCCACACACACCAGGAGGTTTGGCCATGCAACAATCCCTTTTCCTCCATTGTCCTCTTGGGATTTTGGGCACACATACATATACCCAGTATGAGTTTCAAGCTGCCAGGTCTGGGACTCAAACTGGTTGGTCATATGGGAGTCCAGTGCCCAACCACTGTGTCACCTGTTGGTCCTAATCAATAAACTTCCAAAAACGATACTTTTTCCAATTTTTAAAATATACTCATTCTCGGAACCAGCAGTTAGCGTAATGGCTATGTCGCTGGACTCCCACGTAGTCGACCGCGGTTCGCGTCTCGGACCCAGTGGCTTACAACTCACGCCGGGCGCGTGTGCGTGCGTGCCCAAGATCCCGAGAGGAGAATGGAGGAGAAGGGATTGCGGCGTGACCATCCCCCCTGGGGGGTGATTTCTCGCTTTCTGTCTCTATGTCTCTCTCTGTCTGTCTGGCGAGCGCACGCGCCCTATAGCGAAAAACCTCTCAAAAAAAAAAAAAAAAAATACTCATTCTCTTTGTTATTTTTTTCTCTATGTACTGGTCAAAGGCAACCCCAATAAATCTTATAGTTGCAAAGGTCCTTTGATCTAATCAAATCTAACTACAGACAGGAAACACTACTCCTTTATGTAACATCACTAAGTGGATATTCACCATTGTGTGGCTATTCCAAGTGTTGGAAAACTCCTTTATGCTCAGGCAGGCATTTCATTTGTAGCAATTCCTCAGCAAAACAAATCTGAATCAAATCAAGTGCTATAAAAATGTTAGGCTGTACATTTTCACAGCATGAAGTGTGTTCCATAATAAAATTAGGCTAAGAAAATATTACATTTTTAGGAAATATCTAGGCAATAAAATTATTGTTTGAGAAGCATGGAAAAATGTTTTGCCCACTCATGTTACTGACATATACCTTAATAATTTCCCTGTGAGAAAACACTCTGGTTAGCAGACAGCTGGGGGACAGGTGAATGAGCTTACAGACTGCAGTCTCTGGGCTGTCATGTTTTGCATTTTGATGAGCTGATGAACGAGACTTAAGCAATAGAAAAAGAACAAGTGTGTAAAGTCTAAAAGACATCTGGATTCAAGTCTCAGTTCCACAACTTGTCTCATGTCTAACTATGTGAAGTTGAAGGCAAACCTAACCTCTCCCAATGTCTTGTTTCTTCATCTGGGAACTCAGATGAATACAAAGTACTTCACAGAATTAAGAGAATTGGATGAAATCAGATGATGTATAGAAGGGTGCCCCACAAATATAGATGTCAATATGCCTTCCAGCACCAGAGTATGTGAGAGAATGTGAAAGCTGGAGACGAGAGAGAGAGAGCAACTGAAAGCAGAGCAAGAGGTCAGAATAATGAAGAAAAAGTGAATGACCGAGAATAGGAAAATAAGCACTGGAAGAAAAGAAAAGCAGTTCTGCATTTATCAAACATCTTTATGTCCAGTATTGTGCTAAATGCCTTTGGGAAATATTCTTAAATTTTATTTATTTATTTATTTTTTAGCAGTTTTTGCTTTAGGGTATGTGGATTTGCCAGAGAAAGACAGAAACAATGAGAGAGATAGTGAGAAATCACCCCATTGGGGGATGGCCGTGCTGCAATTCTTTCTCTTCCATTCTCCTCCTGGGATTTGGGGCACATGTGCCTGGTGTGAGTTCCAAATCACTGGGTCTGGAACTTGAACCGCAGTCGGCCATGAGGGAGTCCAGCAATGTAACCACTATGTCATCTGCTGGTCCCAGGGAATTTTTTTAAGTAATAATAAGGCAGTAGAAAAGATACATCTGACCTCAACATGTGCTAGAATCTGGATGCCTCATTTACTTAACATGTTCTGTGATTTTGGTTCATGATATGACCAATATAGCCTCATTCTCCTCATCTCTACAATGGGGATGATAAATATCTATCCCAAACTGTTGATGAGAATTGAGAAAGCATCTGTGAATGTATATTATGACTGTGTTAGCTATTAATATGATACTTTGATAGATAAGATGGGCTAGTAAAAATATTGATACCCTAATTTAGTATGCTATGGAAACACTGCAAAACTATGCTATTACTTAGTGATATTTGAAGTATGCACCAAGGAACAGTAGAGCCATGATTAGAATAAATAATATCTAGGAAACCATATTTATTTTCCTATAGAAATTATAGTTAAGACTTTAGCTCAAGGAGAGAGGGAGAGATCTGATACGATTTGGCTATGTTCTGGAGCTCAGATTCCGAATGTACACTTGGAAGCCATCAGCATTGTTTGACAAATACAGTTAGAAACCTGAAACAGGACAGTCAAACATAATTAAAAACTAGATGACTGCTCTGTAATGAGAAACAAGTTTTACTTCTTTAACTCCAACTGCCATGAATGTTGAGGGTCAGCCTAGGAAATTAACATAAGAATACAATTCAGATAGAGGAAAGGTGACTTCAATAGCAGTTTCATCACCTTTCAGGTGCCTTTTGGCTATATTCTTGTACCTCAGTTTCCCTCAGTGAGTAGGTGCTAATTACCAATTCACAGTATATGAACTCTTAGGGTTTGGGGAAGTTGATCTTGTTTTTTGTTTTTTGGGGGATTTTTTTTTTTTTTTTTTTTTTTTTTTTTTTTTGCTGCATAGCATGCCCCCCTTCTCTGGAAAGAGCACTCTATTTCCTTTGCTGGGATTGGCTCTATAACTCCATGTGTCTTGTTGGACCATAAGGATATAATGCCTTTCATAAAGTGAACGCTGGGTGGTTGCTGATATAAGCTTGGCCAATGTGACACTGAGTGTAATGACAAAAGAATTGTAAGGACAGTTACAACTGATTCATCAGCAGTACCACCTGATGACACCATGATTAACTCTTCCTTCCTGAATTTCCCAAGAGCTCCCCTATTTCCAGACCCATTTGACTGTGGTTCCACAAGCGTTACCTTTGTTTTTCTGAGACATTTATTTCCACTCAATAACTTCTTTGCTTAAGGTAGCAGAAGTGGTTTCTGTTGCTTGCTACCAAAACTAAACAAAAAATGTAATGGTGCTCCAACCTTGTAGGGCTGACAGGGCATTATCTCAGACTGTTAGACCTGCAAGAGAAACTATTGTTCAGATTTACTCTTCCAGTGTACCATTAACATAGAGAAAAACCCTAAATAGAACTACTCACCCTGGCATGGCACACACTCCAGCTGTTTTCCAGTCTCACATATGAAAGATCACTCTTCAGTGGCATTTAGGCCTTTCACAAATAGAAATGTTGCAGTCCAATTTTTATATATTATTTATTTTATTAACTCTCCTTTTGATGTGATATTCAAGAAATCATTGCCTAATCCAATGTCATTAAGCTTTTTCCTTGTTTTCTCTTAAGAGCTTTAGAATTTAAAGCCTTATATTTAGGTCTTTGATCCATTTTGAATTATCTTTATATATGGTATGAATCATGAATAAAAAATTAAGAATCAAAGTAGAGCGTGGTAATTGTAGTTAATAATACTATATTGTGTTATTGAAATTTGCTAAGAATGATCATAAATGATCCTTTTCACCACACTCTTCAAAAAATTGATAATTATGTAAGGTGAGGAATATATTAATTAGCCTAACGGTAGTAATTATTGTGTAGTAATTATAGTAATCATTTCACAATGTGTGTATACATTAAAGCACAATGTTGTTTATATAAATATAGATAATTTTTATTTGTCAAATAGTTAAATCTTTTTCCTTTTAATTTTACAAGAAGGCGCTAGAGAGAAAGGGAGACAGACAGAGGAAGAGAAAGAAAGCAGCCTCCAAATGGCATGGGCATGCTGTAATCCTTTATCCTCCATTTCTACATCCTGTTGGGATCTGGGGCATGCATGCAATGTACCTGATGTGTTTTTCAAGCCACCAGGCTGAGATTTAAACCATACAGCCATCCATGTGGACTCTGGCTCCCTTAACCATCAGGCCATGGAGCCAGCCCAAAACAGCCATATCTTTTGGGCCAGCACCATAGCACAGTGGTTAAGTACTATGCACAGGGAACCAGATTCCACATAGCTGACACGGTTTGATCCTTGAGTTAGAGGGAATATTGGCAATTCAGGTAGTTCTTCAGCCCCAGCATCTCAACAAATAATCCAGGCAAATGTGTATGCATGCCCCAATTCCTGATAGAATGGAGAAATGGAGGAAAGGAGGGTTGCAGCATGACCACACCCCACTGGATGGGTGCTTTATCTTTCTCTCTTTCTCTCTGGTGAAATGCCTATGTCCTCAAAATTAAAAAGGAAAAAAAAAATTTTAAAGTTAGATCTTGGGCCAGTCTGTGGCCTAATGGTTAAAGTGACTATATCCCACATGGCTGACAATGCATTTGAGTCCTGGACCCTGTGGCTTGATAAACATGTCAGACACACATGCATATGTGTGAGCCTAAAATCTCAAAAAGGCGGAGAAATAAAGGGACTGCAGTGTGACCATGCCCCAAAGGGAATGCAAGCTCTCTCTCTTCTTTTTGTCTCTCTGGCAAATGCACACACTGTCTGGCAAAATAAAAAAAATTTTAAAAAAAAATCTTTGTTTTTGAACTTCTGTGTGTCTGCATTTAATTTTCCTGACATAGCACTTCCTTGAGAACTTCTTGGAGATCTGGTCTGGTGCTGGTAAATTCTTTCAGCTTTTGTTTATCTGAGAATGTTCTTGTCTGTTCTTCCCATAGGAAGGATAATCTTTTCAGGTACAGTAATCTTGGTTAAAATTGCTTTTCTCTTAACACTTTGAATATATTTTCCCATTCTTTCCTCACTAGCATTGTTTCCGATGAGAAGTCGGCTGTTAGTCTGATGGGATAGCCTTTGTAGGTAACTTGCCATTTCTCTCTTGCCAATCTTAGTATCTTGTCTTTGTCTGTGGTTTTGGTCAGTCTGGATATAATGTGTCTTAGAGAAGATCTATTTAAGGTCCTTTGTATTTCTTGGAACTAGATCTTTGAGTGCCTCTCGAGGTTTGGAAAGTTTTCTTGCAGGATTTCATGGAATAGATTATCAATGCCCTTATGAGTCTCTTCACCTTCTGGGATGCCAATTATCCAGTGTTTGGATGTTTGATGGTATCTAGTACTTCTCATATTTTATTCTCAAGTTTTTGGGCAATTTTCTCAGTCTTTGTGGTGGATTTTTCTAGCCCAGCAATTTTCTCTTCTACATCTGAGGTTCTATTTTCTATATGATATAGTCTGCTTTTAATACTTTCAAGGGAGATTTTGACTTCCTGTATTATAGCCTTCATCTCTAACAGTTCCACTTGATTCTTTTGTAAAATTTGTAATTTCTCTTTTAGATATTCCAAGAATTTCCTCACCTCCTGGAACTCGTCAGCTCCTTTCTCCTGCTTCTTCTGCAGTTCATTGTCTCTCTTCTCTTCCATCTCTGTTAGCTTCATCATTATGAATGTTCTAAATTCTTTATCAGACATTTCCATGATTTCCATGAAAATGAAAATGGCCAACATAATCGTAGGGATAAGTCTGGAGTTGAATATTATATCTCAGAATTCAATCGGGAAGATCAAACCACAACAGAAGATAGATTAAGTACATGAGACTGAACTGGTGAAATAGCATTCTTGACTTTTGACTAAAGTAGTGCAGCTTTTCTTTTAGCCTTTGTTGTCCAGTTTTAAGAGTTTTTGTCCTGTCTTGAGCTGTCAATAGGTTCATGTACCTATTATTTGAACAGAATACTAGACTGTTTCCAGGCTTTAAGTTTTAAGCACATTTCCTTACCAATTCAAAACTGCTTTTCTTGAAATTACCAGCTGAACTTGCTATTGAAAGTAGTTAGATTATTTAAGAAATTGTGTGATCAATAAAATGTGGGGGAAAAAGTAATGAAAGACAACTGTAGACACCAGAGATAGTATGAGAAGAGGGTGGGAAAGGGCAGAGGGTCAGACATGGGGGTAAAAAAAATTACGCATACACACACACACACACACACACACACATACACACACACGCGCGCACACACACGTACACACATACACACACATATATATATATATATATATATATATATGAAACTAGAAATGGGAAATCATTGATGATAACATGCATGATTAAGCCACTATGCAGTATATTCTGGATGGGAAACCACCTTTTGTATGCTGTGACAATGCTTGGGCGATGAATGTAAATTAATTAATTTAAAAAAAAGTTTCAGGAGGACAAAAAACATGAAAACTGTTTATCTTGAAATTAAAAACAATGCATATTTGATGACTGCAGTAAGCTATACAGCCCCAGCTAGGTGCTACTTTATAGTATGTTCATTCTACTCACTGAGGTTTATGCCTAAAGTCAGACTTGTGTTCATGGACATATATATATCAGCTGCACTTGCTATTGGAAATACTTAGATTAAGTTCATTAGTGAATCAATAAAATGGTGAGAAAAGGCATAGAAAGCAACCATAGATACCAGAGACAGTGTGGGAGGAGGGTGGGACATGGCAGAGGATGAGAGATAGGAAATCAAGGACGGCCAAAAAAAAGCAAAATATACAAGAAACAAGAAATGGAAAATTATTTGTTGACGAAAACATGTATGTTGACGTGCTTGACTGAGCCAATATACAGTGTATTCTGGATGGGAAATCTCATTTTGTATGTTGTAATGATGTATAATGAATGAATGTAAATAAATAAATTTAAAGTAAAAATAATAATAATAATAATAAAAGAAAAAAGAGATCTCTGTTTTAAAGAAGTGTTAACATTATCATTTTTATCCAAGAAATTCTGGCATCACTTAGTGGAAGCTCTGACAAAGGTGGTTTACTGAGTCAGGATCCTTGAGTTAGAAGAGAAGGAACACTGGCAATTCAGGCCGTTCTTCAGGCACAGTGTAAGGAAAATTGTAGGTTGGGTCAACTGAGAGTTTGGTATTGCTACAGCTAAATATCCCCCCTAAAATTCACATGCTGAGATTTGGTTATGACAGGATTAAAAGAGTGAAAACTTAATCTGACTATGGTGTTGAAAGATGGAGCCTTAGAGAGAAGATTAGGATTAAGGTTAGCCGGGTAGGTTTTGAAGGAGAGTCAATGAGGCCAGAAGACAGACAGACGGACACAGATATATGCTTTCCTGCTCACAACTAGATGGTGATTCATCCAGAAGACCCTCACCAGAGGTGGCCCCCAAACCTTCAAATTACAAGCAGGATAAGCTTGTGTCCTGTTCAATTACCCAAACTCCTGAACTATCTGCTATTAAAAACAGAAGTGACTAGAACAGGTACTTTCCTTCTTCCTTTGTAAGATCCCTCTCTGATCTTCCAGTAAGCAAGCCCTGCCTTTTCCCCAATCCTTCAAGATCCTACCCTCTTCAGATGTCAAACAAAGCATCACTGAGGGATTTCTGGGAAAGGGAGTTTGCCTTATAGAGCTCATTTAGTGGCACCTGAAAAATAAAAAAAAGTTTGCTCATATCTGCTCCAAGTATTAATCCATCTGTATTTAAATAATTAACAATTTTTCAAACTCATTTATTCCTTCACTCATTTATTTATAGGGTACGTGCGCTCACCAGACAGACAGAGAGAGAGATAGAGACAGAAAGCGAGAAATCACCCCCCAGAGGGGATGGTCACGCCACAATCCCTTCTCCTCTATTCTCTTCTCGGGATCTTGGGCACGCACGCACACGCACCCGGCATGAGTTCTAAACCACCAGGTCCGGGACACAAACCACAGTCGACTACATGGGAGTCCAGCAACATAGCCATTACGCTAACTGCTGGTTCCCTTTATTGTTGGTTTTGATATGTAACTATTGAGCATTGACTATGAAACAGGCACCATGAAAAGATCTAGAAACACAGCTATTAACAAACTTACCAAGAGCCTAATATTTAATGTGCAACGCAGAGATAATGCAAGAAACTTATGAAATATTTCAATAGAAATCATTGAGAATGGTAGCTGCCCAATTTAATTCTTGGAAAAAAGGCAAATATTTGGTCAGAAATCATGGACCCATCTCTCGTAAGATCCTATTCATAAGGCTAGTACACATTCTGCTGAAATCATTTATGGCAGACATAATCAGATCCAAAGCCCCAGTGTCAGGAATTTTGATCAGGTGAGAGACCAGATGGAATAAGAATAGGCAGAAGGAACAACACCACATTGTTCCCTGTGGTATCCAGTGACAGTTCAATTCAATAGGAGCTCATTTTCATGGAGTCTCACTCATCAAAAGATGACTGCTCATTAAAATCCAATAAAAACAAACATAGAAGTCCCCTTCTTTGCTAACTATGAACAGATACAGATGTTACTAGCTTGAATGGCTAATAAATTGCTGACTTTCCACAATTTGGGCACCCTGACTTTGTCTACCTATTTTTCAGTTGCCTTCTTAGGCATAAGAAGTTCTGGTCCTGTATTTTAAAACAGATGCCAATTTATGATGTAGGTTGCTTATCATTGCATGAAAACTTTTACCTCACATAGAGGGGGGGAAATTACCTTTTATAAAGGCTTTTTTGTTTTTGATTTTTTTTTTAAATTGGGATATATTTCTGTGGTTGTTCCTTTGCTCGCTATGGTGACATTTTTATTGTTTGTTTGTTTTTGTTTTTTTGGTTTTGTTTTGTTTTGTTTTATCCAGGATGAAGGATTTTCTCAGAAGTCTGGCAGTCCAACTTCAGGAGGTAATGTCCAGCATTTTCCATATACCAAGCTGGCAGGCAACCGTTGATTTCAAAAGAGCAACAAATTCAAACTGATCCAGATGACTCATGTCTGGCAGAAAATGAACTCCCCTTTAAGCCTAACTGCTCTCCCACTCAACTGAGCAAGGGAAAGGGAGGTCTGTGATGGAAGTTTTCTTACAGACAATGAAACGATATCTAAAGTGGATCAACAGGATAAACACACCCTTATTTCATGTTTTCTGACATGAAGAGACACTTTAGCAGCACAATAGCTTGTATTCACAAGATGTCAAGCTACTGAAAGCTCTCTTTAGACTTTCTGAAATATCTCTCTAATGAGAAATTAAAGCTGAGAGGGTGATAACATCAGAGAGATTTTTTTTCTTCCTACTTTCTTTAGATTGAGAAACAAAATGCCCAAATACTCTTTTGTGACTGAACTTATTGACCATTTCTGGAGGCTTGGAGGAAGTTATTTGTGTGGGCATTTAGAGGACTCAGTTCAGGTAGGAAAGGTTGGGATCTGTCAGCTAATCCATCCTCCCCCAGGGGGAGTTCAAAAGGAAGAAGAGAGTGAACATTGATAAGCACTTCCTAAATACTGCCTATCTGGCTTCGGAGGTTGTTTCCTTTGACAATATCCTGTTTTCATGGATTGAACAACCTCACACTAGGCACCTGATCAAGCACTGCCCAACTGAGATTTGAGTTCCTGAATCATATAAAAAAAAAAGGAGGTGAAAAGCAAAGGCGGAGAAAGACGAGCACATGCTAATCCAATCTACCTAATCATACAGGAGCCCTAGGAAAGCCATCCAGAGCCGGGGTTGCTCTGCTTCCTGAAGGAGCACAGGGAGCATGAATGGCCCAGCATGGAAATATAGTGACTCCAAATTCAAATTGCTTTTTTTAAAAATTGCTTTCTTTCCAAGCAGATAAACTGGCTACACACAGCAGCCTGAGTTGTGGAAATCTAACACATTGAAACTCACATTCACGAATGCTCTCAGAGCATATTTAAGATTCTCAAGCTTCTTCTCTGACTCAGTGGTATGACCTGGTGTCTGGGTCCCACTTTGCAACCAACAGAGATCCTGACAAGTCTCATTAATCATTCTGTCCCCATATCTGGCACCAGGCCTGGAACACAGTAGACTGGATAAATACATGATGAATGAAGGAAAGAAAGATGGAAAATAAAATAAACTCAAAATTAATATTTACATGTGCTATATCACTTATTTCAATTTAATTTGGATTTCGACTATTACTATCAGTTCTGACTTTTTTATTATCTCTAACTTGACGACTGTATGTTCAGATGTTAAAAGGAGAAGTTTTATTTCGTATTTTAGACTAAGGTGGAAGGCCAACGTCATGAATGTCATATTGTTTTACTTCCTGCTGTCAGCCCCCAGCACAACTTGGGGCTTCTCTTTATTCCTCTGCCTACATTGTCCCCTCTCTCTGCTCCAAAGATACAGATAGGCCCATGTTTCTAGAAGGAATAAATTTATATGAAGGTACTTCAAACAGTTCATAGAAAAATGGAATTAGAGTATGAGTGGTTTTTTTGATGCAAAAAAAATGATCAAGTCCCATGTATGGCTTTTGTTTTTATTGAGAGAGAGAGATTTTTGCTATAGGGCATGTGAGTTTGCTGGAGAGACAGAGGGACAGAAAGTGAAAAATCACTCCCCTGGGGAATGACCACATTGTAATCCCTGCTCCTTTCAAGATTTTGGGAATGCGCATACACATACCTGGCATGAGTTTTAAGTCACCAAGTCCTGGACTTGAACCATGGTCGACTATGTGGGAATCAAGCAATGTAACCATCTGCTGGTCCCATGTATGACTTTTTTCATAATATGTTTTTTCTGTTTCCGAAGACCCTTGCTTAGGAGCACAACATTCGACCTCTACTGGGCAAATACCTTCATAAACCAATGCAATGAGAGAATGTAAGGGTTTTTCTGGCCATCTCTCTTCTTTCCTGTATCTGTACCATGGGACTCTCCCACTCTGGAACCCAATGGGAAAAAGGCAAATATAAAGCCTGCTTTCCCTCCTTCTCATCCATGTGTCCTCTCCTTCTCTTCCCCACCCCCCTTTTTCACACTGTATTTAGTTTCTCTTTCTTGCTCATGGCAGAGTGATCCCTTCCTCCTTCCTGTTTGCAGACACTCTTCTTTCAGGAGGCTAGGGAGAGAGCCCAGCTTGGTGCAGCTCTGCCCACCCAGATTTCTGTTTCTTGCACAGCTAAGTTATTCAGCCCATTCAGATCTCAGCACGGGTAAATGAGGTGGCTATCTTCAAGATGCAATTTAGTTTCCCTAAATCTCTTTTCATTAAAATCTCTGACCATCAGGTTGCTATGACAGCATGCTCTTCTCCTAATTATTAGATCAATATGTGATCATTCCTTCATTGGGGCAACAACGTATATTATTATTTTTAAAAAGTAAAAATAAAAAAGTCCATGTTATCTGTGATGAGAAATTAATTACTTATAGGTCAGCAGGTGGTGTATTGGTTAAGGTGCTAGATTCTCACATGGTCAACTGTAGTTTGAGGGTTGGACATAGCAGCTTTAAAATCATACCAGGCACATATGGGTGCATGCCCAAAATCCCAGGAGAAGAATGGAGGAGAAATAATTGTGGTGTAGCCACACCTTTAGTGAGTGATTTCTTTTTCACTCTCCCTACCACTTTTCCTCTCACAATCTGTCTGTCTGTCTGTCTGTCTCTCTCTCTCTCTCTCTCTCTCTCTCTCACTCTATCTAGTGAGTGCACATGCCCTATGGCAAACACCGTTAGAAAAAAAAGTGAATCACCTAATGGATTGGTTGATTGTCAATCAGTATAGTGTAGTGAAAAATAGCATCAACTATGGAATCATACCAGTCCCTTCATTTATTGACCCTAAGACCTTAGGCCAATTACTTCTCAGTTTTATCATCCTTAAGATGGAGTAACTATGGTACCTATCCCCTAAGGTTGATGCAATTATGAATGAGGATGGGTAGATGGACAGACAGACAGAATGATATGCTTTTAAAGAGCAACCCTAGACATTTGGAAACTAGCCTGGCATTCACAGCTAAGCCGTGTTATTCTTCTCTTAGACATGAAAAGAAAAAATCTTACAAAATACCAAGCTCAGACAAGGTTTCGTTGAGACAATGGTTAAGTCAAATTAAGCCACTTCATAGTTTTATCTAAGAACAGACAACAAGGCCACTGTGCTACCATAAAGTACCCAACATCACTCTCTTGACAAAATGAGTGACTGCTATCTCTCTACCAATCATTACTTTATCTTGGTTCTAATCTCATCTCTAATGGATAGAATTTAATGAGGTACTTGATCATAAAATTGCCCCTATATTTTGGACAGCATCTAATATAAAGCACGTTTTTCCTTCCTTACATTTCAATTAAATCCTACATCCTTTTCTAGGTTCTTTCTAACCCATCATTACTGAGACACTCCACAGTTCCCGGTGCTGTTTGTTCTCCCTCATAGAAACAACTGCTCTACCTCTGGTGTTTCTGTGGTCTTTGACTGAAGGGCATTGATGACAGGTGCATACATACATAGAGTGGTGATGGACACAGAGTGAGTGTTTGAAATCTTTCCCATCGTATCATTATATGTAGCCTGAGAGAATTAAGTACAGGACAGGGAAATCATGTGAAACACAAGAACCAAAAAGGAGATCTAGAAGAAGGTCAGGCTTATCAATCAAATAAGAAGAACTAATCCTGTCTATCACAGGAAGGCAGTCCCTAGACAATGATGCAACTGGGTAAGTGCCAAAGAGCTTATGGGCATCTGTGGTCAGTAAACAAGGCAACATATTAAACGAATTAATACGATGCCTCACACATAGAACACATACAAAATTTTCACAAGTCTTTCATCACCAAGCGCATAGGAAACCCTTGAGGATAAAATGAAGTTGACCGTCAGTGAGAGTCCACAAAGGACAAGAGCACTTCTTTCACCCTGAAATAGCACATGACAAAGGACCATGAGGTTGTACTTTCAAAAAGCTCTTGGCATTCTCGTCTGTACTCAGAAAGCACAACAATGTTTTTGCACAGCAATCATACCACTGTCACTTGGCATTCTCTGGTATGGCCCCATGATAGTCATTTGCAGTGTAAATTCGAGTCACATCCCAGCAATTTTGCTATCACTCTTACTGTAAAGTCACCTTGCAGGTTTCCTCTACAAGGCTGTGAATATTTTTCAACTTTATTATGAAGCTGATTTGTTTTCCATTTGCTTATTGATGAATTTTGCTGTTAACCAGAGTATTTGTTCAGTGGCTAGTAATAAGTCTGGGGAATCTTTACAGGACAAACCTTATGAGCCAGCAGGAATAACAGGTAAAACTAATGGGGATCCAGCTCTCATTGTTCATTCTGCAGCTTCTGTTCCAGGCACTTATCAATTTATTCCACTGATAAGAATGGCATGTTCACAATAAAGTCATGGAGAGTGGAAAACAATACATCTGTGTCCATTATTTATTCATGCCCAAGTCATATGTATGAAAAATACTAACCATTAACACCAGAACAGCAATCTTTTATGATAATTGTGTCATTGTTTTCTTTACCATTCACCCCTTAGTGTGTTACATGCAGAAAACAAATGGTAGTTTGGTAATCAGTTATTACTGACTCCTCCACCAGAGCACAGGTGTGTAGACCAGAGCAAATAGTTTCTGTCTCCTAATGTCTATATTTTTGGAATTAAATATACACAGTGGAATTTAGTCCAAACTGTTGGATCACTGGAAAAGTCATTACATATTTTTTCTATGTAAAACAACGTCATGAGTTTTCTGATGACCCAATAGTTTACATATGCAAAGATGTTCTATATATGCACACCATCGTTGATATGTTTCCATGGTTAATATTTTTTTCAAAAGTTTATCACTCAGGACCAGCAGATGGTGTAGTGGTTGCATCACTGGACTCCCCATATTGTCAACCACTGTTGAGTCCCAGACCCAGTGACTTAAAACTCATTCTGGGTGTGGGTACATGTGTGTCCAAAATCCCAAGGGGAGAGTGGAGAAGAGAGGATTGCGGCATGGCCTCTTCCCGGGAGGTGATTTCTCACTTTCTGTCTGTCTGACTCTCCCTGTCTCTCCAGCAAGTGCACACGTTCTATAGTAAAAATATCTCTAAAAAATAAATAAAATTTATCATTCTAAAGTGATACATGGTAGTCACCCCTTATTTGTGGAGATACTTCTCAAAACCGTCAGTGGATGCCTGAAACTGCAGATAGCAAACTCGGTACATACTATATTTTTTCCTGTGCATATGTACCCATAATAAAATTTAATTTCTAACTTAGGAAACCTAAGATTAACAACAATTACTACTAATAAAATAGGACCGCTACCACAATATGTAAGCATTGCTATTCTTACACGTTGGGGTATTATTGAATAAATGAAGGACTACTTGGACACAAGCACTATGAGTCTATGACAGTCACTCTGTCATAGACTGTCAGGAGGGGCTCCTAGGTGATGACTGGGGAGGTAGCACATATAGCATAAATGTGCCAGGCAAAGAGAGGGTTCACATCTCTGGTGGAATGGAGGGATAAAGTCCCTGAGAATTCATCACACACTTTAGAACAATATGAAATTTAAAACATAGGAGTTGTTTATCTCTGAAATTTTTCACTTATTACTTTTGAACCACAGGTGGCAACAGATAATCAAAATCCTGAAACCACAAAAAAGCAAACAAAGGATAAGGGGATACTACTGTAAATCACATTATGAAAATAATTACAGTTAAAAAAAAAAACCTTACAATGCCTATTGTTTCACATTCCTCCAAAAAATATTCACTTCTAATATTTTAGCATGTTGGGAACAGCGGATGGCATGGTGTTTAAGGGCACTGGACTCCCACATGGTCGACCGAAGTTTGAGTCCCAGACCTAGAGGCTTGCATTCCCACTTTTCCTCTCTTTCTCTCTCACTCTGTCCTTCTCTGGTCAAACAAACAAACAAACAAAATAAATAAATAAAGTTAAATAAAATAATTATTTAAAAAGAAATAAAATAAAGTTAAATAAAACAATTCTTTAAAAAGAAATATTTTGGTGTGTTTAGTGTATATTTTAGGTCCTTTTTTTAGTGGCTAGGACCTGGTTTACATACACACATATGTGTGTGTGTGTGTATATATACATACATACATATATATATATATATATATATATATATATGTACATGTCAGTGTATGTATTTGTACACATTAGGGGTCTTTAAAAAGTTCATAGCCAAAGTATGAATGGATTTCATTTCTGTGTTTTTTGTATCAAATCAACTCATTGCTTGATTTCATTTTTCCATTTTTGAAATCCTTTTGTATCTTCACAGGCAAATATGTGTATACAGTTGTATTCACACTTTGCATATGATTTTTACAAAAAAAAAATTCTCCATCTGGCATAGTGTAGTCACATTCTCCTGATGGTCTGATCGTTATCTTTGAAATGCTTGATTGGTAACTTTGGAAATACCCTTGTTCTACCCACATTTTTGTTTTTCTGGCCTTTGAGGTTTTGTTTTGCTTTGTTTTGTTTTGTTTTTGGACATTTGCTAAGCACATGTGTGCTCCCTGGAGAGAGACAGATAAAGAAAGAGAGGGAAAGTGAGGAGGCACCCCCCCAGGGGATATAGCCATGCCACAATCCCTTCTCCTCCATTCTCCTTTTGGGACTTTGGACACACACATACCACATACCCAGTGTATTTCTCAAGCCACTGGGTCTGGAACTCAAACTGTGCCATTGGCTATGTGGGATTCAGTCACCATTACCACCACCCCAATGACTGGCCCATCCACTTTTTATTTTTTTAAGACTTTTGGTCTTTGTTCATACATTTATTCTTCTCATTGTATGAGTGATTCAACAAAATTTCACTGTCTTTTCTATTACATCAGCTCAGTTCCTTGAGCTCATGTAGTTTTATTTTTTTAAAGCAGGTATTATTCTTACGCATCAGGAATAACCCTATTTCTCAAAAGACATCATTAACAATACTGAGGTAAAAATTATTCACATAATTACCTATACAGTAATAACAATTTCACTTCTGAAATTGTGCACTTCTGTGTATACCCCTGCTTAAAGAAGGAGCATGTTGACTGAGTCCCTATAAGGGTAGACAGTCTGAAGACACACAGAGCTCCTGCCGGGTCCATTTGGAGAATCATTTGTATCAATAAGGTACAAATTTCAGTGGGAGAGAAACAGGAGAAGAACAGAGGGGAGCACAAGGAGAAAAGTAGAGCTGAAGAGTAATTTTAAAGAAATTCAACAGAGACATCCCCATAGCATACTGGTTAAGGGAGCTGAACTGCACACGTTCAACCACAATTCCAGTCCCAGTATCTCTGGCTTGAAAAACACAATGAGCACATGTGCATGCGTGCCCAAAATTCTGACTGAGTGGAGGAACTGAGAAGGGATTGAGATCTAACCATACTCCATTTGAGGGAGGGGAGGGGGTACTTTCTCCCTCTCTCTTCCTCTCTTTTTCTCTTTGCTTATCTCTCTCTTAAGTACATGTGCCCTCTGGCAATATGGAAAAAAAAATAAAGGAAAATAAAAAGAAAGAAATTCAGCAACCCAAAGGAGCACTGTAGCTCATTACATGGATTCCCATGACAGAAGAATTAGAAAAGTTTCTGTATAATGAGGGGGCAATTAGAATGAGTTTAAGGCAGCCTTGTTATTTATGATTGAGCAAGGTCAACGTGATTAAGTCTCTTCCATTATTTATAAGTTTGTGTAAGATTACTGTAAAGTCTAGGTGTTTTTATGTTATAATGGAATTCGTGGTAGTTATTTTAGGTCCTTGTGATGTACGCATCTGCTTCCCCCAACATTTCAGTCATTAAACCAAAAATATACACAGTATGATCTGACATTAATCAAGAGAAAGAGCAAAATAATTCTAGGCGTACTGAGTATTTTTTAAGAGCATCCAATAATGAAACGCATAGTCACTTTTATTCTCTATCATTTGCTTATGGAAAACAATTTTAAAAGGCAGTTTACATCACATGCTTAGCTTGAATCTTTTTTGAAATTTCTCTTTTGGTGGCCACTTATAATTAAACACATAACTTCTATGAATAATATCAATGTTTGTGGTTACATGAGTCAACTGTAAAGTCAGCCGTATCCCTGCAATGAGGGAGCATTCGCCTCTGAATTTGTATGACTAACATTCCCACATCAATGGGGGAGTTAGCTTATAGCATCTGTTGCAGACACATGAAAATTCAATTAAACTATCAGCCATCAGAATTACCGTGGAGCAAATATCAACATAGAAAACCATGAACTAATTAAATTTCGAATTTTAAACTGGAGATAAAAGTTATATTCTAAGTCAGTCATATTGGCTGACTCACTTCCCAGAAAGCTAACACACATTTTAAAAATAAGATATTCTCTGGAAATATAGGCAAAGGAGACTTTTATTTATTTCTACTTTTTGTCAGATTCATCTAAAATACAATTTTGTAATAACTCAAAAATATAAGTTGTAAAATGAGGAGTCTCTCAAAAGCTCATAGAAAATGTGTATTAGGAAAAAAACTACACCTGGGTTTTCAAAAATTTTGTATCAAAACAAACCCATACTTTAATTCCATTTTTTCTACAAACTTCCTAAAGTTTCCTCAGAAAAGATCATCAGAAGTTGAGGTAAGAGACGGGAGGTTAAATTGGAAGATAGGGCAAAGATTTTATAATTCTTCCTTAGGTGATAACAAGGAAATTGAATAAAGGTTTAACAATCTTAAAATTATATTCCCATCTTTCTCTATGAAGAAAAGATGTGCTATATAAATAGAAGAAACATAGCCAGTCAGAGAAGCCATTGGTTCTGTCATGAAGGAACCAACCTCACACAGTTAAAGCTAGATAGGGCTTTAGAGTTACATCACCATATCTGGAGCTTTTCCCTTTAGAACTAAGCTAAGAGTATCAGAGGTCATCTGGCATTCTTCCTAATTGAATTACACAGGTAGTCATGACCATAGCAGCATGGGGCAATATTGAGAGGTGGGTGCCTAATTGCAAATTAGAGCAGTAGAAGTCAGCTCCCATTGTGACCAAAAGGACACCATTCTTATGGAAGATGCCATGCCAGGTCATGCCTCTCAGTTCTCAGGAATGATGTCCTCTCATTTTGCCTGACCCATTGTATTTATGAATTCTATCTTCTTTATTGGTTGATGATCAAAATTGGTCTCTTGCTGAGCAAGTGACTAATAGTTAATTGAAGAGAATGCATTGGATATACATGGTAAAGAGACCACATTAGTTTTCACAGAGGCACTCATGAGCTCAGTTTACTTTTGAGGATCCTGGAAATGGAAATGAGGACTGCATTCTAATTCCAGATCAGTCACTCTGGGCAACCAATTGAGCTATAATAGGTAGGGACTGGTACCTCTAATAATACCAAAGGATAAAGTCCAGTCCTGGGGCAAATACAATCTTTTTTTTGTTTGTTTGTTTGTTTGTTTGTTTGTGTGTGTGTGTGTGTGTGTGTGTGTGTGTGTTTTTGAGAGGTTTTAGCTATAGGGCACGTGCACTAGCCAGACAGACAGAGAGAGACATAGAGACAGAAAACGAGAAACCACCCCCTAGGGGGGATGGTCACGCCGCAATCCCTTCTCCTCCATTCTCCTTTCAGGATCTTGGGCATGCAAGCACACGTGCCTGGCGTAAGTTTTAAGCCACAGGGTCCGGGACGCGAACCGCGGTTGACTACATGGGAGTCCAGCAACATAGCCATTACGCTAACTGCTGGTTCCCAGTCAAATACAATCTTTAAGCTTTGTGATCATGTATACACAATTGACTAACAAAAAGGTATGCCTAGTTCAGAAGCAGTACAATAGCTAAAGAAAACTCATAGTACTTTCCTCTTACTGTAACAGTTCATATTGCCCTCTCTAGACCTAATAAGCAAAAGGGGACCCTTTCTTTAATGTATAAAGCATTAACAGAACGAAATTGACACTAAACAAACCAGTTAGCAGGAGGTATGCCACAATCCCTTCTCCTTTCAGGATTTTGGGCACAGATGCATATACACGGGGCATGAGTTTCAAGTCTCTGGGTCTGGAACTCAAACCATGGTCAACCATGTGAGAGTCCAGTGCCTTAACCACTATGCTACATGTTGGCCCCCTTTAGACTTCTTTTCTTTTTAATTATTTAACTTTATTTATTTATTTATTTATTTATTTATTTATTTTTAATTTGACCGAGAGGAACAGAGAGAGCGTGCAAGAGAGAAAGTGAGAAAGCAAGCCACCAGGTCCAGGACTTGAACTACGATCGGTCATATGGGAGTCCAGCGCCCTTAAGCACCACAGCACCTGCCAGCCCCTAGAAATCTTTTTTTTTTTTTTATTAAAGGGAAAGTGATCCTGGTTTCTTGAAATTTTAATATGTGAAAAAGATCATTTAGATCTTGGTAAAAAATTATCTTAATATAGGGATTATAGAGACTTGCCTATATGGTGTATAATCCCTTTCCTCTCAATCTCTTTTTATTTTAAAAATTATTTATTTTAAATTTTATTATTATTATTATTATTACTATTATTTAATTTGCTATACGGCATGTGCACCCATCAGAGAGAGACAGAAAGAGAAAGAGAGGGAACATGAGAAAGCAAGCTTCCAGGTCTGGGACTCAAACCACAGTTGGCCATGTGGGAATCCAGCACCTCAACCACCAAACCACCCACTGGCCTGCTCTCAATCTCACTTAAAACCTACTCCATTCAGGATCTTGCTCTACCCACTCTTTTCCTTCTCAAAGTCACTAATGACCTCCACATTGCTAACCCTGGTCAATTCTCAGTCTTTATCTTATGAATCAACAACAGGATCTAACACAACTGCTCTGCCTTCTTCACTTGACTTCATGGACGCACTCTTTCTGGGTGTTCCTTCTTCCTCACTGGTTTCTCATTTCTTTTTACCGGTGCCTCCTTTCCTCCAGCCTTTAACACTGGAGCACTCTAGGGCGAAGTCTTTGCTCCTCCTCCCTGTTCTTCCAATGCTCACTCCCTTGGTGATCTCACCTAGTCTCAGCTCTAGGCATACTCCCATCTGTGTGCCAGTCACCAGGCGTCTTTCCTTGAAATCCAGATGCATCTATCTACTCAACATATCTGCTTGCATATGTCTGATAAAAATGTCAACTTAACATTTCTGTAAATGAATGTTTTCTGATCTTCTCCCCCAAAACAGTTTATTTTCTGTCTTCTCTCTCCCAGTTGATAGCAACGGCATCTGTCCAGTTGCCTTGGCCAGAACTTATAGACATCCTTAACTAATTTCTTTCTCTAACTCCTATATCCCACTCATCAGATAGGCCATCTATCTGGCTCTATCTTTAAAATACAAATCAGAGATTCAATCATTCCAGAAATATCTATGGCAAGAAAACATTGTTCTCTATACTGAAATATGACATACGCCTCACTCTGTGCCCATTCTCACATGGAATTCCATGCCATGTAATGAACCCATTAAACAGTCTGTTTATGCCATCTGAAACAATTGTCTTTGAGTTTATTCTCTAACCATACTAAACAAAAGAAAATTAAGTTGTAGTTCAATGTCTATTTTATTTTTTTCCAGGTATCTTTCTCCACAGATACTAATGTCTCAGAGTTAGTTCATTATTAGAAAGTGACTTCTTTTCCCAGAAGAGCATAATACTGTTCATTTGGCACTCCCAGAGAGCCTATTAATACAATTTAAGGTATGCGAGAATAATCAAGGTTGCATCGTTTGTAGCCTAGTGTGCCTGCATCTTTACTAAGAGAGACATCATTCCTACCTATTAATACACATTTCTCTTTTCCTTTCTATTGAGTGATGAAGTGCATATTTATGCTCTAAAGTTAATGCATTACCTTATTTTCTCTGTATATACAAAACATTTTACATCGCATAGAAGTACAAAATTGAAAACAGTGTATAGTAATACACTTGTTCCCAGGATCTATAGAAAAAGAGTGAGAACCTAAAATCCTCTTGCTTCCTCAACTTGTTAATCCATTTAACAAACAATGATTGAACAGAAATAATGTACCAGACACTTCACCAGGGACTAATGATTCAACAGTGGTCAATGCAGATGTAGTTTCTGTCCCTCAGTACAACTCACAGTCTAGGGACAAAGAAATAGATCATTATATAAAACCTGCTGAGTTGGGTGAGGAGCAATGTCACAGGAACACCAAGGAGGAAGACCTGGCACCAAATCCAGGATATCAGCATAGGCCTTTAAGAGAAAATAACCTTCAAGGTATGATCTGAAGGGTGAGTAGGAAGATCCAATTTGTCAGAGAGGGCAGGCTTGTGTTCGAAGCACAAGGAATAGCTTGTACAAAGACCTGGACATAACACCTTCCATAAAACAAAAACAAAACAGCAACAACAACAACAAAAAAACCTAGACAGGTATTAAGGTACTTAAAAAGGAAAGGAACAGTAAGAAAACAAAACCAAACTGGAGTCAATTCTAAGCCATGGCAAAGAGCCTGCACTTTGAAGTTGAGGCAATAGAGAAACCCTAGGCATGAATGTTAACAGCCATATGTGCGTTTCACAAAGACCATCCTAGCCACATAACGAAGACAGCAACAAAAAGGAAAGATCCAAAGCAACAAAACAATTGACAACATTTGATCTAATCTTGGGAGAGAAATGATGATCTGAAATAAGATGTAAAAAGAGGGACCAGAAGTTAGCATAATGGCTATGTCGCTGGACTCCCATGTAGTCGACCATGGTTTGAATCCCAGACCTGGTGGCTTAAACTCAGGCCAGGCGCATGTGTGTGTGTGTCCAAGATCCTGAGAGGGGAATGGAGGAGAAGGGATTGTTGCGTGGCCATCCCCACCTTGGGGGCGATTTCTTGCTTTCTGTCTCTCTGTCTTTCTGGTGAGTGCATGCGCCCTATAGCAAAAACCTCTCAAGAAAAAAAAAAAAAAAAAAAAGATGTAAAAAGAAAGTAAGAGATTTTTTAAAATTTCATTTAACTTTTCTTTATTATTATTTTCCAGTTTGATCAGAGAGAGACAGAGAGAGAGGGAAAGTGCGAAAACAAGCTACCAGTTCTGAGATCAGCCATGTGGGAGTCCAGCACCTTTATCATCACACCACTTGCCAGCCAAAAAGTAAGAGATTTTTTAAAAGATTCTACATGTTTGGATCTTAGCCACATAGAATTTCAGCAGCACAGAGGAGTTTAAATTCTCGCAGATTCACTCAACAATATTGGTTGAGCATCCATTATCAAAGTAAGCAAACCATCATCTGAAAACTAAGACCCAAAGAACTTAATTAAGTTAATTACAATCACACAAAAAATTACTGGTATATTGGAGTCTGAAACGGGTCTTCTAGTCTAGTGATTACAGTTCAATATTTCCTACATAAGAGTGTTCTGTTTTTCTCAGTAAAATGACTTTATATATGTTCATCTAAAATGCTGCAAAAGAAAAGTTGTGAACTACAATGTTTAAAGTGAGCTTAATTCTGATCTTTAAAATTCATATTTTAGAAATGTTATTTGGGGGTCCCAGCAGATGGTATAGCAGTTCATTGCTGGACTCCCACATGATCAAATGTGATTTGAGTCCCAGGCCCGGCGGCTTGGAAATAATACCAGGTCAATGTGTGTGTATGCCCAAGATCCTTAGTAGAATGGAAGAGAAGGGATTGTGGTTTGACCATCCTCCTTAGGGGTGATTTCTCACTTTCCCCTCTCACTGTCACTGTCTCTCTGTCTCTGTCTCTCTGGCAAGCATATGAACCCTAAGGCAAAAACCTCTTTTAAAAAAATGTATTTTGTGGACCACCTCCCCCAAAATATTTAGTTTAAGTTACTTTGAATTAGTCTGTACATACAACCAAGAATAACCTAATACTGTCTGCCAGAAACTGCCTCTGGCCATGCCAGTCAATTGTTAGAGCCATTAGCAGACAAATTTATCATATACATTAACCTGCTGCCTTGAATAGAAGGTTACTGAAATAATGACTAGGAGTATCAAAATCATGAATAAAATATGGGAATCAGTACTGCAAGTTATAAAGTTTTCCTATCAAGTCTACAGACTAAATGTGCCCTTAACTGTGGTGCTCCCACCTTAGGTGACATCGATGAGTGATGACTCTGATTTAAAAAAAGGAGCGAAGAGTAGATTAGCACCTTGGGTTGAATTCTGTTGGTGTCATTATTTTTCGCTTCCAAATAAAATATGTTGATTTTTCCTGTGTTTTCTCAGAGTTCAACCGTGAAAGTGGAGGTGTCTTGAGGGGTAGGAGAAAAAAGTGAAGACAAAATAGGTCTTTTTATGAGACAAAAGAAAAAAAAGGGGGGGGGAATACTTTGATTAAAATAAAATATTCTTAATTTGCACAGAGAAAATAGGTGTGGACAACACAAAGTCACTTGGTGGGCTTGTGTGTGACAAGTATAGGCAAAAGTGGAATATTACCCTACAGAAAAGGGAAAGGGGTCTGGAGGGAGTGATGTAGAGTTTAACATATAGAATATAAATTTAGACTCCTGGATTGAATTATCTAGGTAAGCTGTGATGAAGTCATAAATATTTTTGAGTAGTTCTGCTGAATCTCTACAAACTCAGTCATAATTTAAACTTTGCAGAAAAGCTACAATTTCAAAAACAAACCAAGTCTTGTTGAAAGGGTTCAAAGTAAGCAGATGCTTACTGACCATTGACCCAAGTACTATCCTAAGGTTTTATACTGATGTTTTGCTTTAAATTTATCCGTTCTCTGGAGCAACCCAGAGAGAATTTTATTATGCTTCATCTGGAAATCACATTTTTTTGTTGTTTGCAGGTAACTTCTTGGTAGTTTGCACTTCCGGAAGAAATTTGCTAATTTTCTCTTTATTTAGAATGTGTGAATATTCATCTTTCAAATGGCATCTGTGTATCAGGCATATAAATTATGTGCCTTAGATAACAAGACAGAACTTTTATATTTCTTTAGGGAACCAAATGCTTGCAAGCACTTTTTTTATTTTTTTGGAGAGGTTTTTGCTATAGGGCGCGTGCGCTCGCCAGACAGACAGAGAGAGACAGAGAGATAGAAAGCGAGAAATCACCCCCCAGGGGGGATGGCCACATCGCAATCCCTTCTCCTCCATTCTCCTCTCGGGATCTTGGGCACGCACGCACACGCGGCCGGCGTGAGTTTAAGCTGCCGGGTCCGGGACTCGAACGTGGTCGACTACGTGGGAGTCCAGCGACATAGCCATTACGCTAACTGCTGGTCCCAGCACTTTAAAAGCATCATTTACAAGAATGCCAGAGTGATAACAGTCAATTCAAAGAGAAATGCTCAGTTGCACTCCTAATGGTGGTTCCTAATAATAGACTATAAAAGTAAATCTATTCCTCTGACATCTGCCTCAAAGGTTACAGATTAAAAAAATAAATAAGTCCTAGTTCCTGTTTATGATTCAGTAAGAATTTATTTAAGCCCTTTAAGAGTCTGTTTATGTCTTCTTTTATGACTCATAATTTAACTTTTTCATTTAATCTTGACAGAACCCCAAGAAGTAGGGTTAATTATCCCCAGGGTATCTTCAGATGGCCTAATCTGATCATTCGTTCATTCAACAAACATTGATTTAGCTCCTGGTTTGGCGGAAGTAACACAATAAAAAATTGGTGGCACTGGAATTGTTGCCAGTCTGGTTTTGCAGTTTTAGAAAGATTTGTATTAGAATTTCCATAGTTCATTTACTTTATGAATTGGGCCAATTTCCTGAACTCTTTGAAACTCAGTTTGCTCATCTCTAAAATGGGGCTGGCAAGAGTACCCACCCCACACCTGGTACAATAGAATATGTAAAGGGATCTAATGTGGCCTGCAGGCAGGCAGGCAGAATCCTCTATACCCTTCCTTATGCTACATCTCAGGAGGAAGAAGATACACTGATCACATGTAATAACAACTTTTTGCCACCAAGACATTGAGTAAGATGACTTACTAGAATTGAAAAATTATTATATCTAGTTTGAACTTTTCTTAATTTCTCCCATTGTATCTGTGTAGGAAGAATGGCCAAGCTTGTATGCTCTTACTGTGTGAGTGTGTGTGTTTGGGGGGAGGGGAATGTGTGTGGGTGTGTGTGTGTTTCTCCCCACCTACCACCATCCCTATTCTCCTGAATGCCATTGCAAATTGAAGGGGGACTTCTGGGTCATTCAGCTCTGGGCACTGATGAAGCCATCACTTACTTACTTACTTACTTACTTACTTACTTACTTACTTACTTTCTCTCTCTCTCTTTCTCTCTCTCTCTCTCTCTCCTTTAATTTGTTATAAGACATAAGCACTCACTGCAGGGAGAGAGAAAAAGTAAGAAAGCACTCCCCAGGGGGATGGCCATTCCTCAGTCCCCTCTCTTCTCAGGATTTTAGACACACATGTGTACCCACACCCAGAGTGTTTACTAAACCACCAGATCTAGGATGTGAACTATGCTGTTAGCCATGTGGAATCCAGCTGCCTTAACCAGCGTGCCACCTGCTGCCCCGGACATCTCTCTTGATCTCTTTCCAGTGTCACTTTCTAATTTATTTTGGGTGGCCTTTCCTCTAACGAGCAAGACAGGAAGCTCTGACTTGGGTTTGGGGAAATTAGGAAGAACTGGTCTTACATTGTTTTCTTTCTGAGTTTTTAACCCTAAATACCCAAAACACAAACAAAAACAAGAACTAGCCCTCCTTGTGACCCAGCTTAATCTATTGGGCCAAAGTCCCAAATAATTAAGAATTACTATGACTTGCTTTGACTTCTTTGTGCATGAACCACCATCAAGGATCTCACACCAAATACATCAGGCTGGACCAAGACTAAAATCACATGATTCTTAGTGTCTGGCCTAAGACCACTGCAACATGTGCCCCCCCACTATCATTTTTATTATCTGTTAAAATTGTTAATAAATTATTTATCCCCTACTCCTAATTTCTATTATGTGTGAAAGCTAAGTAGTTTGGCCTGTCTACATATTTGATTACTTTAATAACTGCTCCACTTATAGGATCAATATTGCATGACAATTACTTTCAAATCCTTATGATTACTAAATAATTTCTAATCTTGAACATATCAAAGAACAATTTTATCTGAGTAAACTTATACCACTGGAAATAATAAATATTATATTTTTAAAGAATTATTTAATTTTCTTCAGTGTTATTATTTTATTTATTAATTTATTTTTGAAGTTGACCAGAGAGAGATAGAAGAGGAAAGTGAGAAAGCAAACTGCCAGGTCTGGGACTCAAACCACGGTCAGCCATGTGGGGAGTCCAGCTGCCTTAACCACCACACCACCTGCAGGCCCCAATAATACTATATTTTCATAACAGATACTCAAGCATTTCACTAATTTACACTGGCCATCCTCTTAGTTAATCCCAAATAGTATCATTTGGGTTCATGAGCTTTTCTGTAGTCTATATTCACTTTAACCTCAGTCTTAGTTTTTGTTTTTGTTTTTGTTTTTGTTTTTTTTTATCCCTAAAATAGAAATAATGGAGCACTGCTTATTTCCTGGCACTTGGAGGTCATGGGAAAAAAAAACAAACAAACAAAAAAACGCTATGTCAATTAAGATGCTTTACAGTAAGGATTTAATGTGACTGAATGAAGCATGAAGAAACAGTCGCACACTTAGACCTTGAGTAAACAAAATAATGCAGACATTTCAGTTAAAATTACCTTCTCATTAAAGAAACTCTGCTGACACAAGCTCTGCCCCAATTGTGGCAAACTTGATTTTATAATCAAGCATGAGCCTTATGGGTTTTCCCAGCAAGCTGAGAAATTTCATCATATCACTTTTAGCTGTATAATCAAATGGCTACAACCCAAGACAGTCCAGCAGTTTTAAGTAGCATTGTTAATACAAAGTCTTTTTAAATTATTATTTTTTTAAAAAAGATAACAACTCTGAGAATGAATGAGACTCAGGAGATAGGATCTGACAGTGAAGAGACTCAAATAGCATCATAATGGTAAAGTTATTGAAGTGCTTGGCATACAGCAGTACTGGTCTGCAACTGAGATATCATTTAATTTAACAATCATTTATTAAATGCAGCTCAAGGACATGGCAGTCCAGAACTGAGTTAGAATAAAGAGATATAAGAACAAATTGGCTGGGACCCAGGCCTCAAGAATTCCCAGTCTGGTGAAAAAAGTTAAATCCATACAATATAACGGGTCAGGGATAACCACTTACTGTCCATGTGTAAGGCCAAAACATCAACACACCCCTGTTTGGGAGGATTTAATAAAACAAAAAAACAAACAAAACAAACAAACAAACAAAAACCCTGAGTGACATATTTCCTAACATGCTTTCTTTCCTAGGTAGCAAAATAACTGAGTGAAGAGCTGGCCCTATAGCCTAGTGGTTAGGGGAGCCATATTCCATGTGATCAATGGTGTTTGGGATCCCAGCTCTAGTAATTTGACATACACACCAGGTGCATGTGCCTACACATCCCAAATCCTGACAGACTGTGGCATGATGTTGTGTCTGAACAATATCTGGTCTTCTAGGCAGGGAAATTCTGACTTGTTCTTCAGAGTCTAGATAAGGTAGATTAATCAAATTGACTCCAGAAAAAAGATAATAAAGTGGCTTAAAATATAGGAAAGGCTGGTCCTACAAGTTTATGAAAGAGGTTAGCTGATGACCGATGGGCTGTTTGCTCATCTGTCATCCCTCTTTACTCAGAGTGTCATAACATACTAGAGCCACTCTGATTGTACAAAGGAGTGGAACAGAAAAAATCACAGATAAGTATTACATTGTCCCATTCATGAGTTATAAATAGACAAAACAGTGGTATAATCTGTACGTCAGTGGTTAACTCCTATAAATGCACTGGCTCCATGTTTGTTTCACCAGCATAAGCTCAGTTCTTAGCAGTGTCTTCACATAATAAAGCCTCAATCCTTGTTGAAGGAATGAACAAATGATTAAGTGAATTGGTGAAATACAAGAAGAGGCAATAAAAATAAAATAATCACCTACCTCAACGCAAATTACAAGCTAGGTCTTTCTCAGTCTGAAGGTCTGAGACCAGAGAGTGGTCCTAGGAGTGAGTCCTGGGCTCTGATGCAGAAGTTCCTACTTACCTCCCTGGGGATGCCCACTGTCTTCTGGGTTAATGCAGTATCTTCAAGTAATTTCCCCATGGCTCAGCTGCAGCACCTGCTCAAAGGGCAGCCTTGATGTTTGCCTCAGAATTTACATGCCCAGTGGACCTAAGTATGCTCTGCAAACTCATCTGAGTTTTATTATAAGGAGGCACACATTTTTCTGCATAGCCAGCCTCTTCTATTCCTACAAACCAATCTATTGCAGTAAAGGAGAGGATCTGTCAAAGCACATACCCCTATATGAATAAAAACACAGCAGAAAGATGTGACAGACAGGGCATATATGTGCACAGAGAGTATATATGTGCTTTGGGGGAGTGTGTGTTAGTCTTTGTGTTGTTCAAGAAGGTAAAGATATAAAATAAAACAAGCATGCCATGAGAAGAGCATGAACTTTAATGATTGACAGTGTTGGGTTCAAATTTTATCTCTGACGTTGGCTTTGAACTTGGACCATGGAGAGGTTACTTCACCTGTCTTTAAGTGAACATATTCACAAAACAAGAACAATTTCTAAGACCTTTAAGGGTTATGTTAAGATTTAATTGAGAGAACAGTAAGAATCAAATAGCAAAGTGCTTGGCCCACTGTAAAGTTTTCACAAACTAGTGTATTTTTTCCCTTTCAAAAGAAGAGAAGCATCACTTGATATGTGCCTTAATTTGGGGCCTTTTTCTTCCTCTTCTCTCAGAGCCATTTGCCATTACCTGTTTATTAAGAACTAAGCACTCCAAGCAACCAAGCAAACTTTTCAAATCAGCTCTTACAGATATCACCCATCTTGGCTGTACTATATCACAGGTATTTATAAAGCCTCTACCACAAAGCAAATGCCATTACCATTTAGATTGTGAAGCCGGCTATGATAGTAGTAACTTCTATATATGGTGTGCCCAGCAAGGAGGCAGAATTTCAAGGTAATTGGAAATATGGGATGTGGAGTCAAAACACCTATAAAGTATCACTCCATCACCTACTAACTGATGCTGGGCAATTTATTTTGCCACTTCATGCTTCAGCCACACTATCTATAGTACTGCAACATGACAATATCTACTGGAGAGAGTAGTAGAAGCATATATAAGATAGCAGTTAAAGTAATATTAGGTCGTCAGGAAAATCATGACATTTTTCTATGCAAAAATGCATCATGACTTTCCCAATGACTCAATACATAGCCCATGATAAATGCTTGATATTTGTTAACTTTTACTGTGATAGATCTAATGCTATAGAGACATCATCTAGTTTAATAGTTTCAAATCTGTAGTCAGGCAATGGAAAGTCAAAGAAGAAATCTTCCCTGTGTTCTGATAATGTATTAATTTCATTATTGATTGTGCCTCTTTCCATAGGTAATATATTCAAACCTGTCTAGAGCATGGCAGCCCCCACAGAGGAGAAAGAACGCTAGACTAGGAGCTGTAAAAGACAGTTTAAGCAGTGGTGACTTCACTTATCAGCTGCATAAATGGCAATTCACTTCACCACTCTGCAAATGAGAAGATTTGACAAGGTGTTTTGCTAAGGTCACTCCTGGTCCTGACACACGGATTCCATGTGACAGGCTTGGAGACTAGAAGAAGCACCTACATCTCATGGGATCTCAGTGGGCCTAATTGATAGTGATGACATTACTGAGATCATCACCCTGCTTCCTTTGCTTTTCCATTCCTAAGGATGGCCTTGTCATCCCTCTTCCCACAGGGACTGAATAAGGTTCTCATTATAATTCAACTTCCTCATCTGGAAAAGTATATTCCCAAACAACAATCATGTTTCCATATGCAGAAAAAATAATTCATTTCCTCTTTTTGCTCCCTTTGATTTGTCATCTTCAGTCTGGGTTGTCATATGATGGGTTTCCTTAGATATTTTCAGGCCCTGCTTATTAGAAGTGATCACATGAGTCAGGGGACATGAATATTGAAATAATAAATATCATTTTAAATCCTAATTCTAAAGGCAGATCTGGATGACACTGATTCTAGGGAAGGATTTCCACTTTCATACTGAGACAAAAATGTAAAAACAGAATTAAGGAAAGTATATTTATATTAAAATGCTGATAATATCATCAGACTGGTACAACTATATTTATTATTGTCTTTTAATTTTTTTCTTTTTTTTAGATTTTGCCATAGAGCACTTGTGCTCACTAGAGAAAGACAGTGAGAGGGAAAGTGAGAACTCACACCCCAGTGGGGATGGTCACACACAATCTCTTCTCCTCCATTCTCCTCTTGGGGTTTTGGGCATGCATGCATGCATGCACACACCTGGCATGATTTTCAAGCCACCAGGTCCAGGACTCAAATCTTAGTTAGCCACATAGGAGTCCAGCACCTTAACCACCACACCACCTGCTGGCCCCATCTTTCCTATTTAATATTTATTGATCTCTTACATGTGTCAGACACAGTGCTAAGCACTTTATAGGACTTGTTAGGTTTAATCCTTAGAGCACCCTAATGATACAAAAACTATATTTGACTTCATTTTACTATGAGAAAATTGAGGCTTAGAATGGTTAAGGAAAAAAAGTGCAATCACACAGACATAAGATATTGGGCCAAGATTTGAAGCCACGCCTCTCAGATGCTGAAGGTAAAGGTATAAAGTTCAGGTATTCTAAGCCCATTTGCAGACATTCATATTTTTAGATAGTTGCAACAACCATGGACATCACATTCTGCTATTTTGGTTTCATATTATCATAAATACTTCCTAGAAATCACTTGAATTGTTATGTAAAAATTAACATAACAATCAACATCCACACTGCATGGCACTGTGCGAAGTGATTTATTCAATACCATCACTAATATATTTGAGCTTCAAAACAATCCTATGAGGTAAGGAATTATTAATGTCTCCATTTTACAGATAAGAAGACAAGTTCTAAATGGTTAAATAAGTTGCTACAGTCACAGTGCTTAGAAGTGGCAGAGTCACAATTTAAACTCAGATCTGCCTGACTGAAGAGCCCAAGTTCTTAACTAACGCAGTGCACTGTATAACATCCTGATAAAATGAAAATATTCTCAGTTTCCTGAAAGGTACAGAGACAAGAAGAGACAAGACTCCCTTAGAAGTGATACTTCTCTCCATTTTCACCTGTTATTGAGGGACTCTGAACTTCAATAAAGACCTACAACTTCTGTAAAACCATGGCTGAGATTATAAATAGCTCTGGTCACAAAGACACTTGTAATGAAACACCCACTGCATCTCTCCAAACAACAAGCCCATGGATTTGTCTATTCTCTGTTGCTTAATAACTGAATATCTAAAACTGGGGAATTTATAAGAATAAAGGTGTATTTAACTTACAGTTTTGGAGGTCCAAGGTGAAGGGACTTCACCTGGTGAAGGTCTTCCTATTGGTACAGTCTCAAGATGAAGCAGGGCACCACATGACAAGAGCTTGTGTGTCTATGTCATGTATCTCTATGTCATTCCCCGTTCTTAGAAATCCACCAGTATTCAATCATGGGGCCTCACACTGATCACCTTAGTCTCATCACCTTCCAGGTAATCATCTTCAGATTATGTCTCTACCCTTTCAACAATGTTACAGTAGCTCACAAATTTTATCATATGAATTTGGAGGAGCACATGTAAACCATAGCATCCACCAATAATCCTCCATGTGGATGTCTCCTAGAAGCCACGAAGAGGGCAGAGAAATCCGTAATTCCTTCTGTGTGGGTCCTCAATGACATCATCAATGTTAGGCAAGTCAGCAGCTGTGCCCAGGACTCCTTTCATCAATTTTCTTCATCGGCAGAGATGACTTTCAAATTATTTTCTCCAGGAGTTTAACTGAAAAGAAAAAAAAAAAAAAGTCAACAAATGTCTATTGGTGGAGTCTTGAGTTCCACAGATAGTGTTTAAGAAATTGTAAGGTAAACTCACAGAAGTTCAGAGACAGGGTTCCATCTCTGCTACACCACTTCCTACCCATAGCAATTCACCCTTGGAATACCAAGTTTCTCTTCTGTTTACCTGGGCAATAATGCTTTCAAGACTCTGCAGGAATTCATTGAGATAGCCTACACAGGACAGCAAGAACAATCCCAATAACACTCAAAGAACAAAAATTCTCTGCTCCTTTGCAAGACCCACACTTTCTTGTGGACAGACATCCCTGAAATCAGAAGACAGCCTCGTCCTAAAGATAAGAGCTGGCTCATAGTGTTGAAAGCTGCTGGGCTACTCAGTGGTGCTGTGTACTAAGCCTAGTCATATTCTTTGTAAAACCACTAGCTTAGAGTCTCTTGTCCATCTCCTGTTAATTTTCTTGTGCAGACAATAAAACAACAGAAGAGAGCTCAGTAGTGCCAAGGTTTCAGACAGCAAAAGCTGAAAGTCAAACTCCCTCTCAGCTGAATTCACTTACACACAGATTATGCTTAAACACTGGTCATTATGCAAGCCTAGATAAGATTTCCAGATGTGCATGTTTGGGAGACCAATCCCGTGTGTTAGGAGACTGAACTGCATTGTGTTTTTCACTGATGATGGATGATCTCTTCACCCACAGAATAACTCTCCTGGAAGATAGGGACGATCATGTCTGGTCCTAGCGAGGCTAATCCCAGTTTTCAGGCACATATAAGGCTCCTATGCTGGCTAAGGCAAGACCCTCATCCATCAATGAAAGGAAATCTATGTTCTTTCATACGTTGTTACTTATGAGGCTGGGAATGCAGGATAGTAGGGTGTCTAAAATTCTGGATCAGAACCAATGTTTTCACTTTTCTTGTCCAGACTCTGAATAATTTGAGAAATAAAATACTATGCCTTTATAGCCTCTGCCATGTTGTTTTTGCCAAAAAAAGAAGTAGTAATAGTGACACCTGTGTCTAATTATATTGAGGGTAAAGATGATGCAGCACTGTCCATCCAAGATGGTAAAAACACTTTTCAAAATATAGTTCAGCCATCCTCTCAAGCTTCTTCCATTCTCTAAGCCAATTCCTGAATGCTAAAATTATTTTAGCAGGAGCAGAGCATGGTGCATTAATAAATGATCAAAGGGTGTGCATTTTCTAATGTCCCTTTGGCCTCAATAAAGAAACTGGCAAATATTCCATTAACCACAAGCCATGAAGTCATTTTTTAAACTTGAAATGTATTTCCCCCATCTCACACTGGTGGTGGGTCACCAGGATAGCTTAGTTTATGCACTTGAAAACTTGCTTCTTAAAGAAAAAGGTTGAGATGGATTATTTATGAACACGCGTAAATTATGTAGTGATTTCATTGAGATTTCTGGGACTTCTATGAAGTAGAATGTCCCCTGTGGTGGCCACATCTCATTTAATCCATCTGTTTCATCTTTCCCTCCACTTCAGAGACTTCCCGTATTTTAGGTTCACTTTGAAACAATAGTTCATTTTGAAATGTAATTTAGAAATACATTCATTATATGTTCCTGTGTAATACAAAATATTGCCCTATAATAAAAGAAACCCACGTAACACACACAAACAAAAAGGAAATTCATGATAAGACAGGTGTGTGTGTGGGGGGTGGGGGGTCTAACAACACTAAATACAATCACATAAGTAAGAATAATGGGAAAAATTAGAAAATAATAAATGATCTGTGAAACTATATGTATTGTAGCATCATTCTTCTGGATACTTAGACATACTCCTCTTTCTCCAGCATGAAGAACAGAGGCAAATATTATTAGATCCATTTTATCAACCAGACATTGCAGAACAGTTACATGACTAGCCAATCCCACAGAAATGAATCGCTTACAAAAACAGCAGAATAAATCTACAAAAAAAAAAAATTGTTATTTTCATCTCAGTTACAAAGTTGGAAAATATAAATCCTTGTAGCCCTTTGTCAGGATTCCAAGAGACACATTACAAAAGCAATAGAACATGATAAAGCATATTGTATGATTAGAATCTATACTTAACATACATGCATAAATATCTCATCACACAAATAATGTCTAAATACCGATTATTGCAAAGATATATGTATTTTTAAAAATTCATTACAATTTTTGGAAACAACTTGAATGATTAATTGTAAAGGATTATATTCATTAAACAACATACCAAACAGAAATTTAAAATATCATTAGATACAAATCTTTACTGGCATGGAACAATAATATTCTTATATTTCTAAGAGAAAAATAAAACAGGCCTCAAAATAGGACTTACATTGTAGTGACTTTGTAATGAAAAAACTATAAGAAACTCTGGCAAATGATACACCATTTTTTTTTTTCAGGAAGAAATGTTTGCTTTAGTGCACATGCACTCACCAGACAGAGAGAGTTAGAGAAACAGAAAGTCTCATCCCTTCCCGCCAGGGTGTTGGGCATACAGCAAAACCCTTTTCTTCCATTCTCCTCTTGGGATTTTTTGGCATGCACCGCACAGGCCTGATGTGAGTTTTAGGTCACCAGGGATTCAAACCACAGTCCTCTATGGGGGAGTCTAGCAATGTAATTATTACGCCATGTACTGGTTCCCATACACCAAATTTTAGTAGTACTTATATTTGGTGGTAGAATTATGGCAGAGTTTTGTTTTCTTTCTCAATGAATTTCCATACCTTCTAATATTACCATGTTCACCTCTCTAAAGTTGTAATTAGAGAAATTATCAAACCACTTTTTTTTAAAGAATCACTTTATTTGACTCTATTATTATTATTATTATTATTATTACTATTTGACCAGAGAGAGAGAAAATGAGAGAACAAGCATCCATGTCCAGGACCGAAACTGAGGTAAGCCATGGGGAAGTTTAATACTCTCAACCACCACACTACCAGCCAGACCCTCAAATCACATTTTTTTAAAGTAAAAACAAAAATATTCATAAAGAGGAAGACCCTGTAGTAATGATTAAATAAGAATGTGGATTTAGGAGATTTTGTCCTAGAATTTATCAAGATTTTGCATCTGGTTAAATATGTACTTATGGCTTTAATGCCCTGATCAAGTTAAAAATGGGAAGATTGGGATATGAAAGATTCTCCCTCAATTTTCAAAATATACATGGACTCTAACACAAGGAAAATTTGATGACAATTTATTCATAGTTCTATAACTTAAAACAGTTGGGTTCTGAAACATATGAGGAGACATAGCATAAGAGTTTGATGTTGTCTTCTTCCAACGATCTAATCTGAACTGTTTAGTTTAATTCGACCAATATATTTTTTAAATAGCTAGAGGATGTACTTACTCATCAGAGAGAGACAAAGAGAGAGAAGGAGAAGAAGAAAGCACCCCCAATGAGGTATGATAACACTACAATCTCTTCTCCTTCACAGTTCCATTCTATAAGGATTTGGGGCATGTATGTGCCTGGGATGGTTTTCAAGTTGCCGGGCTAGGATCTGAACCACTCCCTTAAGGGATCCCTTAAGGGATCCAACTCCCTTAACCACTTGGCTGCAGGGCTGGCCCTTAGCCAATATTGACTGAATATACAATATATGCCCAGTATTCTGCTGGATGAAAAGAAAACAAAGATGGATGAAAATCACATTCCACCATGAAAGACTGTGTATAATGCAGAAAAGCACAAGACTCTATACTAAATTAGAGGATGGTCATCTAAATCATGCTCAGTGTTGAGAGGCAAGAAAGATTCCTTGAAGGAGGTGATGCTGAACGGAGTGTAAAAGAAGGAATACTAAATTAGGCAGGTAAAGAGAGAAAGAAATATCACTCCAACTATAGGGAACTGCACAAAGAAAGAGAAACAATTATTTTAAAAATCCAATATCTGAGACCTGCTAAAATAAAACCTGTGATGCAGACAGTTGTGGGAGTGAGGTCTGGATAAGAAAATAAAGTCCAGATCCTGTAGTCATTTGGTGATGGAAAATAAAATGGAATTTGGAAAAGATGGTGACACCTGTGATTTTTTATTTTATTATTTTATTTACTTTTTGCCAGAGGGAATGTGCACTTACCAGAAAGAGACTGAGATAGAGGAAGAAGGAGAAAGTAGTCCCTCCACAATGGGGCACAATCATACTGCAATCCCTTCTTTATTTCTCCATCCTGATGGGATTTGGGGCACAAGTGCACACATGTCCAGTGTGTTTTTTTCAAGTCATCAGGGCAGAGACCTAAGCCATATGGTCAGCCATGTGGGATACAGCTCCCGTACCCCAGGGTGGCCCAGGAGATTACTTTCATGCAGTATTCTGGCTTGGGTAAGTAGCTCAGTAATATCACTGGCTGTGATAAGAACAACAGTAATAACAGCAAACATTGAATTCTAAATATTTGCTACACTGTGCTGAATACTTGGCACATTGCCTCTCATAACCTTCAGAACAGGCCTATGAGGCAGTGAGGCTGAGGTGTTAAGAGAGTGAACACGGGACCAGCAGATAATGTAATGGTTATGTCACTAGACTCCTACATAGTCAATTGAGGTTTGAGTCCCAAACCTGGTGGCTTAAAACTCATGCCAGGCATATGTGCATGTATGCTCCAAATCCTGAGAGTAGAATAGAGGTGAAGGGATTACAACATGGCCATCCCCCCTGGGGGTGATTTCTCGCTTTCTGTCCCTCTGGTGAGCACACATGTCCTATAACAAAAACCTCTCCCCCACCCTCCCACTCAAAAATAAAAGAGATAGTGAATGCAAAAGGTGAACAGACTAGGGTGGGAGGAGGAAACATTGAAATCAACTTTATTTTATTTTATTTTAGAGGTTTTCGCTATAGGGCACATGCGCTCACAAGACAGACAGAGAGAGACATAGAGACAGAAAGTGAGAAATCACCCCCCAGAGGGGATGGTCATGCCACAATCCCTTCTCCTCCATTCTCCTCTCGGGATCTTGGGCACGCACGCACACACGCCCGGCGTGAGTTTTAAGTCACCGGGTCCGGGATGCGAACCGCGGTCAACTACGTGGGAGTCCAGTGACATAGTCATTACGCTAACTGCTGATTCCCAAAATCAACTTTAAACATGTGGGACCTGAGGTAAATATGGAACCTTCAGATGGGCAGTTCTTGAGCAGCAGGAAACTGAAGTCCTGAGTTGAAAAGAAATTAGGGATAAAGATGTAGATTTTGGAATAATGTGCATATAGAAATACCTTACAAACCATGCTTAAGAAATTGCTAGTTCAGAAGATATGTAGAATGATTTTTTTTTCTTTTTTTTTTGAGAAAACAGACAGAGAGAGACAGAGAGACAGAAAGCGAGAAATCACCCCCCAGTTCACGCCGCAATGGGATCTTGGGCACGACGCACACGCGCCCGGCGTGAGTTGTAAGCCACCGGGTCCGAGACGTGAACCGCGGTCGACTACGTGGGAGGCGACATAGCCATTACGCTAACTGCTGGTTCCCTAGAATGATTTTTTTAAAAAATGTTAATTACAGAAAGAGTTTTAGCAAATAAGGGCAGCTGAGAAGGTTTTTTAAAGGACATTTCCAAGAAAAGAGGAGAGTTTGGGAAAAGAAATTACCACAAAAATACAAGGCAAATAATTTTTCTTTTTTTATTTTGCTATAGGGTGCATGCACTCACTGAAGAGAGACAGAGAGAAAGAGAGATAGAGAGAGAGAAATCACACTCCAGGGAGCATGGCCATGCTGCTATTCTCCTCCATTCTCCTCTTGGGATTTGGGCATGCACGCAACACGCATCTGTTATGTTCTCAAGTCACCAGGTTCAGGACTCAAACCATGAAATTGGCCATGCAGGATCCAGCCACCTTAAACACTATGGCACTGGCTGGCATTCTAAGAAGTTGAAAACTCTCAAGACCAATACTGGTAGGAGGTCAAGTAAGATAAGGACCAAAACGTGCCTATTCTTTTTGACAACATGAAATCCTTGTTGCAAAAGAAACAGGCAAGTGAAATAAAATACTTGAGTAGAATAGAAATAGCAGGGGGTCATTCAAGAGAGCTGGGTTTTTCTGGTATGCTTTACTAGGATGGAGGAAAACAGATGCTTCTAGTTAGGAGAGAGCTTGTCTAGAATGTTAGGATGAGATTGAAAGGAGAAATTTTTTTTAAAAAATAGACTTTATTTCTTAGAGCAGCTTTAAGTTTGCAGCAATATTGAGCAGAAGATAGAGTTCCCTTATCCTCCTGGTCCTCTGGGTCTAATGCCTACCCGACTAATCCAACACCAGAGTAGTGCATTTGTTACAACTGATGGGCCTACAATATAGCATTATTACCCAAAGTTCACAGTTTACTTAAGGGTTCATTGCATATTTTATGGGCTTCAACAAATGTATGATGACATGTACCCATCATCATAGTATCAACAGTGGTATCTCTGCCCTAAAAATACTATATTCTCCACCTATTTACTTTTTTTCCTTCTAAATCCTGACAACCACTGATCTTTTTACTGTCTCCATAGTTGTGCAGAATGTCATATGCAGTCATGCACCACATAATAACATTTCTGTCAATGATGGGCCTCATATATGATGGCAGTCCTAAGAGATCATAGTGGAGCAGAAAAATTACTATCATCTAATGGAGTCATAGCTGTCCTAACAGTCTAGGGTGATGCATTGCTCACATGCTTGTGGTGAGTTTGCACAGGAGACAAACATAGGTTGTGAAAAAAGGTGAGCTTGTGGTGAGTTTGCACATGCAAGAGTAAACAAACCTGCATGCCAAACATGAAAAATAATGCATAAAATTACATACAGTACATAATACTTGATGATAATAAATGACTATGTTACTATTGATAGTGTATGTATTTACTGTATTATACATATTGTCTTTAGAGTATATTCCTTCTACTTGTGGATGAAAACAACTAACTCTACAGAAATAATAATTAATGCAGTTTATTTCTAAACACAAGTATGTGTGACTGACCCAGAGAGATAAACATGCCTTTTGTGGGGTGATCAACTACAGGAGTTCCTTTTATTTGATTTTGAAAGTGAGAGGCTGTCCTGACCCAGGGGACAGTCAAACAGGTTTCCTGAGTGAAGGAGTGAGAGACAGGACGAATGACGCAGTGTTACAACTCTTCAAGGGTCGTCCGTTTATTGTGGGCAGCATGGAGACGACACAGTGTCACAACTCTTCAGGGTCATCTGGAGATGACGCAGTGTCACAACTCTTCAGGGTCTTCTGGAGACTCTGGAGATGATGCGCTGTTACAACTCTTCAGCGTCTTCAGGGTCATCTGGAGACTGTGGGCCAGGGATCGTGGTTATATACATGTTGGTGGGCCGTGATTGGTTGTAAAAGGTGGGTTATGATTGGTTGCTTTGTGGACCAATCATGAGGTGCCGGATATGCAAATCTGAGGGATTCTAGTGGCCAATCAGAGTATGGTTTTGAAGGTGAGGTTTTGAAGGGAAGCCAATCATGGCTTTTGGCATTGTGTAATTGTTTGCTCTCTGAGAAACCGGCGATATTCGCTGGTGCGCAGCCTCCCACAAGAGGCAAAGTTTGGAATTTAGTGAGAAAACTTCTTCATTGGTCTGACCCAAAAGGGTGGGACATCTGAAAATAGGAGTTTGTGGGCCATAGGTGGGTTTTATAATTCTTAGATTGGTGATTGGAAAGGAAGGTCTGTGTTTCGGGAAGGAATGAACAAAGAGTGTACTTTAACAGAGATAAGGGGGGCTTGTGTATATTGCAAAAAACTATCCCAAAAACAGGATATAGAAAGAGTCCTATTATCAATGAGTCAAAATGTTCTGTTAATGTTTTTGGGCATGACTCACCCCAGGCCCTCTGAAAAGGATTCTGGAAATAAGAAATAGTAGTCAGACTTCTGTGCACAGAAATATTCATTATACTTACACATACACACACACACACACAAAGTATGCTGTAAAACAGCAAGCCATATTCCTTCAACAGCAGCTTCACACATCTCTGTTTACTATGCCTCTTGAATGCTTCACTTTCTCTTGCACTTGATTTAATCTCGTGTGATTTTGTTCATTGCACTCCTTGCAGTTGGACAAGATGAGGAAGTGGAAGGCAGTGAGATTTATAATCCTGAGCCCTGTGTAGGGGTAGTCAAGTGTGCTTGTGTATTAGTTTTTAACAAAAAAGTTTTTAAAAATAGTTTTAAAATGTTTTATTTGAAAAACAGAAAATAGTTTATAGACTAAGGATATAAAGGAAGATTATATTTTTGTGTAGCTATACAATGTGTTTGTGTTTTAAGCTATGTATTATTACAAAAGGGTCAAAAAGTTTAAAATACTTTTAAGTTTCCAAAGTAAAAATGTTATAATAGACTAAGGCTAATTTATTATTGAAGAAAGAAATGTTTTTATAAGTTTAGTGTGGTCAAATGGTACAGTGTTTATAGTCTACAGTAGTACACAGTAATGTCCTTCCCATTCACTCAATATTCACTTCCTAACTCACCCAGAGCAGCTACCATTGTACCAGTTCTGCAAGCTCCATTATGCTGAGTGCTTCATACAAGTTGATATGATTTGTGGGTCTCTTCCTACCTGGAAATTCACTCTATAACAGGACTCTCAATCCTACAGCATTGAGAGATAGGGCTAGTGAGAGATATCTGGGACATGGAAGAAGATCCCTCATGAATAGATCAATGCTGGCCACTGGAGGGAGAGAGTGGGTTCTCATTATTAGTTCTCAGGAGAGCAACTTATTATAAAAACAAGTCAGCAGCCCACTGATGTCTGTCTGTCTGTCTGTCTCTGTCTCTGTCTCTGTCTCTCTCTCTCTCTCTCTGAACGTGCTTGCTTTCCTTTCTGCTTCTCTCAGCCATGTTGTGATGTAACACTAAATGTTTACCCCATTCTCTTGGACTTTCCAGATACCAGAAACACAAGCCAAAATAAGCCTCTTTTCTTTTAAATGTTTTAAAGTTAATTTACTTCTTTTATGAGAGTGAGACACAGAGTGAAAAAGAGAAAGAAAGACAAGTTCCCTCAACAGTGTCTCACACCATGACTGGTCTCCACCCTCCACTCTTCCCAGCATATACTGGCCAACCAGGGAACCAAATCCACAATCTTTCATGTGGATCCAGCAAAGCTTGAGCAGCATGTTATCACTGTGCCACTGAGTCTGCCTCCTCTTTATAAATTATTCAGTCTCAGTTTTTCTGTTACAGCACACAAACAGATTAGGAACAGATGTAACTTTTTAAAAATCTCATTCTGCATCTTTACTGTACCCTTTTTATGTTTTGACATGTGTAGATATATAAATACCATTGTGTGACAAGTGCCTACAGTATTCAGTACAGGAACATGCTCTACAGGTGTATGGTAACAGGAATAGTAAGCTATACCATGTAGCCTAAGTGTGTAGTAGGCTATTCCACTTAAGTTTGTGTAAATACTCTCTATGATGTTTGCACAATGACAAAATCACCTACAGATACATTTCTCAGAATGTATCACATTGTTTAGTGATGAGTGACTGTAGTTGCAATCCTACATTATGTAGCTTTTTGAGACTGGTTCTTTATTTAGTAATATGCTTTTAAGGTTTTGTCATGTCCTATCATGGCTTAATAGTTTCTTGTTAGTGTTGAGTAATATTCCATTATTTAAAAGTACCACCGTGGAAGATTCCTCATGGCTCCTGCGAACTAGTTATTTCAGGGCACAAGAGAAATGAAGACTTTCTACTGATAATTCAGCTTCCAGAAAACAAGCTAGCATGATTGAACTTCAAGAATAAGAAAGAAACACACCATCCGTTAGATGACAAGAAATCATTGCAGGATCACAAGAAATATGGGAAAGCAAGAAAATACCTCTCCTCCAAGGGAAAAAAATAACTCCTCTTCATCCACAAGCAGTTCAATGAAAATCATGGAAATGTCTGATAAAGAATTTAGAACATTCATAATGGCAAAGCTAACAGAGATGGAAGAGAATAGAGACAATGAACTACAGAAGAGAAAGGAGAAAGAAGTTGACAAGTTCCAAATGAGGAAATTCTTGCAAGATCTAAAAGAGGAATTACACACTTTAAAAAGAATCAAACGGAACTGTTAGTGATGAAGGCTATAATACAGAAAGTCAAAATCTCCCTTGAAAGTATTAAAAGCAGACTAGATCATACAGAAAATAGAATCTCAGACATAGAAGAGAAAATTGCTGGCCTAGAAAAATCCACCACGAAGACTGAGAAAATTACCCAAAAATTTGACAACAATATATGAGAAATACTAGATGCCATCAAACGTCCAAACATCTGGATAATTGGCATTCCAGAAGGTGAAGAGACCCAGAAGGGCATTCATAATCTATTCCATGAAATCCTGCAAGAAAACTTTCCAAACCTAGAGAGGCATTCAAAGGTCCAGTCCCAAGAAATACAAAGGACCCCAAATAGAATCAACCCGAGAAAATCTTCTCCAAGACACATTATAGCCAGGTTGACCAAAGCCACAGATAAAAACAAGATACTAAGACTGGCAAGAGAAAAACATCAAGTTACCTACAAAGGACATCCCATCAGGCTAACAGCAGATCTCTCATCGGAAACAATGAGAGTGAGGAAAGAATGGGAAAATATATTCAAAGTGTTAAGGGAAAAGCAATTTCAGCCAAGAATACTGTACCTGGCAAGATTATCTTTCAGGTGGGAAAAAAGACAAGAACATTCTCAGATAAACAAAACCTGAAAGAATTTACCAGCATCAGACCAGATCTCCAAGAAGTTCTCAAGGGTGTGCTGTATCAGGAAAATTAAATGCAGACACACAGAAATAAGAGTTCAAAAACTAAGAAAGTGGCCAACTTAATCATAGGGCCAAGTCTGGAGTTGAATATTATATCCCAGAATTTAATCGGGAAAATTGAACCAAAACAGAAACTGATTTTCTTAATAATACCAAGTGAACTTGCTATTGAAAGTAGTTAGATTATTTAAGAAATTGTGTGATCAATACAATGTGGATAGGAAAGGAATGAGAGACAATTTTAGACACCAGAGATAGTGTGAGAAGAGGGTGGGAAAGGACAGAGGGTCAGAAAGAGGGGGAAAAAAATTCTAGAAACTAGAAATGGGAAATTTTTGATAATAATATGCATGATTAAGTCACTATGCAGTATATTCTGGATGGGAAATCACATTTTGTAAGCTGTGATGATGCTTAGGGAAAGAATGTAAATTAAGTTAGAAAAAAAAAAGTTTCAGAAAAAAAATATCTATTCGGTGACTACAGTAAGATATATAGCCCCAGCTAGGTGCTACTTTACAGAATGCCTAAAGTTAGACTTGCATTCATGGAAATGTATATATCAGCTGTGTTTGCTATGAAAATATTTAGATTAATTAAGATCTTTAGTAATTCAATAAATGTGGGGGAAAAACAGTATAGAAAGCAAACATAGATACCAGAGACAGTGTGGGAGGTGAGTGGGAGATGGCAGAGGGTAAGAGATAGGGAATCAAGGATGGGGGGGGGAGCAAAACATACAGGAAACAAGAAATGGAAAATTATTTGTTGACAATAACATGTATGTTGACGTGCTTGATTGAGAGAATATACAGTGTACGCTGGATGGAAAATCTCATTTTGTATGCTGTAATGATGTACAGTGAATGAATGTAAATTTAAAAAATATATTAAAAAAGAAACAGAGAAAAAGACCAAAAAACTAAAAAAAAATTAAAAATTTTTAAAAAATAAAAAATAAATTAAAGTACCACCGTTTCCTTATCCATTCACCTACTGCAGCACATCTTGGTTATACAAGTTTTAGCAATTATGAATAAAGCTGCTAAAACATTCATGTGCAGGCTTTTGTGTGGACATAAATTTTCACCTCATTTGGGTAAATACCAAAAAGCACAATTGCTGGATCATATGGTAAGAGTATGTTTAGCTTTATAAGAAACTGTCAAAATGTCTTCCAATGTATCTGTACATTTTGCATTCCTACCAGCAATAAAATAGTCTTAGGAAATAACTTTTAGTGTAATGCAGGGAGATTAATTACAGTCACAAAGTTTTGCAATCATTACCCCTATTTCCAAAATTGTGTTTTTATCACCCCAAATGGGAATTCTGTACCCATTAAACTCCCCCAGTCTCAGGTAACTTCTAATCTGCTTTCCATCTCTATGAATTTTCATATTCTAGGTAATTCATATAAGTATAAGGTGATGGTTAGTTTGGGGTGTCAGTTTGTCTGGACTAACGAATATCTAGAAACCTGATAAAGCACTATTCTGGACTTGTCTGTGCAGTGTTTTCAAGAGATTAACATGGAAATCTGAGAAGACCAGGTGAGAAGGATGCTCCCTTAATGTGGGTGGACACAATCCAATCAACAATGGGCCCAGAGAGAACAAACACATGAGTGTTTTGAGAGAATTGAGAACAGACTTTCTTTGCTGTCTTGGATATCAGAACTCAAGTCATGTCTTTTCTCTGACCTCAGGAACCACACCTAGTGGCCCTCTAGGTTCTCAGGCTTTCGCCTTGGCTTGTGAATTTGATCATCAGCTTTCCTGAGACTGAGACTTTTGGACCTCAACTGAGTCGTGCTAGCAGTATCCCCTCCTGCAGATAGCCAGTTATGGGACTTCTCAGCTGCCGTAACTGTGTGGGCCAATTTTTCAAAAAAAAAAAAAATTCCCTCTTACATGTCTATACATATCCTGTTGTTTGTGGAGCACCAGAGAATGCTGACTAATACATGGAATCATACAATATTAGTACTTGCATGATTGACTTATTTCACTTTCATCATAATGTTTCCAAGGTTTATCTTTGTGGTAGCATATATCAGAATATCATCCTTTTAATCACTGAATAATATGCAATTAAATGGATATACCACATTTAATACATCCATTTATTCACTGATGAAGTCTTGGGTTAATTCCACTTTGGGCTATTGTGACTGATGCTACTACAAACATTTTGAAACACATATCTGTCTGAATCTCTGTTTTCAATTCTTTTGAGTATTTATGTAAAAATGGAAGTGCTTACTCATAAAGAAATTCTGTGTTTAACTTTATGACGAGCCACCAAATTATTTCCCATAGAGGCTGCACCATTTTATATTCTCACAGGGTACTGAATCTTAAAATACATGCAAAAATATACAGGTGAAGAATGAGTAGAAGGGGATTCTTTCTAAGTTTTAGTGGAAAGTTACATAGATTAAAGAAAGTACTTGAAATTCTTGGGAAAAAATGGAGTTCAACATGAGAGAATAGAGCCAGCCAAGCCCTTAGTATTTTCTGTCAAGGACTGGGAGCCACTGGTGTCCTTGTAATTTGTCATGCCGCAATCTGGGTCTGCAGCCATAAAGATACAATGTCAACTTTAGTCACCAGCAAGGATCCTGCTGACATCCTATGCCCTTTAGAACAGAAGGAGTGAATGATTGTTTCCTCACTCTGCAGAGATAAGAACATCTACATCTCAATGAAAAGCAACTACAGAAAAAGGCAAGGAAGACTCATCAATGTTGTGTTTTTCTCAATGGGTTTAATTTTTTACCTCAAAGTAATAAGATATCTTAAATTATGTGTGGTTTAGAAATATTATTTTGTCAATATTACAGAGAATAAATGGGAAACCTAGATTGTAGAAGGGAGACTTTTGTGAATTCCTATTGTACTTAATGAAACTGAAGTAGTATAAATGACCTGGCATGGAAATGAAGATGGAGAGAAATGGACATATTGACTAAATTAATGAGCATTGTAGAATTAACGGAAAAGAGAGTGATGGAATGAAAATGAAGTTTCTGAATATCAGATAGTACCCTTCATTAAAAGAGAAGAAACAGGATAAAGACAAGAGCTTGAGGCAGAGTTGGACTAGGAACCAGGTACTAGTTCATTTCTAGGTTACATGCTTTGGGGTCATTTTACTGGAGATTATCATTGAGAACCATGCAGAATATTGTGGACTAAAGATACTGGGAATCTTCAGAGCAATGGTTCACTGTGGCTAATCAGTTTGCTACTAGGCTAGTTAGTGGCAGAACCCACATTCAAACATTTTAAATGTTACAATTTTTCTCCCAAATGCTCTGGTTCTAGTAGTGACATGATGATCAAGAGTAATTGTTAACTTGATTAAGTCACTTAAGAAATAAATATTGAGGGGAAAGGAAAGAAGGCATGAACTATAATCTTGGATAACATTAATATTTAAGGCTGATCAAAGGAAAGGGTATCCGAAAAAGAAAAGAAGTAAAACCAGGTAGATGTGGTTTCTCAGACACTAAGAGTTCAGAATTTCAGCAGCGATTGTTGAAGCAGAAAACAGTAAGGAAAGGACTCCTTGCTCTCCTTTAGATGGAGTGGAATGTAGACCTGGGAAATCCTTTTCCATGGTAAAACAGGGACCAAGCTGATTGTTGCAAGTCGAAGAATACGTGAGAAAGAGAAGATAACTTAGTAGTGAAGAAAAAGAAAGCAAGCAAAAGATAAGGTGGCATGTAAGGTCAAGGGAGAATTTTCCAGGTTTTTGTTCAATACTTATGGAAGACCTTGAGTATTTTTTAGTCTGAGTGAAAAGGAATGGCAGAAATTGAAGAGACGGGACAGAGAAATAACTGATGAAATGAGGTCTCTGGAGACTAGAGGTACCTGAGCACAGATGTTGGGATTAGCTTTGCTTCTTTAAGCTAACCTACTCCTGAGATAGGAGCAAGGCAAAGACAGGGGAAGAGGCAGAGAAGATTCTTCCTAGTCATACAGGTTAATTGCCTCCAAATGCTACAAGAACAGTTCAGAAATTCCTGGAGGTCTAGCTCCTGTGGTGTGGCAATAACACAAGTGCCCTGCAAGATTGGAAGCCATATGATCATGGGTTTGGATCCCTTGGTTAGCCATAAAACACACTGGATGCTTATGGGCACCTAAGATCCTGAGAAGCTAGAGGGTTAGGGAAATGGGATGTGATAAGACTCTGTTTAGAATTCTTTTCTCAAGGCCACCAGGTGGCGTGGTGGTTAATGTGTTGGATTCCCACATGATAGATTGTAGTTCAAGTCCTAGACTTGGTGGCTTGCTCTCTCATTTTCTCTCTCTCTCTCTCTCTCTCTCTCTCTCTCTCTCTCTCTCTCTCCATTCTCTCTGTCTCTTTCTGGTGGGTGCACATGCAAATTTAAAAATAATAATGATAAACAAAATTAAATAATTCTTAAGAAAAAAATGATGCTTCTCTCTCTCATGCATAAGTCCATGCTATCCTTAAAAAAAGTTAATGAAATAATGAAATTAAAGTACAAATTTATTTTGGTGCAAAAACAAATCAGAAACCCATGCATAGTATTTTCATAATATGCATTTTTCTATAAGCTTTGTGAAGACTACCATTTATATGAATTATGGTATGCTCATCGGACTCTGTGAGTTTAAAGATAACATTTTTAAAAGCCAGCAAACTAAGATCTTAGCATTAAAGTTTTTTTAAATCCCATAAATAACTTGTTTAAATAAATTTGCTAAATGACTTTCCTACCCCAGCATATTATTCTAATTGCTAATAGTTAAGGGAAGACACACAAAGTCAACATATCAACTCTCTCATGAACCCTGCTGATCTTTAAAAAACAGACATTTTCTGAGGCCAAAACAGTAATTAAAATCATAAATATGTATTGCTACATCAAGTCAAACAATTGGAAAAATGCATACTCATTAAGAATATTTTAATCATCTCATTACTTCTGTGGCATGACTGTGTATAAATAATTTTAATTGTCTTTGGTTTAAATTTAAGTAAAACATTTGGAAACACAAGTTGATTTTTGTTTTGATTTTTTTTTCCCCAAGGTAAAAGCCAAACTTGACTGAAACTGGGAAATTTCCGATGGGATAAACCTTTCAACAAGGAAATAGGCTATGGAAAGGCATATGGATGTAATGACATTTTGGGTTAATTACTGAGAGCACTGTACAAACAAGTATTATTAATAACAAAACAAGTCCAATTCCAGGTTGTTGTAAACAGAGAAATGAAAAATCGCATCCACAGATGATACCTCTAACATGTGATGCTAACGGTGGCCTTTTCAGATTTCACAATTAAATGAATGAACAAAGATTCACTTATAGTTATCTTCTCCCTGATGCTTCACAGAACTCCATGAAAGAGGGGTAGGGGGTTACAGCCTTTCATCTGAATCACATCAGGGAAGTAGGAGGAGGCTATACACCAACTTCATTCTCTCTCCATTTCTTCTCTCCCTTCTCATTCTGCCCCCTCTAGGCTGGTCATTGGTCTTCCTTTCCAGTCTCAGCCACAGCAAAAAGGAGTGGCTTTCTAAAATGACAACTAAACATTCATGCTGCAGTTCAGGCGTTAGCTTTGCAAAGAGCTGCAGTGTGTGGTACCCTGGCCTCCTATCTGGTGTGACAAGGTGTGTTTGTGGAGTCGGTGGGCAGCAGCAGCAAAGCAAACAAGACCTTCTTCCCGGGCCCCAGAGGAACAAGCAGGAGACCTCACCTCAGCCAACCCACAAGAGCCATGGCCACAAGTCAGCAGAACACCCAGCCCAAGCAGAGCAAGAAAATAAGTATCCATAGCAGACTAGGAGACAAATGGTTAATATTTCACTGTGCGCACTGCAAGCCCAGATAAAGGCTGTTGGCTCTCATTTACTTAAAAGAAAAAATGCTAGTTCTCTCAGCCCAAGGAATGCTTAACAAACACTCATATTTTAAATTTGTTGTTTATAGACTTAGAAAATAAATTCTATGTACATTTAAGACATGTTTGGGGCTGTCCCTATGGTCTAGCAGTTAAAGGAACTGGATCCCACATGGCTGACCATGATTCAAATCCCAGCCCCAGCGGCTTGAGAAACAATCTGGGAGCATGTGTACGCATGGCCCAGATCCCAAGAAGGTGGAGAAATAGAGAAGAGATTGTAGCATGGCCACACCCCACTGGTGGTCTCGGTCTCTCTCTCTCTCTCTCTCTCTCTCTCTCTCTCTTCCTGTCTGTGTCTGGCAAGCACAAGTGCCCTCTGGCAATTAAAAATATTTGATCATCATTTCCTACTCCCATTCCACTCATCATGGCTATTACTAATAAATGGAACAAGCACAAAGTCTAATTTAACTACTGACCAGACCAGGGAAAGTTGTGTTGAACAGAAGACTGTGTTCCAAAATTAAAGGTCACTGCTTCCTAGGGCAAGAGCTAGAAGGTGGTGAAGAAGGATTTTACCTTCAAGTGGCAAGAAAAGAATATAGTGCATGTGTCAACTGGGAACAAAGGAATGATTTTTATATTCCTTAGCCAGCGTCATTGAAGGGCCTTATGGCAAAAACAGTAGGTCTATTCTAAGATGATCTTAGGCCCAATTTCAACAGAAAGATGGCCCCTACTACCCATCCTCTCCCAGTTCTATCTCATTCTCACTGCCATGCTCAGAGAAGCACTCACTGTTCAACCTTTGACATCCTGTCCAGCAAGTGCTCATTACTCCGGAGACAGGTCAGAGTCACCATCAGTCCAGGATTGTTTAGTCAAAGGAAACCTGCACAGTGCCTAGCATTCATTTGTTATTTCATTTGGTCAGTCAGTTAGTCTGAAGACATTTTCCAAATACCTCCTAGGTGCTCAGTGCTGTGCGGAGAAGTGGAAACAATGAGAAAAAATGGACACAACTACTGCCCTGATGGGCTTACGGTTTAATGGCATCAACGGGAACTAATGTAATAAGGTAGTTCAGGGCTTTGAGTGCTGAAGACTGTGGGCTCCACTATTTACTTGGGTGAAGTGGACTTGGGGATGTTAACTGAAAGAGATAAATTTGAACCGAGAGCCTTATAATGAGGATGAGTGTCCTGGGAAGAGGAAAGAACATGGAAAAGCCCTCAGTGTAGATCAGTCAGGGAACTGCCAAAGTATCTGGAGAACAGAGGGCAGAAAGGGACCCAGAATAGACGGGAGGGGTTCAGCAAATGCTTCAAATGAGCAAATAATGAGTGAGGGGACAAATGAAGGAACAGGTGTCTAGTTACATAATCTCCCAGCATTTTAGCCATTTATACACACACGGATATGCAAGAAAATCCCACTTGTTCATTTATTTTGCTTCCTCCCAGTTTACCTTTTTAAAATTCAATTTTAATGAAAGTGAGAAAATTAGATGATTTTTTTTTTAAAAAAAGGCAAAAAACAGGGCCACCCTCTCCAATATGTTCAAACTGAGATTCAAACCTTCCTAAATTGTCACCACTGTGGGAGAAAAGGGAATGTAAAGCCAGGCCAACACTTCACCCACAGCTCAAAATGTGGAGTTTGCTGTGAGTTCAAGCAACACTGATCAAGAAAGCATGTAAGTAAATCTGTACACTGTCTATTCTTCCTTTCCTTTAATTCAGTACACAAGTTTTTAAGAATCTATTATGGGGAACCAGCAGTTAATGTACTGGCTATGTCGCTGGACTCCCACGTAGTCGACCGCGGTTCGTGTCCCGGACCCGGTGGCTTAAAACTCACTCCGGGCGTGTGTGCATGTGTGCCCAAGATCCCGAGAGAAGAGTGGAGGAGAAGGGATTGCAGCTTGACCATCCCCTCTGGGGGGTGATTTCTCGCTTTCTGTCCCTATGTCTTTCTCTGTCTGTCTGGCGAGCGCACGCGCCCTATAGCAAAAAACCTCTCAAGAAAAAAAAAAGAATCTATTAATGTACTAGGTACTTGCTAGATACTCTGTGATATAAATATGAATATGATTCTGTTTTTTGGTTTTTGTGTGTGTTTGTGTGTTTTTTTGTTTTGTTTTGTTTTTAGCTTGCTATAGGATGTGTGCATTCACTGGAGAGAGAGAGAAAGGGAGGGAAAGTGAGAAAGCACTCCACCAGCCCTTGAGCATTATCATTCCACTATCCCTTTTCCTTCATTCACCTCTCTGGATTTTCAGCACACATGTGCACACATGTGGTATATTTTCTTTTTTTTTTTTTTATTTTAGAGGTTTTTTGCTATAGGGCGCGTGCGCTTGCCAGACAGAGAGAGACAGAGAGACAAAAGCGAGAAATCACCCCCTAGGGGGATGGCCACATCGCAATCCCTTCTCTTCCATTCTCCTCTCGGGATCTTGGGCACGCACGCACACACGCCCGGCATGAGTTTTAAGCCACTGGGTCCAGGACACAAACTGCGGTCGACTACATGAGAGTCCAGTGACATAGCCATTTCGCTAACTGCTGGTTCCAACCTGGTATATTTTCTAAGCTGCCAGTTCCAAGACTCGAACCACTCAATTGGCCATGTGAGATCCAGGAGCCTTAATCTCCATGCCACCTACTGGCCCCAATTCTGCCTGCCTGTCTTTCTGTCTGTCTTTCTTTTTGTAATTTTGCTATAGGGTCATGTGTTCACCAGAGAGACACAGAGAAAGAGAGAGAGAGAGTGAGAGAAAGAGAGAGAAAGTGAGAAAGTAGCCCCTCCCTAGTGGGGATGGCCATGCTGCAATCCCATCTCCTCCATTTCTCCTGTTGGGATTTGGGGCACACATGCATCTCAAGCTGCTGGTTCCAGGACTCACACCACACAGTTGGCCATGTGGGACCCAGCCATCATAACCACTGTACCACTGGTTGGCCCCCAATTATTTAATTCTTTATTTCTTCCATGAGCAAAAGAGACAGACAGAGACAGAGAGATAACAGCCCCAAGAGGATCTTGACACCATAATCACCCCAGCCTCAGCCAGCTCCAGATCATGAGCATACACATGCAGATAGGTACAGGGAAGTCTCCAGATGTAAACCTGAAACCTTCCCAGTAGGTTAGTCTCACAGAACAGCACATTATACCACTATGCCACCATCCAGCCCCTGATTCTGCCTTTAAGCACCTTAGAGTCTAGTGAAAGGCAGAAAACTTAAATAGATTCCATTTACAAGACCATTGATCACTGCAATAACAGCAGCTTTCAGGTATGAATAGATGACAGATTTCATAAGGATAGGGTCATGCTGGATATTCTGCACCACTGTTCACCAACACCTCAAAGAAAGCTTAGGACCTCAGAAGCACTCAATGAATATCGAGTAAATGGTAAGCAAGTTCTTATGTTTGCCAAGAACTTTCTTAGGTGACTCTATAAGCATTATTTTATTTAATCTTTACAATAATCCTACAAGGTACCTATTATAACTTCCATTTTTTATTTATCTATCTATCTATCTATCTACCTATCTATCTATCTATTTATTTGTTTATGGAGAGGTTTTTGCTATAGGGCATGTGCACTCACCAGAAAGACAGACAGAGACAAAAAGTGAGAAACTGCCCCTGGGGGGGATGGCCATGCCACAATCCCTTCTCCTCCATTCTTCTCTTTGGATCTTGGGCACACATGCACATGCGCCTAGCATGAATTTAAGCTACCAGGTCCAGGACTAGAACCACAGTCGACTACATGAGAGTCCAGAGACATAGCCATTACACCAGCTGCTGGTCTTCAATTTCCATTTTTAAGCAGAAACAGAAAGATCGTTACCTTCCCAAAGTCACAAAACTTGACTCCTACCAAAGCCTATGCTCTAACCTACAGACCAGTGTCTCTCCATGGAGGATAGTTTTCCACCCACAGGGATGTGCAGCAATGTCCAGAGACAATTTAGGTCATCACAACCTCAGTAGAACCATCAACATCCAGCAGGTAGAGGCCAGCTATGCTGTTAAACATCCTGCAGAACAGCTACTGGCAACAAGTCAACAGTCCCAAACTAGTAATAGTACCAACATTCAGAAATGTTGTTTCCCACCATTCTGCCTTTGAAAAATACCTCTTTTCATCGCTATTGAAGCGCTTAGTATCTATCAGGAATTATGAAACCATTAAATGGTGTTTCTAAATCATATGTATTCTTACTCTTTCCAAGAATAAATATAGCTCACGGCACAAAGTGGATGCTCAGTTACCCTACATTCTTATTATACTGAAATGAGGAAATCTAAATGTGATAAAAGGAATCAATGGCTTCCCATTGGAAGAAAAATATGGAAATAATTGTCAAGGTAGAGTGGCACGCAGTAGCCCAAGGCCTTGTTTCACTTTGTGGTATAGGTCTTTTCTCTTCATAATCCTTCTACCTATAAATGTTCATGAAGGGGGCTTTGCCAACACAGAAAAGAGAAAGCCAGGATGGTAAGAAATTATATCTTTAGTATTCTCAAACTGAGATACATCTTTTAAAAATACAGTCGGGGGGCTGGCAGGTGTCATAGTGATTAAGGGCGCTGGACTCCCACATGGCTAACCATGGTTCAAGTCACAAACCTGGCAGCATGTTTTCTCACTTTCCCTCTCTCTCACTCTGTTCCTTGCTAGTCAAGTTAAAATAAGTAAATAAAGTTAAATAAAATAATTCTTTAAAAAAAATTTTTAAATACAGGTAGGAGACATAGACTCCAGGGAAAAATTAACTCCTTCATCTACACTGAAGTTTAGAAAAACATTATTCAGGGCCAGCAGATGGCATAGTGGTTAAGGTGGCTGGATCCTACATGATTGACTGCACCGTTTGAGTCCCAGACCTGGCAACTTGAAAAGTATACTAGGTACATGTACATATATGCATGAACTGCCATGAGGAGAATGGAGAATGGATTGTGGCATGGCCAACCCCTTTGGGGGTACGTCCTTACTTTTACCCTCTCCCTTTCTGGCTCTCTGATGAGTGCACATGCCTTATGACAAATTTTTTTTTTTTTTTTTTTTGGAGAGATTTTCACTATAGGGCACGTGCGCTCGCCAGACAGACAGAGAGAGACATAGAGACAGAAAGCAAGAAATCACCCCCCAGGGGGGATGGTCATGCCGCAATCCCTTCTCCTCCATTCTCTTCTTGGGATCTTGGGCACGCACGCACATGCGCCCGGCATGAGTTTTAAGCTACCGGGTCCGGGACGTGAACCGCGGTCGACTACGTGGGAGTCCAGCGACATAGCCATTACGCTAACTGCTGGTTCCCATGACAAATTTTTAAAAAAGAATACATTATTCATGACCTCATGTCCCCCATTCACCAACTCCTGGCCACCACCCTTGTATTCTCTGTTTCTATTAATTTGACTTTTTTAGATTTCACGTATAAGTGGGATCACACTGTATCTGTCTTTCTGTATCTGGCTTATTTCACTTAACACGATATCCTGCAGGTTTATCTGTGTTGTCACAGATAGCAAAGGTTTTTTTTTTTTTTTCCTTTTTAAAGGCTGAAACATATTCTATTGTCTATATTCAGCACATTTTATTTATTCATTTAACTATTGATGGACATTTAGGTTGTTTCCTTACTTTGGTTATTGTCAACAATGCTATAATTAACATTGAAGTGCAGATATTTATATTATACATCATAAACACCTGAAATTTTCACTTGTATTTATACCTCAATAAAGCAGAGGAGGAGGGTATTATTTTGTAAAATAGGACAACCACTGGGAAAATACTTCGGCAGTTCCTTAAAAGTTTAAACTCAGAGTTACCATAAAACCCATTACTTTTTAATGGTATATAACCAAGAGAATTAAAACATACCTATGAAACACTTGTACATAAATATTCATCATAGCACTGTTCATAATAGTAAAACTACGAAAGAAAACCCAATGTCTGTCAACTGAGTGAATGAATAAGAAAAGTGGATTAATATTCAGTCATAGGATGGAGAAAGGTAACATCTATGCTATAGCATGGATGAATCTTGAAAACATGTTAATTGAAAGAAAATCAGACACAAAAGTCTACATGTTGTATGATCTATTTATATGAAATCTCCAGAACAGGCAGTTCATAGAGACAGAAATGGGTTCATGGTTGCCAGGGCATGGGAGGAAAGGGAACAGGGAGTGATTGTCTATGGGTCTATTTTTCTTCTTGGGGTGGTGAAAATGTTCTTGTTCTGGCCCATCCTGCTGCTAATAATGGTAAATACATAAGTCTGGGGAATTTACCAGAATAGAGGTCTTTCTAGCTCATGGTTTGGAGGTCCAAGGCTCAGGGGCCACGTCTGGTGAGGGTCTCTGGCTGAATCATAGCATTTTGGAGAGTAGGAGAGTGCCCTTGTGTCTGTTCTGGTCTCATTCCCTCTCTTTATAAACCCACCAGGAGTCAGTCCTGGGGGCCTCACCCTAGTGATATTAATCTCCTTCTAAAGGCCCCATCTCTCAACACCATCCATAGTCAAATTAAGTTTTCACCCTCTTAATCCTATCATAACCAAATCTCAACACATGAATTTGGGAAAGACATTCAAACCACACCAGTTCTAATATTAGATAGTTTTGGTTTCACAACTTTATGAATACACCAATAACGCCCAGATTACATGCTTCAAAAGGATGAGTTTTACAGAATGTGAATCACATCTCAGAAAAACTTATATTGAAAGAAAAATGTTATTCATTTGACTTCCTGTAGCAACAGGATACAAGATCTCATTGTTGACATTGTTCTTAGTACTATAGAAGTATTATTGTTTGTCTCTGAATAGGTACTGAGTATCTAAATTTGCCATGAGATTTCATGATTAAAATATACTGTTTCTGAAGGTGACTTTACCTGCCCTTTTAAGATTACAAGCCTTCAGGGACATCTTCAATTGCAGTTATAGAACTGACTATTCATCCACTTTCCGTAAAAGTCTGCACCTTCAGTGACATCACCCATTATGCACTGGCCTAGGGATGTCAAAGAGTCAGATCAGAAAGTGCTGAAAGCAAAAAAGGAGGATCTTATACTATTTGATTAAAAATCTTTAACTTTTTTGCTTGCAATTTTTAAAAACCACCAGCCTATAGTGAGAGCACCTGTTTTATTTTCTTGGGTCATCAACACTCAAATCCTTTTGGGATTAGCAGGAAATTGTATTTTGCAAAAGCACATCTACTCTCAATTTTAAAGTAGCTCTAACATGATGTTTCCATTTTGGTGTTCATTAATCACATCAGTGGGGAGATTACATTTTAAAGGACACTAAGATCTTCCCAACCTTCACTCTTTCTCACCAACTATAGCCTTCTCTTCATCCTCATTTCATATATTTGTCTGCCAAAATCTGCTATGCTATGGGAAGAGAAAGAAAAAAGACGTTTTATTTTTTCTCAGGGTGCTATCATAGGCCTAAAATGTTTAGTCCTTTAACTCATTCAGCAGGGAAAAAAAAAAAAAAAAAAAAAAAAGACTAACACAGTGACTTCCGGTAAGCAGCACGACAATGAATTTTGCAGACCTTTGGATAGCTCCATGATAGCACCTGGTGATAGCACCTGGAATTTAGGGTCCTTACCACCCTGGTGAACTCAGTGATGCCTCGAGATGTTCGAGGCTCACCTTTTCATAAAAATATAGAATCTCACTGTTTAGAGAAAACTAAACATGTAGTTTCATGTCTTTTTTTCAAAAGTAATTACCTAGCCCTGTCTGAGAAGATTCCACATGGATATTGGGAACTAGATATTTCAGGGCACAGGAGAAATGAAGATTTTCTACTCATAATTCAGCCTCCAGCAAGCAAAGCTAGTGTGGCAGGAGAGTTGAGACATTCTCTGAGAAGATTCCACATGGATATTGGGAACTAGATATTTCAGGGCACAGGAGAAATGAAGATTTTCTACTCATAATTCAGCCTCCAGCAAGCAAAGCTAGTGTGCGATCACAACAGAACGGCAATCCGATTCTAGAACACCTCTGTCTGCTTGCTCCTGAACATTGAGGCTTAACTTCAAGAATTTGAAAGAAACACGCCATTCATCAGATGACAAGAAATCACCGTCGGATCACGACAAATATGGGAAAACGAGAAAATACCTCTCTTCCAATGGAAAAGAGTAACTCTCCTTCATCCACAAGCAGTTCGGTGAAAGTCATGGAAATGTCTGATAAGGAATTTAGAACATTCGTAATGTCGAAGCTAACAGAGATGGAAGAAAAGAGAGATAATGAACTGCTAAAGAGAAAGGAGAAAGAAGTTGCCGAGTTCCAGGAGATGAGGAAATTCTTGCAAGATCTAAAAGAGGAATTACACACTTTACAAAAGACTCAAACGGAACTGCTAGAGATGAAGTCTATAATACAAGAAGTCAAAATCTCCCTTGAAAGTATTAAAAGCAGACTAGATCATTCAGAAAATAGAATCTCAGATGTAGAAGAGAAAATGGCTGGCCTAGAAAAATCCACCACGAAGACTGAGAAAATGGCTCAAAAATTTGAGAATGATATGCGAGAAGTACTGGATACCATCAAACGTCCAAATATCCGGATAATTGGCATGCCAGAAGGTGAAGAGACCCATAAGGGCATTGATAATCTATTCCATGAAATCCTGCAAGAAAACTTTCCAAACCTAGAGAGGCATTCGAAGATCCAGTCCCAGGAAATACAAAGGACCCCAAATAGAATCAGCCCAAGAAGATCTTCTCCAAGACACATTATAGCCAGGTTGACCAAAACCGCAGACAAAGACAAGATACTAAGATTGGCAAGAGAGAAACATCAAGTTACCTACAAAGGACATCCCATCAGGCTAACAGCAGATCTCTCATCGGAAACAATGCGAGCGAGGAGAGAATGGGAAAATATATTCAAAGTGTTACGAGAGAAGCAGTTTCAGCCAAGAATACTGTACCCGGCAAGATTATCTTTCAGGTGGGAAGAAAAGACAAGAACATTCTCAGATAAACAAAACCTGAAAGAATTTACCAGCACCAGACCAGATCTCCAAGAAGTTCTCAAAGGTGTGCTGTATCAAGAAAATTAAACACAGACACACGGAAATAAGAGTCCAAAAACTATGAAAGTGGCCAACTTAATCAGAGGGACAAGTCTGGATTTGAATATTATATCCCAGAATTTAATCAGGAAAATTGAACCAGAACAGAAGATAAAAGTACATGAGACTGATAGGTTCATGCACCTTCCATTTGAACAGAATCCTAACTTGTTTCCTGGCTTTAAGCAAAGTTCCTTGGCATTTCTTTGAGTTAAGTTAAAACTGGTTTTCTTAGTAGTAATGAGTGAACTCACCATTGAAAGTAGTTAGATTATGTAGGAAATTGTGTGATCAATGCAACGTGGGTGGGAAGGGAATGAAGGACAATTGTAGACACCGGAGGTGGTGTGAGAGGAGGGTGGGAAGGGACAGAGGGTCAGAAAGAGGGGTGGAAGTAATTCTAGGAACTAGTAATGGAAAATTTTTTGTAATGTGCATGATTGTATCACTATGCAGTGTGTACTGGATGGGAGATTGCATTTTGTATGCTGTGATGAAGCTTAGGGAAGGAATGTAAATTGAGTTACAAAAAAAAAAAAGTTTCAGAAAAAAAAATTTATATCTATTCAATGACTGCAGTAGGATATGTAGCCACAGCTAGGTGCTACTTTATAGGATGCGTAAAGTAAGACTTGTGTTCATGGAAATGCGGGTATCACCTGTGTTTGCTATGAGGGTATTTGGATTGATTAGGGTCTTTGGCGTTACAATAAAATGTGAGGAGAAAACAGTATAGAAAGCAAACATAGATACCAGAGACTGTGGGAGGAGAGTAGGAGATGGCAGAGGGTAAGAGATAGAGAATCTAGGATGGGGGGAAAAAAGCAAAACATACAGAAGACAAGAAATGGAAGATCATTTGCTGACAATAACATGTTTGTTGATGTGCTTGATTGAGACAATATATAGTGTAATTTGGATGGAAAATCTCATTTTGTATGCTGTAATGATGTTCAGAGAATGAATGCAAATAAATAAATTAAAAAGAAAAAAAAAAGTAATTACCTAGCCCTATTTGCATACCACCATGAATGGGATGTTCACTACACAGAAAAAACAGGGAACTAGAATGTCATTCCTTTTTTTATTGACGATGAATGCAACCAAAATGCAGGGCATGTTTTGGGTTAGTATTTTATGGTACTTTTATCACTTACTGATTGTGTCATCAATGTTACTATTTTTGTTTTCCTTATTCTCCTTTCCCATCCTCCCCCCATCAGCAAATCCTCATGGACAGGATTGAAAAGACTAAAAGCTGCATTACACTAAGTCCCGAAGTGAAATGCCCAAACAATAGAGTAGGATGGCTGATTACCAAACACTAAAGAGCACTGACATCCTTAAGGAAACAAAGCAGGGAGCTTACTTCCATCAAAAACATATCTGAGAAAGAGAAAGCACCCAGCTGTGACTGCACCATTTGTGTACTTCTGTTCAGAAGCCCTAATGCTATCTAGTATGGCCTTGGGAAGGAGGCTTTACATGGATATGGATGCAGTGCACAGCCCACTGGGCATGCAGAGGAGATCCTGGGCTAAAGCGCCAACACATAGTGCTATCTTTCATGGTCTCATTTATATTGGGGAGACGGAGACGATTTCTTTAATCATATACCATGATAAATTATGCTAAGGTGATCGAGTGGAAGAAAAGGAAAGGGAAATCAATCTAATTTTTACTGAGAGACTATAATATGCCTGGTCTGGTGCCAGACACATTACCACTGAGTTCTTACAATGGCAACAACTAAACCTGGGAGGTGGAACTGAAGCCTGGGCATTGTGCCAATACCCAAGGATCTGCTGAGTTACTGATGCATTCTCCTCTGCTTGGCATCCCTAGAGGGCCAGTCAGACCAACTGGTGTCAACACCCCATGGCTCCCTCAAGGCCTCTCAGTGTAAAGCTTATTGCAAGCAATGCAACCTATGGAAGCATCTTAACAAGGTCTCTAACTCTGAGATGAAGAAAACCAAGGGGGAATTCCTTCTGCATGCTCACTGCACTAGGAAGAAGCACAGAACCCCACAAAAACTCTCAACCAGCCACTGCTCAAAGTCAGGAAGTGCAACACCATAGCAAGAGTCACTGTTCATACCTAGGTCAGTCGATGCTCCAAAAGTCATTGTGTGAACATATACTGAGTCCTACAATGTGTAAAGAGTTGTAATACAAATTAGGCATTTCGTAAGTAAGAAATCAGTCTGTTTCAAGAAATTCATTCTCTCTTCCATTTTTTTTTATTTATTTTTTTACATTTTTTCCCACTTTTTATTGATTCTCTTCTCCTCCATTTCTCCCTCCTTTTGGGATTTTGGGCACACATGCGCACACACACACTTGGTGTGTTTTTCAAGCCACCAGGTCTAGTATTAAAACCATACAGTCTGTCATGTGGGATCCAGCTGCCTTAATCACCACACCTCCAGCTGATCTCACATTCTTTTTATTATTACTATTATTTTTAAATTGCCAGAGGATGTGTGGGCTCCTCAGAGAGAGACAGAGAGATGAGAAGGGGAGAGACTACAATGGGGCATGGTCATACCACAATCCGTTCTCCTCCATTTCTCTATTCTTTTGGGATTTGGGGAAAACATATGTGGACACATGCGTTGGGCATGTTTTTCAAGCAGCTGGTTCTGAAATTTGAATAGCAAGGTTGGCCATATGTAATTTAGCTCCCTTTCCCACCAGGTCATGAGCTAACCTAGGAGCTCATATTGTTTTAAACAGGGTAGGATCGTACAGCTGCTTGTGAGCTGAGATGCTGCTGAGTGCTTTAATAGAGTGTAAACAGGGTGATAAAAGAGAGAGATTAATTCCTACTGCAGCAGTCTAGAAGGCTTTCCTAGAGTTGGTCCCTTAAAAGAGTCCTAAGCTTTCAAAGTAATGTAGAAAGACATTCCACGTAGATGAATAAAAAAAGAACTGGAACTGTTTCTCAAACATAATTGACATAAGGTAAGTATTCAATGAAAAGTGGTTGAACTGCTTTCTTGAGCTATCTTAATTTCAAGGCCTAGATACAACCCTATCTATTTGAAGAGTATTTTTCAATCTTTGTAAATCACAGTTGATATGTTTTTGCCACAAAGTCTATGGCTTTCCTTCAGTGGGGAATATGTCTTGCTCCCAGTTTATATGGGAAGAGTGGCAAGGAATACACCTGATTTATCCATATCATTATCCTAGCACATCTATCGGAGTGCCTACCACAGAGAAGAGGCTTGGTAATATGGGATGAATGAATGGATAGATGGATGAATAAAATCAATACTTTGCTACATAGTCTCTTCTCCATTTCAGTACAGGTAAATTTCAATGAATTTTCATGAAACATCCAAGGCATATAATTGTCTCAGGATTCTTGATCAGATAATTCCTTCCATTTTCTTTTTTGCTGAGACTCTTTATTGGCAGTGACTTAATTTAATCATTGCATTCATATTCTCTTTATAGAGGCCCAGGGGCTCTAAGGTGGTAGATTCTGTTAATTAAATTAGATCAAATAATAGTGATCTTTAATTTCCTAAAATCAGGATCATTGAGCTTATGAAAGGCATTATTTAATGCAAATTTTTATGATGTTCTTATTTCTGTGTTAACAGAGATACAGATAGACCAGGTGCCATCACTATGAGATTTAGTGAACATAAATAATCTTCTTGTTTAAAAATAACTCTCATGTCAGTCTGCTTCACTCTCTGAAACTCCACCACCAAATATTTTCTTCCTTCAGGTCAGCAGTGTATCCCTTTTATTACTATTTTTTTTTTTAAGTGAGGTTTTTGTGGGTTTTTTGGGGGGGGAGAGGTACTTGCTATAGGGCACGTGCACTCGCCAGAAAGACAGAGAGAGACAGAGAGACAGAAAGCAGGAAATTACCCCCCCAGGGGAGATGGCCATGCCACAATCCCTTCTCTATTCCCCTCTCGGGACCTTGGGCACGCACGCACGCCTGCCCAGCATGAGTTTAAGCCACTGGCTCCAGGACTTGAACCGTGGTCAGCTACATGAGAGTCCAGTGACACAGCCATTACACCAACTGCTGGTCCCTTTTAGCAAGATTTTTGCTATAGGGTGTGTATGCTTGCCAGAGAGACAGAAAGAGAGAAATCACCCTCCAGGGGAGATGACCATGCCACGATCCCTTCTCTTCCATTCTCTCCTTTCAACTTTGAGCATACATGCACATGTGCCTGGTGTGAGTTTCAAGTCACCGGGTCCAGGACTCAAAATGCAGTCAGCTACATGGGAGTCCATCAACATACCATTATGCCATATGTTGGTTCTAAGACCCCTTTGGTTTTAAGTTAATTTCTTTATTTCTAGAAACATAAGGGAAGAGAGAAAGAAAAACATAAGCATATTCAATAGGCTGTCTCACCATAATCCTCTCTCCACCTTTTCCAGCCAGCCAGGATCACAGGCACACATGTGCTCCCAGTATGTAAAAGTAGACCTGGAAACCAGATCCTGATCTTCCATATGGCTTCCAGTTATTGCAGAACACTGTGCTACTGCTATGCCACCAAGACTGGGCCAGAGATCCCATCTAAAATGCAAATAATCTACATCATGGAAAGCAAAATGCTATGCATCTCATCTTCTCTATGCAGGGGAAAAGAAATAAATAAAATTTATTTGGTAACATTTACACACCAGGCCTTGTAGTAGACACATCTTCTCTCATTTAATATTCACAACTCTATGAACTGTTTTATGTTTGTAGATGAGAAACCCAAAACTCAAAGAAAATTTATAATTGGACAAAGGCAAACAGGAACACAGCGTTGGTACACTGGACTTCGATTTTTCTGACTCAGTAGCTCTTTCTACATAATCGTGCAGCCTCTACTTTGGAAGAGTGGCATTGTGAGAGGGATGCAGAACTTGAGAATATAGGAACAATACAGTAAGCCTGTATCAAGGGCTATAATGGGAGAATTAAAACCTCCAGTGGACAATTGGGGAGACTGAAAGGATTACAGGAGAAAGAGAGGTGGTTAAAGAATTCATTAGTTACAGAATACTCTAAGCCAATTATTTCATAGGATGACTAATAGGCAATTTGGGAGAATATTCTGGCTGACAAATGCCATTTCTTATGTATACAATGTCATCAATTGGACAAATATACATAGTAAGGTACTATTTTCTTCTACTTAGCTTTATTTTAAAAATCATATTGAGAGACTTTGCAAAATTTTTAAGATGTTTGTATACCATTGATTATGAAGTAAATATTTGCAAGGAAAGACTAGATATCTCTGGGCTGCAAAGGCAGAATCAAAAACTCTCCAGTCAATGAAAATTTCACCGGCCTTTTGGCCTGACTCGAAATCACAGACCTCTTAATGTGTTTCAGAATGTAATGTGACATTTAGTCTGATTCTCACAGGTCGAACGTGTCCCCAAAAGACTGGCTTATGTAAAACATGCAAGATGTTTCAGCTACCTGTTCAACTGTAATGCCTTTATAGAAATGAGCTAAATCACCGTGCATTCCTGCCCATTGCATTTTCTTGGCAGCTTTTCACCTCCTATTTTAGAAAAAGTCACTTTGGGAAAAACTGTGATTTTATATTTTGCAGTGTAAATTAATTCTTCACTCTTAATTTTTATGCTCACCAATAAGTTGTAAGAATGAGATGGCAGAGGAGTGTCAAGAAGCTAGTGAAATCAGCAAATTTAAAGAAAAAAACGAGAACCTACACAAAAAGTAAGGTATCATTTCATCCTGAATTTACATTTTACATCTGAATGAATTGCCTCAGCCCAAGTCCTCCTGCAAGCTACCCCTGTGAAGGGAAATGGCTTCACTGAAACATGTAGACCTTTGTGTGGCAAATGCACGACGGGTTGCTGCTTGTAGAGACACCACAAGATCGATACTGCAGGGCACCCCAGTGTACTGTATTATTGTTAACTTCCTGCCGGTGAGAATTCAGATTTTCATTTAATTGTGTTCTTATTTAAAATGTCTGCAGCACCTGCCGCTGACTCCATCAGTATTAGCTATTTGCCTGGTGTTATGTACACTTATGAACAATGAAAACTTTCGAACAAATGTCAGCAGAGATACACAGATCATAAATCACAAGATGATAATATCTCACATGAAAGGAAAGGCTTCAAGAAAACAGTCCCAGTGATGTAAATATTGAATTTACCAGCAGTGCCATATCCCTATGGAGGCTGGACAATAGGCCATTTCTTAAATGGCGAAAGGGGATGAGCTCTCTTTTTTTATCTGTATTCACTTTTCCTTTTATTTCATTCCTGGGAAAAAGAAATGCCAGAGGAGAAGCTTAAAACAGATTAGCCTGTGAGTACTGTATATAGACTATTACATCATAACTGTCTTTGAAAACTCTCAAACAGCTGACCTGTTTATATTACAAGACAGGGTCAATTTCCATTCTAGCGATTCTTTTGATGTTTGTGAATACTAATGCTCTCCCCAGAATGCTGGCTTTAGAATAACAGCAATTGAATCATTCAGCCTTCTCCGATGCAATCTTTCTGCAGCTAGATAGGACTCTATACATGGATTTCACTGAGCCACACAGCTTGGCGTGATCAAAAGCTTTGCTGGAGCCGTCAGTGAATGATGTTTCAAATAATAGAGTCACATTGATGCCTACAGTTTTCACTCTAGTCACTGAGGCTGTGTGTGCAACCACGTGTATGTGTGTGAGTGTGGATGCATGTAACACAAAGCCAGTTTTGCTTCTGTTGAAACTCAGCACGAAAACATCAAAATGATACAGCAAGGTTATTTTCATGGTAAATATCTAAGAAAACAAGCAAGGGCTCTAATAGCCACATGTAGCACTAAAGAAACTTGTGGTTTTGGTGTGAGCAAGACTTGAGTGTGACTTCCATTTCCACAGCTAGCTTACCAACTATAGAAACTCCTGCAATTCACTTGACCCAGCCTTCTGATACATTATTTCTAATATCAGGATGACATCATCAACCCCACAAGGTTATAAGGCAGAGTACATTTACATACAACAACAACAATAATAATAATCATTGTTAACATTTCCTAGGAAATTAATACATGCCAGACACTCAACAATTTACATGCATTGTTGCAAACCAATTGTCACAATAGCCTTATGAAATTGGCATTATATTTATTCTATTCTATACATAAAGAATCTGAGACTTGGAAATAAGATATGTAGAAATGAGTGAAAGAGGGACCAGCAGATGGCATAATGGTTATGTCACTGGACTCTCACATAGTTAACTGTAGTTCAGTTCTTGGACCTGGCAGCAAAAACTCATGCCAGATGCATGTGTGACCAAAATCCTGAGAGGAGGATGGAGGAGAAAGGATTGTGGCATGGTCATGCCCCCTGAGGGGTGATTTCTCGCTTTCTGTCTCTGTCTCTCCAGAGACCACATGTGACCTATAACAAAAATCTCTAAAAATAAATGAATGAATAAATGAATAAATAAATAAGGACTGAATAAGAGATGTTTCATAGATACCAATTCTCCTTAAGACAAACTGAGCAAGTTCTCTGCCAAAGCAGAATTAAGTCAGAGCATGTTTTTAAATGGAAAGACAGTTCCAATCAACATATTTATCTTTGAATATTAGCAATGAAAGTGTCCTTAGATTTTGTGCAATCCAACACCCCACATGCAAAATTAGAAATAGGGTCATGCCTGTTTAGCAACATCATCACCATCTTTGAGTACCAAGAATCCCCACCTCACAAACCAGCCTGCCCATATTTATTCAGAATGCCTTGTTAGAAACAATATTAATCTACTTTCCTTTATATTAGGTTGTCTAAAAAGTCATAAGGTATTTTTCTATGTATTTCTATGCAAAAATGTGTCACGATTTTTCTGACAACCCAATATTTTACTCATGGTCCTACTACCGCTAAATGTCCACCCTCCAATTATTAAAAAATGGATTCTGGGGCCAGCAGGTGGCATGGCGGTTAAGGTGCTGGACAGCCACAGTTCACATCCTAGACCCAGAGGCTTGAAACTCATTCTGTAAGAGTGTGTGTGTATGTGTGTGCCCAAAATCTCAGGAGAGATTGGAGAAGGGATTATAGCCTGATCCTCCTCTTTGTGGGGTGATTTCTTACTTTCCTTCTCTCTTGGTCTGTCTCTCTGGTGAGCGCATGCATTCTATGGCAAAAACCTTGAAAATAAAAAAGAACAGCTTTCTTATTTGCCTTTCATCAAGCTCACATCTCTGGATCCTCAACTGTTTTTCTTATGAAAGCGTCACTGCATCTCCCAAATTGGTCCCTGATCTGCCAATGTCTCCCTGAAAATATGGCAACCAAATTCTAGTCTCAATATAAAACTGAATTCTCTGGACATTTTAATGTTTAATTAAGATTGTTATATGAGGGACCAGCAATTAGCATAATGGCTATGTCGCTGGACTCCCATGTAGTTGACTGCAGCTCGAATCATGGACCCGGTGGCTTAAACTCAATGCCGGGCGTGTGTGCATGCATGCCCAAGATCCCGAGAGGAGAAGGGAGGAGAAGGGATTGCAGCGTGGCTATCCCCTCTGAGGAGTGATTTCTCGCCTTCTGTCTCTCTGTCTCTCGCTGTCTTTCTGGCGAGCGCATGTGCCCTATAGCAAAAAACCTCTAGAAAAAAAAAAAAAAAGATTGTTATATGAGAATAGTTAGTTTGGAGATTTATACAGAAAATATATCAACTCTCATGTCTGTCATAATCTACATAGAAAATATGGTTCTGGTTTTTTTTTCTCTCCATAACTCAATCTTCTATTGATGGTTTCACCACCACTTCTCCCACTTGTACTAGAGAAGACTTACTATCAGAGGGAAACAAATTATAAATAATTTACATTTTAATATAAATACCTTTCTAGAGTTTAATCTTCTTCAGCCAGGTGGGCACCAAATAGTTGATAGTGTTAGTTTTGTACTCACAGGTGAATCAGACACTGTCTTCCAATGGAAATACTGACTCTAAATGCTTAATCACTGAAATTATAATTTGCTCCCTTTAGGGCAGGAAAGGGATCTGAATTAAAGACATTTTTTTCTGCAAATGAAGAGCGTTTTGTTTGTTTGTTTGGTTGGTTGCTTGGTTTTTGTTTGTTTTTTTTGGGGGGTTATTTTGGTAATGGCCTCAGGGTTCAAATTGATTGAATTTTTTTGGTGTTTTTTATTCCACTTTGAGGTAGTTGAAGGTGGTCACAGCTCTCTTATTATCAGATCATGTTATTTTGAGCACCTCGTGTGTGTCAATTCCTCATCTGTGAAATGGATATACTATTTATCTAACCAGATGTGCTCTAATGATTGAGCAAAATATTGTACATGAAAACGTATTTTAGTATAATTACCATTGAAAAGGAGAAGAGGCCATGAGGAAAAAGAGGCGACAATAGAAAAAGGAAGAAATTAATACTCAGGAAAACAAGTCATCTTCTTTCACAGAAGTCAGGAAGCCGATTTCTTAATTAATGATGAATTATGTTTGTATAGTTATTTTGCTTTTACCTACACCCATTACTAAATTTCAAAGCACTTCTATGATGCATGTAGGGTAAGAGCCATTGTGACCACACTTTATACATGTGGAAGGAGAGGTTGGGAAGGTTAAGTATCAAACCTCCAGGATACTCAGCCCAATGAGACAAAACTGGATGGACTACAGAATTAACTGATGCTAAAATGTTGCTAGGGGCCAAACTGTAGTGCAGTGGTAAAACAATGCTCTGTGAGGCACGTGGGAAGGTTCTGGACTCACATCTAGAGAACTCCTTGAGTATTCAATGCAAACATAGGCCCATGATCCAGACTAGCTGAAGCTGAAGGTAGATTGCATTTCTGAACTCTATCTCTCTGTCTGTTTCTCTCTTTCTGCCTTGCTAATCCCTGGAAGAAATAGATAAACTTAAGAAAGAAAGAGAAGAAAGAATCAGGAAAGAAGGAAGGGGGGAAAGTAGGAAGGAAGGAAAGAAAGAAAGGAGGTGACCCATAGTACAGTGGTTAGGTTCTATGCATTGGAAGTTGGACCCCACATAGTCAACTATAGTTTGAATCCTAGTCCCAGTAGTTTGAAGAACATGTTGTGTGTGTGTGTGTGTGTGTGTGTGTGTATACACTCAAAATCTTGATGGGATGGAGAAATGGAAGAAAAAGGACTGTGGCATGACTATGCCCAACTGGGGAGTGCTTTCTGTCTCTTTCTCTGGCAGGGAGGCAGGCAGGGAGACAAGAAGGAAAGATTCAATGCTGCAGAACAAAAAGAACAAGGTCTGTCCATAGATCTGGTCTGCCACATACCAGTGTGTGTCCTAAGACAAGTTACTTAACTAACCTTGAACTTAGATTTTATTTCCATAAAATTCTAACATTAACAACCACTATTTTGGGAGGCCAGCAGGTGATGTGGTGGTTAAAGTGCTGATCACGGTTTGAGTTCTAGATCTGGTGACTTGCTTGCTCTCTCTCTCTTTCTCTCTCGTCAAATTTTAAAATAATAAAAAATTAAATTAAAATAAGTCTTGGGATCTGTGGATGGCATAATGGTTACATATGGACTCCCACATAGCCGACCATGGTTTAAGTTCTGGACACAGTGGCTTAAAACTAACACCAGGAGCGTGTGCATGTATGCCTAAAATCCTTAGAGAAAATCAGAGAAGGGATTGCAGCATAGCCATTCCCCCTGGGGATGATTTCTCACTTTGTCTGTCTCTGTATCTCCAGTGACTGCACACATCCTAGAGCAAAAATCTCTCAAAAATATATATAAATGAAATAAAATAATTCTTAATAAATAAATAAACACTACTTTGGACTAGCAGGTGGCATGGTGGTTGAGGCACTGGAGTCCCACATGGCCTACCACAGTTTGAATCTCAGACCTGGTGGCTTGAAAAATCACAACAAATACATAAGTAAATAAATTTTTTAAATAATCATCATTACTTTTTCAGTCAGATATCTCCAGAGAAACTATATAAAGGGACACAGAGAGGCAGAGAGAGAGATTGAATTTTAAAAAATGGCTCGCATAAATGTGGGATATGTGGACCCAGCAAGCCTGAAATCCACAGGGCAGATCAACAAGCTAGAGACTAAGGTGAGATTTCTATGATATAGTCATGGCATAGAATTCCTTTCTCTCCAGGAAATTCCAGATTTTGTTCTTAAGGCATTCAGCTATGAGGTCCAGTCGCATGATCAAAGGTAATCTCTTACTTAAAGCCACCTGATTGTCACTGTTTATCACATCTACCAAAAGACCTTCACAGCAACATCTAGACTAGTGTTATACTGAACAACTGGGCACCATATCCTAGCCCAGTTGACACATAAAATTGACCTTCATGTTAGCTCATAAAGGTTTTTCATTTTGTTTTAATTTTATAGACTTTTGCTATAGGGCACGTACATTTGCCAGAGTGACAAAAGAGAGACAGGGGGACCAGCAGTTAGCGTAAGTAATGGCTATGTCTCTGGATTCCCATGTAGTCGACTGCAGTTTGCGTCCTGGACCCGGTGGCTTAAAACTCACACCGGGCACGTGTGCGTGCGTGCCCAGGATCCCGAGAGGAGAATGGAAGAGAAGGGATTGCGGCATGGCCATCCCCCCTGAGGGGTGATTTCTCGCTTTCTGTCTCTATGTCTCTCTCTGTCTGTCTGGTGAGCGCACGCGCCCTATAGCGAAAACCTCTCAAAAGAAAAAAAAAAAGAGACAGAGAGACAGAAAGTGAGAAATCACCCACCAAGGGGATGGCCACACCACAATCCCTTCTCCTCCACTATCCTCTTGGGATTGCAGGCACACACGCACATGTACCTGGTCCAGGACTCGAACTACAGTTGGCCATGTGGGAGTCCATCACCTTAATTACTACACCACCTATTGGTCTCATTCATAGTTTTTGTAAGGTATAAAAGAAAAACTACGTACCTGGTTCAAAGTGATAACTGCTAGAAATCACCACGGGACAATCTAGGAATCAAGAGGGTGCTTAACCTAGCATGATCTATCAGGGCAGAATTCCCAAAAGAACACTTTTCTCAACAGACCTTTCACCTCTTCCCCAGTACCCACAATTAGAGTAGATGAAGTCCAAAACTTTTATGATTTGTAAGTCTTTCATTAATTAAAAGTATTAAAAATTAGACATGGAGGTAAGTATTTATTAACAATGATTAATAAAACACAATCATTACACATTTAAAGTGAAAAATTACACACACAATTTGGACAACTTGGAAAGCTACCTCCTTTTGTTGCCTTATATTTACTTATTAAAGAATGAAGAAAAGGCAAATTAAAAGTTAATGAAATATGAAAGGAAAGCAAACAAGATAAGTACTGGAATAAAAAGAAATTATTTTGACATGGAAAGACAAGTTGTAAAAATATTTTTTTTTTCAGATCAGACTCAAGGCAGTCATTTATTAAGAGGAGGAGTTGAGTTTTGACTAGCTATAATGAATAGACTTCTGGATTGTTTGATAATCCAGTTAGTGAAGAGGAGTGAGTTATATGACCTCATTGGCAAAAGGTTTTCATTTCTTGCATATTTGATACGTAAATGATTTTTTTAAAAATCATGTTAATTTGCTGGATTTTGCTTGAGATGGTTGTCAGCTTTAATCATCTGTGATTTAAATGGTACACACTGCTTTATTAAGAATCTCCTGCCAGGAACTTCTCTACTGACCAGGTGTCACAGAGAACTGAATCTTCTGCTTACAGTTTTGTATGTTTGATATGCAGGAGTTTTCCTGACTCCAACTCCCAGCTCCATACATATGAAAACCTGCCTGTCTTACGCTGCTCATGTATTTTCAATGGCAAGTGAAGGGAACCTAGGGTTCTATCATAAGGTAACTTCTGGTCCCAAACTCTTACTTTATGATACCAGTTGTGTCAGCATAGCAAGCAGCAGGATTATTCTTGGAAACTGTCTCTACATCAGGATGATGAGTAGAAAGTTAACTTTACAGAGAAGTAGCTGTGAACCGCACACATATGACCCAGTCAATACAAACCCTAAATATCCACAACTTAGCCTCTTAGTCTGATACCAAAAATGCACATGGCCGATCTGCCACCCAACGTGGGTAAAGGACAATTAGGAAGACAGAGTGGAAAGAGATAGGTTACAAATGCTCTTAATTAGAATGTCCTACTTTATCAATTATACAATGTGTGTGTGTGTGTGTGTGTGTGTGCTTTACTAAGTGATCATAGAACCAGAGCATTGAAAAATTGAAAAACAGTGAACAGCTCTGAGGTGTTAAGATTCATTAGGTTCATGGTAAACTAGCTTCTATCTAATTCTAAAAAGTTTTGCTTTTGCCCAAAAAGAGAAGAGAAGCTTTTTAAAGTATATGCATCTCTGTATCATGTGTGGCTGACCTTTTTTTTTTTTTTTTTTGGAGAGGTTTTTCCGCTATAGGGCGCGTGCGCTAGCCAGACAGACAGAGAGACAGAGAGACAGAAAGCAAGAAATCACCCCCCAGGGGGGATGGTCACGCCGCAATCCCTTCTCCTCCATTCTCCTCTTGGGATCCTGGGCACGCATGCACACATGCCTGGTGTGAGTTTTAAGCCACCGGGTCCGGGACGCGAACCGCACTTGACTACGTGGGAGTCCAGCGACATAGCCATTACGTTAACTGCTGGTTCCCATGTGTGGCTGACCTCTTAAGTCTCCCGTTCCTTCTCTACATCCAGACATCACTTCTTACCTAGGTTCTAAGCCTCATGATGTTAGGGACTGATATTGTTCCCCCATGTTCCACACAGCTCCATAAGTTTGGGCAGTAAGTATGCAGATACTCCAGAAATACTTTGCTGATTAACAAAATGATCAGGGTTTTGTTCAATTTTTTTGAATTTTACCCATTTGTTTCTTTAAAGTTTATTTATTTCTTCTATGAGTGAGAGAGACAGAGAAAGACAGAGGAAAACAGCACCCTCAATATAGCCCTGATGTCATGATCCACCCCCTAGTCTTAGCCAGCCCTGGATCATAGGCATGTGCATGTCCAGTATACTCAGGGATGTCTCCAGACATGAATCCAGAACCTTCCCATCTGGCTCAGCTTTGCAGAGGATCACATTCTACCAGTGTGCCACCATCTGGCTTCTAGAATTTTTTCTCATAAAATTTAAAAATAATTTTTGATAATAAAATTTTTATAAATATATTAATATTAAAACAATTGAGTAACAAAATGATTTTATAATCCTTGGGGAGACAAATTGTGACCCACTGAAGACAGGATACAGGAGGGCGCTGGCATACACAGCCCTTCTCTCTTGCTCCCACTGGTGGTCAGTCTGGAGACACTGCTTTGTGTATCTGGAGACTGCACAAGGCTGAGCTGGTGAGCCCAAGTGTCCAGCGGTATCACTTTATAGCTGGTCATGCTACAGTCACCAGCATGCACCCCAATATATGCTTTTGCTTTCTTACCTGCTATGCTCCTTTTCACTCTCAATACCTGGAATGGTCTTTCCCAAATGATGCACCAGCAATTAATTCTTTACTCAGGATCTGTATTTAAAAAAAAAAAAAAAAAAAAAAAAAAAAAAAAAAAAAAAAAAAAAAGCTATACTAAGACCAAAATCATTGATATTGCCTTCATTTTTAAACATGAGGACACTAAGATTCAGAGGGGGTAAGTGAGTTCTTCAAAGACTTACTACATCTGAATGAAAACCTTATTTCAAATAAGGATCTATTTATTTAGTTAGTTTAGCTACAAAGCTCACATTTATTTTCTTTCTGTATTGAGTTGTTTTCTCAAGAAGCACAGGACCGAGAAAAGACAGAAAATAGGGCTCTGCTCCTGACTTCACTTGTTGATGTAATAAATAAATATTGGGGTTAAGTAATATAATAATTATTATTATTGAATAGATAGTAGTAATTCTAATATTAAATATTAGCTAACATTTGTTGAGCCCTTACTATGTGTCAGGCTCTATTCAATGTAACTCATTTATGTTTACTTAGTTTCTTAAATTTTCACGCAATCTTATGCTTTAAGTAGTAGTATTATGGCTAGTTTATAGATAGGAAACTGTGGCACAGAGGCTAGATACCAAAGGTCCCACAGTTACTGTATGTCTCAGTTTCCTTGTCTTTTCAATGTAGACATCACTCTTTTCATGCCTACCTTAAGACATCCTTGCAAAGATTGGTAAGTGCTATAAATGCTCTTGAAAAAGACCAGCCCTAATAGCCATGCATTTGATGCTGCAACGTTGCGGGCTGAGGACACAAGGCAGGCCTGCATTTGATTTCAGGCCCATTCTTAATAGCCAGGTGTAGTGGTACACATACACATCCGTAGACCCAGACCAGGTGTGGTGGCACACATCTACAGACCCAGATACTTGGGAGACAGTGGCAGGGCACTGTGACACAGTGAGATTGCCTCCAAAGAAAATCCACACACATGTACAGGCTTAGAAAAGTGCAAATATAAGTGCCATGGTTTGGATGTGTCCCTTAAAAGTTTATGTGTTAGAAAATTTCTGCTATTGTAATATGAAGAGGGTGGAAACAATCCAAAGATGATATTAAGTGGCAGGGCCTGTGGGAGTGACTAGGAGCAGGTAATGTCATCAGGTTGGGTCCAAGGATTGAAGCCTAGTGGCTTTATAAGAAGAGGGAGAGACACGTAGATACAAGCTCCCACTGGCTCACTATGTGATGTCCTGCACGACCTTGGGGCTCTACAGGGAGTCCCCACCACCAAGAAGACTTTTACCCGATATGGCCCCTTGACCTTGGACCTCCAAAACATTACCCAGCCTGTAGTACACAGTGTTCGGCAATTGAAAACAGACCAAGACAGAAAGCATCTTTACACTCGATCTGCCTTTGTGATACATGGAGTGGGAGTCAGACCAACCCATGGAAAACAATCTGAAAGCTAAGACCTGAAGTCAACAACAGGCTTTGCCAGTTAGAGCCATATTCCATGTGGACGTTGGCCAGGCAGCCACCCTCATGCTGAGTAAAAGCCACTGTTCTCCCTCCGACCTTCAGATTTCAGCCATGGATCTGGACAAAAGAACACGCGAGCCTTCTATTCCTCCTCTGAGTTAAGCATAATTATTTCCTGCCAATTTCTTCTTCTTCCCTTCTTCCTCCTTCTCCTTCCTTCTCATCCTCGTCTTCCTCGTCTTCCTCTTCTACCTCCTCTTCCTCTTCCCCCTCCTCTTCCTTTCTTCTTCTTCCTTTCTTTCTTTCTTTCTTTTTTTCTTTCTTTCTTTCTTTCTTTCTTTCTTTCTTTCTTTCTGCCTTTTCTTCTTTCTTCTTTTTTATTTTGTTTTATTTGTTTTATTCCATAGGGTGCTTGCACTTGCCAGAAAGAGACAGAGAGAGACAGTGAGAGAAAAAGTGAGAAATCACTCCTCCGCCCAGAGGGGATAGCCATGCTCTAATCCTTTCTCCTCTGTTGTCCTCTTGGTATTTGGGGGATGCACGCACACATGCCTGGTGAGTGCATGTGTGCATGCATTTTTCTTTTTCTTTCTTTCTTTCTTTCTTTCTTTCCTTCTTTCTTTCCTTCTTTCTTTCTTTCTTTCTTTTTTTTTTTGAGAGGTTTTGCTATAGGGAGTGTGCGCTCACCAGAAAGACAGAGAGAGACAGAGAGACAGAAAGTGAGAAATTACCTCCTGGGGGGATGGCCACGCTGCACACGCCACAATACCCTCTCCTCCATTCTCCTCTCAGGATCTTGGACACATGCACACGTGCCCAGCATGAGTTTAAGCCACCACGTCTGGGACTTGAAACATGGATGAGTACATGGGAGTCCAGTGACATAGCCATTACGCCAACTGCTGATCCCACCTGATGTGATTTTCAAGCTGCCAGGTCCAGGACTCAAACCACATCAGCCATGTGAGAGGGTAGCACCTTAACCATCACACACGCCACCTGCTGGTCCTTTCCTGCTAATTTCTACTGATTCAAAAGACTACATTTTTTTTCCTTTTTTTTTTTTTTTTATGGAGAGGTTTTTGCTATAAGGCGTGTGCTCGCCAGAGAGACAGAGAGACAGAAAGCGAGAAATCACCCCCCAAGGGGAATGGCCACGCCACAATCCCTTCTCTTCCATTCTCCTCTTGGGATCTTGGGCATGCACGCACATGTGCCCGGCGTGAGTTTAAGCCACCGGGTCCAGGATTCGAACTGCAGTCGATTCCATGGGAGTCCAGTGACATAGCCATTACACTAACTGCTGGTCCCCCAAAGATTACATTTTGTCAATTAAGGTCATTTAGAATAAGTCACAAATCACTCTCAGTCCTAACACCCAGCAATTAGCTCTTCTCATATATCTTATTTCCCTTTCAGTCTTGCCCCATGTGTAAATACTTTTTTTTTTCACCTAATAGTAACTGTAGTTTTATTTAACATTGCAAAGTATAATTTTAACAAATCTTTAAAGAATCATTGCTGTTCAGTTTGAACAGTTACCTAGGAGAGGATTTTATTATTTAATACAGTCAATTTTCACTATGAACTTGGACAGATAAAAACAAGGCAGTGGATGACCCTATAGCACTTCCATCTGAAATCTCTTAACATGGCCTTACCACTATTCTGTTTTTCCAATCCTGAAAGTTCACCACCACATAATCAACCTCACCTGAATTTCCATCAGGGTAGAAACCAAATCTATCTTATTCATCTGTGCTCTAACATCATCTATTAACTGTTAGTGTTTGATGCTCAAAGACCCCTTCCCTAGGTCTCAGAAATCACTCAAAATCCCATTACATCACGCTTTCAGTGGAAGGTCCCTATCAGCTGCATCTCTGGAGTGCACATAACACAACACTCAGTACACATTAGAAATAAACAGTACTGCTGATTATACTTGAAGATTAACTTTGAAATTACTGCTACATTTAATTCTAAAAATTCAAAATATAACATTCAGGGGCCAGTCCTGTGGCTTACTGGTTAAAGGAGCCAGATCTCACATGACTGACTGCATACACTTTGAATCCCAACCACAGTGGCTTGAAAAACATGCCAGGAGCATACGTGTGTGTGCCCCAAATCCCAACAAGATGGAAAAATGGAGGCCAACGGATTGCAGCTTTGCCCCAGTTGGGGTGCTTTCTCTCTTTTCCTATGTCTTTTTCTCTCTCTGATGAGTGCAACAATCCTCTGCAATTAAAAAAAAAGAAAATTTGGGCCAGCAGTTAGCATAATGGCTATGTCACTGGACTCCCACGTAGTTGACCGCAGTTCGAGTCCCAGACCTGGTGGCTTAAACTCACACCGGGCGCGTGTGCGTGCATGCCCAGGATCCCAAGAGGAGAGTGGAGGAGAAGGGATGGCATGGCCATCCCCCCTGGGGGGTGATTTCTCGCTTTCTGTGTCTCTGTCTCTGTCTGTCTGTCTGGCGAGCACACGCGTCCTTTAGCAAAAACCTCTCCAAAAAAATAAAGAAAATTTAACATCCAAATAACATGTATATTGTTAAGCTTTCTAAGGACACAGATTGTGTCTGTTCTAAAGTGTACTTTATCTGATATTAGTATCACCATTCTTTTGTAAAATTATAATATTTGCATGGTATAACTTTTCCATTCTTTCACTTTGAACCTATCTATGTTACTTCTGTATGTTACTGTATTTGAAATCAGTTTCTTATAGATATCATGCAATAGGATCTTTTTTATTTTTTCCTCTTATAATCAGATTGGATAAATTCTATTCATCTTTCTTCAAATTCACTTATGCTTTTTCTCTCTCCCTCCATTCTACTTTAATCCCATCTATCAAGTCATCAGGAAGGTCATGCTATACTTTTTTATGCAAAAAATGTTAACATTAATAACATTGAACAATGTTTTCTAATAATAATAATATGTCTTGCTATTGTGTTTCTCAGTTCTCTAACTTCCAATTGATTCTTTTTAGTAACATTTACCTCTTTACTGGAATTTCCTATTTTTAAAAAAATGTTTCAAGGTAATTGTCAATGCATTCTTATAGTAGCTGCTTTAAGATTCTTCTCAAATAATTCTGACAACTGATTCATCTCGATATTGATCTCTGTTGATTTGTCTTTTTCTCACCCATGTTGTGATTTCCCAGTTATTGGTATGCCAAGTGATTTTCTATTGTATCCTGGACACAGTGGAAATTATATTACAAGTCTCCACATCCTATTTCATCTTCTTTGTAGTAGTCAGGTCCTCTTCTGAGCAGTAACAAGTGGACCAGGTGAGTATGTATATTCAGCTTCCTGCTGGGTCCCATTAACACCCGCTAGTATGGAAGTGCACTGACGCACACTGCCACATTACAAAGTATGAGATTTGGGATCCCAATGTGCTCTACTGACTCCTTTTCTTTAAAAATAGGACACCAATCAACAATGCTTTGTTGTCCTCAAGAAGGAGTAAAGAATAGCTCCCACTCTGGGCCCTGCTGCTACCAAGTAGGGCAGAAGCCAAGGGCTGATTCACAAAGCCTTGTTGACATGTAGTGTGGATAGAGGCTCCACTGACAGAGGGTTGGGGGTTAGGAATGAAGTGCTTATTAGCCCTACTTGCACCAACTTGTTCAGTCTCATTGATGTCAGGTAGGGGTAGAGGCTTAACATGCCACTGGACCCCATGACTCTAGCCTGGTAGGATACTCCCTAGTGCTGCTGGGTGGAGCATCAAAGATAGTGGTTCATCAGCCCACCAATACCATCTGGTGGGAGAGTTGGAGTGCCTCCACCTGCTTCTTTGAGGCAAGGAATGGAAGACCAGTTGCCAGCTTGACCCAGCTGGCATCACCCAGTGGAAAACTAGAACATAGTATCTGCTCCCATAGGATAGAAACCTAGGAAGGTGGTAGGAGGAAAAGATTTGCTCCTCACTAGCCAGCTGAATTTGTGAGTGGGGTGGTCTAGTTCTGTTGGTGTTCCGCTGGAGTAGGGAGAATATTGACAAAAATGTTTTCTGTTGTTAGGTCACACTTTTCCTAGTTCTTTCTCTAGGGGGAAAGACCTTACTGGAGATTTTGATACCCATTAGTGATTCTGGGATGGAGACTTTTACTAGGCACTTACCATGGTAAAGGGTTGAGTGCTTTACACGCATTATCTTTTTTTTTCTTTGCTAGAAGGCACATGTACTTGCAGGAGAGAGGAGAGAGGAAGGGGGGGGGGGAGTGTCATACTGCAATCCACTGCAATCCATTCTTCTCCATTTCTCCTGTTGGGATTTTAGGCGCACGAGCAAATGCACCTGCGTGTTTTGCAAACTGCTGGGTCCAGGACTAGAACTACAGAGTCAGCCTAGCGGAATCCAGTCATCTTAACCACCATGGCACTAGCTGGCTCAACGTGCACTATCTGCTTAATTATTACAATAATCCTTGAAGCTAAACACCTTCCTTCCTTCCTTTCATGATACAGAATACTAAAGCCCTAAAAGGATAACCTAGTTTTCCCAGTATCATGCAAGAAGTTAATGATGAGCCCACTTACTCCAGAGCTTATCAACCTAGCCAGGAGTCTACACTGCCCACGCTGTGAATAAACACTGGAGGCTTAGTCTTATTTATTTTTGCATATCCAGCACTGCATAACATGCATGGTGAACTGTGATCATTCCATAACTAAAAGGTGATAAAATTAATGTAGGAGGGAAGAGAAGAAGGGAGAGAGGCTCTTTGGCTTATGGAAAAAAAATCACCATCCAGAAAATCAGAATAATATACTCCTATGGCTTCTGGTAATGGTGAGACTATTGTCTCCAGGTAGCGGTCATTGAAGGACAACATATCTGCAAATATTTAGACTTCTGATTTATCTTGAAGAGAGAAGGCTGTATACACAGCTGAATTCACTCCTGATATTTGTTTGGTCTATAAATAATAGCAATGTGGTGTGGTGACAGTCTAGAGGCTATGCAGAGAAACCACTCCTGGGTTTTCTCTCACTCCCAAACTGCAGGTTTTTGAGACTGGGTTTTCCATCCCATCTGATCTTGACCAGAGAGTCAGGGCAGCATAGACACTTGTCAGAGGCATGACTAAAGAATTGAAAAAAAATAAATAAAGTAACAATGCTCAATTCTTTATTATCATTAAATAAAGCTTATTTACTCCATGGAGTCATAGTCTGTATTTCTTGAAGATCGTTATAATTTGAATTTTTAACACCAATTAGAATTAATTAGTAGCAAATGTTATAGTACTTTGGTTATTTTTCATGGTCTTTCTTCTACCATACACTATTTAGGGTTACTCTTGTGTGTGCCTGGCTGATGTTCTAAATAGACACACTTTATGACAAAGGCTGTTTTTCTATTGCTCTATTTTTTCTTCACTCCCAGTTCTCTTCATAAAGATGACATAAAATGACACCTGAAAGTTTTCAGTAAATGACTGAAGAATTAATAAGTAGTTTTTGGATCTTCAATTCATCCCTATGCCAACGAATCCAGAGTGGAGGTTGAGCATTTCAGCCAGAAGAGAAGATAAGACTTTGTCAGCTCCCTTCCTGCCCCTCCCACCTCCACCCAGCCTCTCTCTCACACTTCCTATTCCTCTCCTTAAAAGAATAAGATTGGGCTGCTTACTTTTTAAACCCTGGTTCCCACTATGGTAGTCACACGTGTCTATTTAAATTCAAATTAGCTATGCTTAAATTAAATATTCAATACTTGGCTCACACTTGCCACATTTCAAGGGCCCAGTAGCTGCGTGTGGCATAGTGGCTACTGCACCAAGCAGTACAGAAAAAGAATATTTCTATTATTTCTATCCCCACAGAAAGTTCTCTTGGATTGCACTGCTCAAACAACCTCTTTCTGCCCAGCTTTTAATGCAATGACTTTATCAAGAGTCTGATTCAAGCTTCTCTTAACATACATCTATGCTTCACAATGCACACGCATGACTGCGGAAATTTTTCAGAATAATCCGGAGGCAGACACAGAGCTACGAGGGAATGTCTAGGGGGCTATTGGGGAAGGAGCAGACTGATGAAAGTGTCTGGGACGTGGCTGTGTTCCACATGCGAAGCAGCTCTTTCTAGGACCTGTGTGTGTGAGCAATTACCCGTCTAGGGTTAGCTGATTTGCATTCTGATGGGGTTGAGGGGTCGGGTCAAAGAACAGTGCATCACTGCCTTCCTCTCTTCGGATGAGAGCAAGTGAATGTGAATCATTTATATATTTTTCCATAAATATTCATGGCAGATAATATATCTGTGTAGATGTATGTCTATATTTGCTCTAAGTGTATGGTTAAAATTCATCTACGTTAGATTTGAAAGATCTAATGTTTGCCATACTGGAACAACTGTTGTGTCTGTAACTAGAAATCACTTTGAAGGAAGGACAGTGAGGAGGATGCCCTTGCTGAGGCAGAGCAGCCAGGGGTGGGCAGACTGCAACCAATAGGCCTGGTCCCCAGTGACATGTTTTTTTCATCCCGCTACTACTGGTATAGAGCCTACTGCTGTGACACTGTGGGCCTTGCTGCCTACTCCATCAGGGCTACTTCAATTGTCAGGCTGTTCCCTCCGATTCCCATTGTGGGGATGAACAGTACCATTTTTTTTTTTTTTTCATCCACCTGCTTAAATACAACTACAATGGAAATAAAAATCCTTGTTGAAAAAGGTTATTTTTTAACAAGCTTTTATCTGTCCCAAATAGGAAACTTGTTTCATTATTATTAATCTATTGAATGTCTACTGTACACTGTGTTCATTATGCTTATTTAAATCATTGTTTTTTTAATTATTTACCTATTTTATTTTATTTATTATTATTATTTTTTGAGTTTGTTATAGAGCACTGTGCTTGCCAGAGAGAGACAGAGAGAGAAGGACGGAAAGTGAGAAAGCAAGCCACCAGGTCCAGGACTTAAACTGCTCAGCGCCTTAACCACCACGCCACCTGCAGGCCCCAACCTATTAAAACAGTTGATCATGTCCCTATCCTATGAGGGCAATATTAGTAATACACTCATTTTAGAGATGAAAATATTAGTCCTGACATAAGCGTATTTCACAAGGCAACGTAGCAGATAAGTTTCAAGACTCTACTTCAACATGAAACACATCGTTTCAAAGAAGTTGGAAAAGTGAGTGAATTAGGATGAAGGGAAGAGGATGTGGGGTATATCTTTGTGATTTATGTTTGCAACAGAGCTGCCAGTGTCTAGGGACACTTGCCTAATGTGGAAAGGCCATTCGTGCCCTAAACTTGATGCTCACTCGATAGCACATGCTCCTGCTGAGTTATTTCCCTGTGGACATGTTCATTTTCCAACCAGTCTTCTTTCCAGCTCTAAAGTGGGACTGTGCACAGGAGCAAAGCAGGACATTAGGCTTTTAGATTGGTGAATTCCCTGTGTACTTCCCTTAATTTCCTCAGCTTTCATTTTCACACCCCTAGAAAGAGGTGCTGACAGATACCCAGGCAGAGCATCCAAGCACAGGACAGTCTCGGGTTTCAGATAAGATTATTCACAAAGACAAAAGCCTGGAACACTTAGCAAATGCAGGTACAAGCAGCTAGCTCAGCCTACCAGGGGCAAGGAAAATAGATTGCAGTGTCAACTTAATCAATGGTTCATCGTTGTACTTTTTCAGTGCTTGAACCTTATTAGGATTGAGGCTGCATTGCCCCGCTGAAAATCAATCTGGAATTTTTCAAACAGCTCCAAACTGCAGAAATACAATCACAAATAATTTGATGACTTTTCCAAATGCCTTGGGAAAATCCATGCAGAGCTAAGTGGGGCTGGTACACACATGGACCGCTAACTGGGTCTCAGAAGCAGGAAAAGAGGATGAAGAAGTCAGCAGAGTGCATGGTGGAGTTCCAGATTCAGGGTGAATTGCCTGAACTCAGGGTCGGAGGCCAATTTTGAAGATGCAGTGACTGAACACAATGCATGAGGGCTAGACTCTCTCAATACAAAATCTAACTTCAGGCTAAGATTGGAATAGCAGATCTTATACCAGAATTATTGGAGCTTTACTTTGAGACCTGACATAGCATCTAGAAGTGGCTTCAGGGATAATATTGATTACCAGGACAAAGGGAAAGATGGAAAGAGACAGAGACGGATGAGCTGACCTCAAAAAGAGAAGAGGTAAAATCTTAGAGACCTAACAAAGCCTGTGCATACTGCTTCAGTTAGATTAGACTGGGCTGAATATATGGTAGAAGAATGTTCAAAGCAGACATTAGGAAATGTAATAAGTAATAAGACATTGGGAATCCCAAAACAGCTAATAGACTTATGGATATACATATAGTTTAAAGAGAGAGAAAAACTTGTTTACATTGTGGTTAAGAACATGCACTTGCAAAATCAATGAGATCTGAGCTGAGTTGTGGCAGTACCATTTATAGAGAACCTGATATGACATAGTCAGCCTTTTTTGAGTCTAAATTTCATTGATACAAACTACTATAACACTTCCCACCTCTCAGGCTTGTTGATAAGGTAAAATTAAATAATTAAATGGTGAGCACCATGATTGGCACATGATGTATGGTCCCAGATTGTAGAAGTTTGTGGTATCCTAGTTAGAAAGAAGAAAACAAAGGATTTTATCCAGGTCACTTTGTTTTGGGTTCAATTATATGCCATCACCCTCCCAAAAAATTACATATACATTGAAGTCTTAACCCCCAATATCTATAAATGTGATTTTATTTGGAAAAAGTGTTTTTGTAGCTATGATCCAATTGACATAAGGTCACGAGGGTGGTGCCTTATCCAATATGACTGGCATCCTCATAAGAAAAGGAGACAAAACACAGAAATAGACATGTATAAGGGAAAGATGATTTGGGGACACAGAGAGAAGACAGCTCTGAAGCCAAAGGCAGAGATTGGCGCTATGAAGCCTGGGGATACCAGAAGCTAGAGGAGGTAAGGAAGGATTATCCCATCAAGGCTTTAGAGAAAACATGATTCAGCAGACATTTTGATTTTAGACTTCTGGTCTCCAAAACTATGAGAATAAATTATTCGTCATTTTAAGCCACCGGTTTTGTGATATCTTGTTAAAACAACTAATTCAGTCTCATGATTCTTAGTCAAGAAAAGCCTGTCCATTAGCTAATATTTTTTATTTGATTTGATTTTTTCAGGTTTGTGTCATAAGGCATGTGTGCTCACCAGAGAGAGATAGGGAGAGGCTAAGTGACAATCATTCCCCACCCCAGAGGGATAGACACTCCACAATCCCTTCTCCATTCTCCTTTTGGGACTTAAGGCATGTGTGCACATGCGCACACATACACAGTATGACTTTTAAGCCACAGGGTCCTGGACTCGAGCCATGGTCAACCACGTGGGAATCCAATGCCCCAACCACTACACTACCTGCTGGCCCCTAGCTAGCATTGTTTTTAAACTGGCATCAACTAGAGATGATTTTGTTCACTAGGAAAGCTTGCAAAAATACAGAAGACTGGCAAGGTTTTTTTTAAAATTTATTTATTATCATCACAACCTTGTTTATATTACATTGAATCACATATAACTTTACGGTGTATTATATTGTTTTTTCAAAAGGGAATGCCATGCATGTCAGTCAATACAGAGACATTAACATCCCCACTTCATCATTCAGTATCTTTTCATTGTTTTTCCCGATCATTATTATTATTCCAATTATTTTTTAACCAGTCAATCTTATTTCTCATTTTTCTTGTAAAAAGACTTTACCCATCATGAAATACTTCTTAGACCAATCCAGTTGAGAATACTATACACATCATCATTAACAGTTAATAAACCTTATCTGTGTCCCACTAATGTCATGCCTCTCTTATTTGTTCTCTTGCTATCTTTCTCTATCCTCTTCTCTTCACTCCCCCACTCCACACTGTCTTATTCTCATTAAGTACTTTCACTGCTTTTATGTCCTTCAATATTTTGCTCTCTACCATAGAGTGCAGATAGTCAGTATATATTAAGTGGATACATACAATATCTTTCTTTCATAGCCTGGCTTACTTCACTCAGCAATAGATCCTCCATATCTGACCACTTTCCATCAAATGCCAGGGTCTTGTTATTTTCTATGGCTGAGTAGTATTCCATAGAGTATATATGCCACACTTTTTCAATCCATTCTTCAGCTTGTAGACATTTAGGTTGGTTCCATGTCTTGGCAATCGTGAACAATGCTGCAATAAACATTGATGTGCAAGCACTTTTCCAACTGAAGATTCTACTGTCCTTTGGGTAGATACCCAGAAGTGGGATTGCTGGATCAAATGGTAGTTCTATTTGCAGGTCTTTGAGGAACCTCCATATTGTTCTCCACAGTGGCTGAACCAGTTTACATTCCCACCAACAGTGTAGGAGAGTTAAGACTGGCAAGTTTTGAAAGCTGCAATTTTGTGAAAGACGACGTGTGATTTTTCAGTATTGTTATAATGTAAAAAGCATTATACTGTATATTGTATTAGTCAGTTCAGGCTATCATTATAATTTGCTTAAGACTGAATGGCTTAAATAACAGACATTTACTTTTTCACAGTTCTGCAGGTTGGAAGTTCAAGATCAGGATGCCAATATGGTTGGGTTCTGGTGAGAGCTCTCATCCTGCCTTGCAGATGACCACTTTGTTGTGTGCTAACATGATTCATTGCTTGGTGCAAAAACACAGAATGGGATAGCGAGCATGTTCTCTGGTGTCTCTTCTTTTAAGGACATTGATAGATTTGGATGAGGGCCCCAAATTCATGAATTCATTTTACCATTATTATCTCTCAAAGACCTATCCATAAATGCACTCGCATTTTGTGTTAGGGCTTTGACATACAAATATGGAGGAAGGAGCACAGATATTCAATTTATAATGTAAGTATTAAACTAGTAAGCTATACACAAACAGTCCCAGACTGAGGTAGTTCAACTTCTCATTTTTTTAAATTTACAATGGTATGACAGTAACATATATTCTCTAAAAACCTTACTTTGAATACCCATAATTTTTGCTCCTAGTATTCAATAAATCACATGAGATACTCCACCCTTAATTATAAAAATCCTTATGTAAGATTATTTTGCTCATCTGTAGGCCAATGTATCTGTTCTGAGCATGTTTAAGGCAGGCTATAATAAGCAATGATGATTTATTGGTTAGTGTATTAAACACTTTTGATTTACAGTATTTTCAACTTATGATGGGTGTATCAGGATGTAACACCATCATAAGTTGAGGAGCATCTGTATGACTATTTTCTGTCCTAAATATATCATGAGATTTGGTTGATGCAGTTCAAATAACTTGGGGGGAAAGGGATCTTCCCAGTGATAAAACTTGGTCTCTACTCCATACTCACTTATAGACCAATAGAAGAGATAGATTGATAATATATATGGTAGAGACAATGCTGGGGAGTGAGCAAGAAAACATTCACGGAAATCTTCCTTCAGAAAAATCCCTAATTAACAGAAGGAGCTCTGTCTCTCCTTTTCATCCATGAAAAAGCCTAGAGTACTGCAAGAGATGTAACTAGTACTTAAAAATTACTTAATGACTGAATGAATAAATCAATCATATTGCCATTAACAGAATACTCAAAACCTTACCATGTTTAAGAATGCTCTATCTTAGAATCTCATTCTAATATTCTGAAACATAGATTTATGGAATAAAATTAATGTTTAAAAATACACACTGAATAAGAAATCTAAAGAATAGGTTTTAATACTAACATTGCCTTTAACTAGCCCTGAGACCTGAGGTAACAGTGAGAAAGGATACATCTAAAATAAAAGTGAGTTTCCAACATCTGACAGTAATCACCTAAGAGCGTGATTCTGGGGATCCCTCCTTGAATCTTACAGAAGGAGTACCATTAATACCATGCTAAAGGAATTCATTCATTTGTATAAGATGATGACCCCTGAAAAGGACCTAATTATACAAATAAGCCCCAGAATAAATACTTTTTTTTTTTTTTTACTGAAAGAGTAGTATAATATAGAGGCTCCAATGGATTGTATTCATTCATTCAAAATTATTTATTAAATACTCCTAAGCGTTAGGCTGGAAGCCATGATATATTCATATATTGGTATCTATATTCTTAAAAAATAACTATCTATATGTAATTTTTTAAACACTAAAATCAATTTCTCCCAAACAAGCTTCTAAAAGGCTCTCACAACTTTTCAGCCTGAGTGCTTTGCTGCCACAGGCTCACGTTAGCAATACTCCACGGAAAGGAATTCCATCTCTTGCTTTTAGCGTTTGGCTCTTACATCTGAACCATGTGTTTATTGTAGTTGACAAAGCCCAAAAATAGCTTTATAAAATGCAATCTCTTTATTCCCTTTAGAATTTGGAAAGTCTTAATAAAGTTTATATTTCACTTCCAGTGTTCCAGGAAGTAAGTATATTTTGCAGTTCTCTCTAAATTCAAGTCCATCTCCATATCCTTCCAGATCACAGTCTTTTCTACATCCTAGAAAGATAATGGAGTTCAACTGTATAAAGAAAATGTCAGTTCAAGTCTCACATCATCCCTGCCTCAGCCTCAGTTTCCACAGAATCATAGGTTATTAGTAATACAATCACCATAAGGCTGATTTAATCCAGCTCCTTCATTTCTCAGGCAGAGAATCAGGCTTGAGGAAGGTATGATCACTCCAGGTCATGGCTAACTACTAATAGGGTTGAGACTACCACCCAAGTCTCTGAACTTGAAGTTCACAATCTCTCTACTAAACCACACAGCCCAATTACCCTGTTTCTTTTTGTCATTTCTATACCTTTCCTCACAGACCTAGGCATTCTGAGATCTCCTTTTTACAGCCTACTGACTCATATTTGTTTAGATCAGGGGCCAGCAAATTATTTCTATAAAGGGACAGATGATAAATACCTTGGCTTTTGAGGTCCATATGATCTCTGCAGCAACTACCCAACTCTGCCATTGCAGTGCAAAAGCAGATATAGACATCATGTAAATAAATGAATTTGCCTGTGTTCTAAGAAAATTTTATTTATGAAAACAGGTAATGGATTGAGCCAGAGGGCCAGAGTTGGCCAATTGTGGTCTAGATCTATGTTTGCTACTTTTTTTCCTTTATTCATGCTACTGTTTTTCCCCTTTATACACACATGAGAAAGAGAAAGATTAGCACCCACTAACTAGGGTCTGGTCATGCTGCAATTCCCGTCCTCCAGCCTATCAGATCTTGGGCTTTCATTTACATGCCTGGTGTGTTTCAGCCTAACCATCCAGGGATGTAAACCACAGTTATCATTCGATACCCAGTTTCCCTTGAGTAGTGCATTAAGACTATACTAGGGAGTCAGCCCTGTCTTTGCTACTTCCAATCCTAGGAGCCCACTTTCTCTGAATGTAGGGGTTGGAAATCAAAGATATCGTTCTTTCCTTATTATAACAACAAGATCCTGTGAAACTTACACATTCATTGAACAGAAAGCTATTGAGCATCTACTTTATGGGGAGAAAATCACAGTGGTAAAATAAGCTATAATGGACCAGTAGATGGCATAATGGTTACATTGCTGGACTCCCATGTAGTCGACTACGGTTCGAATCCTGGACCAGGAGGCTTAAAACTCACACTCGGTACACGTATGTATGTACCCGAAATCCCAAGAGGAGGATGAGAAAAAAGGGATTGCAGCATGGCCATTCTCCCTGGGGAGTATTTCTCACTTTCTGTCTTTGTCTCTCTGGTGAGTGCATGCATCCTATAACAAAAATCTAACAAATTTTTTAAATAAGCTATAAAAATAATAATAGGGTATTTTCTCTACTGAGCACTTACCATGTCCAAGTTAATGGACAAATTACTTTTCCATATATGCCTCTTGTTATCCTCATAAAACTGCATGTTAGTGCTAAGGAAAGTAAGGTTCAGCAGGGCTAGAAAGCTTATCTAAGGACACACAGCTAGGAAGGTCCAGAGCTAGGATTTGAACCCGGATCTGCACAGCTCTCCCTGTACCACCTGCTGATTTTTCAAGATTGTTGGGGGTCTGATCTCTAACCTTGAGTCCACGTTCCCTTCATTTAGGATCTGAGAGATCTCTATGTATTTCTCCACCTCTGTTCTCTTGTTTGTTGGTCATTTGGGTACACATAGATAGCTATGAATGAGGTAAGCTACCGAATCAAAAGAATAACATGGAATTACAGCAGCATATCAGTCTCGGTTTCCACAGGTTGAAAGCCAATCTATAGACTTAAAAATAAATACATAAATAACAGTATATCGAGGTGGTGTGGTGGTCAAGGTGCTAGACTCCCACATGAAGAACAACTGTAATTTCAGTCCTGGACCTGCTGGCTTGCTTTCTCAATTATGTCTGTCTGTCTGTCTCTCTCTCTCTCTGCGTGTGTGTGTGTGTGTGTGTGTGTGTGTGTGTGTCTGGTGAGCTCATGTGTCTTAGAGCAAATTTAAGAATAATAGTAAATAAAATTAATTATTTTTTAAACACTATTTCAATCAGCCTTTTGTTATGTGTGATTTGTACATCCATTCTAACCAGCACACTGTCAGGCACTGATGGTCACACAACCAGGACTTAGGAGAGACCGGACTGTGATGCAGCAGTAAACTGCAATGCTCCATGTGGCTAACCCACGTGGAAAGGTCCCTGGACTTGGACCAAAGACCTCCTGCGTATTCCGAGTACATGTGTGCCCATAACCCAGGGTTGGCTGGAGACTGGGGTTGGTTGTGAAATCAGGATCTTATTGGGGGCTCTCTGTCTTTATCTCACTCATAGAAGAAACAAGTAATTTTTTTTTTTTAAGTAAGAAATTTAGGAGCCCTGATCAACAGCTGACTCCAAAGCTGCTCAGCTAAAGAACTTGGGCCACCACCTCACAATTCAGTGCTTACGTGCTCCTTTAATAAAATAGAGTTTTATTAAACTCTCACCAAGGCCCCTCTGGCACAAACCATATAGTGAATAAGACTAAAGGAAGGTGAAGAGGTGTTTTGGTGGTTCTTTGAAGAATTCTAGAAGGATATTTCTAGAGACCAAACTTGAACACAATGAGCACCAGATTTTGGTGTAAAGGTGTACAACTACATGTGTGCAACTCTACATTTGTGGGGCAAATTTGTACATTTGCCCAATACTAAAATGTAATGGTTAAGAGCTAAGAGCCCAGGTTTGGGTTGGTTCAATTGTTTATTAGTTCCTTCCTTCCTTCTTTCTTTCAATTGTCAGGGGAAGCCTATGTTTGTCAGAGAGGGAGAGGAAGAAAGCACCTCCAGTAGGGTGTGGTCATACCAGAATCCCTTCTCCTCCAGTTCCCCATCCTGTCTGGATACACATGTGTCTGGTGTGTTATGCAGGTTCTGGGGCTACAGTTCGAACTGTGGTTGATCAGGGAGTATTCAGCTTCTTTAACCACTAGGCTACAGGGACAGCCCTCTTTTATCCCCCGTTTCTTTGACAGAGTCTCAGTATGCCGCAATCTCCTTCCTCAGCCTCCTGAGTAGCTGGGACTACAGTCATGAGCCTACATTCAACTTCCAGGGTGTACCAGGAGTCAACCCAGGCCTCAACCCAGGCCTCCCATGTGGACTCAGCCTGCCGAGTAGCAAAATCAATCAGTTCACATTACAGCAGCAAAGGCCCTGGTGTCTTATCTTGATTCAACTACTTAGAATTTTATGGCCCCTGCAAAAGGAGGTTCCAAGTAGACTGGACAGAAGGCCTTCTCTAGATAAGGGAAAGGAACAGAGGTGAATACATTAGGGGATCTGTAGAATGATAAACTGAAACAGTTGTGACTATGAAGGACATATCAGATCAGAATAATTTTTTAAAGTAAATGAAATGAACTGGGTGGCAGTGAATCCTCTTCATAGAAGACGCCAAACAGCACCTGGACAATAATTTCTTGAAAATTATAAAAAAAGGAAATTTTGGTACCAGATAAGGGTATAGCTAATTAGTGTCCAAGATTCTTCCTGACTTGGAAAGTCTGATCCCAGGAAGTGTGAAAGAGATTTGTTCACCTGTCCATTTCACGGACAAAATCAACTGTGGAAATAGTCCAAGTTTAGCTCTTTCCGTTTCAAAGAATCATGAAGGACACTTGGCACAGCCTTTTGGCATTCGCAAAGGGCATTTTTTTCTGCCTTAGTGCCCAGACAGGTCTACAAGTCATTTATTGGCTCAAAAAGTGTGCCGTGACCTTGAACTCACTATATATACATTTTTTTTTTTCAAATAAAACAGACATTGCCTGAGAGGTACCCAGATGGATCCATGGAATATCCAACCCAGTGTTCTCTAACGTTATGTTTGTAATGCACAAAACTTCTGATTGCCCTTCGGCATTTTCTCTGGATAATCAGAACCCTGAGTGAACCCAGAGTGAAAAGAGCTACCTCTACAAGGTATGAGCCCTTGTCACTGAAGTGCGGCAGTTATATGAAATATTTTCTCATGCACAGGAAAAACTACTTTGGTACCTTCCAGGGCACAGGCATGGTACAAGCTGCTGGGAATACCGGAGCCACTAGCAATTAGCCCTCCTACCCCAACTTCACAGCATTAGTGCTGTGATTGACAGTACCTTGCACCTGGATCTACTTGTAAGCAATGCTAGGACTGAGAGGTCATTCCTGAATTCAACAGAGACACATTGCTTGCTGGAGCCACATGTGGCAAGGTGAAACAGAATGCAGTGTCAGCAGTAGGAGCACACGAGATGATACCTCCTCCACCAGTCTTGGTGTCTGACTGTTTTTATCTGAGCTGCTTTGATAGGCTTAGCAATAAATGCCCCAATGTGTATGACCAAGTTCTCAGCATGTCTTTATTACAGTCAATTGTTTTGGCTCTATTTTAGAACTTGTCTGTTCCTCTATTCACATCATCCAACTGCGCTTCTAACTCAAAATTTTTCAGGAAGGCCATGGTATTTGTCTCTAATTACTGTACCCTCTGACTCCTCTTCCAGTAGATTTTCTTATGTGATTCCTAAGAGAATAAAGCTGGCATGAACATTATAATAATATTAACAATAATAACTGTGGTGCACATTGTATTTTGATCTCAACACCATCCAGTGCAGTAGAGTGATAGCTGTTAGGGTGGACCAGAAAGGGGTACAAGTGCCAGGTTCAGAGGAGGTAAGATGGGAGATCCAGATATGCAAAAAAGCAGTTAGAATCAGTGAAGCCTGGCAGCAGGAAACAAGACCCCAGTTGCTGAAATAGCCCTTAGGGCCAGGACTTTGAATCACAGAAGGGCCCATGTAAACTATGAGAAGTCTCAGTCTTGAAAGAGCTTAAGTACTAGGCAGACTAGCAAATCAAGGACTCAAGAACAGACAATAAGATCAGGAGTTCGCTGCCTCAACCATCACCCCATCTGCTGGCTCCTAATCCTTATCTGTAAGTTTTGAATTTATATTGTTTCATCCCATGTACAAAACCATTTTTTTCCTACAAATAGTTTTTTTTGTTTGTTTTTTGTTTTTGTTTTTGTTTTTGTTTATTTTAGCGTTGGGCAATTGTAAAGGAAAGCAGAATGTTTTATCATGATTTTTGCTGCGATGACTTTAGGACAAATTTTAAAAAGTCCTAAAAAAAAAAAATCAGGAGTCAGAGAGCTGAAGTGGAACATGGAGTTCGCAGAACAATGTCTAGTGAATGGTAGCAAGACTTCAAAACACAAAAGCAATGTCATACCTTAGCCAGTTCTTAGCTCTCTTTGAACCATCCTGGAATGAAGCCAATCATTGTTTTCAGAGACTAGTGAGGGAATAAGCTGAGAAGTGAGTGTGAACAGGCATCAATTTTGGAGTATTTGAAAATGAAAGGATGGGAACCAGATGATTTATCATTACCATATAATGCTTTATACTTTTCCCTTATATTTCTGACATTCTTCAGTTATAAAAAGAGTTGACTATAAGAGACCTAAGGAGTGAAGGCTACAGATTTGTTATGCAGGGTTCCCTAAAAATTAATCCGAGTGGTTTATTCAGGAAGTGAACTCTGAAGAATGAAGAGAGAGAGAAGTGGGATAAGGCGAAGGAGTCAAAGCCAAACTGTCTGGAATTAGCTTCATTCCAGTGTCACAGGGAAGCTCTGGAGAACAAATTGCACACAGACTCTGCTCCACCTTGAGGTGAGTGAGCTGGCCTTTTACATCAATCACGATGACAGTGAGTCTTTACCTAAAAATTGTCTCATAAAGGGGATGGAAGGATAGTCTCCAAGTAAGATAACTCTTTTTCCCCCTAAATTTTATTTGTTTTTTCTATAAGCAAGAAAGAAACAATCTTCAACAAAGTCGTGACACCACAATCCTCTTGCAACCTCAGCCAGCCCTGAACCATGGGCACACATGCAAACTCGAGGAAGTCTCTAGATAAAAACCTGGAACCATATAGGTCAGCCTCACAGGGCATTGCATTTTACTTCCATGCCACTGTCTGCCCCCCAAAAATGGCTTATTTTGTTTTCAGTCTAGGGCAATTTTCATTTTTTTTGTTGTTGTTGTTGGAGAGGTTTGTTTTTTTTTTTTTTTGTTTGTTTGTTTTTGTTTTTGTTTTTGTTTTTGTTTTGTTTGTGTTTGCTTTGTTTTGTTTTTGCTATAGGGTGCATGTGCTCACCAGAAAGACAGAGAGACAGAAAATGAGAAATCACTCCCCAGGGGGGATGGCCATGCTGCATTCCCTTCTTCTCCATTCTACTCTCAGGATATTGGGCATGCATGCACATGCACCCGGCATGAGTTTAAGCCACTGGGTCTGGGACTCGAACCGCAGTCAACTACATGGGAGTTCAGTGACATAGCCATTATGCTAACTGCTGGTCCCTGTCTAGGCAATTTCTGAAGAACAGGAAAGCTATGAATGATTCTTAGCTAATATTCCCCACAGATAAGTTATGGGTGCACTGATTGATTAAAATTATCTAGATAAGGCACTAGCAACATCTATGACAGTTGAGCCTCCAGCACCACTTAAATCCACTTGTCTTATGTTGTGTTTATTCCATCCAAGGGTGGCTTCTACTGAATTCTGATTGACTTTCATTTTTTCAAGAATTTATTAGGTCTTTGGGGAAGTCATGACATGTTTTTCTATGTAAAAGTGCATCATGACTTTCCCGACAACTGCTGCTGTCGAGACATAAGTGATAGTCTTCATCCACGATTTTTTTTTTAATCTCTAACTTCTAATGCCATTATAGATACCACTGCCTTTGAGTCAGCACATCTACTAGTCTAGATGACTTGTCTGATGGGTTGTCTCAAATATGTATCCTGAGCCAGCCAGGGGGCATGGAGGTTAAGATGCTGGATCTCACATGGGTGACTATAAGGTACAGTGGCTTAAAAAACTTGTGGGATGCATGTATATGTGTACCTAAAATCTGAAGAGGAGAATAGCAGAGAAGGGACTGTATGCAGTGTGGTCATCCCCCCTTGTCGGGGGGAGGGTGCTTTCTCATTTTCTTTCTATCTTCTCTGTCTCTAGTGAGCACAGGTGTCCTATAACAAATTTTAAAAAATAACTTAAAAATTAATTAATTTTAAAAATAAAAAATTTAAATCCTTATTCTTTAAGAGTTTGAAACCCTGGTTACTATGTTCTTTTTATACCATGATCGCTCTATTTGCCAATTTACAGTTACAAATGACTATGAGAGTACAAAGAGATGTCCAAGTGAATAATCTCTGTGCTAAATATATCCCTCCTTGACTTCATTATGTAGATACAGTGCTACTACCGCATGATAATCAGGATTAAATACTCCTGTCCTTCCAGTTACTCTTTTCCTTGTTTGATGGCCAACTAGTTTGAGGGTGGTTAGCATGACTGGGTGCCAGGCATAGCTGTAGATTAGTAATTACTTTACTATGTCCACAGTGAAAGCATCTCCCTTTGAAACCTAGGGCTTCTAAACTCACAGAGCATGCATTTGCAGAAATGGGAAGAAAAAAAAATCTGTTCAATTTTTAGCATATTGGGAATGGTCTTACCTCTACTTCCTGTTTCTCAGACCCATATATTCCACCTGTTTGGAACATATCTAATAGTGCTTAATGGTTTCCAGGGTATACTAATACCTCCTCACTTTTCATGGTGTCCTCTCAAAGCTGATGCTTCAGCTGTGCCAACAAGTTTATTTCATTGCTTTGCTAAGTTGTCAGCTTCCAGATGGTATGATATGAGGTAGGAACCAGTGGGTGCTATCATCATGCACCCACAGCCACTTCTCTTTCTCTGTGAAGTGGGCAGTAAGATTATACGGGATTCCACGTTGGTTGATTAGATACTCCATGAGGTCTTGAATAGTGGGGTTGCTGAAGGCACTGCAGGCAGGCAAAGGCAAATCATGTCTAAACTATGTGCCAGTCCAGTCAGGATGAATTACTGCCCTTTCCAAGATCAAAGAGATTCAGTCTATCAACTTATCTCTGTGCTAGCAGGATGACAATAGCTAGATCAGCCTTAGTGAGTGCATGCAGTGTCTCCCTCTCTGCCACCATGGCTAATCTGTTTCCTAGAGAGGCTGAGGACCAGGGTTGTCTTACTTCTCCTGGTTGTGCTAACCTGTACGTGTGAATGTCTGACGTCTCTTCTGCTATGGATGCTTTGTGATAGACATGGACATGCAATACAAGATCCTCACACATTTTACCCACCTCCATAGCTCTATAACATGCCCCTTTCCCAGGTTTACTTGTCCCCTGGTGTTCAATGTTGCTCCTTCCAAAGACTTCTCTCTGACTAGCTAAGCCATTCACTACTGCCCATTGGTCTGTGCTCAACCTTGCTCCAAATCACTTCATTCTATACAAAAAGTGGTTGTCCAGGTTCAATGACCAAAATTCTTTCACTGTCCCTGTGGAACAATGGCACTGTTGTCACATGTTAGATAATATGAAACAACTGGGAGGCTGTCTAACTTTTTCAGCAACACTGTCTGCTTCTATTCTCTTTTTCTTTCTCAAAAATAGTAAATATCTCTTAAATATAGTAAGTTGGGAGGGTTTCCACTCACCACTACAGTTTAGGGCTCTCCTGGATGAGACTACATTACAACAGTGATCTGAGTCTGACTCGTAGGAACCAAACTCAGGCTTTTTTCTCCTTCATCATCTAGCCATGGAGCTCTCCCACCATGAGTGCCTAGGTGTGAGTTAAGGAAAGGACAACAGTACAAAAAGTTACTCTGGGCTCTGTGTCTCCTGTTCTGTAACGTACTTGTGCCCTTGGGCCATCTCAAGTCCTATCTTGGAGGTACAACTTCCATTGAATGATGAATTATTGTTGGGCTTTCTCATCCCAGCATCTTGGGTTTGACAGAACATATGTCTTGACCTATAGTTCTGGCCATGTGGTTACTTGATAATCTATAGTCACATGATAAATTTCAATCAGGGCTTACAAGCATGTCAGGAAAAAAACATGTGTGTGTGTGTGTGTGTGTGTGTGTGTGTGTACACATATATAAACAGAGAGAGAGAGAGAGAGAGATTTTTCCTATAGGTCACATGCACTTGCCGGAGAGACAGAGAGCAGAAAATGAGAAATCACCCCCCACAAAAATGGCCATGCTGGAGTCCTTTCTCCTCCATTCTCCTCTCAGGAATTTGGCACTCATGCACATACATCCAGTGTGAGTTTAAAGCCTTTGGGTCTAAGACTTGAACCTCAGTCAGCCATGTGGGAATCCAACATAACCATTATGCCATTTGTTGGTCCCTGTCAGAAAAGATTTTAGAATGATGTGCGGTTTTCTGCTATAAATGGCATGGCCTTGTTCTAGAACTACAGGGTTCTGCACTGTGACCTTCCCTTGGGACTTGCCACAGATTCTCTATGATGTCTTTTTCAGCCCTGCTCCCAACCAAAGCTAGCAGCTCTCTGCGCTACCTGATGAATGGATAGTAACAGTATTCCCATGTGTAGAATGTGCTACCTCAAAAATCCAAAGTGGACTCTCAAGTGTTAAGCTTATTTCTTATTAGCTTAAGAACAAGGTAAAATTAAATTGTCCTTTACTTTGAAAGAGATGCCCCAATGTGCCCCAGATGCACAATCGTGTCCATTGTGGCAGGCCTGTATCTTTGTAAGACTCATCTTCTATAGTGCATGTGTCTTTCCAAGGCAACCTAGGTACTTTCCACTTAATGTTTATCAGGTCAAATTAATATGACATCATCAATTTTGTAGACTGACGTGATGTTCTGAATTGCCCAGACAGTCCAGGCCCCTTAAGAATACATTATAGGGACCAGCAGTTAGCGTAATGGCTATGTCGCTGGACTCCCATGTAGTTGACTGCGGTTTGCGTCCTGGACCCAGTGGCTTAAAACTCACGCTGGATGCGTGTGTGTTCATGCCCAAGATCCTGAGAGGAGAACGGAGGAGAAGGGATTGCGGCGTGGCCATCCCCCCGGGGGGTGATTTCTCGCTTTCTGTCTCTCTGTCTCTCTCTGTCTGTCTGGCGAGTGCATGTGCCTATAGCAAAAACCTCTCAAAAAAAATTTTTTTTTAAATAAAAGAATACATTATAATAGAGAATATGAGAATTAACAGCCCTGGTACTAGACCGTGAGTATATATTGTTGCTTTTAATCGTCATTCTTGATGAGTGTGGAAATGAACATACCTGCCAGACCAATAGCTTCATGCTAGGTATCAAAGTCTATGTTACTCTTCTCTGGAAGAGATAGCACCTGTAATTGTGACTGCTTATTGACTACCTTTGGGTGGTCCACTGTCACCGCTCACAATCCACTGATTTTATTAGTCTTTTGTAAGGTCCAAACTAATGATGTAAATAAAGATATTACAGCGACCACCAATCCTAATGGTAAATTCCTATTTCCCTGAGCAGTTTTGTATTTCTCCTTCTACAGTTTGCCACAGTGATCCTGCCAACTCTGTCTTGTCTAATGTAGACCACTGCTTATTTCTAAGCTTTCAAAAGCCAGCCCCACACTCAGCTCTTACCAAGGTACTAAATACTGTGTAACAGGAAGTGTTCCCCAATAGATAAACTCCCTTATCCATCTTGATATTCTACTCCCTCAATCCAACATCCTTGGGACCCATTCTCAGATACAGTCTCCAGTTCCTGCCAGTACATATTAGTGCACTGCTGAAGTTACTTCTGCATATAGTCCCTCTCCTATGTTAAGAGGATTGGGTTGTGTTGCAACTGACCTAATGATGCCTATGGGGACCAGAGGAGGAAGGGCATATTCTGTGGTGTTTGGGGAGCTGCCTGTTTCATTTAGGGCCTCTCATAATCTTCAATCAAGGAGAGGATGGCAGTACTCATCAACAACAAAGTGAAAGAAGCTTCCTCTTCAGGCCCAGAGAGTTCAGGGGAATTTGAGGACTCCAGGCTTTCAAGTGCATCTACCATCTAGCCCCATATCAAGTCTCAGAGTCCCACTCCTTCCCTATGAGGGCTGAATTTGACATAGAAGATTCGTCCAAACTGGGATTTCAGGCTTTTCTGAAGTTCTGTTTTCTTCTAATTAAATCCTGTTCCTGACCCTCAGATGTACTTTCACTGCAGGAGATGAGGGCTCTTTTTAAAAGCTTCCAAGAAAGTTCTCTCCCTCTCACTTTGCTTTAAATTGTTAATAGCCAGATCTGAGACTGTCATTTTCTGTGTTGCATGAATCAGTGGTGCTAGGACAGCCACCTAATTCCAGAATGCTTAGACTTGCCATTTCCTCACACAGAGCAAATATCCAAAGCATTGCACCAACTAGTGCAACCCTTCCACATGTATCTCATTTACTCTCACCTCCAATGAATGCTCTTACAAGTGCACTACTACTGCGTGCCAGACCTCACACCTAGTAATAGGATCCTCATTGCCATCCAGCCAGTGAATGCTCTACCTCCAGAATCCCATTCCAGGGCCATTTTTAAATTTGTGCTTGTTTCTTCTTTGTTTTGGAGAGACTTTTTGCTATGGGGCACGTGTGCTCACCAGAAAGACAGAGAGACAGAAAGCGAGAAATCACCCAAGGCGGATGGCCACTCCGCAATCCCTTCTCCTCCTATCTCTTCTTGGGATCTTGGGCACACACGTACACACGCCCGGTGTGAGTTTAAGCCACCAGGTCCGGGACTCAAACCACAGTCAACTACATGGGAGTCCAGCGACATAGCCATTACACTTACTGCTGGTCCCTGTACTTGTTTCTTCCATAAAGAGAGACATAGAAAAAGAGAGAGACCCAAATGGTCTTCACATGATAATTCACGCTCAGTCCCAGCTAGCTCCAGATCACATGACCAGTGTACTTGAAGAAGTCTCCAGACATGAATCCAGAGTTCTCCAACATGGTCAGTCTCACAGACAGCCAGTTTACTGCTGCACCACCATGCAGCCTCACTCCCCCAGGACCATTAACAGTACCAGTTACACTAGTTCTACATAGGCCTATGAAAGAAAATGAGAGTCTTAAGAGGAGGAGAGGAAGACAAGCCAGATCAGGGACAAGAGAAATGCTAAACAAGAATACAACTCTAGTTGCAGACACCACCACCACCACGGTCCCACTTTGAGGCAAGTGGACTGGCCTTTTATACACCTGTGCCAGTCTGTCACAGTCTGAAGTCTGCAGTAGAAGAGGGCACGTAGCAATGCAGCTCTCCTTTAGCCAACAGGTAATTACCTAGAGAAGGAATCACTGTAAATTGAAATCAGTCAACCTTCACAGTGGCTGGGTGGTAGGTATGCCTCAATGACATCTGTAATGGGAAAATAGAATTCTGCTCAACAAAATTTTAAAGTTCCTAATAAAATTAATAAAGTGTTAATTATTAATAAATGAAGATAATTTTAAAAGTTAAGGGAGCAGTCCCTGGTATGGACTGAGTTCCCTGTCACTAGGAAGTGCGATCTATGCTGGCTCGTCATGTGGAGCTGGCAAGAAGCGGGTCCAGCTGTGCTTTAAAGTCCTTTCTATGTCCAAGATGCTTCAGTGGAGGGAAGGGGGGTATTAGGAAAATGAATGGGAAACAAGAGAGGCTGAGAGGAAAGAAGGGCTTAAAGCCTTAAAGAAGAAGGTATTTAGCTGGTGTTTTTGGCCACAAACAAGTTTAAGGGAGCTTATGAACCCCTAAAATTGTATGTTTAACTGTGTGTGAATAGGAGTACACATTTTGGTAGAAAAGCAGTCCATAATTTTTTTCATATCCTCAAAAGGATCTGTTCTATAAGCAGAAATTAAGACATAGTGGAGGGAGAGGAGAAGGGTTCCTTCTTAACCAAGCATAAATTTCTCACTGGGAACCCCCTCTATCAAAAAAATATGGCTGAGTTTTCTGTGCACTGTTTGGGACGTGTATGGATTGATTTTTTTCTTAAAAGAGAAGATTGAAATAAAAATGTCAGAGAATAAAAACTCTGCCTAATATTCTGCCACATAGCTTAGTTTTAGGCTGAAATTGTGCAGGGCTAGTCCTCTATTAGAAAGAAGAAACAGACTTCATTTGTGCGAAATCTGAAATGAGGCCATCCCTACTGACAGCCACCAACCTCTGCAATAACCCTCCCCTTTGCCACGTGTGTTTTGACTCTGTCTGCAGTAAGAAAAAGCTTGAATTTGGGAAGAAAATTACAAGTGAGACAAGGAGGAATTGCTGCAGAGAACTGGAAAATCCAACTGTAGAGATAACACATTTGTTCAGAATCCAATAACTCACAGCTCCATGTCAGCAGCTCAAGGAAAGCAGAAAAGGCACGCAGTTCTGGTTACTCACTGAGCAGACTTACTCCATGATTCAGCAGTGAGCATGGACTGACCGGTAGGACATGCCCTTCTGTGATTTTTATTATGACAACATTGATTTGGTCTATTGGCTAAAGTCATGGAAAGGATTTTATAGTTTATCTAAATGACTTCCTCATTTTACCAGTTAACAACCTGGGGCCCAGGGCAGAGAAGTGTCATGCTCAGGAATGGCAGAAATGAGCCTTATATTGTGCAGAACTCAGAGCAAAGATTCTGCAACCAGATGGCCTGGGGTCAAATCCTGGCTCTGCTGTTTACTGATTGCATGACCTCTGGCAAGCGGAGTGACCACACAGTTTACTCGCATGTAAAATGGGATGATGATATTGCACACAGACTGCATTAGTGCTTGAAATTGCTTAGCACAGGTCTGGTACAGTGAAACTCAGTTCATATTAGCTCTGTTGTTATTCGGACAAAGGTCGCTTCACTCCAAATTCACTATTTTGTTCAATAAAGATGCTGGGTCCAAGATTCCAGATCTTACACCTACTAGACAGGACATTTGGACATATAAATTCTCTCTGGGTTCATTTTCTTATTTAGGAGATGGCGACTACAATACCTATCTCTTAGAGCTGTGGAAAGCCAAAAAATGATGATTGTAAAGCACCTCACTTTTGAGAAACACAAAATGCTGGCTATCTGTGATCATTATCTGTGACTCTTTCCATGAGGGTTTTGATTTAGAAAGTCATATTATGAGAAAAAAAGTAAATGGGAACGAACTTACAGAAATTATTTTACAGCATATGCACTTTTACCTATGTCATCTTTATTATCCTCAATCCAAAATCATTTCTACTATAAGCCCCATTTTACCAGCAAGAAAAAGAGGGTCAGGAAGATGAGGGAACTTCCTCAAACCTACATATCAGCTGTCGCAACAAGATGTGCTCAAGTCAGGATTCCACCCAACATGACGTTTTCCTCGATATACAACCCTAGCTAGGTTCCTCCTCTGCTCTCAGTAAGTGGACAGCTAATGTCACGTCCTTAACCCCACCCTCCCCCCGCCGTATGTTACCTCTGATCTAGGCTCTCAGGTGAACACCGATGAAGAGAAATGAGATATAGCATAAATTGGGAGTTCTTTTATCCTGGCTCTCCACTAATGCCTTACTAACATGATCATGTTTACAGAGACGTGACATCCTGGGAGCCTCAAACCCTGCTTCAAGAACACAGTGCAGTGTTTTGTCTCATTTTTCAATTTACTACTATTTGATTTTTATTTTTTTATTATCAATACTAAAATAAGCAACCTTGGTAAAGGGATTTCTGGGTCTGTCCACCAAAGTGTTTATGCAGACACCATTCCTCAAACAACTGCATTAAATGAACTGCAAGCTGAAGAATGAACAGCCAAAATCAATTTCAGTTGCAGAGTCCATATGGGTTGTTATCTGCACAAATATTAAAATACCTTCCACGGATTTAGTATTACTTCTAATCCAATAAAGAATGATGTCTGGAACTCACTGGCCATAGGTCCAGAAGCCATCAGCTGGAAGCAGCAGCTCCAGCAGAGACCTGTGGGCAATTTGAGTTTAGGAAGTCAGTTTATCCGAGCTGTTGGGTTGTTGACATTTTAGCCATTTCTTAGGGTAACCACAGTTGTTAAACTGTGGTGATCAGGTTGACGTGCCCCCAGTGAGCACCTTCATAGCTATGTCTACATATTGCCAACCCAGCATTTAAAAAGGAAAAAAAAAGAAAGCTGGGTGTGATGGCAAGCACCTATAATCTCAACTACTCAGAAAGTAGAAGCAGGAGGACCAAGAGTTCTAGGCCAGTCTGGGCAACACAGTGAGACACTGCCACTATAAAAAAAAAAAAAAAAAAAAAAAAAAAAAAGAAAGAAAGAAAGAAAGAAAATAGAAAAAAAAAAAACCTAGACCAGAGGTTATTAGTTTAGCTACATACATCCACATAACAGACTTATCACTGTTTTAATAATAACTAGCACCTGCATGTTATTTTTCCATAGGGTATTTAAATATTTTCCTTATTCTCACAACTCTGGGAGGTGGTTTTGAATTATTATTCACAATCTACAGATGAATAAACAAGAATGCAGAGGAAATCAATGATTTTGACCCAAAGTTACATAGCTGAAAGTCAGGCATAATTAATGTAGGCCTGAATGTTTTTACCTAAAAGCCAGGTACTAGTTCAAAAGGATGTATGCTGGGTTTATGCTAAATTGAGACAAATCTTAGTTCTCCTATATAAGAGCCATATACCTTTAATACTTTTAAGTTCTTTTTTTTTTTTTTTTTTTTTGAGAGGTTTTTGCTATAGGGTGTGTGCACTTGCCAGAAAGAGACAAAGCGAGAAATCATCCCTCAGAGGGGGGTGGCCATGCCACAATCCTTCTCCTCTACTCTCCTCTTGGGATCTTGGGCATACATACACATGTGCCTGATGTGAAAGCCACCTGGTCGGGGACTCGAACTGCGGTTGACTACATGGGAGTCCAGCAATGTAACCATTACTCCATCTGCTGGTCCCTACCTTTAAGTTCTTTACGTGTGGGATTATTTTTTAAGCTTATTTATTTTTCCATTAAAGAAAGAGCAAGACAGAGACAGAAAGACAGGCATCAACAGGGTCCTAATGCCGCCATCCACTCCTGGTCTTGCCCAGCTCAGCTGACAGGGCGGCATGCATACCAACATATACAGTATGTACTCTGGAAAGTGAACCAAAAACCTTTCCCTTGTAGATCCAGTTGGTTTATCACTGCATCACCACTTGGCCCCTTAACATTTTTTTTAGAGGTTTTTGTCCTAGGGTGCATATGCTCACCTTAAAGAGAAAGCGAGAGAGACAGAGATAATGAGAGGCAAAATGAGAAACCTCCCCCTAGGATGGATGGCCATGCCTGCCATGCCACAATTCCTTCTCCTTTATTCTCCTCCTGGGATCTTGAGCATGCACTCACATATGCCAAGCATGATTTCCAAGCTACCACGTCCAGGACTCAAACCTCAATCGGCCATGTGGGAGTCCAGTGATGTAACTGCTATGCCATCTGTTGGTCCTGGCCTCTTAACATCTTTAAACAACAGTTTGCTCATCTATAAAATGAAGGAATAATGGTACCTACCCCATATTATTATGAAGTTATTTTTTTAAATGAGATAACTTATGTATGCATCTTAGAACAATTCCTGGTACATTGACTCACTGAGTTTTACATGTATTAATACTTCATAGATACAGCAATGGACTGAAAAATACCAAGTTGCAAACTCTGATGTAATGCTTTATAAATGTGAGTTTGGGAAAATTCCTAAATATGTCAAGTGAAATCATGTTTTTATAAAGCTCAATTTTAAAGTTTTTTTTTTCCATACAAGAGAAAGAGAGAGAGTGGGAGAGGGAAAGAGAGAGAGAGAGAGAAAGAGTCTTATACTACCTCGCCCAGTCTTTTTTCTTCAATCCACCCCTCCCTGGCCCAGGCCAGCTCAGATCATAGGCAAGCACACACACATACAAGGAGGTCCCAGGACACAAACCTAGGACCTTCCCAAGTGGGTTCAGCACTGCAGAGTATTGTGTCACTGAGGTGCCATGATGTGGTCTAGTATTAAATTATCTTTGCCCTGTTAAAAATCATAGCATGCGAAACGTAAATAAAAGGTATAGTAAAAAGTATGGATACCATCTCATTGTGGTTTTGATGGCATATCTTTGATGATTAGCAATGTTAAACACCTTTTCACATACCTGTTGACAGTTCATTTCTATGTCTTTTTTTTTTTTTTGCCTTTAGTTTTTGCTATAGGGCACAAGCACTCATCAGAGAGAGTGAGAACTAGAGAGGGAAAGTAAGAAATCACCCCACCACCATGGGGCCATGCCACATCCTTCTCCAATCTCAAGATTTGGAGCAAGCGCACACATAAGCCCTGCATGATTTTCAAGTCGTCATATCCAGGACTTGAACCACACTGCTAGCAATAGGGATCCAGCGCCTTAACCTCCACTCCACCTGCTCATTCATTTATGCTTCCTTTTTTATTTAAAGATTTATTTTATTTCATTTCATTCATTATTTATTATTATTATTATTATTTGACCAGAGAGCAACAGAGAGAAAGAGAAGGAAGATGAGAAAGTAAGCCACCAGGTCTGAGACTTGAACCATGGCTACCCATGTGGGAGTCCAGTGCCTTAAGCACTGCCACCTGTTGACCCCATGACTATTTTTTAAAGTTCATTTATTTATTTCTTACATGAGCGAGAGAGAAAGACAGGTGGAAAGAGGGACAGCATTCCCAACAGAATCTGACTATCAAAAATCTGTTTCTAGCCTCAGCCAGCCCCAGACATGGGTTTATGTGTTCTGGAATATTCAGGGAGGTCTCCAGACACAAACCTGGAACCTTCTCATGTGGAGCAGTTGTATCACTTCTGGCCTCTCAGTTGTATGTCTTCTTGGAAGAAAAGGCTATTCGGGTATTTGGACCATTGTTAAAATCTTATTACTTTGAATGTTCTAAGCTAAGTTCCTAATAGATTTAGAATATTAGTCCCTTATCAGATGTATTGTTTCCAAATATTTTCTCCTATTCAGTAAGTAATCTCTTGACAATCAACAGAGGTTATTTCCTATGCTGTCCAGAAGATTTTTATTTTATAAAATCACATTTGTTTATTTTTGCCTTTGTAACTTGTGCTTTAAGATTATAGCCAAATCTTTGCCCACACCAATGTCATAGAACTTTTTCTCTACTTTCTTCTAATAATTTTTTAGTTTCAGGTCTCCTTTTGAAGTCTTTAACTGATTTTTGGTTGAGTTTTGCCTGTGTATGAAATAAGGATCCAATTTCTTTCTTCTGTATATAATTTTTCTTTTTTTTTTTTTTTTTGTTTTTTGTTTTTTTTTTGAGAGGTTTTTCGCTATAGGGCGCGTGCGCTCGCCAGACAGACAGAGAGAGACATAGAGACAGAAAGCGAGAAATCACCCCCCATGGGGGATGGTCACGCCGCAATCCCTTCTCCTCCATTCTCCTCTTGGGATCCTGGGCACGCACGCACACGCGCCCGGCGTGAGTTGTAAGCCACCGGGTCCGAGACGCGAACCGCGGTCGACTACGTGGGAGTCCAGCGACATAGCCATTACGCTAACTGCTGGTTCCCTGTATATAATTTTTCTAAAACCATTTATTGAAGAGACTGTTCTTTCCTTATTATATATTCTAGGCACTCTAGTCAAAGATCAGTTGACCACAGGTGTATAAGTTTCTGAGCCATCTATTCGTTCCATTGATCAATTTTTTTTTTAAGTCAGTGTCATACTGTTTTGAGTATGCAGCTTTGTAATATAATTTGAAATTTGAAATTGTAACATTTTCAGATTTTTTTTCCTCAAGATAGCTTGAGCTATTTAGAGTCTTTTGTGCCTTGTATAAATTTTAGAATGTTTTTTCTCCTGTTGAGAAAAATTCCATTGGAATTTTAATAGGTACTGCACTGAATCTGCAGATTACTTTCAGTAGTATGGACATTTTAACAATATTAACTTTTCTAATCTATGAACACTGGATATCTTTCTATTGATTTGTGTCTATTTTAATTTCTTTCATCAATGTTTTATAGTTTTTGTTACACAGATTTTTACTTCCTTGATAAAATATATGCATAAGCATTTTATTCTATTTGATACTATTATAAATGTAATTGTTTTCTTAATTCTTATTCAGCTGTTCCTTTGTAGTATATAGAAATGCAGCTGATTTTTTATATTTATTTATTCAATTTTCAGAATTCATTTATTAGTTCTAATAGTGTCTTCATGGAGTTTTTAGGATTTTCTACATATGGGATCATGTTATCAGCAGATGTGATTTCATTCATTCCTTTGTGATTTAAATACCTCTTTATTTCCTTGCCTTGCCTAATTACTATGGCTGGAGCTTCTAGTAATATGTTGAATAGAAATGGGGAAAGTGAACATCCTTGCCTTGTTCCTGATCTTAGAGAAAAAACTCAATTTTCCACTTTAGAATATGATATTATATACATGTCATATATGTCCTTCATTATGTTGAGGTACATTCCTTCTGGATCTACTTTGTTGAGAGTTTTTATTATGAAAGAACGCTGAATTTTGTCAAACTATTTTTGTGCATCTATTGAAATGATTATTTCTTTCTTTGATTCTATTAATATGGTGTATAACATTTGATTTGTGGGACCAGCAGTTGGCATAATGGCTATGTCGCTGGACTCCCATGTGGTCAACCACGGTTCGAGTCCCGGACCCAGTGGCTTAAACTCACGCCAGGCATGTGTGCGTGAGTGCCCAAGATGCCAAGAGGAGAATGGAAGAGAAGGGACTGCAGTGTGGCCATCACCCCCCCCCGGGGGGGGGGGGGGCGATTTCTTGCTTTCTGCCTGTCTCTCTCTGTCTTTCTGGCGAGTGCACACACCCTATAGCAAAAACCTCTCAAAAAAAATTGATTTGCATGTGTGGAGCCATACTTGAAAGCGACCATGATGAATGATTCTTTTAATATACTATTAGGATGAGTCTGCTAGGATTTTGATGACAATTTTTACATCTATGTTCATCAGAGATAGTGGCCTGTAATTTTTCCTTATTGTGTTTTTGTCTGGCTTTATAATCAGGTTAGTGCTGGCCTGTTGGTATAATAAGTTTGGAAATATTACTTCTTCTTGAGTTTTTTGGAAGAGTTTGAGAAGGATATACATTAACTCTTCTTTAAATGTTTGAAAGAATTCACCAGTGAAGGCATCTGGTCCTGAGCTTTTCTCTGTTGGGAGATTTTTTATTACTAATTTAATCTCCTTATTTGCCATTGGTCTGTTCAGATTTTCTATCTTTTTCATGGCTCAGTCTTAGTTGGCCACATGTTTCAAGGAATTTATCTATTTCTTCCAGGTTATTCAATTCATTGGTTGCAATTATTTATAGTAATCTCTTATGACACTTTGTATTTCTATGGTACCAGTTGTAATGTCTCCTCTTTCTTTTGTAAATTTGTTTATTTAATTATTATTTTTCTTTGTTTGGCTAAAGACTTGTCAATTTTGTTTATTTTTTCAAAAATTTACCTCTTAGCTTTGCTGATCTTTTGTATTGTTTTTCTGGTCTCTGTTTTGTTCATTTCTGCTCTTCTTATTTCCTTCTTTTGGATAATTTTGGGTTTACTTTGTTCTTCTTTATCTAATTTCTTGAACGTTAGATTGCTTATGTGAGCTCTTTTTTCTTAATATAGGAACTTATTGCCATAAAATTCTCTCTTACGGCTTCTTTTGTTTTATGCCTTCAGTTTTGTTATGTTGTGTTTTCATTTTCTCAAGACTTCTCTTAATTCTCATTTTGATTCCCTCTTTGCCCCATTGGTTGTTCATAAGTATGTTACTTAACTTCACATATTTGTGCATTCTCCAGTTTACCTCCTGATAATGATTTGCAGTTTCACATCATTGAGAAATACTTAATATCAGTCTTCTTCAATTTGTTAGGGCTTATTTTGTGATCTAATATATGATCTATCCTGAAGAAACTTCTGTATGCCCTTAAGAAGAATGTGTATTCTGCTGCAGCTGGAAGAAATGTTCTATGTTTGTCTGTTGGGTACATTTGGTCTACAGTTTTGTTTCCTTATTGATTTTTCTACCTGGATGATCAATCTATTATTGAAAATGATGTGCTGAAGTCCCTGAGTATTATTGTATTAGTTTATAGTTCTACCTTTACTTCTGTTAATATTTTCTTTTCAAATTTAGTTACTCTGTCCTTCGGTGAACTTGTATTTATAATTGTTATATCCTCTTGATGAATCGATACCATTTTTATTATAACGCCCTTTGTCCCTTGTGACAGTTTTTGCTTAAATTGTATTTTATACTTACTTAAAGTAAATATAGACATCCTAGTTCATTTGGTTCCATTTGTCTATTTATATGAAATACCCTTTTCCATCCCTTCACTTCTTTTTTTTTTTTTAAGAGAGATTTTTGCTATGGGGCATGTGTGCTTACCACAGAGACAGAGACAGAAAGTGAGAAATCACTCCCCAAGGGGGTGGCCATGGTGCAATCCCTTCTCCTCCATTCTCCTCTTGGGATCTTGGGCACACACACATACGCTGGTGTGACATTTAATCGGTCAGGTTTGGGACTCGAACCATGGTAGACTACATAAGAGTCCAGTAATGTAACCACTATGCCATCCGCTGGTCACCCTTCACTTCTAATCTATATATGTCCTTAAAGCTAAACTGAGTCTCTTGTACATGGCATATAGCTGAGTATTATTTGTTTTTAATCCATTGAGCCAGTCTGTCTTATAATTAGAGACTTGAATTCATTTATATAAAGTAGCTATTGATACATAAGTACATAATATTGCCAATTTGTTCATTTTTTTCTATTTTGTTGTTCACATCTTCCTTTCTTCCTCTCTTGCTGTATTCCTTTGTAATTTAATAATTTTTGTAGTAGTAGTAGTATTTTTTTTATTACTTTACCTTTATCTTTTGTATTTCTACTAAAGGCTTTTCATTACCACAAGATCATAAAACACACCAGTTTTAACAATCTATTAGATTAATTAAAAATAACTTAATTTCAATTATATATAAAAATTTTACACTTTCACCCCCACATTTTATGTTATTGCTAACAGAAGTATTTATTTTTATATCTGTATTCATTAACAAATCATTTTAGTGAGTTATTTTTATGTTGTCTTTGCATTTATAAAGCAGTCGCCTCCTCCAGGCTTTTTTGACTGACTTTGAGAGAGAAAGGCATTCATCAGTTAGCCAGGTTAGGTATTCATAGTCTTTCAGAAATTTTCTGTGGATGCACCTTCTCTACTAATTTTGCTTGTTTTAGAAGGGTACAGTCTTAGAACTATATGTCTTTTCTCAATTTTTTGAAACAAAGGGTGAATGTTGGAGAGCCTTCCATTTATTTTATCTGAGATCTATTATTCTCAGGATAAGTGCCTTCTCCCAGTCCAGCACACTTGAGCTAACTGGCTGTTTGTGCTCATGTAGAGGTTTGCATATGCCTGCTACAGTTCAGGGAAGAGGGAGTGACATGAGTACTTTATCAGCATGCAAGGATTGGTTAAGTGGGACATGCAGGTTATGCACCCTAACCAGTTATAAAGTAGACTTTTTGGTGGAGACATGAAGCAGTTAGTAGAAACTGTAACCCTTTGCTATATTCTGTGCCCCAGTTCTTATGCGCTCCCAACCTTTTTTTTTTTTTTTAAGAGGTTTTTGCTATAGGGTGCTTGCACTCGCCAGACAGAGACAGAGAGACCGAAAGCGAGAAATCACCCCCCAGGGGGGATGGCCACGCCTCAATCCCTTCTGATCCATTCTCCTCTCGGGATCTTAGGCACGCACACACAAGTGCCCGGCGTGAGTCTAAACCACCGGATCCAGAACGCGAACCGCGGTTGACTACATGGGAGTCCAGCAACATAGACATTATGCTAACTGCTGGTCCCATGCTCCCAACCTTTTTTCATGCTTGCTGTTGCCCAAGACAGTTCAGCAATTGCTGATCACCTCAATGTTCTAGGTGGGCTGAGAAAGAAGTAGGTCTCTTGGGCAGTCCCACATGGCCAGGAAAACCAGGCACTCACTATGCTCTTAACTTTCCTCATTGTGAAATTGTAGACTAATGAGGGTGTGGGTGGTAGTCTTTCTTGGCACTGAGTTGTGCTTCATTGAAGAAGTTATGATGTGGGCAAGATAAAACTGTTCTTGCTCCTCTCTTCATTTTATCTATTCTCATTTTTTTTTCTCCAACAGTGTACAGAAACCTCTCTGCTGTACTCGTGGGCTCTTGCTGATGGGTTGTCAAAATCAGTGTTTCTGTGGGGGAAATTCTTGTTTGACCATTTTGCTAGCATTCTCAAAACACTACATGTTAAATTACATTTCATTCTCACATAGAGCAAGCTTAGGCTTTCTTTCTCAGGTATTAACATCCCCATCCTAAGGATAAATATACTGAGGCTCAGAGTAATCAAGTAATTTGCCCAAAGTCACTCAACAAGTAAATGATTACAGATGGAGTCCAAAATGAAATCCAGGTCTTGAGCTTAAGCTCTTAAATGCTATACGGTACAGATGAGCTAGAAAGCTTCATAATGGTGAAGTAAGTGTCCCCAATAGCAGAGTTACATACATTATAAATGTGAATTTATTATGATAAAATAATAACTACTTTTAGCTTATAGTTTCTTCTTGTTCACATATGGATACATCCTCATTTTAGGAGGGAAAATCCCAAGTGAATTCTAATCAACTCTACCTAAGTATTTGTACCTCTTTCAACTGCAACCCATCACTCAAAAAAATGAAAACCAGAAAGCATCCAAAGACAGTGACCCTCCAGGGTATTCCAGGGAAGGAAATTAAAATGCCATTTCAACGGGAAAAAATTTGAATTTATAATCCCGGGTATTTCAATCTGTTCTTTGGGAGTTTGGCAGTATTACAAACTTACTGGCATCTTTTTTAAGGAGAATACTGTGGGAAATATGACTGGATTTATTTTTACATAGCCATGCCCCTACTGACCCCATAGAGAAGAGGTCACTCTTGAGTGATGATTCTTTCTTAACAAAAAAAATTTTTTTCAATGCAATTTAATAAGGCTCAAACTGTCTCTCTGTGTGCTTTCCCTCAAGTTATCCATTTTTAATTGTCTTTGGAGCTTGGCATCTAGATGCTATGGATAGGAATCATGGTCTGTTCCCCAAGTCTCCCCCACCCCCTTCCTCATATGCTCACTGAAATGGGCTTAGAAGCCATCTGCATCTCTGTGTGGAAGCAGGCTAAATGTCAGCCCTCCAGTGGGCTTCACACAGAAAAGAGCTCCAGAAGACCTGCTGGTCTTGCACCCAAACTACTTTGGCCCTTCCCTTGCTGTTTTTCCTATTAATATTTTAGTACTTGGGTTGTGTGAGATTGAGAAGCACTTTTGTCTCAGTAGGGAGCAAAAGATATGCCCCAGTGCAGAGTCTTTTTTTTTCCCAGAGACAGTCAGAACACTGGTATTTCAATCTGACGACAGAGCACAGCCTCTACTTCTTTATTTTTGTAGGTTAGAGGGACTAGATGTTCATGTTATACTTTAAGAAAGGCAGAAAAGAAAGAGGAGAAATATTTAGGTTGGTTGAATATTGGGTAGAAGGGAAGAATAGAAAAGGGGGGAAGGAAATAATAAACAAAAAGGCTGAATTCATGAAGGTTGAGAAAGGAGGAGGCATTGGGGAAAAGGATAAAGACAGAAGAAAAGAATGTAGGTCTTTCACTTATCATTAAAATGACAAGTAAATGTACAGTAGGAAGGAAAGGTTGACAAAGGACGTGGGGAAAGGAAGAATGAGATTAGTATATCTGTAATATTTACTACGTAACAGGCAGGTATGTGAGGCTTTGATACCTACTCTCTCAATCTTCACCACAATCACTTCAAGTAGGTATAAACAAACTTTAGCTCAGAGTAATTTTGAAAGTTGGCTAGATTTCAAGGCTAATAGCAGAATCAAATTCTCACTGGCCATTACATCATAAAACAAACATTTGTTGAGCACTTTATGAAGAGATGCCATGTGCTATGCCAGTTGTCCACATGAGTGATATATAGTCTTCACTCTTCAGAACCTCACAGTCAGTCAACACTGATTTGGCAGTAGGTGAAAGTCTAGTCACAGGCTGACTTATAGGCAAGGCTGACAATCTCGGAAAGCCTAACACAGCCTCAGTTTGAAGAGCAAATTGGGAGATAGAGTTTATCCTAGATTGGGTGGAATGTCTCTGAATTCTTTAGACTATTGAGTTAAGGGGGCAGTTCCTTGGCACAGTATTAACACACTGAAGAGAAGCCAGTGTCCATATGGTGACACTGGTGGAATCCCCAGCTCAGTCAGCCTGAAACACACCAGGCACGCACATGAGTGCCTAGGATCTGATAAAGGGGATTGAGGTGTAACCAACCCTTATTGAAGGTGTCCTCTCTCTCTCTTTCTGTCTCTCTCTATATAGATAGATAGATAGATAGAAAGATATAGATATATCCCTCCCTCTCTCTCACTCATGTGCATGTAAATACACTATCATAAATAAAGATTAAGTTTTTAAAAATATATAAAAATATAAAGCCATGTTTTTTTAATTCATATTAATTTTCTTTAAAAGTTTTGTCATAAGGCATGTGCACTCACTGGAGACAGAGAGAGAGAGAGAAAGTGAGATGGGGAGATGGTCATTCCACAATCCCTTCTTCTCTCTTATCCTCCTGGGATTTTGGGCATGCACATAAACGCACCCTGTGTGAGTTTCAAGCCACTGGATCCAGGATTTGAACCGCAATCAGCCATGTGGAAGTCCAGCACCTCAACCCCACACCACCTACTGGCCCCCAACAAAAAATGTTTTAAAGGGATGATATCAAGAGGTAAGGAGAAGGGTAAATGAACAACAAAAGAAGTGAGAGACTAGTTAGTAGACTAGTTCACCAATCTGGGTAATAAAGGATGATGACTTGAACTAGGTTGTAACAATGGAGATTTAGAGAAGAGGTTTAGGTTCAAACATACATTGTAGAGGGACCAGCAGATGGTGTAATGGCTACGTCTCTGGACTCCCATGTAGTCAACCATGATTCGAGTCCTGGACCCAGTGGCTTAAACTCACACTGGATGTGTGTATGTGTGTGCCTAAGATCTTGAGAGGAGAATGGAGGAGAAGGGATTGTGGCATGGCCATCCCCCCTGGGGGGTGATTTCCTGCTTTCTGTCTCTCTCTCTCTCTCTCTGGTGAATGCATGCACCCTGTAGCAAAAACCTCTTAAAAAAATTTTTAGTGACATAGTCAGTGGGACATGAACAGTTAGATGCAGGGGAGAGGCTGAATAGAGAAATGGAGGATGATTTGTTTCTAGTCTGGGTAACACAGTACAAAGTGGTATCTTTACTAAGACTTGAGAGAGTGGGTAAGAAAAGGATGTTTTTTGTTGTTATTCAGTGGTTGTTGGCATGTAGAAATAGAAGCTATCTCTTGAACATTTTAATTTGAGAGGTATATTAAATACACAAGGGGAGAAGTCTAGACAACAGTAGGACATACAAGTTAGATTTTAATGGAGAAATCAGGACAAAAGGCACAAATCTTCCAGCCTTTGGAGATTCTTGGGACTCTTAGCATAAATAGGAAAGGTCACATAGATAAAGAAGGAAGAGCCAAGACCTAAGCCAAGGGGTATTCCAAGATCTAATAGGTTGAAGAGTAGACAAAACGAGTTCAAAGGCAAGGGGAGGGGGACGAATGGTGGTGTAGTGGCAATGAAATGTTCTGTGAGCCTGACTGCGTGGGGAGATTCTGGGTTCGTGTCTGGTGACTTCCCTGAGTACACCAGGCATGGGTGTGCCCACGATCCAGTGCTGGATAAAACTAGAGGTGGATTTCAGTGTAAAGATCCAGTTGGGGAATGTCTCTCTTTCTGTAAACAAATAAATAAACCTTTCAAAACAAAGAAACTTTTATTTTAGGTTGAGAGGGAAAGATCAATAATGGAAGAAGAAAGTGGGCAAAGTATGGTTTTAGGAAAGATAATAAAAGAGATTATTCCCATAATAAGGGAGTAGTCAATTAAGATACATACTGATTAAAAATCCTGTAAAATGAGGGACTAGTAGATGGTGTAATGGTTACATTGCTAGACTCCTATGTAGCTGACCACAGTTCAAGTCCCAGACTCAGCAGCTTAAACCTGATGCTGGGCGCATGTGTGTACATGCCCAAAATCCCAAGAGAAGAATGGAGGAGAAGGGATTGAGTTGTGGCCATCCCCCCTAAGGAGTGATTTTTCACTTTCTGTCTGTCTCTCCGGTGAGTGCACGTGCCCTATAACAAAAGTCTCAAATAAATAAATAAATGTGCTGTAAAATAAGGACAGGATATAACCATTGAATATGGTCAGATGAAGGTCACTGGTGATCTTGAAAACAGCAATTTCAAAGCAGTGTATGAAGGACTCATTAAAATAGTTTGGGAAAAGAGAAAAATTAGAAGCAGGAAGACTACAGAACTCTGTTGTGAAAGGGCACAGAGCAGTGGGACAGTTTTTTGGGGATGGACCTAGAACCAAGCAAGTATGCTTTTCTTGCCTCATAATGCAGAAATCCTGAGGTTAGGTTTCCTGAGATGGGAATGCATGTGCAAATGATTTATGAAGAAAGTGTTCTAGTAAGGGAGAAGAAACTTTTTAAATGGGGAGAGATGAAACCAACAAGGGTGAGATCCCCATTAAAGTCCTGCTAAGAATAGCTCCAGCCTCATGTCTCAAGGGAGCTGCAGTGTAAGTTACCAAAGAGCTTTTATGTTTTAAAGCAAGGGCAGCTGAGCTCTTACAATCCTGCCTTATTTTTACCTTGGAAGTAAATTCCAGGTACTTCCAGATTTCTGAGGAGACATTAATTGGGAAAGCAAATAAGGAACTGAGAAGAGCTCTATCTAAGAGCTTGATTTCCTTTCCTGAAAGAAATTTCAGTAAAGACCCGACATTTCCCTTTTGGTCACCTGGTTCTATTATGCAGAATAGATTTTCATTCCAAAGATGTTTACTGAGCACCTATTATTTGCTCATCCTGAATCTGTGCTGTCGTATAGAGGAATTTATGGGAAGGGATGGACTTGTGGATCTTCATACATTTAAGTGTGTGGTTTCCTTAATGAGCATAAACTTAAATACAACTCAAAAATAGAAACTTGCAAGTATTGAAGGGCATTAATCATGCCTTCCACATCTGCTCAACAACTACCTATTTTCAACCTCAAGCTCTGCGTTATGGACCTGGAATCCTATAAAAAACAAAATTTTCTGTTGTTGTTTTGTTTTTATTTTTCCTGCCTCTGTCCAGCAATGAAGACTTTGCATTTCAAACTCTGATCACAATTTAGTTGTTGGCATGAGCGATTTAATGCATCCCTCCTCTCCCACTGTTCTGAGGGTGGAGAAGAATATAGCTAACACCTACAATGAGCAGGAAGAAGACAAGAGGATTATGCAGTTAGATTTCATATGCCCCAGCTCTAAACTATGTGGGTGACAACAACAAAAATGTATTCAATCCACAGCATTGTCCATTCTGTTTGGTGCTGAAACTAGAAATAAGACACATCCCTTTGGAAAGCTACACAAAAATCCAGAGATTGAACAGCAGCATTGAGTCCCTGAAAACACTAATGTAAAATTATATGACTCTATCCCCATGTCTCCTCTATCCTGAGGAAATTCCTCATCAGGGTGTACTCTAAGCAATACTGTGACATAGATTCCTTATTCTCACTTTTTGGTATCTTCTTCCTTTTCCATAGCCAGGACTGTTGATTTATTTTAAAATCTCATTTCCTTGAACAAAGTGACAGTGGAAGAACAGCAGGAAGCTCCAAAATAGTCCCAGCCCACCTCAAGATCCAACTCCATAAATATTCCTGTTTTCCAGGGTACCTCATATTAAGCATGTTTCCTGAGTATGTGCAGACCTTCCCCATTTGTCAGTTGCTAACAACAGCCTCAAAATAGCCGTATAGGACTGGTATGTCATCACAAGTAGGTAGGTGGACATCAGTAGGTGGGAAGATGAGAACATTTCCTAGTGAGAGAACTATAACCCAGCATTGGAAGACTTCATCCCACAAGCATCATGGAGTTCATGTAGTCACACCATAATGCACCACCAGGTGGCTCCACTTCAGGTCTGAGGCATGCATCCCACCACTGCTCAGTGTGTTAGCAACTATCTCAGTTCCTAGGTCGGCCATTGACAATGTACCACAGACAGGATGGCTGAAACGATAGAAATTTGCTATCTTACAACTCTGGAAGTTAAAAGTCTTTTTTTTTTTTTTTTTTTTTTTTTTTTTTTTGAGAGGTTTTTGCTATAGGGCACGTGCACTCACCAGACAGACAGAGAGAGACATAGAGACAGAAAGCAGGAAATCACCCCCCAGGGGGGATGGCCACGCCGCAATCCCTTCTCCTCCATTCTCCTCCCGGGATCTTGGACACGCACACACACGCGCCCGGCGTGAGTTTAAGCCACCGGGTCCAGGACTCGAACTGCGGTCGACTACGTGGGAGTCCAGTGACATAGCCATTACGCTAACTGCTGGTCCCTGGAAGTTAAAAGTTTTAAATCAAGGTGTCATTGGGCTGGTTCCATCCAAGAGCTCTGAGGGTTGAAAGTCAGCCCCATACCTCTCTCCTAGTTCTGCAGCCTTGGACATTCCTGTGCTTGTAGATGGCATTCTCCCTGCATCTTTGCTGCATCTTCCTTCCACATGTGTTTCTCTCTGTGTCCAAACTTCTCTTTTATTTATTTACTTACTTTTAAAATTTGCTATAAGGCACATGTGCTCCCCAGAGAGACAGAGGGAAAGTGAGAAAACATCTCCAGAGGGAATGGCCACACCATAATCCCTTCTCCTCCATCCTTCTCTAGAGATTTTGGGCATTCATGTACATATGCCAGACGTTTTTCTCAAGCCACCAGGTCCAGGACTTGATCTACACAGTCAACCATGTGGGATCCAATGCTTTAACCAATATGCTATTTGTTGGCCCTAAAATCTTTTTTAAGAAACATGCTAGAACGTATACACACATGAGAGAAAGAGAGAGAGAGAGGGAGAGAGAAAGAGAGAAAAGCACCCTCCTCAGGGATCAATCACTCTGCATTCCCCATCAATGCCTACCAGGATCCTGGTCTCACACACAGGCCATCCAGCTCATTTTCATGCTGACCAGGTGGGTGACTTGATCCACAGTCCAGGTAGAGCTTCCATCTCCGTGGTCTGGTACATTACCAACTACACAATAGTAGCTAGGCCAAATTCCCCCCTTTTTTGTTTATAAGAACAACAGTCATGTTAGATTGAGGCCCACCCTAGCCTCTTCTTACTTTGATCATTTATAAAGATCCAATATTTCCTAATAAGGTCAATTTACAGGTATTGAGGGTTAGGACTTTGATATCTTTTAGAAGAACACATTTCAGCCTTTAAGAGCAACTTCGAGTCGACCATTAACATGCCTCATGAAATTGCCCCCCACTAAAGAGAGCTACCTCCCCCCAAGTCATACCTACTCTGTGTTCACCCATATCTTGTGATTAATCAACACTAGGAGTATAAGGGCCTAGACACCTTGTCCTAGTTCAGCACAATTCAGTAGGGCTACTCCAGCTCTAGAACACCCTTTGCTTGGCCACTGCCTTTACTACCTCTCTAGGCACTACTGGTGAGCATACCCCAATAAACCTCCCATGTGCCAACACAGTCTGCTTCCTGAGTCATGCCCCTCACAGCAGTGCTTCTCTGAGCACTTCCTGTACCAAATGCCTAGTAGTCCAAGACAACATGCATCCTGCTTTCCATGACCTTCCTTGACATCAGAAAACATGAGCAGGTATAGAAAGAAAGGCTCATCTCACACATAACCTGCCTTTTGGGGTTCCGCTTTGTATCGTGTGAGTTGTTCCTCTCCCAGATCTCAGTGAATGATCAGACTCTCCTTCCCCTCATGAAGTCTGCCATTAGAATGAAGAAAAAAGGAGGGGGGAGTAAATTATTGTCTCTTAAGTAGAACTGTGAGCTTGACATTTTTAAAATACGTAATCTCATTTAACTCAAACACCCTATTGCCCTCCTATTTACAATCATGTTACAAATGGAGAAAGAGAGATTCCAAGAGAATCAATAAGGGCCCAGTTCATCGGGCTTTTAACAAACCCAGCAAAGATGGGAATCAAAGTGCTTCTGATTCTAAACCTCCTTCTACCTCATCAGTCGTTCCCAGACCTCTATTATACAGACCAGCAAATTAAAACAAACAAACAAACAAAAAACTGGCCAAAAGAAATAGAACTAGTAACCTTGGACCTTGTCAAGAATATTTAGAAAGTGAAAACTTCAGTCAACTGCCACCATGATTTCATCATAAAAGGGATATTTCAACCCAGAAGACTTTTCAAATGTCAGATCTCAAAAGAAAGGATGAGCATTGACAATTAAATAAATCTACCTTCATGGAAAACATCACATTGCCCTTCCTTTCTCTCATTTGTCACAGGCTTATGAAATATTTTGCAAGGACTAATACAGATGTTGAAGGTAAAAAAAAAAAATCTTGAAAACAATTTCTAAAAGGTTGGGTTTATTCACACTAATGTGTAAATGACCCCTCTTGGTTATTTAGCAAAATATGTTGAATGTTGCCAAAGTTGTATCTAAGTTAGCTTCGATATGATCAAACCAAACTAAGGACTACATGGGAATGCAACATTTCAAAACAGAAAAAAAAAATGAAAGCAAAAGGAAATCATATTTTATTACTTGGCTATTTTTTTCCTTAGGTCTCAGATCTCTCCGAACTTAAGAACTGGCAAGAGTCCAATTTCCAATCAGATGGTTTTGTTTTGGCCCTATTCATTCATATTTGAATTCCTCTTTAAAAGTTACATTCAACAATTTTTATTCTGCCATCCATTACCTCTGGCAAGGAACAAAAGTTAAAATTCACATGTTAATAACTGAAGGCTTGTAAAATGCCAGGTCTGGGTTTGAAATGTATGCACTTTATAATGCTTGTGGTACATGCTTTCTAATTATCAGGAAGAAGTATAATGAGCTAATGCATCCAGTGGTGGCAACAAATCCATCTTGTGCGGAAAATACAGACTTAACACTCCCAAGCGTTCTTTATACGAAGGCCTCCCAGAGCACCTCAGAGATGGCAGAAAATCAGCTGCCCCTCAGCAACATGCAGGTGCCTCAGGGGCCAAAACCTACGTAGAAGCTTTAGCAATAGCCAGAGAGCACACTGCAGCTTTTCAGGAGGTGAGACGCTAATTTCCCAGGTATTACAGATTTAGAACTGACATGAGGTATTTCATTTGAAGAACAGAAGTATTTTAAGAGGCTGAGTGCAATTTTGAAGTGGCAATCATTCCTTACAGGCAGCTTGTCATCACAGAAAGACAGTAGCCCCAGGAGTTCCTCAGAGCTAAGTTTGAATCCCAGCTCCACTGCTCACCCAGCCGGGTGACCCTGAACACACCCATCTCCTATTGTAAAAGTGGGGGTGCTAAAGTACCTCCCCCACATGCGTCCTGTGAAACTGAATGCAAGATCACGCCCAGGAAATGATAATTGGGGTCACTATTTTATAGGTAAAATGGGATATCGTGAGTCTGAAAGTATTGTGAAAATAAGGAAAGCAACAATAAAGGACATTGGGTGAGGAGTTACTAGGTGCCAGGAAGTGGGCTCAGTGTTTTATACATATTATTTCATTATGTTCTCAGTGCACCCATTTTTTTTTTTTTTTTTTTTTTTTTTTTAGTTCACTACAAGGGCACATGGGCTCTCTGGACAGAGACAGAAAGAGAGAGAGCAGAGAGAGAGAAAATGAGAAATCATTCCCCAGGGGATGGCCCCACCACAATCCCCTCTGCTCTATTCTCTACCCAGGATTTTGGGCACGTATACGCACACCCCCAGCATGATTTTCAAGCCACTGGGTCCCAGACTCGAACTGCGCAGCCAGTCATGTGATATCCAGCTGCCTTAATCTCCACGTCACCTGCTGGCCCTAGATTATTGTCACTGAAAGAAAAAGTCACTTGTCCAAGGTTGTGCACAGTTAATAAGTGGCTGTACCCCAATTTGCAGTGTTTAAGTGCATAGCTGGGACCAAACAAATGGTACTGAGCTGATGTCTTCAGAGAATGGCTTGGAATGCCCACGCCATCTCCCTACCCCCATTTATGTCTCTGGCAAGTTATTCTGAATGTACTCAAACTGAAAGCTCAAACTGTACTCCTTTAATCTGCCTTCTCCCAGAATAGCTCCTTCTGTTCCACTCAGTGCGAGCTCCTGCAGAGTACACAGACCGTTCTAGGCACTTCAGACACAAAAATGTTTTCAAGAGATGCAGTTCCAGTCCTGTCTTACAGGAAGGTCACAATCATGACTAATAATCAAACAGGTTAGACTGTGGTAAGCATTATAAAGGAGGATGTCCCTTGGTATCCAGAGGGAATTGGTTCCAAGATCCCCCCCAGATACCCAAATCCAAGGATGCCCAAGTCCCTTTTATAAAATTGCATAGTAATTGCATATATTCTTACATATGCATTATATCACCTCTAGATGACATGGAAGTAATCTGAGCATCAGATATAAGTGAAAAGAAAAATATAGAGATAAACTTTTCCATCCTCTCTCTTTTGGGGAGCTACTCTTTCCCCATTTCATAATACTGAGTGTGGCCTGCCTGTATCCAAGGTTGGTTGAATCTGAGGCTATGGAACCTGCAGATGTGAAACTCAGGGTCAGAGAGGTCTGACTGGATCAGCACAGTCTTTTTTTTAATTTTATTTTTACATTTAATCATTGCACCTCTTTACCGTGTACAACATGGTTTTTCCCAGCATGAATACAGTGCACATTAGTCAAAACAATGATATTACCGTATACATTATCATCAACAGACAACTTTTCATTTTTGTGTCTATTAAGTGTGTTGTTTGTTCCCTGAATCCCTCCCTTCCGCACAGTCTTATGGACTCAGAGGATAAAGTAAGTAATTCTGCTTGGAAAGAGAGGGCAATCTGCAGAGAGGAAGGGCATTAGAGGGAGCCTCTGAGGCACTACACTTTCAAGGTAATTCTTGATGGAATATCATTCCTTTGGACTAAGCAGGACCCTCTTCTAAAATGTAAGAGGAAGACGTGATACCTCTTACATGGTAACATTTTATTAAGGTCATTTTCAGCTGTGGCTGGCTGCCCCTAGGAATGCCAGCACACTGGACTCTCAGTGTAGAGAAATAGGGCAGAAGGAAACAGGAAGGGGCATGTAGGGGAGAGGCACAGGCAATGACTTTCAACTACTCCACAGTGGGCAGCCTGTTAACCAGCCACTTCATTGGCTAGAATGCAACACACTGCCCACAAAGAATGGGCTGGCATACCAGGAGGAGGATTATGGTTGAGGTAGATGACAGCACGTTTCCATGTAGTGTGTACCTTTACAGTTCTCAAGTTAGTTTCCAGCAGCTTAACTGAAGCCTTCTGATTTCTGCACAGGGTACAAGAGATAGTGTAGAGGGTACTGATTGCCTGAGGGCTTCTCAGCCCTCCTTAGCTCCTTCTTGCATGAAAGCAGCTAAGAAATGCAATTCCAGAGGGTGACCAACATCTGCAGAGGAAGGAAGGCAGTATTTTTTTTACTAAAATATCTGCCTGAAGCTGTAATGTTACAGAAAATATGAGTTTGGGAGCCAAACAAATGTGGAGATCTGTTATTTACAGCAGGACATTACAAATTCCTATAGCTGTCCAACCTGTAGCAAGAAATGGAGAAGGGATTGTGGACTGGCCATCCCCAATGTGGAGGGGTACTTTCTCACTTTTCTTCTCTATTTCTTTCTAGTGAAAATATTTGCCCTTTCACAAAAATTTTTAAGAGTTATTTATTTTATTTTATTTGTTACTATTATTTTTTAATTTGACCAGAGAGAAATAGAGAGAGAGAGAGAAAGGGAAAGTGAAAAAGCAAGTCATCCAGTCAGGGACTCAAACCATGGTTGGCCATGTGGGAATCCAGCACCTTTAACGACCACACCACCTGCTACCATCCCCCTATTTTTTTTAAATAAAACATTTTATTTAACTTTTTATTTATTATTTATTTATTCTAATTTTACCAGAGAGGGACAGAATGAGAGAGAGGGAGAGAGAGAGAGAGAGAGAGAGAGATTGAGATTGAGAGAGAGAGAGAGAGAGAGAGAGAGAGAGAGGGAAAGGAGGAAATGATAAAGCAAGCTGCCAGGTCCAGGACTCTTACCACAGTTGAACATGTGGGAGTCCGATGCCTTTAACTACCACACCACCAGCAGGCACCTTGGCAAAATTTTTTTAAATGAATGAGTGTATCAATAATAGTATTTATCTAAAGCCTGCTATTTACTATGTATTATTCTAGTAATCAGATTCCTATAAGTATTAGCAATGAATGAAGAGTAGTAGAAAGAGTCATATATTTTAAGCTCTTCAAGTATATCTTTAAGTCTCCAGTGCCCATAAAAGCATTCAGCAGTATTTTGCACACAATACTATCTACAAAGCACTAGGTACAATGCCAGCTGCATAGTACCTGTTAAATAAATGTTTCTCTTTATGACTGCTCAGAAGAGAACAATAAATACATCAGATAGAGAATCAGTTCATGCATTACTAACCACCCATCAGTGGCCCAATATCCTCTCATCTGACAGAGATTCTATCACCTTCATTCCTGACATTAGCTTTTCACCAGCTGCTGTCCTTTAACCAACAGTTTGAAATCTCTAGATTTTCCAGATTCAAGCACTACCAATCCTGCAAATCAAAGTGAGCCTTATTTAAAGCAAATGCTAAACATCTTTCCCATAAAAGGCTCGCTCTGAAACAGCACTGATTTTCTGCCAACATGTATTTTGAATAGTCATATTTCAAGCTCCTCAGGTATGTCTTTAAGTCTCCAGTGCCCATAAAAGAATTTAGCAGTATTTTTCACACAATCTGGGTCCAGTAAGTGAGTGTTTATTAGGTGAGACAGAGAAAGAGGAGAAGAATGTGGAGAATAAAGAGGAGGAGGAAGAAAGGAAGAAGAAAATGGAAGGGGGATTTTTATCTTTGCTCTGTAGCTGTCTGCCCCATTTCAGCACCTCTTAAGGTAGTGGTTCTCGAACATTGGGGCACAGAAGACTCGCTCAGGAACGTGTTGAATATGCAGATATCTAACCCCACTTAGAAAGATTCTAACACAACAGGGCCCTAGGAAGATGCATTTTGAAATGTCCCAGTCACTTTGGATGCATGTAGCCTTTGAATGCCCTTTTAGGAAATAGTGCCCCAGGGAAAATATGGCAAGACTGTAGCAAGGAAGATAAGCAATTCAGGAACAAATCATTCACAGGCCGAATTCAAAACTTCAGGAATAAGGGAGGGAGCATATATACTCTGAAATCTTACCACTGTAGAGAATGGTATTTTTACCACATGCTTTAGTCTGTTACTATAACAGAAATATCTGAGACTGGATGAGCTATTAAAAAAAAAAAAGTTAATATGGGCTATGATTCTGGTCATTTGAAAGTCCAAAGGTGGGGCCAGCAGGTGGCATGGTGGTTAAGACGCTGGACTTACACATAGTGGATCGCAGTTCTAGTCCCAGACTGGGCAGCTTGAAAATCATGCTGGGTACACATGTGTGCGTGCCCAAACTCCTAGGAGGAGAATGGAGGAGAAGGGATTGCAGAATAGCCATTCCCCATTCAGGGGGGGGCGGGGGGTGGTTCTTTCTTTTTCTCTCTCTCTGGTAAGCACACAGACACTATGGCAAAAACTTAAAAAATAAAATAAAAAGTCCAGGGAACCAGCAGTTAGCGTAATGGCTATGTCGCTGAACTCCCACGTAGTCGACTGCGGTTCGTGTACCTGACCCAGTGGCTTAAAACTCACGCCGGGTACATGTGCATGCATGCCCAAGATCCAGAGAGAAGAATGGAGGAGAAGGGATTGCGGCGTGACCATCCCCCCGGGGGGTGATTTCTTGCTTTCTGTCTCTATGTCTCTCTGTCTGTCTGGCAAGCACACGTGCCCTATAGTGAAAACCTCTCAATAAATAAATAAATAAATAAAAAGTCCAAAGGCATGAGGACAGCATCTGGTTGACTTTTGGTGCTATGTCACAACATGGCCAGTAGAAGTTATGCAAAAGAAAGATACACACGCAAAAAAGAGAGATGTAAGCAATCAATACACTTTTATATCACCCCTGCCTTCATAGGAGCTAATTAATGAGATCTGGCCCCCTCCCCAGAGTTGAGGTTAATTATTCATGAAGGATTCATCCACCAGAACCCAAGGACCTTCCACCAGGCTCCACCTCCCAACACTGCCCCCACTACATGTCAAGTTACTGCATGAAGGGAGACACAAGATTTAAGCCGTGGAACCATGCTACGCCCTTGCTAAGCATTCCCACTAGCTCTCAGTGTCAGTAAAATAAGCACATAGACTCCATAGACTGGTTCCCACCTATTTTCCCAATGAGATCTCTTTCCTCACGCATATATTCCTCATACCAAGCAGAATGGTCTATGCATTATCTCAAGTATGATCTCTATATCCATGGTGTAGTTAAAAAAAAAATCACATAATTTCCACAATTTGGAGTGATCTAACACTTCTAATTTCTTTAAATCCCAGGACTCATGGCATCTCCAACTTCTGGACAGCTTCTGCAAGCCTGCTTTCCAGGACCTTTAAAGCTCGGTATCCCCAGAGTTCCAAGCCAGCCTTTCAAGACTTCCCAGCAGTTCTGTGAGTTCCTGAAAGTCTTCAAGTAAATTCTGTTTTGCCCAAGCTAAAAAGAGCATTGTTGTTGATTCAAATGGAAAGACCCTAACTCACATATAATTTTTCCTTTAACCTTTACTCTCCCTGCCTTTCCTTGGGCAATTTACATACACTGCATTGCCTTATCCATCAATTTTTCATACATCTCTGAATTTTTTTTCCCAACTAAATTGCAAGGTCTTTCGGAGCAGAGACTATGGCTTATAATTCCTATGTGCCTCTCCAATGGCTTAAGATAGTGACTTGAATAAAACATATGTGGTTTACTTGGGTAATTGACTACCCCTAGAGGTTCAAAATCACCTTTCTGGTCTCAGCATAAAGTGTTCCTAACATCCTGACATCAGACTAGTTCTGGAATTTTCCAAATCATTAGTAATCCTTTGCCAAACCAATCTAAACTGTGATGGACAGGAAGCATTCCAGTCTGTAACATGTCCCTGGTGTGGTTGTTGAATAAAATTTGCAGCCCTGTGAACATCTGCTTAAAAACAAAAACAAAATTTCTCCAGGGTACTTTGATTTCTGATCAACATCAAGAAATGTCTTTGGGCTCCAGCACTCACCAGAGCATTTATAACTCCCACACTTTAAGTATAGAATGTAAACCTTTTCTTTTCCCTGTGTTTAGGATGGAAAATTTGGCGGGAGAGTCACAGGCTCTCCCTGCAGCCCACCAGGCTCCATGCCCATGCCCCTTTCTTTCTAATTATGCCAAGCATACACTCTTCTGTACCAAGACTGCTTTTGCTGAGCGGAAGAACATTGCTAAATCAAGTAAATTTACTACAAATCTTGCCTTTCTAATTTCCACACAGGAAACACAGACACACACACACACACACACACACACACACTCACGCACACACCGTAATTAAAATATTTTTAATTTGCCCTTTGTGATCATTTTATACTTTACACCACAAGCAGTTTCATATATACTTTAAGACCATTTCTTCCTCAAAATAAATTGTGATTTGAGAAGGAAATGGCAAAAGGATTCAAATAATAGCAATTGTTTGAGAGTCCTGTCCATGCATATAAAGCTTAAGCCCTTCGTTTTTGTTTTTGTTTATTTATTTTTTTTTTTGAGAGGTTTTTGCTATAGGGCGCGTGCGCTCCCCAGACAGACAGAGATAGACAGAGAGACAGACACATGAAATCATCCCCCGGGGGGATGGCCACGCTGCAATCCCTTCTCCTCCATTCTCCTCTCTGGATCTTGGGCACGCATGCACACACGCCCGGCGTGAGTTTTAAGCCAACGGGTCCAGGACATGAACCGCAGTCGACTATGTGGGAGTCCAGCGACATAGCCATTATGCTATCTGCTGGTCCCACTTAAGCCATTCTTTACAGAGACTCAGGGATACACCAAGTTGGTACACAGAGAACTTCAGTGTACTCGGTCTTAGAAAATACTGTTGATCATTTTCAGTATTTTTTTTTCAATGTAGGAATTATCTTCTTTCCTCCTTCTAGTGACTGCACCCTTTAGTCCTTGGGAACCTGAAAGGATAGGGATATTCATACAAATACTGATAACCTTCAAGACTGGACTTTGAGATTGACAAGAAAGATTATCCTCAAGCCTGAAGCAATCTCTGGGATTTTTTTTTTTTTCCACTTCCAGGTAATGTTCTATGATTATCAGAGAGAATTCAGCCTGGGGTTAAATGAAGAATAAACAAATTATCTTCTAAAGATCTTAATGCTAAAACTCAGACAGTGAGTGACAATTTAGACTTCATATGAAGTCTGTCTCCATCAGGAATTCCTTAGACAACCAAGAACTGCATTTAAAGCTCTTATTCTCTCCAACACAATTCAAAGTGTCACATGTGCAAAAAAGCCAATTTTTTTAATCATAAAAAACAATGTGACAATGTCTTGCCTTCGACTCTTTCAGCTGACTCTCTCACTGCTTATCACTATTATTATTGATAATAAGCATTTCTGTGCCACTAAAATATGCACAGGACTCCTTCCCATCATCCCATCTATAAGCTACTCCTCACCCTCTGGAAAGACCTTAAGTAAATTACCAAACTGCTCACTCCAAAATATGTTTACTTAACAGAAACCAGAATGAGTAATTTTTACTTACACATCAACCTTCAGAGACACAATCAGATGAAAACACACGCACAGTCCAACAATTATTGAGATGATAGTAGTTTTTTGTATATAAAAAAAAAGTCTCAACTATCTTTATTTTCTTTGCAATTTTATCAGAGAGCAAACACTAACCTTGTACCCAACCTTAACTTAAACTTCTCCAAGAAATTTCCAGAAAATTCATTAGAAATGCTGGATCTAACAATTATGATAGCTAAAGTCATATATGACAGAAACCTTGCTTTACCAAGAACCAAGAGGTGTTCTAGTTAGGAAACCAGCTTTGCTGCCAATAGATCATAATCCAGCTTCCACACAGTTTCTCCAGCAAGTCAGTAATGCCCGAGTACACTGCAAACTGCCGGTAGGACCGTTATCAACTGTTCATTCTTAATGAAGCCTTGATGCTGAGAACTACAGGTTTATTTAGCCCCTTTTAAACTACCCACTCATAGCTCCTTAAACACAAAACTTTGAGAGAAGGAAGAAAAAAAGAGATGCAAGTTTTGATTACATATAAGCAATATCTATCTGACATACTGATGAGATATATATATATATATATATATATATATATATATATATATATATATATCATGCACATACACATATATAGAGAGAGACTCTCCAGGGATAGTGAAAACCTTCCCCCAGGAGGAGGTAATATACATAAGCGCATGAAACAGTCTATGGCTTACTGACAGTGCGCAGTAACTGAGAATTAAGACAAAGATGAAAAAGTTCTAAGCCTGGCCCAGCCATAGTGACTCAGTAGCAGTGAAACCCTGCCATGCTAGAAGCCACATAAAAGATCAAGGGGTGGTTTCTGGGTTGGTGCGTCCGTACCAGGTGCATGCATGCATGCCTGGGAAAGTTGGAAGGAGGATCATGGTATGAGACCTTGTTGCAGGTCTGTCTGTCTGTCTGTCTCTATCTCTCTCTCTTTCCCTATCCCTCATTTTAAAAAATAAACAAAAATAATCCAGCAAACCCCTCCTCTGACTGGCATTTGGCTGATTAAATGAGATAGATATTTCTGTATCTTGCCCCATAAGTGGTTACTTCTAAAAGAATCACAGAAAGGCCCCTGTACCATACTGAATTATTTACATTCTGTTGTCTCTATCTCTACACTTCATACAATGTAAGCAATCTATCAAGAATATTTATTAAAATAAAGAGAAAAAGGAGTCTCATTATTTGGAGTTGTAAACAAAGAAAGGAGCTGTACAACTTCATGACCTGGTGTTTCTAATCCTGTTCCCAGCCTAGAGATGACCCATGGCCACGACCATGGCCACACTGTCACAGCATAACTCTTGAGACCCTCCAATGATCAGCAGTGAGCATGGCCCTGCCTAGAGGCTTGCCACATGGCAATCCTGGAAGACTTCCTACCAGGCATGTGGACCCTCAGAGTAGATAGTTTAAAGTAGGTACTGTGACTCCTTCAAATCTTTCATTCAGCTGTGCTATCTGGCTTTCCTTGTTCTGGGGAGAAATAGATGCAGTATAGAGTCTCAAGGGTTCATTCTAAAGAATTTAATGACAACTGTGGATACCAGTCCCAGGCTGGGACAAGGGCTTGGACCTTCACAGAGGGCTCAGTTGCTATGCCTAGGACTTGGTGGCTGGTCCCTCTATCTCAGGTTAATCATCTCAGACATGGAAATATGCTCCTTACTGCTGTCTCCCTGATCCTGGGGGCAAGAGGTAAAGTCCTGCTATTATCAGCTCAACAGCTTTGTCTTAGTTAACTAGAGAAGTATGCTGGGTCTTCAAAAAGTTAATGGAGGGGGACCAGCAGTTAGCATAATGGCTATGTCGCTGGACTCCCACGTAGTCGACCACGGTTCGAGTCCTGGACCCGGTGGCTTAAACTCACGCCGGGCGCGTGTGCGTGCGTGCCCAAGATCCCAAGAGGAGAATGGAGGAGAAGGGATTGCGGCGTGGCCATCCCCCCTGGGGGGTGATTTCTCGCTTTCTATCTCTCTGTCTCTGTCTGTCTGTCTGGCGAGCGCACGCGCCCTATAGCAAAAACCTCTCCAAAAAAAAAAAAAGTTAATGGAAAATGCATGTTATAAAAATTATACATTAATCTCAAATCTCTTTTAAACTAAACAAAATACAACTTTGATTCCAATTTTCTATTAACTTAATTTTTTCTAAGAATATTTTTAAGTTTGTTTACTTATGTCTTCCATGAGTGAAACACAGTACCTCTAGCAGGGTCTAGACCTGTGATCCAACCCTAGCCTTCAGTCAGCCCCAGGTCACAGGCTGGCATGTACCTGGCATACTCAGGGAGGTCTCCAGACTTGAACCTGGAACCTTCCCATGTGGGATTTCCAAACTGAGCATCACATTTCACCTCTGTACTACCATCTGGACCTTCCATTGAACTTCTTAGAGTCTTTCTGTATAGTAAGCTAAAATGTTTTTTTCTGAATGGGTCATGCTGATCATATGAAAAAAATCTGTTTTTATGTTGCTTTTCTTCTATTCATTTTAAGTCAAGACATGCTACTGGAATCCTAAGTATGAACTTTATGACTTCTGTTATTCTTTGTTTCCAAGGAATATCATAATCCTACTTTATAGGAAAATTCTGAATACACATGCTGATACCTACATTACTCTTCCTCATCCTCAAAGTTTAAATATTTTCAAACAAAACCTTAAAAATATCTAATAAAATCTGTGTGTAATACTACATAGGAAGCATTTGTTCATTCGGTAAATAATGAACACTCTCTCGAGTGTCAATGGTTCACAAGACAGACAGAGCCACTGCCCTCAAGGAGCTAATAGTCTCTCTCCAGGTTCTTGAGAGACTGAAAGAATTTGCCAACCCAAATGTGCTCAACCAGGAAAAGACATCTCATCCAGCCTTACTTCCACCAGAAAAGCATAGAAATGGGCAATCGCTGATCGAACGCAACTAGTTCCTCATGAAACTGACTCAGTACTCCAGACCTGTCACAATTTGAGTGTGGTCTATGTTTTTCCATCTCTTATCACACTGACACTTCATCTCGGCACCTTGGTTCCAATGTGTACACAAGTACCATCCTGGAAGTGAAGACATGCACCTCTCGGCACACTGAGGATGCAGAGGCTGACATTTATTTTGTCTGTACTTTCTGGGTGGCTTTACAGTCCCCCAAAGGAGAAACAGGAGGGCTGGGTTGTGCTATAGACAAATGTAATCTTACAAGTCATGAGCAATTGATCACTCACCACATTAATCTCAGGACTTAAAATTACGTAAGTAAAAATGGGGGGCTCCACTGGGGTTCGGTGTGGGACCTTAGCAATCTTAGGTCTCCAATGGTTCAGACTCAGAGGTCTATTATAGCATCAGATGCTCTCATATAAGTTACAGCCTTCCATGTTGAAAATTTCTGTAGGCATTCCGATGGGCCTCCAGGAAGGAATTAATATTAGTTGAGATCCAACTGACCAGTTAAAATTACCCAGGGAAATTTGACTATTTCTATAGTTAAATACTCTATGATCAAATAACACTTACTGGATAGTCAGGAGAGTCACAACACATTTTTGCATAGAAAAATAAGTCATGATTTCCCAATGACCTAATTTTTTTTCAGTACTCTATTCTTTTTTTTTTTCTTTAAGAGAGAGAAATTTTTGCTACAGGCCATGTGTGCACGCCAGAGAGACAAAGAGAGACAGAGAGAAAGAAATCACTCCCCCGGGGAGATGGCCACTCCACAATCCATTATCCTCCAATCTCCTCCCAGGATTTTGAGCGCACACACACACACACACACATAGCATGAGTTTAGCCTCCAGATCCAGGACTTGAACCATAGTCAGCCATGTGAGCATCCAATACCTTAAAAACTGCACCATTTGCTAGCCCCTCAGTACACCATCCTATCATGCTTCAGATCCTTTAGAGATTTACCAACCCTCACCACTATCAGCACACGCTTTTTACCATGGAAAACTCTTAATTATGCATTAATACTCAGACCAAATATCTATTACTCCATGTCAATCCCTTAGAGGTTGGACTCCCATAGCACAGTGCTCATAATTCTACTTTGAAATTTAACATACTATATTGTATGCCATCTATTATATTTACCTACAGGTTCCCCAACTAATCAATATCTTCAAAGATAGAGAATGAAAGCTATTTACCTTTCAAAGCCTCCCAGGGGGCTTATTAAGTACTTATTAAATACTGAATAAAAATTGCACGGATTAATGAAACAAACCCATCCCCCCTTCCAAGATCATTCCATAAGCCCGCCACCATAAGGGTCACCTGTGTGGACAACCATCCTCAGGAAGGAACCAGGTTCACTTTGGATCTGAAGTTAATCCTTGGAGGGACACTCTGAGAACTTCTTTCCCTCTGTGAGTTTTAGAAATGATAGCAGAAGCCATAAGTTTTTTGAATTACAGCTGAAATATGTATAAATATTAATAGATATTCCAAGAAGCCTTGGGACTTTGGGGGAAAATACGTGGATTTCAAGAAAAAGAAATATTCCATCTCTGGCAGAATCTCAAGTACCAAGAGCTGAGTCTTCTTAATGAAGTGTTAACGAAGTTTCAGCATAGACCAAAAACGCTGCTGATTTGCATACTCCTTGTTAGAACAGAATTGTGTGGATGTGAAATCCTGTTTATTTTATAGAGCTAAAATGCCTGTTAAGAATATTGATTCCTTGAGGACTGTCATAGTATGAACTAGTCTAGTAAATTAAACGAGGATTTATTTGGTTATTCTGGAGTGATTACAATTCTAATTTTTAAATACAATACATTTCTCTTTTTTTTGGAGAGATTTTTGCTACTGGGCATGTGTGCTTGCTGGAGAGACAGAGACTGAGAGACAGAAAGTGAGAAATTACTGCCTGGATGATTTCACACCGTAATCCCTTCTCCTCCATTCTCCTCTTGGGCCTTTGGGCATGCATGCATATGCACCCCACATCAGTTTTACGTCACTGGGTCCAGGATTCAAACCACGATCGACGACATGTAAGTCCAGCAACATAATCATTACACTCTCTGCTGGTCCCCACAATGCACTTCTTTTCTTTTTTAATTTTTTGGGAGAGGTTTTTTCGCTATAGGGCGCGTGTGCTCGCCTGACAGACAGAGAGAGACATAGAGACAGAAAGCGAGAAATCACCCCCCAGGGGGGATGGTCACACGGCAATCCCTTTTCCTCCATTCTCCTCTCGGGATCTTGGGCATGCACGCACACGCGCCCGGCTTGAGTTTTAAGCCACGGGGTCCAGGACGCGAACGCGAACCACGGTCGACTACGTGGGAGTCCAGCGACACAGCCATTACGCTAACTGCTGGTTCCCCACAATGCATTTCTTAATTGCACTCAAAAACTAAAAAATCTAATAGCCTCAAATTTTACAGACAGCCTCTTGGCTCTGAAAATTTGAGGTTTTGTGTACTAAAGAAATAGCTAATAATCAGTAGGCCTAAAAACACTAAACCCAATTCAACTATACACTCTTTTTTTTTTTTTTTTTTTTTTTTTGGAGAGATTTTCGCTATAGGGCGTGTGTGCTCGCCAGACAGACAGAGACAGACAGAGAGACAGAAAGCGAGAAATCACCCCCCAGGGGGGATGGTCACGCCGCAATCCCTTCTCCTCCATTCTCCTCTCGGGATCTTGGGCACGCACGCACACGCGCCCGGCATGAGTTTTAAGCCATCGGGTCCGGGACGCGAACCGCGGTCGACTACGTGGGAGTCCAGCGACATAGCCATTACGCTAACTGCTGGTTCCCCAACTATACACTCTTGACCACAGATGCACTGGAAGTAAGACATAATTCTAGTGATCAGATTACATCACTATTGTCTGGAATACAGAGTAATTATCTTCTGAAATATATTCTATCAGCAAAGTAGCTTAGACAGAGTTTAATACGTGTGACTTAATATATTTATTTATGTTTATGACTACATATATGACTATATAAAGTAGAGTCATATATTGGGTCGTCGGAAAAGTTATGATACATTTTTGAATAGAAAAATGTCATGACTTTTCCAACAACCCAATAGTCACTAACCATAAATTATAAAAATAGTCATTATAATGTAGAATGTGGGGGACTAGCAGGTAGTGTGGTGGATAAGGCACTGGACACTCCCACATGGCCAACCACTGTTCAAGTCCTAGAACTGGTGGCTTGCTTTCTCACTTTCCTCTCCTCTCCCTCTCTCTGTCTTTCTCTCTCTGGTCAAGTTAAAAAGATAAGTGAATGAATCAATAAAATTAAATAATTATTTTTAAAAAATAGAATGTGTATGACCCAATATATGATGTATTGATATGTTATAAAATTTTAAAAAATGGTCTATATAAATAAATAATATATTAAGAAGAGTGTCAGAATTATCAGACCCAATGAGCCGGTGAGGGACAACAGTAATTCACTGCTCAAGCAATGCTGGATTCATGTGGAAAGTAATAGGTTGAGTCCCCTAGCTAACCTGTACACACTGGATGCAAGGCCCTGGCCATCTAAAGGAGGTGGGGGTGGGGTGGCCTGAGACTCTGTTGAGGGTGCTTCTCTCTCACAAAATAATTAAACTTAAAAAAAATAAGAAGAATTATCAGGTTCTAATTCAAGTTGGTGCACAGCTCAAAACAATAGCTCTCCTAAGAATGATGAAAGTGCTAATAACCAAGCCATGACTCAGAAGAGAGCAAGCAAGCCTTCTTAAGGGTGTTAAACAACTAGAGTTGACAAAACCCTGAAACAACTTGTGTGGAGTTTAAAAGCTATTGATGGGGGTGGGAAATTTAGTAAACATTTACTCATGTATTTACTCATTTGAAAGTCCCTAATGGGAAGAACAATGTGAACCAGAAAATGTGCTAGCAAAGGGGGAGATAACTGTGAATGAGACATAATCTCCACCCTCAAAGCACTGACCACTCAGAACTTCAAGTAACTCACCATATAATAGAATGTTCCCAGTGCACATAATGCCTTGAGAACATCGAAAGGGCAGTTAATCCAGATCTGGAGACCACGAAAAGCTTCTCAGTCAAGACAACCTCTACACTCAGTCTTAAAGGAGTATTTTTCTTGCATTCTTATGTACGATGGTGAGCCTCCTGATGTAAAGACAGATGGTGCTTTGCAGAGGCATAGGGCAGGGCTAGATGCTGTTGACTGGGTGTGTGAAGCAGTCCTGCTCAATGAACACCAGTCCCAGTTGAAGAGCTTACAGAGCAGACAAAAATAAGCAAATGATTCATTCACGTAAACTTATTAATGAAGATATTCTTCATGGAAACCACAAATTTCTTTTCCTAACTTCTGAAGCACAGAAGTCTTTGTCTCACCCCTGGAAATCTACATCTATTAGGTCATTGGGAAAGTCATGACGTATTTTTTTTTATGTGTTTCTATGCAAAAATGCATCATGACTTTCCCAATGACCTAATACTTATGCCTGACAAAATGAACCAGGAACAATGAGGAATAAAAGTACTTATCAATAACTTTATGGATTGGTTTTGGAATGGAGAGTTGATATATACTTTATCTTTTTCTGTGGGAAGATTTTAATAGTATTTTTCATCTGATTTTCTTTCTTTTTTAAACCATAGTCTAAAAACCAGACATATATATATATATATATATATATATATATATTTTAAAATTCCGCACTAGTTGTTATTGTTCCCAGCACAAATTTGTTTTTATCTAACTTACTGAATCAATATACTCATAAGTATATTTTGGCCCCATCAAAATATATAGAGAGGCTGGAAACTACATGGGCAGTCTTGGTTTGGTTCCTGGGCAAACCTAAACATGCTGGGTGCAGTTATGTGTGCCTATAATCCTAGCTCGAGGAGGCTGGAGCAGGAAGATTGCAACGTGAGATTTCTGTTGCCTGGTAGTGTCCATCCTATCAAAAAAAATTTTTTAAGTACTTTTTTTTTTATTGCCTTTCTCTCCCTCTCTCTCATAAAGAAAACAAAATTATATTTGTTTTGTGCATGATGGATCCTTAAATCGTTGAGACCAAATCAAAATTGTTGAAAAGAAATGAATATCTAAGTATTTATATGTGTTACTCCCAAGGGAATGGTATTGGAGCTAGGGCAAGTTTTATTTTTTCATTTTGAACATTTAAGAACTTTGACTTTCTTTGTTATAATACTTGACAGATAGATAAAAACAGGGAATCATAATTTCCATATTCTAATTTTATGATGAGATCCAGAAGAATAGAATGTATTTCCCAAGTCTGAGAAGTTTTCTCTTACAGAAGACAGATAATTATAAAGAAATACTACATTAACTAAGAGTCCAGGTGCAACATTGTATTTAAAATTAAGCTCATGTGTTATTACTATAATCCCCTCTCACCATGCATTTTAGAGGCACAGCAGATGAGAGCTGTAACATCATCAGTAAAAGAATCATAAAAATGAGTGAGCAGATAATTGTACAAACACCAGTTTAATCTCTCAAGCAAATGCCACCAGTGCTGACATAACTCCATTTATGAGTCAAATATGTGAACAGGGTGGCTGACTTTAAACTTCCAGAGCATATTCTGTTCTCCAAATCTTGAAATTATGACCTCTTAAAAAAAATAAAAAGACAAGGAAATATTTGTAAGAACAACTTAAATGATGAGAATATTTTTGCTGTTGATGTTAAATCAGGTCCACTATACCTGACCAGGTCAACGTCTTTGAAAACATACGTTGACATCAGGGCCACTATGTATGAAAAAATCCCATTTATGGAAACACACTGGCTTTTATGACATGCCACAAAATTGTTGACAATTTCATCTATAATGGACAGAACAGAAGGGCTGGAGAATGCTAAAGTAGAATCATAATGAGGTTGTTTTACCAGTTTAGGCAATGCATACCGGAAACTCCTGTGGCTCAGGAAAGCAAAGAACAAGAGCCCCAGTAATGCCTATGCTGTTAAACGTAGCCTTAGGAGAGCATGTCACCTCTGCAACATGAAGACGATACAAGTGCTTTGTGCACTGTCAGGTGCAAAACTTGAGGAGTGCAACCACAGGTTTCTTGCAAGTGCCTAAGTAGTTAGAACTCTTGTAAGGGAAATAGCAACCTTGCCTACAGACGCAAACAGGGCTGGTCCTCTGCTTGGTACGAATGTGAGGAAAGCTCTTGACATTCATAACATCATGATAATTCTGCCTCTCTCCTGTCTGGTGTCTAAAGCATATTGCGTTCACATTAGCCAACAGTATAGAATAGCTGCACCATGGATAGTTATAAGAGAATTCAATCAGGAGTTGTCTGTGAGCCAACACCTGCCAAGGGCTAGTTTAAGACATTTAATATTTGAGAAAGATAGTGGAATGGGCATGCTAAATAGAATTCTGGGTTCTAACGTTTTAAGTTAGACCATCAGAAAGCAATATACTTGCACTAAATTATCTCAATTCTCCATAGAAATACCTTCACTGATTGATGATATGAAGTTTTGCCCTGAGCCTTTACAGGTCGATATGAACACTGTCTCATCAGTATTTCTGTTGTTTATGTAAAACTGTAGCCTGGTAGTGTCCACTATGCTTACAAATAACAATTTTTAAAGGGCCCCACAGAAATCCACCTCATTTAACTTAATTCTAATAAAAGATTTGTTTCTGTGGGTTAATATATACACTTTCTTTTGTCTGCAGTGAACATTAGGTAACTAATGAGCTTTTCTTCCTGCCTTAGCTCTCAGGAAACTTGGACCTAAATTCATATGTACCTCAGAAATGAACTCACCTTAGTTTACAAGGGTGTATTTTTGGTGATTTAGATTGTTTCTTCTATTCCAATCGTCAAATACCTATTTTACTTAACTTCAAGGCTGCTTTCTCTCTTTTGCAAATTTTTATCTTTTGCATATAGCAGAGGGTAAAGAGAAAACCAGCTTGTCTTAACATTTACTCTGCAAGTTAGCTTATGTATGTAACCTTAGGTGTTTTTCAATAATGCCATGCCCTGGTTCAAAGATAGGTGCAGATAAAGCAAATATTGGTCATCGGGACAGTCATGACACATTTTTACATAGAAAAACTTAGAAAATACATCACAACTTTTCCTATGACCCAATAACATACTAAACATTACAAAGCTAGAGTCAGAGCTGATATCTGAATCCAGTTTATTCCAGTTTTATCCATGCTGCTATTATGCTGCTATTTATGCTCCACTATATATCTAGTAAACATTAGAGATTATTGTAATAAGCTTACTTTGAGCTTGATTATTATTGTAATTCAACTAATTAAATACCTATTCCCTTTGCAGTACTGTTGTGAGGTTGAAACAAGATTAAGATCATGGGGCCAGCCCATGGCATGATAGTTAAAGCAACTGGATCCCACATACCTGCTGAGAAGTTCTAGCGCCATGCATGGAAAATATGTATGCCTGTGTGCCCAAAATCCCAAAAGGAGAAAGAGAGAAGGGATTGCAATGTGACCATCCCCCATGGCAGATGTTTTCTTACTTTTCCTCTGTCTCTCTGTCAAGTACATGTTCTCTCCAGCAATTTTTTTTTTTTAAAAAGAACATGAAAGCACTTGGAAAGAACTTTAAAATGGTATTTGAAGTGTTGTTTTATCAATTATACTCTTACTGATAATGGTAATATTTGAATTAGTAAATCAAACTTTAGTAGCTGTATTTGAATCTGTAATTCTAAATTTTGACTTTTCCACTCTTCACTTTATTAGTGTCCAACAATGTTTTTTTTTTAAAGAATTATTTATTTATTTAAGTCCATTTATTATTATTATTATTTAAAGAGAGAGAGAGAAAGGCAAAGGAAGAAAGCAAGCCACCAGGTTCAGGACTTGATCCATGGTCAGCCATGTGGGAATCCAGCACCTTTAACCACCATGCCACCTGCTGGCCCCCCAACAATGGTTTCTAACCAACTTGAAAACCAAGGTTTTAGTAAGAGTTCCCGAATGGAAAATACTTTACAGAAGTTCACCAACACATAGTATTTTAGAGTAAATTTTAGTCCATTCAATTCTTATTTAGTAAAGAAATTATTCTTATAACGTACCTGTAGTATCTTCCTATGAGTTGTCTGCACCATCCACTGGAAAATCCCTCCGTGTGACTGTCTAATCTGCAAACAGGTACGGGGGAACTTCAAAAAGTTAGTGGGAAAATGATTTAAAGTATGAGTTAATTTGGTGCCAAAAAAAAGAAGAAGAAGAAAAGGAAAGAAAGAAATAAAAAAAGAAAGTCATGCATAGTTTCTTTTCATAATATTCATTCTCCATAAACTCTTTGAAGACCCCTTATATTTTCTATTTGTGAATATGAAAAAAGATATATAAAGAAGCTATTTTTCTCCCAATAAAGCATGCCAGTTCAAAGTTTAATGGGACAGCAGCCATCTTGAAATTAAGAAAGCCCTCTAATGAGAACAATCTGAGGCAGTGCTGAGTCTTAGGGAGATCTGTTCTTGGAATAGTCAGATGAGAAACCAGGAATTGGTATTTGAAGTAAAACAGTAATCAGGAGAATTACTCAGGGAAAAGCAATTGACCCTGATTGATTATAGTGAAGAATGATTTGCACGTGCTTGTATTTTATACCACAGATACAGAGAACATATTGCGTTTTGCAAGACAGATTGATGGTTCCTGCTGGCTGTCTCCCTGTAACCGGCCACAGAAATAAAGTCTCTTCTCCAGCCTCTGCCTCTTGTTTCATTGACTGCGGGAAGCATTAGCCGGTCTTAGTTTGCTGGAAACACTATGTCTTGAGAAACAGCCTCAGAGTTTACGGAATGATCAACCATTGCTATACATGGACCAGAACAATGTCTTCATTCTTCATCCCAGCTCAAATCCTCAGCCAATATTAAAGTGCAACTTCATCATACCTGAGCCTATTTCATTAACATGTTTCACTCTCGCCACTCATTCCAGCTCTTTATCCTTCCAGAAAATGACTTTTGCTATTTCAACCCTTAACACTAATTATATTTTTTATTCTGTGTGTTAGCCCTATTTTCTTTAACTTGTCAGCAAGAAAATGGTTCTAAAATATAGCATTAGAAGGCACAAATATTCTTCTAAGCCTCCACAGCAAGTACTGCACAATGAAATCATCCTATAATAAAAAGTTTCAGTGCTGCTTCATTACTAAAAAGATAAACAGCCCAAGAGGTAGACAACAAGATTGGGTTCTATGTTAATAAAGCTTAAGTCGGGGACCAGCAGGTGGCATGGTGGTTAAGGCGCTGGACACTCCCACATGGCTGACCAGGGTTCAAGTCCTGAATCTGGTGGCTTGCTTTCTCACTTCCTCTCTCTCTCACTCTCACCCTCTGTCTCTCTCTGGTCAAATTAAAAAATAAATGAATGAATAAATAAAATGAGAAATAATTATTAAAAAATATAGAGAAAATTAAGATGCTTTTAAAAAAAAATAAAAAAAATAAAGCTTAAGTCCTTCAGTAAAACATTTAACAGACTGCAGACAAAATATCTTCTTTATCTTATTTAAGAGATTTTTGCTATAGGGAGCATATTCACTAAAGAGACAGAGAAAGAGAGAGAGACAGAAAGTGAGAAACCACCCCCTGGAGGGAATGGCCACAACCCAAACCCTTCTACTCCATTCTTCTCTCAGGATTTTGATCATGCATGCACACACACCCAGCATGAGTTTTAAGCCACCAGGTCCAGGACTTGAATCAGAGTCGACTAAGTGGGAATCCAGTGATATAACCATTATGTCATCTGCTGGTTCCTCTTTATCTTACTTTTAACTTAATACACTGGAATCGTATCCTCAACTAATCCTTGCCTCTATTATTCCTAGTGGCTAGGCTGAATGTTTTTACCCTAGGTTTTACTTAATATTCCCAGAGTCCCATGAACACTAAGTCATATGATGAGAAACATCAGGTTGTGCTCTATAAATTATAAATGCAAATGAAACAATAACAATAGGTGATCCTTGGAACCAAGATAACAAACACCATTTCAGGCAGTTGCTGACACTCTCTTAGTGAAGTAACAGGAAGAAAAGTTGGGATTTACGGAGGTGAGAAGCACGGCTCCTTTAGAAGAGAAGCTCTGAACCAAAACTGAGCTATGTTGGCACGTCAGTGAGGGAGCTTCTCAGCTTGTTTAAATCAAAAAAAAAAAAAAAAAAAAAGTAATTAAAAAATATAAAACACAGAAAAAGTAGCAAAAAAAAAAAAAAAAAATTAAAGAAGCCTGTGAGCATGCTTGTCAGGTTCCCTGGAAGCAGAGCCCAGGGAAGAGAGAGGAGTGCAATCTGTAAAGGAGAGAAGGACACACCACAGAGAAGAAAACTAGGCAACAGCCGTGTGAGTGAAGTCCAGCCTCAGCCTGAGCTTTTGGGGTAGCTGAGGCTCTAGAATAGGAGCATCTGGAAGATGTTTTCTATAAAGGGCAAGATAGAGTGTCTTGTGACTACTCAACTCTGTCACTGTAGCATGTAAGATGCCCTAGACAATAAAATAAATGAGCCTGGTTTGGTTCTAATAAAAATTTAAAAAATAAACAGGCAGTTGGCCAGATCCAGCCCAGGGGCCATAGTTCGCTGACTTCTCTAGAATGTAGATCACACCACAGAGTTACCACCTTCCCCCTACCCCAGAGACAGGGAACTTGGCTTCTGGAGCCTTGTATCAGTGAGTCCTCAACTCTGGAGTTAGAGCAGGATAGTTCTCATCAACTAGGACAGCATTGTCAACTTCACTGCATCAGAATCACATGAAGGGCTTCTTAAAAACGCAGACTGATGGTCCCCACCCCTGATTCAATCATGCCAGGGCAAGGCCTGAGAATTTGCATTTCTAACTTATTTTCTTTTGTTTATTTTTTTTTTGAGAGGTTTTAGCTATAGGGCGCGTGCGCTCACCAGACAGACAGACAGAGACAGAGAGATAGAAAGCGAGAAATCACCCCCCAGGGGGGATGGCCACGCTGCAATCCCTTCTCCTCCATTCTCCTTTCGGGATCTTGGGCACACACGCACACGCGCCCGGCGTGAGTTTAAACCACCAGGTCCTGGACTCGAACCACGGTCAACTACGTGGGAGTCCAGCGACATAGCCATTACGCTAACTGCTGGTCCCTCTAACTTATTTTCTAACTTATTTCTAGGCAATGTGAATGCTGCTTGTTTAGGACTTACTCCGAGACTACAGAGCTCCGACAATTCTCCAGAGGATGAGGTATCTGTGAGCACTTGCAGAAGGCACTCACGGCAGCAACCGGCCAGATGCCCTGGCCCAGTGGGAAGGGGATCCCAGCTGAGCAACCACAACATCCAGTACGGAACCATGACCAGTACGGAAAGATGCAGATTTTAAAAATTATCTGTGGATATGAAATTACACTTCCTTCTACCACAATCTCTTTGATTTTTTTAAAAAGAAGTGCTTATTTAATTTTATTTATCATTATTATTATTTAATTTCTGCAGGATACCTGCACTCATCAGAGAGAGGGAGAAAGGTGAACTGCTATCAGCCTGTGGGAACCGAGCACCTTAACCACCATGCCACCTGTTGATCTCACCACAGTCTCTTTTTGATGAAGCTGTTCATTCCTTTTTTAAAGAGTTATTGATATAATTTTATTTATTCATTCATTTACTTTAATTTGACCAGAGAAAGACAGATGCGCAGAGAGAAGGAAAGTGAGAAAGCAAGCCATCATGTCCAGGACTCGAACCGTGGTCGTCCATGTGGGAGTGTCCAGCATCTCTACCAAGCCACCTGCTGGCCCAAAACTGTTCATTCTTGAACTGACTTTTTTGTCTAACCTATTCTGATCCAGCCACTACTTTTTTTTAATTTAAGGTCTCTTTCTTTTCTTTTTTTGCCACAGGGCATGTACATTCACTGAAGAAACACAGAGAGTAACAGTGAAAGGGAAAGTGAGAAATCTTCCCCCATGGGGGATGGCCATAGCACAATCCCTTCTCCTCCATTCTCCTGGGATTTTGGGTGCGTGCGCATCAACACTCTCTTGGCATATTTTCAAGCCACCAGGTTCAGGACTTGAACCACAGTCAACCATATGGAAGTGCAGCACCTTAACCACTATGACACCTGCTGGCCCTGATCAGCTACTTCTTAAAACTGAGCTACAGCCTTCTTATATGTGTTTTCTACCATGTGTTGATTCATGCACTTATTGGTATTCATTGGCATAGTAATCCTTGCTAGTTTCTAACCTCTGTGAGAGCACAGACCTTTAAAAAATGTTTTTAACTAACATGATCAAGAGAAGAGAACTCTATATTCTTCATAGCTGCTTTGAATCAATGTTTCCCTAGGGAAATGAAACTGGTAGCATACAGAAAATGAAGGTGCTTTATTTGGTTCCGTTCATAACTTCTTTTTCCTTTTCTCCTATTTCTGTTTTTATAAAATATATTCCTAGAAAATTTGACATCAAGGGAACCAGCAGTTAGCATAATGGCTATGGTGCTGGACTCCCACATAGTCAATCGTGGTTCGCGTCCCGGACCCTGTGGCTTAAAACTCACGCCGGGCGCGTGTGCGTGCGTGCCCAAGATCCCAAGAGGAGAATGGAGGAGAAGGGATTGCAGCGTGACTATCCCCTCTGGGGGGTGATTTCTCGCGTTCTGTCTCTATGTCTCTCTCTGTCTGTCTGGCGAGCGCATGCGCCCTATAGCAAAAACCTCTCCAAAAAAAAAAAAAAAAGAAAGAAAATTTGACATCAAGAACATAAACATTGGGTTTCTCACTTAATTTGTCTGTATACATATTAGGGCCCCGTTATTAGTGCCTTTCCATGATCACCCTAATTCTGGCTCGGCAATTCATTGCAAGGAAACCAAAGCAGAAATAAAAACCTTAATTTGTTTTTTATGAAGCCAGCTCTCAGAGACTTCTAAAGTAGTGTTGGGGGTGGGGGTGGAAATAAATCACTGTGTCCTGGATTGTATAGCTAAATTGTATTATCTTTACATTCATGAAGGCAAAGCAGAAAAATGTGGCATACAATTGTGATTAGTTTGCTATTAATAGTTAGGCCAATTTCTAGGGTAATAGTAAGTCTACCTAAAGGGTAATGGTTAATGGCATTATTGCATCCCAAAATGTTCAGATTCCAGTACACGCACGTGTGCATGCACATGTACATACTCAGAAGGCCAAAGAATAATACCCATCAGTATTCTAGCCCAGTGGCCAGAGCATGAGATTGAAGATCTAGGGATGAATAAAACACGATATCCCACAGATCAAAGCAATGTAAGATACAGCAGCAAGCCAAAACCAAAATATTTTAGGGAACACTGAGAGTCAAAAATCAAGCAAGCAAAGTAATAACACTAAGACCAGGGAAGAAAAGCTGGCTCATAAACCACAGAAGCCAACATCCAGATTTCTATGAACAGAAAAACTTAGGGCATGACATCATTTAAAAGGGAAGGAGAGGGATCAGCAGGTGGTGTGGTGGTTAAGATGCTGAATTCCCACATGACCAACCATGGTTCAAGATCCAGACACGTCAGCTGGAAAAATCACACTAGGCACAGGTGTGGGCATACATGCCCAAAATCACAAAAGGAGAATGGAGGAGAAAGGATTGAGGCATGGCCATCTCCTCCCCAGGAGGTGAGTTCTCACTTTCTATTTCTCTGTCTCTCTCTCTGGTAAGGCCATGCACCCTATGGTAAAAAACTAAAAAAGAAAAAAGAAAAAAAAGAGGGATATAGACAAAGGCAATAAACAAAAAAATAAATAAACAAATATAAATGATATGTTCAGCTTTTCTTGATTGTCCAGAAGGTGTGGAGGCACACATTGAAAATCAAGGCAAAGGCATCATTTTATAAGATTGAATATTAGCATATGTATCTTACAATCTAGTTATGTAAGCTAGAAAAACTTACAAAGATGCACCAATAGATATGAGTAAAAGTGTTCAAAGCAATGCTGTTTAAAAAAATAATAAAAACAACCCAAATATCTATTTATAGGAGAATAAATAAATTGAGGGCTATAAACAGTAGAATATTACACATCAGGGGAAATAAATGAACTGCAGCTACATGGACTAACATGAATGAATCTTAAAAATATAGTGCTGAGTGAAGAAAGTAAGTCATATAAATCCTGCTTCCACTTAAGCTATAAAAAGCTAGAAGAGAAAGTTGTTCTCATTCTAATAACAGCAAAAGTCATATAATATACACAATCATACAGGAGTTTTTAAAAATTTATCAGGAAATGCATGCACTTACCAGAGAGAGAGAGAAAGAGAGAGAAAGTGAGAAGTCACCCCCCACCATGGGGAATGGTTATGCCATAATTTATTCTCCTCTTTTACTCATTTGAGAGTTTGGGCATGTGTGCACATACGCCTGGCATGTATTTTAAGATGCCAGATCAAGAACTCAAAACATGTCCCCAACCCTACGGGATCCAGCTACCTTAACTGGCAGCCCATGAGCTGGCTCCAAAACCTTATCAGGGGGGGTAAGGTCATAATTAAACAGGAGCTAGACCTCACTAGAAGGAAGATAGAGAAGGGGCCCTGAAAGGAAGTTACTGTGTTTTTCTTTTTAATAAAGTCTCTGTGGTTTTTTTCTCTATGGTCTAGTTAATGTACAATATACACCTCTTTAACATGTCTCTAAAGAATTTATGACTCCTTGATGATAAAGCAGGAGATAGGAATACTGAGCACACAGACAGGGTAAAACCTCAAGGAGTCACAATGGCTAAGTTTTCACAGCCAAAAGCTGGTTGCATTGGGACTCAAAGCAATTGTAGCTAAGGGCAACAGTTTCTATTTAGTAACTATATTCTATCAAGAAGCACAAAGCACTATGGTCTGCTGAACACAGGAAGAATAGGGTAATAAATCACTCAGGCTACCATGTAACTATTTTCTAAAGCCTACTTCCTATCAGAGAGCCAAACCATTGCCTGGACTTCTAAATAAAAACCCCTCACTTCCAGCTCTTCTTCAGCAACCCATTCAGAATCTCTCCCTGTGTGGGAACTCTGTTCTTCCTTCTCTTAGTAAACTCCACTTTGCTATCCTCTCATTGTGTCTACGTCTCAAGTTCTTCATGAGTTCTACCCAAGAACCAGCACGGGTGTTGGTTCTGACCACCCAGCACTCCTGCTTTAATAAGGCAACCATAAGAACTGAATTCAAAAATAAGTGAGCTCCTCCAAAAAGAGACAAAACATAGAAATTGTTCTACCTTTACCAGAACACAAGAGAAACAGGGAAGCTACTCTAGAAGGAAGCAAGAAGTTAGAATTTTAACAAATTCCTGAAGGCAGAATGCAGACAAGCAAATACAGCTAAAGTAGGAGAACCAAAAGCCTCAGACACAGAGATGATGGTTTATATTCCCTCACACATTTTCTTGTCCATGGGCTTCCAAAATATTCTCTCAAGAAAGATTAGGAGCAGGACAGAAGACCAGAGAGCTCTCCCTGCCCTGGTGCACTGATGCAGATGGTGAACAGCTTCTGCTTAGATCAAGGCAGAATACACCATCCACTCCCCTGGATATATGTTTCATTAAAAACAAAATCAAAAATGAAAAGCCTAATACAACTTGGGCTTCAAACGTTTGTATATGTTTGAAATTTCTGACAATAAGAAGTAAGTTTATCTTGTTTTGTTTGTTTACAAAGCTATCCAGTTCAGTACTTTTAAATAAAAAAAATAGAATGAGGAAATGGGTGAACTTTTTGATCAAAGTGAAAAAAAAAAAAAAACTAAAACTAAAAAAACACTAAGTGCCAGGTTCATGACCTAAAATTCTTGACCAGCAAGAATACCGGACCAAATAGAAAAAGAAAACTACAATAGAGATGCAAGAAAAAGAAATAAGAGGCATAAAAACTGAAAAGGAAAACATAAAAGTGTCTTTTATTTGCAAACAGCATGATCATCTATTTAGAAAATCTCAAATAAGATATCCAAAAAAGCTATTAAAACAAATCTGTGAGCATATCAAAGTTAAACAATACAAGGTCATTATAAAAAGAGGTGAACAAGCAGAACAATCAAAAAATTTTTTGAAGTACCATTTTAATGGCAACAAGAAAATACAATATCCATATGATAAAAACTGCAAAACATCGATGAAAAAAATTAAAAGAACCTAAATAGAAAGATATACCCACTCACAAATAGCATTCGTGATATTAATAAATTTTTCCCTAATGTATCTACAGATTCAAAATAACCCTAATCAAAATCCCAGAATTATTTTTTCAATCAAGAAACTAATGATGAAATTTATATAGAAAAGCAAAGAAACTAGAAGAATTGAAACAGTTTTGAAAAAAGAGAACAGAGTTGGAAGTTTGACCATGCCTGATTTCAAACCTACTAATAAACTATAGAAAACAAAACAGTCTGGCACTGAGGAAACCATATATGTGTAAATAAGTGGATCAGAATAGAGTCCAGAAATAGATGCACACATAGAGGGTCGATTAAAGTTTTGCAAAGGCAATTCAATGGTCAGTGGAAAATCTTCTCAATAAATGATGCTAGGACAATTGGATAACAATGAGCAAAAAATAAATTTTTTAAAGACATTTGAACAGATGTACCTCAAAAAGGAAAGATTACAAGTAAGTACATGAAAAGATGTTTAATGTCAATAATCACCATAGACATGAACATTAAAATCACCATAAGGGGGCCAGCAGGTGGCGTGGTGGTTAAGGACGCTGGACTCTCACATGGCTGACCACAGTTGGAGTCTCTGGCCTAGCGGCTTGCTTTCTCACCTTCTCTCGCACTCTCTCTCTGTCTCTTTGGTCAAATTAAAAAATAACAATAAATAATAACAACAAATAAAATTAAATAAAGAAATAATAAAAAAAGAAAAGAAAAATCCACTGTAAGATACAACTATACACCTATTACATAAATTTATGAATGTGGCAAAACTTATAGAAGTGTACAGTGTAAAAAGAAAACTTAATGTTCGCAAGTTATACCTAAATTTGTTAGATGAATAAAATCCTCCTCCCCAAATCTAATAGGGATAACTATAAAAATACTTCCTTGCTTCACAAAATACATAAATGCAAGAAGAAGAAATGGTTTAATAAGCACCCATGGAGAAAAAGGACAAGAAATAAGTATAAATTCAATATGAATACACTTTGACATGGTTGGCCAAAAAGCCAATTTAATCTTAAAGATATATAGAATTCAGAATAACGGAGGGAGTAGTACCTGTTTTACTGAATTCCTTGGAATAAATCTGGGGCAGTAATTCAGAAGTAGGAGGGATGTGACCATATACCAGTATCTGCAAATGGAACAGGCTTTTTCCAGCCCATTTAAATTCATTGTCACTAAAAAGGTTCAAGTAGAGAACACTGAGGTCAATGTGAAGTGACTTAAATGAAGTTAGAAATTTAGGAATTGTGTCCTTTATGGAAAACAACCTCAATAAGACAGCTACTCTAATCCAAGAGCTGTGTAGACACGGAACTATGACAATGAATGAGGTAGATGTGTCTCCAGCCAAGCAAAGACTTCATTTAATTTCTAAAACTAACCACTCTTTTTTTCTCAACCGAAAAAACCTATGGTTAGGAAAGTAGAAATGCAGTTAACAATACTTCCAGCCTTATTTTAATTATGCTCAGGAAAGCCTCATGTAGTATGATCAAGAGACGCCAGCCAGCTAGAATTCAGGTTGGTTCTGTTCTACTTTTGTAACCTTGGTACTAATATGAACTTCTGTAGAGGTGCTTGTTACCCCATCTTAAGCCTCTCTCCAATTAGTTGCTAAAATGATGTGAGTACAAAAAAAAAAAGTCTATGGAGATGTACAACAATTAAATATGAAGAGAAATATATATTTTTAATTTTTTAAATTATTTTTTTCACTTATTGTTATTATTATAATCTAAGTTTGCCACAGGTCACATATGCTCACCAGAGAGAGTGAGAGAAGGAGAGAAAGTGAGAAAGCAAGGAGTAAATCACTCAGTATATGTTATTTCCCCATAAAAAGAATTCTCCAAAATAAATTTCTTCACCCTGAAAAACAAGTAAGACAAGCAGTTCATCATATGCCTCTGTGTTTACCAGGCTTCAACATATGCTGACGACTTACAGAGCACAAACCTAACAAAGGCCCCGTCCTCTGACTTTGGCACATTGGGTGGGAGGTGTTTCCACTCTATGACACATTGGACATATTGCATATTGATATATTTACTACATTTATAGCCATGGCTTTCCTTCCACAAACGTGTAAGCTTTCCTGGAGTAATTTCTCAATCATTTGCCATGCATGTACTCATTTATTATCTAATTAGTTCCCTTGCATTTACCAAGTATCTACAACATGCCACTTAAACTGCTAGGTGTTATAAGTACTGAAATGATTTTTAGACTTATTTCATGAAAAGTTAGTTTGATGGGACTTTTGTAGCTATCTCGGACTGACGAAAAATGCATCATTAATTTCTTTTTTCAATTATTTTGCTTCTTAAAAGAATTGTCTTAACTGTATTATTATTAACAGTAGTAGTAGTGTTAGAATTATTGTTTAATTTGACCAGAGAGAGAGAGAAAAGGAAAATGAGAAAGCAGGCCACCAGGTCTGAGACTCACACTGCAGTCAACCGGACCAGCAGTTAGCGTAATGGCTATGTCGCTGGACTCCCATGTTGCCAACCGCAGTTCCAGTCCCGGACCCAGTGGCTTAAACTCACGCCGGCGCGTGCGTGCCCAAGATCCCGAGAGGAGAATGGAGGAGAAGGGATTGCGGCGTGGCCATCCCCCCGGGGGTGATTTCTCACTTTCTGTCTCTCTGTCTCTCTCTATCTGTCTGGTGAGTGCACACGCCCTATAGCAAAAACCTCTCCAAAAAAAAGACCCAAAAAACAAAAAACTACAGTCAATCGTGTGGGAGTCCAACACCTTGACCACCACACTACCTGCCGGTCCCTAATTTCTTTTTGTAAGCTAATAGTGTTTGTTAAGATAACCAACACAAACATACATCTCACAGTATTCATATATGCCTAAAACATCCACACACGGAGATGTAAAATGACTTTTTTCCTCAAAAATCTGCTTTAAGTTAAAAATTACCTCATTCCTGGGGACAGCTGTTAGCGTCATGGTTCAACAGCCAACTGCGCAGATCCGGAAGCTTGAAAGACAGGGCAGGTGTATGCGCAGGCGCCAAAGTTCTGAGAGAGAAGAATGGAGAAGGCATTGCAGTGGGGCAGACTCCTCTCTGGGGGTGAGTTCTCACTTTCCCTTTGACTGCCTCTCTCCAGCAAGCACGTGCCCTACAGCAAAAAATTAATTAATTAACTAGGTAATTAACTAAATAAATTAAAATAACCTAATTTATGAAGATTTCTCCAATTCTCTTAGTTTAACTCTCCTTGGGACCAGTAGTCGGCATGGTGGTTATGGTCTTGGACACTACCACATGGTCAACCAGGGTTCAAGTCCCACACCTGTTGGCTTGCTTTTTCACTTTCTCTCTCTCCTTCTCTTTCTCTTTCTGTGTATATGTGTGTGTACGTGTGTGTGTGTGTGTGTGTGTGTGTGTGTGTCTGGTCTAATTTAAATAGGCGAATGGATAAATAAAATTAAATAGTTATTTTTCAAAAAAATTCCTCCTCTTTGTAATCCCTTAATATATTTTACCTTTGCTCTTTTTCTTGTAACACTTCAGGATATTTTATTGTATTCCCTGTGTCCTGTTGAATATTTTATTCATTTCAGTACCAAAATAATATAATCATAAGATATAAACATAATATTAAAGTATTTAATACAAAAGGAATCATCTTGTAAGCAAAGTTTCACCCATCTTAATCCTGTTAGGCAACCCCACCATCACTATCACATAGTATCCTACTTTTTTTTTTTTTTTTTTTTTTTAGTTTTCTATCTGGTGAGCTAACTGGAGAGTGACAGAATGGGGTGTGGCGGATATCTGATACTGCGATCTCTTCTCCTCCACCCTTCTTCTCCATTCTCCTCTCAGGAATTGTGGAACACTTGCACATGCTCCTGGCATGATTCTTAAGCCACTGGGTCTGAGACTTGAACTGCCCAGTCAGCCATGTGGGATTCAGCTGCCTTAACCTCTGCTCTACCTGCTGGCCCCCAACTCTCTTTTTGATCATTTGTAGATATTAGCTCTTCTAAATATTAGCTGTTTTCTTTTTAAAAAAATCTCTTTCTTTTCTCTCTTTCTTTCTTTCTTTCTTTCTTTCTTTTTAGATATTTTTGCTATAGAGCGAGTGCACTCACCAGAGAAACAGATAGCAATGGAGAGGCAGAAAACACGAAATCACCTTCCAGGGGTGATGGCCATGCTGCAATCCCTTCTCCATTTTCCTCTTGGCATTTTGTGCACACATGCACATGCACCTGATGCGAATTTCAAGCATCCAGGTCCGGGACTCAAACCACGGTCTGCCATGTGGGAGTCCAGCAACATAACCACAATGCCATCTACTGGTCCTTAGCTGTTTTATTTTTTAAGTTATAAATGTTGTGTATTATAACTGCTTCCTGCTGTAAAAGAATAAATTTCAACTTATTTTCCCTATTTACCATTTCCTGGTGTCATCTCCTCCCCATTTTTTGATTTCTGTTCATCTCATTTCAGCAACTTTGGAATTACATCTTGTTTCCCAAATACACACAGTGAAGATAATAATGCCCCCACTTTTCATTCTATCTCGTCTCCCTCACATAGAGAATGTCCCTACTATCAGTAAAAACTGATGCATTCGTGTTTGATTCCATATATTGTTGATTCCTCCAGTACCTTTTATGTCCTGCATATTTAGATCATGACTTCTGTACACTATTTTGTTTGCTAATTTCCCCAGCAGTATCTAATTGCTTTTTTTGCTTCTTGACAAGATAATATTGTTATTTTGTATTACATTAGTATTATTATATTCACTGATATTGCCAATTTTTAACTTTCTAATTATTCTCTTCATTGCCCATATTATACTCCATTCTTTCTCCTGAGACCTTTCTTCATACAGCCTTTTGCAATTTATAACAGTTGTTTTCTAGACTGGCTTCACAAATTATCATTAATCATACTTTTAGTTTAGTCCTACAGTCTTGAATACTTTATCTCCCTTCTTGGTTTCACACCATTGTATTAAAGTCTCATGCTTAGAAAGAGTGCATGGAGAGATGATAGGCAGGGTATACCTATTGGATGTATAAAAATGTTTACGTTTTCCCTCAAAAATGTTTGATTAAGAGTAAAATTTTAGACTCAAAGCAATTTCTCTTGGAATAATATTTCAGGCAGCTTTCAGTTGTCATGAGTCAGCAAGTATTGCTAAAGAGAATTTCTACTGGGCCCAGCAGCTGGCAAGGTGGTTAAGGCACTGGATTCCCACATGATAAACTAAGGTTCAAGTTCTGAACCCTGTGGCCTGGCAGTTTGAAAAACCATGGGGCCGACAGGTGGCATGGTGGTTAAAGGTGCTTGACTCCCACATGGTTGACCACAGCTCAAGTCCCATATATGGTGACTTGCTTTCTCACTTTCTCTCTCTCTCTCTGATCAAACTGGAAAATAACAATAATAATAATGATGATAATAAATAAATAAACTTAAATAAAATAATTCTTAAAAAAAAAAACAAAAAGAAAGAAAAAAATCACATAAATCAGATTGGGCACTTGTGCACACATACCCAATATCCTAAGAGGAGAAGGGATTGAGGCATGGCCATTCCCCTAGGGGTTGATTTCTCACTTTTTCCTTCTCTGTCTCTCTCCTCTCTGGCAAGCGCATATGCCCATGGCAAAAAACTTCTTAATTTTTAAAAATATTTTGTGTGACCATATAAGGCGTTATGCAATTTGTGAGTAGAAATCTTTATCACATTTTTTTCATATTGCTTAAAATACTGAGTTTTTCCAGTGCTAAGAGATGTTCAAACATTAGTCAAGTTGTTTCTGTCAGAGGAGAGGAGACCATATGAATTCTCCTATCTTGGAATTAAGACCCACTCCAATCCAAGGTTTACATTCTAACTCCAATACTCACCAGCTGGTTGAATTTAGACACATTATTACCTTTGATTCCCACACTCCTCACCTACAAAATAATTTATATGGTTATTGTGATAACTAATTGGAATAATTATTTTATTTAATTTTTTAAGAGAGATTTTGCTATAGAGTATATGCACTCACCAGAGAGACAGAAAGCAAGAAATCACCCCCCGCCTCCAGGGGAGATGGCCACACTGCAATCCCTTTTCTTCCGTTATCATCTAGGGATTTTGGACACACATGCATGACACATGCACAACACACGCCTGGTGTGAGTTTAAGCCACCGGGTCTGGGACTTGAACTACGATCAACATTAATTTATATTCTATTTTTTTACTTAAAACATCAAGAGCTCCTTCCTTCTTCCACACATTTCCACCACATCTACCACTCCATGGGCTATGCAGGCTCCCCAGGATAGAAGCCAAGGATGAGAAAAGATATAAGGGCAGGAAAAGTTATTACTTAATTGAGAATACTAATCTACATTTAGTTTCCTCTGGACTTGGAACAAGTATAAAATTAAGTCTCTTTGTACTTGGCAGAAGTTCAGACTCTTTGTTGCTTTGTCATGGACAACATCATTACTGGATCTTTTACCGATCACCACAGCAATTCCTCACCTTCTGATATCCCTAAATCCCTATCTGAGACTACCCTACACAGACTCTCCTTTTAGACCCTTGTCACTTTTCCTTCCTGGAGTCAGTAATTTTTTTTTTTTTTTTTAGAGAGAGAGATTTTTGCTAGAGGGTGCGTGCACTCACTGGAAAGACAGAAAGAGAGAGAGAGAAAGTGAGAAAGCACCCCTGGGGATATGGCCATGCCACAGTCCCTTCTTCCCCAGTCCCCTCTTGGGATCTTGGGTACACACATGCCTGCACCCAGCGTGAGTTTTAAGCCACTGGGTTCAGGACTTGAACAGCAGTCTACTACATGGGAGTCCAGAGATGTAACCATTACACCATCTGCTGGTCCCAATAGTAATTTTTAAAACAATCAGAAACTTTGTTTCTTGATTGGTCTATACCTTGTCCTTTGGCAAGGCATCCTTTACTCAGACAAACTGGTGGTTCAGGCTTCTCACAATGTCACATATCCTTACTCTGCTATGGACACACCCAGCCTACCATGGTCTCCCAGCCTCAGACCTATCTAAACTTGACCTGGGGCCTGCAGAACACACAGGTCAGCCCATCTGAGAGGTTCCTTGGAGCTTGGGGTGAATGTGGACAGAGTGGGTGGTGATGTAAGAGAAAATGCCTCAACACTCCAACATGGTCAATGTGCATTCTTTAATCACCACTTAATCCTTTTAAAGGTGAGTGTTGATTCAAGAGTGGCCAAACTGGAGTTTGAAACCTCTTTTGCAAATCCTGCATAAGTGACCTGATACCTCACTGCATTCTAAGAGAGCACTTATACCTGTTGATGTAGGGTCGCAGCCAAAACTAAGGTAGAAGTAGTCCTTTTTAAACATCCTGCAATCCTTGGTAGACTCAATAAATAATGTTCTGGCAGCAATTTGTGTGGGAGAAATTTCTAATACAATATAAAATAAGCACACTCTGTGGAATAAAGTGACAACAAAAAAAGGAAGTTAAGTCTTTCAACAAATTCCTACTGAGAAAGATTTGAAATAAACAACAAAATGACAAAACATACTTTCATAAATAAAATGATAATGGTTGCAGGTTATTAAGTGTAAATTCTATCCTAAGCACACAGTGCAACACTTTATAAACAGGATGTCTTTTTTATTTTTTTTTAAAGATTTTTACTATAGGTTACATACGCTCACCAGAGAGTCAGAAACAGAGAGAGAATGTGAAAAATCACCCCCACGTGGGATGGCCATGCTGCAATCCCTTCTCCTCCATTCTCCTCTATTGATTTTGGGCATGCACATATGCGTGCCCAGCATGAGTTTGAAGCCACTGGGTCCAGGACTCTAACTACAGTCTACCATGTGGAAGTCCAGCATCTTAACCACCATGCCACCTGCTGGTCCCTAAACAGGATGTCTTTGAATGAAGTATTACTGTCCCAACAATCCACATGAGCAAACCAATTTTATGAAAAGCTGACCAACATTTCCAAGGTCACACGTCTATGATACTATGTGTAGTTTGCCAAATATCCATGTGACTACATGTAAATATTGGTTGTCCTTCTGAAGTCCCCTCTAAAGACCATTTTAAGATATAAAGGAAAGACTTTGAATCTGTGGCACCCGAATGGCATTCCCAACCAAGGTTCTGGAATCCAGAGTGCACAGGTCAAGTAGGAAGCAACAAGAATCAAAGCGGCTAAACCAGGCTATTCGTATTTATGATGTCACATTACAAAGGACTTCTTTTCATAGAAAAGAAACTAAAAGTATCTTTGCAAACTTTTTCAGAGCTCTCATAACTCAGATCATCCAAGATATAACCTTAAGACAAGCTGAATCACTTACAACCAGATTTCCCCCCTGTATGAAATTATTTAACCCTTAGTCTTTTTTTTTCCTGGTTTAAGGAAAAGCCCTTTTTAATAAGTAGAAAGAAAATCACATACATGAAACGTATAAGCTTCTAATCATTTTTATGACAATAGCTAGGTTGTCCTCGCAGAATTTCATTACATGGAATGTTTCCAATGATTCTTTGTGACTTGACAGAAACTCCTTTGAATTTTCCTCGTTTCTTCCCAGTAGTAGTTTCCAAGGCTCTTTTGTTTCTTGTCTATCTTGTTGCCTATCACATATTCTTTAATTTGCTTTCTGAGACTTTAAATTTACTTTTTATGTTAGTCATCAGAAAAGAAAATAAGTAGAGAGATTAACCTCATCCTACCACACTTTGAAGTACTGAATATGTTTAAATTTAAAAAATAAGAAAACACCCTGAACTCTTGACCCTTTACTGCCAGGCCTCCACCAACCCCTGAACTTGGTTCACCTCTCTTTTTTTCTGAACAATCGATGGTTCCATCTACTTAGTTTCTCAAACTCCTCCATCAAATTATCTCCACAACCTGCCAGTTTTAACCAACAGTTGTGGCAGATAGCTCTTAGCTGTGTCGTCACAGAAACCACTGTGGTCCAAATGGGCAGCAGCTCCCCAGTCTTCAAAGCAATCCCTCCACTTTTGACCCTGCCCCCACCCCCATCCAGTCCATTCTCCAAGGAGCAACCACAACAGAGCGTATAAATATGTAAACAGCATTCCATCACACCTCTATTAAAATCCTTCCCATTACACTCAAATCTTCTTAAAATGGCCTACAAAACTTGTAGACTCCTGCCTTAACTAATCCTTCCGATCATATGTTAACTACTGGCTCTTCCCCCAAGCTTTTATCCCAATTTGTTAGTATTAAATGTGTGTCTGGTGTAATGTTTTTCCTCTCCAACTACACTGAGTTACATGAAAGGAGACCATGACATTTTATTATGATTATTAATTGTATTTAACATTACTATTATTATTATTTTAAATTTTGCTACAGGGCACATGTACACACCAGAGAAAGACAGAGAGAGAGAGAGAGAGAGAGAGACAAAACAAGTCACCAGATACCATACTTGAACTGCGGTTGGCCATGTTGGAGTCCAGTGCTTTTACCACCATGCCACCTGCTGGTCCAACCATAATGGTTTTATATGCCATTCATCATTTGGCTGCAGAAAACACCTGGCATGTAGACACTTCATAAATTTTTGTTAAATGAATAAATGAACTTAAGCAAAAACTACTACAATGAGTAGGAAATATTCTATGTTATGTGCAGCCAGTACAAGGGAAATTACAAACATAATAAGGAAATATTTATACTGTCTGAGAAAAGCAAAATTGGAAATGTTATGTAAAATATACTGTACATAACACTTACAGCATGATTAACACATCATGTGTAATATGTATGTATTATAGATACATTTACAATATGACTGAGCCTTTTACAACACAGAGTAGAATTGTATATATTTTAAAGACCAATTCTGGTTATAAAGAAAGGGAGCTCTGTCTTAAAAGTTAGTATCAGGGTCTGCCTTCTGAAGTACAAACCAGAATTGGTCTTAGGACAAGTGAGTTCCATGTTTGAAAGGGATGCTTCGGTGACCTTTTTGCTTATAACGGGAGAAAACAAAAATTCTTTCCCCTAAAATATGAAGATGTGTGAGGTTTCACTGTTCTGCATAATACTGAATTTTTCTTCAGTGTAGGTAGTTGCACCTCCGTAGATTTTGTTTCCTTTTTGAAAAATCTCCTGAGACCATCTTCCTATTCCCCGCTATGGGTAGCTGTGTTGGAGAGGGTCTTTCACATATGCTGGGACTAAAACTTTGTGTAAGGGCAGCATGAACCTAGAAATAGCATGCTAAAGCCAACTCATGACAGATCCTAAGACCCAGTTATTAAATTTTCAAGGATGTTAATAATTATTGCTAATATTAATAAACCATGTATAATATGCACATACCATAAATACATTAGCAATTTTTATATATAGTAACAATAATTAAAATTGTTTTTATCATTGTCCAATGAGTAAGGTTCTGATATATGTCTTCATTGTTTAACTTTTGCATTATTCTTTAATGTAAAGCACATAACAACCTATATTTATATCAACAGCATACTGTTTGTCAATTACAACCATATTTGTCCATAAGCACTAAAGTTAAGCAAAAAATATCAATGAAAGCATTCTGTGAAAATCAGTTGCTATGTGGAATTCACCATGCAAAGTATATACTTTTTTATTAGTGTAAATTGTGTGTTACATATTCCCTAAAATTAATTATGTATACACATATATACATGCACACACATGCAAACACACACATACATACACACATAACTTTTCTCTAGAGAGTAGGGTGTTGAATCGGCACATCACTGTCTAGACAACTTTTGTAGCAGAATGGAATTTGTAAAACAAGCTTTCTTTGGAATACATAGAAACTTCTGGGAAGGAGAGCCAAATAATAGGCTGCTCTTACTGTATGCTCTTACTGCAAAAAAGTAGAATGAGGACTCCAATTATTAATATTTTGAAATTAAAAATGACAGTAATCCCTAAAGCCTGAGACCATCAGGTGTACCTGTGTTACAACGTAAAATATATATGCATGTAAATAAGGAGTAGGGAGAATTGTGAAATACATTTAGAGAGAGGTTTTTAGTTTGTTTTTTGTTTTTGTTTTTTTGCTATAGGACACATGCACTTGCCAGAAAGAGAAACAAAAAGCAAGAAATCACCCCCCAGGGGGGATGGCCACACCACAATCCCTTCTCCATTCTCCTCTCAGGATCTCAGGCACACACGCTCACATGCCTGGCATGAGTTTAAGCCACTGGGTCTGGGACTTGAACCGCAGTCGACTACATGGGAGTCCAGCAACTTAGCCATTATGCCAACTGCTAGTCCTGATGAAATACATTTAAAGTAGTGGATTTATGGGCAATTTATTTTCTCATTTATTCATTAGTCATTTAAAGGCAGAGTCTTGCCTTTAAGTGTTACAATCCTCCTGACTCAGCCTCTCCAAGTACCTGGGTTGACAGGTGCATGTCACTGTATCCTGCATTTTGGTTGGACCTGGAATCGAACTAGGGCCTTCCAAGTGGCCCCTCCCTACAAAGCACAGTGTCTGAGCAGTGTGGGCCACCCCAACTGGGCCTTTTAACTCTATTTTAAAGCTTTTTCATTATCTCAAAAAATATATAAAACATAATAAATGCATAATTAGCTGAATGATTAAGAAAGTTGCAAATTCCGAAGATTAGAAGTCTAACTCTCACCTTGTAACTAACCATGGCTCAGAAAGTTTGGCCTCCTTGACTCTGTTTCCTCTCCAAAGGGTAAAATAGCAACCTATTCCACAAGGTAGCCATAAGGAATAAGCAACCAAGTAACTTGTCAGCATAGTTTCTTTTTTTTTCTTTTTCTTTGAAGAGGTTTTTGCTATAGGGTGCATGCGCTCGCCAGAAAGACAAAGAGAGAGAGAGAGAGAGAGACAGAAAGCTAGAAATCACCCCCCAGAGGGGATGGCCAGGCCTCAATCCCTTCTCCTCCATTCTCCTCTCAGGATCTTTTTCTTTTTTTTAAGAATTATTTTATTTTTAACTTTATTTATTAATTTGTTTACTTCAATTTGACCAGAGAGGGACAGAGGGAGAGAGAGAGAAAGCAAGCCGCCAGGTCCAGGACTCGAACCATAGTCGACTATGTCGGAATCCAGCGCCCTTAGCCACCATGCCACCTGCCAGCCCCTTGGGCACGCATGCACATGCACCCAGCATGAGTTTAAGCCACCCGGGACTTGAACCGCGGTTGACTACATGGGTGTCCAGAGACATAGCCATTATGCTAACTGCTGGTCCCTCAGCATAGTTTCTTAGAAGAGTGATTGATAGGGCAAAGAACACTCTACATTATAGAAATGCTAAGAGGTAAAGCTAAACTACTTAAATATATTGTTTCCTTCATGGTCAGCTGGCATCCTTTAACAAATCTGATATTGTGAAATATCTGTGATATGTCTCTGGACAATTCTTCATTAATTCCAAGTGTCATCTCTGCCATTAACTTGGAAAAGTAAGAAGTGTATTCTAATGAGAGTGTTAATTATAGAAAGTGCTTTATTTCCTAACTTGGCAACCTTATAAATCAAATGCCGTGTACTCTATAGTAACAGAGATGCAAAGCTGTTCATTTCACCGGGCCAAAGTGACAGGCAAAATTTCTGGTACCACCTCTATATGAGAAGGGATCCTAAAACTGCCCCTAATAATCTGGGAACTCTCTTCCTTTATAATGACATTTGATGTCTCACATACAATTTTACATAAAATAAATCAATAGTAATATTTAAAGATCATTGCTGTGATAAGATAAAGATTGTGTCAAATTGACATTCCTATAGGTAAAGAAAATTGCAATGCACCAGAGGGAAAAAATTGTTTTAATAAGTGGCCTTTTGCCCTCTCATTATTTTTGTTGCCTTTAATTGGTGTCAAAATGAGATCAATACCACATCCCTGCCTCATAAAACTCCAGTGAGAAGTCAACAATATACAATGTATTTAGAAGTAGGCATATAATACACACTATAGATGTATTCCTATTATATGTATTATTATTATTCGTGCCGGCTATGAAATTTTGTTTCCAACTCTGTACCTGTGTTCCCAGCTACATTTTAGCATTCTATCTCATAACTCTCTGTCAGGCCATCTCCCTTAGCCATGTTGACTTCCCTGACATTTTTCCTTGTGGCATCATCCAGACTTCTCCAAGATTCCTTGACCACCTCATAGAAATCAGAAATAAGTATTTAGAAGTATCCAGGGAGCAGACCTCCTGGAACTTGGTATGGTTAGATGTTTATAAAGTCCAATAAATAGATTGCGATTGCTTCTTAGAATTTTGACTCATGATCACCAAGAAAATGTTACTCTTGATCATGTTTTGCTGTTTATTTCTTTTTCTTTCTGTAGTCATTCCTCTTAATACCAATATACAATATTGTTTTTACTTGGCATCATTTTAGAATAAATAGCTAATTGTTCTACAATTATGAAATTAAAAGAATAGGAAGATTTTATTTCTTAAAGAATTATTTAACATTATTTATTTATTTACTTTAATTTGACCAGAGAAGGACAAAGTGAGAGAGAAAGGGAAAGTGAGGAAGCAAGCTGCCAGGTCCAGGACTCGAACCGCAGTCAGTCATGTGGGAGTCCAGTGCCTTTAACTACCATGCCACCTGTCGGCCCTGGAAGAATTTTTTTTTTTAATGCCAGAGAGCATGTGTGTGCACCAGAGATAAAGAATCAGAAAGCTCCCCAACAGGGCCTGGCCATCACACCACAACCCCTTTTCTGTCATCTCTCCATCCCATTAGGATCTGATGCATCTGCTCATGCACGCCTGGCTTGCTGACACTGGGGGTTCAAACTGCTGTCAGTGATGTGGCAAAAGTCAGAGAGAAGAGTAAACCTTAGTCCATGCCCTCTTGAAGCTGCCAGTCCCAATGGTCAAAACAGATAGATTTAAAAAAAAAGAAAAAAAAAAGAAAAAAGGCACAGGAAACTGGACCAGAATGTTCTGAATGAGTTACAAAATGCGGTGGTGGGAGGCCAGCAGATAGTGTAATGGTTATGTCACTGGACTCCCACGAAATCAACCATGGTTTAAGTCCCAGACCCGGCAGCTTAAAACTCATGCCAGGTGGGTATGCATGTGTGCCCAAGATCCCAAGAGAAGAACAGAGAGGAGACTGTGGCGTGGCCATCCCCCCTGAGGGGTGATTTCTTATTTCCTGTCTCTGTCTCCAACGAGCACACATGCCTTAAAGCAAAAATCTCTCTCTCAAAAAAAGACTATCAACTTCTAATGATATCTTCAAAATACAATAACAACCCCCCAAAATTTCTCCCCTTTAAAACACACACACGCACACACATACACACACACACACATACACACACACACACACACACACACACACACATACACACACACACATACAATGACAACAATCTTATTTGTTCTGTCTTTCAGTCTCTTTTCTTCTCTTGGTGGTAGAAATTCTTCCCCAACGTTGCTTGGTCTGAGGTTCTGCTTAACGGGTTCCCTATTCTCTGTGAAGTGCTGCTTTGAGAGAGATTAGAATAAACTGGGGAGAACTGTGCCCTCTCTGGGTCTGTAGCCCTAGGCAAGTCCTGATCATGGAGCATGGCAGCAGTTTACATCAGATTTTCTCTTCCAAAGAGTGGGATCATTTATTTTTCCCAGTCCAGATGCTCCATTGGAAAGCACTTTTCAAGGGGAGTTTCTCTAAGCTTCATCTCACCTCATTCAATCTTTTGTCCCACTGCAACATGACTCATTATAAAGGTCCCTTCCTGCCTCCTCTCATTTTCTTCCTTTCTCTTTTAATTTTGTCAGAGCAAGTATGCTCACCAAAAAGACAGAAAGAGGGCAAGAGCATAAGTGATAAAACACCCCCTCCCATTGGCAATGGTTTCAATGCAATCCCTTCTCCAATCCTCCCTCCTTTCAGGATTTTGGGCATGCACATACATGTCAGGCATGTTTTTATTTCAAGCCACCAGGTCCCGGACTCCAGGGGTGACTCACTCCAGTAAATGGCATGTGGGATCCAGCTTCCTTAACCACCATGCCCCAGGCTGCCCCACTGTCATTTCCTTGGTCTGGTACTTCACCCTATGGAGGCCTTCCTTCTGCTGCAGCAAGACCTCCAGCATGGAGTGTGCTCTCAATGCAGTGTTCACACTGCTTTTCGCAACTCTGGACCAACGCTCCTCCTTGTACTTGTCTTTCCTAGAAAATCCTTCCCACCAACTAACAATGGTAAGCATTTGCCACAGGCCAGCCACAGCACTGAGCTGAGCACACCATCTTGGATGACCCTCAACATAGCCCTATCAGAAAGGGCTTATTATCACGATCACAGGAGGAAGCCATTATTATTATTATTTTAATAATTTTTTTAAATTTTATTATCATTATTTTCAAGTTTGCCTTTGAGCATGTGTGATCGCTAGAGAGAGACACACACATACAGAGACAGAGAGAGGGAAGGTGAGAAAGCAAGCCACTAGGTCCAGTACTTGAACTAGGGTCGGCCACGTAGGAGTCCAGTGCCTTAACCACCATGCCACCTTCCAGCCTTGGGAGAAATGATTATAAAAGAAAAGTAGCTTCGTCAATGTCACAGAGCAAGTGACATTGCTTACACTCACACCTCTGATTCCAAAGCCTGTATTTGGTTGTTTATGTCTATTTAAAGTGCACCTCTTATTGCTTCCCAAGAGAAATTCGGGAAATTTGACATCAGAAGGCTCGAGTTAAAACTTTTATTCAACTACTTCTTTGCACCATGGGCTTACGTCCCATTCATCCTCTCAGTCACCATTTCTGCCCTGTGCAGGACCTGCAGGTCTCCAAACTGCCCTACTAAGCCCATATGAACTTTACCACTTCTGCCTACATTGCCCTTGCATGCATGCAGTGCTTGGCTAAGGACTGCCAGCCTTCAGGCTTCAGCCTGATTTCCCAAAGGCTGGGTTACTGCTCCCTCAGATCAGCTCCCATATGCCTCTGCACACTTCTCTGCCAAGAACCTCATCGGGGGGACCAGCAGTTAGTATAATGGCTATGTCGCCGGACTCCCACATAGTCAACTGCAGTTCACATCCCGAACCCAGTGGCTTAAAACTAATGCCAGGCGCGTGTGTGTGCGTGCCCAAGATCCCGAGAGGAGAAGGGATTGCGGCGTGGCCATCCCCCCGGGGGGTGATTTCTCGCTTTCTGTCTCTCTGTCTCTCTCTCTGTCTGTCTGGTGAGTGCATGTGCCCTATAGCAAAAACCTCTCCAAAAAAAAAACAGAACCTCATCAGGGGACTAGCACTTGGTGTAATGACTATGTCTCTGCACTCCCATGTAGTCGACCACGGTTCGAGTCCCAGACCCGGTGGCTTAAACTCACACTGGGTGCTTGTGCGTGCATGTGTGCGTGCGTGCACAAGATCCTGAGAGGAGAATGGAGAATGGGTTGTGGCATGGCCTCCCCACTGGGGGGTGATTTCTCACTTTCTGTCTCTCTGTCTCTCTCTGTCTTTCTGGTGAGCATACACACCCTATAGCAAAAACCTATCAAAAAAAAAAAAAAAAAAAAAGAGCCTCATTAGAAAACACTATAAGCATCTGCTTCCTTGCATGATCTCCAGGATTATTTGTTACTAACATCCTACCAGTGAACCAAATTTGAGTATATAGTCCCAATAGATGTATAGATATTAATAAATAATTTATAGTACTATTTTTCTGAGATATAAGGTATATTGTAAACCACACTAAAATTTTTTTAATAAGGTCAAGTTTTTGTTTTTTTTTTTTTTTTTTTTTTTTTTTTTTTCTTTTTTTTGGAGAGGTTTTTGCTATAGGGCGCGTGCGCTCGCCAGACAGACAGAGAGAGACAGAGAGATAGAAAGCAGGAAATCACCCCCCAGGGGGGATGGCCACGCCGCAATCCCTTCTCCTCCATTCTCCTCTCGGGATCTCGGGCACGCACGCACACGTGCCCGGCGTGAGTTTAAGCCGCCGGGTCCGGGACTCGAACCGCGGTCGACTACGTGGGAGTCCAGCGACATAGCCATTACGCTAACTGCTGGTCCCAATAAGGTCAAGTTTTTAAGAAATAAAGTTTCTGGGACCAGCACATGGCATAATGGTTACATCACTGGATTCCCATGTAGTTGACCCTGGTTCAGTCTTGGACCTGGTGGCTTAAAACTCACACCAGATGCATACACGTGCATGCCCAAAGTCCTAAAAGGGGAATAGAGGAGAAGGGATAGCAGTGTGGCCATCCTCCCGGGGGTTAATTTCTCACTTTCTGTCTCTCTGTCTCTCTAGAGAGTACACACGCCCTATAGCAAAAATCTCTCTTAAAAATACATATACAGATAAAGAAATGAAATTCTTAATGTTTTGATAATTATAATAGCTTTGGTCTACCATATCACTAGTAGTTTAGGGCACAATTTTTACATAGGGAAATGTTTGTCATTAAGAGAGTGGCAATAAATCAGTATTACAAATAGTCACCTTGATTTCGTATTTCTCATGTGACCGCTCAGCAGCTCTGATTAGACTAACATCGTCTTTACCTCACATCATGTGGCTGACAAGGGAAACAGTCTGCTTTTCTGTTTTTTATTGTGTGCTTGTGTTTGTGTTATTAGAGTTATCTTCAGTCCATTGTTTCTTTGAAGTGATTATTTTAGGCTATTTCTCTATTTTGTGAGAGTTAGATATTCATAAATCCACTGCATAGAAACCCTCATGACACAGCAAACACATTAAAGGACAGTAAATAAGGAAATAAGGCATTATTCCTGCTCCCTGGGGGGTCATAGAACTGTGCTGATTCCAAATCACACTCCACCCTTTCCGTGGAACAGACTAAGAGCCCAAGGGGCCCACATGGCAACCATTAAGATAGCCTGATCTGCTTCCTTTTTTTAGGTGAACAAAACCCAATAAATATAAATGGGATTTCTGATCTTGTTTAATGATCTTGCCCAACCTGAGGTCACCTTCACCCAACTTTAAAGGACCAGTGGTCCTAACAAGGACTTATAGAAAGGACTGTTTTCTTTATCATTTTTCTTTCATTCAACCAGAAAGTCTCTCTCTCTTTGTTTTTTGTTTTTGTGTGTTTGCTTTTTAGGTTTTGTGTATTTGTTTATTTATTTATTTATTTTGTCATAGGGCCCATGCACTCACCAGAAAGAGAGAGAGAGAGAGAGAGAGAGAGAGAGGGAGAAATCACTCCCTAAGGAGGATGGCCATGCCACAATCCCTCCCCCATTCTTCTCTCAGAATTTTGGGTATACATACACACACACATGGTATGATTTTCCAGCCTCCAGACCAGAACTCAAACCTCAGTCAGTCATGTGGCAGTCCAGTGCCTTACCCACCTTGGGGCCAACTACTGGCCCCAAGGCTCTTTCTTTTAAAAGTAATGAATAGCCAAATACTTTCTAAAGGGTTTTAACCCCTATCATTTAACCCTCATAAGAAATCTAAGAGGAGGATATTGTTGTTATATCCTAATTTATAGATGAAGAACCTGAACCATGGACAGGTTAACTTGGCTAATGTCACTCAGCACTTAAAGCTGGATTTGAAACCAGGTACTAGACTATCTGATCATATATATATATATATATATATATATATATATATATATATTTTTTTTTTTTTTTTTTTTTTTTTTTTTTTTTGGAGAGGTTTTTGCTATAGGGCGCATTCACTTGCCAGGCCGACAGAGAGAGGCAGAGAGACAGAAAGCGAGAAATCACCCACCAGGGGGGATGGCCACACCGCAATCCCTTCTCCTCCATTCTCCTCTTGGGATCTTGGGCACACACGCACACGTGCCCGGCGGAGTCTCAAGCCACTGGGTCTGGACACGAACCGCAGTCGACTATGTGGGAGTCCAGCGACATAGCCATTACGCTAACTGCTGGTCCCCTGATCCTATATGTTTTTTAACAATCTTATTCTGCCTCATCTGAGCAATGAATATTATTACATATATTTTATTACTATATATAATATGTATATATACATACAGTCATCCAACCCATGGAGAATTGGTTCCAGGACCAAAAAGGATACCAAAATCTACAGAAGATTAAGTCCTTTATATAAAACAGCATAGTATTTGCAAATAACTCAAGCACATCCACCTATATATTGTACTTTTATTTGAAGTGATACATCTTTAATACCTTTTTAAAAATCAGCCTTATATTTTGGGAGCTGTAGATAAGACTTTTTTTTACTGTTTATCCTTGAATTTTTTAGCATGCATTTATAATGTCTATTTTTTGTTTCAGTTTCTTTGTCATGATAGAGAGCTGTGCTTAAGAGGGGGGCATGGAAGAGAAGCAGAGAGGAGCTCCCTCGACAGGGTTTGCTCATGCTGTAATGCCTTTATCCAACCCCTTAGCTCATCATCAAGTCATTAGACTTTTCATCTTTGTAGAGAGGTTTCTTTTTCTCCCTTCCTTTCTCCATCTCCTTCTTCTATTTCCTTTTCTTTACCCACTCCTTTTCTTCTACCTACCCTCCACCCCTTCGAACTTCTGGGTTTGCTCTCACTCAAGCTTTCACAAGACACTAGCCAGAGCAGTACTTGGTGCTAAGCCTGGGACTGCACCCCACCCCCAGCTTCTACAGCTCTATAACTATGTATAAACCCAAGCATAGCTTGACAATATCTTTTTCCACATTATTTCACCAATGGGTGGTGGGCTGTCGCCACGAACTTGAAGCGATGAGCCTGGGTCAGGTCCCCGCCTCGTTGGAGAACACTGTCTGTCTAGTTATGCTGCATAAACTGGACCTCTGGTTGACTCTGCTTATTTCTTAACCAACAGCATGGAGGTCAGCAGGACACCCATTCAGTCCTGCTTTCTACTTTGCATTTTTCTGTTTTATTTCTGACCCAGGAAAATATTTGTCTTTGGAGCACAAAATTCTCTTTTAAAATATTTCATCATATTTTTTTTTTCTATCTGGCGGGAGGAGGTAGTACTTAAACCCACAATTTACAACACTATCTAAACATTAGGTCTCTTATCTTTGCATTCCCAGTAATGAACTCAGGTTATCCACAAACTCTTAATAAACCAATGTTGACATGCATAACTCCATGCAAGGAGATAATAATGCCTAACTTACAGGATTGTCTCAAGGCTTGGTTAAATGAAATGTATAGGAGGCCATTGTTTTGGATTGAGTTTTTGCACTAGGTCTCAGTAGTCCAAATCAAAATAGAGACATTCAGGCTATAAGACATGTAATCAAAGAAAAACTTTTTTTTTTTTTTTTTAATTTGCCATAGGGGGACCAGCTGTTAACGTAATGGCTATGTCACTGGACTCCCGAATGTAGTCAAGTCCGGTTCAAGTCCCGGACCTGGTGGCTTAAACTCACACCAGGCACGTGTGCGTGCATGCCCAAGATGCCGAGAAGAAAATGGAGGAAAAGGGACTGTGGCATGGCCATCCCCCTGGGGGGGTGATTTCTCGCTTTCTGTCTCTCTGTCTCTCTCTCTGTCTTTCTGGCGGGCGCATTTGCCCTATAGCAAAAACCTCTAAAAAATAAAAAAGATTTGCCATAGGGCCCATGTGCTCACCAGAAAGAGATAGAGAGAGACAATGAGAGAGAAAGTGAGAATTCACCCCCCAGGGGGATGGCTATGTTACAATCCCTACTTTTTCATTCTTCTTCTGGGATTTTGGGCATGCATACTCATGTGCCCCACATGATTTTTAAGTCACCAGGTCCAGGACTACAACTGTGGTCAGCCACATGGGAGTCCAGCTCCACAACCACCATGCCATCTACTGTCTCCAACAAATAGAAACTTTAAGCAGGAAAGAAAATTCTGTGGTTGGATGGTAATGCAGCAGTAAACACAGTGCTCTGTGAGGCTGGTCCACATGGAAAGGTTGTGGGTTCAGATCTGGAGATCTCCTGGAGAACTCCAAGCACACTTGTGCCCATAATCTGGGGCTAACAGGAGATGGATCATGGCATCAAGATCCTATAGGGGGTGTGTCTCTCTCAATGTCTCTCTCTCTCTTTCTTTTATAGAAGGAATAACTTTAAAAAATGTTTTTAAACAAAGAAAATCCCCAAATAGACCAGTTTTCCCTAAAAATGGGAGATTCACAGTAGCCAATCAGAAAGGGCCCAGTAAACCTGAGCAGGCATAATAAGGTTTAACCTCTGCTTAAACCCCTGCTTTAACCCTTACAAGGAAACAAACCTGAGGCTAACCAATCTTCTTTTACGTGTTACTACGTTTCCTTGTTCCTGCTCCAGCCAACTTTCAAAAACCAACTGTCCTGTCAGGCCCAGTGGAGCATCAATCTTTTTTGTTTGTTTGTTTGTTTTTAGTTTTTGCCATAGGGTGCATACATTTCCCATAGAGAGGGAGAAAGAAAAAGAGAGAGAAAGCTAGAAATCACTCTCCGGGGTGATGTCCACACTACAATCCCTTTTCCTCCAGTCTCCTCTCAGGATTTTGGACATACATTCACATATTTTTGGGGTGATTTTCAAGCCACCAGTTCCCCGCAGTCAGTCATGTGGGATCTAGTGCCTTGACCTCCACGCCAACTGCTGGCTCTCCAGTCTTTAAACTAGATTTATTAAAATACTGTTATTTTATTTTGTTTTGTTTTCAACAGCTTAAAGTAGTCAGGTCTGACTCTTGCCTCTGGTCTTTGTATTTTCCAGCTAGATTTGTATCATCTAAGTCAGTACCTTGAGGAATGTCTGATTGTTCCACAGAAATTTGTTGGATGAAGAAGATTGTATAACTCCCCTACTCTTCTGCCTGATGGCATATTTGCAGAAAGTAGTCAAGTAACTTTAAAAGTGAAAGGGAAATAAAAATGTCAGACTTATGGAGAAAGCCACTTGGGTATGGGATGGGAGATAGTGATATGGACAGGCTAGAGCCAGATCTCTGAGCTAAAATAAAAATGAGATGTGCTGGGACTCCCATGTAGTTGACTGCAGTTCGAGTCCCGGACCCTGTGGCTTAAACTCACGCCAGGCGTGTGTGCATGCATGCCCAAGATCCCAGGAGGAGAATGGAGGAGAAGGGATTGTAATGTGGGCATACCCCCTGGGAGGTGATGTGATTTCTCGCTTTCTGTCTTTCTGTCTCCCTCTGTCTCTCTGGTAAGTGCACATGCCCTGTAGCAAAAACCTCTAAAAAAAAAAAAAATGAGATGTGCTGTGTGGAAAAAAAAGAAAGAAAGAAAAGAAAAGGACGACCAGCAAGTAGGGCAGTGGTTAAGTGTCTGAACACCCACATGGCCGACCACAGTTCAAGTCCCACACCAGGAGGCTTGAAAAATCACACCAGACATGTGTACATGCATGCCAAAATCCCAGGAGGAGCAGGGAGGAGAAGGGATTGCTGTGTGGTTCTACCCACAGGGGGTGATTTCTCACTTTCCCTCTCTTGGTCACTTTCTGTAGAGCGATCACGCCCTATGGCAAAAACCTTAAAAAAAAAAAATTAAAGACATAAAATTTTAAACCTATAATGTAGGATTTTGCAATCAGGAGGCTCAGCTGACCTCTGTGTGATCTGGTCTCATCATACACAAATCCGAAACAAGTTCTGTGCTCTCCATAAGCCTTCACATGTGTTAAAAGTTAGCTGAGAATATCAGTGAAGGGCTTTCAGCTTCCTTGAAGCAGAAAGGGCAGCACTGTGTATATTAATTTTTTAAGTGTTTTCATATTAATATTATTAGTAAAAGATCCAAAATATTATTTTTACTAGCTCTTCTGATTTAGAGGTGTTTATTAGACATGCTCTACAATTCAGTTATATTTATATTGCTTTTCCTTAACTTTATTTTTCTCATATGTAATTTAAACAATTTAATAGGAGAACTTGGTTAGAAGAGGCACTAAAACTCCCATTCTCTTTGTTACACACAGTAAAATTTAAATCTCCAAGGGGAAATATATTTTCAATATATTTGTATTCACCATAAGGCAAAGCTCCATTTCTGCTCCCTCTTTGAACTGAGAAGAACCTCCAAACACAAGATGCCCTTGGGGTGACCCTTCTGAAGACAGGTTGACCCAAAGTTGTAAGGACAGGCATGTCAAACACCTGGCATACCTGCCAACTGTTGCTGGATCTACATTTGGGCTGCCAAAAAGTCTCTCCTAATAAACAAAAATAAATACATACATGAAGGAACCAGATGCTATGGAAATAATTTTGTTCAGTTCGAAGATGGTTTTCATGAACTTCAATTTTCAGAAACAAGAATTTGCCTCTGAACAAGCCTTAATAATGGAAATTGAAGCAGTTCTAAAGACGAAAGGAAGGCTGGTGTGTTTGAATGCCCACAGAAAGATGTGTTTCCTAATATGAGGTGACAGGTATGAAATGAGACCACAAAATTGTTGGCATTTATAAATATATTATTTATATTCTTTCCTGAATCCAGGTACCACACTGTGATTTTTATCCAACAGTTAAAAAGCTGTAAACCCTGATAAAATTTAACCAAGAGTTATTGCACTTCTATTACTACAAAAAGAGACTCTTTTCATTGCTTGAGTTAAGAATCTGCCCACTTTCATTTTAACTCTGATTTTGGTAAGTTTTTCATCTATAAAACTGTATAAAGAGTTGAACTTCACACAAATTCTTCAGCATTGTAGGGTTTGCACCAAATTTGTCTTCCTTTTAATCACTTTCACATATTTTACTGTAATTACCACAGGATAAACCAGTTTGATCTAAAGATCAGAATGTTCTAGTAACATGTCTGTGCTGCAAAAGAGGAAATGTTCATTCTGGGTTGAATAAAGGCCAAAGCAGGGAAGTTGACATTTAAGAAGACCCAATATGCCCCCACCTTTTTCAGGAAGTGTGTGCCATTTCATCCTTATAAAGATGAAGACATCATTTCCATTTTTGGCAACAAGAAAACAAAGTTCAGAGAGGTAAAAGAATCTGCCTAAGGTCACACAGTAAGGACGTGGAACAAAGGAAATTCCAACACTAGTCTTCCTGGCTTCAAAGGTCTTACTTGTCATGCATTCCTCAACAAGATCTCTACTCTCTAAGAGGAGGGCTCTGCATGGAGTGGTTAGAAGGAGGCTCCCAGATTTTTTCATTTCTTTCAGTTTATGAACTTCCAGCAATGGTAACAGATGTTAAGTGTGTGAACTGGAGCCAGAAGTGCATCTTAACTAGCATTTTTGCTGTGGGGTGATTTGGACTCTGCTTTGAGAAAGCGCTTAGGGAGTTCCTCCCATACTCTGCTTTCAGCCCACCTCATCCAGTCCCATGCAATGCCCTGTCTCCATCAGAACCAATGCTCTCTTGCCACTATCCAGCTACTCCGTGGCCACCTCTCAGGCCTTTATTTCCAAGGCAAAGTTTTATTCTTTGGACCTCTATGGCCAGTTAGCAAGTATTTATCAAGGACCCACATTGGCCAGAAACGATAGCAGAAATGGCAGCTATAAGGAGAGATGAATAGTACATGGTTCTTGCTGTCTAGGAGTTTATAGTCTTGCAAAGAAAAAAGAAAAGGCATTCCAACAGTTAATTATACTACAGTGTGACACTACCATGGAAGACTCATGAAGCAGGTAAAATGAGAATACAGAAGAGTAAGAAATTAACTCAGCGTATGGTACCTGAATCAGACTTCTCAAAGGAAGTGAAGTTTTTATTGGATTTTGAATGTTGAGTAGGAATTAAGTAGCTAAAGAGAGAGACCAGTAAATGGAGGAATGGCTATGTCCCTGGACTCCCACATAGTTGACCACAGTTCAAGTCCTGGACCCAGTGGTTTGAAACTCATGCCAGGCACATGTGCATGCAAGCCCAAAATCCTGAGAGGAGAATGGAGGAGAAGGAATTGTGGTATGGCCATCCCCCATAAGGGGTGATTTCTCACTTTCTCTCTCTCTCTCTCTCTCTCTCTCTCTCTCTCTCTCTCTCCTGCGAGTGCACACACCCTGTAGTAAAAAATCTCTCTGGGAAAAAAAAGAGAGAGAGAGAGAGAGAAAGGGGGCATTGTATGTATAAAGGCCAAGTGGATTAAGTTGCCTGGAAGTGACTTGACCTGACTGAAGTACAGTGTATGAAAGTAGTGGAGTTGGGACCAGCAGTTGGTGTAATGGCTATATTGCTGGACTCCCGTGTAGTCGACCATGGTTCAAGTCCCAGACCTGGTGGCTTGAACTCACGCCGGGTGCGTGTGTGTGCGTGTCCAAAATCCCCAGAGGAGAATAGAGGAGAAGGGATTGGAGCATTCTCTCTGGAGGATGATTTTTCACTTTTTGTGTTTCTGTCTCTCTCTGTCTTTCTGGTGAGTGCACATGCCTATAGCAAAAATCTCTCAAAATAAATAAATAAATAAATAAATAAATAAAGTAGTGGAGTGCCTTGGCTTCCTGGGGCTGCCATAATGAAGTGCCACACACTGGGTGACCTAAGATAACAGACACCTATTGTGTCAGTTCTGGAGGCTAGCAGTCCAAAATTAAGGTGTCGCCAGGACCATGCTACCTTTGACTGTGCTAGGAGAAAACCCTTTCTTTCCTTTTCCTAGCTTCTGTGGTGGCCAGCACGCTGCAGTACTCCTTGGCTTCTCTGTGCATCACTACTGTCATGGCTGTCTAATCCCTGAGTGTCTTCATATCGTCTTACTTCCTGTGTCTAGATTCTGTGTCTAAATTCTGTGTCTAAATCTATTTCTGTGTCTAAATTCCCTCCTCCCTTTAAAAAAAATTATTTCTGTATTTCTTCCATGAGTAAAAGAGACAGACAGACAGAAAGAAAGTAAAAGAGAGAGAGAACTCAAAACAGGGTCTTTTCTTTTCTTTTAAATAATTTATTTAATTTTATTTGTTATTATCATTTATTTCTTAATTTTTTTTAAGAGAGGTTTTTGCTATAGGGCGCATGCACTCACCAGACAGAGAGAGACAGAGAGATAGAAAGCGAGAAATCACCCCCCAGGGGGGGATGGCCACACTACAATCCCTTCTCCTCCATTCTCCTCTCGGGATCTTGGGCACGCACGCACATGCACCCGGTGTGAGTTTTAAGCCACCGGGTCCAGGACGCAAACTGCGGTCAACTATGTGGGAGTCCAGCGACATAGCCATTACGCTAACTGCTGGTTCCATTTATTTCTTAATTTGACCAGAGAGAGAGAAAGGGAAAGTGAGAAAGCAAGCCACCTGGTCCAGGACTCTACCGACAGCCATAAGGGAGTCCCATGTCTCGACCACCAGGCCATCCGCTGCCCACTCGTCCTCCCCACCCCGCCCTCACAACAGGGTCTTGATGCCATGATCCAACCTCATCCTTCAGCCAGCCCCAGGTCATGGGCAAGTGTGTGTCATACTCAGGGAGGACTCTGGAGTTGAACAGGAAACCTCCCTATGTGGGATTGCCTCACAGAGTTTTGTGTTTTACCACTGCACTGCCATCTTGCTCCAAATTCCTGTTTCAAAAGGAAATCGAGTCATCTTGGGCTAGGACCTATTCTAACAACCTTATTTTAACATGACTACTTCTATTTCCAGATACGTTTACATTCTGAGGTACTGGGGGTTAAAATTTCAACTTAACTATTTTTGGAGGAGAAGAATACAATTGAACCCTTAACAGAAAATTAAAACTGTAAAGGTAGATGGGAAACTACTGCAAATTCATTTGACAAGCACCATACATGACATGTCACAAGCCATTTGATGCAGAAGAAATGGTTCTTACCCACAAGGAATCCACAGTGACGTGACCTTTGATATCATGAATTTAGGATGTAAAAAGAGAAAGAGCATTATACCAGTCAGAGCTCTGTAAATAAGCATTACAAACTTAGTAACTTAAGACAACAACAATCTATTGCTGACCATGAATCAATGGGTCAGCTGGGAGCCAGCTCATCTGGTCTGCACTCATCTGGGAGACCTTGTTTCAAGTATCTCTCACCTTCCTGGTGTCCTATGGCTAACAGGAACAGGTTCTTGTCATGACAGTGGTAGTGTTGTGGGGTATTCAGCAAGAGAGAGACAGGACACTGAGGCTTTTGCAGGACAACAGCGATTTACTTGTGCCAACATTGGCTCAAAGGATTCACCTCCAAAGACTGAGCCCCAAGAAATTTGGGGTTCTTCCTTTTATTTGTTTTAGTTTCTTTGTCTCACATATATGGTTTTACATACTTCTGACTGGATAAAAGACTGCTCCAGAGTCATGCAGGTATGTACTGGGTTACAGGGCTGTTAGATATGCAGGTGTATATGAAGTTACATAGTTGCTAGGTTGCTATAAGAGCTACACGGTCACTAAGAGTTGCTAAGTTGGTATGGGGACAAGGCTACAAGGTCACCACAGGTTGCACATGTGTACTTAAATTCTAAATGTGTCCCATTATCTTCCTTTGTCCTGGAAGGCCCCCTCCCACAGCAGAGGAGCAGGAGAGCAAATGGAAATAAGTTGGGCTGTCACTTCTCCATATACATAGTTGGTCAAAGCAAAATTTATGTCCAAATTCAAGGTTGGGAGTTTAGGCAACTAGAGAGGCATGTGGCCAGGGAAGCAAATATAGGGAAGGATGAAGAATTGGGGGCATGGGGTCAGTAGATGGCATGGTGGTTAAGATACTGGACTCTCACATGTCTGACCACAGTTCAAGTCCTGGACCAGGCAGCTTGCTTTCTCATTTTCCCTCTCTCTCTTTTTCTCTCTCTGGTGAGTGTATGTGCCCTACAGTAAATCTTAAAAATTATAACAATAATATATAAAATTAAATAAATAACTCTTGGGGCCAGTAGGTGGCAGGGTGGTTAAGAGCACTGGACTCCCACATGGCTGACCATGGTTTCAGTCCCAGACCAGGCAGCTTGCTTTTTCACTCCCTACCCCCCTGCCCTCTCTCTCTCTCTTTCACTCTGTCCCTCTCTGGTCAAATTTAAAAATAAATAAATAAAGTTAAATAAAATAATTCCTTAAAAATAGGTAAATAAATAATTCTTAAAAAAAAAAGAATTGGGGGAAATTGCCATATGGACTTTGCAGTCCAGTATGTCTGAGGTTGTGTGATATTCTGTATAATTATGCTAGTAGCTAGTAAGTAGTCCCTTACTCTGTTTACAATAGGCAATCGTTTGCTCCTGTAGAGTGTCTGAAATCAATTTTCTTCTTTCTTTACATCTTTTTAAATTATTATTCTGTTATCTATTGACAGAGAGCACAAGCACTCACCAGAAAGAGAAAAAGAGTGATATGGCATGTTCACACTGCAATCCTCTTTCCTCAATTTCTCCATCCCATCAGGATTTGGGGCATATACACACATGTGACCAAGCCAATGGGCTAAGATTCAAACCTCTGTTAGTCACATGGGATCTGGCTCCCAATGCATGCCCCTTAACCACTGCACCACAGGGCTGACCCTACATTTTAGCTTTTTAAGCTGCTTTTAATTGATTGTCAAAGAAAGAATAAAAAAACTGATATTCATGATAGAATGATAAGAACTAATAATGATGGGACCAGCAGTTAGCGTAATGGCTATGTCGCTGGACTCCCATGTAGTTGACCATGGTTCGCGTCCCAGACCCGGTGGCTTAAAAACTTATGCCGGGCACGTGTGCGTGCGTGCCCAAGATCCTGAGAGGAGAATGGAGGAGAAGGGATTGATGCGTGGCCATCTCCCCTGGGGGTGATTTCTCGCTTTCCGTCTCTCTGTCTCTCTCTGTCTGGCAAGCGCATGCGCCCTATAGCAAAAACCTCAAAAAAAAAAAAAAAAAAAAGAACTAATAATGATATATCCTCTAAGGAATACATGAGAGACTCTGCCTAACCCGATAGTGGGTATTGATTAATCAACCCATCACAAGAAAGTCAAAATGGTGAAATTTCAGGCTCTGTGACATATTTGGGGTTAGGCACCATCTTCCCATAACAGAGAAGGGAAGTCTCTTAATGTATCCCTTAATGTAAAGCAATGCTAAAGGATACCAGAAAAGTTTCTATATCTGTTTCTCCTTACCAACCGTCTTCAATAGATGGTGATGCCAGAGGATGTCAGGAAGCCTTATAGAAATATGGATTAAATCAAGACTTTGGGGCTGTGTCTACGTCTGTGCTCTGACAACACCTTTAAGCTGTCAGTATTCACTCAGCCTCTTCCCCATCATTATTGTCATTAATATCATCCTCCCACCAGACAATGTGCACTCAGCCTAGCTGCTGTGGCAGCTCCCACAGACCTGAAGCGTGAAGACATCCCTGGGCCTCTGTTAGCAATTGAATTACAGCATGAATCAGACCAACCCTTGATCTGTGAAAAAGACAAGGATTTGGATGCCACTGTGCTTCCTCAGGCAGAAACATACATTTGCTTTCATGGAGAAAAAAATAATAAAATTTAAAGAAAGAATAAATGAGTCTTTAGGTTCACTTCTAATAGCTATATTTTTTTCCTCCAATTTTAAAAGTACAGCATGGTCAGAGACAATTGGGAAAATTTCAGAAAGGCGTAATGGAGAAAATAAAGATTACCTGTCACACCACCACCTAGAGATAACCACAGTAACATTTTATGTTTTTCTTCTGATACTGTTAAATATACATAAATACATATTTTACATGAAATTAGATCACAGAGAATAGATGGCCTACTTTCTAGTTCATCTTTAAAACTGTGGGCATTAACCCAGATTGGTTTCATTAAATATTCTTTAGAAACATGATTTTTAAGCCTTTGTAGTCCAGCAAATAGATATCTTTTCACTTTTGCATTTCTTTTTGTCATATTTGGCATCTCTGAGTAAAAACCAGGGCCTCATTGTAAGGATATTCATGGTTAAGAAGATGTTGACTTTCCTCAATGTTTGTCATCACTTGGGTGCCCCCAAAAGTGGAGCCTATGACAGAGGGCAAGTGTGCTCTTAATTCACTGGAAACATAGTTGAAGGAAGTAGAAGGGGGGGACAAGAGGAGAGAGGCAGGGAATAAAGAAGAGCTGATGCAAGAATGCATTAGCCAGACGTTCTAGGTGGTGTAGCTGTAGTGAGCTGCTTGAGTGATACTGGATCCACATGGAAGATGGGCAGTGTGGGCCCCTGGGCAGTGTATGTGCTGGGTGTGCACACCCATGATCCTGGCTGGCTGGGAGAGCTGGCGAGAGGATGGGGGTCACGGCGTGAGACACTGCTGAGGGTAATTGTCTTTTTCTATCTCACGAAATAAATAAACCCTCTCTCTCTCTCTATTCATTTACATATATATATATATAGCAAGCTGGCTGCCACAGTAGTGTCCAGAAGCTGCATAATCAGAATGGAGATCATCCATAAGGAAGATGATTCATAGGAAGGTGGAAGAAAGAGACAGTAAACTCCTGCACCCAGCTCCTGTTAGACGAAGATACACTCCAGTGCTAATTTGCCTGCCCTTCTGGGTTGCACATGGATGGACACCAGGCTGAGTCTCCTGCCATTGGCCTGAGGCAAGGCACTATCAGACTAGGTCTATATGATGCCATGGGAGCTAGAGCCCAGAAGCCGCTGGAAAAGGGCAATGTGGATGTGATGTAGTGCCGAGGAGAGATCTGATGCAATGCTTTGTGGACTCTGGGTCTACAAATGTATGGCTATTTCAAAAGAAAATGAGATCCCTCCAAAACCATAAATGTTCTTTAAAAGAAAGATGTTATTGTTAGTCTTAACAATGTTAGGAGGCTGAGAGAGATAAGAGAGAAGAAATTCAGAAAAACAGAGTTTGTATATCATATCCTACAGGAGGAAAGCCACAAGCACCTGCCTTTCCTTCTAAATCTTTTGGAAAATAACTGCTCTGGGACATCTTTCTTTATTCCCCTTAAATGAACATTGTTTGCCTTGTACTCCTATGACATTTCTATGCCCTTCTGACTGCAGTCATCATGGTGGTATTGTAAGGTGGAGTCTCAGCTTAACAGGGTAGGAATTCCTAAGTATGAGTATTTAGCCACACACACACACATACACACACATGCACACACAAACATGCAATATTTATATACTCAATATTATGAAGTAATTTAGGGTAGAATTTTATAGCCCGGGGCATTTCATTTCAATATATAAATAATATCAAATCCCCATGCTGTAAATAGCCACATTGTGGGCAGTTCAGTGTACATGGAGACTAATTAGAGACAGCAGAGGGACTGGGAATAAGGTAGCGCTAGTATACAAATATTTTGTCCGACAGCCTCTGCTCCTTCACTCAAGGTATAAATAAGAATCAGATACAATCCTTCATTTCAAAGGTTTTGCAGTGGAAAAAAAGAGCACTCATTACATTTGTTACAAGCTCAGGCTGCATTTTTATATATATCAACTACTTCAATGTTTATAATAACCCTGGGAATGGAGGATAAAGCTTCAGGCTCTGCATTAACAGAGATGTCCTTTCAACTTTGGTTTTTCCACTATTGGTAGAGCAGGGTGTGCGTGGTGGTGGTGGGGGGGGGTGGCAGCACTGTTCCAACCCTCACTTATGTATAAAAAAGGGCAATAATGTAAACTATAGTGGGTTGCTGTGAGAATAAAACAAGATAATGCATGTAAAGCACTTAGTACATTGCCAAGCATATAGTAACTTCATACATTTTAGCTGCCTTTCTATTGTTCCGATTTCACACTGGGTTTAAATGCACAGTTCAGGCTTACATGTCACAGCCAGAGCTAGAGCCCTTCTCTTCTGTCTCCCAGTCTAGTGGTAGGTTTGTGAGGTAGAACACTGTGGAACGTGGATGCTGGTCTCAGACTTTCAACCCCAACATCTAGCATGATGTTCTGCATATAATGGGTAGTCCGGAAATACTGCTGAATAATTAACCAGCACCAGACTCTAAGTCAAACTAAAGAGCTGCTAGTGTACAATAGAAATGAAATGGGTTGGGGCTGGCAGGTGGCATGGTGGTTAAGGGTGCTGTACTCCCACATGGCTAAAAGTGGTTTGAGTCCCAGACCTGGCAGCTTGCTTTCTCACTTTCTTTCTCTCCCTCTTTCTCTGTCTTTTTCTCTCTCTGTCCCTCTCTGGTCAAATTAAAATAAATTAATAAATAAAATTAAATAAAATAGTTCTTTAAAAAAAGAAATAAAATGGCTTTCAGGACTTTGCTTGGCATTGCTGCGGGAATATTAAAGATACCAAATGTCATTCGTTCTTTGCATCAGCCTTCTAGGGATTAATAATTTCAGGTGCTCAGATCATGAAGAAATCCTTCAGGGATACAGTTTGTTTTTGCCAAGTTGGCCTGAGTATCAAGATTTCAGGAGATAATCAAGTTCTCATTGTCCTGTCAGATGAAAAGCAAAAGGTGGTAGGGTTGGCTGAGGGTAGGCAAAGCTCTGGCTGCACAGAGGCCTGTAGCAGAGACTCCCATGGCCCAGGCGTCTAGGAAAGGGAAAACAGTTCCTGGGTCACTAGACTCTACTTCAGTGGACTGAAGAACAATAAGGGTATGGAGGCACTGAAAGGTTCCAGTCACTGAGCCCAGGTCAGGGAGAACAAATACCTAGAATCTACCTGGAAAAGGGCCAGTGGGATAGAATCTGTGTTCTGAAAGGCCGACCCACGTGCATTCTCTGGCAACTAATGAACGCTTCTGGAAAAGCAGGTTGTTGCCATTTTTCTACTTCATTACCCAAGCTTTACTACAGTGGACTCCGTGGTCACTATGCATTGAGCACCTACTGTGCGCCAGGCACTATGTTACATCAACTCACTTAATCCTCTTAAGTCTCCTATATACCTGAGAAATGGGAGCTCAGGGCAGAGGTTTTGTTCATTTTGCTCACTGCTGTGCCTCCCCTGCCTGAACAGGGCCTAGCAGAGTAAGTTCTCAGTCATCTTTGCTGAATGCATGAAGAGGATAAATATAGTATCTAAATCTGAAACTCACAAGGGTTATGTGAATTAGACAAGCCAGGCACAATTAATATAAGGGAGGAATCTGGAACCCAGATCTCCTGAACCCACATTCTGCTCTCGGCTACTGCAGTAGTTGATTTTACCAGTTTTCCTGCCTCTAGGCTTTTCCCTTTTCAAAGCAGAACCCCTGTCACTAACATTACTTCCCTAAAACACTATTTTCAGCTTGTTGTTTCTCAACCGAAAATCCTCAATGTCTCAATTGCCTTAAGAAGACATCCAAACTCTCTTGCCTCACATTTCAGACCCTGTAAGATCTGGTATTCAGATTATTCCTCTCAACTAACGCTCTCCCATGAAAGTTCTGGCCCAGGACCCTCACTATCCCTCAGATGGTCCGTGTATTTCTGCCCACTATATTCTCCTTCTGTATATGTCACTTGGAATTACCAGTTCATTCTGCCCACCCAGCTTGATCCCCTCCCATCCTATAGGACTCAACCCAAGTTGTACCTCTTCAAGACAGTTTTCCTATCTCAGCAGGCAATAATTCCTCACCTCCCAGACATGTCAAATCTCTCATTATGTGACCCATTCTCTGGGGCATTAGATAATGGTTCTCACAGTTACTGGTCTTTCTCAGGAGTATAACACTTGTCTTCACAACTAAAATATAAGCACCTTGAGAGCAAGGATCATGGCCAGAAGCAACTTCATGCCCATTGCCAAGACAAAGACTATATTGAGCATATATGAATTACTGATTGGGAGCCAGTGGGTGGTGTAATGGTTAAGGTGCTGGACTCCCACACGGCCAATTGTGGGTCTAGTCCTGGACCACGTAGTTTGAAACTCAGGCCGAGCATGTGTGCGTGCTTGCCTAAAATCCTGAGAAGAATGCAGGAGAAGGGATGGTGGTGATTTCTCACTTTCTATCTCTCTGTCTCTCTAGCAAGCACATGTGCCTTCTAGCAAAAACCTCTAATAAATAAAAGGAATTACTGGTTGAATGAATGTGGTTAAGATTTTTGTTTGTTTGTTTTTAAGGATTTTGCCATTGGGTGCGTGTACTCGCCAGAGAGAGAGAGATAATGAGAAGAAAAGTGAGAAACCACCCACCCCCACAAGGGGATGGCCATACCATAATCCCTTCTCCTCCATTCTCCTCTCAAGACACTGGGAACACACACACAGGCATATGGCATGATTTTCAAACCACTGTGTCCAGGGCTTGAACTGCTGTTGGCCATATGGGAGTCTAATACCTTAACCATCATGCCATCTGCTAGCCCTGTAGCTAAGTATTTTAGATTAGGCTAGATTATGACATATCAAAGATACACACATACCATATATACATGTATGAATGTGTGTGTGTATGTGTGTGTACACACACATATATATAGTCATTGGTTAGGACAACAACAACAACAAGCTAACATTCAGGTCCCAGTGGTGGTGTAGCAGTAACACAGCAGATCTACATGGGCAGGTACTGGGTTCACATTCCAGAAACCCCATGTACACACCCAGAATGCATGTGCATGCCTGTGATCCAGGCAGGATGAGACTGGAGATGGATCATGGCATGACCCTATTGTGGGGCATTTCTGTCTTTCTTTTGGAAAAAATAATTTTTTTTTATTAAAGGCAGTAACTGGGCCAGCAGGTTGTATTTGGTTAAGGTGCTGGACTCCTACATGGTCAATCACAGTTCAAGTCCCAGACCTGTCAGCTTGAAACTCCCACTGGGAGTGTGTGTGCATGCATGCCAAAAAATCCCAAGAGAAAAATGGAAAAGAAAAGGATTGAGGCATGGCCATCCCTCTAGAGGGAGTGATTTCTTACTTTCCCTCTCATTGTCTCTGTCTCTCCGGTAAGCACATGCACACTATAACAAAAACCTAAAGAAAAAAAAAAATCAGTAACATCCCTTCCCTTTCCAATCTCTTTGCTATCTACCCTTTCTGTTTGCCAGATCCTTGTGTTTCCATTGCAGAGACTGCCCATGCTCAGAGACAAGATGCTGGGAGACAAATCCAGGGACCCGTCAGTCTGCATGGGCTGAAGTTCAAAGATCCTGGTCAATATCTCAAGCTGGCTCTACCCAAGAGCAGTGAATTTTTGAGCAGCAGGTTTTGGTGTGAGATTACTGCCAGTGGAGTTTCTCAGTGACTTCAGCAGTGACATGATCAAGGACACCCAAAATGCCAAGTCTAGTTAGGGATTGGCACTGTGTAAAACAAGAATTAGAAAAGATTATTATTTATCAACCCTTGTTAATGCAAAGAACACAGTGATACACTTCCCGTCCTTAGAATGGAAGTAACATTCAGATTAAACACTACTATTCCTTTCCAGTGAATCTGTTGTGAGGGAAATGCTCATTTATCTGACAAAATGTGAGTCATTGTAGAGGGGAGGTAGGGGCGAAACTGTCGCCTTCCTGCACTGACACACACCACCACAATAAAATAAAAAGCTGCCTGAGTTCATTCTCCGAAGGGCTGTTTCTAATCCTTTTAAAGTAAGAGAATGATTTGTGCTGAGCAGTCTCCCATCAGCAGCTGTTCTTCAGAGGAATCTGGTTACTCTGAGAGAAAATACTATTTGCAACAATCCCCTGGAGACTGTTCAGGAATCCACTTGGGGCCTCTGCACCGTGTGGAGCAAAGGCACAGATGTGAGATCCTGGTAGCTGCTCTGGAAATGTTCTTCAAATAGTTGTTCACTTAAATAAATGGGTTTCTTTTCTCTGTACAGTAACAGGAGGTTGGGGACTTAGAGATGCCCTGAAAGGGACAATCATACTAGAATGGAAGTAGGACACATATTAAATGGAACTGAAATTGCTCTCGACTAACCTTCCAGGATGTAGTGGAAGTGAGCAGATGCAACTGCAGGATGCAAATTCCTGGAGGCAGAAGCCATGTCACCTTAACCTCTAGGCCCTCTGCTTCCAGGACATTATAAGCACTCAAGAGTATTTAAGTAATGCATTTATACTTGCATGAGTAAATAAATAGACTAACAAATGAATACAAGTAATAGGGTTTTTTTGTTTGGTTGGGTTTGTTTTTTTTTTTTTCTATTGTGGCTCTTATTGCATGCATTTAGTCCTAGGTTACCAAATACTGCTTGAAAAAAAAAAATCACTAATTCTATACAAACTTACGGTAATTGCAACCTAATGTTTTTCTGTATTTCCAATAGGTTCCAATTATTCTCATCATAATGGGCTAAAGTATACATTTTCATTCAGCATATTTCTTTGAGTATAGGCCCTCAACTAAAAAACATAGAACATAGGAACCTGCAGGTAGCATACTAGTTAAGGTGCTGGACTAAGTAGTTGACCACAGTCCCAGACCTGGCAGCTTGAAATTCATGCCAGGCATGTGTGCGTGTGTGTCCAAAAACCTGAGAGGAGAATGAGAATGAAGGAGAAGGGACTACAGAGTGGCCATCCCTCCTTATGGGTGATTTCTTGTTTTCTGTCTCTCTGGCAAGCACCCTATAGCAAAAATCTCTTAAAAACAAAACAGAACAAAACAAAAACAAAACAAACAAACAAAAAACACAGAACATAGACTATGGTGTGATCTCTCAGTGTTATTTGTCAGTATCAGGACTGGGGCAGCTTCCCTGACTCTGCCCGCTAATGAAAACACTCTGTGCTACCTTCAGTAGCTGGAGGATGCTTGACAGATTGGCAGGAGATTTTCACATTGCTCTGGCCTCTCTGCTCACTTCCAGGAGTGCTTCAATACCTTGTAATGCCATTACAGTCACTCCCAAACAAGTTCAGAAATATGTACCGAGAAATGAAATTTTCTTCAGACATTTCTACACCTAAGCCTTCCAACTCTGAAAGATAGAAAGCTCTATCAAGTGAGTCACTTTTGTCTTAAAGGCAAATAAAAAGTTATTGGCACCAGGTTTCAAATATCTCATGAAAATAGTATTTGAAGCATGGCTTTAAAATAAAGTTACTGATTTTGGACCCAAGTTGGAGAAAACAAAAATACTTTTCATGTAACTCCTCAGGCGTTCTTTCATTTTTCAAGGTGCCTAATCCTTGTAAGTAATCTGATTACTTCTTAATACCAACAAGGATTGTTGGTAATTACTTGCCTCAAAATTCTCATCTCAAAATGTTAGAAATAAAGTGTGCCCCTGCAGCAATGATGGCAACAACATTCATAATGTACACAAGCTCACATTCTAGGTCACATCTGTGCAAAACTGAATTTAACTGGAGGTAATAGACGATTGAGTGGAGCTTTCCCCACTTAGTCCACTTCTGTTAAGATTCTAGGGCCAGCAAGTGGTGTGGAGATTAAGGTGCTGGGTCCCACATGGCCAATCTCAAGTCTGAGTCCCAGACCTGGTGGCTTACAAATCATACCCGGTACGTTGCGTGTGCGTGCATGCCCCAAACCCTAAGAGTGGAGGAGAAGGGACTAGGGCATGACCATTCCCTTGGGAGGTGATTTTTCATCCCCACCCCCCTTTTCTCTGGCAAGCAAACATGCCCTATAGCAAAAAAAAAAAAAAAAGAAAGAAAAAGAAAAAGAAAAGAGTCTATAGGGGAAGTTCCTGCAGTGTGCTTGACACCTATTCGAAATTACTTCTTCTATCACTAATGGGCCAGATCTTACTAACATCAAACTCAAATGAACCAGGGTGTAGAAGAAAGAAATCTGTCAATACCTGGCCTTAAAGATGAAGATGCTCACAGTCTTTGTTCTCTCACCAAGTGTTTAATTTTCCCTCCTCAGCAGGTTTCTAGTTGGCTTCAACCTGAGGGGAAGAGGCTGGAACACCTTTTGGGTAACTGTGGATGGTTCTACTTCCAGCTGTGCCTACCTAAGCAGAATGAATTGGCTAATTGAAGCAATTACCTGACAATTCAAGTCCAAACACCTCCCCCACAGGGAGCAACTGGGATAATTTGGAGTTTTTGCCAAATTAGTCAGGCTAACTGACTATGTCCTCTGCATAGATGTAAAGGTTGGGTTGAAGAGTTGTGGCATTTCTTTCTTCAGGACATAGGATCATGGTCCACCTGGGTTGACACTGAACTGTGAGTATGTCTGTGTAAGTTAGAACCAGGAAGATCTAGGTCAGTGGTGCTCAGAGTCTAGCAAGTCTCAGAATTGCCTGGGGGCTTGTTGAAACTCAAATAGCTGGCTTGTCTGTTCACTAGGTCTAGCCTGATACCTGGGAATTTGCATTTCTAACAAGTTTCCAATTGATGCAGATGCTGCTGGTCCAGGAATCACATTTTGGGAACCACTGAGTCAGGCCTTTCACTCAGGAAATTTAAAGCAGGGTAAGACTTCATAAGTAATCCCATTCTCTTCCATCACTTGAAAACCCAAACAAACAAGGTTGGTTTTCTTTAAGTCTTTGATAAGCAAGTATTCTGTAGGGCACCTCTCCTATGCGGCTTACCCTAGTGATAGAGATTAAAGGTCAGCATTTATCCCCAGGAGGCTCCCAGGATGGTGAAGAGACAGATACAAAATTAGATGAACATGAGGATAAGGCAATATAAGAAATGACATCACAGAGATGAAGGTGAGGTGCAACTGGAACACAGAAATGCCGCCCAGATTGGTGGTCATGGGAAAAAGCCCCTGACTTGGTGAAGTAGCAAAAAACTGAACATAAAGGTGTTAAGGTTGACAGGTTTCTTGATTTGTATGAGTTGTGTTACTGAGTCCAAGGGCAGTGCTAGCATCTTGATGTCAAGAACCATCTGTGCCTCCACACAGCCCTCCATCACTTGCCATTCTGCACATAGCAGGTTGTTGGTGTATGATTGAATTGATGCCAATGCTTAATAAACACTATAAAATGACACAACCCCCAATGGAAAATGTACTGAGGGAAATGGCTTATTTCCAATTGACTCCTGAATCAGAGCTAAGGAAATAGATTTTTTTAAAAAAGAGATTTTTGCTACAGGGCACATGTACTTGTTGGAGAGACAGAGAGAGAAAGAGAGAGAGAGAGAGAGAGAGAGAGAGAGAGAGAGAGAAAGTGATAAATCACCCTCCCATTCCCCCCTCCCAAACCCAAAGGATAGCCATGCTGCAATCCCTTCTCTTCCATTCTCTTCTTGGGATTTTGGGCGCACATGCACACATGCCTGGCATGAGTTTCAAGCCCACCAGGTCTGGGACTTAAAACTCAATTTGGGGAACCAGCAGTTAGCGTAATGGCTATGTTGCTGGACTCCCACGTAGTCGACCGCGGTTCGCGTCTCGGACCCGGTGGCTTACAACTCACGCCGGGCGCGTGTACGTGCGTGCCCAAGATCCCGAGAGGAGAATGGAGGAGAAGGGATTGCGGCGTGACCATCCCCCCTGGGGGGTGATTTCTCGCTTTCTGTCTCTATGTCTCTCTCTGTCTGGCGAGCGCACGCGCCCTATAGTGAAAAACCTCTCCAAAAAAAAAAAAAAAAAAAACTCAATTTGCACATGGGAATCCAGCACCTTAACCATTATGCCATGTGCAGGCCCCAGAATAGAATATTTAATCACTGCAAATCTGGTTTGAATATAAATAGGCAGATTTTGAAATGATAAAAACAGAATCCTATTATCAATTACTTGAACAAGCTCCTTCCTCAAAATCAGTTGTTTTTCCACTTTACTAAAAGTCAGCTGTATTTGGTAACTAATCATTTGCATGTGAACAAAGGTATCAGCTATGAACAGAGTGTTGTCCTTCCGTTTTGTTTTTGACAACAGCCACAGGGATCAAGGTATTTGTTCACAGTGGCATTTTCATTATGTAAATAGTGTGATCCATTTCATGTTTGAAAAATTATATTGACATTTATGGCTAACATGGGCTGGTAAAATGAAATGAGCACAAACTTTTTTAGCCAAAGAATTTCAAAAGTAAGGGTAAATAGACTTTTTTTTGTGGGTTCAAAATGAAAGGGGTTCTGGGAACCAGCAGTTAGCATAATGGCTATGTCGCTGGACTCCCACGTAGTCGACCGCAGTTCGCATCCGGGACCCGGTGGCTTAAAACTCATGCCGGGCGCGTGTGCGTGCGTGCCCAAGATCCCGAGAGGAGAATGGAGGAGAAGGGATTGCTGCGTGACCATCCCCTCTGGGGGGTGATTTCTCGCTTTCTGTTTCTATGTCTCTCTCTGTCTGTCTGGCGAGCGCACGCGCCCTATAGCAAAAACCTCTCCAAAAAAAAAAAATAAAAAAAGGTAAAAAAAAAGAGAAAGGGGTTCTGTATTCCTTAATTTGAGGAAATATGCCAACATTTAGTTTTAATAATACTTTGTTGATTTGATTAAGATCAGATACAAAAATATCAATCACTATAATTTGTTGATCCACCTTCTGGAAAGGGTTTTCCTTTTCTTTGGTTTGGGGTTCTTCAGCTTACATAAACTGTTTTTAATTGCCAGAGGGTATGTGCATTTGTAGACAGACACTCCGAGTGGGGCACTGTCATGACTCAATCCTTTTCTCCTCTATTTCTCCATCCTGTCAGGTTTTTCCAGCACACATGCACAGACACCTGGCATGTTTTACAAGCCTCTGAAGCCGGGATTTGAACAATGGTTGGTCATGTGGGATTTGGCTTTGTTAACAATTAGTCTGCAGGGCTGGCCCTAGGTAAATTAAATTGTTTTTTTCCTTTCTGGTTTAATCAATGAATAAGACAGAAGGTCGTGTACTTTTTCCATTTAGCAAGTAGACAGAAGTCCTCATTCTGTGCCTGGAATATTTTTTGTATATGCAATAAAGAAACTAGAGATTAAAGCAATAGCGGCTCGGACATGGGCAAATCAAAAGATGTGAGACAGGTAAAATCTAGCTTCTAACTTTAAGATTTTATGGAACCTATAGTAACTGATTGCCTCCCCACTTTTTTTAGAGAGATTTTTGCTATAGGGTTTGCTCACCAGAGAGACAGACAGAAAGCAAGATATCATCCCCTGGGGGGATGGCCAGGCCACAATCCCTTCTCCTCCATTCTTCTCTTGGGATCTTGGGTCCACACAAACATGTACTGGCCTGAGTTTTAAGTCACCAGGTCTGGGATTCGAACCGTGATTGACTATATGGGAGTCCAACAATGTAATCAATCATTACATCATTAGCTGGTCCCCTTTTGGTCTCCCTTTTAAACAGGCATGGTAACTTTCCCTTTGATTGATAAAAGGAATGTATTAATTTGTAAATAAGTTATGTTCCAAAAGCCTCTAAGCTGGTTGTTTTACTCTGGAAATGCTTTTCCCATAGAAATGTTATAAATGGTAGTTTTAAGTCAAGTAGGTGACACGGACATTTCCTTTGTAATATTATCTATTGTATTGAAACATTGGAGTTAACAAGGAGAAACCATACCTTTTAAATAGGTTTAAAACAGTGATTTTTGAATAAAAAACTAAAATTTCATCCTCAAGATACTTGAGGAAAAGCAGATATAATTAGAAGTCAAGAGAGTAGGTCAAAACTTCTGGTGATGGTAGTGAAGTAGGAGCCTGGAACTATTCATACTTTGGTATCTGATGGTATTTCCCCTTCATTTATAATATTATGTCAAAACCTATAATAGGTATAGCACTAAAGGCCCTTTCTGCTTACTAGTCTTCAGAAGCATTGAACTGTAGCTTTTAAATAGAGAGGGTCATCGTTGTAGCACCATGGTTGGACACTGTGCATTAGGAGCCAGACCTCCCATGGCAAACTTGATTCGAGTTCCTGCAGCACATGTGTGCGTGCCCAGGATCCTAACAAGATGGAAAGATGGATGGAAAAGTTTTGCAGCATGACCATGCCCTGTTGGGGGTTCTCTCTCTCTCACATGCACACACATGTATGCATGTGCCCTCTGGCAATTAATAAAGAAATAAAATAATGTAGAGAGAGCAACGAGACATCATGATCACCTGGACTAGCTGTGGTATTGATCATTGAATCATTTGTTTGTAGTCCTTCTCACTGTTACATTCCTTTTTATAGTCATTTGATAAATGGTGACGTCTTCACTGGTCCCAATGACCCATGAGTGTATGTATCTCTTTGGTTTTTCTTTTTAAATTTATCCCTGCCCTGAGTAAGAGAGACAAAGATAGAAACAGGCAGGCAGAGACAGAGCTACAGAACACCTGAAAGGATCTTGATGCCATGATCCACCCTACACCTCAGCTAGCCTGGAGCATGGGCATGTGTGCCCAGCATACTCAGTGAGGCATCCAAACTTGAACCAGCAACTTTCTCACGTGGATCTGCCCCACAGAGTGCTCAGTTTTACTGTTGTACCACCATCCACCTTATCCCATTGGTTTTACTAACGATCATGTCTTTAGGACCTAGCAGGCAGCCGAGTACATATAGCTCCTTAAAAATAGCTCTTGAATAAATGTGTGAGTGAATGAATGAATGAATGAATGAATAAGTCAATAAATAAATAAAGGAGAAAGAGACATTTCTAAGGACTATAGAATCATAGATGTGTTAAAAATGGGTACTGAGGCCAACCTGAGTTGCAGTGGTAGGCAGCTGGATTCCACATAGTAGACTATGTGGTTCAAGTCCCCAGACTCAGCAGCTTGAAAAATATGCTTGGCATGTAAGTATGTGCGCTCAGAATCCCAAAGTAGGGCCAGCTGGTGGTGTGGTAGTAAAAGCAACTGGATCCCACTTGGCCTACTGTATGGTTCAAGTCTCAGACCCGGTAACTTCAAAAACATCATGGTCTCGGGAACCAGCAGTTAACGTAATGGCTATGTCGCTGGACTCCCACGTAGTCGACCGCGGTTCGCGTCTCGGACCCGGTGGCTTACAACTCACGCCGGGCGCGTGTGCGTGCGTGCCCAAGATCCCGAGAGGAGAATGGAGGAGAAGGGATTGCGGTGTGACCATCCCCCCTGGGGGGTGATTTCTCGCTTTCTGTCTCTCTGTCTCTCTCTGTCTGTCTGGCGAGCGCACGCGCCCTATAGCGAAAAAAAAAAAAAAAAAAAACCTCTCCAAAAAAAAAAACCAAACAAACAAACAAAAAAAACCATCATGGTCTCATGCAAGTGCATGCCCAAAATCCCAGGAGGAGAAGGGATTGCGGCATGGCCATCTCCCTACTGGGAGTGATTTCTCAGTTTCTCTCTCGCTCTTTCTCTCTCTCTCAGGTGAGCACACACACTCTATAGCAAAACTGAAACAAACAAACAAACAAACAGAAGAATAAGGAAGAAATCCCAATGGGAAGGAGGAATGGAGGAGAAGGGATTTGGTGTGACCATTCCCCATGGGGCGCTTTCTCACTTTCTTTTTCTCTGGTGAGTACATGTGCCCTCTGGCAATTTTTTTTAATTGAGTTCTGAAATTACATTTATTAGTCTTTGCAAAGAGATGAGAAAATAGTAGCCAAAGATAGGGGTATGAAAAGAAATTTCTCAAAGCATAAGAACAGTTAACAGGACATTTACTTAGTGAAAACCAGGTCACTAGGTGTGCTCAAGTTTGGCTGGGCTGTTGTTTCAAAATAAGAGAGGTTGGAATGGATCAGCCTGAAGACAGTTAAGTGATCAAGAGAGCCACGTGAAAGTACAATTAGTGTGGTACCAAAAGTGGGTCGTGCAAGAGGTCTCCACAGCCTGCCGGCAGAGGGTAGGTGGGGGTACAATCTGCAGAGAATTTAAAAAGAAAAGCCAGTCTGGTTTTTAGTACTATTATATACCTGCAAGCCTTAAGAAAAAGCCTGTGATAAAATATTCCTTCATAACAAGATCTTTTTTGGTCTAAGTTCTAAAAAAAAATCCCTGCAGTTACTGTTGAGTTTTAATTACACATATGAAAAATCCAAATTAACACATTTTAATTACTTATCCTTTAATAAACCTTGGAGTCTAAGTGGAAATTAATTCAGAGAACTTCTACTTCCACAGTGGGTCCCCAACATAAGTGGCCTTGGCTACACATTTTTGGTATGGTTTTTAATTTGCCAAAGAGTACGTGTGCTCGCCAGAGAGAGAGAAAAAGAGAGGGAAGGAAAGTGAGAAAATACCTCCCATGAGGAATGGTCACCCTGCAATCCCTTCTCCTCCACTTGCCTCCTCTCAAGATTTTGGACACATACATGCACTTGGTGTTTTTTTTAAGCCTTGGATCTGGGGCTAGAACCTAGTGGTTGACCATGTGGGATCCAGTCACCTCAATCATCAAGCCACAGTCTAGCCTTACAGGTTCATTTTAAAAGTAAGAGTTTAGGGGGCCAGTAGGTAGCGTAGTAGTTACATTGCTGGACTCCCACATGGCCGACCACAGTTCATGTCCCAGACCCAGGAGCTTGAAACTCACACTGGGTGCCATCCCACCCTCCAGCCCCCGGAGGGGGTGATTTCTCCCTTTCCTTCTCACTGTTTCTGTTTCTCTACTGGCAAGTGCATATCCCTAAGGCAAAAAAACTCTTTAAAAAAAAAAAAAGAGGTTTTGGAATGATCTGAGTTTATTTCAGGTACAGTTTGTGCCTCCAACCCCTGTGGTACCACATATTCCTTTGTTTAAATAGGAGATTTGAGAAGATGATAGAAGAACAGTAACCGAAAAGTTGAAGAAACAGATCTGAGTTCTGGGCTAAATTTTCTCATGCACAAAATTTACCTTACTCTTAGCTTTATGGAGGGACTTTAGAGTACTGTAACTACTGAGATAGAATGTAAAAATTTATGTGTATTTTATATGTATTTATTTTAAAAGGTCAATGAGTTTGTCAGAAGGGTCTGTGACCTAAAAAACATGAGTGACTGGGATAGTGTATCCAATGTCTCTTCTACATCCTACAGTTATATGTTTTTTAAATACACAGAGCCAAGTCAGAAACATTTTCTTATAAAAATATTTCTGAGTGAAAATTATAGTCATATAGAAAATCTGGAACTCAAACTTTGAAGCTGGCCATGTGGGATCCAGCGCTTTAATCGCCATGCCACCTACTAGGCCTGAAGTATGTAATTCTTAATTATATATGTATTTGCCCTCTGACAAAATTTCATAAACTATAATTTTGCAAAAGGTGAATTCGAGGGTCCAGCAGATGACATAGCAGTTACATCACTGAATTCCCACATGGCTGACTATGGTTTGAGTCTTGGACCTGGTGACTTCAAACTCATGTCAGACACATGTAGGTGTGTGCCCAAGATCTCAGGAGGAGAATAAAGGAGAAGGGATTGCAGCATGGCCATTCCTCCTGGGGAGGGTGATTTTTCACTTTCCCTCTCATTGTCTCTGACTCTCTCTCCAATGAGCACACGTGTCCTAAGGCACAAACCTCTAAAACAAAAAAGGTGGATTTGAAATATAAGGAGATTTATTTGTTAATGAACAGCAAAAGGGATGTAAGTAAATGTCCCCATCTTTAAATGGTCCCTTTGTGTAAAATGTTAGACCAATGATATTGAATAACCTGAGCATCATCATTTTGCTGTATTTCTGTAAGTGTGATCTGTCATAGCTGTGTGGATAACAACATGTCGTTCTATAGCTGGGGTTAGGGTTAGAATCATAGAATTTTAGCATGGAATCAACAATAGTAGAGTCTGAATTTTGCTCTTGCTTCTAATGATTTTTTTTAAAGGTTTTTGACATAGGGAAAACCTTGCCAGAGAGAGACAAAGTGAGAGGGAAAAGTGAGAAATCAGCCCCCCCCCACCAGGAGGGTCGACTATGCCACAATCTCTTCTCCTCCATTCTCCTTCTGGAATTTTGGGCATGCATGCACATGCAACCAGTGAATTTTCAAGTCAGCAGGTATGGGACTTGAACTGTGTTTGGCCATGTGGGAGTCCAGTGCTTTAACACTACTACACCACCTGCTGGTCCTCTAGTGCTGATTTTATACTTTAAAAAGATTAACAGTAGTTACAATTTTTGAGTGTTTACTCTATGTTGAACATGTGCTCATGAATCTCATGTATTCTTGCAATAATGCTACCAGATAAGTTCCATTACATGTCCTATAATTACGAATGAAAGTAGGGATTCTCAGTCTGCCTCTCCTCAGAGTCTGTCTGTTAAACCACTACCCCAAAGTGACAGACTCTCATAATACAACTTGACTTTATCTGTTTCAAAAAAAAATAAAATTTTTGCCAGAGTCATCTACCCTTTGATTAAATCCTTCTAGAGAAGGAGATTCCACACTTTCCTCAAAGCCCATTGGGGTAAAACATTTTTCTTTGAAGGAAAACTTCATGTTATGGCAGATTAACAATAAGGTAGGCACTTCCTCAAAGGTTACATTAGACGAGTTCATCCCTGATCATTGATTTCATGAACACAGAAACTAACTGAATGGGATTAATATGACCAAATCTGGGTGGGATATAACTAGATATACCTGATCAAAAAGAGGAGTGTGTACTCACACACATACACACACACTGCTTTCTGATCAATAACATGTATCTATATATTATGTATGTATTAAGTATATGTATATATTATCCTCTGAGGACTTTTTGAAAAAGAATGATTTATTATTATTTTTAATTTGCTATAGGGCAAGTGTACTCACCACAGAGAGAGGGCCGGGGAGGGGGAGTGAGAAAGCAAGGCGCTTGGTCTGGGACTCATATCTAGTTTGACTACATGGGAGTCTAATGCCCTAATCACCATGCCACCTGCTGGCCCTTCAGAGTACATTTTGAAAAATCACTTGACTGTTTGTTGACGTTTGTTGACGAATGACGGCAGGTAGCTTAGCCCAGGATTGTCAGAAAGTAGAGTGTAATTCCAGGACTTACTGAAAATACTTTATTGGGGAATGTGATCCCAGAGATCATGGGAGGGACAAACGGTAGAAACCAGGGAAGGTTGGAGAGTCCATATGAGGATGTGTTACTAAGCCGCTTTGGAAGAATGGCTGCTTCACTCAACAAGATCATCAGAGAAACTCCACAGAACATTGTAGGATCCTCTGAGAATGAAGAGGAAAGCTCTCATCTATGGACTCCCTCTCACTGGTCAAAGATTTAGGCTTTAGTTCTCACTGAAACTTCAACCAAAAGCCCTTGGGTGAGAAGTGGGATGCAAGAGCGGCCTAGCATGAAGCTCTGTCAGAGTATACCTACGTGGAGTTGGTGGGAGCCCACCCACGGCTGGTTCATTCTACAGTGGCTAAGAAAATAGGTAAGGCCAAGAGGACTTGTGCAATAGAATGAGTAACTTGATTTTATTATAGATATGCAGGCTTTTTTTTTTTTTTTTTTTTACTTCTTTTCAATTCTTTTGGATAGTTTTTTATAAGGACTTCAATGTGTGAGATGGCTCTCATCATTTGTTCATTCTTTGACTAGTTATTGAATATTCACTAAGATTTATGGATAGTGCCAGGCCTTGTTTAGGGAGCTGGGAACAGAAATATAAATATGATAAACAGATTTTCTGCTGTCAGAAAGCTCACTGTTGTATCTACTTGGTGGCTTCCACATACTAACACATAGTAGGCACTTTTTAAAGAAATAAACTGGACTTCTAATGCAATCAGAATTGTTAGCATGATGAGTATGAAATGCTATGCAGGTTGTAAATGACCAAAGGGGTGTCCCATGAGATAAACCACACTACCATCCTTGCAGAAAGTCCCTCACCCACATGCTATAATGGCTTATGTCTGCCCTGGGAGTAGAGGCTGTTTGCTTTATTACCTATGTACTGCCTGGGGATGGGGAGGCTGAAATGTAGACAGATTTTGGTACTTATCTGTAAGGCGCCTCGGAGGCATAAGAGAGCATTTGAAGAAGCTGAAATCCAAGAGCGTCACCAGCAGAAGAGGCCACTCCTTTGCTCACCTGGCAGTCTTCCCAGGCAGAAGGTGGAAGATGCCCTGGCTCACTGCCAGGACTCTTTGCTGAGCATCTCAGTGGCCAAACAGCCACCAGCTGACTACCCAAAGTGCCTGGTTTCAGGAGCCAACTTGTTTCAGCACTTCCACAGAAGCACTCAGGTGGGAAATACATTGATTAATTAAAATCTTTGATGCAAAGTTAGCTGCATTCTATCAGGCACGGGGAAGAAGGCCGTGCTAGGGACATATTGATATGGCAATAAACTTTTAACGTCCTACAAAGTTGCTGAATAAAAGTAAAATCAGAATAAAATTATTCAAATACTAACGTTTTGGAGAGCAGATACATTCATCTGGCCCTGTTGGTGGTTTTTCTCTCTAGGCCTATCTTCTGGCCTTCTCAGACAGTGAAACCCTCAATAACATCATGCCTATTACCCCGAATTACCTGATGTATGAGGGACTGTCATTGTTCCTTAGTATTCATATTAAACTCTCAGGATGGACTGACCAGAGCATGTCAGTGCTTTACGGGGCCGTCAAAGCAGCAAGGCTGCTGGAGGCTTTCAGGGGGAACTTGGCAGCACCATTGAGTAAGTTGAGAACAGGGCAGAGGCCTCAGGATGCATGCAGGAGGGCCAGAAAGGTGAACTCATGGGGCTCTTCTAGCGACTGAGCATAAAAGCCCCCTAGTAGCAACGCATACATACCTTGCTCCCCAAGGAGAATTTCATGGTGTAGAGGAAGTAACATGGTGCTGGCAGGTGGCATGGTGGTTAAGGTCGCTGGACTCCCACATGACTGGCACGGTTCAAGTCCTGGACCTGGTGGCTTGTTTTCTCTCTCTCTCCCTCTCCCCCTTCCCCTCTCTCCCCCTCTCTGGTTGAATTAAAATAAAGTTAAATAATTCTTTAAAAAATAAAGAAGTAGCGATTTTCTCTGGAGAAGAAATCTGCAGGCCTGGGGTTCCTCTCTCCTAGTGCCAGTGGAGAAGCTGAGAGACTCTAACCCAGAGAGAGCATCCGAGGCAATGTGCAGGCTTGGGCGCCCGCGTTAGAGACAGATGTGCGTTGTGTTCTGAGTGTGTGTGTGTGTGTGTGTGTGTGTGTGTGTAGGGGGTGTTAAGGCTGCTTCTCTGTTATGAGAGGAAAAAAGGCGGAGTGTGAGGATACACAGAACCACAGAAAAGGGACAAGCGTGGGCTCCCCTGCAGAATGGGATGGGGGCTGGGAGTGGGTTGGGGACAGTGCAGTGAGGCAATCCTCGGATTCCTGGAGGTGGTGCAAAAGATACCAGAACAAGAGGACTGGCAGGTGGGCGTTGCAAATCACCAAGACACAAATCAATCAACTATCCACATCTTCAGTTCCAAACAGCACATCTAACACGTTTTAGGGGGCAAAGGAGGAGAAAAAGAACATACACATTACCACTTCAATCTCTTCCCTCAGCTGCAAGGTAATCAGGGGACCCTAGAATCTAAAAATGTGTGGGAAAGTAAATAATGGGAAGTCTTGTCTGGGAAGCCCATTTTTAGTCCAGAGGCACAGTATTTGAGAGTTTAATCTGCACACTGCCAACTAGCCTTGGGACATTGCATAAACCATTCTAACCTCGAGGTGCCTCAGTTTCCCCATCTGTCCTTAGGAGAGTGACACGTGCTCGATCTCGGCACAGGCCGACGGTGGAGGTCAGACTGAACGCGGTGTGCTGAGCTCTCAGAAGCCAGCACCAGGCTCTTCCCGCCGCAGGAAAGCACGTTGGTGTTATCCTCGAGCCCCGAGAGAGGTGGAGGAAGACTCCAGCTCTAAAATTAGTCCGGCTTCCAGGCCCCGCGCAGGGAGCGCCCTCCAGCTCGCTCGCCTCCCCCGCAACCCCCTCCCGCTCAACCCCTCTCCCCCGCGCCGCGCTCGGAGATCACTAGTCATCCCCGACGCCGAGGCTTCTCTCCCCCTTGCCCTTTTCGCTCGCGGTTTGGGAGGAGGAGACAGAGAGAGAGAGAGAGAGAGCGAGGGGGAGACCAGAAAGGGGCTTGGCGGGGCGTCGGCGGTGATGGGGAGCCCGGAACAGGGAGGCAGCGAGCAGTAGCAGTGGCGGCGGCAGCTGGGAGCAGACTCGAGAGCCCGCACTCCTCCCGGCAGGCTGCGCTGTGATCTGGGCTGCGGATTGGGATCTCGCGCCCCCGTCCCTCTCCTCCCGCTGCCGTTCTCCTCCTCCTGGCTCCCCTCCTCCTCCTGCGAACCCTTGGCGGCGGCGGCGTCCCGAGCGCCAAGCGCATCTGCTCGCAGCACCAATCCCGGCGAGCGCGCGGCGGCCACTGCGGAGGCGGCGGCCGGGCGGCCGGCTCGCCTTGGGCGAGAGCGCTCGGAGAGGAGGGCCACAGGAAAAGGGCCTCGTGAAACCGTGGATCGCCGGTGGATGCGAGGGTGTGTGGGATTTTTAGCGTGATTATTTGGCTTCCTGATGCACCAGCTGGAGCGCGTTTTCCGGAGCACAGCCCCAGCTGCCCTGTGCACATAGGCTGCGAGGTGGGCTCGGGAAGGCGAGAGCCGGCGGAGCGCGTGGGGGAAACTTTTCACCTTGTAAAGTTCCTGCCTCCGCGCAGCCGGGATCCGCGGTCGCAGCTGCTGCAAGCAGTAGGCGAGGAAGCTCGGCCCTGCGGCGGGAGCGGGAGGTAGACGCCGAGAGTTGGCTAAGTTGGGGCTGAGGATTTGGGGACGGGGTGCGAGAGGCTGGCAGAGCGGTGCACTGGTGCTCGGCTCCCTGATGCCCTGGCTGTCTGCTGCAGGTGGATGAGGAAGTGCGGGCGGCGAGCCTGCTTGGTAGCCGGTGCCTGTCGGGCGCAGTGGGGATGTTCAGATGCCGATGGATGCACTTGGGGAACCAGGAGGCGCAAGTTGGGTCGGCGCTAGACTAGGCGCCTCGCGGAGCTGGAAGCCCAGCCTCCACTTTCGCCACAAAGAGGAGGTTACCGGACAGCCTGCGGGTCGGTTCCCCACGCCAGGCTCCGGCTCGCGGGGGTCGTGGGCAGGGCGGGTTGTACTGAATGGCAGCGGTTCTCCGACTGGGGGCTCCGACGTTCGCGGAGAGGTAGGGAGCAGAGACTATTGTGTTATCCTGACTGGGAGGGGGAAACCGAATGCTTTGGGAGAGTGCATGATTTTTGGCGGGCGTGCGGGATGGCTGCTTGTCTTTGAAAAGAAAGCAGCGCGGGTCTGACAGTCCCGGGGTGCGGAGCAACCCTCTCTGTGTGGGACGTGGTAAGGGCAGGGGTACCAGTCCGCGCTCAGGTCCCCTTCCCGGGGTGCTGGACGGGCCCCAGCGCCCGGGCCAACGCGTTTGCAAGGCCGGGTGGGGGTCCGAGGGGCGCCGGCAGGGAGGCAGCCGAGGTGGCCTGGACCGCGTTCACGCGGCGCGCGGTGAGCGCCAGGATTCCGCCAGTGGGGGTCGCTGAGCTAAAGTGCATCTGGCCCCCGGGCTTGCGCGAGGTGGCGAGCTCGGGTATTTTTAGCAATGCTGTGGTCTGTAGTCCCCCCGCCCCTGTCTCGGTGACTTTTGTCGCGTGTGTTCTCCGAAATGGTTAAACATTGACCATGATTAGGCTTCGCGGAAAGCAACTTTCATTCACTTTTCGCCGCCCCACTCTCTCTGGCGGGGGCGCGCTGGGGGCCAGGATACGGAGGTGGCCTGAGTTGGGCTGCGAGCTAAGGAAGCCGCTTGGGTCGCGGGCGACCGGACGAAAGGGGGGCGCTCCCGGTGTGTGTGTGTGTGCGTGCGCGCGTGCGTGTGTGCTGGCGGTGGCATCCTGAGGCTGCAGCTCTGTAATAATGGGGGCAAACCAGGCAGTGGAGGGGGAGGGGTCCACCGAAGAGCTGTGAGGAAGGGGAGAAGCTGCGTGGTCGCCGCGGGGGGCTAAGAGAGGCTCCAGGAAGGAAGAGGTGCCTGCGGAGTGTGGGGGCCGGTGGCCCTGGCCGGCGGCGTCTGGCAGACTCCCGGCTCTTCTGCCCCGAGCTCCCGGCCGCTGCCGCCGTGCGCCGACCGGGATCCGCTTCGGGTTTCCGCGAACCTGCAGCAGCCTGGCTAGAGGGAGGGAGGGAAGCTGGGACCTCGCTGGTGATTGAACAGTCTTTTCTCCTCCTCTCCCCTCCTCCCTCTCCTCCCCGCCCCCAGACTCCGGCGCGTTTGTTTTCCAAGTTGGATCCCACTTCCATTTACAAGTGTCAGACAATCCCGCGCGAACCTCCCCCACCCGCCCGGGCCCAGCCAGACTGGTGCGAGGGGGGCGCGGAGGAGGGGCGCGCTGTCTGGGCAGCGCCCGCGGCGGTGGGACGCTCCCACGGGGGGCTTGACCGGCTTGGGTTCCTCTTTGTGGGTCTCTATGTTTAAAAGATACACATAAATAAAAACCAGCATCCAAACCACTCCTGACCACTTACATTCCGCCGCTTGCCGGCACCTAGCCTCGTACATATTAATTTTCTGGCCCCGACGCTTGTCTTTTCAAAGGCGAGCCGGGGTGGTGGGAGGAAGGGGCGGGAGCGCAGGCGGACCAGTTCACCACGCTGGATTTGTGCTCCTGGCTTTGTTGCTAGGATTAGATTCTCTGATTGAGCCCGCTGAGTTAAAATACATGCAGAGAGACTAAGAACCGGCCAGAAAAACTGCCGACCACTTTGCCCCATGCCGGCGACGAATCAGGTGGTGGAAGGGGAAGCCCGCCATCTAGGAATTGAGCACCGAGGTGCGCACGTTTTAGGACTGATCAAAGAGAGCCCAGATTGCCTCCCCACCAGCCAGCACGGAACTTCCCTTCACGTTTATCGAACGCTTGAAGGACGTTCTAGTGTGGTGCGGAGAACTTGAATTTGAGAAGAAGAGATTGAAAGACTGTAGAATTCTAGAAACCGCACAGCGCTAACTGCTTGCGCTTTATATATATATATATATATATATATATATATATATATATATATATATATATATATATATATAAATAAATAAAGCGGAGCAGTTGAACAGTGAGAGAATAAAGAACAGCCAAGAAAACCAGGACGCCAACAAAGACAAAAACAAAAAATGCGTAACTTTAGCGCTTCGATGCGCTTTTTATCTAAAAGGATTGAAATGGGAAAGTTGTGGGGTTTTTTGTTTGTTTTTTGTTTTGTGGTCTTTTTTTTTTTTTTTTTTTTTTTAACATTTTACAGGGAGAAAAGTTGTCTTAGAATGAAGCCAAATCCTGATACTCAGTGTGAATCCCTGTTGTTGCCTTTTTGGAACTTGGATAGTGAGTGATGCTGGAGCCAGTTTCTGTGAACAGTTCGCTGGGATGAAGAAGTTCCCAGAACTGTCCACTTACAATGTCTTCATATCTGAACTGCACAGAGAACTCCACATAAAAGGCAGCTGGCCCAGGGGTCAGCCAGGTCAGCTGCTGGGCAGGCTGCATCTCTTGTCCCTGAAGAATTTTCACAGCCAGTGCTTGTTGACCAGTGATTGGCTATCAAGCCCATTCCCCCCCCCCACCCCTGTTTTTTTAAAGATTTTATTTATCCTGGTTCCTGCTACAGTCATTTTGAGGGTTTTCTAATAGTCAAGACCCAGTCTGTCTGTTAACTAGCAATTACCGTTGTGCTGAGCTACTCAAAAATGAAATGAGAAGCAATAAACAGTGGATGCCCACTGACCTGTGTGCTATATATGGTGATTTTGCAAGCCCACCGCTTTTCGCAAAGCAGGAGCTCTTCAGGCTGTTCATGTAACATTTGATGTGTTAGGTAATGTCATCCCTGCTTTCTTCATAGGTTACAGAATGGCCTGTGCTAATCTGCTGATAAATTATGTCAAATAGAAAGAAGGAGGCAATTACCAGTGAGGAGAGGGTATTTACTCATTACCAGCTGGTCTGAAGAGTACTCCCCATGGCCGTTGTGTTTTTGTGCTATATTAATAGCTCACAACACAAAAAGGACCATTGTGGCTTTATCTTCCTGGTGGCGGAATGGGATATAGCCTTCATTCATATCCACATAAGTCCAGTTGACTAGCGGGTTGACTTTTTTTTTTTTTTTTTTCCCTCTGGGGCAAAAGGCAAAAGGAGAATTTGGGGGGTGTTGGTTTCTTCCATTGTAAGTCATTCCCAGGTGTTTTTCATTCCTTCTGCAGGAGCATTGAGTAGGGAATCATCCACTGGGGTCAGGTGGGCCCATCCATTTGAATTGATTTCCTTTGATTGCTGGGGAAGGACTATTGATGAGCCCTTGTCTTTGCTGATTGTAGCAAACACTGCAATTGGAATGAACATTGAAAAGAAAAGGAACTGACAGAACTGTGGGAAGGATTTATGCCCCACCCATTTCTCTCTACAGATGAGAGACCCTCTGATTTCCTCAACTATGCATCATCTTAAAAGATATAAAAGGGACCAGTAGTTGGCTAATGGCTATGTTGCTGGACTCCCATGTAGTCGACCATGGTTCCAGTCCTGGACCTGGTGGCTTAAACTCACGCCAGGAGCATGTGTATGTGTGCCCAGGATCTGGAGAGGAGAATGGAGGAGAAGGGATTGCGGCGTGGCCATCCCCCCCCCCCCCCCCGGGGGGGGTGATTTCTCGCTTTATGTCTCTCTCTCTCTCTGTCTTTCTGACGAGCATGTGCACCTTATAGCAAAAACCTCTCCCCCATATATATATATATATATATATATATATATATATAGATGCAAGAAACTCAACATATATATATATATATATATATATATAAATAAATGGAAGAAACTATCTATCTATATATATATTCCTCTACTTGTAAAAATTTCTATGATGCTTTTACAAATTCTCTTGCCAGTTTGTCACTATCAGCATCTTTCTACCCAATCGTAAGGACTGGGTCTGTGTTTTATAGCCTGACCTCTTGAGGATCACCTAGTGCAGTGGCTTCTTTTGAAAAGTCTCAGAGTAAATATGTTTTCTGAGTTTTAGACAATTTGACTCCACAGGCTTCTTAGAGTTGCTAATCTTTTCCATCAGTTGTAGTGTACCCCTTTTAATAAGTTTATTTTTTGTTTTGTATTGCCTCTTTCTCTAAATTTCTTTCTAAGAATAATTTGAGGAAAGCTTGCCTTTCCTTTAAAAAAATAAACTTAATGCCATAGTTCGAAGCTATTTACATATATTTACAAATATTTACATATTTGACACTTGTCTAGTGGCTTCAAGTCAGTTTGGTCTACCAAAATAGGCTCTCAGTTACAGGTAACAGTGACAAAGGACTCATTCTAGGAGTTCTGAATTGGTGTGGCATTCCCAGGTTAGTCTCCATGTTAGCCTATTCTAGGATCAGGATTTTATTTTTTTTCTATTAAGTAGAAGGAATACAGCTTTGAGAATAGATTTACTGGCATCATGATGGCCAGAGAAAATAAAGAACAGATTTTCAAACTTCATCATCAAACTCTTCAAATAATCAAAGCGTTACTTTTTTACCTTGACAGATACATGTATGAATGTGGAGACCACAGGGATGTCTGGGAAGGGTTGCAGGATTGCCCTTCCTGGGGCAGTGCATTATGGGGTGTTGCTTTGCCTGGGCAGAAAAGTTACTCAGGGGACTCTGAGAGGGTCCTTGAGCTGGTCTTAGTATGTCACCTTTTTGAGCTTTAGTCTTTGTCTATGTTAACTCTGTCCCTTTGTTTTAATTATGTAAATCACATGGAGTTTAAGGTCATTTTTTTCTGCCCAAACTGCTAAACTTTTATTTTCTTCTATTTTTCTTATTCATATATTTTGTCTTTTAAAAAAATGCAACTCTTTTAAATTTCTCTTCAGTAATATTTACTGAATCTACCACTCTTTTATAAGGCAGTGGGCAAGATTCAAAGAATGCCAAAATATATCTGTTGCTTCTGCTTGCTTACCCTTTCACTGGGAAGATGGGAGCTCGTCCACGTGTGCACTAGTAGAAACCAACACACGGTAGCATTTATTAATTGACAAAAGTGTCACTGAGCAGGGGCCTGGGGGAGGAGGGAGTAATTAATATGTGTTAGGTAAACTTATAGGAGTGTAAAATGAATATAATCCAATGTAATACTTCTTAGTGAAGCTCTGATGTATATACAAGGCACTACAAAATTAATTCCTTCATTTCCATTGGACAGGGTTCCTTTTTAGGAGAATGTTTTCCTAGGACAGGCCACGTGAGCTCTTGGAATGTTATATAGTATTTTGGGAAGACTCCAGAATTTACTCAGACCCTTTCCCCATAATCCTCTTGTGGTTCCCCACCATCCAAGTTCAGAGGGGACTTTAAAGCTTTTTTAATGAGTCTGGGAGCCTGCGAGCAGGTGCACACAGTGTATTCTTAGTTTCTGTTTACCTGTGTTTGAGGCTTAGTTACGAATCTCAGGGTTAACTTTGACACCAAGAACTCTGAGGTGTTCTGTCCTTGAGGAGTTCAGCCTTTAAAGCTGTTGTTGGCTTTTTTAACATGTGAAAAAAAAAAAGTGGTTCACCAAGTAACAATATCTTCCAGAATATGAGTGAAAATGTCAGGGCTTTTACCTTGAATGTTCACCATGACTTGATATTGGTACTTTGCAAATAATATGTCAATTATTCTTTGTTTTTTGAGATGACAGGGAGAAGCCGAGCTGTTGAATGAGGCACAGGTATGAAAGGTTAACTGGAAATTTAATGGTAACTTCAAGACTTCAACCAAATTAAATTCCAAACAATCTGATACAAATTGTAGCCTTTTCAGTACCTTGGAAGGTTAAAAAACCAGCCCTCTGGGGGAGCTATTAATGTTTCACATTTTGAAATAACCCCCAAATTATTACTACTACTATATATCATTGAACATTACTTGACGTTTGTAAATACCTGAAAGCATGCCTGATGACACAGACTATATTTAGTGACATAGGTGCTTGATGATAGTGTAAATGTCAGCTTTTTCCCTAGCTGATAAACTCTATGTGTACGTGTGCATGCGTGTGTGTGCGCGCATGTGTGTATATTAGAAGAGGCTTTATTTTGGCAGGAGTGACTGGGTCTTTTTGGAAGCCTAGCACACCTATTAAACATGACATTTTGTTGATTCTTTAAAATCTTAAGTATGTGATTAATATTTTGGACATCTAAAGTCTATTTTTAACTCTGGTTTGAAACTCTGTTTGGCTTTAAGTGGTGGCGAAGGGATGGCAGCAGCTACTGTGATTGGTCAGGCAGTGCGTCGTGTGATTCATGTGGCATAGTCCCATGCCAGGTTGAATTTTGTAGCTACAGTTTCATCAGATTGGCCTGGTTGTGGAGAACCTCACTGCAAAGAAATGTACACATGGAAGTTGGCCAAATGCAGATGACTTTAACATTGCTGGTTGTGGTTGGAGTGGGGTGTGAATCTTTCCCACACTTTGAATGTTTCATAATAACAGTTTCAATCAGATGAATCAGAATTCAGAAGTGTTGGGTAATCTCCCTTGAGAATTGGGTACCTATCTGTTAGGACTGTAAAGGCATTTCAGAATGTCAATTAAATGGAAAAATATGCCTGGAATTGAATATAATTAAGAAATGTTGAAGTCTGGTGTCTCCATATTCAGACACTGTATAAGATGGTTTAATTAGGGAATAAGAATTGGGATTTATTGACAGAAGGTCTCTTTCTGGTGGCATGTTTCACTCATTAAAAGCTCATAATGTCTTGCATTTTTTTAAGCTGTTAGAACTTGACCATTTGCCATTTTGTGCTTCTTGACTAGAATGATTTTTTTTCTTTTTCTTTTTTTTTTACTTTGCAATGGATTGGAATGATGTTACTTTTCCCACTGAAGGCTCTTCCCACAAAGCAAACACATGGTCATTCCCTAACAGTAAGAAGCATCATTCAGGCCAGCAAGTGGTGCAGACGTTAAGGTGCTGAATCCCACATGGCTGACTGATATTGAGTATTGGACCAAGTGGCCTGGAAACTACACTGGGCACGTGTGCCCCAAATCCTGAACGGAAACTGGAGGAGGGATTGCAGCATGACCATACCCCTTGGAGGGGGTGTAATTCCTTACTTTCTCTTTTTCTTTTCTCTGTCTCTTTCTGGCAAGTATATGTGCCCTATAACAAAACAAACAAAAAGTTATCATTTGGCAAAGGTTTAATACTCTGAAAAATAAGGATTGGGAACTAGAACTATTATAGTGGCATTTTTGCTCTGGCAGTTTAGAAATAATTTGTGAGAGTAATTTCATCTTTATAACTACTAGCTCTATATTATATTTATCTGATAGCAAAATTTACATTTAAATTCACATTTCTCTATATCCTTTTCAGTTTTATGGTTGATGGTTTAGCGGTACAAATCCTTTTTATTCCTGATTGTTGGCATGAACAAGTTTCCAATCCTTTAGGAGATTGGGCAATTCTTTTCTTTTTTAATATCTTTTTCTTGTGGGATATATTTCTTTTTGTACTGTACTTGATTATATATGCTTGAAAGTGCTGCAGTTAAGAGATAACTTGGGAATGTTAATAGGTGAAGGGAGAAACAGGGTTCATCGACTCGGTGAGGATTTGTCGCTACCTGTATACAATTTAAATTCATCTCCTTCGCTTACTGTATTAGTGTGAACAGCTTGTTTTATAAGATTTCGTAATTCCTCCTTTTCCTAGGTATGTTCTCTAACTAGGAGCTCTTTAAAGTAATCTGGCATTCCATCTTTCCTGTAGACATAGCAGATCATTCACAGTCTGGTTGAATTAAGTACACATTACATTGTTAGTCTTTCTGGTGGTGTGTGTGGGGTTCTTCAAGTCTATGTGGTTGTTGGCAAAAGTGTATTGAGCGCTCTTATTACCTGGGACTAATTTTTGTATGAATCATATTAAAAATGCGGCTCGTTCTTCAAAAGGCAGCTTTTTCAGCTTAAAAAACGGGCACAAAAAGGGACATAATGCACATTGGACTCTAAGTAAGATGGTGAATTGAACCAACATCCTCTGCTTGCAGGTCTCTGGATTAACAATCAGAGGGCAATGCCTCGTATTGATATTCAGGAGCAAACTACTCCAGTAAGGAAATTGGGCAATCTAGGCAATTGAACAGGAAATGGAAGATGAAAATGTATTATATTGCTAGATCAATTTTCTACATCTCCTTGAATTACTCAATAATTAGATAATCTTCTTTTACTTTAGAAGTGTAGATTTTATATGTGGAATAACTTGCGGTAATCACACTATCCCCAAGTTGTCTGCAACAGTGCGCACACGGTGTTCAATTTACATTGTATATTTCTGTTCAATAGGTAGGATTAATAACATACCTCCTTTCCAAAGAAAGAGAGGGTGATGCAGGTTTTTTATAAGATTTGCCACTTTCGTGCAGCTCATCAGTGGTTATTATAATAATCAAAATGAATATGTTTAGATTGCTCTTATACAATAGCTATGTTTTTAAATGTTGAGTATAAATCAGTTTCCAAAGCGAATCACATTTAGGGAAAACTCATATTTAAGCAGATCTTGTGGCAAATTCTCTTATAAAGAATGTTTTGTCTCTTTATCTGTTTTTTAAGTTTATATTTTTGGATATCGAATTTCTTGGAGACAAAAGTCTATTCATACTGGGAATGTATTTTCATTCAGGTATCCCTAAAGTGGAAGTTAGAATTTGACCTTCCCTCCCAGTACTGCTTGGAGGGGAAACAACAGATGGAAAAGTAAAAGGGTAAGACAGGCCTGGGTTAGAGAAGATAGAAATGTCCACTTCATTTGTGGAGATGTTGAGAGTGTGTTCAGCTGAAATATTTCCAGGCTGTAAGGCACGCCATGTGGAGATATTAAGAATGCGTTCAGTTTAAGTGTTTCTGGACCATAGGGCGCGTCATTCTAACCAGAATCACACTCTGACAATGTCTCTCTTGGTGAAGATATTAGATCAGGTCACTCACCTTCTCAGTCTTTGGAGTGTCCAGAGATATACCTTCATCATTCAGGATATCTCACCTTCTACAGTCCCCATCCTGCCTTTTGTTCTGCTCGGTGCCCATTGGCCCCTGCACATTTCCCACGCTTCCTAGCTCTCATGTTCACTGGTTCGAACCCTATGCCATCTGAAGGTCTCACTTAAGCCCTACTTCCTGTGTTCTCTTCCGTAACTTTGTATTCAGGTCCCCTACACTTTATTGCTATTCTGGCACTACTACCACATGCCTTGTAATGACATGATCTGTCCGATGTCACTTTTCCCTATAGGTCCTTATTCCCAGGACTCAATAGCACAACATACTTAATTTGGTTCCCCACTCTATTTTTTTACTATTATTTTTCAATTTGCCAGAGGGCATGTATACTCACTGGTGAAAGACAGAGCAAGGGAAAATGAGAAAGCACCTCTCATGGAGACACGTCATGCCACAATCCCTTCTCTTCCATTTCTCCCTCCTTTCAGGATTTTGAATATGCTCACACATGCACCTAGAGTGTTTATTGAGATTCTAGATTTGGGACTCAAAGCACGTGGACAGACACATGGGATCCAGCTGCCTCAACCACCACACCATAGACTGGCTGCATCCCTTTTTTATTCATGATAGAGCTTGTCAACGTTAAAATATTTTAAACAGAATGGCCACATTTGTGTATATTGAACTCTGAAAGTAACTATTCACTTCCACAATCAATCATCAACGACTAAATATTAAAAAAATAAAAACATCTTTCTAAGCTATTAGGACTAAATTATGAATCTGATACTGGCGAGATATAGAATATTTGAGGTCCACATTTTCTGGTCGAAGGAAAGAGCATCCATACATGTATACTCAGGTTCTTCACTAGCTGATCTTTCAAAGCTGTGGATCTTTCCACTAAGTTGTCAGCGAATGTGATGAAGACACCAAGAAAGCGTGTCGTCTGTGGCCCTATGTGTGTCACTTTTTAGTAGCATCACTTGGTTTTCAAGGAAGTCCTGATAGAGGAATTTTGGATCTATTGACACATTCTCCCGGAGTTGGATGTCATGAAAGTAGGACAGTCTGGAAGGTAAGAGCACGTCTCCATACGGAGTTCTTACTATCTTAAGAAAGCATGGGCGGGGACCAGCAGATGGCATAATGGTTACATTGCTGGACTCCCACGTAGTCAGCCATGGTTCAAGTCTCAGACCCGGTGGCTTAAAACTCACACTGGATGCATGTGTGTCCAAGATCTGGAGAAAGAATGGAAGAGAAGGAATTGCGGTGTGACCATCCTCCCTGGGGGATGATTTCTCACTTTCTGCCTCTCTGTCTCTCTCCACTGTCTGGTGAACACATGCACCCTATAGCAAAAAAAGGGAAAAAGAAAGCATAGGAGCGGACTAGCAGATGACGTAATGGTAATGTGGGTGGACTCCCACATAGTAGACCATGGTTTGAGTCCCAGTGGCTTAAGACACACTGGGCGTGTGTGTGCATGACCAAAATCCTAAGAGGAGAATGTAGGAGAAGGGATTGTGGCATGGTCATCCCCCTACCCCCAGAGTGTTATTTCTTGCTTTCTGTTTCTCTGTCTCTCCAGTGAGTGCAGTGCACTATAGGAAAAATCTCTCTTGAAAAAAAAAAAAAAGAACATGTAAGAAAGAATGTTACCATTACAAGGATCGTTAGAGCCTTTCTAATTTATATTTAATCATTTGTTAATACCTATCTGTAACTATCATTATACTAAATGATAGTTAACACACCTCATAAGGGACTGGAGGTGTCCTGTGTATTCTAACACACAGAGGTTCTTAGGGGTCCTGGTTATGCAGTTCTGACCACTGTGGGCAAGAATATTGCTTTAAAGGTTGGATGTAGGAGCCAGCAGGTGACATAGTGATTAAGGTGCTGGACTCCCACATGGCTGACTGCAGTTAGAGTCCCAGACCTGGAGGCTTGAAAATCACCAGGGGAATTTATGCATGTATGCCTAAAATCCTAAGAGGAGAAGAGAGGAGAAGGGATTGTGGTATGGTCATCCTCCAACAGGGTGATTTCTTTCTTTCCCTCTCACTGTCTTTCTGTCTCTCTTAGGTGAGTGCATGTGTCCTGTGGCAGAAACCTTAAGAAAAAAAAAAGGTGTATGTACAGTGTTTGATTATACAGTAAAGCTTGTCTGTGTGTAAATAAATGTATGAAGTTACTTGGAAGTTAGTAATAGAATAGATTAAAATGCACGTTTTGAATAATTCCAAATTGCTCCCCCCCTTTTTTTCCCCCAATTGCACTACACTATATGCATTAGTTGAGAGGCAGGCTGGTAAAATCAACATGTGCATAGCTGTGTGTCTTGGGAATGTCATATTACAAAAAATGTGCAGTAACTATTTCTTGAATGAATGGAAATTGGAAAAAGCTGTATCTTCTAGACACTTTGTCATTCTACGAGCTTAACAAACAAAATCTCATTAACACCAAATCCATGGGAGCATGAGAAATGTGTAATGCTCTTAATTTCTTATTAAGTGATTTGTGTTTATTGAAAATTGGCTTGAAGGTACACTGAACATAATTCATCGTATTGGATTTTGGAGAGTCTAGATCCCACAGTCATTCTTGTACTTAGAATTTGTTTGCAGTTCAGTGTTGGAATCGTGGGTGGAAAGAGGGCTATCTTATTTCTGGAAGGATTTACTGAAATGAGAAGATGATGAGTTGGGCTTTGGAGATCTTTTTTCAGGCTCCTGTTTTTTTAGATGTGTGCGATTGTTTCAGGCCTTTATTTCTCCAGGCATACTTTGTACGTGTCTATAAGCAGATGAGAGAGAATTGGGGCACATAGGGGCCGGTAGAGGCAAATGTAAATCCCCTTTTTTTCCTATTAATTCATGAGGCCTGCTGGGTAGCAGCAGGCATCACCAGACATTTAATTGTGTGCTAGGTAAGGCTGGCACAACTCCAGCATCATGGTGGAGCGAGAATTACACTAATCAGCTGGGATATACTGCATATATTGATTAGAGTTGGATTTTGTTATGCAAAAAAAAAAAATCTTTATAAATAGTGGGAAAGTAATTGAGAGTAATTAAAAAGGCAGAGAGTTAATTCACAGTTCTTTAGATGAAAGGGCATTTTGATCCTTTGCTTCCATGCTGACTTCCGGGCAGGCTGGAGCAGTGTGTGAGTACCGAGTTTAAATGGTATGATCAATGTTACTACTCAACTGGAAAGAAAGTAAATCGGCAGGCTGTATAGACAGACGATGCACTGGTGACCAAGTTCCAGCATTTTCATTCTGGCAGTGAAGTCTTTTCCTTTGTTTGGTCTGGGAGCTTTTCATTTCTTTTCCTTGACCTCACTAATAACTTTCGGTTATCATTAATATTCTTGATGAAAACTGAATTGGGACTTCAGTATCCTAGGGTATATTGCGGAGAACGTTAACTACACTGAAATTACCTGGCATTCCAGCATGTTTTATCATTGCTTCCCTCCTTCACCCAAGTGAGAAGGCTTTGGAGTCAAAGATGTTGTAGAAAGCACATCATCTGTGAAAGGATGACCTGGAATGTTGTCTTTGCACGCCCTTCCTTGTCTCTTGAGCTTTTCACTCCTAGATAGTGCTGCCACAACATGGATGCTCAATGACTATTTGTCCAATGGATGAATGAATGAGGTATTACATGGATTTTGGATACTAGAATAATTTAGCATCTTCACGAGAAGTTATAGGTGGCGTTTGGTGGCATTTCAGTATCATTTTTTGAGATCCTGCATAATGGGTAGAAAAGGGAAATGGGATGAGAGGAAGAGGCTAAGATTTATTGAACAACCTACTGCATCAGGCTCTTTGCATATGCTCTTTGGTTTTGACATCACCGTCTCCTATAAGATGGATGTTAGTTAGCAGCGTCATTTTTCATGTAACAAAGATATGGTTGGGAACAGCCAGTCTGTGACCTTAATTGGCAAGGTCCGAATTTGACCTTAAAGTTGTCAACAACTAGTATTTTTCAATACTGAACTTGAAGGTGGAGCCCAAAGATAAGCCATGGGCATCAGGTAGATTTCTCTGAGGATTGGTTTTCTTCAAAAGAGCATGCCAGTTTTACAATTTATTCCATAATGTGTTTGTTTAAATGTGAAATAATATTTCATTATTAAAGAACTTAAACATTTTTTCCCCGAAATCTCTTAGTAAAGTTAAGCAATCTAAAAGTTGACTCTAGTATATCCTCAGTGATACTTCTAGAATTTCTGTATAGGGAATCAGAAGTGGCAATCAATCTGATTGGCAAAAGAACGGGGAGTATCTTGAAATATTGTTTCCATAGCAAGCATAGTTTTTTTTTTTTGTTTGTATTTTTTTTTTTAACTTAGACCATATGCTTATTTGGGGATGGCCTATGGGTGTTAGAGATGGAAGAACAGCTGATTTTATCTTTGTTTATCCAGAAGCTTAAAGTACCATCCTCATAACTGCTGTTCCTCCTAGTTGGAGAAGCCCATGTGTTCCACACCATCCTGAGTTCTTCAGATAACGACACAAGAACAAAAACTATGGAAATGGTTTATTACAAAAGACTGTTTTATTATGCAAGTCTTACTAGAGAGATGATAAAGTTTATGGTAAAACTTGAGACAAAAGAGAATGTGGATGAAGAACGATGAAAAACAGCACACTTCCAAACTTCCTGCTGGTCAGTTGGTGTTGAGTAGATAGGGAACTTATTAAAAAGGAATTCTTGACAATGTTAACATTGGTAACTTGAATTTGTTTAGAACTTTACCATTTAAAGTTTTTCATCCAGTTTTGCATGTGTGTGTGTTTTTAATAAAGTTATTTATTTATGCCATGGAGGGAGGGAGGGGGAGAGAAAACACCTCCCCAATAGGAGCTTCTCACCATGTCTATCCCTAGTCTCAGCAGCTGACCTGGATCACTAGTGTGGACCCAGTGTGTGCAGAGAGGTCCTGAGAAGTGAACTGCATACATTATCACTGTCCTACCACCAGGCCCTTATTTCTGCATTTGTTAACAACAACATTAATGAGCACTTTACATGTATTGTCTCATTTATCCCCCAACAACTTCATGACGTAGGGACTGTTGTTATTTTTACGTTACAGATGAAGAAATAGAGGTACATGGCTGATAAGTGACTTGTCCCTGGTGACATTATTGTTTAAATCTAAAACTTGTGTTTTTCTCCTTGGCCTTAAAGAAACTTTTGGTTCAACAGCCACTATATTTCTTTTCTTGGTGAAATTTTGGGTTTCTGACCTGTCCTCAACCTTAGTCATAGTTATAGTGATCTTTTAATGATCCTAGAGAATCATCAAGCTTCCCCGAATTATAGTACCCCTTAAAACAGCTGCCAGTGGATGGCAAATATGGTTTTGTTTTTCTAAAACTTGTGTGTGTACCCGGGTCAGCAGGAAGCAAATTGAGCGCCTCCAGAGAGTCAACAGTACAGATGTTCTTTCTTGGAAATGACTTTTCCCTTCCAGGCTGTCAGACAACCCAAAAGGAAGTGGAAAAGCTAACCAATGCCCAATAAATGTGGGTTATTGCACCCTGTCTGAGTAATTTAGTACTTGCGGGAACTAACTTCAGAACCGTTCTGGGTCCGAGTCATGTTCCTCCTGGGGACTGGGCAGTTAGATTCCAGATGACTGTCATGCAATTCTCCATGGCTATGCTTGCATAGGAGTGGTTGAATCAGGAAGTTGGAAATCTGTTTTCTGATTTTGGCTTCTCAGCTGAATGTAAATAAAAAGATGGAAGATAAAAATGGAGAAAATTGCATTAGCTTGATTAGGGGTCTTATTTGCATAAAAGAGTCTTTGAATCACAATTACCCTCCGGCTTTAGACCCTGCTTTTCTTGCCTTTCCTATTATCTAGTCCAAGGTCATTACTAAAAGGCTTCCTGTTTCATGGAAGGAGACTTACTGAAATATTAATTTCATTGCCCGAAGTAGATTCATAATGTCTGGTGAATAACTTGAGGTCCTATCAAAATCACTAAGGTAAGAGAGTTATTTTTTATGCCTTTGGAAAGATGGTTCAGGCATTTCAGTAATAGGCAGCTAAAAGTTCACTTTCATTCTGCCTGTCTTTATGGTCTAAGTGAATAGATAATCTTTATGTTCCTTGGTAATTACTGAAGCAAAATAACTGTAACTGGCTAAGATGCGTGTTCAAGGCATCATGGAGTAGGTTTTTTATTTTATTTTATTTTTTTCATTAAATTGCACTGTGCTTAGTTTTGAATATGACGGATAAGATTCTGGCTGGAAATGAACTTGCGACATTTGAAACTTGAAAACGTTTTCCCTTTTAAAAAAGTGTATGTAGAGTCTGAATATTCAAGATTTTGTTGAATGCCTTTTCAGTTTGTGAATGCTTGTAACACAAAAGCTTGATTTACAATGCTGTTTTCTCTTGGTTTTTTGATGTTGTGGCTGTATGTGTAATTTAATGCAGTGTATTAAAAAGAAGTTTCATTTTTTTCAATGGTAGAGGAAAAAGCCCCCTCTCTCCCTTACCAGTAATTAATGATAATAATACTTGCAAGCACAATTTCTTAAAACAAACTAAGACAAAACAAAAACAAACCCTAAACTGTAATTGAAGGGTTTTTACAACAGTATAGAACAACAGCCTACGGCTGTAACAGATCCACTTTGAGAGAGTTTGGCTCATTTTATTGACATATTGCTTTGTCTGTTGTGTGTAGACAGGCATTATTCTTGGCTCAAATAACATAGATCAGTTGAAAAAAAAAAAAAACCAGCAACTTATTTACCTGGTATCATGTTTGGAAATAGCCTTGAGAGCTGTTTTACTGTTCTTTTCAGCTGGTTTTGCTCAGAGTGGCTCAGTACCTCTTTGCATTGCTTTCCAGTCTATTTTCTAATCCATATCCATGCTCCCTCCCCCTCCTCTTTGCTGGAATCATTTCTGTTTTTACTTTACAAAGCAGTTTGCTTAATGTCACAACAAAATAAAGCATGGATTAGAAACAGCATTGCAGTTTTAGACTTAATGCCTTTGTGACATCTCATCGCTATGCAAATGGGATTCAAGGAGGTCATCCCTTTAGCAGTTGTTCTAGCCCTAGTATCTACTTGATATTCGTTGACCAAACTTACTAAGCATTCATTACTGAGCTAGCCTAGGTGTTTAACTCTTTGTTGGCTTGGACCTGATACTTGAGGCTGCTGGGTTAAATGGCTGCTTTTCTTGTGGATGTTTTCATTCCAGGGACCTCCTTACAACTCTCTTCTTATCTCAGTATTATGACACCTTAGGAAACGAGATGTTCATATCTGCGAGACATACTTGTTTGTATGCCAAGGCGCCATTGGAAAAGCTCGTTTGTGATGTGTTTCTTTTGCTGTCTCAAGTATTTTTATCATTGCTAAGTACTGTATTTTTAGATAGATGTTTTATTCACTCACATCTGTGACAAGTTCTTGCAGTTATTTCATAGGAAAATGCAGATCTGGGCTGGTAAATGTTCATGTGATACTTAGTTTAAAATTATATTGTCTGCAATTCAAATTTGATTCATCTGATTTAGAATATGTGTTAATAAGCAAGTCATTACTGAAGATGGAGGGGATCTGATTTTAATTCAGTAAGAACCAACTACTTTTAATGAATACAGATTATTGCTGGTGTTTCATTTGCTTGGGTAAAGGGTGTTTATTTTTCTTTCACTAGTTCAATTTTTTTTTTTTTTTTTTTTCGAGAAAGATTTTTGCTATAGGGTGTGTGGGCTTGCCAGAGAGACCAAGAGAGACAGAGAGACAGAAAATGAGAAATCACCCCCTAGGGGGAATGGCTACATTACAATCCCTTCTCCAGTCTCTTGGGATTTGCAGCACACACACACACACACACACACACACACACACGCCCAATGTGAGTTTTAAGCCGCCGATTCAGGGACTTGAACTATGGTTGACTAAGTGAGAGTCCAATATCGTAACCGTTATTACATCTGCTGGTCCCTCAGCTTCTTATTTATTTTTTTTCCTTAAAATATGGTTGTAAAAATTTAAGTCTTTGCTTATAAAATTCCATTTTGATAAGCCTTTTGCAGTTTGAGAAACTGGCCGTATTTTAAATAATTATTAAATACTTATTCTCTTATTATTTTGGTTTGGTAAAATTTTCTTATGCATCTGCAGATACAGAGGTGTCTAGACACTGAGTTTCTGCTGAGATTTTACTGGCTCAAGAAGAGCACACCTTACACTTGGTATAAGAAGACTTAGGAACAATTAGCAAGAAACAGATATGGCTTATTAACTGTTGATGTTGACACGTATAGTATTCTCAACTGGATTTGTCTGAAAAGTATTTCATGATGGGCAAAGTATTTGTACAAGCAAAATGAGAAATAGCAATTGACTGTTTTAAAAAATAATTAGAATAATAATAATAATGATTGGGGAAAACATAGAAAAGATATTGAATGTTAAAGTGGGGAGATTAATGTCTCTGTACTGACTGATATGCATGGCATTCCCTTTTGAAAAAGCAATGTAATACACTGTAAAGTTATATGTAATTCAATGTAATATAAAGAAGAATATGATGATAATAAAATAGAAAGGAAAAAAAAAAAAGAAGACTTAGGAACAAGAAAGAAGGACATTCATTTTCCACCATGTTTTCCTACACATGAATTAGCTTGGTAGCTGTTGGCAGAGTGATTTGAATGACTATTTCTGTTAAGTGTTGAGAATTCTAGGATGAATATTTTTTGAGAATTAAGGCATCTCTGGATTAAGGTATTGAATCAAGCACAAAATTCTTTAAATAAGCCACTTTAGCCTTCTATAAACTAATACTTTTCTAAAAGTGTCCTGTCTACTGGTGGTGAAGGCCTGCCCAGAAATCTGATAAAGGCTAGTTATTTTGAATTCAGCTAAGAGAAGCATTATTCCTTTCTGATCTGATCAAGGGCAAGATGAAATCGCTAGTGGTTAAAATAATGGAACAATAGGGACCAGCAGTTGGCGTAATGGCTATGTCACTGGACTCCCATGTAGTCGACCACGGTTCGAGTACTGGACTCAGTGACTTAAACTTGTGTTGGGTGCATGTGTGTGCATGCCCAGGATCCTGAGAGAATGGAGAAGGAATTGCGATGTGGCCATCCACCCTGGGGGCATGATTTCTCACTTTCTGTCTCTCTGTCTCTTTCTTTCTGGTGAGCTCATGTGTCCTATAGCAAAAACCTCTCTAAAAAAATAATAATAATGGAACAATATTTGAATGGGCAGTAAAGTGAAAAGTTATAAATTCTTTTTCATATGGTTCCCACCTCTTATCCTGTTCTTCACTGACTCATAAGTGTTCCCAGGACCCTATTATACTGTGGCAGCTTGCTGAGTGCTGGGAGGGTCAAGGAGATAAATAAAACACTGTTCTTGACCTCAAGGAACTTCAGCTCTGTGGTGAGATAAGCTCTACAGGTAACCATAACACCTGTTCTCTGCTGCTTCAAACATGAAAGCGTCTTTCTGGACTACCAGGGGGAAATGGAAAAATCACCTTGGAAAATAGAACTATTCAATGCTGGCCCATCCTGAGATAGTAGCTGAGCATGGCTTGTTACTCAAAAACTATCACTTACAGAGTTAAAATTTTCACTGCAAAGCTCTTGATCTATTCTGACAAGTCTGATTTATTCATAGGTCAATTAAAAGGAAATCTTATTTCATGAGTGTGTTCCTGGGGGAATGTGTGTAATTTTTGGAAGATTTTTTTTTTTTTAATTTTAGCTAAATCTTTTCATTTAAAGAAGACTTACAAGTTATTCTTTTGGAAAGAAATACAATTTATGAATTGTAAATTTGGATTTATAAAACAGTGTTGGAAATTTAAAGTCAGGGAACATATTCAATTTGCAGACGATCCTGATACCTGGCAGCTGCCTTTTCACTGTTGTTTTTCCACCTAAACCAGATGTTGAATGAGAGAGCTGTTGAACTGAAATAAAACCAATATTGATTAAAATGAAAGGGGGGAGACAAAGTTAGAGTATGTATTAGCTGCAATGAGATAAAGCCTGAATTTCATTTATCTCTGCTGTCATTGTTTCCATTACTGCAGATGATTCCATTGAATGTGTTCAGGCATGGATGAATTATAATAGCAGTAAGTTTTCTTTGGGGGCTTTTGGGAAAGTTTCAAAAATGAGTTTGCTTAGACTTAGATGGAATTGTTCTTTGCCGGAAGCCTTGATTAAAAAAAAAAAAAAAAAAAGAAAGAAAAATTGCCTTGCTCTGTGTTTTAGGAAATTGTCTTTTTTCTAAATAGAAAACTGTCAAAAACTTAGAAAAAAAAATTAGTAGGTTAAAACATTTTGCATCTTGCCTAGTCCATTTTGTTTTAGAAATCTAGTTTCTTGTTACAAAGCATGCTAGTTAATAGAATGCTTTAGGCTGGCTGTTGTCATCAGTGTTTTCAGATGCAATATTAAAGAGTTCTTCGATCCTTGTCCTGCTAATAGGCTGAAAATGCTACCAGATGAGCCACGGAGCTTTGGTTTGTGGCTTGGAGTCAGAATCAGAAGCCAAAGACTTTAATTTTAGATCTGGATTCCAAACCGTGACATTTTCATTGGGCATCATTTTTAAACAATGGAACTGGTCTTTATTAAAATACCTTAAAATAGTATGTTTCAACTGTGTTACTGCTCATTGTATTAAGATTCTGGTTTATACACACACTTGACTGCAGTGTTCCTTTCTGCCTTTCTGTTTTCCCCTTGACTCTAGAGTCAGAGTCTCCACTTTCCTTTATTTTATTTTTAATAGTTAGAAGAAACCTTCATGTTAGCCATACTCAAAAAAACTTCACAGCTGTTAACTCACATAAGAAGGAAGGAGAGAGATTCTTATAGGATTTTGAGGTTTTTATATATTTTTATATTATGTTTACCTTACTGGCTCCCTGGTTAAACTTTGTGTTTCTCTTGGGTAGAAACTCTTTCAATGTTCATTTTACAGCTCACATATAAGATGGCTAGATTGAGTAAATAAAGGTACAGGCTCTCAGTTGAATATGAATATCATAAAAAACAATAAATTCTTTAGCGTTAAGTATTTCCCCAGTATTGTATGAGACATATTTTTATCTGGCAACTCAGTTTCTGCATGGATCACAGATGATCTTATAAAGGATGTTGAGAAAGATTTTGCTGAATGACTAGATGAGTCTGCACATGGAAATGTCTGGTAGTTAGAAATGCTAATTCAGAGCACAGTAGACCTTGATTCAAAAATCATTATCACGTGGCGTGGTGGTTGAGGTGCTGGACACTCCCACATGGCTGACCGTGGTTCAAGTCCTGCTGAACCTGTTGGCTTGCTTTCTCACTTTCTTTCTCTCTCTCTCCCTCTCTCTCTCTCTCTCTCTGTGTGTGTGTGTGTGTGTGTGTGCGCGTGTGTGTGGTCGAATTAAAATAAAAGAATGAAAAAAAAATTAAAAAAAAGAATCATCATATGCTTCGGTGGTACTAGAAGCCCTGGAGATTGTCCTGAATGATTGTAAAGACCCATAGTTCTCAAATTTTGAGGAGCATCAGAGTCACCTGGAGGGTTTGTTTAATGATAGATTCCTGTACCCTACCCCATATTTTCTGATTTAGTGGACTTAGGATGGGATTGCATTTTTTGTAAGTTCTCAGATACTGTCAATAGTCCTGGTCTGAGACAAGCCTTTGTGGTACTCTGTGTAGATCCTTGAGGAGTTGGCAAATGTTTTCTGTAAAGCATCAGACAATAAACATTTTCAGCTTTGTAGACCATACTCTATTACAACTACCAGAATCTGCCTTGCAGCTTATATGTAGCCACGGATGATATGTGAAGGAAAGGGCATGGCTATTTTTCAATAAAACTTTATATCTGTGAATACTACTGGCCAGATTGGGCCTATGGCCCACAATTTGTAACCCCTTCCTTAGAGTGAGAAAAGATGAGAAATGAGGGCAGACCAACAGGTTCATCCAGGTTTAAGGATTGAGAAGAGGAAAAGGAACCATACAAAAAAACAATTCAAGCAATGGAAAACTGGCGTGGTTGGGGAATAGTGTCACTTAAGCCAAGAAATCAGATTTTCATGAATGAAAGCACACATAATTCTCATGTGCTGTTGTAGAGTGATTCAGGATACAGAACCAGATGAATGCTGAAAGAGGCCGCTGGACTTGGCATTTGGGACACAGTGACTGACCAGTGACTGGGCAGTTTCGGTAGGGTGGAGGGGATGCCTGCCAGATGGCGAAGGAGGTGGAGGCAGTAAGTTCTGAATACTCTTTCAAGAAGTTTGGCAGTGAAGGAAAGGAGGCAATTAGGGCTGAGGCTTAAGGAGAAAGTTGGGTCCAGGAAGGTTTTATGAGTCTAAGAGGAAAGCAAGTATGTCCGTGAGCAGAAAGGTCCCTAGAAACAGGAGCCTGGGTTGTCCATGTTGTCCCTTAAGAAAATGGTGAATGATGTACAGTGATTGAATGTATAAAAGAAATTAAGATAAAATTAAAAAAAAATAGTGAACCACAGCTTTGTAGCATATACTGAAAAGGGAGCAGATGGAAAGACAAGAGAGGAAAGATTTTTTTTTTTAACTTTGCTAGAGGGTATGTGTGCTTACCAGAGGAAGACAGAGAGAGAGAGAGCATCTCCCAATAGGATGTGGTCATGCTGCAATCCCTTCTCCATTTCTTTATTTTACTGGGATTTTGGACACACTTGCACACATGCCTGATTTATTTTTCCAGTTCCTGAGGCCGGGATTTGAACTGAGCTGTCTGTCACTTGGTATCTGGCTCCATTAGTCACCAGGCCACTGGCTGGCCCAAGAGGAGAGATAATTAACAGAGAAAAGTTCTTCAAAGAAACAGGATGGGAAAAGATTAAAGGAGCCTGTAAGGGGAGCACCTCTGACTGAAGAAGGCGAACATCTTCCTCTGAGACAAACTAAGAGTGGGGAAGAAGAGGGAAAGGGAAGAAAGCTAGGTGGGGAAGAAGAACCAGAAGGAATAGAAGGGGAGGGGAAGGAGGGATTCTAAGAAAATCGATGAAGATTTAAAGCAGACAATGCATTAGTGAGCATATCAAATACAAAATTTACCAGGCAGAATTGAGCACTGCGCTGGGGTTGGAGTTTATATATTAAAATATGTACATCCACACAGTTGTCTAGAACTGTCCTGTAGTCCATAGCAACCTGGGAACTGTAGAAAACAAGACAATGTTATTCTGAATTACAGGTTGTCAAGAAATGTGGGTCAGGAGAACCTGAAATGACAGGATTTAAGAATGCCCATGAATAGGAATAGTAAGGAAAGCTAAGTGGAGAAGAAAATGAAGCCAAGATTGATGTATGCGCCACAGGTTGAAGAACGTGAAGTCTGGTGAAGATGAACAGGTTTAGAGGGAGCGCTAAGGAAGTTGAAGAGGGAGAGGTTTTGTCATTTCTCAGTGATTTCAGACGTGGCAGTTCAAGGAATGACAGAGGCCTGGGGTTGTGGCTGTGGAATTAGGCTTCTAAAGTAGAGTTGAGGTGAGTGTTGTCAGGAATTGAGGTGAATTAGGTAAGATGATGGCGGTCAAGAAGGCTCTTGCCACATCAGAGAGACCTGGTCCTTTTTCTGCCTTGCCCTTTGATACCTGACTGAACCTTAAGACTCTGTCCTTGTCTTTGCTTTTGATTTTGGGAGGGCCCACGGAGGCCTGCTCTTTTTTGACTGCTCTGCCCCTGCTGGGTATGATGCGCCTCTTCTTTGACTGCTTACGTAATTCATTACTTATTTTCACGCTCTCCTCATTTCTTTCCACCTGGCAGAAGCATGAAGCTAGATTACAGACACATGGGATATTTTTGTGTTGGTAACTTGAACTTCTTTGACTATCCTTTCCAAATCAGAAGGGAGTCATTTTCCAGTTTCCTCTCTAAAAGAGAGCAAGTCTCCCTCCCTCCCCAGTGTTGCCAGTTGTTAGGCATTGAACATTTGCTGTAAATTCAACTCTGTATTATGGCAGACTTCTTTGAGGAAGTCTGCCTGTTGTAAAATGTTTGGGCTCACTTGCTTTTTACACTCAAACTTCTAGTTTCAAGTTTGGCATTACTTATAAAATAAAATATAATAGAAATATTTTCCATGAAAAAGTACGATGGTCAATCACTATGCAGAGAGAACTGTGTTCAAATTCTGGCTCCGATAGCTTGAGAAACACACTGGACATGTGTATTCATTCCTCAGATTCAGAAATGATAGAGAAATGGAGGGGAAAATGATTGTGATGTGGCCAGGCCCTGTAGGGCGGGTGCTTTCTCTCTTTCCTTCTCTTCCCCGCCCCTTCCCCCCCCCCCCCCCCCCCCCCCCCCGGACTCTCTTACGTACACATGTGCCCTCTGGCAAAAATCTTACAAAATTACAATTTCATACAGATAGTAACCTTAATAAATTAAATAAGAATAACATTTAAATGAAATTTTAAGAAGGATTTAAAACAAATCTCAAACAATTTTACTATAGAGGGTTCATGGGTCAAAGGGATCATTCCCATTGCCCCCTCATCCTTGCTTTTTTTCCTGCCTTTTACACACAACCCTTTTCTTTCTCTCACAGAAAAGAGAACTGTTTAAAATTTGTCTTTGTATTCGAAGCTATTTTTTTTTTGTAGGAATGGCTTAGTTAATATTTCACATTCTTATGTATCAGCTGAAATATCAAAGAAAATGAATTGGAAGAGTATATCTTTTTTTTTCTGTATTTGAATCCACACATCTCATGCTAGATTTCATGTCTCATACAGATGGCGTTACCCTCTGTATATTTTCCGTCCTGTTTATAATTGCCAAAGGAAAGATGTAAGTATAAAAGGTAATGAAAGTTGGAGAAAGAATATTAGAATAGCTGTCAGATGTTATGAATGCCATATCTGTTTTGCTGGAATGCATGGAAGTTTACCCTTTGGCCAAACCTGTGCAGAAAAATTTACCCTCTACTTGACATCTATTGGTGTATTGAGAGCTAAGATATTAAAAATAAATTCTAAAATTTATTTTAGAACGACCCCAACTTTATATTGTCATTGTGGAAGATAATAGGTATTGGTAGAAGAGAACAAGAAACTTGGATGGATACAGTACTTGAAATTCATACACAGGATCTCAAAACCTGCCGGATAATAACAAGGGTCACATACATTTTGGTAAGGCACGTGGCTTGGTGTTAAAATAACCTGTACTCGACAGATAGTTTCTAAGGGCAGAATAAACTCAAACTTAACTACAGTAATGATACGTGTGTGTGTGTGTGTGTGTGTGTGTGTATGTGTATGTGTATCCATATCCTGTGTATGAATCACAAGTACTGTATCCATCCAAGTTTCTGGTTTTCTTCTTCCAATACCTAGTTTATTTATTTATTTATATCAATTACACACACACACACACACACACACACACACACAATCTCTCTCTCTCTCTATATATATATATAAATATATATATATATATATAAATATATATATATATATATATATATATATATATATATATAAATATATATATAAACTCTATTCTTCATCACTATATATATATTGGCCAGGCAGTGATGCAGCTGTAACACAGCTGGAAAAGGTTCTAGAATTGTGTCCAGCATGAGCCCATGATTCAGGCTAGCTGAGGCTGGAGAGTGGATTGCAATGTGATGATCCTGTTGGGAATGCATGTCTCTCTCTCGCTCTCTCTCCATTTATAAATAATTTACAAACTACATAAGAATCATAGAACTTTAGGGATAGAGGACACATTAGAGCAAATCTGCTTTTTTTTTTTTTTTTTTTTTTTTGAGAGGTTTTTGCTATAGGGCACGTGCACTCACCAGACAGACAGAGACAGAGAGACAGAAAATGAGAAATCACCCCCCAGGGAGGATGGCCACTCTGCAATCCCTTCTCCATTCTCCTCTCGGGACCTTGGGCATGCATGCACATGTACCTGGCGTGAGTTTTAAGCCACTGGATCCGGGACTTGAACTGCATTCGACTACATGGGAGTCCAGTGACATAGTCATTACGCTAACTGCTGGTCCCTTAGAGCAAATCTGCTTTAATTATATGATAAATCAAGGTTCAAAGAGTATGAGTGAGTTACCTAGGATCACATGGTGAATCAAGGCTAGAATCCAGTCATCTAAAGTCCAAACTCTATTCTTCATCACAAATTGTCCATCTGGATTTAAGCATTTTGGCATTTTCCACAGTTGAAGCTACATTTTAAGGTTTTGCTGGCCATTTTGGAAGACTTATTTATGATTTAAAGTAAGGTAAACTACCTGTGTCTTGTTCATCATGCAGCTATTCACTCTGGACACAAACATCATCACCTCAGATGAACTTGTAGGGAGTAACTGTGAGGAAAATGACGATCAGAAGGGGGAAGGAGAGATTGTGACAAAGCAAGCTGTGTTTGTAGGTGCAGGCACAGCACCTGTGACTTAGAAGCAAAAAACGCCGAGATGTGTGCCATCAGAAATGTGTCTCTCACTCATCAATCAGTGTTTATCAGAACTGGAGGTCTCAGTAAGTGAACTGAATGCTTTCAATCCAGGCATGTCAGTAATTGCCATCGACCAAGCGTTCTGTCACACCTGCCTGCTTTTCTTTCTTTTTTCTCTTTACTTCATTACATATTGATTGACTTCATGGGTTTTACAAGTTCATAAATCACCTTCTTTTAAGCGGCTTCTTGGCTTTTGTGTGTGTAGACGAGAGTACTGGGAAAGATTGATACTTGAATCACAGTAACAAAGAACTTCATCTTCCCTCCTTTAGCTTCATATGCAAGAGCGGGGCATCAAAAGACCATGTCATTATGATGAAACAGACTTAAAGGCAGGGCAAACATCTTATAAAAACCTGTGGTGAGAACAGCCAGTCCCTCTGGGTTTGCTGGAAGCTCTGGCATTGTGCACGTGGAAGTCATCGGAGAGAGCCGGGAGACTAGACAACCCAGAATAGAGTTTAATATTAATGAAATAATGAGGCACCACTCTTGCAGATAATTACAGATATCATTACCTGATTGCAAATCTATAGTTCTGGCAAAGGGTACAATAGATTTTCATCTATCTTGAAGGTTTGCATTTTATATTGCCTACAGTAGAAAAATAGATAAGGCGATATCTGTGATTTTTTAACCTCTTTGTCGTGTAAATCTTCAGAATTAAAATTTTGTTATTTATTTCCTTATTTTTGCTTTGCTATAGGGTACCTGTGCTTGCCAGAAATAGACAGAGAGGGGAAAAAGAAATCACTTCCCAAGGGTCCTTTTTGCTCCTCTCCTCTCTGGAGATTTTTGGGCATGCACGCACAAATGTCCAAGATGTTTTTCAAGCCACCAGGTCCATGACTCATACTATACTACACAGTTGGCCATGTGAGACCCAGCTGCCTTAACTACCATTGCAAACAGTGGCCTGTTTTGTTATTACTTTTACTAAAAAGGCGGAGTATTTTCTCCACTATGGACATTTTATTTTATATACTTATTTTTTTTGGAGAGGTTTTTGCTAAAGGGCGCGTGTGCTTGCCAGAAAGATAGAGAGATAGAAAGTGAGAAATCACCCACCGGGGGGATGGTCACGCCTCAATCCCTTCCCTTCTATTCTCCTCTCAGGATCTTGGGCACGCACGCATGCACAGGCGCCCGGTGTGAGTTTAAGCCAACCGGGTCTGGGACTTGAACTGTGGTCGACTACGTGGGAGTTCAGCGACATAGCCATTACACTAACTGCTGGTCCCGTGGACATTTTAAATGTTTGTTTCATCGATGATTCTTAAACCATTTATTTTTTATTGTTTATAGTTACAAAGTGGTAATATAAAATTGGCAAGGGTATTTTCCTATTTTTAGCATCTAAGGGTTTTTGTTGTGACATAAACCAGTTATATGATATTTACATTCTTCACAGGTGAATTTTCAAATGTTCATTTCTTGCTGTATACAGATACTGAATATATGAATACTGAGTGAATGCTTTTCTATTTTTAACATCTGTGTTTTTGATGAATATAAACCAGTTATTAGGTACTCTTTAAGGAAAGGCCCAAGTAGTTGTACATATTAATGCCCAGTGTCCTCTTAAACAAGTCAGTCAACTTTGTAGGTTGGTAGTCCAGTATTAGCAGCAAAAAAAAATCATATTCTAGACAGTCTTTGAAAGCTGATTTAATTTGGAGATATTTGGTTATTCTTTTCTGAATTAATTTAATTTCTGACAGCCAGTTTAATACATCAAAAGGGAAAAAGAAAGCAAAACTGCATTTGAGGACGTCTGTAATTAATAGAACTGACTTCTGAAGAGCCTTACATGTGGGAAGTGGCGTATTCTGAAGGGACAGAGAAAAACAATTGAGGATTGAGAAGCGGGACTCTGAACCAATTTCCACTTTAGTGGTTCAGAGCCATCACTTGTATTTTTTCCATGAAGATGAGGCAGGAGGAGGACAGAACATGTTCTGGGAATCGCTGTCATTTCTTAGCAAAGTTTGCAAACAGAATTTATAGGCATAAGTGTGTCTTTTGCACCAGTTTAGTAAAATGACAACCACTCTCACAATGTTGTTACAGAAAGTCAAATCAATGAAGTGATGTGATAAAGATAGCCATATTTACTGTGGATTACTCAAATTCAATGGTACATGTGGTGTTTCCTTGAGATAGCTTTAGTAAATATACAAATCCAGGGAAATTCCCTTTAAACCAGTAATAATATCACTGTTAATTGAAAGCTCCAGAATCTGTACTAAGTACTTTCTGTTGGGTCATCAGAAAAGTCCTGAAATGTTTTCCTATGCAAAACTGCATTATGACTGTTCCCACGACCCGATAGGAGGTTTCATCTCTTCTGAGGTAGACACTGTGTTCGTTTTTATAGATAAAGATCCTGAGCCCAAAGGAGGCAAATTTAATTGGTGGCTCCACACATAAATGATAAAACTTAAGGGAGCCAGCAGATGGTGTAGCAGTTATATCACTGGACTTCCACATGGTCATCTGAGGTTCAAGTCCCGAACCCAGTGGGTTAAAAATCATGCCAGATCATGTCTGCTCAAGATCCCAGGAGGAGTCATGGAGGAGAAGGGATTACAGCATGGCAATTTCTCTGGGGGGTGATTTCTCACTTTCCCTCTCACTGTCTGTGTCTCTTCCTCTCTCCCCAGCAAGCACATGTACCCTAAGGCAAAACTCTTTTTTAAAAAAAAATGATGAAACTTATGTTTGAGATCATATTTTTCCTTGAAAACTATGATATATGTCATGCTTTATTGACTGAATGCATCCAATCTTTTTATTTAACTTCTTGAAGAACATTTAGAATGTGATATTTAAACAGAAAAGCAGATATTTAATGGTTAAAACAATAGAAATGACTGAAATGAAATTACCTCATAATTGTAGATTTTCTGCAACCAGATACTTTTGCCTATTGTAGTTTTTTCACCTTTTACTTTTCCAGTAATATGCTTACGGGGTTCAAACTTATTTTAGTATTAATTGATATGAGAATATAACTTTAAAAAGATAAATTTGCTGACAAAAGGCCCACAAATTATATTTCGTGATTAGAAATTACTTTTGCATGAATTCATTGAATTAATACGAAATTTGAATGCCCGCATTGCGCCAGGCTTTTCTCAAGCCCTGAGGGATATGAGGCGAACAAGAAAGACAAGGTCCTGCTTTCATGAAGCTTATAGTTTTTTGAGGAAAGACAGATAATAAATAAGCACTATCGGTATACTTTTATCCATTTTTTTGAATTACTCATAGCCAGAAAGACCCTATGAACAAACAGTATATATTGAAAGTGCTATTAGTCCTTTAGTTTCCTTAGAAAGCTGTATCTTTTCTTCTATTTTGTTTTAATAAGCTTGAAAGCTCCACAGAAGTAACTGGTTGGTTACTTCATGAATTAGCAAGGTTTGGAAGGTCTTGAACCGGCTTGAGATGTGTGAAGGAATCAGAAGCTGCTTGCCTGAGTGAAGGTCCTGCAGAGAAGCCTGAGAGAGTAGAGAACCACACATCTGAGGGCCCAGCCTGGTTGCACAGTGGGTAGCAAACTCAACTGCAGTGCCGGAAGCCACGTGGCCAGCTGCATGTTTAGCTACTGGGGTTGCTTGAAAACACACCAGGTGCGTGTGCCCAAGATCCTGATGAGCTGGAGAACTGGAGAAAGGGGAGGATCATGGGATGATGAATCACTCTTGCTTTCTCACTCATGTATATGCTATCATGAATAAAATAAATAACAACAGAATGTAAACAAACAAAAAAGAGCCATGCATATGAGGAAAGGAAGTAAGTACCAGAGGGAAGAATACAAAAAATTATTTTGGCAACTTCTCCTTACCAGAATTCAGAACTCTTTCTACCAAATTGTGCATCAGGAGAGGGCCAGTGGAATGGAGGCAGATAGAGTGAAGTCCTTTGGGATTCATTTGCCTTTTGTTTGTGACCACCTTGACCCCACTAACCAGCTGTACTGCTCCAAAGTGACATGGTTAAACAGCTGCAGAGCTGGGATTAGAAGTTTATGACCTAGGAATCCTATGCTTACAGTTCTTTGAGGTGACATCAAGGAGAGAGCAGTCTTCCTTTAAATCATGTCGACTGAGAATCTCCAAGAATTTCCCGAGCTGCAACCATCTTTGCTCTCCATTGCTGGTTCTCCTCTCTATTCCCAGTCGTGTTGGTGGGAAGCTGTTTCCTAACCTGTGGTTCCCATTTCTGGCTGTGCATCAGAATCAAGGGAGCTCTAAAAGACAGATTTTAGGTACTGTCGATTTAAGCCGCTTACTAGGCAAAGAACAAGCAAGGGAGTATAGGTTAACCTTCCTCCCATAGTAGTAAGACTTAACAATTTCTCTCTGAATCCTCACCTGCAAAACTGTAGGAAAGTCATCTCTTAGCCAGCCTGTCTCCTTTGCTCCTGCCCTATAGAATTTTGGGTAGGAAAGAGTAAGTCATAAATTCCATTTGACTCTCAGTCTGAGACCACTAGTCTACCCTGAGAACCTTCTGCTCCTGGGAGAAGGCCCAGGCAGGACCCTTTGAAGTTTGGCCACATTTCTTGCTATTATACTGAAGTTGGTGCTCCCCCTTTCCTGTTGCTGAGTGGAGCTGGGAAGTTTATCTCCTCAGAGGGGGCAACACAGGTTCATCACACCAGCACCATCACACACCATCTCTTCTTCCCCACCTTCGTCTCTGGGCCCACTTCTTTTTCCCTCCCCTTATCAATGTACATTTGGTTCCCCATCCTCCCTTTTGGGGGAACTCTGTTCAGTTGCTATGTCCTCCCCTGGGTATATTTAAATAGGATGTATGAGACACAGACTTCACAGTTATCAGCATTGCCCTTGATACAAGAACAAAGGGTTCTTTGGTTTCAGCACCAAGGGTTTCCTTTGTAGAATAGGACCTGCCTGATGCTTTGGTTTGCCAAGAGCACCCAGCACATACTTATTGACTCTTTGGAAGGGAAACTAACTGGGAAGCTTAAGGATAATTATTCAGTACTTGGGGTTTATAGAGAGCATTTCTTCACAGTAACTCAAGTTTCTTTTAATGTGAAGTAATACCACTCATTCCAAGTTGGAACTATGGGTTAGTCATATTTTTCCTCCTCAGTAAGAGGTGAGTTTTAAGAAAGTCAGCCTTTCTGAGGAGTCTGTTTACTATAGAAACTAATGCCCAAAGTAAATGGTTGAGGCTGACAGATGTGTTGAATCTTCACTTTGGCAGGAGTTTAGATTTCCAGTCTTTTCAGTCTTCCACTGTTGATGAATTCTGTACTTAAAAAAAAAAAAAAAAAAAAAAAAAATCATATGGCAAGTTCCTAGGTTCCTCTGAGATATCGTTCATTTAGATTTGAATACTTAGTTATCCAAACTGGTTATTGGTAGTTCTCTAAACTTTGGACGCAGTGTTCTCCTTTCTTTACAGTGACATTCTCTATATAAAGCCCATTCAAAACATATAAAAGCAGAGCTTCCCTGCTCCTAGGACTTGACAGGAGCTCCACCCCCTGGTCAGATCTGGGTGAAAAGTTCTTATATTACCCCCTATTATTCCTACCTGGCAAATGGTGCTTCTTGCTGAGAGACAATGTAGACAAAACAGAAACTCAGGAGCTCTGCTCTCTCTGTTATCTATGAAAACTGTACAGCCTAGTCCACATCCAAATATAGGCAGTGAGACAAGATTTAAGAAAAGTCCATATCTCAAGCAATCTCACAAAAAAAAAAAACCCACAAAAGCCTGAATTAATTAGAGATAAGTTTTATTTTATTCACCAGACTGTTACTAAGATAAAAAGTTGCATTAGAAATCTTAGACACAATTTGAAGGACAAAGTGTGTAAAGAAGTTTCAAACTATTTAAGATCCTGCTGGCAGAAAACACTCACCTTGTCCCCTGAGCATTTGATAAAATGAGGACATTGCTGTGTTGTAGTCAAGCTTTCAAATCTCTAGGGAAGGAAGAACCTTAGATAGTTCTGAGCTATTGTTGGGTGCGAGGCTAGAGGGTAGAGAACCACCTGATATTCCAGGATTGAGGAAAATATGACACATTGCCCTATTGAAACTTTATAAGAGCTTTTCTGACTTGGCATCATAGAGAGCTCAGGGTAAGGTGGTGGGATGCCCAGAATTTGAAAAAATTATTGAAATCCATCTAGAGTTACTTTTGGGAAAAAAAAAATCAGCAATTAGATGGGTAATTCTACCGGGCAGGAATCAGCTGTCCAAATGTTACAAAAACAGTGGCTGCTGTACTTTCATAGAAACTATAGCTAAAATTAACCCTGGCTAATGTCCCTTATCAAGAACAACAGAGATTTGTGCTCCTGGTCCAGCAGACACGGCCAAGCCCAAGACTTTCCTGGGCTTGTAGCAAAGATCATAGTTTTATTTAAGTAATCATTTAAATATTCAAAAATTTTAGCTTTTACATTTTTAATTAGATACTTTTTACTTGTAGGGTAGTTTAGTAAATATTCTCACTAGCTTAAAAACACAATGTGGGCAGATAAAATCTTTGTCTCTATTATGTATTAATATTTTAAAAAGAATTATTCAATTTTACTTATTATTTAAAATTTGCTACAGGGCAAATACACTCACCAAAGAGAGAGAGAGAGAAAGGGAGAGAGAAAGAAAATAAAGCAAGGCCACCAGGTCCAGGACTTGAACTGTGGTCAGTCACATGTGAATCCAGCGCCTTAACCACCACGCCACCTACTGGCCCTGGCTCCTTCCTTACTTGATCACTGCTCTCTAGCACAATTAGTCCCTGCATGTATTTTGGACTTGATTAAAGTATGTTAGGTGAATGAATGACTACTGAAACAGTCAGGTCTTTACGTTTTTGTCAGTGAAGTGGAGCCATTGCGGGCATTGTGAATATGAAAGGGGTCTATTAGAGCAGTTAGGAACACAGTGCTTTGGGCTGAATCTAGCTCTGCACTCAGATGTTAGGATATTGGGAATTTTCTTAACGTTTCTGTGCCTCAGTATCCCCCTCTATAAAGAGGTAGTAGGAATGCACTTATCCTGTATAATTCTGTAACTATAAAATAGGGTTGAATCAACATTTGAGAGGGAGCATGTGTATAAAATAATCTGCTTTAAAACTAAGTAAAGAAATTCCATTTTCACCCATATTTCAGACTGTCACCAATTAGTGATGGTACCTTTCCAATGACAGATGTCAGGAATGAAACCAAAGAAAGCATTCATTGTTCAAATTGTTGAGATGTGGAGGTAAAATCTATCACATTACAACACAGAAATTTAAGTACAACTAGAATATTGAACTCTGATGCAAAATACCCTTAATTTTTGTGAGAAACTGTTTTATACAATATAAAGAATCTATTGTTCTTATCAAGAAACAAAAATCTGGTAATAGATAAGTGTTGTTGAGTCTAAATGACACTGAGTATCTTTGGCTATTTCTCTCCACCTTTTGCCATTCTACTTTAAAAGGACTTAGTGCTCATTGGTTGGCATGATAAATGCGTCCTTCATGAAGCACAGTATGGAAGCCCAGGAGGAAAATGTGTATCTGGTGGAGACCACGCTAAGAAGAAGGCACCTTTTATCCATATGCACTATTAAATATTCATGGTTTCCCTAATGCTTTATGTGTTAGGAATTTATAGTCAAGGAGTTTCTAAACAAGCAAGATTGTTAAAAAATAAATAGAAGTGTAAACATGTTTTAATACATATATTTTATACACATATATAAACATATAAATATGACTCACTTATAGAATTTTATTTATTTATTTGCTTGATTGCTAGCTATAGGTTGTGTTCATTTACCAGAGAGAATTAGAGAGCAGGAAAGTAAGAAATTTTCCCTCTCTCCCCTCTTCCCCAACCAGGGAGCATGGTTACTCTGCAATCTTCCCTATTCTCTTCTTGGGATTTTGGGCATGCATGAACACTCACCTGATGTGTTTTTTAAGCCACTGGGTACAGGACTCTGAACTATGCAGTTTGGCCATGTGGAATCCAGTTACCTTAACCTTCATATCACTCACTCACATGTATTTTCATAATTTATAAAGTATTGCAGGTCACAAGGTAAAAGATGTCCTTCAGGAACAAAACAGAGGTATAGTGGTAAAATCCAACACTCTGGGAGGCTGACCATGTGGCAGGCTGACCCACATGGCAGGGTTCCAAGATTGCATGTGGAGATTCCGAGTATTCCGGGTATACATGCGCCCATGGGCCTGGAGCTGGCTGAGGTTGGGTGGGGATCATGGCATCAAGAGGGACTGCTAGTCTTCTCTCCGTTATGAAAGAAAGAAATGAATAAACTTTTAAAAAGATGTCCTCCAAATTTAAAATAGTGAATATTGCAAATAAGCAATGAAATAAGTCAATAAAAAAGAAGGAATTAGAAAATCAAAGTGTAAAACCAAAAGAAAACATGTGTATCATTTGGCATGTGTGAATCAAGTACTTCTAAGTGCAAGATGCTGTGGTTCTCTGTAGTTTAATAGTAATATAAAGGCTGATATTACTATTAATATATATTGTGGATTTACTCTAAGTTGTAGGAAGTTTTGTGCTAAGCATTTTATACATGTTAAGCTCATCACAGTTCTATAAGGTAGATATTATGCCCATTTTTTAGTTGAGACGACAGAGTTTAAAGGCTTCAGTTAATTTGTTTGAGATTAAATATTGGATTGTCAGAAAAGTCACGACATGTTTTTTAATGTTTTTCTATGCAAAAACGTGTCATGACTTTTCAAGCAACCCAACTGCTAATAGTTTATGGAGTCAGGATATGAATCCATTTCTTAGTGCTGTGCAGTTTTGACCATGATTAGCCTGTAAATCATAAAATCTCAGCCCTTGGGAAGCTTAGGTTCCTTATAACACCACTAACAGGCCCTTAGCTGGTAAGAAAACTTGCCTCCCCTCCCTTACTAATACTTTGAGGGTTTTAGAACTCTGTTGCCTGCTCTTGACCATCCTGGTGTCAACTTAGAAAAAAAAATTCCTAATAAAATCCATGTGCCCTAACTCCGAGATTGTCACTTCTTCAGAAAATGACAAAACCAACTCATAAATTCCTGTGTGTCAAGACTTGTAGGAGAATGGCTGAGGTGAGACTGAATCAGAAATGCATGAAAACCTGATGTAGTCTTTTCTGTTTGTGCCTAAGATCATCTTGCCCCCTTGCAAAAAGCAGAGATCCTGATGTTAATGCCTGTTTGCAATTTTAGCTTGGGTCTTGTTATAAAGTTTACATTGAAAGCTTTACATTGGTACGAGGCTCAGGCTAAATTTGAAAGTAGCTGTAGGGGAGACAACTTTAACATTTCCCCAGGGAAGTGGACTGGAAAATTGCTGGAGAGTGAACTGTAGGGAACAATCTTGAATTGGTCTCTTGGGCTGGACATAATTACCTAATGGATTTTCCATCTCTCAAAATTTTAGGAAGGAAAAAAATTGTCTTAAAAAATAGCAACAAAAAAGTGAAATCCATGACCTCTTCCATTTCTCTTTAGGACTGTAAACTCCTGTCCTTCGGAGGAGCCTTTGAAGAGTGGGGTGTGTTGGGGTAGAAGCAAGCCAGGGAGAAGACGTAAAAGAGAAATCAGGTTGATGTGTGATTGAAGACTCACAAATTATGTACGTCTATTTCTGCTTTCTCAATCATTGCTGAGTGAGGATGTTCAGCTCCTTTCAAGACTGTTTTGGGTGCAGCTGGAACTATATTTTAATGAACAATATAACCTAATTATGATTGAACATTTTATTTTTCCATGGACTCTAAAGGTATTTGTTGAGTGGCTTAGCTGTTTGCACACCATGGTTTCCTGGTCAAAGGAGTCCATTATGCCATCAGGTCTCACATTGAATACCCACATCTGCATCCCTCCAACTTGCTTAGAAATTTTATTAGAGCAAGAACATCAAATCTAGTTCTTCTCACACCACCTGTATATATCCCAATACATTTTGTTAAAAACAAAACAAACATTATTTCTTCTATACATGAGAGAGACAGACAGACAGCATGCCCAAGAGGGTCGTCATGCCACGATCCAGCCCAGCTTCAGTCAGCTCTGGTTCATGGACATGCATGCACTTGACATGTTCAGGAAGTTCTCCAGATGTGAACTCAGTATCATCCCATGTGGGCAACCTTTGTAGGTCATTGTGTTACTGCTGCACTGCCATCCAGAGCCTACATTTTCTGTCTTAATGTAATTTATTATTCAGATTGCCTGAGGAATGGCAAAGCATTCCCTTCTCTTAACTTTTACTTTGTGTGTAGTGACTCACACTTGGCCTGGGAATAAATATGCACAAGTGGAGGAATACAGCCTCTGTGATTTCAAATGCATGAGTTGGAACTTTAAGTGTGATTGCTTACTATGTGCCTAGTACAGTGTTTCAACTGAGGCAGACCTGAAAGTGAAAGAGACACTGATGAATTGCTTTCCCCAGAAGGAAAACTAGATCATTTACAGGAGAAACTGAAACATCAGGTATACAATGGCAAGAGCTCTGAGGGATCAAAATGCTATGGAATTCAGACAAGGGCGATTCCACCGTAGCTTGAGAGTTTATGAGAGAGGTTTTTTGAATATAAAGCTTTAGTCTTGACTGAGGAAAGAGGGATATTCCAACTGGGCTTAGTAGCGAGCAGAGGCCACTCTGTGGGGAGTACTGGGCAGACACTGTGCATGGTTTCATTTGCTTGGTGTTTTCGTTTTGTGAAAGATGATAGAAAATTGGAGCTGGATTTTGAGGAATCCTAGATGTCAGGAAGGGAGCTTGAACCATATTCATTAGGCAGTCGGACTTTGCTGAAAAATTCTGAGCATTTTTAGCATCATTATGGGAACCATGATTGGAGTCCAGCAATCTAGAGGCAGACAGTATGCACAATGGGTGGGAGAGACATGTGGGCAGATAGAGAGATGCAATGGCGGCAGTGATTGAGGATGAGCAGGAAGGCAGTAGGGCCCTAGAGCTAGAGCAGGTGGGATGGACACAAGAACGGGGATCAGGACACTGTGGAAGGAGAATCAACAGTTTAGGCACTAATTCAGTGTGGGGGTGAAAGATGAAGAATTAGAGGTTAGGTGGCAAGGAAAAAGATGGTGATTTCAACAGTATTGGATAAAAAAGGAGAAATGTGGTTGGCACATGTGCTGGTGTGTGTGTGTGTGTGTGTGTGTGTGTGTGTGTGTGTGGTTGGGGGTTCATGGGCAGTAAAGAGTTGTGGCCAGAATGACTATTTCTGATCCTGATTTGACACCTCCTTAGCAGAATAATCTGGGGTAAGTGGTTACACCTCCTGAACATGCTTCTGCACCCATAAAATACATTTCTAATTCTTAAGATTCATTATTCCAAATCTTATTTGTTTAAGAGAAGTAGAGAATGAAATAGATGAAGTAGTTCTTAGCAAGTAAGTAAAAGGAAGAAGAGGAAATGGAATACGGAAATCTTCTGAATTTTCTCTTGCTGCATAAGATTTAGACTCTTGACATTTCAAGCGGAAAAAACACACTTTAAAGGAATGACGGAAGGATATGTTAATTAGTTGGTGAAGAAGGCACGAAGCTTCTCCTGACACTTGAGGAGGCAATATTTTGTGGCAGTACCTATACTGACCAGTTAAGGCTAAGTGTGCACTGGGTAATAAAGTGGAAGTGGGCTGAAATGTCCAAGGGGACCACACTAAGAGACTTTTAGTCAATACTGCAAGTGGGAAAAAAAGTGTTATCTTCAAATTCCTGTCTTATCTTGCCATGTAGTAGAATTCCAGCTTGCAGTAGTGGTATAGATGTATTGGGTTGTCGGAAAAGTCATGATGTCTTTTTCTGTTTTTCTGTGCACAAGTATGTCATGACTTTTCCAACAACCCAATATTTATTGTATAGAGCTTAGCACTTCAGAAAGAACTAAAATCCTTCTCTATATCTAACATAATACAAATAACTGTATGGATTCTAAGTTCCTGGCAATGCAGTTGAGTAGAAATGAATTGGAAGAGAATCAGACCTGTCATTGAAAACCAATGGATTGAACAAGCCCTACAGCCTAGCAGTTAAAGGAGCTGGATTCTACATGGCTGACCTCACAATTTGTGTTCTGCACCCAGCAACTTGAAAAACATGCCAGGCACATGTGCATGTATCCCCAAAACCCCAAAAGGAGGCAAGAGTGGAGAAGAGATTGGAATGTGACCATGTCCCATTGTGGGGGTGCTTTCTCCCTCTCTTTCTGTAACTCTCTGGCAAGCACATTAGCCCACTGGGGTGAAAACAACTTAAAAAAAAAAAAATCCAATAAAACCAATGGATTTAACTTACCCAAGTGCTGGAGGGAACCTAAATGACCCCCCACAGCTTTTAAAGGAAATGAATTTCAACCTGCTTTCATCTGCTCTTCCTTTTGGTGTTTTTCATGTAAGGGATGGAGAGCAGAAGATGTGGTTTGGGGTGTTTTTAAGATAGACTAGAGTTTTTCTTCAAGTCTCAAATATAAGACAATTTTACTTACCAAGGAGAGGATCTATTACACCCTGAGCAGCTGCTATTTTTGAGGCAGGAAAGTGAAGCTGAAGAGCTTTGTACAGCTGTCATGCAGAATTCTAAGCATCCATTTGATAAAACCTGTCAGCGTGACCCGGTTTCTTGGGCAGATGCAGCCTTTGGCTGTAGCCTCTTTCCCCTCTAGCCCTCTTCTTTCATCAGTTTTCTGTCTGTTGTTGTTGTTTCCTGTTAGAAATATTCCAGATTTAGCAAGCTTACAAGTGATGTGTGTTATGCGTGTGCATGTGATGTGTGAGGGTGCGTGTGCATGTGTTTTTAGAGTTTTCATTTGTGTGCTTGAACTCAGACTCTAATTTGTCTTCCAGGCATCGTATTCAAAAAAAGGTGACCCAAGGCTCTGGAAATTTTGTCCTTCAGGGAAATAGAAGCGCTGAAATCCTTATCAGCTTTCTTATTTAGTTATAAAAGTGATAAGGCATGAAATTAGAACAGATGGCATAAAAATAGCTAGACTTATCTCCCTTAGTTGAATTTGCTGACAATTGCTTTAAACTCTTTGTAAACTCCCACTTTCAAGTACTACTTTTCTTTTTTTTTTTTTTTTTTTTTTTTGAGAAGTTTTTGCTATAGGGCGCCTGCACTCGCCAGAAAGACAGAGAGACAAAAAAGCAAGAAATAAGCTCCAGGGGGGATGGCCATATCACAGACCCTTCTCCTCCATTCTCCTCTTGGGATCTTGGGCACACACGTACTCACATGCGCCCAGCATGAGTTTAAGCCACCAGGGTCAGGACTTGAACTGCAGTTGGCTACATGGGAGTCCCGCGACATAGCCATTACCCCAACTGCTGGTCTCCCCCCTTTTTTTTTGAGAGATTTTTGCTATAGTGTGTGTGTGCTGGCCAGAAAGATAGAGAGAGACAGAAAGCGAGAAATCACCCCTTAGGGGGGATGGCCATATAGCAATCCCTTCTCCCCCATTCTCCTCTTGGGATCTTGGGCACGCACGCACACATGCCCAGCATGAGTTTAAGCCATCAGGTCTGGGACTTGAACCATGATTGACTACATGGGAGTCCAGCAACGTAGCCATTACGCCAACTGCTGGTCCCTTTTAGTACTACTTTAAGGGCCTTTAAGGCTCTGTGGGTAAATACACCAGTGTAACAGCGTTAATACATCCTGAGAGGATATGTGTAGTAGGTGTGTGTGGTAGGTGGCCTCTCTTTAAAAGGGTAAGTGAATTTTGAACACTCTTTAGTAGAACAGAGATGACTGTGAGACTTGCAAACTGACTAAGGACAGGACATCAGATAGACAGCAAAATAACTTAAGTGTGGGTATCCTATTTGCTTTTTGTCTGCAGATATTAAAGCAGTTTGAATAGCTGGGAAAAATTGTTATATCATTATCTGTGGATAGTGTGGTGATAGTTTATTATAGGGCAGAGTTACTGAAAGAGAAAGCTGTATCATTATTCATATAAAAAATGCTATGACAAAGTACTACTTCAGATGAGTGTTGTTCCCATAAATCATCCTAAATCCCTGTACTCAGGAGATTTTTGAAAAGATAGTATTTTCAGAAGCAAAATTATTTCCATTTTTTTCTTCATGAGAGGAATTTTAGGACATAAGGAAGAATTCATCTAAACAAGAAAGCCATTTACTGAACTCACATCATTAAATAGGGAAGGTATGGAGAAATATGCCCAGTGTAAAATATTTTAAAGACTCTCTCCCCAACCTGTGGCTTCAGACCTCTGGGTAATTAAAGTGTGTGACTGACATGCATTGTCTGCAGACTGAATGAATTAAGACCAGATTGTTCTTTATTTTTTTGAATATTAAAAGTGCCTCATACTCACAAGGGTTGAGAATACTGCTCTGGGGTAAGAAGAATGCTTTCGTTTTCACTTGTTCTCTTTTTATTTGTCTTTTAATTTGGCTATTTTCTTTTTTATGCAATTTATGTTTACAAATCTTAACAGAAGGACATTTTAGCTTAGCTCAAAATAGGACCACAAAATTATAGCCACCATCTGGGCCCAGTTTAGTATCACTTTCAGTCTGAGGGCTTTGCTTCTTCTAAACCTTTGCACTATTCTGACTCACAGGTGTTTTAAAATTTCTATATTAATACTTGATTACTCCAAAGATTTTTGGTGGGGGAGAGTTTTTGCTATAGGGCACATGCGCTCACTAGAAAGACAAAGAGAGACAAAGAGACAAAAACTGAGAAATCACCCCCCAGGTTGGGTATCCATGCTGTAATCCCTTCTTCACTCTCCTCTTGGGATCTTGGGCACGCCACCACATGTGCCCGGTGTGAGTTTAAGTCACCGGGTCCGGGACTCGAACCATGGTCGACTACATGGGAGTCCAGTGACACAGCCATTATGCCAACTGCTGGTCCCAAAGATTTCTTTTAAAATCAGAATAATGAAGAGGTAATTGTGATATACATTGACACTCCAAACCAGTTTCTTTGACCTACTCAGGCTGGCTGAATGACAATCTTTCAGCCATTCCTTTAAAGATTCCCTAAATTTATGCCCTTTGGTCATTTATCCTAATGTTATTCTATTGTCATTCCTCTGCATCCCAAGTTTTCTTATTTTAATATCATTTCTTTTTAATATATATTTGCCTTTTGGATTTTTTTTTTCTTCAATGATTTGGTCTCTAGAAGAATAAATGGACTCAGGGATCATGTTGCTTCCACGTGACCTAAAGAAACTTGCACAAAGTCTACCATATTAAATTATCTCTTATTTACTGTAGAGACATCTAAAGAGGTGAGATAGTGGTAAGTATCTCCTAAGAAAACCTCTAAGTGAAAATTCTATCGATAGAGTTCATGATAGGTGACTTCTTCAATTGTTTTTGTTTGGTAATGTTTGCTCATAAATATTTTTTATGTTTTATTTTTTTCTTTTTCATGATAGAATGCATGCATACACACATGACAGAGAAAATAATGGAAAGAAAGTGATGACAACCATGCACAGGGTCTGGTCACATTCAGCACATCAGATCTCTGGCAGTTGTATACATGCCTAGCATGGTTTGGGCTGACATGGCTGGGCATTTGATCCACGGTCACCATGTGGAATCCAGCTTCTCTTGAGTAGTACATTGCCGCTGTGTCATGGAGCCAGCACTCATGGGTAGTTTAATAGCCTTAAGGGTTCCTCACCTTTCCTTTTCATATTTTCCCCTAAGTAGCCATCTTTCCAGAAGTAGTTACAGTGGATCTTTTGGTAACTGACTAGAAAGAGCAAGTATATACTCAACTTTTGTGAGTTCAAATGAGTCACTTGACATACCCATATCTTTCCAGGGACTGACAAAGCCTTAGTGCAATCCCTGAACTATTATGAGATACTTACAAGGGATTCTTGGCCTGGTCCTTCTTTGCAGAAGGACATCATGTTCTTTAATTGAAATATCCAGAGTCTTATGGAATTAGAAACATTGTTTCCTCATTCACTGAAATTATTGCTAGATCTCTTTGAAACAGGGCAGAATGCAATATATTTTCTTTCTTAAACAAATATTTAAATTTCATTTATTCATTTATTTTAATTTGACCAGAGAGAGACACAGAGAAAGAGAGAAAGTGAAAAAGCAAGCCATCAGGTCTTGGACTCAAATTGTGTTCAGCCATGTGGGAGTGTCCAGTGCCTTAACTAACCACCTTACCACCTGCTGGTCTCCAAGTATAATTGTTTTCAACAGCCTGAAGAAAGAAAATTGAACAAGTTTTATTTTGAGAATCCTTTGGAGATTTAGTATATACTCTCTTTTCTTCATTCATGATGTGTGTGTGTGTGTGTGTGTGTGTGTGTGTGTGAGAGAGAGAGAGAGAGAGAGAGAGAGAGAGAGAGAGAGAGAGAGAAGTACCTTCCACAGGGTCTGGTAACATCACAATCCCCTTCTTCCATTCCTCCAGCCTCTGCTGAATCTGGGGCACTTGCACTCAACCTAGAATGTCTTGGACTGACTAAGCCAGGGATTCGAACCATGGTTACTATGTGGAATCCGGCTTTTTATGAGCAGCACAGTACTATTGTACCATGGAGCTGGCCCCTACATGCTTTCTTGAGAGAACTTGGAAGTCCCACAGAGGACAATGCTAAGACCAGCATTAGGAAACATTCTCAGAAAAAGGGACGGATTGACATGTCCACATGTCTGAATCTATAATATCTGGCCAAAATGCAAGTTACTGTAAATGCTTCAGAAATCTGATTGTCAGTGCTGTCATATAAATAAAGGAATAGAAGCATAGAGAAAAAGGTGGGGGGCGATTACTCTGCTCAAAGTGGCTACTGAAATGTAGCTCCCTGCTGCTCTGCAATGATGTCTTCTTCCCTTTTTATTCTTCCTCACTTTGTAGCTGGATGATGTATCCCACATTATTTATTTTAATAAATGGATTATTGATCATATCCACCTGGGAATCCTCAGTGCTTTGTTTCCAGTGTTCATAGCTCAGTATTGAAGACTGAACCATTTGTGTGGTTGAGCATGGCTGTGTTAATCCAGCTGGTGATCAGTGTGCTCCATAATTCTGGTGGTTCCATCCATCATTTTCTCTTTCAATTCATTTAACCTGAATTTTCCTCAGGATTACTGTGTCATATTACAGTCTGGAATTATATATTGAGTTGTTGGAAAAGGCATGATGCATTTTTGCTTAGAAAAAACAGAAAAAACACGTCATGACTTTTCCATGACCCAATATATCTATAGTGCATGCCCTTATGTCATATTAGGCAGCTGTAAATAGGAAATTGATTTTTTGAAAAAGATTTCATATCATCAGCTTTGTGGGAACAATAGCCATATCACTGCTTTATAAAGATTTTAAGGGTTTACGCAAAACTGCTCATCCTTCCTCTGAAATTTCCTTTCTGATAGGAAGATTGCACAAGATGTGAAGGTTGGATCTTCTGAGTAAGATTCTGTTTATTCAAAAATGTTGTGTGATTTGAGTATAGGTATAAATGCATGTATATGATTTTAACTTTTACTTCTAAATGCTTAAAAATGAGCAAGTTACAAAACATTTCCCCAGTGTGTTATCTGTATTGATCATATTTTAGTTTGTGTTGCTTTTAATCTTCTCTCTTCTCTCTTTTCTATCTTGACTTTCTTTTCTAGTTACATTTCTAGGGACCCCAAGAGCAGAGATCTATCTGCATTTGGTATTAGCTCTTAGGAGGAAAGAAAGTTGAGCACTACTGGGTTCCCGGCATTGTGTTATAGAAGTGCTGCTTAGAGAAGTGTTTCAAAGTAGATGCCATTACCCCGTTTTAGAGATTGACAAAGCTGCAAAGTAGTTAAATAAGTTATCTGTAGGCTTTTTTATTTAATAAAATTTTAATTTTTCCAAATGTACAGTTGGCTTTATCTGTTCATGCATCTCCACCCTTGATATTTCTGCTGTAAATTATGTGAACCCTGTGCTTTGAAACTAATTTGATAGGTCCTTTACTAAGGAGCTCCTGAAATAAATGGCTTGGCCAGACAACTGTGAATCTTCATCTTCTCCGAGACCATAGCTGGGGTTATAAGTTTACAGTTGGAAACTTCCTTAAAGAGTGTAATCATATGTAGTTTTGTCAAACAAGACTAGTTTATTGAGCTTGTCCCAAACTTTGGCTTTGGACCACTCCTAGATTTGGAGTCTCTGTTTTTCATGACTGACTTTCTGGTGTCTTTCTTCTTCTTGTCATCCTTGGGTGGCATCACAGAGAGCAACAGCAACCACCCCAGTCTCACTAAGATGTTGGACAGAAAGCCCCACATCTCATTTTGACTCTACCATTATGCTGCTCCTACCTGCAGTACTTAGGTACCATTTTTGTTGACTTTGGCTAATTTACTAATAGAAATAATGAGTAATAGAAACCAGAGTAACATGACATTTTCCTTGTCTCATGATAAACTAAGGGACATTAACACCGATGCTGATTTTTACTTTAGATTTGAACCTGGAACACCTTGAGACACAAATTCAAAGCCTGTTTCCTTGTGCATGTTTCTGGAGAGTGGGGCTTACTGTATCAGTTCCCAAATTAGAACAGAACATGCGATGGTTGTCTGTAGTGCAAATGAAATGCGTATGGAAATGGTTAAACTGTAGAAACCAATCTTAGGTGGTTTTAAAGACATTAAAGTCATCTCTGCCCCTTGCCCTGTAGAGCAAACTAAGCATTTAAAGGGAGCTTAACCAGTAATTCAGAATGACCGCTATTGCATACCATACACTTACTGTGGGTGAATTCAGTTGCTATGACAACAGAAATATTTTCATTTTCTTTCCTTTGGAGTATAAACACACGAAGCTTGAATATTGCTGAAGTTTGCATTTCGCATTTATCTTTTCTGACTTCACGTTGCAAAGACAAAGAAGTGAGGAAGGTGTTAGCCATGCTTCTTCAAAATGAGGCCATTGATTCTCACTCACTGCAGCTCTTCATGGAGGTCCTGGAACTCAGTTTGGCTGCTGTGCGTTCTGACTGACATCTTAAGGGCAGTCGTAGTGCGAGATCAGAGACATCTTTCCTTACTGTTATCATTCAGAGATGAATATTTGTTTATTTCAACTTGTATTTGAAATCTGAGCTCCATGAGCAAAGAGGATTCTGAATCAGAGATACTGCCTACCTTTAGATCATAAGGATTTAATGTCCGGAATGTTCTGTGAATGTCTTTCTTGGTACTCAGGAAGAAAAAAAGTAGAAAAAAATAATTGTTAAGTCAAGGGTCTAGAAGTCACCACAGGCGCCCTGGAGTATTACACGTTGAGGTATCTTCTTTGGGACTCACTGTGTGAGTTAAGAAGATCGCTAAAGTTCAGCTCTTCCTGAATTATCTGGGTGCTGAAACTCTATATTTATTTGAAAGATAGTAAGAAAACTGTTGCCTTCTGATCATCTAGGTTAAGACAGGAATTGCTGAGGAGATTAAAAAGAAACAACAAAAGCTTCGTTGCTTTGCAGTTACATATCCTTTCTCTTCTACACTCCCTTCTCGCCTCCCTCCTTCCTTCTGTGCTTTCCGGTGTGGACTGAGTGCTGGCACCATGTTGACAGCTGCTGTTAAATGGTGAACAGGCAGACCTCCTTGGTTAAACTGTCTTCATAAAGCCCTAGTGTCTTGGGGAAGACAGATGAGTAAACAGGAACTTATGATATAGTATTAATCATTCTATGCTAGGGCAAGAACACCAAGGGCTTGGGCGCTGGGGAAGACTCCTGAGGGGAGTTAGGGAGAGAACTTAGGGAGTGGCTGAAGTTGAGGATCTTAGGCCATTTGGGCTGCCATAACAAAAATGCCCTAAACTAAGTAGCCTATAAACAACAGACATTTTATCTTCCACAGCTCTGGAGGCTGAGAAATCCATGATCAAGGTATCAGCAGATTCATTTTATGGTGAGGGCCCATTGCTTGGTTCACAGATGATGGTGCCTTCCTGCTTTTATCTCACAGGGTAAAAGGGGGCAAGCTAGCTCTCTAGGGCTCTTTTTTTTTTTTTTTTTTTGGAGAGGTTTTTGCTATAGGGTGTGTGTGCTCGCCAGAAAGACAGAGAGAGAGAGAGAGAGAGAGAGAGGCAGAAAGCGAGAAATCACCTCCCAGAGGGGATGGCCACACTGTAATCCTTTCTGCTCCATTCTCCTCTCGGGATCTTGGGCACGCATGCACACACGCCTGGCATGAGTTTAAGCCACTGGGTCCGGGACTCGAACTGCAGTCAACTACATGGCAGTCCAGCCACACAGCCATTACACCAACTGCTGGTCCTGCCTTTTTATGAGGGCATTAATTCAAATCAGGAGGGTTCCACTATCATAAACTAAATACCTCCCAAAGTCCTTACTTGCTAACTCCATCATTTTGGTGGGGGTGGAGGTGGCTAGATTTTAATACATAAATGTTATGGGGACACAAACATTCATAACAAAACACTTGAGAAGGGACAGGAGGCTCCAGGCTTCTTCTTCCCTCCCCTCCTTTTTTTCCATCCTCTTTTTCTCCATTATTTCTTCCTGTTTTATTATATTTTTTTCTTAGCTTGAGCATTTGTCTGAACTGAAATTATGGTTTCCGTAACTACTACTTATTATTGAACATAAGACACGATTTGTAATATTCCCTTCCAAGTCTTTAAATTGGAAGATTTATCTCAGGTTCTAAATGCCTCTTTTAAAGCAATACCGACTGGGTTTTCATTAAAGAAAGGGGCAATAAATAAGTTACATTTCTTTTCGAAATTCATCGAAGTAGCTCTCTGAGCAATTCATGCTGTTTTTTTCATTCTCTAGTTTGAGAACCTGGCCTCTTTATGAAAAATTATGTCCCAATACCCTTGAAACTGTATTTTCTGTTTAGTATGAGCAGGAGCTAAAGAAGTGTCTTCAGGACCAAAATGCTATTTATTCTGTGTTTGACACGTACAAATCCTCCTTGATAAAATGTCATTAGGGAGGCATATTGAGCTGTGTGGCCTTGGCTGATAGGTACTCTTCAGCTTTTATCACTGTCTGTGTCAGAAAATTAAGTGTAATCTAGGGTGCTTTCATTCCTTTATTAACTCTAGTGTATATTTCATATTAGAGAACTTGGCACAACATTTTGCCTTGGAGAAATGCATGTTCCTTTCTACCCTAACACCCATGGCTTCCTCAAGCTGGATTGGTTGTGATTGTAGTCTTTATGCCCGCCCTCTCGTTGAAAGCCCACTGCTCAGTAATGGCAACTATTGTTTTCAGACTCACATTATTCGTAGTTCTGTAATATTCTGGAGAGGGAGTGAATCTTCTATTTGTAGGGGTGGTGAATATTTGCGAGTTTTATGGAAATGCCATCTGAAATTTTGGGTATGCTTTCTGGGTGCCTTTTCTGATTTCACCTAATAATATTTATTCTCAATGATTCATGTTCCATAAGCCTTACTTAATTCTGGCATATAACCTGCGGAGTTATATTCTGTGAGCACATGGCTCATTAGCTATGAGCTGTCCTGAGCTGATACAAATCTTTTGGAAGAAATTTGGACTTTGCCATTTCTCCAATTGGGTCTGGAAGGGCATTGGAATGCCACCTGCCTGGACCGCCTTGCCTGTCACTTGGCCTTAGTTCCTTAGAATCCCACCCTGCCAACTTTTCCAGTAACACATTTATTGAAAATATTGTCTAGGGATAAAAACCTATTGGGCCTTCATGAGTTTATCATGTTACTTGTTATTCAAGGCAGAAGAAAATGGGACAGAGGGCAAATTCTTATTTACTTGTACGTGCACACATTCAAAGAGGAAAGCAGTGTAGAGATTGCTAATTGTATACTCATTTCTTCTTGTATATAAGCATGTCTAAGTTAAATACTGAAGCCTCTTACCAGAAATCTAATTAGCTAATTAGCTCAATTAGTTACTCCTAAGCATAAGAAGAGAATAATGGGTATGCTGTGATGGGGAGCAAAGGCAAGGGGACCACAGAAATGGGAGGTCCTCTCTGAAGCCTGGAAGGTGTCCCAAGTTTGATCAGAGTCATTGACCAAGAGTGGCTGCTAGGAACAATTCCTTGTTTTTTTTTGTTTTGTTTTGTTTTGATTTTTTTTTGCTATAGGATGTTTGTTGTAGAGACAGAGACAGAAAGCGAGAAATCACTCCCCAGGGGGGATTGCCATGGTGCAGTTCCTTCTTCTCTCGGGATTTTGGATACACACACACACACACACACACACACACATGCCCAACATGAGTTTTAAGTCACCGGGTCCAAGACTTGAACTGTGGTCAACCATGTGGGAGTCCAGCAATGCAACCATTATGCGATCTGCTGTTCATGGAACAATTCTTTTTCAAAAGGACTAACTACAGGGGCCAGCAGGTGGTTTGGTAAGGCAGCTAGACTCCCACATGACTGACCATAGTTCAAGTCCCAGAACTGGTGGCTTGAAAATTACTCTGGGTGCATGAGTGTATATCCCCAAAATCCCAGGAAGAGAAGGGAGGGAAAGGGATCGTAGGGTGGCCATCTCCTTTGGGAGGTGATTTCTCACTTTCTCTCTCACTGTCTCTGTCACTCTTCAGTGAGCACATGTCCTAAGGCAAAAATCCTTTAAAAAAAAAAAAAGTAAGTAAGGACTAGCTACAGAGTTTAGAAGTATAGAAAAAAGCAGTCTTGGTGATAGGAAATGATCCCAAAGAAATAAATCTATGAATTGGACTCCTTAGCCTCTGACCATTGTTTTCAATAATGAAGAGGTCTTATTTAATGCAACTTTACAAAGGCAGATTTAAAGTTTATTTATTTCTTCCACGAGTGAGAAAAAAAGAGACAGAGACAGAGAGAGACATTAGAGTTCCGATGCTGGGAATCACACCTAGCTTCAACCAGCCCTGGGTCCTGGGCATGTGTGTGGCTGGAAGATTCAGGGAAATTTCCAGACACAAACCAGTTACCCCCTCCTATGAGCATTGTGTTTCTCTGCTGTGCCACTGCCCAGCCTCTCTTGTTCATAATTTACATCCTCTGATTTAGTTGCTGACACATACTTATACCTGGAAGTATATTAACTGAAAGTTTTTTTTAAAAGTTTGATTCTGACAGTTCTTGTAAGAAGGTATTGGTTAACATGTGTTTGCAGAAATTCCTTTTTTAGGCTAAGGTCCTAAAATTCTCAAGTGATCCAAGTCTGTGGAAATACTTTATGGAACTATAATGCATAAGGCTGTGCCCTTTGCAGAATGACATAGTTGAATCCTTTCGTCACAGCAGGGGAGGGGAGTGGGTTCTTCAGATGAAATGAAATAAGATTTCTTCATGAAAGTACTTTTCATTTCTGAAAATTGAGGTGGTTCTTCCTGTACTGTACATTAGTAGGCTTACAGACTTTTAGAAGTTAAAGTGAATTGGGAACCAGCAGTTAGCGTAATGACTATGTCACTGGACTCCCACGTAGGCGACCGCGATTCGTGTCCCGGGCCCAGTGGCTTAAAACTCATGCTGGGCGTATGCGTGCGTGCCCAAGATCCCGAGAGGAGAATGGAGGAGAAGGGATTGGGGCGTGGCCATGCCCCCTGGGGGGTGATTTCTCGCTTTCTGTCTCTATGTCTCTGTCTGTCTGGTGAGCGCACGCGCCCTATAGCGAAAACGTCTCCAAAAAAAAACAAAAAAAGATGTTAAAGTGAATTTATTTATCTGCTCTACGTCCCTTTTTAAAAAAGAAAGGAAAAGAAAACTAGTCAGTTCAGAGAGAAAGGAGGAAGGAAGGCAAACACTAGTCCCAATTATGGGTTAATCACTTTTACTACATCATCTGTCTTAAGCTTAGCCTTGACTGATAGCTGTTCTCCTCATTTCACCTATGGGTAAAACATGTTTAGAAAAGTCAAGGAGCTCGCTTTGGTAAGCACAGTAAGATTCTGACATGAGTATTAAATCTAGATCTGTGTAGCCCTGACGACCATGCTCTTTCCATTACCCCAAGTTTAGATCACTCAACTAGTTAGTGATAAAGGTCCCAAGTACCCAACTCCCTACACAGTGATCTTTCCAGTACTTTATATTACTTAACTTGGAAAAAGTCGAACATGTATGCCAATTCAGAAACAGATTAATATAGAGTTTCTTTTCCTTAATTTTTTAAAAAAAGTAAAAATAATTTTCCTTGAGGCTAGACTTTCAAATCCCTCTTTAAGTGTTCCCTCTCTGCCCACCCCCCATAGAAGCTAATTGAGCTTTCAGATGCATCACTAATTTCATTTTAATCTCTGGTCGGTATTTTGTATTTACTTCTTTTCTGTTCAGATGATAAGTATGTAGTTGTGGTTACCCTGATTAATGTTTTACATATTTCCCCAGGCATTCGTGGAGAATTGACCAAAATATAAGTTACCCTTGGCGTCAGAAATCTTCTGATTGGCATTTAGAAACATGCACAAAATATACCCCTTGGTAAGCAGAGTTCCAACTTACAATTTTCTTCCTTTTAAAGAAAAGGGTAGGGAAAAAAAGAGACATTTTCAAGGGAGATTTTGGTTACAGCAAAGAAAGACTATGATTTGGAGCCATTATTTTTTCCATTTCAGTCTTTTCCCCTGTAGAGGAAAAATTAAAAAGTGAATGTATTCAGGTGTTTTTAACATGATGAGCTGGAATGGAATGCAGAATCAGCTCTTTTTTCCTCTTCATCTCAGAGCAAAAATATCACCATATCTTAAATTGCCTTGGGTCAGAACACTATTTGTTGAATTATTCAACAATCTGAACTGGTAGAATTAGAGGATTCATTAGACTAAAGGTCAAAAGTTAAGTTAAAAACATTTCCTTATAGTTACAATATGACTCACCATGTTGACAGATTCCAGAAAGGCCACAGGAGCTGAGATGTTTGGTCTTAATGAGCCAGAAATACTTTTTTTCCTGGCCATTTAACCCCACAACCACTGAGTGCCCTGAATTCAAAGCATTTAAGTCTGTGTTCAGATCTGTAAGCAGGTACGTGCTGGGTGAACCCCCCACTGGGTATTCTTCACAACATATTTAAATGAGAGTGAAAATGATCCTATTGATTTGGTTTCATTTTCCTGGTTTTATCCACATCCCATGAAAAATGAACCTGGGTCACATAATTTTAACAAACTGAACTTTTTGCTCTTCAATTGATCTTTAAGTTATTTGTCAGAAGAGCTTGTGATTTGAAGTCATAAGATGGAAACAATAGTAAGAAGATTTCTTATTTGAAGTGATGGCAAAAGAAAGGCTAATAAGACTATGCATGGCCAGAGTACCAAGGTCTCTTGGGAAATAAAATATTTACCTACCTTCTTCCTAACTCATTTGTAAGTAGAGGGTCCTTTGTGTTGAGTACCACCATTTTAGAAATGGGAGGAAATGATTTTTTTTTTAAAGGAAGGTTTATTTGTCAAGTTTCACTTAGCATAATACATCCAAAAGGAAATCACAATACAATGAAAGATTTAAATCAAGGTCTCAGAATTTCATATAAACACCAAGACCAAAATCCTAAAGTATTGGTATTGCATCTCAAATTTTCCCCATTAACTTAAAAAAAAGTTTAAACTTACGTGACTTACAGGTTATTAAATGAAACTAGAATTAACAAACATGCCAAATGATTCACTTTAAATTGGAGGAAATGATTTTTAGAAGAAGACTCCAAGAGTTCCACCTTTTGACACCAATCTCACCACTATATTCAATTCCCTTCACATTTGGCAGCTCATCTGGAAAGCTGGGCTCTAAATGTTATAACATATCCTTCCATACCACCCCAAATTCATGTCCTTGCTGTCGTTGAAGCTCACTTCTTTTCAGATGCATTAAGTTATTAGTTTGGATATTTCAGAAATAACTGGTGAAGCCATATTAGGAATAAGATATTTATTTCCCACTTTGGCTACAGGCCTTATATTCACCATTAAGGCTCTTCATCTCCGGGTGATTGATGACATCTTGTTGAGCTAAACATTAAGATTCTAATCTGCCAAGTGAGGTCTTTGAACAGCAGCTGGTACACATGACTATTTCTGTCTTCTCAAAACACCCCTTTCCCCCACTGGGCTTCAATTTATATTACTCTGCATTGGTTTGTTTCCCATCTTACTGTCTGTCCTTCTTAGTCTCCTTTATTGAACCCCCTACCAAACTCTGAATATTGAATGTGTTTCAAGGTTTGAACTTGAGATCTCTTCATCTGCATTGTCCTCCCTCATCTAGTCCATTGGTTGTAAGTACAATCTATGGACCAATTACTCTTGGATTCCCACTTGGATGTACATGGGACATCATATACACATATGATTCAGGAGAAATAATATTCTCCCCCCATCACCTAGATCTTCTTCCTTACCCCTAAACCTGTTTTTACCCATTTTTCTAGTCCTCATAAATCCAACCAATTTCTTTTCTTTTCTTTTTTTTTTTTTTTTGGAGAGGTTTTTGCTATAGGGTGCGTGCACTCGCCAGAAAGACAGAGAGACAGACAGATAGAAAGCGAGAAATCATCCCCCAGGGGGGATGGCCATGCCGCAATCCCTTCTCCTCCATTCTCTTCTTGGGATCTTGGGCAAGCACGCACACACACCCAGCGTAAGTTTAAGCTGCCAGGTCTAGGACTTGAACCGCGGTCGACTACATGAGAGTCCAGCGACATAGCCATTACACTAACTGCTGGTCCCTCCAACCAATTTCTTAAGCCAAAAATTTTTTGGCATCATCTTCAATTCTCTTTTCTTCATTTCCTACATTCAGCCTATCAGCAAATCCTATCTGTTTAACTTCCAAAATATATCACAAATTAGACCATTTCTCACCATCTTGATTGTTACCGCCCTTAATGAATCCATCACTATGTCCCCTGGATTCCTATAGTAGCTTCTAAACCTTGTGTCTAGTCCTGCCCTTTTAGAATCCATCTTCCATATTAAGCTGGTGTTCCACAGGCTGCATCATTGCCATGCTTTAAACCTTCCAATGACTTTCCATGGAGATCAGTAAGACTCAAAGAATTCTTACCATAACCTCAAGGTTCCATGAATACTTCACTGATTTTATAGCCCTTCACTAAATTCCTGGTTCTCTGCATCATACTGGCCTTCTTTTTGCAAAAACCTCCCAAGTAGTCTTCCTCATGGCCCTTGTATTTGTTGCTTGACTGACTCCTTTTTGAATGGTTTTCCCTCTACTGCTTTCTATCCTCATTTATCTTGACTTCCTCTCTCCAAGCAGCCATTTATAATCATCTCTTCTACCACTTTCTGTTAGGGTGAGCCTATCGTTTTCTTCACAGAAACTTTTAGTATTCAAAATGACCTGTGTGCATATGGTCTACTCTGTCCACCACCAAAAGAACTTAACATCCTTGGGAATAGGAAATCTATTTGGTTCACTGTGCTGCTCTCTACCCCCAGTGCCCAAAAGAGTGCTTGGCACATAGTAGCTACTCAATAAATACTGGTTGACTGGATGACATTTAGTACTCTGCATTTGCCTCTTCATTTCTATAGCTCTTTGATTTATCCTTTAAAGAGAGATGTAGCAATTCCCTTTGGTATCCTGGGCTGAATAAATTGGGATTGCTCCATTCATCTGAAGAAGCTATGTTGCCAGATGCCATTAATCTTTGGGATGTAAGTTGGCTTTTTCTGCCTTTCTCTAGGTACCTATTTTGGAAGTGGATTTATTTTCTGTTTCAAAATAATTTCATTTTTTTAATCTGTGTGACAACTCTTAGAAGAAGGCTATACTGTTCCCTTTCACTTCTGTCTTGGGTTGGGAGTGGTTTGCCGTAAGATTGAATCTTTTTCATTATATGGCTGTATAAGAATTTGGACCATCTTTTTCAAGCATTCATTGTCCTCCATCTCACTTCTCTGAGATTGCAGAAGGAAAAACTCCTTGACTTGTTCATCAGAGAGCTTCCTTTTACTGACCCTGTTCTAAAGTCTTGCATGCATCAGATATAGAAAGGATGATGGGAAGGAGGGTAAGGCATCAGAAAGGGAAACCGAAGAGGGAGATACCAGTGTTCATTGTACCTGCTCCTCTGAGAGTCATACATAGTCAGAGATCACCAGGCAGGGTAGACACCTATCACTTAAGGTGGAGTGAGCTATGCCAGCTATCTGGTTAAGAATTAACTGTTCCAACACATCCTGATGGTACAATTAAACTACTGTCTGAGTTCCTAATAAGGGTAAGACATTTTGTGAGTCATTGAGTAGGGTGGTGATGGGTGGGTTGAGAGACAGGATGGTTGGGATGATGAATGAGATGTGGACAAAAGGCTCAAAAAGCTTCTAATTCTTAAGTGAGAAAATAACCCACACAAGAGGCAGATTACAGAGAAGGAGGAATGTCTTTAGAAAGTTCTTGGAGAATGCATATTCTGATAGAACTATGCATGGATTTCTGTATTTTGGGCAGCCTAATAAGCTCCTACTTTAATGACATTATTCCATGAACTTTCTGACACCCCTCTTATATGATTTAGACAGTAGAAATAAAGAAGCAAAATGCAATGAATGTTTAAAGAAGGAAAATCCCATATAGGTTTGAGGAGTCTGGGAGAGGGACCATCTAAGGAGGACAGGTGATGTGAATCAAGGAAAATGTGTCCAGAATGACTAATGAGATGTTAAGGAGATCCTCAGGCCTATCTCACTTCTGTTGTTGTCCGTGACCTTGGATAGCCCTGTTAAGGAAGAGATTACCAAGGAATCCTGCTACACTCTTTACAAAAGTAAAATCTTCTGAGCCAAATAAAGTGTTCATCTGCAAACCTACAGTGCAGTTGGCAGACAGAGAACTGGCCATGAGCCTTGCCCAGTGTTTTGTCTGTCAGCAGAGGAATTGGCAGAAGCTCATCCCAGGGCTCTGGAAGACCAGGTTCCCCACAAGAGCATTTTCTTTCATCACCTTCACATTGTGAAGGGCACTTGCCATTGCAAGGTACCCTCTGTAATGCTACTTATCTCAGACTTTTCATTAAATTGATCCTTTATTTAAGCTAATAAATCTAATCCTGTCCTAAACAGTCATATCTATAAAATCTTGAGGCAGATGTACCAGTTCTATTTTTTCCCCCTCACATTATACACCCCCTGCATTCATCTCATGATTTTTGTACATTTGATGTCACATTTTTTTATAAAGAACTTGTATCTTGTGCCTTTAAAATCATTTCAGCTTTTGCAGAAAAATAAAATTACTTCTTTAATATCTTTGTAGCAGTCATCCCATTAAGTCCTTCTCCTTCATCTCCCTCTCTCTACCTAATGCCTCCTGCTCCCCTTCCAGATCCTGTAACATCCTGAGCCTGCAGGGATTGTTGAGGACATAATAAAAAAAGATCTTGGGTATTTTAGGATTTGAAGTGCAATGAAAGGAAATTACTGACACACTGAATCACCATTTAATGGGAGATGGTGATATTGATCTGGTAATGTTTCCTGCGGTCCTAGTTGTAATAACTGTATAATATCATCCACTTTATCAAAATAATTTAAAAGCCAGCAAATGAAGTTGTTATGGAGCTTTTGAGTAAAATGAAATGAAAGTCAGAGGGTCTAGAAGGTGATGAGGGAAGAACAGAAAGGCCAGTAAGACTAAACTAGAGGAGGAGTAGAAAGCTCTGTAATCAGAATAGATTTCTGAGAATCGGTTGATGTCTACACGGGACTGGGAGCATCTTGTACTGTCATTCTACAGAGTACAAAATGATGCCCTCAATTCCTCATTTATTTTAACCAATATTATTCTTCTGAGATGAAGTAAGTTAGCATGTACACTGGCTTGATTTATAGAATATGATTATGTTTATTAGAACATTTCTTGCATAATAAACTGACTTTTATGAGGGATCTGTTATCAGCAGGTTGCAAGTTTAGTGCAGAGCTCAACCATTGGTTTTTATAGCTTGTAATGAAATGTCTGCTGTTACCAAAATTTAATGAAAATTATGGTGGTTTTCCTTAGCTTCCTTATTAAAAAATCAGTCTCAATATTTTTGAACTTTCATTATTACTTTAAATAGTTTATACTCTCATTATCTTTCTTATGCACTAAAATTCTTAAATTTCAAGATTTCTTTAGGTATTCTTTCTCTGTTTTCTTCATAAGCGTGATCTAGAATGTGACTATAGAGAAATGGTTGGGCATAATTAAGGGAGATTTCTTTCTTTTGTAGAAAATGAGCAGTTATTCTTTTTATTCCTGAAAAGGTACTGAAAAGCCTTTCAGATTTTTGTCTTCATTTAAAAATGTCTAATAACTCGTGGAGTCACTAATGTTTGATTTCGTATTAGTAATAAAAAGGGAATTTCCTAAGAAATTAAATAGTATACATAGATTTCAAATGATAGGTTTAAATTTAGAGACCCAGATTTTTGAGCACTTGAGAAGCATTGATCTACTTGACCCCTTGAGATTTACTTCAAATCTCATGTACTGTGAATGTGGTATGTCAATTCTTAAATAATAATTAAACCACATAAAATTTCTTCTTCTAAAAAACATTTTAGCCAAGAATGTAAATGTATTTAAAAATCTTTGAAATATTTTATACTTCATGAAACGCTTTATATTTTATTTCTGTGCCTTCTTACTATATTGCTATATTCCTTTTTAAGGAATAGAGCTATAGTATATTAATTACAATATCATCTTTAATTTTTTTTTTTAAATTTTGCTACATGGTGCATGTATTTGCTGGAGGAAAAAAAGGGGTGTGTGGGGGAGGACTGACTCTCATAGTTCATAATCACACTTCAATCCTTAATCCTTATCATTGCCCCCTTTTGGAATTTTTGGCACACACATGCATTTAATAAGATAAAAGTTTCTTTAAAAAATATTGTTCACATATATCCAATATTATAACCATACGATCAACTATGCATTCTTAAATTTTGTTCAAATTTTAATGGTGAAAATATTCTAAAGATAAGACATAATCCAACTCCTTTGTATGTTAAGAACATTTATGGAAAACTGGAATTATTAAAAATATAAGATTATGAGCCAGCAGGTGGCATGAAGGTTAAGGCAGCAAGATCCCACATGGCCAGCTGTGCTATTTGAATTCTGGATCTAGTTTAAAAAACATGCTGGGTGTGTGTACCTGGGTACCCAAAATCCCAAAAGGAGAATGGAGGAGAAGGGACTGGGATGTGGCCAACATCCCTGGAGATGATTTCTTACTTTCCCTATCTCTCTCTCTCTCTCTTTGGCAAGCACATGTGCCCTATAGCAAACTAAAAAAATGAATGAATGAATGAATAAAAGGTTATGTGTAAGAGGTGTAAGTATACTTAAGTCTTGAATTTAAGTACTACTACCAGACACTTAGGGGTGTTCCTTTTATTACCCATCACCTGTGCCTGAAAAGTAAACAAATGAGTGACCAGCAGTTAGTGTAATGGCTATGTTGCTGGACTCCCATGTAGTCGACCATGGTTCGAGTCCTGGACCTGGTGGCTTAAACTCACGCCGGGCATGCATGCGTACATGCCCAAGTTCCCGAGAGGAGAAGGGATTGCGGCATGGCCATCCCCCTTGGGGGGTGATTTCTTGCTTTCTGTCTCTCTGTCTCTCTCTGTCTTTCGGGCAAGCGCACGCGCCCTATAGCAAAAACCTCTCCAAAAAAAAAAAAAAAAAAAAAAAAGAAAAGTAAACAAATGAATTGGTAGTTATGTTTGAATTGGTGGTAGAGACTTAAGTATGATCTTCCAAAGTGAGAAAGAGTAGCAAGTTTGGGTACATGATGAAGGTAAGAATCAAGACACACTTTGAAGGATAGATAGGTTTTAGACACACAGGAAGAAAATAAGGAGATAGATTGTTGAAAAATTGGAGGAAGGAAGTTATAACTGATGGCATGGAAATAACAAACAGGGTCGCCCAGCTGCAGTGACGTGCTCTGCTAAAACACTGTGATCCACAGACTTGACCACATGGAAACCTGGGTTCAATTACCAGTCTGACATAGACTGGACATGGCGGTGTGCACCTGTCATCCAACAACTCTGGGAGGCTTAGGGGGGGATGGCAGTGGTAGTGGGTAACAGCAGAGAGACTCTGTCTTTTAAAAAAAAATCATGGGATATTTGCAATCAGTAGAACCAAAGATGAGAAAGGGTATCTAGATATTAGAGAAAAATCAGGTCGAACACAAAACTTGAGGCTAATTATCACAGCATTTGAAACTCAAATACAGGGATTTGAATCAGACAGACATGGTGAGAGAGTTAAATGTTGAAGGTGGCTAAAGTGGGAAAATTGTTAGGGAGAATGAGAAAAGACACAGAAATCTCAGAGAGGACTGTGGTCCTAACCAGCGGGAGATACAGAGATGAGGGTCTCGGCTAGGAAAACCACATCCCTAACAGAGAGGCTGAGAGGATGGACAGGCTCCTGCTTTCCATGTAGTGCCTAGAAAGACTGTAGAACCAAAGGCCTAGAGTTCAAAGCATACATACTTGGAGAAGGAGTTCTTGTTATTACTGCTATGTGTATTCTTGTTACATTAGATACCTAAATTGAGATATGGATGCCACCATGACATGCATACAAATAGGTCCTTCTTTTAAAAATGTTTCCTAACAATCCCCATTTACAAAGCTGCTGTTTTTTCAAAGGAACCCAAGGGTCTCCTGCAGTTATGAAAAACTCTTTCCGTTAGTGTCTGTGAAAGCAAACAGCACTGCAAAATAAACATATATGAAAGGCTGGGCAAGTATGGGTGCTCACAGACTTATAGGAAAGGCCAAGAATTCAATGTTCTATTTTCCTCTGTATTAAAAAAAGAAAAAAAGAATAAAGTGACACAAATATGATATATGTCATCCTGTAGCCTGGTGGTTAAGGCAACTGAATCCCAAATGTCTGCCTACACAATTGGAGTCCCAGGCCCAGCAGCTGGAAAAATATGCCAAGTCTATTTCTTCTTTCTGAAATCTTGGCCTTGGCTCTGTGACTTGATTTGGCCTTTAGGTTGGTAAAGTGTATTATTTGTCCCTCGCCTTCTGGTGCGACCATGTGACCCTCTTTGGCCAATGGAAAGTTAGCATTCATGACACAGGAAGAGGCATGGAAGGTGTCTTGTGCTTTGCCGTTGCCATGAGATGAAATTCCCTGGGTGCCTACTGCCCCTTCGGTCTGCGTGCTGCATGAGGATGTGTAGAGCAGATCTAGCCCAGTCTGCATTGAGTCCAGCTCAGCTGAGTCTCCAGTTGGTGGCACAGCCACTGACCTGGCTAGATCATGGTTGAGGCATCACAGTTGGGGACCCATGAGCATGAGAATAAAACGCTTATTGTCGCATGCCATTGAGTTCGGAGTAGTTTCTTATGTAGCGTTATTGTGACAATAGTAATTGATGTAATCTCATAGAACAGCCTTATTTGTTGTTAAATAATCCATTTCTAATAGGAAGTTTCTTAACTAAGCTACTTAAGTTCTTTCTGGATTCAGACACTCCCTTCCCACTCCAAAACAATCTGACTGATGCCCATGACTTACAAGTGACTTACAGCTATAGCTTACTGCTCTGTGTGCCCATGGATTTCTGCTCCCCACAGTTATTAGGTGTTTACAAGAATCAGTTTAGCTGTTATCCAACTTGCTAATACCACTACTTATAAGTTTTAATTAAATATTATGTGAATATTATGTGTCTGTGTAAAGACAGCTGCTTCTCAAAAACCATATGAAATGTGAGGAAAAAGCTAGTTTACCAAAAGTCTCAATCACATTTTAACATGTAGAAGGTTGCTTTGTAAGGATCCCCAACTTTTTTTTTTTTTTTCTTTTTTGGAGAGGTTTTTGCTATAGGGCGCGTGCGCTCGCCAGACAGACAGAGAGAGACATAGAGACAGAAAATGAGAAATCACCCCCCAGGGGGGATGGTCACGCCGCAATCCCTTCTCCTCCATTCTCCTCTCGGGATCTTGGGCGCGCACGCACACACGCCCGGCGTGAGTTTTAAGCCACCAGGTCCGGGACGCGAACCGTGGTCGAATACGTGGTAGTCCAGCGACATAGCCATTACGCTAACTGCTGGTTCCCGGATCCCCAACTTTTTACCTTATTTTATTTTGAAGTAGAAATCATGCAAAGCACTATGGGTGCTGTTTGTAAAGATTAATTAGCCGACTACTGGATTTGAGAGAAATATCCACCAAGGATCCCCTGCCTTTTATTTATGATGTAATCAGCTCTAATGTATGGCTCAGCTTCTCTCTCCATTGAGTTCTGCGAAGGCCATATCTCTTCCAGGGTTATAAAGGGTGGAGGTCAGTTTGGAGACCTAAGTTCTAAGGTATTGATGACATGTCATCCCTCAGAAGTAAGCAGTAGCATTAAATAAATGTTCATGGGAACCAGCAGTTAGCGTAATGGCTATGTCGCTGGATTCCCACGTAGTCGACCACGGTTCGCGTCTCGGACCCGGTGGCTTACAACTCACGCCGGGCGCGTGTGCGTGCGTGCCCAAGATCCCGAGAGGAGAATGGAGGAGAAGGGATTGTGGCGTGACCATCCCCTCTGGGGGGTAATTTCTCGCTTTCTGTCTCTATGTCTCTCTCTGTCTGTCTGGCAAGCGCACGCGCCCTATAGCGAAAAACCTCTCAAAAAAAAAAAAAATGTTCATAAAGGGAGAGTTTTGGAGAGAACCCAAATGATTCATTTGATACAAGAGACATGTAGAATCCCTTTGGAACTTACACTATATACGTGCCTTCCTCTACTTTTTAAAAACAATATATTTTAAAATATACATGCCTTAGGGCATTTGTGCTCACCAGAGAAAAAGGAAAAGTGAGAAATCATCCCCCCGGGGAGAGGACATGGGACAGTCCCTTCTCTATACTCATATGATGAAAATCTCAAGTGCCCCACGTGAGTTTCAAGCTGCCAGGTCTGAGACTCAACCCTTGGTCAGCCATGTGGGAATCCAGCACCTTAACTACCACGCTGCCTGCTGGTTGTACCCTTCCTCTATATTTTAAGTGGGAAAGATAATCTAGTTTTTCACAAAAAGTTCTGTATAATCTTTGAAACTAGAGTCAAGCAGTTCAATATCTTTTTTATGTATCTTTTTTTCGTGGGAATAAATATAATAATGATTAAAATTAATTCATGGAACATAGGCTATGTATCATTTACTTTTCTAAGTGCTTTACATGTCTTAACTCAGTTAATTATCTTCTTTTATACATACATACACCTAAAGTGGATATTTATTTTCATCTCCATTAAAGAGATAACTAGGTTAAATTTTTTTCTCAAGGTCAGTAGGAGATATGGTGGTCAAGACACATGGTCAAATACGGTTTAAATCCTGGATCTGGTGGCTTGAAATTCACGCCAGGTGCATGTGTGCACATGCCAAAATCCCAGGATGAGAATGGAGGATAATGGACTGGTATGTGGCCATCCCCCTGTGAGTTATTTCTCACTTTCCCTCTCAGTTTCTCTCTCCGCTCTCTCCAGTGAGTGCTTGCATCTTATGGCAAAACCTGAAGAAAACAGTATTTCTCAAGTCTTATAACTTACTAATAGAATGAGGATTTGAAGCCATTTGATCTTGGGTTCCAGGTGGTAGCACAGTGGTAATAACAACTGGATCCATGTGGGAAAGGTTCTGGGTTCAGGTCCAAGACTGCCCTATGGGGCCTGTGGTATTGTTATCTGGGCCAACTGAAGCCAGAAGCCAGTCAGTCTTGAACCAGAGTTCATGATTTCAGTCAGTATTGGTCTATTAAGTCATTATTAATTGACTTAATTTTCTCAAAGATACTGTTTTTAGTGATAATAAGGTATTTTAAGTAGTCTTCTTTACCCTTCTGTTCTTGTTTAGAATTAGAGATGTCCATGGGTAAAGAAGGCTAGAGCCTTCTTCTAAGGATGAGATAACACTAGTGATTTGCTCAAGAAATCCTAGATGTGAACTGAAATTCCCTGACTAGCTTTTACATCTTTTCAAAAAGATTTAATACCACAAAGATCCATGCTTAAAATAGGTATAAATGCTAAATACAGGAAGGAAAATAAGTCTAGAAGACTAGATGGAGTGGTTTGGTGCAAGTTCTTTAAAAAAAAAAAAAAGCTCAGATTTTATATTCAATTCAAAGCATTTACTTTTCTGTGACATTTGGAATGTGTCCCTTAAAAAATTCAAAAGTAGCAGATTAGTCTGAATGGGACTTAAATACACGTAGGTTTCCTGTTTTGTATATTACTGTCTTCATGTTTCAGCCATTTTTACTCTCAGGCTATTGCTGTAGCTCTCCAACTGTCTTTTCTGTCTGTGTGTTTCCATCATTGCTGCAAGCATGACCCTTCTAAATCACAGCTATGAACATATTCCTCTTTTACTTAAAATATCTCAGAGGTTCCCATATCTAACTTTATGGCCGAGTTAAATCTCCATAACTTGGCTTCCCAGGCTGTTCATAATTTGGTCCCTGTCCATTTCTTCAGCTTCATCTTGGCTTGGCCACTCCCTCACCATAGCACACACACCCCTTTCATCTAGCCCTACCAAATTACTAGAAGCTTCTGGAGGGAGTCATGCTGTTTCATGTCCAGGTGCCATTATACCTGCAGCTCCTTATGACAACCCTGCCTTTCTTTTTCCTAGTCTTTTATTTTTACTGTGTTCTCTTTGATTTACTAGTTCAACTCCTAAGAATCTTTTTAAAAAATTATTTATTTATCATTATTTCTAAAATTTGCTACAGAGCATGTGAGCTCACCAGAGAGAGAGAGAAAAAGAGAAAGCAAGCAGCCAGGTCTGGGACTCAAACTGTGGTCGGCCGTGTTGGCCCCCTAAGTATCTTTTTTAATTAAACAAATTAAAGTAGCAATATACTTATTGCGACTTCATATAATAGCAAGAGTACTGTGTTTGAAGCAACTAAAATATCCAATAGTGAGAGTATGGTTGAATTAATAATATATTATATTACACAGTCATTAGATTTTTATTTTCACGAATTTTTGATAACAGGAGATGTACATTATAATATTAAGTGAAAAGAGTATGAAACACAAATACATATGTCTTCTCATTTACATGTTTTATTGCCTGCAACTTTGTTTAGTTGGGAAGGTAAGAGAGGTGGCTAAAGATCACTGGAAGAAAATATGTTAAAATTAATAGAAGGTCTTTGGGTAGGTGGTTTTTATTTTTTCATTTATATTAAAATGTTTTGTGTTTTTCAAGTTTCCACAAGTATGAGTATATTTTTCAATCAAGAAAGAAATTTTAATTAAGCATATGCAAATGAGTTCAAGGATCTGCCTGCTAACTCCCCTGTGGATTGGAATGCCTCTCCTCTGCATTTCCGCAGGCCCTGTGCTTAACTTCAGTTGTGCATCTGTGGCACTGAATGCTAATCAAAGATTTATTCATCTCCCCCTATGCTAGACTATGATATTTTTAAGGATAGGCATTAGTCTTAAAAAATGTTTTTGAAGAGCCTAGCACAGTAAACAAAGTATTGAATCAATAAGGTAGAAATGAAGCCCCTTCTGGAGTTGGGCAGCCATTATAGCTACTCATAGGTCCATTGTATGATAATGTCATATCTGGAGAGTATTAGGCCCTGGGAGAAGGGATTGTATGCTTGGGTTACTCCTCTTCTCAGGAACTTTAACTAGACTTCTTCTGTTCAAGGATCCTACCCTACAAATCCCCATTTCCAACATCTGACAAGTCTTTAAGAACTGTTTCAAATGTTGTCAGTTCCTTGAAGCCTTTTTGATGTCCCCTAGTTTAATCTGGAGATTTTAAGTCTTTTTTTATTTTTTTAAAATTCATTGTCAATTGATTTCTATTAGTCCCTTTTTTTAGTTATTTTATTTTATTTTATTTACTTATTTTGTCATAGCACTTGTGTGCTGCCAGAGAGAGACAGTGAGAGGGAAAGTGAGAAATCATTCCCCAAGAGAATGGCCACACCACAATTCCTTTTTCTCCATTCCCCTCCTGAGAATTTGGGTGCATACACACATGCACTTGGCCTGATTTTCAAGCCTCTGTGTCCAGGACTTGAACTGCAGTTGTGACTATGTGGGAGTCCAGCACCTTAACCACTATTCCACCTTCTAGCCCCTTTATTAGTCATTTTGTCTGCATCTTACTGCATTATAAGAATTTAAGGATTTAATCATTTCATGATATATACACATCAAAACATGACATTGTACATCCTAGATATATACAGTTATCCATTTGTCAGTTTAAATAAATAAATACAAATTTTAAAAATGGCTTTAAGGACCCTAAGTGTACAAAGCTTGTCTTATTGAGATTTTAGTCTTTAACAGTTCCTAGTGATATTTTTGTACATAACTTGTACTCTGTAAAGGATTTATTTATGTGTATCACCAATTTGGATTTATGAATTTTCTTCACTTGAGCCTTTCCAGCCTAAGCAATGTAAAATTAAAGCTATCTTTGTCTAGGAACTTCATATAGCTGTGATTCTGTTTTTATTTTATGTTATTGTGCTCTATAGTAATCATCACCATTACACCTACTGAATAGTTTACTTATATGTACCTTTTTTTTTTTTTTTTGAGAGGTTTTGGCTATAGGGCACGTGCGCTTGCCAGACAGAGAGAGACAGAAAGCGAGAAATCACCCCCTAGGGGGGATGGCCACGCCGTAATCCCTTCTCCTCCATTCTCCCCTCGGGATCTTGGGCACGCACACACCCGTGCCCGCATGAGTTTTTTTTTTTTTTTGGAGAGGTTTTTCGCTATAGGGCGCGTGCGCTCGCCGGACAGAGAGAGACAGAGAGACAGAAAGCGAGAAATCACCCCCCAGGGGGAATGGTCACGCCGCAATCCCTTCTCCTCCATTCTCCTCTCGGGATCTTGGGCACGCACGCACACGCGCCCGGCGTGAGTTGTAAGCCACCGGGTCCGAGACGTGAACCGCGGTCGACTATGTGGGAGTCCAGCGACATAGCCATTACGCTAACTGCCGGTTCCCGTGCCCGCATGAGTTTTAAGCCACTGGGTCCCGGTCTTGAACTGCGGTTGACTACGTGGGAGTCCAGCGACATAGACATTACGCTAACTGCTGGTCCCGTCACTTATATGTACCTTTTAAGAGATAGTAGCAATGACTCTCTCTTTTTTTTTTTTTTTTAAAGAATTATTTATTTATTTAATTCCATTTGTTGTTATGATTTTCAGTTTAACCAGACAGAGACAGAAAGGGAAAGCAAGAAGCAAGCCACCAAGTTTGGGACTTGAACTGCAGTCGGCCATGTGGGAATCCAGCACTTTTAACTGCCACACCACCTGTCGGCTCCACAATGACTCTCTCTTTTGTTCATGGCTATTTACCCAGAGCCCATGACTGTACCTGTACCTAGGAGGTGCTCAGTAAATATTTGTGGAATTAACAGTGAAGATGAATATGTTCAGTTCCATTCACTTCAGCAAGCAAGCACTAAATGCTTACTATTTGCAAAGTACTATGCAAAGAATTTTAGATAAATCAGAGATAACAAAGCACGGCTTCTGATTGGTTCACAAAATTGTTTCTCATTGTCATATAAGAGATACTATATATAGATGTAATACAGCCTGAAATTTGGTAAGTGCAATGATAAAAATGCTGACAGTGTTTGAGGAATAGAAGACTTGATTCCCACTTGATATGTTTATGAAGGTTTTCTGGAGGTGGTAAAATATGAGCTGAGTCCTGAAACATGGATAAGATCTGGCGAGAACAATGGAAAATAGACTGTAAGGATGAATGGAATAAAAACAAAGTGGGAGATGATAAAATAAATTTTGAGAACAGTCAAGAGGTAAGTTGTCTTTGTCAAAGGGAAGAGTATTGAGGAATTGGAAGATGAACAAGTTTGGATTTTTATTTAAAGATTTGAGGCAACCTGTGAATAATAATCAGGACAGTGACATAAAGTCTTGAGAAAGATAATTTATAGTGAGGAAGAACTGGGTGGAGGGGGAGGTACAGGAAGCAGAGAGGTCAGCTGGGAATCGATTGGAATCAGTGTAGTGTGAACTGATAAGGAGCTGGGTTTGGATGACTGTGAGTGTTATATCCATGGAATTTGAGAGTTTATAGTGTAAATTGGTACAAAGAGACATCTTGAGGACAGAATCAATAAACTCAAGCTTCTTCCTCTGTTTCTTTATTCATAGACCAAGCATAGCAATTCCTTTTTGCCTACCCTGATGAGGCCATTAGAAATTATGAAATAATCTGCGTTCATTGTTAACTTTTGCTGCGAGAACTCAGCAAAAGTCTCAGCACTGGATGGAACATCAGTAACCACCTAACTCTCTATTTTACTCACTGCCTTTACCTGAAATTTATAACCTGATTTCAGTTATATAAAATGAGACTCTGAGGTAAGCTTCCTTGTTTTATAGATACGAAAACTAAACTTACAGAAGTTGAATGATCTCTCCATAGTCATGTAGTGAGTAAGTTATTGGGTCAGTACTGGAACAGTCTTTGAAATCGTTCTCCTGTACAAATTCTAGTTCAGTGTCCTCCCTGTAGCCCAGCCCAGAGCTCTCAATACCTAGAAAAATCCTCACCATTATCCTGGTGTTATCTCCCCAGGAAGAATCATACCACAAACCATTGTATTTTTAGTAAAGCAAAATCGTATCTGATACTTACTTATCAGTGACAAGTTTTACCCAGGAGTTGAGAGACATTTGAGTTTCTTACTTGACATGTAGGTTGGAGCATTGTAAAGTTCATCAGTCAAAAATTCTGACACCAAACTGCCACCTTGAGAATAAAACCTTAAATCATTTTCTGAGGCATCCTAGGTTCTGTGACAGCCTGGTTCTATCAGGGTACAGGCTCTATAACACCTCCTACATTGTTAACTCGTTTTTTCACAGTTTGGGTTTCAGAGACATTTTAGCCAGCTATTTTTGGGTGCCCAAAGTGTTGAATTCAATATCTTTTGCGGCTTCTTCAGGTAATGATGGCCTATTTCCTTGAATAGGCTTCTGATTTCACCTTCAGTTCAGAAACAACCAAGTGATATAGTGCTCCTTCTTCTTCCCAGTCTTTGTATTTTCTGGAAGCATTTATTTATTTATTTATTTATTTATTTATTTTAAAGAATTATTTTATTAACATTTATTTATTTTAAAAAAAATTGACCAGAGAGGGACAGAGTGAGTGAGTGAGTGAGAGAGAAAGAGAAAGTGAGAAAGCAAGCTGCCAGGTCCAGGACTTAAACTGTGTCAGCCATGTGGGGGTCCAGTGCCCTTAACCACCACACCGTCTTCCACTCCCTGGAAGCATTTATTTAAGTATTCTGTGCATAGGGACCAACAGTTAGAGTAAAGGCTGTGTTGCTGAACACCCATGTAGTCGACTGCGGTTTGAGTCCCGAACCCAGCGGCTTAAATTCACGCTGGGCACGTGTGCGTGCGTGCCCAAGATCCCAAGAGGAGAATGGAGGAGAAGGGATTGCAGAGTGGCCATCCCCCCTGAGGGGTGATTTCTTGCTTTCTGTCTCTCTGTCTCTGTCTTTCTGGTGAGCACACTTGCTCTATAACAAAATCCTCTCCAAAAAAGAAGTATCCTGTGCATAAAAGAAGATCCACAGAATGAATTTGATATGTCATTTATTCATGCTTATATTCATTCCTCTATTTCACAGGCTGTTTATTGTGCTGGTATACCTTGAGAGATTTGAACCAAACATTGGGCCTTATCCTTAAGTACCTTAAAGTCTAGAAGAGTTAATAAAGCACCTTTTCCTCAAAGGCTTTGCTAACGCACTCAAGCAGGTGATATACTTTCTTTTGTGTTTAGGGATACAAAAGATTTCTTGGTATTTTATTAAATCTCTTATCCCTTTGTATGGCATTTTTGTATTTGTATGTCTCTGGGTGTTTTCTGAGGGCATGAGACAAAATGTGTTTATTCATCTCTACCTTCCTGGTACCAAACACAACACAGGATAGGCCCTCCGTAAATATGAGAAGAGTTAGTAAACAATTAAGAAAGCTAGGTGCAGAATATGGTATACTTCCATTGGGAGGATAGTGGTGAAGGTAGCATTTGAGCTGCCTTAGATGGATGAGCATGTAGAAAATGAAGGAAGGCACTAGAGCAATGGATGTAGTATATCAAAGATATAAAAGTAGGGGGGCCTAAAACCTCTGTGAATCATCTGATGAGAGTGTGAACTATCAAATCAATCCATTCAGATGGTGTGTGAGGTTCACAATGGGAGGAAATTGGAAGTAATGTTGGAAGAGGATCTTAGGTCTATCTTAGTGCATTAACATGTTGCTAAAAGAAATACTTGAGACTGAATAATATATAAACAAAATAGGGACTTACTTGCTACATCTACAGATTCATAAACTCATAATTCTGGTGTCTGGAAAGTCTAAAGACATCACAGAATGATGCAAAGTAGAACTTTTAGCAGAGCAGACAGTGGTCTATATCCATCTGGCTTCTTCTCTCTACTCTTATACATCAGAATTCAATCATGGGACCTGCCCTGACATTATCACACTCAAAGGCTCTACTATGGGGCACCATGAAGGAATTAAGGTTTCATTTACCAATACAAAGAAGTCTCAACATATGGATTTTAGAGGAACATTCAAATTCCAAGACATGAAACCTTGGAGGACAAGCAATTATTCAAACCATAACAGAGTTCCATCTTAGTTTTGCAAAGGAGGTAGTGACTTGCTAGTGACCTTACTGCTCACTGGCCTTTGCTCTAATTCTTGAGACTCCATCTCTTAGCTTTTTTGCAATTAAATTTTCTAAATTTATATTTAAAGCAAAAATTACAGAACACATTTCCCGCCAACAAAGAACTTTACATTCCTTTGTCTGTTAAAAGTTTCTTCCCTTTGCCTATCCCACCTACCATTTACCACCCTCTCCCCTCCCTTACAATCTCTGATATCTACACTTATCCTCTGTGCCATCATATCTTCAGATTTCAATTTCTGCCATAGAATGAAGACATTCTGTACATATTAAGTGGGGATATACAGTGTGTCTCTTTCAAAGTCTGGTTCACTTTGTTCAACATTAAATCCTCTATTTTGAATCAAACAATAGGATCACATAGTTTCTTATAGCTGTGTAGTATTTCATAGTATATGTATGCCATAGTTTTTAAACCGAGTCATCAGTTATTGGAGAGTTAGGTTGGTTCCATGATTTAGCAATTGTGAATAATGCTGCAATAAACATGAATATGCAAGTGCCTTTCAGACTGAGTGTTTTCCTATCCTTTGGGTAAATAACAAGGAGTGAGATTATTGGGTCACATAGCAGTTCTATTTGTAGGATTTTGAGGAACTTCTGTATTGTTGTCCACAGAGGTTGCACTAATTTACCACCACTAATTTTTCCCACCAACAGTATAAGGGAATTCCCCTTTTGGGGCTGACAGGTGACTTGGTGATTGGAGCACTGGACTCTCACATGACTGACCGAGGTCTGAGTCCTGAACCTGGGTGACTTGCTTTCTCACTTTCCCAATCTCTCTCTCTCTCTCTCTCTAATAATAGAGGCTGGCAGGTGGCATGGTGATTAAGGCACTGGACTCCCACATTGCTGACCACAGTATGAGTGACAGACCTGGCAGCTTGCTTTCTCACTTTCCCTCTCTTTCTCTCTCTGGTCAAATTAAAATAATAATAATAAAAAATCTTAAAAAAGAAGGAATAATAATAAATACAGATAACAAAGCTAATAATTTTTTTTTTCCCTTGGAGAGATTTTCACTATAGGGGGCGTGCGCTCGCTAGACAGACAGAGAAATAGAGACAGAAAGCGAGAAATCACCCCCCAGGGGGGATGGTCACGCCGCAATCCCTTCTCCTCCATTCTCCTCTTGGGATCTTGGGCACGCACGTACACACGCCTGGCATGAGTTTTAAGCCACTGGGTCCAGGACACGAACCGCGGTCGACTACGCGGGAGTCCAGTGACATAGCCATTACGCTAACTGCTGGTTCCCAATAATTTTTTTTAAAAAAGGGGGTTCCCTTTCATCACAGCCTCACCAGCACTTGTTCATTATTTTTTTTTTTTTTCACCCTAGCCATTCTAGCTGGGGCTAAATAGTATCTAACGGTGTTTTTTTTTTTTTTTTTTGGAGAGGTTTTTGCTATAGGGCACATGTGCTCTCCAGAAAGGCAGGGAGAGACAGAGACAGAAAGCGGGAAATCACCCTCCAGGGGGGATGGCCATGCTGCAATCCCTTCTCCGCCATTCTCCTCTTGGGATCTTGGGCATGTACGCACACGCGTCCGGTGTGAGTTTAAGCTGCTGGATCCAGGACTCAAATCATGGTCGACTACATGGGAGTCCAGCGCCATAGCCACTATGCTAACTGCTGGTCCCTTTATCTGTGGTTTTAATTTGCATTTTCACTTGTTAGCTTTTAAGGTTAAGGAAAAAAAAAAAAGGTGAAGGATCAGAAGGGGAATATCATGTCATGGGAGACTAAAGCCTGGAAGATTCTCCATGGAGCACAGGATTGGTTAGGACGAGGGTGGTAAGGTAGCTAGGACTCTTGAAATGAGTCCATCCAACCCTACAGTTCTTGCACATTGAATTCATTTGTCATTCTCAGGGTACACTGTATTCAAACAAACCCTTTGGTGGGATTTTTGGATTTGCACAGGCTGAGTGCTAGGAAGACTGATGATGTTCCCCTAGCCCTGTGTGTTTGCTTCGGCTACCACCTCAAATACTGTCTTGGGAATGCAGCAGATTAGGCCTCTTCACAGAATGGCTGGGACTGGCTGATGCTTCTTGTTTCCCCAGAGCCCAGTGCAGTGCTGGCACATGGAAGATCCTCTATAAATATCTTGCGAGTGGAATTGAATTGTTGAAATATAGCCAAAGATACTATCACCTCAGGGATATCAGAAACAGGAGTTTTCATCTGTATTGGAGTTACATGCTTGTAGCTCATGGGTGATAGAATTTTCTATTAGGAAAATGACGTTATAGGTATTATTTTCCTGGTTTTTTTATGCAATGGGATATGAACAGAAATACAGGAGGGCTGTGGACTGTTACTGAATCAGTGATTATTTTAGGGACACAAATTAGGAAATATTCAAGAAAGCTGAAGTTGCATGCTAAAGGTAAAAGAGAGATGTCCTCTATTTTTTACAGGGGATAGATAAGTAAGAGCTTGCAGTGTATAAGGCAGCCGTGTGGCCTGTGCTTACAAGTTGCCTGTGCACAGCTAAGAGTACAACTTCTGAAATCATACCCAATCTGTTTATTTTTCTGATTAGATGCATACTTGTATGCATATCCAGTTGGTACTAAGGATAAGCTATTATCTATTAATGTGGTGTTACGAATATTACTATTATTTTGCCAAATGGTTGGGCTTTCTGTAGTGGAAGCAACTTGAGTGTACTTTACCCACTTTCACATCTGTAGGGATGGGAAAGAGTTAGGATACTGGGCAAAAATAATACACAGCCCAGACTGTTAAGTGCTGAACTTGTTCTGCTCAGAGGATCATCTCATTCTCACATCAACAGTGCAGCTCATTCGAGGAAAGTACTCAAGTGGCTGTTTGATAATCTGTGTGACATGTGGGGACAGGCAGTTAGGTCTCCTCTGTTTTTATGAAACTATCTTAGGCAATACAAAATTATTCCCTTTATGCTCAAAGAAAAATGATCATTTTGGCAGAAAAATCTTCTGTCTGGTTCTTTTGTGCGTGCTCCGCGTTCTGTCTCATGAAAACAGTTATTCATATATTTTGAATGGACTACCAAAATGAGGAAAAAGTCTCCTTAGTCCCTTAGGTATTTGCGTCATGTGGGTTGCACTGAGGCGGTAGGGGATAGCAATGGCAATGTGGCTTATTTGAAGGCTTTCTGTGATTTGTCTTCCAAAATGTTCCACCTTGTTTCCGTATCCCTCCTTGCAGGGTAATGGGGTGCGGTGGGCAGGATGGCAGGCAGTAGGTAAACAGCTCGGCAGCAATCCTGAACGCTCTTCCCTGAGATGAGAGAGTTGGCAGAAACTGCCAACATGACCCACCCCTGCTTCCCTCTGGAGACTGACTGCCTTCCCTTTTCTGTTGGCCCAGGGCTGCAGATCAGAGACAGTTCCTAATGGGAAACTCTCCCCAGTTTTGGCAGCGGGGATACACATTGCTGGTGATGCTCTGTCATTTCAGCAGCTGATTTATTGCGAAGATTCAGTATGCAGTGTCTGCGGATTGGAAAAATTCAGGGTTCAAGTCCTTTTTCTTCTAGGCAGACAATTACTGCCAGTGACAGCATCCGTCCAGCGTTTTTGATTATTCCAAATTTCATGTCGCGGAAGCCTGGATAATCTAGTGGTGAGTAATGGATGTGAATGGCGAGATCCTAGAAAGAGTTTAAGAGCCTTGTCATACACGAGGAAGGAACTCACTCCGTTTGTTCATTCAGTGCTTTCTGTAATCAGTAGTAGTAACTGAGCAGAATGGATCGTGTTATTCAAAGATAGAACGTGTTTCTGGTGTAGCTGTTTTCCTGAATGACCACACTTGAATTAGTAATAGTCTCTGCTAACTGCTTCATTTAGAAAAGCCTCACACTTCCCTTGTTTTAATAATACATAACACACTTAGGGGAGGGTTCTAGGCGTTTTACTATAGTGAGAGCAAGGGAAGAAAAAGCTCTAGCTGCTGCAAGCCATCCTTTGATTATATACTAAGAGCTCATTTGCCTTTTGCTATTAAAACTCATGGCATCTGTTAGAGAAAAGACACTCCTGTTGGTTTGGACTGCAGTAGGGGTGTAGCCTGAAGTATTCAATGAATCAAACTGTGACTTCAAGTTGGCTGGTTACTCCCTCTTGAGCAAAAGACAATATGTGAAGAATTCTGATTACAGCTCAGATCTTCAGCTTTAAGAAGTTGCCCTTTGAGCTTTTCTCTGTAAATAGTGATTAGTGACAAACCTTCAATTTTGGTCCTTCACCACCCAGAATGGTGCCTGGGTACTGAGAAAAGTGTTTTTCCCACTGCAGAAGCACTTTCAACAGTTGATTCTTTAGCGGGGAGACTAAAATAGGTTTCCTATTGTTCAAATGGGTGTTATAAGTGCTTTGCAGGTGTATCTTAGAGAATGGAGGTATTTATTTTTAATGAGAAGTACTGAAGAATAAAAACAATCACAGCCTTGGAGAATTGCAGATCAAAGCTTTTTTCATTATAAAACAAATGAAGGCCTCCATCCTAGAAGCTAGTAAATTCATTAATTTTTAATAGAGCAATAGGCTATAAATGGTAATTTAATTCTTTGGGGAGAAGATCGTTTAAGTGGTGTTTAAAAATCTACATACTTAGGTGGTTTGGAGTGAAAACCTGCTGTGATACCTAAGGTTGTAAATGTACAGTGCAGTAGAGAAACCTGTTCAGAAGCACTATGGGTCCTTTATAACTATTCTGTTTTAGCCCAGTGTACAATCAAATATTTTGTTCTCTAGCTATATTTAGTTGTTATTTTGGAGCTGTGTTTCCTACCTTGCTGTTTTGATTCTGAAATACCTCGGTCAGGAAGTAGAGTTGTGTGCAAAAATAATAAGCAAATCCCAAACCTTTCCAATCTTCTATTTCATTTTCCCTAATTCATCAAGCTCTCCTGTACCCTTCCAAATACTTGTGCTCCTCTCTAAGTGGTCCCAGTGGTTTCTTTCCTTTACCCTTAACTAACAGCCATAATATTTATGGAAGGAGCAAGCTCCGCTCTGCCAGTGATAGCTCGTTTCATGAGAGAGCCAGTTTGCTCAGAAGGGCTACTGTTCCCAGAAGGCAGTTTTTCCAGAAGTGTGTCTGCTATGAACAACCACAATGGAATGGTCAGAATATTGGGGGCAGTGACATTTGTACAAAAAAGATATTAAGTTTGGAGGCATTTTTCAGGCCCAGGATTTGCAGAGCAAATGCATTGTGTATGATATAGGTGTGTATAAAATGAAAGTCAATGTACAGCTGAGAAATACCTTTTGGGAAATAAGAATCATGAAATCAATAAAGTATTGAGGCATGTCCATCCACAGATGACTGGATAAAGAAAGCACGGTATATAGGTACAGTGGAATACTATTCAGCCTTTAAAAAAGAGGTGAATTCTGTGATAGGGAATAACACACATGAATCTTGAGAATGTTATCCTGTGTGAAATAAGCCAGTCACAGGAATATGCAGAAATCTAAATTAACCAAATAATGAAATGGTGATTGCCAGGGGTCGCAGGATGGGGGAGGGATGGGAGTTACTAATGAAAAGGCATAAAGTTTCGGTGAAGAACTTACTCTAAAGTAAGTTCTAGAGTCTGCTGTAAAACTTTGCACCTATAATCAACAATGAAAGATCATCTGCTTCTATTCCCTGCTTTAGCTATGAGGAAACTGCAGCTCACAGTGAGTAAGGACATCCCTGAAAACTTGAGCCTGACAGTACCTGAGTCCACTGCCTGCATCTTCTGCCTTTTACTTGCATGCTGGCTTATCTATGCACTTTCTCATCTTAATTTCTTTTCTGGAATAAGGCAGCATATGCATAAATGCATTCATAAAATGCATTCTGCATTTTAACTTGTTTGTTTTTATCAGTCTGTTAGTTTATCTCTATGATCAATCGACATGTGTCTGCTTATCTTGCTTGCCCAAATTTACAGCATCTAAGAGTCTGTCGTGTGTCTGTGAGTATTCAAGAAATGCTGTAAGGGCATAAGGATCATAAATGAAATATTTGCATTTTTTCTCTTCTGGGTTTGCTGGAACATACTTGGTTAGCTTTTTTGTTGACAGGCAATTAAACCTGATGTAGAAAAAAGGAAAGGTGTCCCATGGCACCCCTTCTGCTCCTTGTGCATATGCTGACACCTTGGCCTTAGAACTGCTGTAGCAGGAACAATAATCTGCTGTGGGCTTCAGGCTCTGCTTGCTGGGCTCACTATGGCCTGGGATCAGAGGGGCTAAGGCAGGCCTTAATGCAGAGAGGTGCAGGGCAGTGAAAACAATCATAAATGCACCTTTTGTGATCTGTTCCACAGCATGTGTTCTCTCAATGATTTCTTTGGTGGTTTTAATCACAAATGTTGGCAGTCAGCTTGAAAATTTCCAGTTTGTGAGGGGTTCATCACTTGTATTGGATGATTCTAGTGCAGTCCAGTTTGGGGTGATCAGTTTTCTTGCCTCTGATCTGTGTTTTTGTTCCTTATACTCCAGACTCTTATACAGTCAATGGTTTTCTCTACATCAAGAATAGGATTTTGGGGCCCGCAGGTGGCGTGGTGGTTAGGCATTGAACTCCCACATGGCCAACCACGGTTTGAGTCCTGGACCTGGCAGCTTGCTTTCTCTCTCACTTGCTTTTCAAATTAATTAAGTAATTAATCAATCAATCAATTAATCAAAATTAAAAAAAGAATAGGATCTTTAAAGGGCATATAAAACTTACCATGTTCAAAATGGATGTCTGTTTTTTTACCCTAATATGCTTGCTTCTCCTGCCATCTTACTGTCCCATCTCAATAAATGTCAGCCACCCCCCAGGGGCTAGATGGTGGCACAGTGTAAACCATGACATTCTGTGAGGCAGACCCACATGGAAAGCTTGCTGGTTCAAGTCCAAAGTTCTCCCTGAGCATGCCAGGCATGTATATGTGATTCAGGCTGGAGGAGGGTGAATGACAGGTGTGAAGACCCTGTCGGGGTGCTCCATCTCTGTTTCTCTTTGTATCATCTCTTTCTCATACTTATGGAATAAATAAATAAATAAATGCCTCCCCATCACCCTTTCAGCTTGAATTCTCCACTCTATGAGCGAACTTCAAACTGTTTATGGATAAGTGAAATTAAAGTACACATTTACTTTGGTAGGAAAAAATGGAAATCTATGCACAATTTTTTCAAAGTTCCCATAAACTTTTTGAAGGTCCTCCTTGCATGTTTCTGTCTTATATCTAGTTTTTCAACAGATCAAGTTGGCTCTGTCTTCAGAGTATTTCCAGAATCTGACCCTTTTCTTTGTCACCACCGTGGTCCGTTTCTAGGATTGTTCCAGTAGTCTCTCATGGTGGTTGTTGCATCATTTCTACCCTTCTTTCACTAAGTTAGCTCTGTAATACTGTTAAACATTGGTCAAATCTCGTCTCTCCTCTGCTAAAACAATGGCGTCCTTTTCTAGTTCAGCGTGAACTTTGCAGACTCTGACCCTTTGTTTGCCTCTGACTTTATTTTTACATTCTGCATGTCTGGGCTCTCCCACATTGTCCTCTCTTGTTCCTGGAGCATACTAGGCCTGCTCCCACCTGGCAGCCTGTGCTATGGCTGTATCTTTAGTTTGACCTGTTCCTCCCCTACATATACAAGGCTCACTTCTTCCCCTCCTTCATGCGTTTATAAGTGCCCCTTTATCAGTAAAGCCTTGCCTGCTTACCCTGTTGAAAACTGCTTGCTTACTCCATTTCTACCTTCTTTTTTCCCATCCTATGCATTATCTGACATTCATGTATTTTAGTTATTTTCTTCATTTCTTTTCAGTCTCCTTCCACTAGAGCAAAGATTATTGTCTGACCCTGTACCACTACCTCCTAATTGTGCCTATACCATAATAAGCCTTCAGTATATTGAATAAATGAATGGATGCTTTCCAGCAAAATATGTCTTTTCATAGCCTAAAGGTTCTGTTTGTTGTGGTGTTAATATTTAATAAGAGGCATTCCAAGCTTACCAGCAGAAGAATGGATTGAGTTTATGTTGCTTACTGTTGGAGGAGTTGTCTCTCTCTCTCTCTCTATTTTAAAAAAAAAAAATTATTTATTTATCATCATTATTTTTTTTTAAAGTTTGCTACAGGGCACATATGCTCACCAGAAAGAGACAGACAAGCAGACAGACACAGAGCAAGAAAGTGAGAAAGCAAGCTGCCGGACTTGAGATTCAAATTGTAGTTGGCCATGTGGGAGTTCAGCGTCCTAACCACCATGCCACCTGCTGGCCCTTGGAGTTTACTCTTAAAACATTAACTAATGATGGGATTCTTCTTGCCAGGAAGGTACTTCCTTCTGCCTTTGGAAGATGCCTGACATTTGCACTCATAAAATCAGGCTTAGGAAAGTAAAGAGAGGACAGGGTGAGAATATTTCACAGATCACTTCTTCGAGAGTTGGGACTATATGTAATCCATAACCCTCAGCTTTGGGACAGATTCTGTGTTTCTGGCTATGAAGGGGAAGACCTTTGGGTAATTACTCAGTTGGAAAGAGGAGCTCAGAGTCTCTGTCTTTGCTGAACAGAGATATACTGTGTGCCTCTTTTCTCTGGACAGAGATTTGATCTAAAATGTCCATTCTATTCCTGTGGCAAAACATTATTTCTACTTTCCTGTGCCTGAGCTGCAATGAAAAATGCCAGTCTCATCTGATCACTAAAATCAGAGGATTTCAGAACTGGAATGGATTTTGGAGATTTATAGCATTTCTCTATACCACTGATTCCAGACATCAAAAAAGCATGTGTGTTCTCCAACATCATTCTCTTGTCACCCTTTTTCTTTGCTAATTTTCTTCCAGAAAATTCACATTTGTAGCTCTTCCCTCTCTCCTGTTAAACTTGCCTTCCACATTCCTCTGATGAACTCTACCTGTATTTTGAGATTCAGCCTACATAAGAAAACACACAATTGAAAATTCGCAATTATTTTTTTCAAAGAAAAATGAGGACAGTTGGCAATATCATGATTTGCTTTTATGTTTGTAGTTTATTCTCCATGACAAAATATTAATTTGTGTAAGTAATGGCATATGCAGATGCTAGCATATGCAAATATGGTTAATTCTTCCATCCCTCTTATCTAATACGAGGCACACTTTAACCATGGATGTGGAACCCAAACAAGTGTCTTTATTGATGGTTATTGGTGGCCTGTAGTCAGGGCACAGCCTGTTGGTTAAACATACTTCTAGATGAATGATAAACAGAAGAATAATTTTCAAGATATGCTTAATGTGTATCTTTAGTATTAAGTACGTGACTACATTAAGTATAGGTTTATCATTATTATCCTTAGGGAGAGAAGGCATTAGGTTATTTTTTAATGAATCCAGATGTCCCAAACTGTATATTTCCTCAAATTTAAATGTACCTCCAGCAGTCTTTTCAAAGTCAGAGCTGTTGAACATGACCATGGGGATGGTAAGTGAGGTGAGACAGCTGCTTTTGTCTGTGAGGAAACTTAATTTGTGTGACACTTGCCTTCTGTTTTCTGGAAAATTAGCATGTGTAGTTTTAAAACACAGAATGGGGATGCTACAGTGTTTATTAAACAAATGCAGCTTCTGTCTCTGCATATCTGTGTAACTTTATATAAACATTTTTAGATGGTTCTGCATTTAGCAAATTCAACATACCTGAAATGATACTTTTTTTTAAAAAGAAGCATTTGAGTATGGTGTTCAGTGGGAAGGGAAGGAATTGACAATTATTGAGGCTTCTATGTGCCTCGCCACGGTCTGCATGCATGCTTTTGCAAAGACTGGAAATTCCTTCGGAACACAGGCATCAGAGGTGTTGTGAGGAGGGCAGTGATGAGAATGTGACATCCCAAATGCTTATGAATAAATAATAAGTTCTCAGTTACCTGAAGTGCTGGAGGAGAACAGCAATGTGGGAATCATCGTAGGTGATTTTCCAGACCCCATTTGATTTCCTGAGAGAGGTAGGTCCTGGAAGACAGGAATGAATGAGAGGCCCTGAAGCAGAAATGAGGTTTCCATTTGCTCTAAGCTTTGCTTTCTTGTCTGCTAGAGAAAGGAGCTCAGTTGTAAAGTTTCTGGGCAAGATATGAGACTTTTCTTGTTGAAAAGTTAATAAGACTTTACCCTGTTTTCCTTTCCTTTCTCTACATTCAAAAGTAATTCAATCATTTACTGAAGATGGACAGAATAAATATGAATATAAAAAATTATAATCATGCCTATGATTAAATGACCCTGATATATAACTAGTTACCCTTTTAAAATGAAGCCTCAGACATATATATATAATATATATATATATATGTGTGTGTGTGTATGTGTGTGTGTGTATGTATATATATATATGTGTGTGTGTGTGTGTATATATATATATATATACATATATATATAACTTTCCATATCCATTTTTTTTTTTAATTTGTCAGAGGGTTTGTGTGCACACTGAAAAGAGAGAGAGAGAGAATGAGAAAATACCCTCCATGGTGAATGATCATGCCTCAATCCTTTCTCCTCCCTCCATCTCTTTTTCCTTCAGGATTTTGGGAAACCTAACAGGTTTCTCAAGCCACCAGGTCTGGGACTTAAGCTGTGAAGTTGGCTGGGATCCAGCTACCTTATCCACCATGCCACAGACTGGCCCACCATTTCCAATTTTTAAAAAGTTTCTTCCTACTACGAATGAGAGAGGAAAAAGAGTCATATACCCACAATGGGGTCCCCCGCTATGATCTACCCCCAGCTTCAGCTATCCTCCAATCGCAGGTACATGCATGCCTGATATATTCGGGAAGGTCTGCAGATGTGAACCTGGGATTTTCCCATGTGCATCAGCTTTGCAGAGGATCACGTTACCATTGGACCAATTTCTGGCCACCATGTCCATTTTGAATACACAATTCATACCCTTTTACTTAACATATTTGTGATCAGTTTTCTTAATTGAGCAATTAAAAAATGATGGCTATGTGAGTTGAGAGCGTCCTCAGAAAACAAGCCAGAGGCCTTCTAGCTCTTATAACCTCTGGAGACAAATTGTCAGAGAACATAGAAAGGTACCCAGCTCTGTTTATAATAATGATGCAGCACATAAAACTCTTTAATTATTCAGAGGTACTCTGACCTCTCACAATGTCACTAGAAGTAGATAAAGGAGATTTTTATCTTGTTCTTATTAAAGATGAGGAAACTAGGTATTGGGCTAAGGTTGCTTGCCCACAAGTGCATAATTGGACAGAGATTTGGATTTCTAATGAAGTGATTTTTCCCACCACATTATTAAATCAATCAATTTCTTGTTCTAGTCAGCTTTAACAAAATACTATAGACAGGTGAAACAATAGACAGGCATTTTCTCACAGTTCTGGAGGCTGGTTTGGGCCAATTTTTTTTTTTTTTTTTTTTTTTTTTTTTTTTTTTTTTTTAGAGGTTTTTGCTATAGGGCGCGTGCTCTCGCCAGACAGACAGAGAGAGACAGAGAGATAGAAAGCGAGAAATCACCCCCTGGGGGGGATGGCCACACCACAATCTCTTCTTCACTCTCCTCTCAGGATCTTGGGCATGCACGCACATGTGCCCGGCGTGAGTTTTAAGCCCCTGGGTCCGGGATGCGAACCGCGGTCAACTACGTGGGAGTCCAGCGACATAGCCATTACGCTAACTGCTGGTCCCAATTTTGGTTTCTTGTGATGGTTCTCTCTGTGGCTTGCAGACCTTTCCTTGCTGAGTATGACAGGAAAGGAGCATTTTCTGGTGTCTCTTCCTATAAGGATACTAATCGTATTGGACCAGCGCCCTGCTCTTATGACCTCATTTAACCTTAATTACTTCCATAGGAGCCCCATCTCCAAATATATCCACATTAGGGGTTAGGGTTTCAGTATATAAGAATTCTAAGGGAACAGACACATTCAGTTCACTGTACTTGTCCCACAAATATTATTAGGTCCCTACTGCTATTGCACTGCCAGAGAGTCTAAGAGATAGAGAGGTATCCATAAGTGATGACTACATCATGCCATAGTGATGGTAAGTATGGCCCTGCAGAGGACTTTAGGTTAGAGAAGGCACCCACTGGAAAGTGACATGTGAGTCCTGCCTTGAGAGACAAGTAGATGCGAGAGAAGAAAGAGGAGACAGCAATCAGGGTTGCCTCTATATAGAATCTACCTGCAGAGCCTGGTTTTACCTTTTTAAAAACATGCTGTTTTATTTAACATCATCTTGTTGGATTAAATGCGAGACTTTGTAAACCAGGCAGATCCTCTACCCATTCTAGCCCTATTTTGAAACTTGGAATACGAATAAATAAAGAATAAATAGAATGCAGAACCTTGAGTTAGCTGTTGTAATGTTAATTCTAGGCATGCATTCCTCTCAGTTCCTTTGTTTCCTTCTTCTAAGTCTTGTCTTTTTAAAGAGTTATTTGAAATATTTAAGAGCGCTTGTGTAATCTCTATCAACCACTGCTAGTGCAGCTCACTTGCTTTATTCCGTGGCCATAGGCATAGTTTCTTCTTTCAAGGTCTTTCTGATCACCCCATCAGGAGCAAACCTGAAATCTCAATTTGACTGCTAAAACAAGGACATCAGAGAACTGGCGGTTTTCTATAAAATGCATTTCGTATGTCACCATCTCATTTATTCATTCCACTCACATGTACTGAGTGTTTACTCCTTTCTATAAACTCTTCTAGGAGGAACTTGAGGGTACAAAACAGAGTAAGATCATTCTTCAGCCTGAGATACATGTAGGCTCGTGCAGGGATGGGGAATATTGTTGGGCTCCTGCACAAACTTGGCTCACAGATGCTGTTAGGGACAGGTATGGAAAGGTTTCCAGGCTGCATTCAGACTCAGTAGGAAACTGTGTTGGATGAGTGGGGGCCACCACAGGTCATGGGCAGGGAGCAGAGGGATAAGGAAGCAATGACTTGCAAATTACTTATTTGCCATTCTGGACTCTGCCATATCTGGATACAGTTTTTTTTTTTTTTTTTTTTTAAATTTGATTATTTTTTTTAATTGAAACACAGATGTAGGATCAAAAAAATAAGCATTGTCTTTGGTGGAAAAAATATTACTTTACCATGATGATCAGTTATCTTATGTTTAAGTTTTGGCTAGCAATGTATTTTGTTCTTCTGGAAATTTTTTTCTCATGGCTTTTCTTTCCCTTCCTCCTTACATTTTAGGGTACAGTTGGGGCATTGTTCCGTTCTTGAGGGAGTGTACACTGACAGCAGGGATTTATTAATGTGCTTCCACAAAACACCTGAGATGAAGCCACCTGATTTGCTGACTGTGGAAGGAAGGGACCTCAAATTCTTGACTTTTTTCTTTTAAGTTTGTTTATTCAGAAAGAGAGAGAGAGAGAGAGAGAGAGAGAGAGAGAGAAAGGAAGGCAGGCACTCCCAGTAGAGTGTTCACATTGCACTCTACTGCCCATCTCAGCTAGCCCAGACTATAGGCATGCATGTGCAGGGAGACACTGGGACATGAACCTGGGACTTTTCCATACCAGTTCAGCTTCAGAGAGTATTACATCACTGCTCCACCACTGCAGATGGCCTGTGGACTTTTTTCTTTTACACAGATATTCTCCTCCTTGGATGAACAACAGAATAACTTTAAATGATTTTGGAAACCTAAGACCCACCTCAGACCTTAGACACTCCGGGAATGGGAGGCACCTAGGTGTCAGATTCCAGTGCACACCCTTGAAGAACCATTGCTATACCAGAGCAAGTGCAGCCTCCACCAGGTTTTGGAGAGTTGGGTGGTTGATCTACTGTAGCTGTTCTGGATAAACTGGGGTAAGGCCACACAGAAGGTTCTTTTGGATCAGTGTTCACTGGGCAAGCTCAGAGTGTACAGACATAGTTGAGCTATCTGGGTCCAAATTGAAATCTCTAATCTTTATGCTTCCCTTGGGTTAAACTCACAATTCCACCTCTGACTCCCACACAGTCTTTGGGAAGCAGTACAGAGTCCAAAAGCACATAAGATTTTGGAGTTAGGAAAAAAAAAATGAATTTGAAACCTAAGTATGTATTAAGTAAGTTACTTAATGTTACCATGGCTCAGTTCTGCCTATGGAAAGTGGTGCAGTAACACATGCATTCAAGGATTGTTCAAAGGTGATAAGACAGGGCACACATAGCCATACTGGGTACAGAGGAAGATTTTCAGTGAACATTGGCTATCATGGTAGCTGTGTATCTTAATATGAGAGACAACCACAGATTTTGGATGGGGTATCACCATCCATCTGCCTATCTAGAAATAGGGAGCAGGTTCAGGAAGCTTCTAGTCACCAAGTGCACATGAGGCCCAACCTGTTCAGGATCCATCTGTTTCACAGATTCTTTGGCAGTAGAATAATGGATGAAATATTTAGTAGATGTTGTGAAGCACTGTGAAAAGGCCCAGAATGAAGTAGGGCTGATCTGATCCATGACCTCCCTGTTTGCCAAGAGGATGTAGGAAACCATGGACCCATTGCACATGCTGCCCTGAATTGCGACAATCTTCTCCCCGTGGCATTCTCCAGGCTTAGAACCTAGATAGGAGGATTGACTTCTTCCCTGGATTTGAATGTCATTCCTGTGCTATTTAGATAATACAGTGACACAGAACAGCGAGTATTAAATGGTCTCTAGATTTCATTTTTATAACAAAAGTTTCCGAGTGCATCAGATTACCCAAGCATCAAAGAAGCAACAAAGTTGAGCTTGAATTTAAGTTACCTTGCTTCTGTCCAGTCCTCTAGTTGAAGCAAAACACTGGGTAAAAGGAGCAGGAGGTATAACCAATGAATGAGATGGTCCTAACATAGGACTATTGTAGTTGACTGTTTAATCACTCTCAAAGACCTCTTTCTCTGTGATGCTCCCCTTCAATTGCTGTTCTCTTCTAGCCAGCTACCAGGTTTTGTGTCCTCTGAATTTGCTTAGTGTTTCCCAACTTTTGGATGTCATTTTCTAAAGATGATTATTTATGCTCATATTTCTACCAGATTCTTATGAGGAAGGCTTCATATTACTTAATTTTGTATCCCCCTTAATATCTAACACAGAGGAACTACTCAACATTTGTCAGCAAGATGGATACATGTTTTAGGACAATCACTTTCTTTTTTTTTTTTTTTTTTTTGGAGAGGTTTTCGCTATAGGGCGCGTGCGCTCGCCAGGCAGACAGAGAGACATAGAGACAGAAAGTGAGAAATCACCCCCCAGGGGGGATGGTCACGCTGCAATCCCTTCTCCTCCATTTTCCTCTCAGGATCTTGGGCACGCACGCACATGCGCCCAGCGTGAGTTTTAAGCCACCAGGTCCAGGACGCGAACCGCGGTCGACTATGTGGGAGTCCAGCGACATAGCCATTATGCTAACTGCTGGTTCCCGAGGGCAATCACTTTTTAAAAAATAAATTTGTACCATTAAGACACACCACTATCTTGACCATTAAATGGCAACTGTCATTTATTTTTCAGGTATTTAATTTTAGTACTAATATTCAAACCCATTAGACTTCTTATTTTTTATTTTCTCTTTATTTATTTATTTATTTATTTATTTATTTATTTATTTATTTATTTATTTTTAGTGCTTTAATCCATTCTCCAGACAAAACCAATGGGCAAGAGCAATAGAGAGCTCCCACCACCAATATTTTCCTCCAAATCCTTACATCAATTGGTAAGCGCACATTTGCAAACATGTTGTTTTATATGTTCTGGTTTTTAAGAGGCTGTAGTTATCATTTAGAATTCTAACACCTGCTTCCAGATGTCAAGGGGGAGGGGTCAGAGGATTGCTCTTGAGAGCTCATCAATTCTGCTTCACTGGACACAGGGAGGATATGTGGTGGATAATTTTTCTAGTAAGTTCTTTTTTGAAATCTTAAATTACCTATAGTCCATGACAACTCTTGTTTTGTTTGATTGTGTTGGGAAGGTGGGATGGCAGTAATTTGAGAAATTCTGCTGGACGTAATTAAACAGCATTTGCCTGCCTAGTGGTAAGCTCTTTTTGGAAGAATAAGCTTGTTACTGTGAGCACAAGGAAATGGGGGTGGTGAAGACATCTAGGATAAGACAAGTGGTGATTGACAGCCCAGCTGGTGGAGATGGGTAATTGGAAATTCACGGCACATAAATCTCCCAGTACTTATCTTGAAGCACAGGAAGAGAGGAGATCTGAGCTGGGGAACATTTAACTCTTTCAAAGGGATCTAATAATGTAGCAAATCTTTAAGTTCTTCATTTTAACTTTAATTAAATTATGGTTTTCTGTGTTGGAGAGATAAATGCATTCTGCTCAAAGAAATGACTCTGTGCATAGTAAGTGATTGTTGGACAAGTTCTTTGTTTACTTAGAGTATGGAATCTTTTCCCATGGGTTCCATTCCTTTAGAGAGCAATTGTTTCACTTTCTCTTGAGGAGCTTCTGATTTCTGAGTATAGAGGTATTTTCTTATGTGTCTTAGCTTGCTAATTTCTAATCTAGTGTTTTTAAAGATGAAGTGGCATTAGATGATAAGCAAATAACTTGAATTAAAAATAGTAGCATAGTGGAAGGAACATCGATCATACCTGTTGAAATCTCATGCTCTCTGTAATCATTTGGTTCTTTGACTCAACATTGCTGAGCTGGAAAACCACCATTCATTCTCTTCTCTATGATAACCCATCATATTATTAAAGATGGTCATTAAGTCAGTTGTGATTTTTTTTTCCTCTCCGGGCCATACATCCCTAGTCAGTCTAAATAAAATTTTTCAATCTTAACAAAGTTGAGTGTTTTGAACTTGCCAGGGTATGAGTGAGACTGGGACTCCCACTGGACCTGAGGGACAGAGCTCTCTGCCTCCTTTCTATAATTGGGATGAATCTCTTGAGGGAATGGATCTGTTTTATCAGCTGGGCTCTCACTGTCTCTGCCTCATTTTTGATAAAGTTTAGAACACTTATCTAATCCTAGCGCCCAGTATGCTTGAAGATTTGTGGCCACATCTGTGTTATTTCTGGCTGGCAAAGTGTTGCATCTGTTGTCATGCCAGAGTTCCTGCTGCTGAACAGAGCTGCACTGTAGGGGGCTAGCTCTCTGAGGCTTCGGAGCTTCCATGAACATCATGCTTTAACATCTGTCTGGGATCTGAAAAGGGAGCAGAAAGTGGAGGCATATCCTGAGTTATAGAAGCAAAAGTAGTGACAACATTGTGGTCCAAGAAAGACCGATCAGTCTGAGGGAATACATTGAGTTTTGGAAGTCTGAGCACTTGAGCAAGGCATTCTAGAATTATCCAAGAGAGACAAGGTGTGCTCCTGATGACCTGGAGCCCTGGGTTGGATTATTTGATAGGATACAGTAGAGACAGAGATGTCATAAAGTTTCTTGCTCTTTCCAAAAGCCATGAAGGCTGCTTTATCGTTCTAACCATGAAGTATGTTACCTCCCACAATGCTCCTTGCTGTGCACAGATGAGAAAGACAAATACATATGGATCTTCTGATTTGATGAGGAGCAAGGTAGTGGCAGGGAGGTGGGTCGCAGAGAATAGGTGAAGACTTATATTTGACAACCACAGCAGGAAACCTTTAGTCACAGTGATTATCAAGCTTTTAAAACCATGTTTCATGTCTTAAAAAGTACTACAATTAATATATGTCTCTTCAGCAAAGGAAACACAAAGCCACATCTTCATTTAAACAACAGTAGCAGCAGCTGTCAGCACTACCAATGCAGGCTTTACAACAGAAGCTTCTGGGTTCACTGGTAGGTTAAGTTCACTTTGTCGCCTTTAAGATTTGCTGTGAGTTGTAAGGGCTCTGATGGCCCCTGTCCAGAAAGAAGTCCAATTCTGCAGCCTGGCACGTTCTTACCTCCCATGCTGTATTCACCTTTCTCTCTACTCCTCTTCCTGTACATTTAACATACGTGAATTAAATCGGTGACCCAGGCATTGTGCTAGATGCTCACAATCAAAGAGAAGCTTCCTGTTGTCAAAGTTTTTTTTTTTTTTTTTTTTTTTTTTTTTTTAGTACAAACCAGCCCAGGGTACCTTTATTACACTATTGTGAGTGAAGAAGCCCATGGGTTTAAGAATTGGCTCTTTATCAAATAAAGTTAAGGGGGTGGGGGGGAAGACACCTATGTCAACCTCATTCCTTTGGTCATTACAAAGCAACAGAAACAAAAGTTATTTACAGATTGTGGGCAGTTCAAGGAACTTCTCTGTTCTGTGCTTTCTTCTTCCCTCTCCTCTCCAGAGGTGGGAGAAACAAGTCCTCAGAAGATGTTGGAATAGCTGGTTGATGAAGGTTTTTCACTTTTATTTTCTGTAAAAGCAGGAATTACTGAGAACTAGTGGGGATGGTCCTTTCCCCATCTGGGACATGCCCAGGTTGGAGGTGAAGAGTCTCTTCATCCTTAAGAGGTGCCTGACGCAGAGGCCATAGGGAAGGGTGGGCTTGCTGAGTGGTACGTTCACTGCTAACCTGACTCGCACACACAGGTTGTGACTCTTGCAGGCAGCATGGTTTGAGCCTTCCTTAGGAGGCAGCAGTTTTTAAAAAATTGTATAATATATTATAATAATAATTTTAGTAAGTATATTAATGTTATATAATGTATAATAATAATAAGACTTTTTTTCATTTCTTTCTGAGATTGGGGTAGGAAGGGAGAGGAAGAAAAAGTGTCATTCATCTGTTAGGTCTTGAACAAAGAGAACTTGGGGGTGTGGCTGAGTCCAGCCTCCCGCAGTTAGAAGGATTGGGCCACTCCTCTGAAGGGATGCAGGGTAGCACCCACCTGGGAAAATTGGCTTCAATCTTAAACTTGTCAGGGCTTTCCTTCGAGGAAAATAAGTTGTGGACTACTGTTAAAGGCTGTGAAAAGTAGAATCGTCTCTCTACTCGAGACTGTAATTTGAATAATTTGAAGATGATTTTTTTTTTTTTTTTTTTTTTTTTGAGAGAGAGATTTTTGCCAGGGTGTGTGTGCTCACTGGAGAGACAAAGAGACAAAGTGAGAAATCACCCCCTGGGGGGATGGCCATGCCACAGTCCCTTCCCCTCCATTCTCCTCTCAGGATTTTGGGTACGCACCCACACATACCTGCGGCGTTTCAAGCCGTGAAGTCCAGATTTTGAACCATGGTCAACCTTGTAGGAATCTAGAGCCTTAACCACTACGTCCCCTGCTGTCCCTTTGGAAAATGATCTTGACACTTTCAAAGACATCTGGAAAAGGTTCAGGGGTAGGCACTCTAGTTTCCCTTCCATTTCCTCCTGTAAGATCCGCCGCCATCTCTCCTCCGGCTTTTACTGCTGCAGCTCTTCTTCCTGCGCTTCCGCTCTTCCCATTTCTTCCTTCCCTTTCCCTGGTCAGCTCCAAGGGAAGCCAGGTAGGCCGCCTCCTGCTGCTGTTCCAGTACCTGCGTCTGGTTTCTTCTGCCCTTTCTGGACGCTCTGACCCCGGCCGTCTGACTGGCCTGGGTGGCAGCTGCCAGGAGGTGGACAGGTCAGCAGGTGGAATGAGGCTCCTAGCGGTCCCTGCAGGGCGCCCGAGCCTGATCCTGCCGTGTAATCAATCGTGGCCAGGCTTAGATAGGCGCTCTCGCGTCAGGCCTGGGACGCTACGTCCGGGTCGTGCAGAGCATGCCCAAGGAGCACCGACTTTGCAGACAAGTAACTTCAGGGGCGGCAGAACTCGTCCGTCCTGGCGAACCTCCTGGTGAAGACAAACCGAGAGAGAGCTAAGTGCCGGCTTGGCATGGTTGAGTGCCTGGCCGAGCATTCCCTGGTACAGACAGGGTGTGCCCTCCCTGCCTCTCCGAAGAGCGCACAAATGGTGACCTGACTGCGAGGGTCCCGCCGTGTGAAGGGAAGAGCAAATCCCTGTGCTCCAGTTATGTTCTTCCAAGGTATGGCGACATGGAGCCATGGGTTCTGTGCCAGTCAGGGCCTGAAACGGCAGCACTTCGTCTGTCTGCTCCTAGGTTAGGTCCTGCTCCTCACGCATTGCCATTTTGCTTCTGCCTGGATGCTCCTGACCCCTCTCAAAGAGCTTATATTCTGGGGCCAGCAGATCGCATAGTGGGTATGTGGCTGGACTCCCACGTAAACAGCGGTTCAAGTCCCAGACCTGGTGTCTTGAAATTCATGCCAGGCGTACTTCCATGCTACCATTCCTTTTCTCATTATAGTTCTTTTGCCCAGAACTTTTGTTTTGTTTTATTTTAACAAATCTTGCAGTAAAGTCTCTTCTATCAAGTTCTGGCTTCAGGGTCACTTCTATGGACTCTCACCATTGATGTTCAAGTAGGAAATTGGGTGCACATGTATGTTATTGAGTCTGTGTTCCCTTCTAGACCATGGGAACTTCAAAGGCAGGGGATTATCTTCCTCACTTTGGTGAAGGGTAGGAGCTGAGCTGAAGTTCACAGGACTGCAATCAGGCTATTCTATCAGAGATGTTGCAAATTTCTGTTCCCTTGGTCTAGAATACTTTCCCCCCAGTTCTTTGAATTGCTGACTTGGTCTTAGCGAGGCCTTCTCTGACTCCCTTATCTGAAACAGGCCCTTCTCTTTATCCAAGTCTTTCTCTATTGCTTTGTCAACTTGTATTCTTCTGATAGTATATATCATTATGTGGAATTCCTATTTGTTTTTGTTTCTTGCTAGCAAATCAGGCTCTCAAGACTGGTAAACTTGTCTGTCTCATTTCCTGCTGTCTTATCTGCAGCCAGAAAAGTGCCTGGCCCATAGAAATCCTTCAGCTTGTATTTGTCAAACACATGCATGACATTTGATTTCCTTTTTATCTGACTGTTTCTGGTCCAACACACCTTTCTGTTTTTAAAACATGGGCTCTTCCCAATTTTTCTCAGTGTTTCTTCTCTCTCTGTGATTGTTTGGGTTATCCTGGTACCTCAAAGATAGTGGCAGTTTGATGGCATTTTGCCTTTGCCACATTTGGCTCTGTACCGCTGACCTTTCATGGAGTTTTCCTCAGCAGGTGCCTCACAGAAAATAAGCTGTTTCTGGTTCATGGAAGCCCAAGCCCCCTGTTACACTCGTGTGCTTTTGGTGTCCAGCAGCCTAGGCAGGGTCAAGGTTTGGCTTCTGATCTCCATTGTCGTTCTCAGCTGTTTGTCTCTACTGTCAGCTGGCCCATGCTGATATATGAGTTGCATTGGACTGGGGAGACAGCCGAGGTTTCTTCTTTTTCTTTTCTTTAGAATTGCTGACAGCTTCATGAGGAGTAAGGACAGGCAGCTGAAGGAATAGGCCATGTAGATGGCAAAGGGGGATACTGAGGTGGATAAGCCTGCGATGGGGTTATGTTGGAGCTTCAAGGCCCTGCACTCTTGGCTAGGTTTGGCTGAGGAACATCCCCTTCTCTTTGTCTGTAGGATCTGCTGCTTTTTCCATAGGAAGGAAAGGAGTGAGCTCCGAATGCCCCAGTTCCAAGTCCACCCTCTCTGCCAACAAGTCAGACAGTATAGCTATCTTTTGTGTAGTCCAGAGGTGGGCAGTGGCTCAAGGGATCATGACTAGCATCACTGGATGGCAAATCCAGTCTGTCTCTTTACTGAGTACATGCCTGCCGATTAGTCCCAGTGTGGGGACTCAAAATAGCCAGTGGAGTTGTTATTATAGTTCCTCTATTCCAAGTAGCTTACACGTTGTTTCAGTTATTTCAGGAAAGCAGGGGATCTCAATTATTGAAGCATCTGATGTGGCATCTAGATCATCTTTGTAAGCCGCATAGCAAATCTTGAGTTTTGTTGCTCTCTCTCTCTCTCTGTGCATGTGTGTGTATTTGTTTAGGTTAAACCGTAAGTGAAACAATCTATACAGTCCCCCACCATTTTCCAAAGGCCCCAAAGAAGCTCTGAACCATTTCGAATACAACCTCACTCTGCAGAACCTTCCAGAATTTCTCTGACACAGTGTTAATGAGAGGTCAGGATGTTAACCCCTCCACTTTTCTGCTTTGGGCCTACAGATGTACATGCATGTCCACAGATCCACATGAGGGGGTCAAAATGTTCATGGAAATATGCAGCTAAAGTACAAGTTTATTTTGGTGCAAAAAAATTAAAAATTCATGCATAGGTTTTTCATAATACACGTTTTCCTTCAGCTTTTTGAAAGTTCCTTACATATACTTGCCTACCACGGACTTCTCCACTATATGGAGAACATGGTCTCCTTGTTTTTCATTGGTGATCATTAGCATAAGTGGTAGAAACTGCCTAACAAAAGATGCAAAGTATTTCTCTATGAAGTTTTCAAATACTACTGGATAATCATATTCAAACCTCCTGGTGGTTTTATGTCATAGAAACTGAAATTCTAAGGAAAAAAATAGCCTTTGTCTGTAGCATGGCTACATAATGAACTAGACTAGCATTTAGTCAGCTGAAAACTCTGGCAGTTTATTATGTAGATGTAAATTGTAATTATCTACCTAACCTTTTCTCATGTTAAGTTCGCTATTCAAAAGGTTATTTCATTTCCTAAGTTTTTTTTTTCCCTTTCATCATTCGAACCATTTATTTGTATATTAAGTTTAATTTAGGGAAAAGCAGAAAAAAAATACTAAAACCAACCAGAAAAATCACCCCTTTGTGGATATCATCTCACCTCTACAATATCATAAAAGATACTGCATTTATAAACAGTCGCTACATTTATAAACATTTTTTTTTCATACTGGCAGAAAAATCCAAACAGAACTCAGAGTCCTACTTTGAATGAGAAATAGTTTCAAGTTGGAATTTATCATTATAATCACTGTTTTTATTAATCATTTGACAATTGTATCATGTTGATTAATTTTCTGGTAGTGTTATGTTAATAAGATTTCAAGAGAAGCAAAGAAGTCATTTTTTGTATGTGGGTTTAGTTTAATTATATTCACCAAAACGGTATTTACTTAATAACAACTGTGGCAATAAGCTCAGATTCAGGCTTTGTCGTCTTCCAGTTTAGTTCAGAGCTAATGAACAGAGCGGGTGCTTGTGGAAAAATAGATTGGTAGAGCTACTTGGGGTGTGAGTCATGGGGCGTGCTCCGACCTCATTAGAGTGTTTGCAGTTTGGATCAAAGATGTTCAGTGTCTACCACAGTATGACGTGTCCATAGATGCTTGGTCAATACCAATTAATGCAGAGAATTGAGAGCTCCAGCACAATTGTAAATCTGTGCTGATTCCTAAGCACAAACAAGGAAATCCTGTGAAGGGAACCCATTTTTTTTTGAGAGGTTTTTGCTACAGGGCGCATGCGCTCGCCAGAAAGAGAGAGAGACAGACAGACAGACAGAAAGCGAGAAATCATCCCCCGGGGGGATGGTCATGCCGCAATTCATTCTCCTCTTGAGATCCTGGGCATGCATGCACACACGTATGGTGTGAGTTTGTCACTGGGTCCGGGACTCAAACTGCGGTCAACTACATGGGAGTCCAATGACATAGCCATTAGGACAACTGCTGGTCCCAAGGGAACCCATTTTTAAATTTGGTGGTACCATTTAGGATAGGCACTAGTTTTCAAAATCTGTTGCATTGTTTTCTCTTGCATTTTCCCTCTATTGCAAAGTACCAGAGTGAGGGAGTCCTTTACCTATTGGTCAGAAGGAAATTGCCATCACTACACACCAGCCCTTGGGATTGTGTCTTATGAGTATCTTTAGAAGGTTCAGATCAATGAACCAGTTTTCCAGCTCTTTAAAGTACCATCTTTGTGTTTAACACTTTGAGGGACTAACAGTCTTATTATTTAGACTGTGAAGAATTGAGTGCTGCGCTTTGAACTAAGTAACAATCATTACTTCAGTATTGTACTCTTAGTGTTGAAGTCTTTCAACCTCTGATCATAAAAATGAACCTAAGAGCAATCAATTTATTGTTTAGTTCAGGCTTCCAGTAGCACAACTAGGTGCTAGCCTATCTTCTTATTTATTTTTCTTCTGCCATGAAATATTTGTAGCTTGAGATGGTTGTCAGAGAAACTCATGTATATGCATGCATTGGGAGGGTACCCCAGTCATAGTGGAGGTGGGTTGGAGTTACCTCATCTCTGACTCCTTTCAATTTGGATGAATAGTTGCAGCTAGTGCTGCAGCCTTTGAGAAAGTATTGGTAGCCTGTTAAAATACAATTTAGAGGGTTTTAGAATCCAATAATAAAAAAATATATTCGGTCATTGGGTTAGTCATGACTATTTTTCTATGCAAAAATGTATCATGACTTTCCCGACGACCCAATAGAGTGCTGCTTTTGTAAATGTGTGGTTATTAGAAGATCTTAGTTGAAAACCCATGAGATTTGACAACATATTCTGTTTAGCATATCAGGTTTTTTTTTTTCTTTTTTGAGAAGTTTTCACTATAGGGCGCGTGCGCTTGCCAGACAGACAGAGAGAGACATAGAGACAGAAAGCAAGAAATCACCCCCCAGAGGGGATGGTCATGCCGCAATCCCTTCTCCTCCATTCTCCTCTCGGGATCTTGGGCATGCACACACACACGCCCGGCGTGAGTTTTAAGCCACCAGGTCCGGGACGTGAACCACGGTCGACTACGTGGGAGTCCAGCGACATAGCCATTACGCTAACTGCTGGTTCCCTAGCATATCAGTTTTGAAAGGGAGGTTTTCAAATGTGTGTCTGGAAAGTAAGGGAGCTGTGTAATGTGGCTGTCAATCTACTCTCTAACCTTTTCCTCATAAGACTTCCTGTCCCCTTAATCCTCTTCAGATGGGTTTCTGGTGCTCAGGACATCTCTCTGGGGTGCTCATAGAGGGTTCTCAGCAGCTCCTTCGCCAGCTTTCATTTTGCACAGAACATCAGCTTCTTCCCAGGTCTCTGTGTTGATTCCTGAGTGGTGTCTATGGGAAGTGACTGGCCAGTGTTCTGCTTCTTAGTCTTCACTTGCTCTCCCTGCACGTTCTGATTGATAGAGGCCTAACCCTCAAGGGGTAGTACCTCTGTTTTATAGAAACAAGGAAAAAGAAGTAGTGAGGACTTGCTTATTAATTGGGAAAATACTCCATTCTTAGTAACAGTGTTGTCCTCTTTCTAGAATGAATATTCACCCTTGCTCTCGGAGAATTTCCTCTTGACTCTGTTTATTTCTATGCATGTTGTTCGCATGGCTGAAATTACAGTCTAATGGCTTATAGTCTAACCAGCTATGCAGTTGTATCTCAGTTGTTTATAGATATTAAAGAACACAGACCACTACTATCTAGGTCCTAACTTAAATCAAGACTAATAGAGTTGGGGAGATGAGATATATCCTGTCCTAACTGGGAGGGATATTATTTGAAGAACGGAAGTTAAGAGATCTTACATCTGGGGCTCAGAGAAGCTAGATTTCAGGTTGACTTCAGGTTAAGGGAAGGGGAGGCAAGACCCAAAGGAAGGATAGACCTGGAGATGAGAGGATGGGGGAGCAGGTAATCAAGAAGTCTGATATTTAGAGAGTGGCTTGTAGAGACAGAAAGGTATGATATCTTTTCTCACCTATCATAAAGTTTGCAGCTGATACTCCTATAACAAAGGGCAGGGTAATAAGAGAAAGGCATAACGTATTTATTTAATCAAAATTTTATGTGATACAGGAGGTTTCACATGTGAAGACCCAGTGACCATGCTTAGGTTCAATTAAGAGTGTGTAGTCATGTAGAAATGTGATTGGTCAAGGGCTGGCCCTGTAGTCTAGTGGTTAAGGGAGCCAGATCCCACATGGCTGACCATGGTATGAATTCCAGCCCTGGCAGCTTGAAAAAGATGCCAGGCACATGTATGTGAATGCCTCAAATCCCAACAGGATGGAGAAAGGGAGGAAAAGAGATTGCAGCATGACCATGCTTCATTGGAGGTGTTCTCTTTCTCTCTCTCTCCCTCTCCCTCTCCCTCTCCCTCTCTCTCTTTCTCTCATAAGAGCATGTACCCTCTGGCAATTAAAAAAAATGAAAAAGAAAAAAGTGTGATTGGACAAAAAGGTATCATCTAATATTGGTAGACCAAAGTAAGTAAACCCAGCAAGTGCTGTTTAGACTGTACTGGACCTCTCTGTGTAGCATTCTTTTCTCCTAGCTGTGGGGCAGGACCCCTCAGGAATGAGGGGCTTATGTATGATCCACTATCAGAAAAAGTGAGTCAGAGAATTTCTTGGCAGTTATGTCTAACAGAGGAAGGTTTGAGTAGTATTTCTAGGTTTTACGGCTGATTTAAGAGAAGGGTTCTAATTTCTATGCTCTGCCTCTGGAGAGAAAAGAGGAGCAGGAAAAAAGGTGGGCAGGAGGAGGAGAGGGGTTTGCTCTTGAGGCCCTTCCAATGCCCTTGACTTTGAAGTACTCTGCATACTCAAGTGCCATACTTGGGGCTACCATTTCCTTAGCCCCAGCAGGCCCTTTTGTCAGGGACAGGTGCATCTTGCTGAGCAGGGTTGGTCCTTTAAATGAGTTGGATCAACCAAGGCATAATAGTTAAACACATACTGTGTTACTGATTTAGTTTTGGACCAGAGAAGGCAGTGTAAGTGAGCAGTATTGGATATGTTTGTTTAATAAACATTTATAGAAAAAGTTACTCAGTTGTTTTAACATTTTCTCATTATAAGCCATAGCTGCTAATGGACAGCCAATGAAATTTCTCTAGCCCGTCTTTGCTTCTGCTCTCCCTTTCACTGTAGTGGAGCTGTTGAAGAATCTTGAAATGCTAGTGAATATTGAAAGGAGGGAAGGCTTTAGAATTTTCTTTTCTTTTTCTTTTAAAGAATTATTTTAACTTTATTTACTTATTTTTTAATTTGACCAGAGAGGGACAGAGCAAGTGAGTGAGCCAGAGAGAGAGAGAGAGAAAGAAAGTGAGAAAGTAAGCCACCAGGTGTGGGACTTGAACTATGGTTAGCCATGTGGGAGTCCAGCACTCTTAACCACCACACCACCAGCCAACACTGGCTTTGGAGTTTTCACATAATCAAAACAAATGGCACCAAAAGGTGCTATTTTATAGTTAAACCAACTCTATTGGTTATGGGGTAATTTAGTTTTCATAATATTCTCATATAAATCCCCATTTTAGAAGAGAAACTTATTTATTTTTTTTTTTTGGAGAGGTTTTTCGCTATAGGGCGCGTGCGCTCGCCAGACAGACAGAGAGAGACATAGAGACAGAAAGCGAGAAATCACCCCCCAGGGGGGATGGTCACGCCGCAATCCCTTCTCCTCCATTCTCCCCTCGGGATCTTGGGCACGCACGCACACGCGCCCGGCGTGAGTTGTAAGCCACCGGGTCCGAGACGCGAACCGCAGTCGACTACGTTCCAGCGACATAGCCATTACGCTAACTGCTGGTTCCCAAGAGAAACTTATTTTTTATGGTAGAATATTAGTAAATTACAGAGGACAGGCATAGATGGTATATCAATAATGTAACACTCTATAATGCTAAGCCACATGGGAAGGACCCAGGTTCACAGGCTGAGGTCTTCCTGTGTATGCTGGGTGTGTATGCATGTGCCCATGAACCTGGCTGACTGAGATTGAAGGTGGATTGTGGCATGAAGACTCTGAGAAATACCTGTCTTTCTCTGTCTCTGCCACTACATGTCTCTCATGAAAAAATTAATACATAAACAAATACATATAGAAGGAATAATAAATATAGGAAATCACCATTTAGTAAATACCATAGCAGTCATTGTTATGTGTAAGAATCACCAAAAGGTGCTAAAATTTGTGGGTGGGAAATTATGAAGAAAAACAGGATATTTGCTTAGTCCCAAAATATCTCTTCTCAAGAAATGCATGAACTAAAAAGGGGAAATGGTCATTTTACAGTGGAGAAACGTAGCAAATACCACTTTAACCAAATTATTAAAGTTAGTATCAGCAGTAATAAAACATACAAATAGTATATCTATCTATCTATCTATCGATCGATCGATCGATCGATCGATAGATATATATCTTGATATGATGCAGGAGAAATATGAATGTCAGTTTCATGATATTTGCTCCTAAAATACAAACCCTGACTTAATCATAGGAGACATCAGTTAAACTCAAGCTGATGGTCTACAAAATTACTAGCTAGTTTTCTTCCAGTGTCAGAGTCATGAAGGACAAAGCCAGATCACACAGGTGTAGGAGACAAAGGAGATCTGACAGCTGAACTCAGGTGAGCTCCTGGACTAGATTCTAGACCAACAAGAGTGTAGGTGAAGTCTTCAAAAAGTATGTGGAAAGTTGTGTATTATGAAGGAAAAGAACTATGCATAGATTGCAAAATTTTCTGCAACAAAGTGAATTTATACTTTCATTCCATTTTCCACAAACATCTTGAAGTCCCTTCGTACATGAGACAACTGGCAAAACCAAATAGTCTATTGATTAGATAATAGTTGAGTATCAGTGTTAATTTCCTATTTTTTTTTTGGAGAGGTTTTTGCTGTAGGGCACGTGCACTCGCCAGAGAGAGAGAGAGACAGAGAGACAGAAAGCAAGAAATCAACCCCCCAGGGGGATGGACATGCCGCAATCCCTTCTCCTCTATTCTCCTCTCGGGATCTTGGGCACACACGCACACGTGCCTGGTGTGAGTTTAAGCCTCCGGGTTCGGGACACGAACCGTAGTCGACTACATGGGAGTCCAGCGACATAGCTATTACGCTAACTGCTGGTCCCTATTTCCTATCATTTTTATATGGTTATGTAAGGTGTCAACATCTGGGGAAAGTTGAAGTATGTAGGGGCTTTTTCTATAGATGTTTCAACTTTTTTGTAAATTCAAAATTATTCAAGTAAAAAAGTTCATCCCTCCCTTTTTTAGCAAACACTAAACCTCATTGAATTAATGTAGTCATTAACTCCCTTCCCTCCCTGTCTATACACTGCTAGTTACCATTCTAAGAATATAAAAGCAAAACAATAGACTTTTCTGTGATGTTGTTATTTTATTTGGATATTTAGACTAAAACTTTTTTATCTCCTCAAGGTGACTGTCTCCTACTATCACAACCAATAAGAAAAAATATTGACAATTCTGTGGTAGAGGGAGAGAAGAACCAGCTCTCTCCAGTGCCTGGGTCTTCTCACAGTGATTTTTATTTTATTTTATTTTATTTTATTTTATTTTATTTTATTTTATTTTATTTTATTTTATTTTATTTTATTGCTATAGGGTGTGGACACTCGTCAGAGAGAGAAAGGAACAGAGGCAGAGAGGGAAAGTAAGAAATACCCCCTAGAGGGGATGGCCACGCCACAATCCCTCTCCTCCATTTTCTTCTTGGCATTCTAAACATGTATGCACACATGTTTGGCATTATTTTCAAGCTGCCAGGTCCAGGACTCGAACTGCAGTTGGCCATGTGAGAGTCCAGTGCCTTAAGCAGAATGTCACCTGCTGGCCCCAGTCATAGTGATGTTCTTAATAGAAAGATTCATGATAAGAGAGATATATTTACTATGAAGTTATTGTAACTTAAGTTTAAAAACCCTTCGCTTTCGTGAGCCTCTTTCAATGCTCTTAATTTTAAATTTCTAATTTTTTTAAAGAATTATTTTATTTCTCTCTCTATCTTTCTTTCTTTCTTTCTTTCTTTCTTTCTTTCTCTCTTTCTCTCTTTCTTTCTTTCTTTAAATTTGACCAGAGAGAGACAGAGTGAAAGAATGGTAGGGAAAGTGAGAAAGAAAGCCACCAGGTCTGCAATTAGAACCATGGTTGGCCATGTGGGAGTCCAGTGCCCTTAACCACCATGCCACCTGCCGGCCCCTTAAATTTCTAATTTTATATTCTTTTATTTGAGTTAATTTTATTTCTTCCATGAAAGAGAGAGTCACCCCCAACAGTGTCTTCATGCGTGATCCATCCGTTCCCAGCCAGCCCAGATCACAGGCACATGTGATTGTACCCTTTCTGTGCAGGGAAGTTACCAGACACAGACTCAGCACCTTCCCACCTGACCCCTACATCCTTTTCTTTTTTTTTTTTTTTTTTTTTTTTTGGAGAGGTTTTTGCTATAGGGCGCGTGCGCTCGCCAGACAGACAGAGAGAGACAGAGAGATAGAAAGCAGGAAATCACCCCCCAGGGGGGATGGCCACGCCGCAATCCCTTCTCCTCCATTCTCCTCTCGGGATCTTGGGCACGCACGCACACGCGCCCGGCGTGAGTTTAAGCCGCCGGGTCCGGGACTCGAACCGCGGTCGACTACGTTCCAGCGACATAGCCATTACGCTAACTGCTGGTCCCCATCCTTTTCTTAAAGAAGATCCTGCCAGTGGAACACACTCAGGCCCCACAGCACCTACATCTGCTCCTGCTTAATGGAATACCTCACCTGAGACAGCTTCTGAGACAGCCCCATCCTCCACAACACAGCCTGTTTCAGACATCCTGGCTCATTTTTGAAACTGCATCGAAGAAAACAACATCATGTTGAAGCCAAAGTAGAATATTTCAAAAGTTCCTCTTTATTTAATTTGGCTTCCTACCTGGCCAGGCAGAAATATAATCAAGGAAAACAAAATTACATGCAAATGGAAAGCGTTCTTGTAAGCTGACTGAGATGGCCAGAAGATCAGCTTTGCCTCATCCCAAGGATCACTGTCCAGGGGAAGACACTTGGGATACTTGGAAGTACCATTGTTTAGACTTTGCCTTGAAGTCACTGCATAAACACCATCTAGTACTCACAAGGGCCACCTTCAGCCTGGCCACCCACTTCATTTCATCTCTCAAGCTCACAGCCTAAGGTTCTCCAGCCTTAGCTCAGATTTTCAAGCACCAGACCTCACAAGAAGAGGCAAAGTATTCATATGTGGAAATCTGTGAAATAAAATACAGGATCAAGATGAAGAACACACGATTTAGAGTTGGTGTTGACAGTCCCTCATTCCTGTCACTTATTAATTTTATTTCCCCTTTGGCTTGTGTCATTGCCTGAAAATTATTTAAACACAGGTTTTCATATGTGGTGATTTAACTCTCTAAGACCTTGAGCAACACCTGGGAATGAATGATCTCTTTCTTTATGAACATTTTAAATTGAGTTTATTCTTACGGAAATTTGATTTTAGTAATTTTATCAGAGGGATTTTTAGCCAGATGTCAACCTAGCAATTGTGGCTCTGAACTTACCAAGAACATTTTTTTTTTTTTCTGGTCACACTTTTCTAGAATTGGAAGGACTACAGTGCAAGAAGCCTGGCACTCACTTTGAAGTTGCCCTTTCATCTTGATTTTTACTGTGTGTGTGTTTGTGTGTGTGTGTGTCTGCCTGCCTGCCTGCCTGCCTGTACATGTATACATTTCTGGAGAGGTGCAACACCACCTTTTGTGGGTCAGTTCAATATCTGTGTCTCCAGAGTAAGCAGAGGACAGAATATGTTGGGCCGTCATAGAAGTCATGACGTATTTTTTTCTGTTTTTCTATGCACAAATGTGTCATGACTTTTCCGACAGCCTAGAAGAAGTGGCTTGAAATCATAAACTAATCTAGTTGCTCTAGAAATAAAATACCACCAATTGAAAAGCTTTTGAGAAAGCCTCATTTGAGAATAGTTTCCTTTTGTTTAATGAAATACTTAAACATGGTGCGTTGTTTTGGATGTCGTTTTATCTCTGGGCTATGACAAAAAAAATCAGTTCAGTAGTGAAAGAATACCATTTTTTAAGAAAGAGTCACCATGAAGGTTGCTGTTGGAACCAAGTCTTGTTTGCCAGAGAAAAGGCTCTGTGTAATCATTTGCCAAAAACACCAGAATTAAGTAAAGAAGAACCCAGTAGTCATTATAGTCAGTGGGCTGGGAGTTGAACCCAGAAAACTTCGTGTCAAACAACGTGCCGACTATCACAGACTTGAGAATATAGGAGAGGTGATTTCATTGACTTCAAGATTGCATTAGACCTAAGGTCCTTAAATATATTCAACCAAGTCATGCCCTTTATATCCTTACTTAAAGTCTGATATGTGTGTGGTTCCCTCCAGGCCTCAGTTTGGCTGTCATCCTACAAGGAAAACGAAACAAAACAAAACAAAACAAAAAAAAAAACCAGCAGACCCAGTTTCAGGGCTGTTTCATTTTATGGAAATGCTAAAAGGCAGCCTATTTCATATTGATTATATCAGAGAGTGAGCCAAGTATGGTGTTAATTGGGTCCTCTGGAATTCTACACCCTTGGGACTTGAGAGTTTTCTAGTAAGAAGGGGAATAAACCCAGAGGCTATATAAAAATGAAATCCAGGAGCCTACAATGTCCCAACTGCTGGCGATCTGGCTAACTCATTTTGCATCCAGTTGCTTATTTCAATTAGCTTGTTTTGTGTTTTGTTTCCCCACATCCCCCCCTTTCCTACAAAGCTGTGAAGCCTTGTTTTGAAAACGGCTGCCCCAGAGTGCACAGGCTTGGCTGTCCTGTTCTCATTGTTCTCCTGCTCATTCCTTATGTGGGTCACATCCTAGCTTCCCCCTGCAGCCCCGGCTCTCCACCCCCCAGCCCTCCATCCTTTCCTTCGTCCTTCCCTTATCCACACATTGGTGCCTGCTCCCGCTCTCTCTTTCCCTTACACACATATATGCACCCCACACGCACATGCCCACTTTTCTTCCCTTAAGAGGCAGAGGTAGAGCAGATTCTTTCAGGAGCTTGCAAGCAGGGCCATTCAAACTTGAAAAGCCAGTTGCTGTGCATTTAGTGTATGGCAAACACTACTTCACCTTTGGGAAAGTCATTATTCTGTCCCTCTCCCTTTTTCCTTCTTCCCACCCCTTGCTCTTTTTCCCTTCTCTTCTTCCAGGACAAAGGATTTTTTTCTTTTCTTTCTTTTTTTTTTTTTTTTTTAAAGAAACTAAGATTGCTGTTTCCTTCAGTCCTTTCTTGTTACCGTGGTAGCGGGTATCTCAGACAGTGAATGAAGGATGGAGCAGGGAGGCTGAAGTTTTGATGCACAGTTCTTTGGGGACTGCAGAAGTCCACTGGGAAATGTGCATTGCGGGCATGCCTGCTGAGTTTATTATGCTGGTTATCTGTCACTTATTCTGACTAAAAGGTAAGGCATTCTGTAATTTGTTGCTCCAAAGGATTGGTGCATTGTTCTCTTTCTAAGGCTTCCAACTAATTGGCTCTTGAGGGAAGATTAGAATGAGAGTTTTATCTTGACTTCTGTAGCTTGTAGCTTATCCTGTTAGATCTGTTTTGTATTTTTTTTTATTAATATCTGAAGGAAAAGTAGTCTTGACAATATTATGGCTGTTGATGGAATGTCTGTTTACTTGCTTTCAAGGAAAAACAAACCAACAAAAAAGAAAAACGCATACTTTCGATTCATGATGTGTCTTCCTTTTCATTTAAAACTTTTCATTTACCAGTGAAGAGATGTAGTGCATGTGTAATCAACATTTTCAATGATTTCTGTAAACTTTGGGAATAGGAGTTATAATCTTATCCCAAGATAAGAATATTTTAATTCAGCAGATTGCATTTTTTTCTTTTTACCAGTTGAAAATTACCCTGCATTTTAGTAATCAGAGTGAGGAAAGTTAGAGACTATTTAAGTGGAGAAGGAACATTTACATTGATTGGTCAGTTACTCTAGTGTGGGTAAATACATGTTGATAAATATAAATCACCAATTATGTCTCTTGTTTTCTGTGCATTTAGAGGAAAAGATTCTCTTCAGAATTCAGATATGAAATGAACTACAGCCAAAAATTTTAGGAATAAGAACTATTAGAAAAGTACATAGATCTTATCTTTTTAAACTTAGAGTAGTTGAAACTAGAATATCAATTGCTTGCTATCTCTGGGAAAATTTTAACCTTTGGTTAAGAAACATAATTTCAAAAACAGATTGCACATCACTATGGAATTTATATAGTTGGAAATCTACTGAGCTTTATTGAAAAAAAAATGATTACGCCTTATTTTCTTTAGTGCTGGTGATTTACAAGGACTCTTTGGTAGTAGTGTAGGATGTATTTTACTGGGGCTGGAGATCCCTTTAATAATATTTTCTTTTATGACTGCTACTCAGGGTCTGTGATATGTATTGCAATCTTGCTCTATTTATCAATCTGTCTCATGAGCCATAAATGAAGGAAAGGTATATGTTTGGATACCCAATTTAAGTCAACTTATTTTATTTATTACTTTATAGAATTTGTCCAAAGAGCATGTGGGAAATATTCTGTCTGAAAGGATACATTGATGCATCCATGTAAACAATCTAGTGATATTAGCAAGAGAAACTGGGTTTGTTCAGTGATAAAAGTTTGAGAGGAGATGAGCAATCTAGATATTGAATGGAGAGTACTATTTGCAAAAGTGAAAAGTGTGATTTCCCTGGCCTGACCAGAGGTTTCTTTGGGGACTGCTGGTGATAGAGGAGGTAGAGTAGAGCTCCAATTTTAGAGCCTGCTTCTCTCCCACACCTAACCCTCACCTGATCCTCACTTTTCCAGTGTCTTTCATGTCTCAGTAGGGAGACTTTACCTTTTTTTTTTTTTTTTTTTTTTTCCTAATTAGCTAGGGGGTACATGAGCTCACTGAAAAGAGACAAGAGAAGGAGAGAAGGAAAGCCAGAAAGCATCCCCATGAGGCCTGGTCATACCCCAGTTCCTTTTTCTCCATTCTCTGGTGACTTTGAGCATGCATATATACATGCCTGATGTGTCTTTCAACCTATCAGGTCTGGGACTTGAACTGCGCTGTCGGCCATGTGGGATCCTGTTACCTTAACCACCAGGCCATAGGCTGGCCCCTTTAGCCTCCTTTCAATAGAAGGTGTTCCAGAGCAGTATTTGTACCCATGAAGACTTTAAGAGTTTTCCTTTTTGTTTCGTGTCAGTCATCTTCTACTTAATACAGAGAAAAGTTAAACAAAAAATTAATAACCCAGACAATTCTGCTTTGTATTCAATTTTTCTTCTCTTCCCACCTTGTGAACTTTGTTAATTTTCTAAAATTTCAACTGGCTATATTCCTTACATAAAATTTAGCAATATTAAGTACCTTTTTTTATGGACTAAATCACTGACTTTCAACTTGAGGGAAGTGGTTCAAAGGACTCACGTGCGGAGTGTTTTAGCAATGCAGGTTCCAGGTGTTCCCCCTACCAAGGTGTGATTCTAGAAGTCTTAATTCGTGCCTGATACGTGGTAGGTGTCCTGTAATAGTCGTGGAATGTTAACTAACTGAAATGTTTTCAAAGTAGACGCTGACAGGTTACTTGGACAAGACTCATTGCAAAATATTTTTCTTTTCCTCTTCAGTTGAATTTGGAGGGCAGTTCTCTATTTCCATGTTCTCTACATGTATATTGAGAAAAATAAAGCTTATTTGCACAGGTTTAGAACCTCTGAAAGTAGATAAATCACTCTTAAAAGAAAGGCTAATAGGGCCCGCTAATCATTTGCCACCATATAAACAAATTGTTACTTCTGTGTAGTACTAATAATAACTGTCTTTGAAATTACTGTGAACACCAGTCCTACGACTCTCTCGTGAACCTCAGAATGATAAATGGAGAGAATCCAGAAAATTGAAAACATTCTCTTTTTGCGTGTATATTCTGGATGAGATTTATCTTTTTTCTTACACTGGTAGGAATGTACTTCTTGAATAATAATCATATGTTTCCTAAACAGCTCTTAAGGCACCTAAATAGACTTATATATCAAATGATAACCACGGGTCTGGAACTGATCTGTGACCTAAGTATTTGTTTATCTTTTCTGATACCTTCCTTACTGTAGTCTTGAAAAATCATGAGAGTCCCTGAAGCTATAGGGGGCAAGAACCTTTAAAAACAACAACAACAAAACAATAAAATCAAGATACTATTTTTTTTTTCTTTTCAATTGGTTGTGAATGCCTACATTTATGAGAGAGAGAAAGAGAAAACCCCCTTTAATGTAGCATGACCATGTTATAATCTCTTATCCATTTCTCCATCCTGTTGGGATTTTGGGAACATACTCAAATACTTGATATATTTTTTAAGCTGCTGGGGCCAAGAATGCAAACCATGATCATGTGGGAGCCAGCTCCTTTAACCACTGTGCTTCAGGGCTGTCCAAGGCTAACATTAGTTAATATTATCTATAATATGAGGGCTTGAGTTAGAGTGGATGACCTTTGGTCTTTCCCAATTTTCTAATCTCTAAATTTTAATCTTTATTTCTTATTTTTATTTTTTAAGTATGTTATTTTTTTTCCATGAGCAAAAGAGAGAGGGAGAGACAGACAGGCTGGCCAAGAAACAGGCACCCTGAAAAGTGCCCTCATGCCACCATCCACCCCTGGTATCAGCCCTGGATTGTGGTCATGTGTACCCTGCATGTTCAGGGAGGTCTCTGGATGCAAACTCAGTACCTCCCCATGTGGGTCCACCTTGTAGAGTGTTCTATTACCACTTTATCGTTGTCAGGCTCCTAATCTTTCTTTCTTAGATGGGTGCAAATTTTAGTAGAGTCATGTGCTTGCTTTGGCAGCACCGTACTCAGTAGAGTCCGTTCTGCTATAACACTTGTTTTGAAAAGGCAAATTCATTCCAAAGCAATTGGTATTTAAAGACAAGCATAAAGCAAGTGTTATATTGCTATGTGCAGCTCCCTCTGGGAGAAACAGCAGGTGAGTGCAGAAACTGCAGCCAGCAGAATGCCACGTAGGAATAGCATAAAACACACCCATGCGTCATGAGCCCCACTTGTTCATGTCTGGGTTTACAACTTTCTCTTTGATTTTGTACATGCTACTTCTACCACTTCACAAAAACACAAACCACACCCCTCTTACACCCACTTCCATAGCAAATTCTAGGTTTTTTAATGAAGTAAGGTATTATATTTATTGTAATATTTAGGTATTGCTCTACCATTTAACATGAGTAAAACCGTGCTACTCATTTTATTAGGTTCTTGCTTTTTCTTTTTAATGTGTTGCTGTTTTACGTTGTTGTGCCCAAATCCCATTTTCCTGTTAAGCCATTTGTTTTTTATTGTGTAGTTTTGAAGATCACTGAGATAAGAATGCTTGTGTTTTGTTAGAGAAGAACTGCCTGTAATGGCTTTTGGTATGATAAAGTTCTTAGAGACTAGGTTATACAGGATAGTTTGCATGTCCAGCATTGTTTTCTATGAACGTGGTCAACTTAGCATACTTTTCCATGTCTTATGTTTTTTTTCTCAGTGGTTCTATAGCCTCAGAAAAGTCATTTTTTAAAACTCCAAGCCTCAGGGAAAGTTGTTTGACATTCCCAAAAGTGAAGACTAGAAAAGAGTGGTTAAGTACTTGATCCAATCTTAGGAATAAGTTTTGTGATTTTGACTAATTAGTAATTACGTTCATAGGATCACAGAATTTGTAGCAGATTCTAAGTTTCAGATGAGAACATGGAAATGTCCTACTTTTGAAGGTATCAAACTGAATCAACTGATAAGTTTTACATTTATAAAAAAGCATTGAGGGCTTTATTTTATGAAACAAGGACAAATGCTGGTCTGGTTTGGTAGAAGGGGTAATGAATGTTCATCTTTAGAAGTTAGGAGAAGAGAGGTAAGTATATGCTGCAGGCTTGCTTGTTTGTTTTTGGTGTCTGCTTATTATGGGTATGGGAATTGGGGTTTGGGTTTTTTGTTCCTGACTGTCCTCAGGGTTCTGACTTGCAGCCATGAGCCATTACAGCTTGGGTAGTTCTTTGCCACATCCTGCTAGGTTCATTTTTATTTCACCACTGAACTTACTTTCCAGAACTTTGCAGTAGATCTCCAAGGAACTGAACATCATTGGGCCTGGAATTAGAGTCTTGGCATTATTTTACGATCCCTAGCTATTTTCCAGCTATGCTGTCAGTCTACATGGCCAGGTTCTTTGTCCTCTGTCATCCTATGGAGCTGCTCTTCCAGTCCTTTACTAGAAGTTTCTCCATTAAAGTGGGAGCTTTTGAAAGCTTCTTGGGCACAGCAGTGGTAGTTAGAGAAGGTTACATGGCACTGTTCCCAACTCAGTGGGTTGGCTTTAGGGCATGGTGCCCTGAACATTGGACAGCTTAGCCCTTTTTTACTTTTACATATGCATATGTTAATTATTACCTTAATGACCAGCGGGCTGAAGAGTAAAACATTAAGAAACATCAATATTGAAACACAAATAAGTTGACAAGGAAGATGAAAATGATGTATGTGTTAATAACCTTCAGGTTATTCTGAGCAGATTCTCAAGCTGAGATACCAGCTTCTTTCATAGTATATTAGGTGCTGAAAAAAAATAGATGCATATGTGATCCAATTTGGTTTTTCAGTTACTGAGATAAAAAAATTGTTCATACCTACATGGTTATTTGTTGTGAAATGCTCTCATATCAAAGCCTGAATCCGTGAAAATTACCAAAATCCAAACAAAAAGTTGTTTAAGCTTATGATGCAAGCATTTTGACTATCAGAACATAAAGTTGTTTTGTTTATTTTTTACATAATCTTAGGTCATTAAACCTCAATATGCTTTTTAATATGTGCTAGAACCTAAAATAAAACTTGATATATTATTAAATTTTAATTATAGGCAAATCATTATTTTTCTTATGAAATAAATTAAAGGTAAATCAAACAGCATATATTACTTATTAAATGGAGAAAGGTTGAAATTTGTCTTCATACATAATGAATATTATTAAAATTGTATTAAATTGACTTTCTGATAAAATCTTTAATAATGTATTGATCTCAAGTGAAATGCTTTATTTTAAATCCCTTATCACATACCATGCAAAAATGATGAAATCATTAGACGATTTCCTAAGGGGTTTCCAGTGATTATATATTATAGTGAAAAAAAGAAAAAAGAGTTCCCAAGTAAAAAATAATAGAAAACATTGGGCTGAGAGATCGTCAAGGCCTCTGTATAGTCTTCTTCTTCTTCTTTTTTTTTTTTTTTGAGAGGTTTTTGCTACAGGGCACGTGTGCTCGCCAGAAAGACAGAGACAGAGAGACAGAAAGCAAGAAATCACCCCCCAGGGGGGATGGCCACGCCGCAATCCCTTCTCCTCCATTATCCTCTCGGGATCTTGGGCACACACGCACACACACCCGGCGTGAGTTTAAGCGGCCGGGTCCGGGACTCTAACCGCGGTCGACTACATGGGAGTCCAGTGACATAGCCATTATGCTAACTTCTGGTCCCAAGACCTCTGTATAGTCTTCTGATATGCTTCAAAAGAAAGCAGAATTAGGAATGCAAAGATGGACAGGGAGGTGAGATTATTTAGGAGTGTAAAAAAGATATTCCTCTTGGAGATCAGCTGGTGTAGGACTCCTTTAACTGAAACAGAGTGAAGTTTCAATCCTCAGATAAAGTCTGTGCCCGAAGGTAACAGTCTTGTTGGCAGCAGTATAACCATTGGTGGTTGAAGAAATAGATACAAAATGCATATTTATTAGTTGCTTTGATTAAAAGAAAATCAATGTAAATCATTCTATTGACAATGGTCTTCTAATTATCATGCCAAAATTATTCCACTAGTTATCCATGTTTAACAAGTTGAACTAAAAATGGTTTACTTCTTGAGTACCTCACAATTAACTACTTCAGTTAGTCTTGGCAAATTCCACAACCAAATTGCCAATCTATTTTCTAACATCTCAGCAAAATTAAGCTGGAAAAAAAATGTATAAAAAAATTGCTGCTGGAATTGCATGGTGTCCATCTTTTGCATTAAGAAATAAGTGACTAATTCACACTTTGGAATCATTCTCTTTTTTTTTTTTTTTTTTTTTTTGGAGAGGTTTTTCGCTATAGGGCGCGTGCGCTCGCCAGACAGACAGAGACATAGAGACAGAAAGCGAGAAATCACCCCCCAGGGGGGATGGTCACGCCGCAATCCCTTCTCCTCCATTCTCCTCTCGGGATCTTGGGCACGCACGCACACGCGCCTGGCGTGAGTTGTAAGCCACCGGGTCCGAGACGCGAACCGCGGTCGACTACGTGGGAGTCCAGCAACCCAGCCATTACGCTAGCTGCTGGTTCCCAGAATCATTCTCTTTTAATAAACTCTACTTTGATGAGGAATCTAGGTTAAGGAGGGTCTGAGGAAGCTATTTAATAGCCACATAAAGCTCTCAGCAACAGTTTTCCACATTCTCGTCTTCCTCCACGCTGGACCTAGTCGTCTTAGGGAAAGAGAGATCCAGGGCTCAGTTTGGACAAATAGGGAATTAACCAGTTGTAGAAGAAAGGCCAAGGCATACTCATTGAAATAAAAGGGGTGTATTTGAACCAAGGCCTAGGATGAGTCGCCGGGGTGATGCAGATCTGTGGCGGTACAGAAATGTGCTCCTGGAGATGGCTGCTGAGGAGGTTGGTTTAGGAGACAAGAGAAGGGCAAGAAGAGGGGAGGTTACACTTATTTGTCAAGAGTTTGCATTTGTCCATTTACAAGAGCACAGGCAGCTGACTGGCTGGCTATACCTTATTCTATACATCATGAACCTGAGAACAAACACCAGGCTGAAGAAAGGGTGAGGTCACCTTGTAAATCTATAACTGTTTGCAGGTTTGTTTACGTGTTTGTGCCGAACCAAAGTCTTAGGCTTATGCCTTACTCTGGGCTTTAAAATTGGAATGAATCTTGCATTCCGCAGACTGCTCTGAATTGCTTTTTTTTCTCACAGTCATGCTGCCAAGATGTTCTACCGGAGGAGGTGGCAGATGAAGAATTTGGGATCTCAGGATTGATAATTCTGTATCTTGAAATGATATTAGGTTCATGAGATATGACCGGAATTTTAGAATATCCTACTTAGGGCTACTGGCTAGAATAATTTTGCGCACCAGCAGGTGGTGTTAAGGTTAAGGCGCTGGATTCCCACATGGCTAATAATTTTGAATATAGTCATCGACATGATAAAGAAAAATAGAATGAATGACTAAATGAATGAAGAAAACCAGGAGCATGCACAATTAAGATGTTTTCTTCCACTCCTTTCAAATAGGTGGACATGGAGATAGATATAGACTTTCTCTCCTTCAGTGATGTATTTTATTTCTATACTTTTTCCTTCATTTTTAAGGTGGGATCTTATGGAGCAATTTCCCTGCATCACCTATGATGCAGGCTTGTACCACCATGGCTGACTCTTATTTTGACAGGATCTTCCAGGCCAGCCTCCTGCACATGATTCTTCTTCTTCAGCCTCCAGAGCCACTGGGATGAAGAGCACAAGCCTCTGGATCTGGCCTTTACATTGAACCAGAACTGAACCCTGGGCCTCCCATGTAGTTGCAGCCTGTGGAGGGCAGTGTTTTAGTAATATGCACCACCATGGAAGTCACAGATTTTTTTCCCCCAGTGGAAGTCCTCTCAGTCTTGCCCTAAATCTTAGTGACCTCAGGCAATTTTGCTTGCAAACCAAAGAGTTCAGTTGCTTGAACTTCAGCAGTGTGGAAAGGAGGGCTGCTCTCTGGGCCTTGCCGAAAGAGGTCTGGTTTGGTGGGAAGAAGAGAAATCCACAGAACCTGGAATCTCTTTTGAGCAATGAATACCTAGGACCATGCTCTCAAGTACTGCTGAGCATCAAGTTCTCTCTGCTGGATTAAAGTCCGTTGCAGTGTCTGCCGCTTCTTCATGGTTGTCGTTCAGGGTATACTTGAGACTAGTGATGCCTGATGCTTTCTTATTGCTCACAACTTTGCAAAGGCTTTTCCTGCCTTCACACTCATAGAATTACATGATGTACAGGGGACATAGGGGAAGAAAGAGTTCTGACTGGGTTCAGCAGACTGGGCTTTGGGTGTGATCATTACTCTGAACCAACTGATCTTAAGAAGTAGCCTCAGACTTCTCAAGCTTTAAGATACAGTGCCTTAACTGAAGTAGTCCTTATTTTTCTGGTTACATTTATTGAATACAGTAGTCCCCCTTGGGGCCAGACTGTGGCATGAACCATTAAACATGATGGTTTGATGGTCTGTAAGGCTGCCCACATGGGAAGATTCTGAATTCACATCTGAAGACCTTCCTGAGTATGCTAGGCATGTGCGTGCCCATGATCCAGGGCTGGGTGAGGCTGGGGATGGAGTGGGGCATCAAGACCCTGTTGGGGATTCTGTCACTCTCTCTGTCTTTGTTACTCATGGAAGAAATAAAGGGTTTTTTGTTTAAAATATAAATATATATATATTTATGTCTTAATTTTGTTATTTTTAAATTTGACCAGAGCGAGACAGAGAAAGAAGGAGAGTGAGAAAGCATGCTGCTAGGTCTGGGATTTGAACCATGGTCAGTCATGTTAGAGTCCAGCTCTTTAACCGCCATGCCACATGCTGGCCCCAATAAACAAACTTAAAAAAAAATGCCTCCTTCTGTGATGGAGGTTGGACCAAAGTGGGAGGAGAGAAAGCTATTCCACATCTGTCATTTCTGGTATGTTTTTTCTTTAGCAGAAATTTGCCTTTGCCTTGAAATATTTTGTAAAGTACTTTGTGAATTCCAACTCACACAATATCCCATGATACAGTGGAAACATAATATCTTAGAGTCCTAAAAAGGGATACTCTGAGATATAGACAGGTGATATGGCAATTTTTGTGAGCTTGTTCCAGTGTAGAGACCAGTGGTGAGGCAAGAAACCATCGGCCTATTTGTGCAGAAAAGGAAGTTACTATTTCCTCAAAAATGAAGATAGTCCTTTGTGTCTCTGACTCCCCCCCCCCACCCGCTTATGGATTTCAATTTCATGCTGTCATTCTGCAGTTCTAATATTCTAAGCATTGTCCTAGAGGTTGGTAATGGTTATATATTTGGAATAGAAAGGATATGCAGAAGGTGGAAGAGATAGGGAGAAAAAGTGAGATTTGTATTTTAGGGTGCATATTATTTTAAGAGAAGAATTCTCCTTTCCAGATTATTCCTAATTACCTGTTTCCCCCTTTGCTGCTTAGACTTCTGGGAGACATGATTCTTGAAAAAAGTTCTATCTTAAGGAATTCCTTTGCCAAGAGGATGTGGGCAGTGTAGTTCCATGAAATGGAAATTTATTTACTGTAAGGGTAAAAGCACTGCTTTTCTTAAATATATTCAATACTACCAACCAATCCAGGTCCCCCTCCCCCTGGGATAATACAGGCTCTAAAAAATTTCAGTTGCAGTTTGATGTTTGGGGAAAGTATTGGGAGAGATGGTTGACTCAAACCTTGATTAGCAATGCTAGCCAGGAAGGAGGAGTTGTGCGCACAGGCTAAGAGATGGTGCTGGGCTCTGCAGCTGCCTAACCAGAAAGTGCATATGCTTCAAGTGGAATTCATCACTTTATTTATCTATTGACAAGTGCATATGGAAGATATTCTGTATGCTGGCATTGTTACAATGTTGAAAAAAAAAATCCTCTCATGAAACCTCAGTTCTAGGGGGGAGAACTTTGATCACTTATACACACACACGTACACACACATACACAATCTTAAAGAAAATAGAAAAAAAAAAATCCAGGTGGCATAGTGGTTAAGGCACTGGATACCCACAAGGCCAACTGCAGTTCAAGTCCTGAACCAAGTGACTTGAAAAATCATGCCAGGTACATGTGTGTGCACATGCGCCCAAAATCCCAATAAGAGAATGAAGGAGAAAGGACTGTGGTGTGGCCATCCCTCTGAGGGGTGATTTCTCAGTTCCCCTCTCTCTGTGACCGTCTCTTTTTCTCTCTCTCCAACAAGCACATATGCCCTATGGCAAAAACCTAAAATAAATAAAGAAAATCCCAATGGTCATCAGGCACTTCTGTGAAAGGCGTTAGACAGTAGGTTATGGAACCTTGGGTTTGCTTACTTAATGTTTTTCAAACTTTATTCAATGGGAAAATGTTAGCAGATAATGGAGAAGGGTAGGGACGAGAAAAGCGAGGCGTTTCCATGGGCACAGGAGGTGGCCAAACCTCATGCTAAAGGAAGTAAGTGCGTTTTTCTTCTGCATGCTTTTCCCTAAACTTCACTTTGCTCAGATGTATCGTGAATAGCCAACATGGGTTATAGCAATAGTTTTTCAAATTTAGCATTATATGCACTAAGTCCTGGGTTCTGTGGACTCACGGAGTCAAAACTCAAGCAGGTGGGACCTGGGGATTTTCATTAAAAGCACCTTTAGGAGATTACTTTTTGGAAGCTGTAGTTACTCTGAGGCAGAGTTAGCCTATTTCGGCTCTGGTCCCAGGTACCATCCACATGCAGAATGCAGCCCTCCCCACCTTCTTCCACAGCAGAAATCCCTTTAGCCAGAAGTGCACATTGACGCTTATAGAACTCACAGCTTGGAAATGCTGGCCTCCGTGTTCTCTTACTAAAGGCTTAAAGGAAAAGTCATAGCTAACATGTTTATTGGTTTGGGAGGTGACTTTGAGTTGTGTATTGGTTCAGATCTCACTAATGATCAAACTCATTCTTTTGAGTCTATATTGATAGAATATTTATTATGAAGTAGTACTTTTTATATTGTCCTCAGACCTTTTCCAGTTGTCATTTCGCAGAGGTTGACTGTAATATGCAGTGAATTTTGCTTTGCTTCCTACTTTCCTAGAGAATAAAGCTTAAAAGTTGCTAGATTTACAAACCCCATGTCCCTAGAGATAGAAAATTGTATAATTAGAGTGAATTTGTTAAGTTCTTGGCATGAAATAGAGATTTTTAAAAAGAGAGACTGAAAGATCTTGTTTTTTAAAAATGTTTGATTGTTTTTAGGACTGACTCTGGATTATTTATTATGCCGAGGGAGGGTTTATATTAATAGCTGCATAATGAAAGTGATCTGTTTAGATAAAGAAAACACTGGTTCTGAAAGGAAGATGACTTTTCAGAGGAAAAATATGTGCGAAAACCCCTCCAAAAAGACACTGCTGTCCCATTTCAGAGCAACGTTGTGATGCTGGACTCGGGTGGTTCACTCCAGACTGCAGTTTTGTGTGGCCCTGAGGTGAAGCTGTGTTTTGAATGGAGAGAATGACCTCTAAGGGTAACTCCAGACACAGCCATCAGCATCAGGTTAAATCTAAATTCAACCTTCTTTTTCTTTTGCAAATTCTTTTGTGTGTCAAACTTTTTTGTAAACTCATATTTTAGTTTCTGTTTGCTTGCTTTGTTTCAAGATAGTATAAACTAGATCACACTTAAAAAAAATTTTTTTTCCCCTGTAATTGCCAGGAGCAGCATGCACCTTCCAGAGAAAGAGAAAAATTATTTCCCAAATGGGGCATGTTCATGCTGTATTCATTTCCCCTCTTTTTCTCTATCTTGTCAGGATTTGGGGCATGCATGCACATGTGCCATATTTTTCAGCTGCTGGGGTCGGGATTCAGACTGTGGATGGCCACATGGGATCCGGCTCCTAATGCATGGCACTTAATCACTGTGCTACAGAGTCAACCTTAGATCCCTGTTTTTGTTCAAGGGAATGTGACTGAGGCCTAATGCCATGAACTTTGAGATTACAGGTGTATGAAATGACTGAAAATTTTCCTACAGTCTTCACTGAAAAAATCTTAATTGCTGAACATCTAACTCTGGTTGAGTGTAAGCCTTGTCTTAAGGTTTAAGGAAAACAGGTGACTGTAAGATAATGAAGCACCATACTAGTACATGAATGGTGGCCTCTAACCCATTTCAGGACTGTTATATTGATCTAAAGATATAGTAAAGAAAACACCAATTACTGCTACAGTTTCTGCAAGCTGGAGCTCTTTGTGGTCTGCAGAGGCCTTCACTGAAGACTGACACCTGGAATTTGAGGATGATTTTGGCAGAGATCACCTAGGAACCAGGACCTTTAAAGCTGATAACATTTAAAACCCATTTCAAACATGTTAAGTAAATTATGTCAAGTCTCTGGGGAGATATCTCTGGAATCTGCACATTCTCTGGGGATTGCTGTTTGACATTTGGAGCAGGTGAGAGTCCTACAGCTTGTGAATTCATTAAGGTGTAATTATGACAAGCTTGACTTGATCCTTTCTGATTTGCCTGCCAGCCTTGACAGCTCCAAGCAGTTGTTGGAGACCTGAAGACAATTCTTCTCTGGTTCCTTATAGCACAAACAGGGAAAATATTCTGCTCCCTGTGGCTAGAGCTGTATGAAAGACATTTTTGCTGAGAAAAGGTAGGAGACCCTTAGGTTGATGGTTGCTATTAAGTTCGAAGTCTTGCCCCATTAGCAGTGACTCCCTAGGTGTGCAGAATTGGAATAATAGGATTTTTCTCTTTTCTTAGTCATCTCCTTTCTCTTCTTCTTCTTCCCCCCCCCGACCCCCACTGGTATTTTAATTGGGGGCAGATGTTTTCTCATTCTGACAGGTAACTCCATACCTTAGCTCTCATTTGACATGAAGCAAAAGTGTTACCTTTGCTTTGGAGGGCAAGATTGTGGCAGTCTAAAGTGGCTTGAATGATGCAGATGAAGGATCTTTATATGTGGAGAGGTGTGCCTTCCTTTTATGTGCACGAGATCCCTTAATACCTGGATCCCAAGCCATATCTACATTGAAAAACGGTTAAAAACAGGGGACCAGCAGGTGGCATGGTGGTTAATGTGCTGGACATTCCCACATGACCAACCACAGTTTGAGTCCTGGACCTAGTGGCTTGCTTTCTCTCTCTCTCATCAAATTAAAATAATGAATAAATGAAGTTAAATAAAATAATTCTTTAAAATTAAAAAGAAAAATGGTTAAAAACAGATAATGCTTCTTTTGTAGGCAAAATAATATTGCTGAAAACAGCATTGAATGCTGGAGTCAAACAGGCTCCACTGCATACTAGCTATGTGACTTACAGCAAGTAGGTTTACTGTAATGCCTCCGTTTCCTCATCTGCTCATCTGTTAATGACTACTTCATAGACTCATCTTAAAGTATAATAAAATGAGATAATGAGTTTAAAATACTTACCAGTGTCGGGCACCTAGTAAATACTTAATAAATGATACTATGATTATTGATTGGAGTCATTCGTACTAACATAAAATACATAAATCTTCTTAGAAAACAAGTGTCTTTTCTTGGCAATTTAAGTGATAGATGATAGGAGTATGAATGTGGATTAGGTGTTCTGAATTAATGCATTTCTGCTCTCAGGAAATTATGTTTGCTCTCTAAAGAAATGTGTTATTATTTTTTAAATTTGCTATAGGGCATGTGCATTTGCTATAAAGAGAAGTGAGAAAGGGCTCCCTCACCTTCTCTAGGGGAGATGGTCATGCCATAATCCTTTCTGGGATTTGGGATACACATGCACATACACCTGGCATGTTTTTCAATCTGCCAGATCTAGGACTAGAGCCATGCAGTCAACCATGTGGGCTCCAGCCTCCTTAACTACCACATTACTGTCTGGCTAAGATGTGTTATTTAAGCAACACCAGGGTAAATGAAAATGGGGTAACATAAAGTACTCTTGTATAGCATTGTAGACTCCAGCCTCATTTTATGAAAATTGTCTTCTGAATTAAGGGAATTAAAAGCTAGGGAAGGGCCAGCTCCATGGCTCAATGGTTGAACACTGTGTGTAGAGAGCTGGATCACATAACTGACCACAGTTTCTGGCCCCAGCAGCTTAAAAAATGCTAGGTGCATGTGCATGAGTGGCCAAATCCTTAACAGGATGGAGAAATGGAGGAAAAGGTTTGTAGTGGTATAACCATACTCTATCAGCAGTTCTCTCTGTCTTTCTCTTTCTCTGGTGAGTACATGTACCCTCTGGCATTAAACTAAACAAACAAACAGGCAGGGCCAGCAGGTGTCATACTGGTTAAGGCACTGGATTCGCACAACGGCCAGCCATGGTTTGAGTCCCAGTCCCAGTGACTTGAAACTCACACCAAGCATGTGTGTGCCTGTGTCCAGAATCACAGGAAGAGAATGAAGGAAAAGGGATTTTGGCATGACCATCCCTCCTGTGGGGAAGGAGGGGTGATTTCTCACTTTCCTCTATTTGGTGAGTACAAACATCCTATGGCAAAAACTTAAAAATAATAAAAATAAAAGCCAGGAAACAGTTGTTCCTAATGCTTCTAATCTCCCCCTCCATGTACATGAAAATACTTAATGTCTGTGTTATTTATTAGGTGCAATAGACAAAGAAGGAAGCTTTTGAACCAGCCATGCTGCCCCCAAATCCATCCTTTGTCTTACAGCATCTTTGTCTTTTGTGACATCATTGAGTTCCATTTTAGCTGATGTGGACATAATGGATGTCAGGTCATATTCAGCCGCAGCTGGGTCCCCCACCCATGAGCATCCAAACAATCACAAAGCCTGTTGCTCAGGACCCAGCCTGTGGAGACCAGGCACAGCGCCCTCTTTCCTCAGTCTGCAAAAGCACCTCCCCTCTCCTCCCTTCATCAGAAATTGGAGGCTTCATTCTCAATATTTACTCCTAAGACTCAGAAATAGAAACCTCAGGTGATAACTCAGTTATCACCTAGATTAGTCAAAGTCTAATAATTCTAGGGTAATTCTAGGAACTAAGCTTTCTAAAGAAAGTCAGCATTCACTGTCCTCATGCAAGGTAACTGCTTTCTTATGCTAGTATAGCTCTTGAGAAGCCAACTGCAAGTGTCTTGTCCTTTATGCCATCATTTTTTTCAAGGTAGAATAGGTACATCAGAACTCCTTACACAGTTTAGATGCCCTTGAATACAAGATAATACTTATTAGAAGACATGGAACTGTTTTTGCTTATTATGCAACTGATACTTTTTGGATGAGAAAAAAAAAAAGGAGACTGTAGGCTTCATATTAAAAAGCACTTAGGCTGAATGGAAGATTTCCTTTATTATTGTCTTTTGTGTTTGCAAAACCAGGAGTCAGAGTCCTGGAAATAAAGAATTCATGTATCCCCTTACAGTTAAGGCAGAGGGAAGCAGAGATTAGACAGAAATAGGTCACCCTGCATCCGAAACACTAGGACAGGGAGTTTCCTGGAGAGCTTAGACAGTGAAAGATTCTTATTTTGGGATCGAGTATTTCAGAAAATTTGAAAGCCAGGCTTATAGAGTATGGAACCCTGTAAGATATTTTAGAAACACTAGTCTGCATTTTATTTTTAGTAAAAAGAAATTAAATGGGAAATTTACTTATTCAGAAAAGATAAGTAGCTTTTCCTAAGATTATTAGAGTTTGGATTCAATGTGTGTCTCTTATTCTTGTGACCTTGAATGATTTCAGACATCAGTGACCCCTAGTTTATGAAAAGGAGTCAGGAGATCAGCAGATGGCATAATAGTTACATTGCTGGACTCCCATATAGTCAACCATGGTTCAAGTCGACTGTGGTTCAAGTCCTGGACTCAGCGACTTAAAACTCATACCGAGCACGTGTACGTGCATGCCCAAAATCACAAGAGGAGAATAGAGGAGGGTTTGCAGTATGGCCATCTCCTCGGTGGTGTGTGTGTGTGTGTGTGTGTGTGTGTGTGTGTGGTGGTAATTTCTTGCTTTCTGTCTGTCTCTCTTTCTCTCTCTTTCCCTCCAGCAAGTGCATAAACCCTATAGCAAAATCTAAATAAATAAATAAATGAATGAATGAATGAGAGTCATTGTCAGTAGCAGTGACCCTTTCAGTGGCTGAGAGCTGTGGGGCTAGCCAGCAAGACTGCCAGGAATCAGTCATTTGCAGGGATTTTAAGGAAGGTTACTTAAGTGGAGAGCCCTCACTGGTGAAATGAGGGGGCTGTTTGGCCTCTGACTTCTAAAATGAGTGTAGTGTTTTCACTTTGGAGGGTTTACCAGTTTCAAGGTAATTTGGGAATCCTTAGATTATTGCCTTGGACCTAAACAGTTACTGTGATGGTGAGAGAGGAGGTGGAAACTTTCATGAGTCTCCATGTTTCCCTCTCTTTTCCACAAGAGAACAGGACAGTGCTCAGGAAAGCTTTGATTTTTCAACACAGACCACCTCTGGGTGTTGCCTGGTCCTCAGTTGCCGCCCATTCTTGATGCCCATCTATGTGGGATTTGGTCACTTCCTCTCCCTTTCCTCTCAGTTACGGTTCACATTCATAAGTGCTTTTGATCCCAGGACCCCACCCAGACTTCCCCTCCTCCTTTAAAATGCCATTTCCCACCCCTATAGATTTCTCTACTCTCTGAACATGAAACCAAATTTAGGTAGTTGCCAGGTTATTTGATTAAAACAACAGGTATTAGGGTGACATATGATGCTAAATTTCAACAGTATTTGCATTTTAAAAAATTTGCCAGATGTGCTTGCAGAAGGGGTGGAGGAGTGAGAAAGCACCACCCCAACATGGGGCATAGTCATTCCGCAAACCCTTTTCCTCTGTCTTTCCGTCCTATTGGGATTTGGGGCATGTACACTCATGTGCCCAGCGTAGTCTGTGACTTGATCTGTGTGGTCAGCCCTATATGATCCAGCCCTCCTCAGCCATGAGGCTATGGGCTGGTCCAAGAGTTATTTGCAGATTTTTGTGTGTGTGTGTGTGTGTTTTGTTTGTTTGTTTTTTGAGTTTGTTTTTTTTTTTTTTTTTTTTTTTGGTTGTTTTTTTTTTAGAGAGGTTTTTGCTGTAGGGCACATGCACTTGCCGGAGAGAGGGAGAGAGAGACAGAAAGACAGAAAAGGAGAAGTCACCTCCCAGGGGGATTGACCATGCTGCAATTCCTTATCCACCACTCTCCTCTCAGGACCCTGGACATGCATGCAGATGTGCTCAGCGTGGATCTCAAGCCACCGGGTCCAGGACACAAAGCACAGTTGACTATGTGAGAGTCCAGTGATACAACCATTATGCCATATGCTAGTTCTGGGTATTTGCATTTTTTTAAATTTTATTATCATCATATTCTTCTTTATATTACATTGAATTACATGTAACTTTACAGTGTATTACATTGCTTTTTCAAAAGGGAATGCCATGCATGTCAGTCAGTACAGAGACATTAATCTCCCCGCTTCAACATTCAATATCTTTTCTATGTTTTCCCCAATTATTATTATTCTAATTATTTTTTAAAACAGTCAATCGCTATTTCTCATTTTGCTTGTACAGGTATTTGCAGTTTTAACAAATATCTTCTTCCCCTGGAAAGGATCTCCACTTGCTGGACTATGTGGAGGAGATAAGAATAACACCCTATATAATGCTTTGATCCTATACAAAAGACTTTCACATTACCCATAGCCTTTACCATAACCCTCGTATGAGACACACAAACTGAATAGTGATATCCCCTAGGTTTTTCATGTTGTTTTGTTTTGTTTTCTTTTATGAAGAGCTGAAATTTAGGGACATGGACAGAAATCATTCCAAGGTTATCTGGCTAAACTGACAGAGCTAGAACTTGCACCCAGGTCTTCCCATCTAGTGCTCTGGCTCCTATCAGAGCCACCACTTTGCATCTGCTTTTCTCCTTTTGAATGAAGTCTGCTGGTCATGTGACAACCATATCTGTAAGGGACATGCTAACTTTAGAGGTTGACTGATAACTTAGATAATGTAGCTCAGCTGTTTGTGGGCTCAGCTTTGTAGCTGGAAAACATATACAACTGCCTTTTTGGTTTCCCTCATCTTTTATTTCAAGTTTGTTTATTTCTTCCACCACAGAGAAACAAAATAGAGAGACAGGCACCCCCGAACAAGGTCTACTTGCTGCATTGCACCCCACCCTCAGCCAGCCTGAATCAGGGCATGCATGTGCTTGCCCAGTTTGTATGGGGAGGTGTTGGGCTATGAACCCGGGACCTTCCCATGTGGTTTCAGTGTTGCAGAGCCTTGCATCACCACTGCACTGCCATGCCACCACAGCTGGCCTGATTCCCTCATGTTTTCAAGGTGGATTTAGCAGGCAGAGGTGATGGGTTGTGTGGCAGAGGAAATGGGGAGATTTGACACTGATTCAGGCAGCTGGTGGGGATGAGGTAATGTGACATCAGTTCAGTGGAGTTGAGTACTGATTCACCATCTGCTTCAATGCTTTGAAAGATTATGCTTAAATTACCAAACTATAAATGATAGTTTTAAATCTTTCAATAAAGAAGCATAAAATATTGTGTAAAATCTCTCCCTTATTCTAAGTCCTCTTCTTTTGGATTATTCTTGAGTATGGCCTCTTCTACATCTTCTTCTGTACTAATCTAGTGTGTGTGTGTGTGTGTGTGTGTGTGTGTGTGTGTGTATGCATGCATGTGTATATACATTTTTTTTAAAGAAATAAATCATAGTTGCCCGCCCCACACAAAAAAAACAAAAACAAACAAACAAAAAAAACTTTTCTTGATGGTAAAAAGAGACACTTGATTCTCCTTACTGGGCACATGATATCCTATTGAATGAACTCACCTTTCCTTACCAAAGAACATTTAGGCTGTTGTCAGTTAATTATTATTATAAATAAGCTTGCAAAAAACATTATGACGGTGTTTTGTAGATAAATTGGAAGATGTGAACTTGAAGGATCAAAGAATATGCCCCACTTAAAATTTTTATAAGGGGGCTGCTCAATTGCCCTACAAAACTATCATCCCGAATGATGTTACTGCTGGCAATGTGCCAATGTGACCAGTTCTCCCCATCATTACCAGTGCTGGGGAGATCAGTCTGGTTGGTCTGGCTAATCTGATAAACAAGAAAGAGGCTCTCCATTGAGTTTGTATTTCCTAGTTATATAGAGGGTGTCTTTTTCATAGGCTATTTTCCTCTTTGTATGTCTTCTGCTGTTAAGGGCCAGTTCATAACCTTGTCCCCCAATTTTGTCCCCAAAGTTGTTTGTTTTCCTCTTAGTGGTTAGTAAGAGCTCTTTGTTTCTTAGTGATATTAACTCTTTTTATATTTGTTGAAAATGTTTCTTCCTGGTCTGTTGTGTGTCTTTTCATTTTACAACATCCTTTGGTGCTCAGAGTATTAAAATTTGTATGTGGTTAGATCTGTTAGTCTTTTCTTTATAAAAGTTGAGTATTGTATCATCTTTTTTTTTTAAAGAGAGATTTTTGCTATAGTATGCATGCACTCAATGGAGAGATAGAGACAGAAAGCAAGAAATCACCCCTCCAATGGGAATGGTCACGTTGCAATCCCTTTTCCTTCATTCTCCTCTCAGGATTTTGGGCATGCAGGTACACAGGCCCAGCATGAGTTTTAAGCCACCAGATCCGGGACTCTAACTGCATGTAACCATTATGCCATCTGCTGGTCCCAGCATTATGTCATCTTTAAGAAAGACTTCTCCCCCTGCCAAGATTATAGGCATATATTTCTTTCTAGTACTTTTAGTCATTTTTCTTTTTTGTTCATTTGTTCTTTCTTCTTTTGTTTGCTTTAGTACATATATATCTGATTCATAGCCTCCAAAGAGATGTCTAATCTTACTTTAAAGTTCTAAATTTGACAACTAGTTTAGGAAAGAAAATGAGATATAAAATTGCACCATAAAACTCAGTGAACTCCTAGTAGTCATGAATCTGGAAAATCATTTAGGTGGAATTGGTGATCCGAGTCACCTACAAGGTGTGGTGTTCCCTGAGGCAATTTCTCCACTAAGATCTTAGAAATTGTACACTAGAGCGTGGCCCCATTTAAACTCATCAAGGTATATCTTAGAACCAGTCCACCAGGGTTTGGTTATTTATGAGAGACTAGGTATTCATCTTTGAATTGGTTCCTTAGTAAACAGTGCAAGAGAATAGGCTTAATGAGCAAGAAGATACTTGTGACAAGAAGCATCTTGAGATGAAAGTTCAGTGGAGTGCAGCAGAAACCGGCATTTAGGCTGGATTTTAGAATTTCATTGAATCCACCAGTAAGCACATGCATGCGTCAGTGCTCCAGAATGGGAAGCCAGCAGAATTCATGGAAAATGTTTTCACATAATACAAGGTCCAAATGGCTTAGGAAACATACATAATTACTCAGAGGATTGCTTGTAGAGTAATGAGGTCAGGAAAAAATAATGTGTGCCAAAGCAATTCATCCTCAGCAAGTCTTTCTTAGAAAAATAAATAAGCAAACAAAAACAGATCTAGGTTAGGAGGATGGGGCTCCAAGGCAATTGAAGATCACGTGTGATCTTTTGATCTGTTTGAGATTTCCGAAAATACCTTTCGATCCATTTAAAAGGGTGAGAAGGAGCATCCCAGTGGTCAGAGGTGAGATCAGGGAGTGACCGTGAGCTTGGCCGTTCCTCTGTCACAGTAGAACAACCACACTCAAATGTGTGACACTTTGCAAAGGGTGTTCAAAACTTCTCAAAATAAATTTCTACCAAAGTTTTATTAAAATTAAATTTTTTCACTAAACTCTTTTGAAAATAAACTAAAATCTGTAGAGGAGTAAACTCTCCTGGTATAACTACAGCTGAGGTTATTTGATTGGTGTCTGCAATAACAGAGGCCTGGAATATTAGTCCTTGCTCTGAGCTTTCTGAGCTAACTCATTTTCCCAAGTCACCGAACCTCTCCGAGCCTCAACTACCCCTACTGTAAACAATGAGAAATACTTCCCATTTTAAAGAATTTTTATGAAGGAAAAAGCTACCTCGTACATTTAAAAATTATTTGAATAACTGGGCAAACCGTATGCAGATGCAGATGGTAGAGATTACAAAATGGGGTTGTGCTGTAAAAGGTTAATGGACCTTTTTTCTCCTCATTGCATTTCTTTTTGATATAGGTCAAGATTTTTGGATGTTAGTACAATTTTTTCCTTCACTCATCATGCACGGAAGGATTGGGCGTTATAAATACATTTTTAAGAAGCATAACATTAGAAAGGAAATTTGAATTTCATTTTCCACACGGGAAAGGAGGGTGTGGTGAATTAAGCTTTTTAGGGCAAAGAGCCCATTGTCCACTGTTGTTTATCCCTCTGTCTCTAGCAGTGTGGGTGTACGTAAAAGATGCTAAGTAGAGGTTTGCTGAACTGTGCTCTACATTTACCCACAATATGGAGAGCTGGGGGAAACCATCCCTGTTAGAACCTCACAGAATTTCTGTAGCAGCTCTGATTAATATGCTAGAATTGCCAATGGGGTGTCAAAAAGTCTCCCCACCCCTCATTTTGGGAGCATGGTGGGCTGCATAGAGACAGGCGCTTGAGCACCTTTCCAACATTGGTTCATATTGTCACCTACAAAGGACTGTGACTTTTCATTTGCCCCAAAGTTCACAGTTCCCAAAACTGGTCTTTGGTGAACTCTCTGGGAAACAGATCTTAGCAGGCAGCTCCTGAACGGTTACCCGTGTTTCTTCTCTCTGCAGTTGTACATCCATGACAATTGTTTGCACCTAACACAGTCTTGACAGTGAAAACCTCTAGCCGGCTGAGTCCTGAGGATTCAAGGAGTTGCTGGGGAGACCTGCCTCTGTTGGCTGACTTGTTTTAACCTCAACTTCTGAAAGTTGGGGCCAACTTAAATTCTTCATGCTGTGCTTCTGTTGCTGGGCACCTATCTCCCTTTGTTTCTTGTCTGAGACAGTAAACAGAGGGTAATGACTGCACAAGCATCCAGTTCTTTTGTGATAGCCTGGGAGCTTCATGCGTGGGGTTCTGAACAGGTTGCAAAAGACAGACTACGGCTGAATGCCAAAAAAAAAAAAAAAAAAAAAAAAAACAAAAAAAAAAAACCACAAAACAAAACAAAAAAGTAGCCGTTCTAGCTTGTTAGCTTTTTCCAAGCCTTACCTACCAGTGAGTCAGAAACCTCAACGATTTCTGCAGTAATAAACTGTCAGAGAGGAATGAAACTTTCATGCTGGGTGACAAAGTGGGATGTTCTTACCTGTGCTTAATAACCTTCAGCCTCATTTGAACGTATCTTTAATGATTGCTAGAAATCGGGCATATTCTTAAAGTCAAACATTAAAATGGTTTCATAATTTTAATATTTTAAAGTGAAGGTTACAAATCTCTCTCATGAGAAGCAAACTAACAGACAAGCCCCCAAACAGTTGAAGTGTAGTGGAAAGACAACTGGAAAAAAAAAAAAAAAAGATCTGAATTATCTTTCTAGAAATCATTTAAGACCTTCACGTACCCTGATAGGTGACATACTTCCCATACATTTATAAGTGTAAATTAAAGCCAATTTTTTTTTGGGGGGAGGAGTGTTTTTTTTTTTTTTTTTGGCTATAGAGCCCATGAGCTCACCAGAAAGACAGAGAGAGACAGAGAGACAGAAAGCGAGAAATTACCTCCCAGGGGGGATGGCCATGCTGCAATCCCTTCTCCTTCCTTCTTCTCTCGGGTTCTTGGGCACACAGGCACACGTGCCCGGTGTGAGTTTAAGCCACCGGGTCCGGGACTCGAACCGTGGTCGGCTACATGGGAGTTCAGTGATATAGCCATTATACTAATTGCTGGTCCCGAAAGCCAGTTTTTTAAAATGTCATAAGAGTCTGTATAACTTGCAGTTAAAATAGTATATTTCTTGATTTTATGATTGCAAAATGTGGCAATAATGCACCAAAGCTGCTTTCTTCCCCTCTCTACTTTGCGATGTCCTAACTAGTGTCTTCTTATTGGGGAATTTAGTAGGACTGTCTTGACTCTGTTGCTTTCTGCTTTTTGACTCTGAGCAAGACATTTCCTCTCTCTTGTATTTGTTTTCTTCAGTGGTACAATGAGTGTTATGTACTACATTTCAAGGTATTTTCAAACATTTGATTTCATAATAGATCTATGAGGTAGGGGAGGAGGAGGAGAGTCAGAGAGTTTAATTCTTTGGCCCAGGGTTGTGAGACAAACAGGTGTACAACTCCCATCTTCATGCTCTGAATCCAGTTTCTTTAGCTGTGCTGTGTGGCTTGGATTTATTGTAAACCCTAGGGCATGGCATTGGGTAATGGACAAAAATTATGCAAATCAATGGAGTATTTTATTGCTTCCTTGTTATTTATTTGAGAAAATGCTCATTTGAATGTTGCTATTATTCCTCCAAAACGTGTAATTGTTTTGTTATTGAGAACATTAACACTTTGGATGGAAAGACTTTAAATATCTGATAAACACAGCAAATATTGAATAACGTGAAGTATTTTAATGAGTTCCCATTGACTTCAGTTTGCAAATTATGGTAATGGGGTAGAGGAAGGGATTTCTTTTTATGAAAGCTGACAGAAGTACATGGGGTGTGTGTGTGTGTGTGTGTAAAACATATACAACTCTATTTATAACTTTCAGCTGTTATTAAATGCTATACACAGTTGTATAAATGTTAACAAAATAAAACCTGAATTGAAATACTTGATCATGTCAAATCAAGTGTATATTTAGGAGTGCTGTTGAAGATAAATTTCAGCCTATCTACAGTGTGGTAGATCAAGAGCGATGTAACATTTAGCATTCCTATTGCACAGTTAAACATTATCTATGGTTGAATGGATAATGAAATGCAGTACACATAAGGCATGTTTTCTTTCTTCTCCACCTTTTTCTCCCCTAAATGAGAGTTCTGTTGAAACCTCTCTTAGATATTAAAAGTCCTTCTCTGATCTGAGTAAATATTTTCTTTTCAAGCAGGTCACATATTATAGTTTGTTTAACAAAATAAAGGCTTGTGGTAACGGCACACGAAATGCAGATAATGGTCTAATAGCAGTGGACATAGCCCCCCCCCCCCCCCCCCCAGGGCAGGTGTGCGGTGTTATTTTAGCTGTAAACCTCTTCTTATTAAAGTGTCTGTCATGCGGGCTTTGGAAGCAGCTGACCTCTTTTAACCAAAGTGGCCATAAAAATGCATCCCCGCTTCTTTTTCTTAATCATAGACCAAAAAGCTCCAGGACTGAGATCTTAGTTCTTCGGTTTTAAGTTTACTTATTTATTTCTTCTATTATGAGCGAGAGACACAGAGACACAGACAGCACTTCTGACAGGATCTTGACTCTGCGATCTATCCTCAGTCCATCCAGATTAAGGGAACATGTGTGTGGATGTACACGGAGAAGTCTCTGGAATCTTTTATGTGCGTCAGCCTCACAGAGTTTCACATATTATTCCTGCTCTACCATCTAGCCCCAAAGATATGAATATTTTTGTCTTTGTCTTTGTAAATGTCCTAACACAATGGAGCCTAAAGTGAATAGAAATGAAATTTGAACTTGGCTTGAAAAAAAAATCTGTATTCTTGAGACTCAATCATTGTTTTTCATTTGTTGAATAAAGATATTCTGATCATGTAACAAGGGGAGACTTGTAAGTGGAAAAATAATACAATTAGCTATAACACACATACAAACCAGTGACGCTAGGTGAATTAGCAATCCAGAGCCATAATGATTTTTTAAGATGGCCTTTTTCTAGCTTAGTATTCCTTATCAGACCTCCATGCCCCTTATCTATCTACTTCCTTGATTATATCCCACACATGTTTGCTACAAGGGCTGTAATTTTCCTGAAGCAGCTCTTCTATCATGATGCATCCCTCATCAATAAAAGAGAAAAAAGCGTGGGCAGGTGGTTCCAGAACTGCCTCTAGGTTAAGTTTCTGGTCTGCAATTTGACAGTTAAGGCTTGAGCTTTGCCCATTCTGTTCTCATACTTCCCCAGTCAAGTTAAACTGGGTCACTGATTCTTTCTCAGACAGGCCTTACACTTTTCAGTATCTGTGTTTTTATTTCTTTTGCTCTCAATGGAATTAGGAACAAGAAGACTCCAGTCAATCATTAGAATTCTTTCTGTCCTTCTTGACCCACTTCTGATAAGAGTGCAATAATGTCGTGGGCATTGAAGTCAGACACATCCAAGTTGGGATGGTATCTCTATAGCACAGATGATGAGAACATGTACAAGGACTTTGAACTCTCCAGATCTCAGTCTCACCATCTGCAAAATGGGAACAATGATACCCCATGAGTTTATTGTGAGAATACAGTACAGTAATATACTTCAGGCATACATGATAACAATGCCTAGCATTTGGTGAGCACTTAGGAAGACATTATTTAATGTCTCTTCCTCCATGGAATTTCTGTTTCCTGCTCCTCACAGCAAGTGGTCTCCTTCTGTGTTCTTATAGCCCTTTGTATCCTTACTCTGTACCATTTGCCATGTTTTGTTAGTATTTTCCATTCATTATGCTCCTTGCAGTTTATCTCTGCTAGTTGTTTCACAAATGTTGGTTGAATTAAGTTGAGTTTCAGAACCAATGTACTTAATAGTGGGGTTTAAATGACTTCAGCATTGAAGAAATGGGAATTTTAGATAATTGATATTCTGAGGTCATGCCAAGAGCCGAAGATCACATTTATTCAGGGTAATAACTAGAAATGAAGGCCGAGAATCAGCAGAACGACAGATACTTATAGTATAAGTTCTTTGCAGATGGCTGGGAGGAATGAAGAGGTCACATAGCTGTCAGAAGGTCATTTGGTTGGTTTGTGATTTCACATGGAGTCATGTCCATGGTATCTAGGCTTTAGCACCACCTGTGTGAGCTGCATACCCTCTTTGTAAAATTATAAATATTTATTGTAATAGTGATTCTTGTATGTTTTAGATTGTCATTAAGCCATTATTATAATAGCAATATGAATTCTCTGTTAATCATTACAGTTAACATTCCTTGAGTCATGAAAATTCTGGTATAACAGAGTCAAGAATTCAAGTAAATCAGGAGCTGACCAGGAGGGAGGTACAGTAAGTCATCAATATCTTGATGTCGCTCTGCACTTCGCCTGGTCCTTTTCTCTGCACTGATGTATTTTCTCTTGGAATATCCTTACCCAATGGGGAGTTTAAAGGTACAAATCCTGGAACCTAATCAAAATTCTTCACATGTTAGTCTTAAAGTACCAAAAACTAGAAAAACTATGAAAGTTTCATTCTTTTTTTAAAGAGATTTTTGTTACAGGGTACATGCACTTGCCAGAGGAAAGAGAGAGAGACGGAGAGACAGAAGGCAAGAAATCACCCCCTGGGGTGATGGCAATGCCACAGTCCCTTCTTCATTCTCCCCTCAGCATTTTGGAGATGCATACACATGTTCCCAGTGTAAGTTTCAAGCTCTGGGTCTGGGACTTGAACTATGGTTGGTCATGTAAGAGTTCAGCCATGTAACCATTACACAATCTGCTGGTCCCTTCCTCCTCTTCCTTCTCCTTCTTCAACTTTTAAAAAAAATTATTTAATTTTTATTATTATTTCAGTCCACCAGAGAAAACAGAGAAAGAGGGGGTAATTAAAAAAGCAAGCTGCCAGGTCTATGACTCAAACAGAGGTTGGCCATGTGGGAGTCTAGTGCCTTAACCACCACACCTACCTGCTGACCATGAAAATTTATTTTAAGATTTCATCTTCAAATTATCATCCTCCTTTTTTCAGCCTCATAAATATATGTCTTGGTTTAAAAGTATTCTTTATCAGGATACTAACAAGACATTTTTTGAAGAAAGATAAAGATATTTATATTTGGAGATCTCCCCGCCCATACCCCCACACTTAAGCTACAGAACATTAATATTCTTTCTAACATTCTTCTTTTTATCAGTGCTTTCTATATATTTTAACATTCTTTTTAATCATGACCCTCCTCTGATTGTGCTTGCTCTAGGAAAAGGAAAATAAAATCTAAAGGGGAAAAAAGCTTTTTCATTTTTATCTCAGTTAAGTAGATTATAATCGGAAAAGAATCGAGGGAGAAAACTGAATTGTTAAGCAAGGTAGTTGGCCAGTATTTCAGTATTACTTTTTCTTCTCATTAATTTGAATGAGATCATGAAGAAAAAAGAGTAATAATTTAAAGGGGGGCATTATTATATTTTGGTAGGTCTTTGAAATTAAGAGTAAAGTATTTTTAATTTGAATAAAATTAAAATTAAATTTTCTGTATGCCTTTTGTCAGAATTCAGTTTTTATCAGAATCCATTTTACATTACCCACATAAGAGGCTAGTCTGTGGCTTATGTTTCTATTTTTTATTTCTTCATTTAAAAAATTTCAAACAGCTATAGAATTCCTGAAAATATCATTGGTAAAGAAGTGATTCCACTCATGAGTTAGGAGGGCTCATTTATCAGACAGGTGAATAATGTCTGTCACATCCAGCTTCCAATTCTTTCCCTGGTGGAATGTGAAAAAAACACCTTGAGGAGAAAAGATATTGTAGCTGCCTCAATTATGGAAAAACTTTGAAATAGCCCCAGGCCAGAGCTCCTCTCTTGTGTCCTGAAGAGCTGACTCAGATAAGAATTGGTCACCATTCAATTAGGCTTCTCTGAGAGAATGTCAAAGGGAAGGACTGCCCTTGTGTGCTCACCTTTGATTAGACCTGTGGAAATTCTTCTTTAGAAGGGACTGTGTTGCCAGGATCTTGATGAACTCTGTATCAGGAAGAAGAGAAAAGTTTAGCACATCAAATGCCTGATGGGGCTACAGCAGCAGCATTCCATATGAAGCCATCTTTGCCATCTGCCCACTTTGACTATGGGAGTTGTTGGCCCATTTCTCATCCTGTGGATTGGATCCATCTTTATTGGTCCACATAGGAAACCTAAATACTTTTTGTTGTTAAAGAAGAAAAAAAAAATGGGATCAGAAGGTGGCATGGTGATTAAGACATTGGACTCCCACATGGCCAATCATGGTTCGAGTCCCAGACCTGGTGGCTTGAAATCTGTGCTGGGCACAAGAGCATGCATGCCCAAAATTCCAGGAGGAGAATGGAGGAGAAGGGATTGCAACCTGGTTGTCCTCACCCCTGCCCACTCCCCTCCCCCCACCTGCCCCCAGAGGTAATTTCTCACTTTCCCTCTCACTGTCACTGTCTCTTCTGGGTGAACACATGCACCCTTATGGCAGAAAGAAAAGAAAAAAGAATACTGCAAATGTCTTTCTCTCCTGATTTAGACTCCAAATGTATGCGAAATTCCCAAATGATTTCATTTTGAAGGTTTCACTCTTTGACTTTTTATTTAGGTTAACTAGTTAATTATGGCTTTCTTGACAGGCAGGGGAATTTTGCAATTGATCAGATGATGGATAGAAGGTTATGTGTAGAACTGCATGCAATTCTATGAGTTCAAGGGAGGTAATTGTTGAAATTATGTCATCTACATTAACTACTTCCTCCCACCCTCCTTCCAAAAAAATTGTGGCTGTGCTGTTCTGCATTGTATGTTAGCATGTAAAACTGACATTCAAAAAAAAAAAAAAAAAAAACAAGAACAAAAACAAAAAAAAACACTTAATATCACCAGCCTTGAAGAAGGCTAATTCAAAAATATTAATTAAAAACAACCTTGAACTATAGGAAACAATGTATAACATAAAATTATTCATATTGCTCACTTGTCCATATCATCTATTTTAAATATCTTTTAATTATCCATTTTAACATTATAGCTCAGTAGTCTTAAGTCTATCCACATTGTTTTTTTGCAAAGTGTAGGCTAATGGTTTTGAGCTGGCTGTAGTCCAGGATCGTGGGGACACAATATGTCACATAACTCATGAACTTGTTTTTGAAAAATAAAAAAAATGGATATGAATTTAAAATTGAATTAATGGAAGAAGAAAAGAGCTAGAGCAAGAAAGTTACTCTGAAATGCCCACCAGCTTAGACAGATGTATCAAAACACAAAATTTTGGGACCAGCATTTAGCGTAATGGCTATGTCACTGGACTCCCATATAGTCAACCACAGTTCGCGTCCCAGACCGGGTGGCTTGAAACTCATGCCGGGCATGTGTGCGTGCGTGCCCAAGATCCCAAGAGGAGAACGGAGGAGAAGGGATTGCGGCGTGGCCATTCCCCCTGGGGGGTGATTTCTCGCTTTCTGTCTCTCTCTGTCTGTCTGGTGAGCGCATGCGCCCTATGGTAAAAACCTCTCCAAAAACACACACATGCACACAAAATTTCAAAAGCATCAGATTGATATATGTTGAACCCTGTGGGTATATAGTCTATGTAACTTCCATATTCTGTATAATCTTGAAGGACAAGTTAAACAAATAATTAATTTGTCTTCTTCACATTCACTTAGTAGAGAGATCCATATTATGATGACCTAGAACAGAACTGAATTCATAATAAATGTAAATAGCCAGTACCTACTTGATTGCAAAATCCAAATAATCTTAAACTACTAGGCAGTGTTCCTTGATGGCATCTTAGTGACATACTGAATCCAAGTTAACTCTTGAGGAAAGAAAGTAGAACTGTAGACTACATGGCTTTCATCGGAGATTCTGTGAGACTATGATTGATTAGCATGCTCTTTGAGCATCTAGAAAATCATCCCAAAATTTGATCATATCATAACCATTTATCTTTGTGCAAAGCCTGGTCTCTCCTCCTGGCACTGGTATAAACTGGCCTATGTGACGTTCACTTGACTCTGAGCACCATCCTTGGCAAGCCTGCTGCTCCAAATTGCCCCTGGAATTCCATCCTTTTAACATCTCTGACTCCAGGAGCACAAACTTTCAATGTAGCTTAGATGATGTGGCAGTCACGCCCAAGACTGGTGTTTGATCTTGCAGAATATATTAAGTTGTCGGGAAAGTCCTGATGTGGTTTTCTATGTAAAAATACATCATGACTTTTCCAACACCCTAATAATGTGAGGCAAGAGATAGTTAATGCCCTAATTTCTGGTTAGGGACTTCTAATCTAAGTAATTTTTCACTAACTTTTACCCCTAACAGTATGAGTAACAGAACCAATAGAAGAGTGGTATTACTCACAGGAGGCTGAGAACTATCATTTTTCTGGTGTGGAAAACAGTTTTTGAAAAACAAGGGTAGATTTTTCTTTTTCTTTAAATTTCTTTCTTCCATGAGCAAAACAGAGAAAGAGAAAGAGAAGAGAGATAGCACCCTTTTGGATCTTCTTGCCTTGATTCTAAGCTTTTTAGCTAGCCTTGATTGTGGGCTCACACGTGCCTGTTGTGTTCGGAAAAGTCCTCAGATGTGAAACCAGGACCTTTCTATGTGGGTCAGCCTCCCGGAGCATTGCATTGCTGCTGTGTCACTCCACACCCCTGCCCCTCTCCACAGGGCATTCTTGGAGCTCAGAACTTGAAGTGCTTGGTGTATATATTTTTCAATTGCTAATTTTTTTTTTTTTTTTTTTTAGTTTTAGTTTTTGCTATAGGGAGTGTACATTTGCCAGAGAGAGAGACAAAGAGAAAATGAGAAATCACTCCCCAAGGGGATGACCATGCCACAGTCCCTTCTCCTCTAAAATCCTCTCAGGACTTTTGGGCTTATATGCACATGGACCTGGCATGATTTTCAGGTCACCAGGTCCAGGACTCAAACCATACAGTTGGTCATGTGGGATCTAGCACTTTAACTTCCACACCACCTGCTGGCCCTTCAATTGCTAATTTTTTTTTTTTTTTTTTTTTGGGTGGGTGCAGTTTGATATTGAGTGTGTGTGTTAGCTGAAGAGGGAAAGTGAGTAACCACCCTCCAGGTGGATGACCATGCTGCAATCCCTTCTCTTCCCAGGATTATGAACATGCCCCATGTGATTTGATCTGAGACTCAAACCGAGGTCAAATTCCCAGGTGGGAATCCAGAGCTTTACCACCACGCCACCTGCTCTGCTGGTCCCTAAATTTTTTTTATTAATATAATTTACTCTAGTGTCATAGCATTTGCAAATAGCACGTGGACATTGAAAAGCAGGCTTCTGGGTTTAATTTGCAATAGCTGAATGACATTTGCTTATAATGGCCAAATCACTAGGGCTTCTTTAGTTGGGATAAAAAAAAAAAAAAAAGAAAATGGGAAAGGCATGTTAAACACAACAAGAGAAATCTATTCTAAAAGAAAATTCAGATCTGAACCCCTTGGGTGGAATAGTTTAGTAAAGGTTAAACAAACCTTCTCTCACTCTTGTGGGACTTTAAAATAAATTTCATCTAAATTCTTGTCAGCTTCCTTGTACAGCTGTCCCTAAACATCTGCTATGGATACTCAAAATTGCTTCTTCTCCCCATCACAGTTTATACACGCTGTGTAAACTATTTATTTGTAATACATAATTAGTGGCAAAGTGTATACTTGGCTTTTAACTACATATACTCAGGGGTGAACTAGAAGAAAACTATCTACTTAACTACATGAAATGAGTCTACTCAGTTTAAAGCTTGTCAAAAGAACAATCTCATTTGCTTTCCAGCAGCTGCTGGTATTAAGGGGTGTTTAAAATCTGTTTAGGTTATTGTAGCTTGGGGGTAGAGTTCTAGGAGCTATGCTTGGTTTCTCAACCCAGGGCAGGCTTTGACAGCCACCGCCATATAAACCACACTGCAGAGTAAAATGATTCCCCCAAAGCCACGGAAAAGCAAGTCTGCTCCATTGCTTGAGAGGCTGTGGTCTTAGTAGTCATGCAGAGCAAATTATGTAAACCTCTGGAGAGGGGGCCTTGTGTTGACCTGGAAAGATCAATCTTCCAGGGCCTTGATTTTGTGGGCAGAATAAATGCTTCTGTAAAGAGTGAGATCCACGTCAGGTTGGTCGAAAACTGAAGAACATTAGTCCTTGGGAGCAAATGGGGATTCTAGCTGTCAGGGTGACTGATGGCCTTACCACACATGAATGCTTCCGGGAGAAATCAGGTCACCTGGTTCTACCACTGAGAGCTGAGGGTTCTTTCCTTCTCTGTGGGTAGGGAGTTCTGAACATGGTGGGGTTCACATCCTGGGGACAGAAGTCATCCCAGCCTGGGCAGAGGGGAGCCAGTGCTCAGCATCAGATACCCTGAGCTGATCTTGCCTGGTGCCTCACCCGAGGAACATCTCAGTGACAATGGAAGAGCTCCTTGTAGTGCCTCTGTAATGCCACGTTCTAGGGAATTGTTTCTTTTTCTCTATGTCCTTGACTCTATCCTTCTTGGTATAATTACACTAGTTCTTCTCATCTAGGGTTTCTCAATCTCAGCATTATTGACATTTTAGGCCAGTTGCCTCTTTGTTTTGGGAGGCTGTCCTATGTAAGATGTAACAGTGTCTCTGGTCTGTACCCCCTAGATGCCAGTAGCATCCTTTCCTCATTATGACAAAGAAAAATGTCTACAGTGATCACCAGATGTACCCCAGGAGAACAAAGCTGCTCCAGTTGAGAAACACTGCTCTAATCCTATGTGTTTTCTTGGGGTTTCATAAGACAGAGTTCATCTTACAACAAATGGTTACTAAGCACCTACTATGTGCCAAGCAGTATATTTTGTGTAGGGAAGCAATAATGTCCATTAGAAAGTCTTTTCCTTGACTTTGTAGTCAAGTTGGGATAATGGATATTTATCAACTAGTCTTACTAATAACATCATTAGAATGGTAGTGTTATATAGGAATTGTTCTGGGTATTCTGAGGACATGACAGGGGCCACAGCTAGTCTTTTGGATGAGAGAAATCTGCCACGAGGGCTATAGAAACTGAGGTGTCTGTGTGTACATGTCCCTGGTGAGCAGTCAGGGCAGGGAAGAGAGTCAGCTCAGGGGAGAGGCACATGCAAAGTACCTGAGGCTGGAGGTTTTCTGCCAGGATCAGAATAAAGGCCAGTGTGGCCAGAAAGCAGAGAATGATTTGAAATGAAGCCAGAAGAAAAGTCAGGACCAAATCTGGCAGAACTTTCTTGGCCATGTTGGTCTTTATTATCCTGAAAGAATAGGGAAAATGTTGGAATGCTTTAGCAGGACTGGTATATGCTCAGATTTCACGTATGTGACTAGTTGGTTGAAACAGAGAGTCTGGAAAGGGCAAGAGTAGATGTATCAGACCAGAGAGGGGATTGAGGCTTTAAGGGTGACCCTGTCTTCAACATAGACAACCAGTTTCTGGCCCCTTAGTAATGTTCTCATTCTCCTTATCTCTGCTCCATCTTCAAGGCCTAGATATGTATTTATTCTGTTTGAACCTGCTCTATTACATTTCTTTCTTTATTCTGGATTTGTTTTAAAAATGATGCCAGGGTCCTAAGGAAGGACTTGGAGGTAGTTTATTTGGAAGATACGAGAGGTCCCAGGAAGTCATTTCATTGGCCTCAACCTCCCCCCGCTGCCCCCGTAAGTTCCTAATTCTTCCAAAATTGGGATATGGAGCAAGATTTGTAGAGATAGTTCTGCACATCTTAGGGTGAGCTCGTTTGATCTGCCCTTGTCTGTGTCCTTTTATTCTCTCAGGAGAGATCTGCCCTGGGTCTTGACCTGTACACTGTGGCAGCACCTCTAGGGGCCAGCATTCTTGCCAGGCCAGCTCTGAGGTGCTTGGTGTTCTCACACCTCATCTACTGATGGCTGCTTTGAGAAGTAACCCTGTACTGAACCTAGTTTGTTAGGCTGAGGTTGTTTATGCTGAAAATAACTAGTTGGAAGATCTTGGATAACTCTTTCAGCCTGTACCTACAAAAATGTATTAAATGGTCTGCTCTTTTTTTTTTATTTTTTATTTTTTTGAGAGGTTTTTGCTATAGGGCGCGTGCGCTCGCCAGACAGAGAGATAGAAAGTGAGAAATCACCCCCCAGGGGGGATGGCCACGCCGCAATCCCTTCTCCTCCATTCTCCTCTCGGGATCTTGGGCACGCACACACACGCGCCCAGCGTGAGTTTAAGCCACTGGGTCTGGGACTCGAACCGCGGTCGACTACGTGGGAGTCCAGCGACATAGCCATTACGCTAACTGCTGGTCCCTGCTCTTTAAGGAAATACACTTTCTTCAGTAAGCATGAGAGAAGAATATCTCACTAACTCTGATTCTGCAGCTTTGGGCTTAAGATGGAGAGTAGTTGAGAGCTGTCCATGTTGACCTGTTCTAAGGAAGACTCCACAGGCAGTCCCATGTGGGAATTGAACCCATGACCCTAGTCTCATTAGCACTGAGTACTAATCCAGGCAATGTCCACATAAATGCATCAGTCAATAATAAATAACCATAATAGGAAGTATGGGAGAGCTGAAGGAACCACATTTGCATTTTGCCTTGTTGGCTAAGACATAGTTGTCAGAGATGGCAGTATGAGGAGAGGAGACTGATGTGGTTTCTGGATGATCAGCAAACTTCTAGGTTTGCATTTCCTGACCCACATGCAAGCTGTTTTAAATCCTGGGAATGTTTACTGCTGCCTGTTTCCAAATAATCTTCTTTGCCCCCTGCCCTCTTGTAATTTCTCTCTCTCTCCATAGTGTATTCATCCCTCCATATGTTAAGTTGTTTCGTCATCTCTTCTTTCGGAGTCCATATGGATTCCTGCCTGAGACACATTTGATTGTTAACTTTTTGCACAATTATTTTCTTCAGCCGTCCCTCTACCTGCCTTTCCCAACTTTTATGACGCAACCCACGTGTAGCATTATCTTGTTATGGAAAGTTGAATGTGTCCATCTTTCCTCATTAGATTCATTTAGCAGGTCTCCATTGTTTACCTACCCCACAGGCACTTGTTGTTGCTGCCTTATATTCTGGGTAGACATTTAGCCTATCATGACAAGCACTTCCAAACTGGCATGTCTGAGCTCACTCTGTCTAGGGTAAGGCTGGTCCCGATGTATAACCCGGGGAAGATTTGGAATTCAATGGTATCCTTTCAGAAATCCTCCACAAACTTCAGGATGCTGCATCATTTGTCACATCTTCCTTTGATATTTCAGTTCTTTTGGTACAGGACACCTGACACCCCTTTACCTCATTTTTGTCTAAGAGCTGTGTGTATGTGTTAACCCTCCCCAGCATGTGCTGGTTTTCTTAGTGTCTCTTTCTTGGCAGAAAAGGGGTGCATTTCAGGCAGCTCCCTTGTATTCTGCTTTCCTGATTCTTGATTTTACCATGTAGGTACTGTTTTCCTTAAAGGAGACTCAGTTTTAAAAGGAATCAGGATGGCCAAAGTGACCTTGACTTTTGGGAATATGGTAGGTGACAGGGACTCGGCAGAGTCACACATCTCCATGGGGCTAGATACAGGTGTGTGTGGGGTGGCTCTCAGAGCACCTCTACTCCTCGTCTGCATTTTCCTTCCTGACTAGTAGAATCAACGTTATGTAAATACATTTGTTATATTTGAGATTATTTGAACTTTTCTAATTTCGGTAGTTATCCCATAGTAAATGCTGTTACTGGAAAAAAAATCTTTCTTTCTTTCTTTCTTTCGTTCGTTCGTTCGTTCGTTCGTTCTTTTAAATCTTGAGCATAGGAGAATACTAATGCATTTGCCCTTTGGTTCTGTCAATGAGGGCCACCAGAGAAAAATTGAAATCATGCATTTTTCTGCAACATTTTCTCAGACAGCCAAGCATAGGAGCAAATTATATCCTCTCCATACATTTTTTTCCCCCTTACACTATGATGAATTTCTTTCTCCAGAGGGAAAAGTGATTTTTAAAAGGCTTGAACAACATGCTAATCTTTCCTTCTGATAGCCCCTGGTTGAATTACCCCTGAATTTGAAGCATTTACTGATGAAATGATACTTGACATTAACCAGTGTTGTATGGAAATATTTCTAGCACCTGGGGAGAAAATAAAGGAGGGTATGCATAACACTGCCACAGTGTGGCTGAATCTTCCATTTTTCTCAAAACCAACTTGAATTACGCTTGCTTCATGCTGACTGACTTTTCTCCTGAGAGACCACTTTGAGACAACAGAAAGATTTGCACCACTGGAAAAAGTTAGAATTTAGAGTATTATTATAATGAAAAAGGCTGGGTTTGGGTAATGGGATGCTGGGTGGTTGGCAGAACCAGCTGGGGACTTTGGTGTGGATTTCCTTTTCCTTGTGTAGAATGACAGTAGGTGATATATTCTTGTAAATAAAATTCTCTTCTTATAAAGCTCTATTTAGAATTGGGGCTATGAGTGGAATTGTAGAATTTTCCAGAAAGGGGTGAAATATGAACTAGGCTTTAGGCTTTATGTTTCAGGGTATTTTTGATTTGTGAAACTGCTTCTGACCTTTGACTAAGTCAAAATACATAATATAATTTATGAAACTATTATTAATTATTTGACATAAATAATGTCCTTCACCTCATGCCACTCTTTGCAGGTCACAAAACTATGCACATTTTCTTTTTTTAAAAAAAATTACTTAAATTTTATTTTTTGTTATTATTTTTAAAATTTGCTATAGGGCACGTGCACTCGCCAGAGAGAAACAGAGACAGATGGGGAGGGGGAGAGAGAAAGAAAACAAGTCACCAGGTTTAGGTCTTGAACTGTGGTTAGACATGTGGGAGTCCAGCCCCTTAACCACCATGGCACCTGCTAGCCTCACTGTACATATGTTTTATTTGCCTTTTTTTTTTTTTAAATAGGAAAAGAATACAATAGAGCAAACTTTGGGACGGTTGTCTCATTCTTCACTTGAAATGCAGAGACATATTTATATGACAAGTACTCAAACAATTTCTTCAGGGATAACTCTCAGCTTAGTAAATAATTTATACCCTGAAATATGGTGCAGGAAGAAAAATAATGAACTAGTCTAAAGAATCCTGAGATTACATCCTCCTTCTGAAGCTTTTCAGATAATGAATTGACCTTGCTAAGCCACAAGATCTAGCTTGGACTTAATCAGTTTCCTCAACTGTATTCCACAAAATATAGTTCCCCACTTTCTTCTACTTGTCTTGCAGGCATGTGTGTCTGAGAAGGAGGGGGAGTTTATGGTTAAATTGATTTTGAAAATCATGCATATCGTATCCTTTGGAATCACAATTTATATAGTATGGTTGTACATGCAACAAGTGTTTACTGAATCCTGACTCTCTCATGGAACTTTACTTCTAATAGTGAAAATAGACAATGCATATATTCTGTGCTTTCATATGGAGAGAGCAAAGCAGAGTGAATTATTAGAGATGGTGAAGAATAGGAGATGGAGAGAGTTTATGGTGGAGGATATTAAAGACTCTAAGAAGTTCTAAAGTTCAATGTCCTTACCTTTGTTTACGTAGTGTTTCCTAAAGAGTTTTTTGGTTGTGTACAACTACTTTCATCTCATAGAATCAGTGGATCATAGAACAAGTTTGGGAAATAGTTAAATAGCAATTCTCCAGAGTGCCTAGGTTTTAGGATTTGTATTTCTAGTGTATCTGATGCTCGTTTTCATCTTCTCCCTGGAAGATGCTGTAGAGTTGTGGTATATACTGACCAGCCCAGTTTCCCACTCAACAACCTTGATCAAAATTTTGCCATTTCAAGGTACTTTATTAGATATTAGAATAAAAAGAAGACATAAGGCTGAGAAGTTTCCTCCAAGGAGCTTATAGTGCAGCATGTACCTTAAAGAAACACAGAAGTAACTTTCATACAAGGAAGAAAATGCTGTTAGAAAGGTACATAGAAATAAAATACAGACAGAGGCACCTGGGATCTTGTTAGAATTGCAAATTCTCAGGCCTCACCCCAGACCAGCTAAGCCAGACCTGGGGGGTGGGAGGGGGGCGGGGGGAGCCTGGCAAGTAGCCTCCTCAAGCCCAGATGGTGCTGAAGTTCTTACAACTTTAAGAGGCACAGCTTTAGAAGCGGTACATTCTTTTGGATGGAGAATCTCTGGGATAGCTTCATAGAGAAGGTGGGTGGCATTTTAGCTAAGCCATAGAGGTAAAACTTGTAGATAGGGACAGGTAGAGACCTGTGTTCTTGAAGGAGGCCTGAGCAGTATCACGGTCAAATTCCCAGTGGAGAGTTGAGGTCCAGTTTTAGCTCTCTTACCGGCAGGTTGAATGACCTTGTCCAAATCATTTAACTTCTTCTAGTTTGTTTCCTCAGTGGTAAAGCTAGGGAGTTGGGCTAGACAATTTTATCCCTTGGCTGTAAAACTCAGTGACTTTATAGGGCTTTGGTTGAGCATATCATTATATAATCTGAGTAGTGGCATGCCATGAATTATTGTCGTCCAAATACTTAGTATATTATCTTAAACACCTCTAGCTACAATGGTTTGTGTTAAAGAAATAAAAAAAATATATATATTTTTTCATTTTTCTCAGGCAGCCTTTAGCATCAACTAGAGAGTAAAACTTTATTCCCAAGGGTGTCATACACACAGTCTATAACTGATTTCAGAGGCAAGGACCCGGAACATGAAGTAGTGCTATGAGGATGGTAATTTGAGCAGCTTCAGAATAGGAAGATAGGACTTAGTATCTGGCAGTTCTGGAACTCATCATTGCAAGGAGAAATTCTGCTAGAACTCCCCAGGAATTAAATGCCGGCTGAGGAGTAACTCTCTAGTGCAGCTGTGGTTTTCTAAGTTTGAAAGTGAACACAAGGGAGTCGGGATAGGCTGCAGAGCTGTGGAAAATTGCCTTTGATCCATATCGCTGGGCACGAGATGCCTCTCTGCTGCCGATCCTGACCCCTGGCATGGATCTGTGATGTGTGGAAAGGTGGCCTTCATATTCGGGACAGTCCCTATGTAGACCTTTTACGCTGACCCCGGATTTTGCTTGCCCTTTTTTTTTTTTTTTTCCATTTTATGTCCCGGGTTCTAAATGCCTTAATAATTATGTCAGTTAATATTTATGGGACATTTATTGTAAGTCAGACACTGCTAACCTCCTATGTGACCATAGCACTTCTTACAATCTTCAGTTTAAAAAATAGGGATATTGAGGGACCGGCAGTTGGCATAATGGCTATGTTGCTGGACTCCCATGTAGTTGAATGTGGTTCAAGTCCCAGATCCGGTGGCTTAAACTCACGCTGGGCACGTGTGCGTGCATGCCCAAAATCCCAAGAGGAGAATGGAGGAGAAGGATTGCAGTATGGCCATGCCCCCTGGGGGGTGATTTCTTGCTTTCTGTCTCTCTGTTTTTCTGGTGAGCACACTTGCCCTATAGCAAAAACCTCTTCCCCATCCCCCCAAAAAATAGGGACATTGAGATTGAAGAAGTTTTGAATATTAACCACGGGTAACCCAGTCACTAAGGGCCTAGACCTGAATTCAACTCTGTTTTCTCTGACCTTTGAGGCTACATAGCAATCCTCCTTTGCTTTTAGTAAAGAAAGGGCATTCTTTCCCTTAACTTTGATGTGGCTTTCTGTTGAAGGAGAAAACATAGAGTGCGTGGTAAATTTTCTCCCATTTTACTCACAGATTTTATGTTTTCTAAAATCTGCCTCGGTTAATGATGATAGTACTCTATAGTTATATACTTATTATGTGCTGTGAACTATTCTGGGTGATTTATATTTATTAATTCAGATTCTACTTAGTAGACTCTATTGTTTCCATTTTATAAGAGAAGAAACGGAGGCACAGAGAGGTTAGATAACTTGCCCAAGGTTGGACAGGTAATAAATGGCAGAGCTGGGATTCAAACCCAGGTAGTCAGGTGCCAAAGTGTGTGTTCTATACTCACTCATGCCCTGTGAGGGCTCTGTCAAGCACACACCTGAGCAGTGACTGACCTTCCATCTGCAGTTCAAACACAAGTCGCTTTCAGCAAGGACGCCTGGAAGGGGAGACGGTCTATATATTGACTTTGTCCTTTGTTTCACAGGCTATCAGCGTGTTTCCTGAATACCGTCTCTGTCTGGCTAACAAAAACCTTTTAAAGTATATAAAATAGGAAGACATGAGTGAAAACAGAATTTTTCTATGGTGCCTTTTTAACTGTTCAGAAGTCTCAGTTATTTAAAGAGAGCCATTTAATGATGGCAGAAAACAGCTTCACCAGCTTACCAAAGCAAGAGTCAAGGCTCCCCTGGAGAGGTGACCTCTGTGATCGTTGTCCCCTGCCCCCAGGTCTCTGGTGTTTATTCATCCCTGGAAATGAAAGTCTGCACACCTTTCTGAGTCCCTCAGTAAGAGTCATCCTCACAGAGCAGAGCAGGAAGGGGAGGCACACCAGGACTGCCTCTGAAAAATAAATGTCTCAGAGATTGATGGCATGATGATCTCTTTGGAGATTATATAAAAAATTATTGATTATGTTACTAAGTCATAGAAAATAGGCTCCGAGGTTGAGAACTAAGTGCTTTCTTTAAAATAATCCAGAAGCAGAAGAATAAATCAATGTGCAGAGCATCTAAAACACCATAGCTATCATATTGGCTTCACAAATAGCTTGGCTTCAGTGTGGAAAAAGCAATCCTACTTTAAAAAAAATCTGAACAGTTTTCTTGGCATGCTTAAAAAAAGAAGCCCAAATTTTATTCTAGTATTTACTTTGCAAAATTTTACAGTAGTCTCAACTTCTAACACTCATGTATTCCCTAAATCAATGGAAAAACTGCATGGCTCTTAAAATCATTTGGGCTAGATAGGGCTTTTATTTTTCTTTTGCAAGAATAAAGATACAAAATCCTTATGAGATATTTTGGTTTTAACAACTGAAGCTGATAAGCTTCATCCTGCTCAGTTTTATGGAGTTAAATCTAAATTTCAATTCTTGATGCTACTCTACTCCATTTTAGCTTGTTTTGAAGTATTTTCTGTTTGCATTTAAAACCACCAATTCTGGTGTGTAAGGAAAAAGAAATTTCAGGGAAAAAAACACAGTGTGAAAAAGTGCCAATTTTTGGATAAATTCCATTATTTTTTTTTTCTATTATGGCAGCATTTTTTGCTTTGAAGCATTCACAGAAGGGTTTGTTAAAGTAACTACCCCCATAGGGCACTTTAATGTTTACTTATAAACAGTGAACTACTTAGAGGAGAGAGTAAGACCAGGGAGAGTAATAAGGTAGTAGAAAATGAAGATCATTCCAAAATGATGAAAAACAACAGCTCAAAAATTGTTACCTAACTCAATGAAAATGAATGCAGTTGGCATATGTTCTGCTTTGATATGAGGTCTGAACCTGAAGACTTGAGACCTGGACTAGGGGAATCTCTTCATCTTTATGTACCTTTTTCCTCTTCAGTAAACTCAGAACTCTGGAGCAGATGGTCTGCAAGGCTTCTTTGAACCGGTATAATTTCTTGATTCTGTTTCTGCAATAAAATGTGCATATGTATTGGGATTTGGAAACAGCATACTAAAAGCTTCTGGGCTTCTGGTTACATCCATGCCACAGTGTCCTGCTCAGCAAATCAGTATTGTTTGCCTCCCGTGTGGCAGGTGCTGGATGCTGGGGGTAGAAGGATACATAAATGTGGTCCCTCCTGTCAGGTTTTCTACAATGGGGTATCAGGGTGAGAAACAGGGTAACAGGTGAAAGAACGTTCAGTCGAACTGAATTTACAGTTGGGGAGATAGCCTCTTTGATGATTGTGCCATCCAGACTCATGGGGCAAAGTTATCAGCAAAACTGCTCTTACAGGCAGTCTCTCCAGTGTAGAATAGGGACTGGGAATAAGTGAGGCAGAAACTGAACTTGTATTTCCCTGGAGCATTCCGAAAGGAACCCCAGTTTTTACTCTGAGAGAGTGTAGCATAGCCTTTGAATTCCCTTACAAAAGCCTTGGCTCATTCCATGATGTTCATGGTGAATCTAAAACACCTCTATTGCATTGGAACATTTTCAGATGACTGCACAAAAGAGTCTGGCAAGGCATATGGAGTATTATTAAAGCTTCTGCTAGTTTACATCTGTGATCCCTACACAAGCTCCTGTATATCAACTGAGTGTCGCGTGAAATAGGTACCTCCAGTCGTACTGTTCCTGTGGGAATCCCCACTTTCCTGGGTGTGATGTTTGAACCTGCTGCATCCAAAAATCCTGCATAAATCATTTTCCATTAGCTCTCTAAGTCTCCTATAAGGCAGAGTTGGGAAAAAATAGAAGAGCCTTGTGAACTATGGAGAGAACACAAGTTCTAATCCTGATTCTGCAATTAGTAAAATGAAGATCAATGTCCTTATCTATAAAAAGACAATAATGATATGGGTCTGGCCAACTTCGGATATGAAAGTATTTTATCAACTACAAAAATAATTTATAATTTTTTTAATGCCAGAGGATGCATGTGTATGTACAAAAGAGAAAGGAGGAGAAAGTACCCTCCAACAGAGCCTAGTCATGCTGCAAATCCTTTTTTTTTCCCTGTGAGGATCCTGGGCATGTGTGTTTACATCCATTGTATTTTTCAAGCTGCTGGGTCCAGGACTCAAACTCTGGTTGGCCATATGAGATCCAGCTTTCTCCATGCTACATGTAATTGCTGCATTAGGTGATGGGTCCAATTTGTAATATTTTAAGGCATTAAACTTCTGTAGTTATTTATTTTTTCCAACCATAATTTGAACTAGTTTAAAATCAGAAAAGAGATAACCAAAATGATGCTGGGTAGCTTTTATGCTTTTCTATCAATGATACATGCTCGCTAGTTCAGTAGAATTAAATAACCTCATATGTATTTCTAGGAGCCTTAATTATCTCATTCTTTCTTATAAGTAATTTAGAGAGATGATGGGGGTAGGAGAAATGCATGAATTTTAGAGTAAGAAAGATCAGGGTCTGAGATCCTTCTTTGGTGCTTACCAGCTGGGGGCCATTGCTTGGGCCAAAGTCTTAACCAAATAGGTTTACTCCTCTGACCCTCAGTTTTCTAAAATGTAGTTGGGTAAAGTAGTACTTACTGCTTAGGGTGGTTGTGAAGAGTGAAAGTAATTAAATGGCAAAATTATTGATACAGTGCTTAAATCATTGTGTGCCTGCAACAAGATTCACTTCCCATTGCCTCTCATCTCCATATTCCTGTACGGGGGAGAGAAGGAGAGTATCAGTGGCATGAAGAATATGGTTTGGTGGAAGGACTCATATTTTGGGGTTCTAAAAATCTGAACCACCTGGGTATAAATGAACTTGATGTTTCTCTGTTCCTTAAGCATTACTCAGCTTTCTCCCTCTTTCTTTTATTTATTCATTTTTATGATAGAGAGTTCATGCATGTGCAGGAGAGACAAAGAGAGAGAAGAGAGAGAAAGAGAGACAGACAGACTTCCTTAAGGAGAGCTTATCACACTGCAATCCCCTCTCCCCAGCTCTCCAGTCCCTCAGGATCTTGGGCTCCTACACTGGTCATGCATATGCTGATACACGGGTCTAAACCAGCAGTCAGCAAGCTATGTGGATTGTGAACTGGACCATCTAGACTTGGCCTCCCTCTGTTTTAAAGACTTGACAGATTCTAAGATTCTACTGCTTAAAATACGAATCTATTTTTATCTTTTTAAAAGACAGAGTCTTGGGCTACCTGGTGGCATGGCGGTGTACAGATAGCTGCATCCCACATAGCAGATTGTGCGGTTGGAGACCCAGACCTGGCATGTTTTTCCAGGGGCATGTGCAAGCGTGCCCAAAATCCCAAAAGGAGAATGGAGGAGAAAGGATCATCTGCTCCAGGGGGTGCTTTTTTCACTTTCTCTTTTTCTTTCTCTCCACCTCTCTCTGTTTCTGGTTAGCACATGCACTGCCTGGCAAAAAAAAAAAAAAAAAAAAAAGGAAAAAAAAGGAAAAAACAGTCTAATGATGACATGATCCTCCTTCTTCAGTCTCTCAACTGGGACCACAAACATTTGCTACCATGTCTGTGTTACCATGCCAACACCAACATGCTTGACTCTTTTTTAGATGAGGTCTTAATATATTGCCCAGGGACCAGCAGTTGGCGTAATGGCTATGTTGCTGGACTCTCATGTAGTTGACCGCTGTTGAATTCCGGGACCCAGTGGCTTAACCTCATGCCAGGCTCATGTGTGTGCGTGCGTGCCCAAGATCCCGAGAGGAGAATGGAGAAGGGATTGCGGCATGGCTATCTCCCCAGGGGGTGATTTCTCATTTTCTGTCTCTCTGTCTCTCTGGCAAGCATGTACGCCCTATAGCAAAAAACTCTCAAAAAAACAAAAACAAAAACAAACTGTTGCCCAGGACAGACTTGAGCTCCTGATCCTCCTACCTCTGTCTCCTGATTGCTGGGATTAGAGCTGTACACTACTTTGCCAGACTTTGTTTATAACTTTTACCACATGTAGTAAAACTGTCGAGACTGCCAGTATTTTATAGTTACTGGTAAAAATAATTGGAAATACCTTTGTAATTTCTTCCTTTTTTTGTGGGGGGGAAGAACTCATTCTTACATCCCTAGTCTGAGTAGTATAGTCCACTGATGCTATTGCTGAAGTCATGCAACTCTGTAGGGATTGTCCTCTGTTCCATTATATGATGCTTTGTTCATTGCATGACATTGGATTTTGCATAGATCTTGATTGGTTTTAAAATAAGCACAATAACAGATGGTGATACCTTGAAGCATTTCTTTAAAAGATTATAAAAGTTATTACATAACCATTGATGAGCAATGTTCATTGAAGAAAAATTAGAAAACGTAAATATGCCTCTAAATCCCACAACATAGTTAATCCACTTTAAATATAAAGATGCAGTTGTACATATAGATGATTAAATAATTGGACAATTATATCAGACTTACTGTTTGATGATCCTGTATTTTATCTTATACATCTGAAAATATGTACCTTTATGATTATTTATTTTGGAGTATTTTGAAAGATTCATTTTCTTTTCTTATTATAGAATGAGTACATGAGAATGAGAGAGAGAGAGGGAGGGAGGGAGGGAGGGAGAGAGAGAGAGAGAGAGAGAGAGAGAAGGAGAGAGAAGAAGAGAGAAGGAGAAGGAGAAGAAGATCCTTCTACAGGGCTCGGACATGCAGTGATCCCTTTCCTCTAGTCCTCCAGCCCACTGGGATCCTGGGCACATATGCATGTACCTGGCATGTTTTCAGGCTGACCTGGCGGAGGATGCCAACTGTGGTCAACATGTGGCTTCCAGCTCCTTTATCCAGTATGCTACTGATCGCACCACAGAGGCTGGGCCTATGATCACTACTATTAATTGACATGTAGTATTTTATTTTATGAAGGCACCATCAATTATTTGATTGTCTTAAAAGGTATTTAGTATCTTTTCAATTTTCTTCTTTTAAATTATGTTGTTACATTCATCTAAGTATTTCCATAGGCTGACTACCCTGAAGGCAATTCTCAGTCAAATGCAAATGTATTTGAGGCTTCCAAACATGTTTCTAAACTCACCTTCAGAATGTCAGAAATCTTGTATCAATGAACAATCCCATCAGCAATGTAAAAGTGTCCCTTAAAAAATTTTCAAACAAGATAAGGTTAAGTCTTAGTTATTTTGTATTCCTTATAATGTATGTAGTAGTGGTAAGATTTCTAATTTCTTCTCTTAATGTTGTAGTAAAAAGGTTTTATAATAAAGTTTTTTAAGAAGCACTGTTATGTTCTATTCCTCTTCCTATTCTCTTCTTGGTTAATTTATCTTTTCTCTTTCTTTTTGTTTCCCCTCTAGGATGGAAGTATGATGTGATGGATATAATTATGGGATACAGTGTGGGTTCCCGGCCTCCTTCTTGCCTCATCCTCCTGCTTCTCAAGCTACTGGCCACTGTCTCCCAGGCGTTGCCAGGGACTGGACCCCTGGGCTTCCACTTCACACATTCCATTTATAATGCAACAGTGTACGAGAACTCAGCAGCAAGGACCTATGTCAACAGCCAGAGTAGAATGGGCATCACCTTAATAGACCTGTCCTGGGATATCAAATACCGAATAGTATCTGGAGATGAGGAAGGTTTTTTCAAAGCAGAAGAAGTCATCATTGCAGATTTTTGTTTTCTCAGAATAAGAACTAAAGGTGGCAATTCTGCCATCTTGAATAGGGAAATTCAGGACAATTATTTATTGATAGTGAAAGGTTCTGTCAGAGGAGAGGATTTGGAAGCATGGACCAAAGTGAGCATACAGGTTTTAGACATGAATGATCTCAGACCTCTGTTTTCACCCACCACCTACTCCGTTACAATAGCAGAAAGCACACCTCTAAGGACTAGTGTCGCCCAGGTGACAGCAACAGATGCAGATATTGGTTCCAATGGAGAATTTTACTACTACTTTAAAAACAAAGTTGATCTCTTTTCAGTTCATCCCACAAGTGGTGTCATCTCTTTAAGTGGACGATTAAACTATGATGAAAAGAACAGATATGACCTGGAAATTTTGGCTGTGGACCGGGGCATGAAACTCTATGGAAATAATGGAGTTAGCAGTACTGCAAAGCTCTATGTTCACATTGAACGTGTAAATGAGCACGCCCCCACAATCCATGTGGTCACTCATGTTCCATTCTCACTAGATAAAGAGCCGACATATGCGGTGGTGACAGTCGATGACCTAGATGAAGGGGCCAATGGTGAGATTGAATCTGTTTCCATCGTGGCTGGGGATCCTTTAGATCAGTTCTTCCTGGCTAAGGAAGGAAAATGGATGAATGAGTACAAGATTAAGGAGAGGAAGCAGGTGGACTGGGAAAGTTTTTCCTATGGTTATAATCTGACTCTTCAAGCAAAAGACAAGGGGTCACCACAGAAGTTTTCAGCACTGAAGATAGTCCACATTGCCAACCCCCAAAGAGACGCCATCCCAGTTAGATTTGAAAAAGAAGTGTATGACGTGAGCATAAGTGAATTTTCCCCTCCTGGTGTTGTGGTTGCTATAGTAAAATTAAGTCCTGAACCGCTAGATGTGGAATACAAATTATCTCCTGGTGAGGATGCAGGGTACTTCAGAATTAATCCTCGCTCAGGTCTGATTGTCACAGCACAGCCATTAAATACTGTTAAGAAGGAGGTTTATAAACTGGAAGTGACAAATAAGGAAGGAGATTTAAAAGCACAAGTTACTGTTGGTATAGAAGATGCAAATGACCACACTCCAGAATTTCAGCAGCCAGTATATGATGCTTATGTGAATGAAAGTGTTCCGGTGGGAACGAATGTTTTGACAGTTTCAGCCTCTGATAAGGATAAAGGAGAAAATGGGTACATCACCTATAGTATCGCGAGTTTGAGTATGTTGCCATTCGCCATTAACCAGTTTACGGGTGTTATTAGCACGACTGAAGAATTGGATTTTGAGTCCTCTCCAGAAACGTACAGATTCGTCGTCAGAGCCTCTGACTGGGGTTCACCATATCGCCATGAAAGTGAAGTAAATGTGACTATTCGAATAGGAAATGTCAATGACAACAGCCCTCTCTTTGAAAAAGTGGCCTGCCAGGGAGTGATTTCATATGACTTTCCAGTCGGTGGTCACATCACAGCCGTCTCTGCAATCGATATTGATGAACTTGAGCTTGTAAAGTACAAAATCATTTCTGGAAATGAACTTGGCTTCTTTTTTTTAAACCCAGACTCTGGTGTTTTGCAGCTTAAGAAGTCACTGATGAATTCTGGCATTAAAAATGGTAATTTTGCCCTCAGGATTACAGCAACCGATGGAGAGAATTTTGCAGACCCCATGTCGATTAACATTTCAGTCCTACATGGAAAGGTGTCTTCAAAGAGCTTCAGTTGCAGAGAAACGCGTGTGGCTCAAAAGCTGGCAGAGAAGCTACTCATTAAGGCGAAAGCAAATGGGAAACTGAATCTGGAAGATGGATTTTTTGACTTTTATTCAATTAATAGGCAAGGACCACATTTTGACAAGTCTTTTCCTTCTGATGTGGCTGTAAAGGAGGATATGCCAGTCGGTGCTAACATCCTGAAGATTAAAGCCTCTGATGCTGACTCTGGCTTCAATGGAAAGGTGCTATTTACAATATCTGATGGAAATACAGATAGTTGCTTTAATATTGATATGGAGACCGGGCAACTGAAAGTGCTTATGCCCATGGATCGAGAACACACAGACCTCTATCTCCTTAATATCACTATCTATGACTTAGGTAATCCACAGAAATCTTCATGGAGGTTGCTGACCGTCAATGTGGAGGATGCAAATGACAATAGCCCAGTTTTTCTTCAAGACAGTTACTCAGTTAACATTCTCGAAAGTTCAAGTATTGGTACTGAGATTATCCAAGTGGAAGCAAGAGACAAAGACTTGGGTTCAAATGGGGAAGTGACTTACTCAGTCTTGACAGATACACAGCAGTTTGCCATCAATAGTTCAACTGGAATCATTTACGTAGCTGACCAGTTGGACCGGGAGTCCAAAGCAAACTATTCTTTAAAAATAGAAGCCAGGGACAAGGCAGAAAGTGGTCAGCAGCTGTTTTCAGTTGTCACTCTTAAGGTTTTTTTGGATGATGTCAATGACTGCTCCCCGGCTTTCATTCCCAGTAGCTACAGTGTGAAGGTCCTCGAAGATCTCCCTGTTGGCACTGTCATTGCTTGGCTGGAGACCCACGATCCAGATCTTGGATTAGGGGGTCAAGTACGCTATTCTTTGGTCAATGATTACAATGGGAGATTTGAAATAGATAAAGCAAGTGGTGCTATCCGCTTGAGCAAAGAGCTTGACTACGAAAAGCAGCAGTTTTATAACCTCACTGTTCGGGCCAAAGACAAAGGGCGGCCTGTCTCTTTGTCTTCTGTTTCATTTGTTGAGGTGGAAGTAGTGGATGTCAATGAAAACCTTCACACCCCCTACTTCCCAGACTTTGCTGTCGTTGGATCTGTAAAAGAAAACTCGCGCATTGGAACAAGCGTGCTGCAGGTGACTGCTCGAGATGAAGACTCCGGAAGGGATGGAGAGATCCAGTATTCCATCAGGGATGGCAGTGGTCTTGGAAGGTTCAATATAGACGATGAGAGTGGTAAGTCTCATATTTCGTGCCAGAAGTATTTCATTTCTCTCGAATTGTCAACATTGGATAAGCAAAAAGATATTAGGACACTGAAATAAAATGATGGAAGTGAGACTTGACTTAGATTGTGTCGGTTTGTAAGATCTGTGTATGCAGTAATAGCCATGGCTTCTAGTGGGATTCCCTATTGTTTTTTTCCTTGTTCAGCATTTCTGCTACCAGGTTATCTTTTGATAAGCCTACGTAATTGTTGCCTCTGTTGATTGTGCTCCTGACCCTCACTAAATGAAGGGCCCTGATAAAGTAAATTACATTAGTATTGGCTTTAAATAAGAAGTGTGAAATCAGTTTTCAAATGGACCTTACATAGGAATCATTCCCTGTATTGTAAGGCTTTGTTGTAGTGATACTGCATTAGTCGCTTGGTTTTTCATGTTTCATGGATATGCCTGGCTTTTGAACTGTGGGTATTCACATTGCGTATACTCCATTAATATAGGAGGTGAGCTTCTACAAATGTTTCCGTAATGGAATAGAAGAGGCCTGCTGTGAATTTTACTTGTAAAAATTGCTTTTAAGATGTTATTTGTAAGAAGTGACTTTTAAGTGACATTTTGAAGTATGGAGCAAAATCATCCCACTGTTTTCGTTACCTTCTACCTACTTACATATTCTCCATCGTAGATACAGAATTTCTTGAATAGTTGTTAATGTCTTTAGCTTTATATATGCATATGCCTGGATTAATGCATATGTGTGTATGTTCCTTTATGAGCTTGGTAGATTTTTTAGTCTTTAGATTGTGCATGTTTCAAGGGAGAGTCTGTGTGTTACCTACTGTTGTGTAAGTAGTAATGTTAGCACTTTTCAGGGCACATTTGTATATATTAGTTTTCTTAAACACTCAGTGTTTTGCTCCCTGTCTTTGTCACTTCAGACTGCCATAACAAAATACTGAGACTGGGTGGCTAAAACAACATTTATTTTTCACAGTTCTGGAGCCTGGGAAATCTGAGATCAGCATGGTCAAGGTAAAAGCATTCTTACAGGCTTTGCAGGCTTGCTAGATTCTTGCTATGTATATGTCCATAAATGTTAGAAATAAACAAGCTTTGGTCTCTTCTGTTAATTCCATCATGGAAGCTCTACCTTTTGTTTGTTTGAATTTAAGGTTTTGATATAGGATGTATGTGCTCACTGCAGAGAAAGTCAGTGAGAGGAAAAGTGAGAAATCAGCCCCCAGGGCAGATGGCCACACTACAATCCCTTCTCAATCCCTTCTCCTTCGTTCTCCTCCTGGGATCTTTGGCATGCACACACCCATGTCCAGTGTGATTTTCAAGCCTCTAGGTCTGGGACTCAAACTGTGGTCAGCCATGTGGGAGTTCAGCATCTTAAATATATACCACCTGCTGGTCCCAAAGATCTATTTTTATGACCTCATCTAAGCCTAATTACTTTGCAAAGACCCCACCTCCAAATATACAATCATTACATTAGGAGTTAGGGCTTTATCAGGTAAATTTTGGAGGTACACAAACATTCAGTCCATGACCAGTGACGATGATGATTAGAATGGGTGGTGGAAAGCTGATTACGGAGATACTAACTATATACTCAGAACACCAGAGAAAGGGTTTGAAAAACTATACTCCTGGGTATCTACCCAAAGGATAGGAAGATGCTCAGTTGGAAAAGTGCTTGCTCATCTATATTTATTGTGGTATCATTCACAATTGCTAAGACATGGAATCAACTCAAATGTCCAGGAACAGATGAATAGACAGAAAAAATATGGCACATATATTCTAAGGAATACTACTCAGCCATTAAAAAAAAAAAGAATAGATTCTGGCATTTGATAGAAAGTGGATGAATATGGAAGATTTACTGCTAAGTGAAACAAGCCAGGTTATAAAAGAGAGAGATTGTATGTCACCACTTAGTGTGCACTGACTGTCTGTACTCTATGGTGGAAACTGAAAGATTAGTGTATATAGAATCATGGAAAATAGTTACAGAAACTGGAGACAGTGTGGGAAAAGGGTAGGAGAAGGAGGAGAATGAGAAGAAGGGAATCAAGGAGAAAAAATAGAAAGGCAAGGCATTCATGGGACAGAAAATGATGATTATCTGTTGATGACGTGTATGATATCTTCAACTGGACAGGTGTGAAGTGTACTCATGTTGGGTAAATTCACTTTACACGTAGCAATGTATAGTCATTGAATGAATGAATGAATAAATAAATAAATAGATTATCTAGAAAAAAACAAAATAATATCTACCATTTCAAATTTCAACTGTGATTTTGGTATATATAGGTTCTACTTATGGTCAGTGTGTATTGCAAAATTGGTCTCCTTATACATAAGGAAGGAAAAGGTAAATGTCATTAATATTTGGTCATGGTTTAGGCACATGGTATATTTTATTACCTGTAATTTATAATTCAGTTGGAATATATTTCTACCTTTGAAGTATAAAATGAGAAAGGAAGGGAATTAACCTTTACCAGGTGCTTACTTGTGCTAATGCTTCACTTCTAATAATAATGACTTCACTTTTCCTTCAATGTACAAGACATTGAATGAAGGATTGGTAGTCACGTCTTTTCTAATTCTCTCAACAGCCCCGTGAGGTATGACTAATAACTATCAGTTCATGGACTGACGTTCAGAGAAGATCTGTAACTTGAGGCCTGGTTTTAAACTTAGCTCTGAGTAATTGCAGTATATGCTATGCTATTTCCTATTTAAAGAAGGGGTTTTCTTGAATATTTCCTAGTACATTTACACTTTCTGTTGGTCCTAAATCTGTAAGGCAAAAAAGTGTTAAACAGATTTTGAAGTTCTTACAACCCTGAGCTCATGTGCTGTTGGCACTGACCATTGATCATCCTTCTTCTTGTCCTTCTTCTTGTCTCTTGTTTGTGTGACTTAGCTTTCAGCTCAGGTGGATGTGCATAGGTAGGTCAATCAGACGATGTCAAGCTGAATCATTAATCACCACTGTCTAGATGACTGCATCAAGGTGCATTGCATTTTTTTTAATCAAGAAGTTTTATCTTGGTCTTGTTTGAGGCCGCGAGGCACAGGAACAATTAGGTGAGAGTGGCCTAAATTTTTCCTGTATGTACCATGTTATTTTATTTATACCTTGAGTGTTATTTTGTAAAATATGTGTAAAGTTATTTGACTATAATTCACCCTTATAATTCTTGGCTCCAAGAGTTAGTTATCTACTGCCTCTGTTGGAAAAATAACTAATTGTTCATTTGTTCTGGATGATATAAAATACCTTTGAATATCTCTGAATATATTCCAGAGTATATAAAATATCTTTGCCATTGTTGATAATAATACCACTTATATTTTGACATTGTTTTGTGATGTAAAAAACTGTTCTAGGGAACCAGCAGTTAGCGTAATGGCTATGTCGCTGGACTCCCACGTAGTCGACTGCGGTTCGCGTCTCGGACCCGGTGGCTTACAACTCACGCCGGGCGCGTGTGCGTGCGTGCCCAAGATCCCGAGAGGAGAATGGAGGAGAAGGGATTGCGGCGTGACCATCCCCCCTGGGGGGTGATTTCTCGCTTTCTGTCTCTATGTCTCTCTCTGTCTGCCTGGCGAGCGCACGCGCCCTATAGCGAAAAACCTCTCCAAAAAAAAAAAAAAAAAAAAACTGTTCTATAAATATGAACTCCTTTGAGTTAAGGACTAGCTAAGTAAGTTGAGTAAGGTCACATATCCATTTAATGATACAAGCTGGATCTAGAACCCACATCACTTCAGTTGTAGCCCAGTGTGCTTTACACTTGTTACATATGTTTCCAATTTATTTTTCCAGAGGAATTAAAATTTTAAGTCCATAGTAGCAATTTCCTTTCCTCCGTATCATCATAATTTGTTTCTTTTTCTTATAAAATTAAACTAGATTTTTCTTTCTTATAAGAAAATGATTTGGACTAGGGGGTTAAGATTTTTTTATGGAGATAGTTTTAATTTGATAGTAATATTTTCAGCCATCTTACTTCCTCCCCTCTTACCACTTGTAGGTTTTAGCACTAGAGTCCAAGAAGCTGAAGGGGAATGATTGTCTGGTCTTATGGCAGAAGGATGCTATGGATAGGAAGTTTGGCCATTCTGTTTCCAGCAAGAGAAGTCATCACTGGAATGTTATTGGGCTCTCACTGCTGTTGAATGATCGTCAGCTCTTTGCCTCCAAGTGCTAACAATTGTGGTTTGAGCTGTGGCAGGACGAATGGCTATTTAGCCTTGCAGCTGGTACCGAACCTCAGGTCCTAAATTTGTTGTCTTCATTTTATCTGCGGATGTAGAATGGCCAAATGTGTGTGGCTTTTTGTCTTAAAAACAAAACAAAACAAACAAACAAACGAAAACCTCGAGTCAGCTGTCAAAGGTTACTCAATGACTTGCATTGGTTATTAGTTTTCAAACTTAAGAGTGTGCATGAATCACATGGAGAGTTCATTAACAAGGCAGATTCCCAGGCCAGACTGAAGATTCTGATTTGCTAGGTCTGTTCACATAAGCACTCCAAGCATGCCTTCTGCATGTGGTTTGAAAACAACCCTGAGTTCACTTGAGCTCTTAAGAGAGTAGCAATTTATATTTTTTCTGTAAAATCTTTCTCCTTATTCTTTTGAAAAGCAGAGAATCAAGCTCATGTCTTAGATAATTTTCTTTTCTACACAAATTTTACAATCCAGATGAATCTTTTATAATTCATTAATAGCAATGTTTTTCTGAATGCCTTTCCAATAGATAAAAACATCTATTTCTGTGCTTCAGTAATTTTGGTGCTTCTGTGTTATGCAAGTTATATGCAGCAATTAGTTGATGTATTTAGTAGTTTTATATTCTTCATTTTTTTTTGGAGCTCAGTGAACAAAATCGTGCCTTTGAAATTATTTACCATGCATGGGATTTAATAAATGTTTAATAATGTGCACAGTAATGGATTAAGTGGGGTGCCGCCAACTACAGTGGATTTGATCACAATTTAAATCACTAGTCTGGAAGATGCAATTTAATCTTTTTTTTCCTTCACAAAGAATACATTCTTATTCTTTGACACAATGGAGTTTCGTAATCTTGACTACTCATAAGGTTTTAGAAAGAGCACATTTTATATTTAACACTTATTTTCTGTTAGTTTCTTTTGTAAGTCACACATTTGAGTAGTGACTTAAGTATTTTATTTACCTGAGGTTAATTAAAGAGATATGTAATTGAGATGAACAATTTCCCAGCTCAGCACTTTAATCATGGTTAGCTGGAAAAACCTTTGCCATCCATTATCATTAATTGTATTCTTTACTCTATTTATCAAGTATCTATTATGTGCCATGCATTGTATAGGGTGCTTTTAGTTACTAATTCAAATTGTCATCATTGTCCAGCAAGGTATGGTTTACTGAGACTTGCCCAGTCAGAGCTGTGCATCTGGTAGTTTATCAGAGCTAAGGTTTGTATTCCAATGAAATGCACTCCAAATCACATGTTATTTCTCCGATTTTCCACTCCAGCATGCCATCATAACCTTGTTACAGATATGTATTAATCAAGTTTTTGTGTATTTTTTGCTGTGTAACAATCACAAAATTTTAGTAGCTCATGGGAATAAACATTTTTATCTTATTCTGGAACCTAGGGGAGCAGCTGAAACAGCACTGTTACAGACTGGATTGACTTCTAGGATCTGGTCCTCATGGTTCCCCTTTCTAGGTCCCAAGTTGAAGGAGGACCTATTATGTGGGATATGATGTTCTCAAAGTGGAGGGCAGAAGTGAGAAGGATGATGGAAACTTGCAGTGCCTTGCCCAGATTTCATTGACCAAAGCAGATTATGATGCCAACTTCAAAGTCAGCGTGGGGAAGAAAAGAATACTCCTTGTTCTCTTCTGAATGTTGGTGTTCCCCCATGTTTATTTGTTCAACTAATACCAAATGTAATACTATTAAGATGTGAAAAATGGGGACAGCAGGTGGCATAGTGGTTAAGGTGCTGAACTCCCACGTGGTCTGTTGTGGTTCCATCCCAGACCTAGTGGCTTGAAAATCATGCGTGTGTGTGCGTGTGTGTGCATGTGTGCGTGTGTACACACATACCCAAAATTCCAGGAAGAGAAGGGATTGTGGTGTGCCCATTCCCCCTGAGGAGTGATTTCTCACTTTCCTTCTCACTTTCCATTTCTCTCTGTCTCTCTGGTAGGCACACATGCCCTATGGTAAAAACCTTAAAAACAAACAAAAAAGATGTGAGAACTTTGGGAAGTGATTAAGTCGTGCGGGCTCCACCCTCATGAATGGGAATAGCATCCTTATAAAAGAGGTTTGAGTGTTCTTTTGTCTTTCTGCGTGTGAGGATATATAGCAGGCATCATTTAAGAAAAACAGACCCTCACCAGATTCTGCTGGTGCCATGCTATTGGCCTTCACAGCCTCCAGAATTGTGATGCATAAATCTGTTGCTTATAAATAACTCTGGTATATGATATTTTATTAGAGCAGCCTGAGTGCACTAAGACACTATTTGTCTAATAGGACAGTGAGAATCAGGTTAGGTGAAGAATGAATAATCTTCATGGTTAATAGCAAAATCTGACAGCATACAACAACTTTCACTCTCGTCTTGGCAACCTAACATTAATTGATTGCGTACTGCCTGTGTGTAAGGCACTGGGCCACAAGTAGTAGCACAAAGAGGTGCAAGTGTAATACATAGGCTTTCCATAGTGGGAAATTTCCCAGTGTGTCTGAGAGGTCAAGTGTGCTTCAGGCGATGATGCTTGTGGTAGTGGCAGTGGTTAACATTGACTTAGCATCATTTGTTTATTACCAAGTTCTACACAAAATGCATCTTGTATACAGATGGACTCATTCAGTCATCCCAGCAAGTAGGGACAGTTATTTCCTTAGTTTTACACATCTGGTGCTGTAAGAGGAAAAAATCATAATGCGCAGGCATTTATATTTACCTTTCTTTGGATTGAGGCTCTAGTGAGCATTTCTCCAACTTGACTAAGTGTAGAATGCTGTCTTTACTGCAAATGTTTTGATAGAATCAGCAGAGGCTTAGGAGACCTAATGCGCACTTGAATTCAAATAGACACCCAAAAGAGGTGTCTCAGACACATTAATTACTGTCAGCCTAACTATTGTATTTTGTGAACAGATTATTCCAACAGTGAATAAATGTGACTTTATTGTATAATTGTGCTCGGGGTTGAGCTAGCTTTCTTCAGATGCTCTCAGTCTTCTTTCTGCTGGCTCTAGGAAGCTGATGTCTTGGGCCAGTGGACTGTTTTGCTCTATGACATCTGTTGGTTCTGCCAGAGGGACCTGGAGAGAACAAAGGAGAGTTAGGCCAGGCATTCATCCCTGTGTCTCTTTCACTCTTCACCCTGGTTTCTGCAGACTGGCAGCACCCTTCCACTGACAGGTGGTAACACTTTCCTGCTGCTACTAGCTCTGGAGTACTGCATTTTCTTTTTCTTTTCTTTCTTTCTTTCTTTTTTTTTTTTTTTTTTTTTTAACTTTCTCTAAACTCTGCCCACACCTTTCGAAATCGTCTACTTATTAAATACTCCTCATTACCCAGTTTGGATGTGCCATCTGTTTTCTGCCAGGTCCTTGACTGATAGAATATTTTTCTTATGTAAATATTTCTAAAACAGATTTGAAGTTTAAAAATATTTCGATGACTGCATTTTCCCAGCAATTCCTATTATCCCCAGTGGCTGTAATGCTGCTCTCATGTGTTGGCACACGTCCCTGGAGCCCTGGAGAAACAAGAGAGAGATAGTAACTAGCCAGTGCTTTCATTTCACAAGGTAAGAGTGAAACCAGAGGACTTTAACTCCCATCTAAAGTATTGCTCTCTACATCTTTTTCTACCATGAAAGGACAACTTCTGCATTGCCCAAGACCCTGTCCCACCAGACACAGGAAAAAGAAGGGTTTAGCTGCTTAGTAGGGTACCAGGATCTTTCAAGCTTTCAGACACTCTGATACTGTACTTTGATCTTCCACAGGGAGAAGGATTCATTTCAGTTGGTGGCCAAGGAAAGAATAAAGACAAACAACTGAGTAGCTTTTATTTATTTAGTTCAATTGCAGAACTGCTAACTAGCTGCCAGGGCTGAGACTAATATTCTTTATCTGCACTCTCTAATCATCAGATAGTCAAGAACAAGTAAATGAAAACCAACAAATCTGTATTGTTAGAAGAAATGAAGAGCTTTCTGTCATTGAAGAAACCATTAGCTCCAGCTCAGACATGTAAAGTGATGGTTAATCCCCATAGTAGCATGTCTCTTGTCTAATGTAATATAATATAAGCTGCTTTTTTCTTATATTCAGAGGCACCAGAAATCATATTTTACCTTGTGGATGGTTGTTAATCTTTTCAGCGTCTTTTCCCCAAACTTGCCTGGTTACTTCTCTTTTACAAGTCGAGGAGTAAGACAGATGTAATTTGGCAGCTTCGGTGTAATTCATGACAAACCCAGACTAAATGACGTTCCCTGTCCTATTCTTCCTTTTTTTTCTCTTGATGAGATCTTTTCACCCCCACCCAATCGAAATCAAAAGATGCTCTTTGAATTTTGGCCCAAACTTGCCCTTAAATTTTCCCCTTGGGATCAGAGCAAGCAAAGGAGAGGAATGAAGTTATGATCAAATGACAGCAGAAACTTTTCTTGGCTCTAGGCTTTTTGACCATAATTATTCTAGAGAAAAAGAATGTTTCCCAGAGGAGCCCTGAACATCCTGATGAACTTAGTAGTTGTCATGTACAGTAGGTGGGTAAGAAGATTAGAAGCTTCTAGAAAATAATGAACAGCATGTTTTTATTACTCTTTTCAGCAGGTGCCTTCCTCTTGACCTTTTCTTAACTGTTGGCTGAAGGCAATTTCGGTTTTAATAGAGGACCATTGGTTCACATCTGTAATTACGTCTGCATTGTGTGTCAAGCTTGAGCTTCAATTGTCCCTGTGTAACTAGTAAATGATAAAATAATGACAACCATAAAGAGGTAATCCAAATAGGGTAGCAAGCCAACAACCTGGAAACTTGTGTGGTCATTTCTCTCTAATCGGTTTTCTTTTTAGACTTAATAACAAGTGTTTTTAATGGCTTATTGACTGTTCAAGTTAGGGTCTTTATTTTCCCAGTGCTAAGTGATGCCATTTCATTTTTCCTTCTTCAGTTAATGAAGATTGAAATTTCAGAAGCCTAATAAGCACAGATTACAAAAACTACCAAATAATTGTGAATGGCTTTCCCAAAGGTGGTGGGATAAATTTGCTGTGCTCCATGACTTTGGATAGCTTGCTTGTCATTTCAGTCCTCTAAAAATGTTTTCTGAAGGTGTTTTGCATGCACAGTGAAGTATACTTTCATTTATCTTTACAGTTGGAAGAATTAGTTTGATAAATATTTATGTGATGCCACTACATTCACATTGTTTCATTGAAATGAAAATGAAAATGGCTTGTAGTCTGTATTTTTAGCTTGCCAGTTTTTATGAAAGCATGTCTTATCAACAGACAGAATCTATGAAGAGTTCTGTGTAGGATTCAGTTCAATTTATATTAAATTCTGGGTACCAGCATATGAATTATTGAATATAATAGGACTCCCCAAACTTTCCCACTGGACCTTGTCAGATTTAGTGGTTTTTCTGGGCCACTCTTTATGATTATTCACAGGTTTTTCATTTGCATAGCATACTTAATATTCTGGTTACTTAAAAAAATAATATATTGGTAAGAATAATTCCAAGTAAAATAACATACAATAATATGAAATGTGTTGAATTCAAAAACAAATAAGTGTTGAGAGAATTAAGATAAAAATTTGTGGTGTACACAGACACTGCCCCCCCCCACATACCCCCCACATACATAGCCCTATGCACACATTGAGAGATATTATAGCAAAAACATAAAGACTTTGTGGTTTACCCCTGAGATCTCTAAAGTTTAAGCCATTTTCATAGTTTTTTTTTTCCCTCCACATGCTTCTTAAAAATCTGCTGCCCCTCTGCCCTCACCTCTCCTTTCTTCATTTCCCATTCTCCACCTCTTTCTTGCCTCATTCTCATTTATGGTGCTCCTTTCTTGGTTTGCACTGGAGAGAGTACACAGATAATTAAGTCAAGGACTAGTAGTAGAGGCAGAAAAGCACGTAATTGCAAACCCCGTGATACCTAAGTGATACAACATAATGAATGTCATGCGCTGCCCATCCATCATGTTCACTGCGGCCTTTGCATCACCCTTTGGCATTGTGGGACGATTTTTACAAATTCCAACTGGAGGCAAGACATTCTGAGAGATAAGTAGAGCATTAAAGTGAGTTGATGATGATATATAGACAAGGCTTAATTGTCAAGGAATGCCTAACCACAGAAATGAATCTAGGTTTTGAAACTTATGCAATTTTGGATGCCTGATTTGAGAAAAAGAATAAAAAGTTCTAACAACAGAATTATTGTTTAGGATAAGAAAAGTTGTACTGATAAGTTTGAAAGTTAGTGAATACTACAGGTATCACAGAACTCAACAAAATAATATTTTTGTGGACTAAATGCCTACCACACAACTCTAGTTTGTTTTTCCTACATTTTTTGGTTGCCTTTTTGGTCTAATTGCCTTTCTGCATGATAATAATTTTGTCATTGTTGCTATAGGAAGTATAGAATGATTAATGATTACTTTTTTTTTTTCCCCAGTGTGGTTGACTTGGAACTTGTTCTCTGTTATTTAGAGTTAAGGAATCTTTCTCAGGGATCAGCACTCATTATTGATAAAGCTCTATGGAAATTTTCAGCATTAGTGTTAAATTTAGAAAAACCTCTATCAAGTTTCTTTGTCATATGAGCTGTTATATATGCCCTTGCTGTTAATACTACTACTGGTCTATGCTCATAAACAAAAAATTTCTAGTAATTTTTTTCTGTGCATCTAATCAACAACAAAAAATTCTTATTTTACATATACTTTGTATGCTGTACTGTCCAGGAGAGAACTTCCACTTTAACACTGTAGGCAAGACCCAAATCTTCCAATGATAACTGTACATGTCTAATGATTGGAGACTTTCCACAGATGATCTTCAGGCTCTGTGAATTTCAAACTTGCTTTCTCCTACACCACCACCATAGTTGTAGGGCCAGCCTGCACAGAATGTGTTCATTTGGCGACATAAGTCCTGGTCCTTCATTTTCTTGCACTGTGCTGAGTGTATCTGTATAGTGAAGAGTGGGAATGTTTTGTAAGTCCTTCTTGCATTGGGATGGTTAACAATTTATCTATACACAGATTTGATGGTGAATCACATACCTAATCCCACTAAAGTCAAACTAAGTATATCCACAGTACAATTCTCCCTTACGCAGATTCCTCAAAATGCCTGGAGCCACTCTCTCTGATACCATGCAAAGTAATTGATGGAAAGTTGGAAGAGAAAGAGAAAGATGTTCTGAATGACTATGGTTAAGATCTATTATTTTTGCAAGATTCGTAAAAATATATGACATGGGGTTGACTCCATGACCTGGTTAAGACAGCTGGATCTCACATGGCTGACCTCATGGTTCAAGTCCCGGATCTGGTGGCTTGAGAAACATGCCATATGCCTGTGTGTGTGTGTGTGTGTGTGTGTGTGTGTGTGTGTTTGCATGCACCCAAAATCCTGAAAGAAGGAAGAGATAGAGAAGGGATTGCGGTGTGACCATTCCCCATGGGGATGTACATTTTCCTGTTCTCTATCTGTCTGTCTCTGATGAGTGCACACACACTCTGGCTAGTCAAAATAAAAATATGTGACCATTCTAGGGTCTTCCTGGGGGCTTGAAGTATCAGTTGTGATAACTTCATGCATTGTTAGTAAATGACCATTTTATTGAAAGAAGTCAGTCTACAAGGTCAATGAAGGGAATTATTGAGCTGAACCAGGCCATGAAGTTCTATGCTGGTTTGAAGATTGGCGCTGTTGTTTAAACACAGGTTGAAGGTTTTTGCCACTCTTGCATATTATTGAACCAAACAGGGCAAAGAACATGATATTAAGAGTGCACTTGAATGGCTCTGGCTCCCTGCTGTGTCTGTGAATGTTAAGGAGGTGCCCTGGAAGTTCTGTAGCCAAACCAGGCCTTAAAGAGTGGGAAACCTGTAGATTACCTAACTGTTGAGCTTTGGACTAGCTGCCTTTACACAACATTTGGCTAATGAGAGAATTGCACTTTCTTGGGCGCACTCTCCTTTTTTATACCTCCTTGGGAATTGACTAGTGAGAATATACCAGCATTCAGGAAGCAAGTAAATAGGGCCTTTGAGAGCTGCACTAATAACTGTCCCAGAATTCTTCCCCTTAGATCTATTATCGGACCTAAAAGCAAAACTTAGAGGTTTCACTTAACCAACATTTGCACATGATTGTCATCATCTATTTTAAATAATCTACTATTATAATTTTTATATCAACAGCCGGCACATCTTACAATGAATAATTTCATTACTCCGGACTGCCAGTTTTGGTAGGATATCCCTGGTCCTTTGGCTGAAACCTGGGTAAAGTATTGTGATGATTAAAAATGAACATTGTTTTGAGTTGAGCTTTGATAAGGAATTCTATACTTGGGATATCCAGATGTGAGACCCAGAAATTGTGTTGGGGGCTGTGAAGATGGAAACTAGGGTTAGTCTTCTTCATGTGTGTTGGTCCCCTGCCTTCATACATATCATGTCTCTTCCCAAACCTATTAGAGTTTGATATTTCTCTCTCACACATTGAGGCTGCTTCTAATAGCATATTAGGTTAATAGTAGGATAGCAGTTAAACTGTACGGGCTGTGAAACAAAAACACAGTGATTAAATAACGGATAACCATTTTACAAAGTAGTGCTCAAGATACTAAAATACCAACGGTACTTCTGTCTGATGGCTAATTTATCCTAGACTATTAGGCCATTGGGAAAGTCATGACATGCTTTTCTATGCAAAAATGCTTCATGGCTTTCCTGACAACTCAGTAGTATTTATCCTGGACTGGTATTTATCCTACAAGGTAAACTCTGAGAAATACAGTGAGAGTTCTATTAATGGTCATTTAATTCTTATGTTTCACAACTAGGATAGTGTAGGCGTTCAAGGATTATTTTATTTATTTATTTATTTATTTCAGAGGTTTTTGCCTTAGGGTGATTGAACTCTCCAGAGAAAGAGAGAGAGAAGGACAAAGGGAAAATAACAAATTAGCCCCCAGACAGAGAACAAGCCTTTGGCTTAATGGCTATGTCACTGGACTCCTATGTAGTCGACCGTGGTTCAAGTAAGTCCTGGACCCAGTGGCTTAAACTCACACTGGGCATGTGTGCGTACGTGCCCAAGATCCCAAGAGGAGAATGGAGGGAGGAGAAGGGATTGCAGCGTGGCCATCCCCCCTGGGGGGTGATTTCTCGCTTTCTGTCTCTTTCTCTCCCTCTCTTTCTGGCCAGTGCACGTGCCCTTTAGCAAAATCCTCTCCAAATAAAAGAAAAAAAATTTTTTTTTAAAAATTAGCTCCCAGAGAGAATGGCCATGTTGCAATCCTTCTCCTCCATTCTCCTTCTGGGATCTTGGGCATGCACGCACACATGCCTGGCATGACTTTCAAGCCACTGGGTCCAGGCTTTGAACCAAGGTCGGTCATGTAGAAATCCAGCAATATAACTGCTATGCTATCTGTTGGCCCAAGGACATTAATTTTAATTCAAAATTCTATGTTCCACAATCTTACAGCATGACTTAAAAATGTATAGTAATACTTTGGCTAATGTAGAACTTCATAATTTAGTAGAATACATGCAAGAATAACCTTTAATAAGAATTTGCATTAGCTACATGAATCCCATTATTTTTTCCTAGACTCTATTTACTTTTACTTCACATACAGTTCCTGATAAATCAGCCTGTAGTATTTTAGAAATTACAAAGCAGACATGTTGCTTTGGCATAGGTAGGCATCCTAACAACCTTGAGAAATAACCCTGGTAATCAGGCAGCAAGGAAAATAAAGAGCTAACTTCCATTGTGTGTTTTTCTATGTGCCAGATGTTAAATAAGTATTGATTCACTTACTTTTCACAGGATGCTATGAGGTAGATGACTCTTACTTTCTACAGCTCATGGATGAAACAAAAGCTAGTTTTTAGCATTGTTGTCCAAGGTTTCAGAGCTGCGGAGGAGGTGAGGTCTGAATGTGGCAGGTCAGCACCAAAGTCTGAGTGCCTAATCAGGACATGTCAGATACTTTCTGGGTGAACAGCTCTTAGTAGCTCCTTAAGGGCTTAAGCCCAAAGGGAGCTCATCACTGCATGACTACACGGTGTAATCGCTGCTGATCCTAATGAAGAGCTAGAATCATTGTCATGGCCCAGGTTCCCTAGAAAATAGAGCCAGAAGAGAAAGTTACAGCCCATGCTCATGTTTTATTAAGGGCACAGTCCCAGGAGAGCCCCAGTGAGGAGAAAGGAAAGGGGTGGAAGGGAGACCAAAATACAAATTGGTGTGTTATTAAATTCATAATAGTTTTATAGCAACACCCAGCCTGTTTCTCAGGTACGTGCATGTCTCCAGGGAGCCCCATTCAGCCAGGATTTGGAGAACACATTGAGCATCCTCTCTCTGCTGGCACTCTCCTGTTTCTGGCCTCTATTGGTCAGGTCTACCGCATAGGGCATTACGTCACAGAACTTCTAGATTGTTTTGGTGTGCCTGGGCAGCTTATGGGGAAGCCAGAACTTTTGTAGATATAGTGAAATGTGTAGTCTCCTTTAGATTAGTGAGAATTACGGGAGGAGCTCCTTATTCTGTGAAATGTGTTGTTAGAAGACTTCATCACTGTGTGAACATCAGAGTGTACCTATACAAACCTAGATGGCAGTCTACTACACCACTAAGCTATGTGGAATAGCCTATTATAATCTTACAGGACTGCCGTGGTGTGTGTGGTCCAGCACCGACAAAAACATTCTTATACGGGTCATGGTTCTATAGGTAAATATACGCATACACGCACAAAAGGGGATTTTTTAGCAGAACTGGCTTATGTGATTATGGAGACTGAGAAGTCCCATGATAGGCTGCCTGCAAACTGTAGAGCTTTGTCTTAGTCTAAAAACCTCAGAACCAGCGAAGAGGATGGTGTAACTCTCAGTCCAAGGCCAAAGGCCTGCCTAAAACTTAAGGGTGTTGGATCGCTGGTGTCATCACAGCATTCAAAGGCCAGAGAACCTGGAGTTCTGATTTCCAAAGGTAAGAAGGGTGTCCCAGCTCCCAAAAGACAATTCTTCTTTTTCATTCTGTCCAAGTTCCCAAGCCATTGGAAAGTACTTGCCCACATTGGTTGGGGATCTGTTCCAGCCCCTTTGTTCTTTTGCACCTCAAAACTTCTTTACTAGGGCCACTGATTCAAATGCCAAACTCTTCCAGAAACATCCTCAAGACATACCTAAGAATAATGCTTTATTGTCTATCTGGGTATCCCTTAACCCAGTCAAGATTGTACCTAAAATTAACCATCACATATTCTAATAGGGAAGTAGAGAAAAATCAACGTAATTAAGTATAATATATAATATGTTAATATGGTTTTGAGGCTCAGCAGAAAAATAATGTCAATAAGAGAGAAAGAAAGTGTACAGGTAGGGGGGTGAATTCCAAAGAAGACTTCGCTAAGACGACCTCTGGATACACAGGCATTCTGGAGGAATTTTAGGTTTGTAAACTGGATATTTTAACTTTTAGAAAGACAAGAAAGATGGTGAGTGAGTTTGGTTGATTGCCCCAAACTGGTAACTAATTACTCTTTGTGATTTTAAAAACCACTATGAACTATGGGAAGAGTATAATTTAAAAGACACAATTGAAAATGCAGTTTTGTTATACGTAAAAGTATAAAAGTATTTTCTAGTGAATTAAAGTCTTAATGTAAATGGACAACATCTCAAAATTATCTTAACTTCTGCATGATAAGAGGAAAGACTCTCTCACTACCCCACGCTACCTATTGCTAATTGCATACTCATATCTCATCATCCTGCCAGAGTTCCATTTTTCTGAATACTGTTTTACAGCATTGTTCTTCATTATTGTTATATATTGTCTTTAAACTATGGATTGAACAACTGCTATGCCAGGTGTATTGCCTGCGTGCTGGGCATGGGGCTTGTTTCCTTGCTTAGCTGACTTCCATTCTAGTTAAGGGAGGAAGATATGCCATTTGAGAAAATGGAGGTGTGTTGAACTGTTTAATGAACACACATGGAACCATACATAAATTATTCCTTTTCAAGTAATTAAAGTAATTTAATGTACTTCCTGCTAAAAATATAAGTCCAACTGGGTTTTAAAAAAATTGCTTGATGATTATTTGGAGCCCATTGAGCCCTGGGCTGACATTTGAGGACGTGGAGACTTACTAAGATGATGGTCATTGGCATAGTTGAGTTTGTATCCAGGACTAGTGTGCATGGGTCCTAAGACAGCGAAAACCTGTCTTGATAATTTAAAAGGTGCTTTGGATGTCTTGGGTTGTCATTGTTAACCTGATTTATTGCTGAGATGTCAAGGAACTGACATGGCTATGAGTAACACCACCCTTTACTAGAAAGGCTGACACTAGAGTTGACGGTGTGTGCACTTTACGCTTATATTGTGAGTGTTTGGGTGACTGTTCTTTATGGTGTTTTACAATTGGGTAGCTCACATTTTGTTTACTAACCTAAATAAGTCCTATCTAACATTTGAAGCAAAGATGAAAGCATTTTATTTTTTTACCTTTATTTATTTATTTATTTTAATGTTTAAACAGACATTTATTGTCTCACAGTTTTGGAGTCCACAAGTCTCAAATCAAGGTGTCAGCTGAGCTATGCTTTTAATTGCACATTTTTGACACAGAAATTTTAAATTTATATCATTAACATAGGCAAATATTCCTTTCCCCAAAGCATTTCTCTACTCTGCCATTACTATGTTGTTTTTTAGTATCATAAATAAGCCTAACATTAAAATACCAGACATTAAAATGAGAAACAATAACATTTTATAAAATATTAGGGTACTATGAGTAACACAAAGAAATACTGTAACATTGTGTAAAATATTAGCAAGCTAGGAGAAGCACAAACAAATGTAAACTATCCCCTAGTGGCTCCAGTGCATGTGAAATGTGTTAAATGAAGTGACTCCTCTATGTCTTCATCGTCCCCGGGTTGGACATTAGGGAATTAAAAATTCTTTACCAGACTTAACTAGCCAGGCCACTTAGTTGTGGTTGGGTAGAGAAAGAGAGACTTCTTCATTCTTCTGTCCTAATCAAACCAAAGCAGTTTCTTCTACTGTGAGGTCCAGCTCTTCAGTAAAATTAAATTGTTGGCTTTATCTACTATCAGTTCTGGTTTCAGGCAGACAAAGCCATAGTAGGGAAGCAACTCATGTAGGGAACATGAATGAATGGGCGAGTAGTTCATGATTTGGGGGACCTTAACAGTTCACTTCAATATGCAGAGCTGGGCCACCAACTTCGGGTAGATGGCTTGTTACTCTCAAGAAGATCTCTATTGCAGAATTTTTCCTAGTTGGCTTGTAGGATTCTTAATACAGATGTTGCAAACAGAAGCCCTGCTGTGTCTGGGTTCCAACCAGAGTGATTAAAGGTTAGAAGGACACTGTCCTTCTCAAAGAGATTTGAGAATTTCTCACTTTGGGTAATGAGTGTGGTTTTGCTTGCATGGGTGTTTGTTGTTATTGTTCTCTGTTTTCTTAGTGTTTCTGAATCACTTCGAGGTTTGGCAAATCTCGAAGAGACATATGAGCCCCAAATAATTGAACTGAGGAATGTAGAAGTTATTGAGCAAGAGGCTATTGGATTACCATAAGTAAGCAAATATATTCTAAGAGCTCACGGGTGAAAATTGCTTTTTATTTAATGAGTCATTTTTATTGGAAGGTAATGATTATGTCCAGGCCATAAATATAGTGTAAATTCTCTGCAGTGGACATTAAAAAGATGACATTCAATTGGAAGCAGCTTTTTAAAGGGCTGAAGGATATTGAGGTATAAATTTTCAAACCTGAGCATTCTACACTTGCATGAATATGAAGAAATGAGTGAAACCAACAAGGGCTAATGAATGGGGATGAGTGTTTATGACCACAAGCTATGGTTACGTACAGCAACTTGCAGAAGGATGTACTGAGTTGTCGGAAAAGTCATAATGTATTCTTCCTATGCAAAATGCGTCGTGACTTTTCCAACAACATAATAGAACAGCATAAGAATGAATTAAAAGTTTAGAAATTATTGTTGCATGCCTTATTTTATAGTCACAAATACCCTATGGGTTATGTAGCCTAATCCTGATTTTACCCCTGAGAAAATTAAGGCACAGGGAGATTTAGTGATTTGCCCACATACTTAATCTTTTCAACATAACCTGCTAATTCTTTGTGTGTTTTAAAATGTGTAATTTTAATAGCTAGCATTTTGAGCAGATGTGTCCTCCAAGTCTGCTTATTTTTTTCCTTTTTTCCAGGAACATTCAACTAGAAGTAGGAGCTATTGCTTATCATTAAGTTTAATTTGTTGGGCAAGATAATTTTTTTTTTTTGAGAGGTTTTTGCTATAAGGTACATGCACTCACCAGAAAGACAGAGACAGAAAGCAGAAAGTGAGAAATAACCACCCGGGGGGATGGCCATGCCACAATCCCTTCTCTTCCATTCTCCTCTCGGGATCTTGGGCACGCACGCACACACACGTGCTCAGCATGAGTTTAAGCCACCAGGTCCAGGACTCGAACCGGGGTGACCACATGGGAGTCCAGCCATTACACCAACTGCTGGTCCCAAGCAGGATAATTTTTTTAAATCAAATTCTGGAGGGGCAGCAGGTGGCATGGCGATTAATGCTCTGGACTCCCACATGGCTGACCACAGTTTGAGTCTGAGACAGACTCAGTAGCTTCCTTTCTCATTTTCTTTGTTCTCTCTCTGTCTCTCTCTGGTCAAATTAAAAATAAATAATAATAAATTTTTTTAAAAATCAAATTCTGCCCCTCCATGTATCTAGGAAATGGAAACTGCTGTTCAGTCACCAAGTTATGTTCAGATTCTATATTAAGATTCTGTTCAGCTGCTCAGGTAGCAAGTGATAAACTTTGCCAGTTTATATTCATACTACACCTACTGATTGTTTCCAGTTACTACTTCTGCAGGGTCAACTGGTTTTATTATGATTGCTGAGCATGTCCAAGCTATGGGCATATGGGCTCCACTCTTACTCACCCCCACTGGCAATGCCTTCTTTTAGTTCAATAGCTACTGTATTTTTGTGTGATTTCTCCTGTTTGATAGTAAGCTCCTGGAAGCAGGTTTCTTTCTGATGCACTGTCGTGTCCTGTGTGTAACTCAGGCAGAGCGTGGCATTTGATCATTGCTCAGTAGGTATTTTTGGAAGCAAAGGATGGAAGAACTGGCTGTGTATGTGCAATAGCAACCCAGTGTCTCTGTGTAATTCCTTTTCAGAGGTTGAATTAGATGAGGAGGACATGTTTGATGGACACCAGCCTCACCTCTGTTCCAATCCCTTTCTTGTTAGCATTTCAAAGCTTTGAATAATGCATGTGTCAGTAGGAAAAAAAAAAGGAAAGATACTGGAAATTTATGAAGAATTTGACTACAGACACTAGATTTTATGTTATTTTCTCCAACCTTTTAAGATATTAAACCACTGAGGTGACTCATATCATGGTAGTTTAATATTTAAAGTATTTGTAGTTCTAATCATTTCCATTGTCTCATGGACCTGGCAGGGATTTTAACATATGTTCATGGCTTCTCTCTTACCTCAATAGAGCTTACCAAATATGCACAGATCTGGCATCACTTGCTTATGAATGAAGTCACCTCTGATTTCTAGTGTTTTCTTGTCCCCTGGCTTGCTCTTGTCTTGTGACAAGTTTCATGCTCTCTTAGCCAGTTCTGAGGCTGATGTGTATCATCTTTCTATTATCTAGGAGACTTTATCTTCAAGATGGTTATTAACTTTCTTCTCTGCCATCTATCTTTCCTTAAGGCCTCATAAACCTAATATCGGTGAAGGCAGTTCACCAACCCTTTCCACACCCCTGGCCTTTCTTCAGCAGATGCTCTACTATACCAGAGTTGTTACTTTAGGTTCATTTCAAACAGTAGCCTTCATGTAAGACATTCCATACATTCCATATTATGTCAACTATGCTGAGGGCTTTAGTTTTCAGCACTCTCTCTTGAAGTTTTTTTTTTTTCTTTTTTTTTTTTTAATATCTTCATCCTAATCTCTCAATTTTTATTTTATGTGTAATGACTTGTTCTGGTATTTCTTTACAGTAGTACATTAGTATTTATTTTAGTTCATTCAGGATATTGTAGCGGAATGTCATGAACTGTGTGGCTTATAAACAACAAATGTTTATAAATACTTGTTATAATTCTGGAGTCTGGGCAGTCCAAGAGCTGGGAGCCAGCAGATTTGGTGTCTGGTACAGGCCTGCTTTCTGAATCATAGATTATTCCTTCAAGGCATGTTCTCATCTCGGGGGAGGGATGAGGCATTTTCCCTCTGGCTTTATTTATAAGCACACTAATATTTTATGAGACCTCCACCCCCATAACCTAATTACCTCTCAAAGTCTCTACTTCCTAAAGGCATCACCTTAGAAGTTAGGTTTTCAAGAAATGAATCTTCAGAGTTCACAAACATTCAGGTCATAGCGGGACTTCTCCACTTTAGGTCTTAACCTTGTTATTCTTCTTCCCCTATTGCATCCATATGCTTCCTAAAGGCCACACTGTTTTTTTTTTTGGCTCTTTAAAAATATTCTTTAAGGATCAGCAGATAGCATAATGGTTACTCTGCTAGAATCTCTCACAGTCAACTGTGGTTTGAGTCCCAGATCTGGTAGCTTAAAATTCATGCTGGGAGCATATGAATATGTGCCAAAATTCCAAAAGGAGAATGGAGGAGAAGGGATTGCAGTGTAGCCATCCCCCATCCCCACCGGGAGGGGTGTGATATCTTGTTTTCTGTCTCTCTGGTAAGTGTATGTGTCGTATAGCAAAAATCTCTCTAAATAAAAGATATTTCTTTTAAAAAAAAAAGTCTATCATTTCCTCAGCTGGGGAAAGCATAGGTTTAAAAACTTGCTCTACAAGGTCAGCAGGTGGTGTGGTGGTTAAGGCACTGGACTCGCACCTGGCCGACTGCAGTTCTAGTCCCAGACCTAGTGACTTGAAAATCATGCTGGACTGTGTGGATATGTTGCCCAAGGTTCTAAGAGGAGAGTAAAAGAGTTGAGGTTGTGGTATGGCCATCCCCTGGGGGGTTACTCCTCACTCCCTCAATCCCCCTGTATTTCTCTTTCTATCCCTCTCCAGAGAGCACACACCCCCTATAGGAAAAACCTAAAAAAAAAAAAAAAAAAAAAAATGCTCCACAACCAATTTTGTGCTTTATGCTAAATGAGCTATTTATATAGCACAGAGCACAATGTCTGGATTCCTTATATAGTATATTTATTTCAGCCTTCCTCTTTCCAAAAGCCATTCATAAATCTGAAACATAAAAGCATTAAATTGTCAAACATTTCTGCACTTACTAAGCCTTAGCTTTTTTTCCCTCTTCTGACAGGTAGCATAAGCTACTTTTGATGGGATTACCCTGGTTGGTGAGACCCAGGAAATGATCCCCATGATGAGGAACAGAAGACCATCTTGTATACATCAGGCAGTGCTAAGCCTATTTGGTGGTAATACCAACCAAAACAGGTCACTCTTTCTCTGCCTCCACCAAAATCACTTTGCTAGACTTGAGGTATGAAGAAAAGCCTTACACTTTGAATTGGAAGAGTTGATCCTTTGACCGTTGAAGAACTCCTAAACCTGTGAGATGAAGATTTGCAGGTCATCTCTTGGCCTTGACTTCCTCATCTGTTCAGAGAAGGCCAGAATCTTCAGAAGTCTGATCAGAATATCAGAAGTCCTACAAGGGGGGGAAAAAAAAAAACTCACATCTTTTAAAATTTGGTTTGGGGACCAGCAAGTAGTGTGATGGTTAAGGCACTTGACTCCCATGAAGTCAACCATGGTTCAAGTCCTGGACATGTATGCGGGTGTGCCCACAATTCCGAGAGGAAAATGGAAGAGATGGGGTTACCATGTAGCCATCCCCGCCAGTGGGTGATTTCTCACTTACTCTCTCTTCATTTCACCAGTGAGTACATGTGTCCTATAGCAAAAATCCCTCCCCACAAGAGAAAAATAAAAATTAGATTTGGGGCTTATGTTTGTCATTGTTTCAGACTTGTTAATGTGACTAATACAGCGTCTTTGCAGTAGGACAATTTTGGCTTCTTAGTTCTATCTATATGAGGAAGGAAGACACTCAATGAGGCATCAGGGCCTAATCTAGAAGACTGATGTTTCAGAGAGGGCCTGTGAGGGTAGGAAAGGTGGAAGACCAGCCTAATTATCTGGGTAGAACATTAATTGTAAGATCATTTGAAGGAAGTCACTGTGAGGGATGAGATGCATAGTGTTCTTGCTCCATGATGATGTTGGATTGAAACACCATCAAGTAATCAGATTCCTGAGTGTGCACATGCGCATGTGTGTGTATTTAAGGAAGGCAGGAATAAAATCCTGTAGGTGTATAGTTATGTTCTCAGGATAATTCGATATTTAAGTTTGTATTGGGGATTTTGTGTGAGGAAGGTTAAATTGGAAAATGAATGTGAATGCACCTGTCATAGGAAGTGAGCATCTCTTATCTTCAAAATTCCCATTTGCACTTGACCTTTGACACTTACTGTGCTTCTCACTTATTGCCTGGAGTGAACAGTCTGGACCTGGTCCATGCCATTCTACGTGCTCCGTAGCTTTCAGCATTTTGTGGTCTTTAATCAGTTCTGCGTGTCTCCCTGTCTTCCTCTTCTGGCAAGATGGGGCAGTCTGCTTGATCTGGTGACTGAAGTGTGTACAGCTGTTTCTTTTCTTCTTTTTCAAATACCCCAAAAGAAACCACGTTAAGTGTGCTCCATCATGCGAGGTGCTCATGTGACCTTCACACTAACCCTGGGAGGCATAATTATCTACACTTCAGAGCTAAGAATACACAGCCTGCATAATTTAGCTTTCTTCACAGAGCTGAGGCAAAACTTAACTCCCCTCACCCTAAGGCCAGCTCCGTTGAGAGAGCACACCTCTTGGTAACCTTCAGTCTTTGGTTTAGAAGCTCGAGTTCTTTTATAGGTTGGGAAAGAAACGGGGGTCATGTTTCCATTTGTGGGTTCAGAAATAGAGACTTTCATTCCCTGCTCTTATATCCTCAGTCAACTTCTCTGCCTTGTGAGCCGCCAAAGGGATTATGTCCACAGAGAAATCTTCATCTTTTCCTGATTTTGTTTTACTCAGGTGAAACTCATGTAGCATAAAATTCACCATTTTAAGGTGTACACATCAATGGTATCCACTACATTGACAAGTTTGTACAATCACCACCTCTATTTCATTCCAAAATAGTTTCATTACCCTAAAAGAAAACCTGGTAGGATATCACTCTCTATTCTCCCTCTGCTTGATCAGCACTTGGCAACTACCAGTCTATTTTCTGCCTTCTGTGTTTTTTGTTTTTGTGTTTTGTTTGTTTTTAATGAGAATAGTGTATATAGACATATCAAAGAATGAGATGCAATATGATTCATTTACACCAGTGTTAGGAGATATGATCTTAGGAACTGTAATTTCTGTTCTGTTATTATCAATCCAGGAGTTGAGTATTAAAAATAAAACTCTATCTTGCTTTATTTACCCTTTAGTAATGGAAAGATGATGTTAATTTTCTAAAGCACCTTTGACCCTGTTTTCAAGAAGTAAATAGATTGGGACCAGCAGTTAGCGTAATGGTTGTCTCTGGACTCCCCTGTAGTCAACTGTGGTTCGCGTCCCGGACCCGGTGGCTTAAAACTCACGCCGGGCGCGTGTGCGTGCGTGCCCAAGATCCTGAGAGGAGAATGGAGGAGAAGGGATTGTGGCGTGGCCAACCCCCCAGGGGGTGATTTCTCGCTTTCTTTTTCTCTCTCTGTCTCTGTCTGGCGAGTGCACGCACCCTATGGCATAAACCTCTCCAAAAAAATAAAGTAAATAGATTGTAAAATGTGTATGTATAACCACATATACCCACACCCACCCACATGTGTATATTTATATAGAGAGTTATTTAAGCAGGTAGCCAAGTAGCTAAAATATAACTCATTGATAAATGATTTTTTCCTCTTGTTTTTCAGTTTATTTATTTATTTTTGTGAATCCAAGTGAAAACTTGGGAAAACAAATTGGAAACTTTATGGATTAACTACCCCATTTTAAGTACTTTACTCCATTATTTTTTTCTTAAAGGGAAATATTTTTGCAACATTGATTAGATATTCATTATGAGAAAATGTGTGTACTAGGCATTAAAAAGAGGATGAAGGGAATACAAAATACTGTCTTTTTCTCAAACATGGAAGGGTAATTTTTGTCCTGTCAGCAGAGTCTTTGCTTCATGAGTTTTTTTGGTTCTTTATCGCAGCATTTAAGTTATTTTCAGAGGGCCAGAGCTCATAAAAGGCAAGAATATCAAGGAGAAAATGAAACTCTTTGACTCAAATCAGTTGCATATTAGGTTTGGAGACAGGGATTCCATGAAAATACCTCATGTTAAGGGGCAGGAGCTAGATTTTCCTTTGATTCTATATTTTAATATTGACTTCCAGTATTTAATAGTAAAAAGACATGACTTCACATGTATTTTTAATTTCCTCAAGTTTGAAAGTAGTATGAAATCTTAAATTGGCCCTTAGAAGCAGATTTTAGAGTTGGTATTTAAAACATAAAAAACATAGACACTCTTAGTGGGGTATCAACTGAAGTGTCCTTTCAGGAACAAGTAATATTTACCTTGTTTTTTTGTTCAATATGTTGTACAGTTTTCATTTGGTGAATCTGGATGTTATTAAAGTGACAAAGCTAATGGAATTACCAGCTGGGGTGCTTTCTCCCAGGAAGGCCCTGGAACAAAATCATTTATTTTCTGAGGGAGAACCATAATGAGTTCCTGCCTCATGAGAGGGACCCTAAGTGTCCCTTGACTAATCCTAAGCCACCATCCCTATGCTTATCAGTCTCCAGCTTATATTCATTTCAAAAGAAACTTTTTTCGCCTTTTCTTGAGTTAAAAAAAAAATTCTGGAGTTTTTTTGTTCCTTCAGTTTGTGCTAATCTTGAGATAGCTATAGTTTGGTGATGTTTTTAACATGTATAAAAGAAGGACATGGACATACTAAGCTACAGATCAGGCACTACTGTGTCATGTGACTATGTTCTGGTATATCCTAAAGAGTCATCTGCAGCTATTTGGGCCAGCCAATTATCTTCTTAAATTTTTTAAGTTTTATTTATTTGTTCAGAGAGAGAGAGAGAGTGAGAGAGAGAAAGAGAAAGAGAGGCTGACATACCCAACAAGGTCTTCATCCTGTGATCCACTTCCAGACTTAGCCAGCCTGAATCTGTGTGTTTCCAGCATGCTCAGGGATGATCTGGGATGCTAACCCAGGACCTTTCCCATGTGGGTCCAATTGCATCACTGCTATGCTACTGCCTGACCACCGGGCATCTGTCTTCTGCACCAGCATTCCAGTTGGCTCTGATGAAGGCAGTGCAAAGATCTCACTTTGAGAACCACTGCTCTAATCTTTTGAAATCATTTTGGGCCTTGATTTTTTTCACCTGATATATTTGTTGTCCCTCCTACTTCTTCTTCTTCTTCTTTTTTTTTTTTTTTTTTTTTTTTTTTTTTTTTTTTGCTATAGGGTGCGTTCGCTCGCCAGGCAGACAGAGAGACAGTCACCCCCGGGGGGATGGCCATGCCACAATCCCTTCTCCTCTGTTCTCCTCTCGGGATCTTGGGCACGCACGCACACACGTCCAGCATCAGTTTTAAGCCACTGGGTCTGGGACATGAACCGCGGTCGACTGCATGGGAGTCCAGAGATATAGCCATTATGCTAACTGCTGGTCCCTCCCTCCTACTTCTGAGTCATGTGAACGGTTGGTGAGAAGTCCATGATCTAATCCCAGTCAATAGACTAATGACAGAATTCAGAGCCCCAAGGCAAGCTCCTGGAGACTGCTCTCCAGCCTGACACTCTGCCTCTTGGGTAGTGAAGTTCTATCCGGTTTCAACTCCTTTCTTTGGCTTGTCATTTAGCCCACATGTTCCCTACCTTGACCTGTGGGATCTCATGGGAGATTTTGTCACGTGCCTCACTGACATCCAGATATGGTAGATCTACAGAATCTTCCTAATCCCTCAATTTAATGAAAACCTTTTTTTGAAAGTACAGAATGAAGGGACCAGCAGTTAACGTAGTGGCTATGTCACTGGACTCCCATGTAGTCGACCACAGTTTGAGTCCCAGACTCGGTGGCTTAGAACTCACGCCGGGCGCATTTGCGTGAGTGCCCAAGATCCCGAGAGGAGAATGGAGGAGAAGGGATTGCGGTGTGGTCATCCCCCCTGGGGGGTGATTTCTCGCTTTCTGTCTCTTTGTCTCTCTCTGTCTGTCTGGCGAGCGCACGCGCCCTATAGCGAAAACCTCTCAAAAAAAAAAAAAAAAAAAAAAAAAAACCTCTCCAAAAAAAAAGTACAGTTCGAAAAAAAGAGTGAGAGCAGAGAAAAATAAAACTAACAACCGAAAAGAGATGGAATTTGGCATTATATTCCCTTTCCTGCTGATCCATTTGAACCAACAAATTTCTTCAGTTATTTCATCCTGAACCCTCTGATTGTGAAATACACTTCACGGGAGTCACTAAAGCTGAACAAAGAAAGCCACATGTGTTGTACAGAGAGGTCTTCCTTCCTCACAGGAGCTATGTAGCCTTGGACACAATGAGTCCTTAATACCAGCCTCCCACTTTGTGTGATGGGAATGGTGGGGTGTTGTGGGTGTGGTTAGGGTAAGCCTAACCCTGAGGCAGTGATTCTGGGGAGAGGAGCAGAGAGGGCCCTTTTTCCCTGTAAAAATCTCTTCAAACTGCTCAACTCTCACTTTCTCATCCTGATTCAGACCACCCTGAGGGTATATACCCCCTCCTGCACTCATTGCTAAGTGCCCCTGATCAGCCAGCCTGCTCCTGTCATACATGGGGAGGAAACAGGTAATACATCCCTGGCCTAAAAGAAACAGGATATTCTGGAAGCAAATTTAAACAGCAAAACTATATTTCTCAGCAAGCTCATTCTTGAACAAAGTAGTTAAAATAGGAGTACCTTCGAATTCTGGCATGAAATAACTAAAGAACATTGACTTGTAAGTCCTTTAAGCTAAATCCTCCACAGCCCTCTGCCCCACGATGTGGTGATTCATCGTGAAAAATCTGAAGCCAGCCAGGATTCGGCACTTCCAGAAGCCCAGAGTACCCGGGTATTAGGGAGATCACGTACTGCTCTCATCCCTGGAAGATTGATAGCTCGAAAGCCGTGTTGCTGCACCTCCTGACGTACAGAGTGGGAAAGTGAGGGGAGCAAATTAATTATATTCCAAAGGAACTTAAAGGAAGCTAATCAGTGCAGTGGAAGAGAGAGTCCAGGAGCTGTTTACAGATGTGCCACGATGTAGGAAAATCAGCCTCGGCTTTGTCTGGAAGAAGGAGTGGGGCTCCTCTTTTCTAGCTAATTAAAACAGGCTTATCTGAAATTTAGTTATTCATAAAGCTTGCTTCCATGAGCTGCTGTTTTTCTAATAGGACAGGAAGGCTGGGTTTCTGTAAATGTGGGTCAGTCATGTGACTCAATGACCCAGATTTCTGCAGACACCCAAAAGAAAGAGCAGAGAGAGGAAGTGCCAGCTCCAGGCTGCACGGCACAGCATGGGTGCGCCTAGCGCCTACCCCGTTGCATGTTTTCACTTGGAAATTGCAGGGTAGTATTCCTCCTTAAAAAAAAAAAAAAAAAAAAAAGGGCAGCCCCAACCACAGGTCCTTCTGCTTATTTTTGTTGATGTCTCATGATAAGGTCACAAAGAAATCTTTTAAGCATTTGAACTATGGTGAATCTTTAGACTGTGGCTTTGGCTGGGCTAGCTGACAGCGCAAGAATTGGGCTGGTGTCCCCAAGTGTCAGTGGAGTCTGGAAGTGGACTCACGCTGATTTCAGACAGCTCATCTCATTACCATTTCATTATCTCTCTGCCCATTTTCTCTGTAATGTAGCAACTGTTTTCATTGCATGGTCAGCCAGTTTTTTCCTGTTATGAATTATATTCAAGATGACATGGTTCACTGTAGAAAAACTAGAATGTAGGAAAATTAGAGAACAATACACAAAAGAAATTATTAAAAAGTGAGAAGAAGAAAATGTACCTTTCAACCCCCATTCATAAATCATCATTCTTACGATAATTTGAGGCAATGGACAAGCAGCTGTTTTGCTACCTGGTGTGAAATCACAGGTCTGCCATTCTCAGCTACAAGATTTGGCCAAATGATCTCTTTAAATCTTAGTTTCCCTTTTTGTAAAATATAGATGCCTATGTGAAAAAAATGCCTTGAAACACATAAAAGACGGAGAACATAGTGAACATTCAATAAATGTGCACTGGAAAAGACACTGAACAAGTGCTTGAATGAAATGTGTCCCATGTGGTATGTGGTTGTTGATGTCCCAGATCCCTAGTTCATCGCCAACAGCAACATTAAAGGATAGTGGAATTTGCTTAACCCAGCACAAGAGCAGCGAGTACTATTTAAGTGTTAGTTATTATTATTGCCTGGCATGTTATTAGTATTCATTAGCTATTTGTTGAATGAATGGTTGTTGGTCACTACCCTTGGGTAGTTTAAATTTGAGAGAGAAGACAAGAGAAGATTCAGAAACAATGAGTTGTGAGCCACTTGGTACCCAATTTGAGGGGAGAGCTCCCTAGGGGACATTTTATTTAGGAGTTTACTTGGTGTGTTCAGTTGATTAAATTGCTTCTCTTACAGCTTGAGTGTTGCTGAGTAATAGATCTGGAATCAGATCCTAGCATCCTACCACGGAACAGGGGAATATGTCATGCCTTCATTAATTCACCTTTTTCCTTTTATTTTCAACAAGCATTTCCTGAATGCTTATTGACAGGCACTGTGTCAGAGTCTAGAAATCCAAAGATATTTGCAGAGGCCACTGTTTTGGTTAGGGCTCAAAGGGGGATTATAATGTACTATGACAAACGCTTTGAGCCAGCAGTGCCTAGGATCCATGAGAGCTGGTGTGTGTGTGTGTGTGTGTGTTTTTTTTTTTTTTTTTTTTTTTTTGGGAGAGGTTTTTGCTATAGGGCACATGCGCTCGCCAGACAGACAGAGACAGAGAGACAGAAAGCGAGAAATCACCCCCCAGGGGGGATGGCCATGCCGCAATCCCTTCTCCTCCGTTCTCCTCTCGGGATCTTGGGCGCGCATGCACCCGCGCCTGGCGTGAGTTTTAAGCCACTGGGTCCGGGACGCGAACCGCAGTCAACTACGTGGGAATCCAGCGACATAGCCATTACGCTAACTGCTGGTCCCTGTATCTTTGTGCTAGAGAGGCAGTATCAGAGCACCCTTTACATAGGTAGGTCCAGTGGAACCAACTCCCAAGAGGAGAAATAGGTATTAGCTCATAGTGAGAATGGGACTTATTACAAACTGAGGACACAAAAGAAGCATTTGCAGAGTTTGAAGAGAGTGAGTCAGCTGAGAGAAAGATGAGTAGTTCAGCATGTCTAGATGTCTGGGTGAGGAGGGATATGAAGGTTTTTAAGTTTAACACTGAATAGGGGTGGTTGCCATTGAATAGTTATTTGTTTATATTTATGTTTTAATGTGCCAGAGAGTATGTGTGCTTGCTGGGCAGAGAGAGAAGGGCAGAGAGAGAGAGAGAAAGAGGGAAGTGAGGGGTGAGGGGGACCAGCAGGTGGCCTGGTAATTAATTTGGGTAGGGCTGGATTCTTACATGGCTGACCGCAATTCTAGTCTTGGAACTGGTAGCTTGAAACTCATGCCAGGCACATATGCTTGCATGCCCAAAATCCCAAGAGGAGAAGGGATTGTGGCATGGCCATCTTCCCCAGGGGGGTGGGGGGGTGGGGTGTGATTTCTTGTTTTCTGTCTGTCTCTCTGTTTCTCAGGTGAGTGCATGTGTTCTATAGCAAAAATCTCTCCAAAAAAAAAAAAAAAAAAACGGGAAAGTGAGGAAGCAGCCATGTGGGGGATGGTCATGCCACAATCCCTTTTTCATTTCTCATTCCTTTCAGGACACACACTCATGCATGCCTAGTGTGTTTTTCAAGCCACAGGGGCTGAGATTTGAACTGCACAGTCAGCCAGTGGGATCCAGCCACCTTAATCACCACACTATCACCTGGCCCTAATTGTTTTTTCTTTTTTTTTAAACTTATTTATTTCTTCCATGAATAAAAGAGAGAGAATGAAACTGTACTTCGAGCAAGGCTGCTTCAGCCAGCTCCGGATCACCAGGCCCAAGTGTGTCTGGTGGGCTCAGGGCACAAACTCAGAACTCTTGTATGTGAGTCAGCCTCCCCGAGCACTGTGCTTTACCCACTTTACTGCTTTGCCATCATACAGTCCTAATATTGAGTAACTTTTAAAGCTGGGGTAACATACAGTTTGGTAAAACAACCCAAAGCTATATGTGGGGGAGTGGGAAATAGTGGGCGGGAGAGTAGACTGGAACCCGGAAGACTAGTCATTCACAATTCAGAATGAAGGGTGGGACAGCAGATTGTGAGGAAGGGACCAATCGATGATTTTAAGAAGGACATTCCACATAGTTTGGTGTAGACACAGCCAGTGGATGTGCCTGTGGATATGTGTGGTTGGATGGAGTGAACAATTTAGAAAAAAAATTAATGATGGTTCTTAAGTTTCTGACTCATCATAGTACATACAGAATGGTTAGACCTTTTAGCTGGGTTGAAAATTGTAAAAGTAAAGAACAAGGTTGGGGGGATGATAATGTACCAGGGGTGTTGGAGGAACCGCTGCCCTATCAGACAGAACTTCCGAGTAGGATGGCACTGAACACGAGCTACTGCAGGGGGAAGCTGGAAAGCATGGCTTTCTTCATGCAGATTTTCTTCTTCTAGTTGGATCTATAATATATCTCTTGATTTTCCCTCATTAAGTAGCTTCAGGAGCTACCAACTTACATTTCGTTCTGTCTTCTCAGAGTAATTGTCCTGTCAATAGAGAACCATGGTACGCTGTACTTGTTTTAAATACAGTACAAAGATCTTTCCTGGCGAAGGGACTTAATCTGAACAACTAATTTCCATTTTTGGGCTTTTTGCCAGGCGATTTGAAGCAGCACTTAGGAGCAGGGAGAAGTAGATTAACACTGACTATAGTTTTTGATGTTTTTGCTCCAAGCTGATAAAGTAATGAAATTTTTATGATTTCAGCATGATTTCGTGGACGTGTCACAATTATTTATCTGCTTCTTTTAAGTAAAGGAAATGAAATTCTTTGAGAAAGTCTGCCCTCCCCTTGTAGCTGAATCTATCTTGTGCTGTCCCCCACCTTTCCTTAATCAGATCATTTATTACACTCTACAAGGGAAATGCCCCTAGTTTCCCAGCCATCACCAAGCAGGAGGAAGGTAATCTTTATTGCTCATTTGTTTTACCATGCTTAGAGCCTTGGGTCAAGATATTTCTTGGAAGAGAAATGGGAAGAAGCAATATGCAGAAAGTTGAAGACATGGGTATAATCTATTTCTTACCTGTCTAAAGTTTACATATTTCCAATATGGTGGGATAAAGAATTGGTTTCAACAGTACTTATTTAGGCTGATGATTGCATACATATATTGGAGGGGGAGCTTCCTGATGGGGCGATAAAGGATTATGTGCCTATAAAATAACAAGGCATAGTAGTTCTGACCTGAAAAGGTTTATGAAGTTTTTGAGAGAGATGGATTTCTGAACAAAGAAATGCAAAGCAATGAGGAAAGTACTCTTAATATAATAAAAGTATATCCAAAATAGTATATGGAGGTTCAGTGCATAAGACTGGAGACTGCTAAGAAATTCCTTTCAGACCAATGTACTTTGGGCAATTGACACACTTTTCTATCTTGTGTGACCCAGATGGCCAACTTGTTGAAGGTCATGTCCCTTTCTCTGCACTAGCCTTTCTTTCCATTTCATCTGTGCTGCTTGGAATGCATTTGCTATTTTGGCTTTGGATTGCAGTTTCTTAGGTGTGAGTCTTTTCTTCTGTAGACTCCTGGAGCAGCTTCAGGGCAAGATCCCTGTGTGTTCAGCTCTCTGTCCCCTGCCCTGTCCAGAAGGCTCCATAGTGATACATGAACTTTTGCATTTTATTCTCAGATCAGCATGTAACATTGATAGTATTGGCCCCATTTTTATGGATAGGAAGGAAAAAAAAAACCTCAGAGCACTGAAAACTTTTCTCAAGGTGTCTTAGTGAGTTTGGGATGCTTTAACAAAATACTGTAGACCAGGTGAGTTAAATAATAGGAGTTTATTTCCTGTACCTTTGGAGGCTGGGAAGTGTGAGATCAGGGTGGCAGCCTGGTTGGGCACTGGTGAGGGCTCCCTTCCTGTCTTGCAGACAGCCACTTCTCACTGTGTCCTCACATGGAGGAGAGAAAGAGCGAGGGAAGCAAGTTCTCTTCTGTCTCTGTCTCTTTTTATGGGTGCACGGTCCCCATTTATGAGCTCCACTTTAATGATCTAATTACCTCCCAAAGGTCCTACCTCCTGATGCTATCACACTGGGGATTAGGGGTTCAGTATGAATTTTGGGAGGAGGGATACACAGACATTTAGACCATAGCACAAAATCAGACAGCTAGTTAAAGTATTAATAGAGCCACAACCAAATCCAGACCTTTGGATCTTAACTCTTTGGGGGCTTTTCACTAAACTCTCCTATTGGCTAGCATTCCTTTATTTATAGACTGATAGGAAATTGCATTCCTGTGGATGGTCTGGGAAGAGTGATCCAATACACATAGGAGCTCCTACTTTCTTAGTTTAGGTTTCTTGGAATTTGAATTTAGGAAAATTTTCTAGGAGGAGCACAGACCACTGGTGAGGTTGCGAAGAAGAAATTCAAGAAAGAAAGGCCGCCAGTGAAGGACACCTGGTTATGCGGACACCCATGAATAAACAGGGCTTAATCAGCAGGGAAACTGGGAAATGTAAGAAACACCATGTCCATTTAGACATTAGTCAGGGTCTACTGGGGGTAGGGAGGTGACTTATGTAGACATTCAGCCTGCTATGAGGTGGCAGAGTGGCTTTAACTAGTTCTAGAAAAAGTCCTGAGATGGCAGGAAGTCACTTGGAGCATCCTGAAATGGGAAGATTCCAGGGATATAAATGAGGCACTGATTGTGTCTCCTACACCTACTATTTTTCTTACATGGATCCAGACTGATAGATAATTTTCCTAGGCACCTAGCCTTTGCTCATAAGGGCTCTAACAGTGACAGTTACCTTTCTCTGCTGTGGTATCAGGCTGAATGTCCATAAACACCTCTACTTAATCCTTTCAACTTTATGAGGAAGGTTATTCTTATTTTACAGATAAGAAGACAGTGAACAAACAAAATCAAGTTTGGAAAAGAAGGCTTACATGCAAGGAAAGTTAAATAGAAATAGACTTAAATAGTAAAGACTAACGATATTTGTTATGGTTTGGATAATGGTTTGTCCCTCAAAGGTTCATGTTTTGGAATTTGGTCTTGGTGATACATGCCCCCACCCCCATTCATGTGTTGAAACTTAGATTGTACTGTAAAGGTACTAAAGTGAAAATCCTTTCAGGTGGCCAGGTCCCCCATAGCCTATCGCATGATTTGAGTCCTGGACCCAGTCACTGGAGAAACTCTCCAGGCACATGTGCATATGTGCCCAAAATTCCAAAAGGAGGGAAAGATGGAGGAAAAGGCATTACCTCATGAGCATTCCCCATGGGGGTTGGGGGGGACTTTCTCCTCTCCTTCATTCTCACTTTCTCTCTGTCAAACATGCATACCCTCTAGGAAAATAAATCCTTTCATGGTGTCCCCCAGTGTGAAAAACACATTAGGGTAAGCATCCATGTTTGAGTTTTGAGGGATATATAAGCAGAAGAAGGGGGCAGGTAGAGTCCATGTGGATTTAGACTGGAACAAGAGAGAGAAACTCAGAGATCCAGACCACACTCTTTTCTGCCAGAAGTTGTGGGATCTGGCCACCTGAAGGGATTTTTCACTTAGCACCTTTGCAACACAACCCAAGTTCCTACACATGAATGTGTGTGTGTGTGTGTGTGTGTGTGTGTGTATGCAATTACCACCAAGACCAAATTCTCAGACAAGAACCTTTGAGGGCCAAATTATTATCCAAATCATAGCAAATATCATTAGTCTTCTGCCATTTTGTGATGCCTTTGGACTTGCCAGCCATCAGAATCATGCATTTTGTACATGAATATCTATTTTCTTATTAATCGTTCCAGCTCAGTTACTTCTGTTAGTGCAAATAATGCACTAAGACAATATCAGAAATACTTGAAAGCAGAGCAGACTCAGGTGCCACGTGCATTACATGTAACAATGACTGCCATTTATTGAGTGGCATGGATGTGACATGTTCTTGGTGAGGCACTTTATGATAATTTAATCTTCGCAGTAGCTATTAGAAGTGAGGACAATTACTTTTCCCTTTTACTGATAATAAATGGAGGCACCGAGAAGTTAATTGCTGATGATTGCATATTAGGGAGTGTCAGAGTAGATGTCAGGTTTGTCTCTTTCCAATGCTTATTCTCTTAAATGCCATAGAATTATAGCAACGGAACACCTGAGAAATTAAATTTTGAGTGTTTCTTTTCTACGTTGTCTTATGTATGGTCTTTCTAATTAGCTGGTGGTTTTCATATTACCTTGTAGAAAATCAGAGCATTCTAGCCAGGGAGCAGAGTACCCAGGCAGCATGTCCATAAGAAAAGAAAAGGAAGGGGGTGGGGGGAAGCAAAGCCAAGAAAAAGAGAAAAAAAAAAAAACTTTTTAAAAACTTTCAAAATAACTTCTTGAAGTCCACATCAAAAATGACAGTTTTAAAAGCAAAGTTTTTGATCTTAAGAGCTAAGTTTTGTTGGGAGAACAAAAGGTTTCTGAAATAAAAAATGAAGGTCTCTGAAAAAAGCCAGGAATAGAGCTTTGCCATTGTAAATTGGAAAAAGGCTAGAGGAAGATATAAAAGCTTCCCTCCACGATCCTTCTTGACTAAGGATCCATAGCAGGTGGGGAAGGAGAATTGTTCAGGACTGAGCTGGAGCAGCAGGGCTTTGTGCCGCAGTGATGAACTGGACTTGGTTTCACCCTCAAGGAGAGAAACAAAGCCAATTGTGGAGAGTTTGCCACACACCAATCATAACCTTTGCTGGGATCTGTGCCAGAATCTACTACCACCTTTCTTTCATCTTTGGAGTGAGCACCATAAGTCATCTACATCAAGGACCCATCTTGGTGTTCCCCATGGCTGTATCGGGCCTTTCATGGATGGATGGCTGCCTGCTGCTTATGGATCACCCACTGGAATTGATGTTTCTTCTCTGTGCTCCAAGACCATCCTGAGTCTTGATTTGAGCCACTCAGCTTGGGTATTCTCTTTTTTATGCCCTAGGATACTCAAAGCCCTGCAAAGGAAAACCACTTCTTATTTTGGTGGGACTGATTCTATTTTAAAACAAGGGGCAAAGAATACTTTAGGGTAACTTCCACAGTAGGACCTTGAGAGATGAACAGGGACTGGGAAGACTGATTGGATGGGAGGACCTTTGAGGCTTTGAAGCAGAGTGAGCAAAAGCATGGTAGTGGAAAAGCATAGTGGGTAGAGTGGAAGGGCTTAAATTGTAGAGTTAAGGATTGGGGCTAGAATTTTAGCTAGGGAGTCCTGAATGCCAGATTGGAATTTACACTTCAGTCATAGGCCTTGAAAAACCATTGAAGCTATTTTTTGTTTGTTTGTTGATTTTTACAATGCCTTAATTAAATCTACTAACCATTTTCCATGGCTAACTTAATATTCAAAGGCCACCCCAGAGAGGCTGACGACCATGTGTAGCTTAAAGCTATATAATTGAAAAAAGGTAGGACTCAGTAGATTTGAATCCACAAGAGGTAAAATCTTGTGTTCTTGCAACTCTACCAAGTTGTTCTTCAGCCCCTCCTTTACTTTTGATAATGCTTGAATCAAGAATAGTCAGACTTCAGTTGATTTCTAGTGGGCAGGGGGCTGCAGAACCAGCTGTGTTCCTGCAGCCTTGTAAACCATTGTGTGTCTAATACTTCTACTCACCACGTTTTTCTAGTACGATTATTCCCAGGCTGTGTGGCCCCTCATTGTCATTGCTACCCGGATTGAAAGCAGTGTCAGTCACCCAGGAGCGTCACCCAGGAGCATTAGTCCCGAGGCTGTAGGTTAACCACTCTCTATCTTGACCTCTCAGTTCTTAGAGCTCCGAGCTGTAAAAGATGGATGTATATAATCTTTTGTTCTCACTTCTCCAGAGTACCTTAATTCTTATGTTAAGGGAGGAAAAGTTTTATGCTTTATTTGGATTCTTAGTATTTATATGTGGTTTTGATCTGTATTCTGTCAGCTTATTAATTTGTCTACTTTTCATTCAGGTAATGACAAATGTGGACTAGGCAAATGTTTGACATTCAAAACAGACAGCTCGGCAATTTTGTGCTTTTAGATCATTTACTCATTCCCACTTAGAGATTTATCTAAATTAGCATGACGGGCGGTTTCCTTGTATGTGTACCTATTCTTTCTGGAGCAATACTTGATGCTTCAGAGTTGGGGTGAGAGAGAGAATTTGGTAACATGAGCTATCCTTTGAGACAGACAGGACATGTGTCCTCGTGCTCTTCTCATAAATGAGGAATCTACAATGTACAGGGGTGTCATTACTCCCCAGTGGAGTGGTGATGGTTATGGTTGTTTGGGCGGAAGTAACTCAGGCTTCTAACTTCAGAATACCCAGCACCCCCCCAAAACACACAATATCCCAGCCAAACTGAGCCATTTTTATTTTTCAGGAGGTCTCATACAATTTCTATGTCTTTAAGCATCTGCGGATTTTTTTTTTTTTTTTTTTTTTTTTGGAGAGGTTTTTGCTATAGGGCGCATGTGCCCACCAGACAGAGAGACAGAGAGACAGAAAGTGAGAAATCACCCCCCAGGGGGGATGGCCACGCCGCAATCCCTTCTCCTCCATTCTCCTCTCGGGATCTTGGGCACACACGCACACGCACCCAGCGTGAGTTTTAAGCCACCGGGATGCGAACCGTGGTCGACTACGTGGGAGTCCAGCGACATAGCCATTACGCTAACTGCTGGTCCCAGCATCTGCAGATTTTATTATTGTTAATGATAATGATGACAATGACAAGGAAGGGTAACAAATGAGTAATCAACTCTTTCCTCACATTTTCTCCTTCAAGATTACTATTTCCCATTTATGAGATTAAAAAACTGAGGCTTGGAGCATTTGGTGAACGAGGGTACATTTATTTCTTTCTCTCTCTAAAGCTGCTCCCTCCACCTTGGGGATGTTTCCTCTCTAGCTACAGTTTATCCTTAGGACCCAGGTATCCATCTCTTGCCCTCATACCCATCTCACGTCCCCAGTCAGTATTGAATGCTGTCCCCACTTCCAAAGCATCTACCCCACTCTATACCTTATTGTACAGCACTGCATTGGCCATTTTATCTGGCTAACTCGTCATGGAGATGGGCACTCACACATTTCTCTGGTTTTGTAGTGCGTCCCGGCTGGGCACCATGCTAGATGATCATTGTTCTGCGAAGGTGGAATGAATGAAAAACTGAAGGAGACTATTTCTCAGAACCCCTCAGCTGTCTCAAAGCATGACTCTTGAAGCCCTTCCCTTACTAGCCTGTAGCAGGTGATCAACAAATATTTGTTGGCTGAATGAGTCTGATAAAGAAGATTCTGAGCAAGTTGTGATAGGGAGCTTTTGGCACCTGGCAGTGCTTCAGGCTGCCAGGAAAACCAGAGTGGGGGGTTGGAGGTGTGGGCGGAAGCAGGAAAGTTGCTAACAGGCCACCTTCCCTTTGGTCTTTGTGAGTTTCATAGAAGCCTGGCAGTGACTTCTGTTTTTTTGAGTAGCACCTAAGTGTCAAAGTTATGTAAATGAAGAAGAAAATAGTATTTTAGTTGCTATTTCTTATGCCGCTGACTAATATCATTAGAGACAGATGAAAGAGACCTGTAGGAAGGCAAACTTTACCTAGTTTTGTGTGCACAGGTGCGTTGCTCTGTGTGTGTGTGTGTGTGTGTGTGTGTGTATTCCCACTTGTGTGTTTCTGTCTGGGGATCTAGGAGGAGTTCTGTTTTGCCACCAGCTTCTCCATAAAAGGCATTGCTGTCATCACAGTGAAACATGTGGCATCAAAGCAGCAGCGGCAATTATGCCACCATTTGGGTGTCTGTGCTATGGCAGCATCTGCTGGTGCTTTGAGACTCCTCTGCCAGGATTTCGCCTGCCAAACCATCCAAACCATATGTTCTCATCAGCAGGAATACCCGCATCCCGAGTCTTTCAGGGGTGAGGCACCGTAGATCAACAACCGACGTCTCGATCTGGATAAGCACAGCTTGCATTTGGCTTTGATAACTGAGAGGAGGAGACAGGATGCTTTGCCATTTTACTTTCAGCAACAATAGGTATTAAAAATAATGTTGAATTTACTTCTGATCCATGATAACTGACAGTGTAATTAATGGATTAATTAATTACGAGCGCAGTATTTTTCCAAGGCTTAATCTACCATCTCGTTGTTGGTGAGAAGCATCATTAAACCAAATAGCATGAAGGGCTTCTCTCAGAAGCAGTTGTTTTCATAAGTGGCAGAAGAGTTTCTTAACTTCTGGTTGTGGAAGATTCTAATTTTTGTCAGCGCTAACACAGGAATCCTATATGCTATTGATTTGTTGTCTTGCAATATCTCAAGTGTTGTTCTCAATTGCTTTCTAGTTGCTATAGAAGTATGTGTTTTATTCTCCACCTCTCTGCCTCTTAAAGAGTAGATATACCAAATTTAAGAACTGCATATTCAATTCTTTTCTACTCCTAGGAACCCACCACAGCATCAGGCACCTAGGAGGTGCTCAATAAATCACTCAATGAAAGAGTAACATCGACAGAGTCAAGCCTGGTGATTAAGAGAGCCAGATCCCACATGGCCAGTGTGGTTCTGTCCCTAGTCCCAGTGGTTTGAAAAGCACACCAAGCACTTGTGCATGCGTGCCCCAAATCACAGAACAGAGACATGGAGAAGTGATTGCAGCATGACTGTGCCCCACCGAGGGGTACTTTCTCCTTCTTCTTTTACTCTCTGTTTCTCTCTCCCTGGTGAGCAAATGTACCCTCTAACAATTAAAAGAAAAGGAAAAAAGAATACCATTCACAAGTAAGAGTTATTTAGGAGGCATTACAGTATGGTTAAGTAATTGACAGGTTTTAAAGATTCAAATCTTTATCAAATGGTCTTGTGTATATGATAAGAATTAAAGTAGAAAACTCATTTTAAATCACATCCACCATCCTTCCAGTTTCTTGAATAATCCACAGTTAATAGAAGACCCTTTTCCTAATATACACGCATAAAGAATACTTGTCCCTACCTATACTGATGGAAGCTACTGCAGTCTTTCAAAAAGGTAAAAGTTTTTATTTTTCTACTTCTCCCTAACTTTTAATTAAAACATATTAACTATGCTTTCATCAAGATAGGTATCTCTGGTTTGTTTTCTATCATGCCCATTGCTTGACAAGTACTGGTGCATGGTAGGTGTTGCTGAATGAATGAATGAATTCCATATCCTCTCTAATGCAGTTGTGGTGTACAGTAACCATTTTTCTATCTCACGCTGTTAATTAAAATATTTTAAGGAGCAAAAATATGTATTTTCAGGAGTACTAAAGACTTTCCTACAGTTTTCCTAGATATTTCACCCATTGTCCTTTATCTATTTCTTATTCTGTCTTCCTGTGAAACTAAAAGACCTGGTATTTACATAGACACTTGAGTTGAGTGGCAGTATTTACCTTATCCAACACTCAGAGTCTCCCTTCTCACATAGTGGGTGCTCAATAAATATTTGTATAAATTTTTGTTGAGACACTACAGCCTGTCTGATGGACTGGCAACTCTCTTCCACATTCGGGTACCTTTGTGTTCATTAGTATGTGTAAAATGAGCCTGGGTGCCATTAGGCCTGGATCTTTCATGCCAGCTTTTTCTCTTACCATTGTCTGCCGAGTCCAGTAGGTTAGTTGTACTACAATTGTTATTATTTTACAAAGATGCTTTTTTCAGTTTTTAAAATGCCTTCCTTTCCTCCCTGTTTTGCATCCTCCATTCTTATGACCTAGATTCCGTGGTATGTTTTCTGGTCTCTCCCTTGGGTGTCCTTGCCGCTTCTTTCTCTTTCTGTGTTAACATTTAATCAATTGCACTATAGTATACACTCCTCTGGGTGTCACTTCCCTTGGGGGACACCAGCTTTTTTGCCCTTGTATTCTTGCCTACCTCCTTTCCCCCCCAGTCATCCACTCTGACACTGGGTTAGTCCCCCTGCATATTCAAGACGGTATAAATATTTACAGAAAGAAGAGGTGATAGCTCCCCTCACATACCAGGGAGGTTTAAATCTGAGTTGCCACCAATAAATCTGAGGGGAACGGTACACATCTGTGAGTTAGGCATCTTACAGTTTTAATCCTCACAAACTTTGAGAGAACGATCTGATCATACACACCTGCTTTCTTAGGAGGACACAGAGATGTGGAGCCAGTGAGCAGAGCGTTAAAGTGTGAGTAGGTGTAAACTGGGATTTGTTCACTCATCTACACCCTTGTCACCGTAGTGCCTGGCTGCCTCACTCCCTTACACTCAGGTTTTTATATTGGCCAGAGAGCTGGAATGTAAACAACCATCCTCTTGCTCTTCCTGGCCCAGCATTGGGAGATCTAGTTTCTCTATATGGATGACATCCTGGAGGTGGTTGCCGACAGAGGAACTGAGTATTGCGGTGAGCTGTGAATTAGCCACCTCTCTTAGCACAGAGGTGGGGACCAGCCGGGGACCCTGCAGAAATGTGATGAAATGAGAAACTATAGCTCAGGCGTAAATCACACTGGATTTCCCCATCTCATCAACCTGCTCTTAGAACAAGGCGTTAGGTTTTGTTTTGCTGTCCCTTTGATACCCGTGCTGCCCACATCTCCTTTATAAATCAATGAGATTTGGTACAAATATGGTTTTTCTCAGGTAATGATAGTACATTACTCTGGGAATTTTGTGCCACTTATGTCACAAATGTACACTACCCTATACTGTAGCAAAACTAAAACTGTTTACAAAGTGCTTTTAGGATTGGCCTTTATATAAAAAAAAAAATTTAACTGGGATTTGGGCATTAAGCAATACATTTGCCCAGATGTTAAAAGTTAATTTCTAAGGGACAGGAAGATCTGTTTATGGTATGTGAAGGAAGCTTAAAGGGAATTAGTTTAATTGTGTATGAATATTAAACAATCTTCTGCCGTCTGCTGTCAGCGGCACATGGGTCCCTTAAGGTCCGCTTTTCCATTACTCTGACTTTCTCCCCATCTGAATGGAGTTCCCAATATAATTAACATGCCTCACATAGTTTCTTTTGAAGCTTTGACTGGGTTAAATCATTTTTACTTATGCAAAGTAGATTGGCTAAAACCTTTTCCCCAAATACCTGCCAAAACCCAGCTATTTTTTGTTTTCTCTTGCAAGTGACACATGGCCAGACTCACACAGTTTATCACCAAATTACCAGCTACTCTATATAATTGTGCTGCTCTTTCCACCCATCTTCCCATAAAAGCTTACTTGTTTCAGGAACTGGCCTCCATCCCTCACCCTGCAAATACTCCACCTCTTTTCCTTTCCCAGATCCTATCTTAAGATGATTGCCCAGATAGATATCGGAGACAATCTATCTGCCTATGATATAGAACACTGCTTTACAAACTTCTTTTGGCCACAATCTATAGTAGGAATTAGATTTTATATTGCTGTACAGAACACACACACACACATGCATACATACACACACAGATCCCACAAAGGCTTCACAAGAAGATATTGCATTTGTTTTCCTGTGTACCAAGATCCAGGAGGCTTAAACCACAAAAATGTACTGTGCCATGGGACCAGCAGTTAGCGTAATGGCTGGATTCTCATATAGTCAACCGCGGTTTGAGTCCCGGACCCACTGGCTTAAACTCACGCCGGGCACGTGTACGTGCGTGCCCAAGATCTTAAGAGGAGAATGGAGGAGAAGGGATTGTGGCGTGGCTGTCCCCCCTGGGGGATGATTTCTTGCTTTCTGTCTCTCTGTCTCTCTCTGTCTCTCTGAGAGGCACACACGCCCTGTAGCAAAAACCTCTCAAAAAAAAAAAAAAAAATGTACTGTGCCACCATTCTGGAGGCAAGAAGTCTGAAGTCAAGGTGCTGCGAAGATGATACTTTCTCTGAAGGTTCTAGGGAAGAGTTCTTTCTTGTCTCATTGTAGTTTCTGATGGTTATCAGTGTCCCTTGGTGTTCTCATCAGGTGCAGAGACCATTGGCTCCTCCTGGTTCTTGCCCAGCTCCTCTGAGATCATCAGGAAGAGAATATACACTTCACAGTCGAGGGGATTTCTGAATTACTGATATAGTTGGCTTTTTGCCTGTGTCAGTTTTTTCATCTGTCAAAATAGGTTTAAACTGAAGTTTTCCAAAGGCAGGAGTGAACTAACTGGGGTGGTACAGTGGTAATGCAATGCTCTGCAATGCTGGGTCCACATGGGAAGGTCCTGGGTTCATGTCCCAAGGTCTTCCTTACACCCTAATACATGCATGTCTGAGATCCTAGCTGGCTGGGAGTGGACCACAGTTTGAAGACCCAGTTAGAAAGAGTCTCTCTCTTTCTCAGAAGAAATATAAATAAACTTAAAAAAAAAAGTAAAAAGGCAGATGTGTAACTTCATTAGACATTTGTTATGAAATGTCAAGTAGTGATTTATTAACTTAGCAAGGTATTGCCAAAGAAATCCATAGGAGGCCTGCAGCCTGGCTTGAAACAACCGAGAGTCGTTTTCTTTGTAACTATTAATATCTTAGCCTTGGATCACTTATCCACTGAAGGAATATGTATTTTTTTTTTTTTCCCTTTGATTGTGTTCTTTTAAGTGTTTTCTCTGCAGATCACAGTCTTCAACAAGCAGGCCTTGTGCTGAGAAGATAAGGTTAGTGAGAAATGGCAAGTATTATGCATTAGCCAGATTCCAAAAAAATCTAAATGCTCTATTGAGAAAAATTACACAACACAAAACTCATATGGGTAATGTAAGCAGAAATATGGAAACTTTAAGAAAAAAAATAAAAAAGAAATGATAGAGAAAAAAAAAGTAATATAAATAAAGAATACCTTCAATAGGTTCATAGGTAGACTTAGCACAGCCAAAGGAAGACATTGGTGGACTTGAGGATATCCCATGAAAAATGGAATTAGAGTAAGAATTTATTTTAATGCAAATTTTTTTGAAATTCATACATAGTTTTTTATAATACACATTTTTCATGAACTCTTTGAAATCCCAGTAAGTTAACAAAACATCCCAAACTAAAGCATAAAGAGAAAAAATGGGGGGAAAGGAGACAAGTAACTTTTGAGAACTGTGGACCATTATAAAAGATTTAACATACGTACGATGGGAATTCCAGACAGAAAAGAAAAAGCAGGGCAGAAGAAATAGTTGAAGTAATACTAGTCAAGAACTCTCCAAGATGAATAACAAAACCCCAAGTCCGAGAAGCTCAGAGAATACCAAGCAATATAAAACCCCAAAACCCAAATCAAGCAAACAGAACCCTATACCTATACACAGCATATTTAAACCACAGAAAACCAAAGGCAATGAGAAAATCTGAAAGAAAGTAGAGGCAAGGGACCAAAAAATATAGATGCTGAAAGTCGTCCATACTTCTCCCACCCCCACCCCACCACGCCTTCTTCACTAACATGATGCTAGGGCCATATATTTTACAGACACGTTTTCCTAACTTTCAAGAGGAACATGATATCTAGTTTATACAGATTCTTCTAAGGAATTAATAAAAAAAAGGGAGAGGAAGTGAGAGGAACCACACTGTTTAAAGTTGACTTTTAACTCTAACTGGACAAGCTTAGGATAAAGAAAACTGCTAGCCATTCTCACTTGCAAAGATACACATGAAAATTCTAAATAAGATCTTAGCAAATGAATCTTTCACTGTCATCTAAATAGATACATCTCATCCAAGCAGGATTTCTCCTAGAAGGTAGTGCAGCATTAAGAAATTAATCAATTTAAAACATGGGGCTGGATGGTGTTAAAGCAGTAAAACGTATGTTTTGAGGGTTGCCTTCATGTTCCCATGTTACAGGTTCGCATCTGGGAACCTCCTTGAGTATGTCAAGAGTGTGCATGTGCCTGGGATCCAAAGCTGGCTGAGGGCAGATCATGGCATCAGGGACCTAAGCAGGAGTGCTGTCTCTCTCTTTTCCTTTCTCTCATTCATGGAAAAAAATAGAGAGAAAGAGAGAGAGAGAGAGATGAGTGAAGATATTAAAGAAAAGAGGTTAAGTAGTTCGCTCAGTCATACAGCTATTAATTGGTAACACCTCAATGCCACTCACACATGTTAGAGCCCAGCTGTTCTCCGCCATTCTGTCTGTGATGAAAGACACCCAAAAATGTGGGATAAAGAGACAAACACAACTGTAATGGTGGTGACAGGTGGAAAAAGCCCATGGTACCTGGTCTAATTACATTGATCTTTCATTTGGATTTTTGTTTCTTCTCTTTATTTTACCCAAACTTGTAAGTCCCCATTCTCAGTACCTCCTGAAATGGTTTAATTCGTAGGTGTCTTACTTGCTGAGTTTCACTGAGTCAGTTGTACTCTTTTTTTTTTTCCCCATAAAAAGGAAGGTTGTCTTTGTAACGTAGAGAAGCCCTCAGAATAGTGAGTTAAATACGAGTCATTACAATATGTGATTAAGTGCCAGGTGGATATTGTAGACTGTAAGTGCAGTAGGAGTTTAGAAATATAAGCTAGGGGTATGGTTAGGAAGATAAAATTAAAGAGTTAGATGTGAGTTAGATCTTCAAATTTAGAATTGCCATTTTCAGAGTCAGAGCTGATTTCCAGAGGGGTTTGGTCTGTGTCAGGGTGTTGCTGTTGTTAAGAGCTCCGAGGGAGAACATGTGGGACACTGTGCTTGTCAGTCTGCCCCATCCAAAGGGAAAAGTTTGTAGTAAGGAATGACGGGAAATAAGTATGGGAAAAGTTTGTATGATTTTTATTGGGTCATCACCAAAGTCATGACGTGTTTTTTTTGTTTTTCTATGCAAAAATGTATCATGACTTTTCTGATGACTCAATATTTTGAAAAGGAAAGCGAGTAAAGGTCTTTGGACTTTCATCCCTGAATTCATTCATTAAAGCCTCCTTTCAACAAATATCAAGTTCTATTCTAGGCTATTATAATAGTAAAAGTACTAAATGACGTGATTTCTGCTTTCAAGGAGCTTTGCAGCTTGAAAGGCAGATGTGTCTGTAACTGAAATATGCCAGGACAGGTGCTACCCCAGTGGAATGCTGGGCCAGAGGAAGGAGTCATTCTGTCAGGTAAAAGGAAGACTAACAGTGACCTGGGAGACTGCAATTCCAAGTAAACAATCCTGGGTAAGTTCGAGTAAATGATTCCTCTTTGTCAAGTTCTCACTGAGCGTTTGATGGACCTTGGAGGTCTTCTGTCTGTGTGAAGGTCTTGGTATCAGAACCCGATATGGCAGTCGGATGATGCTAGCCTACTGGAAGAAAAACTCATTTCAGAGTATAGTCTGAAGAACCGGTTCTATTTCTGATTCTTTGTGTTACCCCAGGTCCTGATAAAACCATATTTTAGTAACAGTTTATAGACTTCTTCTCTAATTATATTTTTAGCACATAGAGGTTTTAAAAAATTACTTCATAACTAAGTTTTCTTTTCTTAAATAAAGACCTTAGTGCCTCCTCCAGTAGTGTAACCAAGGGAACGGTGCTCTCATCTCCCTGAGCATAATCTGACATATCTTTGCTTTGTGACTGTGAGTAACTTGCTGGCATGAAAGCCATACAGACTGCATGGACTTCTAGAATAGTCCCAAAAGGGAGAGATGACTTACATGGACCCTCTGATTAGGTACTCTGTGTGCGCCTGACCTGGAGGAACATTTTGATTTCAGTTCCTTTCTGGGAACCAGTAGCAACAAATCATAGTAGCTCCCCACGGTGCAGATTCTAGGGACCTCTGAAATGCAGGTGAGGAGAATCCTTAGTGTGGGTCAGATAGATATAGTCTTGCAGACAAACACAAGCCTGGTCCACAAGCCTGTACCCTTTTCTTGACCAGATGAAGAATCTATCCTTCAGATCCTGGAGGAGCCTCTGTTTTTCCATAATGTTATCAAGTCAGTGATTTTTTTTTTAAAGAATTATTTCCTTTATTTTATTTACCACTATTACTATTTTCATTTTGACCAGAGCAAGACAGAAAGAGAGGGGGGAGTGGAGGGGGGGGAAGCGAGAAAGCAAGCTGCCAGGCCCAGGACTCAAACCGTGGGCAGCCATGTGGGATCCTGTCCAGCACCCCTAACCACCATGCCACGTGTCAATCCCTCAAGTCAGTGATTTTTACATTTTTTTTTAGTATCTTAATGAGATATTAAGACCTTCATATAATTGGGCTATGGGAAGCTAAACGTTTTTGAAGGTGAAACTCAATTATTCTAGCTGCCAGATACCAACCTCATGGGTACTATCTGGGCTCAGGTTTAAACCGGGTGATTTGATTTGATAGGGAAATTCTTTAGGAGGTATTGCAAAAGAGTAGGAGGGCAGTCTGTGTGCTTAAGGGAGAAAGACGGGGAAATGGAGAGTGACTGTCTAAGGGATAGTTTTTGAGGAAATGTGCGTGTTTTATTCTTATCAGTGGAGGAGCAAATACCAGTGCCAGACAATGTGCGAGGAGGTGGAGATTCAATACAGAGGAAAGGCAGGCACGGTTTTAAAAGAGCTTCTTTCATTTTGTATGTTTCCCAGACATCTGAAACACTGTGTAGCACATAATAGGCACTCAACAAATAAATCTTGCAGGGTGTCTTGAGTAAATGGTAAGAATGATCTTGTATCAGCGATGTGTTTTCTGTTTTCCAGTATTTATAGCTTAGCTGCAGTTCACGCTTTTACTGCAGTTTGCCTGTGTAACTCTGGGTTGATTTGAGAGGAAATGTCCTTGATTACAGAAATATAACTAGTTAGGACTGATCAGACTCAAATGTAATGTAGGCACCTAATTTAATGAGGAGAAAAATTACCCAAACAAGAGCATGTGTAATTATGCTAAATTTCATGACTTCGGGGTCATAAATGGATTTTCCTTGATGTTCATCTGACATGAATTAATTCCAGTTGTTGCTGACTGTTAAGCAGCGGCTTGTAGGGTCCTTTATAATAAGAGGACATTAATTCCTGTTAAATTATGATGAGCCTCCTGCAGAATCATACATTTCATTCATATGGATGCTACTAATAAGGAGAGAATGAAAGGCCAGGAGGATCATCAGGAAGCTTTTGCTGCAGAAATTGATGGGGAATGAACCTTTTCCTAGCATGGTGCATGTGGCAGGGAAAACCTGTAGGGAGGTATATTGGTCTGCTCCTGCCGCCACCACAGAAACCACAGACTGGGAGGCTTACACAACAGAAATGTATTTTCTCACAGTTCTCCGGGCTGGGTAGTTCTAGATCAGGTTTACAGGAGAATTCAGTTCCTATGAAAGCCTCTCTTCCTGGCTTCTAGATGCCATAGGGTGCATGTGCTCACTGGAGAGAGAAAGAGAGAGAGAGAGAGAGAAAGTGGGAGCTCACCCACCAGAGCAGATGGCTATACCACAGTCCCTTCTCCATTCTTGTATGGACATTTTTGATGTTGCTGCTCCTCTCAGGGATTAGTGGATCATACTTAAGGAGGGCAGAAAACACTCTAGAAGCATGACTCCAATATGGAAGGTGTGACTTCTCAGTGAGTGGCAAGGCTGAGAAAATGAGAGGATTAGCAGCACCTTCACTCTATGGAAATAATGGCATAATGATGCGAAGGAAGGCGTTTTTAATGATTTGAGTAAACGAGGGAGTGACCTTAATTCTATTCTTTTCAAATTATAGGATTAGGCAAAGGGCTTGCTTTGATGAGAAAATAAAATGGAATAATTTTCAGCCGAACTCCATTTTAAAGTTATGCCCATCTTTAAATATTTTCTTTAATAATCCTGTCAACTGTTAATGAATTAAACATTATGTATAGAAGTGTTGTTTTTATTCCTTGTACTGCAAATAAGTCTCATGAGACAAGATTTTTACATCTTCTCTGGGCTTTCTTCTTGAGGTATTTGAAATTAAGTTCCTCTGGTTAAGTGTTATATATAATTCTTATTCATGATTTTAGCACAGATGTTAATAAATGTCACCACAGTATATTTGCTTTTTTTATTAACCTGAGTTAATGAAGCTTTCATATACATATTTGTGTGTCTGGATGTGTGTGTATACATCAGTACACTTTTAAAGAGATAAGCATATTTTTTTCTCCCTTTGTAGTTAAGAGAAAGAATTCAGTGTGTGTTGTCCCAGCTGCATTTCACTACCTTTGTAGATTTTTGTTAAGTATGCTGCTTGCGCCTGTGTATTAAGCTCTCTAATGAGCTAATATCAGTTCTCTGCTACAGCTCATCCGTGCAAGTTTCTCGGCTCAGCAAAAGCATCCTCTTTCATTCATTCAGTCTGTGGAGCGGTTGTCAGTTGGTGCTATTTAGTGTGACAGGAGGGAGGAAAAAAAGCTGTGCTGTCAAATTATTATCTTTTTTTTTTTTTTCTTGGACCCAGTCCTTGCATTTGGTATTAAAAAGAAACACTTTATTTCAGGGTATTGAGTACAAAATTAGATCAGTTCCATAAGATAATGACCATATTTCACAGTTATGAGCTGGTGTGATTGTAGGGTAGTGCTTACAGTTTAGAGGCACTTCTTGTAGTTTTTAGATGAAATGAACTTGTATTTTTTTTTCTTTCAATTTTGTGCCAGTCTTCGACAGTGTTCTTCGCAGCAGTTGGGATAACAGACCCTCAGTTTTCCTAAGAAGAGAGTAGTGAGATGGACATAAGTTTTTTGATTGTTAAATTGTGCTGGTATGTTGATTTATCTACTCACTTGTAAGAAGACTTAAACAAGAACCATGCATTGCTTGATTCTGGGAAAAGAGAAAAATGTATATAAAATGTAGATCAAATGTGAGTAATAAAATAAACTGTCAGGTTTTTTTTTTTTTATTTCATTTACCCGAGGGTCTTTTTAGGACAATGATTGTATCTGGTCTGTATGCGATGGTCTGTGTTTTGTTTTGTTTTTTGTTTGTTTGTTTTAATTATCAGATGCACTCTATCTGTGGAATTCCATAAATTCATATCCTTTGTACTGTTTTCTGCCCTGGCTCCCTCACCTGCATGCTAATTCCATTATGTGGCCATTTATAAGTTTACTGTACTTGATTCAGTTTATGGTATGGGTTTGCATGTATGTGTGCATGTGTAACCACTCTGGGACTAATTTGGAGAAGGGTGGAGGTTTAACCACCCTTCTGAGACATCTGAGAGATTATAATATGGTGCCCCAGTTCTGGGCATACAACTTGACAAATACCTTTGTTGAGTCAAGTTGAGTTAACTTGAAGCCCAAGAGATGTTCCCCAATTTTTCCATTAACGGGTCCTTATTTTTGCTGCTATAAATTCTTGTGGCTTTTCTTTCTTTTTTCTTATTTTGCTTTTCGCTCTTAGCCAATAAGTAAGCTTAGTAACTGGTGGGAAGAGAGGATAAGTTTATTGAATAATTTTCCAGATCGGTTTCTGGCCCTGACTTCAGTTGCAACCAGCATGATTTCAGACATGCCAGGTCCTTATTTGCTCATTGACCTTTCTGGCCTTCCTGCCAAAACCAAGCAAAATAAACAATAAATAAAAAATATGGCTCTTTTCCTGCCATTTTCTTGGAATATAGTCTTGGGACATAAGCCAAAGCTCTACTCTAATGAGGAAAAACGTTATGGGAAGGAAATTTTCATATATCATAATGGATTTTTCCCCTTTATTTTGAACAATGGGATATGGGATCATTTTATTAACTTATATTTCATCATCATACATCTTTATATATGCATAGATCAGAAAGTCCTGTTTCTTAGGCAAGGAAACGGTTGAGAAATTATAAAATCAGTGAAAACCACTAGGCAAATTAGATTGACCCTCCTCTTTAGGAAAAAAGTTAAAGGCTATGTTTTTGGAGCCCTGCCATGTTAGCACTATGCTAGGCACTGTTGACATTTCAGTCTAACAGACTGAAGTAGGGAAGTTTATAAGACACTGCCGTAAGAACAGAGCCGGGGGGCCAGCCCCACTGTACAGTCATTAAGGGCTATGCATAGGGAGCTAGATCCTACATGGCTGACTGGTTCCAGTCCTGGCAGCTTGAAAACATGCTGCATGTGTGTACCCCAAATTCTGACAGGATGGAGAATGAAGGAAAGAGGATTACAGCACCGTCACCCCACATCTCAATCTCTCTCTCTCTGGTAAGCACACCCGCCCACTGGCATTAATTAATTTTTTAAAAATTGTGTCAGATATCCAATGCCCAGAGAAGTATATTTCTACATTTTTATGAGGTGTAAAAGTAGTGTGGGATTATGTTTAGCTCATTGTATCTGAAAGTATGTCTTCAGACCCACTGCTTGTTAGAAATGCAATTTTACAGCTTCCATCTGTACCTATTCTGGGGATGGGGTCCAGAAGCTCTATTTGTTTATTCTTTTTTAAAGAGAGAGAGATTTGTTTGCCATTGGGCGTGTACGCTCATCAGAGAGACAGAGAGACAGAAAGCAAGAAATCACCCCTGGGGGGATGGCCATGTTCCAGTCCCTTCTTCAGTCTCCTCTCAAGATCTTGGACATGCATGCATATGCGTCGGGCATGAGTTTTAAGCCTCTGGGTCTGGGACTTGAACCATGTTGACTACGTGGGAGTACAATGATGTAATTATTACACCATCTGCTGGTTCCCAGGGTTCTCTATTTTCTAAGCCCTCCAAGTGATATGGATGCTCACTAAAAATTTAGAGATTCAGGTCTGCACAGTGCAGAGCAGAGGCTCAAGGGTCCTTGAAGGAGCTGCTGGTGCAGGTGGGCGGGGCTGGCAGAAAGCGAACAGGCCTGGCAGGGAAGTCAAGTTCACAATGTCCTTAAGCTGCTACTTATTTTAGTGCCTCCAACTCTAAGAATGAAAGATTTATTTCCTATTTCATCTAAATTCGTCATGCTTTCTCATAAGTCTGTTTCCTCTGTTTTCATTCTCAGAGGAATTGTGAATCATGGTGATCATATTTTGTATAATAGCCTTTGCTATATTTCAAGGAGGATATTAAGTTCTCCGTAGTCTTTTCTTCCCCAAGCTAATTAATCCTCATTTGTCAGTCTTTTCTCTTACCTTCCAACCCCTTTCATCATTTTCATTGCTCTTGTCTGGGCTTTTCCTAAATTTTACATATTTCTCCAAAGTCACAAAGACCAAACCAAACCTGGTGCTATGTTGAGGGCTTTGCCTCTGCAAGTGGTGTTTACAGATGTCTTCACCCCACATGTTACGGTTTTCTTTAGAGAGTTTACTTGACGAAGTAGCAGAGTGTGCAAAGTACTTTCTATTTTTAACCCATTATCCTTAGACTTATAGGGCATTGGAGATTGTTCACATGGGATTCCTAGACGTATACAGGTACTGACCATTGTCTGGAGACTCAATAGTGATCCTGATTTCATCATAGATGCGTCCTTTTTTTTCCTAATGTATTTAACTGTAATCAGGTGTTTTCTTAACAAAAAATAATTGAATTGATATCATTTCAAAAATTATAAACATTTTTTTGGAGGGTCACAGCGAAGTAGAGAAGAAAGCAAAGATTTCCCATATTTATCCACATCCCCTAGAGTGGTAAATTGGTTACTATTGATGAGCTTAGACCAATACGTCCTGCTCAGTCTACTTCCGTACTCTGCATGAGGGGTTGCTCTTGGCGTCACACATTCTGTGCATTCAGACGGATGTATACTGACAGGTATCCATTGTTGTAGTGTCCTCTGTGCTCAGCCCGTTGATCTGTCTCTGTGTCCCCAGCCTCTGGCAATGACTGATCTATTTACTATTTTCCTAATTCTGCCTTTTCCATAATGTCCTCTGGATTAAATCACACTCTATAAAATGATAATGTCAACAAAAGAGCCCTTCTATGTTTGAAGGCAAATTGGTTGGAGCATTAGGACAGATAATAGGCATGCTGGCCTGTCCTCACTGCACAATAGAAAGAATAGTATCTATTCGTACCAGCAGTTGACATAATGGCTATGTCACTGGACTCCCATGTGACTGACTGCAGTTCGAGTCCCAGACCCAGTGGCTTAAACTCATGCTGGGCGCGTGTGCATGTGTGCCCAAGATCCCGAGAGGAGAATGGAGGAGAAGAGATTGTGGCGTGCCCATTCCCTCTGGGGGGGGTGACTTCTCACTTTCTGTCTCTTTATCTCTCTCTCACTGGTGAGTGCACACACCCTATAGCAAAAACTTCTCAAAAAAAAAAAAAGAATAGTATCTATCATTCAGGAACTTGACTGTAGTGCTAACTTGCTACTATATGTAAAAGAGCTTAGTGATTAGCAAATGGTAGTAGTTGTGTTTTCACCTTTTGTCTCATATGCGCCTTTTAATCTACTATGATCATTTGTTCAGCTAGCCCTAATATATTTAAATAGAAATCTATCAAATGGAGCTATGTTTTCTTTAACTATACTTCTGCATTCTTTTTTTTTTTTTTTTTTTTGAGAGGTTTTTCGCTATAGGGCACGTGCGTTTGCCAGACAGACAGAGAGAGACATAGAGACAGAAAGCGAGAAATCACCCCCCCCCCAGGGGATGGTCACGCCGCAATCCCTTCTCCTCCATTCTCCTCTCAGGATCTTGGGCACGCATGCACACGCGCCCGGCGTGAGTTGTAAGCCACCGGGTCCGAGACGCGAACCGCGGTCGACTACGTGGGAGTCCAGGGACATAGCCATTACACTAACTGCTGGTTCCCTACTTCTGCATTCTTGTCACTTTCACATATTTATGTTTCTGTGGATAGGGGATGGAAAAGAGGTTCAGTTTTCAGTTTCCTCAGTCCAAATTGGCCTTCCCTATTCTGTATCTTGCCATAGGAAGCCCTTCTTACTCCACTGGATGTCTAGAATTTCAACTTTTCCTGCTTGGACTAAAAGCAATAAAAAAGGAAATAGGATAGTGTGGGTTTGCTGAACAGCACTAACTTGACAATGTAAGACACTTTTCTATATCATCATTTCAGTTTTCGTCAAGAACATGTAGGTTGACAGGCAGGAGAGGGAGATTTCTAATCCAGGCTTTTGCAGTGCGAGAATGAAATAAATATTCTTTACAGAACAGAGAGGAAGGTGTAGCTGGTTTCATTGGGTCCTCTCAGGAAGTGTAGCTTTATTGGCCCAGTCTCTCCTGATTCTGGGATCTGTGTGTGTATGTATGTACACACACACACAGGCAATGTTTACACAGGGTGTCCTTTCAGTGATTGCTATAGAAACAGGTGACAACCACACCTACTTCTCTGTTTGCTTTGGGTGTTGTGAGAGGAATTCAGAGAGTGCTGTTGGACGTGCCTTTCTTTGCTGGGTCTTGATCTGGTTAGTGATGTTTCATCCTTACGATTTCTTCTTGTTCTGCCTGGTGGGATATCATTCCCTATCCTTGTCATTTCTTTTAGTTTTCTGTCCTCAGGCTTTACTTTAAGTTCTTGTGCTTGCAACAAAAATTACCTATCTAAAAATAAGTTGGAAGATATCATTGACACCTTCCCTCAGCCACCATTTCCCTACTTTTTGAGCTGGAAAACTAGGCGGTCTTATAAAATTAAAACTACACCAGACACTAGTGAACAAGTGAGAATTTGATGTTTTAGTAGAGAAGCAGAAAAATGTCCATGGCTTTGATAATCTGGTCAATACAGGGTACATCAAGTTAATTAGAAAGTTTGTCAAGGCCAGGCTTGACTGTTGGCTTTCTGTTGCAAAATAAAAATAAAATATAGTTACGTTCATAGAATTGTAATTTAAATTTAGCCTGTCATTTCTAAATCTTTTTTTTTTTTTTTTTTCTTTTTTTAAGCTTTGCATTGGTTTTGTATTTCTTTGCTACCTCTTGGCCTGGGAGAAATACAACACATGGGCTTGGATGCTATTCTGTCTTGGAAACATGCTCACAAAGCTGAATATAATAAAAGGATAATTTTCTCAGCAGGAGAACAAAACATACTATCCTCTTGCAACTGGGCTTTAAAAAATCTAAAGAATACACTCACTTAGATAAATTTGGCTTGTATTTTAATATTTTTGCAATGACATCTCTGCTTCAGAATGTTCTCAATTGGAAAATGCAAAACTTTCTTTTCCTGATGTTCTGGGAGGAAAAATAAAAAGATTTTTCTGCCAATTTCAGCGTGCATAACTGGGGTGCCTGTTTAAATAGTTCTCTTTATAAGTTACAAGCCTAGAATAATCCTGCCATCTCACAATTTAAAATGTGTTCTCATTTGATCTAATTTATTCAGCACTGAGGGCCGTTGGCATGCCACAGATTGAGCAGCCTCTCGCTTTTACATGCCTTGGGTCTTGCATTCCTGGATGTTTGTGTGTTCTTTGCATGTCTGAATCAGAATGGGTATGGAATCAGACTGCATGGAGTGGGAACAGATGCCTCAGGCCATTAGCTAGTCTGTCCTCCTGCATCGCAGGAGCAGCAGAATTGCATGTAATTGACCCCAGGTTGGTCATAGTTTCCGAAAACCGGTGCTTCACTAGATCACCCTCTATTTCCATGTTCAAATGTTGGCAGCTGTGGTTTAGGAACACACTGGATTGTCACAGTGTAAATAAGAGTACGTATAGTCTCAGAAAGAAAAAAAAAATGGCTAGGCATAAATCCATGTGGTAGCAGATGGTTTAGAACTAAATTGGGGGGTGGTCCCTGGTACTGGTGAGTTTGCAAGGTATAAAGTGACCCCTGAAATGCTTGAGGGATTATAGCCTCTAACAATTTAGAGGTAAAAAGGGATGTTAAATACCATATTAGAAAAAGTACCAATCTTCCAGTATAAGAATTTTTGTTTGTCTTGAACCCTATTCTTTGCAATTCAGAACTATGTCTACACAGTTAAGCAGGAACTCTCAAACCTTTTTTTTTCTTTTGACTTTTAATGTTAACATTAACAATAATTTATATGACATTCAAGTAAATGTATTTTATACATATTTTTCTAATTGGGAAAATGGATATGCTGTTTTCTTAAGTGCATGTAAGAAACTACTAGAAGAACCACCTGCATTGGATTATTTTTACACATTGTCAGTGCTTTTTCTACTAAACAAGCATGACTTGTTTTGGAAGGTAAACCAGTGCAGCTAGAAAGTCATCACTAGCGTTTGGAAAACAGTTAACCTCTTAGCAATCTGTTCCTAGAAACTTTGCCCAATGAATGAGATTTTAGAGGGGTATGAGGTCACTGCAAGATGTCCTTGCTTATAGGTCCTAGTTAAGAGGGTAAGTCCAGAGAAAGAGATGAGACCCTCTTATGGAGACCCCTCTAGCATCATTTGCAGATGCAGATCTGTCCACATCCTGCAGATAAAGATTGATGTGCTTGACCTTTGGTTGGAGCAGACAGTGGTTGCTAGGACAGATCCTGGAGGTTAGGCAGTGTCCTGGGACATTCGTCCAAGACAGTTTGAATGTGAACCTTGGAAAATACCAGTCAGGCAAGGCAAAACAGGTTGGAGCAGGGGAATGAAGAATAAAAAGGGTATTGAGGCAACTGATTCTATAGGTTCTCTTTTTGGATTTAGAATAGAATTTTTAGTCGTCATTGTTTTTCACAACCCGCCGTTTTGGTAGTTTGTAAAAATCCATAGTGATTGTTGTTATTCAGTTCCTACTTTAAAAATGCTAACATATTATGCTAGTTATTTCTAAGACACAGCTGTTAGGAAGAGTTCACTATCAGCCTGTAACTGAGTTGTGTTTCTCATTAGATAATTAAACTCATTTTGGAGATTCGATTTTGAATTGCACACACTCTCAAATTCAACATGCAAATACATATTGGATACCTTTTAGGTACGATGCTATGATCTGTTCATCTATAACATCATATATTAGGTCATCAGGAAAGTCATGACAGATTTTTTATGTTTTTCTATGCAAAAATGAAAGTCATGACTTTCCCAACAACCCAACAGTAGGAAGACAGGTTTGTCCATCAGTAATGACAACATAGTGTCATGAGTGGGTGAGGCACAGAAATAGGTTTAAGATAAAGAATTAGGTAGGTGAGGTCATGTTTATCTTCCTGGAGGAATGAGTGAATCCAGGAACTCTTGAGAGGATGGAGGAAGCACTTGGACAAGGCAGACAGGAACTCAACAGGAAGGAGAAGTGTCCCTGATAGAAAAGTCACTGAGCAGAGCCACAGCATGGGCACAGTTACATGGAGGGGATGGGGGGGTGGCTTAAGTCTTAAATCACTATTGATGGGAGAGAACTGACTTATAGCACATTAAAATATAAAACAAAAAATACCTAAAGTAATACATTCTGGCTTCACTAATAAAGTCAGCACTTAGAGCACCATTCCTGCTAACTGTGGATCTCTAAGCCATGACTGTCCTTAAATTTAGGAAACTCTAGCAGTAGATTTATAAGGTGCTCTATTCTTAAATCAGCAAGTGTCAATGAATTCCTGTTGAGTCAATGCCTGGAGGATTCTGAGGTGAGAATTCTATTTTTCCCATTCCTTACTGATTTGGGTGGAATGTAACCCTAAGCAAGGCCTTTAATAGACTATCACTGAACTCTTAATCAAAGTGAGATTATATGTGGCGTAACTTAGTTTTCTTCCAACTCTGCATCACCTATCAAAACTTACCTTTTATTTATTTATTATTTTTTGAGAGGTTTTTGCTCAAGGGCTTCTGCACTCACCAGAAAGAGAGAGACAGAAAGCAAGAAATCGCCCTCCAGGGGGATGGTCATGTTGCAATCCCTTCTCCTCCATTCTCTAGGGATCTTGGGCATGCATGCACTCGCGCCTGGCGTGGAGTTTAAGCCACTGGGTCCAGGGTCAAACTGTGGTCGACTACACGGGAGTCCAGCAACATAGCCATTACACTAACTGCTGGTTCCAACATCTTTTAATTTTTATAAATAAAGAAAAATAGTTCATGCATCTAGAAAATTTTATCATACTGTATAACTGAGATATATCTTTGCTTTTTTCTTCTTTTTTGTGTTTTTGGTATTGCTATAAAGCAAGTGTGCTCCCCAGAGAGAGACAGAGACAGAGAGAGAAAGAAAAAGTACTTCCCTCCCCCAGGGGAGGATGGCCACACTGCATTCCCTTTTCTCCATTCTCCTCTTGGGATTTTGGGCACATGAATGCATACACGTCAGGAATGTTTTCTCATGATGCCTGGTCTGGGATTTGGATCACAGAGTTGGCCACGTGGGATTCACCACATCACTGGCTGGCCAACTTAGTAAATCTATCTCTTGGTGTATTTTGTATAATGGTAAAGTTATACCTTGAAGAAACTAGCTCTTACTGAGACAAAATTACTCATACATACTTGTTATTTAGGAATAATTAAACAAGAGCAACAACAAACATAAGTGAAAAGTTTAACAACCTCTCCCCAGAAAAAGAGAAAACAAAAGTTTCCATTATAGCACTCCTAGGTATCTGTTAGACTCTGCCTTGTTGTGGTTCTGGTTATCATCCTGCAAGTGTGACCCTGCCTGCCAAGTCATCAAAAGGTGATAAACACCTTTGGCAAAGACATGACTTATAACAGGTCTGCCTCACTGTGCTTGAAGGTCCCTGGGACCTATCCAAAGTGATTATTGACCCTGCTGCTCTGGACACCACGCCAGCTCTGAGAGCGTTCATTCCTGTTGGAGGTGACAGATGCATAATGTAGTTTGCTTAGGGAGTTTACTTGGATTCTTTCTTGAAATCAAAGTTGTATTTCCAAAAGCTGGTGTTTTATTTTCAGGGACAAGCCTTGCTGGGAATTGCCTTGTGCTATGAGTGGATAACAAAGATAGAGCCCCTGCCCTTAAACTGCTTTCAGTCTTTGCAAATGAAGATGCTTTTATTGTGGTTTTTAGGAAATCATTGTGCCTCCTCGAGAGAAAACATTTTTTTACAGCTAGACCTCCCAGCCAAGCATCAATCTATCTTTTAAAAGTTACAGGCAAAGCAAAGGCGTTTCCAAAGGAGGTTTTGGCCTTTCCCCAGCCCCTTCTTCAGCAGACTCTTGACTTAGATTTCCTGAATGAAATCACTTGGTGTAGGCTTCTGATCACCTCCCCCCAGGTCATATTCTATCTTCAACTGCTAGTGTTCTCTATGGGCACCCCTTTGGATACCAGAACCATTATTGTGACCTCTGGATTTTATTTTCCTCATGTAAGCATTCTAATTGTAAAAACAGCTTTCATGAAAGCTTAATGTTTCTGTTGCTGTTAACTCTTCTTATGTTTCATAGTGTGGTTTGGTGCTCTTTTCATCTCCATGTAGCATTTAAAAGTGGTTTAAAGGACTTCTACATATTGAAATAAACATGGCTTCTAGAAAACCGTATACTAGATCACAGGTGATGGGCATCTAATTAAAAGAGATCTGAACAATTCATGGGGCTCCAGTTTTGTTAATCCCATTATGGGATGCCCTAGAGCAGAGAGTTAGGGGCTAGAAATAAACTGAAGATTTCCACGAAGATTAATTGTGAGATATTAAGCAGAGATAGGAGAAGAAGAATATATTTCTTTAGGGTCCCAGATTTCTTCATTTTTATTTTATTTTACTTTTTAATTTGCCAGAAAGCATGTGCACTCAAAGAGAGGAGGGAAAGAGAGAAAGCATCCCCATGGGGAGTGGTCACACCACACTTTCTTCTTCATCTCTCCTTCCTTTTGAGATTTAGCACATGTACACATGCATCCTGTGTGTTTTTCAGGCTGTTGGGTATAGGACTTGAACCATGCAGTTGGCCATTTGGGATCCAGCTGCCTTCACCATGCCACCAAGCTAGCCTGATTTCTTTATTCTTTAGGTGTGTTGGGATAATTCTTGTCTTCGTGAGTGGGTTAGTAAGATAATAGAAACATTCTGACTTTGCACCTTCTGCCTTTGTTGTACTCTGGGGTGTTTCTGTCTGTATTTGTGTTAACCTCTAGCTGTGTACCTGTCACTAAAGCCAGGATCTCTGACCAATTTGAAGTTATAAGTGAGAATCTGGGGCTGGTGAGTCAATTTCAGCTGGACTGTTTTCCGTTTCTCTGAGAGACTTTATACTGTTTCCTCAAGCTAAATGACAAAATCACAGCTGATCAGCTCATGGAATACTTGCCATCTTTAGAGGATAACCTCTTAGGGTCTTTAAAGGAGGTAGGAAACCTAGTTTATATGAAAGATCATTTCCTTAAAGATGCCCATGACAAGAGAAACACAGGAAATCCAATTGGATTTTAAGTCCATTCATACTTTTGTAGGTGATTATAGAAGCAGAAGTCAACAAAATACAGCCTGAATGCCTGATTTTATAAAGTTTTATTAGGACACAGCCTTTGCCAGACAAGGGCACAATCACCATCTGACTCATCCAGCCTAAAATATTCTCCAACACTTACACAATAAGTTTTCTGACTTGTTTTCTCCTGTATTTATTACTGGAGCTTAAAGTTTATCAGGACTACATAGATAATAATTACAAATCACAAAATAAAAGGGTCTTGTTGATAAATCCATACATCGTGATTGCTCCTTTTCCAAAAGTAGCTGAACATTTTTAACTACTTCATGATGCCAAGGTAGAAAAAGCTGAATCAAGATTGCATATGGATGGTCCCCTCAGTCTTAGTTCAGGGAGACATTTAGAGGCCTGTTCTTGTCTCTCACCCAACTCAATTTTTTTTTTTTTTTTTAGTTCATAAAGTTTTTTATTTGTAATAAAGGAAATAGAATTTTAAAAAGTGAGGACTACTTAGAAAGTGCAACTTTTAGAAATGTGTATCTTAAAAAAATTTTTGTAAATTATATTTCTTCATTCCATTTAAAGGCATCTATTATGACATTTTCTTGTTAAAAATCAACCTTTTCTGCAGTCAGTAGGTGGCATGGTGGTTAAGGTGCTGGATTCCCACATGGCCTACTCCATGTTTGAGTCGCAGACCCAGTGGCTTGAAAATCACTCTAGACACATGTGCACGTGTGCCCAAAATCCTGAGAGGAAAGTGGAGAAGAGAAGGGGTTGCAGGATAACCATTCTCCCTGAGGGGTGATTTCTTTTTTTTTTTTTTTCATCTTATTTAAACTTTACTTTTTCTCTTTTTTTTTAATTCTTTTTTTTATTATCATCATAATCTTCTTTATATTACATTGGATTAGATATAATTTTACAGTGTATTATATTGCTTTTTCAAAAGGGAATGCCATGCATGTCAGTCAATACAGAGACATTAATGTCCCCACTTCATCATTCAATATCTTTTCTATGTTTTTCCCAATCATTATTATTATTATTCTAATTATTTTTTAAAACAGTCAATCACGATTTCTCATTTTGCTTGTAAAAAGACTTTACCCATCGTGAAATATTTCTCAGACCAATCCAGTTGAGAATACTATACATGTCATCATCAAGAGGTAATAAGCCATATCTGTTTCTCACTAACGTCTTGCCTCTCTATTGTTCTCTTGCTATCTTTCTCTATCCTCTTCTCCTCACCCCCCCCCCCCATTCCACACTGTCCTATTCTCGTTAAGTACTTTCACTGCTTTTATGTCCTCCAATTTTTTGCTCTCTACCATAGAGTGCGGGTAGTCGGTATATATTGAGTGGATACATACAATATCTTTCTTTCATAGCCTGGCTTAATTCACTCAGCAATATACCCTCCTTATCTGACCACTTTCTATCAAATGCCAGGGTCTTGTTATTTTTATGGCTGAGTAGTATTCCATAGAGTATATATACCACACTTTTCCAATCCATTCATCAGTTTGTGGACATTTAGGTTGGTTCCATGTCTTGGCAATTGTGAATAATGCTGCAATAAACATTGATGTGCAAGCACTTTTCTGACTGAGTGTTCTATCTTTCGGGTAAATGCCCAGAAGCGGGATTGCTGGGTCAAATGGTAGTTCTATTTGTAGATCTTTGAGGAACCTCCATATTGTTCTCCACAGTGGTTGAACTAGTTTACATTCCCACCAACAGTGTAGGAGGGTTCCCTTTTCACCACATCCCCGCCAACACTTATCACTTTTTATATTCTTAGTCTTTGCCATTCTGACAGGGGTTAGGTGGTATCTCATTGTGGTTTTTATCTGCATTTCCCTTATGATGAGGGATGTTGAACATTTCCTCATATACTTTTTGGCTGTTCGTATGTCTTCCTTAGAGAGATTTTTGTTCAGCTCATTTTCCCATCTTTTAATTGTCACCCAACTCAATTTTGAGTGGGATTTCACATTGACCTTTTGGTCCCAAAGGATTTGACAGTGCCAGCACACTAGAATAAGCTAGGCTCGAATACGGTTCTCAAATGGCTTTTCAACTCTTTGAGAGGGTTTGAGAGAACTGTCTATCATAATGAAATCTTTACTAATAATTTAAATTCTACAAATTCCAGGACTTTGCTCTCTTGACTCAGTAAATCTTTCCCGCCTTTCCTTTTTTTAAACAAGGGAAAAATACACAAACAGATTAAAGTGCACTTACAAACCCAGCTGGCTTGTTTTAAGCTCCCAAAGGAGCACTCAATTCCCAATTACACTATTTTTCCTTTTTATCAAATTGCTAAGAAACAGTAACTCAATTGATTTAAATGATTTCTATCACACATAGCCTTTAAGACTAGTAATCGGTTTATTATGCTCAGTCATAACAATGGTATTTTCATTCTATGAATTGTATTTTCAGCAGTGCTCATAAAACACCCAGTTTGACTTCGTTTATTAACATTCTCATTTCCATTAACCAATGTTTGCCTGCCGCACATAGTTCTCCTAGCTGTTCATATAGCATGACTCGATAGAAACATTTTAGAAAGGATAAATAAACAAAACACTCCTTGACATTTGGATAGGATGATTTTTATTTGAATGTATCTCAAAGAATAATTCTTTCATTTTAACTTTAGCCAAAATTCCCTTTTCATGTTGTAATGTGACTATCACTCGATATCACTTTGAATTTAATTCTATGAAATTTGATTGCTTGCCATTTAGCAGTTTCTAATTGCCGAAACTTTTTGTTTTTTTCTTAGATAAGAAAATGTGATTCACTTTCTATTTATTTGGCTCTTGTTGCCTCCAAAATCAATTAAAAAAGATGTCTGGTACTATAGTAATAAGTTTCAATTTGGTGTCTGAATAAGTTTCAATTTGGTGTCTGATTCTCTGTCCAGTCTCTTTCAGCCTGTTTCTGAGTGAGCAAGGCCTGCATAAGACATCTGAATTATGTTTTTAGCTTCCTCCTGTTTTATTGGCAAGTGACCATGTGCATAGTGATTAAGCAATTGTATGCTTACATGGGTTTATGAAACTTGCATGAGCAACTTTGGGAGACGTGCAATTTTTGTCTCTAAACAAACTTGCAGAGGAAGCTTTCTGAAAATATGTTTTGTAGCACCAGCAGGTGGTATGGTGGCTAAGGCACTCAATCCCACATGGCCAGCAACACCATTGGAATCCTAGATTTAGCAGCTTGAGAATCATGCTGAGTGCATGTGTGTGAATGCCTAAAATCCCAAGAGGAGACTGGAGGAGAAGGTATTGCACCATGTCCATATCTCTAGGGGGTAGTTTCTCACTTTCTCTTTCTATCTTCCTCTCTCTCCAGTGAGTGCATGCACCCTATGGCAAAAATCTTAAAAAAACAAATTATATATATATATATATATATATATATATATATATATATGGATAGATAGCACATTTTATTGAGTGACAGTCTACCTCTAAACTTTACAGATTTGTTTCCCTTTTCTCTTGGCCATGTCTTGCATTGTTGTTCTCAAGAAGACTGAGGCCACTCGCCCTTATAAGAGGGTGAGTGAAATACAAGGAACAGGGGAAGTCATTGACTGGGCTCCAGGCAGAGGGTTTACCTCAAATGTACCATTTTAGTTTCTCCTGTAGCTTGGGTGCCCGAACTGCTGTTCTAGAATCCCTGTTTGACAAATGAAAATGGCGATGTTTCGCCGGTAGGTAACCTTTGTTAGAGTCACCCAGCAGCAAGTGTGAAAGAACAAAATGTTGAACAGGTGTGACTGTCGTCAGGAGTCATGAGCTATGCCTCATGCCCCTTTGCCTGTCTGTAAGTAAATCTCTGTGTCACATTTTATTGGGCTGCCTAGTTAAATTTTATTGAATATGTCATCAGGAGAGATAACTAGTTCTTGCAGTGTCTGGTCAGAAAGACCAATTTACTTGGTTTCTTTCATACCCTCTTTCTACAGCCATTTATCTCCTCCTTTGAGTTCCAACTCATTTACTCCTGCACTGGACTCTCCTGACTCCTCCCTTTGTTGCTGGCTTCTTGCTCAGTATTCCCTGAACCTCCTGTACTTTTTCAGTTCCCAGGGGCAACCTTTGGTAGGAAAGGGGTTATGTTGAACTTGGGCCCTATACTTTGAGCTCAGTCCCATCTTGAAGCTGTGGGACCTGTCTGTCACTGATAGTGCCAGAGAAGGTATGTGTGAGGGGAAAGGGCTCTGAATGGGGCCTGGAAGAGGAGAACCTTGGCAGGGCATGTGGGGCTAAGGTGAAAAGGAAGAATCCAGAGGAGGAGAGTGGTTGGACAAAGGCCAAGGGCAGAAGATAAGAGTGTATGTGTCGATGGCCACTGTGCTGGGCACAGAAGTTATGGTGAGAGACAGAAGGCTGAAAGGGGGCTGAAGCTGGAGTATGAAATCTAGAATGTGAATATTGGTTTGGACATCTTTCTATTTGTAGCAAAAGGCTACTAGGACTTAGTGACAGAGAAAACCATACCCTGTACTGTTCCTGGCATCAGTGGATATTTATTGCATGGCCAGTGGTTGGTTCTGGACTTTATGGGTTCTCTTGCAAGAGAAATGAACCAGATGAGAGGTAAGTGAAACTAGAGGCAGCATAACCAATAGGCTGCTAGTGGTGTTGATTCTTCCCCTCCTCCATGGTATCATTCATAGGAAACTTGAGACACACTAAAGGAAAATTACTCTGGAATTATGTTCCAATTTGATGTGCTTACACTAATATTGCTTTGTTTTTGGGGGGAGAAATAATAGCAGAGACCATATGGAGCATAGACAAAGAAAAATCTTTGGGACATGTGCCTCCCTCTTCCTCTCTTCCTGTCTTCAGTGTGTCCCGAGACAATAATGAACACTGTACACTGGACAGCCATGGATTCTGCTACATCAGTGCTTTTCAAAGTGAATTATGTCCCCATCCATAAGTCATGCCATGAAGTTAGTGGGTTGCAAACAGGATATGAAAAGGCACATAATAAAATATAGGACAGCCTATTGCGTTGCCCATCATAAGGGTCAGTTTGGTTTGTGACATAAAATGTATCTCTTATTGTGAGTCACTGAGAAGTTTGAAAAACATCATAAATGAAAAGAACTCATTACTCTGGAATACCATAAATCTGTCTTGAGCTCTGTGTGTAAGGTGATCATATAATTTATCATCCAAACTAGGATATGCTTCAGAGGGAAATGGGGAACTCTTAATAATTACACCACCACAGTAGGTATAAACTGCATTGCCTCTAGCTAATTAGAAAATATGGTCATTCTACCTGGATTAGTAAGAGTCTCCAGAAAATATGAAAATGATTATATATTTGTGTGTGTGTATATGTATGTATGTATATGTATGTGTGTATATATAGTTTATACACACACACACACACACACACACACTCACACACACATATATATATAGAGAGAGAACGATCCCATGTGCGTACATACATTATGATTTTGTGATTGTAGGATTTGATGGCAAGACCAGCTAGCAGGCTGGTGATTCAGGTAGGAGTTTATGTTGAACTCTTGAAGTGAATTCCTTCTTCTTTGGCAAATTTTACTTTTTGCTTTTAAGGCCTCCAACTGATGGACTGAGGCCCACCTACATTATGAAGAAAACTCTGTTTTTTTAAGTCTAAAAATACCTTAATGACAACAACTAGCCTGGTATTGGGTCAATCAGCTAGACACCATAGCCTGACCAGATTGTCACAGAAGATGAACACCAACTACAAAGCTTCCTTTAGTGTACAAAGGCCTGTGGTGTGGCTAGGCCATTTGTCAGGATTATTTCACTGGGTTTACTTTGATTTGTGGTTGTTAGCAATGAACTTATTGAATATTACCATTGTGACTTTGGACTGCCTCCTAATAATCATTAACATAAAAGATTTGACATCTCGCTTTTCTAATTTAAATAACTTTTTAACTAGATGTGAATTATAGTCACTTTTTACTCAAAGATGTTTTAATATATTATGAAATGGTTTGATGAAGTGCTTTATAAAGTTTTTGGAGAGAACTGTTTCTGAATAGCTTGTCTGCCCAGGCCACAGTGGTTATCTTATGGACATTGCACAAAAATAATTTTATAGATACTCAACGAGGTACCATTTGTCTCACTTCAAAACAAACTAAGAAGGGTATGTAAAGTGCCCAGAGAATCCGTGAGAGCTTTGATCTTGCAAAATCACTGGAAATAACCACAGGTTGGCTTTATCTTTAGAAAACTTCAACAGAATAGTTGGTTGACCCTGAGCAGAAACTTCATTTTGGCCTTGCTGGGATATTTGAATAAAGATAAAGAATTGTGCAGAATTTCACATTGAAAAATGTCCAAGTGAGACACTTATGCCTTTATTTTTTGTTGACTGATATTTAATGTTAGGCTGACGTCCTTAAGTTTTGTATTTTTTTTTTCTGGTTTTGGGAGGATTATCTGCTGATTATGGACCCTATAATTTGGAAACTAATGAAGATGTATGAAGAAGAAATTGTAAACGATGACTGATTGTAGTGCGGTCATTCACTTTTGAGTATTTCACGTCCATCTTTTGTCAGTGAATGTTTTTAAATAATAGATTGCAATGATGACATACCTTTATGCCTTGTATTTTTGTCAGGCGAGTTAATAACCTCACAATGACAATAATGAAAGTTAATAACCTTGCAATGACAATAAGTACCTTTATAAATGTTATGCTTCTTGTTTGCATGATACTTGATTATATTGGCACATCACATTTAACTTGTTTAGTGTTCTCCCCTATTGGAACTTTTGGGTTGTTTTTCTTTTTCATTGGTGGAAATAATGTTGCAATGAACATCTTTGTGAATGAAGCTTTTCTGTATTTTTAGCAGGGGGAGAGAAGATTTTTAAAAGCTATAATCTTAGTTGCATTTGAATATTAGGATTATAGCATTCCCACTGGACCCTGCCTGCTTTGGGTGCTAAGGAGCGACATCAACTTGGTTTGAAAAGGTTGAAGTTCAAAGAATTCTGATCATGGGAGATAAGTGTGTAATCCCATAATGGATTAATGAAGGCTGATCAGTCCAGCACTCCAAGTACTCCTAGACCAGAAAAGTGAGGTATTAGTGAGGTGAAAATTGCCTTTCCTGGGATGTTTCTGTTCCTCATTCGCAGTGCATCAGGTCTGTGATCCCAAAAAGGAGGTAACTGTCTTAGAATCTCACATGCATAGCTATTTACATAATTTCAGCTGATGACCAAAGTATGACATAAAGCTCTTGTCCAAAGTAGTTCTTTCTGCTCTTTGAAATAAATCACTGGAGGGGCCAGCAGGTGGCATGGTGGTTAAAGTGTTGGACTCCCACATGGCTGACTGTGGTTTGAATATCAGACCAGGTGGCTTAAAAATCACACTGGACACATGTGTGAATGTACCCAAAATCCCAGGAGAAGAATGGAGAAGAAGGGATTGCAACATGGCCATCCCTGCTTTGGGTGATTTCTCACTTTCCCTTTCTCTGGTGATTACACACACTCTATGGCAAAACCTAAAATAAATAATAATAATAATAGTAATAATTAGAAGCAGAACGGGATGATAGCATAGAGGCAACATAACACTATGTGAGATTGATACACATGGAAGGGTTCCTGGTTTGCACTGGAGACTGCCCTGAACCCTCCAGACATGTGCATGCCCACGATGCAGGCTGGCTGGGGCTGGGAGTGAAAGACCCTGCTTGGAGTGCCTCTTTCTCTCAAAAGAAATAAACTTAAAAATACAATTGATAAGGGGTGAATATGGTCTTCATCAGCTGTTAGTCTAAAGAATCCTCAGGTTGCCTTATTCCTATATAATATGTGGTCACACAGGCTTATCACCACTCTAGAAGCTCTTGATCATGGTTATAATTTAGGTTCTTGAAACCTCTCCAGTCTCTGCCATTTCCTAAAGAATTTGCTGCTGATTCTAGAACCAGGCAGATCTCAGCTCATGACTGATCTCCACTACTGGTCAGCTGTGTGGCCTGACCGATTGACCTCACTGAACCTGTGTCTTCCTACCATCTGGATATGGAATGCCTACTTTGCAGAATTGTTTTGGAAACTGGGAAAAAATAATGTACTTTTTGTATAGTACTTGATATATGGCAGATATCAGCCATTTTTATTTGCATTATGGATGGCCCAGCTAATCTCTAAATCAAAGTCCTCTTATATGAAGTTTCAGTGCTACAAATGGGTGGTTCTTGGTGTCTATACAGTGGACGCTACTTACTAGCTTTGGAATCACCAGAAATAGCCAGAGATGATAATATAGCTTCTAAGGACTTCATTCTCTAGGAACCACCCTCCCATCCTAATTTCTTTGTATTTTCATCATGTATTCTTTTTCTGGTACCCTGGAAAGTGCTGGAGATTCTATGTGAAATTAAACACCATCCCTGACCTTACATTATCTGTGTATCCAGGTAGTAGTCAAGTTACTAACATATAAACACATCTACCAAAGGGCGGCTAACGATGTCCTCTCACTCATCTCTACATACTAAAATTCAAAGGCCAGACAAGTTCCTTATTCTCTCTTCAGTTTGATAACCAAAGTCACCTTCATTTTGCAAGATATCCCTTTGCGAAGGAATAGGTTTCCGCCTTCCGATGCAAGGTACTGCCAACCCAGTACCACTTCACAGACCTCTGTGCTCATAGCCCAGACCCTAGCACCCTTTTCTTCAGTGGTTGGGTTGCTATCTGGGGACCCTCTTATGGGCAAGACAAAAATCGACTTCTCAGATCCTGAAGCTAGGTGCCGTCCACCCAAGCCTCTGGCTTGGTACCCTGTGCCAGCTTCGGAGTCCATCTATTCCATTTTGGGCTGTGAGTTCCCAATTTCTGACAGGTCTACGTTGATATTCTGGTTCCTGCTCTATGTTGTTTTGCTTCCTGAGCACAAGCCAAGATACTGTGATATGTGCACAGCATCCCCTGAAAGAAAAGTCAAGATGAGATATATTGATTTTTTTTTTTTTTTGCCATGAAAGCCTTCAGAACTTTCAGTCTTACATGAAAAGTAGTTTTACAACACTAGTTTCCTAGTGCTATCTCAAATCCTGTCTGCATTTTTGGTTAATATTTATACTGACGTTTTCATCAATGGATTGATTCCTGAAAGGCAGTAATAGCAATGGCATTTATTCAGTGCGTTGTGATTTTTCATTTCTATCTCCAGTGAACTTACAGGTCGAAATCCCATTTACCTAAGTAACGTTCTGAGTGGACAGCAAATCAACACTCATTCTTATTTTGGAGGTTGCAAAAGGCTTGACTAAAAACCGAGACAGGAAATGTTTAAATCTTAAAATTTTGTGGAATATCAGAATTGAACATACTTTCATAATTACCTAACCGACCTGCACTCATTTTAACCATGAGAAAATGTAAGACCAAGTTGCAGGTTTTGTCTAGAGTTATTTATCCAGTGGTTAATTAGAAGCAGGGGGACTAGACTTAAATGTGCAACTCACCTTTTTTATTAGCCATGTGACCTCAGGAGAGTTGCTTAACCTCTCCAAGCTTCAGTGACCTCATTTTTATAAAAAGGGGGAAATTATCTCCATCTAACTTATAGAGCTGCTTTAAGTTAAATAAGATAAGGTTGCCAGGTCAACCAGTAGTATGGTGGTTAAGGTGTTAGATCCCACATGGCCAATTGTGTCATTCAAGTCCTGGACTGGTAGCTTGAAAAATATACAGGTGAGTATGTATGCATACCCAAAATCCTGAAGTGAGAGATGGAGAAGGGAGTATGGTATGACTGTCCTTTATGGGAGGTGCTTTCTCACTTTCTTTCTGTCTCTCTCTCCAGTGAAGACCCGTATGATCTAGTCGATTTTTTTTAAAAAGTAAAAAAACAAACAAACCAAAAAATGCTGCCACTGATTAGTTTACTTGAAATACGCATTCAGTAAGCACTAGCTACTATGGTGGATTATGGAGAAGAACAGGAAGAAATCCACTCTGAGCTGGGCAGCAGAAAAGGTCTTGATTTTTCAGCAGGTGTCAGTGGTAGGTAAGGATATTCCAAGAAGGAAGACACCAAGGAGCAGAGAATTGACCGTCTTAATAGGAACACTAGGGCCATCCTGCTTGGCCTTGCTGTGTGATGCCTGCAAACAGGTAGTGAGAGGCCAGCTCTGAAAAAAGTAGTTGGTCAGTCTTAGATGCCAGAACATGGAATTTGAACATCAGCTATTAGTATGGGAAGGGATGGGAATCACTAGATGACTTTAATTGGAGAGAGACAGACAGATGAGTGAACGTGGGCTAAGGGAGAGTACTTGGGTGATGCTGTATAAGGAAAGAAGCTGGGGCCAACAGTTGGCATGGCAGGTAAGGTATTGGACTCCCACATAACTGCTATAGTTTGAGTCCTGGACCTGGCAGCTTTCTTTCTCACTTTCCCTTTCTCTCTTTCCATCTTTCTCTGGTGAGTGCATGAACTCTGTAGCAAAAATTAAATAATAATGATAAATAAAATTAAATAAATTTTTAAAAAGAGAGACAAGAGGCCCTCTTTTCAGAATTGGAAGTATAGAAGGTAGTCTTATAGCACATGTTAAAACCTTGGAAATGTACCTTCCTCTGTCCTAGCAATACTAATTTTAGAATACTTTGCAGAAACTGTGATTTAAGACTAAGAACAACCTAAATATCTAGTAATGGAGGTTGAGTAAATAAATAAACACAAGTAAGTAACAAATCATTTTTAAAATTAAAGACATGTTAAATATATATATATATATATATGCATATATATATTTTTTATTTATCAGTGTAGATTACAAAAATATTGCCAAAATAATGTTAAAGTAATAAAATATATTATTGTGATTTCATTATTTAAAAATATGTGTGAGAGGGCCTATGCCTTCATTTATAAAACTCTAGAAAACATATAAATCAAAATGCTAAATAACAGTGGTTATCTTTGGGTGGTTGTCTCATAGATGATACTTTTTACTGTAGTGAAATATATACACAGCATAAACTTTACCATTTTAATTTTTTTTAAAGTTTATTTCTTGGGGCCAGCAGATGGTGTAGTGGTTACATCGCTGGATTCCCACATGGCTAACCATGGTTCGAGTCCCAGACTTAGTGGCTTGAAACTCATACCGGGTGCATGTGCATGTATGTCCAAGATTCCAGGAGGAGAATAGAGGAGAAGGGATTGCAGTGTGGTTATCCCCCAAGAGGGTGATTTCTTTTTTCCTCTCATTGTCTCTCTCTCTTTTTCTCTTCAGCGAGTGCACACACCCTAAGGCACAAACCTCTTTAAAAAAAAGTTTATTTCTTCCATGATCAAGAGAAACACACAGAGAGAGAGAGAGAGAGAGAGAGAGAGAGAGAGAGAGAACGCAACCTTCAACAGGGATTGACAGAGTAATTCATCTCTAACCTCTAGCCAGCCCAGGATCATGGGAACTCACAGGCCTACCATACTCAGGAAGACACTAGACTTGAACCAGTTACCTTCCTATGTGAGATTGCCTCACAAAGTGTCACACTTTACTGCTGCACCACTTTCTGGCTCCATTTTAAACTATTTTTAAATGTACAGTTCTGTAGCATTATGTACATTCACATTGTGCAGCATAGGTAATTTTTTCTTTATTCTTCATGCTTTAATGTTTTAATTTCTAATTGCATAATTAAAACAGTTTGAGTTAAAAAAATACAAAATAAGGATTTGAGACTACCTAGGTTTTTGTTGCTGTGTTGTGGGAGATTACCTACTGACTTAAGGTCACAATAGTCAAAATGAAAATGAAACATAGGCGAGCCAGCCAGTAGTGTGGTGTTTAAGGTGGCTGAACCTTACACGGCTGACTGCGAGGTTTCAGTCCTGGACCCAGCAGCTTGAAAATATGCATGTATGTGTGTGCCTGAAATCTGCAGAGGAAAACAGAAAAGGGACTGCTGCATGGCCATCCCCCCCAACACCAGAAGGTGCTTTCTTACTTTTCCTCTGTCTCTGTCTCTCTTTAGCAAGTGCACATGCCATATAGCAAATTAAGAAAAAAAAAAAAAAGAAAGAAAGAAAATGACATGCAGTGTAGGATCTGTTAGAAGACCAAATTATCTAGCATTTTTATTTGCAGTATTTTCTCTCCTTGGAGTAGATGGTGTTTTTCTCCAAGGTCAGTTTGGCACTCCAAGTTGGTGGTATCTGGATTTAGAGGCTACTGGGGACTTACGGTCTTGGGCTGTGCACCAGAAAATTACAGTACCATGAAAAGTTTGGCCAAACCATCAGATCCATAGTTAGGCCTGGTGTTTGCACAGATATACAAAGTTCAGGAAACCAAGTGATCCAGATCCCACCAAAGTTACGTATTTATTTTCGTTTTATTTTGTTTTGATTTTTAAAGTTTGTTTTTTTCTCCATAAGGCTGGAGAGAGACAGAGAAAATGATAGGAAAAGTGAGAATTCATCCCCAGGGTATATGGCCACATTGCAATCCCGTTTCCTCTATTCTCATCCTGGGCTTTTGGGCATGAACACTCATGCACCTGGTGTGATTTTCAAGCTGCCAGGTCTGTGATTCAAACTGTGACCACCCATGTGGGAGGGCAATCTCTGAACCACTACACCACCTGCTGGGCCCCAAGGTATTTGAAGGAAACATAGATAGAGGCAGAAATCTTCTGTTGGCCTATCATTGACAATAGGGAAGCCTTATTCTGTTTTAGCATCTAGAGCTTTGAGATCAATTTCATGTTACATGTAACTGGATTCACTGATGTTAACACTCCTTCACTTTTAGGAGCCATTGCTGCACAAACATTAGCAAAAGGCTTAAGAATAACATACAAAACCATTAAAAATATTATTTCTCTTCAGTGCATCTGATCTGAAACAGAGAACTGAGAGTATTTTAGAAGTTTTCTCTCCTATATGTGTGAAAGTCAGATCTCCCTTGAGATGAGAAGAAAAATTCTATAAGGAAGTGTCCTTCAATAAGGAACACCTGATTTTATTTAGGGGCATTTCTAAAGTTTACCTGTTATAGCAGAACTTTAACGAATGTCTATACTGCATGGAAGCACAGTTGTTCCAGTGAATTTGAGAATGAATATGAATGAATATGACAGGATGACTGCCTTCCAAGTTCATAATTTAGTCTTGGATTCTACTGGAATTAACATATATGTAAATATTCTCTCACAAAACATGCTACTGAAGAGGTACGCAGTTCTTGGGTTGGGTAAGCTTCTCCTGGGGTGAGTGGCTAAGGAGTGAAGGTAGAGGGGTTGTTGGTGTTGAACCTTGAAGGGCGGGCAGCTTGGACATAGTAGTTACGCATGAGAGGTGCAGGACTGGAGGTGCACAGGATGATAATCAGTTAATGTCTTATCTTGGGTTCCCCAGAAACAGAACTGGAGACAAAGATTGAGTGCAATTAGTTTAGTAGGAGGTGCTCCCAGGAAGAATTAGGAGGAGAGTGAGGAAGAGAGCACAGGAAAAGAAAGTCAGTAACAGCTTGTAATTAAACCAGTGATCACTGTGGGCAGATGGAGCTTGGTGCTACGAGGGGGCTCCCATAAGCAGTTTGAAACACACTCCAGATTGATCCCAGCTGAGAGGCAAGGCTGTCCCTGCCCATGACTCCAGTGCCATGTGGATTAAAGCCTGCTTCCAGGTGCATTCACTCAGGCCCATCCTTCCATAGGCACAGTGTGTGTCTGTGTCTAGAATCATAACGTCTCTGGCAGTGAGTCATAAGTGGTGTTCATAGTTACAGCCTTCAACCTGTAGGAAAGAAAGGGAATATAATGTTGAGATGTGACCCCATTCAATGAGTAGTTCATTATGGAGGTGTCAAAAAAAAAAAAAAAAAAAAAAAAGGAGAGGTCAGAGATAAAGGAGAACGGTATGCAGTGTCTGGGACATTACCAAAGGGGAGGTAATAATTATGCTTTCAAACTCAAAACAATCCAAGTATGCATTAACCCGAGTGGTCTAAAGGAACAAACTTGCCTCTGTAAGTTGGTTCTAGAACTGACTATGCTATTAGCTGCTGTGTGACCTTTGGTACATCGTTCAGCCTCTCTGGGTCTCAGGATCCTGTTTGGATCAAAGCAGTTGTTTCCAATCTCTTGCAGCAATAAGAAACAATTTGTATGAGTCCAAAGAGGTGATGTGACTGCTACCTCACTATTTGTCACTTATTAAGTTCGTAAGTGTATTGCATGTTACACAGAGAAGTAATCTAATTTCACAGTTAAATAAAGTGCTAATTTAAATTACTTTTGAAATTAAAATGTTAATGGAATAAATTTGCTGGATCTAATAAATGAATTCTCAAGTATCCCTCCCCTCTCCTCCCCCACCATGCTCTGACTCTTCCCCTCTGTATCCTCTGTTTGCTCCTGTTCTTCCATCTCTTTTTGGACTCTAGAACTATTTTTATTTAGTGTTGGTTTACTTTTATCTGTGGCTACTTTGGCAGCAGAAATTATATGGGTTGGCCTGACAGAGAGTTTTACATGGAACATGTGTTCGAATGATTAATATAAGCAGTTCCTTCTGAAACAATTTAATCTTGCTTTCCATAGTAATGAAAAATGAATAATCAAAAGCAGTAAATTGTGTCTAGAAGATAATAAATACTTCTTAAAGCATTTTAGCACTGACTGTGAGTTATAGCTGACCCCCAGATCGGGAGGGGTGAGAATGACCAATCAGAACTCTGCAGTGTCTTCTGGCCTTTAATATCAGTCTCCAGAAGCTTGATTCATTTCCCTGTTCCCTATCAGAACCTGGAGGGTCTACTGTCTGTCTCACTGATTTAAAACTTAAAATGGCACCTCATGCCAATTAGAGGAGTCTGTTTGTTTATTTTTTAGGTTTTTGCCATAGGGTGTGTGTACTCACTGGAGAGAAACAGAGAGGAAAACAATGAGAGGAAAAATGGGAAATCACCTCCGGGGGCACTGGGTGGGGGGATGATCACTTCCTTCTCCTCCGTTATCCTCCTGGAATTTTGGGCATGCACGTACATGTACTCAGCATTAATTTCAAGCCACCAGGACCAGGACTTGAACTGTGGTTGGCCATGTGGGAGTCCAGCGCCTTAACCATTATGCCCACTTGCTGGCCCCCAGAGGAGTCTGTTCTTGTTTTTTTCTTTTGTTTTGTTTTGTTTTTTGTTTTTAAGATTTTTGCCATAGGGCATGTGTGCTCATGGAGAGACAGTGAGAAAGTAAGAAATCACACTCCAGGGATGGTCATGCTGCAATTCCTTCTCTATTTTCCTCCTGGGGTTTTGGGCACATGTACACACACCCAGTGTGAGTCTTAAGTTCCAACTGCAGTCGGCCACATGGGAGTCCAGCGCCTTAACCACTGTACCATCTCTTGTCCCCAAAGGAGTCTGTATTTAAATCTTCATAAAACAGACTTGTTCTGTCTCTTGACCAACACACAAACCTGAGTGAAATGAGAAAATAATTTAAAATGTAGATATTAACAACCCAAACTAATTCTAGATTTAGCCACTATGAACAGAGAAGCTCCTGGAGATATATTTTATCTAGAACCTCATCAGCTTCTCATGCATGAGTGCTATTTGAGAAACTTCAGAGAAGTCCTTCAGAGTTGTTCTCCTTCCTTCCACTACCACTTTCTGCAGGCACACTCATGAGCCAGGGGTAGCTCTGGAAGGAGATGTTTCAGAGAGCAGTACCTATCTTTCACGAGGTCTTTGTGCATTATTGATAAGCCTCAAATAAGTGGGTAAAAAGCCTCCTTTCTGGGTAAAAAAAAAAAAATCTTAGGAAATATATTTAAGAAATTGTGATATTCAGATTGCTAAATAATAATAAAATAACAAGTATATGAATAAAAGCAAAATAAATAAATGCATCTATACACTCTGCTTTGAAGAAATGTAACAGTTATTAGGCAAATGTAGACTTGAGGTACTTTACAAAGCAATCAGCCACATGCACCCCAGAGTTTCCTGCAAAGTGGATGCAAAGGAAATCAAGACATTATGGATCACACTCCATCACCTTATGTACCTGCCTGCATTTACTGTGTTTTAATGTGCTTTTACCTGCCTGCTGCTCTGGTACCCTGGGACACCATGTTTTCATAATACTGAACCAAGAAAAAGAACTTGTCCTCCTATGATGAAATGCCATAGGGGGGTTGTCTGTGTCTTGTGTGATAAAAAGAGCCCTGACTTGTGTCTCTGAAAATCTGGGGTCCAGTTTTTTCATGCAACCTATCAAGATACTTGAGCAGAGGTGCTTGATTTCACAGAAACTCCACATCCTCTGCACTGTCCATAAACTTTCCCTTCTTTTTCCAAAAGGTGGTTTTAATAAGGAGTGAATCAGTGCATGATATATGAAGGCCCTCTGACAGCTCAGCAGTGATATGCAGATGCGATTAGGGGGTGGTCTGCTAATCCCCCTGTCAAAGGTTAATTCCTTTCCTCTGTCTGTTTTGGTTCTATTATTATTGTAAATAGAACTATTTAAAAGGTTTATTCAAGAAATATTTTCATGTCTTCATACTCTTGCAGGAGTTTGTGTTTTCAAACCTCTAGATGCAATTTTGCAATCTTTTAAATCAGTGGGGAAAAAAATCAAGTTGGCAAGCCTTTCTTTTGAGAGAGAAGAGGCTCTTCCTGGTTTATTGTTTCTAAAAATAAGCTTTCCTAATTTGGCACAGCTGTCAGGGAGCAGGGATGGGATGTCAGTAGTGAAGGTCCCCAAGTGCATGCAGCACTGTATTGTCAAATCCTTGCTGAGCTACTGAGAAAATTCCTGGCATATGTGTTTTGTTCTAACAACTTAACACAGTTTGCTTTTTAAATTCTGTTTTTATAGAAATGTTCAGGGTCTTCTGGATTCTTTTGAACTGTTGCCAGCATATGATTTAAGCCCTTGACTGGAAGAACAGAGGCTGGAACCCAAAGATGAATAGCTATGTGGTCTCTTACACATGAGAACTGTCCAGTTAATTTTTCAAGTCACCAAGGCCAGTCTAGCAGGAAGCTTGTGTTTTATTTTCATCCTAAACATTGCATTTTGAAATATTTCCTGAAGAGATTTTGTGAAAAATTGGCCCATTTTATGTGGAAAGAGGGCTATTTCTCAATGAAATTTTCACTTTCAAGCATGTATTTATGCTGTTGTGGTAGTGTAATAGCATCAAGAAGAATAAGAAAGAAGAATAAGAAGAATGAGAAACACAGGGATGAGGACTTAAAAAGAGTGGGGAAGAAAAGGATGGGGAGGAGATCATAATGGTGCCCCTGAAATTGTTCGTCTTGTATCACTTACAAAGTTTTATGTGTTAGTGTCTCAACTTTTAAACATGCTAGTGAACTAGCTGATTCACAAGAGGAAACTCAGTTCTTTTGAGAGATTATTTCCTGTGCATTATATAGATTAAAAATGACAGAGCTAGGGCCAATAGGTAGCATGGAGATTATGACAGTTGGATCACACATGACTGTACAGTTCAAGATCTGAACTTGGTAGTTTGAAAATCACACTGTGTGTGTGTGTGTGTGTCCGTGTGTGTGTGTGTGTCCAAAATCCCTAGAGGAGAAGGGATTGCACCCTGGCAGGTGATTTCTCACCTCCCTTCCACTCCCTTCCCCATCTCTCTCTGGTGAGTTTATACACCCTAGAACAAAAACTACTAAACAGACAAACAAGTCGACAGAGCCAGACCTTGATCTTCTGGTTCAAAGCCTGACATTTGTCCTAACAAGTGATTGATTCCGTGTGTGCATTTGTATCTATACATGTAACAAATAGAATTTCTGAATCATGTAAATGAAAGTACAGTTCCTGTAAACTTTGAGATGGAGTAGTGGTTATTGGTTCTTGCTCATCTGTTCCTCTCAGCTTGAGTCATTTGGGATATTTCCTTCCAGAGGTAATGATGTGTTCATTAGTTCAGCTACCCAGTTAATTGAGAAGACCAAGGCTCCAAAGGCTAGATCACATAGTCATGAAGTAGAAGACCCCAAACTTAAACCCAAGTGTCCTATCCACTGTCTTTTCATTTTTACCATTATATTGTCATATCATTCCTTTTTTTTTTTTCTCAACAAATGTGTATGAGCTAGGTAATGTGGATTTCACGGTACAAGCCAATCTAGTCATAAAAAGGCTTTGGCCAGTGTCCTGTACAGAGTGAGGCTATATAGAAATGTGATAAAAGAAATAAAAATTGTGTCATGAGGAAAGCAGAACTGATGGGGACCTAGACAGGCACTCAAATATCCAGACCCAAGAAATACAAAGGACCCCAAATAGAATTAACCCAAGAGCATCTTCTCCAAGGCACATCATAGCCAAATTGAGCAAAACCACAGACAAAAACAAGATACTAAAATTGTCAAGAGAGAAATGTAAATATACTTACAAAAGATATCCCATCAGTCTCACATCAGGCTTCCCATCAGAAACAATACAAGCAAGGAAAGAATGGGAAAATATATTAAAAGTGTTAAGGGAAAAACAATTCCAACCAAGAATACTATACCTGGCAAGATTATCCTTCATAAAGGAAGAAAAGACAAAAACATTTTCAGATAAACAAAACCTGAAAGAATTTATCAATACCAGACCAGTACTCTTAAGACATTCAGTCTTATACCAAGAAAACTAAAGACAGATAGAGAAATAAGAGTACAAAGACAACCAAGAAAATGACCAACTTAATGGGAGGGACAAGTCGTGACACATCAATAATAACCTTGAATATGAACTTCCAGAGTTTAAATGAAAAGATAGGACCACAGTGACACTGCAAATTAAACAGAAGAGAGATTAATTACATGAGACTGAACTAGTGAAATAATCTTATGACTTTTGACTAAAACATTACTGATTTTCTTCTATGCTTTGTTTTCCAGATTTAAGGAATTTTGTCTTCTTTTGAGCAGTTGATAGGTTCAGCAATTTGTTAAAATTATTTTTGGAAACCGGGAACCAGCAGTTAGCGTAATGGCTATGTCGCGGACTCCCACGTAGTCGACCGCGGTTCGCGTCCTGGACCCGGTGGCTTAAAACTCACGCCGGGCGCGTGTGCATGCGTGCCCAAGATCCCGAGAGGAGAATGGAGGAGAAGGGATTGCGGTGTGACCATCCCCCCTGGGGGGTGATTTCTCGCTTTCTGTCTCTATGTCTCTCTCTGTCTGGCAAGTGCACACACCCTATAGCGAAAACCTCTCTTAAAAAATATATATATATTTTTGGAAATTGAAGCATAAACTTTTCTCTCTTTCTGACCCCCCTGGAATTGGAAAATACTTGGCAGAATTCTTATTTTGTGACTGGTTGTTTGCATAAATTCAATAATATCTGTTGCCTTGCATGGGGGTGGGGAAAGAACTTTATAAAGCTTATAAATCACCAAATCACTGGCTTTACTATATCTTCACTTTTAATTATCTCTTTTCAATTTTGTTTTATCTTTGCTTTTCAAGGACTTATTTCTTTATGCCTTTATGCACAGTACAGTAAATGGTCCTACAAGACTATTATTTCTTTATGCCTTTATGCACAGTACAATAAATGGTCTTACAAGAACTCACAATGTAAGTAAAAGTAGTCTTTTTCTATCTCTTCCTAATGAGCTGCTGTTACATACATTTTTACCTATCTCTGATTGGACCAATGATTGTTACCCACAGATTATTTTCAGATTATAAATTCTTATCTCTCACAGTCCTCTATATGGAAATTACAGATTTTTTTTCATTGGCTATGGTAAGATTATCTTTGTTAATTTATGAACTTGTTGCCTCATCTTTAATCGATATGTTTTTCTTTAGAACTGTATCTCACAGTAAAGAATGTCATAGACCATTCAGTACATACTTGCAGATTAACCACTGTGTGAGTTTTGAATGTTCACAGCTTAATGTTAAATATTGAAAGTTTATATATATATAATATGTTTATATCCCCAATCTGTTTATTACACTGTATACATTATGGGACACAGAAATGGATTATTATCTGTTGATAATAACATGTATAGTGTCCCCAACTGGACTGGTGTGAAATGCATTCATGTTGGAGAACACACTTTACAAGCTAAGTGATGTATAGTGATTGAATGTATAAAAGAAATTAAAAGAAAATAAAATACATTTTTAACAAAGACTATTCTGTACACTACAAAGATGTGTAATGTTTAAATGTAAATCATAAATTATAATAAATATTTCAAGAGAGAAAGAAGAGTAGAAACAAAAAAAGTCCATCTCTGATGTAGAGGGAAAATTTCTATTAAGCTCCCCCAAAGAAAAAGACTTTAAAGATATTAATGAATGTTAGTTGGAAATAGTAATGCAAAATATAATTTATTTTCTTAGAGGCACACCGATTTTGAAGAATGGATGAATCAGTTTTGCAGAAGTTAGGGACAAACACTCAGTATATCATTGCAGCAGCTGACGGTGCATATGCTCTTCCCTTTCTTAAAGACACATCAACAGAAAATTAGCAGAAACTGCAAATTTGAAATGTAATGACTACACCCTCTTGGTGGCTTATGTCTTGGAAGGAAAAGTTTCTGTCATTTTGAGGGCACACAATGAAATTTGAAAGCCAAAATTTGGTGAAGTCCTGACTCACCTGCAGCCCCTCAGGTTGTGGCTTTATTTAGCAAGAAGGTTTTGAGAAGCTAATTAAATTAAAATGAGACTTTGATACACTATGACCCATGTCTTTATAAAAAGAGAAAATTTAGATGCAGATACCTACAGAGGGACGATGACATGAATACAAAGGGAAGAGGCAGCCAGGAAGTGAGGCCTCCTCTCAAAACTAGATCTGCTGACATCTGGATTTTGGACTTCCCACATCCAGAACTGTGAAAAAATAAAACACATCGTTTAAGGCATCTGGTCTGTGGTACTTTGTTATGGAAGCCCCTGCATACTAATAACTTGTGTAAGTCATAGTTGTCAAACTCAGCTGCAGTTTAGAATTACTTGAGAACCTTTTTTATTCCAGCAATATTGCTTTTCAGTGCAGCATCCCAAGCAGTGGGATCAGAATCTCTGGAAGGGTCCTGGATGATTATGTTTTTCAAAGTTCCCCAGGAGGTGCTGATGCAGTTGGGATCTAGAGTCCCTGGGTGGCACTATCCTCCCCCAAATTCTCAGTTAGTTCCTTTCAGGAAGAGAAAGCAAATCTTCATCTATTGTCTAAGCTGTTGAAGCTCCTCACTCCCAGAGCAGAGTAAGAAATGCCACATGGATCAATGATCATCTGACCTGGTTTTTCCTAGAATCATCTGAGTAGCTATTTAAAATTACAGAATTGGGGACCAGCAGTTAGCGTAATGGCTATGTCGCTGGACTCCCACGCAGTCGACCGCGGTTCGAGTCCCGGACCCGGCGGCTTAAACTCACGCCGGGCGCGTGTGCGTGCGTGCCCAAGATCCCAGGAGGAGAATGGAGGAGAAGGGATTGCGGCGTGGCCATCCCCCCTGGGGGGTGATTTCCTGCTTTCTGTCTCTCTGTCTCTCTCTCTGTCTGGCGAGCGCACGCGCCCTATAGCAAAAACCTCTCCAAAAAAAGAAAAAAAAAAAATTACAGAATTGCAGAAATTCTCATTTCATCCCTCTCTGATATTCTTGGGAAAGTCTGTATGTTTTCTATAGTCCATAAGTAATTCTGATGATATTTTAGATAAAAATAGCCTAAAACTGGGCCATCAGGTGGCATGGTGGTCAACGTGCTGGTTTCATACATGACTAACCATGGTTCAAGTCCAGACTTGGTGGCTTCAAAATCACTCTGGGCACGTGTGCATGTGTGCCCAAAATCGGGAGAGGAGAGGAGAATGGAGGAGAACAGATTGCAGTGTGGCCATCTTTTTTGGGGGGATGAATTCTCACTTTCCCTCTCTGTTTCTCTTTATCTATCTCTGGTAAGTGCAGGTGCCCTGTGGCCAAAAAAAAAAAATCCTAACACTTAATTTTTATGTCCATGTAAAAGTAGGGATGGATGGATGGATGGATGGATGGATGGATGGATACATCTATGTATATATAATCTTCAACAAGGAAAAATTACCTGTAAATTCACCAAGGAGCTTGTTTATAGTTCTGGCCTGTGATTATTTCCTAGATCTTTTTACTTTATTATACTCTTCAAGGATGAGTGTTAAGGATACTGGGAGTGATTTTAACAAGTAGGTGTGGAATTTCACAGTTTGGTGTTTTGTAGTAATGACCTCAGGTTAATCAGTGTTCTCTTTCTAAAACCTGCTGTTAGGGCAAAAGGTCTAATGCTGACAAATTATGTTGTTCACAATTGAAGTGTAAATTGAACGCCCAGTTCATTTGTTTGCTAATCACCCTCTTTATGAATATACTAATCAGCCTCTTTGGGGAATTTGCATGTCACGTGCAGCCCTATGTATTGTGCATGCAACATTTCATTGACCCGAAGTCATTGATCTCCAGCCTAAACAAGCAAAGATCAGATTGGAAGAGAACAAGCCCATGGAAAATCAAACTGGATGTCAAAATAATAACTCACATGTGTCATGACTGACACTATATACTTCTGCATAATCATAAAGTAGCCCTATACATGTAAATGTTCTTAGCCCTATTTTACAGTGGAGGAAATTAAGGCCAGATGAGAGAGTGGGTAAATTCACCCACTGTTTGGGGCTGGAAAGTGGCAGAGGTAAGTGGTCTCCTGAGCCCAGACTCTTAACAGTTATGTTCTACTGGGACCAGCAGTTAGCCTAATGGCTATGTTGCTGGACTCTTATGTACTCGACCACGGTTCAAGTCCCGGACCCGGTGGCTTAAACTCATGCCAAGTGCGTGTGCATGTGTACCCAAGATCCCAAGAGGAGAATGGAGGAAAAGGGATTGTGGCGTGGCCATCCTCTCTAGGGGGTGATTTGTCGCTTTCTGTTTCTCTGTCTCTCTCTGTCTTCCTGGCGCGTGCATGCGCCCTATAGCAAAAATCTCTCCAAAAAAATTTAAAAAAGCAATTATGTTCTACTTCTATGACCCTAAGGTTTTTCTTTCATGATCCTTTGTCTTAGACTGTGTTTTTTTCTCCTTTAGCCGTAATTCTAGCAAGGTTTGTTTTCAGATGTTCTATCTGGTAGTTAGAATAAGTTTTTCAAGAAATATCAAAGCCAGGAATCATTAAGTAGACATTTTCAAGGTGAATGGTTCCTTAACAAAATTTTCTTACTTTACTTAAAAAAAGACATATTACTGGGCTAGCCAATGGCATGGTGGTTAAGGTGACGATCTCACATGGCCAACTATGCAGTTTTGAGTCCTGGACCTGGTGTCTTTAGAAATGCACTGGGCACATGCCTAAAATCCCAAGAGGAAAATGGAGGAGAAGGGATTACAGTGTGGCCATTCCCCCCCACCCCCGCCCTCGGGGGTGCTTTCTCACTTTCTCTCTCTTTGTCCCTCTCTCTAGCAAGCACATGTGCCCTATAGCATTTTTTTAAAAAGATGCTATCGTGTCCTTAAAAACAAAAACACATATTACTATGTTCTTCAATATAGAGAATTTCTATAATACATCTTTCTATGCATTAAATTGTGAAGGTATTCATATGCCCATAGGCTATATTCATAATCCCATCTTGATACGAAAACTATTTTCATTTTTGCCAATTGTCTTCTGGTCTTTGACTTACTGGTGTCTTTCTATCATTGCCAACTGGGATCTGTATTTTTCATATTCAGTTTTCTACCTATGCAAAAACATTTTATGTAGCTCTAGGTAGTCATCAAAGGAAGTATCTGCAAATGATCCTTTGAGTTGATGGGTCTGAGTTTGTAGTCATGTCTTTGCATTTCCAACACTATCTACCTTTAAAATCATCTGAATTGTAAGTTTTCTTAGGTTGATAACCCTGTCTAAAATTCATCTCTAAGTCTATGGAAATTGGCATTCTGCAGAACAAATGAGATTTCCAGGACATGCTGATCGAATGCAGCCTAGTAACTATTACTAAAATATCCTTCAAGTGCCTGAAACACACACTCACACAAAAGCACTAACGCATTTGTGGAAAAATAGAATTAAGGTGTAGTTTTATTTTGGTGCAAAAAAATTTTGAAATCCATACATGACTTTTTCCTAATATGCATTTTCCATGAACTTGCTGGAGACTCCTATGCATATATGCGTGTGTGAGAGAGTGTGTGTGTGTAGTGATTTCAAATTACACGTTTCAGATTTAGGCTAGCTTGGGCTAAAATCTTTGTTCCACTGTATATACCCTGAGTTACTTGGGGGAACATTACTTAATCTTCTTGAGTCTCAACTTTTCTGTAAAGTGAGGATGTTAATATCTGTGTGTAGGTGGCAATTAATGACAGAATAAATGTGTAGTGCTCCAAGCTGTACTGTTGTCATCCACTCGATGCCCAGAAACAGCTGAACAGTATTAGACACCTAAATGGTATTATTATAAAACATTCACTTACCCCAATCTGAGATGCAGTAACTGTACAAAATAAGGTAACCCCTGTGTACGTGAGGACAGGGAGAGAAAGGGCACAGAAAGAAATATTTGCAAAGAGGCAGATGCCTTTGTTTTGCTGAATCTGGGCCAGGTGTACCAGCGTGACAAGGTCACCCTGCATATACTGTCATAACATGTGCCTTCATGTAAGCATGTCCACCTACTGCTCTGTGACAGGATTGCTAGTCAAGCATGTGGGAATGCTTTTGGAAGAAGTGGAAAGAAGAGAACTGAATGGCTCCTTTGATCCAAGGCCAGTCCTATCAATAGTAGGAGGGAAAGTTAGTCCTATCTAGAGTAGCTTGTAACTTTGCTGAATAAAACCCTGCCAACCAAGTGACAGGGAAGCAAGACCCAGAATTAGATTCAAATTGAGCATCAGTTTTTAAACGTTACTGTAGAGTTTGAGGGAGGACATGTGGGAAACAACAGGGTGAAGTCACTCTGAACCAAGTGCTCTGGGTTCAACTCCTGGCTCAGCCATTTGCTGGTTGTGTGACCTTAGATGAGTCTTTCTGCTTTCCTATGGCCAGTTCTCTTAATTGTGAGGTGGGGATAAAAATAACACTTACCTTCTAGGGTTGTTGTGAAGATGAAGTAAATTAATCTATGAAAGTACTTGGGACAATACATATATGGTGAAATGTATTCGTATTCTATAAATGTTAATTTCCATAACTCTATCTTCCCCGAGGGCTGATGGTCAGTTTTACTCTTCAAAATCTGCACTACCCCTCTCATGATTACACCTGCATTTATGTGCATTTTAATTTAAGAAGTGACACTGTCAGTTTCTGGTTTTCTGGAGAAAGATAAATGCATTATGAATTATTAATCCTGGGCCCATTCTGTCATTAAATCACAGTCATGGATGGACTAGTCTCTAGCTCAGTGTTTAAGGGAACCAGATCCCGTGTGATTGACCAGGGTTCAAATCCTGATTCTGGTGACCTGAAACACATGCCACGCATGTGCGTGTACATACCCAAAATTCCAAAAAGGTGAAGGAACAGAGGAGAAAGGATTGCGGCGTGACTATGCCCCACTGGGGAGGTGCTTTCTCTCTCTCCTTCCTTTATGCTGATGAGCAACACATACCCTCTGGCTATTCAAAAAAATTATAATCATGGAAACAGCTACTGCTTATGTTAAGAATTGCTTATCATCCTTGCTAATCTTTAAGATGCAAAACCTGTGCTCTGAGAGGCATGGTTAGTAAGAACACATTTGCAGGCAGAACAGAAACTCCAAACAGTCTAACATTTCGGAGGGTAGAGCTTGAATTAGTCTTTAGTAAAGGTGAAGGTGTTTGCTCAAGTTCATGTTGTTTTTTTGTTCTTGATGACAAACTTCTAACCACAGCTGGAGTTTTTGGTTGGTCTGGACTCCTCCCCATCCCCCCACTCCCCCATTCATTAATTTATTGTCCTTGTTGCCTGCTGAAAGTGTGCTGGGAAAACAGACCTGGTGCTTTCACGCTTCCTTTCTCCCTGCTCTTTTGCATTCAGAATCTCAGGGATTTGACTTGTCACCAAGCCCAGTTTAGAGCCACTGATCTCTGAATTTTGCTATTGGCTTTTTCATGCTGTTACTCCAGAATGTACTACAAGACTCACAGATGTTGCTACCCAGGCAGTTCCAAAGGGCAGCACAGGGCCGTAGAGATGCCAGCTTGTCTTGAGTCTGGAGACACGTGTGGCTGGCTGGCACATTGATGCTGTGACCTCTTGGGTGGCAGGGCGTACAGGATTCCGAGTCAGCCAACATTTAGTGAAATCTTACACTCTTATATAATAGCACTGGGCTCAGTGCTAACTGGTTTCAGATGCCTCTTCATTTTCTCTTCACAGTGTCTTAATTCGTATTTTGCAGATTATTGGGATGCCTAAGCAAGGCCAATAAAGAACGTTACACCTCCCAGCCTGAGTTCTTAACATTTTGAGAAAGAAAACAAAAAAGCAAAGACAGAAGCTAAAACTCCATTTTTACCCAGTAGAAATACTAAATTGGTGGATGTAGGTTATTGTCAGAGTCAAAATTGAGCTTGCGAATATCAAATCCAGACTTAGAGAGTAGTATACCTTGGTTGGTTCAGCAATGGAAACTGCCCCACATGCTCTGCCAATCCCAGCAACTTCTGAGCTCTGGGAGGGGCAGTCAGATTGGGTTCCCTGTGGGTAGTTTAATCCCCAAATAAAGAAGTGTAGAGCTGAATGGAGTAGCCTTGTTATTTTTCTCAAAGGTATTAAATCAGTGAGTCAGCCTCTTAGAAATGAAAGGAATGCATCAAGTGTTGGAGAGAAGGCAGGACTATGTTTAGGAAAAATACATCCTCATGAAAAGGAGTGTAGGGGAAAGTTCAGATGAGAAAACTGAGACATAGAGAAATGCAAAACTTGCAAAAGGTTTCGCATCTGCTTAGCAGTGGAACTGAAAGCTGAATATAATGTTTCCTCTTTTCACTCTAGGCTGACTTAAGACTTTTCTCCCAATTGATAAGTTGGAATTATGACATAGGAAAGAGCTATGAAAGGTCATTCATCCTCTAGAATTCAAAACAAGATTTTTAGATAAACTGTCCAGGAGCGAGAGGTAGGTATTTTCTCCTTTAGCTTTGCTACGACTTTATGTTTGCTATTAATATTCAGTTGAAAGTTTTGACTGGTTCTCTTCCCTGGTAAGGGTCACTTTCTCCTCGTTCTCCTCACTAATTTCTTCCCTTGAAAGAGGCTGACATGCACAGAAGCTCTGGTCTTGCTTCTCCATGCCTGGTTTTGTACCAACTGTAACTATGTCCTTAGCCAGAGGTGAATGCTGCCCTAGCACTGATGGACTGTGACAACTGCAGATAAGGGCCCCTGCCTGACCTGACCATAGTCAGCCATAGCAGGCCAGCTGAGGTCCCATTTAGCGCCTTGAGGCTTTGCTTTAGAAGAACCAAAGTCCTTTCAAATGTGATTAAGATGATGTTTAATATTTAAAATTCTTAGTTTTGCATTTTTAGACTTGGCACTGGATGGCTGAACTGCATTCTCTTCAGGATAAGCTTTGCACAGCCTTCCTGCAGAGATCAGGCCCTGCTTCAAATTGTATTCACTGTCAGAGATTTGTGTCTCTGTTTCTGGGGAAAAGGGGATGGGAAGGGATTTATGGTGCAGTTCCCATTAGGAGGCTTCCTAGAAAATCTTTATGAATGAGCTGGGAAAAAGACAGAAGGAAACAATGTCACAGCCTCTGGTTCCTAAAAGACATTACAGCCACACACAGCTAGAAACAATTAGTGACAGCAGAATTTACTATATATGGAGAAATAGGAAGAAAGATGCAAATCTCCTACTCATCCAGGTGTTTGGAACTGCATCGCCTTAAAGTGACTCGGAAACTATGTTCCAGAACCTATGAAATTCTGAAGTCTACTTGTTTTTTAGATAGTATTTTTAAGAGCCTAAAAGTCCTTGCCTTTGTAGCTATGCTAAATCAACCAGTTATGGGTTGTGTTCTCTTGACATGTTATTGAGTAGACAGATTTGCATAGTTTAGAAACTGATCTTTTGGGATGGCCCACTTTAGTTGCAGTTTATTAAAACACTATTCAACTTGAATTTACAAGCAGGTTCCTCAAGAAATCAAGAAATTTTTATACAATGCTCATCCTTAACTGGCCAATCTCTTGAGATTTAATTTGGAGATGGTGTCACAGAAACTGGAGAACAGCTTTTGGTTGGAACTCTATAAAGCAATTCTTATATTTCTCTTTTCCTCATGGCTGAACCCTTCATAGATGAACAGAAAGGTTTAAGTGGTTTTGCAAAACGATTGCTCAAGTATTTGCCTGTGTGAGAACTGTGACTTGGAGGGACCTTGGAAAGATAATTGCCCCAGTGCTCCTACCCCTCATGTGCTGAAGGAGTGTTTCCGATTTATGGTCAGGTTCATTGGCAGGTCACTCTGGGGGAGCTCCTCTTAAGCAGTTTAATTTGAGTTGTGGAACTAGTGAACTAGTGAACAGCTCTGTGGATACGGTGATGACCAGCATTCCATAACAAGTCTATCTTTGATTCCCTTGAGTTAGTGTTACTCTTTGGACTGTCAAACTGGCACCTTTGGATATTTCCATGACCTTGAAAATTAGAATAATTAAGTTTCCTCTGGCACAGTGGGACTTGATATGTGTAATTAACAGCAGCCAGAATTCCCTGGAGATCAAATTTATGAAAGACATTAAAGGAAGAAAGAAGCAAGTCTTTTTGAATGAGAGGAAGTGAACGTTATTTATGTGAGCATGGCAGTATTTGGATGGTTCTTATCATGTGCACATAGATACTTCCGTGAAATTTAATACTGTGTTTTCCCTTTCTTTTTCTTGGTAGCACCTATCATGTAAAACAGAGGGAAGTGAATAACTGGCAACTGGATTAATGAACAGGGACAGAAACCGAGAAACTCCTTTGTAAGGGAGAAAGACTTAGTTGTAGGCTACATTAAGTTTGTTGTAGCAAAACAATTTTTGGACCGTAATAATTGTGTGTGTGTATTTTATATTCCCAAGCTGTGACAGTGAATATGTTTGTGTGTTTATCTGAATACTTCTCAAACAACTCTGACCCTTTATAGCCCTGTATTTCTTTAAAAATCCCTGTTTTCGTTGTTCTTTTTTTTTTTTTTTTTTTTTTTTCCTATTAGGAATGTATACTTGCTAGAGAGCAAAAGAGAGAGGGAAAGTGAGAAATCACTCCCCAGGAGGGATGGCCACATCACAATCCCTTCTCTTCTACTCGCCTCCTAAGTCTTTGGGTATGCACACACATGCACCTGTGTTGATTTTTGCTACAGAGCATGTGCATTTGCTAGAGAGACAAAGAGACAGAAAGCAAGACACCACCTTCCAGAAGGATGGTCATGTTGCAACCCCTTTTCCTCCATTCTCCTCTCACAATTTTGAGCACACTGGACACATACCCAGCATAAATTTCAGACCTCCAGGTCCAGGACTCGAACCACAGTCGGCCATGTGGGAGTCTAATGATGTAACCATTACACCATCAGCTGATCCTAACCTGGAATGATTTTTCAAGCTGCTGGGTCAAGGACTTGAACCACATTTAGTCATGTGGGAGTCCAGCACCATAATCACCATGCCACCTGCTGGCCCATCTCTGAAAATTCCTGAAGGTATTTATTGTATAGGTAGAGTGATGGATGGGGAGATGAAAGGGAAAGCTCCATTAGGATACAGTTCTACTTGACTTTCTATTGCTTGCTCTAAGGAGTATAGGTGCTAACTTTCAGTCAATGGGAATGAAAAGAACAAATGTAGATGCATTCAGCCATTAAGCATCAGTGTTCCATACTGAAAATGCATTCTTCTCCTGAGCTTCCATAATAATAGTGTCTTCCTCTGGACTCTCATATTCTGGTCTTTATTTATTTATTTTTTTCATGTTGTTGGAACTGATGCCCAAGAGTATGCAAGTGACTGCTGGTAAGTAGAGAGTATTAGCATAAGTATGTAACTGCCGAATGCTTATAACTAGAGAGTATCATTATAACTGTGTAACTGTACAAAGACTGCACAGCATTTTTAGACACCCTAAAGGGGATGACCCAGTAATTCAGTAGTAGACACTAATAGGCAATTACTTTTTAGTGAAAGTCCCTCATTGTTCTTAAGGGCATCTTCAACATCTTTGCTATTGGGGAGAGGTTGACCAATAACCCAGGAATAGTAGTTGGTAGAAAATACGCTGGAGAAGAAATTTTCTGAAAAGGCATGGAAGGGTCATAGTCATGTATCACTGACGATGGAGATGTGTTCCGAAATGTGTCATTTTGTGATTTCATCATTGTGCCAACACCATAGTTACTTCCACAAACCTAGACGAAATAGCCTACTATGCACCTTGGCTGCATGGTTAGCTTATTAGAACCTTACAGGACCATGGTTGGTGATTAACTACAGTACGCAGTGCAGTACTATAAGTTGATGGGAATACACACCCAGAGGGCAAGTGCTCTAGTGATCTGTTTGATGATTTTTAAATATACTGATAAGGAAATTAACACTTAGGCTAATTAGGGAAAGTGGACCATGGTTCCACAGTTTGAGCTATGTCCAGTGCCAGAGCCCATGTTCTTAGAATTGGGGAACCCCATGTGTTCTCCATCCAAGAATCTACAACCTTTTTGTTTTGTTTTTTTGTTTTGTTTTGTTTTGTTTTTTATTTTTTCTCATTAAGATTTTAATGTAGGTGTAAATGAATTCTCATTTTAAAAATATTAAAGAAAGTTTTCATTGATTTTTTAGAATAAAGATTTAGTGCACAAATATAGCCCAAAGCCAACAGAAAAATAGCTTTGCCCTGTCATTTCCCTAAGAAAGCACTATAGTTACTCAGATAGGCCAAAGGGGGAGGGGAAAGCAATCCTCTGAGTTCTAGGCTTCATGAAAGGACCATGTTAAACTATGTACATCGATTTGATGTGCGAATGTGCAATAAATATGTACACATACAACCTTTTGAGATTAGCCCAGACTGGGCACAGTTAGGGCAGTGTGGTAAGACTAATCACTGTATGAGAATGTGTCCTATGAGGGGATACTTCTGAATAGCCTTGACACTGGAAGGGTGTTCCAAGTATTTTCTTCAATTTTTTGATTATGAAGGGCGTAATATTTCAATTTTGAAAACTGAGGCACAGTTTGGATCTAGCATGGAGAGTTGAGATTCCTCTCTGTGTGTAGCTTCAGTTTATCCACACCTTGCAATTTTAACATGATGACTCTCTCTGTTCCCAGAAATTGTGGCTCTGACAAGCTCCTGTTGCAGTCACTTCATTAATCTTACTCTACCAGGACACCTGTTCACTACTGTGCGGTGTCAGCTGATATCACACGGTAATTATGTTGTTAATTCATAGACTGATGTTTTCCAGGCTGAAGCATGGCTTCCTGTAGGCAGTGATCTGGCAAATCAAATCAGGGAGGCAAGGAAAACATTGACGATTGCTTCTGCTGGCTTATGTGACATTTTGGATAGAAAGAATGCCATTTGTTGAATATGGTCTTTTTCATGGGGCTGATACTCAACAGAAGTTCTATTAGTTGAGTGCTGATGTAAAACATGAACTCTTAAATGGTATTCAACTGGACCTGGAGCCTAGATCTACTCCTTACTTTAGGATTTTGAAATTACTTAAACTCTCAGTATTGTGGTTTGCATAACGGAAATAATCAGGGAGTCAACACCAGACGCAAACTCTTGGCAAAATAAACAAACCAATGTTAACTTCTGTTATCATTATTTAGCAAATACATAGTTTTGACTACTTAGCAACATGGAAAAACTTCTTGGAGAACATGGGACTCTGCTTCAGCTTTCGTTGATAAGAGTAAATAAAGAGTTAGAGGTGAGATACCGGGTGTTGCAGATGAGGGAACAGGCAGTGTGTGTGACTGCTGTGGCTGGGTCCCTCGAGTGCCGAGAATCTGTAAATGAGATTTTCAGGTTTTGGTTCCATGTAATATTGTGATTTCTGAAGGACTTGGACTAGAACTTTGGCTTTACTGCTTCTTTCCTGAGTGACCATGGGCAGGTTACTTGACTATTTGGTTTCGTCTAAAAATACAGATAATGGTACCTGCTTCATAGGATCACAGTGACAATTAAATGCTGTATATCAACCAGCTAAACCAGTGCTGGACCGAGGTCAATGCTTGAGAGCAATTAGCTATGGTTTATAGTAGTATCATTATATGGATATTATTGTTCACAGGGGAGGCAGACCTTGCACGTAAGATAATAAGTAACTGATGATCATTGCTCCATGTTGTATAACACAGTCGAGACAGTAATTTCCAGTCTTTTCATCCATAAGAATCTCCTTAACTATTGTTTCCTCCTCTAGTGATTGTTAAAGAAAAAAAAAAAGGCAAAACAACACCCAACTTTATTTTTTATCATAAAAGCAATGAAGGAACATTGTAGATGAATTATAAGATACAGACAAACAAAGTGAAGGAGGTCAATCCAGACCCATAATCATACCACCCAGAGATAACCACTGCTAATACCTTGATAGGTGAGCTCTTCACATCTCTGTCTTTGTGTATGTCTACTTCTTTAAAAATGAAATTATACTGGGGCCAGTGGGTGGCATGGTGGTTAAGGTGCTAGCCTCCCACATGACTGACTGCAGTTCAAGTCCCAGACCTGGCAGCTTGCTTTCTCACTTGCTTTCTCACTTCCTCTTTCTCTCTTTCTGGTGGGTGCACATGCTCTACAATAAATTAAAAAATAATAATAAAATTACATCAATAATTCTTTTTAAAAATGTTATACTATCCACACTTGGCAAATTATTTTTATACTTCATAGTAAATACACTGTTTTTATATGATTTCTATTATTAAATATACTATTTTTATACTTAATAGTAAATTGTGAATATTTTATTATCAGTAAATATTTTTGAGTTGCTATATTTATTTCTTCCATGAGAAAGAGAGAGATATAGCCGTCTTCCAATAGGGTGTTCATGCTATGATCTCCCACCCCCCACATCCAGCTTGGATTACAGGCACATACATGTGTTACGCATGTTCAGGGAGCTCCGCCCCAGGATGCACAACCAGACCTTTACATGTGGGTAGAGCTGTGTTAGCACTGTGCACTGTGCTCCCACCTGGCCCTTGCCTCAACATTTTCTTACATGGGTGCAGTCTATTCCATTGTGGGGATCCACTATGATGCATTCAAGCAGGCCCTACTGCTGAGCATTCAGCTGATTTCTGTGTGTGTGTGTGTGTGTGTGTGTGTGTGTAAACACTACATGATGAGGCTTTCTTAAACCTAAATGACTATACAGATTTGTCCAGTGTTTTATTGTACTTTAACTCTTAGGTAAAGAGGATGGTCTTGGATCTTTGCTAGAAGGTAAGGGCCAAGGTGGGACTGTTGTTGACTTCCAGGGCAGGACAGGACAGGACACAGGAGCAAGGCAATTTCAAACAGCGAGTTCAGCAAGTTCAGAATGGATAGAGTGTGAAGTGTGATGTATGAGCACACAGGCAAGGGAAGCAGAAAAGTGCTTGTAGGTGCTATGGATGAAGATGAGAAAGAACTTCCAGTTACCAGGAGTCATTTTTAGGAGCACCATTGCAATGAGCCTCTTTTTACATTTGGGTCTTTAAACCTCTATCCAAGGAGGTCAAAGAAAGGCAAGAGCTCTGTGAGCTGGAGCAGCTAGAAAACCTTAAAACAGATGTTTTGGGTGATAAGTTAAAAAGGAATAGGTGGAGAAGCACTGTGAGGTGCTTCAGATGGGGAATAGCATGTAAGGCTTAGAGTAGTGCAGAACTGTGTGTCCTGAGACTCTAGCCGTGCAACTGTATGTATATGCAAAGAAAAATGGTTGCCCAGAGAAATGGGAAAGAAAACTAATCAATGAGTATTGATGGATATCTTTTCTTTTTAAAACAATCCATTAAACAACCATATCCAAGTCAGTGTAATCTCCCAGAATAAGACTACTTAATGTGATCATAAAGAACAAGAAACCAATTGAAACATCTTGGGCCACTGGGTGAGAATTAAGCCAGCTGTCCCTTTGTCCCTTACCTGGCAGGTGACTGAGAAAAAAAGTACCTTCAATGCTTCGTACTTTTTCTCTCTTTCTCTGTCTCTCCTTTTTTTTTTTTTTTTTTTTTTTTTTTTCCCTATAAGGCACATGCTCGGGGACAGAGACAGAGAGAGAGAGAAAGTGAGAAATTGCCCCCCCTCCCCCAGTGGGGATAGCCATGCCACAATCCCTTCTTCTCCATTCAACCTTTGGGATTTGGGGCACATCCATATGCACCCAGTGTGATTTTCTTTTCTTTTTTCTTTCTTTCTTTGTTTCTTTCTTTTTTCTTTTTGAGATTTTTGCTATAGGGCATATGCACTCACTGGAGAGACAGATAGTAAAAAAATCACTCCCCAGGGGGATAGCTACATCACAATCCCTTCTCTTCTATTCTCCTCCTGAGATTTCGAGCATGCACACAAATGCATCTGTCATGAATTTCAAGCCACCAGGTACAAGATTCGCCCACATGGGAGTCCAACATCTTAACCACAACATCATCTGCTTCTCCCCTCCCCCATCTAAGTGTGATTTTCAAGGCCCTGGGTCTGGGATTTGAACCGCATAGTCAATCATGTAGGATCCAGCTGCCTTAATCTCTGCTCTACTCTGCTGGCCTGCTAATGTCTCCTACTTTTATAACTAGAAAAAAAATCTGTCGATTTCCCCAACACAGTACCAATTGTTAGTTGTTTCCTTTTTTTTTTTTCTTTCTTTTTTTCATGCTACAGTAAACATTACTATGATGAGACTATGGCATTCCTTCCAGCTCGGTTGTTTTAAATATTTTAACTAATGGAATTTTATTGTATTTTTTACCCTGGGGACTTGAAGCAGTGGGCAGAACCACAGGGGCTAACTGATAAATAATAAATGCCATAATGCCCGTTAATCTATATTTGGAAACAGTGTTTCCGCAGCTCCTTCCTGGTCTGACATTTACTTGTACTCTTCGTCCCCTGTATGTAGGTTATATAGCTACATTTTCCATGGAAACGTTTTCTTTAAATTTTCAGAACCTGTAATATATATTTTCCTCTACTATTTACTCAGTAGGGGAGAATGGTCCTGTTAGAATGGGGTCAAGCTTGCTTTCTGTAATTTGCCATGAAGCTTTGAGAAACCCAGGGCTCTTATCTGTACCCCCTGATTTGTACTGTCCCCTTGCCAGCTATCAGCAGTGACCTTTTATTATTTCTCTCCCTCACTTCAGTTTCTAAGGTGGTGTGGGGCATCATGACTGTAGTTTTAAGAATGAAAATAGTTTTTCACTGACTTTTCTCTCTCTCTCTCTTCTTTAATAAGTTTTTAAAGTTTTTGCTATAGTGTGCATGCACTTGCCAAAGAGAGCCAAGGAGGTAAAGTGAGAAGTCAGCCCCCAGGGGAGATGGCCATGTCACAATCCATGCTCTTCTTGGGATTTTGGGCACGCACACACACCTTGTTGAGCATGTTTTTCAAGCTACTGAGTGGGTACTTGGCCATGTGGTAACTAACTGTCTTAACCTCCATGCCACCTGCTGGCCCTTCAATGACTTTTTTTTTTTTTTTTTTTTTTTTTTGGAGAGGTTTTTCACTATAGGGCGCGTGCGCTCGCCAGACAGACAGAGAGAGACAGAGAGACAGAAAGCGAGAAATCTGCCCCCAGGGGGGATGGCCACGCCGCAATCCCTTCTCCTCCATTCTCCTCTCGGGATCTTGGGCACGCACACACACACGCCCGGCGTGAGTTTCAAGCCACCGGGTCCGGGACGCGAACCACGGTAAACTACGTGGGAGTCCAGTGACATAGCCATTACGCTAACTGCTGGTCCCTTCAATGACTTTTTAAAAGATGTCATGCATGGTAGCTTGTGTTTATATTATAAAGAGAAACAGCAAGAGAGGGTGCCATTTTGCTTGATCTTGGATCCGAGTAGGCTGTGAGGCAGAGATGGGAGCGGTCTTACCAACACCAACACCCTTGCTCTGTGATTTGGTGTTCCGTGTTTAGTCCTTAACTACATTCAACAGAGTTCATCACCCAGCATTGTCTATGCCTTTAGGGGGCTGCACACGGGCAGTTGGTATCTATTCACTAAATTTGTATTTAGACTAAATTTGCTACTCTTTGTTGAAATGTGCCAAGAAAGTTGATTATATTTCACCATATCAAAAAGGCATTTGCTGATAACTTTTTTTTCCCCCCTTTCTGAGAGAGAAAGGTATTTTTGTCAGGGTCTTGCCATTATCATCCTCCTGCCTCAACCTCCTAATTAGCAAGGGTTATCAGCATGTACTACCACGGCCGGCATGTTCAGGTTGGCCTGGGATCCAAACCTGGATCTCCCCTTTGGCTTGCAGCCTCCCAGGGGGTGCTACCTGTGTGCCACCACAGCTGGGCCCTCCAACAACTTCAGAATGCTCACAGTCCTCTGTTCCAGTCTCTCTGACCTCCCTGCCTGCTCCTGTAGGAGGAGGTACTCTGAAGTATTGGATGAATACTAAGTCCTGCATTGTCAATTTAGGTCAGACCTTTTAGATTTCAAAACAGATGGGGTCTCTTTCCCTTTTTTTTTTTTTTTTTTTTTTTCCTTTCTCTTTTGAGGGTAGAAAAATGCCTCCTTTGCTTAATTGGGGAAACAGCCAATAGTGGTTTGATGTCTTGATACATTCCGTCTGGTCGAACATCACACCCGTATTTCCCTGGGGCTCAGAATAGGAACCTAGCTGTTGGAAGACATGGTGCGTTTTTGCTGTTGCTTCAAATGCTACTTGATCCTCAACTTCGCATGCCTTGTCTGCGTGCCCGGAGCTCCTTCAAAGTGAGCTATTAAGCAAGAGGAGACATGGTTAGTGTAAGGCAAAGAAAAAAAAAAAAAAGGTTTCCCTTTGTTTTGTCTTTGGCTCAGAGTTTATTGCTGCCAGGGACCTATTTATTAGCCAGCTTTCAAAAGCAGCTGTTCTCCGTCGTCTTTTTTCATCCCGTGATGCCTGCCTTGGATATTCGGGCGCAGCTTAATGTTAGCCGATGCTCTGTAAAGCGAGTTCTGGGAAATAGATTTTGTATTTCTTTCAGAGGAGAGAGAAATGGAAGCATAAATATTGAATCCACGTATTAAAAAGAGGTGGATAATTAAGCTCTTGTCTGGTCCCTGGCAGCATGTTGATGTGTTTTTATTTTCTAGTGAATGAGTGATGTTCTTCAAAGGGCGGTGCCATCTGGGAAATCAGGTCTCTGCTGAAGCATAGCAGTGATCCCCGCACGGCCGTGTTCTGACCAGGTCCGGCTCTAACGCACGGGCGAGTGGCGGGCCGGACTAATTACGCAGCTGTCAAATCGAACAAATGAATGGACTGGGAGCGCTGCTCCCTTATCTGTGACAGTGTTTGTGGGTTTGCATTTCACTTAACAGTTTGTATTTTAGCAGGCAGGAGAGCATTCATCTGAAATTGGAAACTTTCTGAGAGCAGTGTTAGAAAGAGTAGCTGTACGTGCTTGCAGCCCAGTGATACAGAACTTGCTTACCAGCACAGAGCTACCTACTTGTAAGACAAATAGATGAAATTTAGCAGCATATTGAGAGAGTGACCTTTATTCCCTTGCTGAAACACTCTCTCGCTTGCACGTGCACCCAGTACGTCTACTGTCATCAGCTGTACATTACAGACGCGGTACAGCTAACATACAATTATGTTGTAGACATGTAATGGGAAGCTTTTTGACATACGATGTTTCTCTGTGAGTAGGGGAGGGGACTCATCTTCTGAATGAACCATCACCACTGCCCTACCAATCCTCGGTGAAAGCACCCAGAAACCTTCCATTCGGAGTTGCGTGAACCAAGAAAATGTTGGAAGGGCTGTTCTGTGCCCAATCACAGAGGAATCTGTGGCTAGAAAAAAAAATCAGCGACACTGGTCCTCCTTTATGTAAAACACTGATATTTAGTTTATCATGGGGTGCATTGTTTTAATTTTTTAAGTGTCGCATTGACATATGACTGACCTGGATTCTAAATTTTTTTTGACACTCACTTACATTTTTGTACCCAGGACTGGCACCTCACTTGTCTCACCCTCTTCCCAGCCCTGTTGGAGGATCTTTGCATTTCTCCTGGGGATGGGAGGAGAGAGAGAGGGGTGTTCCCCTCATGCTGGTCCTGCTGCCCAGCTCAGTCTCCTTTGCTCCCCACTGTCCTGGTTATGTGATAGCAGCTGACTTGGACACAGTTCTCACATTCGCAGAGTTAATGGTCTGGAAGTAATGATAGACAAAATCAGCTTAAATGCATTTATAAAAAGCAGAGTAAATACATTTATGAGCATTACAGTCAACACACTTCTAATGTTTTTTTTTTTTTTTGTAGTAAAATGTTAGTGCTATGGAAAAGATGATCATCATGATGTTAAAAAAGCATGGAGGGGGTCATGATGGAGAATCTTCCTTGAGTCATTACAAGAGCCACACAGACAGGCTAGTGTTTAGGTTGTCAGCTGCTGAGAAGGATCTGGCCACAAGACAAAGCTGGGGAAGAGAACTCCAGGGAGTGGACAACCCTGGGTGAAGAGCCAAAGCTACAAAACAAGACTGACGGGTTTCTGCAAGTGAGTGTTAAGTAGTGCTGGACCTTAATGAAGGAGGCAGGAGAGGGAGCTGGTGACTGAGGCAGGGGGCCTGTGAAGGTGAAGGTGAAATGGGAGAGGGATGGCATTTAGAAGACATCTCTGAGAACATTTCTCTCACCCTCGCCTTCACGTGTGTGCCCATAGGTGCCTCTACCACTGTACATATCAGAGTAAACGCTTCCTTACATGCTGAAAACACTTGCACCCCTTGGGCTTACAGAGTAGCTGTCTGTTAAGAAAGTTTTGGGAACCAGCAGATAGTGTAATGGTTATGTTGCTGAACTCCCACATAGTTGACCGTGGTTTGAAGCCCAGACACGGTGGCTTGAAACTCACTCCAGGTGCATGTGCTTACGTGCCCAAGATCCCATGAGGAGAATGGAGGGTGAGGGATTGTAGCATGGCCATCCCCCCCCCGGGGGGTGATTTCTTACTTTCTGTCTCGCTCTCTCTCTCTGTCTCTCTGGCAAGCGCTCACACCCTACAGCAAAAATATCTCTTAAAAAGAAATAAAAGAAGAAAATAAGTTCTGGCTCAGGAGAGCTCTTTGCTGTATCTGCTAGGACCCATATGCTTCATCAGTTTTTCTTTCCTCTCAGTTTATGAAGAAAATGACAGCTCATCTCAGTTTTCAAAGAAATTTTATCTGGAATATTAAGGAGGATCCTGCAACCTTCTGCTTTAAGGACTGGTACAGGGGTCAGGTGGTGGTGTGGTGTTAACACAACTGGACCCACATGGGAAAGGTCCTGAGTTCACGTCCTGTGAACTCCCTGAGCATGCTGGGTATGCTTTCACGTTCCTGTAATCTGGGCTGACTGAGACTGGAGGGCGGGGATCATCGTGTGGGGACCCTGTTGGGGGCACCTGCCTCTGTCTCTTTACCTCTTTTTTCTCATGGAATGAATAAATTTAAAGAAAAAAATAGGACCTGGTAGGGGAAGGTGAAACCGTGAGCAAATCACAACAGGAAGAATGAAGGACCACTCAGAGAACTTTCAAACAGTGCCTTGGTGTTTCTTGGACTCCGATAAAACTGAGGATACTTTCTGAGTTATTTCATCAGATCTGTTCCTTTGTTCGTGCTGGAGAGGTTTCAGTACCTAAATTATTCATTAGTTTTCATCTTTTAAGAGTGTGATGCAGTGACAGTTTCACCTTTGTTAATGTTTTTCATTGTGTTTTAGGGACCAGCTCGGTGGTGTAATCCACTACCCAGACCGTTCTGGGTCCATAGGGGAGATCTCTGGTGTGGTTCCCAGGTGGACCTGTGTCTGTCGGACGTGCTGGGTGGACTAGGGGGTGAAGGGGGTCAAGTATGAGAGCCTGCTGAGGGTGTTAGTCTCTCTCTCTCTCCTCTCTCTCTGTGTCTTTTTTTCTCTGTTCATTATGCTCATTAAAGAAATAAACGTAACTTAGAGAGAAAATAAAACAATAACTTTCCTTTGGTTGAAAAGAATAGAAAAACAAAAAAAAAAATAGAATTGTGTTTTAGGAATTGGAATTCCGACAAAATGTGAGAGGTTAATAAAAGGCTGTTGTCTTTTTCCCTGGCCAACAGAACTACCGATACTTCTTGTTTCTCAGAGAAACATACCACTTTACTACAGCCAGTTCTACTATCCACTGGGCCCCTTTCAAACCCTTTATTCTTCCCTTCTGCCAGCACTCATTGGTATATGCTGTGGGCTGAGAACTGTGTTAAGTTCCAGAATACACAAGCCTCATGCCTGACAGGAAAGGCCGCTTTTTGGCTGGTGGGATGAGTGTGAGACAGAGGGTGGTGTAATGTGCTCTGGAAGAATGATTGAGGGGGAAGTTTATTCTGCTTGGGTATTTTGGGAAGCTTCACAAAGGAGGAAGTATTTGCGTCCACACTTAAAAGATGCCTAACAATGTGTGATCCTAACCAATGTTAAACACTGCTTGTGAACGGTATCACAAAATGCTCCGGGATACTCTCATGTTCCAGCCTTTATTTCTGAACAAATGAGTGGCGAAGTTTTTTAGCAAATGATTGAATCATTGGTGTGCTTATTGGGAGATAATATAGCACAGTGGTTAAGAGTATTTATTCTGGGGACCAGTAAATAGCATAATGTTTGCGCCGCTGGACTCCCACATTGTCAACCTTGGTTTTAGTCCTGGGTACATATGGATGTATGAGTACCTTAGACCCCGAGAGAAGAATAAAGGAGAAGGGATCACGGCATAGCCATTTCCCTGGAAGGTGATTTCTTATTTTCTGTCTCTCTGGTGAGTGTACACGCCCGGTAGCAAAAGGCTCTCTCTGAAAAAATAAATAAATAAATAAAAAGAGTACTTATTCTGGAACAGGTCAGCCTGTGTATAAATTCTAGTTCTTCCAACTGGAAGTGTAACCTAGAGAATTATTCTTGAAACCCTCCAGAATTCAGCTTCCTTGTCTGTGAAATGGGTTTACAATGGGGTCAGCAGGTGGTGTGGTAGTTAAGGAGCTAGATTGGCAAATATCTAACAGAGGTTCAAATCCCAGACCCTACAGCTTGAAAATTATGCCAGGCACATGTGCATGTGTGCCCATAATTCCAAGAGAATGGAACGAAGGAGAGAGGATTATAGTATGACCATCCTCCCTGGGGATGATTTCTCACTTTTCCTTTCTCTGTCTCTCTCCAGCAAGCACATGTACCCTACAGCAAAACCTAAAATAAATAAATAAATAAATAAATAAATAAATAAATAAATAAATAAAATGAAAATAAATGGGGATATTTTCTACTAGAGTCTACCTCACAGAGTTCCTATGAAAGTAAATGCAATAATCCACGTAAAACACTCTTCACAGTGTGCCTGGCTGTTAACAAGCATTCAATAAATGGTAGCCACTTTTATTAGCATCAGGATTGACTTAGAGAGTCCTGGCTCTTGGGTCCCCCTAAGGCCCACTCCATAGGTAGTTTTTAGAAGGGATATTCTCTTTATTTTTTTTTTTTTTTTTGGAGAGGTTTTTTCACTATAAGTCGCGTGTGCTCGCCAGACAGACAGAGACAGAGAGACAGAAAGCGGGAAATCACCCCCCCAGAGGGGATGGCCACACCACAATCCCTTCTCCTCCATTCTCCTCTCGGAGTCTTGGGCATGCACGCACACACGCCCGGCGTGTTTTTTAAGCCACCAGGTTCGGGACGTGAACCACGGTCAATTACGTGGGAGTCCAGCGACGTAGCCATTACACTGACTGCTGGTCCCTAGAAGGGATATTCTAATGAGAACACTTGGCTGTTCTTACTCAGGCACTCTGATGCCCATAACTATATCAGAGCTTGTCAACTACAGGGTCTGCAAAGATAAATGCCTGGACTTTAAAGTTAGAAAAACCTGGGTTGTGGGGATCAGCAGATGGTGTATTGGTTATGTTGTTGGACTCCCACATAGTCAACTGCGGTTCAAGTCTCAGACCTGGTGGCTTAAAATTCAGTCAGGCATGTGTGTGCATGCCCAAGATCCCAAGAAGAGAATGGAATAAACGGATTGCCATGTGACCATCTCCCTGGGGGGGAGGGATGATTTCTTGCTTTCTGTTCTCTGTCTGGCTAGTGCATCCTCCCTATGACAAAAATCTCTCTCTAAAAGAAAAAAAAAAAAAAGAAAGAAAAACCTGGGTTGGAATTGCAGCTTTCAGCTGTGTGACTTTGGATGTTTATCTGATTTCATTGGCCCTGTTACTTGAATTGTAAAGTTGAGATCATGTACTAGGTTTTTGGTGAAACCACATGAAGGTAGTGAAATGACAAATATCAGATACTCAGCACATGGTGCATATTAAGTGCTCAATAAAGCATGACTGTGGGTGTCACAGAACGTCAGCAATCGCGTTAGGTACTGGGCATACAAAGACAATGGACACCTTCAAGTTTGCTGTCAGAAGTGTAAAGTGACTCTGCTTTAATCAAGAATAACACTCAAGAGTTGGAATGGCCTTTAAAGATCAATGAGTCCAATCTGGTGGAGGGAGTGTCCTTTAATATTTCCCACAAGTGGTGGTTGTCTCAACGGTACAACTCTGTCACACATTCCAACAAACAAGCATGCCTCCTTGGACATTCTAGTTATTGGTCTTTAGTTGTAGGTCCCCATGCAGAATAAGTCTCATCCTTGGATGATGTTGCCATCTTGGAATACCAGACAACAGATGTTATATTCCCCTGCCTTTCTTTTTCTAAGTCAACAACATCCTTCGTGCAGTTTCTCATATAGGATAACTTGAGATTTCCCTGTGCCCACATTCTGATCCCATTTGCCTAGTTACCTTCAGCCATGCAGAAAGCTCAGGGATAACTATCACAGCATGGATGTCTCAGTAGAAGATATATAAGGACCCTTAAAAGACAGGAGTGAGAACTACTTTTTTGTTTGGACTATTGCTGTTGCATCTGATAGTCCAGCATTGCAGTAATACATGAGTAGATGGATTGGATCATTGTGGAAGAACTTTGAAAGGATGAATAGGAAAAATAAGTGCTTCTGAGTGATTCCATGTCTTCATTTAAGCCTCCAGTTCCTGCTTAAAAGTCATTTATTTGGAATGTTGAAATATCTCTAGCACATAAAGCTCGTCTGGCTTCACTATGCTCATAACAAATAAAAATGTTCTGGGACCTGTTTGTGAGGACAATGCCATTCTGATGCTGAGAGCTAATGAGAAGGCCAAAGCATACATTTGATAAGCTTTGTCATCTTTTTGTCTGCAGATCATAGACCTTGCATTTTAATTTACTATACATAATGCTTTCTTAATGAGTTCCAGTGGATGGCCACTGAAACATGCTGGAGCAGCTGCCAACGTGATTATGGGGGGAGGTGGGAGCATTTATTTGATTTACATGATATGCAGTTAGGGTAACTAATATTTGCAGCCAGGGTACAATAATGGCAGGGGAAAAAAAATCTTCAGTATTACTGTGGACAGGAGAAAGGTGCTAAATCAATTTATTTTTTCCTGTACGTGTGAAAACTACTAATTGCAAGCTAATGGAATTGCATTTTAAATGTTGAGTGTCTTGCTAGATGATGGTTTGCTTTATGCCAGAAAGTTCATATTAAGCCAATGCAATTATCAGAATTATTTTTTAAGTGAAAATTAAATTGAAGCTTCCTAGTACTGATTTTGGCCAAGTTATAAAGCATTGTCTTCAAAAATATATCATAGCTTGGTGGAAAAAGAAAGAGAGAAAAGATTGGAAATAATTTGTGAGAGTAAAACTTAACAGTCACAGATGTCTTCGCTATTATCACAAGCAGTAGCTATAGGGCTTTAGCGTTAGTAAATATTGAAAAGCACTTTCATGTACATTGCCTCATTTATTTCTCTTCTCAGTACTGTACACTAGGTATTATTGTTCCATTTTCCAGGTGGGGAAACTGAGGCTTTCATAGCTCAATTAATTTACATGAGGTAGAAAATGATCAAACTCCATTTCAGACTCTGACATTCTAACTTTAAATTTCATTTTTACACATAATACCTGTTCTAATACCTTCAAATACTGTTCTAAAAAAATTGTGTCATGAAAGTATTGGTTAAATCATGAAGTGCTTTCTATATGGATGTGTGGGGTGATTACTGCTATCAGTTATATAAACAGTTAAACTGGTAAGTAGAAAATCAAAATGCAAAACAAGCAAAGACCTAGAAAAAGGAGAAAATGGCTTCTGGATGTTGAGATGTTAGACTTTTATCTCTTATTTCTGAACTTGGATTCAAACCCGTCACTTCTGCACACAGCAGCTCTATCGTCCTTGGCCTGGCCAAGTTGTCCCATCTTCATCTTCTTTCCTAACATCTTCTGACAAGTATAATAATTCTCCTCTCCTCTTTTGTTAGCACACACACACACACGCTAGGGACCTCTTAATCACTGCTTTGCTTCTTCCATTAAGCCTTCCCTTCCTTTTATAGGAGAGGTTTTTGCTATAGGGCATGTGTGCTCACCAGAGAGACAGAGACCGAAACAGAAAGCGAGAAATCACCCTCAGGAGGGATGCCACAGACTCTTCTCCTTCATTCTCCTCCTGGGATCTTGGGCATGCCCACACATGTGCCCAGCATGAGTCTGAAGCCATTGGGTCTGGAACTCAAACCACAGTGTGCCATGTGGGAGTCCAGCGACGTAACCTCTATGCCATCTGCTGGTCCCAGGCCTCCCTTTACTTGAATAATCAGAAGAGTTGTCCCAGCTTCAGTCCCTACACTGGGTAAAGATGAAAAACCATGATTACTCCCATCACCAGTCCCAAATTCTCTTACTCCTGAGCCTACACATAACTTCAACAGTTCATCATGTCTGTATATGTTTGGGGTTCATTAGTTGTGCATTTGTTTCTTGGTGTTGGTATGTTGTATGATGCCAAACCCCTGAGGCTGTGCCTGTGTCATTGGCTCTGTGTGGTACCCAGAATGAACTACTCACCTGATGATAATAAATTAATAAATAAATAAAGGCTGTAATTACTACCACGTCTTCTGATCTGGAGGCAATAGCTTCACTGTTTTAGAATATTTACCTGACATGTCATTGTCTCTCCAACCCTGGGGCTGCAGCATTAACTTCCTTTTTCTACTTTGTAAGAAGAAAGAAAAACATAAATGTTAACACAGGCCCATAGTCCCGTATCAATACCTTTAAGGCACAGGTGTTTCAGAATTCAGAACTTTTCAGAATTTTAGAAAGGCAGTAGGGAGTGGGTATATGACATAGGAAGTCAAACATAGACATATGCTAACATTCTCAGCAGAACCTAGGGCAGTGCCTCTTAATCAAATGCTTTACTATTTCAGAGGCAAAACATATGGAGAGTCACACAAGTGGACTGACGATAATAGCCACACATCGGGCTAGGTTGAGTTTAATCATTAAATGGTTTCCGGTTAGATCAGGTTTTGCAGTGAAATGGGTTTTCAGAGCTCTTGGGATTTTAGAATAGTGGACTGAGCAGGGATTGTAGCCTTGTAAAAACAGAAGAATCACTTTATAAAGTAACTCTCCATACCATGTGTTTTGTTATAGGAATTTGACTTTCCATTCTCTAGACAAAAGTACACATTCTTTGTATAATAAAATGCATCAGATTAGGATATGGCTGGCTTAACCTGGCACTTTATAAATTTGATAGCCTTAGAAAATTCTCTTACACATATAATCTGTCTTATAGCATCGATAATGCACAGGCTGCCAATATATTCTGAAGACAGGTGGAGTATAATTCTTTTTATTTCTGAGAAACTGAGGTAGGGTCAGCCCAAAGGCACGCAATGCCTGGAGGGTGTAGGTACCTTTAGATACTCTGCCAATCTCTATAAATCATTTTTTTTCCCCCGATCATTTATTTTTCCTGGATGTGAGGCCACAGCCAAACTATCAAGATATCTTGTCATCCCAAAGTCATTTTCAAATGTATTCTGAATTTTAGAGCCAAATCATCATCCCTCAGCATGGTTTCATTGTCTGTTTGGGTCATAACTTAATGAACCATAGGGCCGATGAAGGTCATTGTATGCGTTAGTGATGATTAAAAGAGAAAAGGCAGGCATGTGGGATTTTGATTGTTTCATTCAAAAACCCAAATTGTTCAGGAACTCATAAATTAGCTCTGTTTAATGTTTATGAAGATAATTAGGGAAAGATTGCTTCAAAGTAATAACTGTTATAAAAATGAGACCTTTTTAAAACCCTGATTTATAAAGCACTTATTTGCCTTCAAGAATTTTGGGGGCTGATTTATAAGCTGATTCACCATCTGTCTCTTCTTGGCAAAACAAAGGGGAAATGGCTGGATACTATTTTAGGAGCTAGATTAAAATATTAATTGTATATTTTACAGGAGCAAGCAATAGGGGGAGCCAGTATTTGCTTTCGGCCAGTGGGGACTTCTTTTTTCTGAAGTATCTTTTAAAATATTCTATTTTGTGATCATTTAAGATGAGAAATATACCCTAAATAGAAAAAGTAAAGCTTGAAACCGAATTGGTATTGCCAGTACTTTGATCAAAGCTTTGAAGGTTTTGTTTCTTTTACATATTAGAGCAGTTAGATATCTGGGACACGTTTTCTAATGATGCTATAAGTGCCAGGTGAACCAGTATACTCCTGTCATTAATATTCTCAACTTACTGAGTGCCTCGTCATGTCATACATGGTATTTGTTTTCATTATCTCTAAATGGCCAATAGCCATAGAAGGGTGTTACTGTGTTGTTACCCCCAGTCTTATGATGAGAGAGTTGATGCCAAAGAGTTGCATCTTTTGCCCAAGGCTGACCTAGGTCCACCTGACTCTTAATTTATAAGAATTATTTTATTCATTCTTCTTATTATTATGTAATGTTACCAGAGAGAGAGGGTGTGAGAGGGAAAATGAGAACGCAAACTGCCAGGTCTGGAATTCAAACCATGGTAGGCCATGTGGGAGTCCAGTGCCTTAACCCACCACACTACCTGCTGGTTCCTGTCTGACTCATAAGGACTCTTCTCTATTCCATATTTGACTTTGACTCTTTGAAAATTTTGGATAATTATAAGCAAATATTTCATAAATTAAAGACAATTGTTTCTATGGTCCAGAACAACAGATATTGGGGTCAAGGTACTTTGAATCAATCTTATTCCAAGTTTATGCCCTCTACCATCAGCTACATAGTATGAGCCTCGTAGTTTATAACCCCTAGAATCCAGTTCCAGCTATATTTTGTACCTAGTTCTGGCTTGACTCTTTCTAAACTATCCTGAAATGTAAGCACGAACATAGAAACCATATGCCCACTGCATGACTGGGGTACAAATTACCTTTCCTATCCCTTGTCTGTTTGTCGTAATTGTCTCATCTGTCTTACTTACATTGTAGATCCTTTGGGAAACACCAAGCCCCACTGTACATGGAACCCACAGAACTTCTCAGGTTATTATTTTCCATTAGGTAAGACAGCAGTGATACGGGGTGATCATTTTCTGTGGTTTTGGCTGAAATGTCTGGCTTCGGAAACAGAAGTCCCACACACATGTACACGCTGGTCTTATTTGTAGCTTTCAATGCTACTTGCAATCTGGTGCTTTCAAAATTCTCTCTCTTATTTCATTTTTCTCCTGATTGTCCAATTCTGAAGGAGTCTTCCCACTATAGTCATACAGATAACTTTAAAAATTACTTTATAGTCTTAATAGAAATTTTAGAAAACAATATAGTAATAAAATGCTGATAATCCCATAAACTAGCCATAATTACATTTAGTGTCATGTTTCTTTCTTCAGAAGTTTTTGTAACCTGGTTTTTGTATTTAATATATTTTTAACATTCTTCTTTATATTAAACATCATTCTATAACATTGCTATTCATGTCTGCATAGCAGTCTGTTTTATGAACAAAGTATGTCAATCCCTTTTTATTGTTTAAGAATTTCATTTTTCCTTTTGTGCCTATTATTTACATGAATTACTTGTAGTAGTTCCTTGTCATAGGTAAAGCTTTGATGGCCATCTTTGAAGATGAAATATTTTATTACACTTTAAAAAAATTGTACATATATATATATATATATGTATCTTAAATTCAGGATAGGGTAGGCATGTATGTGGGAGTGAGTGAGAGAAAGGTGGAGAAGAGACGAGCACCCTCCACAGGATCCGATCATGCCATGATTCCCTTCCTTCAGCCTGCCACTCCATTTGTGGGCACTTGCTCCTGTTATCAGCATGTTTCAGGCTGATCGGGCCAGGGATTCAAACCACGACCATATGGTTCTCTTGAGCAGCACATTCCCACAGTGCCACAGAGCCAGACTTTTATCCCACTTAATACTTTCTTTGTTTTAACTCGTTAACATGTAATTGCTAGGTCAAAGAATATGAGCACTTTCAAGGCCCTTAATACATAACATCCATTTGTTTTCTATAAAAGCTTTTTAACAAAGTATTAATATCAACATGTTAAAAAAAAAACCTATGAATTCTACAAAAAAGTAAATAGTCTAATAGGAAAATGGGCAAATGTCTTGACTAGGCATTTTACAGACAAGTAAGCCAAAATGTTCAATAAACATGAAAAGGTGCTCACCCTCACTAGTAATCAGGGAAAAGATATGACAAGACACTTTTCATAAAAATGAAATGTGACTATTACAAAGCAGCTTTGAGACTGTGAAGCAATAGGAGCTCATAGACTAATAGAGAGTAAAGTTATTTCAACAACTTTGGAGAACAATTTGACAATAGCTAGCAAAGGATAGTTGAAAATGTACTGATTTGGGCTCTAATTAGTACCCAAGAAAACTCTCCTGCAAATGCATGAAAGTCTGCTATAACATTGCTTCTAATAGCAAGAAACTGGGCTCGACTTCAAAGTCCATCTTGGAAAATATAGTGTGGCATATGTGCAGATGAACATATTTTAGATGAATACATCAGAGTTATAGTTATCAGTACAAATAAATATTTTTTTGTTTGTTTTGGTATATGGTGTGTGCACTCACCACCTGGCATGATCTCCAAACCACTGGTCTGGAACTTGAACTACGCAGTTGGCTATGTGAGATTCAGTGTCTCAACTTCCCTACCACCTGTGGCCCAAGTACAAATAAATCTTATATAACATTGTTGAAGGGGAAAAGGCTTCAAAAGAGCCTACGTGTATATGTATGTATGTATACACACACACATACACACACACACACACATAAACAACCTTTGTTTCCCCTACCAATCTTCATAGGTTTCATAGGTTTGACCTGATTGATACATCCACACTCTCTGGCTTAGTCTGCCTTATGATAAACAACACATTTTCTAAGACAGTGGAAGAGATTATTCTCTGTTAAAAAAAAAAAAAAAAAAAAAAAAAAAAAAAAGTACTCGTTTCAGGGCCAGCAGGTGGCAGGGTGGTGAAGTCACTAGATTCCCACGTGGTTGACAGAGGTTTGAGTCCCAGACCTGGCAGCTGAATTAAATCACACCGAGCACGTGTGTGTGTGCGTGCACGTGCACATGCAGGCCCAAAATCCCAGGAAGAGAATGGTGAAGGGATTGCAATCATCCTACCCTAGGGGATGATTTTTTACTTCTCTCACTGTCTCTCTTTTTGTTTCTCTCCAGCAAACACACACACCCTATGGCAAAAACCTAAAAATCAATCAATTCCAAAACCAAACCAAAAAGACCCCTTGGTTCTTATAGACACTCAAATTGTTTCTCTCCAATCTAATCATTGAAGTTAGTGCATTTTCAAATGTCTTCTGTGTGCGGCACTCAGTGCAGTCAATCCCAGTGCAATTGCATTTTCTACATAAAATCCAAACTATTAACACCCTTTCAGTGTTGGAACCCACTCATAATGTAAATGTAACACACCTCCAGAGTGCCCACCATGCGGGGTTTGCTTTTGCTTCTCCAGCTTATAAGTGTGCTGTGATTAAGCCCTTTGGGAGGTACTAGACAGTGTTTAGCACCTTATTTTTGCATTTGAGACTTTTGAGATCTAATCCCTCCTCACTCCCGGCCCAGTTCCCAAACTCTACTGACCGAATTGTGGTTCTCAGAAAGCTGCCTACTCTTCCTGTCATGTGTGACTCCTAGTTTGTTCTTCCAAACATTTGGAGCCACTTTCTGCCCTTTATCTACTTGGCAAACTCTACTCATCTTTAAGACTTAGCTTAAATGTAAACTCCTGGGAAGTCTTTCTTGGGCCCAGGCTTCTTATGTGTGCTCCTGCGCCCCTGTGCATATCACTCCCTGCTCAGGAAGGCCCTTGGTGGGAACTCTTGGTTTGCGTTTCTATCTCCCTAATTAGGCTTATAAGCTTCTAGAGTCAGAGACTATGTTCTTCATGTTTGTATACTTAATTGGTGCAGTACTTACCATAGAGCAGGCACTCAGTAAATGTTTGTTAATTTAATTGGAATTAGCAATGTTCTCTATTTCATGTGTGTGGTGGTGGGGGGGCGGAATGCAGAGAGAGAAATGGAGAAGAGAGATCAGATTAGTCAGCCAGTGTCTTACTATATTTTCACCTCTTCTATCCTTTTTATTTTTGCATTTCATCTTTTTTCTTTGAGGCCGTGTTTAGTTGATAACAATTATTTCAAGTTTTACCCAGTCATACATAGTATTTGGAATGTTTTCTAATTTAATTTCACCTGGAAATTTAGTAAGCACATCTTCAATTACTTTACCTTGGGCATCAATACAGACAGAAATAAATTGGATTTTAGGGTTTATGCCTTTCTGAAAGCATAGTACGTCTCTCCAAGTACTCATGAGACACATGTGTTCTTTGTTTTTGCACTTAAGTTAAACAGTAACTTTTTGTTGTTGTTGTTAAGAATTACTTAATTTTATTTATTATTATTTTTCCATTTGACCAGAGAGAGGGCAGGAAAGTGAGAAAGCAAGCTTCCAGGTCTGGGACTTGAACTGCAGTCGGCCATGTGGGAATCCAGCGCCTTAGCCTCCATGCCACCTCCAGCCCTGCAGCTTTATTTATTTATTTATTTATTTATTTATTTATTTAGTTTGTTCTTAAGTGTACTTTCCTTTTTTTATTTTTTTAAATTTTAATTTATTTTTACATTTTCCACAAACATCTACTTTACATATCAAAAATTTTTAACCCATACTCCATCTTAAAAGTTAATAAACAACTTTCAAAATTTCAAAATATTTCTTATAATTTTGTATAATTGTGTTTGTGACTCTATAACAGAAACAGTATGGTTTTAAATATTTTTGAGAAAATATTTACAACTACTCAAATTGTTGAAAATTAAATGCCCAGCACACTAGTCACACATAAACCTTCTCAATTCAGCCCTGCCCAAGTGTATTCTGTGATATACCATCTGCTAACAAAAATTAGTCTCTTTTTCTTCCTTCAAAGTTTTTCTCAAGATAATTCTCTGGTGTGGTTGCTCTTTTGCAATCTCTACTGATTACAATGCCGGGCTGGAAATGCCCAGGTTATTTTATGTTATAAATTCTTTTATTTATCTTCTCTGATCTTCTCTGCCAGGCAGAACTATTTATGGTACCAGGCCATCTTTCTAAGAGCTTCTGTTAGCTTAATTGAGATCCACCTTAGTTCCATAGTTTTCTAATTAATCTTCAGATATGACATTCCAGTCAAAGCCCTGTCCAATAATGAGTAGTTCCAATTTCTGAATCAATAAAACAAGCATTATTGAACTTATGCAAATAACCCTTCTCCCACAAAATAAGAATTTTCCCAAATATTTTCCAATTCCAGAGGGATCAGGAAGGAAGAAAAGTTTGTTTCCATTTAAAGAAACAAACAAGAAAAATACTTTAACATATTGCTAAATCTAGCAACTACTGAAAAGAAAGTAAACTGTTTAAATTGGGAAAACAAAGCATACTAAAAAAAAAATAAGTAATGTCTTACTCAAAAGTCATAAAATTCTATTTCACCAGTTCAGTCTTTTTTCTTTTTCTTTTCTTTTCTCTTTTTTCTTTTGGAGAGGTTTTTGCTATAGGGCACATGCACTCGCCAGAAAGACAGAGAGAGACAGAGAGAGACAGAAAGTGAGAAATCACCCCCCCAGGGGGGATGGACATGCCGCAATCCCTTCTCTTCCACTCTCCTCTCAGGATCTTGGTCACGCACACACACGCACCTGACATGAGTATAAGCCACTGGGTCGGGGACTCGAACCGCGGTTGGCTATATGGGAGTTCAGTGACATAGCCATTACGCTAACTGCTGGTCTCATTCAGCAGTTCAGTCTTATGTTCAAACTCTCTTCTGTTGAATATGCAGTATTGCTGTAGTCCAATCTTTCCATTTAAATCCTGGGAGTTAACATTCTACGTTGTTATTGATATCTCTTGTTCCTAGCATTAAATTGATCATTTTCTTGGTTGCCTTTTGTTCTCTTATTTCTGTATGTATCTTTAGTTGCACTGGTCAAGCACTCCTTTCAAAATTTCTTGAAGAGTGGGTCTGCTACTGGCAAATTCTTTCAAGTCTTGTTTATCTGAAAATGTTTTTATTCTTTCTTTCCATATGAAAGATAATCTTGCTGGGTATAGTATTCTTGGTTGAAACTGTTTCTCACTTAACACTTTGAATATATTTTCCCATTCTTTCCTTTACTCGCATTGTTTCTGATGAGAGGTCTGAGGTTAGCTTGATAGGATAGCCTTTTTATAAGTAACCTGATGTTTCTCTCTTGCCAATTTTAGTATCTTGTCTTTGTCTGTAGATTTGACCAGTCTGGATATGATGTGCCATGGAGAAGATCTTCTTGGATTGATTCTATTAGGGGGTCCTTTGTATGGCTTGGGTCTGGATATTTGAATGCCTCTTTAGATTTGGAAAGTTTTCTTCCAAGATTTCATTCTAAATTGGGATGGGAGAGTAATCATGTATTTTAGGCCTTACAGACTGGAGACAAGAGGCCTTTTGGTTAGCAAGCTTTCCCACAGAGAAAACATAGGGTGAACAGAGGTACTGGCAAGAAACTGAAGACTTTTCCTCCACATCAGAAAGAATAGGCCTTTGCTACATTTCTGGTTCAGAATGACTTCGGTGCTTGAGGAACTTATGGGCCTTATGAATAACTGTAAAAGGAATGACCTCCAAGGGCATCCATTGGGTTGTTTTGGGTCTGCCATTACTAGAAGCTCTTTTTATGACACTTTGCCTTCCTGCATGTGTGTGTGAGGCTGAGCATCACAAACATTGCAAAGATGACTTGTCATGAGATAACGTGAAATCCAAGTAGAGAATTAACTTTCAATTGTCAGGAGATGAAGGAGCAGTCTTCTTTTCTTTGAGATGAAAGGTGTTCTCTTGAGCTGCTCTGTCTTTTATAAAGTCTAGGCTGAGCTTGGCTCCTCTATTTGTTCCCATTCCACACCCAGTATCGTTTTACACCATAGAGGTTCCCAAGCCAGGTAATAGGCTACAGTAATCTCTCTGTTAATGAAAACTGGCTGTGCCAATGACACATTTCTTTATCAAAAATGTATTTCAAGATCAGATGCAATAGAGGAGGAATACAAATACGTTGCCTGTAAAGAGTTATTTAAGGTGTGAAGAATAATGATTAACTCCTGTAAAAAGCCTTAAGCCAATACACTCAGAGCAATTCTGGGCTTGGTGAGAGTAGGATGGGCACAGACTCTACCTTAATTGGCCCCAGTTCATATGTTGAATGTGTTCCATGTGCTGACAAGAAGGAAGGGCTTGATGTTCCCTGGCCCTCAATGCACTTAGAGTGCACTGTGGCAGGGCAAGAGGCCTTAGACAAGTGATCGCAGGGGAATGAGTGTCTCAGTGACAAAAGGAGATGCCAGGAGCCCAGAGTAGGGGTGACTACAGGAAACTGGGAGCCTCTGAAAGGCCTTTGGAGACAGATGTCAGGCCAATGCTAGAACCTGAAGCTTGAATGGGCGTACAGCAGTAAAGAAAAAAGTGTTTCTTAGGGTTTAGGTAGTGCCAAGGGTAAAGGCTGATATCAGGTTACTCCTAAGCCAGTGATAAAAGAGAATTAAAGAGTTAGGAAGCAGAAGGGTCAACTGGTGGTGTGGTTGTTAAGGTGGCTAAATCCCACTTGGCCAACTGTACAGTGTTTTGTTTTGAGACAGATTTTTGCTATAGGGTGCAAAATCACCCCCCTGGGGGGAAGGCCATGCCACAATCCCTTCCCTCTAGGGATCTCGGGTATGCATACACATGGGCCAAGCATGAGTTTTAAGTCCCTGGGCCCAGGACTTGAACAGCAGTCAACTCTGTGGGAGTCTAGCAAAATTACCATTATGCCATTCGCTGGCCCCCCAACCTGCATGATTCTAGACCCAAACCATGTAGCTTGAAAAATATGTGTGTCTAAAATCCCAAAAGAAGGAAGAAATGGAGGATAGCAGATTGTAGCATGATCATCCTCCATATGGGGGTTCTTTCTCACTTTCCTTCTCTCTTTCTCTCTATCTCTCTCCATCTAGTATATCTGCTCTCTAGCAAACTTAAAAAGAAGAAACAGCAGCTAGATGTTGGAGAAAATACAGCAAGTGGCTAAAAATGTATTTGAGTCACTTTCTAGCCTTTTGCCCTTCACTGATGCTACTCATGGTTTGCTCCATTTAGAAGAATACAAGCAGTAATGACACCGTCACAACCTGCACCTGACAGTCTAATGGGACCATCAACTTTCCCAGATGTCCGCTCATCTTAAATAGGTCTCCCCTCTCCATACCCCACTTGACACGAATGGCTGTTATAGGTCTTATCATTCTAGGTCTTGATTAAAGGCTATTTTTGCATGTCTATGCCTCATCAACTTCATGGCAAAGTCTTTGAATATGGGGATTGTCTCTCTTCTAGTGTCTGTGGTACTTCTTTATTTCTCCTGTCTTTTGGCTGTTGGGAGATTCTGGGGTTCCCTGCATCTTTTTTTTTTTTTTTTTTAATCCCTGTGCTGTTTTCAGTGAACTCTTTCAAATCATGTTGCTTATTTCCTGGTAGTGAGCTCGGTATACTAGTAGCAATAGGCTGACTATTGTGTCTAGACTGTCTACTTTTTGTCTTTGGGTGAGTGATGAACAATAGATGTGGACATACCCTATGATGTTGCACTGTTTTTTTTTTTTTTCTTCCCCATGGTGGAAGCCCAGGGTCATGGGGAAGGTAAACCAATTCAGAAATAACTACTTATACACGTGAAAAGCTGACTAGATGCCACCCACAGAGACAAAGCCTTGAAATTCTAGCTCATGGGGTGGACAATTTCAGTTCCTGACTTCACTAGCATTCTTTGTTAATTCTTCAACATTTACTTGTTGCCCAGAGGAAGGCAAAAATTAGGCAAAACAAAAGCACAAATCTCTTGTTAGCAGAACAAGAGATAAAGGAGCCTCTTTCAAATTCTTAAGAGTTTTGATTATCATTAGATCATTTATTTATGACTATGCATTTGGAGCATGATATTTTAAATCTCAAATTATAGACTAGAATCATCATGGTCAAATATAAATTGAAATTTATTTTTAGGGAGTCACTTCCATTCGCATTCTCATAAAAAGGCTTTATGGAGAGAGCAGGTCATAAAATCAAGTGAAAAGGAAGAAATTAAAGACCAAAGGTTGATGTGGAGCAAAGGAAGAAGGTTAAGTGATTTATGAGACAGTTCAAGTGAGAGATCAACTCCCTTTCAAGGTTCACATGTCTAATGGAGGCACCAGGGTGGCCAGCAATGAGAGAGAGAGCGAGAGAGCACAAGTGTATGTGAGCACATGTGGAGGATGGGAGAGGGCTTCAGGGCTAGATTAATCTGCCTTAAAAAGCTATCTATAAAATACTGAAAATATGACCTAGAAGACGGATACCATCAAGAGGGTGGCCTTTAACTTACTTTCACTTTGGCTAGATCACCATCTTTTTGTTGAAGCCACCTGAAAGCAATTGACAACATGGAAATGTCAGATTGATCATAGTATCTATTATATGTGTGATCCAGTTCCAAAACCGTGCATATAAAGTCATCTAAGTTGATTTGGGTCATAAGAAAAAAATGACAGCTAGTCAAGTTTGCTTCTGCCCTCCGTAGGCTCTGTTTCTTATAGTAGAGACAGAAAGTTTTGAATTTTAATGGACCTTACTAGCAGAGCAGCACACACACCACCCACTCTGTATACAAAAGCATGCATAATGCACCAAATGAAGTAGTGATGTGAGATACCCTGGGAAGTGGAGTGTCAACAGTGTCAGCAGTTAGAAGGTCTGGAAATCATGTAGATGCACCAACTCTACCAAATATAGTAGGCGGGCTCTGTGGTAGGCACATATCTCTGTGAGAGTGAAAAGCCAACCCCTGAACTCATCAAACTGGAAAGATTTTTTATTTTTTAAAGAATGATTAAATCATTTATTATTTTTTTAAAAATTTGCTATAGGGCAGGTATGCTCAACAGAGAGAGGGAGACAGTGAGAAAGTAAGCTGCCAGGTCCAAGACTAAAACTGTGGTCAGCCAGGTGAGAGTCGTGTCTTAACCACCATGTCACATGCTGGTCTTCCAAGGTGGAAAGCTTTATAAACTAGAACACTCAAGGAGCTTGGGAGTGGGAAAACCAACATTGATGGAGAAGGGACACTCCTCCCATTTACTAAAATATGCCAGATATTATCAGTAGGCAGGGTCTTCAAAAAGTTCATGGAAAAACGTGTATTATTAAAAAAAATTATTCATAGATTTCAAATTACCATTTGCACTGATAAAAACTCATCATTTAATTCCATTTTTTTTCCCTACAAACTTCTTGAAGTGTCCTTGTACACTGCATGGAAGGATCAAGTTGAAAAAGTGATACCAAGGAGCTAAAAAGCACATTCCTTCTGGAACATATAGGAAGCTGCCCATCTCAAGAGCATTTCCTGTGACATTCTCCTCTACTTGTTTATTTCTCCCGCCACCTTGACCACCATGCCAGTTACTTAATTGTATTCAGGTTGCCATCACCACAGGTGGGAATGGAGAGCATAAACAGCATACTTTATTGTGTTGAGAATTCCTCCATTTGCTACCATTTAGGTTTTGAATATCTGATGGAGTGTTCATTAATGAACTTTATTGTTGAATCCAAAGGGACCCTAATTGGCCTTTCGTTTATTATTTTTAATTGAGACTGTCTGACAGTTTTATTTAAAATACTTTCCCACAGAAGAGAATGGGGATTTCTATGGTAACACAAGACTATTTGTTCTGTATAACAGATGACAATGTAGATCCCACTATTTCGGGGTTTCTGGTGTGAAGTGTATTTTTGTCCATGTCCTCATACTCTCTGTAGGTGGCAAACATCACATTCTAAAAATACAAACTGTCAGACTCCTAGTTTAGGAAATTGAATAAATGGATACAAAATGATATATGCAATCTAAATCCAAACAGAGTGTGTCTTTCCTCTCTCTTTTTTTTTTTTTGAAATTCTTGTCCCTATCCTTTTGTAAACATTTGTTTGTATAGCTGTGTCTTTATCTTAAATATTCTACCGTGTTCTTTCCCTGACCTTATTTATTATCTTTCTAGAATTAACTACTATCTTACCCTTATATCTTTTAGGTTGTCAGAAAAGTCATGACATATTTTTCTATGCAAACATGTATCATAACTTTTCCAGCAACCCAGTATATCTCCTCCAGCAGTTAGTGTTCCTTAATGTACTTTGTTTTTTTATTGTCTAGGTTTGGGCTTGGATGGGATCTTCTCGAAGGCAGCAAATGTGTTATTCAGCTTTGTAACTCATACACTTAGCACAGCTGGTGCCCGGCCCTAAGCAGATGCCCAGTAAATGTACAGGGTTGAATTTGTTCAAGGTTCACTGAATTTTCCTATGTCTGTATTAGAGATCAGCTGGCCAGCTCAGGCTATCAAGTCATAATCAGCCTTGACCTTGCGTAGCTTACAAGAGATGCTCTGGGAGGTCTGTCACAATGGCAGCATGGCTTGGGTCTGAAACCACGGGGCTCATTAGAAGTCAGCGATACCATCCCAGGTAGAGGCCTTCAGTGGAGGAGCCAGAAGGCCTTGCATACCTGTGAGTAAGCAGGAAAGGCACACCACTGTCCTGAAGTGTCCTTAGGGAAAAATTACAGCATGAAGAAGTTATTTAAAGCGGCCAGCTATAGGTTAAACACTGGCTATGTGAGTCCAAGCAAACATTTTCAAAATAAGATGTTTTTCTAGCCTTTTAAAACACTAGTTTCAGCATTCAAGATATTTATTTCAAAGAGAATATCTTGAGCTGATAACTGAATTCATCATTTTGGCTCTCTGTCAATCCAGTTTTGCCTTTTTTTTTTTTTTTTTTTTTTTTAATGCTAGTGGGTTTGTACACAGGGAGGGAGAGAGAGAAAGAGAAAGAGAACTCCCAATGGCCTAATCATACTACAGTTCTTTTCTCTCTAGTTCTCCATCCCATCAGGAAGGATATTGGCCATGCACGTGTGTGCCTGGTATGTTTTTCAAGTCACCAGACTAGGATTCGAATCCTGGTTGATCGTATGCAAATTGGCTTTCTCTATGGGACACTTAACTACTATACTGTGGCACTGGCCTGGTTTTGACTCCAAAGTTTCTACACATGGCAATGTCATTTTCCTAGTCACCTAGATTTGACATCCTGGAGTCATTTTGTTTTCTTTCTTTATTATTCCTTCTTGGACATTCCATTTTTTTTTTCTCATTCTCCAGCATGATGTTCAGTGTCTCTTCCTTCCAGTTTACCATCATTGTCCCTCTGCTGAGTTGGCCTAGTGACTCATTGTCTATACAATACATCCTAACCTCCTTCCTTAAGAAGCAACATGTAATCAAGGAGGAAAAGAAACAAAACATTTAAGAGACCCAAAACTGGAAAATTATCTGTTGATGATAATATGTATAATAATATATTTAGCTGGACTAATATACAATGTATTCATGCTGGAAAAATTATTTTGCATGTTCTGATGACATACAGCAATTGAATGCATGAAGGAAGGAATTTAAACCCCAAAAAAGGCACACACACATACACACAAAAACAGCAGCAATATGTAAATCTGGAATTTTCCCATAACCTAGCCCAGGGCTAATGCAGATATCTCTTAACTTACATGAACCTCAGTGAAAGACTAGTAACATTATCTCATAGAAAGGTTGTGAGTATTCAGTGAGAAGTGATGGGAAAGTAATGGTCACAGGACTGGCCCAAATTTCTAACACTTTCAGTTACTGGAACTTATAAGAACATGTCATTAAAGGTCAAGAAATGGCGATTTGACATGACGTAGTGGAAAACCCTTTTTGAAAAATAGGCCGTTTTTACATGCCTACCTCACTTAAGTGTGAACACACAACACCACACACATAACAGTCCCATAAGGTTGAGCTCCACCCTCTTGCGTGCCTTCCTGGGTTGTTAGTTTAGATTAGTTTTGCTTATAGCTTTCTGACTTTTTACTCATGAAGATGAGAGCTTATTAAGAAACTGAATGTTTGCCCTCCCTTCATATACAGCATATGAGTGAGCTGACAATGTTTGATTTTGATCTCCAAAAGTGGCACTTTTGGTGGTTCAACCTAATAATAGTCACTCATTCAATGTCCTCTGGTTGCTTGATCAATACTGAATGCATGGGCCAGCCCTGCAGCCTAGTGCTTAAGGGAGCCAACTCTACATAGCCATCTCTGGTTTGAATCCTAACTCTGCCAACTTAAAAACACACCAACCGAACAGGATGGAGAAATAGAGGAGAAGGGATTGTGGAATGACCATTCCCCATGGGATGGTGGCATTCGCCCTTCCTCTCTCTCGGGTGAGCACACATGCCCTCTGGCATTAAAAAATTTGAAACTGTATGTTTTAGCTCTTTCTAATTTATTTTCAGTGGGAAGAACTTCCCTTAAAAAAAGATTTTATTCCTTTTGGTCGCAAGAACACCTGCAAGCATTTGTAAGAACGTATTTTTTGACTCCTATCATTTGTCTTTGAAAAAATGATGTGGCTTTGCTTGTGTTCATTTTCTTGCATATTACTGTAGATAGGCTGACCTCCATATTGTGATGAACAAACACACATGGAAAAGGAAAGAACACTGAGAAAGTGAAGAACAGACAGGTCTAGAGACCTGGATTTCAATCCAGTTTAGTTGCTGTCTAGTATTAATAGCATAGCTTTGGGTAAATCATTTATGGTTCATCTTATAAATAAAATGAGTAGGCGAGATGACCTTCATAGCCCCTTCCACCAGTAAGATTCCGCAGCTGGTACAGAGTTCTCTAAAGTATTGAGAAGTTTTCATGATACCCTGTTACCTATGACAATCAAGAGAATTGGTTTCTTGGAGATATTGCTGGCTCTGCCAAATTCCCATTTCACTGTAAAAGGACAGTCATCTATTGATGCCAAAGGTGTCCCTCTTACTAAGTGAGTGGCCGATATGGCTACTCTGGCAAAAGCATCTTGTGGACAGAGAAAGGTAGAAAGGCCTGAGCTAGTGACCTATGGCCCAGATCATGCCTTCCTCCTCTATAAGGCGGAGGCTATCATAGCTCTGAGTCTGGGAGATAGGGAGGGAGGGGGAAAGAGGGATAAGTGGTCTTTCTCCACAACAGAAGGAGGGGGAGGGCAGTGGAGGCAAGTCACAAGAGTGTACTTTTTGTTTTGTGTAGTGCTTATAATTTGTTAGTATGCTCTTGGGGTTGTTTTGATATTCTGTTCATTTATTCCATCCACAAACATTTGTTGAGCACTTACTGTATGCCAGGCACTCGGGAGATGTACAGTAAGCAATTACAACGTGAGTTCTACAGGGTGTGAAAAGAAGTAGTTTGGGATGCTTTGAAGCTTTTAAAGAGTATGTCTTTCCTTCCCTTGTTCCCAGGTAAAGGATTCTGGAACCATCTATAGAGACACCTAATGTGCCTGGGATTTACTCTATGCCTGTGCTATAAAGGCTAACATTAAAGCTCAGTATTACCTGCTACCTTAGCATCTGCTAAAATCAGGAAGTTCTGGAATGGCGCAAGTGCAGGTTTCTCTCCCCACTCTGTCCCTGTAACTAATTAAGGTCCCATGGTCAAACATTCCTCTTCATTTCAGTGGACCCAGTTAAATTCCCACTTATCCCTGATTAGCAGGTTTCAGTTCCCTGCCAGCCTGCAGAGTTATTTAAACAAGTCAGTCACATTGTCCCCATGAGAATCAGGGGACACTCTTTCCTTGAGTACCACAGAGCCAACCTCCTGAAGTCCCTAGTTGCTCACTTTGTTTTTAAGTGTAAACCCCATGTGGCCCGGTGTGGTGGGTAATGTCCTCCTGCCCTGGGCTGTATTAATACATGACTAATAAACTACTGTCAGCCTGGTCTCTCCAGTGTTGGTGTCTGTGGGCAGCTATTTGCCAGGATTCTAGGGGGAGAGTCCCTTCCTCACCAACAAGCTAGAAAGATGAACAATTTAAAGCAGTGCTACCTGGGCCAGTACGTGACATGGTGGTTATGGCGGCTAGATTCTCACATGGCTGACCATGATTTGAGACTTATACATGGTGGCTTGAAACTCATGCCAGCACGTGTGCATGTTTGCTCAGGATCCCAAGAGGAATATGGAGAAGAGATTGCAAAGTGACCATCTCCCAATGGGGGGGACGGATGGTGGTGGTGGTAATTCTTACTTCCCCTTTCTCTGTATCTCTCTGTCTCTCTCTCCTTTCTGGCAAGTGCATGCATCCTAAGGCAAAAACCTAAAAAGTAAAATAACATAGTGCTAGAGATGCAGACTTGATTTGGAATAAGTTCAAAGACTTGGTGTTTTGGAGTTAGCTGCCTCTGTGTACCTGGAATTATGGAGCAACCTAGTAACAGACCTTTTGCCCTAGAATTGAAGAAAACATTTCTATCAAAGGGCTCTCAATATCATATCAGAATAGCACCAGTGAATTTAGTTTTCATTCTTGCCTTTTTTTTTTTTTTTCTTGAATGCAACCCGTGGGCTGAAAAGCTGACTTAGCATTCTGCTATTCTCATGAGTTTACATGAAACAAGTCTTCTAGTCCCTCTCAGATTACCAGCAAAAAGTGTCTACTCCTCCATATGTCCCCTCTCAATAGCATTATGTGATGTATGGGTTTTCCTGGGAGATCAGAGAGGCTTCAGGGTCATGTAAATGGAAGCAGACACATTTTAAGACCATGAGTGAATGTAAACACCTAGTTATGAGCAGAAAGGGAGTCATCCAGTTGCTGGTTTTGACTTGAGTAAAATACTTTCATTGAGCATTGCATAACTAAAAACTACACAGACATTAATCTTATGGAGTGAAATTATGATTTCATGGATGAGACAGAAGAGAAGCTACTTGGGAATACCTGGCAAGCATTTGTTGTATGAATGAAGCTTTGGCTGAGGGAGGTTACTAAGCTGCTCTTATGTCCAGCCCCTTTGTTCATCCATATAAATGGCAAGCTATTGTTACAAACTTTGGAATTTCTTCCTCCAACAGGATGATTAAAAGTTTTCTTCATTTGTGACAAATTGAACTGTGGATTAGAAAGGGAGACTTGGATCGTCAATGTAATCTTTGCTTCATCTTTTGCAAATGTAGTATTTGCGAGCTGATACTCCATATGAGTTCGCATTGCAAGAAAAATGTTAAATCATTCTAATCAGTGCAACTGGACTCATGCTGATTCCACTTCTTGCTCATCTAAATAAGGATATCTGGGAATGATAATATTTAAATCATACTTCATCTGAAAAATTATGTTGGTGAAGAATATCTGCCTCTTCATATTATGTATCAGGACACTCCTAATGTTTCCAGCTTTGCATTATTATTTCAAAAATCAAGTCCCAAAGCTTTGAAAAGAAAAGCAATTGAGTGTAACCTGTGAGGTTCTAGGAAACATTAATTCAAAGGAATAGTATATTACCCATTTCAGTGCATTTGTTCATTAGTTTATTTGGAAATTTTTTTGAGGATGTTTCTAATTAAAAGTGGAGTTGAATTTGTTCACTTAGTATTGCTCAGTGAAAACTATAGAAGAATATTGCATCGGTTTAGGTGATTTCTCAGGATTTTACAAAGCAAATTGACTAATAAAATGAATTGAATCAACATCTGACATATAAGGATTTTGTGCTTGCAGTTCTAATTCTTTTAATTACTTTACTTTTTGATTCCCTCCTTTGTGAGATTTCAGAGGAGGGAGACTTCAAATTGCTGACCAGGAATTTTTAAAAATTAAATCATTTGATCAGTGATACACTGTGCAGCAGACTATTAGGAATAGACTATATATATATATATATATATATATACATATATATATATATACACACACACACATATGTATATATGTATATATATATAGGTGTGCGTATGTGTGTGTGTGTGTGTGTGTATTTAAACTCTGCTATCTAAAAATCTACTACTTTAAAACAATATTTTAAAAGTTACTGGGCTGGCTCCAAGGACTCGTAATTAAGGAGCTAGATCCCACATGGATGACTGCGTGGTTCTAAGTCTGGCCCCAGTGTCTTGAAAAACATGCTGAGTGTGTGTGTATGAGTGCTCAAAATCCTGACAGAATGGTGAAATGGAAGAGGAGAAATTATGGCATGACCACACCCCACGGATCCCTCTTTTTTTTCCTGTCTTTCTCTGGTGAGCGACTCATACCCTCTGACAAATTATTGGGTCATTGGAAAAGTCATGATGCACTTTTGCATAGAAAAATACATTATGACTTTTCTGATGACCAAATAAAAAGAATTATTATTACAAAATGGATCCATTTTTGTGAAAACACACACAGCAGCATAATTTGAAAAATTAAAATTTCCTTCAATTTCATCAGAGAACTACTTTTTAATAACTTGATAGATTTTTTATCATATTTTTTTAAAAATGCACTCTATTTGCTTAGGTGGAGAAATAGAATGACACTATGTATATTTTTAACTTGGTCTTCTTGGACATTTGCTACTAGATCTCACTTGTTTTACTACAGCAAAGATCCACTAGAACATAAACCTTGCTTTTCTTAGTGAACAATGGGATTGTTTTCCATTTTTCATCATCTTTTGCTTTTATTTATTTGCTTTTAATTGCCAGAGGGTATGTGCATTCACCAGGGAGTGGTAGAGAGACAGAGACAGGGAGATGGGGAAAATACATCACTATGGGACATAGTCACGCACAATCCCTTCTCCTTTTCTCCATCCTGTCAGGATTTAGGGCACATATACACACATGCCTGGAATATTTTTCAAGCCACTGGGTCTAGGATTCAAATCATAGTAGCCATGAGGGATCCAGATCCCTTCATGACTAGGCTATTTTTTGTCATTTTTAGTGTTATTGCAATTAATAATTTCTTTTACTGGTGAGAGCATTTCCGTTAATAAAGATTCTTGCTGTAACTATTATAGATTTAATGATAATAGCAATGGCTGTTGGTAACTTTCATTACCAACAAAAGTTATCCTTGTCCATGTCAGGTCTACTCTTGAGCATGTGCAGTAGTTAATCCTTTTCATTCTTTTTCTTTTTTTTTAATTTGCCAGAGAATACATGCATTTGACAGAGAAAAATAGAGAGTGATAAATCCTTCCCCCACAATGGAATAGTCACATGCAGTCCTTTTTCTTCCATTGCTCTCTCCTTTTAGGATGTTGGACACACACTTGTGCTCAGCATGATTGTCAAGCCACAGGTCTGGAACTTGAACCACACGTATGGCCATGTGGGATCCAGCTGCCTTAACTGACCTCCTTTTCATTCTTCTTACTAGCCCTATTAAGTAGGTTCTTCAATGTTTCCCCATTTTACAACTGAAGAAACTAAGTCTTAAAATTGAATAGTTCCCCAAAGTCATTAGTATCAAACAATCCAAATTCAAATCCAGATCTTTCTGACTTTCCTGCTCATTCTTGTTTCTGGCCAATAATGGGATTGTTGTCATGCCAATAACGGGATTAAGATTGCTCCATCCAAATGCATTATCTTTTCTCAGCTGAGTTTCCTCTGTAGATTACTCTGAACTCTGCAGTTCAGACAGCATGCCAGAAAAACCTTCAGGACCTTGCCTTTGGCCCTTCCATCTGGAGTAAGGTCTGAGCTGCCTGTGCTTCCTTCTTTTGCCCTTCCCCTAGTCCACATCAGGCTCTGTTGCTGAGACTACATTCCTGACCCAAAGCGAAGCCTCCCTAAGTCTGAGAGGGAAAGAATGAGTTCCTTCTAGGGTTCCTGATTTATAATGCCTTTGCTATCTACTAGTAAATCCCAGCTGACCAGTAGTCTCAGAAGCAGTCACAAAGAATGATTATCATTCATTAATCTAGGGTGTTGGGGAGAAGAGGATTACTGCATGTACAATATGAAAAGAATCACAGGGTCTCTTCCGTGTTTTGAATCATACTGGCAGTCAGTTATTGGGAGCAGCTAGATAAATAACCTAGGAGATGCTGGCACCATCATTTGGTAAAACTCACTGTAGAAATAACCACCATGGTGCCAATGCTTGGACAAGCTAGGAGAACCAGAGCGTACAGGTAATAGTGGTATTCGCGTGAGCCTTGGCAATGTGGAGGAGAAACATATGTGTCTGGAATTTTCTACATATCCATTCTATCTCCTTTTATTTTTCTCACTCTTTCACTGTTTCTCCCATCAAACACTTTTCTGTCTTTTATTTTCTTCTAGTATTTCTTTACAAAGGTAGTTTCTAACACTCTTTATGTGGCTCTATTAGACTGAAAAATATGTGTGGGTTTGTATCCTATCTAATTTATTTCCTATCCTCACCTATATGTTCCACTATCCTTCTTCCTTCCTCCCATCATTAAGCACCTCTTACATGCCAAGCCCTACCAAGCACATTGTATCCTTTGAGTTCTGGTCATGCATGTAGAAGATATAGCCTCTCCTCTCACCAGGCTTATAGTCTAATGAGTGTCAGAGAACCTAGATGTCATAGTATTTGGCATAGGGAAGAGACTCAGTAAATGTTTGCATATTACACTTATTTATTCAATCCTTAAAGACAAGCAAACTGATTCTTAGGAGTATTAACTGACTTGTCCATTCACTCACAGAACAAATACTGAGATTGCCTAACGCCATGATGTAATTCCCTACTAGCCTGCCAAATTAAGGTAGCTGTCATTCTAGTGTGCTAAGATGAGGGGACTCTATCACATGGCCTAATCAGTGTTTAATGATGCTAAGAGTTAACATGAAATTCACGTAGGTAGTCAAGGATTGTAGTCGCTTGATTTTTTTTTTTATTTTTATGGAGAGGTTTTTGCCATAGGGCGTGTGCGCTCGCCAGAAAAACAGAGAGAGACAGAGAGACAGAAAGCAAGAAATCACCCTTGGGGGGGATGGCCATGCCACAATCCCTTCTCCTCCATTCTCCTCTCGGGATCTTGGGCACGCACGCACATGTGCCCGGCGTGAGTTTAAGCCACCAGGTCCAGGACGCAAACTGCGGTCAACTACATGGGAGTCCAGCAACAGCCACTACACCAACTCCTCGTCCCTTAACTTTTTCAATGTAAATATCTGTCTGAATTTTCCGATCACCTTTTGGCCTAAGCCATGTCTTCTTGGCATAGAGCCCTCAAATTGAGCCTGTGTGTATGCCGTGTAAATTATAAAAATAATTATTGGTACTTCACACACTACATTATGCTATTTCTCCTCTTAACAGTTTTCTTTTTTTTTTTTTTAATTTTATGTATTTTTTTAGGGACCAGCAGTTAGCGTAATGGCTGTGTCGCTGGACTCCCATGTAGTCGATTGTGGTTCGCGTCCCAGACCTGGTGGCTTAAAACTCACGCCGGGCACGTGTGTGTGCGTGCCCAAGATCCCAAGAGGAGAACGGAGGAGAAGGGATTGCAGCATGGCCATCCCCCCTGTGGGGGTGATTTCTCGCTTTCTATCTCTCTGTCTCTCTCCGTCTGTCTGGCGAGCACACGCACCCTATAGTAAAAACCTCTCCCCCCAAAAAAAATAAATTATGTATTTTTTTAATGCTAGAACTGTTTCTATGAGATAGATTCTCATGTTGGGCAATTTTACCCATGTATAGAATAGTCACTAGTGTATAACTATTAGAAAAGAGAAATTTCTAGAATATACTGATTGAAGACTGTTGTTGGTAAGGGTGTCTGTTGGCCAGAGGTGAATAGATACAGGAACAGATGCAATTCAAAATGAAATAGAACCAGGAAAGAAAGAAAACCACAATTGCTTTAGAACAATAGAATATAGCCTTGATTAGGCCTCCTCAGAGAAGACAACAAAGGTTTAAAATATTGGATAATAGATGCTTATAATGGCAATACATCAGTTTTATCTTATGTAAATTATTGAACTATGGAAAAAAAATAAAATCATTTCATCTAAAACCCACAGTGTATTGTATGTAAGTTAGATTAGAAAGACTGAGTCATTCTTGCTATCTCTCTGCAGAGCAATAACTGTAAATCTCACCCTATATGTTCACTTCTACACTGCATCTTCCGCTAATAACCACCGTTAATAATATTCTGGAACCAGACTCCCGCGTTGCCAGACTGTAACTGTAGTGCGTCTGTAGGTGAACTGAATTTATTTGTTCATAAAGAAGCTAATTGGACAAGTAATTTTTGAGATATGTCTTTGGAAATGTGTGTGTAGTAAGACTATGTGAGTGAGAGAATGTGCACATATATATATTTGTACAGCCTACAATTTATTTGCTGTACAGTTTTGGAAAACAGTTTTCAGGTTAAAGACTATATCGTAAATTTATATGTGAGCACCTCCAAGGAAAATACAGGTCATTTAAAATATTCAATTGATTTCAAATTGATCAGTTGCACAAATTAAAAAGAAGCCTGCATGCGCCATGGTCGATAATAATGTATTGAAAACAGGTGATTTTAAAAAACAATATTTATTTTATGAGAGATAACACAGGAGGCAGGGTTCCTCAGGCTATAATCTTCCCCCAGCTACAGACAGCTCAGACCACATGCATGTATCCAAGGAACACAGGGGGGGCCCCTAGATGTGAAACCTGATTTTTTAAAAGAATTATATAGTTTTATGTGTAATTATTTTTAAATTTGCTATAGGGTATGTGTGCTCACCAGAGAGAGACCTGAGTCGGGGGGAGTGAGAAAACAAGCTGCTAGTTCCAGGACTTGAACAGCGGTCAGCTGTGTGGGAATGCAGTGCCCTAACCACTAAGCAACCTGGTGGCCTGAACCTTGTAGTTTTTCGTGTGGGTCTAGCATTGCAGAGTGTTGTGTTACTGCTGTGCCCTGGCTTGCCCAGGGCACCTTTTAGTTCCCTGGGATCCTCATATTGGTTTGTGTGTCTACCACTTACTCTTTGGCAACCTTGACACATAGTAGGTATTAGATAAATGTTGAAGATTGAAGAAATTGGCTTGTGTCCCCTTTGCCCAATTTGCTTATTGGTATATTTCAGTTTGGAAGGCATTAGGGAGATTGAAACATCCAAGATTTTCTGAGCAAAGTCCAGAAAATAGTGCTCTCCAAAGTCAAGCTTCTTTCTTAAGAAGGATTAGACTGAAGTGGTATGTAGACTATGAAAATTATTGGCTCACGTATTGATAGACTAGCTTATTTTAATCATCTTAATTAGTGCAACAAATCCAATAGATTGCATGGAAATGAAAGTCTTAAACAGCAAATGAATGTCTGAACAGCTAATTCTATGATTGTGTATATATTCCGTGAATGAAAACATTTGTCTTCCTTCTCCTCATCACACACACAAGCACACTAATACAGTTACAAATTCATGTGTTCTGAACACCACAGATCCCGTGAGAATTCTCAGTCACCCGCTAGAGCAAACAAAAGGCACGGAAACAGTTCTCAGTTGCAAAGACCAAAATGCCAGCTTTTATGTACCCTGAGAATTGCACTGTATTAAAATAGCCCTTAATGATTTGATGACAGGACTTCTGATTGGGTAACAGGCTAATTGCAACCTTATCAAAACTCTGTGAATCTGTTCCTAGATTAATACTGCTCATGAATAGATAATTCTGAGCATATTCTGCTGCAGAGAATAGAAAAGCATAAAGCCACGAGCCCAGATTTTGTCCCACGTAGCCGTACTTGAACAAAGGAGTTTTAGGTTGGCACTGTACAGTGCAGGTAGGAGATATGGGAAAGATATGGCTAATTTCCATGAATTTCTCTAAGGACTCATATGTGAAATAGAGGAGAGTCTGCTGTTTTTTTGGTAGACTCATCTTTGTTTTGCTTTAATTTGCTCTCAGAATAAAACACTCTAGAATTGTCCTTTGGGGGGTTGTTACTACGGATTGGTTAGTTACTTTATTGACTGTGTATTAACATTCTCTGAACTACGTGTTCTGCCTGTTTCTTTACTAAATTATACTTTCCAACCTAAGCAGATGGTGGTGTCTATTTTAGAGGGATGTTCCTCTCTCTCTCTCTCTCTCTCTCTCTCTCTCTCTCTCTCTGTGTGTGTGTGTATGTGTGTGTGTGTGTGTGTGTGTGTGTGTGTGTTTAAGAGAGATTTTTGCTATAGGTTGTGTGTACTCACTGGAGAAACAAAGAGACAGAGAGAGAGAAAGCAAGAAATCACCCCCCAGGAGGGATGGCCACACTGCAGTCTCTTCTCCTCCCTTCTCCTCTTAGAATCTTGGATACACATGCACACAGTCTGGTGTTTTAAGCTGTTAGGTCTGGGACTCAAACCGCTGTTGACTACAAGGGAGTCCAGCAACATAACCATTATACCATCTGCTGGTCCCTCTTTTTTTTTTAAAAAAAAAACACACACACACACACACACTCAAGTCTATATTTGCTGGGGTCACGTCCATCTACTTTTGAATAATCTTAGTAATGAGAGAGCAAATTATAAAGGACAGTGGAAAGAATGTAGCATTTGATTTTATTCATTCATTTCTTAGTCTATTCTACAAGCACTTATTAAGTACTTTCTTTGTGTCGGATACTGTAATCAAGTGCAGTTTTTAAAAATTACTATATTTTCTATCTTACTTCGTTGTTCTACCTAAGTAGTACTATGAAGAACTTGAGAATGATGGCTACAGAATGTAGGCTCCTCCAGAAGTTTTCTCAAATCTTCCTCTATCAAATACTCATCTCTGCTCTCTAAGTCTTTATTTTTCTTTTGCATGACCGAAAGCCCATTCAAATGACTTATCTCTCCCTCTCCCTCCTTCCCTCCCTCCCTTCCTCCCTCCCTCCCTCCCTCCCTCCCTCCCTCCCTCTCTCTCTCTCTCTCTCTCTCTCTCTCTCTCTCTCTTCAGTTTTTGCTAAGGGGAAATGCATTAGACAGAGAGAGAGAGAAATTGAGAATTCGTTCCCCAGGAGATATGGCCACACTGTAGTCCCTTCTCCTCCAATCTCCCTTTGAGATTTTGAGCATGCACGCACATGTGCCCAGCATGATTTTCAAGCAACCAGATATAGAACTCAAACCACACAATGGCCATGTGGTATCTGTGATTTTTTTTCAGAACAAAACAGCTGTCTTTGCACCACGATGAACTTGGATCCCTACCTTTGTGAGCACTGAGATCTAGAGGAGGTTTTCAAGTTTACTTCCCTTATGTTCTATCAAAATCTTGCTTACTGTCCCACTCCTTTCTGAGTCCCACTAGCTTGCATTTTCTTAACTGAAAAGCTTTCCCCAGATGTTGGAGACCCAAATCTTGATTGGTGAATAATTAAAGGGACAAAGAGAACAGGGAAGAAGGAAGGGTGGGGTTTAAAAGAATCATCCTCTCTAGAAGAAATTTCTACTCCTTATACAGACAAGTAAGGTTCAGTCCCTGCCTCCAGTGAGTTTGTAGTCTAGTAAGAGAGACAGGAAAGGAAGTCTGTGATGTGTTAAGTGCCAAGGGCACTGAGTCCTTCAGAATGGAGTTCCCATTCAGTAATTGTCTGGAAATAACCCTCAGGGTATTTGTGTGACTTGGTTTTATTTGTGGCATGTTATTTGCTTCAAAGGAACTGGGTCCCTTGGAGTAATCCAAATATTCCAAGAGACCCAAACAAAAGAAGTTTTTTTAGTAAGCAGAAAATCCAGTAGTAGCTGTTCCAGGAGCCCAGGAGATGCAAAACCTGCAGGCTGAATATTGCTATTACTATTTCAGGTATCAGAAAAAATAATACACAATAATACACCCTTCCAAGAAACAGTTTTTCATTTATTATACTTGAATTCTAGAATCAGGAGCCTTATGTTATAATACATAAGGTTTAATATGGTTTAATCTTATATTATGGAAGAAATTAATCCCACAGATATTAACAAGAAAAACCTATATTTATGGAGCATATCTTTTGTGTCTGACATTCAGGTGTTGTTTACATTATGATCTTTAAAAAGAAACATTTTTGCTATAGGGCATGTGTGCTTGAAGGGGGTAGGGAGAAAGAAAGAGATAGATATCATCTCCTTCTGGGGGTGGTGAGGGGAATGGCCAAACCACAGTCCCTTCTATTCCATCTCCTCTCAGGGTTTTGGGCACACATACATGTGTACCCAGCATGATTTTCAAGCCGCTGGGTCTGGGACTTGAACTGCAGAGTCAACTATGTGGGATCCAGCTTCCTGAACCTCTATGCCACCTGTGGTCCTACATTGATGAGCTGTTAGCTTTCACAACAACCATAAACTCTGAGAAGTAGATTCCATGGGAATGCCATGATGTAGATAAAGCTGCTGAAGCTCGAGAAAGTTAAGGAACTGGCCAAGGTTGCACAATGTAGAGGATGGCAGAGACTTGAGCTTGCACCGTAATGGCTCCAAAGCCAATGTTCTAGTGACAGTTCCAAACCATATGGTCTAACAGAGCTAACATAGCTCCCAGACCTTTGGATCTTCCCTTTGAAATGTGTCCAAATTCATTGTCTGGACTAGTGATTCTCAAACTTGAGCACAGATCACAGTCATCTGGAACATTTGTCAAAACAGAGTGCTGGGGCCAGCCTGTGGCATGGTAGTTAAGGTGGCTGAATCACAGTGGCTAATTACGTGGTTTGAGTCTTAGACTTGAGGAACATTCTGGGCATGTGTGTATACATGCCCAAAATCTCAGGAGAGAGAGATGGAGAAGTGATTGCAGCATGACTATTCCCCCATGCCGGGGGGAGTTCTTTCCCACTCCCCCCTTTTCTGTCTCTTTCCAGTGAGTGCATATGCTTTCTGGCAAAATTAACATACACACACACACACACACACACACACACACACACACTCACATACAGTACTGGGTCTATGGTGCATAGACCCTAAGATGGTCCTACTTTCTGTTGTTTACACTTTGGCATAATCCTTTTCTGATATGCAAGAGAGCTGTTTTGCTTCTAACTAATAGAATATGGTGAAAGTGATAGGGTGTCACTCTCATGATTAAGATATGTTATGTCAGACTCTTATCTTGCTACCAGATTTGTTCTAGAGAGTATGCTGGTATGATGAAGTAAGCAGCCATGTGGAGCAAACTCATGCAGCAAGGCACTGTGGGCAGCCTGGAGGAATTGACAGCAGCTTCCTGTCAACATTCAGCAAGAAGCCAGGGTTCTAAGTTCTACAACCTTGAGTGAAATAATTCTGCCAACAGCCTGAATAAGCTTGGAAGCAGATTCTTCTTTAGTTAAGTCTCCAAATGAGAACACAGCTTTACTGACATTTTGCAACCCTAAGAGACCCTGAGCAGAGGACCCAGCTAAGCAGTGCCCAAGTTCTTGACCAATGGAGACTGTGAACCAATAAACATATTCTGACTTAATCTGTTAAGTTTCTTTAAGTTACTAAACAGCAAGAGATAACAACATACCTCCAGAGTTTCCGATTCATTAGGTCTGGTGCAAGAATTTGCGCATGTAAGAAGTTCCCAGGGATGAGTGATACTCCTGGTCTAGGGACCACAACTGCTGGTCCCAAAACACAGATTTTATGTCACTGCTTCCTAAAGGCCTTTCAGCAACTTCCTGTTTTATAATAAACCTCAAACTTTACCCTAGCCTAGTAAGCTGTGTGCTTTGCTGTTGTGGCCATTCACTCCACCCACCTCCACTCCCCCACCCCCCAGCCTCCCAGGCCTCCTTTTGTTCCCTCTGTTTCCCTCCTCTGCCTAGAACCAGCCCTCATACTCTCTTTTGATTAACTTCTTTTCTCTTTTTTAGATGAATTCATACTTACCTTTCAGATTAAGTGTTCCCTCATCAGTAAAGCCTTCTCCCACCTCAGCCTGCATGAAAAATGTTGTTACGCATTGACTTGGATTTAAAATCATGGGCTCTGAAATCCATTTACCTGAGTTTATATCTCAGGTCCTCCACATACTAGTTGGAAATACGGACAGATTTATTCATCCTTCTATCTCTACTTCCCCAACCCTAAAGCAATGAGCACGGTTAGTATATCAAGTTAGGAAAACTAGTATCTTCCACATTAAAATGGGACAATCAAGTTAGGAGAATCAGGTGGGTTACATACGTAGAACCCATGGCTGGTATGTGGTAGGTGCTCAATACATGGGGATAATGATTGTTTTTTATGTTGTTATTGCCTTTGTTGATCTCTCTTATATACTTCACTACTTGAAATTCTACATGTGTTGGTGTGAAAGTCCATCTCTCGTTCTAGGTTACAAGGTCCATGAAAGTAAAAACCATACCCGTTTTTGCTTTGTGTATTAGCCTCCCTGCTGGTGCACTACCTAGCATAACATTGACAAATAAAAAAATATGTATCTGATGAATAAATTAATAGTAATAGGACTAGGACCCCAATCCTGGAGGCATATTCTCATATCAATGCATGTTCTTTCTGCTTGGTTGGAATGCAGTGTCCTCTGTGCTTAGTCCCTAGTTGTCCCACTTTTTTTGCCCCACCTTTCATCTATTGAGTTGTGATGAGAGCTTGTAGAGAGTCTGTTAGGCTTGTCCATAGATGGGGTTACAGTGGACTCTACCATCAGGTGTAGTTTGTTTTCGCCCAGGAGAATAAAAGAGAGATTGTCTTAAATAACTGTACTTGGATCAAATACTTGAGTATCTTGGTCTCTTGAGAGTTTCCTTCTTACCTTAATGCCTTTCCAAAGTTATAACATCTACCAGATGCTAATAGGATCAACTATACTCGCTGTTCTCTGAGATCAAGAACTATGTGTCCAGCACTCAGCAACTCTGTCAGGGCTGGTCAGAGTGCTGGAAAACACATCATGACCCAGCTCTCTGCAGAGGCTGGAGAGTAGTTCAGATACCTTCTTGATTTCAAAATGGGAAATGCATTTTGTAGTTTCATTACTTTCTCCCCAGAGCAACAAAAGAGGTAGCTCAGGAAACTAGAGTCTGCAAGGTTTTCTGGAGCCGTTTTACCTTCCTACCCCATTTCATTAAATTTCTGAAACAGCTTTTTAGTGTCTGTGTTTAATTATGAATCTTTGCATGCTCTCATGAAAGGAGCCCATCTCTCCCTTGGCTTATTCCTTCATCTGATTTGGGTCGAACATATACTTTTTTGGGGGAGAATTAATTATAACTGCTTTTGACAAAAGAAATAGTTCTTTTTATGTCTGCAAATCCTTAATGTTAGCTTATATGCAACTAATGGTGATAACCATCATCGCATTCAGTTCTAATAGTCTCTGCTGTCTACCTAGTTTTGCGTAGAGGAATGTAATTCAAGTTTCAGAAAGTCTGGCGCTGAATGAGTCTTTGTTCTGTGTTGGAAATATTACTTCAGTGTTCACCTGAAAGAAATCTGTTATTACAAACTAGATTTGAGTCTCAGCTTGATTTTCCAGTTCTGGGAACATGGACGATTTTTCAGTTCTCTTAGGCAACTCCTCACCTTTCAGATAATGCCTTCTTGAGCAGTGGGCACCATGGAAAAACGTCATGGATATGAAAGAACTTTGTAAACTATAAAATATTCTTTATCTTTAAATGATTATTTCTTATTCATATCATATTCCCAGGGTTGTTTCTGTTTGTTTGTTTGTTTTTTATTTGGATGCTCTATTGAGAAAAGAAAGTTCAATTTTTATTATTGATTTTTTATAAATCGGATAATAACATCTCACAATTGTTTGGCAGTGACCATTTATAAAGTATATTTTCATACATTAACCTCTTTGTGGGAAAGGGGAAGTGATCTTACTGGGCATTCTTAGTATATATTTTATATAAACCAGAAACCTTGCAAAGTAGCTGAAACTAGCTCCACTTTTTAGATATGAAAACACAGGATCAAGGTTCAGGGGTACGCAGTTTGAACTTCGATCTTCATGATTCATCATTTCCTTGGCCTCCCTGAAATAATTCTTTTCTGTGAAGAAGATTATAAAGAAAACAATAAGGGGCCTTGAGTTTGCCAGAATGGAACACTATGAAAATTCTTCTTTTAAATCTTAACCTTCACCCATGTTAGTAGAGAAACATGGGACTAGAAGGGACCTTCAACGATTTATTCCTCCACTTAAATGTAAGACAAGGCCAATGTAACCAAGGTACAGAGTTAGCACAGAAATTCTCTACATGGGTGATTCTCAACTGGTGGGACTCCTCTCAGCCCTAGGGGGCATTGGGCTATGTCTGGAGACACGTGTGTGTGTGTGTGTGTGTGTGTGTGTGTATTGAGCTAGGTGCTACTGGCATCTATCAGATAGGTAGAGACCAGGGATGCTTCTAAATGTCCTGCAGTACACAGGACAGCTCTATCTCTTACAACAAAGACTCATGATCTAAAATATTAATAATTAAGGGTGCTGATTGGAGAAATCTTACTGTAGCTGGAAGAGTCAAGGAAGGCTTCCTAGAGGGACTAACACTAGAACTGACCCTAGAAATTAAAATTTCTACAGTCAGACAAAGAAAGGAATGGATATTCCAGGCGAAGGGTATGGCATTTAGAAAAGTACAAGGGCCTGAAATAGTGCTTTATATGTGGGAATTTCAGCTCTTTGGCATAGCTGTAGCATTTCTGAGAGGAGCAGGGGGATGACACTAGAACGTTGTATTAAGTTCCTTTTCTCCAACAGCAATTCACAGAAGAGTTCAATTGGAAATTTAGTTTGTTCCCGAGGATAGTTCTTTCTGCCAGACAGCCTGTAACTATCATCAGTTCCTAAGACGCAGAGTGTTACGGCCAACTCTGGTGCTTCATAGCCCTGTGCTTGTTTCCACCTCAGTGAATATCTGTGAGGACTGAACCTTATCTAGGAGACATTCCATCCTGGGCTTTATTTCACAATTTTGTATCCACAGCCCCTGTCTCCATAGCTTATATGTGGTCTACACTACAGAGAAGTATGATGGGGTGGCATGTAGAAGACTCAGTGAGTTCTTTTTTTGTTGTTGTTTTTGGAGAGGTTTTTGCTATAGGGCACATGCGCTCGCCAGACAGACTCAGAGAGACAGAGAGACAGAAAGCGAGAAATCACCCCCCAAGGGGGATGGCCACGCCGCAATCCCTTCTCCTCCATTATCCTCTCGGGATTTTGGGCACACACGCACACGCACCTGGCGTGAGTTTAAGCCACCGGGTCCAGGACTCGAACCGTGGTCGACTACATGGGAGTCCAGCAACATAGCCATTATGCTAACTGCTGGTCCCCAAGACTCAGTGAGTTCTTATGCAATCACATAGTGATATGGACCTGGAGCCAATGCAACTGGGTAGACCTAAGTGCTTCTGAACCAATTTATAATAATGTATGTGTTCTTATCACAGAAGATTGCCTTCTTTGGTATTACACCACAGCTTCACTTTGGTCAAAATAAATCCTACTTAGTGAATTCTACTCATTAACCATGTATGTGTGTGTACATGTGTGTGCATGCACATGTGTGTGCATGTGGGTGTCTCTAGTTTCTCGTCCAGCTCAGTCACTTTTACACCGGACTCTTGGTGTCTCCTTACAGAAGACCTCCAGGAGGTGAGGAAAAGTTTCCTACCTATGCCTAGAGCTCCTGCTCTGTGGTTCTTGGCCTTACTCTAAGCTGTAGACACTGGTTCCTTACCAGTGGTGTTCCTGCTTTGGGAATACATGGGTTGATAAGATGTGGTCACTTCTTTTGAACCTCCTGCTGAGACTTCCCATCCCCAACCTGCCATGACAGCCTGCCACATAGTCCTGCCACTCGAATCTGGTACCAACCCTGTGGAAGCATTTATAACTTGAGCTTTGTGACCTTGGGTAAGTTATTTAACTTCTCTGAGCATCACCGGGTAATTTGCAAGAATTAAATGAAACAAAACATTTTAAAATTCTTGGCACACAGTAGACGCTGAACAAATGCTGGTTCCCATCTCCCGGAGGCAGTCATCATCAAGATGTTCTTTGGATTTTACTGCTGGCAAAAACAAATGAGGTTAAATAAAAGTCAGGGGTGAAAATAAGGGGAATTAACAGAGTTTCTGTTCATTTAATCTTTGTTTTCTTTAAGTTTTGCACAATTTACAGAGTATTTTCTCTCCTTCAAACTTGGGTGGATTTCAGGTTACTTGTCTTCTCTGGTGTGGAATTCATTTCTTTGCTTTCATTTTCAGGCCTAGCACAAGATATTTCCCATAGATGGTGTTGACCTTGAATGGAGATGTCTTGACCCTCCTTGCCCCCATTCTCCAGGGTCATATACTGTACCCTGAACCCCAGCTTGAAGTCTCAGAATTTCTTCTCCAGCTAGTTACTTCTATCCTGGACTCTTGGTGTCTTTTTGTAGTAGACCTCCAGGAGGTGGGAAGACATTTCCTACCAATGCCCAGAGCACCTCTTTACTCTAAGTTGTAGACCCTGGTTTCTTACTGGTGGTGTTCCTGCTTTGAGTCTTCAGAGGTCTCCTGGCCCAGACTGAATTGACGATTTCATGTGTGTCTCCAGCAACATTTGGAATCAGTAGGGCAGAAAAGCTATGAAAAATGAATCTTTGTGGAATTCATTACGGTGTGCCCTAATGCATATAATTGAGGAATACAAGGAAGGATGCAAAAAGGACTTAAGACATGCTGAAGGATTGTGGTAGAAATGCAGCTATGAGTTGATTCTTCAAACTTTACTCTCTTGGTGCCTCTGGAAACTAATCACGTGGGACGCCTGGAGGTGCAGGAGTCATAGAGGCTAAGTAGGAATCAAATGATATCTGGGGATGAACAAGAACCACAAAACAGGGACCAGCAGTTGGCGTAATGGCTATGTCTCTGGACTCCCATGTAGTCGACCGCATTTCAAGTCCAGGACCCAGTGGCTTAAACTTACACCAGGCATGTGTGCATGCGTGCCCAAGATCCCGAGAGGAGAATGGAGAAGGGATTGCGGCGTGGCCATCACCCCTGGTGGGTGATTTCTCTCTTTCTGTCTCTTTCAGTCTTTCTGGCAAGCACACGTACCCTATAGCAAAAAACTCTCAAAAAATAAAAAAAAAAGAACCACAGAACAGAAGAACAGAACTGTGGCAAATCTTTATTCTGTTACAAAGTAGTCATGATCTCGTGCGAGTTGTTATACATTAGTTCTCTGCTCTTATTTTTCAATTTTGGCAAAAATGTGATTTGTATCATCAACTTAGAATGCATTTGGCCCATATCAGAACTCAATACAACATTATTGTTAACTCTGGGACTGATGATATACTTCTGCAAATGCATGAGTGACCTCGGGTTTTCCCTACATCTCTCTTTGCCATTGTGTGAGTATCCTGTAGTTTCTACCTTTTCTACGGCATGATTGTTAATAAACCTTTAGTGTGACAAGCCCTAGAGTGGGCATTTTCTGTACATCTTCTCATTTAAACATTATTTTGGAAACCTTATAAGGGAAGAGGTTCTATAGTCACACATACAAACAAGGAAATTGTTAGAGAGCTTAGATCTTCACCTATGTCCCATAATGAGTAGTTGGAACTTAAAGCCAGGCCAACCTACTAGAAGACACACATTCCTTGGCACTATTCTTTTTTTTTTTTTTTTTTTTTTTTTTTTTGAGAGGTTTTTGCTATAGGATGCATGCACTTGCCAGAAAGACAGAGAGACAGACAGAAAGTGAGAAATCACTCCCCAGGGGGGTTGGTCACACCACAATCCCTTCTCTTCCATTCTCCTCTCGGAATCTTGGGCACGCACGCACACGCGCACACACCCGGCGTGAGTTTAAGGCACCGGGTCTGGGACTGGAACCACGGTCGACTACATGGTAGTCCAGCAACATAGCCATTACGCCTACTGCTGGTCCCATCCTTGCCATTATTCTAGATACTGTTTCAGGCATCTTCAGGAAACACTTGCCTCTATGAAATTTCCATGAGTACTGTGGAGACTTTAGCAGGACAATATGATTTTTCCTTTACAAAAGCTTTGCTATTTCAAGGCCTCAGACCTCGACCACCCAGGAGCACACCATACAACAGGTAATCTCAGCACATTAATAACCTTAATACATGAATTAGTTGCTTAAATGGTGAGACCACTGAGCATAATTGAGAAACAGCATGAAAATTACTTCAGCAGATGAATATTTGATGTCTCTCTTTAAAGTGCTCAGGTTAACAGAAATATATACTGATTTGCCATTTAAAAAAAAATCAACTAGCTGATAGACTTTTTTTTTCTTTTTTGCTAGCCCATAACCTCCTCAAGGATAGGTAGCATCTTCTGTTTAATAATAAATTATTGTTTGCTTAGCAAATTATACTTTCCAAACTGCTTTTGTAAACTCTTCTCATTTGGTCCACATAGCAACCTGGCAAAGGAGACAGGGTAAAGGACATGATTCTTTATGAATAGAAGAAATGGCTGAGGCTCTTAGCAAAGGGTGTGTTATCCAAGGTCACACAGTTAATTAGCGACAGAGCTGCGGCTAGAATCCAGGTCTCTCTGCTCAGCGTGCATCTCCCAAATGCCTATTTCAGTGGGACTGGACAGCTGCAACAATTTGTACACAATGAAGTGTTCAACAAATGTCGGATGGCTGATTTGGCTCAAAACAATTGAAGATATTTTTCATTGCTTCTCTAAAGCAGCTTAGGAGCACATTATCTCTCCTTTGCTGATGTACAGAAGAATAACAGAAAGCAGACCATTGATCAGTTTTTTTTTTTTTTTTTTTTTTGGAGAGGTTTTTTTCGCTATAGGGCGCGTGCGCTCGCCGGACAGACAGAGAGAGACAGAGAGACAGAAAGCGAGAAATCATCCCCCAGGGGGGATGGTCACGCCGCAATCCCTTCTCCTCCATTCTCCTCTCGGGATCTTGGGCACGCACGCACACGCGCCCGGCGTGAGTTGTAAGCCACCGGGTCCGAGACGCGAACCGCGGTCGACTATGTGGGAGTCCAGCGACATAGCCATTACGCTAACTGCCGGTTCCCCATTGATCAGTTTTGTAAGTTACTTATATACCTAGAAAGTTAAGTTCACTGTCTCAGTCATTGACTAACCCGGACTCTTGCTCTTCAGTCATGGCTGGGAATAATCCCTCTGGATCTGGTAAAATAGAGTCCAGCTTCATAGGGGAGAGGACACCCATCCAACTCTAGTGACTTCCAAGACATCACATCCATTAGCAGGTCCTCAGAGAGTAATAAACTGTGTGCAGTGTACTGTATCTTCTGAGGCTTGATAGAGTAGTTTAACAGAATTCTTTGTAGTTTGGGCCACAGGGACTGGGGATGATTTTGGTCATTAGTGCTGAGCTATTTGAACCCAAATCAGCTGGCTTAAATTAGAATCGGAGAACTGTTTCCAAGTGTTAGCTATTTATTTTGGTAATCTGTAAAATCTTCATTAGACGTGCATTTTCTCTGGTGTCGGTCCATCTAGAAGATGAGTGCTGACAATTTTTAGTGCATAAGTTTAGGGACTGTTAATTGATTAAATCTGGTGTGTGGAATACGGGTGAAGGCTTGGGTTAGAATCATTCTACCAGCACATAACCACTCTGTCAGCTGTCCCACCTACTAAATGGCAGTAGACTTTGTAGCTTATGTACCATTTGATTAAAGAATATTCAGAGTCAGTCGAGGTTTTGCTCTTGATTCTACCTCCAGTGCCTGGCGCTTCTCAGTCAATATTTGTTGCATGAAAGCAGTGTCGTGCCACCAACCTTGTTACGGTACTCCTTCTCCCCACCTCTAACCTGGGCCACATACTTTTTAAGTTTATTCACTCTTCTATGAGAGGGACAGAGAGAAAGAGAGAGAGAGGACCTTCCTCCTACTGGGTCTTCACACCATTACCCTCTGACAGCCTCAGACAGCCAGAACCACGTGGAGATGCCCAGTGGGTACAGGGAGACCTTGGAATGCAAACCCAGAACCTCCCTGTGGGCTCAGCGTCATGGATTATGTCACCACCATGCCACTGCTGCTGGCCTGGATGCCACTCTTTCTAATGCTTCTTGGAAAGTCTCTTTCCCTATAGACCCTGTTCTACCCAGTGAACATAGCCATCCGAGGCACCCAGACCACATTCTCTTCCTCTGTAGACAGTCTATGACACCTGCCCAAGTAAGTGACCCTGCTTGTATGTACCTCCTCCCCCTGTGCTTCATTGTCACTTTTCCGGGTACCTCTAAGTACTAGACTGAGTGAAGGAAGGAGTACAGCCAGCAGCCCAACAGTGTTAGATTTGCAAACCACGCTAGGAAAGGAGCAAGGGAATCATGTTTTCTATCTGAGAATACAATTGGAAGAGACTCTGGTATGGTTGGAGAGCTGTTGAAAAGGGGACTGAAGGCCACCATCCTTAGCTGGGAAGCACTAGAAGTTCTTCCTGATACTCATGGCAAGGACCCTAAACATGATTCCGAAGCTCCTCATACTTCACTGTGATTTGCAGTGATTGCTTTAACATTTAACATGACACAAACTGGCCTTTCTTTGGTCTCCTCATTTTGACTGAGGGTGTTTCACACTGAACCTGCCTTTGGTGATAGTATTCAAAAGCATTTTTTCTTGAGTTTGTCTGGAATTCTATAGCCTAGGTCAAGTCTCCCTGGTACTTGTTTGCATAGATTTTGGGACTTCCTCTTCCATAACTAATTCAGTGCCTATCTAGTATTACATTTCATTACATTTGTCACAAAATCATTACTCCCCTTCCTTCTGTCCCCTCTTGGCCTTTCAACTGCCTCAGAAAAATGACCACAGCCATTCCTACTACCTGCCACCTCACGTCTGAGCAATTTTTAATCAATAATAAATCTGTATCAGAAGATTATTTCTACAAAAAGGGAGTTGAATCAAAGTTAGTATCTGTGCATTTTAATGCCCATAACAGATGCATCGTACAGAGCTTTTGGTTGGAAAAATTATTTTCAAATGGAAAATTTTACACAAATAAAAATGGAAGTTGATACAGCTCCTGCACATACATTTCTGTCCAAATCCTCTGAACTCCCTGTGAGGGATGTGTCCTTCCCATCCACATCTTATGAAGAAGGAAACTGAGGCTCTAAGAAATGTAAGAGTTGGCTGGAGGTCATGCAGCTACTTAATGACAGTGTCAGACCTTGACCCAAGTCTGTCTCTGGACTTGATGATATGACATCATCTAGTAATTACTGAGGTGACACAGCTTAAGTGATCAGAAGCCATCAATCAATAGGACGAAGATGCTATATAAAGGAATTCAGTTTGTGGTCATTTCTGTAAGGTCTTACTTAAAAGCAAAAGGTGGACTAGAGGACTTTTCTGAGATTTTTCTCTCTCAGCAGCTCTGCAGTTAGACGCAGTCTTGGATGTGATGATCCGTAATGCTTTCGCTAGGACCGCACTTACTATAGTAGCACGCTTATGAGGGAGACTGTTCTGCCTGTAAAACATACATAAGTGCAAGAGACTCTAATTTCGACCTCCCTGTTAACATCCTTGTACTTCATACATGTGTTTTCGAGCACATGTTTATGCATAGTCTTCATTCTAGATGCAGTGAGCTAATCCTGGTGATATGGCTGTCAGACAAGGCAGGGCAGACCTGCCCCTACCGTCAAGAACTTACCGTCTAGCATTTTACTGGTTCTATCTTGCTTTGAAAAATGTCAAACTTCACACCTTAATAGAGTAGTTATTGGGACTATTGCCTTTAAATTTATTTTGTGTTTTGCTGTTATCTGTTACTTTGGTATCATTTATCTAGCAAATATTTATTGAAAACATACCCGGCACTCTGCCTCGTGCCTGTTGCTATTGATACCACGGCAGTTACTATAGGACCTCTGACTTTGAATCGAAGTATGACAAGGGCATTGCTGTGTAGCGTAAAAAGTGCTCAGGCCAGCCAGTGGTATGGTGGTGAAGGTGGTTGGATCTCACATTGCCATCTGTATGGATAGAGTCTTGGATCTGGCAACTCGAAAAATACACTGTGTGTGTGTGTGTGTGTGTGTGCGCGCGCGCTTACTCACATGCCAAAAATCCCAAGAGGGCAATGGAGGAGAAGGGATTGTGGCATGATCCACCCCCCGATGTGGTGTTTGCTCACTGTTCCCCTCCCTGCCCTACCCCCATACTCTGTCTCTCTCTCAAGTGAGCACATGTGCCCTATAGAAAAAATATATATATATAATGATAGAGGAACACAATGCTCTGCAAGACTGATCCATGTAGAAAGGTTCCAGGTTCACATCTGGAGACCTGCCTGAAAATGTGGAGCACACATGTGCTGTGGTCCAGGTTAGCTGAGGTTGGGAGTGGGTCATGCTATAAAAACCCTGTTGGGTATGCCTGTCTCTCTCACTCAAGTGAGCTATAAACTGTTTTGTTTTTAGATTTTTGTTATATATGCGCTTGCCGAGGGGGAGGGAAGGAAAGAGAAATCACCCCCCAGGGGAAGTGGTCATGCTGCAGTCTCTTCTCTGCCATTCTTGTCCTGGGATTTTAGACACACATACACATACAGCTGGCATGATTTTCAAGCTGCTGGGTTCTGGACTAAAACTGAGGTCAGTCATGTGAGAGTTCAGCACCTTAAACACTATACCACCTGCCAGCCTCCAGAAATAAACTCTCTAACGTTTGCTTTGGAAATCCAGTGGATGTAGTGAGTAATTCTGCTGTGGTGGAAAGTCAGGAAAAAAATTGGGAATGTTTCCATATGGTATGGGCTGACCTAGCAGTTTGATTCATTTCCTGAGTGATAACTTGCCACCATCTATTTTATTACGCTGTGTAAAGTTCCAACTTTTATTTACTATTTAAATGTTAGTTATAAACAATTATGGAATGAAATCTTACTAACTAGTACCCACCAGGATAAACATTTAGTGGTCAGGATTCATGGATTTGACTCAGTGGTTTTGATTATTCAAGAATTACGTTTTGGTGCCTGATATGAGCAATCCCAACTTTACTGAGAATCCAGTTTGATTCACCTGACTTTGGGATGCTGTGTGTAAATAGGAAATCCATAGAGATGGGTCAGTTGACTGCCTAGCCACCTACACCTGAGTGTGGCCTTTCCCTCCTTCCCCCATAGGGAACATGAGCTCACTGGAATGAGACAGAAAGAAGGAAAGTGAGAAATCTACCCCCCCAGGTGGCACAGCCACTCCACATTTCCTTCTTGTCTCAGAATTTTAGGCATGTATGCACATGCATCCAGCATGCTTGTGAAGCCACCAGGTCCAGGGCTGGAACTGTGGTTCGCTGTACCTTAGCCACTATGCCACCTGCTGGCCCTGGCTTTGTTGATTTTTGTGCAATCTTCTTGAGTCTTCCTGTACATGAAAAAAGCCTTTATTGCTTTGTGTGAAATAACCCTCATTTAAAAGATTAAAGCTTGCAAAACTTAGAAAGTTGGGTAGTTAACTTGTGTTGGAAGACGATGTGCAAGAAATAGGACTTCTCAGAAAAGTGGCAGTGTAGACCCAGAAGAGCCTCCAGGACATCTGAGACTTGGACTCTTAATTCAGAGCATCCATTCCCTTGACAAATCTCAGGGGGTCCCATAAATGTAGACATTTCTTATATTCAGGTTGAACAGTACTGAAGTCTGAGCAATAATTGTAAATAATGTTATAAAAAATCAAAATGCTTTGAAGCCTCCTAGGACTTCTACACTTATTCTGCTTTCACAGATTAAGAAAATACCTGTAATATAATAGATGTTCAGTAAATATTTATTGACATAAATATTTATATCAACATTATAATAAATATTTACATTAAGTAAAAATGCTAAGACTTATTCATATATATATATGTTTTCCTTGAAAGATCAATTCTCAAAAATTTGTTATGGACCATACAACATTACTTTAGATTAAGTTATATAATTTTATTTAATTATATCTCAAATAAAGTCATAGATAATCTCAGTAATTTTTTTTTTCTTCTGGGGATGGATTTGTGTAGGAGATTTAAAATATCTGCATTTATCAGAATTGCATTGATATTCTAAAATGCAGGCCAATATGATTCAGCTGATTGTAAAAGAAACTTGAAGGAGGAAAATTAAGAGGAAATATTTCAAAATACTGACATCTATTCACTCACATACAATGTGTAGTGTGCACTTTTCCTCTCTCTCTCTCTCTCTCTCTCTCTCTCTCTCTCTCTCTCAGAGAACATCCTTTCTGGAGGTTTCCCTCTTATCAGAACAAAGTAGTAAGAGGTAATTTTTTCCAAGCCAGATGTGACAAAACACACATCAGCATTCAGGAATGAGGCTTTTGCGATAGGTAATAGTGTAATCGGTTTTGCCAGCAGCAGAATGTGCAATCCCATTAGAGAGGGGGAAAAGGAAAAGTATCACCTTAATTTACCTCCAGGCAAGAGAGCAATAACTGGAGGTGCCTAGGGCTGCCTGTGTAAAGACACTTTAATCACATAGTAAAAACATTTTTTAGTCTACTGCCTGCTTGAGATGAGGGAAGACTCTCTAAGTTAATATATGAAATTCATCTAGCATAGAGTCTAGCAATCATGATCTGCTATTTTTAATCTTTGTCAACATTAAATCTGTTAAAGAAATATAGCAGGTTACAATGAGGTCAATTTTTCCCTCTACATTTCCTGTGTTCATTGTAGAAAAATTGGATGACAGCGTTTGGATGAGATAGATAATGCACAAGAAGGAATTGCTCCAAAATTAAGGGACGTCAGAGTTTTATTCCATAGCCCTCAGATAGAGCCTGCTTCCTATTGTCTTGTACTTTTGGGACTGAACTCATTATAGTAACCATCAAAGTAGAAAGTCTTCAGCTGGGGGTATTTCTCATGTTTGCTTTGTGGCTGTATGGGGAATGTGATCTTTAATTAGTTCAGGTTGTAAAATATTGCCGAGAATTTCCCAGGCACACTTTGCTTTGTCGTCTAGGTCAGCAAATGCAATTCTGTTTTAATTGTGCCTGAGCTATTGTCTTAGACTGGTCTTCCTCGAGTGCCTTTTACCAATTAATGGTAATATACTACTGGGAAATCATGTTGTCTCATGGAAGCCTGTAAATAGCAAGGCCCTAACAGGCTGTCTATTAATAGCAGTACAGAGTCAGGGACCTAATGCCATTAAGTGATGGTAGCCATGTGTGAAAGCCTCCTAGTAACTACTTCAAAGAATTTCAACACTCAATTGTGTGTGTGTGTGTGTGTGTGTGTGTGTATGTATGTGTGCATGTATACGTGTGCCTGCCCACGTGGACTTGCACATGCATGTTTCCCTTCTGTCTTTCTCTCTTATTTATCTTCCTGTTGAGCTCTTTTCTAATATGAATTTCCATTTTCTGTCAACTCTGTGATGGATTGGGTTCAAGGAAGCAACATGTGCCAGTCGTTGCCTTTGAACCTGTACTTCAGTTGCATGGTGTTTTATTTCCTCTCCTGCCTCATGGCTTATCATCCATTCTAGCAGTGGATTTTGACATGTGCAAATTAATAATCAGTCAGTCCAAATGAATATGGTGACCTCTGTGCCCACACAGTGTACGAAGAGGAGGAGGATGAGGTGTTCGTGAACCCCAGGAGTTTACCATTTAATGAGAGAAGCAAAAAAATGCATGCATTTGTGTGTGCATATGTATTTCCACCTACCTCTAATAGGCTGTCAACCTAGAACAGTTCAATGTAACCACATGCTTTTCACATTTGCATGTGATAGACTTCTGAGAATGAGAGTTAATTTTGTGAAAGAGAGTTAAGAAGTGAAGTGACCTCCCCCAACCCCCAGCTGGAAAGCTGGGCCAGAAACAAGGCAAGGAAATAGTACAAGGACAAAAATAAATTTTTATTGTAGAAATGCAGTGTGGAGAGATGGCCTAAGAGTTCATTTTAAAAATGCCTTGTTTTAAGTGACAATAACTCGGAGATGAGGCAATGTGAGCTAGTTAGTTCCTAAGAAGCCTAATGTAGCTTCCCAGGACAGTGGACAAGGATGGGTTTTAAATGAACCTGTTCTCTGCTATTCTGTTTTATGGAGGCCACGCAGCAGGTGTATTGCATTAACGGATGTTTTCAGACTAGATGTTATCAGGAGAAGATGAATGAGATGGCAAGAGGAAAGGTAGCAGGCATCACATAAGACTGATGTCCTTGGGACCAGCACATGGAGTAACGGTTACATTGCTGGACTCTCACAGAGTCAACTGTGGTTCAAGTCTCAGATCTGGAGACTTAAAACTCATGCCAGGTGCATGTGTGTGCATGCCTGAGATCCTGAGGGGAGAATAGAGGAGAAGGAATTGCAGTGTGGCCATGCCCCACCAGGTGGTGATTTCTTGTTTTCTCTGTCTCTCCAGCGAGCACATGCACCCTATAGCAAAAATCTCTAACAAAATAAGACTGATGTCCTAAGAAACCTAGGAATGTTGAGTCCAGTGGAAGAAAGACAGAAAGGAGATGGATTCATTTATTGCCCTAACATATATGAGCTCAAAGAGGTTGAATACATTTTCTGTGTGGTATCAGTGGGTGAAAAGTGTAGACATGTGAATACACATACATGGCAGGATACGAGAAAGAATGTCCTAACAATCATAACTGTTGGTGAATTGGAAAGACTTGAGAAATAGCAAGTTCATGAATGTTGGGCCTTCAAACCCAGACTAAAAGGATGCTAAAAATTGAGACCTTCCATAGATGGATGTTGCGTTTGCTGATTATAACGTACTTACTGAGCTGAGGTTCTCAAGATATACTAAATGGACATGGATGCAAATCCTGGATCCTATCTCCATCTAATAATGTGACCTTAAAAGGTTACGTCAACTTTCATACCTGTTTCCTTATCTCTAAAGTGGGTGTTAGTCAAATAGGTTTAGTATACCTCCTCTAAGTATGGTATAGTAAGCACTCCCAAAAAAGGTAGCTTTATTGCTCTAATCCTGCATGCTCACTCTTCCCTCTTGGCTGTAGTCTGAGAAGTGAGCTTACTATCAGCTGGTGAAATCCCAATACAGCAGTCAGTTTACTGTCCCTCAGCGTGGTCAGCCAAGGTTCCACTTTTTGGCTAAGTACCCAGAAGTGGCTAGCATTTTCAATTAGAGAATGTGACAACCAAAACGTCCCATCTACTTTGCTTGGTTCTATCTATAGAATTTGGAAATAAATATTCTATTATATTTTAGGAAAATAAATTACTATAATTTGCATATGGCTTTACAGACCTAATAATAATTTTTGAAATCATAATATTAGCAGCAATACTTCCTAATATTCACAGAGTGCTTAGCTGGGTACTATGCTAAGCATTTTACATGGGAAATAATTAGTGTTTGTTTTCATTATTATTGTACTAGGTAGATTAAATGCATTATATTCTTTAAACATTGCCCTGTTTTGTAAAACAGCAAGTGGGTACTTAAAGAAGTTACTTGCACAAGAGTAGATCACTAAGAAATGGCAGATCAATCACAAGATTTCAACTAAAGTTTCTGTGCTGTTTGATTCGAGGATCAATTTCTCTACCCTGCCTTTTTCTTTCTCTCACCCTCATACATACACAGTTTTACAACATGCCTGTGTCTTTATTAGATACAACTTAGATTTTTTTATCATATTTTATTTGTAAATATACGTAGATGATCCTGTTGCATTGATTTCAAATTGTAAGTGGTCATGACTAATTGTAATTATTTTTAATAATGCACAGGTTTTATTTTTCAATAAGAATAGAAAGTTCTCTTGACAATGGATGGATTATAGTTCTCACATATGTAAAAGGATTTGCTTCTTGCTCTTTTGAGATGATCCCATGAAGTGGTGTCATTTCCTAGTGGCAGAGGTTATGGTGAAGGAGGTGCACATTATATGAATCACATTGTCCAAATGAATTACTGCTGTCATCTGAATTCAGAGAGATACATTGTTCCAAATCAGAGTCCTAAGTGACTTGAACATTTCCATTGAGACTGTGAATTATTATGTAATGGAAGCTAAATAGTTGTAGTTTTTCATTTTAGAACAGCCATAGCTGTCAGGTCCAGATCATACACCAAAGACAAGTTGTGCCATGGAAAATACAACGTGAGAGCCAAAAGGCCGCACAGGTTCCATGAATAAGCCAGACTCCTTGGGAGGTCTGTGCTCAGGCCTGGGCATTCAGGGAGCAGGTCTAACTTGTTGTAGGGATTTTTTTTTCCACCCATCTTTTTTGGATGGTTCCCAGCTACTACTGTGTCTATTTGTTTAAGTAGCATTTGAAATCTTTCTGGTCTCTGCTCAGGTTTGATAGCAGAAACAGAAGTAAGGCATTCCAAAGACCTAAGAACAATTGTTACTTAGGAGTTTAATATGGATTCTCTGTGGGAAAACATGCAAATGGATGATTAACTACCTATTAAAAATAAAGCATTTTTATAGCTGCTTTAATATCCTGTATTGGCCATGACTTTGAAGCACTCCTTCAGTTGATTATGAATAAATACTTTACTTTTTTTGGCACCATCTTCTTTGCCACAATTTCTCCTACATAAACAGTGACCCTGGAAGACTTCATGATTTTCCTGACAAGATTTACCTCTTGACATGATCTCTGGTAGGGTATTTCTGTGAATGGCTAAGTTGAGAAATGTTTGCCTTTAATTCAATGTACACTTGCTGATTATGTTTGTCAGATACTGGGAGGACAGAAATAAATGAGACATTTTCCCCATTCAAATACTGATTGAGAGTCAGACATACAAAAAAAACTTAAGACTTTTTTACCAAGTGTTGTAATAATGATAGGTATAAATATAGTAGTGAAATACGTGTCCAAAGTCTGTTTGGAGGGCTGAACAGAGCAGAAAGTGTTCAATTTGTGTCTTAAAGCATATGTGTGTCTCTGAAGGGGGAAGTGATATTCCAGGCAGAGGGTGCAATATGGAGCAATTAGGAAACAAATTCAGACACTTCTTGGGTGTCTCTAGTGTACAGGTGAATGGAGCAGGGGATGGAGGGAGATGAGGTTGGAGACTATAAGACCCTGGAAACAGCTCTTTGTGCCTCCTAGCCATTGTCCAGGCCTGCCTGCTCCTTCCTTTGAACTGAGTCTCAATATTGCTGTCTCTATCGGATCATGCACAGACCAGATTTTTCTGGGACCTCTGCTAGGGAGAATGGCTTCTGACTATCTTCTCTAGTTGTTCTCAAATTTCCTGAGACTTTCCTGTTGGAGGCTGAGCAAAGTCACACTTGATTCGTGGCTGTGGGTGTCTGTTTCTATCTCTGGTCTCAGCTTCTGGCTGTGCAGCAGATGCAGTTTGAAAGAGTTGAAGCTGAAAGTGTCACCGTGTTGCTGGTGTGCATCACTGCCTCTCTGGGGTATCTCTGCAGCAGGGCGGGGGTTACAGACCTACATCTGCTGCAGCTTTCCATGGGGTAGGCGAAGACTGTGCTTGACCACCAGGAAGCTTAGATTTTCTTAGCCAGGCTTCCTACTATTTTAATTAATCCTTGATTTTAGCAGCTCTTCACGTTTCTACCCTCCTGGGGCTAGCTAGGTTCATTTTTTTGCTTTACGACTCCTCGCCACGTGTTGAACACTGTGAGTGGATGTGACAAATGATGATAATTCTCTGCTGGGCTCTTCCTGCACCATCAGAAGTCAAAGCTCCATTGGCAGTGGGAACATCATTCACTCATTGAGCAAGTATTTATCGTCCAGGTGTTATATGCAGTAACTGTCAGGCACTATGGAACGAGTGGGGCTCGTGTTGAGTGAGACAGGCAGGATCCTCTGAACCCTGGGGAATATTATAGTCAGTCTAATGTGGGAGATAGTCATTAATACCATAACTGAGGTCCCATAATTAAAGGATGAAGCCCTCTCCTCAAAAGGTAGAGCAATATATCTTTGGCTATAGGACATGGTTAAGATTTTAAGCAGGCAGCCGGTTGAACTGATGTCCAAACCCAAAACTTCCCATGCTACCTACAGTTTTGATTGGTCCCCTGAAATTCTGAGGCTGTTGGGACCAGCAGTTAGCGTAATGGCTATGTCGCTGGACTCCCATGTAGTCGACTGTGGTTCGCGTCCCGGACCCAGTGGCTTAAAACTCATGCTGGGTGCATGTGCACATGTGCCCAAGATCCCGAGAGGAGAATGGAGGAGAAGGGATTGCGGCGTGGCCATTCCCCCTGGGGGGTGATTTCTCACTTTCTGTCTCTATATCTCTCTCTGTCTGTCTGGCGAACGCATGTGCCCTATAGCAAAAACCTCTTTAAAAAAAATTCTGGGGCTGTTGCTTTTGAATTCGCTCTCTCTCTTTCTCTTTTGTAAATTTTATGCCATAGGGTACATGCACTTACCAGAGAGAGACAGAGAGAGGAAAAGTGAGAAAGCACTTTTTAGCCACACTGTAATCTCTTCTCTTCCATATCCTCTCTGGATTTTGGGCGTACACAGGTACCTGGTGTGACTTTTTAAGCCAACAGATCTGGGACTTGAACCATAGTTGGCCGTGTGAGAGTCTAGCACCTTAAGCACCATGCCATCTTCTGACCCTTGAATTCTCTTTTTAACAGTCTGCCCCCCCTCTTTTTCTTTGTGTTAAAATCTTACATTCGTACCTATGATTTTTACCAATGTTCAACTCTGAAGTGTAGACAAAAGGAAAAAAAAGGGTGGATAGAGTAATGGTCCCTAGAACCAAGTGGCCCTTTTTTCTGGCCATCATCCCTATTTTTTCTTTGATCTTAGTTTGTTTATATTGTCTGACCAAGCACTATTCTAAGTTCTACTTAAGAATGTAAATATTAACTGATAACTCCCCATTACCAGTCTCACACATTTTTATTTCAGTGAGTCAACTTTCCTGTGCATATTGGATATTTTATCGTAATGCACATTTATCGCCTATACCTACCATTAGACTCCTTCACTTGAACCAATTCACACATATTTTTAAAAATAGTATATTAATATAAGGTCAGGACATTGTTCATATCTTAAATTTTCACAGTAGTCCAGATATCACATTATTACTGCTTCTCTCTGTTTTTAAGTTCCTAAAATAGTTGTTTCTGATTGCGTGAAATTACTCGCTTTGCATTATGGGCAGTACCTAAATACATGTTCTTACAAAAGGAGAAAAATCAACACGATTTTTCATCTCTGTCTTGAGGAAACACATAATCATTTGTTCACAATAATTTGTTCCAAATAATTTGTTCTAAAACTATCATTGACCTGTATTGCTATTTACATAGCGTACAATCACTGAGCACATTTAAATACAGGGATTTTAGAAGAGCTATGCTATCTGCAGCATAAAAGAACATGATAACTAGAGACTAGTCCTAAAGCGGCCTTCTCCCTTTCTTCTTCTTTTCCCTTCTCAGGGTAAGTAGACATCTATGCATTTACTAAATATACAACTCGCATGTGTATACACACCGAATTCTGTTTTAAGGACTACAACTATAATAGAAGAGAAATCTTTTGTTTTCTTGTCAAAGCCAGGTCTAACAGAGGGAGTTAGTATTTATCTGTGTCTTGTCAGTGCCTTTGGTGCTGTCGACAGAACAAGTGAGCACATTTCATCTCAATTACGATAGAAGATGAATACAACGCAGGGTGTGTGTGTCAGAGGTTAGAGCCATCTAATGGGATGAAATGCGAATGAAAATTGGAAAACAATCCAAGAAATCTATAGAAGATGAGAACTGGAGAAACTCAATTAGAGAAAACTACACACTTTCCTCCTTCTGGGCCCTGACTTCTTTGTGCTCTTGTAGTTGCTTATTTGGTTATAAATGGGAAAGCAAAGAGTTTATTGTTTCCATTGTTAAGAAAGTAAGGTGGTTTCAAGGATTTTATTCAAGGCTCTAATACTTACACACACACACACACAGAAGGGGACTTAAAAAGTTTCTGGACAAATAAAATTAAAGTGTAAGTTTAAGGCCTGCTCTGCAGCCTGGTGGTTAGGGGAGCCAGGTCCCACATGGCCCATCATGTGGTTCAAATCCCAGCACCAGCAGCTTGAAAAACATGGCAGATATATATAGATATAGATATAGATATAGATATAGATATAGATATATATAGATAGATATAGATAGATATAGATATATATATAGATATATATAGATATATATCTATATATATCTGCATGCCTAAAGCCCTGAAAGAATGGAAAAATGGACAACAAGGGATTACAGTGTGATTACGCTCTATGAGAAAGCGGGTTGCTTTTTCTCTCTCCCTCTCTCTCTGTCTCTCTTCTCTCTAGCAAGAGCACATACCATCTGATAACAATAAAAAAAGTACAAGTTCATTTTGGTGCAAAATTTTTTCTAACTTGTGCATAGTTTTTTCATAATACACATTTTTTATGAACTTTCTGAAGATCCTACATATATTCCCTATAAGCTAATCTACCAAATCTGATTGCTGAAGGATGGCTTAGTCTATGTGCTTTTGACAACATTCATCAAAGCAAAGAGCCATTTAAGACTTAACCTGAAAGGATAAAAGAAAACAGAAGTTCTGTTGGGTACTTTGTCCATGATGAGTTTTCATAAACTTGTCATAATGGATGTAGTTATGAGTTTTTCAGGTCACACAACATATATATGAAGAGAAAAAACAACAATAACAATCTTAGGTCCCAATCCATCGTCCTTTGTTTGTTCTGTGTTTCATGTCCATTACCGAGAATGCATTTTGCCAAGGGAATAAATGCAGCTATTTTGCAGGAGCAACCTCTGGATCACATGTGCAGTTATCTGTGCAACCCCAGTAAAAACATTTTCTTGGTAAACATCAAATCAACTGTGAAAGTCATAGTGCATTCACTCGAGATAAGAATAAATGAGCTGTGTGCTTTCATTATTTTATTAGGAAGTTACTGAAGGCCGTTACTCCTTGTGGGGTAGCAAGTATGAGATTTATATCTGGGTGGATATGGCTTGACTTACGGTTTTCATATCCTGATCTGGAAGGCATGAAAAAAATGTTCTCTTTGCCTTGGAGAAAAAAAATTCTCCAAAAAGCAAAAAATGTACAAAAATTCAGCATAAAAGGAGAGAAGTTCAAATCAGTCAGTCCCATTTTTAAGAGAAGACTTTGTACTATCCTAAACTGCTAGCAGAGTAAATGTGTGTGCGTTCATGAGGATGTGCATGTGGGTACCCTACAAAGCATTTACCCAACCCATTGCAGTTTAGTGAGGTTTTTTTTTTTTTTTTTTTTTTTTTTTTTTAGTATAACTTCTTAAAAGAGAAAAGCCCTTTCTAGGCAGAACTCAAATTCCCAGTCCAAATGCTCAGAGACACCAGGCAGTCTTTGTGCTGAGTGAGAGAGTTGGTAGTAAATAATTCTAAAAATTGGATTAAAGTATGGCTAATATCTGACAGCACATCCACCTTAAAACGTTCTTGCTTGAATTAAAGGTTATATTCTGACATTTTCTTTAAAAAAAAAAAAAAAAAAAAAAAAAAACTTTTCAAGGCTGAAGAATGTGATTCTGTGGACAAAATTAAATTAAATTAAAATTGGCCTAATGCAAAATTTTTCATTTCAGCAAAATTATTAGTACCATCGTTCAGTCAACAAATTTTTTTCTCTCCACCAATCATGAGTTTTTTGTCACTGGAGTCAAATGGTTAAAATACAAGAAAGAAATGGTTTAAAGATACCAGGGTAGCTCTAATCTTTCTATAGATGGTAAACTGTAGTGTTTTCTTGTTGTGTTTTCCCTCTCAACCAATAATACAAATTTGAAAAAGATTAGTAAAAATGAGATGACAATTTAATTGATGCATCAAACACATTTAAAAATATACCTACCCTTTGACTCGGTGTTCTCCCTCCAGGAACTCACCGTAAAGAATAATTGGAAAGAGATACAGATGGAAGGTTATTGATCTAAACATGAACTTGTGAAAAATAGAAAATTACCTGACAAATGGCCTAACATGAGAGGCTTCATGAAATAAATGATAAATCTCATTAGAGTATTTCAGCCAATGTTTATTGAGCATCTTGTGTGTGCTAGTCATTGTTCTGAGGAATACAGCAGTGGCAGAACTGAGAAAATCCTGGAACATAAAGAGCTTATGTTTTGTTTGCTTTTAATTGCAATAGGGCACATGAGCTCACTGGAGAAAGAGGAGAGATAGAAGGAAAGGAAGAATCACCCCCTGTGGGGGACGACCACACCATAAACCCTTCTTAATTTCTCCTTTCAGGATTTTAGGCATGCATACACATGCACCTGACTTGCTCTTCAATTTGCTGGGTTCAGAACTCCAACCGCACAGATCGCCATGTGGGATTCAGCCATCTTAACCATCATGACACTGGCTGGCCTGGGGAGTTTATGTTTTAATGTGTTATTGGTCAAGTGGGCAAGTGGACAGCACTACAGTCATTATAAGTGAATCAGATAAAGCCAGCCTTATAGCACAGTGGTTATGTGCTATGTGGAGGAAAGCCATATCCATATAGCCAACTGCAGTTCAAATCCTGGCCCCAGCTACTTGAAGAACACACCAGGTATATATAAGTGCATGTCTAGACCTGACACAAAGAAGGAATGAGAAATGGCCAGGCTCTATTAGGGGACACTTTCTTATGTGCATGTATGAGAAAAAAGTGAATCATTCAGAACTACAGTTACAGATATGAAAAAATATTCAGTATGTGACCAGCAGATGGCATAGTGCTTACATTGCTGGACTCCCACATGGCTGACTGCAGTTTGAGTCCCAGACCTGGACAGTCACACTGGGTGCATGTGCGTACATGCCCAAGATCTTAGGAGGAGAGTGGAGAAGGGATTGTGGCATGGCCATTCCCCCGGGGGGTGATTTCTTATTTTCCCTCTCACTGTGTCTGTACCTTTCTCTCTAGCAAATGCATGCACCCTAATTCAGTATGCAATGTGAGCATCCACAGTTATAGAGAAATATACCTCTTTGAATATAATATGGAGCAAAGGCAAAACACTGAGGATGTTAAGTTTGTTCTCCACCATGAGATAATGGGTGCTTTTTAAAGAAAACTTATTGATATTTTATATTTTCTTCTCCAATGAAATGTTAAAATTATTTTAAACACAAACATTTATTTAATAACAAGTTCAAATATTCCAAAAGTTCCTGTGAGGCACAATACCAGCCTAATACTATCTGTCTATCTGCGTCCCTGAAACCTGAATTGAAAACAAGACAAAACAAAACAAAACAAAAACAAAGAGAAAAAAAACCCTTCACTTTCCTTTTGATAGGGATCTCCTTCTATGTCCACCATTACTGTCAGAAAATATTTCAGGAAACGTAACCAAAATCGTGCTGAGGTGGAGGCTCATTTCTTTGTCTAAGGCTATAGAACTGAGGGGCCAGCAGGTGGCGTAGTAGTTAAGGTGCTGGATTCCCACATGGCCAACAGTGGTTTGAGTCTTGGACCTGGCAGCCTGAAGCTCATGCCAGGTGCATGTGTGTGCATATCCAAAATCCCAGAGAAGAGTGGAGGAAAAGGAACTGCATTTGGGCGCCCTTCTGGGAGGCGATGGTCACATTCCCTCTCATTATCTCTCTGTCTCTCTCCAATGAATGCCTCTACCCTATGACAAAAATCTTTTAAAAAAGAAAAAGTAGAATCGAGTCAATACTCCTTATATTACAACCCCACGTTTTCAGACATTGAACACAGCCACTTCTCATCTTTACTTCCTACATTGTCTGAGAGCCTTTTTTATTCATTGCTCTCTATTCCAACCTTCCTTTCTTTTGGGCTGCATGGGTTCCTATCATTGTCCTGTGTATGGTGGATATGCAAATTAGCACAGACCACAGAAAGGATTTGAGACTCGGAGTAATCTAGGTTACAGGATTGTGCCCCCCACCCCCAGCCTGGTACTCTGCTCCTGTATGCAATATTGGCACCTTATGTCTACTACACAGATTCCGGGTTTGATAGAACAAGTGTGTATTTTAAATCCCCTAAACCCAGATCCAAAAAAATGTGTCTTAAAAAAAATCAAGTAGCAAATATGTGTCTTCTGAGGCTATAGAACTTCATGGACAAGGAGGCTTTGAGCAATGCAGCTAAATTTTAGATTCCTCAGTCCCAAACAGACAAGGAGAGCTGTCCATTTTCATTAACTTTAAATAAAAGCTTGGATTCAGCCTGCAGCTCTTTGCCCTAATCTTATGTGGGCTCTCCAGCTTCAAGCCTTGTGAAATAACATGGAATGAAAGCAGCTTATATTTCAGTACGTAATTGTTTCTCACAACTGTGTTGTGGGTTTTTCTTCTTCCTCTGCAAAGAGTTCTAATCAGCACATGTTGGTTTGAGGACAAGGCAGAACAGAGTAGAATAAAATTATCCAGGGCAGTTGAGACTCTGTAGATGAGAGCCCACCAAGAGAGCCTTGCCTGCACTTTATGTGGGTACGGAGGTGTTGGTCCTGACTGCTGTAGTGTGTACCTGCGGACAGAGCAGCATTTAAGTGGCTGGTAACATCAGCTGATGTCGAGGCCAGCACGGGCGTGGTGGTTAAGGCAGCTGGATCCTACCTGGCTGACTGCCTTGTTCAAGTCTTAGACCTGGCACTTGGAAATCACAGCAGGTGCATGTGTGTGCATGCCTAAAGTCCTGAGAGGAGAATAGAGGAGAAGGGATTGCGGCATGGCCATCCTCTCTAGGGGGTGGTTACTTGCTCTTGCACTCTCTTTCTCTCTCGCTCTTTCTCTCTCTGTCTCTCTGGCAAGTACACACATCCTATAACAACCTTAAAAAAATCAATTGATGTCTTCATCAAGTTGCATTTTTGCTTCAAGGCTTGAGGATAGTACTGTATTGTAGGTAGCAAAAGAACAATCCAAAGCTGGCATGATTTTAAGAAAATCGGCTTAGAAATAGGATAATGGACAGGGGCAGAGTTGAATTTCAATCTCTTGACTATCAGTTACATGTCAGAGAAGTCTAAAATCAATTGCAATCTCAACATAGTCCCTTTATATTTTGCCTAAAGATCAAAAAATAGCTTATTGACTCAAGTTTTCTTTTCTAATGCAGCTATTCATTGGGCTACTTGTCTTTAAGAGCTATCCCAATTTGTCTGAATTTACTAAGTGTTAAGATGTTATACTATGTTTACTTACTCTATATCTGCTGTGTTCTAAATATTCAGCCACTACTCTGGCATGGACAAAAGTAAGATAAGATGTTCTCTACCTACAGGGAGCTCACAGTAAAGTGGAAGAGGGACAAAAATTAAGTGCTAAGATAACAGACAGGAGGGGTAAGCCCCTTCCCCAGCTGGCTGAGTGATTGGGCACTCTGAATCCTCCTTATGACTTGAGGAAAGAGAAGGATCGGTCTGTGCAGACGTACACAAAAACAGTAGAGTGGAGGATATTAAAGGGTGAAAACTGTCCCCTCAGTTCACCTGGTCTCAAACCAACCCAACATCTGAGAATCTTTTGAGAAGATACAAAAATGGATTCAGAATAATACACTGCACTGGTTTTAGAAATTGAGAAAAGTAATGAAACTATTGAATTTCCTATTACCAAAAAGCTGATTCTGACCCACTGTGAGGAGCATATGGGTTTGGAATTGCCTTCTTTTTCATGATAATGGACACATACAGGTAGAACAGCAGCATACTTCATGTAATGAAAAGCGTGTGTGACTCCTATTCAGTGCTCACATTCCAGGCCTGACTTTGTCATTTGATTAGCTGGGCGATTCACTTAAAATTCCCAGTTTAAAAAGTCTTTTAAAGTGTGTTTTTAAAAATATGTCAAAAAATATGATGTATAAAATATTTAAAAGAATATACATATATAATATTTACACACTTGTCAGAAAACAGATTTAGTCTGAAGATCTTAATTGGTGTTTGTATGCAATTCTAGAATTAGGTAACCTCTTATTCTATAAAGTAGAATAAGTGTTCCAGTGAGCTGCGTTTAGGGGGACGCTTCATTGAGAGAAAAAGGACTGAGGAAATGGAACAGAAAGCAGAGACAGAACAGAAAGGAACTGTTTTTTCAAATACTTTCCTTGTAAAGGTTAAAGCAGAGGTGATTTCTTTCTTTCTTTTTTTTTTTTTTTTTTTTTTTTGAGATAGATTTTTTTTTTTTTTTTTTTTTTTGCTATAGGGCATGTGCACTCGCTAGAGAGACATAGAGAAAGAGACAGAAAGTGAGAAATCACTCTCCAGGGGGGATGGCCATGGCACAATCCCTATTTCTCCATTCTCCTCTCAGGATTTTGGGCACACATGCACATTCGCCCAGTCTGGGACTCAAACCATAGTCAGCCATATGAGAGTCCAGTGACATAACTGTTATGCCATCTGCTGGTCCTGGGATTTCCTTTATATGCTGATTAAACTGGCCTGTTCAGAGATTTGGCTATTATCTCTTTCTCTCCTAATTTCTTGGAAATTCTGATAGATGACTTTGTTTTGCTGTGGTGGAACTTCAGTCACTTCAGAAGGAAGTGACAATGTTTGAGTTTGGTCTCTTGGACCTAGAACAAGACCTCAATCCAACCCATTGGTTGCCTGTACATTTTATTTAATACAACAAAGTGTATTGGAAGCATTCTAAAGGTCTAAGTTAAGATTTTCTCCACTTGCTGTGTCTCTACTTAATCTTACTTTAACCCGTTTCAGTTTATTTCAGTTATTTCATGTTTCAGTCCTATTATAGATAGGATTACAGGAGTACTTGGAATGACCCTGGTTGGGCCTATGAGGATAAAGTCTCCATTCTTCCTTAATTATTGTCACACTCTGTGAAGAACAGTTATCTCTGTTAAAGCATTACAAACTTTATACAGGTCTAGGGATGACTAGAAAAAGAAAGAAAAATAGTATCCATGTGAACCTGCTGGAGGTAAGCAAGTTTGCCTAAAAGTAGTTCCTAAAAGAGCACAGGAAGGAATTTCATGTGCATTCAGTAATAAATTAGTAAGAATTTGACTCTTGAAGAAAGAAGCAATTAAACAATGTCCTAAGATGCTTTTAATATTGGAAGAGTTCAGATAGAGGGTCCATTTATTTAGTTTCTACATTTATTTAGTTTCACCTTCTTGTACATCTATAATTATGTCAGAATGAAAACTAAAACAAAATTTTAATACACTGAGAATTGGAGGGTAATATTTTGAATGATTATAAATAATGATAAATATAGCACACACAGGTAAACAGATTCTGTTAGGAGCATCTGTAACACATATGCCATCAAGTATTTTTAAAACTGATTCTTTAATTTTATTTAATATTATTGTTATTTTTAAATGTGACCAGAGAGAGAGGGAAAGTAAGAAAGCAAGCTGCCAGGTTCAGAACTCAAACCACACTTGGCCATGTGGGAGTCCAGTGCCTTAACCACCATGCCACCTGCCAGCCCCACCATTAAGTATTTTAAAAGTTTGTTTATTCCTAATTGCTTTAAAATCTAGAATGCTTATCTCAGCAGGGTTCTTTCCATTAGGTTAGCACATGACCCCCAAGGTATTCCCTGAACTGCATGAGATTATTTGAAGTGTCATTCTTTCTGTAGGTGTTTGGGTGTCATTCTTGAGGCAAGATGTCATCTGAGACTTAGTCCGTGATATATGCAGACAAGAATTGAAGGCAGACAAGGTGAACCACCCAGCATTTAATAGCCACTTGATTATGAACAGATTCTTAGAGTTTTCTCTTTCATCTCAATATCTAGAGCTGATTCAGTGAGCACAACATACATAGATGATAGTTTTTCTAATGTTTGTGAATAAAAAAGAACAATCATAGCTAATATGTGCTTCATGCTGAGATCAACTAATTCAAGTTCAAGCTGTGCACAATTCTGCCACAATAAATAAACAAATAAATGGATGGATAAATACTGTCTATGTATCTATTCTAATAAATATTAAGATGTCCAAAGTATTTTGGGCTGCTACTGCCTTTATTATACAGCAAATGATATTTTTTAAACAATTAATCTATGTAAATTTATTTATTTAATTTAATTTGACCAGAGAGAGAGAGAAAGTAAAAAAGCAAGCTGCCAGGTCTGGGACTCGAAACATAGTCAACCATGTGGGAGCCCAGCACCCTTGACCACTATGCTAATTGCTGCCCCAATAGCAAATAATATTATATAGCTAAGAATAATTATATGAACATAAGCATATCTCCAAGATAAAGAGTAAAAAGAAATCCCAGTGTATGTCATTTTGAAATGACATCCTCATATACAGCAGATAAAATTGAGCATCTCAATTGAATTCACATTGAGCATTTCAGTGATAGGTGAAATCATGAGGGTTAAAAAAGGCATTCCTATCTAGGATGTTCACTTGAGTCCTTTTGACTGAGTAGCACCACAGAGCATGCTAGAAACATACTGTGATTGACTTTTTTTTTTAAATGAGCTATTAATCACCCGTTTCCACCCCCACTTACCACATATTAATGAATAGACAGAGGTCATCATATCCTATTGATTCGGAGACAGATGAGGATAAAGGTACTCTTAGACTAGAGATGAAATGCCTTGGAAAAAGATAGTCATCTTTTGCAGAGTGTTACAGGTGAAAGCTTGTTTGCAGACTTGTTCTGTTTTATTCTGCGATGTGGGTATGGGTACAGGTAGAAATAGCATCCAAAATTACCCAGATCAAATTATCACCTCCTTGTAAAGAACTTTGCATTAGCTAAACTGCCCTAGTGAATGATGAGAGCCCAATCTTCTGGCTCAGAGCAGCGACTGTGCCCTGGGTGGGAGAGATGCTTCCACTAGAGGTTTGTTGTACCTAAGTAATCTTTGAAGTTCCTTCCTGATCTGATTGAGTGAGGTTGACTTATCTCTTTAGTGCTGTAATTTAGATGATGCTGATTCAGTGACATGAAAACTTATGTACTGAGTCACTGCTATGTGCCAGGCACTCTTGTGAACAGTGAGACCAAGTGATTAGCCTTATAGACCTACTTTCTAGTCACAGGCAGATGGAAGGACATTCCTTTTTGGAGATGATACTGCATGACTCCACTAGGAAATGGACTAAGGATATGCCAGATATTTCTATTCTGTGTATTTTTTATAAATCAAAACAGACTCTTTTGAAGAGAATCAGTACTAAATTTTTTAAATGTGTATTCCACTAACATATGCAAGATGTACCAAGAAATTCTTTATTAATGATTTCTACAGTCAGGATGGAAAACTGAAATGCAAAAGTATTGTATTTTAATTAGCTCAACTAATGACACTTTCTATCATAGGGAAGAAAACTGTTCTGGGAATGAAATCCTATGTCAGTTTAATACTGTTCTAGATTAAGAAGACCAGGTAGTTTTGGTTAACAACTGATCTGCAGTCTAACAGACCAAGGTCTGAGAACTGGGTCTTACATTTACTAGCTGAGTGATCACTAGCAAGATGCTTAACTCAAAGTTATCAGTTTACCATTTCTTTCCAAATTGAGCTATAGATGCAGTCTCAAACAAAACCTAGTTGGTTTTCTAAATTTTTTATGGATTTTAAAGCTGATTCTACAATTCATATGGAAACATACAGGATCTGAAATAGTCCAAACAACTGAAAAAAGTGAGCAAAGTTGAAAGACTTACATTTCCTAATTTCAAGACTTATTATAAAGCTACATTACTCAAGATAGTGTGATATTTATGTAAAGACAGATCAATGGAATAGAATGAAGAGTCCAGAAATAGAACCATACTCAATTGATTTTTGAAACAGCTATAAGACATTTCAAGTGGAGAAAGAATAAACTTTTCAACAAGTGAGCTGGACCAATTAACATCTCCATACAAAGAAATGAGCTTAGATTCATCCTTATACCACATATATAAAAACTCAACATAGGCCATAGACATAAATAAAGTTCTAAAAACTAAAACCAGAAAAAGATATTGGAGAAAAATCTTTGTGACCTTGAACTAGTCAGAAATTTCTTAGAAAAGCATGACTTATAAAAATTTGATAAATTGGATATTATCAAAATTTTAAGTTTCTACTATTCAAATTTTACTGGTAAGAGAGTAAAAGAAAAGCCATAGAATAAAGGGAAATATTTGCAAATCATTTATCTGATGAAGGACTTTTATCCAGAATATATAAAGAATTCTCAAAAGTTGAGAAAAAAATAATTTTAAAAAGCAGTAAGACATTTGCACATTTAACAAATGAAGATATTCAGATGGGAGATAAGCATTTTTAAAGAGCTCAGCATCATCAAAAAGATGCAAATTAAACATAAGAGACCAGCAGGGCCCTGGATTCCCACAAGGCCCTGGATTCCCACATGGCCAACTATGATTTAAGTCCTAGACCTGGCAACTTGAAGATCTCACATCCGGTGTGTGTGTGTGTGTGCTCAGAATCCCAGTAGAGGAGAAGGGATTGTGGCAGGGCCATACCTTCTGGGGGGAGGCGGCTTCTCACTTTCTGTCTCTGTCTCTATTTCTGTCTCTCTGGCGAGTGCATACACCCTATAGTCAAAAAAAAAAAAAAAAATCAGTTAAGTATCTATCTTCATATACCCACTAGAATGTATAAAACTAGGGCAACCAACCAATGCCTATTCTCTCAAGTGAGGATATGGATAGACAACTGGAACTCTCCATATTTACTGCAAGTAAGAATGCAGGACATTGCTAATGTACACCTACCATATGATACAATCACTCTACCTTAAGTTATTACTCAAGGATAATGAAAATGTACTTTTACACCAAACTTGTCCATGAATATTTTTAGCAACTTTATGAAGTTTAAAAACTGAAAGCAACCCAAATGTTCATCAGCATATCAATGGCTGAAAATGTTTTATACCCATACAATGAAATATTGCTAAGAAATGAAAAGGAGTTATCTGTTTTTTTCTACACAACAACATAGATCAATCTCAAAATAAGTATTCTGAGTGAAAGAAGCTGGAGAAAAGGAGTACATACTATGTGATTCAAATTACACAAAATCCTAGAAAAAGTAAAATAATCTATAGTGACAAATAATCTGTGGTTCCCTGGGAGTAGAGAGAATTGGGAACAAGAGATTAAAAATAGAGTGGAGAGGGGTCAGCAGGTGGTATGGTAGTTAGGCGCCGGACTTCCACATGGCCAACCACAGCTTGCTTCCAGGACCCGGCATCTTGAAAATCACAACCCACATGTGTGTATGTGCTCAAAAATCCCAAGAGGAGAATGGAGGAGCATGTGTGCATGCATGCCCAAGATCCCAAGAGAATGGAGGAGAAGGGATTGTGTGGGGGGGGGGGGGGGTGATTTTCTGCTTTCTGTCTTTCAGTCTGTCTTTCTGGCAAGTGCACACATGCCCTATAGCAAAAACCTCTCAAAAAAAAAAAAAAAAAAAAGCTGCTGTGTCTGAGACTTGAACCATGGTGGACCATCTGGGAGTCTAGCACCTCAGCCACCATGCCACCTGCTGGCCCTGGTTCCTTTAATTTTTAGGATACATGTCTGATTCTTTATTTAAAACTAGAGTAAACTCTCACCCATACATTTCATACATTTTAATTTGCATTAATGGATGCCTTTTATCCAAGGATTTCTTAAAAATAACTTTTTTTATGGGACTAGCAGGTGGCATGGTGGTTAAAATGCTTTCTCTCTTTCTCTCATCAAATTTAAATAAATGAATGAATTAATTAATATCCAAAGCCTGTGATATGCCACCTCCCAATTGGACAAATGAAAGGAAAGAAAATTAAATACCTTCCAGGAAACATAAAGCAATTCTGTGACTGCACATCTCTGTGTGTGTGTCTGAATGAGTGCCAGTCCATGCATGGTGGGTAGCCAGGCAAAGTGATGGACAAGGCTGTACAACATTTTTTAATTTTGTTGCTTATTGAGTTAATTTTTAGTGGTTTTTACATTGCTATTCTTCCCAAATGTCAGGAACTTTCATGGAATATGTCATAGACATGTCACAAGGATGACACAGGAATATCACAGTCAAGAAAATAACTCCAAAGTGAAAGTGGATCTCAGACTTCTTGCTTTGCAAGATCATCCCCTACTTTGAGCTATGGTTCCTATTTCAAGGCTTGAGACATTATTGTTTTCCATTCACACAGATTTTTTTTTTTTTTTTGAGTGAGATTTTTGCCATAGGGCACATGCACTCACCAGAGAGACAGAAAGACAGATAGACAGAAAGCAAGAAATCGCAACCCCCCCCCCCCCCGCGGGGGGGGGGGAGTGGCCACACCACAATTCTCCTTCTCTTTCATTCTCCTCTTGGGATTTTGAGTGTGCATTCACCATTGCACCTGGTGTGCAATTTATGCTACTGGGTCCAGGACTCAAACTGTGGTTGACTACATGGCAGTCTGGCAACATAACCATTATGCCATCTCTTGGTCCCCGTTCACACAGATTTCACAGGTACTCAGCATCTACTCTGCTCTAAGCATTTTGCCAAACTCTTGCCATTCATTTAAAGATCACACACCACTGAGAAATGGGTGCAAACACTAAGTGTGCTTGGGATGATCGCTTCATCCAGGTAGTAACTGATAGATTCTAGATTTGAAACCAGAACATTTGAAGAAAATAGGTCTGGGACTTCTGGGATTAGCCATGAGACCTTGGGCAAGGTACCAACTTGGTGTCCTTATGTATGAGAGGAATTATAAGGTTCATATTATAGGGAAGTCATGTGGCCAGTTCATAGCTTATTATGGATCCCTAGTAAATGATATTTCCTTTACCTCCTGCCCCCTTCTGGCTCTGTGTTCTTTGCTCTTCTCAGTTCATCCATCTAACCCAGATAAAACTGGGTCTTGCTGTCCCGGCTGTGTGATAATCCCTCAGTACAGATCCTTCAGATCTTCTCTTTGGAGTCTTCTCAACAGGACCAGGATTCTCTCGAGGACAGCAGACCCTCTTACTTATCTCTTCCCCTCAATGTCCATCACAGGTTCCAGTGGATGCTTATGAATTACTTGGATAGATCTTACTCAAGAAGTGCCTCATGATGTGTTCAGATCATTTTGGGGACCTCTGTCCTCCACCTCAGCTCATACCTGCCTACCCTTAGTCTCCATTCTAAGGACTGACTGGTTCCCTGTCCCTGTCTACTCTCTGATTTGCAGAGCTTTGTGTGGAGAGCAGCCAATTTGAAAACATGTGATTAAAACATGTGGCCTGTAGACACATGCAAAAATGCACTTTGGTAAGCTACTCTAGTAGGGCTATTGAAAAACATTTACATACGAAAACAGTATTTGCGTGTTGTCAATGGTTGTCTTTTTTTTATTGTTGTTGATACTCAATACCCTGATACTGCCTCATATTGGCTAAAAAAAGTCACAGGCATTTATTATATTGTTTTGCTAAAAAGATTAGAGAAATTATAGGGGCCAGTCATTTTAACATCTTCAGACAATTTACATCCAAAAACAACTGGCTTTGCATTCCAATTTCTCCTCCCTTATTCTTTTTACATTCCACTTCCTTCTTCCCCATTCCCTTTGCATTCAATTTTTCCCTTCCCCACATTTTCTGCCCTTTAAAAAAATAAATCTGAGACTAGTTCTGGTTGCAACTTCTCCATCAGAGAAGCTGTGCCCACCCAATCACTTTTCTATACTTATGTGTCTTTGTGTGTTTATTGTTGTGTCTATTTCTAATCCCCATGCTTCCCCACGCAGAAAAACATGTTCATGCTGAGCTAGTTCTGGCAAAGTGGCGCTAGTTCCGGCAGCTCTAATTTCCCTGAGTGGCAGCAGCATATCTGCAAGGCAGCTCACAACTGACTGAGGAGTGCTTGGTGAAACCAACCATGACGTCTGTGGTAGGCCTGGGTCAAGTGCACTCTCACCTTGCCAGGTCTCCAGCCATCAGAGCCTTCTCTGGACTTTAATGTTATAATGATAATCTGCTCTAGTAGGGCTATTGAAAAACATTTACATATGAAAACAGTATTTGCCTGTTGTCAATGGTTGTCTTTTTTGTTGTTGTTGATACTCAATACCCCATACTGCCTAGTATTGGCTGTTTCAACCAAGTTTATAAGGCAATTATTCACTCAGTCTATGAGCACACATCTCTGTGTTTATAGTCCCCCCCACCCACCAATGCCAGAGGGTGAATACACTCACCAGAAAGACATAAGGCACCTCAAGTAGGATGTGGTTTCACTGCAGTTTCTCCATCCTATCAGGATTTGGAGTATGCATACATAGGTTCCAGCATGATTTTCAAGCCCGTAAGACCAAGATTTGAACCATGGTCAGCCATGTGAAATCTAGTTGCATGCACATAGTGTTTAATCACTCTACTACAGGATTGGCCCTACTGTAATTATTTTTTTATCTCTTCTTTTCTTTCTACTTACTGATACATATGCTTATAATGTCAGATTAATTTTTTTTTTTTTTTTAGGTTTTTGCCATAGGGTGCATATGCTCACTGGAGAGAGACAGAGATGGATAGTGGGAGGGAAAGTGAGAAGTAACCCCCCTCCCAGGTGGAATAGCCATGCTGCTATTCCTCTCCTCCATTCTCACGCATGCATATGTGCCTGATGTGAGTTTCAAGCATCCAGATCTGGGACTCGAACTGTGGCCAGCCATGTGAGAGATCAGTGCCTTAACCACTATGCCACCTGCTGGCCCCTGAAATTTCTCTGACTTCTGGGTGTCAGTCATGATTCTTTTTTTATTTATTTTTTTAATTTGTGAGAGAGCATGTGTCCTTGCCAGTGAGAGACAGGAAGAGAAGAAAAGTAAGAAATCACCCTCTCATGCCAGATTCTCACACTATAATCCCTTCTCCATTTCTCCTTCCTTTCTGGATTTTGGGTTTGCACACATTTGCACCTGGCCTATTTTTCAAGCCACTGGAACCCAGACTTGAGTTGTGCAGTCAGCCATGTAGGATCCAGCCACCTTCACCACCACCACCTGCTGGCTCATCACTCATGGTTTTCTAGAAACCCATTGAGTTTTGCATCCACTGAGAATATTTAAGATTGTGTTTTGTCCCACAGTATATCACTACACAGCATCTTGTGAATAGCTTTGGAACTGAAACGACAGCATCAGTTATCTCCCTTTGGGTATTTTAGGTATTCTGAATTTGGGGCAGTTTCTAGAGACACAGGCTTTCCTTCATCCTGGTTGCTATATGTGACAGTGTGGTGCAGAATCTATAGGCCAAATATGTGCCTAATTTAGGCACAAGTCCAAGAGGAATACAGAGAATGGAGAATTGAGCACCGAACTAGAGAACTGTTTCTAAACTCCTTCCATGGATATCTTTTCTGGTACATAGACTCACGTGAAGTTTATGCCTTCTGTGAGCATCCTTACCACTTCTGGAGCTCTCCTAAGCTGAGCCCCAGGGATTTCCATCACAGTGGGCGTTCCTTATAACTCTGGGCTTGCAGGAGGTTTCTGAAGGCTGGTCATCTGAATGAGGGCTCTAAAGACTTAGCAGAGCTCAGTATTTCTTCAGCCTTTCTGGCTGACATCTGCTTTCTTATCTGGGTTGGACCATGAAATGGGAAAGATGTGTAGGTACAGATCAGGCAGTTTTGTGCTCTTCATTTCAAATGATTGTGAGCATCTCACAAAGTGTCTCAGAGATAGTGTACGGCCCCCTATAGAGTTCTTGAGAGGGGCAGAGCTCATTCAGTAACTACGCGGGTTTGACTTCTTCTCCGATTGTTGTGATACCTGTAGTGTTCAATTTTTCAGGGAAACAATAATGAAGGAATTTTACATCTTTGCAGCCAAAACATTTTCCATCCCTACAGGCAGAAATAACATGTGGAAGGTCTTTCTTCTTTTTGCGAATGAACAGATAAAATAATTTACCCAAGGAGAGCTTTTTGATGCATAGGAAATCAATTCAGTATTGTGCCAAATGGAGAAACTGACCTGATATTGCACTAACTCCCCAAGCAACATGGGAAGCGGGAAGCATTGTGATTTGGGCCTACTCTCTGCTTATTCTTCCATACTGTCCTATGTGTGTGTGTGTATGTGTGTGTGTGTGTGTGTATGGAGACATGCTAGTCTCCAAAATTCAAATATTTTTCAAAGCAATTATATTTCACAAATGTTAGAAGAGATATTTAACCTGATTCCATAGAAAATTATTTTCTTACATAAAGAATGACATCTCAATTTAATATTCTATTGGATTATTTTTTCATATGCCACAATTATTTAGCACAGCCCTCTGGAATTTGGAATTATTTGCTTAATGTCTTCCTTCTTTGCTGTGATGGTCATAATCTCTCTGTTTCCTCTTAGGGGTCATCACTGCTGCAGACATTCTAGACCGAGAGACAACCGGGTCATACTGGTTGACAGTGTATGCCACAGACCGGGGTGTTGTTCCACTTTATTCCACCATCGAGGTCTACATTGAAGTTGAAGATGTGAATGACAATGCCCCACTGACCTCAGAACCTATTTATTATCCTGTCGTCATGGAAAATTCTCCAAAGGATGTATCTGTCATTCAGATCCAGGCTGAAGACCCTGACTCTAGTTCCAGTGAAAAACTGACATACAGGATTACAAGTGGGAATCCTCAGAATTTTTTTGCCATCAATAGCAAAACAGGTAAGGGAATGCTTGCATGACTGGTTTTAGTTGGTAGTCCAACTTTTAAATTCATCAGCCTGACACTTGCTGTACCTGCTTATTTATTTTGATGTCTAGAGATTGCATTCTTCTAGCTGGGTTGGAGGTAGTTTGTGAAAAAGTGAATGTTCCTTCCATCGGTTTGGTATGGTTTAATTTCACTTGACATTGAGGCGATGTGATCAAATAGGAATCAGAGGGTTTCCTGGAAAGCTTCTAATTTGCTTTTCTCCGAATAAAGAAATACGGTTCTCAAACCACTCAGAGAGCCAGCTACTGCCTTCTCTTTCTTAAGAGAGAGTAATCTGGCCCATGTGGGGCTAGCTTTGGGATACCTCCATCTCAGGAACTTCTCCCTTGCTGGGCTTAGTCTCCCCTAGTCCAGCTTGTTGAAGGTGTTTTCCTTAAGGCCTTAACCTTAGGCCCAGATTTTGTTGTGATTCCTGTGCTATCCATCAGTGAAACATCAGTGTTGGAAAAGAACTTCCAGTGTTTTGACTTTTCCATAAAACAGGCAAAACTTTAATCTTGGAGTCTTTTGCTCAGAAATTTTCTATAGATTATAATAAAACTTTACTTGGTTGAGGAAAGATCAGAAAAGCCTAAGGGCGAGTAGCAGGTGTGGAGTCTGTTTGATCGCATGCTGAGACAAGTATGGACATTAGAAAAAGTGCTTCGTAAAGGACATCTCACAGGTCCTCTGCTTTCTTGTGGTTTATCTCTTTTAGATCTGAACAACTCTGAGTGAGAGTTGGGATGGTTGAGATTTTAACATTCATTGAAATTTAGAATAATGTAAATTCATCTTGCACCAGGCAAGTGAGTTATACTGGACAAAAGTTAGTTGAGTTTAATATTTATTGGCGTGAACAGATTTGACTGTCTAAATAAACAATTAGCTCCCCGTATTTTCAAGGTCTACATCCATGGATTCAATTAACCACAGATCAAAATGTCGCATTGTTGCTGACATGCAGGATAGAGCTAGAATTACTATGGTTGCTTCTGTCCTGAATACGTACTGACATTTTTCTTGTCATTATTCCCAGAACAATATCGTATAACAGCTATTTTCATAGCATTTATATTGAATTAGGCAATCTGAATTAGGTAATCGGGAGATGATCTGAAATGTATAGGAGGACATGTATAGGTTTAATGCAACTACTATATCACTGTGTATGAGGGACTTGAGTATCTGTACGTTTTGGGGTCTGAGGAGATCCCTGCATGTGGATCTTGAAGAACAATGATTCTGATACGGTCGATAGTTATTTTTCCTGCCTTTATTTGCTAAAGTAGAAACATACTGCTGACCCCATGCATTTCTAAATGTCAGGTTCCCATTAACATAATTTGAAGAGAATGCCAGGTTTTTTTTTTTTTTTTTTTTTGAAACTATTGATTTTCTCTAATTATGAGTGGGTTAGTCATTTTGTTAACAGGCTTCAGCATTCTTACGACGTTGAATCAGGACCTGACATGTGTTTCATTTTAAGAAGGAAGGTGGTCATCAGTTAGCAGTGTGTGATCGAGGACCTAGATCTGGAGCGTGACCCAACCTTTCAGAACCTTTCTAAGTAGGGGAATCTCCTCAGCGCCTGAGGAATGAACCTCCGTCTGTACTGGGAAGGCGTTCCTGGTCCACATTCTTGTTGTAGCAGAGAGCGCCATGGAATGTGGGGACAGATAAATTAATTTAAGCCCTTTACAAATTCTGGGAGGCAGGGAGAAAAACAAACAAACAAACAAAGACAAATATGTCCCAGTGAAGAAGTTGAGGGCACAGACATCTTGACATTTCAAAGCCCAGTGGATTCCGAAGCACCTCTATTCCAATTCTGCTTCTTCCATCTTAATTCTGTTGCCACTTGAGTCATTAAGAGGGTGCAGACCTGGCATCCTCTTAACTCTTTTTTAGTTTTGCCATAGGGCACATGTACTTGCCAGTTAGAAAGCGGGGGTAGGGGAGAGAGTGGAGTGAGAAATATCCCCTAGGAGGGATGGCCATACTGCAGTCCCTCTTCCTCCCTTCTCCTCTCAGGACCTTGGATACAAGCTCCTGGCATGTTTCTCTAGCCACCAGGTTCGAGACTCAAAGCACGCACTCAGCCATATGGAATCCAGCGCCTCAACCTCTACCCCACTTGACGCCCCCATGGCACCCTCTTTTTAATCAGTTTAAAGATGAGCCAGCAGATGGTGTAGTGGTTATTTTGCTGGACTCCCACATGGCCAGCCACGGTTCAAGTCCCAGATCCATTGGCTTGAAAATCACACTGGGTGTGTGTGTGTGTGCTTGCCCATGATCCCAGGAGAAGAATGGAGGAGAAGGGATTTCAGCATGGCTGTCCCCGCCAGCAGGTGGTTTCTCACTATTCCTCTCACTATCTCTGTCTCTCTCTCCTCTCCATTGAGTAAACATACTCTATGGCAAAAACCTCTAAAAAAAAAGTTAAAAGATATTGAAAGGGGCGCTTTCAACTGTTTTCTTCCAGTCGGAGCTGAAATTAAAGAATAGCTGTGACAGGGAAGAATTTGGGTTGAATGTCAAACTTAGACCGCGTGGTCTGTATAGAGATGTACACTCACGTAAGTAAAGCTATCTTTTATATAGCTTTTAAAGTTTGCGCATGAATTTTTAGAAAGCCCTGTATTATCACAATTTGGTCTACATTGCATATTAAGAGCCTTAATCATAGCCATGATTTGTCTGACCTTTTCATGGGTTTTTAAAAAGATTTGTCTGAGGATTGACTCTTATTCTAACTTTGGTCTAATTACCTAAAAGAAATATATGGCATACTTTGTAATTCTCTGACATCTGATTTTTTTAAAAAAAATTGTATTATATGTATCCATTTATTCAGTCACCAAAATTTATCATGCCTATTAATTTTTAAACAAAATCTAATATATAGGGTTACACTTAAGATAATGACTCAAGCTTTCAGGGGCCCTAAACTGCATGAAATTAACAATACTTATGGTCTAGTGAAATAATGCAATAATTGATTGTGATAGAGGAGCTTCGCTTGATATGGTGTTAGCAAGAGTGACGATCATAGAAGGTTTCATGGAGATAGTAACATTTGGGGTTGGAAGTCGTGGGTTTCAGATCCTTGCTCTCCACTTCCTAACTGGGACACAACATAGACTATAGCAGGGAAAACAGACTCAGACAGTCCTCATCACCTTTGTGACCTTCAGCAAGTTCTTTTTTTTTTTTTTTTTTTTTTTTGGAGAGGTTTTTGCTATAGGGCACGTGCGCTCTCCAGAAAGACAGAGAGACAGAGAGAGACAGAGAGATAGAAAGCGAGAAATCACCCCCCCCCCCAGGGGGGATAGCCACCCCGCAATCCCTTCTCCTCCATGCTCCTCTCGGGATCTTGGGTATGCACGCACACGCGCCCGGCGTGAGTTTAAGCCGCCAGGTCCAGGACGCGAACTGCGGTCGGCTACGTGGGAGTCCAGCGACATAGCCATTATACTAGGTCCCAACCTTCAGCAAGTTCTTAAAACCCCTCTAAAATCCAGTTTTCAGTAGGAAAGCGTTGTCGCAAGAAATAAGGGATCCCTCACAGCACATGGTAGTACCGTGCCTGATGCATTTGAAATCTCACAACAGATGTTGCTGCTTCACTTCTGGCTGCTCTGCCCTATTCACAAGCATGCTGCCTAATCTCTTTGGACCTTGGTTTCTTATCTGGAAAATGACAATGACCTTGCTTATGTCATAGCAGTTTCCCATCAAGACTGAATGACACCATGTTTTTGAAGGCTATTGGTAAACCACACAGCTCCGCAAGAATTATGTTATTACTAAGCTTATTTCTAATGAGATTCATAGAACCATAAGCCTAGCGAAGTTCTGTCATGTGTCCTACTGCCTGTTGAGTGACCTTCAGCCAGCTCAATGAACTCTTTAATATTGGGTAGTCAGGAAAGTTGTGACACATTTTTACACAGAAGTATAGACAAATACGTCATAACTTTACTGACAACCTAGTAGAAGCCTTAATTTTTGGCATTTCTTTCTGTCTGTTAAAAGTCATTTGTCTCAAGTAGTTATGTGAATATAACATTTTAAACTTCATTATAATGAAGCAGGAGGTGTGGCAAATGTTTATTTGGAAAAGATATATGCTTTAGATTTTTTCAACTAGATGTTGACTCTCATAAACTGACCTTTTCTTCTTCCCTCTCTGGTAGAGCTGAAATTTATGGAGTTGTGTTTTGTCTTGGCAGTGTGCTGCATGATAAATAAAGATTAAAATGATTAATGCAAACTCAAATATCATCAGTACTTATGGTCTACTGTTTAGGGCAGACTCAAAAACAGAGAGAGATTTCTCTATTGAACACTCTGTTCTCTACCAAAATTGTCATCTGTGTGTTTTCTTACCAGACCTGGAATCACACAAAATCACCAGTCTGTGGACTTTCTTTAATAATTCCTGTGGCTTAAGAAGGAAAACAAAAGCTATGATGCTGTGAGGTCTTTTCTGGCCTGTAGCAAGAACTCTTGATAAATCCCAGGCTGAGCAATTGAATTCAGTCAAAGGCACCCTCTTGGCTTCTGCATGCTGAGGTGATCCTGGAGATCTACTCGTGTGTTCAGAGGAGGGTATCAACAGGCTGGTGTTCACTTGCTTCTTTGGATGGGCAGGAAATTGCTTCTTTCCAGCACTCAAGAAGTCCAGGCTGGTTGCTTATTGACCATCCAGGCTGAATTGAGAGTCCTCCAGGGGTTCGGAATGTTTCTTTTCATCATGTCTACAATGTGGAAACCACTTAGCACAGGTCCAGCATTCAGTAGAACATGTGATGAATATGAGCTATTATTATTATCATCCTATACTCCCACTAGAAAAAAGTTTGTATACAAGTTGTAAGCATACTGCTTCGGAATTTTACTATTTTTTTTGGGGGGGGGGAGTTAAAAATTCTTCAAAGAGAGAGAGAGATTTTTTTTTTAAAGGCAAAAATAAAAAATCAGGTACCCTGGAGAAGTTCTTGTACACTGTAGTCCCCCCATTCCTCAGTATTTCAGCCAGTCAGGACATGTTTCAGGTCGACCTGGATCTGAACCATGGTCCTCTTTAAGGCTCCAGCACAGTAGAACAACGCCTTCCTACCTGTACCTGGGCCACCCACTGTCTTTTTTTTTTTTTTTTTTTTTGGAGAGGTTTTTGCCATAGGGCGCGTGCGCTCGCCAGACAGACAGAGAGAAACAGAGAGACAGAAAGCGAGAAATCACCCCCCAGAGGGGACGGCCACGCCGCAATCCCTTCTCCTCCATTCTCCTCTTTGGATCTTGGGCACGCATGCACATGTGCCCGGCGTGAGTTTTAAGCCACCGGGTCCAGGACGCGAACTGCGGTCGACTATGTGGGAGTCCAGCGACATAGCCATTATGCCAATTGCTGGTCTCACCCACTGTCTTTTGAGGAGTGCATCCTTGAAAGGCAATGAAGCCTCGTCTTACTAGGTATGCGGCACAGAAACCTTTAGTTCATGTCATGAGATGCATTATGTACCCCTGTTGATCTCAACCCCCAGTGTTGGTGGGGTGGGTGATAGAACAGAAGTTCCGTATGCTCAGGGAATTTAGACTCATGGAAAAGACAGGATCATCACCCATAGGATAAAAGGCAACCATATAAGGCCGTTTATAGTTACATAATTAGAAAAAGAAACCATTGGATTCCATGAACTTTAAGCTGTGAAAAGGACAACATGTTGGAGCTGGAGATGGGGAGAGCCTTAAGTGTCTGAGATGGAACCTGAAGAATGAGCTGATCTGCAGAGAGAGAAGTCAGGGTATATAAAAAAGTTAAGTTCATCTTGAAAGCCCATCCATTGCTATTGAGTGAGTTTGAGAGGCATGATAACGTCAGCAAAGAAATATTAAGAATCATATATATCTAGAGTACTGTAAGATATTGGAGGTATCAAATATGCACATCATTCTTTTGTTCTGGAGATGCAATAATGTTTATGTTGATTTTAAAGAGCCTTTTTAAAAAAATCTTCTGAGAAGCCTGCTTCCTTAAAGAATTATTTTGAAGGGAAAAAAACATACGTAAGAGATATCTCTTTTCAGGGCCAGTAGGTGGCATGGTGTTAAGGTGTTGGACTCCTACATAGCTGACCATGGTTCGAGTCTTGGACCTGGTGGCTTGCTTTCTCACTTTCCTTCACTCTCTCTGTCTCTATCTGGTGAGCACATGTGCCCTATAGCAAATAAAAAATAATAAAAATGAATAAAATAAATAATTTTTAAAAAAGAGATATCTCTTTTCTTTTTCCTTTGCCTCTGATATACAGATCCAGGATTAGTATGTGCTGGATTGAGAATCTGTGTCTATGAAAGGAATCCCTGTTTAATCCTGGTCTTCTGAGAGTTTCTTATCCAGTGTTTGGACCTTGTAACTTCCTCTGCTCAATTACTGTGTCTCCTTTGACCCATGCCCTAATCTCCATCTGTATTTTTTTTAATTATTTTAAATCTATTTATTTATATTCATTCACTGTACAGATTACAGTATACAAAATGAGATTTTTCTACCCAGAATATACTGTATATTGGCTTAATCAAGGATATGACCATACATGTTATCATCACCAATTTTCCATTTCTTGTTTCTTATGTATTTTGCTTCTTTTCCCTACCCCCTTGATTCCCTACCTCTCACCCTCTGCCATTTCCTGCCCTCCTCCCACACTGTCTCAGTTGCTGTCCATGACTTTTTTTCCCCGTACATTTTATTGATTCACAAAAGATCTTAATTAACCTAAATACTTTCAATAGCAAGTGCAGCTGATATAAATGTGTGTATGTCCATCTGTATTTGAGTGGAGGTGGAAGCTCAGCCTTCTTTTTGCTTTGTACAGACCTTGGGATAAACCTCAGTGAAGTATACTTTATGTGTCGATAGTCTCATTACCTTCCACACCTGGGTGATTTGAGAGGAAGGAATCCTTTTTACAAGTGCATCTGGGGGACCAGCAGATGGTGTAATGGTTCTGTCACTGGACTCCCACATGGTCGACCGCAGCTTGAGTCCCAGACCCTGACCCTTGAAACTCAGGCTGTGAATCTGTGCGTGTGTGCCCCAAATTCCAAAAGAACGGAGGAAAAGGGATAGTGGCATGGCCAATCCCCAGGGAGTGATTTCTCGCTTTCTGTCTCTTTGCCTGTCTCGGTCTCTCTAGTGAGTACATGTGTTCGATAGCAAAACACTCAAATGAATTAATAAATAAATAAGGCATCTGCGGTAGGAATACCTCAAATTCTCCCTTTATTGAGGACTTTGTGTCTAGACACTTTTCCCTACAAAGTGGAGGGGTAGCTTATTAAAGCATCGAATGTCGTTAGTTTTACTAATCAGCTCCCAATAACAGCAGCTTGCCTTTTGGTAAATGTTATAAGACACAGTGGGTTAAATGCTAATGAAGAGGTAACAGAGGGGAAAACCCAGACCACATTTCTGCCTGGTAATGACCAGCTGGTGAGATAGTTAGGCTATACACTCTGGGGTGGGGCCTGGTAATTTGCATTTATAACAAGTTCCTAGTGATGCTGAGGTGCAGCCTAGCTAGCCAGTCTCTGGACTTAAGTTCCTGATGGAAACAGAAAAGAAAGATGACAAGGTGCTGTGAGGTAAGCCTGAAGACAAGGGAAATTATCTGCACCCTTCCTTGATAGTGCGGGAGTTTTGAGGTTTGATTAGGAATTCCATGTGCTCTCTTCGCCCACCTCTAAAATCAACTCTCATGTCTCCCACTTGCATTCAGTTTCTGTTTATGAAGAGGAGGAAAATGCAATTCTGTCTCCTTAATTGCCCATTAATAAAATATCATAGAGATTCCAAAGACTTGTGGTTAATAAAAAAAAATCAGTGTTCTATAATGTTTGGATAGATTTGTATTATTTTCAAATATATAGACTCAAGGAGAATTAGAGTGCTGAGTTACTTCAATGAATAAGTAAACATTATTTGATTTTTAGTATATCATTATAAAAAGAGTTAGGTGTGGTGTTCAAAAATAATTTGGTTTCTTAAGTAAGCTAAGCCTTATGTTTATGCAGAGCTCTGTTTGGTGGTAATCTGCTTAGAAAGCTACCTGTTCTAGGAAACAGATGGAAACAGAAGGGAGAAAAAAACAAGGTGAGGGACAAGGGTACAAATATTGGTGCTTTTCCTGCAGAGTGAACATGTGGAAATCTCTGGTTGTTGTGTTTTATTCCTTGTTTCCTTATGGTTGGCATCGACTTCCTAATGGAAAGCTAAATTCTCCTGGATGGGTAGAAATGGCCTCTGGATGATGAGCTGATACTCATAAGTACAGGCACAAAGCAGGTAATGTAGCGAATGAGTGTGTATGAAACTGTAAATCATCCTTGCTCCTTCTTTCAGCCATGAAAGGAGGCCTTGTCCTATAGAACATTAAATTGTGTTCATTTAATCCAACAAGTCCAGTAGAACAAATCGAGCTCATGCAGATTTATCACAGGGGGTTATTTAAATTCAGCGGTGACCTTTGCATCCACATGAATGTGCTCCAAATGAACAAGGACAAAGGGAACTTTTCTGTGCTGTCATTATGTCCCCAGGGAGGCTGTGCAGTTCCCCATTTGATTAACTCACAACTGTGGGCCAGGGGGTAAGGGTAGGGGGTTCTAGGGTTGCAGAGGGCATGGTCAGGGTGGACCATCCAGCTAGGGAGAGCACAGTCCTTCTTGGAGTGAACTCTGGCTCTGCTTTCCTGTGCTTAGTTTGGTGGAGGTGTTCATTGTGAATGGAAGTGCCAGTTTCAGAATTTTCAACCTCACAGTGTTGACATGTGGAGTGGATAATTTGTTTGTTGTGGGGTGTTCTCCTGTGTGTTGTAAGATGTTTAGCAGCAACCCTGGCCTCTGCTAAATGCCAGTCACATTGGTCCTTTGAGTTGTAACAACCAGAATATATTCAGATATGGCCAAATGGTTCCTGGGTGGAGGAGATTGCCCCCACTGAGAGCCACTGTGCTAACGTGAAATCTTTGTGGACCCCTGAACAAAGTACTCTGTACAAAATAAATGCCTGGCTGTAGTGGTGTGACAGTATCGCTAACTAAAAAAAAAAAGGATGTGTGTATGTGTATTTTATATATGTGTGTGTATGTATATGTGTTTATACATGTGCATATATGTGTATAATATGTGTGTTATAAATGTTAGTGTATGTATGTAAATATGTGTGTACACATACAAATATATTAATAACACGAAAATGAAATAAAAAGACAAAGAAATGCAAAACTGTCTTTCACTTCCCTTTGACTCCAGGTTCTTTGTATTTTAAAGGCTCTATGAATGCTTGTGATCAAATCCATTAAGAAAAGAGAAAACAAAGCAATAACAAAACTTCAAACAAAATAAATGTGGACAAAGTTATTGTTTTCTCAACTCTTCGTCTTTGGAGAGGATTTGGGTAGTAACAAAATTCTCGCTGGAGTTGGGTTTGAGCAGCTTTTTCCAGAAAACAGCATGAAGAGATTATTGTGAGCATTTCAGGGTTTATTCTCTCAAAATGCTTAAGCAGCTCTAAATCCTGTTCCTGCTTAATGTCAACTTTCTAATGGATAAATATGTGGATTGTTTCATCTCTGGAATAGAAGTAGATAGAAGAAAATGGGGGAAATATCTTTTTGACCTTGCTTCATGATCCTGCAGTCGTGAGTCTAGATTAAGACTCTCCAAGGTCTCTGATGTCCATATAAGTGCACAGTGCTCATTGACCAGCCCTGGGAACTGGGAGATGCATGGGCACTTAGCCCCATGTCCCAGATCACTGTCTCTGCTATGTCATAGGACTGTGAAGACTTCAGCAGAGTGGGAACTGTGCCACCAGCAGTAATAGGAAGTAATTAGACTCAGTTCAGAAGGACAGGGCTGCTGGGTAGGCAATGGCACATGTTTTGGCCCATTTATGAGAAACAGATTTGGGACTTGGAGTTGACATGATTGTTACTTGGAGAAGGATTTTAGATGCTGTTTTTTTACAAAACTGAATTGTTGGGAGGGATGGGAAGCTTTGGTAAAAGGAAGAGAGGACAGAGCAGCCAAAGCTAGAGAGAAGAGAATGATTTGGCTGCCCTGGCTGGGAGCCTAGCCTGGGCATGGGGGCTGCACAGAGGCCTTCACAGACCCCAGAATGCTGGCCCTTCTGTGAGTTGTGGCTCTGTTGTCTTCCATGCTGCTGATCCAGAAGAGGTGGGGAAAAGGGGTGGTGTTCCTTCTTAGCTACCTGCCCCTGGGGTTTTGTGGAGGGTGGGGCACTGCTGGAAATCACCCAGGATTATTTGGGAGGATGATAGAGTCACGTATAATTCAAATGATAGAATAGCATTTATATATAAAAAAAAGAGATTGATTAAGGTCATAAATTTCTCCTTTATTTCTTCTATCTGGGTGTTATTTCCACAGTAGTAATTTACTGCATTGGTTTATTACTTTCTGTTCAGAGGGAAACAATGAATTTTAATTGAATTCACAGCCCGCCTCTCTCCATTCTTAGAAGCCATTGTCAGGGAGACCCCTAGCTCTCTGACTGTGCAACTCCTCCCTCCTGGGTATAAAGAGAAGTGGGAAGAGAAGCCTTGACCCAGAACACATGCCTGCTCAGTGCCCTCTGCCATGCCAGCATGTTCATGTATTTATTTAGAGAGTCCCACAATACCGGGAAAAAACTGGGGGTCTGGACGCAGAGGTGACTTGCCCAAGGTCACCCAGCTGTTCAGTGCAGAGCTAGGATTGGTCTGATTAATGGTCCTAATACTCAAAGCAAATGCTTTAGAATTTGAAAAACATAAGCAAACACAATGAGCAGATAGATTAATGATGCTAGGACTGTGTAGTTTAGAGATGTCTTTCGGGTAATTGTGCACTCACCCACTGTATTTTACAAATATGTGAGGGGCTGGAAATATGCCCCCTCAAAAGATACGTTGAAATCCTAACCTCCACATTCTACCTGTGAATGTGACCTTATTTAAGAAACTGGGTCTTCGCAGATGTAATCAAGTCAAACTGAGGTCATACTGGCTTTGGGTGGGCCCTGAGTCCGTGACAAGGTCCTCAGAAAAAGAAATTTTGGACACAGACATGGAGGAAAGACGGTGTAGGGGAGAAAAAATATTAATAGTATCTTGTCCTCACCTATTGCCGGATTTATGACTTAGATCCTGATGGCAAAAACCAGGTTAAAAAGAGAAAATCAAGGCTGGCTCTGTGGCCTGGTGGTTGGGGCAGCTGGATCCCATGTGACTGACCCCATGATTAGAATCCCAGACCCAGCAGCTTCACAGCACACCAGGCATATGTGCATGGTGCCCAAAATCCCAAGAGGAGGGAGAGATGGAAAAGAAGGGATTACAGTGTGACATTCCCCGTGTGTGTGTGTGTGTGTGTGTGTGTGTGTGTGTGCGCTGCGGGGGTTGCTTTCTCCTCTCCCTCTCTCTGTCTTTGTCTTTCTCTGGCATGCATATACACCCTCCAGCAAAAAGAGTAAAATTTTAAAAGTTTTAATTAACAGCAGAAAAGGCATCCTTATTTATTGAGCCACAATTTGATGTGACACAGATAGCTTCACAAATGAAGTCCTAAAGACCCAGGGAAAACGACTTTTCTGCTTACGTTTGATGAAGAACGGTCAGTCATATAGAACTATATAAATGGACAAAAAGGGGATGTGACCTAATATGGTATTAAACTGGGGGTGGCAGAGGGAACTTAGCAAGGCCTGTTTGTTCAGATTCTTTTTGGCATCTGTGGGACATTCCTCCCCTCCAGGCATATTGTCCCTTGAGAGTTTTTGAACAAGAGAGGTATCAGAGATCAGAGAGACCTTTTTGGTTTGTGCAGATTTCTCCTTTTCTTTTAGCTTAATGTACTCAGGATGCCAAGGTGCCATATTTGGGGATGCCGTGTTCTGACCCTGACAATAGCCATGAGAAGACAGAGGCAAAGATTGGAGTTAAGAGATTGGAGTGATGGTGCCACCAGCCACGGAATGCCAAGGATTGGCAGCAACCACCAAGAACAGGAGAAAGACAAAGTAGGGTCCTCTCCTGGAGATTTCAGAGGGAGCACTGATCTACTGACACCCTGATTTGGGACAGTCAGCATCAAGAACCATATGAGATTACCTTTCTGTTGTTGTAGGCCACCCAGTTTTGTGGTACAATGGCCTCCCCTTTTCTACAGTCTTGCTTTCTGCAATGACCTGCCGTCAACAGGATCTGAAAGAAGAGGAGTATAGTACAACAGAATATTTTGAAAGAGAGAGAGAGAAAGAGACCACAGTTATATAACTTTTATTACAACATGTTATTGTAACTGTTTTAATTATCGCTTGTTGCCATTAAACTCTTATTGTGCCTAATTTATAAATTAAACACCACCATGAGTAAGTATAATATGTATAGGAAAAAACATAGTATATATAGGGATTGGTACTATCTGAGGGTTCAGGTATTTCCTGGGGGACTCGGAATAAATCTTGTACCTGTAAGGGGGACCATTGCACTTCTTGCTGGCAACCCTAGGAAGGTAATGTGAGGTGCAATTCAGAATGTGGATGCAAAGGCTGGGGTTCTCCTAAAAGGATGAAACCACTTGATATAAACAAGGGCCACTGACTCTTAGTGCCGCTCTTTTTGCTAAACCAAATGTTAAGCGTTGCAGCTGTTTTGCACTACTCAAGCCTAGCTTTTGTTTGTTGTCTGCTTTGTAGTACTCATGATCTAGTTGAGTTTTGTTATTTGGGTAGTTGTTAAAGGGGTAGGCATTTGATGAAAGACGTGGCATTGAATTACCGTAATCACTTTAGGACTTCTGAAAGATCATTCACGATGACATGGGAGTGTCACGTGGACGTTATTAAGGCTAGAGTTCAGTGTCCTTCATAAATCAGGGCTTTGTTCACTATGTCATTTCTCAGTCATGTTTTAAAAGTTTCTTTCTTTTGAGGCCAGCAGGTGGCATGGTGATTAAGGGCATTGGACTCCCATATGGCCAACCGTAGTTCAAGTCCTGGACCTGGCAGTTTGCTTTCTCACTTTCCCTCTCTCTCTCTCCCTCTTTCTCACTCTGTCCCTCTCTGGTAAAATTAAAAATAAATAAATAAATAAATGAAGTTAAATAATTCTTATAAAAACAAATTTCTTTCTTCCATGAAAGAGAGAGAGAGAGAGAATACCCCTTACAGGGTCTTGATATCATCATCCACTCCCAGCTTCAGCCAGCTTAGATCATGACTCACAAATGTCCAGCATACTCAGGGAGGTCTCCAGTCATGAACAGGTAACCTTCCCATGTGGTTATCCTCACAGAGCATCATGTTTTCCTTCCACATCACCACCTGACCCCATTTCTCAGTCATTTAAAGCAGATTATCCGAAAGCACTTTTCTGTAGAAGCACTGAAGGCTGCTACCTGAACAGTAACTACGGCATAAAGTGTAGTTTCATCAGTGATCTTGAGAACCTTAAGTCCTGTTCTGATATTGTTATCACTTTATATTCTGGTCTTGTTATTTTCTGTCATCTTGGAATGACTTTGCTTCTTGATATTCTTATAGAAATGTATAAGTGTTTTAAAAATCTATAAATGTTGTTCACATTGAGGTAGGTTATTCTAGGATAGAATATAGAACTCTAACAATAAAATTACAAAACCAACATGTGGTGAGTTATTGATAGTTTCTTTACTCGGTGGCAAGATGACAAATACCCACTTTCTACTTGGCCATCACAGTAATAGTTAGGTTTTACGATCATACCAGGAGGGAAAGAAGCTGTGTGGAGTAGTGTTCAAATGCCTGGACCCTAGAATCAAACATTTTTGCATTGGAATCCCAACTTTTACCGCTTCACAGCTATGTGATGTTGAAGAAGTTACTTAACCTCTCTGAGCAAGCCCCACACCTGGTGACTTGCTTTACCACTTTCTCTCTCTCCCTCTCTGTCTCTCTCTGGTGTGTACATGTGCCCTATAGCAAATTTAAAATGAGTAGTAGTAATAATAATTTATAATAATAAATTAAATAATTCTAAAAAAATAAGTCTATGTAGAGTATTTTTAAGTATACTTGCATGTGGTATATTCTCATAGACTGTTAAATAATATTATCTGCACATATAACATATATGTTTAGCTAATTTAGCATCTACATCATATGATTAAGGCCTAAGGCAATTGGTGTTTTCAAACCGAATAAATAGACACCTGTGGGTTCATGTGATGATGCCTGTAGGTTCATGAAATTCCGTCTTGTAAGATTGTTACTGTCTGCCATGGTGGCTTCTGTATATGTGATTTTATTAAAAAAAAAAAAAAGAAAAGATTTACTTGGCTCACGATTCTGGTGGTTGGGGGCTGGCTTGGCTCTGGAGCTATGCAACATGACAAAGAGAAGCTGAAAGTTAGCACATGTGAAAGAAAGGGAGACCTATGGGCAGCCCACTTACTCTTATATCAACCCACTCTCCAAGGAACTAATTAGCAAGAACTCACTCCTTCCCCGGAGAAGATAGCATGAATTACTCATGAGTGATCTGCCTCTATTTCCCAAGCATCTCCCACTAAGCTACACCTCACGACCCTGCTACACTGGGTATCAAATTATAGCATTAGGTTTGGGGGGGACACAGCACTTAAACTATAGAAGCATCTTCTTCTTCTAGTACAGATTCTCAATCATTCCCTCCTTGTCCTAGGGAAAACACTGAAATCAAGATTCTCTTTTCCAAAATTTGTTACTGGGTTTCAGAAGTGATCTCTGACTTGGGTGGAATTGAGGAGTTGTAAGCTTGAGGGTGCTTGTGTTCATGAAGCAACTGAGAGACAGACAGACCCTAATAGATTTGATCCTGAAGACTTCTGATGTCTGACCCAGGCATTCCTGAAACTCGGCGGTGCTCCTTGCCCTTAGCTTCCCTAATACATGCTCTAGTACTGTTACTGTGGAAACCAAGTCAGGAGGAGGGCTTAGGAAAGATGTTGCCAGGCCAGCCTGTGGTGTGATGGGTAAGGCAACTGGATCCCACATGGCCAGTTGTTCCATTGCAGTTCTGGACCCAGTGGCTTGAGAAAGACACTGGGCACATGTGCATGCCCAAAATCCCAAAAGGAGAAATAGAGGAGAAAGGGTTGTGGCATGACCATCCCCAGTGGGGAGGGTGCTTTCACACTTTCCCTCTCTCTCCCTCTTTCTGTTTCTCTAGTTGAGCACTTGTGAGTCTGGAAAAATTTAAAAGAAAGAAAAGAAAGTTGTTCCCTAATGTTGGTTGCTGTCCAGATGTTGAGGACTGGAAGAAGTCTTTAGAATTGTTAATTAGGGGCAGTGGAAGGTACTTGTGTTCATAAGTCACAATATTGGCAGGGTTTTTCATCTATACCACTTGGAAGTTAACTATCACTCTTTGTCTTTCATTTATGAAATTCAGTGGGTCTTGCCCTAAAATAACATGATCTCCACCATGTGCTATGAATTAAGTCCTATTTCTCTCTCTCTTTTCTTTGTTTTTAGAGAGTTGTTTTTTGTTTGTTTGTTTGTTTGTTTTGCTATAGGGCACATGTGTTCACCAGAGAGACAGAGACAGAAAGCAAGAAATCATCCCCCGGAGGGGGAAAGACCACATTGCAGTTTCTTCTTCTCCATTCTCCTCTCAGAATCAAGCTCGGCATGAGTTTCAAGCCACCAGGCCCGGGACTCGAACCACATCAGCCATGTGGAAGTCCAGCAACATAACCATTCTACCATCTGCTGGTCTCAGTCCTATTTCTCTTTCTTAGATGGGTATCATCTCCTTTGTTTTGTTTTATTTTTAAGAGGTTTTTGCCTTGGGGTGTGTGCACTCACCAGAGAGAGACAGAGACAGTCAGAGGGAAATTGAGAAATCACCCCCCTGAAGTGGGATGGCCACAATCCCTTCTCCATTCTCCTCCTGGGATCTTGGGCACATTCAAACACACGCCCAGCGTGATTTTTGAAGGCACCAGGTCCAGTATTTGAACCATGGTGGATCATGTGGGAATCTAATGATGTAACCACTATGCCATCTCTGACCCCCCCCTTTCTTTTCTAAATTTTGCCAGGGAGCACATGTGCTCCCCAGAAAGAGAGAGAGAGACACAGAGAGGGGAAAAGTGAGAAACCACTCCCCATAAGAGAAGGTCATGCCACAATCCTTTTTCTTCCACTTCTTTCAGGATTTCGGGCCTATATCACATGCTGTCTGTGTTTTTCGAGTCACTGGGTCTGGCCTTGAACAGCACAGTTAGTCACGTGGGATCCACTTACCTTAACTACCTCACCACCAGCTAGCCCTATTTTAAATTTTATGTCTAATGTTTTATAGAATAATTTCCCAACAGTTCTGTTGTAAGTGAATTACTCTATTATAGATAATCCTGCCTATCTTTAATCTGCTGAGCAGGATTTATATGATAACAGAAGGTCTCCCTGTGAAATTTACCCAGTGGCACCCATGAAAAGAATGGAATCCCCTCTACTGGAGCCTCTATCTTATTTACATACTGGATGGCCTTGGAATTTGCTTTACTTCACAGAATTCAGGTTTCCATTAGTAAAACAGGGATACTGAGTTGCTGTAAAAATGAAATGGGCTGGTACATTCTTTTTAATTTTTATTATTATTTTTTTAAAAATTTATAGAGTACATGTGCTCACAAGAGATAGACAGAGCGAGAGAGAGAGGGAAAGTGAGAAAGCAAGCCTCTAGGACTAGGACTTGAACTGTGGTCAGCCATGTGAGAGTCCAGTGCCTTAACCACCAGGCCACCTGCTGGCCCAGAGCTAGTGTATTTTATGAAACGCTCAGCTTAGTCTTACATGCATGAATTGCTCAATAAATATTAACTATACAGTGACTGTTATATGCATTGAAAATTCTTGCCCTTCTGTAGAATATCCTTATAAAAAGCCCCCCTTTTTTGGGGGGGGATTGATTAAAACAATCTGATTAAATACCTTGAAATTTTCCAATATATATTACATATTCATGTTTAGTGCATTCCTCCTAGATTCCAAGTAGTTTGCTAGGCACAGGGTGCAGAGATGAATAAAACAAGGATCCTACCCTTTAGTTTAGAATTGTTTCACCATCAACTGATATTTATTGCTCCTGTCACACAGCTTTAAAATGAAAATATTAAGTAAATAATATTAAGATTTTTTATGGGACCATTTTTTTTCTGGCAATAATGAATGGTTATAATATTTAATGGTTGTTTTAGGAAGAAAAGCCTCTGCAAACATGAATGAGGAGATGTAAAATAAATTTATCACATTAGAAACAGACTATTACAGGCAGAAAATGCCGAGCCTTGGCCAATACACTATTTTTAAATATGTTGCCCTTGCAGATACTTCAGTTCAGCCAGACAAATCCAATTTTACCTCCCACCACTTAAGTAAATTTCTCTTCTCTGTAAAATTTTTCATTTTATAAAGGCATACTTCATCTCGACCATGTACATACTAAATTGTTCATTTTTTACTTATTTAAATTGTTTTCTGTCATCATGAGAAATGCTGCCTTTGGAAGAAATGATGTTCATGCACGGGAAATGGGGATATTTATTAAAATGGTTTATTAGGAAATGAGATTTAGACATATTTCTGCAATTTTCAGATTTAAGTATTTTTAGTGCCCAGTGAAATGACTTTCAGTATAAAGTGGGCTTGGATAATCAGCTTCCAAATTCTCACTTTTATACTTGATCAAATTTAGTTAGTAGATTTATATTTGTCTGTATATGTTTGGAAATATACGAGATGTTTTTGATAAAACTCTTTCAATGCTTTGCTGGCTTTTAATAGCTAGTAAATGATTTAAATTATTTTGTGCTTTCATCCCACTCTGATTTAATAAGCCTTTATGGATTTTGAATTCTGCGCACAGGTGTGGGAGGAACACAAAAGAAATAGGAAACTTCTCAGGCCTAAAGAACAAACAATCTGTTCACAAGGTAAAAAATATTTTACAGTGGAAGAAAACCCTGTTTGAGATTGAATCCTGAGCTTGTTTTGGTAGTAACATCTTGGAATTTCAGTCATGTCTAGTATTTTTCAAGTCAGAAGAATTATCCTTAAGTGGATTTTCCCCATAAATGAAGTTAACCCTTTTAATGCCAAAAGAAACACAAAAAAGTCAATATTTTTGGTCCTTTTTTGAAAATGTATTAAATGCATCTGTCAATTTTCAAACTTGGTCTCCTGAGTACAAGTGGGGTTGGCTTCCTGGACCTGCCTCCTGTGTAGTCACATAGGGCCCAGTGATTAAAAGGACCATGTGTTTGGTCTAACGGTCTGCCATCATGTCTGGATATTCTTTATCATTTCTGAACAAGGGTCTTGGCATTTTCATTTTGTGTTGGACTCTGCAAATTAAGTCACTTGTCAAGGATGCAAGGCTTTCATGTGGACTGTTAATTATTGTCTGGGGCCATTCAGCGCAGTATTATTTTGGTCCCCTCCTTGAGCTCAGCTTGCCATGTTCATTTGGTTCTCAGTATGCCCCTCTCTTCCAGGGCCCTGCCTTCTAATTTGCTTCTTCTCATCTGCTGAGACGTCATATAAATAAGGTTTTAGAATAGTCAGTAGCTGAGACAAACTAGGTTCCAAAGGGTGACCTTGAAGACTGCTCACCACAGACTCAGTGCAACAGCATTAGTATCCAGGCTTTGCAGCATTTATTTGTAAGATCAGAGGCTGTTTGAGCTTTTCTTCTGGACCACTTACATTGATGAAAAGGCTGACTCTGTATAAACACCAGGTGGGACTGCACAATTCTGACCAATTCGCATTAAAGAAAAATTATTGTAAACAAAATATTTAGAAGCCTAACTTTTTCAAAATTAATCATAGAAGGTACATGAGTTCTCTTTTTTTAAAAGAATGATTTAATTTTTATTTATTATTATTATTTTTTAATCTGCTATAGGGTACATGTACTCCATGTATTCATCAGAGAAAGAAAAAGGCAAAGGAAGTCACCAGGTTTAGGACTTAAACCACGGTCAGCCGTATGAGAGTCCAGTGCCTTAAGCATCACACCAGCTGCCAGCCTTAAGTGACATTTTTTTAATAGAGACACCTATTGCACACATCTTATAAATTGCAAAGGTTTCACTATTGACTATAGCAAGCCTTTTGGATTCTGTTCATTTTTCTGCTTTCAAGTTGTTCATATGCTTTCAGGGTAATGTTCTTAGGCTGGTATGTTGCCTAGAGGTAAAGGGAGTTGAACCCATGTGGCCTATTGCAAGGTTCAAATCCCAACCCTGGGTGTTTGGAAAACATTCAGGACACATGTGCATGGATGCCCAAAATCGCAACAGGATTGAGACATGGAAAAGAAGGGATTGTGGCATGACTGTGCCCTATGGGGGAGGGGTGCTTCCTCTCTCCACTGCTATGTCTCTTTCTCTAGCACGTACATGTGGCCACTGAGACACTTAGGGGGAAAAAAATCTTTTTTTCTGTTTGTTTTTGCTTGGTGTCTTTTTGTTTTAAAGTGAATCATGGTATATATTTTGTACATAGTTCATAGATTCTAAGATTTCCATATAATTATCTAACTGCATTTCTTGCTGTCTAAGGAAATGCCTACCAGCTAAGTGAAAGTTGGAGATGTCTCTATGCAGTGATTTCTAGTTTTCTTCTGGCACATTTTTCTGGTTTTAACATCCATGCTGCAGCACAAGAAGGCAAAACAAAATGCATTTCCTGCTGTTATTTTAGACCATCTTGGAATTTGGGGCACACATGCATGTATACCCAGCATGAGTTTTGTTTTGTTTTTTGTTTTTTGTTTTTTGGTTTTTTTTGGTCTGTTTTTTTGAGAGGTTCCCAGCATGAGTTTTAAGCTGCCAGGTTCAGGACTCAAACCATGTTTGACTACATGGGGGTCCAGACGTGTAACCATTATGCCATCTATTGGTCCTGAATGAACATATGTTTTGAATAATATGCATCATTAGTATTGAACTGGGCTTTCTGAATTCTTCTTTGTAGTAAGAGACTCAGGCCTTTTGGAAATCTAACCATGACTGAGATTCTCCTGACTAATTGCTTTTGTTTAAACTTCTATTTGACATTTGAACTATTTTCAAAATGTCATCTTTGGATTCAGTTGCCTCCGAGGAATTGAAAGAAATTTTCTGTTGACATAGTTTCCAAGTCCTCAGAATGCACATAGTACTGGAGATTTCTTAAGCGTTCATAAAGCAGAATTAAGAGGTCATTAGTCTCTTTTTAAATCAGTCTGTCCTAGGTTATCATAGTGCCTTGGGAGTTGTGGTATCAATTTCGTGTCAAGTCTTAGCCATAAACTGAAATAGTTGAAGGCTTAGGCAAGCTTAAAACAATGTCACATTTCCCTTATACCTCTATGACACTGTCATTCTATTATATTTTACTTTAATGTGATTTGCTATGTGGGGGCTGAAAGCAGATAATTATTTTGGAAATGATTTTACTTTCATAAACAGTAATATGGGAACTGGTTTTGGCTAATAGAAATCATAATAACAGCATCATAATTGTAATTTATATGATGCTTCACAATATTAAAACACTCACATATTTCATCTATGAGAGGTTTAAAATAACAATTTTACTTGATGAAAGTCTACCTAGAAAACCATAGGAAGGTAATCTAGAATTAGAATTTTGTATCTTAGAATTAAGAGAATCAAACAAATCCAAGTTACTTGACTATGATATTTAGGTCCTTTGTTTTAGGTTTTTGCCATAGGGCGCATGTGCTTGCTGGAGAGACAGACAGTGAGAGAGAAAATAAGAAATCTCCCCAGAGTGGAGGGGCAGAGAGGATAGCCACTCCACAATCCTTTCACCTCCTTCTCCTGTGATTTTTGGCTCATGCGCACATGTACCAGCATGAATTTCGAGCTGCCAGGTCTAGGACTCGAACTGTGGTTGTCCATGTGAGTCCAGAGCCTTAACTGCCATACCACCTGCTGGCCCCAGGTCCTTTATCTGGGAGGCAGCCCATTCATTGTATTGATAGTTAAAGAGATCATGGTGTTGAAGGTAAGGCCAAATGTCTATGTGCTTTATTATGAGCACAAGAGCAAAACCAATCAGCTGTGTGCATTATAGTCTTAGTCTGGATCAGAAACTCGGTAAATAAACAAAACTCAGTATCCTCTGGTCTCTGATGATTTGAGATACTGTCCTACTTTCCTTTGTATGTTAATTGTGAATTATGAGGATACTACAAAACGTTCATGGAAAATGGAATTAAAGTACAAGTCTATTTGGGAGCAAAAAATATTTTTAAATCCTTACATAGTTTTTTAAATTTTATATATTTTTTCCATGAACTTTTTGAAGAACACCTCATACTTAATTTAACAAGCATGTTTGAAGACCCTACTCTTGTCAGGCACTGCATTAGGTGCTGGTAGTATAAATAATTACACAAGACGATAAGGTCTGTCTGACGCACACGTGCCGGCATGAGTTTAAACCACCAGGTCCAGGACTCAAACCATAGTCTACTATATGGGAGTCCAGCAATATAGCCATTACACTAGCTGCTGGTCCCACTGAAATGTTGTTAAGATGCCTCTCTCCTTGGCCCCTCCACACTGGGCTGCTATTACCTCTATGTCCTCTTGTTTACTCCTTTCTGCCATCCTTCTGTCCCTGACTGTCAGGCACACTTGCCCCAGGGCCTTGTACGTGCTAATTCTGCTGCCTCTCTCCCCTCAATACCCATGTGACTGACTTGCTGGCTTCCTTCAGGGCCTTCCTTGGTCACCCATCCAACGTCAAAATTTGCCTGTGCCTCTCCTCTGCTTCATTTCTCTCTTTAGCACTCATCACCATATAGTAATGTGTGTAGAGTGCCTCTTCATTTTGTTTATCTTTTATGTTTCCATTTGAATGGGAGCTCCATGGAGACAGGATTTTCGTTTGTTTGCCATTGGTATGAGCGGACTTCAAAAGGTTTGTGGGAAACTGGAATTGAAATACTAGTTGATTTTGGCACAAAAAATTTCAAACTTTATGCATAGTTTTTTCATCATGCACATTTTCCATGACCTTTTTCAATGCCCGACCTCCCCATATATTCTTCTTGAACTATGGCTAGCCAGTAATAGTTATTTAGTAAATATTTGTTGAATGAGTAAATGAATGAAGAGATGAATGAATAATTGAATAAATTTGTTAGAATTCTCACTCCCAGAGATAGCAAGTGACCATGTTCAGATTTATATTATCCGTCTAGAGGCCATGTGTTAACATTCCAAACCAAGGTATGAGAGAATAGGTGAGATCTGAATTTGATCCTTAGACATACAAGTTGATGAGTTGGTGAGGGAGAGAGAGGCAGGGTGTACATGAGAATGTGAAGCAAAGGAGACAGCCAAGCTCAGCCCTTTGTTCAGTGTCCTATCTTGCTTTGCTGAGCATCTGTTTACTTATTTATGTATTTCATTTTTAAAACTTTTTTGCAAGAGGGAATGTGCACTCACCAGAGAAAGAGAAAGTATTCCCAAGTAGGGCATGGTCACACTGCAATCCTTTCTTGTCCATTTCTCCATCCTCTTTGGATTTGGGACATACCCAGTATGTTCTTAAAGCTGCCCAGGGCAGGATTCAAACCACAGCCGGCCATGTGAAATCTGGCTCCTTTAACCACTAGGCCATGGGGCCAGCCTTCTAAGCATCTATTAAAAGTTGCCTTTTCTCCTATTCAGTTATGGCGCTTTCGTGCTGTCCACCAAACTGTTTCAGAGGCACTTCTGACGTGTTCTTCCCTGGCAAATGACCCGTCTCAAGAGCATAACTGATAATTGAATGTGACTGGGCATTTCTAAAATTAAGCTTTTGATCCTGGAAACATTCACAGCTCCGAGAAGGTGTCATTTTCTCCCACTCTTCTCTCCACGTGCTTGTCAGATTTTTTCCATACGTTGTTTATAATAACTTTTCCCTGTGGCGGAAGATAACAGATTTTTGCTTTTCATTCAAGAAACGTCGTCTGCTGTAATGTTTTGCAACATGATACTTTCCAAGTTTCAAAGCGAGCGTGTGTTGTCTGATTGTGTTTTTCTGCATGTGAAACTGGAGGAATGGTGATAACGCCGTGCAACTGCAGTGTGTTCCCTCTGCCCTTCCGTCCCTGTTAGTGTGTTCAAGCGAACGCAAAGGATGTTTTTTTCTGGTCATGTAATTTAAATTCAGAAGGAGTCTATTTGTATGGTAATCATAAGCTAAGGAAAACAGTGTTTCATTTCTCTCTGGGATTTGTTTTCTGACATCTTCACATTCTCCAGTACTTTAACCTGGCAACAGCATATTAACAGCAATTCATACTCCGTATTTTAACATGTAGAACAGTACCCAGAAGATTAATACATGATGAGGAGAAGAAGTAAGAAGGGATGTTGAGGCCATAATTAATTTTACTTTCAGACACCATATGCTGGTGTTTTCTGATCATAACTGAAATTAGAGTCACTGTGGAATATTCAATATTAAAAAGAAAAAAGATTGCATGCAGCAAAATAGTTATCAGTATGAAAAATACATATTCTGTACAGTGAACACAAATACCATTATGTTTCTTTTAAAGATTAAGTTTCTGAGGGCCAGCAGGTGGCGTGGTGGTTAAGGTACTGCACTCTCACATGTCTGACTGTGGTTTGAGTCCCCGACCTGGCAGCTAGAAAATCACTCCAAGCACATGTGCATGTGTGTACCCAAGATCCCAGGAGGAAAATGGAGGAGAAACAACTGTGGCATGGCCAGCCTCCCCGGGGGGTTATTTCTCCCTTTTCCTCTCACTGTCTGTCTGTCTGTCTCTCTCTCTCTGTCTTCTCTGATGAGCACACGTGTTCCAACAAGGGGATACAAATGATACTGTCATTGTTTGAATTTCTTATTATTCAACAAGGCTTTTTAGGAAGGGGAGAAAGGGAGTAATTTTCTTTCTGTGAGGATGGGCAGAAAGGACTCCCTGAACTAACCATTCATTGGCTTGCCCTCAACAGAAGAGAGATGGATAATTATAGACACTGCTCTCCCAATTCAAGTGATTTCTGCACGTTCTTGTCTTAGATGAGAGTCGTGAGGCTAGGGGTTATATCTTCAATCACCAAGTGACACTTGCTTGTTCACAAAACAAACTCAATTAGATTAATTTCCCCAGATGATCCTATTAGGTGAGGTGATTCAGCTTAGGTCTCTTCAGATCAGGGGTCTTGTGCTCAGATGCCTACCCAGGCAGATGGGTGAAAATAGGGAGTGGAATGTAGCTTCCTCTCCGTGGAAAGCAGATCAGTGGCCAAGTAGTTCTGGCTGGAAGCTTTACATAAACCAGTGCAGATGGCCAAACGGACAGTCCCACCCCGTCTCAAAGGGGACAGATGCTATCTAATCCCGAAGGATGACTGAATCCTGAATGTTGTGCTAGAGTGGCCATTATCTCTTTCTTCAAGACACTACAGAGTACTATTTTTATGCAAAATCCCCTGATTATTAAAACTGTTAGTTCAAATCGAAAAGAAGCAATCGTTTGCTCCAGCCAAGCAAAACAGGCTTGTAACATTCGTAGCTCTGGGACCAAAAAGGGAGCGAAAAGAGGCCACATGCTGGAAGTATAAAAATGTAAAAGTAATAAATCAAGCTAACAACACTGTGAATAAAAATATCTTTCATCCTCCAACTTTGACAGATACTGAAACCAGAAAGACCAAGTTTGAAGTTAGAGTTCCTGTGGTCCTCTGAGTACCAGAGTGAGGTACGGGGAGAGCAGGCCCTGCCTACCCACCACCCCCAGCTCCTCTTCTGAACCCCTGGCTCTGTCCTACATGCATGTGTGTAGATGTCTCAGGCTGTGTTTCCAAGCTGCTCTCTCCTCTGTAAACAGCCATTTCTCAACCAAACACCATTTAGGGCACTGCAGAGGTGTGGATGACTCCAGGCATAAAGAGACCCAGTCAGGCTGTGAGAATGGGCTGAGTGGTCATTTACATGAAGAACTCCAAAACCTGTAGAACCAGAGCTTGGTCTAGAGTACAGACTTTAGAGAGTATGGAGGAAGCTTATAGGCTCCAGGGGGTATCTTTCCTTGGTTCCTCAGACTCCTAGTGCTACGGGGATAGGCATGGCTGGTGAGAGCCAAGGTGTTTTCTTTTTCGATGGCAAGACCAGAGGCCTCAGTGGCTGGAATGTAAGGGCTGTACTGGTTTGAGCCTTTGGTTTGTAGAATATTTGTTCTGAATGAGACCTTAGAACTCACTTTATTAGTCCTAATACCTCAGTTAACAGAGGAGGATGCTGGCTTATGAGAAGTAGCATGCCTTCATGTAAAATCTCAGGCTTTTTGGTTAGACATATCAGAACTTAATCCCTATACCAGTCACTCAATGGTTAGGCAACTTGTTACTTAAACCTTGTTCTGTTTCTTGGGAAAATTGAGATGAAATGGATTTTATTGTTATATACAAGGGCTTTGCTGATCCACTGTGAAGTTAAGATCTTTGGGTATTGGGTCATCCTAACAGAACACTCTCCCTAGAGAATGTTTCTCCCATGTTACTCATGCTCAGGCTCTCCTGGTTAAATACAAGGATATTCTTGTGCTGTCTTTCCACTTTTTGAATGATCTTTCTATCTTCCATAAGAATAAGAATAACAGAGAAAGGAAATTAGCAAATCGATGTTGCTTAAACATCAAAACTCATGTCTTTTTCTTGAATCTGGTGCTGATAACATCTCAATACTTGGGCCTCTTACACTCTCCCTAGAGAATGTTTCTCCCATGTTACTCATGCTCAGGCTCTCCTGGTTAAATACAAGGATATTCTTGTGCTGTCTTTCCACTTTTTGAATGATCTTTCTATCTTCCATAAGAATAAGAATAACAGAGAAAGGAAATTAGCAAATCGATGTTGCTTAAACATCAAAACTCATGTCTTTTTCTTGAATCTGGTGCTGATAACATCTCAATATTTGGGCCTCTTACAATCATTTTCAAAGCTATATGAAAATTTAAAAATTATTTTGTACAAAAGACTTCACACATAGTAAATGTGTGCCTAAGTTTCCCTGGAAACCTTTACCAGTGTAACTTTTAGGAACCACTTCAGTAAGAGATCTTTTCAAAGAAGGCTTTTTGTTTTTATTTTTAGGAAAGAAAGCAAAGGAGACGAGGAAGGAGGATTTGCTTTTCTTTCTTTCTTTTTAAAGAATTATTTTATTTTAACTTTATTTATTTATTTAATTTAAATTTGACCAGAGAGGGACAGAGCAGGAGAGAGAAAGTGAGAAAGCAAGCTACAAGGGCCAGGACATGGACCATGGTCGGCCATGTGGGAGTCCAGCACCCTTAACCACAACACCACCTCCCAGCCCCATGGAGGAAGGATTTTCTTAGTAAGAAGAAAATATATAATTTTTTTTAAAGTTTACTTATTCCATGAGTGAGAGAGAGAAAGATACAGCTCTTCTGACAGGATCTTGTTGCCACAATCTGCTTCCTGACTTCAGCTGCTCAGATCATGGGCACACGCATGACTGGCATACTTGGGTATGTCTCTGGACACAAACTGGCCACCCTTCTCACGTGGTCTTTCTTGCAGAACATTGTGTTTTACCGTTACATCACTCTCTGGCCCCCAAGAGGAAAATATTTTAATCATGATTTAAACTAAAGCTTTTCTTAAATTATTGGACTTGCTATCTGGTGTGCAATTTAGAATTCAATAATGAAGTGAGAGAAGTTTGCATTTGCAGTTTTCATTGACCCACAGTGACAACCATTGAGTGTTGGCATCAAGCTTCTATTCTCTTGTATTTAGTATATTGCATCACTTGTTTAAAGAAGACAGTCTGGCTAATTAGTGTGCCAACATCATAATGATAACTGTCTGATTCTAAGGCTGTAAAGCTTAAATCCCCATTATAGACTACAACTTTTTGTGTGCAGAATAGATCCAAATGTCTAACAGTGCCGTCATTGCTCTTCCACCTAGGAAAGGTAATAGATATAATCGGTACCCAGTTCCTCACAGACTCATTCATATTTTTCTTGTTTTAGACATTGTCCCTACTGTTAGGTCATTTTCCTTCAGGAAAAGCAATAACACATATTTTGGCACAAGCAAAGAGATCTACTTCAATACTTGAATATTTCAAACCGAGGAAAGGTTCAGGTGTTTCAGATATTTAAATGTTTCAAACCAAGCCTTGTTCAGAAGATTTTCTGCTGCTCTTATCATAAAGGAGATGTTTAGTATTTAAACTAATAGAGAGTAGGGCTTTACTTTTCACTCACCATTAGGTTATCACCAAAGTACTCTTGTCTCCGCATTGGTCATTTGGCCCCAATGAGGCAAAGGTTGACTATATAGTTGGACTCAGATAATGGTAGGTGGATATGAAGATGCTATGATTAAATCCCAAAATCATAACATTATGAAGTGATAGTGAAGGTATAGGATAATGAGGATGATGGTGATGTTATCCTCTGGTATTTCTTTGCCAAACATACTTTACACCCGTTATTTTATGCTCACGATAACACTGAAGTATGTGGTATTAGATGATGACTCTCAATTTATCATTGAAGAAACAGACATTCTGGAATTTTAACTTGCCAGACATTTGACTAGCAAATAGTAGGTAGGATCAAGACGCAAGGCCAGACCATTGACTCAGGAGTCTAATATTACAATGGAAAGAGACACAAGGAGTACTCAGCATTTTCCATTAACACAAACTGCTTTACACATATACTGATTTCATTTCATTCCATCGAGCCAGAGGAAGGCATTATGATTAGCCACATTTTATAGACAAGATTACTGAGGCTCAGAGAGTTTGAAAATATGTGCCCACATCATACAGCTTACAAACGCAAGAGTTGAGATTAATCCCAGCTCTAATATGCTCTAGAGCTTCTACAGTGTGATATCACTATATTTGACCAGAAAGCAGAAAAACCTTGAGGAATTTCAAGCCAGTTGTTGTTGTTTTAAATCACTTTATATGATATTTAGCCAATAACACTAAGAAATTGAAGCATCAAAGAGATAGCACAGTGTCCATATTTCTGAAAGGGGCCTTTTTCCAGTTCCATGAGCTATTGTGTACTGAATTACCATCAGACCACCAGCCAAGAGAGAAGAGCCAGTGAGTGTTCGCTCTGACTTTGAAAATGTTCAGTGATTATAGTAGGTCATTATTAGTATTATTTTATGATTTACTTTGCACAGGAATACATTCATCTGCTGGGTTAAATATTTGAGTGTGTACTGGCTGAAGAATCAGGATCTTTTCCAGGGAAATGTTCGTAGTTGTCCTCTTTTTTAAAATTGTTCTCTCATGCCCCCTGCATGGGACAGTGAGTACCACTAGGAGTATTGGCCAAATCCTCTTCCCTGCTGGCCTGAGTAGCCTCTCTGCAGAGTCTCCTGCTAAGTCAGAAATTCACAAACAATAGGTGGCCATTGCCAGCAATTTGAACACAGCAGTCCTGCTCCTTGGCTGCAGTTAGCCGCAATTGGCAAGCTATTACCCAAATCTCCTGCCAAGAGAAAGCTAGGACTTTTGGAATTACCTTGTTCCTTTTACCTGGTTGTCACATTTTTAAGATAAAAAAAAACAAACAAACAAACAAACAAACAAAAAAAAAACAAAAAAAACTTCCTGTGTGCATGTAGGCCCCACAGCTTTAATGTTGTGTGGACAGATTTGAGTCTTCACAGGTGCTTAGCAAAATGAGTGCCCATATTGAAATGCAGTTCTTCCCTTGGGTAGGCAATTTGATTTGGAAGTCATCATACTCTTGATACTTATGGGCATCTTCACTGAAAATTATGAGGATAGAGTAAACATGCATGCCAACACATTGTGCATCCATGCATTGAGTAGTAAGTCATATCTGATTTTTCCTTTCAGTGCAAACATAGACTCCAAGATATTCCAAGCTTATTAACTGAGCTTCCCATTTTACAGAGAAAGAAACAGAGATACACAAAGTTTAGCTGATTCACCAAAACTCATGAACCTAATTTAATCACTTGAAGGTGTCCATTGAGACCCTGCCATGGGTACAAGGGGATAACATGAAGGTATAATGTAAAATATTTTGTAGGGTAAATACCTATATACATGCAAGATAAACAACAGTATTAATCTGGGTGCGATTAAGAAATAGAGTATTACAACATCATGGAGGATAGGTACTTTAGTAGTTAAGAGGAGGAAAGCTTGAGGTGATCTAAAGAGATCACAGAGAATCTATCACCCTGAACTCATTCACTCATTTACTAACTCATCAATGATGTGCTGAAGCTTACTGAATGTCAGCCACTGCCTAGACTTTGGTAATAACCCAGAAAATAAGGTGCCATTGTGAAACACATAGATAAATGGGGAGTAACAGGACAGTGCGATGAGAGGATTAGAGAATGCTCTGTGGAATTGTAGGATTGGGGAATCACTGAGCCCCAATTCCAGCCCTCTCAGGATGATCTATATAGGGGACAAAAAGTAATTTTTAAAAATAATTATTTATTTAATTTTTAAATTATGATTTTTTTTTTTCAGTTTTGCTATAGGATATGTGCACACTCACCAGAGAGAGATGGGTGGTTGGGAGGGCTGGCAAGTGAGGAAGCAAGCCTCCAGGCACAGTGCTTGAACTGTGATTGGCCATGTGGGATTCCAGCGCCTTAACCACCATCCCACCTACTGGCCCCAAAAGTGATATTTTTTTCTTTACTCATTGTAAGATTTATGGCTGAAATTTCTAGAACAAAAGATTAACAAGGAAAAAACATGGAAATTGTATCTGATAGAAGTTTTACATGACACAGGAGCCTTAAGAAATAGAGACCCAAAGAAGGGAGGAGAGGAGGGAAACAAGGTTCAACTTTGCATTCCTGGGGACTTTTAAAATCTTTCTTCTGTAGGAAAACTATTATGTCAGTACCCATCTCAGTCACATTTAACACATGGAGCCTAATTCTTCCCTGCCTTTCACTCAATCGCGATTCAGGCTTACATGATTTCTGCTCCTCTAGAGCATGTATACGTGTGTGAGTTTTCTCATCCACAAATGTTTCCTCAGTCCTTCTGCTGAAATATGGATTAATTCAATTTGCATAGACCCCCACAGCCCAACCTTCCATACTTTACAATAACTTTCCACTATTGCTGAAACAGAAAGCAAGTTAGAAAATGTTCTTCTCATACTGCTTGATATTGCCTTGGACACTCAAGGAAACCATTTTTCTCTTTTTCTTTTTTTAAGAATTCTTTATTTAATTTTATATGTTATTATTATTCATCAGTTTGACTAGAGAGAAGAGAGAGAGACAGAGAGAGCGAAAACAAGCCAGCAGGTTCAGGACTTGAGCCACAGTTCCCCATGTGGAAGTCCAGTGCGTTAATCATCACACCACCTGCAAGCCCCAAGGAAACCATTTCTTACTGAAACTGCTACATTTGGCCATGTTATCATAGGAGACACATTGTGGCTTTGTTGTTTTCACAATGAAACATCTTTAGGTTAAAATTCTAAATTACTTATCCAGTGAAGGTGTGTTGCTGTTCAATAATAACTTTTCATGTATTTCACATTTCAGGGGTTCTTTTGTTTGTTTTTATTTTTTATATTATCAAGTAGGAATAGACTGTGACAAACTCATTGAGGTATAAGCTTGTATTTATGTTTCTCAAAGCAAATGATATTTTATCTTGAAGCAGGTTTCCTACTTTTGGTATGTTCAAAGAAATTAATTTGACTGTTTATGATGTTATTTAATTTTCAATAGTTATTCAAGCATATATAACCACGGACATCTATGTAGTTGGCAGATGGATTAGCAATTGTGCATGTAATTAGAACTAACCCTTGAAATACAAAAGTAGATTTTAATATTCAGCATTTTAAAAATTGCTAACAGTACAAATTGCTCATACCCTGGGGTTGCAGCCAGTGATCTAAAAAGTTAAATATAAGAATTCAAATGAAAATTTCGGCTTCTTCAGCACCAAACCGTTATTGAGTTACAGTACAAAATCATGGACAAATCACTTAAAGGTAGATGCTTTTCTTTTTTAACATGAGAATGTGATGTGTTTAAACTAATTACAACTTGAATAACTAAATTTTAAATAATTTTAGGAGTAGTCTTTTTTTTTTTTTTTTTTTTTTTTTTTTTTCCATATGGCACGTGTACTGACTGGGGAGGAAGAGAGAAAGAGAGGGTTTATGAGAAATTTCCCTCTGGGAGTTCGGCCATACTACAGTCCTTCTCTGATTTATTTCCTCCTGGTATTTTGGGCGCACACACACACACACACATACACACACACACACATACCGTTTGGTGTGATTTTCAAGCTACTGTGTTTAGGGCTCAAACCATGGTTGGTCATGTAGGAATTCAGCACCTTATTCACTATGCCACTTGCTGGCCCCAGGAGTACCCTTTTTATAACAAGAGTTTGTCAATGGAAATAAGCAACTCTGTAGAAATAATAATTACAGTGGTTTATTACTAAGCACGGAATTGAGTGACTGACCCAGAGAAAGGCATGCTTACCTCTCAGGGTATTAAGATACAGTGGTTCCTTTTACTTAGTTCTTAGAGCAAGCAAGTTGCCAATCAACATAGGGAGTCCTGATTCTTGGCCCCAAAAGGTGGGACATCTGGAAGCAGAGGCTTGTAGGTCTTTTTTTTTTTTTTTTTTTTTTTTGGAGAGGTTTTTGCTATAGGGCATGTGTGCTTGCCAGAAAGACAGAGAGAGACAGAGAGACAGAAAGCGAGAGATTACCCCCCAGGGGGGATGGCCACGCCGCAATCCCTTCTCCTCCATTCTCCTCTTGGGATCTTGGGCACGCCCGCACGTGCGCCCAGAGTGAGTTTTAAGCCACTGGGTCCAGGACGTGAACCACGGTTGACTACATGGGAGTCCAGCGACATAGCCATTACGCTAACTGCTGGTCCCAAGGCTTGTAGATTATTAAGTGAGTTTGAACTTCTTAGATTAATGATTGATCAAAGAAAAACACAAGTCTCTGCTCCTGAAAGAAATCAGTAAAAGAAAAGTCTGTGATTTTACTCTAAGAGATAGAAAGACTGACCATATACCGTAAAAACACTATTCCTGAGACAGGGTATCCCACCATCAGCGATCTGTTAATATTTGTAGGCGAGACTCTTCAGGCCTCCTGGAAGTAACTTTGGAATAGTAAAAAGCAGTCAGAATTCTGTCCTCAAGTTATATACTCCAATGGAAAAAATTTAAATGAGAATCACATTAGTAAATACTGACGCGTTTTAAGATTCTTACCAAGAAAAAAACGTATTCCATTTTTTGTTTTTAAAATGAAACTGCTACACTTGGTCATGTTATTATAGGACACACATTATGGGCTTGTTGTCTCTTATGGGTTCAGAGCTCATATTTACTGTTGTCAATAAACAAAAGGAAGGTACTTTGTTTCTCATTGGGAAACAAAGAGAGGAAGGGTCACACTTCAGTGAGTTCTAGTTTATGTTAGAATGTTCTGGATTCAAGTTTATAGTCTGCTATTTATGGAATAAATAACTCTGAGCAAAACTCTTAACATAAATGTGTTGCGTTTTGGAGCTAACAGGTAACATATTGATTAAGACGTGACTCCCACATATTCAACCACGGTTCAAGTCCCAGACCTGGTGACTTGAAACTCACACTGGAAGCGTGTGTGTATGTAGTCAAAAATCCTGAGAAGAGAATAGAGGAGAAGGGATTGCAGCGTTCCCATTTCCCCTGGGGGGCAATTTCTTACTTTCTGTCTCTCTGTCTCTCTAGTGAGCACATGCATCCTATAGCAAAAATTTCTCTCTCAAAAAAAAAAAAAAAAAAAAAAAAAAAAAAAAGAAGGTCAGGTTGTATTGGTATTTTTGCTGTAGTGGCTACTGCTACTTCCTTTTAACAGTATATAACAAGGTCCCTTACACCCTGATATTGTCTTAATAACATTTTACAGAAAGAAAAGAAAACTAAGAATTGGAAATTTGGAGGGAAGCAAGGAAGACAGAAAGAGAAGGAAAGTAGTTTGAGAGAAAGGAAAACAAGAATACTTTTCTGTTTCTTTCCATTCCTAAAGCAAAACAACAACAATATCCAGGCTTCCAAGGAGTAATATCCCCACCTTATGGCCTTTTATAATAGCTCTGATAAAAACGAACATTCCAATTATGTTTTTGCACCTGCAAGCATTACCTCTTGATTCTCGGATCAAAGGTTAGATCTTGTCCATATTCCAAATCTTTTCTACCCTCTACTTCTGAAGCAGTAAAACCGGTGTTAGGATTAGCACAAATGTTTATGGAGTTCTTACTTTTTGTCACGAGTGCGCTGAGATACCTAGATGAGTAAGGCACAAGTAGTGCCTTCATGGAACTTAGTTTGGGGAGGTTTATTTTCTTCCAGAAAGAAGAATTCATGACTGGAGGATGCTGACATCAGACTCTGTGAGTTCCCAATTGATGCTTTCAATTGAACACACACAGAAATACCACAAACCAAATACATTTTCTCTCCCTGGAAAACAAGATGACTTGATGAGATAATTCTGAGATTTGGTGACTTACTAAGATGACGTATAGGGATTGTATTTGGGTATTAATGACTTATGTAGCTGAGTGCGAAATGAGAAAACATGTTTCCTTTGGTTATGGTTGGGAATAATTTTACACAATGTTAAAAGTAACTTGAACTGCCTACCATAAAATTAGTTTTAAATGGAAATGGGAAGCTGGAGTTGTTTGAAGATGTTTTCCCTTTTTATTAAGGCGAGTGCTCTCTGGGATAACAGTTTGTGTGCCTTTAACTCCTGGGCCAAATCTGGTTTTTCTTTAAGGCTTGTATTGGTTTGTTCATTCAGGCATGTCGAGGCCACCTTCTGGTCAGTTCCTTTTCAGCTAACTCCCAGAGCCGAGTGGAGCAGAGAGCCTGTTCCCTTATCGCTGCCCCTTTGTGCCTTGTGTCTGAGCAGAAAGGAAAGCAGTGGCCTGTGTTGACTAATCCTGGCAGCTCCTCTACCCCCTCAAGGCTGGGCCAGAGCATAGCTCTGCCAGGATCAGCAGTATTCACAGATTCTTTCTGAGAAGTTGATGCTGGGTTAGGACTTTAATCAAAAACATACAAACATAGGTATGCTTCCACATTCACCCCCCAAACCTTACCTTTTGTCATTCCTTTCTGCAGCCTATCGGTTAAGACTGTGTGCACTTTGTGTTTATATCCTGATTCTCCTGTTCCTGGCCTGTGACCAGGCAAGTCAATCATAAGCCCTGAGAGCCTTGTCTGTTCATTTTTAAAGTGGGGCTGAGAATAGTCCTGTCCATGCTGAGTGATGGCGAGGACAGGAGGTCATACATGCACAGTGCTTAACTCAGTGCCTGGGATATGGTAAGTGCAAAACAACTGTTGGCTATGGTGGTTGTTATTTTTACGAGTTAAAAAAAAAAAAGAAAAAAAAAAAACTAGTTCAACTCACGGAACTGTGCTTTTCTGGAAACCATCCCAAATAGTGGTAATTCTCATATTCTGCATAGTGGAGAGGGTGATTTAAGGCAACTTACACCCAGTCTCTTGCCCTGATTTGTCTATATTCTTTTAGTTACTCCCCCACCTCCCAGATATTTTCCCACAAATCAGGTGCAGTGTACTTAGTTGATCATCGTTTTCTCTCTACTTGCACTCACCATTCTCCTGAGTCTACAATACCTCCATGCATGATTATCAACAACTTAAAAGCGTCTTCTCTTTAGCTCATTTACATGACAAAACTAGTATGTTTTCATCAAATCCTACTTCTAAAACTGAATTCTCACAAACCCCTGATCTATTTTTCTTGTTCACATGCCTTCCCACGCATTGAAAAGCCATGGTAACTTATTATTAATTCATATAGTTACCTTCTAATTCCAGAAATCGCTATCCACGTCCTAGAGTGAACCTGGTGCTCTCCAAGGTTCTGGAATAGGACTCGAAAGAGGCTATGGTTTCATGAACACACTGTCCCCACACCCAATTGACCCTACCATAATTCTGAGTCACTGCAGTCCTTGGTTGTAACTGCTACTTAGTCTTCCAAACCCCACCAGAGGAAGGGAAAAACAGAATTGCTACCCAGTTCCATTACAGATTGTTCTTTGCAAATGCCTTATACTTGGCCCAACTACTGCACTCACCACACTTGGTCCACATTGTCAATTCCCATTTACCTTTGTCCCAGTTCTACTCTGAGCTCCTGGTACTCTGTCATGTGTCTGTGCTCTAGATCCAGGTCTGGCTTAGAAAAGGGATTCAATTAATATTCATCGAATTCATGACTTTATATATTTCTACTTCTCAGCCTTATAACTAGTTCATAACTGCTGCTTGACAAATTCATTTTTCATAGCTTTCAACTTTATTTTACTCTCTATCCATTCTTCCCTATTCTTAGTTCACTCTTTTCCACTGCCCTGCACCCTCCCTCCTCCATCTTCACTTTCTGTAGAAGTTGGCTTGCATTTTATTGAGGATATTGATAACATCTTATGTGAGTTCTCTGGTCTTCCATCTAAGTGCACCTACCTTCACAGTTCCTCACTACCACTCTACCTTGGGAGATGGCAAGGGGGGGTGGCGTGTCTCAGGGTCATTCTGTCTCCTGGGACTCTCTTGCACCTGTGTCCAGGCCTGCAATGCAGCAGTCTGCAAAGAAGTTCACCAAATCCTTCCTAAGGAGCTACCCAGAGCACTAGACTGGCTAAAGTTTTTCTTGTTTCCATGTCTCCACACTTTGTATCTCTGCACCATCACAGCCATGATCAACTCTCAAGCCTGTTGGCAGCCCACCGTTTCTCCTGTTTAACCCCAGTCCCCTGATCTCCTCAGTTTTGATCATGCCAAGATAGCATTGGTCCATTTTTTTCCTCCATGAGAGAGAGAGAGATACATAGAGAGAAGACTGATATGAGGACCATCTCTTACCCTCAAAAGGTTTTCATGCCCCAATCCACCCCTAGTCTTAGCTTCTTGGATCATGGGCATACAGGGAGCTCCTGGGATGTGAACCCAGGACCTTTCCCATGTAAGTATAGTTGCCTTAAGGCTATACCACCAGCTGGCTTCAAGATAGGGCCATTCTTTTTTTTTTTTTTTTTTTTTTTTTTTTAGAGGTTTTTGCTATATGGCGCATGCGCTCGCCAGAGAGACAGAAAGAGACAGAGAGACAGAAAGCGAGAAATCACCCCCCCCCCCAGAGGGGATGGCTACACCGCAATCCCTTCTCCTTCGTTCTCCTCTCGGGATCTTGGGCACGCATGCACACGCGCCCGGTGTGAGTTTAAGCCACTGGGCCTGGGACTCGAACCGCAGTCGACTACATGGGAGTTCAGTGACATAGCCATTACACTAACACTAACTGCTGGTCCTGGGCCATTCTTGATAACTCCATTCCCAGATGCTGGGCCTTACCTGTATCCAGCTCTGGTGTGAACATAGTGTACAGCTCTCTGCCTCAGTCAAAGCTTAGGGAGCCTCTGCAAATTCCTGAGCCATAGAGGGAATGATAAAACTTGTGCTTTAGTAGGCTGTCCTATTTGGAAGGGAGGAAAAGAGAATTCTATGATGCCTTAAAATGTTCTAAAATCTTGGCCTCCGATATACTAGGACCCTAGAAATGTTCTGAATTTAATAAGGAAAATAAAAGAGCTCATCCTCTATTCCTCAGGGGTGACTTATATGGGGCAGGGATTCACCAGGGTTGCCAGTGACAACATGTGAGAGTTTCATAGGCCTGAAGGTTCTCGCCGTGTATTTTATGGGCCTCATTATGGAGTGGCTTCTTTTATTTGGCTAGAGTAGATGTCTCATGCGATTGCATCCAGGCCTTTGCTGCTGGTCTCTGGTTTGTGAGAAATGTTTTAGAAATACGAATCATCCCAGAAAGTGCATCATTTTCTAGGAAGGGCCTTGGCTTGCTGGGTATGCACAAGTCAGTGATCTCCAGGAGAGAGTTTGTCCTCTCAGAGACACTTGACTATCAGGCACTTATTCCAGGGAACATAATTACAAATCACTGATAGGAATTTATTTTAATAACTCCAGAAAATGTTTGTTTAGGGAAGAGGAAATTTTCCTTTCCTGAAGATAAGCTCTTGCCTAACCAGCATTAAATTACCTTTCAAATGGTCTCTCAGAAGCCAAAGCGTGAGTGTAGTATATAATACATTTGTATGTGCAAGTGGGGTGTGTGTGCATGTGTGTGTTGAAGCTGCTCAGGACTTAAAGCCTGCTTTTGTATTTTGAGGGTTATTGCTAGTAGGAGATGAGCCTGTCTAATTTATCTCTGGCACTGAGCAAGCCCTATTTGTCTCTGGCATGAAGCAGGCTTAGCTCATCTGGTGCCGTTTCTAGTTATCACGCGACACAGCAGGGGTAATTTGTTTTGTTTTATTTCTGTCCCAAAAGGTAATTAATAATACAGGGGCAAAATTGTTTGTGTGGTGTTTTTATATTTTTGATTACCCAGAGAAGTATTTTTCAGGAGCCTTTCCAAACAGCTATTTTGCACCTGGTTGGCAAACAGTACTCTTTGGTGACAAAAAGCTAACTTTTGGAAACCTTCCAGGGGTCTATTTCTTCACCTTCATGCACCTCTGAGCCCCATTTAATGTGGGTCGAGGAGGATTTTAGAGGGTGTTAAAGTACACATCATGGAATAGTCTTTGGTGCAGAGTCACACTGAGCCAGAGCAATTTTCTGGCCTCTGCCAGCGATTCAAAGAAATTCTTCCAAACGCTATTACACGCAATGCGTTGTACTCAGTTCTTTACCTACATCTTATTTCATCTTCACAGCAACCAATAAGTCACTACTGCTTGTTATTCTCCATTTCAGAGGTGAGAAAACTGCGATTAAAATATGTATTGATAATATTTAAATTCTATTTTTACATTTAAGAGCAATTTTATTTTGCAACCCTAAGATCTTTTTCTCTTTTTTAGTTAGACCAGTAGGTGGTGTGGAGGTTAAGGTGGCTGAATCCCACATGGTTTACTGAGTGGTTCAAGTCCCAGACATGGCCACTTGAAAAACAAGCTGGGCATACATGTGTGCATGCTTGAAATCCCAAGAGGAGAATGGAGGATAAAGGATTGCAATGTGACCATCCCCCATGGGGGATGGGATTTCTCACTTTCCCTCTCTCTCCAGTGACCACACATGCCCTATAGCAACAACAACAAAAAATAAATAAATAAAAGAGAGAGAGAGAGACTAGATCTCACAGGTTGTAATCTTCCTGCCTCTGCCTCCTGAGCCGCCAGAACCACTGGTCTGTTCCTCTGGCTCTTTCAGAAAGGATCTTGCTGTTCTGTCCACAGTGCCCATCACCTTCTCATCCTACTGCCTCAGCCTCCAGCGTAGTTGGGACTACGGGTGTGCACCTGGCTTTTTAAGGTGGACTGCAGGTGAGCCTGAGCCTCCCATGGGGCCTCAGTCTGTTGAGTAGCAGCAACACCAACCAGCTCACCTACCCCAGCTGGCCCAACGCTAAAGTCTTAATCACCGTGACAGGAATGGCAAACTCCGTGGTCTCCAGGGCCTAGACCTATAGGTTAGGGTTGCTGCTGGCTGGCAAGCCCCTCCTCTTCAAAAGGAAGTGATTAGTGTTCTGAGCTTGCCTGAGATTGCCAGAACACACTGTTGGCCTCTGAAAATAGTAATCCTGACTTTCAATACAAACTGGAAATATGGTACTTTTTATTATAATTCTGCAACTTTGGTGCACTTGTTACCCATCCCCCTCTTTTTAAAAAAGACACATTGAGGCTTTGAGAGAACAAATACCTTTGCCAAAATCAGCTAAAAACTGTAATTGGAGTGCTATCACTATATTTACCAACCTCTAAATCCCCTAGGTATTATATTGCTTCCACTCATGTGACTGTATATATTTACCTCCACTCTCCACCTCTAGCAACCTCTAACTATTTATTCATTTATTTTTTACTTTTACTTTTTTGGGTAATAGCTTTTTTGAGATATAATTTACATACCACACAATTCACCTGTTTAAAGTACACAATGCAGTGGTTGGGATATATTCCTTTCTGCAGCCATCACCACAATGCATTAGAATGCTTACATCACTTCCAAAAGAAACCTTGTACCCTTTAGCTCCTTCCCTCCAGGTGCCTTATGTCCTGAGCCCTAAGCAGCAGCTCACTATTCTCTGTCTCTGTATATATGCCTACCCTGTACTTTTCCTGGAAGTGGAATCATGTAATATGTAGTTTTGTGTGACTGGTTTCTCTCACTTGGCATACTGTGTTCAAGGTTTGTTCATATTGTAGTCTACTCTTCTTTTTATGTGTGTATGTTGTACGGATATGCCATATTACTGATATCCATTTATCAGTTGCTGGACTTCATGGCGGTTTCCACCTTTTGGCAGTTATGAATAATGCTACATAGATATTCTTGTGCAAGTTTTTATGTGGATATGCATTTTCACTTCTTTTAGGACTCCGCCAAGGGATGTAATTGTTATGTCATGTGGCTACTCTGTGTTTAACATTTTGAGGAACTGACCTATTGTTTTTTACTGTGGCCACACCATTTTGCATTTCTATCAGCAATGTAGGAGAGTTTTGATTTGTTCATATCCTCTCCAGAACCTGTTTTTTGATGGCTTTTTGCTTTTAGATATTTTACTGGGTATTAAATGGTATTTTAGGGTGGTTTTGATGTATATTTGCCTAGTGGCTAATGATGTCGAATAACTTCTCCTGTGCTTCTCAGGCCATTTGATATCTTCTGTTGACAAATGCCTGTTCAAGTACTTTGGCCATTTTTAAATTGAGTTATTTTTCTTTTTTCTTTTTTAAGGTTTTTGCCATAGGGATGTGCACTTGCCAGAGAGAGACAGAAAGAGGTAGAGTGAAAGTGAGAAATCACTTTCCATAGGGAGGGCCATACCACAATTCCTTCGCCTCCATTCTCCTGGGATTTGGGGTTAGCACACATATGCTCCTGGAATGATACTCAAACCACCAGGTCCAGGACTCAAACCACAGTCAGTATGTGAGAATCCAGCACCTTAACCACTGTTTCACCTGTTGGCCCCTATTTTCTTTTATTATTGAGGGTTTTTGTTTTTTTTTTTTTTTTTTTTTTTTGAGAGGTTTTGCTATAGGGCATGTGCGCTCGCCAGACAGACACAGAGAGACAGAGAGACAGAAAGTGAGAAATCACCCCCCAAGGGGGATGGCCATGCTGCAATCCCTTTACCCCAACCCTCCTCTCAGGATCTTGGGCACTCACACACACACGCCTGGCTTGAGTTTAAGACACTGGGTCCAGGACTTGAACTGCAGTCGACTACATGGGAGTCCAGCAACACAGCCATTACACTAACTGCTGGTCCCCCTTTTTTTTCTTTTTCTTTTTATTTTTTTATTAAGTTGTAAGAGTTTATTATATAGTTTAGATACAAGTCCTTTATCAGATATATGATTTGGAAGTATTGGGTTGTGTTTCAGTTTCTCTATAGTGTCCTTTGAAGAACAACAGTTTTTAACTTTAAGTTTGATGAAGCCTAGTTTATCTGTTTTTTTTTTCTTTTTGTTTTTGTTGCTGTTTTTGCTATTATATCCAGGAACCCACTGCCAAGTCCAAGGTCATAAAAATTCAACCCTTATGTTTTCCTGCTTACTTTCATTGTTCTATAATATAGTTGTCTTTTTATGGACATATTTCCATCCTAGAAAACTAGAATTTGTTGAAAAAGGATCTCTTTAGGCTGTGCGTAATCATAGAAACTTATACAATTCAATTTTAGTCTTGGGATTTGTTGTTGTTGTTGTGTTTATTTCTTTGTCTGTGTTTAGGTTTTGGCCATAGGGTGCATGCACCCAATGAGAGAGACAGAGAGAGCGAAAGTAAGAAATTCTCCCAGGAGGGAATGGCCATGCCACAATCCCTTCACCTCCACCCACCTCTCAGGGTTTTGGGCCTGTGCACATACATTCCTGGCATGATTTTCAAGCCACTGGGTCCTGGTCTTAAACTGCAGTCAGCCAATTGAGAGTCCAATGCCTTAACCACACTGTACCACCTGCAGGCCCCTAGCCTTGGGTTTTCTTTTAAATAATAAGGATTTATTTAATTTAATTAATTTATTATTTTTAATTTGCTATAAGGCATGTGTACTTATAGAGTGAGACAGAGAAAAAGAGAGAAAGAAAGAGAAAACAAGCCACCAAGTCTGACACTCAAACCATGATTGGCCATGTGGGAGTCCAGTGCCTTAACCACCATACCACCTGCTGGCCCTGCCTTGGATTTTCTAAAAACTTCATTCTAAAGATGAGGTGGTGGTGCAGCAATAACACAGCTGGACTCACAGACTTCATTCTGTCCATCTAACATCATTTCTGTCCGCTGCAGATGCTGAGAGATCCCTGGTTGGGTCTATGCTGTTATTTATTGGTCATTTTGTAAATGAGCTACATATTTCACCTCCTGTGTTTTATCCATCATTTATGGTTTTTTTATTTTTCTGTATTCTGTTGCTCTCACAAATGGGTCTTACAAAAATATTTCTACAGAAATACCAAAATATTTACTGCAAAAACTTTTCATACTTTAAAATATCTGAGAGAAGTTTTTAAAAGAGGAAGAATGTCTGTCAATGTGCTATCCTCTCATATTATCAACTTTTTTGACAGAATATTTAAAAGGTGATTTAAGGCTGGTTAGGCAGTACTTATCTGTGGGAAAGGAAATCTTTCTTTCAATTACTTAATAGTCTTTCTAAGGCAATGGAAGGAAATTTCTCCAAATTTCACAGATGATTTTGTCACCATAGTCCCCTAGTGTCTGAAGCATGGCTGACACTTTCATAGTTATTCTCCTTAAGAATTGACAGGCATTCATCTCCTTCTACTCCATGCATGCACATCTGTGTGTGCATATGTGTGCGTGTTTACCCAAAATGATTCCATTATGACACTTTTATCTGCTTTATGTATTAATAATGTTCTGAGAGCTCTTTGAAGGGAAGTGTGACAGTTACACAAAGAAAAGTCAATTATTTATTTGTTTAATATTCATAGACTTTCCACCAAAATCTGTGTAGGTAAATGTTCCTTAGAGTCTTGAAATTTCTTTCTTTACCTAGAGGACATCATCCAACTGCATTAAAAAAACATTTTGTTTTACATATTTATTGTGACTTTCCCCTATCATTTTCTCAGAAGGCATATTGATTTGTTTCAATTGGCATCAGCTATCTTATAACTTTAAATGACAGACAGAAATGTCTGTTGCCCATAAAGAAGTGTGTTTGAGGTGTTAATTGTAATCGTGTCTACATTTCTCCACTGAATGGTGTAACTTAGTCTCCTGCTCAGGGTAAGTCTGTCTTCTGCCTCACTGCCCTATTTTCTAGATGCTTTTATGCATTAAACTCTTTCCTGACTCTGCTTAACTCTGATTTTCACTTTTCATCCTTCACTAGCTTACATGAAGTTTTTCACATATGAAACAGTACTTGGATATTTATATTCATATACAATGCATATATGAGGCTACCTCATGCATTAATAAGGAAGCCATCTATTATCTCTCTCCTCCTCTCTCTTTCTTTGCATCTCAAATGTTTTCCAGAATAATCCTTTCCATATAGAAGGCCAAGATAGATACATACTTATTTTTATATTCACATTCTTCTCGATGCTCTAGTGTAAGTTACTTAATCTTGCTACACCTTAGTTATTTTATCTATAAGATAATTACACTTTTTTTTTTAAGTTTTGCTATAGGATGTATGCACTTTCCTGGGAGAGATAAAGAAAGATAGAGAAAGTGAGAAATCACCCACAGGGATTATGGCCATGCACAATTCCTTCTGTTCCATTCTCCTCTCAGGATTTTGGGCATGCATGCACATGAATCTGGTATGTTTTCTAAGCCAATGGGTCCAAGACTCAACCTGCTCAGCAGTCATGTGGGATCCAGCTGCTTTAACCTCCATACCATCTGCTGGCCTGGTTATACTATTTTGTAATGCATATTTTGGTTCTCCAGAGAAACAGAACCAGTTGTGTGTGTAGATAGAGAGAGAGAGATTGTTATGGGAATTGACTTACAGTTATGAGGTCAAGATGTCTCATGATGTCTCATCTGCAAACTGAAAACCTGGACCGTTGATGCAATCCAGTCTCAATTAAAAGGCTTAAGAACTGGAAGGTGGGCGGTAGGGTGAGGGAATGCTGCAATCTGAAGGTCGAGAACCAGAAAGGCTGATGGCCAAGGGCAGGAGAAGATCAAGAGTGCTCCAGCTCAAGGAGAGAGAGAGAAACAATCACCCTCCCTCTGCCTTTCTGTTCTCTTCAGGCCCTCAGTGGTTTCAGCAATGCCCACCCACATTGGTAATGGGTGGGGTCTGCATTCCTCAGTCACTGATTCAAATGCTGACCTCTCTCAAAAACACCCTCACAGATTAACCCAGGAATAAGGTCTTCCGTATTGTCTGAACATCTCTTAGCCCATATAGACAAATTGACACGTAATATTAACCATCACACAGTGTTATAGTGAGTATGAATTGAGAAAATTTTTATGAACAGTTTTGTATTTGGGACTAAATTTTGAAGGAGCTAGAGAATGAAGCTTCTACCTCTTACTTTTCTGTTATCTTCCAACCATAGACTCTTCTCTCCCAAGTCCAATGTCATCTGTATAGTAATTACTCAGAGAATAATTCTAATTGGTTTCTGGGTAGCTCCTTAATTCTATGAGCATTAAAAAAAAATTCTGTACATAATATGGATTATATAGAAGCAATAGCAAACATGTGAATAAGGGTAGAGACAATAAGAATTATACACATTAGCTAGTACAGTGGTTTCCCAACTTTTGGATCATGTATTCCTATCAGCAAATTATTTCTGAGTAGGCACACTCATTATTTTGAGATTTGCTAAAAGCAGAATTATATTAACAATTTTGAAAACTAAAAGGTTATCCCCATGTATTATTGTTATTATTACTGACAGGGATTTAAAAAAAGTCTCAGGCCGACACCAGCAATTAGCATAATGGCTATGTCACTAGACTCCTATGTAGCTGACCAAGGTTCGAGTCCTGGACCTGGTGGCTTAGAACTCATGCTGGGTGCGTGTGCGTGCGTGCCCAAGATCCCGAGAGGAGAATGGAGGAGAAGGGATTGTGGCATGGCCATCCACCCTGGGGGGGGGGGGGGGGGGTGATTTCTCACTTTCTGTCTCTCTGTCTGTCTCTGTCTTTCTGGCGAGCGCATGTGCCCTATAGCAAAAAACTCTCAAAATAAAACAAAACAAAACAAAAACAAAAATAAAAAGTCTCAGGCCAGCTCTGTGGCACAGTACTGCTTAAGAGAAGGCACATCCCATAAAGCAACTGCAGATCCAGTCTCTGGCCAGGTCAACAATGAAACATGCTAGGCATGTGTGTGAGGGCCCAAGCCCTGACAAACTGGAGGATTGAAAGGGGAAGGGGATTTCCCTATGACCAGACCCTGTGGATGGTGCTGGTATCTCTCTCTCTTTGCATAATACTCTCTCTTGTATGTGCTCTATCATGAATAAGCAAAAGAAGTCGCAGTGTTCTTCAGTTTTCAATCAAGAGATATGAACAAGGATAGACACCATGAAAAATTACTCATTTTAATTGAGAAATTGAAGGAATGCTTGAGACTGAATTTTACTCAACCTACTTTGAAATCTAGCCTAATATTCACCGCATTCAGTTAGCCCACAAATATTTATTTTATGTCTTGTAGACTAACTGGCACGATTCTAGATGCCAGAAATAGGTGCAATTTCAAAATACAGTTATTTTAATCCCAGAAGACCAGAAGTTAAGTGTTACTAATATTTCTTATGTAGATTAGCACTGACACCTCCCTTTATCTTTGACTTAGATGGGGACCCACCAAGTGCAGTATTCACAGACTCTTGAAGATATCATCAGATATTGAGGATGTGGACTATTAAACACATTTTTATAGTGTGCATGTACTTTATAGAGAGCAAAAAGTCCTTTGTATATCACAGTGCCTCATTGGAATTACTACCTGAAGTAGAAAGAACAGACAATGTGTCCTTGTTAGGCCCAGACACACAACACTCTAGCAAGACAGACAACAGAAAGTTGTGATTAGACTGATTTTAATATGGTCCTTTTAAACTTCATTACTAACAGAATCAAGTCCATACTCCTTGGCTTGGCTTGCAAGATCTTCTCTCTCTGGCCTCTGCTGGCTTTCCTAGTCTTGCTAACTCCTTATTTATATGTGCACATGTCTTGAATGTCATCCTCACTCTGTTTACCTGACAGTTTCCCACTAGTCCTTTAAAATTCTGCCAAAAGATCATCCCCCTCTGCAAAGTCATCCCAGACATTTTCAGACAGGTGCTCCCCCAATGCTCTGACCTCTGGTGACATCTTCATGTGGATGCCTGTCAACCCTCAGGTCACTGTATTTTAATTATCTTTACTTTTCCTCTTTCTCTCACTAGATTGTGAACTAGTGGCACCACCCTATCCTTAAGGAAACTAAGACCGTTTTTCTCGGGCGAACACTAATTTCTAGGCTTCTTGTCTCCCCCCCAGTGAGGGCATCCCATTAGTTGTCACGTCATGGGAGTTTTTTGTACAGATTTTCATGTCCCCTCTTTCCAAGTAAAGAAAAGCTTCCAGTGACTGAAAGTGGGTGTCACTCAGTCTGGGAATAATCCCTTCTCTATTGCATACCTTACATCAGCTCTGACCCCTCACATTACTTAACCTTTCTCTGCCTCAGTTTCCTTTTCTTTAAAATGAAGATAATAAGCATACCCATTTCCTAGAATTGCTATGAGGTAGGAGTAATGAGATCATATATGCGAAGTTCTTAGACCAGTCAATGAACACTAGCTGTTGCTGTTAAAATGCAAAGTCTATGCAATTACATGTAAGTATACATAGCCTTCTGTCAATGTGTACTAATATCAGAGTCTTACTTGTTTTGAGTAAGCTTGATGAGGTGGATGGAGGGAGAGCATGTCAGCCATAGGAGGAAGAGGAGAGAAGTTGAGAACAAGGCACTGAAACAGCTCTCACCTCAGTCTTCCCAAGATAAACTTGTGAGTTTGGTAGATTTCCTGTTGTACTAAAGAAAATTGAACAGGAATGCTGCTGCTCACATAATAGTCGTTGTTGTTGTTGTTTTCCCCAGGTTAACCTTGCTGTCTAGCCTGCTGTATTCCTGAGAAATGTGGTGGGCACATCCCCACTCGGTTAATGTCTTCCCTTTCGTTTTCTCATTTTGCATATTTAATAACGCTAGAATGCTTGCTGCCTTCATTAGGAGCCCGGTGTATGCAGTGGGAATTGCAAGCCTTTACCGTCTCAGTGGCTCATCTCAGTAATTGGTTGGAAAAGTGATTTCCAACAGCTCCTGCTATCTGGAGCTCTGGCTTTGAGCGCTTCATCTCTCCACAGGCCCCCTTGTCAGCCTGTGATATGTTATTGCTCTCTTTTGTCTGACTGTATGTGTTCTTTGAGTGTCTTTGACAGCAAAGTCTCTGGAATACACAATTGTGGTTGGTGATGTGAATTGTGGTCAGTGTTTACCTGACAGTTGTTTTGGCACCATGTACTAAAATTGAGTGATGGCTGTTGAATAATGGACCAGATAAATTGGCCACCTTTGGCAAGTACGAAAGCTATAATTGACTTAAGTCGAATTCACTATTTAGTCTTGTATTGGCTGACAGGACTTTCCGGCTTCTTCCATGTGCTAATAACAGATGCACAGTGTCTCTCTTCTAGACTGTAAGATGCCTGAAGGCAGGCGTGGTCTTCAATCATCCTTGTGCTTGCACATAAAGTAGATTCAGCATATATTAGGTCCTCAGTTCCTGTCCAATGAAGTCTATGTGAAAAGGATCCAAACATGGTGTCGGACAATCAGTAATGGTGTTACATTGTACATTTTTAATAAATATGTATGTGTGAACTTGGAAAAATATGCAAACAAAAAGCAAAAACTATAATGAACCTTTGTATATGCATCACCCAGCTGCAATAGCCAACCATCCTTGACCAATCTTGTTTTAACTATTCCCCTAGCATTTCTTTTGCCCACTAGAATATTCTGAAGAAACATATATGCAAGATTTGGACACTCACGTGCACATTATTTAGTAAATAAACACATAGCTGAATTTGCATTGTCCACCTTCAAGAGTTATTTGCTAGGAATGAATTTTACCGGCACTTTTTTTTTTTTTTTTCTTAATTTGCCAGTAGGCATGTGTGCCCCAGGAAGAGAGAGAGAGGAATGTGCAAATGGGAGTGGCCATGCTACAGTCCCTTCTCCTTCATTTCTCCTTTCAGGATTTTGGGCATGCATATACAAGCCACTCACTGGGTCTGGGATTCAACCTGTGCAGTTGGCCATGTGGACTCTAACCACCTTAATCACCACACCACCAACTGACTCTACCTGGCAGTTTTAATGACTGATTGAAAGAGACATAGTTCCTACCTGCTTACATCCTATTCTGACCATACAGCACCCATTTCTCATTATGTAGTAGCTAGTGCAACTCATCTACAAGGAAGGTAAGATCTCAATGTTGGAGTAGGGAAACTTGTTCATTCATTCAGTAAACTTCCCAATGGAGTTACTCTGAGGATGTAACACCAGTTGTGTAGTGAGTGTTTGGTTAGGGTTATTGATTACCATTTTGTAATGTGTTAACTGCATGGTCCCAACAGTAATTATTCTTTACCAGTGATTATTCTGGATGCTGGCATCAAAAGCAAATGAAACTGCTTAGCCTTTTCTAGAACTTTCAAGCTAGGAACATCAGGATCATTTCAGATTCTATCAAGAGAGCCTGGAAGTGAAAAATAAAAGAGGGAGAAAGAGGTAAATAGCTAGCACATATAAAATGGACTGAATGGGGGTCTGTAGGTGGTGTGGAGGTTAAGGCACAGAATCCCACATGGCTGGTTGTGTGGTTCAAATCCTGGACCCAGTGGCTTGAAAATCACACCAGGTATATGGGCGTGTGTGCCCAAAATCCTGAGAGAAGAAAGAAAAGGGATTGCAGTGTGAGCATCCCCCACTGGGAGGTGATTCTCTTTCTTTCTAATGAGTGCACATGAACTATAGCAAAAATAAATAAATAAATAAAAATAAAAAAGAAAGAAAGAAAGAAAAGAAATGGACCGAATGAACAAGCTAGATGTGGTTGGAGGGAGGCTCCCAGAGGATTCCTTTAGGATAAGATATCCTTCCCCACGCCTATGCTGCTTGCTGCTGAGGCAAATGGGGGTGAGGGAGAAGGGTGGGCACGGGCTACCTCCTCTGCCGTGAACATCAGGGACAAAGGACAGCCACCACCATGGGACCTGCACCCAACACCTAACAACCAGCATGAGGTCAAATCAGCCCGGGTACCTAACTTACATTGGCTTCTTGATTTTTTACATGTATTTTCAAATTTTTTTCTTTCTTTTTTTTTAATTGCTAAAGTGTACCTGCTATTGTCACAGAGACAAGAGAAAGGCTGGGAGAGAGGGATGGATGGACAGAAAGAGAAATCACTCCTCAATGATTTACATTCACCTTATAATCCCTCTTCCTCCATTTCCCTGTCCTGTCAGGATTTGGGGTATATACAGTATATACAAGCATTAGGCATGTTTTTCAAGCTGTCAGGACCAGGATTTGAACCATGGTCAGCCATGTGGGAATCCAGCAGCAAGGCACACCACTTAACCCCTGTATGGAGCTGGACTTGGTTGCTTCTTAATACAGTGACTGTCACCACTATCTAGTGGCACTTTACTTTTCTTTGAAGTTTTTACTATGACATGAAATACAATTATGAAATGTCATCTGTGGCCTAAAATTTGAATATGTGATCCCATCGTATAGTCACGTATGTGTCCTTCACATAACCTGGTAAAACTAGCACAATCACTCTCATTTTTCTTCCCTTTATCTGTATTTCTCTCTTTGCTTCTCCTAATTTACTGTTTACCTCTTCTTTTCTGGTTCTTAGTTTTCTTTTTCTATCTCAATCCCACATTTCCCTTGTCGTTTCCTCCCAGTTTCAATTTCCTTATGCATTTGATCTCTTTCTTTTCTCTTCATCTGTTTCTTTCTACTTTATTCTTGAGTGACTATGTAAGAGTATTAAGGAATGTAGCATTTCTGCTCATCTGAAAACACCTGAGAACTTGCACATTTGCCCATCATGTATCTGGGGGCAAAAGAGGAGCCTAAAGTCTTACTGTGAGGTTGATGTTTGGATGTCACAGTTCTGAGAGAGGTGCCTGCCCACGTACTCCTATCTTCACTCATATGCCATTGGCTGAGTGCCCCCGCGTAAGCCTGGCACTTGAGCTTTGTGTGAGCATGAAAGAGACTCAGCCTTGGGACCAGCAGGGTACATGGTGGTTGAGGTGCTGGACACTCACATGACCAACCACAGTTCAAGTCCTGGACCTGATGGCTTGAAAATCACATTGGGCACACGTGTGTGTGTGTGTGCATGTGTGTGTATGTGCATGCACGTGCGCACTCAATAATCCTGAGACGAGAATGGGGGAGAAGAGATTGTGGTGTGGCCATTCCCCCTGGGAGGTGATTTTTCACTTTCCTTCTCAGTTTCTCTCTCTTTCTCTCTGGTGAGCACATGTGACCTATGGCAAAAACTTAGCAAATGAGAGAGAGAGACTCAGCCTCTGAGTCTTAAGGGTCTTAACATCCACCCAGTGTACCTTCCAGTAAAATATCATGCCCCTAAAAAACATTTAAGTACAACTCAACGTGAGTGATCTGATTGGAGTCTACAGTTTAACAAATACTATCTACTTAAGTTACAGTATCATTCTATCTATAGGGTTTTGTGGGTAATTTTTATATTCAGAAGCTGATAGATTCTGAAATGAGATTCAGTTCAAGCCAGTCAGGATGAAATGATAACCCTGAGCGTCCAACGATGAAAATGAAATGAAATAAGCCCTACAAATACTACAGTATTTTTTTCACTCACATGCTAAATGTCAAGGGATATTTTAAAGAAAGTTGTTCTCTATGCTGCTAGAGCAGCTTATTAATATCTGACCAGGGTTTTTATTTAAAAAAAAAAAAACTGTCAATATTGCAACCTTAATGATACAGTTAAATGAAAGACAGCATGTGGCCATGGAACATTATAACCACTGACATGTCAGGCAAGGTAAGAAGATGAAAACTCTCACAGCAATGAAAGAATTAAAATGACTGTGTGCATTGAGGGGCTTTAAACTAGTTAACTAGTTATTGAAGTAGCTAATTGCTGAATGGGTGAGTTGTCCTTGTTCAGCCTGTTCAGTTACCATGGCAACAGAAGCCTTCATCTTCCCTAATATGCATTGAATTTTCAGTACTTACAGTGTAAGCATTTGATGTCTTCATGAGTTAACGGAAAAGCAGGCAATATCTTGCTAATCAAATTAGAGAGATTGATGCTATGTGAAGATAGTACCTAGTATTCACGTGAAAAACTAAAGGCAGATTATTAGAAATACATGCATGTCAGGATCGAGAAATGTCATGGTTTGATTTAAACAACAGTGATGAATTGGTCACATTGAAGCCATTTTATTTTTTTCTCTTATATTCCATTTCCTTTCAGTTTTCAACTGTGTGAATTTAGCAAATTACTATGTTCTAGACCTATGCCCGTGCTAAAGATACAAAGATGAAAGAGAATGCTCTTGATTTCCATAAGCCAACAGACCAGTGGGGGAACATTAGCTAAAATGCTAAAATGCTATCTTGGGCCATAAATGCCTAAATAAATGCTCTGCAGAGGTCTCTGCAGGAGTGGCTAACTCTGCCCTTCCCCCGGGCTCCCTGTGGTGAATTAAGGGGCATCCCAGAGGTCACACCTTGTCACAGCAGGAAGACTCTGACTCCAAGAACATCTTTCTGCTTACAGTTTTGTTGGATATGAACACAACACAGTCACTTACTTGTAGCGAATTGAATTATGGCTCCAAAGACATAAGTCCAAGTCCTAGCCCCTGATACCTGAGACTGTACCTTTATTTAGAAATACTTGGTCACATAATGACCGAGTTCCATTCCTATGACTAAATTGGTAAGTGAATTGGTCACTAAGCAAGGAGTTCAAAAACAGATGTCTTGTGGTGTGTGATGAGACCATAGGGGATGTACTTTTCAAGTAATATCATGGAACACTGCACTTAAATAACATAGTTCTATCCATGCAAAAATCATACATTAGATAAGTGCCAGAAAGTGACAAGACACACAGCACAACAAGATAAATCCAACATGATCATTTTTATTTATCCTGAATACTCTTAGGGTGCACAATAAAGTGCAAATTTATAAACGAAATATATAGTCTTGTGTGATTGCAAACACTTGCTGCCATGAATAATAAATAATAACTGACTGCAGGAATGAGACAAAGACTGAGAAAGGGGATTCTCGAGACTCACATAGACTAAGAGTGAGCATGCCCTGCACCAGGGAGCTGGTCCTAAGTTTGAGCAGTTGGTTAAGCAGGTAGGTGGTTGAGCGAGTATGTACTTAAGTGAGGAGTGGCTGTGTTGTTTCAGTTGATGTAATTAAGGTAAGGTCTTGAGATGGTATCTCTTGGATTTAAGGTGAGCTAAACTTAGTGATGTGTGTTCTTACATGAGACAGAAAAAGTGAAGATATTAAGACACACAGAGAGGTCATGTGAAAATGGAGACAGAGGGTGGGTTATGCAACCCTAACCCAAGGAACGCCAAGGGTCACCAGCAGCCATGGAAGCTAGGAGAGTGGTGTGGAATTGATCCTCCCTCAGAGCCTTCAGAGGGAGCCACCCCTGTCAACACATTGATTCTGTACTACTGGTCTTTAAAATGGAAAAAGAATAAATTTATGTGTTGTTTTTTGTTGTTGTTTTCATTTTTGCTATAGGGCATTGTGCTCGCTAGAGAAAGGTAGAGAGGGAAAGTGAGAAATCATCTCCCAGGGGCATGGCTACACCATGATCCATTTTCCTCTTAGCATCTGAGGTATGCACACACACACACACCTCGTGTATTTTCCAAGCCACCAGTCTGGGCTTCGAAATGTGAAGTCAGCCATGTGGGATCCAGCCACCTTAACTACCACAACCATCTTTCTGGCCCCAAATTTATGTTATTTTAAGTCACTCAGTCTACACTAACTTGTTGTGGCAGCTCTGGGAAATTAATACACTAGTCAATTAAAAAGCAATGAAGAAAGTTGAAATCACCTACAATGAAGATTCTGTACTTGGCCACAACACGTAACTGGCATGTTCCTCTCAAGGCAAGTTTAATAAAAGAGCAAATGTCTATTTTCACAAGGCTGACGTGCATCAAAACATCTCAAGGACCTTAAGAGGGAAGATAAATTTGATTTACGTCTCCATGCTGGTTGAAATAAGACTAGCAGTGGCCAAGACTGGTCATCACAGAGCAGTGCCAACATCTGTGTAAGTGTTACAGCCTTCAGTGGTCACAGTTAAATATAAATGCCTGATATGATGCCCTATCAACTGAGCCCCAGGAAATAACTCCATCTAAACTCTTCCCATTGCCACACCACACATACAGGAGACTTCAAAATGTGTTCCTGGTGCCTCCCAGAAAAAAACCAAAGTCCCCTCTCTGTAATGTGTCCCCTCCAAATCTCTTGCTGGATTTCAAATGCCTTAACCTGGTGGCAGGCTGAAGCAGAGAGAGCCCTGTGTCTTGTGACCCCATGCTTTAACTTTGAAGGGCTTCTGCAAGGGGAATTAATACGACTCACCGTAAGCAATGTTCCTTACCAGTCTCCATACAAGGGGGAAAGCAGCTATATTTCTTCTCAGTGGCTGATTTGTTGTCTTCTAATATAACCCGTAAATTAGGAAACGGATCTTTTCCCCTCTTAGGTTAATGGGTCTGAGATGAAGCCAGATCATGGAGAGCTTCAAGGAAATGTACTGGGTCTTTGGCACACCTCTCTGTGGGCTCTGTTGTGCACCCTTTTTAGTAATGAAGGCTGATATCCCTGGAGCATTGCTGTAGCTCAGGCATGTGCTAAATATTGTTTTTAAAAAGTTTATTTATTGGGGCCAGCAGGTGACACAGTTGGCTAAGGTGCTAAGCTTCTACATTGCTGACTATAGTTTGAGCCCCGGACCCTGCAGCTTGAAAATCATGCCAGGTACCTGTGCATGTGTGCCTAAAATCCCAAGAGGAGAATGGAGAAGAAGGAATTGCTGCATGACCATCCCCCCGGGAGGTGATTTATCACTTCCCCTCTCTCTGTCTCTCTAGCGAGTGCACTCACCCTATGACCAAAATCAAGTTTATTTATTTATTTATTCATGTTTTTCATGAGCAAGCAAGAAAGACAGAGAGAGAGAGACTGAGAGCCCACCAACAGGAGCTCCATGCTGCCGTCCATCTCTAGCCATTAGGCAGTCCCAGATCATGGACAAGCATTGCCCAGCATACTCAGGAAGGTCTCCAGACTTGGGCCAGCCTCACAGAGAATCGTGCCTTACTGCTGTACCTCTGTCTGTCCCCTGTGCTAAATATTTAATATGTATTTTTGGTTTCCTACCTCACAGCAACCTGCGATGGGAATTAACAGTGTTCTCATTAACACATGCACTTTGCAGTTAAGAAAACTGAAGCTGTGAGCATTTCTTTCATTAACTCAAATTTCTACCAACATTAAATTAAGAACCACTGGCCTGCACTCAGATTCAGGTCCAATGGCTGCCGAGACTAAGCTCCCAACCAACCAAAACATTTTTATTATGACTCGCAGCTTGCTTTTTGAAACTGTCCCTTCATTATTTCCCATTTACCCCCAATTTTCTCATGTATTAATTGTTTCCAATTGTATTATTATGTATTAATAATACATAATAACACAATTTCCAATTGTATTATTCATGTATTAACTGTTGTATTCCATGTATATCTTGTAGCCACCTTATGAATATTGATGAACATATCAAACTGAGTAGAGGTGCTATAAGGATTACTTAAGCTAATGTAGGTGAACTCCGGCCCGGTGTCTGGCACATGACAGGTACAATACACGCTGTGCCTTTGGCTTCCTATACAGAGTCCATCCCACCCCCACCCCTACTCCCACCCCCAGTCTGGTGTTTCCTACTTCCTTCTGCTTCTCAGACAATGCCATGCACTGATTGTAAATGATGATCCAGAAGTAATCATCATCATAATACAGTGTATGAGTCTTAATCAGATGTCCTAATATGAATCAAATCTGCAATAAAATATTTCCATATTATTGTCCTTTGTACTTGCAACTTAATTATCTAAGTACAAAGATTTTGAGTCCTTTAAGAAGCCCTCGTATAAAGAATTGTTTTGTGTGTGTGTCTGGTAAAGTGGGGTAGATGGTGTGTATGTGTGTGTGTGTGCGCGCACTTCCTTTGTGCATACAGTCCCCAACTTATGATGGTTGACTTAAGTTTTTTTTTTAACTTTACAGTGGTGTGAAAGTGATACACTTTTTAATAGAAAGCATACTTAGAAATTTGAATTTGGATCTTTTCCTGAGCTAGCGACATGTGTACCACACGCTAGCAACATGTGTACCACACGCTATCGTGAAGCTGGGCAGTGGCAGTGAACCACAGCTTCCAGTCACCCTGTGATCACAAGTTGTACAACCAGTAGTGTACTCTACAGTGTACTGTAGTCAACACATTACAGGAATTGTGCAGTGCTTCACTATAAAATAGACTTTGCCCAACTGTAGACTAATCTGAGTGTCATGTAAGTGTTCTGACCAGATTTAAGGTGGGATAGTATAAGCTATGATGCTGAGTAGGTTAGGTATATTAAGTACATTTTGTTTGCTTGTTTTTTTTTTTTTAATTTGCCAGAGAGTACATGTGCTAATCATAAAAAGACAGAAGAAGGAGGCAGAAAGCACCCCTCAATGGTGCATGATCACACTGTAGTCTCTTCTCCATTTCTCCATCCTGTTGAGATCTGGGGCATATATGTACACATACCCAGTGTGTCTTCCAAGCTACAGGATCCAGGACTGTATGTGGTCAGCCAGGTGGGATCCAGCTTCCCTAATCAGTAGGCTGAAAATGCAAAACAAATGCATTTTGACATAGGATATTTTCAACTTATGGTGGGTTTATGGGGGGACAGTTCCATCATAAAATGAGGAGTATCTGTCTGTATTAATGCTTCTCTTCTTATGCCTCAGTTTTCTTAATAAAATAAGGCTGATTGTAATTTGTAGGTTTGCCATTATAATTTAGTAATAAGAGCATTTGCTAACACCGTACCTGACATTTCTAAATGGTGTTATTCAATAAATAACATGTAGAAATGTTATCTACCTCTCTCTTTTCTTTTCCTCTTCTTCCTTGAAAGCTTTTTCTCCTTTTTTTGTCCTTGTCCTCTTCCTCCTTTTCTTTCTTCATTTTTTTTTTTTTAATCTAAGCAAATAGGTAGAGGAAAGAAGACTTTGCTTCTGGATAGTTTGCAGTTTTTTATTTGAGACTAGGAAGAGAAAACTCAAGTTTGGAATGAAAGGAAGATATTTAAAAGTTTCAGAGATCTTGCCTTTTAGGTTGTATTCAAATGTGCCACAGTTAGTTTGAGGTTTACATGCTCATTACTTTGTTCTAATAATTAGTTGTCATTTAATGAATTATAAATTGACAGTTTAAAACTGTGTGCTGATCCTCAGTATAACCTTACCATTGTAGGTAATTGTGTAGACCTGGAACTAAATTGCAATATATCCAAGTTATAAGAGGAGTTTCTAAAGGAAGAACTGCAGGTCCTTACCAATGAGACTGGAACAAGGCTAGTCACCTCCTAAAGTTGGCAGCCTTGTCACAGAGCTACCTCCATTTTGTCTGGCCATTAAGGACTTCCTTAATTTAATTCCTAGAGAATATTTAGTTACTAAGTTTGGTTTCAATTTTTTGTTGGGCTCAACCTTAACATGACCTTACCTGTGTCATTCAATAGCATCTTACGGTGAGATCTTAGGGGAAATTTTCGAATTTTTACAGGTGGGATGTATCAAGAGTACATTTATAAATCTTTAGCCCAAGAGAAGAGTTTATATTTTTGTGGAATAGGTCATGTGTTCATTCTCAATCATGATGTAGGTACTGTTCTTATTTTAGTCCTTGAAAGCCTTTTCTACCATTGGAATAATCCATTTCAATTCTAGCCTCAGTGATCACATGCTAAAAATAAGATTTGGGCAAAAGGCACCAAGTTTGTACACTCTGGAGTACCTCCTCTGAAAGTCGGCAGTCACTCGGAGGCAGAAGTTCCAGTCAGTTGAACCTTTGTTACATAGTGGGAATAGAAAGTATTCCGCCTTCCCTGCACAAGAACAGCTTAGACTTCTTTTTCCTTTCTTCTTTCTTTTCTTTTTTCTTTTATTTTTTTAATCAGCCAAAGGTCATGTGCACTTGCCAGAGAAAAATGGAGAGAGTGATAGAGAGGGAGAAAGCACCCCACTCCAGTGGGGCATTGTCATGCTGCAATCCCTTCTCCTCCGTTTCTCCATCCTGTCAAGATTTGGGACATACATGTAGGCATGTTTATCAAGCCACCAAGTTTAGAATTCAAGTCACATGATTGACCACACAGGATCCAGCTTTCTTAATCAGTAGGTGACAGGACTGGCTCAAGAACTGCTTTCAGAAAAAAAAAGAAGAAGAAAGAGTTTTTATGGTTTTTTTTCCCCTTAGATTATGCTTTTGATAAACACAGAGAAAGAAGCAGTACACTTGTTATACTGAAACTTAATTTCCTCAAGAAAGGAAAGCTTCTTTAGAAAAGATTAATATTATAATGATGGGATTCCTGCAGGAATCTAGGCTGCCTAGGGCTCAACAAAGAAATTCACAGAGCATCATAATGCTGGGAGATACCTGGCCACTTCCAAAGGAGGAAGTAGAGCCAGCAGGAGGCATGGTGGGTTAGGTGGCTGGATCCCATATGGCAGACTCTGCAGTTTGAATCCCAGACCTGACAGCCTGAAAAACGCACAGGGTACATGTGCACGCGTGCCCAAAATCCCAGGAGAAGGATGGATTGCAGTGTGTCCAACCCCCATGGGGAGTGATTTCTTTTTTTTTTTTTTTTTTTTTTGGAGAGGTTTTTCGCTATAGGGTGCGTGCGCTCGCCAGACAGACAGAGAGAGACATAGAGACAGAAAGCAAGAAATCATCTCCCAGAGGGGATGGTCACACCGCAATCCCTTCTCCTCCATTCTCCTCTTGGGATCTTGGGCACGCACGCACACGTGCCCGGTGTGAGTTTTAAGCCACCGGGTCCGGGACGCGAACCGCGGTCGACTTCGTGGGAGTCCAGCGACATAGCCATTACGCTAACTGCTGGTTCCCGGGAGTGATTTCTCACATTCTCTCTCTCTCTCTCTCTCTCTCTCTCTCTCTGTCTCTATCTCTGGTGAGCACAAGCACCTCATGACAAAAATCTTTAAAAGAAGAAGGAGGCAGCAAATCTACTTGTGGTATACAGAGATTTTGTTTGTGTTGTTTTTGTGATATACAATTTTTGATGGTTTGGTTTTATTTCCTCCACTGTGCCTTCTAGGAAAAAGAAGGAAGAGAAATTGAGATAGACACGATAAAGATAGATGGGGCAAGGACTAATGCGGAGAGGAAGAGAATGTGGAACTAGAGAATACACACACTGAAAAGTAAATCACTTACAAGGCATACATATAGAGAACAGGTCCTCAAATATTCATAGCATTCCCATCATATACACAGTGTGATTGGACTCATAGCTCACAATCTAAACTCTTTTTTAAGTGTTGTGTTTAAAAATTATGTGCAGATTAATACATTATTCACTCAAAGAAATGCTGAAATAGTTTCTAGAAAATAACTATTTGAGTTTTTGATGTTAAGGATCATAAAAATTTTTAAATACATATTTACTAAAACATATGTATTTTAAAAATGCATCTTATACACACACACACACACACACACACGCGCGCACACACACATATATTTGACCAGCACAAAATAGTAGTATTCTTATTATTGCAGTATTCTTATAGTAGTATTCTTATTCTTAAAATTATTTGGTTTTCTTTATTAACAGATTGAGAGTGTGCTCAATAATTTTAAATAATTATGCAATACATTAACGATTGAGGGGTCTGAGAGTGGTTTGTTATTTCTAATGGCTTCTATGCCCAGTTCAGAAGCACCTCTGTGCTGTTTGCTCTGTGTGCCACAGATTATTATCATGACCGTTCTACCAAACACAAATCCAGACAGCGTAAGTGGTCTACCAGGAGCCTCACATCTAAGACGTGATGACCCATGTCTTCAGACCAGAGTCCGTGTGGGCCTTCACCATGCCGTGTGTCCATAGCACAGTTCCAGTGGAAATATTTCCTATTTTGATAATGGACTGCCAATTTGAGAGAGTTATTACGTACCGTGACTGTCCAGCAGCATTAGACAGCAGAGTGCTTGGAAAAAGCATCTCAATTCTAGCCCCATGCAATCTTCCCAGGCCTTACCTCACTTTCCATGTTTATAAAATAAGGGTAATAAAACCTTCCATCTCTCAGGGATGACTGTTTTAAGGACACATTAGATCACTTATGAGGGAAGCTTTATGTTCTTTAGAAGAAAAGTACATGGCAAAATAACATTTTTCACCATAATCATCTAATATATCATAAAAACCAATGCTGGAGAGGTAATTAAGTATGTGGCTTTGACAGAGGAGTCAAAGGGAATGAAAAACTGATGAAAATAAAAATAGTTATCTTAGTGCCTGGAACAGTATTACCTTATAAGGGCATTTCTGAGTCTGTGGTTCACTAAGACAGTTCTTTATTAAAAACAAGATGAGTATCTATAGTTCTATTAATTGTGTTGTGAGCTAAAGTCAAGATTAATCTAGGAGTAAAATTTGTAACATAAGAGATCTGTAGTCTGTTCTTATTAAAACGCTACGTCAAGATCCTATAACAAATGAAATATTTGGAAAAGGGCAGGAATGGATCAGTGAAAATGACTCAAGAATTAGGAAGCAGAACCTGTTAAGGAAAGGTTGGAGGGACAGAATAAAGTAGAAGATAAAGTGGAAGGATGAGAGAAATATGAGAGGCAGATGGTGACTGGAGCTCAGAATGAAAAGAAATTGGTTTAAATTATGACCAGAGGATTATAGGCAGTGCCCGAGGGAGACCCTGATGCTTCTGAGGGTTGTAAGCTACTGGAATGTACTATTGATTGAATTTATGGAATCTCTCTCTTTTTTTTTTTTTTCCTGGAGATATATTCAATAAGAGGCCACCTTTCCATCTCAGCAAATTGCTGGAGGCTGCGGATAAAAGGGTACATTCTCTCATATATTGTGGTTATGCCCTAAGATAATTAAATTTGGGGACAGAGTACTTCAGGATGTGAAGTCTATCACTAGAGGAGCTGCAGTATTTCAGGACCCCAATCAAATACTACTGAGCATATTAAGTGAAGGTCTACGTTCCATTTTAAAGGGGAAAAAAATGCAGGTCCTGAGTCTCAGAACTATTGAGTTTTGACTGTCTTTGCATTGGCATCAGAAAAACCTTCGCACAACTGGCCCCCGTTATGACAAGATATTGGAGGTGATGGGATTAGCTACACGGTAATACTGTAAGAAACGCCTTTGTACCCCCAATGGCAAAGAGAAAGGGATGCTTTCTTTAAAAATTATCAAATGTTGAGCCCAGCTATGGTGACACAAAGGTAGCACCTTGCCCTGCAGTGCTGGAAACCATGAAACATTAGGGTTCAGTTCCCAGGTGTCCTGTAGACTCTGGGCACACAAACACATCCTTTGATCCTAGCTGGCTGGGAACGCTGGGGTGAGGAGTGTGGCATGAGACCCTGTTGAGAATGCTTGTCTTTCTTTTTCTCTCTCTCCTCTCTCTCTCTCTCTCTCTCTGTCATGAAAGAAAGAATTCTTTAAAAGCCATCAGAAGCGGGGCCAGCAGGTGACAAGGTGGTTAAGGTGTTGTATTCCCACAGGGCTGACTGTGGTTTGAGTCCCAGACCTGGAGACTTACTTTCTCACTTTACCTCTCTGTCTCTCTGGTGAGTGCGTGTACCCTGTAGCAAATTAATAATACTAATAATAATAATAAATAACTCTTTTAAAAAACTTCAAGGTTATGAAAAGCAATAATTATATAATGTCTAAATAATTCAAAACATTGAATAACTACAAAGCTTTAAAAATGCCAGTAGTTTGGGTAAACAAATAATTTGGCGCAGACTTGAATATTGCATAAACATAGTTGTTCGGGATGCATTATATACCCAATAGCTAGTTGAATTGCTTAAGGCTTATAAAGCAGTTGGGTTGTAATCTTTTGTTATTTTGCTAAGTTAGCATGGAAAAACATTAAGAATGCAGGCTTTTGTTTGTGTTAAGAAAAACAAGTCAGGATGAATGACTCATACTTCTTATTGAAATTCTTTTCATCTTAATTTCAGTTTTGCTTCTCTAGTCAATTCCAGACCACCCTTACTTACATGTGCCTCAATATACCCTGGATCCAATGTGATACCTAATGTTCCATTCTATGTAGTGACACTACCATGGCTTTTTTTTTTTTTTTTTTTTTTTTTTTTTTTTTATTTAATTTTATTTATTCATTCATTTTTTCATTTGACCAGAGAGAGATACAGAGAGAAAGAGGGAAAGTGAGAAAGCAAGCCACCAGGTCTGGGACTCAAACCATGGTCGGCCATGTGGGAGTGTCCAGCACCTTAACCATCACGCCACCTGCTGGTCCCCTACCATGGCTTTTTTGAAGTCACCTTTATTTCAACTGTTTTGTTCCTACCATTTACTGTGCCTGTCAAAATCCTACTGATGTTTTAAGTTCCAACTCAAAAATCCTTTCTCTGATTTCATCCTCACCCCCAATTTGTTTTCATCATCACCCCCAACAACTTCCCACCTTGGACACATTCACGCCCTCTTTTTCACACTTATCAGAAGTTGGATTAGTATTTATTTTATGCCTAATCTTATTTCATCCTCTCCCTCCCCTTTCATTTTTAGGTTTTTGCCATAGCACACCTGTGCTCACCAGAGAGACAATGAGAGAGAAAGTGAAAAATCACCCCCTACTGGGGATGGCCACACTGCAATCACTTCTTCATTTTCCTCCTGGGATTTTGAGCACGCATACACATGCACCCAGTGTGATTTTCAAACCACTGGATCTGGGACTCAAACTGCAGTTGGTCATGTGAGAGTCTAGCACTTTAAACACCATGCCACCTGCTGCCCACTCCCCCCCACCTTTGTCTTTATTTTATCCCTCATCATGTTCCTTTTGACCAGGAGTTTGTTGCAGGTCTGATGTCGTGCTTACCCTTGTCCCCTCTGCAAGCCTAGTTCTCTTGTACACCCTGTTGAGTTGGCTTCACCTCCTGCCTCTTTACCCACCATCATGACTTCAGACTGAATGTTTCTGGCCAGTCCCACTTTCACCACCCTCATCTGGGCTTCTCTTGGTGATTCATGACTGAATCCCTGCCCCAGCTACTTCATCTGAGCCTACTTGACTCCTTGACAGTATCACCCTCTCTTGCCAAGCTTTGGGAGCTCTGTTTAAATCCCACAGCTACAACTTAGCAGCTCAGGGAGCTTTTCCAACTATGGCCTTCATTCCATTCCATGTCCCTGTGTTTGCTTTGGGGTTCCTCGTTTCTGACTTCTTTCCACATATTTGGTTTTAGGTTATCTGACTAATTCCATCATGTCATTGTTGGAGCTGGGCAGCTCTTGGCTTTGTTACCCATTTCCATTCTGCCCAGGAATTGGCTCTTGACTCCACCTCCCTTGCCTTTGTTATAGCCAGGATTCAAGTCTGGTCCTCACCCTCAGCGTTCAGTGTGCTGCAGATCCTAGCAGGCGGCAGAGCTTTGTGATCCTCCCTACAGGGAGCATCATCCTGGTCCTGTATGGAAGGTCAGCTTCTTACACCAGTATCCAGGACCCTTCATGACTGCCCTTCCTGACTAGACAAGCTGCTTTGCCATATCCTGTCAAACAGCACCCTCTTCTTGGTCAGGCTGTTCTTGCTGATTCTTGAGGAAAACAGACTCATCCCTTCCTTGGCATTTTGCTTACACTGAGATGGGCCTCATCTAGAACATCCTTCTCCTTATTCTAATGTCTTCATAAGAACTCCTTTAGGTCCCAATTCAAGGTTTTCTCTCTCTGTGATGTTTTGATGTGATCATTTGAGCCATTGATCACTACTTATGCATAATGCCTATGGTTTTGGCCCTTGATTGGTTGTTATCTTCTGATTGTTCCAGGAATGGACATCTCATTTTTACCAGCTAGCTAATAAAGATCTTCCAAGGGAGAACTTCTTGTTAGTCCTTATATCTTCCTCAGAGTATATGTACATATATATATGTGTGTTTACACACACATACACACACATATGTACACATATATATCAGGCGTGATACTTAAATGCTCTACATGAATAGTTTAAGTACTAGGGTGGCCAAATAAAATATAAGATGCTGGAACCAGCAGATGGTGTAAAGGCTAAGTCACTGAACTCCCATGACATCTATTATGGGTCAAATTCTAGGGAACCAGCAGTTAGCGTAATGGCTATGTCGCTGGACTCCCACGTAGTCGATTGCAGTTCGTGTCCTGGACCCGGTGGCTTAAAACTCACACCGGACGCGTGTGCGTGCATGCCCAAGATCCCGAGAGAAGAATGGAGGAGAAGGGATTGTGGCGTGACCATCCCCCCTGGAGGGTGATTTCTCGCTTTCTATCTCTCTGTCTCTCTCTCTGTCTGTCTGGTGAGCGCACACACCCTATAGCGAAAACCTCTCAAAAAAAAAAAAAAATTCTGAACCCAGGAGGTTAAAACTCTCACCAAGTACATGTGCATGCATGTCCAAAATCCCAAGAGAAGAATGGAGAAAAAGGGATTGCAGCATGGCCATCTCCCCTAGGGGGTGATTTCTTACCTTCTGTATTTCTGTCTTTCTGGTGAGTGCACAAACCCTATAGCAAAAATCTCTCTTAAAAAAAAATTATGGGGACCAGCAGTTAGCGTAATGGCTATGTCGCTGGACTCCCACGTAGTCGACCGCGGTTCGAGTCCCGGACCCGGCGGCTTAAACTCACGCCGGGCGCGTGTGCGTGCGTGCCCAAGATCCCGAGAGGAGAATGGAGGAGAAGGGATTGCGGCGTGGCCATCCCCCCTGGGGGGTGATTTCCTGCTTTCTGTCTCTCTGTCTCTCTCTGCCTGTCTGGCGAGCGCACGCGCCCTATAGCAAAAAAAAAAAACCTCTCAAAAAAAAAAAAAATTATGATATTTCACCCTCTTGACACCAAGATCTAGCCAAAGTCAGAATAATCCTCAATTCCCATGGAATCTGCTGTGCAAAGGGAAAAAATTGTAATGCAGCGAGATTGCAGATCACCTCTTTCTGAACACCTCTGAGCACTCAGACTCATCACAAAAATTAGGAAAAAGTGTATAATTCATCAAATGACCAGAAACCACCACAGAGGCACAAGAAATATGAGATGCCAAGAAAATATATCTCCCCCAAGGGAAAAGAACAACTCTTCATCCTCCACAGACAATACAGTGGAACTTGTGGAAATGTCAGATAAAGAATTTAGAATATTCATAGTGACAAAGCTAACAGAGATACAAGAGAAAAGGGACAATGAACTTCAGAAGATGCAGGAGAAAAGAGACAATGAGTTCCAGGACATGAGGAAATTCTTGCACAATCAGAAAAAATGTACACCACTAAAAAATAATCAAACGGAATTGTTAGAGATGAAGGCTATAATACAGGAAATACAGGAAATCAAAACCTCTCTTGAAATTATTAAAAGCAAATTAGTTCATACAGAAGATCGAATCTCAGATGTAGAAGACAGAACCTCTGACCTGGAAAAATTTGCAAAAGAGATTGAGAAAATAACCCCCAAAAGGAGAATAATATATGAGTAATACTAGATACCATTAAACACCCAAACATCTGGATAATCAGTATCCAAGAAGATGAAGAAACTAATAAGGGCACTGATACTCTATCCCATGAAATCCTGGGAAAAAACTTTCCAAACAAAGGAGGCATTCAAATATCCAGACTCAAGAAATACAAAGGACTCCACATAGAGTCAACCCAAGAAAATCTTCTCCAAAGCACATCAGAGCCAGATTGACCAAAACCACAGAGACGAGATACTAAAATAGGCAAGATAGAAACATCAACTAATTTTCAAAGGATATCCCATCAAGCTAACATCAAACCTCTCCTCAGAAACAGTGCAAGCAAGGAAAGAATGGGAAAATATATTCAAAGTGTTAAGTGAAAAACAATTTCAACCAAGAATACTATACCCAGCAAGATTATCCTTCATATGGGAGGAAAAGACAAAAACATTCTCAGATAAACAGAACCTGAAAGAATTTACCAACACTAGACCAGCTCTCCAAGAAGTTCTGAAGGGAGTGCTATACTAGAAAAACTAAAGGCAGACTCACAGAAATCAGAGTACAAAAACGACCAAGAGAATGGCCACCTTAATAGTAGGGACAAGTCTAGAAAGATCAATAACATTGAATGTTAACTTCCAGAATTTAAATGGAAAGATCAGACTGCAGTAACATTGCAAATTCAACAGAAGAGAGAGTAATTACATAAGACTGAACTGGTGAAATAGTATCTTAGGATTTTTCACTAAAACATTACTGATTTTCTTCTATGCTTTTTTTTCCCACCAGATTTAAGTAATTTTCTCTTGTCTTGAACTGTTGATAGGTTCATCTAACTACTGTTTGAACTGAATCCTAACCTTTTTTGGCTTTAAGTCTTAAGAAAATTTCTCTTAATATTTTTTGATTTTGATCTATTAAAAAGAAAACTTTTTCCTTGAAATTAAAAAATGCATGAAAAAATACCCATTTAAAGACTGCAGTAAGCTATAGGTGCTAGTTTATAATATATTCATTCTACTCAACTAGGTGCTACTTTATAATATGTTCATTCTACTCACTGAGGTTTATGCCTAAAGTTAGGTGTTCATGGATATGTATATATCAGCTGCACTTGCTATTGAAAGTATTTAGATTAATTAAGACCTTTTTCGAATTAATAAAATGTGAAAAAAAGGCATAGAAAGCAACTGTAGATACCAGAGACAGTGTGGGAAGAGGGTAGGAAATGGCAGAGAGTGAGAGGTAGGGAATCAAGAAGGGAAAAAAATAAATAAATAAATAAGAAGCAAGATATATAAGAAAGAAGATACGGAAAATTAGTTGTTGACAGTAACACATATGGTAATATCCTTGATTGAGCCAATGTACAGTGTATTCTGAATGGAAAAATCTCATTTTGTATACTGTAGTGATGAATGAATGTAAATAAATAAAATTAAAATTAAATTTATTAAAAATAAATATATCCTTTATATGTGTATATATACATATAAAATGCTAATAATGCACCCTGTAATATCCTTAAAAATTATGATCCTAAAGCTAAATATTACATATTTGATATTAAAATATAACTGAACTCCTATTGGATAGTGAGAAAAGTCATGACGTATTTTTCTGTTTTTCTGTGCAAAAATATGTCATGACTTTTCCAACAACCCAATGTATTTTAATTTGATAATTCTGGCAAATCTTTACCCAACATTCCTAAAGGTAAGCATTTGTTAAAGTCAGTGTTTTGTTTTGTTTTGTTTTTTCCCCTCATTTGCCAGGAGGCATATGCACTTGCTTGAGAGAGACAGAGGGGAAGAGGGAAAGTGAAATAGTACCCCCTCTCCTTCTCCATTTCTTCTTTCAGGATTTTGGGCATGGAAACACACATGGCTGGCATGTTTTTCAAGCTTCTACCTCTGTGACTCAAGCTGAGCATTTGGCCATGTTGATCCAGTCACCTTCACTACCATGCCACTAACTGGCACTATCATCAGCATTTTATAAATAAGGATACTGCTGCTTAGAGGTATTGATTTAACCAGAGCTAGACTTCAGATAAAATCTGTTAGTCTGTAAAGACATGTACTCTTTGCTTAGTCAATGTGACATAACATGACAGTGCATACCATGGCACTACATCCTTCAGGATAACCTCAATCCCATCTCTCTTGAAAGCCTGAATGAAATAACCGATGTGACTTCTTCTGGTCTTCTATTGCTATGATAAAAGACCTATTCAACCCTTGGAAGATGTAGTACTCTTTCACTTCAATATAGGAATGGATTTCTTCTGAGCATGAAATTAAAATCAAGATCCAAAACTTAGCCATTTTAAGGACTATAGGAAGTATTGGAATACTGTAAGAAGTAGTGGAGATAAACTATAGTTACTTAAGACACCTTTTTTTTCTTTTAAATTTTGGTTTTGGTAGATAGATGAGTGCTTAATTCTCAGGAACTGGAATATACAAGAAAGAGAAAAAGAAATGTAATCATTTGCCTCCATGCTTACTAAACTAAATAAGGTTTTATTCCTACGGAACTGCTCAGAATAAGCCACTTTTTAAATACTCTTTTAACAGTTTCATGTTTCGCTTAATATACTTCCCTGTAAATATTGGTTTCCTTTATTAGACAGTTATTACAGTGAAATCACATTAGCACTTTGCAGAATTTTTTTTCCTCAAAAAACCCACCCATCTCTTACAATTACATTAAATTAAATTTAATTCAGGCTCCCTTGTCTAAAAGAAAATATCTTTGCCTTTAGTGGATCTAATTAGCATTACACAGACTTTTCCCATTAAGGGAGGAGTCTTAGAATATTCCCCTTGAATAGAAAAATCTATTTCCCTGTTAATGAAAAAGAACAGAGGAGAAGTCTAGGGAGCTTTACAAGGTAGCTTTTCCTTCCTTTGTCTACTTCCCTCCTTTCTGCTGGGTGAAGGCAGGGATTTAGTAGAGAGTTTATTAGCACTGGGCTGGTTGATGGAAATCAGACTTAATGGAAGAAAACAGAAGACTTCTCAAATATACTATTATTATTAGCTCAGGTATGACCGACTTAAGATAATATCCAGGTAACACCCTTAGTAAAACTTCTAAGTGTGAATGATACATCTTTTGACATTCTAGCCTTCCATTCTGAATCTTTCTCCCTACCGGCAACTGTCTCTAGATGTCTCTTGGTTTGAAAAGAAGTGTCCCGGGGAACCAGCAGTTAGCATAATGGCTATGTCGCTGGACTCCCACGTAGTCGACCACGGTTCACGTCCGGGACCCGGTGGCTTAAAACTCACGCCGGGTGCGTGTGCGTGCGTGCCCAAGATCCCAAGAGGAGAATGAAGGAGAAGGGATTGCGGTGTGACCATCCCCCCTGGGGGGTGATTTCTCGCTTTCTGTCTCTCTGTCTCTCTCTGTCTATCTGGCGAGTGCATGCCCTATAGCGAAAACCTCTCAAAAAAAAAAAAACAAAAAAGGAAAAGAAGTGTCCCAGAGAGAGAAAGAGATGGAGAAGGAAAATGAAAGAGCACCCCCACGGACATTGGTCATGGACTTTACCCAGCCCTGCCTCAAAAGTTCCAAAGGACCTGCTATAATGTTTGATCTCAGCCTGCACCACCATTGTCTCTGTCGATGCTGGTGAAGCTGATGTTTGTTAAAATTAAAATTTGTACGACCAGGTAGACAAGCATCTGTGGATGCACGTTTCTTTATTCTTTTTAATTGTATGGAATATTAGAAATGAGTTTACCTGACTCTATTTGCCTACAGAATATGGTTTCAAATAGCCTGAAAACCAGAGAAACAGTAGAAAGATTTTAACTCAGTCATATAGGTTAGAGAGCTTAAACTTCTTTTTTGGTATTAAACAGAAAAGTATATATTCTTGTGGCAAAGCAGAATTCTAATTCTGTCCCTTGCTATCTGAGGGAAAGTTTTATAAACTTTTTGATTTCCCATTTTCCTTGTCTTAAAAAAATGTTAAAATTGGGACCAGTAGATGGCATAATGGTTATGTTGCTAGACTCCCACATGGTCAACTGTGGTTCAAGTCCTGACCCAGCAGCTTAAAACACACACCCAAAATCCCAAGAGGAAAATAGAGGAGAAGGGATTGTAGAGTGGCCAATCCCCCTACGGGGTGATTTCTCAATTTTTGTCTCTCTCTCTCTCTGGCAAGTGCACACACCCTATAGCAAGAATCTCTCTCTCAAAGAATAAAATAATTGTTAAAATTTATCTACCTGGGGGCCAGCAGATGGTGTAGTGGTTGAGGTGCTGGAATCCAACATGGCCAACCGTAGTTTGGGTCCTGGACATGGTGACTTGCTTTCTCTCTTTTTCTTTCTTTCTTTCTTTCTTTCTTTCTTTCTTTCTTTCTTTCTTTCTTTCTTCCTTCCTTCCTTCCTTCCTTCCTTCCTTCCTTCCTTCCTTCCTTCTTTCCTTTCCTTTCCTTTCCTTTCCTTTCCTTTCCTTTCCTTTCCTTTCTTTCCTTTCTCTCTCTCTCTCTCTCTCTCTCTCTCTCTCTCTCTCTCTCTCTCTCTCATGAGTGCATGTACCCTGTAGCAAATTAAAAAATTATAATGAAACTAAATAAATTAAATAATTAAAAAAGAAAAATTAGCTACCTGTGTTTCAGAGAAAATCAAGCAAATTAGTATGGCTTGGCTAGGCCTGCTCTGCTGAGGCTGTATGCACTGCTAAGGCACTGTACTCAGGGAGGCATAGGATCAATTCCCAGTCTAACTTTAAGACCAGGCATGGTGTGGTGCACCTGTAATTCCAGCAACTTGGGAACCTGAGGTAAGAGAATCATAAATTCAAGGCTGGCCTGAGCAACATAGCAAGACCCTGTTTAGAAAAGAGCCTGGTGTAGTTGCATGTGCCTGTGGTCTTACTTATTCTGGAAGCTGAGGCAGGAGGATTGTGATGTGGCAAGACCCAATATTAAAAAAAGAAAAAATTACTTAGCTAGTTTTGAATCTTCATAAATAATAGCTGTTACTCTACTTACATATGGTAACTGAAATCAGGTGGCCCTTTCACCCCATCAGCCATTTGCCCACTGTGTCATCAGCTCCCTCCCAGAGGACAACTTAACTATGGCAAGAAATATCAGTGATCATTGTATGGCCTTTGGGTTCTGAAAAGACCCAGTCTTTGTATTTTTTAATCATATTCTCAAAAATTGGTTTAAGTGATTCATGAACTTTGGAGAGCTTCCTTTAGGAATTGCATTTGGGAGCTTTTATACATGTTTTTGCCTCATCATCTTATCATCCAAATACCTCTGAACCTGTTTGTACAGCCAAACGTGAGAATGTATATGGAATTAGTGCTTCATTTGGTGGCCATGGTGAAAGATATGTGAACCAGAGTTGAAACAGGAGTCCTTAACAGGCTACTGTAAGATGGTGACAGTAATAGAAAGAGAATGTGGAAATGCATTTATTTTAATCCTTTGATAGTCTGTGCTCAGCACAGAGGTCTGTATGGTAACTATTTATAAATTAGAATATTTCTTTAGGGACCACTTCATTTTCTAAACATACAGAGGCACACTCTCAGAAATTGAAAAAAATGCAAAGAATAAAAAACTAGACTGATTGGAAAATTAAGTCATTATCTCAGCTGGAGGGCAGTATTTTGCCTTGAGCTGTGTTTTGAATAGCCTGTGGAATTTACTTAGATTATTTGAGCTAGAGATTTGTAATTTAAAATGATATTCCTTTGTATTTACATAGAAGCTTTCATTTTAGAAATGCTAACTACTGAAAAAATACCTTATCTGACCTCCTGTGGGAAGAGAAAAGATAGAAATGATAATAGAGGTCATTGACAATGAAGTTATTGAGAGGATAATTAATATTTGCAAATCCATGATAACCAAGATAACCCAGATTTTGTTGTAGAAAAGAGAGATTGGAGAACAGGAAGGAGTTGAGGTTGGATATGATAATGAGTTTCATTTTCAGTGTGTCAAATACTGGTGACTATAAATTTATTTTGTACTGTCTATTGTTTGCATCATTATTGCTAGGATATCTGAAGGTAAAAAGCTTGACTGAGCTCATTTTTGCCTTAAAATGGTTATCTCACCAGAGACATATCTTGTAGTATTAAGGAGAAAAATTATAAACTACTGTAGTTAAGTAATAAAATTGAACACTTAGTTATTCCTACAAAGCACCAAGTGCTGCTCTAAATGCTTTGTATGTATGACCACGTCCATCTTTATCAGAGTCCAGTAAGATAGACACACAATTCCTGTTTTTAAAATTGGGGAAACAGGGACGAGCAGTTAGTGTAATAGCTATGTTGCTGGACTTCCATGCAGCCGACCGCGGTTCGAATCCCGGACCCGGTGGCTTAAATTCACACCTGGCGCGTGTGTGTGCATGCCCAAGATCCCGAGAGGAGAATGGAGGAGAAGGAATTGTGGCGTGGCCATCCCCCCTGGGGGGTGATTTCTTGCTTTCTATCTCTCCGTCTCTCTCTGTCTGGCAAGCGCACACGTCCTGTAGCAAAAACCTCTCCAAAAAAAGAAAAAAAAAATTTGGGAAACAGAGTCACAAAGAAGTAAACTGGTCCAATTTTCACAGCTAATAATTAGCAGTTTCAAGATTCAAAACCAAGTACGTTTGATCCCAGACCTCATGCCCTTAGCCATTATCCTCTGCTGCCTCTTCTCTCCTTTTTACCCTTCTCTTTCTTTCTCTACCTTCCGCTCCACTTCCTCTTCCTTTTTATCTTTTACTTTTTTCCCATTAAATACACTTATCTATTGCTTTCAAAGTTTATTTATGCCCCTTTTTCCTTGTACCTATTTCTCTTTTCTCTTCCCCTACCTTCCTTCCTTCTTTTCTTCCTCATATCCTTCATTCCTACTTGCCTTCCTTCCTTCCTTTTTCAGTGAAAAATAAACAGGCCCCAGTGAAATGCGTGGCTTCAGAGATGTGTGTTGGAGATAGAAAAAGGGAGGGCTCAGATGACTCCTGTGTTGTTGGGTTGGAAGTAGAGGAGTTGGTATGTTTTCAAGATATATATAAATAAAATGTAATATAGAATTACTTATAAGGATGTATGGATATGTATTCATACTGTATTAAAAAGATTTCTTAGGTCTGTCCAGTGATAAGACTCAGGAATGATGGCTCCTCAGTTGTAATGAGTCTACCTAGAGCCCAGCCTACGGGCCTCAAAGGTGATAATGGTGCCAAAGCAAACTAGATTTGGACCTTTCAAAGTGGTAATCAGTTCCTAGCCGCCAGAAAAGCCACATTCTGACCCATGAGGTTTGACAAGGAGGAAGATTTTATTAGGATTACTTCATCCGGAAGACAGAGGGCTTGCTCAAATGACTGTCTCCCCAAACGGCTTCATAGAGAAATACTTCCCATCCAAATCCTCAATCAGGTTCATATATACAAATAAAAGATTGTGCAGTTCTGATTGGTTAACTCAAACGGCTGTCCTATTGGTCTATTATTGAAACCGGTACTGTTTTGATTGGTTGCTCTGCTGCAGCCAACACTCATACTCCCTTCCTTCAGTGGTGGTCAATGTTACGTCCTTTAGTCTTCCTGCCACATGTACTCTCCAAGCCGACATACAAAACCGCATTTAGTACGAGTTTTCCCCATCCAGGCTAGTTCTGGCCAGTTACAGTAAGGCCATGAGGTTAAAGAATGCTGAAAAATATCTTCTGGAATGAAGATCTGAGAATTATGACCATTCAGTGCCATATGTTAACCTGGATTAGATTCTTTTACCATAAAGAAATTAGTAGGACAGGTAGTCAAGATCTGGTGCCATCCCTGAGTGAATGGTATATGAAAGTTTTTTGTATTCTTTTTGCAACTTCTCTATAAGTTTGGAAATATTTTGAAATAAAAATTGAAAAAAAAAATAATAGTAATAATAATAGCTAGGATGATAGTTGGTTTTTTTTTATTCTCTAATTCTTTTTGTCAGTAAATTTAAAATTGTGGAATTTAACCAAATCCTCAGACTCAAGGATTATTAAACTCCACTAATCATGGATTAAAATGAGTCTCTGCTAATTACAAATAATGAGTCTGAATAATGGCAACATTTTCACAGTCTTTCTTTTGGGAGCAGACTTTGATTCACTGAAATGCCATGCTTTTCAGAAATGGGCTGCATTTCAGCACCCTATTTCCCTGAATTGCTTTTGTAAAATCATGTTTCTGAATGATACTAACTCATGTGGTTTTTAGAGCATAGGTTCCAGGTAATTAAAGGAAAGGTACTTTTCTTACTTTGGAATAATTTCAAATGTGAGAAGCAGAGAAGAAATGCCATGTACAAAAAGCACACAACAGATTTCCTGTTAGGGTATACATCTGCCTGAATTAGTAACTATGAAAATCTTATTACAACTGATTGTCTTCTGTTTACCTCACTTTCTTCCAGAGATGGACAGATATCAACATCATATTTTCTAAGGATTCTTTTATTTTATTGGGCCTACTTTTACAATCTGCCTAAATTTGAATGAATTCAATAAATTCTATTTTGGATCCTTAAGACAAGGACCTGGATCTGTAAAAAGTGAGATATTTAATCATACTAAACCAGTTATTGGTAAAATTTCATTGTGGTGATCCCATGGACCAAGGTTTCTGTTGTCTGCAGTAGCTGTGGTCAGGCTGCTTTTAATTTTTTACCACTATTTAAAAGGTACTATAATCATCATCCTTGTACTTGAATTTAATTTTACCCTTAGAATAAATTCCTACAAGTAAACTGTAGGGCAAAGGAATGTACATTTTTCAGGTTTTTGGTAAATATGGACGAATAATTTATAACCACAGACTGAAATGCCACTACATATTTGAACCACTGAAGTTATTTGTAATATGAAAAATACTATAATGTATATAAAAATAGTATATTTAAGGTATCCAAATAAAGCCCTGAGTTTAAGTATTCCATCATGTTCTTAGAAGTGAATGTGTTGAACCCAGGCTACTCCATGGGACCTGAGAACCTTGAACGTCTCCTCACCAGGGAGGCTTCAGAGAAGAAAGGATTGTAAACTGGTTCCTGAGAGTATACTGGAGGGCTCACATACAATGTGATTTTTCCTCTTTTTTTTTTTTTTTTAATTAGAGATTTTTGCTATAGGGCATGTGCGCTCCCCAGAGAAGCAGAGAGAGAAGGAGAGAAAGAAATAGAGAAATCACCCTCTGAGGGGATTGCCACACCACAGTCCCTCTCGGGATTTTGGGTAGAGACATGTGTGTCTGGTATGAGTTTTAAGCTGCCAGGTCCAGGACTTGAACCATGATCCACTACGTGGGAGTCCCATGACTTAACCATTATGTCATCTGCTGGTCCCAATCTTCCTCTCTTTAAGAGACACTTGGCCTTCAATTCTTTGCCCCCCCCCCGTTTTTTTTTTTAAAGGGGTAGGGCTAAAATTGGAGGCAGAATCTTCCCTCCTGCTTTCCCTTTTAAACTTTTTATTGGCTTTATCTAAAGCCAAATCTCCACAAGGAACAAATGTGTTCATTTTTCTCCAACAGAGAAATTGGAACAAGGTTGGCTAGCAGCACTAATAACCTCCATTTCCTTAAAGTGTGTCATAAAAATCCCTCACCACTTCTCTAAGTCTCCTGAAGACCTCCTGAAGGTCCTCCAGCAGTCAGCCTCCCACCTTGCTCCACCCACATAGAATGACCATATGATCTAAGGAGCTCCAAGTTCTAGCTTTTCCAATAAGTTTATGCTTGAAACTTGGAAAGTGTGCATATTTTCAACAGGGGTGTCTGTTTTCCACCAGAACAACGATGTTTCTAACGATGACCTCTGTTGCTAGTCTTTTTTGATGTCCTTTTGGCATGACTTAGGCATTTTTCATGGACTTTTTGCAGTGAGATACTATTCTAGGGCAGAAATGAAATGTTTTCTTTTTCCAATAACTTGAAGGGGTGGTACATCCATTAAATCCAGTTACACGTGTAACAGAATGTACTATTGTTATTGGCACTGACCTCATTGATTAATTACAGGCCAAGCCGCTTGTCAACTTCCTACTGATTTTACTTCCTGAGTGATTAGTCCCAATGTTGCTTCTGCAGTTGAAGTAAAGGAGGCCTACAATAATAGTCCTGATTTGGAACACTCTCCACTCTACTGACGTTAATTAACTAAACACTCCAGAGAGGAAAAAGGGTATTTATTCTTCCATAGATGAAAAGGGTTAAGAAACTTGGTGCAGACCATACGGCAAGTCCCTGGTACCAACCAGATGGGATAAGAAAGAAGTCAGCCATTTCTCTTTTAGACATCTGCCAGATGGGTTTGGGTAGAGTGAAGGTAGCCAAAGAGCCACAGGAAAACAAATATTGAATAGTTCATGGCATATTTACCACAAATAGTGATTATCCTCAGCCAGGTCCCTAGTCTGAATCTAGATGGAAAGGTGAAATGAAGCCACCCTCCCATAGTTTGGGGAAATATTTCTAGTAGGAAATTGATGAGGAATTATATTAATCAGGCTAAAAATTAAGCTATCTTAATGGAGACACTCCCAATGTATAGTGGCATAATGAAGACAGAGTTACATTTCACTTTAAAGTGACAGGTCTGAGTTGACAGCCCCAGTTAATAGGGTGGCTTTATCCTGAGCAACCCATTAAGAACTAGGATTTTCTCATTTTGTGACCTTATCTTCTTCTAGGGTATTATCTTTATCTGCATGGTTGATGTACAGTCATAGGCATGTCTATGTTCCAGCCAGCTTGAAGAAAGAAAAAGAAGGGGACTTCAGGGCATGTAGCTTGACTTATTTGCAAAGTGACCTGGAGTTGCACTCCATTGGCTGGAAGTTTCATTCCACTGACCGGAAGTAGCTATCCCCAGCTGTAAAGGAGGTTGAGAAATGCATGTGGTTTCCAGCTGGGTAGCCATGACTTCCCACTACTGTGAAAGAGGAAAACTGCTATTGGTGGACAAGCAGCAATCTCCATCACAAATTCGCTAAGGCGCAACTTTACTTTGGCAAGTTTTATCCAAAGGCACATCTATATATGTTTGTTAAGTGATTTAATTGAGTCTGAAGCAGTATAGCACATTCTTGTGTATAGATACCACATCCTACCCATGTGTAAACATACTAACTAGGCACAAGTGTTTTCTCTTAATTTAATCATGCTGCTTACTTAAGCCTAAATATGTTCACTTGCTCAGCAAAGTGGATATATCATATTTGCTTTACCCGACTAAGCTTTTCTTCTTGAATGAGTTTTGATGTTCTTTCTCTCCCTCTCTCCCGCTCCGTCTCTCAGGCCACATAAATAGCATTCCTTTCCCTCAGATCTCAATAACAGAGATATGACACGTATAACCGAGGCCTAATTGAGGCTATTCATATTGTGAGGCTGCTGTCTACTCCTATATCAAGCACCGTTTGTCATAAAAGGATGCTTAAGTACAGGAAATCAATCTTGTACCAACAGCAAGCACATGGAACACCAGCCTGCTACATCAAACCAATATAAATGGATGTCTGGATACTCATCTCTAGTCCAAATGGCCTAAATTAAATTTCAGTAGATTTTTAAGTTGAAACAGACCTGTAGAACTTTACCTTTTTCTTCACTGTTTTCTTTTGGTATCATTTTATATCATTTCAATAGGTAGATGTAAAAAAGCTGCTATGATTTAAGTTCTCTACATGATTCAAGTGCTTAGAATGTAAAGGTTGACACATACAGAATTTTTTTCATTGCCAAAAAACATGAGCACTCACTGGAAAGAGACAAACAGAGAGAAAAAGAGGGAGCCCTAGATTATTTGTTTCATTCAGGGAACTTCTTTAGACATGGTACAATCAAGGTATAAGCAACATTCAACAGGAGTATAGGGTAGGGACAGATTAATTAAAAAATGAGACTATCTTATGAAGGCCACTTGAGAGAAGGAAGATAGGAACTTACTTCACTTTTCAACCTTAGGTGAACACAAGCAGTGGGACTTCAAAACACTCATGGAAAAAAAAAAAATAAGTATAAGTCTATTTTAGTATCAAAACATTTTGAAATCCATGCAGGGTTTTTCTTAATATACGTTTTCCATGGGTTTTCTAAGACCCCATTTGTAGGAAGACCTGGCCAGAAGAAGAGTTGAGGTACAGAAAGGAAAGAGCTCAGAAAAAAGGTGCTCTGTTGTGTTTGGAGTGAGCTGGGAGGTAAGTGAGAAAACTGATTAAGTAGGTGGAGGCCAAATGTGGATGGATATAAAAACATCTAAGAAGTTATGTCATAGGAAGAGATCCGGTTCTCAGGCCAGCCTGTGGCCTAGTGGTTGATTCAACTGGTTATCACATGACAGTCTGCAAAGGTCAAATCCCAGACACAACTTGAAAAACATGCTAGTGTGTATGCACACCTGCCTAAAATCTCAAAAGAAGGGAAAACGGAGGAGACGGAATTGCAGTGTGACCATTCATCATGCAGGGTATTTTCTTGCTCTCCCACCCCACCCCCGTCTTTTTCTATAAAGGGCACATACCTTTTATCAAATTTTTTTTTAATCTCATTATAAGACAAAACTCATAGTTTAATTAGTAGTTGCTACTTCTGTCAAACTCTAAAAAGAGCTGACAATGTAAAATGTAGAGATTGACCCCAAACTGCTGTTTACTTACTCCTAGAATAGTCCTCTGTGTTGTACAGTAATTTCCAGGTGCAAATGCTTCAGTTAAGTCACAGTTTATTGCCTATTCATTAAATGCTAGGTGTAGTGTGCTGATTCAGATGAGCCAAGATAAAGGAGATCAGGTAGCAGACATTGTCCAATTTTGCCTACATACTTTACTTTTCTTCCTTTTTTGCTAAAACTCAATCTCATTACATATGATTGAATGAGCTAGGATTTTGACATAGAGGTCAGGGTGTACTAGGTTCCCAGGGAAAAGACTAGAAACTGAGAAAAGTCAACATAGATGTCCTTCTACTATGGACAGATAATTTGAGGTTGACCTCTGTTGCAAGTTTTCCATCAGATATGAAAGAGGGCATGCTGATGGCCTGGATGGTTTATGGTGGGGTCTCCAAATGCTAAGGGACTCACATATAGGACCCCTTCGAAAGACTTTATTACCAAGCCCAATGTGAATTTACCTGCTCTCAGAACAAAGCAATAAAACGCACCGAAAGTACTTATGATGGCCTCTGGCTTTGGAAATATGGCTTCAGTGACCTCATATCCTCTTAGACTGAAGTTTAATATCCCTGTTTTCTGAAATAAGAGCCTGAATAGCTTGTGGTTCCTAATGGGCTCCGTACTTCCTGCAAATGGGGCTTTCTGTATTGACTTGGCTTTGTTAATATGGGCTTTACATATCTATATCTGTATCTATTTATCTAAAGATATATATATATATATATATATATATATATATATTTATTACTGGGAGAGAAGAATGTTCAGAGAGATGAGAGATGATCTTGGCAGTATTCAGGAACACTGTGGAATGTATTCATGTGTTTCTATCAATCCAAATAGTACATTAGTGTAACGAAAACAACCACATCAACAACAGAAGCAGAGCAGATAAGACACCAAGCGTTAATTACGTCACTCTTAATCTCCTTATTTTGACTATCATGTTATCATTTCAGAAAGAGTTTTTATGTCTAATACAGTTTTGCTATTGCAGAGACTAGTAGGAATACCAAATCAATTTTTGCTAAATTATAAGCATACCAGTTGTTTTACAAAGCTCATGACAGGGGCTTAAAATATCTTTCCTCCCAAAATGGCATAGAATTTTATCATTTTTGCTGCAGGCAATATAGCAAGCATCTAGCTTCTGACACATGAATTGTTGCAAAGAAAAATGAAACATTTTCTATCTCTGTTTCTCTGGTGGTATCTTATTTCAACAGTAGCTAAACTGAAAGAGTGAACTGCGGATCATTTATTTAGTGTTCATTCTTGGACCTTAGATATATAAATAAAACAACAGTCTTATTGGTCTTGTGGTTAATAAATATGTATCATTTTTAACTTGTCTAGTCACTAACTCTTTTGAAGACAATATTGTCTAACAATAGGTCTAGAATCTTCTAATTCTTTTTTTTTTTAAAGGATGTGAACTACTTTTTGGTACTGATCAAAACACATTTATTAGATAATTGAACATTTGATGATATTAAAGAATTATATTTCTTTAGGTATTCTGGATATTTTATTTGCTTTGATGAGCTTTATAGTTTCAATTGTGGTACAATATACAAAACATAACATTTACCTTCTCAACTATTTTTTTTTCTTTTTTTGGAGAGGTTTTTGCTATAGGGCGCGTGCGCTCGCCAGACAGACAGAGAGAGAGAGACAGAAAGCAGTAAATCACCCCCCAGGGGTATGGCCATGCCACAATCCCTTCTCCTCCATTCTCCTCTCGGGATCTTGGGCACGCACGCACACGCGCCTGGTGTGAGTTTAAGCCACCGGATCCGGGACTCGAACCGCGGTTGACTACGTGGGAGTCCAGCAACATAGCCATTACGCTAACTGCTGGTCCCCGCTACTCAACTATTTTTAAGTATAGAAAAAAAATTCAGTAATATTAAGTACACTCACATTTTTGTACAACCAATCTATAATATACCTCTTTTCATCTTGCAAAACTGAGACAGCTCCCCAGTCTCCTCTTTCCAAAGCCCCTGGCAATTTCTTTCAGTCTGCATAAATCTGAATTTGACTGTTCCAGGTACCTCATGTAACCAGGATATGCATACGGTTTTTGTCTTTTTGTGACTGGCTCATGTTGGTCTTTTGATAGTAGCCATCCTAACACATTTGAGTGCCCACGGGGTGAATGACTCCAAGCTAAGTTGTACTGGGCTCTGAGAATATTTTTTTTTCTTTTTTTTGAGACCTTTTTTAGTTGTTGTTGTTATAGGGCACATGTGCTTGCCAGAAAGAGAGAAACAGAGAGACAGAAAGCGAGAAATCACCCCCCCCCCCCAGGGGGGATGGCCACTCCGCAATCCCTTCTCCTCCATTCTCCTCTCAGGATCTTGGGCACGCAAGCACACAGGCCCGGCGTGATTAACCTGCCAGGTACGGGACTCGAACCACGGTCGACTACGTGGGAGTCCAGTGACATACCCATTGCGCTAACTGCTGATCCTGAAAATACTTTCTTTACAGTCCATTGATAAAGTAACAGTTATCTAGTCCCATCAGCTAATGCTCAGGTTCACTGTATATCTTCCACATTCCCTAAGGGTTAACAGCCACAACACTGACCCTGTTGCAAGACGTAGTATTCTTTGTTTGTAAGCCCTGACATAAAAGGAGCCTGAAGATTTATGAACAGATTTTATTTCAAATGTATTTACTAATCTTTTAGTGGAAGGCATATCAATGTAACATGACTCAATTCCCTAGTTTGTGCAGAAAAGCTTATTGAAACGAAAAAAAAGGAAGAGGAAAATAAAGAAAACAATAACTAGTGTTTCAGTTTGTTGTGCTGCTAATAATATATGTATATAGGATTAGGAAAAAAAATGCATATGGGGCCAGCCTGTGGCATGGTAGTTAAGGCAGTAAATTCCCTTCGGCCCCACTGTGTGATTCATGTACCAAACCTGGAGGCTTGAGAAACACTGAATGCTCATGCATACATGCCCAAAATCCCAAAAAAAGGGATAAATGGAGGAGAAGGCATTGCATGACCATCTCCTGGGGGGGAGGGGAGGATTCTTAGTTTTTCTCTCTCATTCTCTCTCTCTCTCTCTCTCTCTCTCTCCTTCTCTCTCTCTGTCTCTCTCTTTCTCTCGCTCATGGGCCCTCTAACAAATGTTAACAATAATAAAAAGGAAAAGCATCCATATTTAAGTGCTCATTCATATATATGTGTAGGTACTCTTCCTTCGTAGCCAGGGTCTTGAGGCCCACATGTGCTCTACCTAAACCACGCATGCACTTTACTTTTCACTGTCTTCCTTTCTTCTGTAAGATGTAAGCTTCTTTTGGCCAGGATGGATGGGGTTTGACAGGGACCTGAACCTCTTGGCTGAATCTGGCTTCAGTACATCTGTTCAGAAGAAGCTGGTGCAAGGGTGCCTTTCTCGTGTCTCCATCAGACTCCCCTGAAACTCCTCCGCTCCCCAGTTTGTGTGTCCTCATGGCTTCACCTTAGACTGCATTTCTGAGAAGGCTAGAATCTGCTGAATTGAGTACAGGGATGTGGGCAACTGAACAAAAAGTGTTTTATTTATTTCCTGACAGGCTTTTAACAGGCTGCGGTTATAATGGGAGAGAAATGCATTCTGTCCACAACACAAATTGCTTTTCTTTCTGAACATTATGGTGGTACTTCCTGGCCCAGGAGTTCCCTGGTTGTTGAATTTGGTCTTTCTTTTGTTGGTCTATAAACTAAGAAAGAAAAGAACAAGACCTTTGTAACCCAAATAACGAAGTAATAATTAAGTCCTTTCAAAAGGCAAGCTTATTCCCACATCTTATTCCAAGGTACAGGACATACTTTCTCATTAGGAAACCGTTTAAGTATTCATCGGTAGTGTATCAGGCAATAGACAGAATAAATAAATATGACCTCATTCATACAGAGCTTCACCCCCCAGACTGACACTTCATGCACATACGGGCCTGTTCCCAGATGCCGTTAGTGTTATTCGGTAACTGTAATGATCAGATGCCCCGGACTACTCCCCTACCCCCACCATCATGCTCTCAGCTTGGATTCTTGGCTTCTGGAACAGGAAGGTGTGACTGACACCCACATTTTCTTGACTAGCCAAGGACAAGAGAGAGCACTAGGCAATCTTTATGTGGCCCAGAAAAGAGTGCAGGAGATGGGGGTGACAGAGCTGTTTGGTGTGAGAGACACTTAAGAGTGATGCTTCTCAGGTCATCACAGGGTGACCATTTGTCAGGTAAGACATATACTACACTTTTGCACATATTCTTTTGTTTTTAAAGGTTTTTGCCATAGGACACATGTACTCACCAGAGAGAGAGACAGAGACAGCAAGAGGGAAAATGAGAAATCACCCCCCCGGGTTCTATGGCCACTCCACCATCTCTTCTCTTCTTGGGAATTTTGACATGCACATATACCCACCCCAGTATGATTTTCAAGCCACTGGGTCTAGCAACCATACTGCAGTCAGCCATGTGGGAGTCCAATGCCTTAACCACTGCTCCACCTGCTGCCCCCTGAACATATTTCTCTTTTAAGAATTCCTGGGGAGATCCTATACAAGTTAGGTAACTACATCATCTGTGTAGTTGTCTCCACTAAGTGACTTGTAGCACCTGACTACCAAATCCCACTTTCTGAGAACCAGCAAGAACAGCCCCAGAATTTCCATAGAGGATGGGTTCAAGGAACAGCTAGATCCGAAGGGACTTCAGGGTCACGCCTCAAAACCACATTCACAGAGTCAGCACAACTTTTGGTTCAGATGGCATGCGCCTTTAAGGTGATTCATGGGCTGAGGAGGGTGTGGGCGCCATGCTTTGCCTAAGCTCTCTTCTGAGCTGTGCAATACTACAGTGCACTCGGCCACCACCCGTTCTCCCCCTGGTGAAAGAATCAGCTCTATGGGTCCACTCAGGTAGAGAGTGCAAGAGAATGAGCCATGGGTGCCGTGAGATTCAGCCTCTTACTCTGCTCTGTTCAATCAGATACCATGCTCTTTGGTACCCAGTTATTACATAAGAAGAATAACCCTCTTTAATCGGGTCATCTGTGAAAAGTATTTGACTACATAATCTATACAAGGCTTCACTTCTGCCAAAAGCATAGCCATGTAGTCCTACCAAGAGCTGGTGGGTGCCCTGTTCCCCCCACCAAGGCCAATTGAGGTCCTATGAGTTCCAATGCACTTGCAAGGCAGCTCACTCTCAGTGTGCCCGCCTTGTATTACTAAAATGTTTGGAATTTCTTTCCCCATCGCCTGCCCTTTACCACTTGAATGGCAAATGCTTGTGTCCATTTTCTTCTCTCTGCATTCTCTGAAATCTTTTTCTTCTGTGTGATTCCTTACTTCCTCCCTTTTATCATCTCCGCTCTCAATATTCTTTTTCCTTATACCTGTCTCATTGCATCCTCCTCATGCACTAATGTTTAACAGAGTCTTTGGTAAATCACCTCAGTTGTTAAAATGCCTGATGTTGCAAATAACCAGGTCATATTTGAGTTGTGTTCTGGCTGGAAATGATGCAGGGTCACCTTCTCTTATAGCTGTATTACACTGTAGCTTAACTGATACCCTTTAAATGTTTACCCATCAAATCTTTTCAAAGTAAATGAATAACCCACTTTTCTTTCTTTAAAGCTAACTCATTTTGTGTACCTACAAGCAACAAGATACTTTTAACCCTCATGAGAAGTCCATAAAATATTATCATACTCCTGCTGAGAAAGTGGAAAATCAAGGGTTTAAATGTTGTGCCCAGACTCATAGAGCTGGGAAAGGGACAGAGCCATGACTTAAACTTCAGTCTCCATGTCTCCGGCCAAGCTATTCCATGTGCATTATGGAGACCCAGTCAGAGAGTTCTTGAATTGTGAAAGCCCCGTGACCATTTCTCAAGCAGTTCTTCTCTGGTTGCTTGTTTTTATGGAGAACAGGAGTAACAGGTTTGGCATGTTCCTTGCTTCTCTGTGCCAAAAACATTGACCCAAATTACGCTCTGAGAAATGTAGGCTTTTCTTCGGAAATGGCTCCTGTTACATATTATTGATATAAGGATAGAAAGCAAAATGACCTACAGATACATGACTAGCCTCAAGTTTATAACTAAGTCTAATATGCCAGGCCGCTATGAAGCAAAATGAGAAAAGTCTTTGTGAAATGAATATTGAAGTAGAAAAAAATGCATCAGTAATCTGTGGGAATACAAATGATCTCATTCATTTGAAAGATCTGTATTTCATTTCATGTTTCCTAAGAGAAGAATCTCCACATGATAGCTCTTTCTTAGAAGCTCCTAGTTGGTGAATAATTTTGAAATCCATATCAAGAATCTTACGGGGATTGGGAATGATCAAATATATAAGCTATGGTAGAAAGTTTACTAGAATTCTCTTTTTAAAAATGATTTTCTTAGGTATTAAGAAGATAGCATTTTTATTTGTGCTAGGTGTGTGTTCCCCTGGAAGTTGTCTGCCTAATCAGGCATAAAGAATTTTCCTTTATGGGACCAGCAGTTAGAGTAATGGCTATGTTGCTGGACTCCCACATAGTCGACCGTGGTTCGAGTCCCGGACCCGGCGGCTTAAACTCACGCCGGGCGCGTGTGCGTGCGTGCCCAAGATCCCGAGAGGAGAATGGAGGAGAAGGGATTGCGGTGTGGCCATCCCCCCTGGGGGGTGATTTCCTGCTTTCTATCTCTCTGTCTCTCTCTGTCTGTCTGGCGAGCGCACGCGCCCTATAGCAAAATCCTCTCCAAAAAAAAAAAAAAAAGAAAAGAATTTTCCTTTATGGGACCAGCAGTTAGCGTAATGACTATGTTGCTGGACTCACATGGAGTCGACTGCGGTTCGTGTCCCGGAGCCGGTGGCTTAAAACTCATGCCGGGCATGTGTGCGTGCATGCCCAAGATCCCAAGAGGAGAATGGAGGAGAAGGGATTGTGGCGTGGCCATCACCCTGGGGGGGGTGATTTCTCGCTTTCTGTCTCTCTGTCTCTCTCTGTCTGGCGAGTACACACCCCCTATAGCAAAAACCTCTCAAAAAAAAAAAAAAAAAAACAATTTGCCTTTGTATACCACAGAGCCTTTGTGTCCACAGGGTCAGTTCTATGAAACAGTGGTAATGTGGTGCTCAAGAGAATTAGATCCTACATGAAACCAGGGTTTCAGTCCCCGAACTGGTCAGCCTGAAACATATCGGACATGTGTGCACAAGTGCCCAAGATCCAACAGGCTGGAGGACTGGAGGAAGGAGATTGTGATGTGACCACACCCTGTGAAGGGTACTCCTCTGTTTCTCTCTCTCTCTCTTACATGTACTCCATCATGAATAAAGAAAAACATTCTTTTACAGATGTCCATCAAATTTGAATGCCTCATTTGAGATGCACAGAATTCTATGAGGGGTGAGAATGTAGATATTCTGATTCTATACATGAGAAAACGGAAGCTCAGATGGTTATGTGAATTGTAAGACATCTAAACAGAAAGTAGCAGGGACAATAGATGTCCTGTCTTGTGAGATACCATAGTGTAATGGGTAAGGTGAAGGACTGTGGAGTTTAGGGCTCTGCTTACTTGCTAAGTAACCTTGGTCAGGTACTAAGCTCTAAGGAATTCGTTTTTTTTCTTTGTGATAATTATGATGAAGAAAATCATAAAGACCTAGTAGAATGTTCTTAAGATATAGTGAGGTAATGGCTGAAAGTCCTCACACAGTTCCCAGTACAAAATAAATACTCAGTGAATGTCCACCCCCACAATGGTTTTAACTCCCAGTTTTGTGCTCTTTCCTCCACATCACTCTGTTCCTGGTGGTTGCAGAAGAAACTTCTGAGAATATAGTCCTCTGGACTATATCAAGTCTGGAGAACAGAACAGTCCTCTGCTACTCTCCGCCTCTCTGCTTGGTGTTACTATCCAGGGTAACACACATTTTTCTCAAGAGCATAGTCTCAATATCCTAGAAAGAAACATTAGTAGAAAGTTCAGAAGTTCCAGCAGATGGCATGGTGGTTAAGGTGCTGGATTCCCACATGGCTGACCATAGTTCAAGTCCCAGACCTGGCGACTTGAAAATCACAATGGGTGCATGTGTGTACATGCCCAAATTCCCAAGAGGAGGATGGAGGAGAGGGGACTGCAGTGTGGCCATTGCCCCTGGGGAGTGAATTTTCACTTTCCCTTTCTTAGAAACATGAACTAGTAATTACAGAAATTAAATTTCACTTTCTAGGCTGGTTTCCCAAGAAAATATTTCCACCATTAAAAGTTACATACCCTGGGGCCAGTTAGCCAGCATGGTGGTTAAGGCAGGCAGAACCCACATGACCAATTGCACAGTTTGAGTCTCAGACCCAGCAACTTAAAAAAATATGCTGGGTGTACGTGTGTGGATGCCCAAAAATCTCAAGAGGAAAAGCGATTACAGTGTGGTCATCCCCCTGAGGAGTGATTTCTCACTTTCTCTCTCTCTCCCTCTCTCTATCTGGTGAATGCATACACGTTATAGTTATATAAAAAAAAGATTATGTGATCAGTCTTGTGCTTATAAGCATGTAACCAGAAGATCTTATTCTTTTTTTCTTTTTTATGTTTTTGGAGAGGTCTTTGCTATAGGGTGTGTGCACTCACCAGAAAGACAGAGGCAGAGAGACAGAAAGTGAGAAATCACCCTCAGGGGGGATAGCCATGCCACAATCCCTTCTCATCCATTCTCCTCTGGGATCTTGGGCACATACGCACATGCCCGGCATGAACAGCCACCAGGTCCGGGACTCAAACTGCAATCGACTACATGGGAGTCCAGTGACATAGCCATTACACCAACTGCTGTTCCCCAGAAGATTTTCTTCTTTTGACTTTACAAGAGAGAAGGTACCCTACACATAGGGAAAAAGTCTATACAATCAAAACCTGTTCTTTCAAGTGTTTATATCTCAGAAAACTTTAATAAACATTTCTAGGATTTGCAATACTTTCCTGTGCCCTTTAAAACTGATCATGACTAAACTGAAAGGTTTAATGACAATGCAGGTCATCACTATAACACCCGTGGTCACACTATGCTATAATGACCTGGCTTCCATGACACCTTAGGTACCATTGTCTTAGGTAGGTTGTTGCCTCACCATGAAAGGGTGTCCCCTCTAAGGATGACTGTGCCTCTTGACTTCTCATATCTCTTTTTTTCTTTTTATAGCTGTCCTTTTTGCCTCTTATTCTTAGCTGTCGACTCTTATTGTCGCAACCTACTCCTAACAGCCCTGTTTTCCCCTGTAATTATTCCACTGCAATCCTCTCCATGAATTGAGGAGCCATCAAAATTACAGTTATTAGAACTGTGCTTAAAATAAGAGTATGTGGACTCTTAGTGAGGTCCAGGTGGCCTCTCTCCCGAATTAAGTGCATGAACTTCTGATTACTCCTCACTGGCAGCTGCATTTGAGATGGTCAAGGTTGCTGCCCTCAAGAATATTAAAAACCAGTTGGGGAAAAAGGACTTACATTTTTACAAATGAAACAGTACAGGTATGTTTATAATAAACTGCTTAATCCTGATAGTAAGTGCATTAGGAGTTCAAATGAGGTGAAGCCATTAAAGATGGCTTCGTAGAATAGGAGTAACTTAAACTGGTTCTAAAAGAACTGCTTAGAGTCACACATTCATACAATCACTTTAATAAATATTTACTGAGTATCAACCATTTGCAGACTGTTGTAGGTACAGAAGACATGATAAATAAGCTAATCAAGGTTCCTGCTTTCAAGGAAGATATGTTCTAGCAAAGATAGAAAGACCATAGACAAGTAACTCAGAAAGTAATAGCAGTATTTCAGCGAGCAAAACTACTGGAAAAAAAATAACAAGGTAGGAAACAGGAAAGAGAATGCTAGAGACTAGTTGGGGGAGGCCATCAGGCTCTACTTTAGAGAAGGTGACTATTAGGCTGGGCTGCAAAAGAGGTGAAGTTTTAGCTGAAACTTCAATGGTGAGGAGGATCTAGCCGTGGGAAGGGCAGAGACATAGTTCCAGTAAAGGGAACAGAAATTCAAAGGTGTCAAGTCTGGAGCAAACTCAGCAACTTCAAGAACCAGAGAAAAGGCTTCTGAGACAAGAGCCAGGGGAGGAAGGGGAATCTCATCAGAGAGGGAAGCAGGCTGGGACACGTAGGAGTTTGGATTTTACTGTGAGTGCATCAAGAAGCCAGAAAAAGATTTTAAACGGGGGAGTGATGTGAACCAACTGTTTTTTAAAAGGTTACCTTACTGCAATGAGAGGAAAATGGTGATGAGGGTAGGATTGGCGATGAGAATAAAGACCAGCACAGACATTCCACACAGATATGGCAAGAAAAAAAGCTCAGAATGCAAGATGTGCATGTGCACCTCCTTGCCCATTGTGGGGAGATCTTCTGCTAGGAAAGGGGGGGCAAAGGTCTCTGAAGTAAGGGCACAAATGTGCAGAATCTTTATTATTATTATTATTATTATTATAACAATCCTTTATTATTCTTTTAACATTCATGGATTTTGTAGTGTTACTACTTTCATTTCTGTTATAAGTAATTTGTGTTTCTATTTTTTCTTAGTCTGGATAGAAGCTTATTGATTTTATTAATCATTGTAAAGAACCATCTTTTGGTTTTATTATTTTCTATTGATTTTCTGTTTCCACATTCATTTATTTTTTTTCCATCTTCTTTTTTTCTTTTTAAAATTTTTTATTGTTATTTATACATTTAATCACTATACATAATTTAGGTTATAAAGAGACTTTACCCATCATGATACACACCTCAGTCCAGCCCAGTTGAGAATATTATACATGTCCTCATCAACAAATAATAAACCAAAGCTGTGTCACACAAATGTCTTAGGCTAGAATCTGTTACCTAAAGAAGAAACTTCTGGGGTCAGCTGGTGGCATGGTGGTTAAGGTAGCTGGATCCCACATGGCTGACTACGTAGCTTGAGTCCAACAACTTGAAAAATGCACTGGGCACTTGTGTATGGTGTCCAAAATCTTGAAAGGTGAAATGGAGGAGAAGAGATTGTGGCACAGCTGTCCCTATAAGGGGTGCTTTCTCACTTTCTCTCTCTCCGGCAAGCACACGCACTGTTTAGTAAATTAGAAAGGAAGAAGAAGAAACTGCCAGAGCTGAGAGAACCATTTCTCTCTTTGTTCTTCTGAAAAAGAGCTTAGGATTGATATTCCCACTTTTATTTCTAAGACTTGATTACCTCTGAAATGTTATTAAGAAATAACAGGCCCAGCCATGGTGACATGAGTGGTAAGGTGCCACCGTACAGGCTGGGGCTGGATGAGAGGCCCGGGTTGGTTCTCAGACAAACCCAAATAGGCGAGGTGTGGAAGCACACACCTGCCACCCCAGCGGACAGGCTGGGGCAGGAGGATTGCAGTATGGTGAGACCCTGTAAAAAAAAATTCCACTTGATCTCAATCAATCAGTCTCTTTCTCTCTCTCTCTCTCTCTCTCTCTCTCTCTTTCTCTCTCTCTCAAGAAAGGAAAAGGGCAAGGAGAAAGAGAGACGATGAGCAAATGATGCAGCCAGTTCTTGATTTTGAAATGGCTAGAATTTAAAGTCTACTGGCTTGTGCCCTCTGTGAATCTGGGGCTTTGGAAATCTGACAGTTCCAGGCAGGTATTGAGAATCCTTTGGAATCTGCTTTTTCCTCCATAAAAAGAAAAGTAATAGCTACTAACATTTATTGAATTCATGCTGTGTGCAAGGCATAGTCTTAAACACTTATGTGTACTACATCATTTAATTTCCACATCCTTTCTCATGCCAGGTTTGCGAATGAGGAGATAGGCAGAAATGAGCTAACAAGCTTTTTCAAGCTGACAGATCATGAGAAGTGGTGGCAGAATTTGAATCCAGGCCTTGTGAATTCTGACACCAAGCTTTTAACCACTGTTCCTACTCTACATCCCTGTGGCTTTATTGGCTGATGCCATGTTCCTGAAGAATATTTAGGGATACAAAATGACTGAAGTATGTAGCAAGTCCAAAAGATGCAGACGAGTCGCCCACGCTGTGCTCCTGGAGAAAGCTCGCTATTCAGCCGGACCCCACTCTGCATTGTTGTTATTGCTGCATCCCACTGCAATTCACCCAGCCCAACGTAGCTTCTTCCCTGATAGACAGATGATAGAGGGTTACTGCTGAGTTTATCACAAAGAAATAAAGTAGAGCAAGCTTTCTGAGACCTGCGAACAAAGGATTTGGGGGACTCAGGATGGGTTCCTTGTTATTCCAGGTATTCGTCAGTTCTCACAGATACCAGCCAGAAAATAAAAGTAACTTCTACAGCTTCCATGTGCTTTTCAACAAAGATGGAATAGGCCCATCTACATATGAAGGTTCATATTGTTAAAAATTTCATTACTGGGAACCAGCAGTTAGCGTAATGGCTATGTTGCTGGACTCCCACGTAGTCGACCATGGTTCGTGTCCTGGACCCGGTGGCTTAAAACTCACGCCGGGCGCGTGTGTGTGCATGCCCAAGATCCCGAGAGGAGAATGAAGGAAGAAGGGATTTCGGCGTGGCCATCCCCTCTGGGGGGTGATTTCTCGCTTTCTGTCTCTATGTCTCTCTCTGTCGGTCTGGCGAGCGCAAACGCCCTATAGCGAAAACCTCTCCAAAAAAACCAAAAAAACAAAAAACAAAAAACTTCATTACTTCCAGTATGCATACTGGGAGATAGGGCGATAGATCATTTAACCTTTGGGACCAACAGTTGGCGCAATGGCTATGTCGCTGGATTCCCACATAGTCGACCGTGGTTCGAGTCCCAGGACTTAAACTCACGCCGGGCGCGTGTGCGTGCGTGCCCAAGATCCCAAAATCCTGAGAGGAGAATGGAGGAGAAGGGATTGCAGTGTGGCCATGCCTCCTGGAGGGTGATTTCTCGCTTTGTCTCTCTGTCTCTGTCTTTCTGGTGAGTGCACGCACCCTATAGCAAAGACCTCTCCAAAAAAAAAAAAAAAAATCATTTAACCCAAACTTGACTAATCAGAACAAATGTACAGAAGCCATGTTAAATACTAACATGTACTACCTCTAATTTTCACATCCTTTTCCATGTCAGTTTTGCAAATGAGGAGATAGGCAGAAATGAGCTAACAAGCTTTTTCAAGCTGACAGATCATGAAAAGTGGTGTCAGGATTTGAATCCAGGCAAATCGTGTTTTCTCGGTAATTCTCCAAGTTGGGCTCCCAGGTTATTAGTGAGAATCACAAACTTTCTGCAGCTCTCTGCTGCTTTCCTACCTATAGCCCTGTGGTAGTTATTCTTCTCAGGGTGCCCTGGAAAAAGCATTTCCTGACCCCCGAGTAACTTCTGCTTCCTTCCAAATGACTATATGAATATATTAGACCCAAACCACTGAAGTCACCAAAGTCTAAATGAGGGCAAAATAATGAACTGTGTTCTCTCACCTATAAATCTCAACATTAACTTCTTAAGCATTCCAATAATTTGTTTGTTTTTTACTGGGCCTAGTGCACACACTTGTGTTCCCAGCTACTCACGAGGTTTAAGGGAGCAGGATCACACTGCAGTGAGACCCTGTCTAAAACACCACACACACACACACACACACACACACATGCACACACACTCAACATAAAAAAGAGTGTTTTGGGTTGTTTTTTGTTTTTTGTTTTTTGTTTTTTTTGCTTTTAACTAGAGCCCTATGAAATAAAACTGTCCATGGCTCAGTTTCAGCAAGTCACTGAAATTTCAGCACTTCCACATTTCTCTAAAGGTGTACATGCAGTTTAGATTATTAGATTATTGGATAGTCAGTTTATGCCATTTCTTTCCCCCCTGCAGAGCCCTAACTGGGGTCAGCTTTTGTCCCGTTTACTTGTCCCCCACATCTTGCTTCCTGTTTGGATTGTTTGCAGCACTCACCATCAGGCCTTGTGCTCAGTAGCTGTCTGTTACGCAGCTGTCAAGTTGGACAGCTTTGAGCAGTTTGCCAGATTGCACTGAAATAACCAGCACTGGAAATCTAGTACCAAAATGCAGCATAATGTATGCTTTTAAAATACATTTTTCTTCCCTGACTTTAGGCTATTTCAGGATCTTTGTTTTTTTTTTTTTTTTTTTTTGGACCGGATTCTCATGTTCTGCATCCTAAAAACAAACTGAAGTGCATATTTCATCTTGCCCTTAATTCTCCCCTCCCATCTACTTGTATTCAGAAGGCTGTGTTAAGCATCGGACTCTTCTATGCGGAGGAGGCTGGTACAGTTTTCATTTGCTCTGGACTTGATGTCACGCGCACATCTCGTTGAGGTGCTGCTCAGTATGTGTACATGCCGAATGGTACTGTTTTGTTCTAGTACCCATTAGCCATGTTGAATTTTCCATATTCCCAACCAGACAGGCAGCTTCTGGAGAGTATATCTCCCATAGTAACATGTTGAACAGGTAGATAAAGGCTGAAAACATCCTTTCTAAAGAGGCAAACATTGGGCCAGCCACTGGCCTCATGGTTACAGCTGGCTGGCTTCTACATGGCCAATTATACAGCTCAAGTTCTGGACCCAGTGGCTTGAAAAACACACTTGGCACATGTGTATGTATGCCCAAAATCCCAAGAGGAGAATGGAGGAGATGGAATTGTAGCATGGTCATCCCCCTGGGAGATGCTCACTTACCTACTCCCCACTGTCCCTCATCTTTCTCTCTCTGTCTCTCTCTGGCAACCACACATGCCCTAAGGTAAACTTAAAAAAAAAAAAATAGCAAATGTTGGCCCTAGATAAAGTGGCACAGGCAGGAGATCACCTCTGTATGGTGGCTGGGGCTGCATAGAAGACCCCAGATTTGGCTCATGAGCTGACCTGCACAGGTCAGGCATGTTTGAGTGCACCTGTAGGCCTGGCCAACAGGGAGACAGGAGAAGGAAGGCCCATAATGTGGTGAGACCCTGTCAAAAATGCCTGTCACTGGGAACTGGAAGGTGGTTCAGCAGTACTGTGATGCTCTGCAAGGCTAACCTGCCTGAGAAGGCTCTGATTCTGCACCTAGAGCACACAGGGCACATGTGTGCCCACTGTCTGCAGCTGGCTGAGACCGGGGGAAGCTGTCAAGATTCTGTTGGGGTTCTCTCTCTCTCACTATCTCATAGAAGAAATAAACTAAAAAAAAAAAAACCTACCCCTCTTTCTTTTGCACGTGTGCTCTCCCTCTCTCCTACTCTCTCTCTTTAAAAAAAAAAAATTAAATTTTAAAAATAAAATGTTTTAATACAGATAGACCAATTTTTAGAGTAGAGATTATTTTCTACTTTTTAATTATGGATTTGTGCTCAGGGAATGCAGAATAACCTTATAAACTTAATTATATTTAATTAGTCTTTAATTATCTTCCACATCGACAGTACTAGGCTGGGAATCTTGAAGAAATAAATGACAGAATTGTCCTTTTTGCTGCTGATTAGTCATAGTCCTCCCTGGGTGGTCTCTGGTCTCATGGTCTCCCCCCCCCCCCCCCCCTCCAGCCCAAATGGTGCTATACCTCAGGACCAGGTCACCGTTCCAAGCACAGAATTTCCTTTCTCTACTTAAATTTTATGTGCAGATTTGGACATTCATTTCTCCTCAGTAATTGACCCTAATATACATAACCATCCAGACATCATCTCACCCTGCTTCCAGCAGCAGCTTCCCTCTCCAGGAGGGTGGTCTCGGCCACCCTGGGTCCTTCTCTGGCATGGTACTCGCCCTTCTAGGTCAAGCCAAGCAAAAGGCAGTGTTTGGTAATGGTTGGAGCAAAGGATTCAGGGTCAAGCAGGCCCAGATTCAAAGTGGACTCTGCTAGATATCAGCCAAGTGCTCATGAACCGTCTTTAACCATTTTGAACCAGTTATCCTCGTCCGTACGTGAATTCCCCTTTTGCGGTGTTTATGAAGATGGCGATGAGGTTAAGTGTGCAGAGCAGTCTCCATGGTACCTGGCCCATGGCAGGGGCTGTGCTCGGTGCATGAAGCTCCAGTGTGGTGTAGCACCGTCCTTGTGAAGCCCTCCCAGTGCCTCCAGCGTCATCACCTATCTCCTCCTGTACTCAGTCTGGGCTGCAGGTTTCCCAGAAGGCCAAAGCATGGATGTCATCCTCTTTTGAATTCCCACACCTCACCTACTTTGACAGACAGGAAGGACTTGACAAATACTTATTGACTCTTGTCTAAGTGACAAAAGCAATCCTCCCTCCTCCTGTTGAGGATATAAATGGACAGCACGTGTGTCAGGGAGGCCATCAAGGAGCACCACCATCTATCAATGACCAGGCTTCTCTGATTTTCAGGGGGGCTGTTCAGTGCCTGAGGCCAACAGCCATTCATCCCACAGACACTTACCAGGTGCCAACTCTCGCTTAGCCATGGGCAGAGCCCTCAAGAACAGTGATGAGCAAGACAGATGTGATCTCTGCCCTCTAACAAGTTGTGATCTGGTAGGGAAAAGGTCCCTAAATAAACACATTAGTCTTATAATGAGGAAAACAAGGGGTGCCGTGAGAAAGAATATGAAAAGCCTTGGAAATTCAGGAAATCTCTGCAAGGTAGGTATGGCATGATAATAACTGAAACTGAAACCACTTTCAGATTGCTTGTGAATTATTGTATACATCACAAAACTAAACCTCATAAAAATTAACCTCAAAATAATGCAGTAAAATAACTATGATTATATTTCTTTTTACAAATGAAACACTGAAATTCAGGGAGAGAAAATCTTTCCCAGGTCAACCCCTATTATGTGGCAGAGCCTGGACCACTGCCCAGAGTATCCATAATCTTTTACTCATGGTTGGGTGATCAGTTTGTAATACTCCTTGCTAGGGCCTCTTGGCCAGATCGCTTCCGAGTTTTCAGAATGGCTAACCAGCCAGGGCCGTGTGCTTGAACAGGGCTGACAGTAACAATGTCATACTTGAGTCAAAACCTCATAGCCTCCCCTTATTTGCAAGCTGCATGAGTTAGTGATGTGATAAAGCTTTTGCTTTTTTCTCTCATTAGTCCATCAACAACTGGTGACTGACTTCCTATCCTCATCTCCCTCCTGGTTTGTGCTTATTTCTGTCAAGTCAAGAAAGCATTGGGACCAGCAGTTAGCGTAATGGCTATGTCGCTGGACTCCCACGTAGTCGACCGCGGTTCAAGTCCCGGACCCGGCGGCTTAAACTCACGCCGGGCGCGTGTGCGTGCGTGCCCAAGATCCCGAGAGGAGAATGGAGGAGAAGGGATTGTGGCGTGGCCATCCCCCCTGGGGGGTGATTTCCTGCTTCAGGCTGCCTCTGTCCTCCCAGCTCTTCTCTCCAGCTCTGCATTGAGCAGTCGTCACCCCTTGGTGTAGATAATGATAGCAATAACAAAAGCACTTTCATCTGTTGAGTGCTGCCTCTGTGTCAGACATTCTGCTAAATGCTTTGCATGTGTGGTTTAATTTAATCTTTAACACTCTTTTCTGAAGTCGCTCTTATTAAATCACATCTTAGACTGATAAAAACCAAGACTTAAAATGGTCAGCCGATTTGCCCAAGGTACACACAGGGAGCAAGCTATGGAACAAGAGCTCAAACCTGGCTCTGCCTTTATTCCGAGTCTGGTTCCTCACCATCTGTGTGGGCTTTGGAGCAGATGCAGGTGGGCTGTACCCACACCTTACTGCAAGTTCTTTTCACTTGGCTCTCTGTGGATACCTTTGTCAACTAAGAGCAGTAAGGGCAGGGGCAGTAGAGGGCCATTGTGGTGACCTTCATACTTTGTAGATTACACAGGGGTTTTAGCACTGGCCTGTGTCTTCACCACCCTGTTCTGAACCACTTTAACAGTGAAAGGTGAAACTCAGCATCATATTCCATTGTGGTCCTGAGTTTTCACCTGCAGAGTCCATCCTAATGTTAGTACTCTTGGTGGAACTGACAGTTAGGAACCTAGTTAGTATCTTTCGTAGATTTGAAGTTTCCATGATGCTTAGAAATTGTTGTTGGTGATCAATGAAAATGCTTGCTGGAATTCACCTCATGGCATCATTTTCCTGGCACTCTCTCCTCTCCTGCTGCACTGCTCTGGCAAGGGAAGTAGCATAGCTGCTGACGGAGGAGACTAAGAAATAGAAAATGAACCTAGCCACAGAGGTGTGCAGGCTATAGGATGCTGCTGTGCGATGCTGGAGCCATAGGGAAGGTCTGGGGTTCAGATCCCAGGTTGACCTGAACTCACCCAGCACTCAGCCACACCAGGGATCCTGATGGGGAACAGGGTGTGATGAGACTTTTTTGAAGGTATTTCTCTCTCTCTCTTTGTCTCTCTCTTTCTTTCCCTCTCTCCCTCCCTCTCTATCAAGAAAAAAAAAATTTTAAAAAGAAAGAAAGAGAAAAATGACTTACTCGAAGTCATACAACTAACTGAACCTGTCATTCATTTGATTAAAGAAATTGAACCTGTCATTCATTTGATTAAAGAAATAACATAATAACTGTTACATCGTCCTTTTAAATGAAGTTTTAGGGTAATTTTAATAACAGCTTTCTGTTACTAGCAGAATATTTTGTTTGCTTAAACTTTATCTGCTTCCCCCCCCCCACTATTTTCAAACTCACTTTAAAGCAAATGTTTAGGAATTTCTTGCATATACAAAGGGATAATTATTGTTTTTCTGGTTCAGTCTTCGAACAAATTAAACAAGCAGAACTGTGTTTTAAACATATATTTACCAGTAAGCTAAACAATTCAAATGTGATTAACACTGCCCCCCCTCACGTACTCTCTAATATTATCATCTTTTCTTTCCATCTGAGTCCTGTCATTGAGTCTTAAAATTATCACCTGTGTCTCATGGACCTTTAAAATGAGAAGGGCAACAGTTCCCTTTTCTGGTTGATTTATTTTTGTGGCCTGCTCTCTGCATACCTTTAATATTACTGGTGTCTCCTTTGCATAACCCTGTCCAATTTCCTTTGCCCTGATAGTATGTTGCACCAACATCTCTTGTCTCTACCTAAATTTCCGTAGATATGTGGTCCAGTAGATAGAGTGCCTTCTATTTTTCAAACATTTTGATTTTCACCTTAAAATGAAAAGCTGTGAGTACCATGACATCTAACACCGTGGTCGAGGTTTTTAAGTGTGTTCAGGAAATTAAAATCCCTGTAGAAACCATAAGATGATGATATATGGGTGATAAGTGTGACACATTTCACAGGTATCTGAAACAGCTGAGTCATCACTGCCTTTTTGCTGTGAACAAATACTAATTCCCTGACCTTAGAATCTTCAAACGTTAAGTTAATGCATTTTATTTCCATTTCCAGTGAATTGTTTGAGGCAGTATTACACACATGAGTTCTGATGGGTTTTATATTACCAGGATATTGATACTTGCCAACGCTCAGTTAATTTACTTTTCATTTTCAACTCCTTATGGAATGATATGCTGTTAGTTGTTACTTTTCAATCTTGTGTTCACGCTCTTTGTATTGCAATTACTCAGCTTTTAATAGAAAACTAAATGGAAAAATCCTGCTTGGGTGTGAAATATGTGAATGTGCAGGTTGACATATTTTCTGCCTGTTTCTTCTTTTACATCATACCTCAAAACTTCTCCAGCCTATCTCCTCTCTCCTGACAGCATAATGAAGCAGGATATAGCTTTCAGAATGGGCTAGCTGATTGTATAGAAGCATTCCTGGGTAATTATGCCTATAAGAATCAGAGAACTGATAAGAACTTGATAGTGATATAATGTTCTTCATGAAAATATAGTTTTGAGTTCAGCAATAAAAAACACAACAACAACAAAAACCTGAAAGTCTCAAATCCAGGCACAGCAACATTTTCTTTGAGCAACCAGTGCTCAGGAAACACCAACTCCAAAAAAGGCCAGAGTAGCTTCAGAGAGTCAGGTAGCCAGCGTCTACTAGGGGAACCTCGGCTCTGCAGAAGCCTACTGGGAAGACTCGTGAGGAAACTGTAGCCATAGCCCCAGCTTCCAGAAGTGACAACTTCATGGCACAGAGCAAGGACGGGAGATCATTAAGATAAATGGGACTTTTGCTCAGAGACACTCCCTAATTTTGCATTTTTGTGGCTATGGTTTATGAATCCTGCTGTTTATGAAAGCAGCTATTTTGTTTTACATACATTCTGAGTATTGTGTCCTTGAGCACTTACTCAGCTGAGAGATCCATTCTTTCTTACCGATACTTATCCATGGCAGCTGAATAATTAACCGTGGGCCATCCAGTTTTCGGAATTCTAATGAACCACGTACACCATTTGTTCCATAGTACCTCTTTACCTCTTCTATAGCAGAAATGAACTTTTAAAAAATTAGTTTATTGGTGCCAGCAGGAAGCATGGTGGTTAAGGTGCTGGATTCCCACGTGGCCAACCCCAGTTGAGTCCTGGGCCCAGTGGCTTGAAAATCATCCCAGGTGCATGTAATGCACACAATCCTGAGTGAAGAGTGGAGGACAAAGTACTGTGGCATGGTCATCCTCCCAGGGAGTGATTTCTTACTTTCTCTCTCTTTCTGTTTTCTTGGGTGACCACATATGCCTTATGGCAGAAGCCTAAAAATAAGTAAGTAAACAAACAAACAAATAAATAAATACATAAAATTATTCATATACTTATTTTATGAGAGAAAGAGGCAGAGAGAGAGCCCCCACACACACACCCAGGTCTTCACACCATGATCCACCCCAAGTCTCAAGCATCCTGGATCACAGGCACATACCACTTACTGGGCATGCTCAGGGACATCCCAGGTCACAAACCCAGGAGCTTTACCACTGTACCACCTCCTGGTCCCAGAGATGTACTTTAAAGTGATTTATTGATAACAGCAGAGTGCTTACAGGGTCTCAGAATGGGAGAATTTCTGGTTACAAATTAGTATGAATTTAGATTAAAACCTGTTCGGAATTTGTAGGTGGCTATATCTGTTTTCTGCATATAACAATGTACTGTTGTATAGTGTATGGACTGTATGTGCTTGGTGTGGTGTACGTAGGTTTGGATGTTAATTTGTATGTTAACCGTGTCCTACCAAAATCCCTGATGGGATTGGAATTTGAAAACTAAGTGCACCAAATACTCATTACAGTTCAGGTACTGTCTAAGCTGAATCAGGTGGCAGACATAACAACATGTTTTGGTTTCAAAACTTGTTTTGTGATTTAGAAAGAAAAAAAAAATTTAAGATCAAGTAGGAAAGTGGTAGTCAACAACTATTAGGGCTACAAATAAATTGTTCGTCTTGTGAGTAAGAGAGTAAACTAGAGGGATGCAGTGTGTCTGTTTATCATTTAAACACATTATTTCCTATTGATAGGATTTCAATTGCACTCCACAAATGGGCTTGGAAGCTGTATCATTTATTATCATTTTGTGGGGTTCAGACATTAGATAAATTGACATCGAACTACTAGAAATCAGCAGACTAAAACTGTCTTTCCTAGTTAGTAAGTAAAATGAAGATTTATTTATTAAGTTTGAAATATTGTCAATAATTCTAGGGAAAAAAATCCCATTCAGGCTTCATATTTTTCCACATTAATAATGCACGATGCATTTTGAAGTTGATTTTTTTAAAGTTTTTTTCTTAATAAAACGAATAAGTCAATATTAAGTGAAAATTTGAGGTAATTTGATTTTGATTGAGTTGATGTTTATTATTTCACTGGAATACAGGATTTGCTAACCAAATTAAATGATTAAAATAGTTAGTAAAAAGCATATGAGAAAGGGAATGTCAGTCACCCTTTTAGGTGTCTTTTAGGAAGTTTTTGTTGTGTATCTAGTCTATGTACAACTTTTGTCAGACACAAACTTTTCAGAGGGACATTCTCTTTTTATTACTATTTTTTTTTAGGTACTAATGGAACCTTGTCTAGTAATTCTAGTGAATTCTATGCAGGCCTTCAAACGGGTTTGTGTTATCTTTGAAAACATTTAGATAACATTTATTTATGCTATGATATACATTTTTAAACTGTAAAGCTACACTTTTTTAAAAATGTTCTAAAGTTCAGTGATTCATATAGTTATTTTTAAAAGTTTTTATTTTCTCTTTTCATTATTCCTTCTAGATTACAGGCTTTAGAGCTCCTGCTTTTTACCACTGAAGTTTCAGTTTGAGCATCTTGTCCTCAAAGGGGCTCTTTCTTCGACATCTCAGATCAGTTTGGGTTCCCTCTTGGATGATCTCAAAGCACCTTACCTTTCTTTTTAGCATTTATCATCCTCAAAATTATATAACTGGATTATTTCTTAGAACCTTTCTTCCCTCACTCCTATGAACTTCCCAGAATAAAGATCACGTTTGTCCTGCTCACTGACAGTGCCTGGCATCCAGTAGGCACTTCCTTGTACAGTTATGGAGGGAATGATTGCCTGTGGACAATGATGGCAGCCTTCAGGCCTTTGCCTCCTGCACTTGAGATGCTCTTGTCTGAACACATTTAACTCACTGTTTAAAAATGAATATTTCAAGTTGCAGGATTAAGGATGCTGTAAAACAAGTTTCTTTGACCTTGAATCTTCTATATGACCTATTCTGCTGCCCTCCCTGCCCCCCATTTTATTGATTCATTTATTTCTTTCAAGAAGGAGAAACGAGCATCCCTAACTGGAACTTCATGCCATGATCCACCCCTAGCCTCAGCCAGCCAGGATCACAGGTATCCAATATTCTCAGGGACGCCTCAGGATGTGAACTCAGAACCTTCCCCATGGGAGACCAGTTGCACTACCACTGTGCTAACACCTACACATCTGCTAGCTATTTTTTTTCTTCCTCTGATCTTCAAAACATTTTTTTCTTAGTGAAGGGGAAATTAGTAAACAAAAATATTGAGCAAACTATCTTCCCACTATTTTTTGATATACTACAGTGGTATATGGATAATCAGGGGAAGGAAATCAAATTGCAATGATCTGGAAGATATTGGGAAGGAAATCAGGGAGAAAAAATAGAGGCATGACATTTGTGGGACACAGAAAGGGTTTATTACATATTAATGATAACATGTATAGTATTGTCAACTGGACTGGTCTGAGAAGCCAAATGATGTCTAGCAATCAAATATTTAAAAAAAATAATAATAAAGGACCAGCAGTTTGCATAATGACTATGTCGCTGAACTCCCATGCAGCCAACCGCAGATCGAGTCCTGGACCCTGTGGCTTAAACTTATGTCAGGCGTGTGTGCATGCGTGCCCAAGATCCGAGACGAGAGTGGAGGAGAAGGGATTGCGGCGTGGCCATCCCCCTTGGGGGATGATTTCTCGTTTTCTGTCTCTCTGTCTCTCTGGTGAGCGCACGCGCCCTGTAGCAAAAACCTCTCCAATAATAATAATAATAATAATAATAAAACAAACGACAAAATTCCAAAAAAATTGCAATGATCTTATGAAAGATGAATGGTAAAATTAGCTGACAGACAGTTGCGTAAGAAAACTTGACTAGCACATTTACTCTCACTGTGTAACCTTTACCGTTTTTTAAAACCTTTTGTGTCTTGGTTTCTTAATATTCAAAATGGAGAAAAACAGTGGGACACGCCTAGTAGGGTTGTTAACAGATTAAGAAAGATAATAAGACAACATATGAAAAGCATTTATACAGTATTGGGCACATTGAGAACAGAATAAATGTTAGCTATTATTTATTGTGTTCCTATATTTAGAATCTTAGTGATCACACCTCCATGTTTTTCTTTCCCTTGTTTACATGTTACAGTGATCTTCCATATAAATCCATTTCGATTGTGTACTAAATCATTTTTTTCCTTTTTTTGCCAAAATAACCTTAACAGTTAGTTACTTATTTCCCCATCTTATCTCCATTAAAAGTCTTCTCTTTGCCAATTGACTCAGGTCCACACCTAGTAATGAGAATGATAAGAAACCACCTTAACCTCTTCACCCAATGGATTTTGTTTTTAATTAGAAGAATGAGAGCAAGCTGAAGAAGATCAGAGGGTGTTAAGTACTGGTTCATTGAGGAACATAGACACAGCATGGGAAGAAAATATGGGAGAAATATAAGCAGGAACTTATTTCATATGAATAAAGTCAGGATTTAGATACAATTCTGACAAAATATCTTTCTTAAGTGGGAAGCTGAATTAATAAAAGATTGATGGGGGATCAGCAGCGGGCATAGTGGTGAAGGTGTTTTGCACTCCCACATGGTCGACCGCAGTTCTAGTCCCAGACCCAGCAGCTTAAAACTCACACCAGGCATATGTGTGTGCATGCCCAAAATCCCAAGAGAAGAATGGAGGAGAAGGGATTGCAGCAAGGTCATCCTCCCTCGGACATGGTTTCTCACTTTCTGTGTGTGTGTGTGTGTGTGTCTGTGTGTCCCTCTCTCCCTCCCTCCCTCTCTCTCTCTCTGGTAAGCACATGCACCCTATAGGACAAATCTCTCTTTTAAAGAAATAAATAAATAGGATTGATAGAATAGAAATAGCACAGTTTGTGCCAGAGAGAAGTTATGGCTTTCTATTCAATTTCATAATTATATGAGATCCTGCTGAGAATCAAAGCCCCAGATAACATAACATAAATACTAGTATGGGAACAATGTATGCTATACCATAACACACAAGCAAATAGAAATGTTCAAAGAAAGTTCTGTGTGAAGTTCACAGGTGGGAGAGATGGCACTGTTGGAGAAATCAAAAGAAGCCTCCTGAAAGATAGTAGCATTCAAGATGGACCTTGGACTGGTCGGCCCTATAGCACAGCTGTTAGAGCCTGTGTCCAGGGAGCTGAATTCTATGTGGCTGAGTATGGTTGATGTCCCAGACCTGAAGGATTGAAAAACACACTGGGCCTATGTGCATGCATGTCTGAAATTCTGATGGGATAGAAGAATGGAGGAAAAAGAATCAGGCTGGGACCATGCCCCATTAAGGGGTGCTTTCTTCTCTCTTCCTCCCTCTCCCTCTCCTTCTCCCTCTCCCTCTCTCTCTCTCTCTCTCTCTCTCTCACACACACACACACACACACACACACACTCTGGAATTTAAAAACAAAGAACAGGGGACCAACAGTTAGTGTAATAGCTATATCGCTGGACTCCCATATAGTTGACCGTGGTTCGAGTCCCGGACCTGGTGGCTTAAACTCACACCGGGCGCGTGTGCGTGCGTGCCCAAGATCCCGAAAGGAGAATGGAGGAGAAAGGATTGCAGTGTGGCCATCCCCCCGGGGGATGATTTCTCACTTTCTGTCTCTGTCTGTCTGGCGAGCGCACATGCCCTGTAGCATAAACCTCTCCAACCAATCAATCAATCAAACAGAAGATGGACTTTGAAGGATGAATACAGGTTTGATAGGTACAGATGGTACCCTGAAAGGGCACTGAAAACAGACAGAATGGGATGAGCAAATGCACAGTGTAGGAACATGTGGGAGAAACGGTAATAATTACATTAAGTATGAATGTATACTACGCAGGTGTTCAGAGGGAAAGACTGAGTAATAAAGCTGAAAAGTAATGTGAGGTAAACTTTGCTTGCCATACTGAAAATAACTCCTAAATTTAGAATCATTAAAGTTCTTTAAATGAAAATTATAGCTCTGTACCACTCAAGGATCACCTCCTTTAATTCTAAGACAGCAGTTTCTTGTAGATCATGTTAAAAAAAAATTGAGTAGGGTCCATATGTGCAAGCTTTCTGTTCTGTCCATATTAATGTGGTTTAGGATAACACCCCTCAGCCTTCTTCAGTCAGGAAGATGTTGAAGGTTCCCAGAGTAGGTCGTTCACAGTTGTGTCTTCCAACCTCTTCGTTTTTATTTGTAGAATTAGAAATCATTCTTGCTGATCTATTTAAGATTTAAGAAAACCAGAGAGTTCATTTAAATATACCTTCTTTTGAGGGTGAGAATAATGAGTTCAAGTGTAATTAAATATAGAAAAAGAATTTAGTTTAAAAATAACACAATTAGCCTCTAAACCAACTTTGAATTAAGTTAAAAAGTAATGGAAAGGAGAAAATGGTTCTAACCCTTCTCTTAATCACTGTTTTTCATTATTTTTTAAAATAAATGAACACTTATGTACTCATACTTAATTTTCCACCAACTTTCTTCTTTCCTTTCTCCTTTTGGGTGACTCTCCAAACCACCTCCCTCTGCACTTCCAGGCTTTGTTTGAGAATTGGTCTACCAGGAAAATGAGGAAACTGATTCCCAAAGAGCTATCCTCATCCAAGTATCAGACATGTTTACTAAGATGCTGATAGCGCATGTTCTGGGCATAAAATAAGTTATGGAGTACGTGCTCTGTTTGCTTGCTTGTTTTCTACCTGCTCGGTGCCAGCAGGTAGTATAGTGGTTAACGTGGTGGACTCCCACATGGTCAACCACAGTTTGAGTCACAGACCTAGAGCTTTGAAACTCATGGGCGCATGTGCATGCCTACCCAAAATCCCAGGAGGAGAATAGAGAAGAAGGGATTGTGGCATGGCTAGCCCCTTGGGGTGTGATTTCTCGCCTTTTCTCTTTGTCTCTGTCTCTCTGGAAAGCACATGTTGTCTTATAACAAACACTCTCTTTTTTTTAAAAAAAAAAAAAAGCGTATAACTCAATGTATGTTCATATAATTGTGCAGTCATCACCATAATCAATTTTATAACATGTTTACCACCACAAAAGGAGCCCTATACAGATGATGATCTGTCCCTCCAGGCTTTCTCCCCAGCATTCAGCAGTCACATACCTATTTTCTCTGTACATTTGCCTGTTCTACATGTTCATATAAATAGAATCATATAGTGTATGATCTTTTATGACCAGCTTTTTTTAAAGAATTATTTATTTAATTTATTATTATTATTTAAATTCGCTATAGAGCACATGAGCTCACCAAGGAGTGACAGAGACAAAGAGAGAGAGTGATAAAGCAAGCCATAAGGTCTGGGACTCAAACCGCAGTTGGCTATATGAGAGTCCAGCGTCTTAACCCCCCCACCAACCTGCTGGCCCACAACCTTAGCTATTTTTACATATATGATATTTTCAGAGGTCATCTATGTTGTAGTTCTATCAGTACCTCATTCATCTTTATTGCAGACTAAAGTATCATGGTATGAATATATCATATTTTATTTATCCATTCATCCATTGATGAACATTTGTTTCCATATTTTGGTTATTATAAATAAAGTTGCTGTGAACATCCCTGTACAAATTTTGTCCACATATACATTTTAATATCCACTAGGAGTATATCTAGGAATGGAATTGCTGGGTCATATGGTTACTGAATGTTAACATTTTGAGTAATTGCCTATTTTCTCAAGGTTTTGTATCATTTTTCATTCCCACCAGCAGTGTAGGGGTGGGGGTGTTCAGTTTTCTATATTCTCACCGACACGTCAACGTCTATGTTGATTCTAGGCATCCTACTGGGTTCAAAGTGATATCTCGTTGCGCTTTTGATTACATTTCCCTGATTGCTAATGATGTTGAGTATCTTTTATGTGCTTATTGACCATATGTATTTCTTTCTTGGAGAAATGTCTATTCAAATCCTTTGCCCATTTTTTAATTGGGTTGTTTGTCATTTTATTATTGTGTTACAAGGACTGATTAGATAATCTGGATACAAGTTCTTTAGCAGATATATGATTCACGAATGTTTTCTCATCGTCTGTGGTTTGTCTTTCACGTCCTTGACAGTGTTCTTTGAAGAACAGGAGTTTTAAAATTTGGATGAAGTCCAATTTATCTTATTTTCTTTTGTTACATGTGTTTTTTGTGTTGTATCTAAGAAGTCTTAACCTAATCCAAGGTCATGAAGTTTTAATCCTATAGTTTCTTCTAAGTACACTAGTATTAGTTACATTTAGGTCTAGAATGCATTTTGAGTCAGTGTTTTTGTATAATGTAAGTAGAAATCCAACTTCACTCATTTGCATGTGGATATCCCAGTGTTTCAGCACTACTTGCTATGTAGACTATTCTGTTCCCACTGAACCATCTTTGCACCTTTATTTAAATCAGTGGATCATAAATGCAGGGTCTATTTCTGGACTTTCAATTCTGTTCCATTGAACTATAAGGCTAACAGCAAATTGCTCTGATTACTGTAACTCTACAGTAAGTTTTTGAAATTAAAAAGGGTGACTCATCCATCTTTGTTCTTTTTCAAGATTGTTTTCCTATTTTGGCTCTTGCATGTGACTATCAGGATCAGCTTGTTCATTTAAAAGAAAAAAAAAATGAAAAGCTAGTTGGGACTTTGGTAGATATTGTGTGTAATTTTTAACTCAATTTGGGCAATAATGCCATCTTAACAATATTTAGTCTTCTGAATTATGAAAATGGGGAAATGGGGAATATTTTGATTTGTCTTTTTAAATTTCTTTCAGCAATGCTTTGTGATTTTCACTCATTTGTTTAATTGTTAAGGATATTAATTGTTTTTGTTGCTATTGTAAATCAAATGACTTTGCTAATTTCATTTTTGGAGTATTTGTTGCTAGTACATACAATACATTGGATTCTTTTTTTACATTGTACTCATACCCTGCAAACTTGCTGACTTATTAACTCCAGTGTTTCTTTGCAGATTCCTAAGAATTTTCTCTGGGGAAAAAATCATGTCTTCTACAAATACTGATACAGTTTGAGAAACCAAAATCCAAAAGTATTAAAGTGCAAGACTTTATTAGCACTATCATGATGCCACAGGTGGAAAATTCCACACTTGACCTCATGTGATAGGGCCCAGTCAACATGCAAACTTACAAAATTGTTGCACAAAAAAATTACCTTCAAACTATGTGTAGGGTGTATATATGAAACATAAGAAAAGTTTGTGTTTAGATTTCGTCCTCTATTACAACCATATATACTTATCATTATATATGCAAATATTCCCAAATCAAAAATATCTGAAATCTGAAAAAATTTTGGTTCCAAGAATTTTATATAAGAAATACGTAACCTTTAGTTTTGCTTCTTTTATTCCAATCTGAATGTGTTGTTTCTTATTTAATTGCTTTAGTTAGAAGCTCCAAAACAAATTTGAATAGTAGCAACAATAGTGTACCTTCTTGTTTTGTTCCTATCTTAGAGATAAAGATTTCAGTCACTTAGCAAGAATTATTAGTGGTGGATTTAGCTGTGGGTTTTGCACAGACTCTTTTTCAAGTTGAGTAAGTCCTCTTCTATTTCTTTTTGTTGTTGTTAAAGTGTTTTAATTATGAAAGAGGTGTTAGATTTTATTAAATGCCTTTTCTGAGTCTGTTAGGATGATCATGACTTTTTAATCCATTATCTATTGAAACTGGGCATTATATTGATATTATTAATAATTGCTTTTCAGTTGTTAAACCAACTTTGTCTTTCTGGGAGAAATTTCAGTTGGTCATGTTGTATAACCACTTTTATACTTTGTTGGATTTAGTTTGCTAGTATTTTTTGATAATTATACATATATATGTGTGTGTGTGTGTGTGTGTGTGTATACACACACACACACACACACACAGTCATAAGAGATATTGGTCTTTAGTTTGATTTTCTTACAAGGACTGTAGTATCAGGATAATACTACCCTGATAGAATGAGTGGAAAGTATTCCCTTCTCTATGTTTTGGAAGAGTTTGTGAAGAATTAGTATTAATTTATTCTTAAATGTTTGGTAGAATTTACCAGTAAAGTCATTTGGAATTGGGCTTTATTTGTGAGAAGATTTTTTTGTCTTGTTTTAAATTATTAATTCAACCTCTGTGTTTGTAACAGGTCTATTCTGATTGATTGTTTTTTTTTTCTTGAGTCACTTTCTTCTAAGTTATCTGCTTTGTTAGAATGTAGTTATTCATTCATTATATTCCCCTATGATCCTTTTTATTTTTGTAAAGATAATAGTACTGTCTCCTCTTTCATTTCTGGTTTTTATAATTTGAATTTCTCTTTTTTTTTTCCTTAGTCACTTTAAAGATTAATTGACTTCACTGATCTTTTCAAAGAAACAACTTTAGGGTTTGCTGATAAATTTTTTCTCTTTTTTCTTTTCTATTTCATTAATTATGAGCATCATCTGTATTATTTCCTTTCTTCAGCTTGCTTTAGGTTAATTTGCTCTTATTTTTCCAGTTCCTTAAGATGGAAGTTAAGATCATTGATTTGATTTTTTTCTTTTTTAATATAGTTACTGAAAGCCTATAAGCACTGTTAGCTTCTTTCCATACATTCTGGATGTTGCGCTTTGATTTTTAGTTATCTAAAAGTATTTTTAATTTCCCTCGTGATTTCTATCTACATTGACCAATTGGTTATTTAAGAGTGTATTATTTAATTTGCACATATATGAGAATTTTCAGAATCTCTTTCTGCTATTGATTCCATCCATGTGGTAGAAGAGCATACTTTTTATGTGAGGTCTTCAGACAATTCATGTAAAATGCATAGTATGAAAAACTGTACAAAGAGTTTTAAAAAGTTTTGCACAAAAATAAACTACTAGGTCATTGGGAAAGTCATGTCATATTTTTCTATGCAAAAATGGGTCATGACTTTCTGATGACCCAGTAGTACTTTAATTCCATTTTTCCACAAATGTTTTGAAGTATGATTGTATGATTTGTATGATTTCAATCTTTTTAAATGTATTTAGGTTTGTCTTATGGCCTAGTATATGGACTATCCTAAAGGATGTTCCATGTGCTTTTGAAGTGTTATAGGAATGTCTCTTTTTTGGTTAAAAGTGTTCAGGTCTTCTTTTTTTGTTGTTGTTGTTCTTTTGCAAGATTGTTCTGTGGAGTATGTGCTTTGATATAGAAATCTCAGTAGCATAGTTTTGTACCAATTTAAACTTCACATTTTAACATTTTTCACCTTTATTCCCAGTTGCTTCCCATAGCAAAAATCTTAGTCTGATTGAAATTTGTTTTTGAAAATGCTGTCTCCTAAGCTAATTAGGGAAACAGTACTGTTTATTTATTCTCTATGCTCTCATTACTCTTATCTTCCAATTTTTTTAAAATGTACTTTTAATTGACAAGTCTGCTAAGTTTATTTTTATCACAAGCTCTTTAAAAGAAAACTATAGCCTAGGCAACTTAAACAACACATGCTTATTTCTGACAGTTCTGGAAATTGGGAAGTACAATATCAAGGAAACAGCAGATCTGATGTCTAGTGAGGGCTGTCTTTCTGGTGTGCAGACATTGTCTTCTCCTTTGATCTTAAAAAATCTCTTACTGTTTGATTACAGAATTTAATTCTGTCTTTTATCCTTATCACTATGTCTCCTTTCTAGTCAACCAAGAGAATGCAGTTACATACACTCTGCATTCATCAGGAAATTACAAGTATTTGAACAAACACAGAAATATCAATAGGAGTAGAAGAATTCTTTATTTGGTACAGAAAGTGGGAAAAATTTAAGTTTTCAAGGAAGTCTTTGAAAAAAATTTAAGCTATTACTATATGTATAAAAATCACTAGTACTTCTTGTTTACTCTTAAGACTTAAATTCATTCTCAAATCTTCTTCTTTGAGATGTTGAAATTCATTCAACCACATCAATTGTTTTGGGGAAATGGAAAGAATCAACTGTCCCTCGAGGACATGTGGCATAAGCTTCACTGTGCAATCTGGCTTATTCCTTCAGACGCTGCTACATCATTAGCCTCCACAGGACACGCAGCTCAGGGCCATCTTATTCTTTTGCCATTAATGATCAGAATTTTTCTTCTACTTGTTTTTTCACTAAAGACTTGTCCTCCTAATCTGTGCTGTTTATTGAATATTTGTGATTCCTATGGTCTCTTCTTTGAATTGCTCGAGTTCACATGATGAGAATGGCATTAAAATTTTGTAGACCTATGGGATCAGCAGAGGGCAGAGTGGTTAAGGCACTGGACTCCTACATGGCCAACTGCAGTTCAAGTCCCAGAGCTGGTGGCTTGCTTTCTCACTTTTCCTTTCTTTCTCTGGTCAAGGTAAAAAATGATAGTAAATAAAATTAAATTATTTTTTAAAAAATTAAAAATAATTGCATAACTCTGTAATAAAAGTCACGTTCAATGAGTATGCACAGCATTGTTTCTTGTGCTTTTATCAGCAGGATCTCTCTATCAGAAACTCTTAGGATCTTTACTTAAAATTAGAATTTGGCACAGTAGCTCTGGAACCTGTATTTTAACAAACCTATATAATTCTAAGACATTGACGTTTATATGCCTTGATTTAGGGGCTTGACGAGTAAGTGCTCCATTGTAAATAAGAATTCTTGTTTCCACTGTTAGCCTTTTGTTAACTTCCCCTCAGTACCTTAAAAAATCTGATAGAATATAATTACAAAAGAGTTACTCAGATTAATGCAGCTAATTAATTCTCTTATTAATGCAGTTATTTTTAAACTAAATATTATTCATCACAGACAATATTCCCACTAATCCACTGCTAAGCAATTTTTTGAGAGCAGTAGAGTACATACAACACTGAGTATTTACACGAGCAAATGGAGACAGAGACAGAGAGTGAGATCATTGTTGAGTAAGATTTGATTGTGAATCCATCATTGCTGCTTCCTCAGCCTTGACTCCTGGGGAGCATCTGAGGTTTTCCCTTGTGATAAGAAGCAGGCATGCTGTGTGTATTTATATATCAACTTTCTGGCTGAAGCATCACACATCAGAAGTCACGCGTGACCTGTTTTCATGAGATCCTAGGACGAAGTAGTGGAAAATCAGCTAAAAGGAGGGGAACGTGGGCTTTTCAATTGCAGGGTCACATAGAGTTCTCATTTGAGCCCCAGTAGTTTCACAGTGAAGCCACAAAAGTTAATAAAAAGGAGTTTAAATCTTCTGCCTGAAATGATGCTCTTCTTTCCTGAGACTCCCAGGAAGATACTTGGCTGCAAAAGCAGCCACATGTCTGCCTCCTCTGCTATGTGAACAAGCTTTCTTCTAAAGAATTATGACCCTGTTCCTGGGTGGTTCCATGACAATATATCAGTCACTGACCTGCAGTACCCCAGAGGGACCTCCCAGCAAGCTTGGGTTCAAGGCACCTCTCATAAGGAGGCTGACTTCAGTGGTGTCTTTGAATGTCTTTCATCCCTTGCTCTTGAAATCCTTCCTATTCAGCCCACTTTTGAGATATTGCCTTAAAAATTTAGGAAAGAACTTAGAATGCAAAAGGTTTCTATCATGTTGACCCTCCATTGCTCATTGTTGCTGCTTGGTCTTAATTGAATGTTGTGAAAGAATAAGGTATGCGTCCTTCATTACCTTTGAGCGTACTGAAGGCAGGGAACTTGTTTTATCATTTTCAGTCTTCCCCAGGTCACTGCCTTCCTCACCCCCCCACCCCCGCCTTTCTAATGCCTTGCCTAATATACAGCACAACAGCTCTAATACTATATAAATGCTCATTAGAATTGCATTGATCTGATGATCTGGTCTTAAGTAAGATGGATTAGCAGAGGACAGGTCAATTCATGATTTTTGCTATGAGTACTGGAAAGAGAGTGGGATTATATCATATTAATATTGGAATAATTTGGGACCAGCAGATGGCGTAATGGTTATGTCACTGGACTCCCATGTAGTCGACCACAGTTTGAGTCCCAGACCCGGTGGCTTAAACTCACACTAGACGCATGTGCGTGTGTGCCCAAGATCCCGAGAGGAGAATGAAGGAGAAGGAATTGCAGCGTGGTCATTCCCCCCCGGGGGGTAATTTTTTGCTCTCTGTCTTTATGGTGAGCACATGTACTCTATAACAAATATATATATATATATATATATATATACATATATATATATATGTATATATATATATGGATAATTCATCTGGATACTAAAATGTGGAGAAAAAAATGGATTCTGTAGTTGCTTTTTAAATAATAACATTTAGTGTTTTGGTATTACCTACTTTTAATTATCAAAACTTTTTACTCCATGGGGCAGATATTTATGAAACTCTTACTATGTACCCTAACACTATACCACGTACAAAAACAAATAAGAATACAAAGACAAACGAGACATGACCACTGCTCTCAAGAAACTCATAGGCAAGAAACTTTTACAGTGCAATATAGTAAGTGTTGAAAAGCCATGCACACATACAACGGAAGTAGTTTAGGAGAGAAATTAAGTTCAAGGAAAGCTTCCCAGAGAAGCCCCCAAAGAGAATGACACCTAATGGTGGTTGTACAGTATTTTACAAGGTGAAAAGCAAGAGAAAAGGCATTCTTGTGTGGAGAGAAGAACATCAACATAGATGGGAGATGTCTGGTATTGATAGAAGCTAGGTAAGGCTGGAACTATAGATTTGAGGGAGGAGAAATTAACAATAAAAATCTAAGAGAAGTTGGCAGATTTGGGTCCTAGAACCTGCCATGTTTAGGCTAAGAACATTTTGTCTACTCAAATGCCAGGAAAGTATTCTGAATGTTTGGATACAGATTTGCAATATAAGAAGATCTCCTTTGCAATAGTGAGAATTGGGAAGTGACGGCATTCAAGCACCTCATTGACCTGGTGGTGATTCAGGTGAAAGATAGTGGTGGCCTGAACTAAAGTCTAATGATAGAGAGAAGTGGACAGAATCTGAAAATATGAAATATATGCAATTTGTGGGGCCTTAAACTGTTTGGCTCTCCATACAGAAAAAGAAGAAATGTCAGTCTGACTTAGTAGGTGTTTGTTTGCTGGGGCTGCTATCAACATACCACATAATAGGCAAATTAGACATAAATTCATTGTCCCCCATTCTGGAGGCTAGATGTTTCAAATCAGTGTTCAGCAGGGTTGGTTCCTTGGGAAGGCTGTGAGGGAAAGATCTGTTTAAGGCCTCCCTCCTTGGCTGTGGATGGCTGTCTCTTCCTCGTGTCTCTTCACATCATCTTCCCTCTATATGCTTCTGTCTGTCTCCAGATTTCTACTTTTTAGAAGAATACTAGTCATTTTGGATCTGGGCCCACCTCCATGACTTCACTTTAATTTGATATCTTCCACAAAGACCCTATCTCCAAATTGGACAGAATTCAACCCAAAACCATGGGTGTGGGGCTGTGCACTGAGACAAAGAACACAACAGAAGATTTGATGGTTGTAGGAAGGAGGGCAGAAATGGTTTCATGCTGCGCCGTCCATGCTACATTTTCCTTAAATATATTATGATATTACTGCCCCCTAAGCTGCTTGCCTTTGTGACATTGATATTATGCCTATGCAGCACCTCTGTTTCTGTGTTCATCTTACTTTATTGGTTTAGTCTTCTGACAGTGCCTGAGGGAGTAGATCTGTGGAGAAACCATGGGCTGTCCAGTTCGTACACAGGCTGTCAGATTCTGGACCATCGAAGACATTCTGCTTGGATGACATTAATCCACATTTCCACTCCCTCTACCCAAGACAGTGGCTGTCATCGCTGAGAAAGACACCTGCAGCCAGCAAAACCAGCCTCTAGAAGCTCTCTACAATCATGTTGTCAGCTGGAGCCCCCTCCACCCAAAAAAGAAAAAAACAAACAAACAAACAAAAAAAACAACTCAGACAGACGGCCTAGAGAGCAAAGATACTGCTGCGAAATTTAGCAGCTAAATATACTCAGACTTCATGCTGATGCCATATTTCCCCAGAGTTGTCATTGATTGGGGCCATTCGATACTCCATGGAACCAAGCAGGGTACCTGGATTGTCAGTCTCAGGTTAGTAAGCCAAGTATTAATAGCTGTCCTACAATTTTTTTTTTTTTTTTGAGAGGTTTTTGCTATAGGGCGCGTGCACTAGCCAGAAAGGCAGAGAGAGACAAAGAGACAGAAAGTGAGAAATCATCCCCCAGGGTGGATGGCCAAGCCGCAATCCCTTCTCCTCCATTTTTCTCTTAGGATCTTGGGCACGCATGCACATGCACCCATCATGAGTTTAAGCCACCAGGTCCGGATGCAAACCACGGTCAACCATGTGGGAGTCCAGTGATGTAGCCATTATGCCAACTGCTAGTCCCACTGTCCTACAAGTTTTTTTGTTTGTTTATTTGTTTTTAAGCAGGATAGTTGACATTAGCCAAATCCTGAGACACACTTAGCTAATTCCAGATTCCTCACCTCTGTCACTGAAACATTGGGTTTTGTTGAAGGCAAAGATGAACTCCAACTCAGAGAGGAGAATCACGTTGGGCAGAGGGACTTCCTGGGTTTAATTAAAGTACTGAAATTGATGAGGATTGTAAGTGACTTGCCCAATTGCCTGACAAAATGATTTCCACAGATAACGCCTTGTTTTCAGGAAAAAAAGCAAGAAAGTAGCCAGAGCTTTGAAGTGAACCAAACAAATGACATCCTAATGGAGGATTAGCTGGAAAGTGCTTGAGGTCTGGAAAATGGCCAAGAATTACTCTGGAAAACTCTTTTTATTATAACCCCTGGAGCAGTTCCAGAGATTGACTCCGGATTTTTCTAAGGACGTTTCCATCCCAGTTTAAGGAAGGCACTGGAATTGTATTGTCTAACTTATTCAGAGTTCATTTTAAAGAGATAGAGTTGAGAGAATAGATACAGAAGTTAGGATTTAATTTGGTAGCCTGATTTAATACTTTGATTTAATGAAAGAATTTAAAGGAATAACAACCTGGAATTCACTTTGTTGTTGTTGTTGTTAAAGAGGTCCAAATGCATCATTTTTAGCTAAGCAGAAAAGGCTTTTTAGATCAAGAGAAAGATCATTGGAAATCGCATGGGATATCCTAACGTTTTTGTTCTTCAAAAAAAAAAAAAGAAAACCTGCTGTTCTCCTTACAAATGAGGGAGTTCATTAGTGAAATGGCTCAGTGGCTTCTGTTTCTGATAATGGCTTTGGTCCTTTGGTAGCCAGTCATTACATCCCAGAGGACATTAAAGTGTCTCTAAAATGAACAAGAGAAACGATTGTAGAATTTTGTGTTGATGGAGGAATAAAGTGAGTTTTCTTGAGAAACCGGAATGATTGTAAAGAGGTTTGGATTTTCTCCCTAAACCCACAAAGAGTTAAGGAGGGCCTGAAGTAAATGGGATGGTTGTCACAGGACTGTCAGGGCACATTTCCTCCGCTCCATTGGATCCGCCAGCTATTAAGCTTCCTCATTGCACTTCTCATGACCTATGCGTGGTTCTTGTTCTACTACGAAGGGAGGGTGTCCTGTCACCAATGCTCTTCATCCAAGTAAGAGCCATTGGATATAACCACAGTTTCATTTTACCCAGTGATATACTTAAGAGGAAAGGAGTGAATTTTATTAAGGAAGCTGCAACATCCTTAAACAGGCATAGGCTTACTCACCCTGTACATTTTAATTAGCCTGTAAATTTCCAATTATTAGTTATGGATAATCCACCGATGTCTTACTTTTTAAAGGCCTTTAGAGGAAATTAAATGTTGTCGAATCGTTGGGGTCTTCTTTGATATGTGTGTAACTCATGTGAACATTAATGAGTATTTGTGACAGATTAATAAGAGAGAGACCTCTTTATATAAAGGCTAGTAAGGAAGACACAGAACAGTGATTTCAGGGGCCCTCTATGAACTAATAAGGTTGATGGCTTGATTCATAGGTGAAGGTTCTATTGCACCATAGAAGATAAATACAATCTAAGGAGGTATGACTTTATGGTGGGCTGGGGAGGAATGAGAAAACGTAGCTGTCTCCTTTGAAGGTGTCCTTATTTAACAGTTCACAGAGTGAAAGGGAGTCTTTTGTGAAAGTATTCCCTGGGATTTAAACTTTTACCATACAATAGGGCTACTAAATCTCTGGAATTTATAGCTGGTCAGAGGGCAAGGAGAGAGAAAAGGAGAGGGGATAGAGATGCCCACTTAGAAACATTATTTATTAATAATAAATAATAAAGATTAGTTCATAGAGGATGTGAAGTGAGGAAAAGCTATGGTTTGAGAGTCAAGGGTCAACTGTGATTTTAGTCTCACTTCTACAAAAAGAATTTACTCCCTTCAGACTTCAGCAATGAAATGAGATACTGGGACAGGTTCTCTTATAGTCTCCCGTTCTTCTAACAGTTGATAATTATAGTGTAGAGAGCAAAATGTGTGTGCCATTGATAAATAGGATGACAGCATTATAAGGATGGGTTGACATTAATCATGCGATGAATAGAGAAAAAGATACAGTACGAGCAGCTCTGTAAGTGAGCACAGCTATGCTTAGAGGCAACAGCCCAGTGACCAGAGCAAAGGGATTTGGAACCAGGAGACAGATCTGATTCATCATTTGACACCCGCCGAGTGATCTGGGTGGACATTTATTCTCCCAGCTACTATTTCCTTATTTGACACACAGGACAATACAGTTTTCTTCTGCATTGATTCTATATTTTTTCTTCTGTGTCGCTGTGTGGGATGGTTCAGATACTCGATGCCCCGCTTGGTATGCGCCCATAGAAGGCCATCCGCACTGGGCCTGCCCTGCTGGGTGATGTATATGTGCAATGACTCCTTGGCATGCTAAGCAGATATTTTCTAAAATCGTTGTTTAAATAAGTCTTAAAATGTAAATTTTATCCTGCCTGCATGAAGGGAGTTTGCTATTTCAAAGGAATCTTACTCGATTCTCTTCATAAGGGGATTTTTATAATGCTAATTACCTACTCATCATTTATCTGGTTTATTAAGTTTGGCTTCTCCTCTTAGGCATTTTCTTAAAGGACAGCAAACCTGACGGCGTGCTAATATCTTGCTCCATTCACATTCGTCCTCCTTTGTGAGCAGCTGTGATGATATGTGATGACTGACTTCAAGAAAAATGCTTCAGACCTCCTCTCTCGAAACGTTAAACTGGGGGAAGCTTTTCTTCCAGCCACTATTCTCATAGGTTGAATGGTCTTTAAATCGCAATTGACTGAGTGCTTAGTGAAATGCTATATTTAGGGTCTATTGTGTACCTATGTCTATTATCTATGTTTCCCTTTCTTTCCCACAAGGCGCTGTTTCCATGGAAAAAGCGCATTTGTTGCTTAGGAGATTGTCCACTCTTGTCTTCTTGCTTACCCTTCCCATTTGGTCCCAGACAGGTTTGTAATATCATTCACAGTTGCTGGGGAGACTATTATGATGTCCTGTGTGTAAAGCTATTATTCAAGGTGGTGACTTAGCAGCCAGATCTTCTGAAACAAGAAGGGTGTGCATGCACGCACATACACACATGTGCACGCACGCACACACACACGTATGCACTCTGCAGGAATTCTTTCTTAAAGTGGACCTACCACGGATTTTTCAAAAGAAAAAGTACATCAGGCTTTCTTTTCATAATTTAGTAGAATTTAGATTCTGCCCTCAGATTCGTTTCTCAATCATTCAGGATTAAAATAGTGACAAGAAAAACAGGGAGGTGCAACTTCTCTTATGTAAGATTCCACCTGAAAGTGCTACAGCCTGTAGCAGGGCCAATTAATTTGTAGCACACACCCAGGTCTTTCCTGACAAGCTGATCATTCTTTATTCATCAGCGTAACTGGAAATGAATCAAGATGCAGTGGCAAGAAGATAATTCACTTACTCATAACCAAATTAGAAATTTCATTTCACTAAATGGAAAATGAAAAGAGAAGGAAATAACGTATTATTGAGTTCTGACTATGTGCTAAGCAGTTAACATCCTGGGATCTTCTGTCTCATCACTCTGGTGCTGTGACCTCTCCTTCCCTTTCTGAGGCACCTAACTATGGGTATGCCCTAGTCTCTCCCTGCTTCTCATGCCCATCTAAATCAGACTTACACTCTTTCTCATTCCATTTTGTGCCAAATGTCTTGAAAGCATAGTCTACTGTTCCCAACCAACCTGTACATCAGAATTGCTAGGGGAGGGAACCAGCAGTTCGCGTAATGGCTATGTCGCTGAACTCCTATGTAGTTGACCGCAGTTCGAGTCCCGGACCCAGTGGCTTAAACTCATGCCAGGCGCATGTGCGTGCATGCCCAAGATTCCGAGAGGAGGATGGAGGAGAAGGGATGGCTGCATGGCTATCCCCGCTCGGGGGTGATTTATCGCTTTCTATCTCTCTGTTTCCCTCTGCCTTTCTGGCGAGCGTACACGCCCTATAGCAAAAACCTCTCAAAAAAAAAAAAAAAAAGAATTGCTAGGAGAGTCTATTAAATGCAGATTTATAGGTGCCCATTCAGCGGGTTTAATTTAGAAGATACCAAATGAGACCCAGATCCCTGTTGTTGAGCAAGCTCCATGGGTAATTTTGGTGTGCTGGCAGGCACTAGCGCACAAATCTGTACTCACTGCTTCTTAATGCCTCCCTTTTTATTCATTCAACAACTCTCTTCAATTGGCTTCTGTCCCTCTCATGCCAGTGACAGTGCTTTTGCCAGGATCACAGGGTCCCTCCCTGACTGCTGAATGCCATGGCATGGTGGACTCCTGTGGAACACTGAATCTGGCTGGCCACTCCCTTTGGGAATTTTCTCTCCCCTGACACTGGTGACAATGTCCTCAGAGCCAGCCTTTCCCAGCTTTTTTAAAATTTCTTTTTGCTATCCTTTGTAGATTTCAGTTCCTGCCCTTTAGGTGTTGTTTTTCCCCAGGCTATGCTCAGCCCTCTAATCTTACTTCCCTAAGGACTCTGCACAATTTTATCCATTCTTATGGATTAGCTACCACAGATATGTTGATGATATTCACAGCACCTACAACTTTGACCATTTCTTACTTAAGCTTCAGATTCTTAGACATCTCTGGGAGCTGGGGAATGTGTCTGGATACACTGCAAGCCCCTTATGCTCAGCTTGTCCAAAACTAAACCCATTGTCTTCCTCACTAAACCTTTGACAGCATGTTTTCTCCCAGCAGACATCTCAATGTCAACCAAGATTAACACTCGAAGCTGTTCTTCTCTAATTTTTCTTACCTTCAGCATTTGACAATCATCACACCTTCTGATTTTTCTCCTAAATATTTCTCGAGTGTGTTTTCTCTTCTATGCCTCAGCCTTAGACACTCACAACCCCCTGTGACAGTCTTATAACAGGTTCTCCCAGGTATCTAGCTGTAATTTATGTTCTCACCACCCCTATTGGATGGTTAGCTCCATGAAGTTAGAAAATATGGCTTCTTCATGCTGTATTCTCAGCATCTAGCCGAATGCCTGGCAGGTGATCAATAGAGTTAGATAAATGAAAGCATGAACCGTCCAACACACAGCTTCTTTGGAAATTCTTACTTACAGATCAAACATATAAAGCAATAAGCTTGAGGGCTACCGTGTTTAAAACCTGGACTGCCAGCAACCAGATTGGTATTGGTATTAAGTTAAGAATTTTACAGTTTATATCCCTCCTTCAGGTCTCCATCACCAAAGTAGGTCAACTGGAATGTTTTCCTTCCTTTGTTCTGAGAGAGCTGGCTATTTTATTTAAAAGTGACCTTTCTCTAGTTTCACTGTTACAAATCTCAACTTCATGATGAGTTACTCAGACTCATATATTCTCCTCTGACTTATACTGATTAGTAGTGAATTTTGGGTATTGTCAATGTAGTTTGGGTCTTCTCTGTCACAGATGGTCACCATGGCAGTCTCCTCACTGGGGATCTGATATCCTTGTTGAATCTTTTTAGTGTAGGGGCCAGCAGGTGGTGTTGTGGTTAAGGCGCTGAACTCCCACATGGCCTACCACAGTTTGAATCCTGGACCTAGTGGCTTGCATTCTCATTCTCCTTCTCTGTCTCTCTCTGGTCAAATTAAAGAATAATAATAATAAAATAAAATAAAATAGAGTAATTCTTAAAAAAAAAAAGAAGAAGAAGAAAATGGGACTACTGGCTTCAATAAAATGTCATTGAGAAAGTAAAACTTATCCTTCCTTTTTCCTCAGTATACCATGCACAGGCAAGAAAGCATAATTTAGGATAGCAAGCACTTGTCCTATCACTCTGTGGATTAGATGAATCAAGAGTTTCTATCTTCTTTTTCAGTAAGAGGGAAGCCATAGAGCTTCCCTCTGACTCTACATTCCCCATAAAACCTACCATATTTTCTGGTCCTGCACTAGAGAGCTGTATAAAGAGTATTTGTGGTTTCTCAGAGAAATATGCCAGCTTAAATAAGTAGTTATTAGCGAAGCCAGGGATGATAGGTGACATTTGAAAGTCCTTATTTATAGTTGCTGTTTTTAGGATTATATTTGCAGTATTTTTCTTTGCTTCAGTCACTCCCTATGAAAGATCATCAACCAGAGAACATCCCTGAAGACTTACAGAATGGGTTGCTGCACCACCTGCTATGGAGTCAATATAGCCATCCTAGCAAGACCTTGACTTGACTCTCCATGCTAATGAGGACTAGGCATGGTACAGATCATTTAAATCTACAGATAATATAAAAATCTTGAGTCACTCAGTATTTTTTTTATCTTTTCCTGCTGTCAACCCAGCAGTCATTTGAATTTCACATCCTCTTCTTTCCCAGTATGCTTTCATGAAAGGTGCTAATGAGAGGCAAAATGGCCAAGAGGCAGGAGAGAGAGCTGTAGCAAGGGGATGAGCCCAGGCAACAACTGGATAATCAGCTCCTAAAAATCAGCTTCAAAAAGCATTTATATTAAACTCGCCTTGGCTGCTCCTGAAGGTTAGGCAGGCACTTCTATTTTGTAGGCATGAAGGATGGCCTTGTAGGGAACAGGTCCTGTCCAGCAGCAAGGGAGAGAAGTTGAGAAGTAGCATTAGGCAAGGACACACACAGATCTATACAGGAGAGCACAGCCCCTGACCTGTGTGAAAGGGATGTCCCCTGTGCTTTGGGTTCTGCATCAGGAGGTAGAGAAACAATTAACAGGAGCTCACCTTCTGGCCCAATTTGTTCTTCCAAATTTGGCCCCCCCATAATCAAAAATAAATTCATATTCTAGGCCTTTGTTCAGGTAAGAAGTGCCTCTCTTTGTTCACCAGTCTTTAGAGAAACACATTGTTAGAGCACATGAGAGAAATAGGTACTTACTGTCTCCACCTCGACAAGGTGCCTCGTGTTCTATGAGACATCGCCACCTATGCTTTGTCTCAGCATACTTCTCGTTACATACCTGCTACTTTACTGATAATGATTAAAGTTTTGGTTTTACAATTTATTGCATTTGTTTGATAAGCTGTGTATTTCTGGATGTTGACTTTCTTTCATTCTCCACTGCTTTATGACACACATGTGGGTTGACTGTCACCAGCTCTGTGCATTTATGCACTAGTGGCTCCATAAACAAAAGGAATGTTTCTCTTATAAGAGGACTACGACTGAGGACTTTTTAAAAAATCCCTCCTGGGTCAATAGTTTGTTAATATAGAAAACAAAGCTTTTCCAGCCATGATATAAGAAACTCTAGACATGGGCTCAGGCAGCTGTTTCTTATTTGGTAGGTATTCCCAGATAACAAAAAATGTGGCGGTTATGTTTTCCAGGCCAACATAAGCTAAATATGGTGTCAGACACGTTGAAGAAGATTTTGTTTGTTTGTTTGTCAGCATCCTAGAAATCAAGATGATACCACTGTCAACACTGCAAATGTCCTTATAGGAAGAGAAGCCAAGTGTCACCATAGTCCAATATGGTGTCAAATAGTTCCATAGAGTGTCATTCATTCTCTGTGTCCCCAAATTCAGAAGACAGACATGGAGACATAAGAGCAAAATGTTTGGGCATAAGAATGAAAAATAATGAGCTCCCCCTCCTCCCTCTCCTTTTAAAAAATGTTTGCTAGAGGGACCAGCAGTTAGCGTAATGGCTATGTCACTGGACTCCCACGTAGTCGACCACGGTTCGCGTCCCGGACCCGGTAGCTTAAACTCACTCCAGGTGCGTGTGCGTGTGTGCCCAAGATCCCGAGAGGAGAATGGAGGAGAAGGGATTGCAGCGTGACCATCCCCCCGGGGGGTGATTTCTCGCTTTCTCTCTCTCTGTCTCTCTTTCTCTCTGCCTGGCGAGCACATGTACCCTATGGCAAAAACTTCTAAAAAAAAAAATGTTTGCTAGAGAGCATGTATGTTACTAGAGAGAAACAAGGGGCAGAGAGAGAAAGTGAGAAAGCACCAGCCCCCCATGGGTAATGGTCACACCACAATCCCTTGTTCTCCATTTCTCCTCCTTTCAGGTTTTTGGGCTCATATAGACGATGTCTGGTGTGTTTCTCTAGCCACTGAGTCCAGGACTCTGTCCTCCCAGTGAGCCATGTGGGATCTAGCTGCCTTAACCACTATACCACAGGCTGGTCAGTGAGCTCCCCTTTTTAAATAATACACTGATCAGCAAACCTTGTTCTGTCTTTTAAGCTCAGTTCATTCTGCTGCTTATTAATCTTGGAGTGAAAAACGGAACCATGACTGTATTTTTGCTGTGAGTCTGATTACTTTTGAAATCCTTTCCAAAGGTGTTTTTCTGAAGTGATTTCAATGGGTGAGGCTAATAGAGAAGGTAAAATCAAGGTTTCAGTTGGGTGCATCATCTGCCTATAGGCATCACTGTTGTGACTGCAGGATGGAGACATGCATATATCCACTCTTTGTGTATTGAGGATTGGACTGAGTGCTGTGGAAATAGTAAGTGAGCAATTCCTTCTCTCAAGGAACTTACACTAAAGCAAAGACAGACACACGGCCAGGGGATGATCATGGTATGCACGTCACTTTTCAGTCCCTGTGACAAAATAGTGAGGGCCTCTCTGTACACTGCTGCCTGGAAGATTGTATTATCAGTCGTCCCATTTTCTAGACCATGGCAGCCCTACACAACCCAGGACAGATTCTGAAATGCAGAGATTCCAACACTAAGATCACAAATGAGTAACCATGTACAAAACTCAGCCATAGACAAGGACTGGTATGATAGTCTCCATGTTTGCATTCTGATGTACTAGTATTTCTCCTGGTCATTTTGGAATCTAGCCAATTCATTAGAGCTCATGGGAACCAAAATTCCCCTTTGGAATTTGTTTCCCTATCTCTCAACCTTCAGAGTTAGTAGACAGTTTGTCAAGGAGTCTATCCATTACATCTCTCCTAAATCTCTCTCAATGTTGTAGCTTAATCCTGTGTTTTTCTATTTTCTTAGTAGCAATAAGGAACAGGAGGTCAGTATTCTGTGCATACCTCCTCTATTTTAAAGATTAAGTCACCCCCCCCCCATTGTCTCTTCTCTCATCTATACAATTTCTGTTTCTTTGACCTTTTCTCATAAATCTTATTTTCTATTCCTTACATCATGATTACTGTTTAACTATTCCAGGGAGTAGAGAACAGGGCTTCTTGTAGGGCCTCAGTAAGCCATGCTAGTACCATCCTCCATCATATCTCCTCCACTGGGGCCAGCCATGCACACTCTGGGAACCTAGGACCCCAATAGTACAGGACTAGATGGGCACAGTACAAGAATGAGACAAGCAGTGTTATAGACAAAATGCACATATCTCCCCAAACTCATACACTGAATCCCCAATCTCTGGTATGGCTGTATTTGAAGATAGGGCCTATATGGAAATAAAGGTTAGGAGAAGTCGTAAGGATTGTATCCTGATCTAATGGAATCGATGTCCCTAAAGGAAGAAAAAACAAATATCTCTCTCTCATGAATTCACACTGAGGAAAGGCCATGGGAGGGTAGAGCAAATGGGTGCCCATCTACAAAGCAAGAAGAGGGCCCTTATCAGAAACAGATCATGCTGGCATCTTGTAGTAAACTGAGCCCTAGAACTGTGAGAAAATCAGTTCCTATTGTTTAATCTATCTGCCCTCTGGCCTTTTGTCATGGCAGCCTGAGCAAGCTAATCGAAGCAGGTCCTGAGCTGTCTTAGTGCTCTCCTCTGTGCCTCAACCTTCAGGTTTGAGCCTTCATGAGCTAGTAAGATGCTTAGAGTTTTATTTTGTTTGTTTTCCTCACTATCATTTTGACCTATTCTCAAACAGAATATTGCCAACAAAATTTTGAACAGGACATTTTCATGTTCTTATTTATATTGAAGAACCCATTTCATAGAAGAATTTGCTGAACAAGGCTTTCACTGTCTGCTGTTCGTTTTGCACTGGAATTGATTTAATCTTTTCTACATTCAAATATATTTAATAATAAGCCATATGATGAGAGCATTCTACTTTATTATTAAAATATCAGGAATTGCTGTCTGATGAGGTCTTCAGCATTATGTTTTAATTATATATGAAGAAAAAGAGTTCTTAGACTTCAACTCAGGGTATAATTTTTTTAAAATTATTTAAATTGACTTTGAAGCACCTTCCAGCCATTTGTTCTACAGTTAAATTCCCCAGAATGCCTGCTGTTTTCTCTCTAATTTTTGACATTATTATCTTTCTGGAAACAGAGCTGCTATTTAACTCAGCTAGCAGCGAACAGAAACTGATTATTCTCTTTTGATGTAACTGGAGTGACTTAAATACTTACAGTCTTTTGTGTTAAGGGAAGATTAAAGCATGGGAGAAAAGTGTTCTGTCTTACAACTCAAAATAAATATTTCAATATGAAGTGGCTATAATTTCTGTAGGAAAAGCATATTGGGTCACTGGGTATTCAGTAACAAAGCATTAGAAATAGACGTAAGTGGTTCCTTCAGAGCCCTGTATTCTTAAAAAATGCAAAGGCGGCCTTTGACTTGGGTTGATGCATGATTGGGCAGAAAAAGAAGCCAAGGCTTAGTTAAACCAGGGGTTCTTTCTATAAATCAGAGACCTGTCATTAGATATACATAATCTATATTCCAGTCAGAGTTCTTCAGAAATTATAATTCCTTGCAGTCATTACACATTAAAGGGCTGACTGCATCAGGGCCAAGCATGACATAGGAATTTAGGTCGAATTTAGACAAATTATGTTATCCAAACTGTTGGGCAGTGAGTTTTAGCAGCTCTCCAAAACATCCTTGGGCATTTAGTAGTCTCTGAGAAACAAAGGTCCAACAATAAAGGAGAAATCAATGTGTTATAAAAAATAATAATAAGGTCAGCAAGATTCATAACAGCTGTTGGACTTTCTATTGAGTAGGACGGTTTGCAATTTACGGAGGACACTGCACGCACTGGGCTTCAGGCTTCACAACTCTTGCTCTTGTTTAAGTGGGTGGTACAAATGAGATTGCTCAGTAAGCCTGCTTCTGGCGATGGACACGTAGTGACAGTCCAACTGTGTCCTTTTCCTTGTGAATCTCAGCTGTTTCGTTCTTTGGATAACATAATGCCAAATCCTAGGTCGAATTATCTTAGCTACAAAGGTCAGTATTACTGACACTTGAGTGCTGGTCCTATATATCCTCTCTTCTTAGACATCTGGTCACCACTGCAGACTCAGCCTATCTATGCCAAATCATTCATAGCTTCCTCTCAGAATTTCTCCGGTCTCCTCCAGCTTGCCTACTTCTGACTGTTACTGTTCAAAGGATCACTCATTCAAATACAATAAACCTTTACCGAGTAAATATTCAGTGCCAGGCATTATGCAGGATCGAAGCAAAGGGGGTAGATGGGAGGGAGTATAAAGATACACCAAAAACAAAAGACAGGCCAGCTGCAGGGGTGCAGAGATAATGCAACACTCTCCAATGCTAAAGCCACACAAAAAGGTCTTGAAATGTGTATGGAGGCCTCACTGTGCATGTTGGACATACATGTGTGTGCCAGTGATCCAGGCTGGCTGAAGGTAGGGGTAGATCATGGCCTGAGACCCTATTGGGAGTATTTGACTCTTTCTCTCTGAAAAAGTAAATTAATAAGCCTAAACACAAATAGAGAGGGTCAGATTCCACATGGCAAAATGCACAGTTTGAGTTTCATACCTGGTGACTTGAAAAACATGCTAGGTACATGTGCATGCATGCCTAAAATCCTGAAAGGAGAATTGGAGAGGGGATTGTGGCATGACCATGCCTCATGGGGGGGAGGGTGTTCTCACTTTCTCTCTCTCTTACTCTCTGTCTGTCTCTCTTTGACAAGCACACATGCCCTACAACAAATTAAAAAATTAGAGACATGGGAGAGTAATGGAAAGGGAAAGGAAAGTCCCCCCATCGTAAAGCTGATAGCCTGTTGTGGGGATGATGTCAGGGAGAAAATGATGGACTGAAAACTAATGCTCCATCGAGTATTGGTTTCAGGAAAAGGTACCGAACTTTCTCAGAGACCCAGATCTGACTTAGAGTTCCAGATCTTTTGTCTATTATCTTAGAAGGGAAGATAGCACAGAAGAAAGAATGACTACCAGGAGTCAGGAGGGACTATTCCTAACTTTATAGCATTTGTTCTACTAATAAGAAAATAAATACAACGTAAGTAACCTGCCTCCTATCCTTTTTGTTTGTTTGTTTGTTTGTTTGTTTGTTTGTTTTTGAGAGAGAGATTTTTGCTATAGGGTGCATGTGTTTATCAGAGAGACAGAAAGAGAAAGCGAAAAAAAATCACTCGCTGGAAGGATGACCATACTGTAATCACTTCTCCTCCAGTCTTCTCTCAGGATTTTGGGCACGCACACATACATGCCCAGTGTGATTTTGAAGTCGCGAGGTCCAAGACTCAAACCACAGTCAACTATGTGGGAATCCAGCAATGTAACCATTACACTACCTGCTGGTCCCTGTGCCTCCTATCTTATTGAAAAGATTAAATTAAATGTTTTCACTTCTGCAGTGAATCAGCATTGCATTCTTTCATAACTAGAAAATATCTCTGTCATTTATGGCTGAAGTCACAAATGCCTGCCTCACAAAAGGGGTTGGCAAATAAATAACAGCACAGTATTTTTTCTATTCTTTTTTCTTTTTAAGAATTATTTAAGCAGAGAGAAACAGAATGAGAAAGAGAGAGAGATACAGCAAGCCACCAGGTCCAGGACTTGAACTGAGGTCAGCCAGGTGGGAGTCCAGTGCCCTTAACCACCATACCACCTGCTGGCCCCATAACAGCACGGTTTTGATTCCCATTAAGTAGCCAAGTAGCCTGTAAACTGGCCTAACCATACAATAGGCACTTCATGAGTGCTCACTTCTGTGCAGGTATAAAAATCCCCCAAGAAAACAAGAACAAGATAACTGCGAATAATGGGGTCTATCTCCCCTTGCTGAGCTTCTGAGTATTTCTGTGCTATGAAAATGATTCTGACTCTATGATGTTCTAGATAATGACATTTCTTCATTATGCATGGAGCTTTTCTTCTTACACTAAGTGAACTAGCGTGTCAGACATACAGAGTTACTGGAAATAAATTGGACTCTCAGCAAAAGCTATATGTTGTTTGAATATTACCTTTATTTCACCTTTATTTCACCTTACTGTACTGTACATTCCTCATTCAGGTGACAGGTACTATTGAGGTGTGAGTAGTTCCCATACTTCATGTTATGTTTGGTCTGTACTCTGGGATGGAACATGGTCATATGGAAATCTCACCATATAGATTTTATTGACTTCCCTTTTGCAGTAAATAAAATGCATTAAATGATCTTTCCAAAAGGTTGAGAGATTTTCATAGGATAACTATTTGAATATTAAATCAAAGCTACATTAAATAATGTAGAAAGTAAATGGGTATGTCTATGCAAATACATCCATGAGCCTGAACTCATGTGTCTTTCATGATCTATTGAACCTGATCTTAACCCAAACATAGAAAAGTGGTCAGAGGCCAGCTGGGATCTTTTTTTTCTTGAGCATTCTTTACTGCTGCTTGTCCACATCAGTTTAACTAAGTTCTCAAGTGTATCCCATCGTGACTGTCAATTTTGATGGCATCTCTGATGCTCCCTTTAAAATGAATGTGAGTTCGAGGATATGATTCCTTCCACTTTACTACATGTTTGGACATTGAATCAGAAACTTATCAACATGCCTCACAGCAAACATCAGCTCCAATAATAGTTTTCGAAAGTCATGAGAACATTCCAATCTGAATTTTGCTTTTCTAGGTTGTATACAAGAAAGGAGACAGTGAAATATGACCATCAGTGTGGAGTACATCTGATTTCCAATAGCTTTTAACCCCTTCCTCTGAAACTTCAGTGATCTTTAAAGGAACCCAAAGATGATTGGCCCAATAATGATATTAGTCATGTTTCAGGCTATCACGGCACTTGTTCATTGATTTATTAAGCTCTTAGAGTCCTACTGGTCTGCCATACCCATGTCTAACTAAGTGAGAATCCCTCATCCATAAGCATAATCTACACATTTTGGTCCCCAGGAACCTACATTTCTGCAGGTATTAAAGAGTTATTAGAACATTATAAGCATATTAATGCTAATAGCTAGAGACACAGACACAGATGGATTCAGACATGCTACCTTCCAGACCAGATCTCCTCTTACTTGGAAATCAACAGGTATGCCTTCCTTAATATGTGAATCAGTATGCATGATGATGGGACAGGTGACAGTGGGCGGTGTGAAGTGTGGGTAATGGCCATAACATATTCATAGGATCTTCGGGGCTTCAGTTTTAGTATTTGCCACTTTACAGCAAGATTCAGACAGTTCCTTTAATGCCGTTTTCCAGTCTTTTTGTGTTGGAGACCAACAGAGCCTGCTTTCTCCAAGTCTAATGAATTATAGTATGAGGGTCACACATAATCAGAGAGTTGGGTGCCTCTCTCCACAGTTTGGGAGCATTACAGGGTGCTGTAGTTTTCCACAGATAGCACTGGAATGCGATTGTAAAAATAGTAATAATAATAAATCTATATCACACTTCTCTCTGTTGCTTGCTCTCTTCCCCTCCCTGCCCCTGGAGGTCACTTACCCACTTGGCCTGCCTACTCTACTGAGAGCCATTTAATGTCTAGCAAGGTGCTTGACAAAATAACCAAGTACAGAAATAACTGTACGGCAGAATGTCATAGTTTGGTGAGTCTACTCCAGCAAGGAAGATGGTTCTGAGGGGTTCTGGGGACCTTCTGGTTCTTTTCAGTCCCATACCAGTTCCTTGTAGTGTTTGTTTATAGGTAGATACTGTTGAGAATTATCACTTAGTCTTATGGACTATGTGGGTTTCACTGGTACTAAGTCACTTTACAAGTATGCTTTCTAGAATGGAAATCTAATTTGTTTAATCACCTTACAGGAAAGGGCTGGACTGCATGTGGATTCATGAGCTTGGCATTGGAGTCTTATGGACAATTCCAGGCCAAGTTTTCAAGTGCACCTGCACACTTCACCTCCATGTCCCTCCTCCTTGGAATGTCCACTTCCCCTACTCTTTCTGCCCAAATTCTATTCATCCTTTTAATATGTCCAAATCCCTGGCAATCTTTATCTTAGAATTATGGTTTTTTTTTTTTTTCCTTTTATCTCTTTAAATAGATCATGGCAGGAAAGGTGGAGAGGCTACATTGGGGTCCTCTAACTGATTATGAAGATGTGAGAGAATCTTACAATACATCTCAGGCCCTATGTATACTGCTCAGAGTTAGGATCTCTGGGGCCCACCACCTGGGGGAAGAGGTAGTCTATGTATCCTACTAATTATAAGAACATCAGCTTGGGTGAATCACTTCATCCTGCTGAACGTGATGTTTATTCCTCTATCAAAAACACAATAATACGTTCCTCAGAGGAATTCCCTGTGGGTTTGTAAAGCAAACTAATGCTCATAGGGCCAGCCCATAACATGATGGTTAAGATGGCTAGATCCTGCATGGCCAACCGCGTGGGCTGAGTCCCAAACCCGGCAAATTGAGAAACACACTGGGCACATGTATATGTGCACCCAAAATCTTGAAAAGAAGGAGGGGAAAATGGAGAAGAATTGCAGCATGACCATTCCCTACAGGGAGTGCTTTCTCACCGCTGCACTCTGTGTCTCTATGGCATGTGTGTGCTGGAAAACATTTAAAAATAAATTAATGAATTAATAAATAATAATAAGGCACCTAAATGGGTTAGCCTGTTTCCTAAATCATAGTAAATACTCAGCAATTATTAATTATGACCATTATGGCTATTAGCTTGTTAATAAAACAGATTAGAATCGTATGAGGTTTTACTTTTAACTATAAGGACACAGAATTATACAGTAGTTTGTATGAATCATTACTGTGAATTTCATGTTGTCTATCCCATTGAATATGGAGCGCCCTGTACCTTCATCTTTGAATATATTAGGTCATCAGGAAAGTCATGATAACTTCTATTTTTATATGCAAAAATGTGTCATGACTTTCCCAACAGCCCGATATATTGTATTAATTCACTCAGCACAAACTTTCATGTAGTCCAGCCTTGGCTAGTATTCAACTTTTTTTTTCTGAGTAAAAAATGGTCCTATACTGTTTTATTTCTACTTCACAATCATTTTAGAAGCCCCAGTGGCAGTGTTTCTTCCTCCCATGTAAAACACAGTTGTTGAATATGCTTGGGCCATCACGTAACATGCACCTTAACAATTGTTAGATGTGATTTTGTCTCCCACTGTGTAATCCAGAGTGATGAAAGAATTGAGATTCCATGTAATGAAACAAATGTTTGCCATATACGATATATATTCTCTCTCTCTCCACATACACACACACACGTGTGTGTGTGTGTGTGTGTGTGTGTGTATATACCTATATATATATATACCTACATTTATCTTTGTATGTATTTATATATGTACAATATATATGTTAAACATCTTTGTATTATAAACATATCATATAAGTTTCTTAGTTTCCTAGGCCCACCATTACAAGTTACCAGGAACTTGATGGCTTGAAACATCAGGCATTTATTTTGTCACAGTTCTTGAGACCAGGAGTCTGAAATCAGGGTTTCTACAGGGCCATCCTCTCTGAAAACTCTAGGGAAGATCCTTTCTGGCTTTGTATAGCTTCGGGTGACTCCAGGTATCTCCTGGCTTGGGGCTGTAGAACTCTCATCTCTGTCTCTGCCATTATATGATCACCTCTGTATTCAGAATTCCCCTCTGCTTTCCTCTGACAAAGACTCCTGTCTTTAGATTTCAGATCCATCCAGATAATCTTGGGTGATCTCATCTCAGGATCTTTAACCTAATTATATCTGCAAAAATCCTTTTTTGCCAATGAGGTTACATTCAAAGGTCCCAGGGGTTAGGATAGATATATCTTTTGGAAAGACCACCAAAACCCACTACATACACATAATAGCCATTTTGATACCTTATTGTTTATGTTAAGTTTGGATGTAAAGTTTATTACTGTAACTGCACAACTCGAGCAAACAAAAATAATAGTCGTTAATAGCTGAGAAATTATTACACTTACCAAGTACAACTGAAATGCTAGGATCTATACAACCTGGGGTTGAGAGGAGATAAAAAAGCCTTTGAATAAAACTGAATTCTTATGAAAGCCATTTATCCAACCTAGATCATATGTTCATTTCCCCGGATGGAAATAGCCATGGTAGGTCATGAGATGTGTGTACCTGAGAAGGGGCCTGTGAATCTTCCTTTGTGATCTACCTTTGCAAAACCTGAAGAACTGATCCAACTATCCATAGTTGCAGGTGGAGAAAAAGTTTCTGCCAGGTCTGAGTCAGCCTTCAGCCTCATCCTCTTTCCCTTCTTCACTCTGTGCTATGATTGCCTTTGGATGCCTGGATGCCATGATTCAGAGATGCCCTTGTGTGGGAACCTAGCCAACCCACCCCTTTAGTTGTCATCAGCAAAGCCTGGCAAGCTGGCAGGGTGAATCAGCATGAGGACACAGAGCTGATATAATTTGATATTTTAACGTCCGGTACAAAACTAGACTGTCCTCTCCGTTATTTTCTGGGCCCATGCAGCCATTTGACTGGCAGGAAGCCCACTCAGCTAATCAGATATTAGAAGGGTTTTTTTTTTTTTTTTTTTCTTTTTGGATTTCATCCTAACCAGGGAATTCAGACTATATTTAAACCAGCAAGAAATAGGGTAATGTAGAATGCTTGTTATTATTTTTTCCCTTTCATTTGCATCCTTAAACAAGGATAGACAGAGAAGCACTACTGCCTTTTTGAGGACTGGCTGAGCATTTTTGGAGAGCACTGGAATAGGGCTTCTCACCCCTCACCCCTTGAGAGACAGTAGACTTTGCCTGGACACGCACCTCCTCTGGCTTCCTTCTGGGCATTTAGCCCGCAGTAAGGTGTGTGCTGGGTGCCTAGAGTGCTGGGGCATTCCCATGATGGGAGCTCCTAAGAACAGCCTCTCCTACTTTGCAACCTGGAGCAAAATCCACAGCAGAGTCTGGTGGACAGAGGGGCAGCAGGCGTTGCTCCTCTGTGCCAGGCATTGCACTTGTGCATTGTCCATAACTTTGCCTTCAATACTCATAGTGACCTCGTGAGACAGTATGAAGAAAATACATGATTTCAGCCTCTGGATCCTTAAGTTTTGCTTTCAACTGTTACACACCCACAGGTATGGTTACCTGTGAGGAAGTCAAGTTCCAAAGAGATTAAGTGACTTGATGATGCTCACCTGAACCAGGCTGAGATCTGAACCTATGCCTGCTAGCTTACTATCTGTGTGTGTTCTGCTCCAGCAGGTTGTAGGTTAATGCAAATACCTTGGACCTGCCTGATTCGGATTCCTTTTTCCCAATTCAGTGTTGGGTGGGAGCTGTAACACCCTCATAAATGAAAGGACATTTGAGATGCCAAGCAACCAAAACCAGACTGCTGAAGCAGGCCTGTGTGAGCTGCCTTGACCCCCTGGGAGACTTCCCTAAGGCCCCATCAGACAGTGAGGGGTCAGAAAGTTTGTGGGTCTGCAGTGAGAATAACTGCATGTGAGCCCTGCAAGGCATCTTATCTGGTGGACAGATTTGGGCAAGTCCCTCGATGTCTCTGATCTTCTCATACATCTGTGAAATTGGACATTTAGCCAGCAGTAAGACTTGTGCCTAGAGTACTGGGCATTCCCATGATGGGAGCTCTTAAGAGTTCCAAAAAAAATGATGAAGTTAAATATACACTGTAAACCATAAACATGGCTGTACAAGGACCAGCAGGTGGCTTGGTGGTTAAGGTGCTGGATTCCCACATGGCCAACTATGGTTTGAGTTCTGGACCCAGTGACTTCAGAATCATGCCAGATACATGTGTATGCATGCCTATAATCCTGATGGTAATGGAGGAGAGGGAATTGTGGCATGGCCATCCCCCCTGGGGATGATTTCTCAGTTCCCCTCTCTCTGTTTCTCTCTTTTCTAGCAAGCATATGTGTCTGATGGCAAAAACCTAAAAAAAAATAAAATAAAATAAAGAGGGTAAGATGAAGGGAATCAAGAGGTAAAAGAAAAAAAAAACATTTAAGGGTCAAATAAATGGAAAATTATCTGTTAATGATAATGTATATGATACTATCTTTAACTGGAATAATATCCATGTGTATCCATGCTGGAAAATTGATTTTGAATGCTGTAATGATTTATAGTGATTGAATGTATACAAAAATAATAAAATACATATAAAAAGTGGCTGCACCAATATTGAGGTGCTACAAGAAGCAGATACAGGGACCAGCAGTTGGCATAATGGCTATGTTGCTGAACTCCCACGTAGTCAACCACGGTTCCATTCCCAGACCTGGTGGCTTAAACTCATGCCAGGCTTGTGTGCGTGCATGCCCAAGATCTTGAGAGGAGAATAGAAGAGAAGGGATTATAGGTGGCCATCCCCCTGGGGAGTGATTTCTCGCTTTCTGTCTCTCTCTTTCTGGCAAGCACATGTACCCTATAGCAAAAACCTCTCAAAGAAAAAAAGAAGAAGAAGAAGAAGAAGAAGAAGAAGAAGAAGAAGAAGAAGAAGAAGCAGCAGCAGCAGCAGCAGCAGCAGATACATGTACTTGGGGATAGATAACAGACCCTTGCATTATGAATTCACCCCCCCCCCCCACCAGGGTAACTACCTGTAAACACCCCATGCTGACATAGAAGCCTAAGACACAAAACCTGTACAACCTCCTGTGCACCCTCGCTCCAGCTCATCAGTGCTGTTCGAAGCACTTAGACAGTGGTACGGTGTTGCGTGGGAGCTGGAGCTGTAACACTTTTTGAGCTTGGGACTTGGCAATATTTTAAGACCAGTTTTTTGTGGAAATTCAAAGTTTCACAAATCGCCTGCCATAGTGCATCTTACTAAATAGATACTTAGAGTAAATATTTGTTGAATGAATGAAGGAATGCATGTGTGCCTTCAAGAGTCTTTTCAGTGCCGTGTGAGGTTACTGCCATCATCTTCTCAGGGAGGAGAAAGTGCTGAACTCGCAGCCATCCTCATCAGTGCCTGAGCAACGATACTGCTGCCTGGCAGGGCGGCCTAGAGCAGTCTCTGAGGCAGAGGGCTGAGGTGGCAGCCACAGAGTCATCTTTCTGTCAGGCAGGCCAGGGCAGCCACCTCTGAAGTCTGTGTTGACATATCGCATTCCTCTTTGGCAGAAGTGCCTCCCTGGTGCCAAGCACTCCCCTCAGTTCTAGTTCATCATTTTAAATTTTCCCTCTGTCAACTATTTTCAGATTTTTGCCCCCCGGATCAGTAATTGTGATGCTAAACTTGGAGATGTCAAGCAGATATTCTGAATATTTTTGACCTCTTCACTGGGAGATGCTGCAAAAGGGGTAGTTTCTGATACCTGCCACTGTCCATGTTTTGTCCTGCCAAGGAAGACACACGTTTCCCCAAGTGACTCTAATCCTTGGCCTTTTGCCTAAAATAAAATGATGGCTTGCTAACACCCCTGCCCCCACACTTCCCACTGGAGATAGCCTTTGATGAATTCTCTATTATGAGTTTGCTGGCACACATGATTCTGTCCCCTTCACTTTGCAATACAGAGATGTTGGTACCATGTGACTTGACTGTCCCGAGGCCAAAAAGCCCATAAAGATGACAGACCAGGCTTGTTATGTGCACTGCTGCCTTTTCATAGCTCATCGCCGGCCCAGGTATTGCACTTTGGGGGCAGAGGCAGAAGTTAATTGAAATGGCTGCCACATCGCATCTCGCAAAGAATCCTTTCTCTAACATGCGCGGCTGGTTATGTCTCCATGCAGAAAGTCTTCTCTTTTGCTGTGCAAAGCATAAGTGGAGAAATACAAAGTCTCTGAGAACAGGGATTTTATTCTTGATTGGAGTGAGAGTGTGACAGAGGCCAGACTTGTTGAAGAAGCGCTTCAGTGGTTGTCAGCACTTTCCTAGAACAGAGCGATCCATTTTTTTTTTTTAAGAATTTTTTTTTAATAATCCTCTTGCACTTTATTTACTTCAGACCATGAGGAGAAGTTTTCTGAGTAGATGGCAAAGAACAATTCTTAAAATGTGTGAATACCAAATGTAAGATAAAAAACATAATTGCAGTTTAGACTTCAGATTTATTTGAAAAGGGGATAATGATAGTAATTACCCAGTTTGAGTTTTGTAGAAGGCTAATTAGATCCCCTAAGCATTTGTATGCACAAGGAAAACCATAAATACAAAAGACCATCTGGTCCTTATCAGCTTACGACACTAACACTGTCTGTAATTATTTTTTCTATATTGTTTTGATGTTGACATTTTATGGAGCAATACGTTCTACCCTGGTTAGGGAATAACCTACATTTCTGAAAAGCTAGGGCTTTGCCCCCTTTTTCCTAATGAAAGTTTTAGGACTCCACTGGCAAAGGAGACACTGTGTTTCAGAGAAACAGGTAAACATCTTTTCATTAGGGCCATTGTGCCAGAAATGGGTTGTTTATAAACTTCTCTGGCTTATCTGACTTGTCTTGTGAGTAACTTAGTCCTCTGAACGCTTGGGTTCAGTGAAGTTTTTTGTTTGTTTGGTTTTGTCGGGGGGAGGGTTGTTTTGTTTTGTTTTTAGGTAAGACTGAGAATGACACATTTAGCTGTGTTGTATGGGCACAGAAGAGCAACTTTTATTCCGTCACTTGTTGTAGTTAGCACTTTGCTTGGTGATTTGAATGTTGCAAAAGTACTGTGATTTGTTTTCATGTTCGTTGTCTGTCTCCCTCACTAGAATGTCACTTTAACAAGGGGAGAGGTTTTTGTCTTATTCATGTTCATGTATCTCTACCTCCTCCCCCATTACCGGGTCCATAATGGGTATGTTATAGGCATTTGTTGAAGAGAATAGGTAAATGAAATATTTGATTCTCAGAAAAGTCATGATGCATTTTTGCATAGAAAAACACCTAAAAAAATAAAATAAAAAAAAACTCATGGGAACCAGCAGTTAGCGTAATGGCTATGTCGCTGAACTCCCACGTAGTCGACTGCGGTTCGTATCCCGGACCCAGTGGCTTAGAACTCACGCTGGGCGTGTGTGCGTGCTTGCCCAAGATCCCGAGAGGAGAATGGAGGAGAAGGGATTGCGGCGTGACCATCCCCCCTGGGGGGTGATTTCTCACTTTCTGTCTCTATGTCTCTCTCTGTCTGTCTGGTGAGCTCACACTCCCTATAGCGAAAACCTCTAAAAAAAAAAAAAACTCATGACTTTTCCAATGACCCAAAAGAAGGTGTGATTTCAGCCTCTGGGTGTTTTTGATTGACTTTCTAGTCATTGTTACCTAAGGAACCATCCCAAAATTTAGTGTCTCAAAGCAACCAATATTTGATTAGATCTCAAGATTTTGTAGCAATTAGGGCAGAGACCAATTGAGAGTTCTTTGGTTCTGTATGATATTGATGGAAGTGAAGTAACAGTGTCCAGTTGGTAGATGGTGAAGGTGTCCTGCTCTTACTGATGTAGAGAGATGGATAAAAGATGGGGCTCTTCTGCACTACTGATCAGAGCACCTGCAGATGCCTTTCCTTTGACTTAAGCTTCCCACACCATGGACACTCAGGATTTCAGAGGGCAAGGCTGACCTTGTCAGTTATCTGGAGAAGATAAGCCTGGAGTTGACATAACATGTGTTCCACCGTATTCTATTGGTCAAGCAAGTCACTAAGACCAGCCCAGATTCAATGGAAGGGTAATTAGACTTATTTCCTCAATAAGAGAAGTAAGGGGGAAAAAAAGTGTAGCTATCTTTAATCTACCACAACATCTATTTAAAGGGTAGGACATTCTTACTGAACAACCTGAAATTATATTTAAACAAGAATGGCAACTTCTATAAACATAACTATCACATGAATGCAGAGTAAGAAAACTAGCATGATGAAGGAAGCCTTTGTGTAAGACAGATGTAGATTCTGAACTGAGCCTAGAAGAAAGACATGAAGATAATAGAGGAGCGTATTCCCAAAAAAGGAATGAAGAAGGAACTGGTTGCCAAGCCAGGATTATCAGTACTAATAATCAGATCCCTGATTGATCTGAAACATGCCAGGCACACTCCAATATCCTGATTAGCTGTAGGGTTGGAGGCAGGGGATTACAGCATGACAGGATCTTTGAGGGTGCCACCCCCACAATCATGCCTTTTCTCATTAAATAAATAAAGCTTAAACAGTTTTTTAGAAGAAAATAAAATCAGACACAGTAGTTTAGTAGATTTGCATATGGCTGCTCATAATTACCTGTGAAGTATGGCAGATGTTGAGCTATGCAGTACAGACCCCTAAAGGATCGAGTCACCCATATCTCCTGCTTCTGAGGGTGCTGGCAGCTGATGACTCACATTTGGTTCTGTCTATAAGAATAGCCTTCAGGCAAAAAAATCCTCCTTGCCCTCTCTGGGGACAGTCCACATGCATAGGGATATAAAAGCCTGCCATGCTCAAGGTGGGACAACACACTCTGCTACCCCAGGCTCAGAGCTCCTGGGTCTGCTAAAGCCTTTGTTGCAATTCAGACCCTTCCTCTGCCCAATCCTACTCCCTTCACAGGCCCACCACTGTTGACCCTTCACCCTGTGTGCTTAGCTCCACCTTAGTCCGTTTTCTGAGGGTCCTGAGCCCAAGACTTGGATGGACTATCCACACAACTGTGTTCTGGAAACAGGATTCAGTAAACAATTGTGAAGCCTGTACCTTTTCCCTGGTGCTCATTGGAAGGCATGAAGATACACCTTGAAATAATACCCGTGAGGACCCCCGATCTGCAGCTATCAGCAAACAACAGGGATCGCCCAGAAAGTTATCTCTGGGTAATTTCCTCCAGAACTGAGCCCTGGCTCTCCTTGTCTTCAGTTTTCCCTTCTGTCTCCACCCCGCTTCTCTGCAGCCCTCTTCTGAGTTCCTCTGCCTCCATTTGTCTTTATAATTCAGCTTCATGTACCTGCCCAGTGAGGCATAAACGGTGATATTTGTCTTTCATATCTAGAGTGTGGAAAAGTGTCTGGGCACATAATGAAACAGGTCTTACCCTGGATTGTGATGAAGACCGGCATTTCTCACTAATTATAAAGAATATGGGATCCCTGGCTCTATTGATTTCCATTACACTTGTGTGGAGTTATGAATCTTAAAATGGAAGTCCACAGCTATAGCTACCTGAGGATGGTGTTTTATAGCAAGCAAGACTCCAGTGTGTACTATAAAAATCAGCTTTTGATGCTTGTCTTAGGCTTTTATGACTTAAAGAATTGCTTGCACTTTATCCGCAAATGTTTCCCAGCCATCCTTGGTCATCTGGCCTGACTGAGGGGAAAGTTACTACTGGGGTGAATGCAGGCTCTCGAATCCTCCTGAAATGTGCTGTTTCCGTCTTTCATTCCCCCTTCTGTTGACTGTTATTGACGGCTTGTCTATTTATTGTATTGCCAGAAGGTTCCTGCTCTTCACATCAATTGTTCATGGTTTGGAAAGATTCTCTCCAAAATCATGATGTGTTTTTCTATGCAAAAATGTGTCATGACTTCTCAGGCAACCTAAGCATAGCAGAGGTGCCTTGTTGGCTGGGTGCTTTGTGAGTAAAACCCTCATCTCAGTGGGGGGCTGCACGTGTCACCGTGGAATACCGAGGTTATCGGAAGGGAAAGGGGGCTTGTAACCCAGTAAAGCCAAGGCTCTGTCATCTAAGTATTGACTTCAGAGTTCTCAATAGTAGATGGTTGGAGATCAAACTGAAATCGTGAGTGAGTCCTTTCTTCATTATCTTTTGTCAGTCTTTGGGCAAATATTTGAACATCCCCTTTAGACCATCATCTCTGTACCTTCTTTCCCTCTTTTAACTTTACTTCTGTAACAAATAAATGAAGGAGTTAGGCTCTTCCAAAGAGACTGCAGTATTCTTATCTTCATGTGTGGAGAAGAGCAGCTTCCTCAGTCTATCTGTTCTAATCCATTCAGTTGCTAATAAGAGAATTACTCAAATCTGGGTAACTCATGAAAACAGAGATGTATGAGCTCACAGTGGGGGGGGGGGTGGTACAGAATAAAACCACACGTCCCTATTCCATTCCGTCTCAGAGAGTCAGTCAAGGGTACACTAGAAACACTGAAATGATGCCCATGATGAGAGCAGACACTTCTGCCCCAAGAGAACATGCCCCACCCCCCACTTCCAGGTGTCCCAGTTTTCTTTCCAATCTATTTCCTCCTCTGCGCTCATGTGGGGAATGCCAGTCTACCAGGTCAGCACTCATCCTCCTCAGGCGATGCCAAGGCTGTGCTTTTCCGGTTTTTACTACCCAGCTCTTGAACTTCTAAGCATTTGAATGCTGTCTCTGAAGTCTAGGGCATGTGTTTGTTTAAAGAAATGAAATCAATTAGATGATTTGCATAAACTATTCATTCTCATTGTCTGTCTTCCTGTCTGGTTGTAAACACTCACATGCGTACGTGTGTATACCCAGCATGGAACACATAGAGTGTCTTGTCATCACTGCAGCCACGCTGTGAAGAAGGTGCTGTTTCTGTATCTTCTGAAACTCAGGGTTTGGGAGCCTGGCCTATTCCTCAGCTCATCAGGATGGGACCAGGTAGTCTGACCCCACAGCTTCCACTCCCTATGACACTCTTGCCATCACCCCCCTTCTACCACTCTGAGCAAGGCACCTCGCCCGCCATTCAGGGACCACACTGAAAGACCCTTCCTTTTCACCCACTCGGCAGGCCACATTACTGCATTTTCCTGTGTAGTCAAGTGTGTCAGATATTCAAAGTAACATAATTTCTAAATATTTAATTTCCCTGTGCTTTTAAGCTCATAAAACTGATTTTACTTTCAAGAATTTACTAAGGCATAAAGAGAGAAATTTGTACGAAACGCTGGCCCATATTTTCCAATGAAACTGTTCCTATGCTCCTCAGAGCCACAAACAAGGCTTTGATTAAAATGCAGAAACCATTAGCTTGATCAGGATGAAAACATCCAAATGCTAGACTTCTCCTCTTCTCACCAGTTCCCAAAAGGCCATCTTTTTGCATGGAGGTGTGTCTTTGTGTTTAATTGCTCTTAAGGTACATGAAACCGGGGACAGTCATTTTTTCGTATATGTGAATATTAGTGTATCCGTGTTGTACCTTCCTTTTAAATATGGTAGTGGGGGACCAGGAGTGGCCCAGTGGTAGTACAACCTTGGGTTTATGTCTTGAGACCTTCTTGTGTAGTCTGGACATGCACATTCATGCCTGTAATCCAGGCCGGTTGAGACTAGGGGTGGATCATGGTGTGGTGACCCTGTTAAGGGTGTTTCTCTCCCTCTCTGCAAAAAATAAGTGAACTAAAAACAACACAAAACAAAACCCTATGCTTAAGTACAGAAGTTGGGAAAAGGCTCTTCTGGTCCTGACCCCTGCCTTATTTATTCCCTTTGCTTAATTCCTACATTTGGGCTCATACCCTGCCTAAAATTCCCTTTTCTGCTTGTTGGAAGGCTGTGTGCATGTATGTGTGTGCATCCCCTTCAATATTCAACTACAATATTCTTCCTCAGGAAGCCTGAACTCCCAAGCCAGAATTCACCAAACGTGCTTCTGTGTCCTGAGGGCACTTTCTGCTGTTCCAGGAGCCCTCATCTGCCACCTTGTGTGATTAGATCAAGGGTACACCTAGTCTCCTGAACACCACTCTAAGCTCCTTGAAGACAGGGCCCTGAAGCATCCATGCAGCCTACCTTTCCACCAGGATGATTGTTGTACATGTAGGTGTTCAGTGACAACCATCAAATCAGATCTCTGCTTTCCAAAATGTATTAAAATATAAATGTGCTGTGGACACCCAGAACCCCCTTTACTAAAGTCACTGGTGTTGCTCTGGCAATGATAAGAAACAGTGGGGCCTGGTTCATACAAGATCTTCAATAAGACATTGTTCATTGTTTTCATAGACTGCAGTTAGAAGGTCCAGGTTCTTGTTATTCCTACCTATTATGAATCTAACAAACTACACGGTTTTATTTTTTTCCTCGCTACCAAACTGTGAGCCTAATTAGCCTTAAATGTTGGGTAAATTTTAAATAGATTCACTTTTCCTTTTTAATTTTCACTAGAATGGATTATTTGTACAGCTAAAATTAGCCCTCTCATAGTTCTAGAAAAACATACATTGCCCACCACGTCTCTAAACTCTCCATAAACCCCACAGGGTACATGGACTATTTCTAAGCCTTTCAAACTTTCGTTTTAAAATCTGTTTATAGGGCTAGCTGATGCTGTGGCGTTTAAGGCAGCTGTAGCCCACGTGACTGACTGTGAGGTTTGAGTCCCAGACTGGGCAGCTGATGAAACAGGCTGTATGCATGTGTGTGCACGCCCAAAATGCCAAAAGAAAAGGAAGATGGAAGAAAAGGGATTGCATGCCCCATGGGGAATACTTTCTCCCTGTCCCTCACTCTCCCTTTCTCTCTCTCTCTAGTGAACGCACACACACACACCTTCTGGCAAATATATATATATATATATATATATATATATATATATACACACACACACACACACACACACATACATATATAATGTGTGTGTATGTGTATAAAATATATGACATGTATTTCTATATGATGTATTATGTATTTATATATGATATATTTGATACATATTTATATATATGTTTTATATATTTACACATATTTACATTATATATTATATGTGTTTATGTATGATATTTACATTTATTTTCATTATGGTGTGTGTGTGTGTGTGTGTATACCATCGCTTAGACCACCATTCATTCTGTTTATTTGTTATCCCAATAATGGATTCTCAAGTTCAAACTTACTTTTTAATTCAGAGCAGCAGTAGTTTTGCTAATTACTTTAAATGGTTCTCCTGTAAAAAATACTTAGCATTAATGACATTCTTTTGATTTTTAAGATGAGTTACCTTCATTAATTAACCAATTAATACAGCATCCCTGGGTGAGGACTTTTTCAGTCTGGACTCCACTTTATTGATGGAAAAACACAGACCACTTAATTCAGTCTTGCCCCCTAGAGCTCTGCCTTTACCATCTATTTCTCTTGCTCTCCCTTTCTCACTTACCACATCTTTCCTCCCCCTAAACACCTGGCTTGCAGGTTGTAGCAAGAACATGTTAGGGTAGGCCAGGGGAACAGTTGTGACACTAAAGAAAGCTTAATGACCAGCTAGAGAAGACATTGCTCTATGGAAGGAGAGTGTTGATTGAAGGAAGAATTGGTATTTCCACCAGGAAGCCACACTGTTAGACACTTTTCAGATCTCTTTACATTGAGTCATCGGAAAAGTCATGAGGTATTTTTCTATTTTTCTATGTACAAATGCATCATGACTTTTCTGAGATCCAATATAAGGCATGTTTGTTTTCCACTGGTATTACCTAAGATCTCACCCCACCCTCAGAATGCAATTGGGCTGACCTCCCATTGCCCTGAGTGGTTGGCTGTCCCCCGAATACATCTTCTGTATTACTGCTTCTAGTCATCTAGCAATAAACTAGAGTGAGCAAATTTTGCTGAATAAAGACAATCATGAAAGAGTAACTGTACTCATTTCATGTTTTCTGGGTAATAATTTTGTTGGCAGAAGCTCAGTTTGACAGCATTCAATTAGTCTCTGCGTTGTGATCACACAGAAAGTAAAAGGTAGATGCAGCCCTGGGCTTTGAGGTGGTTAAGTGTATGTGAGGGCTTGACCTTAGCATGTAGAGTACAGTTGAGCCCCTTCTGTGGGACTAGAAAAGAGAAGCTTTTACTTTTACAGAGAATGGAAGTTGGAGAGTGTTAATGGAATTCCCACATCTTTTTGAAGCTCTCCCAGATGAATTAAATAGCATTGCGTCATTTGACAAAATAGGCACATTTATCACATTCTCAGAGGACATCAAGATAAAAGTGAACGCAAATACTTTCCATATCACCTCAGGATTTAGAGAGATCTCTGACAAGTGTAGGGTGACGATATCTAAGTTAGTAGAACTAGCCAAATTCAGATATAGTTTGTGAATAGAAAACCTGTGCCCTGGGACTAGCAGATGGCATAATGGCTGCGTTGCTGGACTCCCATATAGTCGATCATGGTTCAAGTCCCGGACCTGGTGGTTTAAACTCATGCCGGGTGCATGTGCATGCGTGCCCAAGATCCTGAGAGGAGAATGGAGAAGAGATTGTGGTGTGGCCATCCCTCCTGGAGGGTGATTTTTGGCTTTTCATCTCTCTCTGTCTTTTGGGCGAGCGCACACACCCTATAGCAAAAACCTCTCAACAAAAAAAAAAAAAAAAAAAAAAAAAAGAAAAAAAGAAAGAAAAAGAAAAGAAAACTTGTGCCCTGTTGGACCTGACAAATCTATTACAAAGTATTATGATATTCTCAGCATGGTTGCAGTGGTCAGACAGTGTCTGAAATTTTATGTCCAATTTGGAATTGTAGAGATCATTGCTGTCTAGTGGAAATGTAACAGGAGCTATGTATTCAATTTTAAATTGTCTACAGCCACATTAAAAAGCTAAAATAGGGTCCAGAAGGTGGCATGGTGGTTGGAGTGCTAGAGTCCCACATGCCTGACCATGATTCAAGTCCCAGACCTAGTGTCTTCCTTTCTCACTTTTTCTCTCTCTCTCGGGTCAAATTGAAAAATATAATAATAATCAATTAATTAATTAATTTTTAAAAGCTAAAAATAAACAGGCAAAATTAATTTGGATAACATTTTATTTAATACAATATACACAAAATGCCATAACTTTACATATGTGAGGAATACTAAAATATTAATAAGATATTTTACATTTTTCCTATTTTATTCAAAATCCAACGTGCATTAAACTAACAGCACATCTGAATTTGAATGCTAAGTTTTCACCAGAAATACTTCATCTGTGTTTAGATTTTATGAAATTTACCATTAAAAAATAAATTCACACATCCAAGTTGTTCCAAACATATTTTAAAGTTTTCTAAAAATGGAAATGTTATCTTTTTTTCAATTTAAGTTTGTACTAGTTAAAATAAATGAATTCTAAAAGTCAGTTCCTGAGTTACACTGGCCACATTTCAGTGTGCAGTAGATGCATAAAGATAGTGGCTACCATACTGTGCGGCACAGCTTGGGATTTAGACTCCTTCTCAGTGTGGACACAAGAATAAGGCAAGGTCTCAATCCAGAGCAGGGGGAAGAGCAGGAATTGTCTGGTACTCATCAGGGACACAGTGAGCACTTGGACTGAATGGCCTCTCACTGTGAGTTCATCCAGTTTTTCAGAGACTGGGTCCTGATCTTGCATTTTGCCTTACTGCTTTCCCAAGGCTTTTTGAGAGAGATTTTTGCTATAGGGCACATGCACTCACCAGACAGAGAGAGACATTAGAGACAGAAAGCAAGAAATCACCCCCCAGGGGGGATGGTCATGCCGTAATCCCTTCTCCCCCATTCTCCTCTCGGGATCTTGGGCACGCATGCACACGCGCCTGGCGTGAGTTTTAAGCCACCGGGTCCAGGATGCGAACCGCGGTCAACTACGTGGGAGTCCAGTGACATAGCCATTACGCTAACTGCTGGTTCCCCCAAGGCTTTTGACTGAGGGCTAACTTTGAAAAGAAGGCCTGAGCTTATGAGGCCCTTTGTACAATTACCGTGCCACCTGTTTTCTCATGTTAGTCCAATGGTGTTACCTCTGAGCTGCTTGCTTGGCCCCTATCCCATAGTGCAGATGAAAAATGGAGAAAGTTCCTGAAAGGAAAAATAGGTGTCTGGTAGGAACAGGTGTTCCATGTGGAATAATACCTCAAGAGGACTGCTGGCTAGGTTCAGACCCCCTGTAGTAGAGTCAAATAGGAAAAAAAAAAAAAAAAAAAAAAAAAAAAAATGTGTGAAGCTGATGGTAGAAGATGGCCTTGTTTCCAAACCCTGAAAGCCAAGTGTTGGCTGGAAGTGGTGAAGATTCATTGCTGGGAGTAGTCAAGCAGGGGAGGGGAAGGAGCACCTGCCCAGAGCATCTAAGGAAATGCAGACTGAACTCCTGCAATGTGTAAACCAACCCTGTGAATATGCTGTTCTTACAGTGACTCCTGGAGGGAGGTTGAAGCACCAGGGAAAAAGTCACTGAAGTTCAGCCAGAATTTATAGCACTTTCTTGGATTTTTCACTTGGCCGCATGTTGAAAATATGACTACTTTCCAAGTGGCATATAGAAGAAACTAAAGAGGAAAATTAGGGAAGACTTTGGGTAGCAATGACATGCACTACTCAAGATACATTTTCTTGACCTGGTGGATGACAGCAGGTGCCACCTAAGTATGAGCATAGTAAGAACCCAAATGACTTGTTGAGTGCCTAGAGATACTTATTTGTTCTTTTATATTTGATAACATGTTCTACCATCACCTAAGAGTAAATTGTGAACTCGAAACTCAAGAATTTGTGTTGAATGAGGTGAAAGTTAAGAAGTTTATAAAGGTGCCTTTAAGTGCATGAAATAGAGGATTTACTGCATTTTCTTTAGAGTCTCAACTGCGTGACAATACCAAGAATGTTTCTGTTTCCTTTACAACTTCTACAAAACTGTTAGGGCTGGGATAGGGATGACAAAGGACAGAAGCTGGTGATGAAGTGAATAGCCATCATCCTTATGAGGGTCAGAGCAGAGGTCTGTCCACTGAGATGTCCAAAAGCAGTAATTAATCTTTCAATAGGGACAGTCATGGTTGCCCCAGACTGTCCCGCTCTGACTAATGAAATCTTACGTTAAGCAGAATGGGGTGGTGACTTCTGAGAGTGAGTAAACTTAGTATGAGAGTAAGTATTACTAACAGGCAAACAGGGGAGGAGTCTCCGGCTGAGATTTCAATGGTGAAAACTGGATATAGCCTTTCCTTGTCCCGGGTTCCATGACTTTGAGACAAAGGTAAATCACAGAATCAACTGAAAGGCTTTCATCACATAGCTATCAATTAACATCTTCTCCAAAATCATAAGTACATAAAATGTATTGTTCAAGATTATGTCTTAAAGTGCAACAACTCTTTCTTTTTTTTTTCTTTTCTTTTTTTTTTTTTTAAGGGCCAGTAGAGAAAGAGGGGGAGAGAGACATAGACATTTTCAGCAGGGCCTTGCCATGTCACAGTTTTCTGTCTCCAACCTTGCATCTAACTAGGATCTGTCCAGTTTGGACCAGGAAGCAAATCTGGACCTCCTGTGTGACCAGAGCCATGACACAGCAGCACCCCCACCCCCTAACCGTGCCATAACAGGTGGTCCAAAACAGCTGTCTTTAAGATGAGATTCTTCAATATTTAGATCCAATGTCAAGAAGAGTTGTGTCTACAGACCAACTAAAGTTAATCTTTCAATATTATTCTACTCCTTTATCTGTCTACATGTATATGTTTTAATCTGGGCAGTTCACTATTTTATTAAATGATTAATTGAGCCAAAGAAAGTGTTGAGTGGTGTTGGAAATGGTATCGAATCCCAGAGGAGCTGGTGGAGTGGGGAGATAAGGCAGGGGTAGGGAAGGGGAAGAACAGTGGCCTCCCAAATTCTCATGCAATGCATAATTAGAAATATTCATGGAATAAACTTGATAAAATGAGGTCACATGAAAGGAACAGAAAGATGTGTGGTCTTTTGAGTGCAAACCATGGTCCATGGTATGTCCAGAACTGTTCCATGGCTCTAAGGGAGATGCTATTACCATATGTAGTGAAGCCTTGAAACGAATTCAATCCCAAGGTCCACATCCTGCCTCTGAGTACCCCCTATGGGCCCGAAGACAGTTTCACACATGGATTCCAAGGTTTCATGGATGGGCATTAAAGTGCGTGGTGGGCAGTGCTTTTTTTTTTTTTTTTAAACACTCTCCTATGAGGCATTGGTTTTCGTTTTTTTTTTTTTTCCCCTTTTAGAGCATGTCGACACATCTCTACTGAAATAAATGAATGCCCCATCTTCACTGATCTGTTTGAAAGCATAGAGAAATTCATATGAGGGGAAAACACATTCATCTTTAGGAACTGAAAAAGTGAATGTTCCAGAAAGAACTGGAGAGAGGGGAGAGGCATTTACAAATTATCAATAAATCATCATCCAAGTTTTTACTAAAATAAGCACTGGCTATTTATGTAGCCCAGGTGGAGATTATGAGAAAGGAATTATAAGATGGAGAGATACAAAGAATCTCTGTGTTTTGTTTGAAAGCCAGCGGATCTTCAAGCAGATGTAAGACCCATGACTTACACATCTGTGAATGCGAATGACTATTCCACAGAAAAGTAACTCCCTTGGTAGCCAAGCAGATGATCTGTGTTTTTACTGCCTCTATATTAATATTATTACTATGATTATTGTCATCATTAAAAGAAATTAACATGCCAGACCAGTATAAATATAGAAGAAGCTGTATTTTATGACCAGAGTCTAAACACATATCTATTCATATTGACACTCAGAATCCAAGTTGTTAGTGCCTTGTCAACTAATGTAGAGTGAGAACAGGGTGTCTGATGCCAAGAGCCATTATCAGGAGCAGGCACAGTGTGGCATTAGCCTTGCAAGCATAGCAGAAACTAGAGGCTGCACTCTGGGCAGGGAGCATCATCTTATTGGCTCCTGCATCCATAACTTTTGGGCGATGAAAGAATTTATAAAGAAGAGGGTTCCTTAGGCCAGCAGATGCCATGGTGGTTGGATCCCACATGGCCAACTCCACAGTTCAAGTCCCAGACCCAACAGCTTGAAAAACCCATGCTGGATGCACACATGTGTGTGTGTGCATGTGTGTGCACATGTGCATGTGCATGCTTCCAAAGTTCCAAGAGAATGGAGAAGGCATAGTGGTGTGGTTATCCCCCCCAGGAGGTGATTTCTCATTTTTCTTCCTCTCTCCCTCTCTCTCTCTCTGACTCTCTTTTGCAAATGCATGCACCCTATGGCAAAAGTCTAAAATACATAAGGAAAGAAAGAAAAGGCTCTCTCTACTCTAACTCCATTCCTCATTAAACTGATTCTTTTCTAGAATAATTTCTTTATAATTAGAAGTCGAGTTATATTGTTTTTCTGGAAGATATTAGACTGTTGACAGCTGAGGTTAGAGCCTGAATTTAGCCGTAGTCAGTCACAGATGCCTGTGTTTTCATGCAAGCAGCAAAAATCATTTTTAAAAAATAAAAATCTAATGAGTACATAAATATCGAAACTTCACAGGTAAATCACCAAGGAGTATGTACTTCCCCTCTTCCTGTGCTCTACACATGGGAGCCTTGACATTCTAGACTGGGCAGGGAAGGTCAGGACACGTAGAGAAGCCAAATGAGCTCACAGATAAAGGAAGGTCCAATCTTTACAATTTTGTCAGTTCACTAAGTCATTTGTCATGTTTCATTGCATCGTCTTGAGTCGTCTATTCTCTACTGGGACCCAACTGATCAGCCCTGGAGCTTTTAGCTGCTAATGTGAGAGGAAGACTCTCTGCTCCCAAGAGCAGAGCAAAGGATGTTCTATGCTGCAAGCCCAAAGAGCCATTTCCACTCAGCATTTTTTTATTTATCACATTCCATCAGGAAAACTCTTTTCTGATAAACACCTATTTCAGTGCAGGAGACTGGCTTCTGAAGACAGTGATGGAACAGGCTGGGGAGGGAAGACCATGCATCAGATGTGTGAATTATATGTTCTGGAAGACCAGAAGATGAAATTGTTTACCATTTAGAGAGTTGAAGAAACACTTTAAAACCAAGCTGGCATTCAGGATGAAACTTGTGAGTGTGAGTAGAAAGAGAACTTTAAAACAGAAGGCATATTGGGTCATTGGAAAAGTCATTTTTTCTATGCAAAAATGTGTCATGGCTTTTCTGATGACCCTATAAGAGCAAATACCAAGGGATGTATTTAAGGGACATTGAGTAGTTTGTCTTGATCATCCAGGTAGAGGGAGAAAGAGAGTTTGAGACTAGATCTCAGTGTGCTTTAAAGACCAGAGTAAGGGGTTTGCACCCGATTCTATAGGCAATGAAGAAGCTAATGGAGATTGTAAAACAAGAAGTGACCTGTAGTTTAGGAAGCTCATAGTTGCCGACCAAGTGCCAAATATAGCCTCCCCTCTCTCTACCTGCCTTCTGTGCTGAGCTTGAGACTTAAATACCTAATTGCCTCCTGAGCAGCCTTCTGTTTGGATTTCTCCTGAAAAAACTCACATCTAACATGTCCGAAGTTCTACCAATCTAAACTTCGCCTTGTTAAGAGATGGCACTTCTACCCACTCAGTTGTTCAAACTAAAAAATGCATTAAAAAATAAAATATAAACCGTATCATCCTTAAATGCCCACCTCACACTTCCTGCATCAAACCAGTCATCATACTTGACAGATTCTAACTCATACTACAGGAACCTGTCCATTTCCTCTTACTCATTGCCATCCTACCATTTTAAAGCAGGCCAACTTCAGCCCCTGTTCTATTTTTTTTTTTCCTTCCCAGTCCTGCCTTCATGTGACTTCTTTTTTGTTTGAAAATAGACTACCTTATGACCCAATAATCCCACTACTAGGCATATATCCAAACGAAAAGAAGTCAATAAGTTGTAGAGACAGCACTCCTATGTTTATTATAGCACTCTTTACAACACCTGAGACAGGAATCAACCTAAGTTTCCATCAGCAGGTGAATGGACAAAAATAATGTGGTATGTATGCACAATGGAATACTATTCATCCAATTAAAGAGTGAAATCCTACTATTCAAGGTAAGATAGACAAGTCTGAAAAGTATGTTAGGTAAAATAAGCCAAGGACAGAAAGATAAACACCACATATTCTCTCTCATATGTGGAAGCTAAAACATTGACCTTACAAAGGAGAGAGGAGGATAGTGGTCTCTAGAGGTCAGGAAGGTTAGAGGAGAAGGGGTATCGGGAGCCACTGGTTAACAATTACAGGGTTTCTTCTGAGTATGATAAAATGTTCTGGGATTACATAGTTTTGGTGGTTTTACAACACTTTGTACTAAAAGCTTCTGTATAATTTATAATGATAAAAATGGCAAATTTAATATTATGTGAATTTTATCTCTAAAAATTTAAAAAAGAAAGGCTGATAAACAAAAATATTGGAAAATAAAGATAAGCTTATTTAACTTGGACATTCAGAAATCACCATTGGTTCTCCTCTAACAGAGGAAAAACCTCTGATCCTTAGAATATCATGAAAGAACCTTCATCACTTGGCCTCCTCTTTCTGTTCATCCTGAATTCCTGACATCCCTCCTCCACACACGTGCACCATGTCTGGGCTTGCTTTTTCCAGATGTATGTGCTTATTCTCATATCCACATCCTTTCCCTGCTTGGCAAACTCTTCCTCGTCCTTCAAAACCCAACTGTAATCTTTCCTTTGTTCTCCCTTCACGATGGTTGACTTCTTATTCTGTGTACTCTACTGATTCACAGTAAATAAAGTGAATTGTGTAGCATGTTTAATCTTTTGTGATTGTTAACAAGATATTTTACCATATCAGCCTCTCCCACCAGGCTGTGAGCTGCTTAAAAGCAGTAACAATCTGATTGAACTTGTTTCTCCTTCTGTCACTGGATACTCTGGAATGAAGGACAGATATGACTACAATCAGAATCTTGATGTGAGATCAATTAGTGAGGTACCATTTTTTAACCAAGCTCTGAAATCCATTGTTTACTTTTTATTCTTGCATAAAATTAATGGAGATAAAACATCTAACACAATGTCTGCATTGGTAAATGTGTCATTCCCATGAACACACACACACACACACACACACACACATACTTTTTTTTTTTACTTTTTTCCCTAATGCATTTTTTTTATTTTTCTTTCTCAGATTAATTAAATTCACATTTTACATAAAGTCCCCATTATGATGTATACAATATACATATACATATATAGTTTTCAACAAAGAACTCTACATTTTTGGTGTTAAATGGTTCTTCCCTTTGCCCCCCACACCCACTCTCTACCACCCACTCCCTACCACCCACTCCCCTCCCTTACAGCTTCTGGTATCTACATTTATCCTTTCCGCTATCATATCTTCAGATCTTTCTCCTTCTGCCAGAGTGCTGATATATATTTTTTTTCATTGCACATCTTTACAGTGTACAGCATGGTTTTTCCCAGCATGAGTACAGTGCACATTAGTCAAGACAATGATATCACCATGTACATCATCATCAACAGACCACTCTTCATCTTTGTGTCTATTAAGTGATGTTTGTTCCCTGAATCCCTCCCCTCCGCCCTCCATTACTCATTCCCATTACCTCTCCCATACTGTCTCCAGTATCTGCAGTTGCCATCCCCGCTACTATACCCTCCAGTTCCTTCACTTTTTCTTTTTTTTTTCCAATTATCAGCTCATAAAGTTTTTTACAATAGGGAACATAGATTCTACTCAGGGTTGGGTTAAGGGTGGGTCTCGTGCAGTTCCGCAATTGTAGGTGAGTCTTCATGGGGTACAGTTTCAGGAAAGCGGTTCTGGTAAGCAGAGATGGTTATCAGCCGATGCAGCACAGCATCCATCCTGTGATTACCGGGAATGGTGTTACGGGGATCTGCAGCGTGAGTCATCCTCAGGTATCTGGCTTCCTTAAGAATGGTAGATTAGTTCTTGTTTTTCCCTGAGGTAATGCAGGGCTGGTAACCATCATCTTCTCACTGTCCATAGAAAGAGAAAATCCTCCTCTATAATATATTTCTCAATTGGTTCAAGACAGCCAAAGTCCCTCCCTGTTGCCCACAGTTGCAAGTTCTTAATCCTTGTTTTCGGCTTCAGTTTGTCGCCTGCGACCGGTGGCCACACGCAGGCACAGGCCCAGCGGCCACGCGAAGGCCCGGGGGCTACGCGCAGGCGCAGGCCCGGTGGCCATGTGCAGGCCCAGGGGCTACGCGCAGGCGCAGGCCCGGCGGCCACGCGCAGGCCCGGCGGCCACGCGCAGGCCTGGTGGCCACACGCAGGCCTGGCAGTCACGCGCGGGCGCGCAGGCCCGGCAGCCACGCACAGGCCCGGTGGTCACGCGCGGGCGCAGGCCCGGCGGCCACGCACAGGCCCGGTGGCCACGCACAGGCCTGGCAGCTATGCATGGGCCCAGGCCCGGCAGCCACGTGCAAGCGCAGGCCCGGCGGCCACGCTCAGACCCGGTGGCCACTCGCAGGCCTAGGGGCCACGTGCTGGCCTGGCAGCCGCGCGCCAGCCCGGCGGCCCCACGCAGGCACAGGCCCGGTGACCATGCTCAGACCCGGCAGCCACTCTCAGGCCCGGGGGCCACGTGCCAGCCTGGCGGCCACGCGCAGGCCCAGCAACCACGCTCAGGCCCGGCGGCCCCGCGCAGGCGCAGGCCTGGCAGCCACACTCAGACCCGGCGGCCACTCGCAGGCCCAGCGGCCACGCACAGGCACAGGCCTGGTGGCCACACGCAGGCCCGGCAGTCACGCGCAGGCGCAGGCCCGGCGGCCACACGCAGGCCCGGCGGTCACGCGCGGGCGCAGGCCCGGCGGCCATACTCAGACCCGGCGGCCACTCGCAGGCCCGGCAGTCACGCACAGGCGCAGGCCCGGCGGCCACACGCAGGCCCGGCGGTCATGCGCGGGCGCAGGCCCGGTGGCCACGCTCAGGCCCAGCGGCCCCGCGCAGGCGCAGGCCCGGCAGCCACACTCAGACCCGGCGGCCACTCGCAGGCCCAGCCGTCACGCGCAGGCGCAGGCCCGGCGGCCACACGCAGGCCCGGCAGTCACGCGTGGGCGCAGGCCCGGCGGCCACGCTCAGGCCCGGCGGCCCCGCGCAGGCGCAGGCCCGGCAGCCACACTCAGACCCGGCGGCCACTCGCAGGCCCGGCAGCCAAGCGCAGGCCCGGCGGCCACGCGCAGGCTCACCGGCCACACGCCAGCCCCGAGCACGCGACTGTGCCCGGGACCCCCCCGCCACCTCCCGCTCACCCGCCCGGCCAGAGAAAGGAAGGACGGCAACCTCGGCCGGTCCGCGCCGCTGGCCTGCGTCAGCGCCGAGCACGGGACACACCCAGCACCGGAGAGGCAGCGGGGGCTGGGCGGTCTGGGGCACGGCACGCAGAGCAGAGGAGAGCCCTGCGCCCGCCGCTGCGCGCAGGCGCAGGCTACACACACACTTTTTAAGAAATCATTTATTGTGGCCTGGAGGTGGCCTAATGATTCCATCGCTGGATTCCCACATGGTCAACTGCAGTTCGAGTCCCAGACCTGATAGCTTAAAAATCACTGCATGACCAAAATCTCAGGAGGAGAATGGAGAAGTGATTGCAGCATGTCCATTCCCCGCAAGGTGTGATTTCTCACTTTCCCTCTCATTGTCTCTGTCTCTCTCTCTCTCTACCAGCAAGCTTATGCCCCCTATGACAAAAACCCCCTTCAAAAAAATCATTTATCTCTCTTAAAAGAATCATTATTACCAGTGTACCTTATGAATTATATGACACATTGTATACATATTTCTATTGCATAAATTTGAACATGGAGTAAACTCCTGATCCTTTAGAAACACATCTATCTTATATAATAAAATATTAGATTATAATTTGTTTGCATTTGAAGTGGATATTTTTATGAATGCCCCTTCTTCTGTTTAGTTTTTTCTTTCCATACTTCTCCCCAACTCCAAACAAGAACAGATTGGTTATTTGTTTGGGATTTTATTTGCATTATTAAATTTAGTAAAGAAGGAACAGTTTTAATTTGGTCATATGTTTGGTCTGAAATTTCTACTCTAAAAGTCCTCAGCAAGGAGTCGCATTTGTGTCATTTGTCATCCATGACAGTCGCAGTGCTGATTTGTGCTCGAACTCCTCCAAGAGCTTGTTAGGTCATTTTTATCCAATTATGTACTACAGTCAAAATCATTTTAATACTACAAGACAGGAGAGGTTAGAAGAGTCTCTGTTTGCCTCAAAAATAAATTAAGATTCCTCAGAATCTTCCATAAATACATGTTGGCATTAGGTTTGAATGCCATGGTCCCACATTACCTGACCTCGCATCATTTCTATCGTGCACTTGCCAGAGATGGATGGTTGACCAGATGCTCCTCACAACGTGATGTTGTCAAGTACAGAGGAACGACTCCAGTAAAAATAACAGATTTTTAGAAATTTCACAAGTACCAACTGTAGTCATAATATTCATCTGGTTCTGCTGACAGCAAGATTTCTCTTTCTAATTAATAAAAAAAAGAAGAAATAAAATATTCAAAATAGGAAAGACTAGTCATAGTAATAGATATATTTCTCATAGGGCCTCCAAGAGTAGTTCTTTAAAGGCTACTGTAACTTCCCTAAATTGAATGTGAAGGGGGGGGGGTCACCTCAGTTGCTGGTCACTGAATCCCTAAAAATTAATGACCACAGGTCAGTCAACTGTGAACTGTTGTCCTCATTGCATGATCTCAGCTTCCAGCTCTGAGAAGAAAGCAGTCTATGTGCACACATTCACCTGTCCTAGTTATTTTGTTTGTTTGTTTTTGAATTTTTTTAGAGAGATTTTTAGCAATAGGGCATGTGTGCTTACTGGAGAGACAGAGACAGAAAGCAAGAAATCACCCCTGGGACAGGGAGAGGGGAGGCCACTCTGCAATCCCTTCTTCTCCATTCTGCTCTCAGAATCTTGGGCACACACGCACACATGCCAGGTGTGAGGTTTAAACTGCCGGGTCTAGAGCTCAAACTGTGGTTTACTACATGGGAGTCCAGTGATGTAACTACTATGCCAACTGCCAGTCCCTCGCTTGTCCAACTTGTAATGATCATCTCCTCTGTTCTCCTTCACCAGCCTCCCTTAAGAACCATTTTGCCCACATTCTTGTGTAGCCACAGTGTTACAGTGACAATGGTATTTCCCATAGGGAAATTAGAGGAATGAGTATCTCTAAATTTGTCCATTTTTCCTTCTGCTTAGAGATCATTTACAATCCAAGGTTTTATTTTCCCCTTTAGCACCTTCTGTATCTCATTTGATGCACCTTTTATGACATGATCTGTTAGCAGTTTACTGCTAAAAAAGAGGCCCAAAGAGGGCTGAGTTATAAAAGCAATAAGAGTAGTGAACTAGAAACATCAAACTTGAGAATACTCAGGTAAAACATTGGTGATTTAATTGATAAAGATGTTAACTTGTCAAGGGAACAGATAATACTGTTATACAGTAGGTCAATTTGTCCATATTTTTATTTATAATCCATAGTTAAGGATCAGTCTAAAGGTCATTCAAATTATGTCTTGAAGGGGGAATTCGCTGGTGTTAATTGTTCTGTTGGTAAGAAGTAGCGGTGTGGCAGAGCACCATGCAGGAGATAGGGAAAGGTAGAAGAACCGAGCTATAGCCCAGCCTTGTCCTTGCTGCAGCAAGCTAGCAAAGGCAGAAAGAGCATGAAGAAGGGGTGCAGAAGGTTATCCTGGGGCAGCCTGAACGTGGCACACAGCCCCTCTGCTCACACTCCACTGGCTGGAGCTGGTTACATGGCCACCCCTAGCTGTACGGTAGGCTGAGAAGTCTAGTTGAGCATTGTGCCCAGGAAGAAAGGAAACGAGCTACAGTGAGCAGCTAGCTGTTGTTAGCACTGGACATGGGCCATCGTAGAGCATTTCTGGGCCTCAGTTTTGTTATATGAGGGGGTGATGCCTAAGGCTCCACTTGATTTCTGTATTAACTCTAATGTCTGTGACGCCAACCTGGCAGTAAATCTGATTCTGCTACACCATTTGCAGTTCATTCCTAGAGGAATTTTCCGATGTTTAAAAAAAAAAAAAAATAGAAACTACTGAGACATGGGCAGCCTTACTTCTGTTAAACAAAAGAAAAACATTACATGTGACTTCTCTCCTGTTCCCATCCCATGGGATCGAGTAGGCTTTTTTCTTCTCTTTTCCCCAGAATCTTCAGCCTTTCCCTTTCTCCTACTTAACCCCAGCAGTCTCATAAACAGAACACAACAGAAACAAAACAAGCAAAAGACCCTCAGCACACCACCATCGCCCCTCCTCTTCGAGGTAATTTTGAACCCAGGCCAACTCCTTTTCAGATGGAGGCCAAGCATTTTGGCAGATCCCTTTGGAAGTTTGGAGCTGGAGTGCTGACAGTGGAGACCTTAGTGAATGGGCCTGCGAGGAGCCAGTGCTGATTAACGACACACACACACACAGACACACACACAAGCCGCCCAAAGAATGTTGCCTCTTGCTGGGGCGGTGATGTCATCCCTAGCAACAGGTGGCAGCCCTCTTTCTCCAAGCCCTCCTCACTGACGGCCTAGTGTTCCCGATCATGAATGAGGAACAATGAGGCATCCACGGGGTTAACTGCCACTTTTACCCACTTCTTTGTTGAGCTGGGGCCTTTCCCATAGAAATGTCATTGGCTTGAACTGATTTCTTTTTTTCTGCTGCCCAAATGTCAAACTCTCATATAAAAGTGGATCATGAGCAACTTTTGCCACCAAGGCCTTTTCAATAGCAGCATGGCCATGTGTGCGCCTTGTGCAAATAGAGGGGAACCTATCTTGGCGAAGGTGGTAGGACGTGAGCCTTCCTTGGGCTCCTCGTTATGAAAGGTCGGAGCAGCACAATGCCTGCATTGCCTGTTGCGTTTGTTTTACTTTTCTCGTCTTCTCTGGTGTGGGAGTAGAGGGTATCTTTATGACTAGATAGCAGGATGACAAAGTTGCAAGATGCTATTTGAAGGTCTCACAGGACGTTGTCAGATACTCTCCGATAGTGACCACTCTTAGGATTGTGGTTGGCGCAATGTGACCTAAGTCAATAGATCTCAGTGCTGTTTGACCAGTCAGGTAGCACACATGCATGTTCTCAGTGCCTTCTGTGTACTTGATAGATAAAATACGACAGATCAGATGGCATGGTTCTGGCCCATAGGAGATTCAGCATGACAGGATGGGCCTGGGAATTTCAATTTTCCCAATGACCCTGGCTCAGGCTATTTCAGGTCCTTTGGTGGAAACAGAGATTGCTGTAGGGATGGAGAGAAAAACAATAGGCTTAGCTCTCATGTGATGTGACTTAGAATCTGGACTCTCCTGCCTGCAAGCTCTGAGACCTTGGTGAAGCTATTTAACCTTCCTGAACCTTGCTTTCCATTATGCATAAAATGAGGAAAAAAGTACCTTCCTCCAGGATCACTGTTAGATTTACAATAAATGTATGCTAAACTTCTGGCACCATGCCTGACGTAACTTCAATGGCCATGTGAATGGGTCCTCAGTTTCTCCGGTCTCTTATCTGTAAAATGCGAAGGTTGAACCAGATGACTTCTATATACTTTTTTTTTTTTTTTTTTGGTAGAGATTTTCGCCTTAGGGCAAGTGTATATGCCAGCAAGTGAGAGACAGTGAGAGGGAAAGTGTGAAATCACCCCCCAGAAGGATGGCCATACCGCAGTCCCTTCTCCTCCATTCTCCTCTCAGGATCTTGGGCATGCACACAAACACACACCCAGTGTGAGTTTCAAGCCATCAGGTCCAGGTCTTAAACCACAGTTGGTCGTGTGAGAGTCCAGCGATGTAACCACTACACCATATGCTGGCCCTTAAGCACCTTCTAAGCTTTAGTATTTGGTGGTTCCACTCTGTCAATGGTGTAAACTTTCAAGGCAGCTGTGTCTACACACATTCTCCAACAAGGAAAGGATTCCCTTTTAGGGAGTAGGGTGAAATATTTAAGTCATGACCCAAGCTGAGTACTTGAACAATGGCATGAAAAACTACCTGTGAGAAGACGTAGGTGTCTTCAGTGATTAGATTATAGGGTGCCTGTATAATAGCTTTGGCTTTTCAAGATACCTTTTACAGTACCATCAACCATGATTTATCCAGATCATGTTTTAGCTTATTTATGGTTCCACCCTATTTTCTTTTTTTATTTAACTTTATTTATTTATTTATTTATTTTAATTTGACCAGAGAGGGACAGAAAGGGGGTGGGAGAGAGTGAGAAAGTAAGCCACCAGGCCTGGGACTTGAATTGTGGTCGGCCATATGGGAGTCCAGTGCCCTTAACCACCATGCAACCTGCTGGCCCCAGTTTCACCTTATTCTGTACCCTGGGAGAAAGCATCTAAGTTGACTCTCCATCTGAAACAATGCTTCCTTTTTTACTTGTAGAACTAATTCTTTCACCCTTCAGAGTGGGGGCTTGATTTCAGCAGCTAGATCCCAGCTCCAATGCTTCCTAGCTTTGTGATCCCACAGACCCTTAATGCAGCTGAGCATGTAGAGAAGTGATGACAAAATCCACACTGCATGACTGTTTTGTAAATTGAATGAAATAACTCGTGCCCTCTGCAGCACACATGACAGCACTCTTTCTGAATTTATAAGCAAGTTTATGTTCATTGAGTCTGTGCCTTTGGAAATATACAAATGTTGACCTGTGTACCCTCTCATTCCTGTAGCTCTCAGGCCTGGTCTGTTCCAAATAGATTTGCACTCTGATCGTATCAATATCAGTTCCTCAGTACTTTGTCTTTGTTATGACCCAAATGAACAAATAGCTCCTTTGGATCAGAAGTCAATGACCTAATTTTGCCACCAACTGGTCACATGACCTTGTCAAAAGGCATAATAATTCTTCTCATATGGGTACTGCGGTGGTGTTTTCTTAGAAGGAGGTAACATAAAAGTGATGTCATTATTTTTATTAAAGCTCTAATTATCCTTTTTGGTGCTGTCCAGAGATAGCTTTTGTTCCTAATAACTTGGCATCTGCTTTATAAACACACTTTTGAGGCCTGGGCAGGCTCTCATTTATCTTAAATGAGTACGTTTGTGACAGGGATGTTTCATCCCTTTTTGTTGAAATAACTGCTTTCTATTCTGGAGCATTCCTTAACGGTAGACTTCAAATTGACAAATTTCAGGTGAATCCATACTAAACAGCCTCAAACCAGTGCCTTTCCCTGTCCAATTAGAAAACATCACTGTAGGGATCAACAGGTGGCACAGTGGTTAAGGTGTTGGACTCCCATGTGGCTGAATATGGTTTAAATCACGGACCTGGTGACTTGAAACTCATGCCAAGTGCATGTACATGCTTGCCCAAAATCCCAGGAGGAGAATAGAGGAGGAGGAGGAGTTGTGGCATGGCCATCCCCCTGGGGGTGATTTCTCACTTTCCCTCTCTCTCTAGTGAGCGCACACACCCTATGGCAAAAAATCTTAAAAAAAAAAAAAGAAAGAAGGAAGAAAAGAAAAGAGAAGAGAAGAGAAGAGAAGAGAAGAGCAAAGCAAAGCAAAGAAAAGAGATCACTGTGTAGTTTTTCCTAGATAGGCATCTGCAACTCTTTACATGTTTCTTTACTAATGAAATGCAACAAATAGTATCCTTTCAGAGGACACTCAAATTACCTCTGAGAGGAAACACTTTGTTAATGAGCAGAACTGCCTTGTTTTGGGGGGATGAGTTGTGTTGACATATTGGGTATCCTTTTGCAGGAGCTCACCCGGGTGCCTGGGAATTGGGGCCAGACAGTGTTCCGTGACACACGTTTCCTGAACTCCACTGCCTGAAATGTTCTGTAGCAAAGTGGGAGCTAGATTATTTACACCGGGATAACATCTGCAGAAGAAATGTCTTGGATTTCAAACGAGAAAAAGCATTTTACAAATGGGTCACACCTGTGGTGGGGAAGTGAGACAGGTTAGGGTGGACAGATTGTCTGGACACAAAAACCCTCGTGTCTAGCCAGAGCTTACTAACAGGACACGGGGAAGGCTCAGGAAGCCTCTGAATCCCGAGCTGCTAATCAGTCATGTCACTCCTTTCCTCAAAAACCCTTAAGTAGCTTTCCATTGCTGTAAAAATAAACTAAAATACAAAATTTAAAAATCCTTAGCTCAACATAGGAAACCTATGTGTGCCCTCCAGCCACATCCCACACCATTATTCCTTGGCTCAGGATTCCAAAGCCACATTGGCCTTCTCTCAGTTCCACTAACTCACCAAGCTCTTCCCTACCTCAGGCTGTTACCACATGCTAGTTACTTCCTGGAATGTTTTCCCCATACTCAGCTTGAATGAAGTTTGCTATCCTTCAGGACTCACCTTTACTCCTCCTATTTTTTTTTTTTTAATTGCTAAATTTCACATGCATTCTCCAGAGAGTGACAGAGAGGCAGAGGGAGAAAGCACCCCACCCCCAATAGGCTGTGGTCATACCTCAATCCTTTTCCTCCATTTTCCCATCCTGTTGGGATTTTAGGCACACAAACCGACATGCCCACCATGTTTTCAAGTGCCCAGCTTGAGATTCCAGCTGCAGTTGGGTATGTGGGATCTGCCTTGCTCAGTCATGAGGTTATGGAGTTGGCCCTCCAGAACTCAATTTGACTATTTTTTGCTCAAACAGACCTTCCCTGCATATGACAAGCTAAGTTTGGTTTCGTTTTATCCTTTTTTTTTTTTTTTAAGAGGTTTTTGCTATAGGGCGCATGCACTTGCCAGACAGACAGAGAGAGACAGAAAGCAAGAAATCACTTTCCGGGGGGATGGTCACACTGTAATCCCTTCTCCTCCATTCTCCCCTCGGGATCTTGGGCATGCACGCACATGCACCCAGCGTGAGTTTTAAGCCACCGGGTCCGGGATGCAAACCACGGTCGACTACGTGGGAGTCCAGCGACATAGCCATTACGCTAACTGCTGGTCCCTCATTTTATCCTTTTTATTGCATTCACTAGTTCTGTTTTAAAGCACTTATACTATAGTTTCTAATCCTGTATTTGTGCACTTATTTGTCTAATGTATATCTTTCCTGCTAGACTATAAAATCTATGAGGGTGATTATTGGATCTGCTTTACTCTTCATTTTATCCCCCCTCTCTTTTTATCTGAGTGCAGTGCTTAGATATAGATGAGTTTATTAAATAACCTCTGGAATGAATGAATGAAGTCCTGGACATGGTTCATTTCCAAGCAAGCAGGACAAAATATGCATGGTACCTTCTCATCCCCAGACCCATCCATTTAATCATGGTTCATAGGACTTGATACTCTGATGTCATCATCACATTTTAAAGATGCTTTTAGAGTCAGACTGCCCATCCACAGTTGGCAGCCTTTAGTCTGTCCATTTTTGGATGGGCAGAAAAATCTAACAGAAACATCTTTATTGCAGAAATAGACTTTGCAATGTTTCCAAGCATTGGAAACCATGAAATAAACAGTGCTAAAGACATTACACTCTGGTTTTTAAATGATTGTCCCTTATCATGGAAAGTGTCCGGCAGCCATGCTATTGTTAGTCCCTGGTTTCACAAACACACCTGGCAGAATAAAAGCAGGTTTCAGTACCAATTAGAACTGGGGTGGGTGGGGGGATGCGGAATTACCAACCAGCCTTAATGGTCTCTACCTCTTTGTCTCATGATCTGACCAGATACAGAGATGAGGAAAGGAGGCCATTATGGGAACATGATCTGAAATCCTTAAAGCAGAAAGAGAAACTGGGACACAATACTTACCCTTGGAAAGACAAAGGAAAAATCTAATATCTGACATTAAGTATTTAAAGAGGCACTATGTAGAACAGGAGGAAATTTCCCTTTGTTTTTCTGAAAGGCCTCACTGAGCAGACACCATAGGGATGGATGGATAGATAGACAGACAGACAGACAGATAGATATTGGGTGTTCAGAAAAGTCATGACGTATTTTTCTGTTTTTCTGTGCAAAAATGTGTCATGACTTTTCTGACGATCCAATACATTTCAGTCACTATAAGGAGGAATGTATGGTCCCTCTTTTAGACTCAAAAGTGAGAAAGACCAGTCAGGAAGATATGAGGAGAATGACAGTAGAGGTTGATTGACTATCTGGTGGAGATAGTGCAAAACAGGTTGGTGTATTGCTTCTAAGATGAACTCTGAACTCTTTCCAACTCTAGGAGTTAGTAGTTCTCATTCTGTTTATGGTTGTTACTAAGAACTACTCATTAGTATGATTTGACTTTGGATTTAGGCTGCTTTATTATTGGCCTAGGATCAAAAGGTTAGACTAATTTTCCAAATTGATTTTTAAAGGAAATTGAAATTTGATTATTTCCTCAGTCTTTTTTTTATGAGATCAACTGATATACAATGTTCCACAAACAGTTGATAACCTATTAGATTGTCGGAAAAGTCATGACGTATTTTTCTTTGTAAAAATGCATCATGACTTTTCCAACAACCCAATATATAGCTTTTCCTAAGTGTCATTTTTAATTATATTTTAGCTAAGTATCGTTATGTTCAACAAATACCTATTTCATCAATGATAAAAGCAGTATTAGTATTAATGAGAAGTATTAATGAGAAGTTCAGACAAGTACATCAGCAATAATATACATTTTATATGGCCCTGTATGAATACGATGAAGACTGTGAAAGTCATCCTGTGTTAGAATAAGGGTTCGGGAGGTTTCCAAGTGGAGGTAAGCTCCCAGATGCAAAGACAGTTGAGAGTCTTCCAAAAGTCTGTAATTCAGTTGGTATTTTGGGTTCCAGGAGACATCTAAATGTTCAGAGGATGTCATGGAAGTCCTTTATGTGTTGGGTAGTCATCTTATTTTCCTATCTATGACATGATTACAGTTAATTACTTTCAAATGAGTCTGTAATTCTCCAATAAACAAAAATGCCTAGGAGTCTGAAATGGAGATGGCCCCCAGTCTGAAGACCATTAGGACATCAGGTGAGTGAGGACTCCTCCTTGACCTCCCTTGGCCTCCTCTGTTTACTGGTAGAAATACTTCTTATTGTCCAGACACGGTGCTGGTGTGATGGGAAAACAAGAAGGAATATAAGCTATAGAGGAGGCAGCACTGTGATATAACTGCTTGTAAGGAATATGGACTCCCTGAGGTTTAGAACAAGAGAAAAAAGACTCAGGGTATGCACTAAGGTGCACAGGGAAGCATAGACTTTACTACAAAAACATTGAGAACGTGGATTCAGTAAGGTACAACTCTCTCTTTCCCCTCTACCAACCCTCACCCTATTTCATGGTTCTGAATTATGCTACTTTGCCTTGCTTCTTAAAGGCACAAAATGATCCGGAGGGGGGGAAAACATAATTAGGATTTTTGAAGGAGTTGAATAAATGAGTTATGTTCATTAAGATGTCTTCCTAATTAGGACCTCCTCTGAGAATTAGAACTGCTAGGTTTTATTCCTCGTTCCTCCCCTGAAATTGATCTTTCTCTGACTCAGTTTTCTTATCATTTTAATGGGATAAGTACGCTTGTTACCCTCATCACTTAAAAAGCTGTCCCGGGGCTTCATTTCCTACAGCTTCAGTAATGAAGAAAGATACCTAACTGTCAAGCAGAAAGTATGAGTGTTACTCTCTTTTCAGTCCTTGAGAAGCATTTATTGTCCATTTGCTCTACTAAGAAGTCAAATGGCAGTGAGAAAAAGCTTGCCTTCTTAGGTTCAGAGAAAATCTCATCTGTGTAATTGCAGTAAGAAAACCATCCCTAAATGCATTAGGTAGGTCATTTGAGAATCCTTCTTTGTGACCAACTTCCCCCTATAGGAGAAGGACCCGAAGTCCATCTCAATGGCACTTAAACTTAAAACTCAATGGGTAGCAATTAGGAGAAATTTAAAGCATACCCAGGAGGTTCAAAAAGTAAATATTTCTCTGGGCAGATGTGTTATAGCCGAATTAACTGGGTGTTTGTGCAACCGCAGTGAATCGGAGAGATAACAGTCTTTATTGCCTCTAGATGTAGCCTGTGATTTCAAAATACAAGTGGTGTTAAATGTTCCCCGTAGAGGTTACGGCAGTTTGCTAAGCAAACCGTTGCTGCTGCCAGGTCATAATCATACTGCCTTGGGTTATTTGTCCAATTCTAAGTAATGAGGTTCCCATCACCGTCCATTTGAGGTGTGTTTATCTTACAAGAACTTGGGTCAAATTGAACTTAAATTTCACTTGATCGTATACTTTGTAAAGAACCATTCCAAGTGGAGTGAAACACAAGATTCATTTCTTGCATTATTCCTGTTTAAAGGTTTTGCAGGAGAAAAAAAAATGAACTTCCCTTTAGGTTGACTGGGTAATTTGGCTTGATTACTCCAGCCTCTCACTTTAACAGGTGAAAAAGTTGTAAAAAAGATGTTGTTGCCTGGATGCTCTGTTCTCTTCTGCTTTCATCCTGATCCCTGCCAATGTATAATAATAGGAGAGTGTGACAAGGAGTGCAGAGGTGGAAACCACCAAGACCAGCAGAAATAAACACTCAATGATTGTAAAGTGGCAAGCAACAGATACCTCTTTTGGCTTACTCTAATTGCTGTCGCCTGTACTGTCATGCAGTGCATTTAACCAAAAAGAAGACTGTTCCAAATGGAAACTGAATTAGGGTAAACTGAGGTCAGGATAAGATGAATATTCACATGTGCAGATTTTGGGAAATATGCCAACTTTTGTGCTAGATACGTCATATGTGTGATTATAGCTATTTCCAATAAGCAAATAAGGTTGATATTACTCCTACCTAACAGATAATGAAAAAGAATCTTTCCAATATTACATGGAAAGCACTTAGCAAAGCTTGGACTGGAATTCAGTCTGATGGTCATCTTCACTTAAATATGGCTGAGGTCCACATGACTGTCACCAAAGCATTTCACACTTGGAGACATGAAATGGTAGGCATTACACCCAAAGGGTCATACTTGACAAATTCCTGAAGGACATAAGGATCCCTGGTGCTTAGCCTAGAAGCATTTCATTACAAAAATACACTCTCATTGAGTGAATCAGTGAATAAAATGAAATGAAAGCTGGTTTTTGAAATAGGTTAAGGCTGGGAAGACGTGAATCTTAGTCAAAGCGGGACAGTTTAATGACAGAATGACTGGGAAGTTTATCATTGCACATCCTTTTTTATTCACATTTCTATATTGAGGTCTGAAATAGAAAAGACTTTAATTGCTCTTTTATTTTTGCTGGAAGCAATATTTTTTCTATTTGAAATAGATCTTTTAAAGTTGTCTTACTTAAACCCTCTCATTTTCATCTACTCTCTCAACTGCTCTTTATTAAAGGGCTATTTACAGGCATCGCACAAAACAGGGTAAGATAAAAGGCTGAGATCTGATCACAAAAGTTCCTCAATATCAGGCTGAGCTGGGACTTTACTCAGAAGGCTCCTAAAGACACAGTGTTAGGGATGTCGTGAATGACGATAAATACATGACCTCTGTGGTTAGAATAATTATTATTCCTGTTACTGAAGCAGACACTGAGTCACAGGGTGGTTCTCTATGCCAACTCTGTACATAAGAGCACAGAGTATCTATGGGGAAAAACTTAGAAATGTAACCTTGTCCTCTAGACTCCAGAGCTTTCCCCATTACCTTAGAAAGAAAAGAAAAAAAAAAAAAAAAAAAAAAAAAAAACAATGTTTTTACCAAAAATAGGGGCAGGATAGAAGAAAAGAAATAGCTATCCATGGACTTGCCACAGGACAGCCCCATGTATACAGGTAGGAGAATATACCCAAGCGAAAGGGATATATGTGTAAGAGATACTTGCGCAGAAGACCAGAGAGGTGCTCTAAGGATCCTATTTGCAAGATAGTAAAATGAACTGTGAGATTTGAATCCAGTCCGTTGACCCAAATGAGACTAGATCTTCTAGCTTTTAAACTGACCTCTTCTGCCAGCAGGATGCTGACCTTGAGGCATTACTTATGGGATCAAACTTCTATTAATGACCTTTCTTGATAGTTGGCTCCTGAGGTTCGTGGTTCTTGAAATAGAAAGGAGAGTTCTGTGGTTTTTCTTAATGTATTCCAAGATTTTTATTTTTAAAAATAACTGTTTAATTGTTTGATATTTGTATCTGGGTATAAAAGTTGATTTCCCTTATAGTTGTATTAGGGAAGAAAAGCAAAGACCACATTGGGTATTTGTTGCATTGCAGATGCCTTTCAGTATCTGGTCTCATTTCATTTTCACTGTGGTTACATACAATAGATATGGAAATTCTCATTGCATGCATAAGAAAGTCGAAGCTCAAAGAGTTGGAGTCACATCCCTGAGCAACCAGTCATTTAGCCAGGCAACCAGGAGGCTTAGACCTGTACCTGGGTCTTTCTGATTCCCATCTGCTATGCTCCAGGCTAGTTCCCTGATGGAGTGCTCCAGAAACTTTTAGTGGTACAGTCAAAGACTGTACTAAAAACATTCACTGTGAAAATTCAAACAGAACAGAAAGTATGCAGGACACTTAAAGGCAATGAGAGAAGGCTTCAGTATCATTTATAGGTATTTGTCTATAGATACTCTTTGTATCTCCCAACAGTAATTTAATAAGGGCCTACTATGTGCTGTAGCACTTCTGCGGGCCTCAGATAAGGGTATAAATGAAACAAAGATGAAGCACGTGCATTCTTCAACTTAGATTCTAGAGGATATACACAGGAGATAAGTTAACAAATATGCTAACAGGGTTATTTCGCACCGATAGCATCAGAAGAAAATAAAACGCGGGCAGGGGATTCATTAGGTGAGGTGATCAGAGAAGGAATGGGCTTTCTCTGGAGGTGATATCTGATAAAGAAGGAACTAACTGTGCAGACATCTGGGTAAGGGAGGAGGGGAGGAGAAGGATATTGGCTGAGGGAAGGTCAAGGACCAAAGACTTAAAGCAGGAATAAGCTTATGTGGTCAAGGAACAGGAAGAATTTCAGAACAGCAGGATCCTGGTGATAAATTATCAATACTTTGGTGAATGGAAGAGAATATATTTTAGGTATGAAGTCTTTGCTTTCAAAAGCAAATTAGCAAGAGGGAGAGCTTAGACAGAACACAACGTAAAGGAGAAACTCTCCAAAAGATGTAGCAGAAATTCAAATGGTGAAAGTCATTGCAGAATTCTTAAGAGAAGCGTGGTGTTAGAATCCCTTTAGGGGTCTCCTTCAGTTAATGAAGTCCCCAGATGACATTTAATTGGATTGATCCTACAACAACTCAGTGGCTTTAAGACAAAAATACTGCCCACACATAATATCTGTACTCTTCTAAAGCAGTATTGGAGTGAAAGGGAGGGGGATGTGGCCCCCGGGCCTACTGGGAACTGAAAAGCAAGCATAGACTCTTATTGGAAGATGTTTTTTCAGTAAATGAGTGTCCTGGTTACATGATGGATCATTTTACAGAAATAGTGGAAGGTAAAATTTAAAAGGGAGGGATTCTTGTGTCTCCATGGTTCAGAATAAGAATTCTGATAAAGGACACCTTGGTTGAGTTTCACATCTCTGTCACTTACTAATTGCAAAACCTGTCACAAGTTACTTGGGCTTGCTAAGATGCAACCTCTTCATCTGCAGAAGGGGGATAGCGATTGTGACTAGCAGTTTAGCAGTAATAATTTAGAAGTGTTGTGAGGATTAAGTGACATTTTGCATGTAAAGTCTTTGCATATCTATGCCTGCTACATGGGGAATCATCAGAAAATGACATTCATTGTTAGTTTCGTTGGAGAGAAGCAGTGAGAAGTTTTTATGAAACATGTGATCACGTGAGAAAGACAAAAAGAAGGCATAGAGCACTTCTGAGTGTTTTAGAACAATGCGTACCTTTTGGGAGCTGATTATTGTTAAAATGAGTCTGACAAGTTGCTGTTCCTCTCTGGGTCTTGTTTTACTCACCTGCAAAGCCAAGTAGATGCTAGAGCCAGGTAGCAAATGGTGTCACGTGGGGCCAGCCCCAAAACATCTAGTTTGGTAAATTAGTCACGGAGACCCAGCATTCTGTTGTGATCCCAAAATCCCAGTTTGCCGAGACAGATTTCTTGTGATATGGGAGTGAAACCTTCAGCTTCAGGGGACATTCTTGGGTGACTGGGATGATTGGTCACCCTATAAACATGTTGCTCTAGGAGTAGGGAGAAGCCTTATTTAAATGGTGTCTGACAGGTGCTCGCTAGCATTTCCTACCTGTTGCTTTGTAAGAGTCAGGTGCTTGGTTCTAATGTGGTCTGGGTCCCTTTATTCAGAGCTTAACAGGAGACTAGAGGGAAGATATTTCCAGTGGCTAAAATAATGCTTTTCTGTGATGTGTGAAAATTTAAACACATTTCCATGTTTCAAGTGAAGAGGGCCTCCTCCACAGCCGACTGATTGCATCCCTACAAGGGGGAAGGTGTTATTTTTCCTTCCATTCCCAGCAATGAATAAAACAAAAGTCTAAGGCTTCTCTCAAGGTCTTCAGGAATAACTTGGAGACAGGGCCATAGTCCTTTCTGCCTATGTGCCTTTCTTGTCCCATCAGAGTATGGTGGAAGGTGCTTGTCTTCCCTGACTGTCTGGCATTCTATTCCTGCCAGTCCAAAACCCTCCTTCCCAGGAAGCCTTCCCTTGTGTCCTCAGGTATTGGTAAAGCTGACCCCTCTGTGCATGTTACCTTTATGTGTCATTCTACCTGAATCTTTAGCCACATTAATTATACACTCTCTGTTCCCCATAATCTATCCATTCTTGAATGCCAAGTTCTGCCAGTGTGGGGCTGGCATGAAGTTCATGTGCTATTAAAACCCAAGCTCAGGCCAATGAAATGCACCCTGCCCTTTGTCCTCTCTCTTGCTTCAGTTTGTTAATGCAAACCCTTCCAATAACTTCCTTATCCACAGTAAAAATGAAACCCATTAATATAATTTGAAACCTTAGTTGAACTGATTTTCTAGTGCAGGGCATGAATGTGACTCAAAAGAATTAAAATTACAGCAAAATTAAATAATCTTGTTGAGTGGATGCTACACCAGGCGCCAGTTCCGTGACATGTAGCTTCGACATGTACAAGTGCTAATTATCCACTAATTACAACCACAGTAGCACTGAGCTCGTTTTCACTGAGAATGAAGGACTGACACAGTGTTGTGAATGGTTTAAAAATCCACTTTCAGGCTCTCTGCACAGCCATTTATTCAGAAGACACTGAATTTCTTAGAGTGTGAACAAAGAAGACAAACATTTCTTTTAATCTGGGTGGGGTATTTATTTATCTAGTTGGTTTTGAAATGAGTACTTCTTGCATACCTACCCATTATAGACCCTTAGTCCCACAGAGAGACATTCTTAGTTCCAAAGAGAGAATGCTAAACTGCTGGAAATGTAAAAGAAAGATTTTGCAACTATACTCCTGGCCCTTTGCTCAGAGAGGATGGAGGCCAATCTCAGGATGACAAAAGAGTAAGAAGGAGAGGTAGAGGAGCATGAGATGAGTTCTTCAGCCTCTCTTGAGTGTCCAGCAGACCACCACTGGCTGCCACTCTGAACTTTAGATTTGCCAGAGAGCTTGCCCATTTCAAGTCTGCAGTCGCTGTTCTAATCTTTGAAATAAGGAAAAACCCTGAACAGTCTTCTTCCAGCTTTACCAAGGGAACCAGTCAAGGAAACTCAAGCAAATAATTAGTCTCCCAGCTAAGGGGACAAATGTAGGAGTCAAGCAGACCTAGCTACTTAGTAATGTAACAGTAAATGTGTGGGTCCAGCCTCCATGGTGCAGTCAGTAGCTTACTGAACTACAGTGCTGGAAGCCACTTGGCTGACCACAGTTTTGATTTCCTGGCCCAGTCTACCTGAAACACACTGGGGGTGCAAACACTCGGCTAAGATCCTGAGGAACTAGAGGGATGTAGGAAGGGGATTGTGGCCTGATAAGACCCTATCAAGGATGTTCCTTTCTCTCACTTTCTCTCTTATGTGCAGGCAAATGCACCCTCCATCAAAATAAATAAACTTAAGAAATAATTTTAAAACTAATTAATGATGGCATGGAGGTTAAGGTAGGCACATTCCACGTGGCTGACTGTGCAGTTCAAGTCCCAGACTTGGCAGCTGCAAAAGCTGTGCCAAGCATGTGTATGTGCATGTCCAAAATCACAGGAGGAGAATGGAAGAGAAGGGATTGCAACCTAGCCAACTCCTGAGGAGGTTCTTAATTTGCCTCTCTCTCTCTCTCTCTCTCTCTCTCTCTCTCTCCATCTCCATCTCCATCTCTGGCAAGCATACATGCCCTATGACAAAAGCTAATAATAAAAAAAAGATATATTTATTTTGATTTTGTGGATAAATATGGAATAAATTAGATCTAGAGATAGATGTCATGACAGTCTTTGAGGCTGCCACCTGCCTCACTTCCCTAACAGCCAGTCCCACAAAGCCAATCTCTACTCTTCTCTGATCCTCCCTGACTTCATTCTTTGATTGACTTTTCTTTTCTGAACTAGAAACTAAAATGTCACCTAACTCACCCACTCATTCAGACATGATTGATGTATCCCTTACCATACTCCTTGCTAGATTATCAGTAGCATTTTGGAAGGGATGAATTCATTAGACTCCATCCAGGGCATATGGTCCTACAAGGCCCTTTGACTCATTCTCCATTTTGATATCCATCATGGAATGCTTTGTGGGCCTAGGAAAATCAGAGATTGGCTATATTTTGCAACCTCTTTTCTGTTTTGTTTTTGTCCTCCTCCCTACTTTTTTTTTTTTTTTTTTTTTTTTTTTTTTTGAGAGGTTTTTGCTATAGGGCATGTGCGCTTGCCAGAAAGACAAAGAGACAGAGAGACAGAAAGTGAGAAATCACCCCCGAGGGGTGATGGCCACGCCGCAATCCCTTCTCCTCCATTCTCCTCTCGGGATCTTGGGCACACACGCACACGTGCCTGCCGTGAGTTTAAGCCACCAGGTCCGGACTTGAACTGTGGTCAGCTACATAGGAGTTCAGCTACATAGCCATTACGCTAACTGCTGGTCCCCCTCCTCCCTACTTTTAAATGCCCTTTGGTAAATGAAACAGACTAAGACCTCTTTGACAGGCTACCAGTCTCTACTTATATGTGACAGATTCCTGGATAAATAACATAATTTAGTTAAACAAAAAGTAAAAGCAAAAGAGAAATAAAATACATATTATAGTCAAGAAAAACTTATTACCATTGGCAATCTGCCATATCCCCCCATTAACCTCAATTAACCACACAGACTATAGACTCTGACATACAATACAAAAGAAAGAAAGAAAGAAAAAAAAGCATGGCTTTTTATGAACCTTTAACATTTTATGTTAAAAACCCAAAATAATAATTATCACAGCAGATAACTTCATTTTTATTTTATTTGGAAGCATTTCCTAAAAGGCATGAAATTTTACAAGCCATAATGTAAATGCAAAGTGAATATCCCCACCTATGTGGGCCATAACATGCTTTGCATGGTAGTGTGTGTGTACACATGCACACAGACTTAGATAAATATTCATTATTATTATATATTTATATAATTACATTTATTATATAGCCTATCTTTATTTAACTACACGTTATTATTTTATGTTTTTTTCATTTAATAGACTGACATTGATTGATCACCCTTTATATATCAGACCTTATGCTAAACATGAAAGATTCAGAGATTAGCCTAGGCTCTGAAAAGGAATACCTTAACATGGACATAAATTAAGAAGAACATGGTTGCCCTGGGGAGACGCCACACTAGATTGAGGAAGGAAACATGCAAACAGAATACAAAGTTCTATAAGTGAATTGTTTATATAGTTCTCTCCAAAAGAGCTGAAGGAGAATACAACTCTTCTCCGAATTAGTAACAGCATTTATCCCAAGGAGTTCTAAAGGAGTGACAAATCATACCAACCCCTTTTATTTTTTATTTACATTTATACAGGAAAGACTACTATATGGTACTCCGTAGTGGGGAAGAAGTTACTCCCTCATCAAATCGTTACATGTTACAGGGGAAAAACTGAGGCACATGACATGTTTAAAGACTTTCACAAAACTGCTGGGTTGATAAGTGATTAAGCACACAGGATAAAGCATTCCATTCTTGAAGGAGATGGTACTGCCCACAGAATGGAAAGTCAATGAAATGCTACAAATTTCAACTCTAATTGAGGAGGATTTTATAGGAGTTGAAAATGTAGATTCCAGAATATTTCAGAAAACACACATTTTCTGTATTCAAACAAATACATGAAGTTCATGTTATTAAAGTATTAACATCGAGTTGCCAAAGGAAAGACCTGCTTGGACAAACTCTAATAAATAGTTACATAGGCCGTTTGCAAATAGAACATAAAAATGGTGACTGTTAAAAATAAAGTGCTTTGCAAATGATTTGTTTCCAGGACATTAACTACTCCCCTGAGACCATTCTGTCCCACTAATTTACCTAGGTAAATTACCTTTGTACCTACTACAAAGGTAAACTTCAACCAGCCATAGAACTATTACAAATTCTCACACAGGTAGAATGGAAATATAATGAGATTTCCTAATGTATGTATAAAATTAAGACAAAAAAAGGTTTAAATTATGTGAAAATTAACTGGAAAATGTGTGGTATTAAAAAAAAAAAAAGTGTTATCAGTCCTCTGTTAACATTCAAAGCTTTCCATAACAAGAAGTGTTTTTCCTAAGTTATTTTAATTGGGTTTCAAAACATTGCCCCTACCTAACAGGTCTCGTACAAATTATAAAGTAAAGATGATCTTAAAGAATTGCATGCCTGTGAAGCACACATGCATTTTCAAGACTTTGCACATTCTCTGAGTAATTTGCACTTTATCTGTCCTCCTGATTTTATCTGTCACATGAAAACAGATGTAGAAGCAAATTATTTGCAGAGGAATGATTTCTATGGGGAGTGCAGTGGTGGTTTTCACACCTCTGGAGTGTGGCAGGGATGAGAGAACTTTATAGTGTTCATGTGAACAAACAGAAGGAAACTTCAACTCTCAGGTGCATGGTTATTAAATTTTCAGACATTATTTGGGGTTACTAAGACGGTGGTGTTTTTTCTTAATATAATTAGAAATAACATTCCATTGCTGCTAGGGTTTTTAATAAAAATAAAATATAATGCACCATTGTTTATAGATGCTTTTTTAAACAGCATCTGCTAAATGCAAGTCCTTTGTTGGAAGAATTCAGAACAGAACTGATGAGGACATGCAAGAGACTGGTCCTAGGTGTCTCTGATCTTATTCACCTTTAAATTTATTTGTATTATAAAGTTAAATGTTGTCCATGATGAGAAAACGAGGCTATTTTAAATAAGCAAAAAAACTAATTGGCATAGCCTCAAATGTCAAAAAGTTTATGGAAAAATGGATTTGAAGTACTGGTTTATTTTATTGCAAAAATGAATTGAAATCCACGCATAGTTTTTCATAATATATATTTTCCATAAACATTTGAAGACCTTCCTCATATTCAGCGATTCTCACACTTGGCTTAATATTAAAATCATCTGGGAGATTTTTCAGAACTCCCTATGCCTGGTTCACAGCCCATACCAGATAATGCAGAGTCTCTGGGTGTGGGACCTTGACAAGGGTATTTTGTTAATCTCCTCAGGTGATTCCAGTGCCCACCCAAGTTTGAAAAGCAATGGTGGTCTGGAGCATGTAGTGCCTGTACAAACTTACCCAGGTCTGGAAGGAGCCTGTGGCCCTAGAGCTCTCGCCAGCTCTCAGGTGGTCTACATGATGCTAATCCGTGCCTTGCTGTTAAGATCAAGGGAATATACTGTCTTCTAAATACAATTTAGCCATGTGTGGCTGGCTGGTGTCTTCTCAAGAGTCTTTTGACAAATCACTTAACTGTCAGCCTCAGTTTCCTTACCTGTGAGGTGACAGGATGAATAGTAAACATTTTACAGTTTCTGTTGCCCAAATGTTTAGCAGCATTCGAGGAGACTCTCGAGATGGAAAGGAAGCAAGGTTAGAACTGAATACATCTGATACTCCAGGCAGTATTATTGCAGCTGATAATAAGAATAATATTATTTGGTCATTTGGCATTTGCCAGGAAACAAGCTAAGTATTTTAAATGGATTATTTAATTTAATAAGCTCCATTTTATGGATGGGGAAGCTAAGTAACATGCCCAAGGACATGCAGCTTCCTAGGGATGGGACTGGGCTGAGAAGCCAGGCCAATCTGATGCCAGAGCCAGTCCTGGCTAGAGCACAGCTAGCCCAGTACACCGTGATGCTTCTTAGGCCAGATAATCTTCTAAGACCCATCAACAGAGTGAAATTTCGATCACCAGCCACTTCTGATCCTTATTTTGATCAGCCAATATTTAGAATTACGCAAACAAAAATCTTGGCAGGAAGGAAAAGGGGAGCTGTGCGGCATATTGCACATCTGAGCACACACATCAGTGGTATGTTAATGGCACCTAAAGATGGCATCATTTCACATGACATCCTTAATACAGCTTTGCCATCTGTGGCTTAATTTCTCTGAAGAAATCCAGTATGGTATTGGAAGTGTAGCTAAGTAGCCTACAGACTTCTTCAGATGCATAAATGCTGCCTCATCTAAGCTGCATCAGAAGGCAGAGCCAGAGGGCTTTGTACAATTGGGAGGGAGATCGGGGATTGGTGATGAGGAGAGGAACTGGGAGAAGAACAGATGGGACTGGGAAGTATCCAGGTATTCTAGCAAAATTAGGCACACACACAGCATCTCAGGTCCATGTGTGCACATGTATGTGTGTGTGTGTGTGCGTATGTGGGTATGTGTGGCAGGACAGCTGAGTACAGGAGAGAATTATTCAAAGAAAAAGGCTTTAGAAGTATTTGCCATCATGAGACATCATCTTCATTACTCTCTCCCTGGAGGCCCTACTTTATCTTTCACTCAAACGACAAGTTGCCTTGACCCAGATACTTCTGATTGATCTGGTCTATAAAGAGTGGCGTCACGAGGGAGCAGGGCTAGCCCGAACCTCAGAGCTCTCCCTCCAGGTAGTGGGCAGCTCTGCCTGCCAGCTAGGCAGTTGATGGTGCAAGCTGTGAACCAGTGTCAACACAGTTCCTTCGCAAGCACACTTTTTCCCATTGCGAGCTGTAGTGGCTAGAGTTCTAATCTAAAGGGGAATGTGTCTCTGGCAGGAGAATGCTGCCTGAGAGTCCCCTGCTAGCGAGGCAGAATAGGGAAATGCATCTATTGGCTTGCAGGGGCAAAGCCGAAATGTGTCTGTTACAGAAAACCAATAGCAACACGCTATGGTTGGTCCACAGTGTCTTCATATGTTGTTTCAAAATACATTCCCGCTTTTAGAATTGTAAAGCTTCTATCAGCATGTTAGAAATCACTGTTTATAGGGGCCAGCAGTTGGTGTAATAGCTATGTCTCTGGACTCCCATGTAGTCAACCACGGTTCGATTCCTAGACCTGGTGGCTTAAACTCACACCGGGCGTGTGTGCGTGCTTGCCCAAGATCCCAAAAGGAGAATGGAGGATAAGGCCATCCCACCTGGGGGATGATTTCTCACTTTCTGTCTCTTTGTCTCTCTTTGTCTTTCTGGTGAGCACACGTGCCCTATAGCAAAACCTCTCAAAAAAAAAAAAAAAAAAAAAAAAAAAAAAAGTCACTGTTTATAAAGAAAAGTCCAAGTGTCAGGCTTAAGCTTCACTGACTATTTAACCTGTCCAATTTCCTTAAGAAAATTGAACAGCAGCCCCACATACACAGTTGAGCACCTCCAAATCTCTGCACCTGATAAAACAGCCTTTACTTAAGAAGCTTGTCTGATGGGGCCAGTATTCTTATTTTTAAACCCCTGAATAACTTATGTTGTAGCTTTTACATAAGTATTTTTCCTTTCTGATTGTTTTTTTCTCTTCTAAGAAATATGTCTAAAAACATATACTACTTAGTTATGTGGGTTTTTTTAAAGCAAACTTACGACATGTCTTTCCAAATTAATTCCTTTACTCTTGAAATCTCCCATTTACTCTGTGTCCAGTTTGTTTCTGTCCAAATTCAGTCAGTGCACAGCCTATGTCCCTGAGTCAACACAGCAGTGAGCATTTAAGTCTCCTTCATGTGCTAAGAAAAGAAGAGGTAGATGCAGGTTCTAGAGGCAGAATCTTGTGGGAGGGTAATAAATGTAAGAATAACCAAGGTGTGTGTTGTTTTTCCTACTGAGAAGCACACACACATAGTTAACAGGGGTTTGTGCTTTCCCCCTTTTGAGAAACATGTTTATGGATGCTTAATTTTATGTTGCTTTTATAAATAAAGAAAAGCCAGACATAGTACCTTTTTTTCAGATTGAGTGGCTTGCCCAGGCCCTGCACAGCTGGGCTCAGGACCACTGAGAAGAGAGTGGGTCAGGAGAGAGAGCAGAGAAGTAAGAAGCATAATAATCTCCTTGTAATGCTTTTGATATTGCTATAGATTATTTATATTGTAAAAAGGCTTTGAAACATTCCTAGATGAGGACTCTGAGGCTACAGAACAGATTTGATCACCTGTAATCTCAATGATTACCAACAGAGCCCAATACTGGGACCTCAGCCTTCCGGCTTCTACGCAGGTAGCTTTGCTAACACCCTGCATCTTCTTCTGCTAGGGACACAGTGAAGAACTTGTAGAATTAGAGTCTCTGGGTTTAAATCATGTCACGTTCATTGGTAACCTTGGACAGATTATCCAATTCAATTTCTTTTTATAGATAGACAAAATAGGAACTAGGAACTATCCTATTTCTCTGGTATTTTAAGAGTAAAAAGAAAAATTAAAGTTGGAGTGAAGACATGTATTAATATTAGGTATAAAAGAAAACTAAGTAACGTGTCCTTTGTATGACATCTGGACTACTGTGAGATTAAATGAGATCATGTATGTGAATTGTTTCATGTAGCACCTGACCCACAGTCCTCAACACATGTTGGATATTATTTTATTATTATTTTCCCATCTTTCTCCTTAAATTAGGTGGACATCAGCATATGGGAGAACCATAGAATGGCCACAAAGCCCTGTGCATAATATTAAGGATTAAAAATCTTTAATCAGCAGCTTGAAATTTCAAAATGTAAGACTATCAGGAATTGTTCTAATGACCTCCCATAAAGGAGAGACCTCCCATAAAGGAGAAAATATTAGTTACTTAAGAATGGAGGTGAGCATTCAGAGAGCCTTAACTCCTGTACCTTGGGACTGTTATGGCCAGCCCACATTAAGCAATATTGAGAGTGAGAAGACTATCCTTATCAACCTCACTCAAATAAGTTTGGCTTGGTACCTCTAATGAGCCAGGCTCTGTGTTAAACACCAGAAGCACAAAATGAGCGATACCTATTCAATACCCTTTTGTTTGTGTCCAATTAGGGAAAATGAGTCCTTAACAAATGATGAGAGCTAAATTTTGGATGCTGTAAGAGTAGTATTTATATATGCAACTAATGTGCCATACACCAATCTAGGTTCCTGGGTTTAACAAGTGAACAACCCAGTCTCTGCAACATGCTAAGGAGGAAAGATCCGATAAGATAGAGTCCAATAACTGACAAGACACCTGGACTGTCTTAGACAGATGGTGAGGGGCTTACCAGATGACTGAAGTAGTCATGAAAAACACGTAGACAGAGGAAACAGGATATGAAAAACACAGAGAGTAAGCAACTAATCGTAGCTCATGGGCTGATATTTCTAGCTGTAGTTTTTTAATATGAAACCCAGCCTTCCAGTAGTCTTGGAGAATTATGCTGAAGCAGCTAAGACCTGCACTGCTTCAAGTACCACTTAAAGAAAATGTGAATGTCATGGCAATAGATTACACAGCTGCGACCCAGCACACCCACAGGGAGAAAAATCGGGGAAAAGATGTGATCCTTACAAGTATCACTTCTCTGACCATAACTACTTAGAACATTTTGAGTTCTCTTTGGAGCAGGCAGCCCCATTTTCGATCTCTGTCTGTGTCTCAGAAAGGTCTTTCAGTTCTCTCATCTCCAGAACAAAAAATTAAAAGCAACCAGTTTTAAAGTAATTGCATAGTTCTAGCCATATGCTCCCCACCCCTCCCCCAATTTGGTATCATTCACTTAAGACTGGCATAATTCTCCTCTTAAATTGGAGGTTTGCATATGCAATTATATCAAATGATGTGTTTGTTTATATCTGCAAACCGCATTCAAAAGCTTGCCTATGATTTAGCTTTGAAATTCAATTTCATCATGTCAGTCCCCAATTTCTCGTGCCCACTGGATCTACAGTAACATGTGCAATGCACACGTCTCATGCTTGTATAGGTTACAGGATGGCGCTGCCTTCCACAGTGGTGAGTCAGAGGGGTTCAAGAGGAAAGCTGCTGTTTTATCCTCTCTATCCTGAAGCCCAGAAGCATTTAGCTACAACAGAGTTCTTTGAAATAAAGACGCAGCTCTGCTAATTTTAACTAATTCCTCTGGCCTGCGAGGGCTGGCCCACTGCATTCCTTTCTGACCATATAAATGACAGCACCACTGCGGTGCCATAGCTCACCCTTTGTATGTATATTGAGAAGAATTACCCTTTTTAGTGTAGCTGGCCCTGGCTTGATAACAAGATTTATTTTTCATGGCAAATAACTACCAGTTGTTGCTTTAACCCACACAAAAATCTTCATTTCTAAGTTTCAGGTACCCACGGACAAACCTGATCATTCTATGCATTCTAACTTGGATTCATACCTGAGTCCTAAACTCACTCATTCATTCATTCAGGGTTTGTTGTTGTTGTTTTAAGATTTTCTTTCTTCCATGAACAAGAGAGAGCGAAAGAGAGAGAGAGACAGCACCCTGGCCGGGTGTCCAGCCTGCCCCAGATAATGAGCACACATGTGCCCAGCAAGTTCAATGAGGTCTCTGGATCTGAACCCAAGAACCTTCCCACATGGCTCTGTATGGCTCTTGTGTTGCTGCTACACCACAATTCAGCCCCTGAGATATTTTTAAGTGCCTGTCTTTTCCAAATATGAAAGACATGTTAAAGCCTGGAAGGGGGGCCAGTAGGTGCTGTAGTGGTTAAGGTACTGGACTCTCCCATGGTCATTTATGGTTTGAGTCCCAGATCCAGCGGCTTGAAACTCATGCTGGGTATGTGAGTGTGCATGCCCAAAATCCCAAGAAGAAAATGGAGAAGGGATTGCAGTCTGACCATGCCCCCACCTCCCAGGTGATTTCTCACCTTCTGTCTCTCCAAGGAGCATACACACCCTTTAGCAAAAATGTCTTAAAAAAAAAAAAAGGCCTGGAAGGCAGGGTTTATGATTTCCTAATGATTTTTTAACAGCTTTATTGATACAGAAGTTATACACAGTAACGTTCACCCACTTGAAGTACACAATTCAATGGTGTTCAGAATTTTACAGAATTGTATAACCATCCACGTAATCTGTAATTGTAAGGCATTTCCATCACCCCACAAAGAAGCCTTGTATCTATGAGCACACACCCATATCATCTGAGTTTCTACGGATTTCCACTTTCGGCTTAGATTTTTTTTCCCTGCTTTTTACCTAGTGTCTGTGATAATAAAGGAGGTAGAAGCCCAGAGAAATGAAGGCTGCAGAGGTTTGCTCCACAAACAGAAACTGTGGGCTTGCTCACAGCTCCAGGTTCACGGTTGGGATGTTGTTTCAGACATTGCTGGAAGCCCGCCTCTCTCTGTGTGGGCTGATAACTAGGTGAGAAACACATCCCGATGCAGGCAGGCATGCAGGTGGAACAAGGCCGCTGCCCTCCCAGTGTGTGGGCACTGTGAAAAGGGGGGTTTCCTGAGATGTTGTGCAGAGAAGCATCAGGGGAGGAGGCTGAGCCCTTCCCTGGGCACCGTCACCCCACAGTGGCCTGTGGCTACATGACTCTTGGCAAGGAGGACCTGCAATGACAGAGGTCTCAGTGGGGCAGAGGACAAAGGGGTCCTGGTCTTTTGTGCCTGGAGGAGCAGCAGGCCCTGCAGGAAGCAGGCCAGCAGCCTTTTCACCCAATACAGCCTTAATACAACCAGTTGGTCTTGTTCCCATTGTGACCACTAACAGAGGATACCTCATTCTGGAGGGGGGAGTCTGGATGAAAGCTTCTCCTTCCCTGTGAAAAGTCATCTCTTGTCACTGGGAGAGAGCCTCTGTGACATATGACCTTGTCAGATAGAATGGCCTGATGATGAAGGTAACAAGTTCCTGTGTTAGATGCCCCCCTGTTGTGACCACACAGACCTCCAGACAATAAGGCAGAGAGCTATGCTTGCCTTTATCCTCCTTTATCACCTCCACCCACCAAGGCACTCGCACATCATCACCATCCCCCGTTCCCTCCTCCTCCCCCTCAACACTCACACACAGAGCAGGGGTCTGACCCAGATTAGAGCAGCTCAGTGCATTTCAGTTTTGAATGTGGCTGGCCAGAAAACTTAACAATAAAAAGTCATAGTGCAGTTGAAAGGATAGTGGGCTCGAATAGCACCTCTCCCTGTGAGAGAGGAAGAAAGAGAGAGAGGGCTATTTTGGACAGGTTCTCTTCTTTGCAGTTAGCCAAAATTATAGGTGTGGTAGATTACAGGTGCACACTACCACCACCCAGCCTGTGCAGGTCGTTCTGGGATCTGTAGTGACACCCTACTACCTGCATCACCAAAAATGGGTCAGGGAAAGAGGACTATCTCAGGCCTCATCCCAAGAGAGTCTGATGAAATAAGTGAGGAATGGAGTCAAGAGGCAAAATCCGTGCTTTTAAGTTTCGTAGGTGATCCTGAAGGGCAGTTATGGAAGAGAAGTTGCTGATCTTCTCTCTTGAAACTCGTGGGTGGTCTTCTCTCCACTGTTTCCAACACTAGTTCCTCTGTATATTCATGAGCACCTAGCATGACTGCCATTCACATAGAGAAACTTTACAAATGGTTTTAAGTGTCACACACCTACCCCACCCACAAAGACACGCCTCACCCACAAAACAATACCTTCCTAAACAAACACATTCTAAGTCTATAGCAGAGCTGAAGATTATTAGGACGTAAATGATCTCTTCCACAGCAATCTTTCCTGAGTATTAATGAGCTCCTTTTCTTTAGGTGGGTGGCAAGTGGGCATCGGAGCTGCACAATCAAAAGGCAGGCCCTTCCTAGGAAGTGAAGTCACTTTACAGTGACTGTATAGAAACTACAGTACGTGAGCAAAGAATCTAGAATAGGGCACAGAGCCATCACGGTGGTGTGGAACGGGGACGTATCAGGCAGACACCAACCCCAATTAGTGGGTCAGCAAAGGCTCACATCTGAGCTAAACTTGAAAACTCAGTGAATGTTACCTGGCATGTTACCTGTTGTAACAGCGTAGATTGTACGTTTCAAAATTGCTAAAAGAGTACATTTGAAATGTTATCACCTCAAAAAGAAAGGATATGTATTTTAAGTGATGGATATATGAATTTGCTGAATTTAATTATTCCCCATTGGTTTCATAAATCAGAGCATCACTCTGTACTCCATAAATACATACAACTATACCTTGTCAATTTACAATAAAAAAGAAAAGGGAAAGAAAAATCTGTGAGTGCAGCAGTTGGGTGGGACACATTCCAGGATGAATTTAGAGAGAGGCAGCTCATTTGTGCAGTAGAAATGCAGGTTTGTCTCACAAGGGGCACAGAGATTGGAGGTGACAGGGCCATCATGGAAAGGGCTATGCTACTGTAGTTTGATTTTTTTTTTTAAGAGGGAGTTTTGGTATAGGGTGTATGTGCTGACCAGAAACAGAGACAGAAAGTGAGAAATCACTACCCCCCCATAGGGTATATGGCTATGCCACAATTCTTTCTCCTCTAGGGATTTTGGGCATGAACATACATGCAGCCATTGGGAGTTTCAAGCCACCAGGCCCAGGACTCAAACTGCGGTCGACCATGTGGGAGTCCAGCTATCTTAACCACTATGCCACTTGCTGGCTCTACCCTAGGTTGGATTTTAAAGGCATTTAGTCTTTTGTGGCCTATTATAGGCTTTCTCTAAAGTCTGTGTTACACCTTCTTCTTCTGTGTTAGACAGAAGCTTGAAGTTAAGAGGTCCTCTGCAAATCCTGGTGAAATACCGTTTCCATATTTCATGTACCTCATCATCTCAGGAGCATCTTCATGTGATTTTCTCTGTTCTTTCCTTGTCAATCAGAATATACCATGAAAACACCCAACCCATGTTCTCTTCAGGGAGATTATGAGATCAAAATATAAAAAATAACTGACCTCCTAATTGTCATTTGACAATAAGAATAGTAATACCCAGGGAGAAGCAAATGACACAATGATTACATCAATCATTGTGCCACACAGTCAATCATGGTTTGGGTCCTGGACCCAGTGGCTTAAAACTCATACCAGGCGCATCTGTGTGCATGCCAAGATCCCAAGAGGAGAATGGAAAAGGGATTGCAGTATGGCTATCCCTTCTATGGGGTGACTTCTCACTTTCTATGTATCTCTGTCTCTCCCTGTTTCTCCCTGTGCACATACCTTAGGAAAAAAAAAAAAAAGTAATAACCTGTAAATGACAAGTTGGTACAAGCTTAGATGCCTTAAAGGTTTTGTCTTCTCATTTCCTCACCTTTGTCTTTATACTCAGAGGTGTGATTTATGTGTGAGCACTATCTGTTGAAAGAAAAGATAGATTATTTAGAATTTTTTAATCTAAAAATTTAAACACATAAAATAATAAAATTACAGTATCTTTGGTATATAAGAGTTATTTAATCTGAAATAATGATGTGTACTAATGGTTATATGGAAATAAACTTCTCTGTCAAGTATAACAAAACCAAAAAATTATATAACCATATAAAAGCTCAATAAGAAAGTACTGTTTCATAGCCCGAATCTAATCAACATTAACAACCTATTTATTGTTGAAGAACTCTAAACTCTGTAATGAGGTTCTTACTGTAGAATTTCAGTCATATGCAAATGAATCATTGAAACTCCTCATTATGAGGAAAACAGTAGTTCTTGAGTGGGTTTTTATGTCCCCAAAGTCATTACAACACCTCCACTGTGGTAAGCAGAACTGAAACACATTTTTTAGGTTTTCTTTGTAAATTTTATTTTAAGAATAATTTCGGAGACCATTCTGATTGTTGGGGTGTGGGGGAATTGGAGCGTCATTGTCCCCGCTGTTTTTACTTTTCCTTTAACTGGACTTATTTCCCAGGCTCAGAAAGCTACCTCACTGAGATATTTAAAAGTCAAATATTCTCATTTCTACACAGGTCTGATTACAACAACTTCAAGGAAATTGGATCGAGAACAGCAGGCAGAGCATTTTCTAGAGGTAAGCGCATAGAGGGAACTGGTGTTCATTAAAGCTGACTTTCACTAAACTTCTTTAACCTTCACCATAAACTAGTACTGGAATATATTTGAACAGTAGGTTTTGAAATGAATTATTTATTGGGCCGGCCCCATAGCTTAGCAGTTAAGGGAGCAGGAACCAATAAAGCCTCCGTGGCTGGACTCTGCCCTAGAATCAAAGTATCAGAGGTATCAGAGCTTGAAAAACCACTCAGGGTGTGTGTGCAGGCATGCCCAAAACCGGAGCAGGATAGAGAAATGGAGAAGAAGGGACTGAACTGTGGCTGCACCCCATTGTAGGCTGCACCCCTTTCTCTCTCTCTCTCTCTCTCTCTCTCTCTCTCTCTCTTTCTCTCTCTCTCTCTCTCACACACACACACACTAGTATATGTGCCCTCTGGCAATTAAGAAATGAAACTATTTCTCGTAGTGAAATTGGTTCAGCATTTGAAGATTTCTGGTGTATCCTTACTGTGCTCCTTTGTACTGAGCAAGAGTGCTAGGGCAGACTTTGCCTTTCTCTGCAGACAGGCGTGTCAACATCTCTGTCTTGACTTCAGGCCCCTCTGTCAGTAATTAGAAAAGAAAGTTCAGGAGCAAAGCCCTGTGAGCCACTGCAGCTGCAGATGTGAAAACAGATGGAGCAGAAGTGCTGCAGTTCAAGTGAAGCACAACGTTCGTGAAGAAGTGTGTTACCCTCCTCTTCATTTCTTTTCTTGGGGAGATTGAGGAAGAGAAGGTTGCTAGTTGATTCACTGCCAACATGGCTGTTTCTGAAATCATAAAATGGACTCCCATAATTCATTAAGACACAAACAGCAGCAATATAAACTCTAAGAGCATTATTTCTGGGGAGAAAAAAAAAAAACTATAAGGCAGGGGATGAGAAAATAGATATAAAAGAGCCTCACAGAACATTCTTTCTGTACATATCAAGTATCTTTATGGGGAAGCTCAAAGTCTGAGTAGTGTGTAGGACACTAATTCCAGTGCAACTGTGTGATGCAGAAAAGACAACGTGCTTAGAACTCAGGGAATTGTTAAGGATTTTTCTTTTAAATTTTATTTATTTATTTTTAACTTATTTTACTCACTACATTTTTACAGTGTACAACATTGCTTTTTCCAGCATGAATACGGTGCTATCCGTCAAGACAAAGACATCACCATATACATTATCATCAGCAAATAACTTTCCATTTTTGCGTCAATTAAATGTATTGCTTCTTCCCCCGTTCCCCTCCCTCCCTCTCTTACTCACCCCTGTATTACCCCATCCTTACTATCGCTACTGTGTCCATGCTTCTAAAATGATCTTTTAGTCCCTAAGAACCATTTATCAAAATCCACCACTTTTACACACAAAAACACATTTAAAAAAAAAAAAAATCCCTTACATTAGATTTTTTCCTGGTGCTCTCCTTTAAATCAGTTCACCAGTTACAACTTACTTAAATGCTGGACTAGGTGTTAGGGCATGTGGGTTTGGAGTTACCCAGCCACGATTAGTTGAAGTCAGATGTTGCTGCTTCATTGCCCTGAACCTCAGTTTCTCCTACTTTGAAATGTAGCATATAATTACTATTCCATATACCTCGAAGGATGGCTATTAGGATCAAACCTTATATTTTCTATCAAAGTACGTTTTAAGACTCATAAAGCATTATACATAATAAAGGATTATTATTATTATTACGCAGCTCTATGATAATCCTTTTAAAACATTGCTATCATCTCATAAAGATAAAAGACTCCAGGCTGCCAAAAAGTAATTATAATAATTCTTTTTCCAAAATCATATTAATGGGCTGTAGCACCTACCTGGTCCAGAATTAGAGTTCGTTTGCCAGAATAATAACACCTTATGTTATATTTATGTGCTTTTTTTCCTTTCCAGAAGAGAGACCAGGACACCCGGAGAGGCTGTGTTCTCAGATAGTTGAACCCATTACCTCCCCACAGGAAGAAGGGAGGGTGTCTCATTAGCTGGGGAACCTGGCTGAGATCACTTACTGCCTTGTCCCTCTCAAGGCCGTCAGTATCCTCAGGGGGGTGCTTGGCAGAGTGTAGCTATTTCAGGAAAAATCTATGGCGAGGAAGGAGGCAAGTGTCTTTTCCAAGCATTTGCATTCACTTCCCAAAGATTTAAGTTGATGCTGTGATGCGGGAAAGAGGACTCCTTCCTGGCTTCACATCCTTATGGACTTATATAAACACAGAAGAACATTCTGGTACTCTGGACTAATACAGAGTGGGATCTAAAATATTATTTCTCAGTGTGTGGTATAATCGGCATAAAGCAGTAGGGGTAGCATAGCAATTAATAACCTTATACAGTTGTTGGGAGAATAAAATATAAACTATGTGGGAGCCAGCAGATAGCATAGTGGTTATGTCACTGGACTCCCACATGGCCGACCACGGTTCCAGTCTCAGAACTGGTGGTTTGAAAATCATGCCAGGCACATGTGTGCGTGTGCCTAAGATCCTGAGAAGAGATTGAAGGAGAAGGGATTGTGGCATGGCCATCCCTCCAAGAGGTGATTTCTCACTTTCCCTTTCACTGCCTCTGTCTGTCTCTCTTTCTCTCTGGCAAGCATACATGCCCTATAGCAAAAAATCTCTAAGAAAAATAATTTAAAATATAAAATATGCATAAAGCATCCAATACAGTATCTGGCACTAAGTAGATGCTCAGTGCATTGTAATCATTGTAGTTTTAATTATTATTGTGTGTCAAATTACATGACCCTCCTAAAGATTTAACTTCATCTCCATACTCCAGGAAGGATAGACGCTCCAGGAAACTGAGGTGCAGAAGGAGGTCCAGGTAGCAGCCACTGGACTTAGCTCATGGGCCAGGCACTGCCCCTAGTGCTGGAGATACAGAGTGAGCAGGAAGGATGGGTAGGCACTTGATAACCAAATAAACATTATCTCTTCGGTTGCCCTCTGAAGCCACTAACGAAAGTTCCATGAGAATGCCTGAAAGGGCAGTTGGTAGACACATTAAATACATGGGTCAGGAGGGCATCATTGAGGAAGTGACTTTGGTGACATGATGTTAGCATTCTGTTCAAGATATAGAACCAAGGCCAATCTAATAAACTCTGTGAAGGTGGAATAGAGGATGTAGGGTAGAATGTAAAAAGAAGTTAGAAAAACAAGGAATGGACCAGCAGGTGGTGTGGTGGTTAAGGTGCTGGATTCTCACATGGCTGACCTCAGTTCAAGTCCTAGACCCAGCAGCTTGAAAATCACACTGGAGGGAGGGAGTCCCATGATTGGGTCCTGACGGGTTTATAAAGAGAAGAAATGAGTCAGATTGATACAGAGCATTCTCTGCTCTGCTCTGCTCAAAAGGTCTGCCTGCCTCCAACTTGTGACGCCTTTGAACTTGCCAGCCCCTGCAACCATGACTCAAATATATCTCTATTTTTTCAAAAAAAGAAGAAGAAGAAAAATCACACTGGCGTGTGTGCATGTGTGCCGAAAATCCTGAAAAGAGAATGGAGGAGAAGGGATTGCAGCATGGCCATTTGTCCTGGGGGTTGATTTTTCACTTTCTCTCTCTCTCTCTCTCTGTCTTTCTTGTGGCCAGTGCATTCTCCTTATAGAAAAAAAAAAAAAAAAAATCAGGAAAGAAAAGGAGCAGGAGACTGTGGCAAGGATTCTGAATTTCTTCCGGAATGTAATGGAAGGCCATTAAGTAGGGTGACAGAATGTAATTGCTGTTGGAAGAAATGGCTGGCCACTCAGCTGGGGCAGGGCACCAGTGGCAGTGGGGACCCTGGGGAACGCTTTTAGAGTTCCAGGTGAGAGATGGTGACAGTTTGGATAAGGGTGAGGGCAGTAGGTCAAGAGGGGAGTTGTCACATACAATTCCCATCATGATTCTGGATAACAAGCAGCCAACTAGCTTTTCTAAAGTTTTCAGAGTGGATATTCTAAAAACCATAGGTCATCTGAGTCATACCAGCCTGTCCTCAAGCCACCCCATTGTGCTACCCAGCTCCCAGGAGACCTCATCACAGGTGTTCTTTCATTTAGTAAATCTCCTGCCAAGGTTTTCAAAACACAGTTGAATCTCAATCTCTCTCACTGTCCCCTGCCTTTTTCTTCCTCTCTTATACATACACCTTTTTGCTCTCATTCTCTCAATAGATACATATACACACAGAGAATATTTATATATATTATATATTACAAGGAACTATATGCAAATTCTAATATATATAGATATAGATATATTTCAAATATATCTAGATATATAGATATATCACTTTGCTCTAAGAGTGTGAGCACCTATTTCTTTTTTTCTGAATGGATCAAGGAAGGAATTTTGCTTTAACTTAGTCCTATAAAAAAAAGTGTACAATAATATTGAGTGTGCAGAATAGAGTTCTCTATAGTACACAGGTTTTTGTAACTGCTGATACATTTTGAGTTGTAAGGACTGGGTGTGGGTAATTAACCTCCTGGAGAGTCTTTAATTGCCAAGATAACCTTATGCCCCTTTTAAGCCCGTATTAACCTTCTGGCTCTATTTCATCTCTCTCCTTCCCAGTAAAGTAAAATGGACTTTTCTGAAAAGAGTCCGTTTTAGAAGCTGACCTGGCAGGTACATTTCTGAATAGGTAACAGGAGTACCTTGAAGATTTGTTTGTAGTTTGCTGTCCTCATGATAGAAGGCACGTTAATTATATACCGCTGGCACCCTGTGCGTTGATTTAAGATATTTACCTGAACTGTGCGTGGGCTAAGAGGGTTTTGAGTTTTTAAAGCATTCCCCTTATATCTGTTACTGTAAGATGAGGACTGCCGTTATCAGAAACCAAAGAGCTTTCTAAAAGAACAACAGAACTGTATGCAAATCCACAAGGATGGTTTATGGACTTTGGTAAGCTCTAGATGTTAACACTTGCCTGGTTTGGAAGTCTGTTCTATGAAAATATTGGCCTGACTTTCTCTTCCTACCATCAAATGCATAATTAGGGAGTTCTTAGCTCAAAGCCACACACATCCCTTGATAGCCAGTTATGAATGGAGAGGAGGTGGAAGGCTAATTCAGCATAGAGATGCAGAGAGTGGGTAACGGGCATGTAAACGAAACGGTGAATTCATGTATCAGCTTGGTGGCTGTGACTTTAGCCTTGATTACTTCATTATCAGAGAAGGTCGCTGTGAAACAGGGAATAAATGCACTAGCTCTCTTATACTGCAATCACTGGTGAGATGGTTTTCTCACCTGTGAGATGCTTTTCCCTGAGGGCATGAAAGTTGATTTATCAAGGTAGTGGAGGAAAGCTTAACTGTCCGATTCAGACAGGCTTGAGATTATATTTTGGTACTACTCACAGAGCTTAGATGAACTGGGAAGTCCCTCTGAACCCCCTTTCCCTCATCTGGGAAATGAAGATAACAATGTCTACCAAAGAGTTAGTATAAAGAGTGGATAAAATGACAGGTGGAAGGTGTTTGGGCAGTACCCGTTCTGGGGACAGTGGTGGCTGAAGTCAGCACCCATTGTCTCAGTCATTTCTGACTGTATCTACAGCATCTAGCTCAGTGTCTGGGAAACTAGGTAAATGTGTGGATGAATGATTACACTAAGAGACTTTTCTTTCACCCCTGAATGATATCACAGAGAGGGAAAAAGCATACATTGAGAGGCAGAAAGAAGGACCACTAGGCCTCTTTGCATCTGCATGAGCTTTGCCAAGTTCCGTGCACTTCAATCTCCTTTTTCTTCATCCATAAAATGGAGGTAATAGTACCTACCTCACAGATGAACTCCACAAAGGGCCTGGCACACAGAAGCTACTAACCTATTGTTTGTCCCTCTCTCTTTCTCATCCTCTTCTTTCTCCCCTTGTCCTCAATACACTAGCAATTCTATTTCTTTTCTGTACTGGCTCCAGTAGTTTGAATAGCTTAATGCAGTTTGATTATTCTTAAAAGATATATCTACTTAAATAATCCTATAGTCCTGGCTTACTTATGTGTGAATCTTTATCTTGCTTGCTGAAATAATATTAGTTTGCCTCCCTTTTGATCTTGAAATGCTTCTCTGTTCAGGGCTGGATGGTTCTGATAAAAGTCTTCCAAAGAGAACAGAGAGAGTATTTTATTTGCAAATCAAAAAAGACGACAAGGCCCAGTAACCGGTATAAAGACAGGAGATGAGAAATGATGTTGTGTATATGCATATAATGTTAAGCAGCCCAGAGGATGTGGGGAGATTTGATAGTGAAGTCAGAATAAATAACAAAATGTATTACAAAGGAATGCATTAGATCTATAGGAATGTATATTATTTTGTATCTGTCCTTTTAACACACTCATCCCTTGTCCTCTGTAAGATACAACTCATGGGACATTGTGTTTCTTCCTGTCTGAAATTCTCATTCCTTTTTATAACTTTATTTACTGAGGGAAAAGTACTACTCTTTAGTAAGTTTTTATAACATTTCCTCTTGCCTTAAGATGCAAATGGATTTCTTCAATAAGTGCACAGCCTTAGCGGTTTCTTACTTCAGTAAGCCTCTGCTTTTGAAATGATGATCATTTCTGGTAGAAGAGAATTGCAGGCCCATTTCAACCCATTAAGCAGTCCCTATTTTCATAATTTAACTCCAAGAGAAATGGCAGCATCTCTCATTAGGATCCTCTTTGGGCCACCTCAAAAAACTCTGCAGGACTTAACAGTAGGCCCTCAGAAAAACATATGTTCCTGCGTGAAAATAGCGTGCCATGTAGCAGGCACCAGACACAGGAGAGTTGATCACAGCTTCTGTGCTCCAGGGCTCCCAAGGGAGCACTGTGCACAATTAAGCCCTATCAGTGCCTTGTGATATGACTACTGGCCTTTTTCTATCCTCTCCTTCGACTCTTTCTTTCTTGACCATTCCTTCTAGGGCTTTAGTAATCCACATTCTTAGTGTATAACCTTCAGTAATGTTCATGGAAATTTACTCTCTGCTTTTTCTTCCTTTCTTAAAAACTTTGTCCCAGACCTACTCTGTGCCTGGCATTGGGCCAGGTACCCAGATGCTGTTATTGGAGTTAGTGTGTTTTTCTCGCTGGATGTTTTCTTCTTCTGACTTTTACACTCAGGTCTATGAGATTATTAAGGATTATGCAGGGAGTTAGTTCAGTTAGCCACTGTCTTGGGATAAAAAGGCAATTTTCCATCAATATCATGTAAACTGCTTCTCTGATCATATAGATGCATAAAGAGATCAAGAAAAAACAAAAATAAAAAAGGAGAGAGGGCTGGTGCCATAGCCTTGTGTTTAGGGGGCTAAGGGAGCTGAATCCCACATGGCTGACCGTGATGTGAATCCAAGCTCAAGAGACTTGAAGAAATACACCAGCATGTGTATGTGCATGTCCCCAAATCCAGACAAGACAGAGAAATGGAGAAGGGATTACAGTGAGACCATGCCCCATTGGGAGTTCTTTTTCCTTCTTTCTCTTTATCTCTTCTCTGGTGAGCTCAAGCATCCTCTAATTTAAAAAAAAAAAAAAAAAAAAAAAAAAAAGACAGAGAGAGAGAAAGAGAAAGAAAAAGTGAGGAAATATTCAAGGTCACCTACGACTTCCTGGTAGAGTGTCTGTTGTAGATCTTCCTCTCTTTATAGAACAGATATGGCCCTACACTTTCATCTGCACTCAGAAATGTGGCAAATGGAATCATCTGTTCCCACTCCCGTTTTGTAATAGCAGATTGACTCAGGCATCAGGTCAGACTGCCCTCCAGGGTCAGTGTCTGTACATCTGAAAAGAGATCTTCTCTTGCGCATGTTGATTTTTCTACCTACCACCCTCTAAGCTGTTCCTCAGAGCCTCGTGCTGTGCCCTTCTCTGCCCACCCAGCTGAGAGCAAGGATTGTTCTGCTGCTGGGTGCCATCCTGAGCTCCAGGACAATGTCCACCGGAGAGGATGCTGGGCCCACATTCTTAAGTCCCAGCTTGGACTCGAGATAGGAATGACTGAAGAGCAGGTATTATGGCTGAGTTGTGTCTCCCTAAAACTTTTGTATTAAAAAAATCTCATTATCTCAGGATGTGTCTGTGTTTGGGGGACAGAGTCTTTAAAGAGTTCATTAAGTTAAAATGAGGCCATTAGGGTAGGCCCTAATCCTAAATGACTGGTGTCCTTGTCAGAAGAGGAAATGTGGACAATGACATGTACAGAGGGAAGACCATGTGAAGGCACAGAGAAAAGATAAACATCTTTTCTAACAGCCAAGGTATGAGGCCTCATAAGAAACCAACCCTATAAGCACTTTGTGCTTAGACTTCTAGCCTCCAGAATTATGAGAAAACAAATGTCTGTAGTTTAGGTCACTCAATTTATAGTATTTTGATGTGGCAACTCTAGCAAATGTACACAGCAGCCAGACTTCATTTATTGGCCTATTCCTTCCCCACATCACACCACCATGTCATAAGACTCCACAAATGCAGCAGGCTTTACTAAGGGACTGGGAAAACCACAATTAAAATGTAGAAGAATAAAACTTTCATCTAAATATGATTTCCTTCCTCCCGACTCCATACTCCAAAGGAGAAGTAGTGAAAATTCTTCACAGAGGGCTTGTCATGGCTCACACTCGTTCCTAATTGACTGCCTGCTCTCTCCACCTTTCTCAGTGTTTCCAGCCCACCTTTTCCAGGAATTCTGACATTTTACCCATATGAATAATTTTTATTCAGAAACAAATCTACCCAATGATGAGTTTTTCTAAATCAGTGTCATCCTTAAGTCTTAAATGCTCCAAAAGGATCTTAGTGGACCAGTCGGGAATGGCCTTTGACACCCTAAGTTCAGTTAAAGGAGGGGTGTTGATGGCATTGTTGATGTTAGTGATGGGTTAGGTGGTGGTAGTGGTGGTGAAGGTGTTGTGGGAGGTAGTGATAGAAATGCTAACAATGGTGATGATGCTGTTGATGGTGGTGCAAGAGATGTTAATAGTGGCAGTGGTGTGGGTGGCAGTGTGAGAGATGCAACAGTGGTGATGGTGGTGGTAGCAGCAGTCATGGTTGAGTAGTAGGGATGGTAGTAGTGATAATGGTGTTGCTGATAGTGGTATAGTGGTAGTGGTACAGTGGTGTACCTGTGGGGTAGAAGTAAGAGCTGCCATTTCTAATCCTGCATAACAGTCCAGGTTGATGTGGGTCCATAGGGAGGATCCTTTGTGAGATCTCAGTGAATCATAGGTATACCACTTCTTTTTCCCAAATGGTCAAATACTAAATATTGAATCAGACACATATAAACATTCAAAGCAAATATTAATTCTGAAAAGTAGTTCATTCAAAATCAAGATGGCAAGATGTCCATAGAGCTGGGAAAGTAATTCAAGGGAGCGGCAAATGTATAGGTGGGGGAGGAGGAGGAAGTACGAACGCCTCACCTGCCCCTAATGAAGAGCATCAGCCAGTAGCAGGTCTGGAAGCAGCAGGTCCAGCAGCATGAGAAAGTTGTATTAAGAAAATAAAAAAGAAAGAGTAGATTTACATGCCCAATCTCCCTATGTTAAATGTTGATGATTCCATTTTTAATGATATAAGCCAAGGAGCCCAGCTGCAACACTTGATAGAAAGGAAGATTTCTTTTCTTACCAACCTCTCTTTTGTAATCCTCTCAGCACGCAGACAATAACTCACATATTTTGCAGAATAGAATTAGTTTCTTGTCATCTCTTCACCTTGTGTCTTTTCAAAATGTGTTCTTCGGGGACCACTTAAAAAAATAAGAAAGGAGACCTTAGCTGAGTCTTAAGAGACCCTGTTGAGGTTGGAAAGGACAGCATGGGAGGACTTGGCTAGGTCTTAGCTGAGCTCTGGCTTCATGCCCATCTCCATCTGAACAGAAGGAAGCTCTGGGTCCTTGGATTACACAGACTTGGGTGAATGTTTTGTCTGCTCTGTTTCTTACTGGCAGTAGTTCCTCACTTTTTAACTTTGTGTGTGCCCTGGTTATCCTCCAAGTTAATAACCTGCAGGCAAACACACATACACTAGGAGAGCTATCTGGAATAAGTCTTTGATTCCCTAAATAACAACTCTAATTCACCTGTTTGTGAAAGGCTGCATTTGTTTTGTTTCACCCTAAATCTGAACACTAATTAGTAGAGCAACAGTAAACGAAACCTGTTCACTTGTTCTGGGAGAGGTCCTTCAGCAGAGTGGCTCTGCATGGAAATGGAAATGAGCCGACTGTGGATGCCCGTGCACCCGTGTGGTGCAGGCGGATAATTGCTCCAGGCAGGTTACAGCCTACTGAACTGTGCGCACAGGCTGTGGGGAGCCGGGGTTCTGCTTTGTTTGCACTTGTAAATGGTTTTCAAATACCATGCGATGTCACTGCCTTTAAGTCTTTGGATATCAGCAGCTGTAACATCCCTGAGCACTCCCTGGGTTCTTAGAGAGCATAGAGGGAAGGAAGACCTCTTTCCCTAACGGTCTGTTATTACACAAATGACTTATGCCTTCTCCAAGGAGGGGTTCAGATTTCCATACATGGTGCATGGCTCTAAACAATCATGAGAACAAGCCACACCTCTTGGTGCCCAGACTTGTCTCTTCCCCATAGTGCAATGACAGTAAATTGACCCTCTGCCCCTGGCTTCCATAGCTCCTTTCCCTCTCTTTCTTTTGTGTTGCTTCCCTAGTTTATTTTGTATGTGGCAATCTCTAAAATACGAAATGGTCTGTCCAGTCTGATTTCATCTGGGCCTTTCAGAAATGACCAAACCCATGGCCAATACCAGATGTGTATAACCCAGCTGAGCACTTCATCTCTGTCTGTGAGAGGGAAAAAAAAAGAAAAGAAGAAATGTCATAGCAGCAGGTTTAGAACATGAGATTCAACTCCAGAGCTTATATTAATATAGATCAGGAAAAGGACTTTGGCTTGCTTCCTGCCTATAGCAGACAGCTTTGTTCAAAGGAGCTGTTGTTCCGAGACTTTTCAAGTGACTGACTTCTGTGGCAAATCAGGAGCTACCAACCTCATCTATTTTGTGGCAAGACTGGCTTAGTGAAATGGGGAAAGGGTTGTCAGCACAAGGATAGAGAACGATGTAACAAAATAAGTCAGAAGGGCCCCAAATGGCAGAGCCAAGGAAAACAGCCTGGGATGTTGGGCCAAATACCATCCGTCCCTTCTGTATTTTTTATTTTTTTTAAGTTTTTGCCATAAGGCATGTACATTCACCAGAGAGAGATAAAGAGAGGGAAAGTGAGAAATCATCCCCCAGGGGGAGGCCATGCTGCAACCTCCTCTCCTCCATTTTCCTTTTGGGATTTTTAGACACGTACCCAGTGTGACTTTCAAGTCCAGGACTAGAACTGTGGTCAGCCATGTGAGAATCCAGTTGATAGAGCAGGCCAGCAGATGATGTGGAGGTTAAGGTGCTGTATCTTACGTGGCCAGTGGCATCATTCAAATCTCAGACCCAATAGCTTGAAAAACACACCAGGCACATATACATGTATACCTAAACTTCTGAGAGGAAAATGAAGGAAAGCGGACCGTGGCGTGGCCGTTCCCCTTGGGAAGTGATTTATTACTCTCCCTCTCTGTCTCTCTGGTGAGCACATGCATCCTATAGCAAAACCCTAAAACCAACAAACAACCTACAATCATTTAGATTATGGATTTAAGGTGGTTGAAGCAGGAAATTTTGAGATAACCTGTCCATTCACTAGTTGTGTGGCCTTGAGCCACATTTCTTCATCTCAATCCTGTTTCTTCACCCATGAATCTGAGGCAATAATAATAATACCATTCTTTCAGGATTTTGTGCTCACTGTAATGTTGCATGTGCATTACAGATACTAAGTTTTTAGTGAATGTTAGCTGTCATGGTTAGAATATTTAAATTATTCCTGTGATTCCTGAAGCAGTCTTCTCACGACAGAGCACTTAGGGCATGATATTATGCATTTTTTTAGTAGTTTGTCTCCCAGTTTTTGAATATACTTGTGGTACTTTAGTAAGATAGTGTCAATGGGTGTGCCTAAAGAAGGTCTTAGAGTCTGGTATCCACTCAAAAGAATACTAATTCCTTCCTCCTCCTTCTGAAGAGCCCAGGTTTCAGAGATGCATCAGCTTCCATTTGCCAGCATCCATGTAAATGGATCGGGACTGTGTTAGTTGAAATAGCTCCTATTGATGGATGGGCTAATGAGACAGCCCTGGGTCTGACATGGTTATGAAGCAGATTATCAGGGCTCTCCCAATGGATCTGAGGTCTCTCTGGCTTTCTAAATCCCAGTGTGAGACAGAGACCAAGGCATCCAAGATTAAATAGCTGAGTGGTAGCATACCCAAGTTTCCAGGAGCTCCATAAATTAGTTTTGAGAGTAGGATGAGACAGCAATCCTCCCTGGGCCTATCTATCCTTGTCATGTAGCCCCAAGCTCTCCCCCCGTCACCTCTCTAAGGCCTTAAATTATGTGTAGTTGTTAATGCAGTAAATGTGTTCAATATTCAGACACCTAATAGCAATGTGTGTGTTTCATCCAGATGTTAAAACCTCAGTTATGTAGAAATAACAAGCTAGGACCGAGTGCTCGGGAGATCCTCGGTAGAGATAATCCATGACATGGTGAATGTCCCACAACAGATGCCATCCATTGCCCTTACTTGTTTCAGCCTACCTACCTCCACTTCAGGTCATTCTCAGCTCTAGTAGCAAGCTGCAAGAGGAGCCCTGCCAAGATTCCAGCATCTTCTCCCTTCCTGGCCCTACCTCTGGTGAAGCTGACTCTGAGGAAGGAGCACCAGAGCAGAGGGGGTCCTCCTCTTTGTGTCCCTAGTGCACAGAACAGTGCCAGAGACATAGCGGGCGCTCACTGAGCACTGGGCGCCTTGAGGTTGAGAGCTCCAGGTAATCCACCAGCCTGTAAGCTGTGCAGATTGCAGGGATCTGTATTGCTCAGAGACCACAGAAAGCGAGCTGAGCATGCAGGGAGGTGCTTAGGTGAGAGCTTCGCAGTGTGCCCGTTGACATGCAAGAGAACGGAGGATGACATCCCTCTACATCCAGTGCTGAGAGGCCCCCGCCAACTCAGCTTGTGTTTGGAACCTAAAAGCAGTTCCTAAATCACATTTACCTAGCTGAAATCTATCATCCTCAGGAGCTCGTAAATATATTATTCAGAGAAAGGATCTTAGATTTTTCATGAGGTACTCTGCTATAATTCCCACCATGCCACTATCCACTGTTAAAGATGAGGATAAATCTTTAAATGAGACAGGAGGCTAAGCGTGTGCTAATATATGCTGTGAGATTATGTAATTAAGGTAAAATCTGTTCTCAGGCTACTACTTTCAAGTGAAATAGACAAAGGTCAATATTTTTAAAATGTCTAAGTACTCATCAGTAGCCTTCTTTTTTTTAATTTTTTTCTTATTTCCAGAGCGCTTATTGTTATAAGGCACGTATCCTTGCCAAAAAGACAGAGAAAGATCAATTACCTCCCAGGGGGAATGGCTCTTCTGCAGTCCCTTCTCTTCTGTTCTCCTTTGTGGATTCTAGACATGCGTGCACACACACCCAGTATGAGTTTCAAGGTGCTGGGTCAGGGACTCAAACCATGGTCGGCCAAATGGGAATCTTAACTTCTTACGCCATCTACTGACTTCATCAGTACCCTTCTTACAGAGCTTCACAAAGACAAAGCACTTGGGACTAGCAGTTAGCGTAATGGCTATGTCGCTGAACTCCCATGTAGTCGACCATGACTCAAGTCCCGGACCCGGTGGCTTAAACTCACTCCGAGTGTGTGTGCATACGTGTCCAAGATCCCAAGAGGAGAATGGAGTAGAAGGAATTCTGACATGGCCATCCCCCCTAGGGGGTGATTTCTCGCTTTCTATCTCTCTGTCTCTCTGGGAAGTGCACGCGCCCTATAGCAAAAAAAAAGACAAAGCACTTTAGGGCACCTGGTGCCCACAGAGCAAAAAGCTTCTCCCCAATCCAGAATGTCTTCTGATGTTCTCCATATAGAGAGGGATTTCATTTGCTCTGTCATTTTTAAATTGAATGTTATAAAAGCAACTTTTGACCCTGCAGGATATCAAATGACCACGTTTTTCTTTTCATGGTATAGGGCAGGCTTCCTGTCACTGAGAATAACTGTGGCAAAATCTCACCTTCATCTATTCCATCATTACCATCCAAAAGCCTGAGGACCTCTTCTCATTAGGTAGAGGAAAAGTCAGAAAGGTCACCGCTAAATTCGAAGTGACAGTAAAGCCTTGCCGACAGGAAGACAACAACAGCAGACAGACGGTGTTGTGTGCAGGAATTAGAGATGCTCATTTTGGTTTCAGCCAGAGAATATCATGGGCTTTTATTTAGCTTTTTTTTTTTTTTTTTTTTTTTTTTTTTTGGAGAGGTTTTTCCGTGCGCTCGCCAGACAGACAGAGAGAGACATAGAGACAGAAAGCGAGAAATCACCCCCCAGGGGGGATGGTCACGCCGCAATCCCTTCTCCTCCATTCTCCTCTCGGGATCTTGGGCACGCACGCACACGCGCCCGGCGTGAGTTGTAAGCCACCAGGTCCGAGACGCGAACCGCGGTCGACTACGTGGGAGTCCAGCGACATAGCCATTACGCTAATTGCTGGTTCCCTATTTAGCATTTTTTAAAACAACTGTTTATTTACTTATTTATTTATCATTAGTTTTTAGTTTGGTATAGGGCACATGTGCTCACCAGAGAGAGAGAAAGCAAGCCGCCAGGTCTGGGACGTGAACCTACTGGTCATGTGGAAGTCCAGCACCTTGACTACCACACCTGCTGGCCCCTTATTTAGCATTTTTTTTACAACAAGAGATGTCATTTGACCTCTATTAGCAGCAGACAGGGCACACTTGCTCGACACCTGGATAAAGAATCACAAATCTCTCGGTGCAAGGCCGTGACAGAGCCCTGACGTATGCCCTGATATGTGCACAGAACTATTAGCTGTCTTCAAAAACAGTGCTTCCAGGAGCAAGTCATTTGAAAGTTCCCATCAGCTTACAAGGACATTACCATGTAAGAAAGAGTGAACTCAATTTCTAATAGTTTAAAACATGTGTATATGTACCTCGGTGAAAGAGAGACTGAGAGTGTATTCCAAAGTTTGTTCTTCTTTTAGAAACTACATAGCACCGGGACCAGCAGTTAGCATAATGGCTATGTCGTTGAACTCCCATGTAGTCGACCGAGGTTCAAGTCCTAGACCTGATGGCTTAAACTCACGCCAGGCACATGTGTGTGCGTGCCCAAGATCCCGAGAGGAGAATGGAGGAGAAGGGATTGCAGCATGGCCATCCCCCCTGGGGGGTGATTTCTCACTTTCTGTCTCTCTGTCTCTCTCTGTCTTTCTGGTGAGCGCACGCACCCTTTAGCAAAAGCCTCTCCAATATAAATAAATAAATAAATAAACTACATAGCACCTACAGTAGGATTTTTAAAATACAATTATTGCTAATGCTAGAATAATTAGGAACATACAACTTCAGTGTTCATTTTTAGTACGTGGTCATTGTGAAAAAAGAAAAAAAGGGAGACAGAAAATGACACAAAAATGGAAGAAAAATGTGGGCCAGCTCCATAGCCTGGTGGTTAAGCCACCAGGATCCAACATGGCCAGCTGTGCAGTTTGAGTCCTGGATCCGGCAGCATGAGAGATGTACCAGACACGTGTGCCTGTGTGCCCAAAATCTGAAAGGAGGGAGAGATGGAGGAGAAGAGATTGTAGTGTGACCATTTCCCATGGGGGTGTTCTCTCTCTGTCTCTCTCTCTCCTGCATGTGTCCTCTAGAAAAAAAAAAAAAAAAGAAGAAGAAGAATATAGTAACACTGTAATTTCCCCAAGCAATGATCAGCACTTTTTACATTTTGGAATATATTCTTTCAGAACACTTTTTGCATGTATGTATAAATAAACAAATAGTACATATAATTCTGCATAAATTGGTCAAAAACATAGATGTAATCATGTACATATTTTTATCATCTTTTTCAATTATTTTTTAAAGATAGCCTTTTAAGAATTTTATATATTATAATTATTATTAGATTTGGTATAGAGCACGTGTGCTCACCAGAGAGAGAAAGAGATGAGGAGAGAGAGAGAAAGTGAGAAAGCAAACTGCCAAGTTCAGGAATCAAACTGTGGTTGACCATGTGGGAGTCCAGCACCTCAACCACCATGCCACCTGCTGACTCCTCTTTTTCAATGATTAATATGAGAATATTTTTGTGTTAATGAATTCATATTCAATATATTATTATTATTTGTTTCAATTATACAGAATCTCATTAAATAGCAGTCTCTGGTAGGGCTTGTAAGGACCTACCATCACTTTTTCTAGAGGACTGCATGAGTATAGCCCAGTCCCGCAGAATCCCTCTCTATACTCTGTAGCTGGTTTCATGCCATTTATTTTCAAGGCCATTTACTTCCATCCCTTCTGCCTATGGATCAGCTGAAAGAAAGACCCTGGACATCATCTAATGTAATTTAGTGGATTGTGTCCGACACTTGACCAAATGCACAAATCCCTCTCTTGGCTGGGGTTGTGATACTCCATCTTACAGCTTTCACTTATTGAAGGTAAAATTATACAGTGTAAAAAAAAGCTTCATATAAATATCTCTGAAACATTTGGAAAAAAGATGACTGCATATTAAGTCATGTCAGTTGGAAAATTATATCAGAAACCCGAACATGTAACTTAAACATGTAACTTTAGACATCTGAACAGTTAACCTCAAGTATGAGCTATTTTTGCCTTTTTTTTCCATTGTGGAGTAATATTGTACCTTTAACATTTTCTCATGGAAGGCAAAAATGATATATTGTAAGCACCTTTTCACTAAAGTACACATAAACTCTACAGAATCATAAAACTTAAGAGCTAAATATTATAGTACCTTAGAGATCATCTAGTAGATGATGGACTATTTAGATCCTAAATTAAAGATCTGGGTAAACATTTGCCAAATGTGGGCATGCCAGCGACATCCACGTTTGGCATGACTGTCCACATTCTCTACTGGTGACAAACTGTAGTGTAAAAAGAGGGAAAGGAGCCAAATCAAACTGTAGCTGAGACTTGACATGTCTTTGAGAGGACACATATGCCGTCCTGTGTGTAAAAGAAAAATCCCATCCGATGATGCACAGAGAGGAGCAGCCTTCAACTCCCTTCACACATCCCCCATCAATACCAACTTGGAGCTGTTAAGTAAAGGGGGACCCTGGAAACAGCTGAACATGCCAAGAATAAGTCATCTCTGCATTCAGAAAAAAACTCCACTTTCATACAACCTTGAACTGTGGTTTGTGGTGAGGGAGGGCAAGAAAAAGAATATGCCTTTATAAAATATTGCTTTTTGAGAATAAACACGTAAAGAAATATCGAGCTCATGAATATGAGTCTGTAGGGAGACCATAGATTACAAGGTCCTTAATGACTATTTTTATTTTCTTCCCAGGACTGAATTTATACTTATTAGACTCTAAATAAGCATTGGCTGAATTGGATTTTTAAAAAATGTGTTTACCTCCTCCTCCTCTTTATTGTGTTTCAACAGAGGAAGCAGAAAATGAACCTCAACTCAACTTTATAATTAGTTCTTATTTGGGAGGACCTTTAGCTATATAGATAGTTGTGCCCAGGTAATTCCGACAACGCAAATAAGCAACTGGAGACACCTAAACCCTACAGGGCCAGTTCAGAAACTGTAGAAGAAAGCACTGTCTATGAGTTGGCTGGTGGTAAACCAAATGTATCTGAACCTCTCAGAGTTCAGCCTCCTTATGTCATCCACGATAGGGTTGCTAGCCCCAGAAGGACGGCACCCATGCCCCTGGGGATGTTTATGAAATGATGTTATCTACAGACACCTACCTTTCCAAAGGCCAGCTTCTGTTTACAAGGTGGAAATCGGCACTCGGACCGATTTGCGTATGACATCGCCCACTGCTTACAACCTCACGTGGGTGTTCAAGCGTAAGGTGTGGTATAGCAGATTAAGAAGGCAAGCCAGTGGAACGTACAGCTGCTGGCAGTGATAAGTAGGCCCAGATATGGACTTGCGATCCTTGGAATGACAGGTGAATCTCTGAGAAGGGAGCTGCCCTGAATCACTACAACTGAGGTTTAGAATAAGAGTTCAGAACCACAAAGAACGACAAGCAAAGGGAAAAGCATTGTTCCCACTGCTTTTCTGTTCTTTCCTTGATTGTCATACAGTTCAATGGCATCCAGATGTTCCATTATTTTAGCTACCAACTTGGGAAATTACATTGTAGTTACTTTCAAAGTTGTCAGAACACTAAACTCAACAATGACAGTTTATAACCCATTTTCTCTAAAGTGCTTCATTTTTTTTTTCCCCTTAACCCTGATGGGCTGGCATTTAAATAAAGTCAGTCAGGATTCTGAAACTCAATTAGTTTCTATATATGCAAAGTTATTCTTTGTACTCATCCACATGCATATTCTTATATGCATCAGGAATACAGTACTTAACTTTTCCTCTATTTTTATCTAGATTTGTTTAAAAATAGGAAATTTGCTTCATGCTTTCAATTTAAATAGTTGCACTCTTTAAGACTAAACTGTTCAAATTCTTTTGCAATTCAAACATAGGCATTTTTTCAGAAAATTGAAGGCTAGCTAAAAAGACCAATATTATTAATTTTGAAAATGCATATTTTCCCAATTTAATCAAAAAACATAATGGTATGTATATCGTATTTTACAACTGATGTACTTAAGGTTTCTCAGAAAACTCCACCATAATTTCCAGTTGCAAGGGAATGTTATTCAGTTTAATGCCTGCAGCATTCTTATGGTAATTTTGAAATTGGGAGACTTGGCCACATTCATAAATGGTAACTGTAGAAAATCAGCCACTTTCAAATCAAACAAAAGCATAGAGAACCTTGAGGACACTTTTGAAAAGAAGAGACTGTTTCTAACAAGTCTAGTTACAGTGTCTATTCCTCAAGCAGATGAATGAGAGAGTTCTTGTAAGACTCTCACTCTGCCGTGTTTTTTGGTCTAGGCTGCTGTATTATCTGTCTATATAGTACTTAGCACCCTGTTGAACTCAATAAATATGCAGTGTGATAATATTATTGCTCAGAATTCATTTAGCACTTTCACATCTTCTGAGTGTCACAGGGTTCTGCCTACTAGGTGCAGGGAATTTTAATTTAATGCTCATTCTAACTCTTACAGCTTGGAAGTGTAATGACCCATGTAAGATAATCCTCTATTTCAGCAGGACATTTTTGGAGCAAAGCCATTGAGTTGTCCAAGAATTCATTAAAAAAGCAGAGAAACTTTACTTCCCACAGTAAAATTTGGAGGCCTGGTATACTGACTTTTTCATCCAAGCCATCCACGTCATAATTCTTCAACACAAGAAAAATGAGAAAAATAAAGAAAGTTTGAGGTCTATGATAAATAGATCTAACCTCAATCCAACTGTGATCCACAGCAGAAGTTAGAATAGAATTCGAAGGGTTCAGAATAAGTTCTTTACCAAGACAGCCTACCTTGTCCCTCAGCCTACTTCATCTTATCTAGACTTTGGAATATCTGGCAGTTTCTAGAGATTTTCCTTTACACAGTTGCATTTTCCTCTTGGCTAAATAGAAGCTATTCCCAGGTAGTTTTGGTACGAATAATGTCCTTGGTAACTAGCACAGTTCTTGGCATCTAATAAATACTCTAGAACTATTTTAACTTGAATATGTGAGTGATACATGAAGGGAAATACCAATTGTTCCAAAAAGCACAGTCTGAGATATTTTATTGCTTCTTTGAAAAGCGGAAACAATAGGGTTGCCTGACAAAAATCCTCATCTTTTTCTTATTTATTAGTTGGGACTTAGAGGACAACTAACCCACTTTTTAAAAATCTAATTTATTAAGAAATGTAGTAAAATCCTCTGGGGACATTGATATTAAATCAGTGTAAATTGCCATTCATAAAAATATGCAAATATTTGGTGTGGGATTTGGTTAACAACCCATGGTTGATAAAATGAATAATTGAGTGTAGACACGCACATAATCACATCACACAAGTACTTGCAACATATACATATTACACTCAAGGTTACCCTTAAAACAGTTGGGGACACTAGAATAACACGGTGAAATGCTAATTAAGGCAGACAGCACATAATAAGACAGTGTGACAACTGTAGGAAACAACTGGTATGTGCTATCAAGTTAAGGGTTGGATTTGCCAGGAAGGATTCATGGGAGAGAGGAGACTTGACCTGGGCCTTGAATACGATGTAAGAGGACACTCGTGATTCATGCACAGATGGAGAGAGGGATGGATGTGGCATTCATGGGGGGCTGCAACAACAGCTTCTCTGCCAAGGAAAGTAGAAATAGGCGAGTCATTGAGGAAAGAAACCGGGGTAGTTTCAATAGTCTCTGAGGAGATCCAGAGCTGTGAACAGATTTGAGCAGAAAAATGATAAAATGAATGGCATATATAATGTATCTGGAAAAGGGGACTTTGGAGTTAGAAAGAGACTAGAATAAGGCTGGCCAGATAAGAGGAGACAGAGCCCCGTGTGAGAGGGTTGTTACCCAAGTGCAGGGGGTGTGTATCACTAAGATCAGAAGGATGTGGCCACTGGACAAAATTGGTGATCGAGTGAGATTATGAAGGAATGAGTAGTTCTTTCCCACGGACATCAGAAGCTGGGATCCAGTAACAGACTTGCACGGACATCCCAGGTCCAGTTCACTTGGTGTGCATTCCCTCCCTTCAAATAAAGTGACAGGGTCATCCTGTCAGTTGTCATTTACGTAATTAGTTCCTCTCATTCCCATTACATATAATTTCAGGATTGGTCTTGTCTTGTGTTTTGAGTTTCCAATATAGAAAAAAGAAGATTTGCATAAACATTTTCTGGAAAAATCGATCATTTTTCTTTCTCCTTTATTGAAAATTTCCTGGTATTTTAGTTTTATTCATTTCCACAGAGTTATGGCCTCTGTATATTGTGATCACTCCGGCAACTCAGTGTTTTTAGCACAAGTAGGTTGGCCTAAGGCTACATGTATTTTAATTTTCTTCTTCACTGCATGTGTACCTGGGGTTTGACACTGGGAAGGAGGCAATTCACTCACCAGGGCCACTTTGGTGAACACATCATCCCAACCGAATTGCTATTATGCAGAGAAAGAATCTAGAGAGAGATTCATTTGGGGAAGAGAGGAAGGTTTCCCTTTAATGATTGTAGTAGAGGTCTAATGTTCTTACAGAGAATAGCAACTGATAGCACATTTGCATAACTGGAAGAAACCTATTGTTGCAGGCTGACATTGAGTGATACTCCTAGAAAGAGGCTGGGCATGGGTTCAGGCAGAACAGGGTTTGAATCAAGATACTGCTATATGTTGGCTGAATGTTCCAGAGCCAATTTTCATTCTATGATAGTTTCAGTGCCCTCAATTGTAATTGTAGATAATAGCAACCACCCCCTTGTGTTGTTTCAAATGAGATGTAGAAAGCGTATAGAGAAACTAGCAGTGTCTTACGTAGAGCTCCGTAAAAACTACTGTTAGCTCCCTTCTTCAAGGCAAAAGACCCTGCATGCTCCATTGACCCCATACTTGGCACAGTCCTAGTATGTTCAATAAGCATTTTGCTCAATGGATGCAGAAGCAAAGGGGACTTGAAGAAGTAGGAAAAGCAGCAGCATCCATTGTCAGAGAGACCCGTATGCCTTGCAGTAGTGGAAGCTAATTCAGCACTTGATCTAAAGCACGTCCACGCAATTATGGGTCTGTGATGTCAAAGGGGAGTGGTTTTCTCTCATCGCACAGATCTGATGGAAGGCTTCATGACTCACCCTCCTACAGATCATGTGGTTAATTATGTTATTAGAATGTCAGAATTCTCTGGAATGGCTTTGTCACCTACCTGACAGGAGACCTCAGTTTGATACTGCTGTATTCAAAATGGCTGAAAAATGCAGATGTTGTATATAAGGTGATACGTGAATATATATGGAAGATTTTCTCAAAATGTTCTATGATAGACTTATTTTTTCCCAACTCCTGTGATTTAGCTATTACATTATTTTTAACTTAGAATTGACTTCAGTTCACTTCTACAGCCATTCATTGAGGGATGCATGTTCTGTGCCCAGTGTCATGGGGACGTACGATGAATAAAGCTTGGGCCATTAGGATCCCAGCCTCTATCTCTGGAAGAATAAAGAAGCCCTTCATCAATACAAAATTGTCAATCATCTTCATGAGATTTTTCCTCATGACAAAAGGGGCAAACTGGATTCATCTAGGTAGTTGTGATGATGGGTTGTAAAAATTACAACAAAATTTTGTTATCTCTTCCTTTGGAGAGATGCAGACTATCTCTGTACCCATTGGGTCTGGACTGGCTTGGTGACATGCTGTGACTGTGACCAACAGCATACCATAGAAGCGACACTGTGCAGTTTCAAGGACTCAGCCCCTAGTTACCCTGCTTCTGCTCTTACTGTGTTGGCAATCCTGTGACTGATCAGTTTCAGAGATGTGGTCACTCCTTGGTGGTTTTATGGGCCCTCTGTTCAAAAGTCAAGACTCATGATGTCACATGTGTGCCAAAAGCATATTAAAGAGCCTACTAAGGTCATACAAGCTTTCTTGGGTGACTAGGATGGGCTCCCAAGCTGCCCAAAAATGGCTACAAGAAGTAGAAAAAGGAGACTGGCTTGGGCTGGGGGAGGGGCTGAGTGGAGACTTTCTTGCTCAGTCTGGGGATGAACGAACAATAAATAAGCACATGTGGGTTTTTTTTGGAGAGGTTTTCGCTATAGGGCGCGTGCGCTCGCCAGACAGAGAGACATAGAGACAGAAAGCGAGAAATCACCCCCCAGGGGGGATGGTCACGCCGCAATCCCTTCTCCTCCATTCTCCTCTCGGGATCTTGGGCATGCACGCAAACACGCCCGGCGTGAGTTTTAAGCCACCGGGTCTGGGACGCGAACCACAGTCAACTACGTGGGAGTCCAGCAACATAGCCATTACGCTAACTGCTGGTTCCCAGCACATGTGTTTTTAAAAAGATAACTTCAGCTGCTAAGTACTATGAAGACACTTATCGTAAAGCATAATAAGGAGTCTGACTGTACTTTTCAGTTTGACTGCAGATGGCTTTGAGGCCCCATCACACTCCCTCCGTCTGCTCCATATGTGAGAATGCTAAAGAAAAGCCCAGATAACCCCTCCTTTGGCACTGGCAGGAAGTTCATGCTGCATAGGAGGTATTTCAGAGCTGGAGCTAGGAGGCTTCTCCCCAGTAGATGAGAAGTTTAACCAGCTATTACAGATGAACTGTTGTGCTAAACTGTAGTAGCTTCCCTTGTGCTTAGATTTTGTTGTTATTATCAACCAGCTCTTGTCTTTTCAACCTTCATAGATAGACAGACATGCACTTATGTACGTATATATGTGTGTGTGTATCTATCTACATACCACACTCTGTAAAGTCTCTTCAAGCCTTCTTTGGAAATAGGTATGTTGCTAGTAATAAAGGACAGAGGTGTGTTTATGCCTGAGAAGTATTGGGAAAAGTCCAAGACTTTCTCTCCCACCATCCCTGCTCTATTTGAGGTGTTTGGGAAAGCGGAGACTAAATGCTGTCAGGCTGCTCCATTGGAGCCGCTGTAGCATTCACTGTAAGTCTTCCATGCCACTGTTCAAGGGCCAACAAATGGTGGTTAACACTGCTTTCTCCTGGATTTTTTTCCATACCACAGTGTCATCAGTGATACTTATGACCCAAACTGGTAGAATATAGGGATCTAGAAGTGGAAATACATCCACTTTCCAGAGATACCCAAAAGCATAGCTTTTAGAGAAAGTAGGAAGTTGATTTTCACCTGTGTCTTCTCACTGCTTAATGGGTTGTCAGAAAAGTCATGACTCATTTTTGCATAGAAAAATGGAAAAATACATCATGACTTTTCCCATGATCCAGTAGTACCTACCCCGAAGGCTCTAAAAACCTGCTGCAGATTGATTGGTCTTCAGGAGCACTTTAATATCTTTGAATCTCTAAAATTGATTATCTTTTTTACCTAAAGCTTGATACACTGAAAATGAAACAAGAGGTCATTGTTCATATAGTTATTTTAACCTATAATTAAAAATGCTTTAAAAATGTAATCCAGTTAACCTTTAATTTAGGGAATAAATAGGTCCACAGGAGATGGACAATATAGGTTATGACTATAAAATAAATCTATTTTCCTGACATTTTAAACCATGTAGTTGGAGATATGCTTTTATTGAAAAAACACAGCTTAAGACGATGTGATCCCGTGCATACAGTGAAGGACTAGGCCGAACAGTATTCCACGCCAGAAAGCTCCTCTGTGAAAGTGTTCTCTAACACTTTTACAAATCTACCGTTTATCCTCGAGTCTTTTCATTTATTCCATATTCTTCATCCAGATTTCCAGACTCCATACTCCAGCTTCTAAAAATGAACTCTCTAACTTTTTAGCAGCAGCTGAAAGTATCTTAGCCATCTAAATTTGCCTAATGTTTAAAGCATTTTTAAATGAATTATTATGAAATTGCAGCAATGCTTCAAACTCAAAATCGGCAAAATAAGCCCCCTGAATAAAAACGAGAGACAAGACAGCAGCACAGTGGAAAAACACGGTGCTCTGTGATGCAGCCTCACATGGGAAGGTTCACAGTTCAAGTCCAGAAACCTCCCTGAGCACATCGATGTGTATTGGCCCATGACTTGCGGCTGGCTAATGATGGAGGTGGAATCAAGGCATCAAGATCCCATTGGAGGTGCACACATTCTCTCTCAAAAACAAAAAAAAAAACACATAACTTTTTAAAAATACAAATGAAGGGCCAGTAAGTGGAGCGGTGTCTAAGGTGCTAGACTTCCACATAGACTGACTACAGTTCTAGTCTGAGACCTGGCAGCTAGATAATCGCACTGGGCACATGGGTGTACATGCCTAAAATCCAAGGAGGAAAAAGGAAGAAAAGGGACTGCAGCATGGCCATCCTCTCCAGGAGGGTGATTTCTCACTTTCCCTCTCACTGCCTTTCTCTGTCTCTCTCCTCTCTCATGAGTACACATACCCTATAGCAAAAACTTTAAAAACAAAAAGATATTTAAATGTAGTGTGTGCTATCCTTCAATTATTTTTGTGTAGTACTCCCTGATTTCAAATAACATAGCTTGGTTTTTATTAGCAAAGCATACTGTATGTGTTGAAAAATGGGCAAATTAGGCTAATGTAGGAAATAAGCTATTTTTAAATTAAATGGAAAGTCTAAGGGTCTTATCAACCATTGGTAGTAGGAAAATAGTAAAAAGCTGTGTCCCTTTTGGGTGATAGAAGTGTTCTAATATTAGATTATGGTGATGATTGCACAACTGTAAATATACTAAAAAAATTTAATTGCATACTTTTCACAGGTGAACTTTATGGCATGTAAATTATATCTAAATAAAGCTGACTTTTTAAAAGCCTGTGTCCTGGTAAAGGAACAAAATAATGATTTAATCAGCATATACTTATAGAAGCAGGAATGATCCTAATAAACCCTCAGTCGAAACAAATAGCAATTGCACATTAACGGTGCCAACATCAGCTGCCAATAGAATTTTCTGAAAGTTGTGCCTGTTTCTGGCTCTGTCTGCATCTTATGAGATAGAAATGCTGCATCCTTGATACTCATGCAATCCCAGATGTTTATGGGTGGTAGGGGCTGTTCTTGGAGAATCAAAGTTATAAAAAAAAAATAAATAAATGGTGTCAGTTACCGATTGCCACATAACAAAGTGTGCTGGTTTAAAACAACAGCCATTCTGTTTAGCTCACAATGTTGTGGATTGCTGGGTTCTTTTTTTAGAGAGAGATTTTTGCTATAGGGTATGTGTGTGCTTGCTGGAGAGACAGAGACAAGGAGAGAGAAAGCAATAACTCACCCCCAGGGGGCTGGCTATGCAGCAATCCCTTCTCCATTTCCCTCTTGAGATTATGGGCACACATGCACACGCTCCCAGCGTGAATTTTAAGCTGCCAGGTCCAGGACTTGAACCGTGGTCAACTGCATGGGAGTCCAGTGACGTAACCATTATACCATCTGCTGGTCCCTTCTGGGTTCTTCTTGTCTGATGTGGCTCACCTGATCTCTACTGGACATTTTTCAAGAGATTGTGGTCAAGGGACTAGCAGTTAGCATAATGGCTATGTCGCTGGACTCCCACGTATTCGACCGCGGTTTGCATCTCGGACCTGGTGGCTTGAAGCTCACACCGGGTGTGTGTGCATGCGTGCCAAAGATCCCCAGAGGAGAATGGAGGAGAAGGGATTGCGGTGTGGCCATCCCCCCTAGGGGGTGATTTCTCGTTTTCTGTCTCTGTGTCTCTGTCTGTCTGGTGAGCGCACGCGCCCTATAGCAAAAAACTCTCAAAAAAAAAAAAAAAAAAGAGATTGTGGTCAAGCAGCAAGAACACTGGTTGATAATCTAGGCTAGATTGGCTCGTTCTGGCTGGTGGCAGGCTGACATCTGAGTTTCTCTGTTCTCCTTCCCAAGGCTGTCATTCTCTAGCTTGATTGCATCATGATCTCCAAGTCCCAGGCATAGCAAGAGTGGAAACCACAAAGCTCCTTATATTTTATTTAGTCAAAGCAAATCATAAAACCTGCCCAGATTCAAAAGGCAGAGAAATAGAATCCACCTACTGATAGGAGGAGCCACAGAATTTTGTTGCCATTTTTATGATTCACTACAACAGTCCAGTTAAATCTGATTTGGTGATTCAGATTACCTCTTCCAGTTTAATTAAAGTAAGTCTCATGATGGATATGATTTGGCTCTAGGTATTGTTAAGTTCACACAGTCATAGTATTGCATATGTATTAAAACTTTGAATTAATTACCCCATAGAAGTAGGCAGGGATAACAACAACTCTTGCTAAAATTGTTTAAATTTTACTTTGGGCTTTTGCCATAGATTTACTTAGCGTAAAAATCGTGTTGTGTTCCTAAAGCATACACCATGAAATAAGAACCCAGAGCTGGAAGAGTAGGGAAACCCAAGATGGGATTAAAATTATGGTGTGGTTAGTCCACATAGGGTCATTGAGAATCAACATTAGGATTTATATTCTGATTCTGATCATTTGCCAGCTAGAACTTTGCTCAAATCAGTAGGAAAAGTTCAAAAGCAGACCTAAGCACTCAATGAACACAAACACAGTAAGACAAGAATGGGGAATAACACTGTAACCTCTATTGATTATTGTCAGAAAAGAAACTTATAAATACACAATCTCAGTTAAGCTGCTTACCAATGGAAAATTAGCAGGTAGTGAGAAAATTGCCACATATGATCTCATAACCTTTTACAACTGTGAGATCATCATCCACTGCCAACTGTTCCCATGAAAGTAGCCCTTCCTTAGAGATGGGGAACAGAATGCTAAGGATCAGCCAGAAAACCATTCTTTACTGGCACTTGACAATAGCTATATCAGAACAAATGTCCATAGCTAACAAAACATTTTGCAATCCACCTTTGAAATTTGTCTTCAGATCCTAGCCCAGGTCTAAAACAGAAATATGTATCCCCCGAGTACCTAATCGAAGTGTAGTGTTCAGTCTGACTTCCTCCCTGAAGCCTCCATTTTCTGTAGCCCCTGTTCCCAGTATGGTAGTGTCAAATTAAATGACCACTTCTAAGTTGTCAAAAAGGAGCAAAAAAAAAGAAAGAAAAAAATTAAAAAAAGACCTTCTTATTTTAGTTCTGTTTTTATACCAAGTCTACAAATACAGAAATCTAGCATCTTAAAAGAGTTTTAATGACTATTTGTTTTCTGTTGTCTTAGATACAGTTGCAATTTTTCAAGTAAAAGTAGTAGTTGAGTTTTTTAGTAGTATACTAATTTATGTTGATAAAAATCTGTTACATTTTTATTCAAATTACAAATCCTTTTTCCCTGCTACAATCCTTAGGTTACATACATTTATATAAAGACTCCTTTTCAGCATTTCTGGCTATTGAGACAAAAGGGGAATAATGGCAGACACCTTGTCAGGATGCCACATTGGAGATAACTTCCATTTCTCTATTGTCCCTATACAAGTAAACAGTTTGTTAATTTTTTTTTTTTTTTGAGAGGTTTTTGCTATAGGGAGCGTGTGCTCGCCACACAGAGAGAGACATAGAGATAGAAAGTGAGAAATCACCCCCCAGGGGGGATGGTCACGCAGCAATCCCTTCTCCTCCATTCTCCTCTCGGGATCTTGGGCACACACGCACACGCGCCCAGCGTGAGTTCTAAGCCACCAGGTCTGGGATGCGAACCGCGGTCAACTACGTGGGAGTCCAGCGACATAGCCATTATGCTAACTGCTGGTTCCCAACAGTTTGTTGATTTTTTAAAATTTCTTATTCTTTTAAAATTTTAAACTAATCAAATACTGAAATAACTGCTTTCTAGAGTTCTAAATCACTTCATCAAATTTGTTGAAATACCAACTATGGAGTTTACAAAATTCATGTTGGATGGAATTGTTCGAACAGTTACAACAATTTCTAGGAAGTTCTAGTTCAAAGTTTTTCTTTACTGTACTTACAGTATTATTTTAAGGGATATTCAATTTCTCAAAAAGATAAAGGTTTAATCTTCTTGTCAATAATGCGTAATTATTTATAAAAATATATGTCATCCACAACCATATTTTCATCAAAAATATGAATTTGCTGAGGAAAGATCTAGAGCAACCATATCAAAAGAAAATAGTAACATTTTGATTACTAATTGTTAAAAATGCAGATTGCAAGCTGATATATCCCTTGAATTAGTGATAAAAGAATAATAAAATACCTAAAATTCAAAATATTTAAATGACAGTCAAAGGAAGAAAAGACACTCATGTGCCTGAAACAACTTCTTCACTCATAATATGATGAAATTTAGTAAGGGGCTTGCCAGAAGCACCAAGCTAAGGCTCATAAGTCACTCTAGTTGACAGTATCAGAATGGTTAAACTCTAAAATAATAATAAAGGCATTGAAAACAACTGAAGGGATCAGCAGTTAGTGTAATGGTTATGTCGCTGGACTCCCATGTAGTCGACCACAGTTCAATTCCTGGATCCGGTGGCTTAAACTCATGCCAGGTGCATGTGCGTGCGTGCCCAAGATCCTGAGAGGAGAAAGGAGGAGAAGGGATTGCGGTGTGACCATCCCCCCTGGGGGGTGATTTCTCACTTTCTGTCTCTCTATCTCTCTCGGTCTTTCTGGTGAGTGCATGCGCCCTATAGCAAAAACAAAACAAAACAAAACAAAACAAAACCCTCCCCCCCACAAAAAAAGAAAGCAACTGAAGAAATCTGAAATGGCCAAAACCATCCCATCTCAAATGACAAGTTAATTTGATATTTAATAGTAAACCTATTAAAAGAAGACTAAATCACTCCATGATTCTTAATTCTCAATAAAATAAACATTCTCTAAAATACTGCTCTTAAGACAAAATGAAAAATAGTCATCTAAAACAGCTTCAGATCTTTAAAAGGCACTAAAACTACCCAGTCTAATATTAATTTCCATTAACTTCATAAAGGATTGTGAGAAAAAAATGTTTTGGTAAATTTAGCACATTGATTTTTGGCAGACTGACTTCTGGCAAACTGGTTGTTTTGTATATTATTTCAGTATATTGATTTTTTTTTTTTTTTTTGCATGCAGTTTGGCTTTCTTCTGATATATGGTGCCCTCAGAGAAAATAGATACCCATAGGCTTTTTTTTTTTTTTAAATAAATATCAAGTGTCAACAGCCACTAGTTAGGACACTGGCTATAGAATTGCAGCTGGGACAGACAATGCCCTGAACTCATGGGAGTTACTGTCTATCAGGAAGGCAAACGTTACATAATAGTGAAAAATAATTATTTAGCTAGAGTCGTAATAAGTGGGGTCTCGTTGTTTTGTTCATTTTAATTAGGATATAGTAATTTTACTCCCCTTTCCTCTGTTTATGATAGAGCACATGCACACACATGAGAGAGAAAGAGAGAGATGAGCACCCTCCATGTGGACTGATCCTACACCATGATCTCCTTCCTCCAGTCCCCCAGCCCTTTGGATTATGGGTGCTCAGATGTATGCTCTTAGTATTTCAGGCTAACCTAGCTGGGGATTCAAACTGTTGCCACCATGTAGGATGCCAGCTTCTCTTGAGCAATATGTTACCACTGTTTTGTGAAGCCAGCCCTGCAATAAACATTAGAGAGGGAGAAAAAAGTAGAGAATTTGGATGCTACATGGCTGACCAAAATTTAAATCCTAGCTCTGTATTTGAAAAACAGGGTGTATATGCACACATGCCCAAATCCTAACTGGATAGAGAAGTGGAAGAGACGGGACTGTGACATGACCACACTCCGTTGAAAGATGGCTTTCTCTCTCCCTTTCACCCTCATCTGTCTGTGGTGAGCAGAAGTGTCTTCTGGCAATTAAAAAAATAAAAGTGTCTACGAGAAGTATCTGGGGGTAGAAATGTCTATTTTTGTTTTAAATTGCAATTTCTGTTAAACAGAAAATGTAATTTCTGCCACCAGAAGAGACTAGAGAACTGGAACTGAGCATTGTCCTGACATCAGGGGATGTGGATGACATTGCTAGGCTGCAGGAGCAGGCATAGACCAAAGGCCAGGCAGGCACCACGGAAGCACAGGTGACTGGCTTTGCTTAGTCTCTAACGTTCATCTCAGACCCAGGTCCTCAATGTTTTTTTTTCATGTGCCCTACAGATGGTCTTTGTCTTGAAGGCAGTATCTTGAACTTCTCCCATGTTTCTTTCAGCTTACCTATAGGGTCCAGTCTTCTCTCCACCTGCTGTTTGCAGAAAAAAAATATAAAAAGATGTAAAGGGTCAACTGCTGTGGCACACACTGCTAAGACACTGCTACTTAAAGGCAGAGGCCCTGTATGGGACCTGAGTTCAATTCCCAGAACTGCCTAATACAGGCTGGCCATAGAATATGCACTAGTGGTCCTAGCTTCCTGGGAGCCTAGGAAAGGAGGTTCCCTCCTCTCACCCCCCGCTCCCCCACATGGCAAGGCCTTGTCAGAATCACTGTAAATAAATAAACAAGCAAGCAAACTTTAAAAGAGAGGGAGGGAGGGAGGAAGGGGGAGAGAGAGAGAGAGAGAGAGAGAGAGAGAGAGAGAGAGAGAGAGAGAGAGGAGTCAGGAGTATTGCCCTAGACTAGTCTAGATAAAAATGCATGGGAATCTGAACTAAGGTAGGGGATGGAGAAGAGGAAATGGAATTTGCTGGTCGAATTAACAGAACTCGGTGGCTAATCTAATGTGTGAATAAACAGGCAGGGGCTCTAGAATGCCACCTATAGGGACTAAGCAGTGTTAGAATGTGCCATGTCTGACTTAGCATTCACATGTGATCCCCACCTTGTGCTGAATGATGAGTGATTGGTCCTGATTTTTCCAGTACAAATGCTCTTCTCCTTGTTTACTTGACACTTCAGGAAGTGACATTAACACTTTCGGGTCACTAGGAGGGCTAATCATAGCCATTTTCATGATTGTAATACTGAATTGCAGTTTTGAGAGAATAATCATGGCAGTTCACACAAGAGGCTTTCCTAGAAGAGGATGTTGCTGTATTAGGACTAAGTCATTTGCATTAAGACTGTTTCAGGAGACCAGTGTCATGAAAATCATTATTTATACAGATTTTTCTCTCAAATTCATAATCACTCCAGAGATCTATAGAACACAAGTCTTTTGTTCATTCCAAATAAATACGGGTTAAATTAATGGGCACATATTACGCCCATATGAATAAGTAGAAGGATAGATGGGTGAATAGATGGATGGATAAATGATAGATAGATGATAGACAGATAGAAATGAATGACAACAGTACTGTTACCATGAACATGTTAATAATTTTAAAGGACGATTAGTTTAAGATAATTTAATGAAAATATTAATCTACATTTATTAGCCATTGACTATAAGCAAAACACTGTTGAACTCTTACATTCTGTTCTTTTACACACTAGGCTGAAAGCCCTTGGAGGACAGAAGTGGAGGGTTGCTTAGCTTTGTATTTCAAGTGTTTAACATAGTACCCAGCAAGTAGGTACTGCCGTATGAGTATTTGCAGAATAAATAACATGATATTTTATCGCATTTAAGAACAATGTATTTGAGGTAGATTTTACTGTTCCCCTATAACAGGTATAGACACTGAAGCAGAATTTAAATAATTTGCCCAAGATTGTACAACTCAGAAGCGATGGAGAAACCATCATGCAAACCTGTCAGATCCTAGAAGCATTGTTTTTCTCTGTTTTTCATGATGGAGAAACCATCACTCAAACCTGTCAGATCCTAGAAGCATTGTTTTCTCCACTGTTGTGGACATGATTCTTTGAGGGCATTGTACGATGCCACTTGACCTTCTGCACAGTTTCTAGCCAGGAACTGTGTTACTCTTTCAGGTTGTGGACAAGTCTTGTTGACAGTTCATTTATTTGCACTGACTCAGACATCTCACATTTCTACCTAGAACTGCTACTTGAGAAACATTAACAGCAAGTCCAAACTGAGATAGCCACAGCCCACCAGCTTTAGCCAATGACTAGGATAATACCTCTTAGGATCCTAGCTTGCAAAATGTCCAACAGGCCTAAATATGCAACTTTAGCCAGAATGATCCCTGATTCCTTACCCGAAGACTGCCAGACCATGTTCAGAAAACCATGAAAACTATCCCCAATGATTCAGTAGGAACCAATTACACTGCAAGAGAGTGAAATAGAGTAGAAGAATGGCTTTTGAGGGCAAAACTGTTAAGTAATAGAAAATAAATGCCAATTGACCTTTGACATGTTTGCTCAGACCCACATAAGACTGCTAAGAGGATAAATTAGTTTTAAGAGATCCATACTGCCTCTTTGAATCCCAGGTCATTAATGTCCTGCCAAACTCTTCAGAAAATCCCTAGACCTCAGCCGGCTACTGTAGAAATTTCATGTTTAGAAAGAAAGTCATAAATATATAATAATACTTATACTCCTCTGAAAATGAAAGATTTCTAGTATCTGGGCTATAAAATCAGAATCTGATCCATTTATTTAAAATTCTTATACTTAGATGCAATTTCAGTCACTTATAAGATGGTCTTTTATTCTCTGCTTTCATATGTATAAAAAGGAGAGTCAATCCTCGCACCCCTGCCCAGATATCTCATTGATGTCTTTAGAAAGCTGGAACCAGACTCTGATTACACACCTTTGTTGCCATAAAGAGGCAACAGAATGTGGTTAAGGAAGAAGAAAGAGCCTTAACTATGAATTCTTTTCCTGTGAAGGCTAATTTTTCTTCTCTTGCTTATACCTTTCCAAAAAGGTGGCAAGGTGACATCTACTTAGAGTGCATTTAATTGCAACTTTCAGAAGACTGAAACAGTAATTCCTCACAAAATCTTCAGTCACAATTCAAAATGTTTGGAAAAGCAGAAGATGCAGTATACTGTCATCAGAGGGGTAACTCATTGGAATTTCGAGTCATCTGCCCGGTCTCCTGATTACACTCTGTAACAAAGAGGACATACCAGCCCTTGATTTTAGTCTCAGATTTCCATTCATCTGGGGTCTTTTCATTATGAACAGGGTCTGTCTCTGGGTAGCCAAGGTACTTACAGTCTAAGGAATAGCAAAGAGTGTTTTGTTCTGTTATAACATGGTGGTGTCAGATGCAAGGAATTTGATCCTAATCCCTATCTACAGAATTACAAAGGCAAATTAAAGACCTCACCCAGAGGTCTTCCTAACTCACAGCTAAAAGGTGTGTGTGTGCATGCGCACATAAACACCACTGCATACATGTGAGTGTGTATATATGAATGTTTTTCTCATACAGAAACACACAGTAAAGTAAACTTGGCTCCTCTGCCCCACCACCCTCGATTTCATGTCATCTAGAAACTGGTTCCTCTCTTGTTTCCAAGAAGGCTACCAAAAACTACTAGGGCTACTGAAAACTCACAATTCTTATTGTAAGAAGGATGGGCAAGCCGCATAGTCTAGTGGATAAGGGATCCAGATCCCATAGGCTAACTATGCTTCGAATTTCCAGCTACAGTAGTTTGCAAGACATGCCGGGCACGTGTACATACATACCCAGAATGGAGAAATGGAGAAGAAGGGACTATAACACTACCATACGTCATTGAGGGATGCTTTCTCTTCCTCTCTCTCTGTCTCTCTACAGCATTTCATGAGAAGTACAGGTCTAAAGGATAAGCAGGACACTGAGGTGTCTAATAGGTGCCCTTGGGAAAAACATAATACAGTACTCCAGAGAGAATTTAAGATATCCCATATTAAGAGGGAGAATTCCATAATCACCTCATACAAAGAGAACGCAATAACACAGATTTTTTTCTGAGGGCATTTGATTCCCCAAAAGTAAAAGGCATTCCTTTAGAATATCAGGCTCCTTGAGACACCAAAATGGTGCTTAAAATGGTACCAGAATATCAATGACCACATTAGAAATATTTTAGCCTGACCTCTTTCCAACACAGTTCACATACAGAGCTTTTTCTCATTTTCTCCATCCTTTCAGTATTCGTAAACAGGACTGTCATCCCGTCTCCTTAGGAAGTGCCTTTGGAACAGAGACCGTCATCTTTCTCCCCCAAAGAGTAATTATTGAACACATCAATGTGTATTACCGATTAAGAACAGTGAATTCAAAGTATCCTGATACAAACAATACAGTACTCCACAGATGAAGACGTGCCACTTCCCTACTCATGCAGTAGTTACCGTTAGTTGATTTTTCCCAGGAGTGCATGTAAATATGCCCCAGTACTCCGTGAGTCTGCAATGGTGTTGTGTCAGCCTAGGTTTCACAAAGTGCTGTTACCTACAAGCTCACAGACTGCAAGCAAAGCTTTTGACCTTGCTGGGTTTTTCATCCACTGTCAAATGAAATTAATATTGCTTGATCAACTTTCTTCATCACTTGAGAGAGTCAAATGACATCACAGATATGCAACTGCTCTGAAGAAGTGGCTTCATTATTATTATTATGCTAAAAACCCAGAACATGGTGAGTCCCCACCTCTCTGTGCTTTGCAGTAATAAGTCACTCTGGAAGCAGACTCATCAAACCTAAAACCCCCCAAAAAACTTTTCTCTGAGTCTTGAGCTGGCTTAGGAATTCTAAGTCTATCCAGGGAGAAGCTGTTAGAAAGGACAGATGGGCCTTACACTTGACCTGTCCTGGATGCAGTAGCATGTCCTGAACCTCTGACCATCAGAGGACCTGAACCTAGATAACAGCCATGTATCTTTGCCAGGTAGCCTTCACCTGCTACTGATGCAATATCCTGATGCTTCATACAGTCTTTTTGTTTGTCTAATTTCTTGAGTTTTCTGGAAAAGGCTGTGAGCCACATGTTACGGTAATGAGCCTATTCATTCAAGCATGAAAACGAATAGCTATACTTTATAATCAATAGATATTCCCATTCCCTTAAAGTATATTCAAGAACCATTTTATCATAAGCTTCCCACTGGGTTTTTGATGCTAGTAAAATTTAATCAGTATGGGGACTTTATTTTTTTTTTTTTTGAGAGTTTTTTTTTTTTTTTTTTTTTTCTTATTGGGCACATGTGCTCACCAGAAAGACAGAGACAGAGAGATAGAAAGCGAGAAATCACCCCCCAGAGGGGATGGCCACACCGCAATCCCTTCTTCATTCTCCTCTCGGGATCTTGGGCACGCACGCACATGCGCCCGGCGTGAGTTTAAGCCACCGGGTCCGGGACTTGAACTGCAGTCGACTACATGGGAGTCCAGCGACATAGCCATTACACTAACTGCTGGTCCCCCAGTTTGGGGACTTTATAAGCTGGCTCTTCTTACTGTCACACAACAAGGCTTCCCAGGACATTCTCTATATATTTTGGTGAGTTACTTTTTTTCCTATTTTAGTTAAATATTGGAATCTTTGACATACTCCCTTGATAAAGCCAGAAGGAAAAGAAAGATGCTTATTCACAAAGTTACAGGTCTAAGTCTGGAATGAGATTTTTCAGGACAATTCAAGCAAATAAAGCAGCCTTCCATGAGTGTGCACTGCAGTGTTAAATCTTGCCAAATGCCTGGCAATCTCTGCTGCCTCTCACACATTCTGTAATGTGGTCTGGGAATACTCTCCCAAAGTGCTTTTGCCATAAAGTAAAAATAGCCCTGGTTGGCCACTAAATAGAGTTCTTACAAAGAGACATTCACTATTCAGTACTCACTTTTCTCTAGTGCTATCCACCAGAGATCTCGGAAACTTTCACACATAGGTACTTGTGGGCCTGGTCTTCAGAGAAGACCAATTTGGAGAGAATATGAGAAACTGAACTGCCCTGGCAATGTCATGCCCTGATTGGCAAAATGAATGTTGAGGTATCCATTAGGCACAGGGGCACATCCTCCCTGAGTTAAAATATCTTCTCATAGGGAATTAACTTTGGTCATCATTATAATACTTTGAGAATAAAATCCAAGATTGTAAAGTGTCATCTGTAAAAGCAACTAGTGTTTTATGTTTTTCTACCTAGCAAAAAAAAAAAAAAAAAAAAGTATGTATAGGAGTTCTTTCTTTTCAAATGACTTTTCAATGTTTTTGGCTGGGTCAAAAGACTATTTCTAGAGTTTACAGATACACAACTGAGTTATACATTTTTAATTGACTCCTGGGGCAATGTGACTCTCCTTTATCTTTCATGATTTAGCACATTTATCTATTTTGCTTTTGACATGAGCAGAAAGTTCACTGGCCACTGTTCTAACATTACTTAGGCCTGGTGATAGGGGATGCCTGGGGCGTAGTGGTGACAATGTGTTTTCTTAACTATTCGCCTCCACTGTTGAGAAAGCGAAAGAAGCATTTGAAGCTTTAAATGGAAATTAAGCGGATGAGTGTTGACTGGGAATAGAAAGGAAGCTTTAGGCTTTTTGAAGAAATTATTCTTTTGGGAGATTCTTTATTCTCTTTGGCTATAGGATTTATGAATCCATGTGATTTTATAGTCAAAAGATTACTAATTTTTTAACCTTATCTCAGAGAAAAGGAATTTTTAAAATCATGCAAATGTTAAAAATGAAGACAATTTTATTGTTTGCAGTATTTTTTTGAAAAAATTTTTAAGAATTATTTAACTTTATTATTATTATTATTATTATTATTATTCAGTTGGATCAGACAGACAGAGAGAGAGAGAGAGAGAGAGGGAAAGTGAGAAAGCAAGCCACCAGGTCTAGGACTCAAACCATGGTTAACCATATGGGAGTCCAGCACCTTTAATTACTACTCGACCTGCCAGTCCCAGAAAAAAAAAAAAAATTTAAGAGAGATTTTTGCTATAGGGTAAATGTGCTCACCAAAGAGACAGAGAGAGACAAGAGGCAGAAAGCGAGACATCACTCTCCCTGGGGGATAGCCATACCACAATCCTTTCTCCTCCATTCTCTTGTGAGTTTGGGCACTCATGCACACACACCTCAAGTGAGTTTTAAGCCACCGGGTCCAGGATTTGAACTACGGTAGACTACATGGTAGTCTAGTGACATAACCATTACGCCATCTGCTGGTCCCAAGTCCTTTGAAATTCTTAAGAACTTATAAGAAAAGGAATAGAAAAAAATGATTTTTTAAACATTTTTAATTAAATACTAACACTTCCAAGTTTTTTAAAATTTTTTATCATTATTATTAGTAGTAGTTTAAATTTGCAATAGGGCATGTGCACTCACAAGAGAGAGAGAAAGAAAATAAGCCACCAGGTCCTGGACTTGAACCACAGTCAGCCATGAAGGAATTCAGCACCTTAACCACCATGCCACCGCTGTTCTACCAAGTTTTGATCAGTTTTATATTTGTGATTGGTTTCACTTTTCTGAATACACAGTTATTTTACTGCTCATATTTTTTATGTTTGAGTTTTCCTATTTTCTGCAGTTTACTTCTTCTGTACATTTTCTTCACTCCTGTGCTAGGCACTGGAAATGGAAAAGGGAAACACACAGCTCCTGCCTTCGAAGAACTCGCAGATAGACTGCTAGGAGAGAGAAACAAATACTTTTAACAGACTCCTCAATGTTTAGATGGAAATGAGAATAAATTCCGAAGGAACCCAGAGCAGGAACATAGTTTAGACCTGGGTCTGGGCATATGTGTCTTACATTTTCCTGAAAGTCAAGCACTAGTGAATGTAAATATATAAGTAATCAGTTTTCTGAATATGCATATATGATAAATCTTCATAAATATTGGTTACTGATATCTAGGTGTTCACCCTTAAATTTATCTCTCTGGATCTATGTAAGTCTATTGAGTTGATCTTTATTTAAAACTTGTATATAGTCCCTTTTATCTTGTGAAAGTAATTAAGATACTTTAAGTATCTAAGATGAACCATCTTTCTCTTTTAGTGGCTGTATCCTGAGAAATATTTCCCCAGGGATTTAAATTTTATTGTGTGTAAAGAACAAACACTACCTGTTGTGTGATGAATACAAGAGTACACAGGGTTTTTAATAGCACTGTTAATGGGATCGTGAATAATGTTTGTTTCTAAACAACAGGACCCCACACACACACCACCTAATTTATTAGCCATCTAAGATCTTTGCTACAACTCAGAATAAAATAACTTGCTGTTAGAAGTAGGAAAATAAGTCAGGATACTTTCTTCACTATTGCAAGACCTTGTTCCTGGTCTCTTATGAAAACCCAAAAGAACAGATGTTAGTTCAGCATGTATTACATAGCTGGAGATTGGGCTGATGATGCCAATACTGTGGATGTCATGGCATTGTCTTTGTGCACCCTCTGTACCTACCAGCGAGGTACCTACCAGCGAGGTGAAAGCAGGCGTTAAAGAGGACAGATAAGCAACAATTAGGTATGGGGTTGAGAACAGGTGATTGTATGAATAAAGTCCAGTGAAGCATGAAAAGGAGTAATTATACCTGAATGTGGTCTCCAAGGTGGCATCATAAATGGACAAACAGGTGCTTCAGGCCTAAGAGGGTTTTTTTAAGAACTAAAATTAGTATGAGAGTAAAGGGGATTCCACGTGATGGGAATGCCAATCAAAGCTGCCTGAGTCTTCAAGTGTATGCTCCATGTTGGAAGAACCAACAGACTATGAGCTTCCCAAGGAAAAGGAGCCCTTCCTGCTTACCATGTCTACCCAGTGTCCAACACTGCACATCACAGTCACTGGTAAATGTGTGTAGAATTAAGTGATCTAATTGTCGATGTGATTACAACTTCAGTGTAGAGTAGACAGAAACATGAAGCTAAGAATAGCCCAGTGGACAGGCTATGTCAATATCAAAGGATCTAGTATGCTAATAGTAAAGAGTTTGTATTTTATCCTCTAATTAAGAACTTCCTAGTTTATGTTCCTTGAAATGTCAGACCTGGAGGATGTTAATAAGCATCACTCAGGGTTTTGCCATCAGATAAGTTTGGAAAACACTGGCTAAACAGTTAAACTTGTTCCTTAGCTTAGACTTTCTCTGTGCCTTTGCTCTGATCATGTGTATTGGAAAATTCCAGAAAGGGTCAGTAATGTCCTTCAGACTTCAAGGATCCTGGGACCTCTTCAACGGTAAGAACTTTTGTCTGGTGTTCCCTACAGTGCATTTTATGAAATCTGGTATAAGCAATGAGAAGCCACTAGAGGACTTTCAACAGGGGATTAGCATGGTCTAAATTTCAGTTTAGAAGATTGTTCTTCTAAAGAATGGAATGGGAGTGAGGCAAATGTGAGGCAGAAAGATCAGATTGCAGACAGATGCAACAGTATAGGCAGGAGAGAAATGAGAGCTTGACACCAAGCATAGACGGGGCCAAGAGATGCAAATGACATGTTAGAGGGTGGTCTCATCAGGGCCATCATTACGGGTATACTGGTGGTGCCTGCACAGAGATACCTAGCAAGAGTAGATCCAGTCCCAGTCTTGGTTGCAACACTGTGTATCCAGGCATATGGCTGCCATCCTTCTGAGGAAAAGCCTGCTCTGGCATCATATGTGACTGAAGTGTGTAGAAGGCTAAGTGTTTGCACATTAAACTTATGCAGAGTCCTCTGCTCTTCACTTCTTTTTTTTTTTTTTTTTTTGGAGAGGTTTTTGCTATAGGGCGCGTGCGCTCGACAGACAGACAGACAGACAGACAGAGACAGAGAGATAGAAAGCGAGAAATCACCCCCCAGGGGGGATGGCCACGCCACAATCCCTTCTCCTCCATTCTCCTCTTGGGATCTTGGGCACGCACGCACACGCGCCCGGCGTGAGTTTAAGCCACCAGGTCCGGGACTCGAACCACAGTCGACTACGTGGGAGTCCAGCGACATAGCCATTATGCTAACTGCTGGTCCCTGCTCTTCACTTCTAAAATGAAATGTACTCCTTTCCATTTGTCTTTAAAATGCAGTCTTTTCTATCTATATTTTATGGCTTTTGTTTGTTTTGTCATAGGGCATGTGCGCTCACTGGAGAGAAACAGAGACAGTCAATGAGAGAGAAAGTGAGAAATCATCACCCATGGAGGATGGCCACACCACAATCTCCTCTTCTGCATCCTTCTCTTGGCATTTTGGGCACACACGCACACATCTGGCATGATTTTTAAGCCACTGAGTCCAGGATTTGAACCATGCTCAGCCATGTGGGAGTCCAGCACCTTAACCACTACACCACCCGCTGGCCCCCTTATAGCCATTTCTGACAGGAACATGAGTACTAGGAAATATTTCTCGAATCTAAGAAGAACACAATGGATGATGAATGGTAATTGACATAGCTGCAATATTAGGGACAGAGTAGACACTGTTGAGCCAGTTATTTGGATTTCTGAGGAAAAGCTGAGAATTTGATTTTTTAATGTAAAATTTCTCTTTTTAAATGTTGGCAGTAACTTTCACAATACACCGTGTGGGTCAAACAAAAGCATATCTCTGGCTACAAGTTCATGGCCTCTGTCTTAGTCCATATGTGCTGTCATCCATACACATGGGCCTAATTTCTTTAACTTGATAGATTTAATATTTATATATTTTAGGTAGACAAGGTGTTAAATGACTTGCTAAGTGCCCTTCAAACCCAGGTCGAATTGCTGAGCGAGACAAGAAATGCTGGTGTTTCCTGAGCTAGTAATTACAGCGGCATCTTAATTTTTGCATTAAGCCTTCTCTATAGACAAAGAAGAGCCAGAAGTCTAGTGCCTGATAGGAGGGTTAGTGCTTAAGTCCAAGTAGCATCAGCAGTGGAGCTAGAGCTTGAGAAATAGAAGGGGACCTACCAATATACACTTTCCACTGTAATTCATACCTGGCAGATTCTGTTTCTTGGAGAGCAGAAGGTGGAATAGTGTATCGACTAAGGCCTTGATGTCAGGGGAATTGTGAAATAGTGCAGGGGGATTTAGTCCTGCCACTAATATGATGTCACATTTTGGTTCATGGCAGAACTTTCCTAATGGCCCACATGTGAGCACAGAGATTGGGCCCATCTGTTAGAAAGGGGGAGTTAGCACATGGGCAGTAATCACCATTGTGCTAAAGAAACTTTGAGGAGGTGTTTAGTTCCTGCTGATAGGGAAGATTAGAATCAAGCAAGTTTTATGAATAGAAAATGATGAGCAGATGAGCCTGGAAGGAAATGGAAATGTGATGAGATTAGTAGCTGATACATACCTCTCTGCAGGGGGAAAAAAATAGAAAAAAAGCTTTAAGAGCTGTCAGGCTGGGAAATACTTTATTTCCTGAAGTGCAAAGAAGAGATTTGGACAAAGCTGTAATATTAGCAGCCACTGCCAAAGTGAATTGGTCAAGGATCTTTCTAAAGCTGTTATTTAGCAGTAGCTGGATCTCGACACAGTGAAGAAAAGATGTCTTCATTGTCCTGAGATGCAAGGTGCAAGCCTGCGTTCGACCAACAAATGTTTATTGAGAACCAACTGTGTGCTGACACTGCTCGACCTTGGAGTGTCTCAGACTTACAGGAATCAATGTCCTGAAAAAGACAAACCACAGGTACTGGGGAGGGGTCTCTGGATAGATTGTGAGTCGATTTTGTTCAAGAGCTTCCAAAAAAAATATGGCATCTTTGGGCAAATAGAAAACTCATGAAAACATCATCAATATCCCAGTGGCGTAGTAGGCTCCCTGGTTTCATAGGTCAGAGTATCTTCAGTTCGAATGTCTTTGGATTGTATTCTTTCCTAAAGAACAACTTTTAGGACTAACAAACTTTCTGAAAAGCAGTTCAGAACAAACTAATCAGATAGATTTATCTAATCTCTTCACAAAAGGCTGGCAATTTTAACATTTAATGAATGCATTTTGTTGTTTCCATATCTTTGTGAATGGCCTCCCCCATACAGAAGAGAGCACACCCCATTCTCCAGGCCTTCTACATTCACCTCTTCCCAAAAGGTTACCCACTTGTCTGTCTTGTTTCTTTTCTCCCCTTTTTCTTCCCTATCTCACTTATACTTACGTTGTTTTCCTCTCTTCCTTCTTTCCTTTGCTTCCTTTCATCTTTCATCCTTTCTTTAACTTGATTTCCAGTGAAGATTATTTTTCTTACAAAATAAACCATTCCATAACTTCATTCAAAATACTAGGTTGTCAGGAAAGTCATGATGTAGTTTTCTGTTTCTATGCAGAAATACATCATGACTTTACCAACAACACAACAGTAAGTACACACCTGCTGAAGTTCCATATTTAGTCACATTGAAAATACCAGAACATGTACATTCCATAGTCCACAGAGAATGGATCCCTCAGCTGCATTCACTAGCAACACAGAATGGAGAAGGCAGGGTGGGGAATAACCAGAACACCTACCCATCCCCAGGTGATTTCTTAATGTCAGATTGCAAGTCAAATTAAGGGGGACAAGCAGATGATGTAATGGTTACATTGCTGGATTCACGCATAGTTGACCGTGGTTCAAGTCCTGAACCTGGCAGCTTACAACTCACACCAGGCACATATGTGTGTGTGCCCAAGATCCTGAGAGGAAAATGGAGGAGAAGAGATTGAGACGAGGCCATAACCCCGAGGGAGTAATTTCTCCCTCTCTGTCTCTCTGTCTCTTTGGCGAGCATATGTGCCCTATAGCCAAAAAAAGGCAAATAAGGGAAACCACATGTAATGAAATTAAGGTCAGATGGTTTAATGCTGGTTTCCTATTGCTTTTCTCCCATGAAAAATATGGGTGACAGTCCAGGTTAACCTTAGTTCAATGATTTTCCCTTTCAGAAAGTTAATCTTCAAGAGTTGCTGTTCCTTTGAGACCTACCCTTTAATTTACTGCTTGCTCATAGTTTTCCTTGCAGAAATGGCAGGAAGCACTTTTGTTCCCAGGAATGTAGTATAGTCTGAGCTCTTTTCTGACTTTCTGCCTCCGCCTTTATATCTGCTCCTGAGTAGTCTTTGAGAAGGTCATTCCTCTGTTTCTTCACCTGTGAGGAGGAGATAACATTGCTTTCAACCTCTGTCCTATCTTGGGAAGATTAAATATTTAATGTTTATGAAACATTTGGAAGATAAAATGAGGAGAGAAGGCATAGCATCTCCTCTAAACACAGTTTTGTTTTTGTTTTCTAAAGAGCTCAGCATTCTGGAATATACCTAAATTAAAACCTATGCAATATTGAATTTAGTTAGCTACATAAAAGTGTGTGTGTGTATGTATATGTGTGTGTGTGTGTGTGTGTGTGTGTGTGTGTATGTATATGTATATTTGAGAATTTGTGAATGCAGGCCTTGTTTGAACCTCAAAGCTAGCTTAGAGTTGTGGAACCAATGTCTTAGAAAGATTGAGATTTCAAGTAAGACGATGTCAGGTTAAGAGGCTCACCTGTCGAGACATCAGTTTTCTTAGCTGTTAAATGAATGGACAGAACCAGAACGACATCTAAATTCCCATTCTCTCTTGAGTTCTCTTACCATCTAATGCTGTTTTCCTGAGTAAAATAGTGTTCAGAGAAAGCAGTTCTCCTTACCCTGAGGTTCTTCAGTACATATTCTTTTTTTCTTAACATATTAATTTATATAAAAGCTGTGCTTTTTTTGAGTTGCAACCCTGTGATTGAAATTTTGGAAGGGAAAGTTACATTCAGAATGGCACGTAGAACTATGCTGAGATCCAACATCTTTGCTGGGAACAAAGGAAGGCTGCCTTTCTGTGACTAAGTTAGTCACCAACACTGATTCTCATGTATAACGGTATGAAGTGCCAAAGGATGCCTGGGGCTACAGCTGTGCATTCTGGGAGCTGACTTGGAAAAGGCGGAGCTCGGGTCTGAGGCCAAGAGAGACTGGCTCTGGATCTCCAACTAAGAAAAGGAAGATTCTGAGCTGGCTCTGTCCTCTGCAGTACCCTACAAGAGGAGACCCTGCCTGGTGGGAGCTTTGTATCCAGCTGCTCTGCCACCTCCAAGTGGTCCCCAGGGTAGACATAGTCAAAGATACCACTTGCCTATCCGATCCACCTGCGAGAAGCCTAGGAAGATGGAGACTGTCTTCTACATGGTAGGGGTAGAAAAATATTCAGCAACAAGTCCCTTCATCCATTTCCCTACCTGTGTGGTGACCAATAATGGACACACACAAACACATATAAGTGGTGAAAACTGTAGTGTCCACAACAGGTCTTGTAAGTAAATAGTGCAAATAGGTAGGCATCCTTGCCAGAATTAATTTTCAACACACACATCTAAAATCCTACCCATAGATAGTGTGACCTTTGGATACAGTGACCTCTCATTATATTGTTCTCTTGTTTTTTGTTTCATAGATTTTTGCCACTCACCAGAAAGAGAGAGAGTGAAACAGTGAGAGGGAAACCCTTCCCAGTAGGATAGCCATACCACAGTTCCTTCTCCTCCATTCTCCTCTTGGGATTTTGAGCATGCACGCACATGCATCCAGTGTGTTATTTTTTTTATTTTTATTTTTTTGGAGAGGTTTTTTGCTATAGGGTGCGTGCACTCGCCAGACAGACAGAGAGAGACATAGAGACAGAAAGCGAGAAATCACCCCCCAGGGGGGATGGTCACGCCGCAATCCCTTCTCCTCCATTCTCCTCTCGGGATCTTGGGCACGCACGCACACGCGCCCGGCGTGAGTTGTAAGCCACCAGGTCCGAGTCGCGAACCGCGGTCGACTACGTGGGAGTCCAGTGACATAGCCATTACGCTAACTGCTGGTTCCCCAGTGTGTTATTTTTTAAACCACTAGATCCAAGACTTGAACTTCAGTCAGCTGTGTGTGAGTCCAGCACCTTAACCACCATGTCACCTGCTGACTCCTAGTTATGTTTTTTTGTAAATACAATCAGACTTAAGAGAAGGTATCATACTTATATTATTAGTAGTTTATTACAAGGCTTCCTACCTTTTGCCCATATTATGGTGCACATAGAAAATGATAATATTTGCACAATACATTTAGGTAGAGAGAAGGGCCAGTGCCAACCAGATCACCTGCATGAGGTCACAGTCATCCACCCAAGAACTTAGAGGACCAACATTGCAGCACATCTCAAACCTACTTGCCACATATGGTTGGACACTCTGCCTTCATTTATCTTTTTTTCTTTTTTTTTCCTTTTTTTTTTTTTTTTTTTTTTTTTTTTTTTGAGAGAGAGAGATGTTTTTGCTATAGGGCACATGTGCTCGCTGGAAAGATAAAGAGAGAAAGAGAGACAGAAAGCGAGAAATCACCCCACAGGGGGGATGGCCATGCCACAATCCCTTCTCCTTCATTATCCTCTCAGGATCTTGGGCATGCACGCACACGCGCCCAGTGTGAGTTTAAGACACCGGGTCCAGGACTCGAACCACGGTTGACTACATGGGAATCCAGCGACATAACCATTACACTAACTGCTAGTCCCACTCTGCCTTCATTTAAATGGCTTTATCTTTATGTATTCTTCGCCTAGAACCTGTCAGCTAGGCCTTGAGACTTTTGATAATGAGAAGGGTGAAGGAAAAATAAATCTCTTTTGAGTGTTGTCTTCTGCTTCAGGGGCTAAAATAGCTCTTAGCAATCAAGAGGATCAGAACAAAGACACAATGTACTGGGCAAGAAGGGATATTATCTGGGTAGGGGGAAATCATGAAGCAACCAAGAACGAAAGTAAAGATGTTTGCCACTTGGAATGTTACACCCAGAATGAGGAATACTCAGCCTAGACAGTACAGATAGGTTGATAGTCACAGCTTCCAGAGAACTCTGTCTTGGAAGAGTATGAAGCTACTTCTGACCTTTGGTGTGAACAGTGAACTATTGATGCTTACCGTGGCCTCCAGGTGCAGCTGGCAGTAAGGCACAGCTACAGCCCACATGCCAACACTTGTCACTCTTGCCCACTGTAGTTTTAGTGCTGAGACCACTCACAGGACATGTTTGGACTGTGTTCGGAGGAAGGAGAATGAGGTCACACCCACTGTTTGGGGCATGAGTGGTTGTGGTAAGGAGCACAGACTCCAGACCAAGTTAGATCCAACTTTATTTCACCTTTCTGTGGCTATTTCTACTCTGTGATATGGGGATTACTATCACTCCTTGCTCCTGAGACTGGTGAAGGCATACGTGAGTTAGTATTTGTTAAGCACTTACAAGAGTGTCCACGTATTATTAGCACAAAGTGCCTGATAAATAATCTATCAGAAAGAGAAACCAAGACTACCCTGGCCTGCCTCCTTCCCATCTCCATAATCAGGGAGAATAATTTTCGTGCTGAGAAAGAACAAGTTTTGTAAAGAGGGAGCTGAAGATGTAGCGGTGTAACAGAATGGAAGAGAGGATCTCACTCTCCTCAAGAAGCTTAGGTCTCAAGTCTTAGGATGCTGAAAGAAGTTACAGTCATGCCCCATGACCTGGTGGCCATTTTTAATCCATTGAGGCAAGCAGGAAAGGTGGTGAAAGACTGGAGACAATCAATGGTGGTCTCAATTACCAAAGGAGAGAAAAAGGCTTGATTCTAGAAGCATAACTAAGAGCTTGATGTTGATCCAAAGCCACGCTTGGGGAGGGAGTTTTAAACAGATGGTTAACAGATGCTTCTCCATCGGCTGAGAAGGGTAGGAAAAGAGCATAAGTTGTGACGCCAACCTGCCTTGGGTGCAAACTCATGTTCTGTCACTTACTGACTGAGCGGCCTTGGGAAAGTTTCTTCATTTCCAAACCTCATTGTCTCCATTTGTAAAATAGAAATGGCAATGCCTACAAGATTTCTGTGAAAAACAATGACAATCTTGTATAAATTACCAAGCAGAGGATTGAGCCAAGCAGGCATGCAATAAGTGACATCACTCCAACAAGAAAGACAGAGAAGATAATGGCTGAGGCCAAGGATCAGCAAACTCTAAAGGGCCAGGTAGTAAATAGGCTTTGTAACCCATAGTTTCTGCCTTGACTACTCAGCTACAGCTTTGCAACAGAAAAACAGCCGAGGGAATAAGTTAACGAACAGGCATGGCTACAACCCAGGAAAATTTTACTTACCAAAACAAGCAGCTAGATTTGACCTTCCAACTATAGTTTCTGATCCCTGATTTAGAACCAAACTGCCCTGTTTGAAACAAAGACTCTTCCACGTAAGAGTATTGCATGACCTTGAACAATTTGTTAAGTTCAGTGTCCTTTTCCTGCTAAATTGGTGTAGTAGCAGTACCTATCTCAAGAGATAGCAGTAACAATTGGAGACAATGCATGGGCTAAGCATCTCATAGAAGGTATTTGACATATAGGAAGCTTTTAGTGTGTGTTACCTGTTATTATTATGATTATCCCAACAGCCTAGAAAGGGAGCCAACAGTTCCAGTAGGTTGAAATTTAATAGGAACAGATATATAAAATTCTGCACTGAGATTCCCCAAGGTAAAACCACACACTTATAGTTTATTGCTTTTTACAGGAATATACCTAAGTGGTTTAATTCTTCCATATCACAGACCAGTGTGGACATGGCAGCTACCCAAAACAAGCATAGTCATGGATTGAATAAATAGATGTAAGATTGTCTCCAGGACAGTGGAAGTACTTTGCACAGGTCTAAGTTTGATATGCTATTGTTCTGTGTGGGCTATTGTCTTTTTAGAAGTCAGTTCATATGTAGGAAAGCACCCTGAAAGAGGTAACCAGTAATAGTAAATAATGATTCATTATATATGATGAATGACCTGAAAGAGTATTATATGAATGAGAGTTTATCCATTTGGGTTGAGGATTCTCAAATATCTTTAAGGATTTTCATGAGTATGACAGTTCTAAAACATAGCCCCCAAATTGCTTGACCCTCCGTCTAAGCTGCAGCTGAGGTTATAACCCCACTTAATTTTGGACTCAGATTATTGATCAATAAAACATGGTGCATGAGACGCTAAGCAGGTTTCTGAGCTCAGACTTTAAGAAACCAGTGGCTGTCACTTTCTGTCCATCAAGCTACTTGCTCTTAGCACCCAGCTGAGGCCCCAGCCAATGATCACTATAAACCAACATACATGTCAGATGACTACAGGCATAGCTACTTATGATCCCAAATGCATGAAAGACTCCAAGTAAGAACTGCCCCATTCAATCCCTGGAATGATAAGAGATAAAAGTTTCCAGTTATTTCAAGTCCTCTAGTGTTGTGTTACATGGCAGTAGACAATGGGGAAATGTGGAAGAGGAATTTGACTTCTTCTGTATATTTACGAAGAGTCAAACTTGTCTGTAGGAGGCTACAGGTAGTCTAGGATTAGTACAGGCAGGTAGATTTGAGTTTGGCATTAAGTGTTAAGAGTGTTGGTGAAGATCTGGAGAAAAGAGAATGCGTATATACTGTGAGAGTGTAAATTAGTACAACTATAATAGAAAAGAGTGTGGAGAAATTCCTCCAAAAACTGAACATAACTGCCCTATGAGCCAGTAATCCCATTTCTGGATATATATCTAAGGAAAGTGAAATCAGTATGTCAAAGAGACCCACATTCTCATATTCACTGCAGCATTATTCACAATAGCCAAGACATGGAAGTATATATAGTGTATAAATAGATAAAATGTTGTGTACTTCCAAGTGGAATACTATTCAGCCTTTAATAAGAAAGTAATCCTTTTATTTGCTACAATGGGGATAAATTAAAGGACATTATGTTAAGTGAAATAAGCCAAGCAAGGAAAAATAAATGCCATGTGATCTCACTTACATGTGGAAGCAGAGAGTAGAATTGTGGTTACCAGAGACTGGGAGCAGAGGGAGGGATGGGGAGGAAATAAGGAAATGCTGGTCAAAGGATGCATAATTTCAGTTAGGAGAGATAAATTAAAGAGATCTATTTTATAAAATGGTGATTATAGTTAATAACAATATATTGTGCTCTTTAAAGTTGCTAAGAGAGTAGAGTTTAAGTATTCTTACCACAGACACACATACACATACACATAAGATATGTGAATTGATGCATATGTTAATTAGCTTGACTTGGTCATTCCACAGTATATACACATTTCAAGCATTGTCTTGTATACCATTAATATATCATTTATTTAAAATTTTGCTAGAGATTAGGGGCCAGTAGGTGGTGTGGTGGTTAAGGGCGCTAGACTCCCACGTGGTCAACTGCGGTTCAAGTCCTGGACCTGGCGGCTTGCTTGCTTTCTCTCTCTCTCTGGTCAAATTAAAAGAAACAAATAAATAAAAAAATAAAGTTAAATAAAATAATTATTGGAAAAAAATTGCTAGAGGGCCCATATACTTGCCAGGGAGAGACAGGGAGACTGAAATGGGAAAAGCACCTTTGGTATAATATGGTCATGCCACAATTCCTTCTCCATTTCTCCATTCTTTTGGGAGCTGGGGCATACGTGCACACATGCCTGACATGTTTTCCAAGCCTCTGAGGCTGGGTCATGAACTGTGCGTTTAGCACAGTTTAAATACAATAGCCTGCAAACAGTCATTTATGATGAGTTGATAGTCAAGAAGAATGCCAGATTTGAACTCTCCAGCTTAGAAATATTGAATATATTCTTAGCCACTCTTGCAATCACTGGGAAGATGGTAGTGGACAAGATCCATGGTCTTTACTCTCAGACAGCTTTTATACTTGTATTGGGTTGAAGTGAGAGAGACAATGAAAATAAATCCATCAAGTAAGTTCAGTGAGTGAGAAGTATGACCTTCTTCTAGCTGCCATAACTTCAGGATTTTCAATGTCCATTTTTGATTCTATAAAAGCTCTCCTATATTCCAGGAATAGACTTAAAGGCATGTTCCTCTTTGTAATTTGGCCCTAATTCACTGGGCCCATTTTGGTTGCTTTCTGACTCTGCCTGGACAGACCACAGGTCCCATGGAAAAATGTAATGGGCTACACTGTCCTTTCAGCATTACCGAACTTTTGGATCCTTTTATTAGGTGCTAGCTGTTAGCAGCTAAAGAAATTAATCTATCCATCATTTTGATTAGTTGCCAGAACCACTGAGTATTGACTGGCGATGAGAGCAGAAAATCTAGGTTATTATGGCTTAGTATTCTCTTGTCAGATTGTGGCAGAGAGAGAATAGACATGAATCACTTCTAAACAATGGCTCATTTCTTGCATTGTTAATAAAAAAAATGCTGGGGAGGAGAGGGATGTGGTTTATTTCAGTTTTGCTCCATCTCCAGTGCTGCCACTCCTTCCATATGGGCTAATTCCAATGAGTGGGTTGGGGTGTAGGGCAGCATGAAGGCTAACTTCTAAAAATCGATGGAATCATTGATAATTAATATTCCAGGTGCAAACATGACACAATGGATGAGTGAGTCCAGAGAAATAATAATGGAGATTAAGATATAGAGGCTAACAACGTAGTTCAGTATAGGGAACATTTATCGAGAGTACACTAGGTTCCGGGAAGAAGATGAAGAAAACAAGATCCCTGCCTTTGAGTAGCTCACAGTGTACTGAAAGAGCCAAACATATGAATAAATCATTTCAGTAGATTGTGGATAACTATTTGCAAAAGCGAGCACAGTTTGAGAAATGGCTACAGACCATGATGCAAAATGGGATGAATTGTGTATTCTGTGATGCAAAGTGGGTATAAGCCCCAGAGTGCATGGCTAAAACCATGTCTGCTTCTATCTGACGGCCATAATCTGAGGGTTGGGAAGGCTGGCACTTGGTCTGTGAGGTCAGAAGGCAGCACTGAGCCAGTGACATTTCAGGGGGACCTAGAAGATGAATAGGCAAGACCCAGTGCAGAGATGCGGAGAGTACTCCAGGGAAAAGAATGTGTTCAAGGACTTGAAGAATAGGTGACCTTGTAGCAGGTAGTGGGGGAGGGAGAAAGGGTACTTAGATACTTAAGGTGAGGGGCTGACATAGATGATCCCACTCCCCACAGCACACCTGAGAGCCTTGTCAGGGCCTGGTGCTGCTATCTTTAGACAGACACCTTTTTTTTGTTTTGAGAGAGAGATTTTTTTTCTATAGGGTGTATGCACTTGCCGGAGAGACAGAAAGAGACACAGAGATAGAAATCACTCCCCAAGGGGATGGCCACACCACAATACCTTCTCTTCCATTCTCCTCTTGAGATTTTGCGTATACACTCACACATGCCCAGCATGAGTTTTAAACCTCCAGGTCCGGGAGTCAAACCATGGTCGACTACACGGGAGCTCAGCAATGTAACCATTACACCATCTGCTTGTCACTACAGGCAGACACCTTTAAAGCCTGGGTTTGTAAATCCATGTCTACTTTTAAAAAAAGCATTGTTATAGCAGCAGGTTTTCCCAGTGAGCATAGAAATGTCACTAAGAGGGTCTTTCCTTTTCTTGGCAGTCACCTAACTTGGAAGCATCTCTAGAACTCATCTCAGAGCCCACTATAATGCATTTATTGACAATCAATAGGGAGGTGATTTTTGTGCGTGATGAAGACAGTGAAAGTTGCCTGAGTTTGCAAAGGGGCTGTTCAAATAGAGGGGCAAAGTAGTGGAACTGTCAAGAGATCTGTGTGTTTTGGTCAGTCAACACAGCTCACCTGGGAGCATAACATTGGTGTTCAGCAGAACGTGCAGTTTCAGAACTCAACAAGTCCATGGGTTACCTCAAGAATCAAAATCCAACCTTGGAATATATTGGCCCTACTGTGTTTCTTTTATGAAATACAAGAAACCAATTGGGAAAATAACCTTAAAAAGAAAGTTGTTCTCAAAGAAAGCAAGAACACCTACAAAAATTTGTCTTGAGTTTGTTAAAGCTATCCTCCTAAGCACTTATAAAAGAAACTAAAATATGGATGGGACCAGCAGATGGCATAACGGGTTACGTCACTGGACTCCCATGTAGTTGACCACAGTTTGAGTCCCAGACCTCGCAGCTTAAACTCATGCCAGGCATGTGTGCGTACATGCCCAAAATTCTAAGAATAGAGGAGAGGGGATTGCCATGCCCCCGGGGGATGATTTCTCACTTTTTGTCTCTGTCTCTCTGGCAAGCACATGCATCCTATAGCAAAAATCTCTAAGGAAAAAAAAAAAAAGAAGAAGAAAAAACCAAGATATAAAAAATATACATATACATTATATATATGTGTGTATGTGTGTCATAATGGTTATATCTGCTAGAGAAATATTTTAGAACCACTAAATCTATCTTGACTAGTATATTTTGTAAAGTCAATCCTATTTATTCTCCCTCTCTATACCTGATGAACCTTTGCTATGGTCTGAATGTTTGTGTCTTCCCAAACTTCATAGAGTGAAACCTAATCCCTAAGGTGTTGGTATTAGAAGGTGGGGCCTTTGAGGGGTGCTTAGTTTATGAGAGCTTCACCCTCATGAATAGGCTTAGTGCCTTTACAAGAGACTTTAGAGAGCTAGCTAGCCCCCTTTCCCCATGAAAGGACACAGAAGATACTGTCTGTGGGGAATAGACCCTCACCAGATACCACCAGTGCCTTGATTCCAGCCTCTAGAATTGTGAGAATTTCTGTTGTTTAAAGCCTCCCAGTTGATGATTATTGATACAGTAGCCTAAACCAATTAAGACAGTTTTGCTTCCCTCCTACTCATTCAGATCTGGGACACTCCCTTCCTTCTATAGATGAACGATGAGATGTTGGACATTTGATATGAACTGCAGGTGTACAATAAATCTGAGATTCTCAGTGCACAGAACACAGCTTTGTGGGGTGGACAAGAGGAAGGAGTATAGAGAATAGTTTTTCTCTTTTCTGATTGCATCATGCATTCTCTTTCAAAACTCAGGTGACCGTGACAGATGGTGGTTCCTCTCCAAAACAGTCGACCATCTGGGTGGTGGTTCAGGTTCTGGATGAAAATGACAACAAGCCCCAGTTCCCAGAGAAGGTCTACCAGATCAAGCTGCCAGAACGGGATCGGAAGAAGAGGGGAGAACCTATTTACAGGGCTTTTGCATTTGATAGAGATGAGGGCCCCAACGCAGAAATATCCTACAGTATTGTGGATGGCAATGATGATGGGAAGTTCTTTATTGACCCTAAAACCGGCATGGTTTCTTCCAGAAAGCAATTTACAGCAGGGAGTTATGACATCCTAACGGTAAGATCTGACTTCCAGCAACATTAATAAGGGCAGGGTATTACTTTCTTATTCATGTATATTCCATTGAGTAATACATCTTTAGAGAAAGAGTATAGCCACACAGCTATGGAAGGTTTCTTTCTGGGAGGCAAGTACAGGTGAGAACTCTTGTTTGTTTTAGTGATATTGTTAAATGATGAGACAGCTTCCTTAGGTTGTGTCCTGTCAGCATTTCCCTTATTCCCAGGCCACAGCCTGTTCTAAACATATTTAGCCACCTTTCTATAGCCATAAATCATCCTCAAGGTACTGAACATAGATATAAATCAAGGGTAAGGTTATGTCTGAGTAACATATCCCAAGACATATCTCTCAGTGTGCCCTTAAAGCCTTCCCAAAGTAAACAACTTTTGTAACTGTTGACAATGTGATAGAACACGAACTTATCTGTGTAAAATGCAAGGCAAAAATCACATCTATATTTATTCTGTAAAAACTGAGAAAAGTAAAAAGTAAATTTTTCACTAAGTTAGAAAATTAAAAACAAAAATAAATATAAGCACCATCTCAGGTAGAATTTTAAATTCCCATATCAAAGGTGTCAGTGTTTTCCTCCTATCCCTAACCATTTTAGACATGTGTCACCTATGCCAACAAGGGAACTGTTCATCCTTACAAGGGATGGACACTTTCCAGAGTCCCAAAAACTAGCCAGAGTTTGCATCATCCACCACCCTTCTCTTTGCACTAAGCCTTCTCTGCTGGATACAGACAATTTTTTATTATTTTGAGGAGTGGTCTGAATCTCTTGATTTATCTTTTCACACTTACGGTCTAGACTTGGGTTCCTTTCCCTGATCAGTAGCATCCAAAACAGAGGGAAGAGCTCTGTTTCTATCATTATAAGCTCTGATATAACATGGGCTACCGAAGCTGTGTAAGACTTGCAGTTTGGACATCTTTAAGGTCTGGTAGACTATCATGGATATTGAGAGTGCCCTGCCCAGATCCCTGTAACCACATGGTTCATCTTTCTCCCAAGTGCTGTGAGGGTTGGTTGCTGAGGGCTCACAGCTGCCTTCTTTTCCAAAGAATCATCTTTGGCTAATTCTTGATATAAGAGACTCCACATCCCACTCCAAGTCTAGCAGACCACAGCCAATGACTAACTGACATCCAATACAAAAGTCCAAACCCCTTACCTTAAGGTAGATCCAACTCTGAGGTACAATTAATGATTCAGAACCCATGAAAGGTGAGATCTTGGTTAGGGTCACATCCTTGCTTAGTACCTACTCTTATCCACCCTGACCCTTTATTCCCTTTCTCCTGAAACTATTTCCCCAAAACACAGTTTGTACTGTCTCATCTCCTAGGGACCCCTTGTATTTTCGAGGGTTTTCCATCTCACAGGAGTTTTCCAGGCCAAAACCATCATTCATAAGACCATAGCATAAGGATGCTATGATATGTCACTATTTTGAAAGGCTATAATTATTATTTATGTGTTCAAAATGTTATTTTAATGCAATATGTTAAATATTTTGAAAGTGTGTGTGTATAAGTATTATACACAACACATATATTTGTATACACACAAATATATATATATATATATATATATATATATATATATATTTTTTTTTTTTTTTTTTTTTTCTGTTCATTGGACTTTGTGACCCTCTCATTCCTGTCCAGGACACTATAGTTGTTCAGCCTGCTCAGGTGGGCAAGAAAACAGACATGCTTTCCTCGCCCTTATATCAGCTGACCTATGAGCACTGTTCTCCCCATCACACTTCTCCCAGAAGTCCAGGCTTTCTGAAGCGAGTTCTCCTTCACCCGTTCACAGTTGGCATAATGGACAGCTCTGAAGCCTAATGACCTCAGACCCAGTTAGACCAAGGCTGCTGCCTTTCCCACACCTATTCCCATCATCTTTCTGGGATACTGTGTGAGTGGAGTGCATTTCCAGAAAAAAAGCAGAGGGAAAGAGTTATAAAACACTCCTCCCCTAAAACACACACACATCATGTAAATAGGTATCTTCCCCAACACGCACACAGCATGTAAATAGGGATTCACAATGCGCTTGGTTCCCTTTCAAGGGTCACCACCAGAGGCCATGCTGTAAGGAATCAGATGAGCTATTCCTCCTCAGGTAACTATCATTCATGCCCATAAAACACTACAAAGTGTAAGTTCAACTTTTGTTTTTCAAGGTTTTAGCATCTGTAAAGTTGGTGGTGGTTCAGTTCAGCCTCTGGTGAATATGGTACGTGGCTTCCATATGACTGGGTGATTTTCCCTCCATTCCTGAGTCTATTTTCCCCAGGTCTCCATTTTTTACTTCCCCTTACCCACACTGTGATGAGGATGGACCCTGCTCAGTGACTTATGAGTGACAGATTCAAACTTGCACAAGGATCGAAGCTCTAAGACATCTTTCTGTGTTCTCTCCGTGTGTGAGTAGATAAAGGCAGTGGACAACGGGCGCCCACAGAAATCCTCCACAGCCCGCCTCCACATTGAATGGATTAAGAAACCACCCCCTTCACCTATCCCATTGACCTTTGAGGAGCCATTTTATAACTTCACAGTCATGGAAAGCGATAGAGTCACCGAGATTGTGGGGGTGGTGTCTGTGCAGCCAGCAAACACCCCTCTGTGGTTTGACATAGTTGGTAAGTTCAAGTCTTGCAGAGCAGTATCAGACCATGTAATAATTGACTGACTGTTTAGAACTAGCAAAAACAAACAAACAAACAAAAAAAAAAACAAAAACTAAAACTAATGATTAAGCGCTAAGATTTAAAGATGTATAGTGCCAGAATGCAAAAGAGCCAGTAAAATGAATAATCGACCTATGCTTTCGTTCCAACTCTGTAGCTAAGCTGAACAGAAAGTGCTCTCTGGCTGGATTTTCCATAGTATGTTATTTACTGCAATCTTAATGTCTTTCTGTGTGTCATTGAAATCCTATTGTCACACTTGGCTAATCTCATTTCTAAATGTATTGATGGTACTAGACTTGCTGTCCTTCATTTCTCTCTTTTCTTCACCTTTTTTCTGCATTCTGTTCTTTTTTTTTTCTGCTCCCGACTGCCCTGCTTCAAGGTGGCAAGCATGCTCGAGAGATGTTCTATATTCTACAGACAGCTTGTGGGCAGAACTGTTCAACAGAAGGTACCCTTAGTGCAAACACATTTGCTAAAATACAGCTATCCAATCTGCCTTTTACGGGTTTCTTTTTTTTTTTTTTTTTAAGCAAATTGAATTACATCTTTCATAACTGCCTGTGACAGGCTGAACTGCAGCCCACAGATTTCATAGATGCCTCTAACAGCTATTGCATTACTTGTATCCAATGACTCCTTTGTTTGAGGTTTGATGGGTATGGATTTGGGGAGGGGGTTGTTTTGATTTTATTTTTTCCTTTGCTTTTGAGGTATGTGGGCTTTTTGTTGTTTTTGTTTTTGTTTTTGTTTTTATCGTTTTGTAGGTTGGTTTATTTAACTGGGTCTTTTCCAATTGAAAAATAAATTAAAATGTATTCCAGCCCCTCTGTTGTGCAGCAGTGGTGCCATTCATATACCAAAAGCCCCATCAGGAGAGTCCCCTGGCTGCTGTCCACAAAAGGAAGGGCAGGAAATGGAACCTAGATATATAGCCAGTAAGCCTCCTGTACACGCCGAATAGAGAAAGCAGATGGGTGTGTGCAGGACAGGCCTTGGGAGCCAACCTTTAAATTCCTTGAAAGAAAGCAAGCCAGCATGCCAGGCTGCAAAACGAAAGGACAGAAAGTACCATGGTCCTAGGCAAATGGGCAGAGAGAGGTGCTAGAGAGCAAATGAGTGTGGGGGACCTGGAAACAAAGTGGACTGTTGCTAAGAGGAGGGAGAGGAGAGTGCGTGCCTGCTGGATCTGATACTGGTTGAGCTCAAGCTGACTTCCCACGCTTCTCTGTGGGAGGCAGGGAATCCGGAATCCAAGAGCGAGCTGGTCTGGGGGAATCATTTCCTTCCACATGTCTCTGCCTGGAAAGGATGGCCAGGAACCCTCCTCTCCTCCCAGGAATGGCTGGGTCTGGAGAAAGCATTTAGAACCTTCCACATCTGTTTTAAAGAGGCACAGAAAAAGATTGCCCTGTGGCCTCCAAACAAAGCTCAGTAAAGTCTTCTGAACTTCCCCCAACAAGAAAAGGCTTATTTTCTATATATTTCACATTATGGAATGATGGTAGAATGTCTTTGTTTTACTTCATTGGCATTACTCACACCACCCCTACACATGACTATCCTCATTCCCAGTCTTCAATTCCTTCATCTCCACTTAACACATTAGACATAGAATCTCTTATGATCCATGAAAATTGTCTCTACTTCTTCCTCTTCTCAGTTATTTTCAGCCTATTAAGGTATTAACTGATTAAATTTCCTCTTTCCTAGTACAACACATATTTATCATCTGGTTGTCTCTGCAACCACTTTTGGTGATTTTTTATTTTTTTTAATAGCACCCCCAGTAAGAGTCACAGAAAATGCATTTCAGTTTCAACATGTGTCCCTGATACTGGGGCATGTGCAATAATAATTTATTTTAAATAGTCCTAAGACAAGTGCAGTGGAAACCAAATAGGCACCGGGAAGCCTGCTGTGTATCCTAAGCAATGAGATGAGTTACCCTCTCTCCTCAGCAACCAGTTTATCTCCTCTGCAGGCTTATAATGCATCTTCTCCTCATCTCATGGTTCATGCATGCACCATCCCAATGCACAGCATATTCTACCTGTGGGCTCTGGGATGCCCTCATGTGTTTTCTTCTTTAGAAACCCTGCAAGTATACCCTTCTCTGATGCCCGTTCTGACTAGCTTCTGACCCTGGTTATCTAGGCTGGGTTTGCAATCCATTCACATTCCTGTGAGTCCGTATGATTACGGAGGTAAGCGTGCCTAGTAGTGGAGCATACAACCTGACTTGCAAGTCATTGTTAGTACTGTTGTATATTCTCATTTGTGTTTATCCTATCTGCCTTCTTAATCCCAAGGTCAAGGCCCCTATTTCCTCATTCCTTCTTTCTGCCAATATTTCTGTAGCTGTCTATCTAGGGCAAATGGAATAAACCATGATGACCGATAGAGATGACCCAGGCAGCTAGTGTGTTAATCCTACCAATGCCTCTTGGGGCCTATCCAAGGTCAGTGTGATCTTCCACTATAGTCTCCGTCGAGGCAACTTCAGCACCTTTGACAAAATGAGAATATCAATGGACCAAGAAAAGAGGGATGGTTTATAGATGAGAGCCTTCCTGGAGAGCCCTCCAAACTACTCCAGATATCGGTCAAGGAATCATTATCAAAAACATGGCATCAGATTTCATGTTGTCCATCTCTGAGTTTTTGAATGCTCCATTCTTGCTGAATGCTCTAGGTTTCTATGCTCTGAGAAATTCTGTGATGACCTACAGTGTTGTCCCTCTCTGGGTGCTTTCGTCACAGAGATTTCACTGTAAACCTGGAAACATCTAGCCAAATTTCTTTTACAAATTGAACTCACTGGGCCAGATGCCCAAACAGAACATGATTTTATTTCCATTCCCACATCCAGCCAACGACATCTTAAAACGCCAACTCTTTTATTTCGCCTCAGAAGTAAAATCCTTTCCCCAGGTGCTGGTTGCTTTCAGTATCAATATGGTCCCTCTTCTACCAAATCCCCCTTTTGAAAATCTTTCTAATCTATCAGAGCCATTTTTCCACAATCTGCTGACAACATCTTTCCCCTTCTCTAAATACCTATTGTTTTCTTTATCATATTCAGATGTTGCATTTTTGCTTTCAACCTCTCTTGCCATGCTCTCACCTCTTTATTCTTTTTCTCCTTACCTAAGCATCTTCTTTGGCTAGGCTATCACAGAGTGGAAAGGGAGGGGAAAATGCCCCTCAATGCTTAAGAGACGTCGAAGCACTCATGACAAGAATAGACACACAGGGGACCAGCAGTTAGCATAATGCCTATGTCACTGGACTCCCACATAGCCGACCGCGGTTTGAGTCCTGGACCCGGTGGCTTAAAACTCACGATGCACACCGGGCACATGTGTGTTCATGCCCAAGATCCCGAGAGGAGAATGGAGGAGAAGGGATTGCGGCGTAACCATCCCCCCTGGGGGGTGATTTCTCGCTTTCTGTCTCTCTGTCTTCTCTGTCTGGCGAGCACACGTGCCCTAAAGCAAAAACCTCTCCAAAAAAAAAAAAAGAATAAACACACAGCATGTAAGGTCAGGACGGATCTGAAGTAAGGTCTCAGGTTTAAGTACAGGCCTTGCCTAGATAAATACTCTTAGGACTTTTCCAAGGGGAGGCAAGATTTGTTCCATTACAGACCTAGTACATTCAGACACCTACACAGACACGAGTTATAGCAAACCCAAGAGCCTGGCCTGGTCCTTACAGTTTACAAATGTGATCACTAATGAATTCTCATTCAGTAGGCAAAAATTGTATTTCTCACAGGAGGCTTTTTTCCCTGAGACTATAGCCTCCACATTTCCAAACCTACCCACTTCTTATTTAACTGCATTTCATTTTTTCCCACTGTGATGTAAATTGATAAAAACTATGTAGTGAACAGCAATTTGTTCCCAAGGCTGGACCCTTACACCAAGGATCTGCCTACCACTTTGGGGGTGCCTCTGAAGAGACCACTGCTTCGATGTCACTTAGCTAGACTCTCTTCAGCTTCTAGAAGCAGAAGCCCTGCTTGTAACAGAGTTAAGAAAGCTGTAATTAAAAAGAAACCTAATAAAGTTCAGCTGCTCTGGTGTTTAAACAGCCCAACGCACAGCATGTTCTTTCTCTGTGTTAAAAGAGAAAGAAAATGAAGGGAACAAAAATAACCCATAATCCTTTGTGGCTTTATCACATATCTTCACACTTCTCAGGAGACTGATTTCAACTCAGCGGCTCCTTGATTTACATACTCTCTAATGTGCACGCAATCTGGTTTACAGTTCAGTTCCTGTATCTCTATGCTGATGGCAAATATTTAAATTGTAAAGGCCACTGTTACTACACACTCCAGACAGTTCCCTCATTACCCGCAGTTTGATTGGGTACGGAGTACTGCCTACTATTTTCCTTGTAGTTAGTTAGTAAGCACCTAAAATATCCTTATATACCTCACACAATAAATAGAAGAAAGACTGTTCTTTAAAAATAATCCTCTGGGGGCTAACAGGTTGAGGCACTGGACTCCCACATGGTCAACTAAGGTTCGAGTCCCGGACCTGGTGGCTTGCTTTCTCGCTCCCCCCACCCCTCTGGTGAGCACATGTACCCTGTAACAAATTTAAAAACAATAATAATGATAAATAATTAGAAAAACAAAAGAAAGAAAAGAAAACAACGCTCTGGTGGTAAGTGGTAGCACATAGTCCTGCTCTAGCTAAAATAAATTTCCATGTTGCAAACACATAAAAGCCACCCTGGCTTTTACTTTGAAATTGGTTCCTCTGGATTCTGGGTCCTTGGTTGCTGCTGTCTCCTAAGCCTTGCCCGTCCTTTCTGAACCTTGTCCCCAGTAGAGCTATCACTTATTTAAGGTTTTAGGAAAGTTAACTATCAGTGGCCTTGTGCTCTGACTAGAGTTTTAGCATCTCTGGACCTTCCCTAAGTAAGTGCCATATTTGATCATTAAACTTTCACACCCTGCTGAGAGAAACCATATCTGTGTCTCATTTCTAATGCATGTTTTCCTATGTCAGGGTGACTCTTGCTCAAAGTCAGTTGACATCAAATGTTTCACGTCTCCTATTCTGCCTTCACTCCCTAATTTGATTCCAAATAGGCCTCATTCTTCTCCATAGCAAAAATCTAGTCCACATAAGAGCACATCTGAAGATATTATAAGAAAATAGCAAAAAGCCTAGAAATACTTCATATATTATTAAGAAAATGAGGACTGGTTCCATGGCCTCCTGGTTAAGGCAGCCAGATTCCGTTGGGTGACCACATGATTGGAGTCCCAGACCCAGCAGCTTGGGAAACACACTGTACATGTGTGCACGCATGCTTAAAATCCTGAAAAGAGGGAGAGACGGAGGAGAGGGGATTGTGGCGTGACCTTCTCCGTAGGGATGCTTTCCCCTTTCCCTCTTACTCTGTATCTCTCTGGTGAGTAGAGGCGTCCTCGAATGACAGCAACAAAGTTAATCTTAAACTAGATTCTAGAAGGGATTTTCCTTCCTACCACTGTTTCCTGACCTCCACTGGGTGTCTCTTGCCTTTCATATAAATAATCCTGTTAAGCCTGGTACTGTGTTTGCTTCATTCCAAGGCAAAAATAATTCATAATCAGACCATAACTGGTGTTTAACATTCTTATTTAAGTTCAGTGTACATGCTGAACTTGAATGAACAGCTTGTGTACGACTCCCTTAATTCATTGAGATTCAGCAGCTCAGTGTTTTGGAAGCATCTCACATAACACTTCCCCCTTGGTGATTACTAGATTTGGGTTGGTATTTTTACAATTACACATGGAGTGGAATGGAATCATATGCTAGAGGAGGGACCTGGAAGCTTCTCTAAAGGGGAAGCCGTGCGATTTTTATCACTGGTTCTCTTTATGAGAGATGGTGACACTTCATACCCTTCTTTAGGGAAAAGCTTGACTAACTCACTCATGGAAACCCAGTGCCCTGCTGCCTAGAACATTCTAGCAGTAGCAACTGGCTCTAAATATTTTCATTTCCATGACCCATTTTTAAAGCCTTCAAGAACATTCCTACTTGCTATGTTTAACTTTAGAGTCCCATAGAAATCCAATGTGCCTCTTCTGCTCTTACTTACTCTATTACATCTGTCTCTGCCAGAAATGGTCCAAGAGAAATGTCCCTAATGTGACTGATCTGTTATGTGGGCTGTTCACAACCTCGCTTTTAACCATCTCTGCCGCACACCCCTGCAGCAACGCTCAGGCTGTGACTTTTCTGATTCCCACTCTGTTGAAACTCAGACAGCTCGGCAGTGTCCCCCCTCCCCCATCTTTTGTTTAGCCTAACGCTGCTGCACCAAACACACCCCGGCTTTGCATGTTCTGTTACTGGCTCTGAGGAAGCACACCTGGTTTAAACGGAATGCTGCTAGTGAAAATGGACTCCTTGCATTTGATATTCTCACCCCGAATGATTTGGACATGGTTTTCTATGAAAATGAAGTCACCCTTCAGGCTAAAAGGGAGCCTGAAAAATGAGGCCTTGGGGAGAGATATGGAGTCATTTATGAAATGGGATGCTTAAGTGGGAGGTTATAAAATGGTGTGAGAGTTGATGGTGAACTGCTGGTCTAGATTCTGTTTCCCTTGTCAGAAATTCATTTTAAAACTCAGGGAAGATTTTGTTTTACATGAAATCTTGGTTTAACTAGGAGCAAATGTCCTGGAAATTAATATCAGAGGCTGCTAGCCAAATTGGTAAACTGAGAGATACTTTATAGGCTCTGTCTCAAGTGTTCTTTGCCCTGTATTTCCAATGCGTATCTCCTTTACCCTTTAAGGGCTTTCTGGTCTAGAGTATTTGAAACACAAAAGGTGAATGAGGAAGGAACATACATACAGGCACAGGAGAAACAACTGTAAAAAACTAAAAGTAGCCGGAAATGTCATTTGATACCAAAAACAACTATGAAAGCCCCAAGTAGTTATGGCAGCTGAATCCCACATACCCAACTGCATTGTTCTAATCCCAGAACTAGTGGCTTGAAAAGCATACCAGGTGTATGTGCATGCGTGCTCAAAACCCCAAAAGGAGGGAGAAATGGAGGAAAAGGGGTTGCAGCATGGTCATCTCCCATAGGGGGTGCTTTCCCACTTTCCCTCTTGCTCGGTTCCTCTCTCTGGTGAGCACATGTGTCATTTGGCAAATTAAAAAAAAAAAGCCTAGGAAAATGTACACAATCTATATGCCATATATAAAATATGTAAATTTTATGCCATTAAGCACATGAAATGAATATGTATTTTTGTATAGATGCTGAGGAAAATGTGACTCTAATTCAGTGAGACAGAGCATAGAGGATTGCCCTATTTAAACCATAAATGAAACAAGGAAATCTTTGCTTGCATGCTAAGTTTATTTTCATTAACTCTTCAAACTGGAGCAAACTAAGAGTTTGCAATCTTCATAATTTCTATTTTGCCTTGACCTACAAACTTGCACCTTCTAAAATCATCAACATTGGAAAAACGGCCAACCCCCCAAAAAATCATGCTCCCCGGACTGAAGAAAGTAAACAGCTACGTTAAGAAAACACCCTAAAGGGACCAGCAGTTAGCGTAATGGCTATGTCGCTGGACTCCCACGTAGTCAACCGCGGTTCGCGTCCTCGACCCGGCGGCTTAAACTCACGCCGGGCGCGTGTGCGTGCGTGCCCAAGATCCCTAGAGGAGATGGAGGAGAAGGGATTGCAGCGTGGCCATCCCCCCAGGGGGGTGATTTCCTGCTTTCTATCTCTCTGTCTATCTCTGTCTGTCTGGCAAGCGCACGCGCCCTATAGCAAAAACCTCTCCAAAAAAAGAAACAAAAAAGAAAACACCCTAAAAGTGATTTTGAAAGTGATTTGAAATACCCACCAGAAACAGCTTGAGAAGTTGCATTCTCATCTATCTTTCCATGCAGGTCTTACAAGACAATTTCCTGTCCCTTTTTTTGAAAGTGCTCATGGCAAAGTTTTTGGGTTTTTTTGGTTTCTTTTTTTTTCCCCCCAGAATGTAGCAGTTAATAGCAAATGATTTGTCTTTGCTCATAAAGATGGTTATCCAAGACACTTGAATCAGCCTTCCTTGCCATTTCATATGCTTATCAACTTGAAATGTCCCCTTTGAATAAGAAATGGTATCCTAAGGCTTCCTTCCCTTTTCAGTCTAGGCCTCCTCCTCCTCCTCCTTATCCTAGTCTTCAAAAGATTTTCTTGGAGGGACCAGCAGTTAGCGTAATGGCTATGTCGCTGGACTCCCACGTAGTCGACCGCGGTTCGAGTCCCAGGGGAGAATGGAGGAGAAGGGATTGCGGCGTGACCATCCCCCCTGGGGGGTGATTTCCTGCTTTCTATCTCTCTGTCTCTCTCTGTCTGTCTGGCGAGCGCACGCGCCCTATAGCAAAAACCTCTCCAAAAAAAAAAAAAAAAGATTTTCTTGGAGTTAACATTTAGTGCTCCTCAGTAAATCAATTAAAGATATTAATTGGAAGATGAGTCTCTTTTTAGATGAAATTTTTGAAAAAGTATATAATCTTCGAGCAATTCTCTGGTACCCCCGTATCTCCATAACTTTAATTAAATGTCAAGGGCAATTATGTTCTCTCTAGCAATTAAATCATCCTAAGTGTATATGACAGCTGCAAGCAATAATTATTTGAAATATATATGACCAGGGTTTGTTTATTTTTTTTTTAAGTAAGTCATTTATTTTGTGTCACCATACACCAAATTCTAGGAAGTCAGGTAAAATTCTCCTTTTCCTTAACTCCTCTACCTTTTTATACAATAAATGTAATATCATAAAAATGTATTGTTCATTGATCAGAAAAATGATATGCAAAAATTAAAGAATGTGAGCCAAACCAACATTTCTAAAATACGAAATTTGATAAAGGTATTGTCCTTCATGCTGTAGTTAAATAAAATTGCTGCCCAAGAACAAAATTATCTGATGCTATGAATTTTTAATCTACAATAGGTAGTTTATGAACATACACTGATGTTTAATTAAAATCATTCCAGCATTTATACCAGTATCTTCTCTCCCCCTTTAAAAAACTCTTTCATTTTGGGAAGATTATAAAGCACAATTTGGTTCACAGAGATGTAATCATCAGCAATAATTTCAACAATGGCCATGTGATTTTATGCATATCATTTGCAGATTATGAGTTATACCTGGCCCCAAGAGGAAAATGTAAAATTTTCTAAACTTTAACATCAATTGTTTTACATAAATCATTTTATACTTTTACATAAATTGTTTTATAAGTTACATAAGCTGATGTTTTCTACTTCTTTCCCAATTTCATTTTATGACTCTTTCTTAAACTTTCTACCATTTTAGGGGAAAAATAACTTATACTATGAAGATAGCAAAAAAAAAAAAAAAAAAAAAAAAAAAAAAAAAAAAAAAATTCTGTAAATATCCCAACTGGCAGAAATGGAATTTTAATATTAAATTCAGTTATTTGCTTTTTCTTACTTTCTCGAATTTATCATTTTATTTCTGACATCAAACAGAGGGAATCTGAATTCTACCAGCCACATGTTTACCATCAATCCTGGAATAGATTTTAAGTGTCTACGCATTTTTATTAACAACTTGACTATATGTTTATTTAGATTTTAATCTACTTTGGAAAAAGCAAAAGGGTCAACAGATTTTTAGCACAGACACCACAAGGGATTGAAGGGCCTTTAGCTTTCTAAATATTTTATGGAGTCAGTTACGCTTCACTACTCCAACATTACTGCTGAGGTTTTTCTTTGCGATACATTCTTTTGTCGTGACATTTGCTATGCATTGTACAGGCTGTGTTTTGAAATATAAATTAAGTCAGAAGTAAAGCGGTCCCATTTAAGATGTACAAGATTGAGCCACAGGGATGTCTGTCAAAAAATATTTCTATGTAAGAACTCCTTTTCAAAGTTACATGCTTCAATACGTGTAATAACTTCTCAGGTATGCTAATTTTATTTTGTTTCTGTGAAATCATCAGGGGGGAATTTTGACAGCTCTTTTGACGCAGAGAAGGGTGTTGGGACTATTGTCATCGCAAAACCTTTGGACGCAGAGCAGAGGTCCATCTATAATATGACTGTGGAAGTCACCGATGGGACAAATGTCGCTGTCACTCAGGTGAGATGTTAAATTCCTGAATACCAGGAATGATGAAAGATCTGCTAAGACAGGAGTACAAACCAAGAAAATAATGTACTGCAAGGGGTAAATTATGTCTGTGGATTTCTAATGTTTTTAAAAAACCTTTTTAGAGTCCCACCTAGAAAAAGGATATATTAGTAGTATCGTATAACTTAACTACCTCTTTAAAGAAATTGTGATTGTTCATGCGTAGAAGAGTGATATGCATTTGTTTCCTGATCATTTACTGTAGATTTATCTCTTTGAAAATGAAATTAACTTTCCTCACATTTACAAAGAGGAGGGCATCTATATTGTCTGAGTTAACACACTGTGCTATTTTTTTACCGCCTCTTTGTTTTAGTCACAGAAAGACCTATAAAATATCTAAAGAATCCAAAATCACTTTGGAGCTAAGATAAAAGCTGAACAGTATCTATCCAAGGTCAGCTGGCCTTGAGAAAGGACTAACTCCCATTCTAGCCTCGATGTCAGTAGGGTATTTTGTTGTTTTGTTTGTTTGTTTTTTGGGTTTTTTTTTTTTTTTTTTTTGAGAGGTTTTTGCTATAAGCACAAGCACTCTCCAGAAAGACAGAGAGAGACAGAGAGACAGAAAGCGAGAAATCATCCTCCAGGGGAGATGGCCATGCCGCAATCCCTTCTCCTCTATTCTCCCCTAGGGATCTTGGGCACTCAGGAACACACACCCCAGGGTGAGTTTAAGCCACTGGGTCCAAAACTCCAACCGCAGTCGACTACATGAGAGTCCAGTGATGTAGCCATTACTCCATCTGCTAGTCCCTAACAGTGGTTTTTTTATCCTGGTTGCACAGCAGAATCCTGAGGCTGTGGTGGGAAATTACACACACATTTTGCTGGGCCCTACCCCCAGAGAGCCTGTGTGATTTCAGGAAGCCAGAGTTAGGATTACTGCTTATTCTCTGCTTTTTGAGTGCATATGAAAGGACATTGAGAACCAGGAAAAGGAGAAAATCTCTGTGCTTCTCAGATGGCTCAGTATATCTAAGTAAGATGAACACGATGGTAGATATCAACATGAGGAAGACTTGCCCTAGACTTGAGGTGTTTTATTTGTCTGGTTTTGTCTTAGCACCAGAGTCCTAAGCCAGGTAGGCAGAGAGCAGGCACTCACACGTATGCTATAACCCCTCTCTTCCTCCTTTGTTCCCTCTACCCTTCTCATAGCCCCAAAGGCATCAATATTTGACAAGGTCCTCTTCCCTGCTGAGCCTCCTGTGTCCTCAGAATCATTCTTAACACAATGCTTCAGGAAATAAAGATGAGATTTTTGTCAAACCTTAAGTAAATAAGTGTTGATTTACTCTAAATAAAGTTTTAAATATGATGTAAGCTTTTATAAATATGTACTTTTAAGGGGGGAGGGAGGTATTTCATGTGCTTGTCCGGCCAGCTGCCTCTTAGTTTGAAACTTTTTCAAAAATATGAGACTTGCCTTTGAGTGTATTTTTAATCATACAATGGTGGAATTCAAAGGAATCAGCAGAGTTTGTTTTAGCACAGTCCCTTTACTTTTTGTTCCAATAAACTGAAACCCAGAAAGGGCAGTGACTCGCACATAATAAGGTAGCCAGGGTGTGATCATTTCTGCTCTTCCAACCTGGGTCCTTTCCCAGTGTCTAGGAAGACTATGACCATGTTTGCCTTAAAGAGTCCCACTCATACCTATTGCACTGACATAGGTATTTGTAAACTCCCACGCACTCTTGAAATTGCCCATTATGACAGGAAGTTATATGGTTACCCTAAAATTCTATACTGCTTCAGAGTATTTTGAAGACTCAAATGTACCATAGATATATATATGGGAAGGACCATATCTGAGATCCTAGGAAATCACACAGTCTAAAAGCCCTAAAGATTAATACCAAGCAACTCCCCTGCAGTGTTGCTGTCTTTAGCACTAGTGCATTTGAAATGTGAACTTAAAGTAGGCTTTTTTAAAAAATGGACCACATCTTGGTGTATCCAACCTTGAGTTTTTCATGTCAGTGACAATGTAAGACATATTGGTGTAAGACACAAAGCATAGAACTATATCCATTCCCAGAATTTTCTGTAGGGTTTTATACCAGTTGAATTAAATAGGATTCAGTGTTCAGAATGTTATGAATACTTATTAAATATTTTTAGAATGAGTGAATAAATAGTAGATACTACATGTTTAGTGGAGTCTATATGGCAGATACACTGGCTCTTAAAGCATACAAAAGTGATTCATCTTAAAAAATAAATTATCAATGAAATTAGTGTTTTAGAATTTCATTAGGACCAAATGAGAGATCTTTTTTTTTTTTTTTTTTTTTTTTTTTGAAAGGTTTTTGCTATAGGACAAGTGTGCTCACCAGAAAGACAGAGAGAGACAGAAAGCAAGAAATCACCCCCAGGGCAATCTCTTCTTCTTCATTCTCCTCTCGGGATCTTGGGCACGCCCACACACGCGCCTGGCTTGACGTTAAGCCACTGAGTCTGGGACTCAAACCGCGGTCAGCTACATGAAAGTCCAGCGACATAGCCATTGCACCAACTGCTAGTTCCAAGAGATCTTTTAATAGTACTTATTTCAAAAATGTTTCTTGCATTCATACCATGTGCTAGGTGCCTAAGGTCACACTGACCCAGAGTTTTAAGCCCAGATGACTAATATGCTCTCATTTTAAAAAAAATTAATATGGAAGCCTATGTATTATAAGACTTTGTATACACTGTTTGAGTCCCAGTTGTGTTGACTCTGTTTCAAACTAGTGTACAGTTAGATTTATCTTCAGAACAGTTCAAAAGGAGTTAGGGAATTGGGGTGAACGGAGGTTCCCCTGGGCAGGGCCAAGATACGGAAACTAGTAAAAGTGTCAAGAGATTTTCTTGTTAAAAGCATCCAAGTCACTCTGCGTCTCCAGAGCCATGACCTTCATAAGAAATGAGAGCTAATGGTTTCCAAAGTATAAACTGGTATGTCATCAGAAAAGCAACACTTTGTCTACTGAGCTGGGCCAAGACCCGCCTGCCTCACCAGCCTGTACCTTTTGCTACGGCTCCCTGGTGGCAGTGACAGGAGCAGTTCTCTGAATTACTCAATACCCTCAATGTCAAGGACAGTTTTACAAAACTATGTTTGGAGAGATCAAAGATATTTTAGGTTTCTTTTAGAAACCATTGAAGCATGCTCCAAGCCATGGCCCAAGGCAACTTAATGATTTTCCCATCAAACAGATAACTTTTACCGTATAACTAAATAAATGTCCTGTAGCCCCCAAACACCTGTTCACTCTTCCTTTGGGAACCTCCCTCTACTTTGTTCATTTGGAATCATAAAATACGGTATGACGTGGGCTTCAAATCAGCCATACGCAACATGTTGAATTTTACTTCACAGATGTCAAATAAATCAGTGCTTCAGGGATTCTGTGTCTACATAAAAGCCCTTCCTTCATCTTTAGTTTTGTCCTGTTCTCCCAGCTCTCATAGGATTTCTGTGCCTCAGAGCCACAGTATCTGATGACGAATAAACATCCCTTTCTTTACTGACATTCTCTAGTGTGAGTACAGAATGTAATAAGTTTCTATGGACTTCCAGTTATAAAGATTCAGATGAACTAAATGGCAAAAAAAAAAAAAAAAAAAAAAAAAAAAAAAATCCAGTGATTATTTAAATTAAAAAAAAATACCTTCCTGGCAAGATAAATCAAGGCCTCTTCATAAAATTGCTGTTTATTTTGTGAGAGAAATTATTCTTGGTACCATACAGCATAAGGTTTGACAAGCTGAGCTTCAGGACAGATAAACCCATGACTCAATCCCAGCCCTGCTATTGAGTAGCTGAGTCACCACAAACATGTTATTTAATTGTTCTTCACCTTCTCCTCATCTGTATACCTATAGCAGAAAAGAATCTACTTATATAATGGACTGAAATACATGAAATTGATAAAAATCCAAATGTACATAATGATTCTAAAAAACAAACTTATTTAATTCTCCACCTCCCCAAAAAGATGTCCGTGTCCTAATTGTTGGAATTTGTGAACAAGTTATTTTACATGGCAAAAGGGACTTTGTAGTATAATTAAGATGGTAGATGTTAGGACAGGGAGAGGATCCTGGGTGATCCAGTTAGGCCTACTCTAATCACACAAGTTCTTAAGCAGATAGCTTTTTCCAGCTGAAGTCGAAGGCTCTGAGACACCAGGATTAGTTTGAATGTGGAAGAGGCCACCTGGGAAAAAGTGCAGATAACCTAAAGGAGCTGAGAGAGGCTCCTGGCTAGCAGGTAGCAAGAAAACAGCAACTTCAGTCCTATATTCACAAGATCACTTCTGAGTGTTTACAACCTGAATAAGCTTGGAGCAGACACATCCCCAGAGCTCCCAGAAAGAAGAAGAACCCTGCCAACTCCTTGATTTCAGCCCTGACATCCATCCTGAAGAACTATGACATCAAGGGACGAGCAGTTAGTGCAATGGCTATGTCGCTGGACTCCCATGTAGTCGACCGTGGTTCAAGTCCCGGACCCGGCAGATTAGACTAACACCGGGCGCATGTGCATGCATGCCCAAGATCCTGAGAGGAGAATGGAAGAGAAGGGGTTGCAGTGTGGCCATCCCCCCTGGGGGGGGGGGGGATTTCTCGCTCTCTGTCTCTCTGTCTCTCTCTCTTTCTGGTGAGCGCACGCGCCTATAACAAAAACCTCTCCAAAAAAAAGAAAAAAAAGACTATGACATCAAAAATAGATTTTTCTCTTAAGAGAAAAATTAGTTAGGAAGTTAATTCTCTGCTGGAGAGATAAGAAAATAGAGGCAAAGCAAGGTTAAATAACCTGAGTAGATCATGGGTTCAGACCCAGACAGTGGGGTTCAGAACTTGCTCTCTCAACAACTACATCATGCTGCCTTTCAAAGGCAAGATTACATTTTGGCTGTCTGCCCTAAGGAAGGAAAAGAAACTCACCCAGCCCTACCAGTTATGAGAAGTGGCTGCCTTGGGGGCATGATGGTACCTGTGGCCATCAGAATATTGATAGCTGAGGCCAGCTGATGAAGTGGAGGTTGAGGAGGCTGAATACCGTGTGGCCAACTGCACCGTTCAAGTCTCGGGCCTGGTGGCTTAAAAAATCATATGAGAGAGGAAAATGGAAGAGGGGATTGTGTGGCCATCCCATCTAGAGGGTTATTTCTCTCTCTCTGGAGTACGTGCACTCCATAGCAAACTTAAAAAAAAAAAAAAAAAAAAGGGGGAAAAGAATAGGGAAAAAAAGGATTTCTATAGCTAGCCCTGCCTTCTGGACAAGTACAAAATGCCCCAAGCTCTTTATCTCCCTCACTTCGACCCGCTGACCTTATGGGCAACAGACACAGGATGAGAAATTATGAATTTTAATAATTTTCCCCATATATCTGTCAAATCAACCTGAGTCACTGCATCTTCACATGAAATTTAAACAAATTTAGAACATGGCTTTTCCAAAAGGTCAATGGATGACAATACAAAGTAATATATAAGACCTGGTATTTCTGTAATAAAACTTCACTAACAAGACTTATTCTTAAGCTTCATTCCCTTACGGTTGTGGAATGTTAAATCAGATATTATATTACACTCATTTTTCAGTAAGAAATAGATGTACAGACTGGTTAGATGACCTGCCTCAGTAGATGCAGGTGAATAAATACAAAATCACTTGTTTCTTTTCATATTCATATACCATCCTAGGAACTTTCCTACACACATACAAGGGGACTTCAGAAAGTTGTGAGGAAATGGAATTAAAGTACACATTTAATTTGGTGCAAAAAAAATGAAATCCATGCATAGGTTTTTCATAATATGCCTTTTTGTTGTTGTTGTTGAGAGAGGTTTTTGCTATAGGGCGCGTGTGCTCACCAGAAAGGCAGAGAGAGACAGAGAGATAGAAAACGAGAAATCACCCCCCAGGGGGGCTGGCCATGCCACAATCCCTTCTCCTCCATTCTCCTCTCGGGATCTTGTGCATGCACGCACACGTGCCCGGCATGAGTTTAAGCTACCAAGTCCGGGACTCGAACTGTGGTCAGCTACATGGGAGTTCAGAGACATAGCCATTATGCTAACTGCTGGTCCCCATAATATGTCTTTTCTGTGAACTTTTTGAAACCCATAATTACACCACATACGTACATAGATACACATGTACACACACATGCATGAAATATGCTACTTAATTCTTTTGAGAAAACATCTGGTGGAATGGAAGGAGCACTAACCCAGGACCAGGAGACCCAAGTTTAAATCTGAGCTTAGCATGCTGAAATATGTGTTATCATAGAAGGTGGCTGAGTCTTTCTGAGGCTCAGCTTCTTCTGTATACTAGGTATAAGACCTTACATGATTCATGCTTTATTGTGAGAATGAAATAAGATATGAGAAGGTTCATGTAATCTATGATGTGCTGAGCACATAATAGGCTGTATTGATACAGACTAGCTCTCAGTTAACTTAAAACTGGAATAACTGATGGCTCTAAAATATTTGTGTGGCTTTTATTGTTATTCATGAAATACAGATGAGATAGGCCCAAATAATAATCTACTAACAAAAGATACATCGATTTGATTCAGGACTGTGATGTGTGATTTTGTGATTTTAGTATGTCTTGTTTATCAGGTCATGCTTTGGGTTATAAAGGTAGAAAAATCAACTGTATATGTATGCTTCCCAGCCAAATCTGATATTAAAAATCACTTGGAGAAAAAAAACAAGTTCTTAAGCCCATAAAGGCAGTTAATCGAGACAGGTCTTCTGCATTCATTGTGACCTGCAATTCCTAAGGTTAGCCTTGGCCCCCACCAAGTGCCTTGAAGATTCCATTCCTCCTCTGTAAGTTCTGTGTTTGGAGTTTCTAACTGGACTGCTTCCTTATAAAGCAGATTTTAATATTAAACATTTGGACATTGTCTTAGCCCTTCTCTTCAATCTGCACGTGCTTAACCAGGGAGAAAAAAAAAAAAATCTCTTTGGCCAAAGCTGCTTCATCATGTCCTAGATCAAAGGACTCTGATGGGACACCTCCCTTGCCACCTCCTGGCCCAAAGCCAACTCTTAAAATGTGAGACTTCCAGGCCAACAGTTGGTGTGGAAGTTAAGGCACATGGATCCTACATGGCCAGCTGCATGGTTAGAGTCCAGGGCCCACAGCTGAAAAAATACACCAGGCACATGTGCATGCATGCCCAAAAGCGTGAGAGGAGAAAAGAGGAGATGGGACTGTGGTATGGCCATCCCTCCCAGGGGGTGCTTTCTTACTCTCTCTCTCTGCAGAACATGTACACCCTATAACAAACAAGGGGTGGGGGGAGTGGAGAGAAACAGAGAGAGAAACAGCCTTCCTTGAAGTTTCACTGTATGTAATAGATCCCTGCCTGACAATTTATAAGGGAAATGATTCTTGAAAATGAATTTCAGTTTTAAAGGCAGTGGCAGAAGAGCAGCATTGCACCATGCTGGAATCATACGGGAAGGCTGGGTTCAAGTCCTCAGTCGACCTGAATATGCCAACTGGAAGGCAAAGGGGAGAATTGCAGCATGGTGGGACCCTGTCAGCATCCTTTTGTCTCTTTCCTTTTGTGAGTGTATGTCTCTCTCACTGTCATGAAATGGAATAAAATTTTTAAAAAGAATAAGGCAGGGGAACCAGCAGTTAGCGTAATGGCTATGTCGCTGGACTCCCATGTAGTCGACCGCGGTTCGTGTCCCGGACCCGGTGGCTTAAAACTCACGCTGGGCGCGTGTGCGTGCGTGCCCAAAATCCCGATAGGAGAATGGAGGAGAAGGGATTGCGGCGTGACCATCCCCTCTGGGGGGTGATTTCTCGCTTTCTGTCTCTATGTCTCTCTCTGTCTGTCTGGTGAGCGCACGCACCCTATAGCAAAAACCTCTCCAAAAAAAAAAAAAAAAAAAAAAAGAATAAGGCAGCAGGGAGCTTTCTGTTTAAAATAATCCCATGTTAATGTTCCTGAAAGGAGAATATCACACCACTTATCTATTATATAAATTTGGATTTTTCTCTAGCAAGAGACATAATATTTGCACACTTATCTGTTCATATCTATGTTACATACATTTATTTTAGTGTGTATGTAACTTCAATGTATACATAGAAATGGTATGATGAAATACATACAGAATTGGCACCGTAAGATCTGGATTTGAGTCAGGCCTGGTCATGACTTTGGGTATATCCCTTAACTTTTCTGAGTCTCATTTTCCCCACTATAAACTAGGGATAATAAAATTGAAGAAATAAATATAATACAGACTTATAAACTATGAAACAACTATAACCTGACATGATTTTTCTACTTGTGTGTCCAAAACAGAACTTGTAAATTCGGACAGAATATAAGGGGCATTATCCTTGAAATCACAACTATAGGATGTTTTAAATATGGTTTTGAAATGCTGGCAAAAGCAGAACGGAATTTCAGCAATTTAGAACTTAATTGGTTCTAATTAAAGACAGTGCCCTTACCCTACAGCTCACCCCTTGGACACTTCATACCATGTGTCTTTGAAAAGCAGGGTTTGGCATCTACCCAGACTCAGCTTAGACAAGCCTGCAAACCCCAAAGTGCTTGTGGTACGCAGCACTGAAACCAGTTCTGAAGAGACTTCCTCTGTTCGGGTTTCTCCCTGCTTTGATTCCATTGTACTTCAGGCATTTCAATTACCATTTTGAACACAACATCTTTGAGAGTTACTTTGCTTTGTTTGTTAGTTCAGGAGCTCACAAATGGCCCCAACTGTGGGAAATAAAAAGCAAATAAGGAGAAGGAAGTCTTTTACAGAGAAACACTTGTTCTGACTATAGATTAGGCTTAGGACAAAGCAAGCAGAAAGAGGCAAGCTTTTCAAGAGCACATCAACTTTGAAACTTCATGAAGGTCAAGGCAGGCTTGCTGGCCAGAAAGGCTTTTTTATCCCATTAATATAACTGCTTCTGTGAACACAAATATTTTAGCATATTGACTATGTTAACTTGAACTTATTAAAGGAAAGAACTGGTGTTCCAAGAATCTAGTATGGTTTTTCAAATACAGTGGAGATAAATAAAACAATACCCACAACTCTACTGGCACACTCCTCAATCCTTTTTCTAACACAAATTACAGAGCAAAGCTTGTCCCATGTCAGCCTCACTCCCGCAGGCAAGTTGTCCTAGCCCGGAAGTACATCACCCCTTTTTTTCTCACACAAAATAGCATATCTGTACAAAAGTGGGAGATAATGCAGCTATTTATAAAGATAATCATGGTCTGGCTACATGTATTTTAAATTATAATTCATTTTCTGGAATTAAATAATATGTAGCCAAACCCTAGCATATTATTTAATGGAGAATCATTAGTAGCTTTCTAATGAGTCAGAAATAAAACAAGAACATTGCTATGTCCATTACTATTTAACATTTTGCTGTATTAGCCAATGCAATTAGACAAGATAAAGCAATTTTTATCATAAATATTACAAAGAAAAGGTTAAAGAGAAAAAGGTAAAGGTATCTCTAGTGAAAATAGCTTAATTACAATTATTTTAAAAACTCAAAAGAATGATGAAAATGCTACTGTAAATGATGGAAAAATTTAACAACATAATAGGTTATAAATTTAACATACTCAAATTAATAGCCTACACATATATTGCAAACAAAAAAGCAGTGAAAATATATACTAGAAAAGAAGATCCTATTTAAGTTAGCACATGTATAAACTTTAAAAAATGTTCTAAATCTGCTTATGGAATACTAAAACACCCCAGAAAACCGAAAAATTTGAATAAAAAAAAGACATACTTTACTTTTAGATAGGAAGATTACATTTTAACTAAAACACAGAAAAATATGTCTTGACTTTTCCGACTATTCAACATATCAGTTCTTCCTTGTTAACCTATAGTTTTAGCATAATTGCAAATAAAAATACTAACAAATGTCTATCTAGTGCTATCCAAGTTAAGTATAGAGTTATTAGGAAGAACAAGAAGGAAAAATAGCCAGAAAAACTCTGAAAAATAAAAAAGAGCAAAAAAAAAGACCTAGTCTTTTCAAACATTAAAACGTACTATAAAGTGTTTCTAAGTGAAGTATTTTGATACTGATCCATGAAAAGACAGATTAGCCAATGAAACAGAACAGAAAATCCAGAAATATTCTAATTGCATATGCAAATGTAGTATATAATAAATGGAACTCCTTTAATCAGTAGGAAATGATAGTCTTCCAAAGAGTGGCATTCAGGTAAATGGAGAGCCAGGTGGGAAAAAAATCAAACTGGATCCTTTCCTCACGTAATATTCCAGGAAAAATTCCAAATCGATTGGAGATGTAAATGAAAGAAAAAAAAAAAAAAACAGAAAAGCTATTTAAAAAAAAAATCATTGTGTTCACCTATCATCTGGAAGTACGTGCCACATAGCAAAAATCTCTGGAAAAAAAAAGAGAGAGAGAACTAGATATTGTGTATTTCCAGATGAAAGTACACTATATCACTTATGAAGGTCTTTTGTCAAAAAATTTTTTTGAAAAAGAAAAAGAAAATTGCACCTGAATCTTATTAAGCCTACTAACTCAAAATACCATTTTATAAAGAAGTCAGGGGACAGAGGCATATGTAGCATAAAATCACAGGGATGCAATCAGCACAACTCAGACTTTGGGTACCACAGAAAAAAATGGCTGTTTCTTCAATGCCAATAGTAACAGTATAAAAATTTCAAGGAAATAGAGGAGAATCTGTAAGCTAAAATATAATTAAAGACCATATCAACCAAATGCAATGTGTGAATCTTATTTGCATACCCTAGTTAAAAGAAATAATATATGCAAGCACACACACACACACACACACACACACACACACGTGTGTGTGTGTGTGTGCTTGCATGGATTTAAAACATTTTTGCATAAAAATAAACTCATACTCTAATTCCATTTGACATCAAAGTCCCCTTGTATAAAATGAACACCAACTGAGTATGTGATATTTTAAAAAGTAGGTTTGTGGGGCCAGAGGGTAGTGTAGTGGTTGAGGTTCTAGACTCCCACATGGCCAACTGCAGTTTGAGTTCTGGAAGTGGTGGCTTGAAACTCACACCAGGCATATGTGCGTGTGTGCCCAAAATCCCAAGAGGAGAATGGAGGAGAAGGGATTGCAGCGTGGCCCTCCCCCCCAGGGGGTGATCTCTTTCTGTCTCTCTGTCTCTGGCAAGTGCACATGCCCTATGGCAAATAAAAAGTAGGTGTTTTGTGTGTATTTGTGTTTATTCTCAGAGTCCCTGTCTTTTAGCAATGCAAACTGAAATTATGTGATGGTTGGAATTTGTTTCAAAATAATATGGGGGAGCAGGTGAGGATGAATGGGAGTATAGATGAACCTAGATCAGCCATGAATTCCTTATCAAAGTTGAGGGATGAATTCATGACCTTTCATTAAACTTCCTTTCACATCTATCTGAAAATGTTATAACAAAATGCTTTATGGAATAATTATAAATATTCTAATATTCTATTTTAGTTATTATTAGTACTGTGTTCTTTGCTAGACCCCTCCCATCTGAAGAGCAGACACGACGAGTGGACACTGCCATTAAGAAACCTTGACTGTGCTGAGTCCACCTCTGTACATCACTCCCTTTCTTTCACTTCTTTGCTATTCTTCTAATTCTGTCCACACCTACACCCAAGTTCACTATGAGAAGCACATCACAAGAGCTTAAGATAATAGGACCTTTACAGACTAAAGTCACCTTGTGATCATTTACATCATGCCTCAAATAATTCCATGGGATTATTCCCTTCAGGTAGCTGTCTCAGCTGTTCACTTAATGGTGAGAATATTGATCAGTTCATAGTTTATGTTCCTACTAATGTGAGCTACTGGTTTATTGTCAACCTCTAATTACAGAGTGTTTTTATAAGAGAGGTTCATACACGTTGAGATAGCTGCTAGAATTCAAGGACATGGAGGGGAGGAAGAAAAGTGGGAGGAGGCCTCTTTTATTAGCATTGAATGACTAGACATTAGTCATTACTCTTGTCTTTTTTAAACTACAGGTATTTATCAAAGTGTTGGATAATAATGATAATGGCCCAGAATTCTCTCAGCCAAATTACGACGTGACAATTTCCGAGGATGTGCTTCCTGATACGGAAATATTACAGATTGAAGCCACAGATCGAGATGAGAAGCATAAGCTTAGCTATACCATCCACAGTAGCATCGACTCCATCAGCATGAGAAAATTCCGGATTGACCCAAGCACTGGCGTCCTCTATACTGCTGAGAGATTGGACCATGAGGCCCAGGACAAGCATATTCTTAACATAATGGTAGGCCCAAACTACCAATCTGCTCTCCTTGCAGAAACTTCGGTCATTGAAGTTTCATATCTTAGTCTTCAGAAGTACAGAGCCCTTAAAATGTGTCAGCAGGAGGAGCAGCTGGGTTGCATTCACTTTTGCCTTTTTATTTCAGTGATTACCATTATTAGATAGTAACTCCATGCTTTCACTAGACCGAATTAATAGATAAGTTGTGTAGACAGTGGCTGCTCAGTAAATGCTGTTGACAGGCTGACCTGACAGGGAAAGAACAGGCCATGTTCCCAGACTCTGGTATTGGTTTGCCCGGATGATTTTGTGGGAAAGTTTAAAGGAAGTTCCTTGCGAAGTTAATCACAAGGGCAATCATTTACTCACCCTGTGCAAGGCTCATTCTTTAGATGCATTTAGAAAATCAATTCATTACATATTGTACTAGCATTGGAACTAATCCTGGCACACAAAAGAGATCTCAAAATACACAGAAGCCTACAGAGAGTGTCAACTATGAATTTGTGTTCATGGGCCTCTAAATAATGTAGAAGAACTTGGTTTACTTTTAAAGTGAAATCTGCCTTGTTCACTTAATTGCAAAGTAGAGAAGCGTAATTTGTTAATTTATGGCTAGAATCTATCCCTTTCACTACTTAAGAACCCCATGGGCATTGCACAGACACTGCCCTCAGAGCCCCTACAGGACTCCTTAAAACCAGCTAGGATGACAGAGGCTGAATCTCATGCACTGATTGGCTTTAAAATGCTACAAATTCTCAAGAAGCTGAAAGTAGTGTTCTACCAAGTGCTATGTACCCTCCACAAGACTGGAAACCCTTCTGGGCAAGAAGCAACTTGAGTGTCATGACCTCTGCTAGGTTTCCAGCTAGGATTCTGTGGAACAGAAGGCATGACTTTTAAAGCTTGTCCAATCCATCCCTTAGCCCTTCATTCATTCATTCAACAGATATTTCTCCAGACCTGCTGTACACCAACTTCTGTTCTAGGCACTGAGGATATGAAAGAGACAAGATGTCTGCTAGCATTTCATTGGAACTGACTGAGATTTCAATAATCCCTAAGGAAAGAGTTCAGCTTGGTCCTCACATGTGGCAGGCCAGTCTGCAGACAGGAAAATTTAGCATACTCACTGGGCTGATTTAGGGCAGAAACCTTGTGCCAGGGACTAACTTCATCCTCACAATCTTCAAATCATTCCTGTTCATTCTTTATACTCAGAATTCAGTTTGGTCACCCTCTGCCATATATCATTTATGTAATTGAATATTTATAGCACCCAACTGCTTTCTGCTGCCTTTCTCTAAGCCAAGACATGTTAGTCATTTAGTTCATTCCTTTCGAGTATTAGAAAGTAATTATACAATTTCTCAAACCCATTTTCCTGATGGCTCTTCTTGCTATATTTTCTAATGTCTTCACTTTTCTTTGAATTTATACAGTCTAATATTGAACCAGCCAAGAGCGTACATTTGATTAGTACTACATCAAATTATAGTAAAACGATACGGCTAAAGAATTGATTATAGGCTTCTGCCCTATGTAAAACCAAGGGAAACTTTAAAGCCGTTGGGTAGAGTTCTGTGGTGAAGTCACATGGAGGTCTCATTTACAAATGAAGATTTATCTTCCAATGATTAGGGCTCTCTCTCTGAGCTCTGGGACTTGCCTGAAATTGCCATACACACCATCCCCACCATTTTCCTACCGCTGCTTGTTTTTCTTACTTCTTCCCAGAATCCCAAGGTCTAGATTAGGCTCTTCTTAATATGCACTCTGAGAGCATCTTTATCACATGCTAGCACTTATGACTGGGCTTCTACCTAATTCCTTGTCTGTATTTCCTACTAGACATAAAACTTCTGGAAGGTAGGGACTGTATTGAACTCATTGCTAAACCACCAGAATCAAGCCAGAAACTTGACAGATAATAGGTAACAATAAATGTTTGTTGAATGAATGAATGAATGGCAGGACCAACATTGTAAACATTGTATTCATTAAATAGCACTTCCCTTTAGAAAAGCTCTAGCCACCATTCCCTTAGCAGCTGTGTACACAAATAGCAAGCTGAATATGGCCTAGTGAAGGAGCCAGAGCAAGGACTGTGTCTGTGACATCAAGACATCAGTCCCACCGACACAGACTGAGCACAGACACAGGCCAGGTTGAGCAATAAAGATAACAGGACCCCGCTCTCATTTTGTTCACAATTTTCTCACTTGATAATACCACCATTTAATGAGCATCTACTATATGAGTGGGACTAGGTCAAGCACTTTGCGTGCCTTCTCTGAGTTTGTTTTCACTGCACATATAGCCAGGTGAGTTCTTGCAATTTAAGCTGTTAGTCCTACTGCTTCTTGTATTTTACCTAAAGGTCAGAGATCAGGAGTTTCCTTATCGAAGAAACTTGGCCAGAGTCATTGTGAATGTGGAAGATGCTAATGATCACAGTCCTTATTTTACCAACCCACTGTATGAAGCATCTGTGTTTGAATCGGCTGCCCTGGGATCAGCTGTTCTGCAGGTGACGGCTCTGGACAAAGACAAAGGGGAAAATGCAGAACTTATATACACAATAGAAGCAGGTGAGAGCTGTTGCACCGCACAGATTTCAGCATAATGCATGGCATTCCACCCTCAGTAGTATTTTTCACTGTGTAAAATTCGGATCGTTACTACTAGAACATCTCCAAATAAATTTATTGGCCGAGCAACTGCCCTATTTATGTGATGATGGTATACAAAGTTTTGGGCATTTCAGTAATATGTTTTTCATCATTGATGGCTAGAAAAGTTTCCTTCATTGTGTTCAGTCTCAGATTTTTCTGGAATGGAGCAGGGAGATGAAATGTATAATAAATTCAGGAACTTTTACCCATGGGCCAACCAAGCCATGACCTCGGACTAAAATAACCAGAGCTTATCATCACCTGAGGGCTGCCAGGCTGTTCTGTGAATTGAATCGTAACATATCTTTGTTGACTTGTCAATAAGAGGGCTATGGGATTCAGAATTGTGTACATTCCCACAGTTAGCAGGAATTTGCTTCATTGGAGATGATCCGAATAGCAGAGTAGTTGGTAGAGATGGAGTCTGAACTGTTTGCTTACCCTGGTACAGAAGTACATACAGGCTCTCTCCTTTTGTTAAATTTAAGAGTTCTGGTTTTTTGTTTTAATTTGCCAGGGGTACATGTGCTCGCTGGAGAAAGTCAGAGGGGAAGAAGTGAGGGAGAGAAAATAAGAGAGTGCCCTTCATGGGGAATGGTCACACGGCAATCCCTTTTCCATTTCTCACTCCCTTAAGGATTTAGGGCATGCACACCCACTTGCCCAGCACGTTTCTAAGCTACCAGGTCCGGGACTTAAACCATACAGTCAGCCATGTCGGAACCAACTGCCTTAACGTCATGCTACTGGTTGGCCCTAAATTTGAGTTAAAAAAAAAAATTATTTAACATCTATAAGGCAAGACCATAGTTTATTGATGGTTTAAAGACTGATAGCTAGAAAACATTTGTTGACAGAAGAGATGACTATCCAAACAAGAGATAGGACTGTGAAACTAAAAAAATGACAGATATCTTTTATCTATTCTATTTTCTCTTTCCCTGATCTTTTTTTTTGAATATTCAAGACACATTTTTCCAAAATGTTCTGCAACATTATGTCTGTCTTACATAATGCCAAATGCAATCTCCTGTCATGCCAGTAATGGAAAGCCTTCTTTCCCTTCATTTAAATGTAGAGCATTTTTATGAGTGGCTGAATTAAAATATGAATGCCAGAATGACAATTTTGGACTTGAAATCAGGAAGAGAAAAGCCAACAACCGTCTAAAAAAAGACATTCCTGTGCCCAAAAATAATCTAAAACTATTTCCTGTATTAAGCACCCACATTTTATATGAGCCTGCGCTAAGCTCTACATGACAGAAAGAAAAAGAAAAGATGTTGGTTTATAATAGCCAGGTGCCCCAAGAGAATTCACCTATTTCTTTTCTAGGTATGGAATCTCCTCTCAACCTAAAGCCTGACCAATACTTCCTTAGAAATGCTATTTTGCATCTCTTGTTTCTCACAGGACATTTTTAGCTCCACAAATAATACAGGCAAACGTTTTTGGAATGAATATCTAATAACATCACAGAAAATGTTACCTAATTCAACAACTCTTTATAGTCTTTCTATATTTTTTTCCTGATCTTGTCATTTTTCTTCTCTCCATATTTATTCATGCATGTACATTGTCTCATGTCATTATAATCCTTTACCTGCAGAGTTTTATTTCTGCTTTTCATAATATTTTCTCAACATTGATCTGTGTCTAACTGGTATTTTATATGAATCATTAAGGCTACTATTTATACTCCTCATAGGATAGCCAGATAATTTTCAGCCAATTTGGAAGTCCTTGAGAACTAATTTGTTATTTAAGTTTAATTTTATATTTGAGAGATGCTATTTATATATACTTTTTGGGTACAATGTAAATTTTTTTATATATAAGGTATACATTGTAGAATGATCAAATCAGGCTAAGTAGTGTGCCCATGACTTTAGGAGTAATTTAACTTACCATACAGCTGAAAAAACCATTTCACTTATTTTTTAACCTTCACAGAATACAGCATGGTGTCCAATCATTTAACAACTAGCTAAAGCAGAAGTTGCTTCCTTGAAACATCTTTTATATAGAAAACCTGAACTTTCAGAAAACCACAGAAATGACCAGTATCTCACAAAATGACCTTTGTATGTGTGAGAAGCTAGAAGAATTACAGTGTGCACAATAAATCTCAGAGGGCCAGGCAGCCCCTTCACAGACACACAGACCTACAGTGGACCTGGACGAGTCCTAGCCAAGTAAATTTCATGATGGTAGGAGAGGGGCAGATTCCAGATACTTCAGCATTTTGAAGCCAATGACAAGTGGTTGTAGTGAACATTACATTTTATTTAACCTCTCTCTCAAGCCTCACATAAGCAAGATTTTACTTGTTCACTGTTGGGCTATAAATTTCCTATCTCCTGCCTGGCCTCTGAAGTAGCTACTGAAGCTTTTTATTTTGGCCTGAAGGACTGAAGCATAATTTGAGTGCTGAGTTTCTGGTCTTATATTTAGTTTGGGTTTTGCATTTGGCAGCTCTGAAGCTGAACAGTACAGAAGAGTCTAGACTAAGAGTTGAGTCAGGAGCTTAAGATACATATAGACAGAGAATTAAAACTCCGTTTTAGATACTTCAACAAATAGTTATTGATCATGTTCTTTGTGGCAAACACTATGCTGTACACTAAGTTGTAAGTAAAAGAAGCATGGCTTTCGCCCATTTGCCCAGTCTGTAAGAAGCCATAGGTTCTAAGAAAATAAGCAGAAGTTGGTTCCCAAGGGTACAAGTATAGCAAGAGAGAATAAGTAGGAAGAGGATTCCAAGAAAATGGGTCAGTGTGTTGAAGAGGGAAGGAGAAAGAAGGCTCATTTTGGACCTGATGCACAAGCACAGCATGCTAGGAGGGTATAACAAACACATCATTGGCCATGGGACAGCAGGACTATGAACTTCTACTTGAGATCCAAAGCTGGCTCTTGGAACCAGCAGGTGGTGTGGTGGTTAAGATGCTAGATCCCACATGGCCAACTCCACAGGTTGAGTCCCAGACCCAGCTGCTTGAAAAACTCACCAAGCACATGTGTGTATGCCCAAAATGCTGAGAGGAGAAAGAGAAGGGATTATGATGTGGCCATTCCCCCTGGTGAGGGAATTTTCATTCTCTCCCTCTCTCTCTGTCTCTCACTGTCTCTCTCTGTCTCTTTCCAGTGAGCACAGCACCCTATAGCAAAAATCTACAAAAAAGAGCTGGCTCTTTATTCATGATGGACCATGTGCCTATGAAAGAGAGATGGACACCCTCCACAAGCAGGGTCCAGTCACGCTGCAGTCCCCCTACTCCGGTCTTCCAGCCCATGGCATCTTAGACTCTGATTGTCTGATGTGTTTCAGGCACACCAGGCTGGGGATTTGAACTTTTTCCTTGTGAGATCCAGCCTCTCTTGAACAGCATGATACCACTACACCTTGGAACCAACCCTTTAACTTTTGATTTTAAAGAATTTAGACACAACAGCATCTGTGTTCTTTGAGAAGTATTAGAAAGGCTGATGAGAGAACCAAAAAGTCACTTAGTGAAGGGCACAGCTTCACACTGTCATTACCTTCAAGTTCTTTGTCACCATTTGCCTTCTTTATACCTTCATGTTTTGTGTTCTCAATCTTTTACTGCTTTCTGGTTTTACTTTATTTTATTTTGTTTCATTTTATTTTTAATTTTATTTCTAGTCTCACTCATCTTCCACAATCCCAGACTTCACATCTCCACATGTGTCAGAGACAGAGCTCTAAACCACTCCACTGTCACAGCTCTTCCCAGGTCAGATAGGTCAAAGGGGTCCTGTGTCTCAGTTTCCTAAGGGTTTTATGTCTCAAGTTCTCAGTTTCAGTGCTGATTCAGGTTATCAGTAGTTCCCTGCTTTTCCAGTAACCTCTACAATGCTTAGTGAATGGAATGACTATAGATCAGAGTAACTGCCTTACAATTTTTATGTCGACTTTTATGTTTGTGTGTGTTCTTGTGTGTCTTTAGGGATATGGGGAGGGGTAGTTAGTAAAAATCTTACCACTTACAAAGCAAACAGTGAAGTGGGAGGAATTTTTATTTTTAAGAATTATTTTATTTTTAATTGTATTTATTATTATTTTTATTTTTCAATTTGGCCTGAGAGTGACAGAAAAAAAGGGGAAGTGAGAAAGCAAGCTACCAGGTATAGGACTCAAACTCTGGTTGGCTATGTGGGAGTCCAGCACCTTAACCACACACTATCTGCTGGCCCCAGGAAGAATTTTCTATCCCTAAACAAAATCCCCCTCACCAAAGTGGTGTTTTGGAAAAAGTCAAATTTAATAGGGTAGAATTCCATGCAGCAAATCTTCCCTGAAACCAGACAATTACAAGCTCTATTTCCTTTTTTTTTTTTTTAAGAGAGATTTCTGCTACAGGGTATATGCATTCGCCAGAACGAGAGACAGAAAGTGAGAAATCACCCCCCTGGGGGGATGGCTACACTGCAATCCCTTCTCCTCCATTCTCCTCTTGGATTCTTAGGCATGCACACACATGTGCCTGGCGTGAGTTTTAAGCCACTGCGTCTGGGACTCGAACTGTGTTCCTCTACATGGGAGTCCAGCGATATAGCCATTATATCATCTGCTGATCCCCAATATCTTTCTCTTAATGTATAACAGACTATGATACTGGTTTAGCTACAGATACCTTAATACCAGTGGTATGTGCCAGCCCCCTTTGTCTCTCTCCTCACAAGACTGGCAACATGAAAGTCCAACATATTGTCAGCAGACAAGTTTCTCCTACAACCTCTCCTATTTTGCAGCTTTAATATACAGGGTGCTATGTCATTTGTTGCTTTTGATGTTGTTAACCTGAATCAAGAAGCCATTGATCTGAAAGTCACAATTTTACAGGAAAACTCAGTTGCTTTTCAATACATTGAAAGAGAAGTCTCTCATTTTATAGCAGAATAATATGAATTGACTCCAAACAATTGCTTCCCACTTACCACATTGTAGTGAAATATCTTTAGATGTAGGATTAATCTTCAACAGATTTTAATAACCTACTTGTAACTCCTTTCCTCATTGATCTCTGTATTTTAGGGAATACCGGGAACACATTTAAGATTGAACCAGTCTTGGGTATCATCACAGTTTCCAAAGAACCAGACATGACGACAACGGGTCAGTTTGTCCTGTCAGTCAAAGTCACAGATCAAGGTTCCCCGCCAATGTCTGCCACCGCTATTGTGCGCATTTCTGTCACCATGTCTGATAATTCTCACCCTAAATTCACGCACAAAGACTATCAAGCAGAAGTAAATGAAAATGTTGATATTGGAACATCAGTCATTCTAATCTCTGCCATCAGTCAATCTACCCTCATTTATGAGGTCAAAGATGGAAACATTGATGGGATATTTACCATAAATCCATATTCAGGAGTCATCACCACTCGAAAGGCTCTGGATTACGAGCGTACATCCTCTTATCAGCTCATCATTCAGGCCACTAACATGGCAGGAATGGCTTCCAATGCCACGGTCAATATTCAGGTTGTTGATGAAAATGATAACGCCCCAGTTTTTCTCTTTTCTCAATACTTGGGCAGCCTCAGTGAGGCTGCCCCGATCAATAGCATTGTCAGGAGCTTGGATAACAGCCCACTGGTGATTCGAGCCACCGATGCTGACAGCAACCGGAATGCTCTGCTCGTGTATCAGATTGTGGAGTCCATGGCCAAGAAATTCTTCACAGTCGACTCCAGTACAGGTGCAATCAGAACAATCGCCAACCTGGACCATGAAACCATCTCCCATTTCCATTTTCACGTGCACGTGAGAGACAGTGGTAGCCCCCAGCTGACTGCAGAGAGTCCGGTTGAAGTCAACATTGAGGTGACAGATGTGAATGATAACCCACCTGTTTTCACTCAGGCTTTGTTTGAGACTGTCTTACTTCTACCTACCTATGTGGGAGTAGAGGTTCTGAAAGTTAGTGCCACAGATCCAGACTCTGAGGTACCCCCCGAACTAACATATAGCCTATTAGAAGGCAGCTTAGATCATTTTGTAATTGACTCAAATAGCGGAGTGCTCACAATTAAAAACAACAACCTCTCCAAAGATCACTACATGCTGTTAGTGAAAGTGTCGGATGGCAAGTTCTACAGTACATCCATGGTCACCATCATGGTTAAAGAAGCCATGGACAGTGGCCTCCACTTTACACAAAGCTTTTATTCCACTTCCATCTCAGAGAACAACACGAACATAACCAAAGTTGCGATTGTCAATGCAGTTGGAAACCGCCTTAATGAGCCCTTAAAATACAGTATTTTAAACCCAGGAAATAAGTTCAAGATAAAATCTACCTCAGGGGTCATTCAGACCACCGGAGTGCCCTTTGACCGTGAAGAGCAAGAGTTGTATGAGTTGGTGGTGGAAGCCAGCCGTGAGCTGGACCACCTGCGTGTGGCTCGGGTGGTGGTCAGGGTTAACATTGAAGACATAAACGACAATTCTCCAGTCTTTGTGGGTCTCCCTTACTATGCTGCTGTACAAGTCGATGCTGAGCCTGGGACTCTGATTTACCGGGTAACAGCCATTGACAAAGATAAAGGTGCAAATGGAGAAGTGACCTATGTCCTACAGGATGACTATGGTCACTTTGAAATTAATCCTAATTCAGGGAATGTTATTTTAAAAGAAGCATTCAACTCTGACTTGTCCAACATTGAGTATGGAGTCACTGTCGTAGCCAAAGATGGTGGAAAACCTTCTTTGTCCACATCTGTGGAACTTCCCATCACTATTGTCAACAAAGCAATGCCTGTGTTTGATAAGCCCTTTTACACAGCATCCATCAATGAAGACGTCAGAATGGACACCCCCATTCTAAGCATTAATGCCACCAGTCCAGAAGGCCAGGGCATCATATATATCATTATTGATGGGGATCCTTTTAAGCAGTTTAACATTGACTTTGACACGGGGGTCTTGAAAGTTGTCAGCCCTTTGGATTATGAGGTTACGCCTGTTTACAAGTTGACAGTAAGAGCTAGTGATGCCCTTACAGGTGCCAGAGCTGAAGTCACGGTTGACCTGCTAGTTAATGATGTAAATGACAACCCTCCTGTTTTTGATCAGCCCACATACAACACAACATTGTCAGAAGCATCCCTCATTGGAACACCTGTTTTACAAGTTGTCTCTACTGATGCAGACTCAGAAAATAATAAAATGGTACATTATCAGATTGTCCAGGACACATACAACAGCACAGACTATTTTCACATAGATAGCGCCAGTGGCTTAATCTTGACAGCGCGGATGCTAGACCATGAGTTAGTACAGCACTGCACTTTGAAAGTCAGAGCAACAGATAATGGTTTCCCATCACTGAGCAGTGAGGTTCTGGTTCACATCTCCATCTCAGACATAAATGACAACCCTCCGGTTTTTAATCAGCTCATTTATGAGTCATATGTGAGTGAGTTAGCCCCCCGGGGTCATTTTGTAACCTGTGTGCAAGCCTCTGATGCAGACAGCTCTGACTTTGACCGGCTGGAATATAGTATTCTATCTGGGAATGACCGCACAAGCTTCCTGATGGACAGCAAGAGTGGAGTCATCACACTGTCCAACCACCGGAAGCAGCGGATGGAGCCCCTGTACAGTCTCAATGTGTCTGTCTCTGATGGGTTGTTCACCAGCACGGCACAGGTCCATATCAGGGTGCTCGGGGCTAACTTGTACAGCCCTGCCTTCTCACAAAGTACATATGTAGCTGAGGTGAGAGAGAATGCAGCTGCTGGGACAAAGGTAATTCATGTTCGAGCCACAGATGGGGATCCGGGGACATATGGGCAGATCAGCTATGCCATCATCAATGACTTTGCCAAGGATCGATTCCTCATAGACAGCAATGGACAGGTTATCACAACAGAAAGGCTAGACCGGGAAAACCCTCTGGAAGGAGATGTGAGTATTTTTTTGAGGGCCCTTGATGGTGGAGGGCGAACAACTTTCTGTACTGTGAGGGTGATTGTTGTGGATGAAAATGACAATGCTCCCCAGTTCATGACAGTGGAATATAGAGCCAGTGTCAGGGCAGATGTCGGACGGGGCCATTTGGTCACCCAAGTTCAAGCCATGGACCCAGATGATGGAGTAAATTCAAGGATCACTTATTCCCTCTACAGCGAGGCCTCAGTCTCAGTGGCTGACCTCCTAGAAATCGATCCCGACAATGGCTGGATGGTCACAAAGGGCAATTTTAACCAACTGAAAAATACAGTGCTGTCATTCTTTGTCAAAGCCGTAGATGGAGGTATTCCAGTAAAGCATTCCCTCATTCCTGTCTACATCCACGTCTTGCCCCCAGAGACATTCTTGCCTTCATTCACCCAGTCTCAGTATTCCTTTACCATTGCAGAAGATACAGCCATTGGGAGCACAGTGGACATCCTGAGGATCTTGCCTAGTCAGAATGTCCGCTTCAGCACAGTTAACGGGGAACGGGCAGAAAATAACAAAGGGGGAGTCTTCATCATCGAACAGGAAACAGGCACTATCAAGCTTGACAAGCGCCTCGACCATGAAAGCAGCCCCACTTTCCACTTTAAAGTAGCAGCCACTATACCCTTGGACAAGGTAGACATTGTGTTCACTGTGGATGTAGATATCAAGGTGTTGGATTTGAATGACAACAAGCCTGTTTTTGAAACTTCAAGCTACGAGACCATCATAATGGAAGGGATGCCTGTGGGCACCAAACTCACGCAAGTGAAAGCGACCGATACAGACTGGGGAGCCAATGGGCAGGTCATGTACTCCCTCCACTCAGATTCTCAGCCCGAAAAAGTAATGGAAGCATTCAACATTGACAGCAACACAGGCTGGATCAGTACCCTGAAGGACCTTGATCACGAGACAGACCCGACGTTCACCTTCTCCGTGGTGGCCTCTGACCTTGGAGAATCGTTCTCTCTCTCTTCCACGGCTCTGGTCTCTGTCAGAGTGACAGATATAAATGACAATGCACCTGTCTTTGCCCATGAGGTGTACCGAGGTAACGTGAAGGAGAGTGACCCACCAGGTGAGGTGGTGGCTGTCCTCAGCACCTGGGACAGAGACACTTCTGACATTAATCGCCAAGTGAGCTATCATATTACAGGTAAGTCGCAACACCCACAATTTTCACTATGTGCTCCGCTGCTCCTTTCTTAGGTTTTTGCAATGGGGCACATTTGCTCACAGGAGAGAGACAGAGAGAGGGAGAGTGATAAATCACTCCCCGGAGGGATGGCCATACTGCAATGGGCACATACACTCGCACCTAGTGTGATTTTTCAAGCCACTGAGTTTAGCACTCAAACTAGAGTCAGCTATGTGGGAGTCCAGCACCTTAACCACTATGTCACCTGCTAACCCCATGCTCTCCTTAAAGAAAGATAGAAGATGGCAGGGGTGAGAGTAGGAGAGAAGAAGGAAGATGAGATGAGGAACTGAGAATAATGAAACCTCTCTGGGACTGAGGTGTTGCTATCTCAGCCCTAACTGAGGTTCATTGGTTTGCCTATAACATATGACTCAGATTGGAACCCAGTCCTTGTCACACTTATTTAAAATGAGTCTAGAGGCCAGCAGGTAGTGTGGTGGTTAATGTGCTAGATTCCCACATGGCCGACCACAGTTCAAGTCTCAAACCTGGCTGCTTGAAAATCACACCAGGCACATATGCATGTGTGCCCCAAATCTTTGGAGAATAGGCGAAGGGATTATGGTATGAACATTCCTCCTGGAGGGTGATTTCTTACTCTCTCTCTCTCTCTCTCTCTCTCTCTCGTAAGTGCACATGCCCTTTGACAAAAACCTAAATAATAAATTAATAAAAATGAGTCTAGACAAATATGTTAATTGAAGAAATACTTGGTGAGGAGACATGTTTAACTATAGTCTCCTTTTTAAAAAAATTATTTATTTTTAAGTTTTCTCACATTTACTTTATATATTAAAAAATCTTTGCTCATACTCCATAGTTCTTGACAGTTAACTAACTTTCGAAATTTCAAAAAAATTTTAAAGATAAGGTTTGAAATATTTGTTGTAATTTTGTTTATAACTCTATAACAAGACAGTGTGTTTTTAAATATTTTTAAGAAAATATTTACATGTCAACTACTCAAACTGCTGAAAAGCAAACACCCAGCACACAATTCACACATGAACCTTCTCAATTCTGTCCTGCCTACCTAGTATTCTGTAATATGCCATCTGCTAGCAAAGATCAGTCTCTTTTTCTTCCTTTAAAGTCTTCCTCAAGGTAACTCTGGTTGTGACTGCTCTTTTATGATCTCTGCTGATCACAATGCTGGACTGGAAAAATCCAGACTATTTTATGGTATAGATTCTTTCATATAGCTTCTCTAATCCTCTCTGCCAGGTTATGGTGCCAGGCCATCTTTCCAAAAACTTCTGTTGGCTTACTTGAGATCTATCTTAGTTCCATAGTTTTATGGTTTAATCTTCAGATATGACACTCTGGTCAAAACCCTGTCCAATAATGAGTATTTACAATTTTGGATTCAATACAACAGGTATTGTTGAACTTATGCAAATAACTATTCTACCACAAATAAGAATACTCCCAAATATTTCCCAATTCCAGAGAGGTCAGGAAGAGAGAAAAGTTTATGTTTCCAATTAAAGAAACAATCAAATAGGAAGAAAAAATATTTTAACAAATTGCTGAGCCTATCAACAGTTCAAAAGAAGCAAAATCCTTAACCTGGGAAAACAAAGCATAGTAAAAAAAAAAAAAAAAAAAAAAAAAAAAAAATCAGTAATGTTTTACTCGAAAGTCATAAAATTCTATTTTGCCAGTCTTACGTAATTAATCTCTCTTCTGCAGTGCTACTGTGGTCCAGTCATTCTGTTTAAATCCTGGAAGTTAACATTCAACATTATTATTGATATTTCTTGTCCCTAGCATTAAGTTGGTCATTTTCTTGGTTGCTTTTTGTTCTCTTATTTCTGTATGTGTGTCTTTAGTTTCCTGGTAGAGCACTCCTTTCAGAACTTAGAGATCTGGTCTGGTGTTGGTAAATTCTTTCAGGTTTTGTTTATCTGAGAATGTTTTTATCTTCTCTTCCCATATGAAGGATAATCTTGCTGGGTATAGTATTCTTGGATGAAATTGTCTTTCACTTCACACTTTGAAAATATTTTCCCATTTTTTCTTTGCTCTCGTTTTTTCTGATGAGAAGTCTGATGTTAGCCTGATGGGATAGCCTTTATAAGTAACCTGATGCTTCTCTCTTGCCAGTTTTAGTATCTTGTCTTTGTATGTAGTTTTGGGCAATCTATGATATGCCTTGGAGAAGATCTTCTTGGGTTGATCCTATTAGGGGTCCTTTGTATTTCTTGGGTCTAGATATTTGAATGCCTCTCTATATTTGGAAAGTTATATTCCAGGATTTTATGGACTAGATTATCAATGCTCTTATCAGTTTCTTCACCTTCTGGGATACCAATTTTCTGGATATTTGGGTGCTTAATGGTATCTAGTATTTCTTGTATAATATTTTCTCTTTTTTTCGTTATTTTCTCAGGTTTTTGGTTATTTTTTCCAGAACAGATGTTTTGTCTTCAACATTCAAGATTCAGTCTTCTGCATGGACTAATCTGCTTTTTTAATACTTTTGAGGGAGGTTTTGATTTCCTGTATTACATCCTTCATCTCAAACAGCTCCATTCGATTCTCTTTATGGTGTGTATTTCCTCTTTCTGGTCGTGCAAGAACTTCCTCACCTCCTGGAACTCATTGTCTCTTTTCTCCTGCATCTTCTGGAGTTCATTGTCTCTAAGCTCTTGATCTTATTTAGTTTTTTCACTATGAATATTCTGAATTCTTTATCAGAAATTTCCACAAGTTCCACTAAACTCTCTGTGGGTGATGAAGGATTGTTCTTTTCCCTTAGGGGAGAAATATTTTCTTGGTTTCTCATATTTCTTGTGCCTCTGTGGTGGTTTCTGGTCATTCTGTGACAAAAATCTCTCCTCTACTGTGTTTTGCACTGTGGTATCCACAGAAAGATTTTGAGTTCATATTTATAGGGAGGTTAAGGCAGGAAGTTCAATAAGCATTCAGGATTTCAATGACTCTGTCTTGGTGTTTCAGGGGTCTTGAAGATGGGGTTTAGAACATAGTTTCAGTTGCCTTGGTCCCTGAACATGCCAGGACACGTCAGATTTAATGTGGCTTCTGTCTCCATGTTTTGGGGGTCTAGAAGATAAGGTTTAGAGCATAGCTTTAATAGCCTTGGTCCCTGAACATGCCAAGGCACACCTCAGATTTAAAATGGCTTCTTATCTGAGTGTTTCAGGGGTCTAGAAGATGGGGTTTAGAGCATAGCTTCAGTCGCCTTGGTCCCTGAATGCGCCAAGACACACCTCAGATTTAAAATGACTTCTCAAATTTAAAATGGCTTCTGTCTCAGTGTTTCAGGATTCTACTATATTCTCCCTTTTTTAAAGCTTATTTATTTCTTTCAGAAAGAGAGTGAGGCAGAGAGAGAGAAGCAGACAGACGCCCTTAACCGGGTCTTCATACTGCAACCCACCCCAACCCTGAGCCAGCAGGATCATAGGAATAAGCATGCCCAGCATGTAAGAGAAGCCTCAGGATGGGAACCTGGCACCTTCCCATGAGCCTCCAGCATCACAGAGCATTGAGTTACTGGCTAAGCTACCATCTGGCCCTATATACCCTGTTCTCCATTTATAGTGCTAAGAAAAACAAGTATCTTGATCCTAGAGAGTTTCATATGCCTAATGATCATAAAAACACAGGCCGATACTTATGCAAATTAGAAGGCACAGATGACCTTTCACTGGAAAATCTACCTGCAAATCCAGGGGTGTTTCGTCTGACGATTCAATTTTCTTGGCTCCCTCTTATGTCTTTCCAAATAGTAAGTAGCAGTTCAATGGAAAAGCTGAGACAGACAGTGAGGCTACCACAAGTGCACATATGAATACCGTTTCTCTGAGGGGCCTAGGATTGCAAGTCAGAGTGAAGAAGGGCCGTCACTGATCAGGGCTAGCTTCATGAGGGCTAGCTTCATGAGGGTGACTGACCTCAAACTGCAAAGAGGAGAGGATTGGCAGTCTAGGGGCAGTGTTCCTAAAAAACATTTGGAAGGTTTATAGCCAGTATTTTGATGTTGTGACAGTCAAAGGCAGAACATAAGCCAAGTGCCACAAGACTTTAAAGAATCCATCAATACTTACAATCAGGTGGCTTCCTTTTAGAAAAACCACATTATTCAAAGTGAAAAATGAATTAATTAGAATGCCCTTAGGACACAGAATCTGCTTAAGTATGTTAGTGGAAAAGTTAATTAATCACTGCAGCATGAGAGCCTCAGTAGAGCAAGCATGTCAATGCTTGGGGTTGCCACACTCTCCACGTTACTCTTCTTTTTCTTTATGGAACTATTTTCTTGATGTGTCTTCTGTTTGAAACACTTAATGCATTTTAGGCCTTATCTGATACCTTCTGTCTTTCTCATTAATATGTATATATCTGCAGTTAAAACATTAAAGATAGTGGTTGGGGGGAAAAAAAGAAGTGAGCATCACTTTGATTTATTTGTGTTTACTTTGAGGAAAAAAAATAAGCTTCTTAGGTATTGGGAAGGTACATTTCTCTTTGGAAGAAGTGTTAAATACTCAGTCTTAATTATTTATAGTCTCTGAATTCTCAGTGGATGATTTAAAGGGACCATCCCATCAACTTCACCAAAATAATGAGTCCAGAGTAGCTCAAAGCTACTGTTACTATTAGCCGTGCCAACCACCAACTGATTTTAATTAGATTTAACTTTTGCTCTCGATGTAACACAACTTGGCTGTGCAGCTGTAGATTAACAAAGGACCATTAATCATTTTACGTAACAAAAGAATGGTGTGGGCCAGCACTGCAAGCATTTAATAGAGAGGTTAAATGTGTGTGCACTGGAATAATATTCAGCTAAAGCATAATTGAATCCTAGCCAGTGCTGGGGGGAAAGTGATATCCCAGGGAGGACTCTGAACCTCCAGACAGGGCTTTTCAGCCACACCATGACTGGCATTTGGGACAAGATAGCTCCTTTGTGGGGTGCTGTTTCATGCATTGTAGGAAGTTCAGCAGTATCCCTGGCCTCTACCTACTAGATTTCAATAGCACATACCATCACCACCTAACCTCTTATCAATGTGACAAAAAAGCCCCTAGACATTGACACAGTAGAGAGGGGAAGGATACCATCATCCCTGGTTGAGAAGCACTACCTCAGAGGAATGTACAGCCCTCGCCTTTTCTGTATTGTCTGCCCACTTGGCTTCTGTTTACCATGTGCTTGCCCCCTAGTGCTAAGGCCCTCAGATTGGTCTCCCTTGACTTAGTATCAAAAGTACAGCCAGGGGCCAGCCTGGTGGCCTAGTGGTTAAGGAAGACTGTGGATGACTGTGCAGTTTGAATCTGGCTTGGCTGCTAGAAAAACACACTGGACATGTGTTCATGCATGCCCAATCCTAACAAGATGGAAAAATGGAGAAGGGATTGCAGTGTATTTAAACCCCTCTGGGGGGTGCTTGCTCACTCTTGCTCACTCTCTCTGTCTGTCTCTTGGGAGCACATGTGCCATCTGGCAAACTTTAAACTTTTTTAAAAAGTGCAGCCTGGCATCCAGAATTCTGCTCCTTGCTGCTCAGTACCTTGTAGGATCATGGTGTTTACCCTCTTTTAAAAAAAAAAAAATTATTATAAGGTGAGATGGCTCCTTTTCCAATGAAGCAGCAGCCAGCATACAGTATGCTTTCCTTATTTATTTTTTATTGTGTTAAAAAATAAACTTAGGCACATGAACATTTTTAAAGAGTTTACTTGAATAAAACAGTGATTCATGAAATGGGCAGCTCCAAACCACACACTGTTTAGGGCTCCACCACAGAGGCCTGAGGGGAGAACTTTGGTAAGATGCTGGAGGATGTAAGATAAAGGATATGATCAGTTAAATGAAGCAGTAGCCTTGAAGTCCCTAGTAGAGGTTAGTAGGCAGTTTCTTTCTTTTTTAATTGCTAGAGGTCACATTTGCTTGCCAGGCCCAGGATTTGAACATGGTCTGCCATGTGGGATCTGGTTCCCAATGCATAGTACTGAACCTCTGTGCTATGGGACCGATCCAGTTGTCAATTTCTGATGGATAAAGTTTTAAGTTTCATTTTACTGTTGACCCTGAGTTGGCTTTGCTTGCCATTGTAGGAACACAATGCCCTGAAATCATCTCACCCCAGTGGACTCTGAGTTAATTATTATAACTATTGTCAATCTCCCCCTCTACACTGTGATCACCATCACTAGAACAGGGAATTTTGTCCATTTTATTCACCCTTGTAGCCTGGCTGCCTAGAACAATGCCTGACTCAGAGCAGGCAGTAAATACTTGTTGAATGTCCAAATAAACAAAATAATGATCTCCAAACTTGATTCCTGACTTCTTACCAGTTATCTTACCCAGTCTTTTTCTGCATTTAAAATATATGATTTCCCTTTTAGGGATTAGACGGTCAAGGTAGTTTTCCTCCTTTCCTTTTCCTATATGGTTCTCCAAGTTGCTTTTGTCTCCTAGGAGTTTAATGATGTGGAAAAGTAATATTACTGGGACCACTGTCAGTGTTTCAGCATCATAAAAAAGTTGTTCCACTTCATCTCTTCTACTTTTCTTCCACTTTCTCCAGCTTCACTTGGGTGAATTTGATCTAATCGCAGTGCTTATCTGTGAACTGCTCCTTAAATGACCCCTGGTTCGGGCTATTTAATACTAATGGGTCTTCCTCCATCATGTAAACTTTTCCCCCCCAAAACTCCAATCCTTATGAGAAGAGCTCAGCTGTATGATAAAGCCTTCATTAAAAGATTCCTTAATAGACCTGACTGCCTTTCCTTGATTACATAATCAACAGCTAATGAAATTGTCTTGGTAACAAGAACTGTAGTGTATTACATCCTCTCTTGAGACTAAGTGAAAAGACAATTGTATCATCCCAAGAAGGCAATTGATTGTTCACAGTTTGAATTTGATTGTCCTTAAGGGGAACTAAACAAGATATCATCTCCAGCTTCTCAAAGTGGATTTTATTCTCTTAGAAAGTTACTGTTTTACTTTTTACACAAGCCAAGCATATAAATATCGTGCTTTGTTGCCCAAGAATCAAAGAGAGAATCGATGTGTTTTTCAGTATCATAAATGATACAATTTGAGGCGCATTTAGATGGCCCCACACAGGCCTCTTGCAGTAGATATAGATCAAGGCATTTCATGGCACATCTTCAAAAGCTCTTGTTCCACTGCAGGAGGAAACCCCCGAGGAAGGTTTGCCCTGGGCCTGGTGCAAAATGAGTGGAAGGTCTATGTGAAGAGACCTCTAGATAGAGAAGAACAAGACATTTACTTCCTCAATATCACCGCCACTGACGGGCTCTTTGTCACACAGGCCATGGTGGAAGTGACTGTCAGTGATGTGAATGACAATAGCCCAGTGTGTGATCAGGTAAGAGTTGGAGAGAAGGTTCTGCTTTTTGCTCTGCTTCTCTAAAATTAAAACCCATTTCACATTTCTTTCTAAGGCCAAGCTAACTTCTGCTCTTTTCTCCTTGGTTAATGAGTTCCAATTGGATATAAGAGGATAGGACGTGGAGTCTAGGATGAAATGTTCTAAACACGAGAAGAATATAGGTACCTAGATCAAGTGCCTAATTTTGCCAGCCACAAAACAATGCCTTCAAAATAAAGTTAAGTAATTTATAAAGAACCATATGACTTACTGTCTAAATCACTAACATCAGAAAAAACAAATGGACCACTCAACAGGATTTACACTTATATTTGTTTGTATAAGTTTACACAACTTATTAGCAATGTAATTAGTAGCAATGTCAGTACTGAACACAGATCTCCAGCCCCTCAGGAAGAAACTTTTCCGTGTTGTATAAAACACGGTGCCAACGTAAGGTGCAAGTACTAGATTTTATTTTCCTTCTTATTGAAATTGAACCATTATTTTTTTCTTACTATTTAGATCGAGAGAAAATATTGGTGTTCTCTAGCTTAGAAAGTGTTGTAAATGCCAAACGTTAGTAGTAGTTCTTTAAAGAGTTGAAAGAACCCCAAGGACTCATTAGGACTCAACAGAAAAACAGATCATGGTCAATGACGGTTGTGGCAACAATGTGTGTCATAGTTCCACAAGGCACGGATTTTTGTTTCTTTTCTTCACCATTGTATTCTTAGTACCTACAGTGGCACCTAACAGACTGTATATGCTCAATAAATATTTGCTAAATGAATGGGCATAGGAGAGGCAGGGCAGCAGATTCAATGTATATTATAATATGGTTCCGAGGTGAAGGAAAACAAATAGCAGAAGCTAAATTAAATAAGTGAGCTTTTAAAGAAATCACAAGTAATGCTCAATATGGTAATTTTCCCACAGATACTAATGATTTAATTACTTTTCTTCACCTTTGCCCAGGTTGCATATACAGCATTATTTCCTGAAGACATTCCATCAAATAAAATAATCCTGAAGGTCGGTGCCAAGGATGCTGATATTGGATCCAATGGAGATATACGATACTCACTATATGGATCTGGAAACAACGAATTTCTTCTAGATCCAGAAAGTGGTAAGGTGAAATTTTTTTTCTTGGGATAAATGTCAGTCTTTGTTGATCCGAAGTTCAACTCTCATGTGCTGTCATTACTGGTGGATAGTTACTACACTAGAACCTTGATAGAATGCTCTGGTTTCATGGACTCTAAGAAGTAGTAGGAGCACATGGTATGCAAATGTGGGTGCTCTGGACCACACAAACTACTAGGCTTACAAAACTTGCTCAAACTTTACAGACATATGTTAGCATCAAGTAAGCAGATATCTGCTTCTAAAGGTATAAATCAATTTATATCACCAATGCAGATTGCTACACAAACTGGACAGCAATGTACAGTAAAGAAAGTTTCCTTTTTTTTTTTTTCATTTTGAAATCCCTTTTGGGTTCCTTCTGGATTGATTCTTTCTTTCTTTCTTTCTTTCTTTCTTTCTTTCTTTCTTTCTTTCTTTCTTTCTTTCTTTCTTTTTGGAGAGGTTTTTGCTATAGGGTGTATGCACTCACCAGAAATACAGAGAGAGACAGAAAGCAAGAAATCACCCCAGGGGGCATGGCCATTCTGCAGTCCCTTCTCTTCCATTCTCCTCTCAGGATTTTGGGCACACATGCACACGTGCCCAGCGTGAGCTTAAGCCAGTGGGTCTGGGACTTGAAACATGGTCAACTACATAGGAGTCCAGAGATATAGCCATTATGCCAACTGCTGGTCCCTGAAGTCCAGTATTAAATAGCGAGATGCTACTATGTGGTGGCTGACAATGCATGGGAGGCCCTGGTCTAGTTTCTGACCCAGTTTACACAAGCCAGGCATGGCGATGCACACTTGTGGTCCTTCCTAATTGGAAGACTGGGGAAGGAGGATTGTGACATGGTCGGATCCTGTCAAAAATATCTCTCCACTATATGGCATAATGGTCACATTGCTGGTCTCCCATATGGTTGACCATGGTTCAAGTCCTGGACCCAGAGACCTGAAACTCACTCTGGGTACATAGGCATGCGTAAGGAAAATGGAGGAGATGGGATTGCAGTATGGCCATTCCCCCTGGGGGGTGATTTATTGCTTTCTGTCTTTCTCTCTCTGTCTCTGTCTCTCCAATGAGCACATGCACCCTATAGCAAAAATCTCTAATAATAATAATAAAAAAACTTAGGCTAGTTCCATAGCCTAATGGTTAAAAGGAATCAGATCCCACATGGCCAACCATGGTTTGAACCCTGACCCCAGTGATTTGAAAAACATTCCAGATGTGTGTGTATGCATGCCTAGAGTCTTGACAGGATGGAAAAATGGAAAGAAGGGATTATAATGTGACCACATCCCATTGCAGGACTCTTTCTCTCTCTCTCTCTTTCTCATTAAGATTTTTTTAAAAAATGAATAGCTTACATATTTCTAGTTATGTCATGCCTAGTGAACAAGAAGGAACTTATGAGTCTCCAAAAAGCTTATGGTTCCTCCCTGCCCCACTCCCATGTCAGCTGTATCCTACTAGGAACTGCTGATTTAACTACATAGGAATACACTTATAACCTGTGTGGGCCTAGTGATCATTTATTCAATAGGTAACACTTATTGAGTAGCTAGTAGACATAAACACATTTTATGGCATATTTGTGGTAGACTCTGAGATAAACAAGACAAATCATGCTCCAGGGATATTGTAATCTAGTAGAAAAGATGGATGAGTAAACCAATAATAATAATAATGAAAGGCAGAATAAAATGAGTACCCAAGAGAAATATAAGGGAGCTATATCTGGGCACAGAGGAGCAAGTTGCCGAGATTCTGATGAGAGGGAAAAGGAAACTGTTTAAGGAAGGGCTGGAATCTGAACTGAGCCAGGATTCTTATAGCTAAAGCAGAACCCTGCAGGTTATAGGGACAGCATGAACGGACAGCACAGCACATCCAGGGAATGTCACATACAAAAGTGGCAGGAAAACAATTTTAGTCCAGTCATAAAGGGTCTTAAGTGTCCCTCTGAAAAGTCACCGGAATGCTTCTTGAGTAGGGGAGGAAAATGATTTGTGTTTGAGAACTCGCTGGCTGCAACAGGGAAGCTGGGGAAGGAGCTGTCTTGTAAATGTAGGTGGCCTGGTCTGAATAATGTCTATTTCAGAGTAACATGTTATGAGTCAAACTTTTCACCAATTAGCATTTCTTCAGGCTTGTCACTGTGCTTGTGGTCATTATCTATAGAAACTTACACCACAACGAAATCTCGAAGAGGGCCATTGTCCAGCACCATTTTAGCTATTCCAGTGGTTAAAATACTGAAATAACACATCCCATGCTGGCTGCGAAATAATTGTTGCTCCATGCTCCTCAAGTTTTCCCCAGCCTGATACCTGTCCAGCAACCACAGCCCCTTCCAGAATCCAGCAAATAAAGGATTAACATTGACACAGAAGGGGTCCTTCAAGACCCTCTTCTGCTAAAGCCACTTTTTATTTTTATTGCCTTGTTTTCTTCTAAAAGATGGGATAAAAAGTTGAGTATCTGGAAGCAGGGACTGCTTTTCTGGGTCTACGGGTTATCAACATTACTGACCATCACAAAACTAAAGATACTGGTCTGTGCTCTATGCTCTTTCTGGGAATCCAGAGACTGATCTCTGGACCAGATCATGAGATTTAAGGAAGTATGGGGCATCTCCATGAAGCCGAAAGAAAAAACTCCGATACTACAGGTTTCCCAGAGGGACACATTCATTTGTAGCTCTTGCAGTTGGTTTATTGTTGCTTATGTTCTAGAATCCCATGAATTTTCCCTGATATAAAAAAAAAACAATTTTTTTTTCAATTTGCTCTATTTTTCTAACTTGGGCCAAATATCATTGGTTCTTCCTGTATTAGAAATTCTTTATATAATTGGTTTTCTGCTATTCAAAGAAAGTCAGGTTTTTGAAAAGCCTAACCATGTTGCCACTTACTTTCACAGGAGAGTTAAAAACCTTGGCTCTGTTGGACCGTGAGAGGGTCCCTGTGTACAACCTGATTGCCAGGGCCACTGATGGGGGTGGCAGGTTCTGCCAGTCTGATGTCCGCCTGGTCCTGGAAGACGTGAACGATAACCCCCCTGTGTTTTTGTCTGACCACTACAATGCCTGTGTCTATGAGAACACAGCCACTAAGGCTCTCTTGACTAGAGTTCAAGCTATGGACCCCGATGTGGGTAAGTTAGTTGCACTGACTGGGTGTCTCCCTGTTCACACATCTGAGACACTGTCTTCTATGCTACTCTCTCTTTGCCCCTTGATTCCTTGCTATGAGAACATGTACCTTTAAACTACATTTAACCTGTAAACTCTCCACCTGATATACCTCATATGCATGAGAGAACTCTGCAAGTTGTTCTCTCTTCTTTTCCTAGAGTTTAAAGAAGAATACAGGTTAATATCAGTTATTCAAAGTGCTTGGCACCTGAAGTATTTGAGATTTCAGATTTTTTTAGGTTTTAGAATATTTGCATATACGTTATGAGATTCTTGAGATGGGACCCAAATCTAAAAAAAAATTTGTTGATGTTTCATATACACAGGGCCTGAAGATAATTTTGTATAACATTTTTGTATTGGCAGCATTTTGATTGTGACTATCAGGTAAGGTTGGACATGGGACTTTTCACTTGTGACATCATGTTGGCACTCAGTAACTTTGGGGTTTTAGGGCATTTCAGATTTCAGATTTGGATTAGGGATGCCTAACCCCTACTGTGAATTCCTTTACCTTTTAACGGAAGGGTTTAGGGTATTTTCTTTTTTTTTAATTTTTTTTTTTAAAAGCTTTCTTATTTGCCTCTGTCTCTTAAACATAGTTAAAATGCTGTGCTGTGTGGCAGGAAGAATTCATTTCCATTTCTATGAAGAATTGCATCACATGCTTCAGCTGAAATATGACAATCTCGATTTATTGTTGTGCCCCGTAGTGCAAAGACCAATTACTAAATGTGCTGCCAGTCCAATGTGGATTTTTAAAACTGCCATTTTCCAGAGTATTTTCATCACTTATAAACTGACATTATTAGGCAGAATAGGGGTGGGGGAGATAAGAAGGAATTAGAGTTGAAAGTTGCTAATAAAGTTTGTGTTTCAAATCCACTTTACATAATGAGATGGTGAGTTAGGAAAGACTAGAGTTAATTGCTAGGTAGACCTTCTGAGAATGCATAAGTTATTAAGGTGACTACATGATGGAATGTAAATATGAAAGGGCATATAGACAGCCTCTTGGTTGTGCATTTTAAGGGCTGTAAATCAGAGAACTGGGAATGATGGGGTGTGTCTGCTGTGCTAAACAGGCCTTTATATAATTCAGTGTCTTATTGCTTAATTCTGAATTGAAAGAAAAATTATTAGACTAATGGAAAAGTAAATACATGATAATTAGTTGAAAACAAACGAAGAGCCCAGGGTCCCTGCATATTTCCCCTTAGAGAAATCAGTGGCTACACTTTGAATTATTGCTCTTACTTCATTAGCATAATTTTCAAGGCTGAAAACCAGCTCTTTACAAGTCTGCATATTATACAGCTTTGTGAAAAATGCCAAAGAGAAAAAGATGTTTTTATTAATTCTATAATTATATAATACCTACAAATACTCTTCTTTAAGAGATGATTAGAAAACATTCTCTGTACCCTTATTAGCACACTTTCAGGGAAAAGAGGACAGAATTAATATAAATAATATTTTAATCATTTAAATTTGATTTTGAGAATGTGTGATTAGGCCATAGATGACATTTTAAAAGCTAAAGAACTCGAATTTTTCTACTCTTTTCATGAAGGAATTGGGTGTGTTCAAACTACAAGAGACTGATGAACACAAAAGTCTGATGAGTGCACGTGATGGTGTTTAAAACTCTACAAGGGATTGGACAGGGTGTGGTTGACTCACAGACCTGGTACTTGGAGCTGTTTTGCAAATTGTGAGCTGTCTTTCTTTTACTTCTTCTTAGTTAGCAGGCAAGGTTGAGAATTAGGGAGGAAGGCATGTCTTGAAGCTGGGCATTTAGCAGGGCAGAGATGCTGAAGATTTTAAAGGATTAAAACCAAACTGAAGACCTTATCAATGCTGTGATCTGCTCATTTGTGATAATGAGCAAGAGGCATATGTTTAGAGCTTCAGAGACAGAAGTGAGGGGTACCACTGATGCGTGTGTAACAAGTGCATTTACCAGCCCATGGTATCTACCTCAGGAAAACCCTGGCATAAGACATTAGATCCTGGTCCATCTTAGTTTTTATAGATATCTTTTAGTTTTAAAAATAAAAGAAAATTTAAGAACTAAGGTAGCCAGGAAAGAAAAAAATAAACACTTCTGAAAATATAAACTGAGCACCTACTATGTCCCAGGCACCATATGGGGTAGTGATTGAAGGTCTTGGAAGCCTTCTGGGGATTACAGTAGCAGGTGCATCCACCTGAGCTGCGATCAAATGAACGCCCACATTATTGAGACTCACTGGGTGTCAACCATTGGTGATTTATGACCTTTTCATTAGCAACCTATTCAGAATACTTCCTCAAGAGTTACCAGTTTTCTGTCATGTGTAAGGTAACAGACTAGTGTGAGCTACTTATTGAGTTTACCAGGTTGTGGAGAGAAGGATACATCTTGGGGTCAACCTGAAACTCCATCTAAGAGCTGAGTTCACACACAATGGCTATTGGACTAAAGTCACCTCTCCAAATCTGTAGTTCAAAGGAATTTGGATTAGTTGTCAGTATTAAAAGTCAGTCTTTTAGCAGAAATTTAGATTTCTGGCTTTCTTTTTTTTTTTTTTTTTTTTTTTTCTAGTAGTGGTTTTTGCCCCAGGGCATGTGCGCTCACCACAGAGAGAGACAGAGACAGAGACAGTAAGAGGGATAGTAAGAAATAAGCCCTCCAGGAAGGATGGAGTCCCCTCTTCTTCATTCTTCTCCTGGGTACTTGGGCGCACACACAGGTGACCAGCATGAGTTTCAAGCCAGTGGGTCTGGGGTCCGAACCACTGTTGGTCATTTGGGAGTCCAGTGATGTAGTCATTACACCATCTGCTGGTCCTGATTACTGGCATTTTAAAAAACAGCACCACTCAGAAGACCGAGCAATTCCAAGCACAGAGGTCCCACGTAAACAGCAGCTAAATAGCAGCTGCCTCCTTGATATCACCCACACCTCTCACTCTGTGCTGCAAGCCACTTCGCCTACTTATGTTACCACCTGACCTAACAAGGAAATGTCTGATTTGGGTAAACTTTTTATTTTGAAATTAGTATGGATTCACAGGAAGTTTCGAAAAAGTATACAGTAAGGTCAAGTCCCCTTCTCACCTGGCCTGTCCCCCAGTGATAACATCTTGTTAAACTGTAGTTTGCATTAAAAACTAGAAAAGTGACATAGGAATGATCACATTTTCGCACACGTGTGTGTGTGTGTGTGTTTCTATGCAATTTTATAGCTTCATGTAACCACCACTACATTTATCCATCCATCACAGGGCTCCTTCCCACTCGCTCTTTATAGCTACATCCACCTCCTTCCTAATCCCTAACTCCTGGCAACCACTAATCTCATATCTATAATTTTCATGTTTCAAAAGTATTGTTTAAATGAGATCATATAGTTGTAACTTTTTGAGATTGGCCTTTTTTCTCACTCAGCATACTTCCCTTGAGATTTGTCCAAGTTGTCTAACTAGTTTTCAATGCTAGTGAAAAACATTGACCCCATTTGTGTAAATGACAAGGATAATATTTTGTGTCCCTCCAAAATCCATATGTGAAATCTAATCCCCAATGTGTTGGGATTCAGAGGTGCAGCCTCTGATATTTCATGAGGGCAGAGCCCTCGCTTATTAGCACCTTTATGAATGAGGAGTGAGGGAGCCTGTTTGCCCCTTCTCCCATATGAGGACACATAGAAGGAACCATCTATGAAACATGGGAACACCAAATCTGCTGACACCTTGATCTTGGACTTCCCAGCCTCCAGAACTGTAAACAAGAAATTTTTGTTGTTCATAAATGACCCAGGCTACACTATTTTGTTGTAGCCTGAATAAACTAAGATGATCAACATTTGACTACAGCATATACTAGGTTACTGCAGAAAAAGGGCAAGGATATACTCATTTGAAATCTGATTCCATAGTGTCATGAATTCTAAACCTTTCCTGAAACTTGTGAAACCTTCATACCCTGGTTTTCTCATTGTAAGGTATATTATTGCTTTTTGCCAAACAACTCTTGGCTATGTGTCATTCAACATTAATGTTACAGTAACTGCCTTGGACAGAAATGAAATAAAGACAGGAGACAAGATAATTTTCATAAGAAATAGCACTGTAACTCTAGATTTTAGTATTCTTAGTTTTCCTGTAAAATGGAAATATCTTCAATCCCATAAACTAGTGACGTGACTTTATAACCCAACATTTATAAAAATGTAATCCTTTCAGTAAAGAGGTGACCTTTTATTCCATTACCTCCTTGGGGTTAATATTCTACTATTTAGTCTACCTCTTGGAGGTAAGATCAGTTCCCAGGTTCCCAATTTTAAGGGTTTTTTAAATTAGCAAAGGGAATATGCAGTGATGAGGATCAGAATAAAAACCTGTGACCATTTTAGAAAAAGTGACATGAACATAAAATGTGAATTTGCACTGGGGAGTATACTCTAGTGCATGATTTATTAAGAGGCCAATTTCCAGATATTTGAGTTATGAGAGGACATATTTTTTCTCTTATGGATCAGGGACATAAAGTAAGAAAATGTTCTAACGAGCAACTCAGTTACTCCTTTCCTGTAAAATATTTCCTACAAGGTTTGGAATTTCTTTCAGGGGTTTCAGAGAAACTTTTAGGCTTAGAACATACATTGCAGTTATTTTCCATTTAATTTTACAAGTATTTAATGAGTCGTGATGTAATAGGCACCATGGAAGGAATGGCAAGATTCTCAAAGATGAGGAATGTGCAGTGACAGCCACCAGGTAATATATAGTAGTAAAACAGTTGAATCTGGAACACACATACTCTTAATAAAAGGCAGAGCTCCCAGAATGAATAGGATTTCAATGCTTAGAAGTAGGAATGCATTCAGAAAGACAAGGACCATGAGGATTAAAGTCCAAAAGTTGGGCAAGTGTGGGCCTGACTAAATAGTTAAGAGAGTATTACTTAGTTCAAGATGGTGGAGAGAGAGAGAGATGAGATGAAGAAAAGTAAACCAGGCCTTGATAGTGGTTGTTCATGAAGCCATGGAGGATGTAGTGAATTCAAAATGTGGAAAAGAACCACTCGGTACATTTGAGAAAAGAAATACTCAATTCTGTTTTGGGGAATGCTATTCTGATTGAAGCCTCTGAAATAGATTAAAACAAGACAAACCAGGGGATGAGAAAGCTCCTAGGAAGGTGTTGAAAAAGACCATAACACCAAAATGATTGCAGTGGTGTTGGGGTTTCTAAGAAAGAAGCAGATGAGTGGCAGTTTGAGAATCCAAAGGTGAATTCTGTAGATTTAGGCAACTGACTGAACTGAAAGCAAAGTGGACTGGCCAGTCAAGATTTCAAATTTGGGCACCAGATGAAGGTGCCATGTGAACAGAAGTAGCATAGGTGACCTGAGAGAGAAAGTGTAGAGAGAAAGACAGAACATTGGGAGTGCATTGTGAATTGAAGTGTGGATCTCCAGAAAGAAGTTGGGAATAAAAATAAATTTTCAAACAGTGACAAAATGGAGAAGTCTTTCCTTCAAGGTAGGAAACAGACATGAACAGATGATCATTTCAAGAGAAATGTAAAAACAAAAAAATTTTTTTTTTTTATAATAGAATTGCATCTTTAAAAGTCCGGATGTTGTAAGGCTTAGTCCCATTGCACATGTAAATGTGCAGGTCCCAGGAGACACATTAAGAGAGCAAGGAGTTTTTACCTGGGGCAACTCAGGAAGCATACAGAATGGTATTAGCACTTAAATTGGGTCTTAAGAGTTGAGTATCAAACTTGGATAGACAAAGAAGGAAAGAGAGAGTAGAAAGGGAGAAAGAAAAGAGGGGGTAATTGTGTATGTGTGTGGGGTATTGTTTTGTTTGATTTAGACAGGGTCTTGCCGTGTCCTGATCCTCCTGCCTCTGCCTCAGAGTAGCTATGACTACCGACATATGCTACCACACCCAGCTTTTAGGGTGGGCCAGGAATCAAACCTGGGCCCCATGTGGCTCTGCTTGCCAAGAATTAGTGTCCAGAACCTGCTACCTCAGCTGGGCTTATTTTTTTTAAGTCTCAGCGGCTTAGCACAGCAAGTCTAATTCTTGCTCCTGTTAAATGCAGATCAGAGGGAGGTCATGACCCCTGTCCATGGGGCAGGGACAAGAAATAATCTGTAGAATCACCAAGAAATGGTCTCTATCCACATATCTCAAGATGGAGATTTGCAAATAGGCTGCCATTCCTCTTTTTTAGTCCATCTCAAGTAGACAAGTTGCTCCCAAACTTATACCCCAGTTGAAATAGCACCCCATACTGCCTCTGGATTCTCCTGGTGATTGCGTTATAAAGAAGACTGTGGCATATATCCTGGACCTGCATTCTGGAATAATCTTCTTGCACTGATGTAACAAAATACCACAGACTGGGTAACTTAACAGAAATTTGTTTTCTTTTTTTTTTTTTTTTTTTTTTTTGAGAGGTTTTCGCTAGAGGGCACGTGCGCTCTCCAGAAAGACAGAGAGAGACAGAGAGATAGAAAGCGAGAAATCACCCCCCAGGGGGGATGGCCACACCGCAATCCCTTCTCCTCCATTCTCCTCTTGGGATCTTGGGCACGCACACACACGCGCCTGGCGTGAGTTTAAGCTGCCGGGTCCAGGACGCGAACCGCGGTCAACTACGTGGGAGTCCAGCGACATAGCCATTACGCTAACTGCTGGTCCCCAGAAATTTGTTTTCTCACCGGACGTCTAAATTCAAGATGTTACATTGCTCAGGTTTTGGCAAGGAGTATCTTCCTGGTTTGTGGACAGCAGCCTTCTTACTGTGTGTTCACGTAGCCCTTCCTAGGTGCACATGGGTGGAGAGAGAGAGAGGTTTCTCTCTTTTTATTAGGCCACAAATTCTACCTATCATACCCCAACATTATTATTTCTTTAACCTTAATTACCTCCTAAAAGTTTTTCTCCAAATGCAGTCACATTAAGAATTAGGCTTTCAAAAAAAAAAAAAAAAAAAGAATTAGGCTTTCAATATATGAATTTTAGGGAGACACAATTTAATCCATAGCGCTATGTCTCATCACTCCCTCTTGGGCCACTCAACCTGGGAGGAGAGAGCTGCAGTGTTTTGAGGCATCCCTTTGAGAAGATCCACATGGCCACGTTTAAAGCAACTACTACTCAAATGAGCTTGACAATGACTCACACTTTCACCTCCTTTAGAGTCTTTGGTTGAGACTTCAGCCCTGCTTGACAGCTTGACTGCAGCCTCATGAGAAACTGTGTGCAAGAGACAGCTAGCTAAGTAACACCTTGACTCCTGACCCATTGAAACCATGAAATAATAAATATTTGTTGTTTTGTTCTGTTAAGTTCTGAGGCTACTTGGCGTGGAGCAATAGAGAACTAACACACTAAAGCAAGTTCATGAGCATTCTGGATTCTAGCCCCATATCCTTAAGAATCTTCTTCCCCCACCGTTACTCTCCTCCCACAGGCCCCACTATAAGGAGCAAGGGCTGTCATGCAGATCAGTGGCAACCAGAAAGCAGCCCACCATGGGGAGAGCAATTTAGCATGTTGGGAGCACAGCTGCTTTGACGTGGGCAGGGGAGGAATGATGATGGAACGGCTGTTCCTGTTGGTGTGTTCATGGATCCATGGACTTGCCCCAGGGCACATGCTCCTTCCTATAGAAATTGTAGCCCTATAGATACTAGGATATTACTACTGGAAAGGTCCTGAGATAACCCAGTCAAAACCCTTCTTTTTTGAGAAGGAAACATCCAGGGACAAATAGGCTTACTCAATATGATGTAGTTAGTGGCAGAACTAAATCAAAAAAGGCAGGTGTGGTCCCCTAGTCCAATATCTTTTTTTCCTTAGATTTTTGCCATAGGGTTTATGTCCTTGCCAGAGAGAGAGAGAGAGACAGAGAAAGTGAGAAATCACCCCCCATCCCCGGGGGAGATGGCCATGCTGCAATCCCTTCTCTTCCATTCTCCTCTTGGGATTTTAGGCACTCACACGCATGTGCCCAGTGTGTTTTTCAAGCTGCCAGGTCCAGAACTCAACCTGTGGAGTCAGCCATATGGGATCTGTTACCTTGAGCACCATGCTACCATGCTAGCTGCTGACTTACCAGAACTTACTTTTTTTTTTTTTTTTTTTTTTTTTTTTGACCAGAGAACACTTGCACTCACTAGAGAGAGAGGAAGAGAGGGAGAAAACATCCCTAGTGGGGTACAGTCATACCACAATCTCTTCTCCATTTTTCCATCTTGTCAGGATTTAGAATAGATACATGCACACATGTGCCCAGTGTGTTTTTCAAGCTACAGAGGCAGGGACTTGAACCTGCCACATGGGAGGTGGCTACATGGGATCAGTCACGTAGGATCTGGCTTCCTGAAACACTAGGCCACAGGGCTGCCCTAAGTCCTAAGCTTTTTTCTATCCTGTAGTAATTTTCAGGAGAAATGGTTTTGTTTTTAAATTTTATTTATTTATTTTTCTTATAATTTGCTACAGAGCACATGCATTCAACAGAGAGCTAGAGAGAAAGGGAAAGTGAGAAAGCAAACCGCCAGGTCCAGGACTCAACCCATGGTTGACCAATGTGAGAGTCTAGTGCCTTAAGCCACCACCTGCTGGCTCCTAGGAGAAAATGTTTTGAGAGAGACAATTCTGATTGCAGCCTGTCTTCTCTTCATCATCATACATAATGTTTCTCCTAATGCCTTAGAAACTGTTATCTCTCAGCTGCATAGGCCAGTGATTTAATGTTTTTTGTTCTTCCCTAAAGCTCTGTTATTCTCTGAAGTGTTAAATCTTAGCAGGTGGCTGAGGGACTATTAAAATGTCAGTAAAAATTAAGTAATCCTCCCTAAAGACTGAGAGACATGAGTCATTCTCTGGAGGATGTTGTGGTCGAAGCCCTTTGTCTGTTGTGGACATTAAAAAAAAAAAAACCATGTCTTATGTTTGAAGGTCTCTCCAGAGAACTCAAAAAACTTACACATATCATCATACTGTACAAAGAACACATCTTGGCACTCCCTCCCTACAGGTGGAGAAATTGAGGTCAAAAAGGCTAAGTGGTTCCTCCAAAGGCATTTGTTAAATGACCTGAGCAAAGATCTCTGGGGCCCCATAATCCTTTCCCTAAATTCTTTACCTCATACCAATAGTAGGACATCTGCTGGCATGCAGCTTGGACAGGACAGGACTGTGATAACCTACCAGTTCTGTGTCACCTTTTCTTTTTTCCTTTAATCAAACAGGCATGTACAGGAGGGAGAAAGAGAGGTATTCTTTTCTTTTTTTTTTTTTGAGAGTCTCACTGCATTGCAATCCTTCCTGCCTCAGCCACCCAGGGAGCTAGACTCGCAGGTGTTCACCACCATACCTGGCCTGATCAAGTTGGCCCAGCAGCCAATTCCCAGCCTCTCACACAGTCAGCCATCACACAGTAGTGCCCATCCACTTGTAATGTGTTTTCCCGTCATTTTCCAAAGCAACATCATATGTGGCTTTGGGATGATACTTGGTTAACTATCCCGGTTTCAACCCCTAATGGACTTAAAATAAGTTCTCGACCCCTCTGAACCTCTACTTCCTCTCTGGAAACAGATTATCACCCTCAGCTATGTCAGAATCCTCTGGGAAGCTTTGAAAACTCAGCAGGCTTAACAAACAGACAGACCAAGGCAGGGCTTCATCTCTAAAATTAAATTCATATAGTCCGAATCAGGGCTGAACTTTGTTTTCCTGTAGTTGACTGCAATGCCTGGCTTGACGCAGCATCTTCACCACATAGCATTTGTCACATACAAGTTGTTATTATTACCCTTGTTAAAATCCAATTTCTCTCCAACAGGTCAAAACACTAGTTGTCCAATAAAACAGGTAATTTCTCTCAGAAAGAAAGCATTTTAACACAAACACTCATTGGCAGGAGATTTGTTAGTTAGTTAGTTAGTTAGTTAGTTAGTTAGTTAGTTATTTTGAGATAGGGATTTTTGCTATAGGGCATGTGTACTCACCAGGGAGACCAAGAAAGCAAGCAAGAAATCGCCAGGGGAATGCCCACACCACAATCCCTTCTCTTCCAGTTTCCTCTTGGGATTTTGGTCACACATGCACATGCTCCTGGCGTGAGTGTTAAGCCACTCGGGTCCACCTGGACCCAAACCACGGTTGGCTACATGGGAGCCCAGCAGCACAACCATTATACCATCTGCTGGTCCTGGAGATTCTGACTTCTAACAGGTAGTTATAATGGTTCTTTCCCATCAGCTTCCTCATTCACATGTCACCCATTTCTAGATGCCACAGGTTGGTAACGGGCCAACCCGTTACCCATTGAGCTGCTATGTTGGATCGTTCCTGATTCAACACGCCAGTGCAGAGGATGAACCTAAGGGAGTGCTAGTGTGACTGGGGACTTGCCACTCACTCACCCCCAACCTCTGGGCATGTGCAGAAAATCCAAGGACCCCCATCCCTCGGACTCCACCTGGTGAACCCTGCTCCACAGGCATGATTCTGTTGTCCGTCATCTGCTGGTGAACTTTCCTAATGACTTCTTGGATGTTATAAAACACTTCCCACCCACTTACCCTCTTCAGCTGTATGCTTCCAGTCTTCCACCTCTCTCTGCTAATGTATCCACTAAGCCCCACTGTCTAGTTTATTCTAACTATGATATAATTGATTATAACGTTTCTGGCAACTTACGTTTGGCTCTGAAAATAGAAACTCTCAACTCCAACCCTTCTAAACTGAGCAACAGTGAGCCTTCACCCTTCTCTGAGTAGACTTTGCAATTTCAGCATTCCAAACCTCACACGTGTTCCTATCACCTGAAATGCCCTTTCTTCCTGTCTCTTTTTTTTTTTTTAACCTTGGTGCTCCTGACAACTCCTATCTTTTCTTGATGCCTCAATTCAGTTGCTTTTCTTCTATTAGAATCTCCCCTAACCCTCTCTCTCCAACAATCAACTCTCTAACGTTCATCTCCTGAGTCATGGAAGCCATTCAAGGGTAAAGGGTAGAGGTACTGGGAGCCATTTTTCTTTGTACCCTCAGTGCCTACCACACATCAGGAGTTCTTAAGTATTTATTGGGCAGATGAATGAATCTGTCACCTGGTCACACATCACACTTAGTGGCCTACATAGGAAAGTTTTCGAGTATGCTTGCTGGGCAGCTGTCCAGAAAGAAAGTTCAATGTACCCAAAAAGATGGGATTTGGAGTATTTAGTTGATGAATTAATTTACTTAGACTTAACTTTCCCATGCCTACCACAATGCCACGCCATAGCTGGTGAAAGAGTTTATGCCCAAAAGAGCTGCAATGTTTTCGGGATTACAGAAAGTACTCACCCAGTAGCAGGGCCAGCTTTGTCAGGGTGCAGCCTGAGCCATGGTACAGAATCCCTTGCTTAAGAGGGCTCCTTGCCTGATTTAATGCTGTGTCATGGCCATGTTACACTGTGTCATATTTTTTTAAGCAAGGGCCCTGTGTTTTCGTTTTGCATGAGAGCTCACATTTTATTATCAGCCCTACCTACTGATAGAGTCGACAATCCTCTGAAGAGTTTTGGTGCAGTCATCAGGATCTCCCTAAATCTGGTGCTGCCTTCTGGTTTTGTTTTTTTTTGTTTTTTTTTTTTTTTTAACTTTCTTTTTGTCTTTTATTTTTTTTTCTCAGATTAATTAAATTCACATTTTACATAAAGTTCCCATTATGATGTATACAATATACATATATGTATATAGTTTTCAACAGAGAACTCTACATTTTTTGGTGTTAAATGATTCTTCCCTTTGCCCCTCACGCCCACTCTCTACCACCCACTCCCGACCACCCACTCCCCTCCCTTATAGCCTCTGGTATCTACATTTATCCTTTCCGCTATCATATCATCAGATCTTTCTCCTTCTGCCAGAGTGCTGATATTATTATTATTTTTTTAATTGCACATCTTTACAGTGTACAGCATGGTTTTTTCCCAGCATGAGTACAGTTCACATTAGTCAAGACAATGATACCACCACATACATCATCAACAAACCACCCTTCACCCCTGTGTCCATCAAGAGTGATGTTTGTTCCCTGAATCCTTCCCCTCCGCCCTCCATCACTCATTCCCATTACCTCTCCCATACTGTCTCCAGCATCTGCAGTTGCCATCCCTGCGACCATACCCTCCAGTTCTTTCACCCTTTTATTTATTTATTTACTTATTCCATTTTCAATTATCAGCTCATAAAGTTTTCCACAATAGGGAACATAGCTTCTATTCAGGGTTGGGTCAAGGGTGGGTCTCGCGCAGTTCCGCAATTGTAGGTGAGTCTCTATGGAATACAGTTTCAGGAACGCGGTTCTGGTAAGCAGAGAGGGTTATCAGTTGATGCGGCACAGCATCCATCCTGTGATTACCGGGAATGGTGTTGTGGGGATCTGCAGCGTGAGTCATCCTTGAGTATCTGGCTTCCTTAAGAATGGTAGAATAGTTCTTGTTTTTCCCTGAGGTAATGCAGGGCTGGTAACCATCATCTTCTCACTGCCCATAGGCAGTGAAAATCCTCCTATACAATATATTTCTCAATTGGTTTAAGACATCTAAAGTTTCTTTCTGTTGCTTGTATTTGCAAGATCTTAATCCTTGTTTTCGGCTTCAGTTTGCCGATGGCGACCAGCAGCCACGCACAGGCCTGGCAGCCACACACAGGCTCGTGGGCTACGCCCGGGCGCGGGCCCGGCAGCTACGCGCAGGCCCGGCTAAGCCAAAGGGCTCCTAACCCTAGGAACTGGTATTCTGTCCATGGGAATATGCCAGCTTTAGTCATCACCCTATGAAAAACTTTTAAAAGGCAGTTAAAACAGAAGTAATTAGAGAGTCTATTTAAAAGTAATTGCTAGCTTAAAAAGTAATTGCTAATTCCATAGGCCTCCTCGTGGCAACTTTGTTTTATTTCATATCATCCAAAGGCATATTTCAAAGAGAGAAAAAAAAAAAAAAAGAGCAGTTAGTTTGAGCTGTTGCACTTGGTGTGATTTTATTTGCCTTCCACCAAGGATGAGGGAGAGAATTTTAGACTAGCCACTTTCTTTGACTGCTTAAGTAAAAAATCATTTCCAAAAAAAAAATTCTTTGAAATAACTTCATCCTGTGACCTTTGACAAAAGGCTTTTCTAAGTCACGTTAGTGTTTTTCTGAGGGCAAACTAAAATGAAGGATGGAAATATCCAGAAAAAGGAGCCTATGCAATATCTAAGGTTTTTTCCTACAATTATTTCTAATGGTATGTGTGTTGAGAATTATACTGGTCTGGAAAATAACTTGAAAATTTGCCTGCACTCCAAAATTGATATTAAGGAGTTATTTTTCTATGTATACGATTGGTATAATAGCTCTTTTACTTATTACAAACATGTACTGTTTCCAGTGTATAAAATCCAAAAGGATAAATAAACAAAAAGGAAAAACAAGTTCCTTTTAACCACGATTACCATTTTTCCAGAAGTATTTTCTGCCTTTTTTCTTTATAAAACTGGGTTCATAAACTGGATATTATTGTGTAGCCTGCTTTTTTTTTTTTTTTTTTTTTGCTGACTTGCAAATGTCTTCATGCGATATATATTCCTTTACATTTTTATGTGATAGTGTATATAGTATTCTATATACATGAAATGAATGTACCATGATTTATTTCACCAGTTGTTATTTTTGGAAATCTAGATTGTTAACCAGTTTTTTCACAAAGACAAATCTATGTAGCAATAGGCTTTAAATGTATCCTTGAGTATTCTTTATACTTTTTAATATAAAATACTCTTGATTTCTCCAGATTTCACCCTTAGAGCATCTTTAATTCTTTCAATGCATCACCTGCATGCAATATATTAGCATGACGGTTGGCTATGTCCCTGGGTTGTTTCTTCTTCTTTTTCCTAACTAATTAATTTATTCTTTCCATGAGAGAAAGAGACGGAGAAGGGGGGGGGGACAGAGACAGGCACTCCCAACAAGATTCTCATGTTGTGATTCACCTCTATCCTCAGCCAGCTAGACCCATGGGTATGTGCACATTGCCAGAGTGTTCAGGGAAGCATCTGAGTGTGAACCCAGGACCTTCCCATGCAACTTCAGAATTGCATAGTGTCTTGTCACTGCACCATCACTGCTGTCCCCCAGGGTTGTTTCTTTTACAGATCAACATTCATTGCTCTTTGTATGCCTGGTTCTGTGCTTAGTACTGAGATACAAGGATGAATAAGAAGTATTCCCTCTACCTAAATAGTACATTAATATAGTGGGAGAGCGGACATACATACAAGTAATGACCATGCAAAAATAGAGGCAAAATACTATTAAGGGAACAGAAGTAACCAGGGAATTTAAAGAAGCTATTCCAGAGGAGACACTAGGATGATGTCTTTGGGGTCTACTTCTCCTAAACTTAGTGCCTAAAATAGTTGAATAAATAGGTAGCACCCAGCAAATTCTTACTAAATGGAAGTATCTCCAGTCAGACAGACAGAAACCTTCCTTCCACCTCTCAAAAGAAACAGCAGTGTCCTTTAAGGATAAGGCCATAACAAAGGAACGCAATGATATTCAAAGCCCAAAGCGTTGTTTATCATTTTTCTTTGAAGCATAATCCTTCTAGTTTAAGTAAGAGGATGACTTAGTCACCGAACCTCCATCAGAAAGACCAGGAAATCTAAACATACTTGTGGGATTTCAAGGCACTGATGAATAGGCATTAATAAAAGCAGGAGAAAGTCTTAGTTTAAAAACAAGTTATTAGATTGCCCAGAGTGTGGGGTCACTGACCGTAATGGGACTGGAAGGAATTCAAAACATGATTGAAACATTCTACATAATGAAGGGAGCAGTTGGTTCTGTGAGCATACGTTTGTCAGAATTTACGAACGGAACACTTGAAATATGCTCATGTTGTTATACGTAAGTTATGACACCTCAATCAACCTGACATAAAAATAAGTGATTAGAACCAAAATTTGAAATGTTACTAGAATCTTATTGTTGAAATTGTTTCACAGGGTTTTTCCCTAGTTACTGACTCCATATAAATTCAAATCCCTTTAGAAGAGCCAGTTTATAGCAATTTATTACAGCCACAGTGTTCTGTGTGCCACCCACAGCCCAGATACAGGGCAGTTTACAGAAGATATAGTGATGGATGTCACAGACAAGACCTGCAGAGGAGGAGTCAGAGAAGCTGCCAATGTAAGACATCAGAGGAAGCAGAACGTAGCTCTTGCTGGTTCTTAAGCTTAAGAAGCCAGACCTTGGGAAGATCAACTCACAGGCTGGAGGCAAGGTCTCCTGTCTTCCAGGACTAGACCAAATTGCCTTCATTTTAAAACAAAACTTTGACTTTTATGTATAGTCTCTTGTCCAAAAGGTCAATCTTAACATTTGGTCAAATGACAAGAACCTAGACTCTAGAAATACCCCAAAGAAGAGAACATAGATGCCTCTGACAACTCATCACAGGGCTTCACAGCTTTTCCTACTGGAATTTTTTTACTTCGCAATAGAGAGCATGCACTCACCAGAGACAGAGAGAGAGAAATAGAGAGAGGGAAAGTGAGAAACCACTTCCTCAGGGGGATGGGCACACCACAATCCCTTCTCCTCCATTCTACTCTCGGGATTTCTCTCGGGATTTGGGGCATGCATGCACAAACACATGATATGATTTTCTTTTTTAAAAAATATTTTATTCAACTTCCTTCCTTTCTTTTCATTTAACCAGAGAGGGGCAGAGCGAGAGAGAGAGAGAGGGTAAGTGAGAAAGCAAGCCGCCAGGTCTGGGACTCGAACCACGGTCAGTCATGTGGGAGCCCAGTGTCCCTAACCACCACCCTACCTGCCGGCCCCCATGGTATGATTTTCAGGCTGCTTAGTTTAAGTCCATGATTTTCAAGCAACTGGATCCAGGACTCAAACCGCACAGCTGGCCTACCTTAACCTCTGCACCACCTGCTGGCACCCTCCTGGAACTTTTACATGCTATTTCTTTCCTCTGACCCCACTCCACAAAATGCCACTACCTATTACTTCCTTAGAGCAAATCAGGATTTTAATCATTCTCTTTTTTACTTGATTTTAATCCTCTGAAGGCTTGCCTGCTCCGTTTGCCGCCGTTAGCATGCAGAAACTTCACTTACAACAAAGTCATACTTCTCTTAGTAACCTGGCATTTCAGCATTTTCAGAAGCTAAGGAAGTGACTCCATCCTCATTAAATTGGGCTCAAATTGGACAAGAGAATTATGTACTTAAAAATACAGACGCAAAAGGATGGATTAATGTTAGATCTTAATATAACACATTGTGACATGTGGTAGGGGCTTTAGACCAATTAGCTGGTGAGTCTTCGGCGTGGGGTCATCTTTTCTGCTGGGTTTGTAGCAAGGGACAGTAGTTTGAAGGATGGCATTTATCAAATCCTTTTGGTTAGAACGTCCCCACTTTCATGACATGAACTTGCATTCATTTCACAAAGTCAGCCCCCCCATCGTCTGGTCACATAGCCCAGACTCAAGTGCTATACTGAGTACTGCTTCCAAACTGGCATTTATGCTTCTGACTTTATTTCTGAAAAGTATTGAAATTCATTGCAATTGTGTCTAAATTGCATTTTTAGTATGTTCCCAAAACGCATACCCTGCTTTTTAATTGAGAACTAACAAATCATAAGTGGTGTCATTTAGCAAGGTTTTGGGGCCTGGGTTTCCCACCACCACCACCAACCTTTCTGGTCTTACTTCCGTATCAGTCTGATTGGTAACAGAAAGGAGGAGGGAACAATAAATCTCCTAGTTCCTTCTGGTGTGAATGCCCACGATGCTGTCAGAAGCAAAATGTATAGGGAGGTGGGGGGTGGGGGAGTGTGGGTCAGCAACTTGGGAGGGAAGGGATGGTTTTCTGCTAGGGTAAAGCAGAAAAACCCTGTCACTGAGTTTAAATTAACAGAATCTGCCCGGAGGGGAGCCACGGTCTTTGTGTGGCTGATTAATGTCAGCCTTGTAAACGTAGCACTCCAACAGCAGAGCCAGCCCGCTGAGCGGGAAGCTTGGACAACTCGGCATGTCCTGCTTAGAGGATCAGAGCCCACACAATGCCTCTGAACAGGACTGGAAAAGAAAGCAGCAGACCTAGAACACAGGTGATATTTTTAATTAGATTTCAGCTATCTGTTCCAGTGTAGGAAACACAGAAAACCACTAAAAGCAACCGGTTAACAGACGAAAGAATGGAAAGTGCTCTGTTGGGGATAAGAAAATCTGTAATTTTTGCTTTATAAAAGTAAAAAATTTAAAAATACCAAAAGAATTAAAATTCAGTTCAGAAAATAAATAAAACTTTTCGTACTAAAAATTAGAGGTGCGGGCAAGAAAACAAAACACCTCCCCCTGACCTTGCTGCTTCAGTGACTGTGTGCAAATCCAACCCCTAGCTTGCCTAACTCATGAGTTGGAACCTCATGGCTTTAAGAAAAGTGAGTTAGAGAAACAGCAAGTCTTGTGGTGGTTAAAGTGCTGGACTCCCACATGGTCACCTGTGGTTCAAGTCCTGGACCTGACGGTTTGCTTTCTCATGTTCCCTCTCTGTCTCTCTCTGGTCAAGTTGAAAAATGGTAACTATAAAGAAAAATTAATTAATTAAAGTAAATCAGAAATTGTCTTCCTTCCCAACTAATCTTCAGGCCTGAAAAGGGAAAAATGTCCAGGTATAGATCGGAAGTCCCTAAGGAGACTGAGCAGGGATGCTAGGAAATGTAGAACTGTGCTTGTTGTCTGTCATGCTTACCTAAAAATGCTGGTAGCACCAGGCAAGTCCACCCGCCTTTGGTTTATGCAGCTTTGAAATGGGTTCTGTAGCTGCTAGCACATGCTCAGATGAAAGCACCTACACGAATTCCAGCCCACTCTTATTATTGGCAAGAGCATTGTACCATACGCTGGGGGGGGGGGGGGGGGGGGGGATTCAAACCCACAGGGAATGTAATGTGTGTGATTTGAAAACCCATGTGCTGTATTTATGTCCATCGCAGATGTGTTTTCATAAATGCAAGTTAGTGACTTTGAGAGGTGTCCTGAGACCATGGCATCAGCCAACATGGCTTCCGGAGCACACAGCTTGTTCTGACATCAGATAGTGCTATTGTTTTCCAGGTGCAAACTCCATCACCTTGGCAACCCTCTGTGGACTCACCCCAGGAATTTATGGTGAAGGAGTCAATCTTGTAGTCACTCCACAAGTAGCCAGAAAGCATCCCTAAAACCTCTGCTCTGGAACCTTATTGCAAGGAGCAGCAAGAGAAGAATAAAGCCTTCTTGTTTTTAATCTCAGCATCAATAAAACCAGAGGCTGATGTTTACATATTACAGGGTGGTTGTTTTGTAACAGAAATAAAAGTAAATGATGAAACTTTGGAAAAAATGGACTCTCTGGAATGGAACCAAGAACAAGCTCTCAGTGTTGACCTTTTGGTTAAAGCCACATAAATGCAATCTATGTCATCCCCTCTAGATATATGAGTTTATTGGTTTGCTGGGAATGTGGGCTTAAGGGAAATTGTACAGTGGGGAAGTAAAATACTTACCTCTTATTATTGCCAAGTGACTATCCCTTGGTGAGGTGTTATAATAGGGGACAGACACACACACACACACACACACACACACACACAGCTAGGTCTTTCCTTCTAAGAGCTTTTATTCTACAGTTCCATGACTCACAGAAGATATTTTCAAATGGTTGTCATATCTAAAGATCCCTGACTAATGACTGTTTTCATTAAGAGCATTTAGGATCACATGGTGTTTTTTGAGTCTACAAAGTTGTTACATTTTCCTTCTTATAAATCTTAATGAATAAAGTGAATTTGAGGTTTATAAACCATGTTGAAGTGCTAAGATCTTCTAATGAAAACAGTTAAATCAATCTTCAGAACCAGAAGTCAGTCCAGTCACCATTCAGTAATACGTGAGTTGTTGATCGACATTTCCTTTTTGCTATGCTTTAGCTTTAGTGCACATTAAGAAAAACTGGTATTCTGTTGACTGAGGGCTTTCCTTGAAGTCACAGAGATGGAGCGCATTCTTGGAGAAGCCTCTCCTTTCCGTGACAAAATGCTCTGGGGTAGTTAGCCCTTGGATTTCTTCTTCCCCCTCCATACTCACGAGATCCTCCATTCTTACAGCTTGAGTGCTGCTTGTACTCTTGACAACTCCAAGTTATAGCTCTAGCTCCAACCTCTCCTCTGAACTCCAGCCTCTCTAACTTCCAGGTTGCTTCCTTCCATCTCTGCTTCAATATTAAACCCCCATCCCCAGCTTACTCTTCCCCAAATGGGTCTTCTGATCTTTTATCCCAAACCCCATGCTCCTGCAGCCCTCTCCCCTCAGCTAATGGTAAACACCTCTTTCCAGTTGCTCAGTCCAAACTCTAAGAATCATCCTAGAGGCCTTGTTTTCTCTCATATCCTATATCTGTCACCTTCACAGTCTGAGGGGCTTTTCTTACCACCTCGAAGTTCAGAACATACCCAGGGACCCTTCACTTCTCACCACCAGTGTGCTCAGAAAAGCAGTGGATTCCGACCCTTTCCCACCACTGCCAGCACTGTTGCTCCTATTCGAACCACCATTATCACATGCATGGGTTCCTTCAGCATGCTGCTGCCTGGTGGTCTATGTCCTTTCAGTCTGTTTGTAACCAACACCAGACAGATCCTAAAAATCTAAACCACATCCCACAGCTCCCTCTCAAAGCCCTCCATTGGCTTTCATCCTCATCATCATGACCCTGCTAGAAATGGACACATTTCCTCAAGAACTGTCAGATGTTCATCTATTGCTGGAATCTCTAATACCTACAATAGTGCCTGATAGATTTTAAATAAACACATATTGGCATAATTAACCTATTGCTTGATTTCTATTTGTATTTCTATTTCTGTGGCACATCTTTACACACACACACACACACACACACACACACATACACACACACACACTGGCATTTGAGAGGTTTTATTAAAGATTTGGGGGAAGGTTACATATAACATATAAAGAATATCCAATTTTGGGGACCAGCAGTTAGCGTAATGGCTATGTCGCTGGACTCCCATGTGGTTGACTGTGGTTCGCATCCTGGACCCGGTGGCTTAAACTCACGCTGGGCGCATGTGCTCGCATGCCCAAGATCCTAAGAGGAGAATGGAGGAGAAGGGATTGCGGCATGGCCATCCCCCACTGGGGGGGTAATCTCTCACTTTCTGTCTCTCTGTCTCTCTCTGTCTGGCGAGCGCACACGTCCTATAGCAAAAACCTCTCCAAGAAAAAAAGAGTATCCAATTATTTCTGACATCATTGACAGTATTTTCCTAGTTTCTTTACCTTTTTATTTATTTGTTTGTTTTTTACAAACTGAAGTTTACTGTTTTGTCAGACCTCAGCTGACTGCCTATAGTGACTATTGTTCTCTTAAAAGACAGAAGAGCCATATTCTCCCCGTGCAAATCTCCTGGCTATGTTCCCCTCCGCTCATGCCCTTGTGTCATCCCCTGCAGGCATCAACAGGAAGGTTGTGTATTCCCTGGCAGACTCGGCCGATGGCTTCTTCTCTATCGACAGCTCATCTGGCATCATCATCCTGGAGCAGCCACTGGACCGAGAGCAGCAATCTTCCTACAACATCAGCGTATGGGCCACTGACCAGAGTCCTGGACAGTCCCTGTCCTCTCTTGCCACCGTCACCATCACCGTCCTGGACATTAACGACAACCCCCCTGTGTTTGAAAGGAGGGACTACTTGGTGACAGTGCCTGAGGACACCTCCCCTGGCACACAAGTCCTTGCTGTTTTTGCTACCAGCAAAGATATTGGCACAAATGCTGAGATTACATATCTCATCCGGTCTGGGAACGAAGAGGGGAAATTTAGCATCAACTCAAAGACAGGTTGGTCAATAGCAACCTACTTAGGGCTTCACTACTCCCATTTCTCTGACACTCTCACTGGTCTTCTTGGCGGGCTCTTTATCCTTTTTCTACCTCCCTGCAGGCGAAACAAATCTGGTGGAAGGGTCTACATGAAGACCTGAGTGCCTCCAGCACTCTGCTTCTAAGGATGCCCCTACTCCATGTGTAGCTCCTAGCTGTAGACTTCCTCAGCAAATTTTTGATCCTAGGTTGGCTTCATAGGGCTTGGAGGCAGCCATGTGGTTGCTGGCTGGAGAGGCAAAGTAGTATTTGCATGCCAAGCACAAGGGTGTGTTTCTCCCCTTTCTGTTTGTCCACTCAGATCTTATGTTTATGTGTTGGGAGATATTCCTGGAGATGAATTTCCACTTGCCCCTGTCCATGCTTAGGCTGCCACCCTCTGGTCACCTGCCAAGGCAGACCCAGATAAGGGATTTTGCACAGCGACATATAGGATTCTGAATTCAGCATCCCAAGTGCACTCTGTCAGCCAACTGGAACTGATGCTGTGTTTCAACTCTGTCTGTCCATTGCTCCTGGTCAGAACACAGCCATTTCTCTCCGACTTCTTTGAAAACTCTTAGGGGCTATGTAGCATCACCGAGGACCAAGGCGCCAGAAAATAGAGAGAGCTCTCTGGCCTTTCTCTTCATCAGTGAGTTCATGAGTATTAAGGGCATGTTGGGGAAAATAGAGATGATAATTCAGAAAAGAAAGTTTGGATATTCTTTGAAAAGTAACATACTTACTCCTGTATTTTCATAAAGTGTTTGCACTTCTATTTCAAAGCTTTTCTGTGACTAGTCTCATTTATTTACCAGTTCCCCTAGGAACAGTCAAAGCAGTTCCCTCCCATTTTCCAGATAAGAAAGGGGAGTCTCTCCTGCCTCCCTGCCTGTGGACATACTTCCCTCATCATTCAAGGAGTATCCACCTATTGAGCAAGATTGCAAAGGAGATCTACCCAACTTTGGATTGTCTAGTAAATACAAATAAGAAGCTATCATCATTTATAAAGTTTATTTTACATGGCAAATGTACCAGGTTCCTATTAAATTATGAGGTATTTCTCACATGTCCAAATGGGAAGACAGAGCTTTGGAGAGGACAAGTAATTTCCTCAATCTCCATTGTCATCTTGGGTTTGGATCCAGATCTTTCCAATTCTGGAATGCATTCTTGAAACTCAAAATAATTATGTGAGGATACAAAAAATGCAGGAGATGCAGTTCTCGCCTTAAGTATAGAAAGGTAGGAATATTAATGGAGGAACTGCATTAGCAGCTTCTCCCAGCAGTACCTCTGTTTATTAAGGTCATTACTTCAAATTAAAATGTATGGGATTTCCCTCATTTAAATATGGGTTAGCCTTAGTCTGTCTAGTTATGGCCATTGTATATGAACACCATAGGGAAATGGTTAAGTACCCTTTAAATTTGGCACTGGATAACAAGACTGGAATGCAAGAAAAGCACTAGGGGTGGTAAGTACAGAGAAAAGTTAATTATGACGAGAAAGGCGCTCTTGCTATAGGTATAACTTCGGTTTTTCACCTTAGTAGAAGGAGCCTACTAGCACTTTTAGCAACTAGAGGAGTTCCCTGTCTAGAAATGCAACTGGATGTAACCATCTCACATGATCTAATAATTGTTTTCAGGTTGGAAATAAATAAATGCCCTTAAGAGCCACTCTGCAGGAAGTGTGATGACCCGACTACCAACTGCAGAAGCAGGATTGAATCGCTTACCAGTGACTAGGATAGGCCAGAAACTGCAGTCTCAGAGCCCCTTCTAGAGGTGGCACACGCTAGCTGTTTTCACTTGTTTGATTTGCATAATTTAGACAGCTCTGTCATGTGGGCCTTACCTTCTCTGTTCTGCAGCAGTGCACAATAAATTCACTCTATTTGGTCAGTGCCCTGTGTAATTCCCAGGTAGCCCCTTTTCCATTGTGTCACCATACCTTGAGGTCTCTGAGATCTTTGCCCTCTTTGTACCATAATCGGTTCTTGCTTATTTCTTTCATAAGAGATAAAGTCAGAAAGACAAGCACTTACTACAGGGTCCCCTTCTGTGTCCCACCCCAGTTTCAGCCAGCCTAGATCACAGGTACAAAAGTGCACACCCAGCATGCTAAGGATCCTTTCCATGGGAGTCCAGGCTATGTCGCCAGGCTCCTGTGTCATAATAGTTTTAGATAAGCATGTTTTAATTTGGCAAGGCACCTTTGTGGTTAATTCCATTCAGTTAGGGCTGTAAGTATTTACTTGTTGATGAGGAGCAGGGGCTGGGGGGATCGCACAATCAAATCCACATGTCTCAGCTCATGCTCAGGCTTCCTGGGTCTACTTGAGAATTAGGGAGACACTTATCAGGGATGCTTCTCCCCTCCCCCCGTCCTTCCTGGTTGCATAAGTGAGAATGATGTCAGAGATTTTTCAGGCTGCTTGAGAGATGTTGAGGAACGTTACTGAAACATGCAGACTTTTTATTTCTCCTATGTTGTGTCTGATAGATCACTGTGCTTTAACTGACAGCATTCATCAGACTTCTGGGATGCTTTCAGTAAGGCACTGAATAAACAAGTTCCTGAATATCTAAAATTCTTGGCTGGAGATGATGTTATAAATATTACCTCGATTATACAACTGCTGACCAATGATTTTTCCCAATCAAATCTAAAGCACTCCATTCTCCTTCCAAGGGGGTATTTCTGTCTCTGAAGACTTGGACTATGAATTATGCAAAAGATTTTACCTGGTGGTGGAAGCCAAAGATGGAGGCACCCCGGCTCTCAGTGCCCTAGCCACTGTCAGCGTCAACCTCACGGATGTGAATGACAACCCTCCCAAGTTCAGTCAAGATGTCTACAGTGCTGTCATCAGTGAAGATGCCTTGGTGGGGGACTCTGTCATTTTGGTAGGTGGCAGGGAGTGTCTGGATATCCGGGACTAACCATCTTCAATACAGTGAGGAAGTGAACAGTTTCTCTTGCATTTCCATCACACTTCCTCCTTTTGGTGTCCTTATGTCCTCAGGAATGTTAGTCACACATCGGCCTTTCAGTGGTTACTTCTCCAGTGTTTATATTGGGAAAGGTTTGATTAATTTACACCAAGGTATTAGTGACTAGTAATCACTTATCTCCCAGGGGGGTATATTTTTCAAGAAAACAAAGCACTGTGCAATGAGTTTTTAATGATGGCTCCTACTGTTTTGTGAATGTAGATGGTAAGTTATTAGTTAGGAGGAATAACGTTTTTGTTTTAGTGAGGTTTTTGGAGGTCTGTTGCACAGCCTGGTAAATTAATAATAGTATACTATACATTTCAAAATTGCTAAGTCAGTAAATTTCAAATGTTCTTACCACCAAAAAGAGAAGTATTTTAATGATAAATATGTGTTGACCAGCTTGATTTTATTATTCCATATTGCATTAATATAGTATCACTGTGTAGCCCTTTAATGCATATAACTCTTCATTTGTTGATTTATAATTAAAGAATTATTAGTGGCTAATAATAAAATCCCTCCCACCCCCATACACACACACACACACACATACACACACACACACACACACACACACACACACACAAGATAGGGCAGCTACAAATGGGAACAAGTTTAAGGCTAAGTAGCCACTCTTACAGGAACCCTTCCCAAATGAAATTATTTTGTAATAAAAATAAAAAGAATCTATGTATTCTGAAAACCTAGGTTCCCTTAGGCCACAGATTACATTTTAAAAGCCAAGAGCCCTATCCTCACCACCCTTACCCTTCCCTAGCCTGTATAGGTCCCATCTATTCATTTCATCACATCTCTGGCTGTGGGAGGCTGCAGCCCCCTGCTGGATGGCAGTGTGCCCATCACCCTCCATGTCAGAGGTGGCCTTCCCAAGCCCTCTCTCCTTCCTGGATAGTACAAGATTATTTCCATACTTATAAATCCCAACATTACTAACATAGAGCAGCAGACAGTGGGGCAGTATGTTTGCTCTGTGGAAAAGGAGAGCTTTCTTGGGCTTCTTTAACATGGAAATGCTTAGGTTTAAAGAGAGCCTGACACAGTGCAAAGACTATTGTTTGTAGAACTGGGAAAAAAACCCAAAACGTTCCTATTTATTAGCTATGGGCTCTATCCTTACCGTCTGAAGCCCTGCACAAAATCAGGCCTTGTAGCATCAGACAAGGCCTTGTAGATAGGTAAAAAACAACATGGAAATACTAATAAAACAATAGCTACCCTCCTCCAGCCAATCTATCATCTCTCCTCCTTGAGAGGTGATCACCAGTATTGGTCAGCAGAGCTCCTAAGAAAACTGTCAAAGTTGTACATACTTAAACAGACCTGGGACCCTAAGAATAAATCTTTTCTCTGTATCTTGTGCCATGTCATTTTTGCTTGCTTTCCATGAAGCTAATAGCAGAAGATGTAGACAGCCAGCCCAATGGACAGATTCGTTTTTCCATTGTCAGTGGAGATCGGGACAATGAATTTGCTGTGGATCCTGTCTTGGGACTTGTGAAGGTTAAAAAGAAATTGGACCGGGAACGGGTAAGCTAGTTAAGGCCATCTTCCTTCCCACCCATCCCCATCCCTTCATTTAAAATCAGGGGCACAGGCTTCATCATTACTGGCAACCTAAAGAAATGCCAAGATTAAGTAAAGCCAAGGCATTTACTAGGGCAAGGTTGTCTCCAGGGACACAATACTTAAGTCACTCTGGATATCGTGTACTGAGAGCTTCCAGATTTTGAGATGATTTTAAAGGCAAAGTTATGAATGGGAGGGGAGAGTAGCAAGGAGCCTCGTACAGCAGTGAGCGGCTCAATTCTATACAGGGAGCAAGATGACCTCATGGTCATGTGGAGCCACTTTGCTTCAAGTGTGGCGACAGTGAGTCTGGTACTGGAAACATTTCAGGAAGTACAACTGGTAGAAAGAACTTATGGGAGGCAAAGGAGAAAAGTATTTGACCAATAAAGATGTTCATAAAACAAAAAGTTCAATGAGTGTTGGTGACATCTTGAGCTATTTCAGGGGCCTTATTTCAGATGCCTGGTGCCAAGGGGTGAGATGGACTAATTGTTTTCATTCTTAAGAAAGCCACAAGATGTGCATGAATTTTATTTCCTGATAGTGCTGCCTCAAGTAGATTTGAATCTTCTGCTTTTAGGAAAGAACTGGTCTCTTTGGGAACTTACCAGCTTCCCTGAGTTTCAGTTTGATGATACAGCATTTTAGCATGAGTGACTTCATTTTGGCATGATCTGCTGGGCCCAGGACAGGAACCCAGCCCAAAGCATTGGCTCCTACAATATGTATTTAATAGTATAAATATAATGGTTTTCCAGTCTAGGTAATGAGTTACAATGCAATATAAAGTATTTTGGATAGATCTTTGAAAGAATTACATGCCAATAATTGATGCTAGGAATTTTTATTAAGGTCTTTGCCATAGGGCACATGTGCTCACTGGAGACAGAGAGGTGGAGAAAGGAAAAGTGAAAGTCACTCCCCAGGGAGGATGGCCATGCTACAATCCCCTTTCATCCATTCTCCTCCTAGGATTTAGTTTGGGTATGCATGCACATGTGCCTGACCTGATCTTCAAGCCTCCAGGTCTAGGACTCAAGCTACAGTCAGCATGTGGGAGTCCAGTGCTTTAACCTCCATGCCATCTGCTGGCCCCAGTAATTTCTCATTTTTAAATCAAAGCAAATATGTGTCTTTCTGGATGGTTCAAATTTCAGTCCTTCTTCGAGTAAAGAGGCAGCGATCCTGCAGTCCTGGTTTTATGGGCAACTTTGGTCCAAGGTGAGAAGATACAGAAGGATCACCTAAAGCATCTGGATCAGAAAGAATGATCCAGAAACTTCCTGTTCAAGGTTAAACCAAGTTTCTAAATATTGTCTTTCTTGACCAAAATTATGTCTCATCAAAGAGAAATTAAGTATGGAAAAGGATGTCATGGTGATGCAAAAAAGCAGACAGATTCTACTGGTTGGTATATCCACATATCCCCAGAATTATTAACACTTATAAATAAAACAGATCAGTTGTGACAACTGTGGCATCAAACAAAGGTCCAAAACCGTGGTTCTAACCAGGGATGGTTTTGCCCCCCTAGGAGACATTTGGCAGTGTTTGCAGATATTTTTGGTTGTAGCAACTGGGCAGAGAGTGATACCAGCTCCTGCTGGATAGCAGTCAGAAATGCTGCAAAACATGTTAAGTGCACAGTCGGGCCCCAACAACAAAAAATGATCTATCCCCAAAGATCATAGTTGAGAGACCATGTCTAGTGATCACAGTTGAGAGACCATGTCTAGGGAGCAAAGTGAAGATGGTTGATCTGTGACTGAGTCCAACCTGAACCTGCCATTCTTCTGAGTGTACACAGAAAGGAGGAAGCACTGCACCTCTTTACTGTCACCTCTTTGTGACTTGGCAGGTGTCAGGATACTCCCTGATTGTCCAGGCAGTAGACAGTGGCATTCCTGCAATGTCCTCAACGGCAACTGTCAACATTGATATTTCTGATGTGAATGACAACAGCCCCGTGTTTACACCTGCTAACTACACTGCTGTGATTCAGGTAAGCAAATCTTGCCTGCCAGGCACGTGTCCTTAGGCATCCAGCCTCCTCTTCCTGCTGTGGCTTGCTCATAATGGCTTATTGTTACTATTACTTAATGATAACTCATCCCTTCAGAGGGCAGGTATGAAAATAGCCTGATTCTTCTACTGTAACCAACAAACATGTTTAAGAGCTATTGAGGATGGGGTTCCTTCAAGTGTCAGCTTCTGTATGTACCCCACCTAGCCCGCAGCAGCCCTGTCAAGGGAGACAGTAGGGTGGCCTCTACTTTATACTCGCTAATGATTTGTTAGGGTAAGTGATTTGCCCATAGTCATGCAGCTGATAGGTGGGAGTGGCAGGATTTGATCTAGAAAGATCTAGCCTCTGCAACAAATAGATAAACAATCTCTTTTTCTAGTACCATGCTTCTTTGAAGCAACTTTGCACTATTCTGGTATGAGAGGGAGACTGCTACAAACTCGCTCATCAGTCAAAAGGAGATTGAACGTCAGGATAGAGCTGCTACTCACTAGAATTAATCTTTTATAAGCAATTTGTTTAGTACTTGAAATCTACCTGCTCTAAAATTAGACTGTAAGATGGAGTAACTGATGCCAGTGCTCTGCTCTCAGAAAGGATACTTCCCAGTATTTCTAGAAGCTGAAAGTCCACCTCTAGGAGGCTCAGGAAATCCAGCCCAGAATACTATCAGTGTAGAGAACTTAGAGGAGACAGAGACGGATGTGTTTATACATGTCAGGGGGCGAGAATGCAGATATTCAGAGAATCAGCTTTTGCTTGATCTAGTTTGGCTTGCGTATCACTTCCCAAAACTCCCAGGGCTTTGTGAAAAGAAGGTCAGATGAGAGTGGCAGGTCTTGGGAGGTGCCTCTGGAATAACATCCAAGACTTTGAGGGTGACCATCCACAGCTCGCCTCTCCCTGGCTCCCTGCTGGGCCACCCAACAGTCAGGCTGGCTGGCAAGCGGAGTGAGTGACTGCTTGTTACCACCCCACCGTCAGCGAAACTGGCCTCCTTCCTCCCCCAGTGGTCTTTCATTTTTTCCTCCTTCTCAGTGCTTTTCCCAGCAGCTGTTCATTCCACCCTCCCCAAGCCTAGGCCCAGGGTCTGCACCATCCTCCATTTCTCTCCCTGATTGTTCTTCTCCGTGACTGTCACCCACAGGGCGCTCTCTGCCCCACACCACCTTTGTGTGCATGCCCCAAAACAAAATGGGCTCTGCCTACTCAGCGTTCGGTTTTATGACATACATCCATCAACTTGACAGACTGTTTTCACATGCACAAGAGCAAACCGGCAATGAAAGAACCAGAGTCTTGGCCCTTGAGTGTGGCCACGTCCCCGTCTGCAGCATGGAGCCTGTTATTTTATGCTTGTCCTTCTCGGAGGGTGACCCGAGGGCCACATTCTCTCCCTCTCACCCTCTCTTCTATGGAGGAAATGGCCTTTATGGAGTGAGCAAACGAATCAATAAATCTCTTGTTTTGTGTGGTGCTGAGTGCACTGTCACTGTGAAATGATAAATCTACCATGGGAGGAGGCGGTCCCATGACTGATTCCAGAGGGAACCAGTATCTAGTTCCTGAGAGCAAAAGGGTCCTTGAGAAAAGGAGCAAAGTGACAGGTCCTTGATGCCCTTTTTCTCTTTCTTTTATCCCTCAAATCCTGTGCCTCCCTTTTCCCGGCCCAACATGACTCCCTTGTCCCCACACACGTGTCTCACAAGCTCTAACGCAGCACATGAAGGCGAGCACACCTACCACCCTAACAGCACTCCCATTGTCTCCGTGTCCGCGACCCACAGTCCTCTAATCCTAAACTGATGTCATCAGGAGGTCTGAACTAATAAAATGCACTTAGGAACAAACTGTGGAATGCCCAAGTCTGAACAGAGTAGGACAAGGAATTGGAGGGTTTAATTTGTCACTTTCAAAGGGAGGATAGACATGGATCCACAGAGTGGCAAGGAGGCTTTGTGTTCTGAGAAATAATCCTGTGATAGGATTATTACTCCAGAACTTCTGATCCAGTTAAGGATTCCCTTTGTCTTTATCCTCAAGGTGGGAAGTAACTACCCTTCTAGAGAAACAAGGCAAAACTGGATTTGGGGTGGGATGGAGTTAGAGGTGTGCATCTGCCACTTCCCTTGTACTTGGACTGGGAAGTTGCCAAGTTACCCCCTCCAAAAGCTTGCTATGGTTCCACTGTATCAGGGTTTGGGGCCTCAGTGGGGTGTGTTATGACAAGCATGAGGAAATGCCTTTCCATCCAACAGGTTGGATGTTTTCTTGGCCTGAGAGGATTTTCAGTGTAGTCAGGGAGGCTGGCGAATGTTGTTTATACCCAGAGCAATTCAGGTGAACTTGGGGCATTGCAAGCCCTTGAAGGAACATCCTTAGTGCCTGTAGTCTTTCAGCACAATGTCCTTGCAGAGTATTATCTTGTGGGGCAGTTGTGGAGAGGCAGCCTCGGGTGGATAACATGAGACTTGCAGACGCCAGCCTGTTTTCAGAAGACAAGATAATGCCATGGGGAATCCTTTCCGTTGAAAGCACTATATTCTAGCACAGTGCTCAGCTGGTAATGATGGGGTGTTTTAAAATGTAAAGAGAGGTGTTATTTATCCTCCTTTTTACTATACCCTTTTATGCAGGAAAATAAGCCAGTGGGAACCAGCATCTTACAGCTGGTGGTGACAGACAGAGACTCCTTTCACAATGGGCCTCCCTTCTCCTTCTCTATTTTGTCGGGAAACGAAGAGAAGGAGTTTGTGTTGGACCCTCATGGCATCCTTCGGTCAGCTGTGGTCTTCCAGCACTCGGAGTCTCCAGATTACGTGCTGTGTGTCCAGGTACGGCCTCGTTCTCTCTCTGCATCAGGCTGTCTCTCTCTCCTCTTCTTGTTTCTGTGCCCGTTGGTTGGTTTTTCTTTGTTGAGCAAGTCAACATAATTCATTACTGTGCAGGAATGTTCCCCTCTTAATCTCAAATTCAATTTCACACCAATAAAAGCGGTCTCTGTGTGTGAAATTGAACAGGAAGAAGAGAAGTATTATTGTTCAGGAAGGACATCCCTGTAGAGCAAGCCTGGCAGACAGTCACTGAGCATAAAGCTGAACTCTAAAACTTCCTAGGGATCTAATTGATCCCTAGAGACAACTCACTGGTTAACACAAGCAGCTTTATACTGAGTATTATCGCCACACAACCCGCCTTGGTGAAGCTGCCAGTCATTGTCTTCATGGGATGTAGCATGGCTTCTGCTGGGTGGGCCTTCCCCACTGAATCAGGAGGGGACCAAGGACTCAGCTGGTAATGACCTCCAAGTATTCAGTTCCTCAAGGTCCTTGGCTTGTGTGAAATAGAATGAGACAAAAGAGGCGGGTATGCAGAAGGAGCAGAAAATGAGAAACCACCTCTAAGTTTCCACTGTGAATTTTGCCAGTACCAAGATTTGGATTCTATCAGTAGATCCAAGTGACTTTTTCTACCCACAGACTCATTATTAATGGTAGCAATGATCACAATAGTGGTTCCTCGTATTGTACAGCACTGCCTTATGTGAGTTATCTCTTTGGATAAGTTATGGCTTAATCTGCTCCATAAAACCTTCAAAATTGATGACTGCTAGCTCTGAGCATGTCAATGAACTCTTCAGCTGCCACCCAAACCTCCTTCCTGATGTAAATTATTGGTCTGTCGGAAAAGTCATGACACGTTTTTGCATAGAAAGACATAGAAAACTACTTTGTGACTTTTCTGACAACCCAATATTACAGAAATAATTTTATATAACAGTATAGATACTCAAGATGAGAGATTTTCAGTGTCTTCTCACAGAAGCTGGTATGGTTCTTTGCATTCCCTCTCTGGCTGTGAGAGGGCAGATTTTTTTTATCTCAGACTTTGGAATCTCCACAGAGTTTTTCTCTCTCGTTCCTTATATTAAACTGCCCCCACGTCCTGCATTTACTTCTTTTATAAGGTTCCTATGTGCATCGCATACATCCCTTTCCCATTGCCTCACTTTATGCCATGTTCTGCCATCCTCACTATTTCACAGGAGCCTTCTGGATGATTCCTCCGGCTTCAGCCTCTTTCTCTTCTAATCTACCCTTGTATCCCTCCCAGATGACTCGTTCTACTTGGATTATGCCTTTCTCCCTCTTGGCTGTTTTAGGCGAAGGACTCAGGCAAACCCCAACAAGTCTCTCACTCCTACATCCGGGTGCGGGTCATTGAGGAAAGTATCCACAAGCCCACAGCCATCCCCCTGGAAATTTTCATTGTCACCATGGAGGATGACTTTCCTGGTGGGGTCATTGGGAAGATCCATGCCACAGATCAAGACATGTATGACGTGCTCACATTTGCCTTAAAATCAGAGCAGAAGAGCTTGTTTAAAGTGAACAGTCATGATGGGAAAATCATTGCCCTAGGAGGCCTGGACAGCGGCAAATATGTCCTCAATGTGTCAGTGAGCGATGGCCGCTTCCAGGTGCCCATCGATGTGGTTGTCCATGTGGAGCAGCTGGTGCATGAGATGCTGCAGAATACCGTCACCATCCGCTTTGAGAACGTGTCACCTGAGGACTTTGTGGGGCTGCACATGCATGGGTTCCGGCGCACCCTGAGGAATGCAGTCCTCACCCAGAAGCAGGACAGCCTGCGCATCATCAGCATCCAGCCCGTGGCGGGCACCAACCAGCTGGATATGCTGTTTGCGGTGGAGATGCACAGCAGTGAGTTCTACAAACCGGCCTATCTGATTCAGAAGCTGTCCAATGCCAGGCGACACCTGGAGAATGTCATGCGCATTTCAGCCATCCTGGAGAAGAACTGCTCAGGGCTGGATTGTCAGGAGCAGCACTGTGAGCAAGGCTTGTCGCTGGATTCCCATGCACTCATGACCTACAGCACGGCTCGCATCAGTTTTGTGTGTCCACGGTTCTACAGAAATGTGCGCTGCACTTGTAACGGTGAGTGCGGTTTTGAGAGTTCCTCAGAGTAGACTACTGTTCCTGGGATGCATGCATTTAATCACTCATTCAGCTAGTGATTGACTACCCACTGTGTGCCCAATAACCATGATAAATGCAGGGGCTGCAGGGGTAAAGATAACCAGCTCAGTCCTCACTCCTGTGGAGCCACAGGTCAGTGAGCAGCACGAACAAGTGTGGACAGGAGTCTGACTGCTTTTTCCTATTTTTCCAAAGTCCTTTGCAGAAGGCCTAGGAGGAGTCATGCCCACAGATATTGACAGACCATTTTGGCCCATTAGTAACAGAATTCTTTCTACATCCTGCCCTGGCATAGTGTTGGAGTATCTTTGTGCTGTATATTAAGCCTCTGTATCACTGTTAAAGTACATTCCTTTCTGATCTCAGCAACCTTCCTTTTCCAGCCACCACCCTAAAAGCTGTAAAACCCACCTATAACCTATGAGCCCCCACTTCCACATGTTCCACCTTTTTGGGCCAGACCAATGGAAAAATTTTTCACTAAATTCCAAACTCTGTCTCCTGCTCTCAAAATCAAATAAAAGGAACCCCAATACTTGGTCATCCTGGAGAGAAAGGCGTGTTTTACCTCTTCTCCAGGCCTAGGTCACTCATACTCTGCTTGGAAATAAACAGCATTAATTATTAATTTTTAGAGGTGGTTATTTTCCATCGACACAGGCAAGTCCATATGATAAGTGCAGTTAGAAGTTCAAAGTCCTGGGACTAGAGGTTGGCATAATGGTTACATCGTTGGCCTCCCACATAGTCGACCATGATCCAAGTCCTGGACCGAGTGGCTTAAAACTCACACTGGGCACATGTGCCTGTGTACCCAAGGTCCCGAGAAGAGAATGGAGGAGAAGGGATTGCGTCATGGCCATCCCCCGGGGGGGTGATTCCTCATTTTCTGTGTCTGGCTCTCTGGTGAACACATACACCTTACAGCAAAAATCAGAAAGAAAGAAAGAAAGAAAGAAAGAAAGAAAGAAAGAAAGAAAGAAAGAAAGAAAGAGAGAGAGAGAGAGAGAGAGAGAGAGGAGGGAGGGAGGGAGGGAGGGAGGGAGGGAGGGAGGGAGGGAGGGAGGAAGGGAGGAAAAAGAAAAGAAAGAAAAGAAAAGAAAAAGAAGTTCAAAGTCCTTTGGGAGGACCCAGTCAAGAGGGACAGTTTCCTAAAGGGAATACCCTGTAGGCTGATATAAAGATTAAGTGGGAATTCAGGGAGAATAGGGAAAACATGTCAGGCAAGGGGTAGGAGGAAGGCTTACAGGCAAGAGAGGACCCCACGCTGGGAAGATTGAAAGTGCTTTCCTCTCACTGGAAGGAAAGGAGCAGTGATGACAAATGAGACTTGAAAAAAGGCCTGGTGACCACCCAAGGGTCATTAGCCAAGATAAAGAATTTAGAAATTATCTCAAGGCAGTAGGCAGCACTGGCTGATTTGCAGTAGAGAAGTGACAGGATTAGATCTGTCTTTCACAAAGGGCGTGCTGGCTGCAAGGAGGAATGGATTTGAGGGGCCAGGCTAGAGGCAGGGAAACAAGTTAGGAAGCTATTGCCGAGGGCAAGGGTGGTTTGATTTGTTGCAGTGAGAAACAGGGGCCAGATGTCCAAGAGTACAGTCAGGAGATGGGTTCAGCCCTCAAAGCAGCAGGGATGGAGTGGTTTGTGCTCTCTGATGTAACTAGAGTCATTGAACCTTGAGCTTTACTAGTCAAAGGCCATGGCGGCACAGTCACATGCCCTGAGTGTCAGTGAAAAACATTGCTCTTTCCCTCTTTTCCTCTCTCTGACATGCGGAGCCACAAGCCCATGCCCTCTTCTAAAAGTACTTGTAGAGCTTACTAGCCGGTGTCAACTTGGTCTAAAGGGACTGTGGCCAGAAGGGAGGCCAAATGTAGAACATCCCTTTAGGTGATTGGGGACAGGCAGGGCTCCTGGCCTCTTCTTTTGTAAAAAGGTTTGGGTTGAAACTTAGAGAATGAGCTCATCAGTGGGGAGGCCCTTGAAATCAAGCTCCCTCCAAAAAGGCATTTTGACAGTTTCCAAGCAGCTCAGAAGAGTGCCAGACTCTCACTGTGATACCTCGTGAATTCAGGCTATGTTTTCATTAGGCAGATGCAGCAATGTCCAGACCTGTTGGATATGTAAATTAGCTGCAAGGTAATATAAAGCATGCATGCCAGATGAAATGCATTTCTGGCAGACATCACCAACTTGCAGAATTGATGATGCCAGCTGTCTGGGCCTTACCTAGATTTCCTTTGTAGGCAAACTCTGCTAGAGCCTTTGTGCATGATTCACAGCAGGCTTTGAGGGGGGTTCAGGGCAAACCCTGCAGGAGGAATTATACCATCTATTAATCTTTGTGCTTTGAGAAATCATTTCTTTCAGTAATAATCTGTGGAGGTAGCAATGGATGATGTAGGCCCTGAAGAGTCAAAGTGAAGATACAGCCTCTGCCCTTAGGAGCTGGCAATTGTGACTTAGCTTGTAAATGCCTACTTGTTCTAATAGTGCCATAATAGTGGGTTGTCGATGGGACCAGCAAATGGCGTAATGGTTATGTTGCTAAGCTCCTGTGTAGTTGACCACTGTTCAGGTCCCGGACCCAGTAGCTTAAAGCTCATGCCAGGTGCAAGTGTATGCATACCTAAAATTCCAAGAGGAGAATGGAAGAGAAGGGATTGCAGCATGGCCATATCCCCCCAGGAGGTGATTTCTTGCTTTCTGTCTCTCTGTCTTGCTCTGTCTCTCTGACAAGCACACACGCCCTACACTAAAAATCTCTCTTTAAAAAAAAAAAAATATATATATATATATGTGTGTGTGTGTGTGTGTGTGTGTATATGTGTGTGTGTGTGTATATGTGTGTGTGTATATATATGTGTGTGTGTGTGTGTATGTGTGTGTGTTTGTGTGTGTGTGTGTGTGTATATATATGTGTGTGTGTATGTGTGTGTGTATATATATATATATATATATACACACACACAGTTGTCAGGAACATGTTTTGCATAGAAAAATACTTCATAACTTTCCTGACAACCTAATAAATATGAGAAAGTAGAAAGGACAGAGTCCTTCCTGTGGCCAAAATCTACACAGAGACCCCTCTGAGTATAAGTTCATCAGAAAGAGACAGGGAGGTCAGACTTTGCAGAATTTTTTTGAAGGAGGGATTTGGAGTGAGATTTTTGTGTCAGGGATGGAGGAGCTTGGTCTTCATTTTGCAAAAGATACTAATGTTTTAAATGCAGTAAGTTTTAAGTTAATGTCCTGGCTCAGAACTCCTGTTCTCTAGTTCCCATAAGCCTTTCTATTCCCAATAAACATAGACTACCAAAGCCCCAGACATCCGAAGCAAGCATTTCCTCAGTAAGAGCTTTGTGCATAGGACAAGATCTCAGCCTCTTCTTACCTTCAAGTCACTCTTATAATTAAGCTGTAAAATAAAATTCTAGGGACCAGCAGTTAGTGTAATGGCTATGTCACTGGACTCCCACATAGTTGACCGTGGTTCGAATCCCAGACCCAGTGGCTTAAACTCACACCAGGGCGCGTGTGCGTGCGTGCCCACGATCCCGAGAGGAGAATGGAGGAGAAGGGATTGCGGCATGGCTATCCCCCCTGGGGGGTGATTTCTCGATTTCTGTCTCTCTGTTTCTTTCCGTCTGTCTGGCAAGCACACACTCCCTATAGCAAAAACCTCTCCAAAAAAAGAAAAATAAATAAAATGAAGTTCTAGATTTTAGCAGTAAAGGGAATTAAAAATGACATCTAACCCAGTTCTATCTTTATCAAGTGATGTATGATAATCTCAAGTTTATAAATGTAGTAGATACGTTTCTTGCCCAGAGCCAGACATTTGGTGAGAGTGGCATGTAGGTTCAATAACAATGCCTTGGGGTCCCTATTTTATTACTACAGCTTAAGAACAGGGACTCTTGGGACCAGCAGTTAGTGTAATGGCTATGTCACTGAACTCCCATGTAGTCGACCACAGTTCGAGTCCCGGACCCGATGGCTTAAACTCACGCCGGGCACATGTGTGTACATGTCCAAGATCCCGAGAGGAGAATGGAGGAGAAGGGATCGCCATGTGGCCATCCACCCTGGGGGGTGATTTCTCACTTTCTGTCTCTCTGTCTCTCTCTGTCTTTCTGGCAAGCGCACGCACCCTATATCGGGGAAAAAGGAAAAAAAAAAAAAAAACTCTCATAAAAAGAAAAGAACAGGGACTCTTAAGGCCAGATGGTGATACAATGGTAAAACATAACTATGTGTGAGGCCGGCCTACATGGGGAAGATTCTGAGTTCATGTCGAGAGACCTCTCAGAGTATGCTGGGTATACAAGTGCCCATGATCTGGGGCTGGCAGAAGCTGGGTTGAATCATGGCATCGAGACCCTGTTGGGGGTCCTGTCTTTCTGTCTCTCTCTGTCTGCTTCTCTCACTCATGGAAGAAAGAATAAACTTTACCAAAAAAGAGGAGCAACTCTTTCATTCTTTAATGTGAACTGTAACCCAGTGCTTTGTACTCTATGAGAGTGCTCAACCCCATTCCAGCAGACTGGTCATCAGCCTTGGGTTGATCACAGAGCGGCAGAGATTCTCTCAAAGTTCTGTGTGTCTGGGGCTTGCTAGAAATGTCCGTTGCTGAGACCCACATTCAGATAGGAACAGTAGGTCTGGTCTATCCTTGTAGCCTGTGTGACTCTAATATTGGGAGTCAGGAAATCAAACTTTGAAAACTGTCACAGCAAGATAAAGAGAAAAGAATTGCCTCCGAGTTCAGGGAGCAAGCTCTTTGTTGTAATAATGATAGCTTTCTCACTTATTCTAAAATTCCTTTTTAAATAAAAATATAGAAAAGAATTTTTAAGGTAAGCATTAGTCATTTTTAGCTATCTTGTCATTTGTTGGAGAGGAGTAGTCATTGAATTTAATAAATGTAGCCCACCACCAAAGGCACACATCCAAACATACATGTGTGCACACATACACATACACAGATGAGTACTGGCTGCTCCTCTGTTCATTCAGAGGTCGCAGATTCATTAAATGGGCTTGCCCCCCACTTGGTGGAATAATTAGCTTGACAAATAGAGGTAGCCATCCTCTCTGCACTATGTAGTAATGTTTATACAGTTTGACTTTGGCATTCTATCTCCCTTCTCATTTCCAGCTTATCTTTCTTTCATGCAGATTTTTTGGGTCTGATTATCATCATTAGCATCTTGAACCAAAACGCTGAGTTGTTTTAACAACATGAAAGCAGAATCGAATTTTAGTGCCACATAAACTCGGTAAATTCCACGCACTATTAAGTATCACATTTGTACAGAAATTCATGAGACACACAGTTCCGAGGTCATAAGACAGCTCTTGGTGAACTCCAGGTGTTCAGTGAACATTGGCACATTGGCATATTGGCAGGAAAACCTGACACCAACTTAAACGAAAGGAGAATGATAGCTCTTGAACTCCAACAGTATAGAGGAAATGATAGGAAAGGGTGCCCGGACAGCTCAAGAGGCTGTACTGACCCTGCGTTTCAAAGATTTTATTGACTTCTCAAGAGCATGACAAAGATATTTGTGCAGGAAAATGGATTCCCATTGAGACCATCAGAGTTTTAGATCAGTGTATTTATGGTAGTAACAGCAGAAGTGGATGCCTGATTCATCAAGTTTTCATTCATAGGATCACAGCATAGAACCTAGAAGGCCCACGTGAATGGGTATTTACCATCGGCGAAGCACTGTGCTGGACAGAGACAAATAGGTAGCATGATGGTTAAGGTTCTGGACTCCCACGTAGCCAACCTTGGTTCGAGTCCGGACTTGGAGGCTTGAAACTCATGCTGGATGCGTGTGCATTCGTGACCAAAATCCCAAGAAGGGAATGGAGGAAAAGGGATTGCTGCATGGCCATCCCGCCAGAAGGTGATTTCTCACTTTCTCTTCATCCATCTCTCTGGTGAGTGCACACACCCTATGGCAATAAATATCTTTAAAAAAGAGCAGCCATACCTTCCACCAGCCCAAGATGGCACTCTCATAAGGGTTATCTCAGGATATTAAGAGGAAGACTACAACATTGGAGGTGATACTGCCTGAGGAGGTTCGAAAGGAGGCTGAGAATTAAGTAGTTTACTAGGTGAAGGGTTCCAGGCTGAGGAGTATAAGAACCAAGGCATGAAGATGAGAAACTGCAATTTAGTCCATATATCAAGGCAGAAACAAACATAACTGACAGTGAGCAATTACTGTGCTATTTTTCATACATTTATAATTGCATTTAAATCCTCACAATAATATCAAAGAGTAGGTAGTGTTAACTTTATTTTAAAATTAAGGAAGTCAAGACTTGTCAAAGTTACTTGGCTTTCTTGTGGTCACAGAGCTACCAATGGCCAAAACACTTGATTCACATTTGCCTGTCTTACTCACAGCATTTCATATCCCCTGTACTTTACTACCTCTGCACAGATGTGAAAGCCACTTGTAAGTCACCCAGTCCTGCCCCACCCACTGCATTGAATTCACTGTATTCCTGGTGTAGCAATTCAACCAAGGTTTGAGAACCAGTGCCAAAAGCTCTTAAGGCAGCCCTGAGGTGATAGTTGGTGATTGAGAGTGCACCAACATCCATTTCCTTGTGCCATCACCCAGCTCTGTCCTTTACAGCCACATAGAACCTGGCCTGCTGGGCTCCTCTGCAGGCTCCCTCCAGATATCTGACAATGGTGGATATGGCCCCTTGAATCCTCTTTTTCTAGCTAAGAGCAGACGTTTCTTTTCTCCTTGGCAGTTAACAAATATATGTTATAAAGAGTTATAAGTAGCATAATTGCCAGGCTGGGAATGCATCTTTATGTATGTATATTTTTTAGATTTTTGCCATAGAGTGCATGTGCTTGCCAGAGAGATAGAGTGAGAGAGAAGGAAAGTAAGAAATTATTTCCCCAGGGTGATCTCCTCTTGGGATTTTGGGCATGCACACACATGCACCTGGCATGTTTTTCAAGCCTCCAGGTCTGGGATTCAGACCATAGAGTCAACCATGTGTGTTCCAGTGCCTTAACCTCCACACCATCTGCTGACCCAAGGGAATGCCTTTTTTAAACTCCACCTATTTACTTACTACATGAGAGAGGAAGAAGGAAAGAGAGAGAGGAGCTCCCAACAAGGCCTTGACACCATGGTTCAGCCCTGGTTCCAGCTGGCTCAAACCATAGGCATGTGTGCACCCAGTGTGCTCAGGGAGGGGCCAGCACCCAAACCCAGGAACCCTCCCATGTGGGCCCAATTGTACCTCCACTGCATCATCAACTGGCCCTAAGGAATACATTTTAAGCAAAGGAAGCAGTGAAAAGAAAGGTCCAGAGATGCTGGGCACCCTTTTGTTTAACTGAATAGCATTTTACATGACCCCCTGGGTGGGATGCTGGAGATACAAGGTGAAAGAGGCTGACATGGTCCCTCTCTCCATGCAGCATTAAATAACATCACTCATCAGGCGATAGCAAGGAGCTCAGTCAGGCTGGATGGTGAAGTGAGAATAATTATTAAGAAGAATATGGTAGGAGGGTTGGAAACCGAGCTTGCTGATAGGTGGTCGTGGTAATGCACTTCTGACAAGACCGTCAGATAAAATGACGAAGACCTCTGTGAGGCAGTAAGACACTTTAAAAAATTCTCACAAAGGCCAAGTTTTAAGTAGAGAGAAATCTGAGATTGAGTTTACACTTGGACTGGGGGTTGATAATGCCAGTTATCTGAGTACCAATCCCAGTGGTTTCAAATAGCCCTCAGAGATGTTTCTGAATCTTAAACAGGTTCCCCCTGGAACTAGGAAGCTTCTGTTTCTCATTCATAGCCAATATATCTCTGCATATCTCTCATCTCCCACATGCATAAGTCCCAAAGTGCCAGGAGAGGTATGGAAGTCCCTACCCTTGTGGTGACACCAAGCCTCCCAGTGTACTGATTGTTACATATTCTACCTGCACCCAAAGAGGATGTCTTCGATGACACTGCACTCAGCCTTTAATGAAATCATATAGAAACTATGACCAAGCCCAGCAAACACCATTCTGGATGATTCTCTGCTTCTCAGAGCACCACAAAAGACCACTCCAAAGTTGAGATGTCAGGAGAATGTGTTTCAAAACTTCTTCCAGGCCATAAATTAATTGTTGTTGTTGTTTGTTTTTAATTATTTCTTTTCATTGACACATAGTAATTATTCATATTTATGGGGTATGGTGTGATTTTTCAGTAAATGAATACAATGTGTGATGACCAAATCCAGACACTTCACATCCTCTTTATCTCAAACATTTATCATGACTTTGTGTTGGGGACATTCAAAATCCTCTCTTTTACCTATTTTGAAATATACAGTGAATTATCATTAACTATCATTTCTCCACTGTGCTATAGAACACTAGAACTTGTTCCTCTTATCTTACCACAATTTTGTAACCATTAGACAACGTCTCTCTCTGCTCCCTCCCCACTATCCTTTCCAGCCTCTGGTCACCACTAATCTCCTCTACCGCTATGAGGTCATCTTCTTTAGTTTCCACATATGACTGAGAACGTTTGCTTTTTTCTTTTTCTGTGTCTGGCTTATTTCACTTAACATAATGTAATAGGGAGCTTATTGACTTATGTGGCATTTGCCAAGACTTGGCATCTTGGCAAAGCATAAGAATTCGGGGTGTGGGATGTTTACCATTAGTTATTGGATTCTTCAGTGTAACAAGGCAGCTACATAAATCAAGAGATGAAGCCGCTCAACATGGCAGCAGAATAATCATCCCAGCTAGATACTGGTGAACTAGCTAAAGGCATAGGTTCGTCCAGGGGACTGGGGGAACATTGGAGAGATGGGGGGAGAGGTCAGCAGCATCGTAGTGAGACCCCTCTAAACTGTAAGGGGGTCACCTCTCTCCTCCCTGCATGTTCCAAAGTTCTGAAGATTCTGCTCAGTAAATCTCTGCTGTCAGCTCTGTAGAAGACAACCTAAATTCCCACCTTCAGAAGGTGGAAAGCCTTTTAGAGAGTGGCTACCTGGTGGCCCCTTTCTCCTAGTGGAGTGGCTGCAAGAAACCACACCTGTGGCTGAGATAGACAATGTGTACAGAGGCTAACCTGCCTGCACGTGCCCTGTGACATGTTGAATAAAAGCTCCAGGCCTCATTTTATGCCTCCAATGCACACAGTATTTTTTTTTTTTTTGGAGAGGTTTTTGCTATAGGGCGTGTGCGCTCGCCAGACAGACAGAGAGAGACAGAGAGACAGAAAGCGAGAAATCACCCCCCCCAGGGGGGATGGCCATGCCGCAATCCCTTCTCCTCCATTCTCCTCTCGGGATCTTGGGCATGCACGCACACACGCCCAGTGTGAGTTTTAAGCCACCTGGTCCGGGACGCAAACCGCGGTCGACTATGTGGGAGTCCAGTGACATAGCCATTATGGTAACTGCTGGTCCCCAATGCACACAGTATTTACTGTCGCCTCTCAACTTAAAAATCAAGAAATCAAATCTGGCCCCAAAAAGTCAGAAAGAGATTAACCTGAGCTCAGGTCTCTGCCCTGTGCTGAGTCAAGTCAGTGTCTTCTGTTTTGAGAACTTGCAATAATTTTTTTTTTTTTTTTTACAACTTTACAAGTTGCATTCATGGACACCAACCCATTTAATTGTCACAATGTGGTGAAGAATCTTTATTAGTCAAGCAACTTGTTCAGGGCCACACAATAAATAAGTCGAACAACTAGCCAGGGCCAAAGCCCACATCTGCAGCTTGTCCACGCAGTACACTTTCACAGTATGCGCTGCACCTTCCCGAGGAGACCCGGGGCTGGGGAACAGAGCTTACTCTGCCTCCTTTACATTGTGACAGGAGCTAAAAGTGCCTGATCCCATCTGACGTACAGTAAAAGGCATCAGCTGGCTTGATAAAATGGACCCTTCTCTCTTCATGCTCACTTTGGCTTCAATTGATGGATGCCTGGAAATGTAAACTACGCAGGTCTGAAAGTCTCCACTCTCCAAGAGGTCACCAACTTCAGCACAAGTTAATTAAACCTGGGTTATTTAATGATAGTTACTAAGATAAACGTCCTCCTGGAAGCCAACAGGAGTTGACACTGTTCTCTCTTAACTGGTTGGTACTCAGGAGCTGATAAAGCATTTTCTGCCACCACAGAGGGGCTTTTTAAGGCTCCTAACAATAATAGGTATATACAGTTCTCTGAAAAGGAGATAACATAAACTTGTGATTTCCTTTTTTTTCTTTTTTTAGGTTTTTGCCATAGGGTATGTATGGTCACCAGAGAGAAAAAAGGGAAAGCAAGAAATTACACCCCGCCCCACCAGCGGAGATGGCCATACTACAGTCTCTTATCCATCCTTCTCTTGGGATTTTGGGAATGCATGCACATACACCTGGTGCAAATTTCAAACCACTGCAGCCTGGATGTGAATCGTGGTGTTGGCCATGTGGGAGTTCAGCGCCTTAACCACTGCCCTACCTTTTGGCCCCAAACATGTGATTTCTATTAAAAGCAAGTTAAGGGGACCAGCAGTTGGCGTAATGGCTATGTTGCTGGACTCCCATGTAGTTGACCAAAGTTTGAGTCCTGGACCCGGTGGCTTAAACTCACGCCAGGTACGTGTGCGTGCGTGCCCAAGATCCCAAGAGGAGAATGGAGGAGAAGGTATTGCAGCGTGGCCATCACCCCTGGGGGATCATTTCTTGCTTTCTGTTTCTCTTTCCCTCTCTGTCTTTTTGGCAAGCATACATGCCCTATAGCAAAAACCTCTCCCCCCCCCAAAAAAAAAATTTAAGCTTTCATGGAAAGCATCCTGGATGCTTATGTTATGTAGTTTGATAATTCAGAGCTCTGGTTGGAAAAAGAGTCATTATCCCCAGGAAGGTGTTCTCGGGAACCAGACCTGGGTATATCTGAGGCCAAGGGGCACATGATAATTTTCAGGGTTGGTGTATAAAGGCCAACTTCCTCTGACAATAAGTATCTCAGAAGAGATCTCATTCCTTATGCTCGTTTGTAGAGAGGAAAGGAGTACAGTATTGAATATGAGCAGTGTTCAGCTTTGAGGATCTTGTTTTTCTGTAACTGGAAGTCTCCTAGGAATAGACTATGTTCGTGCACATGATCCCATCTGTCCCCAGCTAAGGAGGATGTTGCATTTACACTGGACTGTAGACTCTGATCTGCCTTCATACTCCTTGAGCCACAAAGGCTGGGTCTGTGAGCAGAGCACACTGACAACAGCAGCTGGAGCCTGGAAGTTTATGGCTGAGCAAGTCCCAGCCTGGGACTCAGTAAGGCCCCTGAAGATCACTAAAGCATCAAGAGATACATCCCTTGCCAAATGCTGTCCTCTGAACCCTAAAGAGTCTATTTAAAAAAGCAATGAAAAAAGAAAACCTATCAAAACCCATGCTGCTGGAATGAATAGAAGTACATATTTTTATATAGCTAATATTTGTTTATATTATCAAGTTTAGAATATACTTAAGGTACTATAGTACTTATAGTAATGTGCTTTTTAACATATTGTTAACTCTACATTTTTCATAATAGGGACTAACATAATCATTAATTAATGACTCTCATGTCATTACAGTTGGCCCTTGAACACCATGGGTTTGAACTACATGGGTCCACTTATCATTTAATTTTTTTCAATAAGTATATTGGAAAATTTATGTCTAGTGTAATAATATAACATCTATAGTCTAAGATGATATTATATAAGACAATATTGATGTGGGTTCTGACACAGAGACAATTCACCTTATAAGCAGACAAGGTAAACTTATAGTATCAATAAATACAGTATCGGGACCAGCAGGTGGCATGGTGGTGTTAAGGCTCTGGACACTCCCACATGGCGGACCATGGTTCAAATCCCAGACCTGGTGGCTTGCTTTCTCACTTCCTCCCTCCCTTTCTCCCTCTCTCCCCCTCTCTTTCTCTCTCCTGTGTGTTGTGTGTGTGTGTGTGTGTGTGTGTGTGTGTCTGTCTGTTTGGTCAAATTAAAATAAATAAATGAATAAATAAAATTAAATGATTCTTTAAATAAATAAATACAGCATAGAAACGTAAATGTATTTTTCTTCCGTACAATTTTCATAGTATCATTTTAGTTTATCTAGCTTCCTTTATTATAAGAGACATTAAACATATATATAATATATATTTATAATCAACTGTTTCCATTATTGTTAAGGCTTCTAAGTCAACAGTACACTATTAGGTAATTAAGTTTTGGGAAGTCAAAAGTTGTATGTGGATTTTCCACTGAGTAGAGGTCAGTCTCTCTAATCCCCACATTGTTCAGAGATCAATTATGTATGGACTACTATGAGCTATAACACCAGAAAATAAGAAGATAAAGAGCTGTGACTCTGAACTCCAGTTACTGGTCTAGGTGGCTTTGTGTTTAATTCTAAACAGGAGATGGGGTGATAGAGGGGGACGTGCTGTGCTAATTACCAGGGCAGGGCTGTTGGTGACAGAAAAGGCCAAAATATGTGAATAAAAGCAGAAGTACTTTTACTGGATTTGTTCTGAAATGCAGTGTTTAGCTTTTATTAGATGTACTTACAGGTTTGTTCTTTATTCCTACATGCTACCATAATTCCTGCAGGAATAGTTGTGGTATTATGGGTCTAAAGTTATCTAGCATTTTTTTCCTTTTTGAAACAGTGGCTTAGTAGTTTCTTTCTCCCCGTTGTAATTTACCAATGGGCACACATACTCACCAGAAAGAGAGAGAGAGAGAAAGTAAGAAAGCAGCCCCGCATGGGTTATAGTCATACCACAATCCCCCCATTCTCCATTTCTACTTCCTTTCGAGGTTTTGGGCACACACGCACGGATGCCCAGCGTGTTTCTCAGGCTGCCAGGACTGGGACTTGACCTGTGCAGTCAGCCATGCGGATCGAGCTGCTCTAACCACCAAGCCTTGAGCTGGCCCAAAACAGTGGCTTTTAAACTGGATTTTTGATAAGGCCAGGTTTCCTAGCACTGCAGCCACTATATTAGAGCAAAACTGACTGTGATTGTTGTATAGTAACCATATCTCAGAAAATATAAATTTATAGGGTATCCGTAGGCTGGCTAAAATAGAAGGGGAAAAGTCACATCTAGGAAATAGACAGTAATGAATTTCTTAAATACGTAAAATATGGTTTTGTGTCTAATTGAAAATTAATGTCCAAGTCATCCACTAGTTACTTCTGTTTTATGGGGTGCATTTTGTGATTGATTTATTTGTGATACTGCTGAGGTTAGCATTGTAGTCACTTTGCATTTTTGAGTGTATACTACTGCTCAACATTCAGGAACAGCCCAGAAGTATACAGATCATCAGAGACTGAGATGAAACCACAGATGGAGACAGCAGAGTCAGCAGCAGACTTGTGAACTTACTGTGAATAAACATTAAGATACCCACAAGGTAAAGCCACTGATCACAGTTGGCTCATTCCCCTGTTACTCAAAGAATCTCATCCTTCCAGCCTGAGTTAACCACACAAGACTCCATAAATATGTGTGTGTATATATATATATATATACACACACACACACACACACATATATATATATGAGTGTATATATATATAGAGAGAGAGACACACATATATTGCAAGTTATGGGGTTATTTTTAAAAGAGATTTTTGCTATAGGACACACGCACTCACCAGAGTGAGTGTGTGTCCTTTATTACCAAAGTAATAAATCACCCCCAAGGGGGATGACCATGCCACAATCCCTTCTCCTCCATTCTCCTCTTGGAATTTTGGGCACACACATGCACAGACACCAGGCATGAGTTTCAAGCCACTCAGTTCAAGACTCGAATTGTGGTCGACTATGTTAGAGTCCATCAACATACCCATTATGCTATCTGCTGCTTCCGCAAATTAAAATTTTTAAAAATGCACTATTTTGAAGTTTCGTTATAGGACACACGTACTCACAAAAGAGACAGGAGGCAGAGGGCAAAAGAGGAGACAGGGTGAGAAATCACTCCCTAGAGAGGATGGCCACACCATAATCCCTTCTCCATTTTCTACTAGGGATTTTGGGCATGCAGGCACACAGGCCTGGTGTGATTTTCAAGCCACTGAGTCTGGGACTTGAACTGCATAGTCAGCCATGTGGGATCCACTGCTTTAACCTCCATGCCACCTACTGGCCCAAAAAATACACTTTTTTTTTTTAAACAAAGATTTCAAACATTCTCCAAGGAAACAATTGTTCTGTCTTTGATACTTTTATTGTGCTTGTTATTGTTATCTAAACAACTGTATTATATTGTAACCATGTGTTTCTCCTTGGTTACTGAGGGAAGGGAAGGCAGGGAGAGGAGGAGCCATTTCCTTTATTTATCTTCTCCAGAAGATGAAAAAAAAGAGAGACGAGAAGGAGACAGAGAAAGGACAAGAGATAGACGCCCCCAACAGGGTCTTTCCACCGGAAAGCAATCTCAGCTGGCCCGGATCACAGGCACATGCATGCCCGACATGCTCAGAGAAGCCCTGGGATGCAAACCTGGGACCCTTCCCATGTGGGTTCTGTTGTGTCATTCCTGCACCTGCACCTGGCTCCTCCTTTTATCTTCATATCCCCAGACCTACCACCTTGCTTCATTGTTTCTGAACAATTATTTGTTGAATGAATGCACCCAAAGTTCTTCAAACACTGGTTATTAAAACCCTCTTGGAACAGGTCGTGAGATGGTCAAACAGTTCTTTTAAGTTCCATGAATGTGGATAAATACATGGGAGGAGAAAAGATTTGGAGGGAAGAAAATATAAGATATATTTCAGGGTACTTAGGTCCTGGAGAGATCACTCTAAATTTCCAGTTAAAAATGCCTTCATCTTCTAAGACTTGGTAAGCTGGATCAGTGCCAAAGTGTCTCTGATGACTGAGCTGTAAACCAGTGGAAAATAGGATTCATGAATTCTGAGTTTGCTGGTGCTACTTAAATCGCTCCTCTCGAGGATTACAGTTCTTAAATGTATAGTTAGCATTAAACTCCCGCTTTCTCCTGGACACGGAAATGACAGCATTGTGAGACAATTTGCTTAATGATGAGGAAAGAGTTGGGATGGAAACAAGCATGGTAATGGACCAGGTCCTGCCAAGGAGTGAAGCTCTCCAGGTCCAGCATCGTCTGAGTGCATGGGGAAGGAGTGCTCCTTTAGGCCACTGCTAACCCATTTAGGAAACTACTGTTTCAGTTGTGAGTTATTTTTAATTTGTGTCTCCCCTTCTATAATCCTTTTACCACTTAAACTCTTACCACGTTGAAAGTGGCCTAATTACATTTGAAATCTCCAAGACCTTTGAAAAGAGCACTTCCTTCCGTGGGGCCATATTTGCCATCGGCGCAGTTCTGAAATAACTCACTTGGGTCCTGAATCTGCCTTAATCAGTTAATCTGCTTTTCAGGATTTCCCTTCTGAGGGATTAACCTTTCATCTGACTGTGCTGTGAACGCCGAACAGGTAGAAAGGAAGCCTTCCTTTGCCAAGGAAACTCTACTGTTTTTGATCACTAGTAGAGCACATTTACAGCTAATCAATAAAACAGCATGTAGCAGGAGGGATTAGGAAACCGATGTGAGTTGTGCTTTCACACTTTATAATCAGTCATACTTTTCTTCTGGAAATGCCTTTATGTTTCCCCTCTGAAACCAACAGCTAGCATCTTCTGAAGACTACCCCCAAGTTTTTCAGGGCAGGAGACGGGTGTAGAAGAATCTAAACTCATTTGCGTTCAAATGGCACCTGTACACATGACTCCCTGCTCCAGCAGACACTACCAGAGGCCTTGCATGGCGAGCTTTCTCAGCTAAAGTTGGTCCAGGTGCAACCTTAGTATATTTTGGCCTAAAAATGTGAGTTCTGTTTATTCCTTGCACCTGATCTGCTTCAGTGAGCTTTTGGAAGATGGAGGGACATTTGATGGGAACCCACACCAGGAGAAGCCCATTGGGTGTTCCTGCTTCCGGGAAGTCTCTTTGTTGCTCAGTTCAGAGGCTGTAGAGCCCAATTCTCGAACCATTCCTGTGAACCCTGGAGTTTGAGGTGAATCCCTTTGTGTATTGATCACGCATATTTCTCCTTGTCACAGGAGGACTCTGCCCAGGCTCCAACGATCCTTGCGTGGAGAAGCCGTGTCCAGGAGACATGCAGTGTGTGGGTTACGAAGCCAGCAGGAGACCGTTCCTCTGCCAATGTCCACCAGGGAAGCTTGGAGAGTGCTCAGGTGCAGAGCGGGCGGAATGACAGGGGTCTAATTTCATATTCCTGAAACGCTCACTCTTGAGTAAATGACATTACTAGAGCCCTTTCCACAAGACATTTCTGTGTGCGCACATTTTCCTTCAGAGTGGACCGCAGCTAACATCCACCCTGACGTTAACTTGAGATTTATTCCAGCTGTAGCCTGTGCTAAAGAAGCATGTAAACATCATGGACTCCTTCTATAATGGGGAGACCACAACATGTGTTTCCAGTTGTTACATAGCTGTTACAAGTGTGAAATCTTGATGAATAGAAGGTTGTTGAGTGGCAGGGGAGTCAGATTATTGGTGGCCTGGCCTTTGATGTTCAGGAGGCTGCACAAATCAATGGCCATGAGACAGAGATTGGCAGAAGATAGAGCTCAGCTAAGCCTGTTGCCCTTCCTTAGAATAAACCAAGCCTACAGCACCAAGAGAACTGGCTCTCCACGGCAAATGTGTAACTGAATGCATCCCAGAGAGAGTGTGCACCTCTGCGCTTGAAGGAAAACCTAAAATCAGTATTTAGGTTATTTTAATTCAAGTGATGGTTTTCGTATCTTCACTCAATTTCAATACTTCATTTCACTCACTTATTCTTGACCACTTCTTTCCTCTAAAACAAGTGTCGCTCATTTTTGGTACCAGTAGACTCCTCTGTTTGTTATAAGATGTATTTAAAACACACACCGAGGGAACCAGCAGTTAGCGTAATGGCTATGTCGCTGGACTCCCACGTAGTCGACTGCGGTTCGTGTCTCGGACCCGGTGGCTTACAACTCACGCCGGGCGCGTGTGCGTGCGTGCCCAAGATCCCGAGAGGAGAATGGAGGAGAAGGGATTGCGGCGTGACCATCCCCCCTGGGGGGTGATTTCTCGCTTTCTGTCTCTATGTCTCTCTCTGTCTGTCCGGCGAGCGCATGCGCCCTATAGCGAAAAACCTCTCCAAAAAAAAAAAAAAAACACACACACACACCGATTGCCATTTTGGAGTCCAAGATATATTTGTTGAGTGATGATAATAACAGTAACTATTCTGGGAATAAACAAATAATTGTGCCTAGTATAGGGAAGGCACTTTGCTAAGCATTTGGTTCGAGAAAGTGAGTCTTTGCAAAGAGAAGCTCTGTTCTGAAAAAGGGAAGCCAGAGATCTTTCAGAGTTGATTTAAAGAATGGAGATACCCACGAAGCATAGGAATAACCAGGATGCTTGTCCACATCATCTAAGGTTTAGATTTTAAATTATGCTGCCCTCTGGGACCAGCAGTTGGCATAATGGCTATGTCACTGCATTCCCCTGTAGTCGACCGTGGTTCAAGTCCCTGACCTGGTGGCTTAAACGCATGCCGGCCGCATGAGCGTGCGTGCCCAAGATCCCGAGAGGAGAATGGACAGGCACGAATTGTGGCATGGCCATCCCCCGGGGGGAGATTTCTTCCTTTCTGTCTCTCTGTCTCTCTCTCTGTCTTTCTGGCAAGTACATATGCGCTATGGCAAAAACCTTTCCAAAAGCAACCACCAGAAAAATTATGCTGCCCTCACCCCAGTGCACACCAGACACATGGCAGGTGGATGTGAAGACTGACCACAAAGCCTAGTCCCCTAACTACTGGCATCACTTCTGCCCATCTCTCCTCCCCTTTCTATGTAGAAAACTTCTGGCTGTCTAATGGTGTTATTTTCATACTTTGAACCTTTCACTCCAGCAAGGCAACTTTTCATCCATTACTTATCTTATTAAAACAAAGTTGAAGGCAGTAGAAAATAAATAAATAAATAAATAAATAAATAGCAAGCAAACTTTAATCCAGTGTAGGTTGGATGAAAGATTCTGGGAATTAAAAGAACCTTGAACTTAATGGTCAGAAAGTGGAAATATAACTGCACAAATTACCTTGATGTTGGTTACCTTCTTTCAACGTTAGCACAAATGACATAAGTTGGTTATTTGGCATTAGGGTACTTGGAGAATATAGTTATTATTTGAAAATTTCCGCAATTATGTGAATTTATTTTGTCATCTTTGTTTTCATGGAATTGGAAGTTCTTGAGTGCCTCTGATAGAGGGAGCATGAGAGGGTATCTTTCCATTATGATCATTTTAGAAAGTGGGACTTCAGAATTTGATGACACGAAGAAAATCCAAGTTATGGAATTCACCAAGTTGCCTTTTGCATGAGACAAAATTTGTTTGGTAGCTGACTGGTTAATAATTTTTTCACTATGAAATGATAGTATAATGTGAAATGGGGAACCTGTTTTTAATCAAAAGTGGTTTCTCCTCAATGCCTTCATTAACCTCCAGTGGTCTTTAACCAACTTGCTTGGTGGTTTTGGATGATTTTCTGTGTCACTGCTCATTTCTGTATGTTAAAAGCATACGTGTCTTCTTGTCATGGTCTTTACAGGGCACACATCTCTCAGCTTTGCTGGAAACAGTTACATCAAATACCGACTTTCTGAAAATAGCAAAGAGGAGGACTTTAAGCTGGCTCTGCGTCTGCGAACCCTGCAAAGCAATGGGATTATAATGTACACCAGAGCCAATCCCTGCATCATTCTGAAGGTAATTCAAATGGGTTATCTTCTCCTGAAGTCAGTTCTCACGTCAGTGTTTCGGCTGTTGGACTGGGGACTGCCGAAATCGTTTTGTCTCAAGTTCAGAAGACCAGAAGCAGACTGCAGGGCAGCGGGGCAGCAGCAGAGCTGGGAAGTATGCCAGCATCCCATTTCCTTTTGAACATCAGCTTCAAAATTGGCTCTTGGTACAGGAGGGTATCTCCCTCTAGAGTGGGTTCAAGGGCTGTCCTCCTCTGAGCTGAAATCACTCAGCGGTTCATTAGAATGAATCTCCTAGTCAATTCCACAACAGGGGTGGTCCTTGAAAAGGACCGGATGTATTATCTTCTGCAAGAGTCTATCCCCAGTGACCTTCAGTGGGGACTTCTGTTCTTGCTCAGGGAGGAGGTCGGAGATCTGCGGTAGAGAAGACTCCATATGCCCTATCATGACCCAAGTCGCCTGATTACTGAATGATTTCCCAGCCTCAGAAACCCTCTTGAGGCAGCCAGATTTCCTGGAAAGCAAAACTGGCATTTGTCTTCAGCCCAGGGCTTCTGGTGCTGCCTTGAAAACAACAATACTAACAGCTTTATGTGTCTCACTTATCTTTATTATACAGGTAATAACTTTCTTACACATTGTCATTTCTATTTGATCAAGAAGAAGACAGAGGTTCAGAGAGGTTATTAGGAAAGATTGCACAGCTAATAAGTGGCCAGGCCTGGACCCACACTCCAGTCTCTCATACTTCATGTTCTCTATCTTGCCACTACAACTATTTTTAATCGACAGTCACATCCAGGGCATCTATAAACTAGATTTAGCCTTCTAGCATGGGGAGGAAAAGAGAAACAGGCTCCATCCGATGCTGTTCTCACCAGGTTGCTGGATAGTGCTCTTCAAAACCATTTAGAAGACTCTGTACAGTACTGAATGCTTTTCCAATGGGAAATGGCTGGATGTTTCTTTCTTCCCAAGATTTGGACTTAACTGGGACCACTGTGAAATTTTCTACCTTCTGTCCTTTTACTGGTTGATAATTCAGGTCCAAGTTGATTAGGCAACCTAGGCTTTAATGCTGAAGGCAGTTGAGGAAGGAAAACCTGGAGGACATTAGGTGACAGAGTTTCTCCTAACTACCACATAGACCTATGTTTACCTACTTCTGATATCGTTAGATATTTTAACTGGTAGCCAGAGTGAGTAAGCAAGGAGTTGGACTTTAAAAGTAGGCTGGGTTTTGTTAAGAATCTTCCACTATCCTTAGTCATTTAACTCAGAGAAGAAATTTGGCTCTGGAAAGGAAAGGAATGTTTTCAAAAAAAAAAAAAAAAAAAAGAAGAAGAGGGTCATCTTTGCAGGCTAGTAATTGAAGGACCTGAACCCCACATGGCTGACCATGGTTTAAACCTCAGCCCTGACAGCTTGAAAACACCCTGAGCATGTGAGCTTGCATGGGGTACTTTCTCCTCTCTCTCTCTCTGTGTCTTGCTGGTGAGTGTGCATTCTCTGGCAACTAAAGAAAAAAAATCATCTTTTCTGAGTGCACAGTTCCAGAGAACAATGAGTTTAAGTCAGAGAATCATTGCAGGAGAAAAATTCAAAAACCCAAAGTCCTGTCTGTCCTTTCCTGGCGCCTGATGTAGCCTGCCTTGAGCTAGAAGATGGTTTTCTAAGTAGCCCTGAGAGGTGGGATTTTGTAGAATTGCTAGAAAAGTGCTCTGGCCATTCAGAGCTACCAGCTCCTAGGGGTTCAGTTCCAATATTACAGAAAAGCACGAGGAGACCTTATTTGTTAATCTAGAAATATTACATGTTTTATCTTTTGGGGAAGTTATCAGTGATATATTGCTTCATTTTGAGGATTCTCAAACATGGCTAGCTCGAGGCTCTAAGACGAACAGGAAGATAGCGAGAGCTCATTTTAGTAACACACTACCCAATTGGGGTGGCCAGATCTTTCCAACATAATTCAATAGAGGAACGAGGAAGTTCCCAACAAGATTCAAGAGATTCAAGGACCTATGTAAGAATGGCGATTTTCCTCTCACCTCCTTTAAGCTCTAACAGGGCTGGTGGTTGCAAACTATTCTATTAGCAAACGCTTCTAGAGTGTCAAATCTGAGAGGTAAGAAAAATATGGGACCTGAATGGCTTGATCCTACAATGGAGCTTGTCGCGTGACACTACACCATCTACATGTGCAAATATCTAAACTGCACATCCCTGGAGATGGGAGGAAAGAATAATTAAAGCCTTTTAGGCAGCTCTAGCTCCTGAGATATATTGTATTTCATAAAACAAATGTGTTTTCTGAAAGTTGTGTAAACCACATCTCAGTAAGTGGGATTCAAATAAACTAGAGATGATCACCGTTTGAAGGCACCCTTCCATTTATCTGTTCTAAAAGTTTGCTTTTCATATGTTAAGATTGCCGAAAGCAAGACACAGCTGTATTGAACTGTTGCAGCTATTCTCCTACAGTCACTAGGAATAGCCACTTTGGGGATTTGAATCTGTTTGCTTAACATTTTCAGCCTCATGCAAGATTTAATTTCATTGGCTTTAGGTACAGTATGTGCCTTGTACTATGGTTCAACGACTAAGCTGAAATACTTTGTTCAAATTGCACCTCTTGGTTGTTTATATTTTCGTAGTCAGAGCACATTCTTTTAAAAAGTACTTAAGAACAGCAGTGGGGTGAAGGGCATCCCTTAAAGACAGTTAAAAATTGCACAGAAACCTTGAGCAGTGAATATGGACACAAGTACCGCTTTCTCTCAGACAGAGGTAGAAGGGATTACAGCATGGCCATCTCCCCTGAGTGATGATTTCTTACTTTCTGTCTTTCTGGCAAGCACACGTGCCATATAGTAAAAAGCTCTAAAAAAAAAAAACTTTAAAAAATTTCCTTGGCTTTAGGAATAGTATGTGCCTTGTGCTATGGTTCAAAGCTGAAATGCTTTGTTTAAATTGTACTTCTAGATTGTCTATATTTTCATAGTCAGAGCACATTCTCTAAATAAGTACTTAAGGACATCAGTGGGGAAAAGGGCACCCCTCGAAGACAGTTGAAAATTGCCCCGACATGCATTTTCGATTCTCGCTGCTCTTGCATGGAAGTCTGTGCAGTTATCACACATTTTGCCTTTGAGACGACTGAGGGTTAGGGAGATGGGTGACTCCCTCAAAGTGATAGGTAGTTGGTACTGGGTCTGAGCCTGTGAGCAAGGAAGGCATGTTGCGAGAACTACAGGAGCTTGTCAAAGCAGAGAGTCAGAGGACTGGGATGATCTTTTATCCATTCAGAGCACAGCTTTTGAGGTGGTTCCTTAAATAAATAAAAATGGAACGTCCTTATGACCCAACAATCTCACTACAGGGTCTATATCTAAAGGGAAGGAAATCAGTAAGTGAAAGATGCAGCTGCACTCTGTTCATTATAGCCCTATTCACAAGAGCTAAGCTATGCACAACAGCCTACGTGTCCAACCACTGATGAATGGGTAAAGAAAATGTGGCCTATATGCACTGCGGACTACTTTTCAACCACAAAAAATGAACAAAATCCAGCCTTTTGTAGCAATATGGATGGACCTGGAGGAAATAATACTTCACAAAATAAGCCAGGCACTGAAATATACTCGTCATTGGAAGAGAAGAGGTGTGACTGCATAACAATGGAGGATGAAGTGGTGTCTACTAGAAACAGGGAAGGGGTAGGGGACAGAGGACATAGGGATACTTGGTTAACAGATGGTGTGAGTTATAGAATACTACAGCGTGAGAGAGGTAACTGGTTAATGACACTCTAATGTATGCTTCAGAGTAGCTAAGAGAGAAGACTTTGAATGGTCTCAAAGTAAGGATAATGCTTAGGAGGGTGGATTTTTTTATTTCCCTATTTGATCATTAAACACTGTATACAGACATGGGGGGGAAATCACACTATATCTCATAAATATGTACAACTATGATAAGTCATTTAAAATTGTAATTTATAAAGCATACTTTTAAGGGCCAGCAGGTGGCATGGTGGTTGAGGGCACTGGATTCCCACATGGCTAACCACTGTTCAAGTCCCAGACTTGGAGTCTGGCTTGCTCTCTCTCTCTCTCTTACTCTGTCCCTCTCTGGTTAAGTTTAAATAAATAAGTAAATAAAAATTAAATAATTCTCTTTTTTTTAAAAAAAGCAAATTTTTGAGCACATACTTTGTGTCATTACTATTAATGCCAGCCTTAAAAATGGGGGCCTTTTTTTTTTTTAATTTTTTCAGGGTTTTGTCATAGGGTGAGTGCACTCGCTGGAGAGGAGAGAGATGGCGAGAAAGGAAGTGAGAAATCACTCCCCTCCACCTCCAGAGAGATGGCCTTACATCCTGGAAATTTGGACGCATGCACCTGGCATGATTTTCAAGCCACTGGGTCTAGGATTCAAACCACTGTTGGTCATGTGGGAGTCTAGCACCTTAACCTCTATCCCACCTGCTGGCCCCCAAAATAGGGGCCTTTTAAAGTCATTTATTTCTTCCATGAGCAAGAGACAGAAAGACAGAGAAGCACTTCCAACAGGGTTCTGATGCCACAATCCACCGTCAGCTTCAGCCAGCCCCGGATCATGGGCACACCCGTGCCTCATGTACTCAGAGAGGTCTCCAGGTACAAATGCCGAATCTTCCCATGTTGATCAACCTTGCAGAGCATCACGTTTTACCACTATGCCCTGGTCCAGCTCCTGAAAAGAGTTTTAGAAAGGCTCCTTTTCAAGAACATTTCATAATCTTCATACACATTCCGTGTTTATGGTGCATTTGCTAGAGTCACACCAAAGATGGGAAGCAGTAAGACTGTTCTGTTATTTATACTGGATTTTCAGAGAAGTCAGGATGCGTTTTTCTATGCCCACTGCATCATGATTTTTCCAGTGATCCAATACTTTGTACTCAAAATCCTAGTTTCCTAAAAAATGATGACTTATAGCTCTAATTTCTTACCTCCCAAGCCTCAAGTAAGCCACTGAAGATCTGATTAAAACACATCACTGATTTCAAACAACCCTGAGGAGCTAAATATTTTATAACATTAGGACAACATTTTCTGAATTATGCATTTCATTGAACAAACTATCCAGCTGCCCCCACTCAACAGATCATTTCAGTACCATTGCTATCAACTTTCCTTATGTTTTATGCACATCTGTATTTCTGTTGAAACAGTTTGCCATGGGGCTGCCAGGTGGCATGGTGGTTGGGGCACTGGACTCCCACATAGCCAACCATGGTTCAAGTCCCAAACTTGGCAGCTTGCTTTCTCACTTTCCCTCTCTCTATATTATTACTACTCAAAAATAGTAATAATAATAAAATTAAATAAATCTTAAAAAAAAATAGTGTGCCCTCTGATTTGAGAAAACTTCATCCCCTTAAAAGATTTTTTTTAAGTTCTTGGAGGACATCCTCAATAACTTTTTTAAAGAATTATTTCTTTTTATTTATTTATTTTATTTATTTTAAATTTCTATAGGGCATGTGTGCTCACCAGACAGAGAGAGCAAGAGAGAAAGTAAGAAAGCAAGCCACCGGGTCCAGGACTCGAACTGTTTTCAGCCATGTGGGAGTCCAGTGCCCTAACCACTGTACTACCTGCTGTCTCCAAAAGAGAGATCCTTTAAAACTAGATAAACCTGACTCTGAAGACAGACTAAATATGCTCACATTATGTTTTCCATTCTGAGAGGAATTGATACATAAAGGACAAATTTTGGGTCTCTCACCCTGCAAAATAAACCTGGGAAATAGCAGGGGACTGTTAACTTCTCACGAGATAACTTTTGGCATCAGCATTCTATTCTTCCTATAAATAAGACTGTTAATTCCAAATGCTTAAACTCTTGAAGAGTCAAGTGATTTTTGTTTGTCAAAAATAGAGAATTACATAGACACCTGGCATCCTTCATTCAGTATGTTGATGCTGGTATCTTTCCCACAGAGTTCAAAGGAAACTTAACCATACCAGTTTTAGAATGAAATAATGTGATATTCCTTAGTTACAGGTTCCCAATGGATGCGAGGACATCAGAGTCATGTCAGCTTTCCTGAGTGAATATGTAATTTGGTCATTATTCATAGGGGTAGGGGCAGGAGTGAGGCCAAGGAATGAACCAAGCAATATATTAATCAAACATCATTTTGCAAAAGCTTAAATGAATTGCGCCCTCACGCCAGATTTTCCTGCATAGACTGGGGACACCATTTTGTAGCTACAGAGCAAAATAACAGATGGACTGTGCCAGAAGAAGTGAGTCCCTGAAGTCACATTTGACCACTTTATTACTTACATTGAAATACAAATATGGATATTATCCAGGAATTCTCACTGAGCAAGTATTCCGGTATGATTTACCATATCCATTCTGTCTATTTTCTGGAACCAAAAAAAGTAATAATAATAGGAGTGGAATAAGATTCCATGTGCAAGCCATAAGAAAAGAAATAGCTATCTCCTGTCTTCACAATCATGCATTCGTGTTACACAGTGGCATATCTCTGCGCTGGGTGCAGTGTGACTAATCACTCCGTAGTGCATGGGGCAACCTTATAAAACAAGCCACAGCGGTTCTCTCTGCTCTCTGGGTCCAAACCCAGAGAGGCCGAGCCATGCTCACAGGGTCACCCGGGTGGTGCACATTCAGACCTGAATTCGATTGGGCCTTCCTACATTCCCAGGGCTCTGCCCGGTTCACAAAGCCCCTTGCTTTCCACATATGCGTGTTTAGGTGGCAAAAGCCTGCCAACTTTCTACCAGGATGAGAGGGAATCAATACAGCCACAGGGGCAGAATGAGCACCCCTAACTCAGGGACATACTGAAGCAGTGATAGAGAGTACTTCCTTCGTGAGAGTGAGTGGTGAGAACAGGCCTATCATGGGCAAAACAGCTCAGGAAGAGTGTCAGGCTATTTCTGTGAATTTGTTTGACATTTATACCACCTCAGCTGTTAGTGATCTGGAATGTCTGTGTTGTCCTATTATGTGCGTTTCTTCTCAACGAGGATTTGCTCTCTGCACAGAACCACGGATGCCAGCAACTCCCAAATAAAAGGCAGCTCCCCTTGCGTGGCTCAGACACTGGCCTCCACAGTATCTTCTTCCTGGGTCAGAGACGTACACCAGGAAAACAGCTTTTGGCTCACAGTACCTGGCTGTGACTCCCTTCATGGTCAAATACAAATTTGTTAGCTAGAAAGGAGTCTAGCCCTTCATTAGCTAGATCTTCAAGTCACCTTACAATTCTGAGAAATATAGACAAGGGGGGGCAGCAAGTGGCATGGTGGTTAAGACACTGGACTCCTATATGGTTGACTATGGTTTGAGTCCCAGACCCAGCAGCTTGAAAATCACACTGAACATCTCTATGTGCATTCCCAGAATCCCAGGAGCAGAATAAAGTAGAAAGGATTCTATCATGGCCTTCCCCCTCGGGGAGTGATTTCTCACTGTCCCTCTCACTGTCTTTCTCCTCTCTACCAAGTGCACTCACCCAATGGCCAAAAACTTAAGAAAGAAAGAAAAAAAAAAAGTAAGGAAAGAAGGAAGGAAGGAAGGAGGGAAGGAAGGAATGTAGAAGAGGGTAGACACGGAAGACGCGAAGGCCAGCCTACCCCAGCAACAGTTGATCCTGGGTCTCCATGGAGAACCAATCACTGCCTACCAGCTTTCTGCCACCAACCAGTGTCCTCCAGTAGCACACACTCTCTTCTCAAGTGCAGAGGCCCCGGGGTTGAATGGCCTCTCCCTTACCTGTGCTTAGTGTTGGTCAGGATCACTTGATGTTACGAAACTTTGCTGTGTATGAATACATTAGTCACGTCAGTTCTCCTGGGTGAATGTATAACTTGGTTATTATTCAGAGAGGTAGGAGGTAAGTGTGAGTGAAGTGATACAGTAATTGAACATCTTCTTACGCAAACATAGTTGAATCCTCATACTAGGTTTTCCATCTTAGACCAGGGACACTATTTTGTAGCTATGAAGCCTAATAGACTGTGCCAGCGAAGTTAGTCCCCAAGGTCACATTTGATCACTTCATTTCTTTCATTAAAATACAAATATGAGCTATTCCTTGGGGTGGTGCTTTATGCAGCTGGGTCCCATGTGGCTGACAGCATGGTTTGTCTCAGACCTGGTAGGCTGAAAAACACACTGGTCATGTCTGCATGTGTGTGTGTGTGTGTGTGTGTGTGTGTGTGTGTATGCCCAAAATCCTGAAAGGAGGGAGAAATGGAGAGGGGATTAAGGCGGGACCATTTCCCATGGGGGGGGGGGGGGTTGGAGTGCTTTCTCTCTCTCTCTCTCTCTCTCTCTCTCTCTCTCTCTCTATATATATATATATATATATATATATATATATATATATATATATACGGACATTACCCATGGATGTAATAAAAACAGGAAGGTCTTCATCATAGCACCCCAGACCAGGAGCTGGGATCATCCACAAGGTGTGAGTAGTAAACCTGAAGACTCTTCTGGTGGGCTACATGTCATTAATATATGATGGTCTTCAAAATGTTCATGAAACATGTATACTATGAAAACACTGTGGATGGACTTCAAGCACTGTTGTGCACCTAAATAAGCTCATACTTTGATTCTTTTGTCCGTGAACTTTTTGAAGTCCCTTTTACATATATTCTAAGTAAATGAACAAGCCCTGAGCACTTTAAAACAGAACCTTTACCTAAATGATGAGGACATCCTAAAAGACTGATTTTTTTTGTTTTTATTATTATTTAGAGAGATTTTTGCTATAGGGCATGTGCGCTCACCAGACAGAGACAGAAAGTGAGAAATCGCACCCCCCCTCCAGGGGGGATGGCCACGCCCCAATCCCTTCTCTGTTCTCCTCTCAGGATCTTGAGCACACATGCACATGAACCAGCATGATTTTCAAACCACCGGATCTGGGACTCAAACCACAATCAATCTTGTGGGAGTCCAGCAACATAACTATTATGCTATCTGCTGGTCCCTGAAGGACTGTTTTAAGAATATGCCAGTGTTTATTATAGAAAGGCTTTTAAATTTTAAACATATGTAAAACTGGAAGCTAAGAAGTCTTATTTCTCCCTGGCCTCTTTCTCTCCCCTATAACATGCTCACATAAATGTAATCAGGGAGTGTATGTGTGTATATTTATGTATATGTATAGGTATGTGTGTATATATACACTTGTGTGATTATATATTTATGTGTGTATACCCATGTGATTATACACACACATGTATGATTATCTGATTTATGGCCAATCTTCTCTACTAGCTCCATGAAGGAGAGCTATCTTTTGCTCTTGGTGGTCTCCACAACACCCATAACGCTGCTCAGCACATTGTTGATGTTCAATACATATTACTAAGTCCACAGAAATCATTGCTGGGATGATTATGACTAAGAAGGGTGCAGAGAATAAACCTTAAAGAAGGTAGTGCTGTGAATTTAAAGAGGATGAAGACCCCAAAGAATAGAAACATTCTTAAATGAAATTGTGGCTGACGCCAGGCTCACACTACTATACACAGACTTGTGAAATACTAAGCATCTGTTTGCATGGTGGATATTGCGAAGGCAGCAGTTGTGAGAACTCAGATCACATCGGGCCAGCAGGTGGTGTAATAGTTAAGGTGCTAGACTCCCACATGGAGTACAGTGGTTTGGACCCAGTGGCTTAAAACTCACGCCAGGCATGTGTACATGTGTGCCCCAAATCCCAAGAGAACAATGGAGAAGGGATTGCAGAGTGGCCATTCCCAACCCTGGGGAGGTGAGGGGGAAATGAGGCAACATCCCCCCCACCCGTGTCTCTCACATGCAAGTCTCATGTCCTCTAAGATTGGTCCAAAGGCAGTGTCCACCTAACAGCCTTCTTGTGAAACCCCTGGCTGGTTGGGAATAGGTGCTCCAAAATGTGTTACCAGATGCATCCTAGAAAGTACTCTGTTTGCTGTTCTTCCCCACAGATTGTGGATGGCAAGCTGTGGTTCCAGCTGGACTGTGGCAGTGGCCCGGGCATCCTGGGCATCTCGGGCCGTGCTGTCAATGACGGGAGCTGGCATTCGGTCTTCTTGGAGCTCAATCGCAATTTCACCAGCCTGTCCCTGGATGACAGCTACGTGGAGCGGCGCAGGGCACCCCTCTACTTCCAGAGGCTGAGCACAGAGAGCTCCATCTACTTCGGCGCCTTGGTGCAGGCGGATAACATCCGCAGTCTGACCGACACACGGGTCACACAGGTGCTCAGCGGCTTTCAGGGCTGCCTGGACTCCGTAGTGCTGAACGACAACGAGCTGCCGCTGCAGAACAAGCGCAGCAGCTTCGCGGAGGTGGTGGGCCTGACCGAGCTGAAGCTGGGCTGCGTGCTCTACCCTGACGCGTGCGAGCGCAGCCCATGCCAGCACGGGGGCAGCTGCGCCAGCCTGCCTTCTGGGGGTGAGTAGGCCTTGGGCACCTGACCTGGGGGGATGTGCGTGGGAGGGTGGAAGTGCACCTGCCAGAGTCTGCCCTCAGGGCATAACCAACCCTACTGCTCTCCTAAGAGATCAGATGATCCCTGACTTAGGATGGTTCCACTTAATGATTTTTTTTTTTTTTAACTTTACTGTGGAGTGAAGCAACATGCATCGAGTAGAAACCATAAACAAATCCCAAGTCAGGAACATCTGGGAAATGCATTTGACAGACTTTTCAACTCATGGTGCGTTCATCAGAAGTAACCTAAAGTCAAGAAGCATCTGTATTCACACCCAAGACACTTGCAGAGCTTCTTAATCCACCTTAGGGAAGTCTCAGAACTTGACGATTATAGGGGTGTCCAGTTTAACCAATCGTTTGCAGCAGCTAAGAGGTGGCTGCAAGAGACTGGAAATGCCATCAACTCTGTCCTTTTTCTGTCCATCCCACATTCTTCCAGGGACCAGTGACTTGGGCAGAAAGGATCCCCTTTTAAGTCTGAATCCTCGTGGGTCACCTACAGGTCTCCAGAATGATCAGTGTAACTCTCGGGTCATGAATTGCCGACCAGACATAGGCACTTTACTACATAGAAGCTGTAGGGGGTGAATTTGCCACCCCAGGAATAGAAATCCAGTGGAGATATTTGAGGCATGATTTTGAAATGTGTGTGTTAAAAATAAGCCTAGTGACAACTCTATGAAGAAGTAGAAAGTCAAGCGTAAGAGGGAAATCGACATGAAATCTCAAGACAGATGAACAATCGGTAAAGGCAGATGCTTTGTCTTAATTTTTCCCACCAAAAGTACATCATGAAAACAGAAAGAACAGGGTTGAAACAAAAGGGAAGGGGTGGAGGGGAAGAACTCATACAGGCTTTCTGTTGTTTGAGAGGAAAGCCAAGATGATTAAAGTCCCAGGAGCCTGAAGATGAAAGACTGCCGGACTTCACCCCGACGCGGAATCTGTGTTAACATAAAGTAGGTCAGGCATCCTCCCCGTGGAAGGCTCACCGCCTCCCCACAGCCCAGCCACGGATTCCACTTGGGCCTCTTCGCACAGTCGTTCAGCAGGGGTGTGATTAGCCAATTTAAACCTTCCACACAAATCACGTAGCGATTCTGCTGAGCACATTACCATCTCATGTTTGGGAAGCCCGACTCCAAATTTAGAGTCCATTTTATTATTAGAATGTTATAAACTGTCCATGAAATGATGCACTGTCGAAGGACAGACACCAAAGTTGTTCAGACTTGCATATGTTACTGCCACAATGAGGGCCAAGTACCCTGGGGGGAAATTTCTGCTGTCTCGATTTAAGAAATCTATTTGCTGTTTTTACTGTCTCAGCAGTATATGTAAATAAAGGGTTGTTATGGTGCCATAATTCCCGAATGATGGGCAGTAACTATACTTCAGTGGTTCTATAAACCAGCCCATTATGACAAGTCATGGCCAGTTTTTCACCAGGCAAAACAATTCTGCTAGTGTGAGCCATCCACGATATATAAAAGGAGCATATAATTAAATTGGGTTGAAAGAGAACACCACTCCATGTCAAATGCTGGGTGCACAGCCACAAATTGTAACATACTTTCAACAGTGGCAGGACGTTGTTTTTGCTGGCAAAGCTATGGGTTTCCACAATGGGTTATCTTTAAAATAATAATAGTCATCACTGTATGGAAGATAAAGACTATGGAATATTGCTCTGCAGTGTGCATTTGAATTTTTGTTTCATCACCTGACATCCTTTAGCTAAGTATTCAGTGCAGGTATGTTAATTAATGACTAACGACCCACATGAGAAACAGCAGTTTTCTCTATTTTTAAACCTCTATAGGTTTAACCAAATATCAGCACAGAGAACCAACCTGTCACATACTATTCTTGTGGTCTAGAGAACTTGCATTGTCTTCCCTAGGGGCCCAACTTTGCCTACAGACCACCCTTTCTCATGTCCCTGCATGTGCCCCTGCTCCCCAGTTACTTCTGTCATGGGGCTTAGAACTGGAGTTCTATAACAGGTCTCTTTCTTCCAGGGTGATATGTCTTCTTACCAGTTCAAGCCTCTCCTTTGTATCTAGGGGCTTATGTTTTCCTAAAATAGTATCTTTCCTCCTCCTATCTACACGACTCCCTTCCTTCAAGCCTATTACTTCTGTTTAGTTGAGGGGGCCTGCCAGCAGCAAGCCCTCATCAAGTCTATGCCCAACTGGAACTCAGTGGTTCTTGTTTCAGACCCCCAGAATGATCCCAGATGGGACAACCTGGGCTCCCAGGCACAGCAGTACGGAGCTGGCCACCAGCAAGCTACTCAGCACTCACCAGGAGAAGCAGGAGGGCTTCTGTGACTTCCCCGGGGAGGCAAAGGCATGAGATTCCTCTTCTGATGTGTGAGGGTACCTACCTGTTTCCCAGCTAGAGGGACGAGGTCTTGGCTTGTCAAGGAAAGAGAATCTATTTCCTTGCCCCATTATCTGTTCATCTCCAAGGAATATTTGCTAAATCCCTACATCCTATCTGCAAATTTTATAAATTGGTGCCAAATGTGGGGAGGGTAAGAACCGACAATTTGGCCTTTACTTCATATACATGAAAATATGCAACTAATTGTAAGGTTCCTTAAAAGAAAAATCTTATAATCTGGGAGTGATCGTTTTAAAAGAACAATAAGATTGAGTCTTTCATGAAAGAATATTCATGCCTTCAGGAATTTTCTCTGGCTACCAGGGAAGTCTAATCCCAGGGAGAGACAGGCATAGGCCCCCAGATGAAAGACTAGTATGCGTACAGTACTCAAAGAGACTATTTGGGGTAGAAAAAGTAGAATGTGGAGCTTAAGATGAGATTCCTGGCACATGGGAGTTCTGCTGACAAAAGTTAACTGTGTAAACATCTTTTTTTAGACCTTCTGTTATGTGTTGTTTTAAAATTCCAGAACACATATTTTAGCTAATCATCCCCTTGACCACTGAAGAATGCTAGAATAGTGGTCATTGTCTCTTCTGGTGACGCCCTCCACTCTTAAACTGTGACAACCCTACCACAGTATTTCAGAGCATTAGGAATCTTTACTGTAAAGCTGGCAACCCACAGCAGGCAGGATTTTCAGAGACATGGGGTTCTATTGCAACCACCCTCAAACCCAATCCAACCTTTGGCATGAAAGGCAGGGAAGCTGAGTCTGCTCACTTGGAATGGCGTGGTCAGTGGGTTTGACCAGTGTTATAACTAGCTATCCCAGGGGCAAGCCAGAGGAACCCCAGGGGATTCAGAGCCCGGGATGCTGACTTGTAATAAGAGTATAAATATGACTCTATAAATCAACCACAGAAGGAAGGCTTTCTCTTGGTAAAGCCTTAAAATTATATGTATTTTATAAACATGAACTAGAAATAGCATCCACCGTGGAGAAGGAAAGGCTGGGCCCCATTCTGACCCCTGCATTTCTAGACACAGTGGGTAGGGAACAGCCCCAAAGTACCCACAATCTGAATAAGAAGTGCTCGATCCTTCTTGCCTTATCGTGCTCGGCTCAAGCACGTTAATGGAAAACACAGTTGAGGCAAGGCTATAATTTGCGAAGCAATGTAGCAAGCTAGGCAAGCACTCGGCCAGAAATAGTCATTCAGACAACTTTGCGTGAGACTAGAAGCCTAACTCCTGAAATAGAAAGTTGGGGAATTTTTTATGAGTTTTTGGTTTTGTTTGCTTGTTTTTTGCTATAGGGCACATGCGCTCACTTGAGAGACAGAGAGATAGAAAGCAAGAAATCACCCCCTAGGGGGATGGCCGCACTGCAATCCCTTCTCCTCCATTCTCATCTTGGGATCTTGGGCATGCACGTACACTCACCCAGCATGAGTTTCAAGCCTCCAGGTCTGGGACTTGAACCATGGTCAAGTACATGGGAGTCCAGTAATGTAACCATTATGCCATCTGCTGGTCCCAAAAGTTACGTAAATTTTTTTAAATAATTATTTAACTTTGTTTATTATTTATTTCAATTTGACCAGAGAGGGACAGAGAGAGAAAGAGAGAGAAAGTGAGACAGCAAGCCACCAAGTCTGGGACTCGAACCATGGTCAGCCATGTGGGAGTCCAGCACCTTTAACCACCATGCCACCTGCCAGCCCCAAAAGTTTTGTAAATTTTTAAGGGTAAGCATTACTTTTTGTTGGACTCTTAATTTGTGCTTGGTGCAAGAGTAAGTACTTATATTGTAAGTGCTTATGTACTTAGATGTTCAGTTATCACAGTACTCTGGGATCACAACTGCTCTCCCTTCCCACCTACCCATTCCCATTTCACAGATAAGGAAATGAGCCAGAGAGGCAAAGTATATAATGACCCTAGCATCACAGTTAGTAAAGTGGTAAAACCAAGATTCGACCCAGGTTTGTGGGACCTCTCAGCTTATACTCTTAACTCTGGCTACTAAAAGTGTGTTCTAGGGGCCAGGAAGCCGTGTTAGCATCACTGGGAATCTTAGAAAAGACACACTCTCAGATGCCACACCAAACCACTAAATGAAAGTCGGTGTTTTAACAAGATCCCTAGGTGATATATGGATTTCTCTCTGTTTCTGTACTGCTCTGAAACTTGGGAAAACTTCTCGTTTTCTCTTTTTTTCTTCTCATATTGTGTATAGAAGTTCTCAAACTGACATGTATCAGCACCACCTGAGACCTTGTTATAATAAGACCTTGGTATGGAAGAGTCTAGATTGCAAATGAAAAAGGAGACTATTCACTAGACTCCACCATTTGTTGTCCATTTCAGAGAAACCTTCTACTAGGTCACTGAATCATATTTGCAAATTCTTGAACTTATTGCCAAAAAACTTCTCAGGGGAAAGTTAAGGAGTAGAGATGGGGAGTCCCAAACCTATAGAACCAGAATCTACAAGGGTAGATGGAATTTGGACATCTCTGCTTTTATCAAACCTCCCATATGGTTCTGGGCACTTCTGAGTTTGAGAACCACTGGCATTTGGGAATCCAGTAACTGAATTTACAGGAATGCACATCAATGAATTCCAGGAGATGTAAACAGACATAGAACATGCAGGGATTGAAAGTCAGATGCATAGCCTGCATCTCAAAAAATTAGTGTAAATATGGAACTTTGTTCCCCAGCCAGGAGCTTGGGGCTACCCTGAGCTCCCCTTCACATATGAAAGTAACAGTGTCTGTGTACTCTCTCTAAGCAGTTGTGAGTTCTCTGCCTTCCAAGTTGCATGAAACAATAAGTTATTGGGTGTTACAGATAGTTGGGCATTGAAGTGTTTTCATCAACAAAGTCCCCATACTACTTTGGGTCAGATTCTTCTCTTTTTTTAATTTTTTTTTTTTTTTTTTTTTTTTTTTTTTTTTTTTTTTGAGGGGGAGAGGCTTTTGCTATAGGGCACTCACCAGAAAGACAGAGAGATAGAAAGTGAGAAATAACCCCCCAGGGGGGATGGCCATGCCACAATCCCTTGTCCTCCTTTCTCCTCTCAGGATCTTGGGCACAGACATCTGGCATGAGTTCAGGACTCAAAACGCGGTTGACTACATGGAAATCCAGTGACATAGCCATTACACCAACTGCTGGTCCCATCTTATTTATTTATTTATTTATTTATTTATTTATTTATTTATTTTTGAGAGATTTTTTTTTTTTTTTGCTATAGGGCACGTGTGCTCACCAGAAAGACAAAGAGAGACAGAGAGACAAGAAAGCGAGAAATACCCTCCATGGGGAATGGCCATGCCATTCTCCTCCATTCTCCTCTCTGGATTTTGGGCATGCACACATGCATCTGGCATGAGTTTTAAGCCACCTGGTCTGGGCCTCAAATCACAGTCGACTACATGGAGTCCAGCAGTGAAACCATTATACCACCTGCTGGTCCCGGGTCAGGTTTCAATAGGTATTTTGTGTCCCTAACTTATAAGGGGCTAGGAAATTCAGTCCATCAAACTCTGATTATGTGCCTGCCTCACTGAGCTCTGTGTTGAATTCTAGGTCTCCATACTGTTTCTGTGATCAGTGGCTTCTCTTCCCTCACAGGTAGCTTTGGGGACTTGAACAATATTCCCCATATGTGCGGTGCCCCCAGCCTACCAAGCACAGTGGCACCGAGAAGGGAGAAGCCATATACTCCAGACACCATTTGACTGAGCTTTGTAGCTTAAGAAAAAATAATTTCTGGGTGACATTCTTCTTAATATTAAATTCATTTTGTTGTGTGTACGTACTTCTGAAAAAGCTAATAGTAATAGCATTAATAATTATACATACTAATAGAAAGACTCAAAAGCCTAGAGTAGGTCATGTGCAGACAGAAAAGGAAAAACAGGAAGGTGAGAATTAACTATGTGCCTAATGTAATTAACACATTAAAGGTTTCCAGATCAAAGAAAGTATTAGAGGCTTGACCTAATACCCAGTATAGGAACTGTGAACCAGCTGTCCTTGGGAACCTTACAGGGCTCACCTTCAAAGGTTTTCATTTGACACGGTCCAAAGACACTGAATCTACCCTGTCTGGTAAAAGGAAAGCCAAAGCCTGCAAGTTGAAATGGCCAAGTAGTAGCCAAGGTCAGGATCTATAGCTGTCCTCAAACCTGCTTATGATAAGCATCTCACCTAATTCACCCACCAGTTCTTCACACTGATTGAGATTCGCATGGGCTAATGGTTTGAATGTTTCCCAATATTCAGCCTGAGAAGTCAGAGTGAAAAACTCCCATGGCTTTCTGTTGTTTGGTTTATGGGCAATACAGAAATGAAGCCGATTTCAGAATCCATAGTAATTACAGTAATTACAACAATAAAGCACCTAATGTTTGTGTGCTTCATTGTGGTTTATGAATCCGGAAACCTATTATTCCCTACGAAGCGGATATTAGCGAATCTCATTTACTAGATAAAAATAAGGAGGTTCTTGGGGGTCAGGAGCCTCAGCCATGATCACACCCAGCTGGTGGGTAACAGCCAGAACTTAAACTTGTACCCAGGGCCTCACTGCACACACCAGATGCCTCCCCAAACCATGTAGTTCTCTGAGCTTCTAAATGAAATCCGTAATTCAGCAAGCATAGTGGTTGATGCTGACTTCAGATTCCCAAGGCCTGGTTGCATATCTGTCATTATTTCCACGTTCATGCAGCAAGCCGGTGTTTCGCGATCAAGGCCGCCAAACCCGGTTAGAACGATGTTTAACCTACACAGGTGAGCAGAGCAGAGAGGTAAGGCCATTACCTGGATGAATCAGTCGGCAAATCACTACAAGTCAAAAGACGAAGATAGCAGGACCAGCAGTTGGCGTAATGGCTATGTTGCTGGACTCCTATAGTTGACCATGTTTTGAGTCCCAGACCCAGTGGCTTAAACTCACACCAGGCACATGTGTACCCAGGATCCTGAGAGGAGAATGGAGGAGAAGGGATTGCGGCATGGCCATCCCCACTGGGGGGGTGTGGGGGGGGTGATTTCTCACTTTCTGTTTCTCTCTGTCTTTCTGGCAAGTGCACGTGCCCTATAACAAAAACCTCTCAAAAAAGAGAAAAATAGAAATCATCTTGATCATTTGCTGACACCACCTAAATTCATGCAATAATTGTTTATACTATTTCTGTTTTTGCATTTAATGGGTTTTATGATGTTCTTTTTGAGCAAGGAAAGGAAGAGGCCATTTAAGTCTGTTTAGGTGCAGATTTCCAAACCATCTGCATCTGCTCTAACTAGGAGAGCTGTAAACGGGAACACAGTTTGAAAGCAAGGCTTAAAAATACACTTTTCTCCTTTGGACAGGATTTGAGGGAAAACAAGCTACGACCTTTTTTTTTGTACATTAGCTCAACTCTGGTAGGACCATTTCCTTTGTAAATTTAAGAACTGGTATAACGCACATCTGCTGTTTTTTGGCTATGTAACCTTGGGAAAACCATCTTATTTAAGCTTCTGTTTTCTCATTTGTAAGGTAACCATAATAACAGTACTTATGGCCTAAGATTATTGTAAAAAATCGCAATATGATGCACAGACATTTCTTAGAACTTTTTTCCTATTACATAATAAGCCCTTATTCTTATTAATAATTTCTTTCTTGGTATTCTCCATCCCAACAAAAATTTTAATAAGACTTTGGGCTTATCCCCTGAATTTTATTTCTCTTTTGCATTTATGAAAGCGTTCATTATTATCTGTGATCAAATAATGCCTAGATATCGCTTAGAATTCTGTTCCCTTTATTTGTGTGTTTTATAGCAACATATGGTTATGCATGGGATGATTAGAAATTTTATTATGCTATTATCTTTACTATTTAATGATTATTTGGCTCCCAGAAGGAGTGTCTGAAATTGTCCTCCCCACTGTATCTCTTCTGCTTCCTGGAGAGCCATGGGAAGTAACTACAAGGCGCTTCCTCTTCCTAGCAAGTAATGAGCTCTGGCTCACTGACAAGTTCTAATGCCAGTAAAATCTTATAGGAAGATCTGAGAGTCAGAAAGCCTGAATTCCAGTTCAAACTGTCACTAACCAGCTGTATGTCCTTGAACAAGCCACTTAACCTCGCTAACACCCCATGGAGTTGGGATGTTTATGGGACTTTTCCCTTGGTAGAATTAACTGTGATCCTTCCTAGAAGGACTGAAAGTAATTTAAACACACTAAAGCATTAGATTGTTTGGTGTCATTAGGGCAGACTTATTGATATTATAAAAATGAATGGAACCCATGGCAGGATAAGATCATAAATAATACTTTGCGAAAGCAATTTTGTCAAATGAGCCTTTCACAGACAATAGACAATCACTATCCTTCTATTAAAATTTTTTTAAAAAGTTAACAAATTGGTGTTTTAAGTTTTACTATAGGGCACATGTGCTCACCAGGAGAGAGAGAGACAGAGAGAGAGAGGGAAAGTGAGAAATCACCCCCTAGGGGACTGCCGTGATGCAATCCCTTCTCTGTTCTCCTATTAGGATTTGGGGCCTGCACAGCATGAATGCACACACACAGCCTGTTTTTCAGGCCTCTGGGTCCAGGAATCAAATACCACAGTTGACCACTAGGTAGCTCCACTTTTTTTTTTTTTAATCTAAATTATTTTTTCTCTCACTGTGTTGATATAAAAATTGCAAATTTTAAGTTCTAAACTAAGGCTTTTTCCAAAGAGCCTCTGCTTCCTTTGTCCCATAGATTCAAGATAAGAGCAGTTTCTAAGAAGTTTGCTTCCCTTTTTGATAAACAGAAATACACATAGGGAGTGTAATGAAGGGTGGTTCTTAGAGTTAAAGAATACTGGATAGCTCAGGGCTCTGGAGTCTGACTGCCTGGGTTCAAATCCACACTAGCTTACTGACCATGAATGTGAAATCTACTGTTTCTCAGCGTCCTCATCTGTAAAAGGCTTGTACATGTCTAGGTCTGCGGTGCCTGGCTTGGTCCCTATTTCCAGGGTGCACTGGTAAACCAGCTCTTGATTTGCATGTAATGTTTCATTTCTGTGGTGAAAATATTCCCAGCAGGGCTGATGTCAAGCAACCAGTGGTTTAATAACAGGCCTGCCCAATTCCTGGGTATCGAACAGTTATCATTCACAACCCAGTAGAGCGGGCTCCAGAACCCCACCACCTGCTGCTTAGGCACCCAGTCAGTGTGGATCAGGTAACCAGTCAAGCATGCTAATGCATCAAGTGCTACTATATATACCAGACATAATAATGAAAATGAGTAAATGTACATGAGTAAAGCAGTGCCCTAGAAATAGCATCTCATTTAAAAAGCATCTCATTTTAAATTCTGATTTTCCAAGGTAGAGGGACATAAGTTTGACTCTCTGCCATCAGGAAAAAAAATTAAAATAAAAAATTATATATATATATAATATATAATATATAATATATTATATATAATATATTATATATTATATTATATCATATATATTATATATATGATATATATATGATATATATATATCATATATATATATATATAATATATATATGAGATATAGATCCTATAGCATATATAGGATAAGTTCTATTCCTTTGGCCCAAGTTAAAATCCAGTTTCCATGATAGTGTTTTAAATATCCCTATTCAGATAACACCTCCTTGGCCCTCCCCTGCCCCCAACTGTTTCTGATACAGCTTTATTCGGCAGAGGTTTGCCAAGTAGGAGCTGGAGAGGGGGCAGCTGAGTTTCTGTCCTGGACTCCTTTCCCGACTCCCCTCCCACCGCCTCCATGTGCGTCCCAGCATCCCATACCACGCTGACCCACTCCTCCTTTTCATCTGAAAAAGAATCTCATTCATCCTCACAAGTTGCTCTATCTCCAAATGGCATGGTATCCTGGCTAAGCCTTAACCAGGTGACATAAGGAAGCATTTTTCCCAATCCCAACTTATTTCTAGAAGTTCCCAACTCATGACTATATGAAACTTGCCAAATATAAAAGATGAAGCATAATTTGAAGCAAGCACACCTCACACTACTGCATGCTGCCCACAGGCTCCAGGCTCCAGGTTTCTGTCCTTTTTTGGGGCACAATTTGCATCAACAATAGCCTTTTTCAAGTTCTCTGGTATTTTCATTTAAGAGCGTTGATTTCCTTTAATGTGCATGTCTGTCCCTGAACCTCGGTCTCTGACCTCCTTTTTCTTGGTGCCAGGCAGGCTCGGGCTACATAGTTCCTTCCCCCTTGGAAATGTAAAGATTTATTTTGCTTTCTAATGAGACTTTTTCTCTCTGCACCTATGAACACACACACATACACTCATAAATGTCCTCCTGTACACGACAGTTCTAATGTGGGTTCAGTAAAACATCCTTGAGAGCTTGCACTATTTCAGTCTGTAGATTTTTTAAACTATTTTAGATCTATAGTAGAGATGATCTGTGAAATCCTAGCATCACTCATTGACCACTTGGGAAGCAGAGATTAACCCAAGAGCCCTTCAAGTAAGAGTGAGGACAGTTCTTTACAGCTTTTACACAAGATCTTAGAAATGAGAGAGTTCTCATTAATCACTTCATGTGGCATCTTGCTGTCACAACCTCACTACTGTAGAGATAAAGTTTTTTGGTTCTGTTTTGTTTTGAAGTTTGTTGATTCCATGAGTAAGAGAGATGGAGAGACACAGACGGAGGAATGGCACCTCAACAGGATTCTGATGCCATGATCCACCCCAGCCCCAGCCAGCCCAGGTCATGGGCCTAAGCATGCCCGGCATACTCAAGGGAGGTCTCTAGACATGAGCCAGTAACCTTCCCATTTGGGTAGACCTTGCAGAGCATAATTCTTTACTACTGCATTACTATCTGGCCCTATAAAAAGATAATTTTTAATAAATTATAAGCCCCTGGATGTGAGAAGAATTGGAAAAATAATGACACTAACAAAAGTTTGGAGGTAGAAGGCAGAGGGATGGGTGGTGAGGAAGGGAGAAGAGAAGCTTGAAACAGGAATCCTAACTGGTATATAGGAAAGAAAGATTCAGAAGTAAGAGGCATCAACGCCTTCTGAAGGGGAGATGGTAGGGAGAAGGACTTGATGAGTCAAACATCCAAGAAGCAGTCAGATGCCAATCTGGGTTCCTACCCTTCCTCTGCACAGTCAGGCAACTGCTCCATCCACACCCTGGCACAGCCCACAGGTGATGTTGAAATGCAGGGTTTCAGGACTGGAGAGTTCCTGGCATGGTGCTGTACAGGGGGATTAAAGTAAATGCAATAATAAGTTTGCTGGAAGCTGATACTTACAACCACCCCTTCTTCTCTACCACCCAGTTTTCCCCATGGTAGAAATCAGGCCTTTACCCTCTCTCTGATCTGATGATAAGAACAGTCATTACTAGGGAAGTTGACCAACCCCAAGATACTGACTCAGTTTCACAGTCGATGAGTCCCATTCATGTGCTCAGAGCTTCCCATTGTACTTCTAGTGTTTGAGTGCCTCGCTCTTTTTTTTTTTTTTTTTTTGAAAGGTTTTTGCTATAGGATGCGTGTGCTCACCAGAAAGACAGAGATAGAAAGAGACAGAAAGCAAGAAATCACCCCCCAGGGGGGATGGCCACACCACAATCCCTTCTCCTCTATTCTCCTCTCGGGATCCTGGGCACGCACACACACGCGCCCGACTTGAGTTTAAGCCACTGGGTCTGGGACTCGAACCATGATTGACTACATAGGAGTCCAGCGACATAGCCATCACGCCAGCTGCTGGTCCTAAGTGCCTTGTTCTTTAATATGAGCAAGTAAATGAGGATTAACCAAATAAGGAAGGAAACCCTCTAACTTGTAATAAAAAGAACATATTAAGGTTCTTCAGAGAACTAGAACCAATAGAAGATATGGACACACCCACACAGAAAGATTTATCTTGAATTGGCTCACATGACTGTGGGGCTGTCAAGTCTGAGGTTTACAGAGCATGGTGGAAGGCTGGAAGTTCATGTAAGAGTTGATTTTACAGTATTGACTTCAGAATCTACAGAACAGGCCAGCAGACTGGAAACATGGGCAAGATTTCTTTTACGTTGGGATATTAAGGCAGAATTCTTTCTTATGGCCTTGGGCTGAATGGATAAGGCCCATTTACATTATGAGGAGTAGTATGCTTTCATTAATGTCAACTGATTGAAAATGTTAATCACATTCACAAATACCTTTACAGCAACATCTTAGACAAGTATTGGACCAAACAACTGGGCACCAGTAGCCTAAGCAAGTTGACACATAAAGTTAACCATCACAGAGACTAAAATAATTAGAAAAAAGCAAGTTGGAAGAAACAATGCAGGAGAAAACTTCATAAAACTGTTATTAATGCTCTCAGAAAAGTAAGAGAAGTTTTTCTAGCCACAACACAGGAGTACGACACTACATGTTTAAAAAAATCAGAAAAAGTTCTTGGAAAATGTCAACATAAATGAAAATTCTAAATAGCAGTTTTAGAAGAAACTCCCTCAGGAAGAGAGGGGGAAGGTCCTACAGACATTTAATGTAAAACAAAGATAAAATTAGAGGAAAGTCCAAGAGATGTGATATTCAAACAACAAAATTTCCATAAAGACCAAGTAAATGAAAAGAAACTACCAATGAAATAATCAATTTCCCAAAGGCAAAGGACAAGAATTTCCAGATTGCAATGGCCTGCCAAATGTCAGTATAGGTTAAAAACAAATTCATATTAAAGTGGATCTCAGAAAAAAGATATTGGAAAGAAACAAACAAACAAACAAAAAACAGGTCACAGACTTTAGGAAACAAAAAAGTTTTAGATTTCTTAAAAGCAACATATCAGGGTTTGCTTAGAATTCCTTACACAACCTAGCAAAGATATACAAGGCTGGAGTAAAGACATACCTATGCACTTTCTCACAAAATTCACCTCCTCTTAAGTCTCTTGGGAAGCAACTGTACAATGTACTCTAGTGAAAGGAGATGGTGAACTAAGAAATTGGAAGACAGAAGATACAAGAAACACAAGACAGGAAGAAAGCAAGGAGAGAGGAAACTACCCAGGGCAGAGCCAGCCGGAAGGCCTCAGGAGGGACCTCTTCAGGATATGAAAACACAGGGAACCAGATGTAAATAAACACACAGAGACCTGATAGATGAAGAATTTTGGGTTGAATTAACAATAAGTATTCAGAAAATAAGCAAGCCAAAAACAGGGGCCAATGTTTAACTCCAGGGAAAACAGAAAGGTGTGCATGCAAGTATAGTTTACTCCATGACTTAGCTGCAAACAGCATTTCATAGTTACTCAGAGTAATACAAATACTGATTTGTGATGAAACCAAAATTATAGTATTACAATATATCAGGGGCATGAGAAGAGTGTCCTTTTGTGGTGGGGCTGAAGGTTTTAAATTAAAAGTGGAAAACCACTAGGAAATGCCTTAAGGCCTAGCCACAGTCATGCACGCTGGTTGATACTGCTGCTCACAGGCTGAGGCCACATAGGAGGCCAGGTTCGAATCCAAGCAGACCACAAAAGTTGGGCACAGTGGTGTGTACCTGTAGCCAGCTACTAGGAAGGCTGAAGCAGAACAATCACAACATAGCAAGACCCTCCAAAAAAAAAAAAAAAAAAAAAAAAAAAAAAAAAAAAAGCCTTAAATTAAAATAGTCACTAAATAGCAAAATGCCACAGGAGGAAATATTGAAATACTATAAGAGATGCCCAGATTTCTTCTAAGGATGTGTAAGTGTGAGGTAAGATTGCCATCTTACAAAATAAGACTTGTAGAACTATTGTTATAGTCTACTCAGCAAGAAATAAGAGGACATCCAAACATAGCCAAATTAAGTTTATTGATGAAGTCGGCAGCATATGGGGGGACTCCTGTCTCTCAAAACCCCACAGCCTCGAGTGCAAGGTGAAGGGTGCTTATAAAGGCAAAAATCACACTTTTCTGGGTTGATGTGGCAATTACAAGGTGGGCTTGAAAGGGTAGGGGGTAGGGTTTTACAATGTAAAAGCTAGCAAAAGCATATCACTGAGGCAGAATAAGCAGATAAGCAGGTTATTCATCCCTGATGGTATGTTCCATCCCTACCTAAACACAGTGGAATCTAATGGTCTTCATGGCTCAGGATAAGGTCCAATGACTGGACCTTATCTTAAGGCAACTAGGAGAAGTGGGGTTTAAAGACAATAGGAGTGTTAATTCACTCTGTTTGCTCTTAGGTACAAGGAGAAGGCAAGTTTCCAGTCATAAGAATCTAAGTTTATAATGGAGGTGCTCCTCCAAGATGGAGTCGCACCTGCTTCATTCCCCACTTCTCTTGGAGGCGCTCTTCCAAGATGGAGCCACTCCTCCATGATGGGAGTCTCGCCTGCTTCACTATTTGCTTCTTTACTATGTGCATATAAAACTTTAACCTAAGATATATTTCCTATTTTTATTAATTTTTTAAGTAGGAAAAAAGAATACCCTTACTGATTTTCCTATCTCTGAGAGGTAGGTGATGTTATTTCCCCTTACATCTCACTTCATCTGATATTTAACATTCTCTGTAGGAGAGACATTGTTGCCTGTTTCTGCACAATGCGTCCATGAATTGAGAAAGTGAAAAAGATCCCAAAAAAGGATCTGAGTCGGTTTACTGGGTGAAAGCTGGAATTCTTCCTCTACCCTATGCCTGTGTCAGTCTCAGATTCATTTGGATTGATAAATAATCCTTTTAGCGGCTCTCTCCTCCCTCTCCAGGTGATGATTTCAGTTCTCAGCTAAGGAGAAAGGGCACAGAGGGTAGGTGTGTTACTGGCCAACTAAGTCTGGCTGCTGCTTCTCCCAGTCAATCAAACAAGAGGCAGAAGCTGGGAAAGAAAGGAGTTTATTTCTGTAACCGCAAGGAGAGTCAAAAAACACCATTATTATCTCAAAAAGCTCAACGTGTTCTCAGTATGTATAGATCCAAGATACAAACAAGTGCAAATCATCCCTCACTAGAATCAGAGTCAGGCGTTTCCCCCTGAGTCATTATACCGATTCTCATTTTACTTCAAATACTCAAACCTGTTTCTCATCTGACCTCCCCATGACTCAGTACTTGGTCAGATTATTCTCGTTAGTGAGAGTAGGGTGCGAAATGGCAGAGGGAGAAATAAGGAGAAAAAAAATTTGTGTGTGTGTGTGTGTGTATGTATGTGTATATATATATACACACACACACGTGAAACAAGAAATGGAAAATTGTTGATGATAACATGTATGATTAAGCCACTTTACAGTGTATTCTGGTTGGCAAATCACATTTTGTATGCTGTGATGATGTTCAGTGAGAGAATGTAAAATTAATTTTTTATTTCACTTTTTTTATACATTCAATCACATTTTTAGCTTACAGAGTGAATATTTCAGTATGTGAACATTTCCCCCTAGTCCAGTTGATCAAACTATAAAATATCTTTAACAGATAATACCACATTTCTTTGTCCCATTAATGTTTTGCCTCCAAATTTTTCTTCTACATGTCTTTCCTCAGGCCCTACTCTTCCACACAAACTATCTGGTATTTACACCCATTTATTGTGTTTGTATATCCTTTAGTCAATCAGTTTCAGTCATAGAGTGTGGACACATGGTATATATTAAGTGGGGACATGCAATGTCTCTCCTTCATAGCCTGGCTTGTTTCACTCAGCAGTAAATCTTCCATATTCTTCCACTTTCTGTCAAAAACCAAGGACTTGTTGGTTTTTATGACTGAATAGTATTCCATAGAGTATATGTGCCACAGTTTTTCAAACCATTCATCTGTTCGGGGGCATTTGGGATGGTTCCACGTCTTAGCAATTGTGAATAGTGCCGCAATAAACATCGATGTGCAAGCACTTTTCCAAAAATTAATTTTTAAAAAAGGGGAAAAAAAGATAACAAAAGAAAAGCCTTTCTTAATTTCAAAAGGGTTGCAGTTTTGCCAAGCCTTAAGCTGACCTGCTTCAAATGCCACTGTCACACACAGTTTCTATATTTGTATTTTATTAAGACGAAGCTGAATGGCCCCTCCTCTTCTGATTTTGTGGAATGACTGGGTCACGAGCTTTGGTATATTCAGAACACAGAGCGAGCATCCTTTTGAATATCAAATACTCAAATAGTAACATCAATAAAGCAGGAATTAACAGTTTTCTTGTTCCTATATTTTATTGTCCATTTGGAACCCAGAAAAATATGTTAGAAAACCAATCAGCATTCTCCCTTAGCAAAGGATATGTTGGTCTGAAGTGATTTGAAGCCACATTGCCCGTTGTTTAATTGTTTCAGCACCTGTCTCTACTTGAGAGGATGTGTGTATATGAGGCCACCACCTTGCTTGGCTAAAATATAATCTAATACCATCCTATTATCTAACACAACTTTTGCTAGAGAATCTAAAGACATCTGCAAATTACTTACAGATTTGGTAGTGTTATTAGCTACAATCAACAGAGTCTTAGAAAATTGTCTTAACACATGTTGGTGGGCTGCATCTCCCCAAGATAACAGCATAGCCAAAGAAATAGTCATCCCCATCAATAATTTTTGGACAAGCCTAAAAATATTTTTTCAGATTTTAGCCAGTTTTTCATATGCAAATAGTTCAGCCATTTTATTTTAGCATAATGATTTATCACATGAAATTTTTTTCCTAGATTTTTTAATCAAAAATATATCTTTACCCTTCTAGCTTCTTTTCATATCTTTCCTTTTTTTCCCTATCTTCTTTCTACCTTGTTTCCTTTTTAAATTATCTTCCAGAAGTGACCTTAAATAACTGCTGGTTTAGAGTATATTTTTATACCTTGTTATTTATCTTATCAAAAACAAACCTTAATTTTCTCTAATCTTGTATGTGCATAATAACCAAAATTTTTAGCTCTTAGTAATCTTAATTCTCAGGAAACAATTTTTAATTGAAGTCATATAGGAACACCTTGTGAGTATATATCTTATAATTCTTTTTTTTTTTTTTTTTTTGGAGAGGTTTTTGCTGTAGGGAGTGTGCGCTCGCCAGACAGAGACATTAGAGACAGAAAGCAAGAAATCACCCCCCAGAGGGGATGGCCACGCCGAAATCCCTTCTCCTCCATTCTCCTCTCGGGACCTTGGGCACGCACACACACGTGCCCGGCGTGAGTTTTAAGCCACCAGGTCCGGGATGCGAACCGCGGTCAACTACGTGGGAGTCCAGCCACATAGCCATTACGCTAACTGCTGGTTCCCCGTCTTAGAATTCTTAAAACCATTTGCCTTCTTGACAGATTTTGCAATGTAGAACAGAACAATCTTATTAACTGCCCCAATATCTTGTCTCTATTAAGATTTAAGAAGCCCAAAGTGGAAAACTTTAAACTTCATCTTAAAGTATTTTAATTTAAAAATGACTCAAACATTTTATGAATTTTTAATTCCTGCTAACTTTAAGCTCTCAGATTATCTAAAAAGTTTATTTATAAACATCCAATTTACAGTCACCTAATTTACTTTTAAAACCATATGCATCAGCTGTTTTTACCAGAAAAAGCTCATTAAAAGCATCCCCATACATACACACACCCCTTACACAACTTTCATAGCATTTAGGTTTTTCAAAAACCTCTTTAACCTTTTCCTTTTGTTACAAATGAGCTTAGGAGTTAAACCTGAGAGGTTTACAATTTAGTCAGAACTGGCTGAACCTCAGTAAGAAAGACAAGGTTTCCAAGCAGCCTTGAATCCCTCTTATTTAAAAACCATAAGAGAATCAAAAAGAAAAAAAGAAAAACAATAAATTCAAAGTAGGTAGTGCAAAAAGAAAAAAAGATAGAGAGAGAGATATGAGATTTTGAAATCCACAAAGAACATGAACTGATACATCCCAAGGGACTTGGAGATGAAGCTGAGGAGGTACGCCCATTCATCTGTCACAAACAAACCTAGTGTCTTCAGACTTCATCTCTTTGCCTTTCCTTCACATAGTACTTCAGATGGACAGTCATCTCCAGCCGAAACAAATGGCCAAAACAAACAGCACATGCTCCAATCGGTCCCTCAGTAGCCCAAACACAGAGGACAGTGCCTGCTACGACAAATGCCCCAGGTCGGCCCTCAGGACCTCAAACAGCAGAGACAGGGAAGGGTCCCAAGTGCAACCAACAAGGCTTTAGCCAGCAAGCAAATTTGACCTCGGGTCCCAAAGTCATTCCCTCCAAAATCAACTGCTCAGCAACTACAAAAGGGCCCAGGTGACAAAGTGCACTTTGAATTCACATGAGTCTAGTTTCTCTCAGAGCCAACTGTAGAACTTGTGTTACACACACAAACACGTGCACAGACACAAATGACAACCTCCACACTACCAACAACAAAAGGCCACAGGTGACAGAAGTGCACCCAAGTTCAAGCCAGCCTGGCACCCTTGTCATAGCACCCAGGTGCTTCCTTCTCTCCAACAGAGCCCAAAGAGGAAAGGGTTTTTGACTCACCTGCTCACAATCTGGTGTCACCCAAAAACGAGCACATCGGCTCCCAACCTCTCATTTTTACTCTGGCCAAAGTCAGTGGCAGCTCTCAGCATCATGCATCTGGAAACTCTGTGGAATTAAAGTGCTTCCGGCAGCCAGAGATTTTTCCAGAGGTGATTCCCATCAATTGAACCTGCTCACAATGCCAACCGTTTCTGGCCAACCAAGTCTGTCTGCTGCTGCTCACGGCCAGTGAAATAAGAGGCAGAGACCGGAGAAGAAGGGAGTTTATTTCTGTCACCTGGCCACAAAGAGTCAGTCAACAAACACCATCAACCTGTCTCAAAAAGCTCTGCAGGAGAACGCTCAGTCAGAAAAGTGCTTGCACATCAATGTTTATTGCAGCATTATTCACAATTGCCAAGACATGGAACCAACCTAAATGTCCACAAACTGATGAATGGATTGGAAAAGTGTGGTATATATACTCTATGGAATACTACTCAGCCATAAAAAATAACAAGACCCTGGAATTTGATAGAAAGTGGTCAGATACGGAGGATATATTGCTGAGTGAAATAAGCCAGGCTATGAAAGAAAGATATTGTATGTATCCACTCAATATATACCGACTATCAGCACTCTATAATAGAGAGCAAAAATTGGAGGACATAAAAGCAGTGAAGGTACTTAACGAGAATAGGACAGTGTGGAATGGGGGAAGTGAAGAGAAGAAAATAGAGAAAGATAACAAGTGAACAATAGAGAGGCAGGACATTAGTGAGAAACAGATATGGCTTATTAACTGTTGATGTTGACATGTATAGTATTCTCAACTGGATTTGTCTGAGAAGTATTTCATGATGGGCAAAGTATTTATACAAGCAAAATGAGAAATAGCAATTGACTGTTTTAAAAAATAATTAGAATAATAATAATAATGATTGGGGAAAACATAGAAAAGATATTGAATGTTAAAGTGGGGAGATTAATGTCTCTGTACTGACTGACATGCATGGCATTCCCTTTTGAAAAAGCAATGTAATACACTGTAAAGTTATATGTAATTCAATGTAATATAATAGAAGAACATGATGATAATAAAAAATTAAAAAAAAAAGCTCTGCTGCATATACTCAGTATTTATAGAGCCAAGATACAAGCAAGTCATTCCTCATTTCAATCCTGTTTCTCCTGAGTATTTGTCCTAATTCCTGTTTTACTTCAAATACTCATTCTTGGTTTCTCATCTGACCATTCTTCAGACAGATCTTCCTATGACTCAGCCCTTGGCCCAACTGTTCTCCTTAGAGGCCATTCTTAATTTCTAAATGGCTACAGTCCTGCTAACCTTCAGCTGGCCTGCTTCGGGAGAAGGGTGCAGGAAAGGAGGTAGTATAATAACTATAGTAAACTACTCCTATCTAGAAACATCCTGCATTTTACAGCCACGGTGTGGTAGAAAAAGCCTCTTCCTCCTCATCGTGGTCTGTTCTTTTTTTTTTTTTTTTTTTTTTTTTTTGGAGAGGTTTTTCGCTATAGGGCGCGTGCGCTCGCCAGACAGACAGAGAGAGACATAGAGACAGAAAGCGAGAAATCACCCCCCAGGGGGGATGGTCACGCCACAATCCCTTCTCCTCCATTCTCCTCTCGGGATCTTGGGCACGCACGCACACGCGCCCGGCGTGAGTTGTAAGCCACCGGGTCCGAGACGAGAACCGCGGTCGACTACGTGGGAGTCCAGCGACATAGCCATTACGCTAACTGCTGGTTCCCATCATGGTCTGTTCTTAAAAACCTGTCCCTGGGTGTCTTACCTGTCTCCCCAGCATTCATCTATGTGGTTAATTAGGTGAATTTCTGTGGACTAACAGGAAATCCAAACTGTCACTTGGCATTTTTGTGCATGATGTGTTCCAGATAACCAATTTGCTAATCATCCTTGCAGTTTGGGGCCTGCCTAAATTATGGTTCAATGAGGCATTAGGAGGACACATTATGACTGAAACCTTAGCATCCGAGCTTCACCAGTGGCATCTGTGGTTTACGAGGTCCTTTGTTTCCCCAGGCTATCAGTGTACCTGTCTCTCCCAGTTCACGGGGAGAAACTGTGAATCTGAGATCACAGCCTGCTTCCCCAACCCTTGCCGGAACGGAGGCTCCTGTGACCCGATAGGCAACACGTTCATCTGCAATTGTAAAGCCGGTCTCACCGGAGTCACGTAAGTGAGATTATACACCATTCCTTCTCTCTGCTGCTTTTTTTTCTCCTTTGTTCCTAAGAAAGCAAAGTAGTAAGCAACTAACCAGGATAAAACACTTACCACTAATAGGGCTAGCAAAGAGTAAATATCTTTACTATACAGAGAATACTGGTAAGAGGCTGAAATAATAATAGGGAATATCTTTGGGTAGTGGGGCCTATGGGTAATTTATAATTTTTACCTTATGCTTCTCTATAGTTTGAAGTTTTTATGTAATTACTATATATTCTGTAATTAGGAAGATCATTCTTTTAAAGAAATTCATCTAAGTCTCCTAATATTTCCATTATAATTGTTGAAACTGACATACATGGTAACCATTTCCCCAGAAGTCATTAACCGGACTCTAGTATTTTGGGAGCATTCTGAGACACTAACACTTACCTCTCCTTTACAAACCTTCCTACTCTCCCCGCAAGATATGAGTAAAAGTGAAATATTAGCCAAATGGAAAGGGACTGTTCTAAGTTATCAGTAAAATACCACGTTCAACCATCCTTGATCATTTCAGAAGTACATATATGGAATCTCAAGCAAGTGATATTCTAATTACATATCAGTCTTACGTATTCATTAGAGCAAATCTCCCAAGGACTTTACCAGGAAATACTTAGCCGACTTTGAATCATTAGATGTAATTTAAAGTACTAAAGCTGCATTTATTTTTAAATACTCTATGATTCTGACCAATTTCTGGTTGACCTGGCCTCAATCTGTTCAAATTAGGCACACTTAACTACATTTTAAAAGGTGGATTACCAAAAATGTAGATGATTGGGCTTTTTAAATGAATATACCAGAACAACTGCTGAAGGAGAGAAAAGTGAGAAAGGAAAGAAAGTCTGTGTTCTCAAATAATATTAAACTAAGAAAGAATACAACTTAAATGCCTGCCTTATAATTATATTCAAAGAGAGTCAGGATTGCTTTAAAGAGAATAAAATTGACTTAATTATTTTTCATTAGAATTCCTTAGTCATTTCTTTTTGATAATTCATATTTATATTAGCCTTTAACATAAGCCTAGAACGTGTGAAGATATGTCACTCTCAACCCATCTCCCTATCCCCTGCAGCCCCCCAGGTTCCCAGAGGAACCCAAAATGACTGTAACCATTAGAGGATAATGTCACAACCAACGGCTTTTTCCTCTTGGGACCCCCTCTAACAGGTATATAGGTTCATAGCTCTTTATCTGCAGTTCAACAATCCCCAAAGCCCTGAGAACTATTACAAGGCTTTGGGGTACAGTCGCGGCAAACTGATTTGGTAGCAAACGCTGTCCAAAACTGCTCCCAGGTTCTTTCCAGTCTTTGTCTCATTTAGTGTGAATGTAAATCTATCTAGCCATGTATTTCACTGCAGAAACACTGCTATATTTCATTCCTGTTATGTCCTAGCCAGCACAGACTCCTCTTGGGGAAGACAGTCTTTTACATAATGGGAGAGAAATGTCCCGTATGTCCTCACTCAGATTGCACAGTTTAAATTCTGAAATGCATTTTGGCCTCTTCGGTGGCTTCCGTTCTTTTCCACCAGCCTCTTCTCTTCCGCCAACCCAGGTCGGGCAGGAGAGATCAGGTTGGGGGGGGGGGGGGGGGGCACCTCTGTGCACCATGATGCCACGGTCGGCAGAGCAATACCTAAATGAGCCCACCTCCCTAAATTACACATTTTCGTCATGCTTCAGTGCTTCGCTGTCTTGTAAAAATGTTTGGTTTTTCTCACGCTCCTGGCGACAGGCCTGTGCCTGCTGGCCCTGATGTGGGGAGGGGTTTCTGTGTGTTTCCTCACTGCAGGTGTGAGGAGGACGTCAACGAGTGTGAGCGGGAGGAGTGTGAGAACGGCGGCTCTTGCGTCAACGTGTTCGGCTCCTTCCTCTGCAACTGCACGCCCGGCTACGTGGGCCAGTACTGTGGGCTGCGCCCTGTGGTGGTGCCGAACATCCAGGCCGGCCACTCCTACGTGGGCAAGGAGGAACTCATCGGCATCACCGTGGTTCTCTTCGTCATCTTCATCTTGATCGTCCTCTTCATCGTTTTCCGCAAGAAGGTCTTCCGCAAGAACTACTCGCGCAACAACATCACGCTGGTGCAGGACCCGGCCACCGCCGCCCTGCTCAACAAGAGCAATGGCATCCCCTTCCGCAACCTGCGCGGGGGCGGGGACGGCCGCAACGTCTACCAGGAGGTGGGGCCCCCGCAGGTCCCCGTGCGGCCTATGGCCTACACCCCCTGCTTCCAGAGCGACTCCAGGAGCAACCTGGACAAGATCGTGGACGGGCTGGGGGGAGAGCACCAGGAGATGACCACGTTCCACCCGGAGTCACCCCGCATCCTCACAGCCAGGCGCGGCGTGGTCGTGTGCAGCGTGGCCCCAAACCTCCCTGCCGTGTCACCATGCCGCTCCGACTGCGACTCCATCCGGAAGAACGGCTGGGACACGGGAACTGAGAGTGAGTAGCAGTAGAAATGCACCATTATTGGACCAGCCCGTGGCGTGGTGGTTAAGGCAGCCGGGTCCCACATGGGTAACTTTGCAGTTCGAGACCTGGACCTAGCAGCTTGAGAAACACGCTGGGCACAGGCATGTGTATGCCCAACCCGGGGAGGGGGAGACAGAGGAATAAGGATTGTAAGGTGACTGTGCCCAACAGGAGTTGCTTTCTCACTCCCCCTCTCCCCTCCCCTGAAGGCACACAAGCCTTCCAGCAAATTTTCAAAAAAAGGAAGATCTGCACCGTTGTTTATTCCATTCATGTTTACCAGAACCTGTGGTGTGCCCAGTGCTTTAGGGAAGGGGCTGAAGTGCTGCATGCACGGAGTTGGCCAGCATTGAATGCGCTCACCAGCCCTGGATGGTTGCTCTGGCTGCTACTTCCATGTGCAGTCAGGAGGAAGGAGCTAGAACAGGTAACAGCACATGCCCAAGGCCACCCTGCTAAGAGACATCAGCAATCCAGTCTGGGTATTCCGGGTTCTCCAATCCTTGCTCTCATGACAGAGCACATCAGACACACGGGTGTTATACAAAACATGTGCTCTGGAAGGTCAGAGAAGAAAACGCCTCTAGTCGCACAGTGAAAATGAACAAAAGGAGGAGGACACAGGCTAAAAAATAAAATAAAATGCTGAGCGTGAGCCTAGAAGACTCTTAGGGTCCAGCCAGCTCCGTAGCATAGTGGTTAAAAGAACTGGATCCCACATGGACAAATGCTGTTCGGATTATGTGAGAAACATGCCAGTATTGTGTGTGTGCATGCCCCCAGATCCTGACAGAACAGAGAAGTGGAGATGGGATTGCAGCATGACCATGCCCCATTGAGGGTGCTTTCTCTATCTCTGTCTCCCTCTCTGTCTCTGTCTCTCTGGTGAGCACACATGTCCTCTGGAAATTAAAAAAGAGAAAGAAATTCTTAGGATCCCAGGAGAAACTCACTGGAGTCATCAAGGCAAAAGCTAGAACGCAAAGATTTCAGGACAAAGAGATTTGGTGACAAAGACAGCAGTTGAACATGAAGCCACCATTATTGTGTTGCTTCAACTCACAGCTGCTAAATTGTCACAGCTGTCCCACATAGACACCGCTACCAATTCATCATTTCATGAAAGAGGAAACTATCTTGGAGGAGTGAAGAAGGCATGTAACTAGCAAGAGAACAAGTCAGGATTCAAACCTGGTATCAGGCTCCAAAGCCCCTGCTTTAATTAGCACTGCTCTTGGGAGTGTCATCAAGGAGAAATGAGAAGTATGTAAAAGGGAGGGGATATTGTAATGACAGAGAAGGACAGACAAGTTCGTTCTATTTCAGCACTGCCCCGACATGCTGTCTGCTGGTTCTAGTTCTCCGTAGACCCACATATTAATCAGTAGTTACCTTTGGATTTTATCCGTCAATACATTCCCCTTCAAATGATCTGTAGTTAGATGTTTCTCTGGTTTTGCCAATCCACTACTAGCTACTAGGCTACTTTTCATTTAGCAGTAAGGAAAGGGGGTTGGAGTAAATGGAGGAGTCGAGAAAGGAGTTCATGCTTGGCACTGTGTTCACAAGGGTGGGTCATTTGTCCCTTCCATCTTTGTGCCCGGGCTGAGCTCACACACCTGTCGTACCCTCTTGTGGTACATCTCTGTATTTTTTGTGGGGTGTCTGTTGGTGGGGAATTTCTCTCGTGTCACTCTCAACTTCTCTCAGTGGTTTATCCAAGTCATCACTTTGCTGTGGCTTCAGTGTCTGACAGCAGCTGCAGAGCCACGGTGCCTGCTTCTAACGTCACCTTCATGGAAAGAACGGTGCTTTCTGTGGCCACGGAAAGGAACAACTGTTCCCTTACTCCCAAGTCTGCGTCTCTTTGTACCATCACGTTACCGGATGATCTGCAGCTTTCCCTGGTGATCATGCCACACCCCACCGCCAACTCTGCCTCGTGATGTGACGGCTTTATTTCCAGAATCCACCTCAGGCCAACACTCACAGTTCCCCCCAAAGTATTGTTGGGTTTTATGGAATACATTTCCTTCTTTGTTAAGCAAGGCATAGTTGGCTGGCGAGATGATCTCTAGACAACTAATTCATTTTGCACTGACAACCTCAAGATACGGGCTGTTTTTATTGCTTCCTTCAGTCCATCAAATAATAAAGGAGCACCGGTGTGTGTGTGTGTGTGTGTGTGTGTGTGTGCGCGCGCACGCGCGCATGCATGTGTGAGTGGTTCAGGATGTCTTTGTACAGCGAAGAGGGAGGAAGTATGAAGCTAGGAGCACATCCACACTGCTTACTGCCCTCCTTGCAGACGGGATGCAGGACGAGACCATTCTCCTTTCCAAAAATGATACGATGCTGCCCTCTGCAAGGCAGAACTGAAAACTCCACACGCTCCCCAGAGATGGAAGTTAGGATAAATGTAATGGCATTCTTGCCTATAAAATATTTATACCCCTATTTTAAAAGTAATCTCATTTAACCTGGTGTTGACACCACATCGGTTCATGTAAATGATATAAATTAGCTCTGAATGGCAAAGAGCAATGCAGCCACTTCACTCTCAGTCTTCACTCGGTCGCCTTGCTTTGGGGAGGGAACAGCTTACTTTCCACTGTCAGCTGTTTGGAAGCTCATTTACCAAGGGTTAAGGGTTTCGAATCCATAATGTAAATCACTTGATTGACAGACCTTTGCCCCCAATGGCACAATCAATTTTCTATTGTAGAGCTAAGTTATTTTCTCTAAGCAAATGCAAGAGCCCCGAGAAATGAACTAGGTTGGGAAGACAGGCTGGGGGAGAGATGCAGAACTAGAAATATGTACAAGGTAACCGTGTCGTTTCTGCTTTTTCTTTGGCTGTCCACAAAGACAAAGGGGTTGATGATGCAGGAGAAGTGACCTGCTTTGCAGGCAGTAATAAAGGCAGCAACTCTGAAGTCCAGTCCCTCAGCTCCTTCCAGTCGGATTCTGGTGATGACAACGGTAAGAAACATTCAGATTTGCTCTCTGTGGGTGGCTTCTGCCCCATATGCTGGGACACAGTGGTGGGGAGGGAGGCGATGTGACTGCCTTTGTTTCTTGACATGGTCATAGACTTTCAAGTCTGTTCATCAGCTTTCTGGTCGACTCCATTGTTGGACGTTAACATGTTGTTAACATGTATCTATGAGCAGACTCAGGGATCTGTGTCACAGTTGATGGAGTCCCCTGGGCCCCCAGTAGTGAGTCCTCCGATCTGGTTCACTGAAGAGCTACCTTATCCCAATGGACTCTCTCTAGCGAACACTGTGATTTCCCTTTTTTTCTATTTTATTGATAATCTCTTCCCTCTTCACCGTATATCCAGCCTCCCTAGCATTAGAACTGAGTTCAGGGAGCAGCAGTTGGTGTAATGGTTATGTCGCTGGACTCCCATGTAGTCGACCATGGTTCAGGTCCCAGGCCCGGCATCTTATTAACACTCATGCTGGGTGCAGGTGCATACTTACCCAAGATCTCAAGAGGAAAATGGAGAAGGGATTGTGGTATGGCCATCCCCCCAGCGGATGATTTCTCACTTTCTGTCTCTCTGTCTTCTGTGTCTCTCCAGTGAGCATACACACTCTGTAGCAAAGAAACCTTAAAAAAATAAATAAATAAGTGAGTTCAGAGACAAGATCACTTTCCTGTAGAACCAGAGGCAGCTTTAGTAAGTTGCACCCCCCCTTACAGTCTATAGAGTCGTGGGCTTTTGGAGAATTTATTAAAAACTGTGAGGCTTCCCTTTAGGAAAATGTGCACACAGTTCCTTGTGGTTCACAGACTGTGTGATGCTCCTTCATCCTCTTGTGAATTTACACTAATGGAGACAATATTGGGTTGTTGGAAAAAATCCTGGTACATTTTTGCATAGAAAAACAGAAAAATAGGTTGTGACTTTTCTGACAACCTGATACTAATGGTAGACTTGATCTGAGCTGAGAAACAAGCTCTGAGAGGTGAGTTATTCTCCCCTGGACAGGATAAGGGTGCCACATCAGCCATAGAACAGTGACGGTGTACCACCACGTGGTAAATATCATCAAATAGTCATCTACAGAGCCCCGCAGCCTTACCTTAATCTTTATCTGGCTTTCCCATTATTGGCGATTGGCAAAAACTGGATACTTATTAATTTATTGAATCATTCAACCCATAAACCCTTTCTGAGTTTCTTCTGTATGCTGAGTCCTAGGCTGGCATGTTACCCAGAAGTACAAAAAGTGGCATAGTCCTCCCCTCCGAGGTAAATATAGGAGCAGATAAACTTCAAGACCGTAGATGTATTCATGGAGGCAAAATAGTCTTTTTTCCCTACCACCACCTCCAAATCTGCTTGGAGGCAAAATCTTTTTTTTCACCGCCCCCCCCACCCCCCAGCATGAAGCACCCATAAGAAGTACAGCTGCTTCCTGGTGTCTGTTTGCTGGGATTACAAACAACAGGACAGTGGATTTCTCTGATCATTCTGTCAGTCAAGGGCACGCCCTCAGATCCATTTGCCTTGGCGTATCCTTCATCCCTCTTTTCTCAGCCAGATGAAAAGCTATGGCTGCTTTGGGATCTATAATAAAGAAAGGTATCTAAGAATACAGTTTCCAAACTCCAGGCTGCAACTCCAGCAATCAGGCATGGTTGACTATGCCATAGGTTCTGCTGAGTGTACCCTTAAGGTCACACACCTGCCCTTTCATGCTTAACTTTCTGGTTGGTTCTAAAATGGGTGGTGTTAGGAACTTTGATCAAGTTTGTTTTAAGCCTAATCTCTCTGCAAGCTGCTGATATCAGATGCTAAGGCAGCCCATACAGACATCTTCCCAATTTATTTTCCCAAAACTTTATTTAATTATTTCTTCCACGAGGGAAAGAGACAGAGAAATAGCACCCTGAATAGGGTCCTCATGCCACAATCCACCTGCAGCTTTGGCCAGTTCTGGATCATGGGCATGCAATCTCAACACCCCCCCCCCCCCCATGTAGTTCACATTACAGAGCATCATGCTTTACTGATGCACCGCCATTGGGGCCCTCCTTTCCAATTTTGAAGGCCAATGGTGACTTCCGTCCACACCAGTAGCTGAGAGCTGGGTGGCTCTGCGTTCTCAGTGGTGTTTTGTCACTATGAGTCCTGCAAAGGTTATCCTCCATCGCTGGCATTTGGTTCAGAGCAGGATGGCTGACCAACAGATAATTATCCCTGGGAATAGTGAGGTCTTCCTCTGAGAGCCTTTGGGAGTTGCTAATGAGAAATTAGCATGAACTTGATGAGCCACTGCTTCCCTAGATTGATTTTACTGGGCCACGAAGTGTAAATTTATGACCCAGCAGTCCCTGCCAATCAGGCCTTTGAGGAGTACTGGCTCCGGATTTGCTGCTGTTTCTCTCCAGTTCCAAGAATCTCCTGGACCCTCAAGATAAAAATGTTACTGACTCATTCCCTAAGGGACAGATGGTGGGAAGGCTTTGGGTGTCTGCATGTTGCACCTTCGTTGTTGCTGCTGTTGTTTTTAAAAGAACTTGATGTATGTTTAAAATACACAACTAACCTGAAGCTGTCCCTCCTCTCCCTCTGTCGTCTTTTCCTGACCACAAGCGTCCATAGTGACTGTCATTCAGCTTGTCAACAATGTAGTTGATACTATAGAGAATGAAGGTATTTACTTTTTTTTTCTTCCATAGTATTTCTTTGTGTAAAGAGTTATCTGTTTAGACATGTTGCTTCCTTGTTAATTTGAGTGTTTTAATCAGCTGGCACCAGCAGAAAGTAAGCAGGTGGTTTCAAGGCAAGTCCTTGATGCTTCTCCATAGATTGGAGTGAATTTTACAATTCTGAAAAAACAAAATCCAGTTCATAATTCTTTTCATATGTAGGGTATTCTTTTTATAAAATGCTCTCTCAGAGAAGAGTACCCAGTTAGTTGGAATTCAAGTGAATACTAAATTCCTGTTTATGTTCAACCTGCATTCATTGATCACCTACTATGAGGTGGAAATATTTAAGAAATCACAGAAGTTTCAATATCATGAATATTTTGATCAATCAGGTAACTTTTATTCGTGGCTTAATAAAATTAGGACCTGGTATAAATGGGATTTATCTTCTTATTTCCTAAATAACCATGGGAAGAAATACAAACAGCTACATTTATTCCTAGCTTGTAGGCTTTTAGGAGTATGTTTTAAGTCATCTGCTTTATCTCTCTTTATACGGCTCGGATTGTCAGTTTCTCTTCTCACTTTGTATTTAAACAGTGTCTGTCATGGACCAAGGACAGAACTACAACAGAGGTGACTCTGCTACTACCCCAGCAACACATTTTATTTCTGCATTGTGCATTGCTGAGTTCGTTCTTGCTCTGTCCCTCTCCCTCCCTCCTTTCTGAGTTTCTTTGATCTGAATTTGCATGTTCCAGGCGCCTCCTGTGCTCAGCATTGGAGGCAAAAGCTCCCCAGGCATTCCTCCTCCAGCCTCATCCCTGTGCGTGTGATTCATCCATCTGCCTGCACACCTCTCCGCCCTCCTGTTCCACACTGCAGTGGATGCTTCTCTCTCTGCAAGCATGTAGCCAGCATGGTTCTGCACGTAGCGTGTGGACAGCAAAAGGGAGTGGGGTGGGGGCAGGGTCCTGGGGCTGTGTTTCCTCAGCCTGTCCTCACTGGCCATCTCTCATGGCATGGCTGAGTGCGAGGATCTGAGGGAACCAGGCACCATCTCCGAGTTGCCATCACCTTGCTCACCCCAGGCCAGAGCATGACTGGCCCCGATCGACCCTTACAAGGAGCATATGGATCACCATGGCTTCTTAGGGTCTCTTGGATAATTAAGAGTTGCATGTCAGGTCCCTTCTCTGCTCCCTTCCCAGTCCTGCCCCAACTCCAGTATGGAGGAAGTTAACTGTCTCGGCTTTTCTCTACAGCCTATCACTGGGACACCTCGGACTGGATGCCTGGAGCCCGCCTGTCGGACATAGAGGAAGTGCCCAACTACGAGAACCAGGATGGAGGGTCTGCGCACCAGGGCAGCACACGGGAGTTGGAGAGCGATTACTACCTGGGCGGCTATGATATCGACAGCGAATACCCACCCCCTCACGAAGAGGAGTTCTTGAGTCAGGACCAGCTGCCCCCACCCCTGCCAGAGGACTTCCCAGACCAATACGAAGCCCTGCCACCCTCGCAGCCAGTCTCACTGGCCAGCACGCTGAGCCCAGACTGTAGGAGGAGGCCCCAGTTCCACCCTAGCCAGTACCTCCCTCCTCACCCATTCCCCAACGAAACGGATTTGGGGGGCCCGCCTGCCAGCTGCGAATTTAGTACTTTTGCAGTGAGCATGAACCAGGGCACAGAGGCCCCCGGCCCAGCAGACAGCGTGTCTCTGTCCTTGCACAATTCCAGAGGCACCTCATCCTCAGATGTGTCGGCCAACTGTGGCTTTGATGACTCTGAAGTAGCCATGAGTGACTACGAGAGCGTGGGAGAGCTCAGCCTCACCGGCCTTCACATCCCCTTTATGGAGACTCAGCACCAGACCCAAGTGTAGGGGACACATCTCGAGTACTTTGCCCTGTTTGTTACGGGAAGGTGGAAGGAGATTGGCTAGGCTTGTGTCTCCATGGAGAGTGGTCTGTGAAACGAGAAGGAAGTCAGTGTTTTCCACTGGGAACTTCTTCACAAGTCATATTGTCACAAGCAAGCTTGATTCCAGCTGGGTGAAAATGGAAGGCTCAGAAATTGCTTCTGGGAAGTAACTGGTAATCCTTGCAGTAGATACCTTTGTTCCTGGCTAAGAAGGCAAAGGCGGGGGGATTAATTCACCCACTAAGTTACACAGTTGATCTTGTATGATTTGTGGTATCGTGCCCTGGAAAGTGTTATTGCTTCGATCCTTACAGTATTAGTAACTGGCAGCAATCAAAGAGGCATTGTTGCATGTAACTTTGAGCCAATGAATGGAAAATAGTAATGGAAATAGTAGTGATGATTGTTGAAAGTTAGTCTTTTAGGTGAAAGGAAAGAGAAGGAAATACTATGAAACAAACAAGAAAATGGGCTGAAGCCTGCAAAATCAACTCTATTTTTTTGAATAAGCTGCCCAATTTTCAGCTATAAAATTAGGTTCGAATAACATGTTTAGTATGCTCGATTATTTTTGTTTGTTTATGTTAAGCATCCAATATAATAGAGTTGGGTTTTATGATTTTTGAGAAGGCTATCAAGGAGGAGTGATGGGAGGCTTTTTGGGCTCCATTTTGTGAGTTGGGGAGAAGGTTAATGTTCAAACATTAGAAAGAATGTGATTATGCTTTCTGGTAAACATTACTGGCTCTAACTACAATTCTAACATTGTTGCAAAAATTGGCCTCAATTTGTATGTTGTTTCATTGAATGAGAGATGTTTAGAAGTCGAAGCAGATTTCAAAAATTCCAGAAAAAAATAAAATATTCTTTGAGAGTTTTCAGCTTGGATAATCACAATTCTTGATAATGCAGATAAAATGTGTATATTATTCTAAGTTGGTAGAGTCACCAATATACATGTTTAAAAAAAAAGGAAAAGAAAAGAAAAAGAAAGTAGATTAGCTGTCGTGTATAGATTATAGTAGTGTGTGTGTCTGGGCCTATGTACAAATACGTGCTTGCACTCAATAAGGCTGCTCTTGAGGAAAGCGAACATGAAGGTTTTAGGAAATGGACCATGATGAAAATCCTGCTAGCAGGGATACCTTCCAATTTCTCTGATATCTGTGATGTTAGAGAAGCACCAAACGCCATATTTTACTCCAGTTCAGTTAACTTTGTTTTGGCACTGCCATTTATATTAAAGCAAAACTGTGCTTTTTGAAAACAGTATTTTGTTATAATTTTCCAGAACTAACCTCTATTTGAAAACACGTAATGTTTTATTACACTATGGGAATTCTCCTCCCATCTGACATGTAGGCGTTGACCGTATCTTTCCAAAATTGACAAGAGAATCATTCCGCTGGAAATACAGTAGCTCAATACTCACAACTTACAAAGTAGGCAAGTCGAGTGACTTTCTGTCTTTGCTTGAGTCACATTACAGCAGCCACGGCAGTGGCCATGGTAAAGAAATGCATATTTGCACTCTGCTTAGTGAGCAAATATCTGTGTCCACAGTTTCTGATGACTTAACGGCATTGGTGTGTAAATTGTACTGTCCTGAGTCTGCGTGTCCACTCATATTTTCAGTTGTTTCAATTGTGTCTAACCCACTTCACTTGCTTGTAGGAGTCGGTGTTTCTAAACGTTTGTTGTTAAAACAAAAGCAAAAACCTCTTTTTCTTCGCAAACTTCGTCAGTGGCTATGCTGCATAGGTTTTCGGGCTTTCTCTTCCTGTCTCTTGGTCAGATCTACTCATGAAGGCATTATCTACACTGTGGCTCTAAAATAAATGAATTTCACTAAGGCTGCTTTCAAGAATAAAGTCTTTGGTATTTTTCTTATGTAAGAAGCACATTTGCAAGAGTCACAGAGAAAATGACAAACTAATGGTCTAGAATAGAATCATTGCTATACTTTTAATAATGCAATGACATAAAAACCATCAAAGTAAAACCAACAATTCATTTCTTGCCCCCAGGAAATATTAGAATGAGATTAATGCCAATGGGTCACTGCTGCTTACATAGCATCTCTTAGAGGGAGAACGCCTGACTGACACAGTAATGAAGAAATAAATAGATCCTAATGCACTTGTGAAGTCACCGAAGAAAATTGTGCCCACCCTTTGCTCTGACCTATATAAAATACCTCTTTCTTTTGGATATCACCCCCTGATTTTCTGCAGAATAACTCTGTAGCTAAATAGAGACCAGACAAGTATGTGTTGTGTGTTGATTCATTATCTTTAAACACATCTCTTCACTTTCTGGAAGATCGGATTTCCCTGTAGGGGACAAAATGGTTTGCAGACAGGTCAAGATAGAACAAGGTAGGATGACCAGCACATTCCAAGAACTGGAAGGGTCCTTATGATTTGCCAGTCTAAATCCCATAGTTTATAAAAAAAAAAAAAAAAAAGGAAACATGCCCGGAGTGGGGAAGACTTGCCCAAGCTCACACAGAAAGTTCAGTAGTTGAACAAGAACAAGAGCCCGTCCATTTGGTCAGTGTTCTAGTATTCTTGTTACATAGCATTTTCCCCCCCACTCGCTGACTCAGGCATGGTAGCCATCTGCCTATGATGGACCCTCTGACTTCTCACTATTCCACTTTTTGGATTTGCTAGAAAAGAAAATTCACAGAGGACATTTCCCTAGAAGCCTCGTGATCTTGTGTTTCCTTGCAGCCTCCACCAGGAAGGGTGCAGTTACAGAATTCACACATTTCTTTGACATTCATCAAAATGCTGCTTTTGCCAAATGAATGTGTCTAAGATGGGGGTGGAATGATAGTTATAGAATTGAACTCAGACCAGTCATTGATTGTAGGGAATCTTTGATTATAGTATTACCTACCAGGAGCATTTCTTGTCCTTGTTCTTTGGTTTGTTTTTTGGGTTTTTTGTTTTGTTTTTGTTTTTCTTTTCTTCCTATTAGCACTGGCAGTAGGAAGAAAACCCCAAACCCTCCCCACCACCACCACCACCACCACAAGCCACATGGAAACTATTCAAGCCAATCAGTGTCTTCCCCATTTTTCTAACACACATGTGTCACCTCCTAGAAGCCATTACCATAACCCATTGCAGGCACTTTACCTGTATTGCACACTCCTTGATTGGGTTGAGAGGAGCTGGGCTGTTAGTGTTTGTCACAGATGGAGCAGGAGCTATGGGGCACTAAGAGATGAGTAAAGGAGGGGCTTCTTTCATTTCCTTTCCTCTGTGACAATTTGCTGCTGAGTTTCCACTCCATGCTCACCTCGCACATGCTCACGTCCTGCGCGTTCATTAGAATACCAGAGCCAAAGACCATACTATGAGTAGGTCGAGTCCATGCATCTGAGTTTCACCTACCAGAGAATCAGCATGAAGCCCTGGAGAGGGAATTACTCCTGGGATTTACCTGGAACCGCCCTTGGAAATCCCTAGACCAGCCTGGATTAAAAACCAGTAGAATATCTACTCTGCTTCTGCTCATATCCCACCCTCATCCCCACCCACTACCTCCACTAATGCAGTGTCTACATCATCCAAGTCAGGGGAATCGAGAAAAGAGATTATCAGAATAAATCACATCAGACCCAGTAGACACTTTTATGTGAAATCATTCAGGAAGATCTAGTGTTCACTTTGCATGGATCGTCCAGATAATTGTCTAAGCCTCTTCACTCAGCTGCCCTCCCTGTACACAGATAACGCTGAAGTGCTTAGGCTTTTGTGTTTTATGTTTTTAGTTTCAAACCATGGGAAACAGAGATTCGAAGAGGCATTTCTTCATCACTTTGTGTGGTCTGTGAGAAGGTGGTTATGTGTTTTTTGCTGGTTTGCATCCCGCACCGTTCAACTGCACATGATTCAGATGAAAATCTACCATGCCTTTGAACTTCTGGTTGTATGATGCTGGAGTTTAAAGTCACCATGTGTGGGTTTGGCATCAGTCAATATTTAGCCAACTGGCTAAGAGATAGGAAAAGAATAAGATATTCCTTTCCTTATGTAATAATGAAAAGCAATAATTACAAGTATGTAATAATACACGAAGGCCATAATTAGTCTCTTCCAAGTGTTTAGAATGCACTAGAGAATCGTATAGTCATTTGGAGCGTGTTTGGACCCATTAGTATGTACCATAGTACCCTTTCAGCAAACAAATACCTGAATTGCTACTATTTAACAATTTTATGAGCCCATACTACTGCATTTCCGGAGTAACAAATGTGTTTGGAAATGGAAGCAGTTCTTTTTAAGTACTGTATCAGAGAGATTGTCTTGTACATTTACCTGTTGCAAACAGGCTGGTTTGTAAAAGATGTATGTTTTGGTGTTTAAAATGTTTATAAAATTGTATATAAATGGTTTCAATTTTCCAGGCTTTTGTAGATACTATATTTGATGCCTATCAGGATGCTTTAATTTGGGGGGTCGAATATAATTCTAAATCACCCACGCTGTTGGTCTGCAAACTTTGGAGGTAACTACACACATAAAAAAATGATTTTAGATTGGAAATTTATGTTTTGTAATCATTTCAAAATGTACTGTACCCTTCCTTTGGTTCTTTTGTTTTCATTTAACTTTCTCTGTTTTCAGGAAAGTGTTTCTATTGATTTTTCTTTAAAATGAATATGTTTGCCCAGTTGTTATGTACCTGATTTTTATGCCACTTCAGCGTCTGAATGAGGTATAGTGTTTCTTCATGCACATGCACACTCACCTAAACTTGCACACACATCACACACCAAACCTTATGCAAAGGGGAAAGCTAACACTTAAAGTGAATCTTGTCCCTTATGGAAAAGGATTGTTCCTGCATATATTGCTGTTGGCAGTATTCAGTCTTGTGTTCTTTTTCTAAAAAAGAAAAAAAAAAAAAAGAAAAACAAAAGAAAAAATTAAAACAAGCAAACGAAAATTCCAACAACTGTACAGGTTTGTAACTGCAAAAAATTTGATGGTTAAAACAAGTTTTCAAGTAAAATGAAAAAACTGAAATTAGCCATTGTGTTGACTCTGTGTTTCCTTTTATTTGTCTTTATTTATTTATTTATTTACTTATTTTTGAGAGAGAGAGAGATTTTTGCTATGGGCTCATGTACTCATTGGAGAGACAGAGAGACAGAAAATGAGATATCATCCCCCCAGGGAGGATGGCCACGCTGCAATCCCTTCTCCTCCATTCTCCTCCTGGGATTTTGGGCACGCACGCACATAACGCCCAGCATGAGTTTCAAGCCACCGGGTCAGGAACTTGAACCACCATCAGCCATGTGGGAGTCTAGTGTCTTAACCACTATCCCACCACTGGCCCCTCCTTTTATTTGCCGCTAGTTCATTGCTTGTATGGCATGTAGGACATTTCTGCAGGTTCTGTTGGAAGCACCAAAGTACTTTGGCCCTAGTCTACCCCTCAGAAGAATCTCTAGTTTGAAGGCTCCCTTCTTTGGTCCAGAGGAGATGTTTTTGTTTTGTTGTATTTATCTGCCCTTTTCTTTTGTTTTGTTCTTCTTTTCCAGAGACTTCTTATCTTCAGAAAGACTTAACATATGTTGAAATCTTTTATTATTTCTTCCTGGGCACATACTCTACGGGCTTTTTCACTGATAAGGAGGAAAGGAGGATTGAACAGCTAAGTCCATTAAGTCCCACCCGGCAGAAATTACTCCTGAGTGTAGCTCCCCCTCTTCCAGGCATTAGCTCTAGTTCGCCTCTTAAAATAATAATAATAATAATAATAATAATAATAATAATAATCGAGTTTGGGACACCATTAGTACTTGAATTTTCCTCCAAAAGGCTCCAGACATTTTTCCCTAAGGAATGAAAGTTAGTTACAATACATATGGAATTTGAAGGCCAGGATCAGGCTTAAACTGATCATTTGGAGAAGCTCAGGAAGTGAGCCTAAAACCAGGAAGCACTGCAGAAGGGCAGAAGGGAGGAAAGGTCTTGGCTTTGCCTCATTGAAAGAGGGCCAGTGCCTGCAGACTAAACGCAAGCAAAAAAAGAAAAAAGAAAAAAAAAGGCCCTCCTCAAAGCCCACAGGGTGCTACTAGAGTGGACCCTTCTTGTACCAGCAGCAAAAGTCCCCCCACCCCACCCTGACCTAGGTCCAGGAGCCATGGACCGCTCCCTGGAAAGCGGCCTCAAGGTAGGGATAGGAACTCATCCACTTGACAGCTGGTCTCAAGAGCTCACTGTGTGTGGGGAGTGCTCACTGCACTGCAGGCCTCCAGTTCCTGGTCAGTGTTTAACACCTGGCTGATCGGAGGCCTAGAGGGGGATTGTCATGTGGCCAGGCCTGTGGCCATTGCTCTTCTCGCCCTCCTCCTCTCTCTTCCTCTCTCTCACATGTATGTGCTCACAAGTTTCATCATGAATAAAGAAAAAATATTTTAAAAAAAGAAAAAATATTAAAAAAAAAAACTGGCTGAAAGCAGAAGTACCATTTTGCTTCATTTGCCTATTTCTGTGCACAAATACTCCTATAGTGGCTGATTTCAAACTCCAAAGTAATGGGACCTGGCTTACAAAATCCCTGAGCTTAACGGCTCTCACCAGCCCCTGCAAGCCAAGTCCAGCACGCCACTTCCCTACCTACACCGAACACTGCTCGAATGCAGAGTACCGTCTTCATTATCTTTGCATCCCAGATTCCCAGTACCTATCTGGACCTCATCAAGTGTTTTTGATTGGAAAATTAATTAATGATGTCTCCAGTTAATCCCTTGTCTTCTAAATCCTCCCTTAGTTTGGTAAATTTAGCACCTTTCATGAGGAAGATCTTATTAGAGGTGAGTGTTGGAAATGTTAGAAGTCTCCTGTCTTTCAGCCCCACACCACGGTGATGTGTTTGGGAGCATCCGGAACATAGTGGTCTATGTCTCTCTTATGCCCACCTTTAGGGAAATCTTTATCCATACCTTAAGAGGGTAGAGCAACCCAGAGATGTCCATTAAAAACTAGCAATTGGCAGGGGCCAGAACAGTGGTAAAATGCAATGCCTTGCAATGCGGACCCACACGGGAAGGTTCTGGGTTCACATGTGGGAACTTCCCCAGGACAGTGGACACCTGCATGCCCAGGGTCTGGGGCTGGTTGAAGCTGGGAGTGGTGGACCGTGGCATCAAGACTCTGTTGAAGGTACCTCTCTCTCTCTGTCTCTCTCTCGCTCCTCATGGAAAAAAATAATAACTTTTTTTTAAAAGCAGTATGCACTGGTCGCTTGAGGGAAGGAAAAAGGAAAAGACATTTTACGTCTATCTTTATTCTCTGCTAACTCTTTAGGAAAAAAGGACTAGCCCCTAACTTGGAAATAATCCTCTGTGGAAAGGTCATTGTTTTCTTTGTCCCTGGATGGGGATCCCTAAGACCACTCCTAAGTTTGATAATTCAGTAGAATGCACAGGATCCAGCATGTGGTCATACTCACGGCTATAACTTACTACCAAGAGAGAATACAGAGCAAAACCAGGAAACAGAAAAGGCACGTGGGGTGAAGTCCGGGGGAAACCAGACACAAGCTTCCAAGGGTTCCCTCCCAGCCGAGTCTCGCAGGGTGTGCTTAATTCCGCCTAGTGACAAGTGTGACGATGCCTGCGTAATGTTGCCAACCAGGGATGCGGGACAGAGATTCAGTGCCCAGGGTTTTCACTGGGAGCTGGTGGTGTCAGCAGCCTCTGGCCAGAATATACCAAAATTCCAGACTCCCATAAAGGAGATATTCAATGTAAATTAAATTGTTGGCACATTTTAGAATTAATGAGCCACTCCTGTCAGTTACAAAAGGGTGTAACCCAAGTTTCTGGTTATCAGCCAAGCTCCAACCTTGTTGGCAGACCTCTCAAAGGGTACCCTTGGCCTGCTATGTTAAGCTCTGTCTGCACAGTTCCTCTACCAAACTGACTCCTGTTTGCCCAAACTCTTAGCAATTAACAGTTTGCATTTTCTCAATGCACACTGAGAGTATGTTGGGGCCCTCTGAGTAGCCCCCATAGTGCTGCTTCTCAAATCATCACCTAGCAAAGGATCTGGCCAACACAATTCTTACCACCCAGGGTGGTAAGAACCACCCTGGGTGAATGCAAGGTGGTCAGTGGTAGAGTGTCAAATCAGTGGTTGAGCAAAAATGACCATCTGGCCTCTAGTTTGGGATAACTGGTAGTTTGGGAGCATATCAGGACAACGTAAAGATGCACAACAGATGCAATTTGAAGCAACTTGACCCATTTCTCAAAATTCTTTCATTTTTGTTTTGCTTCTTTTGTTTTTTAAAGTCTAATTCACTTTCAGCCAATTATACTTAGGCTCTACTGTATACAATAAAAAGGATTTGGAACAACCTGAATTTTTCACAGTAAATGATAACTCGGAACTGGCACAGAAGTTCGAACAACCTGGGACCAGAAGTTAGCGTAATGGCTATGTCACTGAATTCCCATGTAGTTGACCATGGTTCGAGTCCCAGACCTGGTGACTTGGACTCACACCAGGCGTGTGTGCATGCGTGCCCAGGATCCCAAGAGGAGAATGGAGGAGAAGGGATTGTGGCGTGGCCATCTCCCCTGGGGGGTGATTTCTCGCTTTCTGTCTCTCTCTCTCTCTCTCTCTCTCTCTCTCTCTCTCTCTGTCTTTCTGGCGAGCGCACATGCCCTATAGCTAAAACCTCTTCAAAAAGAAAAAAAGAAGTTCAAACAACCTAACAAGCCAAGAAGGAACAAGTGGCTTACAATTTTTTTAACTTTTTAATAAGTGTTCCTTTATTCTTTGTACTGTCATTCAGAAAGTCAATAGTCTTTAGTGTGAGAGAGGGTTTTCCCTGGAACTGACTATGCTAGGCTGCTAGGCTGTCTATGGAATGAAGGATAGATTTCCGGAAGCAGAATTTTTAGGTCAAAGTGTGTGTCCATTTTTTTTTTTTTTAATTCAGGTTTTTGCCATTCAGTGTACTTACCCGAGAAAGAGAGAGAGAAAGAGAGAGGGAAAGTGAAAAATCATCCCCTATGAAGAACAACCATGCAGCAATCCCTTCTCCTCCATTTTCCTCTTGAGATTTTGGGTATGCATATACATGCACCCAGTGTGATTTTCAAGCCACCAGGTCCGGGACTGTAACTGCACAGTTGGCCCTGCGGGAGTCCAGAGCCTTAACCACCATGCCACCTGCTGGCCCCAAGTGCGTTCATTTTTAAGTCTGAGAGTTTCTACTCATTTTTATTGCCTTCAAATGATTTCCCCAAATAATAACCCAACAATAAGTACACATATGATGTGGCAGCCTTTCTAACTCCCTCTCTCCACCACGTGGAGCTGGCCCTGAGGCCAGAAGCGATACCACTGCTCTGCAGTCTTGGAGATCTTGGGTTGGTAACAGCCATGGCTCCTTGCTGCCACCATGAAAACTAGCTCTTTAAGCTTCCACATCTATGAACCTTGTCCACTGCGCTCCTGCCTGCTACCTATCCAAAACAGGTACACAGAGGAGGGCCAGATGGCAGGTTGGCAGCACCATCAAGAACACATTCTCAAAACCAGAGGATGGCATAATGGTTGCATTGTTGGACTTCCATGTAATAGACCGCTGTTAGAGTCCCGGACTCAGTGGCTTAAACTCATACCAGGAGCATGTGTGTCCATGCATGCTCAAGATCTCAAGAGAAGAATGGAGGAGAAGGGATTGCAGCATGGCCATCTCCCCCTGGGGGTGTGAATTCTCGCTTTCTGTCTCTCTCTCTCTCTCTGTCTCTCCAGCAAGCGCACGTGCCCTATAGCAAAAATCTCTCTCTAAAATAGATAAATAAATATTATCTAGAGCCAAACACTTGGCTCTCATGCTATATATTCAAAGGTCCAGGAAGCATAGATGTTCACAAGAAAAACAAGCAGATTCTGCAGCGCCTGAATACTCAGACACTCATCACAATAGGCCGAGTCTAAACGACCACTATGTCACAGCCCCCAACCCGAGATTGTTTGTGTTGAGAAAAACACAAAGGAGTGTTTAAAGCATGAATTTTCTATCAGTTGAAAAAGACAGGCACACTGGTACTGCTTAGGCTGTGGGGTGACAGTCGAGCACCTTGCTCCTCACACTGCGGTCTACAGACGAGCAGATTGACCTCACCTGGAAGCCTTCTGGACCTACAGAACCAAGACCCACTGACTTCCCATCTGCATGGTCACTCATCTCCAGGTGATTCATATGCATGTCAGTGTCTGGGGACCACCTTTAGTTTCTGACTTGGATGTGATACTTAGCAGCTGTGTGCACAGGGTGCACTACCTCCTCACGCTACCTCAATTGCTGCATCTGTTAAATAGGTTGGTTACAAGAAGACAATGATGCCAGGCTTGCAGAGAGCCTATTACAGTATCTGGCAGACAATAAGCACTCAAATGGTAGCTACATGCCATTTTTTCCTGACTGTATCCAGGCCCCACTGTGTAGAATGGGATTTATTCATTTCCAGGGGTCCCAGCAAATGTTGTCATGGTTACGGCACTGGATCTCACATCACCAACCCTGCAGTTCAAGTTCTGGACCCGGCAGCTTGAAAAACATTCTGGGCACGTGTGCATGTGTGCCCAAAATCCTGAGGGGAGAATGAAGTTGAAGGGATTACAGCATGGCCATGCCCCCCGAGGGGTGCTACTTCTTACTTCTCTCTCTGCCTTTCTCTGGTAAGCATGCATGCCCTGTGGCAAAAATCTAAAATAAATAAATAAATAAATAAAAAACATCTTTTTTTTTAAATTAATTTATTTTTCCTTTTTTTAACATTAATATGCTATACAACATTACAGTATACAAAACGAATTTTTCATCCAAAATACACTGTCTGTTGGCTCAATCAAGCACATCAACATACAATTTTTCATTTCTTATGTCTTGTATATTTTGCGTTTTTTTTTTTTTTTTCTTTTTGCCATCCTTGCTTCCCTATCCCTAACCCTCTGCCCTGTCCAACCCTCCTCCCATTGTCTCTGGTATCCATGATTGCTTTCTATGCCTATCCCCCCCTCCTTTTAATTGATTTGCTAATGAACTTAATTTGTCTAATTATTTGCAATAGCAAGCACAGCTGATATATACATACAAAAGAACCCATGTCTGACTTTAGGCATAAACCTCAGTGAGTAGAATGAACATACTATGAAATAGTACCTAGCTGGAGCTATATAGCTTACTGTGGTCATCAAATACACAGTTTTTTAAATTTTGGTAACAGTTTTAGTATTTTTTTCTCCGAAATTTTTTTTTTTAAATTTACATTCATTCCCTGAGCATCTTCACAACATACTAAATGTGATTTTACCTCTAGAGTAAACTGCATAGTGGCTTAATCATGCATGTTATCATCCATAAAATTCCATTACTACTTTCATATATATATGTTTTTTACCCCATGTCTGACCATCTGCCCTATTCTACTCTATTGTTACACTATTTCTGCTATCTACAGTTGTCGTCAATTCCTTTTCCCCCAACATTTTGTTGACCACACCATATCATAAGTAATCTACCTACTTTCAATAGCAAGTTCAGCTGGTGGTTTCAAGAAAGGCAGTTTTGAACTGGTAAGGTTATTTCCTTGAAATTTGAAGCCTAGAAACAGGTTGGTATTTTGTTCAAATAATAGGTACATGAATCTATTGACAGCTCAAGACAGGATAAAAATCCTTAAAAACGGACAGCAAAGCTTAGAAGAAAAGCAGCAATATCTTAGTCAAGTCACAGAATGCTGTTTCATCAGTTCAGACTCATGTACTTAATCTTTCTTCTGTTTCTGTTGAGGTACGATCTTCCACATTGAACTCTGGGATATAATACTCAACTCCAGACTTCGTCCCTACAATTAAATTGCCCATTTTCTTAGTTTTTAAACTCTTATTTCTGTGTGTCTGAATTTAATTTTACTGACATAGCACTCCCTTAAGAACTTCTTGGAGATCTGGTCTGGTGCTGGTAAATTCTTTCAGGTTTTGTTTATCTGGGAAAGTTCCTGTCTTTTCTTCCCAAATGAATGATAACCTTGCTGGGTACAGAATTCTCGGTTGAAATTGCTTTTCCTTTAATACTTTGAATATATTTTCCCATTCTCTCCTCGCTCGCATTGTTTCCAATGAGAGGTCTGCCGTTAGTCTGATGGGATACCCTTTGTAGGTAACTTGCCTTTTTTTTCTCTTGCCAATCTTAGTATCTTGTCTTTGTGGTTTTGGTCAATCTGGCTATAATGTGTCTTGGAGAAGATCTTCTTGGGTTGATTCTATTTGGTGTCCTCTGTATTTCTTGGGACTGAATCTTTGAGTGCCTCTCCAGGTTTGGAAAGTTTTCTTGCAGGATTTCATGGAATAGATTATCAATGCCCTTATGAGTCTCTTCACCCTCTGCGATGCCTATTATCCGGATGTTTGGACGTTTAGTTGTATCTAGTACTTCTCGCATATTATTCTCAAATTTTGGGGCCATTTTCTCAGTCTTCATGATGGATTTTTCTAGGCCAGCCATTTTCTCTTCTACATTAGAGATTCTGTTTTCTGTATGATCTAGTCTGCTTTTAATACTTTCAAGGGAGATTTTGACTTCTTGTATTATAGCCTTCATCTCTAACAGTTCCATCTGATTCTTTTGTAAAGTGTGAAATTCCTCTTTTAGATCTTGCATGAATTTCCTCACCTCCTGGAACTCTTCAACTCCTTTCTCCTTCTTCTTCAACAGTTCCTTGTCTCTCTTCTCTTCCATCTCTGTTAGCTTTGCCATTATGAATGTTCTGAATTCTTTATCAGACATATCCATGATTTCCATTGAACTGTGTGTGGACGAAGAGGAGCTATCCGTTTCCCTTGTGGGAAAGGTATTTTCCTGCTTCCCCATATTTCTTGTGGTCCTGCAGTGATTTCTAGTCATCTGGTGGATGGTTGGTTTCTTCCCAATCTTGGAAGTTCAATCTGAGGGTCGAGGAGTGTGCAGAAAAGGAAGCAGAGAGAGGGAAACAATACCAACAACAGCAAAAAAAAAAAAAAAAAAAAAAAAAAAAAAAAAAAAAAAAAAAAACAGACAAGAAACAGAGAAAAAGAAGAAAAAACTTAAAAAAAATCTAAAAAAAAATATTCAAAAAATTTCAATAAAACTCAAAAATTAGAAAACCATGCGGTACACAAGCTCCATGCGAAATGGCTAGAACACAGGAGCCATGGAGCTGACTGTCTCTTGAAGAAGGGCTGTTCTGGGAGGAGGAGAGGGGATTATTAACAAGATAAAGGGCTAGGAGGGGCCAAAGGGCCCTGTAAAATGCCTCACCTTAAAAAATTCTAAAAAGCAAAAATTTAAAAAAAGACAGAGAGAGAGAGAGAGGGGACACAGACAGAGGTAGAGAGAGACAAAGACTGATACAGAGAAAGACAGGACACTTGAAAGGGGTCTTCCTACCACATGGGTTTTGTATGCTGGAGGCCCAGTTAGCAGTGGGACATCTTCTTTTCTCCCAAAATGGCTAGATCACAGGAGCCATGGAGCTGACTCAAATAAACATCTTTTGAGTTGAAACCCAGGTAGTCTCTGGAGTCCTGTTTTCTGAGAAAACTCTTTGAAGCATTATCCAGCACCTTATTTTTTTTAGGTTTTCGCCACAGGGTACATGCACTCACCAGAGAAAGACGGGAGTGGGGTGGGGAATCATCCACCTGGGAGGATGGCCACATGCGGCCCTTCTCCTCCATTCTTCTCTCTGGATTTGGGGCATCCACACATATGTACCTAGCATGATTTTCAAGTCGCCAAGTCCAGGGCTTGAACCATGGCAGCCATGTTCAAGTCCAGACACCTTAACCACCACACCACTTCCTAGCCTTGTTTTTTTTCAATTCGAAGTTAGTCTCATCATGTTGAGATCCACCTGCCTCGGCCTCCCAACTGAGACCACAGGCACGCTACACCACACTGGCTTTTTTTCAAGCAGGGTCTCGCTATGTTCCCCAGGCCAGCCCTGAGCTCACGACCCTCCCGCCTCAGCCTTCCTGAGTAGTTGGGATTACAGAGACATGCCATGGTACCTGGCCTTCAAGTTGGGCCAGGAATCAAATCCAGGCCTCTAGGTGATCCCAGGTTGCAGACATCTCTTGTTAACAGCACCTCCCACTGTGACTGGGCCAGCCCATATCCTTTTAAATACTTGTGTTTTGTGCAGATAGGAGGTTCAGAACTTCCATGCAGTTGCATATCTGTATTAAACTTCATCATCTCTCTGGCCCAGGCATTTTTTAATGGAGCTGGTGGGGTAGGGGGTTGGATCAATTTTAGGAGCTGCTTTTTGAGACAGAGGCTTGAAGGCTGTATCATTTCTATGACCCAGAAAGATAGAGCATTTAACTAGGTCACAAAAGAATTCAGTGACAGGCAAGGGGATCTTGGTGTGTGGGAAGTCTAACAGTCAGAATGCTTGTTCTAAATGGTAGGAAATTGACTTTGAGAGGAATGAGGTTAAAATGACCAAAAAGGGCAGCAACTTCCGGGACAAAACTGAAATGCAGTGATAAGATCAGGTAAATAATTCACCTAGCATAGAAAAGCCTTAGTACGGGCGGGCTCTTAGCACAAAAGGATTTTTTTTCCTGTCTCAGAATATAATTAATTAAGAATTCAGGATACAAGGTAATTAGAGAAACCATAACCTGGAGGCATACTGCTCAATTATTCTGATCTTTCTTAACAATGAGAAAATTTAATTTTGCAGTCACGAGGCACAGATTTTAAATTTGGATAATGTAAAGAGCAATGTTCATATAGTGCAGTCAGCAAATTAAATTATTTCTTTTGATTTTGATTTTCCAGCCAAAAATTAGGACCAAATAATTGAATCTAAATCATGGAAATGATTGTAGGAACTGAAAAATACTTGAAAGAAAAATGTACTAATTGCAATTGAATCTCACGTCTTAACACCAAGCTGCTGGCATTGTTCCCTTTGAAATTCGTGTGTGTGTGTGTGTGTGTGTAAACCTAATTCATTATTCGTGTGTGTAAACTTAATTCATTATTTGATGTGATGTACTGAGCAAGAAGAAATGAATAAACTATTTCTATATATAATGGAGGTCACGTTGTTACCAATTCTTTCACCTGCTTTCTTTTAAGAATTATTTTATTTAATTTTATTCATTTTCATTATCTTATTTTATCTTTTTAAGATTTACCAGAGAGAGGTAGAGAGAGAGAGAGAGAGAGAGAGAAAGTGAGAAAGCAGGCGGCCAGGTCTGGGACCCAAACCACGGTCAGCCATGTGGGAGTCCAGCTGCCCTAACCACCGCAAGACCTGCTGATCACATACCTGCTTTCTTTGACAGGTAGGGAAGGTAAACATTTTTTTTCTTTTTGAGAGGTTTTTGCTATAGGGCGCGTGCACTCGCCAGACAGAGAGAGACAGAGAGACAGAAAGCAAGAAATCACACCCCAGGGGAGGATGGCCACAATGCAATCCCTTCTCCTCCATTCTCCTCTCGGGATCTTGAGCACGCACACACACACGCCCGGCGTGAGTTTTAAGCCACCAGGTCCGGGATGCAAACCGCGGTTGACTACATGGGAGTCCAGTGACATAGCCATTATGCTAACTGCTGATCCCAACATTTTTATTCTCCAATTAGTATTTATAAAGTGAATAATTAAACTCACTTTTTGATACACCCAGCATTCACACAGATGTATTGCAATTTATTATACTTATTGAATTACTCATTTTTCCCGATGATTTCAGGCATTGCTAATCTAACTAATTCCAAGTATTCTCTGATGCTTTGTATTAATTAATTGCCCAGCATACATTTTTCAAGACTGTTAGAATGTTTTTCTTTTTCATTATTTGCTGCCTTATTTCATATCTCCAAAAGTCCTACTTAAACTAGGAATTTTGAAGGCCCCATCTGAGAGTGTAGCTTTGGTTCAGAAAGACCGGGGTTGCATTGTGTCCCTCAAAAAAGATAACCGACATCCTAGCCCCTGGTGCCTATTAATGTGACCTTATTTGGAAATTGGGCATTTGCGAATGTGATCTCATTTTAAATGCAGTAATATTGGATTAGGGTGGTCCCTAATCTAAAATGGCTCTTGCAGTTATAGGAAAACAGACAGACGGACAGGAAGAAGGTCATGTAAAGATGGAGGCAGAGATTGAGGTGATGTGTCTACAAGCCAAAGGACACCAAGGCTTGTTAGCAACCACCAGATGCTAGGGGACAGGCACATGACAGATTGTCCTCGCACCCACCAGAAGGAACCAATCCTGCTGACATCTAAATTTCAATTATCTGACCTCTGGAACTGTGAGAGAACAGATTTCTCTTGTTTTAAAGCCATTGGTTTGTAGTATTTAGTTACGGTAGCTCTAGAAAGTTACTATAGCTTCTGGTCAGATTTCAGACTTTGCAAGAGTTTCTTAATTTCTTTGAGTTTACAATTCCTCTTCTACATACTGGGTTTTATAAACCATATTTTTCCTTACGAAGGCAGTATGCTAGTTAAATGATGCTAAGTATACTTAGTACTGTGTGTAGTTTCTCCTCAGTTCAAGAAGGCTGGAGATAGGGACCTGAAGATGGCATAACGGTTATGTCACTGGACTCCCACATGGTTGACCACAGTTCAAGTCCAGAACCCAGCAGCTTAAAACTCATAGTGGGTGTGTGGTGTGCTTGCCTAAAATCCCAAGAGGAGAATGGAGAAGAAGGGACTACAGTGTGGCCATCCCCCTGGGGGTGATTTTTTGCTTTCTGTCTCTCCAGCGAGCACTTGCACCCTATAGTAAAACTCTTTCTAAAATAAAAAAAGGCTGGAGATAAACAGAAGCCCACATGGATACCAAGCCCTGTCTTCCTCAGGCAAAATGACCTCATCTGTGCTTTCTTTTTGATTGACAAGCAAATTAGTATTATTTTTACTAAATAAATTTTTGTTAAGGAAGGTAAGTGAGAACTTCCCTCACACTTCTACCACCCTAAGGATCCCTGTTCTTATTTTCTGTTATTATTTTACACTCTGTTTTTATTTGTACTGTTTTCCATGGTTGTAATCATAGTATGATATGGTTTCATATGCTGTTTTTTATTGTTGTGTAAGTTCTTTTGCCATAGGGCACATGCACTCACTAGAGAGAGACAGAGAAAAAGAGAGAAAATGAGAAATCATTCCAGGGGGATGGCCACGCCACGATCCCTTCTACATTTTCCTCTGGGGATTTTAGGCTGCATGCACACACACTCGGCATGGCTTTCGAAGCTGCCAGACCCAGACTCAAACTGTGATGTTTGCCATGTGGGATCCAGCACCTTCCTTTCTACACTACCTGCTGGCCCTCATATCCCTCTCTTTTTTTTCCATTCTGTATATTTTTAACATGTTTCTTGCATCTATAAGGTTGTCATAATTCAAATTCACTGATTTGCCTTCTTTATATTTGAGGACTATGGAAGTCAGAGCATCCAAACTGGAGTGGAGAGGAGAGAGCGATGAGAAGAATCTCTCTGAGGCTGGCATCAGGGAGGACCTTGTCCCTCTCCCTGAGACACACCTAGGTAATGGGACTCTCCCTCCTTATAAACCCAAGATCCAATCATGGGGCCCCACCCTGATGACCTCATTTCATTTTAATCACTCCCCAAAGGTTCACCTCTTAATCCCATGGTCAGATTAACTATTCACCCTTTTAATTCAGTCACGACTGAATTTCAGCACATGAATTTTTGGGACACACATTCAAATCACAGTAGTGCTTAAGTAGCGTTTGTTGAAGTTATTTGAAACACACAGAGTTCTAAAGCCAAGAGAGCAGAGAAGGTAAGAAAAGAGGAATAAACAGGAAGAAAAGCAAGATTAAGAAAGTGGTGAGATCGCCGGGCACATGTGCGTGCGTGCCCAAGAATCCGAGAGGAGAACAGAGGAGAGGGATGGCGTGGCCATCCCTCTAGTGGGTGATTTCTCACTTTCTGTCTCTCTGTCCCTCTCTATCTTTCTGGCAAGCGCATGCACCCAATAGCAAAAATCTCTCTGGAAAAAAAAAAAAAAGGAAAGAAAAGGAAGTGGTGAGGCTATTTTGATCCCTATGCACGTGTTTTGGTCTATCAATGTCATAGACCGTACTTTGTACCTCAGAGGGTTGTGCAAAATTTTTTCCCACAAGGTAAACTCCACAAATGCAGGGCTCTATTTTGTTATTAAGGTAACTCAAGCTTTTAGAACAAAGCCAGACACGAAGAAGTTGCTAAATAAACCTTTGTGGAATAAGTAAATGTGTAAAAACTAGGATGCATCCAGGTTCAGTTAAATAAGGTATGAAATGTACCTTGTACATCTCAGGCGCTCAGCACATGGCAGCAGTCTTTACAATAGCAGACATTAAATTGTGCTTTTGGTACATATGAGAACAATGAGTAAACTCCAGCTTCTGCCTCCAAAGCATGTTCCCTCCCACTTTCCCATATGGGGTGCCCTCGGCTGAGAGAGAGCATCTGGAAGTGGGATTAGGGTTCTGTGCTTGGATGGAAGTTCACATAAGGACAGGGTTAAATGACTGACAGCAGCACATTCAGAGTAAGCAAGACAAGGAGTCTTGCAAAATTTAAGCCTAGCCTCAAGCTACATTTTCCACTCAGCCTCTGGTTGGCTGCTATATAGGGGATGGGGGGGGGGGGGGTGAAGAGAATACAAATGTTTTCTTCTGTAATATTTCCTCTTACAGTATACAGACCAGTTTTCATTGTGCCGTTGAAAGAAAGTGGCATGAACACTGTGTGGGTTCAGTCGCACACCCTGTAGCTGTGGCAATTATACCATTCTGGATAATTGTCTTGTAATTGCTGCTGTGATTTAAAATCTAATGTTATCCTCCGATTGTTCTGATGTCTTTTCATGAATAATGCAATCGTCCCATGAGCCCTCTGCCAGTTTCTCATTTAGATTGGCCCTGTGTTTGAGTTATGCACCATTGTCCTACGCACCATTGTCTCACAAAAACTAATGCGGCAGAGACAATACAGGAAATAATTAGTACTTGGCTAATTGTGGGAAATGGGGATGTGAGTGAGGAAGGTGTGAAGTTTTCCTCTAGAAATATTTCCAACCCTTCCTGGGCCTATTGGTAAGCAGAAGGGGGAGAGGCAAATTTCTCTTTGAGGGTCTTAGTCCGTCACATCTCTGTAGGCTGGACATACTTGCTTTGTCTTTTGTGGTGGGAGTTTTCTTCTGAAAATGGAAGGAAAACTGATTTTCTCATAGGGTGACTTTTCTCAGTTGTACTGTGTTGTCATCATCAAACGCAAACAGCTCTGTAAACACGAGCTGGTGTGTCTCTCCACAAGGCCAACATACCAATTGTTTACATGAATGGGCCACGGCAGCTTGGATTTCTGTTTCCAGTATCTGGGACTTGGTTTACTATGACAAGAAGAAATCCATTGTGTCCAGATGAATGACAATAGAGTCATTTTAAAATTTTAATTTAGCTCCTACTTAGGGAAGGGACCCTCTCAGTCTGGTCGTCTCTCATTTATTTCTAGCCAACAGCACAGATCCCATGATTACTTTCAGGCCTACTCAGAGTGGGTGGAGGTGCCCTGTCCATCTGGCAGCCAATGGAACCGTCAGTTCAGGTCTACTCATGGTCTTCTTTTTGCATAGGGCCCAAGTTAAGTTTCTGGAAAAGCTTAAAGCCCACATTTCTCAGGTAGAGGGAACATGTCTACCTGAGCACTCCATGGCTTTCTTCTGCCCTCAGCACCAACTACACATGCCCTAGATTGGCATCAAGGTCCTTCAACAACCTGGCCATCTGTTCATGTTCCCAGCCTGCAGGCCAGCCATACTGCCCTGCCTACTCTGCCTCCCCTGGGGCCTTTGTACATGCTTTTGTAGAGATTGACTCCTCAAGCTTCAATGCTGCTCCCTTACATTCTTCTATAGCCTCCTGAAGATAGCCATATCCCAGCATTTCTCACGTCGTATCATAATCTTCTGTTTATGTGTCTGTTTCCCATGCCAAACTGGGATAGCTGACATGGGCCAGAGCGTGTCAGCCCAGCTCAACCACAGTGGTCATGAATGCATGAAGAATGGATGAATGAATGAATGAAGAGGTGACTCCCCATCGTCCTGGCTTCACTTGCAGGGTAAGAAGAGAGTCCACTGTGGTTCTAAAGAGTCAGGAGCTACAGGCTGCAGACTGGAGAGTCAGTGAACTCAGTGTTAGCCCAGCACTAGCTCCCTTCACCTAGGCATGGACTACCCCCGGGAGTCGGTTGTGAGCTGCAGAGCCTCCCAAACTGGCTTGAAGAGATGAGGCTTAAAGCTGACCAGAGAATGTTTTTCAAATCCCTGGAGTCTGACAGACAGGGACAGACAGAAATCTGAGAGTCAAGGTGCTTCCTTTTGTATCTGAGACAATCAGTTCAGCTCTACTGCCGGAGGCTCCTGGGAACAGACGCAGCCACAGGGCACAACAGTCTTTCCCCTGAGAAGGTGGTGGAACAACCCAACATTGTAATCAGCAGAGATTGCAAAAGAGCAGCCACAACCAGAGGATTATCTTGAGGAAGACTTTGAAGGAAGAAAAAGAGACCGATCTTTGCTAGCAGCTGGTATATCACAGAATACTTGGTAGGCAGGGCTGAATGGAGAAGGTTTATGTGTGAATGGTTGGCTGGGCATTTGCCTTTCCACAGTTTGAGTAGTTGACATGTAAATATTTTCTCAAAAATATTTAAAACCATACTGTCTTTGTTGTTATAGAGTCACACACAAAATTATCCCAAATATTTTGAACATTATCTTTAAAATTCAGTTTTTTGAAATTTTGAAAGTTGTTTATTAACTGTCAAGAACTACGGAGCATGAGCAAAAATTTTTTGATACGTAAAGTAAATGTTTGTGGGAAAATGTAAAAATAAATAAATACATGATAAAAAAAAGATGAAGAAGGTGGTGGAGGGACAGCAGGGAAGCGTCCCCAGGATTGACCCATAACTGGAGGGACACTGCTATCAGGGAGTAGATCCAGGCTTCTGGGAAGTGGGTGGCCATGTCAAGGGTGGCATGACCTTGCAGAGAAGAGAGTCCAGAGTGTCTCCATGGCACCTGTGGTCTGGAGGACAATTATATTCTCCACTACATGGTGGTTGTTCAACATTTGAAGCACTGCAATTGGAAATACGCACTGAGAGGTGGTTGTCTGACACGCGAAGGAGTGATTGGAAGGCCCCTCTCCAAGTTCTGTTACCACTAGCCTCAGACAAGCTCAACCTATGTACATCCAGTCAGCACCAGAGGGTTGTTGTTTATCATAATGGATATTAGAAAATACTTTTTACTGGTGCAGTGAGTGGCGTTCAAGACAGGCAATGTGACTAGGTCTACTGCATGTGCTCCTCCCTGGAAGAACAGGTGAGCTCAGTAGCCTTGGAGATTAGTCCAGGCCTCAAAAGGACTCCATCCATTTGAGTCATTTCCAGAGGACTATCCCCCACCAGAAGGCCAGCAGAAGCCTTTTGCCAGGATATATTTGCACCTGCATGCAGAGCAGACTACATCAGAGACTGCAAGGACAGGTTGCTGAGACTTTCTCAAACCATACAGCAGACATAGCTGTTATGTGCCTGCCCACAGACATGTGTGCAGGAGAACATGGCCTGACGCTTGCTTCATGGTACCACCTGGAGGCAAGGCGAGGGTGGAGGAGATCTACAAATGAAGGCCACCAATATCTACCAAAAAAGAACCAGATAACTGTGACTGACCATGGTGGTTTATGTCCATTTGCAACAGTATGCTAAGGACTAAATAAGGGCACCCTGAGCCAGCAGGCACTGGCCTTGTGGCTTCAAAGAGGATGACTACACAATCCTACTTGTCAGATATAACCAGAATTCTTAAGTCCTACCAGACACTGCTGTAGCCACAGTTTGTTCAAACCTTTGGCCAACTCTGGCGGCTCTATTGCAGGACTGCACAGAAATGGCTTGGAGTTTCTAATGAGATAAGATCCCCACGTTATCGGCAATGTTCTCTGTTACAGTCATGCTGATGGGTGTTTTTGTGCTTCCACCCCAGCGAGGACTAATAAGCTAAGAATATAGAACTTGGGGGAAGGCAGGTGGTGTGGTGGTTAAGGACACTGGACTCCCAACATGGCCAACCGTGGTTCAAGTCCTGGACCTGGTGGCTTGCTTTCTCACATCCCCTCACTCTCTCTCAAGTAGGATAATAATAACAATAAAGTTAAATAGAAATAATTCTTAAAAAAGAATATGGACCTTGAAGGATTAACTAATATATTTTCTTTTCTTTTCAAATTGAATCTGATAAGGGATCTGCAAGAAACAAGCACCAAAACCACGATTATTCTTGTGAATTTAGTGTGCATTGGCACTCAGTCATTCTCATACATTTCAGCTAATTTATAGTGACAGCCATTCACTATTCAACACATGTGTGAGTGTCTATGAGAGATTCAGACTCCTACATTATGTTTAGTTTCCTGATCATTGTAAGCAAAGCTGGGGGTGTGGTTTACAGGAGTCTAATAAAGTGTTCTGGATAAAAATTACCTACACAGGCCCCGGGAGTGTGGTGGGGAATATACTAGGTGAGCATTCAGCATTCAGCCTTCTCTCCCCGCACAGCTCCTACAACTCCCTGGCTCACCCAGCCAGACTGGGTGGCCCTTGATGACATTGACAGGCTTGAGGTGCTCCAAAGCTTGGTCCAAGTCCCATTAGGCACTGACTCGTGCTGACAACAGCTGGAATTTGACAGTTTTCCCAGCACTAGAGACAGGTGAGCCTCCAGACGCCTGGCCCGGTGACAGCTCTGATATGTCATCCTGCTATTATTTCTAAGTTTGTGCAGGGCCTGGGGTTTCCCAGGAGATTTGCACTTGAGAAGGAGCCAACATGACAGGCAGGAACAGGTACTGTTATTGATCAGTGAGAAAAACAGGCCACTACACTCCTGGTCTAAACCGTGACTGTTGGAATCTCAGGAATGGGCAGGAGTAATGGTATCCCCAGCCTGGCTCAGAAAAGACTCTAGCAGTCCTCCCAGGAAATACCCCATTTAATAGTCAGCATTCAGGAAGAAGGAAGCTTGCCATTTAATCCCACAACTGTCATCTTGTTCAAACTGCCATCTTGCTGAGATTGTTGCAGGATTCCCCACTAGTCTCCATGCTCTGTATCTTTCATGGTCCAGTCCCCGTCTCTACCATGCCACCATTCTTCTCCATCTCTCCTTCATTTGGTGATTTCGGGCACACACTCACATGCACCCAGCATGTGTTTCAAGTCACCAGGTCCAGGACTCGAACCCCACAGTAAGCTGTGTGTGATCCAGCTGCCTTAACCACCAGACCATAGAGCTTTCCCTTCATTAATTTTTTTCAGCTTATTTTTTTCTTTCTTCCATGAGCAAGAGAGAAGAGAGACAGAGAAAGAGAGAGACCAAGAGATGGTCACCCCCAGCAGGGTCTTCACCTCTAGTCCTGCCCAGCCCTGATCACTGCCATGCCCTGGCAGACCAGTCGGGAGACTCCAGATGGACCCCAGAACCTTGCCATGTGGGTCAGCCTTGCGGAGTGTGGCATTACTGCTGTGCCACCGTCTGGCCCCTACTTCTCATTCTTAAATCACCATTTTGTTTCCCTTGAATCAAGAAACTCTAGAATGTCAGGAAAGTGAGGTCCTTAGGAAACATCTGGTTCTTCCCCTTCTCCATTTTACAGAAGAATCTAAGCTCTAAGGAGGTAAAGTGGTTGTTCAAAGGTCTGCAATTCCTTGTTCCCAACTGACAGCTTTTCCTTAACTAGTCACCTTCGTGGGGGAGGGGGGCAGGCAGCACCATCAAGCCCACTCATTCATTCATTTCACTAACATTTATTTACAACCACTGGGAGCTGTGGGTACACATATGAAGGTCTCACACTCTGGAAGGGGAAGCAGATGGCCTCACAAAAATGATTTCACTGTCATGAGTAATGCAGGCTCTGAAGAAGGCACATTCTGGAGATCCCAGGCGAGTAGGGGATGTGGGGCTGGCTTCAGAGAGGAGACGCTATATCTGATCTTCAAAATGAGTGAGCATCTCAGGGCCTACAGGCAAGGGCCGCTTGCCAGGTAGGGAACTCAGCCATTCAGCTCTACACTGTTTGCCTGGAGGGCAGTGAAGGCGTGGGAGAAAATGATGGCTAAAGAGATGAGGAGGGAGGAGAAGATCATTAAGCACCAACTCCTAGGTTTAATTTTTTCTAAACTATAAATCTAATTGTATAATTCTCCTGCTTGAATTTCTTGATTACTCTTTATTGCCCTCAAGGGGAAATATTTTTCTCTAATCATTGTGTGAGAAGCTTAGAGGCAACTGAGACTGGAGGCAGGGAGTCCCGGCAAGAGGCAATGTTCCCAGAGTCAGGCAACACCGTGGAGTGCCTTCAGCATGTGAGAGGGGATCAGCAGAGAGGGAGGGGAGGCCACAGGTGCTAAGAAGGGCACACTTGCCATCAGGGTGGGGCACCTCCTTTGTCAAGATCTTCTCCCTAATCCCAAAGTCAGTCTCCAGCCCCTCACTGCAGCTCCCAGAGAACTCAGCTGGGAGCCACAAGGACAGAGTTTAGGTTCCTTCTAACCCTCTGGCCCATTTAAGATAGGAAGGAGCTGGCCACTCCTTTCTCCTGGTCTGAAATTCCCTGGGTTTGTTTGTTTTTTTTGTTTTTTTAATTGCCAGAGGGTGCATACACTCATCAGAGAGAGACAGAGAGAGTGAGTGGGAAAAAGAACCTTCTCGATCTCTTCTCCTCCATTTCTCCATCCTGTCTGAACTTGGACACATACATGCATCTGTAATGTTTGTCTTTCTCTTTCTTTCTTTTTCTTTCTCTCTTCCTTTTCTAAAAAAAAAAAACAAAAACCAGACCACTTTAATGTTTTGTACAATTTAATAAATAATCTTTTGATGACTGTACACATGTAAGACCAGCTATGTTCAGAAACATCAGTCATAATGGTTTTCCAGATTGGTGTATCATCTTCAAAAATTAGAAGGAGTTATTTGTATGCAACTGCTATCAAACCAAGCATTAATACATCCATCATTTTCAGGATTGTTGGTAACTTGGGCATATTTCCCCCAAATAACCAGCCTCCTTATGTCACAAGGCCCAACTTGCTCATGTTCACCTCAGTGCCAGTGCCTTTGGTGATAACACCCGAAGTCGTATATAGCGGAGATGAGGAATTCTTCTTTACACCAAGTATTGGCAGGAAAAGGCAGCTTTCAGTTCAGGATGTGTTACATGGGCCTTCTTGAAACATAAGCCCATGGGCCTAATGAATCTTTCCTATTTAGGTGGTTTTCTAGTAAAGCCATCTCCAACAAAGCAGGCTTTTGTAGCCATCCTCTTCCATGTCTTCTTTCTCTTTCCCATTCAAATAACTTCTAACACTTCTGTTTCTCCCTGGGTGCGAACTTTGGGTAGAGGGACTTCCCATTTTCCCGCTTTCTCTTTCCATCTTTGTTTAATCATATTGGAAAGTACTTTAGCTCGGGACTGTCCTTCTCTGTCCAACAGGTAGGCAGATCCTGCTCCTAGTGGAGTCTCTTCATCATTCTTCTGTCTGGTGTTCCTCTTTTCATGCATCTTGATAGTCTTTTTCATTTGTATTTTCTCAGCATGGTGCTGTTCATGATAGAGCTTAGCCTTCAGGCCAGTCATCTTTTTTGCCTTCTTTGAACGTTCATGGGCCTCCAAACTTTTGTTCTTCTTCTTTTTCTCATGGTAATCCAAACAGTATCCATAGTGTTTACCATGTAATTCAATGTATTTGTTTTATGGCATGGTGACGGCTGCAGAGTGGCCAGGAACAGCCTCCTGGGTGCAAAGAAGTTGTCAACTTTCAGGTCTCCCATCTGGAATGTTTTTCAAGCTACTGGGGAAGGAATTAGAACTGCACAGCTGACCACGTGAGATCCAGCTCCTTTAGCCACTAATCTACAGGCTGGCCCTGAAATTCTCTGGTTTTAACATGAGACTCTACCACCCAGTTTCAGCCTCTCTAAAATAGCACAAAGGCCAATTACATACACAGGTGATTCCCGCTTTGGAGTCAGGTAGGTCTGGCTCAGTCCTGCCTCTTCTACTTGCTCTCTGTGCGAGCAGTGTCTCCAGCTTCAGTTTCCTTACCCGTGAAGTGGGCATGCAGCTAACTTCTTGCTCAGCATGAGAGCTAAGTGAGGTCCGGCAGGCACAGTGCCCCCAGGTGGTAGTGACCGACAGTGGCTATCTTCCCGTGTCCTGCCTTCCTCTTCCTGTCTTGTGCTATTGGGCTCCATTCACTATGAGGTAAAGTCCTCAGGCAGAGACAAAATAATTTGCTCAAGGTCGTAGAATAAATTAATGAAGAAATAGGATGATACTTCTCAGTCTATAGGTTTCCAGGCTTCTTCTGAGCCAGACTGTCTCCACATTAAGAATTATTGTGACATTCTTCCATTTGAGCCATTTACATAGTATCTCTGTGGTCTTGGCTGGCTCAGAACCGAAGGAATAATCAGCATTAAGAGGTTTTCTGACATTGAAATAAGCTGAAGGGTGAGTGTGCTGATAGAACGACTTTGCCTGTCGAGTGTAGTTGGCTGTTACTCGGGAAATATCCCCGTTATGTACAGATTTGAAGAGACCTGGCAATGTGCTATCATTTTATTAGAAATAATATTTACAATTTATAAGTGTAAAGTCATCAGAGTTTCTGAAGGGGGCTGGTTAAGGATGAGAAATGACTTCATAGCAACTGTAATGCAGACTTCAGACAGGATGAAATAAAATGATTTAGAATGACCAGCACCATGCCATGAGAAGTCGCTGAGATACGTGAAGGGACGTGGGCAGGTGTGCTGCTTGGGCACCTGCGTGAGTACAAGAAGAGGCGTCTTTCTAGTGAAACCCAAGCAGGGGGAGTTAATTTGTAAAGGACTAGATGATGAAGCCACTGTTGGCATAGGAATTGAACGTACCTATGAGTCAATTGGTCTAGCGACATAACTACTCACTGCACTGAAGTCGTCTGCGTTACAGTGAGCAGGGAGGTAGCTGTTAGATTCCTCATTTCATCCCAGTTTCTAGACACAGACAGCCCACTGCAGAGATGGACAGTCTATTCAAAGCCCAGTATATGTTAAAAGTTGCAAATGAAACCAAACAAAGTCAAATTAGTGATGGGGAGATATTTTGTCTTGTTTTGTTTTGAATTTGCTACGGGGCACATACCCTCACCAAAGAGAGACAGAAAGTGAGAAAATCCACCCCCCCCATGGGGGTGGCTATGCTTTGCCTTCATTCTCCTCTTGGGATTTGAGGCACATGTACACATGCACCTGGTGTGATTTTCAAGCCACTGGGTCCAGGTCTTGAACTGCACTGTCCACCATATAGGAACCAGCTTCCCTAACTACCATACCACAGGCTGGCCCAGTCATGGGGAGTTTTAAAAAGAAAAGTTTTTAACATTTAATTCAGAAGGAAAAAAAAAAAAAGCCATAGCAGTTTGTTTTTCTTAAGTCATGCGAATAGAACTAATTTAAACAAAATGGTGGGATTACTGGCATTGTACACATGTCTTAATAAAACTATTCAGTTTGGGGGACATTTAAATTATGGCTGCTCTGTCTACCTGTAATGGAGTCCAACTCTTGTCTCACTAGTTCATCCCAGTTTCAAGCGTGTGAAGGAGCAGGAAAAGCTGACCTTTCTGGAGTCTGAGCTCCTGGCGAGGAGATTCCATTTGCAGACCTGTAGAAATAGAAAATCAAATCCTAAACTGGAAGGAGTTACTTCTTTACAACAAACATTCACGGAGCATCTGCCACATGTCAACGTTGGTGCATGAAACGGGCTGTCTGCTAGCCCTCGGTAAACAGCCTAAGGGGGACTCGAAGTAAAACTACCCTTACACCCCACCTCGGCAGCAGGAGTCACGAAACTGAAGGACATTGTTAGGTCTGTTCTCTGTTGCTTAATAAGTGAATACCTGAAACAGGGTGATCTGAAAGAACACATGATTGATCCAGCTCTGTTTGGAGGTCCAAGGTTCAGGGGCTGCCTCTGGTCAGGGACGTCTTGCTGCAGGAAGTCCCAGGACAGTGCAGGCACCACACAGAGAGAGGCAAGAGAGAGGCTGCCTCTGTGTCCACATCTCCTTACAAACCCACAAGGGGAGGCTGCCCTGCTCCTAACCTCCTGATCGCCTCCCTAAGGCCTCTCACCTCTGAACTCCACAGTGGATTAAGTTTTCATCCTCTTTTTTTTTTTTTTTTTAAGAGTTTTTGCCCTAGGCTATGTGCACTGGCTGGAGAGAGACAGAGAGAGGGAAAGCGAGAAATCACCCCCCATGGGGCATGGCTGTGAAGCAAATCCATTTCCCTCTTGGGACTTCAGGCACGTACACACACCCAGCATGATTTTGAAGCCAGTGGGTCCAAGACTTGAACCATACTCAGTCATGTGGGAGTCCAGATCCTTAAACACCAGGCCACCTGCTGGCCCCAAGTTTTCATCCTCATCCCATCACAACCCCATTTCAACACATGAATTTTGGAGAATCACATTCAAACCTTACAGAGACAAAAGATTTAATATTTTAGTAACTCAAAATAAGTGACTTTCTGAGATTTCTGGTTAAAGTGAAAAGCTTTTCCTCTGAGCTATTTGCTTGCCCTTCATTCGACGAATATTCTCTGAGCGCTTTCTGTGTGTTACTACAACCCTCCCCTACCCTGTGGACAAGGACTTTACCTGATCTTCATTCCATAGATGGCTCAGAGAAACAAAACATAGGCAGTGGAGCTGGACTTTCAATCAAGGCATGTCCCTTTCTAACCCCTCCCCAAAGACAACATTCTTACCCCAGCCAGAACACAGTTTCTTTGGAAGTCACCTAGGCTTAATTCTAATACAGGATTTTTGCCTTGGATGTGGAAACTGAGACTCAAGCGAGCCAGGCTCAATCTGAATCGAGTCTGGAAACATTTCTGTGCCAGGAACAGGGCAAGAAGGGCCCTTGTATCTAGGAAGTAAACCACAGGCCTGTTAGGGCCTCACCCTCACACAGCAGGCTCACAATGGGAATGCAGAGATCTGCATGCAGGCCCTCCTTGCAACACCTTGTTGATGGCTCTGATCACCAGTGTCCTTTACTGGATAGCCATCCAACAAAGAAAGCCCCCAGTGATGTTTCCAGACCTCTGGTTGTGCATTAGAGGCAATGGTCTTTCTGCCAACATTGCAGGGTACATTTTTTTTTAAGTTTACCTATTTATTTTTTCTATAAGAAAGGAAAGGGGGTGGGGAGACATCTCCAACAAGGTCGCCATGCTGTGATCCCATTTCTGATCTCAGTTGGCCCAGGTCCCAGACACACATCCTCATGGCTGGCATGAACAGAGAGACCAGGAGATAAGAACCTGGGACCTTCCCATGTCACTTCTGCTTCTCAAAGCATGACATCACCACAGCTGATTAGTTGCAGGGCTAATTTTAAAGCTCTCAATTTTGACTCAACTTTTGACCCTGGGCCAGATAGAAATTCAAATCTTAAAGTAAATAAATTCTGAGCTTGAGCCCAGAGGGGCAGAAGATGGAAAGGGAGGCTGAAAAGGCCACCCCTCCCTCAGCCCTAGGGTTTGCTTAACAAAGTGTCTCAGGGAAGAACTTGGGCAGAGGAGGGACTCCTTTCCGCTGTCACTCAAGGGGGAAGGAGAATAAAGCGGCTAGAGGTGGTGGAGGCGAGGGGAGGGATGCCTGGTTAGAGTTGAAGGTCACAAGGCTTGCCTTTCAAAAGCCTGAGAAGTCGGAGAGAACTGCCCATTCATTCTCCAGGAGCAATGGGGACATACATGCTCCTGTAGTTGTGAAATACGTGATGCATGAGAAATTAGCTGGCAAACACATTCCACATTAATGAGCACCCTTCCCTAACTCAATTCTCGAAGACTGCGTTCAAATTCTGTCTCTCATTTATCTCTGTGTGACTTTGGAAAAGCCATCAGGACCCTGAACTACAAGCTCTTCATGTGTGAAACAGGACTGAGAATCACTCATGCCCTGTCCTCAAGTCGGTTTTAGGAGAGTCAGAAAAGGGGTTGAAAGCAAAACCATAGACTCCACAAGGGACCCACTGAGCGACTACACTCAGAATACATAGCGGTTGGGAGCCTTAAACTTAACTCTGCAGTGCTGGGGAAAATAGATATTATCTCCAGAGCGCTGGAGGAGAAAAGTGATTATGTAAATATTACTGGGGCTTCCTTTGCTGAATTGATGCTCAAGGATCATGACTGACTCCTTCATTGCTGTTTTCAAGGTGCCATTCACAGTGATTTGCAAGGAGTAGCGAAGTTCCATTAGTGAAGGAGGCAATGAAATGCTCAGGCATCTATGAAGTATCCATTTATTAGTTAAATTTAAAGTACCTTACACCTCTGAATTCACCTTGCTAGCTTGTGAACACATACATGCTTTGTGAACATCTTGGTTTGTTTGGAAAATAATTCCCTTTAGTGTACTGGGAGACAGAAAGACACAGAAAAAAAAAATTAGAAAGTAAAACAATGGTCTCCTCTGAGATGCCCCTGAGGGAAGTGCGGAAGTCCCTCTTACCTCCCCAGAAACACATCTGTCCTAATTCAACAACTAACATATCCTGAGACATGTCGGATTCTACTGCATTGTGTTTAAAATTTAACAGTTATTTACCATTTCTGAATAACACACATACTTGTGAATTGTTTTACAATCATTTTATAGCTGCTCTGTGAGAGATAATTAAAACAAAACCACTTTAAATGAAGCTACTCAGAGGGACAAAGTTGTGGTGCCAATAATGTGCTATATAAATGCAAATGATCAGGATTTGTATTATAGTGAAAACCGCATATATCATTTTTCATGGGACCAACATGTAAATATTATAATAGTTCTCTGATTTATAAAGCACTTTTCTCCCTAAAAAGATAAACATTGCTAGCTATGCATTATTTAACAGGCCTTCCCAACTCTGAGGAATGAGGGAACCCATTCATTCACTAATCCCTTTACTGAGTTCCTACAATATCCAGCTCAAAACAGGTACTCAGTGTTTGACAACTGAATGCATGAGCAAGACAGCATTTCAGCAAAGTCTGTAAATGTCAGTAGCCTTCATGTGAGAATGGGGGCTCAGCGGTGGAAGGGAGAGTTACGAAGAAGAATGAAACATTTAGGGAAGCACTGAGGAATTCAAAAGATGGCAAAAACAGAAGGAACAAGAACAGAACCAACTGGAAGAATATTGGGCAGGTGAGTTGAGGCTATCATCAGCCCAGAGAAGAAATCCATTTTTTAATCCTCAGAAAATGAAAATGTGAAAAAGAAATTGATAGGAAAATTTACTTGTGAGGTTAATGTTCTAGAGAAATAATTCCAATTGAGGGATAATCTGTATGTTTTAATTGCCCGAGAAGCCGATAAAAAATGTAATCTCAGGAGAGTTGTAACGTCCCTAGGGTGAGTAAAACAACAGCCTCATCAGTGCTGGGAGCAGAGCGATCCACATTTCAGACTCTGCAGGAACCCTGGCTTATAGGAAGAAAACTCATCTTAGGGTCTACCACATGAACTAGGTTGGGGAATCCTTTTTTAAAGATACCTTATTAACCACTGGTAGAACTAACGTCCTGAGGAATACTCTGGAAAATATTAATTTAGAGTGCAGAAAAAAAGGGCAGAAGAACGACCTCCTGAAATTTAAATTTCAGTGTCCATTCATAACGTTTGATCGGAACATAGGTACACCTATTCATCTACATACATCTGCTGTGTGGGGTTCCACCAGCAGAACTGAGTGATTATGACAGACCCACAAAGTCTGAAATATTAACTATCTGGACCTTTACAGAATGGTTTCCCCTGTCTTAGAGCATTGCTCCTTTTAGTGTTTCTCGTCATTCATTCATTCAACAAACGCTCTGTACAGACACTAAGGAGGCTAGATGCAGAGAGACAGGGACGAAGATAAAACTGAGCACACAGTACCCATGTGCTTTCATGGGGATGGACACATGGTGAGGGCAGTACCACAAGGGCATGGCTAACTAGGGGTGAGGATGAGGAGAGGACAGGAAAGGTTTCAGGAAAGAAGTTAACAGTCCACCTGGTTCTTAAGCATGACAATCACACGGTGAGCAGTAGCCAGCCAATCACTCTCAGATATTGCAGATGAACATACAGAAACTCAGAGAGACCAATGGCTTGGTTAAGGTCAATTGACAAAAAAGGGTCCGAACAGGCCAATGCCTACTTCTGGGCTTCCCACCTTCAGTCCCATGTGTCCTACAGAAGCAGATTGTTTGTCAACAAGGGAAGGCCATCCGTGCAACCAGGTAGGAAGCCAGCAGAGGGGAATGGGACATGGGACTGTGACTTTCCCAAGGCCTACATCTGATTCAGTCATGGAGACGACCACTGGGAGTGGAAACTCCATGTGCTTGCTGGCATGGGACAAACGTGACTTCACAATGGCCATCTGAGGGACCAGCAGATGGCATCATGGTTATGTTGCTAAATAGCCACATAGTTGACCTGAGTTCAAATTCTGGATCCGGCAGTTTAAACTCAGGTCAGAAGGGATTGTGGCGTGGCCATCTCCCCTGGGGATGGCCACTTTCTGTATCTCTGTCTGTCTCTCTGTCTCTCCGGTTAGTGCACGTACCCTATAGCAAAAATCGCTTTCTCTAAAAATAAATAAATAAATAAATAAATAAATAAATAAATAAATAAAATGGTCATCCAAGAATGTAGGCAGTTGTTCTATGGACTGCAAGTTACTATTCTGAGAACTTAGTGCTATTTGTATTCTTTGAAGAACTGATGCCAAAGCCTGGATTTTGTTACCTTCTTGGAATCATTGGGAATATCCCAAGTTTGGAGTCTGGTTTATTTCTATCACTCTGGTTTGGGACATATCCATGGAAGCTTGGAAGGGAAAAGGGTTGTCATTTTAAATTTAGCCATTTTCCAACCATTTTTAATTTGCTTTTTTGTTTTGTTTTAACAAAGGTGTTAAATGTCTACCATGTGTTAGAAACTTTTACATTGCATCATTTCAATAAGTTATGGTTTCTAGTGAATGAAAATTGTACTGAGCATATAAATGTTTCATTTCACTTTATTCTCAAAACAATCATGTGAAATATAGGTTTGTAAATTTGGAAGTGAAGGATCAGGATGAGTGGAAAGGAAGAAGGACATTGCTGTTAAGCAAACCTCAATTACAAAATTCGGAGGTATTTCCTTTTTTTCTATTTTTATTTTCTTAAGCGGTTTTTACTATAGGGCGCGTGCACTTGCCAGATAGACAGAGACAGAGAGACAGAAAGTGAGAAATCACCCCCCCAGAAGGGATGGCCACGCTGCAATCCCTTCTCCTCCATTCTCCTCTCGGGATCTTGGGCACGCACGCACACGCGCCTGGCGTGAGTTTAAGCCACCGGGTCTGGGACTCAAACCGCAGTCGACTACGTGGGAGTCCAGCAACATTGCCATTACGCTAACTGCTGGTCCCCCCCTTTTTTTCTATTTTGATTAATTCTGCAGAGAATCACACCGAAACCTTTTATTATGCAAAAATATTTATTCCAATTTTTAGTTAACATTGCCATTGCCTGAAACTGCTCTATCTTCTTCCAGTGCTTCTGAATGTCCATAGCTATGGACACACATTAATCTGCTACTTACCTGACCTTGAGAATTGCCCTGCTTTCTCCACACATAGGGGTGAACCTGGGTATCTATTTAAATTTAAAACACCTAGCTGTGGATGTAAATACTCTGGGGCTCCATAACCTTGAGTCCATGTCCAGTCTTTCCTCCCTTGCTTATCCCACTTTCTCTTGCTCATTATCTCCAGCCTGACCTGGCTTAGACACCTCTGGGGCCTTCCTGGAGTTGCTGCTGGTGAGCCTGTGGCCTGAGAACAGGAAAGGGATGATCTACTTTCACTGTGGGGTTTGGGCCCTCTTATTCTAACACTGGAAATCCACTCAAGTGGAACAAAGCATTTGCAGAGCATAAATATTCTTAAAATTAAAGTTTACTGCATGTAGAAAATTTACCTTAAGGAGCTATAAATTATTTCCTACTCAGGACGCCGGCGTCATGATCAGTGAATGAAGATCCGACTTTCTTTGCCATGAGTTGCTCTTTGTCTTTGCTCTAAATTCCTATTAACCTACGAGAGGAAATCGAATACAAAAATTGGACGAAATGTTTCCCTGTGAGGGTATTAGTCACCCTTCTGACTAAACTTTAAATCTGATCCCTTACCAGTTCTCACCCACTGCGAAGGCAACTTGACATTAAAGGGTGTGACCTTGACACCTGTAGATCCTGGCTCAGACTCCAACAGCCCCCAGAGATCGATAATGAGGGGGAGATACTCACTTATCACTTTGGTTCCTGCATGAGCCATACACAATGCATAAAGCACAGGCTATCTGGGAACTTCACTCTAGCTTTGTAACTTACTCGCTGTGTCACCTGGGACAGGCAAAGTAACTTTCCTGAGTCTCACTTTCCTCATCTGTAAAATGGGAACAGTATCTACCTCATAGGATTGTGAACATTCCATGAATTCATCCATATACCAGGTTTACGACATCCTGACCACAGTGCCCAATCGATGTCAGTTATTATTATTAATAACACATGTCACTGAATTTAGAAAGGGAGCAGCCAAGAACTACCCCGAGGAAAATAATATTTCAACCTTTGTAGATAGCTTATTCACTCCCAGATCTTCACTTTACATAACATGCATGTGCAATTGCAGGGATTGATTTGCATGAACTATCCGCCATTTGTTTCATTCAGTCATTTCATGTGGCAAATATGAGATCCCAGGAGCAACCCTTTCACTGATTTATTCATTCAATAAAACCTCTTTCTGAGCTAGCATACAGATGGAGGTTCACACAGCATGTGTCTAAATATTTAACAATTATAACTCGTGGTAATACATCATTACATAAAATGTTGTACCCTACTTTGACAAATTCACTTTCAAGATGACCTAGAAGGCCAGGCTTGATTTTAGAATTCTTGGAACTCTGAGTGTTGCCCAAATGTGGCAGTACAAGAATTACTGGTCTTAGACCCTACTCAAGAGGTGCTGGTCTTGACACATTTTTTTCCCCTACTACAGGTTCAGTTCTGCACCCTGCATCTTGCACACAAGGATGTAGATGCCCTAGGCTGCCCTTCCGAGCTACGTACACAGCTTACCCCCACAGTTCCATGGTTATGTCTCAGGCCTAGGGATGCTCACTCTAGTGGCATCATACATCCTTATGAGTTTAGACCCAGGTAAAGGCATACACAGGCAAAGAAGGCAGGCTCTGGGCCTTTGGGATAGGTAATTGCATGGCCCTAGGCATCTAGAATGGATACACAATTTCCCTTGGCCCTACAGACTTCTTACCCCATGGGAACAGGCATAGCTGGAGAAGGACAAAAGCAATAGCTAGGCAAGGCCCTCCTTGCTTAGGTCTAAGGGCAGTGCTGCTTATTAATCACCTTCTTTGTGTCTATACTGATTTAAATGGGCTGAAAAACACCCCTGACCCCACCTCTTAACTGACCTGGAGTCTTGAATAGGAGGTGGCTGCTTTTCTCTGCTCCTCCTTAGGAAACAGGATAAACTAGAGGTGGCTGCTTCTCACTGGCTCTATCATTTCCAGCTCCATCACTCAGACTTCATCACCCGGCTCCATCATCCTGGACCCCTCACTCCCAGACCCATTACTCCTGGCTCAGTTAGCTCCATCAGCTCTGTCAATCCTGGCTCCATCAGCTCCATCAGATATGTCACTTCTGGCTCCATCACTATGGATTTTGGCTCCATCATTCCCAGCTCTGCCACTCCTGGCTCCATCACTCCCTGCCTTCATCACTTCTGGCTCTGTGACTCCTGGCCTAGGCTAAGTCACTCCCAGCTATATCACTCCTGGCGTCATCATTCTCAGCTCCATCACTCCTGTCTCCATCACTCCCAGCTTGAACTCCATCACTCTCATCACTCCTGGCTCTATTATTCCCAGCTCCATCACTCAGGGTTCATCACTCCTAGCTCCATCATCCTGCTTCTGTCACTCCTGTCTCTCACCTCAGGCTCCATCATTCCTATCTCCATCACTCAGGCTACATCACCCAGCTACATCACTTGGCTCCATCATCCTGTCTCTGACACTCCCAGATCCATCACTCCCAGTTCCATAACTCTTGACTCAGTCACACTCATCTTCATCACTCCAGGTTCTGTTACTTTAAGATCCATCACTCCTGGATTTGTCATTCCTGGCTCCCCTGGCTTTATTATCCCAGCTCCATCATGCCAGTTCCATTACTCCCAACTCTATCACCCTGGCTGTATCACTCAGGCTCTATCATTCAGTACCCATCGCCATGACTCCATCATCCTGGCTTCATCACTCCTGGCCCCATCCTTCAGGTCCATCACTAAGCTGGTTCCATCATTTCCTGCTCGATCATTCTGGCCTCATGACCCCTGACTTTATCATCCCAGCTCTGTCATTACCAGCTCCATCACTCCTGGATCCATCACTCCAAGCTCCATCATACATGACCCCATCACTCTCAGCTTCATCATTCCCAGCTCCATTACTCAGGCTCCATCACCCCAACTACATCACCTAAATCTATCATCCCAACTCCATCACCACAGCTTCATCACTCATGCTCTTTCACTCAGACTTCATCACCTTGGATCAATTATCCTGGCTCCATCACTCCCAAATGCATCACTCCTGGTTCCTTCATCACTCCTAGTTCCATCACTCTTGGCTCAGGCTCTGTCACTCCCAAGTCCATTACTCCTGGTCCTTCACTCCAGGCTCCAACACTTCAGACTCCATGTCTCCCAGCTCCATCCCTCCCAACTACATCACTCCCTGCTTGGGCTCTGGTACTCCCAGCTTCATTACTTCCATCTCTGTCATTCCCAGCTTGGGCTCCATCATTCCTGACTCCATCACTCATAGTTTCATCACTGCTGGCTTCATCATTCATGACTCCATCAGTCTTGGCTCTGTCATTCCCGACTCTATCATTTGTGGCTCCATCTCCCCAGCTCCATAACTTTCACTGCCAGCATCTCAGCTCCATGACTTCTGGCTCCATCATCTCAGCCCCATAATTCTCAGCTCTGTTACTCTAAGCTCCATCTCCCCAGCTCCATCACTACCAGCCCCATCTCTCCCAGATTTACAATTCCCATCTCCATTACTCAGGCTCCATTACCCTAGTACAATTACTCCCAGATCAATCACTCCCAACTCCATCATTTCCAGCTCTGTCACTCCCAGTTCCATTACTCCCAGCTCCATCACTCCTGGATCTGCCACTTCAGACTCCATCACTACTGGCTCAGGCTTTAACACTCCCAGCTTTGTCATTCTCAGCTTCATCACTCCCATCATGGGCTCCACCACTCCTGACCTCATCACTCCTAACTCTGTCACTCCCTGATCCATCATTCCCTCTCTATCATTCAGCCTCCATCACTAGAGGCTCCATTACTCCCTGCTCCATATCTACCAGCTGTCTCACTCCTGGCTCTGTCTCTGTCACTTACGGCTCTGTAACTTTCAGTTCCTTCACTATTGGCTTGGTCTCCATCACTGCTAGGTCCATCACTTCCAGGTCCATCACTCCTAGCTTAATCACTCCAGGCTCTATCATTCCCAGGCACTGTCACCTGGCTCTATCACTCCTGGCTCCATCACTCTTTGATTTTTTAACCTCCAGGTCTGAGACTCCTGGCTTGGGCTTTTTTACTCCTGGGTTAATCACTCCTGGGTAAATCACTTTTAGCTCAATTACACTATGCCCATCACCATGGCTCCATCACTTCTGGCTCCATAACCCCAGCTCCATCCTCCCAGATCCATCACTTCCAGCTCAACACCCTGGCTTCATCACCCCAGCTCCATCCTCCCAGCTTCATCACTCAGGCTTCATCACTCCAGCTCTATCTCTCTGGTTTCATTACTCCTGGCTCCATAACTCCTGGCTTATGCTGTCACTCCTGGCTCTGGCTGTCACTCCTGGCTTCATTACCCGGGCCCCTTCACTCGGCTCCATCATTTCAGCTTTATTACTGTGACTTCATTATCCCAGCTCCATCATTCCTAGCTCCATCACTCTCAGCTCCATGGCTCCATTATTCTCAGCTTCATTACTGCTGACTCCATCAATTGGGCTTCATCACTCAACTTCCATCACCCTGGCTCCATTACCCTGGCTTCATCACTCATGGTTCAAAACCTCCTGGCTCTATCACTCCCAATTCCATCAAATGTGCTTCTTCACTTTCAACTTCATCATCTTGGCTCCATCATCCCAGCTACATCACTACTGGCTCTATTAATCCCAGTTCAATCACTCCAATCTCCATCACTTCCAGTTCCATCAACTATATCACTCCCTGCTCAGACTCCGTATTTCCCAGCTACATCACTGCTGGCTCCATCACTCCTTGCTTAGTGACTCCTGGCTCTGTCATTTTCACCTTCATCACTCCCAGCTTCACCACATCTGGTTCCATCCCTGGGTTCCATCACCCAGGAACCATAATTCATGCTATTTCTCTCAGGCTCCATCATCTCAGCTATGTCACTCTCAGCTTCATCACTCCTGATTCCATCAACTTAGCTCATAACTTTTAGCTCAGACTCTGTCACTCTGGGCTCCATCTCTTCAACTCCATCACTCTTAACTCCATCATTTCCAGCATAGGCTCCATCACTTCCAGCTTTGTAAACCATGTCTCCAGTATGCCTGGTTTCATCACGCAGGTTCCATCGCCCCAGCTCTCTCATCCTGGCTCCATCATTCCCAGCTTCATCGCTACCACCTCCACCAGTATTGGCTACATTTTTCCCTTCTTGGGCTCCATTACACTCAACTCCATCATTATCAGCTCTATCACTCACAGTTTAGGCTCTGTCATTCCTGGCTCCATCACTCCCGACTTCATCATATCCGGTTCCATCACTCCTGGCTCCATCTTTCAAGCTCTATCATCCCAGCTGGGCTCTGTCATTCCTGCCCCCATAACTCCTAGCTTCATCACTCCTGGTTCCATCACTAGCAGCTCTATCACTCAGGATCCATTATTCCCACATCCATCTCTCCCAGGTCAATTACTCCCCATTCCATCATACCAAATTCCATCATTCCTGGAACCATCACACTGGCTCCATCATCCTGCTTCATCATCAGGTTCCATAATTCCAGCTCTAACACCCTAGTTTTGCCAATACCAGCTTCATAGCTCCTGGTTCCAGCTCGGTCACTCCTGGATTCATCACCCCAGCTTCATTGCCTCAGTTCTATCATCTTAGCTTCAGCTCCCTAATTCCATCAACCCAGCCCCATCATTCCCAGCTCTATCTCCCCCAGCTCCACCACTCCTGGCTTTATTACTCAGGCTCTAACTCTCTGGTATCATTACTCTCAGCTCAATCACTCCTGGTTCTATCATTCCCACCTCTGTCACTCACAGATTTTTATTCCCAGATCCTTCACTCCTAGTTCAGGCTCTGTTACTCCTGTGTCCATTACTCCCATGTCAATCTCTTCCTGTTTTATTATACCTGACTCCACCATTCCCAGCTCCATCATGCCAGGTCCATCACTCCAAACTCTATTATCCCAGCTTCATCCTCCTGGCTACATCATCTTGGTCCATCTGTCCTGGCTTGGTCACTCCCAGCTCTGTTACTCTCAGCTCTGTCACTCCCAATCCCATTACTCCCAGCTCAGACTTCATCGGTACAGCTCCATAACTCCTGACTTTGTCACTCCCAGCTCATGTTCCATCACTCTGGGTTCCAACCTTCTCAGCTCAGGCTCCATCACTTCCAGCTTCCATCACTCCTGGCTTCATTACTCCAGCTCCAGCATTACCAGCACCATCAGTCTCAGCTACATCACTTCCTACTTGGGCTTCACTACTCCCAATTTTGCCATTCTTAGCTCCATCAGTGCCAGTTTGGGCTCTATCATTTCTGGCTTCATCACTCCTAGTTCATCACTCCTGACTCTGTCATACCTGGCTCCATCACTTTTGGCTCCATCATTCCTGGCTCCATTTTCCACACTTTATTATTCTGGCTCCATCACCCTGGCTTTTGTAACTGCTTCCTCCACCATATTGGCTCCATCATATGGGCTCTATCATTCCCAGATCCATAACTCCCAGCTTCATCACCACAGCTCTATCACTCCCAGATCCATCACTCCTGATTCATCATTCCTGGCTCCATTACTCAGGTTCTATTACCCCAGAACCATTACTCTTGGTTCCATCACTCCTGTCTGTCATTCCCAGCTTCATCACTCCCAGTTCCTTCACTCCCAGCTCAGCCTCCATGACTCCTGGCTTCATAACCTATTGCATTGTCACTCCCTGCTCAATATCCATAACCCCTGTATCCATCACTCCCAAGTCAATCACTCTTGATTCCTTAATACCTGGCTCCATCCTTACCAACTCTGACACACTGGGTCCATCACCCTGGCTCTGTGATCCTGGCTCTATCACTTCAGTTCCTTTCCCCTGAATCTATCTTTATGGATGCATCTTCCTGGTTTCATCACCCCAGCTCCATCACTCCAGGCTCCATCACTCTTGCTTCTATTACTCCTGGCTCTATCAGTATCTGCTCCATTACTCCCTGGTTCATCACTCCAGCTCCGTCACTCTTGGCTCTGGCTCCATTACTATCAGCCCCAACATTCCCAAGTCCATATTCCTGGTTCTGTTTCTCCAGACTCTATCACTCCCTTCTCTGTTACTCCAGCTCCATCATCCTGACACCATAACCCCAGCACCATTACTCAGGCTCTATCACTCAGCTACCATCACACCAGTTCCCTCATCCTGGCTCCATCTCTCCTGGCTCCTTCATTCCTGGCTCCATAACTCCTGGATTGGGCTCTATCATTCTGGTCCCATCATTCCTGGTTCTATCACTTCTGGCTCCATCACTGCCAGCTTCATCAATCTTGGCTTCATCACTCCTGGCTGTCATTCTCAGCTTGAGCTTCATCACTCCTGTCTCCATCACTATGGCTCTGTCACTCTTGTCTCCATCATTTCCAGCTCCATCACTCAGGCACCATTACCCCAGTTCCACCATTCCAGCTTCATCATCACAGTTCCATCACTCAGATTCCATCAATTTGGCTCCATTACCCTGGCTCCATAATACCTGGCTCTGTTATTCCCAGCTCCATCTTCAGAGTCTATCACTCCAGTTACATCATCCCACCTCATCATTCCCAGCTCTGTCATTCCCAGTTCTGATACTCATGTCTCCATTATTACCTCTCTGTCACTCCCAGCTCAAACTCCTTTGCTCCTGGCTCAGGCTCCATTATTTCTGGGTTCATCACTCCTGGGTCAATCACTCCCAGCTCCATCATATCCAGCTCCATCATTCCCAGCTTCATCATACTGGGCCCATCACCATGGCTCCATCATCCAGGCTTAATCACTTCTGACTCCATTACCCTGGCTCCATGCTCTTGGTTCTGTCACTATCAGCTCAGTTACCCTGACTTCATCACCCCAGCTCCATTACCCCAGCCCCATTATACCTAACTCCATTATTTCTGGCTCTATTACATGGGGTCCATCATCTTTTCTTCCTTACTCCTGGCTCCCTCACTCCCAGCTCTATCACTCTCATCTCTGTCATTCCCAGCTCCATCACTCCATGCTCCATCACTCTTAGCTCTGGATTCATCACTCTCAGATCCATCACTCCCAGGTCCATACTCCTGGCTCCATTATTCCTGGATTTGTCCCTCCCTGCTCTGACACTCCAGCTCAATCATCCCAGCTTTATCATCCAGGCACCATCATCCCAGCTTTATCATCCCAGCTCCATCACTCCAGCTGCATCTCAGGATCTACTACTCGTGGCTCTGGCTCCATCATTCTCAGCTCTTTTCCTCCCAGTTTTTTACTCCTGGCTATCATTTCCAGCTCCACCACTCTGGCTCCATCATTCTGGTTCCATAACCTCAGCTCCATCACTCAAGCTCTTTTACTCAGGCTCCTTCATCTTGGATCCATTCTCCCTGCTCTGCACTCCTGTCTTCATCACTCTTGGCTCCATCACTCTTGGCTTGGACTCTGTTACTCTGGCCCCATCACTACCGGTTTCTTCACTCCTGGCTCCATCACACCCAGCTCCATTGCTACTATTTTCATCACTCCTGGCACCTCATTTACAAAAAAAAAGAAAGAAAGAAAGAAAGAAAGAAAGAAAGAAAGAAAGAAAGAAAGAGAGAGAAAAGAAAAGACAAAAGAAATTTCCCAGTTATTTGCTTTATTTAAATGAAATGGAGTGTTAATGTGGACACTTGTGACCCCCAGTGGTAGAAATAGGAAGTACAGCCAATGATGTTGGGTTGGGGAGAACTTTTCCGTTCTTTGACCAGCTCTCTGGAGCCTCTGCTTAAACTACAAACGCAACACAACATCTACAGGGGCTAAAGCAACACACACACACACACACACACACACGGCAATGAAACAGCTCTGTCTCTCAAACCTTGTCCTAAGCAGTTTTAGTCACATCTAAAACAGGTAACAATGGACACCTCCACCAGAATAAAGAGGCCAGATTTTGGTGCCTTACTACTTCTTGCCTTAGGCCTCTTGGAGCTTGAGATCTATAATGACTGCATACACTGAGACCACCCTCACTCTTGCCTCTCCAGCACTCTCAGTTCAGTTTATTATTTTTTTTAAATATTTATTGTTATTTTTAAAATTTGAAATAGGGCACATGTGCTCACCAGAGAGAGAAGGGGAAAAAGTGAGAAAGCAAGCTGCCAGGTCTGGGACTTGAACTGTGGTCAGCCATGTGGGAGTGCAGTGCTTTAACCACTATGCCACCTGCTGGCCCCTCTAAGTGCTATTTAAAATCACAACCCATGAGGGGAACAGCAGTTAGCGTAATGGCTATGTCACTGAAGTCCCATGTACTCGACCACAGTTTGAGTCCTGGACCCGGTGGCTTAAACTCACTCCGGGCATGTGTGTGTGCGTGCCCAAGATCTCAAGAGGAGAATGGAGGAGAAGGGATTGCAGCATGGCCGTTCCCACTGGGGGGTGATTTCTCGCTTTCTGTTTCTCTGTCTCTCTTTCTGGCGAGCACACGCGCCCTATAGCAAAAACCTTTCCAAAAAAAAAAAAAAAGGAAAGAAAAGAAAAGCACAATCCATGAGCAGCCACCAATGCCAGGCCCCGGGCTAGTATTGGGTGGGGATCAATCAGATATCGATTTTCTCCAGGTTACCTATCTGGATATTCAGTCCTCTCCACCTTTTGATTCTGCAAGGCATCAGGGGGATACATTCACTTATTTAACAAATATTGCGTACTTACTGTCTGTCCTGTACTGTCAGGCAATGAGCTGAAAAGACCCTGCTCTCAAGGGGCTTCTATTCTCAGTTACTGGCCATCACATTTTTTGTGCTTACTACAACCCTTGAACCATAAACTCTGCCAGAATGGAAAGAAATCACAGTGGTTATCCAACTCCTTACTTTTGTAAGTGAGGTTCCTGAAGCCCACTAAGATTGTGTGGCTGGCCTGAGGTCCCAGAACAAGATACAAGGAATTCCAGATTAGAACCTAGTTTTCCAGCTGAAGACCGGAAAATGTCTATTGAAACACTCACGACTGTGGATATAAAGTTTGCCTGGATGTATTTAGGGAAAATTAGAGATCTAGTGAGGGAGCATAGTAATACACTAAGCCTTATTATTAGTAGTTTGCTATACAGGACAAGCACAGTTGCTGGAGACAGAGAGGGAGAGAAACAGAAAGTGAGACATCAACCTCCAAGGGGGATGACCATGCTGTAATCCCTTTTGTGTGTGTGTGAGAACACATGTGTACCTGTGTATGTTCATCTGAATACATATGTGCACTTGTGTACATATATGTAAAGACACATGAATGCTTAATGATGCCATTTCAAAGCTATGCCAGGGGAGCAGGTGCCCGGGCAGCAGTCAGTGAGCACATGCTGTCTTCCTCTGTGTGTGGAGGAGCTGCTTTGCTCATTTTCCATGCAATAATAGCTTCTAAGATGGCCCCTAAAACCATCCACACCTCACTCCTATCCCTTGCTGCCTCAGCCGACATCTGTCTGAGCCACTTTCTGACCTTGCACTAGACCCCACACAACCTACTTCCTTCTGGGTGCTTTCTTTGCTCTCAGGGTGGGTGTGCACTCTTCCCTCAACCCCAGGATGATGCCAGAGACCAAGCCACAGTTCTCACATGGTTTGCTGAAGGCAGAGCTGTAGCTGAAGAGCCAAGCAGAAGACCTGGAGTGGGTAGGCTGCCAGGCACGGCTGTCAGAACCTGCAGTCAGCCCCTGCCTCCAAACTGGCCTAACGAGGCACCCCACCAGGGTGGCATCCTTCCTCAGCCTGCATCCTCTGGGCTGCTTCTCTCAGAGACACGGATGACAGTGGAGATTCTGCTCACCTTTTGAGAATGGTTACCGACTTCAAATCAGGTTCACTCACTCAAGCGCTATCAAACCAAACTGTAGGCACATGGTGTGATGAATACAGCTTTACTGCAAAGTGCAAAGCAAGGAGAGAGCGGGCAGCTTGTGCTGAAAAGACCCGGTCTCCCTGAGGTGTTCCCCACAAGCATTTTTAAGGGCAAAAGTCCCAGGCACATGACAGTTTAATGATTGGTTCAAGAGGGTGTGATCATCTTGAGGGCATTCTTGCTTGGTAAGGCCTTAGATAATTACATTTTGTTTAGGTTTTTGGACTCATTTAGCCTGGGGTATTTAAGCTCACAGCCAACAGTTTTTATCCTATAAAACATCTTACATAATGAAATGAAAACCTTATCTTTACTTTAAGGGAGAGTTTTAAAGGTCAAATGACATGTATTTATGGTCAGTGTTGTTCCATTATTATAACGGAAGTCTGAAGTCTTATCCCTTGTTCTGGGCCATTACAATGTAAATGGACCGTGCATTTCAAGCACCTTAGAAAATGCTCTTTACTTTTAGTTCAGCCCTTATTAATTTTCAGTTTAGAAAATTTTTACTTTTTCTTTAACAGAGAGGGAAACTGAGGACCCATGCCTCTTAGGGAGTCTGTTCAGTTTCAGAACCAGGTGGATGCCCAAACCAGATCAGCTCACCTCCTAGCTTTCTGGTCCTTTTGGAGGCTCTGTGTCTGTCCAGCCTCCGTTGCCTTTATATCTTCCACTCATGTTCATCTGTCCTCGCAGTTTTAACAGGCTCATGGGTGTAGAAGACGAAGCTCCTCTGCCAACCCTGACGTGCTGTGTGTGTGGCCAAGGACCATAGCCCTAGGCATGGAAAAGCCCACATGGCAGCATGGGCATAAATGAACCCAGGGCTTTCCTAGCCGGTTCCTTTTCCTCCATTTACCGAAAAAAAAGTTACAGGTGGTCACCGATTTCCCTAGAAGCAGGTCAGCTGTCGAGGATGTCTGCTGCCCCCACCCAGCCCTTTCTGGGAAGTGCAGCCTAGGAGGGTATAAGTAGGTATGCATGAGCTCTTCCTGCTGGAACCGGGACCCTCTCCCTCCAAGATGGACAAGGCCCTCCTGCTGGAACTCCTCATTCTGCTTTGCTGCTTTTGTGAGTCCCTAGGGCTGACAGACGGGGGAAAGATCTGTGATCCAGGACTGATCAGGCCTCCTGGGACGAAGATCCTCCATGGAGCTGTATGGCACATCAGGTCCCTCCCATTACCCCAGCTGAAGTCCTGAGCACCCCGAGGAGAAGCAGCTGACAGGAGAGGAGTCAGTGGTGGGGGGTGGTCAGAGAATCTCTGAGATGGGATTTGGAAAATGTGGTCTGCAGAGTCTGGTTTTCCTTTTAATAGCACTGCCTGGGCCCTTTCAAGATGGAGATAACACTGGTGAGCTGAGACAATGAAGGCATGGGGGCCCAGCTGGTGAGCAAGGAGGTGAGGGCAGCATGTCAAGGACTGAAAGGAGCCCAGACAGATCCTGAGTTTCAACACTCGACTACCTCCTCCAGAGTCTGGGACTGAGGTGGGAGCTGACTTCAGATATGCCAAAAGAGCAATAGCACACTGACCAGGTGGAGGTGAGAATGAGGAGCAAGAGAAAGGAAAGGAGGGGTGGGTGTTGTTTTTGCACACCCTGGTAGCTACAACCAGCAAGCAGAACTGAGTGCATTTCAAACATCTGTCCCCACTGTCAGGTTATAGGCACATGAATGCAAGAATGTCACCTGGGGCCGGTTAAAAACAAGGGAATGAGGCAGGAAAAAGAAGTGCATTACCTTTGCCCTTGTACTGCATCCTGAGCTATGATGAGTGCAGACTCCAGCTCAAAGCTGGAGGGAGGCATATTCTCAAGTACAGGGGTATCCTGTACTCCTGGCTATGAAGCTCTGATGAGCAGAGAGCAGGAGGAAACTGACAGCAGAGGTAGCAATAGTTGTGGCCATGGAGATAGAAAAGCCACAGTGCTGGTGGGGGCCCTCCTCTGACTGTGAGAGGAGCAGCTATGTCTACAAATGATGGGCAGAAAGGCAGTATTTGAAAACCAGGGGACACACTGGGCACCCTTCACCACCCAGTTTCTGATAGCCCTACACACAGAAAACTGTGACCATGCAATGGACATAGTCATCAATACTCAGAGCCCAGGACTGGGCTGGCATGTGCCACCATGTCCACACCAGCCTGCTGGCATGCCACATAAGTGATGGAGTCATAGCAGAGAGTGATAGAGCCCAGAGGGACAAAGTCAGAAGTGAAAGAGCTCAAGCTGGGAGTGATGGCACCAGGAGCAACAGAGCCAGGAGTGATGGAGCTGAGAGTAAGAGAGCCAGGAGTGACAGAGCCAGGAGTGATAAAGCCAGAAGTGATGGAACTAGAGATTGGAGTGAGAGAGCTGGGAGTGACAAAGCCAAAGCAGGAGTGATGGAGCAGGAGTACAGAGCCAGGAATGACAGAGCCCCAGTCAGGAGTGATTAAGCCAGAGTGATGAAGCCTGGAATGACAAAGCCAGGAGTATAGAGCCAAGAGTGACAGATCCAGGAGTGGTAGAGCTAGGAATAATAGAGACAGAGCTGGGAGTGATGGAGACAGGAGTGATAGAATTGGGAGTGACAGAGCCCTAGCCAGGAGTGATGGAGCTGGGTGTGATGAGCAGGAAGTAATGGAGCTGGAAATGATAACCAGGAGTGATGGAGCCAGAAGTACCAGACACCAATCCAGGAGTGGTGGAGCAAGGAGTTAAACAGACAGAAGTGATGGAACATGAGTTATAGATACTGAGTGATATAGCTAGGATGATGGAGCCAGGATGGTGGAGCTGGGGTGATGGTGCCTGAAGGGAGAAGGGAGGATGGAAACAGAGTGACAGAGCAAGGAGTGATGGAGTCATTAATAATGGAACCAGAAGTATAGACGGGGAAGTGATGAAGCAAAGAGTCATAAAGCCAGAACTGGGAGTAATGGAGAATGAGCAATGCAGTAGAGAATGATAACGGGGTAGTGATAGAGCAAGGAATGATGGAACTGGGTGTGATAAAGCAGGGAGTGATAGAGCCAGAAGTGATGCAACCAGGAGTGATGGAACTGGGAATAATGGAGCTGGGAGTAATGGAGCTACAGGTGAGACCAATAGAGCTTGGTGTGATGGAGCCAGGAGTAAAAGAGCTGGAGACAGGAATTTTGGAGCTGGAAGGTTGGGAACTGAGAGTGATGGAGCCAGGAAAGATGGAACTGGTATTACAGAGCTGCAGTGATGGACCTGGTGTTATGGAGAAGGGAATGATAAAGCAGGGATGATGGAGCAGGAGTGATGGACCTAAGAGCGAAGTAACTAGAGCTGGAAGTGACAGAGTTGGGAGTTATGAAGCCAGGAGTGATGAACCCGAGCCAGGGGTGACAAAGCCATGACTGACAAAGTCTGAATTGTCACAGACTGGAGTGATGGAGCCAGGAGTAATAAATCCAGGGTAATAGATACAGAGTAATGGAGTCAGGAATGATGAAGCCAGATCTAACGGACCTGGTAGCAACTGACCCAAGAGTGATGGTTCGGGAGTGACAGAGCCTGGGTGCCAGTGATGGAGCCCAAGCTGGGAGTGATGAAGTAGTATGTGCTAGAGCTGGAAGTGACTAAGCCAAGAGTGATTGAGCCAGGAATTATTGAGATGAGATGATGGAGCCAGGGGCGATGGGGCCAAGATGATGGAGCCAAAGTTATAGAGCCAAGAGTGAGTCAGCCAGCATGATAGAGGCAAAAGTGATGGATCTAAGAGTACCAAAGCCACTGGAGACAGAGTCTGGAGTGATAGAGTCCAAGATGGGAGTGACAGAGTCAAAAGTGACAAAGCTGATAGTAACAGAAACCTAGCCAGGAGTAATGGAGCTGGGTGTGATGAGGAGGGAGTGATGGAGCTAGGAGTGATGAAGCAAGGCATACCAGACCCCGAGTCAGGGGTAATGGAATCAGGAATGACATGCCCACAAGTAATTTAGCTGGGAAGATGGAGCCAGGGTGATGGAGCCTGAGTGATAAAACCTGAGTGATGTACCCAGGATGTTGGAGCTATAGTAATGGAGCTGGGGTGATAGTGCCAGAATGATGAAGAGATGATGGAGTCAGAGTGACAGCCAGGAGTGATGAAGCCTTTAATAATGGAGCCAGGAGTATGGGTGGGAGAGTGATGGAACTGAAAGTTAGGAAGCATGAGTAGGGAGTGATTGAGCCTGAGTAATGGAGAAGGGAATTATAGAGCAGGTAGTGATAGAGCCAGGAATGATTGACCTAAGAGTGATAAAGCCAGAAGTGGAGGAACCAGGAGTAATGGAGCCAGGAGTGACAGAGATGGGAATGACAGAGCTGGGAATGATAGAGCCAGAGGTATGACTGTTAAAGCTTAGAGTGATGGAGCTGAGAGTAACAGAGCTGGAGGTGTGAATTTTGGAGCTAGGATGTTGATGCCAGGAGTGATATAGCCAAGAAAGATTGAGCCAGGAATAACAGATCTGGGAGAGATAGAGCCAGAAGTGACAGAACCAGGAGTGATGGAGCCCAAGCTTGGAATTACAGGGCCAGGGGTTGAGATGAAAGTAACAAACCCAAGAGCCATGAAGGTGGGGTGAAGGAGCCAGGATTGATGACACCAGGCTTATGGAACTGGGGGTGATAATGTCATCATGATGGAACTGGGGTTACAGAGTTGGGATGATGGAGTCAAAGTTATGAATTTGGAAGTTATGGAGCCAAGTATAAAGGAGCCAGGAATAATGGGGCCAATAATGATAAAGCTGGGAGTGATGGAGTGCAAATGATACAGCCAGGAGTGATAGAGCTAGGAGTAATGAAGCTGAGAGAAGCTAGGAGTGACAGAGCCAGAGCTGGGACTGATTGAGTGAGGAGTGACAAAGTTGGGATGATGAAGCCAGGGTGATGTAACCTGAGTGATTGATCAGGAGTTATGGAGGTGGCTAATATAACAAGGGTGATAGGGCTTTGATGATGGCGCAATGGTTATGGAACTAGTGTGATGAAGACAAGAATGATGGTAGTGGTTATGATGGAGCTGAGATGATGGAGCTGGGGTGAATGAACTGAGATTGAAATATTTGTGATGATAAAGCCAGGGTGATGGAGTCAGAAGTGATTGAGCCTGGATGATAGAACCATGGTGATGGACCTGGTGTGATGGACCCTGGAATGTTGCTGCTGGGTCTGATAGACCTGGTAGTGACTGACCAAGGAGTGACAAAACCAGAGCAGCAGTGACAAAGCCCAAACTGGGAGTAACAGAGTAGTAATTGTAGGAGCTGGCAGTGATGAAGTCAAGAGTGACAAAGCTGGGAATGATGGAGGTTTGAGTGATGAAACTGGGAGTGATGTAGCCAGAAGTGATGGAACCAGGAATGACAGAGCAAGGAGCTGGGAGTGATGAAGCCAGGAGATATGGAGTCCAGAATGACAGAACTGGAGCTGGAAGTTTTGGAGCCACAAGATTCAGAACCTGGAGTGATGTAGCTAACAGTGACAGAGCATGGAGTAAAGGACCTGAGATGGATCCAGAAGTGACAGAGCTAGGAGTGATGGAGCCCATGCTAATAGTTACAGAGATGAGAGTGGAGATGAAAGGGACAAAGACAGGAGACATGGAGCTGGGGTTATGGAGCATGAGTGATGGAGCCAGGTGTGTTGGAGCCAGTATGATGGAGCCAGGAGTAATGAAGTCAAAATGATGAAGCGAGGGTAATAGAGTTGGGATGATGAAACCAAGGTTATGGAGCTGGGAAGTTTGGAGTTGGGAATAATGGAGTCAGGACTGATGGAGATGGAGCTTCTGTGATAGACCTGGTGTGATAAAGCTGGTAATGATGAAGCAGAGATGATGGAAAAGAGGTGATGGATCCCAGAATGAGGGTAGTAGCACTAGAAATGACAGCTGAGATTTATGAATTGAGAGTGACAAGCTGAGTCAGGAGTGACAAAGCTGGGAGTGATGGAGCCTGCATTGACAGAGACTGGATTGATGGAGCCAGGAATCAATTCTGGGTGGTGGATCCAGAATAATGGAGATGGGAGAAATGGAGATAGTGGTGATGGAGCTGGAGTGATGGAAACTGCAGTGATGACACAGGAAATGATGGATCCAGGATAATGAAGACAGGAGAGATGATGCCAACATGATGGAGTTGAGAGTTACTGAGCTGGGGTAATGATTCCATTAGTGATAAGGCTGGGATGTTGGAGCTGGAAACATGAATCCAAGAGTGACAAAGCCAGTAGTGATAGAGCTTTATCTGGTAATGACAGAGCCAGGAATGAAAGTGCTGGACATGACATAGCCCTAGCCAGAGTGATGGAACTGAGTGTGATGAGCTGGGAGTTATGGAACTGGGAATGATGGACCCTAGCATGATAGAACCAGGAGGACCAGACCTCAAGCAAGAGTGATGGATCCAGGTGACACAATGAGAAATGATGGAACTTGGATGATAGAGTCAAGGTGATGGGGCCTGAATGATATAGCCAGTGTAATGGGGTAAGGATGATGGACATTGGGTAATGGTGACTGGATGATGGAGAAAGGAGGATGGAACCAAACTGACAGAGCTGGTAGTAACAGAGTCATTAGTAATGAAGCCAAAAGTATAGATGGGATTTGGTGAGGCTGAGAGTAATAAAATGAGAGCTGAGAGTGATGGAGACTGAATAATAGAGCATGGGATGATGAAGCAGGCAGTGATAGAGCTAGGAATGATGGAACTCAAAGTTATAAACTAGGGAGTAATGGAGCCAGGAGTGATAGAACCAGGAGTGACAGACCTGGAAATGATGAAGCTGGGAGTGATAGAGCCAGTGGTGAAACAAACAGAGCCAGCAGTGATTGAGCCAGGATGACAGAGCCGGAGCCAAAAGTATAGGAGCCATGATATTTGAATTCAGGGTAATGTAGCCAGTAGTAATGAAACTGGGAGAGAGAAAACCAGAGTGATGAAGTCAGGAGTGATGAAACCCCAGCTGGAAGTTACAAAGCCAAGTATGGAGACAAACATGACAAAGCTGGGAGTCATGGAGCTGGGATGATAAAGCCAGGATGATAGAGCCAAAATGATGGAGCTGGGGTAATGGTGCCTAGATGATGGAGAAGGGCTAATGAGCCAGAGTGACAGAGCATGAAGTGACAGAGCCATTAATAATGGAACCATGAGTAAGGACAGGGGAGTGATGAAGCAGAAAATGATAAAGCCAGAGCTCTAGTGATGGAGCCTGAGTAATGGAGCAGAGGATGTTAAAGCAGGAAGTGATAGAGCTAGGGAAAATGGAGCTAGGAGTGATAAAGCTGGGAATGATGAAGTCAGAAGTGATGAAATGAGGAGTGACAGAGAAGGTAATGAAGGAGCTGGGAGGGATTGAGTCAGAGGCAGAACCAATCGAGCACAAAGTGATGGAGTTGGGAGTTACAGAACTGGAGCCAGAAGTTTTGGAACCAGGAGACTTGGGGCCAAGAGTGATGTAGCCAAAAGTGGCAGAGCCAGGAGTAATGGAGTTGGGAGAGATGTAACCAGAAATGACAGAATCAGGGGTGTTGGAGCCCAAGCTCAAATGTGGAGATGAAAGTGACAAAGCCAGGAATCCTGAAATCAGGGTGATAGAGCCTGGGTGATGGAGCCAGGATGATGGAGCTGGGAGTGATGAAGTTAAGATGATGGAGCCAGAGTGGTAGAGCCCAGATGATGGGCCCAAGGCTATAGAGCCAGGAGTAATGGAGCCATGAATAAAGGAGCCATGAGTGGTTGTGCTGGGAATGATGGGGCCTGAGTGATGGAACTGGAAGCGATGAAGTGCAAATGATGGAGCCAGGAGTGATAGAGCCAGGAGTAATGGAGCTATAAGTGACAGCGCCAGAGCTGTAAATTTTGGATCTGGAATTATGAGTGAAAAGTGATGATGCTGGGGTGATGGAGCCAGGGTAATGAGCCTGAGTGATAAATCAAGAATGATAGAGGTGGCTGATGGAACCAAGGTGTTAGTCAGAAGTCATTGAGCATTGCTGATGGAGTCATAATGATGGACCCGGTGTGATGAAGAATGATGGTGGTGGTTAAGATGGAGCTGGGGTGACTGTACTGGGAGTGAAGAAGCTGGGATGATAAAGCCAGGGTGATAGAGTCAGAAGAGATTGAGTCTGGATGATGGAGCCATGGTGATGGACCCACTGTGCCAGAATCAGGAATGATGGAGCCAGATCTGATAAACCTGGTAGTGACTGACCCAGGAGTGACAGATTTGGGAGTAATAGAGTCTGTACAGTAGTGACGGAGCCAAAGCAGGCTGTGACAGAGTAGTAAGTGTTGGAACTGGCACTGATGAAGCTGAGAGTGGTGGATTTAGGAATGATGGAGCCAGGAGTGATGAAGCTAAAATGAAGGAGCCAAAGTTTATGGAACTGGGGTGACGGAGCCAAGAGTGATAAAGCCAGGATGATGGAACCAGAAATGATGGAGTCAAGAGTGACAAAGCCAGTAGTGATGGAGCTGGGAGTGATGGAGCCTAAACTGGGAGTGACAAAACCAGGAGTGACAAAGCTGGGAGTGACAGAGCCCTAGCCAGGAGTGATTGAGCCATATGTAATAAGCTGGGAATGATGAAGCTGATAATGATGGAACTGCGAGTGGTGGAGCCAGGACTACCAGACCCCCATCTCAGAGTGATGGATCCAGGAGTGACATGGCCAGGAGTGATGAGACCAGAGTGATGGAACCAGGATGATGGTATTGGGGTGATTGTGCCTGGGTGATGGAAAAGTGAGATAGAGACAGATCAGACATACTGAGCCAGTAATAATGGAACCAGGAGTATGGACAGGGATGTGATGGAGCCAAGAGTGATAGAGCCAGAGCTGGGAGATGGAGCCTGAGTAATAGAGCAAGGGATGATGGAGCAGCTAGTGATAGAGTCTGGAATGATGGAGTTGGGAGTGAGAAAGCCAGAAGTGATGGAGCCAAGAGTGAAGGGACCAGGAGTGATGAAGCTGGGAATCATGGAGGCAAGAATAATGGAGCCAAAAGCAGGAGTAAAGGAGCTGGGAGTGACAGAGCTGGAGGCTGGAATTTTGGAACCAGGAGGTTTAGAGCCAGTGATGGAGCCTAAGCTGAAAGTGACAGAGTCAAGAGTTATGGAGTGATAGACCCTGAACCAGGAGTGACAAAGCTAGGAGTGATGAAGCCTGGAGTGATGGACCTGGAGTGACTGAGTTGGGAGTGATAAATCCGGAGTGATGGAACCTGAGTAATAGATTCAGGAATGACAGAACCGAGACTGATGATACCAGGAAAGATGGGGATGGGCGTGATGGAAATGGGAGTGATACAGGTCATTTTGCCCCTCTTTTTGTCTCTCCCCTGTGATCACATGTACCCTATGGCAAAAACCTAAAAAAGAAAAAAATTCAATAAAATAAAAATTAAACAATTTAAATTATATGTATTACCTCTATATAAAGACATACATATGTACCTGTTAAATAATTCATTCTAGACAGCATGTGATAATAGAGAAACATGGAAATTAAAATAAGTAACTAAATCAATAAAGTTAAATAAAATAATTCTTTAAAAAAAATAGAGAAACATGAACAGGGGCTTAGTCTGAGTCCAGTGGATTCTGAGGAAAGGGTCAGGCCCTTCTGTTTAAACGTTCAGCTCTTAGATTAAACTCAAACCTGAAATAACAAGGACAGCAACTCTTTCTGCTTTCCCTGAAGGAAAAGAAAAAGTCAGAAAAGACAAAGGATCGTGCAACCAGCGTAGAAAGAATTAGCCTGCTCTGACCTACCTGGCCAGGCTTGGCCCCAGGGTCACTTGACTGGTTTCTGCCAGGGGTTTGTGCTGGGAAATGCCAGGAAGACTGCCCAGAAGGTGGGGGCTTTGTAGTACCGATTGTTTTTATTCTTTTTGTGTAGAATATCCCTCTTTCCAGACTATCTTTCACTTCAGGAAGGATAGTTTAGGTCAGCTTCACAATGCTAGGCAGAGTTGAATTCTTTTGTGTGTAATCTATGAAAACCACCTTTGCAAAAACAAATGAAGGAATAGACCTGCAGCCTTATTCCGTTTCTCCCAGGTTTCACCCCGCCTAACTTGGATGAGCTTCCCTATCTTTCTTTTGCGGTAGAAAAGAATTCAGAGATTTTTAACTTTCCTCAATGCATGAATGAAACCATACCATTTTGAAATCAGATGGGCCAGGTTCCAGTCCTAGCTCTGAGCCCCTAGCTGGGCAACCTTGGGCAGGTGGGTTTTTTTTTTTTTTCTTCCTCTCCAAATCTCAGTTTCTTCACAGTACACAGTAATAGTATCCATTTTGTAGAGGTGCTGTGATAATTAAATGAAAGAAACCGTATGTCTAATGCAGAACAGTCAATATTAGCTATGGCTGATATGATTATCGCTCACAATGTTATTAAAAGAGCAAGTGTTGTTTCAGCCAGGTTGCAAGGTGATTACAAGAAGAGTATTTTGCATATATTCTTTGTATACCTTCTATATTTCATATTGGGGAGTGAAAGCCATCATACATTCAATAAAAAGAAATGGATTCCATTAGGCAGCTGGCCTCTCCTCAGCCACAACCCTGCCAAGCTATTTGTCTCTTGAAATTTGCTTCCTTCTTTTCTGATCATTCATGCCTCCAAACCTCACAGAGCTGTTGAGAAATGCCATGAGGTGGCCCATTTGACAGTGGTCCAGGAGAGTTTCAGTGTGTGTTCTTAGAGTGTGTGTCTGGTCTGAAGCAACTTACACTATGTTCCACTCACCTATTGCTCTGTTGGCCACTGAAAGCTAAAGGAGACTCCCTAATGCTTGCACGAGTAAGGCAGGGAAAGCACGGCTGGCCCCTCTTCCTGAAGAGCCCTTTGGACCCTCACACTGTTCAGCTAGGCTTCTCTCCCCCCCCCCCCCCCCCCCCCTTACTGTTCTCCTATGGCTGAGTCATTCCTCCTCATTCATGTGGATTGGCTCCTGACTCATATTTTCCTTCTCTCCCACACCCTGACTTCTCAGTACCTTGACCTTCTCATCTCTAAGAACCTTCTCCTCCAGCTTCCTCCAGCCACCCACTCACTCCATAATCACTTTGGAAGCTTTCACATCAACCAAATCTGCAACCTTCAGAAATCTTAGTTTCAAATAACTCACTCTTTCCATCCCACAACTGATTATTATTCTTTATTTATTTTTTAGGTTTTTGCTATAGGATGTGTTTACTCACTAGAGACAGGGAGAGAAAGTGAGAGATCATGGCCCCCAGGGGGAATGGCCATGCTGCAATCCCCACTCCTCCATTCTCCTCCTGGGATTTTGGGCATACACATCCACACACCTAGTGAGATTTTCAGGCTGCCTGGTTTGAGACTTGAACTGTGATCTGCCATATGGGAGTCCAGCACCTTATCCACTACACCGCCTGCTGGCCCTAATGACTGATTATGTTTAATTCATTGGCCACAATTCTTTGGATTCACAGGGCCTCCCATCCCTCTTTTGCACAGCCCATCAGCCCCTTTGTTTCTTCATCATTCATGACTCAGGGTCCATCTTCCCATGGTGCCATTGAACATTCTCTGGCAAATCTCAAGCCTGACTGAAGTTCACCCTGCCTTCCCCATTTCTGTCCTAAGCAGCTCCAAATTGCCAATTAACAACTGTTGACCAGGCTGACTGGTTTCATTTAAAGATATGACCTTTTAAAAAAATATATGATTGTATTGGGGCCAGCATGAGGCATAGTTGTTAAGGCACTGAACTCCCACATAGTCAACCACAGATCAAGTCACGAACCCGGTAGCATAAAATTAACTTCAGGTGTGTGAGTGTCCATGCCCAAAATTCTGAAAGAAGAATAGAGGAGAAGGGATTGAGGCAGGACCATCCACCTGGGGATCATTTCTCTCTTTCTCTCTCTCTGCCTTTCTGGAGAATGCACATGCCCTACAGCAGAACACACATATGTGCACCCTCTTAAAAAAATTTAATACAAACATGGGCCCCCCACATGGTTCTAGCTGTGCTCACCTCCTGTGCCACCACAGCTGACCCTAAAGTTATGATCTTAACCATGATTTTAACATCTTCTTTCCCAACCATCTGCTAGGCTCTCCAAGTTAATGTCACTTTTTTTAAAAGAATTATTTTATTTTAACTTTACTTAATATTATTTTCCAATTTGACCAGAGAGAGAGAGAAAGTGAGAAAGGAAGCCATGAGGTCCAGGACCCAAATCATGGTCAGCCATGTGGGAGTCCAATGCCTTTAACCACCATGCCACCTGCTGGTCCCAACATTATCACTTTCTGAAAAGACATTTCTTTTTTGTTGTTTTGCTTTGCCATAGGGTGCATGTGCTCACCAGAGAGAGAGAGAGACAATGAGAGGGGAAGTGAGAATCACCCCTTGGAAGGACGGCCATGTTGCAATCCTTTCTCCATTCTCCTGGGATCTTGGGCACACATACATGAGCCCAGTATGATTTTCAAGCTACCAGGTCTGGGACTCAAACCACAGTTGACTATGTGGGAGTCTAATGCCTTAACCACCATGCCACCTGCTGGCACCTGAAATGGCATTTCATAACATCTCCTATTTTCAAACCTTCTACACTGTCCTCCTGTAAGTTCCAGCTAATGAGATAGCCTCAAATTCCTTGAGAATAAAGAAGCCAGAAAAGAACCCCTACATTTCAAATGAGTCTAGAAGCCCTTCCAAATTGGTAACTGGCTTCTTCTTTTCAAAAACAGCTTTCTTCTAACAATAATGTCCTTTGTTGGGCCCTGAATGGGCTCACCTCTCAGAAAGTTTGTCCTTTCATTATCCACTCTCCCTACATCATCAGCCATCTCTTTCCACTGTATCCCTCTTTTTCATTTTCTTTTTGAGGTGGAAGCAGGGGAGAAGAGTATAATTTATGTAAAATAACATACATAAAATAACATTCCAGAAATGATCTCATGCTCTTTTTTAGTTAACTCCCACCCCCATGGGAAACCACTGTTTTGATTTCTATTACCATAGATTAATTTTTCTGATTTGGAGGCTTCATGTAAATGGAATCATACAGCATGTGCCCTTTGGTGTCTGGTTCTTTTGTTCAATATAATATTTCTGAGATTAATCCATGCATGTCAGTAGTATGTATTGCTGCATAGTATTCCACTGCATGGATATACTATAATTTGTTGATCCATTCTTCTATCAATGGAGATTTGGGTGGTTTCTGGGTTTGTGCTATCATGTAAAAGACTTCCCTGGGACCTAGCAGGTAGCATGGTGGTTAAGGCACTGGACTACCACATGGCTGACTACAGTTCAAGCCTCAGACCTGGCAGCTTGAAAATCACAGTGGATGCATGTGCAAGTGTGCCCAAAATCCAGCGAGGAGAATGGAGGAAAAGGGATTGCATCATGGCCATCCCGCGGGGGTGATTTCTCTCTTTTCCTTCCTCTGTCTCTCGCTGATGAGGACACATGCCCTATGGCAAAAACCTAAAATAGAAAGAAAATATTTATTTTTTTTTTATAAAAGGCTTCTCTGGGCTCTCATTACAAGTCCTTTTATGGAGATATATTTTCATTTGGGTTTTTAGTCGTAGGAGGAGTATATACTTCACTATATAAAGGATTAATAAAAGGCTCTTTAAAGTGGCCATACCATTTTGCAACCTCAGAAAAGCCGTGTGTGAGTTCCTGTTGCTTTACCTCCTCAACAAATTTAAGATTCTAAGTCATTTTGCTTTTAGTGATTCTAGTGGGTGTGAAAAGTGCTTAGGATAGTACTTGGCATAAAATTAGCCTTCCAAAGAGTTTCACTAGTTTATTACCAGAATAAGCATTCAAACATTTTGAATAAAGAGCACCCAAGTTCTCCTTTCCTGTAATCATGCCTCACTCACCCTTTTATCCTAACCCCTCCAAAAGCCACATGATAATAACCTCCAGTGTTGACTACATATCTAAGTATTGTTTAAATAGATGCTCATAAATTTGTTAAAGTACTGGCTTTATGTAGTAAAAAGGACCCAGCAGCGACATCACCAACGCCTCCCACAACACACAGCAAAGGTATAGTAAATAGTGCAGGGCTGCCTTTTCCTGCAGCTAGCCAGCGTGGAACAGTCCACCTGACTGTGTTCTGGGATCTGTCTCCACATCCCAGGAGTTAAGTTCTCTTTCGAGCTGCACCGTCCTGTGGGGGGGGGGGGGGGGGGGAACTCTGCCTATCTGACAACAGATCCTGACCACCGAAACCTTCTCCAATCCACACACCTGGGCACAGCTTCTCTGGGGGAAGCTGTGGAGGAAGCCGGGGGTCTCAGGAGTGGGAGTATGGGTAAGTTGGAGGACAGAGGCCAGAAGTCTCAGCCGCCTGCAAGGGGCCAAGCACGTGCTGGCTCCCGCGGCAGCAGAGCCAGAGCCGGCTGCCCCAGCTGTTCTGGAGCGCGCCGCTGAGGGACGCGCAACCCTCTGCAACGCCTGCACCCCAGGTCCTCCTCCCAACCCTATATATTTTCTCCGCCCCTGTACAGGCTTAATTATCTCCTCTAGACCCACGCAGGCTGGTCAGCGAAAGGGGTGGCCGGAGCGCCCAGCTCAGCGCTGTGAGACTGTAGCGATCAGGCACAGAGCCGGAGGGTCCGCGATGCCGGGCAACGACTCCTTTGCTAATTGCTGCGAGGCGGGCGGGCTGGCTGTGCGCCGGGGCTGGTTGGGGGCGGGGGGCGCGAAACCCTCCGGGACCCCCAGGCCTCCCTGGGTGGCGCCCGTGCTAGCCACCGTGCTCATTGTCACCACTGCCGTGGACGTCGTGGGCAACCTCCTGGTCATCCTCTCTGTGCTCACAAACCGCAAGCTCCGGAACACAGGTGAGCGCCACGCACCCCGCTGTGGTCGAGCGGGTATCAGCCTTCTGGTCTTGGCCCTGACCTCTCAGCTCACTGCCTTTTCTCTCCCCAATCCGGGACTCCCCTTTTCCTGCACTTAGTCCCTAGGTTTTTCTGCACTGAAAGTTAGAGTGAGTTCTGCCTCTCCGACTTGCGCTGGTCCTGGCACCCGCCTCTAGCAGCTGTCCAGAACGCGCTGGGCAAGTTAGTGCCAGCGGGGACCGGGTAGTTTTCCTCCGCCTTTTTTAATATTTTGGCAGGGCTCTGGTGCGGTGGGAACCCATGTGGTGGGGCAGTCGTAGTACCCTTGGCACTCCATTTTTATGTCTTTTCGGTGGTGTCCATATCTGGCCACAGAAATCTTACAACTTTTCACAACTGTCTTCCTCCCCTGCTAAACGCTGAGGCTTCAGGTTACTACATGAAAGCAGATACTTAGAAAATACCTCTGCAAAAATACGAGTGAATCAGTGGAAACATGGGGGTGGCGTGGGGGGGGGGGGGGAGAAGAGGGCTTTATGTTAAAAACTTATCTCCAGCTCATCTGAAGACCCAATTCCACCAAAGAGAGCATAAATGCAGAAGCTGCGGGCTCTGTGGAGGCTGAACCAAATTGCTTTGAGATAATGTGGTCTTTTCTAAAGATAGGGAATTCATGGGATTAACTACAAAAAAATTAAAATGATTTCATTTCAATCTTTCCATGCTCAGGTCTGCAAAGGAACAAAACCAGATAGAGGGAGTCTCTGAACTCTGGCTCTGGCAGGTCATTGGAGTAAGCAAACTATTTCAGTGTGGACAGGAGCTCGGTGACCTGTTCTCACCTTTGTAAATTTCCTACCTTGGACCTGGGGAAGGGAGGGGGTGGCTGAAGTACTAGACTGAATTACAATGGAAAGACAGCAGCAGGACACCAACTGTATAGCTTTAAAATGCTTTTCAAGGGAGCTCAGAACACTGAGAAATACCGTTTCTGGTAAATGACACATTTTGTGTGGCTCCATGACTCAAGGATTTTGATCTCAAAGACAAAGAATGAAACTGTGAGCTTCCAGCCATTAAATGGGAAACAACATTATTAAGAAGAAAGTTTTCGACTTTAGTCATTTTAGCAGTGGTGACTAATGTCTGTAATACCTTCTTAAAGATATTATTGGGTTGTTGGAAAGTCATGACACATTTTTGCATAGAAAAATGAAAATACATCATAAGGACCAGCAGATGGCATAATGGCCACGTCATTGGACTCCCATGTAGTCTACTGTGGTTTGAGTCCAAGTTCCAGTGGCTTAAAACTCATGCTGGACATGTGTGGGGGTGTGCCCAAAATCCCAAGAGGAGAGTGGAGAAGAGAATGCAGCGTGGTCACCCCTCCGTGGGGTGGTTTCTTAGTTTCTTTCTCTGTCTCTCGCAGTCTTTCTGGTGAGCACATGCACCCTATAGCAAAAATCTCTCAAAACAAATACCTCATGACTTTCCCAAAGACCTAATATCTTGTCCTTTCAGGGAAAGCTCATATATTAGGAAAGAATATATTATGGCTAGGATACCAGATTAATACTTAGGGATTTATTTCTTCCATGAGGGAGAGACAGAGAGAGAAGAGAGACAGAGAGATGGCACCTCCAACAGAGGTGTCTCTCACACCATGATGCACTCCCAGTCTCAGCTAGCATGGATCATAGGCCCCCACGTGGGCCAGGCGTGCTCAGGGAGAGCGCGATACATGAGCCCAGGACCTTATGCCACATGGGCCCTGCTCTCGGGAACATCCTGTTAAGAATGACAAGGATCTGCCCCACAGAGGAACTGGTTTGTAATAGGCAAGTAAGGGAAACTGAGGTCTTCTTAGAAACACATCGTGACCTCGACATGTGCTCCATTCCTTGGTTATTGGAAATGTATCTATTCTCCCTGTTGCAGTCCTAATTTCTTCATACCAATGAATCAAGGAGGGAGGAGGGAATACTCTCTGGACAGTCTGCCAGGGTTCTCGAGAGCCAAAGTGCTATGCTGGGCAGTAAGAGTAGGGAAGGAGAAAGGGAAACTGAAGACCACTGCAAAGAAAACTGTCAGACCTCGTGGAATGAAGGAGGAGGAGGAACCCAAATGGATGGCATTCCCTCCTTTCTCCTCCAGTGGCTGTTATTACTGTCACCGAGTTACCCCTCCTTCATGATTCCCCATGGACCCCCTCCCACCTACCTCAGCCTGCTGCACATTCTTTCATACTGAACAGTTGTTTAGTTGGTGTCTGCTTAGTTGGTGTCTGCTCTTCCTACAAACCCACTTCCCCACTGCCCCTGGTTAATGTTTTGGGTTTCCTTTTTTAATTTATTTTATTTTCGTTTCTGCTATAGGGCACATATGCCCACCAGAGAGACACAGAGAAAGTGAGAAAGAGAGGAAAGTAAGAAATCACCCCCCCCCCCCCAAGGGGGTTAGCCAGACTGCAGTCCCTTCTCCTCCATTCTCCTCTTGGGATTGTGGGCATGCACGTACACACGCCTGGCATGATTTTCGGGCTGCCGAGTCCAGGACTGCACAGTCTGCCATGTGGGATCCAGCACCCTTATCCTCCATGCCACCTGCTGGCCCTAATGCTATTACCAATACCCCATGGTGGAATGAGCTCCCCCTTCACTCCCAAGAGGCCTTTTGTGCTCAGCACAGCACTCACCTCTCTCCCTGCATTCATTCCCACAGAACTGTGAGAGCAGACTTTCACTCCATTTCAGTCCACAGAGCCAGGCACACGGTAGGAACTGAATACACTTCTGATGAAGCAGAATGCAAATGGTCAAGGGTCCAGCAGAGCAGTGGCACAGAAAGAATCAATTTTATTCCATGAGGGAGGGAGACATCAGGTCCTCAGCCCTGCCCACACAGTCAGTAGGTTTTCATGGAAATGAATTGCTTTGAGCCCTAAAAGCCCGATGTAAGTCTCACTGTCATCCTAGGAAGCTGACAACGGGCACAGTCTGCACAAAGGCATGCCCGTTCCACTGTTCTCGTGTGCTTGGCAGCTCCGCAGACGCCACCTTATAGCACAGTTCTCTCAAATAGTGTGGTAGCGACTGCTGCTCCCTTGCTGGTCTGCCCCCACATTGCCACGTTTAAGCCGCATATAAAACGTGGATCCCTTTCCATAGCCTGTACGACACAGACAGTCCCCCATACCACAGAACTGAAAGAACCGTGTCCACACTGTGAAATGCAGGCCATCTCCATCAGTGGAGAGAAAAGCACAGAGCATCAGTTATTTCTGGTTCCATAGACACAACCGCCCTCACTTTCCAAGTACCATTCAGAATCTGTGGACTAACAATGGGTTTTTGTGCCTCATGTGGGTTAAAGAAGCTGACTGGGCCCAGGCACAGTGGCACTTGCTGCTCAGATGCTGCGCCCTGCAGTGAGACCACACAGAAGGCCCAGGTTTATTTGTAGTCCAACTTCAGGCTGAGCTCCTTACTATACCCTGTAATCCCAGAGACTCGGGCAGGGTGAAGTAGGAGGGTCATTGTAACTCCAGTTAGCCTGAGAAATGTAGCAAGACCTTGTAAAGAACAAATAAACCTGCATTAGTGAGTGGACACATTGGTATTTTTTTTAAGAGATTGTTCCTATAGGGTATGTGCATTTACTGGAGAACTAAAAGCAAGAAATCACCCCCAGGGAGATGACCATGCTTCAATCCCTTCTCCTCCATTCTCTTCTCGGAATTTTGGGCATGCCTGCACACACACACTGGCATGACTTTCAGGCCTCCATTTCTGGGACTCAAATCATGGTCAGGCACAAGGGAGTCCAGCATCTTAACCACTATGCCACCTGTTGGCTTCACTTTGACATTTCTAAGGTGTTTCAATGATTTACAAGGAGGAAAGATAGGAAATATTTGATACTAGGGTTGCCCAAGAAAACATGGAAGATTTGTTTGCAAGACATACCGTCCCTGTCCAGTAACCACTCTGTCCATTCCAGCAAAGCCACCCATTCTCCAGGGCCCCAGAGGTGCTTCAGTCTGCAGCAGCTCTTATCCAGAAGCATTCAGGCTCCATCCTACCACCTTACTCACTGAGATGTCACTTGATACGAAGCATCTTTCAACCTGCTGAGCCTGCAGGGTTTTGGAGTGCTTTTTATCAGCCCAAGACCAAACTGGGCTACCGTGGATCCCTTCCCTAATGCTTCCCGAGCTTTCCAACTTTACATTTCATCTGTGAATACCTCATTATCTCACCACTGAGCAAAAATGAACATTTAAAGAAATCCCGTAATTATGTCTTTAGCTGAATAATCAGGAAAGCTCATAATCCTCTTTAATTCCTCCCTTGTAGCTCTCAGTAGCCCAGGGGTATATAAAGACTTTCATGTTTAACTGCCTTTTTTTCCCTACAAAGTTGGATTTTGTATTTTAATATGATATACTGCAAAACTCAGAAGGAACTGGTTGCTGCCAATAGGTATTAAAATCGAAAATGCTTATTGCTGAAGAAGTAACCGTTAGGGAGTTGGGAAGAAAGGGGCCAGTTCTTAGGGAATTTACAATCTAGAGGTAATGTCTGTCCCTTTTCATCATCTCCATCCTACCACCACTTCTACATCTTATCTCATCAAGATCCTTCCCCAACATAATGAGCTTCATTCTTGTCCTTTCGATGCAACTAATAATATAGAAACAATTATAATAGGGACCAGCAGATGGCATAGTGGTTAAGGCACTGGACTCCCATATGGTCAACTGAGGTTTGAGTCCTAGACCTGGTGTCTTGAAAATCACACCAGGCACGCATGCATGCATGCCCAAAATCCCAAGAAGAGACTAGAGGAGAAAGGACTGTGGCCTGGCCATCCCCCTGGGGGGTGATTTCTCACTTTCCCTCTCACTATCTCTCTCTCTCTCTGTCTCTCTGGTGAGTGCACATGCCCTGAGTGCCTACCATGGCATTCTCATTTAAGAAGAAGAGAGAGGAAGGTAAGGAAAGAGACCTTTACAAGACCCCAGCAAAGGAATATCCACTCTCAAGTACCACTCCATCTCTCTCCTCTGAAGGCAAAGCTGACTGAGAGAACCACCTACAGGGAAGAGCTCTGTCTTCCAACACTCAGCAGAATTCGCCCCTGCTGACATCCCTGTTGACCTTCTAACTGCTCAATTCAATGGACATTTTCCGTTCTTTCTCACTTTCGTGGGTGACCAAGAAACTCCACACTTGCCTTTAACTGCCTTGGGTTTTTTCCTGGTTCCCTCCTCTTCTTGTTCTTTCTCGATTTTCCTCTGCATGGTTATTTACTATTCACATAATCTGGAAGTCAGTTTCTTTACTTATAAAACAGAAACCACGCTATCAGCATTAAGGATTCTTGTGAGAAACAAGTCAATTTATGTAAATACGCATCTTCAGCTTTAGGATGCTGTACCAATTGTTGTTTTGTTGTTATTAAATGTAATTAAAGTAATAAAATGCTACCCATAAGGGTTTCCAAGCCACCTCTTACAATGGCTATGGAAGAATGTTTCATAATATCTCAGCTATTTTCTTCTAAGTAGGTACTTCGTGTGCTCTTTCTCTTGTAAGCGGCTAAAATACTCCTGTCACATTTTTGTGTTCATTATTAGTTTGCTTAGAAATTCTTTTCTCTTTAAATTAAAGCAAAGTTAGATTTCAGTTTGGCCCTTGTATAACCCTATGCATCATAGGATTTTTACAAACATGTGACATTGTAAGAAAATAATTTCTGCCCTCAAGGAATTTGGGAATCTGCTTAAGAGCTTATATTAAATGTGTCATTTTAGTATTTTGTAAGGAAATCAACTTTTTGATAAAATATCTGTTTAATGATTTCAAATGCCTATCCCCAGAACATAACTGATAAGAATACATCCCACTTATTTGGAGGGTGTTATTATTTCATTCCTTTAAGGTTCTTTCTTTCTTTCTTCCATGAATGAGAAAGACAGAGAGGAGAAAGCACCCTCAACACCAATGATCTACCCCCAGCTCAGCAAGTCCCAGACCACGGGCATGCACGTGCCTGGTATACTCCGGGGGCTCCAGATGTCCATCTGGAATCTTCCCTTGTTGGTTAGCCCCACAGAGCATCCTTTTTTGTCACTGTGCCACTGTGCAGCCCCCTGTTGTCATTTCTTAGAACCTTTCCATATAAAACCCTATGTGAGGTGAACAGCCACCCTGGGATGGAGACAGTGCTGTTATGAGAGCCTTGGTGATTTCGTTTGGCCCCTTGATGAATTGTCCTGCCTGACCAGCCCACCCTGTGCACTATCCCCAGCCCCAGGGCAACTTAGAAATTCCTGACAGTTTCTGCCATCTTGTTCTGGCCTCCCTCTCAGCTCTTACCACAGTACATGGGCGCCGTGCCTCTGTTTCCTCGACAATGCTATTGGCATCTTAGTGGCAAGGCCAGGTTTTCATACATCACTGTGCCTGACCTGAGTGTGCTAGGCACCCAATAAATGCATCACACGTGGAAATAGATAAGAGGCATAAGAAGTTTAACCCTATTAGAAATTATTTGTTTGGGGTCAGCAGGTGGCGTAGTGGTTAAGGAGCTGGACTGCCACATACCAGACCATGATTCGAGTCCTGGACCCAGTGGCTAGACTCACATCAGGTGCACACGTCAGGTGTGTGTGTGCTCAAAATTCCAAGAGGAGTATGGTGGAGAAGAGATTGTATTGTATCGTGGCTATGCCACCCAGGGGGTGATTTCTCGCTTTCTATCTCTCTGTCTCTCTGGTGAGTGCACACACCCTATAGCAAAAATCTCTCAAAAAAGAAAAAAGGAAAGAAATGATGCGTTGACTTCCTCAACATAAACCTCATCACATCTCGTTCGCATTGGTTGTCTCCTCTATGAGACCGTGAGCTCTGTAAGGGCACGGTGCATGTCTGTCCTGTTCACCATGCTTCTCCAAGTCCCTGGCATAGTCACAGGTGGTTCCTAGTCTACGCTCAGAAATACGTGTCAAATAAATGACTCCATGAATATGTATCTCTACGCTGTATTTTAGCTTAATGAGTAGGGTCAATTTAAATCCAAGCAAACCCTTCTGAGCATGGAAAGTGGGCACAGAGAAGAGGGCCAAGGGACAGAGATAGCTTTCCCTTCCAGAATTCCCCTATCTGATGAAGACTAGAGCACTCAGCACTGCCTGGTGCTTTTTAGGATTGCCAGATACTTTTTAAGAAAGCAATTCCCCAGAAAGAAGGAGAGAGGAAGAGCAGAGAGACAAGGGATTGTGATGGCATGTGTGTGAAGGGATGTGCTTTGTGTAAAGATCCTGGAAGGGGATTGCACACTAGTGAACAAAGCCCCATTGTTCAAGCCTTTCTGCACTAACACACCCTGTCTGGTGGAGGCAGATGGAAATGAGCCACACCAGGACCTGTGACATAAATATTCATTAGAAGCCTGCACACAGGGTGATGAACAGTGCCGTGTGCCTGCTGATTGATTTCTCACCTGTCTGGAGAAGAAATGAATGGGGACCTGGATCTCCCCTGGACTATCATCCAGACAGGACCTGGCTCCGTACAGATGGAAGACTAAACAAGAATTTTATTCACCTAATTTGGAACCGTGCCAAGAAAGCTGGGAGCCAGTAGGATGTCTGGGCAGATGAATCTTCAGTAGGAACTGGTTGAGTTCAGCCTTTTAGGAACAGCCGGAGTAATAGGGGAGAGTAATTGAATCACTTTCCACGTGGAGTTGAATGTGTTCTCCTCGCTACTTACAAGCTGTTCACCAGCCTCTGGGGCGTTATTAGGGGATAAGCCACATGGACGTGGCAGAGCCTCCCTCGGCTTTCCCAGGGAAACAGCTGGCCCAGCTGGCACCCGCTTCAAGCCCCTCTTAACATTCTCCTCTCCTGCTCACAAGTGCCAAGAACTGGTTTGCTGCCCGGCCAGGAGCCCAGCATGCCCTGTGGAGGCCAATCTTCTCATGTTGGGAAGGTTGTTGTTTCACTGAAACAACCTTGTGGAATGTGTGGGGGCGGGGGCAGGGAAGAGGGAACAAAGTTCAGTAGTGTGTTCGAATCACATGGCCAAAAGAGTGGCAGAATGGGGGCCAGCGGGTGGCATGGTGTTTAAGGCGCAGGCCCAGAACATGCCTGAAACATATTAACTGATGGCTTTGTGGCTCCTTGAGGCTCTCTTTGGTTGGCTAAACTTGATGATGGTGGAGAAGACTCCATTTAGAGGAGAGAGCCAGTACAGGAAGTCCATGAACACACAGGCAAAGGGAGGGCAGAGATGGGGAAAGTGGACGGTGCCTCTGCACTCCACAGACCTGGGACCCTGAGCAGCTACAGGTGTCTGTCAACACAGCTGGGAGTGTAGGCTCCAGACCAGGCATGTGCCAATACTAGATATTCGTGTTCCCACTCTCAAACCCTTTCTTCTATTCCAGCTGCAAGATGCATTTACATGTAGGGAAATGACCTAAAGACACTTAGAAAATACCCTGTGAACCAGTGGGGAGAAGATGCAAAAGTAGACGGTCAGAGAGGAGTGCCGTCAGGTGGAGCCATGAGGGGAGGCGTGGTGGTGGTGGTGAGGGTGAGGATGCTGGTGCTGGTGATAGCGGTGGTGACGGAGGTGGCAATGCCCGTCCACAATCCTGACTTGTAGGCTCTTCTCCTCTGAAGTCCTTGCTGGATCTTCAATGATGCAGAGCTGTGCTTGTCATGGAAACAGTTATCATCTGTGTCCTCGAGCACTTTGCATCATTATTTAATTCTCGCAACTATACTACAAGGGAGGAACCATTATACCCATTTTACAAATGACAAAAATGAGGTTCCGAGAGGCTGCGTCACTTGCCTGTCATCCAGCTAGTGCTCAGTAGAGGTGCAATTTGAGTGTTCAGTTCTGTGTCTTTAAAAGCAACTGGTTTCCATTACCAGCGCCATGATAGCTCAGGGAAGGACAGCATGAGGTACAGAATGGAAGTCTGAGGTCGTGTGCTGACTCCTGCTCTGTGTTTCCTGTTTCAGGTAATTTGTTCTTGGTGAGTCTGGCATTGGCTGACCTGGTGGTAGCCTTGTACCCCTACCCACTCATCCTCGTGGCCATCTTCCATGATGGCTGGGCCCTGGGTGAGGTGCACTGCAAGGCCAGTGCCTTTGTGATGGGCCTGAGCGTCATTGGCTCCGTCTTCAACATCACCGCCATTGCCATTAACCGCTACTGCTTCATCTGCCACAGCGTGGCCTACCACCGCATGTACCGGCGCTGGCACACCCCTCTCTACCTCTGCCTTGTCTGGCTCCTCACCCTGGTAGCCTTGGTGCCCAATTTCTTCGTGGGGTCCCTGGAGTATGACCCACGCATCTACTCTTGCACCTTCATCCAGACGGCCAGTGCCCAGTACACGGCGGCAGTGGTGGTCATCCACTTCCTCCTCCCCATCACCATCGTGTCCTTCTGCTACCTGCGCATCTGGGTACTGGTGCTCCGGGCCCGCAGGAAGGCCATGTTGGAGAGCCAGCTGGGCCTCAGGCGCAGCCACGTGCGGAGCTTCCTGACCATGTTTGTGGTTTTCGTGATCTTTGCCATCTGCTGGGCCCCACTGAACTGCATCGGCCTCGCTGTGTCCATCAACCCTGAAGAAATGGCACCGCAGGTCCCAGAAGGGCTCTTTGTCACTAGCTACTTCCTGGCTTATTTCAACAGCTGTCTTAATGCCATCATCTACGGGCTTCTGAACCAGAACTTCCGCAGGGAGTACAAAAGGATCCTCTCAGCCCTCTGGAACCCACAGGGCTGCTTACAGGATGCTTCCAAGGGCAGCCACGTCGAGGGGCCACACGGCTCAGCTCTTCCTGTGGATAATGCCCAGCAAGTCGTCCAGGCAGACGCTCTCTAGTGTGGATCTGAAGCCCACTGGCTGGGCAACAAAGTCATGGAATGGTGGGTGTGGACCCACTGCAAGGGTGAAATCGGGCAACCTGCTGTGCCATGCCATCTTGTTCTTATCCACAGCCCAGGGCTGATAAAACTTCATGCTGTGGACAAGCAACTCACCATCAGCCTCTGCACAGGCTTGTCAGGGGATGCCCAAAGGCCCAGGCAGACACCCTCTCAGTGGTATGCCGGGGGTGTGGTGCATAGGAGACCAGGGAAGGAGCAGAGTGAAGAAAGGCCTCCAGCAGAAGCAGCCGATTCCTTCCAGCAGACTACCCCTAATCGTCCTGCTTTGTCCTCCTCACAGCTTTCTCTTCTCAGCCAAGCAATGACAGGAATGGATTTCGTTTGGTTATTATCCTAACTACTTAAATGAAAGATAGCTTTGAAGGAGAAAAGAAACCATCATGAAGACAGGAAGGGGAGAGTCAGGTATGTAGACTTGGGGAAAGGTAGCTCTACCCAATCCCCTTCTTATGGTCCCGTATTTATGGACCTTACATTTGTAGAGATCTCAGACCTTCATTGAGCAAACCAGATTTAGCTTCCTTTTTCAATTCCATGAAACATTAACTCAGTGCACGTTGGGGCCAGGTCTGGCAGGAGAAACAATAAGGTATGTTAAAAGCTCTCTAGGAGGTCATACTCTTTGGCTAAATTAGTATCAGCTAATATTTCCTGGGTGTGTTCTTTGTAACAAGAACTGTGGTGATGAGGCCCAAGTTGGACCCCATTACAGGTAGACAGAGCTGCCTGCCCCACAGAGGAGAGCCTCTACTGTGAGGCTCCTGACAATTCCTCTTCTCCCAGTCACCTTTGGCCTTAGACATGCAAATCTTGTTCTTGAATAATTGATGGCTCAAAGCTTTTAGACACAGAATCTCAGACCCATGTGCCCACTCCAAAATTAGAAGAATAACTGGACCCATCCCACTTGTGCACCTCCCCACCAGGAGCAGAATGCATGTGCAAGCCCCACCTAGAACAGGTCTGGGCAAAGCCCTTCCTGACCAAAATATAAAAATCCCTCACCTCAGTTCTTCCTTGGCAACCCATTTTCCAGGACTCCTTCCTTCTTAGGAGCTCTGTTTTTCCTTTCGTCTCCTTCAATAAACTCCCTGCTTTGCTATATCTCCTCTCCGTGTCTGCATCTATAATTCTTCCTGAGTGTGGGACAAGAACCCCCGCCTCGTTGCAAGCGTGGGCCTGGTCACCCTCTGCCCCTGCATTCCTGTGTCAGTGAGAGCTTGCTATCTCATCGAATCCTCTCAAAACCCTTGGAAATAAATATTTATTTTGCCTTTGCATAGCATGAAACTGAAACTCAAAGACAGGATGACTGCCTGAGTTCAAGAAGCTGTTAAATGCAAAGCTAGAGGTACAGCAGTTGCATGGTGCGAGCTGGAGGGTGTTGCTATGAAGTGGCTGAGGCTGCACGGGAGACCCAGGCTCCTTTCTGGTCCAACCTGTGCACCTGTGGTCCTAGCTGATTAGGAGGGTGGGGCAGGAGGAGGACAACACCATCAAAACTAGTGTTCTCTTTTTTCCCTCCCTCCTTCTTGCATGCCCTCTCTCTCGTTAAAAAAAGATAGAAAATCAAAGCTAGATGTGGAACCCAAAACTGATGAATCATCCTACTCCTGAGCCTCCTCTTCCTTCCTTAGAATGCATGGCAGGGATAAGGTGGAGTGGGTAAGTACTCCACGGAAAGGAAGAGAGAACATTGACCTCAGTCCTCAGCAAATTTGCTGAACCATGAGCCCTGGATCTGCTTGGTGCTCTGACCTCTAAGCTCTACCTGGATCCTCTCCCCTCCCTGTGATGTGAGGAGTCCAGCTAGACTGGCTCTGTTCTTATTAACATGGAGCTTATTAACATGCACTCTGGGGGAAGTCCTGGGAATCTGACTCTGACACTGGAGGTCTCCACCAAGCTGCTCAGAGTGTTGGCATCATGGCTCTGGCTAGTGCAATGGTTTGATCCAGTTGTCCAGTGTAGAGAGGTTTCATCCAAGCCCGCCCAGCTCACACCTTAGTCCCAGAGAGACACGGGAGAGCCCTAGCTTTCTCCCTGGGCTGCAGCTGCTGCTAGCTCTACTAGAGGCTGAGGCTGCCTGGTCGGGCATGGGTTGCTCTCTGTCCTCACTGCCTCCTTTTTCCAGGCACCCACTATAGAGATTTGCTCTTTATTCTCAATTTGGAGGAGAGGAAGCTTTGCATTTCTTGGCAATGAGGTGGCCCAAGCTCCTCCCCTGATCCTTGTCTTTCAGGACTCGGTTGAATGTGTCGCACATGCTCAATAAGCAGTGAAGGAATAGAAGGAATTTCCTGGGCCCATAGGTGTTACTTGGTTTGCCAGGGCTCAGCACTAACGGCCACTAACTGAAACCTTTTTTGTGTGTCCATAGGTTTTTGGTGATGAACCAGGAATTGAGCTGATGAAGACTGGGAGAATCCAGGACACTGGGGGATGTACCTATTGAAATGGAATGACCTCATGCTGGGAGCCCTGATTTTAATACAGACAATTTTGCTAACATAGTGTGGGAACTCTAGCTCCCACCTCCTTGATTCTTCTGGACAATCTGGTCAGAGGTGCCACTCGGCTAGCTTCCTCCCCCTACTTCTGAGACCTTCCTCTGGACTCCTCAGTTTTGAGCTCTCTGCAAAACCCTCAGCCATCAGGAAAACTCAAATATGGGTCTGACGGGATGACCTCTACAGCCTTGCAAAACATTTGCTCTTTCTCCTTAGCTGAAGTGGCAGATCGGAATAAGGTGACCAGATACTTTTGAGAAAAAGGTGCAAATTATTCTGCCCTGAATAAACTGGGATACAATCTCCTTAGGCTTAGGGAAAATCCACTGACATAAGGTGCAATGGACAGAATATTTGTGTCCACCCCAAAATTCATATATTGAAACTTTTTTTTTAGAGAGTGATTTTTGCTACAGGTCATGTGTGCTCACTGGAGAGTCAGAGACAGAGAGGCAAAAAGACAGAAAGTGGTAAATCACCCCCCAGAAGGATGGCCATGCCACTATCCCTTCTTCTCCATTCTTGTCTCGGGATTTTGAGTATGCACGCACACGTACCCGGTGTGATTTTCAAGCCTCCAGGTCTGGGACTCAAACTACAGTCAGTCATGTGGGAATCCAGCAATGTAACCATTACGCCATCTGCTGGTCCTGCATATATTGAAACTTTAATACCAATGTCATATTTGCAGGTGAAGCTTCAGGAAGTAATTAAATCATAGGTATGGAACCCTCATGAATGGGATTAGTGCCCTTTAAAGAAGAGACCAGAAAGCGAGTCAGCTCCTGGCCGGCAATCTGAAGTTAGAGCAAGAAGATAGCTATCTAAAAACCAACAAGTGAGCCCTCATCAGGATCTGCCTATGTCTTCATCTTGAACTTCCCAACCTGCAGAATTGTGAGAAATAAACTCCTTTTGTTTAACCCAATGAGTTTATAGTATTTTATTACAGCAACCTAAGCTAATATCCAAGGAAAAGCTACAAAAATCTTTGATACAACAGATCTAGTAGAACTAGAAACAGTTATGTTAGCTCCTGTCTAAATAAAATCAAATGCTTTCAGAAAAATGGAAAAATTCAACTCATTAAGGGTTTCAGTAGAAATCCTTCTTTAAATGCCTAACCACCCCTCACCTCCTGTAAGGTGTGCGTGGTGAAGACTGAACACAATGATGTCTGTAGAGTGTTCAGATGTTCCTGACCCAGAAAGAATACTCATCAACATTAGCCAAAGGTAGCCTTGGAGTAGAAGTGGGAGCAATAACCCCATATTATTAGGTCATTGGGAAAGTCATGGCATAATTTTCTTTTTCTATGTTTTTCTATGTAAAAATGCTTTCTGACTTTCCCAGCAACCCAACAGTAATGGCAATGGTGACAGCAGTATCATCGTGCTGAAGGACCAGTATAAGTTGAGCAACCAGAAGTCCTCTCCAAGGGACGGCTGGCCAACATGAGCAACCCAGTCACTGAGAAAGGAGCAGGAATTCAAGAGTAGGAGCAGACTGCTATGGAGTGGAGGAGGACCCTTTGCAGTTTAAGTTTGCATAGTTAGCCTCCAAGAGGTAACACTTATTGATAGTGAGAACATAGCTTTGCTAAATTCCCTGACCCCTTGACTCTGTATTTGTGAAATGAGAAGATAATAGATGACCTTGTAGGGATGCAGGGAAGATTAAATGACACACATGGTAAAGCAGTTGTTCAGTGAAGTAGTTGTCTCATCCCTAAGAACCTCATATATACTGAGAGGGAAACTGTGGTGTGCATGAGTGAGAGAAACCCTGTGTGCTATACATACTTTTGAAACTAGGGTTGTTGTTTTTGTTTTTTAACTACACTGAGCACCCAGCTTACAAAATCACTTTTAAAGAAAACAAAATATGAAGTACATTAAACTTAAAGCATCATACATTGATTTCTACTTTAGTCTTACAGACTTTGGTAGAATATGCCTTGGTAAGTCACACTCTTCCTCTTAACCAGGAGGCCACCCCTGTACACAGCATATTTCCAGCTCTGTAGCTTCAATGCATGTTAAAAAGGCCTACATTGGGACCAACAGATGGGATAGAGGTTACATCACTAGACTCTCACATGGCTGACCACAGATGGTTCAAGTTTTAAGCCAGACCCAGTGGCTTAAAACTCATACCAGGCATATGTGTGTGCATGCTCAAGATCCTGGGAGGAGAATAGAGAAGAAGAAATTGCAGCATGGCCATCCCCTTCGGGGGGAGGAGGGGGTTGATTTCTAGTAAGAAATGATTTCCCTCTCACTATCTCTGTCTCTCTCTGGTGAGCACACACACCCTAAGACAAAAACCTCTTTTAAAAAAAGGCCTGCATTAGGCCTCAGGGTGAGGTATGGAGGAGACATGGCAGGTGGTTAGAAACAGGTAGGATAGTGAGGGTCCTGAAAAGGGCATGAGGGTCAGGATCTAGCAGAAGGCTTACTTATTAGAGTACAACACAGAGGAGATGGCGATCATGGCCCCTTATACATTGGCCACATTATCTGGGGACAGCAAGTAGAGCGGGTAGAAGGTAGAGAGAGACCAGAGGCTGGAAGACCATTTAGAAGATTCCAATTCTAGGAGAAGTACAAAGAAGCTACCTGGGATAGGAGCATATGTACAGACAGCAGGTGCCGAAGCTACCAACACTGCATGATAAAGTCTACAGATTTCAAATAGGTCATAACCGATTCTGCACTAGTTCAGCTCCCTGGCACTTCAGACACTACCACTCAGAACAACTAAGTTTCATTTGCCATTACCTTTCAACCATCTTGATGCCAACCTCAAAACAGAGAACAATAGGTTAACTTTTGAAACACACCTGAGGCGTCCTGTATCAACATGACATCATTATTTGTTCCATTAACATTTTGCCCAAGAAGATAAGGTTTTATAACAATAGTGAACTTTACTGTTTCAGAAAATCTTATAAACCAGTTGGTTCTGGCACTCTGAACACACCACGTGTACTCCGCGTTACTCCCTTTCCTTTGCCCCATCTTAATGCTATTTATGAATTTATACTACTGTTGCTTTCAGACTGTGAGCTCCTGAGGGGAGGGACTGCAGCAGTTTGCTGTATTTCAGGTAAAGATCCCAACATCGTGCCCTGCCTGTTACCAGGGCACAAGTGCATTCTAAAAATGCCTTAAAATATTTCTAAGGCATTTAAAGAGAACAAGTCAATAGGAATATCAAATTTTCACTTTTTTTCCTCTTAAGGCAAAATTCTCCTTTTTTGTTTTAAAAATTATTTTATTTAACTTTATGTATTATTATTATTATTACTTTCCAGCTTGATCAGAGAAAGAGGGAAAATGAGAAAGCAAGCCACCAGGTCCAGGACTTGAACCGTGTTCGGTCTTATAGTAGTCCAACGCCTTTAATCACTACCCAACTGCCGACCACTTAAGGCAGAATTCTAAAAGTAAGATCTGTTACAACTTAGAATTGTATCTGGCTTTTTACACTAGGCATCTAACAATTCCTCTTAAAAGTGCTTAATGATTATTTTTTAGTCTCTTTTGAACTCTTTCAATACTCACATGAAATCCACACATCAAAGCCTACCAGCTTAGGGATTGTTCTTTTTCTGTTGCTATGCTAGTCTTCTTCCTCTCTTCTGTCTTTTGGGTCTTTGTTTTGGTGTTTTGAGATATTTATCTTCTTTTCCTTATTGTGAATTCTATAAGACCTAGAAGATGCCTTACCAATATAATGACTATTATAAATTTGACTATGACTGTCAGAGAGGCTTGTAGAAATACCACAAGAGTTTATGCTCTTAGTAGCCGAGGTGATGAGAATTAACCTAGTATCACATTTTTCTTGATGAGAAAAGAACTGACATGGTGTGCGCTTCTCTCTTCTTTTGTTTTCGGATTTTACATCTCATTTAATTCTAGTGACAATACCTTGTGATTCAAAAAGCCCCTCTTTCGGGAACCAGCAGTTAGCGTAATGGCTATGTCGCTGGACTCCCACGTAGTCGACCGCGGTTCACGTCCTGGACCCGGTGGCTTACAACTCACGCCGGGCGCGTGTGCGTGCGTGCCCAAGATCCCAAGAGGAAACTGGAGGAGAAGGGATTGCGGCGTGACCATCCCCCCTGGGGGGTGATTTCTCGCTTTCTGTCTCTATGTCTCTCTCTGTCTGTCAGGCGAGCACACGCGCCCTGTAGTGAAAAACCTCTCCAAAAAAAAAAAAAAAAAGCCCCTCTTTCAACAATGCTGCTTCCAATTTGCTATGGCTGAGGAAACAATCCCCCAATCTCAGTAGAAGTCATGTATTAGTAAGAGCTAATCTTCTAGGCTCCCATGTCCCTTGGGGTGGACGCAGACTCAATTATACAGCAGAAGTCACTGGGTAGGGATGCCAGAGAAGCTTTTGAAAGACAGCCAAGTCTGAGCTGGCCTGTAGCCTAGTGGTTAGGAGAGCTAGCTCCTACAAGACCAACTGCCATTCAAATCTCAGCCCCAGTAGCTCGAAAAAACATGCTGGGTGCCTAGGCCTGCAGGATCCAAACCCCAACAGGATGGAGAAAAGGAGGAGAGGGGATTGTGGTATGGCCACAACAGTTCCACAACCATTGGGGGAATGCTTTCTCCCTTTCACTCCCTCCTGTCAGCAAACATACTCTCTGGCAAGAAGAAAGGCAGGAAAAAGGGAGGGAAGAAGGAAAGAAAAGAGAAGAGAGAGAGGAAGAAAGGAAGAAAGGAAACCAAGTCAGCTGGTACGTGCTGTTTCACTTTTTCTAGGTGGTGTTGCCCCGCCCATTTTCTTTTCCCTGAAATATGTTTGTGAGGTGGGAAGTAGAGAAACCATCTTGTAACCATGAGGTGACAGATGCTAAGGATAGCAGTGAGTAAATAAAAGATATTCTTGAGGACATCCCTGAACAGCTGCCCTGCCAGGGACTGCTTACACATGGATTTCACATTACCTGAGAAACAGGACCCCCATACTTCAACCAGGGTTATTTGAACTTTGTTGTAATTAGTGTTCAAGTCTAGGTTGGCTGAGACTGCAGGGTCTCCAGGGATTGGGGTTTTTGGTGCTAAAATTGGGAAAGTCCTGAGCTAACAGGAAATTCTCATTGCTGGCAATAATGATGACATTGTGGTATACAGTTAGACCACAATACCGTACATTTCCTGTGAACGGCTGAACTTTGGAAGGCTTCCTGAGACCTTATTACTTCAATTGGAAATTCCAGTTTTTGTTTCCCACAATACCACATTTGAAAAGTTGGAGGTTTAGCTTCGAATATTTCAGCCACAAAGATCCATTTTATAAGCACTGACATGAAATCCAAAAGAAGTAACAAATAGATCACAATTATTATAAACACAGATCCAACTGTAAAAACATTGGAAACTCCCTGTGTCTTTCAGTATTTCCTTGTAGGGCCACCAGGTCTCCACTGACATCAACTTCCCAAAGCTAAACTGTTTACCCTTCATGGACCCCATCTTATTTATCTTTTCCTCCATTATCTTTTCCATTTCTTTTCTCGGTTTTTGACATTATTAATCATGTCATTTAAGATAGAAACTTTGTCTTCTTCCTCACCTTCACTCATTTCCCCAGACTCTCCCAACACCATGGTATGCAATCCTGTAATCCAGTCTCTGGACTCTGTCCTCGTTCTCTTCACCTTCCCTGCTAAACCACTCTCTCAATAAGGCTTCTATGTCTCACTCATACTGTGTAAATGATATCCCTCCAGTCTGTCTGTCTCTGGTCTGGTCTTCCTAAATTTATCCTCCATAGACTGTCAATTAACTTCCTAAAAGAACAAATTAATTATGTCATCCTCAAATGTATATATATGTGTGTGTGTGTGTGTGTGTGTGTGTGTAGAAGTGAAATTCACACAATACAATATAATTTTTTTAGAGATTTGTGTGTGTGCTTGCTGGAGAGACAGAGAGACAGAAAGAGAGAAATCACCCCCACGGGTGGATAACCATGCCACAGTCCCTTATCCTCTACTCTCCTCTCGGGACTTTGAGCATGCACACAAACGCGTCCCACGTGAGTTTCCAGTTGCTGGGTCCAGGATTCAAACCGCAGTCAGTCTTGTGGGAGTCCAGAGCCTTAATCACTATGCCACCTGTTGGCCCTGACATAACTATTCCAAAGTGAAAAACTCAGTAGCATTTAGAACATACACAGTGTTGTACAACTACCACCTCTCTTTACTTCCAAAACATTGCCATCACTCCAAAATAAATCCTATATCCATTAGGCAATTTCCCCATTCTCTCCTCCCCTGACCCCTGGCAACCAACAATCTGTGTTCTATCTCTATGAATTTATCTATTCTAGATATCTTGTGTAAATGGAATAATACAATACGTAACATTTTGTGTCTGGCTTCTTGCACTTGGCGTGTTGTTTCAGGTCTGTCCGTGTCCAACATGTATCAGCACTTCACTTTTCTAAGGTTGCATACTATTGCATTGTTTATTCATTGATCTATCAATGGACATTTGTATCATTTTAACATCTTAATTATTGCGGATTCATTGATCTATCAGTGGTCATTTGTATTGTTTCCACATTTTAACTAGTGAATAGAGTGACTATCAATGTGTACGTCCACGTGTTTGTTTGAATCCCTGTTTTTCAATTCTCAAGTATCTATTTAGGAGTGGAAATGTTAGTATGGCAATTCTATGTCTAACTTTTTAAGGAACCATGAAGCCACCAAAGAAGATACTTTTGACCTCTTTAATATAGTCCCTACTCAGATATTTTCATTTTCATCAATTTCTCACTTGTGCCATCTTCTCCTATGCTAGCGTGTCTCTATTGTGTTCCTTTGCATAGGATATCCTTCTACAAATTCTGATCCTCCTTTGATAATGATATCTTTGCCTGAACTAATATACAGTGTATTCATGCTGGGAAAATTCATTTTATAAGCCGTAATGATATACAGTGATTGAATGTATAAATAAATAAATAAGCTATGAGGGAAATACTTTAAAAAAAAAGATTTCCACATTTGAGACAACTTAAACTGTGGAAAAGTCCTCAGAAAGGGAATATATTTAGTACAAGGAAAGAAAAGAAAGAAAGAAAGTTTCATTAGCTGCCACATCCCAGGCACTGTGTAGAGCATCATACAAGCAGCAGGACTCCTGCTTCAGCGGACCTCACGTTTGGATGCGCTGCTGAAGGAAAAGAGGTGACAGGTATTCCACCAGTATCCAGCCATATCCCTTATTTTGCACAGGTTTCCTGCTCCTAATTAAAGCCTAATCATAGGACCAGCAGTTAGTGTAATGGCTATGTCGCTGGACTCCCAGGTAGTCAACCGCAGTTCGAGTCCAGGACCCGGTGGCTTAAACTCACGCTGGGTGCGTGTGCGTGCGTGCCCAAGATCCCGAGAGGAGAATGGAGGAGAAGGGATTGCAGTGTGGCCATTTCTTCTGAGGGGTGATTTCTCGCTTTCTGTCTCTGTCTCTCTCTGTCTTTCTGGAGAACGTACTCACCCTATAGCAAAAAACCTCTAAAAAAAAAAAAAAAAAGAAAAAAAGAAAGAAAGAAAGAAAGAAAGAAAGCCTAATCATGGGAGCAGCAGGTGGAGTAGTGGAGTAACGGTTATGTTACCAGACTCCCATGTAGTCAATCACGGTTCAAGTCCAGGACCCGGCAGCTTAAAACTCACACTGATTGCAGTGTGAATTTGTGCATGCTCCAGGTCCCAAGAGGAGAATAGAGGAAAAGGGACTGCAATATGGCCATCTCCTCTGGGAGGTGATTTCTCACTTTCTGTCCCTCTGTCTTTCTGGCAAGTGCATGTGCCCTATAGCAAAAATCTCTCTTAAAAAAAAATAAAACAACAAAAGTTCTAATCATAAACAGACAAAGATTGATGGATTGCCAGAGATAGTGAAAGGAGCAAGACTGTGCTGGGAGATGCCAGACAGCTTGGGATAAAAATCATCAGAAGTGAGCAAAATGAGTCCAGCACAATGGGAGAGACTCACAGAACCTCCCCAGTGAGGACACTGAGGCTGGTAGGGTAGGAATCCATCTAGATCTCATTAGACTCATCATGGCAGCAAGCTACAGGTGGCTTAAGACTCAAGCAAAATAAGTAGAAAGAAACATATCTCAAATTCTTCTCCCTGGCTCCATTTCAGTCTTTCATCAGAGTTCACCCTCTGTAGTCCGCCTTCTCCTCCCCTACCTTGTCACCATAACAACCACATGCCATAACACATGGCAGAGCCATTATCAGAAGAAATAGAAGCAGCGAACCTGCCCAATGACTATCCTTTCCATTTAGCCTCAGCTTTCCTGTCTAGTTCTCTTCCATGGGTTTGCCGTGTCTTGAGATGGGTGACACTTCCTCTGGGTCACTGGAAGTCTCCAGCTGGTTCTGGGTTATTTTACATGTCAAGATAGGTTAGGAGCGTTTCTTTGACTCTATCCAAATATAAACTTGGAGAAAGACAAAAAGTGAAAATCCAAAAATAAAAGGAAGTGCTTGTGTTATTTTTTTAGTCCATAAGGAAAAGCAGGACAGTGGTTTGTGCCCTGGGAGACAAAGAGGTGAAGAACCGTTATTCAAGTACGTAGGCCTCCAGATCCCTGCTGCTTAAGTGAGGAACATCCATCACCCCATTTGGAGCCCCTTTTGTGTGTGCTGCCATCTCTGGACTGCCTTCCTCACCAGTTACCCCAAACCATAGTCAAGGTCATTGTTAGGAACGGGTTGGACCTAAAGTCACATTTTAGACCTCAAAAAATTGAATGTCCTCCCTCCAAATTTTAGTCAAGGAAAAAAACGAAGTTGGATGAAATTTTAAATGTAGCCTGGGGTTATCCCTCTTTTATTTGAATAACTCAAAACCTTTCTCGTTTATTCCTAAGTAACTTGTATTGTTCAACTTGTATTGCTGTTTCTGTAATACTCTGTTGACTGGTTCATCCTGGTACCAATAAAAAAAAATTCTCTTAATAGGCTCTCAGTATTTGTGTGGATTATTTTGCTCTTCCTACTAACGCAGCTTGAAGGAAAATAATATGGTCACCCAACTCACTGTGATGTGTACATCTAAACATATCTTGGAATGGTCTGGATGTTGTAACGACTTCCGAGATGCCTCCATGGCTCTGATATCACTCTCCTTTCATCTATTTTCCATATGCCAACCCGAGTGACTTTTCTGAAATGTAAAAATGATAATTTCATATTCCAATGAAAATCTTAACCCTAGCAAGAGAGAACAGACAGAGTAGGGTCTGGACCAACTCTCGGGGTCTTTGGGAGAACGAGCAGAGTTTGCTGCATTAGTAAGACTGGGAAGAAGGGCCAGCACTAAGAACCAGCTGTCAGGGACAATGGTGAAAAGTGACAGGTCACAGCAAGCAGCCAGGGCCCATGGTCCTAGAGATTTATAGGACATGCCCACCCCCAGGTGGCTGGGAACAAAGGCTGAAACATGGAAGGAGTCGGAGACACTCTCATCAGGAGTCAGAGACCCAGTGAAAATCCTCAAGTACCGAGGTGGGTCTCAGCCCTTAGGTGGAGCAGAGGGGAATGGCAAGAACAAAGGAGATTCTTTTGAGGACATAAAACCTTGAGTCAGGGAGACTCACAGGCACACAGAAATCAAGGCAGACTCCCACTTTAGAACAGAGGTGACATATGCTTTCAGCCATACCATGACCATGAAGCCGTGTGCACAGCAGGGTCAAGTCTACATTTGAGGGTCAAGTTCTCAGGTCTGGGTCCAGTGGCTATCAGGAGGGAAAACAGGCAGACATTGGTGTCATGCAGGGTAGCAGGGAAAGTGCTACCAACCTTGATCTCTCGATTTTCTCTTTAAAGCTATACCTCTCAGAATATGCAGACTATATTTGGTCTCAGCTATGGATCAAAAAAGGGGGGGGGGGGAGGTGGAATCTATAGCACACCCTAAAGAAATATTAGAAATTCATTTCAACTCAAGGGAGGGCTTTTAAATTTTCTAATATATATTCCTTAGGACAGACTTCTTATTTTGATGATCATTAAAAGCTGAGAGACTATGCTACACATAGCACTGTGTTAGTCTGAGTTGACAGTTCTCTCTCCTGAACTCTCTTAAAGCCAGTATCTACTTACAGTTGATAGAGTATCAGAGAAAATGAAGAAACACAAGTTCTGTCTTAGATTGATGACCTCATTCGTTACTCAAGGTAAGGACTCTGAAATTCAGAATACTACATTTTTATCTGATGCATGGGACTAGATTAAATGTTGAACTACATGATAGATGAAGCTGGAATTAATTAGTGTCGGTCCTCATATAAATTGCTTATGATGAGAAACAATGAAATCAAGGTAAGTAGACATGATATATCATCATTCCTCTTTATTAAATCCAACTGAGAGGCAGGTGATAAATTCACAGTCATTTCCTTCAGTAGTCAGGACGTGAACCTAAAATTCATATTCAATGTACAAACTAGCCTCATCCTTCCATTTAAAAACAGTACCTGGTTGTGCAAAAATATAACCCTCTATTTCAGCAATGCAAACTGGCAAGGAAAGCTGGGAGAAATTGTCAATAACTATTAAAACTATGAAAGCTTTCTAGTTAAGTCTTTTTTTTTTTTTTTTTTTTTTTTGAAGAGAGATTTTTGCTATAGGGTGCATGTGCTCACCAGAGAGACAGAGAGACAGAAAGCAAGAAATCACACACACACACACACACACACACACACACCCTGCCGGTGGATGGCCCTGTTGCAATCCCTTCTCCTCCATTCTTCTCTCAGGATCTTGGGCACACAGGCACCAGAGTCCAGCATGAGTTTTGAGCCACCAGGTCCAGGACTTGAACCATGCCTGACTATGTGGGAGTCTAGTGATGTAACCATTACACCATCTGCTGATCCCATCTACTAAGTCTTGAATGGGATGACCCTGGCACGCTTGACAGGAGGGGATTTGGTATGTTTTGGACTTTGCCCTCCTGCATTCAGAAGTCAAAGCCAGCCCGTTCCTTAGAGCGTGGAGTCAAATCAGCTTCACCATCCTTTCCTAGTCACCATATTCCCACTTTCTACAAGCAATGTCTGTTTAGTAGCAAAGCAGAGAAAGGCCCTGACCTAGAAGAGCCACCACAATTTGGCAGGGCACCACTCCTGTATATCAGAGAGGAAGAAGCTGGGGAAGGGGAAATTACTTCAAAGATCTAGTTTCTTAATTTTGTCACCAAACTATTACAACCCAGGTATTTTTAAAAGTCATTATATGAGCATATAGCTGTATGAAGGAGTTTGGTGCTGAGGATACTAGGCAAAAAGGTCAAGAATCTTGCCTTGGAAATTAAGAGTCAGAAGATAGACACAAACACCACGGTGCAGTAACACAGAAAGAATAAAATGCCGTGGGAGCTCTTCAGACATTTGTGGGAACTGTGGATGTCCTCAGGAGACATGGCCTTGGGGCAGAATCTCCGACTAGATAAAAATCGCCCTTCAGAGAAAGAAGGTTGTATGAGACAGAGGAAACCACAAAAACAAAGGCACAGAGGCCTAAAATGTTTGGTTTGATTTGTTTTTTATTTCCTCCTCAGTCTGTCAACGATTTAAAAATGCAATGATATTATATGGGCAGTTGTGTAGAAACAAGCCTTCTTGTGTTGCTGGTTGAAGTGTGAGTTGGTAAGAGCCTGATTGAGGACAACTTAGCAAACCTGTTATAATTGCATAATGTCTATGTCACTGGACTCCCATGTAGTTGACAGCGGTTTGAGTCCCAGACCCGGTGGCTTAAATTCATGCCAGGCGCGTGTGCATGCATGCCCAAGATCCTGAGAGGAGAACGAAGGAGAAGGGATTGTGGAGTGGCCATTCCCCCTGGGGGGTGATTTCTTACTTTCTGTCTCTCTGTCTCTCTCTGTCTTTCTGGTGAGCACATGTGCCCTATAGCAAGACCCTCTCCCAAAATTAAATTTTTTTTTAAAATTACAACTGTAACTACATTTAACCTAGCAGTTCCTCTTGTAGAAGTTGTCCTAGAAAGTCACTTACACTTGTGCAAATTATACTAGGTTAATCATGGCAGCATTGTTTTTCATGGCAAAAGACCGGAAATGACTTAAGTATATAAGGGGACTTTAAAAAAGTAATGGGAAAATGAAATGAAAGTGCCAGTTTATATTGATGTAAAAATAACATGAAATCCATGCAAATTTTTCCTCTTAAAATGCATTTTCCATGAACTTTTTGAAGACACCACAAATACCAAAGAAACCAGAAAAATAAACTTCAGTACAGTCCTACAACATAATACCATGGTGACAAAAGAATGAAAGAATGGGCAAAATAAAGTAAATATAAATATTTGGTCATTGTAACGGTCGATCTTATTTGCCAACTTGACTGAGTTAAGGGATACCCCGATAGCTGGTAAAACATTGTTCCTGAGGATGTTTTATGGGGCATTTGTGGAAGAGATTAGCATATAAATCATCAGGCTGAGAAAAGATCCACCCTCACCAACATACATGGGCCTGAACTGAGCAAAAAGACAGAGAAAGGGCAAATTTGCACTATTGGCTTCTCTGCTTTCAGACTCAATTGCACCACCAGCTTCCTGGCTCCCCTTGTTGCAGATGGGACTTCTTCATCTCCAAAACTGTGTGAGCCAGTTTCCACATGAATGCTGTCTTCCAAATCTCTCTGTGTAGATTCTATTGGTATATACTGACTAATGTAGTAATATATGTATAAAACGTGTCTCTGAAAAGATGCAAGAAACATAAATCCGTTGCCTCAGAGGAGGGCAACTGGGAGGCGGCATAAGTAGACAGGAGAATATTCACCTGGTACACTTGGAACATAACCACATTGCCTGGCAGGCATAATTATAGTAAGTAGCTTTTGAGAGTGTGTGGTCTACTGTGATTGCCACTGAGGATGAGTATGAATGTGCTGGGCAAGTGGAGTTGTAGAAGATGAGCCTCACCAAGGTTGGAGTGAAGGGCTTTATATCCCAATGTAAGAAGAGCAGCACGCTGGGGTGGCAGTGTGCTTAAAGCACTGGCCTTGGCAGTGGAAAGACTGAGCTTAGAATCCCCCTCCATCATCTCCTGTGGCCTTGAGCAAGCTACTGACATCCTTCAGTCCACGGCTGCCTGGTGGGCAAGGTATCTCCTGGGACAGTGCCTGGTCCAGGTCCGGGCATACCAGGCTCTCAGTTGAATCCCTCTCCCTCACCCTTCCTTTTCTTTTGTTCGCTCCACTGTGCCCTGGGCTGCTCTGTTCTTGCATTTATATTTGTGGGTCAGAGAAGCGCAATGTCTTAGCAGGTTATTCTCTACCACTCTGCCCAGCAGGATATGGGAAGTTCACTGAGGCAGGCTTAAAGAAGGAGCCATTTAACTCCATGGAGCCTGGTGCCTTTCCATGTCCTTTCTTTTATAATAATAATAATAAAAAGCAGTTACAAAGACAAGGCCCATGATGCTAACTCTTTTGCTCACTGGGGACACATTAGCCCAGGTCCATGCAATGCAGAGGGAGGACCCATGAATCAACATGACCCAGAGAAAACAAATTGAAAATGAAATTGAATGTGAGAGGATAATTCTGAACACTGAAATGCACTCAGATCAGCTCGGGCAATTCCACTGAACATGGTCTTGCCATAAGGAAAATATCATTACTCTGTGCTTTCCTTCCTTCCTGGAATGACTGAGTGGCTGAGCAAGGCTCATGATGTTGTGTGAACAATTTATAATCATGGTACAGAAAGGTAAACCATGTAGAAAGTAGTGTGGTTCCTGAGGAACCACTGAGACTGGACATTCAGAGCTTCCGGACCACCTCCCTCACAGCGATGGGGCCTGAGAGCAATTGGGATGGGAGCGCCAAAAACCGGCCTGGGCGGAAAACAGGACTAGGAGGGGTTTCTAGTGATTTATGTACTTTGGTAAAAGGTAATATTTTAATTCCTACACTTCTATAAATTTTGTACTATTTCTTATACTTTTCAGTCTATTTTAATTTATAAATTTATATATTTAATTTCTATATTTCTATAAATTGGAAAATGCCACTCTATGTCTCCCAGTTTCTTTCCTTTCTTTTTCTGTTCATTTATTCAATATATGTTTATTAAGTGTCTATTATTTGTCAGATGTTGGGTCAAGCAATCAGAATACAAAGAAAAATAAGACAGTTTCTGTCCTCGAGGAGTTCAGTCCATGGGGTACCCTTTTCTCTCTTTTCTACTGAATTTCCATTCTTCCATTTAGATGGATCAAGGAGCCAGCAGGTGGTGTGGTGGTTGGAGCACTAGACTTCCCACATGGCCAACAGCTGTTTGAGTTCTGGACCTGGTGGCTTGCTATCTCACTTTCCCTCTCTCTCTGTCTCTCTTTGATGACTACAGCAAGTTAAATAATAAATAAAATAAAATAACTGCTAATAAAAAGTTTCTATCAATAGTCACATAAAACATGTATAGGCACACCCAGAATGAGTTGTTCTGAAGAGATTGGTAGTAAAAAAAAAAAAAAAAAAAAAAAAAAAAATAGAGAAAAGAAAAGAAACAAAACAAAAACAAAACAAACTACAAAGAAACACTGCTTACTATTCTGCAGAGAAATCAGCTCAGGCATTGGTTTATGAAGTTGATGGTTACCAAGAGAGAAAATTACAAAGTAGTAGAGAATTAAAGACCTAAGGTGCTTACCATGCCTTCTCAAATGAGTGGCCAAACTTTGCATGACTAATCACAGAGCAAACTGACATTACGCACCTCCTAACATAATACGTCATGTAACGTGTTTATTATTCTATTTTCCCTAAGTTTTTTCTGTATATTCGAATATTTTAAAATAAAAATTTGGAAAGAAATATACATACAACTTGAGCCAGAAATTACCTTCCAGGATTTATTCTAGTGATATCATTAAAGTAAAAATCAAAATTTAACTACAAGGGTTTATATCATCTTTTTTATAGAAGCCAAAATGCAATCATCATATGGGTATTTTTGTACTATTTCTAATACTTTTAAGTCTATTTTAAATAGACCTCCAAAATTTTAAAGTTCTTTCATCAACTATCTAAATATTCAAACTACTTTAATCATATGGAATATTATTGCACTATCAAAAATGATGTTGAAGATAAATAGTTATTGATTTTTTAAAACAAAACTTCCTGTCAGGGCCAGCAGGAAGCATGGTGATTAGAGAGCTGGACTCCCACACAGCTGACCACAGTTTGAGTCCCAGACCTGGCAGCTTGCTTTCTCACTTTCCCTCTCTCTCCGGTGAATGCACGTGCCCAACAGGAACTTTTTAAAAAATAATAATAATAAATAAAACTAAAATAAATATTTTTTTAAAAAAACTATTATCAGGTGCACAAAAAGTACATAACAAATCAGAAGGGGTGATATAACCTTACTTTTAGGAAATATAGATGTAGAAAATATATCTGGAAGGGTAATTCCAAAAGAGATTCCACAAAGGAACTATCTCTGGGTCAAAGGAAAATGGACTTTGTTTTTTCTTCTTTTTACTTGTCTGCATTTCCTAAAGTTCTTCCATAACATTCATCTCAAGACCTCCAGGAGATTCCTGAAACCAAAGAGTACCAAACCCTATACACGTTATGTATTTTCCTATACATAAATACCTATAACAAGGTTTAATTTATACATTAAATTCATGTATAAAATAAGGGTTACTTAAACATAAGCACTGCGATATTGCATCAGTTGATCTGATAACTAAGACGGTTACTAAGTGATCAAAAAGTGGGTAGCACACGCAGTGTGGACACACTGATAAAAGAGATGATTCACGTCCTGGTTGGGACAAAGAAACAACACAAGATTTCATCATGTGACTCAGAATGACGCACAATTTAAAACCTATGAATTGTTTATTTCTAATTTATTTTCTTTTTCTTCTTAAAAAACTGTGTGATAGGGTGTATGCACCAGAGAGGTGTGGGTAGGGAGTGAGAAATCATCCCCTGGGAGGATGGCCTTGCTGCAATTTCTTCTCTTCTATTCTTCTAGTGGGATTTTGGACACTCATGCACACATACCAGCATGTTTTTAAGCCGCTGGTTTTGGGACTTGAACCATGTGGTCAGCCATGTGGGGTCCAGCTGCCTTAGTTCCCATGCCACTGGTTGGACCTATTTCTGACATGTTTTTGTTTAATATTTTTGGACCACAGTTGACCGTGGGTAACTGAAATCACAACACCCCCCCCCCCCCTAAATTATAGATAATGGGGGACTACTATAGATGAAAGAGAGAAAGAAGAAAGGAAGAGAAATAAAGAAATAAAAGGTTCTTTTTGATTTTACAAGATGGGAGGCTGGTCCTGTAGCTAGGTTAAGGGAGCTGGATCCCACAGGGGCTACTACAGTTTAAATCCCAGCCCCAAAAGCTTAAAAAATACGCAAGGTGGGAACCAGCAGTTAGCGTAATGGCTATGTCGCTGGACTCCCATGTGGTCGACCACGGTTCGCGTCCCGGACCCAGTGGCTTAAAACTCACGCCGGGCGCGTGTGCGTGCATGCCCAAGATCCCGAGAGGAGAATGGAGGAGAAGGGATTGTGGCGTGACCATCCCCCCTGGGGGGTGATTTCTCGCTTTCTGTCTCTATGTCTCTCTCTCTGTCTGGCGAGCGCTCGCGCCCTATAGCGAAAACCTCTCAAAAAAAAAAAAAAATACGCAAGGCACATGTATTTGAATGCCCCAAGTCCTAAAGGGATGGAGAAATGGAGACACAAAGAGAGACAGAGAGAAAAAGTAAGAAATCACCCCCCCCAGGGGGGGATAGTCATGCCGCAATCCCTTCTACATTTTCCTCTCAAGATTTTGGGCACACATGCACACACTTGTGACTTTCAAGCTGCCAGGTCCAGGACTTGAACCACAGTTGACTATGTGGGAGTCCAGCACCTTAACCACTATGCCACTTCTAGCTCTTGTATACACAAGGTTTTGATACTATATATACATTACAAAATGGCAAATTAACATATATAAAACCTCACATACTTATCTTTTTTTTGATGTGGTGAGAGCACTTCAGATCTCCACTCAGCAATTTCAAATACCCAGTATCTTGTTATTGATTGTAGTCCAGAGCCAGTTCCATAGCACGGCAATTAAGTATTGCGCATCGGAGCCAGATCCCACGTGGCCAACCACAGTTAGAATTCTGGCCATGGTGTCTTCAAAGATAGTGTGTGTGTTTGTGTGTGTGCATGCGTGTGCCCCAATTAAAAAAAATTAACTATAGTTCAGATAAAACATGTGAAATATCTTTGGTCTTCATCAGTACAAGGGTACTCCAAAAAGCCCATGGAAAAATGAAACTAAAGTATATATTTATTTTGGTGCAAAAGAACATTTGAGATCTACACATGGTTGACTCATAAGCATTTCCATGAACTGTTCAGAGATCTCTTTAAGACGTTCTACCTCTAAATTCCAAGGAGGGCCAGAGCTTTCCTTGAATGTGCTCAAGGGACTAAAGAGATTGATTTAGAAAAATGAAATAACAGAAATTCAACTCGGCAAATGCATTCTAATTGCTGCACTGGGGACTGTGAACTATACAGAGAGATCTCTGGCTCCCCCCAGAACACCGCCACTCAGAGACTGCCAGGAGAGAGAAACCCCTGACTTGGGTGGCCAGGTAGCACAAGGTCACATAATTGCCCCCTGAGGAGTTCACTTCTGAAGAAAAGTCTTTGGTTTCCCCCTAGCATTTGCTTTGCTAAAATACCTGTAGAAAGCAAAGCTGTCAGAGTCCAGGACAGATAGGCTTGTAGAGAGAGCTTATTTCTTTAGCATCTTTTCCCTAGACTTTTGCAATTTCATTTTATTTCTGTTATTTTGTTTTTGGTTTTGAACCAGTGTGAAATTATAAAATAAGACCATTAGATTTGATTCACCTTCCCAGCCTGCCTACTCTTTTCAGATCCTAACTCAGCAGTCAAATATCCTCACCATTTACTGAGTGCTTGGCATATCACCTCTAGTTTCCCAAACAAGTCTGAAGCTAAGTAGTATTACCATCCCTACTCTGAAGATTATGAAACTAAGGCTCTTCAATGACTTGCCCAAGATGACATGCTAATACATGAGCAGGGGAAGAATTTGAAACCAGGTTTTTCAGAATTTCCCATTCCTTTCAGATTGTAAATATATGACATTGGCAACTTTGATAAGGATACTCTCTGGGGCTTTACCCAGTCACTGATGAAAATAGTGAGCTAGATATTGGGGCCTGGGCCTGCTCCTCACGTGAGTCCTGCCACTCAGAAATTCCTTCTGGGTCGACTTCTTTGCTTAAAGGCAAATAGGCTGAATGTACTAGTGATTTGCCATTAGTATGGATTTCTCTACGGTGACTAGAAGGCTACCGTGGACATTCACGTAGGGGGTTGCCCAAGCAGAGGAACCTCAGCCCCCTACTTCCTTATCTGTGGGTGCACCTAATACCTTCATTAATGGAAGAAATTAGATTTGTTTGCCATGATTTGCTACTTAGAGAAACTACCGGCCGGACAGTCTAGTGGTTAAGGGAGTAAGATTCGAAATGGCCAACTGCACAGTTGGAGTCCCAGCCCCGCTGGTTTGAAAAACACATTACGCTGATGTGCGTGCATGGCCAAAGTCCTGACAAGACAGAGAAGTGGAGAAGGAATTGCAGCATGCCATGCACCATTAGGGGGTGCTTTTTCCCTCTCCCTCTCTGGAGAGCACACACAACTGGCAAATTAGAAAACACACACACACACACACACACACACACACACACACACTGACACACACAGTTAAGGTTTCCTCTTCCAGATTGACATCCCTTGCCTTCCTTTCCCACCCTCTCACCGTCTTATGCCTGTCCTTGTCTTGTTTTACTAAGAATTAGTAACTAGGAAAAACTTACAGGAACAGCACACAATGTGATGCTAAACCACAAATAAACAGTAGTAAGAAAGACCAGAGTTTTAAATCAGAACAGGAAGACTGATCAGGGGTAGAAAATAGAATCCAATTATACAAACTGCGAAGCTTTTCATAGTTGATATAGTTAAGCCTGAAGCTGTTTCCTAACGATTTATAGCAAAATTTCAAACAGTACATTATATAATTCTTATGGAAACTGAAAATGAAAAAGTTCATTCTCGTTACTAAGCAGTAAAATGGCCTTGCCTTCTGTTTAGTTCTAAAAGAAAATGTTCACATCCTGTGTTGTTAAGAGTACTAAAATAAAATCTATATGCTCACAATCTATCCTTCCGAGAATCTTGCTAAGAATTTATCTCATCCTTACCTGTCTGAGGCTTACAAAATCCATTTTCTTCCTCTTTGTGAGAAATGGAATTATTTCGTCTTTGGTTTCTCAAATTTATAACAACTTTTACAAGTTCCCAAGGGAGGCTGTTGTTGCTACTTAAAATCAGGAGTGAAATTTCCTGAAATGAAAGAAGAGAAAAAAAGAGTCTTTTTTTTTAAAGAATTATTTCTTATTTAACTTTATTTGTTTATTTTAATTTGATCAGAGAGGGACAGATAGAGACAGGGAGGGAAAGTGAGAAAGCAAGCCACCAGGTCCAGGACTCAAACCACAGTCAGTCATGTGGGAGTACAATATATTTAGCCACCATGCCACCTGCTGGCCCCAAGAGATGGTCTTTTCACTAAAAACAATTGCACATGTGGGCTATCCATTCATTTAACAAATTTGAGCACCTGCTATACCCGGAACTAAATAAGTTTCAACTTTGAATTCATGTTTGAGAAAAATTAAAAGAAACCACATTACTAAATTATTCCATAGAGAAAACAATTTTGTTGAAAGAAGTTCTTGGAGAATTCAAGCACCGTATTTTTTTTTTCTTTTGGAGAGGTTTTTATTTGCTATAGGGCGCATGCACTCGCCAGATAGAGAGAGAGAAAGCGAGAAATTACCGCCCCCCCGGGGGGATGGCCATGCCGCAATCCCTTCTCCTCTATTCTCCTCTCGGGATCTTAGTCACGCACACACACGCACCCGGCGTGAGTTTTAAGCCAACGGGTTCAGGACGCGAACCGTGGTCGACTACGTGGGAGTCCAGCGACATAGCCATTACGCTAACTGCTGGTCCCTGCACCGTATTTTTTTTTATTGCCTTTCTCAGCAAATAAGAAAGTTGAGAATATGTACATTCTGATGACTACAGGAAAACAGTATAGAAGGAGCATCATTAGAAGTCTGGGTGGCAGAAGTCTTACCTAAATTTAAAATATGCATGTTCTGCTGCTTTTCGGTTGTGAAATAGAACATACAACACAGTGTACATGGTATACATGTACAATTTTGTGAATAATTATATAAAGCAAGTACTTACATAACTACCATTGTACTCAAGAAAGAGAATGTTGTTGTCAGCACCCCAGAAACCCCTTCTTGTGTCCCTTTGCCATCATAAACCTCTCCATCCTAAAGAATTAACCACAGGGGCCAGCAGATGGCATCGCGGTTACATTGTTGGCCTTTCACAAGGCTGACCGTGATTCAATTCCTGGACCTAGTGGCTTGAAACTCATGCCAGGCATGTGTGCATGCATGCCCAAGATCCCGGGGTGGGGGGGGGGGACACTGGACGAGGAAGGATTGCAGTGTGATCGACCTCCCTGGAAAGTGATTTCTCACTTTCTCTCTCATTATCTCTGTCTCTCTCTCTCCCCAGTGAGTGTGCACACCTTAAGGCCAAAATTTTTTTTAAAAAAACTCTTAAAAAATTAACCACTATCTTTTTTTTTCCTCCTTTGGAGAGGTTTTTGCTATAGGGCGTGTGCGCGTGCCAGAAAGAGAGAGACAGAGAGACAGAAAGAAATAAATCACCCCCCAAGGGGGATGGCCACGCCGCAATCCTTTCTCCTCCATTCTCCTCTTGGGATCTTGGGCGCGCATGCACCCGCGCCCGGCGTGAGTTTAAGCCACCGGGTCCGGGGCTCAAACTGCGGTTGACTACATGGGAGTCCAGTGACATAGTCATTATGCTAACTGCTGGTCCCCACCTCTATCTTGACTTCATAATAATCATTTCCTTGCTTTTTTTAAATTATTTTTATGACCAATGAATACAACCTAAGTAACATAATTTAACTTTGCCTCTCTCTGAATTGGATATAAAAGAATTGTAATGTGTGTATTCTTTGCTCTGGACATTCATGTATATTGGTGTACATATACATGGGTTTCGCTAGGAACATTTCTAGAGGTGGCACTGTTGGGTTTTTGTGTATGTGCATCTTCCAGTTTACTGAACAATGCCCAACAGTTTTTCAAAATGGTGTATCAGTCTATATTCCCTATCTGGCCACCATTTGGTAGTGTAAAATGTTATAATTTGCCAGTCAAGATGATAAGTAATGTTATGTCCTTAATGTGCATTTTCCTCATACCTAATAATGCTGACCCTTTTTTCATACACTCAGTGTGCATTTGGGTATCCTCTTTTGCAAAGTACCTCTTCAATACTTCTGTCTGCTTTTAAGTTGTCTATTTTTTTCTCATTGGTATGTAGAAGTTCATTATATATTGTAGATTTTAGCACTTCATTGGTTTTATAGAAATATCCTTTTTCTTTTTATTCTCTTTACAGTGAATTTCTTAACTTCAATGTGATCCAATGTATCCAACTTTTTCCTTTATTATTAATTTTTTAACCTTTTGAAAAAATCATCCTCTAGCTTTCATAATCTTGCCATCCACACAGGATTGACATTGCCTATGATATAAGGTAGAAATGCAATTCCATTCTTTATCCGTATTGATACCCAGTTTTCTCAGCACTATTTATTGCAAAGACCAATCAGGCTCTGCTAATCTGCAATGCCATTTCTGTCATATTCTGGTGCCCATAGATTAATAGATTTATTTCAGGGATCTGTACTCTGTTTCACTGGTCTATTTCTCTATCTTTGCACTAAATCACATAGCTTTAAAATTAACCTTGATTTTTGGTAGACCAAATTCTCCACCTGTTTTTGACCATTTCAGACTTTCAACAATTTTCAGAAGACTCAGAATTATCTTGTTGAATCCCACAAAAATCTTTGAGAGTTTATTAGAATTATACTGATCTCTAGATAAATTTGGGGAAAGCTGACATTTTAACAAAATTGAATCTTTGAATCTATGATTATGGTATACTTCTCAATGTATTTAGATCCATTTCAATTTCTTTCAGTAACAGTTTATTCTTTTCTGTGAGGTCATAGATATATTTTATTAGATTTATTCAAGATATTTTATATTTTTGAGACAGACAATCTCAGAGAATTCTGTTTCCCAGTGTTCTTTGCAGCTAACACACACGCATGTGAACTGTCTGGGCTCCACTACCAGACTAACTAATGAGATTTTGATTTAAAAGCGAACAATTGAGGAAGGTGGCTCCATGCAGTAGACATTTTGCTGGTGAAAACTGCTGCAGGATTATTCAGCTGTGGAGAGTGATCACAAGGTTGATTTCCAGAGCAGAACTGGCATCAGTGAGGGAAGTAATAGTAGAATTTGATTACTTTCTAGGGCGGTTCTCCCCCACAGTTTTAACTATCATCCCTAAAAGTTTAACATCAACATGAACTACCCAGTATCCAGGGCCAGTTTTGTTGTTTGCAACTAACTGCCCTGATCCTATTTTAAATAGAAAAAAAGTTCATGTATTTTTCTATCTAATACACAGAAATTTGTTTTTTTTTTAAGTTTATGTACTGATTTTTTTAATTCTGCACTTTCTAAATTCTTTTATAAGTTCACTTATTTTTTAAATAAATGTACTCATTATGTTCAAATAATGACAATTCTATTTCTTCTTTTCCAATCATTATATATTCTTCCTCTCCTTTCTCTTCTTTTTTCTCCTAATTTCTTTTTCTTCCTCCTCCCTTTTACTCATCCCTCTTTTTCTTTGAATATTGGGTAGAATTTGAATTTGGAATCACTGGAGGCTTGAATTTTCTGTGTGGGAAAATTTCTTTTTTGCTACCTGGTTAAATTTGTTAGATGATATCCACTCTATTCAAGTTGTTTGTTTCTTCTTCCTCAGTTGTAATAAATTACTTTTCTCTAGAAATTTGTCTATATCATATACATTTTCAAATTCATTGCCCTAAAATTATTTATAATATCTTCTTAACATATTTTAATAGCTGTTGCATCTGTAGTAATGTCTTTCTCTATTTCTATGACTGGTTATGTATACTCTCTTTTTTATTTTATGATTCTTACTAAGGAGTTTATAATATTAATAGCATTCACAGTTGTTTTAAAATGGAAAGCTGCCTTAAATAATCCTTTCTCTGGCCTAGCTGTGAGAGCACAAACAGCAGAGTGCTAGTGAGTGATGCCATAGCCACACGGGAGGCCTGGGTTTGAATCCCAGACTGACCTGAGCTTATTGGCGTAGTAACCACCTATGATTCTGGCTAGCAGGAAGTACAGGCAGAAGGACTGTTGCATGTTGCATGATAAGAACTGTTAGGGATGTTTTGCTCACTCACCTTTCTCTCATAGTAAATAAATAAATAAAATTATAAAAACAATTTTTTGAGAGGTTTTTGCTATAGGACATGTGCACTCACCAGAAAGACAGAGAGAGACAGAGAGATAGAAAGCGAGAAATCACCCCCCAGGAGGGATGGCCACACTGCAATCCCTTCTCCTCCCTTCTCCTCTCGGAATCTTGGGCACACACGCACACGCGCCTGGCGTGAGTTTAAGCCACTGGGTCAAGGACTCGAACCGCATTCAACAACATGGGAGTTCAGCAACATAGCCATTACGCTAACTGCTGGTCCCAAAATTATAAAAATTCTTGTTTCGTAAGTACATTCCCCTTTTTAATACCTACTAATACATAATGAATTTTGGTTGAACGTCTCTTTACCTCTCTCTCTTTTTCTAACAATAATCCCCGGGCATGGAAACAAAGTTGATAGTTCTCTAAGATATTCAGTGACTCAACAACAAAGATTTCATTTACCTTCCCAGGACTATAAACCTTAACTATACATTTGTTATAACCGCAAAACTTGTTTAACATTTATTTTAGGAAACTTTATTTGTTCACTTAGACTGTTAAATATATTTGCTAAAGGAAATTGATTTTGCTCACAGCCCTAAATGTACTCACCAAGTCTCAAGTTAATTAACCCATAACTCTCTTTAACTCACAAGTCTAATATTAATTAATCTACTACTTCATATATACTGAGTGCTTTTTTTTTTTATTAGCAACAAGATGTCAGATCTTTTAGTGAAGATTTTTCTCTCTGCAGTCTCCTTGCAATAAAAAGTATTTCTTGCAGATTCCAGTTCAAATGCAGTATGGATGTTCTTTCTCATGAAGGTCAAGTCCTTTTCAACATATGGGAAACATAAAGTGAACAAGACATGTGGGGACCCTGATGTCATGCAACTGACATTCTGAAACAGAGGCTGGCAGACTACTAGCTATGGGCTAAATCTATTCTCTGTGCCCTTGTCAGATACCTGGATGTTCATGTCCAGAGTGACCATGGAAACCAGCCATGAAAATGGTACCTCTCAGCCTGGGCCCATGAATGACATAAAGGAGACAGAGACTCTTCCTGCATAAAAGAGATGCAAAATTCTTTTGAGTGAAGTCATTTACATTTCAATAATATGGACGTACATAGGATTCTGGATGGTGGATGATATACAGATACACTGGAATAGATGCAGAGATGTGGCAACAAGCAACAGGTCTTGGGAGAGAACAATGAATATGAGAGACTCTGGGTCCAACAGACAGATCTGGAGTTATCATTATTTTAAAGGTAATTAAAGGGACTAGCAGATGGCATAATGGTTACATCGTTGGACTCCCACATAGTCAACTGTGGTTCAAGTCCTGAACCCAACAGCTTAAAACTCATTTACTTTGTGTGTGCATGCCCAAAATCCCAAGAGAAGATCGGAGGAGAAAGGATTGTGGCATGACCATCCCCCCTGGGGGATTATTTCTTACTTTCTATCTCTCTGTCTCTGTCTCTCTGGTGAGTACACGTGCCTTATGGCAAAAATCTCTCCCCCCACCCCCCAAAAAAAGGATAATTAAGATGCTTTGCAAAGAGGAGGGCCCACAAAGCAGTTGAATGTTACTTTTTCTCTGTAGGCACAAAGCTGATGTTCAGTATCACTCCGGTGGCCTAGATCTTTAATTGTGAAAGAAATCTATTCTGCTAAGTGCCTTTTGTTGTCCTATAAACTGTATGAGAAAGTACATATCTCTTTTGGAAATGCATAGTGACTTTTATCTTTTGGTAGGAGAGCCTGAAGCAAACAGGTGGAAAGGTGGCTGTGACTCAGCCTCCTGCTGAGTGAACACTGATGAGAACAAATGCCCTTCTAACAACAAGGAAGGCGCAGCTAGCTAGCCATTAGCTAGGCTGCAGGACCCACACAGGGGCTCAGGCCAAGGATTCAGCCAGCAGTCTGTGAGTGTACCCCAAATCCCAAAAAGAAGAAATGGAGGAGAAGGGATTGAGGCATGATCATTTCCCCTGGGTGGGGGGAGGGTAGTGCTTTCTCTCTCTCTCTTTCTCTCTCTCTCTCTCCTGGCAAGTGCATGCACCGTCTAACAAAATCTTAAATAATAATAATAATCAGCATCTTATGAAATGTAATCACTTGGGGGCTCACACAAATTTTTCTGCCACTCTTACATGATTCCCAGAGAAAAGTCAGATGCTGCTGGTACAGGGAGTGGTACTTTCTAAGACCTAAGAATATGTCTTTTAGAATAAAAGTACCAAGGAGAAATGGAGAATTATTTGAGGCATCTTTGGATGTGACTATTAATGTGACCATGGCAAATGGGAACACTCTGTTTCTGGAAGGTTAGCAATGCCTTCCAATGGTTTTTATATGCTTATACCCCGATAGTTATAACGGAATGACAAATAGGAGGTGTTTGGGGGTTGACTCATATCTTTGGTAAATGCCCTGTAACTTATAAGAATAGCATCATTGTGATTGCAAACATATTTTTCTAGCAGCTGTCCATCATCGCAGCTTCAAAAGTGGCCTAAGCTGCTTCTTCCTGCCTCAACTCTTTCAGAGTAGCAGGGTGCAAACATACCACCACAAAACCACACTTTTGAAAGAAAGACATAAAGTGGTGTTTTAGGTGCGTTTCCTCAAAGAAATACAAATGCAAGCATTGTCAAAACTCAAATCACATCAAATTTTAAAATTATAGGAGTTTATGGCCAGAGGGGGCATGGAAGTTAAGGCAGCCAGATCCCACATGGCCGACTGTGCAGTCTGAGTCCCAGACTTAGTGGCTTGAAAACCACACCAGGCACATGTGTGTGCTTTCTCTTCTATAGACATCTACAGATGGCAAACTAGAATCTCAGTAGGTCCTTTTTTTTCTTTTTTTTTTTTTTTTGAGAGAGGTTTTTCGCTATAGGGCGCGTGCGCTCGCCAGACAGACAGACAGAGAGAGACATAGAGACAGAAAGTGAAAAATCACCCCCCAGGGGGGATGGTCATGCCGCAATCCCTTCTCCTCCATTCTCCTCTCGGGATCTTGGGCACGCACGCACACGCGCCCGGCGTGAGTTGTAAGCCACCGGGTCCGAGACGCGAACCGCGGTCGACTATGTGGGAGTCCAGCGACATAGCCATTACGCTAACTGCTGGTTCCCAGTAGGTCCTTTTGACATATCTTGTCTTCATCGTTTTTGCTGTTCAGTTCTCATGGAGGTTAACTGAAGAGTCAATGACTACTAATGAGCACTGAGGACTCTTGAGAGACTGTAACACATAGGGATATTCTCAATATGATGAAGAAAATGTAATAGGCACAAGATAGTCTCAGCATGACTAATAGCATAAAACCAAGAGTTGGCAAAATACTCCAGGTATTACTTGTACATACTAACTGAAACATGTGAAGAGCTTTTTTGAAGGATAAGGATTTCTAACTTGGGGGCCCCAAATATTTTGAATGTATACAAGAAACCAGGTATACCCCTCACATTGAACTGTTCACATGAAGTTAGAGAGGAAGCTTGGGGACCAGTTCGAATCATACTCAAGCACAGGTGTAACTGCTGATTCCCGAGACAAGGTATCACTCAGAATGTATGGTCTGGAGGAGAATGCATTGTAGCAGACAAGAAAAGAATTGAGGAGGGCCTCCTCTGAGGCTGATGGCCCAGGAAGGATTATTTTCCTGGCTCTGGGCAATTATACTCCCTGACGCTAAACACATTCTCCTACAATTTGGATTTTGGAGGAAATATGGGACATGTCCCCCATTTTTAAAGGCTATTTCAGAATCAGTAATATTGCATAGGTCTCATGACAGTTCTGAAACATCATAAGTCAGTTGGATGGTACCAGATGACAGAAAACAGATTTTACAGTGGTATGAAAGAGTAAGTTCTTTGATTCATAGACAGCGCTATGGCACTGCTGTAAGAAGATCCCTGTGTTGAATGAGTACAGCTGCTAACAAGGAGAAAGCTTGGCATATTTTGTAAAAGGAAAAAGAATATTTAGGCATCTATTTTCTTCTTTTAAGACAAAGCGAAATAGACTTTTAAATTTATTACCGTGGTGGAAGGTATAAGTTTAGAAAAGGGTAAAAACATACCCATAAGAAAACTAAAATAAATTAAAAAACTGTGAGTGAGTTTATGATGGACAGAGCCATAAATTTACCTTTTTTATACAATGGCTGATGGGATTCCTGTTGGGAGACATATGTCTATAAAAGGCAAAAGATTGGTAATAGTAGCTATTATTGCCCCAGCAACAGTTGTTTTATTTATAAAATAATCATCCTGTTATTTAGACAAAGGAAGGTAGAATACATTTTAACCTTCTGACCAGAAAAAAAAGAAAAAGAAAAAGAGTTGCCATGATGATACATGAAAAAAAACACTTAAAAACCACTGTAATATAGCCACGTTATATAGTTTGGAATATTCCTTTTTACCTGAAAACAGATTATGTGCTACTCAAACTGATCTATAGATTCAATTAAATTCCCATCAAAATAACAATTCTTCAGAGAAATATATATATACATATATATATAAAATTAAACGTGTATGGGATCACAAAAGACCTCAAACAGCCAAAGAAATCCTGTGCAAAAAGAACAAAATTGGGAGTATCACACACCAACTTTAAAATATATTCTAAAGTCACAGTAACCAAAACTGCATGGTACTAGCATAAAAACAGATACATAGACCAATGAAACAGAATAAAGTACCTGGAAATAAATCCATGAACTTACAGTCAACTCATTTTTGACAACGGTCCCCAGAATATTCAGCAGGGAAAGAATAATCTCTTCAATAAATGGTGCTAGGAAAATTGGATATCTACATGCAGGAGAATAAAATTAGACCTCTATCTTTCACTATATATATTAAGATTCTCTGGGAGATAGACCAATAGCATATGTATGGGTATGAAAGAGGAGATTTATTGGGGGAATCAGCTCATGTGATTACGGCAGCTAAGTCCCACAAGAGGCCAGCTCATCTATAAGATGGAGATCCTGGGATTCTGATAGGAATGGTTCAAACCAAGTCCCAAGGCCTTAGAGGTTAGAAAGTCAATGATGTAACTCACAGTCTGAGGTTGAAAGCCTGAGAACCCAGGAAGACCACTGGTGTGAATGCTGGAATTTGAAGGCAGACAAGGCTTGAGTTCTGATGTCCAAGGCAACAGAAATCTCCCATACTCCCTCTCAAAACAGACCCATTTGTCTTCTGTATTTGTTCTCTCCAGGCCCTTTTGTTAATTCGATCATGCCCATTCATATTAAGGGCAGATCTCCCATCTAGTCTACTCAGAGTCCCATGTTACTCTCTTCTGAAAACAACCCACCAACACACTCAGAATAATGCTTTATTAGGTTCTAGGTATTCCTTAATCCAGTCAGGTTGATATCCAAAATAAACTATCACACTATATATAAAAATTAACTCAAAATGAACTAAGGAGTTCAATGTAAAACCCCAAATTATGAAGTTACCAGAACACATATGTTAAACCCTTCAGGACATTGATATAGGCAAAGATTTTTTTAAACAAGACCTCAAAAGTATGAGCAACTCCCTCAAAAATGGACAAATGAGATTACATCAAACTAAAAAGCTTCTGTATAACAAAAAAAGCACAATGAACATAGCAAAGACACAGCCTACAGAATGTGGGAGAATATTTGAAAGTCATAAATCCAACAAGGAATTTATAACTAGGGGGTATAAGGAACCCAAACAACTCATCAGCCAAAAGAGAGAGAGAGAGAAAAAGAGAAAGAATCCAAAATTTAAAAATGAGTAGTTGAGGGAGCTAGATGGTGGTATAGTGTAAAACATGAAGGTCTGTGAAGCTGACCTACAGGGGAAGGTTCTGGATTCAAGTCTGGAGACCTTGCTGAATACACTGTGCATAGTTGTGCCCATGATCTAGGGGCTGGCTGAAGTGGGAGTTGGATCACAGCATCAATACCCTGTTGGAGGTGCTATCTCTGTATGTATCTCTCTCTCTACTTCTCATTCACACACTTTCTCTGTCTCTCTCACTGATGGAAGAAATACATACACTTTTTAAAAACTACACTTTAAAAGTAAATTTTAGGGACCAGTAGGCAGCTTTGTAGTTAAGGTGCTGAACCCCCATGTGACTGACCCCAGTTCAACCTGGTGGCTTGAAAATCACACCGGATACATGTGCATGAGTGCCCAAAATCCCAAGAGATGAAGGAGAAGAATTGTGGGTGGTCATCCCCAGCTCCCAGGGAGGATGGGAGAGGAAGGTGATTTCTCACTTTCTTTCTCACTGTCTCTCTGGAGAGCACACACACTCAAGCTACATTCTCTTCCTATCTGAACACAACCTCCTAACTCCCCATAGTCCTGTTCTCTTCCCCCTTTTCAACCAGCAGCTCCTCTCTGACAGTATTTCCTCCCCCTTTCCACCCTCTTAAGTCCTGTGAGGCATGTGGATTTACAGGCCTATCTGCAGAGATGACTTTTGGGTTAAGAGATGGATTTGCTCAAACAATAAAACAGGGCCAGCACCATTGCCTGGTGCCAAAGGGAGCCAGATCCCAAGTGGTTGACCATGCTGTTCAAACCCTGGTCTCAATGGTTTAAAAATCACACAGCCATGTGTGCATGGGTGCCCCAAATCCTGACAGGATGGAGAAATGAAGAAGGGATTGCAATGAGACCAGCAGTTAGCGTAATGGCTATGTCACTGGACTCCCACGTAGTCGACCGCGGTTCGGGTCCCAGACCCAGTGGCTTAAACTCACGCCGGGCACATGTGCATGCGTACCCAAGATCCTGAGAGGAGAATGGAGGAGAAGGGATTGCGGCGTGGCCATCCCCCCTGGGGGGTGATTTCCTGCTTTCTGTCTCTCTGCCTGTCTGGCGAGCGCACGCGCCCTATAGCAAAAACCTCTCCAAAAAAAGGAAAAAAAATAGAAGAAGAAGGGATTGTGGCATGACCATGCCCCTTTTGAGGTTAGTTTCTCTCTTTTCCTTTCCCTCTCTGTCTCTGGTGAGTGGATAGGCCCTTTGGCAACATTAAATAAAAAGAAAATAAAATCCCTAAATTAAATGCACTAGTCATTTCTTAAAATGATCCAACCAGTTTTATGTGCAGAAAACGTTCATCTGTGGCTTCTGGTCAGGTAGGTGTTCTCTCTTACAAAGGGATACATAGCCTGGTGAGTGGAATTCTAAGATTTAAATGATTTGACTCCAAGGATAAACAGGCCCTTTCAAGGTCATCTGCTGTGTAGGAATTATATTCTGTGCAAAGACAAAGGTGAAAAAGCAGTTTATGCCAGGTAACTACATCACAGACCTGCTTGTTTTCAGTCTTTGAAGTGTCCAGAGAGACTATGGGTTAGAGGGAATAACAGAACATATATCTACATTTATCCTCGGAGGAAAAGTCTGCATGAGTAAATTACATCAAATTTCCTGTTGGTACCCAAAGCCTGCCTTTCAGTCCTTTAAACAAGAAAGGAGATTTGGTTGTGTTTACAAATGCAAGAAGTGGTCTTGCCTCTAGAACCCCGGAGGCTATTATGAAAAGGATAAATTCCCAATCTTGTAAATGAAGGGACGCTTTGGGTCAATAAAGACTTTCTTTTAAAGACTGTCTTTTGGGACCAGCAGTTAGCGTAATGGCTATGTTGCTGGACTCCCACGTAGTTGACCGCGGTTCGAGTCCTGGACCCGGTGGCTTAAAACTCACGCTGGGCGCGTGTGCGTGTGTGCCCAAGATCCCGAGAGGAGAATGGAGGAGAAGGGATTGCGGCGTGGTCATCCCCCTGGGGGGTGATTTCTCGTTTTCTATCTCTCTGTCTTTCTCTGTCTGTCCAGCGAGCGCACGCGCCCTATAGCAAAAACCTCTCCAAAAAAAAAAAAAAAAAAGACTTTTTTTTTTTTTTTTTTTTCATGATCACAAGAAAACATTTTAATGATCTCATCCTTTCTCTCATAGAGGTACTAGAAATGTTTTTTGGCTTCTCATCACTCTTGAAACCAAGTCTTTGTTCTTAACCTTGGAATTCTACACCTATAAATTTACTTTCTACCATGCATTTTTAAGACTCAATTTCCAGACACATATCCATTACATTTTCATTCTTTGGTGTACTAGAGCTAAATCTTTTTTTTTTTTTTGCTTTTTTTTTTTTATTAATTACTTTATTTATTTTTGTATATACTTTCAATCATATTGTTTGGCTTACAATGAGACCATTTCGATATGTGAACATTTCTCCCCAGACCCGTTGATCGAAATATCTTCAACAGATAACACCACACCTCCCCATCCCATCAATGCTCTACCTCTGTATCCCTTCTCCAAATGTCTTTCGTTGGGCCCCACTCCTCCACATACACCTCATCTGACATTCACACCTATCTCTTGTGTTTGTTCAACTGTTAGTCAATCAGTTTCAGACATAGAATGCAGACAAACGGTATATGTTAAGTGGGGACATACAATGTCTCTCCTTCATAGCCTGGCTTGCCTCACTCAGCAGTACATCTTCCATATTCTTCCACTTTCTGTCAAAAGCCAGGGCTCTGTTGGTTTTTATGGCTGAGTAGTATTCCATAGAGTATATGTGCCACAGTTTTTCAATCCATTCCTCCATACGGGGGCATCTGGGTTGGTTCCATGACTTAGCAATTGTGAATAGTGCCGCAATAAACATCGATGTGCAAGCACTTTTCCAATGAAGGATTCTTCTGTCCTTTGGGTAGATACCGAGGAGTGGGATCTCTGGATCATATGGCAGATCTATCTGTAGATTTTTGAGGAATCTCCAAATTATTCTCCACAGTGGTTGGACCAATCTACATTCCCACCAGCAGTGTAAAAGAGTTCCCCTTTCACCACACCCCCGCCAACACTTATCATTTTTTGTTTTTTTAATATTAGACAGTCTGACTGGGGTTAGGTGGTACCTCATTGTTGTTTTTATCTGCATTTCCCTTACGATGAGGGAGGTTGAACATTTTTTCATATGCCTTTTGGCCATTCGTATGTCATCTTTAGAGAGTGTTTTCTTCATCTCCTTCTCCCATCTTTTAATAGGGTTGCTCATCTTTTTTCCCAAACACCTTTTTTAGTTCCTTGTGTATTCTGGTTATCAGTCCCTTATCTGATGCAACATTTACAAAAATATTTTCCCATTCTGAGGGCTGTCGATTCACACTAACTACTGTGTCTTTGGCCATGCAGAAACTTCTTAGTCTGATGTAATCCCACTTGTCTATTTTGTGGACGATGGACTCTGCTTTGAGGGTCTTCTTTAGGAAGTCTTTCCCTACACCAATGTCTCCCAGAGTTTCCCCAGCATTCTCCAGGAGCAGCTTTATAGTTTGAGGTCTTAGATTTAGATCCTTGATCCACCTTGACTTGATTCTTGTCAAAGGAGAGAGGTAGGGGTTCAGATTCATCTTTCTGCAAGTGGAAGTCCAGTTTCTCCAGCACCACTTGCTGAAGAGGCTTTCATTTTCCCACTGGATTGACTGGTACCCCTTGTCAAAGATCAGTTGACTGTATGTTTGGGCACTTATTTCTGGGGACTCTATTCTGTTCCATTGGTCCACATGTCTGTTTCTGTGCCAATACCATGCTGTCTTTATTACCACAGCTTTGTAATATATTTTTGGATCAGGGATTGAGATGCCATCCACTCCATTCTTCTTGTGTAGAAGTGCTTTGGCAATACGGGGTCTTTTATGATTCCAGACAAATTTTAAGATTGTCTTTTCTAGATCTGTGAAGAATGTGTCTGGTACTTTGATTGGCATTGCATTAAATAGGTAGATTAATTTGGGTAGAATTGCCATTTTGATTATATTAACTCTTCCAATCCATGAACATGGGATGTCCTTCCATTTTTTTGTGTCATTTTCAATTTCTTTTTTTACCTTCTCGTAGTTTTCCTTGTGGAGGTCTTTAACTTCTTTGGTTAGATTTATTCCTAAATATCTTATACTTTTAGTGGCTATGGTAAACGGAATAAGTTTTTTCAGTTCTATCTCAGTCTGCCTGTTATTCACATATAGAAATGCTATCGATTTCTGTATATTGATTTTATATCCTGCAACTTTACTGAATTCATGTATTACTTCCAGTAGTTTTTCCATGGAGACCATTGGGTCTTCTATGTATACAATCATGTCATCTGCAAATAGAGAGAGTTTCACCTCTTCTTTTCCTATTCGAATGCCCTTACTTTTTCCTCTTTTCTGATTGCGTTGGCGAGGACTTCCAGTACTATATTGAAAAGGAGAGGAGAAAGTGGGCATCCTTGTCTTGTTCCTGTGTTTAGTGGGAAAGCTTTCAGCTTTTCTCCATTCAGGATGATGTTCGCTATGGGTTTTTCATAGATGGCTTTTATTGTATTGAGAAATGGCCCTTCTATGCCGATTTTGCTAAGAGTCTTGATCATGAAGGGATGTTGTATCTTATCAAATGCTTTTTCTGCGTCAATCGATATGACCATATGGTTTTTGTCTTTCTTTTTTGAATAATGCATAGCGCAAACTTGTTTACTCCTGACTTTGGTACCAAGACTGCTTTTTTTCTCCCCCACTTTCGGGATTCAAGTGCTATTTGTTCTCCGGGGAAGTCTTTGCTCTATGTTCCTGAAGATATTTTAAACTTAATAGTTGCTTGGATCCTAGAGTTTCCTTGAGGAATCAGCTTTTGTACTAAGGACTGTTCGGGACCAAGCAGCAGAAAGACAGGAAATCTGAGTTGTGTCCTTGGCCATGCCCCAAATATGGCTTTAAGCCTGTCTCTGCCTTCTCCAAGTTCGCTTTCTCTGCTGTAGAATGGTAGTGATAATGCATACTCTGCCTACCTTACAGGCTACTGACTGGAAGGGAAGGGCTTTATTAAGTGTGCAATGCAGTGCCTAGATGTTCCTGTGCTCCTGTTACACAACTGTATGACAGGAGGTGGGGTTGGGGTCATTTGAATGCCTAGAAATGCTGAGATTTGGGTGGAACAAGTATACTGGTGTTCTTACCCCCTTTTCTGCTTTATCTAAAGAGCTTTGGCTATCCTTCTGCCCCTGTGCCCACTTAAAAACCAGTAAGAGTAAGCATGACCAGCCACTGCTGTGTGATGAACACTGGGGGGACACATGGCTCCTGTTTTTAAGGAACTGATAGTTTAGCTGGGGAAGAAAATCCACACGTACAAAAAATATAAGGAAGGTAAAACATCATTACTTCCTTTGTTTGGCTTTTAAATGTTGGAGTACATTTCTTTTCTTCTCCATTTTTGTTTTAGAGACATGTTCTCACTAGTCAGGCTGACCTTACACTTGGAAAACCTCCAGCCTCCCAAGTCTCTGGGACTATGGATGCACGTCACTGCACCCACCCTCTCCATCTTTATGTCCTGCATGTCTGGTTTCCTCCACTGCTATGACTTGAGATGCCTTCTTTATGCTGATGACATTGACAGCTATTTCCTCAACCTGACTCTACCCTGAGCTCTAGAATCTACATATTAATTGTTCAAATGCATCTCCTCCCCAATGTCGAATAAGCACCTGAAGCCTCACATATCTATAACCAAGTATTCCTCTGCCTCATCTCATTTCTGCTCATCCATTGGTCTCCCTCACTCTTACAAGCGGTATCACTTTCTGCCCAGTCGCTATCTTCTCGCTTTTTCAGTTACTTTCAGAACTGATGCCACCTGAAATAGTGTTTTTGTTTCTTTATCTAGTTTATGCCTGAATTTCTGAACTAAAATGCCTGGAAAATAGTAGGCACTCCATAAATATTTATTTGAGTGAATCATCAAAACTTTATATGGGGGCGGCCCAGGGCGCCTGCGCCGGGCGGCCCAGGGCGCTGGGCTCTGCTTCGCGTGCTGGCCAGGCATGCGTGGCCCGGCCTGTGCGGCCAGGGCTCTGCTTTGCATGCCGGCCCAGCCGGGGCTCTGCTCCACGTGCCTTGGCCCGGACCTCTCGGCCCCCGCTGCCTCTCCGGCGCTGGGTGTGTCCCGTGCTCGGCGACGATGCGGGCCGGCGGCGCTGATCGGCCGAGGTCGCCGTCCTTCCTTTCTTTGGCCGGGCAGGTGGGCAGGAGGTGGTGCGGGGACCCGCTCGCATTCACGCGCTGGGGGCTGGCGGGTGGCTGCCGGGCTGGCGCATGGCCGCCAGCCGGCGCCTGCGCACGGCAGCCGGGCCTGCCCCTGCGTGCGGCCGCCGGGCCTGCGAGTGGCCGCTGGGCCTGAGTGTGGCCCCCTGGGCCTGTGCGTGACCGCCAGGCCTGCGCCTGCGTGTGGCTGCCGGGCCTGCGAGTGGCCGACGGGCCTGAGCGTGGCCGCCGGGTCTGCGCCTAGCCCCCAGGCCTGCGCGTGGCCCCCGGACCTGCGCATGGCAGCCGGGCCTATGCCTGCGAGTGGCCGCCGGGCCTGAGTGTGGCCACCGGGCCTGTGCATGGCCGCCGGGCCTGTGCGTGGCCCCCGGGCCTGTGGGTGGCCACCGGGCCTGAGCGTGGCCGCCGGGCCCACGCGTGGCCGCCGGGCCTGAACCTGTGCGTGGCCGCCGGGCCTGAGCGTGGCTGCCGGGCCTGCGCCTGCGCGTGGCCCCCGGACCTGTGCATGGCAGCCGGGCCTGCGCCTGCGAGTGGCCGCCGTGCCTGAGCATGGCTGCCGGGCCTGTGCGTGGCTGCCGGGCCAGCGCATGACTGCCGGGCCTGCGCGTGGCTGCCGGGCCTGTGCCTGCGCGTGGCCGCCAGCTGCGGGCAGCAAGCTGAAGCCAAAAACAAGGATTAAGAACTTGCAACTATAAGCAACAGAAAGAAACTTAAGCTGTCTTAAACCAATTGAGAAATATATTGTATGGGAGGATTGTCTCTGCCTATGGACAGTGAGAGGATGATAGTTGCCAGCCCTGCATTACCTCAGGGAAGAACAGGAACTATTCTGCCATTCTTGGGGAGGCCAGATGCCTGAGGATGACTCACGTTGCAGATCCCCACAGCACCATTCCCAGTGGTCACAGGTTGGATGCTGTGCCGCATCAACTGATAACCATCCCTGCTTAACAGAGCCGCTTTCCTGAAACTGTGTTCCGTGGAGACTCACCTGCAGTTGCGGAACTGCACGGGTCCCACCCTTAATCCAACCCTGAGTAGAATCTGTGCTCCCTGTTGTTGAAGACTGTATGAGCTGATAATTAAAAAAAAAAAGAAAGAAAGAAAAAACTGAGGGAACTGGAGGGTATGGTGGCAGGGATGGCAGCTGCAGATGCTGGAGACATGATGGGGGTGAGTGATGGAGGGCGGAGGGGAGGGATTCAGGGAGCAAACAACACACTTAATAGACACAAAAATGAAAAGTTGTCTGTTGATAATGTATATGGTAATATTGTCTTGAGTGATGTGCACTGTACTCATACTGGGAAAAACCATGTTGTACACTGTAAAGATGTGCAATGATTAAAAAAAAAAGTCAGAACTCTGGCAAAGGGAGAAAGATCTGAAGATATGATAGTGGAAAGGATGAATGTGGATGCCAGAGGCTGCAGGGGAGGGGAGTGGGTGGTGGAGAGTGGGCGTGAGGGGCAAAGGGAAGAAACATTTAACACCAAAAAAATGTAGAGTTCTCTGTTAAAAACTATATATATATATGTATATTGTATACAACATAATGGGGACTTTATGTAAAATGTGAATTTAATTGTTCTGAGAAAGAAAAATAAAAGATAAAAATAAAAAAAAAAACCATTATATGGATGGTGAGTCCATTTAAAGGGACATTTCCATGAGCTAGGAAAGTAGTGGCAGGCTCCATGCAATGCGGTGTTTGAGCTGGCTTGTACCAGCTCCGGAGAGTCAGTTATCAGAGTTTCAGGATGAGTCAGTGGCTAGATACAGCCATTGCTAAGAATGGAATTACAATAAACTAAACTACACTAAAGATAACAGTACTAAATACTCAAGATTCATCATTTCTTCATTATTTTATTTTATTTAGCTATTATCTATATTCTTGAGATTGTTTAACTTTTACTCTATCTGATGATCTTCCTATTTCTACATTTGGTCTCATCACATTGATTGAAAATGACCGTAGAGGGATTATTTATGCAAACTAGAAAATGCTACGAGTCAGTTTGCTCGTTTTCTGAGGAGGTGGTTATGAATAATTTACTAGCACACTACAGGTTCCATGCAGGGAGAACTTGAAGGATAGTACGAATCACATACAGAGGGATGGGAGGAGGACTTTAGGCAGTTTCCAGAGAAAAAGCAAAAGTCCAAAGGAAGGAATAACATCCATGTATGGAATGTGTGTACAGGTGTATCTGTGGGGATGTGTGTGTTGATGGAAACTAGAGAAGAGGAATAATGGACTTCATCTAGCAGGGCCTACACTATTAGGCTAAGAAGTTTGGATTTTATTCTACAGGTACTAGCAAACCATCAAAAAATTTCCAGAGCCATGTGATATGATGTGAGCATAGAATAAATGGTCAGGGATTACCTGAGAAATGGAGTGAAAGATAGTACTGTTGGAAGAATGAAGGCCATTCATGGGTCTTTACATGCTAAGTTTGTAAAGAACCTACCCAGTCACTCAGAATGTGTGAGCTGAAGGTGCTCACCACAGAGAAAAGATATTCTTTTAACCGAAATTTCTCCAGATTTTTATGAACTCCTTGAAATTCAGCTGAGATTGCATTTGGATATAGATTGTGGGTCTCTCTCTGTACTAAATGGAGAAAAAACTCCCAGACAAACCACAGACAAAATGTGGAGTGAGGATGATCAGTTTGCTGAAAGTACAACATAATTAATACAGAAAAAAAAGTCGTCCTGATTTCTTTTTTTTTTTTAAGTTTTTATTTATCTTTGTATTCGTTGTGATGTCCCAAGCCACTAGATGGATGACCTGAACTGCAGTCAGCCATGTGAGAAGTGAGGCATCTTACCCACCATGCCACCTGCTGGCCCCAAACTAGTGTGACTTTTACTGCTAATAAACCTTTTAACATGCTCTCTCCACTGACCTGAGTAGGTGAGCAAATGTCGTTTTCCCAGTATTTACTTAAGGATGTGTTTCTTACTGCAGCTGAAGCTCATTAGCAGCAGCTGAAAGTAATTGGAGAACTAATTAAAACAGTGTAATGAGGTAGCTAAGTACTAATGACACGCTCTCCTTGTTACCCAGCTAGTGCTGCTCTTTGTATCTTAACTATGATGGCAAAGAGCATGGATTCTATTAAACACAAAGGGGTCTAGCCACTGCTATTATAAAAGCATCACAATTATGAACATAGAAATAGATCCCTGGAAGAAAAAGAGAAACTTTCCACCTCCCCCTTTACAAAAAGTGAACATTAAATTCAACAACCTGAGTGGTACCTGGACTCTACTAGTCAGTCTGCCCCTCTTGATGTGAAGACAGATATATAGAGATATAGATACAAATGTTTATATATAAATATAGTAAACATTATATAGAGAGATATAAATATATAGATATTTAGATAGATAGATATGGAAAATGTTGGGCTGGAAAAGTCATGACGCATTTTAGTATAGAAAAATGTAGAAAAATACATCATGGGAACCAGCAGTTAGCGTAATGGCTATGTCGCTGGACTCCCACGTAGTCGACCGTGGTTCTCGTCCTGGACCCAGTGGCTTAAAACTCACGCCGGGCGCGTGTGCGTGTGTGCCCAAGATCCCAAGAGGAGAATGGAGGAGAAGGGATTGCGGCGTGAACATCCACCCTGAGGGGTGATTTCTCGCTTTCTGTCTCTATGTCTCTCTCTGTCTGTCTGGCGAGCGCACGCGCCCTATAGTAAAAACCTCTCAAAAAAAAATACATCATTATTTTTTTTGATGACCCAATAGCAACTTAAATAGTAATGGGATGAGTAGAGGGCAAGAAGACCTTAACGATATGACTGTGATGAATGTTTGCTTAGAAAAAAAAAAAGAAAGAAAAGAAAACACAAACTTTTAATAACCAACATAAGTCCCTTTGTCCAGAAGGCCATGTTGGATCTAAAATAATGAGATATTGAGAAGCTTTTTTCATTGCACTTTGTTGCATTCATTTGGTAACACTGGCATTGCTTGGTGGAAAATGACTGTATTGTAAATATTATTTTTCCTGAAGTGAGAAGTCTGGTTAAAAAAAAAAAAAAAAGATTGTACTATCAAAGTTCAAAACAAGCATTTTCAAACAGACTCATAAAAATTTGTGGGACAATTTGATGAGGAGGAGAATGTGTTATTAAAAGTTTCAATAAAATATATAAAATATGTCTGAATACAGAAACCTGCCTGTTTTAGAACCATTTGCAAACCAGTGACCACCCTACGAGTAGGAAACTTTTAGTGGAAATATGAACATTTTACTTGAGTTTAGCAGAACATATTGGGGAACCTAGAGCAGAGTAATTAATCTATTACAAGGTATTTCAAGCCTTGAAGGTTTTAAAAATGTTACTACTGTCTCTGGAAAGCAGAGGTGGTTAGTTGAAAAATCTAGCTCAATTCAGATCAAATAGATGAGAGTGATTCTAATCTTTCTTGGCCATAGGCTAACATTGTGCCGGCAATTAACCTTCTGTCTCTGGGTTCAGCTGCCTCGACCATTCTCCCCACTATTACCAGAAAGAGCTTGTCATAGCTCAGTCTGGTCATGTCCCAACCCCAGGGCTGCTGTCTGTGCTAGCAGGCACACAAGGCCCTCTGGTTTGGTCCCATCCCTTCTCTTAGATTATCTCCTGATGTCTGTGGCCAGCATCCAATGCCCAGCCACAGGCAAACTACCCAACCTTTTGTGTATCTAATACTCCGCTCATGGGGCTGGCAGGTGGCATGGTGGCTAAGGATGCTGAACTCCCACATGGCCGACTACAGTTCAAGTCCTGGACCTGGTGGCTTGCTTTCTCTTTCTCTCTCTCTCTTTCTCCCTCTCTGGTCAAATTAAAATAAATAAATAAAGTTAAATAAAATAATTCTTTAAAAAATAAATAAACTTAAAAAAAAATACCCTGCTCAGAAACTTTTCTCCCCTGCTTTCCCCATGCAAACTTCTATTCTCATATGACAAGGCTTAGTGCAAGTAACATCTCTATAAAGCTTTTCTTTATTCTGCCTTCTTTCTAGTCTTTCTCAAACCCTTGTTACCTTCCTTTCTCTTCTCCCTTTTGTCTGTCTCCACCCCTACACCACAATATACTTGAGATCGTTCAGCATTAAACAATGATTTGTGTTACTACTATGAGATAAGGAACTTCTAGGTTCTGAGGACAGACAGGCATGAACAGACAAAATAAATTCCCTGACCTCTAGCAAGGAAAGGCAGGATTGAAACACATAGAAACAAACAAGCAAACAAATCAAATTACAGTGTTTTCTGACCTTTGCATAGAAGATTCAAGTATTTTAGACTCTGAAAAAAAGCCAGACAAAATCTAAAAATGCAGATGCTGAATTAACGTAAGTATTTTTCCAATGGCCTTCTTTTCAGTTTGGAGAAACCTAAGCCAGACAGATGTGCATGGATCTACTCAAGGAAAGCCAGAGGGTTTACTGATAATGGAGCTGATCCCCAACTTCAACTCCTACTCCTCCTTGAGTGGTGTCTCCAGTCTCTTAGAATATGACAGCTCTCAGGCAATTCATTTATGTTATAGTCTTGAGCATGACCGAGTACTTTTTTATAGAAACTGTGTAATGTTATTTGAAAGAAGTTGAGTACGGGATCCAAGCTCAGGTGATTCACCAGACTATCTATGGTTTGGCCAGAATGATTGGCTGCCTACAAAAGCCATTGCTCTGGAAGGTCTCTAAGTTTCTAAAGGAGAAACTATTTTAGAAGGCAGGACCCTGAAAAAAATAGAGGCATTTTCTGTGCCCCTATCGTGATCTGTTGAGGTTACTTTGACAGAAGCAGACTTCGTGCCACTGAGAGACTCCAGCATCAGTCCCCCAGAGGACTAGGTCTTAGATCCTTGGGGTCCCTGCACCAAGCACAGAGCTGAGGGCACCAGCTGGAAGCACCCCCACCTCAGAGCTCTAAATCACAGCTCGACTGGGGCACTTTCTCAAACTTCTAAGGTTTTGGAATTTCATCCTCTTGCCTTTGCTTCCCCAGCCCAGGTTGGTAGCTGCTTTCTGAATTTGCTACTTCTGTGATGCCTTATTTCTCTCTTTTCTACCATGAGCAGGAAAGAAAGAGTGTGAGAGACAAGAGTGAGAGAGATACCCTTCTAACATGGTCCTGAAGCCCCAGTGTACTCCTGCCTTCAGCCAGCCCTGGCCCATGGGCACCCATGTACTGAGCATACTCAGGGAGGTCTCTGAGTGTGAACCAGGAACATCCTCAGTGAGACTGCCTTGAGGAATACCAAGTCTATTTTTCTTTCAATTTAAAATGTTTAAAACTTATTTAATTAATTTTTTATCATTATTTTAAACCTGCTAGGGCAAGTGTGCTCACCAGAGAGAGATGAGAGAGAGAGAGAGAAAGAGAAAGTGAGAAAGTAAGCTGCCAGGTCTGAGACTCAAACTGTAGTTGGCCATGTGGGAGTCCAACACTTTAACCACTGTGCCACCTGCTGGTCTCGAGCAAAAAGTTTTACCACTGACACTGACTGGCACTGTCTTTTGATATTGTTGTTAACTAAATGCTTAATGCATTACACATCATGACTTTTCCGACAACCCAATACTTAACTTTTTACCTCGCTAAAAATCCTCTACACTAAATTATCTCTCATATAAAATAACTGGTGTGTTTTCTGTCTCTTGACTGTACCTTCACTGACACAAACATTCTCTGGCACTTTAGAGGGTGCCTTTAAAATTCCCAGAAGAATGGCACATAAATATAAATCTATGTATTATATAAAACTCAGGTGATTATTACATATATTCAGAACTTTGAACATGACACGCCTCCTGGAAATTGTGATGCTTATCAAGACTGGTAATATATCTGATCTTTTGTTCCTGATGAAATTATGGAGGAAAATAAAATGTAGACTACGGTACAAGCAATAATGGAGATTTCTCATTTAATTTTGTCTACTTTTCATGGATTTGCCTGCTGCCTGAGTGTTCTCTGAAACACAATACACTGGAGAGGACAACAAAATCTGTGTGACATGAACTTTTTAAAAAGGTACCTTTAATATAGCAATAACTTGTTGAAAGGAAGTTAAATTGAAATAAGAGAAAAGGAGTTCCTTGGGGGGACTTCGGATCAGCACCCTGGAGAATTTCTTCAAGAAAGGAAACCAATGAGAAGTAGAGCCTAGGATGATAAATCCCACTGGTCCATTTTGATTAACAAATCCTTTCTTCCTCCAAGTCACAGGAATGTGAACAGTAATGAGTTTTAATCACAGGAAAAGCATGAAGCTCATGCTTATATCCCCAGAGTGGCACCGTTAATGTCTTTTCCAGATGGGCACATTCTGCTTCCAAAATGTCTGAGAGCTTTCACTCACACAATTTTCTTTGCAATAATCCTTAACTTGTCTCAAAGGCTACACTTAGGTCCAAAAGCATCCTAAATTTTTTGAGCCACTTCTAGAATGTTCTCAAGGGATTCCCTAAGCTCCCTGAAGGACTAGGAATTATATGCAGGAGAATTTGATGCTTACAAAGACAGCCAACTTCCTGAGGAGTAGTCCTGGTCCTGCCTACCTGAGTCATAGGACCCCTGCAGTCCTGGCAAAGGTTCTGGAATCATATTCCCATCACAGTCCCCTTTCTACTTCCCCAACTACTCAGACTCCCACAGATTGCAGAATCTCTAAAAAACAACAACTTCTGGGTGAATTAGTCAAAGTTTCCCCATAAGTCCTCTCAATAATTCCATTTTTCTTCTCTTCCTGTGGAGTGTGACATTCACTAGTTTTCGACATTAATAGCTATCCAATTCTCAGGGCTATGTCTGGGATTCTATACTAAGGACCTTTGGAAGTTCATGCTTACTTGAAATTTCTCCACAAATTCTAATAAGGTTTATTGAATAATTAGATAAAAAAATTTTAGTCTAGTAAAAGAACCTGAAATTCTCATATTGATGCTATTTAAGTTAGCTCTGGAAACTTAAATGAGTTGTCTCATCTACAATAATTATCTCAGTTGTAAAGTGAGGAAAATAATATCTTAAAAATCCTACCCTCTTCCTAGAATAGATGGCTCATTTTAGAATTGGATGAGGAAATATCAAAATGAACTTGGAGTGCCTTGGAGTGCCAGGAAATAAGAAAGTTATTTTAAAAAAAAAAGGTGCCAGTACGTGACAGGGTGGAAGAGGGCCTGGACGCCCCCTGGCTGACTGCTCCAACAGCTTGGAAATCACACTGGGCACGTGTGCATGCATGCCCAAAATCCAGAGAGGAGAATGGAGGAGAAGGCATTGTGTCATGGCCATCCCCTCTGGGGGGAGATTTCTCTCTTTCTGTCACTCTGTCTCTTCTCCCTATAGCAAAAATCTCTTAAGAAAAGAAGGAGAAGGAGAGGAAGATCCTAAAAGGAAGAAAGAAATGAAGAAAGAAAGAAAGAGGAAAGAAAGAAAAAACTTTACATTGAGATGGCTACATCAAAAAGACCTAGGAACCATCTGAAAGAATTCCCAGTGGCCAAACCTTGAACAATTTGAGCAACAAAATAAAGGAGTATTGGATTAACCCAAAATATAAAGTAAATATCCATGAGTCCATACTTAGATAAATGACAGATTGAATAAATGAGAGAGAGGAGATAAATCTTCCTTGCATAAGAATTCCACATAATGACCAAGCCAGGTAGTACGGGAGGTCCCAAACTCATCTGCAGTGCTAGAAACCACAGAGCTGATCGTGGGTTCAGATTCTGAGTCACCCCTGAAGCGCTGCTGGGCATGTGTGCCCAAGATCCTGACTAGCTGAAGGATGGGGGAAAGCAGACAGCAGCCCTGCCTCTCTTCCACTCTCTCTCTTTTGCATACCTGTGTGCACATGTGTTCTCTCATGAAACAAACAAACAAACAAACTCTAAATAATATATGTAGGTTCTCCACCCTTGAGAAGCGAGGGCATAAGTCCTCGCTCTCTCAGTGTGGGATGCAGGGAGTGACCGCCTTCCAAAGAGTACAACAGCGAGAAACAGAACCAACTAACTCTGCAGTGTGGAAATCGGGCGAGCACTGCCTCAGCGCATGACTGCAGTCCCTATCCACAGCGATAAATTGTGTTGGCAATAAAAGGGGACTTCAAGTTGGTGGGAAAATAGAATTAAAATATGAGCTTATTGGAACCAGCAGTTAGCGTAATGGCTATGTCCCTGGACTCCCATGTAGTCGACCGCAGTTCACATCCCGGACCCGGTGGCTTAAACTCATGCCAGGTGCGTGTACGTGCGTGCCCAAGATCCCGAGAGGAGAATAGAGGAGAAGGGATTGTGGCATGGCCATCGCCCCTGGGGAGTGATTTCTCTCTTTCTGTCTCTCTGTCTCTCTCTGTCTGTCTGGCGAGCACACGCACCCTACAGCAAAAACCGCTCCCCCCCCCAAAAAAAAATAAGCTCATATATATATATATATATATATATATATATGTATGATGTAAGAAAACTTGAAATGCATGCATAGTTTTTCCACAATACATATTTTCCATAAACATTTTGAAAACCATCTTGTAGGTACCCTTGACACAATGAGATGAAAACAGCAGTGGCCTCTGTCATCTCCCCCGCAAGCACAAATAACCCTAGTGAAATGATGAGAAAACACCCTATGAATTCCCATAGCGGGGCATCATAAAAGAAACATCTGACTAGTACTTCCCCAAACTGTCCAGTTCATCAAAACCAAGAAAAGCCTGAGAATCTGTAACAGCAAAGAGAAACGTAAGGTGGGGTCAGCAGGTGGCATAGTGGTTAAGGTGCTGGACTCCCACATAGCCAACCACAGTTTGAATCCTAGACTTGGCAGTTTGAAAATCACGCTGGGTTTCTGTGTGTGCAGGCCCCAAATCTCAGGAGGACAATGGAGGAGGAGGGACTGTGGTGTGGCCATCTCCCCAGGGGGTGATTTCCCACTTTTCCTCTCACTGTCTCTCTCTGGTGCGTGCACGTACATTATGGCAAAAACCTTAAAAACAAAAAATAAGAGAGATAGAGAAACCTCAGGAGACATGGCAATGTGGTATCCTGAGTGGAATCCTGGAACAAAAAAGTACATGAAGTAAAACTAAAAAAAGATGAATAAATTATGCACTTTTATTAATGAGGAATTCCTATTATTTCATTCATTATAACAAATGTGCTATATTAAAAGATGTTAGGAGACATAAATAAGTGCATATAAAAAACACTCTGTGCTATCTTTCCCTGTTTTTCTGTAGACTTAATAAAAAAAAAAAAGTCTATTTTTAAAAATACGAACACTTCAGAAATTGCTCCTCTAAAAAGAAAAAAAAAAAAATCCTGCTTATTAGAAACCCAGGGCTGGTATTATGTCTTACTGTATTTTTTGTATTTTCACAGGGAAGTCAGAGGCTGTGTGACCACACTGTTAATTGCATACCCAATATCCATTCTCCCTTTTTTCTTTACCAACACTCAATTTTTGGGGGGTTGTCAACGCACAGAGTTTAAAAGACTCCCTTCTCTGACTCCCTTGCCATTAGAGGTTGCCACGTGACCAAATTCTGGCTAATGAGATACACATGACTGTGAAGCTTTTGAGAAAGCTTGTAAAAAGTCCGCACGTCTTTCACCTTTTATCCTTAACCCTTGCCCTTCCCACTTCGCCTTTCCAGGAACACAGATACAAGTCCATCTTCCAAAGATGGAACAAGCCCCACTCTCAGGATGGCGGAAGGAAAAGCAGGAAAGAATGGATTCCTATGACCTCATGCAGTTACCTGACCTATCTTCTGCCCAGCTCCAGATTCTTTTTTATATGAATAAATAAATAAATAAATAAATAAATAAATAAATATTTTCTGGGTGCAGGGCATAAGGGAGCTAGGATAAGATCAGTTAAGTCGTATTCCTATTACACGCAACCAGATGTATCAGCCAAAATGACACAAACTAGTTCTGATCATATCAACTTAACTGGGTCAATTCGCTTTAGCCAAAAGAAAACAAAACAAAGCAAAAACAACCCCTCACCTAAATGGAGGAAACAAATCTGTTATGTGGGCATTGCCTGAGCACCTACTCAATGCCTTAGTTCAGTCTTTGAAAGGCTATGTGGGCTCTGACCCAACAGTGGAGAGGAGATGGTGAGGGGATGGCGAGGAGTCTTCATCCAGGGACTTTACCTTATCTTTCTGGATTTATCAGTGGATAAAAAGCACAGCAGAACACACCATGCAGTCATGAGTGGCTCAATGTTTTCCTAGCTTTTAATTCTTACAGGCTTGCATTAGGTCTTTCTTTCTGATAATGCACTCTCTCTTTGCCTGGGCTTCCAGAAAGTTCCCAAGAAAATTTTATGATTATTTCATTACCACACCATTCTTGAGAATTGGCAATGGTCTTTTTCCTATATCATTATTTTTTCCTATTCTGATTTGATTATTCTTTTTGTAAGTCCTGTATTATGAGCTCTTAATAATAGCTCCTTTTAAGATCTAAGTGAAATATAAATACGTATATTTTTTTCTTTTTTTTGAAGAGGTTTTTTTGCTATAGGGCACGTGCACTCGCCAGACAGACAGAGAGAGACAGAGAGATAGAAAGCGAGAAATCACCCCCCAGGGGGGATGGCCACGCTGCAATCCCTTCTCCTCCATTCTCCTCTCGGGATCTTGGGCACGCACGCACACGCGCCCGGCGTGAGTTTAAGCCACGGGGTCCGGGACTCGAACCGCGGTCGACTACGTGGGAGTCCAGCGACATAGCCATTACGCTAACTGCTGGTCCCCATATTTTCATACATACATAGTTTGGTTAAGATTACATAAGTTGACATGGCTACAGTCCTTTTTGAAAGACTGATTCAAAATAACAGGAATTATTATTTGAGGAACTTCCATTTTATGCCATCTGTTCTTTCACATTTGTAATTCAGGAGACATCATTGTAAACTTCTCCTGAAGTGATGAAAGTGGGATGGTTGGATGGCTCCCTACAGACTTAAGCTCCAAGGTTTTTGTGTGATTTTTCTAGAGAACAAATGCACACCGATGTCAATAAATGGCATTTATTTTTCGCAACTCAAGAATGAATCAAATACATTGCTGTTTTTGATGACCAAACTGTCAAATATTGTTTCAAATATCTTTTGGCCCTTTTTTATGTTTCTTTTCTTTTTTAATTCACTGTTTTGTCCTGTAAAAATAAAACTGTGGAAATTAAGCTTTGAAAATACCTAAGGAGTCCAACATAGCTGTCAGACATTTATATAAAAAACGAGATAGACCTAAACTGCTCTGGCATAGTGGCAATAGAAGTGTCCTGCAAGGCTGGAAGCCATGTGGCCCATTGTGGGTTGCGTTCCCCAGGTCAGTCTAAAAACACTCTGGGAATAGGCATCCAGGATCCAGAGGGACTAGAGGGATAGGGAAAGGAGATCACCACATGACCAGACTCTGTGGAAGGTGTTTTCTGTCTCATGTGTGTGTGTGTGTGCAGGCATGACTCTCTAACGTATTTAGAAAAGGGATGAGGGCAGCTGGTGGTGTGGTGGTTAAGGCAGCTGGATTCCACATGGGCCCACTGCACAGTTGAGTCTCAGACACAGTTGAGTCTCTGTGGTTGAAATACAGAGAGGGCACATATGCATATGTGTCCACAATCCTGATAGGAGGGAGAAATAAAGAAGGGATTGCTGTGTGACCATTCCCCATAGGGGGTGCTTTTTCACTTTCTCTTTTTTGCTCTCTTCTCTCTCTCATGACTAACATGCCCTCTGGCAAAACTTTTAAAAACAAACACAGAATGCCACAAACTGAGTAGCTTAAGCAACAGACATCTATTGCCTCACCATTCTGGACCCTAGAAGTCTGAAATCAAGGTGTCAGAGGGTTGGTCCTTCAGAGAAATATTCCAGGTATCTCTCATCACTTCCAATAGCTTCATGCAGTTCTTGGCTTACAGATGGTGTTCTCTCCCTGTGTCTTCATATAGTTTTGCCTCTACACATGCCTGTTTCTGTCCAAATTTCCCCTCTTTATATGAACACAGTCATATTGGATCAACGTATTGGATTAGCCCATCTTAATAATCTTATTTTAATTTAATTACCTCTGTAAAGATCCTATTTCCAAATAAGTTTACATTCTGAGGTACTGGGGATCAGGATTTCAACATCTTTTTATAGACCCATAACAGTTGGCTTTCAATTTTTTTAAAAGAATTATTAGTTTAACTTTACTTATTTATTATTATTATTATTATTATTATTATTATTATTAGTCACAGGGCATGTGCATTCACCAGAGAGAGAAGGGGAAAGGAAGAAAGGAAGCCACTGTGTCTGGGACTCAAACCGTGGTCTGCCATGTGGGAGTCCAGCTCCTTAACCACCATGCCACATACTGGCCTTGGCTTTTATTTTTTTTAATTTGAGAAGTGATATATATAGTCCCTAGTTTTTTGTTTGTCTTTTGCCAAGACATATCTTAAAATAACTGTCTTTGATTAATTCCACCATTTAATTTAAAACATTTTTAATGCAAGAAAGAGAGAGAGAGAGAGATATGTTTCACTGTTCTGGACCTCCAGAAAATTTCCTTTATTTATTTTTATTTATTTATTTTTTATAGGGCTCATGTGCTTGTCAGAGAGAGAGAAAAAGAGAGAGAGAGAGAGATCAATCCCCCAGAGTAGATGGCCATACCACAATCTCTTTTCTTCCATTCTTTTGTGGGGGATTTTTGGACACACGTACCCAGTGTGATTTTCAAACTGGAGGATCCAAGACTCAAACCATGTCATCAGCCATGTGGGATCCAGTTGCCTAACCTCCACACCATCTGCTGGCCCTCACTTATTCTGCAAATGGTGGTTTTTTTGTCTTTGGGTTTTGTTTTTGTTTTTGTTTTTGTTTGTTTGTTTGTTTTTGTTTTTTGTTTCTTTTTTTTGGATAGGTTTTTGCTATAGGGCGCGTGCGCTCACCAGACAGACAGAGAGAGACAGAGAGACAGAAAGCAAGAAATCACCCCCCTGGGGGGATGGCCACGCCGCAATCCCTTCTCCTCCATTCTCCTCTCAGGATCTTGGGCACGCACGCACACGCGCCCGGCGTGAGTTTAAGCCGCCGGGTCCAGGACGCGAACCGCGGTCGACTACGTGGGAGTCCAGCGACATAGCCATTACGCTAACTGCTGGTCCCTGTTTGTTTTTTAGAGAGGTTTTTTTTTTGCTATAATGCACATGTGCTTGCCAGAAAGACAGAAAGAGACAGAGAGATAGACAGCAAAAAATCACTCCCCGGGGAGATGGCCATGCCACAATCCCTTCTCCTCCATTCTCCTCTTGGGATCTTGGGCATGCATGCACACGCGCCCAGCATGAATTTTAAGCCACCGGGTCCAGAGCTCGAACCACGGTCGACTACATGAGGGTCCAGAGACATAGCTATTACTCTAACTGCTGGTCCCCAGCCAAATGATCTTTGACAAAAGGTACCAGTCAATCCAGGGGAAAAGGAAAAACTCTTTAGCAAATGGTGCTGGAAAACCTGGGTATCCACCTGCAGAAAGATTCATTTGAACCCCTATCTATCACCATTAACAAAAATCAACTCAAAGTGGATCAAAGATCTAAACCTATGACCACAAATTATAAAACTACTGATGGAAAACGCTGAGGAAACTCTGGGAGACATTGGGGTAGACCAAGAATTCTTAAGCAAGACCCCCAAAGCACAAACAATAATCCCCAAAATATACAGGTGGGATTACATCAAATTAAGAAGTTTCTGCACAGGAAAGGACACAGTAATTAGTATGAATTGACAACCCTCAGAATGGGAGAATTTTTTTGTAAACTATGCCTCAGATAAGGGACTGATAACCAGAATATATAGGGAACTCAAGTGATTTACCCACAACAAATAATTAACCCAATTAAAAGATGGGAAAATGAGCTGAACAAACAACTTTCTAAGGAAGACAAATACACAGCCAAAAAGCATATACAAAAAGTGCTCAACATTCCTCATCATAAAGGAGATACAGATCGAAACAATGAAATACCACCTAACCCTAGTCATAATGGTGAAGATTAAAAAAAAAAAAATGGTAAGTAGTGACGAGGCTGTGATGAAAGGGGAACTCTCCTACACTGTTGGTGGGAATGTAAATTGGTCTAGCCACTGTGGAGAACAATATGGAGATTCCTCAAAGATGTACAACTAGAACTACCATATCACTCAGCAATTCCACTCCTGGGTATCTACCCAAAAGATAGGAGAACACTCAGTCAGAAAAGTACTTGCACATCTGTTTATTGTGGGATTATTCACAATTGCTAAGACATGGAACCAACCCAAATGTCCACAAACAGATGAGTAGATTGAGAAAGTGTAGCACATATACTCTATGGAATACTGCTCAGCTATAAAAACCAACAAGATCCTAGCATTTGATAAAAAGTGGATGAATATGGAAGATTTACTGCTAAGTGAAGCAAGCCAGTCTATGAAAGAGAGATATTATATGTCTCCACTTAATATGTATCGACTGTCTGCACTCTATGTCAGAAACTGAAAGATTAGAGGCTATAATAGCATGGAAAATGGTTATAGATACTAGAGACAGTGTGGGAAGAAGGTGAGAGAAGGGGGAGAGTGTGAGGAAAGAAATTATTAAGGAGAAAAATAGAGAGGTATGACATTTATGGGACAAAGAAAGGGATTATTATCTGTTGATAATAACATGTATAGTATCCTCAGCTGGACTGGTGTGAAGTATATTCATGTTGGATAAATTCACTTTACAAGCTAAATGATACATGGTGATTAAATGTATAAAATGAACAAAAATAAAATAAAACAATAAAAAAAGAAAACCAAGATACTTGTCACCAAAACAACAAAACATTTCTTGACTACCACTGCTGCAGGATACTTGCAGGAAGCTCACTAGATTCTTCAGTAATTTGTTGAACATCCTTAGATAATGCTGCTTATAGATTAGTAAGCCAAAAGCAAAATTCTCTTTGGACATTCTTGTCAATGCATCTGTAATGTCAGAAGACTTTCTTCGGTCCATTTCTTTCATTGTTGCCAATTTCTTCCTCTAGTGAAGCAGTTTCAACTTATTTCTTTGGAGATTCATTGGAGGACTGAATCTGTACTCATCCTGAGTGTTTTCTAAACTGCTGTGTGATTTCAAGGCTATCTCCAAATGAGGAAGCAAGAGTTCAGAAGTCAAATTTTCTAACCAAAATAAATTATCACCTGTGCACTTCTCCCTACCTGCTTGGCCTCTTTTCCTTAATTTCTCTTTTCTTTGTACTGGGCTTTTATCAACTGAATGTTTGCATCTCCCCAAAACTCATATGTTGAAATTCTCACCCCCAATATAACGATGTTAGGAAGTGGGACCTTCAGGAGATAATCAGGTCATAAGCCTAGAGCTCTCGCAATTAAGATTAGTGTCCTTAAGAATCACTAGAGTTCTCTTTCTCTCCCACACTCACATCTCCTGTGTGTTTCATTCATGTCAGAAGACTGCAAACCAGGAAGAGAGCCCTCACCCCACCCCAAATCTCTCAGCACCTTGACCTTGGACTTTGAAGCTTCCAGAAATGTGAGAAATGACTATTTGTTGTTTAAGGAACCCAGTCTTTAGTGACTTGTTGCAATGGCCTGAACTGACAAGCACGTGGACTTTGAAACTCTTAGACAAAGGTATTCCCAAACGGCTATCTCATTCAACTCTCAATTCAGATAGACAGTTTCATAAACAAACATTGCTTTGATCATTACCCCTCAAAAAGAAGCAATAGTTACCATCTCTAATCCCCCCTTTTTTTCTTGCTGCTAGTAACTATTTTTCATTTATGTGCCATTTGAGTTTTCTTCACCCAGAGAAATGATCAGGTGCTCAATGCCATGAAGCAGCTGGTTTAAGACATCTATTTGCTGTCCTTTGATATTAGTGATATTACTAGCTTTATTATAAAAAGGTATATTTTAATAGTCCATGTAACATTTAATTAAGAAATAAAGTGTAATGGGATGTGGTTTATGAGACTCATTAACCATGCTTTAGAAAGTCTAGATAGTCTTCTGATATGTATTTTTATCTTGAAGTACATGCCTTTTTAATGAACTCCAGCTTCAGAAGATATTTGCAAAACTATTTTATATTTTTCCCAATCTAAACACCTAATGAAACAGCAATTCACTAAATGAATATATCTTTGAACAAAATGCCAACTTTTCTCCATCTAATCTAATTGCAAAATATAGGGATACTTTGTACTTCAAAAAGACTTCCTATGTTAGAAATGTTAAATAGGCTTGGTGCTTTAGCAAACTTTGTGTCTGGACTTAGTCTGAAATTTAGGTCACAAATCCCAGCTTCAATGCATTTTAGTTTGATCTTGGAGAACTCATTTAGACTTGAAGTCCCTATTATTTTACACATAAAAGGAAAATAACAATACCCATCTTACAAAACTTTTGTAAACATTAAATTATACATAAAAATGAGCTAAAAATGGATGCTAGACCTAAATGTAACAGCTAAAATTATAAAACTACTAAGATTATACCAAAATAAAAAACAATTGTGTTGTGTTGCAAACAATACCATCAAGAAGATTAAAATCAACCCACATGATGGGAAAAAATATTTGTTAATCATAAATCTAATAAGGGGTTTACATCTAGAATATATAAAGAACTCTTACATCTTAAGAAATAAAAACATGCATCCATAAAAAATCTTATACACAAATGCTAATAGCAGCATTATTTTATAATATCCAAAAAATGGAAACAAGGCAAATATTCATCAACTGATGAATGAAAGAACAAAATGTGGTATATCCACATAACGGTGTGTTATTCAACCATATAAAGAAATTAAGTACGGACATGTGCTACAACATGGGTGAATCGTGAAAAAGCATGTTAAGTGAAAGAAGTCAATCACAAAAAAACACATACTGTAAAATTTCATTTATATAAAAGGAAAAGGCAAATTTGTAGAGAGATTAGTGGTTCTCAGGGACTGGGTGGGGAGAGGAGAATGGATGGGAATGGGGAAACTTGAGAGTATGGGGTTTATTTGTGTAAGGATAAAAATGTTCTAAAATTAGGTCATGATTTTGTTTGCACAACCCTGCAAATATACTAAAACCACTGACATATATACTTTTAAAAGGTACACTTAAGGGTATATGAATTATATCTCAATAAATAGATTTTTTAAAAAGAATTACATTAGAGACAATTTTAAAACACCCTAGCAGATTGTAAAGAACATAATAGGTCTGTGGCAAGTTTTAAATCCTTTCCCCCGGGCTATTGTTTAAATCATGTTGGTTTGTTGACCTATGATAGTCTCCCTATTTGTTAATTTCTGTTCTTGTCATTATTTCCTTTCTTACATTTTTTTTTCTTTTTTGGTTAGGGTTTATGTACTCACCAGAGAGAAACAGAGAAAGACAGAGAAAACAAAAGAGAGAGAGAGAGAGAGAGAGAGAGAGAGAGAGAATGAAATCACTCCCCAGGGAGAATGGCCATGCCATGATTTCCTTTCCTATAGTCTCTGCTTGGGATTTTTGGAAACACACACCCAGCTTGATTTTCAAGCCACCAGATCCAGGACTCTAACTGAACAGCGAACCATGTGGGATCCAGCGTCTTAACCTCCATGTCACTGACTGGCCCCATTTCTTGGACTTTTTTTTATTTTATTTTATTTTTTTTTTGAGAGATTTTTGTTATAGGGTGCATGTGCTCGCCAGAAAGACAGAGAGAGAGAGAGACAGAGAGACAGAGAGACAGAGAGACAGAAAGCAAGAAATCACCCCCTAGGGGGGATGGCCACGCTGCAATCCCTTCTCCTCCATTCTCCTCTCGGGATCTTGGGCGCACATGCACACATGCCCAGCGTGAGTTTAAGTCACCGGGTCTGGGACTCAAACCACGGTCAACTACATGGGAGTCCAGCAACATAGCCATTATGACAACTGCTGGTCCCCTCTTGGACTTTCTTTAATTTGTGGTTCCTTTCCTAAAGTTTTTAGATGAATCCTCAGCCCATTAAGTTTTAGCTTTTCTTCTTTTTAAATGTATGTATTTAAGAATATACATTTTATTTAAGCATTGCTTTAACTACATCCCAAATGGCCATGTGGGGGCTCTTACCTTTTCTCCTATTGCCTATATTGTTTACATAGTATCACCCCTTTCTTACTGCCAAAATAGGAAGAAGCTAAAATGTGGTGCACCTGGAGTTAGGCAGTAACATTCCCATAGAGACAAGAGAGTAACCTGATTACTGATTCTAATCAGGGTTGCTGACTCTAATCACATGTTCAAGCTATTTAAATTTATTTGTGCTGCTCTAACAGAATATCTGAGACTGGGTATTTAATAAAGAACAAACACTTGGACCAGCAGTTAGCGTAATGGCTATGTCACTGGACTCCCATGTAGTCGACCGTGGTTCAAGTCCCAGACCCAGCGGCTTAAACTCACGCCAGGCGCGTGTGCGTGCGTGCCCAAGATCCCGAGAGGAGAATGGAGGAGAAGGGATTGCGGCGTGGCCATCCCCCTGGGGGGTGATTCCTCACTTTCTATCTCTCGGTCTCTGTCTTTCTGGCAAGCGCACGCGCCCTATAGTGAAAACCTCTCTAAAAAAAAGAACAAACACTGGGGTCCAGCAGATTACATAGCAGTTACGTCATTGGATTCCCTCACGGTTTGAGTACTGGATTCAGAGACGTCAAGTTCATGCTGGGCATATGTGTGCCCAAGATCCCAGGAGGGGAAGTGAGGAGAACGAATAGTGGCACAGTGGCGTGGCCATTTCCCCTGAGGGGTGATTTCTTGTTTTCTGTTTCTCTGGTGAGTGTACATGCCCTATAGCGAAAAACAAACAAACAAACGAAAAACCAACTCTCAAAAAAAGAAAAGAACACTTATTTTCTCACAGTTCTGGAGGCTAGGCAGTCTAAGATCCAAGTACCACAGGAGAGGAAAACTGCATTCTCACACGGCAGAAGGCTAAAGAGAAAAAGAGACCGGCTCCCTGGATCCAGCCCCTTTATAAAGGAACCTGATCCCATTCACTGAGAAGGGCCTCTCATGCCCTAACCACCTCTTAAAGGACCCACCTCTTCTTACTACTATATTGGCAACACCTAAATTTTGGTAGTGAAATGTTTACATCATAACACTTTGATTTTTCTGAAGTCTTCTTTCACTAACACTTCATTGGGCATACACCATTGTCACCTCTGAATTCCTGGGCACATGGACTTTTTTTGTAGACCACTTCATTGATTCTGCTTTGCCTTTCAGAAAGCATCAGACAAATGATCTATTCTAGATGAAAAGTGCTTGAAATGCAGTGATTACCTATATTCTTATAGTAAGTTGAAAGATTAAGAAAAAAGGTAATTCATTGGCATCTTCTTTTCTCACCCCCTGCTTAGGAAAGAGTCATCAGCATAGCATTTGAAAGGTTAGACATGCTTTTATAATGTTCTACCATTCACCCGACTTGCCACGGAGAGAGAATCTGGGGGCTCTGAGCCCACTGAGGACAATCCTGGAGGTAAAGACGAAGGTAAGTAGTGTTAGAAGTAGCCATAATGGATGGAAGAGTTACAGATTTTTTTTTTTTTTTAGGAATTCCCTCCATCCCAAGACCTGAAAAGGAGGCCAGGATTTGAGGGCTTCACCTGTGCCGTCTACCATACAGAGGGTCCAAAAAGTTTGCTCTCCATTTGTAATACCAAATGATGAGGCTAATTCTTGAGGTTTTTCAGAGCAGTTTTAGGTTCACAGCAAAACCGAGTGGCAAGTACAGCAATTTCCCTCTTTCCCCCACCACTCACAAACTCCCCTGCTGTGGAGTATCTCCCATCAGAGTGGTACATTTGTCATAACTGCTGAAACTATATCGACACATCATTATCACCCAAGGTCCAGAGTTTACATTAGGGTTCACGCCGATGTTACACACAAAAAACTGTGCAACAGCCCATAAAGGGTTTGGACAAATGTACACCATCATGGATGTCCCTTATGTATTATAATATCATACAGAGAAGTTTTACTGCCCTAAAAATCCTCTATGTAGAGTAAGGAATTGCTTCTCTGACTCTTTTGAATATGAAGGGGTAGGTTGTTTACATTAAACAAAAAACACCTATCTTCCCCACCCATCTTCTTTTGGGCATATGACTCACTAATGTGGTAGTGTGTTTTTTCCTTCAAGGAAGAATGAATTGGTCTGAATAATAATTGATTTAATCACATACACTTTTTAAAATTTGTATTTCCATTTGACAGGGTCTACATCCTTTGTGCATAAATGTCACTCACAGTGGATATCTTTCCCATTTGTTATATATTTTTTTTAATTTTGCCAGAGGGCATGTGTACTCACATGAGAGAGAGACAGAGAGACAGAGAAGGAAAGTGAGAAAGCACCCCCTCCATGCGACTTGGTCATGCCACAATTCCTTCTCCTCCATTTACCCCTCATTATGGGATTTTGGGCACACACACACAGGCCCAGCATGCTTTTCAAGCTATGGGTCTGGGAGTTGAACTGCTTGGTCAGCCATATGAGATCCAGTATCTTAACCATCAGGACATAGGCTGGTCCTCTATTTGTTATCTTGAATAACCAAAGTGAGGTAATATTTATAGTATTCTCGTCATGATTATTCACATTTATGTTTGCTTTACTCTGCTAAAAGAAAAAATTAAGCACAAGTCATAAAAGAGATGTGGGGTTTTTTTCTATATAATTTCAGTGAATATGTTCCTTATTCTGCATTCCATAATACAGCTTTTACCACTGTAAAGAAAAATTGAACCCTTTGAAATAGGCAAAACAGATTACTGAATAGCTTCCAATGAAGGCCTAAAGGCCCCAAGAATTATTTAATTCCATACACAGGTAACTTTGACTAGGCTATTTTACAACTCTGTAGAGACAGAAGTTAACTCGTAGTAAACTGACAGCAAGGCAAACACGGAATGTAAATCAAGTATGTTCAGTTGGAGTAAGTCTATTGGCTATGGATAGAACAGTTTTGTGCAAATTTATTTCAATATTTCTTTACTGCATTATAATTCACAGATACAATGAAATAAATAAAACCTCTGATACATGTTCATTTTATATCTGAAGTCATAATTCCTGTCATTTTTTGGAAAATTATCCTTTGGCGTCACATTTAATTATAGTCACAAAGCTTCAGTTAATTGATAATTTGTGCTGAATTGTTAATACAATAATTAATAATTACTAAGATATGGAATAGAATGACCTTTTGCCATTTTGGTCAGCACATTAAGATAGGCACAAAATACTTAGAATTTAAGAGCTATAAAGTGCTGGCCTGAGCCCAGCCTTGGTAGCACAGGGGGTAGCATGCTGATCTGCATTGCTGGAAGCCCCATGGCCAACCACAGGTTCAGGTCTCTGGTTGACCTGCAATCCACTGGGTGAGTGTGTGTCCGAGGTCCTGACAAGCCAAAAGGCTTGTAGAGGAAATGGTGGCATGACAAGATCTCTCTTTCTCTCGCTCTCATAGGCATATACATACACTTGTTTTCTCATGAATAAAATAAATTTTGCCATATAATCCTTTTTATATGTGGTGGCATTCAGTTTTCTAATAGCTTGTTGATGGGAACCAGCAGTTAGCATAATGGCTATGTCGCTGGACTCCCACGTAGTTGACCGCGGGTTGCGTCCCGGACCCGGTGGCTTAAAACTCACGCCGGGCGCGTGTGCGTGCATGCCCAAGATCCCGAGAGGAGAATGGAGGAGAAGGGATTGTGGCGTGACCATCCCCCCTGGGGGGTGATTTCTCACTTTCTGTCTCTCTGTCTCTGTCTGGCGAGCGCACGCGCCCTATAGCAAAAACCTCTCCAAAAAAAAAAAGTAGCTTGTTGAATACTTTTGTGTCTGTATTCATAAGGGATATTGGGCTATAGTTTTCTCTTTTCAAGACATCTTTCTGTTTTGGTAGCAGGTATTTGGTTTCTGGCATATTAACACAAATTGAAACATGTCCTCTCTTCTTCTATTTTTTGCAAGAATTTGTGAAGGATTGCTGTTGATTCTTTAAAACAACCCAGATTGTATTTATTATTTTATTGCCAGAATTTGCATGTGCCTGTCAGAGTTAAAAAGAAAGCACCCTCTAACAGAGTTGTGGTCAAGTCACAATGCGTTTGTCTCCATTTCTCCATCCTCTCAAGATTTTGGGCATGCACACACACGAGTCTGGTTTTTCTTTTTTCAAGCAACCAGTGCTAGGATTTGAACTGCAGTTGGCCATGTGGGATCCAGCTTCCAATACACAGCGTTAACCACTGTGTTATTGGGCCAGCCCTGAAATAATGCAGATTTTAGTTTTAGGGAGTGAGCTGAACTGACCTAGCTTTTCCATAGACAGACCCATGGTTAATTTCCCTGTCTCAGTTTACTTCTCTCACTTCGGCCTTCCATATCTATAGGCTTAGGGCTCAGTGCTCCCCAGGGTTCTGCTGGGAAGACTGGCTCCCATAGTAGCCCCTTCATGCTCATTTTCTGGGCCACACTTTCCCTCTTTGTTTCACATATTTGCATTCTTTCAATGGTTTGTAATATTTCAGGAGGCTTTTATTTGCTAATGACTGTCCTGCAATTCTCTTTGATACAATGTATTTGTTCCCTTTGATATCTCCACTGCTATTTCAAAGAGGACTCCGGAAAGAGAATAGCCAAATGTGTGCTCAACTCACCAGCAAGAGATGAAAGTTCAGTGTTTAACACCGAGAGGAATACTTAGCAGACGCACTGTCAGTGTTTGCGAGGCTGAATTAAATCCATTGTACTGGAATTTCAGAAAAACGTATTAGGTTGTTTATGGTATTGTTCGGAGGTTTTTTATATTTACAAATTTGCTATGTCATTTGATTTGCTTTTTTATCTCTGAACAAAAAACTAAAAGAGTCATTAGATCTATTTTTCAGAAATTGCCCTCATAATTATATACATAATACAAACCCACATATATCCAAATATTGCAGCCGTATTAAATTAACATTTATATTCTCATTATAAAATGATTTCTAATTCTTTGGAAGTTTTAATTTGCAATAAAGTATTATCAAAATCTAAATTGTCTAAATAATTTTCACATTCAGAGAGATTTGGGATTGTTTGGTCTTTCCTTATTATAATCAAAGAGATTTCAGACACATGTTTTTAAGATCTGAATTTAGGTTCAGAATCTCCTTAATGATAAAAATCCCTTGAAGACTCTCAGAAGTAATTTAATCAGTTCCTCTTGCCCTGGGCTAAAACCCTTAAACCTTTCACAGACATCTCAAGATAACGCATTCCATCCCTAGGTAAAACATTTCACTACTTATTATACTCTTGGGAAATTTTTTCTTTACATCGAATCTGCTCCAATTTGAACTTGTCTCTTTTGCCTCCTGACATTTTTTAAGGAGACTAGAACATCCGAGAAGCATTCAGATAATCACCCAAGAAGTTATTACTTCATTGTCTGACTTTTGGAAAATGCCAAGAGCTATTATCGTTAAAGTTGAATAATGCCATAGGATGATAATTAATTTGATCTTTAACTGTTCAGTGTCATCTCCCCACACAGAGAAGTAGCCCAATAAAAGTAATGTACTGGTTACGAGCACGGGGCTTAGTGTTGGTCAGACCCACCCTGGCTCCACTACTTACTAGTCATGTCTCCTTAGACACCTTGCTTAACCTTCTGAAGCTTGTTTCCTGTTTCGAAAGTTGAGATAATAATAGGGACTCCCTTGTGTAGTTCTGAGACTTAACCAAGATACTGACTTTAAAGGGTCTCAAACATAATAGGTTCCCCTTAATTGTTTGGGGTTTTTTATGCATATTTTTAAAATTTGCTCTAGTGCATATGCGCTAACGAGAAGAGGGGCGAGGGAGACAGAAGGAGAGAAAGGAAAAGCAAGTTGCCAAGTCCAGGACACGAATCACAGTCACATGGGAGTCCAACATCCCAACCACCACACCACCTGTTGGCCCATGGTTTTTATTGTTCAGTACCTGCAGTGGTGCTCTAGTACAGAAAACAATGAGATATTATGTAACAGATAATTGCCTAGGATAATTATCTAAGAGATCATTTGCCATTCTCATTGCTCTATGAGGTCAAATTTGGAGGTAATAATGGGAGTTTTGTTTATTTGAAAAATGCTTCCTTGCCTAAGTCCAGAAGAGGGAAGATAGTGAATGTTTTCCTAAACTTTAAACAATTTTTATTCTCAATTCGATTTTACTTATTTGCACAAAAGCCAAGTGTCTTTGAATCTTGCTGAATCTGGTGAAAATCTCATAGGCAGTGATGCTTGGGTGGCAACTCTCAGCTACCACTGGAAAAGAGGTTGTTAGATGTCACTGGACTACTTCTCAGATAATTTTATTCTCTGCATTGGCCTCTGTGCATGGAGTCTAGCCGTCAAGGTAGCAGGATAAAATTAACAAGCTGGATACAAAACAGAGAGATTCAACAGAATCACACTCAGGTGGCGAGGAAGGCCCATCTCCAAGGGGAGAAGCTGGTGGGAGCTAGCCCTGGTCACCACCATCTCTTTCTACTAATGCCACTCTACTCCCTCGGAGACAGATTGCAGCCTTGGGGTAATGACAACCGTATAGCTTGCAAAGTATAGACTGAGACTGGAACCCTCCAGAAATAAGGAGCATCCTGGTGTGAACTAAAATGGAACGAGAAGATGGAGAACAAAGGACACAAATAGCAGATACATAGGATGAACTCGTTTAGGGATCTATTGACTATCGAACAACGTGAGGGTTATACTTAATTGTATTGTATTCAGGATTTTTGTTAAGTAAGTAGATTGTGGCAGTTCTTGTCACAAAAAATTAACTATGAGAGACATCAATCTGCTTTACTGTATTAACAACTGTACTACCTTATTATTATTATTATTATTATTATTTAATTTGCCAGAGGGCACATGCACAAGCCAGAAGGGGTCAGGAGAGAGAGTGATAGCATGCTGAGAAAGCAAGACAGCACCCCTCATGGGCATGGTAACTCCACAGTCTCCTCTCTATTTCTTCCTCCTTTCAGGATTTTGGCCACAAATGCACAAAAACTGCCAGGGCCAGGACTTGAACCACGGGGTCAGCCATGTGGGATCCAGCTGCCTTAACCACCAAGCCTTTAACCATTGTACTATCTGTATCTGCGTCTACCTGTGTATCACATTCCATGTTATAAACCTCAAATACATATAAATTATTTTTAACAAAATTTAAAAAGTAAAAATTTTTTCTCTCTGGTAAAAAATAAAATGAAATTAAAATTAAAAAAAAAAAAAAAGCAATCATGCAATCACCTCTCTGGCATGTGTTCTCTGGCAACTATGAAAAAAGGACTAGGGCTTAAGTTGTGATTTGAAGGCATATGCACCTTATTATAGAGGTTTGGTTGCTTTCATTTTTACCTATTATCTCAGACATTTATTTTAATATGATATACTATGCTATGCTTTTGACTTAAAAAAATACAAAGCTTATATTATTTATTTATACCTACATGTTTAATATTATTGCAATTTCAGGAAATTAAGAATCCTCAAGTACGTACATAGTCTAAATATCCTCAAGTATGTATGTAGACTAAATCAGTAAGTTTAGTTAGTATCTTTTTTTTCTTTAAAGGTATTTGCCTTAGGGTGCGTGAGCTCACTGGAGAGAGAGAGACACAGACATGAGATGGACATTGAGAAATCACCACCACCACCACCAACCCCCCCCCCCAGGGGAATGGCCACACTGCAATCCTGTCACCTCCATTCTCCTCCCAGGATTTTGGGCACATGTGCACACGCGACCAGTGTGAGTTTTAAGCCACCAGGTATGAGACTCAAACCGCTGTCTATCACGTGGGAGTCCTTCAACATAACCACTACGCCATCTGCTGGCCCTATTTACTATCTTTATAACAACAAATGGTGAAGTGTTATATTCAGGAACTGTCAACATCGCAATGTTTCTTTCTACATCTGCTCCTCAACCTCTTACAATGTTTGCTTAACTCCGAGAATTGAGATTTTTTTTTCTTTTTTTTTCTTTTTTGGAGAGGTTTTCGCTATAGGGCGCGTGCGCTCACCAGACAGACAGAGAGAGACAGAGAGACAGAAAGCGAGAAATCACCCCCCAGGGGGGATGGTCACCCGCAATCCCTTCTCCTCCATTCTCCTCTCGGGATCTTGGGCACGCACGTACACGCGCCCGGCGTTGAGTTTTAAGCCACCGGGTCCAGGACGCGAACCATGGTCGACTACGTGGGAGTCCAGCGACATAGCCATTACGCTAACTGCTGGTTCCCAAGAATTGAGATTTTTTTGGACCAGCAGTTAGCGTAATGGCTATGTCGCTGAACTCCCACGTAGTCGACCGTGGTTTGAATACTGGACCAGGTGGCTTAAACTCACACCGGGCACGTGTGCGTGCGTGCCCAAGATCCCGAGAGGAGAATGGAGGAGAAGGGATTGCGGCGTTCTCGCTTTTTGTCTCTCTGTCTCTCTCTGACTTTCTGGTGAGCGCACGCACCCTATAGCAAAAACCTCTCCAAAAAAAGAAAAAAAGAATGAAAGAATTGAGATTTTTTTTCATTTTTTAGAAAAAGAATTATTTTATTTAATTTTATTTATCCATTTATTTGTTTATTTTTAATTTGATCAGAGAGGGATAGAGTGAAAGAGAGAGAGAGAGCAAGAGAGAAAATGAGAAAGCAAGCCACCAGTTCCGGGACCCAAACCTCAGTCAACCATGTGGGAGTCCAGCACCCTTAACCACCATGTCACCTGCTGGCCTGAGAATTGAGATTTGAAAAGCAAAAGTACACACAAATTTCAGAATGGAAAAACACGTGGGACATCGTTCCATATTACTCTCCAATGCCAGTGTCTCTTCTCTCCTTTATTCAATGTTAAAAGCTGAGCAGATTGGATTCCTTCCCCTTCTTTGTAATAGGAATTAGTCCTCAATTATTGCTTTTTCTGAAGTTCCCAAGCTGAGGCTCCTTGGTGCAGATCACAGTGTTAATAAGATTCCTATCAGTTTTAGTCTGGGATGTGTCCATTGTCTTCATTAAAGAAATGATGGTGGGGAATGTGAGAGGAGAGTTGGTTCTAAGTATTCAGATTGTGCATCTGATTCTGGCTGTCTGCTCATTACTGAGGTGAAAATGAAAATGTGTGGACAGCCAGTCCAAGCCCATTGCTACTTACTTCACACATTTCTTTCCAAAAGACACCTCTTTAGGACAGCAACATGCAAATGTGTTCTCTCAGAGGTCCATAGTACAACCTCAGTTGAAATCCTTAAACTCAAACTTTTTCTGAAGTATTGTGTTTTATTTTAAAATTCACTTGCTTTTTGGATATTAATCATTAGCATAATGTTTTGATATAAAATAATATTTTCCAGGGACCAGCAGATGGCATAGCGGTTATGTCACTGGACTCTCATGCAGTCGACCGTGGTGCAAGTCTCGAACTGGGTGACTTAAAAAACTCACAGCAGTAACATATGCATGTGTGCCCAAAATCCCAAGAGGAGACTGGAAGACTGAAGGAGAAGGGATTGCAGCATGGCCATCCCCCCTGGGGGGTGATTTCTCACTGTCTCACTGTCTCTCTCTGACTCTCTGGCAAGCACACATACCCTATAACAATAATCTCTCTCAATAATAATAATAATAATAATAATAATATTTTCCATTACTATCTCCAGCTAAGGCTTGCCAGATGTTTATCAATCCCATTTCCTCTTCCTGGGCACACAGAAAGACTATTTCTCAATTCCCCTTGGCATTAGAGATATGGAACCATGGTATTAGGTACTCAGCAATAAGAGGTGGGTGAAATGAGGTATTCCTCTTCTAGGCATGACCCCTAAACCCTATGCAGATGACCATGTAGAATCTGGATCCCTTAACCTACTGCTACTCTGTTAGTGTCCCAATTTTTCATTGAAAAATTATCATTGATAATTCAATTTATTTTATAGTAACGCAATCATTTCTATTACGTTCCCATTGAGTCTCATCCCCATGTTCATTGTTTTCATCAAATGCAAATCCTAGGATTTCTAATGCTCCCTCCAGAGCACCAATTCTTAACCATCTTCCTGATTTTCCATGGCCATGGTCAGGAAAATCCACTTAGGGATGATCTCTCACCATACTCAGGCATTGGGTGTCCTAGACAATTTCTCACTCATTCATTCCACCAATGATCTCTTACCAGTGTCTCTCAGATTTTTCTTTACCCCAAACCTCTTCACAGTTATTCAGTGTATTCTCCTGTACCATGAACTTTACTAGAAAAAGACATGATAAGTACTTTATTTAAATAATAAAAACTGAACATTATATTAATGGTAAAAATAATTGTTTCATGTCGGTGGAAGAGGAATGATCGCATGGCTAATCTTTCACCAAGTTTTTTGGCTCAATTATTCTAGCATTATATTTTACATGCAGTACGCTTCTTTGCTGCTTCTTTATTACCACTAAATTAGACTATTTAAAAGTTCAGTTATAGGTCAAGAGAATGTCAGCAAATGTTCGATGGCTCCATCTGATAGTAATGAATATTCAGCTCAAGTATGGAGAGATTTATCAGTGAAAAGTACCCTGAGAACTCCTAAGTCCACAAGTGATTCAAAACCTGCCAATTTGGTTGGTTCCACTTGGGGTTAGTGACAATCAAATTCCTGGTCTCTCCAATGGTATTGCACTCTGTAGAGCCTATGTTCTAGCAGCATCTTGATTTGGTTTTTAAACTTGCCCAAGATTTCGTTTTGTTTCTTCTAATGAGAAGAATGAGAGAGAAAAATCAAATACTGGCCGTGAGTCAAATTCCTAGTGACCAATGCACTGGTACTATGGCTTGTTTTGTTTTAATCCTGACACGTCTTATCCTCGTCATTGCAAACTGGCAAAAGTTCATCCCTGAAGGGGGTAAACTCTAGTTTGTCAAGATACTTAAGAATACAGCTGAGCTGCTCCACATGCAAAATGAGAGAGGTGGTCTTCATGGGCTTTAGCAGCGTCATGGAGAAATTTCCCCATCACTTGTTTTCTCAAATCCTAGGACCAAGTTCCCCTCTTCCTACCAGTGGTTTGTTTTTTGTTTTTTTGGGTTTTTTTTTGGGGGGGGGGCTATATTTTATTTTATTTTTGATTATTAGCTCTGGATTAACAAATGAAAATAACAGAGGCACAGAGAAGGCAAGTGGTTTTGCTCAGGGCCACCCAGCTTCATAAATGCCAGAGTCAAGCTGAGAGACTCTGTATCCAGTGCTCTGCTGTTACATTTTAGAGGTGATGCAATTTCACATGAAACTTTAAGATGCTTAATATTCTTGACTTTCTGGCTTTTTTTACATAGATTTTTTCTTATTATCATAATTTTGTTTATATTACATTGAATCACATATATCTTTACAGTGTATTAGATTTCTTTTTCCAGAAGGGATACCAGCATATCAGTCAAGACAGAGACATTACTATCCACATCATCATCAAATCACCTTTCATCAATTTTTTTCAGATTTTTATTGATATTTTATTCTCATTTTTTAAACATTCAATCACTATATATCATTTTGCTTGTAAAAAAAATTTACCCAACATGAAATACTTCTCAGATCAGTCCAGTTGAGAATACTATACAGGGAACCAGCAGTTAGCGTAATGGCTATGTTGCTGGACTACCACGTAGTCGACCGTGGTTCGCGTCCTGGACCCGGTGGCTTGAAACTCACGCCGGGCGCGTGAGCGTGCGTGCCCAAGATCCCGAGAGGAGAATGGGGGAGGAGGGATTGCGGTGTGACCATCCCCCCTGGGGGGGTGATTTCTCGCTTTCTGTCTCTATGTCTCTCTCTTGTCTGTCTGATGAGCGCACACACCCTGTAGTGTAAACCTCTCAAAAAAAAAAAAAAAAAAAAAAAAAAAAAAGAGAATACTATACATATTATCATCACTAGATAATAAACCATTTCTGTGTCCCACTAATGTCATGCCTGTTTGTTCTCTTGCTATCCTTCTCTATACTCTTCCCTTCTCCTGCCCTGTTCCACACTGTCTTCAGTACCCCTAACTATTTTCACTGTTTTTATGGCCTCCAACCTACCAATGTTTTTCAATGGGGAAAAGTGGTAGCTTACATTCCTGCTCATTCCTTGGCAGTACGTGCTGCAAAAGTGTATACTCAGTAGTTGCAAGGTGGATCACAATGGAAATTTTCTGTGTTTCCTTGAATGTAAAAGTGCAGTCAGGAGGCATTGTGGCAGAATGCTAATTAACCTCTGAAAACCAAGGAGGGGGTGATTGCGTGATAATCTGGACCTCTGTCAGAATTGAGCACATCTTTTCCAGTCTGTACTATGGTCTAAAATAACTTCTAATTAAAAAAAAAAAAAATGTATCCTGCTATGGTGAGATTTTTCTGTATTATACTAACCCAAAGTCATCAAGCACGTCCTTCTATATACACTCTACGGCATCTGCTGGAAAGGGGAATGATGGCCAGCATGCCTGCTGTGTGAGCATGGTCCACACAGCACACGGCCGATGTCTGTGACACCAACCGTGTCTTCTAATGCAGCCACTTACCAGTCATTAACATCGGGGGCTAAGTTTCAAGCATATCCTGAAGACAGTGACTGGAATCTGTTTTGAGGCCTTTGTCTTTTTCCAGTGGCAAAATTTTTCTGTTTTAAACACTGCACTTTATAAGGAGAATCTCATTAAAAATAATGTACTGAAGTAAATGGATTTTCGGTTAAATTAATTCCTATTTCCAGATACTCATTGCTATTCTTAGTTTTAGTTTTCTGGGTATTTTGACAAAACAATCATCTTGGCAGGGTCTTTCCCCCCCAAAAAATGTACAGATTCTCATTCTCAGTTTACACAAGGGGTCCATGTAAAATTTACACCATGATGTATTAAGACAACAGGTGAGTTCTGAGACCACCAGAGAATACAGTAGAGGATTCTGAAACACTACACTGGATGACCCTCATGAGCAGGAAGCTCTTGGGCACGAGAAATTGCAGAACGTTTCTCAGAGCTAGATGTGACAGAAAAGAACCCTTTGCATTCTGGTTTATATCTAATTTTTTAAACATGAATAGAATGAATAGCTCTGATTTTTTTAAATTGAATCTGCTCATATAAAACATGAAAGCATAAAAGACTTGTGGTTTTTAATCTGTTCCTTCTGATAGACTTCACATACATTACCAGAAGCTTCTGAGTTTTTGTTTTGTTTTGTTTTGTTTTGTTTTGCCAGAGTGTATTCTCTTGCTGGAGAGAAAATGAGAAAGCACCCTCAAGGGGCATGGTCACACCACAATCCCTTCTCTGCCATCTCTCCCTCCATCCTGGGTTTTCGGCACACACATACAAGTACTCGGCATGTTTCTCAAGCCTTCAGGTCTGGGACTCAGTGCCATAGGTCATGTGGGATCTAGCCTTCTTAACCATCATGCCATGGGCTGGGCCCTGAGTGTTTTTAAGGTTTACATGGTTCACAGGGTTTTCTATAAGACACTCAGACTTGGATGCCTTTGCTTTACAGGATTATAGCCTGCTGGGCCAGCATACAAAGAGGAAAAGACGACTAGGCACATTCATTCAGTAAGAAGTCACAGGGACACAGAGCATATTGCAAGACGTGGCCCTGCATGCTGGGACCATGCAGTTAACACATGCTGAGTATGAAAGAACTGCCCCTTGTGCCTAGAGCAAGAACTCGGCTGAGGAGAACTGTTTGCAAGGTCAACAGTTTTACGAGTTCTGGATCTCACGTATTGTGTCGCTGTACTGTCCTGCACTCGATTTCTCTGCCACGGGTCTTATTGCCGTATCCCGGCACCCCATAAAGGCACCCCCAGCCTTACTATAACTTTTACAATAATCCTGAAAGAATGCGGATCCACTAAGGCGGCAGCTGCGTAGGACTGCGGCTGCGAACAGAAGTTACTCCCATTAGACTCACCCCACCCTCCTGGAAAATGTCAATAAAGAATGCTGCATTCACTTCTCCTACTGGGGATTACATAAGTAAGCATTAGGTTAAAGCTACTAATGGGCAAAACGATCTCAGTAGCCGGGAGGGGCTCAGGGACTCATCCACGAGGTGCTGTTACCCCAAAGACCATAAGTCACCCTTACTCTCAGGACAAGGGAAGATTGCTATTCCCTACGCCACAGTCATTGTCCTTTCCTATGTAGACTCACCCTCTTAGCTGTAGACTACCCCAGAGATAACATAGGTATTTCACTTTAGTATATACTAACCTTGTCTTTACTAAACCAGACAGAATTTATTTCTAGGCTCCTGTAATTGCTACCACGCTAGCCTGAAGCTAAAGTTCTCAAAAACTGACCCGAGGCTCAAATTCTCAAGCCAATCTGGGACTAAAGTGATCAAGCTGGTCTGACTGAGGTTATTAAGATTCCTGGGAGCCCTCTCATCCAAAGACCCTCCCTGGTAATCAAGATCAAAGAAGAGAATGCACCCGAAAAATGGACTTCCTCATTCTAAAAATTATGACTGTTTATACCTAAACAAAACAGATGTCATGTTTTATGATTATTGTTCCTATACTTTGAATGCCTTACCTTTTAGAGCAAAATGTTTCACTTACTTCCCCTCACCCATCCCACTACTGTAAAAACTCCTTCTATAATAAATATGCATGACTTCTGGCCATCAGGGCTGTAGTCTGGAGTTTACTCTGGCTGTAGCCGGCTGAGAACATGCTAAGGGGCATGAGGTCTCAGTCTGATTCCTGTTCACCCGTGTCGCCTTCCTGTGCACCCACCCCGGCTGGAGCATGGCCCCCAGCACCTGCACCTGAAGGTTTTATTAAGTACGAGAGCTCCAACATGCGCTGCTTCTTGCCTTTTTGCCCATTCATTCATTCAACAATTTTTTTTTTTTGAGCATATTGCTATGTGCCTGACACTCTTGTAAAGCACCATCTTTTCAGTAGTGAATATAATAACAGAATTGTCTCCATGAAACTTCTATTGTCTAGGGGAAAGCAAACAGAAGAAACACATTTTTTTAAAAATTGGAGAGAAAAAAAAAAGAGAAATAATATGCAACTCACTCGGGTAGAAGTGAGGATGTCTGGGAACGCTTCCTGGTAGAGACACCTAAACGAAATCCTAATAGTAACTAAGGATTGGTTTGGGGGCAAAAAAAATGGAGGAGGGAGTAAAAGGAAATCATTTTAGCAGCAGGAGGAGGAGTTTTGCAGATAAAGACCAGAACGTGTGCAGTACGTTGTGGTGCCATAGGCAGTCTGGTGTTGTGTAACTTGCAAGGTGAGGCAGGAGGGAGGCTTGCTAGTGTACCCCATTACCAAGTGTGATGGCTGAGATTGGGGAAAGAGAAAGGATTTAAGAAAGGAGAGTGAGATCAGATGAGTGCCTGTCCTTGCTGCCAAGGAGGACAGCTCAGAGGCTGCAGCTACAGAGGGAAGGACGGCACTCCCACCCCTGAGCTGGGGTGCTCACTCCTGCCCTCTTTTTTGGTCTGCATTCTTGTTCTTCTGCAGCCCCCTCAACCTTGATCCATACCCGACACACCTTTCCTCTCTTCTCAGGGCAGGGTGGGTGTGCAAAGGCCAGTCCCTGTCCTTTAGCACAGGCCAGCATTCAGTGTGGAGAACGACAAAATCCCTGCACAACTGCTTGGCACCATGAACGCGTTAGCTTTGGCTTGAGAAGCATTCTATCATCTGCTGTGGGTAGTTCCTTGTTCATGGCATCAGAAAACTGTGAGGACCACGAGACCCAAATCCCTCACACCAAGTCAAACCATCAAACAAATCTACCCTTACGTGAGAACTTTGAACCCAGTGGGTCCTTTCAAAATTGATACCCAGTCTTCCCAATAAACCTTTCCCTTGGAGCCCATGGACCCCTTGAAACGTGAGCTGCATCAATCTACAAGTAAAATTTTTCAACGTGTGGATATCTGTTAAGAACAACTGGCCTGAATATTTTTATGGCCAGAGGATGTGCACATTCACCCAAGACAGAGTGAGAGAGAGACCATGCCCCATGGGGCACGGTCACACTGCAATCCCTTCTCCATTTCTCTCTCCTTTGCGGATTTGGGCACAAACACACATGCCTGGTACATTCCTCAGACCACCAGATCCAAATTTGAACCACTGTTTAGCCTTGTGGGATTCAGCTACCTTAACCACTAGGGCATGGGCTGGCCCTTCCTCTAAATCTACTAAAAAAAAAAAAAAAAAAAAAAAGAAAGTCACAAAATTTTACAAAGCAGCCATATTTCTCTCCACATATTCCATAGGGCTTTCCATTGCATGTACATTCTCTATGTGCCTGTCCTACCCCCACCTATATTTGCCTTTTTAAACATTTTTGTTTTTTTGCTGCTTCTAGGAGCATTTGCTACTGCTGAGGCTTTATAAACTTTTTATAAAACTCCCCTTCCCGAAGCCACTTCCTTCGTTTCCCTCCTAGTCCTTCTTTGACTTGTCATTTTAAAATAGTGAAGCCTTTGGGCAAGCCCCGTAGCATAGTGATTAAAGGGGCCAGATCTCTTATGGCTGTGGTTAAAATCCCAGTTCTGGTGGCTTGAAACACAAGCGTGCTGTGTGTGCATGTGCCCCCAAACTCAACAGGATGGAGAAATGGGGGAAAAGGGACTGCAGCATGACCATGCCCCATGGTCATGGGGAGGGTGCTCTCTCTCTGGTGAGCACATGTGCCCTCTGGTAACTACAAAAGCAAATAAACTAAAAAAAAAAAATGAGTAAAACCTCTATCTTTATCCTAACTCTATGGTTCTATTTTCTGCATGTCTCCTTGTCTTATGCCCAAAGCATATTTGTACAGAGCTTCAATTAAAAATTAACTTTGTGGTTTTTTAATTTCTCACATCATTAGTCTTCAGTGTAACTTTAGTACAACGAACACAGTCTTCATTGTATTGTAGGCTAACATATCATCATTTATTCCCACTACTAAAACATGCTGCAGGTGCACCTTTAGGAAGACTGTCTTCTGAAGAACTCTACGTCCTTATATGGTCACATTCAGAAGAGCAGAATGACTGATGGAAAGGTATAAAATGTCCTTATGCTCTTCGATTCTGGGTTCACTAATGCTTTCCAAAAGTATTACTGCAATTTTATACTGCAAGCAAAATGACTGATACAAAGCCTTGACCTGAAGGACGTAGTAAATTAAATCACAGATGTCACACCCACCAACGGCTCTCCTGCATTCACTCTGCCGGAAGTTCAGGTCACAGAGTTAAGTGTGTCTTTACATCCTTAATCAATTTCTGCATTTCAATCTTAAAATGTACAGATTATCATCTTCCAACATGACACAGAATAAACTATAAGGACTGATCAAAATGTTATTTATTATGACAATATTATGCTACTGCTATTTTCAGCTTATGACATTTTGTTTATGTCATTTAATCATATAAAAATACATAAGGCATTGCAAGCAAAATAATATTTATTGAAAATTCAGAAGAGTTACACTACTTAAGTACTCTGTTATGAAGAAAAATTAAGTTAAAAGAATTGACTAAAGTGCATTTTTTAGTTTCCACTCAAACTAACAAAAAACATTTTTAAAAACATATAAATCCACAGTTTAATTTACTCAAGAGTATAAACATGTATTTTCCTGTTTATCAACAAAACCCTAACGAAATATTTTGTAGAGGAATCTTTTCAATATGTCATCTTTCTAGATCCAATTTAAATGATAAAGTGGCATTAGTACCTAGTTCGCATAGATAACTGATTGTGGGCGCAGTTGTGCATGTAGAAACTAGTTTTGTTAACACAAGGTTTTAAAACTCTGAATCATCTGTCACTTAATTTATCATAAGACAATAAATAGCATTTCTAGTCATTTCTTGAGCATATTCTCTTCTTTTCCAGGTCAAAACCGACCAGTTTCAGAAAGGTGTTTGCTTAGTAAGTGCTGATGGCATAAATAAAATTAGCCATAATACTACCAAAGTAGCAACTATTACAGCCAGCCATTTACTGTTAGGAAGTATCTTGTTAGACTATCAAGATAAAAGCTTTTCAGATTTTCTTATAAGAGGAAGCCAGTTAAGCCAAAAAAGATGAAACGAAGCTGATTTTTCATAAAACTCATCATTTTACATTAACAATGGTCTGTATTTTTATCAAATTATTTTTATTCCTCAACAGGCAATACTAATTGAGTCAGAGGTATTTAGGTGATTCTATTTATTATTTCTATTAGCTCTATTCTGGATCTTTCTTTTAAATGAAGAAAGGAGCAGACAGGCCTAATTCAGGTACATCCCATCAGAAAACAAATGCACTACTCAGATGCTATATTGATGATGGTGGTGAGGAAATACCACAGATAAGCTGGTGTAGACCTGTGCTGCTCTGCCACAGGTATCGCAGAAATGGCACGCATACAGAGGTCAGCAGGTGGCATGGTGGTTAAGGTGCTGGACTCCTACATGGCCAACGGTGGTTCGAGTCCCAGATCCAGCAGCTTGAAAATCATACCAGGCACAAGATCCCCAGAGAAGAAAATGGATTGCAGTGTGGTCATCCCACCTGGGAAGTGATTTCTCACACTTTATCTCTCTGTCTCTCTTCAAAGAGTGTACATGCCCTATGGGAAAAGCCTACCAATAAAAAAGAAAGAAAGATAAAAGAACCAAAAAAAAGAGAAATGGCACTTGTATTCAATTAATGGCACTTGTATTCAATTAATGTTGTACAGTATTAAAACTTTGCTGTTAGTTTTATGTAACTACTGTGAAAATAGAGTGAATTTAGACTCTATTAATAAATTTACAGGATGGAGCTCATCATTAAATGCTTGTAAACATGTAAGTGAATCACCTAGGTAAGGAGCAGAAATGGTTTTCTTTTTATTTTTTGAGAGGTTTTTGCCTTAAGGTGCATGCACTTGCTGGGGAGAGAGAAAGATAGAGACAATGAAAGGGAAAGTGAAAAATCACTGGCCACACTGCAGTCCCTTTTCCTCTATTCTCCTCCTGGGATCTTGGGTGCATGCACACACCTGCCTGGCGGGATTTTCAAGTCACTGGGTCTGGGACTTGAACTGTGGTTGGTCACGTGGGAGTCCAGTGACATAACCGCTACACCATCTGCTGGGCCTCAGAAATGGTTTTAATAAAAGAGGATGAATTAAAACATAATGTGTCCTTTCACTAATATAGTATTTGTTTCCATTTGGTAACACCATCTAAACTGGTCTTTAACTGAAAAAGAAAAAAAAAAAAGTCTTAGTTCTTGCTTAACTGTGAAAAAATCTGGCGATTTGGGGAAAAGATCTAAGAATCAGTGTTAAACAAGTTGATGCAGATGAAATTCTTTTGGGTGTACGGAACAATGACAACTGACTTAGAAGAGAGCTCATCACAGGTCAAGAACGCTTCCCTTTCTCCCCTCTCACTCCACCAGCCCCAAAGCTCTCAGGGAACTGATCAACTTTCGGAGAAAAGTTCACTCTGGTGGCAGAAAAATGCAGAAATCATGTTAGCTATAATATAATGCAGTGGACCAGGAGCGAGCAGATAAAAATTTCCAAGTGAAATCACCTTGATTTCTCCAGGCCCCCAAAATATAAATGATAGCTCTGTAATCAAGATAATCTCCAAAAAGTCTTTAGGAATGTTTATGAGTTATTTAAACTAGGTTCATCAGAGAAGAAAAATATCACTGATTATTTTGCAAATAAAATATATCAAGTATCTTTAAATAAAAGTGTATTTATACTTTGCACCTAAATAGTTTCTTGTTAAGAATTACCACCACTCTCCCTTTTCAGTACCTCTTCCTTTCTGCATTTTAACTTTTTTTATATTTGAAGTATTGATAACTTAATGAATTTACTAATGGATGTTGATATACCATTCTTATTAAATAAGGAGGCCTCTGCTGATATGCTCAAGATGAGTTTGTGCTAAATTTAAAAATTATTGCTATAAGTATTAAAAATTTTATTGAATTTGATGAATTTCATAAGGAAAATAAACAATAGATGAAAGTTCAAAAACAAAATTTTGCACATAGAATATAAATATTATCTGAAGGCAGCTGATGAAAACCCAATACTATTTTCTACCAAATAATGGCTTTACTTCATTTTATACCAAATTCTAAATTTTTTTACTCCAATTTACTCTTAGATTCAAGATGATATAACATTAGTCTTAATGAAGATTACTATTCCTATAACTTCTTCTGCATTTTCTTCATATATCTAGAGGCTCAATGTAACAGATTTGATATAAAAGTATTACAATTGTGGGCGATATCTGATGGAAACGTTTAAAAAAGTTTTGATCATGAATCTGTACCAAAATAAAGCTTCTGATATATTTTAAAAATCATCCTTGATGACTAATGACGTAAGCAAAAATACTTGAACTAAGTTAACATTTACATATAAAAATATATAATATATACACTGCAGTGATCTTGATGGTATCTTGAATACAGTATTATAAATCGGAGTACTACCAGTCTGGTGAAAAAGTTCATGTTTTAAAGTATGTATTTTAAAAAAAAAAGCTCAGAAGACAAATTACATTATTTTTTAACTTAACATTTTACATCTTCCTCATCAACTAAGATTCCTTGTTTATGTTAGTAAATGGGCTTGAAGAATATGGAATAACTGAAGGTATTGCTCTGGAAGAAGCCTGGACTGTCTCAGTATTTTGTAGTTTATCATTATCTGGATTTTTTCTTAGTCATGAATCCCTTTATGGCTTTTTTAGTCTGCCCATTCAGATCAATAAAAGACTGTTGTAAGGAAAGAGACATTTATAGAAAGAGTCCATAAATCCTGTATTTTGTCAGATATTTACTTTCTGTCCTGAAGGAGGAAGTGCCTACAAAACTCAGAAACAACAGGGAGAGCTCAAGCCGCAAACAGTAGAGTGGGGGCCATTCTACCAGCCAGCACTTTTCCCACCAAGCAGTCTCTGTTTTGTTTGGAAAAACAACAACAAAGACCATTACTTCTTTCCCTTGTTGCAGTTTATCTGGCTGGCCATGGTGTAGGCTTCTTTAGAGTTCTCTGATATTCTGCTAAGGTCACACACACTATTCTAAGATCACATACCCACTTTCAAAGTGGGTTGAAATGTAATTAAACAGACTCAAGACTAAAATTAAACTGAACATAATTTGCTCTTTTTCTTGAATGTGATGTGAGAAATAAAAAATTCCTGCCTTGGGAGTCATAATATCAGGTTCTCTTGATCTCAAGGCTGAGTTATATAACCAAGTTATTTAACTTTTCTGAGACCTCCATCTCCTCCAGTAAAAAATAAGGGAATTGTACTGGACAACACCCTTTTGGAAAGTCCCTTTCAAATCCGGTTGAAACACTAAGTCGGAATCTCACATGATGCCTCTGGTTTATCATTATAAAGGTCAACTAGCACTCAGTGTACTATAAAATGATTCTGATTTGGGGTTTTGATGTTTATATCATGGCTAGTGGGAGTTTTCTATACTTCCAGCAGATAGTCATAAGTATCTGGCTCTCCAATAAAAACATAACTGAGATATTTCTTACGTTATCCATAAAATTTACTTTGACATTCACTGGGATGGTCTGGAGGAAAATCCTGTTGCCTATGTCCTTACTATCTTCTTGTTGAAATCCTGTTCTCTGCTCACCTGTGTGGCAAAAGGATAATGGGGGTAAAAAAGATTTTTGGATAAGGTATTTATTTCTTATTGAAATAAAGAATGATAGAAGTAGTTTTATTCTTTGATGTTTTTTACAATTTTATTTTTTTGACTTTCAAAACTAACTTTTTGGAAAATTATTGCTAATACTTAAAACCAAGGATCTGCTGTAGTTTACTGCTACAAATAAAGAACAACGCATTACTGCCAAAATATGAACATCGTGCCAAAGGACAACAGAGTTTGGTACTAATGTATTATGGCTATACGTTTCGCAAGTTCTTATGTTTAGTTATTTTCAGGCTGGAGACAACAGTAGAAGATTCATCACTTTGCTTCCACTATTCCAAACCAGAGGGCAAGCATGTTGAATTCAAATCTAGAGAAGGGTTTTGTGGAACACCAGCTGTAATTCTGGGAGTAGGATAAATAATTTCTTCAACAGTTACATAGGTACCTAATAAGAAACCAACAACGCCAGTAAACGCTATAGAAATATTTTTCAGGATCATCCATATATTGTACTGTTCCTTAGAAAAGGTAAGAATTTCAACCAAAGGCGGTAGGATCAGGGCCAACGTGCTGCTGCTCACAGCTCCAACAAAGGAAATGACAATGTCTAACCGAGGGATGAGAACAGCTCCCGCACCTAGAAAGTAAACACATTTTGTCTTTACTTAAATGTTTGTTAATGTCAATACTAAATACACATTTAAAAAAAAAATTAAAGGTAATTAACCTAACTATTAACTTATAGAAAAATCTGCTATATTTTGGTCTGGGCTAAAATAAGGAAACAAAGAAACCAAACAGTGAGTAACATCTCTTGGACTTTCACGTGTCAACCGTGTTGTTTTATAAAAACAAACTTTCTTTTTTTAAGGTTTTCGCCATAGGGTGTGTGTGCTCACCAGAGAGAGACAGAGAGAAGGAAAGTAAGAAATCAGCCACCCCTGGGGGATGGCCATGCTGTAATCCCTTCTCCATTCTCCTCTCAGGATGTTAGACACACATGCACATGCACCCTGTGTGATTTTCAAACCAACAACCCAGGACTCACAGTTGGCCATGTGAGAGTCCAGCACTTTAACCACCATGTCACCTGCTGGCCATATGTAAACAGTTTTTAATTTTTTCCTGTAAGATTCTGGACCAAGAAATTTGGATAGTTTATTTCTGAAGCATTTGAATTACTCTGCCTGCCATATGGGCTCATTCTTTAATGGACAAAACGTGGGCGGGGGTGATATAAAGGGGAAAGAGATAGCTATTCCTTACAGTAGAATTCTGATTAGCCAATATAGAAGGAACAATGGAAATATTATTAAGCAAACACCACCATAATCAATGGGCAGGAAGAGTCACTGAAGGATGCTACAGTGAGGGAGCAAAAACAGGATGAGATCAGGATGTTGGCATAGTCTCAAAGTATCTCCTACAAGACACTAGCTAAGGAAGACATAGTATGTTTACACTGGGAGCCACCTTACCCAAGTGAGAAAAGTTGACATCTCCAAAAAGACTTTGCTGTGATACACTAAAAAGTGCACAGTATCACACCTGTGAATTCTTCATAAAAATGCTTAACTTCAGTATAATCTTGAGAAAGCATCAGGCAAATCCAAATTGAAGGATATTCTTTTTTTTTTTTTTTTTTTTTTTTGGAGAGGTTTTTGTTATAGGGCACGTGCGCTCGCCAGACAGAGACAGAAACAGAAAGATAGAAAGCGAGAAGTCACCCCCCAGGGGGATGGCCACACTGCAATCCCTTCTCCTCCATTCTCCTCTTGGGATCTTGGGCACGCACGCACACGCGCCCGGTCTGAGTTTAAGCCACTGGGTCCGGGACTTGAACCGCGGTCGACAACATGGGAGTCCAGCGACATAGCCATTACACTAACTGCTGGTCCCTTGAAGGATATTCTACAAAATTACTGATACTTCAAAAGTGTCAACGTCAAGACAAGGACTTTCATTCAAGATTGGATGAGACTACAGAATGATAGATATGACAACTAAATCTAGAAAAGAATATTAGTGGGAAGATTGGCAGAATTAAAATAAAGCCTATAGATTAGTAACATGTATTTATGTTTTAAATGATTGTAATGTGGTAATAAAAGTTGTTAACATCAGAGGAAGCGGAGTAAAGGGATTATAGTAGCTCTACTTTCTTTCACACCTTTTCTATCTGATAAGGCAAAGAAGTTTGAATAGTTTATTTCCAAAACATTTGAATTACTTTGCCTGCTATACTTTAAGTGCTATTAATCCAGTAGATATTTGCTGATGAGATTATCTTGAAATATGTTATCTGGTAATTTTATTAGTAGACAAAAAAATGAGGTATATATACTTTAGGCAAATCTAACAGATAAAAACTCAAATAGACAAAAATCATAAAGCAAAGGAAAGTTTAAGACAAAATGTTTATTCATTATAAATATTCACTGTAGGACTGCTTAAATAGGTTTCCTGTTATAATTTAAAGATAGCTGTTACAAATAAATCTGTTAAGTACTAATTAAGCTTTTCAATATTTCCCAAACTATATTATAGAGAAAAAAAATGTGTCCATAAGGCATACATCTTCTTCTGGTATGAAAATAAAAGCTTACTTTAACTCCACTGTTTAATCTAAAGTGTGAAAGCACATAATTGGAGCACAAAACACTTGACAAAACAGCATCAAAAACAAAGCTGTGTTGGTTAAGGAAGCTGGATCCCACATGGTACAATTTAAGCCCGGGACCCGGTGGGTTGAAAAACATGCCAGTGTCTGTGTGTGAGTTCCCAGAATCCTGAAAGGAGGGAGAAATGGAGAAGAGATTGTGGCATGGCCATCCCCCATGGTGGGTGTTTTCTCTTTCCCTCTTTTTCTCCGTCTCTTTCTCTGGCAAGCATACATGTCTGCTGGAAAATTTTTAAACAAAATTTAATTTTTTAACAAAACTGTGTAAAACAACCTAGCTCATTAATTTTAATCACAAAAATAGTTAATGGTGCTCTTTACTGATGTAAGGTAGACTATCAGGATACAGAATGGTACATTTTTTTGATCTGCAGAAGCAACTTAAATGATGGATTTTATTGTATTTTTTTTCTAGTATTCTAGAAACTTCTGAAGATTTATGGGTTTTGGTACTCTTATATAGTCACTGTCTACTACAAACAGAAAGAATGCTCTATGGGCCAGCATTTGGTGTGGTGGTTGAGGAGCTGGACTCCCACATGGCAAACTGCAGTTCAAGTCCTAGACCTGGCAGCTTGAAAATTAGGGACCAGCAGTTGGCATAATGGCTATGTCGCTGGACTCCCATGCACTCAACCTTGGTTCGAGTCCCAGACCCGTGGCTTAAACTCATGCCAGATGCGTGTGCATGCATGCCCAAGATCCCGAGAGTAGAATAGAGGAGAAGGGACTGCAGTGTGGCCATCCCCCATTGGGGGTGACTTCTCATGTTTTGTCTCTCTGTCTCTGTCTTTCTGGTGAGTCACACACCCTTTAGCAAAAACCTCTCCAAAAAAAAAAAAAAAAGAAAGAAAGAAAGAAAGAAAATTACACTCGGGTGTGTGTTGTTGTGTATGTGTGTGTGGACCCAAAATTCCAGGAGGAGAATGGAAGAGAAGGGATTGTGGTGTGGCCATCCTCCTGGGGTGGGGGAGGGTGATTTCTCACTTCCCCTCTCCTTGTCTCTCTCCAGCAAAAAAATCTTAAAAAACAAAAACAAAAACAAAAAAACTCTCTCCAAGCCAAGGACTTCTCAAATTAGAAATAACAGAATGAACAAGTTGGAAAGTAATAGAAATAGTGTTTAATAAATGTTATAGATTCAGTTCATGCACAGAACTGAAACAGTGGTCTCAATGTTCATTATATTTTGAAATTTAGCAGTTAGTAGTATAGGTTAGCTCCTAAAATAAAACGTGCTTTTTTGTCTCTTTTGTCCAGTGTCTTTGCCAGTGTCTCTCCATTCTGCTCCCTCACCTGAGACAGCATATAGACCAGGTAAGGTCCTACATACAAGGGAACATTCTTAAGCTTTTAAGTTCCACTAAGGCCTTTTGAAATGATGAGTCAAATACTAAATGGATACAGAGACATAATAACATAATCCAAGCAGATAAGCCCACTACTTCAAAGATCAATACAACAAACTTGGATTCAGTACTGGAAAGGATTAGGGAACCTTAAGAGACCTGCACTTTTCAAGGCAGATCCAGCAGAGCCTCCATTCTCAGTGCTGGAGCTGCACGGCTTGCTCTGTGACTGTTACCAGGTCCTGTCAGCTGTCTGCACACACAAGTCAGTAAGCAGCATGCCCCCAAATCTTGTCAAGTGCTTTGGAGAACAGAAAAAAAACAGTGCTGTCATGCATATCAGTTGGTATTCACTTTAATTTGGAAGGATATGCCGCAGACTCAAACGAACTCAGTGTCCAGTGCTATGTTCCAACAAGGCACGGGGGTATATTGCGTGTTTTTGTTTTATTTGTGCAGAGGACAATGCTGTAACTATTGTAATTCTTAAATATGGTTGAGTGGCTGTCACTATTTTTAAATGAACAGAAGAAACAGCAAAGCGAAGGCTGCATTTCTCTATGCAATGGACTTAAGTGTAGAGAAAAAGCCCCAGCTGTTGGGTGCAAACTCACGGCAGCAGGTGTGCGGTAGAGTCTGTGCCTCAGCAGATACGCAGCTCCAGCAGAAAGAGGCCAGCCAATGTGCAGAAATGAATGGAGTTACGGCAAATTATGACCCCTCTTTAACATTGCCCTCAAGCTCTTTTAACTGAATTTCGGTTACAGATTTTAAAAGAGAATATACCAACAAAATAGGACTGTCTTGCATCTATTGATAAAGGACTTTTATTGAAATTAGTCTTTTTATTTGGTCCAGTTATCAAAATGTCAATAAAAGCAATGTATAAAAAATAAATATTTTAAACAACACTGACTATCATTAATCATCAGGACGGGCTTACTGACTTAATTCCTCTATATGATTTTCCTTATTACTTGATACAATTTATTTAACTGGCTATTCTGAAAATAAGTTTTCTCTGCTTTTTTCAGCATTGCTTTTCTCTTTTCAAACAAAATGTGATGACCCTAATTCCTTAGGTCTAGGCACAAGCTCCATTCGCTCAGGCAACTTGGTGTAGCTTACAGAACTGCTGAGAAGTTCCAGTCAAACCACTCTCTAGCCTTGAACGGTCCAAGACAGGCATGACATCTTATCCACAGAATTCCCAAAGCTGCTTGTTCCTCAGAACACCTGTAACCTCGTCCCTGGCATCACTCGAGGTAATCCCAGGTTAGTCAGTGCTGCATTCATCCTTATATTTGGGTAATAATAATCACAGTGAAAATAATGATCATAACTTTCTGCTACTTTGTTTATATCATTATTTTTAAAGAATGATTTAAAGAGAGCGAGAGAGAAAGGAAGAAAGTAAGCTGATAGGTTCAAGACTCAAACCATGGCCGGCCAGATGACAGTCCAGCGCCTTTACCACCACATCATCTGCTGGCCCCTCATTATTATTTTTTAATTTGCTAGAGGGTATAGGCACCCGCCAGAGAGAGACACAGAGAGAGAGAGGTAAAGAGAGAAAGCATCTCCCATGGGGAATGGTCACACTGCAATCCCTCTCTTCCATTTCTCCTTGTGGAATTTTGGACACACACACACACACACACACACACCCATCACATTTCTTAAGCCACTGGATTTGGGGCTCAAACCACACAGTCAGTCATGTGGCATCAACAGCCTTAACCACCATGCCACCAGCTGGTCCAGGTGTGTATTATTTTAGCCTCATGAAAACACCATATGGAAGTCTTATTTTCACTTGATAGTGAAGATAAGAGAGACTCAGTGGTGGTGTGTAACCTGCTTACAGATATCAGCAGAGAAGTTGGAGGGCTGAGTTTGAACCCCCAGCTCTGTTTGACTCCAAAAGTTACACTCTTTCCATTGTAACAAACTCAAGCTCCCTCTCCCTGAAACTCCATTACTGATGCTACCTTGTGCAGGCATTTTGTGACATGAAACCTTAACAAGACATTGTATACTCCTTAAAATAATAAGAAAATAAACCACTGACACAAATGAAAGAATCACTTCTCCTGTAAATAGTCATGAAGAAAAAAAAGGTTATCTACACAAAAGTTATCAAAAATAAAAAATCCTAAAAATAAAACAGAACCAAAATAAAATGTATATCAGCAATGTAAGAGGTCCCTTATGTACTTGGCTTTAGTCACCACCAACCTCATTTTCAAAATAATTTTACTATTACTTTTAAGTGTGATAAGATCTGGTTTGTGTTTTTCTTAAACAGTATAGGAGAAGAACAGTATTTTAACCCAAAAAATGTCCTAGCTAGGTAAATAACATTTTTTAAATATTAAAAGTATCTACTTTAAGACACTTTTTAAAAATTCAACAATAAAATAATTACTAGAATATAAATACATAGTGATACTTACAAGTAATACTAACCAAAAAGGACCGTATTCCAAATTCACAGATTTGCTTCCATTTACCATGAAATTTAGACGTGATCCCAGGGATAATGATTTCTGCTGGAACATAGAACTGAATTGAATAGGTCACAAAAATGCCAAAGGAATACAGGATTTTCACTGACTGATATAACCTGTTGAAAACAAAATCTGAAATTAGTCATTCTTCTTATGAATCCCACTTTCCTCCTTTTTATTTTTAATGTTAAGTAAGAATTTCCATACACAAACTTAAGCCAGAACCTTCCTAACTAAGTTGGTAAAGAAGCCAGCTGATCTCCACTGACTCCATCTGTAGATGAACGATGAGCAATTTATTCTGACAAGCCTGCAAGGCTTGAAAATGTGGCATACAAAGCTTTGGGGCATATTGCTGGGAAGATTTCATTCTGGACTAAGCAAATGTTCTCAAAGTTGGACTCAGCCCCATGAAAAGCTCATGTTTTCTCAACTTTCTTTTAAAAAAGTGAACATTCTAGATATCTTTGAAATCTTGAGTCATAATCTCAGTGATCTATACACAGAAGATAAGGTCTTTGTCACAGGGTTCATGCACTCACCAGACAGAGCGAGCGAGAGAGAGAAAGAGAGATACAGAGATGGTGAGAGGGAAAGTGAGAAATCATCCCCCAGGGGGAATGGCCACACCACAACCCCTCCTCCTCCTCCTGGGATTTTGGGCATGTACTCACATGCCCAAACCATTAGATCCAGGACTTGAACCATGGTCAGCCATGTGGGAGTCCAGTGCCTTAACCACTACACCACCTGCTAGACCCCAGATAAACTTAATGATAGTTCTCCTTGCTTAAAAATCTTGATAGAAATGTCGTTAGTTGCAGAAATGTCATCAATCTTAAGTCCGAAAGGAGGACATCTAAATAGTTTCAACTTGCAAAGTTCTAAACTATACATCGTACCTGTGTTAAAACTGCATTAATAAGAAATAGAGTTGCTGGGTTGAGTTGCTGTTACTATATTGTCCAAGTAAACTTCTCTCTTAGATGCCTGGGTGTCAAAACAGCACAGCAATGTTCAGTTTGGGAATTTATCTTTAGACTTACAAAGATAATTAGATTTCTTTAGATTCCAACAAGGAGACAGCCTCCTGCCAAAACTTTGTATGTTGGCCAGCAGGTAGCATGGTGGTTAAGGTGCTGGACTCCCATGTGAATGACTGTGGTTCAAGTACCAGACCTAGTGCCTTGCATTCTCTCTTTCTCTCTCTCTCTCTCTCTCTCTCACTGTGTCTCTCTCTGGTGAGTGCATGTGTCCTATAGCAAATCGAAAAATAAATAGAGATAAATATATGATTCTTTTAAAAATGAGTATACATAGATAACACTTAGAAACTACATCCTTTCACTATGGGAAATATTAACAATATTTCAAAAATAGGATGATCTATGCTTGAAAACGAAATCTATTATACTGATAGCAAAAAAAAATTAGCATCTCAGTAAAGGGTAAAAATGTATATTTTAATAATTATTTTGTAGTCAACATGTGGAATAAGATTATGAAGGGGGAACAATGTTTCTCAGCAAAAACGATTAGTTTTAAAAACACAGGCTTTCAAAATTTGCAAGGCTTTTATACTTTCTCTATGTTGGCTAACCAATCTTTGACCCAAATTTTCAGGAATGGACATCTTTAAATTGTTGAAAAGCCAAGTTGGAAAATAAGTTGTTGCCTGATTCTTTCTCTCAAGGTTGAAGACAGAAGCTGCCTTTGAAAATAATCTGACCTCCGTTTGCTTCTTGGATCCTTCTAGATTCAGGTTGAGAACTCTGAAGGTTTACCTCTGTCCAGAAAAAAAAGAAGTTATCTTAACTAAGGACTAGCTATAATCCTCACCTCGTCTAGGTTTAAAACTAAGACAACTATGGTTATCTAGCACTCATCACTAGGTTGAATGGCTTGAGGCAGAAAATTCCAGTAACATGTTCACTAGAATGTAACATTTACCAAACAAAATTTTCTGTAAGGAAATATTTGTCTTGACTTTCTTTTTTTTTTTTTTTTTTTGGAGAGGTTTTTGCTATAGGGCGTGTGTGCTCGCCAGACAGACAGAGAGAGACATAGAGACAGAAAGCAAGAAATCACCCCCCACGGGGGATGGCCACGCCGCAATCCCTTCTCCTCCATTCCCCTCTCGGGATCTTGGGCACACACGCACACACGCCCGGCGTGAGTTTAAGCCACTGGATCTGGGACTCGAACCACGGTCGACTACATGGGAGTCCAGCGACATAGCCACTAGGCTAACTGCTGGTCCCTGTCTTGACTTGCTTTCTTGCTTTTCCCTATTTCTGTCATTTCTTAGGGTACTGGTTCTAGGCTTTCCTCTAAATGAAAAGCGGGTGTCTAGCCAGGCATTCTTGTTTTTTAAATTATTTTATTTAATTTTATTTATTCATCATTTATTTTAATTTGACCAGACACAGAGAGAGAGAGAGAGAGAGAGAGAGAGAGAGAGAGAGAGAGAGAGAAGGGAGGGAGGGAGAGAGAGAGGAAGCGAGAAAGCAAGCCACCAGGCCCAGGACTCAAACCATGGTCGGCCATGTGGGAGTGTCCAGCGCCTTAACCTCCACGCCATCTGCTAGTCCCTAGCCAGGCATTATTGAATAGTAATGATGATTTACAAGAGCCATAACAGAACCATTCTAACTGGAGAGCCTTAACAACTAGGGAAGAGGTGAGAGGTAGGGACCTCAGGAAAGGGGAGGATTAATTAGAACTACTACAGAGGCAGGTCAACCCAGGAAGGAATATACCAAAAGCAATCCCACTTATTCTTGCCCACACTCTTTATCATCCAGGGACAGGAACTTCTGAACCTGAGTGTGTGCATACTCCCACTTTAGTCCCAGCTCTCATAAGATTTCCCTTAAATGCTTTAGTGAATAAAGGAAGGGAAGAATTCTGAGATTGCTTCCACCTACACTTTATATTTGACATTAAAAAAAGACTTGTCAAATTGGCCCACCCACAGTGGTACATGCTGCTAAAAATACTCTTCAAATTTATCTCTAAAGTTACCAATTTTTAATTATCATTTTTAAGATTTAATCTAAATATTATTCTAGGTAGGCAGAAATACCACTCTATTTTCTAGACATAATGCTGTCTTTGAAAAGATGACCTCTATTACCCTATGCCTTAGCCTTGGTTCTCTTACACTAAGCCTTCTTAAGATTCTAGCCCATTAAGTTTCTAGTTTCATATCATTAAAAAAAAAGGGGGGGGGTGCTGACCCCATTGTGTGGCAGTTAAATGCTATGAGTAGGGAACCAGATCTCACAGAGCCAATCATGGTTCAAATCCCAGCCCTGGTGGCTTGAAAAACATGCCAGGTGCATGTGGTATGAGTGTTTGCAATTCTGAAAGGATGGAGAAATGGAGAAAAAGGATTGCACGGTGATCACACCCCACTGGAGGGATACTTTCCCTCTCTTTCTTTCTGGCAAATGAACCTACTCTCTGGCAATTAAAAAAACAGAACTGCAGGGTACAGGAGCTGGCATCATGGTTAAGGCACTGAACTCCCACATGGCTGACCACAGTTTGAGTCCCAGATCTGGTAGCTTGCTTTCCTATTTCCCTCTCTCTCCATCTTTCTCTGCTCAGATTGGTCACATTAAAAAATCAATAAATAAAAATTAATAATTACTAAATTTATTTATTAATAATAATAAATAAATAAATAAAAATCAATTAATTAATTCTTTAAAAAGAAACCAAAGTGCATTTTATGGAAAGCAATTTATATAATAAACAATAAAATGGGCTGATGAAATAAATACTAAATAAACAACTCTTGTTTGTGGTCATGACTCTCCATTTTGAACTTTTTTTTTTTTTTAATTTTGACCAGAGAGACAAAGAGAGAAAGAAAGGGGAAGTAAGAAAGCAAGCCACCAAGGGTCTGGGATTCAAACTCCAGTTGGCCATGTGGGAGTTGAGCACCTCAACCACCACACCACCTGCTGTCCCTCCTCCTAAAATATTTAAAACATGTTCTTATGTTGAAATACATTTGTAAAATGTCAGCTAAAGTAAATTAAGACTGAAAAGAAGAAAAGCTAGCACACTCCATGTGTGTCCCTGGTGCAACTTGGAAACTCTCCAGGGTACAGTCCTCTGTCATGACTGACTTCCTCTGCACATGGTCCTGACAGCAACGAACACCCAGGACTTAAATGATTACTAACTGGTAGGCAAATTCTCACCAGGGAGCTGGTCAGAAGGCAGAATTTCTGCTCTTGTTAGTTTTCACTAATCTGGTGAGAAAATTAAGGTTTCACAGACTTAGTTATCAAAGTAGCCAAAGTAGCAAGAATTTAGCATTTATTCTTTGCATTTATCAAAATTAAGGAGTTACTTTCCATTTATTAGTAAGGGAGTGAGTCTGCAAGGTAATCACAGTCGATGCCTTTTAAAATTTTCTGAAGGACAACCTCTGGAAGATGGAAAATCGTTTATGTTGCTACATTTGGCAGAATATTATTTTAATACTAAAGAGAACATTAAGATGCACCATTTTATTTTATTACTCATAATGAATCACAACTGCGCTGTGAAAGAACTTTGGGCAGATATAATGTGAAGATGATCAGTAAAATAGTGAGAACCATACATTATGGGATATATGATTTTACTAGAAATGCAGTATCTTTGGCTTTTAGGCAGCAAGGACAGGTATTATCTTTTTATAACACCGCATCCGTATTAAAAGAACCCATGTTTTACTCCTCTACTTGACTCAAATTTTTAACAAGTTACAATTTTCTAAATCTTAAAAAAAAAAAAAAAAATAATCCCACAAGGATCCATAAATCCATAGGTGGTTTCCTCTGAGAATTACCAAAAAAGAAACCTATATTATACAAATAAAGAAATCACAGTAAAAAAATTTAAACATTTAAGCCACATATCGAAGAGCACAGCTCATCATCAAATACGGTATATTACGTGTATAAAATACATAAGCGAGGGTAACAAACTCATGTCCACCTACCACACATCCTGGGGAAGGTTTAAAGTTATGCTGCCTTTGATTTCGTCCCGAAAGCACATGTATCCCAAAGTGGCTAATGTTACATACAAAGCTGTAACAATTCCCATGCCAATGTTCAATGCCTGGGGGAAGCGTTTTGACTCTTTCATTTGGTTTTCCAATGGAAGGACCTAAGAAAAGAATATAATTCCTTTTTTAAAGTGAACATGATACAAGTCATTCAAAATAGCACACTGTCTCTTATACATACAAATTGGTCTTTTTTATAATTTATACATGGATTTTTTTCCTTTTAAACACATATAATTGATGAAGTATCTTCCTATGTGCTATATATTCTTTTGCACTACATATTTTTAAATTTTTATAACGATTTAAAATCAGCTCTTGGCAGGAAAATCTGTCAGCCTCTCTTTTTTTGTTGTTAACTTTTTTAACCACCCTTTCAATTTTGGAATAATTTAAGAACTATAGAAAAGTTGCAAAGATAACATAGTGAGCTTCTGTATAGCCCTGACCCAGTTCCCCTACTGTTAAGATCTTACATTACCTTGTTGCATTTGTTATAACTAAGAACAAACACTGGCACATTACTATTAACCATGCTTCCTATTTCATGTGGATTACATTAGTTTTTCCACTGTACCACACTGCATTTCATCACCACGCCTTAGTCTCTGCTAGTCTCTGTTGCTAAGTCTTCCCTTACTGTTCGTCACCTTGACAGTTCTGAGGAATACTGGTTAGGTGTTTTACATAATGCCCCTTTATTTGGGTTTATCTGATGTTTTCCTCATGGTTTGAAGGGATTACAGGTTTTAGAGAATACTACACAGGGAAGTGCCATTCTCATCACTCATATTATCAACACAGTTTATCACTGGCAAAGTCTGTTGATCACCTCGGGTAGTTTGCCTGTTTCTCTACTATGAAGCTGTTTTTCTCTCCCCTCACCATATTCCGTTTATGGAAAACAAGCCTCCAATCCAGTTCACACTTCAGAGAGGGAAACTAGCAATACCTCCTGGAGGGAGAAGTATGTACAGAAATTATTTGTGATTTTCCCCTAGGCACTGATTAACTGAGTCATTTATTTATATTAGCTTAGACTCATGTATATTTGTTTTATTCACTGAGTTATAATCCAATATGGTACTCTGTTATTTATTTCCTTACTCATACTGTTCTACTTTCACCATTGTGAATTCCATCAAGTTGGCTCCCGTGTCATTTTGACACACTCCATTCTGTTGTTTGAGTATTTCCTTACTTTCTGAAACTACAAGATGTTCCAGATTCAGCCTGAATGTCCTTGCTTCAGCTCTGGAATCAGTCATTTTTCCCAAGAACTTTTGCTAGAGAATGGTCTTTAGAAATCAGGACCTGGGTGCTGGGTGTGCTCATTGCTATGGGGTATCACTGCTTACAGTCCTCTCAGGAGACAGAGCGAGGACTACATGCATGTACACAACTCATCTACACACACATCCACTACTGTTCCTATTTCTATCCACTGGCATCTACTGTCCGTCAACTTTAGGAAGACTAGTAAGTGATTTTCATTATGTGAAAAAATTGAATCTTTAAAGAAAACAGAAAAAGGCTAATTTAAAAATTATGCTTTTGTGGACCAGCCAGTGGTGGTGATTAAGGTGGCCCGATCCCACACTGCCAACTATACAGCTGGAGTTCTGGACCTAGTGGCTTGAGAAATATGCCAGGTGTGTATGTATGCATGCACAAAATCCCAAGAGAGAGAAATCAAGGAGAAGGGATTGCAGCAAGACCATCATGGATAAGGAGATACTTGCTTGCTCACTTTCTCTCTCTCTCTCTGGGGACTATACACACCCTCTGGAAGAATTTAAAAAGAAACAAAGAATGAAAAATCAAATCTTTTAGATAGACCTTCAGAGTTTTAATCACACAGTTCAATCATACAGTGAAAGATACCAAGTAACAATAAGAGCAAGCTTACTGCACGCTTACAGTATGTTAGGTGTTATTCTAGAACGTCTGAATGCAGCATCCCACCGTCCTCACGGTAACCATATGAGATAATAACTCTGACATTAACCCCGCTCCTCATGGAGTCAGTCAGTAGCTTATGGCAACATTAACTTAGCAGTGGAAAAGAGAGAAGAGAACAGTTTGGATGCTGCAGATCCTGCAGACTGAAAGACGGGGCTGTGCTCAAGAATGGGACCAAGGCAGCTAGAAAAAAAGAAAGAGAAAGAACTCAGTGTTTCCTGAGGCTTCTTCTGTGTCACACAACATTGCAGGTGATTTGGGTGTCATCTCCTTTATTGCACAGGTTTGAGAAATATGAAAGGAGAATCGGCTTGCCTCAACTATTGATTGGAATGGGGACCCAAGGACAGAATGAAAAGAATTACTATGATGTTTCAAACTAAGCAACAGAAATTAAAACTAAAAAAGAAAGAGGCATGAGAAAATGAAGATAATTTTGAATAAAAAGTTTGTGTCAGACTTTGGCGTAGTTAACTGAGATGTTAGAAACAACACCTAATTGGAAATGTCTAAGAGTTCACCAGAATTCAGAAATGAGAATCTACAGCAATGTTTGTAACAGTGATAACTGAAATTGTAAGAATTTGAGAATTCCATGGGACCAGAAGATGGCATAATGGTTGCGTCACTGGACTTCCTCATGGCCAACTGCAATTCGAGTCCCAGACCCAGAGGCTTGAAACTCACACTGGGAGTGTACATGTGCGTGCCCAAAATTCTGAGAGGAGAATGGAGGAGAAGGGATTGCGGCATGGCCATGTCCCCCAGGGGTGATTTCTTGCTTTCTCTCTGTCTCTCTGGTGAGCGCACATTCCCTGTACAAAAATCTCTCAAAAAAACAAAAAAACATTTTTTTTTGAGAATTCCTAAAGGAGAATTTAGAGAAGACAGTAATCAAAGTAAAATGGTATAAAATTGTCTTTTAGATCTGTTTTGACTGGGGTTCACATAATAGATGTCTACAGATCATTTTGTTCCCTAACCAAACCATCAGACTACAAGACATAAGCTACAAACAAAATAGATGGCAATATTTTATCTTTCCCAAATCTATAAATTCTAGGCTATAAATGGAGTGGAAGCATCTTTAATGGAAATATTTAAGATCTCAGAATTCTCAGAAAATTTGTATCTCTTGGTTTTAGCTTTATGACAACATTGTTTCTCAGAGCAAACATGATAGCCCAAATCTAAGAGTTCATACTTGACTCTTCTTATAAAAAAAAAAAAAAAGTTAACTTTGTAACTATTTCAATTACCTTAGCTTTATGATAACATTGTTTCTCAACATAATAGCCCAAATTTAAAAGAAGAGTTCATACTTGACTCTTCCTATATAACTGTTAACTTTGTAACTATTTCAATTTGTGACAAATAATGTAGTCCATAAAACATGTTTGGGATGTGCCTGAATACAAGCATTACAGATAAAACAAAACTGGCTATGAGTTCATTATTTTTGAAGTAGTGATGCTTATATAGGTGGTTATACTACTCTCTAAATTTTACATAGATGTGAAACTTTCCATAATAAAATGTTAAAAATTATCTAGGCTAATTTTCTCATTTTATATATAAAGAAAAATAGAATTATAGAGCCTAAATGATTAAATTCTGGTTAGTGGACCAACTAAACTATAATTCAAGTCTATCATACAAAGTAGAAATCATTTTCTAGTAATAAAACTGGAACAACAAAGTAAAGACATACTTCTTTAAAATAACTTAAATCTTATAATTGTTTTTATAGCTGAACTATATAAATCTTTATGCTGACTTAAAATTTAATAAACTATTGATAATAATAACTAAGTTCTTACCACTCCTATGCCTTCAAAAGCAAACACAGCAGTACCAAAAAAGAGGGGGTATTTCTTCCAACCAGCCACTATTGGAAGGTTATGGGGATCTGGCATGTTCTGGAGAAAGTACAAACAAACAAACAAAAAGAAAGATTACATCTTTCCTTATTGTGAAAAAATTTAAATGAAAAGAGCAAATTTATATACTTCTGAGCTTTGCAACAGAAAATGTGGGTTACAAAAGTGAATACGACTTTGCATAAACACTTCAAGCGTCCTATGTTAAATGTAGCCAAGCTGTTAGGATTTCTCTGCCAAAAGCAACCATTTCCCTTATGCCTACACAATTCATCTGATCGCCCCATTACCTGTTTCCACCTGCAAGTAACTCCCAGGCTGTACAAACTGGGGATAGCCCCTGCCACAACAGGAAATATATAAGCATATCCAACGTCTGGGCTGAGAGACATCGAGTCAGTTATCAACCGCTGCTGTTTGTGCCCCACGAAATTCACTCTCCACTCTGCTTTCATTGCTCTTTCAGTTCTTGATAGCTGGTTGCTGAGTTTGGCTTTCTACTCATAACTCTGTTGCTCCTAGGACAGGTCACCTTGTGGCCGTAGAGCTGAGCCTTGGACCTGATTGTCATTACATTTATTATTTGTGCACATATGCTACAACTATGGCTGTGATTACATGGTCCTGGCTTCTAGCCCTGTTCCAACCCTTACTATCTGACAAATTCACACACTGCACGTCTTGTTCAGGATGTCTGGCTCCACAATGTCTGGCTTCAGCTACAGAAAGTCTGGTCTCTCCTCTCTTCACTATCACGTGTTCTCGGCTTTATCTCATGGGAAGTAGAATTCAAGGCCGAGGAAAGAAGATGATGAAAGAAACTGAAGCATGAAAGCATGTGGATACTCTGGAGGGAATGGCGAGGTCCAGTATGTCTGAAGTGTGGGTAGAATTTGCCATAGAATGGTGATACAGGACTAAACACATATCCTAGGCTCAGAATAAGGGTTTTAGAAAGGGTATTAAAATGTTGGGATTATTTGAAAATACTAAAGTGTTATTCAAGGCAGCTGGATGCTATTTTACTTCTCCATGTACTTACCAGCTCATGTCATTCCCTCTACCTAGGGGACATCCTTTTCTGCACCACTAACAACTTCGCATTCAGGTAAGGAATCATGAACTCAAGAAAGTCTTATTACTGCCTGGCTCCTTTCTCTATGTACTAGGAGAGAGACTATAGCTTTTAAAATCCAGAGGGGGAAGAAATGAAACCCAGACTCATCATAAATGTTTGTAAAAAAATTGCTAATGGAGATTTTATAACAACTACCTCAGAAGGAAGACATAAGACAGGCTAGAGCAGGAGAGACTAGAACAGGGATTGTTAAACTTTCTTGGGTCACTGAGTCTTTGAGAGATAAAAGCTTTGTAGCAGCTCAACAGAAAAAATGCATGTATGCTAAGAGAAGCCCTAACGTTTACAACTGCAAGGAATTAGCAGATCATCTGAATCCCATCAACGGATTCTCTTACACAAACTGAGTTAAGAATCCCCAGATTTGTACAATGAATGAGGGCGATGCACACGCTTCAGATAAATGGGTTTTAGACTAGTGTGGTGGCAATGAAATGAAGCAGTAGCAGCATGTAAAGGTTCAGAAGTAAAGAAATATTATGGGATTACCTCTACACACCCATCTCTTGTGACTAGATCTAATTTTAAAGGAATAAACAATATACTTAGTGAGTTCTTTGTTTCACATTAAGCACTGTCCTAAGAGCACATTCCTGAATCCCACAATAACTCTGAATGCATAGATGTTACTATTTTTTGAAGTACTGTCGCAAAGCCCCAAAACATATTTACCAGGATTCAAAACCAGATCTGACCACAAAACCGTGCTTTTCATCTTTACATCATATACTTTCCTAATTAAAAAAAATCCCTGAAAAGAAAGTGTTTACTGACTGCTGTGTGCCACCTACGAAGGAGGGGCCTTCACATATCATTACTTTTACCTCTGAAATAAAGAGAAGTTTCAGTTATATACAAAATATCTAATGAGTAGTTAAAAATATGTTGAACTTACCCTGACAACATATTGATAAATTATCACGAGACTGACAGCCATAGAAACATTGGCAAGGAATGAAAGCACAAACAGATTCTTTAGCTCACGAATGAAGACCAAGAGAATTATAAATGGAAGAAAGCAAAGCATGTATATCCTGAGGTCGACACTTCTCTCGCATGGATTTGACGAATTGGTGCTATTTGAAAAGAACACCTTGCTCTCCAGGAATCCTTCATGAACCTATACAGGGTTACCAGGAGAATAAGGAAAGGAAGGGAAACTTGCATCAACTTATAACTGTAAACGAGAGATACAAAGAAAACTACGATCTACACACCAATGAATTCCTAGGACATACTTTACAGTAAATAATTCACCTGTTTTTCAAGATACTCTGGCTTCCTAAAAACATACACACACACACACACACACACACACACACACACACATATATATATATAAAATATACCAAAAATGAGAACAATATCTTCTTTCTAAGATAACTTATTTTATTGTCACTGTAAAAATGAAGTTCATTAGAAAATTATGGGGGTTGAGTTTTCTAACTTATTCTGAAACTTTGTGACTATCATACTCAGACTAAAGATCTGCGTCTGAGATCATCAACGTTGGGAACACCTTTGCCTACACTGGTCATTGGATATTCTACCTTAGCTTATTTTTTTCAGAATAGGAAGCAAACTCTAAGTACCTCTTAGAAATAAGCATAAAGTAGTCAGAGCAAAATTTAAAACCATAGCCCAAGTTTAAACTTTATAAATCAGGCCACTTGGCCTCCACTTTGACATTCCTCCCTACCTATTGTATCAAGAGGCCAACAAATCAGAAGTTTAAAATCAAATTCTAATGTGATTAATAATTCAAGTGTTTCTTCTACTTTAATTTTACATTCATAATCCATAAACTATCATCACTAAAAATAAAAGTATCTATTAAAAGTCCACTACATTCATGCAGTTACATGATAGACAGTAAACTTCTGTTAAAACAAAAAACTTCGACAAGATAAAGCAGCTTACCTTAATGCTTATTCAGTCACTTCCATAACCCAATTGTCATATTTTGAAAGAAATACAATTACTTACAGGCTCTATATACTAAAAAACTATCTGATTCAATTAATCAAATCATCCAACTTACTAAAAGAGGAATAGAAGACTTATGAAATGATCTTAAAAACTTAGAGCCGAGGCAGATCATACTAAAATTTGAATACCAGTGTAAACCTACTGTCCTCTCTTTTGAAGACAGTATTATACCTCTCTAGATAAATTCTTAAGAAACATATCCTGTAGTAATAATAATAATATCTAGAATTTCTGAGTACTTTCTGTGCATCTGGTGTGGAACTTTATTAACACTTTACATACAATCTCTCATTTAATCCTCAAAATGACACACTGAAGTTGGCAGTAATATTAATTTTAACTTGCAGTTGAAGAAACTGAGGGTTAGAGGCTTTTAAAAAAAAAAGTGCATAATATCAAGTCAGTACGTGGTGGGGTTCTGGGATTCAAACCCCTTATGAGACCCCAGAACCCAGTTTGTAACAGCTACGTGTAAACCTGATGAAAACAGAGCAATCCAGAAAGAGGGGCCCTCTAGTAGTCACCTAGCCTCTGCTCACAGATCTCTCTAGCTTTATGAGTATTAAAAGGCCAAGAAATCAGAAGTTATACATAAAATGTCTGCTCTGATTAATAATCTCAGTGTTTCTTTCACTATAATTTTAGACTTACAACCCACAAAAAGCAATGTTCAGTGTCACTACAAATATACACATAACCGTAGACAGCAATGAATGAATCTACTGGAGTTTTAAACTGGACTAACAAACCCTGATTATACCATGCGACATTTAAGAAATGCATAGCTTACTCCCAACTAGCCATCAAAACTTTTTATTCTATTTTCCATCATCTGAAATAGAAGCAAAATTGATCATTTGCATTACTTGGCTTTTAAGGAAGTATAGTATTGTTGACTGAATTTTCTCAGTAACCAAACATCTAGAATCAAGTACTTCTTAGCAAAGTAGTACCTTTGATAATTAAATTAGATAGTGACTGTAGTCAAGTTCTAACAAGGATACCTGGCAAGATAAAAATAATTACACAACCAATTTTTTTAAGGCTGTTTAAATTATCAGGTACTTAGAGATCTGAAATTAACTCTACCACAAATCTCTTATAATATTTTACCATTCTTTGGCAGGAAAACTCTTAAAATTCTCAGGATTAAAAAATAAAATAAAATAAAATAAAAATGTAGATACATACCTAGAGCAAGATTCAGGTAAACATTTGAGTCCTTTGGTGCCCTCTAGAGACAGAAATTGGCTATCTACTAGGACTTCCTATGATCTCACATGTTTACCAAAATGTAAAACACTGAAATAAATATTATAAAATAAAATTACTAAATTCAGTTGTTTCTGTTTAGAGCCCAAACTTACTAAAATCTACTATTTATTAACTTTTCAATGATTTAGTAGCTTAATGGTTAAAATTGCAAAGGTAAATTATCTTCTTTACTAAAATGAAGTGAAAAATTAGTCAGAATACCCTGTATTCATACACTGTTTTACATTTTACAAGGCTTTCACAAACCTTGAAAGCTGAGTTTCACAGTAAGTTTATGAGAAACAATGGGAGATTTTGTTACTATTCTCATTTTACAAACAAGGAAACTGAGGCTTGACCAGGAATAACAAGGTCTAGCCCAGTGTATGAGTTAAAATGGAAAGAGCAAGGATTTGAACTCATATCTTCTCACTCCTCAATGGACTTTGGTATCACAACATGTGGTGGAAACTAATTAGTGTAATTTATAGTGTAAATTAACTGAGATACAGTATGACCAAGGCTATTTTCAAAAGTGTTAGGGAAGTCAGGAAAAAAAAATCAATAAATTTTGTCCAGAGATAAAGAAAAGGAAGCCACTGATGAGACAGTCACATATACTTATATATGTATAGGGTTTCTTTAAATATAATCACATCATCATTTTGCATTAAAATACTTAAAAGATATATTTCTCTATATTAATATGATAATGCTTAATGGATCAGGTATATATGAATAGTTACTACTGATTAAAATAATGATTAAAGAAGAGCAAGGTAACATAGGAATAATACTAGTCATACAATGTGCCTTGGCATTGGTTTGATGGGGTAGTTTTTATTTCAGTGCTTTGCATGCTTGTCCAAATAGACTGTAAATATCTACCAAGACTGCAAACTACTTTCTCATAAAGCAAGCCTTCATAATAGGAGAGGATTACAGAAAACTACACATTTTTTAACACAGTATATTTTAAACAAAGGTAGCAATGATAGCATTTTAGTAATGAATTTTTTTTTAAAGTTTTTGCCATAGGTTATGTGTGCTTCTTGAAGAAAGGCAGAGAGACGGAAAGTAAGAAATCATCCCCCAGGGAGTATGGCCACTCTGCAATCCCCTCTTCTCCATTCTCCTCTCAGGATTTTGGGCATGCACGTACATGTGCCTGGTGTAATTGTCAAGCCACCAGGTCCACAATTCAAACTATACTCAGCCATGTGGGAGTCCAGCACCTTAACCACACCACCACCTGCTGACCCCTGAATGTTAAATTTTTAACTTCATTTTTTAGACAGCTGGATAAAGCCTTTATGTTTCTTTAGAGAACATCAATGTAAAGCATCTGTTCCCAAATTATCTATGTATATATGTGCTTTTGAGATCTAAATTTAAAGTAACTAAGTATTAGGAAATTATGTCATATTCTGATCTGAAAGAATCAGCGTTACTGATGTTATGGAAAGAGCAGCAAAATCAACAATGATAACAGAAATCTAACCTGCAAAATGAAAGACTAAAGGAAGACCTACAAAGGAAAATCGTTTAGGAAAGGAATCCATATTTCTATTCAACCATGGCTTCCACAGAAGAAACATGATGCTAGAATTAGGGTGTCAGAAGAAAAATTATCTCACTACCTGGAGAGAAGCACTTACCTGTTTCACATTTTCAGCTAAGAAGACAATATAAACACTGCAGAATCCCAGCTGTGTGATCACCAGAAAAAAGTCAACCACACTCCTGAAATGAGATAGCCACAGATAAGTACCAGCGAGAGCTGCTGAAATGTCAATGTATTTTATTTCTCTTTTTAACTGCTTTAAAATATTTTGTAATGGTATATATTCTTTTTGTTTTCTTAAATAATAAACATTTAAAACATTCATTTTCTACAAATGGTCAAGATGTCACTAGAATAACTGAAGAACAGAAAGGATACTAAAGTAAGCTAAAAGGCCAAGATTTTCTTATCATTATTTCTGAAATTCAATAGTTTAAGAATAGCTGTTAATAAAATTAATTCATAAAAACATTTACTCTCTCAGATTAGGCCCATATCTGCTGCTTCTCATTATCATTTTTAGACCCATCCAGCGTATTTCCTACTCCTCCCAGCTTCATGGCATTTGTAAATGTGATGAGGATACTCTGCTGCGAAAATCACTGATTAGAATAGAGAATGGGAAAGAACAGAGGCAGGGCCCAACAACATAACATGAGAGACCACTTCAGTACGTTTTCTCTGTTCTCATCTCACGATTGTGAGACTGTAATGTTTTTGGCCCAAAACAACAGCCACAAAAAGTATTTTTGTGAGGTACCCTTAAAAAAACTCCAGCTACATAAAATAGCATACAGAAGTGGAGAAAGGCTCTCACCAGAGACAATGGCCAAATTAGCAGTAGGTATGGCACTATTCAAGGTACCAATCTCCTACACGTGAATATTTTGCTCAGACTTCTTCATCGCGGTCTGTAAACAATGAGTGAGTCCTGTAGCGCACACTTATAATGCACTGCAGTCTCCTGTCTGATCATCAGTATCAACCTGTCACACAGTGGGGTCTATGCAATCTGCAGACTCTCCTCCCATCTGAAGCTGGAAGGGCCCTTGCTTATTTTCATTTCTGCCATAACTCCACAGTTCTCAATGGTTCTTCAGGGACCTCGCTTGTGTGTTACCTGGTACCCTGAAATGAATTCCAGCCTCTGCTTTCTGATGAATTAAGTATCTCTTTGAATCCATCTTTTTTTTTTTTTTTTTGGAGAGGTTTTCGCTATAGGGCATGTGCGCTCACCAGAGAGACAGAGAGACAGAAAGTGAGAAATCACCCCCCAGGGGGTAATGGCCACGCCGCAATCCCTTTTCCTCCATTCTCCTCTCGGGATCTTAGGCACGCACGCACACACATCCGGCGTGAGTTTTAAGTCACCAGGTCTGGGATCTGAACCGTGGTCGACTACGTGGGAGTCCAGCGACATAGCCATTATGCTAACTGCTGGTCCCGACAAAATTTTTTTTAAAAAAAGACAAGAAATGTGACTCTATATCCACACATCAGATGTCTAATGAGCATGTAGCTAACCACCACAACTTTATGCAAAGTAATGGGACTACAACATTTTTCTTCATTTAAAAAATTACTGAATACAATTATGTTGTTGGTTATCCAGGTGATTTATAAATATCGCATTTACCCACAATAATCCAAGGACAGTAAAGTGAAAAATAGTAGAGATCTGAACTCAAATCTGTTTAATTCTAAAGGTTATTTATGTTTCCCCCAACTTTATCATACTTTTATTTATGTATCTTGCCAGATGAAAATACTTAAACATTGACATAATTTCAACCTGCAGATATTAATAACACAGCAAGGACCTACCGTCCCCATGCAGCCTGCTTCTGCAGACAACTCCAAGGACTTATTTCCATAGCAAAACTCACAGTGTCACTATAACCTAAGGTTGGCTTTTTAAATCTGTAATTAAAAAAAATGCAGGGAAAAGAAAAATTTTAAGTTGGTCTATAAAATGATTCCTTGAAAAGAACATCAAACAGGTGGAATTAGCCAATGCTGACCTATGCACGGACAGATGAGTTTTCAAAATTTCAAGATCTGCATATTCCTAAATAATGTCTCATGAACTTTAAAAACTGTATGCCCTTTCCAGCTGTGTATTAATTTTAATCTACTGCTAAGGTGTAGCTGTAGAATTCATATAACCTAGTATTTGTGCTTTGCCAATTTAACTATTTCATTTCCTGGAAAGTCAACTACATTGTTCATCTACATTATTTTATTCTTAGAACAGTATTATTTAATAATATATATACACATAGCTTTATACTTTCACATAACCTATGTCATCTAATCTTCAAAACAGTCCCATGAGGTCCTATTATTTTTCCATTGTTTTCTCCTCTCATTTCTTGGGCATAGTTATTTAAAGATCATAAATGGGGACCAGCAGATGGCATAATGGTTATGTTGCTGGACTCCCATGCAGTCAATCACAGTTTGAGTCCCAGATCCAGCAGCTTAAACTCATGCCAGGCATGTGTGCATACATGCCCAAAATCCTGAAAGGAGAATGGAGAAGGGATTGTAGCGTGGTTGTCGCCCCTGGGGTTTGGGGTGATCTCTTGCTTTCTGTCTGTCTCTTCGACAAGCGTATGTGCCCTATAGCAAAAATCTCTCTAAAAAATAAGATCATAAATAATTTATCCAAAGTCTAGAGAATTTAGTAACAACAAAAAGAGTAAAGATTAAAACACCATTCTATTAAAATAGAAAATATTTATTTTGAGAAATGGGTCTATTATCCAGGATAATAATTTCATGACACAAAAATTAAGAAAATATTAATAGAATATATATATTTTGACTATTCACAAATCCATACATTGGTAAAGACTACCAAAGGTATAATATCCATAACTAAATTACTAAATGAATTAAAGACCACTACACTGTGACTAAAAGTCGTATCACAGCCTCTGTTTCCTCTATTGAGCTATCCTGATATTTACCATTTACACCAAGTGAACGAAATCATTCTATTTTCACTAATTAGGCCACCTTTTAAAATAAATACATTTGGATCAGATTTAAATAATACAAAATGCTACTAACTGGTTTGATTTTTTTTTTTTTTTTAAGCAAAAGGACTAAACTTGGGTAACGGTAGCATGGAAATTATACAAGGTGTCTTTATGATCATGCTTTCTTTAGCCAGGGTGAACATGGCTTAGGTGATAAAAAAGCTAAAGGTTGAAGTATAAGCAAGTAGAGGTTCATGCTGCCTACTTCTAAGAGAACTTTGTTCCTCATAACTATGCCAATTATGATGCCACTGATTCACAAGGAGTTTAAATTAATTCTGTGGGGTAGGATACCAAAATTATTAGTGTTCATTTTCACTTAAGATCTTTGTTCTCTAATGTTCTTGGTCCTATCAAAATATCTCAATATATAAAAATACCATAATGTTAATACCCAAAGGAAAAAACCATTGTCATTCATATGCTGGTCATTAATGATGAGCGTGGCACAATTTTTAAAAATAAATTATCATGCACTTCAAAAAAAAAAAAACACTACCATCTTTCATATTCACTGTCTTAGACTTGTCTATGTAACAAATCAAGGAAACACAACTTCCAGGTACAAACACAGTGGAAATATAAGACTTTCTGATGCTCTAAATAAATATGCAGCTTTAAGATAAAATGAATAGACTTAACAAATCCACATTTACCTCTGACATAGAAAGTGACTGCAACGTACCAATATGTGCATACAGTGAACAGAAATAATTCCTATAAACACAAGGCTGATAGGTCCAAGCTGTGGGAAAGAAAATTGATAAGGGTTAACTACTTAAGGTGAACAAAAATTGAGTAACGTTATAAGCAATGAGTCAAAAGACCACTCATTTGCAGTGAATAAATATTTGTTGGACAAAATAGTAGTCATCTGCATAAGAGGAAAGTAATAAACTGGATGCAGAAACAAATTCCAAGTAATATTTAAGACAATCACCTTTCCAGCTTAGCTACCTGAGCTTGTGAATATACAGTAAAGATACACAACTAAGTAGCTTAGAATTACAACATCACATTTAACATCAGATGGCAAGACTACAGCTATCATTGTCGCACCAATATAACTTCAAGCAACTACTCATCTTTATCTAAATGAACAAAAAAATACGATTTCAAACTAGGTTGTGGGCAATTCACTTCTACAGGCCATTCATCGAAGACTTACTGAGTCAGAAATTGTGCTTAGAAAAATCATTTCAAATAATGGTACATGATAAATTTCAAATATTTCAAATAAAATTGATACCTAGATTATCAATACACAATGAAAATATTGCCAAAGTTTATTTTTATCATCACAAAATTTTTGTTTGTTTGTTTTTTGCTGTAGAGTGCATGTACTCGCTGGAGAGACAGAGAAAGAGAAACAGAAAGCGAGAAATCACCCCCTGGGCAAATGGCCACACTGTAATCCCTTTTCCTCCATTCTTCCCTTGGGATTTTGGGCATACACACACACATGCTCAGAGTAAGTTTGAAGCCACTGGGTCCAGAACTTGAATCCCAGTCACCTATGTGACAGTCCAGCGGTATAACCATGCCACCTGCTAGCCCCATTACCATCAGAAATTTTTAAGCCACTCTAAACTGGCATGAATGAAGCAGTCAACTCAGAGAAAGATACCTAAACCTGTATTTTTCTAAGCTGGTCCACTAGATTAAATGTAATTTTATTACTTAATAAATAAATTCTCTCTTCCTTGTCAAAGTTCTCTGTGATCAAAATAATTATAATAATTATCTGTAATAATTCTTTAAATATTTACTTTTTAAAAATATTGCTACTCATCTATTATTCTTAAAATCTGAAACTACAATTTTTGAGTCAAAAAAACTATAAAATTTCACTATAAAAACCTTATCTAGAAATATGTTTCTTATTATGAACATGTTGCTTAAATCTCTAAAAATTCAAAAAGTAAGCTATAACCATACCTAAAAAAATCAAACACTAGGATCAGCATATGGCAAAATGGTTATATCACTGGACTCCCACAGAGTCACCCCCAATTTGAGTCCCACACTTGGCACCTTAAAATTCACACCAGACACGTGTGTGTGCATGCCCAAAATCCCAAGAAGAGAATGGAGAAAGGATTATAGTGTGGTCATCCACCTTAGGGGATGATTTTTCACTTTCTGTGTCTCTGTCTCTCCAGCAAGCGCATGCACACTTATAGCAAAAGTCTCTCTCAAAAACAACAACAAAAAAAAACACAAATACTGTTTTAGGTTTGGCAGATTTTTGTTGTTGTTACTATTACAAATAAATAATTAAGCAAAAATGAAAAAAGTAATTAATTTTCTTTTTTTGTTAGATATCATTATCATAGTTCACATAATTTTACTGATACCACAGCTAAATGATCATCTAAATGTCACCTGACTATGTTGTATTTAACCAGGCTAGACATTAGCTTACAATACTTTTTTATGTAAATTAGACTGGTAACTATATCTTAACGAGAGACTACAAAGACACATCTTACCACTATGCCTGCGTTTTTTATTGCCAGTGGAAGTCCTAACAGGCCAGTTCCAATATTTCCTTTAAGAAGATGCATAAGAGTCTGTACAAATCTGAAAATTAAAAGTTGTAAGATTAAAGCATTTTAGAACAAAAGTTATTTAAATCACATGATCATAGTTTTAGTATTACAAGGGAACTGAAAATTTATCTAGGAACCAATAACAGTTCCATTCCATCATTGGGTCAAGAGTCATTATTGGTTCAAGACCTATAACTGCTACTTAAAAGTGGAATAGAGTTACTATGGAGATTAAATGAGATAGTTAAGTGAAAGTGCTTTTGTGCACAGTAAAGTACTAAGAAAAGAAAAGGTAATTTTCTCCTAAGATATTTAGATGCTATGATTTTCAGAACAATGTTATACTCTTTCCTGATCAATTGGAATTCATGTTACTCTGTTTAACCATTAGATTACTATTATGATAATTCGTGGGACCAGCAGTTAGCGTGATGGCTATGTCGTTGGACTCCCATGTAGTCGACCGCGGTTCGTGTCCCTGACCCGGTGCCTTAAAACTCGCGCCAGGCGCGTGTGCGTGCATGCCCAAGATCCCAAGAGAAGAATGGAGGAGAAGGGATTGTGGCGTGGCCATCCCCCCTCGGGGGAGATTTCTTGCTTTCTGTCTCTCTGCCTCTCTCTGTCTGGCGAGCGCACACGCCCTATCGCAAAACCCTCTCAAAAAAAAAAAAAAAACTATTATGATAATTTGTATTACTAATACAAATCTACTGAGGATGACAAATGTCAAAAGAAGTTTTTAAAAAGTTCTTTTTGTATCTCCATAGCTGTTTCATACTATTCACTTTCCATAAAGAAGCATTTACCACTTTCCATACTGTGCCATTTCTCTTAACAGTCCTCTCAATCAGACCTCTCCTCTTAAGACCTACAGCATTTTCTATGTATCATCATGGCAGTAATTCCCACACACTGATCTGTAATTTACATGTTATTTCTTCTTTCCCAGACAGACTATAAACTTCCTGAAAGTGGAGACTCCGTCATATTTATCTTTGTGTTTTCTCTAGCTAGCAAAATACCTTATCTATAGAATATTACAAAGTATAAATTGAGTAAAAAAAGAAAGAAAAAGAGATGTATAAACTGTAACACTTACGAAATGCCCTTCTGATCATCAAGTTGGTAATGCTTCTGAACCGGCAATAGCTCTTGCTCGTGTTCTTCATCTGATGTCCCATCGAAGTTCTGCTCATTTATCAAGGGCCTCATGACATCCATATCTTTAACAAAGAAAAGCAAAGTACTTCACTATTGTCCTAAATACAGGGCTAAAACTAGTAAAAATGAATTTTAAAGTAGTAAGAAATACCACTTGACTCATCTGTATCTCATAATGACCATTATGCCATTAAGTTAATTCACATTACTACCTTGAGTGTTAGTATACTTAAAAAGGAAATAAGGGCCAGCCCCATGGATAGTGGTTAAGGGAGCTAGATCCTACATGACTAACAATGGTTCAAATCCTGGCCCTGGTGGCTTGAAAAACACATAGGGCTTTGGAGTGTATATGCCCAAAATCCTGACAGGAAGGAGGAATGGAGGAAAAAGGACCGCAGTGGACACTCCCATTGGGAGAGTGCTTTCTCCACTCCCACCCCCGTTTGTGTCTCTCTCTAGAAAGCACATGTGCCCTCTGCCAATTAAAAATAAAATTTAGGGGCTGGCAGGTGGTGAGGTGGTTGGGGGTGCTGGGTTCCCACATGGCTGACCATGGTTCAAGTCCCAGACCTGGCAGCTTGCTTAAAAAAAAAAAAAAAAAAAAAAAAAAGCCATTTAAAAATAATAATAACAAATGGAATTAAATAAATATTTTTTTAAATCTAGAGTTTATTTGCTAGACATTCTATCTGATTTAATCAGAGCAAAGTACAATGTTTAAGTACCTAATGTACACCTTTTTCAGCTTTGTTGCATAAGGTTTATAGTAAATGATCATAAAATTGTGGAATGAGAAATGCAAGATAAAAAATTTATTTTCATCTTGGTTTGCTTCAAATCACACTAAGCAAACAGCAATCAGGAAAAGCTGTACAAATATTTAAATTCTCATTATCAAAATTTTCCGTTTTATCTAACAATTTTAGTAAGATTCTTCTCCTTTCAGGGACAAAGACAACACTAATCAACATTGTCTTGTCCTAGTAAAATTCACTAAATTTATATTTATTGAGATGAATTATGCATTAGTAAAGTCTGAAATACAGAATATTAAAAAGAAAGTTTGTTTCCTCCAAATACATATAATAAACCTATTGGGACCAGCAGTTAGCATAATGGCTATGTCACTGGACTCCCATGTAGTCAACCGCGGTTCGAGTCCCGGACCCAGTGGCTTAAATTCACGCCGGGCGCGTGTGCGTGCGTGCCCAAGATCCTGACAGAATGGACGAGAAGGGATTGCAGCATGACCATCCCCCCGGGGGGGGGGGGGGATTTCTCACTTTCTATCTCGGGATTTCTCACTTTCTATCTCTCTGTCTCTGTCTGTCTGGCGAGCACATGTGCCCTGTAGCAAAAACCTCTCCAAAAAAAAAAAAAAAAAAGTACATATAATAAACCTATAGAACAAGGAACTGAAATAATTAAATGACTTAGTTGGGAAATGACTAATTTATGTATAACTTTTTAACTTTTTATTTTAGAATAAATTCAAATTATAATAAGTTAAAGAATAGTAAAAAAAAAGTATTGTTTATAAACTAATTTTTAACAGTTTGATAACTTTGCTTTTTCTTCCTCTCAAAAATATGTCACTTTTTATAAACTACTGGAGAACAAGTTACATATATCATGCACCGTATATGTGGTGGTGACACAAGTGGTGATGGTGACACATTCCTAAGACCTTGTGTCGTAGGAATGTTGTCTTGAATATACATAATATAGTTATCAAATGGGTTGTTAAATTGATACAATAACTTATATTTATATAATTTATATTTCATACTCAATTTTATTCAATTGAAATCAATAATATCCTATTAATAACTTTTTTAGTTCGAGATGACATATTACATTTAATTAAGTTATTCTACTGCCATTATACCTTTTACAATGTCTGTAACCCTCTTTTTTTTTCACTTAGTTTTTTACTATCATATTTGACAGTTTTTTTATTTCATTTTCCCTTGTTTTTAATGGCAGAGGGTGCATGCACTCACCAGAGAAAGACAAAGACTGGGGGAGGGACCAGGAGAAAGCACTTCCTAGTGGAGCATGATCATGCCGCAATCCCTCCTCCTCTATTTCTCCATCATGTTGGAATTTGAGACATGCACACACATACACACACACCCATTATGTTTCTCAAGCTGCAGGGGCAAGATTCAAACAGTGGTCAGCCATTTGGGATCCAGCTCCCCTAATAACCAGGCCTGAGGAACAGCCCTTCTTGACAGTTTTAAATGGTATCCTTTGTCTTCTACATATCATCTGTATTACAATTGTCTTATTCTACTTTCTTCTGTTTCTGTCCCTTGTTTTTTCATTTTTCAGATGTACTCTTTCTACTTTTGAAATATTTATGTTTTACATAGTGTTTTTCCAATATCTCTACCCATGTCTTAGACTTACATCAATAATCAATATCACCATCTGCCACCAAATTTCCCCCAATCATCTACTGCTGCATGAAGTTCTTCTTTTTACAGGATTTGCACCAGAATAACTTTTAAGTATTGCTTGCTAAAACACAAATTGATGTGCTATACCTCAAGATTACAGGTTCAGTAGGTCTGAGGTAGGCCTGAGAATATGTATTTCTAACAAATTTCCAGCTAATGCTGAACTTGCTGGTCTGGGGATCACACGGAGAACTACTGCTCCAGCAGCTTCTTTAGGAAAAGTTCATGGGCACAGCTCTCCATGAGTTTTGCATATTTTAAAATGTTTCTCTATACCCTGAACACTTGAAGAATAGAGATAATTGGCTTACACTTTTTGTCCTTAAGCTTCTTGAAAATGTCCCTCCTTTCCTGCCTTGCTTTTGTATGCTACTCTTGAAAAGCCTGATGCCAGATCAATTTTCTCAGCCATTAAGTAATTTATCATTTTGGTTGAAGGTACTAAGGATTTTTTTCCTTTGTCTTTAAATGTCATAGCTTTACTAGAATATTTCTTGATAGATAATTTTGAGTCAGTTTTCCCAGAGATACACTAAGCCTCTTTAATTAGGTTGATTTAGGTTTTCCTTTATATATGGAAAGTTTTATTGGATTGTAGTTTTATATATGTTTGGTTCAAACCTGTTTGTTCATCTATTTGAGAGTCCAATTATAAGCATGTTGGATCTTCTTTGATAATCTTCCATTTCAACCACTTTCTAAAACTTTTGATGTCTTTCTTTACCTCATTTCATTCTTTTTGTCTTTCTTCGATGACACAGGAAACCTCCATTTCAACATATTCTTAGATGGATATCCGGTAATTTATTCTTTGTTTGTGATTTTTCCCCCTATTCTTAAGGATTTCATGCACAGGAATCCTAGTTCAAGGGTATTCTCTTCTGTCAGTAAAGTTCAGTTTGTTTCATGGATGATGTGGAGTTGTTAGGGGTGAACAAGAGTAACTGACTTGTCTTCCAGTTCTCTTTCACTTCTATCAGATCTTCAATTTTCCTTCATTATTTCATTTTTCCCTTCATTGTCAAGTATCTTGGGGCATCTCCACTGTTTTATTCATTTCTCTCTTCTGGACACAATGATTTTTTTTTTTGGAGAGGTGTTTTTTGTTGTTGTTTTTGTTTGTTTGTTTGTTTGTGCTATAGGGTGCATGCTCTTGCCAGAGAGACAGACAGAAAGACAGAAAGCGAGAAATCAACCCCCAGGGGGGTTGGCCATGCTGCAATCCCTTCTCTTCCATTCTCCTCTCGGGATCTTGGGCACACATGCACACGCGCCCAGCGTGAGTTTAAGCCACTGATTCCAGGACTCAAACCACGGTCAACGACATGGGAGTCCAGCGACATAGCCATTATGCTAACTGCTGGTCCCCAGACACAATGTTTTGACAAGACTGTACCCTCCAGTCTTGTTCACATTCAAATTACTTTCTTGTACTCAGTACTGTGAATTACTAACTTCCAGACCTCATCTCTGCTCACACTTTTAACACTAATTTGACTTTCTCTTTCTAAAGGAGATCACCACTGTGTTTCATCCAAATCTCTTGCTTCCCCTCTCCTCATTTCCAAAGAGATTCTGTAGCCTCTCCTGCCCCATCATCCATACTTGAAGCAGCAACAGGAACTCTGAAATCTACTGTTTCTTTCTCCACATGCAAAAAAATTTTTAGTATCCTTGGTTTCCTAGTAATGCTTAAAGAGTAATTTCATGAGTGGTTTCCTTGTTGAATTTACAGGTTTTGGGGGAGGACGTGGTTAAAGAATAGGATTTAGCCAGGAACAATGAACCCAGTGCCTACTGGAATTCAGCATATCAGTTCGTTGTTTTTGTTTTGATGACAGAGATGCATGCATGAATATATGTGAATGGGGGCAGGGGGAGAAGGCGAATACAATTGAGTTATCAAAAGTTTTAAATTCTTGGGAACCAGCAGTTAGCATAATGGCTATGTCACTGGACTCCCACGTAGTCGACCATGGTTTGCGTCCTGGACCCGGTGGCTTAAAACTCACGCCGGGTGCGTGTGCGTGCGTGCCCAAGATCTCGAGAGGAGAATGGAGGAGAAGGGACTGTGGTATGACCATCCCCCCTGGGGGGTGATTTCTCGCTTTCTGTCTCTATGTCTCTCTCTGTCTGTCTGGTGAGCGCACGCGCCCTATAGCGAAAACCTCTCAAAAAAATAGTTTTAAATTCTTGCAGTCCAAATTAATAAAGATTTTCTATAATTCAAGTTCCCTAACTTTCATCTTTGGGTAGTTTTTCTAACCCTTTAATCTCAGGACATCCTCCATGGATTATATTATAATCATTAGATTGCTAGGGTTGCCATAACTAGTACTGATAAATGGGCATCTTAAAAAATGGAAATGTATTTTCTCAAAATTCTAGAGGCTAACAGTCCAAACTCAAGGTGTTGGGAGGGTTGGTTCCTTCCAGGAAAGGCTCTGTTCTCTCTACTATAGATGGCTGTTTTTATGTTCACATTCTCCCTGTAATGGTGTTTGTGTCTAAAGTTCCCCTTTTAATAAGGATACTAGTCATATTAGATTAGGGGCCTATCCTACTCCAGCATGGCCTTGTCTTGAGTAATTACATCTACAATGACACCAAATAAAGTCACATCCTGAAGTACTGGAGGTTGGGACTTCAATATGAATGCTGGGGCAGAGGTATTATTTAACCTATAACAACCATCATTATGAGTTACATCAGCTTCAGTTTCAAACAGAAACATGTTAATATTTTCATTCCTAAATTTACTCCATTGCCCTTGCCAACTCTTGAGTTCACCTGCTTTTATCCATTCACCTTATCCAAACTATCAGCTATTTGAACTTTCTCATTTATTTCTGCTAGAGGCTATGCAGTATGTTCTGTGCCATACTAAGAAAATTGTCTGTTCTCAATAAAGAAAGTATCACAACCAATATTTCAAAAACAGAACAATCCGTTGCTTGTAGCACACAGCCCAAGAAATCAAAGCAACCAAAGGAAGTCAGGAAAGGTAAGTTTTCTTGTAACCTAAAACAACATATGAACTCTAAATAAGCTCACTTTTAATGATATATCTGGGGAATTTATTTTTAATATCTTTTTAGGTAAGCCTAAAAACCTGCAATAGTTAATATGACATACAAATACTAGTTCCGAGTTTCACAGAATCAAGTTTTTAAAACAGTACTACAATGACCACTCAGATTCCCAAGTCAAAGTTACTTGGGCTCTCAATCACTCTTAACAAACTTGGTTAGCAATTGTCTGATTTATTTCATTTTTTCCAATAGTTTAATCCCCTATGATTACACTTTTCCCTAGTTCTTAAATTAATTATGTCTCAATGTTAAGTAGCCTAGGAAACATTCAATATGACTTACTACGAAAAATGGTTTTACAAATACATTGATTTGCTTTAAATACATCTCATCCCTCACATTTAAAACTTCAACAGAAATCTATTTCAAGAAGCTTCTCTAACCTTCTCATTATGAAATTTAAGAATTGATTTTTAAAAGTAGGAACCATGTGAGAGAAAAATACTTCTTAGAAGTGTTAGGAATGTAAGGTGTATATATTTATAAATTGTTTTGATTTTATTATTAAAACAGAACTTTGCAATGTGACACATTATCAGCTAAATTCTAGCTGTGTGCTTAGGTATATTTTTTAAACAGCACTAAAGGCCAGCTCCATGACCTGGTGGTTAAAGCAGCAGGATCTTCTTGGCCAACCACGCAGTTCAGTTCTGGACTGGTGGCTTGAAAAACAAGCTGGAAATGTGTGCATGTGTGCCCAAAATCCTGACAGAAAGGAGAGATGAAGGAGGGGGTTGTGGTGTGACCATTCCCCATGGGAGGTGCTTTCTCCTCTCTCTCTCTCTCTCTCTCCTTCCAAGTACATGTGCCTTCAGGCAAACATTTAAAAAAAAATTGAAACTCTTCTCAGTTTTCTCTCTCTCTCTTTCTTTCTTTCTTTCATTTGCCAGAAGGTATGTGCACTCACTAGAGAGATAGAAAGAGAGAAAGTGAGACATCACCACCTCCATATGGGATGGTCACAGTGCAATCCCTTCTCTTCCATTTCTCCAAACTTTTGGTATTTGAGTCACACATGCACAAGCACCTGGTATGTTTTTCAAACTTCTGGGTCCGAGACTAGAACTGTGTGGTTGGCCACATGGGATGTGACTACTTTGATCACTGAATCATGGAATAGCCCATTACTCCCAGTTTTAATCTACATTATTGAGGTAACATTATGTAGTAAGAAATGTTTACTTGTCAGACTAAGAACAGGTAAAGGAGTTAGGTTTTAGGACTGAATACATTAGCTCAAATGATATAAAATAGTTCCTGAATATAAAAAAATAAGTTAAAAGACACTGAATGGTATCCTGAGATGGATACTGTACTTCAGTTGTGAAATATTGGTTTCCTTGACCAAAAATGAAGATTTTCTGCTGAGACTCCCCCCTCCAGACTCATTTCTAGTGAAAAAGGCACAACCCAAGCCAGGCCTATCCTGAGATAGATACCGTACTTCAGCTGTGAAATATTGGTTTCCTTGACCAAAAATGAAGATTTTCTGATGGGACTTCCCCCCTCCAGACTCATTTCTAGTGGGTAAGGATAGCTCCATTTCTGTCTGCCTCTAGGTCTTCCCGTGACTTAATTTTTTTTTTTTTTAAGTAAAGTATTCTCTGCACTCTCAACCTTCTCCTTTATTGTGTTAATTGGTGCCTTTCCTCTCTTCATTTAGAAAAGGTACAATCCAAGCTAGGCCTATCCTGAGATGGATACCGTACTTCAGTCATGAAATAATTGGATTTGCGCAGTGCTCATGCACACTGTGTGGTTTTCATTTTTGCTTTTTAAAATTATAATCTTATGTTCTTTTATCCTCTTTTTTTCTTTCTTCTTTTTCATTTTATTTTTCTTCTTCTTTCCTCTTCTTAATTCTTTTCCTTTTCTCTTTATCTTTATTCACTTCCTGCTCAGCCTCTATGCACTAAGAGTCTAGACAGGTTCAAGTGAACAGTTTCCAAATATCTGAATATGATTAGGGTCAGAATATTCCTTTCTTCACCTTGAATCTGATACGCAGAGAGTGAAAACAGAATAAAAGAAAGATTGCAGATCACCTCCTTCTGCTCGCCTCTGAATGCTCAGATTGAACCTCAAGAATTAGGAAGAAATGCACCATCCATCAGATGACTAGAAATATGGGAAAGCAAGACGATACCTCTCCTCCAAGAGAAAAGAATAACACTTCTTCATCCTCAGACAGTACAATAAAACTCATGGATATGTCTGGTAAGGATTTTAGAATATTCATAAGGACAAAGCTAACAGAGATGGAAGAGGAGAGACAATGAACTGCCAAAGAGGCAGGAGAAAGGAGCTGACAAGTTCCAGGAGGTGAGGAAATTCTTGCAAGATCTAAAAAAGAATCAAATGGAGGGACCAGCAGTTAGCGTAATGGCTATGCCGCTGGACTCCCACGTAGTCGACCGCAGCTCGAGTCCCAGACCCGGTGGCTTAAACTCACGCCAGTTGCGTGTGCATGCGTGCCCAAGATCCCGAGAGGAGAATGGAGGAGAAGGGATTGCAGCGTGGCCATCCCCCCTGGGGGGTGATTTCTCGCTTCCTATCTCTCTGTTTCTCTCTGTCTGGCGAGCGCACGCGCCCTATAGCAAAAACCTCTTCAAAAAAAAAGAAAGAAAAAGAAAAAAAGAAAAAGGAATCAAATGGACCTGTTAGAGATGAAGGCTATAATACAGGAAGTCAAAATCTCCCTTGAAAGTATTAAAAGCAGACTAGATCATACAGAAAATAGAATCTCAGATGTAGAAGATAGAATCACTGGCCTAGAAAAATCCACCATAAATACTGAGAAAATGGCCCCCAAATATGAGAATAATATACGAGAAATACTAGATAACATCAAACATCAAAACATCTGAGTAACTGGTATCCCAGAAGCCGAAGAGACTCATAAGGGCACTGATAATCTATTCCATGAAATCCTACAAGAAAACTTTCCAAACCTAGAGAGGCACTCAAAGATCCAGTCCCAAGAAATACAAAGGACTCCAAATAGAATTAACCCAAGAAGATCTTCTCCAAGACACATTATAGCCAGATTGACCAAAACCACAGACAAAGATAAGATACTAAGATTGGCAAGAGAGAAATGTCAAGTTACCTACAAAGGATATCCCATCAGGCTAATAGCGGACCTCTTATCAGAAACAATGCAAGCGAGGAAAGAATGGGATAATATATTCAAAGTGTTAAGGGAAAAGCAGTTTCAACCAAGAATACTGTAAACGGCAAGATTATCCTTCACATGGGAAGAAAAGACAAGAATATTCTTAGATAAACAAAACCTGAAATAATTTACCAATACCAGACCAGATCTCCAAGAAGTTCTCAAAGGAGTGCTATGCCAGGAAAATTAAATACAGACACATAGAAATAAGAGTTCAAAAACTAAGAAAATGGCCAACTTAATCATAGAGAAACATCTGAAGTTATATATTATAGCCCAGAATTTAATCGGGAAGATTGAACCACAACAGAAGATAGATTAAGTACGTGAGACTAAACTGGTGAAATAGCATTTTATGACTTTTGACTAAAACATTGCTGATTTTCTTCTAGGCTTTGTTTTCCAGCTTTAAGAATTTTTCTCTTGTATTGAGCTGCTGGTAGGTTCATGTACCTACTATTTGAACAGAATCCTAAACTGTTTCCTGGCTTTAAGTTTTAAGTAAAGTTCCTTAGCATTTCTTTGATTTATTAAATCTAAAACTCCTCTTCTTGAAATTAAAAAATACCTATTTAATGACCATAGTAAGCTTTATAGCATCAGCTAAGTGGTACCTTATAGTCATTCTTCTCAGAGTTTCACGCCTAAAGTCAGACATGTATTCACTGATATGTACATACTAGCTAACCTTGCTATTGAAAGTAGTTAAGTTACTTAAGAAATTTTGTGGATCAATAAAATATGGGGCAAAAAGGAATAAAAAACAACTGTAGAAACCTAAAATAGTGTGGGAAGAGGGTGGGAAATGGCAGAGGATGAGGAATAGGGGTAAAAAATATATATACATGTATATATATGAAACCAGAAATGAAAATTAATGATGATAACATTTATGATTAAGCCACTATACAGTATATTTTGGATGGGAAATCACATTTTGTATGCTGTGACAATGCTCAGAGAATGAATGTAAATTAATTAATAAATTTAAAACGTTTCAGCAGAAAATTACAGTGCACTTGTAACTAGATTCTAACTTTGTCCATAGTTTTAGTTTAAGATATGTTATGAATCAATAAAATGTGGGGAAAAAAATTTAAAAATAAAAGACATTGAACCACAAATATTTGGCAAATACTTAGATATCCAAGAAGTTGTTTTTTTTCAATGGTAACAGTTGATTTAAACCTAGATCTTTGAAGATGGGGTTTATTAGTAAGTTGTCAACTAGTCATTTATAACTTTACAAAGCTCCAAGTAAACAAAATATAAAATACTAAAATTGTATTTTTGTTCCAAATTTAGGTATTTGGTATAGAAAAATGCAATAGTAGTATTTTCTTAAATTTAATTTTGCAATATTTTAGGAGCAGTTTTAGCGTTGGCTTTGATCACAAGACTGAGTGATGTATGTCAGGCTTGAATACACTACCTGATGAGAAACTTTAGGATGGTTTAATGTGGATGAAACAGAAGATACATCATATGGCAAAATATTCACCTGGAAAGCTTGAAAAGTTTTCAAATCCATCTGGTCAAAGACCATCCCGTTCCTACGAATAGCTTCCGGCTCAGGTTCAAAAAAAAAAAAAACACACGTCACAGTCTCCATATCTTTCCCTTACTTTCCCTTAGTTATTTCACACTGTCACAGCCAATGAAAAGCAGTGAGGTATGGAGTAAAGAATTAACATCCTCACTGTGTCTGTGAATTTCCTGTGGCATTACCAAAAGATGTGAACATCAAAGTGGTAAAAGGAGCGGATTTTCCTGGGGGTGGATTCCCATGACTTACTTTTTGATTTGCTAGTGAGGAGGATAGCAAGGACTAAGTACATTAGAATTGTGGGCAGAGCAAACTACAGGACTGGGTACAAAGAAGCACAAGCCCTTCCACCAACTTTACTAGTTTCTGACTCTTCTCAAGAGCCTCTATTAGCAGACTATTAATCTCCATCTGCCCAGTCACACTAGCAATAGCCCTTCAACATAAAAAGTCTGTGCCTGAGGGTGGAACAGTTTTCTATGCAATTTCCCAAATACTAATGGAGCCACAACATATGTTTATCTCCAACATTAGTATATGCTGGGAATAAAGCAATTACTGAAACAAGCAAACAACAACAACAAAACCTGTCCTCAAGGAACTCCAATTCTAGCAGGGTGAAAAAAGACAATAAACAAGATAATAAATAACACAGAGATAAGATAGATAGTGTTAAGAAGGGCTAAGGAGAAAAACAAGGATTAAGAGAGATAGCCTGTAATTTCAGATAAATAGCCAAAGTAGGCCTCACTGAGAAAGTGGCTTTTTGTTAGTTTGGGTTTTTTTTGCACATGTGCTCACCAGAGAGAGATGGAGAGAGGGGCCAGAGAGAAAATAAGCACTCCCCATTCAGAATGGTCACACTGCATTCCCCTCTCTAGCGTTTTCCCTCCTTTCAGGATTTTGGGAATGCACACACATGCAACCAGTGTGTCTCTCAAGCTGCTCGGTACTGGACTCGAACCATGCAGTCCTTAACCACCATACCACAGCAGGCCTGAAAGTGGCATTTTAAAGACTTGAAGGAGAGTGAATTACGACCTGGAATGAGAGCAATCCAGGCAGCAGAAACTACAAAGGCAAGGCTTTTAGGATATAGGAGCCTGCTGTTCAGAGACCAGGAAGGGGGACACAGTCACAAGAGAGGAATGAGCACGGGGAAGAGTAGCAGGAGATGAGATCAGAGAAATAAGAGAAGATGGATCATCCACAGCCTCACAGACCATGCTGAGTGTCTTGAAAAGCCCCCAGGGTGGTGCTCCCCAATGGAAATGCAGCATGAGCCACAAAGACAATTGAGTATTTTTTGTAGGCACATTTTGAAAACAAGGAAAGAGGTGAAATTCATTTTAATAATATAATTTATTTAATCTGTAACATGTCAATCTTTTCTAATTAATATTCTTACATGCTATCTTTGAAGCCCAGTGTATATTTTACACTTACAGCTTATTTCAGTTTAGACACTCCACATTTCAAGTGCCCAATAACCACATGCAGCTAATGCTGGACAGCAGAGCGGGAGATGGTTCTGAAGAAAGGAGCAACAATCATGTGATGTGCACTTTAACCAGATTCCTATGGGCCTATTTTTTCATGTAACCTCCACCTCACAAAGATTTTGAAACTCACATGAAGCATAGAGTCCATTCCTTGGCACACAATAAGTACTCAATAAACACTAGTTTTCTTCCTCTTCCTACGTAATGATATAATAGGAGCAAATTACTTTGTGTAGGATTTTTTTCTTTCTTCTTAGATTTTTACTATAGGGCACACGTGCTCACCAAAGAGACAGAAAGACAGAAAGCAAGAAATCTCTCACACACATACACACGCACACACACACCCCAGGAGGGATGTCCATGCCACAATCCCCTCTCCTCCATTCTCCTCTTGGGATCTTGAGCACACACACACATGTACCTGGTGTGAGTTTTAAACTTCTAAATCCTGGACTCAAACCGCAGTCAACTACGTTGGAGTCCAATAATATAACCATTACGCCAACTGCTGATCCCACCTTGCACAGGATTTTTAAATGTCAATCTTTGACAAGAAATCAGAGCTAATTCAATAATTAATATTTCCGGGTACTTATGAGCTACAAACTGAGCTATAAGGCTAACGATGCAAGGTGGGGAAAGCATGCTGTGCCAGCCAGAAGGTAGCAGAGGAGACAAAGACCGAGACCCAACGTGGTGAAAGCTTTAACAAAGAACACAGGAAGTAAAATGCGAACACTCAGCCCAAAGTAATTAAAAATTCTGCATCCAATTTATGATACATATAAAGTCTATTTGGCAACATTTTGCAGTAATTTTGGCCAAGTACTGAATTAGGCAGCTCTGAAAAATGCTGTGATTACTGTAGGTAAGAATTCATAATGCCTTATAAAGTAAAACACTATTAAGCAATAGATATCTAACTACCTAGACATAATTATTTCTACGTGGAGAAATTGTAAAGAAGTAAGAAACACTCGCTTGATGTAATATTACACACTATATATATGACACACCACACAGCTGGTGTATGGTGCACAGTGCACTATAAATACATGGTGCATTATGGTGCATGTGAATGGACCATTCTTAAAACTAGGAAATGCTCCTGTGCCCTCTTGTGCTGCCCATTATTTCAACCTCAATTTCTTAACTTAAAATCAAACTAAATAGCCAGTTGTAAACAGAGGAAAAATTACATTAACTTAGCAATATGTACATCTTAAAAATGTTTATTTCTTTTACCTGGTAATTACACATTTGGCAATCTGGTGTATGGAGAAAAGTATTTTTGCACAAAGATGCTAACTAAAACATTATAAATGCTGAAAACTTGGAAGCAACCTAAATGTGCATAATCAGAAAATTGCTCAATTAATTACAGTATAGCCACTTTATAAAGTATTACACTGACACTAAATTATGGTGATAAAGCCTGAATAAAACAGGAAAGAGTGCATGAGATGCTGTGTGGGAAACAGCTGGCTATTCAGAGTGTGACTGCAATAATGCTTTTAATAATTAAATAAAGGAGAGGAAATATGCTAAAGTGTAAATAAGTTAACAAGACTATGGATGGATGATGGGATCACAAGTGCTCTTTTCTCTCTAACTGGAAGATGGAGAAAATAGGAAAGTAACACATTGCTTTTATAATAGTGAAATAAAGGAGATCACTTATGTTGTGGCAGCAAATGAAAAGAAAGTAGAAATAGTTTTTTTAATAACATAATGGTGCCACTTGAAAATATAAACCACTATTTATGTATGAAATTGAAACATTAACTTATTTATTCATTTCTAAGGTGGAAAAAATATGGACAGTAAGAAACTTCTTAGAGTCCCCATGGTTTATGAAGTAAAGTGCAGACTGTAGGCTATTTATACACCTTAACAGAACATGTATCTTACCATCTCTATCAGTGCTTTTCACAGATACTCATTTTTTTACATTCCTTTTTTAAATTAAGTAATATTTAGTCATTGTAGAAAATTAGAAAGCACATAAACAACATTTTTAAAGTTACCTCATCACCCAAAAGTTATCACTGTTAACATTTTAGAGTACACATACGTACATTTGTTAGAAAAACAAATACACGCTCACTCTCATATGCTCTTATTCAGTCCCATGGCTGTAAGTGTTATCTATACCCTGATTACTTTCACATTTACATCTGCACACCTGGCCTCTGACTAATTTTAAACATAGATCTACTAGACATCTGCACTTGAGTGTTTAATAAACATCTCAAAATTAACATGCCCCCATCTGAACTCCTGATCTTCACCATGAAAGCTGCTCCTCTGTGATTCTGCCCATCTGTACTACTTATCTATTACTATATAATTATTATGGCTATTGTCAGGAGACTTGGTATCTGTGTAACATGAACCTTTCCTTGGGGTTGTTTGAGTATCCTCACAACATGGTGGCTGGCTTCCCTCCAAATGAGGGTTCTATAGAGAAAGAGCAAGGAGGAAGCCACAATGCTTTTCAAAACCTAGTGCTGCATTCATTCAATGTCACTTCTATAATCGATCATGTTGTAATCTAGTCTTTAGAAGCAAGTTACTAAATTCAGTTCACACTGAACTGGAAGGAAATTAAATTCTTCGTCCTGAAGAGGAATGTATCAAAGCATTCGCAGACATAAAACCAGCATGACATCTCAGTTGATGGCAATTTCACTCTTCAAGATACACATCAAGCTACTGGAGTCACGCTTGTCTCCTTGGTTTTACTTTCAACTTTCCATTTGTTAGAAAAATCATGCTGGTTCTACTTTCAAAATATACCCAGAGTCTGATCATTTCTTACCACTTCCACTGCTGTTACCATACCACTCTAAAGGACACACATGCCTTTCCTGAAATACTACAACACACCCGTTTCTACTTTGGTCTCCCGGCAGTCCCTTCTTCATGCAGCAACCAGTGCAATCTTTTAAAAACTTAAGTCATATTATGTCTCTTTTCTGCTCAAACCCTGCAGTGGTTCCTCCATTTTCTCAGAGTAAAACAAAACAGTCTTTATAAGACCCTACATAATCTGGGCTCATTCCGGCTTTGGTCACTCTGCATCAGCCACTTTGGCCTCTTTGCTTTCCTGTCTTTCTGTTAACTCTTCTGTCTGCCCCAAAGAGTCTTTCCCCAGATATCCCTTGACTAATTTCCTGTCTCTTCTAAGTCTGCTCAAATTGCATCTTTTCAAAAAGGCCCACCCTAGCCACTTTATAAACGATAGTCCAGACCTGCTCTCCCTCCTGATTTTCTCTACCTTAATCTTTTTTTCATAGCACTTTTTACCTAACATACTATATAATTAACTGATTACTATCTTTACTGCTTATTATCTACTTCCCCTTATTAAATACAAGCTCCTTGACAGCAGGAGTCTTGATCTGTTTTGTTCATTTATTCCTGCTGTATTTTAAATGCCTAAGAGATGCTCAATGCATGTACTGACTTAATAAACATATGTAGATTAAAAAATAACTGAAATAACTTGAAACTTTTTTTTTTTTTTGAGAGGTTTTTGCTATAGGGCACGTGTGCTCGTCAGACAAGACAGAGAGAGACAGAGAGACAGAAAGCAGGAAATCACCCCCCAGGGGGGGATGGCCACGCCGCAATCCCTTCTCCTCCATTCTCCTCTCGGGATCTTGGGCACGCACGCACACGCGCCCGGCGTGAGTTTAAGCTACTGGGTCTGGGACTCGAACCACGGTCGACTACGTGGGAGTCCAGTGACATAGCCATTACGCTAACTGCTGGTCCCAACATGAAACTTTTTTTCAGTTAATAAAAATGTACATGGCTGGACCAGCCCTATATCCTGGTGGTTAAGTGTCCTCCATCAGGAGGCAGATCTTGCATGGCCCATGGTGGTTTAGATTCCAGCCCATGTGGCTTGGAAGACATACTCAGAGCCTGTCCAGAATCCTAACAATATGTAGGAGGGGGAATTGAAGCATGACCATGACCCATGGGGGGGTGCTTTCTCTCTCTCTCTTTCTCTCTCTCTCACCCTGCCTCTGGCAAGTGCACTGGCACACACACTCTAGCAATAAAATTTTTCTCCATGTATGTTTACATATGACTTTTAACTGCCAGGCAGCATATGACTATATAGCTGTATCACAATTTACCTAACCAATTTAATTGCACGTTCAGAAAGTTACCAGCTTTTATCTACTATAAATACTGTCATGAAAATCTCTTGGAAAATAAATATTTGTTACATCACTTATTTCCTTGGGAGATATTCTAGAAGTAGAACTGCTGAGTCAAAGGCTATGTACATATTTAAGGATAAATATATTATCCCGCTCCAATCAGCAATGCTTGAGAATACTCATTTCCACACATCCTAAGGCAGGTTACTACTATCTAAAACAGTCAGATAAACCTGGGTTCATATCTGGGTTCTGCCATTAATAAACTTACAATTACTCCATCTATTGAAAGGAGTAATAACACCTGCCTCACCTAATTGCTGTGAGGATTAGAGGAGACAGTGGGTATGGAAGCATTAGCACACTGCCTGTACACAGTAAACGCCTATCACAGTGTTAAATTTATTGCTTCTACTCTTATGACTTGAAAGAAATCAACTGTGAAGTGCTGCAGACATTATTATAGGAACGCCAACCTATTAGTTACTTATAACACAGCATTTTTTGAAGAGCCCAACCTCTTTTTTAAAGATTATATTTAATCATTCAGCACCAAATTTAAAATATCCCCAAGTATAGTACATATAACTGAGAGGATACTTTATCACCCACATCCTAACTTTTGTTTTCTTTTGGACAGTGCGAAACCAAACATTCCTATCACTAAGACCAAAGGCAGGCAGGAAAACAAACTTTGCCAGGTGGGTTAGCTACAGGTATCTCCGGTTCATTCTGGTCAGTGCGTCCTGCCCACCACTCCAAGGGCAGCAGGGGAATAGAAAGATTCATCTGGAAATTCCCACTGCGGTGCCGCGTTTGAAAAGCAGAACACAGACAACTTCCTTAAAGCATCACTGGAGAAAACGGTAAGATCCACAGCGCAGGCTCTCGCTTGCCTTTGACGTGTACGCACAGCGCACCACCCCGTCCCGCAACACGCGCGCGCGCGCGCGCGCGCACACACACACACACACACACACACATACACTGACACCCTGTGCATGTCCTGGCTTTCTGCCTGGCCAGGATTTCTGCTCAGATCCCCGGATCCTATGCGGGTGCTGACCCTGGAGTCAATCTTCAAAGCAAGACCCAGCGCATCCCAACTGGTCGGGGAGGTTGCTCTGCTGGGCTGTAAATTCAAACCCGTGCCTGACCCACAACGTCAAAAGCCTTCTCTCCTCTCTCTCTCTCCTCTCTCTCCTCTCTCCCTCTCTCTCTCTCTCTCTCTCTCTCTCTCTCTCTCTCTCACACACACACACACACACACACACACACACACACACACACACGGAACCCCACCACCACCACTGCCCCACGTCTCTCCCCATGCAACGGGAAGCGACTTGAACCCGGATGCCGACGCGCTACCTCCCGGCAGGCCCGGGCCCCCACGACGCAGTCCGGCGCCCCGCGGCCCTGCCCACACGTCGTACCGACCTAGCTCCTCGTGCCCCGCCGCGTCGGCCGCCACCGGCGCCGCCGCCGCTTCCATCTCTCGCGGGTCTCCAGGACGCCGCCGCCCCGGTGCTCGCGCTCCCGCCGCTGCGTGGCCGGCGTCAGGCCGAGGCCTCCCCAGCCCGCGGGACCCACGCCCCGCGCCCGCCTCCCAGCCCCGGCGCGCCCGGGCCGCGCGGCGAGCATGCGCAGTGGGGCGCCCGGGCGAGGCTGCTGCTCCCTAGGAAGGAACCGCGACCCGGGGAGCGAGCGAGGCCGGGCTGGGGCGTCGGCTGGGAGAAGGGCCGGGCAAACCGAGTGGAAAGACGCCTCGGAGATGACCGGGGTGGGAGCTTGGAGTTGGAGACATCCAGGCCTAGAGCTCCCCGAGGTAACGTAAATTTGGAGCCCCGACAGTTCGCAAGGCTCATTCTGTAAGTCACCTCGGCAAATACGAAGTTGGACGGGATCTGTCCTCGCTCCAGGTTGGGGTTCCAACTACTCTGGTTATCGGTCTCTTGTTTAGAAATACACTGTAGAATACACTAGGATGGAATTTAATTTAGGCATATACAGCCACTCTTTAAGGATTTTTAAATACTTTCAAGATAATTCGACGTTAACCGTGGTGCTGAAAGAAAATTAAGGTTAAGAATAATTATACAGGTCCAGATGAAGAGTATTTTACCCTTAGTTTATTGACAAACTTGTGAGATCGTTTAGTGTTTATAACCATTCCACAGATGAGGCACACAGAAGTCAATAACTTTCCCAAAAACAGCAAGCTATTGTAATAAAGGGCAGAAGAGGAATTCTGTCTGCACCAGGACTGAGGCTCCAACCAACATGCAAAGCTGGCCTCTTATGTAAATATTTGATGAATCGATTGATGAAGCATGCTTTTGATTTGAAGAGAAAATACTTAATTTTAGAAATGCTTTTTTTAAAAAATACATAGTTCTTGGGCCAGCAGATGGCATAGCAGTTATGTCACTGGACTCCCTCATGGTTGACAGCAATTCACGTGCTAGGCCGGGTGGCTTGAAACTCAGGTCTGTGTGCCCAAGATCTGGGGAGGAGAATGGAGAAGGGATTGTGGCCTGGCCATCTTCCCTGGGGGTGGGGGAGTTGATTTCTCACTTTCTCTCTCACTGTCTACACACACACACACACACACACACACACACACGCCCTTAGGCAAACTTTAAAAAAAAAATCATAGTTCTTTAAAATCAACAAACCAGACAAAACGTTTTACTTTGTCTGTTTCATTCAGTGAGATCCTTTTAGTAGAACTTCCTTTTTCCTTAGTAGGTGGGTGGTTGTCTGATTTCTAGGACCACTAATGTGATTACATGGTGATGATGATAAATATTTTAAATTCAGAGATTAAAAGGTATACAGTTCTATAATAGGTACATCTTTTCTCCTGTTACATCATTTATAGGTTTTCACTTGATAACTAGTGATAGTAATGGTTTGTCAAATCCCCAATATTTTTCTTACATCATCCTAATAATTCACACACCTACACATGCAAATTCCAAAGGTATGTTTTATTTGGAGCATTCCTGACAAATAACTGGATTATAGGAAGATAAAGAAGAGAATAAGGCCTGACTTCTCACACAGGCCTGGGCTTCTCTGGAGAGACCTAAACTGAGGCAGGTGGCCAGTTGAGTGTCTTTACAGAATTACAGAGAGAGGTAAGTCAGGAGAGAGAAATAGAGATGATTGTAAGATTCAAGAGAATTATGGTTTTCATGCATCACTCCATGAGAACATATTCATTATGATGTCTGCTCCAAGTCATAAATTAGAAGAAAGGACAGGGTAAAGAGGTATCAGAATAGAGACGTTATAAAGTATCTGTCAATTCGAACCTTGGCAATTCCTTCCTTTCCCTTCTTTTCTTCAACTTAACTTACTTCCCTCTTTACAACAGCAACACTGAGTTCCTATCTGTTGTAACTCTCCTTCCCTTACATTATAATTATTTCCCTGCCTTATGCTATACTGTGAGCCCTGCAGGACAGAGACTATTTTATTTGTCTTTGTCTCAACAGGGCCTGTACAACTGCCCACCCCATACTAGCCACTCAGTAAGTAGGTCCTATAGGTCCTGAAAGTTATTGAATATAGCCACAAATTCATAAAAGGAAACAGATATCTTTAGTGTATTAAGCAAATTTATGGAGGACCTCCCCTGAGCCAGGCACTGTGCTAGGTACAGGGGCTGTAACAGCAAACACTAATTGGCTCACTGCCACCATAGAGTTCATAGTATAGTGCAGGAGCCTATGAGAGAAAAGAACTAAACAAAATACTAATTATGCAGGTACAGTTGTTGGTGAGGAAAATAACAGGCTGCTGCCAGGGAACCTCTTTTAGAGTGGTTAGGTAGAACAGTCTTCTCTGAGAACATTTAAGCTGATGCTACAAAGTGGGAAGGAGTTGGCTGGGTGTGTGTAGGGACCTTCTGGGCTGTGAGGATAGACTTTTCCATATTATCGATGCAGAAATGGTTCTGCTCTAGACATGTTGATTTGAGACACCTATAATCTAAATAGACACTTTAGTAGCTTGATCTCTAAAGTTTCCACATACGTAAAATAATATTGCCAACCTTATAGTTGTGCAGATTTAATGTGATAAAGTATATAAAACATTTGTATATTGCCTAATTCATAGAAAGCATCGATTAAACTGAGCATATTAATTAGGGATTTTTAATTATCACAATAGACAGGCCAACTCAAACCACCTTAAGCCAAAAAGGGAATTTAATTTAGATACTGAGATCCCCAGGACAAAGATGAGACTCAGATCAGGAACAGCTGACCCTGATACTGAGACTCAGACATCGGTAGTAATAGCTTTTCTCAGTACACCTGCTTGTGTATCTGTGTGGATTTTTTTGCTGCAGAACTCCTCTGTTTTTCAGGTTCACCTGGCAGGAGCTTCCAGTGTATACAGACAAGTAAATGATATCAGGAAAACAATATGTGACCAGAATAAAGTTCCAGAAAATCCAACAACGAAATAGAAATCATAAATAGAGCCAAGTGAATTCTGAAGCTGAAGAACAAAATAATTTGTTGAAATATTTAATAGAGAGCTTCAACAGCAAATTCTGTCAGGCAGAAGAAGCACTCAGGGAGCTCAAAGACATGTCATTGAAATTATCCCGACAGAAGAACAAAAAGAAAAAAGAACTGAGGGGGAAAGCCTATGAGATTTGTAAGACTCCCATCAACTACATCTTTTCTCCTTTACATCATTTATAGGTTTTCACTCGGTAACTAGTGATAGTAATGGTTTGCAAGAAACCCATTTTATACTAATATATACATTATGTTAATTGTGCCTGGTTGTTTTATTGATCCTTTGTTCCTTTCTTCCTTTCTCATGGTTTTCTTTTGTGATTTGATCATTTTCTAAAGTGGTATACATTGACTCCTTCCTCTTTGTCTTTTGTGTTCCTCTCAGAAGAAGAGAGAGGACAAAAAACTTAAAGAAATAATGTTAGAAAACTTCCCAAATATGGAGAGAAAAATAAACATCTAGGGACTGGCAGGTGGCATGGTGGTTAAAGACGCTGGAATCCCACTTGGCCAACTGTGGTTCAAGTCCTGAATCTGGTGGCTTTCTTTCTCACTCCCCCTGCCATCTCTTATCAAACTGCAAATAAGAACAATAATAAATAAAGTTAAATAAAAAATTCTAAAAATAATAATAAACATCTAGATCCATGAAGCCCAAAGAACTCCTTACAGGTTGAATATAAAGAGGTCTTCACTGGGACCAGCAGTTAGCGTAATGTCTATGTCGCTGGACTCCCACGTAGTCGACCGCGGTTCGAGGCCCGGACCCAGTGGCTTAAACTCACACCGGGCGCTCACACCGGGCGCGTGTGCGTGCATGCCCAAGATCCCAAGAGGAGAATGGAGGAGAAGGGATTGCGGCATGGCCATCCCCCCTGGGGGGTGATTTCTTGCTTTCTGTCTCTCTGTCTCTCTCTGTCTGGTGAGCGCAAGCGCTCTATAGAAAAATCCTCTAAAAAAAAATAAGAGGTCTTCACTGAGGCATTATAATCAAATTGTTGAAAGTCAAAAGAAGAGAGGATTTTGAAAGCATCAAGAAAAAAGCAACTTGTCACATAAAAGGGAACCCCATAAGACTATCAACAAATATCTCAGCATAAACTTCGCAGGCTAGAAGAAAGGGGAGTAATAAATTCAAAGTGTTGAAAGAAAATAAACTACCAACCAAGAATGCTACACTTGGCAAGGCTGTCCTTTAGAAATGGAGAAACAAGAACTTCCCTAGAAAAACAAAAGCTGTGGGAATTCACCACTAAATTTAGTATGTGAGTAGTACTAAAGGTAGTTCTTTCAGCTGAAATGAAAGAATGCTGCAGTGAATTCTTATAATTATATGTTTCTCAGGCATAAAACATAAGTTAAAATATAAGTTGGACTTTCTCATACCAGAAGCAGGGCTTAGGCACCCTTGACAATTTCCAGTTCTCTGCTTCTTCCTAGCTCCTTGATATGGCTGCTATAGATATCCAGTTTATACAACTGCCTCTTGGTGGCCACCTCCCTGTGAGACAACCAGATACACCTACCTGACTCACTCCACTGATCACCACAGTCAACACTGACTGCCTATATATGCCACAGTAACCACTTCTGAGTCACTGTGTGGTTCCATAGAACTAGTGTTTGCTCCAAACCCACCAATTAGAACTCCCTAAGGGAAACCTGCTTGGATAATGCCTAGACCCCAATAAAGGCTTTGGTTCACAGGTCTCACTCACCCTCTTGCTTCCTACCTGCTGGCTGAGTGTGTGTACTAAGATGTTTCCCCATTCCTCATTGCACCTATGAAGCACACTGCCTTCTTCTCTCTGGTATCTATAAGTAATAATGATGCTTTGTTATGTGTTTTGCTGAGTTGCCTCTTCTGTGTCTCACCTAAAAAACACACTTGAACCTAACTTCATTCCTGGTCAGAATTCTCCTAAAGAGTGGCTATCTGGTATAAATAACTGGACACAGATCAGAAAAGAGCCACAAGGACATCTTCTATTGTAACAAGTTTCTTATGAGAGGGACTTCTAGACACTTAGGCATTAAGCAATCCACCAGGATAAATACATATCTCACAAAGGGCACAATGTAAACCTCCATGACCAATTCTCTGTGCCTTGTAAGGGCAGAGCTAGAATTTATGACTACTTTCCTAAGAAACATCAAGATTAAGTTAGAAAGAAAAAAGTACAAAAAATGCTAATTGTAACATGAAAAGTAAGTATATAGTCAAATTCAGAATACTCTGATACTATAATGGTGGTGTGTAATCACTTCTCACTAGTATAAATACTAAAAGACAGATCTACAGTTATTTGTTAACAGATATACAATATAAAAAGTTGTAAACTTACAACATCAAAAACACAAAATGTGAGAAATAGAAGTGTAGAGTTTTTGTATGTAATCAAAATCGTTGTCCACTTAAAATAGACTGATGTAATTGTAAAATGTTTTATGCAAGCTTCATAGAAACTACAAAACAAAAACCTAGACTATAAACACAAAAGACAAAGGGAAAGGACTCAATGTTGTACCACTATAGAAAATCATCAAATCACAAAGGAAAACCACAAGAAAGGAAGAAAGAAACAAAGGATCTATAAAACACCCAGGTACAATTAACAAAATGACAATAGTAACTCCTTACCTTCAATAATTATGATGAATGTAAATGGGTTAAATTCTCCAGCCAGAAGAAGGAATGACTGAATGATTAAAAAAAAATAGACCCAACTGAATGCTACCTACAAGAGACTCATTTCACTTCTAAGGAACAAAATATAAACTGAAAATAAAGGAATGGGAAAAAGATATTCCGTGCAAATGAAAACCAAAAGAGAGCAGAAGTAGTTATACTTATTCAGACAAAATGGGCCTTAAGTCAAAACTGTAAAAAGAGAAAATGAAGATTGTGATATAATAATAATGGGCTCACTTCATCAAGAAGATATAGTAATAGTAAAAATATATACACCCAACACTGGAGTACCTAAATATATAAAGCAAATGTTAATAGATCTGAAGAGAGAAATAAACAGGAATACAAACATTCAATACCCCACTGTCAATAATGGATAGACCATCTAGACAGAAAATCACTAAGAAAACACTGGACTTGAACTATACCTTAGACCAAATGGACCTAACAGACATGCACAGAACATTCCTGCTAACAGCAGCCAAATACATAGTCCTCTCAAGGGCACAGAGAAGAAAGTTCAGGATAGATCACATGTTAGGCCACAAAACAAGTCTTATGAATTCAAGGTTGAAATCGTTATCAAACATCACTTTGGACCACAATAGTATGAAACTAGAAATCAATAGGAGAAAACTGGAAAAATCACAAATATGTGGAAATTAAAGCAAATGATTCTGAACAAAAACCAATGGGTTGAAGAAGAAATCATAAACAAAATTAAAATAAATCTTGAGACAAAAATGGAAACACAACATACCAAAACCTATAGAATATAGGAAAACCAGTTGTAAGAGTGAAGTTTATAAAAGTAAATGCCAAGCCACCTGTGGTGTGGTGTTTAAGATGACTGCGTCACACATGGCTGATAGCACAGTTCAAGTCCTGGACCTGGCACATGTGCGTGCATGCCCAAAATTTCAAGAGGAGAATGGATTGCAGTGTGTCCATCTCCCCGTGGGTAAGGGGGGTGATTTCTCACCCACTCACTCTCTTTCTCCCTGTCTTCTCTCTGGCAAGCATATACACGCCATAGCAGAACTTTAAAAAGTAAATGCCTACATTAAGAAAAAAGAAAGATCTAAAATAAATAACTTGCACAATGGAGTATTATTCAGCCTTTAAAAAGAAGGAAAGTCTGTCATTTGTAAAAATGTAAATCTGGAGATCATCAAGCTAAATAAAATAAGTTTGTACAAAAAGATAAATACTGCGTGACCTTGGGACCAGCAGTTAGTGTAATGGCTATGTCACTGGACTCCCACGTAGTCGACCATGGTTCATGTCCTGGACCCGGTGGCTTAAAACTCATGCCAGGTGCATGTGCGTGTGTGCCCAAGATCCTGAGAGGAGAACAGAGGAGAAGGGATTACGGTGGTGTGGCCATCCCCCCTGGGGGGTGATTTCTCGCTTTCTGTCTCTCTGTATGTCTCTCTCTGTCTGGTGAGTGCATGTGCCCTATACCGAAAACCTCTCCAAAAAAAAAAAAAAAAAAAATACTGCGTGACCTTTATGTCAAATCCAAAAAAGTTAAATTCATAGATGCAGACAGCAGAGTGTTGGTTCCAGAGGCTTGAGGTGGAGGAAATGAGAAAATGGGTACAAAAGGTACAGAGTTTCAGTTAAGCATGATGAATAAGTTATGAAGACTTAATGTCCAGCATGTTGACTATAATTATTAATACTGCATTGTCTATTTGAAATTTGCAGAACCAGAAATCTCTAATGTTCTCTACACACACACACACACACACACACACACACACAAGGTGGCTATAAGGATAAGGACCAGCTCCATGACGTGGCAGTAATGTGCTGCTCAAGAGAAGCCAGATTTCACATCGCAACCATGGATCAAGTCCCTGGCTCAGTCAACCTGAAACTCACCAGGCACAAGTGCAACAGTCCAAGATCTGCTAGGCTGGAAGACAGGAAGAGAGGGATCACGGCATGATTAGCCCTTGTGGAGAGTGCTTCTCTCTCTTTCCCACTCTCCTTTCTTGCTCTCACTCTCACTCAAGCTCTCTCTCACTCTCATGTGCACACTATCATGAATTTTAAAAAAATGAAAATTTTTTTAGGTTTTTGCCATAGGGTATGTGCACTCACCTTAGATAGGTAGAGAGATAGTGAGAGGGAAAGTGAGAAATCACCTCCCAGGAGGCGTGGCCATGCCACAATCCCTTCTCCATTCTCCTTCTGGGATTTTGAGCATGCACGCACATGCGCCAGGTCCAGGACTCTAACTACAGTCAGCCATGTGGGAGTCCAGTGCCGTAACCACTATGCCACCTGCTGGCCCTGAAAAATATTTTTAATGTAACTATGCTAGGTGATTGATAGTTATCTTCATGATGCTAATCATTTCATAATGTATATGTATACTAACACCTTGCATTTTATATTATAAATCATTCCATTTTTATTTGTCAATTATACCTCAATAAAGCTGGGGGGGAAAAGGCTTAGATGGATTAAGCAACTTGTTCAAAGTCCCACAGCTGGAAACCAAGTCTAATTGTGACTCTAGTACATCCGCCTCATGGTCACTTGAGGTCTTGAGGTCCTGAGCAGGCAGGCTGTGAGAACCTGCACTGCTGACCACTGGTAGTGTGATTTAGTCACTACAGCATTATATATTTCTATTGTCCATTCTCATACAGAAAGATCACTGTGAAATCAGGTAACTGAGCTTCACTGTTAAGTCATAACTTTGACCTAAATGTCACTTCTAACATCTTACACATTGTCCTCTGAACATAGTACTCTTTGAAGAACAATAGGAAAAGTGGCTTATGGCTAATACTGAAAAGCACATGCTTATTTTCCCACATATTATTTTTCCCTTTTGCTATTTAACATGAACAGTAAAGGCTTTAAAACTCACATGTTAATAAATCCCAAGTGTACTTCCAAGGGCGCGAAAGGAAGAGTGCTTTCAAAAATTTGCTTCTTTCTACTTTAAGCAGTAGATATAGGTTAAATATTAACCTACAAGGAAATTATTTTTACTTATGTTGTCTTCAAATGAAACTATTGTCATGCTGAGTACAAAAGTCTGGGTTTTCTCTGGATGTTAAGAACTCATGATTCTCACATGTAAATTAAACTTGATAAGTCCTCTATGTTTCAGGATTTTAACATCAAGGTCTGGTTTGGGATTTAATTTGACGGGCTGTACCTGTCAGCTTTTATGCAGCCTTCTTTCATCACAGTTCAAAGGAAGCGTGTGAGAGACTTATAGTAAGTAGGTCACTGGAGACACATGTTATGCATGAGGGATCCTGGAATTCCTGCTACCTGGAACTCTCTCCGTACTGATTCAGAAAGCTTGTTCACAACTTAATAACTTTGTTGAAAATACCAGCCACACTGGGAAGGAACAGAACCATGCCTCATTAGAGAAATCTGTCCAAGCGATACAGATCCCTGGTAGATATGATTAGGGAAAATAAATCCAACACACACCAGCTTTTTGGTAATAAAAAGAAGTGGTATGGAAGTTAAAAAGCTTCTATTTAGGAAGAAGAACCAGCTAAAAGGTTGCATGTTTTCAGAGGTTTTTAAAACTTGGAAAGTGGTCCTTAGAAAGAGGTCCCACTTAAAAAGGTTCCAACCTATTTCCCAAAGGGGCTGGCCTCTATCCAATCACGTTATGCTCCATTTATATAATACTTTTCCTGTCAATTTTTTAGTCATAATAACACATAACATTTTGTAGTCCGATTTTTTCCCTCATGGAAATAGTTAAAAATCATGACAAGATTGTCTCATTAGATTACATTTATTTTATAAGAAGTCAGAATGGCAATTGATTACTTAAAAATAGATCATTGCATTAAGTCAGTGACATGAGTAAATGACCAAGGAATGGTTCAGTTTGCAATAATATAAATGTTTCCTAATTCACCCTCCAGTGAGCTCTTTGGATTTCTATTACTTATGTCAAGAGACTCTGCCATCTAACAAGTTTGACCATGTCACTGGTGATCATTGCAATGTAGCTCTTTAAGGAAACTAAAATACTTGGAATTACAAGATTTGTTAACACCTAAAAACATCATCAGTGACCCATTCTGGTAGAGAAGTATCAAACATTTACTGTGGTAGGCATTGTGTTAAGTACTTTTTAATGTGTTATCTCATCTAATCTTTACAACAACCCTATGAAAACAGATACTGATATCAATATTTTACAAATAAATAAACTAAGGTTTACAAAGAAACTAAATTCCAAATCTCATTATTTAATAAGAGTCAGACCTATCTGTCCCTCTATTCCTCCAAGAATTCCAATGCTAGGAGATTAGAATAGATTTTTTTTTTTGTATGTTCAAAAATGAGGGGAAAGTCCAGGTAAATTTTGCTAAGATAAACGAGTCTTTCATTGAGAAGAAAACTAGGATGGCTCAACATTCAAAATAAGATTTTCAAAGTCAGTCAATAAGTATTGGTTGATAATTGAGTAATGTTAATTGAGGAGGGACAATAATATAGTCATGCGTCACTTCACAGGGATATGTTCTGAGAAATACAATGCTAAGCAATTTTGTCGCTGTATGAAGATCATCAAGTGTACTCACACAAACCTGGATAGTCCAGCCTACTATACACCTAGGCCATATGCCATAGCCTATACGTTCCTTCAGGGACCACCATCACATATGTCATCTATCATTGACCAAAACATCATTATGCAACACATGACTGTATATGACTTACATTCCCAATCAATTTGGTAAGACAATCTTTTATGCCCATGTAAAGGAACAACTAACAATGCAAGACTGTATATGCCAACGAGCAAGTGAGCTGAACAATTTAATGCCAAGGAGTTCAGGATAAATAAAAATCCCACTTAGTTGGGCTGGGGATGAATTTCATAGGGGTATATAAACTTAAGTCTCAGATTCTGTATTAGAGATGGTCATGTCAGTTCTCTGAAAGAAAACAGTGAGATTTGAAGGACAGTGGAAATACTTAACAGAGAAACTCACTCCTCAGTAAGCCTTGAAAATAAGGGAGGATTTGGAGAGAACTGGGATGACTGCTTGGCTAACAGTCCAGAAAATGTTGGATGCAATCAATATGGCTTCCAAGTTCAGATATCAGCCTCAGTGTTCATGCAGAATCCATGCGTAACCAGTATCACAGTGCAGTATTTATGAGAGAAGCCTAACTCCTCGGCAGACACAATGCATGACTCTCTCTTCTAACTGAGAAGCCCACTCTTAACTTAGGTTGCAGTACAATCATTTATTGAATCAGTTCCTTAGCTTTGCTCTTTCGTTTCAGAATGAATCCAACAAATCCTGGGTATCTTTGTGTGTGCTCTCGGGACTCACACCATCTCTTTTAGCATTTTATCTAGAGTTGAAAGTAGTGACTGTCCCGGCCTCCATTGCCAATGAGTTAATCTGTGCTCTGACACCTAAGGTCCCAGTTTTCCTGGTATAGTCCATTTTACTCTGATGTTCCAAGTATTTGAGTTTGCAATAATAAATTATATGGCCACTCTGCTCATAGCCCTAGCTACCTTACAGTATGGGAGCATGTCCTCAGAAAGTCAATTTTATCCCTTAGCCCGTCGGAGCCCATCTACATGTCTGGCAATACTCACAGGGACACAGTGCCATGGGCCAAAACCCTCACCTCTCTCAGGAGTATGGATTTAGGGAAGGCTTGATATTCTTTGAAACTTATCCTCCTAAAATGATTTAAATAGCCACCTTGATGAAATAAGAGCAAATTATCCAGATATTTTATCTCTTAATAGTATGCTATACTTTTCAAAGAGCACCGTTAACCTGAGTCACAAATTCTGCTCTGCACAACTCTCCTGATTCTGAATACTCAGAGGAAAATGTGAGTATGTGGTGCTGCTACCAGGTGAATCATTTCCTCTTTACAATGCTCAGAAACAACTGGAAAGGTGCACTGAGCAAATATCAGACATAAATGTTACATTAAGCAAACAGCAGGGCAAGGAACACAGGATAGGTCAGAAGCAGCCCCCTGCTGCACAGCTGTTCCGAGGGCAAACAGACTACAGTGCCCTGGAAAACAGTATGTACTCAACAAATGTTAACCCTCCTTTGCCCTGGATCTAAGGAATTTTCTTGCCATGCAAATGCACTTTTAATTTAAAGAACTCTGAGTCAGGTTTCTCCCTTGCTCGGCTCTGAGGCAAAACATGCTGGGCAAGCAGACATGAAATGTCACTGAACATTTGGTTCTGGCTGGGGTGGCTGTTCACATTGATTTTTTTTTAATAGAAAAATAATAATGTATAGTATGGCATAATAGAAATAAACATAATAGAAATAAGCTTAAACAAGCAACTTTAAAAAACTTTTTTGAAAAAGTAGTTGGAGTAAATCTACTTAGACATATACATAGAATTTCCCCTCCGACTTCTGGCTTGAATCCTAGAATGACTATTCGAAGTAAGAATCAGCATTTAAAAAATTTTTTTCTTCCTCATCAAGATATTCCAAGATATTTTCTCCATTATATAAAGGACAGTCCTCCTTAGCAATCCAGGTTTCCAAAGTGTGATCCGAGAACAAGGCTTCACCTCAATGTAATGTGACAGAACCATAATTTCTTTTTTTCCTTTTTCTTTTGGAGAGGTTTTTGCTATAGGGCGTGTGCACTCACCAGAGAGACAGAAAGTGAGAAATCACCCCCCAGGGCGGATGGCCATGCCACAATCCCGTCTCCATTCTCCTCTCGGGACCTTGGGTACGCAGGCACATGCACCTGGCATGAGTTTAAGCCACCGGGTCTGGGAATTGAACCACAATCAACCATATGGGAGTCCAGCGACATAGCCATTACACCATCTGCTGGTCCCATAACCATAATTTCTCAGCTGTTAATTGTTATTGTCATTTTTGAGACTGGCTAAGAAGTTGCAAAGTCTATGACCTTCCCATGCTCCATTGGTGGCAATAAAACAAATCAATAACATTGGTTTGCTCTTTTCTTTGTTCCACTTAGGTAAGAAAACTTGAAAGTAAATTCTTTCTGTCTGTGACAATCTCTTATCCCATTAGCACGCATCTTTAATTTCATCAGTGCAAATTTTTGCAGCTGTTTCAATATTTTTTTGCACCTTTCCATCGTTTATTTGCTGTCTCTCCCATCTTGGAATCAATAATGTCTTTAACAAGTTTCTGATGGCAGCCATACCAGGCTTTGGTATTTCCAGTTTTTCACAATCATGATCTGACTGATAACAGTGTCTCAGGCAAAAATTCTTCTCACAAAAAGGACATACAACTACGACAAGCTCTCTTTCAGCACAGCCCTTGAATGACCATAGGTAAGACTGATGTTCATCTGTCTTCAGTCTCTCATTTATTGCATTCCGCTTAGGACAACCATGAGACTCCTTGCTTCTATGTTCAAGGCAAATATTCCTGAACATCCACCACATACAAATGGAAGAAGATTTCACTATCTGCAGTGCTCCAACTGGCAGTGCTGTCTGATGTCCCTGATCTTTTTTTTTTTTTTTTTTTTTTAATTGCTAGAGAGCACGTGCACCCACCAGAGAGAATGAAAGAGAGAAAGAGAGAGAAAGCACCCCCAGTGAGGTGTGCTAACACCACAATGGTGGTGGTTAAGATGCTGGATCCCACATGGTCAATCCAGCCATTCAAGTCTCAGACCCAGTAGTTTGAAAAACACACCAAGCACATGTGCATACATGCCCAAAGTCCTGAGAAGAGAATGGAGGAGAAGAGATTGCAGCCATCCCCTCTCTGTCTCTCCCTGTCTCTGTCAAGCACACATGCCCTGTGGCAAAAGTCTAAAAAAGGGGGAAAAAAAGGGAAGAAGAAAAAGGGTAGAGTTTGCCAGCAAGATTGCACTTCACAAGAGAGTCAAGATAAGTGCAAAATCATCGTAAGACAGAGCAGAACCTGACAAGGACCCTAAATAGAGTAGAAACAAAGTGCAGTGGAAACACAAAAGAAAGAGTAGCTCTGATCTAGGGGAGGATAAGGACTTCATGAAGGTAGGATGTATTGTCTATCATTCTCATCATAACACTAATTAGTGTCTGTGGGAGCACTTATTACCATTCCAGAACTATTCTAAAATTTAAAGACTACTGTCATGCATGCTGTCAGGAGACATTAAGGAAATAGTAATTAATGTAACCATTTTGGACCAGACTGGGATATATAAGGGATAAAGGGAGACAAGGCATGAAGCAGAAGTTGGTGCCTGAAATATCACAGTGAGAAATCTGCGGTGTGTTCAGTAGTCATGGAGGTTCCACAGAAGCGACAACTCTTAATCGCGAGTCTACATCAGAATCCCTCAGGGATCTCGCGAGTCTACATCAGAATCCCTCAGGGATCTTCTCAAAGAACTCTGAGCTTTTTCCATACTCCTGGATGATTCTGATAGACATCCCAGCTGAGAACCACTAAATGAAAGGTCACTCTCTTCTGGAACTATCATAATTAGATCTGAGTTTTAGGAAGAATGAAGCAGCAATGAGAAGGATGACCAGGTGGGGCCCAGCCAGATTGCAGGTGCTGAGTTGGTAAACCTCTGTGGTGTATGTGGAATGTAAGGAGGCCTGACGGGAGGTGACTGTGAACACGTTCTGCAGATGTAAATGCAACAGGATCAGAATCAGCAGGGCCTGTGCATTGGCCAGATGGGAGAAAGGGATCAGAGGTGACTCTGGTGTTTAAATCCATGCAGGGAGCATGACTAAAATATGAAAGGCAGGAAATGGGTCCTATGTGAAGACTAAAATGATGAGTCTGATTCAAAACATATCAATTTAAGACAGCAATAGGTGATCTTAGGTAGAGATGGATCAAAAGCCTAAGTCTATAGCTAGGATGTCTTGGTGCTTGATTATGTGTATTTAGAGTCATCTGAATTGGGTGAAGGAGCATCTAGTTAATTCAAAATTTGTTTTGTTGAGTGGAATAAAGATTCTGGACTTTATTCTGGACAGCTCATGGAAAGTCAGTGCGGGAGATGAACAACCAAGGCTCAGGCAGCATAGGTACCAGGGCAGCTCTGGGCCTCCCCTAGGAATCCATAAACCCTCTCTCCAGGTGGTGCAGCTGTTAGTACTACTCTGCTACAGCAAATCTTCGCCTCTCCAGCCCCAGCTGCAAATCCCAGGAGAGGGAAGTTTGGTGGGCCCAGGTTGACTCCGTGTTTCTCTCCCTGGAACACTCAGCCATGGCCAAGGGAGCAATGTCAGCAAAGCCAGGCAGTCACCCTGGTCGGAGCTCTAGCACTGGACCCTGGTGAGATGAGGTCACTGGCACTCCAAGATGCAAGTGCCACTGGATTGTGCAACTCAGGAGAGCCAGACAGCCAGGCCCTGAGAGGTGGGAGGGGGTGGTGTCACAGGGCATCCTTTCTAGTCTGTGACCATGGAGAAAAGGTGAGGAAGCAGTAGCCTATGAGTAGCAAGCCTGAGGGCAGACTTCTCAGGGCAGGAGAGGCTAAACTACAATTGCAGACTGAGGTTAGAGCCAATGGAGTAGGAAATTCAAATACAAGAAGGGAAGGAGATAATTAATGGCACAGAGCTCTAGATGGTGTCCAAAGTATTTTGGTGAACCACAAAATATTGGATAGAAGCGATCTTACAAGACTTTGTGGAATTACCTATATGTTCTGTACACAATAAGATGAATGTCAAAAAAAGGAGCTCTTATCTTTATATTCCAGTAAGTTATTTTGCTCTCACTGTTTTAATAAAAAGAAAATAAATAAAAATAAAAATCCTTGCATACCTTGTTTGACTGGAGAATTTTAATATTTTTCACTTATCATTGTAAAACCAAGGACAACTTTACAACTTTTTTGTAAGTAGCTGTTACATGTAGGACAATCTGTCTTTTTTTTTTTTTTTTTTTTTTTTTTTTTTTTGAGAGGATTTTGCTATAGGGCACGTGCGCTCGCCAGACAGACAGAGAGAAACAGAGAGACAGAAAGCGAGAAATCACCCCCAGGGGGGATGGCCACGCCACAATCCCTTCTCCTCCATGGGGATCTTGGGCACACACGCACACGCGCCCGGCATGAGTTTTAAGCCACCGGGTCCGGGACGCGAACCGCAGTCGACTATGTGGGAGTCCAGCGACATAGCCATTACGCTAACTGCTGGTCCCAGGACAATCTGTCTTTAAGTAGGGGTAAATTACTCGTAACGTTAAAAAAAAAAAAAAAAAAAAAAAAAAAAAAAAAAAAAAAAAAAGGAATCCTACATAGTTTTCCCTTCAAGTCAAGCGTCTTGTTATTTACATAAATTTGTTTAAAATGAAAATAAAAAAAGGAGGATGGAGATAAGACAGATGCTCCCTGTATACAGTGGTGTTGATAAAGTAATCCCAAAGAACACAAAGTGCTCACAGGGAGAGAAATGGTGAAATCCCCAGTCTATGAATCGATGCAGAGATATGCAAAATCCCTTTAAAGAGGAAAAACCTGGCTGTGGGTTTGCAAAACTTGTCTATAACAGAAACAAATATTAGGTCATCGGAAAAGTCATAATGTATTTTTCTGTTTTTCTATACAAAAATGTATCATGACTTTTCCAATGACCCAATATATTAACTTGGCTAAGCAAAGAATGCACACGTAAGAGAGTAAGACATAGTGAAAGACAGGAAAAGTCACTGAGGCAAGTGTTAATTACACTCATCTCAGCATTGTCCAAGAGAAGCAGTGACCTGGCCAGTATTTCTGGTCCTGTGGGTGAGAAACTATCTTTTAATCCTATTCCATTAAATGGTTCACGCTTCCTGTAGCATCTGTGCTGTTCATTCAGAGCAATCTTTCTGATGAGAGTTAAGCGTCTCTCTTAAAGAAGACCCTGTGTGTGTGTCAAATCGACCTCTGTACTCTGGTTCCTATGCAGTAATTTCTTCCAGGTGAGTGAGTGAACTGGTTTCTGACTCCGGACTTTTCAGAGTTTGGCAATGATCATAAGGACTCTGGTATTCTGGTTGTAAGCTGTAACCTGTTTCCCGTTGTGCTCCTGAGTTTGGCTCCTCACCTCTTGCCTCACCTTCTGTCTCCATAGCCCAGGGGTCCCAGGCCTCATCCTGATACTTCTGTATCCTCCTCACTCTGATTACTCCCAGCCATCAGACCAGTTGGGGTGATGATGCAGCCGGGTCCAGACCAGGTCCCAGGTGGGTAGCCACTGTCCTTGCTGTGGCCCACTTGGCCAGCATGTCCTCCAGGCTTCCCCCAAACCCTTCAGAGGAGAGTCAGACACCTCACCTCTGCACCTCCTCCTGTTACTCACACCTGTCCTGGGGCTGAGCCCCTCCACTCTCTCTTCCTGGGGTCAGAAGTGCTGTATTTGTGGTATCTGAAGTATGACAAGTACCCAGCTTCTCTTTTCTCCCTCCTTCCCATGGGAGTAGCCAGTTTCTTAGTGCCCTCTCACCGCCTCCTAAAGAGTACCTCCTCTGTAAAATCATCCCAGTGTTGCCAGCTAACCCTGGCAGCCATTTCTGTGACTAATTGAGAGGCAAAGCAAAGAGGGAGAAAGGAGTTTATTTAGCTCTGTTCAAGCACAGGGAGTGGCCGCGAGCTAACAAGCTCACAACCCACTCTCAGAACGGAAATTTCCAGCACGTTATCAATGTTACTTTTCTCGCTTATCTATATCCTAAATTTAGCTAGTTTGGTGTTATTTTTCCCCTTATGATTTTCCCAAAATTGTTCTATGTACCTTTCCTTTCACATGATGTTTATGACCCTGTTTTTGTTTTTATGGTGACATTAAAGCTGTTGACTCAGATTTGTGACATACGTTGATAGATTAAGGGAAGCTACAACCTGTTTTTAGAGTTATACTGTTTAACAAGACGACCTAAACCTCCATGAGTAACTATTATGGTAAATGATAGCATCATTACAGTTTTCCCAATTTAACCTGTTACATGTATCCCTTGAGTAAACATTCCTCTCTCTTAAGATTTATTGCCTGGGGCCCCTCCCCACCAATCCAGTTGCAAATTTGGTGATCACTATTTAAAACAAGTGACTGAAGTTTCCTCTTCTAAGCAAACAGGGCTTATTTATAACCTTATTTGTTACAATAGTTATAGATTACATTAGTTACAAAAGCCACAACCACCAGTTAACCCCTAAAGTGTAAGAAAGAGGAATAAAACAAAGCCCCAAAACTGGGGGATTAAAAAATATTACTTTTTCCCATTATACCAATAGGTTTTTTTTTTCTAGAAAGTTCTTTAGAAAAAGAAATGATGTGTCCTCCTAAATATAGTTGTTTATTATTATTATTATTAAGATGGTGATGGTGCTGGTTGTGGTGAGGTCGATGTCTATTCAATCAGCAGGTCTTTAATGATTTTCTTTTAATGCTGTTTTTGTCTTTAGGGAAGCATGAAAATAAGAAAGGAAGAAAATACCACCATGCTCTAGGTGGCCAACTTGTCCTGATTTGCCCAAGGACCTTCTTGGTTTTTAGCGCTGATGTTTCCTCACCCCAGGAAATCCCTCAATCCTGGGCAACCTGGACAACTGGTAACCCTGCCATCTCTACAGAAAAGATCTCAGTGACCTTATGTAAGATAGAATGGTCAGGGGCCGGCAGGTGGTTAAAGGCACTGGATTCCCATAGGGACGACTGCGGTTTGAGTCCCAGACCTGGCAGCTTGCTTTCTCCCTTTCTCTCTCTCTGTCTCTCTCTGGTCAAATTAGAAAATGATAATAACAAATGGAAATAAATAAATATTTTTTAAAAATAGAATGGCCATTTCATTAATTTAAAAGTCTTTTCTAAGGAGATCATCCACACTCTGATCCTATTTAGATAATAATAACACATTTGTTGAGGGCTTGCTACATACTAGGCAGTAAGTTAATGTAATGGTGCTGTGAAATCAGTAATTTTATTCTCATTTTCAGATAAAGAAAGTAAAATTCAGAGCGAGATCCCACAACCAGACAAACTCTGGTATGTCTGATCCAAAAGCCCCCTCCTCCTAAGGACTGTGAATCTTTATGTTAGGTAGAAGAAAAAATAGGTGAAAATTGTGGTTGTCTGAGTAAAGCTAAGGTCTAATTCCAGTGCCATTTATCTGGAGAAAAACAAAGATCAAGAATGCTAAAAATTTACTTTACAAATTACAACCAAGATTATGATTTTGGTAAATTTAGGAGGATCATCACTTCACGCAGATTGCTGTCCTGAATCAGCAGTGAATATCATTTCTAAAGGTAGACTGCAAGGAGCAGCCTATTAAATCAAGAATTTATGCTCATTATACAGGTTGAGTGTTTCTTACCTGAAGTGCTTGGGACCAGAAATGTTTCGGATTTGGGATTTTTTTTCATACTTTGGAATATTTACATGTGTACTATTAGATGTCTTGAGGATAGCACCCAAGTGTAAACATGAAACTCATTTGTGTTTCCTGTGCATCTTATATATATAGCCTGAAGGTAATTTTATACATTATTTTTCTGTTGCAGCATTTCGACTGTGATCCGTCATATGAGGTCTGGTGTGAAATGCTCCACTTATAGTGTCAGGTCATATCAAAAACTTTTGGATTTTGAAGTATTTTAGATTTTGAATTTTTGGCCTAAGGGTCTTCAAATATTCAATGAACAGTTTTAAACCCTAAAGTAAGAATTATCAAGGAATAACGAGTTAATATTAGAAAATTGTCAACATTATTATTAGCTGCAAATCATGATTGTCTATCCAAAAGTGCTACAAAAATACAGATTAAAAATTGACAGAACTAATAAAAGGCCTTACATAGACACCCAGAAGAATATACCTCCAAAATATTAACTCCTGGAAATTTCTTGTGTGTGATGGGAACCTCTTCTTTTCTTAGGTTTCTTGTTTCAAATGACATGCTAGGGATTAGAGAAAGGCCAAAAGAATTGTCCTGAGAAGTCACCCTTCTTAGTATAAAGTACAGCTGTGCTACTGGCTAAGGTTTCATTTGAAGAAACGCATATGGAGACGGGCAGCCAATCTTATAAGGAAGGCCAGGGAGTTCTGTTGGAAGAGGGTTGACTCTTTTGTGTTCAAGAGCCCCAGAAACAGGAAACTGCTAGATGCAGAAGAGGTTCCAGGGAAGAAAAGTGGTCACAGCTCTGGGTCTGGCGGACAGTAGATCCCTGAGCCCATCCTAGCTCAGAGGGCCACAGCCAGTCCCACACCCCGAAGGAGCTGCATGGAGGTGAGGGGATGAATCACAGAACTGTTTTTGGAAAGATCGTACAATTAACTGATACAATCAGGGATTTTGAAAGGATGAAACAGGACTCTGTTCATAGTTATGCCAGGTGTAAACCGAGACTGTCCTGGCTAACCGGCACACGTGCTCACCTGTGAGTGCACCCTGGGGAGTTGGGCTATGGCTTGTCTGGCCGGCTGCCACTCCGCAATGGTTGTTGCTTCTCGTGGTTCCAGCGGATGCTGTGGGATAAGATTCCAGGTGACCTTAGGAGGCTCAGCTTCCCTCTTGTGGAAACATGGTTTGCTAATTCTTGGGTTACTATGAACTTGGAGACCAGGTGTGGGTTCTACAGTGCAGGGAAAAACTGCATACTTGGTATGTAGACCGTCAGCCCTCAGCATCAGTGGGCTCTGCATCTGCAGATTCATTCAAGTGTAGGGAAAAAAAATTTAAAAATAAAAAATAACAAGACAACAATAAAAATATTACAAAGAAAAATATATAGTGTAACACCTATTGACATAGCTTTTACATTGTACTGGGTATTTTTAAGTAATCTAAAGATTATTTAAAGCCCATAGAGGGGGCAGCAAGTGGCGTGGTGGTTAAGGGTGCTGGACTCCCACAAGGCCGATCGCGGTTCGAGTCCCAGACCTGGCAGCTTGCTTTCTCACTTTTGCTCACTCGCTCACACTCGCTCACGCTCACTCTCTCACTCACTTTGTCCCTCACTGGTCAAAATTAAAATAAGTAAATAAATAAATAAAATAATTCAAAAAATTAAAAAATAAAGCACATGGGTCGATGCAGCAGGCAACATGCAAATACTATGCCATTTTATATAAGGGACTTGAGCAACTGCAGGTTTTGGTATTCCCATGGGGCCCTGCAACCAAGCCTCATAAACACCAGGGGACAACTATACATACTTACACAGGGAGATACACTTAGCTGTGTGTTTAAACATTTATCTGAGAACATGCGTCATTTCCATAGCCATAGCACAATGAACTTGCCCAAACCACACCACGCCAGCCTATGGGTACACATCAGGCCACTGTGCTGTTAATGTCTCAGTTTTTCTGGCTCATTTTCTCACGTGCTGTGATCTCCGAGTCCTTGAGAATCGTGAGGAGGTATCAGACGTGCTCGACTCCTGCTCTCTGAGGTACTCCTGACACGTCCCGGGAGCTGGCCCCTCTGCTCATCCCGAGCACAGCAGCTCCAAGGGCGGCCAGAGCTGGGCTGCTGTGGAAACTGGCTATGGGGGCTTCCTGTGGGGCGCAGGTGTGGGAGGGAAAGCCTGCTTCTTAACTGCATGCCCTGGTGTGCTTTTTGAAGTTTCATTTTCATCTTCTGTATCTATAGCATTCTTTCAGAGAGAGAAATAGTTAAAAAGAGAAAATGCTGTTTATAGCTGCGTAGGCACTAGCCAGACTGGTTTTCCGGTTTCTGTGTGATATTCTGATGGGGTGGGGGCAGAAGACAGGCTGTCTAGTGCATCAGCGTGTTTCAGAAATACACTCGGGGCTGGGGCCAGAGCCAGCTGCAGCCGACCCCTGTGATTCACACTTCCCTTGGATAGTTAGGACTCTGCGCCCAGACCAGTCACTCACTCTGCCTGGCTCCTCAGCCTCAGCCCCTGAGAAAAGATGCCAATGGACTGTGTCACCGTGAACAGGCCACCAGCAGAGGACCCAACTAAGGGTTAACATGAGCTGAAGGGAAGAAGACAGAGCTAGCTCCTTGGCCTGGTTATGGCTGATCCTATGGTTCAAGTCCCACACTTGGCAGCCTGAGAACCATGCTGAGCGTACATGCATGCATGCCCAAAATTCCAAAGGGAGGGAGAGACAGAGCAGGGACTGTTGCCTGACCATGCCTCATGGGAGCGCTTTCTCCCTCTCCCTCTCTGTCTCTGCCTCTATATCTCTCTGGCAAGCGTGCTTACTCTCATACCATGCACACACACACAACATTCAGAGAAATAACAAAACGGAAAAATGTCCAGAAAGCCCTGTGAAGGGCTCTTGACTAAACCGTGAAAGTGTATAACCAAACCCCTCCTCTCCTCAGCAGAGCAGATAAACTGTGAGCATGCATTTATGAAAGCGGTGCTGGGTCACAGGAGTGAGCCTGAGAAAGCTTAGCTCTTTTGTAAAGCAGGGGGACTTCTGGTTCCTCTGAAGCCTCTAAGAAATAAGGTAGTGTCAGGAGCCCACAGCAAGGACTTAATACATATCAGCACTTTTTACTATCATTCCTGTAAATCCAAGTGACTTAGAATATCAAGAACTAACGTCTGTTTTTAAAACTGGAGTTCTGTTATCTCAGGAGATGAACAATGACATCCCAAGGCCATAAATCATAGTTTTCATAATAATCGCTCTCCACCGCCATTCACTTTGTTCAAGAGGGACAGCGACTGAGAGAATTCTATGGACTTTGCTGCCACCTGGTGCAAGATTATTTTATTATAAACTGTTCTCAGCAAACACTCTTTTTGTTCTCAACTGTTAACACACTTGCTCTATCATGAATAAAGAAGAGGAAAAAATTGTTTTAATTCATTGGGAACAGGAATTTTGCACCCAAGTTTTCCTAAAGGTATTCAGTGAGGTCGTGGCACAGCAAGGCAGACAGCAGGCAGAGGAAGGATAAGAAATGCCCACCTATTTTTCAGCCGGAAGCATTGGTGGACAGTAGAGAGCAGGAGGAAAACAAGATGTACCCTCAGGGCTGGCCTCATAACCTAGTGGTTAGAGGCTCTGGATCCCACATGGCCAACCACTGTTTGAATCCCGGCCCTGGTGGCTTGAAAAACATGCCAGATGCATGTATGTAGGTGTCCAAACTTCTGACAGGACGGGGGAATGGAGACAGACTGCAATGTGACCATGCCTTACTGAGGGGTGAGTTCTCCCTCTCTTTCTCTCTGTCACTCTGTCTCTTTGACTCTGGGGAGGGCACAGGCCCTCTGGCAATTTAAAAGAAAAAAATAGATGTGAGCTTCATTTGAGACTGGATGGAGGATGACTTAACAGATCTGTAGGAGACCTGCCACCCTTTCTTCCTTAGGCCTCTGGGGCAGGTCTCGCAGACCTGATGGTGTGGGGGTTGGCCACACACTGAGAGGCCTTGGCCTTTCATTTTCCCCCGAGTCCCTGCCATTCCCGCTGGATGGACGCTGAGTGCAAAGCCAGTGATCCTGTCACTGGCTCGGGTTGAAGGGGTCCTTGCAGTGACATCTCAAGGCCATAAATCATCGTTTTGGTAATAATTACTTTCTCCAGAATGGCAGGATCCACTGCTTTCAGGCTTTCCCTTTGTTCAAGAGGGACCGTGATTAAGATAATTAAGACCAAGAAGTCAGGCCAACCAGCTGGAGAGTGGCTGCAGCAGGGACCTGGCTCCTGCAGCAGCAGGGGCAGAAGGGAGGCCGAGCCAGGGCAGGTTAGTCCAGGAACCCACTGGGATGCCAGTCGGTGGCACGAGGGCACTCTCCACCAGCTCAAAGGAAGATGGGAGGCACTTCTCTGGCAGAAGAAGGAGAGGACTCACAGCTTGAGGAGCCCAGTTCTTCCCCTTCCTACTGCCCTGGAATCTACACCTCCACCACCCCCACCCCACACCCCATAAACCTGGATGCAGATTTTAGAACCAAAACAGGGAGGACAATCTTTAAAGCTGAACGTTTTACTGGTAATTCTGAGGATTGTTTAAAATATTGGGTTCTAGATCACCCAGGTGGTGAGATGATTGAGATCATTGGATCCCACATGGTGGAGTGTGTTGTTCAAGTCCCAGAGCTGGCAGCTTGGAAAATATGCCAGGTGCATTTGTATGCATGCCCAATATCCTATAGAGGAGGATGGAGAAGGGATTGCAGCGTGACCATCCCCTCCAGGGGGAGATTTCCCACTTATCCTCTCTCTCTGGCAAGCACACATATGCTACAGAAAAAAAAAAATATATATATATATATATATATATATATATATATATATATATATATATATATATAATTTGATAATGTTTAAAAGATACTGAACATTTAGTTAATTTCCCCACCGTTAGTTGAGAGCAAGAGATTACCAACAATATGAAGCATTTTTTTCTTGTGTTCCTAATTTAGGCAGATACACACACATTTAATCACGGGACTGGTGTTCTGACTCCCTCCTGCCTCACTAGACTGAGCCCCTAAGGGCTGTGTCATTCCCTGTTCTAGCCCCAAGGCATGAGAGCAGGGACCTGTCCAGTTAATCACTGCAGAATCTTCAGCACCGAGAACAGTTCCTGGCACGTGGTAAGCACCAGATAAATATTGAATGATGCTGAATTCTGCTCATAACTGCTTTTTGGATGAATTTGTCAGTAGAAAAAAAAAATGGGATGATCAGGTGAAAGGGATCTCCTCACTGATGTCCCTGGTTGAAGATTAACGAGCAGAAAGAATGAAGAGTCTATAACAAACATAGATTTCTAAGGAACGTACTTCATAGGAATGTGTTCAGACACAAAGGACTTACTAAGAATAATACCGTGCATGTGTATGGAGTTTTAACGTTTACAAAGGGCATTTGATATACGATGCCATTTAATTCTTACAACAGCCCTATTAGGTAGGTCAGGTATTCTAATATTTATTTTGTAGATAAACTAACTTAGGTTCAAAAGGGTTTATTAAGTCACTCGAGGTCTAATGCACAGAATTCAGGTTTTCTGGCTCCCAGTGCCTCAGACTGCAAAGTGATGGCAGGACGGAAGTTTGGGGGACTGTCCAGGAGACCTGGGAAGGAAGTTCCCCTGGGTGCTAGGGCATCTTCCCCTTCCAGGGGTGCTGGTCAGAATTTACCAGCATTTGAAGCCCCTGGAGGAGAGAGAAGTAGATGTTAGTGAAGAGAATGTCTCAGTGAAAGGAGTCTACCTCCTGCAGTAAGTATCAGCTCCCAAGGCGGTCAGCTTGGGGCAGTGGGAGGGGTGGGTTGGGCTGGAGGCCTCTTCTTCAGCCTAGGCACAAGAAAATAAATATGACACAATTTCTGTGTCCCCAAAACTGTACCATGAAAGTGCAGTTTGGTTTTCTTTCCTCTTTTTTTTTTAAGAGTTTTGTTTGTTTGTTTGTTTGTTTTTATCCCATAGGACATGTGTGGGCTCACCAGAGAGAGACAGTGAAAGAGAAAGTGAGAAATCACCCCCTGGGAGGAGGTCACACAGCAATCCCTTCTCCTCCATTCTCCTCCTGGGATGATGGGCATGCACACACACCCAATATGATTTTGGTGTGACCCAAGCTGCCAGGTCCAGGACTCAAACCATGATCAGCCATGTGGGAGTCCAGTGCCTTAACCACTATACCACTGCAGTTTATCTGGCCTGCATCTTATTTGTTTGTTCATTTGTTTGCTATAGGGCATGTATTCTAGCCAAAGAAAAAGAGGGAAAGTGAGAAAGCGTCTCTGAGAGGGAGGGTTGCCATGCCACAATCCTTTCTCCTCCATCTCCTCTTGGGATTTTCAAGTTACCAGGTCTGACACTTGCACTGCACAGTTGGCCACGTGGGATCCTGCCACCTTAACACCACGCCATGGGCTGGCCGTGGTCTGCACTTTTTCCCCTTTCACTTAGAAATTGTTCATGTTTTATATTTGAACACATTCTCGCTCACACAAACATGTATGTATGTGGAAAGTTACAGCATTGGAAATTAAATTCCAGTCACACGACTTCACCACTCAACACTTTAGCATGTACCTCCTCAGAATAAGGGCACCCTCTCATTCGTCTGCATAATCGTAACACTATTATCATATCCAAGAAAGTTGACATTGTAATGTGACAAACTAACATTAGACAGTATCAAGTCCACGGCCAGCACTAAGAGAAAACTTCATGCCCTTGCTTGCCGGTAAGGCTGAGGGCCGTCTCAAGACATAAGGAGGACCATGGAGCGGCAGGGCCTTTCTCTTCATTGAGGAGGTTGCATTGTTGAGCACTAGCTGAGAACCAAAGTAGGCTTAAGGGTCCTAATCCTGGCATTACCCAGGCTGCCCTCACGGTGGCAGTGTAGCCTTAATTTGTGATGCTTGTCCACTGGCCGCATGGAAAATGGTACAGGAGTGGTGACGCTCAGCTAGGATACAGGCTCCAGCCCCGGCCCTTTGCATTTGAAAGCGAGGGTGTTTGCATATAGTGCAATAAGGACTCTCCTTATTCTCACTCATTCTTTGTTCCTTTTTTGTTACTTAGTAGCTTGTGCACGGAGCACCTGCCACATGTAGAAGTTCTATGAGAAGTGCTGGAGATACAAACTTTTTTTTTTTTTTTAATCATTTACATTAAGAGACCTCTGGGAGTGCAGTGGTGAGTGAGAGGTTTGAAAAATAATGAAAGCTGTGGGGAACCAGCAGTTAGCGTGCGTAATGGCTATGTCGCTGGACTCCCACGTAGTCGACCGAGGTTCGCATCTCGGACCCGGTGGCTTACAACTCACGCCAGGCACGTGTGCGTGCGTGCCCAAGATCCCGAGAGGAGAATGGAGGAGAAGGGATTGCGGTGTGACCATCCCCCCTGGGGGGTGATTTCTCGCTTTCTGTCTCTATGTCTCTCTCTGTCTGTCTGGCGAGCGCACGCGCCCTATAGCAAAAAACCTCTCCAAAAATAAAAAAATAATGAAAGCTGTGTAACTGTGGTAAGGGCTGAGTAGAGTAGTGGTGGGACTGCAGGGTTGTGTAATGGGGGACAGAACCCCCGCTATGTCTCAGCTTAAGTGTGGCTTCCACAGAGCTGGCTGCTGTCCTAGCCCTAGGTCAGCTTATGCACCCCTGTTTCCTGGTGTCTCAGATCCCTGTACTGTTGTAACACTCCATCCTGTATTGTCATCCCTCGCTTAGTTGACTCTCCTTCCTGACAGATGAAGAAGTTACTCAAAGACAGGGGCCATTTCTGTCTGCTTCCTCAGTAAATCCCCGTCACTTATCAGGAAGCCTGGCTCGTAGTCGAGGCTTGATAAATGTGGACAGAATGAAGATTAAGAGAGGTGCTATTGTTTCACTGCACCTTCAAGTGCAAGAAATATATCTTTAGTCTTCTAAATTAAAGCAAACCTCGGTTTAACAAGATTAGCAGCAAGCCCCTGTTAGTTTGTGCGCTAGTTTCTCTCCGCCTACTACAGATCATGCCAAAACCCTACGTGTAAGCAGTTGAGGAAACTAGAAGGGGAAGGCCTGCGGCCCTTGCTGTTGCTCTGCGTGGCAGAGGCTGGGCTCTGGTCTTTCGGTACCAGCTGGGCTCTTTGCCCTGGGCGGGCTGCCGTAATCCCTCTCACAGCAATCCCTCTGACTCTACTGGCAGCACCCCTACCTCCATCCTGCCCCCCTCTTTCACTGCTTGCAAGTGGTGGACAGGTGCAGAGTGATGCCCAGAGCACAGGGCAGTCCTGGAAAGTCACCTCCAGGGTAGGGCCACACCCCCTTAACCTCTGAGCACCAGCCCTCCTCCCCTTCCCCCTTAGATAGACGTCCCAAGCACCCTGATCTTCTCCTTGTATTGTTTTTCGGAGTTAGGGCACTTCCTAAATTTATGTTGCTGAATTCATAGTTTCGAAAGGACAAGACACCAGTTAATTCTCAACCACTCTTCCCCCTACAAAATGAATGAACATGTATTTTTGCAGAGGAACCCTTTCTAAGGACATCCTATATTTCTGAATTCACAAACTCCCATTACATCTGGGTTGGTAACACTTTTTTTTGTTTCAGAAAAGAGCGTGATGTCCTTGTGGGAAGTAATGGAGATAATGTCTTTGAGGGCACTTTGGGAACTACGAGTGCTATACAGATGTACGGTATTGTTGTCATCAACTAATGATTTCTGTACTCTGCAGCCAGAAAAGAGATGACATGGTAATTAGGCCTCTTTGGGGTCCTTTACAATTCCCCTATGATTTTTTCCCCCTAAAACTGTCCTTCAGCTCTCCATTATTCTAAAACTCTCTAGAATAATGGAAAAAAACTCAGGCATCAGTAGTGCCTTCTTTTTCTCTCCTTCTTACTGGCCCTGCATTCAAACCTGAGAGCTGGGTATATTCAAGCTGAAAATTACGTGTGAGGGGAATAGACAAAGGGCCTGTAGTTCTTGTCCTTCTAAATTGTACATAATCTGCATCGGGCGTATCCCTGGGTATATAAAAAGATAATTTTTTCTTAACTTTTAAAAGGGATATAGGAGAGACCAGCAGGTGACATAATGGTTATGTGGCTGGACTCCCACATAGTTGACTGCGGTTCAAGTCCTGGACCCAGCGACTTGAAATTCATACTGAGCCCATGTGTGTGCCCCAAATCCCAAGAGGAGAAATAGAGGAGAAGGGGTTGTGGCATGGCCTTTCCCCCTGAGGTAATGTCTCACTTTCTGTCTCTCTGGTGAGTGCACATGCCCTATAACAAAAATCTCAAAAAAAAAAAAAAAAAAAAAAGGAAAACAATTTCTGGCCAAGGAGGATAGCTTCAGACCATAATTCATAAGAGATACAGTTTTTTCCATTTAATTCAAAGATGTCTATAATAGCCCTCTTCTTGGCAGAAGGTGTCCATGGGCAGAGAGATTTTTTTTTCAGAGCACATTATTATTTCTTTTTTTTTCTTTTTCTTGCCTTTTTTTTTTTTTCTTTTCTTTTTTTTTTTTTTTTTTTTTTTTTGAGAGGTTTTTGCTATAGGGCACATGCGCTCACCAGAAAGACAGAGACAGAGAGAGAGAAAGTGGGAAATCAACCCCCACGCCACAATTCCTTCTCCTCCATTCTCCTCTCGGGATCTTGGGCACACAAGCACACACACCCGGTGTGAGTTTAAGCCACTGGGTCCAGGGCTCGAACCATGGTCGACTACATGGGAGTCCAGCAACATAGCCATTACTCTAACTGGTGGTCCCAGCACATTCTTAGTTGAAGGACACAAAACCTGTCGTGTGGGTTTCTACCACAGCAAAAAATAATACAAAAAGAGGATTAGAAGTGCACATTTTGGAATGTGTGCAGTTATAAACTCATATGCCAGGTGCATATGCGTCTGTACCCAAAATCCCAAGAGAAAATGAGACTGCAGTGTGGCCATACCCCCTAAGGGGTTGATTTCTCATTTTCTATCTCTCCATCTCTCTCTGTCTCTCCAGCAAGTGCACACACCCCATAGTAAAAATCTCTCCAAAAAATAATAATTTTTTAAAAAAGAAAAACTCCCAACATCCCAGCCCAGGCAGGACACTAAGCCTTCTAGGTTTCTCCTGCCAGGATGAGAGCTCCACACAGGCGGGGATTTCTCTCTTTAGTTAACACAATATCCCCACCTATTTGTCAGGGGTTAGTGCAGAATATAAGCTTAATATTTATCAGGTGAAACAGAAATAGTACATTGGTTAAGTAGAGCTCGTTCTACCAAATCCACAGCTAATCATTCGCTACATACATTCATGCTTAAGTATAAAGAGAACTCTGGTTCATTTTGAGGGATAAAATAAATAACTATGCCAATGATTGTGACTAGTGAAAATGGGTGGGTTACTAATTCAACAAGCCGAAAACTTGGATCTTCTTCCGTCTTTCAGTCTCTGTGCAGTCTTTCAAAGGAGATGACTTCGAATAGCTGACTTGTCTTTTCCTTCTGCAGTTTTTAATTAGTTACTTGTTCCAGAATAGCACTAACTTCAATGTCCTCTGATAGGAACCACTTCACTGATGAGTAAAAAATCAGGACTTCCTTCTGCAAATCTAATGTTTAGTGTAGAAATCCTGAGGAATCAAAGAAATACCAACGCCTTCGATAAGAGGCGAGTAGAAAGAAATATTTTTTCATTTTCTTTATCTTTGTTTCCTTTTCTCTTCCTTTTCTTTCCTTTTCTTCGTTCTGTTTTTAGTATATTAATAAGCATAGATACCTAGTAAGAAGACACTGAAAATGTCTTAAGTACAAACCCAATAAGGGTTTTTTATTTTTTGAATTTTTTTAAGAGAGATTTTTGCTATAGGGTGTGTGCACCCGCTGGAGAGAGAAAGCGAGTCACCCCCCCCCCCCCCAGGGGGATGGCCACACCGCAATCCCTTTTCCTCCATCCTCCTCTCAGGATTTTGGGCACACACACACACACACACACACACACACACACATGCCCGGCATCAGTTTTAAGCTGCCAGGTCTGGGACTCGAACTGTGGTAGACTAAGTGGAAGTCCAGTGATATAACTATTATGCCATCTGCTGGTCCCAGATTTTCAAACATTCTTTTAGCCAAATGATCTCTGACAGATATTATATTTTTTAAAATTCTCAGTATTGTGTTGTAGGTCAAAAGAAATATGTTCTTGTGTCAAATATACTTGGATCTAAAGTGAGACCTTTCAGCTGTGATTATCACATCAATCGAGTGTACATTTGGACACAGGAGAGCTATTGCTGCCACCATGTGAATGTAATGTCACTGGGAATTACACCAATCGCATGGAAGAAAGCAAAGACATGAGACGGGACAGCAAGCACACAGAGGCACTGTATGACGTGCCAGATGGAGCTGCACCTGGATTAAGCTATGCCTGACATAAAATTCATCCTTGACTTGCCAGGTTCTTTTTTTTTTTTTTTTTTTTGGAGAGGTTTTTGCTATAGGGCACGTGCGCTCGCCAGACAGACAGAGAGAGACAGAGAGATAGAAAGCAGGAAATCACCCCCCAGGGGGGATGGCCACGCCGCAATCCCTTCTCCTCCATTCTCCTCTCGGGATCTTGGGCACACACGCACACGCGCCCGGCGTGAGTTTAAGCCACCGGGTCCGGGACTTGAACCGCGGTCGACTACGTGGGAGTCCAGCGACATAGCCATTACGCTAACTGCTGGTCCCGACTTGCCAGGTTCTTGAGTAACATAGTTTGAACTAGGTCTTCTGATGAAGATCATTCAAGATGATCTTCACTACCAAAGACAGAGATGTCACTTGTTGAACTTGAAAGTACAGCCCACGTTCGTAGTTTGTAGTGGCACTATGAGAAGGAGCAGAGTGGGGGATGACATGACATGTGGTGGGGGAAGGGTGTCCAGCGATGACAAGTGTGGGTGACAATGAGTACAAGCACACAGGTGCGTATCAACATACACACACAGTACAGTCTTTAAACAAGCACGTGCGCAGGGGCTCACGAGATATACACTGGCTTGCCATGTGCTTTTCATGCTCAATAGAACGTTTTTATGTAAGCAAAGTTTTGTGGGTTTTTTGTTTTGTTTTGTTTTTTAGAGAGAGAGAGATTTTTTCCTACAGGGCTCATGTGCTCATCAGAGATACAGACAGAGACAGACAGAAAATAAGCAATCACTCCTCAAGGGGATGGCCATGCCACAGTCTTTTCTCCATTCTCCTCCTGGGATTTTGGGCACACATGCACACACACCCAGCAGGAGTTTCCAGCCTCTGGGTCCAGGACTCAAACCACGATCAGACATGTGGGAGTAGTGATGTAACCATTATGCCATCTGCTGGTCCCGGTAAAGTTAATTACTCTCTTGTTACTCTCTTTTTTTTTTCCAAAAGGATTAATAGTGACCAGGAAGAAAGCAAGCCGGAGGCAGAGGTGATGCAGGAAGGCCGTATCACAGAAGGGTGAGGCGAGTGGGAGCTCAGGGAGGTTTTCCTGCCTATGGATCATTCTGCCTGTGAAAAATTAGTGATCCTGACACTAATTATATTTCATGTTCTCCCCCACCCCTAAATATGGCATCTAGAACAACTCCTCTCTTTTTGTCAGCTCTACATCGCGCTCACTGCTATGGCCATGAGAGTAACCCTAACCGCAGCCAGGCAGCCAGCGCTAAGGGTAGCCGCTGTTAGGGGCATACATTCCCTTTCTCTGCCCTTTGACCCAGGAGACACCGATACTGGGAACTGGAGCCATTTCACTGGCTATCTGAGGACTGCGGCACTGAGAGAGGCTTAAGGGCTCCTGCGTCCTTCCTGACAGTGCAGCAGGACACGCCCAGTGTGGATGAATTTTTTCTCCAATTTGTCAGATTGTCAGAAGATGCATGTGCTCATTGGAGAGACAGACAGAGAGAGAGAGAGAGCACCCCTCTAGAAGGTATGGTCATGCCACAATCCCTTCTCCTCCACTTCTCCAGACTGCCAGGATTTGGGGAATGCATGTATATGTGCCCAGAGTGTTTTTTCAAGCCTCTGAGGCTAGGATTTGAATCAGTCACCTAGGATATGACTTCCTTAACCATTAGCCTATGAGGCCAATCTTCAGTGTGGATAATTTTAAGCTTTTTAGAGGTTTTGGTTCTTGGGAAGTCTTCAGAGTGCTTAACTTATGACCAAACACAAATTGGCCTTTATGAAACTATTTTGATGGAGGAAAAAGACACCTGAGCATTGCTTACAAGGAGGAAACCACAGGGGAGTTAATCTCTCTCTAGGCAGTGTTCTTTATGATGCAGTGTCTACACAACACCCAAACGGTGTGACAACAAGATGGAGCCTGCGTGACGGCAGCCAACTGATCCGATGAACAACAAATAGTTTTAATAAGAAGTAGATACGCTCTGTGTTTGTAAAGATTTCCTTCCTTGAGGTAGTCCCAGGATTTATTTGACACCCACAGTCTCAACAGTAATGTCCAGGCCTCTAAGAGAAGATGGAATACCCTGATGGAGCACTTCTGGGGGCTTACCACTGGAAAAGGGGGAAAGGCTACTCCAAGCCTCGTTTCCTTGAGTCTATGAAGAAAACCAATTGGCACCTGGTTAAGAAAACTATATTCTCGAAGCATCGTCTCTGAAGAATTTACATCTACAAACTATATCTAAATCTCATGTAAAATTTTAAATGTAAATTGATATTATAGCAAGGCCTGTTTTATGTGTGACTCTATAAATAATCAATACATATAACAGCCTCAGCCCTGGAGTCGGATTCTTCAAAGTAGCCTTAATGAAGGACAACAGTCAGGAGGGTTTTGTTGGCTAAGAGAAGATGGTCAAGCACGGTCTATGAGAAGAGAGTTCTAGACTTTATAGTGTATCCCTTTCTCACGCAGCCTCCCCACCTCCCCATGATGTCTTAAAAATGGGATATTTCCAATACAATTTAAAATATTTCTCTTATAAATTTAGAATCTCTGCCAACACAGAGCTGAATTCCCACCTGATAACAAGCACCTGGTGTGGAAAGGCCATGCCTCTTAGATGGGGGTGCACTCTGCAGTCTGCCCGGCCCCAAACTACTCTCCGTTGACTCCTTTACTGAATACTCAGAGCCTGAGCCTATGTGTCATAGTTGATGCAAATGCTTCCCTCATCTATCTTTCTGCTGGTCTCCATATTCATCTTGCTTTGTATCTCCTGATCTAAATGCTTGTTTAATTAGCAAAGTATGTAAAACTGTAGCCAGCTATTCACCAAGCCAAACTCTCGTTCTTCAGGCTCTCTCTTGCCCTTTGGGTCCTTTCCTCCTTTTGTTTTCTCCTCTTGAAAGCTAAAACCTCAGGCCAGTTCTGTAGACTAGTGGTTATGGCAGCTAGACCCTATATGGCTGACTACAGCTCGAATCCCAGCCCCAGCAGCTTGAAAAACAGTCCAGGTGTGTGTGCGCACGTGTGTGTGTGTGTGTCTGCATGCACACATGTCCAAAATCTCAACAGGATGGGAAAAACGGAGAAGGGACTGTGGGATAAACATGCCTCATCAGGGATGCTTTCTCCACCCCCCACCCCCCCCCCCACCCCCCAAGAGTGCACATACCCTCTGGCCAAAAAGAAAGGAAGGAAGGAAAGAAGGAAGGAAGGAAGGAAGGAAGGAGACAGAGAAAGAAAGAAGAAGGTAAGAAAGCAAGCAGGAAAGAAAGAGGTAACATTTTGAAGTTCTTTTATCCAGATTTCAGTGGCATGGCTGTTAGGAAGCCCACACACTGTGGTTTACCAAGACCGGCACCTTCTAGAGACAGTTCCATTGTCTTTTTATGAATTCTCAGGAATCGATATGCTCTTTTGCACAGGCTACGTGGGTCTGCAGGACACCTTCTCAAAATAAAGGAAACTGAGAAGATACTTTTTTTAGCTTAGACATTTACTTCATATGGCCTTTATTTAGATCATTACACACATTCCAAATAATTCTGTTAAAAAGAAATGTAACTCTGACCCCCTGCTTGTTCCTTGTGCACTGATGAATCAGAAAGGCGGGATTCGGCTTTGTAAATGGGACTATTTTAGAATTGAGAAGCGATTTCTTAAGCCTCCATCTGGGCACTCTGTTGTGTAAGGCAGCACAGTCACCGTAAAACAGCCTCCTGACCTCTGGCTTTGGAACTGCGTATAAAGATGCCAGAGAATAAAGAAGTCTTTTCCCTCTGCACTTATACATTCCATTTGAATCATGCCATTATCGTCTATTTAAGTACATGATTTGGGTGATCTATGATTTTCTTACTCATTCAAGCTGCTTCACCAGTGTATGTTTTATCTCCCTCATGTGGCTGCTGGCTGCTTACGGAGAGCACAGCTCCAGACCACTGACTTTGTTCAGGCCCCTGTAAAAAACTGAAAGTAAGAGGAACTAGAGGGAGGGTCACTAGTAGGAGACTATTGCAATAGTCTCAGTTTGAAGCATTATAAAGACTCAGGTCAGTAGAACAGTGGGTATGAAAAGCAAAGCATATATTTATTACCCGATTGAAGGGCAATCAATTAGAAAAATGCATGAAAGCAGGAAGCTATGAGAAATCTTTTTTGAGTACTGAAACAGCTTCAGTCAAAGTGTGTTCTCTCCAATTCTAATTTCATGGACTGCTAAAATAAGAAAAGTTCTGGAAATACTGACTTTAGGAACAGTGTGTTATACTGTAAATCTTCTTGGAAATTTTAATATGTCAATGTGCTATGTGACATAAATCAGCCACCATTGCTCAAGTTTGTTTGACTCAGAACATCTCTTAGTGTTAGTGTTCTAGTGCTGCATGGAACGTATTTTTTCATTCTATTTATTATTATCATAATCTTGTTTATATTATATTGAATCACATATATCTTTAGAGTGTATTGCATTTCTTTTTCCAGAAGGAATACCTTGCATATCAGTCAAGATAAAGACATTACTATCCACACCATCATCATCAAATAGCTTTTCACCATTTTTGTCCAGATTATTATTACTATCCTCATTATTTTTTAACATTCTATCACTATATATAATTTTGCTTGTAAAAATAATTTACCCAACATGAAAGTTTTCTCAGACCAGTCCAGTTGAGAATAATATACATGTTATCATCAACAGGTAATAAACTATTTTTGTGTCCCACTAATATCATGCCTCTTTATTTGTTCTCTTGCTATCCTTCTCTATACTCTTCTCCCACCATGTTTACATGGAACATATTTTGAGAAAAAATAAAATAGTAAAGATACTGAGGGACTTCCATCCCTATCATAAAGGATGATGCATCTCATCCCAGCTGAAATTCAAGTAGGATAAAGAACAGTATACGCTGACAGTCTTACTCCAGGGCTATAACAACTCTAGCATCCCCTATCATAGTATATTTTGAATGGACCAAGACCATCTTGACATTCCACAGTCCACCATATGAGTCTACCATATCAATGACATCATATTTTCTTTTCTTTTTTTTTTAGAGGTTTTTGCCATAGGGCGCGTGCACTCGCCAGACAGAGACAAGAGAGACAGAAAGTGAGAAATCACCCCCCAGGGGGGGTGGCCACGCCACAATCCCTTCTCCTCCGTTCTCCTCTTGGGATCTTGAGCACGCACGCACACACACGCACACACACGTGCCCGGCATGAGTTTTAAGCCACCGGGTCCGGGACGCGAACTGCGGTCGACTACATGGGAGTCCAGCAATATAGCCATTACGCTAACTGCTGGTCCCCTTGATGGCATCATGTTAATTGAACCAGATGAAAAAGTAGTGGTACCTTAGAAGACCGGGAAGCCTTAGAAGGATACATACCTATCATAGTGGGAGATAAAGAACTCACATAAGAGAAGCTTTTAGGGGTCTGGTAGTTTCAACCATGCTGGGACATCCTTTCCAAAGTAAATGACAAATTATTACAACTTGTACCTCCCACCATTAAGAAAGGAGTGACCAGCTACAAGGCCTCTTCAGACTCTGAAGGCAGCAATTGTCATGCTTGGAATTATTATAACTTATTTACCAAATGACATGGAAGGCTGACAGCTTTGTCTGTGGACCAGAGTAGGAAAAGGTTTTGCAGTAGTTCAAGTTGTGGAACAAGCAGTCCTGCAACTTGAGTCACACACGACAGACCTTAGAGCATTGATGGATCCTTAGTGCGTAGAGAGGCAATGTGAAGTTTGTCACAAGCCTCAGTAAGAAAATCACAACACAGAGCACTAAGATATGCCATCTCCAGCAGAGAACTGTAGACTATTTGGAGAAACAAACAAACAAACAAAAAACCAAAGGCCATGACTGAGCCTGACCATAGGACATAAGCAATGATGTGACGAGAGTTGTACATCATCAACTGGATTCTACCCAAATCACCAATGAGGTCTGGCAGCCTGAGAAGCAATTCTTCAAAAGATGAGAGTGGCACCTCTGGGACCAGCATTAGCAGGTTCAAGGGCATAAGTCAGCAAATACCAGGTCATTCAGACTCCTGTGCCATTTGTCACTGTTGCACTGATACCTTCCCCTTAGCTCACACTGAGGGAGTCAACGATCTGCTGATGAAGGAGGAAAGAGGATGAACTTGGTTCATGGCTGAGCCAGTGCAAAATGTCGGAGGGAGTAGGAACTGCATTGTTACTGCACTACAGCCTGGATCAAGAAAGGCTGTAAAGCCAGCAGTGCAAGGAAATTCTCCCCACGGGCAGTTTCTCAAAGGGTAGCTGGCCATGTACTTTGTGTGGAAAGAGAAGTGCCTTGAGATTGGAAGCACATATATATACACACATGCATGCACGTGCACAACAAGCTCATAGACTGTGATATGCATCTTGACTAGCTGGTCCGGGAATTGGAAGGAGAAAGATGGGAATGTCATGGCTCAGGAGAACTGAAAAAAGAGGCAAGTATATGAACCTTAGGGCAGTGTGCACAAAGTGCCAAGTTCTCTGTCTGACATCTTAATTTACAGGAGAGAACATTCGCCATGGGATAGGTACTAAACCACCAAGTAGGCACAATGAGTTGGCCATCCCAGCACCAGCATCACAATGAGAGGAGCCATGATGTCTGGATGAGGCTAAGCACTGGCCCACAACATTGGCACCCCATTCTCCAAGGCTTAGATAGCTATTATTGGTGTGAAATGTCTAAACTCCCGGCAACATCGAAGAGGACTGATCCTCCAGTATGGTACCATTTCTGGAGGAGACCAACAGAATGACTGCATTCTGTGCCAACAGGATTACACGGGACCACTGTGACCCCACTATACCATCTTGACTAGAGTTCATAGACATTCTGGATATGGGTTTCCCTTTCGTGCCTGCCTGGCTTCAGCCGGCACTGCTACCTAAGGGCATAGAGTAACTGATCTACGCATACGCGGTCCTAAGGGACCCGCTCTACAATGAAGGAGGCCACATTCATTGCTCCTATTTCATATTGCGCTATCCAGAAGGTTTTGGCCTGATAGAGTAGCAGAACAGCCCTTTGAAGGCACAGTTAAGGCACCAGTTTAGAAATGGTGCTTTGTGAGTAGAAGGCTCCATCTTTCAGGGCCTAGTCTGAACTCTAAACCAACGATCATTGCATGTTACTATACCTCCAATACATAGGCCTATACCTCCATGGACCCAGAAACTAAGGAATGGTGACAGGAGTGGTCTCACTTAATCATGACTCCTAGGGACCCATGTGGGCCATTTATGCTTCTGTCTCCGCAGCTCCAGGCTCTGCATATTTTAAAGTTCTGATTCACCAAAGGAAATACAGGCTTTTTGAAAAAACTTCTGTACTTCATATTCTTGGATGATTGTGTTAGTTTATTACTTTTAAATCTGATTCAGCTGAAAATTGTGTATTTTTGATGATCTTCACTGTAATTTAAACTCCAATCCAAACTAAAAAAAATCCATAACCCAGTAATTTCATCTTTGGTAAATACCCCCAAAACTCCAAAATATGGGCAAGAATGTTTGTAGCAGCACTGTTCACAGCAGAAAAACTTTGAAGAAGTCCATATATTCATTGAGAGGAAAATGGATGAATATTCATATACTGGAAGGTAGTCATATTCAGTAGCAGAATACAGAAGTCGAAATGAATGCAATACAGTGAAATGCAAAAATTAAGAACCAAAAGATTCTGCACTATAATTTAATTTTTGTAATGGTATAGGTGCAACTAAAATAAAAATGTAGCTTGTAAGAATACACATATACATAGATGCAATAGAATATGAAATTCAGGGTGGCATTTCCTAGGGTAGGGGGGTTATGGGGATGTTTTATTAACTGTAACTTATTGCCAGAGACCTTGCTTTGATTTTGGTGATAGGTAGCCCACGATGTTTATTATGTTCTTAATTAACTGATTGATTTTTTATTCCATATATAGATCAATAATATGAGTATACATGAACCAAAGATTACAACTCAGAATTAAATACAATTCCAGTCCTGAAAGGTTAAAAAATACCATCCCCCCCCCAAAAAATAACCTCTGATTTAGTATCTTCAATGTTACTCTAGTTTTCAGTATCAATTATACACCCATGGCAAGTGCTCTAAACTAGCTCATTCGACTCTCTTTCTGGCTCCTTTTTAGTGGCAGAGCCCAGAAAGAAAAAATCATACTTCCCAGACCTCCTTGCAGCTACAGTTACATCAGTCAGGTATAACAAAGTGAGACTTTGGCTTAAAACTAAGGCACATAAGGATCAGCAGGTGGCATCGAGGTTAAGGTGGCTGGATCCCACACAGCCAACTCCATGGTTCAAGTCTCAGGACCGGTGGCTTGAAAAATCACACTGGGCATGTGTGGATGTGTGCCCAAAATCCCAAGAGGAGAATGGAGGAGAAGGATTGCTATGTGATCATCACCCTTGAGAGTGATTTCTCACTTTCCATCCCTCCCCCCCCCGCTCTCTCTCTCTGTCTCTTCTCTCTCTCTCTCTGTCTCTCTAGGGAGAGCACACACCCCATAGCAAAAACTAAAACAAAAGCAAAATAAAACCAAAAAAAAAAAACAAACCTAAGTCACATGGGAAAAGAGACAAGATGCCGTGCCATTTTGCTGGTGTGAACAGTGGCATTGAGGGAGGCAATGTGGTTCAGGAGCAGATGGCTGGCATTTCAGCTTCTTGAATCTGTAGCCTCTTGACTACTGCAGAAGCAAATGTTCCCTTGATCTAGTTCCATTTTGGTTTGGGGGGTTATTCTTGGAATTTCAACCTAGAGGGCAATTCTTGGCCTCCCAAAAGTACAGTAAATCATAAAATATCCTTTAATTAATCCCTTCCACTTAAACTTGCTGAATACATTCTGTTCCGTACAACCTAACTCTAGCTGATACACTTTCCATAAGAGAATCTGTTCTGGTTCCTAACTAATAAGATAATTGTAAAAGAAAAGCAACTGTCATGGATTATCGGTCTTTTTCTTTTCTTTTCTTTTTTTTTGCTCAAAAGTGTTCCTCTTCTTCAGTCTAAGCAGGAGTAACACATATAAGTTAAAAATGTAGCAGATAAAAGTTTTTATATCTGAGTTCATCTTATTTTAAATAGACAATATGTATCTCAGTAATATCTAATTGCTATGCAACCATCATACTTCTTCCTAATGAAACAATATTGTGCTTATTAAGCATTAAAATTCTACAAATGTAGAAAGGTGTGTGACAGTGTGATAATTAAATATAGTTCAACTTGCTATTAAAGTCACATCTACTCAGACGTTCCTAATACATAATCATTAATGAAAACGGCGTATTATAATCCCAAAGTGACAGGAAATGTATGTGATGTGGATGCTTACTCAGAGAGGTCACTCAGCAGCAGAAAGGACTTAGTGGGGCATCTGTTCATCTTCAGAAAATGGCTTAGTCTTGGGCTGGGGTCCTGTCTGATGATGCAGTGGGACCCTTAACTGAGGGATGCCTGGACTGGACATGGTCTCTGCAAACAACTCCTCCTGGGAGGAGCCTTCTGTTTCCTATGTTGAGTATGAGGCAAAATACCAATCAAGGACATGAGAACTCATAATAATGTAGTCATAGTAAGGTCACCACTTACTGCTAGGCTATTCTTCCGATGATTGCTTCCTGCTGTGAGTGTAATGGATTCATTGTTAGAAATGTGTCATTAGCTGCCTCAACGCATCTTGCAGCAAGGCCAGCCCTGCACAGGGTTCTGGGGGTGGAGGGGCACGCAGGAGTGTTGGCAAGGCCAGGGAAAGGTCTGCTGGAGCCAACTGAGTGTTTAGTGCACACCCAACTAGAGGATACTCCAGCAGACACTGAGAGAATCTGAACTCAGATCCACAAAGCCTGAAAATGAGTGCTTGCCCTGATGCTGAGTTGAGCACTAGGCCACGGGCAAGAGAGAAGCAAGTCAGAGAAGTTCATGGAGAGAAAGAACCAGAGTGGAGAAAACATGAAAAAAGGAGCAAGGACATGAAGAGGCTATCAGTCATGGTTTCCATTCTGCTGAGGGACTATCATCTGCTGTAAATGATGCCTCAAAGCTACGCCAAAACACATCAAAAGCCTTCACAAGGCACCTGCTTAAATACTGACCAGTCACCACACTGAATCGATAATCACAAGACCCCCTGTGACTGTCATGGGATGTTAAGTATTTTTGGTTTCATGGGTTCCTTTTCCTATTTAAAAATACATATATGTGTGTGTATGTATATGTATATATAGAGAGACCAGCAGATGGTATAGAGGTTGCATTGCTGGACTCCCTCATGGCTGACCACAGTTCAAGTCCCAGACCCAGTGGCTTGAAAATCATGCTGGGTGTGTGCGTGTGCATGTGTACCCAAGATCCTGGAAGGAGAATGGAGGAAAAGGAATTGCAGCATGGCCATGCTCCCTGGGGCGTGATTTATTACTTTCCCTCTCATTATCTCTGTGTGTGTCTCTCTCTCCAGCAAGCGCATGCACCCTAAGGCAAAAATTTCTTTCATATATATATATATATATATATATATATATATACACACACACACACACACACACACACACATACATAAATACATACATACACACACACACATATATATAAAAATTATATATTATAACTACATTGGTATAAAGCAAATATAATCCAGGCTGAATTCACTGTTACATGTTTATGATTATTATAGTCGTTTTTATTTTTTTCTTTTAAAAGAAATTCGAATTAAGATTTTTTTTTTTTTACAGACTCTGCAGTATCACGAGTCCTATGTACATGGGAATAGATATTGTGTACCTAACAAATAAGTCAACTCTGGGAATTTTCAGTATCTCTGAGGATTGATTGGGCATGAGGGGCTTTTGTAGAACACAGGTTGTAATTTCATCTCTTAAGAGTGCTTTGCTTTTCTCTCAGGGTGGGCTTTACTGTGTTCGTGCACATCGTTTAAAAACGTGGGACCTGTTTGTCAGCAGGTACCTCCTGTTCCAAGCACATCTGTAATTTAGCTGTCGGTTCTTAAGTGGCTGTCATCTTCATCTTAGAAACTGATGCATTTTGCTTCCCTCTCTCACTTAAGGAAGCATGTGATTTTGAACTGATTCACCTTAAGGACATGACTAGTTTTTCACAATGGGACTGTCTCCCCAGAGCACCAACTGAGACATATTCAGAGAAGAGATAGAGAATTCATCAGAGGAGACTCTAAAGGAGCCTGTGAAAAACTCACAGGAAACACAGAATACATGTGACTAACTTATTCCAGTTCTGATGGATTTGGGATAGACTGACCTGGCTCTTTTTCTAGCCATCCTTCAGGAAGCCAGCCTCTTTGTGAGTTTGTGAGTCCTGTTCCAATGCCTGGAATGAAATAAGCAAAGGCCACTTAGCACTCTCGAGGGAATGGATACATAGTAAATGTCAATATGCCTATTTCTTGGGAATCCTATATATTAAAATTATGGTTTTTATTTGTTTGAGAATACCTTTTTTTTTTTTTTTTTGAGAGGTTTTTCGCTATAGGGCGCATGCGCTCACCAGACAGACAGAGAGAGACATAGAGACAGAAAGCGAGAAATCACCCCCCAGGAGGGATGGTCACACCGCAATCCCTTCTCCTCCATTCTCCTCTCAGGATCTTGGGCACGCACACACACGCGCCCGGCGTGAGTTTTAAGCCACCGGGTCCGGGACACGAACCGCAGTCGACTACGTGGGAGTTCAGCGACATAGCCATTACACTAACTGCTGGTTCCCGAGAATACCTTTTAATGTTGATTTTAAGTTATATTCAGTAGTTTAGCTTTGGTATTTTAGTCCTCGACACATCAAGTACAATATAGAGCAGAGTTTCTTAATATTTTGGGTTTCCCAGACTCCTTTGAGAACTTTAAGAAAAGTGTGCACTTTCTCCCTATGAAAAAAGATACACACAAGCTGGGTGTGATGGTGCATGCCTATAGTCCCAGCTACTCCACAGGCTGAGACACGAGTTCGAATCCACCCTGGGCAATAAACACACACACACACACACACACACACACACATCTCTGGAAGTTCATTCCATTGAAAAATCTTAATGCAGAGAAGATAAATGTAAATAGATATAGATCTATACCTTTAAAAATTACAATACATTGAGACCAGCAGTTAGCTTAATGACTATGTCGCTGGATTCCCATGTAATTGACCGTGGTTCGCGTCCCGGACCCGGTGGTTTAAAACTCACGCCGGGCGCGTGTGCGTGCGTGCCCAAGATCCCGAGAGGAGAATGGAGGAGAAGGGATTGCGGCATGACCATCCCCCCTGGGGGGTGATTTCTCGCTTTTTGTCTCTCTGTCTCTCTCTGTCTGTCTGGCGAGCACACTCGCCCTATAGCAAAAACCTCTTAAAAAAAAATACATTTAAGGACTTTCACTGGACCAAGAGGCCTTTTATCCACCTGCTAAGGATCATATAGTGAACAAAAAGAGATTCTGATTCTGAATCTGACATTTCTCCCACTCTGTTCCTAGCTTAATATTTGAATAATTCCATCTCAGATGCAAAGCCAATCTTAAGGTAGTTCTCTAAGATCCTGGTTCTGCTGTTTCCCTCAAACTTCTCATCACTGGTGCTACATAAAGGATGCTGGGAAAACTTCCTGTTCCCCAAATATCTCCTCTATTTCCTTTGAAAACTTCACAGCTGGAGTCATTTAGACGAGGCAAATAGAATGTAATTTTTGACTCTCAAAGTGACTGAACATTTTACAAAAGGAATGACAGATATAATGAAAGACAAAAATAAACAACTATCTGACATACACAGAAAAATTAAGATAAAAGAAAACAGAGAGGATGTGAAAACACTTTCAATAACAATGGCAAGCATAGAGAAGAATCTGATCTGGTCTTGGTCTGATGGGATCATTAGAACAGTAATCAAATGGTCATAGTTTTAGAAGGTAAGTGCCCACATGTACTAAGATCCAGCACATATTCATAATAACATTGATTGGAATTGTCTACCACTACAGTACAGAGAAGAGAAGATACCTGCCCAGACCACACAGCCAGAAATTAGGGCAGTGGACTTTAATCTCAGGTGGTCTGACTCGGAGCTAAAGATCGTATTGTGAACAAAATGTGATTCTGATTCTGATTCTGATTCTGAATCTGACATTCCTTCCACTCGGCATCTGTGTTCTTTTCCCAATAGTCTGACCTAATATCACTACCTCTAGGGATTTATCCCAGGAAACAAATTAGAAACCTAGAAACGGGGCCAGCTGGTGACACAGCCATAACACAATACTCTGTGATGGTAGACTCACATGGGACGATCCCTAGTTCAAGTCCCCAGGCCTCCTTATACATGCAAGGTACATGTATGCATGCATGTCCATGATCTGGGCTGGTTGAGTCTGGGGACAGATCGTGGTACCTGTTGTGGGTACTTCCTCTCTTACGAAACAAATAAAGAAACCTAAAAAAGCAAACAAACAAACAACAAAAAAAAAAACTTTTTCAAAAAATTCAAGTGTACAAAATGCCTGCATCGGCATATCTAAGAAAACCAAAACTAGTCATAAATTAGATGTAAAAGGATGCACAAGTGTTCATGATAACCAGCACCACGGATTGAGCACAAGTCCCTACATAATGGGCACTGTCCCTTGCATATGGTATTATCCTCACAGCAGAGTGATTGTCCCCGCATTACCAATGAGGAAATGGAGATTTAAGAAGGTTAAGTCACCCAGGTTCATAGAACAAGTAAGTGACAGAGCGAGAATTAAAAGTCATACTGGCAAATTCCAAGTGCCCTGCTTTCAACCTCCACTCGTCCTGTCTACTAGAACACTGAAGAGTGCCCATATCTTTCCCAATCAGACCATGGCCTTAACTAACTAAAAATGCCTCAAGCAGAAAATCTAGACAAGGGAGGCTTTGGCTAAAGTAGAATGAATTAGGCCCTGCAGGTCCCTTCCATTCCCTGGAGGCAGATGCGCAAGCATTTCACTGTGTCCCAGCAGGGATTCCCTGCTCCTTTTTGGAACTATACACTGGGGGTTTGCTCTGTTAGCACGTGGGAAAAGCACAGTCTACAGTGAAGATCCCAGGAGATGACAACTGAGGGGTAGTGGGGACAGAGCTGAATCCTGCCACCTAGAAAAGAAGAGAAGGGCATCTACCTTTCTGAGCCTAAAGGAGAACTGTGTCTTCCTTGTCCCTCTACCATTCTGGACACAGGGGGAGAATTGGACAGAGGATTATCACACCTAGCAACTGGAAACATATTGATAGATGCTCAGCCACATTTGAATTTCAGATAAACAACAAATAATTTTTCAGTAAAAATCATATCCCATGTAATATTTTATCTGAAAATCCTAGCTGCACAGTGTGTTTTTATTTTGTAAAATTGGGACTGCCACTTTCAGAAGACCACCTGTACACATGATATTGCTCTGCAGCATTTAGCTTTTAGTCCCGATTTCCTCACTCAAGGAATAGGAGTGATATCTTACTTTGGTCTTGCTTCTGTGCCTTGCAAAGAACCTGACACAATAAACATTCACGAAGTTCATTTCGATCATAAATGTATGTTCAAATGAATGAGTGACAGTAGAATTTACAATGTATAATTATAAAGTAAGATATTTATAAATAGATAATGTATTATTTCAATATTTCTCTGAAAAGTGACAGTCTCTGGGAAGCCTTCCCAGATACTCAGGGTTCTCCAGAGAAAAAGATCCTCGAAGAGATATATGCATATCATCTATTATAAGGAATTGGCTGACATAATTACGGAGGTTGACAAGTCCCAAGATCTACAATTAGCAAGTTGGGGACTCAGAAGAACTGATGAGACAGTAGCCTTCCAAGTCAAACTCAGATTCAGAAGAACTGACAGCATAGCTCCAGTCGAAAGGCCATCAGGCTTGAGACCCCCAAAGAACCAATGTTTCCATTTGAGTCTAAAAGCAGGAGGAAAAAATGATGTCCCAGCTCAAAGATAGTCAAGCAAGAGCAATTTCCTCTGTCCCTTAAAGGTCAACCTTTTGTTCTACTCAGACCTTCAATGGATTGGATACAGCCCATCCACATTAGAGAGAGCAATCTTCTTTACTAGATCCGTGATTCCAACGTTAACCTCATTCAAAAACACCCTCCCAGACATGCCCAGAATAATGTTTGATCAAATAGCCAGGCACTCCATGGTTCAATAAAATTAATACTGTGTCACTCTTAAGCAGAATTAGCTGTTCCCGTGTACCATACTGAAGGAGGGGTTTGAGCACTGGTCTAAACACTTGTGACTTTAAATAGCACTTTAAATGTTGGCTATTCTTGTTCTGTTCTAAGGCTCTTTTAGGGCCAGCCAGGTAGCATGGTTGTTGAGGTGGCATCCCACACGCTGACTCCACCGTTTGAGTCCTGGAACTGGCAGCTTGAAAAACGCCAGGCACATGGTACATGGGTGCCCAAAATCCCAAGAGGAGAATGAAGGAGAAGCGACGGAGGCATGGCCATCCCCCCAGGGGTGCTTTCTCACTTTCGTTCTCGGTCTCCAGCAAGTGCATGCAGCTTATAAGCAAGAACGTTAAACAAAGAAGTCTTTCTGACCTTGTATGCCTGCCCTGTGATGGCTGCAGGTCTCTGCCCACGTGATTGTGAATTCCTTCAGAACAGAAACAGAGTGCCCAGCACACGTACTACCTCAAGTAAGAGTTTGGGTTTGTTTTCCATTTTTTTGTGTGTCCTCTTTTCTGAGCACTGCTTTTGTAGATAAGACACATTTGGTGCAGGAAATCACAACCAGGAGGTACTGGTATGCTCTTCTGAACACGAATGACAGACAGGCTGCCCTGGGGACAGGCCGTATCTCTGAGTGGCAGGGAGAATCACAGCTTGGACTGCTGCCTGCAGTTGCTGCCATGTCCTGCCACCAGAATGGAAAATCACTGCCTCCTCTTAAGATGTCAACTCTGGAATGGTGCATCCCAGTCCCATCTGAGGGGGCCCTTTAAAGAAGTTCTCACTTGTGGCAGACTTCTGGAGAAATTTGCACATTTGCTTCCTTCTCTCTGAAAATCTCCTGTGGTTCAACAGGGGGCCTGAATTCTAATCAATAACCACACACTAGAAGAATGTCTGTAGGTGTGGTCCATGAACCACTGAAGTCAGGAAGTTTGAGGTGATCAAGAAGGACCAGCAAATGGTGTAATGGTACGTCCCTGGACTCCCATGTAGTCGACCGCAGTTTAAGTCGCAGACCCAGCGGGTGTGCGTTTGTGACCAAAATCCTAAGAGGAAAATAGAGGCGAGGGATTGTGGTGTGGCCATCCCCCATGGCGAGTGATTTCTCACTTTCTGTCTCTCTCTCTCCAGTGAGCACACAGACCCTATAGCAGAAAATCTCTCTCAAAAAAAGTTTGAGATGATCATTAAAAATGTAGATTCAGCCCAGCCTCCATGGCACAGTATACAAGTGCGATCGAGGCTGGAAGCCATGTGGCTACTACAGGTTTGGATTCCCAGGTCATCCTGAAAACATGGTCGGTGTGCGTCTGGGCATCCAAGATCTTCAGGAGCTAGAGGGATGGGGAAAGGGAATCACAGTGTGAAAAGACCCCGTCAAAGGTACTTATTTTTCTCTCTCTCTCTGTCTCTGTCTCTCTCATGCATACACACATACCCATGTACACTATCATTTAAAAAAATACAGGTTTATAAGTTCAAACTCAAACATGTCATGTGAGAATCTCTGTGGGAGGAAATTTTTCATTTTAGAAGCTCCCAAGTGATTCTTACATCCAGTCAGGTTTCAAAATCACAGTTGAAGAGTTTTTTTATTCCTCACAGTTATGCTTCTCTTACCTTGCTATTATTAGCCTCATTTTAGAGATGAAGAAACACAGATATTGTATTAATTTCCTAATGCTACTGTAACAAATGATCATAAATTTAGTGGCTTAAAAGAATATAATGTATCCTCTCATGATTTTAGAGGCCAGATATCCATGCTCAGTTTTACCGGGCTAAAATCAATGTATCAATCCGACCAATTCCTTCTGGAGTCTTCAGGAGAGAATCTACTCCTCACTTCTTCCAGCTTCCAGAAACTTCCTTGGTTTACGGCAGCTCAACTTCAGTCTCTGCCTCCATCTTTACATTCCTTCTCCCACTCTAATCTCCTGCCTCCCCTTTGTAAGGCTTCCCACTAGACTGAGTACTCCAACGTAATCCAAGATGATCCCCCCCTCAGGATCCCAATGTACTATAACTGCATCTGCAGTTTTTATCATTTTTATCAGATAAAGTAACAGGTACAGGTTCCAGGGATGAGTGTGGACATCTATGAGGGGGAGGGGGTGCGTTTAGTCAGCCTACCACAGACACTAAATGGCTTGATGAGATCCACAGCTGATGACTGGCAGAACAAGGAAGCAAACAAAAGGCTTTTGTTTTCAAATTGAAATAAACATATTAAACCGTATTGTGCTGGATGCATTATTGAACATTCACTGGTTTCTCAAAAAGCAGGAATTGGAATTGATTGATGCATGATGGGACAATTCAGAACATAGAGAAAAGCTATGTGCACAGAAGGTTATGGTGAGAACCCTAGACTTACATAAGGTCCCCTGCAGAATGCATGTGGAAGAATGAAGGGAATCGCTGAAAACTTTAGCTAAGCTGGGGCAGGACTTGGAGGCAATGGGCCAGCCTGTGGGATGTTTGCATTTACAAGAGATGAGCCCTCAGACTCCAAAATGAAGCACTGAGGGATACCCAGGATTACAAAAGAGGGCTTATAGTCTCCCTGCTCAAACTGTGGGCCCAGACTGGCAGCACCAGTAGCGCCTCATTCACATGCAAAGCCTCAGGCTCCACCCCATACCAACTAAGTCAGTCTCTCCAGTTTAAGGAGACCCCAGATGACTGGTATGCACGTTCAATTTGGAGAAGTGTTGGCTGTCTCACGGCCTTCTGCCTCCGTGTACACAGAAGGCCCTATGCATCAGGCCCAGGGCCTGGTTAAAGTCATTCTTAAAGAAATGCTGTGAACTCTGAACAGGCTGACTTGTAAAACGCAGAGGAAAGCTCCAAGACAATATGACCTCAAGGTTATAGAACTGCTATAGAACTGGGATAGATACTGGGTTCATTAAGAGAAACAATTCCAAGCCAGAGAGGACAAGAGTCAAGGACATCCTCTGAACACAACGTCCATTCAATTTAGGAAATTTGGAGAACATCCAAGAATGATCTTAGGACGACAGTCATGCACTGCTAAGAGCCACTGCTAGGTCAGAATAAGTCAAGAAGAAATGTAAATGTCACCTGAACAGAATACAAGAATGTGTGTCATCCAAAGGTTAGTGTATTAATGGAGAAGACATGAAATACGAGAATTCATTAGGAAGCTTTATTCAATTATTTTTAGAAATATCAGTTACTAAAGCCGAGGCAGAAAAAGCTGTATATGAATTATGTTCTGATTTGGTGGAGCCAGACTTGGAAACATGTATTCATTCAATCAGGCACACATTTATGAAATACTCCTGTGAGCCAGGTACCACGGATATAAAGATAAACAAGACAAAGCACTTGCTGTCAAGAAATTCGCAGAAGAGACAGGTTTTGTTTGTTTGTTTTAAGGTGCGATGCAGGGTAATAAGCACAAGATAAGGTGTAATGCGAGGTAGTAAGCACCGTCTATTACAGAGGAAAAGTCAAAGAAGCAGCCACGTTGGTGAGTGAAGTCGACTGAAAATTTAGATGATACAAAAAGGAGAAAGAACAACGTAAACATTTATAGTCCCATCACAGGCTTTCGCAGTTAGAATTTTACCTAAGCCCTTTGGGACTTCTTCCCAGGCACATATATTCCCCTTACATTTATTTCTGATTTGTAAGTTGAACCATCTGCAATTGCTCATTTTATAGATTAAAAATGATTAACAACAACTTCATATGATCTGGTTTAACACTTCCAAAAGGGTCTGGGGATAACAGATACTAATAAAATATATAGAACAGGTCACTTTAAAAAAATATATTTGAAAACAGCAGACTTATAAATGGTACCAGATATCTGAGCTCTCTTTGTACTTTATAACCTGGCTATGAGCTTCCTGGCAGCTAGGAAAAATGGAAAAAATAAAAAATAAAAAAACTATTCCATTATTAACATCCTCTTTATAATTAAAGAAAGCATATGTTTACCCAAAGAAATGAACTTTTCCTCCCAGTGAAACAAAAGGAATTTATTATTTTAAATTATGCTCCTTTAATGACTTTCCATTAGAGCAAAAACTATAGTATTAAATCCTTACTCCATGATTACCTAATTTAATGCAGGGAGAGGATTTCAAGAAATTAGAGGTCTGGAAAACTAAGTTCTCCGACTTACTCTCAGCTAATGTTTCAAGTAAGCTTTTAGCAGATGTCTCTTCATGCTCAAATGATCTCCTAAGTTCTCTTGACATGCTGTTAACCTCTGTCATTAATTAAAGAGCACTCCATGTGTTGTTGGTGCTGAGACTGTAGTCACAGTTAACTTCCTGCCATGGCAATTGATTTAGAAACTTGATCCTTGTCTAAGCAAAAGATCAGATCATTTGCGAAGTTTGCATAGAGGGTGAGAACCACAGACGTGTTCAGGTGACTTCCTGGTGGACATGTCACACTGCCAGGCCTACCGAGAGCTGGAATGTTGAATGTCTTTGAGGGAAACGTAGCATGTGCCAGCATTTCTGTGACCTCACCTTCACCCTGGTGATACAGTCATTCTCTCCCCCTTCCTAATTCCAGTCGAACACCCACATTCTTAAACCTTTTCTTTCTTTCTTTCTTTCTTTCTTTCTTTCTTTCTTTCTTTCTTTCTTTCTCTCTCTCTCTCTCTCTCTCTTTCTTTTCTTTCTTTCTTTTTTTTGCTATAGGGGGCGTGCACTCACAAGAGAGACAGAGAGAGAGAAAGAGAAAATGAGAACTCACCCCCATGGGGGTTGGCGACGCAGCAATCCCTTCTCTTCCATTCTCCTCTCAGGATTTTGGGCATGCACGTATGCCTGGTGTGAGTTTCAAGCTGCCAGGTCTGGAACTCGAACTGCATTTGGCCATGTGGGAGCACAGTGCCTTAATCACTATGCCATCTGCTGGCATCTGTTTTTGTCTGTCTGTCTCTGTGTCATATATCTGCTTCTTCCATCCTTTCTCTGTGAGTGTCACGTTCAAGATAGCTCCAGGGTGAGAGGATTTGAGTCAATATGCAATAGAGCAGATTCAGCATAACAGAACAAGGTCACCACTTGGGCCACCAGTTAGGAGGAAGGCACACAGAGAGACCCCAGGTTCAAGCCCCAGGAACCCCACTCACCAGTCTATGACACGGAATGATTTCTAAGCATCTGTGTTGATGTGACTTGATGCTGAGACACTTGTCTTTAAAGCTGGATGATTACCGGCCACATTTGAACTCTGTCAGGATATCTCTGTGACTTACATGCATCTCATAATATTCTAACCAACCTCATGGGACAGTTGTGAAGATAAAATGAAACAATCAAGTAAAGGTCTCAGCATAGTGTTTGGCTCACAGTAAATGTTCATTAAATATTGGGTTGGGGACCAGCAGAAGGCATAGTGGTTACGTTGCTGGACTCTTATGTAGTCGACCATGGTTTGAGTCCCAGACCTGGCGGCTTAAAACTCATGCTGGGCAAGTGTGTGTGTGTGTGTGCCCAAAATCCCAAGAGGAGAATGGAGAAGAAGGGATTGAGGCATGGCCATCCTTCTTGGGGGATAATTTCTCACTTTCTGTCTCTGTCTTTCCAGAAAGTGTACACACCTTATAGCAAAAATCTCTCTTGAAAAAAAAAAAAATGGGGTCATCAGAAAAGTCATGATGTCTTTTTCTATGCAAAAATGTGTCATGACTTTTCCAAAAACCTAATATGTGGCTATTATCACTATGTTCTACTGTTGATAATTACTTTTGACCCCAGATTCTGGTTTAATCCAGGCAACAGACTCACATCATATAGATCACATTACTCTGTCTGCAAGGAACCATCTGTTCTCTTAAAAGGCTGAGGAATATGGAATGTACTTAGTGTCTTACGCATTGTTAAGGAAGATCCCATTTATGAAGGAGAGGCTTGCAGATAGCAACGATTCTACAAACAGTGGAATGAGTCTACTTAGGCAGTGGAGCAAGCATTCTACAAGAGACAAACATCTAACATCATAAAGCCTGGGAGATACAGTCTGTCTTTCAAATCATTAAAAACATTATTACAACTGTCCTCTTGACAATACAAGGAACGAGCCAGTAAAATAGCACCCTGAGGGACTACCCAGGATGTAGCTACCATTGTTCCATGTTCATTTCTTACATGTTCATTTCTTAGACGTGAATCTTGACACTACAGCTAGATTGGGAGCTTGAGAATGGAAAAACATATTTTTATTTCTTCATATTTCTCTAAATTCTTAGGCAATTGATAGGACTCTCACATTGTACTTACAACCTGTCTTGTTGAAGACGGTTAAATATTTGCTCGATGGTAAATGAAAATACGTGATTTTTCCCCCAACTTTCAAGGTATGACTGGAATGGAAGTTCCCTTGGAGCCCCTTGAAAATGCCATGCTCTCTTAGCCTTAAGCTCCTTCTTTAATATTTATTACATGGCTTAACAGAGCTCTGTGACTGCTTAGAAAACAGAGAACCAGATCATCATCATTTTTTGTAACTCTAAATTTAAAAAAAAAAATGCTCATTTATTTCTTCCATGAAAGCAAGAGACAGTATGAGAGAGAGGGAGAAGCAACCTCAACAGAGCCTCACACTGCCATTATGACTGTGTTCAGGTGAACCAAGGAACTGAACCCTCAGTCTTCCATACAGATCTGACATCACCGAACAGCACGTGACCACTGCACCACCAGCTGGCCCACTAACAAAAAAGGTTTTAAGCCAAGAAATTACAAAATATAGGGACAGGCTCATAGCACAGCAGTTAAGTGCTGTGCATGGGGAGTCAGATCTCAGATGACCAAAAGCTGTTCAAATCCTGCCCCCAGGAGCTTGAAAAACATGCCAGGCACATGTGCATGCATGCCTGAGATCCTGACAGGATGGAGAAATGGAAGGAAAAGGTTTGCAGTATGACCATATCCACCAGGGGTGCTCTCTCTCAAGTGCATGCACCCTCTGGCAAGAATTTTATCAGTTGCTCTGAGTAATGTCCACTTATTAATGCTCAGAATTTCAAGATCCATTAGAATTTTTCTTGCCTAGCCCCATTTTCCCATTCAACTTTCTTCTCCTCTTTTCTCTCTTCCACACTCTGCCAACATCTGCTTTGAGTAGACAAAGAAAATAAATCAGTGTTTTTGATCATCAGCAAAGTAATCTAACCTCCCTAAATTTACTAAAGAAAATGTATAATCTGACCCCTCCTAGCATTCTAAAAACTGTACATGTCTTTTCTGTTCCTGTCACAAATCTTAATTCATTTTATCTCCTCTGCCAGAGACCTCGGAGTTCTTTTCCTTCTAATTCTTCTCCATCCTTCTTTCTCATTATCAACCAGGTATTGAATCCTGTCTATGTCTTCTTCTTTAAAATATTGATTTTGGAGCCAGTAGACTGTGTAATGGTTATGTCGCTGGACTCCCACATAGTTGATTGCAATTCGACTCCTGGACCTGGCAGCTTGAAAATCACGCTGGGTGTGTGTGCACGTAGGCCCAAAATCCCAAAAGGAGAATGGAGGAGAAGGATTGCAGTGTGGTCATCCCCCCTGGGGGGTGGTGATTTCTTGCTCTCTGTCTCTCTGGCGAGCACATACAACCTATAGCAAAAATCACTTGAAAAAAATATATGTATATATATTGATTTTTAGCTTTTGGGTAACAGACTCTTATAGATTAAAATTATGGAGTGGCAGGCACTTTATATTGTTATTGCTTTGTTATCTTCAGAAGACCAAGTAACTTTCTAAGATCTGAAAGCTAGTAAGTGATGTTGCTTGAACCCAGGTTTTTAAAAAATTATTCATTTCATTTATTACTATTATTATTTAATTTGCTATAGGGCATGCACACTCACCAGAGAGAGACAGAGTGAGAGAAAGAGAGAGAGAGAGAGAGAGAGAGAGAGAGAGAGAGAGAGAGAGAGAACAAGCAATAGATCTGGGACTCAAATTGTGGTTAGTCATGTGGAAGTCCAGTGTCTTAACCACCACGCTACCTACTGGCCCCAAGTCTAGATCTTCTAATTATAAAGTTAATGTGTATATAATGCAGTATTCTCCAGAGAAACACTAACAGTGTGTGTGTGTGTGTGTGTGTGTATAGACATCAAAAGTTCATGAAAAAATGATATTAAAGTGAGTTTATTTCAACATAGATATTTTTAATCCATATATAGCTTTTTCATAATACACATTTACCATTAATTTTCTTTCAATTTCCAGAGAGGACATGTACTTGCCAAAACAGAGAGAAGGAGAAGCACTTACCAGTAGGATGTGGTTATGCCACAATCCCTTCACCTCCATCTCTCTATCCTGTTAGGGTTTGGAGCATGAATGCACACACCCATACCTGGCATGCTTCTCAAACCACTGGGGTGGTCAGCCATGTAGAATCCAGCTTTCTTACCTACCGGGCCATGTGGCTAGCCCTCCATAAACTTTATAAAGTCCCCTCATTGAGAGATTTATTATGTGGGATCAGCTCGAGTGACTAAAGAAATGAGAAGTCCCACAATCTGTCAAATACAACCTGGAGGCCCAGGATAGCTAGTGGTATAATTTAGGTACAAACCTGAAGGTCTGAGAGTCAGAGGAACCAATGGTGTAAGTCCCAGCCTCAGTTCAATGACCCAAGAGCTGGTGGACCAATGGTGTAAGTCAGGTCCAAGGCTAACACCTGAAAACCAAGAATGGTGATGTTCAAGGACAGGAGAACATGGACGTCCCAGCTGGGGCAGAGAGAAAATTCACCCTTCATATACCTTTTTGTTCTATTCAGATCCTCAGTGAGCTGGATGATGCCTGCCCACAGTGGTGAGGGTAGATCTTCTTTGCTCAGTCTACCAATTCAAATACTAGTCTACTCTGGAGACACATCAAGAAATAATGTTTTTACTAGCTATCTGGGCAACTCTTAGCCAAGTCAAATTGACACATAAAATTAACCATCACAACAATCTTCAACCACTATGCTATATTGTCCCCACGAAGAGGCTGGTGAAATCTATAACACTTCCAGTCCATAAAAAAAAAAAAATACACAGATAAACTGTATATGAAGTTTAAATCTGAGGCTTCAAGAATCCTACATTTTGTTCTTGTGCCCCCTAAAGGGATCCATGGGTCACAGGTTAAGAAATTTTACTGAAAAATATTTATTTTTTACTCTATTTGTATTGCCACCAGCCATGTCCAGGTCTCCCATAACATATCTTTTTCCAGCTTATATCTTTCTTTTCAGTCTAGTCTCTGACACCTTGATTATCCTAAACACTGCATTTATCACATCGTGCTTCTGTTAAAAACATCCACAACATTGATGTGGATGAGTCTTTGCGAATTTTAATCATTTACTGAATTTACAATTGTTTTAGATGTGGTTTTATCCACTTTATGTAAAATCTATGGAAAGCAGAGATAATGTCTATTTTGTGTGTTATTATATTTCTAAGCATACAGTCAATACTTGTTTCTTGACAAGATTTTGGGGTACTCTCCAGTTGAACGGTAGAAATACAAAGAAATTTTATTTGTAAAGAAAATAGAAATTTACCAGTAATTTTATATGCATAGAAAAACTTCTGGAGAAACACCAATATGTTACCACTCCTGAGAAGTGGGATTATGGGGGAGGGGGGGACTTTTATTTTCTGGATCAAAATTAAAAGGCTCCGATGTTCTTCCTTAATCTACCCAAAGAGAAAGATACCTTTTTCTTCCTCTCTTTCTTCCTTCCTTCCTACCTCTCTTGGACTTGTCTCTTAAAAGGTTTTCCAAAGCCTGGACCCACTTTCCTATATTTCCCACTGGTCTCTAATTATTGGGTTGTTGGAAAAGTCATGACACATTTTTGCATAGGCAAATACATTATTACGTTCCAACATCCGAATAGAAAGTGCTTCTCCAGTTTATTTATCTATACATCCATATAAACAATACTTATTGAGAACTCCTGACTTACCAGGCACCATGAAGTGGGGAAAACACGCGGGAACAATTCTCTGCACTGCCGTGGGCTGAGTGCTGGGTGGGGCATGTCCAAAGGGCTGTGGCCATGCAGAGAGAGGAGCGACTGACTCTGCTCAGGTGCCAAGGAGGTAGGCGAAGGCTCTGAAAGAGGAAACCATATTCGAACTGGACCTTGAGGAGAGACTGGGCCAGGAAGAAAGTGGGGAATAATATTCCAGACCGAATAAGCAGCCCATGAATAATTCATGAGGCTTGCTCTGGAAATGGCTGGGAGTGAAATACAGTGTAACTGGGTCACAGGAGTCCACAGGCAGGTGTGCAGTCCAAACCCAAACCTCTCATGCCCTGCTTCCTCCAGGAAGTCTTGCTGGATGCTTGTGGTACCCTGTGGCCTCTCCCTTCTTATTTGTCATTTGATTCAAGACTTCTTTTATTACTTTCTTATATTTCCCTATTTGGTTTTTGCATCCTTCTTAAGAACAAAGACTATGCCTTCTGCTTATTTCTCCATGCTCCACTTCAGTGAGTGTTTAATGGATTTTTTTTTTTTTTTGAGAGGTTTTTGCTATAGGGCGCATGCACTTGCCAGAAAAACAGAGAGAGAGAAACAGAGACAGAGACAGAGAGAAAGCAAGAAATCACACTCCCCCCCGGGGGGGGGATGGCCATGCCACAATCCCTTTCTCCTCCATTCTTCTCTCAGGGTCTTGGGCACGCACGCACACAGTCCCGGCATGAGTTTAAGCCACTGAGTCCAGGACTCGAACCACAGTCAACTACATGGGAGTCCAGCAACATAGCCATTATGCCAACGGCTGGTCCCTATGTACTCTTTTGTGCAAACTGAGTGCTTAAAACTAATTGCTGACTAACAGGTGACCCTGTAACTTCTGGGTTTTCAGATACAAGACTGCACAGCATCTCTCTCTCTCTCTCTCTCTCTCTCTCTCTCTCTCTCACACACACACACACACACAAATGGTTAATCCTAACAGTGACTGACTGGCACATTTTGATATGCCACTGGGATAAATACCAATGTGCAATTACTCAGACCATCTTTTGAATCCCCTCTCAAAGTAAAAAAGAGCAGACCCACCCCTGGTGCAGAACCAGAGTTTCTATAAATTAGGCCTGTGGTGGCGCCATCCGACTTTTCAATAACTGAGTGAAGAGCTTGCGGTATTTACCAAACTCCTGAGATCACTAAAGTCTGAGGTAATCTCTCATGCCTCATTAATTGCCAATGTTTGAAGTAATCGCTAATGTGTAATAAATCTCTAGTCTCTGAAGGTTTAAGTCACGCAGATGTGTTATTTCAGATGAATAATGACAGACGTGAGTCTGCCGTTCATTCATTCAACTCACACCTAGGGAAAACCTAGGCACTGAAATAGGCTTGTGCCTGTGACCCACACTTCCATGTCCTAACTGCTTTATGTCATAATGAAGAGCAGACAATATATAGAATAAAAGTTCTATGAATGCAAATTAAGAGATGACTTTAGTGTTTAAACAGATCAGAGGAGGGACTAGCAGATGGCAGAATAGTAACATCGCTAGACTCCTACATAGTCAATGATGATTTGAGTCCCGGACCCAGCGACTTAAAACGCACACCGGGTGCATGTGCATGCATGCCCCAAATCCTGAGAGGAGAATGGAGTAAAAGGAATTGTGGGGTGGCCATCTCCCCAGGGGTGATTTTTCTTGTTTTTTTTCTGTATCTCTTTGGTGAGTGTACACGCCGTATTGCAAAAATCTCTCTAAAAAAATATATCAGGGGGATTTTTTTCCCCATTGGTTTAAAGTAAAGATTTGAAAATTCATTCATTCAATGAATGTTCATAAAGAACCTATGATTTGTCAGACACAACTAGAATGATGAGATAAATGATGAACAAAAGAGATGTGGTTTCTACCCATGTGGACCATGTCTTACACGTAGAGGCCACTCTATCATTTTTTCATTGAATTCTCATTTTATGCCAGGCATGCTTAGGGTCAAGATAAATCAAGGTTATATATGTTTATTACTTCAAGTGTGGTTTTGATTTGCATAATAAGTGTTCAGGACACAACATCTGAAGTTAAAAGATCAGAGTTTTCTTCTGCTTTGTGTTAGGTAAGTGACCTGAAAAAATCATGTCCTTCTTTGTTCCTCCATATCTTTATCTATAAAACTAAGAGTGGTAAATGCCTACTTTCTGAAGTTTTGCAGGGAGCACACAGCACACAGGATCTTGTGGCTAGAAGCCCAAGATCAGGGTACCAGCATGGTTGAGCCCTGGTAAGAGCTCTCTTCCTGGCTGCATATCCCCCATGGTGAAAAGACAGAGCTAGGTCTCTGGCCTTTTCTTGTAAGAGCACTAACCCCATTTATGAGGGCTCCACCTCATCACCTAATTACACCCCCATGGCCCCATTTCCAAGTACATCACATTGGGTTTAGAGTTTCTATGTATGAATTCGGGATGGATGGACAGACAGAAAAACATTCAGTCCATTGCATTTTTCAGTCAAGATGAAATCAATTCATCCTTGCAAAATAAAAAGTTTATTTCGAGCGCTTAACTACTGTGCGTAGGTAGCCAGATATCACATGGCTGACTAGGGTTTGAATCTTGGTTCTGGCAACTTGAAAACATGCTGGGCACATGTGCATGTGTGTGGGCCCAAAATTCTGATGGGATGGAGAAATAGAGAAAAAAGGAGTATGGACCCATACCCCATTAGGCGTGCTTACACTCTCTCGCTCTCTCTCTCTCTCTCTCTCTCTGTCTTTCTGGTCAGCACACACCTCTAGTAATAAAACAATAAATAAGAATAAAGTAAAATTTATTTTGATGTACTTCTAATGTGTAACTGCCAGTAGACCTCATGCTGCCCACTAATATAGCAACCCTCCTCTGGGCACATAGGAAAATTGCCTTCCTTGCCATTGATGTTAGGAATGAACTAGCTAGTGAACTATAGGGCACGGTAACTTCCATGTGGAAGCATTTCATTGCCAGTGCTCCCCACCTTGGTGACGGTGGGAGTGCATGTTGACACAGAGGCACCACGAGACTGAAGCAGCCCAGAACAGTCACCTCACACCACAGGGAGATCAGCTCTCAGGTATTGAACCAACAAGGAACTTGGCACAGCTGAGAATTGGTTCGTTTGATTATTTGTTATAATGCTTGTTCTTTTTTACTTTTTAAAGAATTATTTATTTATTTTATTTGTTATTATTTTTATTTTCAATTTGACCAGAGAGAGACAGGGAGAGACAGAGAGAAAGAGAAAGTGCGAAAGCAAGCTGCTAGGTCTGGGACTTGAACTGCAGTTGACCATGTGGGAGTCCATTGCCCTTAACTGCCACACCATCCACTGGCCCCTATAATGCTCATTCTTAATAATAAAAAAGTTATCAACATTAAGCAGTCCCCTGACTTTTGTTTAAAAAAAGTATTTGTTTATGAAATAAAAATATTCAAGAACCATACCAATATTTAGGAACTATACTATAGTGCTAAACTGTGTGTTCAAAGCTCCAATGAATACTAAACTGACCGAAGTTGAACTGGTTCTCTCTGGACCAGTAGGGTGACTAGCCAGAATTCTGGGTGACCATGTAGTCTTTATTATTTAGTTGTTAATAGGGCCAGAGTAACCTAACTGAATCTTGTCAACCAGTCTGTCTTCTTAGCAAGTGAAAAGGATTGACTATGTGTCTACATAACTGCTTTCTCTGCAGTTGTAAACACTTGCTTCAGTTAACAATATAGATCAGCTCTTCTTTTTAAGAGATTAAAACAGTATGTAATTAATTAACTAATTAATGCATTGATTCATGGTATTTACTTACTTACTAGGCTTTCACCAAGCACGATGCTTGGCATACACAAAAGACAGGAAGCTTATGATCCATCTGGGGAGACAACAATTATAAACCATTTGTTTTATCTCCCCTGCAGCCACCCCCATGGCCAATGACTGCTGGACTTTTAATGGACTTTTGTGATTACTCCCTAACTAGTTCTTTTCTTCTTCCACTCATGCTCTTCTGCAATCCACTGTCCACTGAGGAATGAGGGCATTCTTTTAACTCATTAATTGTAATATTACTGATCTGCTATAAATCCTTCAAAAATTGCCCAATATCCTTAGCTTTAAATCTAAACACATTCTGGAAGGCCCAAGCGATGTGTGTATATTTTTAACCTGATCTCACTCCTATCACTGACCCTGTCACCATGCCCCAAACACACTGTCCTTCTTTTAACTCTTGAAGTGCTTTGATCTTTTAGCTGACTTAAAGTCTTTAAACATATGACTCCTCTGCCTGGAATGTTTCTCTTCCTGTTCACCTATCTCACCTCTACTTACACTTCCTGTTTTAAATGCTATTGCCGTGGGAACACCTTCTCTGGCAGCCCAACTTAAGAGGAACCCCGGATTCACTCTCTCAAAGCATCCAGTAGTTTTCCTTTAGAGCACTTACCGCCATCTGAATTACATGCACATTTACATAGCTGTTTAGTGACTGTCTCTTCCACGTGAATCCATAGGCTTCAAGAAGACAGACCATGTTTGTCTTGTCCTCCACCTAGCACCCAGCAAAGCACCTTGAATGGCTCCTTATACCTTGAGTGAATGAACGAACAAATAAATGAATGGACTGATGAGCAAACAAAGCCAAAGCTCATATAATTCCATGTACAAATGGTGTTCAAGGCAGGAAGTACTGTGGAATCACAGAAAAGAGGGAACTTGGGGGGCCAGGCATGCAAAAAAAGGCTCGTGAAGGAGGCAGCAACCCTCCCTCACCCTGTCACCAAACCAGAGTGCCAGCCCATCCTCACTTCTGTCTCTGCCATCTACTTTAAAATTTCTGCAGGGTAATCTGCCTTACAAATCATAGTCATATTACTGTCTCAGTTGACGCGTCGATTTTAACATCTTTTTGCTCAAGCGTTCACTTTTCCACACCTCAGCATTCCTCCTTCCTAAAATAACACTGTTCTTCTTGTATACCTTCTCTGTCTTCAGGATCCTGACAACTGTTACCTCATCTTAGTACTACTGTCCAACCAACCAATGATTACGTCAGGAATAATGGCTTCAAATCATCAGGAAAGATACTCTCCGGGTTTGGTCTTGGCTTAGGTTGAGCAAATGTCCTAAACTGGCCCAGTTATATCAGAGGGCAAGCAGCTTTCTCTCTATTTCACCTGCTTAGTATGAGAAAAGAAAGACACTGTGCTTCTGGCTACCGGCAGCCTTGTTGTGGTTATGAGAAAGATACCTAGCTATGAGACAGAGTTGAGACTTAGAACCCCTACCATGATATGGCTGGAATTACTCTTCTTATTGTAAGAAAAAAATAAATATCCGTATTGTTTTAGCTAATTTGAGTCAGAGTTTCTGTTATTTGCAACCAAAGCTAGTGATCTTTCATGGATTTTCTACATCAGCTCATAAGGCCTGAACTGTTCACTGTGGCAGTGAAAACACATTTGGTAATGGAAACAACTGTCACAGCATAGGTTCATTGTTTCTTCCCTGGAACTAGGGGCAGCAGCGACTTTCCAGGAAACAGAGAATTGCTCCATATTTGGGGGCAGGAGAAGAGCTAAAGGAATGCTGGAGAAGCAGACACCACACTGAGACGATAGAAAAAAACTATTTAAACATAACTTTGAAACCACTCTCTTCTGTCGGAAGCAGTTGGGCTACAGTTTTAAAGTTCCAGTTGCTTGGGTACTGGTGAACATCAGCGGGGCCATTAAGGTTATCAGGGATCACTGCTTTCACATGCACTGCCGAAGTCCCCCGTGCTTATTTCCTTCCTAGCAAAATTTCTTGGCCAAATTTTATTAATTTATGAGGCTAGTGGGTATTTTGAAAACACAACAAAGAAAAACCACAAACATATATTCTACAAAGATACCAAATCAATGCACGACCTTCTCAACTTCATTTATAAATAAATGAATGTCTTTATGGAAAAGTGCTACTTCCAGCCAACAGGGCTTTTTAGTTAACCACTTTATTTTTATTATATTAGAGCATTTAATTCTATCAGCTTGTTAAGTGACCTATGCACTCTGTGTATTTCTAGAAAGCTTAGGGTCTCTTTGTGGATATTTTGATGTGTCCAATGTGAAGAAATATGATCACACTGCAAGCTATGCCACTTTGTTCTAGCTACCCATGGCATCAGTGATAAAAATAGGCAGAACGAGATACTTAGAATGGCATCGTCTGTATTGTGGTTGGAGAAATGATCAATAACTCTGGACATCTCTTGATTCTCCCTCCCACCACTTTAAGTTCACACTTTCATTATCTTGCTGGATTGCCGCAAAGCCACTAAAGTAGTATCTTTTTAATCTCCTGTCTTTCTCCTCTTCAGTCCAGGCTTCACACTGTCTTCAGATAAATCTTAGAAATGCTAACTCCCACTGCATCATCGTCTTACTCAAGAGCCTTCAGAGACCCTTCACTGCCAGCCCAAATCAATGGCATTCGAGGCCTTGGTGTTCAAGGGCCTTGTCATGTGACCCAAACACACTTTTCAAACCTTTCTCCCACTCGTTACCTGCATGTGCCCCATGATTCAATCAACTGGACTGTCTGCTGTTCCCTAAGCACCCCTCCTCCTCTCTCTCCTCTGGGCCTTCACTGTGATCTTTCTTCCCTGATTACGATCTTCCAGCCCTGCAGCCCCCAGCCCCGTCTATGCCTACTTCCTTTGTGTGCATCCTTCAGAGCCCCCCTCAAGGAATATCATTCATTGCACACAATCCATCAAGTACTTGCCGTCAGGTAAACATGGGGGATAAAAAGATAGGGAAAGCCTGTCTCGGGCCAGCAGGTGGTATGGAAATTAAGGCACCAAATACCACACGGCCAATTGTGTGGTTTAAGTCCCAGACCCAGAAGCTTGAAAATCACACCAGGTGCATGTATGTACGTCCCCAAGACCCCAAGAGGAGAAAGATGAGAATGGATTGTACATGGTCATCCCCTTGTGGGGTGAATGCTCACTTTGTCTGTCTCTCTTTCATGTGTGGTGAGTGTGCATGCCCTATAGCAAATTTTTTTCAAAAGAAAGACAAAAACAAACAAACAAACAAACAAAAAAACCCTGTTTCTGCCTTCCAGGGGCACATCACCTAACAGGGCAGCTTCCTAAATATAACCAATCACAAAAATCGCCAAATGGGAGTAGTACCATTCACTGTTACCCTTCATAATTGACCATCAGTGAAAAATGTTTCAAGTCACTCTTTAAGGATGGCAGGGAAGACTGTTTAAGAGGGACTGCTGAACTGTTCATCAGTCTGAGGGGAAACAGAGGCCCCGGAGCAATGACCAGACCAATGATGCTTCCAATGGCTGCTGTTTAGGCTGTTCTCATGAAAGGACTGGGACCAGCAGGTGCACAGTGGTTAAGGCATTGGACTCCCATATGGCAGACCATGTTCAAGTCCTAGACCAGGAGCCTGGGCATGTGTGCCCAAAATCCTAGAAGAAGAATGGAGGAGAAGGAATTGGAGAATGGAGGAAAAGGAATAGAGGCATGGCCCTCCCTGGGGAGTTATTTCTCACTTTTCTCTCATATTCTCTCTCTTTCTCTCTCTCTCTCTCTCTCTCTCTCTCTCTCTCTCTCTCCCTTCAGTTAGTGCATGCATCCTATGGCAAAAAAAAAAAAAAAAAGTATACCATTAGAATTGTTTATGCAGTAGCAGTTTAAAGTGTCCCACAATTTACATTATTTCCCCACAGAGTATATCTTCTTTGTTTTCATACAGAAAGTTTCTACAATCTGGATTCATTCCTATAGTCCAGAGTTGATAAATACCCCAATTATTTATCGCACATAATTGCGAAGCAGAGTTTTTGCAAAATGAGTGTTTAGCATGCTAAAAATTCACAAGCTCCTAAAACAAAAAACTCACAAGTCCCTTTAGAAGTTTCTGGGATTGTGATTGGCAGTAGCATGGTGGTTAAGGTGCTGGATTCCAACATGACAGACATGGTTCAAGTCCCGAACCTGGTGGCTTGCTTTCTCACTTTCTCTCTCTCTCTCTCTCTCTCTCGTCAAATTAAAATAATGGTAATTCATTTTTCTAAAGATTTCTGGGACATGGGTCACAATACAAGCTTTTAATTGTGACTTACCACTCCTCTAGATATTTCTTAAGTTAATTCAAAGAGATGGTTTCCATAGATCCTTGATATCTAGTTTCTCGTTTGACAAATATTTATTGAGCACCTACTCTGTGCCAGAGAGTAGTGACGTGACTGGGAACAAGACCACGTATTCGCTTCCCTAATGGAGTGGAGGGATGTGATCAGTGGTTATAATGCTGCCCAAAATGGCTGCCTTCAAAATTGAAGATTCTAACAAGGTAATTTTGTTGTTTTAATTCTTGTGGTCTGGGCTCCTGGGAAATTTGACTTGAATATTTGTTAGAAATATGGCTGAGGAGAGAAAGATGTTTTTGTTTTTGTTTTTCCTTAAGGAAATTGATAGCTGTGTAACTGAATCACTGGTCTGAGGACTTGAGCTTAAGCTTCAATTTGCTTCACCAAGGTCCCTGCTCAGCCTCAAGGAGGCCAGTTCATGGAATCCCACATTCTGACTTATCAAAATATTCGTTTGACCTTGAAAACATTCTTGTTGATGCCATGTGGGCAGAAAACAAATAAACTATTTGAAGAAAATGTTTGCATCAGTGACTCCAAATTGATATAAACTCTGTAGGTTGTCTGGGATGAGAAAACTCTCCAAGGCTCCTTTTATTTAGTGCCTACAGGCTTTTTTATTTTCTGTGCTGAAGAATGACAAGCAGCATGTTAATTAAAGAACTGACATAACTTCAATTTACTCATCCCTACTCCTTGCAATACCCCCACCCCCACCCCTGGCTGCCATCCCCACTTCTGCCATTCCCAAGAAGTGTAAATGAAAGGTTTCACAGTTTTATATGACTCATTTTGGGGGGACACTGTTCTTCTCATCAACCACTTCACAGCAAAGTCAAATTGTATGCCCGGTTAGGTTAAATTTTGATCTTCTTAACACGAGAAAAAATCATTTTGATAAAGGTTAATGCCTCCTTAATATTTATACACTTGAATCATATTGAAAATACATTTTAAAATTCTGAAATCTTGAATTAATATGACAATGTGCAAAGACTGTGTGGCACCATTTGTAATTCATTAGCACCTCCTTTACAATATATTAGCATCAAATGTGAAGTGCTCTGTCACAGTCCTGGCAAGCCTGTGTGTTTCATCCTAGTCTATTCTCCAGGACTGTAAGGTTTTGACATGGATGCACACAGACAATTCCAAATTATTCTTGCAGATCAGGAATAAATTGATGTACCCAGCAACCTGCTAAGTATAATATAGTACTCTGAGAAACATGCTTACCTAGCAGCCATCCGGCATATGTTTGTCTAGTTTTGAGCAGATTTTGAACACCAGACTGCCATAATGGGAATGAATTGTGACATGATCCTGGTAAATTGGGGACAGCATCTGCTATACTGCACCTGGCACCGTGTCTTCTTCCCACAGTGAGACTGCAGATGATTAACAGTCCCGATAACTCACTTCATTTCAAAATAGTGCCTGGATAACCCCACGTGTACCCTCTGTAACTCCTGGAACAGATGGAAATCTAACAGTGTCATAGATTTTATCAGTTTGTTCTTTGCTAATGCTACAACCCTCTGGAATATTTATTTTAATGAACTGTTCCCCTGGGGATCTGAAAACTAGTCTCTGATTGACATATATACATGTTGTCCAAAACAGTAATTGAATGGCTAAAGTTAGTTTGACTATGGCTTTATATATTTAAATCTTACCTCTTAAAAAAAAAAAATCTCAAATCTCCAAAAATCTGTGGCATCACAGACTACATAGAGTTCTCCTGAATTTGAAAACTTTTGTAGCACAATACAAAAGTTTTTGTTTTAAAATATGTTTAAGTGTTTCAGGTTTTATTATTAAATAGAAAGCTGAATCATCTGGATTTTTGAGTTGACAGTGCTTTATATTTACTATTAAACTGTGACCAGGGCCAACTGATGACATAGGGGTTACATTGCTGGACTCTCACATGACTGACTGTGGTTTGAGTCCAGGTGCCTTGAAACTCATGCCAGACCCATGTGTGTGTGCACCCAAAATCCCAGGAGGAGAATGGAGGAAAGGGATTGCGAGGTGGCCATCTCACCTGGGGTAAGGAGGTGATTTCTCACTTTCCGTCCCACTGTCTCTGTCTCTGTCTCTCCAGTGAGCGCACATACCCTCAAGCAAAAACCTCTAAAAAACAAAACAAAACTCTGTGACCAAACTATTTAGAGCTGAACCACATTTCTGACCCAGTGTGTGTCATGTGCACTTAGGTATATGTATACACCTCTGTGTGCACGTGTGCAGATATGAATAGATCTTCATGAAGCAAAGCAAATACACTGTGTGAGTGTACCCTTGCCTTTGTGATCATTGGTGCTGCATAAGTCACCTTGTTCTTGCTTTCTTCCTTTAAGAAATAAAAGCTTTGGGGACCAGCAGATGGCATAATGGCTATGTCACTGGACTCCCATATAGCCGACAGCGGTTCAAGTTTCGGACCCGGTGGATTAACCTCACACCGAGTGCATGTGCGTGCATGCCCAAGATCCCAAGAGGAGAATGGAAAAGAAGGGATTGTGGTGTGGCCATCCCCCCAGGCGGTGATTTCTCACTTTCTGTCTCTCTGTCTCTCTCTGTCTTTCTGGCGAGCACGCACACCCTATAGCAAAAACCTCTCCCCCCCCATCAAAAAAAAAAAAAGAAAGAAAGAATAGCTTTGCTCTCAGCCTCATCCCTGCCATTCCATTTCATTTTACTGTCAGCAACTACTAATTCCTTTATGATAGCTGTTTTATTCCCTCAATGGTAGTAAAATGCTGGATAAATTGCTGCCCACCTAAATACTACATTTCGGTCTTCCTTACAGCTAGATGTGGCCAAATGGCCTCATTTTCAACAATAAGACACAAATGGTGTAGAGGGCAGTACTATCCTTCCTGGACGCCTCCCATCGACTTGCTGCCTGGAACTCCAACTTGATACAGAGGGATCTAGCAGTCATCTTGTGCAAATATCCAGTGAAGTCCACACATTGAGCTGAAAGGAACCTTGTTCTCTGACAAATGGGGGACCTTGCCATTCCTGGGCTGCCTATCATCAGACTATTTTCTACAAGGGAGAAGTAAACCTTGTTTAGAGACGAGGAAACTAAGTTTAGACTTATTTAATTTCCCCAAGGACACACAAACAATGAATGATGAAGCCAGGGTTTAAATCGAATTCTGCCTGACTCAAGAGCTTTTGTCCCCAATCTGTCTGCTGAAATGTTTCCCTGATAGGGTACTAAAAAGTAAATGCTAAACCCTCCATTTAACTGATAGTGAACCTCAAATAAAGAATGACTAATTTACCCAGATTAGCCAGGGCTCAGGTTATGATCTGTATTACCATCTCATATGCTACTCCACCAGGCTAAAACTCCTTATCAAAGAAAGTATACTATTCCTGGGCCAGAAGGTGACATGGTGGTTAAGGCACTAGACTCCCATGTGGCTCACCACAGTTTGAGTCCCAGACCCAACGGCTTAAAAATCACACAGGGCAGGTGTGTGTGCCTGCCCAAGATCCTGAGAGGAGAGAGCAGAGGAGAAGGGAGCGTGGGATGGCCATTCCCCTCATTTCTCACTTTCTCTCTCAGTGTCTCTCTCTGTTTCTCTCCAGTGGGAACACAAACACTATGGGGGAAAAAAAAAAAGTATACTATCCCACTGTAAACTGTAAACATGGTCTATAAACAAACAAATGAAACAAATGATAATATATTTCAGTTCATGCCTTTAGGGATCTTATTTCACTTTTCTTGAGATTTTATTCTTTATACAGATAGTCTCTATAAGATATTTTCTTTTTCTTTTTTTTTTTTTTTTTTTTGGAGACATTTTTGCTATAGGGCGCATGTGCTCCCCAGAAAGACAGAGAGACAATAAGCGAGAAATCACCCCCCCAGGGGGGATGGCCATGCCACAATCCCTTCTCCTCCATTCTCCTCTCGGGATCTTGGGCACGCACGCACACGCGCCCAGCATGAGTTTAAGCCACCGGGTCCAGGACTCAAACCTCAGTCAACTACATGTGAATCCAGTGACATAGCCATTACGCTAACTGCTGGTCCCTCTATAAGATATTTTCTATATGGTACTCAGCTGCTACTGCTGCTGCTGCTGCTTCTCCTTCTTTCTTCTTCTTCCTTCTTCATCTTCCTCTTCCTCTTCTCCTTCTTCCTCTTCTCCCCTTTTTTTCTTCTTCTTCAACTGTTGGAGAACATGTATTTTTGCCAGAGACAGAAAGAAAGAGTGGGCGAAGAGAATGCACCCCGCCATAGAGAATGGTCACGCCACAGTCCTCTCTCCATTTCTCCCTTCTTTTGGGAGTTTGGGCACGCACAAGAGCCCAGTGCATTTCTCAGGCTGCCAGGTCCAGGATTCAAACCACGCAATTGGTAACATGGGATCTGGCTGCCTTATCCAGCAGGTCACAGAGCCAGCCTGTACTCAGCTTCTTAATGCGTCTCTGTGACTATACATAACTGTGCTGCCCTCAAACTTCCAAAATAGGTTCCTGTGTTCCCTGCTTCTATCCTGGCATTGCTCTTACCATCAGTCATGCTTTTTGGTTTTCTTTAGAGAATGCCGGTTACCCTACTCTTACCTTGGTTTTTTTTGGGTTTGTTTTTGTTTTTTTTTTTTTTTTTTTTTGTTTTTTTTTGGCTTTATTCATGCATGTGCCCATGAGAGTGGCAGAGAAAGAGAGAGGGGGAAAGAAGAGCACTCCCCACAGGGTCTGGTCACACCACAGTCCCCTCCCTCCAGTCCTCCAGCCTGCCAGATCTCAGGCACTCAGGCGCATGCCTGGTCTATTTCAGGCTGTCTGGACCAGGGGTTCCAACCACAGTTTCCACATGGGATCCAACTCCTCTTGAGCAGTGCCTTATGGCTGAGCAACAGCAACACAACCCACATCCTTTCCACGCCTAAACACTCATTGATAGGAATCCCAAAGATTTATAAAGGAAATGTGTTGCAAGGAAGAATTTTGGAGATCAGTAAACCTAACCACCTCATTTCCCGAGAAATGAGATTCACAGGTTAAGTGATTTGTCCAATGTCACACCACTGGTTTAGCAGAATTCAGGGACCTTGTTCTCTGGTGCTTTTTTCTAACACCGTACCATTACCCTACACCTCATTCACCACGAACTCCTTAGGCCCTCCCCTCAAAGAGCTGCACTACAATCCTCTCTGAGACTCTGCAGGCCAAAAAACTGATGCTACAAACTTCTGCCCTCACACGCTAGCCGTGTGCTTAATAAATGTAAAGATGAGGCAGATATAATCAAATTCCAGGGACTATAAAAGTGCCATAGAAAAATGTCAGGAGATTTTAACAGATTCTGTGCTTGATGGATATAAGTATGCTTTGTGAATCTTGTACAGAAACTAATTTTCCTCACAGAACAAATAATCCCACCACTGTAATAGTGGAAATGGAATAAGAAGGAAGAAAAAAAAAAAAGACCAAAAACCATGGTAAAAGAGTGACAATAAGTCCTTGCAAATGGCTGTTAAACATTGTCCAGATAATAGATAATTCTGGTATTCTGTTTTTCTATCACCAGGAATTTCTTTCTCTTTCTTTTAACAACCCCTTTTCTGAAGCTGTCCAAATCTCATTAAATTGTCATGTTGTCAGAGTAACCTCATCTTCGAGTGTGAATTAACTGTATGTTGACCTGAACAAACATGATTTTTTTATCAAGTATTATGCCAATATTACTAATGAAGAGTATGAACTACTTTAAAAATACCAGGTAATAAAATTCTATTAATCATAGTACCATAAACCTTCAAAGTATATCTCTCTTAATGTTCAGGAAAAAAATTCTCCATGGCTTTTACTTTTCAACAGTAGCAATTTTGCTGGAGTAATGGACTTCTACATTAGTAACTAGCACCTTTCAATTAAGGTGTTTTTCAGAACTGCGTGTACAGGGATGTATGTTCTAGTTCTCCACACTGTAATACATGTTCTGGGCTTGCTTTCACTTAAGTTCAGAAATGAAGGCCAGGACTATAAGAGAATGAGTATTTCCTCTTAGGCTAAGACTCACAGTTTTCATTTGAAGACCCAACTTTGCAATCCCTAAGAATAAATATTGGGAAGGATTGTGAGTCTGTCTCCAGGCTCTGGAAGAAAAGAGAGCTATTATCTATTAGTAATGTCTCCTGCGGACAAAATAAAGACAGGCAGCACCCCTGGGGTGCCTTTATACTCTCTACAAAATAGTCCTCATGGTCTCTTTGTTTTCTCTGTTTTTGCTTCAATTTCAATTTTTATCATGCTTATACATGCACATGGTTAGACAGTCAAATACTTACCAACGGCTTATAATGAAAGTCATTAGTCACTCTATCTACCTCTTTCCACTCCTGATTTTGTACTCCAGAGTCAGCCATTTAGAGGTTCTTTAGCTCTTCTCTGGGAATTTGCCATGGTAATACTCAGGGTTGTTAGTTCATGGTGATGCTATGCTTTTGAGAACAGTGGTCAAAATCACAACTTCTGACAATAAAAGAGAAAGAACTACAGGCATCCCAGCAAAGATTAAATGCAGGTAAATAAAAAATGCTTCATTTACAACCTCAGACCTACACTGGCACCCCTGAGAATCCCTCAGTCAAATAACAGGGCTTCAAGGAAGCTTAAAGATCTTATTCTTCCACAGTTCAGCAGAAGCCCAAGGAAGAGAACTTGCCCTAAAGAGATTTATGGGTATGGCGTTTGCCTAATCAAATGAACCCTAATACAATTTACAGGAGACCCACAAGGTTTCTAAAACTAATTATATTGAAAGAAGTACCCTCAGCTTAGACTGAAGGGGACTAAGATACCACACAATGAAAAGAGGCTTTTGGAACCCCAACTTTTAAAAAAGAATTATTAATTTAATTTGATTTATTATTGTTGTTTATTTTTGATTTATAGGCCATGCACACTCACAGAGAGAGAGAGGGAAAGTGAGAAAGCAAGCCACAGGTCCAGGACTCAAACCATGGAGGTTCATATGGGAGTTCAGCACCTTCACCATCCCACCTGCTGGCCTAGGAACCCCAATTTTTTTACTGAGAAAACTATATATCTACAGAACAGGCCATCTTTCCAGGAAAAGGAAGAATGACTCAGAGGAAAGAACCAAGAGTCCAGGAGAAGGAGGAGGCTGGAGCCACAGAGAATCATTCTTGAGGCAATTCCTCGAGTTAGAGCCAAGTAATTTCTAACATGTGCCTAGGTGGATCCAGAATCCTGAACCACTGCTTGCTTTGGGCTTCCCATGATTTCTCTTTTTGAACAGGATTGTCTCGAGTAGTTATCTTAGGCCTGCTTCACAAATGTATTTTGAGTGAGTATATGGGTCAATAATTTATCTTTTTAGCTCTCAGGGCTTGAGATAAAAGGAACAGTACTCATAGAATTGCAACTTAAGGAACAACACTAGAGAAACCACCTCTGCACTTGGAACTGAGTAAGATGACCAGTTTCTACACTTTAAGCTAATGCTATAAAGAGTTGAGACCTGGGGTTTGGGGGTGGATTTGGAAGGGAATATTTTCCCTGTGTAAATAATGTAAATAATTTGTAGCCAGGGGACGAACTGGGCTAGTCTTAAAGCTCTGAATCTTTGTCTGTCTCACTCTGCCTCTCTCACTCGTGGGAGAAGTAAATACACTTAAAAAAAGAAATCATTTGTATCACTGTTTTCTCATACTGTATGTTCAAAAAAAGAAAAAAAAAGAACGTTCAAGAAAACAGAAAAAATCCCACCATTTTACATGATAGATATTGGGATTATGTTTTTTCTGCCTGGGAGGGCAGCTACTTACTGCTATTGACTCATTTTCAAAAACGACTAGGACAGAAGAATAAACATTTTCTTTTCCTTGATGGTTTATAGACTTAATTCAACCACCAGTAGGCAAGTGCTTTATACCCAGTTAAAATGAGAAAACGCCATTGAAATGTTTAACTAAGTAAAGGGAAAAGGAGGAAATGTGGTTTCTTCTCACAATGATCAGTCTCTCCCATCTAAGGATTTACATCAAGCTGAGAAAATTCTCCCAGGCAGTTCAGAAATAGGACTGCATAATGAATTCTAACATGACACAACGATAATGAGACCGATGGCTTCTTAACAAAGCAGTTGACAAACTTGCCAAGATATCTGGGGTTTCTGGATGTGGAGGTCACCACAGACTAAAGGCGAATAGGCTTTTCCATTGACATTCCGAAATGTTCCATCAGAATATTGTGAATTTATGTTTTGGAGAAGAGCGCTCCCCTAAATCGTCGAACGTTGTTTTCTAAGCAGCCTGGTGCCGAATCACAGCATGTGGAGCGCAGCCAGGTGAGGAGTAAACAGCGCTGCACGTGAGGGCACTGGGAACTAGGCGGCATGGGCAAGCATTTCTCTGCTTCCTTTTCTGAGACATGTTAACTGTTTTCACCATTTTAAAAGGAAAAGAGAGAATTGCTGCTTTTTTTCCCCTTATTGAATGTGACAAACTCATGTTCCCTCAATGCTGAACTCAGATGTGTCCTAAAATAATGTTTCACTACAGGCGTAACAACTCATACCTAGCAGCAGCTGCGATGACGTGAACACGCTTTATATCAGGAACAAAAAGGCATAACGCTGGCAACATGACAAGCAGTCCTGCGACACACACCTAAGTAACGAGGGTCCTGGGAGTCATTTTTCTTCAACCGCGTGTTGTTCCACATGATCATTGAAGGGTGACACTGGAATGGATAAAACACCGGTATCTCTCTCAAACAGGTGCCGCAGTCTCTCACAGCGATGGCAGAATGTTTATGCATGAATACGTGTTTGAAGTACTTGTTCCTATATTTCTAGCTCAGTTGTATTCAGCCAGCTGCCTGTTAACCATTGTTTGCAGGGTAGCCAGAAAACATGACTCACACAGATGCACAAAAAGTCATTCTCAATTCACGTAGGTTCTTTCAATGACATTAAATAACAACAATACCCAGTAACAATAACTGGACCTCCTAATACAGAATTCTGTGTCCTGAATATATCTTATGGACATATTCTCTTATTTATAAATGGCTACATTATATTCCTTCATTGTTCCCTAACACCCCTATTTATAACAGATGGAATGTGATCTTGGGTCATTATTTAATCCATTCATAATTTTTACCTTTCCTGTTTCAAAAATGAAGAACTTAGAGAACTTCAAAGATATTTATATAGAATGAAATACTATTAAAATAATGTCGAAAAAACTCTTATTTCCGGAAACACTTTTGGTTAGATTATAATGTGATGGCTAAATGCAGAAGTACATTTGCAAGTAAAGCCAAGGGAAGAATCCTTGGTTTTTGCCATAGGGCACATGCACTTGCCAGAGAGACAGAGACAGTGAGAGTCAAAGTGAGAAATCACCCCCAGGGGGATGGCCACACTGCAATCCCTCCTCCTCCATTCTCCTCTTGGAGTTTTGGACATGCACGCACACATGCCTGCTGTGATTTCCAAAGCCGCCAGGGCTAGGACCTGAACCATGGTAGGCCATGTGGGAGTCCAGCACCTTAGCCACTAATAGGACACTTCATCTGTATAAAGTAGATTCCAGAGGTAAGTTACCTTCTCTATGAGAGTAAATAAGACATAAATGGTGAACCATAATGCATACAATTCTAAAAAGTCATTTGGAAGGTTGGAAGATCCCAGGAGAAAATGTTGAATGTGACAAAACAATCTAACTATGAATATATTATGGATGTGTGAAACAACCTCCCTGAACCAGGTGGAGGGAAATGGCACTGATCTAAGTAACTCTGGAAATGAGTAGAAGATGTAAGACTTAGGCAAAAGTCACTATATATAAAAACTGTAAGTTAAGTGATAAACCTGCTTCCCACAGGGTACAGGTGAACAGTTCTGATACTGTTATCCCTATAGATTATGGTTGCATGATTAAGTAAACCGGTGTCAGATGGTGGGAGCTGATTTTCACTGTTGGAGTGGGAGTTTATGGATAAACAAGAAGAGAAAGCTAGAATGATCCCTGTGGGTAGCAGAGTTGGAGGTATCAGTGTGAACTCATACTTAGCTTAATAGAGATGCAAATAGAGAGAGAAATAGTTATATTTGTACAAATATTTGTCTATTTTTTTGCTCTGTAACTGAGAGGCTATAGAGCAATGACCTCGAATAGCAAAGAGCACATCTAGTGCCCAGTTATTGGTTCCTAACTCATTCTTTTTTATTATTATTTATTATTATTATTTCTTTCATGAGAGAGAGAGAGTTTAGAGGGAGAGAGAGAGAAAGAGAGAAAGGCACTGTCAACAGGGTCTTGTCACTTCACAATCCCCTTCTCCCAGTCCTCTAGCCAATCAGGATCTTGTTCATGTGAGGCCCATGTTTCTTCAGATTTGAACCTGCAGTCGCCCATATGGCTTCCAGCCTTGTAGACTGGTAATACTATCATCTGAGTCACTTACGGTTGGCCCTAATTCATTCTTAATAAAAGGAACCAGGGCTCCTTGAAAAGGGGACTGATTTTAGCTAGGACTGGAGATTTAAAAAAACAACTTGCAGTGTATTTACTTCGTTCATGAGAATGAGAGACAGAGAAACAGAGAGAGACAAAGAGAGTGAGAAAGACACTGAGAGCACTCTCAACAAGATCTCACTCTGCGATCCACACCCCCCACTAGCCCTTCCGGCCTTTCAGGATAGTGAGCATATGTGCCCAGCATACACAGATCATCTAGGGAAGCAAACCAAACTGGCTGTCTCCCACATGGATCCAGCATCTCTTGAGTGGAATATTACCACTAAAGTTCTTCCTACCCAGCCCAATTCTACAATTATTTTATGATTATATTAACAAATTTTTCTAAAGTATTCTCTATGCATAGGATATACTTAGACTTTTACTGTAATATACACATAATTTTGAACTTGCTTTTGAAAGTAATATAAAAATAAATACTTCTTTTGATACAAAGACAAACATTAAGTTATTTTTATAGCCACGCATGTTAAAAAGTTCCATATTCATTTTTCATGTATATCATAAAATTACTATCATCAATTTTGCCATGAAAAATTGATAAATTTTGTTATGAAGCATTTTCTTTTTCTTTTTTTTTTTTTTTTTTTTTGGAGAGGTTTTTGCTATAGGGCGCGTGTGCTCACCGGACAGAGAGAGAGAGACAGAGAGATAGAAAACGAGAAATCACCCCCAGGGGGGATGGCCACGCTGCAATCCCTTCTCCTCCATTCTCCTCTCGGGATCTTGGGCACGCACGCACACGTAAGCCTGGCGTGAGTTTTTTTTTTTTTTTTTTGAGAGGCATGTTTTTTTTTTTTTTTTTTTTTTTATCAATTTTGCTATAGGGCGCGTGCGTAGGGCGCGTCGCCAGACAGACAGAGAGAGCCAGAGAGACAGAAAGCGAGAAGGGGGGGATGGTCATGCCGCAATCCCCTCTCCCCCATTCTCCTCTCGGGATCTTGGGCACGCACGCACACGTGCCCGGCGTGAGTTTTTAAGCCACCGGGTCCGGGACGCGAACCGTGGTCGACTACGTGGGAGTCCAGCGACATAGCCATTACGCTAACTGCTGGTCCCATTGTTATGAAGCATTTTCAATGATTAAAAATCATAGTCTCTTGCTATGACTACTATTTATTCTATATAATTGATCCTTTAGCTTTTCTTCCATGGGCCATTTTCATTCTTCAGTCATTTATGCATCCTATATACTCTTTCGACCATTTCTGGTTATGTTTTGTATTTACCCTGACTTTGCTGTGTCTTCTAGTTCACTTTCAGGGCCCAGCTCTCCTGTTACCCCTCACCTGTCCTTTAGGAAGCTATCCACCCTGGTCACACTCCTTTACACTCAGGTCCTTCCTGATTCCATCTTCCCTACCAAAATAAGTTCACCTGGGGACCAGCAGTTAGTGTAATGACTATGTCTTTGGACTCCCATGTAGTTGACTGCGGTTCGAGTCCCAGACCCGGTGGCTTAAACTCACACTGGGCACATGTGCATGTCCAAGATCTCAAGAGGAGAATGGAGAAGAAGGATTGCGGCATGGCCATCACCCCCGGGGAGTGATTTCTCACTTTCTGTCTCTCTGTTTCTCTCTGTGCATGCGCCCTATAGCAAAAAAAAAAAAAAAAAAAAAAAAAAAAAAAAAAAAAAAAAAAAAAAAGAAAGAAAGAAAGAAAAGAAAGAAAGAAAAAAGTTCACCTGAAAGATTTCAATAGTAGATCCATTTTGTGTTTCTAAGTCCTTGTGGTTACTTCTTACTGCGGGTGAGGTCTTTGCATTTTAAGTTTTATCTCTCAACCTGAAATGAAAGCCGTGATTCCTAGTGACCTGATTGTGGTGTTTCTATTCTATATTCAAATTTTCCTAAAATACAGTGCAGTATGGTTCTTCTCACGTTTTTTTTTTTAAGAGAGAGATTTTTGCTATAGGGCACGTGCACTCGTGAGAGAGAAACAGAGCAACAGAAAGCGAGAAATCACCCCCCAGGGAGAATGGCCACACCACAATCTCTTCTCCTCCAGTCTCCTCTCAGGATTTTGGGCATGCACGCACACACACCTGGCATGAGTTTTAAGCCACCGAGTCTGGGACTTGAACCACGGTCAATTTCATGGGAATCCAGCGACAAATCCATTACACCATCTGCTGGCCCCCTTCTCACATGTTTTATAAGCCCTTTCCACATCTATTTTTCTTGTAAAAAATATGAACTCTACATTTACCTACAGAAGATCTTGACTACTAAAGAAACCTACTCAATCTAACTTTTTGGACGAAGTTTGAAGAGCACTGGATTTGGAATAAGATGACCAAGGCTCATGTCTTAGTTGCACTTGAACAAGATGTAACATCTTGGATAAATCTTTTATTTTCTTTTTCCTAGAGATTTTTGCTATAAGGGCATGTGTGGTTGCTGGAGAGACAGAGAGACAGAGAGTGAGAAATCACTCCCCGGGGGTATGGCCATGCAGCAATTCCTTCACCTCCATTCGCCTCTGGGAAGTTTAGGCACACAGGCACACACATCTGCCATGTTTTAAGCCACTGGGTCTGGAACTTGGACCATAGTCAGCTATGTGGGAGTCCAGCGACATAATCGTGACGCCATCTGCTGGTCCCTCCTTTATTTTCTAAGCCTGATTTTCCTACCCTGCTATGAGGAGCCATTAATAACACCTGTTACACTTGGTCTAGCAGGGTATTCCCAAGCCCCTAAAGAAATAATGAGTGTGCGAGTACTTACTGGTGGTAAAAAGTTACACAGCGTCGAGTGATCTCAGGCACCCTGAAACTTCATTAAATTTCATTCCTCGTTCCATTTCTCTTCCTTGGGTCAGGAAAAATACATTGGCCTATTCAATTTAGACAAGAATAAAGTGTATGACTAAGGTTTCAAAATAATGGAAAGTTTCAAGTTAAGATGAAATGATTAGTCTCTTCCTTCAATCATGATATGAGAGTTCTGAAACACTTATTAGAACTAATATACTAGGTTACTGTACACAATTCATCCGTGAAATCCAATTTGTCAAGAAACAGCAAATGGTTTTAAGAAATTCAGATGGTGGGATATAGTTAGTATAATGGCTATGTCGCTGGACTCCCACGTAGTCGACCACGGTTCGAGTCCCGGACCTGGTGGCTTAAACTCACGCCAGGCACATGTGCGTGCGTGCCCAAGATCCCGAGAGGAGAGTGGAGGAGAAGGGATTGTGGCGTGGCCATCCCCCCTAGGGGGTGATTTCCCGCTTTCTGTCTCTGTCTGTCTGGCGAGCACACACGCCCTATAGCAAAAACCTCTCAAAAAAAAAGAAATTCAGATGGAACCTAGATGGAGGGATATGGGTCAGTATTAAATTGATAACCATATTAAAGTAGATTACTATTAAGGTTATAAAAACAGACCGCAAATAAACATGTTAATATTTTCCAAACTCAAAATTTGAGTGCTTAAAAATCACTCAAGATACCAGTAGGGAAAACAATGTTTTAGTAATTTTACACATACATATATTCTTTCCTGTCTATGGAAAGAATATAGTCAGGAGGGTAGGACAGAGTTTCTGTCATCAATTAGTCTTGGAATTTGGTGAATAAAGGACAGAATTTGGAATCAGTGGCCTCCGAGTTCCGGCCCAGTCCCAGTTCTCCCACTTAGAAACTATTTCCTTCTCCCCCAAAGGAGTGCAATACTGTCTGCGGTAACTAGCCGAGTTTCCCAAGGACCCGATGCGCTACCCGCGAAGGACTGGCACACACCTGCGGACACCACGGGAGTAACCAAGGACTGAGCCATGCAGTTCCAAGAAACCCGGCCCCTCCTGGCTGGAAGCCGCCTTAGTGGATAGAGGGAGGAGGCTCTCTTCACCCCAACCGTTCCGTTTTCACACCGTTTCCGATTTGGGTAAGAGGGAAGCCGGCCAGAGGAACTCCAGTAGCCGGGCGGCGAAGCACCCCAAGTGTTCACACGGTCCCCTGGTTCTCTGGGTGCTTCATTCCCTCAGCAATAATGCTGGGGCGCACTGGGTGCTGGGCAGTGGGACCACAGGAGAGGCGCCCGGAGGCCGCCCGGTGCGGCTGGGAGACTGGCGGCGCGCACCTGCCGGACAGCGCGGGGGATTTCGGAGAGGCCCGGGCGCCTCCGCCGCGCGCACCCAGCTGCTGGCCGGCCGGCCGGAGTTGGGGCCCGTCCCCATGGCAACCAGCGGCGGCGCGGCTGGCGGGCAGCGAGAGGTCCCAACGGCCTCGGCTGCCGCGCGGCGGGCGGCCCGGGCGGCGGGAAGCGGCGGCGGGCGGCTCCTCGGGGCGGGCCGTGACCCCGCGCCCTGCTTCCGGGGCCTCAGACTTCTGGGCGAGCGCGGCGCGGCGCAGGTAACCGGCGTGAGCCCTTCTCGGCGCTTCCTCGCCCCTGACTCTCGCCCTGGGCTGGGGTGCTTGGGGGACCCTCGAGAGGGCCGGGGAACCCCAACACAGCTGACGGGAGCTGGGCAGTACCGTGCACGGGAGAGGCGGGGTAGGAGACGCGTGAGCGATTCCGGGGTGGGGGCGGCCTGCAGAACCCAGAGCGGAGAACGCCCCACCTTAGGGCTGGGTTCCACTGTGTGCGCTTGGGCGAGTCACTCACCTGGCCGGCCTCAGTGTCCCCGACGCTACAGCGAGGGATTTATGAACCTCTAACCCATTTCCCCGTTTCTGCTCACCACCCCTGCTCCTCGCCCCTCGGCTCCGCCCAGTTCCAGGGTCTCTCATAAATACCTTCAATTTGGAAGTGAGAGGAGCCAAAAGACTCTCTCTTTCTGTCACCTGGAATGCTTTCTATAATTTTTTATTTACTATTCCTTGAATACTTTTAACTGATTTTTGTTTAGTGCTTTAGAAGAAGTAAAGTCCTTTTCAATAAGTTGCCCGTTTATCCTCATAGATTATTTTTTAGCTAAAACTTTGTTGCAGGGAAAAATTTCTTTGTCAACAGGTGAGCCAGTGTCCACAGAACCATTGAGAGACTGTAATTCTACTTTAGGCAATTCTTGGCCATTGTCCTAAATCTCATGGTATATTTAAATATAAATTTAAATTTAAGTATTTAAGTATTCAATAGAGGCAAACCTTTTGGAGAGCCACCAGAAAGGAAAGTTTGAGCACAACTACCTGGAACTCCCTTAAATAGAAATTCAATTTTACATCTCCTCCTCTTCTGGGCATTTTTCAAAGTACAATGGGACTTCCATAAGTTCTCAGAAAAATGAAATTAAAATATGGGTTTATTTTAGTGTAAATTTTTCTGAAATCCAGGTGGCCCTGTGCAGGATCCCACATAGCGATCATGGTTTGAATCCCACCCCTGGTGGCTTGAAAAAAACACATGGCTCATGCCCATGCACCAGCATGATCAAAATCCAAACAGGATGGAAAGATGGAGAAGGCATTGCTGTGTAACCATGCCCCATGGGGGTGGGGGATACATTCTCCCCCCCCTTCTCTCTCTCTCTCTCTCTCTCTCTCTCTCTCTCTCTGACTCACTCTGCTGAGCATATGCATCCTCTGGCAATTAGAAAAAGTTTAAATCCATCCACTTTTTTTTTTTTTTAATGCATTTTTCCATGAACCATTTGAAGATCCCTTATGCCTGGTACCAAGCTGCTGTTGGATAAATAGTAAATGAATGCTGGAGTCAGCCAGGTGGCATGATGGTTAAGGCAGCTGGATCTCACATGGCCAACCACGCAGTTCAAGTGCCAGACCTAGCAGCCTGAAAAACAATCGGTGTGTGTGTGTGTGTGTGTGTGTGTGTGTGTGTCCAAAATCCCAAGAGGAAAATGGAAGAGGAGGGACTGCGGTGTGGACACACCCCCTGGAGGATGATGTCTCACTTTCTCTCCCTCTCTGTCTGTCATGGGCAAATGCACATGCCTTATAGCAAACTAAAAAAGAAAGTAAATGGATGTTCATGTCGGTCAATACTATATATTTCAACTGATCATTAAGACGATATCATAAATGCAGTAAGAAAGAAAGAGAGAAAGGAAGGAAGGAAGGAAGGAAGGAAGAAAGAAAAGATCCCAAGTTTCTGCATTTTGCAGAATCAAGAGCTACTGCTCAGACGATCTCATTCTACGTGTTGGGTCCATGGCAAAATTTTCATGTTTTATAGGTTAATTAATGTAAGCATTTTTAAAATCTAAATTATTTTTCCCTGACAGATTAAAAATCAAGAAATATAAATCAGATGTAGCAGTTTCTTGACATGGAGAACCAAGCGCATAAAATAATGGGGTAAGTGCTGAGAAGTTTCTGTTTAAAAACTGTGCCTCAAACTCCCTGATGAAATGGGAATTTTTAAATGTATTGTTACTAGCAAGATATGTCAATTATTTTTGGTGGGAGGGAGATTTCAAGTAACATTACAGATTACAAGTAACATTCCAATTTTTGCCTTGTGGATCTGTACTCAGAAATCACCCCTTTCCAGCTGGTAGTGACTTTGTTCAGTGTTATCAGGTGAGGGGTCTCAGGCAGGTCTCATGTGGTCTGTTGGTCCTCAGTGCAACTCCTGGCCAGCTTGGGACAACACTTGGGACCAGCACTTGGTCAACACTTGGGACCAGCAGATGGCGTAGGGGTTACGTCGCTGAACTCCCATATGGTTGGCCACGGTTTGAGTCCTGGACCTGGTGGCTTAAAACTCACGCCGGGCATGTGTGTGTGTGTGTGTGTGTGTGTGTGTGTGCCCAAAGTCCCAAGAGGAAAATGGAGGAGAAGGGATTGCAGCGTGACCATCCCCCCTGCAGAGTAATTTCTTGCTTTCTGTCTATCTCTCTGTCTCTCCAGTGAGCACATGCACCCTATAGCAAAATTCTCTCTTTAAAAAAAAGCTAAATTCAACACTTAAATATAGTTTCAGAACAAATCTAGCTCTATAGAATAGCATCACAAGTTTCATGAAGAGATAAGGAACAGAAGTTGGGTAGCATTTGCCATCACAGAAAACTAATCAAATTCCTGTTCTACAAATGTCTCCTCTCTCCCTACCACTAATACAAAGTTTTCTCTTCCTATTTTTGCACAGGCTAATCTACAACTGGCTGATCCCAAGGCTTGGGGTAGGGGTGGGGGGCAGGGGGAGCAGTGCACAGAGGGTACTACGGTTCCTTATCTTGACTGTGACTGACTTTGGCATTAGTCACACCATTCTAGGTAGTTCAGTGATTGTGCCTAAACCATGACTTTGACGCCAGGCTAAAGGAAAGCTGAACTTGGGGGGCAGATGGTGATGCAGTATTAAAACACAGGGCTCTATTAGACTGCCGCACATGAGAAGGTTCTGGGTTCATGTCTGGAGTATACCAGACCCTGGTATACCAGATGCACACATGCTCATGGTCTGAACTGGCTAAGGCTGGTGATAGATAAAGGCATCAAGACTTTACTGAGGAGCCAGCATGGTGGTTCAGGTGGTAAATCCCACACGGCTGACTCTGTGGTTGGAGTCCTGGACCTGAAGGCCTGAGAAACATGCTGGGCACACATGTGTGTGTGCCCAAAATCCTGAAAGGAGGGAGAAATAGAGAAGGAGATTATGGCATGACCATGCCCCATGCTCGCTCTGTGTGTGTGTGTGTGTGTGTGTGTGTGTGTGTGTGTTTGTATGTGTGTCTTTTTCTCCTCAGTGAGCTCTTTGGCCTTCTAGCAAATTAAAAAAAAAAAAAGACTCTGTTGGGGGTGCTGTGTCTCTGTCTTTCACTCATGGAAGAAAGGAAATCCATACAAGTCTGGATAATCGTAACTATTACTTTTTAATTCCTACCGCATACTTCCCTATACAAAGGCCTTACTAGGTATCATTCTCATTTTGCAACTAAGAAAACTGAATGTACTATATTCTAAGCTCTTGTAACAAAGAGACCCCAAAATCTAACGGCTGGTATGGCAACTTGGCCCTCTCACCAAAGGATCACCAAATGAGGCTGTGTGCAACAACGTAATTGTAAACAGAAGCTCCAGAGAACTACTGGCAGTCTCCTTGGAGAACTGCTTCACTCAGCACAGCAGACATGAACCAGACATTGCCCACCATAATCTCCAAAGCATGGTGATCCCAGGTTAACTGTAACTCTATCCCACAAACTATTGAGAAATATGTAAACATCTATTGCTAGGTCATGAAAACAAAATGTCACTCTTCAGGGACTTGTTCTGTAGCTTACCCAACCATGTCACCGACATACACAATAACGTTTTGTGGAGCAAACTTCATTTGACAAGTACTTATCACCAACCTACTCTGAGCCACTCGTTGGCATAGGTCCCAGGAAGACATCAATGCAGGAAATAGACACAGATTGTTCCTCAGGAGGCGTATACATTAATATAATAAACAGATGAATATACATCATGCGATGATACGAAGAAGAGTAAAGCAGGCTAAGGTGAAAGGACTAGAGGGTGAAACAGGTGGTCAAAGATGTTTTGTAAGACAATATTTGAGCCGAGATTGTATCTGGGCAGAGAGGTCTGCAGGCAGCAGGATCAGGCAGCAGTGGGAGCTTTTACAAAGAACACATGTACTGTGGCTGAACTACTATTCTGACATCAAGGTCATAACAGGGGTTGATTAAATTTATCCATAATTTCTCCCAATTATAGGTGTTTGTATTTGTGCTATAATAAGTTATCTTAACTATTAATTGAAAGTCATATGAGTTTGTCATTTTTGTTTAAACTATTAATTGAAAGTCATATGAGTTTGTCATTTTTGTTTTTACAGTCTTTTTTAGATCATAATGTACAAGTGGTCTATTTTTAGTGGCCTTTTTAAGAGAATCATTTCTAGGTTTTGCTTCTTTTTATTCTATTTTCTTTTTTAAATTGCCAAAAGGCCCATGTGCTCACCAGAGAGAGACAGAGAATCAGAGAGGGAGAAGGAGAAAGCACCTTACCATGACGCTTGATCATGCCTCAATCCCCTCTCTTCCATTTCTCCATCCTGTCAGGATTTGGAGCACATATACACATGTGCCTGCTGTGGTTTTGGGTTTTATTCCTGAATTTCTACTGTTACCAATTTGTCACTTTTTGGTTTCTTTATCTTGTTCTTCTGCTTTTGCAGTTGAAAATTTTGCTTCAGTTATTTTCATGATTTCTGAATTTCATCATTGCTTTAAATAATAAAAGTTAATGGCTTTTTTTTTTTTTTTTTTTTTTTTTGGAGAGGTTTTTTGCTATAGGGCGCGTGCGCTCGCCAGACAGACAGAGAGAGACAGAGAGACAGAAAGCGAGAAATACTGGTACGCCACAATCCCTTCTCCTCCATTCTCCTCTCGGGATCTTGGGCACGCACGCACACGCGCCCGGCGTGAGTTGTAAGCCACCGGGTCCGAGACGCGAACCGCGGTCGACTACGTTCCAGCGACATAGCCATTACGCTAACTGCTGGTTCCCAAGTTAATTTTTGTTTGAATACCTTAATATGTAACCTTATCTTTGTTCATCTCCCTGGGTTTTTGTTTATTTTTTAGCTTTTTAGGTTTTTGCCAAAGGGCACATGTGCTTGCTGGAGAGAGACAGAGACAGACAGAGAGAAAAAGAAATCACTCCCCAGGCAGATGGCCACACCACAGTTTCCTCTCTTCCATTCTCGTCTTGGGATTTTGACACTCATGCACTTGCACCCTGTGTGATTTTCAAGTTGCCGGGTCCGGGAATAGAACCGTGATAGGCCATGTGGGAATCCAGTGCCTTAATCACCATGCCATCCCCTTGTTTTTAATCCTTCTACATTATAATATGTCTCTTATAAAAAGCATATAATTAGATTAAAATATATATACCTCAACTGGAGAATCTTTGCCATTAAAAAGAGGATGTTACAGTAATTAACAATTATTTGGCTATTTTTGCTTTCCCAACATTTGTTTGGGCTGACCTATTTTGCTTTTTCCTCTCTTTCTCTTGCAGGTTTTATGTCTTTTTTTTTTTTTTTAATAATAGAGTGTGTACACATGTGAGGATGAGAGATTAAGAGGGTATGAGAAAGAGATGGGTGTCTGGCATGCTTTCAGGGTGAACCAGGGACCTGAACCCATGAATGAGTGTATGGCTTCCAGTCTTGCAGGGCACTTGAGCTACTGCTGTCCATAGCAGTTGGGCCATCTACATCCAAGTTCAGAAGTTGTTAATTCATATTTTTTACAAACATTTTAAACTTGTTCTTGTCCTTTGGCAACCTGAAGTTTAACCAATCTGGCCACCTGCAACTAGAAGAAGATCTGACCTTTAGTAATGCCTTTGCTTCCCATTCCTTTATTCTATCTTCGAGCTTCTAGTGAAGTAATCTGGAATTCTATTTCCTGGTTGGCATCAATTTTATTTTTCTTTTAGTTTAAGAACCATTTTTAATAACTGAAAGTTTGTTTGTATTGCTCATTACTATTATTTGTATACAAAATCTTCCTTGAAGTTGATGTTTTAAATTGGATTCATTTTAGACTAAAGTGTTTCTTTAGTTAATCTTTTCATTGAAATGAACATGGGTGGTAAACTTCTCAGCTCCTCATATGTTCAACATGACTTATTTTTACTCTCCTATGAGAACTCTGTAACATCACTCCCATCATCTTGAAGCATTGACTATTGCAAATGGAAAGTCCAATGCTAGGCTCATTCTCTCTTTCAGATTCCTTTTTTTCTTAATGTCTGAAGGCTTAGAAGATTTTCCTTTTATCCTTGGAATTCATGAATTTGCCATAATAACTTTCTAGATGAATCATTTTTCAATAATTCTGTACAGCATTTGGCGAGCACTTTTATGCCAAAGATTCAAATGTCTTCAGCCCAGTGCAAATATCTTATTCCTTTGATAAAAAATTCTCCACTGTCTTGTTTCAGTCTCATCTATAAATTTTATGTCTAATTTTTATGTCTTTTTCTTTTCTCTCATAATTTCCATCATCTTTTTTGCTCTATATTCTGAGGAATTTTTGAGTTTTCTCTTTTTTGGCTCAGCAATAATATCATAACATTCTGTTATTTACTGCCTCTTGGTTTGGCAACTATGTTTTTATTTCCAAGAACTTTATAGTATGTTTTTCATTATTCCTTTTGCATAGTTAATTGCTTTTGTTTTATCAATACAATATGCCCTATGCATTTGGAATGTTTGAAATTATTTCACTTTTTATATCAACTCCATTTAGTTATCAACTCCAACTTGCTTCTTTGACCATTAACTTGCTTCTTGTATCAGCCCCAGTCAGTTATTCTGTGATTGTGACTGGAGTACAACTCTCCACATCCTTCCACTTGTGCCTCTCCCCAAACCCAGACAATTGCTCCACAGCCCAGCCCTTCTCACAGCTTCTGATGTTCCAAAAATGAAATGAATTTGCTTTTCTAGAAAAATCTGTGCACCAAGTACAGTGCAGCTTCAATTTCTGAGGGCTAAGCATGGCCACCAGGAACAGTAATGCAATCTACTATACCTAAGTTTGTTTGTTTATTTTTAGATTTTTGCCATAAGGTGCGTGTATTCACCAGAGAGAGACAAAGACAGAAAGAAGGAAAATGAGAAATCATCCCCTGGGGGATGACCACTCTTCAATCCTTTCTCCTCCATTCATCTCTCGGGATTTTGGACATGCACACACATGTGCCCAGCATGTTTCTGCAGTCGCCAGGACCCGACCTGCACAGTTGGCCTTGAGGGATCCAGTGTCATAACCACTACAACACCTGCTGGCCCCTATACTTAAGATTATTAAAGTTTATATTTAATAAACTTACCTCTGGAGGTTATTTCTAATTAGGAGTTCCGCATATACAATAAGTAATATAAGATCAATGAAACACTTTCCTCAAGTCCCCAGATGTGTGAATTCTGGACTGAGGTTTTTAAAAGTGTCCTTTTCCCTAAACAAGTGTGTGGACATATGATGGGTTACTCCTTTAAAATATCTTTTCTGGCCCAGCCTCTGGATTAGTTAGTAGCATACCAGACCACAGAGCTGGAAGCCACATGCCAACCATTGTTCACATCCCCAATTTGGTCAGCCTGAAAACCTGTCAGGTACGCACACTGTGACGAGGATCCTGGCAGGAGGGAGGACTCAGGGAAAGAATCACAGCATGATGGGCCCTGTGGAGGGTGCTTTTCTCTCTCTCTCGTTCTTTCTTGTGCATACTCACATGCTCTATTATGATGTTTTTTAAAATTTTTTTCTAACTGAAAAGTTATCCAGATCTTTCTTTTTTTTTTCTTTTTTTGGAGAGGTTTTTGCTATAGGGTGCGTGCACTTGCCAGAAAGACAGAGAAAGACAGAGAGACAGAAAGCGAGAAATCACCCCCCAGAGGGGATGGTCACGCAGCAATCCCTTCTCCTCCGTTCTCTTCTCGGGATCTTGGGCACACATGCACACGCGTCCAGCGTTAAGTTTAAGCCACCAGGTCCGGGGCTCGAACCACGGTCGACTACATGGGAGTCCAGCGACATGGCCATTACGCTAACTGCTGGTCCCCCAGTTATACATATATATGGCTTAAAAAGTCTTTTGATTTGGGACCAGCAGTTAGCGTAACGGCTATGTCGCTGGACTCCCATGTAGTTGACCACAGTTCGCGTCCCAGACCCGGTGGCTTAAACTCCCCCCTGGGGGGTGATTTCTCGCTTTCTGTCTCTCTGTCTCTCTGTCTCTCTCTCTCTCTCTGTCTGTCTGGTGAGAGCACGTGCCCTATAGCAAAAACCTCTCCAAAAGAAAAAAAAAAGTCTTTTGATTCATCACTGTTACCAAAACCAGCATTCTCTTACTCCCTCCCAGGACATCCTTTCAGCCTTTCCACTCCCAGAGGCAACTCCTTTTAATTATTTTGGCTGATTTTGTTGTTTTTGTTTTCACTTCTGTATCTCAAAGTAATGTGTTTATATGCTACTTTTTAACTTTTCAGTTTTAGGCATTATCTTTTGACTTCTGCTATGACTATGCTCATTCTCCACTGTCTTGTCCCCACCACGTGTGCACGCATACACACGTGCACGCGAGCACACACACCAGTCACACATCACATCCCGTTCCTACACCTTCCCAACATACCACAATTCTGGTTGGATCAATGTTCTGTTTACCTTATGACTGCATGAGTACCAGTCACCTCCGAGCCACGCTGTACTGCAATTTCTTTTTCTGTCCTGCACGACATACTGTTTGTCCTAGTTAATAACTCTGACATCATAATTACACATTTTTGGAGGTTTTCTTATTGCATAGTTTTCTTCAGAAAATGTCTCGTTTGCATTTGACCTACTGGTCTGTGCTGTGATCTCTGACTTCCTGCTCCTATTTAAGGGTAGAAAGCTAGTGGGAAGCAGCGGGCCTGCAGGCGGGGCCTGCTGATAGAGGTCCTCACTATGCAGCGGTGGGCTAAACCACCTTACAGGACCTCCTTTCAGTCTTTTGTCTGAGGCTGATCAGATCCCAGAGAATCCTTGTCTAATCCCCTTCCTGGAGGCTAAATGTCAGGCTTCCAGCATTCTAGGAGCTGAGACAGAAGAGGGGTTGAGGGGTTTAGACTTGCCCTGTTGACCTTAACACACACACACACACACACACACACACACACACACACACCCTTCCCGTATATTGGCCCTGCCCTACTCTGTAACCAGTCTTCCCCCAGGTTCAAGCCTCTCTGTCTTACTTTCTCCAGAGATTGCATCTTGAGACTCATACCAATGAGAAGATCTAGGACCAACTTATTGGTCATTCCTTCTGTTTTCAGGCTCACGCTCACACCTCTACTTCCAAAGGCTCCTGCTTCGGTTCCCTTTTGACTTTCTCCACAGCTAGCTTACCCACCAGCTTACCCACCTTTTTTTTTTTTTTTCCTTGTAGGTTAAAAATATCCCTTTATTTTAGTATGATTTGGGAAGGGAGCAAAATGTATGTATTCATCTATTGTCAATCAACAGTCTCATTTTCCAGTACTGGATCATTACAATCCCTTTTATTCTGTGACTTATGCCTTAGCCAATGATATCATTCATAGGATCTTGTCAAATGCTTTCTAGAAATCTGGCTTCTGTTATGTGATCCACCAAACTCGTCTTATCTGCCATGAAAGTCATACTTTCAAAGAACTAAGGTGGATGAATGGCAAAGCATAATATTTCATATTTGAATTCAGAAAGGTCCTTTAAACTTTGTAATGTGTGCATCATAATTAACCTTACAGTGCTCTTTTTCTCTTGAGATATATTAATTCAGAATCACAACTTTACTTACCAATTTCTTGATGAGTTAAATATAGTTTTAATTACAATTTGAAAAAAAAATTCTAATTTTCTGATATATCAGTACTTTAATAAATTAATGTATTCTGTTTGCACATTAAAAATCCTCTTTAAATTTGATTGGTTCTCTTACCTCTGGATAGCTCAAACTATACCCCCTATTCTCTCTCCATCATTTTTTATCCCCAACAGACACACACACACACACACACACAGGCTCCTCTCCAGAGTAATCGAATGTGACAAGTTCTAGTTACTTGTTTCTCTGAAAAAAAAAAAAACAAAAACAAAAACAAAGTGAAATAGATTTGAAGTAAAAATCCTGGTACATCAAACTTGAAGATCAATTCTGAAATGTTAGCATAGTTCTGAGCCATTATAGGAATTCAGTGAGTAAAATAAATTGAACCTATTTTGAAAGGAGGGAAGGAAATTAGGTTGGAGGGAAATAAGAAGGGAGGAAGGGAGGAAATAAAGGAAAATTCCTAGAGATAATAATTAAGCTGTTACTAAATTTAGGGAAAGATTAAAATATACCACTGTGTAAGATAAATTTGCCTTTTTTTTTTTTTTTTTTTTTTTTTTTGCCATAGGGCATGTGTGCTAACAGGAGGGAGACAGGGAGAGGGAAAGTCAGTAATTATCCCTCCAAGGTGAATGGACACACCACAATCTCTTCTCCTCCATTCTCCTCTTGGAATTTTGACCATGCATGCACATGCACCTGGCATGATTTTTAAGCCTTCAGGTCTGGGACCAGCCATGTGGGAATCTAGCACCTTAATTTCCATGTACCTGCTGACCCCTTGCATGCACTTTTTACAAGAGAGTATTTATAAACTGTTAGTTACATTGGCTATATGTTACATTGGAAACAGCTAATAAAATATTAAAAAATCTAGTATGTGTAAACATATATATATGTCAGGTGCCGGGATATCTACTCCAACCCCATTTTCTGTGGTGTTCAGTCATCTGGCACCTCAGAACCACCTGGAACATTTGGGCACTTGTAGTCAGAGCACTTGTAAAACAGGAAAGTGCCAAAAACATGAGGGTTTCAGAGATGTGAGAAGGCCACTGGTTCTCTCCCAAGAAGCAAGAAGCAGTCTTACTGGACAGCAGTTATTGCAAGAGCTATACTCTCTTGGAATAAACGCGAAAAGCAGAAAGATGAGCCGGCTTCATTGGACAGTGGTAATGCTCTGCTCAAGAGATACTGGATCCCACATGGCGACCGCCATTTGCGTTCCCAGCCTAGTCAGCCTGAAACACGCTGGACACACGTGGCAAGTGCCCTCTGATGGTTGGAGGACTAGAGGAAGGAGATGTGGCTTACCTAGATTCTGTGGAAGATGCTCATCTCTCTCTCTCGTGCTCTAACATAAAGAGGAAAAACTATTTTAAAACTTTAAGAGGAGAAGTAGAGACAAAAATAGAAATGTAGGCAAGCGAAGGAGTGGCCTGAGTACCAGTGGCAATAGAAACATGAAGAAGTCAGTCCTGTAACAGCATGGACCGGTGCTTCCCAGGAGCCTCCACTGTGTGTCTGTCCCATCACAGATACCAGCACAGTGCCTGACATGGGGTAGGTTTGCAGTCAACAAATCTGAATGAGTGAATGAACTGAAAGGATGACAGTCTACTAAAGAAAATAGAATGTCAAACCACGGGAGATCAAATAAAAATAACAAATTCAAAGGAACAAAGAATAGAGTTAAGAGGTCAAATTAGAAATGGGATTGCATATATGTAGATGTGAGAAATTGATGAGAATTCAGGACCTTTATAGATACATTTGGGATAGCGAGGGGGTCCCTTTTTAACTGGACAGTGGAACGTGGTTATGTAGGAATGGCTTCAGGACCAGACAAGGCAGACCAGAGTCTGCTTTCATGGAGTCTCTGAGAGTAATACACCAAGACATACTACCTTCACCTGTTAATGTCATTTGAATTCGGATGTGTCTTGAAATCAATAGGTACATTTGGCTATTATTCCCTTTTTCCTCTAATAGCAAATGAAGTTGTTATTGCTGCTTATACTAGAAGATGTTATAGAATGAGGGAAATGTTTTTCATATATTGTCATTCTAAAGCATGAATGTATACAGCACAGCTGTGTATGGGGAAATCGCCAGCCAAGCCACTGTGCAGTGGAGTAACTGTAGTCCTTCCGAATGCCTCAGGGTATAGACGGGCAGAACAGGGCTGGGCACACAGTACGCACGCAGGGAAATGGCTTCAGTTTTCTTTTAAAAAGAGAAAGGGAAAAATGTAAATACCTTATACTAATCTTACAATTTTAAAGTTATATACTACTTAAAATGGGTCATGAATAGAAAAAAAACCAGGGCCTGAGATATGTGGTGCCATTTTTCAGCCCACTATGTATGGAGATTAGGAAGTAAACTAAGGGAGAAAAGATGACCAGACTAACTACCACTGAAGGAGACTGGAGCTAAATCCTGATGGGGAAACTGTGGAACCCAGTATAAATCACATCCCAACCAAAGAGCAAGTAAAGGTCCAGCCAATGGTGTGGTTAAAGCAGCTGGATCCCTCATGGCTGACTGTGCCGACTGTGTGCTGGGAGTCCTGGACCTGGCGGCTTCAAAAACTTGCTAGGCACATGTGCATGTGTGCCCAAAACCCCAAGCAAAGAATGGAGGAGAAGGGATTGTGGCATGGCCATCTCCCCAGGGCATGTGTTCTCACTTTTCCTCTCTCTCTCTTTTTGTCTCTCTCTGGTGAGCGCACATGCTCTATAGCAAAACTAAAAAAAAAAAAAATTAAAAAGCAAGTGGATATTCATAAACCAATAACTGACACTCATTAGTTGAGGGTTGCTCCTGGGAAAACTTCAAGTCCCTGTCAGGTCCATTTGTTGCAAAGACAGTGGTACACTTACATTTCACAGAACAGATTTTGTTACGCAGTCATCAGCCATGCCTATCTCCAAGGGAGACTAGGAGGTGTAGTGTTGTTGGTTTTTTTAAAAGAATTATTTAATTTTATGTATTGTTATTGTTATTATTTAATTTGCTATAGGGCACATGTACTCAGAGAGAAAGAGAGAGAGAGAGAAAGACAAAGTGAGAAAGCAAGCTACCAGGTTCAGGACTCAAACCATGCTTGGACATGTGGAAGTCCAGCACCTTAACCATCACATCACTTGCTGGCCCTGGTGTAATGGCTTTTTTAGTTGGACACATTTCCACTCTACATACCACCAGAGTTCTGTAAGTATGAAAAAGAGGAATGAGGATACTGGGTAGGCAACTCGAGTCAAGCTGGATATAGTGAGAAATGGTCAGAATTTAGGGGACTTAGGAGATATTTAGGGTACTTAGGAGGTATTTAGGGTATTTAGCCATGTAGAAGGTCATGCCCATAGTGGGGGGTTTGGGAGAAACCAGAAATCTAGGATCATAAAAGGTTTTCATCTCAAGCAATAGTGGTGCCAATTAAAGAGATGGACTGGAACAGGCCAGGTCAGCGCAGCAGGGAGTTAGCGTTCTCTTTGGAACATGTGAGGTTTGAGATCCCCCCCAGACACCCCATGGGAAGGTCAACATGGAACAGGCAGTTGGACACGAACACCTGGAGCTCAAAAGGCTTCAGACCCAGATTCGGAAGCTATCAGAGCAAGGCGATAGAAGTTTCATTGAACATTTCTGATGTTCAAGAAACACTCTTATTTCCTAAAAGGCTGTCTAATGTTAGAAAAACAGATTTCATCAGTGCATGCCTCATTCTTCCCCATTGGGATCCAGTGAAACAGTTAGTTTCAGGCTTAACTAGGAAAAGGGTAAAGTGACTGTCGTCACGTGTACTGCAGTTTCTCATCAAATAGATTCTTGGCAAGAGGGAATTTTAATTGTCCTAGAGATTGGCTTGCAGAACCCAAGTAATACGTGTGTAGGTACACATTTGTTTATTACAAATTGTATCATATGTCGATATGTACTAATATGAAATAATTCTGATCCATATGTTATGAGGAGAGTAAAGCTATTTCTATTTCTAGATCATTGTCAAGATTACCATAAAAAAAGGGGGGGGGGTTAGTGATGGCTTATAGTTCACATTCACTAGCTTCTTGCCTCCTTCAATCTATGGGCCAAGAGGGTTCTCAGAATGTGAAAAATTATTGCAGAAAAAGTTGATCTGTAATGTGGGTATTTTAACAGATCTTCCATTCTTCTCGGAACATAAAAAGTGATATTTTAAATTTTTATGTGCCTAGAATTCTTTTTATAAGAATTCATTGCTAGGGCCTTGGAAGTTACGGCTTTGCATTTTATTTCTATAAATGTCTTCCTTTTATGATTATGATAAAGGCTTAGGAAAAGGCCTTTATAAATACATTTAAGCACACTTTTTTGTAATAGTGAGGTTTATCACTTCTCCATATTCTGGCAGTAGGCTTATTGCAAATGAGAGAGAAGAAGGGACAGAATACGGGGTCGCCATCATCAGTTATGCAGTAAAAATAGGCATTTTAATGACACTACGTTAGCACACACTAATGATGACAGTAAGTGACACTTTGGAAATGACAAAAAAAAAGTGTTTCAGGAAAAGCTATTTTTATCTGTCCTTTAGTAATCAACTTTGAACAAGGAGATCCATGAAACTATGACCTAGAGGTAATGAAGTAGTAAGTATTGGACTTTACTGTTTTAGGGGAGACAGTTGGCTGGAGGGTAGCTGGACACCGCAAACCTGTCCATGCACGTGGGCTCTAGGACTACCCCTGGAGTCTCCCTCACCTGGTCTTGAGGTTTCTGTGTGGGTCAGTATTTGATATGCCCAGTAGGGTCTGTGAACCAGAGTCTGGGAATGTTAAATTATGCTCAGTATAGCATTAACTAAGGCAAATCAGCATGCAGTATATTTTAGAATGAGCTGATGAAAAGTTTTGAAAAAGTTAGGATCTAATATGATTGTTTATCGGCCTTTTGGGAACTCATCTTCTTAAACTACTTCATGTTTAATGAAATAATCTCCTCTCTCTCTTCTCTCTGCCTCTCTCCCTCTCTTCATCTGTCCATGGCAACTTCCATATTGGTCTTTTTAATCCTCTCCTCTCTCAAGTTTCAGACCCATTACTAATCAGATGTCTCACATGTCCCAAACTGAACTCACTCGTTTTATTTTCTTCACAAACCTGTCACAAAGAGGATTTTTCCCCCTTTTTTAGCTCCTCCTCAATCAACTTTTCTTTTTCTTTCTTTCTTTTTTTTTAAGAGAGATTTTTGATAGGACATGTGCGCTCGCCAGAGAGGCAGAAAAAGACAGAAAGTGAGAAATCACCCCCCAAGAGGATGGCCACGTCACAATCCCTTCTCCTCCTACAATTTTAGGCACATATGCACACGTACCCAGCTTGGTTTTCAAATTGGCAGGTCCGGGACCCAAACCACTATCAGCCATGTGGTAGTACACAGCTTTAACCACTATGTCATTTGCTGGCCCCTTGACTAAATCTTAGGTAAGACTCCTGAAGAGACTATCAGTGGCTTGCCAGCATCCTGAAGAGGGCGCATTGGCTGCTGGAACTCAGGTGGATGTCCCTGCTCCTGCACTCCAGGCCAGTCTCAGTGTGTTGTGTTCATATGCTGGTGTGCCAGGGAAACATAATGGTCAGAGTAGCACTTGGGCATTGGCATGATATTTTACAGGGCATTTCATAGTATTTTTGTGGGGGAAAAAAGAGAAAAGAATTGCAAGGTTAATTAAATGAATTAGTACTTGGTATTAATTTTTTTAAAAATCAGTGAATCGCTATCACCTCGAAGAGCTTGGTAGTGGAATATCAAAGGGCTCTGTCCTCCATTCTGTCCTGATAGTAATTTATCAATGACTTATTTAAAAATCCATATATGAGTATTTCACATGTGCATCTATGTGTGTGCGATATATATTTTATCTGAATATGTTTAATTTCTATATAAATGTTATATATGACATATATGTGTGTGTGTGTGTACACATATACATATACATATATATGTATATGTATGTATATGTATATGTATATGTATATATGTATATGTATATATGTATATGTATATGTATGTATATGTATGTATATGTGTATATATGTATATGTATATATACGTATATATGTATATGTATATATGTATATGTGTGTATATATGTATATGTATGTATATGTATATGTATATATGTATATGTATATGTATGTATATGTATATATGTATATGTATATATGTATATGTATACATATGTATATGTATATATGTATATGTATATATATGTATATGTGTATGTGTATATGTATATGTGTGTATGTGTGTGTGTGTGTGTATATATATATATCTGTGTGTGTGTATATATGTATATATAGAATAGGGAATGCTTAACGTCTCTGTAGCTGACCTTACTTGGGAGGTGGAGGTATAGTGATAAATCCTCTGATTAACAAAAGGATAACAAATATAAGCTCAGAAATCACATCATTTAGGAAGATTTCTGGATAGCCCACCTCCTCTGAGTCTTTATGTGGCCCTACTCCTCTGCGGAGCCTGTATGAATGCATTCATCAGTCTTTTATCTGCCTGTCTGCCTTGCAAGTCTCTCTGCTCAGGCAATTGGTCTTGTGTCTCTATTTTCCCAGCACCTCACACAGTCTTAATGAATGTTTGCTGAAAGAACCGGTAATGACCCACATCGAAAGGCCGAAACTATCGAGCTCAAATTTAATAAGGATAAATATAAAGGCTTGCCCTTGGACACTCTGGACAATGAAATACCTAAACAACCACGAGAGAGTGAATAGGTGCCTTGCTCATAACATGCATAAAAAAGAAATAAAGCTTTTAGACAAAACAAACTGACCTTGAAATGGTATGATATTACTACTTTACCCTCCCCTTCGCCAATTCAAATGCCAAACAATCTTCATATGGCTGAGTAAGAGTATATGACACCTAAAACAAAGGATGTGTGAGTCCCTCTCTGAGCTGATTAAACCATACCTGGTATCATGTTAAAATTCTGAATGTACATTTCAAGGGAGAAAGTGACAAACAAGAACTCATTCAACAAAGAGCTACCAAGACTATGAATTCTGAAAATATTACTGTAGTCATTCATATTGGGTTGTCGGAAAAGTCTTGAGTATTTTTTCATGTTTTTTCTATGCAAAAATGTGTCATGACTTTTCAGACAACCCAGTATTTTTCATTCATTTAATAAATGTGTATTAAGCATCTAGTATTTTCCAGGCAGTATACTGGGTACCAAGTATAGAGTGGTGAGGGAAAAAAATCTAGGAGCAATTGAAGGAAATAAAGATATTTGTAGAAATAAACAAAGACTTCCCAGATGAGAACAGCTGGAGGCTATTCATTCAGAGATTACTATACCAAGAGAATCACCCATCATCACTAGAATTTAGCAGAAACTCAAGGCATACCAGGAGTGGGAAAGCCTTGTAGTGAAATAAAGGGAAATGTTTCAGATCTGCTGTGATTGTTGGTTGATGGCAAGAGGAAGCTGGAGGCAGGCTAACCAGAGGCAGGGTGTCCTGTGTGATTGGTTGGCGAGCCTATCTGGCTTCTTCCATTTGGTCCTGAGTTGGAAGTGAGGATAAAAATTAGGGAAGCTGGCAGTTAATGGTCAAGAACTGACTATTCTTGGATGATTGCAGACTTTTTGGTTTATTCTCCTGGCTTACTTGTTGCAGAAATCATGGTCCAGTCATTAACCTTTTGCATATTCCATCTCTAATATTGAACAATGATAAAATTGGAGGTATGCTGAAAACTGTTGAGTCACAGGGAACATCATGACATATTTTTACACAGAAAAATACATCATGACTTTCCCAATGAACTAACATTTGGGACATTGATGGCTATATTCAAGTACTTTAACTTCTACTATGTTGAAAAGATGTTTGTTCTGAATAGTCTGAATGGATGACATTAGGACTATAGTATGGAAAAATTCTTCAATATAACAAAGAACATTCTAAAACTCATAGATATCTTCAATGAAATGTTTAAAAAAATAATAATAATAATAAAAAGTTTTTTAAAAAAACCTCATTGGTATCTTAATGCAGTCTCAGACACTGGTTACTTGTTAGGAGAGGAGTTCAGACCTAGGCTGGGTGAGCTCTTTGCAAATATTGCAAAACAGATCACAAAGTTTGTCGTGCATAAGAATTACCTGACATCTTTATCACAGGTACAGAATCTTGGGCTCTGTCCTAGAGCTTCTGAATCAGTGGTCTATGAAAGATGTTTTTCTTAATAAATATTTGTGTGGGGCCAGCAAGTGGTGTGGTGGCTAAGGGTGCTGGACTCCCACATGACCGACCATGGTTTGGGTCCTGGACCTGGCAGCTTGCTTTCTCACTTTCCCTCTCTTTCTTTCTCACTTTGTCCCTTTCTGATGAAATTAAAATAAACAAACAAATAAAGTTAAATAGTTCTTTAAAAAGGAAGGAAAAATATTTGTGGAGGTAATGCAAACATTGGACAAGGAATTGAACTAGATGACGTGTAAGAGTCCTTCTACCAATATGACCATTCTCATATTCTAATTTATGCATAGCATAGTCATAACCATGAAATAAACCATTGTTTTCTTTCACTTAACAATATTGACCAAGCAGATCACGTTATGTCCATAATCTACTGTAGGCTTACATTTCAAAAAAAAAAAAAAAAAAAAAAATTAAGCTGAGAGCCCTGGGAAGGCTAGAAGACTTAAGAATGGCACATCCCTCATTAGGTTGCCTAAGTATTTTAAAAAGTTATTCTGGAAATTCTGGAATTCTTTGCTTTATATACCTATTGCTAACACCATTGCAATGGGAATATGTTGTACTATAATTTTCATGCAAGTTCTTACTCAAAATACCATTTCTTTGCCTTGCAGTAAACAGGAAAGCATGTAAAATGGGAAGCAGCTGCCTATAATCTAGTTCTGGCCCTTCCACTAATTAGCTGTATAACCTTGGACCTCTCTGGGCCACAGCTTTTTCAAAATGCTAAGTGATGCTTTTTTTTTTTTTTTTTTTTTTGGAAGAGGTTTTTGCTATAGGGCACGTGCACTCGCCAGACAGACAGAGAGAGACAGAGAGACAGAAAGCGAGAAATCACCCCCCAGGGGGGATGGCCACGCCGCAGTCCCTTCTCCTTCATTCTCCTCTCGGGATCTTGGGCACGCATGCACACGCGCCCGGCGTGAGTTTTAAGCCACCGGGTCTGGGACGCAAACCGAGGTCGACTACGTGGGAGTCCAGCGACATAGCCATTACGCTAACTGCTGGTCCAATGCTAAGTGATTCTTAATTAGCCTTAAAATTCTGATTTGATGAAGCTGAATGGAGGCAATGTTGTCATTTTGCACCTGCCTCTCCCTCCTGCCCTCCTCCAAGCCGCACAATATAGTAGAAGCCTCCTCACCATCATTCGAGTGGATACTGAAGTAACTTACTCTCCTCCTCTGGACATGAGAGTGTTCCTTGGGCTTACATATGAGTTTTCGACATCTACCTGCTTATCCAGTCTGAACAAATGGACTTATACTAGCTCCTTGGGGGATGCTTCCACTTCTTTGAAGGAGAACATTGTACTGGGGACATCAGCAATCTGCTTTTCACAAACTTTCAGTTGTCTCCAAGGGACTTGTTTCAAATTCAGTAGACCCCCCTAGACTGGAGAGTTTGCCACCTGGAAAACTAATAGTATTCCCATTGTCTGAAGATTTCTCTGACCATACCTGCCTGATCAAATCTCTTCCAGGCTCTAGCCAGATCATGCCATATCCCCTCCTTAAGGAGAAGCTCTAGAGCCCAGGTCGTACTCTCAAATCTGGAGCTCCTTAGCCCATGCTTGCTCTCCTGTCCCTGACAGGCGTGACTGATGGCCCGATGTGCCTCCATCAAACCTCCTTCGGTTATGATAGACACAGGTACATTCATATTTACATATAAAAACACTGGTTCTTAAGCTGCCTTACTACTTTTTATACTTAACATTTTCCCTAGAATTAGCTCATTTTAAAAAAGGATGTTATTTTTAAAACTTAAATATATATATATGTATACATACACACACACACACACACACACACACACACACCTTAGCCCTGGAATTAGCATTTACTTTAATTTTAAAAACTAACCTCTAGCTTTGAAACTTCTTCCTATTTAAATAATCGAACAATTTGAGAGAATAATGATCAAGTCATACAGAGCAATATAATAATTCTTCTTACCCTCATATTTGACTCTTTAAATGTATTTTGCCTTTCTACAATTGCCAGAGCTTCTCCTTGTGAGGCTGAGCTTCAGGAATTAATGGAACAAATTGACATCATGGTAAGCAACAAAAAACTGGATTGGGAAAGAAAGATGCGTGCTTTGGAGACACGCTTAGACCTTCGAGATCAAGAGCTGGCAAATGCACAAACCTGTTTGGATCAGAAAGGGCAAGAGGTACTGAGTATATGTGTCAGTAAATTAGTGAATTACTATTCATCAGGCTTATAAAGAGTATTTATTTTATCAGAATATATTTTTTGTTAGCAATACTTTCAATTTGGCACCTGCAACGGTGTTATTGCTTGAAACTCTATTGGTAGGTAGTGTGGTAAATGTATCCTATCAAATAAATGACAATCGGTGTGTAAATCGGTAGAAACTGGCTGATGAGGACAGACATAGGTTCAGTGCCATCATAAAAGTGAACAAACATTTAATATACATATGACACAAATACTGCTTGCAAGCAAAGCTATAAATGCTTTCGTTGCTATAGAAACAAAGAAGTAATGATCAAAACTGTGTCTTTGGACAAGGCAGAGTTCAGGAGTATTTGACTCTTAACCTGCTAGAAAAATATTTCCTGAATGAAGTGAGATGTCAAGATCTGTCTGTAGCATAAGGGACAAAAGAGTTGGGTGAAAGTACGTGGGTACCTGGGGCACCCACTTAAGAAGAGTTCCCCTAGCCCTCGCTAGGCTTCTCACGTCGAGCTGGGGATCATGGGAGAACTGCGTGTGCTTTCAGGCCTGAAGAAGAGTACAGGAGAGCCACAGGCGTCATCTACCATGTGAACGTTTGTGTCTGTGAATTTTTCTTTCGGGAGGGGCAAAGAGAAATGTTTACTAGTCACATACTAAGCCATCATAAATTAACTTGTTCATCAGCCATTGTCTTCTTTACTGTCTTCTCAGGAACTTAGTTTGGCAGAGTTAGCTATGTGATTGTTTGGCAGCATTAACTTAACGTTTGGTAACTAGTTTCCCTTCACAGTAGAGACTAGTCATGTCAGTACCTGAGATGAAAACACCTGTGCAAAAGATACGCCTCGCCTGATTTTTTAGCACACAGATTCTGTAAGCCAAATACTTAGACCCGCTCTTCAACTCTTTCTTCCTAACATGTGTGTTTATAAAAATGTAACAATTATTCCACTGTACCACTAAAATAGAGCTCCTCTTGAAAGCAGTGAAGCAAAACAAAACAAAACACTGAATTATGTCAGTAGCAGTTTTGCCCGAGTAATGGTAACATAGCCTCTCAAAAAGATAATGCCAAGTAAATTCTAAATCTTTATTTAAAATGTGATGGTGCTAAGGACATTTTGTTAAACAGCCATACTGAACTGTCCTAATGTGTACGTAGAGGAACAGTGCTAGCAATGTTTGGGTTTTGTGAATTTAATTATTAATAGTTATTTTAAGAACTGTAGTACAAATACTTGTTCTTGGGTTGGCACTGTCGCTTTATTTGAGTTACGTTTCCCTTTTCACAATTTGATTTTTTTTTAGTCAAAACTTGGAAAAAGCAAATTAAATTTTATTCTTAATGCAGGTGGGGCTGCTTCGACAGAAACTGGACAGTTTGGAAAAATGTAATTTAGCAATGACTCAAAATTATGAAGGACAACTACAAACCCTGAAAGCTCAAGTAAGAAAACTTATTAAAATTTAATATCATATAATTTGATATGTTTCTCACCTATAATTGTGTTGACTTTATTACAACTAATTGTTTTTCATACAAGCAGAACTCTTATATTTTAATTACATGTTTGGCTCTGTCATTTATCATTTTATATGTACTGATTTCACCTTTTTTACTAAATTATCAGCTCTGTATACATCCTATATCCATTTAACTGTTAGCATAGCACTAGACAAATAGCTTTCTATTTCTCAAAAGACTTACTGATTAATTACATGATGATAATTAGTCATGTGAATAACAAAAAAAAAAACCCCACAATTATCTTTTGTGATTATTACCTAATAGAGATGTCCTTTATTCTAATGGCAGTTTAAGATATGGAACTTTGCTATTATTAAATAGATAACTGAAAGAATAAAAATGTTCTCTATCACCTGTTACTGGTAGGGCTGTTTAATAAATGATAGTGCTTTTGTATATGTGATGAGAGGGATACAGATTTCTTTCATACTTATTTCTGTATCTTCTCACTGTGCCGGCAAGCAAAACGCTTCTCTCCCTTATCACAGATAGCCCACAGGGCAGTAATCATTTGAGCATCTCAGATCTAATAGTTGTGATATAGCCATAAGATACACTTGCTTAACCTACTATATGAACCAATGGGAACTATGGTTTGATGATAAATTTTATTTTACAACCAACTTTTTTTGGAGTACAAAGATTTCATATATAATAATCTAGTTAAAGAAGCCCGAAGTCAATAATATTCCTTTAGTACCTTTTCCTTAAGTACCTTTTCTGGGAGCATATTCAGTCATAAAGATTGGGACATGAAGCATTTAATGCCACTTAACAGGTATGATCTTTTCTATATAGACATTTTGCCTGCAATTTATTTTGCCATCATTAGGTGGTAGCTTGAATTATGAAATGACATATGATTTTTCCTAGATGATATTCCAAGTATGTAGTACTTCAAACCTTACATTAAAAAATATATATATGTAAGTTAGGATTGCCCCTACTTCCCCCATTTTTCCCTCCTACACCCCAACTGAGTGAACGGTGCCTGCCCACACTGAAGGTGGGTCTTCCTCTCTCAGTCTACTGGCAGACATCAGTCTTGTCTGGAAACATTTGCAGACACACCCAGAAACAATGCCTTATAAGATATCCAGGCATCCCTCAATGTAGTCAATACCCCAGCGTAATCATCACAGGGCTCAAAAGTAAAATAGAAATTACAGAAGAAAGAATTCATGAACTTGAACATAGTACACTAGAAAGTTCCAAATCTGGACAACTGAGAGGAAGACTGAAAGAAAATTCATCTCATAAACATGTAGCATTATAACAAAAGGTTTGAAATTTGTACCATGAGGCTTCCAGAAAAAAAAGAGGCAAAGAGGGCAAGAGTTAAAAAAAGTATTCAAATAAATAATGCCTGAAAAGTTCTCAAATCTGACCAAAAATAAATAAAAGTAAAAAATAAAACTAGAGATTAAAAAAGCTGAGTGAAACTCAAACAGAATAAACACAAAGAAATGTATGCCAAAATACAACACAGTCAGTTTTTGAAGACTAAGAGACAAAAGAAAAAATCCTGGAAGCAGCAAGAGAGAAATAATGCCTAACCTAGGGGAAATCCAATTCAAATAATAGTACATTTCTCGTTAGAAAACATGGAGGCCAAAACAAAGTAGTACAATGTATTTCAAGGACTAAAATAACAGTACCGCCGACCCAAAGATCTATGTTGAGCAAAAATATCCTTCAGGAATAAAGGGAAAATTGAAAATGACATTCTCAAATGAAAGAAAACTTCTGTTACCAGTAGACCTACCCTAAAAGAATAACCAAAGGAAATTCTCTTTATGGAAATGAGATGACAAAGAAGGAATCCTTAGATGTAAGGAAAGAAGAGAATATATTGGGATGAGGAAGAACATGGATAAATGCAATAGACTTTCTCCTCTTTAGTTTTCTATCGTTTGATAGTAAAAAATTATAACACTATCAATGTATATAAAGGGAATTCTTTTCTTTTTCTTAAAGAGGTTTTTGCCTTAGGGCACATGAGCTTACCAGAGAGAGAGACAGAGACAGTGAGAGGGAAAGTGAGAAATCACTCTTCAGGGCCTTATGGCCACACCACAATCCCTTCTCCTCCATTCTCTTCCTGGAATTTTGGGCATGTATGCACATGTACCCAGCATTATTTTCAAGCCACCGGGCCTGGGACTCAAACCACAATCGGTCATGTGGGAGTCTAGTGATGTAACGACTACACCATCTACTGCTCAAGATTTTATCACAAGATTTTATAGTAGATGAATTATGTCTTCTTTCCTCTTTTATTTTTTATAATTTCTTAATTACATTTAATTGTTGTGCATCTTTAAAAAAACTGTATGAGGATAAAAAGAAGTGGCTACTTTAATATTAAACAAAATATTATTTGCAATAGTCCCAAAACTAGAAACAAGTGTTAAACAAACCGTGGTACATTCATACCATGGAATACTACTCAGGAATAAAAAGGAATGGACTGTTGATTCACACATGGATCACAAGGGCATTAAGATGAATGAAAAAAAAAAATCTAATCTCAAAAGATCAGGTACTGGGACCAGCAGTTAATGTAATGACTATGTCGCTGAACTCCCATGTAGTCTACCGCAGTTCGAGTCATGGACCCAGTGGCTTAAACTCATGCCAGATGTGTGTGTGTGCATGCCCAAGATCCCGAGAGGAGAATGGAGGAGAAGGGATTGTGGTGTGGCCATCCCCCCTGGGGGGAGATTTCTCACTTTCTATCTCTCTGTCTCTCTCTGTCTTTCTAGTGAGCACACACACCCTATAGCAAAAACCTCTCAAAAAAAAAAAAAAAAAAAGAGCAGGTACTATTTAATTCCATCCTATAACATTCTCAAAATGACAAAATTAAGGAGATGGACAACAAATTTGTGGCTTCCAGGGCGTAGGGGTGGAGGGATGAGGGGGATGCGTATAACTCTACTAAAGGGGTAGAACAAGGGAGATTTGCAATTATAGAATAATTGTATATTTTGGTTGTCCTGTGATAATACAAATCTTCATATCTAATAAAATGGCCTAGAACTGGGACCAGCAGTTGGCATAATGGCTATATCGCTGGACTCCCATGTAGTTGACTGCAGTTCGAGTCCCAGACCTGGTGGCTTAAACTCACACCGGGCGCGTGTGCATGCGTGCCCAAGATCCCAAGAGGAGAATGGAGGAGAAGGGAATGCGGCGTGGCCATCCCCCGGGGGGTGATTTCTCGCTTTCTATCTCTCTGTCTTCTTGGCAAGCACATGTGCCCTATAGCAAAAACCTCTCAAAAAAAAAAAAAAAAAAAAAAAAAAAAAAAGGCATAGAACTTTACATATATATTGAACCAATTTAAATTTCCTGGGTTTGATATTGTACTGTAGTTCAACAGTATGTCCATATTGGAGGAAACTATACAGAGGCCCTGGAACCTCTCTGTAATCACTTTGCAACTTGCTACGATCCTATAATTTCAACATAAAAAGTATAAACAAAAAAACACTTGAAAAGCAATGTATAGAAATTTCTTCACAGATGTTGGTACACTGTGCTGCTTTTTTTTTAATTAAAAAATATTTAATTTATTTATTTTTATTATTACTATCACTATCATTTTTAATTTGCTGTAGGGTATCTGCACTCACCAGAAAGAGAGGGAAAATGAGAAGGCAAGACACCAGGTCCAGGACTTGAACTGTGGGTGACATGGGGGAGTCTAATGCCCCAAACAACACACCACCTGCTGGCCCCACCATGCTGCTTTTAATCTATTATTCAAAGAAAGAAAAGAAATGGAAAATAATTCAAAGCCTGACTTACACAAAGTCTTATTAGTAAGAAAGGGGTTAAATCAATTTCAAGGTCCACCCTCAATGACACAGGCAGTGAGGTGCTACTGCATGATACTACAAACATATGGGAGGCCCTGGCTGGACTGCAGGTCGATCTGAAAATGCTGGGGGGGCCAAGGCACACATCTGTGGTCCCAAATGGCAGGAACTGGGGGGAGGAGGGAGTGGAGGCTGGTAGCGTGGCAAGACTGTCGAAGGTACCTGTCTCTTTTCTTCTCTTTCTCTCTCATAAAAGAAATAAATAAGCTTTAAAAAATCAGTTTTGATATTTAAATTGATTTAAATTTACATCAGCACGAATAAATGCTTTAGACTGCTTGCATCTTTTAAATGAGATATTCCTTTTTCTTGAATAAAGTACAAACTGATTATTTTATAGATAAAATTGTCAACACAAGATGGCACTAAATAAAAGTAAGAAAAGAAAAAAACTTGGTTTTAAAAATTATGGGCTATGCTACATATGGTTAAAACAAAACTGAACAAAATATTTATCAAATGAATCATTGTTTAACTGTGTAGTTAATGAAGTCCCAAATTTACATGAAAGCTGAATCGTGTTCAGCTTTAATAATTCAGTTTTAATAACTGCTTCTATCTTCACTAATTGGAACATTTAAGCTTTACTGCACTTTCTAATCATGATTTTAATTTTCAAAGAAGTGTACAGGAAAAGAAATAAAGCTGAAATCAAGTTAGGGATAACTGGGAATAGTAAAATGTTAGTGTTGTCTATTATTTATAGTTTTCCAAACTGACAAATAATTTTGAAAAACTGAGATTACACCAGATGAAACAAAACAAAGTTCGACGAAAAGAATTACCACATCTCAAAGAAGAAACACCTTTTGAGCTGAGCAATCTGAACCAGAAACTAGAGGTGAGACCTGTTTGCTTAGTGGCTTCCTGGGCTGTCGTCACTATTGTGAGTTCTTTGTCTCTCGTGAACACAACAGCGTGTCCTGTGGTAACACACACCATCACAAATCAACTTCTCATTGAACACATTTTCTTAGCGCACCTTCCCTTCAGGCACTTAGTGAATTAAAACATCACTTTGATTTATACATCTTTTATACATATCAGCATTTTGGGAGAGCCAAAAGAAAGTTCAAAGAAAACTGCAGCTGTTGAGTGAGATGGAAGGATACCCCTGGGGTCAGTTAAAGTGAATATCTAATACATCTTTTAATGGCCATTAACTATTAGATGCTTACATTCCCAATAAAGCTTCACAACAGCTTTCAGAACAGAATTTGAAGTTTCACACAGAGTTCACACGGAGCTTGTAAAGTCAGTCTCTAACTGCTCCCTGTATCACAGATGCGCTTATTCTGATCCTCTTCACTTTCCAGCCCTGGAAAAATAGCGAACCAGCCATTTTTCTTTCCTGTGCTCTTGAAAGTTCTTGCTCCAATTCATGGCAGCAAATAGACTGCTCTGTAAATTCCTGTTACCTATCCTTAGCTGCACTCCCAGTGTTGCTCATTTATTATTAGTTTTTTTAAAGCCTATTTGTGTCTTGAGAGAAAGAGAAAGTCAGGCATCCCCAACAGAGTCTTCACACCGTGATCCATCCCCGCCTCACCCAGGCCAGATCAGGAGCACAAACATGCACGCACACCCAAAATCACAGTGCCAGTATGGTGAGGTTCACGTGAGAGCCCTCCTCCTGGTTCGGAGGGCTGTCTGCTTGTATTATCACATGCCAGGGACGGGGAAGGCGAGGGAAATCCAGTTCTCCTTATATCTTCTTAGAAGGGCACTAGTCCCATTTACCATTCATGAGCGTTCAACCCTCAAGACCTAACAACTTTTCAAAGGCCTCACCTCCTAATCCCATCACACTGGGATATGAATGTTGGTGGTGGGGATACACAAACATTAGATCCATGGCAGTTAATAAGTCCAGGGCCAGCCAAGTGGCTTGCTGGTTAAGGTGGCTGGATCCCACATGGCTGAATGTACAGCTTGAGTCCTGAACCCAGGAGCTTGTAAAACACACCAGGCATGTGTGCAGATGTGCCCAAAATCATGAGAGGTAAATGGAGAAGAGAATGCCGCATGGCTGTCCCCTCTGGGGGATGATTTCTCATTTACTTTCTCTTTCTCTGTCTCTCTTTCTTTTTGTCTCTCTCTCTCTCTCTCTCTCAGCAGGCAAATATACCCTATAGCAATAAATAAATAAATAATAAAATAAGTCCAAGTCTCACCTTCTAAAACAACATGGGAACAAGTTTGGCAGCTGAGTGTAAGAAATAAGAAGAAAGGATAAACTTTTCATGTCAGGAAACAGAAAGTTGTTTGAAACTCCTTTATTAGTCATTGGCATTTCTTATCATTAAGACATTTATGTTTTTAATAAATAAAATGTTTAATTTTTAATATAAGAGTTGAGTTATAGGGACCAGCAGAGACCATAATGGTTATGTCACTGACCTTCTACATAGTCGACCATGACTACGAGTCCCAGACTCAGTGACTTAAAATTAACGCCGGGCACATGTGTGTGTGTGCACAAGATCCCGAGAGGAGAATGAAGGAGAAGGGATTGTGGTATGGCAATCCCCCATGGGGAGTGATTTCTCACTTTCTGTCTCTCTGTCTTTCTCTGTCTCTCCAGTGAACACACACGCCTTATAGCAAAAATCTCTCTCCAAAAAAAAAAGAGTTGAGTTATAAATTTCATCTTTTCCAAGTAAAACTTAGCAGATGTCTCATAAATCCCAAAGGAGTGACTTGATACTTTCGTTTTCCTAATACATAGAGAATGGACTTTTTCTCAGAATAAAGATGTATAAATGAAAGAAGCCTTATTCATTGTGTCATAAAATGAATAATATTCTTTAATTTATGTTTGCCCCCATTTTTAAAAGGAATTTAGAGTAAAGTCAAGAGAATGGGACAAGCAAGAGATACTATATCAGACCCATCTGGTTTCTTTAGATGCTCAACAAAAATTATTATCTGAGAAGTGTAATCAATTTCAGGTAAATTACCTAATACTATCCTCTAAATTAAAAGAAATTAGAGTCTGGGGCCGGCAGGTGGCATGGTGGTTAAGGGCGCTGGACTTCCACATGGCTGACCATGGTTTGGTTGACTAAAGCGGCCTGCTTTCTCACTTTCTCTCTCTCTCTCTCTCTCTCTCTCTCGTCTTTCTTTCTCTTTCTCTGTCCCTCTTTGGTCAAATTAAAAAATTAAATAAACAAATAAAGCTAAAGCTAAATAAAATAATTAGTTTTTTATTTTTAAAAAGAAATTAGAGTCTGAATAAAGTATTAGTATCTTTGCCATTCAGCATGGAATCTACTTACAGTAAAAATGCCAAATAAGAGGAATGACCAGAGTAGATGTCCAATGGTGGGTTCAGTCACAAGTGCATGAAGTATCTGTAATGGTGAATTTGGTCTACATGTCTCAAAGGGTGGGGCTGTCAACAATTCCATTGTCACTGTGTCAGTAAATAGCATGTTTTTGCATAGCTCTGGGCAAGGCACTCAGAGTCTCATTGCTTGATTTGCTTTGCCTCTCTCTAAGTACTTATAAGGCTGAGCATCTTTTTTACATATATATATATATGTATAACACTATATACATATATATAACTATATACACACATATATATACATATATATATAATTATACACACACACACACACACACACACACATAAAAGAGGGCATGTGCACTCTGTCTCAGAGAAGAGGGAGAGAAAGAGAGATAGTGAGAAAGCACCCCCCCATGGGAGATGGTCACACTACAATCCCTTCTCCTCCATTTTTCCTTTCAGGATTTTGGATACACATGTACACATGCCCAGAGTATTTTTCCAAGTGCCAGGTCTGAGCACGGCACGCTGGCTATGTGGGATCTAACTGCCTTAATCAACATGTCACAGACTGGCCCCACTCAGCATCTTTTTAATATACATCTTGGCCTTTTTCATTCTCTCTTCTGTGAATTGCCTATTCATAAACTTTGTCCATTTTTCTTTCAGGTTGTCTCTTTCTTATTGATGTATATTCAGAATTTATTAACCTCTGTAATATTGTGTTGATAGCTTTTTTCCTACCATCCAGTTGTTTCTACTTCATCTTCTTTATTTTTGAGAATAGAATAATGTTCAACTCTTGAATTAATAATATCTAGCTTCTGGATTTTCTTTCTTGCTGAATAACACTTTCTCACCTCTAGCTCCCACCCCTTCTCTACATCTTTCCTCCAAGGTTATACAAATAGATTTTCTCTTTATACCATTTGAAATAGAGATTATATAATGAATGCAAGACTGAATTATAAAAATCCATACTTTATTATCTAGTAATATGTTTAAAGAATTTTTACTCATGGTTTCCTATCATTCTTGCACTTTACCTAAGCGTAAACAGAATATTCTTCATTTAATTTACACAATCTGTGTATTTTTCAGAAACAGGCACAAAGTTACCAAACTCAACTAAATGAAAAAAAACAGTGCCCAGAAGACTGCAGCTCTGAAATGCCTCGTCTGATATGTGAAGCAGATCCCAGTTGTGAAACCAACGAAAGAGATGAATTTATTATTGAAAAATTAAAATCAGCTGTGAGTGAAATCGCATTAAGCAGGAATAAGCTGCAAGATGAAAATGAGAAGCTCTTACAAGAACTGAAAATGTACCAAAGGCAGTGCCAGGTAAAGATATATTTTTCATTTTCCAGCTAATACTGTCTGTGAGTTATATAAATGGTGACTCAACAGGTATAGGGATAAGAAAGGTAGTTTTAATTTAGTTCATATTTCTCTTAGTGAGTAATTCTCACTGGGTAAGTAAATTTAGTAATCCCACAGCTCCTTCACTCTGCTGGAGCACACTTGGTTCTGCACAGGCATAATAACAACGCATTACCCGGGCAGTGTAACAGCAGTCACTCACAGGTCTCCATGCCTAAAAGCCATGGCCCTTTGCCCACACACGACTCTGTCCCCACTATTTTTTCTGACTCTGTCTTTGTTTTAGATTTTTAACCTAGGACACTTGCGCTTGCCAGAGGAAGACAGAGAGACAGAGGGAAAGTGAGAAATTGCACCCCAGGGGGATGGCCACACCACAATCCCTTCTCCATTCTTCCCTCAGGATATTTGGGCATGCATGCACAAGCGCCTGGTGTGTTTTTAAAGCTGCCAGGTTTGGGATATGAATCACAGAGTCGGCCCTGTGGGATCTAGTGCCTTAGACACCATGCTACCTGGTGGCCCAGACCCTGTGCCTCTTTGACCCACTGGAATCCTGGGTGAGAGACCCAGGAAATCCTGAAGGATTCAACAGTCTAGTCATCTCAGTGATACGCCAAGGGAGTTACTCTGACTTATCACTGGTAACCTTACTGGGATCATTTACCAGGTGGTAGCCTAGAATTTATTTTTAGGTAATTTATATTGGCAGATGTGATTGATGGTTTTCCTAGGCATTATTTTTTTTTCTTAATCAACATCTTTTTATTTCTTGCAATTATAAGGAATATAAGCATTATTTATACAGAAGTCATTAAAACTGGTCATTACAGATTTCCTTACTATATATATGTAATCCTTATTCACAAGTATCCAGTTATTTCAGACATTCTATGGTTTATCCTCCATTCTAGGTGTCATCTCCCATCTACAAACATCAAGTCTCTTTCTACCATTTCTTCCGATAGCAACTGGCCCATCTCTTCACCCCTTTCTGTTCTCTTCCAATATAAAATGCACTTTTTGAGGTCATTATCTGAGTAGATATCCCTTCCCTAAAATATTCCAATCCAAGATCTCCTGCCATTTATACTCCCAAGATCATTTCTTAGTCCGGAGCCAACTCCTTATTCCCCCACCCTGCCATATATGGGATTATATATGGGACTTTAACTCCTTTTCTACCAGCATCTGCCATTCTCTTGTGCTCTTTTTCTACCTTTGGGAGAAGCTCCCAGCTTCTCTATTCTGTGATATCTTTTTTTTTTTTTTTTTTTTTTTTTTTTGGGAGAGGTTTTCACTACAGGGTGCGTGTGCTCACCAGACAGACAGAGAGAGACATAGAGACAGAAAGCGAGAAATCACCCCCCAGGGGGGATGGTCACGCCACAATCCCTTCTCCTCCATTCTCCTCTCGGGATCTTGGGCACACACGCACACGCGCCCGGCGTGAATTCTAAGCCACCGGGTCCGGGACACGAACCGCGGTCGACTACGTGGGAGTCCAGCGACATAGCCATTACGCTAACTGCTGGTTCCCCTCTGTGATATCTTTTTAATGTTTATTTATTTATTCTGAGAGAAAGAGAGAACAAGCGACCTCAACAGGGTCTTGACACTATAATTTACACCTGGCCTCAGTTAGACCCCAATCAAGCCTGGTATACTCAGGGAGGTCTCCAGGCACAAACCTGGAACCTTTCCATGTGTTTGCCCCACAGAGCATCACGTTTTATCACCATGCCATCACCTGGCCCCCTCAGTGGCATTTCTAAGAGACATACATCTCCTCCATCTCTAACTCCAGCTTTGTTTGAGGAGGAGTTACTCCAACACAGGGTGGATTTTTCCTATGTATGCATATATTAATGTAGTTAATAATTTATCAATGTTTCCAAATATACTCTAACAAAATTAACCCAGCTATTCATAGAAGTCGATATAATCGTGAAGTATTTTACTGATATTTATACTAAAGAGTGCAAAACAACGATATTAATTGCCTGCTTATTAGGACTTTCCTTTAAATCAGTAGCTCTTTACGAGGATGGTTTTGTCTCCAGAGTCATATTGCCAACACATGGATACATTTATTATGTCACAGCAAGGAGAAGGTTTGCCACCAGCATCAAGTAGGGAGAGGCTGGAGAGGCTTCTAACATCATATGCTGCCCCAAACAACCTCCACGATAAAGAATTACCCCACCCATGGTACCAGCAGGTGGCATGATGGTTAGAGCACTGGACTCCCACATGACTGAGGTTTGAGTCCTGGACCTGGTGGCTTGTTTTCTCACTTTCATTTTTTCTCTCTCTCTTTGGTGAGTGCATGTGCCCTAAATAAGTTACTTTTCTCCTATCCTTCACCAGTATATTCTTTAACTCTATTTTGTGATGTTTTTGATAGTCAATGATACATTTTAATATGACTAGTATTTGTACTGATTTCTATGAGGAAATGAGCCAAAATTATATTTTTACAAATTTTTGATCACTTAAAAAATAATTTTCCTGGGAACCAGCAGTTAGCGTAATGGCTATGTCGCTGGACTCCCACGTAGTCGAACCCGGTGGCTTACAACTCACGCCGGGCGCGTGTGCGTGCGTGCCCAAGATCCCAAGAGGAGAATGGAGGAGAAGGGATTGCGGCGTGACCATCCCCCCTGGGGGGCGATTTCTCGCTTTCTGTCTCTATGTAGCGCACGCGCCCTATAGCGAAAAACCTCTCAAAAAAAAAAAAAATAAAATAATGTAGTTCCTAGGGACATTATTACATTTAAACTAATAACCTACATTTTAAATCTTATAAAAGAATTACACGTATTCAAAAACAAGCAAAATTATTCTGGAGCATGATTCAGACACACACACAAAAATCTGTTGTTGGCTCAGCATTCTGCTAAGTTGCTGAGCAGACAGCATAATGGTTACATTGCTGGATTCCCACATATCTGACTACGGTTTGAGTCCCGGATCTTGCGGTTTGAAACTCATGCTGGGTGCATGTATATATATGCCCAAAATCCAGAGAGGAGAATGGAGGAGAAAGGATTGCAATGTGGCCATTCCCTCAGGGTGATTTCTTGCTTCCTATCTCTCTGACTTTCTAAAAAAAGAGAGAGAGAGAGAGAGAGAGAGATACTGTTACTTGGAGGTGGAAGTCACAGAAGAAGCCCAGGTTTGGGCTTCACAGCCAACCCAAACAGGCCAGGCAAGGGGCCCACACACCTATGGCCTTAGCTAGCTGGGTGGTAGGGCAAGAGGATCTCAACATGGTAAGACCCTATGAAAAAAATCTCTCTCTCCTACATAAACACATTTGTTAAAAAATCCATTATAGTCATAGTAATATCATTTTGAAAAGCAGTTTGGTTCCAAAAATTCAAGATGTCTAGAAGATAAGATTTCTACTTGAAGAAAAATACTGCGCATATTTTTATCTATTTAGGAAAAATGCTGAAAATAATTATTTTATTTAACATTTTCTCTATTGTATTTCCAAATTTTATTCATGTTTCATTCTTTGGCTTTAGGATAAATACTAAATGAGATGCTCTTTATATTTGGTAGTTAATTTGAAGGTTTAAAATCACAGTGCCTTCTCAAGTCATTAGGCAGATTTCTAACTAAACAGATGGGCTTTAAATTTGTTTCACAAAATTTATATTTTACCAAATGGGAATAATTAGAGGGGTAAATAATACTGTAACCAGTACATGTATTTTGGGGGGAAAAAAAGTCTCTCTTCTTTTTGCAAAACTGTCATATGACAGAGTGTTCCACATCTTGCACTTGAATACAAAAAGACAATCATTTCAATCTGAATCACTGTCATTATTGTATATAAAATTCTGTTTAGTTTACAACACACTTTAATGCCAGATGCATTTAAATTTTCACATAAATCACGTCTTACTTGTCTTTTTACAATCTTGAAATGTGTCATTATACACATTAATTCCGCTGCATACATTCTCTTACTGTGCCAAATTACACTCCTTTTTTTTAAAAATATATATTTCTGCCATGAGTGAGAGAGAAAGAGAGGGACAGAGAGAGAAAGAGACCACTCTCCCAGTAGGGTCCTGATGCCACGTTCAACTCCCAGCCTCAGGCAGCCCTGGGTCATGGGCGAGCGTTTGCCTGGCGTACTCAGGGAGGTCTCCAGACTTGTACTTTCCCATGTGGGGTGCCTTGCAGAGCATAGCATTTTACCGCTGTGCCATCATCTGACCCCTACACTCACATTTTTAAAACATGAAGTATTTCCCATTGGCAATTAATGACAAATTTAAATTGTTCTATACTTCCTAATGTCTATGCTGGAGAAGTTAACCTATTTGTTTGCTTGTTAATGTGTCATTCAGATACTAGAGCAATACTGTTCAATTAAAATATATTGCAACCACAAATATATTTAAATTTTTCTTTCTTTCTTTCTTTTTTTTTTTTGGAGAGGTTTTTGCTCTAGGGCGCGTGCGCTCACCAGAAAAACAGAGACAGAAAGCGAGAAATCACCCCCCAGGGGGGATAGCCACGCTGCAGTCCCTTCTCCTCCATTCTCCTCTTGGGATCTTGGGCATGCACACACACGCGCCTGGCGTGAGTTTAAGCCACTGGGTTCAGGACTCGAACCGCAGTCAACTACGTGGGAGTCCAGTGACATAGACACTACGCTAACTGCTGGTCCCTATATTTAAATTTTTCTAGCAGTCACATTAAAAGAAGTAAAATGTGTGAACTTAATGTATAATAATAATAATTTTTTTTGTTCAATCCAACATATATCCAAAATATTATTATGTAATAGATATATTAAAAATTATTGAGATATTTTATATTTTTTTCATTCTAAGTCTTCAAAATCTGATGTATATTTTACATTTACAGTATACAGTATCCCTATTTAGATGCTAAGCATTCATTGGAATTAATGAATGAATCTGTATTTAGATTTCATAAAATTTTGCAGTTAAAAACAGATTTTTAGGGCTCAGCCACTGCAGTGCATGTTGCTAACACACTGTACCCTAGAGGCTGAGACCACATAGAAGGCCCAGGGGTGATTCCTGGTCCAACCAAAGGCCAGTCATAGTGATGTGCACCTGTAATCTCAATGATTCAGGGCACCTGAGGCAAGACAGTGACAAGTTCAAAACTGGCCAGGGCAACATGGTGATACCCTTTCAAAAAAAAGAGTCAAGTGTATCAGTGTGTGCTGCAGCCCCAGCTGGAAGAATCAGGCAAGAGGATTGCAACATGGTGAGACCTTGTCTTGAAAAAAGAAGACAACAAACTTGCAAGTGTTCCAATAACTGAATCAAGTCCTAAGAAATTATTTTTCTGAATATTTGCATCCACATTGACAAATAATGATTTGCCTTTCATGCAAAAGCATACCAATTTCAAAACTACATCTCATTAAATAAATTCACTGATTGTGTCAACTCAGTATTATTAACATTGAATTCAAAGTCAAAAAGCAATTCTAAATTTATCAATATCAACAATGCCTTCGAGTTCTTCTTGTACTTTTACAGCCAATTTACATAATGCTGTCAATTATAATTAAAGTATTTTGCATAATCTTTCAAGTGTCAAATCATTATTATTGATTTGTATTATGAAAAGGTTTATTTTACCATATATTTTCTTTTTTTTTTTGGAGAGGTTTTTGCTACAGGGCACGTGCGCTCACCAGAAGGACAGAGAGAGAAAGAAACAGAAAGCGAGAAATCAGTCCCCGGGAGGGGATGACCACGCTGCAATCCCTTCTCCTCCATTCTCCCCTCAGGATCTTGGGCATGCACGCACACGTGCCCGGCATGCATTTAAGCCACTGGGTCTGGGACTCCAACAGCGGTCAACTACATGGGAGTCCAGTGACGTAGCCATTATGCCAACTGCTGGTCACATTTTATCATTTTTCAGACTTCTGTAGCTAAGTGACAAATAAGCTTTGTTTCCCCTCAGTAATGTCACCAAATATTACTCATCGGTATGACTTTATGATAACTATAAAAATACAGAATGTACTATTACATTTTACAGTTTTGGTTAACTCTGGCCCACGGCGACACTGCAGTTAATTGGCCTGCAATTAGTATGCCCACTTGCATACCCCAGTTCCTCAGGTGAAGGCAGGCCCACTTCTCTACATGCAGCTTCATGTCTGATGGCTTCCTGGTAGCAAATCTGCAAAGCAGAGAACCTAAATAGTGCCTCTGCTGTTGAGCAAAGTAATGGGTGATATTCACATCACTGAGACCACAAGGTTGCTGGTATTTTTAGTTTCTGACTAAGGTACATCTACTACTGAGCAGAAGTGGAATCATGGTTTATAATTCACTTTGCTGGTCAACTGTGTGATTAGATTATTCTTGCTTATTATTATTATTATTTTTTTTTGGAGAGGTTTTTGCTATAGGGCGCGTGCACTCGCCAGAAAGACAGAGAGAGACAGAGAGACAGAAAGCGAGAAATCACCCCCCAGGGGGGATGGCCACACTGCAATCCCTTCTCCTCCATTCTCCTCTCGGGATCTTGGGCACGCACGCACACGCACCCGGCATGAGTTTTAAGCCACTGTCTGGGACGCGAACCGCAGTCAGCTACGTGGGAGTCCAGCGACATAGCCATTATGCTAACTGCTGGTCCCTTGCTTATAATTTTTTAAATGGGAAATACTTGCATTAATTCAAATTTTGTGCATTGTACTTGATTTATACTTTTGTTTCATTGTTTTAAATGTACATATAATGTGACCATGATGTGACGCGTGATGATTTCATCATTTGCCTTTATCACTAGGCTGTAAGCTCACTCAGGAGAGATTCTGTTTCTGCATCTCCAGAGCACACAATAAAAGCTGAGTGAATATTTGTTGAATAAACGAGTGAAGAAATAGAATTCTACAGCACAGAGCAAGCAAAGGACTAAATATCAGTTTGTTTAAAATTAGGCTGGTTTATAGATGTTTCATATTTTTAAATGTACAATGAATACATCAGGATATCCCAAAGTAAGCATTGAAATATTTGGGTGTTTTCATTCAGGCCATGGAAGCAGGACTCTCAGAAGTGAAAAGTGAATTACAATCACGGGATGATCTCTTGAGAATTATAGAAATGGAACGATTGCAGTTACACAGAGAATTATTAAAAGTGGGAGAGTGCCAAAATGCTCAAGAAAATAAAAAAAGGTATAGTCTTCATATTTAACAGTCTGAGAGAAACTGTTCAGAACATGACACTGGAAATCATTTAGAGCTGGCATTTAATTAGAGATGCTATTCATTTTAGTCTGTTGTGTTGCTAATAATAGAAATACCTAAGTCTATAGAAAGAGAGGTTTATTTAGTACATGGTCTTAGAGGTTCAAGGTCAAGGGGCCACATCTTGTAAGTGTCTTCCTTTTGTAGGGGACTCGCTACAATCTGGAGGCAGTTCAGGGCTCATATGTCAAGAGTCTGAGTAAATTCATGTGTGTCTGTGTCTGGAAAAAGAGAAATCACCCCACGGGGGGATGGCCATGCCGCAATCCCTTCTCCTCCATTCTCCTCTCGGGATCTTGAACACACACGCACATGTGCCCAACGTGAGTTTAAGCCACTGGATCCGGGACTCGAACCACAGTCAACTACATGGGAGTCCAGCGACATAGCCATTACGCCAACTGCTGGTCCAGATTGCTATTCTTATTCTCATTAAAACTTAACTTCTTGGGAACCAGCAGTTAGCGTAATGGCTATGTCGCTGGACTCCCACGTAGTCGACCGCGGTTCGCGTCTCGGACCCGGTGGCTTACAACTCACGCCGGGCGCGTGTGCGTGCGTGCCCAAGATCCCGAGAGGAGAATGGAGGAGAAGGGATTGCGGCGTGACCATCCCCCCTGGGGGGTGATTTCTCGCTTTCTGTCTCTATGTCTCTCTCTGTCTGTCTGGCGAGCGCACGCGCCCTATAGCGAAAACCTCTCCAAAAAAAAAAAAAAAAAAAAAAAACTTAACTTCTTTTCGGGCCATCAGGTGGCACGGTGGTTAAGGGCACTGAACTCCCACATGGTCAACCGTGGTTCAAGTCCCAGACCTGGTGGCTTGCTTTCTTGCTTTCCTTCTCTGTCTCTCTCTCTCTCTCCCCCTTTGACCCTTTCTGGTCAAATTAAATGAACTAACTAAATAAATAAAGTTAAAATAATTCTTTAACTAAAAAACAAAGGAATTTAAATTTTTCTCAAAATCAGAAAGCTAAGCAACCCCAATGATAAGATTTTTAAAAATAGGTTAATCAAATAGTGAAGGGTATTTTATTAAAAGATGATTACATTGCTTTTAAGGCAATAATTACTTCTTCAGTGTTGTGAAACTTAATGGCATTTCTTTGAGGTCAATACTTAACAACAAATGGCAAATTAAAAGCCCTAAAAATGATCCATTGTATGTGTCACTAAGGGTGGCAGAATGTCTATTAGCTAACCAGCACTGCTGAGGGCTGTGTATATAAGTAATATATAGTCCCCACTGATCTTTAATATGTCTATGGGATATGTACTATGGGTTCTAGAGTGCTATTCCAGCATGGTGAGTTAGGGTGAAATGTCTTCACACGAAGAAAATGTACAAAGTACATGCCTGAAAACAAAGAATGTCATAGAAGAGCACACCATTCCCCTCCCATCTAGCCCTGGCTTTGGAAAGACGAACGTAGGTATTTTCTATGGTGCTCTTACAAAACCAATGCTGGACTCCAAACATTGCTGAGTTCTGTTCAACAGGATTTGATCTAAAACCTCGCCCTTATGCACATATTCGGCCAGTATGAATTCTTTCATTCTGCCTGTCTGCCATCTTCTATTTAATTCGGTGTTTACTTTGGACTCCATACTACAGTACATCTTTCTCATTTTGAGTGTAACCCTCAGTTCTTTTATTCTGAGATTTGATTAATTTAAAAAAGGTGTGTATAGTACATTTTTACAGTTTCCATTAGATTTTAGACGTTTCAGCCTTCATCTTTCTCACTGAAAGATTTGATCTGACAAATGCCGTTCTGTCCTCTTTATTGTTTGGTTTATTTTACTTGGTCTCTGTTTCTTCTTTATAGTTGTACTAAGGTGGAACGGTCCAGATTACTGAAAGTAGCTGCACAGATTTCAGAAGTAGTGTAGTCATGTTTTTATTCATTTTTTGAATAATGCTAAGATTTTGTCAGCTTGTTCTTTTCTCCTTTTCTTTTCTTTCTTTCTTGCTTGCTTTCCTCTTTTTTGTTTAGTTGTAGGAGCCCATGGGCTGGTGTTCTGAGAGTTATTAAGAATAACTCACACACCATTTCCTTACTTGACACATGAGTCCCTTATATATTACACTAGTATTTTCTATCAGCATGACTATCGTTTCTTCTTCACTCTGGTTCATACTGGCATTTGACATCTGTTCCAGGCACTCTCGCACTTTACAAAAGGGCCATGAGCCTTTTCAGCATTCAGTTCAGCATTGCACACCTTGAAATTGCTGAGGAAGAATTGAAAAATAGAAGAATTTCATTTTTCACTTCTTCCAAATCATAGCAAGTAAGAAAAATTTAAGACCAATCCTGAAATAATACAGGAGAATATTGGGTAAAAGGAGAAAGGCTCACAGTATATTACTAGATGGGAAACAAAAAGGGATTGAAAAATAATATATACAGTATGTTCTAATTGAATGGGAAATGGTTATTACTTATATACATATATGTGCAAGGAAAAAGTAATATACACAAAAATGCTAATGATGGTTTTTCCTGGATGATAATGTAACAGCAGTATATTATAATCTGACATAATCTGTTATTTATATTTTACATATTTATTTGATAATGGAAAAAAGCAGTCTAGACTACATACATGCACCTTTTGAAAGATACTTTATTTTCAATCTTTAATTATTTTTCCATCATTTCTCAGATTTTGGAGTGTCAATTGGTGTGGTTTAAGTTTTTGATGTATGGAACCTTTTCAGACATTTTTTGTTCATCTAAAATTGTACTCACAAATTGAGTATATTTCTCAAATAAAAGCATCCAATAAAAGCATGTTGCTTTTCCCCACCTCATTATCTTCATTTTTGTGTTTTAATGACTTTCATTTTACCAAGTTGTCTCATATGAAAGTGAACATTACCTATTTATACCTATTTTTCTCCACATTCTCTGTGGGAATTATTTTTTATGCTAGTTTCTGCCCTAGTATTAATATGTGGTAGCAATTTCATTTTATAATTGAGCAGCCAAAGAATAGATGTACTTGAGCTCTTTGGTTAGACTGTCAGACTTCATCAGTTTTGATCACTTCTGTGGCACATTTGTTCCCCTTGGACTTCTCATGACACGGTTACTTTCTGCAATGCATTAGCAAGTTGGGTGTGTTTCCTTTTTTAAAATGGATTCTCAGGGTATTTTATTGTAGGAAGCAGTATTTCATTCTTATCTAAAAATCTTATCTACATGCGATCCCAGTATTCTGCCAATTTTTAATGTATAATTGAAATTCCTTATTAATTACTACCTTTTTTTCATTACGATCACTTACACTCAGTTAAAGATGTAAATACTTCTGGGATCTGAATGTCTTGTCATTTCTGTAACTAGAAATGTTTCAAACTAAGTAAAGATCTATCTCTGCAGTCTATAAAGGCTTAAATTAACAACATAATCATGACAATTTACCAAGTTAATTTTTGCTTGTATTTTATTTTTAATTTGTAGACTTGAATCATCTTATTCACCTTCTATTAAAGAAACAGAATGGAAAAGGAAAGAGATGTTTTCAGTGGTCCCAGATCAACTAAATCATGAGAAAGAACTAAACAAGGTACAGAAAATAATAAGCTCCATTCTTACAGGTAGATTTAAAGTCTTTGCATACAAAGGGGTTGGAAAAAAAGAAAGAAAAAACCTTCCTTCTCAGTCCTTTTTACCTACCAAACTGCTAATTCTGACTGTTCTGTGTGGTACCATGAAACACACAAGCCTTGCATTCTTGCTTTGCTACTGGGACACCGCCCACAGAACACAGAGGGCCTGTGGCTCCAGGAGAGGTGACCCGTAGCAAGAAGACTGAGAGCGCAGACTGGTGCTCCTAAGCTCAGGAGCCTCCTTTCTAGGTGGGGCATAGCTAGTACCTACCTCATAGGTTGTGATGAGGATTAGATGAGCAAATGAGAGCTGCCACTTCAGTAGAACTGACCACGTTCCAACAACTGTTCCCAGCACTTAGCAGTCCTGATTCATGTATTCCTCACAGCCATCTTAGAAAGCAGTCTTGATATCATCTTGTCTTTACATTTGTGGAAACTAAGGCACAGACATGACAACTATAGTGTCAGAGGAGGCCAGCAGGTGGCACGGTGGTTAAAGGTTCTGGATTCCCACATGGCCAACTGCGGTTTGAGTCTCGGACCTGGCAGCTTGCTTTCTCACTTTCCCTGTCTCTCTCTCTCTGTCTCTTACCTGGTCAAATTAAAAAAAAAAAAAAAAAAAAAAAAAAAAAAAAAAAAAAAAAAAAAAAAAAAAAACCACACACAAAATGGAATTAAATAAATAAATAATTCTTTTATAAAGTAAAAATAAGTGTCAGAGGCCAAATTTGAATCTGGCAATCTGGCTCCAAGGTCCATACTCTTACCCTAAGTGAAAATCCTGAAATACATGTCAAGGACTTAGAACAGGGCCTCGCTTAGAGAAGCAAATACCTAGTAAGTGTTGGATGCTACTGTAACTGGTTATACCCACGTTTCTAACTGTACTCCAAACCTGGGTCAAGCACTCTGCCAGGAGCTAGGAAAACCAGAGTGAGCAACACCTGGGCACTGTCCATAAAGAGCCCATGGTTCTCTCCTCTCCTACAAAAATGTGTTTTCATTTCCTCTAGTAAAATCTACCAGTGATTTTTGCCCATCCATTTATCATAGCTATTGTCCACCTCTCTGTTCTTTAGGGTTAAGAATCAGAATATTCAGTGCTATAAAATCTAAACAATTGTTAAATGTTAAGCAAACCTGGACATGCTTTGAATTATCAACCAGTGCCCTGCAAGGTGCTTGGCACACAGTACAAGAAAATAAATATATAGAGAACTAATTAACATTAAGATTGAGCTTTCCCATATATGCGTATGGTTATAGATCCAGATGCTGTGTGCATAAATTTAACAAACATTTATTGAGCCTCAGAAGGACTAGAGCTAGTCTGCTAATTTGTATAGGAAGTATATGATGTGAGGTAGAGATACTGTGTGCAAAAGAGTTGACAGAGACCAGAGATTAAATGTAGAAAAGGTGTTAGGAATTAATGATCACTTCCTCCATATTTAAAACACTTCAGTGCTATGCCATCCCATGAAATTGATTTTACTGATTTTAAAAATATAATTTAAAAAAATTCATAACTGGTGTCTCCAGTGAGTGGATTATGTACAAGATTGATTAAAGCCACCTGAAGTATAGTTGCTTCATTCTTAACCTCTTATATTTAGATAAGAGTGATAAAGCTTTGAGTAATATAAAGCATCTACTGATTTTGCACGATCCTCACATGGAGGGAGAGAAGATGAGGCACAAATCTCTCTACAAGCTCCTGAAGAGCTCTAGAGAGTGCAGTGCTGTGCAGAAAAGGTAACAAATGAGTCGTGTATAAATAGCTACAGCTTTGCAGGAAGTGTTTGTGGAGAGCATTTTCCTACGCTTGTAATAAAGCCAACAAGAGCCATGTATTATGACTCTTGCAAGTGTTTTCTTTCTTTTTTTTTTTCTCCCAGGGTAGCACTATTTTTAGTCACTTATTTTATGATAAAAACTCACATTTTCAATAAAGTCAGAAGTCATTTGGAACACAGATAAATTAATCTCATTAAGAAAGCTTTGCAGTCTAGCATGTTCTTTTAATATCTATATGTTGTGAAAAATAATAAAAATAGTTTACTCCTTGTTCTTAATAGTGTGTGTGTGTATTTACATTTTAATTTTATGAGAGGCTTTTTGCTATAGGGCAGACAGACAGAGAGAGACAGAGAGACAGAAAGCAGGAAATTTCCCTTCTCCTCCATTCTCCTCTCGGGATCTTGGGCAGCACGCACACGCAGTTTAAGCCGCCGGGTCCGGGACTCGAACCGTCGACTACGTAGTCAGCGACATAGCCATTACGGGGTCCCTGTATTTATTTTAAAAGTTCCATTTTAAGAGGAGCATGTTAAGTTATACAAGGGGGATATAATCAACAAAATCCAGATTGGAACAAACAGTAGAACCCCTCTGCTGTTTCACCAAATAAATTGTAAGGAAAAGAACGGAGATAGGAGAAGTTCGAAGAGACATGTAATACTGTCCTCAGGATTAGGACACTCATCCTGCAATTGCAGTCTCCTGGTCCCCTCCTTTGCTTTCAGAGGCTGGATAACTGAGGCCTCGTCGCTTCTTTCCCTTTGAGTCTTTTTGTTGTTGTTGTTCATTTTCCATCTCTTAAATGGTGGGGTTAAACCATGTGATTTCTAAGGTCATATCCAGTTCCGAAATGCTAAAAAATGCTAGTAATATCAATAGACTTTTTTTTTTTCACTTGTTATTATTATTTTTTATTTTTATTTTTTTTTTTATCTTTTATTTTTCTTTCTCAGATCAATTAAATTCACATTTTACATAAAGTCCCCATTATGATGTATACAATATACATATATATATAGTTTTCAACAGAGAACTCTACATTTTTTTGGTGTTAAATGTTTCTTCCCTTTGCCCCTCACGCCCACTCTCCACTACCCACTCCCCTCCCCTGCAGCCTTTGATGAGGGGTTGGTGGCATAAAGCCTGATGATGCATCAGACTAGCCTCCGAACTCGTGTTCTTTCCACGTGAGCTCACGCAATAATGAGGCTCGATCCCTAAAGCCCAGCTTTGTCCAAAGTGTGAACCTCCTTCTGGGGCCCTGCCACCCACAAGACTGTAAAACACACGTCCTGGAATCACAACGTCTTTCACCAGGACTGTGATCGAAAAGTTACACACCTTTATTACCTAATATGCTAAATAATCAGCCAAGCAGAGAGACATTGTAGGGATCAACTGAAATGATATATATAAAGTACTTAGAACATATAGACACACAGAAGGATAAGTTTTAAAAAGAGATGAGGGAACCAGCAGTTAGCATAATGGCTATGTCGCTGGACTCCCACGTAGTCTACCGCGGTTCGCATCCCGGACCCAGTGACTTAAAACTCACGCTGGGCGCATGTGCGTGCGTGCCCAAGATCCCGAGAGGAGAATGGAGGAGAAGGAATTGTGGCGTGACCATCCCCCCTGGGGGGTGTGATTTCTCGCTTTCTGTCTCTCTGTTTCTGTCTGTCTGGTGAGCGCACGCGCCCTATAGTGAAAACCTCTCAAAAAAATAAATAAATAAATAAAATAAAAAGAGATGAGCCAGTCTTAATGGGTACACCATATTTAGATCCTAATTCAATTAAACAAACTTAAAGAACACTCATTATATTTTGAGATCATTTTTACTTTTTTAAATTTCTTTTTTCTTTAATTGCCAAAAAGTGTATGCACTTGCCAAAGAGACAGAGAGACAAAGCACCCCCCAAAGTGAAATAGTCACCCAACAATTCTTTCTTCCCATTTCTCCATCTGGTCATGATTTGGGGTATACATGCACACGTGCTCAGCACGTTTTCAAGATGTTGAGCTAGAATTTGAATCACAGTCAGCCATGTGGGATCTCACTCCCTTAACCACTAGGCTACAGGACAGCCCAAGTAATTGTTCTTTTTTTTTTTAAGAGGTTTTTGCCATAGGGTACGTGTGCTCACCAGAGAGAGACAGAGACACTGAGAGGGAAAGTGAGAAATTTTCCCCCAGGGGGTATGGCCACACTGCAATCCCTTCTCCTCCTTCATCCTCCTGGGATTTTGGGCACGCACACACATTTGGCATGATTTTCAATCACTGGGTCCGGACTTGAACTTAGGTCAGCATTTGGAAGTCTAGCAATGTAACACTAAGCCATCTGCTGTCTCTGGAACTGTTCATTTATAAAAAGATTATTATAATGGTATTATGGCCATGTTTAGGGGAAAAAAAGCACATACTCTTCTAGAGATATATACTGAAATGTTTAAATGTGAAATTGAAAAAAAAAAAATCAGTTTTAAATGGAAGTACCAGGGTAAATTTATATAAATTTCTTTGTGGGTGGCCTCCAATTAGCTTCCAGCCTTATATTCACAACGAACTAAGTCCTGGCTACTCCACACTCCCAGTTCACTGGTGGTGCGTTGCTCTCTCCCTCCCATGCCTTCACTGCATTCCTTGCCCGGAACTCATTTCCATCTCTGTCTTCCAACCGGCTTCTACTCACATCCCTCACTACTGGCTCTGATGACCCCTCTTCTGGGAATCCCGACATCCCCAAGCTGGGTTAAGCACCCTCCACACCATGCTGCTAACATAGATTGCTACTCTGTGTTGTAATCATCAGTTTGTTGTTTGTTTTCTCCAATGAACTATGATTTTTGAGATGGATGATTATGTATTTTCTCTCTGAATCTCAGTAATTGGAAGCAGTTATTGTTTTCTAGAAAGAGGCCGAGAGTCTGGACCAAGACAGCAAAGTAAAACAGAGAGCAGAGGTGAGATTTGAGAGAGGTTGAAACAGAATGAACAGAATTTGCTGTCTGGACAGATTCAGAAGAATGAGGTCCGGGAGTAGTCTGAGATGATCAGGAGGTTTCTACTGTGGAAGGTCGAACCAAGAGGAAGGATATGAGAGACTCCACAGGCTTAGGGAGGGAAGCAATGCATTTTCATGATTACGCTTGAAATTTATTGCAATGTGTTTTCAAAAAGCAGTATTTAGTCACAAACAGTCAGCCTAATTTAGTTGAAAGTAAGTATTGACTTTAAAGCCAATTGGCTTTAAAACCTGAGTTCCAGTCTCAACTCTGCCAATTATTAGCTTTATGACTTTGAGCAATTCACTTAAACTATTTAAGCCATTTTCTTCCTCTATGAAAAGTGCTTAATAATACTTTCTCCACTTTCCTGTAAGAAGAGCTATTAAAGTAGTATCAAGGTCAAGCAGTAATGCAACCGGACCCTCCTGGGAAAAGTCCCGGGTTCATGTCCCAGGATCTCCTTGAAGATGCTTTGGTGCACACGTGTCCATAATCTGAGCTGGCTGATATGGGGGTGGATCATGGCATGAAAACCCTGTTGGGGTATGTGTGTGTGTCTCAATCTCAGAAGAAATAAATAAATAAAAATAAGTAAATAAAGCAGTATCAGTAGTAGGTGATGATTTGCACATAATAGAAAATAGAAATAAATTAAATTTTGGAATTGGAAGGAAAAAAGTAAATGAATCTGTATTCTAAGTATCTGTTTCTAGTTTAGCACTGATCAGAAAAGGAGGGTAAAGGGGCCAGCAGGTGGCATGGTGGTTAAGGTGCTGGACACTCCCACATGACTGATCATGGTTCAAGTCACAGACCTGGTGGCTTGTTTTCTCACTTTCCCTCACTTTCTCTCTGTGTCTCTCTCTGGTCAGATTAAAATCAATGAATGGATAAATAAAATTAATTATTAAAAAAAAAAAAAAGAAAAGGAGGGTAAAGTGGGACCTGCCAAAGTTTTAGACTAGAAGGACTGACATGGCTAGCAGAGGCTTTAGGCTGCTCCATAAATATAGGGATGTGTTACCATTTCCTGGTCTCTGCTGCAGATAAGAAACCAGCTCTATAAGGAGGAAGAGTACCATAGTTCTGAGCAGGAGAGAATGAGGAATGAGATCTCTGACCTAACCAAGGAGCTCCATCAGAAGGAGATCACTATAGCAACTGTCATGAAGAAAGCTGCCCTTCTGGAAAGACAGTTAAAAATGGAATTAGAAATAAAAGAAAAGATGTTAGCAAAACAACAGGTATGCAAGGGGCCAGCAGCGCACCTGGTGGGGACACCTCCGCTTCCCTGCTTCCCTTGATGAACTCCATGTGACAGCTGCCTTCCTTCCTTATCCACTAGTAAAGGCACCGCATTCCTTGGTAAGGCCTCTGAGACCAGCACCAGAGAAATGCTTCGAGGAGTCACAGAAAACACTACTGAGATAACGCACAGTGTCACCAAAAGAGATCGGAAAAGGGAAATAAGTGACCGTGCAAGATCATTTCCCTAAATCTCATCCTACCGTTCTCTCACAGCCCCGTGTTCCGCATGGTTCCCGCAGTTGCTCTCATGAAAGATTTCTTCCTGTTTTCTATAGTTCCCTTCCATTATTATTCCAATCTTTTTAAGAAAGTCTGTTTCAGCTTTTATCGGACACATCCCAACCCCCACTTCATATATTCCTTTTAGAATTTTTTAAAATAGATTTTAAAAAATGACAGTTCATGATTTACCAAACTATCTGTTAATGCACATCGTGGTACACAGGAAAAAGCAGCAATTGTAATGTTATACTATTAAAAGAATGCAAGTCGGGTCCAGTCAGTTGTCTGTGGTTAAGGCACTGGATTCTCACATGGTTGTTCTCACAGTTCAAATCCTGGACCCAGCAGCTTGAAAATCACACCAAGTACATGTGCGTTTGTGCCCAAAATCCCAAGGGGAGAATGGAGGAGAAGGGATTGGGGCATGGCCAACCCTCCTGAGAGGATGAGTTCTCATTTTCTCACAGTATCCTCTGTCCCTCTGTCTCTGTCTCTGTCTCTCTCTCCTGGCAAGCTCATCCACCTTATGGCAAAAAAACTAATAATAATAATAATAAAGAAAAAAACCTGCAAATAACTTCTTCCTCTCTCCCTCTCTAGTCCCCTTCCTTCCTATTTTTAAATTCCCTTAATCCCTCACTTGTGGTCAAACTGGTGACCTGTTACTGGGAGCATAGGTTTTATCTGCTGTTTTACCCCAAACCTAGAGGTTTTGAGAGCACCATTTCATAACTTTCTGGTTATTATGCAGGTAACTTTATACATAGTAGACTATCTAAATCCTGTTTTTAAGATCAAAAAGATCAACCTTTGCCTAATCAAGCCTTAAATTGTGATTAGTTTATACAATAAACAGGAAAAGGCACAGGTAGCATAATAGTGTTTACTGAACTTGTATAGAGAAGGATTTCTTACAGATGTTAATGGGATCTGGGTAATTGGATTATGAATGATCTTTCTTTTTATGATTTTTCCTTATTCAAGATAGAGCACATATGCAGTAAGAATGAGAGACAGAGAGATGAGCTCCCTCCACAAGGGCTGGTCACATACAATCCCCTTCCTCCAGTACTCCACCTGACCATATGTTGGCCATTTACCTGGTGTGTTTCAGGCTTACTGGGCCCAGGAATTGAACCACAGTCACTATGGGAACTGGTTTCTCTCTCTCATCTTTTTTAAGAATTATTTATTCAGTTATTATTATTATTTTTAATTTTCTATAGGACACATGCACTCACCAGAGAGAGAGAGACAGAGAGAGAGAAAGAGTGAGAGAAAGTGAGAAAGCAAGCTGCCAAGTCTAGGACTTGAACCACCATTGGCCATGTAGGAGTCCAGCACCTTAACCACCAGGCCATCTGATGGCCCCAAGGGATCTGGCTTCTCTTGCTGCACCACCAAGCTGGTCCAATTATGAATGATTTTTTTTTTTTTAGGGGTTTTTGCTATAGGGCGCATGCGCTCGCCAGAGAGAGACTTTTTGCTATTATATTCTTTAATTTTTTAAAGGTTTTTGCCATAGGGTGTATGCGTTTGCTGGAAAAAGATAGTGAAAAGCAAAGTAAGAAATGCCCCCCATCCAGGGATCCAAGCCGCAATCCCTTCTTCCTTCTCCTCCTGGGATTTTGGGCACACACACACACACACACACACACACACACACACTGCATGATTTTCAAGCTACCAGGTCCGGAACTCAAATCACAGTCAACCATATGGGAGTTCAGCACCTTAACCACCACACCACACTGCTGGCCTCTTCACTGTTACATTATTTTCCAGGCTTTGTCAGTGAGCACATATTTTGTAATTTGCAAAAATAAAATTTTAAGGGAAGTGTTTCATAGAGAAATGAGCCACAGATGAATAAAAGAACAGACACTATATCCAAGTACCATAGAGTAAAAGTCAGAGAAGTTAAAAAGTAAGTTAGGAGATAAAATGAAGTAGTCAGAAAAGAAAGGAAGGAATAAATCTGGCAGAAATATGAGAAAGAACAAAGTTAAACATGAAGGTCATACATTGCATATTGTAAAAATGAGTAAGGTGTTGAAGAAATTTAATAGACAGTGTTATTCAAGCATGTTTTAAATTGTGATTGAGGGAGCAGACGGTGGTGCATCAGTAAAATGCATCACTCTGCGAGACAAACTCACATGAGAAGGTTCCGGGTTCGAGTCAGGAGACCTCCCTAAGTACTCTGGCACTTGCTCACCTGTGATCTGGGGCTGGCTGGAGGCTAGGGTGATCACAGCAGCAAGACCCAGTTGTGGGTTCTCTCTCTCTTTCTGTCACTCTCTCTTATGGAAGAAATAAATAAATTTAAAATTTTTTTTTTTCTGGCAATAATTTGCATACCATAGAAAACAGAAATGAGAAATGGGAATTTGGAATGAAAAGGAAAAAAGTACATGAATCATTATTGGAAATAACTGTTTTTAATTACCATATCAGAAAAGGAGGGCAGAGAGGGTCCTGCCAAAGAGAAGAGAACTGAGTAAGAATATCCGACTGATAATGCTTTATACTAAAGAAATACTTCACTTTACTACATTTGTCAAATATTTGTATTCACAAAAAAAAATAATTTTAATAGCATCAGGAGGTTTTTTTTTTTTTTTTTTTTTTTCTTTTTTTTTTGGGGAGAGGTTTTTGCTATAGGGCACGTGCGCTCGCCAGACAGACAGAGAGACAAAAAAAAAGCGAGAAATCACCCCCCAGAGGGGATGGTCACGCCACAATCCCTTCTCCTCCATTCTCCTCTCGGGATCTTGGGCACGCACGCACACGCGTCCAGCGTGAGTTTCAAGCCACCGGGTCTGGGACGCAAACCGCAGTCGACCACGTGGGAGTCCAGCGACATAGCCATTACGCTAACTGCTGGTCCCAGCATCAGGAGTTTTTATTACAAATTTTACATTCATCTTTTTTCCTTTCAGGTCTCAGATATGAGATATAAAGCTGTCAGAACAGAAAACACACATCTAAAAGGAATGATGGGAGATTTAGACCCTGGACGATACATGGTAATGTGCTGAAATCGTTCACAAAATTGAACAAAGAGATTCCTTAGGTGGTCAGGATTTGCCTAGACCTCATTTCCTAAGCACTTGCTCTGGATCGGGTATTAGGAGTTGGGGTGGTAGATGATCTTACACATCGGTGGAACTTAGTTTTATCATCAGGCTGGAACATTTGGATTTCTAGTTTTCCCCTTTATTCTTTTCTTGAACTGGGCTCAATTCTGATCATTTACCCCAACATGCTATTTCCTTTCGCCCTTGCTTTTGCTGTTTCCCCTGAAATCCTACATCCTACATGGCCCAGTTCAAGGGCGAACCTTCCCTTCAGTGAAACAGCCCCCTAAAGCCCCAGCCAGAGTGAGCTGTCCGTCCTCACTCCTGTTTGGTCTGCCTTGTTTAAGAGCTTGTTGCTGTCTGTGAATGGCAAGTGGGGGACTCGTGTTAATCGATGTTTGTATCACATCAGGAGTAGAGGAAGTGCTCAGTGCATGCTGGTTAAATAAAAAGAGGGATGGTGAATGTTGAGGGTAAGAACTTCTGGGTTAAACCAGTGGCTCTCCGGGTTTATACAAGGCAGCTAACTTACGCAGGCTCCTGCTTCTCATTCCAGTTGTTCACGTAAGAGGCAAGGGTTGGTTTTTATATGAGAATGTTTATGTATTGAGCAAGCTAAATATCATGGTTACTTGTTTACCATTTATTTGCTCTGAGAGGAAATTCTAAAATATTTTACCACTTGAGGGATGGACAGGATAAAAGATGAGCATGCGTGGTGACTGCTCAACCCGGCCTCAGTTTCCTCAGCTATAAAATGAGGAACTTGAATTAGAAAATCTCTGCGGTTCCTTCTATGCCAAGATACTGTGTCTCTCATAGCAGTCCATATTCTAGCCTCTAAAGAGGAGACACAGTCTGTCTTCTTTGTACATCATTATGAATCCTGAGGTTGGAGTACAGACAGACAAATAGTAAAGTTCTGTGAGTTCTCTGTTCCAAAAAAAAAAAAAAAAAAAAACTACATGCACCTATGACTTTTTATTTCTAAACACTGGACACATAAAAATTAAATCAGACTCTGCCCCCAGGAGTGTCTTTTTTCACACACACAATAGTATTCATATTATTATTATTATTGAGAGAGATTTGTGCTACAGGGCACATGTGCTCACTGAAGAGACAGAGAGAAAGTGAGAAATCACCCTCCGAGGGGAGATAGCCAAGCAACAATCCCTTCTCTATTCTCCCCTTGAGATTCAGGGCACATACGCACACACACTCGGCGTGAGTTTTAAGCCGCAGGGTCCGGGACTCCAGGGACTCCAGATGCATTCTTCTTTTTTTAAAATTTCAGTCGACTACATGCGAGTCCAGCAACATAACAATTTCAACACAATAAAAGCCATCTGCTGTTCCCCTATTCTTCTTTTTTATAAATTTCAGTCCAAATGTTTTTACTTGTATTATTATATGTCATCATTCAGCCTGGTATCACTCCGGCTCCTGTAGGCTTTTGGTTTTATTTATTTATTTATTTATTAAGAAGTAATAAGGGGCTGGAAGCTGGAGTGGTGGTGGGCGGCATCTCAAGGTGGCTGGACTCCCAGAATGGCCAACTACAGTCTGAGTCCTGGACCTGCAAATGCAGCTTGCTTTCTCACTTTCCCTTTCTCTCTCTCTCTGGTCAAATTTTAAAAAATAGACAAGTGGGATTACATCAGACTAAGAAGTTTCTGTATGGCAAAAGACACAGTGATTAGTGTGAACAGACAGCCCTCAGAATGGGAAAATATTTTTGAATATGCAAGACAAGGGACTGATAACCAGAATCCACAAGGAACTCAAGCGGCTGTTCTGGAAAAAGACAATCAATCCTATTAAAAGATGGGAGAATGAGTTGAAAAAAACACTTTCTAAAGATGACATACGAATAGCTAAAAGGCATATGAAAAAATGCTCAACATCCCTCATTGTAAGAGAAATGCAGATCAAAACAACAATAGATAACCTAACCCCAGTCAGAATGTCTAAGATTAAAAAAAACAAAAAATGATAAGTGCTGGAGGGGGTGTGGTGAAAAGGGAACTCTCTTACAAAGAACAATAGATTCCTCCAAAATCTACAAATAGAACTACCATATGATCCAGCAATCCCACTCCTTGGTATCTACCCGAAGGACAGAAGAATACTTAATCGAAAAAGTGCTTGCACATCGAATTGCGGCACTTTTCACGATTGCTAAGTCATGGAAACAGCCTAAATGCCCAACATATACTCAATTTTTCATCCAAAAAAACAACAAATCCCTGAAAGGAAATAAAAAGACTTACTGTTGAGTGAAGCCATGCTATGAGGGAGAGGCATTGTATGTCCCCACTTAATATATACCGAGTGTCTGCACTCTAAATGTGTGTATATATATATATATATGTATGTATATATATGTGTATATATATTTTTGAAACATTCTGCTTCTGTTGTTATAGAGTAAAATTATACCATATTTTGAACATTATCTTTAAAATTCAGTATTTTGAGATTTTGAAAGTTGTTTGTAAACTTGCCCCCAATTCGAGTATGGACTGCAGAGGTAATCAGTGGTAACACACTGGCATGTAGCATTCTGTAACTCTTCCTTGCTTAGGTAAATGCATGGAGGGGGTGAGTTGTGTGTTACTTTATAGAAAGAAATGTATGGTATATGCCTTATTCCAATTTTCCTTTGTAAGGTAAATGTCTTTTTATCTTTCCTAATTACCTAGAAAAAAGTATGAACTGGGAGGCTAGCAGGTGGCATGGTGGTTAAGGTACTAGACATTCCCACATGGCCAACCATGGCTCAAGTCCAGGAACTGGTGACTTGCTTTCTCACTTACCCTCTCTCTCTTTGTGTGTGTTTCTCTGGTCAAATTAAAATAAATGAATAAATAAATAAAATTAATTAAATAACTCTTTTTTTAAAAAGTATAAACTCACATAAAATATACATAATTTTTAGTAAACTGAATCATGATTTATATGCCGGTAATTTGTTGTTGGCGTTGCTGCTGCTATTAGAGTGATTTTTGCTTGCACTTGCCGGAGAGACAAAGACAGAGAGAGACAAAACCAAGAAATCACCCCCCAAGGGGTATGGGCACTCTGTAATCCTTTTTCCTCCATTCTCCTCTTGGGATCTTGGATACATATACACACACATGCTCAGAGAGAATGAGGTTAAACCACCAGGTTGAGGACTTGAACTGTGGTCGACTACATGGGAGTCCAGCAACATGACCATTATGCCATCTGTTGGTTCCACATGCTGTAATTTTAGTGCAGTCTTCTTTTGTGTTTTTGCTTCCTCTTTCCTCTAATCTTCTACTCACATCATACTCCACCTACCAGATAATGCACGTTAACTATTTGTTATGCATAATTTTCTACTTTTTCTTATATATGCAGTCATATATCTATTTCAGGATTTTAGCTTTTTTCTTCTTTTTTTTTTTTTTAAGCTTTTTGCCATAGGGCATGTGTGCTCACCAAGAGACAGTGAGAGAGAAATGTATGAAATCACCCCCTGGGGAGATGGCTATGCCATAATCCCTTCTCCTCCATTCTCCTCCTGGGATTTTGGGCTCACATGCACTTGCACCAGATGTGAGTTTCAAGCCACTGGATCCAGGACTCAAACCATGGTCAGCCATGTGGAAGTCCAGCACCTTAACCACTGCATCACCTGCTGCCCCCAAGATTTTAACCTTTTAAAAATTAGATATTATAAATACTTCTCAGTGTCTTGTTTTTGTTCACTCAACAACAGCTGTTGGAATCACTCCTAATCAGTTTATTTAAGTCTATTTCATTCTTTCTAATGACCTAATATTCCCTGCTGTCGATGTATCAAACTCTATTAAACAGTTTTCACAGTTATTTCAACTATAATCTATTCAACTCTGTTTCCAGATTTTTGCATAAGTGAATGATACGGTACAAAAAAAACCCCTTATACAATACATATATCAATACATATATCTTAGAATAGCTTCCTAGGAGTGGGATTGCTGATTTGAAGGATATGTGTGCTTTAATTTTAATAGTTATTGTCAAATCATATTTCTACTCTTTCTACATGAGAAAACCTTTTTTTTTTTCATCCTTATCAGCATTAGGTATTATTGTTCTTTAATTTTTGTCCTCCTGATGGTTGTAAAATTTTTCAATAGACTTTAATTTGCATTTTCCTGACTACAGGTCATCTTTTTTTGTGTATTTGTTGGCACTGTGTACTAATATGAATTAGTTATATCCTTGGCTCATTTTTCTCTTTTGTTGTCTTTTTCTTATCAATTTGTAGCAGTACTTTTCTAAATCTGTTGTAATTTTGTTTATGATACATTTTTGCCATACAAAAATTTTTTAACTTTTGACAGAGACTGACATCCTTATTTATATCTTCTGCATTTCCTTCCTTGAATAACAGTGTTCTTCATACTTCTAGACACACACACACATATAAATATATAGCCCCTAAGATTACTCTTTAAAAGTTTTTATATTTCATCCAAATCTTTAATCCATTTGAATTATAAGTTGCCTATGACATAAAATAGGAAGCTAATTTAAATTTTACATGAACACTGAGCTCAATTTATCCTGTTTCCCCTGATAACTTCCTATTGGATTATATTTGCAACTGAATTAAACTTACATATTAACACCAAAATGTTTGGCACTTTTCCTATAGTAAATTTTCCCATCCAAGAATATGACATGGCTTTCCATTTCTTCAAATCTCATTTTATGTTTTTCAATAAGATCTTACAATTTTCTCTGTATAGGTTCTGGGCTTTCTTTTAAAATTTATTCCCAGGTATTTTACCATTCTTGTCACTGTTATGAATGAAATATTCTCCTTTTCCCCTAGCTAAGAATTTACTGTTAATATAGAAAAAAAAAATCTAAGTTGTCTTATTAATTCTAGAGGGCCTGTAGATTTGTGGTTTTGGGGTTTTCTTAAGAAGACAATCATATCAACAAAGATGGCCTTTTCTACTGTTCATATCAGTTTTTCTTAGTCATATTGCATCTGCTAAAACTTACAAGAAAATATTAAATAATAATAGAAAATGCCAGCAAATTTCCTAAATCCAGACTTTATTTATTTTTCTTAAAGAATTGAAAATTTTATCTTATTTATTATTATTTTTTTAAATTTTATGGGGGACGGGGTAATGAGAAAGCAAACCACCAGGTCTGGGGCTCAAACCACGGTTGGCCATGTGGGAATCCAGTGCCTTAACCACCACACCACCTGCCAGCCTCTAGTTTTTTGTTTTTTGGTTTTTTTTTTTTTTTTAAGAATTACTTTATCATTACTACTTTTGTAAAAATTTGCTATAGAACATGTGCACTCACCAGAGAAAGATGGCAAGAGAGAGAGAAGGAAAAGAAAGAAAGCAAGCCACCAGGTCCATGTCTCAAATTATGGTCAGCCATGTTGGAGTCCAGTGCCTTAATCACCATACCACCTGCTGGCCTCAGCTCCAGATTTTAAATAACATCATTTTAGAGTTTTGCTATTTAGTATAACATTTCTCCTTAATTAATGATCTCCATACTATATTTACATTCCTATTTTAAAGTTTTTATTAAGGATTGCTGCTGGTTTTTATCAAATGTTTTTTCCGCACATATAGCATTATGTGGGTTTTGTCTTTTAATCTGCATTTGTGTAACAGAGTGTGGTTAATAGACTTCCTAAAACTGACCCACATTCAAACTCCTAGAATAACCCTTGGTCATTGAATTCCTTTGATTAGACTGCTACCGAAAGCTGGGGGGCTTACAATTAACAGAAATGTTGTTTTAATGTTGTTTCACATTTCTGGAGGCTTCAAGCCCAAATTCAAGGTGTCAACAGAGCTGTGCTCCCTCTGCAACCTGTAGGGCAGGACTCTTCCTTGCCACTTCGTTTCTGGCGGTCTGCTGTCTGGCGATCATTGGCATTCCTTGGCTGGCACATGCATCGCTCTGATGCCCTGTCTTCATGTGGCCTTTCCCCCGTGCCTCTGTCTTCTCTCAGGTGTCTTCTTCCTGTGTTTCTTCAAAGCATCTTTCCTCCACGTGTGTCTATATCTGGGTCCAAATTTCCCCCTTTTATAGGACACCAGTCATTCTGGATTAGGGCCCACCCTAACCACCTCATTTTAACCCGGTAACCTCTAAAGACTCTATTTCCAATGTAACACATGTGGTACTGGAAGTTAGGACTTAAAAAGTCTTTTTTTTGTTGTTTTTTGTTTGTTTGTTTTACCCCAGGGGAGACACGAACCCATAATAGAGCGATTTTGATATATTATTTTGTCCTATTTAATAATATTGTATTTAAAATTAAGATCTTTGTGTATAAATAAGATTCTCTTTTTCTAATTGTTTTAAAGTTATGCTGACTTTATAATATAAATTGGGTATTTTCTTTTTTTTTTTTTTTAATGCCAGAGGGCATGTGTGTCCATCAGAAAAATAAAGAGAAAGCACTTCCCCCTACCCCATCAGGGCCTGGTAATGCATGGTCCTTTTTCCTCTATTTCCCTGTACCAGCGGGATCCTGGGCATAAGTGCACGCGTGTCCTCTGTGTTGCTGCCAGGGTCAGGATTCATGGTCACCCATGTGGGACCTGGCTCCGTCTGCATAGCACCTAACCACTGCACTACAGGGTCAACCCTAAACGGGGTGCTTTCTGAGCTATGATTGTTTATATAACATTGGAATTACCCACTCTTTAAAGATTAGAAAGAACTTAGATGTGAAACCATCTGGACCTGGTACATCTTCATGTACCTTTTCATTATCTTTCAGAATACATGTATATTTAAATTTCACTACTTCTTCAATCATTTGGTAATTTATTTATTTATTTTCTTTTTTTGGAGAGGTTTTCTTTCTTTCTTTTTTTTTTTTTTTTTTTTTTTTTTGGAGAGGTTTTTGCTATAGGGCGCGTGCACTTGCGAGACAGAAAGTGAGAAATCACCCCCCAGGGGGGATGGCCAAGCCACAATCCCTTCTCTTCCATTCTCCTCTCGGGATCTTGGGCACGCACGCACACGTGCGCGGCATGAGTTTAAGCCACTGGGTCCGGGACTCGAACCACAGTCGACTACGTGGGAGTTCAGCGACATAGCCATTACGCCAACTGCTGGTCCCTTTGGAGAGGTTTTCACTATAGGGTGCGTGTGCTCACCGGAAAGACAGAGAGAGACAGAGAGACAGAAAGCGAGAAATCACCCCCCAAGGGGGTGGCCACGCTGCAATCCCTTCTCCTCCATTCTCCTCTCGGGAACTTGGGCACACACGCACATGTGCCTGGCATGAGTTTAAGCCACCACGTCCGGGACTCGAACTGCGGTCGACTACATGGGAGTCCAGTGACACAGCCATTACACCAATTGCTGGTCCCAGTAATGTTTTTTTTTTTAGAAATCTTTACCCATTTTAACTTGTTTTCTTGTTATGTTTTACACTCTTATTCCTAAGCTTGTATAGTTTAGCATACCAATTTTTTGGTCTTAACTCTGGCTCACAAAGCATTTGTTTCATTAGTATTTAAAATGACTGGTTTTGTGTTTTTCTTTTCATCCATTTTTCCTAATTTCATTAGCTTAAGCTTTTATCAATTAACTTCTCCATCTTGCTTTGTTTTACTTTGGTGCACTTTTTCTAATCTTTTAAAATAAGGAAAGTCTCCTGTCAAATCTATGTTAAAAATCACATAATTAGAAAAGAAAATCCTATAATTAGGTAGTTAATTCTTTCTACAGTCATTGGAATGGATAAATAAACATAGAATTCAATAATTGGTGCTGAAACTTTACCTCAGGCAGCAACAACAAAAAATAAAATATTTACATCATTATTTTTAAGTCTTCTAAAATATGTGATATTTGGATAATATTAAAATAATAATTACTTTTTCCAGACAAGAAAACTATTGATCTGTGAGGTTCATTGTTTCTAAGTAAATATAGCTATGAGCAGACTTCTGCTTGACTGTAAAGCCCCCTGCTTATTTCCCCTCAGGTAAAAAAGTTTCCCACAGGCACCCAGCCAGTGGGAGAAATAGCAGCCCTGCACTCAGTCACCACCTGGTGAATGCACAGGCCCGTGCAGCTCCTGTGTTTCCTCCAGAGACTCTACCGATAACACCAAGCACCTGTTCTCCAAGTGTTCCGGGTCCCAGTGAGATACTTAAATAGTCAAAACTAGCAAGCAGCTCCTCGTTCTAAAAGAGACGTTTTCCTTGGATTCATACAAAAACAAGAGTGCATGGAGAAAAGGATGATTTTTTTTTTTTTTTTTTTTTTTTTTGATAGAGATATTTTTGCTGTAGGGCACGCGCGCTTGCTGGAAAGACAGAGAGACAGAAAGTGAGAAATCATCCCAGGGCAGGAGGTAGGGGATGGCCATGCCGCAATCCCTTCTCCTCCATTGTCCTCCCAGGATCTTGGGCACACACACACATGTACCCAGTGTGAGTTTTAAGCCATCAGGTCTGGGACTCGAACTGTGGTTTACCACATGGGAGTCCAGTAACATAATCATTACACCATCTGCTAGTCCCGAAGAGTGAAGACCTTTTAAAATTCTGTTCTTGGTAGCTAATGAAAAATCAAGTTTATCATGAAAGTATTAATGATCTTGTACTAAGTTTGTATTTATTAATTTTTCTTTGATTTAAGAAAGTTATGAGACCAGGGAACCAGCAGTTAGCGTAATGGCTATGTCGCTGGACTCCCATGTAGTCAACCGCGGTTCGCGTCCCAGACCCGGTGGCTTAAAACTCACGCCGGGCGTATGTGCGTGCATGCCCAAGATCCCGAGAGGAGGATGGAGGAGAAGGGATTGCAGCGTGACCATCCCCCCTGGGGGGGTGATTTCTCGCTTTCTGTCTCTCTGTCTCTGTCTGTCTAGCGAGCGCACGCGCCCTATAGCGAAAATCTCTCCAAAAAAAAAGAGAAAAAAGAAAATTATGAGACCAGTAGATGGCGTAATGGTTATGTCACTGGACATACATGTAGGCGACCATGGTTCAATTCCTGAACCTGGTGGCTTAAACTCACGCCAAGCGTGAGTGTGCCCAAGATCCTGATAAGAGAATGGAAGAGAAGGGATTGCAGCGTGGCGATCCCCCCTGGGGGTTGATTTCTCACTTCCTGTCTCTCTGTCTCTGTCTCTGTCTCAGTGAGCACACTCATCCTATAGCAAAAATTTCTCTAAAAAAATAAAGAAAGAAAATTATGATAGGGGCAGCCTATAGCATAGTTGAAAAGGGGGGCCAGATCCCACACGGCCAACTGCAGTTCAAATCTTGGCTTCAGAGGCTTGAAAACCACATTAGGTGGGTGTGTACATATGCCCAAAGTTCCAACAAGAGAGAGAATAGAAAAGAGACTGTAGCATGACCATTCCCCCATTGCAGGTTGCTTTCTCCCTCTCCCTCTCTCTGTCCTTCTCTGGTGAGTACACACACCCTCTGGTAAAAGTAAAGAAGAAGAAAAATAAAAGAAGAAGAAGAAGAAAAGAAAGGAAAGGAAAAGAAAACGAAAGGAAGAAAGAGAAAGATGTAATGAAATTCGAATTCTGAATCTGTGATAGTTTTGAAGAAGAATCGTTTGCTTTTCACTATCTGTGTGTGCTAAATGAAATAGCACCATAAAAAACTAGTACCTTCACAATGATTAAAACACCCATTTACACACTGAAGACTAACCATAAAACATGACTGAAAGCCATTAACATCTTTCTATAGAAATATTTTGTTAGTCTGATTATTATTGTTGAATATACATAACTAAAAAGGAAAATTGTACAGACAAAATACTATTATAACAGACATAATTTCAAATAATTCAATTGCCTTCATCCTAGTCAGTCCAAGTATATAAGCACCAGGAGGTTTTGCCATTTCAAAAATAAAGAAATGGGGACCAGCAGATGGCATAATGTTACGTCACTAGACTCCCACATAGTCGGTTGTAGTTTGAGTCCCAGACCCGGTGACTTGAAACTCATGCTAGGTGCATGTGCGTGTGTTCCCAAAATCCCGAGAGGAAAATGGAGGAAAGGGATTGTGGTGTGGCTATTCCCCCTGGGGGGGGGGGGGGTGATTTCTTGCTTTCTGTCTCTCTGTTTCTCTCCGTCTCTCTGGCAAGCACATGTGCCCCATAGCAAAATCTCTCTACAAAAAAAAAAAAAAAAAAAAAAAAGAATAAAGAAATGGATTGAAACTGTAGAACTCCAAAATTTTGAAATAAACAAGAACTGAGTAACAGGTCTATAAAATAACTCATTAAAAAATACATGGGTTGGGACCAGCAGTTAGCGTAATGGCTATGTCACTGGACTCCCATGTAGTCGAACACGGTTCGAGTCCCGGACCCAGTGGCTTAAACTCACGCCAGGCACATGTGCATACATGCCTAAGATCCCGAGAGGAGAAGGGATTGCAGCGTGGCCATCCCCCCGGGGGCTGATTTCTCGCTTTCTGTCTTTCTGTCTCTGTCTTTCTGGCTAACACACGCGCCCTATAGCAAAAACCTCTCCAAAAAATAAAAAATAAATACATGGGTTTAGGCCAGCCCCATAGCATTGGTTAGTCACTATAGAGAGAAAGCCAGATCACACATGTTCAATCAGGATCCAAGTCCTGATCTCATTGGCTTGAGAAACATGCTAGGTATGTATGTGTGCATGCTCATGATCCCAACAGGAAGCAGGATTGGGGGGAAAAAGAAGGATTTCAGCATGATCAGTCCCCATTGGGGTTGTGTTCTCTTTCTCTCTCTGTCTATCTCTGTCTGTTTCTTGTACATGCACATGTTACCTCTGGCATAAAAAAAGAGAAGAAATACAGAGGTAGATTTAATTAATGAATGTATACTTTTGCATGATAGCTATCTAGTGGGGAATATATATTCCTGAAATCACTAGAAAAGTATTCAAGCAAAACATAAAATGAGAGAGCTCCACAAAAGGTTGTTGTCAAGGAAAATGGAATTTGCTCTTAAATATAAAACACATAAGTATATTACCTGTGTAATTATTTCAGGTCATGTTCACACACTTATTTAATTATAATACATTCAGAAAATTCTAAGGTTTTGAAAAAGCATTACTATCATTTTAATTAAACCAACACTGGGCCAAAAATAGTCATATATGAAATCTAATTTTATAGAAAAAAGTCTTGAGTAAAAGTTTAATTGAATTGTAAACCACTGGGAATGCTATATTTTGACTGGTAAATGTCTGATTAGGAGAGAAATTTTGAATCTTATCTATGACCTTTTCAACCATACTGGTTTATAAGAATTTTTCCTTTTGAAAGACAAAATTTTATAAGATTCTGCCACCTTTATATTTATTGAAAATCCACTCTAGGGACCAGCAGGTGGCGTGGTGGTTAAGGCGCTGGACACTCCCACATGGCCAACCACGGTTCAAGTCCTGGACCTGGTGGCTTGCACTTTCCCTCTCTCTCTCTCTCTCTCTCTCTCTGTGTCTAACTCGGGTCAAATTTAAAAAATAAATAAATAAATAGATAGATAGATAGATAGATAGATAAATAAATAATTTAAAAAAATAAAATCCACTCTAATTGTAAAACAAGCAATTCTATCTTTTTTAAAAACAAAAGACTACAGATTGCACTTTTATCTTCACTACTATCTTTTAAAAAGTAATTGTTGAGAAATCCTAAAGGCACGGACCTAACAAGTACACAAATACTTTCAACCCTCTTTTTCAAAGAGCACCTTGGTCAATAGACTCAGAAGCATATAACCCTCCCTATATTGTTCTGTGGAAAAATTTGCCTTCCTGGTAAATTTTTTTCTATTCCAACTTGAAAACTTTCCCTAATTCATTAGACAATAAACACAAAATGTAATAAGTAGACTTAACCTTTGAAACAAATAAAAGGAAATAAGTATTTTAATTCCTAAAACATATATATTACTAGACTGTTTACTTATATATATATATATATACACACACACACACACACACACACACGCTAATAAAATAGTAAGTGGATCATTTAAATATGCGATTGTCAAAAATTTTAGAAAACTTATAATGATTTTGTGGGGTGCAAGCCTATATAGGCTTAAATTTAGGAGCTTCAAAAAGAAATTTCTAAGCTTTAACTATTTATAGTCTTACAGACTTTGAACCACAGATATTTGGAGCTTCAAATAAGATGTCGTACTCAATTTATGTTTTTTGTGATAAAATATTACCCTTTTGTAACAGAGAATGAGACTGTTTAATCAGTAGCTACACAATTCACGAAAATTTAAATCATAAGTCTAGAAAGGGCTATATAGTGATTAAGAGCATTTTCATGTGCTTTCAGTATGAGAAAATATCCTGTTGTATTTAAAGTTTGTGAGAAGAAAGTTTAAATACTTCCTTAGAAATCTCTTATATCATTTTAATTCTAAAAGCCTCAGAAATCTAGTTTTACTCTAAGCCTCTTATTTTGTGATTTGACATTTTATATTGTATTCCGAGAATATAATTCAGTGACTCCTGCCAGGTAGCAAAACTTTAGGACTACATTTTTTTAAAACTGTTGATTACTCAGTCAGCTACAACTATAGCCCTTTGGAGACACTGCCTCTTCTACGGCAGGGTCCCTACACACTGCATACTCCCAATCCAGGATCAGGGAACCCTGGTACCCACTCCCAATGATTTCTGCCTCCAATAAAGCCACACCACTACATCTAAATACATAGTCTTGATCACAAAGGGATTCACAGATACCAATGGCACTGATTTCTGCTGAAGAAAATATAGAGTCCACTGAATTGAACCAGAACCAAAGTCAAAGCACACTACTAAATTAACACCATCAGATCCATTTACAATAAAAAGTCCTTCTCTACAAAAGCTATTCTATAAACCTGGAAGAGGGATCCCATAGAATACCCAGATATCAACACAGGGACACAAGAAAATGAGGAAACAAAGAAGCATGAACCCTTGAAGGAACACTGATTCTCCATCTACATACTAAAATGAAAAGGAAATCCAATAAATGCCTGAAAAGGAATTCAAATTAATGACCTTAAGGAAATTCAATGATATGCAAAAGAATTCAGATAAACAATTCAGTGACAACAGGAAAACAATACAGAACATGAGTGAAAAATTCAACGAAGATATAGCTATCACAAAAAAAGAACCAAATGGCAACCCTAGAGGTGAAGAATTCAGAAAATTAAATTAAAAACACAGTCAAGAACATCAACAACAGGCTAAAAAAAGCAGAGTAGATCATTTATGAACTTGAAGACAAAGCTTTTGAAGTAACACAGGCAAAAAAAGAATAAAAGAAAGCTTTTGAGACCTATGAGACACAATTAAATGAGCAAATATTCACATTATAAGAGTTCAAGATGGAGAAGAGATAGGAAGACACATAGAAAACCTATTTTACAAAATAACAGTTCCAAATTTCCCATGTCTAGAAAGACATGGGGGTCCCCAGATTTAGGAAACACAAAAGCTGCCTATACATTCTGAGACATGGTCAAACTGTCAAAAGTCAAAGAAAGAATCCTAAAAACAGATAGAGAAAAGTGTCAAGTTACATAAAAAAGAATTCTCATCACATTAATAGATTTAGCAACAGAAACCTTACAGAGCAGAAGAGAATGGGATGATACATTCAATGAACTGAAAGAGAAACATTTCTAGCCCAAAATACTCAGCTATCCTTCAGAATTTAAGGAGAAATAAATTCTTTCCCAGATAAGCAAAAATTGAGAAAATTCATCACTACTAGTCTAGCTTTTCAAGAAATACTTAAGGGAGTCCTACATCCGGAAGCTAAAGGGAGTTAAATACAATCATGACAACAAGCAGATATGAAACCCACTGGTAGAGCTGCCACGAAAATAAGAAAGAGGATAGAACTAAACCCTAGCACTATAGAAAATCACCAGATGTCAAAGATAATCAAAGAAGAAACAAAGGAAACAGAACAACAACAAAATGCCAAGTCTGCACATAACAATAAGAATCTTGAATGTAAAGGGATTAAATTCCCCATTCAAAAGGAATGGGTCTCTATGCTGTCTACAAGAAGCTCACCTCTGGGACCAGCAGTTAGCGTAATGGCTATGTCGCTGGACTCCCACGTAGTTGACCACGGTTCGTGTCCCGGACCTGGTGGCTTAAAACTCACGCTGGGCGCATGTGCTTGCGTGCCCAAGATCCCGAGAGGAGAATGGAGGAGAAGGGATTGCGGCGTGGCCATCCCCCCTGGGGGGGTGATTTCTCGCTTTCTATCTCTCTGTCTCTCTGTCTGGCAAGCGCATGCACCCTATAGCGAAAACCTCTCAAAAAAAAAAAAAAAAAAAAAAAAAAAAAAGAAACTCACCTCCTCTGTAAAGACATGCATAGACTGAGAGTGAAGGGATGGAAATAGTCCATGCAAAGAGAAAAAAAAAAGTAACCAGGAGCTGCTATACTGATTTTAGATTAAAAAAAGAAAAAGCCTTCATGTCAAAGACTGTCAAAACAGAAAAAGAAGGTCACTACATAGTGATAAAGGGATCAATTCAGCAAGAGGATATTGCAATTATAAATATATATGAACCCAATACTGGAGCACCAAAATATTACTAAACCTAAAGGAAGAGATATAGTCCAATACAATAATAGGTGGAGATTTCAACACCTCATTCTGTTTTGGATAGATCATTCAGACAGAAAATCAACAAAGAAACATTGGAATTCAACTGCACCATAAACCAAATGGACCTGATTTTCAGAGTACTGCACCCAAAAGCTGAAGAATACATATTCTTCTGATCAGCACATAGAATGTTCTCAAGGATAGACTATATTTTCAACCACAAAACAACTTGAACTTTAAAAAAAAAAAAAGGAATCACATCAATTATCTTTTCTGACTTCATGGAATAAAACTAGAAATCAACAAGAACTCTGGAAAATATACGAATATATGGAAACTAAACAACATGTCCTGAATGAAGCATTTCCCTGAATAGAGTCAGTGAATAAATTAAGGCATTCTAAAATGTCTTGAAACAAATGAAAACAGAAACACAAAATACCAAGACCTATGGGATAAATCAAAAGAAGTACTAAGAGCGAAATTTTACAGCAATAAATGACTATGTCAATAAAAAGAAAAAAGAAAGGTATGAGACCAGCAGATGACGTAATGGTTATGTTACTGGACTCCCATGTAGTCGACCATGGTTCGAGTCCCAGACCCAGTGGCTTAAACTCACACCGGGCACATGTGCATGTGTGCCCAAGATCCCAAGAGGAGAATGGAGGAGAAGGAATTGCAGCGTGGCCATCCCCCCTGGGGGGTGATTTTTCACTTTCTGTCTCCCTGTCTCTCTCTGTCTTTCTGGCGAGCACACGTGCTCTATAGAAAAAAACCTCTCCAAAAAAACTCAAAAAGATGTGAATTAAACAACTTAATGATGCATCTCAAGGAAAAACAATTACAAAATTTATGTGGAATCAAAAAAGACCTCGTATAACCAAGGCAATATTGTACCAAAAAAATAAAGTAGGATGCATCTCACTATCCAACTTTAGAGTATATTAAAAAGCAGTGGTTGTTAAAACAGCACACTATTGGCACAAAAATAGACACATAGACTGGGGCTGGCAAGTGGCATAGTGGTTAAGGGCGCTAGACTCCCACATGGCCGACCACAGTTCAAGTCCCAGACCAGGCGGCTTGCTTTCTCATTTTCCCTCTCTCTCTCTCTCACTCTCTTGCTCTGTCCCCCTCTGGTCAAATTAAAATAAATAAAATATTTTTTTTTTTTAAATAGACACATAGAGCAATGTCATGGCCATTCCCCTTCGGGGGTGATTTTTCACTTTCTCTCTCTCTGTCTCTCTCCAGTGAACACACGTGCCCTAAGGCAAAAACCTAAGGAAAAAAATAGATGAGTGGATAAAGAAAACATGGAATATATTGAGTTGTCAGAAAAGTCATGACGCATTTTTGGCATAGAAAAACAGAAAACATCTGTCATGACTTTTACGACAACCTAATATATACAATGGAATATTATGTGGTCATTTTGAAAAGGATGAAATCCTCACATTTCAGACAACATGGATGAGCCAAGAGGAAACGATACTAGGTAAAATAAGATAGGCACTGAAAGATAAATACTGCACGTCTGCATCCATCTGTGGAAACTAAAGGATATGATCACATAGTTGGGGAGTGGAATGGGGGATACCAGAATTCAGGAAGGGGACAGGGAGGGGAAGGATAGAGAGAACTTAGAACTAACAGATACAAAACTGTAGCTAGATAAAGAGAATGAGTTCTAGAGTACTAAAGCACAGTACAGTCATTATAGTTAACAACTATTTAATGTACATTTCAAAACTTCTAGAAAGATTTCAGATGTTCACAAGGCAAAGTAATGATAGATGTGGTGATGTATGTGTTTATTGCCTTGATTTGATAATTACACATTGTGTACATTTGTTAAAGAATCACATTGTGCTCATATATTTGTACAACTATTGTATGTCAATTAAAAACTATAAATTAGGGGAGCCAAACAGTGGTGTGTTGACAAAGTGTAAGATTCTACAAGGCAATCCCATGTGGGATGATTCTGGGTTCCTGGTTCATGTCTAGAGACCTCCCTGAGTACATGAGATAAAGCCTTCCTTATGATCAGGGGCTGGCTGAAGTCTGGAGGTAAATCATGGGGTTAAAACTCTCTTGGAAGTGCTCTCTCTCTGACTCATGGAAGAAATAATTTTTTTTTTCTGGAGAGGTTATTTTTTGTTATACGGCCCGTGCGCTCGCCAGAAAGACAGAGAGACAGAGAGATAGAAAGCGAGAAATCACCCCCCAGGGGGCATAGCCACGCTGCAATCCCTTCTCCTCCATTCTCCTCTCAGGATCTTGGGCACACACGCACATGTGCCCGGCGTGAGTTTAAGCCACCGGGTCCGGCACTCGAACTGTGGTCAGCTACATGGGAGTCCAGCGACATAGCCATTATGCTAATTGCTGGTCCCAATAAATAAATATTTTTAAAGAAATTGAAAATTAATGGGACCAGCAGGTGGTATGGTGGTTAAGGCGCTAGACACTCCCACATGGCCGACCATGGTTCAAGTCCTGGACCTGGTGGCTTGCTTTCTCACTTTCTCTCTCTCTCTCTCTCTGTTCCTCTCTGCTCAAATTTAAATGAATAAATAAAATTAAATAAGATAATTCTTTTTTAAAAAAAAAAAAAAAGAAGAAGAAGTATTAAGCCCAGCTATAGTAACATGCACGGTTGATATTGCTACTTGGTAGGCTTAGGCCATATGGAAGGCCTGGGTTCAATTCCCAGCCTACCCTAAAAGCCAGGCAGGTGGCATGTGCCTGTACTCCCAGCTGGAGACTGAGGCAGGAGGACTGTACATGGCAAGACTGAAAGACTCTGATGTATACACACACACACACACACACACACACACACACAAACAATATATGTATAATATGGGATTGTCAGAAGTCATGACATATTTTCTCTGTTTTTCTATATAGAAATGCATCATGACTTTTCCAACAACCCAATTGATACATGTATCATATATGTATTATATATATATATGTGTGTGTGTGTCATATGTATATATACGTATATATACATATATATACACATACATATATTTGTTAAAAACAACTGTGTGGGAAAAGGCAGAGGGTAAGAAATAGGGGTTAAATATATATATATATATATATATATATATATATATATATATATATATATATATTTGAAACTAGAAATGGAAAATCATTGACGATAACATGCATGATTAAGCCACTATGCAGTATATTCTGGATGGGAAATCACATTTTGTAAACTGTGACAATGCTTAGGGAATTAATATAAATTAAATTAGTTTAAAAAAAAGTTTCAGGAAAAAAAAACTAAAACTGTTTTTCTTGAAATTAAAAAAAATGCATTAAAAATACTTTTTTGATGACTACAGTAAGCTATATAGCCCCAGCAAGGTGCTACTTTATAGTATGTTCATTCTACTCACTGAGGTTTATGCCTAAAGTCAGACTTGTGCTCATGGATATGTATATATCAGCCGTGCTTGCTGAAAATATTTAGATTAATTAAGATCTTTAGTGAATCAATAAAATGAGTGTGGTGGGGGAATGGCATAGAAAGCAACCATGGATACCAGAGACAGTGTGGGAGGAGGGTGGGAGACGGCAGAGGGTGAGAGATAGGGAATCAAGGATGGCAAAAAAAGAAAAATATGCAGGAAACAAGAAATGGAAAATTATTTGTTGACCATAACATGTATGTTATTGTGCTTGATTGAGCCAATATACAGTGTATTCTGGATGGAAAATCTCATTTTGTATGTTGTAATGATGTACAGTGAATGAATAAATAAATAAATTCAAATAAATAAATAAATTCAAATTTTAAAAAAAACTGTGTGATACTAGCACAACTTAACTGTAAAATCAATAGGCTAGACTAGTTCAGGATTAGACCCCAAACTATGTGGATTTAGTATATTATTTTTTGCATTATTCAACAGTAGGGATGAATGTTTTAATCAACATGTGATAGGAATGGTTAGAATAACTGATTATTGGGCCACCTTGTAGCATGGCGGTGAAAGCAATTGGAACCCACATGGCTGATTACATGGTTTGAGTCTCATACCTGCAGGCTTGAAAAGCACACCCACCAAGCACATGTGCATGCATGCTTAAAATCTGGACAGAGAATAAAGGAGAAGGGATCACAGTGTGGCCATTCCCGAGAGGATGCTTTCTCACTCTCCCTTTCTCTGTCTCTCTCTGGCAAGCATATATTCCCCACAGCAAATTTTAAAAAAAGAAAAAGACACCAGGTACATGTGTGTGTAGGCCCAAAATCCCCAAAGGAGGAAGAAATGGAAGAGAAGGGATTGTGGCATGACCATCCCCCATGGGGATACTTTCTCACCTTCTCTCTCTCCCTCCCTCTCTTTCTCCCCCCCCCCCCCCTCTCTGTCGCCCACAAGTCAACAAACTCTCTGGCAAACTTTCTTTTTAAATTATTGACTTATTGTCTTCTCTCTCCCTTTATACCACAATTAATTTCAAATAAACTAAAGAATTAAATGTAAAATAATGAAATTATAAAATACAGGTGACTATTAAATAGATTTTAAAATGAGAAGAAAACTGAAATATAAAGAAAGTCACACACAAAAAAGAAAGACTGATAGATTTCACTAAATATAATTTTTAAAAAAAAACTCTGGAGGGACCAGCAGTTAGCATAATGGCTATGTCGCTGGACTCCCATGTAGTCGACCGCGGTTCATGTCCTGGACCCGGTGGCTTGGAACTCATGCCAGGTGCGTGTGCGTGCATGCCCAAGATCCCAAGAGGAGAATGGAGGAGAAGGGATTGCAGCGTGGCCATCCCCCCTGGGGGGTGATTTCTTGCTTTCTGTCTCTCTGTCTGGCGAGCGCATGTGCCCTATAGCAAAAAAAAAACTCTCCAAAAAAAACTTCTCTGGATAAAATGTACAACACAATAAAATTAAACCTCAAAATCACATGAAAAACATTTTCAACTAATTTATGAAACAACAGATTATTATACCTAATGTTTAAAAAATTATTATTTAAAATTAGTAAGAAAAACACAAATACCCTAATGGCAAAAATAAGCAAAGAACGGGACCAGAGTTAACGTAATGGCTATATCGCTGGACTCCCATGTAGTCGACTGCGGTTCGAGTCCTGGACCCGGCAGCTTAATCTCACGCCAGGCACATGTGTGTGCATGCCCAAGATCCTGAGAGGAGAATGGAAGAGAAGGGATTGTGGCGTGCTCATCCTCCCTGAGGGCATGATTTCTCGCTTTCTGTCTCTCTGTCTCTCTCTGTCTTCTGGCAAGCGCACACGCCCTATAGCCAAATAAAAAAAAAACTCTCAAAAAAAAAGCAAAGAACACAAATAGACAATTGACAAAAGATGGAGTAAAAATGCCAGTAACCATATAAAAATATACTGAACTTCCTTCCAAATAAATAAAAATTTCTATGATGGGGGGGCCTCAAAAAGTCTATGGAAAAATTATGAAAAAATTATGTATGAATTTCAAAATTTTTACACCAAAATCAACTCAAGTATTTTTTTTTGAAGTCCTCTCATATTTTGTCTATCAAGTTAGCAAATTTTATGCAATGATAATATTAAATGGCTGTGAGTATGATAAGATAGGCTGTTTAACACATTGGTGTTTTGAATTTATGAGATTTATGGGGGGAAAGTTAGCACTTTTTATCAAGTCCTCAAAAATATTTGAGGACTCAATTGTCCCATTTCTTGGAATATACCTAAAGAAATTCATTCCAGTGAGAGCCAGTATATAGAAATAAAAGAAAAAGAAATACAGACCCAGATTTGTGTATAAGGAAATCAATTCAGTCTTACTTATACTTAATTTTGAAAACAAACTAAATATTTAATAATAAAGAAATAGTTAAACACCACATCAATGTGGCTCAAATGAAAGGGTCTTTTCAATACACGTGTTCAAACACACAGAAACTATGCATCACTTAGGCCAGCAGGTAGCATGGTGGTTAAGGTGCTGGATTCCCACATGGTTGACCATGGTTCAAGTCCCACACCCACTGGCTTGAAAATGACAACAAATAAATAGATAAATAGGGGCCAGCAGGTGGCATGGTGATTAGGGTGCTAAACTCCCACATGGGTGACCATGGTTCAAGTCCTAGATCTGACAACTTGCTTTCTCACTTTCCCTCTCTCTCTATCTTTCTCTGATGAGCACACATACCCTGTAGCAAGTTGGGAGATTATAATAATGATAAATAAAATTAAATTAAAATAATTTTTTAAAAATTTTAATTAAATAAACAGATAAATAGTAAAAAGAAAAGAAAATGTGTACCACTTATTAAGGGACAATTAATTTAATGATAGTTTATTTTATTCTCTAGCACATGGACTTCACTAACAGGGAACATTCAAGACATACATCTATTAACAAACTGGAATATGAGAATGAAAGGCTCCGAAATGATCTTGCAAAACTCCACATCAATGGAAAATCATCATGGACTAGTCAAAATACCTATGAAGAAACAGGAAGATACACCTATCAAAACCAAATAAAAATGGAAAAAAATGAAGATAGGTATGCTGGCTCCATTATATAAGAACACAGTGTTAGTTTAAAAGCATTTAATTGGGGTCAGCTAAGTAGTATGGTGGTTAAAGCAGCTGGATCTCACATGGCTGACTATGCAGTTCAAGTCCCAGACCTGGCAGCCTGGAAAATACACTGGATGCATGTACATGCATGCCCAAAATCCCAAGAGCAAAATAGAGGAGAAGGTACTATGCCATGGCCATCCCCTAGAAGGGTTATTTCTCACTTTTCCTCTCTCCTTATCTCTGTCTCTCTTTGGCAAGAATAATGTGCCCTATAGCAAAAAAATGTAAACAAACAAAAATCACATTTAATTGACCTTTTTAAAAATAATCAAATTGCAATAGCAGATGGCATAATGGTTATGTCACTGGACTCCCACCTAGTTGACTGTAGTTCAAGTCCCAGACCTGGAGGCTTAAAACTCACACTGGGCTTGAGACCAGTAGTTGGCGTAATGGCTATGTCATTGGACTCCCATGTAGTCAACTGTGGTTCAAGTCCTGGACCCGGAGGCTTAAACTCACGCCAGACGCATGTGCATGCGTGCCCAAGATTTTGAGAGGAGAATGAAGGAGAAGGGATTGCAGCATGGCCATCCCCCCTGGGGGGTGATTTCTTGCTTTCTGTCTCTGTCTTTCTGGTGATTGCATGCGCCCTATAGCAAAAACCTCTCCAAAAAAAAAAAAAAAAAAAACTCACACTGGGCTCAAGTGCACATGTATTCAAAATCGTAAGAGGAGACTGGAGAAGAGATTGTAGCATGGCCATCCCTCTGGGGAGTGATTTCTTGCTTTCTGTCTTTCTCTCTCTCTGGCGAGTGCACATGCCCTATGGCAAAAATCTCTCCCTAAAAATAAATAATTCTAACTTTATACTCTTACGTTTAAGATTTATTGTTAAAAGATAGTTTAGATCCATTATTTTATAATTAATCTATGTTTCAACAGCTTCTAAAAGATAATAATGAAATGGGTTAAGTGTTAGAGTGCATTTTAGTTCATTAGTCACTTCAGACCACTTTTGATAACTGTCATGGCATACAAATAAGTAAATCTTATCTTTTATGTCATGAGGATAGAGAAAACTAGATTTTCATATGCTATATATATTGTTCAAACAAAACAAAATATAGAAAAATGTCACTTTTTTTTTGGAGAGATTTTTGCTAAAGGGTGCATGCACTTGCCAGACAGACAGAGACAGAGAGACAGAAAGCAAATAATCACCCCCCCCCCCCCAGAGGGATGGCCATGCCGCAATCCCTTCTCCTCTGTTCTCCTCTGTTCTCCTTCGTTCTCCTCCGTTCTCCTCTTGGGATCTTGGGCACGCACGCACATGCGCCCGGTGTGAGTTTTAAGCCACCAGGTCCGGGACGTGAACCACGGTTGACTACATGGGAGTCCAGCAACATAGCCATTACACTAACTGCTGGTCCCATAGGAAAATGTCACTTCTGACTTACTTTCTAGCTGTGGCAACAAACACCAGTTATTTCATAAGGAAGGAATCTCTGCAGAGAAGTTTTCTCCACGAGAGAAGTGTATGGAAAATCAGTATCTGCTGCCCATATTATTCTCATGCTCTTAAAATGTCTTAGTTCAAAATTTAAGTAAATATATTGATCATAAAAATAGGCTAATTGTATTTTATTGGGTCGTCAGAAAAGTCATGGATTTTACATAGAAAAACATATCATGACTTCTCCGACCACCCAATAATAACATATTTATGGAGTCAAAACTGTTAGAGGCTTTTCACTGTTTCTCCAAACTTGGATAATGATCAGCAAAATATAACTAAGTTTCTTTTCTATATGATTTTTCAGAGCCACTTACTTGTCAATTTATCCTGTATGTTTCCAAGAAAGTACATGGTATACCATATGCCCCAAACTTATTTTATATCAGATCTATTAATAGTCTATGGTGCTGAGACAGTTAATTAATAGGTCTAGACCCAATCTAAATACAGCTATTGCTCAGAAGCCCAAAATACTTAGCATGAAGAACCTTACGTATTGTTTTCATATGATAGAATTAATAGTTACAACCTTGAAAATTTGTTTAACCTTTGTCACTCTCAATTTCCCATATGACAAACAGGACTAATAATTATAGTGTGATGGCAAGGATTATAGAAGAAAATCCACGTAAAGTATACAGTTCCAAAAATATTAGCCATTATTACTGATATTATGACTTTTACAAAAGTATTCAAAATTTTAATATTACTATTTAACAACCTTATCATGTCTAAAGTATATTTTGATGACTAGAGAAACAGCTGGGGACCAGCAGGTGGCATAGTAGTTAAGGAGCTAGACCTCCCACATGGTCGACCGCAGTTTGAGTTCCAGACCCAGCAGCTAGAAAATCAAGCTGGGCATGTGTGCATGTGTGCCCAAGATTCTGAGGAGAATGAAGAAGAAGGGATTGTGGCGTGGCTATCTTCCCTGGGAGGTGATTTCTCACTTTCTCTCTCTCTGTCTCTGTCTCTTTCTCTTCAGCAAGCCCACATGCCCTATGGCAAAAAGTCTTAAAAAGGCTGAATCTTTTAAGAAAAAAAAAAAAAAAAAAAAAACAGGTTTTTGCCTTAGGGCACATGCACTCGCTGGGGAGAGAAAGAGAGAGAGACAGACACGGTGAGAGGGAAAGTGAGAAATCACCCCCGAGGGGATGGCCACACCACAGTCCCTTTACCTCCATTCTCCTCCCAGGATACTCATGCACATGTACCCAGCATGATTTTCAAGCCACTGGATCCGGGACTCGAACTGCAGCTGATTATGTGAGAGTACAACAACATAACCACTACATCGCCTGCTAATCCTAAAACTGTTGAATAAGACATTTCCTTGAGATAGTTCTGTGGGGTACGGATGAGGCTCATCTTTGTAAGTCAGCATACCCAGTTCAATGGTGGGATAAGTCTGTAAGTCCATGGGACAAGTTAAAAATCTGTCTGTTCCACCTTCTTGTGGGTATAAGACAGCTCGCTCCAACTTTGGCCACCTCAGCTCTGTATATGTTAGAAGGAATTCTAGTCTGAAGTAAAAAGTAGCAGGCACTCAAAAGAGCTGAATCCCTTCTGCAGGTGGTTAAGGAAGGGCATGAAGGAAGACTGGCTGCTGCTCCAAGAAAGGGTGAGATGAGAGGTCAGGTGCAGCCGTGGGCGGGGCGGGGGTGGCACCGCAGCAGCGTGAAGCTGTGTGGGGCGACGCAGGAGATGAGTGAGCCACAGCCAGGGCCACTTCTCTCTGGGTGTGCCTCCACTGACTGGCCAGCGTGGCTGAACACTTGTCCAATGAGGTCTGATCTTGATTTTGGTGTAAGAGTATATTTTCTAATATAAAATAGACTCTTTAAAATGTGCCTCCCTACTGTATGGATTCAGCTGTCCACAGGTCAAATCGTGACTCCCATTTCCTCATTGTGAGCGAAGAGCAGGCCCCTAAAGATCCGATGGGGTCTTCCTGTGTCCGTTAGCCAGGCCCCAGTCTGTGTTCAGCACCGCCTGGCTGCAGAACACTGCTTCCTGTTCCTTGTTCATTGGGAATTAACTTTGACAGTCTTGGATCAAGGTACCAGGTATTGTTATTTAAACAGAAAGATAGTTACTCTACCTTTTATTATTTTTTAAAAGTATTTTTATTGTTTGGGTTGCCCCTTTTATCTCTTTGTCAGGTAGTACCGAATGTGTTAAAAGCGTGTAACAAAAGCAAGACAGTAGGGGACACGGGAAGCAACACAAGACGTAAAATGCTCAGCAGGAGACAGTCTTAATAAGCCGTTCGACTACCGCTCCTGCTGAAAAGCCTTGTGTCCTGCCAGTTTCATTTATTGAGAGTTTCATTAAATTTGTTTTAATGCCTTGTCTGATTTCAGTGTTCTCCAGTGACCTGGATTTTAAAAGAAACAGCATTTCAAATGTTCTGAATAAATTATTACCATGTAAAACCTACTAAGGGGAAGAGTTGTTGAGAGGCAAGGACACTGTGAACTCACCAGCAGAGAACTGTAAAGCAGATACCTCTCTATTAATTTTAGCAAGTGAAAACCAAAAATCTTTCTTTCCCTCCCAAGACAGCTCAGGGAAGTCAGATAGTGAAAGCTATGCATATGCATTTGTTAGGTATTGGTTAATTGGAAAACATATAAGTCAGCTTTATACATCAATAGCTATTGCAGTAATGTCTCATTAAATTATTTTGGGAAGGAAAAACCTTTTAGGTAAAAGTGTATGAAGATAACTTCATGAAATTCAAAGCACATACTATAACTTTAAGGTAATTCTTGCTTTTAACTGAGGAAGATTATGTGTAATGCGTTATTAAAATAACCTTTTATTCACTTTGAAGCAACTCAGATTTTGTTTTTCACTCCTGTTCTAAGCAAAAAGAAGGTGTTTTTGGTGTTTTTTTGTTTGTTTTTTACAGAGATTTTTGCTATAGGGCATATGCACTTGCCAGAGAGAGAGAGACAGAGAGACAAAAAGTGAGATATCACCCCTGCCCCCAGGTAGATGGCCACACAAGCAATCCCTTCTCCCCCATTCTCCTCTCAGGATTTTGGGTACACACGCACATGCACCCAGTGTGAGTTTCAAGCTGCTGGGTTCGGTACTCAAATTGTGGTAGGCCATGTGGGAATCCAGCAGCTTAACCATTACACCATTTTCTGGTTCCAATAAGAAGGGTTTAATGCTCATCCTTTTTTTCTTTTTTTAAAGAGGGATTTTTTGCTATAAGGCGCGTGTGCTAGCCAAAGAGACAGAGAGAGACAGAGAGACAGAAAGTGAGAAATCACCCCCAGGCTAGATGGCCACACCAAATCCCTTCTCTTCTATTCTTCTCTTGGGATTTTGGACACACATCCACACATGCCTGGTGTGAGTTTCAAGCCACCAGGTCTGGGACTCAAACCTCAGTTGGCTATGCGGGAGTCCAGTGACATAACCATTGCACCATCTGCTGGTCTCAATGCTCATCCTCTTAAAATATTAAATATTTTAGGATATTCCTAAGGATTTGCTTTCCAATAGCATAGTTACTCAGCACTTTTACTTAAAAAATGTTATGAGATGTAATTGAATTGTTGAGGATGTATTAAATACTGTTTTTAAAAGTGAAAGTTTTGAAGTTTCTGGATAATTTACAAGCTGATTTTGGATAGTGGTATCCAAAGCTATTCTTATATAACCACATTAGTGACAAACTGGTTTTGTATTAAATGGAGTTTTATCTCTATATAAGATACATACTTAAAAGTGAATTTATGGTTTTAAAAGATGTATCACATACTGGAAAGATTTAGCAGTTGCAAACATTAATCATTAAAATGGCTTCAAGTCTAGCTAATAAATTAAAAGTTTCTAATACCAAGACCCCACAAAGTCAGCAGATTAGTCATAACTGCTCACAGGGTCCCTTGTCAAGGAATGAATAGTCATCTAGAAGCCAAAAATAAGTTGAGAAACATTTGTCCCGTGGCATTGCTCAGAAAGGACGGCGGCCCAGTCTAGGCTAGAAAACCATGAGCACTTGACAGGGGAGGGAGCTTCTGTGGAGTGCTGGAAGAATAGGCTGAAAGGGTTAAATCAGCAAAGTTTGAGAAGAGAGCTTGTTCCATGCTAAGGACATTTTCCTAGAGCCCAAGGAGAAATAAGTGGAGGGATAGAATTGGCTGCACATGTCAGACAAACCCTGAAAACTGCGGAGCTGACTCAAGTCTCAAGTGAGTACAGTTCTGCTCCCCGACTCAAAGCAATTGGGGTCTGCCCTCCTGGCGAAATCAGGCCGCAATCTTGGAACAGGGCCTGCCGACGAACTAATTGAATAGATCAGCTTGTGAGGTGATATTAAAAGCCTTCTGAAATAATTTTTAAGATAGCTTTTAAATTGATATATGTCGCACTTAATGCAAGGTGGTTTTATGAAGTATTTGAATAGCTATATTCTTGAAGAATGTGTCAGATATAAAGATGATTTAAAACAAAAGTACTGCATAATGTAGTCTTTCTTTTCAATCTCTACATTTTATTGATTTTACCATAAAAGGTATGTTCCTATATAAATTTTAGTAATTAACACCGTAAAACTGTATCTATACATTCAAAGCAAAATAGATAATTGAGATAATTACTTAGGTAATTTAGTACAAATAATGCTTTGCCTGAAATCTTTGTATAACTGAGATTACAGAGAGATATATATTTCTTGAATCATATCTGTAATTATCTTTTCTCCCGCCACCGTGCTTTGAAATATAGATAGTAGCCTCATTCAAATTAAAAGGTTCAGCTAAAGATTACATGCAGATGTACTATGCAACTGTCATAATTCTATTTGAATCGTGAGATGTTTCATCTTATTGTGCACATCATAAACCATGTTATTTCAGTTTAATTTGCTGTTCTGTTTCCATGGTAATTACGGTTTGAGAGAATGGGTTAAAAAAAGATTTATTTCAAGATAAGTACAAAATGGAAAACATGTTGTGTTTGTTTTTATGTACTAATTTACAGATGCTTCACTGCACTTTTATTGCTGTTTGTATGAACAGCTTTGAAATGTTTGTATAATAAGAAACAAGTCTATATAGATTAGGCAGACTTTGGGTATGAACAGAGAAAAGTAATGTGCATTTTTTTTAACTGCGTTAAATTAAAATACAAAGGCTTTGAAAATGGTTAATCAATACCTGTAGGAAATCTAAATTATCAGTAAAAATAAGTCATTTTAAATTGAAGAAATTTTATGTTTTCATGGTCTTTGCTGATTTGATTAAATTTAAACCTTTTTTTTTTCATGAAAGATATCTAATCCCAAATAGCCCATATTGTTACAACTTTCTTGTAATATGTTAGGCTAAATTAGTTTGTTCCTTTATGGTTCATTTGTTTAGTCAATAAACCAAAACTTCAAATCTCGCTGTTTTTTTTTTTCTTCCTTTTTTAGTTTCGTTTCTACCCTATATTTTAGCACTAAACCCAAATACTATACTGTGACTTACATCCAAATTGTAGAGTTTGGAGTGAAGAAAATTTGAATTTGGGTTCAAAATCTTGAATCATCATTTCTTAGCAATTTATTCTCATTTTTTTTTTTTTTGGAGAGGTTTTTTTTTTTTTTTTTTTTTTTTTGCTATAGGGCACGTGCGCTCAGCAGACAGACAGAAACAGAGAGACAGAAAGCGAGAAATCACCCCCCAGGGGGGATGGCCACGCCGCAATCCCTTCTCCTCCATTCTCTTCTCGGGATCTTGGGCACGCATGCACACACACCCGGTGTGAGTTTTAAGCCACCGGGTCCGGGACGCGAACCGTGGTCGACTACGTGGGAGTCCAGCGACATAGCCATTACGCTAACTGCTGGTCCCTCATTTTTAAAGTAAATGATTGGATAAATAATTTAACTTTAAATTTTTTTTTTCTCGAGCAAGGAAGAAAAAAAAGACAGGGGACCCCCCCCCCCAATAGGATCTTGTCATGCCACCATTGCCATCTCCCCTTGTTGGCCAGCCAGAATCATAGGTGTGCTCATGGTGGGGAAGGACGGAAGGACGGCCAGCATGTTCAGATCAACCTGGGATCTGAACCCTAGGCCTTCCCATATAGCTTCAGTATTGCAGATCAGCGCCCTGCTGCCTGTGCCATCAGTACTGCTTTTAAATAATTTAACTTTTAAGTCTTAGTTTCCTCATTTGTAGACAGTATTCACCTTGTTAGGGTTATTTTGAAACCAAACAAATTTAAAAATAATAATAATGCCTAATCTACATTGAGCTTTTACTATGTGCTGGACATTGTGTTCTAAGTGTTTTACCTACGTTAATCATTCAACTCTCATAACACCCCCCTTTTCTGGTAAATTAGAAAATTAAAATCCCAGAGAGATAAAAATCATCTGCTCAAGTTCATACAATTAATAAGTAGCAGAGCTTAGGACATGATATAAATAGAAAACATGTTATTAGTTATTAAGCCCTATAGAAGTTGGAGTTATTATATAGACTTGTTTTAGCATAAAAAAAAAAAAAAAGAAAGAAAGGGAGGGAGGGAGGGTAGAGTCTGATTCTGTTAAGAAAGCCAGTGAGATTAAGTGTAATAAAGCAGCAGTCCCCAACTTTTTGGCACCAGGGACCGGTTTCACGGAAGACAATTATTCCATAGAGTGTGGAAGGGGATGATTTGGGGATGATTCAAGCATATTACATTTATTGTGCACATCATTTCTATTATTATTACATTGTAATATATAATGAAATAATTATACAACTCATCATAATGTATTATTTGCAGCTGTTCCCCAGCACTAGTATCACTGCCTCAGCTCCACCTCAGATCATCAGGCATTAGATTCTCATAAGGAACACACAACCTAGAGTCCTCACACATGCTGTTCACAATAGGGTTCACACTCTTATGAGAATCTAATATCACCACTGATCTGACAGGAGGTAGAGATCAGATGGTAATGTGAGCAATGGAGAGCAGCTGTAAATAGAGGTGAAGCTTCACTGGCTTGCACCTGGCTCACCTCCTGCTGTGCAGCCTGCTTCCTAACAGGCTTGCATTTATAAGGTTGGGTACCCTTGTATTAGAGAATAAAAAAGAGTACCTGTTTAGAATATCAAGGGCAGTGGTATTAGCTGTCTTTGAGATCTTTCTGAAACTGGCTTTATGTTATTTATTATAATTAAATGGCAAAAAGAAACAAAAGTAAAACACAGGGAAGCAATATAGATAATAGAATTTTTTAACAGTTACTAAGTTTTCTGCTTCATTATTAATCATTCTCGATCTTTTAAGTGAATTAGAAATTATTCATCAGAAAAATCATTTTCAAAGAAATACCCAGACAACAAACATTTCGTTGTTTTCCCCCTAATTAGACATCAGAGAAATTAAAAAGCAAACATGTGTCACTGAGATCAACCACAACCATTCCTTCTGTTTTAGACTTAGCCAAGATTGTGAGCCAAATAGAAGCACCACGCCTGCATTGCCACCTTTGCCCTTTCAAACCAAAGAAATGACAAGTCCTTTGATTAGTGACGATGAAGTATTCCCACTGGTGAGTTGCTGGTTGTTGGATTTATTTTTTTCCTTTAAGGGGTAATTATTTGTACATTGATACCAATATAATGATGTACCTATTCCTTTTTTTTTTTTTTTAAGTCACTCCTCACATAGGACTTTGAGGTAGGTCTGCAAGTCATTTGACCCTAACTATCTATAGAAAGAGAAGAGATCCATAATGTTTCATGAAGTATTTCAGTTGACCTCCAGTGCAAGCCAGAATTACCAGTGATGCTTTTTGAAAACGCAAGTACAAGGGGTCTTTAAAAAGTTTATGGGAAATGAATGTTACGAAAAAACTATGCTTGCATTTAAAAAAATTTTGCACCAAAATCTGCTTGCATTTTAATTCCACATTTCCATCAACTTTTTGCAGTCCCCTTGTGTTTGACACTGGTCCCTGGTTCTTCCATGAGCCCTCTAGGATCTGTATATTTTAAAAAGCTACAAGTGACCTTTTGTGCCTGTTTGAAAACATCTTTTTTTATTTACTCAGACATGCATTCAGAAACATGTACGAATAATAAACGGACAGCTTAGTGAATTGTCACAAAGGGAACATATCAATGTGACTAGCAATAAGTCATAAAAAGGACATTATCAGCACCGGAGAAGCCCCTGCAGTCAGTCCCCTTCTAGTCCCTACTTCCACTTGTTCTTAAGATAACCACTACCCTGACTTTTTACATCAGCAATTAGTTCTGCTAATTTGCAAATGTTATATAAAGAATATTGTACGATATGAAGCGATTTTCAAAAAGTTTATGGAAAACATGTATTATGAAAAAAACTATTTCAGAAAATGTTTCATGTTAAGTTCTTGTTTAAATTCCATTTTTCCCGTAAACTTTCTGGAGTTCTCTCAGATGTATTGGGCTATTAGAAAAGTCATGATGTATATTTCTACATTTTTCTATGCAAAAAATGCATCATGACTTTTCCAACGACCCAACATTTTGTGTCTGGCTTCTTTTTTTTTTTTTTTTTTTTTTAGAGAGGTTTTTGCTATAGGGCGCATGTGCTTGCCAGAGAGACAAAGAGATAGAAAGCGAGAAATCACCCCCCAGGGGTATGGCCACGCCACAATCCCTTCTCCTCCATTCTCCTCCCAGGATCTTGGGCACGCATGCACACGCGCCCGGCGTGAGTTTAAGCCGCCAGGTCGGGAACCCAAACCGCGGTCGACTACATGGGAGTCCAGTGACATAGCCATTACGCTACTGCTGGTCCCTCTGGCTTCTTGTTTTTGAAATTCATCATCATTCATATTGTTTTCTATAGCTATAGTTTATTGGTTTTAATCTATAGTATGGTATTGTATATAAATATCAAACACACTGACACTAAGTTTATCCCACTTTTAATGGACATTTGTATTTTTTTTCTAGTTTGAGACTATCATAAATAATGCTGCTAAAAATATCCTTGTGCATTTCTTTTGGTACACACATATCTGTCCCTAAGAGTGGAATTACTCTCCAGAAGATGTGGATACGGTCATTTTTTTAGATATTGCCAAACTTTTCCTAACCATCTGGGCCGATAAATACCCCCAACAAGTAGTATATGATGAGAGTTCTCCTTGCTCTAAATTCTAACACTTGATATTTTTGGTCTTTTTAATTTTAGCCATTATAGCCAGTGTGTAGTACTATCCTGTGTGGTTTTAATTCATATTCTCTGGTGCATGGTTAGGTTGAGGGCCTTTACATGCTTATTGGCCATTTTTATATCCTCTTTGCAAAGTGTTCAATTTCGTTGCCTAATTTTCTGTTATATTGTCTTTATTTATATTGATTTTTTTAGGAATTCTTTATATATTCTGGATATAAATCTTTTGTTGTATGTGTTGCAAAAATTTTCTTCCTCTCTTACTTTCCTCTTCATTTAATGATATCATTTGATGAATGAAAGTTTCTAATTTTGGTATATTCATATATATATATGAATTTTCTCCTTTATGATTAGTATCTCTGGTGTCCTATTTTAAACTTCTGCCTGTCCCAAGGTTATAAAAATATTATCCTATGTCAATTTCTAGAAGTTTTGGTTCTTTACTTTCTTTTTTTAAAAAAAATTATTTTTATGCCATAGGGCACATGCACTCTCACTAGAGAGAGAGAGAGACAGAGAGAGACAGAGAGGGAAAGGGAGAAATCACCCCCAGGGGGAATGGCTGTGCCACAATCTCTTCTCCACTCTCCTCTTGGGATTTGGGGTACACATGCACACAGGCCTGGCATAATTTTCAGGTTGCTGGGTCCGGGACTCGAACTGCAGTTGGCTCTGTGGGAGTTCAGAACCCTTAAGCACTATACCATGTGCTGGTCCTGATTCTTTTTTTTTTTCCTTTGGAGAAGTTTTTTGTTATATGGTGCGTGCACTCAACAGAAAGACAGAGAGAGACAGAGAAACAAAAAGCAAGAAATCACCCCCCAGGAGGGATGGCCACACCACAATCCCTTCCCCTCCTTTCTCCTCTCGGGATCTTGGGCACACACGCACATGCACCCGGCGTGAGTTTAAGCCACCGGGTCCAGGATTCGAATCGTGGTCAACTGCATGGGAGTCCAGCGACATAACCATTATGCTAACTGCTGGTCCCGCTGGCCCTGATGCTTTACCATATTTAGATGTATGATTCAACAGAATCAACTGGTTAAGGGTGCTGGACTCACATATGCCTGAGTGCGATTCCAGTCCCGGACGGTGGCTTGCTTTCTCACTTTCTCTCTCTCTCTCTCCCTCTCTCTCTCTCACTCTGTCCCTCTCTGGTCAAATTAAAATAAATACATAAAGTTAAATAATTAGTAAAAAAAAAAATTATTAAACACAATAATCATAGTTTTTTAAAAGATACATAGATTTTTTTTTAACCTCAGAAAGTAAGTAGTAATATTTTCAGTATACTTTCAAAATGCACACTTTTAAGTAGTAATACTGCAGCAATTACCTTCTCTTGTATTCAACGTGCTTACGCAATTGTCAGTGACACTCCGTTACACACTAATATGGGATACAATTATTTTTCATCGTAACAGAAAATGTTCAAATGGAATGAGGTAGCCCATGAGTATGTTTTTTTACTTTTCTGAGTATTAGTAGAGAATAAAAGTCAGATTTATGCTATTAGAGAAAGAAAAGGTTTAAAACCATTAACTTTTGAGATCGCGAAAGCCCTGAAAGAAAACTCTCATCTGTTCTAGGACTGGGCACTGGGAACTTAATCTGTGGTGGAGGCTTTAAAGTCTTCTTGGAGATGTGACCAGCCCGCTTTCTGGGTCCTGCAGTTTCCACCCATTGACTTCCACCCATCTTCACTTCCATCAATACCATTCCTACCAAAACCACCGATGACCTGGCTGCTAACAAAATGCACACTTTTAAGTGTCTATCTTTAACTCTTACGTTCTCTGGCTTGTGACACTATTCTCCTGATTCTCCTGCAGTCTCTCTGGTTCATTTACCAGTCTGCTTCTAGAGCTCTCTCTCCTATGTTTATATCTTAAATATTAGTGTCCTTTATTCATTCATAAAATACACATGCACTAAGCACCCATTTATGTGGGTCCTGTCATAAACACGTTGTGTTGTTTTGTTATGTTTTGCTATAAGGTACATACACTCACTAGAGAGAGAGAAAAAGTAAAAAATCACTCCCTGGGGGTGATAACCATGCTGCAATCCCTTCTCCATTCTCCTCTCATGCATGCACATGCACCCAGTGTGTTTTTCAAGCCGCAAGGTCCAGCATGTGAACTATGCAGTTGGTCATGTGGGATCTAGCACCTTAACCTCCATGCCACCTGTTGGCCCTGCCCCTTATTGACTGGCTACAAATTTTCATTTTTATTATAAATAACCAGGTTACAAACAGTTAAAGCATTTCCATATTACCATGAAGAGTGGAACTAGGGCACTTACCAATGAGACTTTCTCAGCTCTATCAGGACAAACAAGATACATCCCAGCAGTACAGCCCTCCCTACTGAGCAGCCATTTTTACTCCTAAGACAGATCATGCAGCCAGCCCTCCTCTCCTGACTAATTCCAGCATCATCCATGCATTCATCCCTTGTTAAGTCAATCCTTATTTTTTTTTCTTATATAAAACATCTTTGTCTAATTTTACTATAATCTTTATGTTTGTTTTTTGGAGTTTCCAATTTTCAGATGTGAATCCCAGGCTTTGCCAATTAATGGAGCCTATCTTAGGCAGGTTCCATGGTGATGACATTGTCCCTGCATTTGCAGCTGGACACTAAACTATTCATCACTGAAGCTTTTTAATGTATTGGTGCTGTGATGTCTTACTTTGTTCCTTGAGGATTTCATTAGTGGTGACTGCATTGCCTCAGTAGAAGGAGTGCAACGTGAGATGTGTTCTTCCATTAAAAGCTGCAGTGTTTGACAACACATTAGGGATGAAGCGTGCCTGGCAATATGAAGAGGTAAGAAAGCTCTGTATTCCCTACCTCACTTTTCTTTCTTTCTTCAGTCTCCCCCAGATATGTCCTTCCCAGCTTCTTTGGCTGCACAGAACTTCCTTCTGGAAGAAGAGAAGCGAGCAAAAGAACTTGAAAAACTTCTAAATACACATATCGATGAACTGCAAAGACATACAGAATTTACTCTCAATAAATACACCAAGCTAAAACAAAATAGACACATATGAGCTTTTAAACTTTTTTGATTTGCTTCCCCCGCCCCAAAACAAAAAGCTCTGGCAAAATATTTTACAAAGCTGATTAATGAAACTGAGAAATCTTGTTCTGTTTTCTTGAGTAAATAATTTCTGTAAGGAAGCTAGAAGATAGTAAGTATTTTGTTCGATAAAGCTGTTTATATTTCTGCATTAACATACTAAAGTGTTCTGCTGTAGTTACTATAAAATAAACTCCAAAAGAGATTTTTTTCCCAGTGTAAGGAATATTTTGTAATTAAATATGCAGTTTTTCTCCCACTTGAATCATGTATACCAAAAACCCATTTCCTGTGCAGCAACACAAAATGAGAGAAAGGGAAGTGCTATATTCCAAATATAAACTAATCAAGTGCGGCTCAGCTGTACCAGGTTTTAAAACTCAAGGATTTCTTTATTTTTTCTTAATGAAAATTATTCCAGTATTTTGAGCTATGAAAACATCCTAAAGTTTCTTCAGGAGAAAAAAAAAAAAAGATATAGCTGTACTGTTTTTATATTCACCTTTGTAACGTCACTGTTTTAACACAACAAAGGGCATCAAATGTGTACTTTATTCACTTAAAATACCTGTGCCAAAGCTTCACACTTTCTTGTTAATTGCTTTGTGGACATGAACAAGATAAAGAAAATATAAAGGACTACTGTTACTACATTCTCCTCTGTAATCACTCTCTGTTGATAACAACAATGGAATGCAGAATTCAATGGATTTAAAACATAAATGCCAAATCTGTTTAGAACAGTAATAGCATGATAGTAAACAATAAAATTCAAGTTTCAAATATACACGAATGATAATTCAATATTCTTTCTTTAATATACGTACATATATGTTTATAAATTTAGAGAGACAGATTATGAAAACCTCAAGGTAAGTCCCACACCTTCTATTTTTCTTTAAAGAAACAACCTCAACATACTGAAAGATAAATCAAAATGTCTTTCGATAACAAGTGTCGTTTTATATGAAAAATGCAGAGTGTTGTACACTCTGGGCGACATGAATGTGCACGTAGCTCTTGACGTTTGCAAAAGGCCTTCCGTCTAGTTCAGGCTGCTATAGTGAAAATACTGTAAACCGGGTGGCTTTAACAACAAACACTTTTCACAGTTCTGGAGGCTCAGAAGTCCAAGATCAAAGTATCAGCCAGTCAGATGCTTGGCGAGGGTACATTTCCTGGTCTATGATCAGCTACTTCACGACTATATCCTCACATGGCAGAGAGAAAAATCATGTCTCTTGTGCCTTTTATGATAAGACCACTAATCTCACTCACGAGGGTTCCACCTTCCTGACCTAATGATCTCCTAAGGGCCCCAGCAACTAATACCATATACTGAGGGGAAGGATTTAAACATATGAACTTGGGAGGGACATAAACATTCAGGCCATGACACCTTCTCATGGAATTATTTATTCATTTAAACACAAAATGAGCCTGTGAAGTCAGCAAGGCTAGTCCTGCACTAACATATGACCCAGCTCTGACTATTTTTTAAAAAATTATTATTAATTTTATTCATTATTATTTTTTAAGATTGCTATAGGGCATGTGCACTTACCAGAGACAGTAAGAGAGTGAGAGGGAAAGTGAGAAAGCAAGCCACCAGGTCCAGGACTCGAACTGTAGTTGGCCATGTGGGAGTCCAGTGACCTAAGTATCACACCACCTGCTGGCCCCTCTGACTACTTCCTATAAACAAGTAGATGGTAAACAAAGCTGTATTCACAGAAGCCACCTTTGATGACAAAACATCAGAGGTGCACAAAGCATTTAGAGTACCCATTAAAACCTCACCTAAGAAAACTGGTAAACATTATGAGACTTTTCAGTCATTTACTAATTTGTAGCCTGGACACAAAGAAAAGAAAATATTTTCCAGTGTTATCTTTAGAAGATTGGGAAAAAAAAAAAGGCATACTTAGAAAAGGGGCATTTCATAAACAAATTCTAAAACCTTTGTATCCCTAATGCAAATTCAAACAATGAAAACATTTTAATATACATTTATTTATAATCCCCCAAATAAAAGGCCATGTCATTCTCTTCAGGGTAGAAACAGAACTGAAAATTGCTGAAATTAAGATCCAGGCTTCCACGTTCTTAGAGCTTAGCACACACAAGACAGCATGAACTTGGAGTGTGTCCAAGACTCGTAGTGAATTTCCTCCATCAATTATTTCAAGTCCATAAGCAAACTCCTTTTAAATCACTAGTTCAGCATCCTATTGAATACCAGCTTTCTTAAAAGTGGGTTTCCAACATTTTTTTTGCTTAGCAGGAGTCAGTGTTAAGAAGGAATCATTTACTAAAGTCTAATAAATACAAACAATCAAAATAAAAACACGCAGCTCCAGTAGAATGTGGAAAGGAGAAGGGATGGGACCTACCTGCTGTTCATGCCCTCTCTGCCCACCTCTCCTGCCCTCTTGTTCCCCACAAGCTGAAGGGATTCCCTGGAGCCATTGGCCCTGGTGTCGTTGGGGGAGGGACTAAAGGAGAGGTAGGTTTCTCTATTATAATCATGGCACACAGTACATCTTCCTACAGGCAAGAGCCTGAACATCTATCTACTTTTCATGCTCAACTATTGTCCATTAGGAATCTAATATCGAACATCAGCCCTGGTGCTTAATGTTTAAAGCAAACGAAACCATAAGAATTCCAGAACTTGAACAATGAAGAAGGAAGAAATGTGAAAGGGATTGAAGCACACAAATTTAAAGTCCATCTAGCAACCGGAACTCTGCCCAACCCTTCCAACGCCATGGCCCAGAGCATCACCAGGACTTTATCCCAATTGGTAAAATATTCCAAACCAAGTTCGGGCTCTTGCCCGCTACAGTGAGGCTGCACTGTGGCCCAACAGTACTAAGACTGGATATGGGCCTGCTGAGTTCTGGCTGAGGGTAAAGTGTTCACGGCCCCCAGAGAACTCGCAGAGCAGAGGTGAGGCAAGAGCATCGGCAGTGCCATGGAAGTCAACCAGGCAGCGTCGAGAAGCTGCCCTCATCACCAGCTTCCAACATGGATCAGGAAGGGTCCCAGTCCCGTAACAAGGATAAACTTTTCATTCTGCTTACATGTTATTTCTTTTTCTTTCCTGATTGCACTAGCTAGAAACTCCATTACCATGTTAAAGAGAAGTGGTGACAGCAGACAAGTTTGTTTTGTTCCTGATCTTACGCTTTTAAGCATATTATTGCTTTTTTTGTTTTTGTTTGTTTGTTTTTAAGACAGGGCTTCACTGTATAGCAATGCTCCTGCCTCAGCCATTGAGCTGGGACTATAGGCTCGCACTACCATGCCCAGCTCTTTCAAACGGAGTCTCACTATGCTGTCCAGGCCAGCCTCAAGCTCACAATTCTACTGTCTCAGCTTCCCTGAGTTGCTGGGATGACAGGAGCAAGCACCATGCCCCGCCTTTGGATTGGACTGGGAATCAAGCCTGGGCCTCTCATGTATTCCCAGCCTGTGAACCACAGTGTCTTAGCAGCACATGCCACTGCTTCGGGACCCACCTATCGGTTTTTGTTTTGTTTTGTTTTGTTTTTTTCTGCTATAGGGCACATGTGCTTGCTAGAGATGGCTGGAGTTGGGGTGCAGGCGAGAGGGGAGTGAGAAATCATCTACCAAGGGGAGGTCCGCACCACAATCCCTTCTCCATTCTCAACTCGGGACTTTGGGCACGCACGTACACACACCCAGAGTAATTTTCAAGCTGCCAGGTCTGAGACTCTGACCCCACAGCAAGTCATGTGGAATCTAGGTCCTTAACCTCGACACCACCTGTTGGCCCTGTAGCTGTAGGTTTTTTGCAGATGCTTTTATCAGGTTGAAGAAGTTACCACAGTTTAAGTTTTTTATGATTGAGTCGTAGATTTTTTTTTCAAATGCTTTTTCTACATCTACTAAGATGATCATATTGTTTTTGTTCTTTGCTAATATTGTGTATACTATATTATTTTTAAATGGACAAACTAGTACTGCATTCCTGGGATAAATCTTATTTGATCATGATACTGAATTCCTTTTATATATTGTTGGATTTAGTTGGTTTGCTAATATTTTGTTAGGAATTGTATCTCAACTCACGTGGGATACTGTTCTGTAGTTTTCTTGTAATGTCTTTGTCTGGTTTTAGTATTAGATTAACTCTTGCCTCATGGAATAAAGTGAGAAGTTTTCCCAACACCTCTGTTTTCTGGAATAGTTTGTAAAAGACTTACTTTTTTTTTTTTTTTTTTAATTTCCTAGAGGGCACATGTGCATACTGGAGAGAGAGAAAAAAAAGAAGTAAAGTGAGAAAGCACCACCCCCATGCCCATGGTGGATGGCCACACCACAGCCCCTCTTTTTGGGATTTTGGGCATGCATGCAGTTGCATATGGAGGGTTTTTCAAGGCACCAGGTATGGGACTTGAATAGCACAGTTACCTATGTAAGCTCCAGCCACTTTAATCCCCATTCCACCAGCTGGCCCCAACACTAGTATTATTTCTTTAAATGCCAGTGGAATTCATCAGTGAAGTTATCGGATCTGGACTTTTCTTCATGAAAAAATTTAATAATTGTTTAACATCTTTCCCTTTTATAGGTCCATTCAGATTTATTTCTTCTTGAGTCGACCTCAATTATTTGTATCTTTTAAATTCAATTAATCTTCATAACAATCTCTGAAAATAAGCATTAGACTAACTTTATTTTAAGACTTAAAAGATGGAGTGATAATATTTCAAGGTCAAATATCTGGGAGATGGCTCATCTGTGGAGCACCAGAGTCCATGCTGCTTCCACCAGGCCACACTGCCTCTGAGTAGAGAGAGGGCTTTATTTATTTATTTTTTCCAATTTGCCAGAGAGTGTATGCACTTGCTGGAGGACAGAGAGAGAGAGAGAGAAAGCACCACTCATGGGGGACGGTCATGCCACAATCTCTTCTCTGTTCTCTCCTTGGGATTTGGGCATGTACAAGCATGCACATGTGTCTGATGCACTTCTCAAGCCTCCAGTACCAGGACTCGAACCACCCACGAGACCATGTGGGATCAGCTGCCTCAACTCTCACACCACCAGCTGGCCCCAGACAGAAGGCTTTTTAAAGAAAAAGCGATCTTGTGCTCCCAAGTTTACAACTAAAAATGACCAACTTTTGTGGGTCCCTTTCTCCATCCAAGTTTTTTTTTTTTTTTTTCCTTCTCAATGGCTTGTGCCTCCCTGGAGTCTGACTTGCTGGCAGCAGGAATGCTAAAGAGGCCCAAGTGTGCTTACACCCACAGAACAGGGTTCTCCTCACTTCAAAGCCCCACTAAGAACTACAGCTTCAAGAGTCTCAGCATGGGGCTCACAGATAAGCTCTCCTGGGAAGGCACCCATGATAAAAGCTACACTTAACTGCTTAAACCCACACACTTTCCTCTCTTGCCTACCAAAGAAGAAAAGACCACCGCCCATGGTGGTTGGTCACACCACAATCCCTTCTCCTCCAAATGACGGAAGTGGTTGGAAGGAACCACATTTGCTTTGATATTGACAGTGGAGAACTGATCATCAAGACCTCTACTAGATAAGGGCTTATGTGTGACTTCCTGGATCTTTTTTACTCACACAGAAATGAAATGGCTGCTTCTCTACCCAGAGGAACCCATCAAAGATAAAATGTATTCAGCTCTGTATATGCTTCACACAAAATAAAGAATTAAGTGTTTCACTTCTCCGAGCAATGTCTTTTTTTCAGGTATGGGGCATGGCTGTCTTTACTTCCTTCAAGCTACCATAACAAAATATGTTAGATTGGGTAATTTATTGGGCCATCAGGAAAGTCATGATGCATTTGTTTTGCATAGAAAAATACGTCATGACTTTCCCAACCACCTAATATGAACAACTGAGATTTATAGTTCACAGTTCTAGAGTCAGGTAGCCCAAAACCACACACCAGTAGATTTAGTGTCTGGTAAGGGCCCATTCCTCACAGATGGCATCTTCTAACTATATCCTCACGCGGCAGAAGGGGCAAACAAGCTCCCTTGGGCCTTATTTAGAGTGCACCAATCTCTCTTAATTATGTCATCTAATCACCTTCTAAAGACCTCTTAATGCGATCACATTGTAGATTAGTTTTCAACAGATTTTTTTTTTTTTTTTTTGAGAGAGATTTTTGCTATAGGGCGTGTGCGCTTGCCAGAAAGACAGAGAGAGAGAAAGCAAAAAATCACCGTTCCCCCACCCCCCCCCCCCCCCCAGGGGGATGGCCACGCCGCAATCCCTTCTCCTCCATTTTCCTCTTGGGATCTTGGGCAGGCATGCACACACATCCGGCATGAGTTTAAGCCACCAGGTCCAGGACTAGAACTGTGGTCGGCTACATGGGAGTTCAGCAACATAGCCATTATCCTAACTGCTGGTCCCTCAACAGATTCTTGAAATGCCAAATTTTAGAAACAGAGACCAGATTAGTGGCTTGCCAGGGCTAAGGAGAGAGCAGTGGATGTGGCTATAAGAGGGGTGCAGGAGAGGTCCTCATGGTGATCTGTGTCCTGACTGCATCAATGCTGGATCCTGGATGTACTAGGGTATTGTTCACAGCTTCAAAGAAGTTACTACCCGGGAGAAGTAGGCAAAGTTATGTAGGCTCTCTCTGCATTATTCCCTCAACCCCATGTAAATCTACAGTTATCTCAAAAGAAAAAGTTTAATTTCTTAAAATAACCATTCTTCGCTCTCCATCTGTTCAAACACAGGTGGCAGGCTGGCTGTGGCCCACAGGCTATGGTAGTTTATAGAGTTTAGTGCACACACAGAAACACTATGTTCATCCAGTGCCGTTTTAGATGCTGAAGCTACAGAAATCTACATATGATCAGAGGTCTTAAAATGACTTTCAGTCATTAGCTCTTACAGTTACTGCAGTGGTTTTCTTCAGGCTAAGTGTCCATTCTCAAGACTAATTGGAAGGGGAGAAGAGCAGTGGGTATGAGATTTCGTCTGGATTCAGAATTTTCAAAATCCTCTTTCTCTTGCTGCTGTTGCTTTGATATCAACTTGAGCTCACGTTCTCCAGTTATATGCCTCCCCTATATTCTTGCATCCTGTCTCATGAACATTGGTATTTATATTCTTCAGGTCTGTCATGGGTCAGGTAAATGTAATTGTTCTTTGAACAAGAGTTCTATTTGAACTGTAGACATTGGCCTTTCCACTCATAATCTCTTAAACACTGCGTAGAAAAAAAAAAAAAAAAAAAAAAAACATTTAGGCCATATTTAAAACATCAGTATTTACATTCATGAGGAAATCTACTCTGGTCCAACACAGTATCATTATTCAGTCATTTATGGTTTCTGTGCCCTTTGTATTGCTGTTCAATGTTTATTTTGGCTTCTGTATTTTAAAAAATGTATCTTGCACCTTAGTGGCCTACTCAGATTCAGTTAACAGTGGGCCCTATAAAACTCTGTGTCCCTGGATGCACTGGGTGGAACTTACTGACCGGGGCTTTACTATAGGCTAATCCAAACAGATCATTTCTTTTGGGTAACCTTCACTGCTAGTGTCTTCAGGTCTTTTCTCCAGGGCATATTAAATTCCCCTGAGGAGTGCCTCTTTTTTCTGCCTGATGGCTATCATCCTGCTGGCTGCATTCCTGGCTGCAGGTGTGGAGAAACAGGCTGCAGAATCTCAGCATTTGACGTGCATATCACTGAAGTGCAGTATTTTTTAATACAAGATCTCTTCCTTTATACCTGTTGCCTGTGTTTCACATTCTCCTGAAAATGAATGTCGAGGGTTGGGGAAAGAATCTGGAGTTCTAAAAGACTTCCCACCAGTTTTCTTTTCTGTAGAAGAACCTGGTTGCATTAATTCCTGAGCTTCATGAGGATCTGCAGTGAACACTGGTGGGTTCTTAGGGGTTCCCAGGACTAGCTTATAATTCAGTGTCCTCAAGCCTCCTAAGGAGTCGGCGACCGCTACTTTCCACCTCCCAGGCTGTTGCTCTTGTCTCTGCTCCCTTTCTCTTCATCCTACCAATTCCCCTTTATATGACTTGTTTTTTATCACCAAAAGGGACCATCAACTCGTAATCCTTAATCATCACCATCTTATCAGCCTTCATCTCAAATAAATACTTATCCTGAAGTGGCAGATCAGGAACTAATATGGTGATAAGGGTTTATCATGACAATTGAGTTTCTCATTCTTATCCAGGTTAAGAGCTGGGATAGAGGTTTCTCCTCCATGGTTACTTCCCATGCACCTGGGCCTAAATGATCATTCTGGTTATTGCTGAATGTTATCACTACTGATAAAATGATAAGGCAGCAGTCAAATCCCAAGCCTAACTTGAAGAAAGAAGTACAGTGAATGAAATATCCTTATTTGAATATGGATTCTTCTTCCAAATCCTATTTTCCGGTTTTGTTTCCTTTTGTTTCTTAGAGAGAGACTATCAGCAGAGTCCGCATGCCATGATCCATCCCCAGCTTCAAGCCACCTTGGACTGTAGGCACGCATGAGCACGCCTGACATGTACAGGGAGGTCTGGGACATGAACCTGGGATTGTCCCATATGGGCCCAGTTGTGTTACCACTGCAACTCTGCCTGGCCCTGTTTTATTTTTCTAATACTAGCATTCAGGACTCATCTCCCCTTGAAGACTCCTCTAATGGTAGATGCCTAACCAGAATCTATCAGAGTACTATAGGAAAAGGTGGGAGATTGAACCAGGTAACCTCTATGGAATTTTTCAACTTTAAGGTTCTTTAGTTTGAACAGATTTCAGTGGGATAGTCTGAAAATCTAACCATGGAATACAGACCTTGACTGCTAGGTGAAAATGTACTCTGGGTTCCATGTAGCAAATGTACATATAAGTACTAAATTAAATGCCAATCTAGAAAGATATTCCCTGGGAGATCACAGCAGAGAGGGGCAGACTGATAGCAGTGGGCAAAGGCAGCTGAGCAGAGCTCCTGGGAGCCCAGTTCAGAAGTGAGTTGGGACCAGCAGTTAGTGTAATGGCTGTGTCGCTGAACTCCCATGTAGCCAACCGCGGTCGAGTCCCGGACCCGGTGGCTTAAACTCATGCTGGGTGCGTGTGCTCGTGCCCAAGATCCCAAGAGGAGAATGGAGAAGGGACTGCGGTGTGGCCATCCGCCCTGGCGGGTGATTTCTCGCTTTCTATCTCTCTGTTTCTCTCTGTCTTTCTGGTGAGCACATGCACCCTATAGCAAAAAAAAAACCTCTCAAAAAAAACCCAAAAAAAGTGAGTTGACCTCTGTCATGGGTCTATCAAGAGAATATGCCATCCTGCCTGGGGACATGCCACACACCACTTAGCACCCTCTGAAATAAAGGGGAAGCCAGGATATGACATAACACAAAGCAGTGCGTTTTCTTTTACGGCTTGCTTACCTTGGAGGTTTACATGAGGAGAGGGGAACTGAGAAGAACGGTCGGGCTACCTGTTCTGCTTGACATTGTGCAAAGAGGACAAATTACGTAGGTGTGCCTCTAGATACGAAACATGATTCAGAGCACATTACCTTGGACAAGTCCTGCCAATTTGATAGATAAAACAGTATTCTATTCAAAAATATTTATTGGTCACCTCCTTTAGTTCCTAAGGAAATATGGTTTACCAAGACAAGTTCCCTTCCAATTTCAAGAAGCTCCTAATTTAGAGGAAGTAAACAAACATTAAATAAATAAACAAATACTAGCTTTTGTAAATGTTTCTGAAACTTAAAAAAAATACATAACCAGTTTTTAGGAGCTTTGACATGTACACGAATCAAATGTATTTCATTAAGTTATCCAAATCTTCTCAACTATTATTTTTAGTCATTTGCTCTATCATGGACTGGAAATGGCAAACTGAAGTCTCTGATTACTAATATGTTGTTATCACACCTTGTATTTCCTGTTAACTAAAATTCGATCATTTTGTGTATATACATAATTTTTAGAGCTTCATTACAAATTATGTACTTTATCATCATAAAATGCCCTTTACCTATTTTAGGTTTCTTGCTCTCATTTATCTAACAGTAAGGTTGTGACCACTGCTTTCTTTTGGCTTTCCTGACCATTTCATTTTTTTCAGGTTTATAGGTATAAGCATTTAAAGCTAGAAATTTCCCTCTGAGTTCTCCTTTAGTGGTACCGATTTTTTCTAGTTGTACCACTGATATGCTTTTACCCATCCCTTTTTATTTTCAACTATTTTGAATAACTTTAAGGCAAATATTTTTTTATAAAGTGTACACTGAACTTTTCTTCAAAATCCAATATAAGTCTTTTTCCTTAAGTAAGTATATCCAGGCCATTTATACTTAGATAAATAGCTGTTTAGTCTTGTCTCTGTCATCATATTTTGTGTCACACTTTTTATTGCTATTGATGGTTTATTTTTTTCTAAGGTTCTTGCCATATGGTGTGTGCACTCACTTGAAAAAGAGACAGTGAGAGGGAAAGAAAGAAGTCACTCCCACCCCCAGAGAAGATGGCCACAGCACAATCCCTTCTCCTCTATTCTTCTCCTAACATTTCAAGCACACACACACACACACACACGTGCCTGGTGTGAATTTCAAGCCACCAGGTCTGGGACTCAAACCACGGTTGGCCATGTGGGAGTCTGGTGCCTTAACCATGCTGGCCACCTGCAGGCCCCTATCAATGGTTTAAATAACTTTCAATATATAGCACAGGTTTCCTTCACTCCTGCATTATTCTATCTTAGTTTACAGTTTATTTCTTGTTTTGACAAAAGCAATTGTATATATTTATCATGTATGTGTTGTTTTAAAATACATATACATTATAGAATGGCTAAATTGAATTAACATAGGCACCTTTTTTGTGGTGATAACACTTAAAATTGAGCAATTTTCAAGAATACAGTAGCTATTAACTACTGCCTCCATGTCATCTCTTGAACTTACTCCTCCTAACTGAAATGCTGTTATCCTTGACCAACATCTCTCCACACCCTTCCCTCCCAGCCCCTGGTAAGTACCGTTCTACTCTGTACTTCTATGAGTTCAACAGTTTTAGATTATACATATAAGTGATATGTGGTATTTGTTGTGTGCCTGGCTTATTTTTCTTTCGTTCGTTCCTTCCTTCCTATTTTTAGTTTGCTACCGGATGCATGTGCTATCTAGAAAGTGAGAAATCAGCCCCTATCTGGGATGGCTACACTGCAATCCCTTCACCTTCATTCTCTTTTTGGGATTTTGGACACACATGCACAAGTGCCCAGAGAAATTTTCAAGCCACAGGTCCAGGATTCCAACCGTGAAGCAGGCCATGTGAAATTCAGCCTCCTTAATCTCCATGACACCTGCTTGCCCATGTACCCAGCTTACTATACTTAATTTAGTAAACCCCAGTAAATGGGGCTTAATGTATTGGGTTATCTGGAAAATCACGATGCATTTTTACATAGGAAAACCTATCATGACTTTCCCAACAACCTAATAGTTATCACAAATGACAGAATTTCCTTTTTTTATTTTTATTTTTTTATTATTTATTTATTTATTTATTTAATTTTGGAGAGGTTTTTGCTGTAGGGCACGTGTGCTTGCCAGACAGACAGAGAGAGACAGAAAGCAGGAAATCACCCCAGGGGGATGGCCATGCCGCAATCCCTTCTCCTCCATTCTCCTCTCGGGATCTTGGGCACGCACGCACACGCGCCTGGCGTGAGTTTTAAGCCACTGGGTCCTGGACTCGAACTGCGGTCGACTACGTAGGAGTCCAGCGACATAGCCATTACGCTAACTGATGGTCCCAGAATTTCCTTTTTACTTAAGGCTAAATAGTATTCCATTTTCTTTTTAAGACTTTTTTTTTGCCATAGGGCACATACGTTCACCAGAGAGACAGAGACAGAGAAAGGGAGAAGTAAAGTGAGAAATCACCCACCTCCCAGGGGGGATGGCCACACTGCAATCCCTTCTCCTTCATTCTCTTCTTAGGATGTACATGCGCACACAACTGGTGTAATTTTCAAGCCAACAGGTCCAGGACTTGAAATGTGGTCAGACCATATGGGAATCAGCACCTCAACCATTTTGAAAATTCCTTCTTCTGTTGAGGGACACTTGAGTTGATTCCTTATCCTTGTTGCTGTAAATAATGTTGAATGAACATGGGAGTTTGTGGCAGATACCTCTTTGACATATTGATTTCATTTCCTTTGGATAGATACCCAATAGTGGGGTTACTGAATCACAGAGTAGTTCTATTTTAAAATTTGGGAAGAACTTCCATACTGTTTTCTATTATATAATGGCTGTACTAATTCGCATTCTTACAAAATGTGTATAAAGGTTCAATCTTATCCATATCTCCTCCAATATTTACCTTCTATGTTTTTTTTAAATTATTTATTTTATTTATTTATTCATTCATTGAATTTTTAATTTGACCAGAGAGAGACAGAGGGTGAGAGTGAGAGAGAAAGGAAGTGAGAAAGCAAGCCACCAGGTCCAGGACTCGAACCCAGGTCAGCCATGTGGGAGTGTCCAGCGCCTTAACCACCACGCCACCTGCTGGTCCCAGCCTTCTATGTTTTTGACAACATCCATTCTAACTGGTGGTGAGGTGATAACTCATTGTAGTTTTAATTCGCATTTCTTTGATGACCAGTGACATTGAGCATGTCTTTGTGTACCTGTTGGCCATTTCTGTCTTCTTTTAGAGAAATGTATTCAAATCATTGGCCCATTTTCTAAATGGATTGTTTTCTTACTATTCATTCTTTAGATTCTGTTTATATTTTGGATATTAACCCCTTATCAGATGTATGGTTTGCAAATATTTTCTCCCACACTGTGGACTGTCTCTTCACTCTGTTAGTTGCTTCCTTTGCTGTGCAAAGCTTTTTAAGTTTGATATAATTCCACTTGTCTATTTTTTTATTGCATGTGTTTTGGGACTCATAGCCATAAAATCCTTGACTGGACCAATATCATAAAGTTCTTGAATTTCTTGGGTTTATATTTCTTTAATCAAATTTAAAATTTTATTTTATTTATTTTTTTTTTCTTTTTTTTTTTTTTTTGGAGAGGTTTTTTGCTATAGGGCGCGTGCGCTCGCCAGACAGACAGAGAGAGACAGAGAGACAGAAAGCGAGAAATCACCCCCCAGGGGGGATGGTCACGCCGCAATCCCTTCTCCTCCATTCTCCTCTCGGGATCTTGGGCACGCACGCACACGCGCCCGGCGTGAGTTGTAAGCCACCGGGTCCGAGACGCGAACCGCGGTCGACTACGTGGGAGTCCAGCGACATAGCCATTACGCTAACTGCTGGTTCCCTAAAATTTTATTTTCTTAGATAGGTTTTTGCTATAGGGCACGTGTGCTCGCCCAAGAGACAGAGAGAAAGGAAGGGAGAAATCATCCCCAGCGGGGGTTTGGGAGGGTGGGCAGTGGCCATGCTGCAATCCCTTCTCCTCCATTCTCCTCTCAGGATTTTGGGCATGCATGCACACACACCTGGAGTGAATTTTAAGTTGCTGAGTCCAGGATTTGAACCACAGTTGATACTGTGGGAGTCCAACAAGGTAACCATTATGTCATCTGCTGGTCCCAGTCAAATTTGAAATTTAAGCCCATTTTTATTAATGTCCCAGGTATGCTCTTCAAAAATGTGTATCCCCTCTGAATGAAAAGATCTGTATTTGTCTACCAGATCAAACTTAGTGATTCTATTATTCGGATCTACCTCTTTGTTCCTCCTGGCTGCTTGTCCTTCCAGACTCTGAAAGGTATGTCATTTTTTAAACTCCAACTAAAGTTGTTAATATATTTCTTCCATAGTTCTGTCAAGTCAGTTGCTTTATATATTTCAAAACCATACTGTGAGCAACATACATATCTATAATCATACCATTTGTTTTAGTATGTTACTAGCACACATCATCTTTTGCCCTTCATGGAACTGTTCACCTTACATTTATTTTGCTGTTAAAACTGCTGCTATGTCTTTTGTTCATATTTGCCGGCCACATTGTCCATTTAAAAATTTAAAATCTTTTGTACACTTTTGCTTTAAATATGTCTTTGTAGATCCTGTTATGTCTTTTAAAATCCAATTTGGGAGGATGTTGTAAGACAGGGAATGTCAATGTCTCTGGAGAAATCTGTGGATAAAATGGATAAGCAGACCTTCCATGGAACCAGTAACAGAGTTGGAGACAGAGCCATTTTGAGGGGGAGGAGTTTGCAGAAGGAGTCCACAATGGCTTCCTAAGTGATTCCAACCCAAGCAAATTGGTGCCTTGAGAGTTAGAGCTGATCCCCAAAAGCCTCATCTGCTTCCTGAAAGAGCTGAGGTGATGGCTGTATGACCCCCGGCACCTTGTTCCAATTGGAAAAGCAATATTCAAAGGTCGAGGAAAAAAGTGTCCTTCCTGGGAGAGTTCAAAGACAGATAGCCTTCATGAGACAAGTGGGAAGGAGTGGGGAGGGCAGGAGACAGACTGTGACATTACTGAGCATCCACATGCTCTTTGGGCTCTGCATTCCTTCAGTTATTACTCAAAGGCTCAAGGGATTAAAAGCTTTTTGAAGAGAATGGCTTCTTTCCAAAGAAGTGGCAGACAGAGCGATAATACAGATGACCTAACTAAGATACACTACAATCACAGACATTTGCCTTGCCATGAGAAAATACTTGGAAAAGCATTGCCTATTGAACTGCACAAAGAGCCAAAGGAAAAACGAGGGCCTGACAGAGCAGGTGAGGCAAACTGTGCACAGCCGTTCTGCCTGACACCTGCAGCACTGGGCAGGAGGGGACACGGACTCACAGGATGTGCAAACCCTTCTCCAATTCCAGTGCGGATATTCTGAACGAATTCACAGGAAGCTCCTCATACATTTCCTTCAGCTAAAGATTCTGTACCTTCTTTGTAATGTTTGAGCAACTGTCTGGTGTAAATACGGTGCGGAACACAAAATTAGACATGGCTCCTGAGAAAAAGAAATTGTAAGGCAACCCATACGTCTTCAGGAGATAAATCATGTGGGATATTTTTAAGGTAGGGCTACAGGGGATGGAGATGCATATGAGGGAAGACTTCCAAAAAGACATTCAGGAGTCATCACTGCAACAGATTTCCTTATTTCCCTACCTCTAACAAGTAATAGTAAAATCCTCTGGGGGAAGAGGGAAAGACGATCATTTCTTTGATCATCCTGAAAACCCAAGGCAGGTGTTACCATTCCCAATCTGAAAATGAGTTCGGCCACTCATTTCCTCCCACCTCATGAGAAATGCATCAAGGGAGGGCGGGCGCATGCTTTTTCGTCTGTACTGATGGGAAGAAATTATAGGCGGTGGCCTCAGAGCCTTTACGGATTTAGGCACACCCAGATGATGGCGGCCACCGCACGTGTAGAACACCAGGCAGATCACGAGGAGATCCCTAAGCTCCCCCATTATCCTTCTATTTTTCCGTTTCCTGACCCCAGGAGCTGCTGGTTCCGAGCTCTAACCAGATCTGTTCACTCATTCAGGTTCTTTGTTAACCTACACTTACAGAATCTCTAAAAGACAAGAGTTCTTGCGAGAATCTATGTTCCAAAATACCTAAGGGAGGGGCCTACAATGTCATCTCTAAGTGCCAGAACTGGGTCTGGATTTTTCATTCACACCCTGATGAAAAATGATAAGTGATAAATCATATGATAAACATGTCCTGGTATCATGATTAAAAAAAAAACACACACACACAATATCCTTTAAACCATTGATAACAATCTGTATTCCTGTCTCCAACCTGATTCCTCTTTGGAAAATGGCACTCAAGAAATGTTAGACTCAATAATGAGGTCTCCAAAAATCAGAAGCCCTAGATCCTACTGCAGGAACCTCGGCATGACTTTCTATGCAATTCTGAATAAATCATTCAGTTTTGCCTTGCAGCCACTGAATTACTGGGAATAATTTGGAAGCTGGTGTCTCAAATCATTACGGAGTGCACCCACAGGAGAGTACTATTTACCCTGAGAATTGCTGAAATTCCACCCAGCAAGTCTACAGTAAATTGGCATCTCATCCCTGCCAGGAGGTGGCTTGCATCAAACTTGTGCTAACTTTAAAAAGTCCATTTTCAGCCTGCCTTCGCCAAGCCTGTCTAGTAATTACCTTCTCCTGAAAATCCAATTCAAACCCACTAGGACTGCTGATGGACAACAAAGAGGAGGAAAAATGCTAAAAATAAGAGCCAAAAGCACCTGAAATATCTATTATACAGTGTGGTGGTGTATCAGTTTGGCAAGTAAAGATTTATGTTCTAAAACTGACAAGAAGACAAGAATGGCCATTAATTGAGCATTTACAGTGCACTAACATATTACACCTTTAGTTTTTTCTTTTTTTAATTACCAGAGGGTACAGGGGTTCACCAAAAAGAGAGAGGGAGAAAGCACCCCAATGGGGTATGATCAAACTACAGTCCCCTTCTCTATTTCCCCAGCCTGCTGAGACGTGGGGAACACACACACACACACACACAAACACACACACACGTGCATACATGTCTAACATGTTTTCCAAGCTGCTGGGGCTAGGCTTCAAACTGCCATGAGGAATTTAGATCCCTTAACCATGAAGCTATGGAACTAGCCCATATTTCATCTTTTTCATAGTTCAATTTATCCCCCCAACATCCTCTAAATAGTAAAGTAACCTTACTTGATAGATGCGAAGCAACTGCAGCCCAGGTTATGAGATCAAGTGAAGTGATTAGGTTAGAAAGCAGCTGACCAGGATCCACACAGGACTTTGCTTCCCCAAGCTCATGCTCTTCTCACACCATATCCCAAACCTCCTAAGTAAGAACATGGAAACATTCTAAGTAAGGAGTCCATGGAACAGATTTCTCTTAATGGTTACTGGGTCAGGGTTCCTCTCCCAAACAACAGATCAGATTGAATGGTGTTAGCCAGCCAGTGGAAAGACTAGATTCACAGCCTGTTTGTCTAAAATGACATCATGTTCAAGGTTACCAGGTGAAGCCTACCGAGACACACTGGGGCAGTAAAGATTTGTATAGGCCAGAGATGGAAAGAGAGGGAATTTTTATTTATTGAAAGGCAAGAGACTAGGGGACCAGCAAATGGCGTAATGGATATGTCACTGGACTCCCACATAGACAACCACAGTTCAAGTCTCAGACCCAGTGGCTTAAAATTCACACTGGGTGCATGCGTGTGTGCCCAAAATCTCCAGAGAAGAATGGAGGAAAAGATACTGTGGTGTGATCATACCCCTGGGGGGTGATTTTTCACTGTCTGTATCTCCGTCTTTCCAGCAAGTGCATGTACTTATGGCAAAAATCTCTCTCAAAAAAAACAATAGACTGAAGAACTTTAGACATAGAGTGGATTTAAATCCCATCTCCTGTTTTGCTTCAGAATGATTTACTGCACATGCCTCTGGGAGTGGGGGCCAGTGTAGATATATGAGGAGCATACAGGTGTTGGGGTTTGCCAAAGCTTGTCAATGGGTCTATGAGCTACAATGTAAATTCTACTTGTTTATGCTTGATACTTCCCATAACAAAAGTTTACAAAAAAGCAACCCCGGGCTTCTCCACTTACTAGCTGAGTGGCTTGGACAAGTTTCCTGGCCTGCTTCAGCCCTGATTTCTAAAAATGAGTACGAACAGTACCTGCCTCATAGAGTTGTATAAGAAGTAAATACATTACTACATGTAAAATGCTGAGCTACTACTCGTATTTATATAGTAACTCTGAGTAACTATGTCCCAGACGCTAGACTTGGCTTTACAGCTATTTTCCATTTAATCCTCCCAACAACTGTATCAGGAAAAATAACCTTAATTTTTTTTTTTAAGGTTTTTGCCATAGGGAGCGTGCCCTTGCCAGAGACAGACAGAAGGACAGAGAGAGGGGATGGCCATGCCACAATCACTTCTCCTCCATTCTCCTCTTGGGATTTTGGGCACTCCCAGACACACAGCCAGGGTGATTTTTTAAAACGGTGTGTAAGGGACTTGAACCACAGTTGGCCATGTGAGAATCAGTGTTTTAACCACCATGCCACCTGCTGGCCCCTCTGTTTTTCACAGAAGGAAGTGGGTTCAAGGGACTCTGGCAGAAAATTCTGCATAAAGACCCAGGCTTGCTCTGAAAACCTTGTTTTCTACCATCAGTAGATGGCTTGCTCTCTTACAGTGACTTTACTGGTATTTAGACATGGGGAGGCTGAGGCGGAGTGGGGTGAGGCACTCCACGATTGAGTGGTGGGGATGGGAACAAAATGCAGACAGGGCTCTATTAGAGTGGACAGGTTGTCCTCACAGCATTGGTCCTAGGAGGCGGCGGCCACTGAGAAGGTGGCGTGGAGGTTAAGGTGCTGGATCCCACATGGCTGACTGTGTGGTTCAAGTCTCTCAGCTGGTGGTTTGAAAAATCACATGTGGTGTGCGTGTATGCCCAAAATCCCTAGAGGAGAAAGAAGGGATTGCGGCATGGCCATTCCCGGGGTGGGGGGGGTATCCCACTTTCTGTCCCTGGCCAGTGCACATGCACTAGAGCAAAAAGAAAGAGAAAAGAGGTCTCAGAAGCCTTGCCCTACTCCCTCCTTCCCGATTGAGACCTCAGGGCATGTGACCTTCAGTCTTTCCTAGACCAACAAGCACTGAGGCTCATAACAGTACCAAATAAGGGGAGGACGACAGAAAACTAACGGGAGCCTACGTTAGCAGTCTCTGCATCTAATAAATATTTCAGTAAATCTCCTCCCAGGACCACTGGCACTGAGCAAGTGTCAGGAGGCACTGTGTCTCCTCTGCGCCCAGAGTCCCAGGATCTGCCCGGAGCATCAGCCGGAGTCCTTCCTTTCAACAGCTGCTTCATCTTCCTCAGAGACTCATTGTAAGAGGCCTGGAGTCTCCAGGAACAGCCTGTGCCGTCAGTGAGCACATCCTGCAGCCCCAAGATTAGAGACGCGCTTCCCTCCCCACAAATCTCTCCTTAATCAGCAATGACAGGAGAACAGACACACTCGGAACCGTAACCAGGAATCTGACTTCCTAAAACAGGCTGCTCTGGCGGTGGCAGGCACCAGGACCGCACTGACAGCGCTGCTGGGGAAAAAATAAAGCAGCCCTTCCGCAGGGCCAATTTGCATGGAAGGTTCTGCTGGAAGGTCGACCATTTGCATTCTTTCAGCTAAGAACAAAAGGATGGCTGACCTTTACTCCAGAAAGGCTGTGTCACTGTTTGAAAATGCAGAGTTGAAGCAGGACAGGATAACCGGTGTGTGTGGCTGGGGGTGAGAATGCCTGTCCTACATCAACCAGAACCTTTATTTGCCAAAAACAGCCAATCAACACATCCTTCCTGTCCCTCTCAAGATTTCCTCAATCTTAAAGAGCGGCTGGGGACCAGCAGGTGGCGTGGTGGTTAAGTTGCTGGACACTCCCACATGGCCGACCACGGTTCAAGTCTCAGATCTGGTGGCTTCCTTTCTCACTTTCCCGCTCTCTCTCTGTGTCTTTCTCTGGTCAAATTAAAATAAATGAAAGGAATAAATAAAATAAAAATAAATAATTCTAAATAAATAAATAAGTAAAGAGCCGGCTGAGAACCCTGATTTCACTGGCTGTGAGGGGCCACTGGGAGCAAAGTGGGAGGCAGTGATGGTCTTGGGGACAGGGAAGTGGAGGGACCAAGGGATGGCCCAGGAAGGGAGCCCAAAGGCGGCACCTCTGGGAAAAACGAGCTAAACATCCAGTTTAAGGCTATTAATTCCTTTATTCAAAAAATAAATATTTCACTTTGAGTCAACATATTTCAAATCACATTAAGCACAGAGAAGAGATACAGTCCCTTTGGAAATTGTGAGCACGTGTCGGAAAGAGCCATGTTCCAAGCAATCGCGATGAGGTGAGTGCTGATTCCAGCTGCTTCGTGACCCAGAGGCGCCTCCTCTCACTGGGTGGGGCTACTTAGCGGATTTTGGGAGAGAAAAAAAACACACACACTGTTTTGAAGTCTGAAAGGCACATGAAGTGGACCATAAAGTGTATGGCACATTCACTGATAAAATGCTCCCTATTCCCTCCCAAGAAAAGCGGAGAAACTTTAATCAAGTCAAAGACCCGAGAAGACAGGGCGCTCCTACTGGGAGCTTAGCATGATGCGCATCGTTTCCTATGCGTCCCCCTCCCGCGCCCCGGGCGAGGCGCTCACTCGGTGACAGTGGGGCGCGTGGCCACGTACACGAACACCACAATCAGGAGCACGACCACGGCCAGCGTGGGCAGCACCACCGTGGTGATCTGCTGCCGGGCCTCCTGCATGGCCTGCTTCCGCTCCTTCTTGTCCTTGGACGTCTCCTTCTTGGGCTTCCCTTTGAGCTGCCGCATCGTTCCTAGAGGATGCCAGGAGGGTGCGTCCAGAGAGGGCTTGGCGCAAGGGTCACTTGGCTCCTGAGGGCGCGGGACCTCCTGTAGGAAGAACAACTGTGATCAAGAATGACCAAGTCAAGGAACAAAGAAATCAGTGTCCAGGCAAATGCAGACCTAGAGAAACAGCTACAGTATATACGACAAAGCAGCAGAGGTCCCCAGGCCCGAGTCCTTGGATCTGCCCCTCTGCATGGGGGATGGAGGGGACAGCAGCATGCATGCACAGAATATGGCGGCTAGATTTCCGGTGTGCTGGGATGGGGTCTCTCAGCTCCAGGGGCATCAGGCAGTCAGCCCGGCTGCACTGTGCCTGGACAGCCCAGAGGTACCAAGTCCTTTTGACCCTTTCTTGGTTCTTTGAACCTTCCTGGGCACCTACTATGTGGTGGGTAGTGATCAAGGAGCTGAGGACAGAGACAAAGGACTGGTCTTATCCTCACAGAGCTTGCAGGCTCAGCTGCACGACAGGTCACAGGCAAAGTGGAGATCCAGGTCAGACCGACAGTGAAGATCTGGACGCTGGCTGAGCCACCCACTCGGCCTACGATTCCACTGTGGTGACTGTGGCTCGTGGAGATGTACAGCCACATTCCTACAAAAGTCTGCTTCTCAACTGTAAGCAACAGAAACTCGGCTTACTTTTCGTTGTTGTTATTGTTAGAAAGATTTTTGCTATAGGGTGTGTGCGCTTGCTGGAGAGACAAAAAGACAGAAACCAAGAAGTCATACCTAAGGGGGGATGGCCATGCCGCCATCCCTTCTCCTCCAGTCTCCTCTTGGGATTTTGGGCACGCGCACACACACGCGCCCAGTTTTAAGCTGCAGGGTCTCAAGTGACGCCATCTGCTGGTCCTGACAGTAGTTTACTTAAAGGCCTTTGGTGTCCCACAGGGTTCCCAGAACAGCCTGAGAATCAGGCTCAGAAAATGAGCACGACGAGTGATGGTGTGGTGCCACAACCGCCTTCACTCCCGGTGCCAGGATGCCACAGCCTGCGTCCTCACTGCTGGCACCAAATGCGTGCACTAGAGCAGGATGTGCCTGGCCATCACCACTGCCCCCACAACCAGATGCTGCTGCCGGCACCACTTCCGGGACGCACTCTCCAGTGCCTGGCATTTGGCGTCAGCAGTTCCCATGTGCAACAACCAGCTGAAGCCAGGCCCTGTGTGTCCACGACCTGGTCTCCAACTCTGCAAAGGTGGGGTATTTTCTCAGCACAGTGAAGGGAGGGGCTGGACACCGGCCAGGGGCATAACAAAAACAAACGTCCATACAGTATCCCGCAGACCAGCAGAGACGGGGACTCTTGGTAGCCAAGAGCACCACTGCCCTTCTACTGAAGGGGCTTCATGCCAGACTCTGCCACTTCCATCTCAAGGCGGTGGGTGGCCGGTCGCCGCCTTGATGAGGAAGGCGACACCTATACCTGAGCGACTGTGTGGCTGAGTGGCAGGAAAGAGAATGTGGATGTCGAGTCGGGAAGAGTCTTGTATGATACCTTCCCGTTTGTGGGATGAATTTAAATTTCTTACCCTTCTTCTTGTCCCAAACAGACCCCAAAATCTGTTTATCTCACCCACCACCAGGCGGTTTCTTAACGGTGAGAAATGACTAACAGTACCGCACAGGGATGACATAATGCCAGCCAAGCGAATACTAAGGTTCAGGGCAGCCCCAGCTGGGCAAATGCACAATTTCCATTAGACATTTCAAAATACCCAAGATTACTCAAGACCTGATAGGTGTAGGAACCCCTGGCTTTGCCAGTTCTTTTCACATCTTCCAAGGAACTTTCAGAAAGACCTGGGGTTGAGCCCAGGATGTACCCCAACACAGAGAGAAGGAAACCAAGAAGCCAAGAGGAAAGCAGTCTCGCCACCGAGCACCTAAGCTGGAAAAAGCATCCAACGGCTTCTAACAGCAGTGAACGGCATCCTTCCCCCAGGTACAAGCCACAGCCTAGTCTCCCCCTGACACAGCCGCATACAACTGGTTAAAAGAAACAGGCCATTAGCAGCCTCGGATTTGTGGCCATTTCCTCATGGCACTAATGGCCTGTCAGCCTCTGCTGCTGTCTCTTCAGGGCCCCGCAGGGCTGGCAGGACCCTGGCCGCTCTGGCCCCAGTGCAGGTCTGACTTTCAGCCTGCCCCTTTAGTGGCTGTCTGCATCCTCCCACTGCGTGCAGCTGACATTCACCGGCACCAGCCGCGATGACCAACTCTTGACATTTGTAAGATGCATTCAGAAGTTCCCGAGGCTGGGAAAAGCCTTGAGTTACTGGGGACGATGCAGGTCTGGTAAGAATTTCAAAGACAAGCAGATCGGTCTGGACCCGGCCTATTCAGCAGGCTGTAGTGGGCAGCCCTACCTGCTCTCACTCACCTGGGGTAGGGGTGCAGCCACAGGTCAGGAAGAGCAGGCAAAGGAGACCCGTAGAAAAGGCAAGAGAAGAAAAACAGGGGACATGGAGCTTTGGGGACCGAAAGCACCAAGAAGGTCAATGCTAAGACCATTAAAATGAGGGCAAGGAGCACCTCTCGGGTCTAGCCAAGTGGAGAGACCATGAGCATGTTGGGGGATGGGAAGGGAAGTTTCAGACTGGGAACCTCCATGCTGCTGGGAGTGCAGTCCACACAACAGTCTGGGAAGAGAGGGGTGCCTGTGCCAGAACCTCAGTGCATGTGCCGCTTCCTTGACTGAGAAAGGGCTGCCAAGTCGGGGGCAGGGGGTCTACGATAATGGGGAAGACCCCGACACTGAAACACAAGGCGCATCTGCAGAGATGAGATGCACTGTCAGACCTGCCTGAGAGAGGCAAGGGCACAACTTCAAACGTCATGGAAGGGAAGGGAGTGAGGGTGGGACAGGAGGCGAGAGCGTGCACTGGGCAGCGGGACAATGGAACAGGACAGGCCTTTGGCTAAAGTCTGGGGGACCAAGGACTTCTTCTCCACCAGCTCCGGCCTCAGTGATTGGACCAGGCGGCCTCCTAGGCCCCTGCTGGCTTCTACAGAACTGCCGGGATCTCTGGCACGTGGGGCTCGCCTCCAAAGCAGCGGCCGACTTGCCTTGGGCCATTAGGTTTCCACCCACTTTTCCCAGCTCATGACTATCTGGCCTTTTGTTCTTGGTTCCTGAAGCAGCTTCTAAGCAGCTTCAGAGAGAGAAAGTGAAAGTCAGTTCCTCCTCGCGCCTACCCCAAGGTGTGTCATAAAAACCCCAACCTCCCCCCACCTTTAACACCCGCCTTCTGGGAAGGTCCTGCCCCATATCCAAGAAGGAATGCCATTCCGAGAGGCCAAGATTCGAACAGACAGGCCTTGCTGGGTTTCCCCGGCCAGCCTGTTATCATCTCTTGCCTATGTGACAAAGTCTCCATGAAAACCCAAAAGGACAGGACTGGGAGGGGAGTGGGGGGTGGAGGTAGGGGGCCCATCAGGAACATGGAGGTTCCTGGAGGGGAGCACACCCAGCGGGGACATGGGAGCTCCACGTCCCTTCCCAGATGCCTTGCCCTATGCATCTCTTCATCTGCATCCTTTAAAATGCCCTTTATAATAACTCAGTGCCGGTGTTGTTGCCGAGTCTGTGAGCAGCTCACTCTCGCAAATTAATCGAACCTAGGGAGAGAAGGGGTTGTGGGAGCCCTGGCTATGACCGCTCGGTCAGAAGCACAGCTAGAACAACCTGGGGCTTGCGGCTGACAGCTGATGTCTTGGGGACAGATCCCTACCCCGTAGGATTGGGTACCGCCTCCAGGTGGAGCACGCCAGAATGGGCTGGACGAGCAGACGCCCAGCTGCTGGCCACTACAGAACCCACAGCTCGCCTGCTGGTGGGGAGGAAGCCCACAGATTTGGGATCGCAGAAGCAATCTGAGTTGTGAGAGAGGAGTCAAAGAAAAGTGGGACTGACAGGCCTCTATCCTGAAAACGTGGGAAAAGGCAAAGGGACACTGAAGCTGGACAACTGGCAGAGGACAGCACCAGCGAAGTCACTGGACGCCGTGTGCAGAAGACAGAGGGGAGGCTGGGCGGGAGGGGAAGATCGGGGCAGAGGCGAGCCGTCCTGACAGACGGGAGTAGACTCTGCTCTTATCTTTCTAGGCCAGTCCCTGCATGGCCCGCTCTGTAAAGGTCGCTTTGACACATTTCTGCATATGACAAATACCTCTTTTACCTTGAGCTGGCTGTGAGGAGCGTCTCTATTTCTTACACCGATAAGAGCCCTGACTAAGATGGTTATTCCAGTTTTCCCATGAGGAATCCACTGTCACAAAATCAGAGTGGCAGAGTCAAAGGTCAAACCCACATCTGACTTGAAGCCTGCATAGTCACCACCCCTCTAGGTCTGCCCACTCCACGTTTCTTCCTGCGCTGACCTACTTGGGGGCCACTTTGCGCTCACCAGCCCCTCGCAGAATGGAAATAAGACACGCAGCACACACAGCTCAGCCTGGCTTCTTCCAGGCACCAGCAAGAGCAGGGTGAAGGTGGGGTTGCCCACCGTGTTACAGGGGTAGGCTGTGACTGCCACCAAGTGACCCTGCTGCCCCTCGCTCCCCCAAACCAGGGCAACAGACACCTCACAAATGCCTGAGTTCTACCTGGTTCTAATGAACCTCACCTGCAGTGCCCCACCCCCGTCAACGTGACCCCATGGCCACTGGCACTGCAATATTCCAACTGGTCCCCAGTGGTGGGGAGAGGAGCCCAGGAGGCAGGAAGGAAGTGGGCAGGCGTGATGGGGATGTGACACATGCCCTTTAGCACAGAATTCTCTAAGTCCATGAGCTTTCTCTCACAACTTCCCCGTCTTCTTCTATATATATGGATGGAGACACACACACTGCTTAAGCCCCGTATGTATTTCCTCCCAGTCCGTGCACAGTGTAATGTGCACTGTTGGGTCCTGTTAGGGAAACAGACGGGAGGAGAAGAGAGAACTCAGGCCTGAAACAGCTTCAGCTCTGTTTCATCTAGTTCACGACCGTGGGCAGAAACCGCATCTCTCAAGACTTGCCCCCTCTGCACAAGGGTAAGAAAACCTGCTTTGTACATTTACCAGAAAACTAGAATATCACCTGTAGAACCTGAGGCACGAACAGGTCATACCAAAATGCTTGATAAATGGCACCTGCTGTCCCAGGAGGTCAGTTCAGTGGAGGTGGACATGAGGCTGGGAAATACCAGGGGATTCTACCTTTTCTTGGAATCATAAAACCCACGAGTGATGGAATCCCTCTGTTTTTCTCCCTTTCCGGAGAAAACAATCAGCCCTGTGAGGCTTTGTTCAAAGGTTTGGTGGGAGGTACTTGGTTCAGACTACTGAGAAGGTTCAGGATTTAAGTAGATCATGCCCAGCTTCCTCTGTCCCTGGCCTGCTAAACCCGCTGCCCACCGTGGTCGCCGCCAGCCCTGCATGGGTGTCGAGCATCTACAATGTGGCTGTGGCTCGAAGCAAGCTGAGCTGTGGTACAGACACACACCAGGTTCTGAAGACATGGTACCAAACGAAAGAATGCATCATGTCTCATTTGAAGTTTTCAATATTGATTACATGTTGAAGTGGTATTTTGAATATACTCAGTTAGGAAAAAACATACTTTTAGCATTAATTTCAAGGGCAAGCCTGTGGTATTGTAGTTAAGGTGGCTGGATACTACATGTGGTTCTGGACCCAGTGGCATGAAAAACATGCCAAGTGTGTGTGTGTGTGTGTGTGTGTGCATGCCCAAAATTCTAAAAGGAGGGAGAAATGGAAGAGAAACCGTTGCAGCGTGACCAATCCCCAAGGGACAAGGCTTGTTTTTTCTCTCTCTCTCTCTCTCTCTCTCTCTCTCTCTCTCTCTCTCTCGTACACATGCCCTCTGGCAAAAAAAAAAATATATATATATACATATACATACATACATACATATATATATATATATATATTTATATATTTATTTTCACCTTTTTTTTTTAATTGCCAGAGGGCAGGTGCACGTGCTCATTGGAGAGACAGAGAACAAGGCAGGAGGATGAGGATAAAGTACTCCCCTTAGGGCATGGTCATATCACAATCCTTTTTCCTCCACTCCATCCCATAAGTGTTTTGAGTGCACGCATACACACGTGTGCACACACACACACCAGCACGTTTTTCAAGTAGCTGGGATCTGAACTGCAGTCAGTCATGTGGGACCCAGCTCCCAGTGCACAGCACTTAACCACTACACTACAGAGCCAGCCCTCACTCATTTTCTGACTGCTAGATAAATGCTAAATTCCACGAATGACTTGCATTACTCTTTCACTGGATGGCGCTGTGCTTGCCCCATGCAACAAGGAGCACTAAACCTGTCTTTCTGCAAACCTCCCACAGCATAGTCTCGTGCTGAGCCTTCACGGCCCACGCTAATGGCTCTTCCAGCCTCATCACATCTGGTGTGACCAGCTGCAGTCTCCCTGCATGCTCACACCTCTGAGCCTTTGCCGATGCATGCCAGCATGCCCCCTCCCCTTTACACCGCCGTCAAACTGTCACAGCCTCTCTCACACTTGGTCAACCCTCGTATGTGGCCTCCACCAGTCTCTCCAGGCAGAGGCAGAGGCCCCCTTTTCAGAGCTGTCTCAATCTACACCTTTACCACAGCACTGGCTGCTGGCCACTGCCTACCTGGTTGTGCCTGGCATGCCCCCACTTCTCAGAGGCTGCAAATGTGTCTGGCTAGTACCAATCCTCCCTGGGCTGGTATCATGGGTCATTTCATGTAACAGGTGCTCGACAAACAGCTGCTGGATCGACTGTCGGGATGGAACAGTTTGAGACAAGCAGTTAATCTTGAGCAATTAACCAAAGTTAGACAGGAAATTCTGTAATAATAAGCAAACTAGCTACCACTCACATATACTTATTTCATTCTTGCACAAGTCATACAAGATTGGTACTTGTATTTTTCTTTTAGAGAGATTTTTGCTATAGGGCAAATTTCCCGCCAGAGAGACAGACGGAAAGCAAGAAATCATCCCCCATAGGGGATGGCTACGCCACAATCCCTTCTCCTCTTCTCCATTCTCCTCTTGGGATATTGGGCACGCACGCACACGCACCTGGCATGAGGTTTAAGCCATCAGGTCTGGAACTCGAACCATGGTTGACTGCACAGGAGTCCAGCAACGTAACCATTACGCCATCTGCTGGTCCCATAAGACTGGTACTTTTACCCCCATTTTATACCATGAAATTAAGATGCAGAAAAGTTCACTGATTTACTCAAAATCAAAGACTACTCAAGAACTAGCACAGTTCAACCCCAGTATAAAACCCATAATAAGCACTCATTAAATGGATGAATAACTGAATGAGGATTTGAACTCAGATCCAATCCCAACCACCCGCCAGCCAGAATAGCAGCCACTGCTTACTAAATACTCAGTACCTTTCAAGCTGCCACACTTGAGCCCTCTACCAATGCACAAACCTCATGGTGACCCTTATCTTCACATTGATGACAAGGGAACTGAGGCTTAGAGAGGCCCCAGGCAGTTAGTAAGTGTGCGATGTGGCTGGGATTCCACCCCAGCTGCCTCCAGGTAACCAGGGCCATCCCTCAGAGAACACATGGGCCAGTGGGATGCACATCAAGACTCCACATCTGGTTCCTGCCCACCTGCTGCAGGGCTGGAGGATGTGGGGTGGGGTGGTCTCACTTCACAGATCAAGGCAGGGCTGCTCTGACTCCAGGGCACGGCTGCATGCCCACCCGGAACTGTGCAGTCATCACAGGTCAGAAGGTGCCCCGCACTGCCTGAATCTCAGCGTGGGCCAGCCTGTTCCAAAGGCCCCCAAGAGTACAGCTCTCCCCACCCCTCCCTACACTGCTCAAGGCCCATAGCACGGAGGAAGCCAAGACTGTCACAGGCGGTTGGAGGGGTAACCGCCAAGAACAGCTCGACCTGGCTTGGAGAGCGTGTTAAGCCACGGCGTGCTGTGTCAATTACATCCCGCTGCACAGTCAAGGCGAGTGACCAGGCTTGGGGGCGGACTGCTGGCCTATTCTTTGCTAGACTCTCTGCCGAAAGCACCAAGGCACTCTTGTCTTCAGGAGACAGCTTCAGGTACTTAAGAAAATGGGCACATTTTCCCCCTACTTCAAAATCGGGAACAGAAATGAATAAACAGCATGTAGACGGGTGTATGCCGAGCTCTCTACCCTCTTGCAGCTGGGTCATTGTAACACAAGGCATCGGAAGGCAGAACTGCTCTGTGCTTTCTGCTGTAAGCCCAGAAAGCTGCCTGGGTTCGGAGCGACATAAATCTGCACCTGAATGTGGCAGCTCTGAGGCTCATCAAGCATGCTTGCTTCATTTTACGTCCCTGGTATTTAGCCCCAGTGGGCCTGCAAGCACATTACTCCGGTCTGCCACAGACAGTGGGACGGGGCGGGTGGGCTGCCAGGAGCACTGTGCGAGGCGGGACTCCAACACTCACTGAGCACCTGCTGGTAGCCAGCACCTTCCCGGGGGAATATATGCTCCAGTCAACCTGGAGCCGGCCCCACGATTCCTGTGTTGCTCGGCCAGGGGCTGTGTGGGGAAGCTCCAGACCTGCTGGCCAGTGTGTGTATAAGGGTGGGGCCGGAGTTGCACACGCACATACATGTGCGCACACGCCTCACACCAGGGGCAGAAGGAAGAAGAAAGCATTCAATTTGGCAGCAGCAGTGTCGGCTACTCCTAAGTAAAAGTCCAAGAACACAGAGGTACCCTAAGTGGGCTGCTGAGTAGCATAGCCATGAAAAGCAGAAAGCCAGAGTTCTCAGCAAGTTAGCCGAGTAATTTTCTCAGCACAGGGGATTACAAAGTACCTCCTTGTGCATCATTCACTTCACCCCCTCAGTAACGCTGCATGTTTCGTACTACTGACTTCGCTTAGCAAGGGTGGTTAGAGCCCGCTCACGGAGCAACTGGAGGACATCTGACTTTCCACGCCATCCTGCAATACAGTGTCTGTGACCCTGGGCAATAACCTCACCACTCAGACCTTGTTCAACAGGGAGGAAAACATCTATCCTCCAAGCATCTCAGGAGGCCTGAAAATGTTTGAAGCAAACAAAATGAGTAGGATATGAGTTTATCTGGGTGCAACACAACGTTGAAATCCATGCAAAGTTTTTGAAAATCCTTATACCTGGGAACCATGTTGAAGATGCAGCTATGAGCAAAACAGGCAAAACCTGCTACTGTCAGGGTCGGCCCTATAGTGCAGTGGTTAAGCGCAGTGCAGTGGGAGGTGGATTCCACCTGGTTAACCAAGGTTCAAATCCCAGTTCCAGGGGCTTGAAAAACACACCAGACACATGTTGTGTACATGCCCCAACTGCCAGCAGGACGGAGAAATGGAGGAGATGAGATGGCAGCATGACCACGCCTCATCGAGGAGTGCTCTCTCTCCCTCTCTTAAGCACACATGCCTCCTGGCCAATTAAAACAAAAATGTTTTTCTAAATGCTGCCTTCAGGTGATGGAGCTGTCTTCACTCCCAGGAACGTGCGAGACAGACGACCAACAACCAACAGTGTGTGTGCAGATGATGCCGTGTGCTTCAGAGAAGCAGACGCCAGAGGCACAGAGGCTGTGGGTTAGGAGTAACTGATTAGGGAAGGGTCAGGAGGAAATGACACTCGCCCAGAGACCCAAAGGAAGAGACTGGTGCAGACTCCAGGGAAATCACCTAGACCGGGCGTCCCTGGCAGATGTGAGAAGCAGCCCAGCAGCCAGCGAGGCTGGAGAGGGTGGAGGGGGGTACTGAGAGGTCAGAAGCAGGCAGAGGGCGAGATGGGAGCTGCTGAAGGTCCCACTTACATTTTAAAAGAACTCTGGGCCAGCCCGTGGAGGTGGTGTGGTGCTTTAGGCATCTGGATCCCACATGGCTGATTCTTCAGTTCAGGTCTCGGACATAGGGGTTTGAGAAACCTGCCAGGAGCATGTGCATGCGTGCCAAAATCTTGAAAGGCAGGAAAGATGCAAAAAGGACTGTGGCATGGCTACCATACCATAGGGAGGAGTGTTTTCTCATTTTGTCTCTTTCTGTCTCATTCCAGCAAATGAACATGCTCTTTGGTAAATTAAAAAAAAAAAAAAAAAAAAAACATAAAACTGCGTGGACAATTGACTGCAGGGAATAAAGACTGAAGCAGAAAGTGTGTAAATAGACTACCAAATTATTCAAGCGAGGCAGGGTGGCCTGACAGGAGCAGATCCAGTGAACAGTGGCCAGAAACTGAGCACAGTTTGAAGGTAGAGTCACGCTATTTACCAATGGATTAGAAATGGAGTGTGAAAAAGGAAACAGGCTGAAGCCCCTTTGACTTGAGCAACTGAGGAACAGAGATGGCCTTTAGGGAGATGGTGAGGATGGGAGAGGGGTGGTTGGGGGTGTAAGGGTTTGGATGTGTCGAGGTGGAGAGTCCATCAGACATGCCTGGTGGAGACACCGGACAGGCAGCAGGATGCATGAGCCGAGTTCAGGGAGAGCTGGGCTGGAGATAGGCCTGTGGGAGGAGCAGCATTAAAGCTGTGAGGGCGGAGAGTGAATGGAGGGGGAACGGCTGTAGGACTGAGCCCTGGTGCAATTTTTTTTTTTTTTTTTAAGAGATTGTTGCTATAGGGTGTGTGTGCTCTCCAGAGAAAGACAGAAAGTGAGAAATCACCCCCCAGGGGAGATGGCCATATCGCAATCCCTTCTCCATTCTCCTCTCAGGATCTTGGGCACAGATGCACATGCCTGGCGTGAATACCAAGTCACCGGGTCCAGGACTCAACTGCAATAGACAACATGGGAGTTCGGTGACGTAACCGTTATGCCATCTGCTGGTCCCGCCCTGGTGCAATCTACTGTTCAGATCTCGGGGAGCTCAAGGGGAGCCAACAAGAGACTAAGCAGGGGTGTCTTGGGAACCAAGTGTGCCAAGTGTTCTGAAGGAAGGAGGAGCGGGCCACTTGATTGGGCCACAGGCAGGCCTCATCCGCGACTCTGAGAACAGTTTAGGTAGAGAGGGGACAGGGGACAAGACCAGAGTAAGTCTGAGAGAGGAGGAGAGGAAGGGGGATGGGGGCAGTGAGTGGGCGACTGGCTTCTCGAGACTCCCGCAGTAACCAAGAGCACAGGGAGGACTCAGAGGCTGAAGCCCAGTTCTGCCGATTCTCGGCCTGTGACCTCAGACCACTCACTTAAGCTTCCTGTGCCTCCAATTTCTCATCTGAAAATGGGGCTGATAATCACCCCTGTGAACTGACACATGGGAACGGCACCTACCGTTATTAGGTGCCGTGGAGGCGTTGGCTATCAACATCACTGTCACCGGAAAAATGACAAAATAATTAGGGAAGGACAAGTATCAGCTTTGGAGGCAAGATGAGGGAGACGTCAGCAGTGTGAAGAGAGAGAATTTATCCAGTAGCTGTCCAGGAGGGGGCATGAAGGGATTAGAAGGCTGTCATGTCCACAGGCAGCACAGGGCCACCTGGAGTTGAGGCCCCACATCTTCAAGTGAGCTGGGTCGCAGTGCAGTGGGTAGATATAACCAGGGCTAGGGTTTCATCAGGCCAGTGTGACAAAGTGAGGGAAAGACAGCACAAGGGTTACACGAGATAACAAAAGAAAAGTGCCCGGCAGAAGACCTGGTTTCGAAATGCTGCTGGTGTTCAAAGAACTGAAGTGACCTGTCCCAGGAACGGTCCCTCTCCCCACACCTGCCCCACATCAGTCCCCAAATCAGAGTTAGAATCAGGAAGCCCTGCTAGACTCTCAATTCCAATCTCTCCACCAAGCCTTGTCCCTCCCTTTCCAGTCTGAGTCACTGTCACACTTCTCAGGCCAAGATGTGATAAGATGCCACTCTTGCCTATGAAAATATTTCTGGGCTCAGAGCTGTCTGGAAACCAAAGACGGTTTGTGAGCACAGAATGGTCCCCAGATGGTCCTCCCAGGGACTAGCTGCAAAAGGCGCTCTCCCAGCTTTGAGGAAATCATTCAGGAAGCTCTCCAAGCACTCCCAAGCCAGCCCCTCACTGAAGGTGGAGCAAGGAGAGGAAGGAGGCAGAGCTCTGCAGCCCGGGCACTGCCCATTTTGTGATGCCGTCATGGTGGAAGCTGCTGTGGTCCGTGACCTCAAGCATAGCAGCTTCGTTTTAAACTAGCTGACCTGAAGCAAATCAACCTTGGAGAGGACAAAAAGGAGGACTAAATTAAAAAGTAACCTAAGCCAGACCTATGGTGAAGGGAGCACAATCTCACATGGCCAACTATGCAGTTTGAATCCTGGCCCCGGCAGCTTAAAAAACATGCCAGGCACACATGTGTGCATGCCCCGAATACTGACGGGACTGAGAGATGGAGGAGAAGGGATTATGGTGTGACCAAGCCCTACTGGGCAGTGCTTTCTCCCACTCCTTCTGTCTCTGGCAAGGGCATGTTCCCTCTGTCAAAAGTTTAAAAAAAAAAATTAGAAGTAGTAACCTAAAATTCCTGTGAGAGGATCCAAGATAATGACTTCTAAAGTGGTTATGATACACAGAAAGAAATATACCAGCAGTATACACAACAGGAACTGAAACCAAGGTTTTATAGAATACCCTTATGCACTTTGATGTTTTATTTTTTAACAATGCTGGTTTGATGGGCCAGGTGGTGGTGTGGTGGTTAAGGAGGCTGGATCCCACAGAGCCAACTCTGCAGTTCAAGGCTCTGAGCTGGTAGCTTGAAAAACACACTAGATGTATGCCAATGCATGCTCAAAATCCTGAGAGGAAAATGGAGAAGGGATTGAAGGATTGTGGTGTTGCCATGCCCCCATGGGGAGCTTTCTCACTTTCCTTCTGTCTCTTCCAGTGAGCACATGCACCCAATAACAAATTCAAACAAACAAACAAACAAACAAACAAACCCTGCTGGTTGAGATCTACCAAAAAGGATTTCCCAATCGAGTTGCAACCTGCAGTGAAGATCCCTGCCCTGAGAAGGCCTCCTACCAGTGAGGGCTGCATCTCACAGGCTTCGCTCGCTCAATCGCGGCCCCAGAGCGGGTTGTGGAAACACGAGCTCCAGAGGTCTGTGCATCAAAGGGTGTGGAAGGCATGCTGAAGAAATGCTAGGTCTGGTTGTGGCTGGAGAAGACAGAACCTGAAGTAATGAGTGGGAGATACGGGGAGCCAAACGGGACCTCCTGTGGGGCAGAGAGCTCTCTATCTCCAGGAGAAACCTAGCGGACTCTAAGATAAATGGGATGCTGCAGGAGGGACTCAGGAGTCAGAGTAAAAGAGATGAACCCAAGTCAGAGCCATCCCTCCACGCTGACAGGCTTCTCTATCTTGACGAATGGTCTGCGATGAGAACGAGATGGAATAACATGCACCAAGGCGCTCAGGAGAGGTACAGCTCTGCTAAGTGCTGCCATTGCTTAAACGGCGATTCTTCATCCACACTGCAGGCTCCCTCAGCCTCATCTGCTGTTCAGTTAGGTGCTTTTAAGGCAGCGGGTACTCAAAGTAAGCATCCTTAATTTATCCCTGTATTAATGACAGTTCAGCTCTGACAGCTCAAAAATAAGGCAAGCCTGGGGAAAGAATTCATGAAGACATGACAGGCAGCCAATTATGTGCATTGGTTTTTTTTCCCCCCCCAAGTTTCTTTTACTTGAAAGAATGAGCGTGAGTACTCACGCTACAGAGATGTGCATTCCTAGCACGGCCTTCACACTGCGACATCGGCATCAACCTCAGCCTCAGCCAGCCCAGATCACAGGCATGCACACGTGCCCAACGTCTGCAGGAGGCCTCAGGATGCGAATCTGGGACCTTCCAACATGGGTCAAGCATCACAGACCACTATGCTATCCCTTGCACCATAGATGACCCACATTAGGTATTTTCTAAGGCAGTGCTTCTGTAACTTTTCCACCTAAAATATGCAGAGGTTCATGAGGCTAGGTCTGGGGCACAGCCAGCGAGTGTAAGAATAGGAGTTCACTTCTCTCCTCTATGATCCTAAACTGCCAACTTGGCATAAGCAACATTAGCCTCGCTGTTTACTTACGATGTGCATGCACTGTGATAAAGCCTCCTCGGCTCTGCGGCTCAGCGTCCCGTGATGCAAGCCCCACCTTAGAGGTGAGTACTGAGTTTCATATTACTCGTCCAGGATGACAAAGAAGGTGAGTGATGTGATGTCAAACCCAGGCAGCCCGGTCCCGCAGCCTGCTCTCAACCACTAAACCACACTGAAGTCTCCTCCGACAAACGTCTATAATTACTTTAAGATTCTTTACATCATTTCTCCCAAATCGTATCAAGGAAGATACATCCCACTCACTCTGGGTCTTTGCCCCCATGCTGGCTCACTGGGGTACACCCTGGAGAGAGAGGTGCAATTCAAACAGAGCTTGTTAGCCTGTGCCGTGTTTGGGGTCAGGCGTGGGCTGACAGGCCCTTCTTTCCCAGACATGTAACACAGCACCCGTGTTCTTTAGGCACGAACTTCATTAACAACCAAAATATCACAAGCGCAGGTTGTTTATAGCATCTTTAAAATGAAAAATGCATCTCTAAGCTAAATTATAGTAAGTTAATTACACAGTCTGGCTGATGGCAGACATGCCGAGAGAAAGAGAGTGAGGGGTTGGCTGAGTTTATTAACAGTACATGCCACCCACTGCTGGTCTGGGCCTTCCTCTGATCAAGAAGCTGGGGACTAGCCCTAGCACAGGGCAACCAGAAAGAGGAGAGTGAATTCTCTCACCCCTTCGTATATTCAACACATACTCACTGAGCACCCGAGCGCTGGGGATTGGCTAATCATGCAGAGATTCATTCCGCTGCTCACTCGCCAATTCATTCATTCAAACCCTCCCTGGGCACATGCTGATTAGCATCGTGAATATACAGATTAACAGACTTGTCCATCTGATCATTCACTGATTCACCAAACCAAGACCTCAATGTGCTAGGCACTGTCCTGGTGGTAGAGACAGAATAACAAATGGAACAAAGTTCCCAGTCTCCTGGGACACACTCTGACCCAGGAAGGTAAGGCAACGAACATGTAGGTATGTGACATGCCAAGCAGCCACGGGCTATGAAGACAGAGGGGTGGCCCCCTGGAGGCTTGAAAAACATGGAAGGGGTGTGTGTGTGTGTGTGTGTGTGTGTCTGTCTGTCTGTCCATCCATCCAGAATCCTGAAAGGATGGAGAAATGAAGGGAAAAGGATGATGACATGACCACACCCCACTAAGGATCTCTCTCTCTCTCTCTCTGTCCTCTAAGTACATGTGCCCTCCAGCAATTAAAAAGAAAAAACAATGCAGTGTGAGGTAAGCACATAGGGGACTTACTGTAAGACACAGAGCATTGCAAGGGACACCCTCTCTATCAGAGCAGAGCCCTGAAGGACACATAACAGGAAAGGTGGGAGAAGAAAGGGTGGGAACAGGCTATGAGGGGAACTCGGGCAAGAGGGAGCTAGAGAGGGCATGGGGGGGACAAAGGCCTAAGGATCTTCAAGGAACAGCACAGTGGCCAGAGGAACGGGACAGGGTGTGATGGACGGTGAGCAGAAGGAAGAGCAGAGGAGTGAGACCATCACTGATGCTCCTAAGGCGCTCTGCGAAACCAATTGCCACGTCTCAAAGCCTGACATCTGCGATCTACTGTGGCCTTTGGTTCCTAACAAAATTCGAATATTCTGCACAACACGGGCAGTATATTAAGCTGCTACCAAATATTTACTCGGCGATGTGTCCATGCTCTCTGGAGTCTCTTAAGAGTCAATTCGGAGTAGGGAAAGGAGAATGACCCCTTCGGAATATGAACTTGCACCGATGAAACTGCGCTTGTCACTAGCAAAGTGACGACGATTTGATGTTTACTTTAAACGCCCTCTTTTTTGCTCAACCTTAAATTTAGCAAACTGAAAAGTTGACGAGGATGGTTTGGGCAAAAGGCAGAGACAAGAAGGCTTCGAGCACTGACTGAAGACAAGGCTTCTGGGGCTCACCATGGCCCACCCACAGGATGCCCGGAGGGCGCCAGCTCGCTCCATCAGGCTACCGAGGGGCCGCTGTTAACAGAGGCAAGACCAGTCATCTAAATACAAGAGATCTCTCCAAGTCATCAACTCCGCCTTCCCTCACTACCTCCGTTATCTCTGACAGTTTGTAGGGCAGATTACTCCCCTTCCATCCTGACTCTAGAGTCAGACTCCCACCCTACCCCCAAGTAAAATAAAGGCTGCACATACACCCAAGCCTGCATGGTGTCCCTGCCACTGCTCAATCCTCACTGACTCATCTGTGGCCTTCTTGCCTCCAGTCTCCTGACTCCTAAATCCCCAGACACAAGGAGCCACTGAAACCAGGGCCTGATCTTACTCTAAAAACTCGTTGTGGCTCCCCACTGCAGACAAAACAGTGCAAACGAGGTCTGGTCTTCGAGGCCCTTCGTGTGCTGAGGCCAGCGCTGTCCCCTCACATCACACCACACACAGCCAACTTCCACTTGTCTGCACACGGTGGGAGAACCAGCTGACATCTGTCCACTCCTGAGTCTTCCCAGCTTGGCCCACTTTATGTATCTGCTGCCCAATATGAGCCTGGTCCTCCCACTACCCATTCCCAAGCCAGAAGTATGGAGGGGTTTCCTGGACCCCTTCCCTCTGGGTCATTCTCAATATCCAACTGTTCTCCAAGGCCAACCACTACTCCCTTATCCTAAACACCTCCCAGACATAGCTCCCCTTCTCCATCCCCACAGCCTCTAGTGACAATTTCTGCAACAGGCTCCTTACCTGTGCCTCCCTGTCTTTACCAAGTTCTTAAGCTCTAAGCAAGGTATACATTTCTAAAGCTATCTTCTTTCCTTTCCTTCCTTTCTTCCTTTCTTAAGAGACTTTCCCTATAGGGCACATGCATGAGACAGAGACAAAAAGTGAGAAATCACCCCCCCCCCCCCCAGGGGAGATGGCCACACCACAATCCCCTCTACTACATTCTCCTCTCAGGATTTTAGGAACACACTCGCACATGCCCAGTGTGAATTTCAAATGTCCTGGTCTGAAATTTGAACTGTGGCCAGCCATGTGGGAGTCCAGAGATATAACTATTATGCCACCTGCTGATCCGTTTCTAGATCTTTCTCTTTTTTTGAGATTTTTGCTATAGGGTCTGTGCACTCACTGGAAAGACAGAGGCAGACAGAAACCAAGAAATCACCCCCAGGGGTGAAATGTTCCTCTGCTCTTCCTTCTGCTCACTGTCCATCACACCCTGTCCTGTTCCTCTGGCCGCCACAATCCCTTCTCCAGTCTCCTCTTGGGATGCACACACACACACACCTGGCGTGAGTTTTAAGTTGCTAGGTCTGAGACTCCAACTGCAGTCAACTACATGGGAGTCCAGCGATATAGCCATTACACCATCTGCTGGTCCCCCATTTCTAGATCTTTCTAAAATCACTGCTGGTGAAGGCCACTGGGCAAAGGATGCCCCAAATTGCCTGATCCTGTATTTTCCCCTCACCAGTAAAAAACAATATGGTAGCAAAGAAGTGAAGAAGCACCAGGGAAGCGAACGTGGGAGACATCTGCATCTTCTTTTGCAAAGGGGTATGGATGACTCATTTAAATTTCATACCTACTTTAAAGTCTAGTTACTGAAAACTTTTTTTTTTTTTTTTTTTTGGAGAGCCAAAGACAGACATAGCAGGAAATCTAGCATAAATATGAGTTTAAGCATGCCTTACATACTGCATTACGGCTGGTCCCTAGTTAAAAACTAACCACATCATATTAAACTAATAATGAGAGAATGGCAAGCTAATGTAATTGATAATTAAACATCTAGATTCCCAGCAATTAGAAACTGTCACAATTTAGAGACATGCTGATATTGTACCATTAGAGTGCTGTTTCCAAGGTCTATAGGCACTCACCTGCCCGAGTGATGGGCTCAGTAAGCACCTGGAATACACCAGAGGCAGCCACTTCACAAGAGAAAACAAAATAAGAGTTATCCAGAAACTCCACAGGAAACTTACCTAACGCCAATCTCATTTAGTAACTTAACAATGTCTCAGGGCCGGCAGGTGGCATGGTGGTTAAGGTGCTAGACTCCCACAAGGATGACCACAGTTCGAGTTCCAGACCAGACAACGCGGGATGCGTGTATGTGCATACCCAAAATCCTGAAAGAAGAATGGAGGAGAAGGGACTGCCATGTGATCATCCCCACTAAGAGGTGACCTCTCACTTTCTCTCTTTGTCTCTCTCAGCAAGCACATGTGCTGTATGGTTAAAACCTAAAACAAACAAACAAACAAAAACTTAACAATTTCTCTGTGATTACCGGAGTTAGCCAGTAGTCTCACCTTAAACTTGGAAGTTACAGAATTTTGAGTGTCACACCCACAAGAACTGGTTAAAGGACTTGAACATGTGAACCAGATCACTGCCTTCCAGGAAAGTATTAAATATAGCCCAGGCCCACAGAATCCCTGTGCTATTGTAAAAAAACAAATCTGATCCAGGAACTCCCTTGTGTAAAACTATAGTGGTACCTTTGGAATAAAACCCAAACCCCTTGCTTTACCTGGTCCCAAAGGAAGGGGATGATGTGGATTCTATCCACCTTCTAGTGCTCAACCGCCAACCCACCATGCCTTCCAAAGCCAGCAGTGATCCACCCTGCAAAACTCTTTGCATGCCAGACTACCTGACCTCCCCAGCCGCCATCTATGCAGCTGCCTGAATTGCCCTTTTGCGACTCTTTTCTCTTAACCACTCCTGCTTTGCAAAGTCCTCTTTCAAGACCCATCTCAAAGGTCACACACCATTCATGTCCAAGGGGAGTCAAGGGCCTCTACTCTGCACTCCTATAACACCTGGTAATAAACTCCAGTTTAGCACTCACCACACTGTATTAAGATCACCCTGTCTGGTATTTTCATTGCTCTTGGCCGTAACTCATCATGAGGAAGCCAAACCAGCATCTTTAAACATTTCAAACTCAAGATCATGAAAATATTGCTTAATTGGGGAACATAACACACCAAAAATCCAGCTAAAATTTCAGCACTGCCATTTAATTACCTTGAACAAAAGGCCTGGGGACAATAGGGATGTCATAACTGAGATGAAATTTGCTTTTCAGGTGTGTACTTATTTGTACATGGCTCCACAAACGCGCATGTGTGGGCACACACACACTAGTAAAGCCCAAGGCTAAAATAAGGAAAACAAATAGGCTCAGGGAAGAAGAAACATGTTTAAAAACGAAAGCTGTATGTTAATATTTAGTTTTGCTTCTTCTTCCCCCGTAGAATGTCAGCCTTTTCTTTTACCAGCCTAGAATCAAGTTTCATTCATGATTTCCTGAGCTAAAATGCTGTGGCACATTTTTATGACAAAATATTTGGGCGGGGGGGGGGGGGGGGTATTATCTGAGGAGAAGTGGGGATACTGTGATTTTAGTTGATTGCTTATCGGTATTGACTTACCAAGGTTCCAAAGGAAGTAATGATCTCTCTCTGTGCTCTAGGAGTTGATATTCTGGGGTCTAGAGGAACAAATCACTCCTTGTTCCATTTCCCAGAACACAGTATCCATTCTAAGTATGCCTTTGGGAGCCTGACAGTTATTTCAGTGCGTCTGGAAAATCGAAGCCACTGTAACCTTCCAAACAAGTCAAGAGATAAGGGGGAAAGTGTCTCAGAAGCTATAACAATGCGAGGCTGGGGAATTTCTAGGCAGGTCTCAGGCCCGACTGTGCAGTCCTTTCCATGGGCTATGCTGGGCTATAGGCTTCAGCCAAGGACAAAGGAGGTCAACAGAGTGAAATGATCAAGAACGTCTAAAGTCATTGGGTGCAGAGTGCTGGGCAGGATCGAAGCACAGTGGCAGGAGGGCAAGCAGGTGAAAGGCCTCGGTGGTAACCTGGTAAACAATGATGCCAGCTTTGAATTCCAGACTTACTCTGTGGGAGGCTGCGCACCAGCGAGTCTGCTGAGACCATTTTTCATGAGTCTCGGCTGCGCACCAGCGAGTCTGCTGAGACCATTTTTCATGAGTCTCTTACTATTGCCATCTTAGGCTCAGAGAGCAAACAATTACAAAGGCCACAATTGGCTCCCCTTCAAAAACCTCACCTTCAAAACCATACTCTGATTGGCCACTTCCCATAGCAAATCAGTGAGCTTAGAATCCCTCAGATTTGCATATCCGGGCACCTCATGATTGGTCCACAAAACAACCAATCATAACCCACCTTTTACTATCCTTCATTCAGCCAATCACAGCCCACCAACGTGTATGTAACCACAATCCCTGGCCCATAATCACCAGACGACCCTGAAGACCCTGAAGAGCTGTGACACCGCGTCGTCTCCGGACGACCCTGAGCTGTGACGCCGCGTAGTCTCCGGGCAACCCTGAGCTGTGACACTGTGTCGTCTCTGGATGATCCTGAGCTGTGACAACATCGCGTCGTCTCCGGACGACCCTGAACTGTGACGCTGCGTCGTCTCCAGACGACCTTGAGCTGTGACATCACATCATCTCCGGATGACCCTGAACACTGTGTCGTCTCCGTGCTGCCCACAATAAAGAGATGACCCTGAAGAGACACTGCGTCGTCTCCGTGCTGTGACAGTGCGCCGTTCGTCCCATCTCTCACTCCTTCCCTCAGGAAACCTGTTCAACTGTCCTGCGGGCCAGGACATTACTCTAGGAGAAGTATCATTTAGAAGATGATGATTTAGAAGAAGAGAAAGATGGGAATATTCACAGATGACGCTCCAATTTCTGGCTTGAAAACATGAGCTAACAACTATGCACCTTAATGAGATGAGGGGTGAGAGAGGGAAGAGGTCTGGAAGGGGAGAAGGAGACAAAGAATGATAATTTGGACACATGAAGCTTGAGGTGCCCATGAGATACCCAAGTTTGCTAACTGTCATAAGAGGCATTTAAGATGCTATGGCGTACAGGGGCGCCATGTGGAATGACAGGTGACCCCTTCCCATCCTCCTTTCACAGTGCTCAGAGTCCTTCCATGGTGTCAACTCAAGGCGGCACAACCACATGAGAAGCTTATGGGGCCAAACTCAGCCAGGACACATACAGGTTGCTTTAATAATGACCATCAGTAATGCAGGTGTCAGCTTTGGGGTTAAGAAACAACAGCCTTACAGGTGAGATGGTATTTGCATCATGCCACGACTGGAAGGACAGTATACAGCCTGATACTTCACTCAATTACAAGCATCATAATAGGTGTGCTGGTTTCATAGTAGTGATGTTTTCAAGGATTCCCATTCAAACGGTCATGGCGTCTGATCTTGAACCCTGAATACCTCGCAAAATGCCACCCCACTTGGGAGATTCCAAGTTAGAGTCTCCATGGAAAATGTTAATCTAGGTGGTATCTGACGCAGAGGAAGATCTGCCAACAGAAAGACCAGCACGGAAGGAGTCTGAAATCTCATACTGCTCTTCAGTTACTATGCCTCCTTCTGGGCTAGAACCCAGTTTCTTATTATAATGGGTCTGTTTTCCAATTTACCCATCAAAGGACAAATCAAAATGTCATTTGACAAGCTGCTTTCTAATTAAAAGTTAAGCCATTTTTTTAAAAAGTCTCATTTAATTAAACAATTCCACAGAGCAATAAAGCACTATGCTCTGACGCCTTGACTGATAGAACAATTTGCAATTATTTAAAGGCGAAGGGAGGGAAAGAACATTATTAGACACAGCTAAATTAAGCTGATCAAATCCTGTTAGTTTCTCCAGTTCACTCACAGAATAAGATAAAGCAGCATTTGTGTTCATTACTTAAATTTCCTGCATTTACAGAAAAAGCACTTCACAAAATTGAGCATCCCTTCATGATAAAAACTCTCAACAAATTAGGTATAGTAGGAATGTACTTCAGCACAATAAAGGCCAAATAAGACAAATCCACAGTCTAATATCATACTAAACAGGGAAAAGTTAAAAGATTCCTCTAAAACCAGAAACAAAACAAGAATCCTATTTTCACCATTTCTATTCAACAAAATTCTGAAAAGTACAAGCAAGAACAATTAGACAAGAGAAAGAAATAAAAGGTAACCAAAGGAAAAAGTTAAAACTGTTTGCTGATGACATTTTTATAGAAAAACGTGTCATGACTTTCCTGATGACCTGACAGAAAACACTAAACACTACACTAAAAAGCTGTTAGAACTAATAAGCAAATGCAGTATACTTTAAAAAATCAACAACAACAACAAAAAAATCAACACTGTTCCTATACTCTCACAGCAAACTGTTTGAAAAAGAAATCAAGGAAAGAATCCCATTTATAATTGTCACAAATAAATAAATACCTAAGAATACATTTACCCAAGGAAGCAAAAAATATCTATAATGAAAACAGAAACAATGAAAAGAAAAGACAATACAGATAAATGAAAATATATCCTATGTTCATGGATTGAAAGAATATTGTTAAAATATCCATACTACCCAAACTGATTTACAGAGTCAATTCAAACTCTATAAAAATACCAGTGACATTCTTTGAAGAAAAAAAAAAAAAACTCCAAAAATTCATATGGAACCACAAAAAGACCTAAATGGCAAAAGCTTAAGAAGAGCAAGCGCGGGGCCGGCAAGTGGCATGCTGGTTAAAGGTACTGGACTCCCACATGGCTGACCACAGTTCAAGTCTCAGACTTGGTGGCTTGCTTTCTCACTTCCTCTCTCTCTCTCTCTCTCTCTCTCTCTCTCTCTCTGATCAAACTGGAAAATAATAATGATAATAATAATAAATAAAGTTAAAATAAAATAATTCTTTTAAAAAAAAAAAAAAGAAGAGCAAGTGCTGATCCATTAATTAAAAGCAAAAAGGTTTAGGGAGGGAGGTGGGTTAGGATGCAATTCTCCACTGTTTAAAGCAGGTGAAGGATGATATGGATAGAGGAGTGGATTTGCCACATAGCAGACAGTAAAGGCTACAACCACTGCAAGACCAAGACCCCCACTTCATATAACCCCCATTCAACACCAGCCACAAGGAAGCAGGGGAGGACTGGGAAGCCATGGTCCCATAGCAATGGCTTCCTGTTGTGCCTGTCACTCCCCTTCTCTTCCAGCTTCTGGATTATTGCTCTTAAAATGGGTCTAAACTACCCATGAAAAAAAATATCAGATATAAAAGCTTGGCTATTACCTTCATCTCACTAACAGTCAAAAAAACAAAGGATGATTAGAGATTAGAAATTGCTGACGAATGCTCAAAGAACAGAATCTAGGGCCCAGAAGGTGGAATGGAGATTAAGACTAACATGGCAGGCTATGCGGTTCAAGCCTTGGACCCAGCAGCTTGAAAAGTGCATCAGGCACATGTGCATTCATGCCCAAAATCCCAAAGAGGAGAGCATAAAGAAGGGATTGTGGTATGGCCATGCCCCAAGGGGGGATTTCTCACTCCCATTCCCCGCCCCACTCTGTCTCTGTCTTTTTCTGGAGAGTGCATGTGTCCTTTAGCAAAAACTAAAAAAACAAAAACAAAATAGAATCTATTTAAGTGCGACTTCTAGCACTGGTCATACAGAGATGGAGAGGTGGAGGAGCAATGTGAACATACACCAGGACTGACCATCAAATAGGGGAGGCTCATTCATTATGCATTCAATAGATACCTATGAAGCACCTGCTGTGTCCCAGACACAATTCAAATACTCTTAAGGTGCTCACTGGGAAAAACATGTGAAAGGCAACTATAATGAGGTACAAAAGTACTATCACTGGTGGGGGTCACAAAGGAAAAGATTCTAACCTGCCAAGGGAGAATACTGAGGCAGTCAGTGGAAAACACTACACTCTGCAAGGCTGACCCACATGGGAAGGTGCTGGGTTCACATCTGGAGACTTCCCTGAGTACAGCAGATAATACACATGCCCATGATCCAGGGCTGGTTGAGGATGGGCGTGGAGCATGGCATCAGGACACTGTTGAGAGGATGCTGTCGCTCTCTTTCACTCATAGAAGAAATAAATTTTAAAACTTACTAAAAAAAAGGGCAGGAGAAAGTGTTATGGGGGTTGAACAGGAGGAGAATTCACTGCTGGCTAGGAGGAAGGTAGCATTTGATAAAGGCCCTGAGGGATGAATAGGAACTTGGCCAGGCAGACGAGGGGCGAAACATGACATGCACAACTAGGAATATGTGAGGAGTGACAGGGACGACAGTAAGCCCTCCCCAAACCTGAGTTTCCTTTATAAGAGTACCTTTACCTTTTCTTCAGGAACTGCTATTTCAATGGTTTCAGCAAATGGATTTCGAGTAAAGGTGACCTGAGTTATTCCTGTTGAGAAATCAGAAGAAGAGCTATATAACAGGTGTCTTGGGGGTTGGGGGGGTACGCCTCCACAGACTGTTTTTTGGGACACCCCCCAAAGTCATGCTGATAGAGGAAAGTCACACAGCCCCTCTCCCCCAACAGAGTGGATGCCTGTCAGCCCGGCTGTCCTGCCCTAGAGACAAGAAGGCAGGTACACACATGCACACTCAGAGTCAGAGGGGCCTCCCCCTCCACCTAGTTCCTGGCAGACTGAAGAGGCTCTGCTCCCTGCACCTCTGAGACTCCTACAACAAACTGCACTCACTGAAGCAGACATAAGAGCACTTCTATTCTCTGCAACCAAAAACCACTAACTTGAAATGAGAAATTCGGGGTGGGGACTAGAAAGTTGAGAGTGAAAGAACAGAGGCCTCTGAAATAAAGCCTTAGGAAAAACTAAAGATGAGAGTGAGTGACCTGGGCCTCTGGACTATTGTCCCATAAAGTCAGCGAGGAAAGAAAAAAAAAAAAAAAAAAAAAGATGTCAAACGCTCAGAGTAGATCCAACAAATCATCATGCTAATAAGAGATGACACCTGGGCCAGCTCTGTGGCCTGGGCTGGGGCAGCTGGATCCCACATGGCCAACAGCATGGTTCAAGTCCCAGGCCCAGAGGCTTGAGAAACATGCTGGGCATGTGTGCGTGCGTGCATATCCACAAATCAGGAAAGGAGGGAGAAAGAGAAGAGGGAATGGCAAAGTGACCATTCTCCATAAGGGGTGCTTACTCCTCTCTCTCTCTCTGGTGAGCACAAGTACCCTCAAGCCAAAAGGGGAGTGGACACTTGAGAGTTGAACCCAAACACCCAGAATTCAGGTTCTTAAAACCCTGTAGTAGGTTGAATAATGGCCTTAAAGATAAGAGGGCCTAACCTGAAACCTGTAAATATTACCTTATATGGGGAAAATGGTCTTTGCAGATGTAATTCAAACTCTTGAGATGGAGTGATATCCTTGATTATCTGGATGGGGGCCTAAATGCCATCACAAAAGTGCTCATGTGAGAGATTTTTTTGCTCGTGCACACACACACACACACACACACAGAGAAATGATGTGACGGTGCTACACGTCAAGGAATGCCAACAGATATCTGAAGGTGGGAGGGCAAAGAATGAACCGTCCTCCAGAATTTCCAAAGGAAGCACAGTCCTGCCTACACTGATTTGGGACTTCTGGCCTTGAGAACTGTGGAAGAATAAACTTCTGGAGTGTTAAGCTACCCAGGCTGTAGAAATGTATTACAGCAGCCACCAGAAACTAATACCAGCTCTGTGCTGTGCTGCTCTCAATGCAAGAGAAAATATTAGTATGCTAAATGGGATATATAGAAATTAAAATTGCTACACAATGATTCTAATTATGCATATAAAAATGCATGCAAATACAACACATTTATAGTGATTATCTCTGAATAACAGAATTATGGGTAATTTTCAGCATGTTATGTCTTTTGATATTGTTCCAAATTTCTACAATTAGTGTGAATTATTCTACGAAAAGCAAGTTTGTTTTTTTTTAATTAGCAGTTCATAACATTTTACCACCCTAAATCTAATCTTGAGTAGCAATCAAGAGGTTAAAAAATTCCCTGATAATCTTAATTCAGTCTCAGAGCAACACCTGAAAAATCAGGGCCCCGGCTGCAGGCCCATTTCTCAGTGACTCCACTCAACCCAAGGTCTCTCAGCAGCCTCTTTGCCTTCAGCAGGAACAAGGGCTGAGGAAAGCTGCAGACTTTGAAGCCAGAGGATTACCTTAGTTAAATATATTATCTTCCTGCATCTCTCCCCACACATACGGGAAAATGGGAGACTGTCAAGCATTTGCAGAGTTCGTCTAACCCAAAATCTGTGGCCACATGCCAAGCACTGAAAGCACCAGTTAATAAACATGTAAATGTTTGAATTTCTGTAGGTGACTTCACAGAATGAAACATCAAATTAAACACTGGCCTGATCTTCTTACAAAAGCCCTGACTCCAAAGCTATTCTGCCACGAAACCTTCCTGCTGTCACCTGTCCAGGCAGTCACAAAATCAAAGACCAATTTTACTATATCAACATTATGACCTTTGATTAAATATATTCACGTAAGTAGTATTAACATTTTCCCCACTGTGTGGGCAGTACAGGATTGAAAGAGAAAATGGGATGTGTTTTTTCTGAGTTTTGCTTTGCACAGAAGAGAAAGGGAGAGTCAATGGCCCCCTCCAAAACAGGGCCAGGTCAGAGCAGAGGAGCAGGGACACCTGCTACAAGGTCCCATTAACACCTGGTATAGCACAGCTGAGTTAGAGCAGTTAAGGCGCCATAATGATAAGAGATACAATGGAGGGGTCTGTCCTACATTCCAAGGTCTTCTAAGCTCATTCAGACAGTTTTCACTCAGTTAATCAACACACACAAACTGTTTGCTTTTTTTTTTTTTTTTTTCCAAGTATCACCAGAGTGCACTTGCCAATGACAAAGATAAAGGAATAAAGCAGTCCCAAACGGAATGTGGTCATGCCACAGCCCCTTCTTCCTCTCCATCCTGTTGGGATCTGGATAAACACACACACACACACACACACACACACAAGCCAGGTGTGCTTTTCAAGTCTCTGGGGTAGGGATTCAAACCAAGGTCAGCTGTGTGGGATCCAGCTACCTCGAACACCACACCGTGGGGCTAGCCTTTGTATCACATTTTAAAAACAACCCATCTTTCACATGCTACACTCTAAGATGATGTAGTTTGGCAAATGGTCAACATTTTTACTGGTCTTCATCAGTCCTTGGGATCACAAGAATATCAAGGATGACAAAGAATTGAGAAGAAGATCTAGGCCTGGCAGAGCTTTGAAAATGGGTAAAACTAAAAACTAATGGCTTAGTGCTGTGTGCCTTTTGTAGGCACGTAATACTTGTACTTTCGGTGATAGAATGATACTCATTCAATATCTCCCACCTATCCAGCCACTCCAGATAAAGACTGTAGTAACACTTTCTAAATCTGGCTTTTTTTTCACTTGCCATTGTTTTCCCACTCCTTAACTGTGTCTATCCTTCAGAGAAACTCATAGTTCAACAATTAAATATTATGCATAGAAAGCCAGATCCCACATGGCCAACCTCGGTTCAAGTCCCGGTCCAGTGGCTGCAAAGCACGTCAGGTATGTGTTTGTCCAAAATCCTGTTGTGATGGAGAAATGGGGGGAGGAAAAGGCTACAGTGCAATCACACCTCACTAGGGAGGAAGGAGATGCTTGCTTTCTCTCTCCCTCTCTGACAGATATATCACCCCCCCCCCCCCGGAATAAAAATTATAAGTTAATTGGTGTGGTTTCAGATTCTATGTTGCAACAAACCTTTAAGAAACTGACTGATCCTGGTCAAGTTCTGGTATAGTTCCAAAGACTATCCACAAATAACTGAGAAGGTTATGAAAATACCACTCCCTTTTTCAACTACGTAACTGTAAGGCTGGATTTTTGTTTGTTTGTTTGTTTGCACAGACTTCAACCAACACAACATACTGCAACAGAATGAGAACATAGCTGTCTTCCACTATGGCAAAAATAACAAAATCTAGACAAAAAGTAAAATAATATCATTCTTCTCACTAAATGTTTGTGTTTTGGAACTTTTTTTTTTCATTAAAAAAGTTATGATGTTATCATGTAATGAGTTTATTGTCTTTATATTTAAACAAGTTTAATAAGCATGTTCTAATCTTTTTAAATTCTGACTTCTAACATAGTAAATATTGCTAAGTACTATGTACATAAATGAATGCTCTTTGGGGAAATTTTAAGACTTATATAAAGGAGTCCTAAAACCAGTGATACAGTGTAGTCAGAGGCAGAGTGGAAGCAGGTGAGGTAAGGGCAAAGAAGGCCCAACGAGGGACTCTAACAGTCTGTGACAATGTGACGGGGTGCTCAGAACTGATTTTACAAGTGCAAACAAACGGTGCAGAGTACCAACATGATACAACCAGATTTGTCTTTTAGAAAGACAAGGACATCATGGGGCCAGCAGGTGGCGTGGTGGTTAAGACACTAGAATCCCACAGGGCCGACTGCTGTTCAAGTCCTGGACCTGGCAGCTTGCTTTCTCACTTTCCTTGCCTCTCTCTCTCTCTCTGGTGAGCACCCAAGTCCTATAGCAAACTTGAAAATAAGAAATAAAAATAATTTTAAAAAAAGAAAGACAAGGACATGATGAAGTGCCCCCTACTCCATGAATATATGATTTCAAACATAAGTAAGACAGGAAGCTAAACTGTAGGACATCAAGGGTCAATTATTACAGCCTTTAAAAAATGAAATACAAATTTCTATGAAAAAAATCGTGAACAGAAAAATATGAAAATTTAATGATCTTTTTAAGAAAAGCACAGTCTTGCAAAATAGATCTGTCACCAAATGGAATTCTGCAAACTGAGGGAAGTCATCAGTAACAAAGCGCAGGGCTCTAAACATCAAAAGGTGCCAAAATCAAGACCACACTTCAGGCCAATCTAGAAAACAAAAATACAGGCGCCAGCTAGGAACTGTAAACTAGAGCAGTAAATGGGGGAATGAATGCAGCCCAGAGAAGACGAACAGAAGCACTCGGAACTAACAAGCATACTGAGCAGAGCAGCAGCCCCTACTTCCAGGCACAGGCTCCATCCCCTCTGCATGTGTTCTACCTCAGGGCGGCAATGGAGAGAGCAGGAAACGCCTCCAGAGTGAAGGCCATGATCCCTGCAGAGCCTAAACAGGCAAATCTCTGATCAAGAAGCTCACCTAGGGGGACCAGCAGTTAGTGTAATGCCTATGTCACTGGACTCCCACATAGTCGACTGCGGTTCAAGTCCTGGACCCGGCGGCTTAAACTCACACCGGGTGCATGTGCGTGCGTGCCCAAGCTCCCAAGAGGAGAATAGAAGAGAAGGGATTGCAGCGTGGCCATCCCCCCAGGGGGTGATTTCTCGCTTTCTGTCTCTCTGTCTCTCTCTGTCCTTCTGGCGAGCACACGCACCCTATAGCAAAAACCTCTCCAAAGAAGCTCACCTCACATCAATCAAGAATGGAGAGCACGGATCCGCAGTGGACGTGCAGCGGTAATGCACAACTCTGTTGATGCTGGCCCCACACGGAAAAGTCCTGGGTCCAAATCCGGAGGTTGCCTCTGGGAGGTGAAGGCCAGTGGGACAAGAAAGCAGTCAGCCTGAACAGCTTAGAGGCCCCTGAGAGGTGGGCAGGAACCAGATTACTCAGGGCCTTGTGACCACATAGATTTTACAGACTCCCAAGAACATGGGACCTCTTAACAGACAAGAAATATCATCTGATTTGCATTGTAAAAGGTTACTGTGTTGGGACCAGCAGATGGCATAATGGTTACATAGCTGGACTCCGACATGGCCAACCGCAGTTCAAGTCCCGGAATGGGCAGCCTGAAACTCACGCTGGGTATGTGTGCATCCAAAATCCCAAGAGGAGAATGGAGGAGAAGGGATTGCAATGTGGCCATACCCCCTGAGGGATGATTTCTCACTTTTTGTCTCTATCTCTCCAACAAGTGCATGCACCCTCGGAGTAAAAATCTCTTTTTTTTTTTTTTTTTTTTTAAAAAAAAGAAGGTTACTCTGCCTGTAGTATGGAAGTCTAGCAGATCAGAGTAGATGCACAGAGATTTGTCAAATAGAAACTTCCCAACACTTTTTAAACCACAATCCAGAGAGTAAGATACTTTATTTTGCAAGCTAGTACACACACACACACACACACACACACGTACAGACAGTCTATACAGGCAGGCTGCCAGTTTGGGCTGGAACCTTAGCATTCTCTGTGACCCTGGGCCAGGCTTCTCAATACTCTGAGCTCAGTTTTCTCATCTATAAACAAGAACAATAGTAACGGTCCCTACTGCATAGCTGGCTGAGGGGACTAAGTGAATATATGTAAAGCCTTCAGTAAATGGTAAGTTGGGCTTTTTTTGTTTGTTTGTTTTGTTTCTTTTTTAGTAAAACGATTATTAAAGTCTCACAAAATAAAATTCAACCTTACTATGCCCAATGCACTGTTTTCCATTCTACTTGTTTTCTTTCTCTCTTTTTTAATGCTAAAAAGGATCCCAGGAATTAATTTCAGACTCCAGTAACATTGATCATGCAGGTCATGGTCTAGTTGAAGAGGAAGGCTTGGACTTGGTGATGACAATGGAGGAAGAGTGGGCAGATGAGTTCACAGGACGCATGACTTGGGAATTAGATATGAGGGCAAGAGGGAGAAAGGTGGCAAAGATACTCTCAAGCCTCGGGGTTGATGATGGTGCCACTTTAGAGAGAGAGGACCCAGAGGGAAGAGCGGCTTTTAGTTCGGGTAGAAGATCAGATTCTGCAATCTAGACTGTCTGCCTGGAGGAGCTGGGGGAGGTGACCAAAGAAACTGTTGCTTAAACACTTTCCAAGCAAGGCACAATACAGAGAGTCTTCGCATCAGAACCACAGTCGCTGATAAGAACGCGTCTGCACAGACGGTGCTCACTGAGGTGGGCAGCCTTCCTCAGCTGAGCACAGCAGCAAGTGGCTGATGGAGGACTCGGGAATTTGGGGCTCTCGCCAAATGTCTTTCTTTATCTGACCAACACGAAGCACTAATCACATTTAATTAGAGTTCGTTTGCCCATCTGTTTCCCCTGCTAACCAAGCTGCTTCAGGGCAGGGAGCACCCTGTCTCATCAATCCCTCCAGTCCCCATGCCTCCCTAGCACACGGCCCTGCATATTGCCTGTACTAGGTGCTCCACGGACATCTGTCGAAGGAACAGCCACAACGCGACACAACAAGGCCATTTCCGGGGCAGAAAATTAAAATAAGGCAGAGCAAAAAGGAAGGCAGGAGGCAGGACTGGAGAAAATTCTGCTCATTTATGGCAGCGGGTCGACAAGAGGCCAAGAGTTCCTGGCAAAATGAGTCTGTCCGCAGAGACCATGTTAAGCTCTGGAATGCGCAAAGGGCATGGATCTCATCCTAACGATCAGAAACACTAGGCAGGTCTGGGGTGGAATCAGGAAGATGAAAAACAAAACAGGACAAATGTGATAACTTATATTAAATTTGGCCTCCTCCAAAAAACTTGGCATGGCTTTCTCTGCTTGGTATGTTTCTTCCTAATAGCTCTACACCTTCCCCAAAAGTCTGCCCTGTTTCCAAATCTCCGCCGTCCTTCAAAGTTCAGCTGCCTTGTTTGTCACTTTTTTCTATGTGTACGCAGTTTTTCCTATAGACAGGAATGATGTTACCCACCCTCTCATCTACTTATCCTCACCCTTTCACAGAAGAGGCACCCAACAACTACTTGATTGACTTTTATATTGATTCATTGATTTGGAAATTAAATACCAAATTTCAGATCAATATTTTCTAGCTTCACCCCTTATAGCTACAGCTGTTACTAATGCCACCACTTTTTTTTTTTTAAAGCATTGTTTAATTGTATTTATTCATTCATTTATCTTAGTTGGGCCAGAGAGAGAGAAAGTGAGAAAGCAAGCCACCAGGTCTGGGACTCGAACTATGGTCACCCATGTGGGAGTGTCCAGCGCCTTAACCACCACATCACCATGCCCCAACATCACCACTTTTAATAGCAAACAGCTGCATTTATCCAGCACCTATTTTACACCAAACATTGCTAAATACACCATTTCCTGTAATCCTCAATCTGCAAAGTTGGAATTATTTCTATTTTACAGATGACAAGATTGAGGCTCAAGAACAGCACATTTTAGAAAGTGGCGATACCGACATTCAAGCCTAAGCCTCCTTAGCACCAAAGTCAATAAACATGCAATTACTTTAAAATTTTAGCAGCAGTACCTCTGGCACAGAGGCACGGAGAACAGTGCCTCCACCTGATGTGGAGGAAGTTCTCCCTGCTCCCTGAGACTTTAACTAAGATTCAACTCAGAGAAAGCTTTTTTAGTCTCGGAAAGGTCATAATTTATCAAGAGTCATGTATTCATTTCCTAGAGATTAGGTTAAGCTTATCTTAATTCTGCAATTTAAAAAAAAAATGACACATGCTAATGGCATCGTTTGTTTTGGAAAGAACGTTTACTTACAGGATGACAAGAACAATCAAATCATTAGCGTCTGGCAGTTAATAAAATTGAGAAACCTGCAACAGCTTTCTTGCCTCCTATGTCAAGGCACCCCCACCTTGTAGGTGCACAGTTCACTGATCACCTCGGTAGCTGAGAGGTGGTCTTCGAAACAACCTTGTACCCATAAAGGAAAAAAAAAAAAAAAAAAAACGAAAGCAAAAGTTCAGTGCGTCACCGAAGGTCACACCAAACAGGAAAAAGAGAAGCTTTGCAATAAGGAAGCGCAGCCGCACGGGACTCCCAGATGGACTCATTCCTTCTGCTGCAGCTTCCTGCAGCCAGAACGCGGACTGGCTTTCTCCTCCAGGCAGGAAGCCAGGGCCAGGGGGCTCCAGACCCCCATTTCCTGCCTCTGCTGCCCAGAGGAAAAGACTCTCAGACCTCAAGTTTAAAGACTCAGGGAAGACAGGCTTGAAACGCCTGCATGCCTCTCCACCTCTTGCCGGCCCTACCGGAGATGGCGAGATGCAGGAATAGCAGCATAGACAACAGCTCTCTCCAGAGATCTCTCCATCAAATCCTCTTCCCTCTCCACAGTCTGATCCCTTTTAATACCCTTGATCTGGCTGACACGTCCAAAAGCAGTAAAACCGGCTCTCTGCTTTTCCTTTGCCATGTCTCTGTAAGAGGCTACTGCGTTTCCACTCTGGCACAGAATGAACTCTTGCAGGTGCCCCTGCGGGAGCGGGCAGGGAAAGACTCCACAGGAGCGCCCTGTTGATCACCTAGCTGCAACTGTGCCTTGAAGTCTACCACAGCACTCAGGTCCCCAAGACAAATTCTTCCTTTCACAAAATGAAGAAATGGGGGGGGAGAGCCCTGACTGGCCCATTCAGGTCAAGGTCAAGCTAGAACACAGGCTACCAAGAACCATGCCTGGCTGGTCCCAGGATGGATGAGGAGAAGCAGTATCCAAAGGAAGGGAGGTGGGAAGCACCCATCACCAAACAAGGAAGGGGTGGGGCAGATTAAACAGCAATAGGCGATGGAAATCTTGCTCAGACCCCAAATCCAATGATCTATCTTTTCGAGAGGCTTTTGCTATAGGGCACGTGCGCTCCCCAGAGAGAGAGAGACAGAGAGACAGAAAGCGAGAAATCACCCCCCCCCCCAAGGAGGGGTGACAACATGGCAATCCCTTTTCCTCCATTCTCCTCTTGGAATATTGGGCACGCGCGCACACACACACACACACCTGGCATGAGTTTAAGCTACCAGGTCCGGGACTCGAACTACAGTTAACTACATGGGAGTCCAGTGACATAGCCATTACACCAACTGCTGGTCCCCAATGATCTTCCTTTCTTTTTTCCTTTTTATTTTTTTTTTTTTTGGGGGGGGAGGGAAGGAGGGATGCACACTCATCAGAGAGAGGAAAGAGAAAGAAAAACATCCCCAGTGGGGCATATTCACAGCCCAACTCCTTCTCCCCCATTTCTTCATCTTGTCAGAATTCGGGGGGGGGGGGCATATGCACATGTGTCCCACATGTTTTCAAACCACCAGGCCAGGATTCAAACTGCAGACAGCCATGTGGGATCTGGCTCCCTTAACCATTAGACCATGAGCCCGGCCCTCAAATCCAATGACCTTTCTTTTTTCTATACTATGCTGACATTATTAGTGCACTAAATCATGAAGAACCAACAATAAAGACCCTCCAGTTTATAACAAGGTGCTAATTGTGTCGTGAAGATGTCTAGGGCAGACAAAATTAGAGAGAGAGGACATACCCATTGACATCTGAGAAATATCCTAAAATGAGAGCTCTCCACACCACCATCCTGTGCTAAGAAGGAATAACCACCATTGGGTAGTTTGGAAAAGTCATGACACATTTTTGCATAGAAAAATATGGCATGACTCTCCCAACAACCCAATATATTTTCACCAGCAAAAGTCAGACTAGCTTTCCCTGCCCCACACCTCCCCGTTTACAGCTGGCAATGGATGCCTCTTCTCGCTGAGGTCCAGGTTTTCTTAGTCCTCTCCTGGGTGGAGAGTTCTCTAGGTCCCAGTGAAGACAAAAGTCCCTTCATCCATGGAAAACAGAAATGGGAAACACAAAACAAGTCTATGAAGGTGAACCATTAGTTGTTCGCTGCAGAAATGCAGGCGTCTCTCAACATGAGTTCAAGACTCACTCAAAAGCAGCCCCAGAAGGAGCCAGGGCCACCCCAAGGAGAAGCAAGGGCACTTATCCCATTGCTGCCTTGTTAAGACCACCATAACTCCTGGGCACTGGACTCCCACATAGTCAACCATGGTTTGAGACCCAGACCTGGCAGCTTGCTTTCTCACTTTCTCTCTGTCCCTGACTGGTCAAATTAAAATAAAAATAGAATAATTCTTATTTTTTTTTTTGAGAGGTTTTCGCTATAGGGCGCGTGCGCTCACCAGCCAGACAGAGAGAGACAGAGAGACAGAAAGCGAGAAATCACCCCCCAGGGGGGATGGTCACGCCTCAATCCCTTCTCCTCCATTCTCCTCTCGGGATCTTGGGCACGCACGCACACGCGCCCGGCGTGAGTTTTAAGCCACCGGGTCCGGGACGCGAACCGCGGTCGACTACGTGGGAGTCCAGCGACATAGCCATTACGCTAACTGCTGGTTCCCAAAATAGAATAATTCTTAAAAAAAAAAAAAAAAAAAAAAGACTTGCTAGAAACTTCATGTGAGGGCCAGCCAGTGGCATGGCATCTGGATCCCACATGCGAATGCGCAGCCAGGGTACTTTAGGTACTTTAGGTGAGGTGTATGCGTGCATGCCCCAAAGCTCGAGAGAAAATTTCATCTGAGACCAAGGGCAAGATGTGTGAGCCTAGGTGCACACATGCCCTCATTGTGCATCTGGTCTTCCTGCCGTCTGGATCGGCCTACGGTCCCCAATGAGCTTATCTGGGGGACAGCAGCAAAATGGGAATGCAGAGGGACTGTACCAACAAAGGATGCATCATCGCCTTTAAATTAAGTGAAGAAGGAAACAGCCTTCTGGAGAACATGGTAAACTAACCACGAATGACAAGACCGACTCTCCTGATACAAGCGAGACACCGACATGACAGCAGCGGCTGGCAAATCAGGTAGCAGGCAGGTGAGCTGGCAGCATTCGCTCAGCAGGTGTTCAATTAGGCAGGAAGTGGGTTGAAAACAACTCAATTAATTCACTGTGCATACCCGTCCAGAAGAACAAGAAGATAAACCTGAAACAGCAATGGCTGGCCAGAGATTAACTCTGCAGCTCCACATTTTGCAAAAACAGGGCCTAACAAAGATGCATGTGCAAAACACAAAATGACGACGAGATTAGCTCCGGTAAGCTCTTTAAAGTTCAAACTGAAACCAAAGGCTAGAAGGAAACAAAGCGAGAAGGTGGCTTCTGGAGGATCAGAGAAGCCATTCTTTCCTTGTGATCGGCTCTCCCTGGTCAGCTTCAGCTACAGACAGCTGTGGGAGCTGGGTTTGGGGAGTGTGATAAGAACAAACATAGGTAAGTTTGAAAACTAAGAGTAAAGGGGTGGGATCACCCTTTATGTCATGTCTCTTCAGTGTGAAGCTCTGCAAAGCTGAGACTTGACTCCAAACCAACAGGCATATCTATGGCCTGAATTCACCATAAAAAATAGAACAGCATGTCATTGGCAGAGCTAGGAAAAGGGAGAGCCACTAAGAATGTACAATCAGCAAAGGAAAACTTTGTTAGGTCTGGCAGAGGGGCTACAGGTCCTTACCTGGAAAAGGGGACCTCGTGATCCAGGCAGCCAGCACCCATCACTCAGGCTTGGCAACAAGCCAAACACTCAGCACACAGGGCAGAACGTTAGGGAGAGGTGCCTGAAGCACGTGGGCAACTTCCTTGTTTCGGAGAAAAGAGCACTGAGGTTCAGAGGGGTTCAGCAACAGCAAGGCCATGTCTACGTCCGCTAAGAATATTAATGATGGTGATAATGGCTCCCATTTTTTAAAGAGTGTATGAACAGACATTGATCTGAGGGTTTGACAAGTTACCTTGTTAAGACAGAAGTACTAGCAGGAGTCCACTACACAGATGGGGTGTAGAGTAGTTAAGATTCTTGCCCAAAGTCACACAGCTTGCAGGAAGCACAGGTAGGACAAGAATCTATGTCTACCTAAAAAGTCTGTGCTCTTAACCATTACACTTAACTGCCCCTTAACTACGCTGCTTCCAAATAAGAGAGGAGATTGTATTTTCAACTAAAATAAGAGCCAGAAATGTTATGGCTGGATTTTTAGTGTCTACCACATTTCCCTCTCAAGATACAGAAGCAATCAGCACTTAGGGATATAAACAACATTATTTTAACGTTGAGAAGAAAGAAGACTCAGAGTCTCCAGCCTGGGCTGGCTCTGTAGCACAGCAGTTAATCCTTGAGCACTGGGAGCCAGATCCCACATGGCCGGCCACAGTTCAAATCCCAGCCCCAGTGACTTGAGACACACCAGGGACATGTATGTGCTTACCAGGATCTCAACTAAATGAAGAGGTGGAGGAGAAAGGTTGTAGTTTGACCACGGCCCACTGGGGAGAGCTTGCTTTCTCTCCTACCTCCCCCATCTCTCTCTCTCTGGCAAGCACACATGAACTCTGACAATAAAAAAGAAAAAGAAAAAAAGCTTCTCTAGCCTAGACTACATATGTGAACAGACCTAGGCTTACAAACCTAGGGGCTTAACGCCAAAACCAAGTCTACTGTCTTACAGCACCTCTGACATGCCATGTATTTATTTTCATGGAGTTATGAATGGACAGTTGTGCTGCTGGCCTGGTTACACTTTCAGCAAACAGCATTTACTAGACTGGACACAAAACCACCAGTTTAATCACACGTATTGCTATGTTCAGTTTCAGAGAATTTGATTTTCGATGATATAAGAAGGACCTGGCTTCCCTGAGAAATAACATTTACATTCTTGGTTTCCACTGTGATAGATTTCATTGTCTACAGAAGGTGCTTTGTATTCTCTAAATTATAAAACCAGGATCTCTCACATGCATGCCCCTGCTCCCCTGCAGCACCCACTTCCTTTCCCTGCCACAGCCAAGCCACAGGTTAGAGCTCCGAGTTCAGCTCAAGATCAGCAACCCCTACAGAACTGGAGCTCTAGAAGGGGCCTCCTACAGCGGGCCTGATGACTCCAGCTGGTACCCTGGGGTCATGTGACTCACTTAGTCTCTCTTAACATTAATCATACAAACAAGAGCAGCAGATAACTGTCCCTGCTCCGCCTGCATGCTCATGCCAAGCACCGTGCCCAAGGCACTTCAGCTGTCTCCTCTACTCTCTCCAGTACCTGAGGTAGGTACCATTACCGTACCAAGCTCAGGGACGGAGATAGTGGGGCTTTCCTGCTTATGGAACTTATCAAAAGTTACACAATCAGGACACTGCCAACAAAGATTTCAAACTTCTTAAGACTACAGAGCCAAAGCTCTTAACTATCACATACTTGGTGTCTTTCTGCTTTCCTTATTCATGAAGCAAGAACAAGACCACCTCTCTCGTTTCCTTATAGGGACAGTGTTCTGCAAACCTTTTTTTTTTTTTTTTGCCACAGGGCACATGCACATGCATGTGACCAGTGTTTCCCAAAATCCTAGGACCCAGGACTCGAACTTCACAGTTGGCCATGTGGGATCCTGCTCCAACCACCAGGCCACAGAGCTGGCCCACAAACTGTCCTTAACATCATTCTGCTCTTCCAGGCTGAAGGGTGAACTAGGTCTCCCAGATGGACCAACCAATGAACTAAGTACTCAGCACGGGGCTAAGGATGAAAGGAATGTGAAGGGAACACAAAAGAAAGAAAAGACGCCAGTCAAGGACTTCACGACCACGTTACTACTGCCCCAAACTATAGTAACGCACCTCTCTCTTGGCTATTTTGACCACGACTCACAGTCAGAAATGTATGTCCATCATGACCTGGGATGGACAAACAGAAGGACAGACATACACACACGTACAGAGCCTTACTGTGTGATGCACTGAAAAAGGTGACAACCCGCTAACCTGATTCTGTGACAAGAGATTGTGAATGTCAGCTTGGAAAGCCCCACTCTACCCCATTTGAGCACTGGTTAGACAGAAATCTAAAAAATGACAGGAAGTTTTTCCTTACCTGTCATTTTAAGTTTCTGAGACTGTTGGGTTAATCGAATTTGCATTGCTGACTGTCCTCATGGCAGACTCACCAGTGCATCAGATTAAAGGGCCTCAGATGTGAAACTGGGGCCAGGTAATGTAGTGGGAGCACAACTGGACCACACAGGTAAGGTGCTAGGACCTCCCTGGGCGCGCCCTGATGCGAGCGCATGCCAGTGATCTGGGCTGGCTGCGACCAGGAGTAGAGAGCAGTGTGAAAGCCCGCTTGGGGGTGCCCTCCCCCAGAGAAGGCATTAAAGTCCCAGGATGTGAAATCCTGCATCACTGCATTCAATGCTGGCTCTCCTACATGTCAGTGTGCAACTCTGCCAGATCTTCAGCTATAAAACCCTAGCTTGTTATAGGGCGCCTACCTGCTATCTGGGTCCATGTTTCTTGACAGAGGGGTTGTGGGCATGAAGAAGTGAGAGACAAGTCTGGGTCTGCAGAGCCAGCTGACGGCAGGGTGGACATCCAGCATCCCATCGCCCCCTGGTGGTTGAGGGCCAGTTGTGCATAATAAATGGCTTTGTTGACACAATGTAATCTGCCCCTCCACCTTCTTATCTACCATGTTAATAGACCCAAACCCCTTCAAACTTTTTATGAGGCATCAGCGGTGATCCACATAAAAGTAAGTATATAGATACATAAGATATTAACAGGCCATAGGTCAAGCCACTGCCGTAACAGAGATTGCTATGAAGCTGGGCAGATGGACAGGTTAATAGTAACTACAACCCACTCACCAGGTGGTGTAACAGAAATCTGGGAGCCCAAGGAGAGAGCGGATCACCTTGGAAGCTCAGCCATGAAGTTTATTTGTAATTATTCTGGTATGAAAAGCCACAGATTGCAAATTTCTAACTTATAATGCTCTGAGATGTAAAAAGAGTCACTATCACCATTCACCACACCAAGACTCAACCTCTGAAGAATCCTAGCCTACCCACGGCAATATTAGGACTATCACAACTCCGGGTCATCTCAACCATGAGACTTTTAAGTTCCTTTAGGCCTAAAGAAAAGAGAACTGTTCAAGATCACAGAGCAAATATACATGAAATTGGAATCCTCAAAGATTGAAAAATCAGATTACTTTCCTGACTCCTGGAGCTCCTATACTTGTCTAGATTCACACATATAAAAAGTAAGAAGGAAAGAAGGGAGGAAGAAGGGGGGACAGTATCTTATTAAGTGATCAAAACTGTAAAACTGAATCCACTAAATGCTTAAGTAGGTCTTTTGAGAGGTGGGGCCAGAAAGCCTCAAATGTAGACTTTTAAAGCCATCACAGGATAATCACAGTATCAGTGATGGTGTGTGCGCTAAAATTGCTAATGTGTTCAATGTGCACATTTCAAATCATTCCATTGCTAAAATCCTGTTTTGGCATTTCTTCTTTTTTTCTTCCAGTTTTGGTATAGGGCACATGCACTCTACACAGGGGAGAGGGAGAGAGACAGAGAAAAAGAGAAAATGGAAAATCATCCCCCTCCACCTCTAGGGGGGTGGCCACTCCACAATCCCCTCTCCTCTTGGAATTTTAGGTATGCATGCATGCACACACACATGTTTTTTCAAACTGCTGGGTCCAGGACTCAAACCACATAGTCAGCACATGGGATACAGCACCTTCCTTAACCACTATGCCACTGGGTGGCCCTCTTCATTTCTTAAAATGCTGAGCCTGGGCATTTCTGAGACATGGACTCCCTGCAAGACCTGGTTCCTACCAAATGAAACAATCCCACCCAAACCAAAAAGAATAGTAAAATCTGGAGAGATTCTAGCTACAATAAAGATGTGTTTTAAGCTTCACGTCTCCCTCTTGTTACAGGTGAGGTTAGTTACTTAAGCCCTTAAGGAGAAAGAAGTTTCACAGGCCTCTGCTGTAGCTTAGATCTGATCTGTGACTTCTCCAAGTCATCCTGGTTTAAAATTAAAACAAACAGTAATAACCCATTAACTGAGTACTGGGTTACCTTACACATTCACTTACATCTCACCATAACTCTTCCAGATGTCATGGTTATCCCCAATTTACAGGATATAGACTCAGAGAGGTTAAGTAACCAGCCCAAGCTCACAGAGCCAGGAAATGCCTGGGAAGGAAGCAGAGGAGGGACCCGGGCACTCCTGAGAACCCCACTGTGTACCAGGGAGCCCCAGACAGCAGGTAAAGAGGTGCTCTTTCACTTTCAGAACACAAGCTGATTTGAAACAAATCTCAGACCAGCAGGTGATGTGGTGGTTAAGGTGCTGGACTCCCACATGCCTGACCACAGTTCAGGTCCCAAACTGGGTGGCTTGGGAATCACACTGGGACCATGTGCATGTATGGCCAAAATTCCAAGAGGAAAATGGGAAGAAGGGATCGTGGCATGGCCATCCCCCTGGGGAGTGATTTCTTACTATCCCTCCCACTGTCTCTGTCTCTCTCTCTCTCCAGCGAGCAGACACACCCTATGGCAAATACTCAAAAAGAGACGGAAACCTCTCTTCCTCAGATGTCTTTGGGGAGCCCCCAGGGGAATCTGTGGTACATTAGAAAGTATTCCACCTGAGAGTGTCAGGTCTGAGGTTTCCCTTAAGACTCCCCACCTGAGGAATGGGGACGATGATGGCTGGACAAGGTCATATCTACGCAAAATGCCTAAAAACCGACGCACCCACAAACGCAAACGATGTGGAAATGCAGCATTATAGCCAGGACTCTGCAAGCCGCATAGGGGTAAATACCTAGAGAGACAAAAGTGCATGAGTGTGTACAGACTCCCCCTAAAAACTTGTGTTCACGCCTCAAAATGCTGGGAAAGCGTGGAATACTGGAGATGAAGGACTACTCGGGCCGGCAGCAGGTATACACACGGGAAGTGGTTAAAACAATGCCTTCACCACCTACACGGGGTCTTCTCCATGAAAAATGCGTGCTGGGAAAAAAGTACGTGGACTTCAAACTTTTTCACACCAAAATAAACTCATACTTTGATTTCTTTTCTCCATGAGCAGTTTGAAGTCCTGTCATACATTACCTCCTGGGTCCCACCAGCTTGCTGCGCTCACCCAAGGTCTCAGGTGGGAAACACAGAAAGAAAACGCAAACAGGAGAAAATGTGACAGAGAGGGAAAGCTGAAAATCCTGGGGTCCCACCACACCACAGGGGTAGCCTGATATGTCACTCCAGTTCCTCCAGAAGCTCCCCTGAGCTGGAAGCCCAGTGTCCCCAACACCCATAGGTGGCCTCTGCTGAGAGGAAGGCCGCACATCATCTCAAAGCAAGCCTGGGAGCTACGGCTGTACTCCTTCCTCCTGCTGGGGCATCTTCTATGCCCAGGGCTCTCAAGACAGCATGCTGTTTACAAAAGGCTGGACTCTGGTCAGGAAGACCTGGGTTCAAATCCCTGGACCCAATCCTGACACACAGTCTGTGAGCAAATTACTGTACCACTGTTTTTTTCTTTGTTTGTTTAAGAAGGATTTTTGCAATAAGAAGTGCGTGCTTGTCAGAGAGACTGACAGAGAACGTGAGAAATCACCCCCCCAGTGGGATGGCCACATGGCAATCCCTTTTCCTCCATTCTCCTCTCGGGATTTTAGACAAGCACATACAGGAGCATGGCATGTTTCTGGCCTCCAGGTCAGGGACTCGCACCTCAGTCAACCAAGTGGGAGTCAAGTGCCTGGCCCCCATACAGCTTTGATTCTGTTTGTCCCTCCGTAAAGTGGTGAAAATAATACCCACTCCCCAAGACTTGCAGCAGTTAAAAAAAGAAAAAAGAAAAAAAAAAGTGACACTCTACAAGCCTGACTGACACAGGAGTTTCCAGTTTCGCTTATGGGGACCCCCTGAGTTTTCTGGGTGCACACGTGCCCATAATCCGGGGCTGGCTAGGCTGTTGGTGGATCCCTATGTCAAGACCCTGTTGGGGGTGGTGTCTCTTGGCCTTTGTCTCTCTGCCTCATGGAGGAAAGAAATTTAATTAACAAATTAAAGATGATTCCTTGAAAGAAAAGTTTTCATGAAGCTAATGAAGATCAACAAGTTCCAGAAAACCCAAGAAAGCAGGTGAAAGAACTCCATTCCCCCAGCGTCCTGAAGGGCTCTGAAACCTTTCGACCCAGGGTCCCCTACAGGAACAGAGAACTAAAGTGTCCCAGCACCTCCAGACTCCACACTTTATAAATACACCCACGACCAACCGGAGCGCTTGCTGCCAGCCTCCTGGGCAAACAAGCCCAACAGGATTTGATCCGGAAATTAAATGTCCATGCAGCCCAGCCATACTCGGTTCAAAATAGATATCCGTGACCTACTTAGTCTTCGAGTACCGCTCTCAAAGCCAAAAAACAAGCGGACGGCAAGACAGGGCAGCTGACTTCAGCAGAGCCCTGCTCAGCCCTGGTTTTCCTGTCAGAGGAAATGTGCTCTGCAACATCGACGACTCAGGAAAGTAGCTGGCATCTGGGGGTTGGGGAGGCAGCCAGACAGAAACCCCAGCTCAGAAACAGCTGATTCCAACAGCTGTGAAAAAGAAAAAAGTCACAGAAGTCAAGCCAATGATTCATCCCCTCTGGCCACACCCAGCCACACATTTTCATCCGTTAGGACTGAGGGCTCCACCTCACATGACAGTGACTTCAAGCTGCCTATCCCTACTGCTCGTAGTTATTTCTTGAGTGTGCGTATTTTCGCCATGAAACTGGGGTTCTGTAAGCGCTAAGCCCTTTTTACTCTCTTTATTCATGAAAGAGCATGTGCACATGTAAGGGGGTGAGGGGAGATACAAACACCTGCAACAGAGCCCTGTCACCCTGTAATCCTCTGCCTCTGGTCCTCCAAGCCTGTCTGATCCCAGGTACTAAAGCACACACTCGCTGAGTTTCAAAGAGACCAGGCCACAGTTTAAACCACAGTCGCCAAGTGGGATCCAGCTTCCCTTAGCAGTAAGTTACCGCTGCGCCCTGGAGCCAGCCCTGGCTTATCTTGTCCTAAGCAATGCCTTGCACAGAAAGGATCCAGCGAGAAGCACAGTGTCCATCATGAGAATAGAACCCTCCCTGGCCCCAGCGACAGACCTCCAGGTCCCAGGCCACTCACATGTTTGGCTACTCGAGATCTGAGAATAAGAACAGATGGCTATTTGCTGTAAAGACCTGGAAGAGAGACAAGACCAGGGAAGTCACTGCAGACTTTCAACCACTGTGGAATCACAAAGTCTTCTCTACAGATGTGAGTCCTGGCAGGAGTGAATCCAAAGAACTTGGCAGGGACAAACTGCAGGAAGATCCCAGCGCATTTGGGACGAGGCATGTAGCCTGGTACCAGGTGGACAGACAAACACCAGCCTTCACTGTCTAAGCAAGCGACGGGAGAGAAAGCAAACTGATAACGCAAGTAAAATGAACCCAAGTAAAGCAAACCGGCCACTCCCACATCCAAGTCCATCCTCCTCAAGACTCCGGGGTCAGAATACACACTCCTTCCCCACCATTAGACACCCCAAATTCAGAAACTTACTCTTCATGGGGATCAGCAGATTCAGCACATGGCATAATGGTTAGGTTGCTGGACTCCCACATACCGTGGTCCTAGATCCGGCAGCTTATAACTCATGCCGGGAACATATGCATGTGTGCCCAAAATCCCGAGAGAGGAGAATGGCGGAGAAGGAATCAAGGTGTGGCCATCCTCCCTGGTGGATGATTTCTTGCTTCTTGTCTCTGTCTCTCCAGCAAGCATATGCACTCTATAGCAAAAATCTCTTTTTTAAAAAAAGTAAATTTTATGTTTTGTATGTTCTTTGTTATTACTTTTCCCAGAGGGCTAGTATACTTATCAAAGATAAGAGAGAAAGTGAGAAAGCACCCACACACAAAAGGCTTGGTCATACCTTAATCCCTTCTCTGTTTCTCCCTCCTTTCAGGATTTTGGGTGTATGTATGCACCTAGTGTGTCTCCCAAGTCACAAGATCCAGGACCCCAACCATGCAGCCCACCATGTAGGAGCCAGCCGCCCTAACCACCATGCCACAGGTTGGCCCTAAGCTATGTAAATTTTACCACAACAAAAATTAAATTAACATTTGTATGTTCAAAAAGAAGTATTTCACAGGTTCACAGCGAGGATTAAATCAGATACTATAACGGCAATTTCTTATATGTCTAGCATATAGTAAAACCTAATAAACAGCTGCTTAATGTGAACAGTAATTCTGACCTTTTTTATTACAATGACAATACATGCTCGGTGTAGAAAATACAAAAAAAAAAAGATTAAAATCTCCTGTAAAACCAAACTCCAGAGATGTGAAATAAAATTCTTCATAGCATTTTTCCTAGGAACAGATACCTCTTAAATTTGAAATGGAATGTACAACAGTTGTGTAGTCATAATCCATCCCTTCCTCCCTTGTAACAGCAGGATCAATTCTCACAACAGCATCCCGAAATAAAGAGCCTTTGTTCAAGTCAAGGATAACAACTTGTGTGAAACTTGAGAAAAGAACAAGGAGATCACGTTGAGCTCCTGCCTCCGGAGTCAGATGGGGATTTAGCCAAATCCTAAACACCTGCTCCTTCTCTCCCCCATGTTGACCCAGAACCTAAGAACTCGGGGATCTGGCCAGACAGGAAGAAGCCATCAGAGGGGGCTCTGGAGCTGAGGGGCCTGAGATCTAAGCAGCACCACGTGGGGCTGGCTGGGACCCAGGGCTCAGGCTCCGTCTGCCTAGACAGCCCTGCCCTCAGAAGTTCCCACGGGAACCAGGGGCATGGGCACAGGCGGGTCCTTGCAGTACCTGGCACAAGGGTGTGCAGAGCACTGCTCAAAATGGCCTCACGCCAAGACCGCACCTACTGGTACTGCTTTCGTGCCGTTCATAAACGGCCTGCCTAAACCATTCGGATAAATTGCCATCACCACAAGCCACGATGAGCAGACCAAGCCTCAATAAACCAAGCTGATCGCCATGATAAGAACAGATGGCCACAATAAGACCCTTAGAGAGGCATGTAAGCCGGGCTCTCAGACAGCTCGACACCATCCCGCTCTTGGCCGCTGCTGTGTGTGAACCAGAGCAGCGGCCGTGCTCAAGCACCTACTACGGTAGAAGCAGCTCATCTCTCTGAGGCTAGAGTCGTCAGGACCCTGACTTGTGGAATCGGACCGACCTTGGGCACCCACACTGTCCCAAGGACCCGTGGCTGCAGACTTGTGCTGTGCCATGTCACTGAAGGACCCTGACAGTGGGACCATTCCACTGAGGCATGGAGTCTCTTCGTAGTGTGGTGCAGAGACTTGGCCTTAAGCATCTCCCTGTCCTTTACCCTGCTGGGCTTGCTCCCGTTAGGATAAAGCCCAACTTTGTAAACAAACAAACAAACAAAAACACACACACAAGTAGAGAAACTCTCAACAAAGGGGGTGACAGGTGCATATCCAATCTCCCTAGCACAGAGGAGACAACTGAGGCACGGAGCTACTTGACTTCCCCAAGGGGCAGGACTGAATCCTCCAGTCCCAGTGGAGGGATCAGAGGGCTCGGGGCTAAACCACAGCACACTGCCTGCTCAGAACCCAGCAGAGGGACCAGCAGTTAGCGTAATGGCTATGTCGCTGGACTCCCACGTAGTCGACCGCGGTTCGAGTCCCGGACCCGGCGGCTTAAACTCACGCCGGGCGCGTGTGCATGCGTGCCCAAGATCCCGAGAGGAGAATGGAGGAGAAGGGATTGCGGCGTGGCCATCCCCCCTGGGGGGTGATTTCCTGCTTTCTATCTCTCTGTCTCTCTCTGTCTGTCTGGCGAGCGCACGCGCCCTATAGCAAAAAAAACCTCTCCAAAAAGAACCCAGCAGAGACATCGGGACCCACGTTCGGCACCATCCTGTCCTTCAGTAAGCACTCACTGGCTAGGTGCTTGGGACGACACATCAGCAAAGACAAGAGCCACCCTGGGCACAGGATAAGGGGGCTGCTTCATGGGACTGTTCAGGGCTTGTCCAGCTCCCCCTCCTGCGTAAGGCCAGGCTGCTCTCACTACAGCTTGGAAACGAAGCTGACTGCGGATTCTGAGGGCCACGGGCGGGCAGGAAAGGGTGGTAGACCAAGGGTCAACAGAGTACGTTTGTTTCTGGTTTTTTTTTTTTTTTTTTTTTTTTTTGTAAAACCTGAGCCAAAACATCCTGCAGCACTCTGGCAGAGAAAGACTACAAAACTTATGAGCAGCTTCTCTGAGGAAGCGCTTCTGCTGGCTAGGGAAGCACCCCAAAAATAACTCCGGGAGAAGGAATGACACTCACAAAATACATGTGTAATGCTCACTGCTCACTTCCTAACACCACGTGTTTGGGAGCAGGGAAGGAGCGAGGGCCCCCAAAGGCAACTCCTGAAATACTACAGAGCAGCAGCTGCTGCAGGCAGGAGCTCGATTTCCACCTCCATTTACACATAATTATCTTCTAAAGGGATGCTCCCAGAGGGGTCACGGTGGCTGTGCCTTTCAGACAGCCTCCCCAGATGGGTTGCTTCTGGCTCTATCTCAGTAAGTGGAGGCAGCTAGGTAGGTGTGTTCCAGGCCTACCAGAGGAGCACTTCTCTGCAGCCCTCATACACAAGTCCAGGCCCTTTCCTTTGGAGCCCCAAGAGGAAATGAAATGTCAACCAGATAAGCAGATTTCCCTTCAGAGCTGAGGCCAAGGAACCTGAAGTTATGACACTCCCCCACCCTCCAACCCTCACGCTGATGGGCATAAGCGTCAGATCATCTGGCCAGGCGTGCTGAGGGCAAGCCTCCTCCTAGAGTTCCTCCTCCTTTTTCGTGATCCATACTCAGAGTGCAAGCTGACAATGAACACACTGTGTGGGGGCCGGGCGGTGGTGTAGCAGTAAAACACAACACTCCACGAGGCTGACCCCCATGGGAATGTTCCCAGTTCATATCTGGACACCTCCTTAAGTGCACAGGGCATGAATCTCCCCATGATCTGGGGCTGACCGAGGTCTGGAGCGGGTGGGAGTCACAATGTCAAGACCCTGTTGGGGTGCTGTTGGGGCTGTCTGTTTCTCTCTTGTGTGCACGTGCATGCTCATGGAGAAAGGGAATTAAAAAAAAACAATGTGTGAAAACTACTTTCTAGATCAGTTGTAAAGCAGGTAGAAGAGTGGGCCCTGGGCCAGTGTACCAAGACCACACAGTAGTTCATGAGCTCTCTCCACAGGTCCTTTGGGCTTTCCTACCTGCTCTGTATCTTTAAGGTCAAATGTGACCCGCTGGCCAAAGGCGCTGACTCGACCCTTTTCACGGGAGAGTGACTTTATACACAGAAGGCTCCTGGAGCTGAGCACATGGAGCCTGTACACTGACCTCAGCACTTTCTAAATCTGCCTGGGCGTGGGGGGGTGACCTCCTGAACTGTAGGCGCAATGTACGTGGGTCCAGGGCTGCAGGAAGAGCCCACCGGTTCACTCACACGAGGCTCTGCAGCTCGTGCCTAGGCCGCTACACACCACGTCCCGTGGCATTCCCAGCAGCTTCCCACCTTGTCTGCCTGCTCTCTCTTCTTCACATGTGTGATTTATGTGTGGCTAGGTGAGTAGGTGAAAAGGCATCTAGGTGGAAAAGGGTGATGGGTCAAGGGTCAATACAGCGCCAACACTGTTATTAAAATCTGCTTCGGCAGGGCCAGCAGGTGGCATGGAAGCTAAAGTGGCCGGATTCCACGTGAGCAATGAAGGGATTCAAGTCCTGCACCTGGCAGCTTGAAAAATCCACTGGGTACGTGGGTGTGCATGCCCAGAATCGCAAGAGGTAAATGAAGAGGGAATTGCAACATGGTCATCCCTGGGGCAGAGCGGGGAGGTTCTCTCTCTCTCATAAGCACATATGCCCTGTAACAAACTAAAAGGGAAAAAAAACTGCTTAGGTATAGTTGCTGCAAAATTCTAAGCACAGACAGTACAGCCATGGCCATCTGCGCTTGGAAAATTCTCAATGAGTCGCCCACGCCGCTTTCTTTCCTGCACACAGCGGCCCAGACTCACAGCCACAGCAGTGGTTCCCATCTCACTAGAGCAAAGGCATAAGTCCAGATGGTCAAGGACCTCCTTGACGCTCTGTGCACTCAAGTCCCACGACATTCCCTCCCCCACAAACTAGATGTAGACCCTTCTGTCTCTACACCATCCAGGTGGCACACCTGGCTACCTCAGGGCCTCTGCATTTGCTGTCCCCTCTGCCTATGATGCTCCTCCTCCATACATCAGATCCTCCTCCAGGACATCCCTCCATCCCTCCTAAAAATGGAAGCTCAAACACCACCTCTCAGTAAAGCCTTCCTTGGCCACCTTTCAACACCTACTCCCCACCTCCCTGTGTCAGCAGTCACCACTATCCCACCTTGGGTTAAACAGGGTCCCAAACACTCACTTCTACCTAACGTCAGCATGTGATGTTATCCGGGAATAGTCTCTGCACATCCAATGACCTGGGATAAGTGCAATGGTTCATTTTATGTGTCAGCTTGACTGGGCCACAGGGTCCCCAGATATATGGCCATATGTTATTGTGGATGAGTTTAATACATGAGACAGACTGCCTTCTCAATGTAGGTGGGACTCATCCAATCTTCCCTGAGGATCTGGACAGAACAAATGGGCTGAGTAACGGGGAACTCCTGCTATGTTTGAGCTGGGATATTTACCTTTTCCTGCCTTTGGATTTGAACTGAAAAACCTACTCTTCTTGGGTCTCAAATCTGCCAGCATTCAGACTAGAATTTATATCACCAGCTCTCCTTGGTCTCCAGTTGCTGATTGCAGATTTAGAGACTTCTCAACCTCCATACCTTATGACAAATCTCTTCATATTCATACACACACACACACACACACACACTCACTCACTTACCAGTTCTGCTTCTCTGGGGAACCCTAATACAATGAGGTCATATTGTTGTATAACAATTTGCACATAGGTAACACTACTGTATGATGGGCACTTAAAATGGGTAAGACAGTAAATCTTATGTGATTTTTTTGTTATAAATTTCATCGGAGAACATGTGCACTCAACAGAGAGAAAGAGAGGAAGTAAAAAAGCACCCTCCACAGGAAATGGTCTCCCTTCTCCTTCATCTCTGCCTCCTTATGGGATTTTGCACACACATGCACATGTGCCTGACATGTTTCTTAAGCCATTGGGCCCAAGACTCAAAACGCAGGGTTGGCCATGCAGGATCCAGTGCTTTAACCACCACCCCACAGGCTGGCCTTAGTATGTGGTCTTTTATCACAATAAAACAATAGGTGAAATTACAGTGGAATAGGGTGGACCCTACCTAATTCAAGTGGAGACATAGACACAGGAACCACCATGTGACAGCAGACACTAGAGCTACCCTGCCACGAGCCAAGAACACCAAGGACTTCCAGCAATCACCAGAAGCTAACAGAGAGGCATGGCTGACTACCTTAGGTGCCTTCAGAACCATGGAAGGATAAATTCTGCTATTTAAGCTGCCATTTGCTAATCTTTGTTACAACAGCTTTAGGAAACGAATACACACACCATATATTGTAGTCGTTTTGTTGTTAGTTACCCTCACTAGGTAGTAAGACCCACTAGGACAGGATTTTGGCTACTTTTGTTCAGTGAAAAATCTCTAACACCCAGAATGGTGTCTGGCACCCAGAAGACACTCAATGTGTATTTGCTGAATGAATCATGACCAAGTAGAGATAAGCTCAGAACAAGCAAGGGTGCTGCACTCCTCCTACACAAGGCAGGACTCAGAGTCAACGCCCTAACTTCATTCAAAAACACAAGAACCAGGACGAGGACTGAGCTGGGACCTTATTGGTCCATCCAATAAACACTGAGCTCCCACCACGGGCTGAGTACCATGCTAGTCCCCAGGAGAGCTGCTACACCCAGTAATAACTACCACATATATGGGGCAATAGAACCAAAGGGGCAAGATCCAGTCCCAGCCCTCCCAGCAGAGTGACATGGCCTTGATCGAGGTAGAGTAGTTAGTTCCCCCTTATCGTGGATGCCTGAAATCGCAGATAATCTCAAACCCTATACATACGACACACGCGTAATGCTATGCTTTGAATGTGCCTCCTCCCAGATTCATGTGTTGAGGTTTGGTTGCTATTGTGACAGTATTAAGAGGGTAAAAATATCATTTGCCTGTGGTATTAAGAGGCAGGGCCTTAGGGTCAGCAGGTGGCGTGGTGGTTAGGGTACTGGACTCCCAAATGGCAAACCACGGTTCAAGTCCTGGACCTGGTGGCTTGTTTTCTCACTTTCCCTTTCTCTCTCTGTCTCTCTCTGGTCAAATTAAAAATAGTAACAAATGTAATTAAATAATTCTAAAAAAAAAAAAAAAAAAAAAAAGAGGTGAGGCCTTTAGGAGGTAACTGGGATTAGATAAGGTCTTCAGAATAGGGCCCCCATGACTGAATTCTAGTGGCTTTCTAAGACGGAGAGAGACTAAACACAAACTCTTGCCCTCTGGCCATATGATGTCCTGCAAGAAGGCCCTCATCAGAGGTGGCTCCTTGACCATGGACCTCCAGAATGGTGAGGTGAATAAACCTTTGTTCTTTATAAATCATGCAGGCTGGTTTGTACTCCGTTGTGGAACCAAGAAACAGGCTAAAATGCCTGTAACATTTAATTTATGAGTTAGGCACAGTAAGAGGTTAACAATAACCAATAAAATGGAATAATTAGAACAGTAACTGTAATAAAAGTTATTGAATGCCAGCCTCTGTTTCTCCAAACAGCTTATCAAGGTACACCGTAGGTAACTGAAACCGCAGAAAGCAAAATCGCGGACACGGTGGGGGATGCTGCAGCTTACCTCTTGGGTTTCAGTGCCCTTATCTGTCAACTGAAAGTGGATTAGAAGCCGAGTCTATCTGCTCTCCAAGAGGTACAGGGCTTGTTTTAATTTGCGCTGCTTCTGAGAAGCATTCTCAGGCCCCTGGGGCCAGGGTAGTATCCTCCGTTCTGCTGTCTCACACTTGTGCAGCACCTTTGGCATTTATCACACACTAATTTGAAATCTCTCTCAAACCACAGGCCACTATTATTCCATTTTCATAGTTGATTCACACACACATCATGTCACAGGCCTTTGTACCTGGAACTCTGCAGGCCAACAGCCTGCTTGGGACCTGCCTAAATTGTCACTGGGCGGCCCTGTTCCTCCCAGGCCAGCAGAGGAGCTCGCCCACCACGCCCCTCCCAAAAGCAAGGTTTCCTTTTCCCCATCTAGATCTCAGCAGCTTGGGTTGCCCTGGAGGTCCTGGGTGTGATCTTCTCCACATTCAACCTAAGACCTCCGATTTTTGGTCTGGGTGAACTATCAGCAAACAAATCCGGGACTTCAAATGACCCTGACATCATGCACGAACACATAGGCACATGCACAGTGGTGCTGTTACGGGTGACTGGGGAAGGAAACCAGCACACACATCAAGCCAGGGCTGGCACTGCTAAGCGCCTGATAACAAGAGCCTTGGGCCCAGCCAGGCCCAAGCCTGAAGGCCAGCCCCACCGCCCCTAGGGCGATCATTCCCTCAACTTCACATCTCAGTGACCTCTCACAAGCATCTCAGGAGCAGTAAATGGCCTTAGCACAACACCTACCACTGTATGATTCTCTTTACCTGTCCCTGAGAACCGGCAGGACATGGCAGTGCAGAGAAGGAGGGAAAGAACCTCCAGTCCAAAGCATGGAGATCTGGGTCCAGTTGTGCTCTGTCCTGGCCAGCTGCATGGCTGGGAAGTCACTTCACCTTTCCAGGCCTCCCACAGCCTCCTCAGGACAAACAGAAGAAGGTGACCAGGGACCCGCCAGCACTCAGTCCGTCTAACACAAGGGAAAGGCCTTTCTCTCTGGGCCCGGGCTCTGATGTGCACCAAGGAGGAGTACATAGCAGGGGGAGAGGGACAAGAAGACCACCCAAACTCACTCTCTTGCCCCTCCAAAGGCTCCCTGCTCAGACCTCCAGCCTCCACACCCTTTGTTCCCACCCAACCTTCATTAGCCTCTAGGCAGCTACTAACCTCACCTTTTCTCCTTAATGCTGTCTGTAAAGTTATGTCCAGTTTTACACTGAGCAAATGTGATATAGACAAGCATAAATTTTAAACTATGAAGGACAGAGAAACACAAATAGAAGTTACTTAAAATTATTTTAGTGATACACTAAAAGCTTTACAAGCATGATTCTTTTCATCTTTACAAGAACCTTGTGAGGTTTTTACTAATACTAGTCCCGCTTCACAGATGAGAAAACCAAGGCCCAAGGAAAATAAACAATGTAGCTCAAGTCGCACAGCCACAGAGGCTGAATGGGAGCCAGGTTCCAGCACCACCTCCCTGCCACCCCAGACTGTCCCTTCCACCACTCTCATCTCTGCCCCTCTGGGAGCGGCAAGAGGAAGGCACTGCCTCTCCAAGGTCCTCAGGGCAGTTCAGCTGGCAGGGGTGGTCCCAGATAAGCCTGTTCATGGAGACCCCCAAATGCCTGCTCTACCAAGGGTTGGTCAGACCCTCAACACTTCCGAAGAAAGCCCTGCTTAGCACCCTGCTAAGGGACAATGGTCAAGACAGTCAATATTCCCAAAGCAAGAGGGAAGGGGGGCAAGATTACCACACATCTGGAAGGAAAGACCTGCTGAGCACAGAACACGGCTTCACAGCATTCCCGGAGGCTTTTCCAGAAGCAACATTATCTCATGTTCCAGCACGCAAGCTTTAGACATCCTCCCAGCTCAGCCCCCAAGTCTGGAATCCCCGCCTCAGCAGTGCTGCCAGACTAGTCTCAGTTGATACTTACACATGCTCTCCTCAGGGGAGAGGTTGAGAGAAATATTCCAGCAGTTACACCAAATTTAAAGTGTCCTATTACTTTACCGGCCTCTGGGAGAAGCTGACAGGAGCTCTCGCTTCCTTGCGCCACGTTGCCACCCCTGATGCCAGGATGCTCTCATCACTGAGCAGAGCCGTGAGCTTGGCGGGCCTGGGTCCCGCAGCTCCCTCTCCTCCAGGGCTGCTATGGATTCACCTGGTCCAAATGTCTAAGCTCTCCCCGCTGAGATCCAGAGGCTAAATGACGAGTCTCACAACCTCACCAATAATCAATGAAACACAACCGATTCCCTGTGCCCAGCAGAATGGTGGTCCCTGGGGAAATGCACAGCCCCATACACTGCTGGGAGTTTAAACTAGTACAATCCCCTTGAGAACATGGGATGGGAAGTGCCAAAAGATTTTCAATCAATACTGAAAGGAGCTCTGACACGCCAATCCCATTCCCAGAGAAACACATACCTACGTGTATAACCATATGTAAGTTCAAAGATGTAACAGAAACAGAAATCAGTTAGCATATGTGCGAGTCACAGATACTGATTCGGGTACATAACTGACTAGAACAAGGGACTAATTCAGGCCCAGCCAGGCTGGCACTGGCAGTAAGGCCATTGCTGCTCAATGCTGGAGACCATATGAAAAGGCTCCAGGTTCACATCCCACACCTTCCCAAACAAGCTGGGCACCGCACAGGCACATGCATGATCTTGGCTGTGCTAGAGGGAGGATCGCAGCATGAAGGCCCTGGCAGAAGTGCCCACCTGCCTGTCTCTCTCAGGAAATAAAGTTCAAAAGATAAGAGTACATGTGACTGACTCATAAGTTTATGATATAACTCTACTATCGAATATTTTATAGACAAAAGACAAATTAGACAGAGAAGAACTACCCATAAAGATCTCCAAGATATGTTACACAGAAAAAAAGCAAACAGTGGAACAATTATATATTGATGTGATCAGATTTATGTTTATTTTTATAAAAGAAAAAGAAAACCCGTACATACTCATGTCTCCATGGGCCAACAAACGGTTTCAGGACAGGCATCCAACTACTAAAACTGGTTTCTTCTGAGCATTCAACAGGGCCTGGGGGTGAGTACTGGGCACAGGGGACCTGGCAAGGCTGCTAGGTATGTCTACACCCTACAAGAATGGAAGGGTGGCATGAAGGAGCAGAATATATTCACTTACAATCCATGTAAGTTAAGAAAAGTGCAATTAACCTCATTAAAAAACACCGCCAGCACCAAAATAGGGTTCTCATACTGACATGAAACTGCTGCTCCAATCTGAACAGGCTTTCCATGTTTTCCACATGCCAAAGTGTTCCCAAGACTGACTGCTAAAGTTCAAGCCAATTTCTGAGCCACTGATGACAGACCAGATCAGAAACAACAGGGAAGAAGGGCAACTAGGGCTGTGAGGAGGACTTTAATGAAAGCCCTATAGAAGCTGCAAGGTCTGTCTACCCCGAACTTGCCCACCTCCAAAACTCTCGAATTCTAGAGCCTTCTTCCTTCTCAGCCCTGTAGGATGAGGAAAAAAAAAAAAAAAAAAAAAAAAAAAAAAAAGCCAGAAAAAGGATTAAGAGAGAATTCCTTTCCCACAGCAGATGGGAGGCCTCCACTGTCACCCACACAGTTACTCCTGGACAGGGCCAAAGAACCGCCTGGCCAGATTCCACCTCCCCAGCAAGGGAAGCTTGTGCCAGGCCGCCAGGATCGCGAGGAGCGCCAAGCCTGGCAGCCCTGAGGCCCACTCGTGTGAGTCCCTCCACTTCGGCAAACAGCCCAGGAATCAATCCTTTCACACTCGCTCCTTAAATCCAAACTGAACCAGCACACAAATCAGATGTTGCTGCCAACGAAACAGCAACAACGTGGAAGAAAGGGAGATAAATCAATGGGATTCCGGCTAAATATATATTTATTCTTTCTGCTTGCCAGAGCAGTGGCACTGCTACAGATTTAAACATTTGATAAATATCTTTTTTTGCTTACTGGTAATATTTAGAGCAAACATATACCCCCAAACACACACACACACACACACAGCTAAACACTAGGTAAAAAGAAAAGGAATAAAGGGGCTCTGCTTCAGACATACTGTTCGGAGGTAGGCACGCCAGCTGAGTTCCACAGGTGGAAGTGTTCCACTAAAACACACACCCTGCCCGGCAAGGGCTCTCACCACATGAAACAGGCTCGATGGACACTCAACAGTTGCCAGAATGCTACCAAGAAGGTCTCTTAGTAGAAAGGAGAAGGAGATCAAACAGGAGGTGGAGCGAGCAGTGACCCACCAGCAGAGATGGCTTGTGGCTGATGCTGGCGAGCAGTCGGGCTAGACGGATCTAACCTGGCTGCCTGCGCATAACGAGAACACAGCACAATAAAGCCAGAGCCTGATCAACAAACCATCTGAAGGGCAGGGACATTATGCAACCTGGGAAAGCGGAAGCCCAAGACCAAGTTTCTTATCACGTCCAGCACTGAGTGGAGAGGGCACAGGCCCAGTACATGTACCCTGATGTGGCAACAGTGTGTCCTGGGACAAAGGACACGCAAACACTAGTCACTCATCTCCTCTGCTCTGACTCCAGCTCACCATCATGGCCTGGCTCCGACCAAGTCTGCACCCTGCAGGGGAGGTGGCCTCCACTGTTGCTCCCTGTTGCCCGTCAGCCCAGCACAAGTGGTAGCCCAAGTCAACCCCATCTAGGGCAGATCAACTCACAGGGAGCAGCCAGATGGAGGACTAGACCGCCTGGGGGTGCCCTGGGCTGCCCAGAATGGGGGAGTGCGGATCACACCTCAGGAAGTCGTCTCTTTTTGGTAGCTGTTCCCTCCAGCACTTTCCCCTGTAGTGTCAATGCTCAAACAAGACTCTCCCTAAATGGGGCCTGAGAGTCCAACCTCCCTCCTCTGAGATGCTCCTGGAAAGGAAGGATGACAAGGCCAAGGTGCACGGGGCGGGGAGGGCCTTCAGCTTGCAGCAGACACCTTTCTCTAATTGTCAGCAGAGACAGAAGGAGGTGACCCTGGGTCCTGCAGAAACTCTTTTTAGTTTTTAGCACAGAGCTTAGTTTTAGCCAGCACTCAGCCCTGGTGGGGGGTCAGAACTACAACAGGAAGAGATTACAAACAGGCAGGGCACGGATTTGATTTCTTCCTCTCTCGTGGCCCATATCCAAAGGGACCAAGGTCCTTTGACAGTGACAAGTCCCCTCTGCTCCACCACTGCTGCTGGGGCCTTACATCTCTTCTGCCAATCCCTTCACTCTTCTCTGCTCCACACGTCTTCCCCTATACGCACGCAGCCCACCAAGCATCCTTCTAGAACATGGACCTGACCCTCACTCCCTAATGCAGCCTGCAGCCTAGAAGAGAGTCCCAGGCCTTGGCAGAGTGTGCCCAGTCCCCGCCTGCCTTTACAGCACTGCTGGGAACAGGGCTTTGGGAATCCAGCAGATCACGGCCAACTGCTGGATTAACCCCTTGCTGACTGTGTGACTACACCTGTGTTTCCGGACCTGGTTCCACATCTGTGCATTGGGAACAGTGTGTTCAACCTCCCACCGCTGCTGTGAGGATTAGATCCAAGTTGTAGAGCTGGCTTTCCCAGTGTCCCCACCCTGGCTCCAGAATTCACCTCTTCACGGGTAAGAATTAACTCAAGAGAAAAGAAAGTGCATGTGAGAGCTAAAAGTTCAATGATCATTAATGCAAAAATTAGGCTAGCAAAATGAGAGAGAGAGAAAAATATCCTAAAATTAACTCATTATCCAAATAATGCAAAAGGAGGGAAGAATGGAGAAAAGCAGGAAAACATTGCTTTGGAAGAAAATGCTTTTAAAAAATACATCTCAGGAACCAGCAGTTAGCGTAATGGCTATGTCACTGGACTCCCATGTAGTCGAACGCGGTTCACGTCCCGGACCTGGTGGCTTAAAACTCACGCCGGGCGCGTGTGCGTGCGTGCCCAAGATCCCGAGGAGAATGGAGGAGAAGGCATTGCGGCGTGACCATCCCCCCTGGGGGGTGATTTCTTGCTTTCTGTCTCTATGTCTCTCTCTGTCTGTCTGGCGAGCGCACGCGCCCTATAGCAAAAAACTTCTCCAAAAAAAAAAAAAAAAATCTCGGGGCCAGCAGATGGCGTAGCAGTTACATTGCAGGATTCCCACATGGTCGACAGTGGTTCAAGTCCTGGACCCAGTGGTTTGAAACTCACACTGGGCCTGTGTACATGAGTCCCCGAGATCCCAGGAGGAGAATGGTGGAGAAGGGATTGTTGCATAGGTATCCCCCTGGGTGGTGATTTCTCACTTTCCCTCTCACTGTCTCTGTCTCTGTCTCTTTCTCTCTGGCAACTGCACATGCCTTAAGGCAAAAACTTCCTGGAGGTGGGGGATCCTCAATGATGTTTTGGACTTCTTTTATTCCAAAGATTTAGGAAGATGACATTGCAAAAGCTCAAAAAGGAGACATTTCTATTTTTTTAAAACCACTTCTTAATTAATATCTTCAGAGAACCAAGAAGTACTTTTTTAGACTGACTGAATCGTAATAAGAATTCTCAGAGAAATTCTGGCATCAGTCACAACAAACACCCTCTTGGAATTTAGTTTCCTTTTCAGCATAGAACTTACTATGGAAACTCATTTATGATACCACCACAGCAGTCAAATCTGCCTGAAGCACAAAAACTTCAAAGTCCCACAAGAGAGTCTTACAGGACTAGATGGAAATTGTCCCCATATTTTGCCAAATCCTGCATCTAACAGAGATTTCTACCATGCCAAACTTCCAGCTTTTCCTGTCAGCCAGACTCAGCTCCTCCACCTCCTCCCCAGCCCTCCTTGCCCTGCCCTCCCACCTTGCACTCTAACCCTGCCCTACCTCCCCCAGCTAGAAACCCCCCCAATCTCACTACCTTCTCCTTTTTCAACAAAATGTGCAAAAAAAAAAGGGGGGGGGAGGACATAAAATGTGCAAAGGAAAACAAGCCACATCCACCTCCAACTTTCGAAGACTTGAGGTTTTGTTCAAGTCTCTCCTTCAGGACAAGGTGATCCTGGGCCCTGGGATAGCCACGGTGTGTGTTAGGGGTTAGGGTGAAGAGGCCAAAGCTGGAAGAATTATTCATAAGTGCCCCCCCAAAAAAATGTACTTCAGAAGCCTTTTGTCTGGCAAAACAGCTAAGTGCTATGAAGAGAAACCAGATCCCACATGACCCACCAGGGTTTGCGTACCAATCCCAGCAGCTCGCTCACAGTGTATACAAATAGCCAGGATCCTGACATCATGGAGAACTGGAGGAAAAAGGATTGCTGCAGGACCAGGCCCCATTGGGGAGTGCTTATTCCCTCCCCCTCTCTCTTTCTGTCTGGTGCACATGCACTCTGCATAATATTGAGTGAGCTCTGGCATAATTAAAGAAAAAAATTTTAAAGCCTTCTCCCCTGAGGACAATTCCTACTGGAAGATTTAATCAATCCCATTATCCCAAGTGCCTGTGGGCAAGGAGAGAAAAAGGAGTGGCCAACCTTTACTCACACCCATGGCAGTTGGCATGTACATCGCACTTAGAAAAAGGCAGATGTGATGACCCTGATTTCACAGATGCAGGAACCAGGCTAAGAGAAGTCAGGCAATGGGCTCAAGATTTACACCCAGGCCGGCCCAAAATTCCTGACACTTCACAGGCTGCTTCCAGCCTCCACAAGTGCTTGCCTTAAAGTGTCTTGGAAAATATTGGAGTTTACATGTTGCTTTTCATTCACATTACCTCTTTTAAGGATCGCAACCCTGCAGGGTAGCTAAGTATTCCTCTTCCACTATCACAAAATATAATGTAGATTCAAAAACTACGGGTAACCTGTAGGAGCCAGCCTTACACCACAGTTGTGCCCCGCCTTTCTGTTTACCTGTAAAATGAGCTCACTCCTACCCCACAGAGCCTAATAAACAGCAGGGGCTCATAGGGTAACTATTAATTAGCATCATGATTTGTATTAGTTTAGTAACCCTTGGTTTAAATAAAATTTAAAGACGCAACCTAATTAGTCAAGCCTTTAGTTGGAGAAGACATAACTTTACCACTACCTCAAACTTCGAGATAACAGTCCCTGCAGCTTCCAAGAAACTGACACAGAAGGATTACTGAAAACAGTGTGGTCAACCCCAGTATGGTTTCTGAGGGCTCCTCATGGACAAGAACATGACAGAACATTCGGTTACGATGAAATACAAAAAGTTCCTCCTCTCCTCCTCACATGAGAGCTTGATCATGACTATGCTGTTTGACCGCGCTAGTCATGACATTTCAACTCCATGATGACCCGCCAGCATCCAAAACTTGATGGCCAGGGGATGACCTGAAAGTCCGAGTGAGAGATTGCCCAGGAGACAGAGCGAATGGGGATGAGGTGGAAAGGACAGACGGGGTTGCTCTGAGCTATTTTTAATGTGCTGCGTCTAATGCGCTGCTTGCCTATTTACTTACTTTGCTCACTTGAAAAGAAACCTGGGGAGTTTGAAATGCCAGATGCAACGGGAATCCGCTTACCACCTTTCAAGCCAGAATGAAAAAGATGACAGGAGAGTGGCTGTGCAAGAGTCTAAGCATCAGACAGAAGGAAACCTGTAAATACTACAGCAATGAGAGATCTGGGCGTGTTCTTCCAGAAGGGTCCCACCAAGAGCAGTAATCCAACTGTGCATCCACTACAGGCTTGATGCTTACTTAAAACAAAAACAAAAAAAAAGAAAAACACTTAGATTCACAGATGATATGTGTCAGTTTCTAAGCAGTTAGAACTTTACAGTAAAGCTAGACTGCCAAGGACACTGCCTGCCTGCGTGAGAGCAATAGCCATACTGCCAATCTAGTACCAATCATCATTAGTTTTATTGTGATCTTTTTTGCTTGCCATCCGTGTTCTTTGAAATCCACCTGATTTCTTCATAAGAACAGGATGAGAATTATTTTGTATGGCTGATCTAGGCTCACAAGGAGAAAGATATTTCCCCAAAAAACCTACTCCATTAGTCTCACTCTATTTTTTAAAAGAATTATTTTATTTAAATGTACTTATTTATTTTAATTTGACCAGGGAGGTACAGAATGAGAGAGAGCAAGAGAGATGGAAAGTGAAAAAGCAAGCCACCAGGTCCAGGATTCAAACTGTGTGGGCCACGTGGGAGTCCAGTGCTCTTAACCACCAGGCCACCTGCCCGACCCAGTCAGTCTCACTGTCTTTATACCCTGCTCACAGGTAAGAAAACTGAGGGCCAGAGACGGCAAGGGACTCATGGGAGTCACCTCTCGCTAACATACTGACGCTAGAAGGGCTCAAGAGGCCCACAGTCTGGGTCTCCAGCTGCGTCACGGTGTGGCCAGTGACCTGACACACCAGTGTCTTGAATATAAAATATATTAAGGGGGGAAAAACGCCAACGTGAGTCATCTCCATTAAAGGGCTCCACACAGGTTGTTACCATAAAGCATCCAGCATTATCTCCAGAACCACTTGTTACAGAAATAGCCAACCCTAGCTGGAGAATAAAAGGCCGAGTCTCCAACCGTTCCTCCACGAGGCTGTGAACAGATGTGCTGATGAGCTCTGGGGGCCACCTAGCCAACCCCAGGGCATCTCTCTCCTACTGAGCCAGGGAGCTGGGACGCTGGCAGTACTGCAGAGGGAATGGAGTGGGTGTGGCGAGATCGGAGTGGTTTGTTTTCAGACATCACCCAGAGACAGTTAGGATTTCATTTCGCCCAAACCCACTCACCTTAGAACACCCTACAAAGCACATCCGCTCAGGTGTCCCTCCTTAACTTCCCCAGGGCAAAGGCACTGCGGTCTGAGAGGGGGAATGTGGCAGATGGGGAGGGGCAAGTACGCCCCCCACCTTTCCAGGAACTCCCCGCCGGGTCCTCACTCGCCCCAACTCTGAGCCCGACTCGACCGTCTGTCAGAGTCAGCCGGGTCAAAGCGCAGTCCCCACCACTCTAGCCATCGCCGCTTTGCCTCTGGTCTCCAAACCCCCAGGGCTCGCCCCCGCTCTGGGCCCCCCAGCCGGACCCTCGCCCATTGCCCCCGAAACCCTGAGCGGTAGCACCCCTTTTTCGTCCCCCGCTAAGGATCCGTGTCTCCCGCCTTCCCAAGCGGGGCCCCCACCCCCCCGATGCGCCCCGCAGCCGCACTTCCCGCCCGGCCCACGCGGGCGCGCGGTCCGCCCCAACTTTTCGCTGCCCGGGCCCGGGTCCTGGCGCTGCGGGGATGCCGCGTCCGGAGCCAGGACGGGAGGGACGGCGGAAGGGCGGGCTCGGTCCGCTCGGCCCCCGCCCGCCCGCGCGAGTTGCGCTCGGGACCCGCTCTGCGCCCGGGCCTGGGTCGGCAGCCCAGCGCGGAGGCGGAGCCGGCGTGGCGGGAACCGCGCTGTCCCGTGGCCGGCTCCCGGCTCCCGGCTCCTCGCGCCCGCCCGCGCCGCCGCCGCCTGCGCAGCTCCCTGCCCACCTGCCCGCGGGCGCCGGCGCTGTTCACCTCCTCCCGCGTCGCCGCCGCCACTGCCGGGAATACGTGGCAGTGGCCGCCGCTGCCGCTCGCGCTCCCCGCCTCGCCTCGCCTCTCCTCTCGGCGCCCGCGCGGGCGGCTCCAGCGCGCCGGACCGCAGCGCCAGGCGCCCCCTGCCGCCGGGAAGCCGCATCCTCCCGCCCTAACCCTAACTCGCCCGCCGCCGCGCCCGCCTTCGGCCCCCGCCCCCTTCCTCCCCACCGCCAGCCCTTGCACCAACGCTTGCTCCGGAGCCGGTTCCGCCCGGCAAGACCCCAGACCTGCGTGCTCCGCCCCCCCCACCCCGCTCGACACTGCCTCCGGGGAGCCTGCCCTGACCACCATAAGGGTTTGGCGCCCTTCCTCCGGCTCCCGCGCAGCGGGTGCACAAGTCACCCCCTTGCTGATACATTTCCTGCATCCTTGAATGTCTCGCCCAGGAGATAGCAGGGAGGAAGTCGTTAGGGAGGGCAGACACCGCGTCTGTCGTGTTCACCGTTCTGTCTCTTAGAGCTAGGTTCGCACCCTGTCTGGAATACCGAAGTGCGCAACAAACACTAGTGCAAGAAGCGAACGAGTGAACGAATCGAGATTTTACTGCTCTCGATCCAAGTAGGCATTTAAACGGAGAGCCTGACCTGGATTTGTTTTTCGTAAATTACATGCGTACACAAGCGCACAGCTTAGCATAAATAAATGGGATTCTCAATTCCCCACTTCAGACGCTGCCCAAGGCCCACAAGCAAATGTTATTCAGGGCTTTTAGTCAAATACACTTAGGTTTTAGACCTACCACTTAAAAGTTAGACAATCTCGGCCAAGCTAATCTCCCTGGGCCACAGCTAACTCATCAATAAATTAAGAATAATAAAACCTACATTATAGGGTTGTTGCCGGGATTCATTGAGATCATGCACTATGAAGTGCTTTACACACACAGCCCCCTGTTGTGTATGATAGTATGTAACCACTAGTGTGCAGTTAGACACATAGCGGGCAGACTGAAAGACGGTCAGGTCAGGCTCAGGGTTGGGGCAAGTGAGAACCAGGCGGAGAGTTCCATACTGATCTAGTATGTGGTATTAAAAAAGTCCATGTAATGTAAAATAATGACTCTTTTGCCCAGAACCTTGCATGTGAGGTATTGCCACCTGCCCAGCAATGCCAGCCCCTGAGAGCAAAGCTATTCTTTCCCTTGTCTGCTTTGCCCCATCAATCAGGCCTGAAGTTTTCTTTCTTTTATCTATTTCTTTTTTGAGAGTTTTGTTACAGAACTGGTGCGCTCACTAAACAGACAGAGACAGAAAGCGACAAATCTTCCCATAGTCATGCCACAATCCCTTCTCCATTCTCCTCTCCGGATTTTGAGCAGTCACACATATGCACCCTGAGAGAGTTTCAAGCTGCCGGGTCCAGGACTCAAACCACAGTCTACCATGCAGGAGTCCATCACCTTAACCACCATGCCACCTGCTAGCGCAGGCCTGGGGTTTTTTTAAAGTGCCTTAGAACCCACTCTTATGTGAGTTTTCCACTGGCTTTTCATACCCTATTTCTTAATTAACAAATGTTTATTTTACTGATGCCAAAGGCAGCAAACAGCTCAAGGGCCCTTGCAGTCTCCTGCCCCTTTCCATTTTCTCTGGCCCCTCTCTCAAACATCTTGGGGCTCTCTTTATACTTTTTCAAGAAGGCTCCTTCCTGCTCCACCTGAAAGCAGTAAAGTGGCCTCAGAGAAGACTGAGCTTGATCCCTGCACAGCTCCCTCCGGCTTCCTTCACCTCAGTCCCCTTACCTGGGAACTGTAGAAAATACACCCAGTAACATTGAGAGAGAATTAGTGATCCAGTCCCTGGAACACAAAGGTATTTAATAAAAGGCAACTATCGACTAGTGTATTTAGCAAGTATTTAGGAGCGTCTATTTTGTGTTTAGTGCCAGAAGGGTGAGGGGAACAAACATATGTGAGGTATGGGTCCTGCCCTCAGAGGAGTTTGGGCCTCAGTGCGTGAGACAGGCATGCGGGTCAGCGCTCTCCATACCAGGATGGAGGGGTTGGAAGGACATGGACACAACTGAGTAAGACATTAGCAAGCCTCAAGGACCGAACTGGGGCAGCGGTATGGCAGTGTGGATTGCCTTAATTCATTATAATTGTAAATGCCATTTTCCTCTAAATATTATGTACATAACTTCCCAAGGCCACCGCTAAAAATTAATGAATAATTTTACGAGGCAAGTAGAGTCATTGATGTAGGATTCAATGCCTTAATAAAGTGACTCCAAATGCTCCCTTATTCTAATAACAACATATATTCTGCCTTTGTGAAAGCTCCGTAATTTATAAGTTAGAGTTGCAGATGGGAAGGTTCACACGTTGCCACACGAATAGCTTCCAGTGAATCAGAGGCACCCTTATGTAGTTCCCTCCCACACTGACCCTGGACTTAGCCATGGGGCTTGACTTTGGCCGCACTGGAACATGAGCAAATATCACACAGGCAGAGATGTTTAATGAGCAATGGTGCTTTGCTCATTCCTCTCTTGGAATGCTGCCCTGAGACTGCAGTGAAGCAACCTGGTCCAACCTCCTTGAAGATGAAAGACCCCCAGAGAGACTTCTTGCCACCCCAGGTCTGCACCCCACTATCTAAATTCAGCCACGTGAGTGAGCCCAGGTAAGGCCAATTAAAGCAAATCCAATCAACCCAAGAGCTATGAGAAAAATAAAATGACTGTTGTTTTAAGTCACTAAGTGCTGATATATTTTGTTACACAGCAATAGCTAACTAACATACACATTACACATTTGTATTTCCACAATTACAAGGTCTTGGTGAAATTCATCTAAGAATCGTTAGTCTTGCAAGTGGTTTCTGTCATGAAGCATTCACTTGAAATCACTGTGCTAAACATAGCAGGACATCACATTTTATGGAAATAAGTTCAGAGGAAAGAGGTTCAGAATTCTTCTTCGAATTGGTTACTGAGGCTAATACTGTTGAAAATCCTTTGGCAGTCAACATGATACTAGGCTGGCAAAATCAACTTGTAAGCTACCAAAAGCTTTACGCACTTTAACTCCTCCAAACATTAACAGGTATCGTAGTGCTTGAGTGTGATTCTCTCTCCTACTTTATTGCAAACTCCTTAATGACAATTAAAGTTATTGACAAGTTTTCATCATAAATCATGAAACATCAGAGAATAAAGGGGAGTTAAAGATCATTGAATCTATCACCTCATTTCATATTGGGTCGTTGGGACGGTCATGATGCATTTTTGCATAGAAAAACAAATATAGGAAAATATATCATGACTTACCCGACAACCTAAATAGATGAAAAAACTGGGGCTAGGAGAGATTCTGAGAGCCTTACGAATTTCCAGGCTCCTGGGGCTGGCTTACCGAAGAACTGAGGTGACCAATTCAAAGTTCCTTAACCCTGTCTATTGAACTGCTCTGTTTTTCCTTTGTGCCATTTGTTACCATTTAAAATATTCTTTCCATGCTCAGAATATGTCTGCGACTTTCCTTTGCATTTCAAGTAAAATCTAAACTCTTCACATGGCCCCGCGGCCAGTCCCGGGTCTGGTGTAGCCCACCCATGGGGAGAACTGGTCTTTCCCTGCCCCTCGCTCAGAACTCTCTGCTCTCCTGGCTTTCTTTGTATTTCCCAAACCAGCGTGGTCTTCTCTACTTCAAGTCCTTTGCACATACTGCTCTCTCTACTCCATGCCCTTCCCCAAACTCTGCGCTTTGCTAAATCCTACTTACTACTACCCATTGGAGTTCTGTAATCACAGAACTTTCTATTGCAAGCAATGGAAAGCAGTCCAGGAGATAAGGTAAATACAGAGTCTTGAGGAAAGTCATGACGCATTTTTGCATAGAAAAATATGTCATGACTTTCCCAACGACCTAATTTAGAAAAAAAAAAAAAAAAAAAAAAAAAGGTAGACAGGTAAGTAGCTCACAGTTTCTTCAGCCAAGTTGCACAAAGCCAAAGAACCAAGACGACTGGGGCTGGCCTAGTGGTTAAAGGAAGCTGAGTCCCCTGTGACTGTCCATAGTTCAAATCCAGGTCCCAGCTGCTTGAAAAACATGCTGAGCACATGTGCATATATGATCGAAATCTCAACAGGATAAAGAAATAGAGAAGGGATTGTGGCTGTAACCACGCCCCACGGGGGGTGCTTTCTCTTTCTGGCTGTCTCTGGAAAGCACATACACTCTTTGGCAATTGAATAAAATAAATAAATAAAGTGCCTACTGGGAGCCACAGGCTTTCAATATTTACATCGTTCTTTAGGGGGATTAAAAAAGAGGACAAACTAACAGGCACCTTGACCACTGGAACAATCCACTCCCACTTCCTCTCCTTTCACCACTTCACTCACAATTCCAAGCCTTGGATGGAAATCAGCTCCACCTAGCATGACCATCTGCACACCCTCAGCCAGCCCGAGGACAGGACACCTTGAATGAAAGCCCCCAAAGAAAGTCATTAGGGTATTTATTTTTTAATTTTATTTATTCATCATTTTTTTTTTTAATTTGACCAAAGGAAAACACAGAGAGAGAGAAGGAAAGTGAGAAAGCAAGGCACCATGTCCAGGACTTGAACCGCGGTCAGCCATGTGGGAATGTCCAGCGCCTCAACCACCACACCACCTGCTGGTGCCCTCATTAGGGTATTTTTACCAGAGGAAGGGACAATGGATCAGAGGTGACATAAACAGTGAACATGCACTATGTAATTTCTTGGGTCCCAGCTTAAATGTCATCCTCTCAGGGAAGCTTTTCTTAACCAGTCCATCTGTTAAAATATCTCGTGACACAATTTATTTCCCCACTGTTCTCCTCACATTTTATAACTATGCATTTATGTGTGTGTGTTTCTCTCCTGTTCTCCTCCCAGGAGAGAAGAGGCTGTGCTGTTTGCCCACTTCTGTATCCTCAGTCCCAGTGTAGACCCTGGTGCATAGCAGGCTCTCGCTAAATATTTACTGAATGAATAAACAAATAAGTTAATGAAGGAATGAATAATATGGCCTTGTAATTCTTCTGACTTGGCCCGTGTGACGTGAACTTTGGAAGAATGGGCAAGAAAGAGACTATGCTGAGTGTAGGTGCAGAAGACGCGCTCTGCTGGGTGCTCCCATGACGCAGGGGGAGACCAGGGATTCAGGCACTCAGGACAAATGGGGAAACGCTACCTGTGTATTAGAGGTGAGCCACGTTGTGCCGGGCTGTGCTGTGCTGCTCTGCTCTTGAGGGACAGATTACATGAGCAGTGAAGTTAGAGCAGGAAGCTTAGGATGGCCAAGTCTGCATGCCTCAGAATGCTGGCAGAAGTAGGAGCCCTCAGAAAGTGGGGTTGTGGCCTGACTGCAGCTGCCACAAACTGAGAGAGAGTATTCAAGACCTGCTCCCTTGGCCTCCATTCGCACCCTGCTATGTGTTCTCTCTCTCTCTCTCTCTCTTCTCTTTTCTCTCTCTCTCTCTTTTTTTTTTTTTTTTTTTTTGCTATAGGGCATGTGTGCTTGCTGGAGAGGCAGAGAGACAGAAAGTGAGAAATTACCCACCAGAGGGGATGGCCATTCCCCAACCCGTTCTCCTTCATTCTCCTCTCGGGATCTTGGGCACGCATACACACAAGCCAGTGTGAGTTAAGCCACCGAGTCCGGAACTCAAACTGCAGTCGACTACGTGGGAGTCCAGTGACATAACCGTTACACCATCAGCTGGCCCCCAGTTATGCACTCTCTATAGCAGAGGCCCCTGACCCCATTGACTGATAGCTACAGGTCTTTGGAGAGGTTTTCACCGTTCAAGGACAAAATGAGAGTAATAAGAGCAATATAAGCTAAATCTATTTCATTTTGGTATCAATAAATGTTATATTTGCAATAGCATGGGTGTTTGGTATTTTGCTGTTGTTTGGTCATTTTTTTGACAGAATAAATGTTCCCTCATCTCTCCCCACCAAACGTTTTTGTAATGTTTGCAGTCCATGAAATCTGAAAGGCTCAGAAATTGCTGTTTTACAATCTGAAACCTGGGCAACCCCTGAAAGGGCTTTAGACCCATCAGTAAATCAACTGTCCATGCAGTAAACCATCAACGAATCAACCATTGTTGCTTATTAATTGCCTGAAGGCACACGTGCTCCCAGAGAGACAGAGATAGCATGTGTGCGTGAGCACACCCACAATGGGGAGTGGCCACACCACAATTCTTTTTCCTCCATTTCTTCATCATATCAGGATTCTGATATGTGCACGCATGCACACTTACCTGGTGTGTTTTTCTTTTCTTTTCAAGAGAGATTTTTGTTGTAGGGGCCGTATGCTTGCCAGAGAGACAGAGAAACGCAAAGGGAGAAATCACCCTCCAGGGGGATTGCCTGGTGTGTTTTTTAGGCTGCTGGGACTAAGATTTGCACACTGTGGTTGGCCATGTGGGATCTGGCTTTTTACGCACAGTGCTGAACTGTTGTGCTACCGACCAGCCCTGCTGCTGTTCTAACCAGGTAGCATTTAGACTCAGTTTCCTTTTCTGTCTCACACCTGCTTGGCAGTCTGTTAGCGCCACTGGTTATAATGTTGGGCTAAAGAGGCTTCACTCCCAGGGTGGTGGTATTTGTGGCTGTGGATCAGGAGAGAGCTGGGCCTTGGCTCTCTCATCAGGAACAGACCTGGACCTGGGATCTGGTCCCTGCTGGGATGGGGACAAGGGAGGACATGCACATGCCACACACGTGTGCGTGCTTATGGCAGTGTCAATCCTTAGACTGCCAACACCGTTACACCATGGGATCTTAGACTGCCAGCGCTGTTTCACTACGGAAAAGCTTCCTTCCCCTAAGGCCAGATAGTGTTGTTTTGTTTTTGCCATAGGGCAGTTTTTTTGCCAGAAAGACAGAGAGAAAAAGTGAGAAATCACCCCACCCCCGTAAGCAGGATGGCCACACAGCAGCTGCAATCCCTTCTCTTCCATTCTCCTCTCGAGATTTTTGGCACTTATGCACACATGCCCAGTGTGGTTTTCAAGCTACTGGGTCCAAGACTCAAACCATGGTCAACTACATAGGAGTCCAGCACTTTAACCACCATGCCACTTTCTGGCCCTGAGGAGATAGTGTTTTTAATTCCTCTTACAAAGAAGGAAAAGGAAACTTCGAACACTTAGGTAACTCAGTTCAGGCCTGGCTAAATATTAGGTTGTTGGAAAAGTCATGACATATTTTTCTAAGTTTTTCTATGCAAAAATCCCTCAGGACTTTTCTGACAACCTAATACAACATTCAAATACTTAATTAACTTCTTTAGTAATGCTTCAGATGCTCATTTGGTGTTAGTTAAACCTGATAGGAGTTGTCCAAAGCCAGCATTTTGGACAGACATTTTAGAACTAGGAAAGGAATGAAATTTCCCTTCCCTGTATTTGAGAAGCAGTGTAGCTTTAAGTTCTATACATTTACATTTTTACCAGAGTCTAACCTACCCATCTGATACACTTAGCTGGAACTAGAATTCCTCAGAGAAAACTACTGCTTACGTATCAAGTATTATAATAAAAATATCTTTTTCTCTCCAGCAGTAATACTATATATGTGTGTGTGTGTGTGTGTGTGTGTGTGTGTGTATTTTATATATCTATATATATAAACAAACCTATTTTAAAAAACAAAGACTTTGAACAAAATTAAACCTCCTCAATTCTACAATAAAGATAGGCCCACCCATTTTTATAAAGATGTGAAATCGCATATAAGGAAAAGTTCTGGGGCCAGCAGGTGATGTGATGGTTAAGGCACTGGACCCCCACATGGCAGACCACAGTTCAAGTCCTGGACCTGGTGGTTTGCTTGCTTGCTTTCTCTTTCTCTCTCTTGCTCTTTGTCTCTCTCTGGTCAAATTAAAAATAATAATAATAATAAATAAAATAAATAATACTTTTTTTTTTAAGAGAGATTTTTGCTATAGGGTGCGTGTGCTCACTGTAGAGGCAGGGAGACAGAAAGTGAGAAATCACTCCCCCAGGAGTATGGCCACGCCTCAGTCCCATCTCTTTCAGTTTCCTCTCGGGATCTTGGGCACACATACACATGTGCCTGGTGTGAGTTTTAAGCTGCTGATCCAGGACTTGAACCACGGTCGAATATGTGGGAGTCCAGTGACATAGCCATTATGCCATCTGCTGGTCCCAAAATTAATTCTTTAAAAAGAAAATTTTATGAGCTCTGCTTTCATTTTACAAAGGAGCTGGAATGCTAATGAAAAGATCAACAAAATCTTCATACTCATGGCCTCCAGTTTTCTGAAACTTCAGCCTTCCCCAAAAGGAGAGGTAGGAGTCTCTGTCCCACCCCTGCTGCCAGCTACCAAAGCATGCTCTCGAGCCAAGAACACCAGTGGAGTCTTTAAACTTAATTTCTTCACAACTTTCTCCCTGCTGGCAAATGTTAAGTTTCTATTTCAGGAGAAATAAGAGCATCATTAACTTGCCTGTCTTCATGCTCGTCTGACTCTTTTAGAATTTCAGGGGTTTTTTTTTGCTTAGGAAGGTAAGACCACACTAAAACCACAGCTCCCCGGGGGCCCATTAAAAGCAGAGCTGTCGGCCTACTTAGCACAGAGCAGGGGAGTTTCACCTTCATTCTATAGGTTGCAAGTACTCCACTACGTTTTTTAAACTCCAAACTGAAAAATAACACTTAATTATCTTAACTTTCAGGCCCATAGCCTGCGTGATCTTCATCAGTGACTTACACACCAGCTATCCCTTTTGGTCTAACACATCTTTAATATCAGCAGATGCTTCCTGGGGCCAGCCCTGTAGCCTCGTGGTTAAGGGAGCAGGACCCCACATAGCTCACAGGAGTTTGAATCTTAGTCCCAACAGCATCGAAGCATCGAAAAACATACCAGATGGGACCAGCAGTTGGCATAATGGCTATATCGCTGAACTCGCATATAGTCGGGACTCTGGTTCGAGTCCCAGGCCAGATTGCTTAAACCCACGCTGGGTGCATGTGTGTGCATGCCCAAGATCCCAAGAGGAGAATGGAGGAGAAGGTATTTGTGGCATGGCCATTCCCCCTGGCGGGGGTGATTTCTTGTTTTCTATCTCTATGTCTCTCTCTGTCTTTCTGGCGAGCGCATGCGCCCTATAGCAATAAACCTCTCAAAAAAAAAAAAAAAAAAAAAAAGAAAGAAAAAAGAAAGGAAGAAAGAAAGGGAAGAAAAAACATACCAGGTGCATGTGCATAAGTGTCCAAAATCCCAACAAGATGGAGAAAGGGAAGAGAAAGGATAGTGGAGTGATCACACCCTGTTGGGAGGTTTCCCCCTCCACACCCCTGTGTGTCTTTGTCTCTCTGGAGAGTCCATGTTCTGTCTGGCAATTAAAGAAAAAAGAAAAGTGTTTCCTGTCAACTGTGTCCTTGTCCCCAGCTGAGCTTCACCATCATCAGAAAGCAACATTAAGATTTCTAGTCCATACTTAACTCTTTCATCACTCCACCCATTTAACTGAGCATCTAGTACATGCAGGCAATGGACTGTTTTGTAGATATGGAGGAAAGCACAAAAGGTGTGATTCTTTCCTTTCCCTGAGTTTTTTGTAGACCAGTAGAGAGAAAAATAAAATAATTATAAATCCTGTTAAGTAGGAAAAAAAAGGAATAATGTTCTATGAGAAACTTAAATACAAGAACCTACTTTTAAGTTGAGAGGCCAGAGAAGACCTTCCTGGAGCGAAAGCAAGACCACAGATATAAGCAGGTATTGGCCGGGCAAGGAGCCTAGAGTGTGTGGTCCTATCTAGCCTCGATACCCTGGGCTTCTGAAGCTCCTCTTGCACAATGACCAGGACAAGGAGTGCAACTTCTCAATGCATCACTGCTTTCAGAGAGGGCTCCCGGAACCCTGGCTCCCCGCAGGTATAGATGTAGAACAGGGACTCCCTAGGCTCTTCCAGAGGGGCTGCCTTCTCCACCCTCTCCACGTTCTGCTTCCTGAATTCCTGACTCCTCTTGGCTTTGTAACTTAGGTTAGCACTCCAAGTGAGAGTCACCCAGATTAGCACTCTGCCAGGTGAGTATCGTATTGGTAACCATGTGTGTGCAGCGTCTACACCTAAACTGAGGCACCTTTTTTATTTAGAGAGAGATATTTGCTACAGGGCGCTTGCACTTGCCAGAGAGATAGAAAGTGAGAAATCAGCCCCCTGGGGGATGGTCATGCTGCAATCCTTTCTCCATTCTTCTCTTGGGACTCTGGGCATGCAGACACACACATACATCCAGTGTGAGTTTTAAGTAGTGGAGTCTGGGACTTGAACCGCAGCCAACTATGTGGGAGTCTAGTGACATAACCATTATGCCATCTTTATGCCATCTGCTGGTCCCAGCCTTTTTTTTTTTTTTTTTTTTTTTTTTTTTTTCCTTAGAGAGGTTTTTGCTACAGAGCATGTGCACTCACCAGAGACACAGAGAGAGAGAAAGCAAGACATCACTCCACCCCCCACCCACCCCCAAGGGGATGGCAAGGCCACAATCCTTCTCCTGCATTCTCCTTGGGGTTTGGGGCACACATGCACATGCCCCCAATATGAGTTTCAAGCTTTCGGGTTGGGGACTCAAAACTCAGTTGGCCATCTTAAGAGTCCAGAGCCACAACCACCATGCCACCTGCTGGCCCCTGTAGGCACCTTTTATAATGCTCACGGTACCTAGAAAAGACCTTGACTTGTAGCCACTGGTCGACAAACACCTGTTTAATGGCTTTAAATTTTATCTCAGCATTTAGTGGTGCATCAAACATCTAATATAAAATGAGTGCTAAATTAGGCAAGCTTGATATGCTTCAGAAGTGCTGAGATCGAAAGAAAATGGCATAAGAAGCATTGGTGTAAAAGCACTTCTTGATACTTGAATCTGGCTTGATTGGCTTTGATTGACTTCGATAAGGCCATGATTCCTTGGATCTGAGACTGCTCGACTGTAAGATACAACACTGATTTAACAACGGTTTACTTTTCAAGAAAAGAACGGGTACTTTCTCTCTCTCTCTCTCTCTCTCTCTCTCTCTCTCTCTCTCTCAAAGTTTCCTTCTTTCTTTCCTGGAAGGGACAGAGAGACAGTCAGACAAGTACCCTCAACAATGCCTCATGATTCACTCCTCCTTCCGGCCAGGATCACAGGTATGCTCACATGCCCCCAGCTTATGCAGATCAACCCAGGAACTGAACCCCAATCTTCCATATGATTTCCGGCACTGCAGAGCTTTGAGCTACCACGGCCCTGCTGTGACTGGACCTCTTTATACACATAAATTGAGGACCATAGCCTGACCTCAGAAATAATAAAGTCTTTCCAAAAGGTGTGTCTTACAACAAGAAAGAAAAATAAACCTTGTTTTCTTTTTTGCCTGCCTCACGCCCATGCCAATTTTATTTTTTATAACAGCACCTCAAATTTCTTTGAGGAATTTTTTCCTTATTAAATATGGTCTGTCAGGATATTCCAGCATCCCCTAGTGAAAGGATGAGCACCGACTCAGGTAGGACACTCAGATGCGGAAACAATGACCAGAGCATCGAAAGCCTGGCTGAAGCTGGAGTTTACTCACTCCAGACATGGGATGCAGATGAAGTTGTCCAGAGCTGCAAAAGTCGTCTAAAACCGAGTGGTTCCGGAGTCAGTTTCTATCCCTTACAGTCAAAGACTCCTAACTGGGACGCTACCCTTTCCTACTTGTATATCTATAACTCGGGCTGCTTAACCTGGGACACGTGGACTTGGAAGTGGCCCACAAGTGGGTGTCTGGGTTTCAGCTGACCTGATCATCATTTTTGGGTTTGTCTTGTTTTGCTTTGTTTTTTGTTTGTTTGTTTGTTTGAGAGGTTTTGGCCTTAGGGCATGTGTGCTCACCAGCAAGAGAGAGAGAGAGAGAGAGAGAGAGACAGGGAGAGGGAAAGTGAGAAATCACCCCTCAGAAGAATGGCCATGCCACCATCCTTTCTTCTCCATTCTCCCGCTGGGATCTTAGGCACTCACATGCCCAGTGTAATTTTCAAGCCAACAGGTCCAGGACTCGAACCATGGTCAATCATGTGGGAGTCCAGCAACATAACCACTACGCCATTTGCTGGTCCCGCATTTTCGTATCTTAGAGCAATACATTTTTCTGGTGAGATGGTCTACAGACACTTTTTATCAGGTTCCCAAATAGGTCTATGGTGGAAAATGAATTAGAAAACATTGATCTTAGAGTAAAGGTTTTAAACCAGGTCCTGTGGATAAACTTAGATGGGGAAAAGTTCTTTCTTTATTTTCACTAACTTCCATTCATGATTCCTTAATTATGAATATTGGCAACAATATTATTAGCAATTCCGGTGACTTTGCCACCAACAAAAATCAGATATTTTCATGCCACATTAGTGTTACAGATATCTCAAAATATAACTTACACTTTAAAATTACAGCCTTATTAGATCCACAGCTAGATCTTATTGTTCAATGTGTTAATAAAGAAATATATATTACTTGATCACCTAGAATTTTAATATTTTATAACTGCATCTCAGCATAATGGTTTCCTTTGTAATCTCTATGCTTTATTTTACTCAAAATATTGTTTGAGAAGAGATGTAACAGCTTCACTACAGTGCCAAGGGACCCATAATACAAAAAGATTAATAATGTCTTCTCAAAAATCTTGGTTGGACTAAGTCTCCCAGCCTTACCTAAAGTGGGGTCTACAAAGCTAGGTTTTATCTGGCTGGTCCCATGTTTAAACAACCTGTAACATCTTGGCTTCCAGCATGGCAACCTCTAACTTCTTCCAAAGCAGGAAGCCTTGCCTAAGGACCAGTGATACACACAAGCGTATCTGAGTCATAGGACAGAAACAGAAGTGAAAGAGAGGGAGAGAAAAAATGATCCAAAATATTTAAATAGATAAGAGACCAGGGACCAGCAGTTAGCGTAATGGTTATGTCGCTGGACTCCCATGTAGTTGACCGCACTTCAAGTCATGGACCCGGTGGCTTAAACTCACACCGGGCACGTGTGCGTATGTGCCCAAGATCCCGAGAGGATGAATGGTGGAGAAGGGATTGCAATGTGGCCATCCCCCCTGGAGGGTGATTTCTCACTTTCTGTCTCTCTGTCTCTCTCTGTCTTTCTGCTGAGCTCACGTGCCCTATAGCAAGAACCTCTCAAAAAAAAAAAAAAAAAAAAAAAGGAGATCAATGGTTGCAAGGGGAAAGTGGGGAGTAACCGCTCAACAAGAGGGCTGACCACTTAAGATGTGCAGGATTTTCTTTGGGGGTGATGAAAATGTTTTGGAACTAGATAGAGATGATGATGGAACAGAACTGTGACTGGATTAACTACCACTGGACCCTGTAAAAGGTTCACTTTTATGTTGTTTGAATTCTGTCTGAACAAAACAGAATAAATAAGAAGCCCCATACAATTGCACCTGGAAATTAGTCAAGGTCCTAAGTAGAGGAATAAAGAAAAAAGATCCCGAAGTTTAATGTTTTGTTTCCCTGTTTCCCCCTCGGCCCATCCTCCCCTCAAGCTGACCAGGTACACTGAAATTTCAGATCTCTTCTGAAAGTGCTGGTAGGTACTTTAGCCTACATATTAAATTCTGGTTTGCACTTATGCATATTAAAGCACACCACTAAATACTCATCTGACAAGCTATATTTTAAACCTCAAACTAGGTTTTATTGTGGCTGGATGCATTTTTAATTTACCTACTAAATTTCAATGGACTAAAGGCTGGCTGGCCATGGTGATTGATAAGTGGGGAGGGAAGCAGTTTTCACTCCCAGTCTCACGCATCAGCTCTCACCCGAGGGGTCTCCAGATTGGCAGGCCTGCTGCCTGCTGGCTTTGGAGAGTTTTTGGGAAAAGATTTCAGACATGACGTCACTGCTTCAAGCAGGGTCCCAGAGATCACTGACAGAGATCACTTTCCCATTCTGGAACCTCTGGGTATCCCATTAGAGTTCCCAGTCCTTGCTAGCCTGCCTCAGGGCATGCTTAGGTTAACCTTCCACCAGCCCCTCCCGTGTGCTTCTCCATCATTCCCTCTCTGCCAGGGTTTGTTTTTGTTGTTGTTGTTGTTTTTTGGAGAGATTTTTGCTACAGGGCGCATGTGCTTGCCAGAGAGACAGAAAGTGAGAAATCACTCTCCCCCCAAGGGGGATGGCCACTCCACAATCCCTTCTACGCCATTCTCCTCTCAGGATCTTGGACACACACGCACACACATACACACACCTGGCGTGAGTTTTAAGCCTCCAGGTCCAGGGCTCAAACATGGTCTACTATGTGGGAGTGCAGTGATGTAACCAATAGGCCATCTGCTGGTCCCTCTGCCAGGGTTTGCAAGTTCCTTTTCTTGCTCATAAACCCTGGAGACTCTCCGCAACCTATAGCATGGTGTTGAGGCATCTCATCTCAGGAAGGGAGAAAGGACAGTCCCTACAGGCTCAGGCAATAGGAAGCTTTCATACCAAGTATCTCACTTAACTTTACGAGCAGCACTGAAGGGTTTTGAATGGCCATCTGGAGAATGAGAAAAGCTTTTCCTGAAAGATCTCCAGAGCCAGCAAGCAGCAAGGTTGCCAATCCTGAGACCCCCAGGTGAGAGTGGATGTGTGGGGCTGAGAGTGAGGAAACTGGGCACAGAGTCACATGAAGTCACACTAGTAGTCAAGGTTCACCCCCTCCACTCCCCACCATCCCGTGGCATTTTCCTGCCTCCTTCCTTCCCAACCTTTTCTCTATTACTTCTGTCCTCTGCGTTAGCCAGGCAGGCCCCCATCGCACTGTGTCCGGACCGTGCCATCCCTGGTCCTCAAGGCACCTCCATCTAGAATGCTTCTCCCCTCCACGGTCCAATCTTACCCTGTTCTCAAGGTTTGACTCGAGTTCCCTTTTCTTCAAAAAAACTTTCTCAGACAGTTCTCTGCCCTCCTCAGCATTCCTGTGTATTTCACCACTACTCCTCGCACGTGCGGGTATCACCCTGCAGGGAGTGTGTCTGGCCTCCTCCCTGAGCGGTGAGCCATGAACTCCCTGAGGGCAGGAACCGTATCCAAGTCCTCTTTGTACTCACTGCAGCGCCAGGAGGATCGAGAGGGAGAAACTGCCAGATTCTCTCAATCAGCAAAAGATTGCATTTGTCAGATCAAAGCATCAATCCTTCTTCCCAGCTTCTGTGTTGGTTTTTTTTTCCCTTGCCTCCTGGCCAAGGCTGATGGAGCTCCCAATTATTTTATCTGGTCTGCGCTGAGCAGGTGAGCCCAGCCTCACTTGGGGCTTCTTTCCTGTTACACCGTCTCTCCTTGCTGCAGACTACTTCTTTTGTACACAGAAGGTCAGTAAACCTTTTTTTTTTTTTTTTTTTTTTTTTTTTTTTGGTATGTCTAATGACATCATTCTTTTTAGACAGGGACTTTGGGAAAAGTCATGGTCAGAGAAGTAAGGCTGCTTATTCAGAGAGATAGCAGGTCATGCCTTGTCTCCAGGTGTCTGAAGGCTGCTGAGGGCATACATAGTATGAAGGTCGTGTGGGCATGAAGAAGGGCTTCCATGGAATTAAGCACCACAGGGAAAGACGGAAAGGACAGGGGCCTTGGTGTGGGAGACAGGAACAGAAGGCACAGCCAGCCACCTGCACCGTGTGATTTCAAGATGCCGTAATGCCCCAAGGGTCCCCAGCCATGACCCTTTGAGCTCGTAATGGTTTCTTCTTTTCTTCAGTGTCCAGAATTCCTATTGTTTTAAATTATGTAGTTAGCTACAATTTTACAACCAAAATGTGTTTTCTTCTCTTTTTTTCCTACCCGTTCTCCTAACGATTTTCATAACCACCTTATTTTTCAGGGAAGACTGTGGCCAGTAAGAAAAAAGGGATTCATCAGTGCGATTTCCAGCCCATGCTTTTCAAAACCCTAAGTTCTTTAAAGACCTAAGAGAGTTTATGAAGGAGGTTAAAGAAAGAGTACCAGAGTGTTTGGAGAAAGGTGGGAGAGAAGGGGTTGTCTTCTCAAGATCAGACAGAGATTGCCCAAGCCAAGGCAGAAGGAAGGAGACAGTCCGACTTCAAAGAGGAATGGCTGTGGCTCACACCCCAAATACCTTAAAAGGATCAGGAAGGGACAGTGAATGAAGAAAGGAGCAAAGCTGGTGGCGAGACAAAGGGAGCGGGAGGGATTGTGTCTACTTGAGGTTCTATGTCCTAAGGACATACATCTTGTTTAAAAAAACTTAAACACTATGCTAGTTAATTAACCACATCCCTAGGCTTTTTCCACCCACTGGCAATCTCTGAATCTGACTAGTTGTGAAGGTCTTATAAAAGATTTTTGTGCCTCAAGCAAGAAATAAAAGCCCCAGAGAACCACGAGTTCCAAATGGGCTCTGCCAACAGTGGAAAACTCTGTGAACCCTTTACCTAGTGACAAGGAGGTCATCTCCATTTCCGACTTCTGGGGAGAGTGAGAAACCCTAGAATTGTGACCTAATCTCTGGGCCTCTGAGGGGTCAGAGAAAGCCTAAAGATGGCTTAGGTTAGGTAGCCCTTCCCTACTATTAGCTCAGTGGCATGGGGGAATATTAAATGAGTTTACAAAAAATTAAAGGGGTACAATATTTCTGTGCCAAATTCCAAATTGTTCCAATTGACTCCCAAACATTTGTGTATAGAGTTCTTGATTGTGATAATCATTTGGGTTGGAAATGTTCATTCGATGACATTTTATTTTATTTTATTTTATTTTATTTTATATCTATAGGGTATGAGAGCATGCCAGAGAGAGATGGGGGGGGGGGACTGGAAAAAATGCTGGGTAATTTGGGTAAAAATATTGGAATATTGGATAATTTATAGGAACTCTAGGTAGGTGTTGAACAAAACATAAGCAGCTAAACACCCCATGTACCGATTCCATTGAAGGCCCACAGTTACCACCGCTGAGAGATGGGCACTAGAACCTCATCTCCATCTCCAGACAACAGATCCCACTCAGTGTGGCTCTCCTCTGAATCTAAGTCTTCCATACAGGAGTCTATTGGCAGAGTGAGGGGCATGTGTCTGTGCTCTTGCTGCAAGGGAGGCAGGAAAGTGAGTTTCTGGCATCTGTCTTGGGAAGGCAGGATTCCGGAAGTACACATTTTCCTAAATATAGTAAGTCTTTCAGAAGCTACTGAGCAGCTATGACACACAGGAAATGTCACTACAGTGTCCAGCTAAGCTGTTCAAAAAGGAGAGTAAACATAATCCAAGCACATGCTGGGAAGATTAATTAGGGCTGGAGTGGATAATGTCACATGCTTCTGGGAAAATGGACCCAACTGGAGAAGAACAAAGCAGGCCAGAATGAGTAACATTCATTGCATTTCTGCAGAAGACTCAGTGTCACTTTGGGGAAACTTTGACAGGCACGGGGAGTCAGAAGAGCAAGACAGGTAAGTCAGGAGTAGAGTAGGAGAGTAAGGGAGTATCTACAAGGAGAAGGGCTGACAGTGAGTAGGAAAGAAGACACTGAAAGCATTGAATACAGGTCAGCCCCAACAGCTCCCTGAAATGGGGCAAGCCCAAGTAGGATCCCACACCAGGTCTTGGAAATCCAGCCCCTACAAAGGCAGACTACGGATGAGAGTGCCGGGTGACTGGTATCAGGTGGAGTTATAAAAGAGATGGCGGAGAGACCAGCAGGTGGTGTGGTGGTTCAGGTGATGGACACCCACATGGCCAATTGGGTGGTTGGAGTTGCAGACCTGGCACCTCGAAAATCACACCAGGCACATGAGCATGCATGCCCCAAATCCTAAAATAGAGGAGAAGGGATTGTGGCATGGGCAACTACCCTGGGGGAAGTAGGAAAGAGTGCTTTCTCATTTTCCCTCTTTCTGTAGCTCTCCAGCATGTATATAAGCCCTAAGGCAAAAAAAAAAAAAAAAAAAAAAAAAAAATCTTAAAAAAATTTTTTTAATTAAAAATAAACCTAAAAAAAAGGGGGAAAGCAGCCAGTCAAAGCAAGCAGGCAGAATGCAGGAATGAATTATATTTGCCACAGGTTCCCTCTGTAGGACAAAGCCCAATCCAGCCTTCATGGGAGGGAAAGACAAGTCAGGGGTCTTAGAAATCAAGCAGTCCCTGCAGCAAAGTGACTGGGGGACAGGACAATTTCTCCACAGAGAGGTCCAATTGCAAGGTAGAGATTAAAAATAAGCATGAGATGGGAACCAGCAGTTAGCGTAATGGCTATGTCGCTGGACTCCCACGTAGTCGACCACGGTTTGCGTCCTGGACCCGGTGGCTTAAAACTCACGCCGGGCGCGTGTGCGTGCGTGCCCAAGATCCCGAGAGGAGAATGGAGGAGAAGGGATTGCAGCGTGACCATCCCCCCTGGGGGGTGATTACTCGCTTTCTGTCTCTATGTCTCTCTCTGTCTGTCTGGCGAGTGCACACACCCTATAGCGAAAAAAAAAACTCTCCAAAAAAATAAATAAATAAATAAATAAGCACGAGGCAAAAGCACATCCTGTTGTGGGAGAAAAATCAAGGTTTTTAAAGATAGATGTACCAGGTATTTGTTTGGATTTTATTGTGATAAAGTGCACGTAACACAAAATTTATCATTTTAACCAATTTAAAGTGTGCAATTCAGAAGAATTAAGCACATTTGCAGTACTGTGAAATAATCACCACTATTTAGTTCCAGAACATTTTTATCACCCCACATGGAAACCTCACACCCATTAAGCAATCACTCCCCATTCCTTTCTCCCCACCAGTCCCTGGCAACCACAGATCTGCTTTCTGTTTCTATGGATTTGCCTACTCTGGATATTTCACATAAATGGAATCATACAATGGGTGACCCTTCTGGGGTCAGTTTCTTTCACTGAGGATTATTAATGTTTTTGAGGTTCATTCATGTTGTTGCATATGATGGCTAATTTTATGTGTCAACGTGACTGGGCCATAGGATGCCCAGATATTTGATTAAATGTTATTCTGGGTATGTCTGTGAGAGTGTTTGTGGATGAAATTAACATGTAAATTGGTAGACAGAGGAAAGTAGATTCCCCTCCCCAGTGTGGGTGGATCTCATGTAATCCATTGAAGGCCTGAATAGAAAAAAGAGGAAGAGTAAGAAAATTTGTTTTATCCATCTTGCTGAATGTCTTTCAGCTGAGGCATTGTTCCTCTCCTGCCTTTGAACTTGGACATGGACTAGAACTTACACCATCAGTTCTCCTGGTTCTCAGACCTTTGGACAAGGACTGGAACTATACCATTAGCTCTCCTAAGTCTCCAGCTCACTATAGATCTTGGGACTTCTCAGCTTCCATGATTGTACAAGCAATTCCTCATAAGAAATATTGCCTCCTCTCTCTCTCTCTCTATATATATATATACATATATAGTCATGCAATGCATAATGACATTTCAGTCAACAATGACGGTCTGCATATATAATTCGTTTGGTAGTCCCATAGATCATAATAGGCTTTACCATATAGTCCCAGTGTGCAGGAAGCTGTCCCATCTAGGTTTGCATAACTACACTCTATGTTGTTTGCAAAATGACAAAATCTCCTAAGGATACATTTGTCAGAATGTATTCCCATCATCAAACAATGCATAACTGTGTATATTCACATGCACACACATGCGTACATATCCTATTTTCTCTGTTTATCTGGAGAATCCTGAATCATACATAGCATGTATCAGTATTTTATTCCTTTAATGGCTGAATAATATTCCATGTATGGGTATATCACATTTTGTGTTTATTTGTTCATTAGTTGATGTATGTCCTAGTTTCTATCATGCACCAGGTTTTGAATCCCACTTAAAATTGCAGGGTGGTTTGATCAAATTACTTCCCTCTTTGGGCATCTGTTTCATCACATGTGAAAATTTTTTTTTTTTAATTTTTTTTTTCTTTTTTTGGAGAGGTTTTTGCTATAGGGCGCGTGCGCTCGCCAGACAGACAGAGAGAGACAGAGAGATAGAAAGCAGGAAATCACCCCCCAGGGGGGATGGCCACGCCGCAATCCCTTCTCCTCCATTCTCCTCTCGGGATCTTGGGCACGCACGCACACGCGCCCGGCGTGAGTTTAAGCCGCCGGGTCCGGGACTCGAACCGCGGTCGACTACGTGGGAGTCCAGCGACATAGCCATTACGCTAACTGCTGGTCCCACATGTGAAATTATTTTGAGGATTAAAAGAGATTAAAGCATGGGGACCAGCAGATGGCATAGTGGTTACGTCGCTGGACTCCCACATAGCTGACTATGGTTTGAATCCCAGACCTGGTAGCTTAACACTCACACCAGGTACATTTGCACGTGTGCCCAAAATCCTGAGAGGAGACTGGAGGAGTAGCGACTCTGGCATGGTCATCCCCCCTGTGGGGTGATTTCTCACTTTCTGTCTCTCCAGTGAGTGCATGCACCCTGTAGCAAAAATCTCTCTTTAAAAAAAAAGAGAGAGATAAAGCAGGTGAGAAGTCTGACATAGAGAAGATAGTCAACAAGCGATAAATAAGTTGCTTCACTAAACTGGAATTGAGATCCAGTTCAGCAGCATGGGTAACTTAAGAGTAGATCAGGACTCCCTAAATTCCCCTCAGATCAGAACTGGGCCCCAAGCCAGGGAAGAGTACACACCTCCAGATAGAAGACAAGCTCTTAGTTCTGAGGGAAGAAATTGAACCCTCCCTCAGTACCCTGTTTCTCTCTAGTACATGTGTTTGGAGCCCTAATTAAGGACTCCCAAACATTCTATGTCTGTGGTTCATGATGTCTTTGATCAATAAATATTGTGTGGAAATATCTCACGTTTAAACTGTTAGAAATGCAACACATTCGTGAATATCTGAAGGCTAGGTTTACACAGCCATCACACCCCATCTTTAAAACAAGTATTCTTTGGGCTGATTTACAACTTTTGTTCAGATTATTCCATAGCATGCATTCACATTATATAAAACTTGTGAAAAAATAACATCTATAATTCCCTAAATCACAGGCATTTTCGTTTACACTTATATTCATATATTTTAGTGTTCTGTAACTGTAAATGTTCCTCCCCAAGGTGTCATAAAAGGCATTGTGCAAAGTGAGTTTAAATGCACCAAGTCCTCCTTTCCAAAGGCACGCAAGCAGAACTTTTTTTTTTTTTTTTGAGATTTTTGCTGTAGGGTATGTGCACTCACCAGAGAGACAGAGACAGAAAGAGAGAAATCACCTCCCAGGGGGATGGCCATACTGCAATCCCTTCTCCTTCATTCTCCTCTAGGGATTTTGAGCATGCATGCACATGTGCCCGACATGAGTTTTAAGTTGCCAGGTCTGGGACTTGAACCATGGTCAACTACATGGGAGTCTAGTGACGTAATCATTATGCTATCTGCTGGCCCCCAATCCAAACATCTTACTCTATGTTTGGGGTGGCTGATTCAAGGGCTGACCCAAGAGCACAGGACTGGGGGTTACAGGCCATGAGTGCATGCTCCAGTGGAGCCATCAACTTGTCCCCTAGCTGCTCTGAGCCTCAATTACCTCATTTGTGCAACCCCAAACAGCTTATCTCTCATTCACCCCACAGTGCTCGGCTCATAGTTATCTTTTTACCCAGTGCCATCTGAGCACTTTGACTTGTTTCCCCAAAGTTCACCTGGGCTTCCTTTTCTCATCACTCAGCCAACGAAGACACACATACATCTAGTGACCACATGAAAACCAAGCCTGTCATGTTATAAATATTGACACAGGTTGGTAGTTACTACTTACAAGAGATATATGGATTTTTTTTTGCATTTATTACTTAGCATTATTAAGATTAATTTATCAACGCATTCACTAAGCACATGGAAATGTGTATTATGAAGAAACTGTGTATGAATTTCAAAATTTGTTTGCACCAAAATAAACCCATCCCAACTTGTTGTAACGTGTCTGAACAGGATCTAGTATGAGGCACTGAGAGGGATATAAGTTTGAAAAGAGCCCTCTCAGAGCAACATGAATTCTGCTCAACTTGAAGCAAAAACAAACATCAAATTTATGGTGAAGTGTGGATGTAAGAATAATGAAATCATTGATGCTTTACAAAACATTTATGTGGATAATGGCCCCAGGATAGCAGCAGTTTAAGAAGGGACAAGACAATGTTGAAGCTGACCCCCACAGCAGCAGACCATCGGCATTGCTTTGCAAGAAAAAGTTAATCTTGTTAAAGCCCTAATAGAAGAAGACTGAGAACAGCAGAACTATAGCCAACACCACAAAAACTCATTTGATTCAGCTCACACAACTCAGACTGAAAAATTAAAGTTGAGCAAACTTTATGCTCACAGGTACCAAAACTACTGTGCCCAGATCAACTGCAGACAAAAGCAGAGCTTTTAATGGAAATTTTAAATGACTGGGATCAAGGGCCTGAAGCATTTCTTTGAAGAATTGTAATAGGAGATAAAACATGGCTTTACCACTGGGATCCTCAAGCAAAGCAATCAAAGCAATGGCTATGAAGAGGTAGAAGTCCTTCAGTCAAAGTAAAAGTGAACTGGTCAAGAGCAAAGGTCATAGAGACAGGTTTAGGGCATGCTCAAGACATTTTTCTTGTTGACTTTTTAGAGGGCCAAGAAATGTGCTTATTATGAGATTGTTTTGAGAAAGTTAGTCAAAACTTCAGCAGAAAAATGCCCAGGAAAGTTTCACCAAAGAATTCTTCTCCACCAGGACAATGCCCCATTTAGCTGCAGCACCACCTCCTAGCACCTTGATGTGGTCACCAACCTAGAAGCTCTCCAAACCCCACAGTTTAAGAGTCATGGAGATTTCATCACATAGGCACAATCCATTATTCACTCAATCACCAGCCCTGTTCATTTTCCAGAGGTTGAGGAATGGGGCTGGAAGTTTCAGGCTTCGAATCAAGGTTTGGTCTTTGAATGACCAGCCCCAATTCTGAATCTACTTAAAGGTCTGCCAAGAATCACCTTATTAGAACACAGAAGTTTGGGGGCCAGCAGGTGGAATGGTGGTTAAGGGCGCTGAACTCTCACATGGCCAACTGTGGTTCGAGTCCCGAACCTAGTGACTTGCTTTCTCATTTCCCTGTCTCTCTCTCTCTCTCTGTCTCTCACTCTGTCCCTCTCTGATCAAATTAAAAATAAATAAAGTTAAATAAAATAATTCTTAAAAAAAGTCTGAAAATTAAAAAAGAAGAAGAACACAAAATTCTCCCACTACTTTTACCACTTAGAAAATCCCAAGGGATTTAGGAAATTTGTGTCAGGAACTAGGGACAAGACCCAGATATATATATATATATTTTAATATATATTAAAAATATATGCCCACCATTGGACTAAATTAAGTATTTTTGAGAATACTTGTTAATTGTATTTAGAATAAAATATGTGAATAAATAAAATTTGTTAATAGTCTATAAACATATGCTAAGAAGCATAAGAACAGTTTATGTCATGCCAGGTAGACCCGTATATTTTGTTTTTATTGTTTGTTTGTTTGTTTTGAGAGGATTTTTGCTAAAGGGCACGTACGTTCGCCAGAAAGACAGAGAGAGACAGAAAGTGAGAAATCGCCCTCCGGGGGGATGGCCACTCTGCAATCCCTTCTCCTTCATTCTCCTCTTGGGATCTTGGATATGCACACACACACACACACACACACACGCCCAGCGCGAGTTTAAGCCACTGGGACTCGAACTGTGGTTGGCTCCACGGGAGTCCAGTGACGTAGCCATTACACCAACTGCTGGTCCCCCTGTATATGTTGTAATAACTAATCAACATCCCTGGACATTACCCTCACAGGGCTATTATTAACTCCCAAACAACTGGCCCAGTCGTCTTTGGTCTTTGTATTGGTAAATTATTTGGATAGTCCCTGGCACATAGTAAGTGTTCAACAAATGTTACCCAAATTCTTGAATAAATAGTATGGAAATCCTATGGTAAGAACTGGTTCTTTCCCTCAAGGAGCTTATAATGCATTTGTGGGGAAAAGAAACAGAGGCATGAGCAGCTAAATAATTCCTCTCATAATCCTGGTGAGAGAGAGAGGGGTCCTGATAAAGCCTGGAAAATCTTGGAAACTATGGAGTGAGCCTGGACTCTCAGTACAGTCACTGTATGCCCTTTGGTGAGTTACTTCACCTGCCACATTTCATGCCCTTTTCTACGAAGTGCGATTATGAAAAGCAGATAGTCCACCTAAGTGCTTAGACTAGCACCTGGAACGAGGAAAGTACTATTAATATGAACCCCGAAGAGGATACAATTTTTGTCCTGAGTAGCACTGGCCTCAAGCTAAAATATTTGCTCGGGTTAATAGAAAACAAGATTAATAATGAGATGATGGAAAGCCTGAGTGATTTGGCATCCTGTGAACCTGGGAGGCTTAACCTCAACCCAGCAGAGAAATCTCCAGCCTTCAAAAGAACAATTCGCATTGGCAGCCCCTGCTGTGACACCCGGACCTTGGCTAGGAACGTTGCAGGTCCCTGCTGAGGGCTGTCAGCTTGAGAACGATACGGGCATGGCAGTGGCTGAACCATCTCCAACAAGCCGGTCACTCTGCTTTCAGTTGGAGGGAGAATTGCACAGCCACTGCTGCCAGTTTCAGCTGGGCACTGGCCATGTGTTGGCAGCGGGGCTCTGGGAAAATGTGACCTCTTATTTCACTGTATTTTGCGCAGGCCTATCTTGGAGCTGGCTTGGCCTCCGCCATGGAGCTGGTGCAGAGCAATGAAGTAGTGGCTGCTTCCTGGGCAGATTGATTCATTAGCCTGGGTTCTACCCTGGTGGTTTAGCAGCAAACAGGCTTCCCCTGGCCACCTGGCCTCTCGCCCCTTCTCTAGCCAGAATATGCTGCCATGCCAGCACTTTCTCCTTATTGTCTTGGCAACACCTTGTATTTAAAATGCTGTAGATGAGATAGAGCCAAACCATCACTTCCACCCTCCTCCATCCCACACCACTTTCAAATTATCAAGGGTATAGCACACTTCAGAAAACCCAACCAGAGGAGCCCTGTGGAAAATTAAGGTGATAAACCAAGGTGCTCAGCTCAGTAGACATAACAAATTTTTTTAAATTTTTTATTTAACTTTATTTATCTATCTATTTATTTTAATTTGACCAGAGAAGGACAGAATGAGAAAGAGAGTGAGAGGGAAAGTGAGAAAGCAAGCTGCCAGGTCCAGGACTTGAACCACAGTCAGTCATGTGGGAGTCCAGCACTCCTAACCACCATACCACCTGTAGGTCCCCATAACAAATTCTTTAACGGCACTTAAAACATTCTCTGACAGGCCAACACCATCACCTAGTGATTGTGGGAGCCAGATGCCACATGGCCAACTGCAGTTTCAATTCTGGCCCCAATGGCTTGAACACACAATGGGTGCATGCATGTGCATGTATGCCCCAAATCCCTCCAGGATAGGGAAATGGAGAAGAATGCCTCTTGGGAGGGAAGGGTGCTTCTAAACTTCTAAGTTATTGTTCTCATTTTACAGGTGAGAAGTCAAAGTTCAAAAAGGTTTGTATGTTTTGGGCCAGCTGGGGGTACGATGGGTAAGGTGATGATCCCACATGGCCAACTTCGTGGTTTGTGTTCCGGATCCAGCAGCTGGAAAAACATGCAGGGCAGTCCCTCTATCTCTCTGTGACCAGCACACAAATCATAAAGATAAAAAAAAGGAGGGGAGTTCCTGTATTTTGCCCAAGATCATACAGCTAGTGAAATACAACTCCAAGGATCTGCTCTTGAATCCTTGATAATAACATTTGTCACGTGCCTACTACTCACAGGACACATGTCTCATTTCATTTCCTCAGCTGCTAGGAGGAGGTGTGATTCTCCATTCTACAGAATCACGAGACTTGTGGAGTTTAAGTACAATATTTGCCCAGGTCCTACAGTCTAAAAATACGAGAGCAAAATCGGAGCACCCAGCTGTCTGACCCCAGCTCCTGTTCTCTTTGCACTTACCACGCATCTGACAGAAGCCAGGCACATCAGAGAGCTGAAAATGTGCTCTGGTCTCAAGGGGCTCGGGATCTTGGCAAAGAGACACTCAAACAACTTATGACAATACCCGGATTAGTTTTTTAGTGGGGTATGGCTAAGGCACTTTGAACGCACTAAGGAAGAGCAGTTAGTTCTGAAGGCTTTGCAAATGTTTCAAACCACATGGTAATATCTTGCTGTATCATTTTTAAAGAATCGTATATGAAATTTGGGGTTTCACATGACTACTTTTTTTTTTTTTTTAGGTTCTTGCTATAGGGCGCGTGCACTTGCCAGACAGACAGAGAGAGATAGAGAGACAGAAGCAAGAAATCACCCCCCGGGGGGATGGCCATGCCACAATCCCTTCTCCTCCATTCTCCTCTTGGGATCTTAGGCACGCACGCACACGTGCCCAGTGTGAGTTTTAAGCCACCAGGTCCAGGACGCGAACCGCTGTCGACTACATGGGAGTCCAGCGACATAGCCATTACACTAACTGCTGGTCCTGCCCACATGACTACTTTTTATAAACCCTCAGCAGGAAAATCTTTTCCATTACTAGCATATTTCTTGTAGTATAATATGACCCTCTGATTAGTTCACTTGGTGAAGATTTTCTGGATCTTGTAGGCTAACATATTTAATTTTTAAGATTAAAAAATGATTTTTAATAACACAAGAGACACAAAACACTAAATCCTGCAGCTTCTACTATAGCCTAAAGTGACAAATATTTCTCCTGTGTCTTTCAACTGTGCCAGTTTCGAAATTTGGCAAAAGACTAAAAAGAACTTGATTGTGTATCCCAGTCCCAGCCTCAGCACCACATCTAGATTTGAATGTAATAGTTTACAAGTAATAAAATAGGAGACGATCAAAGGCAATAGCAAATTGAGGTTAAATTATTAATACATCGGGCAAAAAAATAAATAAATGGGAAACAAGCATAAGGACCAAATTTCACTTTATGCCCCCAAACCAGTAGCAGGTGAAACATGGTCTGGCCAAATCCTTCTCTCCATATTTCACGGTGGAGGCTGAGTCAGACACGCTGAGCACAGGGAACTCTCATTGACGTCAGTGCACATTTGGAGAGCAGGCTATTAAAGTTGCAGTCGGCAGACAGCCCTCTCAACACAGTTGTGCCCTTGGACTTTGCCTTTGAGGGTTAATGTATCACCGTGTTTTCAAAAGTATGGATGGCCAGCTGGCTTCTGACACAGAGTATCAGGAACTGCCAAGTCTTAACCTTTGTTGGAGAGATATGCTTCCTGGTCTAACAGGCCACAAGCTTCCGCAATTTAGAGTGTCCTTGAACTTATTCAAAGTAAATGATTCTCTGACCCAAGGCTTAGAATCTGGGCTTGCACTGTCCCACAGATGTAATGTCTTTTCCTTAATCTATTTCCTAGGTGTACATTCACTCTTTAACAAATATTTATTGCTATGAGACTGGGTATGAGCAAGGTCCAGATATATGGAAAGACAACCACAGACATGCAAGGTCCAAACCTGCATGAAACTCAGGTTGGGTTGAAAGCCAGACATTAATCAATCAAATCAATAACACTAGTGAATGTGTAATACTAAATAGGGATAAATGGACTCAGGAGGAAAATAAGTTTCTTTCAGAGTGAGTAGTACAGGAACCTGACCTAGACTGAGGAGTCAGGAGTGAGAAAGGGGACAAAGAGGTTTTCAGGCAGAGGCCCAAGAGCAGAGGCGGTCTGGAGAGAATGGAGCTGAGAGTGGGTAGGGCCATACTGGTTTGGCCTGACGGGCCAGGTTAAGGATTTGATCCTTATCCTAAGAAATCTTGGCATGCCTATATGCCTTTTGGAAACATGATGTAACAACAGTGTAGGGAATAGAAGGGGCAGGGGAGACAGTCAGATAATACAGGGGTAATTTTTAAAGTTCATGGAAAAATAAAACTATAGTACAAGTTTATTTTGGTGCAAAAACAATTTGAAATCCATGCACAGTGTTTTCATAATATGCATTTTCCATGAACTTTCTGAAAACCCCTTGGATATAGGAAGACCAATTAGAAGACTATTGTGACTGACAACACCAAATGCTGATGAGGCTGTGGAGCAACAGGAACTTTTGCTGCTGGTTGAAATGTAAAACAGTATAGCCACATTAGACAATTGTTCTGCAGTTTCTTGTAACACGAAACACACTTTAGCATATGATGTAGCAAGTGCTCTCCTGGGTCTCTATCCAAAGTAGATGAAAATTCATGTTCACATGAAAAACTGTACACAGATGTTTATAGCAGTTTTACTCATTATTGCCAAAACTTGAATGAAACCATGATGTCATTCAGCCGGCAAATAAACTGTTGCAATGTACACACTATGAAATACCATTTAACACTGAAAATAAATTAGATATTAAACCATGAAAAGGCATGGAAGAAACTTATATGCATTTTATAAGTGAAATGAGCCAATCTGGAAAGTCTGCGTATTGGATGATTCTAACTGCATGACACACTGCAAAAGATCATAATTCAATATTAGCCACAATAAGTGGCTGCCAGGGCTTGGGGGGTGAGGGGAGGAAGGAAGAAGCAGAGCGCAAAGACTTTTTGGGTAGTAGAAATACGTTGCATGACACTCTATAATGGGGGATACATATCATCCAAACCATAGAACACCAAGACTGAACCCTACTGTAAATATGGGTTTTAGGTGATTATAATGAGTCAGTGGTAGGTTCATCAGTTATAATAAATGCACCATTCTGGGCCCAGCAGGTGGTATAGAGGTTAAGGCACTGGATTCCCACATGGTCAACTATAGTTCAGGTCCTAGACCCAGTGGCTTAAAACATGCTAGGCCTATATGTGTGCGTGCCCAAGATCCCAAGAGAAGAATGGAGGAGAAGGGATTGCAGAGTGGCCATCCCCCCTGAGAGGTGATTTTTTGTTTTCTGTCTCTCTGCTGAGCGCACATGCCCAGTAGCAAAAATCTGTCAAATATAAATAAATAAATAAAAACACCACTCTGGTAGGAGATGTTGATAGTGAGGGAGCCTATATGCATGTATGGGTATAGGAAGGATGAGAAATATCTGTACTTTCCTCTCAATTTTGCTGTGAATCTATAATTGCTCTAAAATATTTTTTATTTAAATGCTTAGTTTTTAATGACGATAAGTGCACATTAGCTATGATACAATTACCCATATAAAATAAAATCCTTTTTATAGATACATTAAGTACAAAATTGACAGAGCAACAAGAAAAAGGGATATAAAACACTAATAGATAATTGGACAAAGTACAGATGATTTATAAAACTAAAAAGGAAGGCATATTTAATGTCACAAAAATTGCAGCCAAATAACAACCATAGAACATTTTGGCAAATAAACTGTCAAAAAATGGCAACACTCAATATTGAGAATGTAATGAAGTACTACAATGCATCATGAGAGATAAATTGGTACAATCTGGGTCCAGCAGGTGGCATAGTGGTTAGGATGCTGGACTCCCACATGGGCGACCATGGTTCAAGTCCTGGATCTCTTTTCTCATGTTTTCTCTCTCTCTCTCTGTCCCTCTCTGGTCAAATTTAAATAAATAAATAAATTAAGTTAAATAAAATAATTTTTAAAATTGGTACAATCCACTTGGAAATCAATTTTGCAATATTTAGTAAGAGCCTTACAAAGTTCTTTTCCCAGTAAGTCTATCCATCTCTGAGAATTAAAAAAAAAGAAAAAAGAAAGAAAAAATAAATATTTTTTTAAAGAAAACTTTGAGAAAATAAAAAGTAGACTATTTTAGAAATTTTTAGAAATACACTTACAGTACTATAATCGTGGATACATATATATATATATATATATATATATATATATATATATATATCCCTTGACCTGGGATTGTAACAATGAAAATGGTGAGAAAGAAAGAGCTATTTAAGGTGAAAGTGACAGTGACTGAAGGGGATTGATATACAAGTGGGGAAGAAGTTAAAAATGTACTAGTATGCCCAGCTTTTTGGAGCTGGGTAGATACTGGAGCTATTTAGTGAGCTGGGAGCCCAGTAGGAGGACCAGGAGGTGACAAGTAAGGTCATGATTCAATTTCAGCCACAGCACGTATGCAGTGTCTTCAAGATACCCAAGTCAAAATGACCATCTGAACATGGGACTTAGAGAGACTAGAGCTGGAAACCACTCTTGGGAATCATCCATTAGTCATGGGCATTTAAGATGGGATGAAACATCCCATCTTAAATGGGAAAATATTTTCCAGGGGAGCATACACAGCATTAAAAAGAAGAGGGTTTTGATGTGTCTTTTGGAATTCCATCACAGGGCTTGGTAGCCCATGGGAACAACCAAAACCTGCTGTGAATTTGCTGTGAAATGACTTTATCCCTCATGTGGGCCCCATTCAAGGCCTTTTATTTATAATTTTGTATCCTTTTAAAGACAGCCATCGATTTTAAAGCACTTCAGACTGCACAAGACCCGGTGGCACTACAGCATTCTTAGAGGTGGGAGGAAATTTAGGAAAACATGCAAGGAGGAAAGCCAACAGAGTAATGCATCGTATAAGAGAAACTATTCCAAAATGTCAAAGTGTGAAGTAAAATGATGTTTAGCATGGGGATTGACAGGACTTCAAAACCCTCAGGTAGGAAGGAGGGAGAGATGGCTTCCAGCTTGTGGGACAGGGTGGCTGATAGTGCTGAGGGAGGAATTCAGAAGAGGAGCAGGCCCAGTCTAACTCTCTCTGGTGGCCACAGAACTCCTTTTTTCTGTTTTAATGGTCAACAGTCCCTTGTGCTCACCAGAGAGAGACAAAAGAGACAAAAAGAGAGAGAGAAAAAGCACCATCCGATAGGGTGTGATCATGTCATAATCCCATCTCCTCCATTTCTTCATTCTGTAGGGATTTAAGGCACACACACACACCTGGTATGTTTTTTGGGCCATAGGGTGAGGATTTGAATGCTGTGGTAGCCATATGAGATCTAGTTCTTTCTTTCTTTCTTTCTTTCTTTTTTAAAAATAATTATTTATTTAATTGTAATTATTATTATTACGTTAATTTACTATAGGGCACATGCACTCACCAGAGAGAGACAGGACAGAGAGAGAGAGAGAGAGAGAAAGAAAGTGAGAAAGCAAGCCGCCAGCTCTGGGACTTGAACTGTGGTCAGCTATGTGGGAGTCCAGTGCCTTAACCACCACACCATCTGCTGACCTCAAGGGATTCAACCACTAGGGAATGTGGTTGGCCCCAGAACTCCCTTTCCATCACGGAAACCAAGCATTGACATCCCACCGGCTTCATCCTCCTCTCTTGAAGTGAACCATCACATTATTCTTTAACTGTCCTCACTACTTTCCTCTGACAAGCTCCATGCACAGAAACAGGAAGCTCTCTTCCAAGATAGCTGGAGCAGCCCAGAGGAGCACCCTCCATCAGCAAACATCTTCATTCTAAACCTTCATCTCAGCAGTCCTCTGCTGGAGCTTGTTTCCAGAGTCTTACTGTCTCACCAGCTAAACCCCTCCGTTTCTGTTCATGTCGTACCTCTAAGCCAGATCTTCCTCCTCCTGTATTTGTGCCATTGAATTTGTTTCAACCCAAATAACATGTCTTAAATTTGTCCATGTTCAATGTTGAATCTTTAAATCTAATTCATCTCTATAGCTTATTAAAGATATTTTCCAGTCCTGATCCTTAGACATTCTCTTCAGAGATATCTGTACTATATTGTAGCATGGTCTGTACAGTAGCCAAAAGAAGGGTCATGGTGGAATGGCATGTATCGTAGTAAGCAAATAACTAGAATCATGACTGCATTTGATGACATGTTCTCTGCTTACACAGAGTTGGATTACATGTAGTTGAACATTCATGCATCCATTCTTTAACTCACTCATTACAGTTACATGTATGTAATGTACAGTTACATGGACTAATCTCAAAGTGTAATGTGGGCTGGCAGTGCTGACACAGTAATAACGCAATGCTCTGTGATGCTAGATCCACATGAGAAGGTCCTGGATTTGCATCCAGAGGTCTCCTTATACATGCCTGGTGTGGGCTTATGTACCTATAATCTAGGCTGGCTGACGGCGTAGATCATGGCATGAAGACCCAGTTAGGGGAGCCTGTCTCTCTTTCTCTGCCTCTCTCTGTTTCTTTTTCATGGAAGAAATAAAGTAAAATATGATTTTTAAAAAGTAAAAATATAAAAATATAATGTGAGCCAAAAGAGAAAACAAATTATAGAATACGTGCAACACTATATTATCTGTATAAAGATTAAAAATATGTAAAAAGGATCATGAATGGTTTATGAATTCACATATACAAGGTATAAAGCTAGGAAAACGAACGGTAAACATCAAATTTAGAAAAGCAATTGCCACTGAACAAGAAGAAAAGGAATGGCATTGGGAAAGGGTACCTGGAGATTTCAGCTGTATCTACAAATGTTCTAGTTATTTTTTAAGAACATCTGAAGCCTATAAAGCAGAAATGCTAAGGTTTGACAAGAATGGGTACTTGGGAGTTTATTTCATTATTCTCCATTTTCTAGGTTCTTAATGCAAAAACATTTTAAGATCACAGTCTAGTGGGAGAACAAAAAGTGATGTAAGGGTGGCATTGATAAAAAATTATTGAGAGGAAAAAGTTTATTCTAGCATGAGAATTTATGTCATTAACTTCATCAACAATAGGGATATGGCAAATGTATATGTCTGGTTCTTTTCATTTAATAAACAGTCATTATGCCTCACATGTTGTTAGAGGCACAGGTATCAAATTGTGCACAGTCTGAAAAAGGAAACAAACTGTATAGATAGCTGGAGTGATAGTCCACCAACGCTACACTGGGGTTAAGTGAAAGGTTCTGAGACAACTACAGCCTCCTGGGTCATTGGAAAATCTTCACAGAGGAGAGACTATCGAAACCAGACCTTAAATAAGCAGGAAAAATGGGACCAGCAGTTGGCGTAATAGCTATGTTGCTAGACTCCCATGTAGTAGACCACGGTTCGAGTCCCAGATGCGGTGGCTTAAACTCACACCATGTGCATGCATGCGCAAGATCCTGAGAGGAGAATGGGGGAGAAGGGATTGCAGTGTGGCCAACCCCCCTGGGGGTGATTTCTTGCTTTTTGTTTCTCTGTCTCTCTCTACCTTTCTGGCGAGTGCACGCACCCTATAGCAAAGAAACCTCTCAAAAAAAAAAAAAAAGAAAGAAAGAAAGAAAGAAAAAGAATAAATAGGAAAAGAAAAAGAGAAGGGCCAAATGAGTGATAAGCACAGCATCTATAAAGGTACACAGTTGTGGAAGTTCTAAAAGATACAGGTAAGGTTTCGAAGGGGCCAATTTATGAAATGACTCCGCCTAGTGTGCTAAATGTCTGCCTCTTCCCAATAAATATTTGTGGAGGGAAGGGAGGAAGGAATGAGGGAAGGAAAAAAGGAAGGTGAATGGGAAGGAGGAAGGATGAGCTCTATATCCCGGCAGAAGCCAAGGGCAGCCAATGGAAATATTTCACCAAGGCAGTGGCAAGAAGAAAAATGTTGGATGGAGTTCAGTGGAGCGTGGGGAAACAGGACTCACGCATGTGCAGTGGAGAGATACTGAGGACCTGACCTGAGACAGGGCATTAGAGAGCACAAGGGGAGAGACTCATCTGAGAGAAATGTTTGAAGACAGGTCAGGAGAATTTATTTTATTTGTTATTATTATTTTTTAATTTGACCAGAGAGAGATAGAATGAGAGAAAGGGAAAGTGAGAAAGCAAGCCGCCAGGTCCAGGACTCAAACTGCAGTCGGCCATATGAGAGTCCAGCAACCTTAACTGCCATGCCACTTGCTGGCCCCAGGAAAATTTAATAATTGATTAATTGTAGAGGGTGACAGAAAGAAGGAGGAAGTTGGCCACATTTTAAATTACCGTTGGCTGTATAAAGTTAATTTAACTTTATAAAGATATACTTTGTGTGTGAGTGTGCATGCACTAGGGGGTGTATGCTTGAGAGCACATGCATTTTCCAGAGAGAGAGATAGAGAACAGAGAGAGAGAAAGAAGAGAAAGCACCCCCCATGGGGCAAGATCACTCCCTAGTCCCTTCTCCTCCATCTCTCCTCCTTTAGGGATTTTGGCCTGTGCCCATGTGAGATCCATCTGCTTTAACTTTAACGACCAGGCCACAGAGCCAACCCAGATATACTTTACATAAAATGAAAATGCATCTCTTAAGTACACAATTGGTAAGGTTAGGCAAATGTCTATCTACCCATGTAGCCACAACCAAAATACAGAATATTTTCATCATCCTAAAAGTTCTCTGCTCTCTACAGTTAGTAAACAACTTCCCCACCCTGTCACTATAAACTAGTGGGTTTTTTCTTTTCCAGAGTTTTATATAAATAAAATTATGCAGTAAGACTCTTTCTTAGTATGTCTTCTTTCACTCAGCAAAATATTTTTGAAATTCATCCATTTTTATTTTCTATATCAGTAGTTTGTGACTTCTTATGACTGAGTAGTGGTTCATCGTGTAGATGGAACATATTTCATTCATTCAGTCACCTGTCAATGGGTTGTTTGCATTGGTTTCAATTTTGAGCTCACACATAAAGCTGCTATGAATATTTATGTACAAGTCTTTGTGAGGACTTTTTTTTTTCCCTATAGGGCTTGTGCATTCATCAGAGAAACAGAGAGAGGGGGAAAGTGAGAAATCACCCCCCAGGAAAAATAGCCACACCACAATCTCTTCTCCTTCATTCTCCTCTCAGGATCTTGGGCACACAGGATCTAGAACTTGAACTGAGGTCGACTACATGGGTATTCAGTGACATAACCATTACACTATCTACTGGTCCCAAATAAATAGTTTTTTTAAAAAAAGATTGCGAAGACAGAAAAGGCATTAACTGAGCTAGGGAATGGTGGAGAAAGAGTAGTTTAAAGGGCAGACAGGATGGCAGGAGCAGTGAGTTCCGTTTTGAACTCTTAATGTTTGAAGCACGTACAAGACATTTTGGCTGAGATGCGAGAATAAAGCTAGAAATGTGGTCTGGAACCCACGAGAGAGTGATCCGCAAATAGGTTGAGTTTCGAGACACAGAGGCCTATCTAACAAAGTCAAATGTCACAAAAAGGTCAAGTAAAATAAAGACGGAAAAAAATGGACTTCTGCAGTGGTTTTTAAACTGTGGGCAACAACTTGTTAGAAATCAATTTATTGGAGCTTGACCATTGTTTTTTAAAAAATGAAATCGAATGGAAAAGTGCATTGCAGGGACTAAGGTTAAATGTAGTTTCAGGAAACTGTTTTTCTGTTACATATGTGCACTACATACTGGGTCACAGTGTAAAAATATATTTTACTTTGGATTATGGTTTTAAAAAAAATCTTGGAAGAAGAAAAGAGGCCACAGATGTCCTCCTCAATGTTATCTTCATAAAGGGGAGTAGCTAAGAATACGGACTCTGTCAGTTCTGGCTTCGAGCCCTGGCTTCTTCCTCTTTGCTAGATGTATGATCTTGAGAAAGCTATAGAAATTTTCAGTCTCACTTTCCTTAAATATAGATTTAGGGGTCAGCTGGAGGCATGGTGGTTACGGTGCTGAATCCCACACAGCTGACTTGCAGTTCAAGTCCTGTACCTGGCAGCTTGAAAGTCGTACCAGCCGCATGTGTGTGCATTGCAAAATCCCGAGAGGAGAATGGAGGAGAAGGGTTTGTGGTGTGGCCATTCTCCCCAGGGGACTCTCTCTCTCTCTTCCCCTCTCTCTCCCTGGCAAGCACACACACCATATAGCAAACAATAAAGAACAGATTTGAATAATGGCAAATATGCTCAAAGGGCTGTTGACAGGGCTGCTTTTGTGCATGCTGCTGCCGAGTGCCTCTCTCAGGGCAGACACAACCTAAGCGAGGGTCTCTGCTGAGCCAGTGGAGGCTCGGCTGGATTTCAGCGCTGACCCCTCTGCTGGGCTGCCTGATGTAAGACCAAACTACACAAGCTCCCGACCCCTGAGAACTCAGTGGGATCATCAGGACCAGCAGTTAGCATAATGGTTATGTCTCTGGACTCCCATGTAGTCAACTGTAGTTCAAGTCCCAGACTCAGTGGCTTAAATTCACGCCAGGCGCGTGTGTGTGCATGCCCAAGATCCCAAGAAGAAAATGGAGAAGAAGGGATTGCGGCGTGACCATCCCTCCAGAGTGTGTGTGTGTGTGTGTGTGTGTGATTTCTCACTTTCTGTCTCTCTGTCTCTCTCTGTCTTTCTGGCGAGCGCAAGCGGCCTGTAGCAAAAACCTCTCCAAAAAAAGAAAGAACTCAGTGGGATCCTGCCAGTAAAACACGCTGCACAACATCCAGCACAGGGTGAAGTCATGCACAGGGGCTACCCTTAAGACAACCTAACTTTGGTAGAAACAGCCCAAATCTCCATGAACTAATAAGCAAAACGTGACACAGTCTTGTGTTGCTTCAAGGCAGGGATACATTCTGAAATATGCATTGGTGAGCAAATTTGCTGCAGTACTTACACAAATCTAGATGGTGTTGTCTATTACACACCTAGGCTATGTGGTAAGCAAGGAGTATTCAAAAGTTCATGGAAAATATGTATTATGAAAAAGATATGCGTGATTTTTTTTGCATCAAAATAAACTTATACTTCTTTTTTCCTTTCTGCAACAGGATGTGTGCACTTGCCAGAGACAAAAAGAGAAGGAGAGGGAGAAAGCAACCCCTGTGAAGAATGGTTGCAATTTTTGCCATTTTTTCTCCATTTCTCCCTCATTTCAGGATTTGGGGCATGCATGCACAGATGCCTGGCATGTTTCTTGAGTGGCTGGATCCTGGACTCAAACTGCACCACCATGTGGGATCCTGGTGCCTTAACCCCCAGGTCACAGAGACAGGTCAAAACAAACTTATTCTTTAATGCTGTTTTTCCACAAACTTTTCAAATTCCCATCAGTTGAGGCTGCTGCCAGCATAACTCAGCGTACTTCTCTACAATAAACATATTTTTTTATATATAAGTAGAAGGCGTATATTCTAAAATGATGATAAAAAGCATAGTATGGGAAACATATGCACTAGTAATGCAGTCATTTGTTATCATTATCAAGTACATAACTGTGTGTGCTGCACTTTCATCCAACTGGCAGGGCGAGGGTTTGTTAACACCAGTGTCACTACAAACCTGTGAGTAATACATTACACTATGATATCGTAATGGCCGTGACATCATTAGGTGATAGAATTTTTCTGCTCTATTACAACCTTTTTTTTTTTTTTTTTTTTGAGAGGTTTTTGCTGTAGGGCGCATGTGCTCACCAGAAAGATAGAGAGAGACAGAGAGACAGAAAGCAAGAAATCATCCCCCGGGGGGATGGCCACGCCGCAATCCCTTCTTTTCCATTCTCCTCTCGGGATCTAGGGCATGCATGCACACGTGCCCGGCATGAGTTTAAGCCACTGGGTCTGGGACTTGAACCGCAGTCAACTACATGGGAGTCCAGCAACATAGCCATTATGCTAACTGCTGGTCCCTCTGCTCCATTACAATCTTAAGGAACCACCGTAGTAGTCTGTTGTTGACCAAAACATTGTTATGTAGCATGTGTCTGTATTTTCATATTATTCAATTATTTTAAAAAACGAATAGGGCTATCCCTGTAGCACAGTGGTTAAGCACTGTGCATTGGCAATAGGACCCCACATGGCTACCTGTGGTTGGAATCTTGGCCCCAACACCTTGAGAAACATGCTGGGTGCATGTACATTTGTGCCCTAAATTCTAACTAGAAGGAAAAATGGAGGAATTATGATTATGGAGTGACCGTGCCTCATGGTGGGAAGGGCCCTCTCTTTCTCTCTCTCTCTTTCAAGCAAGAACATGTGCCTTCTAGCAAATAAAACCCAAAAGTGAAAAAACAAAAACAAAAACAAAAAACAAAGAATTGATACAGGCTACAAAGTAAGTAAACCTATTCAAAAAAAGAAGCTGGTCACAAAAGATCACATACTGAATATGAAATATTCAGAATAGGCAAATCCATAGAGACAGTAAGCAGATTAGTGATTGTTAAGGGCTGGTAATGAGCATGAGTTTCCTTTGGGATAATGAAAATGTGGAACTAAGTAACACAAAACATTGTGAATATACTAAAGGTCACTAAATTGCACATTTGAAAATGATTTAAATATATATTTTATGTATGTTTTGCCATTATTATTATTTTTTTCTTTTGGAGAGATCTTTTTCTATGGGGTGTGTACACTCACCAGAAAGACAGAAAGTGAGAAATCACCCCCCAGGGGGGATGGCCATGCCGCAACCCCTTCACCTCCATTCTCCTCTTGGAATTTTGGTCATGCACGTACACATGTGAGTTTTAAGCCACTGGGCCTGGTACTGCAGTCAATTACTTGGGAGTCCAGTGACATAACCATTATGCCATTTGTTGGTTCCTGTCATAACTTTTTTAAGTGTCCTGTTTAATTCAAGGATGCTGTTGTATTCCAGTTTCTTGTCACTAACAGCTGAATGCCACACTAGGTTATTTATAAAGAATAGAGGTTTATTTAACTCATGGTTTTGATGGTCCAAGATCAGAGATGACATTTAGTAAGGGTCTTCTCACTCCTGGGAATTATGTAAAGACCTGAAGTGGCATGGGACAGTACATAGAGACAGAGAGAACTTTTGTGTCTGTCTGCATGTCTCTGCTCTGGTTTCACTCCCTCTTCTTATAAATCCACCAGGATTCAATCATAGGCAGCCTACCCTAAGGACTTTAGTTCTAATGACCTCCTAAAGGTCCAATATCTCAACCCCATAGTCAGATTAAGTTTCCATTCTCTTTTTTTTTCTTTCTTTTTTTTTTTTTTTTGGAGAGGTTTTTGCTATAGGGCACGTGCACTTGCCAGAAAGAGAGAGAAAGAAAGACAGAAAGCGAGAAATCTCCCCCCGGGGGGATGGCCATGCCACAATCCCTTCTCCTCCATTCTCCTCTCGGGATCTTGGGCATGCATGCACACGTGCCCGGCGTGAGTTTAAGCTACCGGGTCTGGGACTTGAACCACGGTTGACTACATGGGAGTCCAGCAACATAGCCATTACAATAACTGCTGGTCCCAAGTTTCCATTCTCTTAATATCATCACAATCAAATCTCAGCACATGAATTTTGAGTGGATACATTTATGCCACAGCAGATGCTTCATATTCTGCCCAAGCTGCTTTAAAAACAAAACAAAAAAAGTTCATTTTGGAGCACAATAAGAAAGATTATCTCAAAAGGGTAGTAGAGGCAGGTGCCTGGCTGTAACCCCAGCAGCTCGGTAGCTGAATTCTTCTTTATTATAAATTGATTTCTCAGTGAATAGCATTCCTGGTGTTAATAATTAGGGTCGATGTACTATTATACACACTAGTGAGTGGAGAAACAATTTCTATAATCTGGAGTATGAGGTAATTTATTTTCAAAGACATATTTATTCAGAGTAATAATCAGACCATTACATTTAGCAATCAACAGCATGGGTGCAAAAAAAATTCTACATTAAAACCCTTTGTTGGATGCTTTACACTTTCCACAGAGCAGAAACTAAAATAACCTGTTAAACAATCAGTCACAAATACAGTCCTTGTGTTTTTTGCCCATACACGTAAGTATCGTCATGTGTTTTGTAGCAGCTAGACCCTGCCACCACTGTGCTTGGTTGAGTTCACAGATGTATTGTAACCTGTAGCTTCCCTGTCACTTCTCTGGCTCTCCTCTGCTGTTAAGCTTTGTTTCCTGGCAGTAATTAAAACCTTCTGCTATTGCTGCTGCTGAAACCACCATAGTCACCTTGATTTCATGGTTTGGCCAGGTATTGGCCTCTAGTATCATAAGAGCCAGAGCTTCTGCCTCCAAAATTTCTGTCCTTACGGGTCCAAAATTTGAAGACTGATTGTTGTAACTGCCAAAATCATTGTTGCTTCCACCACCTCCAAAATTGCTTGCATCATTACCAAATCCATTATAGCCATTCCCACTCCACTGTATCCACCATCACCACGGCTGCCACCAAAGCCACCATGACCGCTGAAGTTTTCTCCCACAACCAAAGTTGTCATTACCACCAAAACCACCTCCTTGACCTCCACTGAAATTTCCAGAACCACTTCGACCACTTGGGCTGAAGCAAGCACTAGCCAGCTCTTATTTGGACAGGGATGTCTTTACTTCATGATTGTGGCCATTCACCACATGATAGTTCTGAATGACAACCTTATCCACAGAGTCATGATCATCAAAGGTGACAAAAGCAAAGCCCCTCTTCTTGCCATTGCCTTGGTCAGTCACGATTTCAATCACTTCCATTTTCCCATACTGTTCAAAATCCTCTCTTAGGTGACGTCCTTCAGTGTCTTCTTTAATGCCACCAACAACGATCTTTTTCAGTTAAGTGGGCGCCCAGTCTTTGAGAATCTTCTCTTGAGTCAGCTCTCTTTGGGGGCTGTTTCAATGTTGCTTTCCCAGTAGTGCCCACAGGCAAAAAGGAACTGAGGCAATTTTTAAAAAAAGAAAAATTGCCTTGTATTGTATTATAAGTATCTGACTCCCTTGCTATACTTTCTTTATTCTTTCTTCTTCTTTTTTTTTTTTTTTTTTGAGAGGTTTTTGCTATAGGGTGCGTGCGCTTGCCAGAAAGACAGAGAGAAACAGAGAGATAGAAAGTGAGAAATCGCCCCCTGGGGCGATGGTCACGCTACAATCCCTTCTCCTCCATTCTCCTCTCAGGATCTTGGGCACGCACGCACACGTGCCCGGAGTGAGATTAAGCCATGAGTCGGGTCCGGGACTTGAACCGCAGTCGACTACATGGGAGTCCAGTGACATAGCCATTACGCTAACTGCTGGTCCTGCCATACTTTCTTGATTATCTCTGACTTGGGAGAATTTGGAAGTCACTTGCCATTCCTAGAGGTGGGCCGGTGGGCCATGCCAGCATCCTTCTGCTTCCTTTCCTCCCCACTCATGCCAAGCTCCCCCCTTTCTAATAAATGTTGGCCCTAAACTAAAAACACATTTTTAAAAATTCTATAAATAAAATAGTTGAAAGCGTATATATCAGAATGCCATGGCAATAATTAATTAGGTTCAGTCTAATCTGCCTTAACGTATTTTGGCAACATTTACTAGTCAATAAAACACAAATCTTCTTGTTAGACACTCACCCACTCTAGTAAACAATTTTTTTGCGGACCATGTAGGAATATAGAAGACACAGAAATAAATAAGATATGATCATTGCTGTCACATAACCACCAATACAGTCAGGAAACAGACATAGAAACAAATATTTCTCTCTAATTTAATAAACATAAAGAAAGAAACAATCAACTTGGCCTGGGATCAACACCATCAATGAAAATATACATAAGAACTATTTAAAAGTATTGACTTGGACTGGCCCCATAACACAGCAGTCAGGTACTCTGTTGAGGAAGCCAGATCCCACATGACTGAGCAGGGTTCAAATCCTGGCCCTGTTGGCTTCATGCCAGGCTCATGCATCTCCAAATTCTGACAGGGCAAAGAATTGAAGGAAAAAGGATTGGGGCATGCAGGATTTTAGACATCATGGTGGCATGTGACGTTTATTCTTGATTAATTACCTCTGCTTGCCATCAACCTATCTCTAGGTAGTATAGTCCAACACCTTAGGTCCAGGGCACTATTAAGGCATTGGTAATTAAGACATTGGTAAAATGATAAGTGAGCATGATTTTCACCTTACCTGGGCCTCTAGGTAAATATCACCATGGTTCAGTATTCCAAATATCTTATTTCCTCTGACTGGAGAGAAGTCTCTTAAATACCAATACAGCATATTATGTCGCTGGGCTCCCACATGGCCAACCGTGGTTTGGTTTGAATTCAGAACCCAATGGCTTAAAAATCATGTTGGGCACTTGTGCATGCATGCCCAAGATCCTGGGAGGAGAATGGAGGAGAAGGGATTGAGGTGTGAACATCCCCTGGGGAGATGTCTCACTTTCCCTCTCATTGTCTCTGTGTCTTTCTCCAGTGAGCACACACATCCTAAGGCAAAAACCTATCAAATAAAAAGGAGATTAATACTCAATAAGAGACCCTGGAATACTAGGAGCACTAGAGCTGACCAGGTGAGGACAGCAAGAAGGTAGCTCCCTACAAGAGAAGAAAAAAAAGATACCAAAAGAAATTAAACCCATTGACGCCTTGATTTTGGACTTCCAACTTCCAAATTGTTAATTTGATCAGAGAAGGACAGTAAAAGAGAGAGAGAGAAAGTGAGAAAGCAAGCCACCAGGTCTGGGACTCAAACTACAGTCAACCATGTGGGAGTCCAGCGCCCTTAACCACCATGCCACCTGCTGGCCCCATTCATTGCAAATTAAATAAAAATAAAAATAAAAAAGACCAGTGTGTTTATTTTACTGGTGAGAAGAGCGTGGCCCAAAGAAGGAAAACAAGGTGGAGCAGGCCCTGTGAACTGGGCCTCCTAGGTCAGAACTTATAGCTCTTTGTAGTGCCCTCACAGGGGCCTGGGAAGTGTGCTGTTGAGAGTCGGCCCTGGACTCGGAGCAGAGACTGTCCGAACTGGGCAACTGGCAGCAGTAAATCCAAGAATCTGTCCTGTTAGAACTGAGACTGAGGATGTGTGGAGATGGCGAGTAACGGACAGCTGCAGAAAGTAGAGCAAGGAGCCCCTTATCCAGAACCATTCCCAGCGTACCCTTTGCTAATAATCCCAGTCACGTGGGCTCTTAATAATTCCATAATGAGGCTGTATTAGAGCCTCTAAGCCTTCTTTTGCTGTAGGTAAAACCTATTTCTTATTTTCTCTGCCTGGCAAAAGAAACGAATTGGCCACTATTATTTATAGTAGCTCTTCATAGAATGGAAGGTATTGACTGATAAAATTTCCATTTTTTTTTCCTTGAGCAAACAGCCCAGTTTTTTTTTAGCCTTCTAGCAAAGCCTATTTCTTAACACTTTTATTAATTTGGTTGTCTTTATAGTTTTCCAAATGCTTCTCACACTATGAGATTCCAAAGTAGCCATAATAAAAATTTAATACATGATTATTGACTCATTCCATGAGTAAATGAAGGAATGATTCTCCTTTTGTTCCCTCCTTCCTTCTAGGCTATGAGTTTCTGTGATTAAAAAAAAAATTTATAAGAACAATAAAAAAAAGAAAGAACTCACGCATCTGCTCACAGAAAAATGGTTCTGCAGCATGTGAGCTGGTGAGACATGCAGGTGCATTGCATCAGTCCTAACATACCGCTACCAGTTTGCGCTGACCTGGCCTTTGGCAGCTTTATCTGGTGCTTAGGTTATTACGTTTATTTTCTCTCTTCTCATCACCTTGTCATGGAACACAATCTCGTTTTTTTTCTTTTTCATCTTTCATTATGAAGCACTTTTTTTTTTCTTTTAAATAATGAGAAGTTGTTGTCATGGAAAAACCTCCGTCTGTTATTTCCTTAGCTGTACCAGGGCTTGTGGATAGGGAGTAAGGGATCCTTGGGGACCTGAATAGATCTCGGGCACATTCAAGTAGCTATGTAAATAAACAAGGGTCTAAATGAGATCAGGCTGACTTTTATTTCATAATTTATCAAAACATAACTGGATCCTGTCACTCTCCTACTAAGCTGTGTATTTATATATGTGCAGGTGGGGTGGGATGTGTACATACACACACACACACGTATAGTTTAACATGGATTTTGGCATAGATCAATATTAAATATGTGGTAGCAATTAATTATGAGGAAAAAGAATAGACCAGGGCCAGAGGTGATGTGGTGGTTAAGGAAGCTGGATCCCGCATGGCTGACTTTGTGGTTCAAGACCTGGACCCAGTGGCTTGAAAAACATGCTGAGTGTGTGTGCATGCATGCCCAAAATCCCAAGAGGAGAATGGAAGAGAAGGGATTATGGTGTGGCCATGCTCCTTTCCCTCTCTCCCTCCCTGTCTCTCTCTCTCTCTCTTCAGTGAGTATGCACACTCCATAGCAAAACTTAAAATATAATAAATAGGGCCAGCAGGTGTCGTGATGGTTAAGATGTTGGACTTCCTCATGGCCAATCACAGTTTGAGTCCTGGACCTGGTGGTTTGCTTTCTCACTTTTCCTCTTTCTCTCTCTCTCTCTCTCTTCATGTCTCTCTCTGGTTAGATTAACAAATAATGATAATAAATAAAATGTTAAAATAAATAAGTAAACCATTTTCCAAGAAGACAGAGCATACTTTCAAGGAACATGCTTGATTAGGAGACATTGTCAGAGGCTTGTGGAGAGCATCAACCTAAACACCTGCCCTTAGGATCAGAAGAGCTGGTAGCTAGTGGAGCCCAGCAGTCCACGAAGCATCAGCTCAGTGCCACACCCAGATGGACTTGCTATTGGCATTGCCAGTGCCAGGGGCCTAGTCCTAGAATGTCACAGCTGGAAGGGGCCCTAGAAACTACTGCACTCGGTAATCCTCCTGGGTACAATAGCAGTACCACTTCGTAAGATTGTCACAAGAGCTAAATATCAGAAACACTTGAAACAGTGACTGATGCATCACAAGGCCTCTACAAGTCTCAGCAAAATAAGCGACACCGTAAGTCGAATGCCCACAAAGTGTGGCACTGATCGAGTGGCTGTACAGATGTGGTGTCCATTAGCCCTCTCACCAGCCCTACCTCCTTTTCCCCTGGGAGGAAACTCAGCAAGGTTACGGGACCACTTGGGGCCCTCTGCGTGCATTGTGGTGTTGCTCAGTTTGATCTCAAAGTCCGCGTTGCTCTTACTATTAATATTCCGGAGTTCTTGGTGAGGGTTCCTTCTTGGGCCTGAATAGCTCCATAGTCAAAGAACTCATCCTTCTCAGAGTGGCCCATTCTGTATATGAAAATAGGCGGGGGACCAGCAGATGGCATGATGGTGACATTGTTGACTCCCACATGGCTGACCGCAGTTCAAGTCCCAGACCTGGCAACTTCAAACTCACACCAGGCACATGTGCGTGCACACTCAAAATCCTGAGAGGAAAATGGAAAAGGGATTAAGATGTGGCCACCCCCCCCCCCCGGGGGGGTTATTTCTCACTTTCTGTCTCCCTGTCTCTCTCTCCAGGGAGCATACACACCCTATAGCAAAAAAAGTCTCTCTCAAAAAAAGAAGAAAGAAGACAGGCACAATTTTCTTTTTGTATTTTTTTACTCCTCTTTCATTGAGCTGAAATTTGCCTCCAGTGATTTCTCCTTTGCCCTTCCACTCCACAGGCCTTCAAACACTTACGAACAATCAGGAGAGGGAACAAACCAGATCCTGGAAATCCTCATCAAACCAGTTTTGCTGCACGTAAGTGACTGATTTGTGGGTTGAGACAAAACTGGAAGAGAAGGGTCTGAGCGCCAGGCTACTGGGCACTTGTGTCTTGGCTTTCCAGGTGCTCGGGGACGTTCTGCAGATGGGGAAGCCCGTGAGCAGGGACTGGCCGTTGTTTCTGGCTGTACTAACAGAGGTTGAGTCCTGGGAAAGTGGCTCCTGCCAGGTTTCATTTTACCAGAACCACAGCTCTCATTAAAGTGAGCTCTCTGCCTGCACCAAGGGATGGCCAGGGCCGTCACGCTGGTGTCCAGTGAGGGTCGGCAGAGGAAACTGCTGACTGGGAGGGAGGCAGAGGACAGGCAGCAAGAAGAGAACACCTGAAGAAATGAGAGAAAATGGGCTGGTGCTGGCTGCCAGTAAAGTGGTTGGTGGTTACAAACCTGATCCCAGAAACAGACAGATGTGGCCCAATTCAGCTCCAGCATGCAAATAACCAGTCACCTGACCTCGGCAGGTTATCTGATAGCTCTGCCTCTCCTCCTCCCCACCTTTCCTTCCTCTATATAAGGAGAATGATGGGGCCGGCAGATGGTGTGGTGGTTAAGGCACTGCACTCCCACATGGCTGACCACAGTTTGAATCCCATACCTGGCAGCTTGAAATTTACACCAGGGGCATGTGTGTGCATGCCCAAGATCCCAGGAGGAGACAGGAGGGATTGTGACATGGCCATCCCCTCTAGGGATGATTTCTTACTTTCTCTTTCTCCATCTCTCCAGCAGGTGCATACGCCTTATAGGGAAAAAAATCTCTTTCTAAAAAAAAAGAGGATGATAATAATGGTATGTTCTAAAGGGTTGTTTTTAACGATTTATTGGGATGAATACATGTTAGGTATGTGCAAAAGTGCCTGGCATTCCAGGAATGCTCAATAAATCTTAGCGGTGGTTGTTTGAAATTTATATATATATATATATATATATATATATATATATATATATATGTGTATGTGTGTGTGTGTGTGTATTTATATATAATATATGTATACACACATACACACACACACACACACACACACACACATAAATAGTTCCTCACAAAGACATCTTTGCTGTCCCGATATTATAATGAAAGAAACCGAGATTTAGAAAGGTGACCTTGGATCTGCCCTGGTGTGGTGGTTAAGACAACTAGATCCCACGCGATTGACTCTGTGGTTCGACTCCTGGACCCTGCAGTTTGAAAACTATGCCAGGCATGTGTGTGTGTGTGTGTGTGTGTGTGTGTGTGTACCCAAAGTCCCCAAAGGAGAAATGGAGAAGTAGGGATTGTGGCATCACCGTTCCCTATCAGGAGGGAGCAAGGGTGCTCTCGTGCTTTCTCTCTCTCCTTCTATCTCTCTCTCTGTCTCTCTCTCTCTCAGAGTGCATGCACCCTCTGGCAAAAGTTAACAAAAAAAAAAAAAGAAAGAAAGAAAGAAAGAAAGAAAGAAAGAAAGAAAGAAAGAAAGAAAGAAAAGGAAGGAAGGAAGGAAGGAAGGAAGGAAGGAAGGAAGGAAAGAAAGAAAGAAAGAAAGAAAGAAAGAAAGAAAGAAAGAAAGAAAGAAAGAAAGAAAGGTGACTTTGCCTAAGACCACTAAGTTATGGACTGAGAAGTGAGGATTTGGTGTCTCTGAAGTCCTCTTTTTATCTACCCTAGTAACTTGCAAGAAAGTCACGGTCCAAGGAAATCAGCCCCACCAGGCCTGGCGTCTGGGGCAGAGAAGCAGGGAGACAATCGGGCACAGCCTACTGCACTGGGTGGAACCAGCGTTAGATGAACAGAAGCCCAAAGTAAGGCGTAGCTAGAAGAAGGTGACTGCAGCTCATCTGCCTGGTGAAACCATCACAAAGGGTCTTGTGGAGAGTATGATTTGCAGATGACAGGTAGCTTGTGCCAGGGAGAAAGCCCTCCAAATCCTCCTCATGACTAATTCCTTCAGCCAGTCAGGGAAGTGGGGTACTTCCATTTAGGCTCCATCTCCAAATTGCCTCAGCTATGGAATCTACTGTCCAAGAATCCTTTCATAAGAAATCCTTTCATAAACCTCTTGTTCTGCAGTCTGAAAACACTGAAAGCAGACTTGTTTAAAAAGCGGATGCTCTGGGGAAAGCAACACATTAATTTACAGATTATACCTTGTTTATCGGTGAAACACTAACCCCTAGCCTTGCACTTAAAGGAGCATACAGGACTAGCCATGGTGGCACGAATGGGAGGGCCCCCACTGTACAGTGACTGAGGCCAATGGGAGGCCCATGTTTGATTCCCTACCTAACCTAAGAGGCCAGGTGTAGCAGTGTGCACCTGTGAAACTAGGTAACTGGGAGGCTGTGGCAGGAGAATTGTAAAATGGCAAGGCTATCAAAAATACCTACGTTTTGGGACCAGCAGATGGCATAATGGTTACCTCACTGAACTGTCATGTAATCAACCACAATTTGAGTCCCAGACCTGGAGGCTTAAAACTCACACTGGGCGCGTATCCATGCGTGCCCCAAATCCCAAGAGAAGACTTGAGGAGAAGGGATTGTGGCATGGCCATCCCCCCGGGGGTGATTTCTCTCTTTTTGTCACGTTGTCTCTCTCTGTCCCTGCAGTGAGCACATGTGCCCAATAGCAAAAATGTCTCTTAAAGAAAAAAAAAAAAAATGAGAACATCACCTATCTTTGGGCCAGCAGGTGGTATGATGGTTAAGGTGCTGGATCTCACATGGCTGACTCTGAGATTTAAGGCCCAGACCAGACAGCTTGGGAAAAAATACACTAGGAATGTATGCACGTGTGTCCAAAATCCCAAGGGGAGAAAGGAAGAGAAAGGTTGTGGTGTGGCCATCTCATGATTTCTCATTTTCCCTCTTTCTATTTCTCTCTGTCTCTGAAGAACACACATACACTATAGCAAAAACCTAAATAAATAAGTAACCTATCTTTCCCACATGTACACTCTTTCTCTCATAATTATATATATATATTTATACACACACACACACACACATACATATATAATGCTTAGATAGATAGGTAGATATAGATATATGTATAGATATATTGATATACATATAGGTATATCTATAAACACACATATGTTCATTTGTAAATAAGTAAATAATACCAAAATATGATCTAAGAACAGATTTTCTAGTGTCCGGTATCTGACAGGTAGTAAGTCCTCAACACATGTGGGAATAAAGTGATGTTACAGGACATGATCCTCATGAAGGCAAAGATCAAGACAGTCAGCTTCACAGTTCGGTTGAACCTGGTTTTTTAATAATTATTCTTTCTGTGTAAGTCTTGATTCACTAATTCACAATTGTGTGGGAAAAGAAAAGAGTGATCAGAAGAAAAGAGTACATGAAATGAATGTTATTTAAAAGTAGTGAAAGTGTATGTGTGTGTGTGTCCAAGGGATAGTTTTAATAGACTGCGTAGATGGAATAGGCCTGGCATATTGTAAGGCTCAATAAATGTCTGGTAAATTAGTTATAGCAGAACTGAACTTTAAAAGAAAGTTTTCCAGTAAAGATAAATTTTACCTTAGAACATAGTTTAGGCTGGTCTCTGCACCTTTGAGTTGCATTATTTTGATGCACTTGAAGAATTTATTTTATCTCAAACTGAGAAGTAGATTGGTAAGTACTTGCATTGCTTAGCTTTGGGCCTTATTCTTTGTTTTAATCAGTTCTTTTCTTTTCTTTTCCTTTTCTTTCCTCTTTGTTTCTCCCTTGCTGCTTTTTCCCTTTTATTCTTTTGAATCTATAATATTTCCTCAATGATTTTTCTTTGTTTGTATGCCCGAGATGTGCATTAATGACAAGGAGCACTTATTCACTCACAATTAAACTTTTCTCAAAGGAATTTCTTGGATGGTTGCTCATTTCTCATGGACACTTCAAGGTTCTTCCTTTCCCTTTCATCAGAGAAGCGTTTCCGCAGGTCGCATTTTGATCCCAAGAGTTGCTAGACCTGCATAAGTGAGTTAAGATCAGCTCAGAAGTCAGCATCTGAAACTGCAATATTTCTTTAATGTCTTAATTTTTAGTAACACTTCGGCCACATCAAATGTTTTTGAATGCGTAAAAATAATGAACAAGTGATTAAGGAAAAGAACAAGTGAGAAATAAGGAAAAAGATAAGTACATTTTTAAGTATGAAGTATTTGGCCACGAATGAAAAAGTACTTATCTCCTTATCAATACAATTTAGGGGAGCAGAGACTATCCCAGAACACTGTAACATTTTAGATATTTTCCCAACTTGACATGAGTTTGGACATTTTTAATCTTTGCTTGATCACTTAGAGTCATATTTTTCTGTGCTATGATATAGAAATATGGTTGAAGATCATTGAAACACTCTATCCCCTACTTTGAAGGCTCCAGATGGGCAGCCATCAAGCTTGCCTGTCTGCTGGCCCTAGTAGGTTATGTCACTTCCTTCACTGTTGGCATTATTCACTATTACAGCCAACCGCACAAGTTGCCTCTAAACACCAGTTGGCTAAGAATCCAATCATTCAAGCCAGTTAAAATCTTGTCCAGTATAAGAGTAAATCCAAAGACCAGCAGATGGCATAATGGTTACATCACTGTACTCCCAGGTAGTCAACCACAGTTCAAGTCCCGGACCTGGCAACTTAAAACTTATGCTGGGCACAGGTACATGCATGCCCAAAATCCTGAGAAGAGAATGGAGGAAAAAGGATTGCAGCATGGCCATCTCCCCTAGGGGGTGATTTCTAGCTTTCTGTCTCTCTGGTAAGCACATATGACCTATAGCAAAACTCTCTTAAAAAAAAAGAGTAAATCCATTTTGAGAAAAGAGTCATGAGGCTTTATTACAAGAAAGTACGTGAGTTTTAGTTTGCTGATTTGAGGCCATCTGTTTTATTTGCTCAGTATTTAATTTTGTTTCAGAGTTTTCTGTTGCTCTTTCAGTCTGGGAAGTGTGGCAAATTGTGTTTTATATTTTGGCTTTAGTCTAGGTCTCTATTTTGTTTCAGCTATTTGAGGCTGCTACCTAAGTGACCTCTGATTATTCTTCAATCACAAGAGCTAGTCCCAAGCCTCTTCGTGACTTTCAAGAAATAATATTTTGAAATTACAGGAATTATTTAAGTAGAAGAATAGATTTCAAGAAATCCTGGACTGGCATTCAGAATTTTTGGCTTCTATAGCCTGACAGTGCTGCAGAGGAAACACAACACTCTGTAAGGCTGACCCACATGGGTAGGTTCTGATAGCTCCAGGAGGGCCCCCTGAACACACTAGGCATGCACGTGCCCGTGATCTGGGGCTAGCTGAAGCTGGGAGTAGATCGTTAACACGTGACATGGCATGAAGGCCCTGTTGGAGGTGCCTGTCTGTCCCTTTCGCACACACATGGGCACTTGTGAAAAAAAGGAAAAAAAAACTTAGAAAAACGTCTATCAATGCGTGTCTCCTAAGAATCTCTGTCCTCAGTACTTACATGACATGTTGGCCTGTAACTTGTGTTTTCTTCTTCTCCTTTCTTGGTTAAAAATAAAATGACTGAACATACACACACATATACACACCTAGATCTTCCTGAATTGAAGTCCCACTAAATTTGAGTTTATGAAACTGGGACATGGCAGAAGTTTGTCTCTGAAAGGCATTTTTTTTTTACAAAAGTAAAAGAAAAAAGAAAAGATACTGAAAACTTTTTTAAGAAAACATGCTAAAATGTAGCACTTCAGAAGGATCTGCTTACTACATACAGTCGTGATGCCAATTACAAATCCTTTTCAGCTCTTGTCACAAAACTGGCCTTCCTAGAACATCCACCCAGCTTGAGTTACTATTCGTATTTAGGGGCATTAAAATTGCATTTATTTGAAAACATTCCGTAACTCAGACATATTTCTTCCCAGTTAGTCTCAAAAATCAAGGTTTGGCAGAGTAACTCAGAGAAAGGAATTGAACCAAAGCAGGGCTGAGTATGAACTTTATTTATTTTCCCTTTCACCTTACAGAGGAGGGGGACTTGAATCTTTTTATTTGCCTGATGTATTTTGACAGCATGTACTCCTAGTTGCTCTTACAAAGATGCTGAGTCTCTGAGGGCCTTCCATTGCAGCTGCTATGCCCCCTACACCATATAAGCATGGCGTCCTTCACAGATAATTATTCTTATATAGATAAGGCAGGCTGTATGTTAAGAATTTCTTATGTAGTTCAACCAGCATAATGGGTCTACTGCAGTGAAGATACATTTTAAAGTATTATTACCAGGTAAGTATTTCCCAAATCCCTAAGTCATAAGGATAGAGACAGCAATTTAGGAAAAATAGAAGCAGAAAGTCTTCATATGTGCATTTCATAAAATAGATTGCACTTCATGAATTTCAATGTGGCAGGATAGTCACTCTGCTGTCCTGCCATTACTAAACGAGATGCTTGTTATAAAGAAGAAAAATGCATGACTGTTGAGGATGTTGCCTTATTAATGAGTGTGTTCTGAACTCCATAAAATACTTCATTAGAATGTTGTCACCTGCACTGAAAGATATACACGAACTTGCTTACCTAAATTATCTTGCCGAAGACATTCGGAATATGCCAACTCTACAAATCCCCAAATAAAAAGTCAGTTTAAAAAGCCCCCATGTCCTTAAATTTAATGTAGGAATAAAATACTAGAACCTTGACATCTATGTATGCGCCTTTTCCTGTGAGTTGTAATATAGTTCCCTTTATTTAATTGCTCCAGTGCAGTTGGTTTGAATAAGAAGCAGCTGTGTAAAAATCCAAGCGACTTATATTTTTAATCTGAAAAAAAAAATGATTGACTTACGAGCTATTGTTAGAAGTAAAAATGCTCGATGTTTATGAGCCTGAAGATAATGGCCAGAACTTCATTAGAAGGGGCTAGAGTTTCCCCTGCTGGGAGCAGATGGAGGTAGAGGGGTGTATGTGAATGTGAAAAATATGTATGTGCCTCCTTTCTAAGACTAATAACCCCTTTCCCTGAGCTCTAGGTTCTACTTCTTTCAGGCTATTCCAGGACTTTTGTTCTTTTTAATATTGTCAGTCTCCCCTTTTCCCACTGGCTCCATCCTCCCAGCCTATAATTCTGCTCAAATATGCCTCAGCTTGAAAACCTTTGACTTGATCTTTGACTATAGTATAATGTCTATTTCTACATTCAGTCCCTATCCTATCAGATTCATGGTGGATCTGTTTCTTTGGTTGAACACTGATAGGCCAGCTCCGCCAGCGTCTTTATCATCAACACGCAAACCACTGTAATCATGGCCTCACTGCTCACTCTCCCATCAGTGCATATTGACCATCACTGCCAGATCCGCCATTATCATGATAGTCGCAGGATGGAGAGCATCCACCCATTGCCTTCCAAATAAAATATAGAACCTCATCAGGACCCCACACAAGCACTTCCGGTTCATTTCCTACATTCTCCCTCCATGAACCTTTCTCTTCTGCTGAACCAATCTACTTGCTGTCCTTTGGTACTCCTTATTTTTACTCACCGGTCCTAAACTATAACCCCACTTCCCACTTTCACCTTCTCTGATGTACCAATGATCAATTTATTCACAACCAATATATCCTAGAGAAGCCAATTCAAGCCTTACATCCTCAATCTCAGCTAGAAATGATTGCTATCTGTACTTCGCAGCTTCCTAAAATAAGTAGAGCTTCTCCTGACCCAACTCCTCTGTCATAGGTGCTAGAATACTGTCCAGAAAACACTTTCTCCATTTGACATGAGACGAAACTATAGTACAGAATTTCATTTTTTTCAAAGAATTATTTACTTATTTTTATTTACTTATTTTTATTTGACCAGAGAAAGACACAGAGAAAGAGAGAGAGGAAGGGAAAATGAGTAAGCAAGTCACCAGACCAAGGACTCACCCACTGACCCCAGAAGTTCATTTTTAATAGACCCAAGTCGCCAGTAAAAAGGAAACAGGCACTGTCTACTGTTGAAATGTATCTTCAAAGCAAATAAAATGTATTACTGATGAAGTTTTATAACTCCCTATCTTCTAAAATGAGTTTGATTCCTATTTCCATGAGGAAAATAGTACTGAGGATGTAACCACCACAGCCAGTGAGGTCAGCAAGGCCAGGGTCAAGGATTTGACCAGTGTGGTCTCACTGGTGGAGCTAGGGGTGAAGATCCACCCTGCATGGTCAGGAGACTACTTACATACAAAGCAATGAGGAAAATGAGCAAATTTCTGATGATTATGAGAGAAGGAAAGAGTAGAATGAACTCATAGTGATTAGAATTGGAAGAACCCATGTAAATTCACATTTTTATAAAAATAGACATCAACGTATGCATGTGTGTGTGTGCTGCTGATGGCATTCTCTGGAAGCAAACACTGAGATGAAATTTTGAGCATAAGACATTTTTTTAGGGATCAAAACATGTAGCAAGAAAGAGATTGGGCAGTAGAAGAACTTAAACTGCAATGCAGGTCCAAGGGAGCTTTGGCCAGCTCCATTCTGGAACACTTACAGCCAGTAGGAGTTGTTCCTCATTAGGCCCGAATTTCCAGCCTTTATTAGTTTCCCTCAATCGACCATTAGATGTGGGCTGACTGCCCCAGGACAGGTGTGACATTGGGCAAGGCCATTCTCTGCAACAACTGCTCCCTTGAAAGAGGGCCTGAGAGATACACGTTCATGTCTGCCACATTTTGTGCATGTGCATGCATGGACGTGTGCGAGCATTTCCCAGCTCTGAGAAAGCCTAGCCTCAGTAGAGCAAGCACATCTAGTGCCAGATCTTGGTTGATAAACACCATTCTCCATTCAAAGGAAGTACTGCTTCTTATAAAATGGTAAATTCCAGGGTTTATCCAGGGTATGCAGAAGATGCATCGGGAACCTTGTGTGCAAAAAAACTAAGGAGCTGAGCCAAGAATAATGTGGAATTATCAGAAGGACATAGGCACCATCTTGAAGTGGTTCAAGCTGGAGAAATCTGAAATATGTCAGCATCAAAATAAATATTGAGGGACCAGCAGTTAGCGTAATGGCTATGTCACTGAACTCTGATGTAGTCGACCACGGTTTGCGTCCCGGGCCCGGTGGCTTAAAACTCACGCCGGGCGTGTGTGCATGCATGCCCAAGATCCTGAGAGGAGAATGGAGGAGAAGGGATTGCAGTGTGGCCATCCCCCCTGGGTGGTGATTTCTTGCTTTCTGTCTCTCTGGCTCTCTCTGTCTGGCAAGCGCACGCGCCCTATAGCAAAAAAAAAAAAAAAAAACTCTCAAAAAAAAAAAAAAACGTATATATTGATAGTAACAAATTGTAACTCAGTGAATAAACTAGGAATCTGTGAGTCCTATTAGTAGAAATTTAAAACTTAAAGGAGGATGGGCAGCTGGTGTATGGCAGTTAAAGTGCTGGACTACCACATGGCCAACCATGGTGTAAGTCCTAGACCTGGTGGCTTGAAAATCACACCAGGCACATGTGCATGTGTGCCCACGCACACATGGAGAAGGATTACAGCATGGCCAATCTCTACTGGGGGTGATTTTTCACTTTTCTTCTCTCTGTCTCTCTCCAGCAAGAGCATGCACCCTATGGCAAAAGCTTTAAAAAAAAAAGATTATTTCTTAATACGTTAGTTGTTTTTGTTTTATTTTTGTTTTTGACAACTACCTTTCCTTTCTTCCCTCTCCCCGCCTTCCATGTTCCCTCTTCCGTCCTTCTTCCCTCTGTTACTTCTTTCCTTCTTTTCTTCTGGCAGCAAATAGTACTATACATGCTTAATCCTCCCAAGCAAATTCAGGGCTTGAGGCTGACACTTCTACTGTCCTCCCACAGCTCTAGCCTTTGACATGGGTGACTGAGTTGCTGAATGAGACAACAGAATTTACTGCTAATGCTGAAAAAGACAATGAGTCCCTTAAGGACAGTAATCTGAATTGTCGCTGTTGTCACTATGGTGGATCTGAGGGTCAGGATGGAACCAAGCCTTGACAAAAAGCCCACCTGAATCAGATGGGAATAAAGGTCTTCTGTACCCCTCCCATGGCCGCTGAGCAATTTATAACAGAGTGGGGATGTGAAGGACTGACTGAGAGCTTATCTAGCAGCACTTTTCTCTGGGGCTTCTCAGATTTGTGGCATGCTCTCAACCTGACATTTGCCAGGGCACTGCTGGGTTTCTCTTAGGAAAGATTAATAATGCCAATCAGGAGTTTTTATGCCTGTTTACTCATTGTCAGATAAGTACCACCTCTTCCTTGAGTTTTAAAAGAACCCAAGAAGAGAGTTTCCTGTTGGTTACATGAACAATGAACAAGGTTTGCTGCAATGGAAGTGCAGCTGTGGGAGACCCCCAGTCACCTGGGAGGGTCTGGGGGAGCAGCCTGGCTTGGAAACGTGCCCTCTGATCCCTGTCAGCTCTTCCCCAGATGTGAAACAACCAGGAGGCCCTGGGTGGTATTTCCAACAAAAACAAAATTCACAGTGACAAATTGCATGTGGATTATTTTAAACTCATAGATACATATTCGTGTGTGTGTGCACGTGTACGCGTGTGCTTATATATGTGTATGTGTGTATGTGTGTTTACAAAATAAATCAGAACCAGCAGATGGCATGGTCGTCAAGGCAGCTGGATCCCACTTGGCTGACTGTTGGTTCAAGTCCTAGATGCAGCAGCTTGAAAAACATACCAAGAATGTGTGCAGGCATGCCCAAAATCCCCAGAGGAGAATGGAGGAGAGGGAATTGTGTCTTGGCCGTTCCCCTCTACGCCCCCAGACATGCTTTCTCACTTTCCCATTCCTTCTGTCTCAGTCTCTGTCTCTAGTGAGAGCACATGCCCTATAGCAAAAGAAATTTTTTCAAATCAACTTTTTTTTTTAATCTTTCAAATAAGTCTATCTCTGCATTTTGGTAAGTCTCTAATGACCTTGCAAATAAAGTGCATTTGCAAATGGGACCTCACATAAATGTGTCTCAGGGAGCAGGAGGAAGCATTTTATACTGTCACCTTTCCCCCACAGTCTTCCCAACCAAAGCAATGTATTCACACGGGCCAACAATTAAAATTTTTTGATTGAAGTATAAAATGATGGACAGTAAAACCAACACCTACATATTTTTAATTATTTTAATTATGTTAAATACATACAATAGCAAAAAGGATAAATCCAGATATATTAGAATTTGTCCTCTAAAATATCATCATTTTGCAGTATCAGAACTTCCGTTTTCCCTACTAATTTATACACATTAGCTGGTAATTTCTTGCAAATACAGTGTGGATTAAATTATTACCTTATGTAAACAAAAAAGCAAACACTGTGAGTCTAACCCCTTTGATGCACTCTGAAGATTTAATTTTCAATGTTAATCAGATGTTTTATACATATTCTAAGTGTGTATAACTTTGAAAAAGTTCCTATATTAAAATTACTCCTCTCTAGTTACATTTAGTAGCCATTTAAGATGCTTTTTAATTACACAGTGCCAATCAAAATCTTGGCCTAGTGGTTTGTGTTTTAATCCCAGAGAAGACCCCAGCTTTTAATTGCCATTGTACCGTTTCTAATATCACTTTCAAAGTATTGGGTCATTGGAAAGGTCATGATGCATTTTTGCATAGAAAAATATGGCATGACTTTTCCAACGACCCACTCTATATTCATCTATAGTGACAAGATGAAGAAAAGAAAAATGAAAAAAAAAAAAAAAACTTAAACATTTCACATTTTACACTTCCAATCTAAACTGCGCAGGACGCAATAGTAACCACATTTCATTGTTTTAGTCCTAAACCTTAAAGTAGTGAAAGATGGGGTCCTAACGGCAAGTATTATCAGGGGCTTTTTTTGCTGTTCGTGGAAGGAGGAGATAATCTTGCTATGGAGTGACATCCTTTTGAGAGAGCCCAGCTTCTGGCTGTGAAATCCATTCCCATGCGATTTCTTTCTAACAAGCCCGAGAGCCGCTTTAATCTTTAAACATGAAGCCTCGTGCTTACAGTATCAAAGGTAGGCAAGTTCTCCTACTGGGGTTCAAAAGCAGATAATAATAAGAACCCAGTTGCTAATGTCAGGCTGATGTCAGGCCTGAAATCACTTTTCACTTGATTGAGCCATTTTGTCCTCGGAATCACTTTGTTCTGTTCGGCCCGAATTTCCTCCAGCCCCTAATCGTGAGCAGCACACCGGATGCTTCCCCAGCGGCTTCTTGTCAGAAGTTAGAGCCCCTGCACAATAGATGTTACTTAATAGCCAAACCCGCAGAGCCCAGGGACTTCTCCACTGTGCTCCTTGCTCACTGGTCCAGCTGCCCCACAGGCAATGACGCCACTTCCCAGTCTGACAAGGGAAGGATGCCGACTTCAACCAGGCAGAGCCCCCATGATGCCAGATTGCCCCTTCTGCCATGGGACTAGTTAGAGGCTGGTTTCACGAAGATTGTCGTAAGAATGCTGCGCAATTTGAAAATCCATCCTCTAGCCATTCTACAAAAAAAAAAAAAATGCAAGTGCACCTTGTCTTACTGGTTTGGTTTCATTGCACTTTGCAGATACTGTTTCTTTGGCAGATTGAAGGTTTGTGGCAACGTCGTGTCGAGCAAGTCTGTCAGCACATTCCACAGTATGTGTTCCCTTCAAGTCTCTGTGTCACATTGGGTAATTCTTGCAATGTTTCAATATTTTCATCATCATCATTATTTTATCATAATATTTGTTACGATGATGTGTGATCAGTGGTTATTTTTTCAATTGCCAAAAGGCACATGCATGAGCAAGAGAGAGAAAGCACCCTCCAGTAGGCCATGGTCACACCACAATCCCTTCTCCTCTATTTCTCTATCCTGTCGTGATTTGGGGGACACATGCACACTTGCCCAATGGGTTTTTCAAGTTGCCAGTCGGGATTCCAGGTGGCCATCTGGGATCCAATTCCCTTAGACTATGGGATCACCCAATCAGTGATCTTTGATGTTACTAATTAATTATTTTGGGGCACCACAAACCACGCCCTGATAAGACTGGGAACTTAAATGATAAATGCTGTATGTTCTGATTGCTCCACTGTTTGGTTCTCACCCACCTCCATCTCTCTCTCTTCTCAAATCTCTCTATTCCCTGAGACACAACAATATTGAAATTAGACCATTTAATAACCCTGGCACTAACATGGATCTTCCTCTCTGTCCCCCTATATACTTCACCTCACTGCTTGGATCAGTTTCCTAAGGCTGGCATACCAAATTATTGCAAATCAGTGCATAAAACAAGTAGAATTTATTCTCACTGTTCTGCAGGCTAGAAGTTCAAAATCAAGGTGTTGGCTGGGTCATGCACACTTCAGAGGCTCTGGGGAGAATCTGCTCTTTGCCCATCCAGCTCTGGTGGCTGCTGGTGATCCTTGATTCAAGGCAGCATCAGTCTGATCTCTGCCTTTGGGACCACTTTGCCTTCTCTTCTGTCTGTGCCGAATCTCTCTCTGCTTCCCTCTTACAGGAGACAGGTAATTACATTTAATGCCCACCTAGGTAATCCAGGATACTCTGCCCATTTCGAGATCCTTAATTTAATCCTTCTGTGAAGTGCTTTTGTGCCATGGGCGGTAACATTCATAGGTTCAGGGGATTAGGACAGGGACACACACCAGGGGGCATTATTCAGCCTAGCACACTGTGACTGATTGCTAAAACACTTCTGTCACCTAAAGGCAGGGTTTCCCTAGGCGAGAGTCCAGTAGTTCATCCAACCTGACCTCCTAGAGCATCCCAGTCTCCTGGGGCCTTGCCTGATTTAACCGTAAAATAAGACAGAATACTCAGCTTCCAACCAGGTGGAGAGGCTCCAGATAATCAAGCAAATTATAGAAGATTTTTTTCAAGCTATCTTAAAACTCCCTTTTGGAAGAGCTATTTAAATTTGGCCTGGTTTGGGTTCAAATGAAGCTACATGTAAACTAAGAAAAGGCACCGGCGGTGTCTGCATGTAACAGTGTTAGGAAAACTACCACATTTCACCATCCTTTTTGGTCATCCATTGCTATGAGCACATAGTTAATTGGGTAGGGATTCAACAAACTTTCAAAGGGCTGGATTAGAAGTTATCGGCATTGGAATGTTTAGATTTGGCCCATAAGTCTTGAACGATTTCTAGCCTGACCTTAACAAATCCATTCTGACCTAAATCACCTGGCTGGCTAGCCAGTGCCAACCACGCATACTGGGCAATTATGCAATATTGGACTTTGCTTCGGTTGGGTACACACATTCATCTTATCAAGAGCAGTGCTACAACGATGCAACTTGGAAATGTAGAAACGCTAGACCTCAGCTCCAGTGCTACATTTAATGAGCAATGCATAAGTAATGAGAAAAGGAATACATGCAAAAATAAAAGAAAAGGACCTAGAAACCTTGCCAGTGAGCTGGTGAGACATTGAAAGCTTTCCTTAGGAACTTCAAAGCTTTGCAAACTAGCCCTACCTTGAGCTGCTTAGCAGTAAAGTCCACTCTGTGTGAACTCTGAATACATTCATTCTGCAAACTGTCCAGTAATAATGACGTCCCTGAGCTGCTAATTGATTGTAAAATGCTTTAAGAGCTTTATGACAGAAGGAAGGTACAATTAGTTATTATTAGATCACGCAACTCATTAACTTTAAAGGGCAAACAAAACCTCAATAGCAAGTGTTTCTGCATGTTTCCTATGAGAGAACAGACTTGTCAGGGCGCTCCTCAGTGCTATTAGCAACGTCACCTCCTTGCCAGAATGGAATTTGCATATTTTGTCATAATATGAAGTTTCCTTATAAATACAGTTAGGAGCAGAGATATAAGTGTGTTCATTTAGAGGGGATGCTTCATCTAAAAGATAATTTGGCCATCATATCTAATAACCAGGACTGAATATAAATGCTTTTTAAGTATCTTTAATATCACAGAGTTAAAAGCGAAAATGAGAAGTCATGAATGTGACACCGTTAGCAGCCCATCAAAGGCACTCCACATCTGGATAGAAGAAAAAGGTTCAAAGCTATAAGGTTACTTTAAAGAGAAATATTTAAATGGTACCAACAAAATAACCTCTCTTATATGAATTGAGAATGACACTAGCCCATTTTCTGTTTGCTGAAGGATCTTCTCAATGAGATACCTTCCTTTGAGGATCACCAGCCTGTGGTTATAGGCCAGCTACTGTTCTACACGAGCTCTTTAAAAACCGGATTCTCATAGAATGAAAAGTGTACTCAAAAATCAAAGTTTTTGTTCTGTGATCAGTTATCCCATTGATTAGAAGGAAAGTTTGCTGAAAGTGCTTCTTCTTTAAAAAATAATAATTTATTTTGTAAGGGATAATTATTTTTATAATATATATATATGTGTGTGTGTGTGTATGTGTGTGTGTGTGTGTGTGTATATATATATATATATATATACATATATATATATATATATATATATTTGGAGAGGTTTTTGCTATAGGGCACGTGTGCTCTCCAGAAAGACAGAGAGAGATAGAGAGACAGAAAGCAAGAAATCACCCCCCCCCCCCAGGGGGATGGCCACACTGCAATCCCTTCTCCTCCTTTCTCCTCTCAGGATCTTGAGCATGCACACACACATGCCTGGCTTGAGTTTAAGTCACTGAGTCCAGGACTGAAACAGCAGTCAACTACATGGAAGCCCAGCGGCATGGCCATTATGTCATCTGCTAGTCCTTATTTTTATATTATATTTATATATATTTATATGTGCTTTAAATTTTTTTTTAATTGCCAGAGGGCACGTGCACTCTGTGTGTGAGAGAGAATTCCCCAATGTGGTGTGACCACACTCCTTTTTTCTCCATTTCTCCATCCATCAAGATTTGGGGTATGTATACACAGGTGCTCAGCATGTTTTTCAAGTCACCAGGACCAAGATTTGAACTGTGGTCAGCCCTGTGAGATCCAGATCCCGAAACATAGAGCTTAACCACTGTACTACTTGGCCAGTCCGAAAGTGTTTGTATATATTCTATCTTTGGGAACATCTAGATTCTTTGGTTGCCAGTGACAGACTTCACATGCTGCCATTCTAAACTAGAAAAGTATCAGCTTATATAGTTATGCAAAGAGAAAACATGGCCAGTCTCAGTGGCACCCATATCCAGGGACTCAAACATTCTGGGGACTCTGTCCAAGTTATCTTGGCTCCTCTCTGCTTTTAAGCTTCCTTCACTTCATTTTGATGCCCTAGCCAAGTTTTTTCAGCTCTTCAATTATGTCGTTTCTTCATCGGTAACACAGAAATTAAATACCTTCTCCAACTTCAAGCTTGATGTGAAAAGCCACTGGAATAATGTAGATGACAACCTTGCAAAGCATCAATCTTTTTCAAGGAGTGAGGCCTTTCAGACTTCTCCTTCTTCAACATCATCATCATTATTCAGCTCTAGTTTTCACAATTTCAAGGATGAAAAGAAAAAATAGGAATGAGCTTGGGTAATGGGGATCACTAAGAAGAGACAGGTGGGGGTTTGACCTGTTCTCTGCTTGCAGAGAATGTTCCTAAAGGCAGCGTGGGAGAGCAAGGTCGGGGGCAGCAGGAGAGAAGCTGGAATGATGGTTGGACCAGGTCTGGGCCTGAAGGAAGCCATCCCAGGATGGAAGGCTGACCGGCCAGCAGACATTTCACAAGCCGCAACTTCAAACGCAATCTACTACACATCCTTCCAATTGCATCTTTCACATTGACCCAGACCTCCCAGCCTTCCCAGCATTCTTAGGGGCTCTAAAAATATGAATTTAGTAAGACATAAGGAAAGTACAGTAAGTAATTTAATAAAAGAACAGGCTTAGAACCAGCTGGTGGCAGGATGGTTGGGGCAGCTGAATCCCACATAGCCAACTGAGCAGTTCAAGTTCCAGAGCCAGCAGCTTGGGAAACAAGTTTGTGTCCAGGGTCCTGAGAGAAGAATGGAGGAAAGGGGATTGCAGTGTGGCCATCCCCCCTAGGGAGTGCTCTCTCTCTTTCTCTCTCTCTCTCTCTTTCTCTCTCTGGTGAGTGGATGTGACCTATAGCAAACTAAAAAAAAAAGAAAAAAAGAAAGAAAAAAAAAAACATAGATTATCCCTACCCACATTTAATCATATTGGTATTTCACCATACTTATCCCAAATTCTTGTTAATAAAGCATAAGAGGCACAGCTGAAGTCCTCTATGTATAGCCCTAGTCTCCTTCCTCCTTCCCATTGCTCTGAAGTTGGTGTGTCTCCCCCCTGCTTGTTTTGGTGCTTTTCTATATACATAAATAGCTATATTCAAAAATACACAATGTCATTTCATACATCCTAAAATCTGTTAAATTAATTTATTTTTATTTGTCATTATTTTTTTAATTTGGCCAGAGAGAGAGAGAGAAAGGGAGAGTGAGAAAGCAAGCCGCCAGGTCTGCGATGTGGGAGTCCAGCACCCTTAACGACTTCACCACACCCTAAAATTTTCATAAAAGGCATCGTTCTGTACATATCTGCACTTGCTTTTTTACTTACCATAATTTTAAGATTCATCTATGTTGCTACATATAAATCTAAAAAAATTGTAACCTTATTTATTTATTTCTTCCATAATTGAGAGAGACAGAGAGAGAGAGACAGTGAGATAGCACCCCCAATAGGGTCTCAAAGCAATGGTCCATCTTCAGCCTCAGTAAACACAGATCATGGACATACATGTGCCCAGCAAATTCAGGAAGGTCTCTGGATCGGACTCTGGCACCTTCCCCTGCAGGTCAGCTTTGCAAGGCATTGTCACCCCTGTGCCACTGTCTAGGCCCAGTTGCGTATAAATCAAGTTTATTCATTTTAACCACTAAATATTATTACATTATGTGAATAAACTGCAGTTTATTTTTCTATTCCTCTACTGAGGAACAGTTGGGCTGTTTCTAATTGTTTTATATCATAACCAATGCTTCAGTGGATAACCTTTTTTTTTTTTAATTGCCAGAGGGCCTGTGTGCTCACCAGACTGAGACAGAGAGACAGGGAAGGGGAGATAGCACCACAACAGACCATGGTCATGCTTCCTTAGCCACTAGGCTTCAGGGCTGGCCCCAGTGAACGGCCTTCTGTGTTCCTCCTCATGCCTGTGTATAAGGATTCTCCAGACCTATTCATAACCTGTAACACGCAACTCCTGGGCTGTAGGGTATGTGCATTTTCAACTTCACAGACATTGTAAGTTTTAACATCATCTGAGTTTCTTCAAAATAAGCCTTGGTGTTTCATTTTAAAAAAAACTTTCTCTGCACTTAAGGTCCTAGAAATAGTCTCATGTTTTGTTCACCTGTTTGCATTGAGACTTTTAATCCACCTGGCATGTGTTTTTATGTATGGCATGAAGTAAGGATCTAATTCTGTGATTTTCCATACGAATGGCTGGTTGTCCAGAAAGTCTTTGAAAAGTCCATTCCATCTCTATTGATTCATAATTCACTCTCTTGGTCAAACAACCCTTCTAAATGGGAGAGGCTAACCTTGAACTCTGTTCTGTTCTATTTGTTTACTTTGGCACTAATATTACATTTTAACACTAATATAGCACTGTAATAAATGTTAATATCTATAATCTAATTTTCTTGACTCTTTAGACTAAGTACCTTTTTTTTTTTTTCAGATTTGTGCTATAGGGCATGTGTGCTCACTGGAGAGAGACCAAGAGAGACAAAGAATGGGAAAGTGAGAGATCAACCCCCAGGAGGATGGCCACTCCACAATCCTTTTTCTTCCATTTTCCTCCTGGGATTTTGGGCACACACACTCACGTGCCTGGTGTGATTTTCAACTGTGATCAGCCATGTGCAAGTCCAGCACCTTAACCACTATGTCACCTGCTGGCCCCTGGGCTAAGAATCTTTTTCAAACAAAATCTTAACTAGTTGAGTCAAGGCTGATAGCTTAAATTTATAGAAGTTTAACTAAAAATCTTTAGTATGCCTTTTTTTTCCCCAGAGAGCAAATGCACTTGCTAGAGAGAGACAGAGAAAGGGAGAGGAAGGAAGCACTCGCCAATGGGATGTGGTCAAGCTGCAATCCCTTCTCTGTTTCTGCATCTTGTTGTGATGTGGCGAATGCCTGCCTGCACCTGCACCTGGAGTGTTTTACTAGAGTGTTTTTCAAGCTGCCAGGCCTGGGATTTGAACCATGCAGCTGATCGTGTGGGATCCAGCTCACTTAACCACTTGTCCAGGGGGTCAGCTGCTTTAATACCTTTTTTAAAAGTTTCTTTCGGGACCATCAGGTGGCATGGTGGTTAAGGGTGCTGGACTCCACATGGCCAACTGCAGTTTGAGTCTCGGACCTGGTGGCTTGCTTTCTTTCTCTCTCTCTCTCTCTCCTCTCTGGTCAAATTAAAATAAATAAAGTTAAATAAAATAATTCTTTAAAAAAATAAGTTAAAAAATTTTTCTTTCTTTCATGAGAAAATAAGGGGCTGGGGATCCCCAGCAGGGTCTTGTCATGCTTCAATTCTCTCCCCAGACTTCCAGCTAGCCAAGATTACAGGGGCACCTACACACACCCAGCACATTCAGATCAACCTGGGATCTGAACCCTGGGCCTTCCCACACGGTTCCGGTATCATGCAACAGCACCCTACCACCTACACCACCATGGCCCAGCCAAAACCCTTCAGTACCTTTTGTCACTGAGTAGAAAGCTGGCTTGGAAAGAGTCTGAACATAAGAAATCTACAGATAGGGAAAGGAAGATGGCAATCTGACAGGCTCAGGCCAGAAAAGAGCCGAGGCGGGGCACTCCTCGAGAGCTGGATACTTAAAGGAAGTGGAGGTGAGAAAGACAGGCAGTGAACCCCAGCAGTATCTTACACAGCTTGCTGCAAGGAACCTCTGCATGACAGTGTCACTGGTCTCCATTTCCTAATATGTATGACGAATATAACTATTTCACCGTTTCCAAGCTGTTTCCTAAAGACAGCAGTGATGGCACCAACACTATGCCCAGCACACACTGAGGAGGTGTTTAACAAACCATAGCTAGACTTGTTATCTTTGTCAATTACCATTGGTTTATCCAGGGTTCATTGAGCAACACCGGCAAAACTCAATGCCTTAGAATAAGGTTTAACCATTGGTCTGGATGCGTTTTATCATTATAGTAGATGTCTCCAAAGATGGCTGCCAATAACTCCTCCCCATCCTCATTGTGCGCGCTGCTCCCACCACCAAGAGAGGGAGTCCTCTTCCCTTTCCCTTGGATCTGGGCTGGCCCTGTCTCTTCCTTCAACCAACAGAATGTGGTGGAGATGACACTGTGCCCATTCCGGGCCTATCCCTTAAGAGTTTAAGAAGCCTGGCACTCTGATTTTGCCTCTTAAAACATAGTACTCATGCTATAAGGAGGTCCAGGCTACCTTCTGAAGCTGAAGATGCCCTGGAGGACTGGACCCAGTTGAGAGATACACCACATAAGAAGAGTCACCAGCAGTCAGCCCAGGGCTAGACATGTGGGCCCAGAGGCCTTCTTGGACCCTCCAGCCCAGCCCTCTCCTAGCTTAATGCACCTGCGTGAGTGAGATCAGAGAACAGTATGTGGGACTCGACTCATGTGACCAACCTGCAGAATTGAGGAAAATAATAATGTATTGTTTGAAAACACTATGTTTTGGGGTGCTTTGTTACCCAGCAGTAGAACAAAAACAGAGACACAACAACTTAAATATGGTGGTTATACAAGACTAAGGTTAGCAGGAAAGTCTGTTCGTCCATAAAAATGATACATTAGCCATGAGAAGTAATAGAAAATTCTACATTCTGATTCAGAATGCCTAAAAATCCAAGAGGGGCCTGAGTATTGACATGCAAATGCAGACAAGAATTCCCCCTCAAAATCATACCAGCTAGCAAAGCGCTCCCAGTCTACTTGAATTTCTATTCATCCCCCTGGGGCAATCTGTTTTTAAAAAGAAAAGAAGAGAGAAAGAATAATTTTTTTAGGAAAAAACCTTCAGTTTCAATCACTTCTCAAACTTAGGCAGAACGACTTTCACAGCTTCAGTCAAGTTTGTCAAAAAGTAATTTTCTACCTAATTTACTTTCACAGGACACAGACCTTCTCAGAGGCCGGAGGAAAAATTCTTTTCTGACAAGGGTGAGAATGGGACTTAGATTTCTTCCAAGGTTTCCTCCCTTCTGGCGATTTTGCACATATCAGAGACACTAAAGACAGGTTCTGCTTAACCGAGCGGGCGGCCTGCGTGCAGCAGCGAGGAGAATCTCTCCACAGCCAGACCAGGAACCTGCTGTGGGTTGTCATTGCTGATCTGTTAGCCTCTGACTCAATTGTCCATTGGAAACAGAAATCCTGGTTTCTGGGCCAGTGGGTAATGTGGTGGTTAAAGTGGCTGGATCCCACATAGCCGACAGTATGATTTAAGTCCCACACCTAGTGGCTTGAGAAGCATGCTGGGTGTGTGTGTGTGTGTGTGTGTGTGTGTGTGTGTGTGCATGTGCCCAAAATCCCAAAAGGAAGGAGAAATGGAGGAGAAGCGATTTTAGGGTGAATATTCACTACAGGGGAGTGCTTTCTCCCCCTCCACCCCCACAAGCACATGTGCCCTCTGGCAAATTTAAAAAAGAGAAAGAAAAATCCTGATTTCTTGAGAACTGTTACACAGTTGAGAATGTGAGGAAATCCCTTGTGCTTTCTTGTTTACACAGAGGTCAAAGGGAGGTGGAACAAACCGAAAACCAATTTTGACTTCAGCATCACTAAGTAATTTAGGACAATGCAAAAGAAAGAAAAATCTTCCCCAGAAAAAGAAAGCAGGCAGGTAAATTACTGTGGCTTTCTAAGTGAACTATAGTTTTTTGCTTATCTTCTCTCTCTCTCTTTTTTTAAAAAGCTGCTCCTTCGCCTCATTATTTCTGTATATAAATGAGAAGACCTTGTGGCCGCAAATGGCCCTAAAGGATGACACCATTTCCCTATGCAGGCGTCTCTGTGCCTTGTGGCCTCATTCCCACCTACACACCCCAACTGTTTCCTTGAGCCCAGAATCCAACTGTGAGGTTGTCGTGAAACATTAGTGAGTTTTAGTTACAGAATCTAACCACAGTGATTGAAATGATCATACAGAGTCTAATTTGGTGCAGGCACTAGCACACTGAAACCTTCTTGTTGTGCTTTTATTTGTGTTCCTGGACCCACCATACACGGCGTGCACTGCAGAGAACAGCCAGGAAGGTGGCTCAATCCCCTTACGACGTCTGCAGGGGAGATGCACCAGCATGGGCGATACGCTGGAGAAAGCACAGTCTTTCCTCGGCCCTACACTCACACTGACCTGCCAAGTCCAGAGCTCAGTCTTGCAGAAAGGAGGAAGCTAGGAAAGAGAATACCACCGTTGAGAGCATAGGAAAGAGCCTCCTAAACTCATGGTTCAGCATCAGTTATTGTCTGAGCTAGAAACTTTTTTTTTAGCTTTGCTACAGGATGTGTACACTCGCTGGAGAGAGGCAGACATAGAGAGAGAAAGTAAGAAATCACTCTCCAGGGGACGGTCACACCACAATCCCTTCTCCTCTGTTTTTCCCTCTGGATTTGGGGCGTGCACATACATGTGCCTGGTGTGATTTTCAAGCCAACAGGTTCTGGACTCAAACCACAAAGTCAGCCATGTGGGATCTAACACCTTATCCTCACACTCCTGCTGGCCCCGGGGCTAGATACTTTTTCATGTCCTCTGGTAGTTCTCACAACAGCCCTGTGTATTAACTATTCCTACCCCGTTATGGAAGAGTATTTCACCTCTACCTTGAATGCTCTCTCCTCCCTACCAGCTCTAGGCCCTTCAACTGGCTACCTCCTGCTTATCCTGAAGGACTCTGTCACCACCAACCTCCTCTGGGAATGTTTCTCTGCCCTCCCCTCCTCTGGGCCTACTGGCTCCCACAGAAGCCTATGTTTAACACTATGATATCCTGCGTTATAGCTGTCTGATCATTCTTTGTTTACTTTTCTGTCAGTCATCACCAGGCTCCTGGAGGGAAGAATTTCACCTTACTCATCTTTGTGTGTGTGTATGTGTGTTTAGAGAGATTTTTGCTATAGGGTACATGAGCTTGCCGGAGAGACAGAAAGCAAGAAATCACCCCCTGGGGCAAGGTAGTGGTGGATGGCCATGCTGCAATCCCTTCTCCTCCATTCTTCTTTTGGAATTTTGGATATGCGCACACACACACACACACACACACACACACATTCGCCCAGCATGAGTTTTAAGCCATGGTCGGAACTCAAACCATGGTCGACTACATGGGAGTCCAGTGACGTAGCCATTATACCATCTGCTGGTCCCCATCTTTGTGTCTCTTAAACTTAGCACAGTGCTGCCTATACTCTGTGCTTAGTTAATGTGTGTGGCTCAAGCTGAGTACATTGCCCACGGGGATATAGTTAGCAAAGGGTGGCGGTGGCGCGTTTGTAACAGTCAGGTCTGTTTGACTCCAAAGCCTTATCACAATAGCTTCTATTCAACATGTCTTATTAAGTAAACATGGCATGCAGAGCATTGTATCAGCAAAATTAAGAGAGAGAGAGAGAGAGAGAGAGAGAGAGAGAGAGAGAGGAAAGCTCATTATCCAAGTTTAAATTGATGGTAGGGATCATGGAGAATCTTCTGGCATTCTCAAGAATGGGCATTCAATGAAATGCTCCTGGTGAACAAAAGGGTGAGTGTTGTTAAACTTTATTGGCCTGAAAAAGCCTCCACACTCCTTTTTAGTGTGTGTGTATTTCGTTTTTGGTTTTTGTTTGTTTGTTTTTTCAGAAAAAATAAGACTTTGGGTTTATATTTCATGGATGGTGCAGATGTTCCAATCTTATAAAGTAAAGCTGTCGGCTTCTCAAATTCCCCAAATAAAAATACTCCCCCATCTCACCATACTGACCAAGTGCCCTTTGGTTTCCTCAGAACAAGGGTAAAAGGATTGTTCGAATGTACCATTTTGATTTGGGGGTCTTTCACACCCACATATACCAAGTGGCCACTTGTTTTGGAGAACAGTTTAAGTATTAGGCATGAGCCAAACCAGCTCACTCTATCTACCCACTCTACTGGTGGGAGAGAGGAATCCACATCCATAAAACTTTTTCACTTGACAGAATGTGTTTATCAACAACTACGTAGTTTAAATGTATTTGTTTAAATACGTTTTTAGGGACCAGCAGTTAGCATAATGGCTATGCCGCTGGACTCCCACGTAGTCAACCGCGGTTCGCGTCCCGGCCCCGGTGGCTTAAACTCACGCGGGGCGCGTGTGCGTGCGTGCCCAAGATCCCGAGAGGAGAATGGAGGAGAAGGGATTGCGGCGTGGCCATCCCCCCTGGGGGGTGATTTCCTGCTTTCTGTCTCTCTGTCTCTCTCTGTCTGTCTGGCGAGCGCACGCGCCCTATAGCAAAAACCTCTCCAAAAAAAGAAAAAAGAAAAAAAAAATACGTTTTTAAATAATGTTTTAAACTTTCACCAATAAGGTGTCTAGTTTGGCTTTTAAAATAGGAAGGTCATACATTTAAAAGGTAAGTGTAGTTGAAATTGCGCATCAGGTATATTTTGTCGTACTCCTTTTTGAGATCCTTAAGCAAGTCACGACCTCACCCTGGAAGTCTCCTTCCCTGGTTGGTTGCTAAGTTACAGTCAGTCACAGACAGCCCACCCTTTAAGCTGTGTTCATACCGGCAAATACCACGCTATAACCTATCCAGTTGTTTCACTAACTCATTCCCTCACTTCAGGTTTTTGTGCGTCAATTTCCCTTTCTTCCACCTGGAAGTCACCCCACCACATGGTTATCTGAAGTTCCTTAGAAGCCATTCTGGAGTCTGCCTGATTTGAATTGCTTTTGCTCAATTAAACTCCACTAAATTAAATTGCCTGAAGTTTTTCTTTTAACACTGTGTAGAATAAATTAGAGTTTGTAGACACTGGACCGTTTTACTCTCTTCCCAATCTTTCTGTGGCCCAGTGGGTCAAGGGGACCAAAGCACAATAGGACCTCCTGTTGCCTCTATTCACAATAAGAAGATTTGGGACCAGCAGTTAGCATAATGGCTATGTCACTGGATTCCCACGTAGTCGACCACAGTTTGAGTCCCGGACCCGGTGGCTTAAACTCACGCCGGGTGCGTGTGCGTGCGTGCCCAAGATCCTGAGAGGAGAATGGAGGAGAAGGGATTGTGGCATGGCCATCCCCCCTGGAGGGTGATTTCTAGCTTTCTGTCTGTCTCTCTCTCTCTGTCTGTCTGGCGAGCGCACACACCCTATAGCAAAAACCTCTCCAAAAAAAGAAAAAAAAAAAAAAAAAGAATACGAAGGTTTCAGAACACCTGAAAAAATATAATCAGCCCAAGAATCTAATCTTGTCCCATAAAAGCAAACACTAAACAAACTATTTGAATGTTCAAGTTTAGGCAAGAAATTCTGAGTAGTCAACCTGTGAACTTTAAGTGGTAAATAGCCACAGCAGGTCCTGGTTTTGTTTGTTTATTTTCACCAGGAAGACACAGGAAAAGGAATGCAGAGACTAGCAAATTGCTTAAAAATGTAACATTCTACCTCCATCAACCAGCAATAGCATTTCAGTGGACCATGTTGCAATCAGAAATAGGTTTCCATGATCCTGAATTTTTGTGCAATTGATAGCAAACTGAACTGCAGTTCTGGAAGCCAGATGGATGCTCGGGGTTCGAACCTGGGTCAGCCTGAAAACATGATGGGCACATGCATGTATGCCCAGGGTCCTGACAAGCTGGAGGGCTGAGGAAATGGGATCATGGTGGGATGAGACCTTATCAGGTGTGTCTGTCTTTCCTGTGCATGTACACTCTCTATCATGAATAAATAAAACCTTTAAAAAATGTTTGATTTCCTCAACATGGAGTTAAACTCTACAGTGTGTGGGTGTTGGTGTGTAAGTATGTCCAAATGACCTAATAGTTATACATAGAATAAATCAGAAGAATAAGGAGGCCTGTGTGCACTTCATACCAGCTAAAAGAATTTGAGGGGGGCCAGTTAAAAGTCATCTCAAACTAAGTAAAACTCTAGACTATCATTTAAACTTTGTGAAATGTTCTACTGGGGATTTCTATGTTCCTGGATTGCCCCAGGGTTGGGGGAAGATCAAAGAGGACACGTATTAGGGCCAGAGGAATCCTTACAGGTAGGGTAGATTTCCCTAAAGTGTGGCTTGTGTACTTTGTAGCTTTTTTATTATCATTATTGTTTAAGGTTTTTTTGCCATAGGGTACGTGTGTTCGACAGAGAGAGACAGTGAGAGGCAAAGTGGGAAATCACCCACAATGGGAAATGGCCATGCCCCACAATCCCTTCTCTTCCATTCTCCTCCTGAGATTTTAGGTGTACACACACACACACACAGAGTAAATTTGAAGCCACAGGGTCTAGGACTTAAACCGGAGTCAGCCATGTGGGAGTCCAGAACTTTAACCACATGCCCCCTCCTGGCCCCTGCCTTGTGATTTTGAGGAAGAATGTATCCACACCCTGGGGATGGAGATCCAGGCTAGGCATTGGAGTGAGCTCTTGAGGTCTCCAGTGGGAAGGAGCTGACTTTCTTCATGTGTTTCCATTGACCTTGGAGATAGTCAATGGGAAGTTTTTCTGTCAGCTCTTTTTAATTAAGAATGTGCCAGGGTAAGTCATTGTTCAGAAACTTCTGTGACAGCATGAGGAAAGAAACAATGCTGACTATTAGTGACTCCTGGGTTTAGGAAATCTGTGCTGGGCATAAGATACTGAAATTAAACTTGAGTCGATCCCTACTTCAAGAGTGTAGACTAGTGCTAGCCAACAAAAGTTTCAGTAATGGTGGAAATGTCTGAAGTTGACGGATACTGAAGCCACCAGCCACATGCTGGCTATGGAGCATTTAAAATGTGACATGACTCAGGAGCTAAATTTTTCTATTTAATTTCAGGTTTCCCTCTTTAAATTTAAATGAAATTAACCACAAGTGGTTAGTGGCTTCCATACTGAACAGCACAGGATTCTAAACTATCTTGCCAGGCAAACTTGAATCCAAATTCCAAATTTAGATGACTCAACTTCTTTGAACCCCAGTACCTAACATGGATATAAACAATATCTACTTCACAGAGAGAACGAATGTAGAATGTCCAGACAAAGCCTAGCATGTGGTAGGTACTTTTTGTTTGTCACATTTGTAATCTCTTCTTTAACTTCTCTACTCCCAACAGGATTGTAAACTCCATGAGAGCAGGGACTGCTGCTCACATACATGTCCGTGGCAGTTAGCACAATACACATAGTAGGTGCTCATTCATATTTCTTGAGAAGGGTTAAATAAAAAATTGCAAGCTGGACTGAAGCAAAGCCAACCAAGGGTGATCAGTGACCTCTGTCCACCTTGTTCCACAAAATGCGTGTTCTCTGAATTGCACTTGGAGGGAAACACCGTCTCCCCATATTGGAAGATATGACAAGAACCTACAGTAAAATTTGTGTTAACGCTGTTGTGAGAATGTCGTCGAGGAAGTCGTTGCTCACTGTGTTAATCAGTGTGATTTTATGAAGGTACTCAGAATAATTTCCTTTCCTTATTTAGATATAAATTAGAGTAGACTATAACTACTCAAGTTATGTTTTATCTCATGACATTCACAGCTATTCACAGATGGCATTTTCATGTTCACATTGTGTCTAAACTATCACAGGGTAACTAAAAAGTTTGGAAACAGGATGAACTTATTTTTAAATAGTATGTTAGTTACTTTTTCAGACAGTCTGCCAGCTAACATGAATCTGTGTCCCAAATAAGTGCACTACAGAAATATCAGCTTGTGAATCTGAAAAGTATAATAAATACATTATCTACTCTGTGTTTTGAAACTTTTTTTTTTCTATAGGACATGTGTGCTTGCCAGAAAGAGACAGAGAGAGGGAAAGTGAGAAAGTGCCACACTAGGGTGATGGTCACACCACAATCCCTTCTCCTCCCATTCTCCTCTCGAGATTTTTTTTTTGGAGAGGATTTTTTTTTTTTTTTTTTTTTTTTTTTTTTTTTTTTTTTTTTTTGCTATAGGGCGCATGCGCTCACCAGACAGAGAGAGACAGAAAGCAAGAAATCACCCCCCAGGGGAATGGCCACACCGCAATCCCTTTTCCTCCATTCTCCTCTCAGGATCTTGGGCACGCATGCACATGCGCCCGGCATGAGTTTAAGCCACTGGGTCCGGGACTCAAACCGCGGTCAACTACGGGGAGTCCAGCGACATAGCCATTACGCTAACTGCTGGTCCCTCCTCTCAACATTTTTGAGCACACATGTACAAACACCTGGCACGATTTTCAAGCTGCCAGGTCTGGGACTTGAAGCCTGTAGTTAGCCATGTGGGTTCCAGTCACCTTAACCACTACGTCACCAGCTGGCCCTCTACTGTGTATTTATTGTACTTGTTTTTAGATTAACAATTGGACCTATTGATTAAGATTTACATACTTTTTGTATTGCAAGATGGCATGTGCACTCACTAGAGAAAGAAAAATGGAGCATAGTCGAACCGCAGTCCCCTTTCCTTCACTGTATCCTGTCAGGATTTGGGGCTCACATGCAAACTGTTAGGGCCTGGATTCAAACCACAGTTGGCCATGTGGGATTTGGCTCCCTATGCACAGGGCTTAACTGCTGGTCTATGGGGCTGGCCCAAGATAAAACATGAGATTTGAAATATATGTAATATAAAATAAAAAGCTTACCCTATATTTCCAGACTTTGAATATTCTATAGGAAGCTTAGAGTCAAATCAGGAGCTCAGCTTCAGTCAGGACTGCGCAAAACACAGAACTCATTGATACTAACCAAACAGGAAGAGAGGTTTCTGGGAGAAAACGTCATCATCATGTGACCGTCTTTCTTGAGGGGAGGGAATCTGAGTTGCTCTGTCTAGCTAACGCTTTGCCCATCCTGTTCTCCAAATCCCGGTCCGGCTGCAGAGCAGCAAAACCAGGCACAGTGCAGTAACGACTGGGCCACACAGCAGAGGGAAAAGAAAAAAGTGGCCATGGGATCAGCAGATGGCGAAATGGTTTTATTGCCAGACTCCCACATAGTCGACTGTGGTTGAGTTCCAGACCCAGTGGTTTAAAACACACACCAGGCACATGTGCATGTGTGCCCAAGATTCCAAGAGGAGAATGGAGGAGAAGGGATTGTGGTGTGGCCATCCCTCCTGGGGGACTTACTCATTCAGAAATATTTCCAAGCTCTAAACAAAGGAATTTCATGGTTAATTTTAAGTGATTTCTCACTTTCTCTGTCTCTCCAGTGAGCACACACACCCTATAGCAAAAATCTCTCTCTAAAAAAAAAAAAAAAGTGTCCAGAACTGGTTTCTCTGTAAGTCATTCCTCCAATAATCTCTATAATTTTGGAGCCCTCGTTATCTACATTAAATATTCTCTGGAAAAAGATGGGAGAGAGAAAGTGTTCGGAGGGGCAGGGACACTGGGCAGGAAGAATGCAGTAATCATTTATTTAATAAATATCTTTTGAGTGTCTGTAAGACTGAACTGGATAACACTTGGTTCCAGGAAGCCCAGTGGAAAGTTAGCCTCCCACCAACTTTGGCCTAAGATTGTTAACACCCGTTTTTCAACTTTTAGATGTTTGGGTCTGTGTGAGGAAAGCCAGGATTCAGAGCAGTGACCCAGGCACCCCAAGAGCTTCCACTAGCACAGACAGATGAATTAAAATGTTCATGAAACTGTCTGGTCATGGGAACGTGGACTTACTCATTCAGAAATGTTTCCACCCACCTCTAAACAAAGGGGTTTCGTGGTTAATTTTAAGTTCACTTTTCCCTAAACAGGACATTCCATTCCCCATCTAAGTCCTTACTGTAAAAGATTCTTGTCAACGAGGGTAGATAAGTCAACAAGAATTGAAAAGAAATAAACAACCGTGGAGATATTATTTGGTGGTAGACAATCTGATCATTTCCTGCTTGCACAATCTGCACGTACCTGCAAAACAGCAAAAGATATGCCAAATACAGGATGCGAGTAAGGGAAACATGCAATGAAGCTTACTGTTTTTATGTTTCTGGGTGAGGAACTTGGGGAAAATCCTAGAGTAGGTTACTGTATAGCAATTGTAATGAGAGTTAGCATACTTGGCACCACTGTTACGCACCTCATATATAGTAATTTATTTAAATAAGATATAAGTACATCCATGGGCACATATATAGACACACACACACACGTACTACACATATATAGCATATTACTCTAAGAGGTAGAGGTGATTATCACACTCATTTTACAGATGAGGAAACTGAGTCAAACCTTTTGATTATACAACCCAATCTGAATTTTTTTTTTAGAGGATTTTTCTATAGGGCATGTGCACTCACCAGAAAGATGGAGAGAAACAGAGAGACAAAAAGCGAGAAATCACCCCCACGGGGGGATGGCCACGCCACAATCCCTTCTCCTGCATTCTTCTCTTGGGATCTTGGGCACACATGCACATGTGCCTGGTGTGAGTTTAAGCCACCGGGTCCGGGACTCGAACCACAGTCGACTACATGGGAGTCCAGTGACATAGCCATTACACCAACTGCTTGGTCCTCTAACCCAATCTGTTTTTATAAGAACTTTTGGGGCATGGTAGCACCTGCCCTATGGCAAAAAGAAAAAAAGAATCTACCGGAGGCCGGAGGATTGTGGCATTGAGTCCCTCTCTCTCTCTCCCTCTCTGTCTTTTTAAACAAGTATGATTTGGGGCCGGCAGATGGCGTGGTGATCAAAGCACTAGACTCCCATATGGCCGACCATGGTTCAAGTCCCAGGCCTAGTGCTTGCTTCACTTTTCCTCTCTCTCTCTCTCTCTCTCTCTCTCTCTCTCTCTCTCTCTCTCTCTCTCTCTCTCTCCCCCTGATCAATTTTTTTTAAATAGAAGAATTCTAAAACACATTTTTCAATTACAAAAATCTTTTGGTGGCTTAATAAGTCAATATTTTAAAAGTAAAATATGAAGAAATAAATCAGTAAAATACTTAATAGTCCCAACGCAAATAGTCTGGCTTTAAAATAGATTTTGGGAGGCCTGAATTACTTAATCATTTAAGTAGGTTTAACTTTACATTGTAAACCAGCTACAACCAAATCATGCATAAAGCTGTCAATCACTTATAAAGTTCCTTAAGGGAGGCCAGCAGGTAGTGTGGTGACTGGGGCACTGGACTCCCACATGGCTGATTGTGGTTCAAGTTCCATACCTGGCAGCTTGCTTTCTCATTTTCCCTCTTTCTCTCTCTGATGAGTGCACATGCCTTAGAGCTAATTAAAAATAATAATAGTAAATAAAATTCAATAAATAATTCTTCCAAAAAAAATTCCTTAAGGAGGTTAATTCTTACATTCCATTGGGGAACTCAGCCAGGAGACATTTTTTTAATTTTATTTATTTATTCATTTTATTTTAATTTGACCAGAGAGAGACAGAGAGAGAGAGAGAGAGAAGGAAAATGAGAAAGCAAGCCACCAGGTCCAGGACTCAAACCGTGGTAAGCCATGTGGGAGTGTCCAGCGCTTTAACCAGCACGTCACCTGCTGATCCCAGCCAGGAGACTTTTTAACTTGAGCACACACATGGCAGGGGAGCATAATTGTACCAAGCCGAGATCAAATCCAACAACTGAGAAGTCATTTGGTCAAGAAAATCATTCAAGGATCACAGCAGAATTGCTTGTTAAAAACGATCATAAACTATGGTGCCAATATTGATGTTTGTGAACATTTTATTATTGTCAGTTTAGTGGATGGCTTAGTAGACTATTTATCTGTCCCAGCCCCACCCCAACTTGGCTCTAATGATTGGCCTATAAAATTACTGAAATCAGACCATGCTGTAAAATTCGGAGCTGAGCAGCCCCCTGAGGACTTCGCAGTAAAGCCAACAGTCAACACAAACTGTCTTATTGGAGGGTGACAGTGTCATGTGGAATGGCAGAAGGAATGAAATTGCCTTTAGCAAGAATATACAATGAGGTAGTTTGAGAGCCGCAGGAGAGGAAGAGGCATCTCCATGTTCAGCGTAGCAGTAACTAATGTGGGTGATGCTGTCCCCTGCATCCCCTTCTACTTACTAGTTGAGCGCGTCCTCTTCTCAGCCCTCCAGGACTTTCTCCAGGCCCTTGTACAGAAGAAAACATCCCTTTGTTGCTCTGCCCGCCAGCCCCCAGACGCATCTCTTCCCTGCTTTTCCTAATCACACTGCCTTTGCCTCTTTCAGTATTGTCTTGTTCAGTGTGTCTGGAGCCACAAGAGCAGAAAGCGAATGTCCCCAGTGAGCGAGCAGGTGGCAAGGTCACCCCAAAGCCTGAGGAGGGCCCCAGGCTGCTGCCTGGCCGCACACAACCTGCACGTTCCAATCTCCCCGCGGTGCTCCTGTGTGACGCTTGCCAAGCACAGTGTGCCGTATTTGTGGCATGCTAGCAGGGTGACTAGTTGGACCAGCTATGCCAACAGTGGAAGTTGTTAAGTGTTAAAGGGAACATACAAAGTTAGTTGGTTTTTTTGTTGTTGTTTTTGTTTTTGTTTTCTTTTGTTTTGTTTCATTTCATTTGGTTTTGGTTTTGGTTTTGGTTTTGGTTTGTTTTTAGCCAGAGGGTGTGTGCTCGCCAGAAAGAGACAGAGAGACAGAAAGAGAGGGAGAGAAGATAGGTACTCACGCCCCCATGGGGAGTGGTCACGCTACAACCCCTTCTCCTCCATCTCTCCCTCTCCCTTTGGAATTTGGGCACACACATAGGCACCCAGTGTGTTTCTCAAGCTACCAGGCCTAAAATTCAAACTGCACTTTTGGTCACATGGATCTGGTTACCTTGACCACCAGGCCATGCAGCTGGCCCTAAAGTTAGTTTTTTAACACAGGTTTACAGGGGAATGAGATAATCTGAAAACAAAATTTGTGGACTAGAATAAAATACATTTAACTAGTTAAAGTGGATTCCTCTGGAAATCGAGAAACTGGGACAGGCTAGAACAACTTACTGGTCACTGTCATTAAATACCTTTATAAGTTTTTTTTTTTTTTTTTTTTTTTTGATAGAGAGATTTGTGCTATAGTGTGTATGCACTCACTGGAGAGGCAGACAGAGAGACAAAAAGGGAGAAATCACCCCGCCAACCAGGCAATGGCCATGTGGCAATCCCTTCTCCTCCATTCTGCTCTCAGGTTTGGGTACACACACACACTCACCTGTTGTGAGTTTTAAGCCACTAGGTCCAGGACTCAAACCATAATCAGCTATATGAGAGTCCAGCAACATAACCATTATATAACCATTATACCATCTGCTGGTCCGAAAGTTTTGGATTTTTTAACATATATATGTTCGTCAGTGTTTTTTTTGTTGTTGTTGTTGTTTCTGTTTTTGTTTTTTTACTTTTTAAAAAATTTATTTATTGGGACAGCAGGTGGTTTGGTGGTTAAGGTGCTGGACACATCCACAAGGCCAACCACAGTTCAAGTCCTGGATCTGGGGCCTTGCTTTCTCACTTTCTCTCTCTCTCTCTGTGTTTCTCTCTGGCCAAATTAAAATAAATGAATGAATAGATTGAATAAATAGTTTTTAGGGACCACCAGATGGCATAATGGTTACGTCACTGGACTCCCACATAGTTTATTGCAGTTCAAGTCCTGAACCCAGTGGCTTAAAACTCACTCCAGGCCTGTGTGCATGCATGCCCAAAAGCCTGAGAGGAGAATGGAGGAGAAAGGATTGTAGCGTGGCCATCTTTCTAGAGGGTGATTTCTCGATTTCTGCTTCTCTGTCTCTCCAGTAAGCACATGCGCACTATAGCAAAAATCTCTCTTTAAAAAAAGAGAATAAATAGTTCTTTAAATTAATTTATTTATTTATTTATTTATTTATTTATTTATTTATTTATTTGCCAAAGGGTGCGTGTATTCACCAGAAAGAGATAGAGACAGAGGTAGAGAAGGAGAAAGCACCCCCACGGGGGAGTGGTCCAATGAGGTAAACCCACAGTCCCTTCTTCATTTCTCTATCCTGCCTGGATCTGAGGCACACAGGCGCATGTGCCAAGAGTGTCTTTCTAGTCACTGGGGCTTGGATTTGAACCACAGTTAGCCCTTTGGGATCCGTCTCCATTAACTACTAGACTACAGGGCTAGCCCTTATTTATTTCTTCCATGAGAGAGACAGAGAAAATGAGAGAGACAGAAACAGAGAGACAGGGATTTGATGTCCCCAACAGAGTCTTGGCACCACGATCCACCCCAACCTCAGCCAACCCCAGATCACTATGCGTTGAGTGCTGAGCAGACCCAGGGAACGCCTGGGATGCAAGCCGGAACCCTCCACGTGGTCAGCTTCATAGAGCATTGCGTTTTGTTGCTTTGTCACTGTCAGATCCCTGTTTTTGTTGTTATTGTTTTAATTAGTTTGTAAAGGCACAGTGGGGAGTGAGGCCTTGGAGGGGGGGTCATCTATCTGAAGCATGAGATGTAAGAAATAATTTTTTTTTAATGGAATCCTTGACAGCTGTTTGTCTGTGTCTCTCCTGGGTCTCCCTGAAGTCCTCTCAAATGAAGGCACTGCAGCCGCCATTCCCCGTGTTTGCCCACAGAATGGGTGCGAGAGTGGGCAGCAGGTGGGACTAGCCTTCAGGCTGCCTCTGACTCACAGATCGCATATCCTCGCACAAGTACTACTCCTTCAGTGCTCTTGCCCTCCAGGTATCTTGCACTCAATAATATTCACATTTATTGAGCTTTGACTAAATATATAGCTATACTAAGTGCTTTAAACTCATACCCAAGATCCTGGGGGGAGAATGGAGGAGAAGGGGTTGTGGCATGACCATCTCCCTTGGGGGGTGATTTCTCACTTTCCCTCTCATTTTCCCTGTCTCTCTCTCTCTCTCTGTCTCCAACAAGCGCATGCACCCCAAGGCAAAAAATATTTAAAACAAACAAAAACTCATACTCTAATTTATGAGCATTGACAGGTGTGAAAGCTGAAGCTAAGAGAAGCTGGGTGGTTACATGGCTGTGGAGCGCTGGCGCTGGGGTTTAGATCCTGGTGTGTCTAAAGCCTGCTCTTTGATTCCAACGGTACACTCCCTTATCCTCTGGGTTGCTCTCTTGTATTACCTACTGTCATCAGGAAAAAATAACTCTACGGAATATCCACGCACTACCTCCTCCCCACTCATTATTACCACCTCCATGCACACGCACACACACATGCACTGACACACACACACGCACACACACACACACACACAGAAACACACATACCAGAGCCCTGACAACTATAGATTCCACTGTTGGGAAATTTACTTCTTTTCTTCCTTGGACATTGTGGTTTGGCTTTTTATTTCATCTCTTATTAGGGATATCTAAGAGACTCGCTGGAAAGTAGAATAGGAAGACCTACCTAGTGGATGCCTGGTTAGTGAACAGGAAAGAATGAGCTCTCACATAGGGAGGCCAGACAGGGTTGAGCAGTGTGTAGTCCAGAGTGAAATGGAGAACGGAGGTAGGAAATGAAACTGGCCAGCAACAGGCTTAACGAGGAAAGGAGGCAGACACCAGGATCTGGGGAGCTCAGGAGGAGATGGACACGTCTTAGTCTACTTGGGCTCCTATAAACCAGTTATCATAGCCTGGATGACTTGAACGACACTTCCTTATCATAGCTCTGGAGGCTAGGAAGCCCCAGTCAAGATGCCAAGATTTGCTGTCTGGTGGGGGCTTGATTCCTGGTTTGCAGACGGCCACTTTCTGATTGTGTGCTCAAATGGCAGAGAGCAGAAAGGAAGCAAACTTTCTCTGTGTCTCTTTTTATTATATTGGGGATTAGGATTTTTACATGAATTGGGAGAGGAAAAGGTAAACACCCAGCCCACAGCAGAACATTTTTTGCTTCAAAATTTACAAAGCAACTATAGAAATAGCAAAGTCAATCATCTCCTGCCCCTTGCTTCCCTGGTTAATCAATGGCCTGAAAATAAATAACTAAATTACTGTCTCCTCTCAGCCATCCCACTGTGAAAAAACAAACAAGTGCAGTCTGTGTCGAGGGAAAAAGAGCATATCTTTGGTTTCCAGTCTTGAAAGTATTTGCCACGGTCCTACAAAGGGACACACATGCACACACACACACACACACACACACACACACAGAGGCACACAGAATTTAAGCAGGAAAATTATCTAGATCGATATCTCAGTGTCTTTTAAGTTTCCTAGAGCTTGTGTCTCAGGCAGAAAAGATACTGTTTTTAAGTTCTGACAGAAGGCTGGCTTGAAAGAGAAACTTTGAAGGATTTAAACAGCTTTTCAAATAAGGCAAAATTCAAACTATCCAGAAGATTCCTATTAATTTTATTTCTCCTCACTCTTTTTTTTTTTTTTTTTGTATTTTCTCTTTTTTCCCTCCCTTGCTACACCCTCTGGTTATCTTTTTCTACTCTTTCTTCTTTTCTTCTGTTCTTTCTCCAAAAAACCGTTGGAGCAGCCGGTAGCATCGTCTTAACTGTAGCCCAGTGTTTGGAGAATTAGAGAAAATAAAGGCCGTACCTCCTAAGAAGTCTGTCTGCCTGGAAAAAAAATCCAAGTCAAAGCCATGGGAACAGACTATCTGGAGCTATCAGAGAACAGCTCAAAATCAGGGAGATGAGAAGAGGTGCTTCTTTGGGGGTGCTTCCACTTAGCAGGTAGATGGTAACTGATATTCAAGTGTGTTAGCGAGGTTGGCACTGTGAGCTCAGTAGTTCTCGGTAAACACCTGACCGTCCGCAAGGTAATGATAACCGCTGAGGTGACGGAATGTTTAGTGCCCTCGTTTGATCATTACACATTGTAGTCACATATTTAAAAATCACACTGTACCCCATAAATATGTACAAATGTTGCTGTGTCTCCCCCCTTCCCTCAGCGTTCAGTCATACATTGCCAGCCACAACCACATGCTCATCCAATGTGGCTTTAGACAGAGGTTCTCAACTTTGGTTGCATCATTTGGGATTTGGGACAAATTAGAACCTCAGGCCCCTTCTCAGATGTACCGACACAGACTGCTTTTTAACCTGCATTCCCCACATGTGACTCCCGTGCACACGAAGGTTTGAGAAGGCCTCTCTGATAAGATCATCTCACCCAAACCTCCCAAACCAGTGGGGCAGTAATTATTCCCTGTCTCACAGATGAGGCAACTGAGACAGGCAGAAACAACCACACAGCTAGATCCAAGCCACAACTAGTCACTGACAAGCCACGGCTGGTCCCAGAGCTGTGGACTCCAAGGCCAGAGGGCTTTCCACCTCACAACGCAGGCTCTGATGAGGATGTTTGGCTTTGGGGTTTCTTTTTTTTTAATCAGGGGTTGGGTTTTCATTTAATTAAGAAAAAAATTGTGGGGCCAGCAGGTAGCACGGTGGTTAAGGCACTGGACACCCAAATGGCTGACTGCAGTTCGAGTCCCGGAACACCAGTGCCTTGAAAATCATGCTGCGCATGTGTGGTACATGCCGAAAATTCTGAGAGGAGAATGGAGGAGAACAGATTTCAGTGTGGCCGTCCCTCTGGGGGATGATTTCTCACTTTCCCTCTCTCTGTCTCCTCTCTCTTTGACAAGCACACGTACCCAATGGCAAAAACCTAAAATTAGTAAATAAAGAAATAATTTGCCAAAGGGCACGTGCACTTGCCAGAGAGAGAAAAGGAGACAAAATACATCCCCCTGCGGGGGAGCGTGGCCACCCCATAATCCCTTCGCCTCCCCTTCTCCATGCTACTGAGATTTGGGCACTCACATGCATGCACATGTATCTGGCATGTTTTTCAAGCCACCAGGGTGGGGATTTGAACCATAGTTGGCCATGTGTGATCCAGCTCCCTTAACCACTGCATTGAGAGCCGACCTTAGAGTGTTTGTGGGGTTTTTATTGTTATTGAGAGCATAGTGTTCATCATTTATTTTACATCTTCCACACAAAGCAGATTCTCAGAAATCATTCTTAACAAATTAACTGCAAGCTAAAGTAAAGTTGCGCCGTCCAGAAAATGAAGACGATGAAAAGTAAGATTTCCACTGATAGAGACTCTCACAAGAAAGCCAGAAAAAGGCTTCCATCTATGGATTTCTGGTAACCCTGGAAACCTGCACCTCTGTAGCACAGAAATACAAATCCTCAAAGGACTGGGATGAAGATTAGTAACATAATTAGGGAGAGGGCAGATAGACCCTTTTGAGAAAGAAATCAATGCCCACACATCTGCAGAATACCAATATAGAAGCATCCTTTCCCCTGGCCCCCACCTCACGATGCCCTGCGGCAAAACACCGTGGCCGTAGCCTCGGTGGACTCAAGTATCAGGGGCCTGGGCTAATGATATCACCCTACCACCCTGCACTCCGTCCTGCCTGACCCAAACTCCCGGCCCCACCAGCTCAGGCCGTACCAGAGACTGAAGGAGCAGTCGCACGTGAAGGATGAGCATTGGAACTGGCGGCGGAGGCTGATTAGCTGCATGATCTTAGGTAAGTCACTAACCTTAGCTGGGAATTTCCCTTTCCACATCCATCCCATGGGGAATAATAAGCCCGTCCTGCCTCCATCCTAGACTTTTTGAGTAGTAAGTAGACAGTGTTTAATATGTAAGTGTTTAGGAAATCGTGAAGGCTGATGATAAACTATAACCAGAGTTATAATTACTTTTTTCTCCTGGCCATGGAGGCACAGACAACTGAGACCCAGATTCATACTGTCTTGCTAAAAGTGACTCAGAACTTGAGACCAGCAGATGGCATAATGGTTACTTCATTGGACTTCCACATAATTGACCATAGTTCAGTTCCTGGACTCTGTGGCTTAAAACTCACGTCGGGCGCATGTGCGTGCGTGCCCAAAATCCTGAGAGGAGAATGGAGGAGAAGGGATTGCAGCATGGCCATCCCCCTGGGGGGTGATTTCTTGCTTTCTGTGTCTCTCTGTCTCTCTGGCAAGTGCACACATCCTATAGTAAAAATTTCTCTTAAGAAAAAAAAAAAGTGGCTCAGTACAAGCCATCAGCTTCTGGGCTGCTTGAATCATGGGTCAAGCTGGGTGCTCACAAATACTTGAAAAGACTATCAATGAGCCAGCCAATGCATGCTGGTGATGGTGACTGAATCCTACATGGCGCACTGTACAATTCGAGTCCTCGACCCAATGGCTTGAAAAACCCACTGGCGTGTGTGTGTGTGTGTTGTGTGTGTGTGTGTCCAAAATTCTGAAAGGAGAAATTGAGAAGAGTTAACAACATGGCCATCCCCCATGAGATATGTGTGTGTCCCTCTCCAGTGAGTGTACACGCCCTCTGGCAAAATTTAAAACAAAACAAAGCAAAACTAGTAGTAAAGCAGGGAAGGACCCCTTCAAAAAGGCTCCCCAGCTCCCTCCACTGACCAGCTACATTGTCTCATATTCCACTATTAGGTATTTGCTTAATCAAAGCATTGTCCTTGAGAAGCTTTGAAATGCAAATTTTCTTGAGAAAGGTAATATATTAACTGGTTATCATTCAATTATGCATTAGTCTGAATTAGTAGATCCACAGATTCTTCAGATACTAGGGTGGTTTTTTTTTTAGAATAATTTATTTAATGTTATTTATGATTATTATTTTTATTTGCCATGGGGCACATGTACTCACCAGAGAGATGAAGTGGGTGGGGGAACGGGACCAAGCTACTTGGTCCAGAACTCAAACCACTGTTAATCAGATACTGGTCTTAAGCAAATTCCATAATCAAAGGTTCCGATCAAGATAATTAAATGGTAATTTTGGAGCCAGCAGGTGGCATGGGGGTTAAGATGCTGGACTCTCACATAGCTGACTATGGTTTGAGTCCCAGACCTGGTGCCTTGCTTTCTCACTTGCTCTTTCTCTCTGTCTCTCTCTAGTTCAATTTTTTAAAATAATAATAATAACAACAGGACCAACAGTTGGTATAATGGCTATGTCACTGGACCCCCATGTAGTCGGACCTGGTGGCTTGCTTTCTCACTTTCTCTCTCTCTCTCGTCAAGTTAAAATAAATGAATGAATAAATAAAATTACATAAATAATTCTTTTTAAAAAATTAAGTGGGTTGGAATGTTTTTATACAATATGTTATCTATAAAAAAAACAAACAAACAAACAGAAAACACTCAAGTTCCTAAAAATGATCCTTTAAGGCCATAGACCTATTTTCCAGAACCCTTCACTGGTACAAAATGCTGTCTCAGTTTCCCCACCATGATCGGTGTCTGGAGAGCTGAAGACAAGACAGCACTGACGAGGGGACAGCACTGACGAGGGGACAGCACTGATCTAAGCAAACCCAAAGTGGATTGCTTACACTGCCTGGATGGACCCTAACAGGTTCTGTTCCCTAAGCCTGCACATCTGTGAACCTCTAAGCCAGCCACCTCATCTGTGTCCCGGCTAGCTGCCTATCCCCACTTCCCCTCAGTGACAGTGGGCTGAGCAGGGATCCCCCTCCACCTGACTGTCCATGCAATTGCCCTTAGTCCTGCCCTTGCTCTGCGTCCCTGTGCTCGTCCAGTTCTGGTGGAGTCTAGCTCATGGGTCTTCCCTGTCATTCTGGCCCTTCTCCCAAGCAGTGCTCTGGGCCCCTGGATTTCGATCCCCATTGTGATCTGTAGATCACTTAACTCATTGTAGCAGACTGGATTTCCTCAGCACCAAATATTCTGGCTCCCCTGCCTATAACAGAATGTAAAAAGGCTACCCAGGTAGCCTGGGTCACTTGTCCAGTGAAAAGTGGGCAGAAGTGACTCTAAGAACCAGAGCACAGCTTGTCATCTCTCTTGTTTCTTTTCTTCTTTATTTTTTGAGAGGTATTTGCTATAGGGTGCGTGGGTTCGCAGGGGAGACAGAGACAGAGACAGAAAGTGAGAAGTCATCGCCCCCAGGGGGGATGGCCATGCCGTAATCCCTTCTCCTCCATTTTCCTCAACTTTGGGCTTTCATGCACATGTGCCCCACGTGAGTTTTGAGCCTCCAGGTCCAGGACTCAAACTGATCAACTTTGTGGGATTCCAGTAATGTAACCACTATGCCATCTGCTGGTCCCACTGTCTCTCTTGTTTCTGTTTTAGGGAATGTTCCAGGAAAAGGGTGGTCTGTCAGCTTGGTCTCAGCAGAGAAGTGAAACAGTCATAACTAACTCACGTGCAACACAGGAGTGAGAAACAAACCTTTGCTATTAGAAACATTGAGACGGGGAGTCTTACCTGTTACTGTGGCTAATTGAATCACACATCCTCAGATTCCTACCACTCACACCGACTTCAGACAAACAGACTGTCAGATCTGACTCTAGTCCAACACATCCTAATCTTCAGAGAGCAAGGTTAGACCCAGGGGCCAGGACAAAGCAATGACTCCTACGATGATTCTAGAACCCGGCTAATGTAATGTTTTGGGTTCCTTGATTTCATCTGCCTTTCCGGATTAAGGCCCTTAACAAAATCTCATACCAGAGTCTAGCATCCAGCCAGATAACATGGTCCCCTTTGGGTAAGCTAAGCATTAGCATACGAGAATGTCACCATGAACTCTCATCACATGGGTCTCTTTTAAAAAGAAATCACCCATCTGGCCTTACCCAGGCCATCTACTTGTCTAGTAAATTGCCAACTTCCATCCAATATCACAAAATTGAATGTGTAAAAACCCAGCAGTAATCATTAGAGGTGTTACTTTCTATGTCAACTTTTCTTCACATATGGATTTTCATTTCTCTTCTTTATCACCTTCTCAATCATGAAAATAAGGAGGTAAGGTTGGAAGAACACAGCTCCAGAGTCTGACAAACATGGGTCCCAATTATGCCACATTCCCCAGTGCAACCTAGGAATGTTGTCCCCTTCTCCAGGCTTCACCTCTGCTTCTGTAAGTCTGGAATAACTATCCAGGGATTGCTGTGAGGGGTATGTGGCATGGGGCAAAATGGCAGCCACTCCTGTCACCATATATTCTAAGCACTGGATTTCCTCCTTATTGATAACAAGATAAGCCCCAAAGATGTAAGGAGACATATCCTTTCTTTAAAAATATTTAGTATTTATTTATTTATCTATTTATTTGTTGTGATTTTCAAGCCACCAGGTCCAAGACTTGAACTGCAGTTGGCCATGTGGGAATCAAGCGCCTTACCCACCACAACACCTACGGGCCCCAACATGCCTTTCTTTAAGCTAATATGTTGAGATTGTGTATTGTTCTTCCTCATGTCCCACCTCATCTGAGGGTGGAGACAGTGATATACTCCTAAGTGCCACTTAGACAGTAGCTACCAAATGACCTGGAGTATAAGAAACGTTCAGCATATATTGTTAAATAAAGTAATAAATGAATGGATTCAACATGATGAGTCTTAAAATAATTTACCCCTACTTATTCTTTCTACTTCTTTCCTCTTCATTCTCAGTCCATTCATGTGAATTCTGGACTCACAGAAATCATCAAACGAAGGGAATATGAACAGGTGCATATGCATGTGAGTGTGTGTGTGTGTGTGTGTGTGTGTGTGTGTGACCCTGAGGTCCTCAGCAGAGGAGCATTATTATGTCAAACAAAGCATGCTTTTCAATTGTGTTCTGTTGAAATACAATTTGAGAGGAGGGATTCTGCACCTCTGTGGCTAGTTATTGTTCACCGTTCTTTAACTCTGCCATGCCCCAAGGAGTTCGGCAATGAACGGGCTGATTCTGCTGTGTTGGCTGATATTTATTGTGTTCAGGGCGTACACAATTTATTAGCAGAAGTTACAGCCATCCAGTGATTTAAATTATACATGAAGTCATAATAAAAATTTAAAAAGGTAACCAACCTCCCTGCCTGAGTTCGATTTTGTGGAGTGTGAAAAACAACAAGCTTTGGGATAATTTTATCCTGGGTCTTTTCCTTACCTGGTGTCTGGTATCCAAATACACCCCTGTTTCATGTATCTGTCCAACTCTATGGGACTTTTCCATGCTTTCTCCCAAAGTTGGGGATCCAGAGCTTTCTAGGGTATCTCAGCCCTAGAAGTGGTGCTTTGGAGATACAGAGTTGTTGTCTTTGTGAGCACATTCAGTAATTATTGGGTCGTCAGAACCACATGGAAGGTTCCAGGTTCACATGAAGAGACCTCCCTGAGTATGCTGAGCATGCCCAACCCCTGACCTGGGGCTGACTGAAGCTGGGGAGAAATTGTAGCGTCAAGGCCCCACTAGGGGCACTGTTTCTCTAGTTCTTTCTCAATGCCTCCCTTGTCCATGAAATACATAAATTCACTTTTTTTACGTTTCTTAAATAAAATTGATTTTGTAACCATTAAAACTCAATGACACATTTTTGCATTGAAAAACATAGAAAAATATGTCATGATTTTTCAGATGACCCAATATAATAAATAGCAGTGCTTTGCAAATGATATTCTGTGGCCACCTGCCTGAGTCCCAACTCTGGAATGGGTTAAAATGCTGATTTCTGGATTCTATTTTCCATTCTATTCTATTCTATTCTATTCACTCCCATGTGTTTAAACCAAATTTCAGGGACTTGGGGCATACACACACACATGCCCAGCGTGAATTTCAAGCCACTGATTCCAAGACTCTAACTGTAGTTGACCACGTGGGAGTCCAGTACCCTAACCACTACGCCACCTGCTGTCCCCAGGAATCAGTATTTTTAATAAGCTCCCATATAAACCTCCCACACATTAAATAGTGATGATCACTAATACATTTAAGAACATGGGCTCCAGAGTCAAATGGAATCAAGTTTGAATTCTCACTAGCTATGTGGCCTTAGGCAAGTTATTTAACATTCCTAGACCTCAACACACACACACACAGCTGGAAAACGGCCCCGTATGTTTGTTGGAAAGTTAAAATGAAATGAGATTATGCATGTAAAGCAGTGCTTGTCAAACTCTATGTAGGGGAATCACCTGGGAATCTTGTTAACATGCAAATTCTGATTCAGTGGATGTGAGTTGGGGCCTGAGGGTCTGACTTTCTCTAGCAAACTCCCTGGTAAAGCCAAGGCTGCTGATCCTCTGTCCACTTGGAGCGATTACTAGATGCCCAGTAAGTTCTTCTTCTTCTTCTTTTTTTTTTTTTTAAGATAAATTTTTCTGCTATTGGGCATCTGGATTCACCAGAGAAACAGTGAGGGAATCCCCCAGGGGATGTCCATGGGAAAACCCCTTCTCCTCCATTCTCCTCTCAGGATTTTGGGCATACACACCCAGTGTGAGTCTCAAGCCACCAGATCCAGGACTTGAACCACCTTCAGCCACGTGGGAATCTAGCACCTTAACCACTATGCTGCTTGCTGGTCCCACACAGTAAGTTCTTAATCATTGTTAACTCTCCCATTATTCAGTTGGATGAGGACGGAGAGTGTGCAGTGGTTTTTCCCAAACCCTCCTCACTCATTAGAATTACAGGTACTACTCTGAAAATGCAGATGCCGAGGCACCCAGCTCTGAAGATTCTGTTTCAGGACCTTTAGGGTGGAACCCAGAAATCTATGTTTTCAAAGTGCTACAAATGATCCAGATTGGGGAACAGCTGGATTTAGAGGAATAACTAATTTGGGTAAGGGGCCAGCTGTTGGAGCAGTGGTCAAGTGCACTACTCGGCGAGGCTGAACCACACGGAAGGTTCCAGGTTCACATGCAGAGACCTCCCTGAGTATGCTGAGCATGTCTGACCCCTGACCTGGGGCTGACTGAAGCTGGGGAGAAACTATAGCGTTAAGGCCCCACTGGGGGTACTGTTTCTCTAGTTTTTTTCACTGCCTCCCTTGTCACTTTTTTTTAAGTTTCTTAGATAAAATTGATTTTGTAACCATTAAAAGAGTGTCCAAATGCCTCTCCCACCCCCAGTACACAATTTTTATTCGTCGTGATGTCAATCATAAGTTTACTTCTGAGCAATGGCCATCAAAAGAGGAGAACATACAAGTTTGGCCTTGGATCCTAGATTGCTCTGGACCCTGAAGCAATTCTAGGGCCAGTCTCCACTGTTCTTCTTTTACCTAAGAGATAAACACAGGAGCGATCCACATCCATCACTTACTAGCATGGGATTCTGGGAATGGTACTTTAACTCCCTTCCCTCAGATCACTGATCTACAAAATGGGGATGATATCTAACCCTACAAACATGAGCATGAAATGAATAGTTTATAATCTTGATACTCAGATTGTGGTCTGTGAATCATCAGCATCAGCTGAAAGTGTGTTTGAAATGCACAAACTCAGATCTACAAATCTGTATTTAAAAAAAAAAAAAACAGTTGCCAGGACCAATAGTTGGTGTGATGGCTATGTCACTGGACTCCCATGTAGTCTACTGTGATTCAAATCCTGGACTCGGTGGCTTAAACTCACACCTGGCGCATGTGCGTGCGTGTCCAAAACCTTGAGAGGAGAATGGAGGAGAAGAGATTGCGGCATGACCATCCCCCCTAGGGGGTGATTTCTCACTTTCTGTCTCTCTATTTCTCTCTGTCTTTCTGGTGAGTGCACATGCCCGACAGCAAAAACTTCTCAAAAAAAAAACAAAACAAACAAAAACAAAAAACAGTTGTCAGAGAGCTCATGTGCTCACCACAGATAGACAGAAAGAGAGAAAAAACTTCCCATGCGGTATGGTCACATCGCAGTCCCTTCTCCTTCATTTCTCTTCTCAGGATTTGAGGCACCCATGCACATGCACCCAGCATGGTTTTCAAGCTTCCAGGTTTGAGACAAACCACACAGTTGGCCATGTGAGATCCAACCGCCTTAACAACCAGGCCACGGGCTGGTCCCCAAAATCTGCATTTTAATGAGATACGCTGTCACATTCACACACATATGTGTGCACACACATACAGTGATTCCTATGTGAAGTTTGCAGAACACTGTTTTATGACATTAAAAAAATTACAGGGGAGAATTATAAGTTGAACTAGTCCTTGTTCTTTAGAGTCTTGCAGTGTGAGTGGAAAGGAATAAGCTTTATATTACATCAAACAATTAGAGTTGGGTACAAAGCCAACAAAATCAAGTGCTAAGTTGTGTCTATACTTTTCTAGAAATAAGAACTATTAAAAAAAATTTAAAAAGGCTCAGCCACAGTAGAATTGCAAATGCCCTGCAAGGTGGGAAGCCGTAGGGTGTGTGTGCCCCAAACTCCAGCAGGATGGAGAAATAAAGGAGAAGGGATCTTGGTATAACCATTCCCCAAGGGAAAATGCTACCTCCCTCTTCCTGTCTCTCTGTGTCTTTCTGGCAAACGCACATACCCTCTGTCAAAAAATAAATAAATAAATAAAATAAACTGAACATTCAGGCCACCCAGACTGCACCAGGAAAGGATAAATATCCTAGTACTCCTTAACCCATCTGTGGCACAGTGTTGGGAAGGGCTACCCTAACTCATTCCCATTTACTTAGGAACCTGAGGACATCTTTAGTACCTGATGTGCACAGGGGTGAGGGTGGATAGAAACACACCTTGTCTGCACACCGGTATAGCACAACGTTGAAGCGACCTGACATATGTCCACCAATCCTGCGGAGTGGGAAGGGCAATGGCTGGAGGATTTTCTGGGCAAGCTGAGAAGCCTCTCTGTGTAAGCCTTTCCGCCTCTCTGGAACTATGTCAGTGTGTTCATCTATGTGGCTCTCCTTGGAGCAGAACAACTGAGCGCACAGCTTCCAGGAGCTACACAATGTTTTCCCTCTGGCACCCGCTGTATGCATAGCTGTTTAACAACTGTGTCGGCTCACCCTTCCATGAACTCCCCAGGTAATTGCTTTCAGGGCACTTTGCCTTCATATAGCGTTCCTACTCCCCAGATCCGTGGGACTCACGTGTGATGGGCCAAGTAAGGCTATACCACCAGGAGTATGATATAGAGGTATGATATAAAACTTGGTGAGACATTTGTCTACAAAGAAAAACTATTCCTAATACACATTACCAAAAAGCCTGAGCAGGCTCAGTATTCAAGCACCTATTCACATAACTACAGTCTTACATTGGAGAAATCAAAACCCTCTGGGAAAATGAATATATTTTCACAAACAAATTTACTTTCCATTATAAATCCCTAGAGGGCAGAAAACAGGCTTTTCCTGGGGTTTGCTGTCTCATGGACTTCAGTACAGAATTACGCCCAGAGCCAACATTCCAAAAGATGCACTCATCTCCTTGTCCCATTAACTATACATATATAAATCTAGAAATGAAAAATTATTGATGATGGGACCAGCAGTTAGCGTAATGGCTATGTCGCTGGACTCCCATGTAGTAGACTGTGGTTCACATCCCGGACCCGGTGGCTTAAAACTCACGCTGGGCGCGTGTGCGTGTGTGCCCAAGATCCCAAGAGGAGAATGGAAGAGAAGGGATTGTGGTGTGGCCATCCCCCCTGGCGGGGTGATTTCTCACTTCCTGTCTCTCTGTCTCTCTCTGTCTGTCTGGCGAGCGCACGCACCCTATAGCAAAAACCTCTAAAAATAAAAATTATTGATGATAATATGCCAATAACATGATTAAGCCACTATGCAGTAAATTCTGGATGGGAAACCACATTTTGTATGCTGTGATGATGCTTAGGGGATGAATGTAAATAAATTAATTAAAAAAAAGTTTCAGGAGAAAAAAACACATGAAAACTGTTTTTCTTGAAATAAAAAAAAAATGTATATTTGATGACTGCAGTAAGTATATAGCCCCAGCTAGGTGTTACTTTATAGTATGTTCATTCTACTCACTGAGGTTTATGCCTAAAGTCAGACTTGTGTTCATGGACATGTATATATCAGCTGCACTTGTTATTGGAAATATTTAGACTAATTAAGTTCATCAGCAAATCAATAAAATGGGGGGAGGCATAGAAAGCAACCATGGATACCAGAGACAGTGTAGGAAGAGGGTGGGACACGGCACAGGGTGAGAGATAGGGAATCAAGGATGCAAAAAAAAAAAAAAAAAAAAAAAGCAAAATATACAGGAAACTAGAAATGGAAAATTATTTGTTGATGATAACATGTATGTTGATGTGCTTGATGGAGCCAATATACAATGTATTCTGGATGGGAAATCTCATTTTGTATGCTGTAATGATGTATAGAGAATGAATGTAAATAAATAAATTTAAATTAAAAATAAAGAGATCTCAAACTATAAAAAGAAGAAAACCTGGAAATTAATGAAAAGTTTATCAATTGGTACTAGATAAGTGATTTAGGAAATCTAAGTACAATAGAATAAAACACAATGATTAAAATTGAAGAGTCTATATTTATGTGGTAATGCATCTACAATAAAAAGCAAAACACAATAAAATGCAGCATAATAAAATGCTGACTAAAAATGGTTAAAACGGCTTTACCTATACAAGATTTTAAGATATTTTTTGTGTTCCTCTTTACAATATTCTATATTGTTTTTTTTTGCAATAAAACTTGTTTAATGGTATTTTCCACTTTGAGTCACTGCCAAAAGACAAGCTGCTCCTCCCTGAAGCCTTTTTAGACTTTTTGAATTATGATTTATCATTTAATTCCAGGTTCTTTCAAGACTCCTCCTTGTCCCATTAACCTCCCTTTATCCCCACCCTGCCACAAACATCAACTCAAATCTCAACTCTGCCATTTACTAGCTGCTTGCTTTTGAGCAATATATTTAATCTTCATAGAATGTTCCTTCACCTGTAAAATGCCAACATTAGCCTCAGCAGGCGGTTATGAGGATCAATGTAGAGATGATATGCCTGGCCCAGAACAGGTACTAAGAGCTAGTCTGTTACTGCGCGTGTACTACCCTGTGACTTTCCTAAGGTAGGCTCACTACGCTATGCATGCTTAGAGAAGACGGCAGGAGGCCCATTTTTATTGATAGCAAGCGCGCTGCCTTTGTGTTTTTCCTATGTCTGGTGACCTCCAGCTCTCTTCTAATGCAGGAGAATTTGCCAGAGCAGGTGAAGAAAATCCCGCAGCGTCTTGAGCGCCCGCGAACACCCCAAAGTTTGGCGAATCCGCCCTCTAGTGGCAGGCGTTATCATTTCTGCAATTTCTTTTCCAACTGGAGTTGAAAGAAAGTGCGGGTAAATTTTGCCACCTGAGATAGTCGCCTCACCTCCTACTATGGGTCCTGCCGCCAGGTGTAAAGGTAGGATAATGGCTAAAACTGGCCCCTTGCTCACGTCCTGTGTTAAGGCTTTGAAAGTCCTTAAAATGCAAGCACGTATTTTTTTTTTTTAAGTGATCTAACTGACTCCTGTAGCGGGAATGAAGAAGCCCAAGCAATGAGAGGAGAGTAAGTTACTCTTACCGCGGTGAGAGTCTGGAAAGCACATGGGAAGGTAGCCATACAGGCGAGCCACGAATGCACCCGGGACCATTCCAGGAGTGAAGGGCACGAGGACCAAGAGCCAAACAAGCTTCCTCTGCTCCTTCAAAAATTGCGATTGCCTAACTAGGAGTAAGACCTCAAAACAGGTGGATGTAATGAACTGAAACACAGGTCTCGAAGGAAAAGAATGGACCTCTTCCCAGCTCCAGGCATAAGTCATGTGTTAGCATGCATTTGTGTTGGCATAAAGAGCATTAGATTTGGGGTCAAAACACTAGGGACTGAGTGCCATTCTGGCCATGGACAAGGTGTAGCTTTTAAGTCTTTTTCAGCCCATGCTCTCCGGCCCGGCACTCTTAATCTCACTCCTGATAGCAGTTTTAAATTATCCTATTGAGAGACCAGCAGTTAGCGTAATGGCTATGTCGTTGGACTCCACATAATCGACTGCGGTTCGCATCCCGGACCTGGTGGCTTAAACTCACGCCAGGCGCGTGTGCGTGCGTGCCCAAGATCCAAAGAAGAGAATGGAAGAGAAAGGATTGCGGCCTGGTCATCCCCCCCTGGGGGGTGATTTCTCACTTTCTATCTCTCTGTCTGTCTGGTGAGTGCACGTGCCCTATAGCAAAAACCTCTCAAAAAAAAAAAAAAAAAAGAAGAAGAATTAAAAAAAATTATCCTGTTGAGATTCTGCCACTGTTTAAGGTCTTGCCATGTTTATGCTAGGGAGAGAGAGGACAGTGGGCAGATGGTGAGATGGACGTTCTTTGATTTCTTCTGTTCCTGCAGAGGTCTCATTTCTTCTGGATTTTATTTGTAAGAATTTTTGAGGGTTCTTTCCCACTGAAATGTTGCCAGTCTCTCTTACTGAGTGTGGACCAAGATGAAAGTGAACCCAGAATAGTGAAATCATTTCCCATCAGAGAAATATCTCACATGGCTCCAATCCTAAGTGGGTTGTATACTGACGGAAGATAGCATTTCATGGAAATCAATCACACTAATATCATTACGGCCTAGGGACAACTCTTCCTCTTGATCACTGGTTATTTACGTGCATTCCCAATGGATTAACACTAGAAGCTAAACGTACATCCTTTCCTTAGGCCTGAAATCTACAGACAGACATAATTTAAAAATAAACCAAAACCACCAATAAACATATTTAAAAGTTTTTTTTTTTTTTTTTTGTCTCCTGTATTCTACAATGAATGTATTAAAATAAAAGCCAAAAAAGATTACACGTATTGCTCAGGTTGTGCCAGGTGTTGTCTTAAGAGCTTGAAACTTTATAACAATCTTTTGAGCACTTTAAAAAAAAAATTGCTAGAGGGTACATGCACTCACCAGAGAGAGATAGAGAGAGAGAAGGAAAGTGAGAAAGTACCTACCATAGGGCATGGTCACACCACAATCCTTTCTCCTCCACTTCTCCCTCTTTTCAGGATTTTGGGCACGCATGCACACATGCCCAGTGTGTTTCTCAAGCCACCAGGTCCTGGACATGAACCACACAGTTGGCCACGTGGGATCCACCTTAACCACCAGGCCACCAACTGGCCATTAAGTACTTGATGAAACTGACTTTTAGAGAAGTTTAATAACTAGCTTAAAGCCACAGAGTTGATAAGCCAGAAATTTAAACCAGGCAATTGGAGTCTTAAGTCCAAAATCTTAATCATTATTGAATATTATATCTTAAAACAATCAGATGTGGCGCCAGTAGGTGGTATGGTGGTTGAGGCACTGGATTCCCACATGACAAACCACAGTTCAAGTCCCAGATTTGGTGGCTTGCTTTTTCACTTACTCTCTCTCACCTGTCTCTGGTGAGCAGACATGCCTTATAGCAAACTTAAAGTAACAATAATAATAATAAATAAAAGAAATAATTTTTTAAAATCAAATGTTGGTTGCCTAAGAGAATTTAAATGTAAATCTACAGCCTTTCTTTACAAAAATAAAAAAATAAAACACAGAAATTTGCATTCCAGGCAACTTAAGTAAAAGGAGGAATTTAATGGCTCTTAGAAGTAAGCCACAGGACAGGCAGGCATGTAGCCTCAGCAATGCTGGATCCAGGGAGATGCACACTGCCAGGATTCTCTCAGTGCTCCTTGCTGAATGTCAGACTTTTTTCAGACCAGCTCATGGAGACCACACGATGGGGAACTTCCCTGAGGAAGCTCCAGGTTCCTGACATGGGAAAGTATTCATCCCTGCTGGCTGCAGTCAGGAAAATTCCTGAGAAGGACTCTGACTGACCCAGTTTAGCCCATATGACAACCCTTGGGTAGGTAACTATGGCAGGGGAGGCGGAACTGCAGTTTGTCCAGTCTGGATGCCTACCTCTGTGACCTGGAAGGTTAGGTCTGTACCAGAGGAGGAGAGAAAGGTACTAGACAGAAAACACACACACACACACAGCTGATAAACTACCTAGCGTGTGTAAACCCCTTTAGAGTTTACAAAGTGTTCTCATATGATTCATGCCTTTTGAGTCTCACAACCCCCCTGTGAAGGAACAGGTCAAATATTACTAAGGAAACGGTAGTGGATTTAGGTGGTCACAGATTTTCACTCCTTCCATTGAGAGCCACAGCTCATTCCCCCTTTCCTTGAATCTGGGCTGGCCCTATGAGTCTTAACCTATAACATGTAGCACGACTTACCACTGTTCTTTTTAGCTTCACCCTTAGAAGGACTTGCAGTGTCCACTTTCACTCTCTGGGAATGTCCACTTTTAGGACTCTCCCTCTCAAGACCCAGCCGCCGTGGAGCAAGATGTTCAATCCACATGGAGAGGCCACACATGGGTGCTAAACTCAACAGTTCCAGGTGGCTCTCAGCTGACAGTCAACATCAACTGGCAACCATGGTGAGTGAGCCATTTGGGACAGTCCACGGTGGTTTGGTTGGCAGTACTAGAGACCCTGAACAAAGACTAGGGTTTTAGTTATGGTGGTGGAGCACAGGGTGCTGCCCAATGCTGGTGGCTATAAGGAAAGGCTCCACGCTCACATCCTGGGTCTACCTAGACATGTTGTCATGTCTGTAATCTGGCTGGCAGCAGGGGTGGGGGAGGATCACGGCATGAAGACTGATGAGAGTAACTGTCTCTGTCTCTCACTGTTTCACACACACACACACACACACCACACCCAAAAAAACCCAAAAAAAAACAAAAAAAAACAAAACCCAGAAACGAAGACTCATTGGTTTAAGGTCCCACAGCTAGGAGAGATCATGGCTGTAAAGCTAAACTAGATGCTTGCTTTCTCACTTTCCCTTTCTCTCTGTCTGTCTCTGGTCAAATTAAAAAATAATAAGAAGAAATGGAATTAAATAAATAATTTTTTTAAAAATGGGTCTTACTGCCTCCTATTAAAACTGGAAGAAGCCTTGATTCAAAATCTCCAATTGTAGAATTTCTGCCCAGGATGTGGGTTGAGGAAGTGGAAAAATTAATTTGTCCATTCATTCAGCCATAAACTAGACACTGTGCATTTGTGGTTCTCAAGGAACTTAGAGCCTAATAACTAGATAGGCCCATACACAGCTCATTTCAATAAGAACTCGTAAGTGCCATAATAGGAAATGTGCAGGGAGCTTTTGGAACCCACAGCAGGCACCAAACTAAGCCCAAGGCATGAAATAATAGGCACTTTTTTTGGTTGAGTTTGGAAGGGTTATCTCTGAATCTATGTTGAGGATACAGAAGACTATGTTTTAAGTAAACACAATTTTTCATCGAGACAAATGTGAGAAGACATGGGAAGAAGAACCCTAATATTTGGGGTGGGGACACGCATTCTAGGCCTGATCCCATCCTTCACTTGTGTGAGCTCTTGACCAAGTCAGTGAACCTCTCCATAATTCAGTTTCTTGGTCTGTAAATCCCAGGTGGAGTTACACTACTTCTTCTTCATGTACTTGACAGTTCCTTTCTCCAACTCTCTCCCTTTGAATGTCGGTGTTCCTCAGAGTTTCCCCGTTAGTTCATTGTTTTTCTCGTTCTGCAGATTCTCCCTAAGTGATTTCACCCACCCCTCACACAATGAGATTCCTGTATGCTTAGCCCACTTCTTTCTCTGGGCTGTCTACCAACTTACTCATCTGCTACTGCACATCACCAAATATTCCACAGGCATGTGACACTGGATATGTGCAGAGCTGACCCATCACCTTGCCCACTTAACTACCACTGGTGACTTCTGTCTAGAGAATTAAAATTGCTTGTCAAGCTAGTGACTTTTGAGACTAACGTCACTCTTCCTGTTTCCTCAACCTCATATAAGATTGTCAAATATTGCTAATTTTGCATTCTTAATATTTCTAGAATTCATCCCTTTGTCTAGAAATGCCTTAATCAGCTCAAATCCAAAATATTCTAAGTTTAACCCATTACTCCCTCCTCCAAATCCTGCTCCTTTTCCCAGGTGTTCTACAGAGATAGAGTATCTCCACTCACTTAGTTGTCAGTCTGCAATTTGAACATCATCTTTGATTCTTCCCTCCTTTGCCTCCCACACCTTTTTTCTTTCTTTTTTCTTTTTTTTTTTTTTTTTTTTTTTGAGAGAGCGAGAGAGACATTTTTGCTATAGGGCACGTGGGTGTGGGCATGGGCGCGGCAGCGAGAAAGAGACAGAGAGACAGAAAGTGAGAAATCGCCCCCCAGGTGGGATGGCCATGCCCCGATCTCATCTCTAGTCTTCTCTAGGGATCTTCGGTGCACACACACAAGCACATGCAAGCCCAGGTGAATTTTAAGCTGCATCAACTGCGTGGGAGTCCAGGGACATAACCATTATGCCATCTGCTGGTCTCTCCTTTACCTCCCTTAACCAAGTAACCACCAACTCCTCTTCAGTCCAGCCACTTCTCTGTTTTCATTATTGTTGTCTCACTTTCTTGTGTGGTATCCTAGTTGATTTCTGGGCCTTCTATCCTCTGACTTCATTGTGCAGCCAGATCTGATCACAACAGCAACTAACCACCCCAACTTCCACTTTGTAACTTTTTCATTTCTGGTTTTTTTTTTTTTTTTTTGGAGAGGTTTTGTCCCTATAGGGCGCGTGCGCTCGCCAGACTGACAGAGACATAGAGACAGAAAGCGAGAAATCACCCCCCAGGAGGAATAGTCATGCCGCAATCCCTTCACCATGCTCCTCTCAGGATCTTGGGCACGCACGCACACGCGCCCGGCGTGAGTTTTAAGCCACCGGGTCCGGGACGCGAACCACGGTCAACTACGTGGGAGTCCAGCGACATAGCCATTACGCTAACTGCTGGTGCCCCTCATTTCTGCTGTTTACCCCGTAGGCTGCAAAATCTAGGTTAGCGGTCATAAACCATTTACCTGTCTCGCCCGCACCTGGCACACTATACTTGGCACACAACTGATACCCAAGAAATACGAACATGTGTTCCCTCCCTCGTCCATCTCTGATTATAGGTTATTTGCAGCAGATAAATCTATGACATAGTCTAGTGCCTCGGATCCCTGGAGGCGCAGGGTAACATGATATGGCTCACTGCTGTTGAGAGCTGGGGAAGAACTGTCACAAACCGACCGCCCATAATAGTACCAAGGAATCGTGCAGTCGATACAGAAAAGGATGCAAAGCCCAAGACGCCTTCATGTTGTGACCTTAAGACTAAAGTCACCCTGTGGCTCTATGGCTCTGGGCAAATATCCTGTCCTTTCTGGACCTTCGCCTCCAAATCTGTAAAAGGGGTACGCTGACAAAGAGGAAGTACGACTAGAAAGCCGCCACAGGTGTAAAAAATAATGAACCTCTACGTAGCGCGGGCGCGCTTGTGCGCGTGCGCGGGCAGCGGGACCTGGGACATTAATACGGGCGTAGCCTTCCCGGCAACCCCCGGGGGAGGCGGGACTAGGCGGGTTCCCGCGGTTTGGTCCCGCCATTGGCGGGCGGTTTGAATGCCGGAAGTGACGGGAGCTCGGCGATGGCAGCCCCGCAGGCGCATAAACGGCCGCCTGGAGGCTGAGCTGCGGCGGCTGCTGAGGCTGGTCTCCTCCGAGCTGCGGCTCTGGACTTCCGACTCGGGGTTCTCAGGTGAGCGCGGGCGCGCCGGCGTCCCCTCCGCACTCCAGGGCTTGGGTGTGTCCGAAGTAAGGACAGCGAAAAGGGGCCGCGTTGTGAAGTAGTGGCTCGGGTTCTTGGGCCCCGGCTGCGGTCGGGCCGGCGGCTGCAAGGAGTGCCTGGGCAGGAGGTATGGCCGGACCCGACCCTCCCGCCTCGTGCGAGAGCCTGCGCCGCGGCCCTTTGCTCGCCCTCCCCGGGTTGGGTCGCGCAGGCCTTTCCTGCAGCCTTCCCGATGCTTAGATGCCCTGAGCATCCAGGCTCGGGCGGCCGGGCCTCCGCTGCAGCAGCTGCAAACGCTTCCTCTAGGCCACTCGTGGACAAGTCCTGAAACTGATGGCGGTTTAAGAGCATTACCTGTAATCGTTTCATGCAAAGAGCACCTTCTCTTTCGATGTCTACAGCCTTTCATTTCTCAGGTGTTTATGTTATCACAAACCCCCAGCTTTTAAAGCAGTAGCAAATGATTGAGTCTTTAATACTTAGAGCGTATTTGACAATTTCACATTGATTAAGTCACGTAACCAGACAATCTGTTGGAATAGATATTGTCATTCTTATACAGATTAAGAAAATGAGACCAAGGTGACCCAAGTGACGTGGCCAGTGTCTTCCTGCTAATAAGCACAGTGTTGGGTCTTGAACTCAAATCTTCTAAGTCTAGAATTAATTTTGTGATTACCATGTGCCAAGTACCATTTAATCCTCACGACCAAATCTTGCCAAGATAAACCCATATTGATAGGAATAAATAATAAAAAGGTAACTGGAGGAGCAGGGGAAACTTCCCTACAGTAGAATTCTAATTGATCATTTAAGAATAGCGGAAGTACAAAGTAACATTTGGTCGGGGCCAGCAAGTGGTATGGTGGTTAAGGTACTGGTCTGCGGTTTGAGTCCAGGACCTGGCAGCTTGCTTTCTCTCGCTCTCGCTCTCTCTCTCTCTTTCTGGTGAGCAAATGTGCCCTATAGAAAATTTTAAAATAATAAATAAAATAAAATCATTCTTAAAAAAAGAAAGTAATATTTGGTCGACTTTTTAATAATTAAGTCTGATGGCAATCATCAATAGGTACTCAACCTAATGGGCAAAAATATAATGAGAAACATGATAGTTTATGTAATCCAGCTGTTTCCCTATCAGATACTTACAAGGGCAAAGTAATAATTATGTAGAGAAACCCAATAGATACCATTTTAACCAAGTGATGGAAATTCACACCACCATTATTAAGATGTGTGGACATCAGTTACCTCCTGATTGGATGCCCCCAAGAGGGTTCAGCATCATTTTTGTGTTCTTTCCAAAAGTTTAGACAAACCCAAGTTGAGGGACATTTAATAAAATAGCTCACCAGAATATTTTAGAAATAATCAGGGTCTTGAGAAGAAAGATCAAGGTACTGCCCCAGATTAGAGAAGATACAAGAAACTTGGCAGTCATGAGCATATAACTTCCTCCCCTGTGTTCTGAAATCCACTAACATGGAAGCCACACTTCCATGGCTGCTTTGAGCCTGTAACTAAGTGACAGGCAGGGCTGTCTCAGAGAGACTCCCAAAGATCTTACCCTGCCAACTAAGAGATCCTTACTCACTTTTCTCTCCTTCCTCCACCCCATGTCACACTTGCATTGGGGTCTGAGGTGCTTCTAGCTCTTTACCAGCCCTCTGCTCGGTTTCTCTTACACAGGCATTTTCTCTAATAACATCTTTATGACTAGGAGGGGGCAACAAATGAGCCTATCCCCCATTCTTTTTATACATTAAAAAGAATATATTATCCATCCCTGATACATTATCCATCCCTCATGTGTGAAACACTGCCTGGTATTTGTTATTTATTTATTTGAATGTTGATTTTTTTTTTCCAATTTGCCAGAGGATGCCTGTGCTCACCAGAGAGAAGAGGGAGAAAGTACACCTCAGTGGGTCATGGTCACACCACAGTCCTCTCACCATTTCTCCATCCTGTTGGGATTTGGGGCATTCACATATACACATCCCTAGCATGGTTTTCAATCTACCAGTGCTGGGATTTGAACTGCAGTTCACTATCTGTGATCTGGTTTCATTAACCACTAGGCCATGGGCCGACCCTGAATACTCAAATCTTTTAAAACCATGGTCATCATTTTTTTTCCCTTTCTTTCTGTTTTTTTGTCACTGGGCATGTATACTCCTCACTGGACAGAGGAAGAAAAAGTGAAAAATCATCCCCTAAGGGGGATGGCCCTTCCACATGCCTTGTCTTGCATTCTCTTCCTGGGATTTTGGGCATGCACACACATAAACCCAGCATGATTTTCAGGTGTCCAAGTCTGGGCCTTGCACCATAGTCGACCATGTGGGAGTCCAGCACCTTCACCACCACACCACCTGCTGGCTCTACTAGTCATCATTTTCCGATTGTTAGGAATCTAGCTAGAAAAGGCAAACTGTAATTGATGAAAAACTAGAAGAGGTTAATATAAAGACAATATTAAATCAATTCTCCATGAATATATAGGTAACATGCATTATAGGAGGGGCAAGTCAGGAATGGGTGAGTAAGTGGATCAGGAATTAGAGGACAGCTTCATGGAGGAAGTGGAGCTTAAGGCAGCTTCAGAAAGATGTTAAGTTTCCAGTAATAATAATACAGTTGGCCTGCTTAGTCATTGTGAGACCTGAGAAATGTTGGCTTGTCTCAGATAAACTCATGGTTGTATACTGATGCTAACTATGATTTTTGGAAATGGCTATAATGGGGACAAGTTGATATCAGAATTACTTAAAGAAGGTTTTCAAATTACAGAAACTACAAATTCTTAGATTCTTTTCATTTCTTCCCAACACACTCCCCCAAATAGAAGCATGCTATAATCCAAAGAGGAGAGTGAACAGTAGCAATAGAAGAATAGATTTGGGAATCTAAACACTTGGCACATCCAGACAGAATTATTTTAAAAAGAGATTTTTATATAGGCATTCATTGAAAGAAATTGCATCATAATAATTATTGAAGAGTTATTTATTGTACAGTATAGCACATGGGGTCTGTGTGATTCTGGGAAATATAATGACGCTTGGTGATAACATTGTATAACAGAGACTAGGGTTGAATCCAGGGACCAGGTGCCCTTGAAATAGCAGCAGTCTTTCTGGTTATGAACAATTTATCTACATTATAAAGTATTAAATTGAAGTTATGAAATCTTTTTTTTTTTCCTTTAGGTTTTTGCCGTAGAGTGCGTGTTCTCACCAAAGAAAGAGAGCAGGAAAGTAAGAAACCATCTCTCAGTGGTGGAGATGGCCATGCCGCAATGCTTTCTCCTCCATTCTCATCTCAGGATTTTGAACACACACACACATGCACGCAATGTGATTTTCAAGCCTCTGGGTCCAGGACTTGAACTGTGATCTGCCATATGGGGGTCCAGCATCTTAACCTCACACACCACCTGCTGGCCCCATGAAAACATCTGTTCTTTGTTAGCACATCTTTTAAGTTCTTGTGCGTTTTTTTTTTAAAAGAGGCTTTTGCCTTTGGGCATGTACACTTGCTAGAGAAAGAGACACAGTGAGAGGGAAAATGAGAAATCACCCTGCATGGGGGTGGCCTTGCTGCAATTCCTTCTCCTCCATTCTCCTCCCAGGATCTTGGGCACACATGCCCAGTGTGTTTAAGCCGCCAGGTCTGAGACTCGAACAGTGGTTGGCCACGTGGGAGTCAGCAATGTAACTATGCTATGCCATCTGCTGGTTCCCTTGTGCTTTTTTACATTTAAGTAACTCTGGAAATGCCTGTCAGGCTCCAGATCATCCAGGTAAACAACTTCCCCAAGTAACTCTGGTCAATTGTTCACATCCCCTTTATCCCATCAGTCTGAGTGTTATCAAAAGGTTTATAATGGCTCTTTGTAAATTTGACTATTTATTAAAATTACTTTACTTGCATATACATAACTCTTTAAGTGTAAAAAAGTATTAATAAGAATTTAGTTTTTTTCCCCTAATCTTCTGTGCTATTTTAGTAATGTATATGTTTATAAATATTTTTTGTTCTCTTTTTAAAATTCAGAATCTTTAAAGTACGTAGAAATGAAAAGAAAGGTAGTAAAAACTAGCAAGCTGAGATTGAGTCCTAATGAGGAAGCCTGTATTTTGAAGGAAGATTATGAAAGACGACGAAAACTACGATTGCTACAGGTATGATTTTACTTGGAATCAAGTTTTAAATTCTTCGCCTTCCCACGTTATTTGTATTTTGTTCCATTAGAATATCCTAAACAAAATGTTACACTTAAAACCTGTCCTGGCTGTACAGGGGCCCTCTTGCCTGTAAACTAGTTTTGGAACATTTGGAAAATAGACTGAGATGGTAAACAGGTGGTAGAAGAATTTGAGGGTAGTTATTTGACTCAGTAGTTATTGGAAAAAATGGTTCTTTAAATGTTATTTTTAAAATGTAATTAAGGAAGCTTAGAATGACTTTAAAGCAGACTTATTGGAAGATTATTGGGTGCTGAGACAAATTTATTAGAAAGTGGTGGGTTATCCATTTTTTAATTAGTCTTTTTGGAGTAAGATAGCTTGGTCATTGTGAAGCATTCTATCTAGAATGAAGAATGATATAATACAGAAATGGAGTTCTCGGATGGCTCTGACTGACTATAAATGTTGTTGAAGCATGCTTGTCATTTCAGCCTTTTATAGGTGCAGAGGAATAATGTCAGTCCCATTAAGTATTTGGGAAGAAAAAGATAAAAGTTAGGTAAGTTTAGAAAGCCTTGAGATTTTAGTTTTTTCTACATTGGTTGGATTTTCCAGCTAGCATAGTCTTACGTAGCACAAGTGATAAGGACAGTTGCTAGACCTAAGGAGAATTTATTAGAGTTCCTGTTTTCAAACAGCTTTTTGAAAAAGTTTCATTAAACCTGTTTTCATATAATGTGTTAAATACTCTAGGTTCGAGAACAAGAAAAGGATATTGCCTTACAGATAAGAGAAGAGATAAAACAGAGAAGAAACCAACAATTTACTCGTTTGGCCGAAGAGCTAAGGGCAGAATGGGAAGAATCACAAATTCAGAAAATACAGAACTTGGAAAAACTGTATTTGGCAAGTTTAAGAAACATGGGAGGAGGACATCGCCAAGCCAAAGAAAATGTGAGAGACAGCTTGTGGAGTTACCTGATTGGGGCAGTAATATTAGTTAAAAGTAAAATATAGGGGCCAGCAAGTGGCATGGTGGTCGAGGGCACTGGACTCCCACATGGCTGACTGCGGTTTGAGTTCCGGACCTGGCAGCTTGCTTTCTCACTTCCCTCTCCTTCACTTTCTCGCTCTGTCCCTCTCTGGTCTAATTAATTAATTAATTAATTATTTTATTTAAAATAAACAATTTAATTAATAAAATCTAAAATACATTTATTAATAAGATAAATATCAAATATTTATATTTATACAATATTATTAATGTTAACATTGAATTAATTAATAATTATTTAATATAATTTAATGTTTATTAAAGATTTTATATTTAATATTAAATGTTAAATAAATAATAAAATTATTTGAATAAATAGTTAAATTTAAAAATTATTTTATTTAGCTTTATTTATTTTATTTGACAAGAGATGGACAGAATGAGAGAGGGAGGGAGAGGGAAGCAAGAAAGCAAGCTGCCAGGTCTGGGACTTGAACCATAGTCAGCCATGTGGGAGTCCAGCACCCCCTAACCACCACATCACCTGCTGGCACCACATAAAATAATTCTTTAAAAAGAAAAAAAAATAAGGAGGACCAGCAGTTAGCGTAATGGCTATGTCGCTGAACTCCCATGTAGTGGACTGTGGTTCAAATCCTGGACCCAGTGGCTTAAAGCTCACCCTTGGGCGCCTGTGCGTGCGTGCGTGCCCGCCCAAGATCACAAGAGGAGGATGGAGGAGAAGGGATTGCATTGTGGCCATCTCCCCTGGGGGGTGATTTCTCGCTTTCTGTCTCTGTCTCTCTCTGTCTTTCTGGCAAGTGCACACGCCCTATAGCAAAAGTCTCTCCAAAAAAAAATAAAGTATAGCTTTTGAATGTTTATCTGATAAAAATGTTGTCATGTATAGAATTTATTTTGGGCAGCCTATGCTTTTTTAATCAACTTAATATAATTTGTGAGTACTACTGGGTTTCTTTCCCAGGAAGAGATTTATCTTGCTCTGTGTGTACCATTAACTTCACGCTTTAATGCAGCATCTCCCACACCTCAGTCATTAGAGTACCACCTTTGCAATTTTTGCCAAAACTGGGCAGTTGTCCCCATGGGATCTGATTCCCTATGCACAGGGCTTACCTACTGCACTCCAGGGCTGACTCTTGGCATTTTAATTTAAATAGGGTATTTTCTTTTATTAATTTAACCTTATCCTATCATTGATATTTTATTTATATTTCTCTATAAATCTATTAAGTGATTAACTTTGAGTTAAAATGTTTATATTTGTGGGGCTGGCAAGTGGTATAATAGTTGAGGCACTGAACTCCCACATGGCCAACAGTGGTTCAAGTCCCTGACCCAGTGGCTTGAAACTCACACCGGGTGCATGTGTGTAAGTACCCAAAATCCCTCTAGGAGAATGAAGAAGGGATTGTGGTATGGCCATCTCCTTAGGGGTGGGGGATGGTATCTCGCTTTCTATATCTCTGCCTCTCTCTATTTCCCTGGTGAGCATATGTGCCCTATTGCAAAAATCACTATGAAAAATAAAAGTTCGTTTGTTCCCTCTAAGCTGGCTTATGGTACCATATCAGATGATACCATTCCTTTGCTTTGGGAAGCACTGCCATAGTATGTAGGAAATGGCAAAATTGAAAAGACACTTATGTTTTGGTACCATATAAGATACATTTCTGTTCATTTTGTTTAATATAACATTTTAAGTAATACATGTTTTTAGGAACCTGATTTGGGTGCTCTGGCACAGCGGGCAGCAGAAAGGAAAAGAAAAGCAGACTTGAGACATAAAGAAGCCCTGAAAGTACAGAAAAGTCAGAAGGAACTATTAATGAAACAAAAAACACGGTAATAATAATTTTTATTGTATTCTCAACTGAAACTGACATGACTAGAAACAGAGGATACATAGGATACAGTGCAGAAGTCAGATCCATTACATTTTTTAAACTTGGTTTAAAAACAATGCAGTGGGGAGCTGGTTCGCTTAGGTTAACATAGTAACAAATGAGCTTTCTCTTCTCTATAGTTTGAACATTCTAAGTTTACCAGCAGTTACAAAGTTTTTGAATAAATGTATGGCTAGCTTAGTATGCATGTCAACCAAAATCTGCCTCTAATGTAAAAGAGAAAAATCAAAATTAAAAGTTTGTGGATTCTGTGAAAGTTAGAACTGAGTATTTTGGGCATGCTGTAAAAATTAAAGAGCCTGTTCTATGGGGCCAGCAGGTGGCTTAGTAGTTATGATGCTGGACTTCCACATGGCCAACCATGGTTGGAGTCCCGGACCTGGTGGTTTGCTTTCTCACTTTTCCTTTCTCTCTCTGGTCAAATTAAAAAACAAATAATAATAGCAAATAAAATTACATAAATAATAATTTTTTTTTAAAAAAAGCCTTTTTTAGTTAGCAGTGGTCATTTTATGTAGTGGCTAATGTTTGTCAGCATTTTTTCACTCCAAACTATTCTAAAGAACATTAGATGTCTGTTGACTTGGCATCTGTGGAACTTTCTGTCTTAGGATGTACTGCTCTGTCATTTTCTTACATGTCTGTGTGTGGACCAGAAGTAGCACAGTGAGCCTGGGGGCTCACCTGAGGATTGATTCTTAGACATTTCGTGGTTTTTGTGTTTTCAACTCTGAGATACTACCTGAGAGATTAACTAATAATGTCTCTTGATGTTTAAGGCATATAAAAGCTCGAAAGGAGGCACTGCTTGCAGAAAAGGAACGGTCTGCCAAGATCACAAGTCTGCCAGCTCCTCCTCCACCTCTTTTTGAGGTAAATTTGATTGTTGAGAAGAATAAGTTGTAATCACTCCTTACTATTAAAATTCAGTGGAAGTCAAAATAATTCTTATTGGTTTAAACTTAATTTTCAACTGTGCAAGTAACACGAGTATATCTGGAGTATTTTCAAGTAATCCTAGATACCATTTCATCTTCAGTAAATACTTTAGTATGTATCTCTGCTGTGTAAGAATCTTTAAAAACAAACAAACATGATATTTACATTGTTCTCAATGTCATCTAACACCTAATAAGTGTTCAGTTTTCCCTAGTGATCTCAAAAAAGTTATTTTTATTTAAAAAGCTGTAATGGGGGCCAGCTGTTAGGGTGGTGATTAAGGAAATTTAATCCCACATGACCCACTGAATGGTTCAAGTCCCAGTCCAGCAGCTTGAAGTACACTCTGGATGTGTTGGAATGCATGCCCAAACTCCCAAAAGGAGGAAGAAATGAAAGAAAGAATTATGATATGACCATCCCCGTAGGATGTGTCCTCTCTCTCTCTTTCTTTGTCTCCAGTGAGTGCATGTGTCCTCTGGTAAATTAAAAATATGTATTTTTAGAAAATCTATAATGGTTTTGGTTTTTGAAAAACTAGTAGTAGTTCTGCCCTCTTTTTTTCCCATGTCTTTTATTTATTGAAAAAATTGGATTATTTTTCTTATAGACTTCTGCATTCTGTATTTGGCTCATAATAGTTACCGTTTTGTATGTAAATTAAGGTTCAGATAAGTTACTAAATTTGCACAAGGCTATAAAATAATGAGAGGGAACCAGCAGTTAGCGTAATGGCTATGTCACTGGACTCCCACGTAGTCAACCGCGGGTCGTGTCCCGGACCCGGTGGCTTAAAACTCACGCCGGGCGCATGTGCGTGCGTGCCCAAGATCCCGAGGGGAGAATGGAGGAGAAGGGATTGCTGTGTGACCATCCCCCCTGGGGGGGTGATTTCTCGCTTTCTGTCTCTATGTCTCTCTCTGTCTGTCTGGCGAGTGCACGCGCCCTATAGCAAAAACCTCTCAAAATAAATAAATAAATAAATAAATAAATAAATAAAAATAAAGTAATGAGAGAGGTCTGTTTCTTTATGGTTTTAAAATGTGTAGTTTTGAGATTTGGAGCTCATTTTTAAGAAAATGTTTTTGCCACAGGGCGGGTGTGCTCACTGAAGAGGAGAAAGACATTGAGAGGGAAAGTAAGAAATTAACTCCCCAGGGAGTTGGCTGTGCTGCAGTTTCTTCTCTATTCTCATCCTGGGATTTCAGGCACGCACACACACACATCCCCAGTATGGTTTTCAAGCCACCAGGTCCAATATTCAAACAACACTCAGGCCATGTGGGAGTCCAGTGCCATAACCACTGTACCACCTGCTAGCTCCAAGAAAACATTTTTAATATTTTAACTAAAGTGGAAATTAATTTTAAGAGCTATTGGTTCTCTTGCTCATTATATTAGGTTATTGTGGTTACTGAAATGGCTATTAAGATGATTATCAAAATTACAGAGTAATTTTTTATCTGGAAAGTTAAAACAGAAGTTAAAAAAAAGAGAGATGTTGGGACCAGCAGTTAGTGCAATGGCTATGTCGCTGGACTCCCATGTAGTCGACCGTGGTTCGCGTCCTGGACCTGGCGGCTTAAACTCACGCCGGGCGCGAGTGCGTGCGTGCCCAAGATCCTGAGAGGAGAATGGAGGAGAAGGGATTGCGGCGTGGCCATTCCCCCTGGGGAGTGATTTCTCACTTTCTGTCTCTCTGTCTCTCTCTGTCTTTCTGGTGAGCGCACACGCCCTATAGCAACCCTCTCAAAAAAAAAAAGAGATGTTTAATTTAGTTGTAAATGTATACAAGCGTATTTTATGTATATGTGATCAACCTGAGTACCAGTTATTCTACCTGATTTCATTTTGTCAGCCTTCCTGCTTCATGCTGAGCCATCTGCCACGTAGCATTTGTCCAGGATTCAGATGAAGAGTCCTATTTCAGCCACTCCCTCAGTACCACGGGAGATGATAAAAAGCTAGGCAGTGTGCCTGCGGGCTTGCCCAGTGTACCCAAACCCAAAACCTCCCCACCTGGCTCCAGCCCCACCACCACCTGCGCTGTCATTACTGGACCCCCTGATGCCTTTTGGTCATCTTTGTCATAATTCCTAATGTTCATAACAGGTTAAGGTCGAAAATTTATAAAAATCTAAAAATAGTCTGTATAAATGCTTTGATAGGTATAGTGTGTGGGTCTACTTTTTTCCCTCTGCTTTTAATTATGAAAAATTTAGAAATACAGAGAAGAATATGGTGGGACCAGCGGATGACATAATGGTTATGTCGCTGGACTCCCATGTGGTCGACTGCGGTTTGAGTCCCAGACCTAGTGGCTTGAAACTCATGCCAGGCTTGTGAACGTGCGTGCATTCCCAAAATCCCAGGAGGAGACTGGAGGAGAAGGAATTGCAGTGTGCACATCCCCTCTAGGGGATCTTTTACTTTCTGTGAGCACATGTGCCCTATAGCAAAAACCTCTCAAAGAGTATGGTGGATTCATACTTACACTGTGTATGCATGTGAAAGCTCGTGTGTTCAAAGTTATAAATCTAAGAGCAACAGGGTCCAGCAGGTGACATGGAGGTTAAGGCGCCGGATCCCACTTTAGCTGGCTAGGCAGACCTGGGCCCGGTGGCTTGCAAATCAGGACAGGTGCATGTGCACGCGTGCCCAAAATCCTGAGGGGAGAGTGGAGAAGGAACTGTGACGTGTCCATTCCCCTAGGGGTTGATTTACCTTTCCTGTGTCTCTCTCTGTTTCTCTCTGGCAAGCGCATGTGCCCTATACCAAAAGCTTAAAATATATTCATATATATATTATTTTATCTTTTTGACATTGCATTCAGGTATGGTTTACCAGATGCAAGAGGAAATCAGCTTTTATTTATAGTCAACTTATTTTATTTTTATTGTATACCTTTTTTTCCCATCCTTTTTCCTTGGCTGTATAAATCAATCTCAGGTACCACAGAGTGCTTGGTTCGGCCCATACTGGATAGGTGACGCTAATTACTGTGATGCAAAACCAGGGGTAGAAGCCAGAGTGCCTGTTAGGGAGTAGAAGGGTGTTTGTTTGTTTTGTTTTATTTTGTTTTAAAGTTTTTACCATAGGGCTCATGTACTGCCCAGAGCAGATAAGAGACAGAGAGGGGAAGTGAGAAATCATACATGTACACCCCCCTGGGGGATGGCCACACTGCACTCCCTTCTCCATTCTCCTCTCAGGATTTTGGGCACGCATGCACATGTGCCCAGTGTGATCTTAAAGCCACTGGGATCAGAACTCAAACCATAAGGTAGCCATAGGGAATCCAGCACCTTAACCATCATTCCACCTACTGACCCAAGATAGGGTGACTCAGTCACTCACAGGTCATCCTAACTCTTCTAGCCTATGGACTGATTTAACTAAAAATGTAAGTGCAGTTCACTGGAAATCTTTTTATAATTGAAAGAGGTTGGTGGTGTTTTTATTAATTGCCTGATGATGTATGCACTTGCCAGAGAGAGGGTACCTCCCAATGGGGCACAGTCAGGCCGCAATCCTTTGTCCTCCATTTCTCCACCCCATAAGGATTTGAGGCACACACCCACACTTACCCAGTTGCCCACGTCAGCTCCAGCTCCTAATGTGTAGTGCTTAATTGCTGTACTATGTGGCCTGCCCAAGGATTGCTGATCATTTAAATCTTAAAACTGTGACTTCAGTTTTAAAAGAAATACCAAATTCAATCTATAAATAGCCTTTATTTTGGAAGTACAATACTGGTACTTGAAAGTTTTGTATATTTTAATTACATTTTTATAGTAAATTACGTAATTTTTTTTTTTTCCTCAGCGTTCTTCCATTCTTTGTCAACAAGCTTATCGAGGGAACCAGCAGTTAGCGTAATGGCTATGTCGCTGGACTCCCACGTAGTCGACCGTGGTTCACATCGCGGACCCGGTGGCTTAAAACTCACACCGGACGCATGTGCATGTGTGCCCAAGATCCCGAGAGGAGAATGGAGGAGAAGGGATTGCAGCATGACCATTCCCCCTGGGGGGTGATTTCTTGCTCTCTGTCTCTATGTCTCTCTGTCTGTCTGGCGAGTGCATGCGCCCTATAGCAAAAACCTCTCAAAAAATAAAAATAAAAAAGAAGCTTATCGATGAATTTTTCAAGGTGTTGAGCAAGAGCTACTAAGGTTCTTTAAGTAAGTGAAAGATTCTTGGAGCCATCATATGGCATAGTGGTTATGTCACTGGACTCCCACATGGCCGACCACAGTTCGAGTCCCTAACCCGGTGGCTTGAAACTCATGCTGGGCACATGTGCATGCATGCCCAAGAATCTGGGAGGAGAGTGGAAGAGAGGGGAATGCAGCATAGCCATCCCTTGAGGGGATTTCTCACTTTCGCTCTCCCCATCTCTGTACATCAAATGTGTGCTCTGTAAGGCAAGCTAAAACAAAGAAAGCGAAAGATTCTTCTTTAATGTGCTTTACCATCTCTGAATTTTTGTTTTGTGACATCTGTTTATTAAAGTGATATGTATTGTGAACTTTAATTATAATATTAACCAGCTAATGTATTTATTAGTGGGGAAATTATCCTTTGTAATTTTATTATTATTTTTTTACTTTTAAAATTTGCTACAGGGCACATGCACTCATTGGAGAGAAAGAGAGAAAGTGAGAAAGCTCCACCTCAGGGGGATGACCACACTACAGTCACTTCTCCTCTATTCTTCTCTTGGGATTCACACACGCACAAGTGTCTGGTGTGTTAAAAGATTTTTCTTAGGGCCAGCAGGTGGTATGGTGGTTGAGGTGACTGGACTCCCACATGACTGACAACTGTTCAAATCCCAAACCTGGCAGCTTGCTTTCACACTTTCCCTTTCTGTCTCTCTCTGGTCAACTTTAAAAATAATAATCAAATAAAATAATGACAATGAATAAATTTTTTTAAAGTTCTTTCTTATACTTTATTGGGTTCTCACAGTAACTGTCATGACCATCGGATAAGGGTATTACTGTGTACTTACTTTTCTTGAGAATGCTGAAGGACAGAGCAGTGAGGGACTTTGCAAAGGTTTCCCAGCTTGTTTAAGTACGGAAGAGACTCGGCGAAAGAGTTAGCATTTCATCGTGTGTATTCTTCTCATCACGGTATATATACAATGCATGGCTTATTTTGTTTTTAACTAACTACTAGTACATAATATTAGAAATATTACTTGAAGGTAGGGGCCATTATTTTATTTTACTTTTCAGTGTCATTCACAATGCTTAGCATAATGTTTAACATATGCGCTGAAGAAGGCACTGAAGAAATTCCTTGTTTGGCTGATTTAATTAGATATCACTGCATAATAAATTCTGATGAACTGAATCTGCTTTTATGACAAAATGTAGAGAAAGGAAAGGAAAAGTAGTTTATGTATCCTTTTGAGTATTGTTTTGTTTTGGAATAAGTGTAATTTATTGGCTAATGTTTCAGGACCAAAACTGAATACATCATTAAACACTGAAAGGACTAAGACTGGTGTGAGCTGCAGTAGAATTTTTATGATTAGATATGGAATAGGACATGGTGGTGCATATTGTTTTCTTTTAAGTACAGGGAAGTGCTTTTAATTTGACATGTCCTATAAGCATCTTATAGTCAGTAAGTTGAAGGAGAAGTGTCTAAACTAATTTAGAAATTCTAGTGAGTAAAATACATTGATTAATGACACCTGAGGATGTATCGAAGTACTAATGAGTCTGTGCTTCTATTAAAATTTAACTCTGAAAATTTAAGACTTATTTCTTTGTGGCCTGGATTTTAGTTCATCCTAAATAAAGATAACTGGTTAATATATATGTAATATATATTTTGCAATGGATCCAGCTTTAAATGAAAATTAATGCTTTAACCTAACTACCTATTTTTTATGTTCCATTATCCAGAACATTGAAGTGAAGAAAATTTCTTCATTGAAAACCAATAGTTCTACTTATCATCATCTTTACACTTTCGTGAATAGAGAGACAGACACAAAGCAGGTGATGAACTTACTGTTTGTTTTCCTCCCCTACTTTCCTGTTTTTGTGTTCTTCTAATTGAATTATATCTGTTCTACTTCTACTAACTATCCTATGGGTCTAGTAATAAAAAAATTTTAAATATGCTTTGAATTTTCATGTAAAGTATATGAATATGAGCCAAAGGTTGACTATTTAAATGGTTATATCTTAAAGGGCCAACAGGTGGCATGGTGGTTCAGGGCACTGGACTCCCACATGGCCAACTGCGGTTTTAGTCCCAGATCTGGTGGCTTGCTTTCTCACTTTTCCTTTCTCTCTCTTACTCTGTCATTCTCTGGTCAAATAAAATAAAATAAATAAATAAACAAAGTTAAATAAAACCATAAAAAGGTTATATCTTAAAATAGCAGATTTCTTAACTTTCTTAAGATTTTTATTTTAGGGCATGTACACTCTCCAGAGAGACAGAAGGAGACAGAGAAGGAAGGTAATAAATCACCCCCAGGGGGAATGGCTGTGCCACAATCCCTTCTCCTCTATTCTCCTCTTGGGACGTGGGCACTCATACACACACACCCTGCACGAGTTTCAAGCCACCAGGTCCGCGACTCATACTGTGTTTGGCTGTGTGGGAATCCAGCTCTTTAACCACCACACCACCTGTTAGTCCCAGATATCTTAATTTTTTTTTAAAGAGGGACTTTGCCTTAGGGCATGTGTTCTTGCCAGAGAGAGACAGAAACAGTAAGAGGGAAAGTGAGGAATCTCCCCCCACAGAGGATGGCCATGCCACAATCCCATATCCTCCATTCTCTTCCCAGAATTTTGGACACACGTGCACACGTGCCTAGTATGAATTTCAAGTCATAAGGTTCGGGACTTAAACCGCAGTCAGCCACAGGAGTCCAGTGACATACTGCTACACCATCTGTTGGCCCAACGTTTAACTTTTGAATCATAAAATAATACATGTTTTTTGTAATAAAAAAGTCTGGAATTATACATGTAAACATAATTGTAGGGAAATCATAGATTCCATCATCAAAAGGTAATTAATATTTTAATGAATTGATTATAGTCCTATTTGTATGTAAACATTTACACAAAATATTCAAAACAGAATTTTGGCAACAGCCACTTCCCTTGTAGAATATAGTAACCGCTTTCCTATTGTCCCAACTTTTACTTTCATAAATGCAAACATACTAATCATGTACATTTTTATGCAGAGTTCTGGTTAGGTTTGTTTAGAATAGATTCCTAGAAGAGAAATTCTTGGCTCTGGTTCTGAAGTATGTAACATGTATTGTAAACTATTAAATTGCATTTTTCAAAGCAAGAGCAACATTTAAGAATGGCCATCTTACCATACTCTCATGTGCATAGAACGTTTTGATTTAAAAATTATTGCCCTAGGCTAGCAGTGACATGGTGGTTAAAGCAGCTAGTTCCCACCCCATTTGACCAATAGCACGGCTGAGCCCTGGACCCAGCAGCTTGAAAAACTCAGGAGCACATGTGTATGTGTGCCCAAAATCCCAAGAAGAGAATGCAGAAAGGCTTATGGAGTGGCCTTCCCCACCTAGGGTGCTTTCTCACTTTGTCTCTCTGTTTCTTTCCAGTGAGTGCACACATCCCATAGCAAAACTACAAGAAAGAAAGAGGGAAAGAGAGAGAAAGAAATTATTGCCAGTGTTAAGAGTGACAAATGGGAGCTGTTAGGTGGCGGGGTGGTTAAAGGCGCTGGATTTCTCACATGGCCGACCGCAATTTAAGTCCCAGACCTGGCAGCTTGCTTTCTTGCCCCCTACCCAATCAAATTAAAATAATAATAACAAATGGAATTAAGTAAATAAATAAATCTTTTTTTAAAAAAAAGAGTGACAAATGATGTATTTTTGTTATCGCTCTAATGAAAAAAATTTATTATCTTTTATTTAACTTTATTTATTTTAATTTGACCAGAGCGGGAGAAAGCAAGAGAGAGAAAGAGAAAGGGAAAGTGAGAAAGCAAGCCACCAGGTCCAGGACTTGAATCACAGTTAGCCATGTGAGAGTCCAGCGCCCTTAACCACTATGTTACCTGCTGGCCCCAATCACTCTTTTTAATAGCAGATTTTAATTCTTTTTCGTGTTGGATATATTAAGCTACTAAGAAAAGAAACTTTCTTAATATAGCATTCATGTAGAGTCTAACATGCATAAATACACATTTTGGCTATCTGCTTAATAGTAGGTATTAAAATTATGCATTTAATGACTCATCATAGAATGAACTGAGGTTTATTTAAAATTGTAAAACAATATTATAATTTCAGTATTATAGTACAGGAATAATAAATTTCATTCTATTGCTAACTTGCTCTACTGCATTTTTGCAATATTAAATAGTTGCTTTTCTATTAAGATGAAGAAATATTTCTGCTTACTTCCAGGGTACTGCTGATGGTGTTACATTTAGTCATCAAGGTTTTCTTTCTGATAGTAACTGGAAGACCTACTTCCTCTTCAATTTTTGGACTTGAAGATTTAGTCAGTAGTTACAATACAGTTTTATAAATGTAGTCCCACAAACAAAAGCTTTTTGTACTAACTGATAAAGATGCTTTCTGAATATTTTCAGGAATATATTTATGATTGTATACAGTTTTTGTTCAAATAATTTATTTGCTGCTTCACTTCATCACTTAGGAAAAATCTGTCCTTAAGCCTTAGATTTAAAATGTGACAGCAAGGATTAGCTCTGTAGCCTAGTTGTTAGAGGAGCTGAGTTCCACATGGCCAACCATGGTTTAAATCCTGTCCCTGGTAGCTTGAAAAACATGCCAGGTACCTGTGCCCCAAATCTCAACAGGATGGAGAAAGGATTGTAGCATAACCATATCTCATTGGGTGGTGCTCACACTCTTTCTCTGACAAGTACACTCACCCTCTGGCAATTAAAAAAAAAAAAAAAAAAAAAAGATTAAATTGTCTTTGGGGCCAGCTGGTTGTGTGGTGGTTGAAGTGGCTGGATCCCACATGGCTGACTCTATAGTTTAAGTCCCAGACCTGGTGGCTCAGAGTATACGCTGGGCATGTGTGTGTGCATGTCCAAAGTCCCATGTGCATGCCCAAGGATAAGAATGAGAGGAGAAGGGATTATAGCATGGCCATCCCCTGGGCGGGGGGTGGGGATTTTCTTCTTTCCTTCCCTTTCTGTCTCTCCCCAAGCATATGCCCTCTGGCAAAACTTAAAAAAAAAAAAAAAAAGAAAAAAGAAAAGGAAAAGAAAGAAAGAAAGCTTTTGTCCAAATATGATGTAGAAGATGCAGAAGTATATTTAATATCATGGTTTCTCATTTTGCTCATTTCAAATTATAACTCATGAAGAAAAATTTCACAAGCATGTTTTTTAAAGCAGATTTCACATATTTTTCATCTTTTGACTACTAAGAAAATAATAATTATAAGTTACATTGACAAAAATCTATAGGGATTGTCTTTCTAAATCATTTTTGTAAAATCTTGTTATGAGGTTTGGTCAGTTACAATAAAATTTGCTTAGAATCCCTAATTTTCTTTCTTTATTTTCCTCACAAATTTTACATGCTTCATTCTCGAAAACCTCATTTTCTAAGTGGAATGAAATGTTCTTAAAGGTTATTTTGTTTAATGTCATGTGTGTTATTATGTTACAAAATTCTACAGAAATTATCATTTTGATTTAATCTGATCTTTTGTTATGCCTAATGTTATTCGGATTTCCATAAATATTTATTGACTCAAAGGGGATATGTCTTTTTAGTAAACTTGTTTTGCCAGTGCACACTTAATATATTACCATCAGTCTCTATACCAGTTTTTCTTACTATCAAAGGATTTTTAATAGTTTTACAGATAAAAGTTAATAGCTTGCATACTTGTCATTAGTTATTTCAGCTCAGTGACAGAATTTCAGCATACAAAGTACATAAAAAATATTTCATACCTAATTACATTTATAGTCTCTACTTCTATTTGTAAGTGAACATTTAGGTAGTAAGTATAAATCCAGGTTATAGACTCCACCCTTTTTTGTATTAATATTGTTATGTTAGTAAAGTATGATGGCTGACTATACTATGATATAATTGTTGGTTATGTACAAGATCTAGAAAACCAAAAGTTATATCAGCGTGGGTATTTTGGCCTCCCTGAAGTTAAAACCAAGAATCAAAGGTTGGCTAAAAAATAGACAAAACTCTGTTTCTCTTAAGTTATTTAACTTACATGACCTTAAATGTTTGTGATTTCTTAACTACCACCCTTGTGGGTGTTCACTTTTCAACAGTTACTTTAATGAAATTTATTTACCTGAAAAACACTGGAGGAATGAGTATAGCCTAATATGGTTTGAAATAAGTAACTCGTGAAACTTTATACTGAGTATTTGACCCTTTTTATAGATGTGTGCTGTTGATAATTATGAGCATTTCAAAGTTTAGCTCTTGGTACCATATAATTTTATATAAGTGGAAAACATTTTAAAGTCATTTTGCTTTTTTAGTTATTTCTTTGTTCCATGCTTTTAAAACCATTGTCTAAAATATTATTGATTGACTGCTAGCCAGATGCTCATTTAGCTGCTGAAGAAGAAGCTAAAAGATTGGAAGAACTACAAAAACAGGCAGCACAAGAGAGAATGAAACAGTTTGAAAAGGCAAACGTACGAGGTTTCCAAGCAATGAAAAAGATCCATTTGGCTCAAGTAAGACCGTGAATTCTAATTGTGACCACTACTGATAGACTTACCCATGAGCTGTAGAACTGACTAACGAAGGACTCAAACTGAGGAGAGAAAGCTGTCAAACATGATCTCTCAACCATGTGATTTCAAGTTGCCCTGTTTCCTTTGCCTTCTTGTTTCAAGTTCAGGTTGGGTTGAGCTATTCTTACTTATAGTGTATTGATGTTCTTACATTCAGATTAGATGAGTAATTCTCATCTAAGTCATAAACCTATAGGGGAAAAAAAGCAATAATGGTAAGTGTTTAAGAATTTGAGTTCCACAGTTTGTTTGCTTGTATTTACTTCCATTTGTTGCTGTTTTGCTGTTTGATCTCAGGCAAGTTACTTAACCTCTCTGAGTTCTGTTTCATCATCCATTTTATGAGAATTAAATGAGTTTAATAAAACTTACAAAATGTGCATAGAATTTTGTAAGCTCACAGTATATTTCAGTGGCAGTGGTCATTGTAAATAATTCAAATAGTATAAATGCCAAGCCTTCAGTGAGCCAGAATAGTAAACTTTTTCCAGCAACTTTGAAGTTAATGAGATGATTTGAATATAGATGAAATGAATCCATTCATAATTTGGTTCTTTTTTTAGGGTATGGCAAAAAATATTTTAACTTTGCAAAAGAATAAGTAATGTGTCTATGTTATCAAACACATATACGACTCTTCATCTTCTAGGCTTAGTGTCTTTTATTTAAATAGTCATTCAGAATCACATGATCTCACTCCTAATGAACGATTTCCTTTTCTCTGTCTGAAACTTTTTGTTATAGACCTTGTTGTGGCCTGGGACTTTATTTCCTGCCATGTCTGTTCTTGACCACTAGGTCGTTGGAAAAGTCATGATGTATGTTTCTATGGAAATGGTGTCATGACTTTTCCAACAGCCCAGAAGTATTTCGCCTCTACTTAGATCTCCAACCTTATCCTTTTTACTTAACCACCCTTGCCCCTGCATGCCTTCACTATAATGAAGTGTACTATTCTCTGAATATGCCTCGCCTTCATCTCCACGTTTTGTGCTGCAGTTGTTCTTATTTTTTTTACTTATCTCCCCTCCTTATCCTTTACCACCAAACTTCTGTTAGGAAACACTAAACTGCTATGCTTAAACTTATTAGACATACTTTTTAAGCTTAAAAACATACATGCAGGTCTCCTTTAGTCATGGTCATTCATACAGTAGGAAGTAACGGTATCCGTTAAGCATAGTCTGGGTCTTGGTGCCTATGTGAGCACTGGAACCAAATACATTTTAGGAGCCATGGCAGTTTATAGAGGAAGTAAATTTGTGACTCTTCTCAGAAAAGAGAATTGTAACTGGCAGACCCTTATGAAACTTGACAACCTAACCATTACTACCCTCTCATTGTGCTGGCTACTTGTTTATTGGTTTCATTACTACACTAGGGTGGAGATTGTGTCTATAGCACTTAATATGTGGTCTGGCAATTGGCAGGTATTTGTTGAATGGATAGATTAATTAATGTCATTTGTGGCAGGATAAAGGGCAGAGAAGGGAAGAGAAGTTTAGACTGTTCATGACTTCCCCTTCTCCTTCCCTGCTTGTGTTACTAGCCTAAGCTTGTGACTCAGCTGTCATGAATTCTTTTCTTTTTTTTTTTTTTTTTTTTTCTTGAAGAATCAAGAGAAACTAATGAAAGAACTGGAACAGCTCCAACAAGAGGACCTGGCACGTAGGAGACAGACCGTAGCACAGATGCCACCGCAACTCATTGAACTTCCGTACAGACGCAATGAAATGAAAGAAGACTGGCAGAGAGAGCTGGAGTTTGCCTTTGAAGACATGTACAATGCAGACAGGAGTAAGATATTTTCTGTAGACTTTCAACAGTGCTTTTACATGTTTTGTTTGGAAATTATATTTGCAGTGATAAAGCTGTTTTTATTTTGAAATGAGTTGTCAGTTTGAAGAAGCTCTCATTTTAGATATTAGAAATTGTGCTGGCCTTTAAAATTTTATGATCCACTTCTTTTTAGTAATTTCAGAATGGAACAATGTCTCTATGTTTCTTTCTAAAGAGGTGAAAGGAAACCTAATTTTACACCTTGAACCTGAGCCTTTGCCCACTGTAATGGATCAAATCCAAGATGATGAACTGGACCTTTCAATGGAACAAGAAAACTTAGGTGAAACTGAAAACCTTCAAGTGACGGAAGCCGAATTGATATGTCCTGGTGAAAAAGACGGTAAAAACCCCTTCTGAGCTGAGTACTAACAATATTTCACAGAAAAAAAAGGTGCTAATTATTAGCCAACAGTTAGACTTGATCTAAGTATTTCTTTAATTGCTAGAAGGCATGTGCTTGCCAGAAAGAGAGAGAGAGAGGAAGCACTCTACATGGAACACATCCCACCGCAGCTCCCTTTCCTCCATTTTTTCCATCCCATCAGAATTTTGGGCACACAGGCATACACACCTGGCTTGTTTTTCAAGCAACCAGCCTGGATTCAGTTAATGGTTGACTTGTAGAATCTAGCAGGCTACTTGGCTAGTTAAGCTGCTTGGGCGAGTTATCTGGTTAAACAACTAGTTAGGCAGGTTTCATGACTAGTTAACTGCTCATTCTACTAGTTAACCTATAAGACTACTAATAAAAGGTAGTAGAAGGCTACTTATCTCATTGGACTACTGCTTACATGGCTAGATAACTTGTTGGAAAGTTATTTTGGCCACTAGTTAGCCACTTAACCAGTTTTTCAACTACTTAGCTGATTAGAGGACTAGTTAAATGTTCACACTGTTAGACATTTGTTCAGACTAGTAGTCAAAGGACTAGTTGGTGGGTTATGTGACTGGATATCAGATGACTAACTGTTTAGAGAGCTAGTTAAGCTAGTTGGACAAGTAGTTAACTGCTAGCAGTACTAGTTGAGAAGTTATATTGCTAATCAAATCACTGGTTAGGTAGTTAGAGAACTAATTAGCTGGATACAGGACTACTTCAGGCAGTGATTAACTGGATGACTAGCTAACTGTATCAGCAACTTGTTGAACTGGTTAGAATACTAGTTAGCTGGTTACATGACTAGTTGAACTTGTTAGAGTCTTAATATCTAGACAGACAAGTAGTTAGGCAGATTAGGTGACTAGTTAACTCATACTACTACTTAATTCTTTAGGCTACTAGTTAACCTACTAGACTATTAATAAAATGCATAGTTAGGACGTTTAGATGACTACTTAACTGCTCACTCTACTAATTAACTCTTTAGGCTACTAATTAAGGCATCATATTACTAGTGAAAGTTGTTAGAAGACGAGTTAATTGCTCCTCTTGCTAGTTAACTTGTCATACATTTGTTGAAACGCTTGGTCAAAATGTCTAATTTGGCAACTAGTTAACAAATTGTGCAACTAGTTGATAAGCTAGGCGACTGGCTAGTTAACTAAATGGTTAAGCTTGTTAGCCAGTTAGATGACATCAAGCAACTAGCTAGGTGGTTTTGTAACTTGCTAGGTAATTTTTCACTTTGGTAATTATTAGATTAGTCAACTGGTTGGGTATCAAGTTAGTTGGTTAGGTGGTTCTTTACCTAATTAGACCACTAGTTGAGCCACTAGTTAGCTGCCTAATTAGCTTTATAACTAGTTACCTAACTAGATAGCAATCTAGCTAACTAATTAATTTCCTACATAATTAACAAACTAAAAACCTACTCAATGTTTAGTATTCAAATATGCCTAACTGGTTCTGATTGGCAATGTAGCTAACTAGTTAACAAGCTAATTTGTGAAATAACTAGTTGACTATATATGAAGCTTAACTCACAATCTAGTCAAATTAATAGTTTAGTCACCCAACAGTTTATTCAACCAAGTATTAATAACAAACTAGTTGGCTAACTAGTTGCCAGGTAGCTAGTTTTGATAGCTGATTAGCTAGCTAGTTAGGTCATTAGCTAACTAGATAGCAAACTAACAGACTGTTAGCTGGTTAGCTTAGCAAACTGGTTATTTATCTAACTATTTATCTGGCTACGTGGCAACATAGTTAACTACGTAGTAGATTATTTACCTAGTTTTTTAGCTGGTGATGTTGTTATCTACTTGGTCACCTAGTTTGTCAACTAGTTGGTTGCTAACTAGTCTTTTGCCTAGTAGTTTGACAAGGTAACTAGTAGAAGAAGCAGCTAGCTAACTAGTCTTCTAACAAGATAAATAGCCACCTGAATGGTCTGCCAAATAGGTAACTAGTAGCCAAAGGATTCCTCTAACTAGTTAACTAGCCTGAAGATTAATCTTCTAACCAGTTAACTATTTCTCTAACAAATTAACCTGTCATCTAACCAGTCATCTAGCCATATAACTAGTAGGTTCATAACTAGCCCTCCAACCAGTGAACAAGCAGCTGGTCTGTTAAGTAGTCAAATAGTCATTTACCTAGTCATTTAACTTGTTAACTAACCAGATTACCTTATTTATCTACTTATTTATGTTTTTTGTTTGTTTGTTTGTTTGTTTGTTTGTTTTGGAGAGGTTTTTCGCTATAGGGCGCGTGCACTCGCCAGACAGACAGAGAGAGACATAGAGACAGAAAGCGAGAAATCACCCCCCAGGGGAGATGGTCACGCCGCAATCCCTTCTCCTCCATTCTCCTCTCGGGATCTTGGGCACGCACGCACACGCGCCCGGCGTGAGTTGTAAGCCACTGGGTCCGAGACGCGAACCGCGGTCGACTACGTGGGAGTCCAGCGACATAGCCATTACGCTAACTGCTGGTTCCCTTATGTATTTATTTTTTTAAATTTGACTGGGAAGAGCAAGAGGGATAGTAAGAAAGCAAGCTGTCTGGTCCGGGATTTGAACTGCAGTAGGCTATGCGGGGGTCTGGCATCCTGACCACCATGGTACCTGTTGACCCCAACCAGTGTGTTTTTCAACCCTCCAGGGCTGTGATGTGAACTACATGGATGGCCATGTGGAATCCAGCAGCCTTAATCACTAGATCATGGAGACAGCCAGCCCAACATTTATTATTTAAATTTGGATTGAAATAGTTAATCCTCAGGGCCAGCAGGTGGCTTAGTGGTTAAGGCACTGGGCTCCCAATGGCTTACTGCAGTTAGAGTCCTGGGCCTGCGGCTTGAAAATCATGCTGATATGGAATCAGCAGATGGCATAATGGTTATGTTGCTGGACTCCTATGTAGTTGACTGTGGTTCAAATCCCAGACCCTGTGGCTTAAACTCAGGCCAGGCACATGTGCATGTGTGGCCAAAATCCCGAGAGGAGAATGGAAGAGAAGGGATTGTGGTGTGGCCATCCCCCCTAGGGGATATTTCTCGCTTTCTGTCTCTCTGTCTTTATAGCCAGCCCACATGCCCTATAGCAAAAACCTCTCCCCCCCAAAAAAAGTCATGCTGGGTGTATGTGCATGTGTGCCCAAAATCCCAAGAGAAGAATAGAAAAGAAGGAATTGCAGTGTGGTCACTCCCCCCCTGGGGGTGATTTCTCATTTTCCCTCTCACTGTCTCTTTTAGTCTCTTTCCAGCAAGTACATGTGCCCTATGGCAAAGACCTTAAACAAAAAAGATATAGTTATTCCTGGTTAAAAAGTTATCGTTGCAGTCAAATGGTATTGTTAAATCATAAATGCTGAGGAAAATAAGTTGTGCTTTTGTTTTAACAAGTGGTGACCACAGTAACTACATATTTGCTTGGTTTATAACGGGTACTATTCAAGTTGTTGGTTTTTTTTTCCTTTTAGTTCCTGTTGTAATGAAGACACAACAGGTCCCTTCAAAAATTCTTTTTAAAAAATTATTAAATAAGATCCGAAGCCAAAAATCTCTCTGGACAATTAAATCCATGTCTGAGGATGAAAGTGAAGTGACTACGACTATTAATGAAATTGAGAGTAAAGCACCAACAATTGAATCGGGGACCATTGCCAGTGAAGAGAGAACATTATCGTCTGGGCAGGAACATGGTAGTTTTCCAGTAGTATATCATTTTATGGCACATAAATACTTTTTATGTTATTTTAAAATGTATTCATACTTGAAAAAAGTCTAAGAGGCAACAAATGTTAAAAACTTGAGCAATCTCCTAGACTGCATTCAGTATAATATTATGGGTTATATATATATATATTGAGTCACTGGAAAAGTAATGATGCATTTTTACATAGAAAAATATGTCATTACTTTTCTGACAGCCCAATCATTTATATTATTTCCCGTGTAATTAATAAGTCAAAATGAACCAGTTCTCTATTGAAAAATTAGACTATTTCTAGATTTTTTAATTTCTTGGGCTGAAGTGGGAATCCTGTTAGTGAGATCTTTGCCAACAGCTTTAACTATTTCCTTAGGAAGAACTGTTGATAAAATTCCTGAATCAAAAGATATAAAAATGTTACAGGTTGGGACCAGCAGTTGGTATAATGGCTATGTCGTTGGACTCCCATATAGTTAACCATGGTTCGAATCCCAGAACCGGCAGCTTAAACTCATGCTGGGCGCGTGTACATGTGTGCCTGAAAGGAGAATGGAGGAGAAGGCATTATAGTGTGGCCATCCCCCTGGGGGGGGTTGGTGGTGGAGATTTTTCGCTTTCTGTCTTTCTGTCTCTCTCTGACTTTCTGGTGAGTGCAAGCGCCGTATAGCAAAAACCTCTCCCCCCCCCCCAAAAAAAAATATATATATATATAATATAAAAAAAATATATATATATATATATATATATATATATATATATATATATACATATATATATATATATATATATATATATTAAGGACAAACAGTGTATTGTATTAGTGTTTCTTTTGCATTCTCATCAAATATTTGATTTCTTTAATTGTGACTTTTATTTTTTGATCATTAAGTACAGTAATACTTGCTAAATATGAGCCAGCTGGTGGTATGATAGTTAGGCTCTGTATCTATATGGCCAAATCTGCTGTTCGAGGCCCAGACCCAGTGGCTTGAAAAACACTCTGGGTGTGTGTACGTGCATTCTCAAAATCCTGAGGGTAGAACAGTGGAGAAGGGATTGTGATGTGGCCATTCCCCCGGGGGTGATTTCTCACTTCCCCTCTCTGTCTGTCTGTGGCAAGTACACGCACCCTGTGGCAAAAATGTAAAAAACAAAAACAACCTCATAACTGTATTTTCAGGGACTAACAGTTGGTGTAATGGCTATGTTGCCAGACTCCCATGTAGTAGACTGTAGTTCGAGTCCTGGACCTGGTGGCTTAAACTCATGCCGGGCACGTGTGCATGTGTGCCCAAGATCCTGAGGGGAGAATGGAGACGGGATTGCAGTATGGCCATCCCCCGGGGGGCGATTTCTTGCTTTGTGTCTCTCTCTCTGTCTCTCTCTGTCTTTTTGGCAAGTGCACGCGCCCTATAGCAAAAGCCTCTCAAAAAAAGAATGTTTTTTTCAGAAGTTACAAAGACCAGGGCCTACAGGAGGCGTGATGGTCAAGGTCACTGGATTCCCACATGGGCAACCACAGTTTGAGTCCCAGACCTGGTGGCTTGCTTTCTTACTTTCCCTCTCTCTCTCTCTGGTCAAATTTAAAAAATAATGACAACAAATGGGATTAAATAAATAAATAAATAAATAATTCTTTTTTAAAGAAGTTTAAAAGCTCATAGCAACAGTACATCCTCGAATTTTATAAACAAATGAGATTCATGAAGCCTGCTGCTTGTTTTTTTTCTCTTGGATTTTATCTTTTGGATTCTTTTCTGGACTTGAACCATTGTTGGCGGTGTAGGAATCCAGTGTCTTAACCACCACCCTACATGGACATTTCTTTAGCTTCTTTTTGGTTTTTCATCTTATGTATTAGACCTGTGTGTTTAATGGCTAATGTAGCCGATCATCAGGAAGATAAGTGACCGAAAGACATTCAGGGAGACCAAAATTGAATTGGTCCCTGAATACCTATTTTCGTTATTTTGCTCATATTTAAGCTTGATGGTGATGATGTATTCATAATAACAATGATATCCTCTATTTCAGTTATTGAAAGTGATACACTAACAATTGAGTCTGGAACACTTACCAGTGAAGATAAACCACTTTCATGTGTTGTTGACTCTGGAAAGGAACAAGGTAGTTCTTTTTATCACAACTTCAAATTAATCTTGTTTGACTCTTAACATAATTTTGCTAATAAAATTACATGTAATAAATGAATTAAAGGGCATTACAGTGGTGTCAAAGTTCTAAATTACTGGGACCAGCAGTTAGTGTAATGGCTATGTCGCTGGACTCCCACATAGTCGACCGCGGTTCGCGTCCTGGACCCGGTGGCTTAAAACTCAGGCATGTGTGCGTGCGTGCCCAAGATCCCAAGAGGAGAACAGAGGAGAAGGGATTGCGGCGTGGCCATCCCCCCTGGGGGGTGATTTCTCTCTTTCTGTCTCTCTGTCTCTGTCTGGTGAGCGCACGCACCCTATAGCAAAAAAGAAAAAAAAAATCTCCAAAAAATAAATTCTAAATTACTAAAACTAATTTTTGTTTTGGGAATTCTCTTAGAAATAAATGAGCCTCTCCCTGTCACAGCTGTAGCTCAGAGTTCAATTCTACTTCATCCTCAAGAAGAAGCAGCCAGAATTAGAATGTCAGCAAGGCAGAAACAGGTAATTTAAACTTTTATTTTTAAAGGTTCCTTTCTCTAGGTACCATAATTTTCTTCGACCATTAAAGTTAGTCTTCTGCCTCATCTTACAGAAACATTCAACTGCTGGAAACCATTTTGTCTTTGCTTATACTGCTCATTTGACCCTTACTGTATCTACTTTATGTTTTATACTTTTGCGTATATTTTATCTTCCCTATGAAACTTGTGGGTATTTTTTTTAAGTATTTTTTTTTAACTTTATTTATTTACTCATATATTTTTTAATTTGACCAGAAAGACCCACATACACACACAAAGAAAGTGAGAAAGCAAGCCACCAGTTCTAGGACTTGAACCATGGTCAGCCATGTGGAGAGTGTCTAATGCCCTAACCACCACGCCACCTGCTGGTCCCAAAATTTGTAGGTATTTTTAAAGGCAAAGACTGTCTTCTCTAAAAACTTAATTTATCCTGATATAATGCTTTGTATATTTAAGTCCTCAAGAAATATTTGTCGAAACTTAACAAAAGCTTGATAATTAGACACTGAGGTGGGCTTTGCACTCCCAAAAGTTTTTCAGAAAATAGTATTTCAGGAGAAACAATAAATTCAACCTTTTTAACTATAATTTTGGTCTTATCTACTACTAATAAAAGATTTTTACAACACAGATTACCTTAAAGGGGGTAAGTACTATGAAGCTGGTCAGGTCCTATTCGTTGTGTTTTGTTAGAAATTCAGTTGGGAAAAGAACATTTGCTCTTTACTCTTTACAAGAGAAGAGTATTTCTTGTCAAATAAATGTTTCCCAATCGGTATTTTAGGACAGTATTGTCCAGTAGGATTTTTCTATGATGATGGAAATGCTTCACATTTATGCCTAGTATGGCAGCCACTAGCCACATGGACTATTGATTACTGTAAATGTGGCTAGTGTGACTGAGGAAGTGAACTTTAAATTTTATTTAATTTGGGGACCAGCAAATGATGTAATGGTTACATTGCTGGACTCCCACATAGTCAACTGCGGTTCGAGTCCCAGAGCCTGAGCCGGTGGCTTAAAATTCTCGCTTTCTGTCTCTCTGGTGAGTGCACATACCCTATAGCCAAAAAACTCACTTAAAATTTTTTATTTAATTATAATTAGTTTAAATAGTCATATGTAGCTAATGACTAATGTATTGATAGTACACTTGTAGAGGTGCTACGAAACTCTTCAACTCGGTGGTTTCTATGACAGGAAAAGTAAGGAAGATGAAGACAGAACTCAGCTGTAGCCACTGTTGTCTCATTAGGAATCAAGACAATTTTTACATTATTTATTGACTTATCTTTTATTTTAATGGTCAGAGGGCATGTGCACTCACCAGTAAGAAACAGGGTCATGCTGCAATCCCTTCTCCATATCTTCATCCTTTTGGGATTGTGGGCACACACACATATACCCAGTGTGTTTTTCAAGCTGCCAGATCAGGGATTCTAACCATGGTCAGCCACATGGGATCCAGCTCATTAAACCACTAGGCTATGGGGCTGGTCCAGTAATATAAATTTATATTTTCCTTTAGTAATTTTTATTTGGAAAATGAGATCATTCTTCATTTTCTCTAGTAAAAGTGCTCTTTTTTATGAAACTTCACATGCCTGCCCTTTTCTGCTTAACCAGTGTTTCACCTATGTATTAGGTGCTGGATTTAGCAGGCGGACCGACTAGTCTTTGTCCTCAATAGAGAAACTCAGGTGTATGTTTGGGTTACTTGGAGTGTATGTGCATTTGAATAATATTTGGGTTTTCATGTCATCCCCTGCTGTTTTCTTCCCTTCTGTTTTATGTCTGATAGAAAAGGCACAGACATTTTTGTTATACTATCACTTGTCTTCTGATAACTATGTGTCTTAGTGGTTATGCCTAAGAAATCAAATGTATTGGGAGGCCCTAATATTTAATTTCTTTAGTCATTATTTATTCTAAAAACAATGTAAAATTAAATATGTGAACATAAAATTTGGCAGTGTCTGCAGGTGATATGGTGGCTAAGGCGCTGGATTCCCACATGGCCATCTGTGGTTTGAGTCCCAGACCTGGCGGCTTATTTTCTCACTTTCCCTCCCTCTCTCTCTGATGAGTGTGTGTACTCTGTAGAAAAGAGTTTAAATTAATAATAAATAAATAAAATTCAATATAATAATTTTTTTAAAAATTGGCTACATATCATTTGCTGTTTTTCTGGAGATGGTTCTTCAGTGGTGATCAGGATTTCTCTGAACTAAAAAAAAAAAAAAAAAAGGAATAATGAATCGGTTTATGCTTTCTTTCCCTTCTATCTCTTTTTACTTCTCTTTTCCCATCTCTCACTCCCACCCTCCCTCTGGCAGTGGCAAAAGTAGCTAAAATCATCACCACTTACTTCTTGGCTAATTGGTACTCTTGGTATCTTTGTAATGTAATGCATGTAACTTTTATTTTATATGAACTTGTCATTAATAGATCAATAGTATTTTTATTTCTTAGATAATGGAAATAGAAGAGCAGAAGCAAAAGCAGTTGGAATTACTTGAACAAATTGAACAACAGAAGTTAAGATTAGAAACCGACTGCTTCAGGGCTCAGCTAGAAGAAAAAAGAAAAACCGCTCAACAGCAGACTGAGGTAGGGTATGGAAACTCGGTCCTGCACACATCTGAACTTTCCGCTAGCTGTGTGGCTTTCAACTCTCTGCTTCTGCAGGATGCAGTTTGACCACGATTTGTGTATAATGCACAAATTGAGCTTTTGGACTTGGCTCCAAAGGAGAATGGTAGATTACTCATTTCTTACTAATAGAAGTGACTGCCTTTTTATAAAATATATACAGCTATATGGGAGTTTGCAATCATAGAACTTGTTTCCATTAAATACTTCAGTTCTTGTTTCTGAGTTTCCCTTTAATTCATAGCTTTGTTGTTTATTAGGTTGGCACTGCTGCAACATCACGCACTCTGGTTTCTGATGAAGACAGTCATCGACAGATGATTCGTAACTATCAGCATCAGCTTTTACAACAAAACAGGTATTAGCTAGGGCGTAATTTATCTGTGATAGTGTGTGGTTACTTCTTCAGGATTTGTTGTTTTATTTGTATGAGGACTTAATTGGGATTCTCTTAGAACTATGGCGTATAAATTTCCCCAAGGACAGTGTAAGTGTCTTTCCTCTTCCACATAATTGTGGCCAGTCTTAGATTACGGTTTGTTAGATTTAACATATGGACACTTGAAAATGTAGGACATTTTTCTTTTTATTGTTTTAGGGGCCAGCAGATGGCATAGTAGTCATGTTGCCATGGCTGACCATGGTTTGAGTCCTGAACCCAGTGGCTTCAAAATAATGCTAGGCACATGTGCATGCATGCCTAAGATCCCAAGAGGAGGATAGAGGAGAAGGGATAGTGGCCTAGTCATCCCCTCTGGGGGAGTGGTTTCTCACTTTATCTCTTATTCTCTGTGTCTTTCTCTCTTTCTCTGGCGAGTACACATGCCCTAAGATCAAAATATCGCTCTCAAAAAAAAAGAGTAATTTTGAAAATGTATATGTGTCTGTTTAATGTTTTTTTTTATGTGTATGTGTTTGCTTTTGGTAGGTTACACAGGCAGTCTGTTGAAACAGCCAGGAAACGATTACTTGAATATCAAACTATGTTAAAAGGAAGGTATCCATCCACATCAGCTGCATCGCTGATACCTGATTCTGTGACATCAGTACGACCACATAAATCTGAAAGACCTACTTCTGTGTCAGAGCATTGGGATCAAGATCAGAGAGCCAAGTTGAGTCCTAACAAATATCTATCCCTAGAGATATCCAAAGTAGAACAAGATCATTTTCAGCTACCAGGACAAAGTCACTTTCCACAAAGACAGGTAGAAACAACAGAAACATTGAGTGCCTCAGATGTGTTCGCCAGACCATCTTTGGAATTGGAAGAACATCTAAGACAATTTTCACAGACTGAAACACAACAGAGAGACTCTAAATTAATCCCTAAAGAGTCTCTTAAGACTTTGTCACATGATATGCTACCAAGATTACAGGATGCTGAAAAAATATCTGAAACATTTCAGGCAGCATCTTTTCAAACCTTAGACTTCAAGCAAATATTCTCAGAGAGCAGTGAAAATATATCTTCAAACCTAACCGAACCTTCTTCATTCTTACCTCTGGTACCTGAGCATTCATTTAGTACTTTACCTATTAAGGTTGAATCTGGAAAAATCCAGGAACCTTTTTCATCTGCAAGCAAAAGTACTATTTTTGCAAGCCATTCAGTAATTAGCCAAATGCCTGATAGGCCTTTGCCATCCTCAAGGAATGTCACAGCCCAGCAAGGTCATTTGAAGGCTCTCCAAGAACAGTTAGACCTACAGAAGGAAATTCTACAGGCAAAACAGGAAGCTCAGGAACTATTGCTTTTGTACAAACAAAAGGAATTTGAAGAGCAAATTGACCTCTCAGTACCCCTTCCATCAGTAGCCACAGGTTCATGTGCTACCCTGCCTTCTACCAAAGCTGACTTAGGGAGAATCCGGGAGTCTTCTTCTACCGAGAATGTCACTACAGTTTCCTCAGGCCAACCTGTGGTCTCACGGCTTCAGGATAGGCTTCTGAGTTTTTCTCAACCTATTTTATTGCAGCAAAATAGCTTTGAAGTTCTCCAAAAACAGTTGAATATTCAGAGAGATAGTCTTCAGGCAAGGCGAGAAGCCCAGGCGGTATTACATATAGATACACAGAGTGAATTGGATGGAAGAGCTTATTCTGAACAGGCTGAGCTCTCTTCTCTCCCATTTCAGGTAGCTCAGCATACTTTGACTTCACTACCTTCTGCTGATCCAAGATCCAGAGAAACCCAGAAGCAGTATTTGTCGAAGAGTGAGCAAGGGCTTCTCTCAGGCCAGTCTGAAATCCCAGAATCTCAAGATGGATCTTTGAGTTTCCTGGAGCAGTTCCTACCTCTACGTGATAGTCTGAAGCTTCTCCAAGAACAGCTGACTGCACAGAGAGATACTCTTCAGGCCAGGCATGAAGCTCAGGTGGCATCACTTTTATATAGACAAAGGGATTTGAGGGACTGTAAGTCTGAGCACACAGGTTCTTCATTCTTACCAGTACATGTTCAGCATTCAGTTGCTTCACAAGCTTCTGCTAAAGCTGAACCTAGGGAGCTTCAAACATTTTATTTCTCTGAGAAGGAAAGTCTAATTCCCTCTGGTCATTTGATAATCCCCACTCAGCAAAATTTGATGGCACTGCAAGAACAGTGCCACAGGCAGAGGTCAATGCTTGCTGCTAAACAAGCAGCTCAGGAACTTATACTCAAACAAAGTGAATTGGAAAAAGGTGTTTCTTCCGAACAGACTGGCATCTCTTCATCCCTATCAGAAGAAGCTGAATCTGAAAGATTCCAGGAATTTATGTCAACCAAAAGTGACAGTACAACTCATTTAAGCCATTCTAAGATTCCAAGATTTCGAGAAAGACTTTTGAGATTTTCACAGCATATGCTACCACTGCAAAGTAATTTGGAGGAATATCAAGAATGGCCATTCAAAGAGAAGTCCCAAGAAGATGCATCCTCTGAACAAACTGCCTTGTCTTCATTTATTCCTCAGTTAGGACAGCATTCATTTACCTTACTACCTTCTGTTGGCTCTGGTACAACCCCGGAACCTCATTTAACAGAGAGTGATAGTCAAGTTCCTTCCAGCCATTTACAGATCCCGAAATTGCAGGATAGGCTTTTGAGGATATCACAACTTATCCAGCCTCGACAAGTTAATTTGAAGGCACTTCAGGAACAGTTAGCTACAGAGAGGAGAGCCATTATTCAGTCCAGACCAGAAACCCAGGGAGAATTGCCTTTACATGAACAGAGTGAGTGGAAGGGAAGAATTTCTCCTGAGCATCTGGGTACCCCTCCCTTAGCCGTGGTCACACAGCATTCATTTGCTTCATTCCCTTTCACAGAATCGGAAAGAATCCAAGACCCTTGTCCAACTAACAGTGATGACACAGTCTCCTCAAGTCCTTCCGAGATACCAAGTTTGCCTGATAGGCTGTTGGGTTTATCATATTCTGTTCTACCACAACAGGATAATTTTATAGCATTCGAAGAACACTTGAATGCACAGTCAGATTCCCTTCCTTTTATTGAGAAAACCCAGAAAGAATTGGCCGTGCCCATAACATGTAAATCTGATGAAAAGATACCTTCCAAGCATTTTATTCAGCCTCACCATGGTGATTTGAAGGCACTTCAGCAGCAGTTAGATATACAGAGGAAAGCCATTCGATCTAAACAGGAGGCCCAAGAAGAGCTGCTTTTGCAAAGATTAAGTCAATTGGAGAAAAGGGTGTCCTCTGAGCAGATGGGCCCCTTTTCAGGCTTATCCCAGGTAGGCCTGCCTGTTAGTGACTCTGAAAGAAGCCAAAAGTCCATCCCAACCCAAAGTAACAACACTGTTCCCTCAAGTCATCCTGAGACCTCCAGATCACAAGATAGGCTTTTGAGTTTATCCCAGCCTGCTCTGCCTCAGCGAGATAATTCGACAGCACAGTTGGACTTAGAACAGGAAGTGATGTATTCTAATGAGAAATCCCAGGAAGAACTGCTGCTAAGCAGGCAGAGTAAGATGAACAAAAGTGAATCCACTGAGCATGCTGTCCCCACTTCATTTCTTCCCAAGGAAGCAGAGCATTCATTTATTCCACTGCCTTTTGCTGAAGCTCATTCTAAAAGTGTTCATGGATTTCATTCATCTGAAAATGAACATGTAGCTCTCTCGAGTGGTTCTTTGATCCCAAGATTTCAAGATAGACTTTTGAGTTTTTTACAGCCTGTCTTAACTCAGCAAGATAACTTGGGACTTCAGAAGCAGTTGGATCTACAGAGAGAAGTTTTGTATCTCAGTCAGAAAGCCCAAGAACAACAGCGTGTACAGAGACAGATAGCATTGCAGCAGCAGGTACAGAGACATCAGGACACGCTGAAGGATTTCTTTAAAGACAGTCAGGTATGTTTTGAATTTGACAATGTAAGAATTAAAAATTATAGGTTTAAACCTAATGCAGTTTGGGGGCCAGCAGATGGCATAATGGTTACTCACTGTACTCAACTGTGGTTCAAGTCCCGGACCCGGTGGCTTAAAACTCACGCTGTGTGTGTGTGTGTGTGTGTGTGTGTATGCCCAAAATCCCAAGAGGAGAATGGAGAAAGGATTGCAGTGTGGTCATCCTCTGGGAAGGGTCGGGGGTGGTGATTTCTCACTTTCTGTCTCTGGCGAGCACATGCCCTAAAGCAAACATCTCACTTTATAAAAAAAAATACAGTTTTAATCTTAGGTCTGTACCTTTTTAGTTATCATGAATAAGTGAATTGACCTTAACTGTGCATTTATTTTCTATCCTAAACAAAGTTGAAATTAAAACAAAAGTTAATCTACCTACCATGATGTTTAATAGGTTGGTATTAATTTGAAACCCAGCTAATTTAAAATGCAAACGCTAGAAAAGAATGTGGATTCTTAGAGTTTTGTTAAGATGAGAGTTTTGTTGTTGTTGTTGTTGTTGTCGTTGTTGTTTTTTGGCTATAGGACATTTTTACTCACTGGAGAAAGAGAAGGGGAAAGTGAGAATTCACCCCCACCCCAGGAGCAACGGCTACACTGCCATCCCTTTTCCTCCATTCTCCTCTCAGGATTTTGGGCACGCACATACTTGCACTGGGTGTACTTTTCAAGCTACCGAGTTCAGGACTTGAACGGTGTAGTCTGTCATGTGGGATCTAGCATTTTAATCACCACACCACCTGTTGGCCCTAAAATGAATTTTAAGCTTACCATAAGATTAAAATTGTAAAATTAACTGGTTAGCAAAAATTTTCATACAGTAACAGACCTATATTCTTTATGTATAAATGTTGTTGACATTCGTATGTAAATCAAAATTAGCACCGTCTTTTTCCTTAAGTGGCTTTGTTGTTACCTGTGGTAACTAACCACCAACCTATGGTAGGCTGAGGGAGAGCTGTGGCGCAGACTCAGGCACAGTCGCTCCGACACCCAGTATCTCTGAAGAGGAGATGCGAGTGTGTATCCTAAATAGGATGTATCCATTTATTATTTTTTATTTTATAGGGTTAGTTTCTTTTTTTTTTTTTTTTTTGGAGAGGTTTTCACTATAGGGCACATGCGCTTGCCAGACAGAGAGAGACAGAATGCGAGAAGTCACCCCCCAGGGGGGATGGTCACGCTGCAATCCCTTCTCCTTCATTCTCCTCTCGGGATCTGGAGCACGCACGCACACACTTCCGGCGTGAGTTTTAAGCCACTGGGTCCGGGACGCGAACCACGGTTGACTACGTGGGAGTCCAACAGCATAGCCATTACTCTAACTGTTGGTCCCAAGGGTCACTTTCTGAACTTATTATTTAGCCTTACCAGAATTCTACGAATCCAGTGATATTATTCAGAACAAGCTACAGGTGAGTTCAGGAGAGGTTGAGTTCTAGGGACTTACTGGTCATTTGAAGGAAAAGTAACCAAAAAGGAAAAACAGAGGGGACACTTAAGTGCAATCTCTGAAAGGCAAATGGAGGCTCGGTTTTAGATTCAGGCTATGCATGGTCTTACTTTTCAATGGGAATATTACCCTTCAGTAATATTTCATTCTTTAATCTGTGGGTAATATCGTAAAGTGTGATTGACGAAACAATTTATTTGGTTAGAGTTCTAATTTAAGAAGGGAGATATAAATTGAATGAAGAATTCTTCACAAGATTTCTCAACTTGAGTCATTTCTATCCTCATCTGTCCACTTGTTTAGACAAGTAAGCTCACAGTTGAAAATGATTTAAAAGCTCAAAAGCAGCAGCCCCAGCAGCTCAGAGAGTGGCTTCCTCATATCCAAGACTTGGCAAGAGACGATCAGGAAAGCAGTCATGCAGGCAGGAGCAACTCTGGTGGCAATAAGCTGCTTTTGGAAGATACAAGTACCAAGCAAAGCGGTAAGATAATTGCATCTTATTGTGTTTATTCTGCGGCTACTCTCTGCTCTCGTCCCCTGCAGCTTGATGGCTGGAGAAAAGTTTGTAGCATGCGAGCAGATTTTTATTGTGTCTAATTTCATCATTGACCTGGTAGGTGAGCACCTGGACAAAGAACTGGGCAGACGATCCTCAAAGCCACCTGTAGCAAAAGTTAAAGGTGTACTGGACCTAAACCAACATGAACTTAGTGCTATACAGGAAGTAGAATCACCAGCAAGTGGCAGAACTTCTATACTAGGTAAACAGATGTCCTGATAAAATAAGATTTTTTTATTCTTTTTTGGCTAAAGGGCGTGTATTCATCAAAGAGAGCATCCCACATGGAGAATGACCACACCACAATTCTTTCTCCTCCATATCTCACACTGTCTTTTTTCTTTTTCTTTTTTTTTTTCCCAAGGTTTTTGCCATAGGGCACATGCACTTGCCAGAGAGAGAGACAGACAGACAGACAGTGAGAAATCACCCCCTAAGCAGGATGGCTATGCCGCATCCCTTGTCCTATACTCTCTTCCTGGGATTTTGGGCATGCACGTACATGCACCTGGTGTGATTTTTCAAGCTGCCAGGTCTGGGATTCAAACCATGATCTGTCATATGGTACTCCAGTGCCTTAACCACTGTGCCGCTGCTGGTCCCCAATCTCTCTCTCTTTTTGAGCTTTTGGGCACTCATGCACAGACACCCAGAATATTTATCAGGACACTAGGTTCACAACTTGAACTGCATAGTTGACCACATGAGAACTGTATGTCTTAACAGCCAGGCCATAGAGTTGACCTTATAAAATAAGATTTTTTTTAATAGTCTTCTAGTTTCCTACATTTTCTTCAGGATGTTAATACTTTTGTTTTGTTTTGTTTTGTTTTCTTAATGAAATGTAAGCTGTGAATACTTGTGAAAGGAATAAAAACTAGCTTATGTATGTAGTATTTTAAATTCATGGGCCAGCAGGCAGCATGGAGGTTAAGGTGTAGGATTCCACATGGCTTACTGCATGGTTCAAGACCTATACCTGGCAACCTGAAAATCATGTTAGGTGCATGAGTGCACATGCCCAAAATCTTGATAAGAGAATGTAGGAGAAGAGATTGTGGCATGACCATTCCCTCCTGGAGGATCATTTCTCTTTTTCCCTCTCTCTATCTGGCAAGTGCATGCACCCTATGGCAAATAAATAAATAAATAAATTTTGACACTTGATCCCTCTGCTTCCTTTCATGTCTGCCTTCCAAATCTGTTTCTTTAAGATGTAATTCAAGTTGGGGTTTTTTTTGCCACTTTTCTATTTTAGTACTTTCATTGCTCTATTCCTGTTTATAGGTAATTATGTGTAAAATCACGCTTCAAGGATTGCTTGTAAAACAGATGTATTTCTTTCCTGTACTTCTTTCTACATCCAATTATCTGGAAAAATTCTTCCCTATGATCTTTAGTAAATAGTCCAGATTCCTCTGTCCATCAACATTCTCCCCAGAGGGAAGTAGGAATATCACTACAAACTTAGTAAAATTGAAGTAAAGGCAAGGCCTGGCTGTGAAAATAAGCAGTAACTGGCCCAGCCAGTGGCATGGTAGTTAAGACGGCTAGATCCCACATGGCCAACTGTGCAGTTCAAGTCCCAGACCTGTTGGCTTGAAAAACACAACAGGCACATGTGCATGCATGCCCAAAATCCCAAGAAGAGAATGGAAGGGGAAGGATTGTGGTCTGGTAATTCCCCCAAGTTGCTTTCTCTATCTCTTCAGTGAACACAGACACCTTATATCAAATTATGAAAGAAAAATAATTCATTACTATTTTCTTGCTACCTATATCAGGTGTTTAGATTTTTACCCATAATATAAGTAGCCATTTTAATGTTGACTAGCTATAAAGGTTCAGTGGAAATCTAATGAGTCTGTTTTCTTTTTGCCTCCCAGGTAAACCAGATTTTTACCAAGACAGAGACCCCATGAGGGTCTCAGTAAGCCGAGAACACAGTTTCCCTGGGAGTCTACTGACCTGCGAGCCATCAGGGTGTCTTCATCCACTTGCCGAGAACATCAGTGGTGATGACTATGGTGATGAGGCAGGTGAGAGAGAAACTAATTGAGAGTAGAATTGTGCACAGGTATAGGTGGACAGAAGCTATTGTAGAATTATTTGTAGTAGTGTAAAGTGGTAAATAACCTCCATGACTGGATGATCACGTCGTTAACATACAGCTGCACTGTGGTGTTCTCTGTAGCTGTTGCAGGAAGTGAGGTGGAGCAATCTGCTCATGCACAGACAGTTGTCTGGAGTGATGATCACCAAAGTGTTGGTACAGGTTATCTTTGTTAGAGACTGGATTTCAGCATCTCTATGTTATACACTCATATATTATAGGGTTTTTGTTTTGTTTTTATAAGAGGCACATATTATTTCTGTTCAGATAAAGTTGAATGAAGAAAGTGAAGTTTATTTAGAAAATAATTTTACTTTTAGGTTTTTGCCATAGGACACCTGCACTCGCCAGAGTTAGAGACAGGGAAAGGGAAAAATCACCCCCACCCTCCCAGAGGGGGTGACCATTGCCACGCCCTTGTCCATTCTTCTCTTGGGATTTTAGGCATGCGTGCATATGCATTCAGTGTGATTTTCAAGCCACCAAGTCCGACTTACTCCGCAGTGGACCATGTAGGTCCAGCCCCTTAACCACCGTGCTACCTGCTGGTCCCAGTAATTTCGCTTTTAAATTGTTTAAATAAATACTAGTAGGAAATATACAAAGATACGAGTTTATTTTGGAGAGATTTTTGCCACAGGGGGCATGTACTCGCCAGAGAGTCTGAAAACCAGAAATCACCCTTCAGGGGTAGTGGCCAAACTGCAGTCCTTTCTCCTCCATTCTCCTCTCAGGACTCTGGGCACACACATACATGCATCCAGTGTGAGTTTCGAGTGTCTGGGTCTGGGACTCAGACCGTGGTCGGGTACATGGGAATCCAGTGAAATAACCCTTATGCCATCTGCTGGTCCCATGAGGGTATGAGCTTTATACAGTTGGCAGCCACTGTAAGTTTTGTAACAGTCTACATTTTTAATTCAATGTTATTGAATATTAAATATTATTTTGCAGGACCAACAGCATAATGGCTATGTGGCTGAACTCCTATGTAGTCAGCCAGGGTTCGAGTCCTGGACCCGGTGGCTTAAACTCATGCTGGGTGCTTGTGCGTGCATGTTCAAGATCTCAAGAGGAGAATGGAGGCGAAGGGGTTGTGGTGTGGCCATCTCCTCTGGAGGGTGATTTCATGCTTTCTGTCTTTCTCTGTCTTTCTGGCAAGTGCATGTGCCCTATAGTAAATACCTCTCAAAAAAAAGATATTATTTTGAAAAAGTTCTTTAAGTGGGTCAGCAGGTGGCATGGAGGTTAAGGCACTGGATCCCACATGGCTGACTGCCCGATTCATGTTCTAGACTCAGCAGCTTGGAAATCATGCCAGGTGCATGTGCATGTGTGCTGAGAGAACAGAAGAGAAGGATTACAGTGTGGCCATCACCCCAGAGGCTGGTTTCTCATTTCCCCCCCCTCTGTCCTCTCTGGGAAGCACTTGTGCCCCACTGCTAAAACTAAAAGATTCTGTCAGTGGCATTCTTTTTGTTTTTTCTTTGTTTTTGGAGAGGTTTTTGCTATAGGGCGCGTGTGCTTGCCAGAAAGACAGAGAGAGACAGAGAGATAGAAAGCGAGAAATCACCCCCCAGGGGGGATGGCCTTCTCCTCCATTCTCTTCTTGGGATCTTGGGCACGCACGCACATGTGCCCGTCATGAGTTTAAGCCACCAGATCTGGGACTTGAACCGCGGTCAAGTATGTGGGAGTCCAGCGACATAGCCATTACGCTAACTGCTGGTCCCTGTCAGTGGCATTCTAAATGAGGTGCTTTATGTTTATCTGTAAATACTTGGAGGCCAGCCTGTGGCATAGTGGTTAAGGTGGCTGGATCCCACGTGGCTAACTTTGCAGTTTGAGACCCAGACCTAGGCTTGTGTGTGTGCACCCAAAATCCCAAGGAGAGAATGGATATAAGATCATAAATTATTATGATTGAATATTCTTCTTTCCACTTAAAATAATGACAAAAGCATTTCCCATCACATTGGTTCTTTACTAACTTTAAAACCTAATAAAATATTTTCCCCAAAACATTTTATTTATAAAATAAGAATGACATCTATAATTTTCCAAATAAAAAATAAAAAATATATTATTTTGACTAGTGAATTTTTTTTTAACAAATAATGAAATGAATCTTTCTTTGGGTCCGGATAAGCTAACTCTAAAAAGCAAAATATAAAAGTAAATTGTGGCCCACAGGTGGTGTACAGGTTAAGGTGCTGGATCCCACATAGTCAGCTTTTCAGTTTGAGTCCTGGACGTGACGATTTGAAAATTACACCAGGCATATGTGCACGTATAACCAAAATCCTGAGAGGAGAGTGGAGGAGAAGGGGTTATGGCATAGCCAGCCCTCCTGCCCCCCTGGGGCGGTGGTGGTCTATTACTTTCCCTTTCTTACTTTTTCTTATCTGGCAAGTGCACATGTTCTACAGCAAAAACTTTAAAAAAAAAAAAAAAAAAAAAAAAAAAAGGCAAATTGTAGGAAAACAGGGAATGATGCCCTGTGAAGCTAAAAAGTATCTAAAATACTTTTTTTTTTTTTTTTTTCATTTTGAACTCAAAAATTTATTTTTTAGTTAAGGTCAAGGAGTCTGCTGTTGAAAACCATGCAGTATTAAGTCATGCTGTAGAAGAAGAGCATACACATCTGGGTCCAGCTATACAGCCTGATAATAAGGTTAGGAATGTCTTGGTGTATGTCATAATTTTGATTACTTGGCCTTAGGTTCTTTTCGTTTAATTTATAGAAGTTGTGAAATATTGAAGTTCTCTGAGATCTGCTCTTACCGAAGTAGATCAATGATGAAACTAGCCAAATCTGAGCGTCAGAAGACCTTCCAGGCTACTTGATGCATGATCTCTCTAGTTCTGAGAAGCAAAACTTATAGTGTAAAACAGAAAGGACTTATTATTATAGCTCTGAGTGTGCATGTGTGTGTATATGAAGGTGACAGTGGATAACTGAGGATTGCTGAATGGTGAGTGGGATATTGTGTGTGTGTGTGTGTGTGTGTGTGTGTGTGTGTGTCTGTCTGTGTCTGTCTGTCTGTCTTTAAAGGCAAATCATTTCTGAGCGATGATGATAAGGTTTTCCTACTGACCTCTGTAACTCTGAAGGTTTTTACACTTGATCTGAGCTCAGAAATGACAACTGCTGACACTGGTCATTTGAGTTTTTTTCCTATCTATTACTATTCTGTAGTCTAATACTCTCTTTAATTTCTAGGCTGAAACACGAGAGATTTCTCATGAGCCATTATCTTCATTAACTGTTTCTACTGGAAGCTTAAGTTATGAAAACACAGATATGAGCCTTACAGATCCAGGTAATAATGATAAAATATTTGTAATTAAGTTGAAAGACCCACACCAGTTGGGTTGTAAGATAGAGTGGTAGGTGGAAGCATTGCTTTTTCATAGTACACTGGGTGTGTACTATTTATTTAAATCTCAAAAGCAAATTGTTAATGCCCCGTAGAATCTCAGTGTGGTATTCTAAACATGACTACAAGCCACAGCAATGTCTGTGGATCCCTGACAGTATTTTGAAAAGTATTCATTAATGTGACATTTTTCTGTTCAGTGGAAATCTGAACAAATGTTCTTGGCTGCACCATGCCTCTCTACCAAAGTATGTCTCAGTACCCAGCCATTAAAGGAACATAGTGTCAATGTCAGGTAAATATTTTCATTAAATTATTTTCAGAGTCATTTTCAGAGCATCTGGATCCTAGGGAAGAAGAATCTACTACAGGTAAAGAAGAGGAAACAAATATTTCAAGCTCTGTATTTCTTCCAACACAAGTTATTTATCAACAGCAGAATTCTTTAGACATTTCTAAATCCCTGTTGCCTGCAGTGGAAGAATTTATATCTGGGCCCACACACTTTCAGCCAATCATAGACATAAATGAAGCAGATTTGAAACCTGAAGAAAAAGACTCACAAGGTAAAATTATTTTAAACAAATGCTTTTATGTAAATTTATTTTTCATTTTTCACTTTTCATTCTTTCTATTTTTAAGTAATGATTGTTTGAGCTTTATACTTTTATGGCCTGCTGCACCCGTTACACCACTGGAAGTATTGAGGTCATTTAGTGAGAGAGGATCTGGAACAAGTAGACTAGCTGAAGAATTCAGACAGACCTGGATTCAAGTCCTAGTTTGACAATTTTCCAGCTATGGGAAATGGGCACATTACTTTTTCATCATCCATAAAATGGTGATATTAGAGATTAAATGAGATAGTACACATAAAGTATAATGCCTGGCCCATGGTATCATTGAATACAGTTGAGCTTTTCTTTTTGCTTTTTATTTTTTCTTTTTATCATAACCATTATACAGAAGTAAACTAAGTGAAACCAGCAAAGCTTATAGTAAAACAATGATCATATTTGGCCTGTTAGTCTTAATTTACCTCAAGACTTTGGAGCTGGTAGAAAGAAATTTGTGAAAAGTTTTTGCCATTCGACCATGGTAGCACACACTGATAGACAACTGCTACTTGGTAGACTGAAACCACATGAGAGGCCTGGGTTCTGACTCTCTAAAAGCCAGGTGCAGTGGCATGCACCTTTAGTCCCAGTTACTTAGAGTCTCAGTCTCTGTTTAAGAAGTTTTGGTCACTGAGAGGATCTCTATTTGTTTGGGGCCTTATTAGTAATCTGGTAGGACTTCATTTAAAAGCATCTGTTGATCCTGAAAAAAAAAAAAAAAAACGGATGTAATTTTGTTGCATTGAGGTTATCTAAAAATAAGCTTTTATGAATGTGTTCTGAGTACTCCTTTTCTAGGCTTCACTTTAAATTTTAAAAATAAATTTGTGTTTTTTGTTTTTTTTTTCTTTTCCTCAAAATTCTGACAGTTGACCTTGACTTCCCAGAATTGGAACACATTTTTCCAAATTTGCATCGTCAGCTTTTTAAACCCTTAGAACCACATCCAGATTTTGATTTATCATCATCATCCTCTGGGATTTCTCAAGACAACAGAGACTTTTACCAGGTATATTAAAGCAGATTGTTCATTGCAGTGAATATCCAAGAGTTTAGACTTGTCTTCTGCTAGAACAATAGGCCTTAACCTTGGCTGCCCGTTAGCATCATGTGCAGTGTTCTAAAAATCTCAGTGCCCAACTAACTAAATCAGAATCTCTGGGAGGCTCTGATACTGTGATTTAAGTTCCCCCAAGTGAATTCTAATTTGGAACCTACACTGAAAACAGCTGATTTGAATTTTGTCCTATCAGCTTTATCTCCAGCTAATGGGTATGACCCCATAAAAAGACCTGTGAGCTTTTTTTCAGTTTTATTGGTGTTTTTTGTTTATTTGTTGTTTTTGCTTTAATAAACTTTTAAATTATTTACATATTTAAACAGGTAAAGTGATTTTTGTGAAATTTAACCTTCCTACATAGTAAAGAAGCTAAGATTGAAACCTGGGGTTTTCTGGTTTCACAGCCTCACATCCTGACATCCCAGGCTAGAATATGATCTCTCATCATATTCTAGTCTCAACTCAGTTAATTCAGTTTGTTTTCTAAATAATATGAAAATCTTTCATACTGACCAAAAAGGGAGGAATGAGTTTGAATGAGCATAGTGAGTAGTATCAAAGGACTATAATGCTCGACTTGTAATACACAATCGGTATTTCATCCTTGCCCTTTTGTTTTCTCTCAGAGCTCAGACTCTACGTCTGAAAGCCACCATGTTACTGCATCATCCAGAGGTACAGTGTCTTTTCCTGCACCAAGGAGGGCCAGCCTGTACGCCTCTCTTAACACAAGCATGAACCAGCAGCCTGACTCTGGCTTGGCTCTTGCTACAGCTCAGAGTTTTGTTACAGAAAATACTATTGAGGGTATGATTAACTGTGAAAAAAGTTAAATTAAACCCATTCCTTTTTTTTTTTTTTTTTTTTTTTTTTCATGGTTCGGTACATCCATTTCCTTTCTTTCATGATCTTTTTATCGTTTCCTTGGAAATTGGGACCACCACTTCTTGGTTTCTCTCCACTTCTGTCCTTAACCCTCTCCACATTGTTAAAGGTTCTGCTTTTTAATTATGTATTTATTTAAATAATGGAATAAATCCTGTTTACATTTTTTACAACAAAGTATAAAGCAAGTGTTGCTTCTTATCCTTCAGCCACCCTACTTCAACGGTTACAGTTAATGGTTGAAATATAGAACAAGGACACAGCAGATGGCATAATGGTTACATTGCTAGACTCCCACATGGCCGACTGCAATTCAAGAGCCAGACCCAGAGACTTGAAATTCATGCTGAGCGCGTTTGCATGCATGCATGCCCAAACTCCCGAGAGTTTTACTGGTTTTCAGTTTTATTGGTGGTGGTTTTTTTTAGAGAAGAACACCAGTGGAGAAGAAGGGATTATAGCATGGCCTTCCCCTGCTAATTCCTCACTTTCTGTTTCTCTGTCACTCCAGCAAGCACATGCACCGTACTATAATATAGAAATCTTTAGTTAAAAAAAATCATAGAACCTTGTGTTTTTTAATGTTACATGCATAGACATACACATGAGATACAGATATGTTTTATTCTAAGCCTTTGTTATTAAAATCAATACTCATTTCTTATACAGGGGGATACACCCTACTAGTATCTAATAGTCAAACACTACTAGAAAAGGAGAATGTTCATAGTGTGAGCTGTAGAGTTGTTTGAAAATCACTGTAACCAGCCTTCCAGCCTTTTTTCTTTTTTTTAATGAGAGAGATTTTTGCTATAGAGTGTGTGCACTTACTGGAGAGACAGAGACAGAAAGCAAAAAAGTCACCACCACCGCCTCTCCTCCTTCTCCCCTCTTCTCCCCATCCTCCCTGTAGGATAGCCTCACCACAATCCTTTCTCCATTCTTCTCTCGAGATTGTGGGCATGCACACACATTTGCCTGGTGAGTTACAAATCACCAGATCTGGAACTTGACCCGTGGTCAACTACGTGGGAGTCCAGCAACATAACCATTACATCATCTGCTGGTCCCTTCTAGCCTCTTTGTTTTTATTGCTTGCAAGATGGCATGTGTGCTCGCCAGAGAAAGCAAGAAAGAGAGAACCCCTGATTGGAGCGTGATTACACAGTACTTTTTCTTCTGTTCTTTATCCCATCAGGATTTAGGATACACATGGCACACATGCACGTGTCTTTCAAGTTGCTTGGGGGTGGGATCTGGCTTCCTATACACAGCATTTAACTGGTATTCTCTAAGGCCAACCCACCATCCTTATCTTTCTATTCATGTTTTTTTTGGAGAGGTTTTTGCTATAGGGCACCTGCACTCGCTTGAAAGACAGAGACAGAGAGACAGAAAGCGAGAAATCATCCCCCCAAGGGGTATGGCCACACCACAATCTCTTCTCCTCCGTTCTCCTCTTGGGATCTTGGGCACGCACGCACACACACCCGGCGTGAGTTTAAGCCGCCAGGTCTGGGACCCGGACTGCGGTTGACTACATGCGAGTCCAGCGACATAGCCATTACGCTAACTGCTGGTCCTTCTGTTCATGTTTATACACATCAACTTTTGCTCCCAAAATTGCAGGGAATAACCTGACTTATTTGCAATTTACACACAAACTGTTACTGTGTTTAAGTTTTACATATGATAATTAATTTCTTTCAACTTCTTCATGTAGGATCTGAACAATCTTTTCAACAGCTTCTGCCAGAACTTTCTTCTCAGGAAGGAAGCCACCATGCTGACCTACCAAGTATTTTGAGCATTGAAGCAAGAGATGTTTCCCAAGACATGCAAAACCAGAACTGCCCATCTGAAGAGGAGACTGAAATACTACAAAATAAGAAAAAAAGTGTTCCCTTCCAGCTCTCTATAGGCAATTCAAGTTCAATCTGTAATTCATCTGATGAGGCTAATACATTTGATCACTTACATGTACAGTACTGTACTCCATGCAGTTCTACCTCTCGTGAGTGCTCAGTAAAAAAACTAGAAAAGGAAAGGCTAGACTTTGAAGAATTATCGAAAAGAGGGGTTCTTAAAATGTTACAGAGTCAAGGACTTACTGAAGATGATAAAAATGGAACCTGTCCGATTTTAAATGCAAGCCCACATGTAGAGGAAATTGACTCTCAATTATGTGTAAGAACAGTGGAGATGGGAACCTCACTTCAGACACCATATTCGTTAACTGTTCAAAATGAAAAATATTTTGAGAATTCAACTAAAGCTGGAACTCCAAAAATCATAAATCTATCTCAGCTAGCACAATCAGAGCCTTCTGTAAATTCTGGATCATTTTCATTTCAAAACTCTATTCCAATCTGGGTAAGTGTAACTTGTATATAAAGAGCATTTAAGTTCTTTTTCAGGATAAACTTTTGAAACAAATTACCAGAGAAGCAATATATTGTTGATATTCTTACCTAAGAAAATCAAGCTCATAGTCACTGGAAATCTCAAGTGACATGACAAAATTCCAAATTTTGAAAGCTGGCCTCTGGGGAATTTTTTTAAGTGGGGATCAGGTGGATGTTTATCTGAAGGTGATAGCCATGGTCCGAGCCATGCTCTTGGAGACAAAGATTTCTAGTTCTGCTGTCCTTTCTCAAGCTAGTCCTGAGAAGTGGTGCCTCAGTCCTGTGGTTCTGCTGTCCTTTCTCAAGCTAGTCCTGAGAAGTGGTGCCTCAGTCCTGTGGTTCAGTTCAGCACTTTCAGGGTTGAACCTTCTAACACTGCCCAAATAAACCTGTTATTGAAACAGTTCTCACTGACCTAAGTTATATCCTGCTGGCCTTCAACTCCAGGCATCTGAACATGGTTTTTCCCTAATTATGTGGTTTGTCCTTACACACATAAACATGTAAGACTTATAAGGGCGGTATTGAGACCACAAATGAATTTTACTTGCCTGTTGTTTTTTTACCTGTTTATAAACTCCTGTTGAGTATTGAAAACTAAAGATATTCCCCCTTGAAAAACTATTATCTAGGGAACCAGCAGTTAGTGTAATGGCTATGTCGCTGGACTCTCACACCGTGCGTGTGCGCGTGCATGCCCAAGATCCCAAGGAGAATGGAGAAGGGATTGCAGTGTTGCCATCCCCCAAGGGGTGACTTCTGGCTTTCTGTCTCTGTCTGGTGAGCGCACACGCTCTATAGCAAAAACCTCTCCAAAAAAACTATAGTAACAGTGGTCCACCAACCCACTTAGCATATGCTCATGTTCTCCAATACTGCATAGCCTCCTGTCAACTTGCATCTGTAATTCCTTAGCCCTATGTGAATTTGTTTCCTATTAGTACAGCAGATATTTTCATTTGTTAAATTTGTATAAAATGTACACTCTACAAAGTCATTTGTATCAATGATTTAAGGCTCCTTTTTAACATATTTTCTTTGTGATGTACTACACAGGAGACAGAATCTGGGCATGGCGTAATGGAAGAACCAGAACTAACTTTAATAAGCATCAGTGACATCAGTGTTACTGAAGTGGATTTTGCAAACCTAACTCTTGAAGAGAAGAGAGAGAATGAGGCAAGCTGTTTTCAGGTAAATTAAGTGCAAAGTAGAGAAAAGGAACTTTTAATTTTCCTTTAACATTAGAATCATTTGTCAATTTCATTCCCCATAATAGATGCAAACACAGGTAGGCAACAAGCCTGAAGTACCTCAAAACCTCTTGAGAAATAGTTAGGGTGCTATATAGGGCTGAGCTAGATTTCCTGCCTGCCTTTCCTCATTGAAGACATTTTGTTCTAATTACCAAACAGGTATCCTAGAAGATTGGTAAGGAAATCCAAACCTGAGGTGAAACATATTTCAGCTCTTAAGGCAGTTATTCCAAGAGGTCATGCTATATGGATTCAATTCTAATTCAGTACTAAATATTAACAGACACCTTTGATCTGATGCTACCAGCTGTCTAGTGCTAGTCAAAATGATAATTGTTACAAAATCTTGCATCAGTATGTGTCCTAATGCCATGTCTTAGAAATGATGGGGGGGGGGGGGGGGTAGCAGTTGGCATGCTGTTTGGGGGCGCAGGACTCCCACATGGATGACTGCAGTTTGAGTCCCAGACCCATTGGCTTGCTTTCTCCCTTTTTCCTCTCACTCTGGTCAAATTAAATGACTCCCAGAACTACAACTGGTAATCTCATTTTTATAAGAGTAGAGAGGGAATGGACAAAAATATGGTGTAGCTGATAGAAAAAGGGTTAGTCAAGGATGGGATGAGAAAAGAGGTTAGAAAATGATTCATTTCTATGTTGCTGTTCAGAGAAGACTTAGTGAGAAAGCAAGCTACTGGGACTCGAACAGTGGTTGGCCATGTGAGAGTCCAGCACTTAAAACTACCATGCCACTTGCAGACCCCAGAGAGAACATTTTAATCAAGTCAAAAGCCCTACTTTCTTAAAGCTATTTGAAACAAGCTTACAGGCAGATAAAAGATACAAAACTTTCTTAGGAATGTGGCTCCTGTTGGGGAGATGCATTGAGCTTGCTAGCTAGGTTAACAGGAAAGGTAGTATCCCACAACTCGTGGCTTTCTTACAATTAGGTGCCTGGATATCCTCCTCTTGTATTAGAAACAGAAACCTCCAATGATCCAGCTGTATTAGATTCGGAGAAGACAGTGACAACATCCACAGGTCTGTATGCCTTATACCTTGTGTACAAGCTCCACGTGCCAAAGTTATCACCCTCCACACATAAAGCTGCATGTGTTCTTTTTGTTGTAATAGAAACGCTTCCAAAGCTTATAGATGCACCAGGGAGCTTACAAGAAGCATTTATAAAGAGAAAAAAGTCATTTATAGTGAGATCAGCCCAGAGGCAGAAAGAAATAAGGAATAAAACACGTGTCTCTGAAAATTCTCAATTACAAGCAGTTACACCATCTACAGGTATGTTTGAAAAATCCAGCTTCCACTAACAGCTAAACCTTGAACCTCTGGTGTAGTTTCAAAGAAGTTCATTTTCTCAGGTTCATCTGTAAGTTGCCTAAAGGGTACAAATAAAAGAGTGTCCCTTCCTGAAGACAGAACGACAGCACAAACCGTCATGCACCAAAGGGCTCTGAGGTAATTTTCCTTTTAGTATTTTCACAATTCATTCTTCTGAAATGTTCATCTGTAACTCCAGTTAAATTTATCATAGATTGTATAATCAATTAGCTGAAGTGAAACAGCAAAAGGAAGAGAAAGCCAAGCAAGAAGCTTATGCCCAAAACAGAGCAAGGGCAAAAGAATTTCATAAGGTGAAGCAAATGTCCCCATTCTCAAGTCGATTTTATCCAGGCTAAGATGAATCAATTGTAACAAATTTTTATTTTTTTCCACAGAAAACACTAGAAAAACTTCGAGCCAAAAACAAAAATACATGCTGATTTTCCAGGGGTTTTTAATGTATATAAGCAAAATTATTTAAGAGTCAATAAATTCTTATTTAAGGAATATCTGAATTTCTGATTCCTTCCACTGCTCACCAAGGACACCACCACCTTCATTCCTCCAAGGCCCAAGTCAAGATAGTTCTACAGAAAAGACAAGGAAGACATTGTTAACACTGAGATGCTCCCACTTAACCAGTCATGATTATTAGTCTTGTATCTCCCCAGGAAAACATAGTGCTATTACTGAGCAACTATGGCATCCTATGGAGAACTTCAGTCTTCGGTCACTGCGTAAGAGCTCCTGGTTTTATAGCCTCGGGAGCCCTCTTTGAAATGACCTATATAATGTCTCTTATGTGTACATACCTTTTTAAAAGAACTGGTACTTAATTTGTAGTTGTCCTGTCAGCCCTACCTACATAATGATAAATAGGTTAGTTTTAATGACCAGGTATGAATGACCATGCCCAGCCTCCTCCTCTTAGCTCCCCTAAGTCCCATTCCTGGTAGGAGGGAAACGGCATCTGACTATTTCTGCTGGATAATACAGATTTCCTAATAGGTTAAAAAATAAAAATGTTCCCAATAGGCTGATTGCTAGCAACATAACAATGTAGCAGATAGAAAACCTAGTGGGAAATTTCTTTATGGTCATGTCCACAGCAAATGAGAAACTGCATTCCATAAGCCTTGGTAATGACCATTCACACCATGGCAAATAACTTGGGTTAACAGGAAAATGATTACTTGCCACAATTTTTTCATGTCTTCCTTTTTCTCCATTAGAACTATGGACATATTGGTAACTTCAAAGTCTGTCCACCTATGGAAAAATTCATATTTCAAAATCAGATTTTTCATAAACTACAAAAAAAGAGCTACATTTGACTTTGCTTAATCAAACAATAAATGTTTGCTTAGGTTCCAAAGTATACAAAATCCCAATATTCAACTATTATATATTGAAAATTTCAGAGTTGAATTTTAATACAGCTATTTATGTGCTTCAATCCCATTTATTTAAACTAATACCCTATTTCCATTCCCATCTGCACTGATTTTAAGCATCTGTTGACAAATCTCCTACTTGAAGTAAATTTTCCCACCAACTTTTTGAAGCTCTGTATAATTTAAAATGCTCTTAAGACAGCTGTTTTGAAACATGCACTTTGAGTGAACTTTACCTTAGAAATCTTTTATAGTATTCTCAAATATAGCTAATGTGTATGGATGTTCAGAAAGGCTATTTTCACTCAGCCCATTCAGAGCAGTTGAACATTTTGCCAATCATCATAACATCATTTATAAGTGAAATCATATACTGACAGAATAAATCAATTGTGTTTGGTTGCAGTAGGATTATTAGGTAAAAACTAATGCTGGTCTAAGTTTTGTGAGTTAGTGGCTATGGCGCCAGACTCCCACATGGTTGACCATGGTTCAGGTCCTGGACCTTGCAGCTTGAGAGTCACACCAGGTAAATGGGCCTGCATGCTCTAAATCACAGGAGAATGGCAAAGGGATTGGGGATTAGCCATACTGATGCACGGGAGCACAGGGGTGATCAGGTCCACACTCAGCGAAATATGGGTTCTTGTCCCATGTTCACAAAGAATTAGCTGAAGACACAGATTAGGTATAGCAAAGGGGCAGTTTATTAGCAAAGTGGGGAAATTATCATCAAAACAGGGAGTTTATTAAAGGAGAGGGAAGGGTAAACAGAGCTCCTAAGAAGGGAGAGGTCCCGGAAATCTATCCTCTAGGTGAGATTTTTTTTTTTTGAGTTTTTTTTTTTTGCTATAGGGCACACGTGTGCTCACCAGAAAGACAGAGACAGAGATAGAAAGCAAGAAATCACCTCCCAGGGGGGATGGCCACGCCGCAATCCCTTCTCCTCCGTTCTCGGGATCTTGGGCACACATGCACAAGTGCCTGGCCTAAGTTTTAAGCCACTGGGTCCGGGACGTGAACCGCAGTTGACTACGTGGGAGTCCAGCAACATAACCATTACGCTAACTGCTGGTCTCAGCAAGAGGTTTTTATTTGGGTCAGAAAAGGCTTTGTTCAGACCTAGGTTTTAGATGAGGCTTGTGCATGCATTCTGCTCCTGGTAGGGACACATGCTGTATGGGTCCAAATATTTTCCTAATTTTGAAGGTTAGGAGAGTCTGTCTTGAAGCTTTCTTCCTTGAATGTGGTGAGGCTTGGAAAAATCCATTTTAGATCTAGGTCAATCACTGAGTCATCACTGTTTCCATCTTAAAACATAGCCATTTTGTGACTCCATCTTGGGCCCATAACATAACTATGTTTATAGGATCCCTGTCTCCTACCTCAATACCCTCAGGGGTTGGGGGGATTTCCCACTTGCTGGCAAGTGCACACACACTAATGCAAAAACATCTTCAAAAAATTGTTTTTACCAAAATATCTGCAATTGCCTTCGATATTATTAAATCTTATCCAGGAACACTGGGATCCAATTTCTTTAAATAATTGACTTCGGGCCCTAAAAGTTGAATTGTAGAAAATTAAGTATTAATGTTGGCAAATTATCATATTAATTTCTCCTTAATTGTTTCTAATACTAGTTCAGTATTTTTGTTACGTGCTTTGACATACGAAATTAGCGAAATGTTACAGGTCTCATTGTCACCACTGTAATACGTGTACTGTGATGGAAGCATGGCCTGTGTCTCAATTTAGCCACATTAACAATTTTGGACACCAATCCACAGTGTCCAATCGAAACTAGAATGAGGCTTTATGAAAGTTCCTCAGGAGATACATACATAGTATAAGCATGTTTTTGCATCAATGCTGGCAAGATAAAAGCAAGATAAATAGAAAGCCTTACACTTTTAGCATGCCTGGTTTTCAAATTGACACCCTAGAAAAAGAGAGAGTAAGTTAGTTACTCCTGAGACTATAAGCAAACTAGTATTGAGAAACTACAGAAATACTGTATCAATAGAAATACCAGGTTTAACATGCACAAAGCGAAGAAAACCAACGATGCCAGATACTGAATTTCTGTGGCACTGTCCTTTGAACACCGCAGCAGAAATAAACTGCTGAGTGCAGATACCATGCAGTGCAATGACTGAGGTACATATTCTTCTCAAGTCTGCACTGTCACTCGGAAACTTTCACAAACCTCTAAAATTCAAGTACCCATACAAAAGGTCTAAAAATATTAAACAAGGGGACCAGCAGGTGCATGGTGGTTAAGGTACTGGATACTCCCTCATGGCTGACCACAGTTCAAGTCCCAGACCTGGCAGCTTTCTTCCTTTCTCTCTATGTCCCTCTCTGGTCAAATTAAAATAAATGAAAGAATGAATTAAAAACAAAAAAACATAACTTGATATTGGCACTCTAGTGAGGAAATTACATTAACTTCAACTATAATCCTAGTCACAATATTAATATAGTTCCCGTAACTGGAAATGTCCAGATCACTATTGCTAAAATCACCAACTTAGGTAAAAATTTCTTCAAAGTGATGAAGTATCTCTCCTAAATCAATATATCGAAATACACATGGTATTAGGATGAACTATGTGAGCCAGAACTTGAACAAAACATGCAAAAAAACAAAAGCAGTGTCACTTGGTGGGCTTGGACATACAGTCTTCAATGTTTGCTATATATGCATGTACTGTGTAGCACTTTATTTTTGTGAAGGTCTTACTAATTGTTTCATATCTAAAATAACTCTTAGTTATAAAAATATTAATAAGCTATACTCTTACCTCTACAAAGGAAATCAGTTCAGACTTGTTCCTACAGAAAAGTTACCACACAATTTGGAAAGACATGATTATTTTGTTATTACAAATGTGAAACCCTAAATTTAAATGTAAACATACAACTCTCAGAATTAAGTTTTAGTTCATGTCTGCATCATTCAGCAGTTGAACAGTTAAATTCATCATCTGAGCTATAGTTGGATTCCCAAAAGATTACAATGTCACCAATTCAAACTTACCTCAACATCTGTGGGATGTGGTAAAACCTGGATAAAAAAATGATTATGAGATCTTTCATACTTTTAGTCATTCTGTAATGTAGTTCTTTCTCACAGAATTAACAAATAGTCCTGTGAGTAAAGCAAACCACACTGTTACTCTATGAGGCGTTTCCAACGATGAGCAGCTACAGGAAAAGCCACATCGGGATAGACCTCAACCACTGCGTGCAAATTCCAAAACGTGTAAGGACCCAAAGGACAGCAATTACTAGCAAGGAGTATCAAGTCTTTCAGCTTTAAATTATGAAATTATATAAAAAAGAAACAGTCAAACAAACAGAATCTCCCATTTTAAACCTGAAAATAGTCATTTTCATGAGACTACTTACAAGCTGGAGTATGGACTGATAAATAAAAATCTCACAAAATAGCTACTTTAGATAAACACCATAGTCTGATCCTTAAGGTCTTTCAATAGTTCAATTTAGGGGACCAGCAGTTAGCGTAATGGCTATGTCGCTGGACTCCCACGTAGTCGACCGCGGTTCGAGTCCCGGACCCGGTGGCTTAAACTCACGCCGGGCGCGTGTGCGTGCGTGCCCAAGATCCCAGGAGGAGAATGGAGGAGAAGGGATTGCGGCGTGGCCATATCCCCCCTGGGGGGTGATTTCTCGCTTTCTATCTCTCTGTCTCTCTCTATCTGTCTGGAGAGCGCACGTGCCCTATAGCAAAAACCTCTCCAAAAAAAGAAAAAAAAAAAAAGTTCAATTTAGAATGTTTTCCCCTTATTGAATTCTGAAATTATAGAAAATTGTAGCTCAACAAAATTCTTGCCTCAGAACTACAAAAAATATTTTCTAATATGTTTGACATCAATTATAAAATAGAAGCATGTGATGATGTCAAGATGGGGCATTACCAGTTAGGATGAAACAAATTTTCAATTAAATTATACATTAGCTCAAAGTATTATGCATTTGAGGCCCTCTAAACCTTCCAAGTGAATTGAGGCTATGACACCAGTATAAACTGTGTGGAGGTTTAAGCTGACATTTAAATACATACCTTTAATTCCAGACATTTTCAAGATAAAAGCCTTAAAAATAAATAAAAAGGACAATCTTAATATATTCTGTCAACTTACAAATTAGAATATAATTAAGATTTCTCTCATGTCCAATGTTTTTTAATTACTAAACCTTTCATTTCTGGAACCAACTTTTATTGATATGAATAATCCTATCACTTTGAACTGTCTTGAGCATTAATATTCCTTCTTATATGTATCAAAACTCATACTAAACAATGAGTTCTGGGTTGCAAAAGAGGATTTACTTTTTGCACTTTTCTGTGTCTTTGTCTACAAGACAGACAAAAACAAATTCAAGTGCTAAAATAAAATGCTGATGTTCATCAGATTATTCAGTTATACCATGATTATCAGTATCACAATTTGGCAACTGAATGTCAATATTAGAAAAGTTCCAGGTATTGGGCCAACCAGTGACGTGGTGTTAAAATGACTGGATCCCAGTGTCAACTGGTCTGTGTCCCAGACCATGGTGTGTGCATGCATACACCAAAATCCCAAGAGGAGCAGGGAGAAGGGTGGGTGTGGACATCTACCCTGGTGGTTGCTTTGTTACTGTTTCTTTGGATAGCACAGGTCCTATGGCAAATTTTTTAAAATTTAAAATAAGTATCCCATGTTGTTTGTAAAGGAAAATTAAGTTATTATAATACTACATATCTGTTAGTGGAAGAGTCACTTTTCTCTTAATAAAATAGTGCATTTCAGGAACCCTCAAGAAGATGCTTGGTTGGCAGTGATTTTAAAGATTTTTTCAGGATTACAATCTACTTTATTATTTCAGTGCTAAAATGACCTCTGTAAACTTATACTATGAAATCATTAAGCATTGAAAAAATTGTTATTGATAACAAACAAGTTATTATTTGTTATTTATTAAGTGATAATGTTTTAGCCTTTCCCTGATGTTTAAATATTTGTTTTTCCTAGTTATTATTCTCTAGGATTTTCATAAAACTTTGAGACAACATTAACAGGTTCATGAAACAATTTATTCATCCCCAAGCTGGCATGTTTCTACAAAAAGCCATTTTTTCTTCTGTACTGTTTACCTTCTTTTCCATTCATGTTCCTCTCTTTTCAGGCCATTCAGTCTTCTGCCCAGTGTTTTTGACCTTTGAAGCTCTCTTTTTAGAAAAAGCAGGTTCTTTAGTATTATTCTCTTGTCCTAAATATACATTCATCTTCTTAGAAACTGGGAATTCAGAACTTATTATAAAACAGCTATCCTCCTGTATAAGAAAAAATAATTTTTAAGTAATAGATAACCAAATGATTTAGTAATTCCACATGACTGAGTGCTGTATTACAAATTACCTTGAAACTACACCTAGGTGTTAATAACCAAAATTAACACCTGCATATATTTTTTTTGGGGGGGGGGGGAGAGGTTTTTGCTATAGGGTGTATGTGCTTGCCAGACAGAGAGAGACAGAGACAGAAAGCGAGAAATCACCCCCCAGGGTGGATGGCCATGCTCTAATCCCTTCTCCTCCATTCTCCTCTCGGGATCTTGGGCACGCACGCACATGCACCCGGCTTGAATTTTAAGCCACCGGGTCCGGGACGCGAACAATCCAGCGACATAGCCATTACGCTAACTGCTGGTCCCAACACCTGCCCTATAGCGAAAACCTCTCAAAAAAAAAATTAATGTAAGTCTTGTACAGTTTTATACAGTATTTCACTTATTATGCAGCACTTCATTTTGTGCAGGAAAACAAGGTCAGTACTCAGCAATCAGATAACGAAGGTGTCATTATCTCAGTCACCCATGTGGACAATCTAGTTGCTTTGACACCTGCCATAGTCCTATAAGCAACCATATCTTTTTCTAAAGAATTATTTAATTTTGTTCATTGTTTTACCTTTTATATTTTGACCAAAGAAAGCAAGCCACCAGGTCTGGGACTCCACCATCCTAACTACCACAGCACTTAGCAATTGTTCATTACTCACACATTAAGCACCCAATGTTTTCATTGGTATATTCACTCTAGAGCACAGAATGCTAAAATTTAGTAATGCAGGTAGGCCTTGAGCCCACGTGGAACATGCCCAGCATAAAGACCTTCCTCTTTTTCTTTTTTGGATAGGTTTTTTCTGCAATAGAGCATGTGCTCTTGGGATCTTAGGCATGCCTACAGAAGCGCCTGGTTTGAGTTTAATCCACTGGGTCCAGGATGGTAGTTCAGTGACATAGCCATTATGCCAACTGCTGGTCCCCTAAGACCTTCCATTTTAACAACTTTTGTGGAGGGAAATCTGGGCTCATGCAGAAAAACGAGTGGGGATGGACTAGCAGGTGGTGTGGTGGTTAAGGCACTGGACACTCCCACATTGCCGACTATGGTTCGAGTCCCGGACCTGGTGACTACTTTCTCACTTCCTCCCTCTCTCTATTTGGTCAAATAAAAAAAATGAATGAATCAGTAAGTAAAATTAAATAATGCTTAAAAAAAAAAAAGGAAAGAAAATGGGTGGATATGGTCTTTATCTCAAATACAGACTGTATTATCTGCTTGTATTTTATTATTTTTTTGGAGAGGTTTTCGCTATAGGGCGCGTTCGCTCGCCAGAGAGAGACAGAGACAGAAAGCGAGAAATCACCCCCCAGGGGGGATGGCCACGCCGCAATCCCTTCTCCTCCATTCTCCTCTTGGGATCTTGGGCACGCACACACACGTGCCCGGCGTGAGTTTTAAGCCACCGGGTCCAGGACACGAACCGCGGTCGACTACGTGAGAGTCCAGCAACATAGCCATTACGCTAACTGCTGGTTCCCTCTGCTTTTATTTTTTGACTGAAGATTTGTCACACAGGGGTTAGGAGTTTTCCATCTGTGATAGCATGTTAGTGCTCAAAATTTTGGATTTTTGTACATTTCAGATGTTTTTTTTGGGAGGTTTTTGCTATAGGGCACATGCGCTCGCCAGACAGAGACAGACAGACAGAGAGACAGAAAGCAAGAAATCACCACCCAGGGGAGATGGCCATGCCGCAATCCCTTCTCCTCCATTCTCCTCTCGGGATCTTGGGCACGCACGCACATGCGCCCGGCATGAGTTTAAGCCACCGGGTCCGCGATGCGAACCGCAGTCGACTATGTGGGAGTCCAGCGACATAGCCCTTACGCTAACTGCTGGTCCCGCGTTTCAGATTTATTTTAAGAATTATTTTTTAAAATCTATTCATTCATGTATTTTTATTTGACCAGAGAGAGAGAAAGAGCACACACGCAGGAAAGTGAGAATGGAACTGTGGCTGGCCATGTGGGAGTGTCCGGCTCCTTAACCACCACACCACCTGCTGGTCCGGTCCCTATGTACATTTCAAATTTTATATTAGGGATACTCAACATTAAGTTAATATTGGCCAGCTATAGTAAGACAACATCCCATGAGCCTGAGACCATGCTGTGGGAGTGTCCTAAGTGGCCTAGGTTTATGCCAGGCATGATAGCTAGCTGAGGTAGGGGTGTAACTAAGGCATGAGGACCCTATGAAACATTGCCTATCTTATACCCTACTCATGGAATAAATTTAAGGGAAATAAATCCAACATGGTGACCAGTTTGAATCTCGGTCCAAGTAGCTTGGAGAACATGCTGAGTGCTTGTGCATGCCCCAAGGGGTGCTTTCTCTCTCTGGCAAGCGCCAAGTGCCCTCTCACAATTAATAAAGAAACTTTTACTAGTACATTTCTTGCATAATACTTCTCAAAAATTACAGTTTGAAGACAAAATTTACTGTTACAATTCCTCCTATAGCAACTCCTGCCTTCCCAAAATAAAATAGGGATAAAGTCACTTACTACCAACTTGATATCACATTCATCAGGCTCAAGATTCATTGCTTCATCTGTTCTGTAACATTAAAAAGCATCGTTATTGAGCGTTTAGATTTGCTCAATTAAATTCTATTTCATTATTCACATGACAAAATCATCACCTAATTATCCGACTTAACAGCAATGCTGTTATCCAAAGAGCAACTGTATAACCCCAACTAGTTTACCTATATTCATTATTAAAATCAACATTTAAAATCTTTTAAAGAACTATTTAACTTTATTATTTGTTTTTTGTTTGTTTGTTTGTTTAAATTTGACCAGAGAGGGACAGAATGAGAGTGAGAATGTGAAAGCGAGCCACCAGGTCTGGGACTTGAACAGTGGTCAGCCATGTGGGAGTCCAGTCCTCTCACCTTGTCACCTGCCGGTCCCTTAAGTCACTATCTTTAAAAATTTGTCAAATTCAGAGCAATTAACATTAAAATTTAACTAGATAAAACCCACAACCATGGTATGATTCAACTTACACTGGCTCTTCAATAGGAGAAATGGATCCATCATCATCCAAATATTTGTATCTACGACTATCAAGATCTTCTTTTTCTAAATCTTCACCAACATTCATTTTATTCAAGGATTCCTTAAGATGGTGTTCATATTTCAGCTTTTCAATGTAGTTAAAAAATCCTCTGGCAACAGCTTGCTGTAATATTAAAAACACCATACTTTAAATCACGGCTTTATGAAATTAAAATCTTCTCTTGATTTAGGTATCACAAAAGCAATTAGAAACTATGTGTGCTCTAGGACTTTGCATTTAAAGATCTGTTACTAGGATGAGTTCAAGCAATTTTATTTATATAGACAGCACTGAAGCATTAAATTCAACAAAGTACATTCACTGCAAAACACACCACCCAGAACAAAGGAAGTCTGAAATGGCGGATGGGATAGTCTTTTAAGTATTAAAAAATCAGTGTAGGAGGCAATTAAAATCAGACTGTGTCCATATGTATAAAACTACATACCTCAAAAGTTAAAATTTTCCTCCATGGTAATGGGTTTCTTCTGTTCTCTGATTCTGTAAACTTATGGCCTTTGCCTCTAACTTGTTTCTTGTCTATCTGTGACCGTCTAGTATTTTTACTTCCTTTCGGTCTTCCTTTTGGTCTTCCCGTTGGCTTGTATTTTCTTTTCTTCCGTTTCCTTTTCTTGAATCTTTCAAAAATAGCCTTTAAAGTCAGTGGTTTTGGTTCAAAAGATGAGTCGCTTGATGAATCTTCTTTAATGTTCTTAGGTGAATAAACACATTTTTGAGTTGGGTTCCTTTGCCTCCATTTAGGTGAGGAGGGAGCACACTGTGTTTTAAATAAGCTGCTACCAGACCAGGAGCTATCACTAGAAAAATGGAAAGAAATCAATGTCATCATCTTATGATACTGAACGGTAACTACTAATACACACTATTTCTTCTGAGAGCAACTCAGGAAAACACACCTAAAATATTAAAACCAGTAAACAAGATGGACTCCGTACCAGCCTGCCATTCAGTTCTAACCACTCTACTTAATCTGGACCATAATGCCATGTCATTTACCAAAAAATGAAATTTTATCTCCCAGGAGAAAGTCAAAACCCCACAATCGCCATCTAGTTTCACTATTAGAGACTCCTCTAAATAAAACATGGCCTGGGGCCTGGTGGGTGGTAATGAGTTGCATCCCACATGACTACATGATTTGAGTCTGGGACCTGTAAGCTTGAGAAACACACGTCAGAGTGTGCCCAAAACTCCAATAGAAGGGAAGAAATGGTGGAAACCCATGACCATTCCAAGGAGGGTGCTTGCTTCCCTCTGGGGAAAGGAAATGGGGGGGGGGGGAAAGGAACACAAAAACAAGTTGGGAAGAATACCAAGTGAACCCAGGAATTATTGTCCCTAAACTGTGTTCCCCTTTAATATATTCGAATTTTTGAATGGAAAGTATTTGTGATGATACATCAAACTATAAATATGGAAAGTCAGTGTAATCCCAGTTCCTTTCCCAATTCCTGAAAATTATCTTTATTTTTTTAAAGAATTATTTTATTTAACTTTATTTATTATTATTATTTTTTAGTTTGATTAGCCAGAGAGAGAGAGAGAGAGAGAGAGAAAGTGAGAAAGCAAGAAAGTTAGTCACCAGGTCCAGGACTTGAACCATGTTATACCATGTGGGAGAGTCTGGCGCCTTAACCACGCCACCTGCTGGTCCCTTGCTACTCATTACATACAAAAACTCCTACTTTCCTAGTAATTCAAATACAGTAAATGATGTATTCACTCAGTTTTCCAATGGAAATCCACTCACCTTTGATTTTCAGATTCTACAGTTGAATCAGATGTTGTGTAGTCAGGTGAATCCATTCCTGATGTAGTCTTCAAATTTATGCACCACTTTCTCTCTTTGCTTTAGTTTCCTGAAATTATTAAATTTAGTTCATGGGATTCAGCTTCCCTAATAAAATGCTGACACACATGGCTAGTATGTAAGGCAGGGCAGTCATGATGTCAGTTTAGGCAAAATCATCTCCCAGGCCCTTATGCCAACTACAAACAGTACACTTCCTATCATTTTCTGATAAAAACGGAACTCAAAGTTTTATTTTTCATTTTTTGTCCTCTGGATCTGTTCAACAAGATTCCATAAAACCATTCATATCCAACAACAAAAGCATCTGAATACAAATAAGCTTTATCCATAGCCAAATAGTAATGTGTAATTACTAACAGTCAACAAAAAGCCATATCCCAAGAGAAAAGGCAAACTTATCGGAAAGATTTACAGAAAGCCAGAAGGCAGTGTGGCCTCTCTGTATCCACAAACATACCCTAAACAAGATCCTGATCCACAATTTAACTCCCAATCTGGGAGCCTCCTGGACTCTTCGGTCTCCCCTACCATATAATACAGTGTCTTGGTCTTTATTAGTGTAAATTATTAAATTCTGAATTCTCAATCTCTGTGATAAAAAAGCTAAGGAAGACTACATGATGCTTTTTGTATTCACCTCCTTGAAACAGTATATAGTAAATAAGGCAACAAAGTTATTTTTTATACTTGAAAAAACTACTTCACTATTTACTGTCCTTTAGCCTTTAAGTTTTTGCCACAGAGCACGTGGGCTCTCTTGAAGAGACTGGGAAAAATGAGAAATCACCCTCCAGGGGTGGTGGCTGCCAAATCCTATCTCCCATTTTCGTCTGGGGATTTCGGCCTGTGGGCACAGCCCCGTATTTCAAGCCATTGTAAAAACCATTTTGTCCCTGGCAGAACAGCCCAATTGGCCATGTGGGACCCCCACCCCTGGGCCCCACTACCGCTACCTGGCCAGTCTGGTCATTTCTTTATTTTGTTACTTTTTCTTTAGCATGCTTGGGAATATTCAGATGAGCCATCATAAATCCCAAATTGATAAACCAAAATTATTTCACATACAGGAAGAGGACAAGATCTAGAACTCGGATCGGTCAAATGCCCAACAGACATATGTGTTAACTTCATGATAGTTTAACTCTTACGTGCAAAATTCCAAAATATAGTAATAAGGCAGTCTCTGCACAAAACCAAAATTCAATTTTTAAAAATCCAATTATCATTAACGGTATTATATATGGTTCATTTAAAAAAAAAAAAATACAGTTAACAAATTTGCTCAAAAATCACTTCATCGGAACCCTGATTAGACTCAGGTGCGACTTACTCGGACTCTGCAGTTGCTAGGGGCCACGTGGCCCGACCGTGGCTCCCTGCACATTCTATGAATCAGTAATGGTAACCTCAATTGCGAGGCATAAATCAGAGAACGTTTCCCTCGCCGAGAACGTGGTAAGGGACCTGCGATCCAGGAGCCACCTCTATTCTACTCGCTTGTGCGGGCCGCGCACGGTCAGACCCGCTAGGCCCGGAGGACCCAGAGTCGTCCCCCGCAGCAACCCGGAGTCCGGAGATACCTACATGGGCCACCGCTGCCGCGTCCACCAGGCCCGGGCGGCCCTGTCCTCTTCCGGTGCACCTACCCCGGGACGACAGTCGGCTCGCACCGACCAGAGCCCGCCCCGCACGGGCCTCGGGTCAGGACGCCCGACCCAGTAGGAGCGGGGATCCCGGAGGCGTGTACCGGCCGCCCTCCCAACCTGGCCCGACAGCACGCCAAGGGCCTACCTCTGCAGCCGCGCGGGAGGAAAGGAGCTGGGCCCGGCGTAATCCGCCTAAAAGTGAGGCCGAAATCTCGCGTTACCACCAAGCGTCCAGGAGCCGCGCGGTGGGAGGAGAACCTGCGCCGGGTGCCGTTCCGCTTGCCGCGAGGGGCGGAGTGATGAGCGGGGCCTGGGCTCGCTGACGAAGAGGGGGCGGGGACGCCGCGGGCGTGGCTGGAGAGTGGGCCTCCCTGACCCTGCGGCCAAGTGAAGGAGTCGAGGACGTGTCGGCAAGTACCTCAAAGAAATGGTGGGGTCTAGAGAGTCAGGCGGAGTGAGCTGCAAGGAAACAGCTTCTCAGCCCCATTTCGTGCTCTTGCGTTTGCAGAGCTGTATCTGGTCCCCGCCGGGCGCCCATGGGAGGTGCTGACGGTGGGTTAGAGAGAGAGAGAAATATGAGCACCCTCGCCGGGGATCGGCACGCCCACCCCCTCTCTCCAGTCCACCGAGGATCTCAGGGCCTCCCGGGGTGCCCAGGTGTGTTTCAGGCGGACCCAGCGAGGCATTTGAGCACCCACCGGAAAGGCCTTCGACCAGGGCTTGCGAGTGTGTAACCTTTGTACTGCAGGCCGCGGTACCCCAGAGCTTAGGGTTCCCCACCTTTAGCCTTATTCTGTTAGTTCCCCCTTTCTCTCCCAAGTCTCCTTCCTAGGAGTTGGTTAACGTATCACATAGATAACGGCCGAGGATTTTTTGCCCTGAAGTTTCCCTTCTCATTAGTTCCCTGAGTTACCGAGTAAAGATTAGTCAGTTTAAGTTAGTTTTTATGACTTCCCTCCCCGCCCCAAGCAGTTCTCAAAGTAATAAACTGGTTGTGCTTTTTACACAATCAGAACATTTGTTTCATATGATAAACGAGTATATCTCTCTAGTCTTAGTTTATAGTTGATGCCATTTTAGGACTGGACAGTCCTTTAATGTGGTCTCTACCCAACTTTGCTCCAGATATTGGACAATTTCAGGGATAAAGAGTCTGATTCTGTGGGGAGCCCACTGCATCCAATCCACAGTCTGTGCAATTACTTTCTGCTCCAAGACAGTTGTCACCTGTCTTAGCCACCACCATAACCAGGAGCACAAATAACCTGGTACTTTGTGAGGCTCAATGCAAAATAGGAATGCAGGGCCGCTAGTTCAAAAAGAAGAAAAAAAGTGCCATAAAAGGTATGAAAATAGAGGGACCAGCAGTTGGCGTAATGAATATGTTGCAGGAATCCCATGTAGTTGACTGCGGCTTGAGTCCTAGACCTGGTGGCTTAAACTCACACCAGGCGCGTGTGCGTGCCCAAGATCCGGAGAGGAGAATGGAGGAGAAGGGATTGCAGCGTGACCATCCCCCCTGGGGGGTGATTTCCTCGCTTTCTGTCTCTGTCTCTCTCTGTCTTCCTGGCGAGCGCACGCAACCTATAGCAAAAACCTCTCCAAAAAAAGAGTTATGAAAATAAAAACTCTTCCCTGGTACCGCTTTCAATTCGTCGTAGTGTTTTTGATTTTTTAAAATTATTTATTTTATTTATTATTAATTTTTAATTTGACCAGAGAAAGACATAGCGAGAGGGAAAGTGAGAAAGCAAGCTGCCAAGTCCAGGACTTGAACCACAGTTGGCCATGTGGGAGTCCAGTGCCTTAACCACTGTGCTACTTATGGGCCCCTTTGATGGCTTTTTTATAAAAAGAATTATTTATTTTATTTTTCACTTATTCATTTTTTTAAAAAATTTGATCAGAGGGAAACAGAGGGTGAGAGTGAGAGAGGAAGTGAGAAAGCAAGCCATCAGATTCAGTACCAAACCCTGATCGTCCATGTGGGAGTGTTCAGTGCCTTAACCAGCAGTCCACCTGCTGGTCCCTCATGGCATTTTTTTATCTTGCTGTTTAATACCATTCCAAGTAAAGAAAAATTTTAAATGAGTAGCATGAATGTTATGAGTTTTATTTAAATTGTGTAATCTCATTTTGAAATGCAAATATAAGGACGTTTTAACTCATGTAGAATCACTGAAATTTCACAATTTATTTTATAGCTCATACAAGCTTATGTGTTTTGTTCTTACTGAAACACTGGAGAGGCTGCACAAAACACCTGTTTTTATTTTACCTCTTAATAAGTGCACATCCTACTAACATTCTGGGGAATCTAACAACTTTGAGCCTCCGTGAACTTGCACATAGTAGGCCCACCAGAATTCTATGTTTCTAGGCATCACAAATACTTTATGTGAGTGGAGAAAACACACTTACTGCAGCTCTTTCCCCTGGTCCAGTTCATGCTTCATTGTCCTATCAGACTTCAGAAATAATGAAATTGTTAACAATTTCAGAATGGTGACAGCAGAGCATTAAACCAAGGGCCATTCTGTGCACGTGGCCCTGTGAGACCCTAGTCAATGCTTACCCATGAAGCCAGCTCTGTCCCAGAGCCTTATGAGTCTGGTGCCTCATAAATGTTTACTAAGAAATCAGTGCTGGGCACCAGCAGGTGTCATGGTGGTTAAGGCATTGGACACTCCCACATGGCCAATCACAGTTCAAGTCCTAGACCTGGTGGCTTGCTTTCCCCACTTTCCGTCTTTCTCTGTGTGCGTATCTCTCTGGTCAAATTAAAATAAATAAATAAATTAATTAATTAATTAATTAAATTAAACAATTCTTTAAAAATAAATAAATAAATGATCAGGGCTGAACTAGCACTCACCATATGCTAGTTACTTGGAAGGCAAGAAAGAAAGCACAGTCTGCGGAGAAGAAAAAGCAAATGAGTGATCACAAGTATACTGTGCATACTGGAGGATCACTCTGAACAATTTTACTTTTTTTTTTTTGGAGAGGTTTTTGCTATAGGGTGCGTGTGCTCACCAGAAAGACAGAGAGAGACAGAGAGATGGAAAGCAAGAAATCACCCCCCAGGGCGGGTGGCCACACTGCAATCCCTTCTCCTCTATTCTTCTCTCAGGATTTTGGGCACACATGCACAGGCACCCGGTGTGAGTTTAAGCCACCGGGTCCAGGACTCAAACCGTGGTCAACTACATGGGAGTCCAGTGACTAGCTATTACACCATCTGCTGGTCCCACAATTTTACTTTTTTAAGGTTTTTTTTGTTTTGTTTTTGACATAGGGTGCATGCACTAGCTAGAGAGAGAGAAATAGACAGTCAGAGCAAGAAACCACCCCCCAGGAAGGATGGCCACACCACAACCCCTTCTCCTCCACTCTTCTCCTGGGATCTTGGGCATGGACACACATGCATCTGGCGTGATTTTCAAGCAATCAGGTCTGGGACTCAAACCCTGGTCAGTTATGTGGGAATCCAGCAATATAACCACTATGCCATCTGCTAACTGCTGAACAAACTCTTTTTGTGAGCTGAAATGTGTCTTTCCCTCACTGGTGAGCCAGCATAGTATAGCATAATGAGTTATGGCTTTATGGTGGGTTCCAGATGTGGTTTTGAATTCTATATCTGCCATTTAACAGCCTACTGATTTTCAGGAAATAATATATTCTCTCTGGCCCATTTCCTTTTCTGTAAAATAAGGTAATACCTACCTATTGTGATTGTGAGAAGTTTCAAGAGAATGTCAAGTGTCTTCAGTAACATCTGGCGTACAGTGTACTTTCAATACATGATCAGTGTGGCTGCCGTAATTGGTCTGCCACCACTTTGAGTTTTGTCTGTGCAGCTCCACTTAAGAAGGACTCCTGTTTCTATTCTTCCTTTTTGTAGACTCCATTTCTGAGTCATTAACTCTCAGCTATTAAATCAGGAGGGTAAATATTGTTTGCTTCTGGGACTGGCAGGTAGCATGGTGGTTAAGGGCTCTGGACTCCCACATGGTCAACTGTGGTTTGAGTCCTGGACCTGGCGGCTTGATTTCTTACTCCTCCTACCCCACTCTGTCCATCTCTGGTCAAATTTTTTTTAAATAAATAAGTAAATAAATAAAGTCAAATGAAATAATTCTTTTAAAAGATATATATATTGTTTGCTTCCATCTGCCCAAGGCTGCCTTCCTGGAACCACTCTTGTGTGTATCTGAAAACCTATCTAGGGGCCTTCAGGTGGCATGGTAATTAAGAGCACTGGACTCCCATATGGCCGACCATGGTTCTAGTCCCAGACCTTGCAGCTTGCTTTCTCACTTTCTCTCTTACTCTCTCTCTTGCTCTGTCCCTCTCTGGTCAAACTAAAATAAATAAATAAGTGGATAAATAAAATGAAATAAAATAATTCTTTGAAAAAAGAAAATAAAAAATAAAACCTATCTAGTGACAGCCAATGGTGTGGTAGTTAAGGCAACTGGATACCAACTGCACAATTGAGTCCTGGCCCCAGCAGCTTATAAAACATGGGTGTGTGTGTGCATGCCCAAAATCCCAAAAGGAGAATGGAGGAGAAGGGATTGTGGTGTGGTCATCCCCGAGGTGTGTTTTCTCATTTTTTCTCCCTCTATGTCTCTGTCCAGTGAGTGCATACACCCTATAGTAGAATTTAAAAAGCTGGGGCAGGGAGCAGCCAGTGGTGTGGTGGTTACAGCAGCTGGATCCCACATAGCTGACTGTGCAGTTTAAGTCAGCTTGAAAACATACCAGACAAATGTACATGTGTGCCCAAAATCCCAAAAGGGAGGGAGATTACTGTATGATAATCTCTCTCTCGTTCGCTCTTTCTCTCTCTCTCTGTCTGTCTCTTTCCAGTGAGTACTTGTGCCCTCTGTCAAAAATTAAAACAAACAAAAAACCAGAAACCCAGGACTAGCCCATGGCCATTAGAGTCATGGTTCAATTCCTGGAAAAGCATGCTGGGCATGTGTGCATGCATGCCCAAGATCCTGAAGGGAGAAAGAGATGGGAGAGATGGGACTGTGGCTTGACAATTCCCCAGGGCGGATGGTGCTTTCTCCTCTACCTCTGTTTCTCTGTCTCTGGTGAGTTCATGGGCCCTCTGGCATAAAGAAAAACAAGAGAGAGAAACCAAGGCCTAGTTGTGGCACCCTGCACTACTGGAAGCCATGTGGTGACCTTGTCAGGATCATTGGTGTCCCTGGACAGCACGCCCCATATGGGCACCCAACATCCTGAAGAGCTGAGGGCTATGGAAAGGGACCCCAATGTGACAAGACCTTGTCAAGGGGACTTTCTCTCTTTCTCTTTTCCATGCATGAACAGACTTTCTATCATAAAAAGAAAAAAAAATGCCTAGTTTCTTTTTAAAATTTTGTGCATCTTTAGAACTTTTTTTTTTTCTAATATTTTGCCCTAGTGTGTGTGAGCTCACCAGAGAGAGACAGAAAGAGAGAAAGTGAAAAACCACCCCCTAAGGAGGGAAGGCCACACCACAACCCCTTATTTTCCATTCTCTTCTGGCAATTTTGGGCATGCATGAACACGTGGCATGGTTTTTAAGCTGCATAACCGCAGAGTCAGCCTTGTGAGACCTAGCATCTTTTTTTTTTTGGAGAGGTTTTTGCTATAGGTCACATGTGCTTGCCAGAATGACAGAGAGAGACAGAGAGACAAAAAGCGAGAAATCACCCCCCGGGGGGATGGCCACGCCACAATCCCTTCTCCTCCATTCCTCCATTCTCCTCTCGGGATCTTGGGCACGCACGCACATGCGCCCGGCATGAGTTTAAGCCGCCGGGTCTGGGACTCAAACCGCGGTCAACTACGTGGGAGTCCAGCGACATAGTCATTACACTAACTGCTGATCCCACCTAGCATCTTTTTTTTTAAATTATTTTATTTAATTATTTTTAATTTGATCAGAAAGAGAGGGGGGAGAGAGGAAAGAGAAAAAGAAAGCAAGCCACCAGGTCTGAGACTCAGACCTCAGTTGGCCACGTGGGAGTCCAGCGCCCTAAGCCACCACACCACCTGCCAGCCCAGACCTAGCGTCTTAATCACTACACCACCTGCTGAACTGGAACATTTTTTTAAGTAATTTTTTTTTTTAAAGAGAATTTTGCTATAGGGCACATGCACTTGCAGGAGAGACAAACAGAGACAGAGAGACAAAAGGAGAAATCACCCCCCCCGGGGGGGGGGGGAATGGCCACGCTGCAATCCCTTCTCCATTCTCCTCTGGGGGTCTTGGGCACTCACACACATGTGCCCCATGAGAGTTTTAAGCCACCGGGTCTGGGATTCAAACCACTTTGTTGGAAGACTATTTCAAGTATTGATAGAGGACCACCTTTTACTTGTTAAATATGCATGTTAAAGCCAGAGACTATTCAGATTAATCAGATGTTCTATTAACAATGTTCATGAGAACTCGGGCAGTATTCTTAGAAAAGCCCTTTAGAGTTTGTACTGTACTCCTTGTTCTGATTGGCTAGGAGTGGAATTCCCTGCCCACTTTATATTACTATTTTTCAGCCTTCATTTTATTCACCTCCCTCTGTTTGCACTCCTCATCATCTAACACTTGAGGTAAGATACTAAGCTTTATGTGTGATGCCTACTTATTGTAAAGAATGCTTAGCGTATGTCACTAAAATGCCAAAGTATAATTGGTTAAATTGTCAGGATAATTGAACATTAAAGCTGCTTATCAAGAAAGTATATTTATTTGTAAATAAAAATAAAAAATTTCTATTTCAAAATCAATTCATTCTGGCCAGTGAGTGGTTGAGGTGCCGGATTCCCATATGGCCAACAGTGGTTCAAGTCCCAGACCTGGTGGCTTATTTTCTCATTTCCCCACCTCTCGTCTCTCTCTGGTTAAATTTAAAGATTAATGATAATAAAATTAAATAATTCTTTTTTTAAAAAAGAATTTTTTTTTAAAAAAAAGCAAAGCATTCTGTAAAACTTTCCATTTCTACTAGTCATATAAATTTTCTTTTATGAAAGTGATAGTCTAAGACACTTGTGTAATTTTTATCCAAAATGTCAGCTAAAGAGTAGAAAATGATTATAGAAATACTTGAGAATTGCATCTACACTGATTAAACACTTACTCATAAACCTTAAGAAGTACCTTTTGCTCATGCTTTATATTATGTTCTTTATACCGACCAGTAGAAAATTGCATGTTTAATCCAGATGCAGGACTAAAGAAAATGAATCCTGTGTGCCCTCTTGGTTTGGCTTTTTTTTTCCCCTTACTTTTTTCAATTTTGCCAGAGGGTGTATACACTTACTGGAGGAGGGGGTGGTTTAGAAAGCACCTCCCACCCCATAGTGGATGGTCACAACTCAGTCCCTTAACCCCTTCTCCATTTTTTACTCTCTTCAGGTTTGGGGCATGCACACATGTGTGCACACGCACACGCGTACACACATGCCCCTCTTGTTTTCCAGTTCACTGGATCTAGAACTCTAACTGCTTATTCAGCTAAGTCGAATCAGGCTACCTAAACTACCATGGGACTGGCCGGCCCTGTCAGTCTCATTTATATGTTAACCATTTAAAGTATCACTATTAAAAGAGGTCATTTGTTCATCTCTCACTTGGAATATTAAATGCAAGAAACTTCAGATGCCTGTGTGAAAACAGAAACCTAATGCCCTTCTGTACCCTTTATATAACTGAACTGTTAATGTCCATTTCCAGGGTATCGCTGTTCACGCTTGCTGCACTTTGAACTCTTGGGATAATCAGCCAACAATAGCATTATTTGTGTAAACTCACACCTAAAGAAGAAAGAAAATGGCCTGTGCTGAGTTTTCTTTTCATATGCCAAATCTAGAAGAACTTGCTGGAGGTAAAACAACATATTTATTTATTTTATTTTATTTACTATTATTTTAAAATTTGCTATATGGCACATGACTTCATCAGAGGGAAAGGAGAGAGAGGGGCTGGCAGGTGGTGTAGTTAAGGGTGCTGGATTCCCTCATGGCCCATTGTGTTTCAGGTCCATGGACCTAGAGGCTTCCTTTCTCGTTTTCCCTTTCTCTCTCTCTCTTTCCTCAAATTTTTAAAAAAATAATAATAATAACAAATGGAAATAAATAATTCTTTAAAAACAAAAACAAAGAAAGTAGAAGAGAGAGAGAAAGTAAGCCACCAGGTCTGGGATTCAAACCATGGTCAGACATGTGGGGTCCAGTTCTCAGCCACCTCACCACCTGCTGGCCCCCATAAAAACATTAACTTGGGATTCTGGGAATTACTCTATGGCCAGCAAGTAGTGTGGAGATTAAGGCACTGGGTCCCACAAAGCCAACTGTGTGGTTCAAGTCCCAGACCCAGGGGCTTGAAAATTACACTGGGAGCATGTGCATGCGTGCCCAAAATCCTGAGAGAATGGAGAAGGGATTAGGGTATGGCCATTCTCCCTAGGGGGTGATTTCTCACTTTCTCTGTTTCCGGTGAGCACACGTGCCCTAGAGTATATAAAAAGTTTTTAAAAAATTATTCCAGAGAGGGAACCAGCAGTTAGCATAATGGCTATGTTGTTGGACTCCCACGTAGTTGACCGCGGTTCACGTCCCAGACCCGGTGGCTTAAAACTCACGCCGGGCGCATGTGCATGCGTGCCCAAGATCCCGAGAGGAGAATGGAGGAGAAGGGACTGTGGCATGACTATCCCCCCTGGGGGGTGATTTCTCGCTTTTTGTCTCTATGTCTCTCTCTGTCTGTCTGGCGAGCGCATGCGCCCTATAGCGAAAACCTCTCAAAAAAAAAATTATTCCAGAGAAAAATATCTATAAAATAAAAGGATTTTAAGAAATATTTATGTCTTACTTGTTACAATAGTGATTTTTTTTTTTTTGCTATAGGGTGCGTGTGCTTGCCAGACAGAGAGAGACAAAGAGACAGAAAGCGAGAAATCACCCCCTGGGGAGATGGTCACACCGCAATCCCTTCTTCTCCATTCTCCTCTCGGGATCTTGGGCACACACGCACACGCACCTGGAGTGAGTTTTAAGCCACCAGGTCCTGGCCACGAACCGTGGTCGACTACATGGGAGTCCAGCAACATAGCCATTACGCTAACTGCTGGTCTCTACCATAGTGATTTTGATAACAGAATTTATTTCTGTTTCAGTGTCTGTAATATTTTTGTTGCATGTGTCTAAAATTCTCTCTCCAGGGACCAACAGTTGGCATAATGGCTATGTCACTGGACTCCCATGTAGTCGACTGCGGTTTGAGTCCCGGACCCAGTGGCTTAAACTCACGCCGGGCGCTTGCATGCGTGCCCAAGATCCCGAGGGGAGAATGTAGTAGAAGGAATTGTGGAGTGGCCATCCCCCCTGGGGGGTGATATCTCACTTTTTGTCTCTCTTTCTCTTTCTGTCTTTCTGGCAAGTGCATGCACCCTATAGCAAAAATCTCTCAAAAAAAATAAATTCTCTCTTTCCAAAACCATTAAACTCACCATTTGTGGTTTGATGATATTAACTTTACAGGATGAAAATGACTGTAGTAATCCAAGATTTAAGTACATGTGATGCTTAAGGAGTTGCACAATGTTATTTCAGTAACTTTGTACTGGTTATGATATGCACAATGTTATTTCAGTAACTTTGTACTGGTTATGATAGTCTTTAAATATATAATATGCTGTTGGGTATTCCTCATGTTCTCAGTAAAACTTTTCTCCCTCTTCTGATATGACTCCCAGTGATACTGCTTATTAGATTTCTCTGTGTATAATTTTGCATATTTCACCTTGTTCAAACAAGGATTTAAGACAGCTTTTCATGGCTAGCAGGTGGTGTGGTGGTTAAGTGCACTGGACTCCCGCATGGCTGACCATGGTACGAGTCCTGGACCTGGCGACTTGCTTCCTTACATTTCCCCCCTCTCTCTCTCTGGTCAAATTAAAATAATAAAAATGATGATGATGAATAAAATGAAATAATTTTTTTAAAAAGAATATTAAGAATTTTAGGGCATGTGTGCTTGCAGTAGAGAGACAGACAGAGACAGTGAGAGGGAAAGTGAGCAATCACCTCAAAAGGGATGGCCATGCTGCCATCTCTTCCATTCTCCTAGGATCCTAGACCCGCATGCACACACTCTCAGACTTTAAGCCACTGGGTCTGGTACTCGAACCATGGTCATTCATGTAAGAGTACAGCAATGTAACTGCTGGCCCTGAGACTCATTATATTTTATTTTTAGAATTTTTTATTTTATTTATTATTTTTACTGTTTATAATTTGCTATAGGGCACATATGCTTACCAGAGAGAGATTGAAAAAAAAAAGTGAGAAAGCAAGCCACCAGGTCCAGGACTCAAACTACATTCGGTCATGTGGGAGTTCAGCACCTTAACCACCACACCACTTGCTGGCTACCCTAAGGCTCATTTTAAAAGACAGTAAAGTAACAACTAACACTACTGTCAGACATTTTAAGAACTTTTGATCCTTAAAAGTACATTGCTCTTTACTTTGAGATACCTACACTTTTCTATATTTTTATTGAATATAACATATCTATACAGTGGGGTCGGCAGGTGGCATGGCGGTTAAAGGTGCTGGATTCCCATATAGCTAACTGCAGTTCAATTCCCAGACCTGGCGGCTTGCTTTCTCGCTTTTGATTTCTCTCATTCTCTTTCTTTTCTCTGGTCAAATTTAAAATAATAATAACAATAACAACAACAAATGGAATTAAATAAATAATTTTTTTTTCCATCTTTCACATTGAGACAGAGAGAGAGAGAGAGAAAGAGAGATGGACTCTGCCGCAATCCTCCAGCCTCCATAGGTTTTTGCCATAGGGCGGGTGCCACCATGCCATAAATAAATAATTCTTTTTTTAAAAATCTGCAATGAAGTACACTTATCTTGATAAATGTTAACGTGTTTACACTCACATGACTCCCATCCCCATCAAACATTTCCAGCGTCCTAGAAGGCTCCTTTGTGCACCTTCCAGGTCAAGGTCTTTACCTCAAGAGGTAACTACTGTTCTGACATCTACTGCCTTGGTTTGGTAGCCTGTTCTTGAAATCCATAGAGTGAAGCCACGTGTATAGTATGTACCCTTGTATCTGGCTTCTTTTGCTCATAGTTTTGTTTGTAATCTTCACTAAATTTGTTGCATGTGATGGCTTACTTTTTAAACAGTGTAGATATTTTCATTTCAGTAGGTTTTTGGAATCCTCTTCCCAAAATGGAAGAAGTCCTCTTCCAAGTACAGCCTATTTTCAGTGGTTTGTAATCCTTGTAGTGAGACCTTTATGAGATCAGCATATGCTCTTTTGTAGTTATGTCTGATGTCTAATTATGGTCACTGATAAGACCACTTCTTCCCCCCCCCCCCCCTTATTCATGGTTGAGTGCATGTGTGCATGTGTGAGGGAGTGCTAGACAGAAAGAGATGATCATCCTCCCCAGGGTCTGGTCATGCCCCAGTCCCCTCCTTCCAGTCCCTCGACCTATCAGCACTCATGCATGTGCCCGACAGGTTTCAGGCTGACTGGACCAGGGATTCGAACTGTGGTCACCGTGTGGGATCTGGGCCCTCTAGAGCAGTGCATTACCACTGTGCCATAGAGCACTCCCCCCCCATTTTTTATTATGCAAGTTTAGGTTGGGAGTGTGACACAGAAAAGTTGAGGGAAGATTTGATATGTGATGGCTGAACTTTTACCTAATGTGAAAATAAGCTTTTCTCTTGTCTTTACAGTTTTGCAGAAGGGGCTAAAAACCAACTTTGCTGATGTCCAGGTGTCTGTAGTTGATTGCCCTGATTTGACTAAGGAACCATTTACCTTTCCTGTAAAAGGTAAGCAGTTTTGCCATTAGCTTTATTTTTTTTTTTTTTTGAGTTCTAATCTTTTTCCGAAGCCAGAATAATTTTTAAAGATTATTAATCTTAAATTATCTATTAATACCATAAAAGATATTGTAACAGTACTCAGGCTAAATTATACATAATTTCTGTACTCACCATTCTCTAATAATGGTCAAAGTTCATTTTATGTTGTTGTAGAGAAAGATTATGTTTTATGCACTTTGGTAAACTTCACAGGTTATGTAATAGGAATTCAATCAGCTAGAATCCCTGATACCACATTAGAGTTTTGTTTTGAATTGCTCAAGTGCCCATTTTAGAAACTCACTTTATTGTTTTAATTTATTTATTCAAGATGACAAGGGATCTTCAAAGCCTTGAATTTGAATCACCTATTAAATACTTATAATCCTTTGAAGAACATGCCAAGTGTGTGTGTTGGTGCATGGCTGAAATCCTGAAAAGATGGGGAAGTGGAGGAGGGATTGTGGCATCACCCCGCACACACACTGGGGGTGCTTTCTCCCTCTCTCACTCTTTCTCTACTGGGTACACACACTCTCTGGCAATTAAAAAACATGTCAGGCACGGCAGTGATGCACTGTTGAAGAGGAGGTGGATCTCACAGAGACCATGGCTCAAATCCCCAGCCCCGTCAGCATGAAAATGAAACATACCGAATGTGGACACCAAGTGCCCAAGATCCAACAGGCTGGAGGCCTGGGGAGGGGATCATGGTGTGACCAGAGCCTGTGGTGGTGCTCATCTCTCTCTCTCTCTCTCTCTCTTTCCCTCTCTCTGTCTATCCCCTTTCTCACTCTCACAAGTGCACACATATATGCTATGACTAAAGAAAGAAAAAAAAGTTCAGCATAGACGTCTTGGACTCTAGTTCTGTCTCTGCCACACACAGATTTCATTACTCCGAGGAAGTCACTTATGTATCTGTAATGAGAGGACTTGATTAAATGCTCTTTTGGGTCTTTCCAGCTTGGAACAATCTTCCCTTTTTTTTTTTGTTTGCTTTATTAAAGAGATAGGAGAAAGGGGGGGAAACAAAGAGACATGATAGGTATCTCCAACAGAGTTTGCTGTGCTGCAGTCCTCTGGCCCCCGCATCCTGGTTAGCTAGGATTATAGCACACTTAACTATGCCGGTGTGTTCTGGAACTGAACATGGGGGTGGTTCACAGCATCAAGACCTTGTAACTCTCTCTGTGTTTTTCACTCATGGAGGAAATAAACTTTAAAAGAAAAATAAAGTTATCTCTAATTACTTGGCATTTTTATAAAGAACTTTGACAAGAGTATTTCCCAGAATGGATCTAAAGAACTTACATTCAACCAGAGCAAAGTTTTTTGTTTTTTTTTTTTCTTAAGAGAGTTTTTTGCTATAGGGCATGTGTGCTCACCAGAGACAAAGTGAGAAATCACTCCTCAGGGGAATGGACACACAACAATCCCTCTCCATTCTCCTCTTGGGATTTTGGGCATGCACTCCAACACACTCTGCATGAATTTTAAGCTGCTGCATATAGGACTTGAACCTATATGATTACATGAGAGTCCAGCAACATAACCATTACACCATCTGCTGGTCCCTAGAGCAAAGTATTTTAAATGAAAAACAAAATAATTTTAGCTGATAATAAAAAAAAAACCCTCAAAAAAAACCCACAGTTTTTTAAAAATTATTTTTCCTTTTATTCATGATAGACCATATATGTGCACATATGGGAGACTGAGGTGACATCCTCCACAGGGTCTGGTCACATTACACTCCCCTTCCTCCAGTCCTCTGGTTCATTGGTTTTGGGCACTTGGCATGTGCCTGATGTGTTACAGGCTCACCTGGACAGGGATTCGTACCTCGGTTGCCATATGGGATCCAGCTTCTCTTGAGCAGTGCATTCTTTTTGCACCTTAGAGCTGGCCTCAAAAAACAGTTGTTCTTTTTTTTGGGGGGGGGGAGATTTTCGCTATAGGGCGCGTGCGCTCGCCAGACAGACAGAGAGAGACAGAGAGACAGAAAGCGAGAAATCACCCCCCAGAGGGGATAGTCACGCCGCATTCCCTTCTCCTCTATTCTCCTCTCGGGATCTTGGGCACGCACGCGCACGCACACGTGCCCGGCGTGAGTTTTAAGCCACCGGGTCCAGGACATGAACCCCGGTCGACTACGTGGGAGTCCAGCGACATAGCCATTACACTAACTGCTGGTTCCGCAGTTCTTTTTTTTAGAGAGATTTTTGCTACAGGGCATATGCACTGGCAAGAGAGACAGAAAACGAGAAATCACTCCCCAGGGAAATGGCCACACTGCAATCCCTTCTCCTTCACTCTCCCCTCGAATTTTGGGCATGCATACACATGCGCCCAGTGTGATTTACGCTGCCAAGTCCAGGACTCGAACTGCAGTCAACTATGTGGGAGCCAAGTAACATGACCACTGTGCCATCTGCTGGTCTCTTAATTTTTAAAGAATGAGGTGTTACAGACTAACTCCAGATATTCCATTCATTCAAAGTGTTGGCCCCATTTTCTAGCCCTTACCCTACTAGCAACTTCCTTTTTTTTTGAGAGGTTTTTTGCTATAGGGCATGTGCACTTGCCAGAAAGACAGAGAGAGAAAGAGAGGTAGAAAGCAAGAATTCACTCCCCAGGAGGAATGGCCACGCCACAATCCCTTCTCCTCAATTCTCCTCTCTAGATTTTAGGCACACGCACGCACACGCACCTGGCGTGAGTTTAAACAACTGGGTCCAGGACTCAAACCACGGTCAACTACTTGGAAGCCCAGAGACATCGCCATTATGCCATCTGCTGGTCCCCTTTTTTTATTTGTATTTTTTTCCTATTAGCAACTTTCTATGGCCTTATGCCAGCAACTGTATCAATCCCTGCAGGGTTGTGATGGTAGAGGAGACATAGGTAATTAAAAGAAGATAGAGTGCCTACTACTTCTATCTCCCAACTCCTGCTTTTTGTAAAACTCTTTATGAGAAAAAAGAAGTTATATAATCTTTTTTTTTTTTGAGAGGTTTTTGCTAATAGGGCGCGTGTGCTCGCCAGACAGACAGAGAGAGACATAGAGACAGAAAGCAGGAAATCACCCCCCAGGGGGGATGGCCACACCGCAATCCCTTCTCCTCCATTCTCCTCCCAGGATCTTGGGCATGCACGCACATGCACCCGGCGTGAGTTTAAGCCACCGGGTCCGGGACGTGAACCGCGGTCGACTACATGGGAGTCCAGCGACATAGCCATTACGCTAACTGCTGGTCCCAAGAAGTTACATAATCTTAATAGATTAGCATCTTCTGGCATTTTATACTTAGATGTTTGCCTCCTTCTAAGAAGACTTTTGTTTTTTTTAGGCATCTGTGGTAAAACTAGAATTGCAGAAGTAGGTGGTGTGCCTTATTTATTGCCTCTTATAAACCGTGAAAAAGTAAGTATGCTTTCACTCTTTGCATTCATGTGAAGATAGAGAACTTGAGTTGATTCTTCTGTTTATTATTAAAAGATCCATTCTAATCTTCTATGGAAGGAGGTGTTAAAGAACTCAAGAATAAAAAGCCAAGGGACCAGAAGTTAGCGTAATGGCTATGTCGCTGACATCCCATGTAGTCGCCTGCAGTTCAAGTCCCGGACCCAGTGGCTTGAACTCATGCCGGGCATGTGTGTGTGTGTGCCCAAGATCCCAAGAGGAGAATGGAGGAGAAGGGACTGCGGCATGGCCATCCCCCCTGGGTGGGGGGTGATTTCTTGCTTTCTGTCTCTCTCTCTGTCTTTCTGGCGAGCACACGTGCCCTATAGCAAAAACCTCTCCAAAACAAGGGGAAAAAAAAAAAAAAAACAGATAAATACAAACCAAAGAATAAAAAGCCAGGGAATCTGTGTAAGTTATGACTCAAATAAAATGTTGTTCCTCTTATAGGTTTACGATCTGAATAAGATTGCCAAAGAAATTAAACTGCCTGGAGCTTTCATTCTTGGAGCAGGGGCAGGCCCATTTCAGACTCTTGGGTTCAATTCCGAGGTTAGCATATATAATTATTTTCTTATATTAATTTGACATTGGTTTGTCTTGGTCCTTTCACTGTCCTAGTAAAAGCCTTCTTTCTGGGTTGTAAGTGGTTGATGTCATCTCTCCCTCTGCTCTGACATGGATGCAGATGGGGCTATAGCACCTGCTCCGACTGGTCCAGCTATAATGGAGCACTAACCTCGAGTTTCAGATTTGCTTAGGGTACAGGTTCAGCCTTAGGTGAATCCACGGTCCAGGGGTATTCTGCTGACGGCCCTGAATTGTAAAAGATTTCTATCTTCTATGTCATAGGATTCTTAACTTCTCCATAAATCTTTGCTCTTAGTTTGAAGATAGCTTTGACCGGAATATAAATGGAATGTTAATGATTTCTTGCAGACCAAATAAAGGAAACAATCAGAGTAGAGTAATGGCTATCTATGAAAGCTAATAGCCATTACTAACATACGTCCTGCATACCAGTATTTAGGCAAATATATACATGACAGCTACATACATTGTATGTACTAAATGATAATCTATATTGGGTCATGGGAAAAGTCATGGTGTATTTTTCTGTTTTCTATGCACTACTACTGCATACTACCTAGTGGCACATATGACACGTATTAGTAATATATACTGTTACTGCATAAAACTCACTGTTCCTTTGCATCTCACGATAGATGAGTGAACAACTTCTTCATTCTGCTCATTGATAACCTTTTCATATATGAGCATATAAGTTATTTTGAAGAAATAACATGATTTTCCAAGTGTTCAAGATAGAAAAAATGTTTATGCCCAGGCAGAGACACAATGGTAACACAGCTATACCCACACGGAAAGGTCCTCGTTCGTATTCTGAGAGCTCCCTGAGCATGCCAGGCACGCACACACAAGCCTGCAATCCAGCTGGCTGAGCCTGAGAGGGGACCTCAGTGGGGAGACCCAGTTGGGAGTGCCTGTCTCTCTCTTTCTCTATCATATAAGAAATATGTATAAAAGATAAAGAAAAACGTTGAAAATTAGTCATTTTAAAGCAAATGTTAATATTATAGAAACACTGTAGGAAATACTGTAAACATTTAATATAATTTTTCCAGTTTATTAATCTAATAAGAAATATTTAATCCAGATAAATATTAATATTTTCTGATTAGGACTTGAAATAAAATGTCTGAAAGTCTGACAAAACATTTTGTTCCATTATTCAAAATATTCTCTTTGCATAGAGATACTAAGATAAACTATCTTATTTTCTTTTCAGTTCATGGCAGTCATTCAAACAGAGAATGAAAACAAACCTCCTGTGAACGGAAGTTACTTTGCGCGTATTAACCCTGCCGATGGAGGGTGCCTATTAGAGAAATACAGTGAAAAACATCATGATTTTGGGTGTGCATTACTGGCTAATCTTTTTGCCAGTGAGGGCCGACCAGGCAAGGTGATTTTGTTCATAAAAACATAGTAGTCTCTAGATGTTCTCAGATAGCTAAACAATTAGAAATGTTATTGCCCCAAATATGGTTTTCCTAAGAAAACCAGAGCTACCTAAATCAGAGATCTTTAAAAAACCCAGTTATGAAAGAGTCAGAGAGTACTACAAACAGAATGAAAGTTATATTTAACATTGAGGTTAAGAATGAGACTCAGGGGTCCAGCAGATGGCGTAATGGTTATGTTGCTGGACTGCCATATGGCCCACAGCACTTGAAGCACTTTCAGTACTTCAAGTCCTGGCCCCAGTGACTCATGCCAGGTTTGTGTGTGTGCCCAAAATCCCGATAGGAAAATGGAGAAGGGATTGTGGTGTGGCCATCCCCTCAGGGGGTGTTTCTCACTTTCTCTCTGTTTCTCTCTCTCCGGTGATCGCACATGCCTATAGCATAAATCTCTTCCCCCAATTTTTTTTTTTTCTTTTAAATCTCTAGAGCTCTGTGTAGCATTTAGCCACATAACTCTTTCTCAGTTCAAAACACATGAATAAGATGTATTATTAAATTATACATAAGTGATATATATGATATATATGATATATGCGTCTGTATGTGTGACTGATCAAGAATCAAAGAGGACTGAGGCATCTCAACTCAGATCTGGGTGCTCTAAGCAAATAGTATTTGCTTGATGGCATTAACTCATACAGTGTTTCTCTTTGGTAGTTATTTATCTAACAGTATGTGACTTAGCAAATGGTATGCATATTTATGTCCTCTGTAGGTCATTGAGGTGAAAGCCAAAAGAAGAACTGGACAACTTAACTTTGTGACTTGCATGAGACAGACACTGGAGAACCATTATGGAGATAAGCCTGTAGGCATGGGAGGTACTTTCATAGTTCAGAAGGGAAAAGTGAAGACACATATTATGGTAAGGGCCCATGTGTACATGGGTGTGTGTGCGTGCATGTGCTTGGGACCATAGGATTTTTAAACATATGTTGGGAATTCTACCTTTACTTCAGATGCCTCTAAATTTTAGGATGATTTCTCTATCTACACAAAAGTCTTTGGGATTTCAATAGGGATTGCATTGAATCTTTAGCTTGCTTTGAATAGTATTAAAATCTTAATAATATTAAGTTATCCAATCTATAAACACAGTATGTCTTTCCATTAATTGGAGTCTTGCTTAATTTCTTTTACCAACATTTTGAAGTTTTCAGTGTACAGATGTTTCTTCTTTTTGGCTAAGTTTATTCAAAAGTATTTTATTCTTGGGAACCAGCAGTTAGCATAATGGCTATGTCGCTGGACTCCCACGTAGTCGACTGTGGTTTGCGTCCCGAACCCGGTGGCTTAAAACTTACGCCAGGCACGTGTGCGTGCGTGCCCAAGATCCCGAGAGGAGAATGGAGGAGAAGGGATTGCGGTGTGACCATCCCCTCTGGGGGGTGATTTCTTGCTTTCTGTCTCTATGTCTCTCTCTGTCTGTCTAGCACACGCGCCCTATAATGAAAACCTCTCAAAAAAAAAAGTATTTTATTCTTTTTGATGCTCTACTTTTCTTCTTTCTTTATTTTTCTCCACTAGTAGTAGTAATGAAATTTAAGATTAGTATGGGAACATATACATAGGAAATCTGAGGGACCAGCAGTTAGCGTAATGGCTATGTCGCTTAACTCCCATGTAGTCGACCACGGTTCCAGTCCCGGACCCGGTGGCTTAAACTCACACCGGGCGCGTGGGCGTGTGTGCCCAAGATCCTGAGAAGAGAATGGAGGAGAAGGGATTGCGGCGTGGCCATCTCCCCTGGGGGGTGATTTCTTGCTTTCTGTCTCTCTGTCTCTCTCTGTCTTTCTGGCAAGTGCATGCGCCCTATAGCAAAAACCTCTAAAAATTAAAAAAAGTTGGGACCAGCAGTTAGCGTAACGGCTATGTCGCTGGACTCCTACGTAGTTGACCGTGGTTCGTGTCCCGGACCCGGTGGCTTAAAATTCATGCTGGGCGCGTGTGCGTGCGTGCCCAAGATCCCGAGAGGAGAATGGAGGAGAAGGGACTGCGGCATGGCCATCCCCCCTGGGGGGTAGATTTCTCGCTTTCTGTCTCTCTGTCTCTCTCTGTCTGTCTAGCGCACGCACCCTATAGCAAAAACTTCTAAAAAAATAAATTAAAAAAAAGAAGAAAATAAAAGGGACCAGCAGGTGGTGTGGTGGTTAAGGCGCTGGATGTTCCCACATAGCTGACCATGGTTCAAATCCTGGACCTGGTGGCTCACTCTCTCACCCTCTCTCTCTCTCTCTCTCTGTGTCTCTTTGGTCAAATGAAAAATAAATGAATGAATAAATAAAGTTAAATAAATTAATTAAAAAAATAAAAAATAATTTTAAAAATTAAAAAAATAATATTCAGTGAGTTTACCTACTTAATGATCTTTTATTGTAGCCCCCAGAATTTTCTTCCTGCCCCCTGAACACTGATGAAGAGGTGAATAAATGGTTACATTTTTATGAAATGAAGGCTCCTTTGGTTTGTCTACCAGTGTTTGTCTCCAGAGACCCAGTAAGTCTGTGTCTTTTATAATGCAGTATACTACAATAATAATGCTTGGTTTTTAGGTTATTCTTTTAAAATCAGGCACTTCTAAGTGTTGTTATTTAACAACTAGAAGAGTCTATAGAATTACCTTGAAAGGTAAAGGAGCAGGTGACTCACCACCCTATGGATTAGGCTGAGCGGAATTGTGCCTTTGAAAACTTGAAAGCACAGTTACGTTATTAAATAACAGCGAGGATGAGAGCTAGGATTAAGGTCTCCTCTTATCTTCTTTGATGTTCATTATAATCTAATACTATACCCTGGAAAAACTATAATACAGACCAATTCAAAGTAAATACCTACCAAAACACTGAGTGGTCATAATCGTTTGACCCAGTGAACATATGTCTAAGATTTTATCCTTAAGTATGTGCATAACTGTGTAAACTGTTCAGTTAAAAGGTTATTCATGACAGCATTATTATAATAGCAGAAGGATTGGAAATAATGTGAATATCAATTGGAGACTGTTATATACATACAATGGAATCTCATGTCAGTGTAAAGAACGTGAGGTGAATAAAAAACAGTCTGCAGAACAGCATGTTGAGTAAAACAATAAAAGTAAGTATTTCTGGAAGGATATGTAAGACACTGCTTCTGTTAGTCACCTGCAAGGAAAAGAATGAATTTTGAATTCAGGAAAGCAAAGATACATTTTATTGAATATATCCTTTTACACCCTTTGAATCTGAAATAATATGAATGTATAACCTATGTAAAAAGTAAAATAAAAATTATCATAAGTAGAAGTGCTCTGTTTTCCTCTTAAACAAATTCTAATCAAAATAACTTTAGTACTAACAGGTTGCTTGTCTTTCTTCCTAGGGGTTCGACTTGCGACTGGAGCACACTCATTTTTTCAGTCATCATGGAGAAGGTGGACACTACCATTATGACACTACCCCAGAAACAGTGGAGTATCTTGGATACTTTCTACCTGCAGAGTTTCTCTATCGAATTGATCAGCCAAAAGAGACCCATTTAATTGGGCGAGATTAAAGCCAATTACTCATTTGAAGAAATAATTAAAGTTAATTAACTCACTAATTGATACTAATATAAAATCTAATAGAAGTGATATCATTACTTAAACCTCATTTTTTTTAATGAAAGGGATATTGATATATTCTGTATTATTTTATATATCTGTCTGAAAGAGATTATTGGGAACAACGATACCTAATTGAGATTTTCTTCAATTTTCTTTCACATACCTATATACATTTTTTGAACCAACTTCATTTTTTAAAATTCTATTATATCAGCAAAATCATTGTTTATACCTCAAATATAAGCATGATCTGGCATCATACCTACTATTGTTACATTAAATTTTTCAAATTTGTTTCACAATTGCTAAGTGAATATTTCTGGGTATTAGAAAAATCAGTGTTTAGAAAATGTTGGCCTGGTCTGGCCCTGTGGCCTAGTGGTTAAGGGAGCCAGAGCCCATTAGGCTGACCTAGGTGTGAATCCTGGCACTGGTGGCTTGAAAAATACACCAGATGCATATGCGTTCATTCCCAAATCCCAACAGGATAGAGAAATGGAGGAGAAGGGATTGACATGTGGCCATGCTCCCTTGAAGGTTCTTGAGAAAGTTTTCCTCTTTCTGTCTCTGTCTCTAGCAAGTACACTAACAATCTTGCAATTAAAAAAAAGGAAAGAAATGTCTTTCATGAAATATGAAATTATATTCTTTTATTGATTGGGCCCTTGGCTGGGCCCAATATCAGTATTCTTGAAATTTTCTTCCATGTTCTTTTTTTTTTTTTTTTTTTGAGAGGTTTTAGCTATAGGGCGCATGCACTCGCCAGACAGAGAGAGACAGAGAGACAGAAAGTGAGAAATCACCCCCCAGGGGGGATGGCCACGCCGCAATCCCTTCTCCTCCATTCTCCTCTCGGGATCTTGGGCACGCACGCACACGTGCCCGGCGTGAGTTATAAGCCACCGGGTCCAGGACGCGAACTGCGGTCGACTACATGGGAGTCCAGCAACATAGCCATTACGCTAACTGCTGGTCCCTCCATGTTCTTTTATAATCATCATTAGCCAGAAATCAGCTCTCTAATCTTACTAATGACAACAATGTGCAAATTTGGGAGCTCTTTAGAACTAAGCACATAATCTTCAAATAATCTTTTTTGTCTACTTTGCATATTAGCTATGTCTGTTAATATGAATTTCTAAATATTTTTAGATAAGCACTATTTTGAAGCAAAAAAACTGAATAAAAATTTTATATTTATAACATGATCTTTTTTTTAATATCTTACCTTCAGAAATTATATATCTTTTTTTTTTTTGAAAGACAGGGTCTTGTTGTGCCCTGAACCCCCTGCCTTAGTCTCTCAAATAGCTGAGACCATGTGTCACCAGGTCCATCTCTTTCAAACAATGTCCCAGGCTGTATTTCTGTGGCCAGCCTCATGTGCACAGTCATCATGCCTTCACCTTCCTGAGTCACTAGGATTACAGGCACAGACTCCAACACCCAGCTTTTAGGTTGGGTCAGGGAACTGAACCTGGCCCTCCCACCTGGTCCCAGCCTACAGAGCTCTATGTTTTAGCAGCACACATCACCATGGCTGGGCCCAATATCAGTATTCTTGGTTTAACAAATACATGTTGAGCATACCTCCCCTACCCTCTAGAATGTAAACTCTTGAGGGCAAGAACTTTGTTAACCACTGTTGCCTTTAACAGTGCCTAGTCAAGGTGGGCATTCAGTAAATATGTGTTGAACGAATGAGCTCATGGATGACTGTACCCTTCACTACATGGTAGGGGTCTACAGTGGAGGAATACAAACAATAAGTATGTAATATGCCAGGTGGCATTAAGTGCTATGAAGAAAAAGCAGGTAATGGACTGTAAAGGAAGATACCCTTTTGTTGTGGCCATCCCATACTGAGACAGGATAGAATCTCCAAAAATTTGGCTCAGATGTTTAGACTGATGAAATCATACACACCCCAACCACGTATGAAAGGGTTTGTCACCTACATGTTTTCTGGAGAGAGCAGAACAACTTTTAAGCAAGTCCAAAAATAGTTCAAACAGGGACACTGGCTTGAAATTTTTATGGTGTTTAGGGAGTAGGGCCAGGATGATGGTTTCTGAATGCAGTTTTAATTTTTCACAAGTATAAAAGCAGCGAGCATCCAGGTTTGCTTTTCAGCTTGCCAGAATGTGGGGGTGGAGATGGGGGAGAAGGACTTAGCCATCAAGCCTCAAAAATGGAATCAGGGCCTACTCTATGGGGCAATGGTAATGTTCTGCTCAGAGGAACTGGATCCCACACGGTCACCACTGTTTGAATCCCAGGCCAAGCTGGCCTGAAATATATCAGGCGTGTGCACAAGTGCCCAAGAGCCAACAGATTGGAGGACCAGAGGAAGGGAATCACAGCATGACTACAGTGTGAAGGGTGCTCCTCTGTCCCTCTCACATGCGCACATACAGCACGTACACACACACTATCATGAATCAAGATTTTTTTAATGAATTAGATTGTTGCATGTTTTACAGGAGATCTGAAAAAGACTCTGATAGTGACATTTATACACAGATCTGAAATAAATGAATGAACCATGAAGCTGTTTGATAAACACCCTGATAGATTCAGGGCCCAGAGGCTGAAAGAACTTGGTATGGTCAAGAAACAGCAGGGGGCCTAGCCTAGCATACTGGATGACAGTGCTGGGAACCACATGGCTGACCGTGAGTTCAGATCTTCAGCCCAGTCACCTGAAAACATAATGAGCACATGTACTTGTGTCCAGGATCCTAGGGGGCAGGAGGGGTAGAGGAAGGAATTCATGGTAACCAAGTCACATGGGGGCGATTCTTCAATGCACATGCGTTCACTCTACCATGCGCAGGATGGAAGGAAAGGAGGGACAGAGGGAAGGAGGAAGGAAGGAAATAAGCTTTGTGTTACATAATTTTTCCAACTGTAGGCTAATGTTAAGTGTTTTGAGCATTTTCAAAGTAGCATGAGAGCCAGCAGGTGGTGTGGTGTGGTTGAGGCTCTGGACTCCCACGTGACCAACAGTGCTGACCCCAGTTCCCCATCGGCTTGCTTTCTCACTTTCTCTCTATGTCTTTCTCTGGTGAGTGCCTATGGCAAATTTAATAATAATAATAATAATAATAAATAATTCTTTAAAAATTTTTTTTGAATAGGTTTTTGCTATAGGGCACGTGTACTTGCCAGAAAGACGGAGACAGACAGAGAGATAGAAAGCAAGAAATCACCTCTCCCCAGGGGAGATGGCCATGCTGCAATCCCTTCTCCTCCATTCTACTCTCGGGATCTTGAGCATGCACGCACATGTGCCCAGTTTGAGTTAAGCTACCGGGTCTGGAACTCAAACGTGGTTGACTACATGGGAGTCCAGTGACATAGCCATTAAACCAACTGCTGGTCCCTAAAAACAATTTTTTTAAATAAGGGACCAGTAGATGGTATAATGATTACGTTGCTAGACTCCCATGTAATCGACCACGGTTCGAGTCCTAGACCCAGTGGCTTAAAACTCATTCTGGGTGCATGTGCATACATGCCCAGAATTCTGAGAGGAGAATGGAAGAGAAGAATTGCACCATGGCCATCCCCACAGTGGGCAGTGGGAGGGTGGTGGGGGGTTTGATTTCTTGCTTCTGTCTCTCTCTGTCCAGCAGAGATGCACCCTATAGTAAAAATCTCTTTTAAAAATAAATAAATAAAACTTAAAAATTTTTAAGTGGCTTGTGGTTAAGGCAGCTGGATCCCACTTTGACCTACCACACGGTTAAAATCTTGGTCCTGGCAGCTTGAAAACACACAGGTGCTTGTACGTGCATGTCGAAAATCCCGACAAGTGGAAAAAGAGAGAAGAGATTAAAGCATGACTATGCCCTGTTGGGAGCTGCTTGCTCCCTCTCCCTCTTCCTCTCTCTCTCTGGAGAGTGCACACACCCTCTGACAAATTACAAAAAAAGAATTTTAATAACAGTTATGGGGGGGCAGGTAATATGGTGGTTAAGGTACTGGATCCCACATATTTGGCTGTGTGGTTCAAAAGATGTCAATCTCATCTGTGTGCATGCCCAGAATTACAGGAGGAGAATGGAGGAGAAGGGATCGCTGTGTGGCCACCCCCCCTTGGGGTGATTTCTCACTTTCTTCTTTTTTTTTAAAAGAATTATTTTTATGGTTGGGGTGGCTGAGGAGGTGTCTGGAAGTGTTGGTTTGGTGAGTGGCCTGCACTGGCAGAGGCTGCACGTCAGAAACCATGGCGGAGGGAGATAGTCGTGGCACCAACCTGCTGGCTGCCAAGACTGCAAGTCTGGAAGAGCAGCTGCAAGGCTGGGGAGAAGTGGTGCTGAGGGCCGATAAAGTCCCCCGATGGGCAAGAGCTTGGTTTCCACCTGCCATCATGGGTGTGGTTTCTTCGATGTTTCTGATGATCTACTATCTAGAGCCATCTGTTCTGTCCTGTGTTTCCTGTTTTGTTATGTTTTTGTGCTTGGCTGACTACCTGGTTCCCATTCTAGCACCTAGAATTTTTGGCTCCAATAAATGGACCACAGAATAGCAGCAAAGATTCCATGAAGTCTGCAGCAATCTAGTAAAAACTCGATGCAAAGCTGTGGGCTGGTGGATATGTCTCTTTACACCAAAGGAAAAAAAACCTAAAACGTACTTCATGACCATGATTGTTTCTCTTGCTGCGGTTGCTGGGGTGGGACAGCAAGTCCACAACCTCCTTCTTACCTACCTGATAGAGACCAAGTTTATCCCTTTTGATGAAGTGACCAGTGAAGATTCATTCCTCATTTCTGTTTCTTGACCATGGGAGAATCCTTATGGAATAAAGTGAAACAAATTCCATGCCCTGGTATGTAGAATTTACTTCTCCCTTGTGTGGAATTTAGCAATTCATAGTAAACATTGATCCTTTCTCCCAAGTGGGGAATCTGATAGGCTTATAGAGCTCTTGCCTCCTTGAATTTAGACTTCAAATTAGTTCATCCTTACAGGCTTACAAAAGATTGTATTTAGGATGTTTAGCATATTTTAAATTTCAGGTTCTCAGCTGACTTTAAAATACATAACAGGCTAAGACTTGTCCATGACCTTTACTCCAAGACGAGCCAGTAAAGGGCAAAAATCTTCCTGTGTTTAGTCAAGATTCATTTCAGTAGAAAATAAGCTTAGGGGTAGCCCCATGAACTTATCCTACTAATTTCTGAGACCAGAATAAGCCTTTAAACGTAAGCCTCACAATTGTCATTTTGTGGCCATACTGGCTGTTTTGGTCCTCATGCTTTGGGTATAGGAAATAGTGACTACACAGTGTCTGACTTTTCCCCTAGATTTTTCTCAGAAAATTCCAAGGGCTGTTGGCGAGAGCAGATTTGTAGATGACAGTTGGGCTTGATCTATGACAATTCTGTAACTCTTTGGGAAGTTTATCATTCTTTCCCTCTCAGTAGCTAGAAATTTATAGTAGTTGAAATCTGTAGGAATGAACCTCTGAGGGCCAAAAAATGTGACTTATTTGGGGAACAATTCTTAAACTTATGAACTAACTGTAATATAGTTTTGTGAATTTATTGCGCTGATACTGTAAAACCTGTACCTTGTGGTATATCTGTCCCTCAATAAGTGTTGTTTTCTCCCCTTCAATACTGTTGTAAGTGGTGGCACCCATTGTAGTGTGTGATTTCTTTTTATGTTTCATAAGAAAACTACCTTAATTTGACATGTTTCCTCATTGTAAATAAGCCTGTCTTCGTAACTAGATTTTTTTGTGTGTGTGAATACATGTTCTACAGATTAACTACCTTTGCCATTTTAATCCTGTGTTAGTTCTTCTACTTTTTTTGTGTAAAAGAGGAAAAATTTTTAAAAAGCTGGAATCTCTAAAAGGAAGAATTATTTTACTTAATGTTATTTATTTTATTTTGACCAGAGACAGACAGAGTGAAAAAGAGAAAGAGAGAAAGCAAGCCTTTCTCCAGGATTCAAACCACAGCCAGCCATGTGGGAGTTTAGTGCCCTTAACCACCATGCCACCTGTCAGCCTGCAATTTCTCACTTGCTGTCTCTGTCTCTCTCCAGTGAGCACATGCACCATATGGTAAAAACACAAAACTAAATAAAATAATAACCTTATGGAGATGATAAAGCTATTAGGAATGTAAAGAAAGGTTCAATATGGGCTGGCTCCAGGGCCTGGTTGTTAAGGTAACCGGGTCCTAAATGGCCAGATCCAGTAGTTTGTATCTGAGACCCAGTAGCTTATCCCAGATCCCAACAGGATGGACAGATTGGTGAAAAAGGATTGCAATGTGACCATTACCCATGGGCAGGGGCTGTGGGGAAATGCGCTTTCTCCCTCTCTGGCAAGCTCCAGCACCCTCTCTTCACAAACTTTTTAAAATGGTAAATCATCACATTCATATCTAGGAAGATACATTCTGATAGAAGTATAATTTCTTCTCAAATCTATAAATTCGATTCTATGCCAGTCTAATAATAGCAGGGTTTTTAAATAAAACCTTAGCAGTTGATGCTAAAACATAAGACATGTCATTAAGGCAGCACTAAACATGACACTGAGACTGACCCACATGGGAAGATTCACAGTTCACGTCCGGAGGCCGCCTTGAACAAACCAGGAATGCGTGTGCCCATGATCACGGGCTCGCTGAGGTCGCGGGTAGATCACGGCGTTAAGAAACTGCTGGGTCTGCTGCCTCTGTCTCTCCCCCTCATGGGACAAATAAATAAGCTTTTAAAGGAGAAAGCACCCATGGGAAATATTCACACTCCAGTCCTCTCTTTTCAAGTTCTCCCTCCTTTCAAGATTTGGGCACATTGGCACCCAGGCTTTTTTTCAAGCATTGGGTCGAAGACTAGCCCTGTGGGATCCAGCTCATGTAACCAACCAGGCCACGGGGTGGCCCCACGAAGTGCTTTCTTGAAGACTCCTAAGATTTGTTATACCAGTACTTATATTATTTAGTCTCAGCCACTCAGGCATTTAAAAAAATTATTACACACTCCCTAGGTGCCAGAGTCACGTAACGCCAATTTTCGGATTTCTTCAACTCTTTTCATCATTTTCAAACAAGTAACAAACAACCCCAACCTCTGCACGGTTCCCGCAACCAGGTCCTTCTTTCTCCCACTTCCGGCCACACCCCGGAAGTTATCCTGGCTCGCCCTTCGATTCGCCGGAAGCACTCTTAAGAAGCTCGAGGCTCCGGCGCCCGCGCAGTTTCCTTCGGGAGACCTGGCGGGGCGCTCTGGGAAGTCGCCGGGCCCTCAGTTTATTTTCGGCGCCAGAGCTCCATTACATTTCCGAGGGCCCTCCGAAGTGTCGTGCCTGCGGGATTCCGGGTGCCCAGCACCCGCTGCTTCCTGCCTGGGTTTTGGGTTTGTACAGAGAGGTCCCTCGGCTGCTCGCCGACGCCGCCAGTATGTCTGGGGTGCGCGCCGTGCGAATCAGCATCGAGTCAGCCTGCGAGAAGCAGGTCCAGGAGGTGGGCCTCGATGGCACCGAGACGTACCTGCAGCCGCTGTCCATGTCGCAGAATCTGGCGCGCCTGGCCCAGCGGATCGACTTCAGCCAGGGCTCGGGCTCTGAGGAGGAGGAGGCGGCGGGCGCCGAGGGCGATGCGCAGGACTGGGCTGGCGCGGGGTCCAGTGCGGACCAGGACGACGAGGAAGGTGAGACCCTTGTCTGCTGCTGGCGTCCACTGGGCGGGGGTCCCAGGACTGGCTGGGTAAAGCGGCTGTCCCTCCCGCTTGGATGAGAGCCTGCGCGGGACTTCTTCGAAAGTATCGCTCGCAGAGAGTAGTTATGCTCCCGGTGGTCTCTTTTTGTACAGCCAGACAGTTGAGGACACTCCTCTGTATCTTTGTGAGGATCTCGAGAGGGAGCATTTGAAACACTGTCACTGTTGGAGGGGGGGTGCTAAATAATTAGGTTTGTAAAAGCTTGTAGTGTAGCGCTACATTGTAGCGCACCTAATGGTTAAGAACGCTCTAGTTTATTCCTCAGTTTAGCTGTGTGAGCTGGGGACGAGTTACCTAGTTTTCCTCCTCAAGTGGATTATGATAGTAGCAGCTACTGAAAAGAGATTTGTATTGACTGGAATAGGAGAGGTCCAAGAAGTAGGAAGGGGCCAGATCGTGCAGAGCCGGGTAGGCCAAGATAAGCTTTCATTAGAAGGACAATCCAAAGCTTCTGGAGGATTATAAATAGAGACACATATGATCTTTGGAAAAGATTATTCTGGGTGCTTGTAGTGTGTGAATTATAGAGAAAGCAAAACGAAGGGTGCAGCTTAGAAGGAAATTAAAGAAGCAACATGAGCAAGTTTGGGACTCACACTGTCAGAGATTGTTTTAAATCATATTTCTTGATTTAATCATGCCACACACCTACTATATATAAATGGGAATTTAAAGATGGCATTTCAGAGGCCAGCAGTTGGCATAATGTCTGTGTCACTGAACTCCCATGTAGTCGACCGTGTTTCAAGTCCTGGACCGGGTGGCTTAAACTCACTCGGGGCACGTGTGCGTGCGTGCCCAAGATCCCGGGAGGAGAAGGGATTGTGACGTGGCCATATCACCCTTGGGGGGGGGGGGGTGATTTCTCGCTTTCTGTCTCTCTCTCTCTCTTTCTGGCAAGTGCACGTGCCCTATAGCAAAATCTCTCCAAAAATAAAAAAAAATAAAGATGGCATTTCAGGTCAATGATGTTGCGCTTAGGAATCGTTTTTGGGAGAAAATGCAAATACAGCTTCATATCACACGCACAGTTCTTTGTTTGTTTGGAGAGGTTTTCACTATAAGGTGTGTGAGCTTGCCGGACAGACAGAGACAGACAGAAAGCGAGAAATCACTCCCCAGGGGGGATGGCCACGCTGCAATCCCTTCTCCTCCATTCTCCTCTCAGGATCTTGGGCACGCACGCACACGTGCCCGGCGTGAGTTTTAAGCCACCGGGTCCGGGACGCAAACCACGGTCGACTACGTGGGAGTCCAGCGACATAGCCATTACGCTAACTGCTGGTCCCAACACACACACAGTTCTTTTCCCACAAAGATTGAAGTACTAAATGAAGAAAACAAAGCATTGTAGAATAATATAAGAATAGCTGTATAAGTTTGGGAGTAGGAGAGACCCTGTTAGAAGCACAGATAAAGGAAAAGATATATTAATTACATAAAATGTAAACATAAAAATGGAAAAACAAATGACATAAAGTAAAAAAGTAAATGTCAGGCCCAGCCCCAGTGGTGCGCTGTAAGGCTCTGTCGGGGACCACATAAGGAGCCCCTGTTTGAGTCCAGGTCCAGCCTAAAGGCTGAGGGAGACGACACACCCTGTAATCCCAGTGGCTTGGGGAGGCTGAGGCAGGAGGACTCCAGTTCCAGGCTGGCCTGGGCAACACAGTGAGACCCTGTCTAAAAAAGAGATAGGAATGATGCTGTGCACTTATGTTCCTAACTGGGAGGCTGAGGCAAGAGGATCGTGACATAGCGGGAAGCTGTCTTTTAAAAAAAGATAGGGCCAGCTGGTGGTGTGGTGGTTAAGGCACCTAGATCCCACTTTGCTGACTTCGTGGTTCAAGTCCTGGATCTAGCAGCTTCAAAATCACACGTGGAACTTACAAGATCCTGACAGAGGGAGAATAGAAGGGATTGTCACATGACCGTGCCCTATGGGGGTTGGTTTCTTCTTCTGTGAATGTCTCTGTGTCTTTCCCTCACTGCAATGCATGTCCCTGTGGCCAAAAAAAAAAAACCAACCAAACAAAAAAAGTATGTATCTATCTGTCTATATCTGTATCTGTTGATGTGTATGTATACACATATACACATATGTATATATGTGTGTGTGTATATATATATATATATATATATGAATGATTTAAAGTAGAGATAAAAATATGAAGTAGGCAGAGATAGATGAAGATGAATAGATGATAGAAAATTGGTTGGTATTTCTAATAGTCGGTGAGTCCCTTCAGACTAAAAAGAAAAACATGACCGATTGGAAAAGCAGGCCAAAGATAAAAAAAAAAAATCACCCTTCTTTTTTATTATTTGCCAGAGGGCACGTGCACTCCCAGAGAGAAAAGAAGAAGAAAGCACCCAGCCCTGTCCACTGGGGACGTGGTCATGCTACAATTCCTTCCCCGTTCTCTGTACTGTTGTGGTTTTGGGCACACATGTTTCCAGCATGGTTTTGTTTTCTTTTTCTTTTTTTTTTTAAATTTTATTTATCACTATTATTATTTTAATTTGCTACAAGACATGTGGGCTCTCCAGAGAGAGAAAATGAGAAAGCAAGCCACGAGGCCTAGGACTCAGACCACAGTTGGCCATGTGGGCGTCCAGCGCCTTAACACCGTGCCACCTGCTGGCCCCTCCAGCATATGTTTCAAGCCACTGGTGCTGAGATTTGAGCCACTCAGTCAACCATGTGGTATCCAGCTCTCTCAGCGACTAGGACATGGTGCTGGCAAAGCAGTCAGCTATTAGAGGAGAATTTAGAGCCAAATTAAAACATCAGTAAGAAAAACCAGCAGATGGTGTGGTAGTTAAGGCACTGGACTCCTACATGGCTTGCCATGGTTTGAGCCCCAGACCCAGTGACTTGAAAATCATGCTGGGCAAGTGTGGAAGCACACCCAATATCCCAAAAGGAGAGCAGAGAAGGGATTGCGACATAGTCATCCCTGCAGGGAGTGACCTCTCACCTTCCCTCTCTCTGTCCCTCTCCTCTGATTGTGTGCATCCTATGGCAACAGCCTAAAAACAAAAGAAGAAAGGTTATACATCGACACAGGCATGTTTTCAAGATACTTATGCTGTTAGGTGTTTTTTTTAAAAAACTTTTTTTTAATTTCATTTTCTCTTTGACATTCAGTCACATTATTTAGCTTACAAACTGAATGTTTCAACTTGTGAATATGCTGTTAGTTTTATTGGAAGCAATCTACATACACATTTCATAGCAATGATTACCTGTACAGCACATCCATGTTCTGGACTGTTCGAAAAGAGTGAAGTAGGTGTCCCCACTTAACCTGTATCAGATGTCTGCACTCTGTAGCAGAAACTAAAGGCCTTAATGGCACAGAAGTGGAGAGGGCAATGGTAGATACCAGAAACTGTGGTGGGGGAGAGAACTCTCTGTCTCTTCTCTCTTCCGGCGAGCATACACCCTAAGACAAAAGCCTGGGATGGGTAGGGGAGAGTGAAGTCGATCTATGTGCACTGACGTAAAGGTGTCTGGAGGACGTAGTAACTGAGGGGGAAGCAAGTGGTAGGACATGGGAGTATATGCATGTACAGGCATAGGAGAAGCTTGGGAAGGGTGCATCCCAACTGTAAATAGGGCTTCCCTCTCAGGAGGGGGGCGGGCGGGGTGGGAGGAGGCCCTGAAGGAAAACGGTCACTGTTCCCTAATTCTAATTCTCTATCATTTTTGAAAGAGGCAGGTATGCTAATAGTGGCTAAACAGTTCTGGTGTTTTATCTGTTTTTGCACTTTTCTGTGTTTTGGAAATTCTCTACAATTATTTACTCAAGTTCTAAAAGCTGAAAGACAAAATGTACTTTAAAAGGCTTATATAAATTTTAAAAGATGGAGGGAAGGGAATGAAAGAGGGAGCAATTTGACATGAAATTTTTTTATTTTTCCTTTTAGTACCCTTTTTTGTTAAAGATTTCTTAAAATTTTATTGATTCATTCATTTATTTTCATTTCAGCACACACACACACACACACACACACACACACACACACGGGTGAGGGGCAGTGAGAAAGCAAGCCACTGGGTCCAGGACTTGAACCGTGGTTGGCCTTGTGGAAGTGTTCAGCACCTTAACCACCACACCACCTGCTGGTCCCCTCCTTTTAGTACCTTTAACCTATTAATTCACTTTCTATTATGTATTCAATGTAACTAATTCTTCCGTAATTTTTTGTTTTCTCTCTAGGGTTGGTAAAATTTCAGCCCTCCCTCTGGCCTTGGGACTCGGTGAGGAACAACCTGAGAAGTGCCCTGACAGAGATGTGTGTTCTCTATGATGTTCTCAGTATCGTTAGGGATAAAAAGTTTATGACTCTTGATCCTGTCTCTCAAGATGCACTTCCTCCAAAACAGGTACCTGTAGGTTTTAATTGAATAACAGCATTTTATTAAGACCCGGGCTTGCTTTTTGTCTGTGTGTCCATTGTTGCCTTTTTCTTTCTTGCAAAGTTAAGTTTAGATGAAGATTTAAAACTAACTAGTTTAGGGGCAGCAGTTGGCGTGGTGGTAAAGACGGTGGGCTCCAACGTGTCTGACTGTGTTGTGAGTCCCAGACCTGGTGGCCTACTTTCTCACTTTTCCTTTCTCCTCCTCTCTGTCTCTCTCTTGAGAGCATGTGCCCTATAGCAAATTAAAAAACAAAAGAAATAAATAATAACATTAAATAATTAAAAAATATGTATACTAACTAGTTTAAAAGAAAGGCATAAAGCTGCCTAGTAGTTAAGGGAGGTATATCCCACATGGCTGATCACGTGGTTTGAATCCTAGCCCTGGTGGCTTGAAAAATGTGCCAGGTGCATGTGATACATGCCCAAAATCCTGGCATGATGGAGAAATGGAGCAGAAGGGATGGCATTGCAACCATGGCTAGTGCTTTCTCTCTGTCACTCCATTTCTCTATCTCTCTTATCTCTCTCTGGCGAGTGTACACACCCTCTGTCAATTAAAAAATATGTATGGTATATGCCTGTGACCTTTGGAAGAGTTAAATTTTAACAATAACGTAATACTTTAAAGAGTCCCTAATCTTCACAAATTCTGAAAGCCTGGGTCCTTGGTCTGTGATATATTACACAAAACTGTGATGATAAAAATGGCTTTGTACTGTCTGGCGAGCGCACGCGCCCTGTAGCGAAAACCTCTCCAAAAAAAAAAAAAAATGCCTTTGTAGTCAGATGCTCCTGGGTTCAAGTCCTGCCTCAGCCCTCACTAGCTATATGACCTCGAACAAGTTTTCTTTCTGAGTCTCATTTTTCTTCTCTAATTCTCTCCTTTTTTGAGGGAGAGAATCCTAACACCACACTATCTGCCACCCCTATTTTTATTTTTTAAGTAGGGAAGCACCCCCAGGGGGAATGGCCACACCACATTCCCTTCTCCGTTTCTCCTCCTTTCAGGAACGTGGGCATGCCTGGCATGTTTTTCCAGTTGCTGGCTTCGAGGCTTGAGCCATGGAGTTGGCTGTATGGGATCCAGTCACCTTAACCACTATGCCACCAGCTAGCCCCAGATATTTTTTATATTTTATAAAGAATATATTCAGTTTTTGACATTTGTAGATAAAAGACAAGCAGCAAAAGGATGAATTGGTGAGTGAATAGTCTCAGATCAAGGAGATTCAAGGAAAACATGTTAGGAGCATAACAGAATGAGTCATGGAGTGGAAGCTATGATTGTTGGAACCTAATTGTAAATGAAACTAAGCGGATATAATTACTTATATAACATGATAGTTTCTGAACCTAGAAACATTGTTCTGCAAGACCTGGCCCACACATTGTACTGAAAAATCAGGCCCAGAGCAATAGGTTCAGGTTGCAGAGAACTGAAACTAGAATTCCATCCCTTTACTCATAGCTATTCTGTGCTTTTTCTGGAAAGGATTCTCCAGGAATTTTTTTTTTCCCAAAGATCTCCAGGAACTTCTTTGAATTAGGTTCTCTAATATCAAAAGATTATTATGACATCTTTATGAAACTTTTTATGTGATATTACTCATACAATGGAAAACTCTTTTTTTTACTAAGCTTGGCTTTTTCGGAGTATATCCAGTTAATAAAATACTCAATCAATTTAGTGGTGATTATGGATATTTATATGTGCATATGGGATACATAGAATTTTTTTCTTGAGAGTTTTCCCATATGGTTTATGCACTCACCAGAGAGAGACAGAGGGAGAGAGGAAGTGTGAATTCACCCCCCAGGAAGGATGACCAGACTGCAGTCCATTCTCCTCTTAGGGTTTCGGGCACAAATGCACACGTACACAGCATGTTTTTCAAGCTGTCAGGTATGGAACTCGAACCATGGAGCTGGCCATGTGGGATTCAGTGTTCTATCCACTTTGCCACCGGTCTAGGTTTTTCTTTCTTTCTTTTTTTTTTTTTTTTTTTGGAGAGGTTTTCGCTAAAGGGTGCGTGCGCTCGCCAGACAGAGAGAGACATAGAGACAGAAAGCGAGAAATCACCCCGCAGGGGGAATGGTCACGCCACAATCTCTTCTCCTCCGTTCTCCTCCTGGGATCTTGGGCACGCATGCACGCGCGCCCGGCGTGAGTTCTAAGCCACCGGGTCCGGGACGTGAACCGCGGTCGACTACGTGGGAGTCCAACGACATAGCCATTACGCTAACTGCTGGTTCCCTAGGTTTTTATTTCTGATCAGTTTTAAAAAATCAGCACTCAGTGTTGTACATTCAACACTGATGCTACATGATTTCAATCTTAATTCAGGAAGCATTCTAGTAGCTTATGATAATACAATTTTATAGCTCCAGTGACTTGGAGTCATTCACTTATTCATTAAATCAAATAGTATGGTCCAGGCATTTGTCGTAGGGTCTGTACATTTAATGGTTTCAACCAACATGTAGTTTATGTTCAAGCAGCGATTGTAGGCTGTAATCGGAGGTATAATGAGGGCCCCTGAATGGTATCCACGATGGGAGGGGATGGTGGTGCCAATGTATAAGGGAAGGAATGGCAGTTCATGAAAAGGAGCCTAACCTGAGCTGGGCAGACCTGACACAGTGGTAAGTTCTGATTTCTAGTTCATTGTGATTGTGATATTTTATATCACTTGATATCAAATATATCTTTATGTAAGTTGATCAAAGAAATAGGTTAAGGTTGTTTTTTAACTCTTAGAGGGGGTTAATGGCTATGTTGCTGGACTCCCATGTGGTTGACCACTGTTCGAGTCCTGGGCCCAGTGTCTTAAATTCACGCCGGGCACATGTGCGTGCATGCCCAAGATACCTAGAGGAGAATAGAGGAGAAGGGATTGCAGCGTAGCCATCCCCTCCGGCGTTGATTTCTTGCTTCCTGTTTCTTTTTTTTTTGGAGAGGTTTTCGCTGTAGGGCGCGTGCACTCACCAGACAGAGAGAGACATAGAGACAGAAAGCGAGAAATCACCCCCCAGGGGGACGGTCACGCCGCCATCCCTTCTCCTCCATTCTCCTCTCGGGATCTTGGGCACGCACGCACACGTGCCCGGCGTGAGTTTTTAAGCCACTGGGTCCGGGACGCGAACCACAGTCGACTACGTGGGAGTCCAGCAACACAGCCATCACGCTAACTGCTGGTTCCCTTGCTTCCTGTTTCTTTCTGGCAAGCTCACACGCCCTATAACAGAAACCTCTCAAAAAAAAAAAAAAAAAAAAAAAAAAAAAGTTTTGTTATGTGGAGCAGAAAAAAAAGGAGTTTTGTTATGTGGAGCAGAAAAAAAAAGAGTTTTGTTATGTGGAGCAGAAAAAAAAAGAGTTTTGTTATGTGGAGCAGACCTCACTGTTAAAGGAGCAGCATCCTCCATGACCAGCCATGGTTCACGTCACGGCTCCAGCACTGCAGCTTGTGGGACATGCAGAGTGAATGGATGTGCTTGCCTTAAGTCTTGATAGGATGTAGAGGTGGTAGAGGAAGGGGGATTTCAGTGTGGCCAAACCCATTTAGGAGTGCTTTCTCTCTTTCTCATGGGTGAGTGTGCACTTTGGGAAAAAAAAAAAAAAACATGTTGTGTGTACTTTCCTCCTACCTTCTGTTTGCTAATGTTCAATCACAATGTTTTGTTTTGTCCTTAAAGAGTTTTTTCCTCTAGGGCACATGTGCTTTCCTGAGAGAAAGAGAGACAGAGAGAGGGAATGTGAGAAATCACCCCCTGGGGGAATGGCCACACCGCAATCCCTTCTCCTCCATTCTCCTGGAATCTTGAGCACGCATGCACAGGCATGCAGCTTAATTTTTCAGGCTGCCAAGTCTGGGACTCGAACCTCAGTCGGCCATGTGGAAGTTGTGCAATGTAACTACTTCGCCAACTTCTGGCCCCATACAACTTTTGTTTGTGATTGTTTTGTTATTGGCCAGAGAACAAGTGCAAATTGCCAGAGAAATGGAGAATGAGGAGAGGGAGTAAGTACCCTTCAATGGGGGCTAGTCATGCCACAATCCCTTCTCTTCCATTTCTCCATACTGTCAGGATTTGGGGCCCACATGCCCAGCATGGTTTTTCAAGCCGCTGTGGCTGGTATGCAGACCGCGTTAGCAATGTGGGATTTGTCTTCCTTAACCATTAGGCCACAGGATCAGCCTTACCTTTCTTTCTTAATTTTCTCTTGAGTAGAAATTTTATTATTGAGAAAATGTACATTTAAGTCATTTAAAAATACAGAACTACAATTTTGGATTGTTTTTGATAGAATCCTCAGACCTTGCAATTAATATCGAAAAAGAAGTCACTGGCTGGAGCAGCACAAATCCTACTGAAGGGGGCAGAAAGACTGACTAAATCAGTCACGGAAAACCAAGAGAACAAGCTACAAAGAGACTTCAACTCGGAGCTTTTGAGATTAAGACAACATTGGAAACTTAGAAAGGTTGGAGATAAAATCCTTGGAGATCTGAGCTACAGAAGTGCAGGTACAGATAATTGTTAAAAATTATGCTTTTTGGGGGCCAGCAGGTGGTGTGGTGTTTACAGCATTGAACTCCCACGTGGTTGACCATGATTCAAGTCCTGGACTTGTCAGCTTGTTTCTCACTTTCCCTCTCTCTCTGTCTCTCCCTGGCGAATTAAAAAATAATAATAATGTTAATGTTAAATAATATTAATAATAATATTAGTGTTAAATAAAATTAAGTAATTATTTTTTTAAATTATGTTTTTTGTATAAATACATAAAGTTGATTATAATGCTACAGTTTTTTTTCTTTCTTTTTTCTTTTTTTGAGAGGTTTGTGCTATAGGGTATGTGTACTCACCAGAAAGACAGAGAGAGACAGAGAGACAGAAAATGAGAAATCATCCCCCAGGGTGATGGCCATGCCACAATCCCTTCTCCTCCATTATGTTCTCGGGATCTTGGGCACATATGCACACACAGCCAGCATGAGTTTAAGCCACTGGCTCAGGGACTCAAACCATGGTCAGCTACTTGGGAGTCCAGCAACGTAGGCATTATGCCATCAGCTGGTCCTGCTACACATTCTTTATTTCTCAGCTGCATGTCACATTTCAGACTTTTCATTTTGTTTATTTAATTTTTTAAATTTCTGTACATATAAGCCAAAACTACTCTTATCATATCCTACTAATAAATTGCCTAGCTTAAATTTGAAAACCTTTTAGGTATATATGTTTTTAGTAATTATTTATTTAATTTTATTTATTCATTCATTTATTTTAATTTGGCCAGAGGGAGAGAGTGAGACAGGGGAAATTAGAAAGCCACCAGGTCCGGGACTTGAACCGTGGTTAGCCACATGGGAGTGTCCAGTGCCTTAACCACCGTGCCACCTGCTGATACCCTGTTTTAGGTACATTTAACAGAAAGTCCAAAGATGGAGATTTAAGTACTAATACACCCTAAATCATAATTAACATTTTATAGATTTATTCCATTAGTGAAAGAGATAGACAGATATAGAGATACAGTACCTCTGACAGGTCTTGATGCCACAGTCCAACCTTAGGCTCACCAGCCCACATCATGGGCACATGAGTGCCTGGTGTACTCTGGGAGGGCTCAGAACACGAACTGGTAACTTTTCTATGTGGGTTTGCCTCATAGAAAATCATGTTTTACTGGTACGCTGCCATCCAGCCCCATAATGAATGTTTAATTAGAATTAAGGAGGTAAGACTAGACTCCTTAATCAGAGCCTTACCTATAACCCTTAAAAATGGGTATAAACCGGGTATAGCAGCATGTGCTTATAACCCCAGCTATTTGGGAAACTAAGACGGGGGGATTCCAAGTTTAAGGCCAGCCTTGGTAACATAGGAAAACTCTGTCCCTTTTTAAAACAAAAGAACACAACAAACTGGGCATGAAAATGAAAAGAAATATTTCTATACTTAACTCTTTTCCTCCCTTTAGTTCGTTAAGCTGTTTCACATCCTGGGTGAAAAGGAAGGATAGTGAAAACATTGGGACCAGCAGGTAGCACAGAGGCTAAGGTGGCTTGGTCCCACATGGCTGCGTGCAAAGTTCGAGTCCCAGGTCCAGCTGCTTGAAAAGCATTCTGGGGATATGTGTGTGTGTGCCCACAAAATCTAAAGAGCACATTGGAGCAGAAGGGATTGTAGTGTGGCCATCTGCCTTGGGAGGTGCATTCTCTCGTACTTTCTTTCTCTTTCTGTCTCTCTCTCTCTCTCTCTCTCTCTCGGCAAGCACATTTGCATATAGCAAATCGCTCTCTCTCTCTCTAAAACAAAGGGTGTCTATAGAAGCAGTATTTTCTTTTTTTATCCTTTTTTTTTTAAGAATTATTTATTTTACTTATTATTATTTTCACATGAGTTCACAAGAGAGAGAGGGGGAAAGTGAGAATCTACCAGGTCTGGGACTTGAACTGTAGACAGCCATGGGGGGAAGTCTAGCCTTAACCACTGTGCCATCTGTTGGCCCAAAAAGCAGTACTTTTCTAGTTTGGGACATTGTAATTTTTTTCAAGCAAGCAATTATATACAAGTATTTGCCTCATTTCTCTCTTCAGGACAGTTGGTCATGAGTATGAAAGGATTCAATTATGTTGTTTTTAATTGCAGGAAGATCTTGAACCTTTCCTCTGTTATACAGCAGCCGTTATATTTAACCACCCAAAACCTCACATTTTTCAGCAGTTTAAAACAATTTACCCAAACACTGGACTGCACAAGAACACATCACAAAAAAGTCTTAGGAAATGGTTGAAAAAGGGTGCTGTGCTTTGATAGGCTTTTCTCTTGCTGGATTCAGAACACTTTAAATTCAACTTTATTGCTGAGACTGGGCTCCAGAAATATTGCACATCTAAATTTTCAATGTGAAAAATTCTTTTATAGAATTACATCTATTTTGTCAAAACTGCAATTGGAATAAACCAATTTGGGTGATGTGGTGGTTAAGACACTGAGTGCCACATGGGTGACTATAGTTCGAGTCCCGGATCTGGAGGCTTGATTTCTTACTTTCCCTCTCTTTCTCTCTCTGATAAAATTGCAAAATAATAATAAATAAAATTAAATAAAAATTCTTGGGACCAGCAGCTGGCATAATGGCTATGTCGCTGGACTCCCATATAGTTGACCGCGGTTTGATCCTGGACCCTGTGACTTAAACTCATGCCAGGCGCATGTGCGTTCGTGCCCAAGATCCCAAGAGGAGAATGGAGGAGAAGGGATTGCAGCATGACCATCCCCCCTGGGAGTGATTTCTCGCTTCTGTCTCTCTGTCTCTCTCTGTCTTTCTGGTGAGTGCTCGTGCCCTATAGCAAAAATACTCTCAAATAAATAAATATTCTTAAAAAAATGTTTGGTGGTCCGTGGGGTTCACTTTATGACTCCATTAGACAAAGTGGTGTTTACTTATCTCTTGTAAGTAATTTTTTTCTTCTGCTTTCTTTCTTCTCTTTGCTCGCCACTTCTCTCCTCCAACCCCCAGACATGTTTTCAGTGGGAATTTAATTTATGATTCAGTTATATGGATGGGTTTATACTTAATAATGTATGATAAATTATATATTGACTTGTTTATTTTCCTACTCTTAAACTCCATTAGGATCTCTCTTTCCACATCACGGTACATTTGAAGTAATAAAGAATACAGATATTGATTTGGATAAAAAGATACCTGAAGATTACTGTCCTCTTGATGTCCAGATTCCTAGTGATTTAGAGGGATCTGCATATATCAAGGTATTTGTTAAAGTATTTTTCAAGTAATTTTTTGTTACTCGCTCGGAAGCCCATTTGCTAATATGGTTTTATTGTGATTCAGGTTTCAATTCAAAAACAGGCTCCAGATATAGGTGATCTCGGCACAGTTAACCTCTTCAGACGACCTCTGCCCAAATCTAAACCAGGTAAAATTATGTTCTATTCTCTGCCTTGTGGTTTTACCTGAGTTTACATTTGTACATAAACTGAGGATAAATACAAATAGGAGAGGGACCAGCAGGTGGCATAATGGTTACGTCACTGAACTCCCATGTAGTTGACCATAGTTCAACCATAGTTCCAACCCAGCGGCTTGGAACTCACGCCGAGTGTGTGTGCGCATGCATGCTTACCCAGAATCCCAGGAGGAGAATGGAGGAGAAGGGACAGCAGCGTGGCCATCCCCCCTGGGAAGTGATTTCTCACTTTCTGTCTCTCTGACTTTCTCTGTCTCTCCAGCGAGTGCATGTACCCTATACCAAAACTCTCAAAAAAATAAAATACAGATAGGAGAAATAGGTGTCTTAGAATAAGAACAATTGGAAATGTACATTTAATAATTTGTTAATAGAGTATTAGTGAATTACTATGCTTTTTTTTTTTTTTTTTAACTTCCCAGCAGGTACATTTGCTCATCTGAGAGAGAATGAGAAAGCACTCTCCATGAAGCATGGTCACACTGTAATCCCTTCTCTTTCACTTCTTTTTTTTCTTTTCTTTCTTTTACTTTTTTTTTTTTTTTTTTTTTGAGAGGTTTTTACTATAGGATGTGTACGCTTGCCAGAAAGACAGAGAGAGACAGAGAGACAGAAAGCAAGAAATCACCCCCCAGGAGGAATGGCCATACCGCAATTTCTTCTCCTCTTGTGATCTTGGACACACAAGACTCCAGCGACATAGCCATTATACCAAATGCTGGTCCCCCCCCCCCCCTTTTTTTTTTTTTGAGATTTTTGGGCACACATGTCCAGCGTATGTTTTAAGCTTCTGGGTCCAGGACTCAAACTGCTATTGGTCGTGGGAGACCCGGTTGTCTTAACCACTACACTACGGGCTGGCGTACAATTTTATTTTAAAATTGAACTTTTTTCTTTTTTCTGTTTTTGGAGAGGCTTTTGCTATAGGGCGCGTGCGCTTGCCAGAAAGACAGAGAGAGACAGAGTGACAGAAAGCGAGAAATCAGCCCCCAGGAGTATGGCCATGCCACAATCCCTTTTCCTCCATTTTCCTCTCAGGATCTTGGGCACGCAAACAGATGTGCCCGACGTGAGTTTAAGCTGCCGGGCCTGCGACTTGAACTGCTGTCGACTACATGGGAGTCCAGCAACATAGCCATTATGCTAACTGCTGGTCCCCAAATTGAACTTTTTAACTATTTTTCTCTGTGTTAAAGAAGTAGGACTTTTGTGTTTGGACAGAATATACTGTAATGTAGAGTTTTCTGTACTTACTTTATACATGTTCTCATCACCATTTAAGCTAGTTAATGTATAATGTGATTAGATAATTGATACTTACATATATCTCTTGTCTTTCAGGTTCCCCACATTGGCAGACAAAATTAGAAGCGGCCCAGAATGTTCTCTTATGTAAAGAAATTTTTGCACAACTCTCTCGGGAGGCTGTTCAAATTAAGTCACAGATTCCTCACATTGTAGTGAAAAACCAGATTATCTCTCAGCCCTTTCCAAGTAAGAACACACAACTCGTCTGAGATTCATAAGCACGACTTTATGGTTTGGGAAGTAGGACAAAGTGGATAACTGTTTGGGTGTGTTGGGAGAACACTGACAGCAGCCACCATAGCGTGTAACACAAACAACACTTCCAGTTCTGTTCTATGTCCTTAAGACTATAACTTCTGGATTTTGAAATAGTTTATGTTAAAAATTTGCATTAGCATTGCTACTGTTCAGCACCAGTTGCTTTGAAGTGTTAACACGGCAAGGTTTGTTTTTTTTTTTGGAGAGGTTTTCGCTATAGGGCACGTGTGCTCGCCACACAGACAGAGAGAGACATAGAGACAGAAAGTGAGAAATCACCCCCCAGGGGGGATGGTCACGCCGCAATCCCTTCTCCTCCATTCTCCTCTCGGGATCTTGGGCACGCATGCACACGCGCCCGGCGTGAGTTTTAAGCCACCGGGTCCGGGACGCCAACCATGGTCAACTACGTGGGAGTCCAGCGACATAGCCATTACGCTAACTGCTGGTTCCAACACGGCAAGGTTTTTCAGGGATCCTGCTTTGTCTAAATAAGGTGGCAAAAACCTTTGTCCTGATGTTGTGAAAACTGGATTATATTCATCAAAAGTGGTGGATTTACCCTGGAGATCAGTTTACAGGTAACCCGTGTACTTGATTTTTACCTAAATTCTAAAGACTGTCTTGTCAAAGGCATAGGTTTTAGAAGTGGAATGCTATCTCCGTTCTCTTGGCAGCAAGAATGTCTGTCTTCTGCTCAGTAAGACCACATACCAACTCTGGTTTTTCAGAAAGTCGTGTCTTTAAATTTAATCTTTATTTAAAGTTTTCATTTTAAAGGCAATAAGAAATAAATATGTAGCTCTCTTCACCTACTTTGAGCCCCTGCTTGAGGTCAGCAGCCATATTATAGGTCAGTAGAATTTGAATTATTGGGACCAGCAGATGGTGTAATGCTTATGTCGCTGGACTACCATGTAGTCAGTCACAGTTCAGGTTCAAATCCTGGACCTGGTAGCTTAAAACTCACACCAGGCATGTGTGTGTGCATATCCAAAATCCTAAGAGGAGAACGGAAGAGAAGGAATTGCAGTGTGGCCATCCCCACTGGGTGTGAATTCTTGCTTTCTGTCTCTCTCTCTCTCTCCCTCTCCAGTGAGCACACACACCCAGGAAAAATCTCTTTAAAAAAAAAAAAAAAAAAGAATTTGGATTGTTAAAAGTACATGGGTACTTTATTCATGAATGGTCATTTTGGTATAAAAATGTTAACCAGGGTGCATGATCTTTAAGTTCAGAATGTATCTTTTAAGAATGGGCTGTGATTATACTTTATGAAAATACTGTCCATATTTTAGGTTATTTTCATCTATCCTTTTTTTTTTCTTTCTTTCTTTTTTTTTTTTTTTTTTTTTTTGGAGAGGTTTTTGCTATAGGGCGCGTGCGCTCGCCAGACAGACAGAGAGAGATAGAGAGATAGAAAGCGAGAAATCACCCCCCAGAGGGGATGGCCACGCCGCAATCCCTTCTCCTCCATTCTCCTCTCGGGATCTTGGGCACGCACGCACACGCGCCCGGCGTGAGTTTAAGCCACCGGGTCCGGGACTCGAACTGCGGTCGACTACGTGGGAGTCCAGTGACATAGCCATTACGCTAACTGCTGGTCCCTATCCTTCTTTTTATAGACTTACAGCTATCTATATCTTTGTGCCATTCCTCAAATGATAAGAAATCCCAAAAATCTGCTACTGAGAAGCAAAGTCCAGAGGACCACCTTTATGTGCTAGAGCATAATTTGCATCTCCTGATTAGAGAGGTAATGAAACTATTGGTTTTCTTTGCATGATGGAGAGCATGTCCAGGGCAGTGGATATGCACACATCTCCCTTCTGTCTGCTGTGGAAGGTCTTTGCTGTGTGCTCTGGGAATACAGAGATAACCAGAATTCACATCCTGCTCCCAAGCATATCTTCTAATGATAGAACTGCACAAGTTTTATAGTAGAGGTATAAGACACATGTGCTAAAAGAAAGACAGACAGGCAGGCAAACAGACAGAGGTGTTAATGGGGACAGAGAAAAGGGCGACTATGTAGCTGAGTGGGAAGGATAATGGAAAACATCTTGTTAGAGCCTGTGAAAGGGGTAGTTACTTCAGGATACACGTATTCTCCTTACAGGTCGTCTAGGCCTGAGTTTCTAGAGTGCTCATTCACAGTTTAGGCTAATTACAGAATTCCCCTCAGAAACTTCATGGACATACATAATCTACCCTTCTCTGCCACCCTCCAAAATCTGGTTCCATCTATTATAATGGTGCAAGAATCAATTCTTTTTCATTTTACTGTTTATTTTTTAATTTGCTATAGGGGGCGTACACTCACCAGAGAGACAGGGAAAGAGAGAGCAAAAGTGAGAAAGCAAACTACCAGGTCTAAGACGCGAGCCAGGGTTGGCCATGTGGGAATTCAGCACCTTAACTGACACGCCACCTGCCGGCCCAAGAATCAGTATATTTAAAAGTTTCTTGGGGGGTTCTGATGGGCAGCCAGATACTCTCTAGTCCAGGACTTAGAATAACTTGTCTTCTGACTACCATTGTTCTGTTTATGAGACTCCATGGAGATGATTTCTTTTCATATTTAAAAACCTTTAAAGTAACATCCGTAGCTTGAGAGAGACCCTTCCCTTTACAGATTCACTTGATGTATGACTTCGCAGATACTAGCATTTACTTATATGTCAAGATTGCCTTTATATGTAGTTCACATACATTGCTTTCATGTTTCCAAATGCTAGGCAGGCTTTGATGGAATGTTGTGTAGTATCACTATGTGGGTATTGGTCATTTAAATGGCTGTTTTTGTTACAGTTTCATAAACAGACCTTGAGTTCCGTAATGATGCCTCATCCAGCAAGTGCACCTTTTGGCCACAAGAGAATGAGACTTTCGGGTCCTCAAGCTTTTGATAAAAATGAAATCAATTCATTACAGTCCACTGAAGGGCTTCTGGAAAAAATAATTAAACAAGCAAAACATATTTTTCTGAGGAGTAGGTAAGGACAAGCAAAGTTAACTATTTTTCTTTGAAATTGTATTCTTTTTTCTTTATTAGTTATGCCATTAGTAATTTTTTGATACTTTAGCCTTCTTTCCCAGAAGAGAAAGGTGGTTGCAGTGTAAGAGTATGCAGTACAATACACGATCACACCTGTGCTGTCCAGTTTGGGGAAGACATAGATTATGACTAGTCCAACTTAATCTATCGTTTCTAACGCAGGCACTAAACCGTTACAATGATAACTGACTGGAGTTTGCCTTAGAACACCATCCTTTCCTCTGTAACTCACCTGTCTATGCAGTAGTTATTCCTGAGTGGATGTACATCTTTTTTTTTTTTTTTAAGATTTTTATATTTTTTGGTTGCATGTTTTAAGATTTGGAAGGGACTTCTCATTTACTAACTTATGAGGTAGATAGCATTAGCCCCATTTTTACTAATGAGAGAGTTGACAATAGAAGTAATGAAACTTGATTGAGAATACAAAGCTAAAAAGTTAGAAAAACCAGGATTTATGCCCAGGTCTGTATAACTCCAAAGCTCATTTTCTTTTTATACATATTGTTTACAAAAAAACTTGACATAATTGGATATAATTGTATCTTTTTAAAATGCTAATGTATGGGGACGAGCAGATGGCCTAATGGTTTTGTTCCTGGGCTCTCACGTATACATGGTTCAAGTCCCAGACCTGATGACTTAAAATTCGTGCCAGTGTATGTGCATGTGTGCCCAATATCCTGATAGGAGAGTGAAGGAGAAGGGATCCCCCCAGGGGGGTGATTTTTCACTTTCTGTCTCTCTCTAAAAACAAATGCTGAAGTATGCTCTATTATTGCTGTTGTTGTTGTTATTATTATTATTGGTTCTTGGTAAAGAGGTCTGTTTTTACTTCACCCATAATTATGTCTTGAGAGTACTCCAGAATTTCAGGTAAGGGCCCACCGTCATTCAATAGAAGACTTGTTTTTTTTTTTTGTTTGTTTTTTTTGAGAGGGTTTTGCTATAGGGCACGTGCACTTACCAGATAGAGAGAGTTAGAGAGACAGAAAGCGAGAAATCACCCCCCGGGGGGATGGTCATGCCGCAGTCCCTTCTCCATTCTCCTCTCGGGATCTTGGACATGCATGCACATGCACCCGGTGTGAGTTTTAAGCCCTGGGTCCGGGATATGAACCACGGTCGACTACATGGGAGTCCAGTGACATAGCCATTATGCTAACTGCTGGTTCCGATTTTTTATTTTTTATTTACAGTTTTTTCTTAATTAATGTAGCCATGGTTTTACCAGCACATTAGTGTGTGTTCATAAAATGGAAATATGGGTCCTTCAATTTTTAATAAAATAACCTGTCAGCAGAGATCGTATGGTGGAAGAAATAGGAATTTAAGGTGAAAAGTAGCTTTTAAGGCAGTTTTCAACTGCTTGTTAATTAACTCTGGGCTAGTCACTTACAATCCGTGTCCCTCCCATTTATTTGTATGTTAGTGGGACATATAGCAGTTGTTCTTAGAGTCAAATTAAATAATGGGCACAAAAGTTCTTTATCCACATTTAAAACATCATATGGTAGGTTACTGTTACTTTCCATTTATTCATTTCAGTTTTCAAAGCTGTTAATTTGTGTGTATTAATCTTGAAACTTTTTTTTTTGGAGAGGTTTTTGCCATAGGGCACGTGTGCTTGCCAGACAGACAGAGAGAGACAGAAAGCGAGAAATCACCCCCCCAGGGGGGATGGACATACCGCAATCCCTTCTCCTCCATTCTCCTCTCGGGATCTTGGGCATACATGCACACACGCCTGGCGTCAGTTTTAAGCCACCGGGTCCAGGACGTGAACCGCAGTCGACTACATGGGAGTCCAGCGACATAGCCATTATGCTAACTGCTGGTCCCACTCTTGAAACTTTTTAAATGACCCTATAAAGTTTAATATTCCCTGGAAAAAATAAGAGGCATAGAAATAACTATGTTTAGAACCACTGTGATTTCACAGTAGTAAATAAATATAGTCTTGGAAAAAGCAGAGTTTTAGAAGTCTTATTCCCCCCCTAGGTAATAGAAATAATATTCCAGTGTGGAAAAGTATAATGAAGACAAATTCATGTGTTTAATACTATATAAAGTGAGATCTGTTAACACACTAATGTAATTTTAGGTATGGTGTGTGTGTGTGTGTGTGTGTTTAAAAATATTAATTTTATTATTTTTTAACTTGACAAGAGAGAGACAGAGAAAGGGAAGTGAGAAAGCAAACCATCAGGTCTGGGACTTGAACCATGATTGGCCATGTAGGAGTCCAGCACCTTTACCACCACAACACCTGCAGGCCCCTATTTTTTTTTTTTCTTTAACAAATCAGAGATCATGAATTATACTTTTTTTTTTTTTGAGAGGTTTTTGCTATAGGGCATGTGTACTTGCCAGAAAAACAGAGAAGACAGAGAGACAGAAAGCAAGAAATCACTCCCCAGGGGAGATGGCCACACTGCAGTCCCTTCTCCTCTATTCTCCTCTAGGGATCTTGGGCACACAGGTACAAACGCCTGGTACGAGTTCAGGCCGCCAGGTCCAGGACTCAAACCGCAGTCAACTACATGGGAGTCCAGTGACATAGCCATTACAACATCTGCTGGTCCCCGAAATACACATTTTTTTTAAGTTTCTTTCATGAACAATAGAGTACCTCCAAAGGGGTCTGTCTGTCTTTTTTAAGAATTATTTAATTTTTAAAAAATTTGTTTATTTAATTCCATTTGTTATTATTATTATTATTTAATTTGACCAGACAGAGAGAGAGAGAAAGGGAAAGTGAGAGAGCATGCCGTCAGGTCCGGGACTAGAACTGTGGTCGGCCATGTGGGAATCCAGCACCCTTAACCACCACGCCACCTGCTGGCCCCAATTATTATTTAATTTTATTTATTATTATAATTATTTATTTGACCAGATAGGGGGAGAGAGAGAAAGTAAGAAAACAAGCCCCAGGTCTAGAATTCAAACTGCAGTTGGCCATTTGGGGGTCTGGCACCCTAACCACCACTCCACCTGCTACCCATCTGGTGGGGTCTTAATGCCACAGTTCACCCCAAGCTTCATCCATCCTAGGATCATGAGCACATGTATGCCTGGCACACTCAGGAATGTTTCCTGTTCCAAGCTCAGAACCCTTCCACGTGGGTCAGCTTCAAATTTGCAGAGCGTCACATTTTACTGCTGGGACACTGTCTGGCCCTATTTCCAGTTACTGATACATGTAATGTTGAGTAGAACAGTCTCAGACACCCATCTAGGAATTTAGGAAGACTGTAAAAAGAAACAAATCACAGAAAAAGAAAAAAATAATTTAAGAATGGATTATGGGGCTGGCAGGGGTGTGGTGGTTGAGATGCTGAACTCCCACATGGCTGACCACAGTTCAAGTCCTAAAGCTGGTAGCTTGTTTTCCTTTTTACTTGTTCACTTGCTTTTTCTCTCTCTCTCTCATGAGCACATGTGCCCTAAAGCAAATTTAAAAATAATAGTAAATAAAATTAAATAATCCTTTAAAAAAGAAAATAATGGATTGTAAGAAAGCAGTACTAGGACAGCAATGTGTAAGAGCAAATCTAAGCCCATTTATTTAGAAGCCCCTTGTCGACAGTGGCCATGCTCATTTCTTGCCATTTTCTCCAGGCTTTTCCTTTTCTTTCTAGTAAAATACTAGAATCAGATAATTAGAAACTAATATTCTATCTAAATACTCCATATTGCAAATGAAAGTGTCAGTTTCTACTATACTGATTAGTGCATATAAGAAATAAAGGAGAGGGACCAGCAGTTAGTGTAATGGCTATGTCTCTGGACTCCCACGTAGTTGACTGTGGTTTGAGTCCCAGACCCAGTGGTTTAAAACTCACGCCGGGCCCGTGTGTGTGTGTGCCCAAGATCCCAAGAGGAGAATGGAGGAGAAGGGATTGCAGCGTGGCCATCCCCCCTGGGGGGTGATTTCTCGCTTTCTGTCTCTGTCTCTCTGGCGAGTGCACGCGCCCTATAGCAAAAACCTCTCCAAAAAAAAGAAATAAAGGAGATGTCTGCCTGGACGGTCCCAACACTGTGGCTCTCCTAGTGCTGCCCTGTAGGCTCTGGAGTTGGATTCGTGTCTCTGAAGCTAATGTGTCACATTTTCGGCAGGACAATCTAGGGTCAAACCACAGCAGTCCTGTCAGGATTCCATGCCATTCGTCTTCTCTGAGCTATTTCCAGGTGTCTCTTACAGGTTTCCAAGAGCAAAAAAAAACCTCAAATCTCCAGAACCTGTAGGCTATTTTCCTCACCAGTTCTACCATTCTGTATTCCTGCCAGCAATGCCCAAAGAGTTCAAAATCCTCCATGTTCTTGCCAACATTTCTTATTTTCTGGAGTTTTTTTTTTTTTTTTTTTTTTTTTTTTTTTTTTATAGTGGCCATTGTAATGGGTGGGAAGCGTTGTTTCATTGTGGTTTTGATTTGCATTTCTCTTGTTACTACCAGTTACTTCAAGCCTCTTCATGTTTATCAGCAATTTGTATGTGTTCTTGGTAGAAGTGTCTGTTCAATCCTTTGCCCATTCTTTTAATCAGGTTTTTTGTTTTTCCTTTGTAGGATTTTGTTTTATATATTCTTCATTTTAATCTCTTCAGAGATAATATGATTTGCAGATATTTTCTCATATTCCATAAATTACTTTTTCACCCTATTGATAGTAGGGTTTTTTTAAATTATTTATTTAATCATTTAATTTGACCAGAGAGAGACATAGAGAGGAAGAGAGAAATTTGACCAGAGAGAGACATGGAAAGAGAGGGAAAGTGAGAAAGCAAGCCACTAGATCCAGTACTCGAACTGCAGTTGGCCATGTGGGAGTGTCCAGTGCCTTAACCATCACACCACCTGCTGGTCCCCGATAGTGTTTTTTTTTTTTTTTTTTTTTGAGAGATTTTTCGCTATAGGGCACGTGCGCTTGCGAGAGAGACAGAGAGACAGAAAGCGAGAAATCACCCCCCCAGGGGGGATGGCCACGCCGCAATCCCTTCTCCTCCATTCTCCTCTCGGGATCTTGGGCACGCATGCACACGCGCCCAGCGTGAGTTTTAAGCCACCGGGTCCGGGACACGAACTGCGGTCGACTACGTGGGAGTCCAGCGACATAGCCATTACGCTAACTGCTGGTCCCCCGATAGTGGTTTTTGATGTTCATTTTATATACCTCAGATTATCTTTTTTTTCTTTTTTAAATAATTATTTATGGGCCAAAAGATGTTGTGGTGGTTAAGGTGCTGGACTTCCACATGGCCAACTGTGGCTCAAATCCTGAACCTGGTAGCTTACTTTCTCACTTTTGCTCCCTCTCTCTCTGGTCAAATTTAATAATAGTAATAATAATAAACTATAAAAGTGAATAGATAATTCTTTTTCTAACAAATTATTTATTTAATTAATTTGTTATTATTATTTCTCTTTAATTTGATGAGAGAGAGAGAGAGAAAGCAAGCCACCAGGTTTGGGTCTCAAACTGTGTCAGCCATGTGGAGGTCTAGCACCTTAAGCACTATGCCACATGCTGGCTCCTCTATTTTTCTTTTATTACTCATCCTTGTCATTTTCAAGAAGTAATTGCCGAACCCAGCATCATGAAGTTTCTCTCTAACACATTCTCTTAATTGATCATTTAAACTCACAATTATAGTTTAGTGTAACATAAAATATGGGTTATTCCTTTATTTAGAAACTTAATATTCAGCTAAACACTCCATGTTTCAAATTAAAGTACTATATTTTGTCTTTAATAACTTGAGCAATGTTTTGATTATGCTAAGTTCTGTTGACTAACCAAATTGCTAAGGCTGGCCCACAGTAAAAGGAATTCCATAGTCTCCTTTTCATCCATGGGGGATATTTCTAAGACCCCAGTGGATACTTTAATCCCAGGATGATCTCAAATCCTAAACATACTATGTTTTCTTCTCTGTATGTTAGGTTGTCGGGAAAGTCACGACACATTTTTGTATTAAAAAAAGTGATTTCTCACTTTCTGTCTCTCTCCCTGTCTGTCTGGCGAGCACATGCGCCCTATAGCAAAAACCTCTCCAAAAAAAAAGTCTTGACTTTCCTGACAACCTAACATTCCTGTGACAAAGCTTAATTTATAAATTAGACACAGTAAGAAATTAACAATAATAATAATAAAATGGAACAGTTAGAACAATATTCTGTAATAAAAGTCTTATGAACTTGGGAAAATAAAAGGAATAGTTATGGGCTTTGTAATTAGTTGCCAGGTTTTTTACTCAGGAGTTAGACTCCCAGGCTTTATACCCCAGCTTTATAGCTGTATGATTTAGGCAAACGACTTAACATTGCTACACTTCTTTTTTCTCTTCTGAAAAATGGAAATAGTAATAGTGTCTACTGCACACACAGGGCTGTTAGTAAGATAAATTGATATAACTCATGAGAGCACTTACTACAATATTTGGCACATAATAAACTCTTGAATCTTACTCATTTGTGTATGTCATATTTTCTTTTCTTGGAGTTTAAGGTTTGGTTGTACAAAAAGTCTAGTTTCTCATAAATATGATTATAATTCTACCACAGGGACTAGCATATGGCATAGTGATTATGTCACTGTCTCACACGACCAGTCGCAGTTTGAGTCCCGGACCTGGAGGCTTAAAATTCACACCAGGCTCATGTGCATGTTTGTACAAAATCCCAAGAGGAGAATGGAGGAGAAGGGATAGGGATTGCGATGTGACCATACCCCTGGGAGTTGATTTCTTGCTTTCTGCTTCTCTGTCTCTATGGCGAATGCATGCACCCTGTAGCAAAAATCTCTCTTAAGTAAAAAAAAAAAAAAAAAAAAAAAAAAAAGCAAAAATTCTCTCAATTAAAAAAAAAGTGCTTGGAAAATAGAATTAAAGTATGAGTTTCTTTTTTTCCCCTAAGAAGTATTTATTTTATTTTATTTATTCATTAATTTATTTTAATTTGACCAGAGAGAGAGGGAAAGTGAGAAATCAGTCTACCAGGTCTGGGACTTGAACTACAATTGGGCATGTGGGAGTGTCTAGCCCCCTAACCACCCTGCTACCTGCTAGCCCCAAAGTATGAGTTTCTTTTTTTTGGAGAGGTTTTTTTTTTACTATGGGACACGTGCGCTGGCCACAAAGACAGAGACAGAAAGCAAGAAATTACCCCTGAGGGAGGTTGGCCAAGCTGCAATCTCTCTCCTTCATTCTCCTCTCAGGATCTTGGGCACACATGCACACGTACCTGGTGTGAGTTTAAGCCACTGGATCCGGGAGTCAAACCGCAGTGGACTACATGGGAGTCCAGTGACATAGCCATTATGCCAACTGCTGGTCCCAAGTTTCTTTAAAAAGTAATAATTCCAGTACAGTAATGGCTCTAGGTGTGGGTGTGTCCCCAGTCAATAGTTACCAGAGCTCATGTACTGATGTTTATGAGTGATTTGTGTTTGGTTGGTCCCTGAGATTTGTCTTAATAGCTTCCTGACTGGGAGAAAACGGATAGGGTTAAAGGGTCTTAGCTCATCATAAATTGTGATGATCAGGAGCATGTGTGTGACGAGCGTGTTGTAATGTGAAGCTGAGACCAGCACATCAGTGTGACCTAAGAGGGTCTTAGAAGTCCTTCCTTCCACCCTTCTTTAGAATCTTTGTTTTTCAGGTGGTGGTCGTTTGAAAAGTACTTATGTAGTTTTCAGATCCCCATAAAATTGATGAGTGATTTGTAATTTTATTTCCTATGGTGACTTTTTAAAAATGTTAACTTCTTTTCTTTACAAGAACTGCTGCAACCATTGACAGCTTAGCAAGTCGCATTGAGGACCCTCAGATACAGGCACATTGGTCAAATATTAATGATGTTTATGAATCTAGTGTGAAGGTTTTAATCACATCACAAGGTTATGAACAAATATGCAAGTAAGTATTAACAGTGAAAGTTGTGCATTTAATCTGTTATATTGCTTTGTAGGTGTTGATGTTTGCTAAGTGGCTATTATCAAGTTTTAGGTTTTTGTTTGCTAGGGTGGAGTAACACTTCATCAAATTATATCAGCTATAGGGTGTAAGAATGAAAGATAAGAATGTCCAAATGTGTAGTAGAAATTTGTACTAGATAAACGTCATATATTTAGGCTCTGGTAAAAAGTAAAGCCCAGCCTTGAACAAAGAGCTTCCTCACCTCCTTAGGCTCGGTGGTCTACTTCAGTTCCTGTCTAGCGACTGTGGCACGTGTATTGTGTTTGGAGTGATTAGGGCACGTTACCTTAGCACCTGGACATTCCATATTGTGCCTAAGACAGACCCCATTTTGGAGCACTCTCCTGATCTGGTGATGATCCTGGTCCTAATTCAGTTCATGATTATGATCTAAACATGGGGCTGACAGCAGGCTGTGTCTGTGAAGGGGGTGAAATGGTTTTTGTTCCCAGCAGTAGGTGGAGTCTACTTAATTTGCCTTCACAATCTACAATGAATAGTTAGCTAGTAACCACATACCCCCAGTATGGATCACATCCCGCTGCACTGCTGCTGTGCACGCAGCTGTATGTTCCGTGCAAGGACTGCCACGGACAAAGGGCACTTGGTGTTGGCCTGCTGGCAAGCCATGCTTCCTCTTCTCCACTCCTGTAGACCAGATGTCACTGTGGTTGGTCCCGGGTGTATCTGACTGCCCAGCTGAACTCAGAGGGTGCCCCTCTCTCCCAAGGAGGTTGGTGTAGGTTATTAAAAGTGTCTTCTGTTTTCTTTTTCAGAACATTAAGGTTTAACGTTTGTAGCATTATATAAGATAATTTTGAACATTTCTGATTTTTAATATATGTGTCTGTAAAGGTCTATTCAGCTGCAGTTGAATATAGGAGTTGACCAGATCCGAGTCGTACACAGAGATGGAAGAGTGATTACACTGTCTCATCAGGAGCAGGAGCTACAGGACTTCCTTCTGTCTCAGGTAAATAGTCGCCAACTACATGTCTTAAATCCCTCCCTCTTATCGCTGCTGAAAGACCAGATTGGGTAAGGAGTTCAATTGTATCAAATTAAATTACATAAGAAGAAAATAGTTTTTTATGCCACTTTAATTTATTTTAATAAAGAACTATTTAATTTAACTTTATTTATTTACTTATTTCAATTTGACCAGAGAGAGACACAGAGAGAGAGAGAGAAATTGAGAAAGCAAGCCGCCAGGTCCAGGACTTGAACCATAGTCAGCCATATGGGAGTCCAGCACCCTTAACCACAATGCCACCTGCTGGCCCCCATTCATTCATTTTAATGGGACCAGAAAGAGACACAGAGAGAGAAAGTGAGAAAGCAAGCCACCGGTTCCAGGACTCGAACCATGGTTGACCATGTGGGAGTGTCCAACACCTTAAGCACACCACCTGCTGGTCCCTATACTGCTTTTATTTCTAATGCATGTTTTGCCACCTAAAAGTGTTGATAAAATAGAATTGTTTCTACTTAGTCTGTGTTTAAAATGAAGGACCAGCACCAACAGAAGGCGTGAAAGTTAAGGCGACTGCATCCCACGTGGCAAACAACTGGGGTTCAAGTCCCAGAAAATGTTAAAGAAGTGAAGGACCAGTGCTGAAGCTAGTCAATTTTTATTTCTCATGTTTCCCAAGGTTTATCACCTCTTCAGTACCTTGTGACAGTGGAGAAGTAGTAATCTAAGAAAATTAGAGAAAGGGATATCAGATATAAAACTACAATGACCAAAACCCATAATAATAAGTGGAATCTTTTAATCTGAAGCCTTAAGAAAGAGTTCCTCATTTTAAGAGGCCACCGAGTTCTAGTCTTAACTGAACCACAAAACTGGTTTATTGACACTGGTCAGATTTCTAGACCTTTCTTTCTATCTGTTAAAAAAAAAAAAAAAGTAATGTATTTTTCTACCTTCTTTGTGGAGTTGTGATTACTAGTGAAATATACTGGCTTATGGGGCATGATCGCTGTTCGAGTCCTGGACCTGGTGGCTTACTTTCTCACTTTCTCACTTTTCTCTCTCCCTCTCTCTCTGTCTCTGGTGAGTGCACGTGCCCTATAACAAGTTTAAAATAATAATAAGTAAATCTTCAAAAAAAATTGTGAGAGAAAACGTAGTTTTTATTTATTTTTTTATTTGCCAGGAGAACATGCACTGATGAAAGAGAGAGAGAGAGACAGAGAGAGAGAGAGAAAGCAGCCTCAATGGGAAGTGGCCACGCTTCAACAGCCATTTCTTCTCCATTTCTGCATCTTGTCCAGATTGTAGAGGCTCACACACACATACTCGGCATTATTATTTTTTTTTAAGAATTATTCATTTAATTTATTATTATTATTTTTAAATTTGACCAGAGAGAGACAGAGAAAGAGAGAAGGAAAGTGAGAAGGCAGTCTTTCAAATCTAGGACTTGAACTGCAGTTGGCCATGTGAAAGTCCAGTGCCTTAACTACCACGCCACCTCTCCCTGCACCCTCCAGCATTTTTTTTAAAGTTGCCAGGGCTGGGATTTGGACCACATAGTCAGTGTGGGATCCAGCTCCCGTAACCACTAAGCCATGGAGCTAGCCCAAGAAAGTGTAGATTTTTGAAATTTTATTATAAGGTACTATTTTTTCACATACATACATACATACACACACACACACACACACACACACACACACACACACACACACACTCTGTATCCCAGAAGCAAGAACCTTACGTACTGATTTGCTGCTCTGGTGCCAAGTAAATGAAAAACATTGTGAGGTTTGCGAGGTCTTTGCTGACTACATCCAAAATAGCTTTAATCAGACTAAGCTTAAATCCAAAACTATCAGAATGCTGTGGGATAGCTCCCAGAGTCCATGGCAAGTTTCAGGAACAAGGATTGCAAATGGATGAAGATCAAAGGAAGTGGGATGATAAGAACCACAGCTAGGGGAACGACCCTGTGCTGCCCTCTCCTTTGGTGGTCGAGTTAATTCTGTATTGCCCTGTGTATCAGGCAGGGTCCTAACAAGAAAGAAGTGGCACACTCAGAAAGATCAGATCATGAGGGCTTATTTGTTTATTTATTGCTACAGGCAGTGTGTGCTCACTGGACAGAGAGAAAGAGAGAATGTGATAAATCACCTCCCAGGGAAATGGCCACACTGCAGTTCCTTTTCTTACATTCTTCTCTCAGAATTTTGGACATGCACACACATTCACTCAATGTTTCTTTCAAGCTACCATGTCCGGAACTTGACTGTGTGAGATCCAGCACTTTGACTATCACTCCATTTGCTGGCCTAGGGGAGCCTATTTATTAAGGATCTACTTACAACAGTGTGGGTGTAAGAGAGCCCCCAGGGATAGTATAGTCACTTGCTGGAGGGAGTAGACAGATAACTAGGCCCCAGGGGCACAGCAGTCACCAGTCCAAGGCTAAGGAAAGGGCGGGTTATAGGAACCTTAAAGGGCAGAGTTGTTAGAACAGGCCACCTTGAGAAGCCCAAGTGTCCTTTTGTCGAGAGATACAACCAGCCTAGACAACCTTGCAGGAAGGGTACCAAGGGGAAATAAAAACCCTGACCTCATTCTCTTCTTACTCTCCTGTTGACTGCATTGGCTAGCTCCCATTACCTGAACCCACCCTGAAGCCAGAGGACCTAAAAAGCTATTAATATAACCATACAGGACAGCTGCCTAGGGCAGAGAGGAAGGTGGAGAGTGGAGTTAAAGGGGAAGATGGAAGATAACTCAGTATACTTGATACTTAATTTTTGACCAGGGAGAGACAGAGAGGGAAAGTTAAAAAGCACCCATATGGGGCATGGTCACACCACAATCCCTTCTCTGTTTACTCCTCCTTATAGGAATCTGGGCCCACACGCACATATACCTAGTGTTTTTCAAGATAGTGGGTCCAGCCACCTTAACCACCGTGTCATCCACTGGCCAGCGTACCTGCTACTTTGAATGTTGCTCCCATTCAGTGATCCAGGCAGGACTCTCCACTTGGCCAAGTTTAGGAGATGTGGCTGTGCTCAGGCAGCCAGTGGACAGGAAAGGTGAATGCCAGACTATTTTAGCTTTTGTATTAGAAGACAAGGTCCTGCTCTCTGTCCTTGATAGCAAAACAGAGGAAGATTCCTCAAACATAGGATAGGTTTTCTGTGCTAGGCATGAAAACCCCAATAAAAATTTGCTTCACGATCACGATGTCAAGTCACTACAAGGAAAATACCTGTGCTGATTGCCTTTTTTATTCACAGATGTCCCAGCATCAGGTGCATGCAGTCCAGCAGCTGGCCAAGGTCATGGGCTGGCAGGTCCTGAGCTTCAGTAATCATGTGGGACTTGGGCCCATAGAGAGCATCGGCAATGCCTCTGCCATAACGGTGGCTTCACCGAGTGGCGACTACGCTATTTCAGGTAAGGAGAAGGGACCACTGGGACTTTAGCTTCAGCAGTTAGCTTTCATAATTAACATGTCAGAGTAATTTGTGTCTCTGGTGAGTGAGCCAGTGCTGTATTTACACCTAAGTGTTTAGCTATTCTCAATTTACAACGAGGTTATTCCCTTCGTATAAAGATACATGTTTAGCTTGACAGCACATTTTTCTAAAAGATAGTCTGAAAAGCATCAGCATTGCTACTTCTGCAGCTCAAAACTTTTCATGGAGAAAAACTTTTAAAAAATATACTTTTGCAAACTCGGGAGGAATTTCTGGTCCCCAAAATGGTAATGCGTTGGAATAGTGTGGAGAGTTATTAAGTACCTATTCATGTATGAGCACTGAGATAGGCACTCATACAGGCTCAATCTAGCTTACACTGACATTCACAGTGTTTGCGGTTAGTGTGATCTTTTTCTTCCTGATACCTGCTCTAAATACTTTAACCATGGTGAAGGAGTTGGTCAGTTAGAAACATTTCCCATAGGATTACAATTTGTAAATCTGTCGTTTTAGTCATTGCTGGGTTTTTCCTGCTAGGAATTCCAAAATACCCTTTTCTTTGTTGAGTAATAAAACCTCAAATAATTAATAATAATTAAAACCTGAAGTTCTTGGGCCCAGGAGGTGGCATAGACTCCCACATGGCCAGCCACAGTTCAGTTCCTGGACCCATTAGCTTGAAACCCACACCATGCATGTGTGTATGCGTGCCCAAAATCCTGAGAGAAGAATGGAGGAGAAGGGATTGTGGTATTGTGGTATGTGGTATGGCCCTCCTCACCACGGGTTGATGTCTTGCTTTCTGTCTTTGTTTCTCTCTGTCACTCTAGCAAGTAAACATGCCCTATAGCAAAAATCACCCTATCAAAAAAAAAAAAAAAAAAAAAAAAAACCTCTGGGACCAGCAGGTGGCATGGTGGTTAAAGCGCTGGACACTCCCACATGGCTGGCCATGGTTCAAGTCCTGGACCTGGTGGCTTGCTTTCTCACTTTCCCTCTCTCTCACTCTCTGTGTCTCTCTATGGTCAAATTAAAAATAAATGAATGAATAAATAAAATTATAGAAAAAAAACTTCCTTTGAAGTTCTTCACACAAAATAATCTTTTCTGGAGCCAGCAGGTAGTGCATTGGTTAAAGGCACTAGACTCCCACATGCCTGACCACAGTTTGAGTCCTGGACCTGGTGGCTTGATTTCTCTCTCTCTCTTTCTTTCTATTCCTCTCTAAAAAAATTTAAAAATATTAATGAGAAATAAAATTAAATAATTTTTAAAAATCTTTCCATCATCCTTCCTAGTCCTCATTCACAGTGGTTGAGTTTCATTATGTATTAGGGATGTATTAACTCATTGAATCATTGAATAATAAATAAATGTGTTTTTTTAAGAATTATTTTCTTTCGGGGCTGGCAAGTGGCTTGGTGGTTAAGGGTGCTGGACTCCCACATGGCTGACTATGGTTTGAGTCCCGGAGAGAGCTTACTCTCTCTGTCTCTCTGTCTCTCTCTCTGTCTCTCTCTCTCTGTCCCTCTCTGGTCAAATTGAAATAAATGAATGAATGAATAAATAAAGTTAAATAAAACAGTTTTTAAAAAAGAATTATTTTCTTCCTTCCTTTCTCTCTCTCTCTTTCTTTCATTATTTTTTTTAGCTTGTTATAGTCATCAGAGAGAGAGAGGGAGAGGAAAAGTCAGAAAGTAAGCCACCAGATCTGGAATTTGAACCATGGTTGGCCATGTGGGATTCCAGCGTCCTAACCATCTTACTACCTGCTGGCCTGAATGTACTTCTTTTGAGTAGGGAATTTCTTGAAAATATATGGGACAATCAACTTTTCCTAAGCCAAAATTTATATTGCCTAATTTTTATAGTGTAGTTTTATAGTATAATTTCATAATATAATGGTTTATGAATATTTTTTTTTTGGCAAGGTTTTCACTATAGGGCGCGTGCGCTCGCCAGACAGACAGAGACAGAGAGACAGAAAGCGAGAAATCACCCCCCAGGGGGGATGGTCACGCCTCAATCCCTTCTCCTCCATTCTCCTCTCGGGATCTTGGGCATGCACGCACACGTGCCCGGCGTGAGTTTTAAGCCACCGGGTCCAGGATGCCAACCGCGGTCGACTACGTGGGAGTCCAGTGACATAGCCATTACGCTAACTGCTGGTTCCCTGGTTTATGAATATTTATACCACCTTGATACATACAAATTAAAAAAAATTTTAAGCATGTTGAAACTAAAAAGTGCTTTTAACAAGAATGTTTTTAAGTTTCATGGCAGATAAGGTTTTGTATTCACAGAATGAAGTTCTGGGGTTTATCCTGGTTGTGTTATGGTTTGAAGAGTGAGCATATAGATACTTTGATTTTTCTCACAGTTCGTAATGGACCTGAAAGTGGCAGCAAGATTATGGTTCAGTTTCCTCGGAACCAGTGTAAAGACCTTCCAAAAAGTGATGTTTTACAAGACAGCAAATGGAGTCATCTTCGTGGGCCGTTCAAAGAAGTTCAGTGGAATAAAATGGAAGGTCGAAACTTTGTTTATAAAATGGAGCTGCTTATGTCTGCACTTAGCCCTTGTCTACTGTGAGGTTTTCCAGAACAGTTTCCAGAGTATTTCCAGAGAGTTTCCAGAAACTTTGACTTGAGAATGTTGGCAGATTGACAATAAGCACAAGGAGGAAAAATCTTCCCCCCCAAAAATAATAATGTTCGGCCAATTTTTGCCTAGCATTTCAACACCTTTCACTTTATAAGTGTCAAGTGCTTTAAAATGCAGAAGTTTATGTACAGTCGTAGGGTAATACAGTATAGGGAGATATAAAATAATACCTTTTTTTTTAAATGCATTACCTTGAAAATGTTACAGTTAACCTAAGGATTTGATTCTCTTTTTAAGATATTTCTTCGCTGATACCGATAATAAATAAATATGTGGCTTAAAAATCTACAAATGCTTTCTGAACTCTTGTATATATTTCTTCCCTGAGCGAGAAAGAGAAACAACACCTCCAACAGGATCTTGACTCTGTAGCCTCAGCCAGTCCACATGGTGCTTACGTGGAGTTCTCAGGGAGGTCTCTGGACACGAACCCATAACCCTCTGTGAGGGTCAGCTTCACAGAGCATTGCAGTGGTTTGACCTAGTGCACTCCCTTCCTTCCTCAACTTCCTGAATTCTCAACAACCCAAGTGAATTGCGTCTTTATTCAACTCGTCTCATTACTTAAGTATTTCTTAAAAAGGTAACTTAAGAACTTTAACCCCTTTAATGACCCAGCTTTCATACACACATCACGTATACTGAGCGAGTGAGGCCCTTCCCTGAAGTGGACCAGAGAACACACCAGCAGGAGCCTGTGGCACCTTGTGTAGAAGAGCCGTTGAAACGTGCTCCTGCAGTAGTAAACGAAGTTCCTCTTCCTCCAGTTGTCTTTATGCACGCCTCGACCCGATGTTAACACACTGCTTGAGAACTCCCTCAGGAAGAACAGCAGCCGAAGGCACGGGGTAGATCGGGCTTCCTCCTGTCTTGGTCTATTCTGGAGCAACCTTGCCTCCCTTAGGATATTTGGTAAAGCTCATGTCCAGCCTTTCCTGGGGGTCTCCACCCAGTGGCCCCGGATTACTTCCTGCAATTAAACTCTTGTTTCATTCACTCCTTGCTTTATCAAAGGGGGAAAAAAACTGAATGGATTAATCAGTTAACTTTTCCACATAACATGCTTGCACATGGATATAGTGCTGTGATCCTCAAGTGTGCCTGAGGAATTTCCATTAGTAAGCAATAGATTGAGGCTTGTGGGCCTTTTGGTACCACTGCAAATATATAGGTCGGGTCTTTTTGTAAGTAAGACTTTCAGTTTATGAGCTTTAAGAAGCTATGAGATGGCACCCCGGACCTTCTTCCTCCAATAGAGGTCCCAATGTGAAAGCAGACGTATTTGGAAATAAGGAAGGAGATAAATTTAGAAGACACCACCAGGTTCTGTCAAAGAAAGAGAAAGTGAACAAACATCTTTCAGCAACCAAAATCCAGGCAAGACCAAAAAGGGGGTTTTTGCAGCTCCTTCTACAAGTTCTTTAAGTCCATTGGATTAGAACACAGGGGAAAAACTAATGAGAATCTTTCAGTGGAATCTCACCCACCAAAAAAGATTTCTTCAAAAGTCTACTTGCTATTGGTGTGTTTGCTCTCTGGAGAGAGAGCAAGCGATGGAGAAGGGAAAGTGAGAAAATACCCTCTCAGGGGGATGGCCACGCCATAATCCCTTTTCTTCCATTCTCAGAATTTTGGACACACACAAACTGGAATCTTTTCTAAGGTGCTGAGTCTAGGAATCAAACCACACAGTCAACCACATGAGATCCAGCTGCCTTAACATCTTGCCACCTGTTGGCCTGCACTTATGTTTTTTTTTTTTTTTTTTTTTTTGATGAATAAAAACAGTAAACAGTTATTTAATAATGCATTTTGTTTAATAGAAAATTCTTGCAGAACATGAGATACTTGAAGGAAAAAATATTTTTTGGGTCAGAGCTGCCTGAACAGTCATGGTATGTCGCATTGATTCCATCCTTCTTAACCTCTACGCTGCCCGCTGGCCCACCCCCACCTAATTTTTAAAACAGGTAGCGGAAATAGTGACCTCAGCAACCACGTTCTCAAGGGTTGGAATGCTGCTGCAGACAGGTGAGTTCAGAGGTGCAGACAGGTACATGCACTGATTGGCAGCTCACACTGTTCACTAGTGGCAGTGGAGCTGTGGGCAGATGTGTGAACAGTAACCACAGGGACCTGCTGTGCTTTCTGTAAACTGTGGATGTGTCTGATACATTCCTGGAAACTGGGCAGAAGAAACATACTGGTTATGTAAAGGCTGAGGAAAGCATGAGGGTTTCTGTTTTCCTCTGGAACACCTCCAACATTGTCAAGGAGATCCCATTTGAGTCACATCCCTGGGGTTTCTCCCTATCACTTGGTTCTCTCGCCGTGGTTGTGTCTTCAGTATCCTGTGCTGCCACCTCTTCTCTATCCGGTGCCCCGTATCCAGCCCTTCTGAAGTGGAGCCTTCCTCAGCGCTGGTCTGCATTCCTGCCCTGGCCAAGATAGCCTTACTACTGTCATGTCTGCTCCTCACCTTTGCTGATACTGCTTCAAGTCGGAGTGGAGTGAAGGGCTCTCAGAGACTTGCCATCTTGTGAGCTCAGAGCACATGATTCTCAGCCACAGCCTCCTCGCCTACCCAGAATGCCTTTAATTTAGCACACAGGGACCAGCAGTTGGCGTAATGGCTATGTCGCTGGACTCCCATGTAGTCAACCACGGTTCCAGTCCCGGACCTGGTGGCTTAAACTCACGCCAGGTACGTGTGCATGTGTTCCCAAGATCCCGAGAGGACAGTGGAGAGGGGATAGTGGCATGGCCATTCCCTCTGGGGGGTGATTTCTTGCTTTCTATATGTCAGAAAGACAGAACACACGCACCCTATAGCAAAAAAAATTAAAATAAAAAGAAAGCACATCATATGGCTTCTTAGGTTCTCAGATTATAATCTGAGAGGACATTTATTGACAAAGTATGTGTGTTCTGCAGCGTCTTATACATGGTTGAACTAGATGGTATAATTGTCACATCCAAGTTTCAGCTCCTTTCAGAAACAGAAAAGACTCTAAAATTGCAATTAATATTTTTGGGGGCCAGCAGCTGGTGGAGTAGTGGTGGTTAAAGGGGCTGGATTCTCACATGGCCGACTGTTGTTCGAGTCCCGGACCTGGTGGCTTGCTTACCACTTTCCCTTTCTCTCTCTCTCTGTCTCTATCTGGTAAAATTGTAAAATAATAATGATAACAAATGGAATTAAATAAATAAAAATAAAATTAAAAAAATTTTTTCATTGGGATCAGCAATTGGCATAATGGCTATGTCGCTGAACTCCCATGTGGTCGACCGTGGTTCGAGAGTCCCGGACCCAGTGGCTTAAACTCACACAGGTGTATGTGTGTGTATGCCCAAGATCCTGAGAGGAGAATGTAGGAGAAGGGATTGCAGCGGGGCCATCCCCCATGGGTGATTTCCCACTTTGTCTCTGTCTCTCTGTCTTTCTGACGAGCACATGCACCCTATAGCAAAAACCTCCCCCACAAAAAGTATATATTTTTGGAGGCACAAATTTCACTTTGACCTTCTGGCCACCAAGCAGGGAGAGTGGTGTTGGTAATGAGGTGTTGTGTTCTGAATTGCTGACAGTTACTTACTGTTAGAACCAGTGTAATTGGTTCCATTGTCATTTAAAATATGTGCCAGGGCCAAGATTGTGGTTAAACACTTTTTTATGCTCAGTGCTGACTGGAAACATTGCCCAGAGCTTCAGAGTTCTTGGCTTACATGGGTTCACACACAGGACAGAGCTTTAGTTTCAGACTTTATTTTATTCTCTAAAATAATTGTTTTTCACAGTTTGAAACGTAACTTATAACTTAACATTTACACTGGTTAGTCTCTGTGATTTACTGTTTTCTTTTTGAAAAGTAGACAAAAACTTCAGGCTCTGAAATGAAAACGTTTCTCAGGATGAGGGGGCAGGTTTAAAAATGCAAAACAGACACTTGTTTCAAAGCATGGGAAAGCCCAAACCTTTCATGAGATGGGGGGGGGCAATTTAATTTACATTTTAATTTTATAGTTTGCCCATGGAAGCCTCTCAGTAGATATTCTTTTCCATATTTCCTTTTTTTCTTTCCTAATTGTACATGCACATGCACTCTCCAGAGAGACAGAGAGAGAGCTAGAGTGGGAGGAAGCACCCCCCCAGTGGAGCATGATCTCCTCAATCCCTTCTCCATTTCTCCATCCTGTCAGGATTTGGGGCATGCACACACATATGCCTAGTGTGTTTTCCAAGCCACTGGTGCTAGGACTCACACTGCAGTCAGCCATGTGGGATCCAGCTCCCTTACCCACCAGGCTACAGGGCTGGCCCTGTGTCTCTGTTTGTTGTAAAGATTACCACTCCTGACTCCCAACAAGCCGAGGGGTAGACTTCTGAATAGCCCGTAGTGTCAAGAGGACCACATACTCCAGCTCCACACAGGTTTCCTGCCGATGGGCTTTCTGCGTGAAAGAGGAGAAAGAAATAATCAAACTATCCTTGACCCTCCCTCCCCCTTCTCAGGTCCTGCGAACTGTCCAGGCTCAGGGCCTGGTTCCTCTGACCGCTGCCTGGGGAAAGGGCACTAGGGTATGTGTGTTTAAGGGCACAAGTGTGTGGCCTGAATTTGGGTACCTTCTATGTGTCAGGTGCTACATTACAAATCAGTTGTATAGACCAACTACTATCCTGCTTTTTGAATCAAGTGTTGCTCTCACGGCCCTTCTCTCGTTCACTGGCCATCCATGTCTAAATTATCCAAAAGATACCTTCTTGTAGCTCTGGGTCCAGTATTTTAGGGAAAGACCTTTAATTAACTTCTCCAGACACTCCTTATGTGGAAAGTAGACGAGATGTGGATAGGCCAGCCTTGTAGCCTAGTGGTGATGTGCAGACCATGGGGAGCCTGACCCTACATGGCCTACCTTGGTTTAAATGCTGGCCCCTACATCTTGAAAAACATACCAGGCTCATGTGTGGGCACGCCCCAAATCCTGAAAGGTTGGAGAAAAGGAAAAAGGATTGTGCTGTGACCACGCTCCATTAGAGAGTGCTTTCTCTCTCTGGTGAGAGCAAGTGCCCCCTAGCAATTTAAAAAAATTCTTTGGGGTCAGGGGGCCAGCAGATGGCATGGTGGTTAAGGGTGGTAGACTCCCACATGATTCAGACCTGGCAACTTGCTTTCTCTCTCTCTGTCCCTCTCTGGTCAAATTAAAAAACAAATAAATACGTTAAATACAATTATTCTTTAAAAAAATTTTTAGGGTCAGCAGATGATATGGAGGTTGTTAAGGTGGCTGGATCCCACATGGCTGACTGCATGGTTTGACCCCCTCAACCTGGTAGCTTGGAAAACATGCCAGGTGCGTGTGTATGTGTGTGCCCAAAATTCCAAGAGAAGAATGGAGAAGAAGGGATGGCCATCCCCTCTGGGAGGTGATTTCTCACTTTTCCCATCTCTTTTTTTTCTGGTAAGTACACATGTCCTATAGCAAACTAAAAAGAAAAAAAAAATAGAAGTGCATTCAAAAAGTTTAAAAGAATGTGTACCTAAAAGGAGGGAGAAGAGTAAATAATGTTCTTGTCCTTCTTTATCTTTGCATAGGTGATTTTGGGGCTGAGGGCTGGGAATACAGCTAATGACCTTGGCCTCCATCAGAACTGGGGTGCTGCCTTCAGTCTGTAGCTAGGAAGATTGAAGAGAGAAAAGAAAAGTAAACTCAAGCCTGCTTTGAGAGCCTGCCTGTTGGAAATCAGGATGTAGAAATGTCCAGTAATGAGGTAACAGACAACTTAAGAATAAGGATGCAAGCCAGCTATGGTCCAATCCCTGATCTCACCTGGAGCCCCAATACCTTGGGGCATTTATCAGTGTCTAAGACACAGTATAATGCTTCCCAGTATCATTTTCCTGATCCTTGAAGAATTCTCATATTGGGGTTGGCAGGTGGCACTGTGGTCAAGAGGGCTGGACCTTCCACATGGCAGACCACGGTTTGAGTCCCAGACCTGTTGGTTTGCTTTCTTACTTTCTCTCTCTCCTCCCCCACCACGTAAGTTAAAATAAATAAATAAAAGTTAAATAAAATAATTCTTTTTAAAAACTAGACAAAAAAAAGAATTCTTACGTTTTTTTCTTTTCTTTTTCTTTTATTTTTTTGGCTACAGGGTATGTGTACTCACCAGAAAGAAGAGAAAGAGAGACAGCAACCCCCAAGGTGACCACCACAGTGCAATCAATCCACTCTCCTATGGGATCTAGACATGCACACACATGCTTTTCTTAAACCGCTCACATTGCTCTGTGTATTCTGTGGGCTTCTCTTAACCTCTGGTGTGAAGTAGGTGAGGGCCAAGTGTTCCTCCGCCCAGCTAGGAGTAAAAAAGGGCCTGACTCCAGATGTGACCCGTTAGTGACTCAAACCTGAGGTGACTGCCTGTCCAGGTGGGCCACCCAGGATGCAGGCTCAGCTTTCACACGAGTGGTATCACACAGCTTATCAGGGAGGCCAATGCCGCCTGAGGCAGAGAGAAGCTGCTGTTTTCTCACACCACCCTGAGTCTGCGCCATGGGAGAAAGCCCAATTAATGTTGGAGTAAGGAAGAGAAAATTTTTCTCCCTATTCCTTGTATCCAAAGCTGGTCTCTCAAGACTACACTGACTTCTTTTTTTAATGGAGAGGTTTATGCAATAGGATGCGTATACTTGCCAGAAAAGAGAGAGAGAGAGAAACAGGGAGACAGAAAGTGAGAAATCAACCCCCAGGGGGTATGTTCACGTTGTAATCCCTTCTCCTCCATTTCCTCTCGGGATCTTGGGCATGCACGAACATGTGACCGGCGTGAGTTTATGCCACTGGGTCCAAGACTTGAACTGCAGTCACCCAAATGAGGGTCTAGCAACATAGCCATTACGCCAACTGTTGGCATCGAGTTCTTTTCCCTAAAGCTCCAAGCCACCTGCCCTCACCTCCAAGCTAGTCTCCTCAGCACAGCAGGACCCCGCAGTGTCACCACCTCTGCAGGTTTCCTCCGTGCCTCCAACTTCTCGTAGCAGCTCACATAGCAGTAGTGTGGACCTGACAGCCGGTTGAAGGCAAAGAGTGTGCGGTGGACCGGAGCACAAAGGCACAGAGAGCATGCGCTGATGGGGCTACAGAAAACCCTGGGCATATCTGGACTCTGATCCAGGGACTTCTCCAACAGGCCCTCCTTGGGCCAGAGCAAGTGCTGGAGCAAGAGTCAATGCCTGCACTTCGGCTTTGGTGATACACTACCTGGCCCTGAAGCTGAAGCCAAGCAAAGTTCCTGGTTCAAAGCCTCATCACTGTCTCCTTGAACTTAATGCGAGTCCTAGGACTGACCGTCCAATCCGTGGTCTCCGACCCCAGGCAGTCAAGTTTAACTTCCACTGTCCCAACAGGAAGGATTGCTGCAGCGGGCACACAGGAGGTGTCGTGTGGGCTGCCTGTGTCTGCTCCTTTTGCTGGAAAATGTTTTCCTCTTGAGGTAGGAATGCTAGGGTCCAGCCTTGGCTAGCACTCAACATCCTGCAGCTCGATCTCCTCAGTTGTGCTTTCTGCATGAACAAGTCAAGGAGTGGAAAGTCACCTGCACCCTGGTTCCTTGATGAGAACAAGACACCACAGGCTACCCCGGCCTCAAAACCATGAATGACCGTCATAGGCCCAGAGAGTACGTTACCTCTGAGCTTGTGTCTCCTCTTCCTCTGGAACTTATACGCACACTTATTACAGACCCACACGAGGCTGATCAGCATGGCGGCCACAGCGGCGAGGAAGGCAAGGAAGACGGCAACGAAGTGCAGGTCTTCGTAGAGGATCTCTGCGGGGGAGGGAGGGAGGGGAGAAGACGCTTTGGGACAGTGACGCCATCCTCCCACACACAGCTCATGGGGGCCCCTGGCCTCTGGTGGGTCTTACCAGACACATGCAGCACAATGGTGCCAGACTGGCTGCTCCACGGGTGCTCTGTCACGGTGATGACGTAGTAGCCCGAATCCCTCACGCCCACACTGAAGAGCTGGATGGAGCCATTGTCAAAGGTGCAGATTCTGTCTTTGTGGCTTTGGGAGATGTTGGCCTGAGTCCCTGGTTTCCACTCCACGATCTTCTGAGCCCCCCAGTTGGACGTGTACTTCCATTCAATAGTGGGCACCCCGTGACAGGTATAGTCGACTGAGAGCAGGATGTCTTCCTTGACGGTGGCGTTGATGGCGGACTGGGGAATGTACAGGGACACGCCCTGACCTGCAGGATGGAGTGCTAGGTGTTGGGCACACTTACACGGAGTTACACTGAAGCCAACTTACGTCATTCATTCATTGTGCGATACTTAGTGAGTGCCCATTACATGCCAGGCACTGATCAAGGTTCTGCAGCTGATGCTACAATGGCGGACAAGACAGGGCTCCCTGGAGCTTACATTCTATAAGGGAGACAAACAAGAGGTGCATTTTAGATAGTGACGAGTGCTGTAAACCAGGGTAACAGTGACTGGTGGGTGTAGGAGCAGCCAGACCTGGATAAGGCATTAACGACCTTTAAGGTAGACTTGGTTTTTGTGCTGATGCTGCAGGCAGTCTACTGTAGCACTGCGGGGCAGTGTAAATTCAAGGAGCTGAGTGCCAGCCAGAGAAGGCTGTTTAGGAGATGAGGTTGGAGGGCTGGGCAGGAGCCAAGCATGATGCCAGGCACTGGTGGGGGGGGGGGGTGTTAGGCGGGAGGGTGGCCTTCCCCATGAAGCTGAGGAGGTCTGTGAGGGAAAAGGAGGGCAAGAGTAGGAGCAGGGCTGGCAGCCTTGTAGACTGTGGGGCACGATCTTGTTTAGGGTACCCATCTGGAAGTCGGGAGTCCTTCCAGAACATGCTGACCCACTCGATGTTGATGTGGGGGTGAGGCAGACATCAAGCAAGGTCTCTGCGGAGTGCGTGGGTGAAGACTAGCACTGCCAGCTGATTACGTGTGTGTGTACTGGGGAGGCAGTGTGCACCGGGCCCTGCGTCACATCCATCACCTCATTGAAACCTCACAGAACCCATTCTGATAGCTAATTCTATCAAAAATTGACATGGGAGACCCTCCGATATGGGTAAAACCACAGATAAGACATCAGGGAGACTCCACGACACAGTGGAAGGTGTTCCGAGGACAGAGTGGGAGATGTGCGTACTTCTGGCACACTGTTTCCATGGGACCATACTAAGAGAGGGGACCTGGAAATAGTCCAGTCCAGGAGCTTTCTGCCTGGCCACACGTTAGAATCACCTGAGAGCTGAAAAGCAGAATTCGGCAGGGCCTGGATCCTGCCCTCAGAGGCTGACTTAACGGATCTGGAGTCAGTGTGGGTGTCCGCCGTCCTCACCGGCTCCCAGCTGGCTCTGACCTGCAGCTGTGGTTGAGAACCACTTGGCACGTCCACGCTCCTCGTCCAGTATGCTCAGAGGACGGTGACCTCACATAGAAGGATGACAGGCAGCGCTGGGACTGGCACTGGTCCCAGACCCTCTCCTGCCAGCTGGGCTTCTCTGCACCTCAGGGTTAGCGTGGCGCAGCCTGCGCGGCCCCCAGGGTATGCCTCAGTGGGGGGGAAGGGCCAGTGTGCTTTCTCAGTAGCTGGATATGTGGACAAGGAATGTGCTGTGCCCCCTTTATGGTCCACCAAGTTCACCTCCCCTTTGCTGGGAAGGCCAGTGCCTTCCCAGCCCAGTAAATCAGTTACGGGAAAGTCATTTTCTAACTTGGAATTTGCCAGGCCCCCCTCTCTCCCACGAACATTTCTGCTGATGAGTAAATGCATTCCTACCCCAAGCCTGTTTTCCCAGGGAAGCCAGGTGCGGCCCGACCAGGGTCCTGACTGCACGGCTCTGGGGCCCAGTACGAGGGAGTCTGAGTGTGGCAGTAGCTAAGGTCCCCACTGGGCACATCTAGACCCTGCCAGGCCCCCAGAAGTCTGCCTGTTTCTGAGCACCTGCTGCATTCCTGCAGTGCCCGTCCCACCCTGTTCTGTCATAGGCTCACTCTTCTTAAGATCAGCCTCACCTCCATGAAGCCTATTCTGACTCCCCAGGGAGGATGCCTTCAGGGACTGCAGAGGCAATACATATCCACTCTGGAAGATCTCAGCTCGGTCCGGGCTGCCAGAGATCACAGTGAAGCTATTGATTTGTAGCATGCATTCCTGACTTTATATAGTGAACCGTTTTAAAAGAAAAAGAAAAGGTCTTACAGTGATAAAGTATATAGCTAGCCTTTTTTCGGTCCTGGGGATAATGGAGAAAGAAGGGTCTCCTGGCCCCAGCCCCTCTCTCGGACCAGTAGGGAGGATACTCAGGGAGGCCTTGGGAGATCAGGAATGAGGAAACGGGTGACTTTCTATTTAACCCCACACCTAAATAGCTCCAATTTAGTCCTCCATGCACTTTTTGAATACCACGCCGGTGTGCAGGGGATGCCTAAATCAAGGGGCCTGGCACTTCCTCCATGTGGTGTGCAGATGTCACCTGTACTTAAGGAGTGGCCTCCTGAGCCAGGGCTGAATGCTGAAATGGCCGTCAGGAGGAGGCTGGCTAAGTAAAAAGTAGCATATTTATACAATGCCGTATGTGTAGTAGTTGAAAGGAATGCATAGGATCTCTGCTTAGCCCCTGGACAGTGCAGAGTGAGGACATACTTCATTTGTCTCTTGCATCGGGACCAGTGCAGAGCCCAAAGTAGCCCAACACAGCATCGTAGGTGCTCAATCAACATGTGTCACATGGATAGCAGCTCCGGGTGACTAGCGGGGACTTTTTCTGCAGTGATGGATCTGGGAGTCTCCAAGGGCCTTGAGGGGATTCCTCCAACCCTAGCTCTCCCTCCCCTCCCCCCATCCCAGTGATCAGCTAAGTCCAGAACCCTCAGATCTATTCTGGTTACGCTGGCTTTGGGTCTGTTCACTCCCTCCTCAGACCAGATCAGCCCTGACCCTAGTCCTCTGTTCTTTAGGTCATGAGTGACTCACAGGCCACTTCGTTAGCCTGAGCCCCACCCTGTTAAAGGACACACATGCATGAGAGTGCTAGTGCGTTTGTGGAACTGGCAGCATCTTAGAAACTGGGTTTGGAGCAAAGGCAGCAAGTGACTTTGACCCAGGTCATTAACTGAACTATCCTGCTTTCGTCTTGGACCAGCTGCTTCTAAGTGAGAGGGAGTGCTGGCTCCCCACAGCCCCAGTGGCTAGTTCACCATGTTAAGAGTGGGGAGAGGAAATGAGTGAGACTCTGAAAGGTGCTCCACCCAGGCCTGCTGCATGAAGTCTGTCAACTTCCTCAGGGGACAGGCCTTTAACCCTCTGTCCTAGTCAGCTCAGGCTGCTGTCACAGATTTTCATAGAGAGTTGTGGCTTAAACAAGAGACATTTCTTTCTCACAGTTCTGGAGGCTGGGAAGTCCAAGCTCAAGGTGCTGCCAGATTGTTTTGGGTGAAGGTCATCTCTGGCTTGGTCATGGCCACTTTCTTGCTGTCCTTACATGGTAGAGACAGTGATTGAGTACACAAGTGCTTGGTCCCTCTTGAAAAGACACAAATCTAATCACGAGGTCTCTAACCTTATGTCCTCATCTAAACCTAGTTACCCCCCAGAGGCTCACCTCCAAACACCGTGACATTGGAAGTCAGGACCTTAACATACGGACCCCGGCAAGACACAAATATTTAGTTCATAAAGCGCAAGTTTAGAGAAAAGGCTTCAAACACAGGGAGTTTGCGTTTGTGGGCATGCTTAACCACAGGCTTCAGAATAGATAGATAACCAATATTCTATTTTCTGGATGGAAGATTTTGAAGAGGCAGAGAAAGGAGGGAGCTGGAGAGGGCTGGCCCTAAGGCCCAGGCCACATTCGGGCAAGCAGGCAAGCACACATCCATTCATCTGTTTTTTTCCACTTTTTTTTTTTTTTTTTTTTTTTTTTTTTTTTTTTTTTTTTTTTTTTTTTTTGGAGAGGTTTTTGCTATAAGGCGTGTGTGCTCACCAGAAAGACAGAGACAGAAAGCGAGAAATCACCCCCCAGGGTGGATGGCCATGCAGCAATCCCTTCTTCATTCTCTCAGGATGTTGGGCACGTACACACACACACACACCCAGTGTGAGTTTAAGCCACCAGATCTGGGACTCAAACCGCGGTCAACTACATGGGAGTCCAGGGACAGAGCCATTACGCCAACTGCTGGTCCTCCATTCATCGCTTTGCTTGTTTTGGGGGGTTTTCCGATAAAAACTAGAACACCTGCTAGACAAGTTCTAAAAGAGTTGTAACACTTATTTAGCATTTTTTTAAGGGGCAGGCCCTGGCTAGCACTGGGCATGAGCTTGGGGCCAGAGCTGAGAAAGAGGGCTTTTCCTCCTTGGGGCTCATCACTGTGCAGGAGATAGGCCAGGGATGATAGCAAACATTTACCTGTCTTCCAGGTTTTGCACATGCTGCCCTGTCTGGGGCACTCTACACTCCCTCGGCCCTAGTCCTCCAGCTGCTACTTGCTGTCTTTTAGTTCCAGGTAGGTGTGGCTCCCTTTGGGCGGTTTGTGCTGGCTTCCCAAGTCTGGGATCTGAGTCTCCAGGGATCCCAGAGCACAGAGCCTGCTGTCTTTCAAGGCTTGCCACTCAAGGCTGGCATGCTTGTGTGCTTCCTGTCTCTCCTGAAAGCCCCTCAGCTTCCTAAGGGAAAACCCCCTCACTTCCTAAGCCTGTGCACCACCATGTCCCCAGTCCCACTCTGGCTGCTTCCTGCAGGCAGTGAGTGAGTGAATGAATGGATGAAGTATGTGGTACAGCGATGGCTGTCAGTCACGCTCTCTTAATGGGTTTCTGAGATTTGCAACCTCCAAAGATGGGTTGTAACCAGAGGTATCAAGGTCAAGGGTGCTAGCTTGCCTGTTTTGATTCCTGGACTAACCACTGACGAGCTGGTCACCTTATACAAGTAATATGACCTCTCTGTGCCTCAGTTTCCCACTTGTAAAACAGGGATAAGAGTAACACTTCATAGAGTTGCCCTGAGGGCTCAATGAAGAATCCTGTAAAGTCGGAGGATGGTGAACACATCCATTCTTAGTAAGCGCTGGCGTTTACTCTAGGGCCTCTCACCTCCAGTGGCTCTGCTCTGGTCATTCTCTAAAACTATTTTCTAATTTGCAAAATGGGAATGACGATAACGACAGTGATAATAGGAGAGTAAGATGGCACCATATTGGATCACATTATGTCGGGCCAGCAGTTTAAGGAGGCTGGGTGGCTGGGAAAACATGCCTAGCAGCGGTGGGTATATGCCCAAAATCCCAGAGGAGAATGGAGAAGGGATTGCTGCATGGCCGGGTGTGGGGTGGGAAGTCACCCCCATTTCCCCATACCACCCCCCCCCCCCCCAGCACACTTTTCTCTATAGCAAACAAACAACTGCATTGTATTCTGTCGTGTGTGTCCCTGGGAGTTCGTGGGATTGTGGGATACATTCAGACAGCAAGTCAGGGATTCTAGGGCCAGCCCACCCAAAGCTAACTGCTCAGTGGTGGGCGCTGCGGACTACATCGCCCCCACCCCCCCACCCCAGAGGCATTCAGGCCCCAACTTCCAACCCGAAGTCCCCCAACCCCATCTCCTCCGGAGCAGGCTGCTTTGGTTCCTCTGAGGGGATCGAGAGTCCTGCAGAATGCGCTGATGGTCCGGGAAGCCCTCGAAATGGTGGAGGGGTCTCTCCACAGTAGGGGCAGGGTGTGTGCACCCTTGGGAACTGCATTCTGGTTATTCCAGGAAAAGAGAAAAATTGCTGCCAAGGACAGTCATCGGGCCGGGAGTCTGTTATCTCCTGGCCGGCTTCCGCTCTGATAACTGCCGGCTCACCAGGCAGCCCGAGCGGGTCCCTGGAATGGCTCTGGGCTAGGGAGTCTTTGCTGGGTCCTGGCCCCTCGGCAGCGCCCAGCCCCGTGAGCAAGTGGCTCAGTGCCTGCCTGCCCCAGCTCACCTGGAGTCCTCAGCGGACAAGGTGGGCAGCCCCGGCCCCGGCACCGCACCCCCGCGCCCCATCCCGGCTCCCGGTCCCAAGCTTACTCTGCAGACAACTGGCTGCGGCCAGGCAGAGGGCGAACAGTCCTAGGGAGATGCCGCGGTTCTTCCTCCTCCTGCTCGGCAGAGGCCTCATGAGCAAGCCCCGGGCGGCGCCAGCCAGGCATGGGCTTCCCGGGAGGAGTGAGAGGGCCCGGGCTGTGTTGCCCGCACCGCCGCCCGGCCACCGCGTTGCTGCCGGCAGCCTGCGCCGCAGCTCCTGTGGGCGCCCTAGGGCCAGGTGCAGATGAGCTGGTTGTACTCTGGTTGAGCTAGTTCCCAAGGAGAGGGGGGGGGGGGGGGGGAGAGAGAAAAAAGCGAGAGAGGGAGAGAGCGAGAGCGAGAGCAAGAGGAGGGAGAGAGCGAGAGAATGGAGGGGGAGCGAACGTGGGTATGCGAAGGAATGGAATGCTCCCACTCAGGCAAATAATGACAAATAACGAGCAGGCGCCTTCCGTTCACACCCAGGTCCCTGGTATTGATTCAAGACCCAGCTGGATGCTGAGTGGCTAAGAAAGGGAAAGTACTAGCTGTTGCCCAGGACCAGAAGGACTATCTAATGACTCTGGGGGCCCAGGGGAGGCTTTTAAGAAAGTGAAACAGCCAGAGATGAGAAGGGGCAGGGAGACAGACTCAGGCTGCTCTGGGTGGAGCCCTTGGACAGTGATGACATCCAACCTCAGCCCTCCTTGTCCTTCGAGGAAACTTGCAGAGTGCCTGGGTGTTTGACATACAGGCAGGCAGTCAGTTTTGCATGCCCTCAGCTTAGGGGAGGTTGGTGGGATGAAACCCTGCTTGGTGCCAACCTCTAGCCATAAAACCAGAGGTATGGGCACCTCTTTAGAAATCCTGGGGTGGGGCTGGCAAAGCAAGCACCTGCTGTGCAGTGCACTTGAGAGGTCCAGGCTGCTTTGCTGGCTCAGAGCAAGTGGCCCCCAGGAGGGGCAGGGTAAGGAGGAGATCACTACTGTCCCAAGCTAGTCATGCAATTCTGGTCTGCCTTGTCAAAACTAGATCTAGCCTCCTAGCAGTCAGTCAGTCTGCTTTCTCTAGTCCATGCAGAGGGCTGCAAGAATTACTTGCATTCATTTGTTTGTTCATCACACATGTACCAGATCTGCCCCTGTACTGGGGAATGTGCTAGGCACGCACTTCCAAAGCTGAGTAACTCATGGCCTCTGGTTCCAAGAACTCACAAACTGGTCAAAGCAGACTGGTCCCAACTGAGAGGGTTCTAGGTGCTTGGGCTCTTCCTGCTGAGCCTAAGGGGAAAGGAAACAGGGTGTGTATTTTGTTCCTAACTTATTTGCAGTATCAGTTGTTCTAGGCCCAGTTTTATGCTAGCTAATACCTTTTGAAGGCTTAAAGGCTTTATATTTATTATTTCATTTAATCTCACAAAAACCCTATGAGGTAAGTTACTATTCTTTTATTTAAAGCAGCTTGCTTTCTCACTTTCTGTCTCTCTCACTCACTCTGTCCTTCTCTGGTCAAGTTTAAATAAATAAATAGATAAATAAATAAAGTTAAATAAAAATCTTTTTTAAAGAAGAACCAGGATTTTTTTTTTCTTTTGAGAGGTTTTTGCTATAGGACACGTGCACTCGCCAGAAAGACAGAGAGAGACAGAAAGCAAGAAATCACCCACTGGGGGGGGGATGGCCACGCCACAATCCCTTCTCCTCCATTCTCCTCTCAGGATCTTGGACATGCATGCAAATGCGCCCGGTGTGAGTTTAAGCCACCGGGTCTGGGACTCGAACCACGGTCGACTACATGGCAGTCCAGTGACATAGCCATTACTGTAACTGCTGGTCCCAAGAAAAATACAGGATTTTATTATTCCCATCACAAAGGACAGGTCTTGGTAGGACAGGGGAGTGAGTTCTGAGAGTGGGGAAGAGGCTCTATTTGCCAACGATGAGTGGGTTCTGCAGGACCACAATGACCGAGTCCCCACACAGAAACATCTTGGAGATGTAGCGGTCCTTGTTGACTGGCGTGGACTTCTTCTTGCCCTTGTCACTCTTGGGGACCACAGTCCACATCTCCTTTACGTTCTCCAGCACCGTGTTGCAGTGCCTGTCGAAGGTCCTCTCATGGCCCAGGAGTTTCTTGTTGAGGCAGTTGATGAGCCCTTGGGTGCTGTTCTTGACTGACTGGTGAGCACAGAGAGTGGACCCGTGTTAAATCCCTCCTCCTCCCGCTTCTGAGCTCCTCTGGGTCATCTCACTCTTGGCTTGTTGAGAAGGCTCCTGGTGGCAACTGCACTCTCAAGTCACTCCCATTTTCTCCGCATTGCTTTAGCCTCTCAGGAGAGCTTAAAATAATTCTTAAAAAAAAAAAAAAATAAAAGAAGAATATCATGGTATACCTCTATGATACCCTATATACTCATGTACTCATTTTAAAATATGGTTTTCTTTTCCTTTTTTTTGGTCAGAGACTGCTTGCCTTTGCCAGAGAAACAGGGAATCCTCCAATGGGGCCTGGGTATGCCACAGTTCTTTTCCCATCCCGCCAGGATTTGGGGTACACAGACATACATGTGCCTGGAGTACTTTTTAAGCTTCCAGATCTGAGATTCAAACCGCTATCAACAGCATGAGGTCTGGCTCCCACTGCACAGTGCTTACCCACCCTGCTACTGTCCTGGCCCCTAAAAGCAACACTTTTCAACGAGTTCTAAAGGAATTGTAAAGATGGAAAGATGCCCACAATACTATTAAGAGAAAAAGAGGCAGAATTAGAGAACTATGTGAAAAGTAGAGTAAAGGAAGTCACAGGATGAAGGAGGAGAGGGACAACGAAACAGCAAGAAAAGGGGGAGGAGAGAAAGTGAGAAGGGGACACAAGAAGATAGTGAACAGGGCATATAGGAAGGGGTGGGAGGATGGAGGTAGGAGATGGAGGGGGAGAAGCCAAATCCTTCCCATGCCATCCATTCACTGGGCAGCCTTGGGACGACCCAGGCCTGGAGGGCATGCACTTACCAGTGGGCTCTGTCCACGCTCCCGACAGGCTGGCGTCCAGGAAGGGGAGTCGAGCTATGCTGAAAGCATTGCTCATTAATATCAGGCTCCAGGCAGCCCTAATGGCCTGGGCGTCTTGTGGCTGCGAAGGAGCTGGAGAGCTAACATGTTAGCTGGGCAGATGCCAGGCATGCCCTCAGAGATGTGCCTCCCTGGGCCAACCCAAGGTCTGCTGCAGACCAGGGCCTGCAGGCTGCGGAGTGATCTGGAGGGCGTGGAGTCATTCACTGAAGCCATCAGAATGAGGGCAGTGCAGCTGTCCCTCCTCAGCCTGACAGCGGGACCAGAGCCCCTGGAAGCACAATTAAAGTCAGAGGGAAGAAACGTGGCGGTGTGATTTGAGAACAGGTCAGTCCTTGGATCATTCGATCAATAACATCCCTCAGTGGTCTCTACCTGGGGTGCCGGGGGCCTTGGCTTTGTGCAGGAAAGAAGTCAAGAGCGAGCATTGAGGGAGAGTGACGGCAGGGTTATTAAGGAAGTGTACAGAGCAGATAGCTCTGAAGGTGGAGCAGCCCCGCGAGAGGTGCTGGGTGAACAGTTTCCTCTTTCCTCCTTGAGGGAAGGAACTGTTACCCAAAAGGAGAGATGGAAGGGCTTCACCATAGGCAGGGCAGCGCCAGACCTCCGGGGCATCAGCCTTATATGGCTCCGCGTAAAGCCTGGCTGAGGAAGGGGCAGTTTATTCACAACTTTTCGGGGAAAGAGGCAGTGGTTGTCCTGGAATCACTGTCCCTCCCAATTTCTGGCCTTACAAGGGGAGTTCCAGTCGTTTCTACGGTTATTCCAGACTATCATGGTGCAGGCAAACATGTCCTCTGGCACACTAGCGTGTGCCACGAGGGCGTGATAAGGCCACGGGCCTTCCAGATGCCATCTTGGTTCCAACTGGTCCAGACCCAATCTCTCAGGCACTTCTAGCCTGTCAGGTTTCGGGTTTGGGGAGTCACTTCCTCAGTTGCCTCCTGTCTCACAGACACTGAACTATGGTCCCACTGGTACTCAAAAGCTCGCAATGCGGCCTGGCTGTGGTGGCACGGGTGGCGGGCCCCGCTTAGTGATGTGGAGCACACGAGGGCCCCGGGTTTAGATCTGGGTTTGACCTGAGCATGCTGGGAGCCCGGGGAGGGCACACTCATGATCCTGGCTGACTGCAAGGCCTGGGAGAGGATGGTGTGGCAAGATCTACCAAAGGTACCTGTCTCTCTCTCTCTGTCATAAAAGGAAAAAACTCCCAATCAATTAAAAAAAAATAAAACCAAAAAACACCTCCAGAATTTAGTAAGGGTGAGGTGACACTCAAGTAAATTACTCATAAGACTGAGTGTGACTTTAAAAAGAGAACTACTCAGGCCAGCAGGTGGTGTGGTGGTTAACCCGAATGGGACCCGAATGGCTGACTGCATGGTTGGAGTCCTGGACCCAGCAGCTTGAAAAACACGGTGTCTGTGAGTGACCAGAATCCTGATGAGCACCCCATGGGAAGGGATTTCTCACTTTCCTTCTCTCTCCTCTCTTTCCCTGTCTCTGTGGTGAGCATAAATGCCCTATAGCAAAAAGAAATAAAAAGTGAGCTTATCCAGTAACAGAATCAGCAGGGTCTGTTTAGGGTTGTGCCCCTAATCTTGTGCTGTTATTGTGGGAGGGGTGTGCAAGGCCGTAGGCCAATTCCAGGGCTGAAGGTAATGGTCACAAGATGTCTAAGAGCCCCACTGGTGGCCTGCAGCAGGTCTCAAGGAAGACAGGACAGTCGATGGGGAGATAGTAGGGTGTATGGTGCCTGTACACATACCCACCCACCCACACTTTATAATAAATCAACTTTAAAAATGTTTGCTTACTAGTGGCCAGCAGGTGGCATGTTGGTTAAGGTGCTGGACTCCCACATGGCTGACCAAGGTTCGAGTCCCAGACCCTCCAGCTTGCTTCCTCACTTTCCCTCTTTCTCTGATGAGTACACATGCCCTGTAGCAAAATAAAATAATAATGATGATAAATAAAATCAAGTAAATACTTCTTTCATTTTAATTTGATTTATTATTATTATTTTTAATTTGGTACAGGGCATGTGTGCTCCACAGAGAGGAGAGAGAGAGTAGCCCCCATGTCTGGGACTCAAAACGAGATCAGCCCTGTGGGAGTCCAGCACCTTACCCATCACACCACCTGCTGGCCCTCTCAGTAAGTTTTATAATTTTCCCTATTAAAATCTTGTACAACTTTTGTCATATTTATTTCTAGCTATTTTAGATATATTTTTTGTTGCTGTTACATAGGTTAGTAAGTAGAAAAAACAGTTTACTATACTCACAACACAACACAGCACGTTTCTTTTCTTTCTTTTTTTTTTTTTTTTTTTTTTTTTTGCTATAGGTTGCGTGCTCTAGCCGGAAAGAGAGAGAGACAGAGAGATAGAAAGCGAGAAATCACTCCCCAGGGGGGATGGCCACGCCCTAATCCCTTCTCCTCCTCCATTCTCCTCTCGGGATCTTGGGCACGCACGCACATGTGCCCGGCGTGAGTTTAAGCCACCGGGTCTGGGACTTGAACCGTGGTCAACTATCTCAGGACCCTTTCCTTCTGTTTCATTAATTTGCTAGAGCAGCTCTCAGACCTCAGGGAAAGGCTTTCTTACATGTACAAGTTTATTATAAAGGATATCATTAATACAAGGATACAGACGACCAGCCAGTTAGAAGAAATGTGGTGTGTCCGAAGCACAGAGCTTTCACGACCTCTCTGGGCTTGTTATCCTCTGGAGCCTCCAAATTCAGCTATCCAAAAGTCCCTCAAACCCAGTGATGGCTCACCAGCGAGAGAGGGGTGTGTTTTTCCTTTACAAAGAGTACCCTTATATGGATGAGTAACCAAAACTTGGGGCCAGAAGGTGGTTTAGTGGTTAGTGGTGCTGGATTCCCATATGACTTACCCTGGTTCAAGTCCTGGACCTGGTGGCTTGCTTTCTCATGTTCCCTTTCTCTCTCTCTCCGATTAAATTAAAAAATAAAAATAACAAATGGAATTAAATAAATACATAGATAGATCTTTAAAAAAAATAACCAAAACTTGATTGGCACTTATAAAAGTGTTTCCAGTGTTGTTATTTTATTCTTATAACTACTCTAAAAGGTAGGCATTTTTGTTTCCATTTTACTAGTTAGAATATGGAGTCTCAGAAATAAAGAAGACTCATTCCATCAATAGATGAATGGATAAAGAAAAAAGTAATGTGTACACACACATACACATAAATACATATGCACAGTGCAATACCATACAGCCTTTAAAAAGGACAGTTGTCATTTGGCCCAACACAGATGAATCTGGAGGACGTCGTGCTGAGTGAAGTAAGCCGGGTACAGAAAGATCACATGACCTAATTTATGCATGGAACCTAAAGCAATCAAACTCAGAAAAGCAGAGAAAAGAATGGTGGATACCAGTGACTGGTGGGGGAGGAGAGTTGGTTAAAGGATATAAAGCTTCAGTTAGACAGGATAAAGAAGTCTTTAGAGATCTACCACACAGCATAGTGACTACAATTAATAACATTTTATATTTCAAAATTGGTAAAAGTAAATTTTGCATGTTCTCACTGCAAAAGATTTAAGTAGTTGAGATTATATATATATATATGTGTATATATACATATGAATTAGCTTGACTTAATTATTTTGCATTATATAAATATCTTTTTTCTAAGAGAGATTTTTGCTATAGGGTGTGTGCGCTTGCTAGAAGGACAGACAGAAAGTGAGAAATCACCCCTCACCCCCCCCCCCCCCAGGGGATGACCACGCCATGATCCCCTCTCCATTCTCCTCTTGGGATTTTGGTCATGCAAGCACACATACCTGGCATGAGATTCAAGCCAACAGGTCTGGGACTTAAGTCACAGTCACCCATATGGGAGTCCAGCAATGCAACCATTATGCCATCTGCTGGCTCCAGTACATACATACCTTCTAATTTCACTTTTCCCCCCATATTTATTTATAAAGTTGTATATAATAAAAAAATTCAGATATATTTAAAACAATAGCTTACAGGTACAAACTAATGATAAACTACAATTTCACAGAAGATTGTGAACTTTTTTTTTTTTTTTTTTTTTTTTTTTGCCATAGGGCACGTGTGCTTGCCAGACAGACAGAGAGACAGAAAGTGAGAAATCACCCCCCCCCCCCCAGGGAGGATGGCCATGCTGCAATCCCTTCTCCTCCATTCTCCTCTCAGGATCTTGGGCACGCACGCACATGCTCCCAGCGTGAGTTTTAAGCCACTGGGTCTAGGACTTGAACCGTGGTCGACTACATGGGAGTCCAGCGACATAGCCATTATGCTAACTGCTGGCCCCCAAGATTGTGAACATTTTGCACACTTGTTAGTCCTTTCTTTTAGGCAAGGTGCTCTTTGGATGACAAATTAACAGATATACAGTAGAGAGGACCATTTCTAGAGAATGCCATAAAAAGGGTTTGTTTTTCATTTATAATCTTCAAACATTGCATCTAAACTTTCAAAAGTGTTGTGTGTTAAAATAGTCTCCATACTATTTCATGAATGCTTTATCAATTAACTTCACTTTGTACTTCATAGATATGCACAATAATAATCTGTCATTTGCAATAAATTTTAAAAAGACTTGAGTTCACACAGCTTACGTTAGCTCCAATTCTGGACTGCTGACTTCAAAGTCTGCATTCCTTCCCTGTCCCGCAGTTGCCTTTCCTGTTAGTGCTTTTGAAGAAGTGGGTTTTGTAGTGTTTTGCATAGTGTTCTGTAGTGTCTAGTCAGGGGAAATTTGGTAATGGGCCAGCAGCGGTGGTGGTTAAAGGGGCTGGATCCCACATGGTCAACTGTGTAGTGTGGGTTCTGGACCCAATGGATTGAAAAGCACATCAGGGGGCTGACAGGTAGCAGGCGGTTAAGGGCACTGGATTCCAGCATGGCTGATTGTGGTTTGAGTCCGGACCTGGCGGCTTGCTTTCTCACCTTCTCTTTCCCTCCCTCCTTCTCTCCTGCTCCTACTCTCCCTCTCTCCCTCCTCCTCTCTCTCTCCCTCTCCTCCCTCCTCTCCCCTACTTCCTCCTCCTTCCCTCCCTCCCTCCCTCCCTCTCTCTCTCTCTCCCCCCCTTCTTCTCCCGCCCCCCGCTCCTCTGGTCAAATAAAAACAATTCTTTTTTTAAAAAGAGAAAAAAAGGAAAGGGACCAGCAGTTGGCATAATGGCTATGTCGTTGGACTCCCATGCAGACTGTGGTACGAGTCCCAGACCCAGTGGCTTAAACTCATGCCGGGTGCGTGTGCATGCGTGCCCAAGATCTCGAGAGGAGAATGGAGAAGGGATTGCGGTGTGGCCATCCCCCTTGCCGGGTGATTTCTTGCTTTCTGTCTCTCTGTCTCTGTCTTCCTGGTGAGCGCACGCACCCTATAGCACAAACTGCTCCAAAGGAAAAAAAAAGAGAGCGAGAGAGAGAGAAACATATCAGGAGCATATGCATGCACGCCCAAAATCTTGAAAGGAGGGAGAGATGGAGGAGAAGGGATTGGCTTGTCATCATGCCCCATGGGGGCCCAGGAAGGTGCTTTCTCACTCCCCCTCTTTTTTTCTTATTAGAGCGGAAGAAATTTGAGGGCATGTATCTGTGGTCATGTTGCATGTCACAATGTTTAGTGCACTGAATAGTTGCTGAATGAATGCATTTTTTTCTCTTATTTTACAATCTATTAGATTGTTCTCCTCTAGAAGCAAAATATCTAATACCTTGAATATCCACCAGGTGGTGCTCCAAGACCATCTGGTGTAGGTCATGCTTGCTGAAAAATTCAGCTGAAATACTTGATTTAAAAGAGGAAGAGAAACCTTTGGTTTGGACTACGTTCCATTCCCAGTTGAGCCATAGTATGAGGTCTTGTGGTTTCCCTCAGGCATTTATGCTTCCCTCATGTGAACGTCAAAAATTCATAGAAAATGTGTATTACAGAGAAACTATGCATGGACTTCAAAATAAAACATTTGCCAGAGGGTGCTTGCATTTGCTAGAGGGAGACAGAGAAGCAGAGGGACAGAGAGGGGGGAGAGAGGGAAAGAGAAAGCACTCCCCAGTCACAATCCCTTTTCCTCTGTTTCCCCAGCCCGTTGGGATTTGGGTACACAGGCACATGCACCCAGGGTGTTTCTGAAGCTGCCGGGCCAAGATTGAAACCACATGGTTGGCCCTGTGCAATTTTGCTTCCTTCTCCATTGGACCATGAGGCCAGACCAGATTTCATAATTTTTTGCACCAAAATTAACTCATAGTTGAATTCCATTTTCTCAATTAAAAAAAAATTTTTGACAGGGGCTTCAGGAACTCGCCAGAGAGACAGAGAGGGAGAGGGAGAAATCACCCTCTAATAGGGTGTGGTCACACTGTAATGACTTCTTCTCTATTTCTCTATCGTGGAAGGACTTTGAGCATTCACACATGTTTATCAAGCTGCTGGGCCCAGGAGTTGAACTGTGCGGCAGACCATGTGTGATCCAGTTCCCTTAACCATAGGCACTGAGGGTGGTCCAGTAAATGATTATTCTTTAAATTGCTAAGTTTTGGAGTAAGTTGTTCTATAGCCATAAATAACTAATGTAAATAACATAAATACAGACTTTGGTTGCCGGAAATGGGGTGTTTCCATAACAAAAACCTACAATGCAGGAGTGACTTTGGAAACAGGCAGTGAAGTTTCTGTCTCTCTCTCTCTCTTTTTTTTTTTTAGAATTATTTATTTAATTAAATTATTATTTTAAATTTTCTATGGGGCACATGCGCTCACCAGAGAGAGACAGAGAGAGACAGAGAGAGAAAGTGAGAAAGCAAGCTGCCGGGTCCAGGACTAGAACTGCTGTTGGCCATGTGGAAGTCCAGCATCTTAACCACCACACCACCTGCTAGCCCATAGGCATTGAGTTTTGAATAATTTTCAATGCTGAAAATTTAAGATGTACGGTTCATAAAATTTAGGACTTTAAGGAGGTGTCTGGTCAGAGCTTAAAGAAAATTATACAAAATCTTATAAGAAACTATCTTATATGGGAACAGGAGATGGTGTGGAGGTTAATCCCACATGGTGTACTGTGAATTTGAATCCTAGATCGGGCAGCTTGAAAATCATGCTGGGTGCACACGTGTGCATACTCAAAGTCCCGAGAGGAGAATGGAGCTATTGCAGCATGGCCATCCACCCTGAGGGGTAATTTCTCACTTTTCCTAAATGTCTCTGTCTCTCTCCAGAGAACACATGAACCGTATGGCAAAAATCTTTAAAAAAAAAAAAAAAAGATAAACTGAAAAATCTGAGCTGGGTGATTTTTTAAAAAAGATTTGTTTTATTTATTTAATTCCATTTGTTATTATTTTTTAATTTTACCAGAAAGAGACAGAAAGAGAGAGAAAGGGAACGTGAGAAAGCCATTCACAGGTCCAGGACTCAAACCGTAGTCAGCCATATGGGGGTCCAGAACCAATAACCACCATGCCACCTGCTGCCCCCAAGACGGGTGATTTCTAAAGAAATAGAGGCTCATTGTCTTATAATTCTGGTGGTTAGAGGCTGGACAGAAGCAGCATGGAGGGTGCCTGCAGAGAGAGCAAGCTGCAGACAGCTCTCTCATGCAATAACAACTTGCTCTCTTAAGAACCAGCTTCTTCTCATGAAAGCTGCAAGTCACTCAATTCTGTCACAAGACAGACCCGATGGTGGTGCCACATTCACCATTCTCCTATGATGCCACTCCATAGAATTCCTTATTTTGATGCTCTCCATCACACACTTGGGCGCCATCCCTGAAGGTCTGTGATTCTGCACACTCAGGCTCTGTCTCCACTCTGGGGCCCTGCACCTGCTGCTACTTCTGTTGGAAATGCTTGCTCATGCTCTCCTCCCCAAGTCCCAGAGACTAGACTAGATCGCCTGCTATGTGCCCTCTGGTGTGGTGATGGGAACGAGGCAAGAGGCAAACAGGGGTCACTTTGAAAAGACGGAGCTCCGATCACAGGGGCTGCTGTGCAGAACATGGTCGAGGGACCCAGGGCAGCTGAGCCAGAGCCTGGGATGGGCCTGCATGTTCTGTCAGTCACTGGTCACATCTACCCTAAGGGACAATGCCCAAACCATGAGACTATTCTGCTCTTATGCTTCCCATAACTAGGCTACTTTTTTTTTTTTTTTTTTTTTTTTTTTTTTTTTTTTTTTTTTTAAGAGCTTACACTCAAAGGGAACAATTCCATTGTCCCTTAGAGGTGACCTTACAAAAGCATCTTTGATTCTCTCCCGGAGCCCCATCCTTCAGAGAGAAGAGCGAGAGACTAGTGTGAACTTCGCCCTGACCTGGGGGATGAGGAACTGCTCGCTCTGCCACTGGCTCATGTGTGGCCCCAATAATTCACTCCTACTCCCCAGGTGGTCCTTTATTCACCTGTAAAATGGGCATAATGGTTTTTACCTCCCTCAGAGGTGTGTTGGGAGGTGTAATTAATGGTGGCCGAAGTACTGTGAGAGGCAGATGAAAGACCCTGTGTACACACATCATTATCACAATTGATGGTATTTCTCTTTGAGCACACGGGGAAATGGCCTTTTGACAGGTCTTTTAACAGCGTCTCACCCCGATCAGACACAACACATTACAGCCTCTGGGCTGGCCACCAAAAACCTTTAAAGTCTCAAAAACCTACGACTGTCTTTGAGGTGATTTTCATCTCTCTCTTATCCACCTCTTTTGACATTTCCTCTGAATGATCTGACTTGAAGAATGCCAGTTTTTTATATTATGAATAATCTGTTTAATCTGAAGCGTTTCACCAGGTGTGGAGGGAGGGGAGAACATTGCTCATTATCTGTAATTAATATGCACTGATTATCCCTACCCCCGACCTTGATCACAGAGAAAACCCAGACATCCACTCGCCAGCGAGGCCCTGACCTCCCAGAGCGAAACCAGAGTGACTCAATGCCGTGGGCAGGGCTCAGGCTCTGCTGGGCCTGGGGCTCCTGAGAGTCGGGGCCTCTGCCCCTGAGAAGGGACCATCCAGGCCCATCTCCCACAGTGTGTGTTTACTGCAGCCGTGATCCATGAGTGATGACGCAACCTGGCATCCTCGTAGGGCCTGTCCCAGGCAGGCCTCAGCGGGCAGCCCAGCCTAGATGCTCCATTCTACCTGCTTCTCCTGCTCTTTCTCCTTTGCCTCCTCTTTTTAAGTTTATTTATTTCCTGAGCAAATGCATGAGAAAGAGCACTCTCAATCTTCTTCCTTTTTTTAAAAAAAATGAATTATCTAATTAATTTTTTTATGATTATTTTAAAATCTGACCAGAGAGAGACAGAGAGAGAGAGAGACAGAGAGAGAGGGAAAGTGAGAAAGCAAGCCTCCAGATCCAGGACTCAAACTATGGTTGGCCACGTGGGAGTCCAGCACCTTCACCAAGCCACCTGCCGACCCCACTTTTTAAGTTTATTTTTTTAATTTATTTCATGAGCGAGAGAGAGAAAGAGTCAGCACTCCTAATAGGGTCTTAACACCCTAACCTACCCCCAGCATTGGTCAGGGAGATCACAGGCACACACGTGCCCAGCACGCTCAGGGAGGTCTTCAGATGCCAACGCAGAACCTTCCATAGGGTCAGCCTCGCAGAGCCCTGTGCTTCACTGCTGCACCACCATCTCCCCCAACTTGCTTGTTGTTAGTTGGGCAGCTTGGGCACATCGCACAGCCACTCTGTGCTCCTGAAAGACAACACATGTACTGATAAAGTGGTAGTGGTGGGGGCCAACAGGTGGCGTGGTGGTGAAGGTGCTGGACCCCCACATGGCTGACCGCAGTTCGAGTCCTGGACCTGGCAGCTTGGCTTCTTACTTTTCTCTCTCTCTCTCTCTCTCTATGTGTCTTTGGTAAGTGAACATGCTCTGTAGCAAATAAAAAAAAAATAATGATAAATAAAACCAAAACAGTAATTCTTAATAAAAGAAAAGTGGTGAGGGGAATTACAAGAGAGAGGTGTCTGAAACACTGTAGAGTCTGACCTTGTAAGAGGTAATCACATTTTCCCTTCTCTCCTCTTAGTGGTGCTGAGGAAAGCTGGATCTATTTTTTTTATTTTTGGCATATGAAAATTTATTCCTACTGTGTTTTCACCATCACAATTTTGACCAAAATTTACTATCTTGGTCTTTCCTTCTTGACTTTGTACAGAGCCAAAAGAGAGACATTGGCTACTTTGACAACCTTAAGTTGGATTCTGGGGATGTCACCAACACCATGGCCTTTTTGACCAAATCCTGCAACCAAAATGTCACTATTTTCCTCAGTAAAATTAAAGCCACCATCATGGGGTTCAAAAACTATCATAATTTTTTTTAAAAAAAGAATCATTTTATTTACCTTTACCCATGGTATTTATTTATTTTATTTATTTAAATTTGATCAGAGAGGGACAGAGTGCTAGAGAGAAGGGAGGGGTGAATGAGACAGCAAGTCGCTAGATCCGGGACTCAAACCACTGTCGGCCATGTGGGAGTCCAGCGCCCTGAACCACCATGCCACCTGCCAGCCCAAAAGCTGTCATCTTCTGGCCACTCTCAATTACCTGGACCCTGACACACTTCCTGATGCAGAATTTGGTTGTTTAGCTTCAACCCCTCCTTTTTCCAGCACAATTCCCTTCGCATGGGAAGCACCCCCAAAAGGGTTGGCCTTCAGGGCTGCACCCCATTGGGCTTTCTTGTATTGTTTATCCTGCCATTTCTGGTCTCATCAGTGACTACAGAGCATCCTGGCAGTATGAAGATTGCGATGTTTGGCCATCCTGCTGGTACCAGAGGCCCGAGCGGAAGTTGAATCTACTTTTATAAAGAAGCTGGGTGTATGCCTGGGAGGCCCTAATGTAAGGCTGGCTTTCAGGAGAGGTGAGTCCTCTTACTGCCTCAGCCGAGCAAGGATGTGACTCCATACTGTGAAGCGGGCAGGTCCTGCTTCCCCCCACCCTCTAACCTGGTGAGGAAGAACATTCCAGTTCTCCAGTGGAGGACCTGGGACAGCTCCTGTAGCTCTAGGACCTTGTGATTCCAGAATCTTCCAACCAACTGCTGCAGTGTTCATGATCCCAATAGAAATGGAAAGCATAGAGGAGCTTGGGGGGATAAGAATCAGAAATAAGAATCTGTTTTGAAGTTGCTTAAAATTATTTTTTTGGTATTTAATATACTTTTTAAATTATTGAACAAACTTATAAGTGGAGTTTATGCCCACGGCATGGCAGTTAAGGTGGCTGGAGCCCGCATGGCCAACTGTGTGGCTTGAGTCTCAGACCCAGCGGCTTGAGAAACATGCCAGGCACGTGTGTGTGCATGCCCCAAATCTCAAAATGAGGGGAAATGAAGAAGGGGTCACGGTGGACCATTCCCTATGGGGGAGGGGTGCTTTCTCACTTTCTCTCTCTTTCTCTCCTGTTGATTCTGCTTTTTTGGAGAACCATAACTAATATGGAGCTCATTGGGATATGCCTACTGACATGTTAGGAATGCACCTATGATGTCTTTCATTGTCAAAAATTTGAAAGCACATATTGGGGCCAGCAGATGGTCTGGTGGTTAGGTGCTGGACTGTCACACGGCTGACAGTGGTTCAAGTACTGGACCTGGCAGCTTGAAACTCATGGTGGGTACATGTGTGTGCATGCCTGAAATCCTGAGAGGAGAATGGAGAAGGGATTGTGGCATGGCTATCCCCTCTGGAGGGTGATTTCTCACTTTCTGTCTCTCTGTGTCTCCAGCAAGTACATGCACAGTATAGCAAAAATCTCTCTAAAAAGAAAAAGAAAAAAAATTGCAAGCACATTTTATCAACACTAACGTTTGAAATGTTTGTTCCCTCCCTGGACTGGAGGTGGGGGATGGGGGTGGGGGTGTCATTTATTGTGATATTAATTGAACTGATCTCACTCAGTATGAGTCAGCTGGTGCTGTAGGGGCCGCATCTCTGGTGACAAAGGGGCAGCCACCAGTTCGGTGTTCTTCTAACAAAAGATGCACCTTTTTATATTCTACTCTGGGATACCTACTCAGCACTTTCAACTTCAAAGGGCGCTATGAGAAATGAGTGGGTATTATTCCCACTTTATGTCTGGTAAGACTGAGGGTAGTAAGGTTGTGACACAGTTGAAGGCATAAAGAGACCAAACCTGGGATTCTCTGACTCCTAGCTTGTTATATAACTTGTTATTAACAGTGATAGTTCCCAGGTACCGACAGCTATGTGCCAAGTGCCATATAAAGTGATCTGCTTGGGGCCAGCAGGTGATATAGGGGTTAAGGCCCTGAACTCCCACATATCTGGCTACAGTTTGAGTCCCGGACCTAGGGACCTAGCGGCTTGAAAATTTCTCCAGGCACAAGTGCGTGCATGCCCAGAATTCCAGGAGAATGAAGGAAAAGGGATTGTGGTGTGACCAGCCCCTTTGGGGAGGGTGTGATTTCTCACTTTCCCTCTCACTGTCTCTCTCTGTCTCCAGCGAGTGCATGCACCCTGTGGCAAAAACCTTAAATAAATAAGTAGTCTATGTACTATCTAACTTAGTTCTTCCAATAAGCCCATGTAGCTAATGAGATTATCACCCATTTTTCACAGAGGAGCAAGTAAGACTCAAGGAGGTTCACACATTTGTTCATAGTAGCATCGCTGGGAAGTGAGTGCTGGGATTTGAACTCAGGTGTCGTTTACTCTGAATCCCACCACCCTTAGTGCCTTATGTGAATTTTGAGGATCCTCTGGAGAGCAGGGCCTGGGCTGGCTTGTTTACTGCCACAATACCAGGGCTTAAGCATAAAGCCTATTCCCCAGCAAGTGCTCGGGAAATATTTGTTAAATAAAAAAATGAAAAGTAAACTGCTTCAAGAGCTTTCTGGAGAAATGCATTGAAAAAAGGCTGAGTCCTCTAGCTCTGTAAGAAGTTGCAGATATCATTCTGGTGCCCTGAGAATGTGGGGAACACCAAACACACCCATGAAAATTTCAGGTTGGAAATGTGTGCTACATTGACTGTCCCTAGAAACTTTCACATAGCCTGTTTCATTCTTCTGGGCCACTCCAAGATCTAACCTAAATAATCTCTTAAACTGAAGGACAGGGGCTAGCAGGTGGTTTGGTGGTTAAGGGTGCTGAACTCCCACATGACCGACTATGGTTTGAGTCCCAGACCTGGTGGCTTGCTTTCTCATTTTCCCTCTCCATCTTGCTCTGGCCCTCTCTGGTCAAATTAAAATAAATAAATAAGTAAAGATAAATAAAATAGTAATTCTTTAAAACAAACAAAACTGAAGGACAAGGAGGCCCTTACTGGGACATGTACAGGAAGAAATTGGCTGTCTTTTGTTTGTCTACTGTGGTCTTGGGGTAGAAGGTTTTGATGGGCTTTGATATGATTCCTTTTGGACTAGATGTGATTTATTGGGGTGGGGAGGCTCAGTGTTAATGCTTCTCACAGACAGTGTGTTGGCTGAATGGGTTACCATATTTCACTCCCCAGGAAAGTTGGAGAAATACTATTGAGATTCAAGATGTAATGCCAACAGGATGGGATGATGTCCAGTATGACAACACAGCAAGAACTTGAACTCTTGATAGTGCTCGTCCCTGTTTCTGTTCATCACAGCAGAAGAAGCTCTGCCCTCGTCCCTTCCCAGCCTGCCACTGGGAGCTCAGAGGCTTTTCTCGCATTGCCTTGTTCCTTCCTACATCCTAGGTAGTAAAGAGGAGGGCTTCCTGTTCTTGGCTCCACCATGTTATCTTACTAGGCATGGCTGACTTGAGTAAGATTATTTTAAAATTTAATAATGATATATTTTAAATTAATAATTTTTTATGGTGGTAAAATATACATAACATAAAATTCACCATTTTGAACCATTTCAGTGTACAAGTCAGTGACATGAAATACATTCACATTGTACACCCATCACCACCATCCATCTGCAACATTTTTGTCATCCCAGACTGAAATTCTATCCCTCTTAAATAATAACTTCCAATTGTCTTCTCTACCCCCTAAGTCTTCGGCAACCACCATTCTACTTTCTGTGCCTACGAAATTTTTCTTTTTCCTTTTTTTAAGAGAGATTTTTACTATAGGGTGCATGTGCTTGCCAGAGAGAAAGAGGAGATGGCCATGCTACAATCCGTTCTCCTCCATTTTCCTCTTAGGATCTTGGGCACCCAACCACATGCACCCACCATGAGTTTTAGTCTGGGACTTGAACCGCAGTCAGCTACGTGGGAGTCCAGTGATGCAACCATTACACCATCTGCTGGTCCTAGATTTTTTTTTTTTTTTTTAATTTGCTAGAGGGTGTATGCACTTACCAGAGAGAGAGAGAAAAAGAAAAAGAGTAAAAAAGCATCCATCTCCACGGGAGTTGGTCATGCCACAATCCTTTCTCCTCCATTTCTTCTTTTGGAATTTTGGGCACACATGCACACGGGCCTGGAATGTTTTTACAAGCCATCAAGCCCAGGGCTTGAACTGTGTAGCTGGCCTTGTGAGATCCAGTTGCCTCAAGCACCATGTCATTGGCAGCCCTGTCTTTTAGTTTTGAAAGAAGATTAGAATGCCCCACATGGATGGTTATGAAGATCATCCATACTCCAGGGAAACAGGATGTCTTTGTGGGGGCAGGATGCTTTTTTCTCCTGCTATCTGGAAGGAGGTCTTAGAAGAGAGAAAGAGAAAAGAGATTAACCTCCCTGAGTCAGGCCTTGGGAATACGCAGCCCCTGCAGAGGAATTACTGTCATTTCCATCTGACAGAGAAGCCTGGAGACCTGGAATGCTGGTGTAATTTGCCCAAGATCATAAGTTCAGAGCTGAAATTTGGACTAAGGTCTGACTCCCAGCCCAGAGCATTTTATTTTTGTTTTTAGTTTTTCTATAGGGTATGTGTGCTCACTGGAGAGAGACAGAGAGAAAGTGAGAAGTCAGCCCCTGCGCATGCACACATGGGATGGCCATTCTCCATCCTCCATTCTCTTGGGATTTGCTCCATAGATGGAGCCACATCTGTGACTTTCCAGCTCCAGAAGTAACCTCCTAGTCAGGTAAGGAGATGACTTGTGTAAGGGCTGGGAATACAGTAGGTGCTGGGGAGAAGCTATTAACCATGATAAATATGTGGAGTGTGGTGGGATTGACACTTCTTTAGCCTTGCGGGGAATGACCAAATGCCCCGAGGACAGGAGCCGGAGACCTGCTCCTCCTCTCTTCTGCTGAACCTGCCCTCCTCCTAATGACTGTCTTTTTTTTTTTTTTAATGTATTTTTCTTCACATTATTATTATTTTTTAATACATCTTAACACTCCTTGGAAATTTACCAAAGGAAAAGGCCACACTATTGCCAGATAGCCACTTCCTCATAAAGAACACACCTGGATAGCTCTCTGAGGACTGAACAAAATAAGTACATGAGTAAAGCAAGATGATTACTTAATCAGACCTATTGGAGAAAGGTGACTGTGTGAATCTGGGCTGGAGATAGACATAGGGACCAGTTTTATGGTCAATGTTGGGTTTCTCACCCACTGATTGTGGAATGGGGTTGGGCTTCATGACTATTTGCAAAGGATCTTTGAAACTTCTGAGATGAAAGGCCCTATTTTTCAAGGAACTTTGCTAGTTTTCATTGATTTGTTTGTTTTCTATTGGGGAGAGAGAGTAATGAAATAATTCATACACATCAAAGATGCACCATCGCTTCACTCAATGTCCCCATGTATAATGGTGGTCTATAGATGTCTGTTTTCATTAATGAAGGTGAGGGTATCATTAGGCATTCCTGACTGGCTCTTATTTTCTTCATTCAGACAATCCTCTCTTCTGTGTATTGGACATGCAGTTATGAGGTGCCATGCATGTTTATGTTGAGAGCAGTGGGGATTGGAATTGGTGAGAGGAAGAGGAATGGAACATTCTTCTCCTGCTTGCCAACTTCTTTTTTCTCTTTGCATGCCAACAGAGTATGTAATGGTCAACATGCAGGAGTTCCTAGCACTTGGGGTATGTGTGTGTGTTGCAAATATTGAGTTATTGGGAAAGTCATGACACATTTTTGCATAGAAAAATACATCATGACTTTCCTGACACCTAATATGTAATGGAAACCAAATGCAGAGCAACAACAAACTCTAAAGAAATCAGAATTTACTGCTATGGTGAAAATTATTGTGAGGTGCCTGTGAATCTGTGCTAGACATTTGTGACAGAGTTATATTCTTTTTTTTTTTTTTTTTTTTTTGAGTGGTTTTTGCTATAGGGCACGTGTGCTTGCCAGAAAGACAGAGAGAAACAGAGAGACAGAAAGTGAGAAATCACGCCCCGGGGGGATGGCCATGCCGCAATCCCTTCTCCATTCTCCTCTTGGGATCTTGGGCATGCACGCACATGTGCCTGGTGTAAGTTTAAGCCACCAAGTCCGGGACCCGAACCACGGTTGACTACATGGGAGACCAGTGACATAGCCATTATGCTAACTGCTGGTCCCCAGGGTTGTATTCTTAAGAAACCAGGTCATGAGGTAGCCCATGACAGGGTGGTTGATAGATCTTTGTTTTGATATGTCTCGTAAATTTTAGGCACTCAAAAATACTTATAGAATTAATGAATATGGCAACATATTTTAGTTCCCTTTGGATAATTATTGGGTCATTGGAAAAGGCATGACATATATCTCTGTTTTTCTATGCAAAACTGCAGCATGACTTTTCCAATGACCCAAGAGTCTCCACTCAGTGTGAGCAAAAACTGATCACTCCTCCTTTTAGAACTGTTCTCTCTTGAGAAAAAGTCTAAAGTCCTTTGTGCCCTGTAGCATAGGATAATGTCACATTGTGTGTGTTCTCTGAGTTGCCAGCTGGCTCACAGGATGGAAATTGAGAGTAGAAGCACCCCATTGAGCCTGGGTTGTCATTGTCTTCAGTCCTTCACCCTGGTTTCTCTCGCACCTCAAGACTATAGAGGTGAAAAAAGTCAGGCAAACACAACAGCACAATGTACTAAGTGCCGTCACAAAGTCAACGCAGAAGCAAAAGATTCTTGACTGTGCTTGGAGCGGCAGAGGGAGGTTGAAGGAAGTGATTCCTAAGCTGAATCTTGCAGGTAGTCAAAATGAGAAAGGACATTCCGAGCTGAGCAGAGAGCAAGAAGCAGAGGCAGAGGCACCTGATGTGAAAAGACTTTGCCAGCATGCCTGTGAATCTGGATGTAGCCCGAGGACAAGGGGCAGTCACCAGAGGGTTTTAGAATCAGATTCACATGCTGAAACATCACTTTGGTAACAACGTGTCGGGGATTGGGGGCAGAAAACTACCAATAGTTAGGAGACCACTGCAGTAGTGTAGGCAAGAGATGAAGAGGGGGGTGGGCCGGCTCTGTGGTCAGTGGGAGAAAGCTGCATCCCATGTGGCGACCATGGCTCAGATCCAGAGCCCAGTTGGCCTAAGACCCATTGGTCATGTGTGTGATCCAACGGGCTAGAGAAAGGGGATCATGGTATGACCAGAACTCGTAGAGGGTGCTCAGCTCCCTTTCTCGTGTTTGTGCACATGCTCTATCATGAATACAGGAAAAAAAGATAACAAGGGACAGATATAATATAGCTAGCTAACACTCATTATTTTTTTTTTTTTGAAAGTTTCTGGGACCAGCAGTTAGCGTAATGGCTATGTCGCTGGACTCCCACGTAGTCGACTGTGGTTCGCGTCCCGGACCCGGTGGTTTAAAACTCGCACCAGTCGCGTGTGCGTGCGTGCCCAAGATCCCAAGAGGAGAATGGAGGAGAAGGGATTGTGGTGTGTCCATCCCCCCTGGGGGGTGATTTCTCACTTTCTGTCTGTCTGTCTCTCTCTGTCTGGCGAGCGCACGCACCCTATAGCGAAAACCTCTCCCCCCCCCCAAAAAAAAAAAGTTTCACTTCATCCTGGGGCTAGCGGATGGCATGATGGTTAAGGTGCTGAACTCCCACATGGCTGACTGCAGTTCAAGTCCTGAACCTGGAGGCTTGCTTTCTCACTTTCCCTCTCTCTCTCTGGTCAAATTTAAAAAATAATAATAAATAAATAATTCTTTAAAAAATTTTCTTTGTTATTATTGATTTAAAACCAAAATATGATCAGAGAGAAACAGAGAGAGAAAGGAAAAGTGAGAAAGCAAGCCTCCAGGTCCAGGACTTGAATTGTGGTCTGCCATGTGGGAGTCCAGTGCCACAACCACCACACCACCTGCCGGCCCCAGTAAATAATTCTTTTTTTTTTAAAAGTTTCACTTCATCCTAGTAAGCATTCTCCGATACAGGGAAACTGAGGCAATTTGCCCAAGGTCACACAGTGTGTGGTGAAGCTGAGATAGAAGTCCAGGCAGCGGGCCCAGAGCCCATGCTCCAACAAGCAGAGATGATGGATTGTAGAGTGTGTGAGGAGATGAAGTAATTAAGGGGTGCCATTCCCCACCCAGACAGTGAGCTCAGAGGCTTGGGTTTGGCTTGTGGTCAGGACTCTTCCTCTGGTCTGGGAGGACATGAGTCAGGCCATCTGGACTGTGGCTGGGCTGGTTTGTGTTTCTTCCAAGCGTTGCTTGCTTCGCTTCTGCCTCGTCACTCACCTGGCTGGATGTGAATTGTGAGTTACTGTGGCAAGCTGGGGTCAGGAAGATGCCCAACACACAGTCTCCAAACCCTGAACTGTGGGTTAAGTTCAGGGCATGTAGTGCTTGCCGGAAGGTCCTGAAAATCCCAGCATTCCAATATTTATCAGCAGCCAAGGGAAGGAAGGCAGGTGTTTCTGTCTTCTGTAAAGAACTACATGAACAGGAAATACGTTTCCATTACTTACCTGCTTACCAGCAAGGCAGTTTTTTTTTTTTTTTTTTTTTTTTTTGAGAAGGTTTTGCTATAGGGCACGTGCACTAGCCAGAAAGACAGAGAGAGACAGAGAGACAGAAAGTGAGAAATCACCTCCTGGGGGGATGGCCACACTGCAATCCCTTCTCCTCCATTCTCCTCTCGGGATCTTGGGCATGCACGCACATGCGCCTGGTATGAGTTTAAGCCACTGTGTCCAAGACTCCAACTGCAGTCAACTACATGGGAGTCCAGCGACATAGCCATTACGCCAACTGCTAGTCCTGAGCAAGGCAGATTTTGAAGGCTAAAGTGACTACAAGAATTTGAGTTTGTGTTTCCCAAATCATTTCTAGCTCATAAAAATGCACATTAAGCTTATATATATATATATATATATATACATATGTATATATATATATACATATATATAATTTAATTTTAGTTATTTTTTAAAGATTTATTTACTTTTAATTTTATTTATTGTCATTATTATTCAATTTTGACTAGACAGACAGAAAGGGAGAGTGAGAAAGCAAGCCATCAGGTTGGGACTTGAACTGTGGTCAGCCATATGGGAGTCCAGCGCCTCAACCACCATGCCACCTGCTGGCCCTGTTATTATTTTTTTTTAATTTGACCAGAGAGAGACAAAGAGAAAGGGAAAGTGAGTCAGCAAGCTACTAGGTCCAGGACTTGAACCACAGTCAGTTATGTGGGAGGCCAGTGCCTTAACCATTATGCAACCTGCTGGCCCCTGCACTTTAAACTTTGAAATCAGACACACTCAGCACCTACTAGGGGTGACTATTTTATCACACGTATTTTGTAAAACAGACCCATTTCTGCTCCTTTGGTGGCTGGATGAGACCAAAGCAAAGCAAGTGGGTAAGACTGCTCTGAGAATTCTTGTAAACATCAGAGAAAACACCTGCAGCTTTGGTGTCCACACTGAAGGCTTACCAGTCTCTTTGATGTGATAACATTCATGGGCCTACCTACTAGAACTTATTAGACTTGATCTTACAGCATAAGTTCAGTGCCTTCCACCCGCAGTTAAATAAACAAAAAGTTATAAAATTGTAAACCAAAATAATTAAAATGTAAAATTTGGCCAGGATAGTGATTAAGTGCTGTGCAAGGAAAGCAGGATCCCACATGCCCAGCTGCGGCCTGAGTCCTGGGCCAGGCACCTTGGAAAACATACCAGGCGAGGGCATATGCATGCCCGAAATCCTGATGGGATGGAGAAATGGACAGAGGGGGATTGCAGCGTGACCCTAGCTCCACTGGGTGGATGGTGCTTTCTTTCTTCTTCTCTAGGAGCACATGCAGCCACTGGCCCTTCCTCCCTTCTGCCCTTCCTCCCTTCCTTTGTTGTTTTTGCATAAGCCAAGCACTTTTTTTTTTTTTTTTTTTTTTTTAAAAAACACACTGGGAATCAGGCAGTGCAAAATTCATTTTAAAACTTCACTTGGAGGGGCCAGCAGGTGGTCTAGTGGTTAAGGTGCTAGACTCCCGCATGACTGACCATGGTTCAATTCCTGGACCCAGTGGCTTGAAAAATCACGCTGGACGCTTGTGCGAGTGTGTCCAATATCCCAGATTGGAGAAGGGATTGCAGCGTGGCTGTCCTCCCTGTGGAGTGATTTTTCACTTTCCCTCTCACCATATCTCTGGCAAGTGCTTTGCCTTATGGCAAAAACCTTAAAAAAATTTTTTTTTCATTTGTAGACAAAGCCCCCCCTCCACACACCTGGATGGACCCAGCTCTATTGCACCTCCTATAGGAGTATGAGCAGGTGGTCATCAGCCTGGAGGCAACCATGAGCTGTGCTGCTGGTAGTCGGGGTCACACTGCAGGTCCTCCAGCACCTTGGCCAGCAGGTGGGCCCCCTCCACCCTGGGCAGGGCAGCTGGAAGCCTAGGGTAGTGGGGTGCATGTGCAGTGGTGGTAGGAGGGCATGGGGGTGCATTCAGAGGCGGTCTCCCTACATCTGACAGCACTGCAGGACACAACAAGGATGTTCCTGAGCAGTGGCAGGTGCTCTGGAGTGAGGTCCCGGCAATGGCAGATGGCCCACAGGTGCAGGTCATTGACCTGCTGCTGGCTCCACACGAGGTTCAGGAAGGAGGTTGAAGCCATCAGAGGCATTTCTCCAGAGCAATTGGGCCGGCTGCCTTCTGGTTGGGGATGTTACCCGCTGGATCCAAGGCCCTGGGAAAAGCCCCTGTAGTCAGGACCCAGGTGCAGGTGTGTCTCAGCTGCCATGGAGCAGGCAAGTGACAGGTGCAGTCGTAGATAGCAGTGATAAATTACTGCAGCTGGAGCTCAGGGCTGCCGGCCGGAGCGGGGCCACGGGCTCCACCTGAAACAGGTCTTCTCTGGGATCACAACGGCATTCTCTCCATCCTGGTTGCCACAGGCCTTGCTCACCTTCCGGTGGAGGAAGATGACCTTGTCCCGCATTTTCTGCACTGGAAAGCCGGGAAATGGTAAGGAACAGGGACAGAGGTCCCATTGCCAACACCCCATCCCTCTCCATGCCTGCGGTTTCACCCCCTTTGCTGCGGTTCCAGCGTTGTCTTGCCTGGCTGAGGTGCCGGGCAGCCACAGGGCTGCAGGGGAAGGAGTCAAAAATTTTAAACTTAACAAAAAATTTTCATGACAGCATTTTCATCATTTTAAAAAGCTGCAGCTCTCAAAGAAGTCTCTTCTTCATTTCCTTTAGGTTTCTGATCAAACCCCCTATTTGAGAGGTGTTCCTGACCCAAGGACACACCACCAATGTTCCTCCGCCCTGCCCAGACTCACAGTCTAACTGATTCTCCAGGACACTTATCAGCACCCCACTAATAGATTGTCATCCGAAAACTCCATAAAGGCAATGATTCAACTTTGCTCACTGCTCTATGCCCAGTACCCAGAAAAGCTGCTGACACATCATAGAGACCGAGCAAATGCTGGTGGAACACATAACCTGTAGCCTGCTTTGAACTTAATAAACGCATGCATATCTGCCGTTCACACTGACCCTCAAGCTGCATACTCAACCTTCCCACTTCATTCATCTCACTTCCCAGGTCTTGCTGATGGATGTGCATTTGCAAAGTTACAACACTTCTTGTGCATGGCAAAATTTTTTTTGATTTTGCCAGAGGCCTCAGACATTCAAGTGTACAATATTTATCCTTTTAATATTGTTTTTATTTTGCCATGGGGTGCATCATGCACTTGTGTGGGGTGGGTGAGAGTGGGAGAGAGGAGAAAGAGAGGAGAATGAATGAGAGGAGAGTGAGAGAAGTGAAAGTGTGAGAAATCATCACCCCCTGGGGTGGGGGGAAGATGGCCATACAACAATCCTTTCTCCTTCACTCTCCTCCTGAGATTTTGGGCATATATGCCTGGTGTGATTTTTAAGCCATCAGGTCCAGGACTCGAACCACAGTTGGTCATGTGGGAGTCTAGCACCTTAACCACCATGCCACCTGATGGCCTCTTCATATAATTTTCAGTCTCCTTTGCAATTTAAAAAAAGTCTCCACTTTTGTTTCCATTGTAGGGTGGCTTGCTATGGTTGGAACATCCCCTCCAAAACTCATGTGGAAACTTAATTGCTGTTGTGATGGTATTAGGTGATTATATCATGAGAGCACCACTCTCAGGAATGGATTAATCCTGTTATCGCAGGAGTGGTTAATTTTCACAGGAGTGTTGTCTTTTTTTTCTCTCTCTACTTTTGCAAAGCTCTCCACATGATGCTTTCTGCCATGAACTGACCCTCACCAGATGCCAGTGCCATGTTCTTGGACTTCCTGGCCTTCAGAACTGTGAGTGAAACGAACTTTCGTCCTTTATAAATTACCCACTCTGTGAAATTCTGTTTTAGTAGCAGAAAAACAGACTAAGGCAGTGCTTCCCTTCTTAATAATCTTAGTAAATCCTTAAAACTGTCTGAGTATAGCTAATGTGCACTAACAGTGTGGCAGAGGGCAGAATGACTGTTAATACTACAGTCCATGTAGGCCAAAGGCACTTTGGTGCCAGAGTTCGGGTTTGCTTTGAGTTCATACCTCACAAGCATAAGTGGAAGAACCCCTCTGCTTCAGGTATGCATGGTGTTACCCCACTGACCCAAAGAACAGCCTCTTAGTGCACCTCTCGGAGGCTCCTCCAGCCTGTGCTTTCTGCCTTTCACTTGCTGTTCCCTCTGCCTGGAATGGCCTTACTTTTCTAATTGTCCAGCTCAAGTTCCTCTCGTCTGTGTTCTTCTTTTACTGTCCCAGGCCACACATGGTGCCCTCCAATTCTCTAGTTTGTTTATCTGTATTTATTTTTTTAAAATAATTTGCCAGAGCGCACATGCACTTGTTGGGATGGGGAGAAAGAGAGGGAAAATAAGAAAGTACTCCCGGGAACCAGCAGTTAGCGTAATGGCTATGTCGCTGGACTCCCACGTAGTCGACCGCGGTTCACGTCCCAGACCCGGTGGCTTAGAACTCACACCGGGCGCGTGTGCGTGCATGCCCAAGATCCCAAGAGGAGAATGGAGGAGAAGGGATTGTGGCGTGACCATCTCCCCTTGGGGGTGATTTCTTGCTTTCTGTCTCTATGTCTCTCTCTGTCTGTCTGGCGAGTGGACGCACCCTATAGCGAAAACCTCTAAAAAAACAAAAAGTACTCCCCATGGGGGTTGGTCACACTGCAATCCCTTCTCCTCCATTTCTCCCATCCTTCTGGATTTGGGGTACACACGCACATGTGCCCAGAGTGTTTCTGAAGCTGGGACTCAAACTGCACAGTGGGCCATGTGGGATTCTGGTGCCTTAACCACCAGGCTACCAGCGGCTCTTGTATTGGTCTTAGTGCTTCAGCTAGGTGATGAGCCGTGAGATTCCATGGAAGGAACCCTTAGACTTGGAGTCAGGAGTTCAGCTGTGAGTCTCATGTCTGCTTCATCTTGGGCAGCAGCCAATTCTGAGCCTCAGTCTCCTCCAAAGTTAAATGGGAATAACCGTTTGTGCCTGGGCAATATGACAAGACTGTTTCAGGATCAGATATGATTAAGTAGGAAAGAGTTTTGGAAATGTTCAGCCCATGCAAAGGTGGACACTGTCATTCTAAGATTCTGAGTGTTAGGCTGCTTAGGGGACAGCGTGGCCGCACTAACAACTCCAAATAAACCCCAGCTCATGTGTGGTGGTGGCAGAGTACATTTTTATTTCATTTATTTTTTAAAAAATAATTATTTTATTGAACTTTATTAATTTATGTATTCCTGTATTTATTTATTTAAATTTGACCAGAGAAGTGGGGAGAGAAAGAGAGAGAGAGAGACGAAAGACACATACATGCACGCACACACACACACACATACGAGAGAGAGAGAGAGGAAGCAAGAAAGCAAGTTGCTGGGCCCAGGACCTGAACTGTAGTTGGCCATGTGGGAGTTTAGCATCCTTAACCACCATGCTACCGGCCCCATTATTTCATTTGTTTTTAAATTTGCCACAGGGCATGTGTGCTCACCAGAGGAAGGGGAGGAGCTTGGGGAAGTGAGAAAGGACTGCCTGTGGGGTATAGTCATTCTGCAATCCCTTCTCCATTTCTTTTCTGGGGATTTTGGGCACACATATACATGTACTCAGTGTGTTTTTTCAAGGGACTGAAATGCCAGAGCCACCTGCCTTAACCACTGTTCTACAAACTAGCCCCAAACTGGCAACGTTTCCTTCTGGGAACTTCAGTATTTGGACCAGGGTGATCAAAGAGGAAGAGAAAAAGAAGGAAGCCGACTTTTTAAAGACCTTGCATTTAATTTGTGTAATCTGCTTTGATACATTCCTTGATCCCCTTTGCAGGTTTGGAACCTTCATTCTTCTGTTTACTCATTCACTGAACATTTACGTGAGAATCATGATGCCCTGGGTTTTGGTGGTAGAGAACAAGGCCCATGTCTGCATCTCAGCCAGGCTGAGGGAGCTGGGTCTAAGATAAGCTCAGGGAATGAAAACGGCCTCAGACCAGGGAGTACCAATTTTCTCTGAGCATTTACGTGTAGGTTAAGTGGGTACAGTGCAGCCATGACCAGACGTGGTAGAGTAAGAACATCTCTAACGCGATGCAGTCAGTTAGGCTGCACTGTAATATCCCTGAACTCATGTTCTTAGTCGCTTAGAGCTGAGCTGCTGGTTCAGAGGTCAGATGCCATCAGGGGTCAGACGGCCTGGTGAGTGTCCCCAGTATAATTTCTTTAGACCTACTCTCAGCATACAGCCTTGGAGGAAGAGGTCAAATTGAAGTCCCTCACATGAAGAGCCCCGTTTTCCCATCGTGTTCTGTTCACGTTAGCCATCTGTGGGTAGGGCCATTGTTCAAGCAGGGACACTCGGACATTGGAAGAGTTAGCCGAGTCTTTCTCTAATTTTGGATGATTTCAGGTTTCCTAGAGTGCTGCTTGGGTCTGTTGGGAAGCTCAAAGTCTTTCAGTTAAGTAAGCCCATTTTCCCTTCCTCTTTTCAGTACTTTTTTGTTTGTTTGTTAATTCTAGAAATACAGAAAAGCTAGAGAGTACAGAGAGCTCCCACGTGCATCTTACCAGCCGCCCCTACTGTGAACCTTGTCCTTCCCTGTGGCACGTGTGTCACTACCGGCTGTCAGTGTTAGTACACGTCTAGGAGCGGATTCCACCTTTCATCTGAATTCCGCTCGTTTTCCTACTATTGTTCATTTTCTGTTTCAGGACCTTACCTAGGATATCTCATTACATCCAATTGGCATGTCTCCTCCAGTTCCTTTCGGCTACGAGTTTCTCACATCCTGGTTTTTGATGATTCGGGCAGGGCTTTTTTTTTTTTTTTTTTAAAGGAGAAGTTTTGCCTTAGGACATGTGCACTCGCTGTGGGGGTCCAGTGGGGGGAGGAAGGAGAGAGAGAGAGAGACAAAGAGAGAGAGACAAAGACACAGTGAGAAGGAAAATGAAAAATCATCATTCTGGGGGGATGACCACACCACAGTCCCTTCTCCTCTATTCTCCTCCTGGGATCTTGGGCATGTACACACATGCGCCTGGAGTGATTTTCAAGCTACCAGATCTGGGACTCAAACTGCAGTCAGCCATGTGGGAGTCCAGTGATGTAACCACTGTACCATCTGCTGGCCCCAATTTTGGTAGTTTTAAGGAGTGCCTATCAACTATTGTGAAATGTCCCTCAGATGTATTTGTCTGATGGTTTTCTCCTACTTAGGTTGAGAATGGTTTTTGGGGAGGAAGACTCCAGGTGTCAAGTGTCCTTCTTGTTACAGCATATCAACCATCAAATGGCTTGTCCGTGATGGTACATATCTGCCAGTGTGAAATTACCTTCCGTACTCCAATTATTTTTTTAAAAAACAACAATGTTTTAAAGAATTATTTTATTTAACTTTATTCATTTATTTTATTTTATTTTTTTTGAGAGGTTTTTGCTATAGGGCACGTGTGCTCGCCAGAAAGACAGAGACAGAGAGGCAGAAAGCGAGAAATCACCCCCTGGGGGGTTGGCCATGCCGCAGTCCCTTCTCCTCCGTTCTCCTCTCGGGATCTTGGGCATGCATGCACAGGCACCTGGCATGAGTTTAAGCCACTGGGTCCAGGACTTGAACCGCAGTCAACTACATGGGAGTTCAGTGACATAGCCATTACGCTAACTTCTGGTCCCTCATTTATTTATTTTACTTTGACCAGAGAGGAACAGAGTGAGAGCAAGATAGAGAGGCAAAGTGAGAAAGCAAGTCACCAGGCCTGGCACTCAAACCATGGTCAGCCATGTGGGAGTCCAGCACCTCCAACCACCATGCCACCTGCCGGTCCCTTCCAATTCTTCATCTACTCCCAGAAGTTCTCTGCACCTTTGTATATGGTTTTACAGCTTAGACTATAACTTTTTTTTATTTTTACATTTAGTCACTGTGTATCATTACAACATATCAAATGAATTTTTCCATCATGAATATACTGTATATGGGTTTAGTCAAAGATATTACCATATATATTAGGTCGTCAGGAAAGTCATGACATATTTTCCTATGTTTTTCTATGCAAAAATGTGTTATCACAATATTGCACTGTCCCTAGAATCACCCACTTTTTTTTTTTTTTTTTTTTTTCAAGGATCCCTGGTTACTTTAGTTGGGAATGGCACTAGAAATCAAGATCTTAGCACTGGCCGATGCCTGTTGCTACGGGGTGTCACTGCTTCTAGGCCTCTCAGCAGACAGAGCTAGGGAACACATGTGACATACATACTGTGTAGTACCCACGTGTGTCCACATGTCTATTTCTGTATCCACCTGCATCTAAATTAAGCTAGACATGAGCTTGCGCTGATGTCTCTGACTAGCCCATTACCACACAGACTCGCTCGCCTTCCCTCTCTGTCTCTGTAACTTCTTCCTCCCATGGTGAGAAGCGTGGCTCCTGTCATTCAGCCTTCACCCCAGTCTAGTAATAGCATCGCGATTCTCCATTCGTGTCCCCTGGGAGCAGCAGCCCGAGGGTGTCGTGTTTGTGCACAGTGCCCTCAGTCTCCAGCCTTCCAGTTCCTAACATTCCCCATGTTTTCTCCACGCCTTCGTTCTTTGCCCCTTGTAGGAACCGAGTAAAACAGCGCAGAGGCCCTCAAGGGTAGATGAAGTCAGGCCGAGTGAGTCTTCCTACTTACTTGCAGAAAGCTCTCTCTGTCTTTGGCAATAAACACTTTTTAATGGATTAATAATCAATCGTTTTATGGTTGGCCCCCCCACGTTTAAACTGTTGGTGGTTCTCTTTCTGCCCTCAAAAGCCCTTCATGGAGTATCTTAACAGCGCTCTTCAGCATTTACAAGCTGGGGTCCGCCTGAGGGTGTCTCTGTGCCCCCTCCACCCACTTTATTGGCCACGGAAGGTCTGTGCTTTTGTGTCTTTAATAGTGAGTTCCTTTTACTCACCAAAGGAAGAGCCAGAAAAGGGACTTTTGCCAGAGGCACGAAACCTTTCTCCTCCCTTACTTCAAATCCATCACTTTACAAAGAGGGTGTTTTAACAAGGAAAAGCTTATAAAAGTTTATGCTTTGGATTTCTTTTTTCCTCCCAGGGAAACAGTGTTTGGGCCGGATAGAGCCATTCTGTCTGGGAGACTGACTGTCCTAGAGACTCCCCTGCCTGAACCCGGCTTCCTCACCAGAGATAACAGTTCACAGCGTTTGGGGCTGAAGAATGATCTCAGCTGCCCCAGGTGCCGGGTCGGGTCGTCGCAGGCACTGCAGTCCGTCCTCGCTCCAGGCCAGTGGGGGAGCGAAGGGGAAGCTCAAGAAGTGGCCGGGGTTGGCAGGGCTGCGGCACTCATGGCTCCAGCAGGGCCACTGCGGTTGGTCAAGTGCGGGTTTCTGTGAGAGGAAGTGAGGGTGCAAGGGCTGAGTGAGGGCCGACTCCAGGCCAGGACCCTGAACCTTCCTGTGCAGATCCAGGATTGCATAAGTTGCATTACCGCATTACTGCCGTGCCACGTTGGTCCTTCCTTTAAGAATGATGATAGAAAAAAAAAAAAAAAAAGAATGATGATAGACAAGTGGATGGTGTAATGGTTATGTCACTGGACTCCCATGTAGTTGACCGCAGTTCAAGTCTCGGACCCGGCGGCTTAAAACTCACACCGGGTGCATGTGCGTGCATGCCCAAAATGCCAATGGAGAATGGAGGGGAAGGGATTGCTGCATGGCCATCCCCCCTGGGGGGTGATTTTTCCACTTTCTCTCTCTTTGTCTCTCTGGCAAGCACATAAGCCCTGTAGCAAAACTTTCTTAAGAAAACAATACAGTTATATTATTGGGTTGTCAGGAAAGTCATGACATACTTTTGCATAGAAAAACAGAAAAATACATCGTGACTTTCTTAATGACATAATAGATGCTTACCCTATTCTAGTACAACCTCTTTTTTCTTTTTTTTTTTTTAAGGTTTTTGCCATAGGGCATGCACACTGACTGGAGAGAGACAGTGATGAGCGGGAAAGTGAGAAATCCCACCCCAGGGAGGATGGCCATGCTGCAATCCCTTCTCCATTCTCCTCCTGGGATTTTAGGCACAAACCCTGCATGAGTTTCAAGTCTCTGGGTCTGGCCCTTGAACCAGGGTTGGACATGTGGGAGTCCAGCACCTTAACCACCATGCCACTTGCTGGCTCAGTACAATCTCATTTTAGCTAAATATATCTACAAAGACTTTCTTTCCAAATAAGGTCACATTCTGAGGTTCCTGTTGAACAAACGTTTTAGAGCATAATTTCAACCCAATATAGGCTGCATAGATCTGGAGGAGAAAGTGCCTTTTAAAAATTTGCCAGTGTTGGGACCAGCAGTTGGCGTAATGGCTATGTCGCTGGACTCCCATGTAGTCGACCATGGTTCAAGTCCTGGAGCCGGTGGCTTAAACTCACACTGGGTGCATGTGCATGCATTCCCAAGATCCCAAGAAGAGAATAGAGGAGAAGAAATTGCAGCGTGGCCATCCCCCCTGGGGGGGTGATTTCTCTCTTTCTGTCTCTCTGTCTTTCTGATGAGCACACGCACTCTATAGCAAAAACCTCTCAAAAAAAAAAAAAAAAAATTGCCAGTGGCTCTACCTGCCTGCAAGCTGTGTACTCTGCTGTGTTCTAATTGAATAAAGATGCCATTGGAGCTAGGAGCTAGCAGGGGCATGGATATTTCCAGTGGAAGCAGTCAACTATGCAAGACGTACTGGTCTCTAAGCTTCCAGAAGCAGGGACCCTGCCTAATGTTTCTTTTGGAACTGCCATAGTTTCTACCCATAGATTGACTTCTCTGAAATGTTTGTTACAATGACAGAGAACTGAGACCAGAACACTGGAGAGGCCCTTCTGAATCCAGCTCATAAGCAAAATTTTTCTCTTTCTTTTTTTGTATAGGTACATACTCCCTAACCTGTTTTATCCCATGACTCTCTGCTCCTCTGGTGTTTAGAAAAGTGCTAGATTTCCAGGGGCTAAGCATGGCAAGTTCTATGTCATCACCCTGAGTTATGCAATATTTCCCAAAGTGTATACCATGAAACATTAATCCTATATAATTCTTTCCACAAGAAAGGAATTCTATAGTAAAATAAGATACAGGAATTTGCTCTTCTTTTTCTGGAGATTTGCCGTGTACACTGACTTTGTAAAGTTTTGACAAGTCCCATAGTAGAAAAATTGAGTAACTTTGTCTTAATACAGTGTATCGCAACTAACTACAGATCCACTCCTTTTATGGTAAATCCATGGTGTGGCCTTAATGCCTAGAATCGTGCTAGCACATAGTAAGTGCTCAGTAAATACTTGTGGGATGACCTAGTGGGGGTAAGAGCCCAGCTTATGGGCATGTCACACATCTGCCACTTCATTTAAATCTCTCACGCTCCAGCCACATGGTGCCAACTCAGGTTCCCTCATATATCTTTTTCTTTTTTCCTTTTTGAGAAATTTTTGCTACAGAGCATGTGCACTCGCCAGAGATACACACACACACACACACACACACACATGCATACACACACAGAAAGTGAGAAATCACCCCTCCCCAGGGGGAATGGCCTTGCCGCAATCCCTTCTCTTCCATTCTCCTCTCAGGATCTTGGGCACGCGTGCACATGTGCCTGGTGTGAGTTTTTTTTAAGCTGCTGGGTCCAGGTCTTGAACCATGGTTGACTATGTGGGAGTCCAGCGGTGTAACCATTATGCCATCTGCTGGTCCCTCATATATCCTGCCCCGTGATGCTCCTATACCTTTGTCCAAGCTGCTTTCTCTGCCTGGAACACTCTCCTTCCCTCTCTGGTGGCAAACTCCTACTCATGCTGCGTGGTCCAGCTCAGACACCTTCTCTGGGATGCCCCTCTTGGTTCCAAGGGAAGAGTTGATTGTTTCCTCTTCCACAAGCCCCATGCCTCTATTGCAGCAAGGTCTTGCCCCAGTGGTCTGGGATTTCTTGTGTCTGTCCATGCCCCATGGTGTGAAGGAGCATGGGAATCGTTTCTGCTGGGTCGGGCAGACCCTCACCTTTCGCAGTCCGTCCCCCACCCCGGTCAGCTTTCTGACTGGTCCCCAACCACACCTTTAACGGTCCTTGAGCTGTCCTTCCTGACCATTTTGCTCAGTCTACAAATAATATTGATTAAAAAGAAACATTTGTAACAGGTGGAAAGGAACTGGGGCTGTTTCTGAGTCCCTAGGGCACCCGATTTAGTTTACATTGTGCTTGTCCCAGATGCCCAGCCTTTCACCACATATGCTTGCTAGGAGCTCTGGGTTGGCCTGTGAGTCCAGAAAAAATAGAACTTCAGTTCTTGGCATTGGTTGACCTAAGACAACAACCTCGTCTTTGTCACGAGGCTGCCTTCCAGAAGTAAGAAGAGAAGCCGCAGTGGACGTCCCCACTGAGATGATGTGCTTACCCACCACTGTCCAGTCGTGGGAGGGACTCTCCCTGTACTGGTTGTCCAGATGTCGGAAGCAGTGACTTCTGTGACCCTGTTTTTCTGTCTCATCTGAAAGTCTCCCTCCCCGTGCACCCCATATCCGTGGTTATGCAGCAGGGCTTCTGGCATGAGCTTCCTGCCTGTCGTCTTTCACTGTGTCCTGTCTCACGTGTGCACATGAGTGCAGGTGATGGGGGATGGAGAGGTAACTGGCTTTGGAGTCAGACGGGTGTTTGAGTCCTGGTTCTGCCTGGTCCTGGCCTTGTGACCGTGTCATCCCTTAGGCTGCCTGGGCCTTATTTCTACACCCTTAAGATGGAAATAACAAGAACTACCGCACAGAGTTGTTGGAAAGCAGATGAAATAATAGGTGTGCAAAGATTTACTGCACTCTGATCTTTTGTACAAATGCCTGCTGCAGTTGTTATTAAAAAGCAGCAACTGTGGGACCAGCAGTTAGCGTAATGGCTATGTCGCTGGACTCCCACGTAGTCGACCGCGGTTCGAGTCTCGGACCCGGCGGCTTAAACTCACGCCGGGCGCGTGTGCGTGCGTGCCCAAGATCCCGAGAGGAGAATGGAGGAGAAGGGATTGCGGCGTGGCCATCCCCCCTGGGGGGTGATTTCCTGCTTTCTATCTCTCTGTCTCTCTCTGTCTGTCTGGCGAGCGCACGCGCCCTATAGCAAAAACCTCTCCAAAAAAAAAAAGGAAAAAAAAAAAAAAGGCAGCAACTGTGACTCCGGGCTTTAACCCCAGTGGATCCTTAAACTGTGTTAAGCCTGGGGCTGATGATAAGTAAGTGGTTGTGCTTGTTACCATCTTCAGAATGCCGCTGTGGCTTTCAAGATCTTGTTCTGGCCTTCCTTACATTAGGGAAGGTTGAGGCAGCTCAACTTACCACCCTTCCTTTTTAGAAAAGATTTATTCATTTCTTTTTTCTTCAGAGAGGGAGAAACAAAGAGAGAGGCCCCATCAACAAGGTCTTTATGCCATGATCCAGTCCCAGTCTCGGCTCCGCCCAGCCTGGATCCTGGCTATGGGATCCAGACACCCGCCATGCTGGGGGCGGGTTCTAGGATGGGGACCCAGACCTTTCCCATGCACTGTAGGTTCTCTCACCTCTCTGGTATGCCATAGTTCTGTGTGCTCCGTCTGATGTTCATCTGTGATTCTGTTGCTCTCTTGGATCAAATATGAGAGTCTCCTCACCTCAGCCTCTCTGCCGGTCACTGAAACGGTGTTTGCTTGTGTTTTTAAATTTATTTTGGCTCCTTTTTCAAAGATAGTTGAGAGGACTATGAACAGAACTTTATGTTTTTAGCCCTTGCTACTCCCAAGTACAAAAAGGCACCACATCTGACAGATGGTGTTCCATTCAGGGCTATTATATGTACCCGGAGGGAACAGATCGGACCAGATTTCCGGGTGATCTAGAGGGACTGCTTCATAACTGAATTTGACCACTAGAGGGCGCCTAGGCCTGATGAGAACATAAAGCCCTGGAGAAGTAAGGGGAACTTCAAGAGTGTCAGGGGTAGATTAAAAAAAATTTTTAATTTCTTTCTTATAATTTCATATTTACATTTAATCTTTGTGGGACACCACATGGTTTTTCAGCACATGTATACAGTGAGTGATAACCAAATTGAAGATTTTATTATACAATTTTTAGCAAAGAACATTACATTTTGTGGTAGACCTTCGACTTTTGTTTCCATTAGCTTTTGCATGTGTGTGTTTTGCAATATATACATATGGCTGACAACACCCTCCATTTTTGTTTCTGTCTCTCATGGTATATACCATTCCATAACCTATTTTCCTTGCTGATATGCATTCTGTGCCCATTCTCTTAATCAGTTTTACATTTCTTTAGTTAAAAAAATATTATGTCTGAGAGACTACATTTCTATTTCCTCAGGGCTCATGGACAAATCCACTAACCCTACGAGGGTTGTTATGAAACAGTTAAATTTACTACCATTAGCAATAATCATAAGGATTAATGATGATTTTGATAATATTAGTTACAACTAATAAAAATGACTGATAATGACTTTATGAGTACCAATAATATCAATCATCTGTATTGAGGAGAGCCGAGAGGCACATGTAACAGGGTGTGTGGGGGGCCACCTGGAGAATCAGAGCATGCCTGCGGACCATGGTCTGGTCGTCAGGGTGGCTGAATCCCCCCTAGATGACCACTCGGTTTGAGTTCCGAATTTGATGGCTTAAAAAACATGTTGGGTAGATCACGTGTGTGTACCTGTGAAAAGTCCCCAAAGGAGGGATACATGGAGGAGAAGGGATTGCAGTGTGACTGTGCCCCATGGTGGGTGCTTTCTTACTTTCTGTCTCTCTCTGTCTCCCTCTGGTGAACACATATGTCCTCTGGCAAAATTGAAAAAAAAACCAGGAGCATGCTTTGTGGTAGAGATAAGCGATGACTCTGAGTCTCAGTCAACCACAGCGCACAACTGCCCCCGGGCTCTGGACTGGATATCAACACATTAAAAAGATTATACACCACAACCAGGTTGGCTTTATTCCAGAGATGCAAAGGTGGTTCAGCATACGCAAAATGATAAATGTAATTCATCCTCTTAATAGAAGGAAAGATAAAAACCGCATGATCGTACTAATCTATGCACAAAAAGCCGTTTGATACAACATCCCTTCATGATTAAGACTTTCAGCAAAATTGGCATAGAAGGAACTTTTCTCGACACAGTGGATGTTATATCCTTATCCTCTAGCACCACATCTAGCTGAGTGTGAGCGCTCAATAAAAAACACAGGTTTGGGACCAGCAGATGGTGTATGGCATAATGGTTATGTCACTGGATTCCCACATAGTCGACCATGGTTTGAGTCCTATACCCAGCAGCTTCAAACTCACACTGGACGCGTGTGCATGCATGCTCAAGATCCTGAAAAAAGAAGGGACCACGGTGTCTCATTTTCTGTCTCACTGTCTCTCCAGCAAGCACACATGCTCTATAGCAAAAATCTCTCTTAAAAAAAAAAAAAGAAAAGAAATACAGATTGGTGCCAGCAGGTGGTGTGGTGATGAAGGTGCTGGCTCCTACATGGTTGACTCTGCAGTTCGAGTCCTGGACCTGGTGGCCTGAAAAATGTGCTGGGCGTGTGTGTGTGTGTGTGTGTGTGTGTGTGTGTACATGTACCCAAAGGCCTCAGAGGAGAATGGAGGAGAAGGTATTGTGGCCGTTCCTTTCTGAGAGGTATTTTCTCATTTTCTCTCTGTCTTTTTCTGAAGAGCACACATACCTATAGTAAAAAAAAAAAAAAAAAAAAAAAAAAGAAGTAGTACTAGTACAGGTTGATGTAGTCTAGCTACGTCGGAGGCTGAGGCAGGAGGATTGTGACATAGACTATCTACAAACAAATCCTTCCCCCCACCCCCCCAAAAAAGCCCCACAGTGTTATGGCTGGAAAGTGCTGCTGCAGTAAAAGATGATGCTCTGTGAGGCTGACCCATGTGGGCAGGGTCTGGTCTGCATCTGGAGACTGCATGTGCCAGGCATGCACTTGCCCACGGTCCAGGGTTCACGCAGGCTAGGAGTGGGTCACAGCATCAAAACCCTGTTGGTGCCATCTCTCTGTCTCTCCCTGTCTCTCTTGCTCATGGAAGGAAAGAGTAAATATAAACTTAAAAAGAAAATAAAGAAGGAGCTGGCAGGTAGTATAGTGGTTAAGGTGCTGGACTCCCACATGGCCAACCACAGTTCGAGTCCCATATCTCCTGTCTTGCTTTCTCACTTTCTCTTTCTCTCTCTAGTACAATTAGAAATAAAAATAAAATTAAATAAATAATTCTTTAAAAAAATAGAAATGCAGATTTTAAAAAAAACCATTGGAGCTTTTGCTTGCCTTATTTTCCCTTATTTCTATTTTTATCTTCAAGTGCAGCATGGGTTTATATATTGTTCATTGTGTATATTTATTTTTAAAATTATTTGTTGTTAGTATTTTTTTTTCAGTTTTCCCAGAGAGATAGAGTGAGAAAAAGAAAATGAGAAAGCAAGCGGTGGCTTGAGACTTGAACTGTTTTCGGCTATGTGGGAGTCCAGTGTCTTCACCACCATGCCACCTGCTGGCCCACAGAGTGTGTAATTCTTATTTATTCAAGTAAATTGTAAGCTACCAATAATTCTATTCTCCTCCTTTAGTTTTTCCCTGGTATCCAGCAGAAAACTGAAAACCCAAGAGTGAGCTTTATAAATACTTACTGATCTATTTAGTGAATGAATAAGACCCTGCCCCTGGTTTACTAAGCCTTTCTTCCTCAGTTCTCCCTGTCCTCACTCACTCTCTGACTTACTCCCTCCTTATGGCTCCACCCTTGGCCCTGGATCACCCAGCTAAGAAAGGGAAAAGATGAAGCCATAATTAAGTCCATTCACAAATGTTCTCAGAAAGAATTCATTTTAGGACTTAATAATAATAATAATAATAATAATAATAAAATAGCTTAAATCTCTCAGAATCCCTTACATGGGTCCTGAGGCTCAGAAGTCAGCCCCTTCTCTCTAAGTGACAGAACCAACCTAGCAGGTCGGTTAGGAGAGCGCTTTGTCTTTGGTTTTCCCATATGTCTAATGGGGTTAATAGCACCTGTCTCTGGCCTTCCCCACAGGGACACGGTGAGATAATGTTGTAACATGCACGGCTGTCTTCAGATGAAAGGTACCCTATAAATGCCATATGTTATTAAAGGCCCTTGACCTACAGAAGACCATGGAAACTTCATTGCATATAGTGTTCACAGCGAGATGGATAAAAAGACTAGGGTTGTGCCCAAGTACTTCTTGCCCCTGGGACCTGGGAGCTGCCCATGGGAATCCGTCTTACACGGAACAAGGGACAAAGGAAAACTTGGCTGTGGTCCCAGAGGAAACTTTATAATCCATTCAGAACTTTTAAAACAAATTTGTAAAATAATCTACTCTAGCTAATAAGTCAAAATAGTATAGAACTCTCAGTGTAAAAAAGTCACAGTTTCTCTCACTCTATCCTAACTGTCCTTTTCTCTAAAGCAGTCACTTTTAATATTTTTACTATTTCTTTGATGTTAATTTTCACATTTTTAAATAAAGTATTTTCCCTGGGAAACCACTCCCCAGGGGTGAAAATGAAAACAAAGCACAATTTAAAAAATAAATTTCATACCAGCCTATTGCTGATGGTTAAGGTACCTGGATCCCACATGGCTGATCCTGTGGTTCAAGTACCTGACACAGTGCCTTGAGAAACATGCCAGGCATGTGTGTGCGCATGCATGCCCAAAATTCCCAAAGGAGGGAGAAATGGAGGAGAAGGGATTATGACATGACTATTTCCCATGGGAGGTGCTTCCTCACTACCCCTCTGGAAAGCGCAAACATCCTCTAGCAAAATTTTTTTTTTTGAGAGGTTTTTTTTGCTATAGGGCACGTGCGCTCGCCAGACAGACAGAAAGAGACAGAGAGATAGAAAGTGAGAAATCACCCCCCAGGGGGGATGGCCACGCCGCAATCCCTTCTCCTCCATTCTCCTCTCGGGATCTTGGGCACGCACGCACATGTGCCCGGCGTGAGTTTAAGCCACCGGGTCCGGGACACGAACCGCGGTCGACCACGTGGGAGTCCAGCGACATAGCCATTCGCTAACTGCTGGTCCCTCCTCTAGCAAAATTTAAAAAAAAAATTCAGCGAGTGTGTGTGGCCAGCGATTTTTGTAGATTTCCATTTGTGACTAAGTGGATCATCATATACCATTTGCTGTGACCTTTGCCTTGGTAGTGAGATGGGCTCATCTTATTAATCAACATTCAGGCTCCATGAGAGAGATTTGAGGAGATAGATAAATTTCAGAGAGCTTTTCATCACGAATCATTATATTCTTAAACTTTTGCTTCATTCCAATACCCTCTGTAGTTAATCAACATGTCCACGTGGCTTTCTTTGGTTGATGGTCTTTAAGATGATGTTAGGATAGAGAAAGGACAGCTTCTTATTGGGAAACCTCATAAGACCTGGTTACATTAAAACACCCTTTATAACTCTCCTCGAGAACCCAATTTCTGGGCTTAGTTCCAACTTCTGTTACTTACTATCTGGGTGGCCTTTAGTTTTCAATTCCATAATTCATTACCTCAGTTTCCCCATTTGAAAAAGAAGACCCAACCAGACCTGTTTTCTGTCTCTAAGTTGTTATAGTACATAATTAGAGTTTTACTTTTCTTTTTTGCCTAAATTTGCTTTTTTTTTTTTTAAATGTAAGTTGTACTCATTATTAACTAATCACAGTTAAGAAAGGGGCCAGCAGGTGGCATGGTGGTTGGAGGCACTGGATTCCCACATGGCCAACCATGATTTAAATCCTGGACCTGGTGGCTTGCTTTCTCACTTTCCCTTTTTCTCTCTCTCTGGCCAAATTAAAAAATAATAATAACAAATGGAATTAAATAAATATTAAAAAAGAAAGGGAGTGGTAATCATCATCATCTATCAACAACAGTAATAGTAGCTTACATTAATTAAATGATTTCTGTACATTGAGAACTCTGCTAAGTGATTATTTTAAATATAAGGAGACTTGAAAACATTTATGAGAAATGTAATTGAAGTATGAGTTTATTTTGGTGCAAAACAAATTAATTTTTTTTTAGAGGTTTTTGCCTTCAAGCACATGTGCTCATGAGAGAGACAGACAGTCAGACACAGTGAGAGGGAAAGTGCGAAATCACTTCCTGGGAGATGGCCACGCTACAATCCCTTCTCCTCCATTCTCTTCCCAGATCTTGGGTATGTATGCACATGTGCCTCACATGATTTTCAAGCACCGTGTCTGAGACTTGAACCACAGTTGGTCATGAGGGAGTCCAGCAATATAACTGCTATACCTCTGCTTGTCCCAAAGCAAAAATTTTTGAAATCTATACATAGTTTAGTTATAATGCATATTTCTTATGAACTTTTGAAGATCCTCCCCCTTTATACTCACAACAATACTTTGTAGCAAGTAATTTCATTACATTAGCTTCATTTAATGTGTAAGGGAACTAAGGTATAGGGAAACTAATGTGGGTTTGTCTCACTCTGGAGCCATTGTTAATAACTATTGTAGACTGCTGCCTTTCTGAAGGAAGGTAGGAAGACAAAGCATTTATGGACCAACCTCTGCTGCTCCTAACCCAGGACTACCGAACTTCAGTGGCTAGATAACTAGATAGAATTTCTTGGGATTTAGAAAGAAATGTAGTGGTTATGGAGCCTAAAACTTGATTCACACGTGAGAAAATTGATGGAAAGAGGTTGCTGACTTGCTCAAGTTACATATATTACAGGACTTCTCTGTCAGCAATTATTTTAAAATACCTTTTCTAGTCAATATCAGAGCTCACAAATTGTTACTAACAAAGTGTTCTGCTTCTATAATATGGGCTTTCTTTCTTTTTTTTTAAAGAGAGATTTTTGCTACTGGGCATGTACACTTGCCAAAGAAACAGAAACAGACATAAAGCAAGAGATCACACCAGGGGGGTTGGCCTTCTGCTCTTGGGATTTTGAGCTCGCAAGCAAATGCACCCAGTGTGTTTTAAGTCACCAGGTCCAGTACTAGAACTGCAGTCGACTCCATGGGAGTCCAGCAATGTAACCATTATACCATCTGCTGGTCCCACAATATGGGTTTTCAGTGATGAATATAACTGTTGAAAGTGCTTTTTTTCTTTTCTTTTTTTTTTTTTTTTTGATATGGTTACTTTTCATTTCAAGAACTGAAGCATAGTTTCCACATCAGTACCTATCCTCTAGCTTTTCAGCCATTCTTCTAGTTTGCATGTGGGCTTATCATTGTTCTTCCCAGTGTATGCTGTTGATATACTCTGATATCTTCTATTATCTATTACTTCTGATTCTTCTGTTATCTTCAATTTGATGTTGAGCTCATATAGTTGATTTAAAATTTCATTTATTATACTGTAAATTTCTAGAATTTTCGTTTGATTTTTAAATAGTTTCTATTTTTCTGTTGAGATTTCCTATCTGTTCATTCATTAGGCTAGTATCCACCATTGATTATTCAAATATACTTACAATAACTGCTTTGAATAAATTGTCAGTACAATTTATCTGGGTCATCTTAAGATTGGTTTCTGTTGAATGCCTTTTTTCTTTGATTATATGTCATGTTTTCCTATTTGCTGGCATGCCTAGTAATATTTTATCCCTTTTTTGAGAGAGAGAGAGACAGAGACAAATGTAAATATTTTTGACAGGGTATCATATGTTACAATTTTCCTGATCTAGCCTCTTAATTATCCAGAACTATAAGGTTTCATGCACAACTATGCTTGGCATGGTAAGGTTGGTCTGAGAACTAAACTCAGGCCTCTCGTGGCTTCCAGACTCCCAAAGGTGGCACTATTTGTGCATCACTGTGGATGTGCCAGGTAATTTTTCTTGCTGAATACTGGACATTGCATTAGAAACACTTTGTGATCCTGTTTTATGTCTTTTAAAAAGTGTTGATATTTACTTTAGTAGGCAATTTAATTATTGGTCCTTAGAACTTGTAGAAGCTTGGGGCCAGAAGGTAGCATGGTAGTTAAGGGCACTGGACTTCCACATGACTGACCGTGGTTCAAATCCTGGACCTGGTGGCTTGCTTTCTCACTTTCCCACTCCCATCTGTCCCTCTCTGGTCAAATTTGAATAAATAAATAAGTAAAATAATCAAAAGAAAAAAAAAACTTGTAGAAGCTTATTTTTGTACTTCATTTAAAAGGTCAGTGAAAAGTCCAAGATGTTTCCCTTATGGAAAACCCTCTGTTTTAATAAAGACCCACTATTTTAAAGAGATTCAAATTACAAACACCGTCTCTCTTTTGGATTTTGTACGGGCTTGGTATGAAGCTTTGTTAGAATATATCTAGAATTGATCTGACTCCAGGGCCTACAGTAACCTGAGGGTACTCAAGATGCTTTCAGGAATCTTCAAACTATTTTCAAAATAATTTAAAGCTATTACTTGGTCTTTTCTTGTATTTACATTGGCATTTATAACGTAGAAAGTGAGAATGTGCATGTGCTCACCAGACAGAGACAGAGAGATAGAGAGGAGAGAGAGAGGAAGAAAGCTCTCTCCAGTGGGGTGTGGTCATGCCAAATCCTTTCTCTTTCACTTCTCCATCCTGTTGTGATTTGGTGTGTGCATGCACACAGCTGGCATGTTTTCAAGTTGTCAGGACCAGGATTCAAACAAGTTAACTATGTGGGCTCCAACTCCCGGACAACTAGGCTGTGGAGGTGGCTCGGTTTTAATTTTTAATAGATCAGTATGATAGGTTAAACCACATAAATGAGACCAGCAGATGGCATAATGGTTACATTGCTGGACTCCCACATGGCCAACTGTGGTTCAAGTCCTGGACCGGGAGGTTTGAAATTCATGCTGGGGGTGTGTGTATGCTTGCTCCAAATTGTGAGAAAATGGAGGAGAAGGGATTGTGGAATGGCCATTCCCCCAGAGGTGATTCCTTGCTTTCTGTCTCTGTCTGTCGCTCTAGTGAGCACATACGCGCTATAGCAAAAACCTCTTTTTAAAAAACTCACATAAACAAAAGCTCTTTAGGGCCATCAAAAAGTATGAAAGAATTTTGAGACTGAAATGTTGAAGACCTGCCTTCAGGGATGTCTTGCATCCAGGAGGTAGACTTCTACTATTTCAACTGGATGCCCAATTTCTTAGGAAATATTTTCAAATTCTCCAATGATATCACTAGAATGCTGAGCACCCTATATTCTCTGAACTCCTTCACTTCCTGTCTCTCCTCCCTTCTCATACTGGCCGAACTGCTCTTCTGGAGGCTTTGGGCAGTCTTCCTCTGCACATGCCCAGGATCAGGTGATTTTTATTTATTTATTGTTTAAAGAATTAATTATTTCATTTTATTTATTACTATTATTATTATTTTTAAATTTTAAAAATAATTTATTTAATTTTATTTATTCATTAATTTATTTTAATTTGAACAAAGAGAGACAGAGAGAGAGAGAGAGAGAGAGAGAGAGAGAGAGAGAAAGTGAGAAAGTAAGCTACCAGGTCCAGGACTTGAATCATAGTCAGCAATGTGGGAGTGTCCAGCATTTTAACCACCACGCCACCTGCTGGTCCCCATATTTTAAAATTTGCTATAGGGCACATGCACGAGAGAGAGAGAGAGAGAGAGAGAGAGAGAGAGAGAGAGAAAGTAAGCTACTAGGTCCAGGACTTGAACCATAGTCAGCAATGTGGGAGTGTCCAGCATTTTAACCACCACGCCACCTGCTGGTCCCCATATTTTAAAATTTGCTATAGGGCACATGCATGAGAGAGAGAGAGAAAGAGAGAGAGAGAGAAAGAAAGAGAGAGAAAGTGAAAAAGTAAGGTGCCAGGTGTCCAGGATTGAAACCACTGTCAGTCATGTGGGAGTCCAGGGCCTTAACCACCACACCACCTGCTGGCCCTGATTTTTATTTATTTAAAATTTTTTTATTTATTACTACTATCTTTAGTTTTGTCACAGAGTGTGTGCACTCACCAGAGATAGACAGACAGAGAGAGAGCATCCCCGCCCCCCTGCCATGGGGGATGACCATATTACAATCCCTTCTTCTCCAGTCTCCTCAAGGTTTTATACACACACACACTTGACATGAGGATTTTTTTTAAAATAATAATTACTTTTTTAAGAAATAATTACTTATTTAATTTTATTTATTTATTATTTTAATTTGCTATAGGGCATGTGCACTCACTAGAGAGAGAAAGCCAAGTCTGGGACTCAAACTGTGGTCAGCCATGTGGGAGTCCAGCGCCTTAACCACTACACCACCCACTGACCCGGTATTAGGTGATTTTTAAAGTGAAGCTTTTATCTTGCAAGGATGAAAGTGCGGTTCAAGTAGGATTCAGGCAGTAGGGTTTGTTTTGCACTGGGTTCAAGAATTATTCTAGGGAAGTGTCCTGGGGTGCCAGGAAAACTTTCTTGAGCTCAACTGCTTGATGTCAGGAATCATCTCCTGAAGCCAGTGCTTGGGCTCTGAGCCGTCCTCCAGAAGGCTTCCTTGCTCTTCAGTGGCCTTCACTTCTGTATTGTTGTTCTCATCAGACCGAATTATGAGAAGACTCATTCCTGTCTGTTTTTCTATATTTTACCCTGACTGTGAGCTCCCAGAAGAAGGGAGTCACACCAGTCCCGCTCCTTGGTGTACCTACCCTCTGTCCCTGGCGCACGACCCAACAGACACATGGAACCCGATACCTCTTTTTCAAATCAGTGAGTACAAGGCTGTGTATTAGAGGTTCAGAGAAATGCTTCTGGCCTGAAGCTCATAAGGAACTTTTCTCCTAAGTCCACATTAGCTCAACGTTTCCATTAGAAAGCAAATGACAAAAATATCCCAGTAATGAAGACCAGTGATTCCGAGAAAGTGCCAGTGATATCAAGGAAAGGGTTGTTTGACGTGGAGAAATGCCAAGCACCCCAGGAGGTAGGATACGAACAGCTCTGCTGGTGCCAAGAATTTCTTTAAAACCAAGAGGTCTTTATTGTCAGATGCTTTGGGCAAATGAAGCCTTTGATGAAGGTGTGTCCCTCCCACAGATGACACGAAAGATGACATGGTAGATGTGCTCTCATGCCACATGAAAAACACCTGTAGAAAGAAGTATCAACATTCGAAAATCCTATTCTCTATCTCCCTCTTTCGTTAGGATTTATTATAGTATTGGCTGTTCATTTGTAAGCAGTTATTACGCACTGCAGAGGGCTTGTTGGGGTATATAACATTTAGTGGGCATGGCAGGCACTGCTCTATGGGAGCTTGTTGGGTAGCTGGGGACACAAGTCATGGGCACAGGTGGCTTACACAACAATGGCACAGGGGTTAGACACATAAACAAGGCCAAAATTCTATGAAATTGAAGGCCCAAGCAACATGGGATCTGGGGAAAAGGAAACAAGATTTTTTTTTTTTTTTTTTTGTAAGAGAGATTTTTGCTATAGGGTATGTGTGCTTGCCAGAGAGACAGAGACAGAGAGACAGAAAGCCAGAAATCACTCCCCAGGGAGAATAGCCATGCCACAGTCCCTTCTCCTTCACTCTCCTCTCAGGACTTTGGGTACACATGTACACACACCAGACGTGAGTTTCAAGCCTCCAGGTCTGTGACTCGAACCGCAGTTGGCCATGTGAGAGTCCAGTGACATAATCATTATGCCATTTGTTGGTCCTGAAAGGAGACGAGATTAATGTTATTATGGGAACTGTTTCTGGAAGACCTGGATTTTGGTACATACATTGAAGAATATAGAAGCTGTAGACTAAAGAAGAGAAATAATGGGATTTGAGGGTAGGCATGCTGGAGAAAGGAATGAAAGTATAAAAACACTAAGATGGAAGTGGCAAAACATTTGTCCAGAACACAGTCAGGATGGTAGGGAATGGATACAAGATTGCAGAAGGATGATCTGTGGAAAGGCGGGGGCTGCGGGGAACCAAGATGTGGTTGGAGAGTCTTGACTATAGACTGAGAATTTAGAATGGGTATGTCCAGTAACTGGGAGGCACTAAGAGGAAATTTGCCGTGTGAAAAATAGAATTTGAGAAGGGACTTTCTGGCGCAGAGAGATGAAGGCACAAAGCCTGAACTCATTAGAGGTTGGAGATTACCTTGGACCTTGTAATCATTTTCAAGCAGTGCTAACCAGTAAAAATATAATGCAAGCCGGGTAGGTAATTGCATTCACATTGAAAAATTAAAAAAAAAATAAAGAAAATTAAAATATTTATTGTTAGAGGCTAAATTTTATCTTGGTATATAAAAATATAACAGATAAACATGTGATCAATAGACAAATTTGATTGTGATTGATTCATTGCCAGAGGGCATGTGTGCTGGTGAGAGAGAGCAAGAGAGAATGAGAGCAAGCGAGCGAGCGAGTGAGCATGCACGGGAACGTGAAAACTCACCCCATGGGGCATGGTCATGTGGCAGTTCTTTTCCCTCCATTTCTCCATCCCATCAGGATTTGGGGCATGCACACACATGTGCCTGGTATATTTTTCTGGCTGTGGGGGTCTGGGATTCAAACCACTCAGTAGCCCAATCAATAAAATATTTAACTTTTTAAAAATAAGTATTTGAATTTCAGTGTGTATTCACACTTACAGCACATACCAATTTGGATGCTAAATGTTCCTTGGAAGGGACCTGCGTGGTGGCACAGTGGGCCATATAATGCTCTGTGAGACTGACCCACATGGGAAGGTGCCGGGTTCACATCTGTCGGCCTCCCTGAGTACACCAGGTGCATGTGTGCCTATGACCAGGAGAGCTGTAGCCTCAGGGACCTGTTGGAGATGCTGTCTCTCTCCATCCCTTTTGTTGATGGAAGAAATAAATATATTCTTTTTTTTAAAGAATTATTTTATTTAACTTTATTTATTATTATTATCATTGTTATTTTCCAGTTTGATCAGAGAGAGACAGACAGAGAGAGGAACTAAGAAAGCAAGTCACCAGGTCCGAGACTTGAACTGTGGTCAGCCATGTGGGAGTCCAGCACCTTTAACCACCATGCCACTTGCCAGCCCCAATAAAAATATTCTTTATCAGAGGGCCCGCAGATGGTGTAGTAGTTATATTGCTGGGCTCTCACAAGGCCAACCACAGTTTGAGTCTCAGATCTGGTGGCTTGAAACTCATGCTGGGCACATGTGCATGCAGGCCCAAGATCCTGGGAGGAGAATGGAGGAAAAGGGGTTGCAGTGTGACCATCCCCCCGGGGGGTGATTTCTCATTTTTCCTCTCACTGTATCTGTCTCTCTCTGGTGAGTGCACATGCCTTAAGGCAAAACCTCTTTAAAAAAATGTGTGCATGTATGTATATATGTATTTTTTCTATTGGAAATATTTAATCTACATAAAGATTTGATCAAATTTGTGGTTGAAAAAGTAGATTCACATGTTCATATTGTTCCAAACGTGCTTAAAATTTTCCCAATAACTGAACTAAGTATCAGTCATTAAGTTTAAATTAATTAAAATGTAAGATAATTAGTCCTCCATGGTAGTAGCTGTATTTTAAGGGTCCAATAGCTTCAAGTGGCCAGTGGCTACCATATTGGTCAGGTCAGGATTAGAAACTTGTTCTGGGGTAACAGCTGGAAATAGGAGCTTGGCTGGAGGATCCCCCATCAGAATGGTGCATACTCTGATGTGCTAAAGAGCAGAGTAAATTCCTTTACTTGTTCAGAAAGAGCAAATCAAGGTGGTCTCCTTGTGTCTAAAAAGGTATGTCATAAGTTCCCTAAGACAGAGACAAATTCAGCTCACTTTTTCTTTTTTATTCTTACCCAGTACAAGGCCTGATTTGTCATAAGTGCTTGTTAGATACTGACTTCAGAAAAACACTTCACTTTATTTTTATTTTTTTAAAGAATATATTTATTTACGTATTTATTTTTAATTTGACCAGACAGGAAGGGGAGGGGAGGGGAGAAGAGGAGAGAGGAGGAGAGAGGAGGAAGCTTCCAGGTCCAGGACTCTAACAGCCATTGGCCATGTGTGAGCCCAGTGCCCTTAACCACCACACCACCTGCTGGTCCCTACTTCACTTTAACTCGAATTCTTTTCAACCTTTTCAGAACACACTGGGGGCAAGGTGGTGTTATTTGTCTGACTTACAAATGCATGCCTATCTTGTCATTATCAGAGAGATCGCAGAGCAGAGTGACAACATGCCTGACTTCAGAGTTTCTGTGGACGTTTCAGGACCCTGAGTGAAAGAACATGAGCAGAAACTCAGAAAAGCAGGCCGAGTGGAGCTGGGGACTCTCCTCTTTCCTCTTCTAGCTCTTCATCTTCCCACCCTGTTTCTTCCTCCCTGGTTTTATAGTTCATCTGTGCAATGAACACAGCTCATTGCTCCACAGCTTCAAACAGATTTGAGAACTTCTGGCCTTGTCCTATTATTTGTGTGAGAGCAGACTTCCTTACAGAAGTCCCTGGGCCTCTTTTGAATAACTACAAAGAGTGAGTGGGTAGCCCTGACACCTGCCATGCCATTTCAATCACTGTTGGGCCCCATGAAATGACTGTACTTCCTGGGGTCTGTTTTTGGCACTCATGAACTGTCATGCAAAGCAACCTCCATGTGCTATATGTATTATTTACACACTTTAAGACTTATTAATGTTCAATGCCATAAGGTGCATGTGAGCGAGCAAGCGAGAGAGAGAGAGTAAAAGCACTCCCCAGTACTGCCTGGTCATGTCACAATCCTTTTTCTCCACTTTTCCATCCAGGCAGGATCATAAGTTCTGGAAAGTCTAGTTGTCTCTTCTTGGCATCTAATGAGAGGATTTGAACATAGTAGGTTTCTACTCTAACCTGACTAATTAAAGATACTAAGCATTGGGCACACATGCAGGTACCAGGGTATTTTCCAACCCATTGGGGATGAGTCTTTAACTCTGGTCAGCTCTGTGGGATCCTGTGTCCTCTCTGCAGCAGTTATCTGTGCTACAGGGCCAGCCCTTAATGTTGATCTTTTAAGGGCCAGCAGGCGGTGTAGTGGTTGAGATGCTGGACTCTGACATGGTTGACAGTGGTTCGGGTCCAGACCCAGTGACTTGAAATTCATACTGGACATGTGTGCATGCATGCCCAAAATCTTGAGAAGATAATGGAAGAGAAGGGATTGCAGCATAGCCATCCCTCCTGGGAGTTGATTTCTCACATTCTGTTTCTCTGATGAGCACATGTACCCTATAGCAAAACTCCATTTTTAAAAAATTGCTCTTTTAGGGCCAGCAGGTGGTGAAGTAAAGGTACTGGATTCTGACATGGCCAGCTGTGGTCTGAGTCCTGGACCTGGAGGCTTGAAAATCACACTGGGTGCATGTGCTGTGTGCCTCAAATTCCAGGAGAATAGAGGAGAAGGGATTGTGGTATGGCCATTCTACTTGGGGGGTAATTTCTCACTTTCTATCTCACTCTCTCTCTCTGTCTCTCTCTGACAAGCGTATGTACCTTATGGCAAAAAAAAAAAAAAAAAAAAAAAAAAAAAGTACGGTTTTGGGTTTACAGAATAATTGAACAGGTAACACAGAATTCCATACACCTTCCTCCACCCATTGAACCCCAGTGCACAGGTTGATCTATAAACACCTTGCATTGTCATGATATATTTGTTGAAACTAATTAAATGATATGAATACATTATTATTAGCTGGAGTCCATCATTTACATTAGGGTTCACTCTTAGCATTGTTTGCTTCTATGGCTTTTGACAAATGCATAATGACGTGTATCCACCATTACAGTCTCATACAGAATCATTTTGCCACCCTAAAATCACTAGTGCTTTACTTATTTAAGAAATCAAAAGGACCATCATATTTTGTGACATAGGAAAATGATGTGAAATTCAAATTGCAGAGTCCATGAAGTTTTATGGGGATATAGTCACACCCATTTGTTTACGATGGGTGTTTTTGCTCTACAACAGAATGGAGTAGTTATAACAGGAATTATCTGGCCTACGAAGCTGAAAATATTTACTATTCAGACCCTTACAGAAATGTTTGCTGACCCCTAGTCTAGATGATAAGTCCTGGAAAGTCCCAGTTTTCTCTTCACAGCATCTAACAAGGGGATTTGAACATAGTAGGTCTACTCTAACCTGACTAATTAAAGATACAAAGGATTGGGCTGGCTTCGTGGCGTGGTGGTTAATGAAGCTCATATGGCAAACCACACAGTTTGAGTCCTGGTCCTGGCTGCTTGAAAAACAGCTGGATATGTACGTGTGTGTGCCCCAAATCCTGACAGGATGGATAAATGGAGAAGTGGAGGTTGTGCGACCACGCCCAGTTGGGGGGTATTTCTCCCACTCCCTCTCTGTCTGTCTCTTTGTGTTTTTCTAGTGGGTGCACATGCCCCCTGGCAACAAAAAATGACAAAGATGTGGAGTGTCTTCTCTGAAACATGAGCCCTTATTTCCGTGGTCAGCTTTCTCCTAGGACCCTAGAATCTTTTCTACCATTTTACTAGCAGGTCTTTATCACTTATGTCTTGATTAAAAAAAAAAAAAAGTGACTCTGGCAAGAGGGATTCAGTTTATTTACTCATAAATCATAAAATTGTGGGTCAAAGACTCATTCATTGGTTCATCTATTGTTTCTCCCTTCCTCTGACAGACACTCACTTAGTGTTAGGTTTTCGGTGTGAGCAGTGCTGAACAAAGCAGCTCCAGGGACCAGCAGATGGCGTAATGGTTATGTCACTGGACTCCCACATAGTTGACTGTGGTTCGAGTCCCAGACCTAGTGGCTTAAAACTCACACCAAGTGCGTGTGTGTGCCCAAGATCCCAAGAAGAGAATGGAGAAGAAGAGATTGTGGCATGGGTCCTCCCTCTTGGGTGATTTCTCATTTTTTGTCTCTCTGTCTCTCCAGTGAGTATATGTGCCCTATAGCAAAAATTTCTTTAAAAAAAGGCAGTTTCAGTCTTTAAGGAGGTCAGGAACGAGTGTGGATGATTGACAGGTGAGACCACAGCTGTGCTGCAGTGCTGTAAAAGTGCTGTACGACTCAGGTACCAGGTAGGAGCATCATAGATGCAGGAATCATAGAACCCCCATCATTTATTTTACAAGTATTTAGTAGCTACCTGTTAAAGGTCAGGTACTGTGCTAGGTGGTGGGAGTGTGATGGTGGGCAAGGCAGATCTAAAGAGCTTTGAAGTCTAGCTTATATTTATCATAAATGTAGGTGGGTCTTGGGGGCCATATAATGTAATGCTCTATCCAATAAAAGAATCCTTGCTACAGCTTTTTTGGTAAGTACCATTTAGGTTAATGTGGTCTGTCTCCAGTGATATGAAGCTCATGGTTTAGTTAATGTCTAAGTTGGATAATTATAAATGTTGGGGGCCAGCCAGTGACTTGGTGGTTAAGGAAGCTGCATTCTCACATGGCTAACTGCCTGGCTTGAGTCCCAGACCCAGCAGTTTGAAACACATGCCAGATGCATGTCCATGTATGCCCAATAGGAGAAAGGAGGAGAAGGGATTTGAGGTGTGCTTTCTCACTTTTTTTCTCTTTCTCTCTGGCAAATGTATGCACATTCTTGCAAATTAAAAAAAAAAAAATTTAGTTGTGGAACCAGCAGATGGAGTAATGGTTACATTGCTAAATTCTCACATAGTTGACAATGGTTCAAGTCCTGGACCTGCCAACTTAAAACTCATGCTGGGCACATGTGTGTGTATGCCCAAAATCCTGAGAGGAGAATGGAGAAGGGATTGTGATATGGCGTCTCCCTTGGGGAGTGATTTCTTGCTTTCTGTCTGTCTCTCTGGTGACTGCATGTGCTCTATAGCAAAAAAATCTCTCTCTGTAAAAAAATGTTGGTTGTTATGCTTTATTTATTTATTTATTTATTTAGAAGCTTTTATTTTTTTAGGTTTTTGTCATAGGGCATGGCACGTGTGCTTGCTAAGGTGAGACAGAGAAGCAGAGATAGGGAAAGTAAGAAATCACACCCTAGGAGATGACAACACCACAATTATTTTTCGTCCATTCTCCTCCTGTGATTTTGGGCATGCATGCACCACACCTGGTATGACTTTCAAACCACCAGATCTGGGACTTGAACCAGGGTTGGCTGTGTGGGAGTCTAGAGCCTTAACACCACGCCACCTGCTGTCCCTGAAACTTTTTTTTCTAATGCCATAGGGTTGGTTCACATGCATGTGGCAACAGGAGAGAGAGAAAGAAAATAAGAACTCTCCAATAGGCCTTGTCCTGAGGCAGTCCTTTTTTCTCCAATTATCCATCCTGTCAGGATCCTGGGCAGTCATGCACATGCCTGGCGTGTGTACCACTGGGGCTGGGACTTGATCCTTGGTCAGTTGTGTGGAATCTGGCTTCTTTTGTGCTGTGCTTAACTGCTGCTCTGTGGCACTCTCCTGTTATGCTTTCTCCTGAGTGAAACTTTGCCTCTTCACAGCAATCATATATCTCAGGGTTGAAAGTTTCTGCTAGAAAATGTCAACTCATTTTTTTAGGGGATAAAAAGAAAAAAAATGTATTAACATTTATTAAAATGTAAGCTACAGGAAAATAGGGATTTTTGTTTACTAATTTACTCAACACACAGTTTGGCATGTATTTTAGGATTAGTCCTTGTGTTAGGATTAATGTCTGAAATTAAAACAGAACGTGGTTCTAGAAGGAGGCCAGATAGTGTCGCAGTAGTCAGGGAGCACTCTGTAAGGCTGACCCACGTGGGAAGGGCCGGGTTTGCATCTGGAAACTCCCTGGACGTGGGTGTGCATGTTTCCGTGATCTGAGGCTGGCTGGAACTGGGGTTGATCATTGGGGTGTCTGTCTCTTTTTCTCGGTCTCTCACTCATGGAAGAAAAAAATAAATAAACTTTTTGTTTGTTTAAGGAACATTGTTCCATAGCTTTGTAAAATTCTGGGAACTTCTGACCTCTTCCTGTTATTTCTGCAGGGAGCCAGAAATAAAAGGTTTATTATTTCTACTAATAAATAGTAAAGAGTGTGCATGCCTGGATGAGTAACTAAAAATAATCATACACTGGTCATAGAGTATCAGGCTTTTTAATATCTCATTTCTTTCTACAGTGAGGTGACAGTATTAGCTAATTCCCATTTTACTGGTGGGTCAACTAATGTTTGCATAACTGAATGAAGCTAACAGATTTGTTATGTAGTAAAACTTAGGCTACCACTTTCTTTTCACCTCCTCCTGGCCAGTCGTCATTCCTGCCTGTACCCTGGAGGCTTGGGGTGCGTGGACACCACAGATTTTTCTACCATGGCACAGGAAAGGAAATGAACAAGGGCAAGCAAAGGTAGTTTGAGGGAATATTTTAACAAAGACTGAATGATCCTTGTGGCACCTTTGAGCCCAGGGGCCCTCTCTTGGGACCATCTGTGGGCAAGCCACACGTATTAAGGACAGTGACACAGCTGTGTTAATAGACCACGGAGGCCAGTTCCTCGTTTGCTCTCAAAGCCATCCTTCACCTTGCCCTGCTCCCCACCCTTTAAAAGTAATTTTGTTTTCAAGCTCACAAAGGATGGGGGGAAAGAGATTGGGAAAGTGAGAAATCATCTCCTAAGGGGGGTGGCCGCACTGCAATCTCTTTCTCCTTCATTCTCCCCTTGCGATTTTTGGGCATGTCTGCAAGCACTGAGTGTCTAGGACTCGAACCACACAGTCTGCCATGTGGGATCCAGCCACCTTAGCCACCACGCCACTGGCTGGTCCTGCCTATTTTTTTTTTTAATTTTTGTTTTCTTTCTTTATTTTAAAAATTTATTTGTTTATATTTTCTTACATTTACTTTACATATCAAAAAATTTTTGCTCATATGCCGTAATTCTTGAGTTAATGAACATATTTCAAAATTTCAAGAAATTCTCTGAATTTTAAAGATAACTTTCAAAATATTTGTTATAACTTTGTGACTCTATAACAGAAACAGTATGGTTATAGATATTTTTGAGAAAATATTTACATGTCAACTACTCTGTTGAGAAGCAAATATCTACCTGATGTTTTAGGTCTCATAGAAAAATTTATTTCACAGGATCCCTTGTCAACTGGCTCCTGGATGTGAGGTCAATAGGACACATTGGCAGAGAAGGGCAGAAGCCAAGATATTCCCGCCTCCCCTCACCTGCCTTGGGTGGCAGTTTTGGCAGGGGCTGTCTCCTGAGGCCCCAGGTTTTGCAAGGTTGCCTCTCACTCGGTGGGCCCAGCTCTGAGTGGCCGTAGTTCTAGCTTCAGCCATACCCTTCCAGCATATGAGTTCTGACAACATCACCATCTCCTGCCCAGCAGAGCCTAGAGATGGACCCACATCCTGTGGTTCCAGTCCCTGGGTGGCCTCACCATCTTGTGTTGGGCTCCAAGCTCTTTCATCCTCTGCATAACCAACTAATTCTTTGTCTTACATTCCCTCTGCTGAAAGATTTTGCCTTTCTGTTCCCTCACTAGCTCAACCTGGCCAATGTACAGTTAAGCCAACTTTCAGAAGATTTAGATTTTGTGTGCTTAAAGTTATGAGGCCAGCTGGTGGCATGGTAGATGAGGTGCTGGACTCCCATGTGGCTGGCCTTAGTTCAAGTCCTGGACCTGGCAGCTTGTTTTCTCACTTTCTCTCTCTCACACACATGCCCTATAGCAAATTAAAATCAATCAATCAATCAATGCTAGCTAGCAGGTGGCATGGTGGTTAGGGCACTGGATACTCCCACGTGGCCAACCATGGTTCAAGTCTGTGGCTTGCTTTCTCACTTTCCTTCTCTTTCTCTGGTCAGATTTAAATGAATGAATCAATAAAATAAAATAAAACACTAAAAAAGACCATTTTTGACCTCCCTAGCTAAGAAAAGTAATAAATGATTACATATATAAATATATCTTTATTTATATATTGGATACACACACACACACACACACATATACACGTACACTCATTGGACAGCTTACATGTGATTCAGGATCCATGATCCTCTCCACTGTGTCTGCCTCCTTGTGGTAGGGCCTCGGAGCCTTCCCCGGGGTGCTCTGACAGGAGAGGGGAGACTGTAAGAATCCTACTTGGGAAGTGTTAAGGGCCAGTCTCAGTGGTGCATCGCGCTTCCATTTTCTGTTCTGTGTGTCTGTCATGCAGGTATCAGCAGCTTCTTATTTCTGGCCTGGTCCATTGACCAAATCTTTGAGGGAAGCTGATTTATTTCATCTCATTGTGGGTCCAGGAGGAGGAGATAGGTTATGTGATCACTCAGTCTTTACTACACTGGTGTACTGAGAAGACTCTCAAATATCTGGTTAAGTTGTCCTGTGTGTGTAGATTACTCTCCACCTCTTATCCCTCCCATTCATTCTTCTAGTCTTGCCTTGTTCAGGGGTAGCTCGATTGAAAGACATGCATTGAAATCTAGTACACAGTGATGCCTAGTCTCTGGGGGAAAGCATGAGATATAGATGAATATATTTTTAACCAACCGATTTTACCAAAGCATGCCTTCATAAGGTGGCATGGACAGACTGGTGAGACCTAGAACAGCCTTTCAGATACTCCAGCGAGGCTACAAATCTCTCCCCTGTGTGAGGGAGAGCTGTACACTTTGCTGTTCAGAGCGGATCTCTTCAGTCGGCAGCATGGACGACGTCTGGGAATGTGTCAGAAATGCAGTTCTGGTCCAGCTTTACTGAATCCGACCTGCAATTTAACAAGATCCTTGGGTAATTTGTATGCACATTAAGTTTAATTCATTAAGTTAAGACTTTCTCCGCTGGTGTCCTAGGCTTCCTGTGTGGGACTTGAGGATATGGGATATACTGTGCTATTTCCTGGCTTAGGAAAATCCTGTCTGAGCTTCCATGGGGAGGACTCCCTATTGCCAACAATAGAAAGATGAAATATAGAGAGAAAGAAAAAGAGGAAGAATGAAGGGAGAGAGGCAGGTTCACCAAGTTCATCTAGCCAGAGTGGGCTCTGGCCAGAAATGCACACACTATCCAGGGATGGAACTCCCAAGCTAGCTGCTTAGCCCTGAGATACCCGCCCCCCTAAAGCCAGTGGGGGTCCTTGCCTCATGCATAAGCAACAGGAAACTGCCTGTTCAGGTTGGGTTGTGGGCAATGGGGCAATTCTTGGCAATCTCTGAGAAGTCAAATTACGATTTTAATTTCTACCTGCCTTCTCTACCTGTACACAAATTTCTGTTTATCCTTAATCGGCTTATGCCAACTCTTCTGTGATTCCCTCATTCAGGAGCCCACCCCAGGTCTGCAGTACCCTCTAGACTGACCCTCTGGATCAGAAGCTCTGACATCTCTCCCACTGCCAGCCTCCTCTGCACCTTTTGATAACTCAGGCTGGCCTCTTACTCGCTTCCCTCTGCGCAGGGAGGAAGGTGCCAACTAGGTCTTCAGATGAATGCAGCACCCTTAGGTGCTGTGGGTAACAGCAGCTTAGATAACAACACAGGTGTTTCATCAGAGACCTCTGGAGTCCTCAGCAAAGCCTAGTGAGTCCATGAAGGCCGGAGAGAAACAGTGGAAGAGAAGCCAAGCGTTTTGTTCCTGTGTGGCTAGGTAGCCATGCTCTCCCTATGTGCAGTGCTTCATTATATGAAAATTGATTTGGCAAACACAGGATTCTTTTCTAGCCTAGGGCCCCCTTGGGTAACATAGGGCGGTAGTACCTTTATCCGATGACTGTTTGCATCAAGGGTGGGGAAGATCGCTCAGAGCTGTAGCTCTCAACTCAGGGGATGACGGTGAGGGTAGGCAGCTTTGCAGGTGTGTGTGTGTGTGTGCGCACATGTATGCGTGCACGTGTATGTGTGCATGCACAAGGACATGCGTTCCAAATTTTATGGGACTTCTGCTAAAGCCGAAAGACCAATGAGCACATATACTTTAAGAACACTTTACAATTACTCAGTGTTTCTAATTCACTTACCTTAAAATGCATTACCATGCTTGGGGCCAGCAGGTGGTGTGGTAGTTAAGGCACTGGTCTTTCCCAACTGTGGCTCAAGTCCTGGACCTGGTGACTTGAAAATCATGCCTAGTGCTTAGAAATAAACTACATTAATTATTAAAAAGAAAAGAAAAGAAAATCATACTGAGTGTGTGTACATGCTTGCCTAAAATCCTGAGAGGAGAATGGAAGAAAAGGGATTGTAGCTGGCCGTCACCCCGGGGGGTGATTTCTCACTTTTCCTCTCACTGTCTTTCTGTCTCTCTGGCAAGCACATGCACCCCATGGCAAAAACCTACCAGGAAAAAAAAAAAAAGAATTGCCATGCCTTAAAATATAACTGAATTAGTTTCTGTCACACATCATGCTTTCATTCATACAAAAAATATGTATAGATTCACTGCGTGTACAGAGATGAATAAATAAATGGTCCCTGTCCTATTTCTTAAAGCTTTGCTCACTTCGACCTCACCTGTTTATGGATTTGCCCAGTGGTCACCTGTCCTACCTCTACCTCACTCTTACCCCGGGAGGACTCTGTAGCCTTCTCTTTCCCTCCTTTTTAAATTAGTAGACTTTTTGGGGGGAGCAGTTCTAGGTTTACAGGAAAACACGAGCAGAAAGCACAGAGAATTCCCGCCTATTCCCCCTTCCTACCCCGTTGCTCTTGTTAGTGACATGGGCGTTAGTGTGGTGCATTTGGTACAAATAACAGTCATTCGTGAAACATTAACAGATGCCCACAGTTTCCATTAGGGGTTAAGTCCATGTATTACAGCTTCCATTAGGGTTTACATCCCTTGTGTTAGTTTCCATTAGGGCTTAAGTCCACTGTATTACAGTTTCCATTAGGGTTCATTCTTCACGTGTACATTCTGTGGGTTTTGACCAAGGTACGATGCACCCACCGCTGCGATAACGAACAGAATGCATCTCTCCCTAAACGCCACTGTCTGTACCTTTTTGTTCACTCATCCTGTCCTGCCGTTCCCGGCTCTGCCTGCTGCCTCCCTGCCCATGCGATAATAAAGTAATGTTAATGCATTTGGATTGAAATCAAAGTGTAGAATATATTTAGGTTACCTTGCCCCACCCCAGGATCTTGGCAGATTTACCACCCAGATGCTCTAAATCTTCACCAAACCTGACAGCCCATCCTCCCTGCCTACCCAGGGGAGAGACCCAGAGGAAAGATAAGTTAGGCTGTGTGTCTCTGGGTTCAGGAAGTTACCCAGAATCCAGCCTACCGAGGGCAATTCAGCTCTCTGCCGAGATGCCTCAGGCAACTTCCCAAGAAATGCCAGGATTTTAGAAATGGCTTTTCTTTAATCTTTGTGACTCATTCCTCCTGAGCCGGCATAGGTCCTTTAATGGAGTGTTTTGTGGATATAATTTTAGTGGTGCTACAATGTGTCTAATGAAGTGGTAATTTATGGGTGTGCAGGGTGCATGAGGCTACAGTGCGGGCCAGTTTGGTAAGTGCAGAAGTGAAGGGGAAGTCTCTTTCATTTAAAAGCGTTCGCCCCTCGACATTGCATGGTGGGTGCTGGGAAACCTATGGTTGGGAAAGATGCTAATGATACTTTTTATTTGATTGAAAAATGTATTTCCTTTATGAGAAAGAGAGAGAGAGAGAGACACAGATTTTTGGCAAGGTCTGCCTGTGTCCTGGTTCTCCAACCCCAGCCTCCCCATCAGCTAGTTTAGGTTGGCCTGGGAACTGAACCGAGGCCTCACACATGGCCTCCAGCCTCCCTGGTGGTAGCACTACGTGCGCCCTTACTTTTGGGCTTTCTTGGCTTTAAAAATCATTATTCCCGAACGACAAGCTGAGTAGACAGCAATCACCACACTTGGCAAGATTTGCAGACATCATGTTTCACCACGCAACCTGCTTCACTGGTCTTTGGAAAGCAATGAAAGCCCGTGGTCTGCAGGACTACCCCGGGCAATGGCCTTGGTTTCCTCCCAAGAGCTCCTGTGATGATGTTCCTCCTGTTCCAGATCCCAGAGAGATGCCGTCTGGTCCCTCTCAGGCACCTCTCCTACACGGCCCCTGGTAGCAGGTCCTCCTCAGACCTCCTCATACTAATTGCAATCATCTCTGTACTTGTCCATGGGCCCCGCTAGACCGTAGGTTTTTGTATACTCTTTCCATACTTGTTTCCTAATTTTGTGGTATATATGTCTCTCTGTATTTGCATACATACATATATTGGATCTTCATAAAGGTCATGGCATATTTTTGCATAGAAAAATGTCATGGGACCAGCAGTTGGCGTAATGGCTATGTTGCTGAACTCCCATGTAGCCAACTGCGGTTCGAGTCCCAGACCTGGTGGCTTAAACTCACGCGAGGTGCGTGTGCGTGCGTGCCCAAGATCCCAAGAGGAGAATGGAGGAGAAGGGATTGCGGCCTGGCCATCTTCCCTGGGGGTTGATTTCTCACTTTCTGTCTCTCTGTCTTTCTGGCGAGCACACGCGCCCTATAGCAAAAACCTCTCCAAAAAAAGAAAAATATGTCATGACCTTTCTGACAACCCAATAAAATAAAATAATGTATTTATACTTTTCAGTACTTGAAAATATACATAAATGACAGTCTTATAATGTTATTTTTTCAAAAAAAGATATACAACCCAATAAAATAAAATAATACATACTTTTTAGTACATGAAAATATGCATAAATGACAGTGTTACAATGTTCTTTTAAAAAAAAACTATTCATTTAATTTTATTATTTTTAAATTTTACCAGAATGAGATAGAAAGGAAGGGAAAGTGAGAAAGCAAATAGTCGGGTCTGGGACTCAAACCATTGTTGGCCGTGTGGGAGTCTAGTGCCTTAACCACCATGCCACCTGTTGGCCCCTTGCAATATTCTTTAATTGACTTTTCTTTTTTGCCACTTGATCTTTACATTTTTTTAAAATAAAAGAATGACTTATTTAATTTATTATTTTAAAAAAATTTGACCAGAGAGAGAGAGGAAGGGAAAGTGAGAAAGCAAGTCGCCAGGTCTGGATTTTGAACTGCATTCGGCCATGTGGGGTACAGTCCCTTAACTGACATGCCACCTGCTGGCCCAGACATGTATATTATTAATTTTTTTTGGAGAGGCGTTTTTGCTATAGGGCGTGTGCGCTTGCCAGAAAGACAGAGACAGAGACACAGAAAGTGAGAAATCACCTCTTCAGGGAGGATGGCCATGCTGCAATCCCTTCTCCATTCTCCTCTCGGGATCTTGGGCACGCATGCACATGTGCCCGGCGTGAGTTTAAGCCACCGGGTCCGGGACTCGAACTGCGGTCCACTACATCGGAGTCCAGAGACATAGCCATTACGCTAACTGCACTCTTTAAGTGCCCTTCCCCTACCCTCCACTGCTATTTGTCTGAAAAAGTCTTACTTTTATCCTTACATGAGTTTAGCTGGAGCATTGTGTGTGTGTGTGTGTGTATGTACAGGTATTTTTAAGAGAGAAACTTTTACTATAGGGCACATGCGCTCACTGAATAGACCGAGAGAGACAGAAAGTGAGAAATCACCCCCAGGAAGGATGGCCATGCCACAACCTCTTCTCCTCCAGCCTCCTTTGGGGATTTTGGGTACACACATACACACACACACACCCAGAATGAGTTTCAAGCCACTGGGTCTAGAATTTGAACTGCAGTGGGCCATGTGGGAGTCAGTGACACAACCATTATGCCATCTGCTAGTCCCAGATGGCTTAATGACTTTAACATGGAACTGAAACGCTAGCAAACAATAACATAAAGTGGGGAGGAAGGATCAATTGAAGCTGCTTAAGGTCCTTGTATTGTTACAGAAAAAAGAAGAGAGGGCCCCCAGTTCACGTCCTGGGTCCTCCTGGCACATGTCTGGCATGCTCACATGTAGCCAGGGTTCAGGCTGACTGAGGCTGGGGATGGAGCCACTGTGGGGACCCTGCTGGGGAGCCTGTCTCCCTCTCACTCCCTCTCTCTCTTGCTCATGGAGAAAAAAAACAAAAAAGAACTTCTAATGTATATATGTTAGCAGTAAAATAATTGAATATATATATTTTTGTGAGATTTTTGTTATATGGCATGTGTATGTACTCACTGGAGACACAGAGAGAGACAGAGAGACAGAAAAGAGAGAAATCACCCTCCAGAGGAATGGCCACGCTGCAATCCCTTCTCTTGGAATTTTGAGCAGGCAAGCACATGTGCCTGGTGTGAGTTTTAAACTGCTGGATCTGGGACTTGAACAGCAATTGACTATGTGGGAGTTCAGTGACATAACCATTATGCTATCTGATGGTCCCACAATAATTGAGTATATCGGGGAATATATACCTATATATCTATATCTATATCTATATATACTAGTCTATCTATATAGTTATATAGATATATAGATATAGTCTGTCTATATAGATATACATTTTCCCAAATTACTCCAATTATTATAGTTTAATTAATGCTCATATTTATTCCTTTTCCCTTTAATTTTGTTCCTTATCTATTATTCCTCCTATCTATTGGGTTGTCAAAGTCATGATGCATTTTTGCATAGGAAGCATAGAAAAATCTTTTTTTTTTTTTTTTTTTTGAGAGGTTTTCACTATAGGGCGCGTGCGCTCGCCAGACAGACAGAGAAAGACGTAGAGACAGAAAGCGAGAAATCACCCCCCAGAGGGGATGGTCACGCCGCAATCCCTTCTCTTCCATTCTCCTCTCGGGATCTTGGGCATGCATGCACACACACCCGGCATGAGTTTTTTTTTTTTTTTTTTTTTTTTTAGAGTTTTTTTTCGCTATAGGGCACGTGCGCTCGCCAGACAGACAGAGAGAGACATAGAGACAGAAAGCGAGAAATCACCCCCCAGAGGGGATGGTAACGCCGCAATCCCTTCTCCTCCATTCTCCTCTCGGGATCTTGGGCATGCACGCACACGCGCCCGGCGTGAGTTTTAAGCCACCGGGTCCGGGACGTGAACCGCGGTCGACTACATGGGAGTCCAGCGACATAGCCATTACGCTAACTGCTGGTTCCCAAAGCATAGAAAAATCTGTGATGACTTTTCTGACAACCCAATACATTCAACTATTTTACAGCTAACCTGTATGCATTATTAGTTCTTTAAATGCCCTCCTCCCACCCTCCACTGCCATTTGTCTGAAAAAGTATTACTTTTATCCTTCCTTATATGAGTTTAGCTGGGACAAGTATTCTAGTTTGACAGTTATTTTCTATCAGTGTTTTTTAAATTACTTTTTTTATTATTTTTATTTTTTTAAATTATTTAATTCCACTTGTTGTTATTATTATTTTTAATTTGACCAGACAAAGACAGAGAAAGGGGAAGTGAGAAAGCAAGCCACCAAGTCTGGGACCCAAGCTGTGATTGGCCATGTGGGAATCCAGTGCCCTTAACCACCATGCCACCTGTTGGTCCCTTATTACTTTTATTTTTTAAGAATTATTTAATTTTATTGATCTATTTTAATTTGACCGGGGGACGGGGCAGAGAGAGAGGGAAGGAAAGAGAGAAGGGAAGCTGCCAGGTTTGGGACTCAAACCGTGGTCGACCATGTGGGAGTCCAGTGCACTTAACCACCACACCTCCCGCCAGCCCCATTATTTTAATTTTTAAGAGAGGTTTTTGCTATAGGGCACATGTGCTCCCTGGAGAAAGAGAGAGAGACAGAGAAACAGAAAATGAGACATCACTCTTTAGGAAGATGGCTATGCCACAATCCCTTCTTCTCCATTCTCCTCTCAGGATCTTGGGCACACTCGCACACGAACCCAGCGTGAGTTTTAAGCTGCCAGGTCCATGATCCGAACCGTGGTTGACTACGTGGGAGGCCAGTAATGTAACCATTACGCCATCTGCTGGTACCTTGGAGATATTCTTCTAACCTTTGTTGTTATTGGGAGGAATCTTGTCAGTCTAGTTACCCTATGTAATGATCTTTCTGTTCTCTCTAGATACTTATAGTGTCATCTTTATGTCTTTTATATTTTAGGATTTCAATAGACCATACCAAAATATGGATTTAAAAAATTATCTGTTGACGATAGTGTGTATGGTAATATCTCTGACTGGACTAATATATAGTGTATTCTTGCTGGTAAAATTCATTTTGTGTGTTGTAAAGATATACAGTGATTGAATATTTAAAAAATAAGAAACTAAAAGAAAAAAATTATGTTTGGATATGTCATTTTCACTGTTGTGGATTTATATCTTTCCTTAGTTATGGAACATTTCTTTTTTTTTTTGGAGAGGTTTTTGCTATTGGGTGCATGCACTCGCCAGAAAGAGAGACAGAAAGTGAAAAATCACCCCCCAGGGGGATGGCCACGCCACAATCCCTTCTCCTCCATTCTCCTCTTGGAATCTTGGGCACACACGCACATGTACCCAATGTGAGTTTAAGCCACTTGGTCCTGGACTTGAACCACGGTCGACTACCTGGGAGTCCAGGGACATAGCCATTACACCAACTGCTGGTTCCAGTTATGGAACATTTCAACCTTTGTAATTCAAATGTTTTCTTTTTTTTAAAATTTTTCCGGAAGTTTTTATTTTACTTCTTCCTTGAGAAAGAGGGAGACAGTGTGACAGGCACCTGAAGCAGAGTCCTCATGTCACAATCCACTCCTGGTCTTAGCCCAGATCACAGGCATAAGTGCATGTACCCAAAGTGCTTAGGAAAGTCTTGGGACATGAACCCAGGACCTTACTTATGTGGGTCCAGTTGCATTACCACTGTGCCATCACCTGACCCCTGGAGAGATTGTCTTTATAAAGCGATGGTAGTCCCATTCATCATCTGCCCGTAGTTCTTGTATTTGTAGAAAGTGATTATTTCTTTCATGTCTTACAGCTTTTATTTGTTTTCACTAATATTTTATTTATTTTTTAAAGTTTTTGCTAGCATATAGGCTTGCCGTGGAGAGAGAGAGGGAGGGAAAGCAAGAAATCACCACCCCCCCTCCAGGGGATAGCCACACTGCAATCCCTTCTCCTCCATTTTCCTCTTGAGATTATGGGCGCACATGTACATGCCAGTCCAGGACTCACACTGTGGAACTGGCCATATGGGATCTAACACCACACCACCTGCTGGCCCTGTGACCATTCTTTTAAACCGCACTTTAAAAAATAAGATTGGTAATAATGGCTTAGTTCCATTTAGTGTATTACAGTGTGAATATTAAAAATGCTTTCTTCATTAAGTAAAATAAAGACTTCTCTATATGAGTATTGCTCATTTGGCCAGGAACATGTTAGCAGCATTGCCTCAAGTCATGAGGTAAATCTCACCTTCTCAGGCTTCGTTCAAAATAAGTATAGATGGCTGGAGCTTAACAGCTCTTGGTCATTCCGGTGACTTGGCTCTACCTATGATTTAGGGAGCAGAGCATTTTTACAATGTGGACTCTCATTCTACCATAAGTTGTTGTTGTTCTTCTCCTTTTTCTCCTCCTGCGTCTCCTCCTCCTCTTCTTCTTCCTCCTCCTCCTCCTTTTTAAAGAATTATTTTATTTAACTTTATTTTTTAAATTTGATCAGAGAAGGATGGAATGGGGGGAGTGAGAAAGCAAGCCGCCAAGTTCAGGACTCGAGTGGTGGTTAGCCATATGGGAGTCCAGCGCCCTTAACCACTACGCCACCTGCTGGCTCCTCTATCATGAGTTCTGCTGTCTCAGTGGGAGAGGTAACCACTGAGTGTGGCAGGACTGGGTGCAGATGAACAGAGACTGAGCAGCCATCACTTAGTTGGTGTCTTCGTTCATTGAAGTCAGGTTAGAGCAGAAGCCAATTTAGCACAAGTGTCAGCATGGCTAGCAACTCAAGTGACCCTTGACCAATGACAAGAGTCAGTGGCTACAGGAATATGGACAGGTGTTTGGAATATGGTGAGCTGGAGTGTGGATTCTTTCAAAGAGTGTCCTTGTAAGTCCATATGTGCCTCTAGGCATTGAACAGGCAAAAACATATATATCTAGCATGCTATTTTTTTCTCAAAAAATTAAAAAATTTTCTAGAGGGTTTGTGCACTTTCCAGAGAGAAATAGAGAGGGAGAAGAGGGTGAGAAAGCACCCTTCGTGGGGGAGAGGCACACACATGCCTGGCATGTTTATTAAGCTTTGTCTGGGGCTCATACTGTGCTATCTACCATGTGGGATTCAACCACCTTAACTACCGTGCCACCATCTGGCCCATAACATTTTTTTTTAAAGCAGAGATTATACTACTAGTAATAGTAGTTTCAATAGATTTTAGTCACTCTTCAGTGAGCCCCCACTATGTGCCAGGCCCCACTCAGATACAGAAGTCTGTGGTTGCAGGAGAGGCTATGAAATATATACTAGATTGGGGAAATTTTATATCTAAAGAAGTACAAAAATGTGATAGAGATATATGATATTACTATTTGGTTTTCACTTTGAATGTAGTAAAAAACAATAGTTGTTTCATTGCTGATGGACACCTCAGAGTGTCTCAGGCTGTGATGAAATGTCTATCCTTGCTTGTAATTAAGATCAGGTAAACAAAAACAACTCAGAGGTACCATTATATCCCCGTCAAAGTATCAAAACTAGTGATAAAATCCAATGATGATAAGTCTGGAAGGGAATAGGTTCATGGGAAATTGTATATCAGTCCAATCTCTTTGAAGATCAATGCAGTGATTACTCTCAGAGGCTGTAAAGGTGTTTATATGTTTTTGACCAAATATGTAATTTCCGCTGCTATAAGGAAACATTTCTTTTTTAATGCCAAAGATATTTATAGCAAAATCACTTGTAATAGTTTGAAGGGGATAACTCTTTTTAAAAATTATTTATTTAATTTTATTATCATTAAAAAAAAATTAGGAGAGATTTTTGCTATAGGGCATGTATGCTTGCCAGAGACAGAAAGTGAGAAATCACCGCCAAGGGGAGATGGTCACACTGCAGTCCCTTCTCTTCCATTCTCCTCTCAGGATCTTGAGCATGCATGCATATGCACCTAGCGTGAATTTTGAGCCTCTGGGTCTGGACCTCAAACTGTGGTCAGCTATGTGGAAGTCCAGTGATATAACCATTATCTTATCTACTGATTCCCATTTAAAAAAAATTGACAGTGGAGTGGAGGGGAGTGAGAAAGCAAGCCACCTGGTCCAGGACTCAAACCATGGTCAGCCATATGGAAGTCTAGAGCCTTAATTACCACTTCATCTGCTGGCCCCAGTGAATAGCTATTAAAAATGACAACAGTGTGGATGATGTAAAGTGAAAGATCAGCGTGTGTTTATACTGTGGTATAAACCTATGTTTGTACATTGATAAGACAGTAGACTTTTGGGTGATATGAATAGTTAATTTAGTTTATAGAGCACATGCTATTGACAAGAGGCCTGCCAGCTTCTTTGCAACAGATAAAAAAGGCATGGTCATATATATCCAGATATTTTCAATGTGCACAGGGATTTTTCATGTAGTAAGTGCTTCCAAAATCAATATGATAGCTAGAATGTGGGCATATTTAATATTTGGCAGACATCGTTCTCAAGTCAAACATATGTCTCAAGTAGAGACACTGCAGAGTTATAACTATTACTCTGTTGTGTTTTACAGATAAGGAAACTGAGATGAGAGAGGCCAGGACCTGTGCCCAAGGTCATGTGACTGGGATTGAGAGAAACTCAAGGTTCCATGGGCACTCCAAGGTAGAGCAGCTAACTGGAGCTGGGAAGGACTGGAGTGGAGGTGTTTCCAGAGAGGGTGACACCTGCTCTGAGGTGGCAGAGTTGGAAGGAATAAGCAGTGAGGGCAATCCCAGTAGAAACCCAGGTTTGTAAAGACAGGGATGAGAAACAGCATGGCGGGCAGAGGATATTGCCGGATCATCAGTTTTCATGGGAGAGGGGCAGATTTCAGACACAGGAGGGTCATAGCAGTGGGGACGTATACGCCATGTTGAAATCTCTTGACTAAGTTCTGTCAAATTTGACTTCATGCTAGAAAGGAGATCTAACCATTTTTGGTCACTACCGTACAGCAATTTCTGTTTTAGGCTCTTGGCATGGGTTCTTTGTTGGTGGTGGTGTTTGCCTTAGGACACAAGTCTCGCCAGAGAGAGTGAGAGAGACAGACAGTGAGAGGGAAAGTGAGAAATCACCCCAAAGTGAGAATAGTCAAGCCACAGTCCCTTTACCTCCATTCTCTTGAGATTTTGGGCAGTCACACACACGTGCCTGGCATGATTTTCAAGCCATCAGGTCTAGGACTCAAACCACGGTTGTAGCCTAGGACCTTAACTACCACATCACTTGCTGGTCCCAGCATAGGTTATTTCAATAGATTTTCTTGTTTCTATATAGTTTCTTCTATTAATAAAGAACAGGGATCATGAGTTATTTTAATCAGGCAATGATTCTACAGACAACTTATTCTAATTCATCCTGACACTATAAGAGTGATTCTACCCAAATTTATGTTACAAAATTAAAAAATATATATTTATTATTATTATTGGAGAGAGATTTTTGTGACAGGGTATGTTCACTTGCCAGAGAGAGAGAGACAGAAAGCAAGAAATCACCCCCGGGGGGATGGCCATGCCGCAATTCCTTCTCCTCCATTCTCCTCTTGCATTTTATGTATCTCCTCATGCATATTTATGTATGCATGTACCCAGCACGAGTTTTAGGCTGCTGGATCTGGGACTCGAATCACAGTCAACTATGTGGGAGTCCAGCAACCTAACCACTATGCCATCTGTGGTCCCTTATTCTTGTTATTTTAAAATTTGCTATAGGGCATGTGTGCTTACCTCAGAGAGAGAGAGAGAGAGAGAAAGCAAGTGAGAAAGCAAGTTACCAGGTCTAGGACTTGAACTGCGGTTGACCATGTAGAAGTCCAGTGCCTCAACCACCATGCCACCTGCTGGCCCCAGTAGTGTTTTTAATAAGAAAGTGATTAGAATAATATCAAAGGTATTATTTATACTATTGTATAAAATCTTTACAAGTATTACACTATTAACCTTTATGTGACAGAACCAATGAACCAGATACCAGTTTATTAGAATCACAAGTTATCTCATTCCCCCTCCCGTGATTCCATTTTAATTAGAAATAGCAAAAGACAAGAAAACAGTTGACGCTAAAGATAATACTTAGAGAGGAATAACTTGGAGGTCAAATCCGGAGATCAATGAACTTTTATCTTGAAGTATTGTCTCTACCCCACAGAGCACACAATGAGACTTGATGTTCACAGTGAAGACCGCTGTCCTTGCAGGTTGATGATTATCAAAAAATGTATTATGTGGGACTAGCAGGTGGTATGACAGTTGAGGCACGGGACTCCCACATGGTTCACTGTGGTTTGATTCCTGGACCTGGAGGCTTGCTTACTCACTTTCCCTTTTTCTCTCTCTGGTCAAATTTAAAAATAATAATAACAAATAGAATTTTATATATATATATATATATATATATATATATATATATATATATATATACACACACACACACACACACATATATATGTATATATATAATATTATGTAAATATAATTATACACACACAAGTATACGTGTGTGTGTGTGTGTGTGTGTGTGTATATATATTTTTTAAGAGAGGTTTTTCTGTGGGACATTTGTGCTTGCCAGAGAGACAGAGAGGGACACATTGACAGAAAGTGAGAAATCAACCCCCGGAGGGGATGGCCATGCTACAGTCCTTTCTCCTCCATTCTCTTCTTAGGATCTTGGGCATGCACATACATGTGCCCGGTATGAGTTTGTTTGTTTGTTTGTTTGTTTATTTATTTATTTACATTTTTAATACAATGTGATCATTTCAATATATGAACATTTCTCCCCGGTCTAGTTGATCAAAATATAACAACATTACCTCCCTGTCTCAACAATGCTGTCTTCGTATCCCTCCTCCAAATGTTCTTCCCCAGGCCCCTCTCCTCCACACACCCCACATCTGGCATTTACATCCACCTCTTCTGTTTGTACATCCTTTAGCCCGTCAGTTTCAGTTATAGAGTGCGGACATTCAGTATATATTAAGTGGGGACATACAGTGTCTCTCCTTCATAGCCTGGCTTGCTTTACTCAGCAGTAAATCTTCCATATTCTTTCACTTTCTGTCAAAAGCCAGGGTTTTGTTGTGCTTAATGGCTGAATAGTATTCCATAGAGTATATGTGCCACAGTTTTTCAATCCATTCATCCGTACGGGGGCATTTGGGTTGATGCCATGTCTTAGCAATCGTGAAAAGTGCCACAATAGACATCAATGTGCAAGCACTTTTCCAATGAGAAATTCTTCTGTCCTTTGGGTAGATGCCAAGAAATGGGATTGCTGGATCATATGGCAGTTCTATTTGTAAATTTTTGAGGAATCTCCAAATTGTTCTCCACAGTGGTTGGACTAATTTACATTCCCACCAGCAGTGTAAGAGAGTTCCCCTTTCACCACACCCCCGCCAACACTTATCATTTTTTGTTTTTTTAATCGTAGCCATTCTGACTGGGGTTAGGTGGTATCTCATTGTTGTTTTGATCTGCATTTCCCTTACGATGAGGGATGTTGAGCATTTTTTCATATGCCTTCTGGTTATTCGTATGTCATCTTTACTGGGTGTTCTTTTCAACTCCTTCTCCCATCTTTTAATAGGGTTCATCATCTTTTTTCCAAACAGCTTCTTTAGTTCCTTATGTATTCTGGTTATCAATCCCTTATCTGATGCAGAGTTTACAAAAATATTTTCCCATTCTGAGGGCTTTCGATTCACACTAATTACTGTGTCTTTTGCCATGCAGAAACTTCTTAGTCTGATGTAATCCCACTTGTCTATTTTGGGGATTATTGACTGTGCTTTGGGGGTCTTATGTAAGAAGTCTTTCCCTACCCCAATGTCTCCCAGAGTTTCCCCAGTGTTTTCTAGAAGCAGTTTAATAGTTTGGGGTCTTAGATTTAGATCCTTGATCTACCTTGACTTGATTTTTGTCAAAGGTGACAGGTAGGGGTTAAGATTCATCTTTCTACAGGTGGAAATCCAGTATTTCCAGCACCATTTGCTGAAGAGGTTTTCCTTTTCCCACTGGATTGACTGTATCCCTTGTCAAAAATCAGTTGACTGAATGATTGGGGATTTATTCCTGTGGACTCAATTCTGTTCCATTGGTCCACATGTCTGTTCCTATGCCAATACCATGCTGTTTTAATTACCACAGCTTTGTAGTATATTTTTGGGTCAGGGAGTGAGATGCTGCCCACTCCACTCTTCTTTTGTAGAATTACTTTGGCAATGCAGTGTCTTTTATTATTCCAGATGAATTTTATGATTGTCTTTTCTAAGTCTGTGAAGAATATGTCTGGTACTTTGATTGGCATTGCATTAAATAGGTAGATTAATTTGGGTAGGATTGCCATTTTGGTTATATTAATTCTTCCAATCCAGGAACATGGGATATCCTTCCACTTTTTTGTGTCATTTTCAATTTCTTTTTTTTAGCTTCTCATAGTTTTCCTTGTGGAGGTCTTTAACTTCTTTGGTTAGATTTATCCCTAAGTATCTTATACTTTTAGTGGCTATGGTAAATGGAATAACTTTTTTCAGTTCTATCTCCGTCTGCCTGTTGTTTGTATATAGAAATGCTATAGACTTCTGTATATTAATTTTGTATCCTGTAACTTTACTGTATTCGTGCATTACTTCCAGAAATTTCTTCATGGAAATCATTGGGTCTTCTGTGTATACAATCATGTCATCTGCGAATAGAGAGAGTTTCACCTCTTCTTTTCCTATTTGGATGCCTTTAATTTTTTCCTCTTTTCTGATTGTGTTGGCAAGGACTTCCAGTACTATATTGAAAAGGAGTGGAAAAAGTGGGCATCCTTGTCTTGTACCCGTTTTTAGTGGGAAAGCTTTCAGTTTTTCTCCATTCAGGATGATATTTGCGATGGGTTTTTCATAGATAGCTTATATTGGGTTGAGAAATGACCCTTGTATGCCAATTTTGCTGAGCGTCTTGAGCATAAAGGGATGTTGTATCTTATCAAATGCTTTTTCTGCATCAATCGATATGACCATATGGTTTTTGTCTTTTTTCCTGTTAATATGGTGTATTAAATTTATGGTTTTATGTATGTTGAACCAACCTTGCATTCCTGGAATAAAGCCTACCTGATCATGATGTATAATCTTTTTTATAAGTTGTTGGATACGGTGTGGTAGTATCTTGTTGAGAATCTTTGAGTCTATATTCATCAGAGATATTGGTCTATAGTTTTCCTTCCTTGTCTTGTCCTTATCTGTTTTGAGGATAAGGGTGATGGAGGCTTCATAGAATGAATTCGGGAGAGATTCACCCTTCTGGATCTTTACAAATAACTTGAGCAGAATGGGGGTTAACTCTTTGAAAGTTTTATCGAACTCAGAGGTGAATCCATCTGGGCCAGGACTTTTCTTTGTTGGAAGGCTATTTATTACGGATTCTATCTCCTGGCTTGTTATGGGTCTATTTAGGCTTTCTATAGCCTCCTGGCTCAATCTTGGTAGATTATACATGTCCAGGAATTTGTCCATCTCATCCAGATTGTCTTGTTTCTTGGCATATAGTTGTTCATAATATCCTCTAATTATGTTCTGTATTTCTGCTTTGTCTGTTGTTATATTTCCTGCTTCATTGCAGATTTGATTCACCTGGTTCCTTTCTCTCTTCTTAATAAGTCTCGCTAGTGGTGTATCGATTTTGTTTATCTTTTCAAAGAACCACCTTTTACTTTCATTTATTTTCTGTATGGTTCGCTTATTTTCTATTTCATTTATTTCTGCTCGGATCTTTATTATTTCCTTTCTCCTGGAGTTTTTTGGGTTATTTTGCTGTTGCTTCTCCAATTCTCTGAGGCATGATGTTAAGTGATCCATTTGCCTTCTTTCCGTCTTCCTCTTATGAGCACTAATTGCTATAAATTTCCCTCTTATGACTGCTTTCACAGTGTCCCAAAGATTATGGAAACTCGTGTCCTCATTATCATTAGCTTCCATGAATCTTTTGATTTCGGACTTTATTTCATCAGTAGTTGTGGAGTCAATCAGTAGTAGGTTATTTAGTTTCCATGTATATGAGTAATTTTGAGGATTTCTCTTGAAATTAAACTCAAGTTTAATTCCATCATGGTCAGAGAAGATGCTGGGAATAGTTTCTATGCCTTTGAATCTGTAGAGGCTTGCTTTGTGCCCTATGATGTGGTCAATTTTCAAAAAGGTTCCATGTGGGAGTGAGAAAAAAGTGTATGTCATAGTTTTTGGATGGAAAGTTCTATAGATGTCTGTTAAGTCCATTTCATTTATGGTATCATTCAGATCCTTTATCTCTTTATCCATTTTTTGTCTAGATGATCTGTCCCGAGAAGATAGTGCAGTGTTGAGATCTCCAACAATTAGTGTATTGCAGTCTATCTCCCCTTTTAGATCTAACAGTCTTTCTTTAACATATTTGGGGGCTCCTGTGTTGGGCACGTAGATATTTATAAGAGTTATATCTTCTTGATCTATTGATCCTTTTACTACAATATAGTGCCCTTCTTTGTCTCTTCTAACAGTTTTTGTTTTAAAGGCTATTTTGTCAGAAATTAGTATCGCAACTCCAGCTCTTTTTTGGTTCCCAGTTGCATGGAAAACCTTTTTCCAACCCTTCACTTTCAGTCTATGTATGTCTTTATTGATGAGGTGGGTTTCCTGTAAGCAACAGATAGAGGGTCTCTGTATTTTTACCCATTCGGCCAGTCTGTGTCTCTTGATTGGGAAATTTAATCCATTCACATTCAGTGTTATTATCGTTGTAATTGGATCTGTCCCGACTTTTAAGCTGGCCATTGTCACAGCAGACTTTTATTCCTTTGTTTCTGTCTGTTAGCTCTTTAGTTTTCCTGGAACAGTACTTTCTTCAGTGTTTCTTGAAGAGCTGGTCTGGTGCTGGCAAATTCTTTCAGGTCTTGTTTGTCTGAGAAGATTTTAATCTTCTTTTCTCATATGAAGGATAATCTTGCAGGATACAATAATCTTGGTTGAAATTGTTTCTCTCTTAGCATTTTCAATACATCTTCCCATTCTTTCCTTGCTTGCATTGTTTCCGTTGAGAGGTCCGGAGTTAGCCTGATCGGATGACCTTTGTATGTCACTTCTCATTTCTCTCTTGTCAGTTTTAGTATCATGTCTTTATCTGTGGTCTTGGATAGTCTGGCTACGATGTGCCTTGGGGAAGATCTTCTTGGGTTGATCATATTTTCCTATTCTCTCCTTGCTCACATTGTTTCCAATGAGAGGTCTGCTGTTAGTCTGATGGGATATCCTTTGTAGGTAACTTGATGTTTTTCTCTTGCCAGTCTTAGTATCTTGTCTTTGAGGTTTTGGTCAGCCTGGCAATAATGTGTCTTGGAGAAGATCTTCTTGGGTTGATTCTATTTGGGGTCCTTTGTATTTCTTGGGATTGGATCTTTGAGTGCCTCTCTAGTTTTGGAAAGTTTTTTTGCAGGATTTCATGGAATAGATTATCAATGCCCTTATGGGTTTCTTCACCTTCTGGAATACCAGTTATCCAGATGTTTGGACGTTTGATGGTATCTAGTACTTCTCGTATATTATTCTCAAATTTTTTGGCAATTTTCTCAGTCTTAGTGGTGGATTTTTCTAGGCCAGCAATTTTCTACCTCTGAGATTCTATTTTCTGTATGATCTAGTCTGCTTTTAATACTTTTAAGGGAGATTTTGACTTCCTGTATTATAGTCTTCATCTCTAACAGATCCATTTGATTCTTTTTTAAAGTGTGTAATTCCTCTCTTAGATCTTGCAAGAATTTCCTCACCTCCTAGAACTCGTCAACTTCTTTCTCCTTTCTCTTTAGCAGTTCATTATCTCTCTTCTCTTCCATCTCTGTTAGCTCCATCATTATGAATGTTCTAAATTCTTTATCAGACATTTCCATGATTTTTATTGAACTGCTTGTGGGCGAAGAGGAGTTATTCTTTTCTCTTGGAGGAGAGGTATTTTCTTGCTTTCCCATATTTCTTGTGGTCCTGCGGTGATTTCTTGTCATCTGATGGATGGTGTGTTTCTTCCTAATTCTTGAAGTTCAATCACGCTAGCTTGTTTGCTGGAGGCTGAATTATCAGTAGAAAATCTTCATTTCTCTTGTATCCTGAAATAACTAGTTCGCAGGAGCCATGAGGAATCTTCTCCTGCTATATTAATTATTTTAAGAGAGATTTTTGCAATAGAGCACATGCACTCACCAGAGAGAGACAGAGAGACAGAAAGTGAGAAATAATCCCCCAGGGGGATGATCATGTGCAATACCATCTCCATTCTCCTTGTGGGATCTTGAGCACATACGCACATGTGCCCAATGTGAGTTTTTTAAAATGTTTTTTTTTTAAGAATTATTTTATTTAACTTTATTTATTTATTTACTTATATTTTTATTTGACCAGAGAGGGGCAGAGTGGGAGAGAAAGAGGGAGAAGGAAAGTGAGAAAGCAAGCCGCCAGGTTCGGGACTCAAAATTCAGTTGGCCATGTGGGATTCCAGTACCCTTAACCACCATACCACCTGCTGTCCCCCCCCCCGCCCCCCCCGCAATGTGAATTTTAAGCTGCCAGGTCCTGGACTTGAACTGTAGTTGACTACCTGAAAGTCCAGCAACATAACCAATATGCCATCTGCTGGTCCCGAATTCAGATTTTTTTTGAGATACTAATTTAGACCAACAATATAGGCTAGAGTTGGGTTGTGAACTGTAAGTTGGCACTTCTTTTTTAAATTTTATTTATTATTATTATCTTTTAATTTGACGAGAGAGAGAAAGCGAGAAAGCGAGAAAGCAAGACACCAGGTCCAGGATTCAAACTGCAGTCTGCCATGTGGGAATCTAGTACCTTCACTACTATGCCACCTGCCAGCCCACAGTTGGGACTTCTGAACCAAATTGTCATCCGAGTTCCTTCTGACTTGAAGCAGAGCCTCATTGCTATTTCTTCCTGGAAGTCTAGCTGTGTCATGTTCCTTCCCTCTGTTCCTTTTCTCAATCAAATCTTATTCATGGGAAAGGACTTATTAAACTCATTTACCAAGAGCAACTGTAACCGACGAGACCGATACCATGAATTATTTGCGTATTACAAGGTTAGTCTTAAGCCAAAATCAGGAACCTGTGATTGTAGAATTCCGAATCAGTGACTAGGCCACAGCAGGGAGCCCTGGCTCTGCTCCAGAAGCCTTGCCACATGTGTCTGCATGTCCCAGTCTGGGAGCCAGAGGCCTGCCTGCAAAGCTCTTCTAGCAGAAGAGCCAGGTTCTTTGTCAGAAGAGTTTTTCATGGGAATCCATGTCCCAGGGAGGTCCCAGCCAAGGCAGCTTTTACCTGGAGTCAGCGTCCTCCGTTGTACAGGAGGACTCACTTCCTGTAGCCACCCATATCCAGACATCTACTACAGTTAACCAGAATCTAACAGGGATTTCCAAGCTCTGCTCTTTAGTTAGGATTTTTTTTTTTTTTTTTGAGAGAGAGACTTTTGGTATAAGGCATGTGTGTTCACCAGAGAGACAGAGAGAGAGAAAGTGAGAAATGCCTCCTGGGGGGATGGCCATGCTGCAATCCCTTCTCCTTCATTCTCCTCTCAGGATTTTGAAGATAGATGTACACACACCAATGTGTTTCAAACCTTTGGGTCTGGAACTCAAACCACAATTGGCCATGTGGGAGTCCAGTGCCCAAACCACCTGCTGGCCCCCAGTTGGGATTTTTAAGATGTAGCAGGGTGAGTAGACTGGTACCTTTACAGGAAATAGACAGGTACCTTCTCAGGAAATAGGTTAGGGAGTCTGTAAACCCCTTCCCAGGACCCTGCCCAACTCCTCAGCCTTCCATAAGCCTAGGTCACTGCAGTGTTCTAAGAGCAGCCGCACTCAGCCATTACTGGAAAAATCGTGGAAAGGTGGGGAAAGGGGAGGGGCTCTTTCATCTTCTAACCAGGGCACATCTATAGTCTAGATTGACCTTTAACAACCAATCCTAGATGGAGTCATGATTTACCAAATGCCTTCTCACAGGCCTCACTCCAAGACCAATGGGCTTCAGACAAGAGAATGTTCTCTAAGTCTCAAAAAGGTTTTTTTCTGGTCACTAATGATAAAGAGAAATAAAGAGTTCTCCATAAGCACAGATTAATACTTTACAACAAGATCATTACTAAACAAGCTTTAAGATACAGGGAATTCCCACCTTTTTAAAGAGCTTATTGGCTGACACCAGCAGTTGGCATAATGGCCAACTGGACTGGGAGTCCCATATGTCTCTGGACTCCCATGTAGTCAACAGTGGTTCAAGTCCCAAACCCGGTGGCTTAAACTCATGCCGGGTGCGTGTGCATGTGTGCCCAAACTCCTGAGAGGAGAATGGAGAAGGGATTACAGTGTGGACATCTCCCCCAGGGGGGTGATTTCTCGCTTTCTATCTCTCTCTCTTTCTGGCGAGCACATGTGCCCTATAGCAAAAACCTCTCAAAAAAAAAAAAAAAGAAAACTTATTGGATACACACACACACACACACACACACAAAAGCACATATCTAGGTCCTACAAGACTTCTGAGAGGGCTATCACAATAGCATCTGACTTTTTCCAACCACCACAGTAGTAGGCAGAACATTGCCTTCTTTATTTCTGAACTGTAAACACACAGGAAATCTCAAAAATTTTGGTGACTGTGAGAAGTTATGACCGTATAACGTGTAAGCCAGTTATAACAGAGCAGGATGTGAAGTCTGAGCACAGAGGGTAGCAGGAAGCTCATTCAGGTATGAGGAAGATTGTGAAGGGTCATCCCTGTCCGTGAATGAGTACAGAATGCTTGATGTTTTAGTCCTGGAAACAGGAAGGGCTGAGTCACTGAGATTCTTCTAGTTCTTTGCTCTGGTTTCTCTCCGCGAATGACAAAAACTATCATTGCAAGAGGTCCAGAATTGTCACCAATGAGATGATGTGGAAAAATCATATATTCAGACTTCAGAGGCCAGGTTGTACCCTCTCCAAGAAAACCACAAACACTGGAGCTGGAAAGAGAGTTAAATTCGTAAACCAAGTATTGTCTTCCATCCTGGGCAATGGGCCTCCTGTGCCAAGCCTCTGCCCTCTGGGAGTCCCTTGTTTGTACTGCTTTCCTCAAAGATAGTTCCTCTGTGCTGTCTAGGACTGTCTAAGTCAAGCAGTGCTGTGTGGGCATGCTGCCCAGAGTCCAGTCAGGAACCTCCAAGAGCCTTGTTCTTTGACCACTTCTCCAGACATTTCAGACACCTCCTGGGTATGGTCCTGAGGTTCTCCCTACATCATTCATCTTGGTTTTAATTTGAAATTCCCTGAACTTATAAAAATATTTGATTAATATTCAGAACTTGTTTACATTCTGTTTCTGTGAATAGACTATAAACTCACTGAGGACAGAGGCCATGCCTGTCTCACTGTCAGTAGACTAGAACACTGTCTGGTACAAGTTTGATGTTTAGTAATTTTTTCTTTATTTTTAAAGAGAGATTTTTGCTGTAGGGTGCATGCGCTTACCAGAGACATAGAAAGCAAGAAATCGCCCCCCAGGGGGGAATGGCCACTCTGCAGTCCTTTCTCATCCATTCTCCTCTTGGTATTTTGGGCACATGCACCCAGCGTGAGTTTTAAGCCACCAGTTCTGGAAATTGAACTGCGGTCAACTAGGAGTCCAACGACATAACTGCTCTACCATCTGCTGGTCCCACAGTAAATATTTTTAAGTGGTTGAATAAAAGGGATTTCATCACAGGACTTTCATCCGTAGAGTGTTCACCTGTGTGAATTTTACATTCTGTTTCTTTGGGCTGGCTCTGTGGCCTAGTGTTTCAGGGAGCCAGATCCTCTATGGCCAGCCATGATTCAAATCCTGGGCCTGGTGGCTTGGGACATATTTGCATGCATGCCCAAATCCCGATGGGAAGGAGAAATAGAGGAGAAGGGATTGTGATACAACCACACCAAATAGTGACATGCTTTCTTCCTCTCTCTGTCTCTCTTGTTCTCTCTGGTGAGCATGTGTGCCTTGTGACAATTAAAAAACTTCTTAGGTCTTATTCATGTTTGAGCAAACTTCTTATATGATGCTAATATTTTCTTCCTTGAAAGGGTCTTCTGACTTGGCATTGGCTTTTCAGTTTAGCCCAGCTCTACTAATATCTATTGAGTGCAGAGGTCTAGAGTATAGGTTTTGGAGTTGGACACACATGGGTTTGAATCTTGGCTCAGCCATTTTCTAGTCATGTGACTTTGGGCAAGTTATTAATTCCCTCAAACCTTAGTTTCTCTATCTGCAAAACAATGACAATAATATCTACCTCAAAGGGTATTATGGCTGCATGGAATAAGAGAGATAATGTATGTATTACATTGTAATATGCTAATATATTTATTTAGAGATATTTTTGCTATAGAGCACATGTGCTTGTCAGAGATAGAGAGAAAGCGAGAAATACCCCCCAGGGGGGATGGCCATGCCACAATCCCTTCTCCTCCATTCTCCCCTGGGGACCTGGGGCACGCACGCATGCACACACACTTGGCAAGAATTTCAAGTCTGCAGGTCCAGGACTTGAACTGTGGTTGGCCACATGGGAGTCCAGAGCCTTAACCACTATACCATCTGATATAATTTAAATGCTACAGTTATTTATTTTTTAAAGAATTCTTTATATAATTAATTCCATTTGTTATTCTTATTTTTCAATTTGACCAGAGACAGAGAGAGAAGGGAAAGCAAGAAAGCGAGCCACCAGTTTCAGGACTCAAACCTTTGTCAGCCATGTGGGAATCCAGCACCTTTAACCACCACGCCACTTGCTGGCCCTGCTACAGTTGTTGATAGTGTTATTTTCTCAGAGCTGACTGCATGCCTGGTGCTGTGCTAACCACTGATGGTCCAGAAATGGACAAGATGCCTTTAAATATCCTGATCCAGATAGGAAGTGGCCCAAGCACCAGCTCTGGATGTGAGGGAGAGTTGAGGCTGGCTGTCACTTAGAACTCAGAGCTTGGAGCAGAACATGAATAAGAGCATCAAGGGGGCCAGGATGAGGCCAAAGCCTCTACCAGGTAATGTCAACAGTCTCAAGAGTCTGGGCTGGGGTGAGACTTTTGGTAAGAGTGAGTCTAGAAACTGGGGACCCAAGGGAAGGGAAGTGGAGGCTGGAGCAGCCTCTGACCCTCAGATTCTTTTAACAAAATCTTGAGACCTCATGTGTAGCAGGAGGGAAGCGTGGAAGGCTGGTCTAACATGCAAGAAAATAATGATGTCAATAGGGTATGCATGTGTGTGGAGCCCAGAGGAAGCACCAGGAAGGGAGGGTGTGGTAAGTGTGGCGAGAACCAAGGAAGGCTTTGTGAGGAAGAGCCTAGGAGGATTCAGAAAGATGAGAAGGAACTGGGTGTGCATGTAGGGCAGGATGGGTGGTGGCGGACCGGAGCAGAACGGTGAAGAACAGAGCAGCATGGTCTGTTCGGGTGTCTTTAATGGTCTGTAGTGATGAGGGTTTTGTCTGGGCTGGACTGGAGAGGCATGGGGATTGTCCCTCAGTGGACAGGTCCTTGAGCAGCCCTGGTCTGTGCTTCTTCCACACCTCAATATGAAGCAGGCAGCGTAGCCCCTGGTACCCTGTCCTCCTCAGTCTGGGTGCACTGTGTGGGAATGCTGTTTCAAAGCCTCACAGAATTTCATTATTTATCAGTCACAGGGCATTGAGAAATTTCCCAATTTTTTAAAAAAAATTATTCACTTATTTATTTCTTCTGAGAGAGAAAAAGATAATGGGAAAGAGGGGCGCAGTGTCTTCATCCTCAGCCAGCCAATATCACCACATAAGCACATGTGCCCAGCACATGAAGGGAGACCTTGGGATGTGAACCCGAGAACCTTCCCACGTGGCTTCAGCATTTGGAGCTTGTATTACCACTGAGCTGCAATGACTGACTTTATTATTTTTTTAACCCTAACCTGTCCGAATCTCAGCTTTCTCATTTGTAAATTAGGATAAAGGTGGTTGTAATACCATCTTCAGATAGAGTTGTTGTAATAACAGATGAAATGCATATAAAAGGCTTATCACAGAACTGCTCCATAACATGCAGTTGCACCTATTCATATGTGTCATATCTATAAGCATTTGCTCATTCATTCATTCACACATGCACTGGCTCACCATTTCACCAGTGCTTATAATGTGTCAGATACTGGGGACACAGGGACAGCCAAGAGCTAGCCCCTCCTACAAGAAGCCTGGGAGCGTGTATGTGGGAGGGCAGACAAACAGGAGATTGTAGGGCTATGTTGGTAGTGTAATATGTGTGATCAGTGCTACGTTAAGGGTATAAAGGGTGCTGGAGAGAGCCCAGAAGAAGTGCAACTGGTTGTCATGATGACAATGACTACGGCATAGACCAGAACTGAGGAGGTGCCCCCAGACCCCTGGAGCCTATCAGCCTAAAGTTGAGTTAAGGCCTCCATCCATATCCTATAGACCAGGAGGGACAGAAGAAAACCTCAAGCAGTGGGGAGCACTGGTCCTGCCTGCTTTCTGCAGTCAGCAAGGTCACTCTGTGACCAGTGAGAATGATTAGGAAGCTACAGGGGTCCAGGTGAGAAATAATGACGTAGCTCACAGAACTGAGGGTCCCAATGAGTTTGAGAGCTACTCTCTGCTATACCAGGAGAGTGAGAGGGCTGGGCTGATACAAGTTTATAGTCAGAGTTTGGGACAGCAGAAGTCTCCCAAAGTGGAAAACATCTAAAGAATGGGTCAGCCAGTCTCATCACTCACATTTTACTTTTATTGAAAATGATGGGCCAGCAGGTGGCACAGTCATTAAGGTGTTAGACTCCCACATGGACAACCGTGGTTTGAGTCCCAGACCTGGTGAGTCCCAGACCTGGTGCCTTGCTTTCTCAATTTTCCTCTTTCTCTTTCTGATGAGCACATGTGCCCTGTTGCAAATTTAAAAAAATAGTAATAGTGATAAGTAAAATTAAATAAATCTTTTTTTAAAAAGAAGATGACACCTTTGCTAAGGCTAGGCAGAATAATTTTATCTGAACTGGCTTCTCCCACTGAAGGTTTTATTTAAATATCCTTTAGAAATATGATTTGGGGGCCAGCAGGTGGTGTGGTGGTTAAGGACTCTTAAGGACTCCCACATGGCTGACTAGTTCAAGTCTCAGACCTGGTGACTTGCTTTCTCACTTTCTCTCTCTCTCTCTCTCTGTTCCTCTCTGGTAAAATTAAAATAAACACATAAAGATAAATGAAATACTTTTGAAAAAAGAAAAGAAATATGTTGTGACCCAGGATTATCTTTCTATTCTAGAGAACATAATGCTAAATTACTGCATCTTAATGGTTTACCTGGGGAGTGCACTGAAGGAATAGTGAAGTGGTATCTAGGGCTGGCCATCTCATGTATCAGCCCCGTAAAGTGGTAGATTTCTCTGCATTGTCAGTGTCTGCATAGTGTCCAAGAGAGTTGAAAGCATTTGTAGAGTAATTTGTATTTGTAATAACGAAAGTAACACTATTACAGGTTTCCGAAATTAATTTTAGACATTGTCCAACACACCTTGTATTCAACTGTGGTTTTCAGAAATGAGTGTTAGAGGAACACCGAATTCTCTTACTCCTGTTTGTTTTCTTTAGCTCCTGTGGAACTCGGATGCTTTTTGAGTGGCACTATTGTTGTAGAGTGAGGGAGCATTTAAGAGCTTTCTAGGAACCCAGTGCCCTTTGTCTTAGTACTCATCCCCTGACTCTTTGTCCCTCAGGAACCGGGTTCTCTGCTACAGACGAGTCGAGTTGATTCCATCTGCTGCAGCACCTCCATTCCTTCTCGACCCGTTCTGTCCTCCTACAGATTAGTCTTGGACTCAGAATTTAGGTGATGTCTTCTCCGGGGTTTTCTTTGTACACTTCCAGTATCTTGGGAAGGAAAGTTAACTCTTGTCTTCTTTATCTATATCCTTTATACCTCTTGTTTTCCCTGTCCAGAAGAATTTGGTGTTGGGGGAGTGGGTGGGATATGTCCCAGTGCAGTTCCTGATAGGCTCCGACCTTCTCTGGGATAGCAACAAAAGTCTGTTTGGTCTGGGACATTTCTGAATTCCCAGACCTCCTAGCTTCCTACTTCTTTTGAGGCCATTCTCAGTCTTCCCAGCCAATCCTCCTCTTCTGTGACTATTCAAATGCCAAGGATTTCAAACCCACATTGAAGAGATTTGAGTTAAATGGGAATGTGCCACGGCAATTATTCTGCCAGTATCCTTGATATAAAAACAAGTCAATAAATCAAAGATGTTAAGAGCTTGGCTCTGAAACAGGTTATGCAGTGTGCATTTTATTAGTTAACATGGATATTAACTCAAAATCTGCGTTATGGAACATTTACAGAGTATCTACAGTTCAAAGAACAAGAACTCTTTAAAGTTTTTTCTTTTTTTATGATAGAATACATGCACATGTAGAATGAGCGAGCGAGAGAGAAGCACCCTCCACAGTCCTTCACTGGATCTTGGGCTCTCATGTGTATGCTCCTCATGTTTTAGGCTGACTGGGCCAGGAACTTGAACTGTAGTCGCCATATGGGATCCAGTTTCTCTTAAGCAGTGCATTAACGCCACTCCATAGAGCTGGCCCCTTAGAAAAAGAACCTTCTTACTTAAGACTGGTGGAAAGCATGATGGATGGGACTTTGGGGAAAAGTAGTGGAAAAAGACAACAGCAGAACTTCAGTGGAAATGTAAGTTGGTCAACACACAGGATGATGAAGAGTCTTCGAGGGTGCAGATGGGGATGAAGGACGTTAGCAATTATTGAACACCTATCATGTGCCAAGGGCTATGGCAGGCACTTTGCATGCATCATCTTTTACTGTCTTCTTAGGAATACCTCAATTTATGTTTTATGGGCCAGGGCTGAGAGGCTGATTTTAATGCTGCTAAATTATTAGGTTGTCAGAAAAGTCATTACATATTTTTTCTATTCAAAAACCCTCATGACTTTTCTGACAACCCAATAGAAATGGATGGGACTCAGATTCAAACTTGGTTCTGTCCAATTTCAAGACCTAAGAGGAGGCTGTTTCCTTCACTTCATGGCTGCTACCTCATGGGGATCAGGTTGGCTCTCTCCTAAGGCTGAACAAGATCTCTTTCAACATCAACATTCCAGGTTGCAGATTAGAACTCACAGACAAATGGCACTCCCCTCACTTTTTTTTTTCTTTTTTTTTTAGGGTTTTGCCATAGAGCATGTGTATGTGCTGAAGAGAGACAGAGAGAAGAAATAATCCCCAGGGGGGATGGCCATGCTGCAATCCTTTCTCCTCTAGTCTCCTCTTGGGATTTTGGGTGCATGTACACAGGCATCCAGTGTGGTTTCAAACCACTGGGTCCAGGACTCGAACTGTGGTCCATCATGTGGAAATCCACTGCCTAACCATCATGCCATCTGCTGGTCCCACTCCCCTCACTTTTTTGCCCCAAGACTTGCTATAGAAATTTGTGTTCAGGTGCCTGAAGGGTACTCCCCTCCTATCATTTTCACTCATCCTGAGAAAAGCAGCTCAAAATTTAGGAATAAGGGGCTTTAAAATTTTGTCTGAACTGGGCTGGTGGGATTTGAAAGACTTTGGGGGAGACGGCGCATGAACAAATGGAGAAGTAGTGGAGATTTACGATGTTGTCGTGAACTTTATGATGCGAGTTGATTGTTTCATGTAGTGTCATAAAACAAGCTGGGGGGGTGACGACATCACTCCCTCTGCCTCTGAGCAGAGATGAGGCCTCCTTCCATACGTAGACTATTTCCTGATGCTCCACTCAGGCCAGCCCTCTTTTCAGATTTTAATATGTTCCTGTAATAGGTGTGGAGAGAAGAAGAGGGGGTGGGGGAAACCCATCAGGCCATGTGTTTTTTCACTACCCTTCCTGGCAAAGATAAACGAGTAATGTCAGAGCGTAGTACCAAAACTTAGAGCAACAGGTCTGTTGGGCTTGGGCAGCAAATAAATAAGCCAGTTCCACATTTCTTGGATGACTGGCAAAAGTTTGTTGTCATAGCAACTCCCCCCCCCCCCCACACCTTGAACTCTGCTTACACAAGTTGTCAGCCTCTGTCCCAACCCTGAGCTACCTAAGGAGGAGGAGCCGGGCCTAGTCCATTCCCCTGAGTGAAGGGGAGGGACCAGCAGGATTGTCTCCTAGACAGACTGCTTGCCCGAGTTATATCCACAAATGCCTCGGAAGCAGCAGGGTAGCTGCATCTTTCTCCTCACCTTCCTGGGTCTGTCTGGGCTGGTTGGCACAGTTACCAGAACATACTACATTGGGATTGTGGAAGAACACTGGAACTATGTACCTCAAGGGAAGGACGTTATTACTGGGAAAAGTTTCACAGAAGACAAGTGAGTGAATTTGGGATCCTCACAGACTCCCAAGTTTGGCTTTTTCTTAACTCTGCATGGGGAGTTGTATTCCTTGGGTGGTTCTAATAAGGACAGTTAACTAGACCAACAGGATGGATTTCGTTTTGGCTGGAAGAGCCCTAGCATGGGTGGGTCTGTAATTTCAAAGAAACATTCTCAACTCCCTTTATTCGTTGAGCCAGCTACTCACAGTCTTATCTGTAAAGAAAAAGATACATAACCAGGCATTTTAAATAATGACTTACCTTATAAATGAACAATTCTCACTAGATATCACATGCAACTGCTAATGGGTTCTAGACGTAGTTTATTTTTTAAAAATGGCAACACTTAAGGTGAAAAACTTGAGAATTTTAAAGAATTCTTCACTGTTGAAATACAGTGTTTCTTAGTTTTCATTTGTGGAAAGAGTAAAACATAATTGGAGCTAAGTATGCTAAAGATAGTTACATTTTGGTTTGGTTTTGCAATGTTGAAAGATGAAGTAGTTATAATAGATTTAACTGGGATTTTAAGAGTTTCCTTAGAAATGGCTCCTTTTCTGGTAAGAGGTTAGTTCCAGCCTCAATTCATTCATTCTAAGGGAAATATCCTGTCTCAGAGCCCACAGCATAGCTGGGTGAGATGATCCTGGAGTATATTATACCCCAGATTTTTAATTTCTGCAGAAAATAACTCTTGCTTACCTCCTCCCCTCCAGGGTCCTGTGTCTTAAATATCTTTCTTGTTCCATGGATCTCCTGGCTTTAGAATCTGTGTGTATTTTCAGTTCTGTGGTTCGTAGAACATCTGAGATGATCTGGCAACCACCAATGGGTATTTGAATGCTTGCTTCTTTTCTTTTCTGATAGGCTGAGCCAATTGCATTCAACATCCACACTCCATTTCCTAAGGATGAGGTTAGTTGCTAAAATTCCGGAATGGCATGAAAGCTGCCAACAAGTCCTTAGGAGCCAGCCAGCCTCACTGCCCTGGAAGAAAAACCAAAGACTCAGTTGTCTTAGACACCCCACTTCCAGGTTTTCTAACAGTCCAAAGGTGACATAATTAGTTGTGGTTTATTTACTGAAAAAGGATGATCCTTGTGCCAGCCAGGCTACCAAGAAGAACTCTTCTCTTAAGTCCCATACCAGGAAATTTAATGTCTGCAGGGCTATTTGCAGTGAAAACTCTCCAGTCCTGAGACCTATTTCTGCCGACCATTGGTGATGGTAGTCTTCCTTTTCTGTGACAAATGCATGTGGGACAGAAAGGACATACAAAATGCCAGAAGCTTTCTCTAAATTGAGAGCTCTGCTGTCCCCACAGAGGTTTAGTAGAACATGGCCACTGGGAGCAGTTCTGGGTGCAAGAATGTGCCCAATGTGTACACCGAGTGCAGTGAACGCAGGCTTACGCTAAGTGTGCTATCATACTGCCTCTCCATGCAATCGAGTGAAAAACACAGGGGTTCCATCTCTCTCCTAGAATGCCCATGTCTGTGCTGTTTGCGGGTATTTAACCTTACCCATGAACTCCCTTGGGACTTTGAATCCCTTACTGCTTGCGGATGCTATTATTCTCATATCGCAAACCAGGAACAGAGACTCCGAGACTAAATATCTGCCGGGGTTTACCCAACAGGTGACAGCAGCAGACCACATTGCTCTGGATCCAGGGCCCACACTGTTTTTGCCATGCAACCTGTTTCTTGGCAAAGGTGACCCTTTTCCATTTGATTTCCATGAAATCAAATCTGGCTTTGAGGGAAACCAGAGATCCCAGCAAATATAACCTCCTAGAAAGTCCCACAGTTCTTATCAAAGTTATAGGTAGCCTGACTTATCACTCTTCTGAGAAAGATTTGGAAGGTGGGCGTTGGTGGTCTGTGACCAAATCAGTTACCTGGGTTCACTCAGAACCCCAAACGACCTGAAATACTCAAAGTGCGAAAATGCCATTTTCACAAGGCCGGGTACAGGAAGGAGTTAGGGGCTCTCTGTTGATTATTTCAAGCCAAGTGATGGTTCCTTGAAGGAAGTACAGGAGAATGTATGAAGACTGTTACGGTTTTAAAAAAAGATAGGTATGATAGAAACTGGCATCAGATTAGAATGAGTAGTTTCATAAATGCTATATAAAATGACTCTTGCCCTTAGAAGGAGCTGACGCACCACCATGCCTCAGATGGCTGGGTCCTCCAAGGTCTCTTTCTGGTACACAAAGGGGCAGCATTTATTGTCAGGCTGACTTCTCACTCTTGAAAGGGGAGCCCCAGTGAGTATGCAAAGCATACCGACTTGTTTTTTTGTTTGTTTTGTGTTTTTTTTTTTTTTTTAGAAACTTTTTTTTTTTTTTTTTTTTTTTGCTATAGGGGGTGTGCTTGCTAGCGAAACAGAAAGAGATGGAGAGAAAGTGAGAAATCACCTCCTGGGGGGATGGCCACACCACAATCCCTTCTCTTCCATTTTCCTCTTGGGATCTTGGTCATATACATACATGCACCCTGTGTGAGTTTCAGGCCTTCAGGTCCAGGGCTTGAACCATGGTCAGCCATGTGGAAGTCCAGTGTCTTAACCACCACACCACCTCCTGGTCCTAGCATACTGGGTTTTATCAGCAATCACATCAGGCAGGATCAGGAGGGATCTTGTTGTTGTTGGCAAGTGGCTCAGCGGAAGTCCCTAAGAAGGTACAGGGAAGTACCAAAGAAGGCTGCTGACTCAGCTTGTAGACCACAGAATACCTGTCGCAGGTGCATGTGTAGATGTCAATTGTGGAACATATGTGGAGTTTAGCGTGTGTACCCGGGGATGCGCCATTTCCCCAGGAGCAGGACAGAGCCATCTTAGATGATGTAATACTTTCTGAGGCAGGCTGCTGTCTGGATATTCAGACTTAGACAAATACCTGATATTTAAGGACCAACAGAGCCAGTGTCCAGTATTCACGCAGAAGAGCGTGAAAAAGGAGTTTAGCCCTGACTCCTCATTCTTGTTCTGCCTCAACCTGCTTTGTGATCTTGAGCATGCGTACTAATCTCTCTGAATATCACTTTTCTTAATTTGTGTAACAAGGGAGTTAAAATACAATCCCTAAAGTCACCGGAGAGGTGTAATTCCAAAGCATTAGAAATAACTTTTGAGACCGATGGAAAGCATCTCACCTGACTTGCCAGTTCTAGAAAGATTTTTGCAATGGTGAATGAGAGAGAGAGAGAGGATGTGCCAATCTTGGATCCTAGTAATCAGTGCTGGAGAAGGCCTAGGACCAATAATGGGAATACGTGACAATTTTGGAAGTGTTCTGTATTTTTCTTTCATAGCCCATTTTTTTTCCTGACCTTTAAGAACTATCTTTATTTCTTCACTTGGGTGTGAAGTAATCCTGGTTTATTCTGATATGTTTCCTTCCTAAGTTCTTGTGGCCCTTGGGGTCTTTATCAGGCCTTGGAGGTGCACTTCCTTCTTTTCTCATTGCTCTCTAACTGATACATTGGTGGACTTCACAGCTGAAGTAAAAGCACTATGCCAAGAGAGAGAGGAGAGTCTGTATATTGATACACATTAACCCCCTTCCCTACCCAGGCTTGTGAGTGACAGTATCTCATAGCCTGTTGAGCATGAAACCAGGCAGGTGATGGAGCCAGCAGGCGGCCTAGTGGTTATATCACTGGACTCCCTCATGGCCAACGTGGTTTGAGTCCCAGACCCAGTGGCTTGAAACTCATGCTGGGCACATGTGCTTATGTGCCCAAGATCTCGGCAGGGGACTGAAGGAGAAGGGATTGCATCGTGGTCATCCCCTTGGGGGGTGATTTCTCACTTTTCCTCTTACTGTCTCTGGCTCTTCATCCAGAGAGCGCATGTGCCCTATAAATATTAAAAACAAAACAAAACCAGGCGTTTAGAATTATTACAGTAAAAACTAATCACTTTAGGCCATCTGACAGCAAGGTGGTTAAGGTGGCTGGATCTCACATACCCGACTGCACAGTTTGAGTCCCAGACCTGGTGGCTTGAAACATACCAGGGGCACCAGCAGATAGTGTAATGGTTACGTCACTGGGCTCCCATGTAGTTGACCGCGTTCAAGTCCCAGACCCAGCAGCTTACCACTTACGCTGGATGCATGTGTGTACATGCCTAAATTCCTGAGAGGAGAATGGAGGAGAAGGGATTGCAATGTGGCCGTCCCTCTTGGGGATGATTTCTCACTTTCTGTCTCTCTGTCTCTGTGGGCAAGCACACACACCCTAAAGCAGAAATCTCTCTAAAAAGTAAATAAATTAATTAAAACAAAAATGCCAGGTGCATGTGTATGCCCACATCCTGAGAAGAGAATGGAGAGGGGGTTGTGGAATGGCCATCTCCCACGAGGGAGATGCTTTCTCACTTTCTGCCTGGTGAGTATGTACATCCTATAGCAAATCAAAAACAAAAAACATTGGGGCCAGCAGGTGGCATGCTGGTTGAGGTTCTGGACTCCCACATGGCCAAACACAGTTCAAGTGCTGGACCTGGAAGCTTGAGGGTCACACCGGGTATGTGTGCATGCATGCCCAGAATCTCAGGAGGAGAATGGAGGAGGAGGGATGGCAGCATGGCCATCCTCCCTGGGGGGTTGATTTCTCACTGTCTCTATCTCTCTCCAGTAAGTCCAGGCACTCTATGGGGGAGGGGGGGGGGCTAAAAATAAATAAATAAATAAATAAAGAGGAGATGGAAAACAATTAGAAAAAAAAAGATCAATTTAGTTGTTCTGGTTGCTTTTTGTTTGAATAAGAGGACTGGGAAAAAATTAGGACAGAATGTAGGAGCCAAAATTCTCCTGATGTAAAAGTGTTTGCAAATCAAAATTAGGCAGAGCCAAGAGCCTAATAAACCCATATGCCTGGGATGAGATGGGAAATACTGTAGGCTGGAATCCTTTCATCTAGATTCCCGGGCAGTCAAGGGGTATGGCTTAACTTTCCAACTTGGTGCCTTCGCTTGATTACAAAGTCCAAAATATAATCGAGATGATAATCCCAAGTGGTTACTGTGAAGCATAGAATTTAGGAGTTATATTCTATTTGGAAATATTTTCTCCTGGTAAATATATTCCTCTCCCTTCCCACTGAACTTAATGGGGACACTGGGCTCCTTTGATTTGCCTGGGGATGGTGTCAGCATTTTGATCCATTCAAGGCCGTTCCCATTCGAGCTCATAAAATGCTTAATTAAGGTGTGACTGCTTCGGTGGTAAAGGCTGGTCTTTAATGGAACCAGAGTGGGGTCATTTTATTTAAAGCCACAGTTTTCACCATCGACCTCATTAGGTAACCAACGTACACGCCAACTTTTCCTTCCCAGTGAAACCCTCACCCTGCGTTTTCATGGGTGAAACTGCCCTCTGCTGTGAGTGAGGCCGGTCGCTGCTCACCCTCATGTTGGTAGGGCCTCCTGGAGGGAGCTTACCGTATCACCACATCAAGCCCTTTGATGGCGAGGGCTTTTGAATACTCTCTAGAGCAAGGCTCAGGGTGAGTGGGAGAGAGAGGCCCAGTGTCTATCTGAAAGAAGGGCCAATTGAGGGGAAGCAGGTGGGAGAAGGAGAGGGACTTTTGTAAGCTTTGAAATAAAGAAAGGAATATTGTCTCGTTAGTGCTTCACCCTAGAAGAGGATGACTGTCCAATCCCAACTTCTGTCTTATCAGCATCAAAAAATCATGTGTTGACCTGATGCCACATCAGTCTCTTACAGTCGCTGTTATTTCTCATATCAGTAAGTGATTCCTTGTAGCTGTCCAGAGAAACTAGACTGTAGTGACTTAAATCAGGATTTTATCTTCACTTGTAAAAGAATCCAGAGGTGGGCAGAACAAACTAATGGGGTAGATAGGGTCTCAGGAGCTTTTTATGTTTCTGACCCATCATCGTTAGCAAGTGGTTTCCCTCCTGAAGGATGCTCATAGTCACAAAATGGCTGCTGGAACTCTAGCCATCATGTCTAGGAAGGTAGGGAAAAGATAAGCACAAATTTTGCTGCATCCATTTTTTTTTTTTTTTTTTTTTTTTTTTTTAGGTTTTGCCATAGGGCATGTATGCTCACCAGAGGGGACGGAGAGTGAGAAATTATCCCCGAGGGAAGATGGCCATGCTGCAATCCCTTCTCCTCCATTCTCATCTCCAGATTTTGGGCAAGCACACACACATGCTTGGCGTGATTTTTAAGCTGGACTTAACCATGGTTGGCTATGTGGGAATCTAGTGCCTTAACTTCCGTGCCACCTGCTGGCACAGGCGTTGGGCCTTTCAAGGGCTCTCCTGGAAACCCTACCCAACCTGTTCTTCTCCCATCTCACTGATGCAAAGGGAACTCGAAAGATAGCCTTCTAGCCTTGGCGTACACACCAGGATGGCTCTGAAAACCATTACTCTAATGAGGGAGGGCATGGCCGCGCCAGTTGTCTTGTGTGATCTCTTTCTCAGCCCTTCTTTTTGCTCAGCCTGGATATGTCCTGTTTTCTCCTCGGTGAACACGTTCCTTCTCAAGCTCAGACAACGTTGCTTGTCCTTAATGCGACTAGAATGATCTCACACGTTTGCTCTGGCCACACCCTTTGTGGGCGGTTCTCTGCATATTATCTTCATCTTGGATTACCTTGTCTTTCCCGACATTCAGGCTCTATGTAATGCATTGGGCATGTCATATATTGGGTTGTTGGAAAAGTCGTCATGTATTTTTTCAGTTTTCTATGCAAAAATGCATCATGACTCTTCTGATGACCTAATATAAAATGACGTGTTGCTATTTATCCTCCAATGCATTGTGCTTTCCCAATTGAATGATAAATCTCTTGAGTGCATGGACTAAGCTAAGTACATCTTGGCCCCAGCTGTTAGTTTAATACTCTATACATAGTAAATGCTCAAACAATTGCTCCATGGCAAAGTGAGGGGAGAGGGGATCCCACTAAAAACACCAGTGACGTGGGATGTATGCACCCTTTGTGAGCTACAAAGTCCATAGACTGAGCTAGAAGCCCACCTTTGCACTGCTCCAGGGCTCTCCCAGGTTGGACTTGTTCTGACAGTGGTCAGTCTCCCCTGCCTTTGGATGGCAGCCCCCTGCATGGTGTTGCCCCAGGCAATGTGATATTCTAAACCCTCCTCTTGTGCCAGTTGCCAATGTGAAACTCCTCACCCCCACTGGATTCCTTCACAGCAGGAAATGACACCTCCCCAGCTTGAGTCAGAATGTTAGACTCTCAGTTGGAGATGTTCAGGGGCTGAGGCTTGCTCAGTTTCTCCCAAATGGGCCATCCTGTGGCTACACCATCAATAAGAGGCAGCTCACCAATGCCTGCACTCTGTCTACACTGAGGCAGATTCCTGTGGATGGTTCTCTTGCTTATTTCTCGGGCCTGATTTACATCTTTTAGGACTCATAGGAGCAGGAGCTTCTGTAATTTACAAAGGCACCATGTGAAGGCCAGCCCATGACATGGTGGTTAAGGCAGCTGGATCCCCCATGACCAACTGTGCGGGTTTGAGCCTCAGATCAAGTGGCTAAAGAGTTACAGCGGATGTGTGTGCATGTGTGCCCAGAATCCTGAAAGGAAAGAGAAGTGGAGGACATGAGATTGAGGTATGGTTGGAGAAAGGTTTTGGGAAGAGGTGAGGTCAGGACCTAAAAGCAGCGGGGATATACATGATTGTGTGAGCATGTGTGTTCAGCATGTGTTTGCATGTGTGTATGCTTGTGTGTGTCTGATGAGAGACCGTGGTAGAGGAGTGGAGGAGTCAATGCCCACCTTCTCTGCAGAGCCCATTGGAATGATGGGGCCTTATGAATTACTGCTTGTAGCTTTGAGCCATCAGGCTGAGCCCAGAGAGGACACCAGGGATTCTGAGTCTAATCCTTGCTGTGCCATTGCCTTACTGGGTGACTCAGTGACAGTTACAAATCAACTCTGGCACCTCTGCCTGCTCCTGGGCTAATTAGCCAGCTTGGGGATGACTCAGTTCTTCTTCCGCGCCTCCTCCTCCTTCTGAACAGCATGTTCAATCAGGAATTGTATTCAGTTGCTAGTTGACAAATATAGTATAGGTTTAGTTTATCTTATTTTTTCTTAAAGGATATTTAGAAGTTGGCAATCATCAGGATCACGGTTCCTTTTGGCTTTCTACTGGGGTGGGCCATCCGTGGGGATGTGACCCTCTTCCATTATCTTGGGATGGCTGCCGGGGCTCCAGTCATCATGTCTTCATTTTAGGCATGAATAAAGACAAGAGCAAAGGACAAAAAGGGTTTCTGCCAGTCGCATCCAGAGGAGCTTGGATAGAACCAGAAGGGAGAGGAGTTGGGAGAAGATGATAAACTAAGGAGAGATAGATAGGGAGACTTCCTAAGTTGGCCAAAGGAAGACCCAGACCAGACCACGCAAGCTGATGCCACATCTGGGCCACTGGGAGTGGGAGGCTCAGCTAAATTGGATACTAAGGAATAAACCCTCAAATGAGGCATGGAACTAAACAGAGCTTTGGTCAGCTATACTGATGTATGGGTTTAATATTTAAAGGTCAGGAAGGGGCTTAATCCAGTGAGCAGGAGCAGATGGGAGAAACTATGTGGCAGGTACAAAGAAGAGACATCAGATGGAGGAAATTTGCCTGCTCCAGAGTCTTCAGTGGCTTAATTGCAGACACAATTACATCTATTGCTTTACTTCAGCACTCAAACTTCCCCACATTTTCACCCCCATCAACTTTTCTGGCCATATAAAGCTGCTCGTGATTTCCTGAAATGACTTCTAATTCGCTCACACTGACACCTTGATCAAGCTGTTCCTTCCACTTTCCCCTTCTCCCCTCCCTCTTCTAAATTCTCAGAGCACTTTGTTCTCAGAGTTCTAGCCATCTCTTCCATGCAGATACCAATGTCTTTGTCCGATCCTCTTGATCATTAAGATACTCACTCAGGAATTGTATTTTGTTCATTTCTGCATCGAAAAACATCTAGCCCAGCACCTTGCATGCAGCAAGTCTTCCATCTGTACTGTTGGAAGTCAGCAAAGTGGTTGTCCAAGCTCATGCCAGGACTGAGACAGAGGAGGTGCATGGGAGCCGCTGGGAGAGTGTTCACGTGCTGTGTGACAAGGGCAGGGAGGCTGTGCCTGTGGTTCCCATTCAGAGTGGCACCTAAGCCTGCCTGCTGTGTCTTTCAAGCTGCCGAGGCCGAGACGCGTGTCCAGTTACCCTCCTCATAAAAATCTCTCATGAGGCCTCAGTGCTTCTAAGATACAGCCTCAATTCTTCAACCCGGGGTTAAAGTTCGTTATCAATTGACCCCCGGAATGCACATGTGTCCGTATTTCTCACTCTTCACTTTCTCACACCGGCCCTCGGCCTCTACCCAGCTCTCCAACAGCACGTGCACGTCCTCCTCCTTGTGGCCCCTGCCGTGTCCCTGCTTGGTGTCCTCCCTTCATTCCTGTTATCCAGTCTCACTTATTCCTGTGTTTGTCACGAGGTGTTTTCTGACCTCCTCACAGCTCTATTTTCCTTCTGTGAACTGGTCTTCGAGTTCCGAACAGCACATATCTGTATCCACCGCTCGGCTGACACAGCCAGGCCCTGCTCTGTTCAGACACGCACTTTCCTGTGATCAGACTGCAAACCCACATGTAACCCACACAGCACTTAATGGAGTGCTGGGAACACAGGAAGCGCACCTGAAGGTTTGTTCAGTGAAAAAGTGAAGGGGAGCTTGTTGAATGAAAAGGGGGTGAATGGGGACAGGCAGGTGGTAAAGTGGTTGGGGTGCTGGACTCCCACATGGTCGACTGCAGTTCAAGTCACAGACCTGGTAGCTTGCTTTCTCACTTGTTCTATCTCTCTCTGGTCAAATTTAAAAAATAATCATAAATAAAATAATTCTTTGAATTAAAAAAAAAGATTATAAAAAAAGAAAAAGTGAATGGGTTGCATGACTTTAGAGATCTCTGGTTTTGTTTTCATTTGGTTGTGAATAGTGTTTGTGCATTTGACTTGTCACTTACCCTGATGAGCCTGGTGTCCACATCGATAAATTGAGGATGATTGTACCAGCCCCATAGAGGTGACAGGTGTGGTGAACACCAAATGAGAAATCACATGTACGAGTGTTTTATAGACTCCTCAAGGTAAGCCCTTAGGGTTTCTCTTCCATTTCAATGATAAAATATTTTCTTTCTTACTTTCAGACTTGCAACTTTATTTCTCGAAAGAGGGCCCAACAGGATAGGCAGTACTTACCTAAAGGCCATTTACAGACATTACACAGATGAGACCTACTCCACGGAGATCCCCAAGCCCCCCTGGCTTGGCTTCCTGGGCCCCATCTTGAGGGCTGAAGTGGGTGATGTGATCGTCATTCATTTAAAGAACTTTGCTTCCCGACCTTACTCTTTGCACCCACATGGCGTTTTCTACAACAAAGATTCAGAAGGTAAATATCAGTTCTGTGTTATTGGAGTCTTGTCTGCATTTGTGAGGTGGTAACTGTCCATTTCAGGTGAAGGGATTCTGTGTGCTCAGTGATGACACAGGTTCATCCATCTCTGTCTGTCTCCTCTGCTCATTTCCCTCTTTCTGTTCTTCCATCCCACCTTCTTCTTCCTTTTTCTTGCCCTTATTTCCTTTCCTCCCTTTTTTCTTTCTCTTCTTTATGTTGATGCAGAACTGGGCGCTGGGCTCTGTTGGCACACCCACAGAGACACACCAGCTTTTCTCTATGTGGGTAGCACATTGGCTAAAGAGCAGCACACTCCTGTCCCGAGGAACGACCTTGGCTGTGGATGGGGACCCACAGTTAAGGGTGATCTCCACCATCTAGCTGCAGGCTGCTGTCTTTGGAGCTTCCTTTGGGAGGCAACTCTGTCTTATCTACTTTAGGACTTTCAGCAAGGCAGCTTCTGGATCCCTTTAAAATACCATTCCTAGGGGCTGGCCCTGGGCCTGGGGGCTAAGAGAGCTGGATCCCATGTGGCTGAGTGCACATTTACAATCCTGGCCCTGTCAATTTGAGAAATATGCTGAGGGTTGGCGCATTCATGCCCCAACTCTCTATAGGATGGAGATGGAGGGGAAGAGATTGTGCTATGGACCACACCCCATTGGGGAGGATCGACTGATTGAGCTCTCTCTCTGTTCCTTTCTGGCAAGTACATGTGCCCTCTGGCGATTGAAAAAAATTCCGGGACATTTGCGATGAAAGTGTTTCTCAGATGCTAGGAGTATTTTTCACAGCCCTCTTTGCTCATGACCAGGTGGGAATGGTGCTACAGCTGCTAGGTGGTTCCTCTGGGGCGTATGTCCAGCATAGTGCCTTTAACTCAATGCAACCCACTTTATCATCCAGGAGGAGCTCCTGGGCCAGACTTTCTGGCCAGCTGCCCCAGTCAAGTCTGTGTAAACTCCAGATTTGTTCTAGGCGAACACGAGGTTGGAATTACTCCTGATTCTTGGTCCTTTCCCCAACTGAAATGCAGCCAAGATGGATTTTCCACAGAGCCTCTATGCCTCTCTGAAAGCCGTGAAGATTCACAGCAGAAAAAGCGTATGTGCATGAAGTTGTTTTTTTTTTTTCTTTTTTTTGAAGAGGTTTTTTTTGCTATAGGGCGCGTGCGCTCACCAGACAGACAGAGAGAGACAGAGATAGAAAGCGAGAAATCACCCCCCGGGGGGATGGCCACGCCACAATCCCTTCTCCTCCATTCTCCTCTCGGGATCTTGGGCACGCACGCACACGCACCCGGCGTGAGTTTAAGCCACTGGGTCCGGGACTCGAACCGCGGTCGACTACGTGGGAGTCCAGCGACATAGCCATTACGCTAACTGCTGGTCCCTGTGCGTGAAGTTTTGAAGTCAATTTCAAGAGATTCTTAGAGCCCCGAAGCCGTCCTTTGGCCTCTAAGTTAACACTTTCAGGCTGTCTCTGTGGCCCAGCAATTTAGAGAGCTGGATCTCACATGGCTGATCACATAGTTCAAGTCCTGGCTTTGGTGGCTTGAAAAACATGCTAGCGCTTTTCTGACTGAGTGCTCTCCTGTCCTTTGGGTAGATACCCAGGAGTGGAATTGCTGGATCATATGGTAGTTCTATTTGAAAGTCTTTGAAGAACCTCCATACCATTCTCCACAGTGGCTGGACCAATTTATATTCCCACCAACAGTGTAGAAGTGTCCCCCTTTCACCACATCCCCTCCAGCACTTACCATTATTATTTTTTAATCTTCATCATTAAAAATTGTAATGGACCATTAAAAATTGTAATGGACACTAGAGACAAAGTGGATAGAGCATGTGAGAGGGGAAGAGCGTAGGAAATTTGGGGGGGGGGTGGAAATGGAGAGGTAAGACACTTGTGGGACACAGGTAAGGTCTATTATGTGTAGACGAGGATCTGTATGGTGGTCTAAACTGGGCTGGACTGAGGTGTATATCATGCTGGGTAAAGTCTCTTCACGATCTAAATGATGTATAGCGATTTAATGTATGAATAATAATAAAAAATATAGGGACCAGCAGTTAGCGTAATGGCTATGTCGCTGGACTCCCACGTAGTCGACCGCAGTTCGCATCCCAGACCCGGTGGCTTAAAACTCACGCCGGGCGCGTGTGCGTGCGTGCCCAAGATCCTGAGAGGAGAATGGAGGAGAAGGGATTGCGGCGTGGCCATCCCCTCTGGGGGGTGATTTTTCGCTTTCTGTCTCTCTGTCTGTCTCTGTCTGTCTGGCGAGCGCACGTGCCCTATAGCAAAAACCTCTCCCAAAAAAAGAAAAAAAAATAATAAAAAATATATAAATAATAATAAAATACCAGGTGTGTGTGTATGTGACCTGAATCCTAGCAGGATAGAGAAGTAGAGGAGAAAGGACTGTGGCATGACCACACCCCAGGGAGGGTGCTTTTGCCCTCTCTCTCTCTGTCTCTGTCTGTCTTTGGAAAGTGCATGTATTCTCTGGCAATAAAAAAAATAAAGAACACTTACAATAACCCTTAAGCAGGAAGCCTTCTCTATACGCTGTTTTAAGTAGGTCTCCTCCTTTCAGAAGTCTGCTGGTGTATCTCACAGCACCTGCTTGTGTCCTTGTTGGTGTCTCTGTTAGACTGTCTCTACAGCAGAGTGTAGGCTTCCCAGGAACAGGGACCACCCTGGGTTGTGCTGGGTACTGTTCTCCTATGCCTGGCCCAGGGTCCAGCATGTGGTAAATGCTTTCCCAACGCTTTCTGAGTGCCTCCGAGATCTAGCCCAGCATCATCAATTTATAAGTAAAAAGTCAAGGGGGACCAGCAGGTGGCGTGGTAGTTAAGGTGCTGGACACTCCCAAATGGTCGACCACGGTTCAAGTCCTGGACCTGGTGGCTTGCTTTCTCACTTTCATTCTCTTTCTCTCTCTCTCTCTTTCTCTCTTTGTCTGCCTCTGATCAAATTAAAATAAATAAATGAATAAATAAGAATAAATAATTAAAAAAAAAAGTCAAGACCCGGAGAGGAAAAGTGAAAAAGGTCAAATCCTTACAGCTGTTGGGACCAGCAGTTAGCGTAATGGCTATGTCGCTGGACTCCCACGTAGTCGACCGCGGTTCGAGTCCCGGACCCGGCGGCTTAAACTCACGCCGGGCGCGTGTGCGTGCGTGCCCAAGATCCCGAGAGGAGAATGGAGGAGAAGGGATTGCGGCGTGGCCATCCCCCCTGGGGGGTGATTTCCTGCTTTCTATCTCTCTGTCTCTCTCTGTCTGTCTGGCGAGCGCACGCGCCCTATAGCAAAAACCTCTCCAAAAAAAGAAAAAAAAAAAAAAAAAAAAAAAAAAATCCTTACAGCTGTTTAGACTCTGAGTCATGATACAGGCCATATGTCACCCCACCCATTCTGTTTCCCACCCTAGAGCTGTCCCCAACATTCCACACTGCTCCCTCCTTCCTGTGTGCAAGTCTCATCAGGCCACCAGGAGGCCTTGACTTTTGTACTTTTTTCCCCAGGTTTTTAGACATGTGTGCTCACCAAAGAGAGACAGAGATAGTGAGAAGGAAAGTGAGAAATCACCCCTTTCGGAGGATGACCACACCAAAAACTCCTCTATTCTCCTGGGATTTTGGGCATGCAGGCACACACGCCTGGTGTGAATTTCAAACTGCCAGGTCCAGGACTTGAACTGCAGTGAGCCATGTAGGAGTCCCGCAATTAACTACCATGCCACCTGCTGGCTCCTGTACTGTTTTTTTGTTTTTGTTTTTGTTTTTGTTTTTTTTTTTGTAATTTGTCAGAGGGTGCATGCACTTGCCAGAGAGAGACAGAGAGAGAGAGAGAATTCACTTCCCATGGCGAATGGCCTGCCTCCTGTCAGGATTTTGGGCATACATGCACACGTGCCCAGCATGTTTTTCAAGGCATCAGGTCTGGGACTTGAACCACGTATTGAGAGTTGGCTATGAGGGATCCAACTGCCTTAACCACCACACCACTGGCTGGCCCAAGGCCTTTGCTTTTAATCTTTTTTTTTTTTTTTTTTTTTTTGTCTTCCAGAGAGGTACTTGTTAAATTCTGAGCAATGGCCAGGTCCGCAGGGGTACTTGACTTACGTATTCATTTTCTAGGAACTTGGGACAGACCTCTTGGGTATTGTGAAGAATTTTTGTGTCTACATTAATGAGGAAATATTGGTCAGTAGTTTTCTTGCGATGTCTTTATCTGGTATCAAGTTAGAACTTTCCTCATAGAATGAATTTAAAAGGTTTCCCTCTATTTTCTGAAAGATTTTTATAAAGGATTGACATTTCTTTTCAAAATATTTGATAGAATTTACATATGAAACCATCTGAGTCTTCTTTTATTGGGGGGGAGGATTTTTAATTACTAATTGAATTTTTATTATAGGACTATTACATTATTTTAATTCTCCTTGAGTCAGTTTTGCTAATTTGTGTCTTTCCAGGAATTTGTCTGATATTTTGGCACAAAGTTGTTTATAATATTTCTTTATGATCCTTTTCATTTCTGCATGGTCAGTGATGTCCACTCTTTCATTCCTGATTTTAATAATTTGTGTGCTCTCTCTTTATTTCTTGGTCAGTCTAGATAAAGTTTTCTCAGTTTTGTTCGTTGATCTTTTCAAAAACCAATTTTTGGTTTAATTCATTTTATATTTTTTTTTCTAATTTTCTCTCTCATTGATTTCTTTCCCAGTATTTATCATTTTCTTCTTTCTGCATGCTTTTGGTTTATTTTCTTCTTTTTCTGTTTCTTAAGGTGAAAGCTTAGATTTTTATTTTGATTCTTTTTTTCTCTAAATTTCCTTTTTAAGCACTGCTTTAGCTACAGTCCCCTACATTTTGATATATTTGCCTTCATTTTATTTTAATTGAAAATATTTTACAATTTCCCTTATGATGTCTTCTTCGACCTATGGGTTGTTTATAAATATATTGTTTTAGTTCCAAATACTTGAGGAGTTCCCAGATTTTTTTCTACATGTTTTAACTAATTTAATTTCATTATGATTGGAGAATACACTGTCCTGGAAAATGTTCCATGTGCTCTCGTAAAGAAGGTGTATTCTGTAGTCATTGGGTAGAATGTCCCATAGAGGTCTGTTATGTAGATTTGGTTGACAGTGTTAGTCTATATCCTTGCTGATTTTCTTTTTAGTTGTTCCAGAGAACAGTTATTGAGATATTGAGAGTGAAGGTTTTTTGTTTTTTGTTTTTTGTTTTTTTTTTTTAAAGAGATTTTTGCTATAGGGCATGTACCCTTCACTGGAGAGACAGAAAGTGAGAAATCATCCCTCCTATAAGGGGGTGGCCATGCTGCAATCCCTTCTCCTCCACCCTCCTCAGGATTTTTGACATGCATGCACACACCCCAGGCCTGAGTTTCCAGCTGCTGGGTCCAGGACGCACATGGTTGGCCATGTGGGAATCCAGCGATGTAACCATTACGCCATCTGCTGGTCCAGAAAGTAAGGTATTTAAATCTCCAACAATTATTGTGTGTTTGTCCTTTCAATCGTCAACTTTTGCTTCCTGTATTATTATATTTAAGGAATTATTTTCTTTAATTTAATTTATAATTATTATTTTTAAATTTGACCAGGGAGAGAAAGGGGGAAAGTGAGAAAGCAAGTCTCCAGGTCCAGGACTCAAACCGCGTTCTGCCATGTGGGAGTCCAAAGCCTTAACTACCACCTCCCAACCCCTCTTCTTGTACTATTTTAAAGTTTATTTCTTATTGAGAGAGAAAGAGCAGGAGAAAGACAAGCAATCTCAATAGGGTCTCAGTCAATTTTCCCCCACCCTCAGTTAGTCTTTCAGCCTGCCAAGGCCACAGGCTTGCATGCTTGTGTGTGGCCGCTGAAGTTCTGCTTTTTTTTCTTTCTTTTCTTTTTTTTTTTTTTTTTTTTTCAAATTCTTGTTTTTATTTTTAGTCTGGCTTCAAATGGATCACTCCTTTGTCTGTTTAGCTTAGGGGTCAGCATATGACTGGACAGTGATTGTGCTTAAATACCTTGAGTCAGTTTTCTCTGCCAGTGCATCTGCGGGTGGTAGGGCTATTCACATTCAACGTTTACGCTGTTTCCATCTGTCTTCACTTTCACTTTACGCTGGGCCTTCTTGCATACACCCAGCTAGAGTTGGCTAGGAGTATGTGAATAACTTGGGCCCTACCCAGTCTCTGCCATATCTGTATTGCACACACTCTCAACCAGGAACACGCTTGTTCCAGCCCTCCCTTGACTTCAGGCTGGTAGACAAAGTATGGCTCCTTCTTCCTTTCTTGCTACCAAGATCACGATTATTTATTTATTTATTTTTAAGGTTTTTGCTATAGGGTGCTTATGCCCTATGAAACAATGAGAGGAAAAGTGAGAAATAACCCAATAGGGTGAGTGGCAATGCTGCAGTCCCTTCTCCATTCTCCTGGGACTTTGGGCATGCACGTGCATGCACCTGGTATGATTTTTCAAGCTGCACTTCCATGATAATGGCGTCACAGTATGTAGGCCATTTCCAGCACTCCAAATCAAGTGATCCCCGTGCACCCAGGCGGAAAACTGCTGAACCTCCTTCTTATTTTGTCCAAACACCTCTTCTGTCCTGTAGAAGGTGGGGAAAAGTTGGGACAGGAGCAGCCCCCGGTACCCACCTCTTCCCATTCTCCTTAGCTGATTGTCAGCAGTTTTTCAAGCATAAACATTGCTGGATAGCTAAGCTTGATTTACAAAGAGCCCTAAAATGGTTTTTAAAAATCTGTTCTGGCCAATGTCATAGTTGCTTTTGAAAAAGAGGATGTGCTGACCTGGCTCTTTAGTCTTTGTCTTGGCTATAATTGCAAGCTTGCTAGTCTTGGCGTCTCTGCTCAATTCAGCTCACTGTTTATTGTGAGGCAGACACAGTGTTGGTTAATAGGACTACAACAGTGAGTAAATGCACAATTGTCTCCTCCATGATATTCATCAGGGGAGGGGTAGAGAATGGACATAAAAGAAATGGGTGAGACTTGTATTAATTAAGCAGCTACTGTGTGCCCGTGCCTATGCTAGAGCTCTTAAAAACATTCCTTCTTTTAATGAGATTGTTAAATATTAGGGCTAGTTCTAAAACAAAAGTCATTGCTTGTAAACATAGAAACGTATAAAGAAGTAGAAAATGGTATAAGACCTTATATATTCATTAACATTAGTTCAAAATAAAACATTAAGAAAAAGTACTATATAAATTTGGTTAGAAATTCTTAAGGTACAGAGAGGCATAAAAAGAAAAGTCCCTTTCAGTTGCTTCTCAGTCTAAAGGCAATCATTTCAAACAATTTCTTACACATTTTTCTAGGAATTTTTCCCTTCATGTTTTAGCACGTGTAGATCCTGCTTAATCCATACAGATGGGATTGTGCTGTCGTGTAATTATCTCCTGTTTTTCACTTTTTACTTTATTTTGGAGATTTCCTCATATTCATATATAAAGAGAACTTTTAACACGTGTGCAGGATTACATTGCATCAGGTCAGTCCTTATTGTTATTTAGGTTGCTCCAGTTCGTTTTTTTTTTTTTTAGGTTTTCTGCTATAGGCCACGTGCTCACTGGAGAGAGACGGAGGGAGGGATGGTGGAGTGAGAAATCACCCCCTAGAGGAGATAGCCATGTCACTCTCTGTAAAGATTTATCTGTAAAGATTTGGGGCACACACGCACATGATTCTGGCATGATTTTTCACGCCACCGGGTTTAAGACTCCAGTGGTGCAGTTGGTCATGCAGGACCCAGCGCCTCAACCTCCACACTACCCACCAGTTCATATAATCTGAAAAAACATTTGCAAGCATAATGTCTCTTTTTATTTTATTTATTTATTAATTATTATTGTTATTTATTTATTTATTTATTTTTTTGGAGTTTTTGGTATAGGGTTCATGCACTCACCTGAGAGAGAGAGAGAGAAAATGAAAAATCAACCCGTTGGGGGATGATCACACTCTAGTCCCTTCTCTCTCAGGATTTTAAACACACACACCTTGGTGTGACTTTCAAGGCACCGGTTCAGGACTCAAGTTGGCCACGTGAAATCCAGTGCCTTACCCTCCACACCACTTGTTGGATTTATAGGGTAAATTCTTAAAAATGAAATTACTGGTTCTATTCATATATATTTTTCTTTTTTTGTTGGTTAAGAATTGACGAGCTGTCCTTTGAAAAACTGCACCTTTTGGGAACCAGCAGTTAGCGTAATGGCTATGTCGCTGGACTCCCATGTGGTCAACCGTGGTTCAAGTCCCAGACCCGGTGGCTTAAAACTCACGCCAGCGCGTGTGCATGTGTGCCCAAGATCCCGAGGGGAGAATGGAGGAGAAGGGATTGCGGCATGACCAAACCCCCTGGGGGGTGATTTCTCGCTTTTTGTCTCTCTGTCTGTCTCTGGTGAGCGCACGCACCCTATAGTGAAAACCTCTCAAAAAAAAAAAAATTGCACCTTTTAATTTTCTACCATTTGTTTAAGAATCAGCTTGTTTCTTCCAAAAACCTCATAAATCCTCAAAATTTTCAAAACTGATGAGTGGACAATTGTGTATTAAAATAAAAATTAAAAGCCCACACATTCTGGAACTTCTATAACCAAATGAATAGTGTTTTATTCTCTTATATTTTGAATGTTATCATTGCTCAAAATATTTACAAACTCCTTTTTGGGAAAAACTTTCAGAGCAGCTTAGGCTATCTACCCCTAAGTCACTTCTTACTTGGTATTCACACTTCATTTTGGGTTCCAAGTAATATTCCTCATTTTGAGTGGTGGCACCAAGGATTAACTTGGAAACTCTAGCCTCTTGTTTCAGTAATAGTCACCAACAACTTATTGTTATTGTCCCAATAACAGTAAGAATCCAGTCCATATACAAGGACTCTTGAGAAAGTTCACGGAAAATTTGTAGTATCAAAGAATTATGCATAAAGTTTTAAAACATTTGTACCAAATAAACTTGCACTTCAACTCCACTTGTCCACAAACTTTTTGAATAAATTCAGAAGCTTCAAGGCATGCATTTTATTCATAGGATTTTGGGTATCAGGCACTGGGGTAGATCTTGTGGATATAATCATTTGTGGTAGGAAGTCTGGTGCTTGCTTTTACAGAACTTATAGTCTACATGAGAGATGAAAATTAATCAAGCACTTAAACACACTGAATATATGTACACACACAAATGATTAAAAACATAAGCAAATAATATGGATAAATAATAGCCAGTGTTCATGGTTCCAGCATAGCAGGCACCATGATAAGTGCTTTGTAGATATACCATATAAAACTCAGTAATATGAAGTACGTCTTATAATTAGCATCATCATATAGTCCAGAAGCTAAGACTCAGAGAAAAGGAAAAATGTGCCCAAGTGACACAGCGCACTGGGGATGAAGGCGGAATTTGATTCTAGGTGTCTAACTTCAGTGCAGGACCTTAACTACAGTCTCTAGTGCCCCATTATCTCTGTGTGAATACATTTCAGGAAACTGAGGAAGTCCAGGGAGTTTTAAGTTTGCTTCAGCTGGGCCGTGGTTGACCTTGCAATCCACGTTAAACACATTTGGTTTTCATCCTAGAAGTGATGGGAACCCATAGAGTGATTTTAGGCAGGGAACAATATAATCAGATTTGAGATTTGGAAAGATCATTCGTGCTATAGCTTGGAAAATGGACTGGAGAGGAAAGGGATATAGGGAAGGCAGTTTGGAGGTTACTGACAGCTAGGAGACCAGGGAAGTTTGGACTAGGGCCATGGTAGTAGAGATGAAATAAAGGAATGGGTTTGAGAAGAAGCAGGGACAGGACCTTGTGGTGCTTTGGGCATGGAGAAAGGAAAAAGGAGACAATAAGAAGGCTTCTTTAGTTCTGGCTCGTGGCATTGGCTACCGGTGATGCCTTTCTCTGAGAGAGGAAGCAGAGGCTGGGGCACAGGCTTGGGAGAGGAGAGTTGGTGCTCTCTTGAAAAGTTGCACCTGAGTTCTCTTTGAGATTTGCAAGTGGAGACATCAAGTACACAGCAGGCTCGATATAATGCTCGGAGGTGAGATTCCAGCTGGGGATAAAGTGGGTGTCACTGGCATGAGGATGATTGGTGACACTGTGGGCAAGGGTGCTGTCAACTGGAGAGAGCATTGGGCAGGAAGGAGCCAATGTTATTGCTTCAGGGTTTGGACAATGAATGGCAGACCTGGAGAATAAAACTGCAAACGCTGGCTGAAAAGTAGTGGCAAAGAGTACAGCGTGATGTCACAGAAGTCAAGAGAAGAACATTGTTTAGGGAGGAAAAGAGCTAATAATAATGTCCAAATCTGCTGCAAGATCAGATAACATCGCAAATTTTTTTAACATGCCATTTGGATTTAATAGATGGAGAGGCACCCTCTGGATTTTTCCTACGTTCTATTCCTGTCAGGTTTGATCAGTTTTCAAGTTAGAAAGCAACAAACTACATTAGTTTAACTTTGAATAAAAATGGTTTCATCAAAGGCCAGGTCAGTGACACAGCAGTAATGCATTGCTCAACCTGGTGACCCTGGTTCAAATCCCCAGCCTAGTTGATTTGGGACATTTATATGGGGGCCCAACATCTGCCAGGCTAGAGAAATGGAGCCCGAGGATCATGGCATGACCAGACCTCATGGAAGCTACTGTCTGGCTGTCTGCCTCTCTCTAATGTACATATGTACTTTATCATGAATAAAGAGAAAAATGTCTTTGTTGAAATACTGTTTAGTATTATTGTATTATAAGAAATTATTTTTTTAAAAAGTTTTTCTCTTTCCCAAACTACCCTTGAAAATGTGAAAGACATAATTTATTATATTACTCAATAATTTATTTACATTGTCTTCCCTATGGGGATTGGTTCCAGGACCACCTTGATGCCAAAATGACAACAGTCATGCCACAATCTCTTTTTCTCCATCCCTCTCTTTGTTTGGGATTTTGGGCACACATGATTGGTACATTTCTCAAGTTGCAAGGTCAGAGGCTTGAACTGTGGTGTTGGCCATGTGAGACTGGTTGCCTTCATCGCCAATCCATAGAGCTGGGTCACTGTTTTTCTTTCTTTCTTTTCTTTTTTTTCTTCTTCTTTTTTTTTAATTGCTAGATAGAGGTACACTGGCCAAAAAGAGAAGAAGAGGGAGAAAGCAACCCCAACGGTGTGTGGTCACACCACAATCCCTTCTCTATTGCTTCATCTCATCAGGATTCTGGGTTCAGTATATTTCTTAAGCTATTGGGGCTGGGGTTTGAACTGCATTCACTTATGTGGAATCTGGCTTCCCTTAACCACTAGCAACAGTGCCAGCAAGGTTGTCACAGTATCTTTAGCTGTAGGCTTTTCTTAATTGAAAATTGATATACCATCTTGGTTTATAAAACAGAGTAGGAACTGCTCTGCTCTCCCTCCTTGCCCTAACAAACTCTGTAGCAGATGTTCCCTGTTCCTTGATACAGGTCTCCCCGGGGTGTTTCATTTTCAAGGAGACTTTAAAAAGTTTGATGCAAGATGGAATTAAAGTGCAATTTACTTTGGTACAAAACATTCTTAAATCCATGTATTTTTAAAAAATTTTTTGGAGTTTTTTTTTTTTGCTATAGGGTACTTGTGCTCGCCAGAGAGACAGAGACAGAGGGACAGAAAGCAAGAAATCACCCCCCAGGGGGGATGGCCACACTGCAATCCCTTCTCCTCCATTTTCCTCTCGGGATCTTGGGTATGCATGCACATATGCCCGACATGAGTTTAAGCCACCGAGTCTGGGACTTGAACCACGGTTGACTACATGGGAGTTCAGCAACATAGCCATTATGTTAACTGCTGGTCCCTCCATGTGTTGTTCTTAATATGCATGTCCCATGAATTTTTTGAGGATCCCTTTCCTTTGACTCCCAGTTGCATTCTATTAGGTTGTTGGAAAAGTCAGAATGTATTTTTCTACACAAAAATGCATCACGACTTTTCCAACAACCCAATTTTTTTTCTAGTTTATTATTTTTTTAATTTACATTTAATCATTTACATCTTTCCAGTATATCCTGTGTTTTTCTCAGCATAAATATGGTGCATAATAGTCAAGTCAAAGACATTACCATATATATTATCAACAGGCAATTTTAAAATTTTGTGTCTACTAATTTTTTTTCCCCTATGATCTCTTCCCTCTCACCCCCTATAGTCTACCTCCTCCTATACTGTCTCTAGTGCCTGCAGTTGGCCTCTCTGCTACTGGACCTTTCAGTCTTTCATGTTCTGCTATGGAGTGCAGACATTCAGTATATATTAAGTAGGGACATACGATGCCTGTCTTTCATAGTCTGGCTTGCTTCACTCAGCATTAACTCTTCCATATTCATCCACTTTGTATCAAATGTCAGAGTCTCATTGTTTTTTATGAGTAGTATTCCATAGAACACACATGCCTCATTTTTCCATTCACTTGTCTGTTCTTGGACATTTAGGTTGATTCCATATCCTAGCAATTATGAGTAATGGTGTAATAAACATGGATGTGCAAGTGTTTTTCCTATTCTTTGGGTAGATACCTAAGGGTGGAAGTACTGGACTGTATGGTAGTTGTATTTGTAGGTTTCTGAGGAACCTCACTACTGTTCTCCACGGTGGCTATACCAACCTACTTTCCCAGCAGTATAGGAGAATTCTTTTTACCACAGCCTCACCAGCATTTATCGTTCTTTAATTTTTTGATCCAATCCATTCTGAATGGGGTTAAGTGGTATCTCATTGCAGTTTTAATTTGCATTTCCCTCATGATAAGAAAAGTTGAACATTTTTTCATATGCTTTTTGGTCATTTGTAAGTCTTCCTTGGAGAGTTGTCTGTTCAGCTCATTTGCCCATCTTTTAATTGGATTGATTGCTTTTTGTGGGTAAGCTTCTTGAGTTCCTGTATATTCTGGTTATCAGTCCCTTATCTGAGACATAGTTTGCAAATATATTCTCCATTCTGAGGGATAGTAACTCTAGTTTTTTGCTGTGCAGAAGCTTTTTAGCCTGATCTAGTCCCACTTGTCTATTTTTGGGTCTCCAGTTGTCCTTGCGTTCATAGTATATATTCTGGTTCTGCCCAACTGCACTGTAATATCTCTAGAAGCAGAAAGAATGTCTCACACTGCTTTCCTAACTCTCTTAAGGCCTGCACAGGTGCTGAATCTGTAACAAGTCCTCGTGAAGCACTTATCATTTCTCCTCCTGCTTCTCCTACCCTTCCTGAGTTGATATCAGATGAGGTGAATTTAAGTTTTCCTGATTGATAGAGTAAGCCCATCAGAAAGCGTCCTTATTATAAATATTTGTTGTGTTCCTGGTTCTCTGCAAAGCACTTTTCTTACATTGCCTTATCTGATTCTCACATCCTTGTTGATGGATATCAACATTCCAGTATTAACAATGGCAAACTGAGGCATTGAGCATTTAAGTAAATTGTCTCAAGTCCTAGAGTAAATACATTTTAATTCACTTGTACTTGATGCCAAAGCTCTGGCCTCTCTGCTCTTGTATGTGACTCCTGTTTTAACAGTATTTTATCTTTTCCTGAAAGGAGCCTTATACCCAGATGGAACTTCTGGAAAAAACAAGAATGATGACATGGTCCCTCCTGGCAAAAACTACACCTATGTCTGGCCAGTGAGAGAAGAATATGCACCTGCTCCAGCAGATGCCAACTGCCTGACCTGGGTGTACCATTCACACATTGACGCCCCTAAGGACATCTGCTCTGGTCTGATTGGGCCCCTACTCGTGTGTAAGCCAGGTAAGGAGGCTCCCACCCGCAAGGGGGCTGTTCCCTGGTAAATGGCATGCTCAACGTGCAAGGAAGATTCAGGTCTTGTCCTGCTCACTTCCCTTCCCCCCACAGAATGTTCTGTTTCTTCCCAACTTGACAATCAGGAATGCTCTTCTAACATAGAAGGTAATCTGACACCGTAACAGGGGCCATAATTCAGACTTCTAAGAACCACCCCAACATTCTGAAGCTTACATGCTTTTTTTTTAAGTGTATATGAAACATAAATGAACTTACATAAGTTTTTAAAATTACTTTATTTAATTTCATGCATTATTACTTTTTTATTTGTCAAGAGAGCAAGAGAGTGAGAGAGAGAGAGAAAAGGAACATGAGAAAGTAAGCCAGCAGGTCTGGGACTTGACCTGTGGTTGGCCATGTGGGAGTACAACACCTTAACTACCACACCACCTGCCAGCCCCAAGCTTACATGCTTTTTGAAAAGAAAGAAAGAAAGAAAGAAAGAAAGAAAGAAAGAAAGAAAGAAAGAAAGAAAGAAAGAAAGAAAGAAAGAAGAAAAAAGACTTTTCATAACATCACATGTAGGAAAGTAAAAAATTTAGTCAAATGACCAGGGACGATTTTTACTTCAGTATTTCTTTTAAATAATTAGTTTACTATCTTATTTCCTATTCATTTATTTATAGTCTCTGTGAATTATCAATAAAATTGATCTCCTTTAGGACTAGCCAAGTTTCCAAGTCTACGATCATATAGATTCCTATTTTATGACCTTTCTGTTTTGCAGTTCTCTCTTTGCCAAACTTCAAATTTACCTGACACTGGGCAGGAAGCAAAGCTCGCATTGATTCAGTTCACCTTGAGCTATTTTCTTTCCTCTTTTGCATATACCTGTAGGTCTCCTGAATAGATACTCAGGGACAAGGACTGATGTGGACCGAGAGTTTGTTATAATGTTTACTCTTGTGGATGAGAATCAAAGTTGGTACCTCAATGAAAATATCAGACTCTACTGCTCTGACCCTGATTCCGTCGATAAAAAAGACGCTGTTTTCCAGAGGAGTAACAAAATGCACGGTGAGTATCTCCCATGTTCCCAATACCATACTGGTGGCTTTTCCTACAGAGAAGATAGGAAAAAGGACTGCAAATACACAGAGATGTTGCCCCTAGTTTTGCAAGATTCTAACTTATTTTTGAGAATGGTTAGAATGTGATATAAGATATCACACCTGTGGGAACCTAAAACAATTTGAAAGGGGACAGAGTGACAGATGCATGCTAAAGTGAGAATAAATAAGAACACCACTATGGTACAGAAAGGGGCGGGATGGGGGGGCAGTGCTTTAATCAAGAAGGCATCAGTGCCAGAGGTGAGCCCCGAGCTTGGGTAGGTTAGATGGACAGGGAGGAAAAAGGAGGCCTGGCCAGGGTGGTACACACCAGATGCTGCTGTTTGGTAGGCTGTGGCCACATGGAAGGCCCAGGTCGGATTTCTGGCCCAACTCTCAGATCAGGCATGGCGGTGTGCACCTGGAGTCCCAGCTACTCAGAGGCTGAGGCAGGAGGATCATGACAGAGAAGCCCTGTCTAAAACATCACACACATGCACACGTGCACACACACACACAGACACCCCACAGGGAAAAAAAAGGAGAAAGGGGATTGAAACCATCATCATATAATAACCCTACGTTTTGTATCCTCTTGCTTTATCAGTAATTATTTTCTGAGTGGCTGCTAAATTTGAAGAACTGTGGTATTAAATGCACGCTTGTAGATTTGTTTTCTTCCATGACATTCTTTAAACTGACAAAATTTAGTAAGCATTCACTATACACCAGAACCTGTATCCATTCAATGTAGTGATTTTATACTTACCCTGTCAGTTGAGACATGTTTTGTAGCATCTATGCATGTTTTTGTAGCATTTTAGGATATAGGAATTGAGTAATCTCTTTCCACTATTTTCCTAAAGAGTTCTAGTAAACAGAAAGGAAATCTTCAAGGTAAATTCCACTTCATTAATTTTCTTAAATTTTATTTATCTTTTAATAAGAGGTTTTTGCCTTAGGGTGTGTGTACTCACTGGAAAGAGACAGAGACAGTGAGAGGAAAAGTGAGAAAGGGATGATGGACACGCTTTGATCACTTCTCCTTCATTCTCTTCCTGGGATCTTGGGTACACATGCATGCAAATGTACCTGGTGTGATTTTTCAAGTCACCAGGTCCAGGACTCAAACCATGGTCATCCATGTGGGAATCCAGTGACATAACCACTGTACCATCTGCTGGCCCCCCACTTCATTTATTAACAACCCCCCTCCATCATTTGCTTATCTGTCTCTCAGAACCATCCTCACCCAAGCAACCTCAATGTAGTCATAAAAACACACGAGATAGGGAAAGAATTGAAGATCACCTTTCCTCCCCACCTTACAGATGTAGAAACTGAGGTCAAGAGATGACTTGCTTAAGGTCAAAGTGATAATTAGTGCCATCATTGCTTGACAGAACCTGAAAGAGAAGTCTCATGGCAAATGGATGTTAATTTGGCCATGTTTGATTCTGCAGCACCTTGAAGCACACTGGGAGAGTACACTGACAATATCCACTGTATCACATGCCCTCTCTTCCCTTTAGTGATATTTCAGCAGCCTTATGTGTAGTGTTGCTTGGAAAGCATTTTAGTAGGTAAGAAAGAAAGAGGAAAGAAAGCAGGCAGAGAAAATACGTAGGATGAAATAAATAAGGACCTAAATTAAAACCATTGGTGTGAAAAGTTTGATTCCTGTTCTTTACAAAATAGGAGCAATGATCTCAGATATTGCTGAAAACTATGAACTGTGAAGGTTTAAGTTTCAGCAGCTCACGTACAGCCTGTATAGAGAAGCAGGGGTTTGCAAACAGCAGTCCTTCTTCAAGACTGCCCAAGGAGATCTAGCTAACTGTAGGAAAAAACAATTAAACTTGAAAGAATAAAAACTAATATATAAAAGATACAAGATGTATTGACCGTTTTATTAAAATTTACTAAAGTTATTTAGAATTCATTATGCTACCTAAATTACTATTATCTTAGTAACCATTGCTTCTTAATTCAGTTTGAATTTAAGATGGAATATTGGGGCTTTGTAAAGCCCCGAGTCAAGTTATTTTGTGCATTCGATCATCTCAGTTGCCATTTGGGTGGTGTATAGTCTAAGTTCATCGATAAGATTCTGCCCCAAGCAACATCTAATAAATACTGCTTTTTCTCTCCCTGCCGGTCGGCCAGCCGGCCAGCCTGCCTCCCTTCCTTCCTTCCTTCCTTCCTTCCTTCCTTCCTTCCTTCCTTTCTCTTGCTGGAGAGCATGTACACTCACTGGAGAGAGACAGAGAAAGAGAGAGAGAGAATGTGAGAAAGTACCCTCCATGGGGCATGGTCACGTCACAATCTCTTCTACATTTTTCCCTCCCTTTAGGATTTTGGGCATGCACACGTGCATACCTGGTATGTTTTTCAGGACCATGTGAGATTCAGTCATCTTAACCACCAAGCCACAGGTTAGCCCTCTCCCTGCTTTTTTTTTTTTTCAATAATTATTTATTTAATTTTATTTATTCATTCATTTATTTTAATTTGACCAGAGAGAGAGAGGGGGAAAGTGAGAAAAGAAGCCACCAGGTCCGGTACTCGAACCGCGGTCGGCCATGAGGAAGTGTCCAGCACCTTAACCACCATGCCACCTGCTGGTCCCCGCCCTCTCCCTGCTTTTTAACGTAACAAAACATAAACATGCTTTTAAGCTCCTTGTAATCAACTCCATTCTTTCTATTTTGTTGTATGCTTTTGTCAGTTATGTAGTAGTTCGTATGTACCATTTTTTTTCTGCAAGGTCCCTTATAGTTACAAGATAAGCGAAGACAGGATTTCTAGTTCCAAGAGTCCGGTGAAGACAGCTAATGTGCAAATGCAGGGTTAGGACAGGAGGTGACTGACAAGCCCTCCTGGAAGTAGGAGAGCGCTCTGGTCTGCTCACTCCTAGCCTCATTACTGTGTTCGCGCAGCAGCTCCGAGACTGTTTACAGCGTGTGCAGACCTTCATCTTCACAGCGCCTTTCTCTCAAAAAAGGCCAGTACTAAGCTTTACATCATTCCTTTCTGAGACTTTTTCTTATCTTTTTAAAAGCCAGGCTTTTCTGCCCAAAATCATCATAATTAATGCTCAGCATTGATTTTCCGTCTGTGTTAGAGTGCTGTTACCAATGATCTTGGTCCCCTCTGCATATGCAGGAGAGTATCACCCATAATATGTTTCTGTTTTCAGCCCTCAATGGATACCTCTTTGGAAACTTCCCTGAGCCTGACATGTGTGTGGGTGAATCCGTGTCTTGGCACCTGTTTGGAATGGGGAATGAGATAGACATCCATTCCATCTACTTTTATGGTAACACCTTCATCAGCAGAGGGCATCGGACTGATGTGGTCAACCTGTTCCCAGCCACCTTCCTCACTGCAGAAATGATAGTCGAGAATCCTGGGAAGTGGATGATAACCTGCCAAGTCAGCGACCACCTACAAGGTAAGAAGGACAAAGACCGGTGCGGAGGTGCTCAGACTGGTGCACTTAAATGTCAGTTAGCAGTGCTCACCCCGCTGTTGGGGGAGTCTTATCTGGTCTGCAGAGCATCGTGTTCTACTGCTGTGTCACCATCTGGCCCCTTGAGTCTTTATACATTCTTAGGCGCACTACTGACACAACCAACACGGCAACTCAGGAGGGGGAATCTGATACGCATGTGCAGAAAGGCTCCGATGGAGAAATTCTGGCACTGGATGCTAATTAAAGAGCATTGGCAGGGGCCAGCAGGTGGTGTGGTGGTTAAGGAGCTGGATTCCCACACGGCCAGCTGTGGTGTAAGTCCCAGACCCAGCAGTTTAAGAATCACACTGGGCACATGTGTGTGCATGCCAAAAATCCCAAAAGGAGTATGGAGGAGAAGGGATTGTGGCATGGCCATTCCCCCTGGGGAGTGATTTCTCACTTTCCCTCTCCCTGTCTCTCTCCAGTGAGCGCATGTGCCCTTTAACAAAAACCTAAACAACAAAAGAAGCATTGGCAGCAGTAACATTATGACATACAAATGATCTGCCCTGAGATGGTGAAAACAAGAACAGAAAAAAAAAAGTGTCAGTGGGGCAGACACAGAAGAATTACTGTCTGATTAAATTCAGATACTGACTAATTATACCCAACCCACTGACAAAAACAGAGACCCAACTGTTCAGGGCTGCTTTGATACCATTCTCGTTTCTGTCAACCTTACACAGCTGATCTTAGCATCACTCTGATGGAATACTTCAGTCAAGGTCAACTCACAAGTTTATCAGATAATATGTACTAGATTGTCTTCCAGAAGACCAAAATTATTAAAGGGTCTCATGCCTTGAAATCTGGAAAGAAACTGTAGACATAAAATCAAGATATTCACACTCCTTTGAAACTTGTAAGACTGCTACGTTTGGCCAGTGGTTATGAACATACGTTGGTACTACAGTTGTTGAAATGCAATATATCCTCAATTGTCCATACCCTCAGGAAAAAAGTATTGTAAAGAAATAGAAAATACTTATAATCTGATTTTAAAATCACTGATCTTGGCCTGGCCCTGTAGCCTAGTGGTTAAGGGAGCTGGAGTCCACATGGCCAACCATGATTGGAATCCTGGCCCTGGTGACATAAAGAGCATGCTGGGCATGTATGTGTGTGTGCCCAGAATTCCAATAGGATAGAGAAATGGAGGAGAAAGGACTGTGGTGTGACCATTACCCATAGGGGATGCTTTCTCAATTTCCCTTTCCCTCTGTCTCTCTCTATCCTTGTCTCTCTCTTTCTCTGTGTCTCTCTGTTGTTCTCTGGCAACTGCCTATGCCCTCTGGCAATTAAAAAAAGAATAAAAAAATCACCAAACTCATCCAGAGATAATGTCATCACACTTTGGTGACTATGCTCCCTCACTATTTCTGTACTTTTATTTATAAATATATAGATCATTTAGGAAATAAAAATCAGATGATTAATACTATTCTATAACTTATAAGGGGTCTTCAAATAGTTCATGGAAAATGTATGTTATGAAATACTGTTTCCAAATCTCAAAACATTTTTGCACCAAAGTAAACCGTACTTTAACTCCATTTTCTCATGAACTTTCTGAAGTCCCCTTGTACTTTTCTCACTTATTAACATATCAGAAGTATATTTCTATGTCAGTAAAGGTAGGCAGACTTCATTATTGTTAATGTTTCTGGCATGTTCATTATAAGATTATAGTTTCCTTAACAAAATCTTATTGCTTAAGCACATTTTTATTTTTCCTCATTTTTTTTTTGCTATAATAAACTGAACTAATGAATCAGTTTTCAGATATGTTTGTATTTTTGTCTAAGCATTTTCTTAGGAAAACTCCTAGATTTAGTATTCTCAGGTTAAAGAGTTTGATTTTTTAAATTAAATGTGTGCACTCACCAAAGAGAGAGAGAAGGGAAAGTAAGAAAGCACCCCCACCCCTGCTGCTGTGGCGTATGGTCATGCCACAACCCACCTCCTCCTTCTCTCCCTCCTTTTGGAATTTCCAGGCACACTCGCTCATGTGTCTGGTATCATTTTCAAACCACTGCATCCAGGACTTGAACTGCACAGTCAGCCATGACTAGCTGGAGCCAGCTCCTCAGTCATCATGCCATGGGCTGACCTGAGTTTATTTGTCTTTTAGAGGTTTTTGCTATAGGGCATGTGTGCTCACCAGAGAGACAGAGAGACAGAAAGCAAGAAATCACCCCCTGGGGGGATGGCCACACCACAATCCCTTCTCCTCTGTTCTCCCCTTGGGATCTTGGGCACACACGCGCACATGCTTGATGTGAGTTTTAAGTTGCCGGGTCTGGGACTCAAACTGGAGTCAACTACATGTGAGTCCAGCGACATAATCATTATGCCATCTGCTGGTCCTGAGTTTGATATATATATATTTTTAAGATGTGGATATACATTGCCAAATTCCCTTTTAGGAATTGCTACTCTTCCACCTGCAGTGTGCGAACATGCCTCTTTCCCCATTTGTCTGCCAACACTAAGAATTATTAGTCTTTCTAAGATTCACCTATCTGGTTAATGAACAGTGTTGTTTGATTTCAATTAAGGTTGAATGTTTTACTTGTTCATTAGTGTTATTTATTTTGTGAAAAATCTATTTGTCTCTTGCCTATCTTTTCTTTTCCTTTTTGCTATGGGATACATGTACTTACCAGCGAGATACAGAGAGGAAGAGAGAAAAAGTGAGAAGTGACACCACCCCCGAGGGAGAATGACCATGCCGCAATCTCTTCTCCTCCATTCTCCTCTAAGGATTGTGGGCACACACACACACACATGTGCGCCTGGCATGGTTTTCAAGTCCACCTGGTCCAGGACCCAAACTGCACAGTAAGCCATGTGGGATCCGGCCACCTTAACCTCCACGCCACCTGCGGGCTTCAATCTTCTGCCTATCTTTTATTGGAGGTTTAACTTTTTTCTTCCTTATTTTTAAAGTCACTTTGCATATTAACCTTTTGTCCTATGTGTTATAAATATCTACCTCTCCGCCATTTAGTCTTTTAAAATTTTGTTTATGTTTTCTGTACAAAAGTTCAAAATGTTCACAATCATGGGACCAGAAGTTGCCGTGGTGGTTAAGGCACTGGACACTCCCATATGGCCAACTGTGGTTTGAGTCTTGGACCTGGTGGCTTGTTTTCTCTCTCTCTCTCTCTCTCTCTTTCTCTCTCTCTCTCTCTCATATCAAGTTAAAATAAACAAATGAATAAATGAAATAAAATAAATCTTTTAAAAAAATGTTCACGGTCAAATCTATTAGCTTTTTCTTGTGGGATTTCTCCTGTGAGCGCTCAGGCCTTGGCTCATGGTTTTCCTTTGTTCTGCAGCTGGTATGCTGGGGCAATACAATGTTGGTAACTGCAAAAGTGGCATTTCTTACCCCAAGATGAAGGGTCCACAGAAGCACTACTTTATAGCAGCTGAAAAGATTCTGTGGGATTATGGTCCTCAAGGCTATAACAAATTCAGCGGTCATCCCCTGAATGCCTCTGGCAGGTAAGTCGTCTTTGCTGGTGTTTCTAAACCTCCCATAAGAGAGGTGTGTATCGGTCCAGCAGGTGGCACAGTGGTTAAGGTTCTGGACTCGCACATGGCTGACCATGACCGTTGAACTCCAAGGCTCAAGTCCTGGACCTGGTGACTTGAAACTCACACTGGGTGTGTGCCCTAAATCCTGAGATGAGACTCAAGGAGAAGGGATTGCAGCATGACCATTCCCCCAGGGGGAGGGTGATTTCTCTTTCTCTCCCTCTCCCTCTGTCTTTGTCTCTCTGGTCAGCACACACACACCCTATAATGAAAACATCTCTCTTGAGAAGTGCGTGTTAGTTTCCTCTGACTGTCATGTGTATTCTAGGCACTGCTCCGATGGGCACATACTGCCTAGAGGACATTGTGGCCCTACATCAGGGACTCTTAGTCCATGAACATACTACTGAGAATTTCTTGAGTGTTCACTGCTTTGGAACTTGCTGGCTAAATCAAAACACTAAATTCATTTATTCATTCGTTCTTTGAACATTTCTTGAGTACCTGCTATGCATGAGAGGTATGAGCTAAGCTGATCGAGCTAAGACCTGTTCATGTACAGACCACACAGTCCTGGAGAAGAAGTAAGGCAGGTCTCTGTGTCAATGGAGATGAGATTTTATTGGTTCAAGGACAGCCCGATGTAAGTTATGCCTCTCTATGTACGATGAATGTCCTTTTCCTTCCTGTCTGCTAAAACATCATTTTCCCTTTATAGTCTAACTCTAATGTTTCCTCTGAAGTAAAGCCTCCCCTGACTCCTGAGTCACAGTGAATCATTTTTCCCCTGGTCTGCCATAACAAAGAGTATATTTCAAATTGATTCAAGCAATTCATTAGTGGATGAGGTCTCCTGTGGCTGGCTTTTATAGAATCGTACGCAATGATGTCTGTGAAAGCACTTGTAATACAAATGTGCAGCGCACTACCAGGAATGGTTGCTAGTAACCTATGATCCTTTTTTATATTCAAAGAATTGTTTTAAAATTTTTCTTTGTGATCAATGATAAGATGCTATTATTTATTTTATTATACTTTATTTTATAGTTTGCTATAGGGTGCATGTGTTTACCAGAGAAAGATGGTGAGTAGATAGTAAGAAAGCACCCCAAGGGTTGAGGACCACACCGTAGTCCCTTCTCTTCCATTCCCCTCTTGGGATTTTAGGCATGCAACACACACGTACCTGGCGTGTTTTTCAAATCGCTCACTCCAGGACTCAAACCATGCAGTTGGCCATGTGGGATCTGGCCACCTTAATCTCCACACCATCTGCTGGCCCAGGACACTCTATTTTTTTTTAATTATACATTTCATTTATTCATTAATTCATTCTTCCACCAAACTGACATATTTGAACCTTGCCTGAAGAATTTATGTGAATCATAGGTGAAAAATTCTGATATCAACATTTTCTATTGACCATTTTTCTCCACATACAAAATAATAAGAATTAGTTTTTTTGTTTGTTTGTTTTTTTAAGAGAGAGATTTTTGCTGTAGGGCACATGTACTTACTGGAGAGACAGAGCGACAGAAAGTGAGAAATCACCCCCGAGGGGGTATGGCCATGCTGCAATCCCTTCTCCTCCATTTTCCTCTGGGGATCTTGGGCATGCATGCACATGCACCCACTGTGAGTTTAAGTTGCGGGTTCTGGGACTCAAGCCAAGGTTGACTACGTGGGAGTCCATTTTGCCATCTGCTGATCCCAAGAATTAGCATTTTAAATGATGTCTTAGAGGCCTTCTAAAATTCTGAAGTGCCTTCTGAAATATGAGAGATTATTTGGTTGATATTTAATGTGGTACATGAAAGCACAGTGTATTAGGTGACATCAGGGACACAAGGCTGTGGACGACAATATTTCTACCCTCAAGTGGAGAAAGTGGCTGGACACCCAGGAGAAGAGAGGTAACTTCAAGCCATCTAGACAGTGAGTTATCCGAGTATTCAGCAAGAGCTAAGCCAGGGGACACCATCGAGGACGTGGAACTTGAACAGGATTTTGAGAGTGACAGAATTTATACAAGTGAAGAGAGAGAAATTTTAGGTGAAGATCACCTGTGCAGGGGAGCATGCGTCAGGACGACGGGAGGGGAGGATTCGCGTAGGGGGTGCACATTTGCACGGAGCCTTAGGGGAGCATTGGGGTGCTGGACACTGGATATCAAGTGCAGTGACTCTTTATTCCTCTGGAATTTTATCTGATTGGCATTTAGAAGCAACTGAAGATATTGGAGCAGGTACGTGATAAAGTTTCCATTTTGGAGATTAATGTTGAAATAATGTGTGTGTGTGTGTTGAGAAAAACAAAATGATACACCAGTGTGAGTTAAGGATGCGGAGTGCTCAGTCAGGAGGTCCTTATGAGTCCAAGCCCAACCAGATGAGGGCATGAACTGTGGCTGTGGCAGTGGGAGGAAATGAAAAGATGCAAACAGGAGGGGAAAAGGAATGGTGAAAAAATTTTTTTCACTAAGTAAGGATGAACCAGGTAAGAAGATGAGACAGAAAAAGATGAAGATAGTCTACCTGACTCCACAGAGCAATGGTACCATTGATGGAAATTGGAATGGAAATAGTACTAGTTGGAATTTTTATTATTGTATTTCACCACTTTGAAACTTAGTATTTCATATATATAATCAATATGAGAATCCTGCATTAATCAAACTATTGATTAACTAGACTCTCCATTTCTTAGCCATACCAGATATCAAAGAGCTTCCTTTCTATATGTAGAGGCTGTTCATATTGACATCAGCAAGAGGGGGTTGGTGCTTATTCTGCAGAGAAACCAGTTAGCTCTTTGTTACTCTGTAGGACACCGTTCTGGGACTCCAGTGTCACTAAGTAAGGAGTTTACCTGCACCTTCCTCAGTTGCAGGACCTCTGGGGAAGAAAGCACAAAGGCTAAGAGAGAAATAAGCTTGAATGTCACCGAGCTTCTGAAGATTTTATGGCTGGTTGACTGTCCCTGGGAACTTTGTTGAAGACTGTGCTGATTTTTCTGGGGAGAAAGGAGGATGAATGGGATAAAGAAAATGAAGCTCCACCATTAAGGCATTTGGTGGATGCAGGGAGCAGCCAGATCTGAGCAACACAATAGTGACCTTTAAACAGGAGCAGAAGCAAGTCCTTGTGCTGACACCGTAGGGCTAGCAAAAGCTTTAACAAGGGTAAGATTTTGCTCTTCTCATGTCAACACTGCAGGGCAGCGCTGGTTAGCGGAGCTGTGTTAGCCAGAGAAAGCCTGGGAAGATAAGAGAAAGCTCGTATAGAACCACAAGATGCCAGAGGGTCCACATCTTCTGTCAATAACATCAGGAAAAAACTGACTTTGCATTCCACTTCTCCCTCCCCTTTTTGCCCTATGAAAGAATAAACCTGGGAACAGCTTGGGGCCATGACTGCCTCCACCAGAGGAGTCTGGACCACCCGATCCCCGCTTTTCTCTATTTGCGTGTCTGTGTTTGTTTCTAAGCCACCGTCGCTCCCACTCAGGTACGCTTCAGCTGTGCAGATCATGACAGGTGGATATACCAAGATGCGTGCTCAGTCAGATTCCTGTGTCTTTCTGCAGTGACTCCGAGCTCTACTTCACACAAGGGAACAACAGGATAGGAGGAAGATATTGGAAGGCTCGATACACGGAGTATGTTGATGCAACTTTTACTCGAAGAAAGAAACTCTCAGGGACAGAAGCCCATCTTGGAATTCTTGGTACCGTGAAACCATCTCTCTTGTTTTGAACAAGGGAAGGTTTTATAGCTAGGCGTGTACATACACATGTAGGACGACTCTTCTTCTCCTGCGTCTATTCACTCCTTTCTGTCTCTTCTCATTCTCCTTTCTCTTCTCTTGATATTTTTCAGGCCCAGTCATCAAGGCAGAGGTGGGTGACACCCTGTTAGTGACCTTTGCCAACAAAGCTGACAAAGTCTATAGCATCCTACCCCATGGTGTGATCTACGACAAGGCATCAGATGCAGCCCCAAACATAGATGGTAAGTCTCACCTGGGGTCAGGGAGGAAGCAGGCCGAGTGAGCAGAGGACTTAGCACTAGGCATGCCTGGCTCCAATCCTGGTCTCTTCTCTTACCAGCCCTGAAAGCCTGGGAAATTATTGGGTTGTCATTTTTTATGCAAAAATGCATCATGACTTTCCCAACAATCTCATATTTAAACTTTCTGAACCTTGTTCTTCTCATATTTGAAATGCAGATAATATAATCCTCTCCTAGACTTTGGGAGGGGATAGAGAGAATTCAGGGGAGGGTCTGGCCCACAGTAGGCTCCAAGGACATGTTAATTTCTTTTCTTTCATTAATGTCATAAACCTCAAATGAGCTACTTGTATACTCATTTCTACTCTAAGAGGGAGAGTTTGTCTGCTGCAGGTTACATGGGATTCTGTGGGTGATAGCCGAGGGAAATATTTGGTTTTCAATGTTGTGTTGACATAAAAATCTTTTAACGGTCTTTGCTCTGTTTCTATCAATACATACTTAAAACGAGCATTATGTGCCTATGTGCTTATCACCATGGCCTCCCTCCATCACAGAGCAGGGAGCACAGGCTCTCTGCATGTCCATCAGGCAGCTTTGGCCCAGCAGCTGTAAGAACCGTCCTTCTGTTCATGACACTACTCTTAGAAAACTCCTGGTCCCTTGGTACTTGTCCCCATCTCTGCAACAGACATGGCTGCCTGGGGTACATCTTCACACCGTGTGAGCCCGGCCTGGGAAGCAGGCTTGTGCTCTTGGCGAGAGACAGAGGAGGAAGAAACCGAGGGAGCACCCTTTCCCCAGTCCCATCCTCACTTTTCCCGCTGCAGCAGCATCTCCCGTGCCTGTGCCCTCTTCAGAAAGTTCAGGGTGGCTCTGTATGTGTCCATGAAGAGAGAAGCCCAACAATAGCCAGATTATTTTTATTTTCTTGTTCCCCCCACCCCAACAAACTTGGCAAATTTATTGGGTACTTTTTGCAGAACAGTAGAGAGAGATGCAGACTGGCCTTGTCTGCAGGAGGGACTCTCTGAGTTTCTGGCAATATGATGGGACAGTCATGTGCACTGTCTCTAGAATCAGACACACTAGAGTTCAAATCTAGACTTTGCCATTTAGCAGCTTTATGACTTTGGGCATCCGCTACCATCCCTCCTCTTTGGGCATATACTTTCCTTCTCCTTCTTGCAATTATTTGGGACATTTCCTAGGTCAGTCCCCTAGACTTCTAGCACTGTAAAGGTAAGTCTATTGCTTACATTTGGGGTACCGTCTGCAAGGTCAAGTGTAATATATTGCACGTAAAAGGCATTTGATATTTTATGGATTAGCATTTAGACATTGTTCTAGTCCATTTTGTTGCTAATAACAAAAACCATCTGAGTCTGGGTAACTTAAGAGAATGCAGTTGGAGGCCTGAGGTCCATCTCTGGTGGGTTTTTCTGTGGGTGGGGGTTCCGAGACAATGCAGGTGTCATAGTGAGAGAGCAGGAGCACATGTTTCTGTGTCTCCCTACCTATTGTCTCCTCTTCTCATACCCTATCCTTGTAAACCTACCAGGAGTCAATCACAGGAGCCCCACTACAATTAGCCACTTTCAAAGCTGCCACTTTTCTTTCTTCCTTCTTTCCTTCTTTCCTTCTCTCCTTCTCTCCTCTCCTTTCTTCCTTCCTTCCTTCACTCCCTCCCTCCCTCCTTCCCTTCCTCCCTCCCTCCCTCCTTCCCTCCTTCCATCCTTCCTTCCTTCACTCGTTCGTTCCTTCCTTCCTTCCTTCCTTCCTTCCTTCCTTCCTTCCTTCCGTTTTTTGCCATAGGGTACATGCATTCACCAGAGAGGAGAGAGACACAAACAGAGAAAGAGAAAGTGAGAAATCACCCCCTAGGATGGATGGCCATGCCACAATCCCTTCCCTTCCATTCTCCTCTTGGGATTTTCAGCACGTATGCATATGCACCCAGTGTGACTTTCAAACCACTGAGTTCAGGACTCCCACAGTTGGCCATATGGGAATCCAGTGCCTTAACCCCCCATACCACCATATCACTGCTGGTCTCTAAAGGTGCCATCCTTTGACTCCATGAAAGTATCATGTTTCCTCTGAATACTTTCACAACCAAATCTCAACACATGAATTAGGGGTGGAGGTGCATTCAAACCATAGGAGTTGTTGAATGGGCCACTATCACCATCGCTCTTTTAATATTTGTTAAACTTGGTATTTGATTAGAAGTAGTAGGTAATCTGGGGCCAGCAGGTGGTGAGGTGGTTGAGCTGCTGGACTCTCACATGGCTGACCATAGTTCAGGTCTTGGACCTGGTAGCTTGCTTTCTCACGTTCTCTATCCCTCTCTGTACCTCTTTCTGTTGAGCACTTGTGCATTATAGCAAGTTCAAAAATAAAACTAATAATAAATTAAAATATTTTTTGAAAGAAATAGTATGCAATCTAAGAAAAAAAATAATCCTTTGATTTAAACTTCTCTCTCATGAAGCAACAGACTGGCAGTAGCCTCCTCTGGTGAATACATAAGAGAAAACAACAGCCCTTCAAAGTATTAAGTCATCAGGAAAGATGACATTTTTTCTATGCAAAAACACATCATGCCTTCCCAATGACCCAATATAACATCATCAGAGAGATACCAGGACTGGAAGACTCAGTCTGACAAATGTAATATTCTTGGTTGTTGTTTTGAGTAATTGTTTCATTTATCTCTTCAGGATTTCGAAAACCAGGGGCGCACGTGAAACCAGGTGAAACCTTCACATACAAGTGGATGGTGCCTGAGAGTGTAGGTCCAACAGCCGACGACCCTCCCTGCCTGACCTACCTGTACTTCTCTGCAGTCGAACCAATTAAGGACACCAGTGCTGGCCTTGTGGGGCCTTTGCTAGTCTGTAAAAAAGGTGCTCTTAACGCTGATGGGACACAGGTAAGCCATCAGTTATCACCCAGTTCTTGTCAGAGTTGTATGTGGGTTGATATATGGCTAGAGATTAGACAGTGATGGTCAGTTACAAAGAGAAATTTCTGGGGCCAGCAGGTGGCAGAGTGGTCAAGGCACTGGACTTTCACATAGTTGACCAACCATGGCTTGAGTCCCAGACCTTGAGGTTTGAAATTCATACTAGGCATGTAGGCGTGCATGCCCAAAATCCCAGGAGGAGAATGGAGGAGAAGGAATTGAGGCATGGTCATCCACATTGGGAGGTGATTTCTCATTTTCTGTCTTTCTGGGGAGTGAATGTACTCTCTAGCAAAAATCTCTCTTAAAAAAGAGTAATCTTCTTCCTTCCTCTTGAAGTTGAAGACCATCCTGGGTACCCCATGTACCTGTGTGCCCACGACCTGGACTGGCTGGGCCTAGAGGGGGACTGCAGCATCAGGACCCTGTTGTGGGTGCTGTATCTCTCACTTGTGGAATAAATAAGCAAACACTTAGAAAAAACAAAAAACAAACAAACAAAAAAAAAACAAAGAAAGAAATCCTTATGAAACACCTACTGTATGCTGTATGCCAGGTCCTCTATAGGTAAAAATCTAGTCAGCCATCTTTTGGGCAGGTGGAGAGATGAACATTGAAAGAGGTGTTTGATTCTCTTTCCAGTAAATTGTCATGAATGGATGTCACAGAATATGGCCAGGTAATATAGACTTTCTCTCTCTCTCTCTCTTTTTTTTTTTTAAGAGAGATTTTTGCTATAGGGCACATGTACTTGCTGGAGAGACAAAGAGGCAGAAAGTGAGAAGTCACCCCCCGGGGGTAATGACCATGCTGCAATCCCTTTTCCTCCATTCTCCTCGTGAGATTTTGGGTATTGTATGCACACATGCCCAGCATGAGTTTTAAGCTGCTGGGTCTGGGTATGAACTGTGGTTGACTACGTCCAGCAATGTAACCATTATGCCATCTGCTGGTCCCTATAGGTTGTCTTCTAATGGCCCTTCACAGTAGCTTTTCTGTCAAGCAACCTACTTCCCCTTTCTCTCTCTTTTCCTTGTTTCTTCTCTTCCTTCATTCCTTCCCATCTATTCAACCACCCAAACATCTATATCTATCTTTTTGTTTTGAACTATTTTCAGATTTTATGGTAGAGTGCAAAAAACTCCAAAAGATATTCATATACTCTTCACTTGATTCCCCAAATACAAATATTTTACCTCATTTGCTTTATTACTTCCTCTTTGTTTCTCTCTTTCTCTCTCTCTCTCTCTCTCTCTCTCTCTCTCTCTCTCTGTGTGTGTGTGTGTGTATGTGCGTGTGCGTGCACTGTTTGAGAGTAGGTTGTAGATGTGTTGTCTCTTTGGTGTGAGTTTCTTGAAAGTAAGAACCTTCTCTGACTTAACAGTACAATTATCCAGATCAGGAGATTACCTTGATATAATCAAGTCTGACACCTTTTAAAATTGTGCTGTTTAATCGATGGCCTTTATAGAAAACGAAGAACCGTCTTCCTGCTGCAGGCTCTGATCTGTGATCAGGCATTGTGTCAGGTTCTCCTCTTCGTGTCCTCCAGTCACCCAGGATTATCCTGAGCTTATAGCTCACACACGGGTGCTCATACTGGCATTCTGATATCCGCGTGTGTGTAGCTCTCTCATTCTCAGTATCTTGGATTCTCTGAGCGTCCCTGCTTCTCTTCAAGGAGAGTCCTCCATAAAAGTATTTTCCTTCCTGTCTAGGTTGTCTTGACCGATTTAAGGAGAGAGCTGTTGCTAGATGGCAGGGCCAAGGATTCCTCTGCAGGTCGTGGGACAGAGTGGCTTGGATGAGAAGCAAGTTAGGGATACGAAGGCAGAGTGACAGAACGTACAGTCGCCTCTGTAGCCAGCTTTAAGGAAAAACATGCTTAGCAGTTCAGGATGTTGTGTGGTCAGATATACTCACATAGATGATAAGGAATAAACCTTGGGGGAAAGTAGTCCATACTCCCTCAATATCCACTCAACTCAGTGTACTTTAGCCAAGTCTCATCAGTTATGCAAAGATACAGAGAGCCCCCCCCCCCTTTTTTTTAACTTTCATTAAGTTCATGTTGCAGTAAGGAGGTAAAAAACAGTTAAAAAAAAAAGTTCCTAGGGACCAGCAGATGGCATAATTGTTGCTTTGCTAGACTCCCATGTAGTTGACTGCAGTTCAAGTCCTGGGTCTGGCAGCTTAAGACTCACACCTGGCACGTGTGTGTGCATGCCCGAAATTCTGAGAAGAGAATGGAGAAGGGATTGCAGCATGGCTATTCCCCTAGGAGGTGATTTCTCACTTTGTCTCTGTGTCTCTGTTTCTCCAACAAGTGCACATGCCCTATAGCAAAATTTCTCTAAATAAATTAAGTTCCTAAATAAAATATAATGTTAGGTCAAGATAAGTGCTGTGGAAAGCAAAGGAGAGTAGAATGAGTTTATGGGTGAGAGATGAGTGCTTATTTTAGCGGGGCGGTCAGGGACGGCTGCTCTGAGGACAAGACACATGTGCCGATATGTGGATGGAGTGAGAGAGTGAGTCTGGCGAGACCTGGGAGGGGCTCCCTCCTCCCTCTAGTCAGTGGGAAAAGGCAGAAACAGGGCTGACTTGTTGGAGGAGCCAAAGGCCAGGGTGTTTGGGGGTTGGAACAAGCCAGGAGGTTAGAACAAGGAGATGAAGTCAGAAAGACAGACAGAGACAGCACTGGGCCAGGGCTGAGGCCACAGTGAGGAGAGAAGGACAGTGAGGACCAGCCAGACAGCAGGAGCACCACAGTGACATGAGCTCTCGAGCCAGGAAGTCGCAGGGCAGGGGCAGAGGGTAGATGGAGTATGATAGAATGGGAAGGACAGATTTTCTGGGGGTGGAGTCAGTTCATCACAGACATACTCAAGAGTCAAGATTTACAAAATGACCTGACGGATCGTGACTAAGGCTGATCTACCCCCCTCTCTCTGTAAACTTGCAAGTGAAGCAGTGAGACCAACTCCTGTGGGTGCCACTTATTATATATTGTTACAAACAGAATTTGGACAAATCAAAATTTAACAGAGTTGATTTAAACAAAGAGTGGGTGATTTAAATCGGGCAGCCTCCCAGAAGATGGCTTCCAAGAGACTACAGCTAACCGTGTGGTTTACAAGGTATAGACGTCAGTGGAACCGGAAAGTGACGTGTGCAGTAAAGAGAAAGCGCCCACAAAAACGGAGGTGAGGGAGTGAGGTCGAGAAGTGATTGGGTACAGCTGGAGGGTGGGCTGCACCCACAGCCTAAGAGGTGGGCTTTCGAGTGACTGAAGTGTGGCCGGTGTGACTGGTTGGAACTTAGTGAGCAGCTCAGGACAAACAGCCTAATGTGTGCGATTTTGGCTTACCCATAGGAATCCCAGGGTGGGAGCAAGGCAGCTGCCTGAGGCCAAAATAGTTTAGTTTAACCATTTCATTTCTTCCTTCTCTGTTTAGAAAGGAATAGACAAGGAATTTTACCTACTGTTCACGGTCTTTGATGAGAATCTGAGCAGGTATCTTGATGAGAACATTCAGAAGTTTACCTGGCGTCCCTTCAGTGTTGACAAAGAAGACAAAGAGTTCGTGAAGTCCAACCGAATGCACGGTATGATAAATGACCTCCCCTCCTAGAAATAAAGGCTAAATTGCATTTGAAGAGAAAATGCCTGGAATGTTTTAACTATCTTAATTTTGTTTTCTTGGGTATTGTTTTGGTCACGAATAAGTTATTTCATATCTTCAGTGTCATGGGGTATGGTGAAACCTCCTTATCTCCCAGAGATGTAAAAACCATACTTCTAAAACAATTTATCAGCCCTAAATGAAGCACCACAAAATTTGAACTAGGAAAGATCACCGTACATCATAAATGTAGGAAATTACTGACAAAATGCCTTCCTTTGCATTTGCAATATAAGCTTAAGTCTGATAAGCCAAGCAATAGTAAGAGGTAATCATAATAAGAGGGACTTGGGATCTCTTATCAAGTAGTACAAATGACTGCTGTAGGTGGTAATTGTAAAATACTAGTTGCTTCTATCCCAGGTCATCATTTGGGAAGGACTTAATTCTTCCTCCTCATCTTGCCTTATATCCACTGTTACAATAGCAAACCACCTGGTACACTGCTGGTGGCTAACCCAGAAGTCTGATTAATCTCGAGCATATTACTTACGGTGGCAGAGTCATGAGCGTGAGTTTAAGTCAATGCCCACAAGAGTATGCAGTCAGCAAGAATGTTCAAAGTAAGCCTTGTAAGATAACAGGTGCTGGGTCAGCTGGTGGTGTGGTGGTTAAGGCACTGGATCCCACATTGTTGACTGTGTGGTTCAAGTCCTGGACCTGGTGGCTTGAAAACACTCTGGGAGTATGTGTGTGTATGCCCCAAATCCTGAGAGGAGAATGAATTGTGGCATGACCATCCTCCATGGGGTTGGGGGTGCTTTCTCACCTTTCCATTTCTATCTCTTTGTCTCTCTCTGGCAAGCACATTCATGGCATTCATCCCCACAGAGTGGGAACGTGGATTCCAAATCCCTCTCAAAGCACCGCACCAGAAAACTACTGTCAATATGTTGAAGTTGGTGTAAGAAATAATAACTATTTTCCACTCTGGAAGCACAGGGATTCTACGTATCTAAGTAATCGTTACTTAAAGTCTCTTCAGATATTTATAGGGGTGGGGAAAGAAACATTGTCCTAAAGGATAATTCAAGACTGACCTTTATAAACTTAGCATCTCCTTCCCTTAAAGAGTCTCTTTCCACTGACCAGATGTGCAAATATGTCAGTTGATTGAAAATCTTTTAAACAGTGTAGCTCAATCAATCAGTAAAGGAATGTCTGGTAACATTTAGAATCAATTGCAAAGTTATTGGCAAATGAAGGCCTGACAGAGTTAAATGATTTAATAATCAAGGAAGAGATATTTAAAAAGAAAAATGAGGGACCAGCAGATGGTGTAATGGTTATGTCTCTGGACTCCCATGTATTCGACTGTGGTTTGAGTCCTGGATCTAGTGGCTAAAATTTCATGCCAGGTATGCATACGTGGGTACCTAAAATACTGAGAGGAGAATGGAGGAAAAGGGATTGCAGCGTTGCCATCCCCACTGGGGGATATTTCTTGTTTTTTTTTTTTTTTTTTTTTTTGTCTCTCTGTCTCTCTCCATCTCTCCGGTGAGTGCATGTGCCCTACAGCAAAAATTTCTCTTTTTCTAAAAAAAAAAATGGAAAATGATAGTATAAGAACCTCAAAAGAGGGATCAGCAGTTAGCATAATGGCTGTGTCGCTGGAATCCCATGTAGTTGACAGCGGTTCAAGTCCCGGACCCAGTGGCTTAAACTCATGCCAGACGCGTGTGTGCATGCCCAAGATCCTGAGAGGAGAATGGAGGAAAAGGGATTGTGGCATGGCCATCCCCCCAGGGGGTGATTTCTCGCTTTCTGTCTCTCTGTTTCTCTGGCGAGTGCACGTGCCCTATAGTAAAAACCTCTCAAAAGAAAATGAGGGGCCGGCAAGTGGCATGGTGGTTAAGGGCGCTGGACTCCCACATAGCCAATCACGGTTCAAATCTTGGACCTGGTGGCTTGCTTTCTCACGTCCTCTCTCTCTCTCTGTCTCTCTCTGATCAAACTGGAAAATAATAATGATAATAATAATAAATAAAGTTAAATAAAATAATTCTTTAAAAAAAAAAAAAGAAAATGAAAAAAAAAAAAAAAAGAACCTCAAAAGAAAATTATTTTCTTATCAAGAGTTTTAGAAAAAAAGTATAGGGAAATTTGCGAGGTCAGTAAATATTTTTACAAGAGTGGTATTCTTATGATCTGCAAAATGTAAAATAAAGATATCATATCTTGCCATGAAACAACTTTGTCAGAAAACTACCTGATTTATTCCTTATTGACTTTTAGGACTAGTGTCCCTGTATAGGTGTTGTTAAATATAACATTTTAATAATTTTAATATATTTTCACTAATTGTTCATTTTAATCTGTCTCTCTCTCTCTCTTTTTTTTTTTTTTAGATTTTTGCCGTAGGGCATGTGCACTCACCAGAGAAGAAAGAGACAAAGAGAGCGGAAGTGAAAGTTCACTCCCTGGGGGGATGGCTATGCCACAATCTTTTCTCCTCTGTTCTCCTCTTGGGATTCTGGGCACACATGCACACAAGCCTGGTGTGAGTTTCAAGTCACCAGGTCCGGAGCTCAAACTGTGGTTGGTCATGTGGGACTCCAGCATCTTAACCATCACGCCACCTGCTGTCCCCCATTTCAGTCTCTATTTTAAATGGAGTCACCATGTGGCTTTTTTCCACTTCTATTTGTTCTCATAGCAAGGCTCTTCTGTAACAGCTCACATACTTGAACCCTGCTGCACCATACAGACTGATCATCTTTCACTGAGACGGCTTTCCAGTATGTCTGCGTAGGGCTCTGACTGACTTCTTTCTTCCGTGCAGCTGTTAATGGCTACATGTATGGCAACCAGCTAGGCCTAAACATGTGCAGAAAGGATAGAGTTTCCTGGCATATGATTGGAATGGGCACTGACACCGACATGCATGGAGTTTATTTTCAAGGGAACACCATCCACCTTCGAGGCACTCACCGTGACAGCCTGGCCCTGTTTCCCCACATGGCCACCACAGCGTTCATGCAGCCGGACCATGCAGGTAAGCTTGGGGTCCATCTCAGGTGCTCCAGTTGCTCTCCTGAGGCTCATTCTCCTAGGTCCTCCCCAGATGAAATTGGTAGACATCGAGTACTTGGAATGTAGCGTTGACTAGAAGCAGAGAATCCTGATTGTTTTAGTCCAAACACATAGTGTAAAGGACAGAAGAGAAGCACCGTAGTCAACAGCTGTAAAGCAGAAGGAGGAGCCCTCCAAGTGACTTTGCTGTACACGTCCTCGGAGAATGCTCTTGAAGCATAGCTGTGAAAATTCAGCTCCGATAAGGAGGATATTTTTTGCTTTTATTAGGCACAAACAACATTCTAGTTACTGCTGTGGAGCATCTAGCCAGGATGGACAACTCAGTGAATCCTTCCAGGTCATGCATGAGGCCATAACTGTGTCCTGGTCTCCCTTCTCTAGGGACTGAGAGTAGCCTTTGTGTTTTTAAGCTCATGCTAGCATAAGCTCACATTCATGAGAGAGGTGGAGAGATAGAGAGAAAGAACCGAGGACCTTCTGCAGGGCACGGTCATGCTGCAGTTCTCCTCCAGCCCACCAGGATCCTGGTGCGTATGCCCCAGCGTGTTTTCAGCATCCAGATCAGGGACTCCAACCACAGCTGGTAAGTGGCTTCCAGCTCTGCAGTCTTGTATGCCAGCATCTGTACCACAGGGGCTGGACCTGGTAGTGGCCTCTTGATGACTTATTTGGGGCCATCTCTTGTACATTTTTCTGGACGTCCTTGGTTTCTTCAGAGGACAAGTTGCTTTGAGTCTTGAGTCCCTAGAGCTCCCCATAAAGAGCCAGTACCTGGAACTTCTCTTAGAGATGCCAAGCTAATGAGATAATTAGAACATTTTCATAAAACACGTAGAGTAACATGTGGTAGTGCTCATTAACTGCTACATGAAAAGTGAGGACAGGAAGCATTATAGGTGTTCGACATGTTTTTCCAATCCAACTTTGTCATCAGTCTTAATAAACCATCAGTACGCTTCATAAAATGAATACTTGCCAACTCTTATGTATTAGTGATCATTTTACTTCTTTTTAAAAATAAATTAATTTTTATTGTGATTCCTGGTTTACATATAATCATTGTATATTTTGGTGGGGTACCATATGGCCTTTCTCTCTCTCTCTCTCTCTCTCTCTCTCTCTCTCTCTCTTTCTTTCTTTCTTTTTTAAGAGAGATTTTTGCTATAGGGTGCATGCGCTTACTGGACAGACAGAGTAACACAGAGACAGAAAGCAAGAAATCACCCTCCCTGGGGGGATGGCCACATGTCAGTCCCTTCCCCTCTATTCTCCTCTTGGGATTTTGGGCACACACTTACACACACCTGGCATGAATTTTAAACCACTGGGTTCGGGACTTGAACCACAGTTGATTACATGGGAATCCAGGGACATAACCATTATGCCACCTGCTGGTCCCAATGTCTTTCTAAAGTACACTCCTCAAGACTAAAGAGGGGAGGGGATTAGGAACAGCCAAATTGTTTTAATCCATAAAAACAGACTCTCAAATCTAGAGTTGGCTGGAATAAGTTCAGAGAGTTGGCAACTTTTTCCGGTGACTTCTTAAAGAGCTTCATAACAAACTTTCCAGTTTATGTTTGGTAGTGAGCATAAATCTGTGACTATAAAACTTGGTCATTTCATGAATTCCTGTTCCTTACCTAAGCCAAGAAGAGTGCTCAACACCTGGGTAGACTGTTGGCTGCAATGCAAACACGTCCTCTTTGTTCTTAAAGAAGAGAATTTGTTGACATTGGGGGACCATGATGAACAAATAAGTAACGAGCTGCCTGGAAAACATGCAGAGGTAGAGGGAGGTCTTTCCAAGTCTGTCCTCAGAGGAGTCGGCCCTGTGGTTTCACAGACCCTTCCTTATGAGGGTTCTTTTCAGAGCCATACTGAGCTGCAGATCTGTAAGTCTTGTCAGAGTCTGGGGGCACTTGGATACCCATTTAATCAATGGTTTTTGCTTGTTTGGGAGGGATAACTTTGGCAATATATAGACAACAGAGTTACTTTGTAGCAAGCTGGAAGTTATCTCAGCATTGTAGATGGCTGAGAGACACACTAATTGTTTAATCACTCAATCTCAGAGCAGTGTCTGCTAGAGGATAAGAAGATTATTGGTCCAATAATTGTATTTAATTTATATGATTTTATAATAAGTTCAATTAGGATGTATCTGCCTGAGGTCATTGCATCTAGAAAATTCAGTTTAAAAAATTATATAGGGAGGCTGGCAGATGGCATGGTGGTTAAGGTGCTGGACTCCCACATGACTGACCATGGTTCGAGTCCTGTCAGCTTGCTTCCCTTCTCGCTTTCCCTTTTTCTCTTTCTCTGTCTCTCTCTGGTCAAATTTTTTAACTAATAATAACAAATAAAGTTAAACGATTCTTTATAAAAAATGATATAGTTTCAGTCATGATGTCTGTGCTTCTAAGACACTGTGTTCCCTAAACTGGGACCTTGTGGGAGGCCCAGGTTAGATTCCTGATTCAACCTAAAATGGCCAGACATGATGGTGTGCTCCTGCAATCCCAGCAACTAGGGGATGCTGAGGCAGGAGGATTGCCAGCTCAAGACTGCCCTAGGCAACAAAGCAAGATCCTGTCTATAAAAAGAGCCAGGTATATTGGCACATGCCTGTACTCCAACTGGAAGGCTGAGGCAGGAGGGTCACAACGTGGTGAGTCCATGAATTATTTTTTAAAGAAGTATTTATTTTATTTATTATTATTTTAAAATTTGACCAGAAAGAGATAGGGAGAGAGAGAAAGGGAAAGTGAGAAAGCAAACTGCCAGGTCCGGGACTCGAACTGTAGTTAGCAGTGTGGGAGCCTAGCAGCTTAACCACCATGCCACCTGTTGGCCCTCATTTTTCTTTTTTCATTGCCAGGGTATGAGTGCTTGCCAGAGAGAGACAGACCAGGAAGGGACAACCCCCTGTCCCTGCATGGGACACAATTACACTGCAATCCCTTCTCCTTTGTCCTTCCATTCTGCCAGAACTGTAAACATGTGTATGGGATCCAGCACTTTTTATCGCTAGACCATAGGGCTGACCTATGAGATCCTATTTTTTGGGGAAAAATTGCAAATTACATTATCATTGGTATTTTGTAGAGAAAGCTAGTGATTTTTTTTTTTCCTTTTCACCTGGCATAATGTAGACCTACCCTGGAAATGAGAATCTCCTTTGCTCAAGGCCTCAGTGTAGTCATACATTAGGCTTTAATGCTAACAATAGCTTATAAATATATTGCATTTATAGTTTATGAAATCCTAGAGGGCAAAATAGATGACTTAAGAAATTTGGCCTAATTTGAACTTTGTCTAGGATATTCATCTTTAGATAATTAATTCTTTTTTAAACTAAGGGGGGCTAAAATGGTCATACTTATCAGTGATTTTCCAGGAGTGAATATCTTTTAATATTGAAAGGGCATTCAAAAAATTTGTGGAAAATGATCATTATCAAAAATCTGTGCATGGGCCAACAGGTGGCACAGAGGTTAAGGTGGCGAGATCCACAAGGCCCACCTTGGCGGTTCAAGTCCAGACCCAGTGGTCGGAAGTCACACTAGGCATATGTGCATACATGGCCAGACCCAGTGGCTGGAAGTCACACTAGGCATATGTGCATACATGGCCAGACCCAGTGGCTGGAAGTCACACTAGGCATATGTGCATACATGGCCAGACCCAGTGGCTGAAAGTCACACTAGGCATATGTGCATACATGGCCAGACCCAGTGGCCGGAAGTCACACTAGGCATATGTGCATACATGGCCAGACCCAGTGGCTGAAAGTCACACTAGGCATATGTGCATACATGCCCAGAATCTCGAGAGGAGAGTGGAGGAGCAGGGAATCGCAGCGTGGCTATTACCTTTCGGGTGTGATTTCTTACTTTCTCTCTTCCTCTCTCTGTCTTTCTCTAGCAAGTGCACACACCTTATAGAAAAACTTAAAACAGCAACAACAAAATCTATGCATGGATTTCAATTTCATGCCAGATTAAAGTTACACCTTAATTCTGTTTTTTTTTACAAACTTGTCAAAGTTTCCTCATAGGTGTGTATTATAGGGAAGGTTCAGATAAATCATTTTTTTAAAGATTTTTAAATTTATTTTTATTTATTATTATTGTTTAATTGTACTAGAGAGAGACAGAGAGAGGGCAAATGAGAATGCAAGCCACCAGGTCCAGCACTCAAATCGTGGTGGGCCATATGGGAGTCCAACGCCCTAACCACCATGCAACCTGCTGGCCTTGAGAAATCATTTCTTGATAGAAATGCTGCAAGTTCAATAAAATCAAAGTAACTCATTCCCTTTGGGATCTGATCTTAAAATTTGGTATTTTAAAAATCCACTTTGCTGGTTATTTATTTTGGAATAAAACACATAGATATGGTAAAAACAGGCCACACACCCCCCTCCCCATCACCACTAATAATAAACCGAGCTCTGCACACAATCCAAACCATTTCTCTTCCAGGTATTTTCAGGGTGTTCTGTTCTACCATGCACCACTTCACCAGAGGCATGAATCAGATCTATGAGGTCAACAGCTGCGGCAACACGGACCCCTCTGAGCAGCCATACGGGATGATAAGAACCTTTTACATCGCTGCTGAAGAGGTAGAATGGGATTATGCCCCTAACAAAAACTGGGAGTTCGAAAAGCAGCACTTGGACGCTGGAGGGGAAAGGTACCACAGGCGAAGCCGCTTAGTCTCTTCGGTGGGAGTGCGCATGCTCTGTAGGCGTTTATCGAATATGGAAACCTAACAAGCCCTGGTTTTGTTCACACAGTTCCAACAGACAGAGACAGTTACTTAGGTGCACAGAAGGTTAGGGAAGCTGCCCATCTTCAAAGTTATTAATTGCTACTTCCCCTAGCAGGGGCTGTCCTACTGTGTGGTTGTTGCATGGATGGATGTGTCTTTGAGAGAGAGACATGAAGAGTGGGATTGGGAAGACAAAAGGAGGCAGAGGGTGGATCCATCCAGGTAGAGAGGATGGATGCCTCTAGAATGAGGACCGCAGGAAGGGGTACCGGACATGAGCTATCAGAGGAGTGTCATCCAGGTGGGAGGTAACCAAAGAGGGATAGGAGGCCATTGCCTTGAGAGAGACTGCCAAGGTGGTACAGGAAGAGCAGGTCTCTCTATTAGGCTCTGTACCCAGAACGTCTGCACAATTGACAGATTCTCAAAATTGCCTTCGGACAGTGCGTTGCTGAAGAATAGCAATGCTTAAGCCATGAGTGGACTTGGGAGAATTGGTCCCCTACCCAAGTCAGACGCTCCAGCAACTGAGACCCCAGGTGCACTGGGCTAGAGCTAAACAAGGAAGAAGCCAGGTCCAGATTATGGTCCTCCCTCCCAAAGTCAGCACTCTCAGCTTCACAGGAGCCAGCAGCTTGGGTATTATTGTCCCGATGAGCCGACGAGGAGACTGGGTATAAAGAGTTCAATTGTCCAACTAGTCTTTGACATTGAACACAGACCTCGTGAACAACAGATCTGTATTCTCTCCTGTGTTCCGTGTTGTCTCTCAGGTCCCAGGTCCTGCCTAATTATTACAACTTACCCCTAACCCCTCCTTACCATACTCTCCTACCACCACCTACGAATCCTCTATGTGACTGACACACACACACACACACACACACACACACACACCCCTACCTCTCCATGCTAATCTTAACACATTTGCTTCTTCTGTGACTTATAGGCCTTCGTGCTAAGGATTCATATTCCCGGAAAAGAGAGTATGACAGTGCCACCTTATAGATAAATAAAAAATAAAAAGCGAAATGATTTCCCATTTTTCAAAGATTTGCCTCAAGGACAGGAGGGTTTGAAATCCATTCAATTATTCAACTAACCTATTTGTTAAGACACCCCCTCTTGTACAAAACTAGTGCAGCCAGTACAAGTTGAAGACTGATCTGGTGCAGTGGAAAATGAGATGATTAATAGCTGGACCTTTTCTAAAATGATTCTTTCATTAAGAGGCTGCCATAACTAGAGAAATAATGGTATAATAATTTTCTCATTTGTGCAGTCTTAGTCCATGAACCGGTAAGAAATATAACTTTCATTATTTTCTTACAACTCATTTTATCTTGTTTTAAGCTCCCATCTCCCTGGCTGGCAGGAAGTCCTAATTTTAGTTTCCTAGGACTCCCTCCACAGTGACATAGGGAGATAGAGGTTGCTGTTAGACAGGGGGATACAGCACCTTAATTGCATCCTTCTCCTGCCCCTTTGGTTATTGCTCATAAATAAATAAGAGCAAAGTGAGATAAGGACATGTTCACATGTTCAAAGTACACCAGATTCTATAGATAAAAACTCAGGACAGAAATAAAATAATAAGTCCTCCCACTGGCACACCTGGGCACCTCTGAAGAGAGAAGCCTCGGGAAAAAGGCCCTGTCTGCACCCTGGTTTCTATGCCTCTGCCCTTTTCTCCAAGGTTATGGTGGGTCGCTTCTCGGTACAAGTTCTTCCTGAGACAGTCTTTGTTCTGGTTAGCCTGGGCCTTGTGTCACCTGAAGACCTGGAAGGTTTTCTGTGGGGCTTCCTAAGAATGTTTAGAGAAGGCCTCAGGATCCTGGGGGGGTGGGGGGGATAAAAAAGAACAAGACCCTGGCACAATGCCAGGGGGAACTTTGCAAAGGAGGAGAGAATTTGAAAACTGAAATTAAGCTGCTACAGAAAAATTAAGTTGTATTTCCAGTACCTTTGAGCTGTTTCTAGACTGAAATGTGTATTAATCATCCTGGGATTTTCCATAGTAACCTCCACCTATGGAGCAGGCATTATGCTAGGGTTTTACGAATCTTACCTGATATGACCCTCACAACACACTTGACCCATTCCATCAGTTTTTGCTGATTTCGTGCAATGTCCTCGCAAGGTGATCAGAAAGCAAGTACTTACATAGTGCCTTATGTGTGCCTGACACCGTGTTTTAAAGATATTGACTCATAAAACCCTCACACCAATTCCATGGGGTAGGTGCATCATTATCACCCCATTTTGTAAAGGAGGAAAACTAGAAAGTAAAGCATGGCTCCAGCGTCTGCTGGTCACCATCACATGCATTACTGGGACTCTTGGAAAATAAAGGCTGAAGGAAAAATCTCTTTTCTTGGAAAGCATACAGACTAGGGTGGGAAGTATATAGGCATTTGTAAAATACTATTATATGCTAGGCATTGTGCGAAGTGCTGGTGAAAGAGTGCAGAGAATGAGAGACAAGCTCCTCTCCCTTACAGAGTTTATAGTCCGCAGGAAAATGTTAGAACAAGCATAGGGGGCTGGCCACAGTGGTGCAGCAGTGACTCAGTGCTCTGCAGTGCTGGGCCACATAGGAAGGTCTCAGCTTCATGTCCTAAAATCTCTCTGACAATACCAGGTGTTCTGGTGCGTGCCTGGGATCCTGGCTGGCTGATGCTGGGGGGACAGAGGAAAGGATTGCCATGTAAGGACTCTGTTGGGAGTGTCTGTCTCTCTCTCTTATGTAGAAGAAATAAATAAGCTTAACAAAATTAACAGTGGGGCCAGCAAGTGGCATGGTTGTTAAGGCTCTGGACTCCCCACATGGCCAACTGTGGTTTGAGTCCCAGACCTGGTGGCTTGCTTTATCACTTTACCTCTCTCTCTCTCTCTCTCTGGTCAAATTAAATAATGATAACAATAATAATAACAAATAAAAACCTTTAAAAAATGAACAGTATAGAAGAAGCATTTGAAGTTAAGCAATCTGAGAGGGAAAGTGTGGAATGCAAGGGAGCTTATGACAGAAGCCCCATCTTGGGCAAAGGTGGGAGAGTAGGTGGTCAGGGAAAGTTTTCAGGAGGAAGTTGTCTCTGAGCTGGAAAGTAAAGAGTAGGTCAGTTTCTTAGCAGAGGGAACAATATGTATAAAGTCCAGGAGGCGAATGAGGGTGAGTACCTCATGTCCAAGAGAATGAATGATCAGAACGACCAGGTGTGGGTACATGGGAGCTAGTCATGAGAAAGGAGGCTCAGGAGGTGGCAAAGGGGCCTGAGAGCCAGACTGAGGAGTTCAACAGTGGGGAGCCATGAAAAGGAGCAATCCGGACAAAGGTAAAAACTAGGGCCTCTGCCGACAGTGTAGAGAGCAGCGTGAAGGAGAAGGATGAGGAACAATTCCAGTTCGTACAGGGAAGCCATGCTTAGAGTAGAATGCAGCTGCTAAGGCAGGAAAATGGAAAGATGTGAGACTCGCTGTGTTTTGGAAGAGAAGTGATAGATTTTTATCTACCTTTTGTGCTGATCTGCTCTGGTGAGAGATTAAACATACATGTACACGTGCAGTTCTTATTATTTGCAGACTCTGCATTTGCAAGTTAGCCTACTTGCTCAAATTTGTGAGGCCGTGATCAACTCTCGTGGTGCTTTTGTGGGCATTTACAGAGAGGTGCGGGAGGGCAAGCAGTTTGAACTACCTAACGCACACGGTCTTGGCCGAGGTCAAATAAGATGTGCCTCTGCCTCCTTGTTCAGCGCTCATCCTGTACACCAGCATCTTTCTGGTCTCTCTAGTGCCATGGCGTTTGCATTTTGTGCTCTTTGTTGGTGATCTTGCTGTTTGAAATGGTCCCCAAGTGTAGTGGTGAAGTGCCGTTAGTATTCTCAAGCCCGAGAGGGCTGTGGCTGTGATGCGTCTTTTGGAGAAGATCCGTGCTTTAGAGAAGCTTCATTCAGGCATGACTCAGTGCTGTAGGCTGTATGTTCCATATTAATTTATCACCAATCTGAGGGTGCTTCAGGAAGTTTGCAAAAAAAGCAAATTAAAATGTGAGTTTATAGGGAGCCAGCAGGTGGCATAGCGGTTATGTTGTTGGACTTCCACATGACCAGCTGGGGTTCGAGTCCTGGAACTGGTAGCTTGAGACTCACACTGGGTGCATGTGCATATGTGCCCACAATCCCAGGAGGAGAATGGATAAGGGATTGTGGCATGGCATCCCCTCTGGGGGGTGATTTCTCACTTTCTCCTCTCACTGTCTCTATCTCTCTCCAGTAAACGCACATGCCTTAAGGCAAAAACTTCTAAAAAAAATTGAGTTTATTGGGGTCAGCAGGTGGCGTGGTGGTTAGATGCTGGATCCCACATGGCCAATTGTGCAGTTCAAGTCTTGGACCCGGTGGACTAAAAAATATGCCAGGTTGGGGCCAGCAGGTGGCATGGTAGTTAAGGCTCTGGTCTCCCACAGTTTAAGTCCTGTGGCTTGCTTTCTCTCTCTCTCTCTTTCATCAAATTAAAAAATATATAATAAAGTTACAATTTTATTTATAATAATCATAATAAAATAAACAAATAAAATTAAACATAATTCTTTTTTAAAAATACAACATGAATCCATTTTTATTCATTTACTTTTCATTATATTAAATCCTTGAGGGGTGCAGCATCACACGGATTCTGCATCTAAAGACCTGAGCTGGAAGGTTGCTTCGAAATTTGGCTCAAACCATGCCACTGTTTCCATGGGCACGGGTAACCTTTCCCCAGATTACTCTGGTTTTATTTGGTTTGCCACCAGGAGTCACTGTGTTGTTTTTTGGCTTTGTACACATAAGCCCACCTCTTGCCTAAATAGAATTCCGTTTCATCTCGTGCATAAACACCTTCAATTTTAAGAAGAGCTGTGTGCTCCCTTTGGTTCCTGAGACCCCGCTTATAGCCAGCAAAAATGGCCTTGGACCACAGCCTTCCAGACATAGCTGCAGTTTAGAAGTCCTGTCCCCAGCAGGCCTCCACAGGCTCCAAGGTGGCGGAAAGAGCGCTGTCATTAATTTTTTGGAGGGATTTTTGCTATAGGGTGCATGCGCTCACCAGAAAGACAGAGAGAGACAGAGAGAGAGAAAGCGAGAAATCACCCCCCGGGGGGATGGCCATGCCGCAATCCCTTCTCCTCCTTTAAAGAAAAATACACTGGGTACATGTGCATGTGTGCCCAAAAGCCCATAAGGAGAAAGGAGGAGAAGGAATTGTGGTGTGGTCACCCTGGGGGATCATTTCCCATTTTCCCTCTCTCTGTCTCTCTGTGGCAAGCGTACACACCCTATGTGTAAAAACAAAAGAAAACAAAACAAACACCTAGGTTTATTTTGGTACAAAAAATTGTATTTCAAGTAAATAAATAACTAGATTTATTTCCATCGGGTCGAGGGGACCCCTAACAGGGTCTTCACACCGTGACCCACCCTCAGCCAGCCGGGATCTTGAGCATGCACACATGCCCAGTGTGTTCAGACAGTCCCAGCAGCAGGCCCAGTACCTGCCACATGCGAGTCCAGGCCAGGCCCATCACCACTGTCTCACCACCTGGTCTCACAACTAATTTTGAAGTTCATGCAGAATTTATTCAGAATATGCATTTTCTAAGAACATTTTGAAGATGCCTCAAATATCTGTACATGTATGGATATGTACATATATAAGCTACATGACATATATGTGAAATACATGCATTTCATATTTAGACATTTAATGTTAATTTCTTTCATGAGAGAGAGATAGGGAGCTAGAGAGAGAGACAGAGGTGCCTTGGTCATCTTGTCATGCCAGGATTCCCTCCCCCCAGCCCTCCAGGAGTCCGGATTTTAGACGCATGTGGCCAGGGTGTTTTGGGTCAGCCACGTGGCTTCTCCAGCCTGCAGATCGGCACGCTGCTGTCTGAGCCACCGAGGCTGGCTGACCTCGTATACATTAGATAAGGCGTCTTTAAACAGGAACACCCATAAAGCAAGGTTATATATTGACCTGCTGATGAAAATAATGTGACCAGAGGTTTGCAGGACTCTAACCTTTTATTTCTCCCAGGAACAAGGTTTCAGTGTTTGCTAATTCAGTGTGGATGACAATTTTCTAGAACATAACTAGGGTGAATAACATTGGTATACATTGGTATACATATCTGTGTATGGGTATATGTACAATTCACAACCTGTAGGCCTTCTTTAAATCTTTCAAAATAGAAAAACATAGCAAGAGTCAGAATAATACATATGAAATTCGGAGGAATTCGAGGCAGCAAAGGGCGGATGTATGTGTGTGTGATCACATATGTGCATGTGTGTGAGGTTAGTTAATCCCAAGAGGAGAAGCAGAACCTCAAAGGGCCCTTAAAAGTCCCTCAGGTTGACCCCACCCAGCACTCAGCAGGAGTTCACGGGTGGCCACGGGCCAGTGCTGGGCTGCTCACGTCAGAACCTAAGGAGCTTTTCAATGCAGACCCCAGTCCCACTCCTAGTGCAGCGCAGAAGGCCAGCTTCCCGGGGAAGGCATGATTGTGGCCAGGCTTGGGGAGCATTACTCGGCGGCACTCCCAAAGCACTCAGAGTTGTTCTGCCTTCTGACAACTTTCCTTCCTGATGCTTCTGATTTGCAGACATGGAGATATTTTTATGAACCACACTGAAAACTGGATCGGCTCTCAGTACAAGAAAGTGGTTTACAGGGAATACACCGATGGAGAATTTGTGGAGATCAAAGCCCGACCGCCTCAAGAAGAGCATTTAGCACTGCTAGGTATGGCACAGGTTTCAGCCGTGCACCATCCACCCCAAGTGTGCACACACACGCACACACACACGCACATGCACACACACACTCACACACACACTCACACACACGTACTATTGGACTTGTGTCCATGAAGGGACAGAAGGACCAGAGCAGCACGGCCACATTCTTCCACAGCCTCTTCCAGCCCTCCCGTTATAAGGGAGCATGCTGGGTGCTCAGCTCAAGTAAACAATGGTCCTAATCAGACTCCCAGATAACACACAGCAGGAACCCGGATGGCGGGGCAGTCTAACCGGCATCTCACATCCTGAAGCGTCTTTCCTCACCCTTCTGCTGAGCCAGGAAATTTCTTTTTTTAAAAAAAATAATTGTTTATTTTTATTTATTCATTAATTTATTTTAATTTGACCAGAGAGAGACACAGAGAGAGAAAGAGAATGTGAGAAAGCAAGCCACCAGGTCCAGGACTCGAACTGTGGTCGGCCATGTGGGAGTGTCCAGCGTCTTAATTATTTTTCATGAGTGAGAGACAGAAAAAGACAGACAGCCCCTTCAACAAGGTGTTGATGCTGTTCCCTATCCCCTCATCAGTCAGCCTGGTCATGGGCGCGAGCGTGCCCAGCATACTCAGGGATGTCTGGACACAACCCGGGATATTCCCCAAAGCCCGGCGTTCCTGCTGCACCACCATCTGGCTCCCAGAGCCAAGCCAGTTTCACTTGAAACAACTTGATGTCTCAGAACAGCAGGCAGCGTGTTCCCCTCACTGCTTCAGGGTCTGGGTAACCCATGCACAGTGCCCAATCAACACATCACAGACATAGTCCTGGCAAAGAGGAGCCTGATGTGAGCTGGGTGCGAGGGTGAAAGGTCTGGCTCTAGTGCAGGAGGCCCCGACTACAGCCTTCCTAGATCCCACTGGGCCCGCCTGTGCTTCGAGGCTGGCTGATGCTCAGGCTGCCCGACCTGGTGGTCACATGAGCTCTCCCTCCTTTCCTTCCCCACTCCCCACCCGAGAGTCACCAACCTGACCTCACCTTGATGACAAGACCATAAGGCTGAGGGCTAACTTAGAGGACTTTGGGATATCTCTTTCTGCTTTTAAATGCACAGGTATCTTACTAAGCAGTAGGGCTTTACACAGTGCTTTCCTCAACACTGAAGTAAGGCACAGGCTCCTAGGTGTTCTCTCCACTCTCTCCCACACCTGCATGTCTACGAATATTGACAAGTGAGCTTGTCGCCATCAGAATGGGTCAGCTGAGAGGACAGCTCACTCTTTAGAGATTTGCATGTTGGCAGAGCTTGGGAGACACGATGCTGGTCCTTCTGAGAGGGTTAGGTTGTACCCCCGAAGGATCACAGCTTGATTCTGCTCAGTAAAATGACACAGATAAATGACTTCATCAGAGACAAGCCCAGAAGCACTTTAAGCAGGGACATAGGGCCCATCCGCTTGTTTTCTACAGTTTAGGGACAGGTCCGGGCTTCTAAGATTGCTCCAAGGGCCCCTGGGCAGGCACACCTTTGTTCATTTAGGTTTTCCATGACACATCACACTGTACATCAGAAGGCAGGTGCTTGGTTGCTTGTGCATGCTTGTACAGCAAGGTGTGTGTATTTAATGGGCGTAGAAATGATTATTTCAATATATGCAGACACATGCACCAATCTGTAACTGTGGCTGATTTACTGTTTGATAATATACACAGGCTTCTCCCTTCTACCATTGTCATTTTTTTAAAAAAAGAGTGCTTTTTAAAAATATTCTGATTCACACTAAATCTTTTCTTCCAAAGATAGTAGTAATCCAAAAAAATTTTAGATTTATGTATACCTTTTGGAGATTTTCTCAAAAAAGCAATTAAAATAACACCTTGAATCAATGGTCAGATCACCAATGGTAAGTATCTCTTCCTGTGAATGTAGAACACATCAAATGTGCAAGAAAAAAGCAGAGGTATCCAGTCTGGGGTACTTCCAAAATGAGAGTCTATGCACTGGAAAGGGGTACCTCTTGAAGACTACCATGAGTACAACGCTCTGTCAGTGTGGGATGTGCGTATTTGGGAGTGGGCCCCACGTGTTCTTTTTTTCTTTTTTTTTTTTTTTCTTAAATATTTATTTTATTTTATTTATTCACTCATTTATTTTTTTAATTTGACCAGAGAGAGACACAGAAGAGGAAAGAGAGAGAGGGAAAGTGAGAAAGGAAGCCACCAGATCCGGGACTCGAACCGTGGTCGGCCATGTGGGAGTGTCCAGCACCTTAACCACCACGCCACCTGCTGGTCCCGGCCCCACGTGTTCTGAGCACCGGTACATGAGAGGCAGCTGGCATGGGTGAGGGGTGGCCACAGTCAGGCTGCCACATGCTCTTCTCAGCATCTGTGGGCTCATCTTTGGCACTTGGGCTGGTTGCTTCCAAGGCAGTGTTCCGGAGAGAAGCTAAGAGCTTGCCTCCTCACAGTATCTGAGTACCGAGAAACAGTGTTACATGGTACTATCAAACCACTGATTCGATCATAAATCAATACACGAATGTATCTGAGTACTGAGAAACAATGTTCTATGTGCATTGTCAAACCACCATTCTATCTTAAATCAATGCTAAATGTATCTGAGTACTGAGAAACAACGTTACACATGCACTCTGTACTGACTAAATCATAAATCTGTACATGAATGTATCCCAGTACTGAGAAACAATGTTCTATGTGCATTGTCAAACCACCAATTCTATCTTAAATCAGGGCTAAATGTATCTGAGTACTGAGGAACAACGCTACACATGTATTCTCTAACTACTAATTGGACATAAATCAACACATGAATGTATCCCAGTACTAAAAAACAATGTTAACTGTGCATTTGCCTAACCATGCATTTGATGAACCACTGACTCAATCATGGATCAATACATAAATGGTTTTAGTTCACCTTTATTTTTCAAGCACTTTTATACATATTATTTTATTGGATCCTCAGAATTTTTCTGTCCATTTACCAGCTCATGAGCAAGTTCAGGCTTCCTAAGGGTGAGGCACAGGGAGATTCCAACTCCAAGTTACCACCGATAGGGATACAGCGTTCCCTGAAGGTTATTTCTCAGCAACAGGAAAACATTAAGCGATTGTGGAGTGCTTGCTGTGTTTCAGTGCACTAAGATAAGCACTCTGCATATTTTATTGAATCCCTACTATCACCCTGTGAGAAACATATTACTATACCCATTTTGCAGATGAGAAAATTGAGACTCAGGCAGATTATGTGGCTTAGCCAACCCCCCTCTAATAAGGAGGAGGCAAGAGTCAAACCCACTTGGTCCCAGTGCCAAACACTACATGGTACTTAACACAGTAGTACTCAGTATTGCCCTGTAAAGGAAGTACACTAATGAAGAACTTAGGCTTTATATGGCTAAAGGCTACCTATGTTTAAACCATATCAGTGTTTAAAGAGCAGCAGTGATGCACACAGGCCTGTGTTTTGATTTTAGGCCCAATGATTCATGCTGAGGTGGGTGACTCCGTCCTGATCATATTTAAGAACAAAGCCACGCGGCCCTACTCCATCTCGGCCCACGGTGTGGAGGCCATGAACAGTGGGAAGCAGCTCCAAGCGCCCGTCACGGAGCCAGGCAAGTAACGGCAGGCGTTCACTCCACCCCGATGAGGACACCAGCGGCGACTCCTCTCTGAGCTCTGAGGGAACGGAGAGAGACCATCTTAATGCCAATATATTTCGGCCATCGTCTGGTCACCCCTAGTAATGAGATCACCATTCGTTCAGAGTTTATGAACTTCCTGGGGCTCCATTAGGGACCTCAAGGAGTAGTAAGAAATAATAATGGTAACAAGTATTGGTTATGACCCTGTGTCAGGTACTATCCCTCGGAACTCTGGACATATTAATCATAGTTTACAGAAATTCCTGGTGTGACAATTCCAGTGTTACTGCCATATCCAACTCTGGTTCTGATGCTTGTCCAGTTTCTTAATAATGTATTTCTTAAAAAGAATTATTTATTTAATTTTTAAATTATTATTATTATTGTTATTTAATTTGACCAGAGAGAGAGACAGAGAGGAGAGAGAGGGGGAAAGTGAGAAAGCAAGCTGCCCGGTCCGAGACTCAACTGTAGTTGGCCACGTGGGAATCCAGCATCCCAACCACCATGCCACCTGCAGGCCTTGGAATTTTTTTTTTTTTTTTTTTTTGAGAGATTTTAGCCTTACATTTGTTGGAGAGAGAGATACAGTGAGAGGCAAAGTGAGAAATCACCCCCCACGGGGGTTGGCCATGCTGCAATCCCTTTTTCTCCATTCTCCTCTTGGACCTTGGGCACACATGCAGATGCACCTGGTGTGATTTGGAAGCCACTGGGTCCGGTATTCAAACCGTGGTCGTCCATGTGGGAGTCCAATGACAAAAGTGGTAGGCCATCTACGGTCCCAGAGGGCATGTGCACTTGCTAGAAAGCGAGCGAGCAAGCGCAGCCCTCACCACCTTCTTCATTCTCCACTCCTCTATCCTGTCGGGATTTCAGGCATGCACGTGCGCCCAGCATGATTTTCACACCACTCAGGACTGAAACTGTGATCAGCCATGTGGGGTCCGGTTTCCTGGGCTCAGCACTTCACTGCTGCACTAAGGGGCTAATCCCAGGGTATTCTCTTGTTTTGTTTTGCTATAGGGTGCATGCATTCACCAGAGGGAGACAGAGGACAGAGAGAGGAAGTGAGAAATCATGCCCCCGTCTCCAGGGAGGGATGGCCATGCCACAGTCTGTCTTCCCTACGCTTCTCCTGGAATTTTGGGCACACACGTGCGCCCTACATGATTTTCGTGTCTCTTGGTCTGGGACTTGAACTGTGGCGTTGACTGTATGGGATCCAGCTGCCTTAACTGCCATGCCAAGTACTGGCTATGGGGCACCTTCTTTACACTCACCGGTGAGCTTGCTGCTGGGGTGGACAGTGAATTGCTGCAGCTTTAGTAAACACCATGCCTGTCTCCACTAGCTTTGATTTGAGAACACTAAATATTAAAAAATAGTGTTGGTCCTGCAATTAACAGGCTTAGGGCCTCTAATGAAACATAATGCAAACTAGACCTAAAGTTGTATTGTACCTATTGATTTTTTAGCAAAAATGGAGTGAAGCTACATGTAAGGAAGGATCATTTTTGTTTTGTTTTGTGGAACATGTATTCAACTGTGGTTTTCCTGTTCTGATGGAGTAGAGTTGAGACACAGTTCAGAAGGAGATGATTTAAATATGACTCCTATTTGAGGCATTTACAAATAATTATTCTGCTCATCCATATGGATATCTTGATGCCTCCTCTGTGTAAGGCTCTGGGTCAGCCACAGAGGGAGTGCATAGACATGGCGCCTGCCCATAGGGAGCTCACATATTGAGTTATCAGTCTGCATAAAAATGAATATGCATGGGACTGGTAGGTAGTGCAGTGGTTAAGGTGCTGGACTCCCTCATGGCCAACCGCAGTACAAGTCCTGGACCTGGTGGTTTGTTTTCTCACTTTCCCTTTCTTTCTCTCTGGTAAAATTAAAAACTGGTACTAATAATGATAACAAATAAAATAAAAAGGAATAATTCTTTTTATTTCCTTTTTTTTTGGAGAGGTTTTTGCTATAGGACGTGTGTGCTCGCGAGAGAGACAGAGATAGAAAGTGAGAAATCACTCCCCAGGGGGGATGGCCACACCCCATTCTCTTCTCCTCCATTCTCCTCTCGGGATCTTGGGCACGCACACACACATGCCTGGTGTGAGTTTAAGCCACTGAGTCCGGGACTCGAACTGCGGTTGGCTACATGGGAGTTCAGCAACCTAGCCATTACGCCAACTGCTGGTTCCTAATAAACATTTTTTAATGATCATGCATGGCTGCCTTCCACATGAGGCTCCACTCCCTGGACTTAATTTGCTTATTTCATTTAATCCTCACAATGATCTGAAAAGCAGGATGACTACACACTGTACAGGTAAGGAAACGAGGTCAGTGAGTTAAGCAGCTGGTCAAATGTTAGGTAAGTAGCAAGTCAGAGGGTTGAGATTTGCAACTAGGGCTTTCTGATTCTCTCTGGTTCTAACTGGATCTCACCTGCCCGTTTGAGAAGATTTCAAAGAATGCAAGTGTCCAGATCCCAGACCCCAGATCCTGATTTCATGGGTCTGAGCAGCATGGGCTTACAAAGATCCTTGGCGATTCCCAAGAGAGGCCGAGACTGAGACCCTCAGTAACTACAGTGAGGTCAAGACCAGCTCTCGGGAGGGAGATAGGGAGTTGGCAGACGAGAACCCGTGAGGTAAAACACACCCCTTGTTTCCTGAATACGCTCCGACTGGCGATAGAGAAAGACAAACTGGAGGAAAGGCTGGGCTCTGAAATGACAGATCTCCCATTTTGGAAGTGTATAAATTAAGATGTGCGTTTAATAAGGCCATTTCTAATGGAGGAATAATTCTTCCCAGGGATATACGTCAACCAAAATATCTGTAGACCTGCTTACATTTCTTAAGGAAAATCATCCAGAACAGAGTAACACTAATAAATTCTTTCCATATCTTCTGATTTGTTTCAGGAGAAATAAACACTTACAGGTGGGATATTCCTAAAAGATCCGGTCCAGGGCCCTCTGATCCCAACTGTATCCCATGGGTTTACTATTCCACGGTCAACTTTGTGAAGGTAAGGTGGCGGACGCAACGTACACTTAGAGTAACGTGCTGTAGGTTGACAGCTGACGTCCTCACTGTCTGCAGCAGAGACAGCACGGGGCACAACATCAAAATACTTGCCATCTGGCATTTTACCAAAAGAACAGTTTGCTGACTCTTGATTTCAACTGTGAGGAACAAAAACAAAATGCCGTTGTTTCCATAGCCAAATTTAGGACTTCTAAGGGAGTTTGAAGCAAAAGAGGATATTGCAGTAGATAGCCATAAAAGTGTCTTAGAATACAATTTATTTATGGTTTTGAATGTGTGACATCTATTAATTTTAAAGGTACCACCAGGGTGACCAAAGCTCAGGAAAAGAAAACACTCTACACATAGTAACTGAAACCACGATACTGACTGTAAGTAGGCAAGCTTAGAAACGCGAGGCCAGGATTCAGTACTGAATTTGAGCCAAGTACATGTATGTGAAACAACTATAGTCTTCAATTATATGTCATAAACTAAAGTCCAAACTAAAGCCATAGCTGATATAAAATGTAAACCTTACCCATTATGTTAAAAAAAAAGTGAGGGCTTATCTTAACCTTCCTCTTAGATATTAGATGGCTTATATTAATGTCCTTCAGTTGCACTGGACAGTGATAGGATTAAAAAAATAGATGTAGAGGTACTTGGAAAAAATACACTTGGGACCAGTAGTTAGCGTAATGGCTATGTCACTGGACTCCCATATAGTTGACCGCGGTTCGAGTCCCGGTCCTGGTGGCTTAAACTCACACCGGGCGTGTGTGCGTGCATGCCCAAGATCCCGAGAGGAGAATGGAGGAGAAGGGATTGCGGTGTGGCCATCCCCCTGGGAGGTGATTTCTCGCTTTCTATCTCTCTGTCTCTCTCTGTCTTTCTGGCAGGTGCACGTGCCCTATAACGAAAAAACCTCTCCAAAAAAAAAAAAATACACTTAAAATTCTAGAAGTATGAAATATCCACATTTGTGTGCTTATTCACTCATGCATCCTAACAAATATTTATTGAGCACTCGATGATATGCAAATGACCCTACTAAAGACTCTGAGAGATACAGATATTCCTGTCTTAAAGAAACTTATAACTTTGTGGAGAAAGCAATATGTGCTCACACTTGTAACTATCGGAGTGTCATAAAAGTCATGACGCATTTTTGCATAAAAAATACACCATAACTTTTCTGATGACCCAGTAATACAACTCTGAATCTGGTACGCAGATTCTTATAAAAAAGTAGGAAATGTGGGTTGTCCAGGGTACTATGGGAAGTTTTAGAGAATCAAGGAAAAAAGAGCATTATGACCAATGTAGAAGAAAGGGAAGTAGAAGGTGTGTGCGGTAAATGTGGAGAGTCCCATCTGGCTTCATCGGGGATCCGAAAGGCAAGCGACGGGGAGCCTGTGAGCACACGCGAGGACTTAAAATCCCACTGGGAGTTTTTACTTTATTCTGTAGGCCGGGAAAATCACTGAGGGCTTTAGCTGTGGTCGAGAGCAGACTAATCTGATGGTTGTCAACATGTTGACTGGAGGTAGGGTAAGCCAGAGATCAGACAGGTACCAGTTTCTCTTCTTTTTCCTTCCTTCCTTCCTTCCTTCCTTCCTTCCTTCCTTCCTTCCTTCCTTCCTTCCTTTCATTCATTCTTTCTTTCTTCGTTTGTTTGTTTGTTTGTTTGTTTGTTTTAGTTTTTGCTACACTGTGCTTGTGCTTGTTCTCTCTGAGACACAGAGAGAAAGAGGGGAGTGAGAACCCCCCTTCCCAAAGGAACAGTCGTGCTGTAATCCCTTCTCCTCTGTTCTCTTGGAATTTGGGGCACACATGCACATACACCCAGCATGATTTTCAAGCCACCAAGTCTGGTACTTGAGCCATGGTCAGCTCTGTGGGAGTCCAGTGCCCTATTTACCACGGTACTTGCTGGTCCTGAGAAGCACCAATTTCTAGTCCATGTTTAGCTCCTTTAAGAATAGAATACTACTAGTTACTGGCTCCTCTAATTTGGTGTATTTTTCTTCCAGGATACATACAGTGGTTTGATGGGTCCTCTGATTACATGCCGGGAAGGAGTATTGAATGAAAAGGGAAGAAGGAGTGACGTCGATTATGAATTTGCACTCTTGTTTTTGGTGTTTAATGAGAATGAATCCTGGTATCTGGATGACAATATTAAGAAGTATCTCAATAAAGATCCACGCACCTTTAAGCGCACTGATGATTTTGAGGAGAGCAACAGAATGCATGGTATAGCAGGGATTTAACAAGGAGACAGTTGTTGAGTAAAGCTCAAAGATGTTCCTTAACTGCAGGAGGCCCCCAGCCTCCCTCTCTGAGTCTTGCCTACTTCCCAGGGACTCCTGAACTGAAGAAATCCTCTAAAACATTCTTTCAGTGTTAACTCGCCTAACCATGGGTTGGCTGGTAGCAAAGTTATAGAGGCTTTGGATCAACTGTTAGGGGGTATCTATCTCTGGTTGCTGGGGTCTTTTAACTTCAAAACTGTGCAGTAGTTTTTTTTTTTAAAAAACTATAATTCATTGCATAGAAAAACAGAAAATACATCCTGACTTTTCCAACAACCTAATATTTCTGTAAGAATACATTGTAACTTCTGTTGATCAAATTTGAAAGCTTGGCTTAATCTTGTGTAGAACAATGAAACACCAAATTTGTTTTAATATTATTTAATTTTTATATATTTTTGTTTTTTGGTGGGAGTGATGTATTTGAATAGACACCTTCAGACTCCCTCATCATGATCTACTTTTGACAAGAGTACAAAAAGATAGGCCTCACTCAAGGTCCCAAAGCTAATTAATTGTTAATATAGATTAGAAAACACAAGCTTTGGGGCCAGCAAGTGGCATGGTAGTTAAGGCACTGGACTCCCACATGGCCAACTGCTGTTCATGTCCCAGACCTGGTGGCTTGCTTTCTCTCTCTCTCTCTCTCCCTCTCTCTCTGGGGAGCACACGTGCCCTATAGCAAATTAAAAAAAAATAATAATAATAATAAATAAATAAATACTTTATTTAAAAAAAGATATACTAGCTTGATTTCCAATTCAGCCAACCTTTCTCCTACCGATTTTCCTTTCCTCTCTCAAAAGCTTTGTAGTATATGCTCTATTTTTAATGACTGCATCTCATTTGGTGGTGCCATGATGCACAGAAGAGGTTAGTAGAGGGCCAGCTCTGTGGCCTGGCTAAGGCAGCTGGATCCCATATGGCTGGCTGTGCCGTTCCAGTCCTGACTCTCGGGGATTAAGAAACACACTGGGTGTGTGTGCTTAGATGCCCCCAATCCCCCCGAAAAGGGGGAGAAATAAAGAATTGTGGCATGGCCATCCTGTACAGGAAGTGCTGCCTTGTCTCTGTCTCTCTCTCCCTTTCTGCAAAGTCCATGTGCCCTCTGGCAATAAATACAGAGAGAGAGAAAAGTGGAGAAGTAAGAGTTACCGTCATGCAAAGCCAGATCGCCCTGGTCATCCTTAGGTTAGGAGTTCTGCATTCGTGTAGCTCTCCTGGGGATGCACCCAGGCTTAAATGAGTTCCCAGAAAGTGAAATATTTTTAAAAATTATAATCCGTTCGATTTTGGTTTACATAAACTCGATTCCTTGTGCCTTAATCCATTCATCTGTCGAATGGTATAAATCTGGCCAGCTCAACAATGAGCCAGTAATCTACTTCATAAAGAGAATATGCTGAATAAATAAATAAATAACAAACAATACCACCCAAGATGCAGCTTTATAAAAATAAATGGTTATTTCTCTCATTGAATAAAGATTTCTTGAGAATATGAATTTGGGACCTAGAATAGTATTAGAGAGTGTTACATGTTTACTAGGTAGATGAAAAATTAGTGACTCCCATGTCTTGAAGCATTTCTCAAACCAGATTAAGAAATGAGTGTCTTTTCGCTAACCATAAGCTATTTTCTTCTCACCTTCTTAGCCATTAACGGAAAGATCTTTGGGAATCTTCATGGACTCATAATGAATGAAGATTCAATGACAAACTGGTATTTGTTAGGATTAGGGAGTGAAGTGGACATCCACACCATCCATTACCACGCCGAGAGCTTTCTTTTCAAAGTAAGTGTAAGGAAAATGCTTTGGGGAAGACTTCCGGAATGAACAGACTCAGTATGTTTCCACTGGGAAATCAGAGTTGTTGGCAGTAAACCTTGTGAGCGTTGGTGCTTTTTATAAGAGAATGGAACAGAACAGTGCAATTATACCCTTCCCCGGTAGATAGTTTAAAATATGTATGTATATGTTACTGTGCTTGTGAGAAGCTCTCTGAGCCTCAGAGGCGAGTTCTCATAATTCCAAGGCCATAACTCTGATCATGCTGGACTATGCTGCTAATATTGTTCCAAACAATTTGTTCCTTTTCTTGATTCTTCCTTTTTGTCTTCTTTCTTTTTTGTGTGATTAGCTATCAGGATAGTTCTCTCCAGTGAAATAGATATTTTGAGCTCTGGTTTGAGCCCTTACATTTTGTCGTGACTTTTCCCTTAGTGAGTGGGGCTGCCCCATGTGGGACTTTCTGGTCTCTGTCATTAAGCTGTGCTATGGGGGTGGTACTGGCTGTACAACAGAACCAGCTAGGACACTTTAAAATCAGATGGCAAGGGCACAGGCAGATGGTCTAGTGGTTACATTGCTGGACTCACACAGCCGACTACAGTTTGAGTCCTGGACCTGGTGGTTTGAAACTCACACCAGTCACATGCACGTGTGTGGCCAAAATCCTGAAACTTCTCACTGTCTCTGTGTCTCTCTCTCGCTGGTGGGTGCACACAACCTAAGGCAAAAAAAAAAAACTCTTAAAAAATCAAAGAAAAACAGATGGCAGGCCCAACCCTAGACCTGCTGATCAAAATCTCCAGGAATTGGGTCCAGATAGTCTGTGAAGCCTCTGAAGTTCTCAGTGTCATCTACAAGGAAGAAGATAGAAAAGAGTAATCACATCTGATCTGTGGGAGAAACTGTAATTGATCATTTTCTGGTTACACAGAAATAAACAGTAATTTTAATAAAACAATTAATATCCTCCCCCCTCCGTATATTTCAACATTGTTTAAGATATCAAGTATCAGGACCAGCAGTTGGTGTAATGGCTATGTCGCTGGACTCCCATGTAGTCGACTGTGGTTCCAGTCTCAGACCTGGTAGCTTAAAACTCACTCTGGGCACGTGTGCGTGCGTGCCCAAGATCCTGAGAGGAGAATGGAGGAAAAGGGATTGTGGTGTAGCCATCCCCCCTGGGGGGTGATTTCTCACTTTCTGTCTCTCTGTCTTTCTGGCGAGCGCACACACCCTATAGCAAAAACCTCTCCAAAAGAAAAAAAAAAAAGATATCAAGTATCAATCTATGCTGTTCTATAAATGGCTATGATGTTTTTCAGAATTTGGCATTTTCTGCCCACATTTAAAAGATTATATTAGAATGATAAAATTGAGTAAAATTTGTAAAATCATTAAAAGTTTATATTTTTAAAAAGTAAAATTTATATTGCTTAATATTTACCCTGTTTTTTGAACAGTTGTTTTGGTTGTGCTGTTATAACCCAAACCAATAAAAATATAGAACACTTTGGTCACCCTCCAAAATGTCCCCGTGGCACCATTTATCATCAACCATTTTCTTGTGCTTAACACCTGACAACCTCTGATTTGTTTTGTGGTTATAAATACCAGGAGGTGAGTTCACTGTGGGCCATCGGGGAAGCTGGCTACTACAAGGGTTCTTTTTTTTTTCTTATTTTTTAAAAAGAAATCTTTTATTTAACTTTACCCATTTATTTATTTATTTTAATTGGACCAGAGAAGGGGTGGGGGAGAGAGAGAGAGAGAGAGAGAGAGAGAGAGAGAGAGAGAGAGAGAGAGAGAAAAACCACCAGGTCTGGGACTCGAACCATAGTTGGCCATGTGGGAGTGTCCTTAACCACAACACCATCTTCCAGCCCCTTGTTTTGTTTTTAAATTTTGTTATAGGGTACATGTGCTTGCTGGAGAGAGAGAGAAAGTGAAAAAGCATACCCCAAAGAGGATGAGCACACTGTGGTTCCTTCTCCATTCTTCTCTTGGGATTTTTGGCACATGTGCCTGGTGTGTTTTTCAAGCTGTCTGGCCCAGGACTCGAACAGTGCAGTTGGCCACATGGGATCTGACTGTCTTAACCACTATGCCACTTAGCTGGGCCCACTATCAAAATTGCATTGATCTGCTCAAGGAAACAGCTTTAAGCTTCTTTGATTTATGTCTTTCATGTCTATTTTCTTGTTTTTATTGATTCTCCCCTTCATCATTTTCTTCCTCCTGCTTACTGTGTTTTAAAACTTCTTTTTCTTTTTGCAATGCTGAGCAAAAAATCCCACAAGCTGTATCCTTTACTCTTCGCAGATAGATAAATCTTACCGTGAAGATGTGTACGATCTGTTTCCTGGGACATTCCAAACCATCGAACTGTTTGCAGATCACCCAGGGACATGGCTGCTACACTGTCACGTGTCTGACCACATCCATGCTGGCATGGAGACAACCTACACGGTCCTCCGGAACATAGGTACCGTAGTCATCTGATGCCAGATGAGGGCACCGAGCTGCCCATACACCCTGCACACAGCAGGCCTTACTGCCCCTAAGGAGCTCAGAGTCAAGTCAGAGAGACATGTAACTGTGTCATTATGCTGGAAAATGACATGTGCCGTACGGGTTTGGTGGCAGCAGCAGGAGGGAACGGTCCATAGCACCGGGGTATGAGCCAGGGTTTCACAGAGGCCCGATGCTTGAGATGGCCCTTAACGGCTGGGCAGAACTGGCAGGTGGATGGGGCAGGGAGGCACACACTTCGGTAAGAAGAATCCTCACTGGTGAGATGAAATGACTCACGTCAGGAAAAGACCCACTTCCGTTGTATGGAAGTCAATCAACTTGTCTTCTCTGTCCAGACAACAGGGTTCCTTACTCCACGAAGTCTCCCGGAGCAGCGTCCCGCCCGGCCACGGTGCCCTCCCACGGTAATACCACCGATCCTGTGAATTCATCAGTGTTTCATCCCTCGGGGACAGCGGGGGGCCTGACACCTGACTTTTCTTTCACACAGAACAACCCAGCCAGGACGAGCTCTATTTCTTTGGCCAGAACCTGGGTCCCAGAGGAGCCAAGGCAGCCTTGGTCACCCTCTTCATCATCGGGTTGCTCCTCCTGATTGCCACCGGGGTCCTCTCCCTCAGCCTCCGCTCTGCGAGGAAGCAGATGGCCTATCGGGAGGTCCAGTCCTGCGCGCTCCCCACAGATGCTCTGTGAGCCAGCGGGCTTCCTCAGCAGGCAGGGGTGAGGCTCCACCCCCGCCGACAGGTAGACTGGACCACGGCATCGTTCACCAAGGAAGAATGATTCCAAGGAAGAGTGGATTGGGCTTCTGACCCTCTGGAACATCACCCAGAGCAATTAGCATTTATTTATTTATTAGTAAACGGGCTGTGAATAATCCTCAGGTATAAAATACAGAAATGGGAGAGTGGGTGGGACTGAGAAATGCCAACTCCTAGCCTGTTCCCGGGCTGAGTTGGCCGACGTGGGAGACCCTCTGAAGGATAGCTTTACATCCCATCTTCCATAACCCTTAGTTAAACAGTGTCCTTAGCTAACCACAGAGTCTCTAGGGCAGCTTCTAGGAAGTTAGAGTGCTCAGACGCCTCACTAGGATGGCACAGGTCACCCACCACGGTCACGTGGAGGCTTCCCTTGGTCGTTCCAGGGAAAACGCCTTTCTAAGGAATTCTTGGAAATGCTGAAGTCCGTGTCTGTGGAGAGAATTGAACCAAGTGATTCTTGGGGGGCAGGCTTTACCCAGCTCACCTAGCCTTTCTCCTTTAATAGAAGTATCCTGTGCACTGTTTGTTATAAAAGGCAAAGTTATAAGCTTTTTTTTTTTTTTATAATTGCTGTTATAATGCAAACCTACAGAAACACTCGAATGTTTACAATTCACTTCATGTTATATGTTTTTAACAATGTATTTCCATGGCAACCTTTGTATTTTCAAAACTGCGCTAGAGAATCGGTATTTATATTTCAGGGAATCTGCATTTATATATCAGACTGTGGGATCTGGAAAATAGATTCACAGGCTTGGTCTCCCCCCCCCGTGAGTCAGAGCCGCCCTGAGAGGGTAGCGCCCCTCTCAGGAAGGGAGGAAACCCTGCAGAAGGTGAGTCTGGGCTTGAAGTTTGAGTCTGACTTTTCATTGAGTGAGACGGAATCTTTCCAAGTCTCCATCTTCTATGAAATAATAATAGTCTCATCACTGAAACACCAGGGAGAATGCATCAATGCAGCTGACTGGCTGAGAAGAGAAGGGGGTCTTTCAAATCCTAGATCCCAGCCTCTTAGAGACAGACCTTGTGTGGGAGAAGGAAAAAAAAAAAGAAAGAAAGAAAAGGGAAGGCTAGAGAAAGAGTCTCAGTAAGTTTTTAAACCATCAAATTATCTTTAAAGATAAGTCTTACAGTTTCCAAGGCTCAAATGTAAAAATATCGAACAGCTAACTCCATTGGAAGGCAAGCCTCACTCTCTGCATGCTTAGACATTCAGTGTCAGACGGATAAAGCAACATTGTTGATAATGAGCCTGAGAAACTGCCTTTAGCTCAGGGCAGGATGCCTGGGACGCCGAGCAGCACGTCTGTCTTAGCGGTGGATCATTTTGAACATCCAGGTGAACGAATAGGACACAATGAATACTTTGGTGGAGGGGTCTTTCCTACTTTCTTATCTTGGTGATGGGGGAACTGGTAATTTGATAGAAGCTATAGTCTTACATAAAATAGGATGCAAATGCTAATCTTTCTGTTCATAGTTTGCTTTAATTTATCTCAAACAGATCACCCAAAAGATTTTGAATCCCAGCCTGCTGCCACTGCCACTGTGATTTTTGTACTAGGTACCTGACAGTGCTCACGCAGGTGTAGGCTGTATGACTACATAGGAACAGTGCTGGTAACGCCTTATTTATTACCCGCCTCTAGTAGGACAACAAAACATTCCGTCATTAAGTTTTATTTTTTCCTTTTCAGTTTATTTTTTTAATGAAAACAAAACCACAAAGTAGTTGATTGCACCATTTCTCTTTTTAATAAAGTCTCATGTAAGATGGCTATTTGCATGTTTTTCTTTTATGCAAAATTATCATTAAATGGGAGGGGGTGAAGGAGAATTATCTTTTAGATATTTAACCAGTTTGACTAGGCCACTTATATGTATTAAAGGAAGTAAAGCAAAATGACATTTGTGCAAATAAATGGACTTTGTGTTGTTTTCTCACACGGACCACATTCCCTCCTCCTCAGCCTTGGGCTTCCGAGAACGTCAGCCTTACCTTCATTTACACGCACCTGTCCTTCTCGTACGATGCAAAAGGCGATCTTGCTCCTAGCAGGGCCAGTCCCTCCTCCCCTCGGCTCCGGGCGACATCCTTGCCTTTTCAGACTTTATTACTGTGGTTATTAGTTTGTCCTCCTGTGTCATTCTATAAAATTATTTTCGCCATTAAAAACGGAAAGCTAAGAGCCATCTTCCTTAACTCTAACTCCATCCAAACCAGTTTCTCTCTTGACAGAAGATCATAAAGCGTTACCTCCATTTGCTGCCTGTACCCCCTTCACCTCGTGCACTCCTCAGCCTGTCCCAGTCACTTCCACTCCAGCTGCCCAGCCCTCACGCCCCTGTCTGGTATTGTCACAGTCACCAACCGTGATGCCATTCCCAGGGGTTCCTCTCTATCTTTGTGTCGCTCAGTGTCTCAGCATCGGTTGGCAGTCCCTTCCTCTGGACGCTGTCGAGCCCCTGGGCTCTGTAAATGGACTCTCCCAGCCTTCCTTCCTCCTCAGTTGTTATTTCACAATCTCTTTAGTTAGTTCCTTCTTTGACCGAAATACTAGCATGCCTCCGACCGTGATACTGGGTCCTTCCTCTCTCTACCCTCTGTGACAGTCTTAATAATGTCCTCAAAGCTCTCACGTGCTAATCCCTGAATCTATGACTATTATGTTACATGCAAAAGAGATGTTGCAGGCCTGATTAAGTTCAGGATCTTGAGATGGGGAGTTTATCCTGGATGATTCACATTGGCTCGAAATGTAACCAAAAGTATCCCTATAAAAGAGGCAGGGGGAGATTTTGCTACAGAAGAAGCAAGATGCTCTGACTTTGGCTTGCGACGGAGAAAGGGATGAGAAAGGGATGAAAGCCAAGGAATGAACGTAACTCTAGAAGCTGGAAAAGGCAGGGGAATGCATCCTCTAAAAACTCCAGAGAGAGTTCAGCCTTGCCAACACCTTGAAACTGATCTCAGACTTCAGTTCCAGAACCCTAAGAAAGGCGTGGCCCACAAAGCGAGTGGGCGTTTGGTTCAGCGCTCTCTGTAGTTCTTGTGGATCTGAAGAGCATCTTCATGCTAATAAGTTACAAATGTTTCCCGATCCCTGACCTTGGGCTGCAGACTCAAACCTGCTCAAGCAAGATTGTCGTAGGAGTTTTGTACCAGCCGCTCCACTGTCACCCCTGACCCTTCCAACCCTCCACAGCAGCCACGGTGTTCTTCCAAACCGGATCACATCGCCGTCCTGGTCAATCCCGTCTTTCTCTTTCCGCCTCATGTTCGCTCTTCGCACACGCTTGTTCTCGGTCAGCAAGGCCTGGATTTGGCTCATGGCTACCCGTCCAACTTCGTCCTGGAGCTGCCTTTGCTCCAGCTCGCAGCAGCCCCACGCCCTGCCTGTTCGCCCTTCCTCAGGGCCTTTGCACGTACGCTTTCTCTGCCTCAACTCCATCCCCCACTTTCCTCCTGACATGAGCATTCTCGGCTGCCCTCTCTACATGGTCCCTTCTCCTGCTGCCCCATCCTTTGATCTCCTTGGTAGCACCATCATGGACATGATCATTTTATACGTCAGCTTGAGTTTCCTCTGCCTCTGACTGGAATGTCGACGTGGGTATCGGATTCATGACCACACGGTGTCCAGGTTCCTGTCTTAGGCTCAGGGAGAATAGAGATGACACGGGATAGCAAAGTGGACTTTACTAAGAGAGGGAAGAACCACTCCCAAGCAGGGAGGGGTCCCCAGGGGTGGGGTCCCCAGCTAGCAGTGGACTAGCTCTGATAAGGAATTGGGTTTTAGAAAAGAGTTACATGAAGGACCAGCAGATGGCGTAATGGTTCTGTCGCTAGACTCCTACATGGTTGCCCGTGGTTCGAGTCCCAGACCCAGTGGCTTAAAATTCATGTCAGGCATGTGTGCATGTGTGCCCGAGATCCAGAGAAGAGAATGGAGGAGAAGGGATTGCAGTGTGACTACCCACCCCACACCCACTGGGGCAGATGATTTCTCACTTGTCTCTCTGTCTTTCTTTGTCCAGCTAGCACAGGCACCCTATAGCAAAAATCCTTTCAAAAAAAGAAAAGAGTTATGTGGTAGTCTAGGTGATTTATTATCCCATTCTTTGTGGGGAGAGCAGACCACAGTGCTCCTTGCTATAATGTAATTAGCAAATAGAAACTGTTTCCCTTCTCTATAGTGGTCGGAAGTCCTAATGTAGCCAGCTCTTTGTGAACACTTAGCCACTGTGACTCCATCTTGGGTCAAGCTTACTGTGCTTCTCTCCCCAGCTTTGCCTCTGTCTAGTGCTATCTCCATCTATCTTTTGGCTCAATGTGGGCTCCAAGAAGGAAGGACCACAGACCTGCTTGTGCCCTGCTGCAACCCCAGCACAGACCGTAATGCAGGCACATGATGGTCGCTAACAAGTCTTGAATGAATGAATGAATGAATGAATGAATGAATATATAAGCAGAACAGTCAGTCTAGTGAATTTGCTATTTTAGCTTTGACTATTTCGGTCACCAAAGACCTCATATTTAGAGGCCAAGGTCTTAAACAAACCAGAGTTCTTGAGCAGTTCTGAGGTCTACAGCTGCTTCGGCCTCTTAACAGATGACCCTAGAGTGAGAGGCAGAGGCAGGGTGGAAGAGGATGTGCTATTTGACCCCTAAATGTTTGTCATAATTATGAAAAAGCATCATCATCAAAAGCATAGGAAGTCCAAGAAACTACACCACGATTACAACACCGAGGCTGGGCCAGTTCCGAGAAACCACTACAGCCAGAGGAGCTAGGGAGTCACGATGACTAAACAGAATGTGGCATTGCAGAGGGAGTCCTGGAACAGGAGGATTTGGGGGAAATTAGGGAAATGCGAATAAACTACAGACTTTAATACTAATGTTTAGACAGAGGTTGAGTATCTCTTATCTAAGATGCTTGGAACCAGAAGAGTTTCAGATTTGGGAGTATTTTTTTGGATTTTGGAATATTTGTATATAATGAGATATTTTGATGATGGGAACCAACTCTAAACACAGAATTCATTCATGTCTCATATACACATAGAAGGCTTTTTTTTTTTTTTTGGAGAGGCTTTTGGTATAGGGCACGTGCACTCACTGGAAAGACAGAGAGACAAAGCAAGAAATCACCACCACCACCCCCCCAGGGGGGATGGCCACGCCGCAATCCCTTCTCCTCCACCCTCCTCTCGGGATCTTGGGCATGCACGCACACGCGCCTGGCGTGAGTTTAAGCCACCGGGTCTGGGACTAGAACCGCAGTCGACTACGTGGGAGTCCAGCGACATAGCCATTATGCCAACTGCTGGTCCCCACATAGAAGGTAATTTTATACAACACTTTTGCATTACATTGTTTTGACTGATCCGTCACACGAAGGTTCACATTTGGAGCATTTGGGATCTCAGATTTCTGGGTTAGAGAGGCTCAGCACGTATCATTCCCTAAGTGTGACACACACACCATGCTAATGTGGGGGTCACTAGTAAGAGAACCTGGGTGCGTGTGTCAAGGTCTATGAGAACTCTCCATGCTGCTTACTCAATTTTTCTGTAAATCTAAAACTAAAAATTAAAATCTAAAAATTAAAGTCTTTACAAAAGAAAAAATAGGTTACCCGTGCTCTCATTTGTCACGTTCAACTCCTGAGGATGATCATGACAACCGTGAGGGCCGAGGGCCTCTGGTGTGGCAGGTATGGCTGCAGACAGTGTCACAGTTAATCCCCACAACTGCCTCATCAGGTCATAGTGTCCCTTTTTGGGGAAAGAGGACATTGAGGCTTAGCGATTTCCATGGACATAACCTTGAGTCCAACCAGCACGTGGCAAACCCAGGAGCCCAACGCCGGTTCCTGTCTTCCCACCTCCTCCCCCAGAATGCCGTGCGTGGGATCGTTCTGATTTTATGCAGGAGGGAAACGGCCCCCTTCACCACCACACGCTCCGTGCCACTCATCTCTAGCCTCACGACCATGGCACCAGCTTGGTCTCACTTTACTTTTCATGTAAGAAATATGGCCAGCCTCTTCTCTGGCCTCTTCCATCTCCATTCTCTGCATTCTGATCCATTCCACACATGGCTGGAAGAGTAACCTTTTTGTTGGTTTTTGCAGTTTGTCATAAAGCAAGTGTGCTTGCTGGAAAGAGACAGAGAGATTGGGAGAGAGGGAAAGTGAGAAATCATCCCTGGAGGATGGTCACACTACACTCACTCTTCCTCCACTCTCCTCTCAGGATTTTGGGCATGCAAGCACACACACCCAGCGTGCTTTTCAGGTTGCTGGGTCAGGGACTCGAATCGTGTGTAGACCATGTAGGGTACAGCTGCCTTAACCTCTGTGCCACTTACTGGCCCCAGATTAATCATTTAAAAGTACAACTCTAAGGGCCAGCAGGTGGCATAGTGGTTAAAGTGCTGGACTCCCACATAGCAGACTATGGGTCAGGTCTGGGACCTGGTGGCTTGAAACTCATGCTGGGTGCATGTGTGTGCATGCCCCAAACCCCCAAGAGGAGACTGGAGGAGAAGGGGTTGTGGCACGATCATCCTTCCGGGATGATTTCTCACTTTCTCTGTCTCTCTCTGTCTCTCCAGTGAGCACTTGCAGCCTAGAGCAAAAATCTCTCTCTAAAAAAATACATAAATAAAGTACAGCTCTATGTATATTACCATCTCCTCTAAAAATTCCCTGTTGTCTTTTGGGAAAACAAACAACAGACTCCTACTCCGGGCCCAGCCTTTTCATCTCTGACTTTATCCCCTTCATCCTACACATCTGTGTCAGGGGTCTCTACTTCTCATTTCCTAACGAGTTCTCTTTCCTGGTTCTAATTTTTTTTTTTTTTTTTTTTTTTTTTGTAGAGGTTTTTGCTATAGGGCACGTGCGCTCGCCAGACAGACAGAGAGAGACAGAGAGACAGAAAGCGAGAAATCACCCCCTGGGGGGATGGCCACGCTGCAATCCCTTCTCCTCCATTCTCCTCTCGGGATCTTGGGCACACACGCACATGCGCCTGGCGTGAGTTTTTAAGCCACCGGGTCCGGGACGCGAACCGCGGTTGACTACGTGGGAGTCCAACAACATAGACATTACACTAACTGCTGGTCCCTCTTTCCTGGTTCTATTTTGAATTCAACAAATGTGGATTGACTTCTTACTAAATATAAAACACTGAAGGGGCTGAGGGTAATTTACAAAAGTGAAATTCAGTCTGGGCAGGTCCTTGGAGGAATTGGAGGAACTTGAGATATGTATCTATCTATCTAAATAATTTATTTATTTATTTATTTATTTTTTGAGAGACTTTTGCTATAGGGTGCGTGTGCTCTCTGGACAGATAGAAAGCAAGAAATCAGCCCCCTAGGGGGGATGGCCATGCCACAGTCCCTTCTCCATTCTCCTCTCGGGACTTTGGGTACACGCACCCAGCATGGGTCTATAAGCCACCTGGTCCAAGACTCAAACTGTGGTCAACTAGGTGGGAGTCCAGCGATGTAACCGTGATGCCATCTGCTAGTGCCGGAACGCGATATGTGATGAAAAGACACATACAACTCCCCCTCAGCTATGACAGGGTGATGTGCTAGACCCGAGGAGGAGAGCACTAGACGAGGGAGGACTCATTACACCTCTGGGCTTGGACCCTGTCCGGAGAGCAGATCTGACAGGGAGAGAAGACTGGCATTCAGGGCTTCCCTGTCCTAGAAAGCTCCTGTCCTGGTTGTGCCTGTCCCCGACAGACTCATCCCCCCCAGCCTCTCTCTTCATCTGCACCCCCCTCGGCACGCCCTGCCTCTCACAGTAATCACCCCCCACTTTAACGTGCGTTACGGTTAACTGTGCACACGCCTTATGCGTCTTACTAACACATCCAACGCGTCCACTTCGTCTTCACTTCCGTCCTCAGGGAGCCCTGAAATGAGCCATCGCCAGCCTCTAAGACATGCCTTGAATGCATCAGTAAAGTGTAAAGTGGGCCACTTAGAAGAAAAACATTCAAAGGGGAACATCTTCAGATTCCTTCCGACATGTATTCAGTCATATTAATTAAAATACCTTTGGGGCCAGCAGATGTCATCGTGGTTACATCACACATGGCTGACTGCAGTTCGAGACCCAGACTCGGCTTAAAACTCACACCTGGCGCGTGTGCGTGCGTGCCCAAGATCTCAGGAAGAGAATGGAGGAGAAGGGATTGCGGCATGGCCATCCCCCAGGAGTGATTTCTCACTTTCCATCTCCCTGCCTCTGTCAATCTCTGGCAAGCGCACGCACCCTAAGGCAAAAACCTCTAAAACAAGAAACCTTCTCCGTGCCAGGCTCTCACGCTACATGTGGGAGATAAAAATGGGGTAGGTGGGCATGGACCTGCTGTCACGAAGGTGAGCTGATCAAAGGAGTGGCAGACGGGAGACACGTGAACAGTGCTGTGCTGCACTTGCGGTTATTGTTAAGGTGGAAGCAGCACTCAGCAGTTGCCAACCCTGTTCTGGACTCCCACAGATGTGAACTCACTGGTGTCTGCCATCCTCTTCAGGTGCCACGATCCGGCCCGGTGGTGCCAATGTCCAGGTGTAGTTAACAAAGGACCTAATCTGCTCCATCTGGGCAGGGACGGCTTTCTCGGGAAATGGACTTTGAGCTGAGGCCAGAAAGGTGGGTAAGCCTCAGACAGGCAAAGATGCCACTGTGGAGAGTGTTTTGGGCCCGGAAGGCGGGGAAGGCCGTGTGGAAACAAGGGGCCTAGCTCACTTAAGGGACAGAGAAGCAATGAAGCTGGGAAGGCCGGTAGTGGCCATGCTAAGAAATTTGGATTTTATCTTAAAAACACACACAATATGGGGAACCAGCAGTTAGTGTAATGGCTATGTGGCTGGACTCCCACGTAGTCGACCGCGGTTCGCGTCCTGGACCCGGTGGCTTAAAACTCACACCGGGGGACCAACAGTTAGTGTAATGGCTATGTCGCTGGACTCCCACATAGTTGACTGCAGTTCGAGTCCCGGACCCGGTGGCTTAAACTCACGTCGGACGCGTGTGCGTGCGTGCCCAAGATCCTGAGAGGAGAATGGAGGAGAAGGGATTGCGGCATGGCCATCCCCCCTGGGGGGTGATTTCTCGCTTTCTGTCTCTATGTCTCTCTCTGCCTGGCGAGCGCACGCGCCCTATAGCAAAAACCTCTCAAAAAAAAAAAAACACGTACAATATGATGTGAATGACATGAAAAGTTTGGAGCTATTAGGAAGCTCCCTGGGCGGCTGTTGGTTAGGGAGCCGTGGGATGCATCCCGGTATGAGGCGAGGAGAGGCGCGGTGGGCTGACCCTGCAGGGAGAGCTGCCAGGTGAGTTGCTGGAGCGGAGGGGCCAGAGAAATCGGCTGCAGCCGCGGAGATGGATGCACGTGTTTAAATGGACTGAGGTGTCTGCTCGGGCACCCGGAGGACGGCGGTGCATTGGGTGAGAGGAGACTGGACTTCAGGTTTGACGGGAAGAGAGGCCTTGAGTCCCCAGAGCCACCCACGTGGAGAGCTGCAGGAGGCCCTGTAGGTTCAGAGGACAGGCCGGGGTGGACAGGTGCGAGTGGGATGAGACCTGCCCCAGACGAAGAGGGTGGAGGGCAGCAGAGCCGCCCCAAAGAGCCCTCACGTTTGAAGGTCCCACCTTCTTTCTCATCACCCAGCCTGCGGCGCGGGTTAGCTGCAGCTCCCCGCAGCCCCCACCTCCAGGCTGCCGACCAGCATTGAGCCTCAGGGCGGGGAAAGGAGGACCCGGGCAGGGCCACGACAGGCCTCAGCCTCAGGCTCAGTAGGTGTCAGCACGGCCCCGCGCCTCTCACGCGGATATCCTGGAGGGATCTCTGGACACCCCGGCGTCTGCACCGCTTGACGGGTCTTTTGAGGCACTTTTAACCCGACTTCACCCAGTGGAGACGTGTGAGGGGTAGAGTGTCAGGGGGCCATCGGGCCTGCAGAGCAGGGGTCGCGAGCAGCGCTGTTTCCCAGAAGCCAGGTCCAGGCAGCGCGGAGACCGCGGGCCACAGGAGCCGCGAACTCGCAGGTGCCGCCGGCGCGGGGAGGCCGAGGGGCGCGGAGGGAGCCGCCCCGCCCCGCCCGTCCGCGTCACCGCGGTTTCCGGAACCTCCACGCCCCTGGTACTCGGTTTCCCCGGATGATTCCGGAAGGGGGAGGCGGAGCGGGGCGAGCGCGCACGGGCTGGCGCGGAGAGGCCGGGGCGGGAGGGCAGCGCTTTGTTCCGCGGCCGGGATCGGGGGCTGAGCCGCGGGCGCACGAGCTCGTGCTCCGGGCAGCCCGGCCCCGGCGAGCCCCGCAGCTGCGGCTCGGGCGGGGGCTCCGGGCGCGCGGTCCGCCCTCACCCGGGCCGGCGGGATGCGGCCGCGGCGGAGCCGGCGCAGGCAAAGGGAAAGCGAAAGCCGCGCGCCGGGCAGCTGACGGGGACAGGGACGGGGACGCCCGCGGGCCCGGCCTGCCGCGGCCATGGCCATCGCGCACCTGGCCACCGAGTACGTCTTCTCCGACTTCCTGCTGAAGGAGCCCACCGAGCCCAAGTTCAAGGGGCTGCGGCTGGAGCTGGCGGTGGACAAGATGGTCGTGTGCATCGCCGTGGGGCTGCCGCTGCTGCTCATCTCGCTGGCCTTCGCGCAGGAGATCTCCATCGGTGAGGCGGGGCGCCGGCGGCGAGAGGGTTTGGCCGCGCCTCCATCTTTTGGGGCCTCGATGTTGGCGCTCCCGGGAGTGCTCCGCGCTGCGATGGCGCGGATCCGGTTTGGGGTCCCAAGTGGTGGTTGTCATGTTCGTCCCTCGCGTGCCAAGCCTGCACCTCCGCGGGCTCCACTCGCACTCCCACCCCTAGTTTTGTCCCCGTGCCGGTCCCCTCGGGGCTGTAGCTTAGAGTCGGTGTCCCCCACCCTTATGAAGGGCCAAGAACAACAGTCACCCCTCTTCCCACGCCCACACCGACATATCTGTGCAGCCGCCTCGGTTTTGTGCGATTTCCAGAGTGGCCACAGGGAGGATGCGAAGCCGGTGCTGGGGGCGAGGTCGCCTCCCACTGTCCGATTACACATTGGATGGATTGTTGCTGAGCTGCAGCTGGGCGGTGGCCGACGGAGCACACGTGGCTTGGCCGTGTCAGGACACCTGTGTCCTGTACGTGAGATGGACAGGCCCGCTCTGAGTTCCGAGTTCTCATTGATTCTGAGATGCCAAAGTCTGTGGTTTGGGGAGAGCACGTGGCTGAGTGGCTGTTCTCATCAGCTGTCTGACTCCACAGGGGACAGTGGAGAGCCCAGGAAGGCATGTAGGAGGCTGTGGACAGCTGGGGAAGGGGGGAGGAGGCCCGTCCTTGGCACCGGGCCTCAGGGAACAATTTGGTGGGCTTTGGGTAAGCAGAGGTGAGTGTTGTGTTTTGTTTTTAAGTTTTTGTTTTTGTTTTTAGTTATTTCTCCCATGAGCCAGAGACAGACACCCCCAACAGATACCTCATGCAGTCCTCCACTCCCTGAATCATGGGTGTGTACATCACACCCACTTTGTCCGGGGAGTCCCTGGACCTGAATCTGAACCTTCCCGCGGGGTCAGCCTGGCTGGGTGTGACATTACTGCTGTACCTTCGTCCTGCCCCAGGGGTAAGGCCTTTGCCAAGGCTTTGAGATGGCAGGGAATGTCACGTGTTCCTGGAAGGGGAGACGTGAAGTTTCCTTGCAGAGACAGGAGGATTAGTCAGGGCTCCTGAAATTCCACAGTGAATACGGCCTCGGTCTGCTTAGAACAGGCCAGTGTAGACTGATCTCAGGAGTGTGAAGTCAGTGACTGAGCAGAGGACAGACTGGTTGAAAATAATAAGTAACGGCAGGTGGACTGGGGGAGGCAGTGAGAGGAGGGGGCCAGGAGGGCCGCATGCCACGGGGTGGGCCTCGTTGAGGTCTTGTGCGTGGATGGCCTGACGAGTGGAAGGGAGTGATGGGTGACTTCTAAGAGACCAAGGAGCTAGAAGTGGCACGTGGGTACCTCGCTCCTGACATGCCTCGAAGGCAGAGACTGGTCAGAGTTGGCGTGAAGGTTGTGCGCCTGGGCCAGCGGCGAGCGCTGGTGGTTTTGATGGAGATGGTGAAGGTGGGGGAGAAAGTTGGTTAGGAAAGGATGACAGTTTGATTTTTGTGATCTGCAGTGCCAAGTTGTTGAGCTTGGAAGAAGCTGCCAAGTTCATTATGGAAGAGGAGTTTCGGTTTTTCTGTTCTTTGGGCTGGCATAGTCATGGGGGTTTCCCTCTGCCTTCCAGATGACAGGGAATGAAGGCTCCCAGCTGAAAGGAAACCACCACGTAGCCTGGGTCCCGAGATAATCCCTCCTTTCCATGAATGCCCCTTGCGTAGAGCTGGGTGGTGGTAAATCAGGCGTGGTCCCATCCTGGACGGCTGGTGGGAAGGAGACAGAAGGGAGGAGTTGGTCCCCTTCATGTCCACGCTCCACCTCTAGTCCTCCTCCTAGGGGGACTCTGAAGACGATGCCACTTGGTACTGAATGTGTGACACATCAGAAACTTCTTATTCTGGTGAAGCAGAGTACATTCTTTTTACGTTTCTCTCTTAAGAGACACACAGGAAAAGGAAGGAGGGTGACAGCTCTGGCAGGGCCCTGTACCACAGTCCAGCCCCTGCCAGCCCAGATCCTGAGCACACGCCTACATAGCCAGCGTGTATAGCGAGGTTTCAGGATGTGAACTGAAGACCTCCCCATGTGAGCCTAAGTCGTGTTGCTGCTGCACTACCCTCTGGCCTCCCACCCCCGTGTAAATTTCCTTAGAAATTAAAAGCTTCTTTCAAAGTTGATTGATTTCTTAGAGAGAGGCAAGCACTCCCAATAAGGTGTTGAAACCACGATCCACCACCTAGCCCGCCACTCACACGGGTCCGGTGTGAGGCAGCCTGGATCGGTGAGGGCTGCAGTGGGGACAGCGCCGTGGGGACTCTGCCCTGCTCCTTCACCAGGTACTCATTACGGAAGTCATGAGGTCTGGAGGGACAGCGTGGGCTGGTACCTATCGTCAAGGTGGAGGGCAGCTACCTAGTAGCTTTGATTTACTTATTATTGAGAAAGCACTCCCCACCCCACCGTGGGATGGTCACGCTGCCATCTCTTCTCTCTCACTTCTTCCTCCTCGCGGGGTTTTGGGCATGCACACAGGGAGGACATGTTTCTCAAGCTGCTCAGTCGGGACTTGAGCCGCGTGTTGGCCTTGCAGGCTCTGGCGGCCTTTATCAGGCCAGGATCGTAATCCTCTCTGGTAGTTTTGCAGTGACGTGGGGCTGCCTGTTGGCCCTGGTGTGCCCTGTGGCCGTGAGGGTAACGAGCAGAAGCCCTCCGGAGGGAGTCCTGAGGACGCTCGTAGTGTGTCTGGGAGGTGTGTCTGGGAGCATTTGGCCTTGAGACCCGGAGCTTTCAGGTTGCATAGAAGCGCTCAGGTGTGCACCTGTTCGGTAAGGACTGATGCTCCTACTCGGCCTTTCTAGATACCACAGACCCTGCTCTCCTAGCGGGTCAGATTCAACTGGATGAGGGTGGAAAAGCCAACTGCACGGAACTGGCATGCAGCAGAAGACTTACATGTAATCGTGACTTTGGACACGTGACTTTGCTGCTGGGGCGGGGGGAAGTCGGTACGGCTGTCTCAGCAGCCCTTGCTTTCCCTTCCTCTCATCTTGTGGCACGTCTTCCACGTGCTCAGCACAGACTTAGTGACAGGAATGCTTGAGCACTTGGAGAGCTCTCCTGTGTCTTCCCTTGGGGGTTCGCAGGGCTGAGAGGAAGGGGGCATTCAGGTGAGGGGCCTGGTTGCTGGGAGGACTGCCCTCTGAGCCCCATGTCATAGTACAGGCGACATCCTGGGTCAGGCCGCACTGGCCCCCTCCCTCCCAGACGTCTGCCCGTGCTCATAGCAGCAGGAACGTGTGCCAGTACGGGAGGGACGGAGGTTGTGTGACAGCACCCAGCTCCCCTTCTGTGGTGAGGAGGTATCTGTGTTGAGAATGCTGACGGGCTGCCCCAGGGAGGAGGGACGATCACCATTCTCAGTGACTCGGACATGGCACACGTGCCAGCCACCGTTGTGGAAACCGCTGGAAGGTGGTGCTGTGTCCCAGAGGACTCCCATTTCTATCACATCTGTTCCCAAATGCCTGTAAGGGTGCAGCTTCTTTCCCAGACAGTGACAAGGTTCAGGATGTAGCTAGGGACAACTTAGTGTAGAACAGGAGCGTGACTGCATAGCCTCACGCCCTGAGATCTGGGAGTGTTTATCTAAACTGTGGAAGAAATGAACTGCCTGTGTGTGCTGCTGTTATGGACCGAGTGTCCCCCGCCCCCAATTCCTAGGTTGAAGTCCCCCCTAGTGCGATGATATTTGGAGAGGGGGACTTTGGGAAGTAATTAGGTGTAGACAGACTCATGAGGATGGGACATTTATGGTAGGATTGATGCTGGGCAGCTTAAATCATTGGGTCTGTCATGGCTGAATTTAGGCCCATTTTTGGGACTATGGGCAGCTGCTTTTCAGAACAGGTCGCTTTGCAGGAGTGTCCGTAAGAGTAGGCCAATACTTAGGCTCAGGGCATAGGCCCCATAACAGCACATCGTCCACTCACTTAAAACCAGGAGCCGAGAGAAATGCCTAGCCTCTTCCAGACTCACGCTGTCCAGAAAGACACGTGTTGCTTGTGTGGTTTACCTCGTTAATTTTTTTTTTCTTTTTATGCAAGTAGTTCGTCAATACATTCTCATGTTGATAAATACACAAAGCTCGCCATATGCTAGAGGTGACATTATAGACACTTCCCTCTGCCTGACTGTGTCCTTTCTCTGTGCTAATATAACATTATATTAACATGTAATACCTCATTCTGTGACAGACTGCATCATACAGTAGCTGTTTTATCCACCTCTAGTGGATAAAAGTACCCAGAGATCACCTCACTATTAACAGGCAGGAAAATATTCCACAGTATATTATCATAATTTGTCTCAGCAGTCCCCCAGTAGTAGATAATTATCTTTCAAACTTTCTGTTCCATGTAAAGCTTACTTATAAAGCTTTCCAAATACTCCCCTCCTTCCATGGAAAGGAAAGGAAAGGAGATGAGAGCAGTGTCAGCCTCCTGAAGGGTGAAATCATTTCCCAATTTTGAGTTCTTAAGTTCCTATTGCAAGTAAGTAAAAAACCTTGTATACCACCTCCTTCTAACTCCCTGTAAGTGTGACTTATTAGAAAATTGGAAGAGGCCTTGTGATGCGCTCCTGGTTATAAGAATGGCATGACCCTGGGCCCATGGGTGGTGTAGTGGTTAGGGCGCTGGACTCCCACGTGGCCAACTGCAGTTCAAGTCCTGGGCCCAGTGGCAGATTCTGGACACATGCGCTTGCGTGCCCAGAATTCCAGGCAGTGGAAGAGAAGGGATTGAGGTGCGGCCATCCCCTCTGTCTCTCCGTCTCTCTCCAGCTAACACATGCACCCTATGACAAAAACTTTTAAAAACAAAAACATGACCCCTTTCAGAGGTAAAATTGTTACTTTTAAGTTGGACTTCCTGATCGGTGTTCTAATGAGACAATATACGTTTTCTTCCTTTCACTTACTACAAGATGCTAGGTAAATGTTTGTAATACTCTTTCCACCAGACTAGAGTGAGGACAAGGACCGTCTGTCAACTGTCAGGTTAAGTCTCTGTCCATAGCTTCCAGCATGAAACTGGACACATAATAAGCATTCGATAAAGTAGGTGCAAATGATCAGAACGAACAGAGATGTTAGTAGAATTTTAGTAATTTTGGATCCTGAGTGTTAGTTTTTATATTGTTCCTAAAGTGGGATTTTATATATCTTGAGTCAGTATAAAAAAATTTAACAAGAACTTTGGAAACCGTGACCAGCAGGTGGCATGGTGGTTAAGGTGCTGGGTTCCCATTATGACTAAACATGTTCAAGTCCCAGACCTGGCGGCTTGAAAATCTTCCCTGGCATGTGTGCCCAAAATTCCAGGAGGAGAATTGGGAAGGGGGTACAGCGTGGTCATCTCCTCGGGGGTGATTTCTCACTTTCCTACTCACTGAGGATTTTTTTTCCTAAACTACCTAGAATCATTGGTGATTATGGTAATGGTAATAGAACAAGAAATGACAATAAACAAACAGCTAGTAATGATATTAATACACTGGAACTTACCCAAATAGCATTTGTTCCCTTTCAATGCATCCTGTTCTCTGGATTTAAAATACCCAGTGAATGGGCCAGCAGGTGGTGAGGAGGTTAAGACCCCAGATCCCACATGGCCAGCTTCTCGGTTAGAATCTTGGACCTGGTGGCTTGGAAATCACGCCAGGAATGTGTGCATGTGTGTGTCCCAAGCCCTGAGGGGAGAATGGAGGAGAAGGGGTTGCGGTGTAGCCATTCCCCCAGGAGGGTGATTTCTCACCGTCCCCTGCCCTGTTTATCTCTCATGAGCACACAAGCCCTAGAACAAAAAACTTAAAAAAAAAAAAAAAAAAAAAAAAAAAAAGCCAAAATAAACAAACACCCCCCCCCCAGCAAATTAGAGGATTCATGTTTATTTATTGCCCTTCTCTTTGTCCCCTTCACCCTCCTAAAACAAGGAAAAACATTGAAATAAGTCTATTGTTGTGGGGACACTATTGTTTTGAAATAGACAAAACCCTCATCCCTAGTAAAAAGTGAAAATAAACTAGAATCTTCTCAGAAACTAGGTTTGAATTAGCAGCTCTTTTATTTATTTTAGATTTTTGCCATAGGAGGCATACATTCATTGGAGCAAGAAAGAATGAGCAATCACCCCGGGGGTGGCTACACCGCAATACCTTCTCTGTTCTCTCAGGATTTGGGGCACGTGCATACACCTGATGTGTTTCTCAAGCCACCAGTCGGGGACTCAAACTGCACAGTTGGCCATAGGGAATGCCACACCTAAACCACACCACCTGCTGGCCCAGCAGATTCTTTGTAAGACCATACAGACACCATACTTGCGCATCAGATTGCTCTTTGGATTGCTTTCTTATCAAAGCCATTCCAGACCTCCCTGAATGAGGTGCTGCATTTGGTCCTGGTGGGGAAGGAGAGGCAGTTTGGAGCATTGTGCCCTGGGCGAGTGGGGTGGTGCCAGGCTTTCTGGGGGCAGCAGGGAGACCTCAGGTGCCTGGGGAAAAGGGGGCCTGAAGGGAACCTGCGTGGGGCCTCTCTCGGGGGAAAGGTCCATGTGCCTGTGGAGACTGCCGGCGGGGGGCATTTCTCTCCCATTTCTTATCTCTAAAGCTTCCTTTGTCTCTGAATAATTATATTGGTTGTCAGGAAAGTCACGATGCGTTCTTTCCTTAGAAAAACCCAATATATGTATGTATCTGCTTTTAAAGGTAAGGCCTGTTGAAAATATGGAAAGGAAAAAAGCCATAATTCTCCCACCAGAGAGAACCATTGCTCTATTTTGTGTATTTTGCCCCCAGACTATTTATGTATATGTGTGTAGAAAGGGGTGTGTGTGGGGGGTCCTTCAAAAAGTTCGTGGAAAACGTGTAATTGAAAAAAATACTGTGTGTGGACTTCATTTTATTTTGTACCAAAATAAATTTATACTAATTATAACATGTCTGAGCAAGATTGGGTTTGGGGCACTATCAAGGATACTGTGTGTGAAAGATAAGACACAACTTGTGTATCTACTTTGTAAAAAATCAAACACCAAGTCAGGGACATCTTACCATGTTCTAGCTTTGTAAACTTGACTTTTCTTGTCCACAAAGTAGAATGCCATGTAAGTGTAACCCACAGTTTAACCATTTCGCTCGTTTTTGCTCCTACTGATAGCGTTGGGAAGGACACTCCCACAAGGTCCGGGTTCAGAGAGCATCCAGGTTGCATCCACGTGTTGGGAGGGTGAGGCGGGACGGGACGCGGCACCTCCCAGCTCCAAGGGACAGACGGACGGTCCTTCTCAGGACCCTTCTGGACCTTGCCCTTTGTACCCTTCCCCTGCCGTATCTTCAGAACGTCCTTGTAGGAACTTGGCGGCAGTAAGTGCATGCGTCCCTGAGCTCTGTGAGCTACTCTAGCAAGTGCTCACACCCAGGGAAGGGGTCTTGGGAGCCCTCACTTACAGCTCGGTGTGCAGAAGTTCGGTTCCTACAGTCTTTCTGATTGCAGGAAGCTGTGATCACTTGTGAATGGGCTAATAAAGAAGAAATACTTCAAGAGATCTAGCAACTTCCCGATAGGTTCCGAGCATGGTGGAGATCCCCGCAGAGGGATAGGCAGGCTCTGAGTGCGCTGGGAGCCTCCCCTCAGGAGACGGGCTTGTGTGTGGCAGGCCTGAGGTGTTCCCTGCATCAGCCCCTGCACCGTTCTGCTGGAGTGGCAGTGGCAGTGGAGGGAGTTTTCCAGATTAATTTTCCAGATGTTTATCCAAATGTTTGTGTATCCCCAGAGGTAACTCTTTTGTTTTAACCGCCTACACCCTTTCGTAGGGCGCAGTCATGCTGCAATCCTCTTTCCTCCATTTCTCGACGTTTTAAACACATGCCCCTGGCATGGTTTTCAGGCTACCAGGGTCGGGAGTCAAACTGAGGTTGGCCATGTGAGATCTGATTCCCAACGCTCAACTCTTAACCACTGTGCTCAGGGCCAGCCCTGCTCTTTGTTTAATGTGTGTCCTACACGTCTCTGTGCTCCAATACAAAAGCATTATTTTGTTTGTATTTTAACATTGTTAGATTCATGTGTTGTACATATTGTTTTGCAATTTGCTCATTTATCTTTAATGTACAATGGCAATATTTTCATGTGAATACACATAGATCTGCCTCTTTTTAAATGTGGCATCATTTTCCGCCACGTGACTAGACCTCAGTTCATTTAACCGTCCACTCGTGAGCTTGCGCGTCCATCCTTTTCTTCCTCCTGCAAACGGTGACTCGGTGAACACCCCATATGTCCTCCCTCATGCAAAATGTTTCTCCAGGGCAGTGGTTCCCCAAATTTTTAGTCGATGGCCCCTTTATATGCTTAAAATTTTTTGAGGATTCTAAAGAACTTTTGTTTATGGGTTTTATCTATTGGATTTATTGTATTAGAAAGTAAAGCTGATAGGGGTTAGCAAGTGGTATGGCATGTAAGGGACTGGATTCCCACATGGATGACTGCAGTTTAGTCCCGGACCTGGCAGCTTGAAAATCATGCTGGGCGCATGTGTACCCAAAGTTCCAAGAGGAGAATGGAGGAGAAGGGATTGCGGTGTGGCCATACCCAGAGGGTGATTTTCAATTTGTCTGTTTCTGACAAATGCACACACCCTATGGCAAAAAAAAAAAAAAAAAATGAGACACATAACATTTATTAAACTCATTGCCTGTTACATATATCATATTTTTATTAAGAATAACTTCAAAGGCAAAAACTTCATCATGAGGGAGGCAGCAGTACTCATTTTTGCAAATCACCTTGGTGTCTGACTGATAGACCCTGGGTTCTCCCATCTGCCTCTGGTTTGTTTCACGTGACAACCTAGGACAGTAACCTCTGGAAATGCCTCTGTTTATAGTCTTGAGAGGAGAGGATAAAAAGGTGATAAATAACAATGCGTGGAATTGAAAAAATGAGTTTAACATCATGAACCTCCAGAAAGAGTCTCAAGGGTTTCCAGAACATCCTTCAGAGCCATCGCTTTCAGGTTAATCTGGAGAGAGGAGTTAGAAGTTAGAGGGTTCAAAGGGCCACATCTGTCTCGGGGCCCAGCTCCCCGTTGACACTGGGATTTACAGAACTCATTCCTGGGCTCTGGATGGCGCACTGGGCAGTGTGTGGGGATCGTTCCTTCTCGCCTGCCTGCTTGCCTTACCTTCTGGCCTGGGGTATTTGATCCTAAATCCTGCCTTCACCCTTCTGAAATACGTCTCAACACTTTTTGTCTACCTTTTATTATTTTTTTTTAATTTAAAAGGTTGAAAACAATACAGTTTCACTTCTGAGCCTTCTGTCCTGTTTATATTTGGCCCACCAGCCCAGCTGCCACGGCGCCGTGGTGGCACAGGGCTCTGAGCGCTGGGAGCCACGTGGAAGATTGCAGCGCGCTCTCCGGGTAGACCTGTGCACGCCAGTTGGTGCTGGTGACGCTTGCTGGGAAGGTTGAGGGAGAATCGTGCTGTGAGACTCTGTTGAGGGTGATTGTCTGTCTCTCTGCCTCTGTCTCTCATGAAATAAATACTTAGTTAACTAGTGAAGCTATCAAATATTTATTAGGAAATGTGAAATTGTCTTTTTTTTTTTTTTTTTTTTTTACTTTACCAGAGGGGCATGCGTGCTCGCTGGAGAGAGATAAGAGAAAGTGAGAAAGCACCTGCGTCAGGGATGGTCACACTGCAATCCTTTTTCCATGTCTTCTTGCAGGGTTCAGGGCACACATGCCCCATGTTTTTCAGCTGCTGGGTGTGGGACTAGAATTGTGTAGTTGGCCACGTAGGGTCCAGCCACCTTAACCACCATGCCACTGGCTGGCTGAAAATTCTTTAAAAAGTGTTTCTTTTGTGGACCAGCAGGTGGCATGGTGGTTAAGGCGCTGGACTCCCACATGGCTGGCACTGAGTCCCAGATCTGATGGCTTGGAAAATCACACAGGGCACATGTGTATACGTGCCCAAAATCCTGAGTAGAGAATGGAGGAGAAGGAATTGCATGTGGCCATCCCCCATGCCGGGGGCTGGGGGGGTGGGTTGGTGAATAATTTCTCACTTTCCCTTTCTCTCTGTCTCTGGTGGGTACATTCATCTTATGGCAAAAATCTTAAAACTTTAAAAAAAAAATGCTTCTACCTGTACCACATTTTGGAGATTTAGTGTAAATGTCCTGAAAGTTCTATAAAGGCACAGCCACTCCCCTGTGGCAAGGTTCCTTTTCAGACAGATGTTATTCAGTCGTCCCGTGGGGAAGTTAGTCTCTCCTTTGTGCTGCGTTGTTCATTTCTGAAAACCAATAGTGAAACTAATTGGATGAAATAATGAGTGGAAAGAGGCCTGACACATACTTGGTGTTCAGTCACTGTTGGTTGACTTTAAACTAGCATAAATTAAGCTTCTACAATCTGAAGACCCTTTGCCACCATGCCACCTGCTGGCCCAGGACATGCTTCTTAATAAGGCTTCATCTCTTCTCTTTAGACGCTCTAAGCCTTTGTGTCCTCAGATAGCTTTCTCTGTTGCACACATTGAAGTGAATAATGGAAAAGAAACTGATACTCTTCAGAACCAAAGGAACACTTTTACTATACTTACTGCTCAATTGTGAGGAACAGCTGCCCAGAGCATGTGTGATCAGTTACATCCCTGTAAAATGAGGGCATTGGACTAAAATTAGTTTGCAGGAGCACTCCCATGCCCTCGCTTCTGGCACTTGGGTCCATGCCCACCTACAGGAATTATTCTTTCATCCTTTGCCTCCGTCATGCACATCCTCCTTGATTAAACACAGTCATGGCGTCTGTGCTGTGCACCAGGGTCTGGCAGCACAGAGGCAGGTGAGGTTCTGGGAGCCCGCAGTCTCGGGGGAGATGGCAGCCCCTGTAATTTCGGAAGCCTGGGTGTGAGAAGTACTTTGGAATGAGTGTCTTGGCGGACATGACCCTCGATGACCCTCACAGTCAGGCGCATTGGGGTTGGTGTGCTGAGGACGTGGCCCTTAGCTGAGTTCCACATCATGTGACACCCTCTTGGAAAAGCTTGAAGATGAGCATTAGAGAACCTTTTGTGGAGGGGGAAGTGGGAGTGGCATGAAGAGACTGGAGAAATGGCCAGGGGTCCAACTCTGGAGGGCCTGGAGGGATCGGCGTGTTAGATTGGTGAGTTTATCCAGCAAGTATCAGGGCTTTTAACAATGACCATTGTCAAACCTTGGCCCAGGTGCTCTGCGGAGAGCCTCTGTGACATGTGACAGTGCATGCGGAGTCTTACCCTGTGCGTGCTTTGAGGACTTGCCGTACTGGCCCTCTCATAGGGTGTGCCTTGATACATTCTATGGGCGGGCGCCTCATCAAAGCTCGTGGGGAGCTGGGCTGGGACGCTGTTGCCCTGGGGCTGCTGGGGCCGATTTGGGAAGACTGAGCTGGTCACGGTAGCGGGTCTGCTCTGATGGCAAGGACACTTCACATTCAGAATGGGCTTTCTGAAGTCAGTTGGCACAGCACACGGTGAGGAGTAAGGCTGTCCCTGGTGGTGGTGAGCAGGTCTGGAGTGGATGCATGTTCTCGGCAGGCCCCAGGGTTCCCCTGTCACCTAGCAGGGCAGGAAATCCTGTCCACTGAGGGCCTGTGAGAAGCTGGCAGCCCTGAAGGGCCTGGCCGGGGCCCAGGAGGTGGACAGCCAAGGGGTGGGAAATATTGTCACAGTGACCGTATGTAGGCTGTGGCTCCTTGTTCCTTCCCCTGCTGTCCCGAAGCCCAGTTGATACCCCGTTTGCTTGGGCCTTTGAGTGTGACGTTTTTCTCAGCAGTAACCCTTCAGATCCTTTGTATTTTCCCACTTCTGAGAGACCACGTGGAATAGTGGTTAAGATGTGAGTTTCGGAGCCAGACTGCCTGGGTTCTGGTCCTGGCATGTCACGTGTCATTGTGAGACCTTGGACAAGTTATAGAACCTGTGTCCCAAGTAAGGCTAGACGCCGTCCACTGGGTAGAGGGGGGTAAGTGAAGGAACAGGGTGAAGCAGTGTCCCAAGAAGCACTCTGCAGGTTAAGTACCAAGCGTACCCTGGTCCTGCGGGGCCTCTGACCCAGGAGGGCCTGGTTGGTGTAGGGGTAGGTAGTGTGCTCTGTTAGTCTCGGCCAGCCCAGCCTGTCACTGGGATGTGGTACATGGACAGTCAGAGCGCCGAGGACATGCACACTCCCCCTGCCCCATCCTGCCAAGCCCTCCTTGTCATCACTTAGGGAGTCAAGTCTGGTCTTTCTGGCGTGTCCTCCCGGGACATCCTTGTCAGGTCCCCAGTTGGCCTCTGCTCCAGACACCGTGGCCTGCCCTGTCTTAAACATGCCATCGGCCTCCAAGACTCAAGGCGTTTGCTTGTGCAGTTTCTTGAGCATGTGCCACTTTAGCATCTGCATCTGTCACATGAAACCTTGGTGCCTATTGAGAATGTCCTTGTATTTGCAGCCTATTGCTGGTACTTTGAAAGAAGTAACAGTTGTGGTCAGTTCTTTGCATTTTGTTGGAAATACTGATCTTTAATTCAGCCTTCAATTTAGGTCCTCCAGGCCTTTTCTTACACATAACAGTTCATTGTAGAAAGTACAAAGGCTCGCTTTCAAAAGGCATCTTTGAGGGAAGGATTCTGCCAAAGAACTTGCTGGATTCCATTGGTCTCTTTAAGATCAAGTTGTCCAAAGCTGCCTTCATGGTGCGTTTGGTCTGGAGTTGGGAAAGATAAGATGGACGGGTAACCAGTAGGTGAGTGGGAAATTAAAATGATTATGATTATAAGTGCCCTGAAGAAAATAATACAAGATGTGACCAAGGAACCTACATCCTTATATCCTTCTCATCTTACTGCAGGGTGGGGCACTGCAGATAACACTAGCTTCCATGAATTGAGGCCTTCTGTGTGCTGGCACTTGGCAGGTGTTTCATGAAATCTCATAGGACCTCTGTGAGTCTTCTCAGATGGGCTGCATTGGGTTCAGAGAGGTTAAGAAATCTGCTAGGGAGGCAAGCAGGTGGCGGAGTGGTTAAGGCACTGAACACCCATGGTTTGAGTCCCAGCCGGGCAGCTTGAAAATTACGCTGGGCACATGTGCGTGCTGTGCCCAAAATACCGAGAATAGTGGAGGAGAAGGGATTGCAGCATGGCCATCCCCTCTGAGGAGTGATTTCTCATTTTCTCTCTCTGGAGAGCTCATGCATCATATAGCAAAAACCTACCAAAAAATAATAAAAAATGAATTTGCTAGGAAGTAAACGTGAAAAACTCAATACCCGTTGAGTATAATTTGATTTTTTTTAAAAGCCAGATTTAGAAATAAAAGTTTCAGAACCTCTTCTGATAGAGGACTTACCTGACCCTCTTTTCCCCCTTCTGTTCTGTAACATCCATTTCTCATGTCCATCTTGGGGTTGTGCCCAGTTTCCCCACAACCATCTCACGATACAAAACAGAGAACCGCCACATTTCAGGATTTACTCCTGGCTCACACATATCACACGTATCCTGTTGCAACATTTTTGATGTTGTTGCTTATTAGATCTGGCCCCTCTCTTCCATGACTTTGGCCTCTGTCCCTTCTGGGTGAACTCTGTGCCACAGTCCCCTCTACCCTGCTGACTGTCTCTCTGACCCCATACAAGGGGTGTGAGGGGCTCTGGGTAAGGTCTTCACACCCCAGCCATTGACTCCGGCTGGTATTCTTGTTGGCTCTCTGGTTTTTTTTTTTCTTTTCTTTTTTTTTTTTGAGAGGTTTTTTGCTATAGGGCGCGTGCGCTCGCCAGACAGACAGAGAGAGACAGAGAGACAGAAAGCGAGAAAGCACCCCCCAGGGGGGATGGCCACACCGCAATCCCTTCTCCTCGATTCTCCTCTCGGGATCTTGGGCACGCACGCACACGCGCCCGGCGTGAGTTGTAAGCCACCGGGTCCGAGACGCGAACCGCGGTCGACTACGTGGGAGTCCAGCGACATAGCCATTACGCTAACTGCTGGTTCCCGTTGGCTCTCTGGTTTTTGATGACACTTTTTATGAACTTGGGTCTAGAGCTCAGGACCGGGTTGGTGGGGGAATCGATGCTGGTCCTTGCTGCTGCTGCTGCTAGCTGGCCTTGCATTCTGCAGTGCCTCTGCAGGGCTGAGCCTTCTCTCCTCCACCAGCCCCTGCCCTGCCTCCACCTTCCCTCCACTCTGGTCACTCGTCCCCAGGGTGTCATGGTGGTGGGGAGAGAGTATGGCCATGTACTCAGAGTATATCACAGCGGGCCTCACTTCCTTAACCCGTCTGAGCCTCTGTTCCCTCACCTGTAAAATGGGAACGATAAGTAGTTCGTAAGTTTCCGTTATTAAACCAAATGAACACCTACTGTCTGATAGCAGTGCTCAGTAAGTACTCTCTTCTCCTTCCGCGGGAGACTGTGTGTTGGGAAGGCACTCATCTGCGATCATTTCTTAAGCAAATGACATAGCGTAATGTGGGAGTCACGTTGGTCCCGTCATTTCTTCCTAGTGTGTGAATGAGTTGTGCCACCAAGTAAGAGTTTTGTGAATGAAGCAAGCTGAAGAGCAATGTGGCGTGTCCGCGGGGCCCACTCGGCCCACACGCTTGCTCTTGGCCCTGGTTGGTCATATACCCTGTCTCAGCTGTGCTGTCACTTGGTCCTCTGTCATCTCTGTGCATTTGCCCTTGGTGAAAGTCAGCTGCCTCAGCCTTGCCTTATACATCCCTTCGTTGTGCAAGAGTTTTTATTTGGGTAGTGGCTGTTTTTGTTTGTTTGTTTGATAAAGAGCACAAACAAAAAAACGGCAAAGATTTTGAGGGCTCTGCACCAATCCCACTTGCTCCACAGGCCTTGTTTTAGTCTTTTTGCAGATCACTGCTTAATTTTTGAATATATAAATAGCATATCAGAGAGATTTGATTGCCTTTTCTACATTCTGTCTATTTTGTTTTGTTTTGTTTTGTTTTGTTTGCATTAATCTTCATTTCATGGAACCAAAGCTTTTGTCCTGGACCAGGCTGGGACCGGGTCTTTGGCCCAGAAACTTTGGGTAGATGTGCTGTGGCTGTCTTCCCACCAGCCCTCACCTGGACTAGTGCAGTAGATTCCTCACCGTCTCTGCTTCTGTCCGGAGCCCTGGTGGTTAGTTACTGGCGCAGGATTCAGAGTGGACCTTTTAAAATAAAAATCGGGGCCAGCAGGTGATGTACTGATTAAGCCTCTGGACTCCCACATGGCCAACTGCGGTTCAAGTCCTGGACATTTGCTTTCTCACTTTCCTTCTCTCTCTCACTCTGGTCGAATTAATAATGATAAATAAAAATGTAAAAAATAAACGAAAATCAGAAGATACCTTCCTTTAAAAATTCTGAAATAGGGCCAGCCCTGTGGTATGCCAGTTAAGCTCAGTGCATCCGGAGCTGGATCCCACCTGGCCAGCCACAGTTCAAATCCCAGCCTCATTGGCTTGAAAAGCACGCCAGGCATGTGTAAATGCCTGCCTCAAGTCCTAACAAGATGGAGGAATGGAGGAAAATGATTGTGGCATGCCTGCCCTCCCGGGGGTGCTTTCTCTCCCTCAGTCCCCTCCTAGCAAGTGTATATACCCTCTGACAGTTGAGCAGCACAAAAGCTGTTGCCGTGACCTTCGCTCTTGACTGATCCACTTCTGCTTTGCCGGGTCACGTTCACCTCTTTGTAGCCATTGCTTTGATCATCCTTTGTCTTAGGGATGGATTGTACTGGAAATGCCAGTGTCCTCTCCTGTTACAGTTCTTCAAAGAGATGCTTCAGGGTCTTGACCCACTTGTTGAACGTTTCCGTGAAAAGATCTGCTCTTGTCTGCAGCTGATGTGTGTATAGTAGTTTTGGTGCCCATGAAACAGAAAGCTTGCTCAACTTAAATTTTTGTCACAATTGTGTATGTTGACTCACTGGAGCAGTCCGTAGTGTCGGCTGTTGTTCTGCTGTTAATCGTCAGTCCGCTCCAATTAGGGCACAAACAAGATTGCTTTTTCCTTGTGAACTGAAGTGGATGGTCTGCCACTGTGAGCATTATCTTCAGAAGGACCTTGTTCTTTTAAAAAGAAAAACAAACCGAAAAAAAAAAAAACCATGAAAAAGCCCAAACCATTTATTTATTTGTTGTGATTTTCAAGCTGTGGGGTCTGGGACCTCCTCTGCACTTGGCCACGTGGGAATCTAACACCTTAACCGCCATGCCACCTTCTTTCTTAAAACAAGTCATCCGTGTGTAAACTCTGACTTCTTTGGGGCGTTGTTCCCGTGACCTGTTCGTAAAACATCAGTGATTTCAACATTCTTACATTCAGGCATCACTCTAAATTCGACGTTTATTCTTGTTTTAACTTGAGCAGGATTCATGTTCTTCTGATAAGGGCTCTTTTTCAACTGATGTTTTATTCTTCGAAGTGCCTCAAACTAGATCCTTTTTCGAAGTGTTACAATGAGCTAGTACGCCTTCATTTGGGTGCCAGAAAGAGCTGAGCTCCATGCCTAGTGGTTTGCACAGCACACATTGTGCATGAACTTATTTATTTATTTATTTATTTATTTATTTATTTTTGTATATACATTAAATCGCATTGTTTAGCTTACAATGTGAGCATTTCAGTATGTGAACATTTCTCCCCAGTCCCATTGATCAAAATATCTTCAACCGATAACACCACACTTCCCCATCCCGTCAATGGATTTACTGCTGTGTGCATGAACTTTTTGAAGACCCTCTCATTTCCTAGCTTCGCCTGCTGGAAGGGCCTGAGAACAGTGACGCGTCAGTAGCCGTGAGCTCATCTAGCGCCTAAATCTTGGTTTTAAAATTCCATTGCCCATGGAAGGGAACTCAGGTCTTTGCAGAAATGGCCAGTAGTAGAGCTGGCATAGAGAAGTACAAGGTAAGCACATCTTGTTCCTGGGGATGTGGAAGTATTTAAAAACAGGGGGCATGTCGAAGGACGCAGGAAGTAGCTTGATGGGGCTATTTTAACAACCAGATGAGTGTCAGTCACGGATTATAAAATCCGGACTAACCAAGGATTACACAAGTCAATATTCATACTGAAAAACAAAGGGAAAGCTCCTCGTAAGAGTAAAGAAAAGGCCACCATAAGAGTTTATGCAGGATAGCATTGGTGATATGGGGCCTTTTATAAATCCAGAAAAATTATATGATTGCTTTCTCTAATTCTGTATGAAGAATTTCTCAACTAATTTTCTCAGGAGTACATTTAATTTGTAAATTAATATGCATAGAATCGACAGTTTGATTATATTCATTTTTCCAATCCAGGAATACGGGATATCACTTTTCTTGTACCATGTTGACTTTTTTTTTCATTTTTATATTTTCTTTGTCAATGTCTTAGACTTTGGTTAATTTTATTATTACGTATCTTATAAATTTATGATTTTTGTAAATGAGATGCTTTCTTCAATTATACCTCAGTCCATTCATTGTTGTATAGAAATATTCTAGATTTTTGTATATTGATTTTGTATCCTTCCAATTAACTTTTCTAATACCATTGGCTGGAACTCCTGAACTTCAGTGAAGAGAGGTGGAGAAAGTGGGCGGCCTTGTATTGTTTCAAATTTTAGTGGAAAAGTATGAAGTTTTCTCCATTCAGAATGATATCAACTATGAGTTTTTCTTTATGTTAAGGAATGGCCCTTCGATGACAATTTTGTTGACAATCTTAATCGTGAGGGAATACTGAATTTGTCCAATGCTTTTTCTGTAGCAGTTGATATGATATGTGATTTGATCATGTGATTTTTTCTTTCTTTCTGTTGACATGATGTAGTACATTGACTGTTTTGCGTGTGGTGAACCACCCTTGCATCCCTGAAAGCCTACCTAAATAAAGGCCGTGATGTATTAAAAAAAAAAAAAAAAAAAGAAAAAAAAAAAAAGAAAAGGCCACCATAAGATATGTGGATGGAAGGATAAAGTTAGGGAGAAAAATGGCCATTTTGCAAGGACAGTTGAGATATTTGCTTCACTGCAGGGAATGGTTGCTGAGCACACAATATTGACATCATCTCCGAGGGTCTGCCCCAGGCCGTCTACCATTTTGCAGGGCAAAGGGCACTTAGACCTGGCAGACAGCACCCGATCTAAGTGACCACTGTAGTGACATCAACAGTCATGGGGAAAACTAATCGGCTTCCCCCGCCCCTCCTTGGTGTCCTGAGGAGAACCGCGAACCTTTTGTGCTAGTCTAGCCTTCGATGCAGGACCTTGATTGGAGCATGGAGAAGCAGACACAAAACCGAGGACATTGCACAGAGCAGAGCTGGTGCAAGCCCCACGAGTTGGGGTCATAAATGGCAGAGAAAGGCTGGGGAACCATCCTGGAAAAAGGTGACTGAAGAAGCCTTTCACACTAAGTCCGTGTGAAGTCCAGATTGGGCCCTGACTGGAGGGGAGAAGGGGAAGTTGACATAAAGGGTAGTTTGGGAAATCTGAATGCAATTAACCTCGTATCAGGCTTCCTGTTTTTAAGTGTGTGTGGGGGGAGGCGAGCATCCTTGCTTGGGAGAAGGAGGAAAAGGAAGAAGCAAGAAAGAGGCATTTTGAGAGGGTGTTGATAGGTCGTGATCCTCCTGCCCAGCCTCCAGGTAGCTGGGATGACAGACATTCCCCCCTACCCGGCCTGGTTAGTTTGGTCTGGGACCCAAACCTGGACCTCCCAAGTACCCCAGCCTCTTGCAGCGGTGTGCATGGTGTGTACCACCACAGGTAGGCCTCAGTGATTCAGACAGAAAGAGTGTGTGTGTGTGTGTGTGTGTGTGTGTAGCAGAGTGTTGACAGTGGTTGACTCTCAACACCAAGTGTATGAGATTTCACTGTTAATAGTCTTGTAACTTTTCTGTAGGCCTGAGAGAAACTTCAAAATGAAATGTTTAATAAAAAAGGGAGTCAATATAGCATATTTTGATACTGCTTTAAACTCCTAGATGTCTGTCGTATGATTTTCTGTCATTTTCTTTGTGTTTTGGCATCTTAGATTCCCAAAATGAAAAGAATACTGGGTCACCCAAAAAGTCATGCCACATTTTTGCAGAGAAACACATAGAAAAATATGTCATAACCTTTCTGATGACCCAATATATATTCAAATATATCTATCCGGTTGTCTGGAAAGTCATGATGCGTTTTTGCTTAGAAAAGTATGTCATGACTTTCCTGACGACCAAATAGCACTGTTTGACATGTTGCTATGCCAACGCGGTGTCCCATGCCTGACTTTCTCCCAGTCCTTTAGCCACGAATGTTTAGTTCGCTAGCTAGCTGTCTGCTTTTACATGGGGCTTCTGTGCATGCTTCTGGGGTCTAGACCTTCCAGGTGTGTTCAGGGACTGGATTTGCCTTCCTAGGAAAGAAACCCCTCAAACTGCTACTCATTTCTCCTTCCGCTTCTGGCGTAGTCCTGGCTTTGTGGTTCCTCATGGCTCTGCTTTCAGAATGACCTTCTGTTCACATCCGCTCCAGCTCGTAGCAGGCCGTGTGGTGCACACTGTCATTCTGCAGGGGATTAAACAAGCCTTGCGGCTTCTCTCTGAGGCCGTGGGGCCCAGTGGCCAGCCACGTCGTCCTTGCAGTCAGAGGTACAGGCTGTTATTCCCTCTGCCTGGGGCGAGCAGTGCTGCTCTGATGGTAGCTTGTCTAAGTTGTTAGACTCACAGGGGAAAACGAGTTCTAAAATACCAAACAGTACTGATTGCTCTGCACGGCAGGGACAGACAGAGAACCACCCGGGACTTCCTGGAATGTCTTTACGAGGTAACATTTGACCGTGCGCGTCTCAGCAGAGTAGCAGGTGTTAGCCCTAATGCGTCCTCCTTGAAAGCCTGGCTTCGCTGTGGAAATAAAGACACCTTGTAAACCAAGTTGGTGTAAAGGGAAAGAAAATTCCTTTTATTAACAGGAGCCGTAGAGAGGACTCATATTTGTTCATTGGTTTAAAACAGCCTTGGAGTCATTTCCTGCAAAGGACAAAGAGGGCAGTAATGGACATGTTGTGGGGGACTTCTGGAATATATTCATTTGCTTGTGTTTGAAGCTAAAGATGGGTTTAGGTTGTAATCTGCTGGGAAGGTGAATTTGGCTTTTTTTGAGAAAGAGAAGTTATGCTTAGATTCTTTCAGCTTTACTGCTTTTTCTGATTGGGAGCTAGGAGTATTTGACAAGAGTGGAGCTTTTGGGGAAAACATCATTTAGTCTGATTATGGGGGTGGGGGTCAAAAGTACTTTAGACCGTCTTCTTGCAGACTGCTTTGTAGCTGTTCTGTGTGCATCTTTAAGAGCTGGCCACTACCCATCTCGCCCCTCTGTAGCACACATCCATGGCCCTCTGGGTGGTTATTCTCCTACACGGACCTCTGTAATGGCTATCCTCACTGCACTGAGAGTTATAGTGGAGCAGTCTTCAGTTGTCTGTTTGCTACAGGACATGTGCGCTGAGACGGAGAAAGGGACAGTGAGAAATCACGCACCAGGGCAATGGCCACACCACGGTCCTTTCTCCATGCTCCCTCACACCTGGCATGATTATCAAGCCACTGGGTCCGAGACTCAAATCTTGTAGTCAGCCATGTGGAATTTAGCACCTTAACCTCCATATCACCTCCTGGCCCGAATCTTCAGTTTTTTTAAAAATATTGATTTTATTTATTTATTTTTTAAAAGTTTGCTATAGGGCACGAGTGCTTGAGAGAGATCAAGTGAGCGAGAGAGCGTGAGAGTGCGAGACCACGAGAGCGCCTTAACCACCAAGCCACATACTGGCCTCCAGAGCTGTGCCTTTTGCCTCTTCTTTCTTGTGTTTGGAAGGCAAAGACAGAGGTCTGAGTTGATGTCCCATATCCTAACCTAAGAGCCATGAGATCTCACACCTCACGTTCCTCATCTTCCAGTGGGCGCGGAAGTGGACGTCAAGGGTCAGTCTCCTCGCTTGCCGCTCACTCCTGCCTTCTCTTCAACAAGCCAGTGACTTCAGCTTAGTCTCTTCCATTTGAAGATTCCTCGAATGCCCTCCCAGCTAGTTAACTAGATATTTCTCTTCGTGTTTTGGTTTTTGTTAAAACTTGTGGTGGCGATGAGTTTCAGTTGCTTTTTAGGAGGCCAGGTTTCTCTGCTAACCCACAGTGCTTAAATGTGAAAGTTCCTCCTGCAGGATCCGGAGAGGGAGCGTGAATGTGCTTGTCGGGGCGGTGGGTCTTGCTCAGCCCTCATAGCTGTTGAGGTGCAGGTGGGAGGGGGCAGTAGCAAAAGGGAGGCAGAGTCTCTCCTGCGCATGTGCCACAGTCGGGTCACTGAGCTCCTCAGCTGTCTCTGTCTCCAGCCCTGGGTCCTTTTTCTCTAGGCTGGCTGTTCTGAATGGGCCACAGGTTCAGCGCTAGGCCACACAGGGGCCACTGAGGTGGCCCCTCAGGAAGAAGGGGTGGCCCGCCCTGGGCTTCTGGCTGGGGTACCCAGCAGGCGGTGGGGAGGATGTCTGTGGTATGGGTTCCTTGCTTAGCAGATGTGGCGACTCCTTCCAGAGGGCCCAGTGGGTTCCCAGTTCCTTCTTGGGGTCTCTCGTGGTGTTTGGCCAGACACATAAACGTAAGCCCACAGCTCCGCTTCAGCCAACCGGAAGTTGTCCCTGTTGTAGACCTGAAACTGTTCTTGCTTTTTTGGACAGTTGTGAAGAGCAGTGCATGTCTCACTAAGGCCTTGCCCCAGAGATCAGGTGCGTTTTTTCAGCCGACACAAAGGGTACCAGAGCCTGGGACTGAGCTGCAGGATGTCAGGGGCTGTGTTTCCTCAACTCCCAAATGGAACAGTGATTTTTTAAAAAATAATTATTTAATTTTATTATTTTTTAAAATGTGCTATAGGGCACATGAACTTACTGGGGTGGGTGGAGAGAGAAGTGAGAAGGGGGGAAAGCAAGCTGCCAGGTCTGGGACTCGAACTATGGTTGGCCAAGTGGGAGTCCAGCACTGTAACCACCATGCCACCTGCTGGCCCCAGAATAGTGATATCCTAAAGGGACACTTGAACATTAATTGAGACAGTATTTATGACAGCACTTTGAAACTTAAAGCTCCAGACAGATGTTATTTATTCATAGAGGGCAGTGTGTGAGGTTGAGAAGGACAGAGAGTATTTCCTGCTGCAAAGACTCGACTTCTCACTAGATGAAATGAGCTGCGTGGGCGTTGGTACTTTGCAGTAACAGCACCTTTCTGCACGGCTGTGTGGACTTGCGTGCTGTGGGAGGCCCCTGGGGAGGAAGCCTCGTAGGGAGGGCAGTGTCTGAGCTGGCTTTGAAAGACACATGGTGTAGATGGCCATGGACTTAACCAATGGGCGGTAGAGATGGCCCCAGGTAGCGGAAGAGCGTGAGGAGAGACACAGATCTGGGGGTGCACCGGGCCTGAACTCGCCAAAGCCATTGATTTCAAATGAAGCATCGGCTTAGATTTGGACCCCGGTCAGTGGGAAGTCATGAGGAATGTCCAGGCAGCACAGTGTCAGGACCAGAACTAGCTTTCGGGTGACTCATTGGCAACAGTTCAGAAGGGGAGAAGGGAGAGATGAAGCTCTCCTTCCTGGAAGACTCCGAGGGCAGCACACAAACGTGGACACGCCCGCTGCCAGTGCGGGTCTGAAGAGTGAGATGGGGGAGTGGAGGCACGCTTGGCATAGTGAGTCAGGTCGGCCCGGGTCCCCAGTGCCCACAGCAGCTGACCACAAGGCCCTGGTGCCTTTGAGGGAGACGCTTCTGTGCAGGTCCCTCTGCACCCCCTGCCGGGCTCATGGCCCCCATTACTTTGCTCCCCGTGTCTGTTCCGGGAACCCAGGATCTGGGCTTGATCTTTTTCTCTTCCTAGATTGTACTTGACCTTTTCCAGGAAGCTCTGCTTTTTCTGGCCACCTGGAGGAACCACCTGCTCCTGACAAAGCCGTGTCCCCAGAACCTCCCTCGGTGTGGCCTTGTTGGAGGGACTGGCCCAGAGGGGATGCTGAAAAAGCCTGAGTTGGATACGGGCTCACATTCTGCTGCTGCCATTTCTGGCTTGGGCAGGGGTTACCGGGCTCTACTCTGAGCTTCAGCTCCTCTGGGGTCAGAGGAACGCACGGTCTCTCTCCGGTTGTGTCTTAAAAGAGCAGGTGTTTGAAAGGGCTGTCCAGTGAGTATGGGCCACCTGCTGTCCTTTCTTCTGAAAGAGCGTGTCTGCAGTCTCTGTCTAGACTATGTGATGGTTTCCTCCTTCCTCTTTGAGACGTGTTAGAATAGAGGCCAGCAGGTGGTGTGGTGATGGTACTGGGCTCCCACAGGGCTGATTGTGGTTTGAGTTGAAACCCATGCTGGGCATGCATGCCCCAAGTCCCAGGAAGAGATTGGGGAAGAAATGGTGGCATGGCAATCTCCCCTGGGGGGTGACTTCTCACTTTCCCACTCACAGTCTCTTCAGCAAGTGCATGCACCCTATAGCCAAAAGCAAACACAAACAAAATAATCCCACAAAACTTCAGAATAAGAAACTTAGTTATTGGGTCAGTGGAAAAGTCAGGAAGCATTTTTGCATAGAAAAATGTAGAAAAAAAAAATACGTCATGACTTTTCTGACGTGCCAGTGTTTCGGTTCCAGGAGTTTCTACCACTGCCTGGAGAGAGATCCCTGAGGTTCCAAGGTAGAATTTGAAGCATTGTTGTTGTTTTTTAATGAAAAGAATGTCAGTAAGTGTTGGGTACGTACACTACAAGGACTTCACCTGAGGAACATTCTGGATCAGGCAGGCTTTCATGACGTCCTAATAGCATTGTTCATTTACATGAGTATTTGGACCAATGTTCCCAAGCAAGCGGCTCACCAGTGACCTTAGCAGAAGTCCATTGGCAGCCGGGGACTGCTTGTCCTCTCGTGTAACTTCCGTTCTCTCATAGCCCTGCTAAGTGGTTGGCATAGGTGAGCCCCGAGGTCTTGTGCCATCCTGATGAATCTGTTTCTCATAAAATGTAAGAACTCAAGTTTAAGGGGTTAAGAGAATTAGAAGGGACAGTGAAGTATCTTACTCGTCCCCACGTCACATTTCAGTAGAAGACTTTCTGGTGTTTGTACCTTTTCATGATCTTCTCTAAGGGCTCTCGCCGAGAAGTCCTTGATTTCTGTGTGTATAAATGCGCCTGATGCAGAGGAAGGTTGTTCAGGGCCTCGCCCATATGCACCCCCTGATGCCATAAGAATCTATTCTCCTGACACCACAACACCCCCATCATTTCCCTCTCCTACTGCAAGTGTCAGGGCCACGCCCTCTCCAGGGGGAGGTGACCCTTTGAAACCTGTTCAGTGCCGGGGATTAGGGAATTCTAGCTCAGTGTCTTTCCACTGTTGGCATGCCCTCCCATGGGGCAGGAATGGAGGACAGCGGGCATGCCCCCTCTTTAACACAATAGAGGATCCGCTCTACTTCATCTGGAAAGATGTGATGCACCTCGAGCAAGCAGACGCTGTAGTGGGCGCCGGAGCAACCATCTTTTTTGTTTAACACCACAGTACATCTGTAGTGTAGGTATGAATGTCAGCCCTATTTTTGGAGAGCCTGGTCTCTGGAATGTTAAATGACTCGCAGCTGTGAGTCACCCACCTAGGGGTGGCAGAGTCAGTTTGAATGCAGCGCATGTCAGAGACCAGGCACTTCACACACTCCCACGCTGTACAGGGTGTGGGAGGCAGGGAGTGTGTCTGCTGTGGGGCCTCAGCAGCTGTTCCCTGTGCCTGCGACACACACCCCTGTACGCACCCCACTTGTGCTTCATGGGGTCAGGGGCTGCTAGGGAGGCTTTGTCCACCACGTTGTCTGCTTGTAGGAGGGAGGACTCAGTGTCAGCCCTGAGCCGCACAGTGGCCCCTGGGAACCCTGAGCATGGAGAGTGTTTCAGGTGTAATTGGACCAGTGAAGCCTCTGCAGGGAGCCAGTCTTTGGTTAGCTGTGGGGCAATTCTAGTCCCAGCATCCCTTCCCAGAAGAGTGAGCTCGTGGGCCCAGCAGGTGGCATGCTGGTTAAGGTACTGGATGACACTGTGGTTTGAGTCCTGGACCCAAGGGCTTAAAATCACACCAGGAGTGTATGCCCCAATCTCAAGAGGGGCAGGGATTGCGGCATGGCCATCCTTGGGGAGGGGAAAGTGATTTCTCACTTTGATTTCTCACTTTCCCTCTCTTTGGCAAGTGCATGTGCCCTATGGAAAAAAAGCAGGGGCGGTGGGGGGGGGGAGCAAGCTAATGACAAAGACCCAAATGGGACCCAGGTCTTCCCGTTTTCTATCCAGTGCCCATCTCCTGGTGGAGGTTTGTCATCTCCAGTTAAGCATTCGCTTTCCTAATGTCAACCCCTGGGTGCAGTTTGGCCTGTTTCTTCTCTGAGGGGATGAGGAATTGCTGACTCGCCGTCCAGTGATCTGTTGGCAAACGTCCCGTCCCTCAGCGTTGTCTGTAGACTGGAAGTTCTTGGCGTCTTTGTTCTGAGAGGGCTGCTCAGCCCAGGTTTCTGCGTTGGTTCACCTCCTCAACCCTGTCCCCCACCCAGCCCTTCCTCCTCCCCACCTTCCTCCACCTTATCCTGGACTAAAACCAGCTCTGTCTGCATGGACCTCAGACAGTCTCAGTTCCGGTTTTTCTCCTGTCGTTACTTTGCATGGTGCTTTTCACTTCTTTCAGGAGTTTCCCCATCGAGCCCAAGCTGCCGTCATGACCAGGGTTGGCCAAAAACGCCTCTCTACTCCTCCACTTCAGTATGAACGCAGGCATTTGTTTTGGGTTTTTCCTTACTAACGTCCCCACCTGTCCCGGTGCTCCCCGACTTAGGCATCTGGAGCGAAGGACGGGGGCAGCGTCCAGGCCCTGGCGTTTTCATTCACTGGCCCGTCTCTCCCGTCCCCCAGGTACACAGATAAGCTGCTTCTCGCCGAGCTCCTTCTCCTGGCGGCAGGCCGCCTTCGTGGACTCGTACTGCTGGGCCGCCGTTCAGCAGAAGGACTCCCTGCAGAGCGACTCCGGAAACCTTCAGCTGTGGCTGCATAAGGTAAGGGGCATTTTCTAGTCTCATCTGTTTGCTTGATAGATGTGGAAACGGAGGCCCAGAGAGGCTGTGCCAACATACAGCTGGCCAGGCTGTATCTCACGGTGCGACCGTGGTACTGTAAAGTCAAGAGGAGCCTCAGGTGACTCAGCCTGGCACCTTCAGGTAGCAGATGGGGACGGGCGCTTTGTGAACACTGGCTCCGTAACAGCAGGCACGGTGTGTCTTAGTCACTGCATATTGTTAATGTGCCCCAACATACCCGGCCCATGGTAGATTCTCAGAGCAGCTGGGATGTCTGAATGAGTGTAGTGACAGGTAGGGGACAGAGCTAGGGCCCAGCATAAGTCCTTGGCAGGTGCCTTTCCTACTCCACACGGGGTCCCTTGGAGAACGATGCAGTGTGGAGTTGGGTTGCTTCTAGCTGGTGAGTACTGGGACGTTGAGAGGCCGGGTGCAGACACCTTTGGGAGTGTTGGCTACAGGGCAGCTTTTGGAGTAGATTCTTCTGCTTTCCAGTGGATCCAGATACTGCAGGGGAGGGAGATGCCAATATCCGGGTTCTGTTTCTGCAGAGAAGAGGGAGCTCTGTGGTTGGGGGTGGGGGGCCTCACCAAGGCTCAGCAGTGAGGAACTCGGCTGGAGTCGGCAAGTTCATGCAGAGTATTCTGAGTAGTGAAGGCGCTTCGTTCAGTCTTCCCTGTAGTTATGAAAGTAGGGCTTTGTTTCAACCAGTGGTTCTTTTGTCCACGATGAAAACAAGTGGAACGCTGGTGTAGGTATCTTCCGGTATTGTCATCTTATGAGGACTGCATAGCATCCTAGCCTTGGAAAAGCTGAAAGCTAAAGAGGGTCTCACTTTCCTGCTTTGACTTGCTGCTGGATACAGAGTCCACGTCCTTTTAAAAAGAGCAGCTCGTTTGCTACGACCCAGGCCTGCTTTCCTTCTTATTTGTTATCATATGGCCTTTGGCTGCGGTGACCCCTCTTCATTTGGATTGGGCTTTTCTCTTTGATTTTCAGCCTTAGCATTAGGTGGGTCCCTGTCAGCTTTGCACAGCTTAGTAGCCAGGGCAACAAATAATAAGGATTCTCAGTACAAATGGGCTTGATCCAGAAGCTGAGCAAATTTGCCCCTCAGCCTAGATCCATGCTGTTGTAGTTGAATCCATTTGTTCTCATGTGCTTACAAAAAATGGAAAGTTGTAATCAATCATTCACTGGGTGAGGCATCAGTGAACTACAGAAGAATGCATAATTCTGGATTATCTAACATAGAGTTGGCAGGGACATTCACGATTGACACATTTCTAGAGCTGGAAGAAACTCAGATTTTTATCCAGGTGCATTTCACAAGGACTTCGAGAGAGGGAGCCTGAGAGACATGGGATTAAGTCGGTAACTATGCAGACTGGAACTCGGGTCTCTGGACTTAGAGCCCTTGTCCCTCCAGTCAAGGAAGGGGAGATCTGGTAGCAGGGGGAGAGCTAAGCCCTAAGTCACCTGGTATTAACGAGAGATTAAGAAGCTCTCTTTCTGTTGGTAGAGGACTAGCGTGTTTGGAAGGAAGTGAGGCTGAGAGTTGGGTAGAGCTCTTGATGGATTCACAGGGCTGGGGGGACAGAAATGGAAATGGCCATGTTGGAAGGACCCTGATGAACACTCTCAGGCTTTTTGTGGGGATCCTGAAAGGCCAGTCCTTCAGAGTAAGGGGCAGTCTAGAATTAAACCCGCCCTCACAGGGCCCAGAGTTCTGGTGTGAAACATTTCAATAGTGACTGAATGAAGGAGAGCTGGGATTGCCAGTGTCTCTGGTTGACTTGCCTGTGAGGAGCTGAACTGTCTCTGGAGGAAGGCAACAGCAAGCAGAGCCTAAAATCTTGCTGTGGTTTTTTCACATATGATATCCAGCACTCACTCAGAAATAACTAGGCATACAGAAAAACGAGAAGTAGAATCAGTCCACCGGAGATCCATTAGTAGATTGCTCAAACATGTATTTATAATAGTCATTAACAAAATGTTGACAAAATTAGGATAATATGGAGCACTGGAAACTATGTTAAAAAAAAAAATCAATGGGAAATTCTCGAGTTATTTCAGCTGACATTGACCAGGGGCCTACCATATGCTATAATGTGTGCTGACATCAGAAATCCATAGGTACCTGGTCCCTTCCTCAAGGAGCTCACTGTTGAGTGGCAAAGCAAAGGCGTAGAGGTAACCATCAGAGTTAGATGGCAGGGGCGGATGGTGGCTGGTGCAGCAGTAAGATGCGTCTCTGTGAGGCTGACACACATCAGGAGGTTCTGGGTTCATGCCCAGAGACCTCCCGATGTCTGCCTGGCATGAGAGTGCCCATGGCCTGGAGCTGGCCAAGGCTGGGTGCATCATGGCTTCAGGACCCTTGGAGAGTGCTCGTTCTCACTCCCTCTCTCTCAGTCATGGCAGAAGTAAAAATAGAAAAGAACGGTGGTTGGTGAAAGGAGAATGTGGTTATCGGGGAAACCAAGGAAGAGTGTTTTCTTTTTTTAAATTAATTTAATTAATTTATCATTATTATTAATTTGGTATAGGGCATTTATGCTTACCAGAGAAAGACAAAACAAGAGTGAGAGCAAGAGAAAGCAAGGCAGGTCTGGGATTCGAGCAGTGGCTTGTCATGTGGGAGTCTGGCACCTTAACCACTATGCCACTTGCTGGCCCTGGAAGAATGTTTGCAGAGTGGTGAAGTCTGCAGGGTGAAATGACACTTAGTGGAGTTCATGGAATTGGGAGTGATCCCGACAGAAGTGCTGTTAGTGGGAAGTCGGAACCAGATGGCTGTGGGTGAAGAGTGAATGGGAGGTGAGGAAATGAAGGTCTTGGGAATAGACAATGTGTTCAGAATGTTGTCTTTTACTTTTTTCTTTTCTTTCTTTTCTTTTTTTTTTTTTTTGAGAAAATCTCTTCCTGATAAACTGGAAGAGAGGATAACAAGCAGAGTTGTAACAGGGCTTGGGGTCCAGGAAGATTCTGAAATATGAGAGGCCTTGAGCGTTCAAATGCTGGTGGAAATGAGGTAGGAAGAGGCTGAGGAGGCCAGGCCCAGGTCTGAAGCACTGCCCTAGGAAGTGACCTTCTGGGAGAGCTTTGTCCTGCTGGGAGCAGCAGGCCCTTGCTTGACTGTAGGGCATAGGTAAGTTAGGGAGGGTCTTTGAAAACTAAGCAGATGGAGAGGCTACCTGCTGGGGACAGTGGGAGCCATGGTGTGTACTTGAGCAGGGTGAACTTGGGGGTTCCAAGTTAATCCTAAGCATTGGTGTCCAGGAAGGAGTAGAGGGAGTAGAGGCACTGAGTAAGGGTTCCTTTCAGGAACTGAAAGGAAGAGAAGCAGCTATTTATGAGAAAACAATGAGAAAATAAAAAGGAACACTTGATGTCTTGCTGTTGGTGAGAAGATTACACTCAAGGACAGTGGACAGTGTTACCACGTGCCGAGACCAGGAGTCAGCAGATTTCTGTAGAGGACCAGATAGTCGAGTGTGTTTTCTGTCATTGTAGGTTACGCAGGCACCATCATGGCTCCTCAGCTCTGCTGAGAGAGATGTGACGTTGTGGCCAGATGTGGTTCAGGGGCCACAGACTGTTGACCTTGTTACGGGCCCCTCAATAAGAACATCCTCATTCCTCCCCGCCCCTTCCCTGTCAGACCTACCAGATGTCCCCATGGCAGCGTCTGGGCTCTGCACAATCTCCTTTACAGATGGTTTGCTCTCCAGTCCTTAGAAGTTGAGGTTCCTCAGGAGCTCACTCCCAGGCCTCCTCCTCTCCCCACTCTGCACACTTCCCCTGGATCACCTTCATTCCATGTCTGTTTCTGTCTTTATGCCAGTGACACCAAGTCCTTCAGCCTGGTCCTTTTCTCCTGAGCCCCAGCCCCGTCCACCCTACTGTGTCCTGAACTTGAACTCCCAGAGGTCCCGTATGTGCCTACAGCGCGTCTTGTTGAGAGCAGACCTCTCCTTTTCTGCCCACCCCCATGGTGACCTTAGCTTGGAGCTGACATAACCATCATTCTATCGCATTAGCCGAGAGCCTCCTTCAGTTTCTTGGAGGAAAAAGGATGGTGGTGTGACTGTCACAGTGGGGGTGCTTTCTCTCTCTCTCGCACACAAGTATGTGCACCTTATGGCAAATGCATAAATAAGTAAATATCTAGGCTAAAAAGACACCCATGACACCCCACTTTCTGATGCCTGCGACCACTTCATCCTAGCTCCAGGCCCGCCCCCACACCACCCAGTGAACCAGGATCCTGAACGTACACCTCCCTCTGCTTAAGAGCCTTCCCCAGGCCTTTCCTCTTCGTCTGGCTAACTCCTGATGTGCCCAGCTTACGTGCCAGTTCCACCTAGAAGCTTCCCAGACCTCAAGGCTGAGGGGTATTGCTAAGTCAGATCAACTCAAGGACCAGGTGGGTGCGAAGCCTCCGGGAATCAGATCAGAGGGGCACTGTGTGTACAGTAGACCGTGTGTCCTGCCTGAAGACATCAGACTGTAAAAATGGGGTGCTAGTCAAGCAAAACACCTGCTGTACCCCACGATCTGCCATATTGTCTGGTTGTGCACCTCCAGAGGAAGTTAAACGTTTGCTGGAATCACCCCTGTGTATGGACATTATTTGCCTTAATCCACTCATTCTAGAAGTAAGTGCCATGCAGGCAGGGACCACGTCCTGTTCAGTGCTGTACCCTGGGACAGTGCATTGCCCCCAGGAGTGGGTGTTCAGAGCATTGCCCACAGGAGTGGGTGCACAGGGAAGGGAGGAAAGGAGTGAGGCAGCTGGTACGTCCTTCTATTCAGACCAAACTTAGCGCTCCAGGAGCAGCTGACTAATGATGGGGCTGGGAAGCACAGGGCTTATTTAGACACAGTTCTCTGATGTCATCATTACACTAGGACTCCCCCAATGGAATTACTGAGTGTAATATTCTAGTGTCGGTATAGAGAGTCGATGGCACTGCTGTGATCAATGGTGTCATTTCTCCCCACCTCCTCCTCCTCGTTTCTCCTTGTGTCTTCCTCCTTGTCTCCCACTCCATGCATTTCTGGGACCTCCAGGAGCACTAAGGAATGTGAGGTCTTTGCTGGACACGTGGCTGCATTCAAAGGGCCAGCAGGGGGCGCTCTCAGACCACTTACTAACTGGCCTTTCTTTGAGTGTTCTGATTTTTGGTCAAGTTCAGAATGCATCTGTTAGCAAAATTTCTCTCTCCAACAGAATAGTGGATCTTTCATCGAAAAGCAGATAGCATCAATAAGAACAAGAGCAAAAACACTTAACAGAGTGGGTCAATCTTTATTTCTCTTAAATTCAATTGGAGGCATCTTCTGGGGCTGCTGGACCAGAGGTTTCCAGACCTTACTTAGCACTTGTGAAAACACTGACTCCTGAGTCCCATCGCGCTGTTTTAGGTTGGAACCTCCTGTCGTCTGACCGTTCCCTCTCACCCCTTCTGAGATTCTCTTTCTGTCCGACCTTTAGTGTTAAGGGCCTCAGGCCCATCCTGGTCCTCCCTCTTCTCCGTCCACCCTTTCTTTTTTTTTGAGAGGTTTTCGCTATAGGGCGCGTGCGCTCGCTAGACAGACAGAGAGAGACATAGAGACAAAGCGAGAAATAACCCCCCCAGGGGGGATGGTCACGCCGCAATCCCTTCTCTTCCGTTCACCTCTTGAGATCTTGGGCACGCACGCACACGCGCCCAGCGTGAGTTTTAAGCCACCAGGTCCGGGACGCGAACCGCAGTCGACTACATGGAAGTCCAGCAACATAGCCATTATGCTAACTGCTGGTTCCCAAAAGGTTATTATTTTTTTATTTTTTTTTAATTTTATTTTTTTTGAGAGGTCTTTGCTATAGGGCGTGTGCGCTTTCCAGACTGACAGAGAGAGACAGAGAGACAGAAAGCGAGAAATCACCCCGCAGAGGCGATGGCCACGCCTCAATCCCTTCTCCTCCATTCTCCTCTCAGGATCTTGGGCATGCACACACACGCGCCCGGCGTGAGTTTAAGCCACCGGGTCTGGGACTCGAACCGCGGTCGACTACATGGGAGTCCAGCGACATAGCCATTACGCTAACTGCCGGTCCCCCTCCACCCTTTCTTGAATGAGCTCCATTTGGCTCTTGGCTTCAACCATCTGTATGCTGCCAAATGGCCAGGTTAGCCAGAATTTCTTCCTTTATTTTCAGTTAGTTGCTACACGTCTCTGCCAAGATGGTCTTTACTATGGTGTCTCATATCCAAAACGTCTCTTCTCGGGAGCCAGTTCCGTGGCGCACCAGGGACGGGCTGCTTGAGAGAAGCCAGACCCCTCGTGGTGTCCACCAGTCAGTCCTTGGCCCAGCCAGCCTGAAACACACCGGGCCCGCTCACGAACCCCCAGGCCGAGAGACTAGAGGACTGGAGGAGGGGGATTGCGGAGGGTGCTCCCCTCTCTCTCCGTCCCCTGCCCCACCGTGCACATATGTACTTGATCATGAATAAAGGGAAGAAAAAGACAGGTGGAAAATCTCTATCATCCCAGGTCTTCCTCTGTCCTCACTTCTCTCTGCTCTGAAGCTGGTCAACCTTTTCGTTTATTGTAACGAGTGGTGCCGCCACTCACACCCTTGCGTAAACTAGAAACTTGGCGCTGTCCGTAGTTCCTTCCCTTTTCTGTCCCTCGGGAAAGGTCTGTGTCTTCCTGTCTAGCTGTCAGATCTGTCTCCTCAGCTGCTGCCTGCCTTCAGCGCCTCTCTGCGGCAGTAACTCCTTCCTCACGTCTCTCCCTCCCAGGTCTCTGCTGAGATCAATTCCCTGTGCGCTCCTCCAGTGGCTTCTGTTCATTGTGGATGGTGTGAGAGTTCAGGGCCTTTGTAATCTGGCCCCGTGTCCCTTTGAGTTCCCTAGAACTGCCATAACCAGTGACCACAGAAGAGGGGTATTCTCTCAGAGCTCTGGGGGCCAGAGTCCCAGATGATGGGGTCGGCAGGGTGGTTCCTTCTCGGGGCACAGGGACAATCTGCTCTGTGCCTCTCAGTTTCTGGGGGCTGCCAGTAGAGCGAGGCCTTCCTTGGGTGGAAAAGGCATCGCTCCCGTCTCTGCCTCCTCCTCCACGTGGCTTCTCTCCTGTCTCTGACACAATCATCGCATTAGGGCACCCCTCTAACAGTGTTACGGTCCGAGGTTCCAGGTGGATATGCATTTGGTGGGGGAGGGGGGACACTGACCCTCTTTATCCTTCCAGCCTAGTTCTGTTTCCTCATTTGCTCATTGACATTGGTGTTCTGGGTGGGTGAGAAGTCACCAGAGAGGCAAGGAGAAAAGGATTCTAGGCAGAGGAAAGGTGATGTCCTAAGGGCTAAAGAAGAGGTGAAATTTGAGCTAAGTCTTAACAAAGCTTTATTTAACTTCATTCATTTTATTGCACTTTTTAAAAATGATTTAATTTTGTTATTTTTAACTTAACAGAGAGACAGAGAGAAAGGGAAAGTGAGAAAGCAAAGCACCAGGTTCAGGACTCAAAGCAGTCGGCCACATGGGAGTCCAGCGCTTTCACCACCTCTCCACCTGCTGGCTCCCATTTTATTGTACTTTAAGACATAGTTCAAGTCTTCACTGGTTTTGTTTGTTTTGTTCAATTTTGCCATAGGACGTGTGTACTCCCTGGAGAGAGACAGGGAGGGAAAGTGAGAAATCACCCCGCAGGGGTGTGACCACACCACAATACCCTCTCCTTCCTCCCCTAGGGTTTTTGGGCAAGCACACACACATGCCCTGCACGATTTCCAAGCTGCCAGGTCTGGGACACCGAACATGACCGGTCATGTGGGAGTCTAGCACCTTAACCACCTGCTGGCCCCAGTGTTCATCTTTCTTACAAAGCCTCCCTGCGCTCCCCAGGAGCATTTCTATTTCCTCAGTACTTAATACTTATTTTGTGGCCCTCACTTTGTTTTGATTGTATAATTATTAGCTTGCATTCCCACCTGGCCTGTGTGACCTGGGGTAAACTCTGCAGATCAGGGTCTCTGCATCCAGCCCACTGCCTGGCACAGAGTAGATACCCAGGAATACTTTGAGTTAAGATCTCCACCTGCGGGAACCAGCAGTTAGCGTAATGGCTATGTCGCTGGACTCCCACGTAGTCGACCGTGGTTCGCGTCCCGGACCCGGTGGCTTAAAACTCACGCCGGGCGCGTGTGCGTGCATGCCCAAGATCCCGAGAGGAGAATGGAGGAGAAGGGATTGCGGCGTGACCTTCCCCTCTGGGAGGTGATTTCTCGCTTTCTGTCTCTGTCTGTCTGGTGAGCGCACGCGCCCTATAGTGAAAACCTCTCAAAAAAAAAAAAAAAAAAAAAAAAAAGATCTCCACCTGCATTTAATCCCTTACAACAAGGGCACTTACATGTGGGGGACGAAGGTGCTCGATCCTGATCGGATGCCGTTTGCCTTATTGAGGGCATTTGAACATGGTGGTGGGGGGTGGTGCCCTGGCTCGTCTTCCAGGTTCCTTCCATCGGGAGCTTCTGTGTTCTACTGCCAGCCCTTCCAGAAACTGCTCCAGTTTTTAAGGCCCATACATAGCCCCAGTTGTGGCTGGAACAACCGCTTGGTCCCGCATGGCTTTACAAAGTGCACTGTCTCCGAGGCTGTGCAGGATGGTGCAGGCCCGGCTGGGAGAGACGTGAGCATCTCGGGCCTGCTGGCCGAAGACGGCGCTGGTGAGCAAGGCCGTGCCATCCGAACTCACTGAACGTCACTTTTTATTTTTGATGGGAAAAGAGTTTTAAACTGTGGAGAAAACCAAGAAGTGGGGCATTCAGCAGCAGAGGTGGTCACAGTACAGGGATATTTTAGGAACAAAGCAAGTGCCCACTGTGTAACCCTTAATCATCCATTTTTCTAATTACCGTGAGCTTGCTGTGCCAGTTGTTGACATTAATTATTGCACCTCCCGGGCATCTTAGAGAAATGACTGGGCTGTAAACAGTCACTTTTGTAAGTCAGGAGAGCAGTTCGAGATAAAACGCTATTATTCTAACAGCTCTGAAACAAAAGTGACTTACCAAGTATTTCAGAAGTCCAGGTTTGACATAGGGACAGTTAGCGCTCCGGTGATGGAAGCAGCACACACTCTGGGTCACACAGCTACATTTTTATACTAATGGGCGCCCTTCTGAGTGGGCAGGGATTCTGTGGGTGTCGCTTCTCCCTCCAGCCAACTCGGAACAGTGCATCCAGAGTTCAGTTCATTCCACCTGCTGTGTGTCACTGTGTAGCAACTCTTTGCAAATTGGGTTAATGATTTGGGGAAAAAACCCATCCCATGTCAGAAGCCCGAAGCGGCCACGTCGGGAGAAACCTCACTTTCAGGGCTGTTCGTGCTCATCTTTCTCTTTCCTCCGCAGCAGGGAGTCTCGTGGTGGGCCCATGATAGCGTCAGGAGGTCTGTGAACTGCAGTAGGAAAATACTTGACAGCTTATTGTTTAGTCACTTTTAAGTAAAATTTAATATTCAGTTGTACGTAGGTAACAATTCCATAGTGGTGGTAGCAGTTCCTGAGACTTTGTCACCCATAGAAATCTTAGAATGTTGTTTATTAGTCACTACTCTGAAGTTGCCAGTTACTAGAACATCTGTTGGACTGGACCCTACTTAATGTCTTAGTAAGGAAGCACATGCCAGGCTAGTAGGTGGCATGGTGGGTAAGGTGCTGGCCTCCCATACAGCTGACCGTGACTTGATTCCCGAACCTGGCTGCTTGAAATTCATGCCAGGTGCATGTGCATGCGTGCCCAAAATCCAGAGAGGAGAATGGAGGAGAAGGGATTGCTGGGTGGCCATCCCCTCTGGGGGCAGGTTTCTCACTTTCCCTCTCTCTGGCAAGTGCAAATGCCCTGTAGCAAAAACCTAAAAAGAAAAAGAAAAAGAAACTCACATGCCAATTATTTAAAAATTAATTTTTGAAAAATTTTTTTCTATTCTAAGAATTGACCCACTAACCTCTTACATGAGAAAGAAGCAGAGAGAGAGAGAGAGATACTCAGACAGGCACCTTCACACTGTGATCCGCCCCCAGCCGTAGCCAGCCAGGATTGTGGACACGTGTGCACACCCAGTGTGTGCAAGGAGATCTTGGGACGTGAACCCAGGACCTTCTGTGAGCCCAGCCTTGCAGATGCTATGCCAGTCTGGCCCTGTTTTTAATATTGATAACCATCTATCAATATAACCCATTTCCTTTGCGAACATTTGTGTATTTACAAATTTAAGAACATTACTCTTCATGAAAAACAAGGAAAGACTGAGGAAGTGTCTTCAAACCAAAGAGACTAGGGCAATATGACCGCTGGATGGACTTTGGAGCAGGAGGAGGACAATAATGGAGAGCTGGTGAAGTCCACACGAAAGCCTGACATTAGTCCGTAGGAAGGTGCCGAGGTTGGTTTCTTCGTCTTCACGAGTAGACGTGGAGTGTAAGACGTTGCCAGCGGGGAAGCTGGAGGGAGGCACGCGGGACTGCTCTGGACTGCCTTTGCAGCTTTTCTCTACGTCCGAACTTAGAGTGTGGGCTGGGTCTCCTGCCTACTCCCAGGGATGTTGGGTCGGGGTTTTATATCCACTCAAGGCCACGGTGGCCTTTTCCAGTCATGACTCTGAGCTACTGGGGAGACAGACCAACCCAAAGGTAAGGAAGAGCTTTCAGAGAGGTGAAATAATTGTGAGTGTGTAAGGACAGCAGAGGCATAGCTGTGGGGTCGTGAGTGTGTTAGGACGGCAGAGGCATAGCCGTGGGGTCGTGGGTGTGTTAGGACGGCAGAGGCATAGCCGTGGGGTCGTGGGTGTGTAAGGACGGCAGAGGCATAGCCGTGGGGTCGTGAGTGTGTTAGGACGGCAGAGGCATAGCCGTGGGGTCGTGGGTGTGTTAGGACGGCAGAGGCATAGCCGTGGGGTCGTGGGTGTGTTAGGACGGCAGAGGCATAGCTGTGGGGTCGTGGGTGTGTTAGGACGGCAGAGGCATAGCCGTGGGGTCGTGGGTGTGTAAGGACGGCAGAGGCATAGCCGTGGGGTCGTGAGTGTGTAAGGACGGCAGAGGCATAGCTGTGGGGTCGTGGGTGTGTTAGGACGGCAGAGGCATAGCCGTGGGGTCGTGGGTGTGTTAGGACGGCAGAGGCATAGCCGTGGGGTCGTGGGTGTGTTAGGACGGCAGAGGCATAGCTGTGGGGTCAGAGAGGTCTGGGGTCATATTCTGACTGTCACCAGCTGTGTGACCTGGGGCCTGAAGCTTCACCTCTTCTTCCTGTCCTTGGCCTGGCCTGGTGGGTTTTAGTGCCTGGATTTGCCGGGCCCCATCCTAGTCATTTTATATCCCCTCATTTAATGTTCATGACACCTGTGTTACCAGGGCCATTTTGTAGGTAGAGAAACTGAGGGTCAGAGCCTCAAAGCTGAGCGTAGAGACCAGCTTTGGCTGCAGCCTTCCCGTGAGGCCCTGCCCTCCTCGGCCCCCATGGCTCTGGCTTCCAGGATGCTCTGCCGCCTCCCTGACCCTGACTCCCCAGACCTTGACGGTCCCCTCATGGTTCCTCTGCACCTCGTCTTACCCGACTGCAAGCTGTCTGCAGGGTCTGTCTGGGTGCTAAAGGTCTGTCCTGCCTTCTGTGAGTGTTAACTGCGTAGTTCAGTTTTCTTGGGATAATTACTGAAGCTGAAATTTTCCTCGTGTGCTTTGGGTGAAGTGTGTTTGGCATTTTTCTCAGATTCTAGAAGGGGAAAAACAGAGCTGTAAGCCTTCGTTTCACCTTAGCCCTACTGCAGTAAACCACAAAAAATATTAGCAAAGGCTCTTGCGGCCCTTACCTGTTTCTGAATTGGGATTTTCTCAGGGATTGTCTTAAGGTCGTAGGAATCATTTTTGTTTTTCTTTTCCTCCTATGAGTAGAAAGAAGGCACCAGGTAGTTGACAATTACTTCAAATTAAAGTATCACCTGCACAGGTGACTTCAGCCGTAAGCCGATGTAGTTAATACTTAGTGAGCGCACTTTCCACACATGCCATGGGCGTGCCCATGCGTCTCAAAATTAGGAAACAAATGAGAGCAGCATCTGCACAGGTAGGACATTATGTCAGTGAATGAGTCTGTTAATCCCAAATTCTGCTCTCTTGTTTTTCAGTTTTTCCCCTATATCCTGTTACTCTTCGCAATCCTCCTGTACCTGCCACCCCTGTTCTGGCGTTTTGCAGCTGCTCCCCATCTTTGCTCAGACTTGAAGTTTATCATGGAAGAACTTGACAAAGCTTACAACCGTGCAATTGAGACTGCAAGGAGCATACATAACCTCAACCTGAGAGACGCTGCCTGCCCAGTTCCCGGGGTTAATGAGAACACAGGGCAAAGGTGAGGTGGCCCCAGCAGGTAGCCAGCTGGGCTTGTCGTCTTAAATGTGTTTAATAAGTATTTGGCCTTTACGAGGTACAAGGAGTTCTAAGAATTTCCAAATGTTAACCCCCTTAATTAACTAGGCGTTCTTTAAGAAGTTCAGTATGGCTAGGTGGTTGTACAGTGGTAAAACGTGATGCCCCGAAAGGCTGCCCACCTGGGAGGGTTCTGGGTTGGCGTCCAGAGACCCTCCTGTGTGTGCCAGGCATACGCTTGCCCATGATCATGGTATGAAGACCTTGGTGTGGGGTGCTGTCTCTCTTGCTTATAGAAGAGATAAATAATAAACTTTTAAAAAGTCCCTTCTCCTCCATTCTCCTTCTGGGATTCTGGGCATGCATGCATGCGTACATGCCCAGTGTGAGCTGCTGGGTCCAAGGCTTGAACCACGGTTTGATCATGTGGGAGTTCAGTGCCTTAACCACTGCTGGCTCCTATGATTATTTTTCTTCCTCGTTTCTTTTTTAACATAATTTTTATTCCTTTGTACTCTAATAAAGTTATAGTTGGAGAAGTGTGGCTTTTAAAAATCTTCAGTCTGACATTGTTGCATGGCTTTATGCCTTTAATGTCCGCTGGTCTTGCTGAGGGCCTAAGTTCTATCGTTTTTTCTTGTTAGTTTATGGGAGATACCCGAAAGCCACTTCAAGTACCCAATTGTGGAGCAGTACTTGAAGACAAAGAAACACTCGAATAATTTAATCATCAACTACATCAGCTGCCGGCTGCTGACGCTCACGATTATACTGCTGGCGTGCGTCTACCTGGGCTACTACTTCAGCCTGTCCTCACTCTCGGACGAGTTTGTCTGCAGCATCAAATCAGGGATCCTGAGAAACGACAGCACCGTCCCCGATCAGTTTCAGTGCAAGCTCATCGCCGTCGGCATCTTCCAGCTGCTCAGCTTCATTAACCTGGTGGTTTACGTCCTGCTGACTCCCGTGGTGGTCTACACGCTGTTCGTCCCATTTAGGCAGAAGACGGACGTCCTCAACGTGTATGAAATTCTGCCCACCTTCGACGTTCTGAATTTTAAGTCAGAAGGCTACAATGACTTGAGCCTTTACAATCTGTTCTTGGAGGAGAATGTAAGTGAGCTCAAGTCCTATAAGTGCCTGAAGGTACTGGAGAACATTAAAAGCAGTGGTGAAGGGATAGATCCGATGGTACTCCTAAACAACCTGGGCATGATCAGGACGGACGCTGTGGACGGCAAAGCAGCCATGTCTGCGGAGATGATGGAAGAAAAGGAGGGGAGCCAGACGACCGAGCTCAAAGGTAGGGCAGAGACTGCAGGAGCCCGCAGCGCCTTGTAGGGCCTGTGAGGAATATGCAAATGCGGCTTTTACTCTGCCCACACATAGTAGTACATCCTGTGTTGCTTTAACAGAATACCCAAGGGCAGGGAATGCATAAAGAAAAGAGGTTTGTCCAGCTCACAATACAGAGGCTGACAAGTCCAAAATCATGATGCCAGCACCTGCTTGGTTTCACCAGAGCCCTTGGTGGCAGAAAAGTGGAAAGATCTGAGGGTAGTGCAGAAAGACACTCATGAGCGTCAGGGCAGGCTGTGTAACTGCTTCTGTGGTGATCAATGTAGTCCCACAAGGCTTAAGAATCTACTCTCTCCTGTCAGGCAGCATTGATCTATTCCTGAGAGATCCACCCCCACCCCCTAGACACCTCTCACGAGGCCCCACCTCCCGACACTTCTATAGAGGCACCCAATTTTTGGCAGGGACGCATTCAAACCATAGCACCATCATTTAAACCATTTTCCTAGTGTGGTCTTAAGGGGAACCCCTCAGTCATGGGAGTGGGAGGGAAGGAATTGAAGCTATAGTAGAGTAACTATAGTTAACGATCATTTATTGTATATTTCAAGGTAGCCAAGAGAGGATTTTAAATGCTCATAGCAAAGTAATGACAAATGTTTAAAGTGATAGCTATACATGTTATCCTGATTTGATCATAACACATCGAAGTCATACACTGGAAAAGCCATCCTGTACCCCATAAATATGTGCAATTATTGTCAATTGAAAGGTTTTTTTAAAAAAGACTTTTAAAAATAATTGGAACCAGCAGGTGGCGTAATGGCTAAGTTGCTGGACTCCCATGTAGTCGACCGCAGTTCGAGTCCTGGACCCAGTGGCTTAAACTCACGCTGGGTACACGTGCTTGCGTGCCCAAGATCCCGAGAGGAGAAGGGATTGCCGTGTGGCCATCCCCCCATGGGATGATTTCTCACTTTCTGACTCTCTGTCTCTTTCTGGTGAGCACACGTACCCTATAGCAAAAACCTCTCCAGAAAAAAAAAAAAAAAAAAAAATTGGTGCTGCCACCAGATTTCCAAAGAAGGACAATGTCTACACTTTTTCTGGTTCTTTTATTTCTTTCACTCTATCTCATATGCTGCATCTTGCTCCTACATGCTTCCTTATTAGATTTTTTTGCTTATTTTCAAAATCCATGATAATAGACCATGTGCATGAGAGAAAGAAGTACCCCCAAAGGGCCTGGTTCCACCACAATCCCTTTCCTGCAGCCCTCTAGCCATCAAGACTGTGGGCATGCCCAGAGTGTTGTCAGGACAACTGGGCCAGGGTCTTGAACCACAGTCAGCACTGGCTTCCATCTTTTTTTCTTTTCTTTTTATTTTTTGGAGAGGTTTTTGCTATGGGGCGCATGTGCTTTCCAGAAAGACAGACAGAGACAGAGAGACAGAAAGTGAGAAATCACCCCCCCTCAGGGGGGATGGCCACGCTGCAATCCCCTCTCCTCCATTCTCCTCTTGGGATCTTGGGCACGTACGCACACTCGCCTGGCGTGAGTTTAAGCCACCGGGTCTGGGAATCAAACCGTGGTCGACTACATGGGAGTCCAGCGCCATTACGCTAACTGCTGGTCCCAGGCTTCCATCTTTTCATTTGGTGTGCTACTGATGACTTGGCCTTTTTGTTCTTTGCTTTTTTTTGTTTTGGTTTACTGACTTTTTCTTTTCCTACCTCTGGTCCCCTTGTGTAGTTCTCTTGACTGTCTCTTTCAAAAGGAAGTGATATTTTCTTTTTGAAATTATTGCCTTGATTTAACTTCATTGTGTTCTAAAATTAAGCTAAGCAGTGAAACTTGTAAAGCAGAAAATATGAGAGATTTTGAGCAGAAAGAAAGCCGATTAGTGCTAATAGTTTCTTCTCTTCTTTTGTCATCAATATGTGTTTTCAATTTTGACAGATTTAAATGCCCACAGTGAAACTAAAGCAAATAACGGAGAGCAGAATGCTCGACAGAGACTTCTGGATTCTTCGTGCTGCTGATTTTTTCCTTGAACTTCAGATCTGACTTCTACAAGATGGGATTCATTCTGGCTGAAGCACCCCTGTTGAGTCCACAGCCAGATTGCAGTAAATTGTCCTAGCTAGCTCTATGGAGCGCAGCTACTGAGTCTCTAATGAAAAAAGACGGCCAACAAAATATCACGGAAGAATGGTTTATGAATTTCCCACGCGAAGCAATACAGACATAAGTGAGCGACAGCAAGTATTTTGTGTGAGTCCTCACTGACGAGACGTGGAGGGACTGGTAAGAGTAGTTAAGGGTGATAGCTTTTTAGAGCATTGGTGAGAACTTCCTGTACCCCCGTTGTGATGAGACCCAGAGCTACTAGAAAGCAAGCACCTCGGGAGATTTGCTTTACAAAATAATAATAAAGACATAAGGATACAATTTAATATGAATCTCTTCTGTGACCTTAATGGCTGTTGGATGAGAAAAGCATTTGCCCACTGACCGTGGACGCGTGAATCCACCTGCTATTGGCAGGGTCCTAAATTGGGCATAAATCTGGTGCCTTGGGTCTCGGACACTCAAGCTCTCCTACACCGTTACTTGTCAACTATGGCTCGTAGAAATCTTCTAATCACTATTTGTTGCACTCTGCTCTGAAGGCCAGGAGGTCCAAGCACTGCTTTGTCTGAAAACTTAATTAACAAGATAAAATCTAAAGGATACAGATGCTCCTCAACTTAGGGTGGGTTATGTCCCAGTAAATCCATTCTAAGTTGCAGGTATTGTAAGAGGAACACGCATTTAATACACCGAACCTACCAAACGTCATCACTTAGCCTGGACTCGTTTTAGATGTGCTCAGAACACGTACCCTACCCTGTGGTTAGGCAAATCATTTAACACGGTCTATTTTATAATAAGGTATTAAGTGTATCTTATAGTATTTTTTGAATTCTGGGCCAAATGTGAAAAACAGGATGACTGGTTTCTACTGAATGTAAATTACTTTCATAAAGTAAAACAAACAAAAAAACAAAAAACCATAAACGGAACCATTGCTACATTGGGAACGTCTGTATTCAGCTAGTATCACTGTGACTTCAATTCAGGAGAAAGAAAAAGCTTCAACCAGAACAAGGAGAAATCTGAATTTACAGAAGGAAGTTGATTCAGTCACTCTCACAGACGTATTTACAGGGCTTTCCTGTTTTAAAAGGCATTTGGAAACAGGAATTTATTTAAACACATTATCAGAACACGGGAGTATTTAAAGTGAGGGACACAACCTTGTCTGATCAGAGCACATGAATGTCCTCTACCATATGTTGTGCTTGGAGCCAGACAACTTAGTAGTTTATTTTATATTTAAGCACAACTTTTAAACATGCCTTTTAATTTATACAGTATCAGTTGAGAACCTCTGTGAAGAACGTTCTAACATCAGTGGAGGATGACTAACATCGGTGGAGGATTTCAGAAGCAATGTTACAAGTGGATGGCTAAGGCTCATGCAGGCTTTATTTCATAAACTTAGTAAGGCTGATTCAGAATTTGTTAAAAACCATTATGAATTCCTACCATGGAAATAGATCCTATGTTTACATTTTATAGGAAAAACACATTTTAACATCTGTAGACTATCCCATTTTTATTTTAAGAAAGTTAAAACATTGTAAAAGTGAGGAATCTTCAGAACCTCAGTTTACTTTTGGCTCTTAAGGACAGTTCACCTCATTCAATTCCTGTTTTGTGATGAACAGAGGTTATATAAGCTGCTGTCTGTTTTTAAGAGTATTTAGAAAACCTTATTTGTGCTTTTCTGATAGTTCTCATTAGCTTTTCATCGTAGAAACTATCAAGAATACAATCAGTGTTTTAAATTATTCTTTATGAGATATTTATTATTGAAGTATAGTGTTTCAGACATGGCAGCAAGATAAGAGATTTTGCTGTATTTGAGATGTTTTGTTACAATTCAAAAAGATTTTTGTATTTTGAAGTGGAGAAATGTAAAGAGACCAGGAACTCTCGAAGCCTTGTCGTGTGCAATTCTTTTATCAGAGTTGGTATAATTGGAGACCACTTTTCAGTTATTTTCTTATTCCTACTCCCCCAGCTCCAGTAGAGTCTGCGATGGTCCAGACACCATGCTAGGTAGGCACTGGCCATGCAGATATGAATAGATCTGGTTGTCAGGAGTTCAGAGTCTGTAAAAGGCTGCAGAGCAGAGATAGAGGCAAGTACCAAGAGGAGAAAGAGTAGCCACAGTAAAGGCCTCTAGACAACCAGCAAATGCTCTTATGTTCTTGGCAGACACACTGTATCAATACATTATTGTGCTCCCCAACAAATACCTGAGAGTGAGCAATTTATAAGGAACAGAGGTTTGGGCCAGCTGACAGCATGGTGGTTAAGGCAGCTGGATCCCACATGACCAACTGTGCAGTTTGAAAAACACACTGTGTGTGTGTTTTTCTGAGAATCCCAAAAGGAGGGAAAAATAAGGAATTGAAGTGTGACTATCCCCCGTGGGAGGGGGTGCATTCTCATTTCCCCTCTCTCTGTTTCTCACCAGCAAGAGCACATGCCCTCTAGGAAGTTTTGTTTTTGTTTTAGAGAAATTTTTGCTGTAGGGCACATGTGCTCGCCAGAGACAGAAAGTGAGAAATCACCCCCAGCAGGCTTGGCCACGCTGTAGTCCCTTCTCCATTCTCCTCTCAGGATTTTGGGCATGCACATACATGAACCTGGTATGAATTTTAAGTGGCTGGGTTCAGGATTTGAACTAGGCACAACTACATGAGAGTCCGGTAATGTAACCATTATGCTATCTGCTGGGGTTTTGTTGTTATTGTTGTTTTTTAAGGATAGAGGTTTGTTTGGCTCATGATTTTGGTGGCTGGGAAGCTCAAAGGAGTAGGGCCAACATCAGGCCAGCCTCTGGTGCCACATAACAAGATGGCTGACAGGCAGAGAGAAAGGTGGGCTTGTGCGAAGAGAGGAAACAGGATTCCCTCCTCTCTTTGGGTCTCCGATTTCCACAGCCCATTGGATGATGTGCTTCCATTAAGCCCACTTCTTAAAGGTTTAACCACCTCCTAACACCATTACATTGGGTACCAAGGCTTCCAACATGAATCTTTGGTTAACCATATCACACATGTGCTTTTTTCTGCCTGTCGTAGTTTTCATAGCTGGTAGTTTTGAGAGTCTAGCTCTAATGTTTCCCAGAGGCACGTTAATTTCTATGGTTGGGCAGAGTAACAATATAGACCATGACTTAGGTACTTGGTATACAGGGTGAGAGAACAAGCCCGTGGGGTACATGGACTTGCTGATGAACAACAGTCATGGTTCATAAGGTTGGTAAGAATGCCTGGCTTAATATTCTAGGTTAGGAAAAAAATATATCATTAGGAATGTTAACTTTTTCTTCCACTGTGAATTTACTGGCTTAGAGGGCTACTTTTGAGGAGTCAATTTCCTGAGGGCAAGGATTTCATAAAGAACTCATTACTTTATGAAAGAGGACAAACAGATACTAAATGGCTGCTCTGGGGTTACTGACTTTGTTGACCGGCTCCTGTCTCCCTAGTCAGCCACTGTGAGGCTACGAATCGGACCTGTAAGCACAGCGTTGCAGCGGAGAATGGCACAGATCCTTCTGAAGGCAATGTTCCAGCACACCTTCCTTTTACCAGAGGACAGGAGAGACCGACAGCATAGAGGTTTTTAAACTTTGGGGGCTCATAAAACTCCTTGCAAATATTTTTTAAATGATGGGCTCTCTCCTCAGAAATAGACACATTTTTAAATGCACCTTCAGAGGTGGTTATGTCCATGCATCTCAAGTTAAGTTGAACTCTCACAGCTGAAGAGCAAGCCACACAACAGAGAATGGGGCTCTCCCTCTGCCCTAGAGAAAGCTCATTTGAGCAATTAAGACTTGGCTGCATGCTTGCTTAATTCATGTTTACATACTTTCAAATGAGCTGTACCTTTTGACTAACTGCCTTCATTTTCTGGAGTCAGACTGAACAAAGTCAATAAAGGAGCGAGTGGGCAGCAGTGGGCATGGAATGACCAGGCAGCCAATGTCGACAGCTCTCTTCCCTGGCCACAAGGTGTTCTCTTCTTCTGATTCAAATAATTGTAATAAATTATTGTAAATTCAATAATTTACCTCACTGGAAAGTGGGTAAGACGGACATAACAAAATGCTTTGTCCTGCTTTATGGTTGTATTAGAAGAAAGCTAGGAACTCCCAAGTGTATGGGGAGTCTGATTTGCGTGTTTGTAAAAACCAGTTACTGAGTGTCCTCTTTATCTAAGAGAACTAAGGTGCAGGCTGCAGGACCACTGGGGACCTTCGTTCAGCTTAGGATATAGACGCTCACACACCTTTCAGCATGTGTTCAGGTTTGTTTTGTTGATTGTCGGTTTAAGGTAAGTAGAGGATCTGTCCATGGCTGTACTACAAGCTCTTGCAGAAGTGACTAGCTCAGAGTAGGAGTTCTGTAAACACTTGTTGAATGAATGAGCAAACAGACTGTTGGGATAAATCCTAGTTTGTGGGCAAATGTGATTTGATTGTAAAATGCAGATAGCCCTTTGCTGGAAAGGTGTAGGGGAGATTCATTTAGCCACTAGGTAGAGAGAAGAATATTTCTGCAAGTGAATAGGTTTCCACATTAAGTAGTGACAGTCCTTAGCTCTTTACTCTGGGATGAGGTGTGACCATTTTCCAAGTTCACAACAAGTTTATTGTTGCCTCAAAAATTAGAGAAATTGAAGTTTTAAAGGTCTGGTTTTAGTAATGCCCTAGACTAAACTTCTTCTTTTTTTTTTTTTTTTTTCTTTTTTTGGAGAGGTTTTTGCTATAGGGCGCGTGCGCTCGCCAGACAGAGAGAGACAGAGAGATAGAAAGCAGGAAATCACCCCCCAGGGGGGATGGCCACGCCGCAATCCCTTCTCCTCCATTCTCCTCTCGGGATCTTGGGCACGCACGCACACATGCCCGGCGTGAGTTTAAGCCGCCGGGTCCGGGAAACTTACGTTCCAGCGAAAGGGCTGGTCCCGAAAACTTCTTGTGATGAAAATGTGCAACTACTTCCAGTGGAGGTTTTATCTGAGGGCATGCAAATAAAATAGCTCCTTTTGGGCAACCCTTGACATTTTGGCCCTATTTTTTTTTTTTTTTTTTTTTTTTTTTACAAATAAAGTAACACCTTTTACAATTTGACAAAGAGGATATTGTGTCAAATGTGGAATATAAAACATATTAATACATGATTGGTTTTCCTACCTGCTTTAAGTAAAATGTATTGTGTTTCTCAGTTGTTTTAGCTGTAAAAATACTCTCTCATTAAAGCATAAGGTTTGATCAATAATTGTTCAAGTTTCTGTAAGTTATTAAAGTTTCTTTTGCCTTGAATGCTTTTCCTGCCCTCCAGAAGGCAAACATCCTTGTAGAATTCTACAGTGTTAAGTGTTGCCTGCAAAAATTGAAACCATCATCTCCTCTTTAGCAAGTTGGCTTTTTAAAAGCACCATAATTACAGTTTAATGGTGTTTTGTAAAGTGGTGCTCTAGGCATAACCTAAATTTAATGACTACACTGCTTCCAAACTTTTAAAGAAAAATATGCACTTTGTGCTGTGTTATTATGTAACGTTAAAAAAAAAACTTGAGACGAATTTAATTTAGCAGAGCTTAACTGAGGGAAAAAACAATTTGCAAATTGGGCAGCCTCCAGAATGGCTTCTGAGGAACTCTGAGGTGCTGCATGGTCCAATAACTTCTATGGGGAGGAGAAAGGATGTGACAAAAAAAGAACAGAAGTGAGGGAAATGAGGTAGAGAAACAGCTGGCTTGGTTACAGCCTGATGTTTGCTTCTGTGAACACAGTTTAAAGGGTGAGCTGTCTGTTATGACTCAGCAATTTGTTATGGAAGCAGAATCCTCAGTGAGGTTGTGGTTTGTTTACAGGAACTCAAGTGTAGCAGTACAGGGGCCTCCTCAGGCCAATATAGTTTGGTTTAACAATTCCCTCCTTTTGGTTAGCCTCTCAATCTTGAGAGAATGACCAAAACTTAAGGCATTGATGCCACTCTGTCACCATCATAAATGACACTTAATCTCACATAGATTTCACAAGTTTCCTCTGATCTCAGCATGGAATCCACTAGCTGTGTCATACTAACTAGTTGAATAGTTCTTTTCTTAATTCTGATCTGATTGAAGTAAGACCATTCAGTGTTGTATGGATGGTATGGATGGCATACAAAACATTTAAGACTTGATAGTCACCATAATAGTCTGTGTACCAGGCAGACTAATACGGTGACTATGAAGAGCATAGCATTCAAAGATCAAACTGTACTCCTTAACAAGAGTGCTTATGAAACAAACCAAATAAAACAGGATGAGATTCAGGCAATATGGGCAATTTAACAGTATTCGAGTCTAGTTGGTCATAATCCTAGTTTAGGGTGTGATGATGATGAAGGTCCATAGTTCTCTATAAAAATGGCCTGATTTAAAAAAGTGTTCATCTTTGTTGTTAACTTGCTAACACAAGTCATAATAACTTAGAGACCTAATGAAAGAAATACAAGGATGAAAAAGCCTTAAAAACTCAAAACTTCAATCTACCTGGGATAAAGCCTACTTGGTTATGGTGTATAATCTTTTTAATGTGCTGTTAGATTCAATTTGCTAGTATCTTGGTGAGGATTTTGGCATCTGTATGCAGGGACATTGGTATGTGGTTTTCTTTAGTATGTCCCCATCTGTTATTGATATGAAGGTGATGGAGGCTTCATAGGATTAATTGGGAAAGGTTTCTTTCTTTTGGATCTTTAGACATAGAGCTTGAGAAGAATTGGGGTTAACTCTTAAAATTTTTGTAAAATTCAGGAGTTAAGCCATCAGGACCTGGGCTTTTCTTTGTTGGAAGACTATTAGTCACTGATCTAATCTCGCTGCTTGTTACTGATCTACTCAGACTTTCTAGTCTTCCAGGTTCAATATAGATAACTTTTATGTATCCAGAAATTTCTCCATCTCATTCAAGTTTTCTTGTTTTTTGGCATATAGTTGCTCATAATATGATCTCATGATTATTTGTATTTCTAATATGTCTGTTGTAACAATACCAGCTTCATTTCTGATCTTATATGATTATTTTCTGTTTTCCTTGATTAGTCCAACTAATCATTAATTTTGTTTATCCTCCCAGAAAACCAGCTGTTTGTTTCCTTGATTTTTTTTTTTTTGTGGTTCTGTTATTCTCTATTTCATTTATTTCAGTTCTAATCTTCATTATTTCTTTTCTTCTAATACTTTTGGGGCTTTTTGTTGCTCTTTCAATTCCTTGAGATACATCATCAAGTTGCTACCTTTATTATTTTTCTCTTGAAAGCACTAATTGCTATGAACATCCCTGTAATGACTGCATTCTCTGTGTCCCAAAGATTCTGGAGAGTTGTGTATTCATGCTCTTTGATTTCAGTCTTAAATTTTTAGTAGTTCTGAAGTTGTTTAGGAGTAGGTTGTTTAGTTTCCATATTTTGAGGGTTCTTTCTATTGTTGATTCATTCCATTGTGGTTGGAAAAGGTGCTGGAAATATTAATAGTTTCTATACTTTTAAAGACTTGTTTTATGCCCCACTTTATCTTTGAAAATGTTTTATGTGAGGATAAAAAAAGTATATTTAATAATTTTTGGATGAAATGTTCTATATATGTCTGTCAGGTCCAATTGGTTTATGGTATCAGTTCCTGTGTTTCTCTATTGTCTAGATAACCTATTACTTGGGACAGGTGTGGAGGGTGTGTCGCAATCTCCAACAATTGGTGTGTTGCAATCAATCTCTCTATTTAAATTTAGCAATCTTTTATGTATTTGGATTCCCCAGTGTTGGATGCCTATATATTTATAATTATATCTTCTTAGTGAATGAATCCTTTTAAGAATATAAACTGTTGTCTTTTGTCTCTTTTTACCATTTTTATCCTGAAGTTTATTTTATCTCAGTATCATGATACATTACCAGCCCTTTTGTTAATTTGCTTTCATGAAATGACTTTTTCCATCCCTTCACTTTTAGTCTATATCCTTTTCAATGAGATGTCTTTCCTATAAGCAACATGTAGAGGGTTCTTTTTCTTTTTTTAAACTATTCAGCCAATCTGTGTCTTTTAATTGAGAAATTCAATCCATTAACATTTAGTGTTATTATAGGTATTTCTAACAAAATGATGAGGATAAATCTAAATAAGAAATAATAAAAACAACTAAAAAATGACTATTTGTCTCCCTTTCATTTTCCTGGCATTCCTAAAGAGCCGGTCTAGTGTTGGTTAATTCTTTCAGTTTTTGTTTATGTAGGATAATCTCACCAGGTATAGTATTTTCTGCTGAAATTATTTTTCTTTCAGGTTTTAAATGTCTTCCCATACTCTCCTTGCCTGCACTGTTTCAGTTGAGAAATCTGTTGTTAACCTCATAGGATAACCGTTGTAAGTAATTTGGTATTTCTCTCTTGCCATTTTTAGAATATTATCTTTGTCTTTAATTTTTTTACCAATTTAGCTATGGTGTAAAGCCTTGGAGAAAATTGTCTCATGTTGAATTTACTTGGTGTTTTACCAGCCAGCTTTTCTTGTTTGTTGACATATAGTATTCTTTAATGACCTTTTGTATTTCTGTTATGACTGTTGTAATATTGCCTGTTTCATTACTGATTTATCTGGTTCTTTTTGCTCCCCTTATTATTCAGTCTAGCTAACAGTGTATGAATTTTGTTTATCTTCTCAAAGAACCAGCTTTTAGTTTCATTTATTTTATGTATAGTTCATTTATTCTCTATTTCATTTATTTCTGCTTGAATCTTTATTTCTTTCAACATTTTTGTTATTCAGTTCCCTGAGGTGTATTGTTGTCTATTTGCCACCTTTCCATCCTTTTCGATTGTGCAGTAGTTGCTATGAACTTCCCTCTTATGATTGCTTTTGCTGTGTTATGGAAACTCATGTACTCATCATTGGTTTCAATGAATCTTTCAATTTCAGTCTTAATTTCTTAAGTGGTAGTGAAGTCATTCAAGAGTAGGTTGTTTAGTATCCATATGTTTATGTATTTTTGAGGGTTCTTTCTGAAATAAATGTTAAGTTTAATTCAATCATGGTTGGAGAATATGCTAGATACAGTTTCTATGCCTTTGAATTTTTTTTTTTTTTTTGAGAGGTTTTTCACTATAGGGCGCGTGCGCTCGCCAGACAGACAGAGAGAGACATAGAGACAGAAAGCGAGAAATCACCCCCCAGGGGGGGATGGTCACGCCGCAATCCCTTCTCCTCCAGTCTCCTCTCGGGATCTTGGGCACGCACGCACATGCGCCCGGCGTGAGTTGTAAGCCACCGGGTCCAGGACGTGAACCGCGATCGACTACGTGGGAGTCCAGCGACATAGCCATTACGCTAACTGCTGGTTCCCTATGCCTTTGAATTTGTAAAGACTTGTGTTGTGCCCTGTCATGTGGTCAACCTTTGAAAAGATTCCATGTAGGGGTGGGAAAAATGTATGGGTAAAAGGTTCTATAGATATCTGTTAAGTCCATTTAAGTTTTAGTATTGTTTAGATCATGGTTTTTTTTTTTTTTTTCTTGTCTAGACAATCTAATCAAAGGAGGTACTGTGGCGTTGAGATCCTCAACAATTACTGTTTTGCAGCCTGTCTCTTCTTTTTTTCCTTTATATATTTGGGTGCATAAATATTTATAAGTGTTATATCTTCTTGGTGAATTAGTCTTTTTAGTACTATATAATATCCTTACTTGAATCTTGCCCTTTATAGAATCATGGCTTTGTCTGTGATTTTTACCATTCAAGCTATGATGTGCCATGGGGCAGATCTTATGTTGATTCTATTTGGGGTTCTTCGTATTTCTTAGAATTAGATACCTGGATGTTTCTATAGTTTTGGAAAGTTTTCTGCAAGTATTTAAAGGAGCAGATCTTCTACGTCCTTGTCTGATTCTTCACCTTCTGGAATACCTGTTATTCGGATATTTGGGTGTTTAATGGTGTCTAGTATTCCCTGTATGTTGTCCTCATTTTTTTTTTTTTTTCATTCTTTTTGGTGATTTTGTCTTTCAGATCAGAGATTCTATCTTCTACATGGTCTAATCTGCTACTAATACTTTCAAGGGAGGTTTTGATTTCCTGCATTACCATCTTTATTTCTAGAAGTTCTGTTTGATTCTTTATGTTGCCTATTTCCTCCTTCAAGTCATGAAAGGATTTCCTCATCTACTGGAATTTGTCGTCTCTCTTCTCTTGTGTATCATTGCGTTTTGTCACCATGAATATTTTGAATTCTTTTTCTGACATTTCAGTAATTTCCCTTTTTTTTTTCTATAGCTGGAGAGGAGTTACTGTGTTCCCTTGTTGGGGACGTATTTCCTGGTTTTCTCATACTTGAGGCTCTTCTGTTTGTTGTGAATTACTTATGTGCTAATTTCTCCCTTCTATTGGCGTTTGCAATGTGGTATCCACAGGAGGAGTTTTGAGTTCAGATTTACAAAGAGCTCCTCCTTTTTGCTACTGGTTCGGTTGGGGAAAAGGATTCCTCCAGAGCCTCACGATGTTCAGATGTTTGGCCACTATACATTAGACCTATCTAAACCCTGTGAGGGTTGAGGCTGATCAGCAAAGTGAGAATGTAAGGGGAAAAAAACAAATGCACAGTGCATGAACTAGGTAGAGGGCTTCAGATGGAGATGTCTACTTAAGAGGCCTGCAGTTTCCCTGACCTTCACCCAGTCTGCAAGGTAAGGTTTGGCACTTAACTTTTGTTTTTAAAACTCAAATCATAGTCCATATTTACAAATAATTTATTCAGTTGTGCACATACTAATGAATGCCTACAGTGAATTAAACACTAGTTAAGGTCCTAGGGAGGTAGCAGCCAATGAAGCAGCCAGAATTTCACCTTTTCTTCTAAGATAGGAAGAAGGACTAGTTTCAGCAGAGAAGCAATGAAATCTACATGGTGAATAGACTGGAGGGAGGCAAAAGTGGAAGCATGTTACAAATCTTCCTTCAAGAAAATTAGAAAGAAAATCCCAGTAATGAGCTGGTAAAGCTCCTTAAATATAAATTAGCTTGAGGCTTTTTGCAATGTAGTAACTTAGGAGAAGAGATAATGGTGGTTTGCAAAAGGCTGATAGCTGTGGAGGTGGTAAGAAATAGCTCTAGTTTGGACATCTTTCAAAGGTAGAACTTAATAGATCTGATGATAGATTGACTTTCGGCATGAGTAACTGGGCTGTGGGTGGAGATAAGGAATTCAATTTTGTACATGTTAAGTTTGAAATACCTACTAGACATCAAAAATGGGATTTTTAAAGATGTAGAAGAAATAAGATTTATTTAGGAGGTTAGTAAAGAGAACATTTTAAGTACTGAACCCTGGGGCACACAAAAATTGAGAATTTGGGAAAAGGAGAAAAATGCCAGGTACAATGAGCTGGCTGCCAGGAAGCAGAACCAACAGCCAAGGGAAGAAGGGGTGTGCACTGCTCCTCTCAGGGAGTTAGCTGCCTCCTTCAGCCTGTGCTCCACTGGGCTACTGATCTGCGGTGGTCATTCAGTCAAAAAGGAGAAAAACCTCTCCTCTTACTCAGCTAAAAACTATTAGGGCCATAAACTTTGCTTTTTTTTTTTTGGAGAGGTTTTTGCTATAGGGCACGTACGCTCGCCAGCCAGACAGAGACAGAGAGATAGCGAGAAATCACTCCCTAGGGGGGATGGCCATGCCGCAATCCCTTCTCCTCCATTTTCCTCTCAGGATCTTGGGCACCACGCACACGTGCCCTGCGTGAGTTTTAAGCCATCGGGTCCGGGACGTGAACCATGTTCGACTACATGGGAGTCCAGTGACATAGCCATTATGCTAACTGCTGGTCCCAGGGCCATAAACTTTTCTGAAGATCCCTCACATGTATATAAATTACACAGATGGCTCATACATACACACACACACACACACACACACGAGGTATCTACTAACATAGATTTTTGCCAATCTGTCAAATGGAAGGAATGCCTCTCTCTCAGGGTTGCTGTGAGGATGAAATAAAAGAATCCAATTAAGGCATTTAGCTAAGTACATTTGGGACACATCTGTGTGCGTAATACATAAGAGCTGTCACTACTGGTAGCAGTGGTGCTTTGCCACAGAACAGCAGACCACACATGCTCTGCAGCACTGGTCACCTGGGACTTTTCTAGAAACCTCAGTCGTCTATATAGTCACTTGTTTTAGTAAAACAATTGTTTTCCTGTGGCCTAAGAACAGTCCTCTTCTTTCTTTTTTTCTTTTTCTTTTTTGGAGAGGTTTTTGCTATACGGTGCGTGCGCTCGCCAGACAGACAGAGAGAGACATAGAGACAGAAAGCGAGAAATCACCCCCCAGGGGGGATGGTCACACTGCAATCCCTTCTCCATTCTCCTCTCGGGATCTTGAGCATGCACGCACATGCACCCGGCGTGAGTTTTAAGCCACTGGGTCTGGGACGCGAACCGCGGTTGACTACGTGGGAGTCCAGCAACATAGCTATTACACTAATTGCTGGTTCCCTTTTTTATCTTTTTTTTTTAGTCCTCCTCTTTCTTAAGATATTACAGTTCCTACCTCCTCACTGGCACAAAAACTAGAACATATATATTTACAAGTCATTCCAGAGAGAGAAAGACCCTCCTACTGAGAAATACCAAGTAACATTTTATGCCTGGCAAGTAGAACTACAAATTTCATCAGTTTCACTGCCTCTATGTGGGAGGGAAAGCAGATAAAAAAAAAGGCAGAGGCTGAAAAGCCGTTCTTATTTTAGGGCAGTTGAACCCAGGTTCACACAATGCAGACACCATGAAATACAAGTACATCATTCAGCAATGACTTAAGGTTTGGTCCATGCCTATAACATCCAAGACTCAAGCTATTGTTTATTATATACTTACTTTTGTCTTAGGCTACCAGAACCTACAATAGCTCTCCAGATACTTAATCCTGAGGAGGCCTAGACCTTGTCTTTTTTTTTTTTTTTTTTTTTTTTTTTTTTTTTTTTTTTAAGAGGTTTTTGCTATAGGGTGCGTGCACTTGCCAGAAAGAGAGACAGAAAAATGAGAAATCACCCCCCAGGAGGGATGGCCATGCTGCAATCCCTTCTCCTCTCAGGATCTTGGGCACACACACTCACGCCTGGTGTGAGTTCAAGCCACCAGGTCCGGTACTCGAACTGCAGTCGACTACATGGGAGTTCAGCGACATAGCCATTATGCTAAATGCTGGTCCCCTAGATCTTGTCTTCTGAGCATTGCTAAGGACTTAACTATTGTAAAATAAATAAGTCTATGTAATATTTAATGCACTAAACACATAGCAGGTACATTTAAAAGTTAGCTGTTGATACTAAATACACACGAAATAAAAATTCTTATTCAAATAACAATATCTGTAGGTATCAGAGTATCATCTCATAAATTACTTTCTACCTGCATCTCATCAATAACACATCAAAATTATACTTCCCCCCCAAAGTGATACAGTTGAAACATTAATCCAACATCTATTCCTAATCTATTTTTCAGACAGGGTCTTGCTATGTCATGATCCTGCCTATGCCTGTTAAGTAGCTGGGATGACGGGCATGCCCCACATCTGGCTCTTTCAGACAGGGCCCTGCTATAACAGCCAGGCTGGCCATGAGTTCATGATCGTCCTGCCTCAGACTTCCAAGTACCTGGGACTACAGGTGTGTACCAGTTATTAGGGTGGGCAGGGAGTTGACCGTGGGCCTTTTGTGTGACCATAGCCTGTGGAGTAGCAGTATCTACCAGCGGGCATTACCATGGTGGTACCCAATACTTATTTTCACATAAGGGCATTTTCTATTTCTACTTTGCACTTTTTTTTTTTTTTTTTTTTTTTTTTTTTAAATAAGGCTTTTACCACAGGGCACGTGAACTGGCTGGAGATAGATGGAGAGAGAGAGTGGGAAAGTGAGAAATCACTCCCTAAAGAGGATGGTCACATTGCAATCCCTTTTCCTCCATTCTCCTCTCAGGAGTTTTGGGCGCTTGCACACACGTGCCCAGTGTGATTTTAAGGTACTGGCTCCATGTCTCAAACCACAGTTGACCACACCTTAACCACTATATCACCTGCTGGCCCTGATTAATTTTTTTAATATCATAAATTTCCTGTGATGTTCTCATAGCAAATATAGTTCACATTTTACTTAGCATAACATGATTTAAAATACAAGGTTTACTTCACACCAAAATAATTTAAAACTACTCTGATATATCAAGATACTCAGTATCTTCTACATCACTGGTAAGAATAGAACAGAAAAATGTGGCAATTATCTAGCAAAATTAAATGTAGCAATCTCACTTCTGAATCAATGTAGGAAAATATGAGAAGATTTTAAGTATTAGGTTTTACACTCTAGGATCATTTATAACAAAAGTGTGTAAACAACAATCATTCATCAGGAAGGGAGTAGCTGAATAAATCATGGTATCTATAAGGAATTGATTACAAGGATACTATACAAAGGAAAGAAAAATACCTCTATATATTGGTTTGGAATGATAGTACAGATATGTGAAAAAGTTAAGGTGAAAAGTACATAACTTATTATTTATCTAACAAAGGGAAATTATATATATATATTCCATTTCTTATATGAACAGAATGTATGTATATATTCTGTTCATATAAGAAATGGAATTTTTGGGACCAGCAGTTAGCGTAATGGCTATGTCGCTGGACTCCCATGTAGTTGACCACGGTTCGCGTCCCGGATCTGGTGGCTTAAAACTCACGCTGGGTGCATGTGCGTGCGTGCGTGCCCAAGATCCCAAGAGGGGAACGGAGGAGAAGGGATTGCGGCATGGCCATCCCCCCTGGGGGGGTGATTTCTCGCTTTTTGTCTCTCTGTCTCTGTCTGGCGAGCACACGTGCCCTATAGCAAAAACCTCTCCAAAAAAAAAAAAAAAGGAATTTTTAAAACATTACCAAAGAGAAAGGGAAAATACAGGACTGGATGACAGAATTAGAAATTTAACTTCTTTGAATATTATCTTGTTTCAGTATATTCAACTTCAGCAGTGTAAGTACTTACACAATTAGAAAATCAAATGAAAAAATTTTGAAGTATAATAAATACAATTAAAATAAACTAACCAAGGGACCAGATGGCATAATGGTTATGCCGTTGGACTCCCACATAGCTGACCACGGGTCAAGTCCCGGACCTGGAGACTTGAAACTCTCTGGGTGCGTATGCATGCATGCACAAAGTTCTGAGAAGAGAATGGAGAAGGGATTACAGCGTGGCCATCCAACTAGGGCGTGATTTCTTGCTTTCTGTCTGTCTCTATCTCTGAGCATGTGCACACTAGAACAAAAAAAATCTTTTTTTTTTTTTTTTTTTTTTTTTTTTGTGCCCAGTGGCAGAACAATACAGGGAAAAACTATTCCAAGTATCTGAAAAAGAGTAATACGGAGCTGTCCCTGTAGCCCAGCAGTTAAGGAGGCCAGGCCCACCTGCCTGGACTTGAAAAACATGCCAGGCATGTGCATGTGTATGTGTCCAAAATCCTGATGGGTCGGAGTAATGTAGGGAAAAGGATCACAATGTGACGGTGCCCCACTGGGGGAAACTTTCTTTTTCTAGCAAGCACACATATCCTCTGGCAATTTAAAACAAATTTGACTAAATGTCTCTTTTGGTTTATTACATAAAGATAGTTGCCAAAAAGAAATTAAAATTTTTTAGTCATCATGCTGGTATTCCGAAACTTTTCTGCATACGTTTTAAGATAACGTGAATAATTACATGATACTCTAATTCTTGCAGTTCCAGGGTCATTAAGAGTGGTAGTTATTAGCATGAAAAAAAAAAGGAAGCAGAAATGTTAACACAGACTAGGTTAAGTTAAACACCTGTGGTCTTGCATCTGAACTGGTAACCAATACAAATTTAGTCATGACGTATTTGGTCTCTAAAAATATGTTTTTCTATGTCCACTGAAAAGGTCCAGAAATAATGACCAAACTACTCACAATGAGTACCCCAGTCCACAGAGTACAATCTTGGCAAAATACCTAATTTCAAGTATAAGATAGGAAATATACAAGATAAAATGAAAACATCTAGTCATGCTAAAAAACATACTTTAAAATCACCTCATAAATCAAAGAAGAAATTTGAAGGGAATTCTTTTTTTTTTTCTTTTGATGTTTTTGCTATAGGGCGCATGTGCTCGCCAGACAGACAGAGATAGACAGAAAGAGAAATCATCCCCCAGGGGGGATAGCCATACAATCCCTTCTTCATTCTCCTCTCGGGATCTTGGGCACGCACGCACACATGCCCGGCGTGAGTTTAAGCCACTGGGTTCAGGACTCGAACAGTGGTTGACTTCATGGGAGTCAAGCGACATAGCCATTACGCTAACTGCTGGTCCCTCTCAAAGGGAATTTTCAACAGAATGAAAACACTGTTTCAGAATTTATGGGACACCACTAAATTAATACTTAGGGAGAAACTTAGGGTATTCAATATGTAAAAAAAAGAAAAAATCTTAACTACCACAATTTCTACCTTACAGAACTTAAGTAAAACAATAGCAAATTAAATCCAAAACAAAAGGAAGGCAATAATTTCTATCAATGAAATAGAAAACCAGTAGAGAAAAATCAATGAAAACAAAAGCTGGTTCTGGAGAATGTTGATAAAATTGTTAAACCTTTGTTAGATTGATCAGGAATGAAGGGAGGGAGACACTAGTAGTGCAGTATAATTGCAAATACCCAGGATGTCTCTTCCACAGAGAGAAAATAAATCCACTTCGACTGGAGTATCTAAGGAGGCATACTGGAATCCCCCATGGAAATTTTTTCTGAAACAGATGCAGGATGTCAGCATGGAGAACATAACAGAGATCTCCGGAGAGAGCAGCAGAAGCCAGGAGAGACTCCCCATTTCTGAGAAAGGATGAGATCCCAGTAACCCCCACCATGAATGACTGAAATCATAGGTAAGATCAAAAAAGAGACATTACAATGGATACTACAAAAATATAAAATAGCTGTAGAGACCACTATGAACGCCAGCTAACTAGAAAACCTATACAAAACAGATGAATTCCTGGGCATACACTACCAAGACTAAACTATGAGGAGAGAGAAAACTTGAATAGACTAATGAGATTCAGTCAGAAATAAAAATATCTCAACAAGGAAAAGCCCAGGACTTGATGGCTTTACTGCCTAATTCTATAAAACTTTAAAAGAAGTATAATAAAACCAACTCTCCAGAGAAGTAAAGGAGGCAACCCCAAGGGCAAAGCAAAGTCCAAGAACAAGTCAAAGGCAAGCACAAGTCCAAGCAAAGGGCCAAGTCAGAGTTCAAGGCTGAAGTACAAAAGCCAAGGTCAAGGTCAATATCAAGGTCAGGTTCAATGCCAGGTACTAAAGTCAAGTTCAAGATCAAGTTCAATGAACTTGATATATTCACCTTGCTCCAAATGATAAGATTGTATCCTATATAATACATTTACACCAGAGTTACTAATATCAGGAATTCAAGAGCTCACATCACTACAGATTACACAGATTGTAAAAGAAATATGTGACAGAAAAATAAAATCCTTGAATCATATAATCTACCACAGTTTACTCAAAAAGAAGTGTGAGTAGTGTTTTAAAAGAATTTTCTTTAATTTGAGCAGAGAGAGTGTAAGGGACAGTGAGAGAGGAAGTGACAGGTCTAGTACTTGAAACACAGTTGGCTATGTGGGAGTCCGGTGCCCTAACCATGCCACCTGGCAGCCCCAGTCTGAGTATTAAAGAAACTGAATATGTAGATAAACCCTTTCAATAAAAACCAACCAACCAAAAGGTTCATACAAATTCAAAAGTGAATTCTATCAAATATTTAAAAATACTACTAATTCTACACAAATCCTTCCAGAAAATATAAGGAGAGAGCATACTTCCCATAATTCATGGAGGCCAGCATTATCCTGATACCAAAACCGCAGACATTATAGGAAATGAAAATTATAGCCTTTTTTCTCATGAACATAGGAGCAACAGTAATGAAATGAAGGCATTTCTTGAAGGACACAAACTACCAAGTGTGACTAAAGAAGGGACTGAATATTCAAATAGTTCTATTATCTATTAAAGAAATTAACATCACAATTCAAAACCTTCCCAGAAAACTGAAATCCTATATAATTTAATTGATAAATTCTAACATTTTAGGGAGAAATCATGAAATTTCTTTACACTCTCTTTCAGGAGGATGAGGTAACACTTTCCAACCCATTTTATGAGACCAAAATTACTTTAATACCCTAATCAAACATTAAAGGAAAACTATAGACCTTACTATCCCTCATGAACACAGACTGAAAAATACTTGTAAGCCCATAACCTCTTCTAACCAAAGAAAACATCAGATAAATTCAAATTAAAGAACATTTTGGACCAGCAGATGGTGTAATGGTTTTATCACTGGACTCCCACATAGTGGACTGAGCCTTGAGTCCTGGACCTGATCGCTTAAAACTAGTGTGCACGTGCATGCACAGAGAAGAGATTGCATGATGGCCATCTCCCCTGAGGGTGATTTCTCACTGTCTGTCTGGTGAGCACATGCACCCTATACAAAAATCTCTCAAAAAAAACAAAAAAATTCTGACAAATTACCTGATCAGAACTCCTCAAAATTGTCAAGATCACTAAAAACAAGAAGAGTCTGAGAAACTCAGTCTAGAAGAGACTAAAGAGATAAGGTGACTTATTTTATATGGTATCTTGGATAGGATCCTGAGATAGAAAAAGAACATTAAATAAAAACTAAGGAAATCTGAATAAACCATGGTCTTTAGTTAATAATAATGTATCAATATTAGTTCATTAGTTGGCCAGGACTTCCAGTACTGTGTTGAAAAGGAACAGAGAAAGTGGGCAGCCTTTTCTTGTTCCAGTTTTTAGTGGGAAAGTCTTCAGCTTTTCCCATTCAGTATGATGTTAGAGACGGGTTTGTCATACATGCCTTTTATTGTGTTGAGAAATGTCCCTTCTAGGCCGATTTTGCTGAGTCTTAGTCATGTTGTATTTGATCAAATGCTTTTTCTGTATCGATTGATATGATTGCATGGTTTATATCGTTCCTTCTGTTAATGTGAGGTATTCCATTTATTGTTTTGTATATGTTTAGCCACCTTTGCATCCCTAGAATAAAGACTACTTGGTGTGGTGTATAATCTTTTTTTAAGAATTATTTTTTAATTTTTTTTAACTTGACTAGAGAGAGGGAAAATGAATAAGCAAGCTGCCAGGTCCAGTACTCGAACTGTAGTCAGCCATGTGGGAGTACAGCACTTTAAACACCATGCCACCTGGCCCTGGTGTATAATCATTTAAATGTGTTGTTGGATACAATTTTCTAGTGTCTTGTTGAGAATTTTTGCATCTGTATTTATCAGGGATATTGGTCTGAATTTTTTTTTTGTTATGTTCTTGTCTATTTTGGGGAAGAGGGTGATGGAGACTTCATAGAATGAATTTGGGAGGGCATCTTCCTTTTGGATCCTTAAAAAAATTGGGTCTTTGGAAAAGTCATCATGCATTTTTGCATAGAAAAACACAGGGAAAATATGTCACGACTTTTCTGATGACCCAATAGTTTGAATAAAATTAGGGTTAGCTCTTTAAAAGTTTGTAGAACTCAGAAGTGAAGCCACCAGAACTTGAGCTTTTCTTGGCTGAGAGACTATTTATTGCTGAGTCAATCTTATTGCTTGTTACTGTTCTGTTCAGGCTTTCTATATCTTCTGGAGTCATTCTTGTGGAATGTGTCCAGAAATTTGCCCATGCTGGTTATAGTTTTACTTTTGATTCTGTAAAGGCTTGTTTTATGCCCTATCACGTCTTTGAAAATGTTCCATGTGAGGGTGAGGAAAATGTATTTTGTGGTTGTTGAGTGAAAAGTTCTATAGATGTCCATCAAGTCCATTTGATTTATGGTATGATTTAGATCCTGTATCCCTTTTCGGTTTTTGTCCAAATGATCTGTCCAGAGGAGACAATTGGGTGTTGAAATCTCCAATGGTTGGTGTGTTACAGTCTTAATTCTTGAAGAGCTGGTCTAGTGTTGGTAAATTCTTTTTGTTTGAGAATGATTTTTTCTTTCCATTTGAAGGATAATCTTGCCAGGTACAGTATTTTCTTTTAGCATTTTTAATATGTCTTCCCATCTTTCCTTGCTTGCATTGTTTGAGTTGAGAGATCAGATGTTAGCCCGATAGGACAGCTTTGTAAGTAACTTGACATTTCCCTCTTGCCATTTTTAGAATCTCTGATTTTCACAAATCTGGCCATGATGTGCCATGGAGAGGATCTTATATGGATTTGATCTGGCATTGTTTGTATTTCCTGAACTGGATGTCCGAATGTTTTTCTAGGTTTGGAAAGTTTTCTGCAGGTATGTCAAGGAATAGATTTTCTATGCCTTTATCAGATTCTTCATCTTCTAGAATACCTGTTATTCAGATATTTAGACATTTAATGGTACCTGGAATTTCCTAAATGTTGACCTCAATTTTTTTTTTCATTATTTTTGGTGCTTGGATTAAATTGGAGGTTTTGTCTTCAAGGTCAGAGATTTATTCTTCTGCATGGTCTAATCTGCTGTTAATACTTTTGAGGGAGGTTTTGAATTCCTGCATCATATTCTTTACCTCCAGATTTTGATTGATTCATTTTTAGGGCATCTATTCACTTTATGAAGTTCTTTCAAGTTATGGATTTTTTCACCTCCTGAAAATGGTCATCTCTTTTCTCCTGCATCTCATTGAGTTTAAATATTCTGAATTCTTTTTCTGACCTTTCAGTGACTTCCTGTTTTATCCATTGTGGTTGAGGAATTATTGTGTTCTTTGGAGGAAGGGGGTATTTCCTGGTTTTCTCATATTTCTTGAAGCTTTGCTACAATTTTTAATCATCTGGTAGCTACTCACTTCTTGCTGCTTTGGAGTAGATTTATATAGCTGTGTGCACCTGTGCAGCCCTTTGATCTGAATTAAGGTGCCCGTTTTCCTTCTCTTCTGTGGGTGGCAGTATGGTATCCATAGTGGGAGTTTGGGGTTCCTCTTTACAAAGAGGGATTTCTCTCCTTTTAGGCTGATGCGAGTGTGGGAGTGAACTCCTCCAGAGCCTTGGAGTGTTTAAATGTTTGGCGGCTATATACCTATCTGTTTGCAATGTGCAGGGGACTGAACTGGGAAGTGAGAATGTAGAGGTAGTATCCAGAATCACTCTGGTTACGCTTGCTTTCCCTCTGCTCTGCTCCTTCTTACTCTGTGGCTGCAGGGCCAGAGGTCACACCCTTACTGTCAGGAGGCCTGGAGTAAGCTCTTCTTCCAAGCTGAAATTTCAGAGAGGAGAGGCTGGGGGAGAATTCCTCAAGACCTACAGTTGGTTCCTTTCCCAAACTCTCTGGCCCTGATGTGGCTGTGGGCTGAGCTGGGAAGGCAAAATGTGAGGTAGTAGCATAGGCTGCACTAGCAACAGGCCTGGCTGCGGATGGACTCTTACCTTGCTCTGGCTGGACAGACGGAGTGTGGCGGCAGATGACACACCCAGCAGATGGAAAGTCCCTTCCTTCCCATCTCCTACCAGACCGGCCTGGTGTGAGTGGTGACTGAAGCACAGGCCTGGCTGGTCGTTCAGAGGTAGGGTGGCAAACATGGCTGGATGGAAGGTTCCTTCTTTCACAACTCCAATGAGATAGGCATGGGGCAGTGAATCCAGTCTCTTAACTGGAAAATTCAATCCGTTAACATTCAACATTATCATCAGTATTTGTGGACTTATTCTTACCATTTTGTTTATGTTCTCTTCTATTTCATTTTCCTGGTGTAGTATTCCCTGAAGTATTTCCTGAAGAGCTGGCCTAATTTTGGTAAATTCCTTTAGCCTTTGTTCATCTCAGAATGATTTTATTTCTCCTTCACATTTGAAGGATAATCTTGTTGGGTATAATACTCTAGGCTGAAATTGTTTTTCTTTCAGAGTTTTAAGTCTGTCTTCCCATTCTTGCTTTGCCTGCATTGTTTCAGTTCAGAGATCTGATGTTAGCCTAACAGGATAAACTTTCTAAGTAATTTAGAGTATGTCTTTGATTTTTATCTCTTGCTATGCTATGAAGAGGTTCATCCTATGTTGATTCTATTTTTATTCCCCATATGTTGTCCTCATTTTTTTGTTTATTTTTAAATTCTTTTTGGTGGTTTGCTCATCTGGTGATATATTCATTTCTTCCTAAATGTATGAGGTAGATTTTATTTTTTAAGAGAGATTTTTGCTATAGGGCATGTGCGCTTATCAGACAGAAAGCAAGAAATCACCCTTGGAGAAAATGGCCAAGCCACAATCCCTTCTCCTCCATTCTCTTCTCAGGATTTTGGGCATGCACACACGTGCCTGGCATGAGTTTCAAGCTTCTGGATCTGAGACTCGAACCACAGTTGGCCATGTGGGAGTCCAGCGACATAACCATTATACCATCTGCTGTTTCCGTGGAGTAGGTTCTTTCGTGTGTGTGGAGGGAGGGAACAGCTCTAGGTCCTAGAGTAAAGAGCTGTATCTTCCAGCTCAGGGCAGGGCTAGCGGAGCATGTATGTCATACATTAGAGGCGATGTGTTGTGGGTGGCATTGGATGGATCAAGTAACTGCTCCCAGGACTTGAGACTGATAAGAAGAATACAGCCCTGCCTTCTTGACAGACAGCAAGTAGGCTTTCAATTCCTCTGGCTCTGTTCCCTCCAAGCTGTGAAACTTGACTGTAGTTTGAGCCCTAACTGCTTGTTGGGGTGCAAGAAGGTGTAGGTCTTGCCAGCTTGGGGTGAGGGTAAGGTCTTTCCCACAAGGCTCCTTGCTCTTGTGCTTCCCTACAATGTGCATTAGCTCTGTCAGTTTCCTTAGTCTTCTGTGGGTGGGATAGCTGGACTCCATGGTGTTAACGTGGGGTTCGTTTTTCTCCTCCAGAAGGAAAATAGAAGGTGATGGGGGTGTCCTCTTGACTCCCCAACCACAACCTTTCAGGGCCAACACAACTCTTTGCATCTGGTACCTTTTCTGTCTTGGAGAGTGAATAAACCTTTTGTCTCTGCTCACTGAGCCTCTGAGTTCTTTCAGAGCCTGCCATCGGCCACTTTAACACCATGGAAGCCTACATCTTGTCCAGGAAGGTGGAGAGAGTTACCGACTCCGCTCAACTCTCTCCAGTGCTGGCCCCATTGAAGTAGATCCCCTTCCTCGCTCACCAAATGGACTCTCAATATTGGCGTGCCCCTGACTCCTTTTCCTCTCAGCTACAGGCATCCACCCCTACGTATTCTCACATCAGCCATACACATTTTCCCCCCTCACATTGGAATAACCAATGTGCTTATTTAGGACAAGCCCATTTTCTTTTCCTTATCAGTTGTAAACCACCATATAGCAGGTCTAGAAAGACATGCTTCCTCATAACCGAGTTTTTTTTTTTTTTTTTTTGGAGAGGTTTTTCGCTATAGGGCACGTGCGCTCGCCAGACAGACAGAGAGAGACATAGAGACAGAAAGCGAGAAATCACCCCCCAGGGGGGATGGTCACGCCGCAATCCCTTCTCCTCCATTCTCCTCTCGGGATCTTGGGCACGCATGCACTCGCGCCTGGCGTGAGTTTTAAGCCACCGGGTCCGGGACGCGAACCGCGGTCAACTGCGTGGGAGACCAGTGACATAGCCATTACGCTAACTGCTGGTTCCCAATAGCCGAGTTTTTGTTGACAGACTCAAATACAAATAGTTCTTTTTAACTATATAAAAACAAGATGCCAAAATATATAGACTTTAAACTTATGCTTAATATGAAATGTTTGAGCATTTTCCTTTAAATTGTTAATTCTGTCATTAGTTGTTCCAACCCTAAATTTCCATTCAATTTTTAGGTGAAACAAAGCAAAAAATATTTCAAAGGCACATAACAGAGATATCAGAGAGAGAGAAAAAAGCACTCCTGCTGACATGGTCATGCCACACTCTTGCCACAATCTCTTTTCCTCCATTTGTCTATTCTACTGGGGGATTTTGGACAAGCATCCACATGCCATTTTCCAAGCCACAGAGGCTGGGATTTGAACCGCAGTAGGGTCTTTCTAAGAGGAGTTCTTAACCACTGCACTGCATGTAGCCTGCCCGTGTTACGGTTTTAAGCCTGTGTATTTTCCAGTACAAGAATTTTGATTGACTTCAAGAAGTATTTCCAAATGGAATAATTCCCCAAGATTTATAAATAGACCATTAAAATGCCAGAAAGTTGTATTTTGAAGCCACATTAGATGGTATGTGTTTGTTTTTTTTTTTTTTTTTTTGGTCAGAAATTTTTGCTATAGGATGTGTGCGCTTAGCAGACAAAGTGAAAAATCACCTCCTGGGGGAATGGCCATGCTGCAATCCCTTTTCCTCCATTCTCCCTTCTGGATTTGGGCAGGGGCCCCTGCACACGTGCCCAGCATGAGTTTCAAGCCTCCTGATCTGGGACTCAAACTGTGGTCATCACATGGGAGTCCAGCACCTTAATCACTCTGCCACTTGCTGGGCCCAGTGTGTGGCCTTTGTAACTCAGTGGGTTTCTTAGATTACCAACCTGAGGGTGGAGCTCATTCATGAATAGGGCAAAGAAACCAGTTCCTATGACTGTGTTCAGCACTGATACCTCTGAACAAGAAACCACTCAGTTTGACTGAAGGTGTATTTTAAACCTATCTTTTATCTAGCTTTCTTTGCCTTTTTTTAAAAAAAAGTTTGCTACAGGATGCATGTACTCACTGGCAGCGAAAGTGAGAAAGCAACCCTTATCGAGGTTGGCCACACCACAATCCCTTCTCCTCCATTCTCCTCTCAGGATTTTGAGTGCACACACACATGTCTACACATATATTTCAAGCCGCTGGGTCCCAGACTCAAACCACAAAGTCAGCCACATGGGATCTGTTAGGCCGGAGGCCTGGGCAGCTTGGATGTAGGTGTTGGATGCCACGCAGCAGTCAGCTGATGCAACCCAGATCTAGTCTGTTGTCAGACTTGCACTGCACTCAGATCTAACCCGGATGTAGCACACGGCACCCTACCCTGCACTCGGCACCAGAACCTACCTGGCACGTAGTCTGATCTCCCCCAAACCATTACCGTACATGGACTGTTTCTACCTCTAAGACAGCCCCCCTCTCTATACCCTTATAAAAATCACTAAACCCCTCCCTAGGGTACGACTTCCCTGGCCCCCCGTCTCTCGGCGTCGGACCAGCAAACCTCTCCCAGGAGCGTTCCCAATAAAGGCTCGACATGTTTATTTCTTGCGTGTTCGGCCCATTCCTTACATTTGGCGCTGAAACCTGGGAGGAGTTGTGTGTCCTGCAGTCCCCTGGGAGTGGGGGGGCTCTCCTCCCTTGAACCAGGAACCTACCTGCCAACCACTGACTAGCCACCTGCCCTGGCCTCTGAGGGTAAGTTCACCTGCCCACGGTTTCCGGGACTCAAACCTCCGGATTTCCTGTCTGAAAACACACTTGTGTGAGGGTTCCGAGTCCTGGAGCTCGGTGATTGTGGAGAAGTCTCAATCCCCTGCTGCCTGTCCCTGTTCCACTCTGTGAGTGGAGAAAGGGATTTGGGATGCCTCTCCCTTTTCCGCTCACTTGAGTCGTGGACACAATGTCACCAAGCCAAAGACGCCTCTGGGCTGTCTGCCCCGTAACCTTACCAAATTAGGACTCGCTCAGGATCTCCACCGCAAGCGGCTGATACTCTGCTCCACTGTGGCTTGGACAACGGGTCAAATGGTCTCCTGAGGGGTCTTTTGATTACAATCCCCTCACTGATTTGGATAACTACTGCTGAAGGGTGGGCAAGCGCGGAGGCTCCATGTGTCCAAGCCTTGTGGGACCTGCGCTCCCGCCCCTCACTCTGCACACCCCCTCTGCTGCCCAAGTCCGTCTCACAGCTAGAACCCCACGTCTAAGACCAAACGTCTCCTAGAGGCCAAACTCCCTATAGACAAACCACCCAAAACGCTTACTCTCCTCTCCTTCCCGCACCGCCCCCCACCCCGGGCCCCCCCTTATTCCCGGTCCTACTTCAGCACCACCAGTCCCAGCCCTCCCTACCACTCCCCCACCTTCACCACCACTGCCTCCTCTCCTCCATGTCCTTCGCTCCCGTCCCCCCCCACCTGTCTCCAGTCAGTTTACATACCCGCTCACACTTACCCTTCTCCCACCCCTTCCCCCCAGTTCCAACCTCCTCTGTGCTCTCCAGGAAGTGGCAGAATCCAAGGGTATTGTCAGGGTCCACGTTCCCGTCTCTCTCCAACATCTACCTCAAATAGAAAGAGGACCTGGTTCTTCCTCTGCTAACCCCACGCTTTTCTCAAAGAGTTCCACTACCTCACTCAGGCTTGTGATCTTACTTGGCATGACCTCTATGCAATCCTTCCCCCACCCTTACTGTGGATGGGAGCGTGAGTCCAGGCTGCAGCCCGAGGACATGCCGACCAAGCCGGCCTGCTCGACCCAACTCTACCAGTCGGACAAGCGGCTGTTCCTACCACCAACCCCACTGGGACTGTCAGGGTGGATTGAGGCCCTCCCTGCCTCAAAGGAGACGGCTGACACGGTCGTAACCGTTCTCCTGGAGCGTCGTACCGCGCTCTGGCCTTCCATCCAGTCCGGCAACGGGCTGGCCTTCACTTCCAGAGTCGTCCAACTGGTCTCCGAATCCCTCAAAATCTGGAAACTCCATATTCCTCTATCGCTCCCAATGCTTGGGTAAGAGTGAAAGGGCCAATGGCCTTCTAAAGGGTTCTCTCACCAAACTCTCCCTAGAGCTCCGTCTGTCCTGGCCTGAGCTCCTCCCCCAGCCCTTACTCACTTGTGTGCACAAAAATCCCACGGGGTCTAAGCCCATTTGAAATCTTATATGGTAGGCCCTTTCTCATTAACCGTGAGCTCCCAACCCAGCCCTCCCTTCTAGCATCATACCTTCCTTATCTCTCTCTCCTCCACCAGCTGCTCCGTAAACATGCCAACCATGTCCTCCCAACCCTCACTCCGTCCACCTCAGTCTCAGAGTGCTCGCCCAGCCCTCTCCAGCTGGGTGACAGTGTGCTACTCAAAGAACTCCACCATCGCTGGTTAGGACCTCATTGGAGGGGACCTCATGCTGTCATCCTCACCACCTGTCACCGCCAGCAGCCAAGCTTTTGGGACAACCCTCTTGGTACCATGTCTCTCGCCTCAAACGGGCACCCCCTTCTAGCCCCTGGAAGTCTCAGGTTTTGGGACCCACAAAACTTCATCTCACCAGGTTTCCCCCCACAAGCTCCTCATTCTCCTACACCTCCTCTTCCTCCCCCAGGGGGGCCCAACCTCTAGGGCCTCTTTTCACTGGCATTTTTATATACAAGAGTCCTGATGTCTGCAGGTCACACCCACACCCACTTTCTAGCCATTGGGGACTGCCGACCACAGAGCTGCCAGTCACAAATCTCCATTCCTGTATCCTTTGAAAAAAATGCACTCAGTTGCCGAGGGATGGTCTAACCTGGCCCTTTGCTTTACCTTTGATCAGACCAAAGAATCCCCTCACAATTCGTGAGTGTCCTTTCAGTACCTGCCGTGTTCATGTCATGCAACTAGACTCCCACAACAAACTACATGACACCTTCTTACCACCAAAGGTCGAGGCCAGCTCTACCTCAACATCAAAGGCCCTTGGGATGATAGGTGGGTAAAAGGAATCTGGTAAAAAGTCTATACCTGCCCCACCAATTCGTCCCCATCAGGAGCCATCCAGATCTACTGGACTTACACAAGAGTCGTCCCCGAAACCATCGGCCAACTAAAAGACCAATCAACAAACATTCGGGACCATGAAGTTTCCCTAAATCAACAGATACATGCTGGTAAGATGGACCCATGTTCCTGGCTATTCTTAGTCCAATAGGGAGTCCTCCTACTCAACTCCACAGGGACTGGAAATTTCTCAGACTGCTTTCTCTGTGCCGCCCTAGGCCAGGCTCCCCTCACTGTGTTCCAATAACGCGCTTCCCAAATGTGTCCTATACACCTCACAGCCCTCCTTTAGCCTCTCCGAAACATCTCACTGTTCAGAAATACAGGCCAACTAAATCAGCGTGTTACACCGACAACGCCTCATCGGCTCCTTTGGACACCTTGTGTAATCAGTCCGTCCCAGTCTTTTCTCTCTGCACCCCTCCAGGCACTTTTTTTGTGTAGTGGCACCCTAACCAAACTAATCAACTCCTCTTCCCCTTTGCCTGTCTCCCAGTAACCCTAGTCCCACAGCTAACCCTCTACGGTCAGGCTGAATTCCTCTTGCTGGCCTCCCCCTCTTCTACGAACTCCCACACCAAAGGAGTGGCCTTCCTTCCCGTCACAGTAGGCATGTCACTAGCGCCCTCCCTTGTAGCCACTGGAATTGGGGGTGGGGGCGCATTAGCCTACAGTGTCTCCACCTCCTGGGACCTAGAGGAAAAACTCCAGTTAGCCACTGAGGCTTTGGCTGCCCTCCCTGGCCGCCTTCCAGCGACAAATCACCTCAGTTGCCCGGGTAGCTCTTCAAAACCGATGTGCCTTAGACGTCCTCATGGCAGAGAAAGGGGGCACCTGTCTGTTCCTCAGGGAGGCATGCTGCTACTACATCAACGAGACGGTCTGGTTGAATAAAACATCGCTGTTCTCAGCCATCTAAGCGAAGAACTATGGCGCCAGCAGCAACAGCCCACTTCTCTTTACCGAGACTGGGGGCAATCTACCCTCATCACCTGGATTGCACCTCTTTTAGGACCGTTAATTCTTATCTGCCTTCTCTTCATGCTTACACCCTGTTTCCTCAGGTTCTTCCAAAGCTGAATCCAAGAAGTTTCCTGGGCGGCTGTCAACCAAATGCTCCCCCATCCCTAGACTTACGTTCCCACTGAGCCCTTGACCCCTAACTTCCTATCTTCACCCCAACTCAGCAGGAAATAGTTAATGATTGAACAGCGATCAGCTTGGATGTAGGGGTTGGACACCACGCCCCAGTTGGCTGATGCAACCCGGATCTAGTCCGTCATCAGACCTGCACTGCACTCAGATCTAACCCGGATGTAGCACATGGCACCTTACCCTACCCAGCACTCAGCACCAGACCCTACGTGGCACAGCAGTCTGCTCCCCGCTAAACCTTTACCATACGTGGACTGTTTCTACCTCTAAGACAGTCCCCCCTCCCTATACCCTTATAAAAATCGCTGAACCCCTACCTAGGGCGTGACTTCTCTGACCCCCCCCTCTCTCTGTCAGGCCAGCCAACCTCACTCAGGAGCATTCCCAATAAAGGCTCTACATTTCTATTTCTCGGGTGGTTGTCCCATTCCTTACAGGATCTAGGCTCATTAATCACCACGCCACTGACTGGCTGCTATCTAGTTTTCTTTTTGCTATTGGGGCAGCTAGCAGCAAAGTAAAAACTTGGTAAATTTATTTTTTGTTAGTATTAATACATCCCTTAAGTGTGTCATTCACCTTTCATAAAGTCTTAAAAGAGGCAATAAAAATTGTAAACCATTTAGAAGCTTCTGCATATCAATCTAGGGCATCCCTAGATGAGCCTAAATTGGGAGCTCCCGGTTTTAATTACAGGTTTTTTGTTTGGTGTTTTTTGTTTGTTTGTTTGTTTAACAGATGACTGTTAGGATACTTTAATCATTTTTCTTTATAACTGAAACTCTGGGGATTCAAAATTAACATCCTTGCCCATGAGCTTCTTGTAGACACCAGAACTCCTTGCACTCCACATTGTTCTGCTGCACTTCAGGGCACGTGTGCTCACCAGAAAGACAGAGAGAGACAGAGAGATAGAAAGTAAGAAATCACCCCCCAGGAGCGATGGCCACACCACAATCCCTTCTCCATTCTCCTCTCAGGATTTTGGGCATGCACGCACACGTGCCTAGTGTGAATTTAAGCCACCAGGTCTGGGACTCGAACCATGGTCAGCTACATGGGAGTTCAGCAACATAGCCATCACACTAACTGCTTGTCCCTCCAGGTGAACCTTGAAGAGTCAGCTGCTTTTCCAGTTTCACGTGAACCTCTTGCCCACAATTTCTGTTGGAAAGACCAAGTCCTCCAGGATCACATCGTGCATGGATGTCAGAGTCTGGTTCCTGGAGTGCTTCTACTTAATTTTCATACGGTTCTTCAAGTTGGTTTAGGCAGAATTCTCCTCTGAGCAATAAAGACCATGTGCTTCCCATTGACCCCTTTCTCCATTTTTGCATACTAGCCGTGCCTGGATTTTCTGGAAGGACTTCAGTTGAGGGACAGGAACAAAGATTATGATAGATGGTGTAATGGCTATGTTACTCGACTCCCTTGTGGTCAACTACAGTTTTAGTCCCAGACCTGGTGACTTAAACTCACACCAGGTGTGTGTGTGTGTGTGTGTGTGTGCGTGCATGCCCAAGATCCCGAGAGGAGAATGGAGAAGAGATTGCAACATGGCCATCCCCCCTGGGGTGGGGAGTGATGTCTCACTTTATGTCTCTGTCTCTTTCTGGCGAGCACATGCACCCTATAGCAAAAACATCTCAAAAAAAAAAAAAAAAAGATTATGATAGCTTTCCAACTACCATCCACTTCAATTTCCTTGGCTGCGGTGACGTTTAGCTCACTGAGCTGCGCCGTCAAGTCCCAGTTCATCTCCAGCTCCAGCAGAGCCTGGGAGATGCTCAACTCGAACTCGCCTGTCCGGCTTCTCACAGTTGAACTTCACTATCTTGGCACTGGAGCTGAACATCCCTGTCCCTTGGTGAGCACCGCTGAGAAAGAGCTAATTACAGCTTTTAAAGAGTAATGTCTTTCATACAGAATGTTCACAGAATGGTTGTAGCAACCTCAAATGGAGCTACTAAGATTTTGCCACTTTTGTAAATAAACATAGCTCTAGGAAGGTCGAGTACTCAGATCTTTAGAATTAGGAATTCCATTTTTACATAAATTTGAGTCATTTGAAGCCAAGATAAAAGCATAAGGGGAAAATGATGGCTTGGGCTCTGAGATTCCCTTGACTGATTTAACTAATGATCTTTCCCTAAGTATGCAAGAAAAATAAATTAGGACAATAGAAAACAAAATCCCTTGCAAATTTCCAAAAGCCTTTTGCTCACCCCCCAACAGTAAAAGCTAACTTCCAGTTTTTTTCTGACCCAGCCTGACAACTGGATCCAATCCAGCTAAGTAGTGGATCCGATCTGATCCTAGGCCCAGTCCAATTGCTGCTGCAACTCTTAACCTCGTTCAGACGCAAACTAAAATGGAGAGGTCTAAACGCAAGTCTGTGGAGCTCAGTCTGAGAGAGAACTTACCTACTAACCCCAGTTGCTGTGAGAGAGCAATGGACAGGGAAGGTCCTGCCAGGTAGCTTTCTTGGTCACTCAATGCTCCTGAGGGTCGCTGGTTCAGATCACACTTCTGATACCAACCAAAATTGTTAAAAACAAAACAAAACAAAACAAAAAAACCTTCAGACAAATCTTGGACCTAGCAGGTTACATGGTGATTAAGGTGCTGGATTACCACATGGCTGACCATGGTTTGAGTCCTGGACCCAGCAGCTTGAAAATCATGCTGGGCACATATGTGCATGCCCCAAATCCCCAGAGACATTTGGAGGAAAGGGATTGTGACATGACTCTCTCTTCTGGGATTCAATTTCTTACTTTCCCTTTCTCTATTTCTCTCCGGCAAGCACACATGTCCTATGGCAAAAATCTTTATTTTTTTTTAAATATCAAATACTTTAGACAAATATAATTTAGCAGTTGAATTGAGCAAAAAATTATTCAGAATCTGGAAACCCCAAAATGGCTTCTGAGGAACTCCAAAGTGCCAGGGGTCCAGTAGTTTTATGGGCAGAAAAAGGGAAGTGACACAAAACAAGTGGGGGAAGAGAGTAGAGAAGCAGCTGGATTGGTATCAGCTTGGTATTTTCCTCTATGAACATGGTTTAAAGGGTAAGTCGTCTGTGACAGACAGAAGCATGGCTGCTATGACTGGCCATGACTTAGCAATTTGTCAAGGCAGCAGACTCCTAAGTGAGGTTGTGGTATATGTGTATGGGTGCCTTCTCAGGCCAATATAGTTTGGTTCAACAGTAAGTGGGCTGCCAACAGATGAAGAATGACTTGAAAAATTAAGACTGTCTTGGTTTTCCACAAAGACCTGATCAGAATAAATCATGGTGTTAGAAAATGATGCTGAGGGCTAGTTTAGGCTGCTGGATCCCACATGGCCAACTACACGGTTGAGTATCAGATTCAGTGGCTTGAAAGACATCAGACATGTGTATGTACATACCCAAAATCTAGAGAGAAGGGACTGCAGTGTGGCCATGTCCCTGAAAGCAGGAGATGCTTTCTGACTTTCTCTAGCTTGCTCTCTCTCTTGCGAATACACATCCCCTCTGGTAAAAAAAAAAAAAAAAAAAAAAAAAAATTTAGAGGTCAGCAGGTGGTATGTGATTAGGGGACACTGACTCCCACATGGCTGACCTCAGTTCAAGTCCTAGAGCTGGTGGCTTGCTTTCTCACTTTCCCTTCCTCTCTCTTGTCAAATTAAAATAAGTAAATAAATAAAGATAAATAAAATAATTCTTAAAAAATTTTTAATGTTGCTTGGAGAAAAAAAGATGACAATTTTTTTTTGAGAGGTTTTTGCTATAGGGCGCGTGCACTCGCCAGAAAGACAGAGAGAGACAGAGATTGTGAGAAATCACTTCCTAGGGGGAATGGCCACACTGTAATCCCTTCTCCTCCATTCTCCTCTCGGGATCTTGGGCACGCACACACATGTGCCCGGCATGAGTTTAAGCCACCCGATCCGAGACTCGAACCGCGGTTGACTATGTGGGAATTCAGTGACAGCCATTACGCTAACTGCTAGTCCCAGAATCTTGAAAGCTCTGCATTTTGGTTACTATTATAGTTTCTATCTCCATGTAAATCACCTGGCCAAGCACTGCATTCTGATCACACTGACTTCTTCCATTTAAAGAGGGATAAATAGAAGACCCCCACATGGCCTGGATTTGGGGAGGAAGGGCTGTTTCCATCTTCAGTGACCATTGCCCAGTTCCTGCAGTCCCAGAGACAGAATGAGCTGCTGATCCTCACAAATCTCTGCCCAGCCTGGAGGGGGAGAGAAGAGTGTCCTTTGGCCCACATCCCATGTAAATTGGACTATCACCTTACATTCTACCTGTCCAGCTCAGCCCCCAGTCCATTGGGAGCAGAACGATTTTGGTGAGCAGGAACCAAACACTTAAAGATAGTGAGGCTTTAGAGGAATTCTCCCCCCACAACACTTACCAGCAGTAAAAAGAGAGAAAGAAACTCCTCTCTGAAGATCTGAACCTGAAAATCCCACTGTGGGTACCACACCCCAAACCATAGTAGAGGAGGGAAACTGTCACAGAGCTAACTCACACCACAGGGAAGCACATGAGCACACAGCTATGGAAATCTATTCCAAAAAAGTAGAAAGTGAGTTATCACCAGATGACTAAAAATCAAAGCAGAGTCTCAAGAAATATGAGAAAACCAAGAAATAACATCCCTCCCCCCAAAAGGAATGCAATAACTCCATCCCAACAAAAAATAAAACACCAAAGATTACACACGTGTCAGAAAAAGAATTCAGGTATCTACATTTGCTGTCTGCTATTATGGCTTCCAGTCTTTCGGTTTCTGCCATAAAGTGCAGACATTTGGTGTCTCTTGAGTGAGGATATATTATAAAATGTCTTTCATAGTCTGGCTTGCTTTGCTTAGCATTACACCTTCTGTATTCATCCATTTTGTATCAAATGGAAGAATTTCTTTTTTCTTTTTTTCTTGTGGCTGAGTAGTATTCCATAATGTATATGTGCCACATGGAGAAAGTGACCATAGCATTGACAGGGAGAAGCTTAAGAAAAAAAAAAAAATTAACAGACATAAGAATGGAAACTCATTGTGTATGGTAATATCTTTGACTTGCTTAACATGAGGTATACTTATGTTTTGTGAACCCATATCATACATTGTAAAGATGAACAATGATTACATTTTTTCAAAAAAGAATTCAGAATATTCTTCATAACAAAACTCAATGAAATGCAAAAGAAAACAGACAACCAATTCGAGGAGATGAGAAAAATCCTTTCATGACCTGAAGGAGGAATTCTATAAAGAGATAAATGCCCTGAGAAGAATCAAACAGATAAAGACTATGTTGCAGGAAATTAAAACCTCGCCTGAAAGTATGAACAGCAGAGGAGACCGTGCAGAAGAAAGAGTCTCTAACCCTATAGGTAAAACCTCTAGTCCAAGCAACTGAATATAGTCCAAGCAACTGAAAAGAATGGGAAAATAATGATTAAAAATGACAGAGCCAGCAGATAGCATGGAGGTTAAGGCAGCTGGATCCCACATGGCCAATTCCACAGTTCGAGTTCTGGACCTGGCTGCTTGAAAATCACCCCAGAGAAAGTATGTGCATGCCCAAAAATCCCAAAAGGAGAATGGAAGAAAAGGGATTATGATGTGGTCATCACTCCTGGGGGGTGATCTCTTTCTCTCTCCCTCTCTGTGTCTCTCAAGTGCATACACCCTGTAGAAAAACACTTAAAAAATGAGGCAAACAAAAGGTAAATCCTAGACACTATTAAACAGCCAAACATACACATAATAGATATTCCAGAAGATGAGACAGGTAAAGGCATAGGAAATCTCTTTCATGATTTATTTGCTGAGAACTTCCCAAATTTAGAGAAATATACAGATATCCAAACCCTGGAAATACAAGGGACATCAAATAGATAAAACATAAGAAGATTCTCTCCAAAGTAATTCATAGTCAAATTGGTAAAAAATCAAAGACAGAGACAATATTCTAAAAACGGCAAGAGAGAAATGCCAAGTTACTTATAGAGATTACTCCACTAGACTAACATGGATTTCCCAACTCAAACAATGCAGGTAAGGAAAAAGAATGGGAAGACATATTTAAAACTCTGAAGTAAAAGCAATTTCAGCCTAGCATACTATAACCAGCAAGATTATCGTTCTAATAGGAAGGAAAAAAATAAAATATTCTCAGGTGAACAAAAGCAGAAAAGAATTTACCAAAACTAGACCAGTTCTTCAGGAATGAATGAATGAATGAATGAATACACACACACACACACACACACACACACTGTGTGTAATTTTTTTAGGTTTTTGCAATACAGTGCATAAGCACTCCAGAGAGAGACAGAGAGATAGAGACAGACAGAGAGAGGAAAGTGAGAAATTATCACCCAGCGAGGATGGCCATGCCACAACTCCTTCTCCATTCTCAAGACTTTGGTCATGCACACATGTGTGCCCAGCATGATTTTCAAGTTGCCAGGTCCAGGTCTCGAATCGCAGTTGGCCGTGTGGGAGTCTAGCACCTTTACCACCTGCTGACCCCTTTTCTGGAAATACTTATGGGAATACCACACCAGGAAAACCAAGGGGAGATAAATAGAAGAGAACAGAAAATAATTTACAAAAAAAAGTAACAATATGATGGGTAAGTCCACATATATCAATAACATTTAATTTTTTCAGAGAGATTTATGCTATAGAGTGCATGTGCTCACTGTACACTCACCAGAGAGAGAGAGATAAATAGTCACAGAAAGCGAGAAATCTCCCCTCAAGGAGGATGGCTGTGGTACAATCCCTTCTTTATTCTCCTCTTGGGATTTTGGACATGCAGGCACATACACACCTGGGGTGAGTTTTAAGCCACGGTTTACTACACGGGACTCCAGCAATGTAACCATTACACCATTTGCTGGTCCCAACATCGAATGTTAATGGATTGAGTTCTCCAACTAAAAGGTATAGATTGGCTCAATGGATAAAAATTGCAAAACAAAATAACCAGGAACCCTCTATGTTGTTTACAAGAAACACACCTCATTGATAAAGACGTACATAGACTAAGTATTTTGGAATATAATATTTGTAGATCCATCAGTTTGTTGACCAGAATGAACCTAGTTTTCAGTGACCAAAAACAGCAGTTTTTTAAATGCATGAACTGAATGATGATCACTATAATAGACAGAAGCCATCTTATTGCAGAAGTAATATATTATGTATCTCCCATCTTTAGTTCTCAAAAAGACTTAGGATTATGTGAACTGTTCAGTTTCTGTATACCTCTATGACACCCCTACCCATTTTCCCTTGACTTAATCAAGTGTTAAGTGTGACTGTCACAACTAGTATGTTTTCCAGTAAACCATAAATATAATTTTTTAAAAAGAGAGCTTTGTGAGTGTCTTCATGTTAAAAATTCAGATTCAACTATTTTACACACAAGCAGGTTTAAGTATGAATTCACCAATTACTTGCTAGACACTTGCATCAACAGGTTTCATATTACATTTATATGTGTATTACTATAACCTATTTATTTTACAAAACTAGATAATAGAAGAAAAGTCTAAATTGTTACAAGTAATTGAGTCTTTCTTAGGAATGAATTTAAAGAAGGCTAAAACCAAAAATTTTGTAAAGCCTATAAATCACCGAATCACTGACGTAACCATGTTTTCACTTTTAAACATCTGTCTCTTTCCAAATTTGTTTTTGTTTTTGCTTTTTTAAGGACTCGTTTCACAGTACAATACTGTGGTCTTACAAGAAGTCACAGTGAGTAAAGTTTTCTTTTTCTATCTCTTCCTAATGAACTATTGTTATGTGCAATTTTACCTAACTGGACCATTGATTGATACCACAGATCTTTATAGATTATAAACTCTTACCTACCACAATCCTCCTCACGGAAATTACAGATTCTTTTTTTCATTGACTGTTCAGATTATCTTTGTTTGCAAAAACCCATCCTCAGAGCCAGTAGGTGGCGTGGTGGTTAAAGTGCTAGACACTCACACATGGCCATTCATAGTTTGAGTCTGGGACCTGGTGGCTTGCTTTCTCACTTTCCTTCTCTGTGTCTTTCTCTGGTCAAATTAAATGAATGAATAACTAAAGTTAAATAATTTTTTTTTTCCCCAAAACAAACCCATCCTCATTCATTTATGAGACTTTTTGTCTGATTTTCAATCGCTGTTTTTCTTTATAACTATTTCAAAGAATCATTGACAATTTAACATATTCTTCCCAAATATTCAGTAGAATGAATTTCAAATGTGTACAACATAATGTAATATTATATGTTGAAGGTGGTGAAGATGTTTATAGCCTCTATTTATTACATTCAGTATACATACTTGTAAAAACCATAGTGTGCCCAACAAAGATGTAGAATGATCATATGAAAATCAGAAAATGCAACTAAAAATTTAAAAAAGAGGATTGGAAAGCTGAACTCAAGGCTGCCGTGTACATAGAGGAAGGTGAAACATTGTAGTTCTACGCTGTTGTGTCAACCTAAATAAAACTTTTCTGATAAATTAAAAAAGGTCCTAATATTAATTACTTTTGTTTTAGGGAGAGACATTTTATGGAAGATGGAATAAATGAGTCATGAAACGTGTTGAGGCTCATTCCTCTCTGCTATCTAAAATTCAGCAGGCCCACGATGCCTGCTAAAATCCAGCTGTCGACAACTAACATGAACAACAAAAAGTCCTTGATTAAGGACCCACAGATTCTGGAAGCAGAAATCATATGTTTCCTGATTGAGAATTGTTTGCCGTAGCTTGGAAAGGAAGGAATAGGGACCCTGTGTTGCTCACCATGGTTTGGCCTTCCCACCTCTCTCGGGAGGACTCCTTTGTACGATGGCCAGTTAATGCAGTTCACTATTGTAGACACATCAGAGCTGTGCGAAGTCTTAGTACTGCCACATGTACAGGAAGTACTCCACACATGGCTAGTTTCAATGATCATCACTGCCTCCCACCCTCTCAGCTGCTGCATGGGGTGGCACCCCCAGAAACCTTGACACTATATTAGTTTTCTCTTCATAACAAATGACTGCAAGCTTAGCAGCTTAAAGGCACATACACTTACTCTCTCACTGTTTTCTCAGTCAGGAGTCTGGACACAGCTTGGCTGGCCCTTTGCCCAGAGTCTCACGAAGCTGCAGTCGAGATGCAGAGAGGGGCAGGTTTTGTGGGGCAGGGGTGATACTCTGCTCAAGAGAAGCTGGATTCCACACAGTCATTGCAGTTTGAATCCCTGCCCTGGTCAGCCCCCAACATGCCAGGCACATGTGTGAATGCCCGAGATCCAATGGGCTGGAGGAAGGATAACCACATGACCAAAACCTGCAGAGGGTGCTTTTCTCTCTCTCTCGCTCACGCATGTGCACACACTCTGTCATGAATAAAGGAAGAAAAGATGTGGACAGCTTGCCTTCTCAACTGGAGGCTTGACCGGGAAGGAGCTTCTAACTGCCTCACGTTATGGTCAGAATTCATTTTGAGTTTTCAAAATCAACTGATTTGAGACCTGAATTACATCTGCAGAATCCCTCCACCTTTGTTGAATTCTGTTGGCTAGAGGTGGATCACAGGACCTGACCACACGAGGGGGGAAAGAGATTGTGTAGGCTGAACCTCGGGAAACGTGTGGGCCCCCGGAGGTTCTGTCTGCCATGGAAGGTATCCTGTCTCTGAGACCTGTTGCTTTAACTCTCCGACATTCTCCTGAGGCCTCCTGGGAGTGTCGTTAACAGTCCCTGTCTCTTCTTCTAAGTCTCACTGTCTCTAACCCACCTTCCGCAGTCCTGTCCATGGGTTTTTGAGAATGTAGATCTCATCACCGTCAACCCCTCCTTGCCACTCCTTCCTCCACCACCTTTTAATCCCTTTGGACTCTTCATGGATTTCAGGATAAAGAATAAACTTGTGAGACCAGCAGGTGGCATAATGGTTACGTCACTGGACTCCCACATAGTCGACCATGTTTAAGGCCTGGACCTGGTGGCTTAGCCGGACGCATGCACATGTGTGTGTGTGTGTGTGTTTGTGTGTGTATGTGCACACATGCCCAAAATCCCAAGAGTAGAGAAGGAATTACAGCATGGCCATACACCAGGGGTGGTGGGGTGATTTCTTGCTTTCTCTCTCTCTGTCTCTCCAGTGAGCACACATGCCCGATAGCAAAAAAAAGAAAGAAAGAAAGAGAAAAAGAGAGAAAGAGAGAGAGAGAGAGAGAGAGAGAGAAAGAGAGAAAGAGAGAAAGAGAGAAAGAGAGAAAGAGAGAAAGAGAGAAAGAGAGAAAGAGAGAAAGAGAGAAAGAGAGAAAGAAAGAAAGAAAGAAAGAAAGAAAGAAAGAAAGAAAGAAAGAAAGAAACTCGTGAGTTAGACTGTGCAAGGCCACACCTCCTACCCTCCACCCTCCTGTGATGCTGCCCCGTGCACTGACTCTTCAAAGCCTGTCGGTCCCCATCATCCCCCCTTTACCTTCCACCTAACAAGCAGCTTCAGCGTCCCCTGCAGGAAGTTCCTGTCACCAGTCTCCTCACCTCACACTGATTTAGCTGTCCCCCCTGTGCTCACCACATGCACTGCCTTGCATGCAAGCGCTTAGTAGCTACAGTACTGCCATGGCCTTTGCCTCCTCCGCCACTCCGGGAGGCCACTGGAGGCAGTACAGTGCCTTCCTCCTCTGTCTTCCAAGCCCCTGACACACAGTCAGACACCCAGACGATAAAGGGTTATTTGTCCCCTCATACCTCCCATGGATAACTCCTGAGAAAGTGAAAGCCCAGCATGGATAGGAACATCCAATTAGAAGAAGAGAACCCTCCTCCAGGTCAACCGTCCATCACCACTACCCCTTCCACTCTGCCCAGTTTAAAGTGGCCAAGGACAACTCATCCTCCATTTCCTTTTCCCATTTTAGAGATTGAAGCTTAACTGGGGTATCTCTGAAAAATTTCTAATTCACTTCCCATGAGTAGCCCCATTTCATTTTCTAAGGGTTCCCACGTGTACCATGTTTGAATCTCACAACTGGGTGGACTCTTGGTTTTAGATACTGGTTCCTTTGTAATAAGAAGTGATGGTGGTTTCATTCAGTTTGTGTCTAGCTGAGACAAAGGCTTATTCTACTACACTTCCCCTACTCCTCATCCAGGGGTGAGGGCAGGGAATGGGGAGAGGCTGAGTTGGAGGCCGCTGACTTGGGTTCACAGCTCCTGATGAAACCACATTACAACAACTAAATGAAGAACTGCGGGAGGATTTGACTCGGCAAATCATCCCTCTTCTTCTCTCAAGTAATGTCAGTGTTTTGAGTTCCCTTCCTTGAAAACAGAATGGAAAAAGGGATAGAATGAATGTTCCTTCTGATGCTGGAAAAGGGCAGGGATGCCTGTTCTGAGGACAGAAATCAAATCTGTGCCATTCACCATGCTGACAACAATCTGGAAAGACAAGAGTTGTGAGTAAGGAAGAAAATGTCTTCCATGGGGCCAACACCAGGGAGATATTAGACAGGGCTCCATAACCCTCGGTGCAGTCCTGGACAAGACATGAAACTGTACAGAGGAAGAAGTCAGTGTGAGTGCACATCTAGAAGCAAAGGATAAGTTATTCATTGTCTTGGGGCAAAACCAGGAGGAGACCTGCTCACTGTGGTCAGGCAGGATTATAAAGAGAGCTGGTAGGTTAGGAAGGCTGTCAGTTTTCTGCAAGGGACTTACAGGTAAGATGACAAAGCTACAGAAATGAAATAGAGTTAGTCAAAACAACTCTTAGGTCTACTTTAAAAGCAGCAAGGTTCTAGGTGTGGCTTTTTGAAGAATAATCTTCTAAAATCTTCTCAGTCAGTCATATGGAAGAGGGCTGGCAGAGTCTTCCCCTTCCCTATTTCGTATTTAGCCTGATATCGTTAAAGACTCAGCAAGGTTGTTGTTAACTTTCACTAGTTAAACCTTAGGCTCAATCTATTGTGAGAGAGTTAAAAAGTTAGATTCTGGGACCAGCAGATGGTGTAATGGTTACATAGCTGGACTCCCACATGGTAGACCATGATTCAAGTCCTGGACCCAGTGGCTTAAACTTACACCAGGCACATGTGTGTGCGTGCCCCAAATTCCTAGAAGAGAATGGAGAAGAAGGGATTGCAGTGTGGCCATCACCCCTGGGGAGTGATTTCTCAGTGCCCTTGGGGAATGATTTCTCACTTTCTGTCTCTCTGTCTCTCTGTCTCTCTGGTGAGTGCACATACCCTATAGCAAAAATCTCTTAAAAAAAAAAGTTAGATTCTTTAAGGTTCATGGTGAAGGAAGTGAAAGATAGCAGTTAAAGACTGATTTTCCTGAGGGTTAATCTATGAAAATGAACTCAATTTGGTTGGTTTTCATTTTTTTTTTTTTTGAGAGGTTTTTTGCTATAGGGCGCGTGCGCTCGCCAGACAGACAGAGAGAGAGACATAGAGACAGAAAGCGAGAAATCACCCCCAGGGGGGATGGTCATGCCGCAATCCCTTCTCCTCCATTCTCCTCTCGGGATCTTGGGCATGCACGCACACGCGCCTGGCGTGAGTTTTAAGCCACCGGGTCCAGGACGTGAACCGCGGTCGACTACGTGGGAGTCCAGCGACATAGCCATTATGCTAACTGCTGGTTCCCACAATTTGGTTTTCTTAAGACTTGGTTACAATGCTGTGGTACCCTGAGACTGGGAATACCCTTCAGAGAAAGGAGAAGTGAATTGAGCCCATGAATGAAGGACAATGAAAGTATATTTTCCAGGGCCCAGCCATGGTAGAACAAGCAGGGGGCACCACAGTAAGATGGCTGAGGCCTCATGATAGGCCCGGGTTCCATTTTCTGCCCAACCTAAACAGGCTGGGTGCAGGATACACGCTCCAAGAATACCCATTTCCTCCCCCTGCCCAATTGGGAGAAAAAAAATGCATTTTCTAAGAGCCCTATTTCAATGTGTCTTTTCTCAGATACAAGGAAATGAAAAACAAGAGATATTAAAGTGCTATCAAAAATTACTTCCAAATCCCCAGAAATGAAATTTGCCTCATCTCAGAAAGGAGAGCCTAATAGAACCTGAGCTTCCATGGAAACTTCAAGAATGTAGAAGAACATGTTCTGACAGTAATTTCAGAGGTAAAGAGACCCTGAAGATTTAGCATTCATCTCATTTGTTCATTTTGAATATCAAAACTGTTACAAAGGAAGCATTGTTAAGTACAGAGGCTCTTGAGGGTCCTTACCATCTTTCTAAGTACTGGATAAATAATAACCCCTCCTTGAGATAAGAGAAGCTTGCTTCATTTACAAAAAAAAAAAAAAAAAAAAAAAAAAGAAATTATCCAAACCTATGACTGCTGCAAAAGGAAATTTAAAAAAAGAGGAAGTGTAAAATAAGGATGGTGTAGACAGTCTGTCCAATAGAATCTGAAGAGAGGCATAAGCAATTTTTTTTTAAATTTGCTATAAGGTGCATGCACTCACGGAGAGAGAGAGAAGGAAAATGAGAAAGCACCCCCCCCCGGGGGGGGGGAGGGTAATGACCATGCCACAGTCCCTTCTCTATTGTTCTCTTGGAATTTTGGGCACACACACGTATGTACCCAATATGCCCTTCAAGCTGCTGGGTCCAGGACTCAAATCATTCGGTTGGCCAGGTGGGATCCAACCACCATGGATGCTCAACATAAGTAGTTTTAAAACTTTTAGTAGCCATATGCAAACATGAAATGGGTAAAATTAATGTGAGTAATTAATTTATTCAAAATAGTTCATGCAATTGATACAAAAACATTAGGATATTTTACATTTAAAGGACTTCAGTCATACGTAGCTAGTGGCCACCATATTGAACAGAGTAGGTACATAAAGCATGGTTTTATGCACATCTATTCCTGCCTGATGACATGCACTTTAATGGCCCAGGATCCTTCCCACTGTCTTTCTTTGGACCTGAGCTTCTCTTTCCTTGAGGTCTATATCCTTTCTGAAAGATTATCTGTCCCTCTAAGCAGAATTAATTAATTGGGTACACATTTTTGGTTATCTTGTAACTCAACAAGTTTGTAAATACTTAGCATGGTTCCCAGTGAGAAGCACATTGAATACCTCCTCCCTTTGAGGTAGCCTTAATCTGGAGTTGTTGCTGGTGGCTGCTTTCATAATCCCCACAATATCTTGCCATTTTGCCTTTAATCACTACTATTGTTCTCTGTTACTTTGTTGTATTTTTTTTTCTTTTTCTATTTTTGGAGAGGTTTTTGCTATAGGGCACATGTGCTCGCCAGAAAGACAGAGAGACAGAAAGTGAGAAATCACCCCCCCCCTCCCCAGGGGGGATGGCCATACCGCAATCCCTTGTCCTCCATTCTCCTCTCAGGATCTTGAGCACGCATGCACACATGCACACACACACACACACCCTGGCGTGAGTTTAAGCTACCGGGTCCAGTACTCGAACTGCGGTCGACTACATAGGAGTCCAGCAACATAGCCATTACACTAACTGCTGGTCCCTGTTGTTGTTTTGAGGGGGGTAGTTTTTTGTTTGTTTCTTTGTTGCTACTTACCCGTGTTTAAACAGCCTATAAACTCTGTTAAATTTAGGCAATCTTGCCTTAGTGCCTTTTTGGCAGACTTAAAGAAAAATGATTCAATGACACTTGCTAAAGCACAATAAAGAGTATCATTTTTCAGGGTCATCACAGCAGTATGTACAGGGAACACAGCGATGGGATTGCACTGTGGAGAGACTGGGCTCTCAGCTCAGTATGGCCTGGGCAAGAAGCAGGGTGGGGGTGGTCAGAGGCTGGAATGTTACTAAAGAGGAAATGTCAAAGGTAAGGGGGAGTTCTGGCCAAAACAACCAACAGGATCTTGCTGAAGACAAGGTTAAAGTGCTCAGGCATCACCTAGGAGATGGTGATACATAAGTAACCCGATCAGACATGGAGGGTGATCAGATATTGAAGGTGGGAGGTTCTTGCTAAGCTGACCTGGCAGGGTCTTAACTGAAGCTGGATTTTTTCTCTCTCTTTTTTTCCTTCCTTTGTTATAGGGCATGTGCACTCACAAGAGAGAAAAAGTGAGAAAGCACCGCCCTAGGGGCCAGGGCCCTCCTGCAGTCATTTTTCCTTCATTCTCCTCTGGATTTGGGGCACATATGCACACGTGCCTGGGTATTTTTCGAGTTACTGGGTCCAGGACTTTAACCATGCACTTGAACATGTAGGATCCAGCTGCCTTAACCACCATGCCACTGACTGGCCCCTTAAGCTGATTTTACAAGGAAATTTACAGGTGGCCCAGGAGAAAGTTCAGGGGCCTGACTAAAGTTTCATCCAGTGAAGACTCTCTGTCAACCCCAGTCTAGTCATATGCTGAGCACAAGCAAGGGAAGATGGGAGGAAGCTGTAAGTCAAAGTCTGAAGAAGCATGTTTCACATCTCTGAGAGCAAATGACAGGGCTCAAGGTCCTTATTTCTTCTTCAGAGCCTTGATGAGAGTAGGGGAAGACATGTAATAAGAATGCACCATAGAATTCCTCCAAAATGGTTTTCCCACCAAAATTAGCTGGCTAAGTTAGAGACTTTCACTATCCATGTGGGAAAAATCCATGCCCCATGGGCTTCCTTGGCAGGATTAGCCAATGGACAGCTCTAAAGAGAAAACTCTGACGCTAAAGGTGAAGAAGAATTTGGGGATGTGTGGGCAAGCTTCTGGAAACTCCTTTCCACAGTGGAGGCCCCATAGTGGAGCAGGAAGCTCACAGCTTTGGAAGTCAGAAAAGTCGAAACAAAAATACTGTCTCACTCAGAGCTTTATGACCTCTGTGGGCCTCTGTAGAATGGAGTAATAATATATCATAGACTTTTTGATTTTCAATTTTGAAATAAATATGGGCATGCAAAAACTGCAAAAATAGTGGTCATTGGAAAAATCATGATGCACATTTTTGCATAGAAAACCAGAAAAATATGTCATGACTTTTCTGATGACCCCATAGAAAAAGTAGTATACAGAAGTCCCCTCTGTCCTTCACCCAACTGTCCTCCATGGAAACATCTTACACAATTCTAGCAAATTATCAAATAGCAAAATAGCAACATCAGGAAATATCAAAGCTGATGGTATAACTGACACTCCTTACTCAGATTTCGCCAGTTCTGTGTGTACTTGTGTGTGCATTGTTCTCTGTAGTTTTATCACATGCATACGTCTGTGCGGCCGCCACAATTAAGATAGAAAACTGTCCATAACCTCAGTGGAACTCTCTCATATCACCTCTTTATAGTCGTGCTCTTAATTGTAACTCATCCTCATCCCTGGTGACCACTAATGTTTTACTATCTTTAAAACTGTTATTCTGACAGTGCTATATACGTACAGTCTACAACCCTCGTGACTACTTTTCCCACCAGAATAATGCCCTTGAGCTCCATCCACATATGTAGCAATAGTTTGTTCCTTTCGTTGCTAAACAGCTTATTTTGAGGATCCCATAAAACATCATACGGGAAGTCCCAAGCACAGTGTTCAGTCAATATTAGGTCTTTTTTTTCCCTGAGCTTTTTCTGAAGATGAATGCCAGTTTGAGCAATTTCCACTGCCCACAAATTCACACTTGCCTTTGTCTTTCTTCTCTGTGAAACCCTGGGGTTAGAACTCATCTAGTCCACCCCTTTCAGAGCCAAGGGTAGTAAGGCCCAGAGAGGGGCAGAGGCCAAGAGTAGAAGACCCCAAGCCTCCAACCTCCAGTCTAGTGCTCTTTGCTCTGTACTGAGCCTGCTTCCTGGCCTGTGGTCTAAGCCTGGTGGTTAATCCCCCAGTTGGCCCCAGAGAGCCCCAGAGCAGTCTTTGTGTAGCACGTCAGCTGGGAAACTGGGCTCTGAACCAAGCTGGTGAGTTATCCCTGAGCGAGCCAAGGCAAAGGGCCAAGGACGGTTGGTGTTTCCCTAGATACAGAGCTCCCATAAGTAACAAGCCTCGTTGACTTCAAACCCTGTTTGGTTGTGGGATGAGGTTGCCATCTGTTCATTCAGCAAGGTTTCTCAGACTCCCGTGTCTTGTGAAGGGTATTTCAAGGTGGAGAAACCCAGCAAGATGCCCTGGTTTCATGGAGTTTCACAGGATTGGTGGTGGCAAAGAGGGAGGGAAGGGCTAAGGCACACTGAGGCTTTGTTTCCAGCTATCATTTTACTGCTCAAGACATCTGCCCTGGGAGGGTTGCACTAAAGTCTAAAGGTCTGTGCTTCTGGGATCCACGTCGTCTTGCATAGTGTCCCACATTAGATCCCTCAAATCCAGTAAGAGGGAAGAAAGAACATTAGTATTTATTGAGCACCTATGTGCCAAGCATTAAAAACACACATTAGCTCACAAAAGCTTCTCAATTCAGTGAGGGTGTTCCCTCAGTTTTTGGGTGAGGAATATTAAGGGAAAGAATTTCTAAGACAAGCTGAGTTCTGGTTCAAGTTTGTCCACTGACTTCCATATGAGCTTGGTTCCTGACTCTTCTAGGCCCTGTTTTCCTCATCTAAACCAAAGTAGGATCAAAGTAGATTAAAGAAGGGCACTTGGGGACCACCTGATGGCACAGTGGTTGAGGCTCTGGATCCCATGTGGCTGACCATGGCTTGAGTCCAGATCTGGTGCCTGAAAGTCACCAGGTACATATGCATGTGTACCCAAAATCCCAAGAGAAAAATGGAGGAGAAGGGATTGCAATGTGACCAACCCCTTTGGAGATGATTTCTTACTTTCCCTCTGTCTCTCTCCAGTGAGTGTATCTGCTCTGTGGCAAAAACCTTTGTGAGAGAGAGAGAGAGAAGAGAAGAGCAGAGCAGAGCAGAGCAGAGCACAGCACTAGGGGCTGGCTTCATGGCCCAATGGTTAAGGCAGTTGGATTCTACATGACTGGTTGTGTGGTTTGAGTCTCAGCAGCTAGAGAAATATGTCTGCATGCTGAAAATCCCAAGAGGAGGGAGAGACAGACAGAAAGGATTGCAGCCTTTCTGTCTGTCTCTCTGCCTTTCTGGTGAGTACACATGCCCTCTAGTAAAAACAGAAAAAAAAAAGACACTAAACTATGTAATGGTTTAAACCACTGCTAACATAGTAAACATTCCATCATTTTTTTTATTTGTTTGTTTTTTAAAAAGTTTAGTTGTATTTTCTTTGTTCACAAAGTAAACCATGTTTGGAAACAAGAAACTAGAAAATCCCAGGGGTTGGCGCATGGCAGGAAGGCAGTCTGGCATACCCGAAAAAGCTCAGTTGAGATTTTGACATCAGATAATCTGGTGTGAAGTCTTAGCTATAATAGTTACCAGGGGTGACCCTGGCATCACGTAAGATGTTTTCCTCTGTAGCGGCGCCTGCCTCTCAGAGCTGCTGTGAAGCTTCTATGAGATAATGCACCTGGTACTCCATGAGAGCTCAACAAATAGAAGCTCTTTAACTTCCCTCAAATAGAAACCCAGTGGCTGAGTGTAAGGGAAAGGATTTGGAGTTTGTTCAAGGCACAGGATGTGAAAGATGTGGCTGGAAAAGGCATTGCCGAGAGAGGAGAAACTCCCACCTTCCCAAGAGCAGCTGGCCGCCCGGCTGTTAACCTCTTCCCAGGTTTGTTGCAGGGCCTTGTGCGATCAGAAACAAGGACTGCGCAGAGCTGTGCGGGTGACCTGGATATTTCCAGAAATACTCCGGAGGGACCAGGCTGTGGCACAGCAGTAACACAACTGGACCCACGTGGGAGGGTCTCGGGCTTGTGTCCAGGGGCCTCCCTCTGCATGCTAGACACATGCCTGTGATCCAGGCTGCCTGAGGGTGAATAGTATCATGGGGACCCTTTTGTTGGGGGGGGGGATAGTTATTTAGACCCTGTTGAGGTCTCTTCTCTCTATATATAGAAGGGGAAAAACCAACAAACTACTCAGGAATAGTCTTGACTCAGAGGCCACCGACAGCAAGCCAGATGGACCCTGTGGGCGTGAGCACTTGGAGAGGGGGCTAGACAAGCTACCCAGGAACCCCATCCCCAAGCCCATTGCGCAACTTGTGTGGGCATTGCTGGAGATGCACGCCCACTCCTGCCCGTGCCAGCGCTCCTGTTCCAGGCCCGGGTGCCGGCTCATCCTTCTCCGCCTGGCAGGGTGGCAGGTGGCGAATCCCCGAAACAGTCCACGGCTCCTCTCGGTTTCTACTCCCCCTGCTATTTATTAGTTTTATTTTTAAAGATGATATGAGCTATTCATGATTACATATTCATTGCAAAAAAAAAAAAGTGTGTGTGGGGGGGGCCAGAACACGTAGAGATGTTTGGAAGGAATGTTCTCCATTCACTGCTGCCTCACCAAGCCCCACCCCGCTGCCTGGCAGTGATGCTGTCACCTGGGTCTGTCCATCTCCTCACTCATCTTGGGTGTCAACATGCCACAGCAACTGTATCTACTCCAGATACTGCCTCGCTCACCCTGTTTGAGGACTAAATCCTTCTGGAAGGGACAGTGTCATAATTTGTTTTAATTTTTGCTATAGGGCACATGCACTCACTGGAGCCAGAAAGTGGGAAATCACTCCTCAGGGGGATGGCCACACTGCAGTCCTGTCTTCTGTTCTCTCAGGATTTCGGGCATGCACACATGTGTGCCTGGTGTGTTTTTGAAGCCACCAGGTTCGACACTTGAATCACACAGTCAGCCATGTGGGATCCAACAGCCTTAACTTCCTTACCATCTACTATCCTGTGCTGTAACTTTCTCATGAACACCTATATAAGCACATTTTTCTGTCAACATAACATTCCAGCCAAATTTTTTTTTTGACAGGTTTTTGCTATAGGACGCGTGTGCTTGCCAGAAAGACAGAGAGAGACAGAGAGACAGAAAGCAAGAAATAAACCCCGCCGAGGGGATGGCCACACCGCAATCCCTTCTCCTCTCGAGATCTTGGGCACATATGCACCCGTGCCTGGAGTCTGGGTCTTGAACCACGGTCAACTACATGGGAGTCCAGGGACATAGCCATTACATAAACTGCTGGTCCAGCCAAATATTACTGGTTTAGTCAAATGTTACTGGTTAATGAGGAATTCTTGGGACCAGCAGTTAGCATAATGGCTAAGTTGCTGGACTCCCACGTAGTCGACTGCGTTTCGAGTCCCGGACCCAGTGGCTTAAACTCACGCTGGGCACATGTGCATGCAAGATCTCAAGAGGAGAATGGAGGAGAAGGGATTGCAGCGTGGCCATCCCCCCTAAGGGGTGATTTCTCGCTTTCTGTCTCTCTGTCTCTGTCTGTCTGGCTAGCGCATGTGCCCTATAGCAAAAACCTCTCAAAAAAAAAAAAAAAAAAAAAAAGAGGAATTCTTTCTCAAGGAGACTTAAAAGAAGGTAAAGGGACCTGGAGGCCAGCAGACTGGCTCCTACTTATATTTTTGGCGCAGTGGCTCGACAAAGTTCCTCAATCTCCTTACAGCTCAATGTTCAGCTGAACAATGGGGTGACATCACTTATCTGTAGAGATGGTTGTGAGAATGAAGTGAGGGAACAGCGAGGAGCTGCGGTGCCTGGGAAGGGTGGCCAATGTTGGTTCTTGTTATTGTATTCCAATCTGTCATGTTTGCCTTACAGGTTAACTCGGGAGCTGCATTTTCAGCTCTTAGCTGTCACCTGGCAATAAAAGCCGTCTAGTTTACAGTCTCCGGAAGGATCCTGGTAAACTCAGGCTTCTGATCACCGAGAATCCAAGTCGGTAGCTGTCGGTTCTCATGAGCTGTGCTCAGCGGCCCATGGATACATGCTTTCCTGGGTAGACTACTGGGTTGTTGGAAAACTCATGATGCATTTTTGCATAGAAAAACAGAAAAAAGATGTCATGACTTTTCTGACAATGCAATAGCAATACACCTTTATAGGAGAGATTTTGGAGAATACACACAGAGCATAAAATTAAAATGATCTGAAAATTATTTGGCTTTGCCAGGCCATCCGACAAGTTCCGGCTTCTGGAGGTTTGTGGGATTTATTACGTAGCAGGCACCATGCCAAACATGTCACAGGCATTGACTCATTTTACACCCGTAAGCATTGAAGTAGGTACTAGCAGTCCCAGTGCAGGGATGCAGAAAGTGAAGCTTACAGAAAGGAATTCAACCCAAATCAGGGAGGAAGTAGAATCAGGATGCTGAAGCCTGTGCTCTCAACCACTGATCTTTGGAAGGTAAGGTTTCTACAGCAGAATCAGCTTGGCGCCGTGCATCATTTATGCACTGAAGAAACATGCCACCCACACTTCACCCCTGCAGCCAGCACTGAATCAGACCCGGTCCCTGCTCTTCAGGGCCCATGGCCTGGAAGTGAAGGAATACAGAGAGAGGGAACTCCCGACATGGTCTAAGTACATCAAGGGGTGTGTATAAAACCACTGGAATAATGCTAGAAACACAGAGAAGAGGTCACGTTTGGGTCAAGTCTGGAACCACGACTCGAGTTGACCAGTTTAAACAACCAGGACAGTGGTGATACTCCAGTTGGGGACCTGCAAAAGCAAGGTCATGCAGGTGTGAAAGACAAGTCCATGAGGCCTGTGGCCCAGGAAGGGTTAAGACCTCTTGGGAAGGAGTACTGAAGAGCAAGGCAAGGCTGCGCCAGGTTCTCCCTCTTCACTGCTCCCCTCCACCCCAGTCACCTCTATCTCCCTGCAGCCTCTGGAACTAGCCAGAGGTCAGGCCTGCTCTCAGAGCTTCCCATCAAGGCAGCAGAAGGGACATGTGCTTGGGGGATGGGACACAGTCTCCTTGTCCTAGGAAAAGAGCTGACTCACTAAGCACGTGCTGTGGTAGGTACTTCGCTAATGCACTGAATCGAATCCACCAGTTTATTGCTCACTTCATACTAACGAGTAGGTCAGCACCTCTCCAGGCGAGGAAACAGACCCAACAGCCTTCAAGACCTGCCCTAATCACACTCCCAGGATCCGATCCTGGACCAGCCCGACTCCAAAGCTCCAGACGTGTTAGCATTCACCGCAGCCTAAAGACCACCCACATCGGAAAACATGGGCGTCCTTGCTAAAGACAGATTCCTAGGCTTCTTCACAGACTCACTGACTCAGGACCCCTGAGATGGGGCCCAAGAATGGGCGTTTATTATTATTCTAGAATGTGCCATTGTGCCGGAATGCCTGCCCTGTACTGAGCTGCTTCCCCCAAGTCCCTGCACTGATTGGGGGGGGTGGGGGAGCAAAGAAAGACGATGGAAGAAGTGTCTCCAAGGACACTCTCATTCCAAGCCTTGCCAGAAGCCAGGTGCTCTGCACATGTTCCAAACTTTCTTCCCAAGTTCCAGGAAAAGACGAATCCCTGTGCTCCACAGGGCACTTGCATTCACAGCAGCATCAAGGAGGTACCAGCTGTGGCCCTCTGCACGTTCTTAGCTGCCACCTGATCCAAGGGCGGCCATGTCTGCCGCTGGGTGTACCACACCTCTGCTCTGGGAATAGCCCCCACTGAACTTGGGCCATGTGCTGCTCTTATGGTTGGCTGTCCCAGGTCGGAAGGGAGCCAAAGGGGTCAGACACATGCTTTACGGTGGAGGGGGGCACTTGACTGCCAGTCTAAGTCAATTTGGGTTCTTATAACAAAAATACCATAGACAGGGCGGCTTGTACAACAGAACTCTACTCTTCGCACTCTGAGACGTTCAAGGTCAAGGTGCCAGCTGATCTGGTTCTTGGTGAGGGCACACTTCCCAGTGTGCAGAGGAATGCCTTCTTACTGTACCTCACACGGCTGAAAACAAATAAGCAAGCCTCTTCTTATAAGGGCACTAATCCCACTCATGAGGGCACCACCCTCATGACCTGATCATCTCCCCAAAGCCTCACCACCAGCGCATGACCTCTAGGGGATACACGCAGTTCGTGGCAGTAGCATTACCTTATTATTATTACTTTTTTTCTTTAACAGCAGGGTAAAAAGGGTTGACTGTCTCCACTTTACAAATGAGAAAGAGGAGAACTAAGACCAGAAGTGGGGAGGTTGAGAAGAGGGTGAAGGGCTGGGTGAGGAGAGTCATATCCCCCCATTTGTTTTCAGGTGAGAGGGGAGAGCTAACGGCTGTCACATAAGTGGTCACCACACAGATAAACAGTGGGACCTGCCTTTTGCAGGGCAGGACTCGGAAGCACCAGGAGAGGGCTCGGCCCTGGTGGGGTCCTGACACTGAGCCTCTGTGACCGTCTGACACCTCCTCTGAATCAGCCCGGCTCACGTGTCCTTTCTGATCCTCAAGATCACAATGTCCACTTGGCCTGCAGTGGCTGACCTGGTGGTGATGGTGGAGGTCACACTGCAGTGTGTAGAGCCTCCCTGGCATTGACGTTAAGCACAGTTCAGGGTCAGTAAGACTGCGTGCAAATGCTGCTCTGCACTTACTAGCTGCAAGGCCCTCATGCAGGGATTCGGGTGGGGACCTAACCTCCCAAGAGAAGGTGTTCTTCCCATTTTATTTGTTTTTACTTTTATAGTCAGAGGGTGTATGCACTTACCACAGACAGAGCGAGCGAGAAACCAATCCCCAACAGGGCATGGGTATGCCGCAAATGCATCTCAGCCATTTCTCCACCCTGTCAAGATTTGAGGTACACACACACACACACACACATGCACTCAGTCTGTGTTTCAAACCACAAAGGCCAGGATTTGAACAGCAGTCAGTCATGTGGGATCCACTCCCTTAACCACAAGGCCACGAATCAGCTCTTCCCCATTTTAAAACAGAGAGGGTGAGACTTGAGAGGTGAGAGCGCAGACTTGCCCACTTAAACGTCACACTCCCAACCACTGTGCACACTAGTGCTTCCCAGGGATGGTCCCTAGCTTCAGAATCTTCTGGGCCATTTGGAGAATACAGCCTCCCAGGCCCTCCCACTCACTGAACAAAGTGGGGCATGGCGGCCTGGAAGCTGCATTGTTGGCGAGCTCTGCAGGTGATTCCTGGGTGAGTCGATAAGGCTTGGAAAGAGGCTGTCCTGCTACCTCTGCTCCAGTCCTTACCCAGGTCTTTGCACGGTGTCAGGGGCCGAAGCAGCTGGCACAAGCTCTGTCCCTCACAGCTAATGGAGAGGGCCGCCTCTGTGGCTGGTGTGTCACTGGTGACCAAAGGGAGCTACTGAGACACCAAGAACTGCAGTGGGGAATGACAGAAAACCAGGGCTCAGCCTGTCCTGCAGGAGCCCCACTGCCTACTCAAGAGTGGCTGGGGTCACGTCAGAGCTGCACTGTGCTATCCCAGTGTGTCCTAAATCCTACCGTCTATGCTGACGTCACAAATGGACTGAATTCACTCCTTAGGGAATGTTTATTTCTCCTCAAGCTTTGTCTTGTTTATAAAATACCCAGTGAAAAGCCATAGCAATGCATACTTGTAAGATATTTAAGAAATACTTGTCAAGAGCTGGGTCGGGGTGGCTTAATCCCCCATAATCTCCAACAGATCCACCCCCAGCTACCCCAAATCCATGTCATTTAAATAAAACTCAGTATGTTTTCTGTATAAATGCAGATTGACAATGAAACCACACCTAGCCAGCTCTGTGGCTGTCCCTAGGTCCTCTTAGGTGTAGATATTCAGGAGTTGCCAGGGTTTCTATTAAAACTTCTGAACACAATGGACCAGCCAGCAATTGTGGTTGGTCCCAGAGTGGTGATTAGCAGCTCAGTGCTGTCTGTTTGCCAATCACAGCCAACTTCCAGCCCCTCACAACACAGATCTGATGCAGGCAGCTAGCTGCACCCACACCCACAGCTGTCCCTCACTGCGTCTCCTTTATCTGTGTATTGTTACTCTTAACCCACTTCTCCTCCTACCCCACATTTGGGCTCAGTTACAACACCAGACAGAGCTTATGGTGACGTTCAACAGCTTCTGACTGACGGACTGACTGATCTTGTTGCTATGTGAACCACAAGATTCTAGGGCAACTGTGGGATGCCTTCCTATCTCTATGCTGGACAAGAAGCTGACTCTGGGTTGGCTTTTCCAAGCCTAGGCCCCCTCCATCTGGGTCAGGAGGAGCCCCTGCAAGCAGAAGCTCCAGAAGAAAGGTGGGAATGGTGATAAACCTAGGTGGAAAAAGCAATGAGGAAGACTGAGTGGCCCTACCTGAAATGTGGAAAATTCTGTCGGAAGCATCCCATTCAGTGATGGTGGGTATTAAGGCTTTACGTTCAAGCTAGGCCTGGGTTTGAATCTCAGTTCCTCCATTTATTAGGCTTAAGTTTAATAAAGCCTTTCAGACTCTATTTCTTCATTTGTAAAAGTGGAATAATAATACTTATGCCTTTAGGTTGCTTAGAGAAACGAATTAAATGATGGAAATAAGAAAACAGAAAGCCTAGTACCTACAGGAGTACTCCCCAGGTCAAAAGGAATGCGGGGCCTACCCTTGGTGACACAAGTGGTTAAGTCATCACTGCATGAGGCTGGGACTTCATGGGAGGCCTGGGTTTGGAAGCCAGACCAACCTCAATAAGCCAGGTGTGGTAGTGGAACCTGTAACCCTAGCTATCTGAGAGGCTGGGAAAGAGACCCTGTACCTCCCCCCCAAAAAAAAAAAATCTCTCTCCTTTCCTCCCTTATTCCCTCTCATTTAGAAAAAAGGGGGAACTCCAGTCATCCCATTTTTTTTTAAGACTCTTGGATAGAAAATGAGCAGCTAACAATATTACATAAATTGGGGAGGAGCTTAAATGTACACATCTAATGAATTATCTCTTTTAGTATAAAAAATAGAATGCAAGGTGATTACGGAAATATGATGACCACCCTCTTTCTCAGGGAATCTGTGATTTTATTTGCAACCATTCTGACCATGACATCATTAACCTAAATTTGTGGTCCTTAGGGACAGGCTGCCCAGATGATCTTTCCACCTCAGTAAAGAGTCCTGGGTACACAGTACATTTCCCATAAGCATTAATGATTTCAAGCATCATCATGTCTCCAGTGAGGCTGAAACCACTACCCATGCTGCAGATGGAGTTGGGCCGCTGCACACTGCACAATGACAGGGACACCTGAGGCACCTCAGGCTGCTCAAAGCTGAGCGATCCACCTGCAGACTGGCCACCTAGACCCTGAGACTGGTGTTTGTCTTCATTGCTCAGATCAGGCAGCAGCTCCTCCTTGAACAGGACCCCAGCAACCCCCTCAATGCAGTGCCTTTGAGCACAATAACCTCTTGTGCTCTGGGTGCAGCTTGTCTATACCTCTGAGCAATAGCAATGGTTGTAATAGTGTTTACCAGGCATTTCTAGCTCTTCACTGCCCCTGGAGTTCGATATGGCCATACGACTTCAATGAGTCAAATGTGAAATACACACACACACACGAGAGAGAGATAATATATAAAATATACAATATTATAAATAATTATTTTTTATTAGAGGGCGTGTGCACTCATGAAAGAGACAGAGAAGGAGAGGGGAAAGCACTTCCCATGGAAACGGGCATGCTGCAATTCCTTTTCCTCTATCTCTTTCCTTTCGGGATTCTGGGCATACATGCATGCACACACACACACACACACACACACACGCCTAGCTTGTTTCTCAAGCTGCCAAGTTCAAGACTTGAACCATGGAGCTGACCCTGTGGGATTCAGCTGCCTTAACCACCACACCATGAAGCAGGCCCAAAGTGACCTACTGTTTCAAAGGCTTTGAGTAGTACACTAGCTCCCTTTCTGTTTGTCACAGCAACCAGAAATGGGTACTATGTCAGCCTGATAGTCGGAACAACATGAATGGAGGTTATGAACTTGTAGTGTATGCTTTGTCCATGAAAGACACTGAAAGTTGGGGGTTGTTTGTTACTGAGTCATTAACTGACCTATACTGATTCATATGTTGTTTTAGTATTACTGTATTTCTGTTTATGTTTGTTCTCCTAACTAAACTTTTCTTTCCTTTCCTTTCCTTTCCTTTCCTTTTCTTTTCTTTTTAAGTTTTTGCCATAGGACACGGCACTAGCCAGAGAGAGACAGTAAGAAAGAAAGAAAGAGAAATCACTCCCCAGGAAGGACAATCATGCCACTCTCTCTTCTCCTCTATTCTTTTCCCTGGATTTTTGGGATGCACACACACATACCCAGCATGATTTTTAAGCTACTCAGTCCAGGACTCAAACCATAGTCAGTCATGTGGGAGTCCAGTACCTTAACCACTACAACAACTGTTGATCCCTAACCACGGACTTTTAAGGGCAAAGACTGTCTTTTATAGTCTTTGACAATTTGATTCTGGTGTTCTCAGCAGAGCCAGCCTCATTCACATTTATGAAACGGGTCTGTGTTGATTTAAGTCAGTCTGATGAACACAGAGATAGCTTCATTGTTCCCATGTTCACTGTAACATTTATTCATAACAGTAAAGATATAGACTCACTCAAAGTGTCTATAAAAAGATGAATAAAGAAAATATACAGTATACAGGCAGACCCTAGTGACAGTCAGGATAGAAAGCCTCAGGGTCCTCCACCTCTGTCTGGGTTGGGCTTCTGGGTTCAGCTTCAGGGCTGCGAAGTACTCCCCCAGCCAGGGCTCCCTGCATACCCCAGTGACAGTTAGGTACACAAGTATCTCCCTCTTGTTCTGCTCTGTATCTCATTTTTTTCTGTCTTTAAAAACAAACAAACAACAACAACAACAACAACAAAAACAGCTTTTTTGCCTTGTTTGTGCCCTTCTCGGGTCAATTGATCTCTTCTTCCTTCACCTAGGATAGAAAGCCTCAGGATCCTCCACTTCTGTCTGGGTTGGGCCTTCGAGCAGCATGCAAGAGTGCCATGCAGTTTTCCATTTTTAACCCAATTTCATTTTCTGCCATGTATTTTTCAATTTTTCTCTCTTTTTCTTATAGTACTTTTCTTTTTTCTTTGCCTTCTCTTCCTCTATTTCCTACTCTTTTTCTTTTACCTTATGCTCCTGTTTTACTGCTCAGCCCTAACCCACTGACTAGAGATTACTAGGTGCATAGTAGATAAATTCTGAACATTGTGAGCTTTAGGAAAGTCTTTGTATCTCATTGTAGTGGTTGCAAAAATAGTGAAATTCCCCTTATAAATCCAATGGCAAAATTCCTGTTTTTTCCACTGGAGAACACACTAGAAGGAAAAAAAACAGCACTGAATTATTTCATAGTAAGGAAATGTATGGGCTCACAATTTCACAATCCTTCTTTAACAAGTTAAGCAGAAGTGAATACATTACCAAATGACTGATAATCGGAAAAGAACCTCAGGGATGAGAGAATCAAGTAATACATCTCCGGCAAGGAAACACTGTAACTTCTCTCCATGTAGGGAACTATTAGAGGATATCACTGAAATGTCAGAGAAATAATTTAGAATATTTATAGTAACAAAATTCTGTGAGATGCAAGAGAAAAGAGATATTGAGCTCCAAGATATGAGGAAGTCCCTTCACAACATGAAAGGAAAACAGGACATCATGAAAAAAAAAAAAAAGAACTGTTAGATATGAAGGCTATAATACAGGAAATTAAAACCTCCCTTGAAATTATTAAAAACAGGTTTGACCATGCAGAAGGTCAAATTTTGGAAGCAGAAGACAAACTTCTAACTTAGAAAAAATTATCAAAAATACTCAAAAAACAGCTACGAAAACTGAGCATCAAATACAAGAAATACTAGATACCATGAAATGCCCAAATATCAGCATAACTGGTATCACAGAAGGTGAAGAATCTAATAAGGGCATGGATAATTTGTTCCATGAAACCCTAGAAGAAAACTTTCCAAGTCTGGAGAGGCATTCAAACATACAGACCCAAGAAATACAAAGAACCCCAGATAGAATCAATCCAAAAAATCTTCTCCACGGCACATTATTGCTAGATTGACCAAAATGACAAAGACAAGATACTAAGATTCATGAGAGAGAAACGTCAAGTCACCTACAAAGGCTATTCCATCAGGCTAACAACAGATCTCTCATGGGATACAATCAAGCAAGGAAAGAATAGGGAAATATATTCAAAGTGTTAAATGAAAAAAAATTTCAACCAAGAATATTTTACCCAGCAAGATTATCCTTCATATGGGAAAAGAAAATAAAAAACGTTCTTGGATAAACAAAACCTGATAGAATTTACCAACTCCAGATCAACTCTTCAAGAAATTCTGAAAGGAGTACTATGCCAAGAAAACTAAAGAGATAGACAGCAACAAGAGAACAAAAAACAACCAAGAATATGGCCAACTTAATTTTAGGGACAAGTCTGGAAATATCAATAATAACATTGAATGTTAATGGATTGAATTCTCTTATCAAGAGATACAGGCTGGCAGACTGGACTAAAAATCAGAAACCCTCCACCTGCTGCCTACAAGAAACCCATCTCATGGATAAAGACATACAAAGACTAAAGTGAAGGGCTGGAAAAAGGTACTTCATGCAAATGGAAACCAGAAAAGAGTGGGAGTCACTATACTGATTTTGGACAAAATAGAATTTAAGACAAAAGCCATAAGAAGAGACAAAGCAGGGCATTATATAGTAGTAAAAGGGCTAATTCACCAAGAAGATATAATGCTTATAAATACCCATGCACCGAATTTAGGAGCACCCAAATATGTAAAGGAAAGACCACAAGATCTAAAAAAAAAAAAGAGATAGACTGTAGCACAGTAATTGTAGGAGATCTCAACACCCCATTATCTCCTTTAGACAGGTCAACAAGACAAAAAAATAAGCAAAGAGATCCAGGACCTAAATGATAGCATAAATCAGATGGACTTGATAGACATCTATAGAACTTTCCACTCAAAAAACACAAAATATATTTTTTTCTCAGCCCCACATGGTACTTTCTCAAAGACTGACCACATGATAGGGCACAAAACCAGCCTTTACTGATTCAAAAGCATAGAAACTATATCTAGCATCTTCTCTGACCATGATGGAACTAAACTTGATTTTAATCTCAGGGAAAATCCTCAAAAATATACAAATACAGTGCTCGCTTTGGCAGCACATATACTAAAAATATACAAATACATGGAAACTAAACAACCTACTTCTAAATGTCTTCATGACTACTGAAGAGATTAAGATTGAAATAAAAAGATTCATGGAAACAAATGATAATGAGTACACAAATTTCCATAACTTATGGAACACAGAAAAAGCAGACGTAAGAGGGAAGTTCATAGCAATTAGTGTGCACAAGAAAAAGATGGAAAGAAAGGTGGCAAAAGGACAATCTAACATCATGCCTCAGGGAACGAGAAAAAACAACAATAACAAAAAAAGCCAAAAAAATGCCACGAGAAAAGAAATAATAAAGATTTGAGCAGAAATAAATGAAATAGAAAATAAGCAAATTATACAGAAAATAAGTGAAAGCAAATGCTGGTTCTTTGAAAAGATAAACAAGACTGACACACCATTAGCTAGACTAATTAAGAAGAGAGAAAGGAACCAGATACACATCAAATTCACAATGGATCAGGCAACATTACAACCGACATAACAGAAATACAAAACATCATTAGAGGATACTATGAGTGACTATATACCAACAAACAAGAAAACCTGGATGAGATGGACAAATTCCTGGAGACATAGAATCTACCAAGATTGACTCAAGAGGACATTGAAAACCTGAATAGACCTATAACACACAATGTGATTGAATCAGTAATAAATAACCTCCCAAAAAAGAAAAGTCCAGGTCCTGATGGCTTTGCTGCTGAATTTTACAAAACTTTTAAAGAAGAGGTAACCCCCATCCTACTCACACTGTTTCTAGAGATTCAAAAGGAAGGAACTCTTTCAAACTTATTCTATGAAACCTCCGTTACCCTCATTCCCAAAACAGACAAGGATTTGACAAAAAAGGAAAACTATAGGCCTATATCTTTGATGAATATAGATGCAAAAATTATCAACAAGATACTTGCTAACCATATACAACAGCATATAAAAAAGATTATTCATCACAGCCAGGTGGGCTTTATTCCAAGGATGCAAGGGTGGTTCAACATATGCAAGACCATAAATGTAATACATCATATTAACAGAAAGATAAAAACCATATGATCATTTCAATTGCTGCAGGAAAAGCATTCAACAAAATACAACATCCTTTCATGATTAAGACACTCAGTAAAACTGGCATAGAAGGATCATTTCTCAGAATAATAAAAGGCATCTATGAAAAACCTATAGCTAACATTATACTTAATGGGGAAAAACTTAAAGCTTTTCCACTGAAAACTGGTACAAGACAAGGCTGCCCATTTTCTCCACTCCTATTTAGTATAGTACTAGAAGTCCTAGACAATGTGATCAGACAAGAGAAGGAAATAAAAGGCATTCCAATAGTGAAAGGAGGACTGAAATCACCTCTGTTTGCAGATAACATGATTGTTTATATAGAAGACCCAAAGTATCCATAGAAGAACTCCTCGAATAAATGCATACAGTAAAGTGGCAGGATACAAAATTAACTTACAAAAATCTGTAGCATTTCTATATATAAGCAACAAGCAGACAGAGACAGAACTGCAAAAAGTAATTCCATTTACCACAGCCACAAGAAGTATAAGGTACTTAGGAATAAAACTAACCAAGGAAGTCAAAGACCTCTATAAGGTGGCTGTGGTAAATGGAATTACTTTTTTAAGAAAAACTATGAAAACCTTAAAAAGGAAATAAAAAAGGACACAAAGTGGAAGGACAGCCCATGTTCCTGGATTGGCAGAATTAATATAATCCAAATGGCAATTCTACCCAAATTAATCTACATATTTAATGCAATCTCTATAAAATTACAAGAAACATTCTTCACAGATCTAGAAAAGACAATTATGGAATTAGTCCACAATCATAAAAAGACCCCATATTGCCAAAGCTATTCTGTGCAAGAAGAGTGGAATAGGGGGCATCTCACTTCCTGACCTCAAAATATATCACAAAGCTGTGATAAGCAAAACAGTATGGTATTGGCATGAGGACCAATGGAACAGAGTGGAGACCCCAGAAATAAACCCCAAAACATACAGCCAACTCATCTTTGACAAAGGGTGCCAGTCAATCCAGTGGGAAAAGGAAAACCTCTTTAGCAAATGGTGCTGGAAAAACTGGGTATCCACCTGCAGAAAGATGAACCCGAATCCCTGTCTGTCACCATTAACAAAAATCAACTCAAAAGAGGATCCAAGATCTAAACCTAAGACCAAAAATGATAAAACTACTGGTGGAAAACACTGGGAAAACTGAGAGACATTGCGGTATGCCAAGACTTCTTAAGTAAGACCCCTAAAGCACAGGCTATAATCCCCAAAATAGACAAGTGGGATTACATCAGATTAAGAAGTTTCTGCACAGCAAAGGACACTGTCACTAGTGTGAATTGATAACCCTCAAAAAAGGGGAGAGAGAATTTAACTGTGCCTCAGATAAGGGATTGATAACCAGAATACACAGGAAACTCAAGCAATTTACCTGGAAAAAAAAAAGATTAACCCAATTAAAAGATGGGAAAATGAACTAAACAAAAATATCTCTAAGGAAGACATATGAAGAGCCAAAAAGCATACGAAGAAATGTTCAACATCCTTCATCATAAAGGAGATGCAGATCAAAACCACAATGAGATACCACCTAACCCCAATCAGAATGGCAAAGATTACAAAATAAAAAATGGTAAGTGCTGGAGGGGATGCGGTGAAAGGGGAACACTGCTACACTGTTGGTGGGATTGTAAATTGGTCTAGCCACTGTGGAGAACAATATGGAGGCTCTTCAGAGACCTTCAAATACAACTACCATATGATACAGCAATTACACTCCTGGATATCTATCCAAAGGACAGGCGAACCGCTCAATCAGAAAAGCACTTGCACATCTATATTCATTGCAGCCTTATTCACGATTGCTAAGACATGGAACCAGCCCAAATGTCCACAGATGGATGAATGGATTGAAAAAGTGTGGCACATATACTCCATAGAATACTATTCAGCCATAAAAAAACAAGGCCCTGGAATTTGATAGAAAGTGGATGAATATGGAAAATCTGTTGCTGAGTGATGAAAGTCAGGCTATGAAAGAGAGACATTATATGTCTCCCCTTAATAGATACCAACTGTCAGCACTCTATGGCAGAGACTGAAAGACTAGAGGACATACAAGCATTAAAAATTGTTATGGACACTAGAACCAAAGTGGAAAGAGTAGGGGGAGGAAGAGTGTAGGAAAGGAAATTTGGGGAAAAAATGGAGAGGTAAGGCATTTGTGGGATGCAGATATGGTTTGTTATATTTATGAGGACGTGCATGTGCTCTCAACTGGGCTGGACTGAGGTGTGTGTCATGCTGGGTAAAGTCTCTACAATCTAAATTATGTATAGCGACTAAATGTATAAATAATAATTAAAATAAATAAAAATTATAATAAAAAATACAGGACTTGCATAAAATGGAATATTATTCAGCCTTAAAAAGGGAAGAAGAAAATCCTGTCATTTGTGACAACACAGATGAACCTAGACGACATTACGTGAAGTGAAATAAAGCAGGCACAGAATGACAGTTATTGTGGGATCTCACTTATATATGGAATCCAAACATATTGAATTCCTAGAAGCACAGAGTAGAATGGAAGTTTCTAGGGATTGAGGGGAAAATTGGAAAAGTGTTGGTCAAAGATTATCAATTTTCATTAGGTAGGAGGAATAAGTTCAAGAGATCTATGGTACAACATAATGATTGTAGTTAATAAGAATATGTTACACTTTATTCTTGAAAATTCCTGAGAGAGAATATCACTATAACTAAGATATGAGATGATATGTATGTTAATGAGCTTGAGTTAGCCATTCCACAATATATACCTATGTTAAAGCATGTTGTACATGAGAAATATATATAATTTATAGTTGTCAAATAATAACTGTTAGGTTGTTGGGAAAGTCATGATGTAGTTTTCTATGGCTTTCTATGCAAAAATGCATCCCGACTACCCCAACAACCCAATTTGTGGATGAATGTTTTAATCAGCTTGATTGTGGTAATCATTTCACAATGGGTGTTAATATGAAAAGATATTGCATGCCTTAAGTATATACGATTCCTATTTGCTAATTATATCAAAGAAGGATTTTAAAAAATAAAGAAATCAACTTTGTGTTTTAGTATGCCCAAATCAATGGCCAAAACCAGATTTTCTTTTTTTTTTCTCTCTTTTTTATTTTTGGAGAGGTTTTTGCTATAGGGCGTGTATGCTCACCAGAAAGAGAGACAGACAGAAAGTGAGCAATCACCCCCCAGGGGGGATGGCCATGGCACAGTCCCTTCTCCATTCTCTTTTCGGGATCTTAGGCATGCACGCACACGCGCCCGGCATGAGTTTTAAGCTGCCGGGCAGGAACTTGAACCACAGACAACTACATGGTAGTTCAGTGACATAGCCATTACGCTAACTGCTGGTTCCCAGATTTTCTTTTTTAAAAAAAAAGTTTTTTGCCTTAGAGTGTGTGTGGTCACCAGAGAGAAAGAACGAACCAGTGAGAGGAAAAGTGAGAAATCACCTCCCAGGGGGGTAGCCACACCACAATCCCTTCTCCTGCATTCTCCTCATAGGATCTTGGCCTTGTCTACACACATGCCTGGTGTGATTTTCAAGCCACTGGGTCTGGAACTTGAACTGCAGTTGGCCATGTGGGAGTCCAGTGATGTAAGCACTACACCATCTGCTGGGCCCCAAACTAGATGTTTTTATGGCTAGTTTCATGTACAATGTTTGTCCTGTAGCTACTAAGGAGTCAGAGGCTACTAAGGAGTCAGAGACTTGCCAAGCCCAGCAGGTATCATTTGGGTGAACTACTCGACTTAAAAAGTGACACAGACTGCAGCAGGCACCCTGTGTGCAGTTAACAGAGCCCATTAAATCAGAAAATACTAAAACCTAATATAAAATGTCTGCTGTGCTTCATCTTGCATTCTCTGAAGCCCAAACTGCCCATAGAAATCACTTTTTGTGACCCACATGTGACCCATCAAAAGTGTGTGAAGATCAAATCTGGGTAGGTCTGAACCAGAGCCAGGGGAGAGTGGGTGTCATGCACCAGCTCTCAGCTTTTAAGACACATGCAGCCTCAAAATGAACATAACATCCAGAAACAATCTGGCCAGAAGTTGGGAATTAGCTGCTAGAGGAAAGACGTGGAAGTTGTCAAGCAAAGGCATTTACAGCCCCCTTGCCGCTCAGTATCAGCGTTATTGGAGGCTAGGCCCCAGACTTCAGCATGGAGGGGCAGGGTAGGTAGGGACTGAGGTGGAGCGGCTTGGTGTGTAAGCTCCTGCCAGCCTGGACCCAAGTGTGTCCATCATTTGAATGTTGAGGGAGAGCCAAGAATCTATGAGGTATGTGGAAAGCGGGTAGGAAGACCCAAGCTCTTCTCCTCCCCACCTCAGGACAACCAAACATCCAAGACATGATGCCATGGGCAATTTCTTCTCCCCTAGGACTTTTCTTAGAGCCATTGTCTTCTTCACAATTCACGGAGACATGTCACCATGCTCTACAAACAACCTGTGAGTTGAGCACACTCTCCATTGTAGCATGCAAGGGTGGAGCTCCAGTGGGATTATCATTTTTTTAAGAGAGATTTTTGCTATAGAGTGCATGCTCTCGCCAGAGAGAGACAGAGAGACAGAAAGCAAGAAATCCCCCAGGAGGGATGGCCGCACCACAATACCTTCTCTTCCATTCTCCTCTCGGGATCTTGGACACATACGTGCCTGGTGTGAATTTTAAGCCACTAGGACACGAACCCCATTAGGGAGTCCAGTGACGTAACCATTACGCCATATGCTGGTCCCATCCAGTGGGATTATTAATTCTCATGATCTGAAAGGGCCTTGAACTCAAGCATAAGTTGCCCCATTTCTGCATCCTTCCAGCAGTTTGAATTTGGCATTGCTAAATGATGCATTGAGGTACCTACTCACTTGTCAGCAAATATATATACTGCTAGTTGCCATCCTTCTCAAGATATCACGACCACATCTCCCATCCCACATGTGACATCTTCCTCCTTCATTCCTTCTTCTTTTTTTTTTTTGTAGACCACAGATTAATTTATTTTTAACACCCATCATGCCATGAATTCATAGGGAATAGGTTCCAGTAGCTCAGGCTCCTTTCCATTGGTTCTCACAAAGTGTGCTTCTCTGGGTGGAGCAGGCTGGCGCTTCAGTTGAACCCAGGTACCTTTCTCTTTCTTTGGCTTCTTTCTTTTTCTGGTCATTTTTCTTCACAGGTTTTAGGAAGCTATCTCTGCTGTTAGAATGTTTAATATGCTCAACACGCACATTGATTCTCTTGGCAAGAATCTTGCCCTTAACTTGTTTGTTCACAACAATGCCAACAGCATGCTGGGTAACATTGTAGACTTCCAGTTTTGCCATGGTAACATTTGTGGGGCATTCCTTTTTGAACAGTACCCATTCCCTTAATGTCTACAATATCACCTTTCTTGTAGATTCGCATATATGTCGCCAAAGGAACAACTCCATGTTTTCTAAAAGGCCTAGAGAACATATATCGGGTGCCTCTCATATTTCCCTTTGTGTTCGTCATTTTGGTTAATTACTGGAAGATGGCGGTTCTGGCCAAATGCCCTCCTTCATTCTTCTTGTAATTCCTTTTCTGCCTAGAGAATTTCCTTATGGCATACATTATAGGATAATGCTTATATGATGTCCATGATCCATATGGGAAGCTTTGCATTTTTATTTGCAACTATGCCTTCTCTTATGTGATGTGATAAATGAGTATTACGTGGAGGAAAAGCCAGAGACCTGAATTTGAAGTTTTGGTGTTGCTATGTGCTGAACGCAACCAAAGGCCGGTTCCCAGAGCCCAGACATCAGACCCTGGTTACAACCTTTCAGACAAAATTAGAAACACCTGGCTCCCTCAACCTCCTCTTCCACCCCAGCCTCTTCCTCCTTGCTCCTGTGGGTATGGGATTTTCAAATTTCCTCTACATTATTTTTAACCTCTTATTTATTTGGAATTCCTGGCTTTAAAAGTAAACCCTTAGGACCAGCAGGTGGCATAGTGGTTAAGGTGCTGGACTCCTGTGTGATCAACCGCAGTTTGAGTCCTGGACCTGGCGGCTTGAAACTCATGCTGTGTGTGTGTGTGTGTGTGTGTGTGTGTGTGTGTGCGCACACGCCCAAAATTCCAAAAGGAGAATGGAGGAGAAGGGATTGTGGTGTGGCCATTCTCCCCGGGGTGGGGGGAGTGATTTCTTGCTTTCTGTCTCTCTGGCAAGAGTATGTACCCTATAGAAAAATAAACAAATAATAAACCCTTGACATTTTTCTGGATTCTTTGTAAAGGAAGGAGGGAGAGACAACCTCTGGAGTAATCTTTTAAAATTTAATTCAGGATGTATGAGTCACCCTCTTAAGATCTTTCAGTGTCTCTTCATTACTTTAGGATAAAGACAGACTTCTTTGCTTTGCACTGCAGGAAAGCTAGTTCCTGCTTCTCTCTCCAGCATCCCCTACTGCCTCATACATGGTCACTGTAGCCTAATACTCTCATTCTAAAAATAGGGAATGGAAATTGTGAACTGTTGAACTAGCAGCTTTCAAAGGGTATGCCATGGGCCAGCAGCAGAAGAGGCAGAAGCTTTGGGAGCTTGTTAAGGTAAAGCCTAGGCCCATCCCATACCTATTGGGCCTGGGCCAGCTATTGTAACCAACTGTCTTCACTGCCCTCCAGCTGATTCTGAAGCTTGAGAACTGATTTAAGCCATTGCACAGGGTGAAAGGCACCGATTTTGGTAACAAATTAAATACATATAAAATGCCAATTAGTCCAGCCTAAGCTGATGAGAACTGGAAAATCTTAACTTCCTTGAGAGCTCTCCCAGGAGGTTACTGCTGCCTTTATCCCGCTTTCTCACTTTTGGGGACTCCCAGAAGAGGCATGCCCTTCAGACGAGAGAATATTGGTCCCATTGTCCATATGGTTACCTATCTCATTTGCCAGTGTCCTTGGGGACATCCGCTGCTTTGAACCTTCTGTGTCTGCATCTTAGATGTTCCTACATCTACGAGGAACAAAACCAGTTGCTTCCCACGAAAGGAGAAAGATGTTTTTTCACATTACAAATGAAATCTTTTAAAAAATCTGCTTTGAGATACTGCATTGTCGTTTTATGATTAAATTATCTGAAGGGAATAGACAGGACAGAGGCAGCTTTGTTCACAGACATACATCAGTGAAAAGCTTAATCATGTCTACCTGCATCTCTGTGGGGCCCACTACATCTTGGAAGATTTCCAAGCTCAGCTGCTCACACAGCCCTGCTCATCTAACTTTCTCTTGCACGTGACTTTCAGAAGCAGAGCCAGGCCAGGGCCAGGACTCTGAGGGGAGTCTGCTGACAGCGACCACTGGAGCATCAACCAAAACGGCATGTCAAAGCAATGCAGAATTTTTTTTTTTTTTGAGGTTTTTGCTATAGGGCGCGTGCGCTCACCAGAAAGACAGAGAGAGACAGAGAGACAAAGTGAGAAATCACCCCCTGGGGGGTTGGCCACACCGCAATCCCTTCTCCTCCATTCTCCTCTTGGAATCTTGGGCACGCACGCACATGCGCCCGGTGTGAGTTTAAGCCACTGGGTCTGGGACGCGAACCGTGGTCGACTACGTAGGAGTCCAGTGACATAGCCATTACGCTAACTGCTGGTCCCGGCAATGCAGATTTTTTAAAAGACACTTTTGCTATAGGGCACATGCACTGATCAGAGAGACAGAGAGACAGAAAGTGAGTAATCACCTAGGGACATGGCCATACTGCAATCCCTTCTCCATTCTCCTCTTGGAATTTTGGGCACACATGCCCAGCATTAGTATTTTTTTTAGCCGCCATGTTTGGGACTCGAACCACAGTCAACTATGTGGGAGTCTAATGATGTAACCATTATGGCATCTGCTGGTTCCGCGATGCAGGTTTTACCTCCTCTGCAGTAACGATGCCTGTTCCTGAAGAAATGCCAACAGCACAGAAACTACAGGGATTGTTTTCTCTCTCTGTTTTTTCCCACTTCAAACATAAAAACAACAGCAATATTTAAATGTTAAAAGAGAAAGAAACAATGCCATCTACAATTTCAAAAGCCTGACCTAGTGTCTCCTGCAGATTTTTGCGTAGGCTTTTGGGGAGCGGTCCATTTGCCGTCTGGGCTGATGCACTGTGTTGTGTAGTTTCTCTTCTCTTAATCTGATCATTTATACATTTCCCCCAGGTTCTTGCCAGGCAAACCCTGCAATTTAACCAGAAGGCTGTTCCAGAACTGTAGACTATCACAGCTATAAAGTATTTTGGAGATCAACCACTGAAGGAATTCTTTTTTTTTCTTCTTTTTTGGAGAGGTTTTTCGCTATAGGGCGCGTGCGCTCGCCAGACAGAGAGAGAGAGAGACATAGAGACAGAAAGCGAGAAATCACCCCCCAGGGGGGATGGCCACGCCGCAATCCCATCTCCTCCATTCTCCTCTCGGGATCTTGGGCACGCACGCACACGCGCCCGGCGTGAGTTTTAAGCCACCGGGTCCGGGACGCGAACCACGGTCGACTACGTGGGAGTCCAGTGACATAGCCCTTATGCTAACTGCTGGTTCCTGCACTGAAGGAATTCTTAGCTAGCTCTTCAGAGATGGACTTCAGGCAGGTTGCAGCATACCTGAAATTATTTGCAAAATTCTACCATGAGTATGGCATCTTTCTAGAGATCCTGTATTTAATTTGATCCTCAAAGTGGTTCACACCCCTAAAGTTAATCTATTCTTTCTACACACGGTCTCTGTGTGCACTCACTCAAGCTGTTCCTTACTTTACTTGGTGGGGGAAGGGGACTTAACACGTATGCTATAATATCCTCTAGAATTGTGCAGTGCACAATTCTCACAATCATGGATAGTAGGTCTGTATTCTTTTTATTTTTATGTATTTATTTATGCCAGAGAACGGATGGACAGATGAACACACACACACACATACACAGGAAAGAGAAAACTCAACAGGGCCTGGTTCTACCACAATCCTTTTGCCTCTAATTCTCTATCCTTTCAGGATCCTGGGTATGCATATACACACCTTTTATGGTTTTCCAGCCACGGGGCTGGAACTCAAACCCTGTTTGGCCACATGGAATCCAGCTTCCTCTGTGTAGCACTTAACCACTACACTATGGAGCCAGCCCAGACCTATATTCTAACCTATTCTCATGCTATGTTTATCATTACAGCAGTGAGCAGAGAGCTGCCCTTCCCCTCTTTGCATAGTTCTCTGCATATATTTCTTTTATCACATGGACACTATATTGAAATGATTTAAGTGCCTAAGCTGTCTCGGTCTAGGACTCAGTATTAAGAAATGCACTGTTGCACCGACTAATTCCATGTTGTCTAATATCAGATATGTTATTCTCCCTCTGCTTGATTCCTCCTGTTTATTATCCCTTCAATCTTAACATGTGCATGAAGAGTCAATCAACAATTCATGAATAAAACAAGAGCCGAAAAAAAAAATAGCTGTGTAAGTCAGTAAAGACTAAGGAACAAATGAAAAATTCATCTCTTCTCTAATTCTGGTTGCTAGAAATACTTCCCCTGGGGGTATTTCTGTACTTTGTAATTTCTCTATTTAGAAACCCCAGCTCCCTGTTCTATTAACTTGTTTAAAGGCTTCTAATAATTTTAGGTTAATGCATAACAATTCTCAAAAGAGTTGAAGTTACATTAACTCATTAACTTATTTGCATCTCAACAGGAAGAACAGGAGTCATCTTCATTTTCTTTCTTTCTTTCTTTTTTCAAGAGGTTTTTGCTATAGGACATGTGTGCTTGTCGGAAAGACAGAGAGATAGAAAGCGAGAAATCACCCCAGGGGGGATGGCCATGCTGTAATCTCTTCTTCTCCATTCTCCTCTTGGGATCTTGGGCATGCACACACATCCGGCGTGAGTTTAAGCCACCGGGTCCGGGACTCAAACCGCAGTCGACTACATGGGAATCCAGCGACATAGTCATTACGCATTTGCTGGTCCCATCATCTTCATTTTATACAGAGAAGAAATGACACAGGGACATAGAGTGACTCGCCCTTGTGAGTGGCAGAGCTGGGACTCTAAAAGTGTGTCTGACTTGGGGCCAGCAGTTAGCGTAATGGCTATGTTGCTGGACTCCCACGTAGTCAACCGCGGTTCGCGTCCCGGACCCGGTGGCTTAAAACTCACGACGGGCGCGTGTGCATGCGTGCCCAAGATCCCGAGAGGAGAATGGAGGAGAAGGGATTGCGGCATGGCCATCCCCCCTGAGGGGTGATTTCTCGCTTTCTATCTCTCTGTGTCTCTCTGTCTGTCTGGTGAGCGCACGCGCCCTATAGCAAAAACCTCTCCAAAAAATAAAAAAATAAAAAAGTGTGTCTGACTTGAATTCACTTCACCAAGGCCCGAGGTTTGGCAACTAGTAGATGATACAAGTGGGAACAAATGTCCAGTTCTTTTCTACCTCCAGGTAAACAGGATGGTGCTTCCCTGCTCCCTGGAAGTTCAACATAGTTGTGCAACCTGATACAGACAATGAAAGAGTAGCGATGTGTCTGGCTTTTGGGCTGAAGCACTTAATTCATGCAGGTCACCCTGTTAGTTGTCCCTCTCCCCTTGCTCCAGCTTCCAACACTAGAAAGCACTTTCCCTTTCCTTTTTGAAGAATTACTTAACTTCATTCACTATTATTATTTTTTAATTTGTAAGAGGGCACATGCACTCACCAGAGAGAGACAGAAAGAAGGAAAGTGAGAAAGCAAGTCGCTAGGTACAGGACTCAAAACTGTGGGAGTCCAGCACCTCAACCACCACGCCTCCTGCAGGCCCCAGGAAGCACTTCTTGATATGAAGAAGCTGCAGGATCTAAAATGATGAGCAAACCCATAGAAGACATTGGCTCTGGGAAGCTCTCCTGCAGCAACCTTTGCTTGAGAAACAACTTTTACTGTGATCAAAGATCATTTAATTATTTTAAATTCAAAAATGTACTTAAATTATTATTTTAAATAGCATCCCTCTTCTCTACATGAATTTAGAATTGACTCAGACACAGAAAAGGATTAAGCAGGAGAGCAAAACCCATTAGTAATAAAGTTGATACTGGACAACAGGGCATTAGTGGGTGCGAAAGTGCATTTCTTTTCTTTTCTTTTTTTTTTTTTAAAGAATTATTTTATTTAGGGCTGGTAGGTGGCATGGTGATTAAGGGCACTGGGCTCCCACATGACCAAACCACAGTTTAAGTCCCAAACCTGGCAGCTTGCTTTCTCTCTTTGCCTCTTTCTTGCTCTCTTGTTCTGTCCCTCTCTGGTCACACTTAAATAAATAAATAAATTTAAATCAAATATATTTTTAAATATTTATTAAATAAATAAACTAAAATTTAAAATATTTATTTATTTATTTAACTGTGACCAGAGAGGGACAGAATGAGAGAGAGAAGGAGGGCAAGAGAAAAAGAAAGCCTCTATGTCAGAGACTCAAACCACTGTTGGCTATGTGGGAGTCCAGCGTCCCCAACCACACCACTGCCGGCCACAGTGCATTTCTTAGTACTAAATCCTAGAATGAGACACACATAGCCCTTCAAGTCACATCGATATAATGTACAGTATAACCTACCCTATCCTGATTAAGACCAGCAGACTCCATCTATGACTGCTTGAGAGCTTGGACTGGTGCTCAGACAGGCATATTTTGCCAGGCCCAGCTGATCTCCCCCCCGCCCCCAGCTCAGCAGTCCCCTCATCTCTGTGTCCCTTGAACCTTTAGTTACTGCATTTTAAACCACTTATCTGCAGGAGATACAGTCCAGGGGAGGAGAATTGGGAGAGGATTCCCACATGCTGAAGGCGGCGACAACCTCAGGTACGAAGACGGCTATTGGTACAGGTGTTCTGGGCTGGGTCACATATGAATTTGCCATGACTGTATGCAATGGCCTAATTAGATAAGGTGAAGCTCATCATTTCCAGGATGTTAAAAATAAATAATAAAACAAAAAACTCAGTTTCAGTGGCAGAGGTTGGAGGTGCTGGTACATGAAGACTAAGGCCACATGGGAGGTCTGGGTCCAATCTAAATAGGCTGGGCATGGAGTTCTGTGACTGTGGCTCTAGATAATGTTGAGACCATGTCAAGAGTCTCTCAAAAAGAGGAAAGAGAGGGACCAGCAGTTAGCATAATGGCTATGTCGTTGGACTCCCACGTAGTCAACCGCGGTTCGAGTCCCGGACCCGGTGGCTTAAACTCACGCCAGGCGCGTGTGCATGCATGCCCAAGATCCCGAGAGGAGAATGGAGGAGAAGGAATTGAGGTGTGGCCACCTCCCCGGGGGGTGATTTTTCGCTTTCTGTCTCTCTGTCTCTCTCTGTCTGTCTGGCGAGCGCACACGCCCTATTGCAAAAACCTCTCAAAAAAAAAAAAAAGAGGAAATAGAGAGAAGCAGGAGAGAGAGAGAGAGAGAGAGAGAGAGAGAGAGAGAGAGAGAGAAAGAGAAAGAAAGGAAGGGATAAGATGTCAAGGCAAGAAACAGCAAGGCAAAGGACCCCAAGGCAAGGGACGGCAAGGCAAGGTTAGGGACAACAAGGCAAGGGATAACAAGGGATGGAAAGGGAGGGCAAGGGACAGCAAGGCAAGACAAGGGACAATAAGGAACAACTAGGCAAAAGACAGCTAGGGACGGCAAGGCAAGAACAGCAAGGCATGGCAAGGGACGGCAAGTGAATTTATGGCAAAGGATAGCAAGGGACAGCAAAACATGGCAAGGGACATCAAGTAAGGGAAGGGAGGGCACAGCAAGGTACGACAAGGGACAGCAATCAAGTGATAACAAGGCAAGAGACAGCACAGCAAGGGACGGCATGACACGGCACGAGACAGCAAGGTGATGTAAAGCAAGGGATGGCAAGGAATGGCAAGGCAAGACAAGGGTCAGTACGGCAAGGCGATGCTAGGGACAGCAAGACAAGGGATGTCCAGGCAAAGGTTGGCATAAGACACCACACAATGCAAGGGACATCAAGGCAAGGTGAGATGGCAAAACAAGGGACAGCAAGGCAAGGGTTGACAAGGCAATGGATGTCAAGGCAAGGGACGACCATGCAAAGGACAGCAAGGCCAGGCCAGGCAAGGAAAAAGACAACAAGGCAAGGGACAGCAAGGCAAGGCTATTGATGGCAAAACAAGGCAAGGGATGGAAATGGTGGCAAGGCAAGGTGAGGGATGGCAAGGGAGAGCAAGGCAAGGTGAGGGACGGAAAGACAAGGGATGACACAGCACAGCAAGGCAAGGCAAAGAAGATAAAGCAATGGGAGGGGAGGGGGAAGGATGGGGAAGAGGGGAAAGAGAGGGAGAGGAGAATTCAGATCCAGTTAACAGTGGGAATGAGCGCATCCTGGCTGGGAACTGATTCAGCACCACATACAGATCCTCTGGGCCCTCTACTGAGTATTTCTGCTGGGCAGCTCAATGCTCTCAGATTAACCTTGCTCTTGAAGTATCCCTGCAAATCTTGAATGCCCAGTGCCTCCTACGTAAGGCCTCACAATGTCCTAGGTGGTGGCGGACCCTATCTTCATTCACCCCATACAGTGCTCCCCAAATTCTTTTCCATATTATGTCACTCGTGACCTGGCACTCTGGGATACATGGTGGCATTTCTGGATAGAGGTGACAATCCCACGAGCTCCAGATGTCCTAGGCTCTGCCTTTTGGACTTAGGGAGTCAATTTTACACACATATAGTTTGTTTATGAGAAGTTCAGATCTAGGGATCTCTTCCTTACCCCTGCTTGTCAGAACCTAAGTGCTCAGAGGATTGGAAAGTTAACTCGTGTGCCTTCCTGGATGGCCTGGAGGCCAGCCTGGGTCTGGGTCTTCCTGAATTAATTCTGGTTCCTGTGCATGCTCTCCCCGGATCTTCTTATGCTGGTAGCCAGGACAGGGGTCCCAAAGATCAATGCAGAGCACCTGGTGCCACATACTCTCTTCCCCACTTTTTCCTTTAACAAAAATTGAACACTTACTATGTGTCAAGCCTATACCATCCTATGGAAATGCATCAAGAAACAAGACAAATAGGGTCCCTACCCTGACAGAGCTGGTAGCCCCTCAGGGAAGCCTGATAACCAACCAGAAATTAGAAGAAACTGTGATTAGTGTTACAGCAGGGGATGTACAGTGATATTATGGGATTTTATAGTTAGAGGAACGAATTCAGGGGGGTGGTGAGTTCAGCAAATACTTTAGATAGCTCTAATCCTTTTTGTAATGGTCCCTTAATATATGCCTACCTGTGTTTAACTGTGGGGAGTGAGGGTCTAGCATGCAGCGGAGCCATCCCACATTCCCTATCGTGGACACTGGAGAATGGTGTCATCTCACGGCATGGCTGGGTGAGTCTGGCTGAGTTTCCAGAGTAATCTCTCTGCCTCTGTGTCTGAGAGCTGAAATGCCCATTGCCCTCTCTTCCTGTGGGTTAGCACGAGGCGGTGGTCCTCTAGACAACATCAGGGGCCATCGAGGTGCAGAACAGCACCCATGGCTGGGCCTTGGCTTGTTTTGTTGCTTATAATGTCAGAGGGTTTGAGCTTCCCTTGTGTTAGAGGCTCTTTCTCTTTCCATGGCGAGTACACCCTGCTCCAGGCCATCGCTCCCAGTTGTTGGTGATGTCTCCTGTTGCTGACTGCCTGGCTGACATCACATTTCCCGAATCTCGGCTCACGTCCATCAGGAGGCTCTTTCTGACGTACTCCTCTGCTAGACAGAAGGGGCCTCTGCTTTGTGCATCCAGGGTGTCACACACACATCCGTCAAGCGTCCGCTGTGTGCTAGGTCATGTCACTTGCACCCCATAAAGTGCAGGACGACACACAGCAGGTCTCTGTTTCATGAGCTCATGTATTTGACACTTGGGATTTGTCCCAGCATTTTCTATATTTTTTAAAAGGCTTTGCCATAAGACATGTGTACTCGCTATAGAGACAAAGGGAAAGCAATACATCATCCCCCACGTACCACCTGCTGGACCCTGGCCCCAGTTCTACCATTGCTAAATCTCTCTCTTCTGTATGACAGCTCCGGGTGATGGGCAGAGCAGAGGCTATTTCTGTTTTTGTGCAGATGAGGGAACAGATGAGATAGAAGAGAATAAATGGTAAGTGTGGTTTCACTTGTGAGAAGAAGGGGAAGGGGAAGAAAGGAAGGAAAATGGAAGGAAAAGAACTCTCAGGTAGGGAGATTGAAGAATAAGTCTCGTAGGGCAGAGTTCAAGAGCAGCCGCGGCAGAAAGGCATTGTGCTACATTCAGAATCTGCAACTGTAGATAGGTTCCATAAACTCTTTTGGCTTCAGTTTATCTATTTTAAAAATGTTACTTATTTCTTTCATAAGGAAGGGAGACAGGAGACAAGACAGTGAGAGAGAGGGAGAGAGGTGTCCCCAGTGCGGTCTTCACACCACACTCCATCCCAGCCTCAGCCCACCAGGTCACGGGTACACACACGCATTCTCAGATTGCATAGGAGCCCTCAGGACACAACTCGGGACTTCCCCACAGAGCCTTAGCATTGCAGAGCACTGTGTCACTGCCGGGCCACCATGGGTGGCCTGAGCTTCAGTTTCTTGGACTGGAAAGCAAGACTAAGGGCCAGCTCTGTGGCACTGCAGTAATATACTACTCAAGAGATGCCGAATTCCATATGGCAGCTGCAGCTGGAATCCTGGCTCAATCAGCCTGACACACACCAGCAATGTGCACCAGCGCCCAAATCCCAGCGGACTGCAGGAGGGGAAGGCCAGACCTATGGAGGGTGCTCATCTCCCGCTCACTCACATATGCATGTATGCATGTGCTCTATCATGGATAAATAAAAATTTTAAGGGGCCAGCAGGTGGTGTGGTGAAGATGCTGGACTCCCACATGGCAGACTGTAGGACCCAGAGGCTTGAAAATCAGGCAGGGCTTATGTGTGTATTTGCCCAAAATCTCAAGAAGAGAATGGAAGGGATTGTGGCATGGCCATATTTTCTAGGGGGTGATTTCTTACTTTCTCTCTCTCTGTCTCCAATGAGCACATATGCCCTATAGCAAAAACCTCTCTAACAAAAAAAAAATTCAAAAAGAATAATATTATCAATTGTATACATTCAGGCTTGCAGTCACACACATTTTTATTGTGTATCTTCTACTGTTGTAGGTGGGGGGTACATGGCAGTGGGAAAAACGCACAACAATGTCTGCCTTATGGAGTTTCCATTCTAGTTCAGGTAGTTATGAGGTCAAGTAAAAAGACAGATATGAACACTTGGTAGATAACAATATTCCAAAAAAAAAAAAAAAAGAAAAGAAACAAAGAAAGTTAGAGTCTATCTGACCTGGTTCTGAGTCATATACTTAAAGATTATGAAAGCTTTAGACTTGCAGTGATTTATGTGAGGGCTCTTTTCCAAGAAAGACACCACTGCCTAGAAGTTCCAGGATACTCAGAGAATAAGACAAGAAAGAAACCACTTGAGATAACTGCAGTGCTTATTTCCTGAGAGGAGATGGGGAATGTTTGCTATAATCTTGGGAAATGTTTTTGTTTAACTGTTCTAGTGTGATTTTTGAAAATGAGGATCTAGGTGGTTTCTTTTTTAAGATGCTGCCACATTTTCCCATCTTGAAAGTACATTAGTGGGGTAACGTAGTAGTTACATCACTGGACTCCCACATGGCTGACCATGGTTCAAGTCCTGGACCCGGTGTCTTCAAAATCATGCCAGGCAAGTGTGCGTGCATGCCCTAGATCCTGGGAGGAGAAGAGATTATAGCATGTTCATCCTCCTGGGGGGGGGGTGATTCCTCACTTTCTCTCTCACTGTCTCTCTCTCTTCGGCAACTGTACACACTCTAAGGCAAAAACCTCTTTAAAATTTTTTAAGAAAGAGTACATTGGTGACTAACAAAATGACTGTGGACATTTATTGTTGCCCAGCCTCAAATTTCCCCCTCCTAAAACTGCTGAATCTGCCGGGCCCTCGCCTGAGGAGGTGTTGAAAATTAGAGGATGGATTTCACATTAAGTCCCCATAAGGCTGAGGGGGTGTTTCATCACCATGGCTTAATGACTGGAAGGGTCATCCAAAAGCTTTGGATAAGGGCTTCATGAGTATTCAACAGACATCCTGGCCACAAAGCAGCATTTAGCAAAAAGGATCCTTGGAGTCAGAGGGGTGGGCAAGACTGGCAGACACCTGGAGGGGGACAAGGTCAACCCTCATAACCTCGCGAAGACGTCTTTCATGGGCTTCGCTCCAAGGCAGCCCTGTGGGAAGCCTTTGCTCTCACCTGGACTTTGGCCCCTTTGTAATGTTTGGGTGTTAGTTTCCTGAAGACTGATCCCTTTGGAAGGAGACTAGAATAAAACAACAGATCTGAACTTTCTGCTTCTAGCTGGAAATTCACATTTCAGGTACTGAACAGTATGAGAGAAGGTCTTAACAAGTTTTTTAAATTTTTTTTCACTTCCCTGAAGATTGAGTAATGAAAGAAAGTCGATTCTACATGCAGAAAACACATTAAAGTTGTAGCATCCATACCCACAAACTTGAAACCAATAATAAAGAAAAATGACGACATAACAGAAGGCACTTTGGTTGATACTGGAGTAACATTTTACTGTGAGGACAGATAGAACTCTTGTCACTGACAGTGGACAACTGCATTTTCACCTGTTTGAAATTATTATTATGTCCTGTTTAATTGTAGCATTTTGTGTTTAAAATCAAGAAAGTGCAGTCAGAAGCCTAATCCTAAACCTACTGGGAATCCTACAAGTATAAAGAAGAAACTACATCTCTGAAAATGTTAAGCCATCTGATGGGAGAGGAGGCTCCTACAATGTTACCCCCATTCCACTCTAGGAAAACTAGTAATCAGCAAAACACAAATACCAGGACCAGCAGAATGCATAGTGGTGACTTCACTGGGCTCCCACTTGGCTAACCACAGTTTGCATCCCAGAACCAGTGGCTTGAAAATCACGCTGGGTGCATGTATATCCAAACTCCTGAGAGGAGAATGAGGAGAAGGGACTGTGGCTTGGCCATTCCCCCTAGGGGGCAATTTCTCACTTTTCCCAGCAAATGCACACCCCCTAAGGCAAAAATCTTAAAAAAAAAAAAAAAACACAAATACAAAATGCACGCTGTGGTTAGACAGGCGTATGTTGTGTGTTTTCTAGGTCTTTTCTCCTCCTCCCCCTGGTCTTTGCCTTGAGGAAAAGAGGAAACAAAGAGGTTGGTCCTTCTCTCAAGAACATTTAAGCATCAAATAGAAGGCTCTCTTTCCTACGAGAGCAAGAAACACAATCACAGAATGATAGAAAACAGGCTGGAGACAAAGTTCTGACTGTGCCCCCAATGTTTTTAAAATTTATTATCAGTATTCTAATAAAAAGGCTCAGGATGAATTATTTCTTCCACTTGGCTTTGAAGGAAAGGCAATGCTTACACTCCTTATACTATGTTAATGAGAATTTTACCAGATGACACCACAGTTTTTATTAAATTCTTGCTTTAAATTTTGTGTCACTGAAAAATACAGTAATTGAGAACCAGCAGATGGTACAATGGTTACATCACTGGACTCCCACATGGCTGAACACAGTTCAAGTCCCAGACCTGGTGGCTTAGAACTTGCACCTGGTAGGTGTGCATGCATGCCCAGGATCCTGGGAGAATAGAGAAGGGATGGTGGTGTGGCCATCCCCCCGGAGGGTGATTTTTCATTTTCTTTCTTACTGTCTCTGTCTGTCTCTCTCTCCAGCGAGCACATGTGCCCTAAATTTAAAAACAAACAAAAAACCCCAGTAATTGGCCCAGCCTCTGTGGCGCAGTTGATAGTGCAGTGGACTGCAATACTAGAAGCCACATAGCCAGCAGCAGTTCAAATCCCTGACCCAGTTGATTTGAAACTAGGTGTGTGCCTACTAGAGGGAGGGACTATGACCTGATTAGACCCTGCTGAAGGGTAGAGGTTTTGCTCTCTTTCTCATACATACTCTAGCATAAATAAAAACAAACATATATACTTGGTTGTCCGAAAAGTAATGACACATTTTTGCATAGAAAAAAGTCATGACTTTTCCAACAACCCAGTACACCACACATATACTACTGTGTATCATATATACACATATATACTGTATATACACACACACATATACATTATACACACACATACACTTACAGTATATATTCACATATGGTATGTATACACATCTATATACACCTATACTATATATACCTATGTGTATCTATGTATATGATATATATTATAGTAATTGTTCATGGTAGCTACTTAACTCATGTGACAAACACTTATCTTACTATGGATCAGCTATATGTCAGATGCTGGGTGCCAGCAGTGAACACACACCACAGGGCTGAGAGAGAAAAGTCTCAGCAGAGGGCATGTTTGCAAAGTCCTGGGCAGAAGGGGGAGAAATCAACCTAGAGAACAGAAAGGAGACTACTGTGAGTGGAAAACAGAGGTGTTTGGTGTTAAATGATAGCAAGATGGAGGAACAGAGAAGATGATGCAAAGCATTTCATCTGTCTGTACTTTGGTATCTTCATCAGTAAAATGAGATGACAGTGGCATTTACATTTAGGGTGGCTATGAAAGTGAACTATGAATATACACAAGTCACTTAAAACAGTGTCTGTGTACCCAGTGGTAGCTGCAGTTATCCTTGCTTAAGTTCCACTTAGCTTCATTTCTTTAAGTTAAATCTGTTTTCTTAATAGTATCAAGTAAACCTGCTATTGAAAGTAGTTAGATTATTTAAGAAATTGTGTTATCAATACAATGTGGGTGGGAAAGGAATGGAAGACAATTGTAGACTCCAGAGATAGTGTGAGAAGAGGGTGGGAAAGGACAGAGGGTCAGAAATAGGGGTAAAAAAAAATTCTAGAAACTAGAAATGAAAATTTGTGATAATAATATGCATGATTAAGCCACTATGCAGTATATTCTGGATGGGAAATCACATTTTGTATGATGTGATGATGCTTAGGGAAAGAATGTAAATTAAGTTGAAAAAAAAAGTTTCAGAAAAAAGAATACCTATTCGATGACTGCAGTATGATATATAGCCCCAGCTAGGTGCTACTTTATAGGATGTTTATTCTACTCATAGAGGCTTATGCACATTCTGTCTTGTGTTAGAATTATTAGAAAATCTTTCTTTTTTATTTTATTTAAATTTATTTATTTGCATTAATTCACTGTACATCATTACAGCATACAAAATGAGATTTTCCATCCAGAGTACACTGTATATTGTCTCAATCAAACACATCAACAAACATGTTATTGTCAGCAAATAATTTTTTATTTCTTGTTTTCTGTATGTTTTTCTTTTTTTCCATCCTTGATTCCTTATCTCTTACCCTCTGCCATCTTCCACTCTCCTCCCACACTGTCTCTGGTATCTATGTTTGCTTTCTATACTGTTTCCCCCCACACACATTTTATTGAATTACTAAAGACCTTAATTAATCTAAATATTTTCATAGCAAACACAGCTGATATATACATTTCCATGAACACAAGTCTAACTTTAGGCATCCTATAAAGTAGCACCTAGCTGGGGCTATATATCTTACTGCAGTCATTGAATAGATTTTTTTTTTTCTGAAACCTTTTCTTTTTGTAACTTAATTTACATTCTTTCCCTAAGCATCATCACAGCATACAAAATGTGATTTCCCATCCAGTATATACTGCAAAGTGACTTAATCATGCATATTATAAAAAATTATCCATTTCTAGTTCCTAGAATAATTTTTACCCCTCTTTCTGAGCCTCTGTCCTTTCCCACCCTCTTCTCACACTATCTCTGGTGTCTACAATTGTCTTCCACTCCTTTCCCCCCACATTGTATTGCTCACACAATTTCTTACATAATCTAACTACTTTCAATGGTGAGTTCACTCGTTACTATTAAGAAAACTGGTTTTAACTTAAATCAAAGAAATGCCAAAGAACTTTGCTTAAAGCCAGGAAACAGGTTAAGATTCTGTTCAAATGGTAGGTGCATGAACCTATCAGTCTCATGTACTTTTATCTTTTGTTCTGCTTCAATTTTCCTGATTAAATTCTGGGATATAATATTCAACTCCAGACTTGTCCCTACGACTAAGTTGGCCACTTTCTTAGTTTTAGAACTCTTATTTCTGTGTGTCTGTGTTTAATTTTCCTGATACAGCACACCCTTGAGAACTTCTTGGAGATCTGGTCTGGTGCTGGTAAATTCTTTCAGGTTTTGTTTATCTGAGAATGTTCTTGTCTTTTCTTCCCACCTGAAAGATAATCTTGCTGGGTACAGTATTCCAGGCTGAAATTGCTTCTCTCTTAACACTTAGAATAAGAAAATTTCTTTCTTTCTTACTGTGTGACCTCAAAGCTCTTTGGATTTTTGCGGTTTTATCATCTTAAATTTTATTAATTATATTTTTGAGAGATTTTTGCTATAGAGTATGTGCACTGTGTAGCCCAGACAGAGACAGAAAGCAAGAAATCGTCTCTGGGGGGTAGGGGTAGGGGGTGGCCACACCACAATCCCTTCTCCTCCCTTCTCCTCTCAGGATTTTGGGCATGCACACACATGTGCCCAGCGTGAGTTTCAAGCTGCCAGGTCCAGGACCCAAACCATAGTTGACCATGTGGTAGTCTATCGCCTTAACCACCTGCTGGCTCCAATGATCTTAATTTTTAAGGATAGTTTTTGCTATCTAATCATTTTGACTGAAAGGTAGTTTCTGAGCTGTGAGAAAAAAATATTTCTTGTCAAAATACATCTAAAAAAGAACATAGGTCATAATTTTGGCTTATTATATGTTCACAAACACATTCTCATAACCCGTCAGATCGAGAAACCAGCATTATCTGTACTCACGAAACCTTTTGTGCCTCATTTCAGTCACCATCTACTTCCCAAAGTAATTACTACCTGACGCCAATCTGACTGTTTTTGTAGCTCACTGAACAATATGTACTCTTTCATATCCAACTTCTTTCACTTAATATTATCACTGTGAGACCCATCCATACCATTGCATGTACTCATAGATTGTTCACTCGCACTGCTTTAATCTATACCGTAGTTTACCTGCCTGTTCTACTCTAATGGCTATTTAGGCAATGCCCAGTTTGGGACTATCATCAATTGTATGGCTTACCACATTCTACAACATGTCATTTGGTGACTAGACACCTGCATTTCTATTGGCTTTATACCTAGCAGTGACCGTAACTGGGTCGCAATGCGTACACACGCTCAGTCTTAGTAGATGGCTCCCTGTCAGAGATCCTTCGTGCATTTAAAAAGCCATGTTTACGAGCCTACTCTTCTAGCCACTGGGGTTCAAAGTGGAAAAGACTGTGGTCCCAGCTCATGAATCTTCAAGGCTTCAGGCCAGACAAGAATGGTACATCAGATTCTCAGACATACAAATAAGCAGGATTTCCTGATTGCCTGAGGACCATGGAGAAGACTCACAGAGGAGAGGACACTTGGGCTCTGTGGTGAATAAGAGTTTACCGCAGGCTCGGTAAGAGGTGGTCCTGAGCTCCTGTACACAGGAGACAGGTGCCAAGCCTCTGAAGCATAAAAGGGCATGTGGCACAGACAGCCCTGTGTCTAGATAACCAGGCAGTCCACCCTCCAACCTAAGGCAGAAATCTCTCCTTTAAAAATAAAAATTTATTTTATGAGAGAAAAGGACAGAGAAAGAGAGAGAGTCCCTCAATAGGATCTCACACCACGATCCTCGCCACTCAGGCTCACAAGTACCCATACTGCATGCCAAACATGTGTAGGTTGACCCAGGAACCGAAACCCTGATCCTCCATATGGTTCAAGCATCATAGAGTAGTGCACTGCCTCTGTGTCACTATGGCTGGCCCTAAAGCGGAAATCCCCTTCACAACATTGTTACAACTACACAGTCTCTTCTTAGAAACCCACAAGGTAGCTTACTTGCCCTCCCCAAGCAGGCTCTCTTAGTTTCATGGAGAATAATTGATACAACTTGTAACAATAGCAATCACTCTGGCCTATTGAACATGTATTAGATACCAGGCATGACTTGAAATGTTTTGTTTAGATTACTGTATCTATTCGTCTCCAAAGTCCTAGGAAGTGGGTACCATTGTAATTCCTATTTGGTAGCTGAGGAAACTGAGTGAGGTAAATAAACATGCCCAAATCACATTGTAGAGATTTGTAGAGCTAGGAATTAAACCTAGATTTCTCTGATTATTGAACTCAAGGTCTTTTTTTAAAAAAAATATTTATTATTCAAGTTTTCTATAAGACATGTGCGCTCACCAGAGAGAGAGAGAGAGAGAGAGAGAGAGAGATAGGTAAACTGTGAAAGCAAACTATCAGGTCCAGGACTAAAACCATAGCAGGCCATGTAGAAGTCCAGCACCTCAACCACCATGCCACCTACTGTCCAAAGCTTTTGGTCCCTTTTGTCTATTAATTAGTCTATGATCTTTTTAAAAAGATAATATTAAAGGGGACCAGCAGTTAGCATAATGGCTATGTCACTGGACTCCCATGTAGTCGACCACGGTTCAAGTCCTGGAACCAGTGGCTTAAACTCACGCCAGGCGTTTGTGCGTGTGTACCCAAGATACCGAGAGGAGAATGGAGGAGTAGGGATTGGGGCATGGCCATTCCCCCTGGGGGGTGATTTCTCGCTTTCTGTCTCTCTGTCTCTGTCTTTCTGGCGAGCACACATGCCCTATAGCAAAAACCTCTCCAAAGAAAAGATAATACATAAGAGTAAAACCATGACTCATATAGATATAAAAATGAGCATGAGTGAAAGATTTTGCCCTATTCATATTATTACTGGTTCAACTGAGAATTTGAAAAATAATTTCATAGATTAGGAATATTTACAGTAATGCACAAATGGAGCCAAATTTGTTTTTCTGCAGGGAGGGAAGTTAACGGACTTCTTCAGTAAAGGACAGAATTTGCATGGCTGTAAGAATTAATTTTGCCTAGCTCAGAGTTGTAAAATAGCTCAAAGAAAGAAATGCACAATTTTTAAGAATTTTAATTATTTAATATTTTTTATTATTATCATCACCTTCTAATTTGCCATACAGCACATGCACTCACCAGAGAGAGAGGAAAAGTGAGAAAGCAGGCCACCAGGTCTGAGACTCAAAACACAGTCAGTCATGTGGGAGTCTAGGAGACTAGCGCTTCAACCACCATGCCACCTGCTGGCCCTGGTAATGCACAATTATTTTCTACATGATTCTTCACACATATGAAGATACTACGTTCCTTAGTGTCCTTCTCAGCAGATACAGCCTCAATTCCCTCTACCGATCCTCATGTTACATATTGGCAAGTCCCTTCTCCATCCTGGTTTTTAATGACTTTTAGCGGAACAGGGTGCTACAAAAATATGACAGACTGAGTAACTTATAAACAACATAAATTTATTTCTCAGTTCTGGAGTCTGGGAAGTTCAAGATCAAGGCACAGCAGATTCAGAGTGTGGTAGGAACTGTTTCCTGGTCCAGAGGTGACACATTCTCGCTGTGTCCCCACATGATAGAAAGGAGTTGAGATGTTTTTTATAGAGACACTGTATTGTCAGGGTCTTCTAGGTAGACAGAATCAATAGGCTGGAATAGACACATAAGAAGGGATTTATGGGGGGGGGGGGGGTCAGCTCACACCTTTAATGACTGTCTGTGAACTAGAGATCCTGAAATTCTAGGAGCATGGAGTAGTCCAAGTCTGAAAGCCTCAGAGGCAGGGAAGCCAAATATGTAACTCACAGTCTGAAGCAGAGCCTGAGAACCCAAGGGGCACTGGTGTCCAAACGCAGATGAGCCCCGAGTTCTGCTGTCTGAGGCAATAGAAGTCTGCCTTGCTCTGCCCACAAAGAGATCCACTCGCCTTCTCTATTTGTTCTCTCTGGGCCCCTTGTTGATTGGATCACGCCTGTCTCCAATGAGTGCTGATTTTCCACTTCTAGTATACTCAGACACCCATGATAATCCCTTCTGGAAATGCCCCTACAAACACACACAGAGCAACACGTCTTCTAGGCATTCCTTAGTCCAGTAGGGACACCCATAACCAATCATTACAGGCACTAATCCCATTTATGAAGGATCTCCCCTCAAGATCTTACCACCTCTCTAAGGCCCCTTCTCTCTCTCTCTCTTTTTTGGAGAGATTTTTGCTATAGGGAGCATGCGCTTGCCAGAAAGACAGAGACAGAAAGCGACACGCCACAATCCCTTCTCCATTCTCCTCTTGGGATCTTGGGCATGCACGCACACATGTCTGGTGTGAGTTTAAGCCACCAGGTCCTGGATTCGAACTGTGGTCAACTACATGGGAGTCCAGCAACATAGCCATTACGCTAACTGGTGGTCCCATCTAAGGCCCCTTCTCTTAATCCCGTAATGTTGAGGTTTAGATTTCAATACATGAAGTTTGGGAGTTCACATTTAGACCACAGCACTCTTTTTTGGGTGCGTTCCAATATTTCAACATCTCTATTAAAATGTGGCATCTCACACTGAATGAAATACTCAAGAAAATACCTTAACCAGTTTGAAGTAAATTGGAACATCAACATTAAAATTCTGAATCTTCGTTTATGTTGGTGCATCTTTACTTCAATTAGTTTTATGACTTGGGTCTGCTGGTTTGTTATATAAGGCCCATTTTCCTTTCCTTTGGGGCACACAGCTAGACCACATTTTCCATTTTTGCACAGTCAGAGGTAGCCACACGACTGAGTTCCGACTAATGAAATATGGCTGGAAGTGATGTGTGTCATTTCTGGGCCCAAACAGGCAAATGTGCTTCCTCCTGTCTCTGTCCAGTTGATAAGAAAAACTCTGGCCATGGTGGAGAGAGCAAAGCTGCATTAGGAAAGAGCCTGGGCTCCCAAGTATTGACACGAGAGGCTTCGGGGCCGCGCCACTCGCGCTGGGCTGTCGGGAGGAGTAGTACACCTGTGTTGTGGTAAACCATCCAGGCTGGAGGGCTTAGCTTACAGCAGCCAGCATCGCCTTAACTATTGGGTCGTTGGGGAAGTCAGGACGCATTTTTACATAGAAAGAGAAAAATGTCATGATTTTTCTGACGACCCAGTAAAACAGGTAGGGTAACAGTGGCCTCCCTTGTCTGGAACTTCTCTTCTACACATTTTCCTGGAGGTACTAACAAAGGTTCCATAATGTCATCTGCAACCACACCCAAAACAGTAAGAAATATTCTACCAGGGAGAGCTCAAAGTCATTGAGGTGGATTCTGAACTATCTTACCTTCCGTTTTCCTGGCTCTCCCCATCCCCTGGTTAATCTGACCCTGCTCTTTCTATTCTGGTGATGATTCATTCTCTTCAACAGAAGAGAATGAATTGAGGCAGGATTTGGGCAGGCCTGCGCTCTTCCTAGATTTTCAACAGTGCGATATCAGAGCTTTCATTTCCTTGGATGACTAGATGCAGAGCTTGTGACCTTTCTCCTGCTGAGTGACAGAACAAGCTGCCCATATCACACACTGTCCCAAACAGCAGGCCCTGCAATCTTCTCAGAAGAACCGGGCAGAATAAAGAGAAGAGGAAGGCCTGAGCCCAGCCAGTCACGTCATTCGAGGAGTAGTTAAGCCCTGGCCTGGCATGAGGTCCTCGTGCTTGCTGAGATGGCCGATGGAGTCCTCATGTCCCCTCCTTATTCTTCTCAGGGACTCAGGTACTATGGTTTTCTCAGAGGTCATGTTGACTTAACATTCTTGGGATAACTGGCCTTACAAACCTCACTAGTCAAAACATCCATTTCTTACACAGAGACAGCAATTAAGAGCCAGTCAGTGAAGTCAATCACTCAGCACTTCCATGTGACAATTTTGCGAGCTCCAAGTCTCTCGGTCAGTTTGGACACTTGCTGAAGTGTAGAAGCAGCACTGGTCTGGAAGACATGTCTGGGCTTCAACTGATCCACACATACAAAAAGACCTGTCATTGTCAGACCTGAAGCTATGACACCAGTATCACTGCAGTGGGAAATCTATGCGTATAAGAACTTTGTGAAAAAGGTAAGGCTTCTAAGGCAACTCATGGCTTGAGAAAACAGTTACATCTCTGTTTTCAGTGGGATTTTATGAGCCAAGTTCTTTCTTAGAGGACCAATGAAAGAAACAGCAAGTACAATTGAAATTCCAAACAGATTTTGGGGAAAAAAAGAAAAGTCCTAAAGGCAGGAAGGCAGGTCTGGGTAAAGAGCTGGTGGACTGGGAAAACAGAGAGGAGGTGGAACCACTGAGAAAGGTGGCAGTCCCTCCTGGGTTGGCCTCTCCAGGGAAGGCAGGTCCCTACTGCCCTGAAGAGTCATCGTCCATTCTCCATATGCCTTCACATGTGCGTTTTGATTCTAGACCTGAGACTTCTCCCTCAGGCATGGTCACATCCTCTCTGTCATGCTGGGTTCCCTGCAGCCTGTTGGAAAGTTATTAAAATTGGTCTTATTGTGAAGAAAGCCTGTGTTCCTTCCTGCTGTTCCTCCCATACCACTAGTTTATAAGTGGGGCAGAGCCATCCAGGGCCCTCTCCTCACCTCTTTGAAAGCAGCCAGGAAGCGAACATACAAGTGAGCAGCAGCCAGGCCATATATTAAAATAGAACCCTGGGGTCCAGTAGATAGTATAGCGTTTACTTCGTTAGACTCCCACGTGACCAGCCGCGGTTCGAGTCCCTGACCCAGTGGCTTGAAACTCGTGCTGAGTACATGTGCGTGTATGCCCAAGATCCCAGGAGGAGAAGGAATTGCGGTGTAGCCATCCCCCTGGGGGATAATTTCTCACTTTTCTCTGTCTTTCTCTGGCAAGCACATGCACCCTAAAGGGAAGGAAGGAAGGAAAGGAAAGGAAAGGAAAGGAAAGGAAAGGAAAGGAAAGGAAAGGAAAGGAAAGGAAAGGAAAGGAAAGGAAAGGAACCCTGAACCACAGCCTCTGTATCAACTGGCCCCACATGGTCAGGCCTTGATCAATCACTAACAGCTTCCCTGATTTCATCTCACTTCCAATTTGGGCCCACGTGGAAAAAGCCCAATGTTTCCCTCGTCAGTCCTCTGGGAGGCCCTGCCTCTGGTTAGCCCACCTATAGCTTTTCCCTGCCCACCTCCAGGAGGGGCAAACCCGAGCCATCCCCTTCTACCCCCTCTAGAACTTTCCCTCTGTTCTGTTTGCCTTTGAGCCTCTGCCCAAATGCAAGTGATGAGGGCTGACTCCCTTGCCACAGCAAGCGGAATCAATAGCCTCTACTTGTTCTCATTCGGGCCGTGTCCATTTATTTCCACACAGCTGCATGTGGTAAAAGAACAAGAATTGAAAATCAGATCGAATGACTTCAGATATACATATGTATGAAGTCCACAGACAGACAAAGCTTTCATGGGAGAAATAAGGAAGTTGCTGACAGTGTATGGGGGAAAGGGTGGGGAGAGAGACGGGAAGAGAAGGGAAGTGAGGCTGGGCAGTGGGTGTGCTGACTTGGAAGGGTCATCAGGAAATGGAAATGTTCTAGATCCTATTCTGAGCGACAGTTCCATGGTGGTGTGTTTGTCACACTCGCGGATCTGAGTGCTTAAGATCTGTGTGTTGTACAGTATGGAAATGACCCCTTGTGGCAGGCAGCCTGAGATGGTCCTTGATTCCTGGTGACTGTACTCTTACGTCATTGCCCTCCTTCCCTTGGGGTGTGGCATACACCTCGTGACTCACTTTGTTTTTCCTTTGCTATTGGGTGCCTATGTTTGCTGAAGAGAGAGGGGGAAAGTGAGAAAGCACCCTCAGGGAATCTCTTCTCCTGCACTGTCTTCTAGGGATTTGGGGCACACACACACACACACACATGCCCACCACGTTCTCAAGCCTCTGGGCCTGGGACTTGAACTGCATAGTTGGCCATGTGGGATCTGGCTTTCTTCACCACCATGCCACCAGCTGGCCCTTGTTCTAATATGGTACAAGTGAAGAGGTGTCACTGCTCAGATGTGGCTTTTGGGGGTGCTCTTGCTGTCTCACTTGCTCATCTTGGGGGAGGGCCAGCTATCAGTTGTGAACTACCATGGTGGGGGGGGCACGTGAGCAAGGACAGGTAGCTCTGACCAACACACCCTTTCCTAGTCAAGCCTGGAGACGAGACCACCAACCCTGCTCGTGTCTGACTGTAGCCTTGTGGGACACCCTGAGCCAGAACCACCTCGGTAGACTGTGCCTGGATTCCTAACCCACAGAAAGTTATCAGATAATAAATAGTTGTTGCTTTAGCTACTAAGTTTGGGAAGAATTTATTCAACGGCAGTAGATAACTAATACACAAAAGGAATTTTTTCTGCATTAAAAATTTTAAATATTTTTTAAAGGAGAGTCAAGCCTAGTAGCTTGAAGGACCTGCTCTGACCACTGTGATTCACTCGGTTGCTCACCCTAACCCTTTCCTTGGAAAACCTTCCTCCAGAATAGCAGCTCTACCACAGAAAAATAACTAGGACATGCAGACGCGCTTGTAGAAAACCCACTCTGAGGTTCTGAGGGTGAGGTTTTCCATGGTCTGTGAAGGAAGCACACGCTGGAATGTACATGGAATACAAATATCCTGAAAGGCTCTCGGAGTGAGGAGGGAGAAGGTGTTGGCTCTTCACCCAGGCGGGCGGTCTTCGCCCTGGTCTTCCCCCCTCCGGCCTTCACCTCCATTAGCTGGCCAAGACAAGGAGAAATACATCCTCACTGGTCAGGATCACCATGGCAAGAGGAACAGTGGAGAGACTGTGGACTTTGGAACCACAGGGACCTTGATTCAAAGCCTAAGTGCCTTTTTTGAGCTTTAGCAGACCCGAGAATCTTGTCTATGAAATTAAGACAACTCTGTGGTTCAGTATTAATGGAAGCCTCTGTAATGCTGATCTCCATGGGAAGGTCCTGGGTTGGTGTCCTGCAGTCTCCCTGTACATGCTGGGCACATGCTCGGTACGCACTTGCATGTCTGTGATCCAAGGTGGCTGGGGCAGGGGGATGGCAGCCGAACTCACTGTCTGGAGTGCCTTTCTCTTTCTATTGCTCCCTCCCTCCCTCTGTCATGGAAGAGATAAAATAATTGCTAAGAGTGGAGGGCCGCTTCATGGCCCAGCAGTAATGCTCAAGAGCAGCCAGCTCCGACATGGTGATCCTGGTTGCAGTCCCTGGCCTGGTCAGCCTGAGACATGCCAGACATGCACCCAAATACCCAAGCTCTGATGATGGGCTGAGGAGAGGGACCACGGCCTGACCAGACCCTGCGGACAGTGTTCACCTCAGTCTCTGTCGTGTGTGTACAGGTACTCCGTCAAGAGCAAAGAGGAAGGGATCAACAGATGGCATAATGGTTACGTCATTGGCCTCCCACGTGGTCGACTATGGTTTGAGTCCCAGACTTGCAGGCTTAAAACTCACATTGGGCATGTGTGCGTGTGTGCCCACAGTCCCAAGGGGAAAATAGAGAAGGGTCTGTGGTGTGGCCATCCCCCCCAGGGGTGATTTCTCACTTTCTGCCTGTCACTGTCTCTTTGGAGAGTGCACATACCCTATGGGGAAAAAAATCTCTCAAAAATGCTTTAAAAGAACAAAGAGGGAAAATATAGCTCTTACCTCGAGGAGTCACATAATTATATGCATGTACCAACATGGATGAGTCTCAAATGTATCATGCTAAGGGAACAGAACCAGATAGAAATGCTACATTGTGGAAAAGGCAAGCTATGAACATGTGGATGAGCTGATGACTGAGAAGAGAGCATGAGAACATTTGCAGGGGTGATGGGACTGTTCTGTGTCTTGATTACAGTGATGGCTACATGAGTGTGTTGGTCAAAATTCACAGAACTGCACACTCGGAAGGATGACTTTTACTGTATGTAAATTAAACTCCAGGGAAAGCGCAGACACAATGGCTCTCAGTTTAGCCTACCGAGACAGCCATGGAGGCTTATCCCACAGCTCTGAGTTTGCTAAGGTTAGTCAAGCTGCTAGCAGAGCCAAACTTGTCTTCCTAAAACTCTCCCTCCCCAGCCTCTGAGACTGCCTGCCAACTCCTCTAAGCCTGGGGAGAGTGACTGTTTTGGGGTACCCACACTCAGTCCTAGGAAGGCTGGGTATGGCATCAGGGCCTCCTGGAAACAGCATGACCCTCCACACTATTCAACCCGGGTAACACCCTGCCCCATTCTTCAGGGCCCATCAGAAACAAGAGAACCTGGGAGTTGGCCATTTTTACCAACCATCAGCATAGATGCAAATACAGATATGGTTTTTACTCCAGGCCAGCAAAGATGGTGTTGACACAACTGCAGAGCAGTACCTACACATCGGAGGTGTGTGAAAATGTCCCCTGCTATTCTAGGCATGAAAGTTTCTCCCTTGTACCAAGGGGACAAGGAGCTACCATTGAGAGTTTTTAATTAAACGAGCAAGTGAGGCATGAGCAGAATATGGCAAGGGCACCACTGACGTCCTTCAAGTTTCCACGGGGAATGGGCCCGGCTAGAAACCTTCATTTCTATGGAAACCATGAAAGGCAGTCGGGACAAAAGGAAATGAAACCAGGCAAGGAGGACTGAGCAAGACTGAATTCCAAGGCTGATCAACTGACAGGCTTGGGCGCCTTCAAAGCTTGGGAACCAAAGCCCTGAGTCACCCAGCACAGGCAAAGGCATTCCTCAGCTGAGAGGGACCTGGGGACAGACAGCAGCCTGTATGTCCCAGCTCCCTTTCTTTTTCTTTTTTAAATCTTTTTTTTTTTTTTTTTTTTTTTTTGCTATAAGGGTGCATTCTCTCACCAGAGAAAGACAGAGAAAGTGAGAAATCCCTTCTCCTCCGTCCTCCTGTTGGAATTTTGGGCACGCACGCCTGGTTTGAGTTTCAAGCTGTCGGGTCTGGGACTCAAACTGCGGTCGACCATGTGGAAGTCCAGTGCCTTAACCACTGCACCACCTGCTAGTCCCTGTCCCAGCTCCTTTAGGCCCAAGGGCTGCTAAGAAAATCCAGCAAGCCTTGTGTAGTGGTACATGGCAAGAGCTTAGGTGGGAGAAAGGAAGAGGGAGGGGAAGGCTACGCTCACCTAGGAAGAGTCACTGACACCCCATGATTGGGATGGCACCTGTCCCTCTGTGGCCCCAAAGGTGCCCTGTGGCTGTCTCCACTGGAACACAGGTCACTCTCCAGCGATAGGCTGCATGCTTGCTCTCTCTACCCTTGGAGTCCTCATTAAGAACACAGGTGTACAGGGCTACCAGCCCCCAGCAGAGCAGGAGCCGGATCGAGTGGCCACTGCAGTCAGATTCCGGGCCCGGTGGCTTGTAAAGCACACTTGGCACATGTACCTGCATGCCCCAAATCCTGATAGGATGGAGAAATGGAAGAAAAAGGATTGTGGGGTGACCACACCTTATTGTGGGGTGTTCTCTCTCTAAGTGCTCTTGTCCTCTGGCAATGAAAACAAAAAGAATAAAGATGCACAGAGCTTATCGTCATGTTGACAAAACTGAGCTCAGAGCTCCACCTTCATTATGACTTCCACAACAGGAACAGATAACTCTTAGACCTGGGTACTTCAAGTTCATGGAAAAATGCAATTAAGGTACAAGATCATTTTGGTGCAAGAAAATATTGAAATCCATGCATTTTGTCCCATAATATGCATTTTCTATGAAAAATTTTAAAAGAATTATTGTATTTAACTTTATTTATTACTATTATTATTTTCCAGTTTGATCAGAGAGAGAGAGAGTAGGAAAGCAAGCCACCAGGTTTGGGACCCAAATCATGGTTGACCATGTGGGAATCCAGTGCCTTTAACCACCACACCACCTGCCAGCCCCTCCATGAAGTTTTTGAAGACCCTTTATAGGTCTTCACACGTATTACACATACAGTGCGTCAGGTACACTGTCAAATATTTACAGATGTTAACTTTCTAAGTTCTCACTACTACTATTTCATCCATTTTATAAATGAGGAAACTGAGGCACAGAGTGATCAAGATGCTTGCTTAAGGCCACACTGCCAGTAAGTGGCAGAGAAGGGATTCAAACTCAGGCCGCTGTTCTGACTCTGTGTTCTTGATTCTATAATATCATGCTCAGTAAAGATCTGTTGAGCGAATGGCTTGCCCAGTTTGTCTTTGTCTTCTTCTGACTCTTCCCCACGGTCTCATCTGTCTCCTCCACACCTGCAGGTGGTTTCCTGTATCTACAGCCCTCATCTTACTCCTGCCAACTTCCAATCAATGAAATACTATCCCTGTCTTTCATGTATTGGGTCATCAGGAAAGTCATGATGTATTTTTGCATAGAAAGAGAGGAAAAAAGGCCATGACTTCCCCAATGACCTAATATTTACGGTTTAGTTGAGAGAAAGAGGATCAACCCTGTAGCACAGTGCTAGGCACTGAGCAGAGGATGCTGGATCCCATGTGGCCAACCAGGGGTCAAATCCTGGCCCAGGCAGCAACACATCAGACAAGTATGCATTCATGTCCTGAATCCCAACACGATGGAGAAGCGGAAGAAGAATTGTCATGTGACCAAGATGTGCTTTCTCTCTCACGTTCACATGCTCCATCAATAAAGGAAAAAAAAAATTTAAAGGTCAGATACAAGTTAAATATCATTAAATCACTTACCCTACCACTACGCTGCCCCTAACTTCTTTCTGTCCACCCATGCATACACACATGCATGCACCCATATGAACTGCGAAAGTCCACCTGCCTACTGCAGGGTGTAGCTGATCAGAAGTCAATCCTGCCTCTTTCTCCTTATCTAGCTCCCCAAAAGCCCCCTGAAGTTCCTGCATTAAAAAATAAAGTCAAATTTACAGGACAGTTTCATAAGGAAGACTTAGCAAAGCCATGATTTTAATTTCGTCTGCCACTTAGGATCTTGTCTTAATCAATTCAAAACAATGCCAGTTCCTGATAGTATCTTGTATTTTTAAATTTTGATCCAGTCTGCCTCAAGATCCACAGGCTAAAATGGCAAGCATCTCCAAATAAAATGCACATTATTAATGCATGATGGAAATGTTCCCTGATACCCGAGCAACCTCACATCACTTTTCTCCATCGTCTCTCTCACCAGGAGAAAATATTCTTTGGATTAAGTACAGGGTGTTAAACTAGCCAGATAATCAATAGAAACGCTTCCTGCATTTATGACTGACAATCCGCTTCTCGACATTCCTTGACATGAAGATTCCTGAATTAGGCTCTTCCATAATTTATAAGTCATCAACCCAAACTACAAAAACCCAGTTGGTGACAGGTTTCTGGGTTTTCTGGAGAGAGAAAGACAGCTTACATTCAAGGCAGCAGGTGCTCACCGCAGGCCCACTGTGAGCCATGAACAGTGCCAGGAGGGTGGGCAGAAAAGGACGTGTGCTTTCTACGGGCTTATGGTTTAGTCAGAGTCGGACACCCAGGGAAATCATAGTATCGTAAATCAGGTGGGACTGCTCTGAATTAACAGTAAGAACAGGGACCAGCAAGTGGTAATGGTTGTGTTTCAGTCCTGGACCCAGCAGCTTAGACTCATGCCGGGCACATGTACATGCATGCCCAAAATCCCAAGAGAATGAAGGAAAGGGGACCGTGGTGTGGCCATCCCCCTTGAAGAGTGATTTCTTACTTTGTGTCTGTCTCTCTGACGAGTACATGTGCCCTATAGCAAAAATCTCTTAGACAAAAAAAACAAAAACAAAAAAAAGTAAGGACAAAAGCCAAGACAGAATTCTCTGTGAAGTGTATGGAGGCAGGGAAGGCTGGAAAAATCTTAGAGTTAGTCTCCCCTGAACTGAGACCTGGGAAAAAGTTCACATGAGCACATATACAATTACTTCTATTATCAGCTGAGAAGCATTCAGTGACATGAAAATCCCACAGGGTGTTCATGCATTTACCCATGAGTGGACACTTGGATCGTTTTCAGGTTTTTGCTATTATGAGTAAAGTTGCTCTGAGAATCTACATAGACACTTTGTCCCATTTACAGGCATGTCTTTCTCCTGTGAGTAATTAGAACTGCTCAGTGAGATAGTAGGTTTAACTGGATAGAAACTTCTAAACTGTTTTCCCCAAGTGATTGTTCTATTCTAAGTTCCAACTAGTGAGTAGCTGGGAAAGTCATGACAGATTTTTGCATAGAAAAATACATCATGACCTTCCCAGAGACCTGATAGTAATGACGAGACTTCAGTCTTTCCATATCCACATGGCAATGCTTGGTTTTGTGAATGTTTCCCATTTTAGCCAGCCTAGTGAGAAGAGATAATCTTATTGTGGTTTTGTGTGTGTGTGGGTTTTTTTTTTTTTTTTTTTGATGATTGATATTGAACATATTGTCATGTGCTTATTGGAGATAAATATAATTTATATATATATTTGCCATAGGGCATGTGTGCTTGCTGGAGAGAGACAGAAGGAAAGTGAGAACTCAACCCCCCCCCCCCAGGGTGGGGGTGTGTGGCCATACCACAATCCCTTCTCCTACTTTTTCTTCTTGGGATTTGGGGCATGCATGCATACATGCCCAGTGTGTTTTTCAAGTTACCAGGTCTGGAACTCAAACTGCAGAGTCGGTCATGTGGGATCTAGTGCCTTAACCACCATGCCACCTGCTAGCCCAGATAGATCTCTTTTTTGGTAAAAGTATTCCAATATCTTGCCCATATTTTACTGGGTTAACTTTTTCCTTTTTTCTAAATTATTTGCTGTCTCACAACTGCTAGTTCAAAAGGCTTTATAGATCACATTTCCTTAACTAGTTTGTTGGTATACAAGACTTTCAAATCATTCAAATGGAGAGTTCTCCATCGGGACATATGCATTAGTCAGCTTCTCATGACAAGTGGTATTTTTGTTGTTATTGTTAGGTTTTTCCCATAGGGCGCATGCACTTACTGGAGGGGGGGAGGGAGGGAGAGAGAGGGAGGAAAAGTGAGAAATTGCACCCTCCCAGGGGGGAATGGCCATGCCACAATCCCTTCTCCTCTACTCTCCTCTCAGCATTCTGGGCATGCATGCACACACACCCAGCATAATTTTCAAGCCACTGGGGTCCACAGCTCAAACCACGGTCAGCCATGTGGGAGTCCAGTGCCTTAGCCACTACACCATCTGCTGGCCCCCCTGCTGGGTACTTCTTAAACTTTTCTGGGTCAAATCTCAGCTTATTTGTTAGCTTGCAAGACAGCTTGCTTTCTAATTGATCACAGTTACATTTCAGTTATTTGGGAGAGATGGTCTTGGACTGTGATCCCTTTTGCAGGGGTGTGGTAGCCTCCTTGGGGAGCTTGCCATAGTGGTTTCCCAGTCCTCCCTCACCTTCACCTTACAAACCATAGGGATTCTCTGGCATGCACCGAGCTGCCACTTGCTCTTCCCAGCGTGCCTGATGGGGAGGGAGGGAGGTCTCAGGACAGTTCCAGTTCACTGTCCTGCCCATCTCTTGAGAAAGCCGGCCTTTGTGGGAACATTAGCCTGAACATCCAGTTCCGTATCTCTGTGTGTGACCTACAGCTTCAGCACCGTGCTCTAGATCGTAGCTCACATTACACAATACTTGTGTTGGATAGCACCGAAGGGGAACCACATGCTTAATTTTGTATTTTCTAGGAGCCACAGTAAAAAAGTAAGAGAAACTGGCCCAGCTACTGTGGCACAGCAGCAATCTAAGGGCCCTGAATGGCTAGAATCCGTGTGGCCACCATGGGTTCAGATCCCCCATCGGCCTGAGGGTACATGGGGAGCAGGTGTGGTCACCCAGGATCTTGAGGAGTTGGCTGGCAGGGAGGGGACTCACAGTGTGTCAGGACCTACTGCTTCTCTCTCTTTGGTGTGAACATGCACATGTTCTTTATCATAAAACTGAAGTCAAACAAATTAATGTTAGTACGTTTTATTTAATCCAATACACTCACTTGTCTCAAAGTATAATTATAAACATTCCCAGTGAGATATTTCACATTCCTTTTTCGTGCTAAATATTTGAATCAAGTGTGTATGTTCTACTCACAGAACATCTCAATTTGGATGAGTCATATTTCAAAATCTCAAATGCTATCTGTGGACAGTGGCTACAGTTTTGGATAACGCGTCTCTAAACAATGTGTTTTTTCCTTCATCCAAGAGCAAAATGGTTAGAGAACATTTCTTAGTTTTGTGGTAAAGAGACCAGATTAGGACTGGAACTTAAAAAAATTGAGCTCTACCATACGTATTTCTTTTTATTGAGGCCACACTCGATGATCTAATTAAATAAGACTGATAAGACATAATGACTACTTCAAGTTGCCAGGTGAAAGGCAAGGCTTATAGGAGCCGAGGGACAGCGTATTAGTCAAATACAACAAAAGGTGAATCACAGACATTGCAAAGAAGGTCACTGGAACATTCTGTAAATGGGGACCAGCCCCTTCCTGCCTTTGAAATTACTTTTTGTCTGTTTTGTTTTCATTTTTTTCTTTCTTTCTTTTAAAGATTCTTCATCACTTCCCTGGGATCTAATAGACATGAACATTAAACTGGGACATATGATTCCATTTCCGAGAAAATATTTTAGATATAACATTTAAAAAGGAACATCAGGATGCTGAATCATGACTATAAATGACAAACTATTAATATGGTTTTAAATATAAAACGAGTTGATCACCCCATTGAGAGGCCTCATCTTTCTGAGTCTCTGTCTTCTTCTGATTCAAATTGTTCCTATGAGAGTCATTAAAAAGGAAAAAAAATAACAGCCATGGAGATACAGGCAAACATGCAGATTCTTACATGCATCAGCCGAGGTAGCTACTTGTTTTGGATATTGCTACATAATGAACGACTTCGAATTTGTATGGCTTAAAATACTCACTCATGTATGATTCTGAAATCTGAGCAGAGCCTGGTTGGGTGAGCTCATCTCTGCCCTACAGGGCACTCGCTGGCATGACTCAGTGGGGCGTAGGGGGCATGAGGAACCGATTCCAAGATAGCCTTCCCCACACGGCTGGCAGTTACTGCGGCCTGTTGACTGGGGCTTCAGCTGGGGTTGTTGGATAGGGGGGTCTCATGTTTTCACTATGTGGCCTCTTCAGACGGCTGAGTTGTGCTTCTCATGGGGTGTTCAGGCTTCTTGAATAACAGCTGGCTTTTCTCAAAGCCTGAGCACCAAAGTAGGACTGCTGAGCTTTCTGGAAGCTTAGCCCCAGACCTGGTGCAATGCCACAACCCCAGCATTCCAGTGCGTAAAGCAGCTGACAAAGTCAGGCCGGATGCAAAGGGAAGGACCACGTAAGTATGAGAGATGGGAAGTGTGGTTCATGGAGAGGCCCATCTAATAGCCTTCCACGCTATTATCCTTCAGCTCAAAATTTTTTCTGTTCCAGGGTTTATCCATCTTGTTAATGACATCACCATCCACACAAGCCAATACTGTAGGGGCCCTCTCAAGTCCGATCTCTTCCTCATCCCTATTCAGTCTGTCAGTTCTAAGCCAAGTGCCATAAGCCTGTATCACGAGTCAATTTTTGTCCCCAAGAGATATATTGAAGTCCTAACCCTGGTACCTGTGACTGTGACCTTATTTGGAAACAGAATCTTTTCAGAAGTAATCAGGTTAAGAATGAGATTAGGGACCTGCAGATTGCATAATGGTTATTACATGGACTCCCATGTAGGCGACTGCAGATTGAGTCCCAGACCTGGCAGCTTAAAACTCACACCTGGTGCATGTTTGCCCAAGCTCCTGAGAAGAGAATGAGAGAAGGGATTGTGGCATGGCCATCTCCCCTGGGGTGTGTGTGTGTGTGTGTGTGTGTGTGTGATTTCTCTTTTTCTGTCTCTGTCTCTCTCTCTCTGGCGAGCGCATATGCCCAATAGCAAAAATCTCTCTCAAAACAAAACAAAACAAAACAAAAAACAAGACGTGATAGGGTAGCCCCTAATCTGATATGACTGGCATGCTTATAAAAAGAAAGAAAATGTCATGTGAAGACAGACACGCAGAGATTGCCATGTGATGGCGGGAGAGATTGCAGTAACGCAGCTGCAAGCCAAGGAGCACCAGGGACTGAGGCCACGCCCAGAGGTTAGGAAGAACAGGGACAGAGTCTCCCCTTGAATTTCAGAGGGAACATGGCTCTGTCAGCCCCTTGTTTCTGACTTCTAGCCTACAGAAATGTGAAAGAATACATTTCTGTTGGTTTAAATCACCAAGTCTCTGATACTTTGTTACAGTATTCATAGAAAAAATGGCTACATTAACATTTAAAATATCTTCTGCATCCCTTCTACCTTCTCCCCAAATATTGTGTTCTCACTTTTAATATACAACCACGATACTCTATAAAACTGAAATCTAAACACTGAACTAATTATATCATTTAATGTTTCCCTACGGTCTAAAGGATAGTCTAAAATCCTTAGCTTGGCTCTCAAGGTTCTTTATGATTAAGATGCTGACTTCCTGTGCTCGCTTGGGCAGCACATGTACTAAAATTGGAACACTACAGAGAAGATTAGCATGGCCCCTGTGCAAGGATGACACGCAAATTCGTGAAGCATTGCATATTTTTGATAAAAAGCTATTTGATGATGTTGTGGACAGTAATGTCTTTGTCTTGACTGATATGCATGGTAATCATACTGGAGAAAGAAATGTAATACACTGTAAAGACAAATGTGATTAAATGTAATAAAAATGATAATAAAATTAAAAAAAGAAATTAAGCAATTCAGGTCTTCCCATATTATTGGTCACAGAATTATTTTGGATATTCTAAATCTTTTCACTTTTCATGTAGACTTTATAATAGACTTACTAATGTTTTTTTTTTTTTTTTTTTAAAAAAAAAGATGTTGGCTTCCTCTCCAGCCACATCCCTTGCTGCTTCTTCATGTGAACATAGCACTTGAGCCTTTTCAAGTTCATGTTCCAGGACTTTGGCTCTAGGCTTTTGCATGCCACACTTTGCCATGTAATCTCCATACTTTGCTCACCCCATAAACTCCTACTGTCTGTCAGTACCCAATTGAGATGAGACCTCATCTTGAGGTGTCCCCTAGCCCTGTCCCTTATCCTCAACTCAGACAGAACTGGTTATTTCCTCCCTAGTGCTCCCATAGCACCTGCACTGGCATCTCCAGCAGTCCAGGCTCTGCTGGGGCTAACTGCTTACAAGTGCCACTTTGATTAGAATAAGAGTTCTAGAAGACAGGTGTACTTGATTCATTTATACATCCTTAATCCAGATTAGGTATGTAATGAATATTTGCTGAGTGAATAAGTGAGAATGAATAAATGATCTTCCTGGAATAATCAAAGAAACCCACAATCAAGATGAAGTTCCCATGAGAAACCTTCAACAGAGGGATCATATAATCTTGTGGGGTTTGTTTGTTTGTTCTTTTAAGAGAGATTTTTTTGGTATAGGATGCACTAGCTGGAGACACAGAAAGAGACCAAGTAAGAAATCATCCTCCAGGGGATGGCCATGCTGTAGTACCTTCTCCTCCTGTTTCCTCTTGGTGCAACTTGAGTTTCAAGCTGTCGGGTCCAGGACTTGAACTGTTGTAGGCCGTGTGGGAGTCCAGTGACTTAACCCCTACGCCACCCACTGGCCCCCATCTTGGGTTTTTAAACCTTATAAAACATTTATGTTTGTCTTTGATGTAAGTAAATAGGGATGATAAAAATTAAACCTAATTTCAAGCACAAATCCTGACTTGTTCAAGCGCATAAATGAATGACGCTTGCTTACTTGTGATATCACAGAAGAATTCTCACCTTGGCAAGTAACCTGTGTGGAACTATTTGGAATCAAAGGGGAAAGCTGCATATGCCTTCATTCATGGGACCTTGTTGGGTGACTCACAGACATGCCTTCAAAGGAAACTGGATTCTCTTTGTTCACCATCTGGAAGAGCTCCACATTGACAACTGGTTGTGGTACTCAGTTTAGATCTGAATTTGTTCCAGATCAACACAAAAGCAGCTATTTTTTCCCCTTAGGTTCTTTTCTAACCATTTAGGCTGATGGTACTTTAATTACAATCAGGTACTTACTCCCTATCTATTTTTAATATTTTTCATTACTTGCTTATCTAACCAGGGAGTTAACTGACTTGAAAAGAATGTTTCCTTTGAAGTAACAATAAATTTCCTGGCAGAGGACACATAGCTCCTGGTGTCTGTGTGCAGCAGGTGCTTCAGGGGCCTTGGGGAATTTTGACATCAAGTGCCTTTTTTTTTTTTTTTTTTTTTTTTTTTTGGAGAGGTTTTTTGCTAAAGGGTGCGTGCATGCACTGGCCAGAAAGAGACAGAAAGCGAGAAATCACCCCCCAGGGGGATGGCCATGCCACAATCCCTTCTTCTCTCAGGATTTTGGGCACACATACACACGTGCCTGGCATGAGTTTAAGCCACCAGATTCAGGACTTGAACTGCTGTCAACTACATGGGAGTTCAGCGACATAGCCATTACGCTAACTGCTGGTCCCGACATCAAGCGCTGTTTAGGTGACTTTTCCATTTATGAGTTGATGATTACTTATTTTTAGCCCATCCTGTCCACTTCTCCCTTAAATCTGGCCTGATCTGCTCCAGGATGGCAAGGCGAAGCATTTACCTGGCACTCTGCAGCCAGCTCTTGAAAGCAAAGCACTTGCATCATAGCTTGCTAGACGCTAGCTCTGACTGTCCTCCCTGCATGACCTCTGCCTCCTCATATCCCAGTAGAAAACATGGATGCTGTAGGATCCACATGCTTCCCGGAGCCTGAGGCAGGGCCACAGGTCTGGCCTGTCATGGTGTGCTGTGGGATGGTTTTCAAGCCAAGTTCCCTTCTTTCTGTTTACATAAGATGCATGCTGCAAGCACATGAACTCGGGCTTCTTCTCCTACTGCATCTTCCCTCCATTGTCATGCTTCCTGACCTGGTGCAGGGGATATAGCTGAATATCAAAAGCCCACTGGAACCAGCAGATGGCATAATAGTTAATTACTGAACTCCCTTATGGCTGACCGTGATTCAAGTCCTGGACCCAGCAGCTTGAAGCTCACGCCAGGCGCTGGTGCATTTGTGCCCCAAATCCCAAGAGAATGAAGAAGGGATTATGGCATGGCCATTCCCCCTGGGAGGGGGGGGGAGTGATTTCTCACTTTCTGTCTCTGTCTCTCCAGCAAGTGCACATGCCCCATAGCAAAAATTTCTTTAAACAAACAAACAAACAAAATCCTAAGTCACCTGCTAAGTGAGCTTTATGGCTGGGTTCCAATCCAGTCCCAGGCTAGCTCCCCAGCATTCTTCCTACCCCCTCACCAACCCAGCAGAGCCTGCACCTCAATCCCAACAGCCACCTCTCTGACTCATCGCATAAGGACGCCATCCTCTCCTTCTGCTACTAGAGAAGCTTCCAAATGAGGCTGCAGTGGGTCTGTAAGGCCAGCCCAGGCTGTTCCTAGAGATCAGCATTCAGTTTAAGAAAGGTCTAGACCCCAGGTACAGTCAAGTCTGAGGAAGCCCCCTCTTTCCTATTCTTCTCTTGAATCATTCTAACTTTTTAGAGTTCCCAGGAATTCTAAAATGTACATTAAATAACAACATTGATAGTTCAAATAGAGCATAGTGATCACAAAATTAGATACAATTTGGATAGAATTAGATTTGAATTTAACAGCACAATTTACCAGCTCTGTGACCTTGTGCTACTTAGGTCTATCTTATCATCTAAAAATGAGAATGATAGTATTCTATTTCACAGGGTTTGCAAGTAAAACAATCTGACCTAAGTGACTTAAAGAAAAGAGAAATACAGTTTTTCTCACTTAACAAGAGGTCTGGAAGTGGTGGCTCATTGTATTGGTTTAATACCTCAATTATATCTTCCTTATTTTATTGGCTGTTCCCTCAACTTAATTGCCTCATGCTTGCAAAATGACTGCTGTGGCTCCACATATCACACTTATACTCAAGTAACCACATCTTTCCTCTTATCAAGAAAATAGGACTTCCATTAGAGTTTGTGCTGGACTTCCCATCTGATACTGGTAGCCAAAACCAGAGCATATGTCAATTCTTACATCAGAGAGTGGAGAATAGAGTTGCCTTCATGGGTTTAGAACAACCAGAATTCATGTCCTGGGCTGGGAACATTTCAGCGCAGGGTAAAAAAAAAAAAAAAAAAAAAAAAAAAAAAGTCAAGGTTTTGTTACCAACTAAGAAGTGGGTTATGGCTAACAGGTAGGTAACCAATAATGGTTTGGTTTGATGCCAGGTTGTACTAAGTATTAAATTTAATATTTGTAAAGCTCTTAGCATAGTGCTGGATATGTAAGTAATATTTAATAAGTTGTAGCCATTAGTATCATCAATAAAACTTAGAAGTTGATGAAATGATTGCCCAGGCCCTATATAGAATTTTTTATAAATACAGTACTTGCAAATTATAAAATTAATAGAGCTCAGAATACCCCATCCTCACTAGGCTCAGGATTTTTTTTCATGGTGCAAATATTCACTAAGAACAAGCTTTGTGCCAGGTGCAGGCATGGGTACGAGTGACCAGCTTTTTCTCTGACCCTACAGGATCCCAAGGCCCTGGACACTTCATTCCTACACCACCTGTGCCCGTGCGCCCCCCAACCCCGCCGCCCCCCGCCTCTGGAAGCCCAGGCCCCTGCTCCTACAGACCCACAGAGTTGCCTCCTTTCTCAGAAAATCAGAAACTTAGAGACGGTCTTAAGTTGGTTAAGCACAACACTGTCGACTGGGGTCAAGCTCAGCTTCATTAGGGGGTTTTGAGATCACCCCAATCACTTATATAAATGCAAATGGGACAGAACTCTAAAGAGCTGCTAGGGAACTTCACAAGCTCACACTTGGGGGTTCCGAATCACGACCTCCTTAGATTCTGCCATCCTGTCATTCCTGTCATCAGATGCATACTGAGCATGAGTCACAGGTTGCTACCTACCCTTCCCGGCTGAATCCAGGAGTACTCGCTGCACGTCTGCAGGGTGGGCTCAAAGCATGTCCTCATTTTCAGCAGCAGTGAGAATCTTCAGGCAGGCGCTGTGACCTTCAATGTATCAACCAAGTTCACGTGAAAGCCTCTGCGTACAACAAAGCAATGTGCATACATCCTCCTCAAATCCTCATGCACTGCCGGGTCAGTAGCATCATTGCCGGTTTACAGAAGCGTGAGGTCCAGAGAGGGTAACTGAGCCATGTCCACAGCAAAGCCACAGTTGGAACCCAAGGCTCCAATTCCCAATCCCAAATACTTCTTCCTGGCCATGCAGCCAGGACTGGACTCATTCTTCAGGATTAAGTACCTATAATCAACTTTCTCTGGTGTCTGATTATAAGTTGCATCAGGAAGGATATTACTGAAGCCATCATGTGGATTCCAATTGCCCGTGTTTTCTCTAATTGCACGGATAGAAAGTATAGACTTGCCTGTGAGCTGGGCCATGCTACAGTTCCACTTTGTTCCCTTTCCCTTCTCCCTGCCAACTCGCGCCCACACCACATCACCGCTGCTTGGTGCTTTTTGCCACAGGAGAGGAAGCTATTGGAAGGCGTGTTGAAACAAGATTGACACTGCGATTGCAAGGAATCACTGAGGTGATGCTAATATTGGTCCCAAGGGCTGGCCACCTCATCTCAACTTTCTCCACAGGGAGAGACCCTGCAAATACCAAGAACTCATCAGGAAGAGAGAGGAAGAAATAGAAAACATGCTGAACAATGGCCAAGAGCCAGAATGAGAATCTGAACACTAGGAAGAGGTGGAGCAAAACACGTCCTGAATGGAGGTGGGATGGATACCTGTTACCCTTCACCCTGTTATTTAGGTGAAGATTGCAAAGCAGAGGTGTGACCTGTTGGTCCCAAGAGGCCCACGAGGCCCTCTGCTTGACAGGTCTCAAAGGGTTAGAGGGGCCAGTGGCAAGTCAACAGGGGGATAAATAATTCACTGAGCACTGACTAAAGTCCCTGGCGCATAATAAGCGTTAATTTATAGAACCTTTAAGTAATCCTTGAAGATTGTGGCCAGCCAATCGTGCAGTGACAACACAGCACTCTGAGACGCTAGACCCTCATGGGAAAATGCTGGGTTCATATTCCAAGGTCTTCCTGCACTTGCTAAAAATATGCATGCCTAAAACCCAGGCTGGCTAAGGCAGGTGGGTTGCAGTGTGAAGACCCATTGGAGGTGTCTGTCTCCCTTTCTCATGGAATAAATAAATTTTAGATAACAAATTCTTTAAGACTAGCATAATTAACCAAATATTACAGGTGAAGAAACCAAGGTTCATAGAGACCTACCGATTTGCCCAATAGTATTGATATATAAATGGTAGAAGCAACATTCAATTTGATTTGTCTGGCCTTCAGACAGCTCTCTGAATAGCTGAATGTACAACTCTGCTTGAGCAATTGATGTTGGATCTAGGACTCGATGATGATTCCTATGCATTTTATTTTGTTGGAGTCAATGGGTCAAAGCACTTGTAGTTATGTTTTAAATTTGCTATAGGGCATGTGCACTTGCCAGAAAGAGAGAAAGTGGGAACCAGCAGTTAGCGTAATGGCTATGTCGCTGGACTCCCACGTAGTTGACCGTGGTTCGCGTCCCGGACCCAGTGGCTTAAAACTCACACCAGGCACGTGTGCGTGTGTGCTCAAGATCCCGAGAGGAGAATGGAGGAGAAGGGATTGCTGCGTGACCATCCCCCCTGGGGGGTGATTTCTCGCTTTCTTTCTCTATGACTCTCTCTGGAGAGCGCACACACCCTATAGCGAAAACTTCTCAAAAAAAATAAAAACAAAAAAAAACAAACAAAAAAAAACAAAACAGAGAGAAAGTGAGAAAGCACCTTTGGGGGTGGAGGGCAGGGATGGCCACACCACAATCCCTTCTCCATTCTCCTCTCAGAATTTTGGGCACGCATGCACACACATCTGGTGTGTTTCTTAAGACACCATGTCTAGGACCTAAATTGTGCAGTTGGCCATGTGGGATCCAACCTCCTCAACCACCATGCCATCAGCTGGCCCACAGGTAGTTTTGACTGTCAGTCAAATAGTTAACTCTACACATTAAATTTGCAACATCTGCAAATTTTATCTATAAGAACATTGAACTAATGCAAGAACAAAGTACTTATCGCTAACAGAGTATCTTGATAACTCCTTTTTTTTCAACCCTTGATGCTAGGCAGATTGTCATTTCCTTCTTAGTGACCAGAAGACAGAAGAAAAGGTACTGAGTATAGCAACAGGCTGTTACAATTGCTATAATCTAAACTCACTGTCCCTACCTGCCGTGGTCAGACCGAATTACAAGTCTGGTCTCCTTCCACTTCCAGTGCATCAGGAAAACCAAAGGGAAACCCTGTACTGGTCACCCCAATGGGTTTCTGGAGTTACGTCCTGCACACAGTCTCATCCCATTAGAAGAAAGTTGTGCTCACGTCAATGCCACGCCAGAAAAGTAGGGTCCATTTAGCAGAGTGAGCTTGCAACAGAAGCAGCCAGTGGGAATCCTGACCCCGCAGACTTCTGTGGAAAGCCTCTCCACCCTGAAACCTGAGTCCAAGACTTGAAAGGAAAATTCAGTCCTGTCACTCCTGAATGTCCTCTTCTTCCTATGTCCGACAGTACCCTCCAGTTTTTCTGGAAAGCAAAGCCATCTGGCACTGTCTTCATTTTTTTTTTTTTTTTCAGGACAAGGCCAGGACCTTTTTTTCTCTACATCAGACAGGTAGATTCCACTGTGCCCTCCCGGGAAGCAGAGGTTAGAGGGGGGCAGGTCTGCAGGACACACAGCACTTGGCAGAGTCATGACGTTCAGAAAGCGTGGCCCCAAGCCCAAAGCCCTGCTGCTGGTGTTTGGGGGAGGAAGATGAGGTGGGATATAGTGACCACCAGTGTTTCTGGTATAGAAGAGCACAGGCTTGCATATTTGGGTGAAATATGACAAACTGAGCGTCAGAAACTATGGAGAGGGACATGGTTATTTCATTCACTCCACTGTCAGCAACCCACTTCCTCGTTTATCCACTTGCTTGCCCATTCATTTATTCATGCATTCGGTGGTCATGCCTGGCTGCCAACCTACCATACCCCTAGAGAGAAGCAAAAACCCAAGGATGTAAAAACAATCTCTCGTTTCATAGTGAGAGCTAAGGAATCCACAAAAGGTTTAATTTTTATTAGGTCATCAGGAGAGTCATGACGCATTTTTCTGTTTTTTTCTATGCAAAATGTGTCATGACTTTCCCAGTGACCCAATACATAGTCCTTTTCCTTCCTCTCCTTTCTGCATAGTCCCAAACGAATGTCTGACTTCTTATCATTTGCACAAACTTTACTCATCCACTATCCAGAGACCTGGAAACATCGTCTTGGGCACCACTTAAATAACAGTAGGGGCCAGCAGATGGCATAGTGGTTAAGGCACTGGACTCCCATATGGCTGACCGTGATTCAAGTCCTGGACCAAGTAGCTTGAAAGTCACACCAGGCTCATGAAAGTGAGTGCCCCAAATCCCAAGAGCATGGACAAAAGGGATTGTGGTGTGGCCATCCCCCCACACACCCCTCCCCCGCATGGGGGCGATTTCTCACTTTCCCTCTCACTCTTCCTCTCTGTCTCTGGTGAGTGTATGAGTCCTATGGCAAAAAAATTTTTAAAAAAAGAAAAAATTATTAATATTAATAATGATAATAATAGTAGATAACACTTACTGAGTGATTGTTTTTACTCTAGGACATGTACTCCTGCTGGAGAGAGGGGCGGGAAATGAGAAATCACTTGGGGGGGGATGGCCACTTTGCAATCCCTCCTCCTTTATTCTCTTCTCAGAATTATGGGCACACACACACACACGCTCCCCAAGCCTCCTGTCCAGGACTGCAACTGCACAGCCAGCCGTAAGGGATCCAACTGCCCCAACCTCCACACCACCTGCTGGCCCAAATGTGGGATCCAGCATCCTCAACCTCCATGCCACCTGCTGGCCCAAATGTTTCTGTATATTAATCAATGCCCTAGCTATTTTATTTTATTTATACTCATAATAGTGTGACGAGATAGGCACTACTCACATATTCATTTTTCAAGTAAGAGAGCCAAGGCAAAGGAAGTTAAGCAACTTGCCACCCAGCTAACATGAGAGCGAGCTGGGACTGGATACAGCCAGTTTAGCACCAATGCCTTCTCTTAGTTAGGACTATCTGAAACTGTGATTGGCAGAATGCTCATGCCTTGATGGTGACAGTGTAACACACAAAAGGGGTGTCCTGGTTAAATACGTCCAAAAATGCGGAGTTAAATGGAGTTCAAAAAAAGGCCTTTTCTGCAGGTAGCCTCAGAGTCTGTAATACATGATGCAGGAGCACTGAGTCCTCAGGAGGCAGGATAGAATGCCTGTTTCTCAGAGTTTTGGTCATGGACAGAATCTGTCATATTGTAGACTGAAACGTCAGGGTATATCAGAGAAAACTAAGCAAATTTTTCAACCCTGTTTTGTTTTTGCTTTACTTTATTCCTCTTTCTTATACTTTAAGAGTTAACTGGTGGTGGTCTGCCCAAGTTGAAAGTGGAGGTCTGAGGCCAAAGAAGCTCCTTTGCTGGAGAGACATCAGAGGATCTTGCGAAACAGCTAGCAATCTACAAAGCTCAACTCCAGCAGGTTGAAGCTGCACTATCTGGAAATGGAGAAAATGAAGATTCGCTAAAATTGAAGAAAGATTTACAAGAAGTTATAGAACTAACCAAAGACCTTCTGTCAACCCAGCCTTCTGAAACTCTAAAAAGTTCAGACAGTTTTGCTTCTACTCAGCCCACTCATTCATGGAAAGTTGGGGACAAGTGTATGGCAATCTGGAGTGAAGATGGACAGTGTTACGAAGCGGAGATTGAGGAGAGAGATGAAGAAAATGGCACCGCTGCAATCACCTTTGCTGGTATGGCAATGCTGAAGTGACTCCACTACTGAACCTCAAGCCTGTAGAAGGAGGAAGGAAGGCAAAGGAGGACAGTGGCAACAAACCCATGTCAAAAAAAGAAATGATTGCCCAGCAGCGTGAATATAAAAAGAAGAAGGCTCTGAAAAAAGCACAGAGAATAAAAGAACATGAGCAAGAAAGAGAGGACCAGAAGGTGAAATGGCAGCAATTCAATAACAGAGCCTATTCTAAAAATAAAAAAGGCCAGGTAAAGAGGAGTATTTCTGCTTCCCCTGAGAGTGTAACTGGCAAAGTTGGAGTAGGAACTTTTGGAATTGCTGATAAACCTATGACACAATATCAAGATACCTCTAAATATAATGTCAGGCATTTGATGCCTCAATAATCAGAAAAACTGTTGGATTTCATCTCTGCAGGGCTTTACATTTACCTTTTTATCCTTATATTTTTCTAAAGGTAAATTATTTGTTAGATGAGTAAGGAAGATACCATTGTCATCATTGTTTGACTTCAATAGAGTGAAACTTGAAGAAATTGCGTTTGATAACTGCTATTCATTTAACTTTTTTCATTACTGCTACCGCAGTTCCCTCAAAGTTTGCTGAATAAAGCAATTTTTCTAGGTAGATGCTGCTTACATACAGCACTTGGATGAATTGTTGTTCTTCCTAATATCAGGCCCTCACATAACGGATGGTATATACTTTTTATAAGTCATATCTTGGAATTTTCAGATGCTTTGAACTTGACACATTCTAGTAGTTCATTGGGACATCACGCAAAACACCAACCTGCTAAGGGGATCTTTTCTTTTTTTCTTCCATCTTCAACTTTCGAAACCCAGCTGTTGTGAGTTAAGCCTAAATATAGGTTAATTCATAAATGCAAAGTTTAAGATTTTTCTTCTCCAATAACTTTTCTAGGTCATCTCTAAAATTGATCCAGCTCTTATTTTTACTCAAGTCTTGTGTACGAAACCATGTTTAAGATGAGCTACCTTTTCTAAGGTGTTTTGTTTTTCTTTTTTGTATGTTGGCTTTTCCTGTGTTAATTTTTCACTCATGGTAGTGGTACCATTTTTTTTTTTGGAAGTGTAATGTTTATATGGGAAAACAAAAAGCTGATGTATAGCCCTGTAAACAGTGTAGATATTATTTTTGTAAAAAAAAAAAAAAAAAGGCTAAATTAATGAACAAGAGTACTGAATGTTTCATCATTAAAAATTTCTTGTATTTCTTGTGCATTAATCTGACCATAATTTCCCTGTATATTATGTTCATGTAGCTGAGTTTGTAATTTTTGTTAACTAGATCAAGTTGTCAGCATTTGTTGGTATAAGTGAATATCACAGTTAATCCTGAGTTGAGTTTAAGCCAAATACATGCATTTAAAAAGGGTCTTCCTATTAATGGAAGGAGGTGATTTTTAGGATGTGTGTTAATTTCAGTTTTTGTATGTTTAACTTTTATTAAATAAAGTTGTTTTTAAAATCAAAAAAAAAAAGAGTTAACTGGTGGTTATCGCTTCTGTAACTAATGTAATATGTAATTATTGTAACAAAGTCATAAATAAGCCTGTTTGCTTAGAAGAGGAAACAAATCACTTGTTTTGGTTGATAGTCACAAGAATGTAACTGGGACAGGGACCAGGGACCCAGGCAAGAAATCTTACCGGATGTGAACGATTGCTTGAGGGATACAATGTAACAGATTAAAATGGAAAAACTGTAATGATGTTATCATTTAACATAATAGTTACTCAGCCATTTAGATTATTTTGTTAACTATAGCTTAAAATACGTAGTAGTTTTCTTTAATCTATCAATGTATGCCACAAGTCTGAGTCAACAGATTCAATGTTGCCATAAGAATGAAACAGGGTCATTAACAGCACATGAAAGGAAAAGATGAGCATAACAAATCTGGGAAAATCTTGATGGTAAGAGTAACACTGAACTAGCTAAATTTATGTGTTTCATATTTTGCTTTGCCTCTCAGTTATTCACAGAAACAGCTGCTGGGTTTTAGCTGGCAACAGGAACATATGTTAGCAAATGGTACAGAGAGAAGTTAAACTAAATTACAGAGGTATTCCACACCTCAGTTTCTTCATGACCATAGTTGACATAGTGATGGTATTTAGGGTTGTGTGATAACCTGACATAGTTGGCCCAGTGTCTGCCATGTGGTAGGTGTTCAGTACTTTGTAGATTTTACTGTAAGATTTAATGCCAAAGAATAATGCAATAGAATTTTTTTTTTTTGCCTGCTTAATATAGAATAAGGGAAACACAGAATTGAAGCCAGATAGACTTGGACCCAAATCTGTTCCACGACTCTGCACTGATTATAGATTTCGATAAGATACACAAAATACCTTTGTTGTAACATCTAAATTTCTGTTTGTGTAACGGGGGACCATAGCCCAGAAAGCTTGATACACAAAAGTGACCACCATAGTCTAGCCCTTGTCAACTTGGCACCCATATCCATCTCCTTAAACCACTTAAAGACAATAAAGTGATACTTCTGCCTAACACAACACAATTTTCCTATGTACAATTGGTAACAGATAATCCTTTCTCCAGGAGGAGATACAGACCCTTGGGTTATATGCACTCTTTTTCTTTTTGATATCTTGTAATTTGAATATGATTGTATTAGGTGAAGTAATACTAACATATTTAAGTTTGGTTATGAGAAAATAAGACTGAGCAACTTAATCTCTGAGGTCATCTGGAAAGTGGGTTTGTAATACCTGTGCAGGGTTATCTGCTCACTCATTCATCAGCGATCATTCATATCAACCAATATAAACAATGTTGTGTATACACATATCTTTCATGTATGAGACACAATCTTTGGCCTTGACTAGCAGACAGGCAGTGAGATAAGGCCTGTTAGGAGTCTAGTACAGGTGCTAAAACAGAGTAAATGATGGAGAAATCTTAGCTGTCATCCCCTTCTTCCTGGGACAGGTGAGCACAGCTCTCAAAACAACCACAGTCATATTCTCGGCCTCTTCACTCCACCCAAAAGGCCATTCATCCTCCAGTAAAAACAGCACTGAGCAACTTCTTCCAAATCCAAAGAGATCATCTACAAAGGAATTTGGAGAAAAACTTCCCACATTCCTGCAGATGAATGAAATGTTTCATCTTTAAGGCCCCAGTATCCATGGCAACCAGATATTCTACAAGGTTTGATCAAAAAACAAACAAAACAAAAAAACTATAATAATCAACTCAAATAGGAGGAGACACTGAGCAAGACAAATGTAGCTTTGTAAACAGGAGTCACTCAATATTTACAATAATAAACAGAAAGCTTCACAGACTGTTATGTCCCATTGGAATATATGAGGGTAATTCAAAAAGTTAGTGGAAAATTGAATTAAAGTACAAATTTAATTTGGTGTAAAAAATTTAAATCCACTCATAGTTTTTCATGACACACATTTTTCGCAAACTTTTTGAAGACCCCTTGTAGTAGAGGTCACTGAAGATTCATACAATTTATTTTTCTAGAAATGAAAGTTGCTTAATCATTGCATCACAAAGCAATTTATCCACAATCTACTGGAAAACTGATGTTCCCCTCTTTATTTTTTCATTTGTAAGTGCGAGAGCATAAAAAGTCAAATATTAGCCACCTTAAAAGTTATTTACTTTTCACTATTCTTTTTATAAACTGCAAAATACATTATCAGCCTTTCAACCCTTCTGTGAGATTTCTCAGATATCTTTGATGTTAAGACAAAGAAATAGAGACCAAAATAAATCTAGAAAGACTTGTATCTGTTTTTTCCTACTATATCAAATATAAACTGATCCAAATCCATTCAAACTTGTAATTGTGTATAAGCTTAAGAGGAAAAAAAAAAAAAAAAACTACTCACCAATCACGTTTACCAGGCCTCATGGTTTACAAAGCTGTGGAGAGTCAAGAAGATGAACATGACGAAACTTCCAAGTAGAGGCCATCTGGAAATTCACAAGAGGTGAATGAAAGACAGAAAAAGAATTAACAACAAAACCAAACCACTTGCTCATTTAAGAAACAGTTACCAAGTACCTGGCACATGACAGGCACTGGCTACAACTGGGAGACTGATGGACCCCGTCTCCACTGGTCCAGGAGTTTATAGCCTAGCGGGGAACATGCGAGCCAGGAGGCAATTCCAGAATAGTGTGGGGAGGGTCATCACAGAGGTGACCCACAGCTCAGGGGAACACCAGCAAGAGACCTAACAGACATGGGCCTCCTTGGGTACAGATGTGTCCACATTGAGACCTGGAAAATAAGGACTCAGCTAGGGAAAGGTCCCACATGAGCTGAGGATGTGGGGTGGCCACTAAGTGAAAGGGAATACCACGTGCAAAGGTCTGGAGCAGGGGTGACCACAGAAGTTCAAAGGCTTGAAGACAGTTCAGCGGGGCTGGAGTTTGGGACCCTGTCTTCTTCTCACACGAGGAGGAAAAGGATCAAGTTTACAATTCTAACATCCTCCGACGGTGAGAGGGGGAACATGGTAGCACTGCGAGTCACATTCTGGGCAGCCAAACCTGGTGGGGCCCCTGGGCGGTATGTGTCATAACCATGTACCATTGCCCCAGTCTTCCAGGACATACGGAAGAGTGTTTCAAGATCTTCTGAGAGGAGCTGCTGCTAAGTCTGTGCCTGTTCAAACACACTCCATACAGTGGGCTGACAGCTGGGGACATGACTAAAAATTGGACTACGAGGGGGACCAGCAGTCGACGTAATGGCTATGTCACTGGACTCCCACGTAGTCAACCACAGTTCAAGTCCTGGACCGAGTGGCTTAAACTCATGCTGGGTGCATGTGCATGCACACCCAAGATCCCAAGAGGAGAGTAGAGGAGAAGGGATTGCGGCATGGCCATCTCCCCTGGGGAGTGATTTCTCGCTGTCTGTCTTTCTGGCGAGCACACATATCCTATAGCAAAAACCTCTCAGGGGAAAAAAAAAAAAAATTGGACTATGAGGAAAAGATCCCTGTCCGTGGACTCAAAAACCTAGTTCTACTACAGTTTCAGGTCCCATGAACCGTCACACCTGGCATGTCCCACCCACTCACTCACTTGCTTATTCATTAACTGAATCGTTGAGAGGGATTGTGGCAAGGCCGGGAGGTGATCTCTCACTTTCTCTTTTTGTCTCTCTCTGGTGAGCGTATATGCCCTGTAACAAAAACTAAACCAAAAAACCCTGAAATATTGAACATTAGTTATAATAAATATGTTCAAAATTTTTAGGAAGATATATACTGGTATCTGCAATTTACCTTCAATTTTTAGTATTTGCCAGAGGGTGTGTTCATTAGCTAGAGAGAAAGCATTCCCCATGGGGACAGTCATGCCCCCACGATGCCCTTACAACTCTGTTTGGGATCTGGGGTATGCACACAGATGCACCCAGCATGTTTTCTAAGCTGCCAGGTCCTGGACTCAAACCGCAGTCAGTCATGTGGGATCCAGCCACCTTAACTACCACATCCTCAGCTGGCCCTTGAAATGCATTTTTAAAAGGTAAGATTGAAGACTGAATAGAGGGACAGAGAGTTGACTAGAGAAGAAAACACAGTAAAATGGCAATGATAAACTCTAAACAATGGGTATGTGGATATTTACTGCAAGCGCTTCTCAACTTTCCTTAGTTTGGAAAACATTTTTTTTTTTTCTTTTTGGAGAGGTTTTTGCTATAGGGCACGTGCGCTCACCAGACAGACATTAACAGTGAGAAATCAAATCATTCTAGCTGCTGTGTGGATAAGACATTGGAAAGAAGGAAGAAGGTTTAGTAACCGAGGTCAGGGCTGGCTGTGAACTAGACGATACAGGATGGAACGGGGATAAAAGAATCGAATTTAGCAGATTCTGTGACACAGTGATGATATGCTGGTCTAGCAAAGCCAGATGTGGGCCCAAAATCCCAGGAGGAGAATGGAGGAGAAGGGGTTGCATGCGGCCACTCCCCTGGGGGTCAATTTCTCACTTTCCCTCTATTTCTTTTAGTCCTATGCAAAAAAAAAAAAAAAAAAAAAAAAAAAAAAAAAAAAAAAAAAAAAAAACCAAAAAGAAAACAAACAAAACAAAAAGCCAGACCCCACATGGAGACCATGGTTCAAACTCCTGATCTGGTAAGCCTGAAACACGCTGGGCACGTGTGAGAGCACCCAAGATCCAGCCGACTGGAGGACAGGAGGAATGGGATGGCGCTGGGGCCAGATCTTGTACAGGGTGCTCCTCCCTCGTTTCATATGTGCACACACCTGCTCGATTGTAAATTATAAAAGAAAAGTGGGGGCCAGCAGGTGGCGTGGTGGTTTAAGTCACTGGACACTCCCATATGGCTAATCATGGCTCAAGTCCCAGACCTGGTGGCTTGCTTTCTCATTTTCTGTCTCTCTCTAGTCAAATTAAAATAAGTGAATGAATAAATAAAATGAAATAAATAAAAACATCTGAAATCAAGGGACATTCGGAAAGTTAAATTAATGGCTTTGGGGGTTGGACAGATGTAGAGAGAAGGGACAAGTCAGGATATACAACTCTGCTTACCCGTCCTAGCTACGAGACAACGAAGTTTAGGAATGGAGGGACAATAGGTTTGGGGGCGAGACTGAGCATAGGCCTCACTAAGGACTCGGAATCATCAGACTCTCACCAGCAGACTCCTGGCACTAGTTCTTTTATTTTCTTAGTCTGTTCTCAAACTCAGTGACTTGGGTGACCACAAGGTCACTGTACAGGGACAGAGGAGGGAGTCACCTATCAGGTCCAGCATCCCCCATGACTGCAAACAACTGAGGCTCGGCCAACCTCCTCGGCCCTCCCTCAGCATCCTCTGCACCTCCCTGCACCTTTTCTCCCGGGGATTTAAGTGTTCTGTTTTTCTCCTGTTTTGAGTGAAATTGTTCTAGATTGGGTACTTCAAATAGCTTCATCTGCAGCATCTTTGATCAGCTTGTAGTCAGAAGACAGACCTCTCTGGAAGACTCGGTCACAATAAGACAAAAATGAGCTGTGCTCAAGGGCCGCAGACTGGCTCTCCAGGGAGCAGCTGCTGGTCGGCCCGCCCGGTATAGGGCGACTCTAAACTGCAGCCCGGGCTCCTTCCAGCCAGCTGCCCCTGCACCTGCTCTCGCTGAGGTTTCAGCTCATTTCCTACTGCCTTTTCTTAGGGGCTGTTGGAAAGTCCCTCCTTGTCCGCCTTCCCTCCGTAGGAAGAACCATTACCAGAGGACCTATTTACTGTTTTTGGTAATTACTTTCTAACTTCTGGATTCTTTTCTCTGCCATTCGCACAGCCATTTTAAGCTTAACATTAAACTTTAAATGGCTGAGCTCTTCAAGCCTTAGAGCTTCCTGGACATTTGTGAAGAATAGGACAGAACATGACATGCATGTCATGTGTTTGTCTGTTATTATTGGAGGGCACGTGACCCCCCCCCCCCCCCCCCCCCGCTGAGACAGACAGACAGAGGGAAGGGGAAAGCACCCCCGTGGGGAATGGTCACACTGCAATCCCTTCTCCATTTCTCCCCCTTTTGGGATTCTGAGTATGCACACACATGTGCCTATGTGTTTCTCAAGCCACCAGCTCCAAACTTGAACCTGCAGGTTCCACAGAGCCAGCCCTAGAGCCTGCTTTTATCCTCGCCAAGTGGGCTCCCTTGTGAGGACACCCACACAGCAGAAATGCTGTCACCAAGTGGTATTTGACCCTACAGTGGAGACTCCTTGCTCTTCTAAGGCACAAACATGGAGGCTGGGTTGGCAACCATTGCTGTTCCAGGATAAAGCCAGCATGCATCTCCCCGCGTGTGCGCGCGCGCGCGCGCACGCACGCACGCACACACACACACCAGGCTGCACTTGAGACCCAGCCAGTACCCATTTTTCAGTCTCCCAGACCTCATCTGGTCCTTACACACCTGATGTGGATGGGCTATTCCTGCTTTGAGATCTTAGCTCTGTCCCTCCCTATCTGAGCCTGCTTCCTCACCGCTAAGAGGGAGGGCATGTGCTCCGGGGGGTGTTGTGAGAAGCTGACCGTGCACATGTGGCACCAGCCCAGGGACCAGGGCCTTACTAGTGCTCAGGGGCTGTGGTTTCCCAGGTGTGGAAAAAGTTTCCAACATGGTGATTTGTGTGTTTCGTGCATCAGCTATGCAATGGAACAGATTGTGCTCGATTTTCTTCAGTTAAAAAAGGCTTTCAGCATTTCGTTTTCATTTCCCATGTATCAATAAAACTTCAGTGGCTTTGGCTACTTCTTAGGGAGGGAACTCATAAGAAATGAGCAAGAAATAGGCTGGGTTTCCAGCATTTTTATCCTCCTTGGAACTCTCCTGAGAGTCCTATTTTCCAGCCTCTCCATAGTTAAGAACAATCTGGTTCTTCAGCTCACTGCTGAGAACACTTGAATATTTCATAGGACAATGAGATATTCAACCTCTTTGCTTCCCCTGTGCTAAGGGAGGCCATTTTGTGGGCTGTGGAGGGCCTTTTTCGGTTTAGTTTGGGCTTTGGTCATATATTTAAATCCTTGGGACCCCAAGATCATGCATCACCCCTGCACCCTGTGGGTTGTTGGGTGGGCCTTCTTGTGGGCGGTGAGAGGACGCTGGTACGCCTGGCAGGTGGCTGGACCGCGGGGGGTTTTAGAGAGTAAAAGAGTACGAATTCACTGTTCAGACTTACTGTGTACTGGGCCCGATGCCAGGTCCTCTTCATGAATATTTTCTGCCATTTCTTTTGCCCAACAATTCCCTCATAACAACTCCCTTTCAGACAGGGAGACTGACAGAGGTTAAGCAATTTTCTCCAGACCATCCAGCTGGTGAGGAATGGCGCTAAGACTGAGTGCAGCCGCCACCGAAGAACCAGGTCGTACCGCCATGGCCGTGGTCTCCCCGCAGTGCAGACTCCCTGCAGCCTGGAAGCCTGTGTGGCTGATAAGACCCAAGCAGTTTAACTGGAGCCACCTGGAGCTCTGCCCCACACCTGGGCCACACTTGGGCCTTGTAGAACCTCAGTTAGGAATAAACAGGCAGGACCTAGAGCTCCCTGGTCTCTCTCTGGTCTGTGGGGTAGAGGGAGCACCTGGAGGCTCCTGCCTGGAAAGTGAGTATGAGCAGAGGACAGTGTCTTTCCTCGCTTCACCTCGCCTCACATACCTGATCCTCACCCACATTCACTGCCATGTCTGAGCTTGAGGCTGGTGCTGGGCGGACAAAGCGGCCTTCAGCATAGGCTCCGAGGACGGGCCAGGGTCTCCATGTCAGGGCGTTTGAGGCTCTAAATGCATAGAGGTTTAGCTAGGCTAGAAGCTTTTCGTTTCACCTCAGTGAGTTCAGAGCAGGCTCCTGCCAGAGCTGACTACTGTTGTGCTGTGGGCTCCTGGGTGCACAGAGGCCAGACCCCTGTCTCCCAGGGGGTTGGCCACTGAGGTAGGTACTTCTCTGCCTTTTTTTGGGGGGGGTAGAGGGGGGCGGGGGTCCTCTTTCTGTTGCCAGACTATTTGAAATAGAATTGGAAACAGAGTGCCCCACAAACGCCCAGGGAAAGGTACCCCTCTTCATTCCTATGTTGTGGACTAGGTTCTAGAGGGGAAGGGCCCAGGCCCTGTGGGACTCACACCTGGACACGCTCCTGGGCTCTGAGAGGCCAGTGAGGCCTCCCACACTTGGCTGCTGCAGCCTCGAGCTCAGGATGGTCTGTCATGGTTAAGCCTGGGGAGGAGCTTAACTGCTGCTCTAGAGGAGCGGGCTCTGGCTAGGGGAGCGGGGAGAGCCAGACTGCTCAGACCCATCCCAGGGGCTGGCATCAGTTGGCCCTCTCCACGGTGAGAACTGCATTGGCCTTGGCCACACTCCCAGTCCTGCCTGCTCTCTAGCCTGTGGACAATCTGGTAACTCAGCATCTGTTTCGTTCCTCAGCCTGTGTCCGGGAGCTTACTGTGGGGAGGGATTAAAGCTCTGAATCCCCAGCCTACATGTCCCTAAGTTAGAAAGCCTGCCTCCGGGGCCCACAGGTGGCATGGTGGTGGAGCACTGGGCTCCCACATGGCTGACCGTGGTTCAAGTTCTGGACCTGGAGGCTTGAGACTCACACCCGTGGGGCATGTATATGCGTGTGTGCTCAGGATCCCGGGATGAGAATGGAGGAAAAGGGATTGTGGCATGGTCATCCTCTTGGAGTGATTTCTCACTTTCCCTCATTATCTCTGTCTCTCTCTGACAAACGCACATATCCTATGGCCAGGAAAAAATTAAAAGGCTGCCTCTGAGTGGAGAAGGGCTGGGAAAGGTTCCCCTGTGGAGACTGGACCCTATCTCCCCTGACCCGTACCTTAGGACTGGTCTCGGTCTCTGCCCCTTCCTAGGCTTCAGGGTCTGCATCTACAAATCTACAGTGGCTGGGGGCAGAGATGTCAGGTCTCTAAGATTTGTTCTACCAGCCCTGACATTATTTTTAAAGTGTATTTATTTATTTCTTCATGCCATAAACCACCCCTAGTATCAGCTGGCCTGAACGGATCACAGGCATGTGATCAGGGAAGCTGCAGGATACAAACCCAGGACCTCTCTCATGTGGGTCAGGTGGTGCAACTGCTGCACCACTGCCTGGCCCCACCAGCCCTGACGTTCTAACACAGAAGGTCCTAGGAGCAGCCCACACTCTCTCTTCATGCCTGCTATAGTAGAAAGAGTGCAGCGGGGTGTCCTCTCTGCAGCAGGCCATGGCGTGGTGGTGGCAGCTCCTGCTAGGGCTGTGGACGGTCACACCCACCTTGGCTGGAGACGAACTGCTCAATGTCTGCATGAACACCCAACACCATAAGACAGAGCCCGGCCCAGAAGACAAGCTCTACGTGGAGGTACAGGGGCCACACCTGGTCTAGGGGTGGGAGGGGGCTTCCCTAGCAGATCGGGAAGGGGCACAGATGCCAAGATGGTCTCTGGACACCTATTTACCCACATCATTGGTTCCTTAGGCTGGATATGAGCAAAGGCAACTAAGAGGAGACCATACCTTTTTAGACCAGAGGAGCCAAGTGATTCAAAGTTCCTGTTTCTGAAAAGCTCCAGCAACTCTGAGCTGGGTTAAATGGTGATCCTGAAGCCCACTGCTGGTTCCGTGTAGATTAAAACAAGATTTCCTACTAACAGGTCCCAGGGAAACACAATGACTTAGATGATCCCTCCCCAAGCTCCAAAAGGCAACGACAGTGATGTCAGAAGAGCAACAGAGCAGGCATTTAGCCCACGAGTCCTTCTCCCCTGACATAGCCCCATATTCCCCTGGGGCTTACTGGGGCTCTTCCCTGTACCTGCTTCCCCCAAAGACCTCCCAGGAGCTGAGACCCGATACGCTATGCTCCTGGAGGACTGCAGGGAGGTCCGTGTACAGTGCCTGTTGCCCTGTGGGTGAATATTGACAGGTCATCCGAATTCCTCCTATCCAGGGGGTTGCTGGCCTAGAGGCAGTCCGATGGCTCGGGCCTTTTCCTAAGGGACATTTCCCCCCTGCCACCCTCTGCCCTAGACACCCCCAACACCCAGCCTCTTACCGCCATGCCATTTGCTTCTTCTTCCACCTCCAGTGCATCCCCTGGAAGGACAACGCCTGCTGCACGGCCAGGACGAGCTGGGAAGTCCACATGGACGTGTCCCCACTCTACAACTTCAGCTTAGTTCACTGCGGACTGATGATCCCGGGCTGTCAGAAGCACTTCATCCAGGCCCTCTGCTTTTTGGAGTGCTCCCCGAACCTGGGGCCTTGGATCCAGTCGGTGGGAAGCCAGGGATGGGGAGATGGGTGCGATGCCCTGTTACTATGAGCGGAGGCTTCCATTGGAGCATACGCTGGCTTCTCTGGGTTGCTAGTAGGAACAGGGGATGCTGTCCCCCTGTGGACAAGAGTGGAGCCAGACACCCTGCTGGAGAAAGGGTTAGACAGGAGGCCACCTTTAGAATGGTCAGATGAGAACAGTGGGGGGAGGGACTGTCACCAAGGGAGGCTTGGTGGAGTTAGATGGACTTGAGTTTGAGTCCCCTCTTCTGTACCTGCCAGCCATATAGCCTGGGACAACTGTTTAACCTTTTAGCCTCATTGTTCTCATCTGTGGGGTAATGCTTAGAGACTTCACGGAGGTGAGCAGGTGGCACCTGGCACAAGTACCATGGTGGCTACTAGTAGTCTTCAAATTGCTACTGACATTCGTGTCTCCTGCTATGCCTACACCCAGGTGCACCCGAGCAGACAGCGAGAACGTGTTCTGGGTGTGCCGCTGTGTCGAGAGGACTGTGAGCAGTGGTGGGCAGACTGCCAGGAGGCTTACACTTGCAAATCCAACTGGCATAGCGGCTGGGCCTGGAGTCAGGGTGAGTGGCACCGACAGGGCCCCCGGGGGAAGCCCATCCCAGGCACAGGTGCAAACTCCTCTTATTCCCCAGGGAAAAGGGTGGGGATGTGGGAGTGGGAGTAGGGGAGGTGAACTGTCTGTCCTCGATTCCCACAGGGAAGAACCGCTGCCCGGCAGGAGCCCTCTGCCGCCCTTTTCCGCATTACTTCCCCACCCCAGCTGAGCTGTGTGAGAAGATTTGGAGTAACTCCTTCAAGGCAAGCCCTGAGCACAGGAACAGCGGGCGGTGTCTCCAGAAGTGGTTCCTGCCTGCCCAGGGCAACCCCAATGTGGCCGTGACCCGCCGCTTCGCCAGCCGTGCCCCATCCTGGGGGCTCTGCCCAAGCCTCATGACCTTTCCTCTGCTCCTGTCCTTCCTGTCCTGAAAGCTGCTGCTGTTCCCGCCCACACTCCTGCTCTCCCACCAGGCACCGGCCAGGCCAGGGCCACCTTCTTCCTCAGGCCCAACCCCAAAAGGAGCAGGACGGGCCAGGGATGGGGTGGGCTGTTGCAGCTCCAGCAGCCAGTGGCTGGCCTCACCTGCTTGGTCCTTCTCTATGGCTCTGCTCCACCTGCGCTGGCCCTAGAGGTGTTGGGGGTTGGGGTGTAGGTGACCTGCCCTCCTGCCTTCACGATAAGGGACTACGATGGCACTATAGACCCTTGTCTGTGCAAGCTCACCCCCTTCCCATGGCACAGCTCATGGGGACAATGCTGGACTCTGATGGTGCCTCCAATAAAATGGCAGTTCACCTCTCCTCTCTGCCTGACCCACTTTTCTCATTTTAAATGTTGCCAGAGGGCACACAGGCTGCACAGAGAGGGAGAGAAAGTGAGAAAGCATCCCCCATGGAGCACGGCCATGCTTCAATCCCTTCTCCGCCATCTCCCTCCCACAGGATGTGTGTGTGCACACACAGACACACGCACACAAGCACGAGTCTGGGACTCCGGTGGCACAGTCCTCCATGTGTGATCCAGCCACCTTCATCACCAACCCGCCGGCTGGCCCAGCCCGTCCTATCTTCCCTCAGTGGGCAGGAACCCAAGATGCACAGCGGGGGAGCTGCTTTGCCTGCTGCCCTGAAATCTCCAAGTTGGGTGACTTGCCTAAGAATGGCTAACTTCATACAAGCCACATGTCCTCAGAGCTCCTCGCTGGAGTATTGTAAACACCCCCTTCTTTTCAATAAGCCATATACCATACAGATGACCCAAAGCCAGGGTGAGGGATGGGGCCAGCCAGAACACTGGTCCTATTGTGAATACCAAAAATCAAAGCAGCTATCTCAACAGCGTCCACGGTTCCCTTCTTCTAAACCCTTTATTTCCAGAATCATAACATCTTGGTGTGGAATTTTGGAAACCTGAGTTCTAATCTGGCTTCCTATTTTCTATATGATTTTTGGCAACTCCTTTGACCTCCATGTAAGACCGCCTTGGTTTCTCTCTATGCAGAGAGCGATGATAGTTGGATCAGATGATTTTTTTCCTTCAGATTTTTGCCATAGGGTGTGTGCTCTCTCAAGAGAGAGACAGAGAGTGAGCAAAAGTGAGAAATCACCCCCGGGGGGTGCCTCAATCCCTCTCCTCCATTCTCCTCTTGGGACTTCAGGCACACACTGCCAGGTCTGGCATGCGTACAGAGTCAGCCAGGTGGAATCCAGCACGTAAGGTCTCTGGACCGACTTAGGAAAAAAAAAAAAAAAGAGAGAGAAAAAGTGAGCACCCTCTTTTGCAAGGATACAGTGTGTGCTTCTCAGGCAGTGCCATATCCTGAAGAAAGACAGGAACATTAGAATTGAGCTGGACAAGTGGCACGGACTTAAACCTTCTGGAAAATTTTAATTTTTTTTAACTTTCACAAGCAGACTAGGAGCTGACCTGCCACTCAGAGCCTTCGGAGCCTGAAGCCCAGCAGTGTGCCAGCTCTGAATGGTGCCTTCCCTACAACCTTTTCTTTGACAGCTTCTAGCACAAGAAGGTACTAGCAGGGCTGTCCTTGAGTTGGTGACTTTTCTAGCAATGGCTCTTTCTTGTCAGCCACTAGTAAGCCCCGTGTGCCAATTAAACTTGGCCTCCATGCCCTCTGCACCTGCCTTACAGATGCTCACCCATTGAGCAAACCTTGCATGGTAGGGCACGGAGACACAAAACCAATAGGAGAGCCCTTCCAAGCGTGGTGCTCAAGGTCTGCCGTAGATGACAGCAGTAGTGGGGGCGAAGTGCTTCTCACAAGTCTGCAATAAAGGAGCCGTAGGTGTGTATGGGGGGAGACGGAGAACTGAGAAGGCCCAACAGAGAGATGAGGCTTGAGCCTCAGTGAGGGCCACTCACAGAGAACAGAAAGTGCTAGCCAGGACCCAATGCACTGGAGGACTGGAGGAACGAAATCTTGGCATGACCACACCCGGTGGAGGGTGTGTGTCTCTCTTTCATGTGTATGCATGAATTTTCATGAAGAAAGAAAAAAATTAAATTTTCCCAGAGGATGCATGTGCTTGCCAGAGAGACAGAAGGAGGGAAATCAAGGAAGCCCCCTGCCAATGGGGCATGGTTATGCCAAAATCCCCTCTTCATTTCTCCCTCCTTTCAGGATTTGGAGCACACACACATAACGTGCATGGTATAATTTTCAAGCTGCATGATCTGGGACGGGGATCCCATGATTGGCCATATGGGATCTAACTGCTTTAACCACCAGGACACGGACTGGCCCCCAAATATTAAACAAACATAAATACAGCTGTAGGTATAACCCATACAAAGCAGGACCTTCAGTTACTCTTAAGTGTTCAATAAATTGCAGCTTCAAGATACATGCAGATAAAAATCTCTTAAGAATTGAAGACTATTGGGACCAGCAGATGGCGTAATGGTTACATTGCTGACTCCTGTGTAGTCGACCACAGTTTGAGTCCCAGACTCGGTGGCTTAAAAACTCATGCTGAGGGACCAGCAGATGGCGTAATGGCTACGTTGCTGGACTCCCATGTAGTCAACCGTGGTTCGAGTCCCAGACCTGGTGGCTTAAGCTCATGCCGGACACATGTGAATACATGCCCAAGATCCCGAGAGAAGAATGGAGGAGAAGGGATTTTGGTGTGGCCATCCCCTCTGGGGGGTGATTTCTTGCTTTCTGTCTCTGTCTTTCTGGCGAGTGCACTTACCCTATAGCAAAAAACTCTCAAAAAAAAAAAAAAAAAAAAAAAAAAAAAAAAAAAAAGAAAACTCACACTGGGCACATGTGTGTGCATATGCCTAAATCCCAAAAGGGGGGGGGGGGGGTTCTCATTTTTTTTGTCTGATGAGTGCACACAACTTACAGCAAAAATCTCTCTTAAAAAAAAAAAGAATAGAAGACTATGGGCTCAGCAGATGGCATAGCAGTCACATCACTGGACTACTACTGACCATAGTTCAAGTACTGGACCTGGATGCTTGAAAATGACACCAGGCACATATGTGTGTATGGCCAAGACCCAAGGAAGATAATGGAGGACATGGGATTGTGGTATGGCATCTACCCTGGGGGGTCATTTCTCACTTTCTCTTTCACTGTCTCTGTCTCTCTCTCTCTGGTGAGCACACGCACACTAAGGCAAAAACATCTATTTTTAAAAAATTGAAAACTAGATGAAGTGTCTGTGGGTATATGCTTGGTAATAAAACTGGGAATTTAATGATCCTGTTTTAGCGTTTTTAAGTATAAATGTAAAAGAATAGCCAACGTAGGTTTAAAATTGGGATGGATAGAGCAAGCCAGTTCTGGAAGCCCAAATAACTGTTAGTATTTATTAATTACCTGCCATGTGCCCAGAGCTTTGCTAAGCATGTGACATGTGTTAGTTCATTTGATCCTCACAAAAGCCTAGTCAGGTACTCTAGTTATCCTCATTATTCAAGTTACGACATAAGCAAGTTTGAAACCAGCTAAGTCTGACCCCAGTTCCAGTTCATAAGACTTGTGTGGAATGAGTTCTATTCAGCAGGTAGGAGGCTGAATGGAATTGAAGTGCATGTGGAGGGATTGCGGTGTGACCATCCCCCCTGGGGGGTGATTTCTCGCTTTCTGTCTCTATGTCTCTCTCTCTCTCTGTCTGGCGAGCACACGTGCCCTATAGCAAAAAACCTCTCCAAAAAAAAAAAAAAAAAAGATTTGCAGTTAGATTATTTGAGTCTGAATAATGCATGTAAGTGGCTAAAACACACAGGTCAAAGATTTCTAAGGCAAGCAACAGAGCCCCAGCCCATCCACGCCTCCTCTCCAGGGCCCCTAGTCAGAGGTACCCACTTTTAATCATTTCTGGATTTAGCTAGACAAAGTCACAAAAGGTGGCTTATCTATTCTGCCACACATTCTGAATGTCTTTTCTAGTCTCTGTTCCATTTGAGGTTTTCTTTTTTTTAACTTAATCTTCCAATCTTTTTAATTTTGGTAATCTACTTTAAATTTCCACAAGATTTGTTATTGTTGTTGTTCTCTTGTTGTTCTCCACAGTCTGCTGTTTTGGGTTTTATGGATGTAATATCTTCTCAAATGTCACTGAAGATCTGATTAGAGTTTTTTAAAAAGCTTGTTTGTAGTTTCTGAATGGCCTGTTTTTTCCCAAGGTCAGTTTGTTCTGTTTTCTTGATTTTCTCCTGTGTACTGCTGGTTGTCTCAGTCTGGTGACTTTGGCTGTCTGTCTACATTTAAGAGTGAGGGGCTTGGCAGGTTTTCTAGCTGACTGCTGTGGGTTTCCTCTGTGGCTGTATATGGGAGCTTTCTTTCCCCTGAATAGCAGAGCTGGTGGGGAGTTCTGGGTTCGTAGGGAGGACTTCCTGACCAACACACTTGGTTTCAGAATGTGGAAGTAAACTAAGACCACCCAAATAAAAACAAGCAACAGCTATTTATTCAGAGTTTGCAAGGGAGTCGGCCACCATTACTTGCATTTTGGCAGAGACTCAAAGACGAGGTGGGAAAGCTTTAAAGTGAAAAAAAGGGAAGGCTTTGGGTATGCCTCGATTTGAGGTAAGTGGTGTGGGGAAGCTGGAGGCAGGCTAACTATTGGGTCGTTGGGAAAGTCATGATGCATTTTTGCATAGAAAAACAGAAAATATGTCATGACTTTCCCAATGACCTAACAGAAGTGGGCATCCCGTCACTGGTTAGGGGAGCATATTTGGCTTTCTCCAGTTGATCCTAAGTTGGAAGGAGGGGTAAATATTAGGGAAGCTGGCAGTTGTTAATCAACTAATTGTTTGGGGATGTTACAGGGTTTAATGCCTGGCTTCCTGGGCTAGTTGTAGAGACCAGTGGTCAGACTTCCTACAGTCTGACTCATAGATAGATAGTAAGCTGGCTTCTGGCAGGTTGCTGTAGATAAGGGGCCTTTCCATAATCAGTTGCATATTCAAGAAGAGTTGGGGGAACCAGCAGTTAGCGTAATGGCTATGTCGCTGGACTCCCACGTAGTCGACCGCGGTTCGAGTCCCGGACCCTGTGGCTTGAACTCACGCCGGGCGCGTGTGCGTGAGTGCCCAGGATCCGGAGAGGAAAATGGAGGAGAAGGGATTGCGGCATGACCATCCCCCCTGGGGGGTGATTTCCTGCTTTCTGTCTCTATGTCTCTCTCTGTCTGTCTGGCGAGTGCACGCGCCCTATAGCAAAAAATTCTCCAAAAAGAAAAAAAAATGCTGTGTTAGGCTGTTTTTCTGTCACTAACAACTGAATGCCACACTGGGTAATTTATTTATTTTAGAGAGAGTTCTTTTTTACTATAGGGCATTTGTGCTTGCCGAAGAGTCAGAGAGACAGAAAGCAAGAAATCAACCCCCGGGAGGATGGCCATGCTGCAGTCCCTTCTCCTCCAGTCTCCTCTTGGGATTTTGGGCACCCACACACACACACCCAGCATGAGTTTTAAGCTGCTGGGTTTGGGACTTGAACTGCAGTCAACTACGTAGGAGTCCAAAGACGTAACCATTATACATCAGCTGGTCCTGATACACTGGGTAATTTATGAAGAACAGAGGTTTATTTAGTTCATGGTTTTTATGGTCCAAACTCAAGGGTTTGCATTTGGTGAGGGTTTTCTTATTGGTGGGACTCTCTCCAGAGTTCCAAAATGGTGTGGAGCAACACATGGTGAGATAGAATAAGAGCATGCAGGTCCCTGTGTCTGCTCTTCTTCCCTCCTTCTTCCTTATGTCTGCTCTTCTTCCTTTCCTTCCTTCCTTGTTCCTTTCAATTTGCTGTAGGGTATGTGTGCTCACAGGAAGAGAGAGAGAGGGAAAGTAAGAAAGCACCTCTAAGGAGGGATGGCCACACAGCAATCCCCTCTCCTCCATTCTCTTCTTGGTATTTTGAGCATGCATGCACACATGCCTGGTGTGGTTTTTCAAGCCACCAGGTCTAGGACTTGAACTGCTCAGTCAACCATGAGATCTGGATCCAGCTGCCCCAACGCCCATGCCACCTGACTGGCCTGTGTCAACTCTAATAAAGCTACCAGGAATCAATCACGGGGCCCTCATCCTGATGACCTCATCCAAGCCCAATCACCTCCCAAAGGCCCTGCTCCCCAACACTGCACTTGGATTACATCTTTACCCTCAACACTGTTACAGCATCTCACCATATTCCAATACATGAATTTGGGAAGAACACATCCAAATCACAGCAGGTGCTTTCCTAGCCTAGACTGTCACTAGGCCTTGGATGAGGGGGGAAACGAGGCAGCACCTTACACTGAATGCAGCTCAGTTGCTTTTTTCACTATGGAACATCAAGCCCTATTCAAGTCCTTTCTCATAGAAGGCCAGGAAGTCCTGGGTGACAGATAGGACAAGATGACCCCCCTTTGTGTGAATCAGAAACCACTTTTAGTGATGCTTATGTCACAAATGAGCCAAACAGAAAAATCTGGAGGAAGAGAGAGGGCTTCTCAGGACGGAGGGTCTGCTGATGAGCATGGGGATGCTGGCAGATAGCAGCAAGGATGCCTCCTGCCGACAACTGACCTGCAGAGCAGCAGAGGGGCCTGAGCAAGAGAGAAGAGGCTCAGATTCCCTCTCCTAGAAGGGTTATTTGGAGTTTGAAAACATAAATTTTCTAAGAAAAATTGAGAGAAAACAATGAAAAGCTTGTGGAGAGTCTCTCTAACTTACTTGCAGTTAGGAGGTGGCAGGAGAAAGCTATTTTCTCCTGTAAGAGGCTGGTAAGGAGAGGGGAGAGAGCTGTATCTCAAAAGCTTTAACTCTATGCTGGCCACTGTGCAGTCCTGGGCATTGAAAGGCTAAGTATTCGAATGAACAATGGCCAGGCTACATATAAAATAAGATTTTGACCACAACCTGTAACAACTAGCCCAGGAAGCCAACTCTCTACGGTAACCAGTCCCGGAAGACAAAGAATAACTCTAACTATTGACAGCAAATGACCAGGACGATCTACAGCCACCAGCTTCTTTATTTGGGGCCTCTGCTTCCAACCTGTGGTCCACCAAGAAAGCCCAATGTGCTCTGCTAGCCAGCCAGATGAATGCCCTCCTCGTTACCTACCTCCTGCTTCCCCGGCCGGCAGCCTCCAATCAGAGCACACCTGGAGCTTCTCCTTTCTCGTTCTGAACTTCTTCAACTCCTCTGCTTTCCTGGGTTTTCTGCTGAAATGCAAGTGACACTGGCTGATTCCATTGTTATAGCAAATTCTGAACAAATTGCCTTTGCTTGCTCTTATTTGGGAGGTTTCCATTATTTCCACAAGATATAAGTGAATGAGGAATATAATTCCTGTCTTCAAGGAGCTTATATTGTAATGAGGAATACAAGGGGGGAAAAAGTAAGCAACAAAAATGAAGAGAACGATAAATAAGATGACTGCTAGGAAAGAAACACCTAATGAGGAAGAGGTTAGTTTAGATGGTCAGAAACATTAAAGGAACAGGTAGCTTGAGGAAACCATTTGAGGACTAGGGGTCATGTTTATAGGATGAATGGAAAGTGCTGGTGGAGATGGAATTAAAAGAAGGCAGAAGAGCTATGGGGTTATCTCAAGGGAAGGGGAACATGTAATTTTGGGTGGAACACAAAGATTGGCAGCGTTGGGACACTTTTTCCATTGAGACCAGAGAAGAGAAAATGTTAAAACATGATTTCCAAATGAAAGTGTTTTGAATATAAACTGTTAGCTTAATTAACATTAGGATACTGCACTTGCTGGGAGTTTAGAAGCCCAAACCTCCAGGCTGGTGGGAGCATTCTGGCCAACATGTGGAACTAGGGCAGCTGCCTCTGCACCTCACCTTTCCAAATCACAACCCAGACAGCTGGTTTATCCTCTGCCGTATGGCGCGTGTTCACTTTCCAGAAGCTCAAAATTCACCCAAGGGTGAGATTCAGAAAAACTGAGATGGGATTATTTTTAAGGTCAGGACATTTTAACAGGTTAAAAGTTGGCACCAGCAATGAAAAGCAAAAAAGTAAAATCCGTGGCAGTCTTTTCTGAGCTCTGCCATTGCCTACAGAGACAGAAATTGTGGCTTAGGAGCCTAGAACAGCTGACTGAGCTGATGGGGTCAGGCCCCTGATTCTGCGTCACTCAGGGAGAACCTAACTCTTGCTGGGCTGTGATTACTTTGCTTCAAAGGCAAGCTTTGGAAGGAAGGAGCAATTTTTATTTCTTTTGTTTTTTCCTGGGGTAGAATATGGTGGCAAGTCAAAGAGTCCTATTTAGCCAGATCATAGCCAAGAACAAAGACAGACAGAGACAGAAGGGGCCTATTTATCACCAACAGCTAAGTTTGGTTTATGCCTGTGGACGAGAGTCAAATGCGGTTTCTGATCTCTTTTCTACAATTTTTTAGACTTCATTGCTATTCAAATAACTTCTTCACTTCACCAACCATTCCTGACTCCTGGCCCCTACGGTAATATTGTAAATTCAACCTATCCAACACAAGACCCAATTTTCTATGCAGAGGGCCATAAAACACTGCAGATAAGAGGAAATACAGAGTGTAACAAAGAAAGATAATTATGTAAACAACATCAAGAGCTGTTTGGCCTTGGGGAAAATGTGATTCACTTACTCTGCAAAAGCTCTTGTTAGAACACAGAATACTGGAATAGAGAGTAAGCATATTCTAAATTCAAGGCAGTGCAAAGCTATTATGTTTGGAAATAGACTTCTGTGAAGATTAACCTTCAGCCTCCACAATTTTGATAACCATTGACATATGCATTATCTTCCTCAATCTTCATCACAGCCCTTGGCAGTTGGTATTACATTTTATGAATGAGGCTGCTGAGCATGGGTTTTGCAGGAGCAAAGACAGGGTAGAAGGTGAGAAGTGAGGCTACACAGGTGGGTTAATTTTCACAGGCAACAGGGAACACTCGGTGATCCAGGCACAGCAAGCAAAGTGCCACGGGCACAAAATCTAAGGAAGTGCTCACTCTCGGGGTGGTTCAAATACCTCCTTAGAATAGTGCCCTGCGCATCTTATTTGCCTTCCTAGGGTCAGTGCTGGCTGAGAATGCAAGCTATTGAATGGACAAATAATCATTTAAGCTTCAGCTGAAGTATTCTCTTTAGTAAACCCCCTCAAACTAGAGGAGTAATTGTAAGAATGAGACTCTGTAAAATGCTAGGGTACCCACTGCAAGAATGGCCATGAATGTGACAATAGGAATGTCATTTCTTTCTCCTGTGGTCAACAAAGTGGGCTTAAATGGCTCAGGAGAAGGTACCCGGGAGAGGGCAGGGATAACAGAAGAGAGAAAGAGGCTTTTGCTTCTGATGTGGGAGCAGGTTTATCAGAAAAAAGATGGTGGCTCCTCACTGTGAGAGGTACGTGAGTTTTAAGAGTCAAAGTAATGCTGAGGAGGGCAGTGCCCTTCCATGTCCTGGGGGCCTCAGAAGGAGTCTGAGTTTCCTGATACACATGGTGTGCTCTGAAGCAATGGCCTTTAAGCATATTTCCTCCAGCATGCTTTATTTTTTAGTTTGCCTTGGGGTGTATGCTTGCCAGAGAGAGACAGAGGGAGAGAAAAAGTGAGAAATCATTTCCCAGAGGGGATGGCCACACTGCAATCCTTTCTCCTCCAGTCTTCTCTTAGGATTTCGGGCATGCACGCATACACGCCCAGTGCAATTTTCAAGCCAAGACAACTGGATTTGAACAAAGTCGTCAGTCATGTGGGATCCAGCTCCTTAACCTCCACACCACTTGCTGGCCCCCTCCAGTATCCTTTAAACAAACAAACCACAAGCCAAATAAAAGGCTCGAGGATAACCAAATGGGATGAAGGATAACTTAAGTGAGAGTGAATGGAAAGTCCTGGAGCCCAAGTGCCAAGCACAGTCTTGGCTCAATCCTTCAGTATTCATTCATTTCATCCTTCTTTTCTGAGCTATTAAGAAATTGTGTGTGTGGGGGGGGGGGAGAACAGCAGTTAGCGTAATGGTTATGTTGCTGGACTCCCACGTGGTCGACCGTGGTTCGAGTCCCGAACCCAGTGGCTTAAACTCACGCCGGGCGCATGTGCGTGTGTGCCCAAGATCCCGAGAGGAGAATAGAGGAGAAGGGATTGCGGTGTGGCCATCCTCCCTGGGGGGTGATTTCTTGCTTTCTGTCTCTCTGTCTCTCTCTGTCTGTCTGGCGAGCGCACGCATCCTATAGCAAAAACCTCTCCAAAAAAGAAAGAAAAAAGAAATTGTGGGGACTAGGAGATGGCATAATGGTTACGTTGCAGGACTCCCACATAATCGACCACAGTTCGAGTCTGGACCCGGTGGTTTAAAATTCATGCTGGGTGTGTGTGTGTGTGTGTGTGTGTGTGTGTGCATGCCCAAGATCCTGAGAGGAGAATGGAGAACGGATTGCATGTGGCCATCCTCCCAGGGGGTGATTTCTCACTTTCTGCCTCTCTGTCTCTCCGGTGAGCTTATACACCCTATAGCAAAATATCTCTCAAAAAAAATTGTGCAGATAAATGCTACCGTTTATTAGCAATTACTAATGTGTAACACTGTATTCACACTATTTAACTTCTTATAACAACCCCTTACAGATAAGAACCTTGAGGCTGAGTTCACTGATTGCCAAAGAACATGCAGGTAGTGAAAAGTCTAGATTCAGCCCAGCTGTGGTGGTGCCCACTGCTAAGATGCTGAGCTCCACAGGCTGGGACACATGGGAGGTGTGGGTTCAATGCTCAAATCCAACCTGTAATTCCACTGATTTAGGTAGGCTGAAGCAGGTGGATCATGAGCTCAAGGCTCACTCAGGCATAGAAAAGCAAGATTCTGTCTAAAAAATAGGCAGGCATGGTGGCATATGCTTGAAGTCCCAGCCGGGAGGTGGCTGGAGGCAGGGGGATGGAGAGGAGTCCTACTAAAAATCAAACAAACAAAAACCTCCATAAATTAAAGCTCAGTTGTCTGATCCTATCAGAGCCATGACATTAACCACTATGCCAACAACCTCTCCTAGCTTCAAAATCACAGGATGAGACAAATAGCCCGGAAGGCTGAACATCCCGCTCCTTGGAGGTACTTGTCTGGGAAGCGGGGATCCCTGAAGAGATTCTTGTCTGGTCCCTGCTTCCCAGACAAGTACCTCCAAGGAGCGGGATGTTCAGCCTTCCTGGGAAATCAATCCTATGTCTTAAAGCCTCACACTGGAATTGCTCTTAGAACTTCTCTCTTCTGTCAAAATCTAATTGCTTCTTGTTGTTAATTTCAACTCATTGCTTCTTATTCAGTTTCATTGGGAAAAAAAAAACAGAATAAAAGAAAACTGAAGTGTTATTTCAGATGAGTTCTGTCACCATCTTTCATCAAAAACAGCCCCACCTTTCCTTGAACTCATTGGCAACCATGATTCATTTTTTACTTTTAGATCATGCCCCACCTGGTAAAAAATAAGATGCATTTTTGGGGTAGCAAAATAAAAATTATTCACTGCAAGGGACGGAGGCTCAAAAATTATTTTTCCTTTAATAGAATTTATGGGGAAAAAATCTGCTTGCTTTCCTAGCTATTATCTGTTCCTCTTGTGCTTTTTATCTATTCCTGTGCTTTTTTCTTTCTTCTCATGCTGAAATTTGAGGAAGACCTTCCAACCTACACCTCCTCCGATATGTTATTTCTAGCACCATATGGTTCCAATGCCAAATATTTGCTAAAAAAACATATACTATGCTTTCATTATTTCATCTTCTAAAAAAGAAGCTCTCTGGTCTCACTGATAAAAGACAGCAGATTCTTGACACTTTCAAGGGGTATTACCAAGATTTTGAGTATCCTTCAGAATGACATATGTGAAAATGTTTATATTGGCGCCCAAGTGCCGAAGTTACATTTCATTAAGAGTCACATATTTCTTATGTGAAACTCACAATCTAACTAAGCTTTCATTTCTCACTCAAGTTTTGTCTTCTTACTAACAAGTAAATTGGGGCTGACTGCCCACCGTACATTGCCTTTGACCTTTTTTTCTATTTGAATTGGTCCTGTTCAGATTAGAGACCTGAGTCCTTCCCAACATTTCCTTTAAAAAAACTTGACCTTCCGAACTCTGGTCAACCATAATGACTTGTTCTTAGAATGATAAGAAGCTACTTAGTAATTTTTCATAGCAAGTAATCAAAATGAGTAGTATAAATGCTATAAACAGAAAAAGAGGTTTAAACAAATCATTTATAATGATACCTGCTACAGACAGAATTTTGTCCCACAACGTTCACATAGAATTCATGTTGAAGTCTTAACCTCTGCGATGCTTTGTGCCGACTACAAACACATAGAAATGTTATTTAAAACTAGGAAACGGAAAAATCTGAATGTCATAAACAAGAAGTAAACTAATGGCTAACCTAGTGAGTAGGAACTGATATCAAGACCACTCGTGGCGATATGAGGATGGAATACACATCTTAGATGTGAAGTTGCATTTCCTTCGAGAATATGGGGCTACATTTGTGATTGGGAGGAGAGCTGGAACTCCATGTCTAAAGCTGGAAGTCTATAAGCAGCTGCACTATTGGAGTAAAAGGGAAAGTAGGATTCGAGTACTGACTGGTGTGGGTAGTGATATGAAAGCTTCCCACTCATCTTGAACCATGGGTAGAAAATAGTTATCCAAAGAACCTGGAAATGAAAGACAGCGCTATGCTTGGGTGTAAGGCCCAACTGACAGTACTGGTGGGGTAAGGAAAGCCTAAGCTGAGAAACTTGGTTAAGTTTAATCCTTTTGACTACCTAAAATTTGTTTTTCTAGCTAAAAATCTAGAAGAATGAGTTAACCCTTTTATATGACTATGCTGAGAGGGACAAAATGTATGTAGAAATTGTACAGGACTGTACCCTTGCAACACAACAATTGACTGATGGGACTTGGGAGGGTGAAGTGTTTTGTCTGCAGATGTTAGCCAATCTGCCTGAGGCTCAGGGGACCAAGGTCAGGGCTTATGGAGTGGCTGGAATGGAGGGGGAGAAATTGTAGAAGAGGAAGGGGTGCCAAAAAAGGTGAACTTCCAAAACTGAATATACACTGAACTCTAATCCTTGGTAGACCATTAACCTACACATTTGCTGAGGTGGACCCAGAGAGCCTTGCCACCTAGTTGAACAGTAGTAGACAGAAGCTGAAGGAAATGAGTAGAGGTGTCCAAAGAGGACATCATGGCGAAGGCCTGACAAGATCAAAAAGAGAAAAACAAAACTTTTCCTAGAAATAAAAACCCAGTCTCTTCAATATACATCATGTTTCCAGCAATCTAACAAAACATCATGAAACACACCAAGAAATGGAAAAATGTGGCTGTCACTCTGACAGAAATGAGGCAAAAGAAACTAATACTGAGATAATCTACATGTTACAATTAGCAGACAAGGAACTTTAGAGTAGTCACTATTAAAAATACCGAAGTATTTGAGAAAGGAATATATATTATAAATAAATGGACAGGTAACGAAGCTCTGCAGAGAAATAGAACTTATTTTTAAAAATCAAATGAGAGAAAGATAAGACTATAATGGTGGTATAAAAAGATTAGGCAATTGGGGGCCAGCAGATGGCATAGTGGTTATGTCGCTAGACTCCCACATTGTCAACCTTGGTTCAAATCCTGGACCCAGTGGCTTGAAAATCACACCACATGTGTGCATGCATGCCCAAGATCCCAGGAGGAGAATGGAGGAGAAGAGATTGCAGCATGGCCAATCCCCCAGGGAGTATTTCTCACTTTCCCTCTCACTGTCTCTGTGTCTCTCTCTCTCTCCAGTGAGTATACACACCCTATGGCAAAAACCTCTTTAAAAAGTTTAGGCAAATCCTCAACTATAAAACTGAACAAAATTATTTAAAACACCTATTTGAAAGTACTATACAAAGTCCAAATGATGGGCAGAAACTTGTGAAAAGTTACTCTTGAATGACCAATAACATGTCAGGTCAGAAATGTGAGTTTTAGCTTTCTTTCCTCTTGGCACTCCCTAAACTCATCAAGCTCTGGTGATAAACAGTGGCAGCCTTACTATCTGGGAGGGATGTCTATGGGTTTCAGAGTGCCAGGCAATGGAATACTTAAGAGGAAAATTCTGTAAATTACACTGCAGAAGGGCTGAGAATCAAAATCTGAGTATAAATTTCCCCAGATCCTTGGTTTACTGTCAAAATATGCAAACACAAGGGAGCCCTCCAGGCTTACAAGAGAGCTGGGAAGTGAAAAAACTGAGCAGAAAAGTCAGACCACTGTGGCAGCATAAGTCCACTACATCTATTTCTCCCGCTGAATACAAATAAAAGCTCTGGAGGAAATTTAAAGCAACTACCTGAGGACTCAAAGGGTTGTTTTTTGAAAGGAAAAAAAAACAGGCCAGGGACCAGCAGATAGCGTAATGGTTAAGTCACTAGACTCCCACGTAATCAACAGTGGTTTGAGTCCTGGAACCAACGGCTTAAAACTCACTTGAGGCACATGTGTGTGCATGCCCAAGATCCTGAGAGGAAAATGGAGGAGAAGGGACTGTGGCATGGCTATCCCCCTCGTGGATTTCTTGCTTTCTGTCTCTGTCTCTGTCTCTCTGGCAAGCATGCATGCCTTATAGCAAAACAAAACAAAACAAAACAAAACTCTCAAATAAAAAAATAAAACACAGGCCAGCAGGTGGTGTGGTGATTAAGGTGTTGGACTCCCACATGGCTAGTTCTGTGGTTCAAGTCCCAGACCTGGTAGCCTAAAAAACACGCCAGATGCATGTACACACATGCCCAAAATTCTGAGAGGGAAGTGGAGAATGGATCGTGGCATGGCCATTACCCTGGGGATGATTTCTCACTTCTCTCTCTCTCTCTCTCTCTCTCTCTCTCTCTCTGTCTCTCTCCAGTGAGTGCATGTACTCTATGACAAAAAATATATATTTTAGGGAACAGCAGTTAGTGTAATGGCTATGTCGCTGGACTCCCACATAGTCAACCGTGGTTCGCGTCCTGGACCCGGTGGCTTAAAACTCACGCCGGGCGCTTGTGCGTGTGTGCCCAAGATCCCAAGAGGAGAATGGAGGAGAAGGGATTGCGGCGTGGCCATCCCCCCGGGGGGTGATTTCTCACTTTCTGTCTCTCTCTCTGTCTGGCGAGTGCATGTGCCCTATAGCGAAAAAAACCTCTCCCCCCCCCCAAAAAAATATATATATATTTAAAAAAAGGTTAAGATAATTAGGACAAATTGTGGAGATGAACAAAACTTGGAGAAGTGATAGTCTAAGAGGCAAGTTTCCCAGGTTCTTATTTTTCTTTTTTCTCTGGTTTTGTTCCAGTAAATGATACTGCAGCATGATAGAGCAGTAGTAAAGATAGTTTTAAAATTCTGTGAAATTCCACAATTGTGACCAGAGGAACCTGATGGAAGTCGAGGATACGCATGTGAGGAGGGTGCTGGAGAATGTCTTGTTGACATGACAACCTGAGAAGTGGCATTTCCTAGTTTTGTGTATAAACTAGCACAGGTCTTGGGCTTATCTCTGAGGTTCATGGGACAGATCTGTAAAGGCACAGAAAAATCATAGAGAACTAAATTAAAAATGTAAAGCAATACTCAAATCTCAGACTAGTCCCTGAGTGGCATTCATGTGAAATAAACACAAAGAAGCAGAGGAAGGATTTGAAAATTGGACCGAGCTCGAACCCGTGGTCAAAGCAGGTGACACAGAATTGTCAGTCTGAAACCTACGTGGGTTATTATTACTAACACACAAAAAAATCAACATTCGACAGGATCACAACAAGGCTTGTCTAAACAGTATCATTTTCAAAGTGGCAAGGATACAATCCAAAATTACATGATGTACAAAGAACCAAAAAGAGCTCCCAAATGTTCAAGGAAAAATGACCATGGACAGATATCAACCCTGAGAGAACCCAGATATTGAAATAATCAGTCTTTAAATAAGCTTTATAACTATGCTCCGCAAGGGAAAGGTAGTTTTCCCTGAAGTATATGGAAAGAGAGAAAACTTTCAGCAGAGAACTAGAAACTATGAAAACAAGAACCAGTTGACAATTTTAAAACTGAAAAAGACAACATTGAAAATAAAACATTCGCTAGATGGGTTTAACAGAATGGTTCTAACAGAGTAAAGAGTCGGCCCCCATGAGGATATATATTTTTTTAAATAATTATCCAATTTGAAGAACAAAACTGAAAAATCTTGACCAAAAGAAAGAAACAACCTTAGGGTCTTGTAGGACAATATCAGAAAGTTTAATATATGTCTTATTGGCGTCCAAAGGATAGAGAAGAAAGAGAATGGAACAGAAGATAAACAAACAAATAACATTTTTTTAAGTAGCTGAATGTGTGTAATGCTGAAAATCAAATTAATATGTCCATACCCTTGATTTTATTATTACACACTAGATACATGCTTTGAAAAAACATACTGTATCGCACAAATATGTACAACAACTACATGTAAACCAGAAATGACAATTTTTTAAACAATGGTTGGGTCCAGCCCCATCGTTCGGTGGTTAAGCACTATGTTTTGGCAGATGGAGCTCACATACCTAGTCACAGTTCGAATCCCAGTCCCAGTGTCTAGGAAAAAAAAAAGTAGCTGAAAACATCCCAAATTTGGTGAAAAACATTTTCAGGTTCAAGAAGCTTGATGAATCTGAGACAGAATTTATTAAAAATAAGCCAAACTTAAGTATATCTTACTCAAATTGTTGGAAATCAAATATTAAATATTTTGTTGAAGATGATAAAAACAGTAATACCCTTGATTTGATTATCACAAACTGCATGCATGCTTTGAAAAACCATATTGTACCCCATGAAAATGTACAACAATTAAATAAAATTAAGAAATTATAAAATATTGGGCCAGCAGAAGTTAAGGCAGTTATGCCGTAAGAGGTTATGGTGTGGAAGTTAAGGTGGCTGGAATCCACAGGTCTGACTGTGCAGTCTGAGTCCCTGACCTGGTGTCTTGAAAAACATGCTAGGCATGTGTGCGTGCATGCCTAAAATCCCCAGATGAGAATGGAGAACGGATTGTGGCATGGCCATTTCCTCCCAGGGTGCTTCCTCACTTTCCCTGTCTTTCTCTCTGTCTCTGTCTGTCTCCTATGTGTGTGTGCGCGCACACACACACACACACACACACACACACCCTACAGCAAAAATGTAGCCTAAAAAAATCATAAAGTAAATAAAATTGAAAATTCTTAGTCTTAGTTACATAAAAATAATAATTCAAATGAATATAGTCTCTCTAAGAAATCATGGTGATTAGAACACAGTAGAGAAACATTTTAAAGTTCTAAAAGAACAGAACTAAACCAAGAAATATATATATATTCTACTAAAATGAATTAGGGAACTAGCATGGTTGCAGGACAAGATTACGTACACATAGACACAGATACATACACCTGCCAGACAGGATTTATCTCAAGAATGTAAGGCTGTTTTAACATTCAAAAAATCAGTTGAGGGAGCCAGCAAATGGTGTAGTGGTTACATTGCTGGACTCTCACATGCCCTACTGTGGTTCGAGTCCTGGACCTGGTTGCTTGAAAATCACACTGGTTGTATGTGCATGTGTGCCCAACATACTGGAAAGAGAACAGAGGAGAGGGGACTGCAGTGTGGCCATCTCCCACGGGGGGTGACCTCACTTTCCTGCTCACTGTCTCTCTCCCTCCAGCAAGAGCATGTGCCCTAAAGCAAAAAATTCTTTTAAAAACAATTTTAGTTAATATAATTTGCTATGTTCTTAGAATGAGGAAGAAAGTCCATATGATCATCTCAATATACTGAGAAAAATCACTTGACACAATTTAGTAGTTACTCATGATAAATGCCCTAAGCATGCTGCAGTAGACAAGAAGATCCACATTATAGTTTACAAAAGGGGGGGGGGGGCAAGATCATACTTAATGATGAAAGACTAAATGCTTTCTAGTTGACATTAGAAAGAAACCAAGCATATCCATTCTCACCATTTCTGTTCACTGTTATGTAAGAAAACCCAGTTATTGCAGTAGGATAAGAAAAAGACATGAAAGTTACATATATTATGAGTAAAACTGTCTTCATTTGCAGATGATACAATCGTGTGCATAGACAATACTAAGAAAGCCCCAAAAAAGTGAAATAAATAAATAACCAAAATGAATTACTGAATTTATGAGGGTTGTAGGGTAAGAGTTCAATATTTTAAAAGAAAAACGTTTTCTATAACGTATCTGGCTCTTAGAAGGAATGAGAAGTACCAGAAGCAACAACCTAATAAATGCCCTTAGAGTCTGACAGAAAGGAAGAACTTCGATCAAACAGAAATTGAAATGAGAAAAAGTGAAGAGATTCCAGATTCCCCCAGAAAGAAAAATCAAGCTCCTGTCTAAAATAATTGCTCTGCATGTATAAGATCTAAAAATACAAGCAACTTGTTGAGGAGCAAAGCTAAAGACCACTTCCTATGAAGTGACTATGCCTGGGTTAACTACCTATACTCTGCCAAGGATGAATGTCTTCGATCCCTAGGATCTGGGAATGTTACCTACATACATGGATGCTAAAGTCAGATTCTTGTCCTTTCAGTTTCACTGAGGGACAAATTCTGTGGCTATCAGACTGACATCAAAGTGAGTGTAAAACAGACTTCAAACCATGTCTTCTTTTCTTAAATTGTTCAGTAAAATCAAGAATATAAAAAGGGCTCAGACTTGGAGAGAAATTGACGGGGAAAAAAAAAAATCTCTGGAGAGAGCTGTTCTTGGAGAGAGCTGTTCTTGATTGATTTCCTAGCCTTTCTTCAGATGAGGTGTGTGAGTTTTTATTTTCTTCACCTCAAGCCTGATAAAGGAACTCCCCTGAGAGTCTAGTGTGTGTGTCGGGTCTAGGACACTGTGGACGGGTGTCTGATCTGGTCCAGGTGATCACAGAAGGCAGGATAAGGACTGACTGACTGCCTTGGGGGGTCAGCTGAGGGAAGGCTGCCGTGCGGAAGTGGCCTGCGTTGCTTTGTTTTCTGGGAACAAGACATCGATCACACAGAGACAGGCAGTGGACAGGAGCTACTGGGGAATGGAATAAGCTCTAGTAGACAAACCACGGAGGAAAGGATCAATAATGAGCCAGACCCCAGGGCAGTGTTCCAGGGAATCCAATGAATCCTTTTGTTTTGAGGATTTGACTAAAAGAGGTCATGGGGAGCCTCTGCAAAGCTAGTGAAAGCCGCCCACAAGACAAAATTGGCTTTAACTATCTGCCCAGAACAGAGAGGAGGGAGTTACTCCAGCAAGTAGAAGTTTTCCCTCTTCTCCCTCCCTTTGACTTATCCTCAATTTGAAATCCAAACATGAACTAAAGAGTGAGAGATGTGATGAAGGATGTATGTCTGGACAGGAAAGAGGGAAAGATTCAGCTTTGCGTAAAGATCTAGTGCTGGGAACCAGCAGTTTGCGTAATGGCTATGTCGCTGGACTCCCACGTAGTCGACCGCGGTTCGCGTCCCGGACCCGGTGGCTTAGAACTCACGCCGGGGGCGTGTGCGTGTGTGCCCAAGATCCCGAGAGGAGAATGGAGCAGAAGGGATTGCGGCGTGACCATCCCCCCTGGGGGGTGATTTCTCACTTTCTATCTCTCTGTCTCTCTCTGTCTGTCTGGCGAGCGCATGCGCCCTATAGCGAAAACCTCTCCAAAAAAAAAAAAAAAAAAGATCTAGTGCTGATTCTCGTATTCAGCATTCTAATTTCTGAAATTAAAATTGGAAACTGAATTTTTGACTAAAAGATTTACTTAAGAGTAATAATAATTTTTTAAAATTTATTTATTTAATCTTATTTATTCATTCATTTATTTTAATTTGACCAGAGATACACAGAGAAAGAGAGAGAGAGGGAAAGTGAGAAAGCAAGTCACCAGGTCTGGGACTCAAACTGTGGTTGGCCATGTGGAAGTGTCTAGCACTTTAACCACCACGCCACCTGCTGCCCCCAAGAGTAATAATAATTTTTAAAAAACTGTCCTAGAGCTTTACAACATGAAAATAATTATATTATACATGAATGAGAAAGTTAATAAAATGTGTAACTTTTTATTTTAATAACTTTATTAAAGTTAAAGCTGCTCTCCAAAAGCCACTAAAAGAAGATAAGTCAGAAACTGAGAAAAAAATATTTTCAAAACATATATCTAATAAAACAACATTGAATCCCTGGAAGAGTCAGAGGCTGGTGTAGTACGTGAAAGGTATGTGACATGGTGACCCCTCTTAAGCCCATTCAATTGGCCTGTTTGGCCTGTATCTAAGACAGATGGTGCTTAGGTCACATCCATAGGACTGGACGTCAGAAAAGCAACCAGTTTTGAGACCAGCAGATGGCGTAACGAGTATGTCACTGGAATCCCAAGTAGTTGATTGTGGTTTGAGTCCTGAATCCAGAGATTTAAAGTTCACACCAGGCGTGTGTGCGTGTGTGCATTCTCCCGAGAAGAGAATGGAGGAGAAGGGATTGCAGCATGGCCATCTCCCCTGGAGGGTAATTTCTTGCATTCTGTCTCTCTCTGTGTCTCCAGTGAATGCATCCACACTATAGAAAAATCTCTAAAAAGAAAGGCATCCAGTTTTTCAGCAAAAATACTGTCACCTAGAAGACAATGGAGCAATGCTCATAGGCAAAATACTGTCCCCTGGAAATGTTCACTTCCCAGTCTCTAGACCCTGTGAACATATTCAGGCAAAGGAGAATTAAATTTACAGATGGGTTCAAGGTTAAAAAAAAAAAAGATGAATTTAAGGTTCCTAATCAGCTGACTTTAAGAGACTGAAACAGGAAGTGGCAATGGAGGTTAAGGAGGCTGGATCCTGCATGTTGACTGTGTAACTCAAGTCCTAGACCTGAGGACCTGAAAAATATGCCCAGCATATGTGTGTGTGTTCCCAAAACCCTAAGAGGAGAAAGGAGGAGGAGGGATTGCTGGGTGACCAAACTCCTGGGGGTTATTTCTTACTTTTCCTCTCACTATTTCTGCCTCTCTCCTGTGAGCTCACACGCCCTATGGAAAAAAAAAAAAAAAAAAAAAAAAAAAAGAAAAGAAAAGAAAGGAAGAAAAAACGATGATCCTATTTTATCTTAAAGAGATCACTCAAGGTTACCCAGGGCCCAATGTAATCATAAATGGAGAGTGAGGAGTGAAGAAGAGAATCAGAGGGAAATGGGACTATGGAAGAGCGCAGACATAACATTGCAGGCTTTGAAGCTGGAGGAAGGAGGCCAAAAGCCAAGGACTATGGGTGACCTCTAGAATTTGGAAAAGGCAAAGAAATGGATCCTACCCGGAGCCAATGGAAAGGCCCTGCTGGTGCCCTAATGTTAGCTCCAGGACACCTTTGTCAGGCTTCTGATCAACTAACAGAACCAGAAGATCATACATTTGTGTTCTTTCAGCCACTAAGCCTGGAATTATTTGTTACAGTAGTACCCTAACACCAGTACAAATGCCTCCAAAATTCTGAAAGAAAATAATTTTCAACCTATTACCCTATATTCTGACACACAAATAAACTCATAACAAATAAGTATGAGTTTAAATTGAAGACATTTTCAGACAGACGAGGTTTCAAAAGAAATAAGCTCCAATGTATCTTTGTTGCCCAACTCAAACCAAGTTCACGAACCCAACTGTAGACCCAAGGTGGGATGAAGGAAAGTACAGCTGTATTGCCATTTGCAAAGCAAGAGGCTGTGCATGCAGATAATGCTGAAAACCAAACCAAACCCTGCCTTCCCAGGGAGTTCCAAGCATGCATTTTTACAGGCGAAATAGAGAGCCGGGGGACTTGGGCACAGGATCAGCTCAGTGATTGGTTCAAGAGGTCATGCTTGTAGTGTGGGCTTTCTTGATTGGTGGGGCCCTGGATAATCAAGGACATTTACAGGACCAGACCCAAGGCCCGGTGGTTAGGGGAGCCAGATCCCACATGACTGGCCACATTAAAATCCTAGCCCTGGTGGTTTGAAAAGCAGGCCAGCACATATGCACATGTGCTCAAAATCCTGACAGGTTAGAAAAACGAAGACTGCAGTGTGATCATGCTCCATTGAAAAGGGAGCATGGTCACATTGCAATCCCTCCCCCCCCCCCCCTCTCTCTGTGGCTAGCACATGGACTCTGACAATTTTTTTTAAATAGGAAATATAAGAAAACTGAATGTAAAAAAAAGGATTTTTTTTCTCCGCACCTTCCCAGAACTTAATCTTGAAGTGGGTAGCAGGTCCCCATTAACTAAGTGATCTCTAACAAGTTACCTCAAGTTTTCATCTGCAATACAGAGGTACCAATGCCTACCTTGGAAGACTGCCATGAGGGTGAGCGAGCTCAGAAGCATTCAGCATCACACTGTACACAGACAACATCGAATCTTCACTCCATTCTCCTTCACCATTCAGTTTTCTTTCAAGTTTTCCTTCAGCCTCAGCAAATTACTCCTATTTATAATTTTCTGTGGAAGTGTTTAAAACTGATTTCCTGGACTGGGATTACATTATATCTGCAGTGAAGCTTCCACCAGCTCTTCTGGCAGGATAACAGGATGCCTGGCCTGGTGGGGCAGAAACCATGGTCAGCAGAGGGACTGGGTACCCACAGTACACTGCCGAGCGGAGAGACACTCTCATCGTAAGTGGCAGCATCTCCTTCTCCTGAATCAACAAGGAATGGATGGAGTTCCAGGTTAAAATATGCAGCACACGAAGCCATCAGGTGATGTGGTGATTAAGGACGCTGGACTCCCACATGGCCAACCGTGGTTCGAGTCCCAGACCTGGTGGCTTGCTTTCTCATTTTCTTTCTCTCTCTCTCACTCTCTCTCTCTTTCTCTCTCACTTTGTCCCTCTCTATTCAAATTAAAATAAATAAAGTTAAATAAAATAATTCTTTTAAAAAATATGCAGCACAGGGGACCAGCAGATGGTGCAGCGGTTAAGTCACTGGGCTCCCACATGGCTGACCAAAGTTCGAGTCCTGTATCTGGTGGCTTGAAATCATGCCAGGTGCACATGCGTGTGTGCCCAAGATCCTGGGTGGAGAATGGAGGAGAAGGGATTGCAGGGTGGCCATCTCCCTTGGGGGCTGATTTCTCACTTTCCCTCTCACTGTGTCTGTCTGTCTGTCTGTCTCTCTGGTGAGTGCATGTGTCCTAAGGCAAAAACCTCTTAAAATAAAATGCAGCACAGAGTCATAATCACAATGAGGGGACTTGGCCACCGACTCAGTGGAAGAAGCACTAGACACAGAGCCAGAGCTTTGTCCGCTGGCTGTTGACCCTCTCTGAGCCTGAACCTCCTCATCTGTACTGTGTGGGCCTTGGGTGGATGAGCTCTGGCTCCCTCTTCTGATCCCTGCTGATCCTTGTTTTAAAGGTTACCATCTGTGACACAGGCACCAGTCCAAGAAGCACAGCCCACAACACACAAAAGTGATTTTATTGAGACTAGAGTGATTTACAACAGAGAACTCTTTGCAGCACATTGGAAAAACTCAAGTTTTACAAACTTCACATTCACAAATACAAATTACTTTTTGCACTGGGGCATACAGGAAACACAGGGAAAGGGACAGATGGGGTACTGATGGGACCCTGACCTGATGGTATAATTGAGGGGTCATCTCCCAGAGAAGGGTTTTCTCTGTGGCTTGGCAGTATTTCTAGACACCCTCAGAGAGGAGTGAACTGAGTCTTCTCCATGAGTCTGAGGGCATGACAAACCTTCTGTGTACCTGCTGGCTGTTCTCAACCTGCATCAACAATTTCTATGGCAGCTTTAAGATAAAACCATTAACTTCTTTTAAATTTTGATATATGGGGCCAGCAGATGGTGTAGGGGTTGCATTACTGGACTTTCACATGGCTGATCATAGTTTGAATCCTGGACCCAGGGGCTTGAGGATCACATCAGGCATGTGCGCACGCATGCCCGAGAGGAGAGGAGAGGAGAGGGGATTGTAGCATGGCAATCCCTGGGGTGTGTGATTTCTCACTTTCTCTCTCACTGTCTCTGCCTCTCTCTCTCTCTCTTCAGTGAGTGAACACACCCTAAGGCAAAAAATAAAATAAAATTTGATATAGGGTCTGTGTGCTTGCCAGGGGAGACAAGAGGAGATAGAGCGAGATTGTGAGAAAGCGCTCCCCTCACTGGGGGATGGCCACATTGCAATCCCTTCTCTTCCATTCTCCTTTTGAGATTGTGGGCATGCACTCACATGTACCTCATGTGCAGTTCAAGCCTTTGGGCCCAGGACTCAGAATGCACAGTCAGCTATGTGGGAACCCGCTGCCTTAATCACCACACCACTGACTGGGCCCATTAGCTCCTTCTTGATACATGGAGACAATACCACAGGCGCATGAGCATCTGTCCTGAGAAAACTCACTTGGCACTCCCGTGGGCTAAGACGACTCTCCCTGTCCCATGAGAGTCACTCTCTTTCCCACTCTGCAGTAGATGACTTTTTAAAATTTTGCATCAACTTTTCAAACATTCTAATAAATACGGAGACAAGTATAATGAACCTTGTTGTTCAGTATAGTGAAGCAGAAGCTTGGACTAAGTTTATTGTCAATTAACAGCCAAGAGACCAAAGTGAATCTTGGACAAACCCCTTCTCCTCTGGTTTCCCACTCGGCTCCATATCTGTGCTTTGTTTTCAGGTGTACCTGGGGCTAGAAGGAAACCTAAAACTGGGGTGATGGTAGCATTGTTTATGGCTGATGAGTTCACCTTGATGCTGCCTGACAAGTCTCTCTTCTGAGTAACACAGTGAGTTACCTGGAACCAGATGCAAGGTGGTAGTGAAAACAACCAGTCTCTGGAATGAGATTTCTCAGACAAGTTGGGCCCTAAGGAATGCAGTTCCTTAAGGATCCCATAGGTTTCTGTGACATGTGAATTACTAGGGCGATGCTTATGAAGAGCCTTCTTTCAGGAACTGGTGTGAAAAAAACCTCATTATTCAGACAACACAGAAAAATGGCCTGTCTAGACAGCTTGAGAGGACGAGGTGTCTAAGCATAATTACTTCCCACATATTGGAAAGCCTGCTCTTTCATCTCCTGTGAATACAGAACCATGTTTCACCACCTCTGGTTTCTGTGGGATGGTCAGAGAGGAGGAATGATGCCTCTAGGCTGGGGATGGGTCCCCAGTTCGCCATGTTTGCTGCCATCTGAGGAGGCCCTTGAGCCAGGCCCTTCCCACTGGCTGGAGGGCCAGTTCTGTCGGTGAGAGACAGCCTGTACTTGGCTTCTTCAGGTGGGCACTCTCCTGGGAGAAGGGCTTGACAGTTCTCTGCTCTGCCCATTTCTTGCTGATCATTAAATGGAAATGCTCAGTTCAGAACGAAAACACACACACACACAAATATACATACAGAGAGAGAGAGAGAGAATAAATCCACAGCATATTAACAGAAGTTACACAAATCGACAGGATAATGAAGCAATTCTTATTTTTTTCTTTGTGCTTTTCTGAAATTTTCAGAAAAAAATTATCACAGGGGTGATAATCTCTTCTCATTTTAAGGAACCCATGTTGGTTCTTTGTCATCCTGTACAGAGCTGGGCCATTGAAAACTTGAGATTCATCCCAGTCCCATGCCTTCAGAAGGTCAGGCGTGAAACACTCTGGGCCAGCTCAGATTTGCAAACACATCAGCTGCCCATGGACCTGTTCCAAGCAGAGCTCCATGCACTGGTCAGCTGCATTCACAGTATGCCTTGGGTTCCTTCTTGGATGCTCAGTAGCAGGAAGGGTTATAAGGTGGTTGCCTGACTGTTGGAGGCAGCTGGCCAATTCAGCCCCTTCTGGGTCAAAGTTGCCCTGGGTTCTCTCCCAAGGGAAGCAGGTTGCTATACCTCACAGCATCTCTTAGATGGAGATTTATACATACATGCCTAGTTGATAGGTGCCTTTTGGTTTTCACATCAAATAGGGGTAGAAGGCTGGGCAGAGTTTCCTAGGAGCTCAAGAGTCCTGCAGCTTCTGCAGGAACTTGTTCCTGGCACTGTAAAGACTGTGCGAGAGGATGGGCCCTTGCCCAGCCCCTGCTGGAGACAGATCCCTCCCTCTGCCGCTTCTCAACTCCCTCTAACTCATTGCCACAATGGGTTCCACGGATGATAGGTCTGTCTTCCCAGACTGGAGTTGGGAGGAGGGCAAAATGTTGTTGGCTGGTGGAGCCTTCCGGCCACTGCTCTTCTCTGTCCAAGCCACCCTGAAGGAAGGGACTGGGGAGGGTGGCCTGTCCTCCTGAGGCTTGGGCAACCTCTTGCACATGCTCAGTAATGCCTTCAGCTCAACCCTGAAGTTCTCATTCAGCCAGCAGTAGATGAAGGGGTTGTAACAGGTACTGCTCATGGCGAACCAGTGGAAGGCAAAGTAGAGGGCGTTGTTGGTGCGGATGACCTTACTGGATAGGAGGAGGACGTAGCAGTTGAGGGGGAACCAGCAGAGGGCAAAGAGGACCACCACCAGCATCAGCATCTTGATAGTCTTCTTCTTTTTACGTCGCAGGGCAAGGTACTGCTCCGTGGTCACATCGCCAATGGTGTTGCACAGCCACAGCTTCTTGGCCACGCGAGTGTAGGCCACTGAGATGATGAAGAGGGGGAGGATGTACAGCAAGATGAAGGTGGCCAGGTCCAGGTACTTCCAGAAGAGGTCGGCTGGCTCAGGAAAGTCCGGCAGACATAGGGAGCGCACAATATCCTCACTGGGGGCAGGAGGGAGGCAGAGGGAAAGAGAGGGTAACAGAGAGAAGATGTCGGTGTGCCAAGTCTTCATGGCAAGAAGTGCTGATTTCTCTTCTGCTGAGCTCCTGGGACCTTCACTCACACAGTATTTTGGATGCTGTAATCTAATTATCTGATTGCATTTCTGACTCCCCCACTAGATGGGAGTCCTACAAAGGTAAGGAATACACTTAACTCTCTGTGCCCTCTTAACCTTGTATTAGTTCTAGCTCACAGTAGAGGTCCAATAAGTAACTATTGAATTAATAAATGAAACACACATTCTGAGTCTGAAAGTTAACTCATCTTTGAGGAAATTTTGGAATTTCTATCATATTATCTTCCCCTTCCAAAGGGGAACTAGGGAACAATAAAATGATGGATCTTAAGAATATGGTGGTAAAGCCTGAAACAACATACTTAGAGCCACTTGTGTTACCAGAATTTGTTTTATATGGCATAAACCTTTTCCCCCTTCTCAGGGACTATGTAGCTTGCTGCTCTTGTTACATATACAGGTAACATCACTAGCAAAAGAAAGAAAAAAAACCCTTTGCTTTTATTATCAAAAAAAAGAAAATAAAGCAAATGAGGAGACTGAATGTTGGGGGTATCCGGGTATATGATTCATTCCAACATCTTAGAATTTGTGGAGGAAGCCTTTATAAATTAGTTGAAATCACCCTTTGAGGTTCATTTCTCTTGACCCTGCTTTTGTCATAGGAGTGTGTGTGTGTGTGTGTGTGTGTGTGTGTCAGGTGGAGTAGCGTGTGGCTCCTGCAGCAGACACAGGCAGTGCACCACCTGGATCCTCACAGATTCCCTGCACCAGCTTGGCACCAGCCCCCAGTCCCTGCCCCCAGAAGGAAACAGCTGGCACCTGGGATCTTCTAGGTGCCTGGGACAAGCCTAGGACCACCGAAGACCCTCCCTACAGGTTCACTAAAAGCTACATGCGGCCATGTCTGTGTTTTCCCAGGAAGACCGGAACCAATGACTGACAGATGGAGGAACATGGGAGCTCAAAGGCAAACTGTGTTATCAGTTTGTGCTGGGACCTCCCGCACCCCTACAGGTGCAGCTTCCCCAAAACCCCACTCTTCGTCTCTCCCTTTTCCTGTGCTGTCTCCCCACTTCCTTACCCTTTCCTCTTGGGAACACTGACTCTATAAATCACTTGCACGTGTATCTGCCTTTATCTCAGGACATATTTCCAAGGAACTTCATCTATAATAGCTCTAAAATGATAAAAACCACTCTAAGTTGTCATTCATTCATTCAGTAAATATGTACTGTGGGCTGGGTGTGTGGCATCTGTAGGTGATGGGATCACTGAGGGAGCAAAATCAGAAACGGGGCCAGTTCTTCCCAAAAGGAACAGTCCAGCGGGGAGATGGCTTTTAATGTACTAGTTTAAATGTTTAAAAACTGAATGAAAGAAAGAATTTCTCATTCTTTGAAAGTGTGTAATAATTAAACCTGAAGAAAAGGTAAAGGCAGGTAGAGAATTCTGCCTCAGAGACACATGTGTGTCCATATTTTGTTTGTAGATTATATGAGAGAATTCAAATTTTGCTCATTTTTAACAAGGCCTGGATGATTCTGATCTTGCTCTGCATCAGCACACGCCCCCTGGTGACAGAAGCTAGTAGTTACTGCCTTGTGCTCAGAAAACTGGAAAGGAGACAGAAGCTCAAGTTGTTAAGAAACAGAGAAAGCAAAAAGATGCAGAGAAGGCTTGGTGAGGCAGGTGTGTGTAACCCTGGGAGTTGAGTTCAGCGGGGGCTCCTGACTCCGGAGAAAGTGCAGGGCAAGCTCCTGGGAGCCCCCAGGCTGCTTCCTACTAACTCATCTCACCTGTACTTGAAGGTAAATAATTTCTGGCAGATAGCATGAGGGAGTGAAAAGAACGTAGCCATGGTCCAGATGACAGCGATGTAGAGGACACCCTTTGTGATTGAGATCCGGGGTTTTAAGGGATGCATAATGACCTGGAAAACAAGCAAATTGCATCACTAGCTGAAGACGTTTTTGAAGCAAACAAGAATCTGGATGAAACAGCCCACTTGTCAAGTAAGGCAGGTCCTAGTCATAAAGTCAAGCACCCCATACATTCATTATTGAGCCCCTATGCTGCACCGGGTAGCTGGCATGGGGTCAGGTGGCCCAGTCACTCCCAGCCCACCTCCAGGGGTGGATTCTCTTGCTGGTCAATGCCCAGGCAGAACCTGGGTGCAGTGAGAATACAGTGGGGAAGGAGGTTATGGAGGAGGTTGCTTATATGGCACCCACAGCCCCGCTGGCAGAGGAGCAGGCCCAGGGTCGACCTCTACCTTCTTGGGGTCTGACCTTGTCTCCCCATGACTCTGCACACCCTAGGTTGAGAAGCTCCTGAGAGGGCAGAGGGTGACAGACATGGAGAGGAAACTCACATAGCACGTCATGGAAAGCTGCACTGACCTTACTTGGGAGCTCACAACAGTGTTTATGGAAGCCATTGTAATACTGCAATGGGGCCCAGCTTACACACACCTCTAACAAAGGTTTTGGGCTGAGATGGACCTTGGAACTGATACTGTATGTCAACCGATTCTCCTAACAGGTTAAAGACTTGGGAATTTAAAAGCATCCTGATTTTAAAGTGACAATCATTGTTTCTTGCAAAAGGCATTGGGGGATGAATGAGTCCAGGGTCAGGGAGGAGAGTGGTCATACAGAGCTACTGCTGCCTCATTGGATATTCAGGCTATGTCCTAAGAGCTATTTTTTTTCCTCCTACTATTTTTCAAGGTTTTATGGGCTTCAGAAGCTGCCTGGTACACCTCTGTCCTGCATGCTGCTATCTCTGCCCCTTGTACTCTTTCAATGTTCAGATTGCCAGACAGAGTGACATCCTGGAGCACAGGTCCCAAATACTGTTCAGGAACTCCACTGGCTTTGGGACAGGGTCTTATGTTTGGGCATATGTCACAGCACTGTGGTCAAGATGAGCAAGACTTACTGTCCTGTTCCTCACACCTGCCCTGAGCCCAGGTCAACCCTCAGCTTGTTAAACAAAGTAAACATAGGCTAGGGAAAGGTAATCCAGAGCCTCTTGTTGAATTAGGGTAGAAGTTTTTTAAAGAGGCAGGAAATGTTTGTATGCAAAATTTTCATACTTTGTACTAACACATTGATAGTGCAGAGTGAATTCTCACAAAATTACAGCATTTCAAAGACAAAGAGAGACCTCAAAGTTCAGCTAGTCCAACTCTCTATCAGATGCATGAATCTCCTCTAAAACATCCCTATCAAGCTATCATCTAGACTTTGCTTAATATGGTGGGTGACATCAAACTCAATACCTCCCAGGCAGCTATGTCCACCTTTGGACACGTCTATTAAAAAATTCTTCCTCCTTGGGTCAACTGGTGGCATGGTGGTTAAGGTGGCTGGATCCCACATGGCTGACCATGTGGTTTGAGTCCTGGACCCAGCAGCTTGAAAAACACACTGGGTGTATGTATGTGCATATGTGCCCAAAATCCCAAGTAGAGAATGAAGAAGGGACTGTGTTGTGGCCATTCCTCATGGGGTAGGGGTTGTTTTTCACTTTCCCTCTCTCTCTGTCTCTCCAGCAAGCAAACGTGTTCTCTAAAAAATTTAAATAAAATTTAAAAAATATTTCAAAAAAGAAAATTCTCTCTTCTATTGAACACATCTTTAAGGCTTCCTATGCCTTGGTTTTTGTATCTTTTGACACTCTGCAGAATAAATTCCATCTCTCTTTGTCCTGGTGACAGAGAGAGATGGAAATACTGTCTTATAAGTTCCCCTGAGCTTTATCAGGACAGGGTGGTCTAGTGATCAGAGGATGGGCTTGGAGCCAGATTTAGTCTTAATTATGGCTTCATCATTCATAGGCATACGGTCTAGAAAAAGCTACAAATGCACTTTTCTGAGTGTTTGTTCAGCAAAAGTGTAAGCATACAACATCAATGCGAGATACCTGGTATGGATCCATCCCACTCCAGGCTGGGCACCCTCGGGTCCTCTTGGGGTCCTGTCACCATATGAGATCATGTATTTCTAGTATGGAAAAAGAGCATGCAGGGCCTTCCTGACTCCCGTGCCTCCATTCCTGACCATGCTGCTCCTGGACCTCTTGGCTTATTTTCCTCCTCAACAGTCTGAGCCAGTGAATATCCATCTCCCACCCAGGAGCTTTGTCTCCAGCCCGCAGTTACCCGCTGCTCTCTTTCCATCCATGATTTTGCTCCTTTCTCTACCCTCAAACGAGCTCATTAATTTCTGAGAAAACAGCAACAGTGAATCTTTGTTGGAACAACAAACCGGGAATAGCTTTTTGCAATAACTAAGACAAAGGGTTTAATATTCCTAATCTAAGTGCTCATATTGATCAAAAAGAAGTCAAGTACACTTATTGGAAATGGGGCTGAAATACTGTCTTCAGAGTCCTGACAGCTTCCCCTGCAAAGCAAAGACAGGGAAGGACAGAGTCCAGGGGGAAGGTGCCCTCACCTGGTGGCGATCCACAGCAATGGCCGTCAGCGTCAGGGCGGACACGTGCAGGGAGCAGTACTGGGCGAAGCGGCTGACATGGCACATGCCTTTCCCAAACACCCACGTACTGTTCACGAACCGGACCTGCCGATGAGCCACAGGGGTCAAGAAACAAGGGGCCCTTACCTCCGCCACCCACCCCAGTGCTCTCCGAGGAGCCCTCCTACCCTCGAGAGACCTCACCCAGCTCTTTCCTTCTTTCCACCCATGGTGTCACATTGTAGATCACATGGGATTTTCTCCAGAATAACTCATTCTTGTTCATTCAGTTCAACAAACCCTGATCATGCTTCCGGGCCAAGCCCCATTAGGTACAGGACAGTATGGGAAGGTTGTGAGCTATGAAGTTGGATTTTGTATCTCTAATAATTTCCTGCCATGTGACCTTGGGCAGGATATGTAACCTCTCTGAACCTGATTCTTTATTTGCCAAGAAAATAAAAATCATCATCTCTATTTTACAGGGTTGGCCCTGCGGCCTAGTGGTTAAGGTGGCTGTACCCAACATGGTCAACCACAGTTTGAATTCTGACACTGGTGGCTTGAAAAACATACCAGATACATGTTTGTGTGTGCTCAAAATCCCAACGGGTTAGAGAAATGGAAGGACTGCAGTGTGGCCATGCCCCATTGAGGGGTGCTTTCTCCCTTTCCCTCTCTGTCTCTCAGCCTTTCTCTGGTGAGCTCATGCATCCTCTGGCAATTAAAAAATAAAAATAAAAAAAATAAAAAAACTCCTCTATAGACTTACTGCAAAGATTAAAATTTTTAAAGGTCTGTAAAGGATGGAACATAATATCTGACAGATTATTAAAAGGCTATTATTAGAATTAAATAGTAGCTATATTTATGTGTAATAATAAAATTCATCTTTGACCCATTAGACTTCAGCCTAGTGGGGAAGACGCACCTGAAGAGTCAGAGCATAGTACGTGGGCTGTGCTAGCAGGTCTTTGCTAAGTTGGCCTTGTAACTCATTAGCCTCAAAGGAGCCAGGGGCCCTGGATGGGTGAGGGCAGGCACAGAGAGGAAGGCCAGCTCCCAGGACAGCGTACGGCCCTAGGACAGGCCTACAGCTCACCATACATCACCAAGGGCTTTTGGCTCATTCCGTTAGTACTTGAACAATTGAGTAATGCCCTGTGTCTGAGGAAGATGGCGCATCGATTCTCTTATTTTTTGGAGAGGTTTTTGCTACAGGGCACGTGTGCTTGCCAAAAAGAGAGAGACAGAAAGCAAGAAATCACCCCCCAGGGAGGATGGTCACGCCACAATCTTTTCTCCTCCATTCTCCTGTTGGGATTTTGCGTACGCATGCACACGTGCCCGGTGTGAGTTTAAGCCACCAGGTCTGGGACTCGAACCATGGTCGACTACATGGGAGTCCAGTGACATAGCCATTATGCCAACTGCTGGTCCCCGTGCATTGATTCTTAATCAGTTTCCATCTTCGCAGAAAAGAGCTCTAATAACTGGAAAGAAAAACAGGAAGTTGTCAGTACCCTATGGAGGCCCAGACAAAGGGCAATGGGGCCAGCACGCAGGGGCAGGGACAGAGGCAGAGAGTGAGAGATGATATAGAGAGAAACATAGGCCCAGCCACAGAGGCTCAGGCAGCGGGGTGCTGCAGTGCAATACTGGAGCCACGTGTAGGATCTGGAATTCGGATCCTGAGTCGACCTGCATACAATGAATGTGCCTGTGGGTGTACCCATAATCCTGGCTGGTTGGAAGGCTGGAGGAGGATTGTGGCATGGAATTACTTTGTTGGTAGAGAGATCCATGTCTCCCTTTCTTTTTTTTCCTCTCTCTCATGAAAGATATAAACTCAGAGAGAGAAAGACAACTACAGCAAGTTGTCCCAACAGAAAGAGTATACTATAGTGATTTATAGCAGAGTTTTGGCTATGGTAGCTCTCACTTAAGGCAAGGCACTGAAGTCTTCTGAGACTCACTTTCTTCATCTATAGAACAGGGCTAACTCTTTTTACATGGTTGTGACAAAATCAGACAAGATAGATAACATGCGTGAAGTGGGTATGCAATGCCTAGTACTTAGCAAGCACTTAGCACTGTAAATTGCACAATTACAACACGAGACGTTTGACATGACGAAGGATTTGCACATGTGGAGATGAGAACAAAAGGCATCACACTGGATCAGAAACCCCAGGAGTTGTGTGGGGAATCAGGAGTAGATTAATTTAGCTGGGTGTGTGAGCGAGAATTGTGAGGAGTCCAGCAGATTCTGAAACGAGGATAGCAGCCCATCAGCTTGACTCTCTTTGGGCTAGACAGGAAGGAGCCATGTGAGGTTTTTGAGCAGTCCAGTAACATTACAGAGCTTGAAATCTTTAGCTACTCCTACTTCTCACCCTCCACAGCCAGTGAATTGCCAAATCCAACCAGTTCTCTCTCAAAATGACTTTCAAATCTGTCCCCTCTTCTTTGGTCCCAAGGCCCTAGCCCTAGTGGAGTCCTCCCCATCTCTCACCTGATCTACTACAACCTCCTCACAACCTTCCCGTACCACAGCCCGCCCCCTTATAAGTCAGCCTTCACACTGCACGCAGTATTCTTCTCACCCCAAGATCAGACTGTTAGCACCCCTGCTTAGAATCACCACGGCTCTCAGGCCATACAAAACCTCACAAGCCTCCAGGCCACTCACTGTGTTGCCCAGCATGGCCCAGCCTTCCTTGCTGGTGCACCTCCGCTACCCACTGGGCTTCCTGTCTCCTCTGCTGCAGCTCCAGCAATATTCCACCACACACCACTGACTTTGCTGTCTCCTTGTTGTCATCGTCCGTGGTCCTTGTGTCTGCACTGAGTGTTCATGTCGACCCGGAAAGTTCCTGCTCATCCAGGTCCTATGGAAATGTTGTACCTGTTGTAAAGTCTCCTCTGACCTTCTCCTGGAACTCTGGTAGGTCAGAATGAGATGCTCCCTCCAGGCTCCATGACATTCCGTGACTGTCTCTGCCACAGGCACTGTACATTAACTGTTTGCTTTTCTCTCAGTGACCACCTGCTTCATGCTGGCTGCAGTGTGGAAAGTGGGTAGAAAGGGAGGCCAGGGAGTAAGGTACTGTCACCAATCAGCCAAATGAAGGATGCCGTGCCCAGCTGAGGGGCCTGTGCTGAGCAGGCTGAGGTGAAAAGCCCCTTCTCCCAATCGTGTCCTGTAAGCTCTAAAAGGAGCTTGGATAAGGGCAGTTCTGTGGGTCAGGTTCAAGGCCTGGCTTGGTTCATCCTGGAGGGGATGCTCAAGACCTTGACATTTCCTCTCTTGAAGGGGATCCCTTCCCTCGAAGGGTTGCCAGCTTTGAGCTATAACCTGGCCCCAGGACCACGGCATCCCACCCCGACTTGCATTTGCTGCAGATCCAGCCCTGCATCCAGCTCTGGGCAGCCACACAGAGACCAAGCCCTGGGCCTTCCAGTTCCATCCTAGGTGGCCCAGCCCAACTCACCATTGCACATTCTCAGGTCAGAAACCAAAGAGAAGCCAAGGGGAGTCAGAGCTGCTGCCCTCTGTGCTTCAAGGAGGAAGCTCCCTTGTCCTTGGGTAGTGCCCTGAATGGCCCTGAATATGCTGACCACTGGCTGGAAGGACAACAGGAAAAGCCATGGTTTGGAGCAGTGGAAGCCAAATGTGGTCCAAGGGTGTCCCCAGCAGATCTCTCGATTTGAATTAGGTGACATGGATGAAATTATTATGTGAGTGTTGTTCTCACAAGTGAGGACAAGAGAATTGTGAGAGTATTTTAAATGTGAGGTCTGGAAGGATAGACAAGTAGATGGACGTGGGCTCATCTTCAGTTTGCTTCTCTGTTATTTCTGGGTGTGTGTTTGAGAGAGAGACACAGACAGAAAGGGATGAACAGATATTGTTGGGTAATAAATCACATAACAAAAAAAGTGATTTCATACAGTTAAAAAATAGACAACTCATGCTATAGAAACATGTGGCATAACTTATTATGATTGCTCATAGTCCTTACAGTCCCACGTCACAGAGAGGCAGAAACGACACCATTAACACTGAACAGCCAAGGCTTAGAGGAAGTCTACCAGCCACTCGTGCAAACGCCAGTGGCCAGCCCCACCTCTGGGGCCCAACCCACCTCACCCTCATTTCTTCCCCAACACAGACCTCACACACAGCCTCATCTTTGAACTACAGAAGGGAAATGCAACTTAAGTAGGCAAGTGCCCTGGACAAGCCACTAACAATTAGCAATGGTTTGATGGCTCAGTCCTGATGCAAAGCAACATCCCAGGGATGGGGGTGGGCATTCAATCATTACAGTCGGAGGGAAGGGGGACAACCTTCCCCTTTGCTTTACTATTTGGAAATCAAGCAAGCCCATACCCAGTGAGGTTAAACAGACAACAAGCATCCACTTACAGCGAGTTGCTGATGGTCGGACCATTGGCCCCATGCCACCAGCTGCCTCCACTCTGACTTCCAAGGTGATGGAGAGAAAGAAGGGGAGCAGAGAAGAGAAAAGTGAAAACATGGAGAGACTAATAAGAAAAGGAGATGAGTGAGAAGATACACACAGATGGAAAGAGAAAGATGAAGACATGACAGAGAGAAGAGAGACAGAGAGACAGAGACTGACAAAGACAGGGGAGTTGAAATGAGAAGCAGCATGAGAGAGCAAGAGAGGAAAGAGACTAGAAAGATTAAGACAGGGAAGCAGAGGAGACAGAGACAAGAGGAGGGAGAGAAACAGGAGTGAGGGGTAGGAGTAGCCCCAGAGACAGAGACTGACAGAAGCAGGAGAGGGATGAGGGGAGCCCAAGAGCGGGACGCTGCCGCCAGCCTGGGCCCTTACCAAAGTGAAGGGGGTGTTGAGCAGCGTGATCATGATGTCGGCCACGGCCAGGTTGACGATGAAGAGGCTGGTGGCCGAGTGCATCCGCTGGTTCTTGAAGATGACATGACAGACCAAGACGTTGCCGAAGAGCGAGAAGACGATGATGAACGAGTAGGCCACGATGAGCAGGGCTTTCACTGTGGGGTTCTGGGACTCGGCCCCATAGCGCCGCCTGCCCACAAAGTTCTGCCAGTCCGAGAAGGTGTAGTTGCTCCAGGAGAAGAAGTGCGAGGCATTGGGCGCGCCCAGGGCTGCCTCCAGGCTACGCTCGTCCTCCCGGCCCCCGGAGCGCTCTGCTGCTTTCACCAAGTGCAGGAGGAAAAGCAGAAAGAAGGGAAGGACCATTTTGCAGGAGCCAGTGCTCCGCTGGGAGAGCGCGTCCCGGGGCCCCGCCGGTTCCGAGCGTGAGGCGGGGTGCCCGCTGCAGAGCGTAGCGCGAAGCCTGGCAGCCCTCGATCGCCACGCTGGGGGTTTGTTTCGGCACTTTTATATCTCTGCTCCCACCCGGCGACTAGCGAGCGCCTCTGCCTATTGGGCAGCACGGCGTCTCTCGCAGCGACAGTGACGCGCTCAGCTCTGGCAGCCTCGCTCCCCGCACCGTGCCTGGCGTTGCCCCCGCCCCCGCCTGGCCCGGCGGCCCGGCCCACTCCAGAGCCAAACTCCTCCAGCCCGCTGCTTCCCTGACGCGCCCTGCTGAGCCTCGAGGGAGAAGCTGGGAGCTGGAGAGGGCTGGCTTTCCGCGGGGTGGTACTCCAGAGACTGGGGCTGCCAGGTGCCGGGTCTCCAGGTTAAGCGACCGTATAAATCCACTTGATTCCATCCCCGCTTCAGCCTTGGCACAGTTTCTGCACTGAGGTGGATCACTGAGCCCAGGGGTTCCAGAGATAGAGAGATGTTGGGTTTCTCCAGACCCCCGAGTGTCTCGATTTCTGACCTGCTGGAGGACTTACTAAATGCTTACTGTTTTTCATTTTCTTTTCCTGACAGCCCCCAGGAATGCAATGTTGGGAGCTTTGTTTTCAAGGAAATTGCTCAAAGCAGTTCTGGCAGGGGGAATCAAAGGAAATGAGCTTAGTTATGTGCCCACTTCTTGGGTAGGAGGGAGTTTTCTGCCATGGAAGTTTTTAAACTGTCTGTCAGGGACATTATGACCCAGGCTGGTTTTCATTCCCACTTACCTCTCCAGGAAGTACACTATCTTGCTCACCTGTTTTCACTCCCACTATAAAGTCTCTCTCAGTCAACCTTCCCATGCCACTTATCCACATGGCCCTGTGATTAAGACCAGGGGCTCTGGAATCCATCAACTCAGCACTGTCACTTCCTAGCTGTGAAATCTCGGGGGAGTTCTTTCACTTTTCTGGTTTTGGTTAAAAGCTTTCCTTTTCCTATATGCAGGATTTTCAGAGACCCGTGTAGAAAGCCCTCCACACTGCTATCTGTACAAAGGATGCAATAATTGGTTAACCGTCCGTAACTACTCCCCACCCCGTTCTAACAGAAAGTCCTTGGCTGTCTCTTTCTATTGTATTATCTCTCCCTGCTGAGTCCTTGGGCTGAGACCCAGACCAGTGCCTCCAGCCCAGTTACCTCCCGTTTTATTATTTGTTCATGACAAAGTGTGCACGTGCACAGGAAAGAAGAGAGGGTCAGACAGAGGCGCACCCTCAACGTGTCTCATCGCACTGCAATCCCCTTCCCCAAGCCCTTCGATGTCTCAGCATCCTGGGTGCCCACACGCACTGGCGTTTTCAGGCCTACACAGATATCCATGTTCCGCGTGGGCTCCAGTCCTGCAGGGCAGTGCGTTGCTGCTGGGACACAGCAGCTGGAGCTTCCTTTTCCCCCTTTATTTCTTCTAAGAGCAACAGATAAAGAGAAAGACTCACAGCACCCAACAGGGTCTTTACACCATGACCCACCCACCTCAGCCAGCCCTGGACCATGGGCATGCATGTGCCTGGCACACCGAGAGGCCTCTGGACATGAACCCGGAACTCGCCATGCAGGGCAGCCTCACAGAGCACTGTGGCCTACAGCTGTGCCACCATCTAGCCTCCATACCCAGGTACCCTCTGAGATGTCCACTTGGCCAGAAGCAAGCTTGCACTTTGTCCCACCCCAGCTCTGGAGAACAGACTTCTTTCATTCCTAGGCCATGAGGACAGGCTCTAGTCACCTCTTACTTTGGAGCTTTTTAAGGACATTGTGCTGTGCTCTCTTGATCTCTGTTACCTCAGGTCAAGCTCTCCTGTTGGTAAGAATTAGGAAGTGATTTTGTAAGTGTCATCACAGTAAAATACAAGGAACCCTTATTCAGGTTAGGAGAGTCACAGGGTCTTATCAGAATAAGTGACACTTGGTCTGGTCCTGGGGCCTACAGGTTAAGGGATACCACACAACTGACTATGCAGTTTGAATCCTGGCCCTGGGGGCTGGAAAAACATACTAGGCACATGTGTGTGCATGTCCCAAATCCCAACAGAATGGAGAAATGGAGGAGAAGGAATTGTGATAACCATACCTCACTGAGTACGGGTCCTTTCTCCCTCTCCTTCTATCTCTCTCCAGTGAGTGCATTTGCCCTTGGCTTTTAAACCAACAAAAGAAGAATAAATGACACTTCAGCTCCGTCCTAAAGGGCTAGGAAGAGACAGGTCACGGAGGAGGAGGCAGAGGAAGATGGAGCACCCCATATGGTAGGAGGCATAGTACATTCACAGGCATGAAGGTAAGTGAGAATCACACATTCAACAACTGCAAGAGTATACAGTAGCGAGAATGTGTTTTGCGAGATGAGTGGGGAGAACAGTAGGCAGGACCCAAACAAGAGGGCCCACAGGCCATGCCAAGGAGTTGAACAATATCCTCGGACAAGGGAAATTTGAAGGGCTTTAGGTAGAGACTGTCATGATCAAGTTTGCATCTTAGAAAGAACACTCTAGTCTCCAGTGGAGAACAGAGGGGTTGTGGCTTGGAATAGGAGTTTGAGAACTGAGTCTGGCAGAGGGAGGAGCAGGTTAGTTGAGATCTGAGGGGAGAATCAAGAATGACTGTCAAGTTATCAGTATGTCTGAAGTCAAACACAGAAAGCACGAAAGATTCTCTTGTAACCCCAACCATTCCTACGGCTTTTAGCTTACCTTTCTCCATTATTTTATCCACAAGTCCTGAGAAGCCCACTCCGGCCTTCAGTTTTCCACTTCACATTCACTCTTCAAGTGACTGCATCTGGGTAAGAGGATGGTGAATAGGTGTCCCTCGGTTCTGGTGAAGCACCTGTCAGGCCCCATATGTGCCTGATCCCAGGAGAAGGGACAGATACCAGACAGATGAAATAACAGGTACTTTGGGAACAAACTGGGAGACTGCCTGTACACATGTACCTAGTGAGCTTGGGCAGACCTGGTACTCCATCAGGATGGCTTGGTGCCATCTCAGGGAGGAGAGGCTGGGAGGTGATGGCAACTCAGCAAACAGGATTCTGGTCAACTGAACTGAGCGTATGGTTAAGAAAGAGTGTACGGGCAGGAGAGGGCTACTGATCATCGAGCACAAAGGAAAGACTCAAGGTAGGCGGCGCTCTTCCAAGCACTCTTAATAAGTACCCTCTTTACGCTCTGTAGCAGGAATACTCTTAATCTGGCCCCTAATGAACACTTCATTTGGATCCTTGCGCATGAACCCACCTTGTAAATGCTAGGGCATTCATGTTAGGTGCTTGAAATGTCCAGTCTGTAAGAGGAAGAGAGGTATTTTAGTTTCTCGCTTTCCCCGGAAGCATATCCTGGGACAAAGACGCTAGTGCACAGACTTATTTGGGAAGTGATGTCAAACACTAGCAGGAGAGTTGGAGGAGTCAGACAGGAAGGGAAGCTGGCCAGTAAAGAGTATGTTGTTACCGGGCGCGTGTGCGTGTGTCCAAGATCCCGAGAGGAAAATGGAGGAGAAGGGATTGCGGCATGGCCATGCCCCCGGGGGTGATTTCTCCCTTCTGTCTCTCTGTTTTTCCAGTGAGTGCACGTGCCTTATAGCAAAAACCTCTAAAAAAAAAAAAAGAAAAAGAGAGTGTGTTGTCAAGCCAGCTACCACTGTGGGTGTCTGTACCTTAATCCTGCTAGGAAAGTCAAAATTTGCCTGTCAGCTAACCCAGTCAGTGCTGACAGAGCTGGGATACCAATAAACCATCTCCTGTCAACCTTGGTGGAAGCCTTCTCCCAAGGGCCTGTTAATTCTCCTGAACTTTTAGTTAGCCAAGGAGTCAGCCAAAAAATAAGGCCCTCAGGCAAATAAATGCAAGAACTGGTCTCGGGAAGTGTGCTCTAAAGGGTTATGGAGCCCTGACAATATCCAAGGGTAAAATCACTTCCTTTTCCTCTTCCCAGGTATTAGGCTCTTCACACCAATGTTATATTCCCAGCTCTACTCCAAATGCTCCACCTTTTCCTGAATTTCTAGAACAATCTACCCTTTAATGAAACAAGAACATCCCTCCCACCTTACCCCACACTAAAGCTACATTATTAAAAGAAGTTCTTTCCTCAGAGGCCTTACTGGTCCCATAAATTAGTGTTGCTCTTACTAAGGAATTATAGAAAGATACAAGCTGCTCTTACAGAATGAACCAGCTCCTCCTTTTGTACATTCTGAATAAAACCAAGGACACTGTGTATAGTCAGATGTGCCAAATAGTAATTATATTTTACATCTCTAATAACAGTCATAGGTATTAAGCATACCAAAGAGCAGAAAAGTTAGTGTTTAACTCTCACAAACGGACTTGAGAAAATAAAAGAAAGAAGAAACATAGTAAATCACTTCATGAAGTATTTTATTAAAAATGAGACAAAGAACCCAGCCACAGTGGAGCACACTGCTAAGACACTGGGCCCCACAGGCTGTAACCACATAGGAGGCTGGGTTCGAATCCCAGTCAGAACTAACGACCAGGCATGGCGGCATACACCTGTAGTCCTAATGACTCAAGAAACTGAGGGATGAGGATTGTGAGCATGGTTCACTTCATGCTGGGCAGCAAAGGGAGACTGTATCTTAAAAAAAGAATTAGGGGGAACCAGCAGTTAGCGTAATGGCTATGTCGCTGGACTCCCACGTAGTCGACCGCGGTTCGCGTCCCGGACCCGGTGGCTTAAAACTCACGCCGGGCGCGTGTGCGTGCGTGCCCAAGATCCCGAGAGGAGAATGGAGGAGAAGGGATTGCGGCGTGACCATCCCCCCTGGGGGGTGATTTCTCGCTTTCTGTCTCTATGTCTCTCTCTGTCTGTCTGGCGAGCTCACGCGCCCTATAGCGAAAAACCTCTCCAAAAAAAAAAGAATTAGGCTAGGGCCAGGAGGTGCATAGTGGTTAAGGTGCTAGATTCCCACATGGTGAACTATACAGTTCGAGTCTCAGATCTGTTGGCTTGAAAATCATACCAGGCACGTGTGCATGCATGTCCTAAATCCCAGGAGATTGGAGAAGAAATTGCAGTGTGGCCATCCCCTCTGGGGCAATGATTTCTCACTCTCTCCCTTTCTCTCTCTCTCTCTCTCTCTCTCTCTCTCTCTCGTGCGCGCCCCCACAAGCACATGTGCCCTAGGGCAAAAGACCTAAAAAAAAAAAAAAATTGGCCAACCATAGTTTGAGTCCCGGACCTGGTGGCTTGCTTTTTCCCTCCCCTCCCACCCTATAGCAAATTAAATAATAATAAAGAATCCTTAAAAAGAAAATAAAAAGAGAGAGAAAGAGAGACAAAGAACTGTAGAATAATAATATCACATAGAGGCCTTAGAAGAGGTGTTCTTCAGCATCTCACCATGTCAATATCCCTGACCCTGCAATGCCCTATGTTTCTTGACAAGGTCCCACTTGAATTAAAAGCTCACTACATTCAGTTCCCTTCTGGTACCAATCACAGTGGTAGAGGAAAGAAAGACCAATTTGCACAGTGCTGGGCACATGATAGTCACTCATAGTTTACTTGTTTTAATTGCACAAGTTGGATGTCATCATCCTTGAATGATAAATGAGCCTAGTAGGGCTGAAGCTATGCTCACACGCAATGAAAACACAAAGTGTGTGGGCAGACAAGGCTAGGCATTGCTCTCTAACTCCTGGTACACTGGAACCATATGGTAGAAAAGTATAGTTAAGATAAGTAAAAGGAAGTACACCCCAGCTCCAACTTACAATTTATAGCTCCAAATTAAATGGTAAGTTGCTCATACTTTGCATTTTCACATAGGAAGTTTCACAAATGGTGGCTTGGGCCAACTCATAACAACACATTTAACCCATAAAGTGTTGGGTTGTTGAAACAGTCATGACTAATTTTTCCACAGAAAAACAAAAATACTTCATGACGTTTCGAACAAGCCAACAGATAAAAGGTGGCATGAGTCGTGCCCCAGGATGCTAGGTAACGTGCCAGTGCTCTGGGGTGCCATTCTTCTTTACCTGCTTCTCTTGAATTGAATATCCCCTTGGGTGATCTCAAGCCATCTCCACTGGTCTCACCATGATTAGTCACCAATGACTCTATGATCTATACCTATTACCACCTCTGCTGAAAGCCCTAGACCTACATTACACAGTCGCTGCTGACTGAGCATGACATTTTCCGCTAGAATACCCACATGCTTAAAACTCAATGAAGTCCAAACTCATTATCTCTTGCTCATCTCTCATTTTCCTCTGCTTGCTCATATTTCTACCATGGTTAGAATCTGGGGGTCATCTCACAGTTAACCAATTTCATGTTATATTATACATTTGAAAATGCTATTTCTTTGTCTAGAGTCATCCTCTCCCCTAACCTAGAACCAGAAACAAACTCCTCTTTATTCTTTAAGACTCAGGTCAGAGCCAGCTGGTACCATGGCAGTTAAGGCAGCTGGATCCCACATGGCCAACCATGTGATTTGAGTCCTGGATCTGGTACTTGAAAAATGCTGTGTGTGTGTGTGTGTGCGCGCGTGCACGCGTGTGCGTGCATGTGAGTATGTGTACCCAAAACCCTGAATGATGGGAGATGGGAGAGAAGGGGATTGTGGTGTGACCACCCTTCATGGGGGGAGTGGTTCTCTCACTCCCTCTCTCCCTGGTGAGCACACGTGCCCTTTGACATTAAAACAAAGCAAAATGAACAAATAAAAAAAAAAATCAGTTCAAATGTGTCTATCTGAAGATTCTCTGGCCTTGACTGCCACAACCAAACAAGCAAAGTGAAATTCTTTCAAAAGTGCTCCCATAACATGCAATCCATTCTCTGGCACTGTACTTCCCTGTAGTCTCACTGTTTCCCAACTAAACTGTCAGCTCTTCCAGGCCAGAAATGACCTTACTCCTAATGCTGCCTCCTATATTGTAGCACAATATCCAGACAGAGAAAATGGGCAGTGTCATGGAGATACTGGACCTGGAATCAGACAACCAGAGTGCAAGCCTTAATCCCTCTAATTCTCTATTATCTACTAAGTCGGATTTACATAATTTCAAATGCAATGTAAAACCTACCTGCTATGAAGATAATTTACATCCGGGTTGTCTTGCTTTTATACCACTTAAAGTGAGAATTTCTTCACTAAATCTTGGAAAGGGCAGAGAAGATGCAGTTTCTGTAATGGGTAGAGTCGTAGAATTACCATTTCAAGGAAATTTTCTGTAATTCTATAGGTTGAGTCACTTTCTTAACATCAATTCTAATTCTATGCCTTTAATTGCTACTGGGCTATTTTCTTCTACTTTTATTTCTGATGCATGCTTTGTTTCAAATCGATCCTTAGACTGTGAAAGAGAATAATTAACCAAGATATTCAAGTCATTTGATTAATATTGCATCTCACAGGAGGAGGATGGTTAAATTAATTTTTTTACAATACCAAGTGAAAACTTTGTTAAAGATATCACTAGAAAATATCACCAGATCTGCAACTCATTTTCATCCAATGTAAACAATAGCTAGCATTGATTTTACACTCTTTTGAGGCTGGCTTTACAAGGTTTTATTATTTTAAAATAATTATTTAATTATTATTAATCAATTTGACCAGAGAGAGAGAGAGAGAAAGGGAAAGTAAGTAAGGTGCCAGGTCTAGGAGTTGAACCACAGTTGGCCACGTGGGAGTGCAGTGCCTTAACCACCATGCCACCTGCCTACCCTAATCTGATTTTATGTTTTAATTACCACCTGAGGCCATTCATTTTGAGGACAATAAAAATAAAAGTTGTCTTTTTTCATATTAATTTTATATTGATTTCTATTTCAAGAAGTTCATGTTATGATAAAGATGATTTTGTTTTTGTACGGGGTGCATGCACTCACTGGAGAAACAGTAAGAGAGACAGAAAGTGAGAAATTATCTCCCAGGGGGATGGCCACATTGCAGTACTTTCTCCTTCATTCTCCTCTCGGGATTGTTGGGCATTCACGCACATGAACCAGGCATGAGTTTAAAGCCGGTAGGTCCAGGACTTGAACCGTGGTGGACTACGTGGGAGTCCAGCAACTTAACCATGACGCTATCTGCTGGTCCCGATAAAGACAAATCCTACCAATTACAGTTGAAACTTCGGCTTGCAGGCAATGGAATCAAGGAAGGCTGCAGAGAAAAGAACTGTGCCTAATGAAGTAAACACACAGGATCTGAATGTGAAAGTCAGATCTTGACACGTCAGTTAGACCATTATTTACAAAAGCCTGAACTGAAGGGCAGAGTGATTAGATCTAATTGAAGTTGTGTGAAGATAATGACATCATTTATACTATATGCTTAATGGCTAAATGAAAATTCTTAATACCAAGTGACTTCTGGAAAGCCTATGAAACCCTAGCTTGGGTTCTTCCCATGCTTATCTCTACCATAACCTTTTTTTGTGTTTGTTTAAGTTTGTTGAGGGTACATGTGCTTGCCAGAGATAGAGGGAGAGGAATTGAGAAATCAACCCCAGGGTGGGTAACCATGCTGAAATCCTTTCTCTTTCAGTCTCTTCTTGGAATTTCAGCATTGCAAGCACATGCGCCCAGCATGATTTTCAAGCCACCAGGTCTGGGACTCGAACTGCACAGCTGACCATGTGGGATCCAGCCGTCTTAACCTCCATGCCACCTGCTGGTGCCTCACACAAAGCAGGGTCTCACTAAATACTTAATGCATAAATATGTGAAAGCATTAATAATTTCTATTAAAGAAAAATAATCCCATAGTGCTCACAGAAATAAAGCAGAGCTGTTAATTTCACCATTACTCTATGACAATGGAAACACTTCTCATAAATACAGATGGCTGTGTCTACAGTAGAGTCAACAGGATTTTCTCTCTACCAAATACCTCTGTATATAACCAGAAATCGCCACCTAAGTCAGATTGGCACAGCTGGGCTGATCAGACTAGTGATCAACTGGTGACGGTGACAATAATTAGAAATCTGTGACAGGTAAGGATAGACTGTTCTCTGTAAAGAACTGTTTTTTCGTGAGTGTAAATACTTTTTATTTTTTTTCTGCATATAAACAGTATTTGTGAAAAATTGAAAGATACAATAGTACATAAAGAAGAAAAATATCACAATCCCTGTTATAAACATTTTAGAGTGCTTCCTTTAACCTTTTTGACTTTTCTTTTAAGTTTTTTTTTTTTTCTATAGTGCACATGTTCTTATCCGTGACAGAGAAAAAGGGAAAGTGAGAAATCATGACCTCGGAGAAGTGGCCATGCTGCAATTTCTTATCCTCCATTCTCCTCTTGAGATTTTGGGCACGCACACACACGCCCATCGTGATTTTCAAGCCACCAGGTCTGGGACTCAGACTACAAAGTTGGCCATGTGGGATCCAGCCACCTAAAACACCATGCCATGTACTCGATGTCTTTAATTCTTTACATACTTGAAATAAAATTTTATCAGTTTCATGTCCTATTTATATTTTCCTATGAGTATTTTCAACATTACTTAATTTTTCTCAGAAATAATCTTTTTAATGGCTTCATAATATTTCGTCTCATAGAATATCATAGCTTAATGTATTTTTCACTATAATATTGGGTTATCAGGAAAGTTATGACACATTTTTGGAGAGGTTTTTTTTTTTTTTTTTTTTTTTTTTTTTTTTCGCTATAGGGCGCGTGCGCTCGCCAGACAGACAGAGAGAGACATAGAGACAGAAAGCGAGAAATCACCCCCCAGGGGGGATGGCCACGCCGCAATCCCTTCTCCTCCATTCTCCTCTCGGGATCTTGGGCACGCACGCACACGCGCCCGGCATGAGTTGTAAGCCACCGGGTCCGAGATGCGAACCGCGGTCGACTACGTGGGAGTCCAGCAACATAGCCATTACGCTAACTGCTGGTTCCCGACACATTTTTGCATAGAAAAGCACCTCATGACTTTCTCAACAACCGAACAGATAATGTTTAATGCCATCATTTTTTTTTTTTTTTTTGGAGAGGTTTTCACTATAGGGCACGTGCACTCGCCAGACAGACAGAGACAGAGACAGAAAGCGAGAAATCACCCCCCAGGGGGGATGGCCATGCCGCAATCCCTTCTCCTCCATTCTCCTCTCGGGATCTTGGGCACGCACGCCCACGCGCCCGGCATGAGTTTTAAGCCACCGGGTCCGGGACGCAAACCGCGGTCAACTACGTGGGAGTCCAGCGACATAGCCATTACGCTAACTGCTGGTTCCCAATGCCATCATTTTTTAACATATTTTTGGATTTTTAATGGTGGTATGGTATAATAAATTTACATTTATTAAACTGGATCTATAATCCAGTTTCAATCTATTTTCTTTCCCTTGATCTAGATTATTTTGAAGCAAATCCCAGATATGTGTCATTAAATACAAGGACTTTTTTTCCACATTTCTGATGATCTCCTTAGGCTAGTAAAAGAATCAAAAAAAAAAAGAAAGAAAAAGAAATACAGGCAAAGGAGATGAAAGTGTTTTAATGCTTATGACAATTTTGCCAGATTGCTATGAGGAAAGGATATATCCAATTATATTCTCACCTGCAACATGACAGCCTCCCTTTCACTATCTCCTAGCCAATACCTAGTCATTTACTTGATTTTGTGAAATGCGTTTCTAAAGGTTTCGTCCATTTCTTTTAGGCTTTAAAAAATCTCACTCAGAAGCTAATGGTGCTCTGTTCAAGCCAATCAAACCTGGGCTTCAGTCCTCCAGCCTTTGTAACTATCTGACTTATGAAAGTCAGTCTCTGAATATCTGCTTCCCCATTCACTGGGTAAAAATATCTGCATTATGGGGTTTTATGGTTAGATGCACTGAGGTTTATAAAGTGCTTAGCACAGTCCTGGTCCATAAAAGAGTTTCTTTTAGGCTAAAAGCTAAAAGTGAGGGATTTGGCTTTGGTTTTATTTTTGGCATGATTTTAGTGCCATAACTAGCACTCAATATTACATGAATGAAAAAACTGTCTTTTGATAGTTAACAGTGATATGCCACTGAAAGTTCAATTACTCATAAAGTCTAGGCTATTGCACTTCCAGTACGGCATTTCAAGATTCATGTCCTTTCGGCTTATATCTAGGAGTCATTCCTAAAGGAACAATGCGGTAATACTCACAGGTGTACTTTTTTTCTTTTATGCTATTTACTACTTTTGTTTTAATTGCCAGAGTGCATGTGCATTCACCAGACAGGGAGAAAACATCCCCAGTGGGGCATGGTCACACCACAATCCCTTCTCCTCTATTTCTCTACCTTGTCGGGATTTAGAACACACACACACACACACACACACACACACACACACACACACGCCTACTATACCCCTGAGGCCACCAAAGCTGGGATTCAAATCATGGTTGGTCATGTGGGACCTGGCTCCCTTAACCACTAGGCATTGAGGTGAGCCTGCTAGTAGGTTGTTTTCAGGTTTTCTAGGCTAGCACTTTTTAAAATAATAATAATAATAATAATAATAATAATAATTAGGAAGTAAATAAATGTGATTTGGGCAGAAATAGAAAAATTTCCTGGGCAGAAATCACTATTAAATATTGTGTAGTTGAGTCATGACACATTTTTGCATAAAAAAAATATGCCATGACTTTTCCAATGACCTAGTAGGTTTCCAGTTTACAATACATTAAATTCACTGAATTAGTCGTAAAGATCCTAATATAAGGGCATCCCCAGTTCATCATCTATTACAGATTTTATCTAAAACAACTGGAAGAATGGGAAGCCGTTTACATTTCCAAAGTTGAGAAGTCAAACTGTTTACCGCTCATTGTTTAACAGGAATCCCTGGCCCATCTGAAATGCCCTCTTGTTTGTTCTTCACTCTGCTGAGCCAATCACCAATTTCTGACACCATTTGTATTCTTTCTGGATTCAGCCTTTCTTTTCTGTTAAGTCCTTGTTCAAATATGCTTCAGGATTTGAGGTTAATACTTTCAGTTGTTGAGTTAGGACATGTCTCAGTTGATGGGAAGCATTGAGGCTGTGGAAAGAATGAGAACTGGAGTCCAATGGAATTAGGTATAAATCTCAGCTCTATCATTTCTTTAAATCTTAATTTTGATTGACTCAAGACATAAATGGGCAAAGGCACATTAACTCAGGTAAAATGGGGTTGATGTAGGTAGGAAAGGATTCCAGTAAAGAAAATCTTTCTAATCTCATATAGTAAGCTTTAGTTCTGGGAACCAAGATCAATTTCTTTGGTTATCAAAGGAAATGTCTAATAAAGCCTGGGAATAAGATCAAGGTTTATATTAAGTCAACTGCAACTGATAGTAGTTAAAAATTATAAATAAGCAGAAACCAGATAGTTATTTAAAAAAAAAAATTGTATTAAGTCACAAGCAGCCTGTACAAGACAAAGCTGCAAATGCAAACAGCCAAGAATTCCCAAGACACCCTTGAAGAAGAGAAATGAAATAGGAAGACCAGTCCTCGTCGATAAAAACAGGATTATGACGTTACGGTAATTAATTCCAAATAGACCAATGGAACAGTAGAGTTCAGAAACAGAGCTGTGTATATGTGAACTCCTAATGACTAAGATGGCTCTACAGAGCAAGGGAAAAGATGATCATCTCTATCTATCTATCTATCTATCTATCTATCTATCTATCTATCTATTTATTTATTTGCTATAGGGCGCGTGTGCTTGCCAGAAAGAGAAACAGAAAGTGAGAAATCATCCCCCGGGGGGGATGACCACGCCTCAATCCCTTCTCCTCCATTGTCCCCTCGGGATCTTGGACACGCATGCACATGCACCCAGCATGAGTTTAAGCCACCAGATCCAGGACTCGAACCGTGGTTGACTACATGGGAGTCCAGTGACATAGCCATTATGCCAACTGCTGGTCCCCAAAAAAGATGATCATCTCAACAAATGGTGCCGGGTCAATATGAAACAGAATGAAACAACTCCCACACCTTGTATCATATATAATACCAAATCTCTGCAGGATTGTAAAGTTACATGGGAAAGGCAAAATAGATAACTTCTGGAAGATCACACAGAAGAATCTTTGGGACCTAGACAATGGCACAGTGGTAAAATGTGATGCTCTTGTGAGGCTGACTCACAGAGAAGGTGCCAGATTTGCATCTGGTCACTTTCCTGAGTATGCCAGGTGTGTACACACCCACGATCTAGGGCTAGCTGAGGCTGGGGATGGATTACGGCACAAGACTCTGTTGAGAGGACTGTCTTAACGTCTCTCTCCTTCATGAAAGAAATAAACTTTAAGAGGAAAAAGAAAATCTTCATGTCATAGTAGGGAATGGTTTTCCCAAATAAAACACAAAAATCTTAATCATTAATCACTAATAAATTGGACTTTATAAAAATTTTGTTCATGGGACGAGCAGTTAGCATAATGGCTATGTCACTGAACTCCCATGTAGTCAACCGCAGTTCGAGCCCCAGACCCAGTGACTTAAACTCACGCCAGGCACGTGTACATGCATGCCCAAGATCCCAAGAGGAGAATGGAGGAGAAGGGATTGCGGCGTGGCACCCTGGGGGGTGATTTCTCACTTTCTGTCTCTCTGTCTCTTTCTGTCTCTGTCTGTCTTTCTGGCGAGCGCACGTGCCCTACGGCAAAAACCTCTCAAAAAAAAGTTTTGTTCATTAACAAAATTTCAAGTCAATAAGACACCATTTACAGAAAAACTGTTAAATCCAATTTAAAAAAAAGATTGGGAACCAGCAGTTAGCGTAATGGCTATGTCGCTGGACTCCCACGTAGTCGACCGCGGTTCGCGTCCTGGACCTGGTTAAAACTCACGCCGGGTGCATGTGCGTGCGTGCCCAAGATCCCGAGAGGAGAATGGAGGAGAAGGGATTGTAGCGTGGCCATCCCCCCTGGGGGGTGATTTCTCACTTTCTGTCTCTATGTCTCTCTCTGTCTGTCTGGCAAGCGCACACGCCCTATAGCAAAAACCTCTCAAAAAAAAAAAGATTGACTACATTAAAAACTATATTGTAAAAAAAAATCATGAGCAAAACCAAAATACAAATAACAAATTGAAAAACAAATTGCAATATATTATATAGGGTTAATATCAATCATACGAAAAAAGTATATATTGTGGAGGAAAAAGGATTAAAAATCTTAGGAAAATGGACAAACAGGCAACTCACTGAAATTGGTTATAAAAATGTTTTTTAAATATATTTTTACAAGTCTAATTTCATTCATAATAAGAGAAACACAAGTGAAAACTACAATGAGACACCATTTCTTACCATCAGTTTGGCAAAGAATCAAAAACTTGGCAATATAGTCTGATGGTGAGGCAATGGAGAAATAAATAGGCAGTGGGAGATTTCCTAGTCTCTCTTACATGGTGGGTGAGAATACAATATGGGGCAATCTCTATGGAAAGAAAATTGGGAATATTTAACAAAACTACATATGCATTTATTCTTTTACTCAACAATCATGAATCTAGAAATTTACTCTGAAGACACACTTCCAAAAAAAAAATACTAATGCATGTTGTATTTTATTTTATTATTTGTAATCGTAAATATTAGAACTACCAAAATGAACAAATACAATAGAATGATAGACTAAACTATGGTATTTAAACTCAATGGACTACCATGAGGATATAAAAAAGTGAGGAATATCTCTTTAAAATAATATGAAGTAATGTTTAGCACATAACATTTAGACTTTTAAAAAGTGCGTACAATCTTTTGTGTAAAAAAGGGGGAAATGGGGACCAGCAGTTAGCGTAATGGCTATGTCGCTGGACTCCCACGTAGTCGACCGCGGTTCGAGTCCCGGACCCGGTGGCTTAAACTCACGCCGGGCGCGTGTGCGTGCGTGCCCAGGATCCCGAGAGGAGAGTGGAGGAGAAGGGATTGCGGCGTGGCCATCCCCCCTGGGGGGTGATTTCCTGCTTTCTGTCTCTCTGTCTCTGTCTGGCGAGCGCACGCACCCTAAAAGCAAAGACCTCTCCAAAAAAAAAAAAGGGGGGGGGGAATGGAAAAAATACACAAATCTACTTATTTTGGCAGAAGGAAATACAGAAAGGATAAACAATGAAATTGGTTACCTATAATGAATGGAACAAAAGGGGGTGAAAAGAATAGGAAAGGGAATAAGACACATTTAGTTTAGACCTCAATGAGCATGTTAACGTCCTATATATTCAAAAAAATAAAACTAAATCCTGGAATAGATCTGGACTAGAGGGAAAATACATACACGCTATGGAAATTATTGAGACAACTGACAGGATTAAAAAATGGACTGTAGATGAACTGTAGAGTACTTACAGAAGAGACTACCCTTGTTCTTAAAAGGATAGACTGCAGTATTAAGGAGTAAAGGAGAATGACATTGCAGCTTACCTTCAAAAGACTGAAAAATTATGCTTGTATATTTATACATATATGTAAAATATGCATATGTGTACATATAAAGATTTTTTTGAATGATGTTAAAAACTGGTGAATCTAAAATAAAAGATTAAAAGTTCTCCACAGGACCAGCAGTTGGCATGAAAGTTAAGGCGCTGGATCCCACATGGCCAACTTTATGCTTGACTCTTGAACCTAGTGACTTGAAAATCATGCTGGGCATATGTGAGTGCATGCCCCAGACCCTGAGAGAATGGAGAAGGGACTGAGGTGTGAGCATCCCCCTGGGTGGGGGAGGGGTGATTTCCCACATGCCTTCTCTGTCTCTCTCTCTCTCTGGCAAGTGCACAAGCCCTATGGCAAAAGTCTTAAAAAAAAAAAGTTCTCTATAATTCTTGCAAACTTTCTATAAGGTAGGTATTACTTCAAAATTGTTTTAAAAACATGATCTGGAGCTTAGAGCACTACTAAAACTCAGAAATTAATGTTGGGGTAAGAAACCACTGGGTTTCAGGTAAGACTAGCTGATTTGTTTACTATATGGTAAACATTTTAATTAATGTAAAATGAGTCCCTGCATTTCACAAGTCATTACTTCCAGACCATGGAAGGGCCAAAAGAAATGCAGTTGTGCCTTTTGACCTATTAAGCCAAGTTTTTGTGCATCTAGGACAACTTGCTCCAAGTCAGACACTCTACAATCCATGCAAATGCACAAATGGGAAGACTGGAGTTATGCTTCTCAGCTTATTGTGCAAAACATGCTGATTTTTTAAGTAAAATACAACATGAAACCCTTGAAAATTAATCAGGCATTGTGACCAAGGATACTTATACACTAGTTATAAGTAGTTTTGGTTATTTGGCACATGAATCATCCTGAGAGGCCAGAAAAAAGTGTGGTGTGGGCCAACCAGCCTCATATCCATCACACTTCTTTCACTAATCAACTATGATGTGCAATCACCAGCTAAGAACTGTCAAAAAGAATCACTTTACCATTTTCTGATGTCAAGTTGCCACTGATTAAAGATCCTTTTATTTGACCCAAACTGAGCAAAACTATTTAAATCACATAGTGGAAAGCAGTGTAGTTACCCCTCAGAATAGGCAATGATGCAATTAACAGGCTGACAAAGGAGACAGAAACATCAGGAAGTCAAGATAAGTACCAAGGTGAACATATACCTTGACATGGAAACTAAAATATCTGACTATATTATTAGAGGTTGTAATTCAACAAAATTTTGTGCGTATTTCATGCTAACAAAAGTAACTGCAGAAACATGTACCTAACTGTTGTTGACAGGTTATGTCGAGGAAAGGATTACAACAAGTCTGTGTTTCGATGTGTGAATCTTGAAAAATAAATGTGCATTGCTTTTACAACTTCAAAAAGACTTAAAATCTGATCTAGAGATCTGTCATAAAGGTATACAAGTATACACGGCAATAACAAGCTATGTGAACTAGATTTACAAAGATCGAAATTCTAGTATTTTCAGACCTAATATGAAGTTCGAAATCATTAACAGGAAACGAAATAAGTAAATAATGAAATGTGGACATTTTTCATTCAAGAATATAAAGGCCTTTTGGACCTGTAAAACCGTATCTTTATTATGAAAAACTTTTATAACAATCTCTGTGGTGGTTAGCTTTAAAGAGCCAACGAATACTCTTGCGTTAAATGTACAGCACATACAAAAAGAACATCAGATTTCTTTGGGGGCAAGTTGCTTTTAAGTATTGTGTATTTCCAGAGAAAAATTTTACATTTGGAGACCTTTTTTACTCATTTTTTTCTAACAAACAACTTCTCCTTATTAAAACATAAAACATTTTCTTTCTTTTTAAACTTTTGTATGTAAAATTTATCGAACTGGCAATTTCCATAGTAACAGGTTGAGCCAGGTAAAATATGTAAAGTAATTAATATATAAGATCAGAAGGCTGGGAACCAGCAGTTAGCGTAATGGCTATGTCGCTGGACTCCCACGTAGTCGACCGCGGTTTGCGTCCCAGACCGTGACTTAAAACTCACACCAGGCACGTGTGCGTGCGTGCCCAAGATCCCAAGAGGAGAATGGAGAAGGGATTGCGGCGTGACCATCCCCTCTGGGGGATGATTTCTCGCTTTCTGTCTCTATGTCTCTCTCTGTCTGTCTGGCAAGCACATGCGCCCTATAGCAAAAACCTCTCAAAAAAAAAAAAAAAAGAAAAAGAAAAAGATCAGAAGGCTAAGTGTAGTATTACTGCATAGGTTTGAATGTTACTGTCTAGGTTCTAAATTTATTTACTTACTAAGATTTGTAGTTGCATCATCCAAACTGCATCTAGCGGTGGAAGCACCACCTTATGGTATAAGTAAGCACTTTACAGAAGTCAGGACCATTACCCAGAGAGGAGAGAGCACTTAGTGGGCTTCCAGGGCACTAGTAGTATTCTATTTCCAGACCTGTATAGCGATTCCTTGAGTGCTCACTTTATAATTATTTGCTGAACTGTATAACTTTTCTGTATTTATTGTACATCACAATTTTAAAAGTTTAGAGGGGAAAGAATATATATGTATCAGAACTAAAGGTCACATGTCTAAATGCTCAAATTTTCTAAGTACCAATGACATTTTGTAGAATTATCTAAAACTACAAATCATTCTTAACCTTGTAAATTTGCTGTTGTACTTCTAATGATAGGAAACAAAAGATCAGAAGAGATTTGTTCTTTGGTAAATCTGGAAGGACGGCCTATACATGTCTTCACTGCTGCTCTCTCACCACCTCCAAGAGCAACCGCACGTGCTTGGACTCATCGACAAGGCCGTTATACACCTACACCCACAGGTCTGGAAACTGTCAAGACAACAATAGATTCTGCAGCATCAATATAGAATATCAAGGAGATGCACCATATTTAACTATGCAACCATATTCATTCAACCAAGATTTTTCCCTTCATATTTTGTTTACTGATTTCTAGAGCTTGATACACATTAACTATTCACAAAATAACCTGAATGAGTTGAAGAGGTTTTCACCCCATGTATCTACCATAGGAACCCCTTTCCCTAGCAGCTTGCTGTCATGTTTCTCTTTTCATACCCTAGAGCAATTATTTTTTAAGGGAGAAAGTCTTGTTCCTTTTTTTCTTGGAGCCTGTCAGGATACTTCAGTGACCACCTCCTCACCACCCGCTCACCCAGGCACATCCAACTGGTAGATAAGAAGAGTCATTAGTTGCTGCTGCCAAGTAGCTCAGTCCAAGACAACAAGCCGCATGCAGAGCGCCGCCACCGCATCATCAGAGACCACCTCCTCTGCTTCTATTCATCATGGGGAGCAGTTTGTACCCTCTGATCTAATCTCTGCTTCAGTCAAATACTGGGAATATCGGATTTAAAGTGCAATAAAGATGTGGGCAGCTTGGCCTGAAAATACTTCACAGCTCATGCCTTCCACTGAGTTTATGCTACCTGCTAATGTAACCTCTATGTTCAAGATAGGTATAGAAAATACTTTAACAAACCCATTTGAATGTTATATTGCAATTTTTTACTTAGGCTACTTCAAAGATGCTGTCACATAGAGGCAGCCGCTATCCAAATATTCTGTCCCTTATTGTTGACACATTCCAGGTATGACTATTCCAATGGCTGTAAATATGCTTAGTAAAACATCTGCTCTACCCAGGAAGAAATGTCAGGCTGTTGAGCTGCCAAGATCTATAACTTCTTTAAGGAGCCTATATAAATAGAGTAAAAGAAAGAATACTTTCAGGGGTCTTTTTACAGAATGTCAAAGAATAGAATGGGATTATTTAGCATAAGTATGAAAAGGTCAAATTCTCATTTTTCCCCTTAAAACAAGTAAGACAATATAAACTTAATATGTGCTACAAAGATTCTTGAAATTGCCCATTCACAAATGTTTCATAGGAATCAAAGTAAAGATAAAAAATTATTAATGAGAGGCATCAATATTTCACAGAAGTTATATTTCAATATTAATATTTTAACACAACCACAAGGGTCAATTGACCCCCTCTACCTAAAAAAGTTCTTCAATATTTTCAAGATATAGTTTAAAATATGTTTAAACTTTTCCACCTAGAAACAGTTGAGAGAGGCTATCATTAGTGACAGAGAATAATAGAGAAAATTACTACCATTCAATGGGAACATATTCTTTTTAAATCTTTGTTACAACTGGAAAAACAACTCAATAATTCAAACTTTTTTTTTCAAATTTGCTGTAGGGTATACACCGAGAAAGGGAGAGAGAGCTGAGGAAAGTATGAAACACCCCCCAGGCAGATGACTACACTGCAATCCCTTCTTCTCTCATGATTTGGGCACCCACACACATATGCCTGTCATGTTTTTCAAGTCATCAGATCCAGGACTTGAATCGCACAGTCGGCCATGTGGTATCTAGTTCCCTTAACCACCACACTACTAGCTGGCCTCAGATAGTTCTATTTTTGTAATAAAACTTTGTATCTAATTTTTTAAGCTATATGGTAGTTCTAATCATTCAAAGTCTTAGTGGCTACACTATAACATTAGGGAAAAACATACTTAGTGTGCTTAGGCATAGTTTTATAAATTGTTTTACTATCAGAAGTCCAGAATCTCTAAGAAATTATTAAAATTATGAAGAGGTTAAATCTTACAAACTCTTTCCCCCAGCAGGGACGAGCAGTTGGCATAATGGCTATGTCGCTGGACTCCCATATAGTCGACTGAGGTTCGAGTCCCAGACCCAGTGGCTTAAACTCACGCCGGGCACATGTACGTGCATGCCGAAGATCCTAAGAGGAAAATGGAGGAGAAGGTATTGTGGCGTGGCCATTCTCCCCGGGGGGGTGATTTCTCACTTTCTGTCTGTCTCTGTCTTTCTGGCAAACGCCCTATAGCAAAAACCTCTCAAAAAAAAAAAAAAAAAAGATATTGACATAGTCTCTATACAAATATATATAATAGTAGATTTACTTTAATCCTTAATTAAGAATGGTATTTAAAGTTCTTACTCAATAAGACACATACTTACATATATAGGGAAAATAATATTCTAAAGTTTATAGAGGATCCCAAGTAATGGTGACAATCAGATTAAAAAATAGGAAGAACCAAATGTTATTATATATGTCCTTGAGGGGAAATTTCTTAAGTAATAGAGTCATGTTCTGGAAGTGATATTCAAAAATATAAATTCTTATACATTGATTTCTATTAAGTCTTTTTCGAATTCTTCAGTTAACAGCAATTCTTAAAAAAAACCTTTTACTGTAAACTCTTAGCTTGCAATATTTTCATTTTTAAATATATCTTTAAAATTTCTTAGTGCCATTAAAGGTATTATCTTCTGTTTCTTCTTAAAGAACTAATGTTCATAAAAGGATCATCATCGTCGTCCTGCAATGACATACAAACATTGTATTAGTGATTGTTCCATGCTTCCCTGATATAAGACCGAAATTCTTACAGGCAAAGTACCTGAGTCACTTTCTCCTTTCACATAGATAAAGTAGATTTTACTTTTCTATTCCTTTAAAAATGTGAAACATAAAAGTTCAATGAAATGCTTAGCACACATTAACAATAAAAATGTATCCTGCTATATATACATGTATGCGTTTGTGTGTGTGTGTATTATACACCTACAATATTTGCTACATGCATTTCCCTCAATTATTAGTCTTAACAAAGACAAATAAGGTACAGCAAGCCAGGAAAAAAAAAAAAAATCAGTCATTTCTGTTTGGTTTTTGAACAGGTTTTTCCCCCCCATTTACATTTTTTAAAGAATTATTTTATTTACCTTTATTTATTTATTTTGTCCAGAGAGGGATACAGTAAGAAACAGAGAGATGGGACCAGCAGTTAGCGTAATGGCTATGTCACTGGACTCCCATGTAATCGACTGCAGTTCGTGTCCTGGACCCGGTGGCTTAAAACTCACGCCGGGCGCGTGTGCGTGCGTGCCCAAGATCCCGAGAGGAGAACGAAGGAGAAGGGATTGCGGCGTGGCCATCCCCCCTGGGGGGTGATTTCTCGCTTTCTGTCTGTCTCTGTCTGTCTGGCGAGCGCACGCGCCCGATAGCAAAAACCTCTCCAAAAAAAAAAAAGAAACAGAGAGAAGGAAAGTGAAAATGAGAAAGCAAGCCAGGTTCATGACTGGAACGGAGGCTGGTCACGTGGGAGTTCAGCGCCCCTAGCCACCACGCCACCTGCCAGCCCCTCCTCCATTTATACTTTAATATGGGTGTATCTACTGCTCCTGAAATTCAGAGTCAACAAGCAATGAAGCCACAAGGAAAAGATTTTAGAAACAGTTGTAATTCTTATTTTCCATTACCAGTCATCTAGAAATAGCTACTCTCAGACTGGTGCAAGAAACAACCTAGCAAGCAATTTTCCAAATACTTTTTTGAAAAAAGCAGTATTTCAAGAGTTTCCATGCTGCTAGGCTTATAGAGTATATGCTTGGTACAAAGAAACAGGAATTTCAGACATTAAGTATGAGTTTAGAGTAAAAACAACTAACCTCAGATATGTCCAAATTATATAATTTGATGAAGATAAAAAGAAATTGATAATCTTAAATATTCCATAAAAAATTTTAAAATAAAGCTAATTTGTAAATAAATTTTGATTTATCTTTCTTCAAAGATATTAATAAGAAATTATTTGATGTTAGGTTTATTGATGGCATTAACACAGTCAAATGTTAGCTAACATAACCATATCTAATGAGAAATGGATTCCTTGAGAAATGTAAATTTGAGATAAATCCAAACTGAAGTCTAACATAATTTGCTAATAGTTTTTTGCAGTTAACATTTTTTCTCTTTCTTTTTTTTTGGAGAGGTTTTTGCTATAGAGCGCATGCTCTCGCCAGACAGAGAGAGACAGAGAGATAGAAAGCGAGAAATCACCCCCCAGGGGGGATGGCCATGCCGCAATCCCTTCTCCTTTATTCTCCTCTCGGGATCTTGGGCATGCACGTACACGAGCCCAGCGTGAGTTTAAGCCACCGAGTCTGGGACTCGAACTGCGGTCAACTACGTGGGAATCCAGCAACATAGCCATTACGCTAACTGCTGGTCCCCTTTCTTTCTTTTTTTTTTTCTGAGAGATTTTTGCTATAGGGTATGTGTACTTGCCAGAGAGAAAGCAAGCAAGAAATCAGCCCCCCTGGGGGGTGGTCACACTGCAATCCCTTCTCCTCCACTCTTCTCTCTGGATCGTCAGCATGTATGCACACGTGCCAGGCATGAGTAAATGACGTATTTTGAAAATCTGAAGGCTGGGACTAGCAGATGGCATAATGGTTATGTTGCTGGACTCTCAAATAGTCAACTGTGGTTCAAGTCCTGGACCCAGCAGCTTAAACTCACAACAGGCACATGTGCATGCAGCCCAAAATCCCAAGAGGAGAATGGAGAAGAGATTGTAGTGTGGCCATTCCCCCTAGGGAGTGATGGGGTGATTTCTTGCTTGCTCTCTGTCTCTCTAGCAAGCACACGCCCTCTATAGCAAAAATCTCTCTCTCAAAAATAAGTAAAAATAAAAAATAAAAAAACTGAAGGCCTTTCATAGCTAAGGTAACTGTACCGATGGGCATTCAACAGATACTACTTACTTACTCCCGAATATTAATTATAGTTCAAAGGAAGGTTATTAAACTGTTTTGAAAAGAAATTTTTTAGCAAAGAACTACCAGTCCCTATTTAAATTCTATAAACAGTTAAAAATGAATGAAAACATAACAATTTTCTTTATTACCTCATCTGATTCAAAATTGACTCCTTTAGCTGTCTGGCTCTGGGACATGTGTTTGCTGGATGATGTAGCTGAACACCTGAGACTTAAAAAAAAAAGAGAGAGAAAAGAAAAATAACTGAAGACAACAAAATAGAGAATTCATCAAAAGTACATTTCTACCTGAAATTTTCAATCTCATAGCAGCAACAAATAAAAATAATATACAATTCCCTTCAATCTACATTGGAGCCCATAAAACCTTAATGGTGAGGAAAAGGGCTCTAGAAACAGGTGCCCAGGGCCACTGCTCTCTCTTGCTTTTCTCGGTTCCCTCAATGCCCTCTAACACATCTGTGATCACCAGCTCACATGTCACCTATCTTCACTGTGTTGAAGATCTTCCTGGAAGACTTCGGCACTTCTCTTAGATTTCATTACATTTGAATAAAACATTTCCTTTGGTGGACTGGTAATTAGCATGCCACTAGGTATAAGTTCCTTGGGGGAAAGGAAGATTTCTTTCATCTTTCTATCCTCAGGAGCAGCAGCTTGTTTAAGGGTCTATTGAGTGGTTGAGGATCTATACTTACCTACCTAACCTACATTAACCTTAACTCACACAGAGCATATATTCTCAGTGGGGTCAACATCACAGCCAAGGAACAAAGTTTGGTTCCAGGTGGGGGAATGGGGCGAAAAATACTGGTATTTATTCTCTCAAGGTCAATCTTATCCGATATAATTTCATTCTTTAGTATTTAACTCTTTTTGCTAGGCGGAAATTGAATTAAACATGTTATTTTTCTCCTCAAGTAATAAAATAAGTTATGATCATATAATAAAAAAGCTTGAGAAACAATAATGTAAAGGGTTTCCCCTCAACATCATCTCATTTTTATGACTCTTCTTCTTGCCAGTGTTCTCAGCTGAGATCAGCACTCTCCACCCTATAAGCCAAGTAATTCCCATCTCTAAAACCTCAGGCAAATTTTACTTCCTCTCTGAAGCTTTTTTCTTCGACCATAGCCCACATTATGTGTTCCTTTTGGTAAGGGCCCATAAGCACTCATCCTTATGGGTCCTTATCATAAAATTTCACACATAATTATATACTGATTCAATCATCCTGTAATGGATTTGAATGTGTTCATCTCTCCCTTCCATAACAATTTAAGCTGCCTAAAGGCAGTAACCATATTAAACATTTGTTATGTTCCCCATCAGACCAAATATAAATATCAAACAAAATAGACATGTAAAAAGAGGATTATTATTTTAAGTAGGAATTTTCATTAATTGCATTTCGGTTAAGCAGTGTTCACCCAAATGTTGTCACATAAAAGAAAATGGTAACAGTGTCTCAAGCCAAGCTGAGTGGCAACAGGAAAAACCACAAAGCACAGGAAGAACACATCAGTACTTGAAAGGCACTGAGTCTGTGTGATCCTTTTTGGTGCACAGGGTGGCATTATTTGCAATTAAGTATACAAAAATAATGACAATAATAGAAATCTGAAATCAAGTATACCAAAATGCAAATTATTTTTTGTTAATGGGGGAGAACAGTCTTCCATTAAGAAAAATCATTGGGTAATAAAGACAAAATGGAAGAAATTATAGGTTATTTAAATTTTCAAAGAAAATATTAGCAATGGGGCCAGCAGATGGCATAGTGGTTAAGGCACTGGATTCCCAAGTGGCTGACTGTGGTTCAAGTTTGGGACCTGACAGCTTGAAACTCACGCTAGGCATATGTGAGTGCGTGCCCAAAATCCTGAGAGGAGAATAGAGAAGGGATTGCAGTGTGGCCATTCCTCCACTGGGAGGTGATTTCTCACCTTCTGTCTCTCTGTTTCTCTGGTAAGCACATATGCTCTATAGCAAAAATCTCTATAAAAATAAATAAATAAATAAATAAATACTTGCAATGATGCCAGTGACTCCATGAATTAGCCCTTGGTCTTTTTCTTTATATCTATATACTTTACTAGCTGGAAGTAAATGCGTTAAATTTCTACGGGGTAGAAATAAGTAAAACTGTAAAATTCAAGATAAACTTTAAAAAATTTCTTGAATGCTTTTTCTTTCTTTTTCTTATAATTTTTCAGAGGGTGCATGCACTCATCAGAGAGAGACAGCGAGAGAGAGAGGGAGAAAGCACCCCCAACCCCCAGTGGAGTATGATCACAATGCAATCCCCTTTCCTCCATTTCTCCCATCCTGTTGGGATTTGGGACACACAAGCACATGTGCCCAGTATGTTTTTAAGCTGTTGGGTCTGAGACTCAAACCACACAGTCGGCCATGAAGGATTCAGCTCCCTTAACCAACAGGCTGCAGAATGACCACTGAATGTTTCTTTTAGCCGGAAGTTGCTGCACCTACTTTTGTTTTGTCTTTGAAGTGGTAGGCAAAATGTCATCTTCCACATCTGATTCATCCACCTCAATCACCTGAGGAAGAAAACAACACAACGAATAGTTTTTGTGAAACACTTGAATAAAAACAAATAACTGAATCTCCTCAAAATGTTTTTTAAAAATATATACAAAAAGCTACAAAAAAGGAAGGCAGAAACCATGTAAGCAGTAACCATTAATACTAAAATTCTGCCTGGCCTCCTTCAATGTCCTTCTTCATTCACAAATAGTACTCTCTACTACATGGCTAGCTCATGTCTCCCCTGCCATCACAGGAGCCTGGGCACCTAGAGCGATACACAGGTGGACTGGTCATGACACACACAGCCACTGTAGACCATGCCCTGTGATCTTCTTGGGTTCTGATGAAAAGTTACACCTTCAGGGTGCCATCTCCACTTGAAAGTGAGACAGTGGACCATATGAGATGCACTGGACAACCTTCTATTACACTTCTCTGTAATACAATCTGTTAGTGTTAATACCTAATAAAGCTATTTCTGATTCTTCAGTCTATCATACAAATTACTAACTACTCCTCTACATTTAGTGTTATCTTGACACTTGATACACACATTTCCTGCACCTTCATCTAACTGAATTGCAGATAAGGGTGAAGCCAAGAACAAAACTCTGAAAGAATAGCACCTGAGGCTAACATTGCTGCTAAACATCCTTTAATACACAGAACATTCTTCACAACAAAGAACCTGGTTCAAAATGTCAATAGCGCCACTGCTCAGCGACATAAGGGAAGGGTGTCGACTAGGGAGTTAAGATAGACAGGTTTGGAGAGTGAGGTAAGAGGTGAGTGAAGCCCATACTGGGCTCCTTTCAGAATCCAAAGGAAGAGCAGGAGGCCGAAATTAAATCCACAGCAGAGCAGAGATCCTCAGACTCCCACCTGTTAGTCTGGCTTGAGTTCTAACATCAGCCATCAAGGCACATGCTAGAGTATTATGAGAGTTTAAGTAATAAAAGGAACCCAGGTGAAAATAAAACCTCTGAATGCACTCAACTCACTTTCCATGCAGTACTGTTATCCTTAAAAACATTACTGTATACTTAACATTTACGGATTTCTAATAATATAGACGATTTTTTTAAACAAAGAGAAACAACAACAAAAAAACAAATCCTAGAACCTTTAGTTTAGAAAAGTGAAATTCTCTCTCACCTCAATGTTCCTTCTTTTACTTACTCTGTAAATCAAAGAACTGTCCATTCACAGTGCAAGAAACATACATTATTAAAATTCAACTATAAAACTTTTTTTTCTTACCTCTGAGTAATTTTTAGTAGCAACATTTCGGGAGGGCTGCTGTCTTGTAGATTTAAAGGCTAGAATGAAAAAGATAAACCACTCATTATATCAGTCTTAAAATAACTCAGAAAAATATGTACATTCTTTTGCTGAAGGTTTCCTAGGTCCTTTCAGTATACACTCCTGATGACTAAAAACATAATTTTTTTAAATCTGAAGGCAGATGGGATTTTATGTTCAAAGAACTTAATACCTACCTGTCAATCTCATGACTTCTCAGCTTATTCAATTATAGTAAGAAGTAGTGTTTATAAATACACCCACATACCAACAATATCTTATAGAAAAATATCTGCAAGTTTATAAAGTCTGATCATCTAACCAACTAAACTATAAGCATATTGAAGGTAAGTGTCCCAACCCCTTCCTTCTTCATAGTCAATGATTCAGATTCCTGTGGCTGTAGAATCATTAGGAGCGATGTGATTCAAAAAGGGGCGTTCTCATTTTACTCTACCTTATAGCCATGTTCATACCTAAGAAATATACAGAGGGGAATTCTGAAAGACTACGTAGCTCTCATTTCATGATAAGACTTTCCTTTGGATTCTTGTTTGTTTGTTTGTTTTATAAACTTGGTTAGAAACTTGAAAGTTTAGTTAATCCTTTATCTTTCCCTTTCTTTCCCCCTAAGCACAAAAATTACGATAACTCTCAAACACCTGAAGTTTATTTTCTCCTAGGTTTACAAGTTTGCTACTATGAAAATTATCTCCCCTCAAACCATCCCAAACTAAACAAGGAGGCAAGACAAGACAAGACAGAGGATTTCAAAGGCCAAACACTGAAAGAATCCTGCAAAATCCAAAAATTCTAGTAGCCAGAAAACCTCAGGAATCTTTCTACCTATCCCAAATGCTCATATTTCCTATTCTAGGTTTTATCCTCAATGTTGTGATGTCTGAGAAGAGAGATGAAAGGCTGAGAGTTCTTACCTTCCCTACTCAATTACTGCTTTTCTCACACCCTACTCTACTAAAAAGACTAGGCAGGGCCACCAGATACAAAAGCCAACGAGTATGATGCTTTTAAAGAGTACTTCTGCTCAATATTTATTCACTAACTGAATCCTCAAACTCTGAGATCCTTGAAGATAAGAACTTTTCTTTTTACCCTTAGTAGACAAAAAAAACCATGAATATGGAGGCAGTAAGTGGCATGGTGGTTAAGGCGCTGGACTCCCACACGGCTGACTTGTGGTTCAAGTCCCAGACCTGATGGTTTGCTTTCTCTTTCCCTCTCTTTCTCCCTATCTCTCGGTCTCTCTCTGGTGAGCATATGTACCCTATAGCAAGTTTAAAAAATAATAATAAATAAAATGAAGTAATTCTTTTTTAAAAAGATGAATATGTATTTATGAAGTAAATGTGTCACCAAAATAAGTACTATGTTTTGTTAGACTACAATATAAAAGGTCTTCGAAAAGTTCATGGTAGATAGTTATTATGAGGAAACTACATATGGGCAGCCAGTTTTCTTCTGAACGATCATATACAGTTGCTATCCTCAAATACAGCTCACGTGACTTCTCTATACTGACAGTAGAGAACAACAGAAGCAATATAAGGAAATGTTAAACAGCACAGTAAGAGGCAGTGTCTCTCTCCTTTGATTATTGTTGGCACATTGACTATCTTACATCTATGCCTTTGTGATCTCTTAGTTAAAGGGAAATAATAATTAAATTTGTCTAAAAACAAGAAAACGGGTTCAATTGCTCTGATGTTGGCAGAGTTTTTAAAGAATAATTAAGGGGCCAGCAGGTGGCATGGTGGTTAAAGTGCTAGATCCCACATGACCAACCCTGGCTTGAGTCCTGGACATGGCAAGCTTGAAAATCATGCTAGGTGCATGTGTATGCATGCCCACAATCCTGAGAGCAGAATGGAGGAGAAGTTATGGTGCTGTGTCCATTCCTCTGGGGGGTGCTTTCTCATTTTTCCTTTCTCTGTCTCTTTTTAGCAAGTACACTGTCCTATAACAAACAAACAAACAAACAAGTGTAATTTATCCTGTAATCCTAACAACCCTTTTAGCTCCCCAGCAAGGACAATACAAACAAATGAGTTTACCTACAGGGATTTCGTTGGTGTTCCTATGTGGGCATTTATAAATAACTTGTGCTGTATACTTACCATCTATAATGGACATATTTCTAGATGTTGACACAGTGGCCTTTGAGCTCCTGCCACGAGTAGAAGTATCCAGACCAGCACCTGCCATCAGAATAACAAGCAGTCAGGGACCAGCAGTTAGCGTAATGGCTATGTCGTTGAACTCCCATGTAGTCGACCGCGGTTTGAGTCCCAGACCCAGTGGCTTAAACTCATGCCAGGTGCGTGTGCGTGCATGCCCAAGATCCTGAGAGGAGAATGGAGGAGATGGGATTGCGACATGGCCATCCTCGCTCGGGGGTGATTTCTCACTTTCTGGCTCTCTGGTGAGCGCACATGCCCTATAGCAAAAACCTCTCAAAAAAAAAAGAATAACACGTAGTCAATACATAATTCCATCAGCAGCTAAGTCTTTTTCACATAACACGAAAATGAAAGCTAAATAAAGTATATCAAAACAGTTTATTCATAAAAAGCCAAAAACATACAAGAGAAGAAATATCTAGAGCCTGATAAATTAATTTTCAGGGACTTTTTTTTTAGGCCATATTCAGTTTATATTTGAGAAAAATGTAAATGTAAGGATAATAGAAATAATCATCATTACAAGATGGATATTTCTCTCCCTACATATTTTTAGACTAAATTGTCATTCATTTTCCAGCTTAAATATTTAATGAAAAACAATTTAAAGTATCCAAGGGTGGGGGAAGGGTTATATAATGGGTCAGTCAAGAAGTCACTGGATACCCATTTTCTTTCTTTCTTTTTTTTCTTTTTTTTTGTTTTTTTGTTTGTTTTTTTTACTATAGGGCATGTGCACTCGCCAGAAAGACAGAGTGACAGAAATCACCCCCCAGGGGGATGGCCACACTGCAATCCCTTCTCCTCCATTCTCCTCTCAGGATCTTGGGCACACATGCACACGCGCCCGGCGTGAGTTTAAGCTCCCGGGTCCAAGATTCGAACTTTGTCGACTACATGGGAGTCCAACGACATAGCCACTACGGTATCTGTTGGTCCCTGGATGCCCATTTTTTATAGTTTGGATAACTCAATGAAAATGGTATCACACTGAATACAATAGTGACAATTAAGGCCAATGAATGGTTTTAGAAATCAGATTGTTTTGGGTAGTTATCCTTTTTAAACAAACTTTATGAAGACTACTTCATATGCATGCAGGTGTTTGTATCTTATATCAGTAACAAGAATATTTTTGATCCACGGTTTTCTTACTGCTGCCAATGGCCTTCACCATCCATTTGTATTTGCCTATTACATTGTATGTGTGAGACTGCATGACATTAAACGTACCCAAAAGTCAATGTGTGAAAAACACAGTGAAGCTTTTAAAAAGCACCCGTTAAGAACATTTAAAACTTACACCAGCTGGGGGACTGGTGGTTAAGGTGGTGGGATCCCACAAGGTTGATAGTATGGTTTGAGCGCTGAACCCTGTGGTTTGAAAAACACACCAGGTGCATGTGTGAGTGTGCCCAAAATCCCAAAAGGAGGGAGAAATGGAGGAGAAGGGATTGTGGTGTGACCATTCCCCACGGGAGGCGGGGGGTACTATTAAATTCCCTCTCTTCCTCACTCTCTCTTTATCACCCATAAGCACCTGTGTCCTCTGGAAAAACTTAAAAACAAGTAAAACTCTATATGGACATGTGGCCATTCAAAATTCATTTACAAATAGGTACATATCAGACTTCATTAAAGACTGTCTTTGTGGGGCCAGCAGATGGTGGTTAACGCACTGGATCCTACATGGCCAGCTCCAAGGCTTGAGTCCTGGACCCAGGAGTTTGAGAATAATGATGGGCACATGCATGTGCATGCCCAAAATCCCAAGAAGGGAATGGAGGAGAAGGGATTACGGCATGGCCATCGCCCATAGTGAGTGATTTCTCACTTTCCTTCCTTCTCTCTCTGGTGAGTGCATGAGCTCTATAGCAAAAACTTATAAGAAAAGAAAAACAGTCTCTGTGCATTACAATAATATATCTTTAAACAATTGTACTTTAGAAGTGAAAACTCTTAACTAAATTCTGACAACAAAATACAATCCAATACTTCCCACTCAACTGCCAATTCTGAACAAGCACAACACAGTATGTAGCTAACCTCTTCCTCTTTGAGACCCTCCTCTCGATGCTGAATTCTGCCCTCTTCCTCCTCTTCGGCCTCGGCCTCGGCCTCTTCCTCTGTTGGCTGCTGCTGAGATGCTGTCATCAGAGTCATCAGCCTCCTGTTCGGCAAAATCTATACTCATAAGGTCTTCAGCACTAAAGGCAGAAGCGGAGTCCTCTGACTGAGATCTGAGTGCTCTGGCCCTATTCATAGCCTGAACAGGGGGAAAAAGGAGAAAAGTACACACGAGTAGATAATGAGCACCCACATTATTAATTTAGTCATTCACCTGAATAATTAATATTGTCAAACTTTACATTATTAGTTTTCACTAATCATGCTATAAAAATGTAAAGGAGAATCTCCCCCCATCAAATTCAAATGCATATTATTTATCTGGTCAATTCATAATATTACCAGTAAAATCAGATCTTTTGAAAAGCTTTACCAAGAAAAGTAGTATTTCACATAACTGAAACTTTCTGAACTGGAAGGAATATTGGAAATCACCCCTACATCAACATTACATTTGTAAGAGATCATCAGTATTTGAGCTGCCCTTTTTTTTTTTTTCTTTTTTTTGGTGGAGAGGTTTTTGCTATAGGGCACTTACGTGCACCAGAAAGACAGACAGAGACAGAGAGACAGAAAGTGAGAAATCATCCCCAAGGGGGATGGCCACACCGCAATCCCTTCTCCTCCAGTCTCCTCTCAGGATCTTGGGCACACATGCACATGCACCCAGCATAAATTTAAGCCACTGGGTCCGGGACTCGAACCACGGTCGACTACGTGGGAATCCAGCGACACAGCCATTATGCCAACTGCTGGTCCCTGAGCTACTTTTTTTAGAACAGGCTCCTAATAAATACAAGAAAAAAAATTACAAAAATAGCTGTTATCATTGGGTGGTAAACTTTTAAGGTGCTTTTTAAATTTTTTTAATCTGTTTAATTTTTTTAATAGATTTTGCTGTAGACAAGGGAGACAGACAATGAGAGAGAAAGTGAAGAATCACCCCCCCCAGGGGGGGATGTTCAAGCTGCAATCCCTTCTCCTCCATTCTCCTTCCAGAATCTTGGGCATGCAAATACATGTGCCCACACACACATGAGTTTCAAGCCACCAGGTCCAGGACTCAAACCACAGTGAACCACTTGGGAGTCCAGTGACATAACTGGTACACTATCTGCTGGCCCCCTCTCTTATTCTTGAATATTGCCAAGTTTCTACAAGATACTTCTTCTAAAATATTGCTTCTGTAACCAGAAAAACGGAAGCAATAATCGCTTATAAATATATAATATAAACTATTAAGTACAACATATCAATTAAAGGTCTAAGAAAGAATAAAAACCTTAGGACCAAGAATATGCCACAAATTTTTTTCTTAAGAGATTTTTGCTATAGGGTATGTGTGCTCGTCAGAGAGACAAAAAATGAGAAATCACCCCCTAGGGGGATGGCCACGCTGCAATCCCTTCTCCTCGATTCTACTTTTGGGATTTTGGGCGCACACACATATGCGCCTTGCATGAGTTTTGAGGTTTTTGGGTTTTCTTGGGGTTTTTTTGAGAGGTTTTTGCAATAGGGCGCATGCGCTTGCTAGAAGGACAGAGGGAGACAGAGAGACAGAAAGCAAGAAATCAACCCCTGGGGGGTATAGCCACGCCACAATCCCTTCTCCTCCATTCTCCTCTTGGGATCTTGGGTACGCACACATACGTGCCCAGCGTGAGTTTAAACCGCCGGGTCTGGGACTCGAACTGCAGTTGGATACATGGGAGTCCAGCGACACAACCGTTATGCTAACTGCTGGTCCCCCTGGCATGAGTTTTAAGCCGTGGGGTCTGGGACTTGAACTGCAGTTGACTACATGGGAGTATAGTGACATAACCAATCCACTATCTGCTGGTCCCAATGCAATAAATTTTTATTTTGATAAGAAGTCATTAAGAAAAGTTTAAGACTTGATATTCTAACTCTAAAATAAATACAGATTTTCTGATTAACAACAGAAAAAAGCAGCTCAGCTTTACTAATCATTTATAAATATTTCCTGGAGAAATGTCTATTATTCAAGTCCTTTGCCCATTTAAAAAATTGTTTTTGTAATTGTTGTTATTGTCCAATCCTAGAAAATATTAAACATATATTCCAGATATTAATCTCTCTTTTTTTTATATAGGTTTTTGCTATAGGGCGCGTGCACTCGCCAGACAGAGACAGAGAGACAGAAAGCGAGAAATCACCCCACAGGTGGGATGGCCAAGCCGCAATCCCTTCTCCTCCATTCTCCTCTCAGGATCTTGGGCACACACGCACACGCGTCCAGCGTGAGTTTAAGCCACCGGGTCCAGGATGCGAACCGCGGTTGACTACGTGGGAGTCCAGCGACATAGCCATTACACTAACTGCTGGTCCCCTGGATATTAATCTCTTAACAGACACATGATTCATAAATATCTTCTTCCATTCTGTTGGTTGTCATTTCACTCTGTTGATAATGTCTGCATGGCATTAAGTTCAGAAAGAGATCATCAACTCTATCACAAATTCAGACAGAACATAAGAAATCAGATGCCAGGTATACTAAGGACTATGGATTAGACTAAGAACAGTTTTTTATATTTTAAAGAGCTATTTTTTAAAAAGTACATATGATAGAGACCATACATAGCCTGTAAAACCTAATAGTTACTGTTTGGCTCTTTATTTAAATGAGAATTTACAATTAAAGAAAAGACTTCAGAGTTTTTCCATGTAAACAAGAGACTTTAAATCGTATTTTTTTTTTCTCTAAATGAAAAGACTAATACTTTTGTTTGTTTACTTAAATACTCTCACTGAGAGCAAGGATACAAATGTACATGTCTATAGGAGGGGAGAGAGTTTTTTTTTTTTTTTGAAGAGGTTTTTGCTATAGGGCACGTGCGCTTGCCAGACAGAGAGAGAGAGAGACATAGAGACAGAAAGCGAGAAATCACCCCCCAAGGGGGATGGTCACGCCGCAATCCCTTCTCCTCCATTCTCCTCTCGGGATCTTGGGCACGCATGCACACGCACCCGGTGTGAGTTTTAAGCCACCAGGTCCGGGATACAAACCGCGGTCAACTACGTGGGAGTCCAGCGACATAGCCATTACGCTAACTGCTGGTTCCCAGGAGAGAGGTTTTTGACAAGGTCTGACAGGTTTCCTCCTACCCCAGCCTCCTAGCTAGGGAGAAACACATGCAGCTTCAGCCGCTGCACAGCAACACCCTCCCACTTGAACCGCTATGACTGGGCTTATTTAAATAATTTAAAGCATGGTACTGGGATTCATATTCTGAACTAAATGATTCTGTAAAGCTATGAATTACAGCTTGGTAAATTGCCAAATTCTATTACTCAAGTTCTAACTGGTATGCTGTAAATGAAGAATTCAGAACATCTTACAGCAGGCTGAAAATTAGCTAGGGAATCCTGATCACCGGCAAAAATCTTATGATAGAAATGAAACTCTGAACTCATAAATACATTCTTCTGGAAAACTCCTATTTAAAACCTATCAAATCCTTTCTTTTCGTATATAAAATGTTCACTCTTATTATTTTAAAAGATTAATGAAAAAGGCTCTTCAAGTATAAAGGACCCATTATGAAGAAATATTTCTGTAATCTTTTAAATTGAAAGGGTTAATCAAGTTTAAGCCAGATGATTCAGAATTAGGAATTATTTCTTTCTGGAAATTCATTCTTGCCATTTGGCAAACTATCTTTTTTTATTTTAAAGTACCTTCTGGGGACCAGCAGGTGGCTTGGTGGTTAAGGTGCTGGACACTCCCACATGGCCAACCATGGTTTGAGTCCCGGACCTGGTGGCTTGGTTTCTCTCTCTCTCTCCCTCTCTCTCTCTCTCTGTCCATCTCTGGTAAAATTAAAAACAAATGAATGAATAAATAAAATTAAATAAAAATATCTGAAAAATGTACCTTCTAAGATAAACAAATATAATAAATGTGGTATGGAATCTTTAACCCATAGCTTCTTTCCCTTAGCTTCTAAAAAACAACCTGTAAAACGTATAGTAGTTGCATCTGTGCATATTGTCAACAGTGATTTCTTTTCCCCCCTTTTTTTTTTAACACAGATTTTTGCTATAGGGCACGTGTGCTTGCCAGAGAGACAGAATGAAAGAAATCACCCCTAGGGGGATTACCATGCTGCAATTCCTTCTCCTCCACTCTCCTCTCAAGATTTTAGGCACGCACAAACATGCACCAGGCAGGAGTTTCAAGTCACCAGGTCCAGGATTTGAAGCACAGTCGACCATGTGGGAATCCAGAACCATAACCATTATGCCACCTGCTCGCCCTGAACAGTGATTTTGATGTGCTATACGATAATTCTAGAACTTTTTAGTTTTTAGCCATTCACTGGCCACGCATTGATTAATATTAATCTAAAATTCTGGTAAGACATAAGATGGTGGAAAAGTATAGACCTGGGAGGCAGAAACGTGTGCAAATTATAGCCCTACCATGTGACCTTGAGTCATTTGTAAAATGGGAACTTAGTGTAAATAAGGCCAAAAGCAATTCTATAAATTCTTTACCTATGTCTCTTTTTCACCAAACTGAGAAAACTTGTGGACATAAACCACACCTTTCATATTTGTATTCCTAATATAAATGTCTAACCCGTAACAGGTACTATGCAAAAAAGTCTGCTGAATGAAAGCAATCAAGGCAAAACCAACTAGAAGAACAATTTATAAAACATATTTTAAATATTAGATAGCAATCATAAAACACTAAGGAGATTTAGAAAATAAAATATATTTCAATCATGAATTGACCAAGTACCAGAGGCCTAATAGCTAAGTAGACGGTTGCTAACTTATAGTTCCTAATCTGTAAAAAGACTGAGAAAGAGGTGATGATGATACTTGAGCTAATTTTAACATTTTAAAACAGACCATGGAAACTATTTACCCATGGTAATATGGTGGGCCAAATCACTATGTTTCTTCTTTTTTGCTCAGAAAAATATTAGCTCAGTAGGGTAATATTTGTACATTATACTGATAAGATGCTCTGACAGCAATTAAATAGCATTTTGAATAATAAGTGCTCTTGTTTTATATACCCCCACACACACAATTAAATAAGATTTAGACAAGAGCAAAAGAAAAAAAAAATGTCAACGAGCAGAATATTAGGCTGAACTGAAATAAATCAAAGACAGTTATTATTAGAAAACCCTTGCTTACTCCTACCCACCATACTTATGGACTGACTCTTCTAAATAGACCTACCAGTTATTCTAGTTTAACAAACTGACATGTAAGCATAGTCATTTACAATGGAAAATTTACCTCTCGAACTTCGTCGTCTTCTTCATTAGTATTTTTTTGTCTGCTTTCTCTAAAACGACGTACCTAGATCATAGCAGAGGAAATTACAAACGCGTTGCTTACTCCAGATAGCAAACACAGAACATGCTATAATTTATTAAGAAATGCTTTCTACTATTACATAAAACTTGGAAATTCATACTTTGTCTCACAAAAGTTCAAAGAAATCATATTCTTCCAGTAACTTACATTAAAATTTAAGAAATGGGGGGAACCAGCAGTTAGCATAATGGCTATGTCGCTGGACTCCCACGTAGTCGACTGCGGTTCGCATCCCGGACCCGGTGACTTAAAACTCACGCCGGGCGCGTGTGCGTGCGTGCCCAAGATCCCGAGAGGAGAATGGAGGAGAAGGGATTGCGGCGTGACCATCCCCCCTGGGGGGGTGATTTCTCGCTTTCTGTCTCTATGTCTCTCTCTGTCTCTATGTCTGTCTGTCGAGCGCACGCGCCCTATAGCGAAAACCTCTCCAAAAAAAAAAAAAAAAATTTAAGAAATGTAGCCTGAAAACAAAACAAAACAAACACTGACCTTAGGCAAAATTTTTATTACCTGCTGCCAAAATGTTCCAAGTCACTGAAAAATGATCTAACAGACTGCAAAGGAAAAAAATTCTTGTATCCTATGGGCATTATGCTTCAGTAGCACAGTTAAAAACAAAAACCTCCCTTGTACTTACAAGGCTTGAGATATTTATCACATTGTTCAAATCGCTCTTATGCCCCTGCTACAAGAAATCCTAAAGGCTCTCTGAATGGTGTCTGAAGTGAGTAGGCCCCTAAAGACCCGCTTCTATCAATAGTCAACTCACTACTCACTGTCTGCTGACCATGGTCCTGGTATGGAGCAAGAGGGGTACTAGAGACTGTCTTTTATAGTTCTTCTCACAAAGCTCTTCCAGTTACGTAGTTACAAATAAGCTCACTTATTCAATCATCTATCCAGCACACATACACTGAGAACACTGTTATGATTCAGAAGGGGGGTGGTAGGAGAATTCAGGAATGATCATTTTATAGGGAAATGACATCGTGTGTAACAGTGCTGTAGGTGGTATGCAGCGCACCACAAGTGCTACGTCATTCCCAGAAGAGAAATGAGAGCCAGAGTGAAAACACTGAGCAGGCACGATGAGTCAGGCAGTACTCTGAGGACTTTCTAGGTATTACTAATTCTTTTATCCTCACCACAACCTTGAAGGAGATTCTATTATTATCTTCATTATAACAGATGAGGAAACTGAGGTGCGGAGAGGTTAGATGAATTGCTGATGCGTACACAGCAAATAAAGCTTCTGATTTTGAACAGAGGTGGTTTGGGCAGTCCATATTCCTCGCCAACATGCTATACACATAACTTAAACACACACAGAGACACACACAGTACCTCAGGAGTCATGATGTCACTCCAGGTGGACATGGTCATACTTTCTTTTTGACACTTACCTGAGAAATCTACCCATACTACACATTAACAATTCCAACACATCCAAAGTCATAGAGTGAATGACTTTAGACTGCTCTACCTCTGGAAGTACTTGGCACTGAATAATATCAGTTTACACATTGGCATCATAAGTTTTCAAGAGAACCATGTTAACTAAAAAGCACTAAAATGAAAGCCACAGAGAATGAGTTTTTAAAATAATGTTCCTTTGGGACTAGCAGACAGTGTAATGGTTACGCTGCTGGACTCCCACGTAGTCAACCACAATTCGAGTCCTGGACCTGGCAGCATAAAACTCATGCTGGGTGCATGTACATACATGCCCAAAATCCTGAGAGGAGGATGGAGGAGAAAGAATTGAGGCATGGCCTTTCCCCGAGGAGGGGGGTGATTTCTCACTTTCTGTCTCTCTGGCCAGCACCTGTGCCCTACAGAAAAAAACCTCTAAAAAATAAATAAATTTTGAAAAATAAACAAAATGTTGTTTTGTTCTTCTCCTTAGGAGTAATTTGGAAAATACAAAAAAATTCATTCCCCTATAATCCAATTACCTGAACATAATTGTTGATAACATATTTGAACTATTTTCTTTATTTACATGTGTACATACGTTTGTATATAAAATTAAAAGGTAAGGATTATGTTGTACACAGTTTTGTATCTTTGGGAATCTTTTCCTGCTTCACAGTATATTGGAAATATTTTTCCATGTTCTCTAAAAATGTAATTTCTTTTTTTTTCAGAGAGGTTTTTGACATAGGGTGTGTACATTCACCAGAAAGACAGAGACAGAAGCGAGAAATCACCCCCCGGGGGGACAGCCACAATCCCTTCTCCTCTATTCTCCTCTGGGGATCTTGAGCATGCATGCACACGTGCCCAGTCTGAGTTTAAGCCACCAGATCTGGGACTTGAACCATGGTCAACTACATGGGAATCCAGCAACATAGCCATTATGTCAACTGCTAGTCCCTAAAAATGTAATTTTTAATAGCTGCACAGAATTACATATTGTGTATGTGCCAAAACTGACTGTACCAAATGATTTCCAATTATGCCCCACTGTGGCTAACACTAAGATAAATTACTCCATACACAAATCTCTAACTCACTATTTTCTTGGAAAAAATTTCCAAGGCTGAGTTAAAGGCTAAATCTTCCTAAGTCTCTTATACACACTGCCAAAATGCTTTTCAGTCAAACTGTTCTAATCTAATGTAATACTCCTAACAGCAGTGTATTAAACATCACTTTCCTCAAATTGCTGCCAATTTGACAAATAAAAAAACACATTTGAGTTTTTTTATTATTCTAAGCTAAACACCATTTTCATTTGTTTATTAGCCATTTATATTTCATGAACCACCTATTCATGTCTTTTGTTCATTATTCTATTGAAATGTCTAATTTTAAAATTTGCATAAGTTCCTTAACATTACTTTAATAATACTGACCTTTTTCCTGCCCACATACAAATATTTTCTCCATGTCAATACTTTTCATTTTGTAACTTGACAATTTGACATGCAAACATTTAAAATTCTATGCAGTCAAACCTAAAGATTAGCTTTTCATCAGCGCCAGCAGGTGGCATACTGGTTACGGCACTGGACTCCGACATGGCCCACAACAGTTTGAGTCCTGGATCTGGCAGCTTGAAAAATCATGTCCAGTGTGTCTGTGTGTGTGCCCAAAATCCCAGAAGGAGAGTGAAGAAGGAGATAGCAGCATGGACATCCCCTGGGGGGGGGTGGTGGTGGGGGGGGTGTGTTGATTTCTCACCCTTCTCTATCTCTCTCCAACAAGAGCATGTGCCCTATGGCAAAAACAAAAACAAAAAAGAGATTTTCATCTGTGATTCTTCTACTGTTTTTAATATTTAAGAGAATGCATTTTCCAGATGAAATTCCCAATAAAAACTTATTTAAAATTTGAAATAAGCAGGAATTTTTATTCTGTAAGATTAATTTTAAAGCATTTTCAGAATCTTCAAGAAGAGGTATTATCTATGAGGAACAAAATCAATGCTTATTTGGGACCAACTATAAGAAAAGACTCTATTCTAGGCATCTTCTAGACATTTCCTAATTTAATTCTCATTTTATTATTTCTGTCTTATAGATGAGAAAACAAAACAATCAGAGATGTTAGGTAGTGGTTTAACATGTAAAAAAACAAAAAAATCTCAGATCTACTCTTAAGGAAACACCACCTAAACAGACTTAGACACCCAAACTAGTTATTCACCTCTTCATCGATTTTATCTTCTAGGGCATCAATATGACGTTCCTTAAGAAATCGCTGTGTTTTTTCCAATTGGTATTTCACTAATTCCTCGATGGCGTCTTTCTCTTCCTTGTCCACAAATTCTTGTACTGCTTCTCCCATCCCTCTTTCAGTCAGCAGTGAGAGCTGCACATTCTGTAAGAGAGAAAGAAATTACTGAATGCAAAAATTCTATCTATTCCTTATAAAATGATTATGTATCAGCAAGGTAACTTACAGAATAATGTTATCAGGAAAAAAGGACAACAACATGAACTAGTCATTGAAAGGGAAAAAAAAAACTCAAAATGATGTCCAGTATGTAAGCCACTAATAAACATTAGGGGCCAGAAAAAGCAAAATCAAACCAAGGGAAGAGGGGAGAGTACAACACAAGTGAAAATGCAGGGACCTAAGTGGCTGGAAAAGAGAGTCCAAAAATGGCAGCTGACTGATTCATGGACATTAGGTAAAACAGTGACATTAGGTTAAACAGGGGGATGTAGAATAATGGCCCCTAAATAAAGGTCCACATCTTAATCTCTGGGACCTGTGAACATGTTAAGTGGCAAAGGGAAATTAAGGCTGCAGATTCTATGAAGATTGCTAACCAGCTGACTGTAAAACAGGGAAACCACTGGGGACTCTCAGGTGGGCCCACAGTAATCACAGGCTCCTAAAAGACGCCAGAGAAGGAGCCAGAGGGAGAGAGAACTGCAGGAAAATGGCCAGAGAGAAACAACACTGTTGGCTTTGAAGATGAAAGAAAGAAGGGTATCAAAGGCCTAGAAATGTGCACCTCTAGAAGCTGGAGAAGGTAAGGAAATGGATTTTCCTTTATGGCCTCCACAAAGGAATACAGCCATCCCACACCTTGATTTCAGTACAAGGAGACCTATGTCAAGTTTCTGAGCTACAGTCTATAAGAAAATAGATGCCGCAAAAGCATCTGTGTTAAATGTGTTGTTTTAAACCACTAAGTTTGTGGACATTTGTTTTAGCAGCAAATGGAAACTATTAATAATACAATCAGAGGATTTTAGAATGGCATGTAGGTTGGAATGGCTTCACCATCACATAGCTGTATTTGTAAAGTAACTGTGAAACTACATCCAAATGCAAGATAATTAAGACTTTTATAGTGGAGATAAAAAGAAACAGGATAACATCAATAGTAACAGCCATGGGATCAGCAGATGGTGTAGTGGTTACATTGTTGGATTCCCACATGACCAACCTTGGTTCCAGTCCCAGATACAGTGGTTTGAAAATCACCCTAGGTACATATACATGCATGCCCAAGTTCCTTGGAGGAGAATAGAGAAGGGACTGTGGTATGGCCACCTTCCCCCCCGGGGGGAGGGGGTCCCTCACTTTCCCTCTCACAGTCTTTGTCTGGCAACTTAAGATAAAAACCTCTTTAAAAAAAAAAAAAAAGTAACAGCCTAATGTTGTTAATGGGGCCAGTTGGTGGTGTAGTAGTTAAGACACTATACTCCCACGTGGTCAACTATGGTTCAAGTCCTGGACCAGTGGCTTGAAACTCACACTGGGTACATGTGTGTGCATGCCCAAAATCTGGAGAGGAGAATGGAGAAGGGACTACAGCATGGCCATCCCCATGGGGGATGATTTCTTGCTTTCTGCCTCTCTTTCTCTTTCTTTCTCTCCAGAAAGCACACATGCCCTATAGCAAAAATCTACCCCTGCAAATAATAATCATAATCATGCTATTAATAACGAACATGTAATAAGCACTGATTTTTCTTGATGTGCAGTAACCAGAAATGAATGTGATTAACTGACACCCTATTACTTTATAGAAACATTGTGATGATTCATTTTATTTAACCACGCAATTATACAGATCTTAAATTAAAATACGTTATAAGATAGCTAATACTAAAAATGTGAACTGTAAAAGTTACCTTCTCTGCAGTTTGAAAATACTGTTTTACAAGGTCTTCTACCCTTAGAGTTGTTCCCTCTGAAGAAGGTTTTGGGATAAGCTTCCCAAAGTTGATCTCTTCTCCTAGAAAAAAGAAGTCCATCAAAAAATAGTACCTCCATTATAATGTTAAAGTAGCCAAACTCAATACAAAGGGGGTACGGCCAAACTTTATCAACTGCCACCTTGCTCAAAATGGTAAACTTTGAGGGAAAAAACAAGCCATTTTGTTTAGTCTTCACGCCCAGACAGCACTTCTTTTCCACACCTCCAAAGTAATATGTCTCTCATAGATGTTTTCAAAGGGTGGTCCACAGACTTCTAAGGGGCCCCAAGACCCTTTCAGGAGATCAACAGAGTTAAAACTATTTCCTTCCTTTTTTATTTTTGTAGACCTTTTTGCCTCAGGGCACATGCACTCGCCAGAGAGAGAGATATGGTGAGAGGGAAAGTGAGAAATCACCCCTCAGAGGAAATGGCCACACCGCAATCCCTTCTCCTCCCAGGATCTTGGGCATGCACGCACATGCACCTAGTGTGAGTTTCAAGCCACAACGTCTAGGACTCAAATGTGGTGGGCCATGTGGGACTCCAGCGATGTAACCAATATGCCATCTGCTGGCCCCCAAAACTATTTTCATAAAAATACTAAGGCCCAATAGTGGTCGCACTGTTGTAGTGTAACACCTTGCAATGCTGGAAGCCATATGGAAGATTGGGGCTTGGTTCCTGGGCTGACCCATACATAATGTGTACATGTGAATGTGCCCATGATCCTAGCTGGCTGTGGGGAGGATCTTAGTGTGAGAGGGTAATTGTCTTTCTCTTTCTCTCTCTCTCCCCCTCTCAAGAAATAAACAAATTGTAAAAAAAAAAAAAAGTAATACTAAAACATCATTTGCCTGTTTCACTTCACCTTATCAACATTTGCATTAATTATACAAAAGCAATCATGGGCAAAACTGTTGGTGGCTTGGGATGAGTTGAGATAGTGGCACAAAACTCTGCTAGTACAATAGTCAACACCCATATTCACAGTTCAAAATGAAATGAGTACTTTCACTCACAAATGTCCTTGGCAAAACAGTGAAATTTGTTCATTTAATTGAATCTCAACCCTTGGGCATGTATCTTTTTAACACTCTGTGAGACAAGTGGGAAGAACAGTAGGCTGAGAGCACCTCTACCACACTCCTGGGCTGGATGATTCAAAACACAGCAGGCAGAGAGCAGAAGCAGTGCTGGAAAGGAGGAAGAAAACACTGGGTGCTATGCTTGCTCTCTGACAGGTAAATGAGTGTGAAGTGTTAAAAACACAACGATGATGACACAAGATAGGGTCCCCGCCCATAAGAATGAGTAACTACAATACAAGGTGGTGATACAGCATATGACACAAGGAGAAAAATAAATAAATAATCCTTCTCAAACAAAGCCAAAGATCATGTGTAGCTATCTAATGCAGGTATCATTTGAATCAAGAGATCCAGAATGAATGACATTCACTAAGCAAAAAAGGAAAAAGAACATTTCAGACAGAAAAGTAAATACAAAATCTAGAAGAAGAAGGAGCACAAAATTCACTGGGTCTCTCACCAAGGGATGAGGATAAGAGAACAAAAATCTTTTTTTTTTTTTAATTTCAAGGCAAGCGAGTTAATATTACTTCATAAATATGAATGCCACATTTTATTATGCCAGACACTGTGTTAAGACTATTTACACACAGAAATGGTCCGTTGACCCTCACCACAATCCTATGAGGCTGGCACAGTAATCATCCCGATTTTACAGAAAACGGAACAGCACAGAGGTTACGTACAGGCAGCCCGCCATAAGTGCAGGCTCCGCATCTGGAGATTTGACCAATGACAGATCAAAATCATCTGGGCGAAAATAATAAAATGACAATACAATAATGAAAAATAATCTAAGTGGGGAGCCAGCAGGTAGCTTGGAGATCAAGCCAGCTCGATCCCACAGGGTTGACTACACAGTTTGAGTCCTGGACCCAATGGCTTGAAAATCATGCCTGGTGAATGTGCATGTATGCCCAAAATCCTCGGAGGAGAATAGAGAAGAAGGAATTGTGGCATGCCATTTCCCCCTAGGGTGTGGTTTCTTACTTTCCTTCTCTCTCTCCCTGGCCCCTGCAAGCACACACGCACCAATAGCAAAACTTAAGAAACAAAAAAAGGTAGGGGGAACAACATAGTATAACAACTATACACACAACATTTACATTATATTAGAGATTATGAGTAAGCTAGAAATGATTTAAAGAACAGTGTATGAGAAGATATGCATAGCTTATATACAAATACCACACCATTTTATAGAAGGGACTTGAGCATCTATGAATTTGGGTATGTCTGGGGGAAGTCCTGCAACCAATCTCGTATGGATACCAACTGACCACTGTAATGTGCACAAGGTTACACATGTAGTTAAGTAGCAGAGGTGGCCACAACAGAAATACTTTCTATAAAACACATAAAAGTGCTGTTATTTCCATTGAGCAATATATGTTTAAACAAAAAAAGGAACATCAGAACAAAATTCGCTATGGATGAAACACAGGTAAAAAAGGTAATAGTGGTGTATTCTGTTTTCTAATTTATGATTGCTACATCCATACCATTTCAAGGAACTGGTAAGGATGCACAATTAAAGTAAAGCATTATCAAAATGAAACTAATTAAAATTCATAGAATCAAATATAATTCTTTTATATGGATTTTAAAATTTATTTTATTTCATTCCTTCATATGAGAGTTTCATTTAAATATCTGATTATTTCAGGTTGAATTCATAGCATACCCAATTTATAACCATAATTTGAAATTAAAATAAAAGCTCATTAAATTTAAGCAAATAAAAACCAAAGTAGGTTACTTGTTAAGGGTCATATGAGGGCTGGCCAGTAGCATGGTGGTTAAGGCACTGGACTCCCACATGGCTGACCACAGTTCGAGTCTCGGACCTGGTGCCTTGCTTTCTCACTTTCCTCTTTTCTCTCTCTCTTTGTCCCTCTCTGGTCAAACTGAAAAATAAGTAATATCAAATAAAATAAAATAAATAATTCTTTAAAAAGAAAAAAAAAGAACGGCCATATGTCTCTATAAAATTTCTGACTCAATTGCTGTAAGGAGAAGAGCCTCTACAATTTAACATGATCAATATTTCTTATGAATAAACATTACTTCAATCAAATAGTTTTATAAATGCTAAAAAAGGAACAATTAGGTTTCATAAACTTTTAAAAAATAATTTCATTTATTATTATTATTTTTTCTTAATTTGCTATAGGGCACATGTACTCATCAGAGAGAGACAGAGAGAGTGAGAAAGCAAGCCACCAGGTCCAGGACTCCAGCTGCAGTCAGCCACATGGGAGTCCAGTGCCTTAACTACTATGTCACCTGCTGGCCCCAAGAACATCTTTTTTTAATGTGTGAAAATAACGAGCTTACCCATTTTTTCCTTTTGTTCTTTACGCCTGAAAAAATGGATAACATCTTTTGGATTAGCTACCCGATCCACAAATTTCTGGCTAAAGCGAAGAATATTGAAAGGTTCAAAACCTCCAGTATAGTCCACCTAGAAATACAAAATAACCTATGAAGAACTGGAAACAACTTGCCAATTTTTAAGAAATACATTCATCCCTCAGTATCTATAGTACTTATGTTAAATACTTTTAAATAATACAACTTAAAGATCAGATGGCATTATAATACTTATCCTACTAGAAAATAATACTTGCAAGGTTTATGAGCTTAAGTAAAATACTTTGTTCAATGGAATCAAGATATAGCAAGAACTTCCACAATATTGAAATGATTACATTTCCCCATGACAACACAAATAATCTAGTTACCTACTAGAGTACAATATGAAAAGAAGATGACCCAGCAGCTTGTGCACATGGCCAAAATCCTCAGAGGAGAATGAAGGAGAAGTGATTGCACTGTGGCCATCACCTCAGGGAATGATTTCTTACTTTCTCTCTCTCTGTCTCTCTGTGAGTACACATGTCCTCTGACAAAAATCTTAAAAAAAAAAAAAAAAAAAAAAAAAGTTGACAGACCAACGTATAAATAGTCAACTGCAAGCAGAATGTGAATGGTGTTCTAGAGGTCTATACAAAGTAGAATGAGGACACAAAGGAAGAAGGATAAACTCTGAGGGGAGGTCAAGAAAGGCTTCTTTGAAGAGGGAGGATTTAGGCAGGTATAGAAGGAGATATAAAGATAGTAGAAAGAATGAACATTCCAGGCAGTAGGATTAGCATGGCAAAGGTTTGAGGAAAACAAATTCCACTGGGCCCAAGGAACAGTAATTGTTAATTCAATATGACTGGAGCTTAGGATGTGCTGGCAGGAAGAGTAAGAAGCCAAAAACACTGCTTTAGACCAGATGATATAGACTCCTGAGTGCTATCCTAAAAGTTTAGACTTGTTTCTATTACTATTGGTCATTAAATTATTTTCAACAAGACAGACAAGCCAGATGATGGGTTATTTTTTTAGAGGTTTTTGCCTAAGGCCATGTGTGCTCACTGGAGAGAGAGACCGAGACAGAGACAGAGATAGAGAGAGGGAAAGTCAGAAATCACTCCCCAGGGGGGATGGCCATGCTGCAATCCCTTCTCCCCCACTCTCCTTCTGGGATCTTGGGCGTGAATGCACACATGCCTGGCGTGAATTTTAAGCTACCAGGTCCAGAACTCTAACTGCATTTGGCCATGTGAGAGTTCAGCAACGTAACTGCTATGCCATCTGCTGGCTCCCAGATTGTGTTTTACAAAGATCACTCTGGTGTTAGTGTGGAGCAAAGGGTAGTGGTGGGGATGGGGGAAATCTAGAGGCACAGTCCAGGTAGGATGCTGTGGCTACAGGCCAGAAAGTGATATGGACCCAATGATGGCAGGATAAAGAAAAGGGACCAGACTACTCACTGTCACCAGACATTATTTAATTCATTTGGATCTCATAAATCTGTGACATATGAACCAAGGGGCAATAGATCCAGTTGTTTAAGGTAATACCACCAGTGTTAGACTACAATCAAACCCAAGTAGTCTGACTCTAGACTGCATTTTATCCCCGCACATTCTACATCTCAGGGCTTCACGAAGTTCTCGGAAATTTTGCTAAAATGCACTGGGGCCAGCAGGTGGAGTGGTGGTTGAAGGTGCTGGATTCCCACATGGCCAAACGTGGTTCGAGTCCTGGACCTAGCAGCTTGCTTTCTCACTTTCCCTTTCTCTCTCTGTCTCTATCTCGTCAAATTAAACAATAATAACAACAACAAATGGAATTAAATAAATAAATAATTCTTTAAAAAAACATAAAAATAAAATGCACTGGGTCCCATGTGGGGCCTGAGATTCCACACATTGAATGATTTCCTAGATGGAGCCAATACTACTTTAGTACTAGGGTTTAGGGGATCCCTAGATATACAGATTAACAAAAAAAGTCTAAAAAAAGGTTTGGAAGTCATGACTCCTAAATGGCGGTTGTTAAAACCTATGCCTAGACAGAAAAAAGGGTTAACTAAGAGAGAAAGCGATAAAGATAACTAGGAAAAGACCAGCAGATGGTGTAATCATTATATCACCAGATTACCACATAGTCGCGACCACAGTTCAAGTCTTGGACCCGGTAGCCTAAAACACATGCCAGGCACGTGTGCGTGCATGCCCAAGATCCCAACAGGAGAATGAAGAAGGCACTGTGGTGTGGCCATCCCCCCTAGGGGGTGATTTCTTGCTTTCTGTCTCTCCGGCAAGTACATGTGCCCTATAGCAAGAATCTCTCTAAAAAAAAAAAAGGTAACTCAGAAAATATCAGAGTGATTCAGACAGATTAAAAAAAGATCTACTGGATTTGACAACTGAAGATCATCTTTCTGACTTGATATGGTGAGGCTGGAGCCTTGGTTACAGTGGACTGCAGAATGGAATGTCAGAAGAGGAACAGAGGCCATATATTTCAAGGGGCTTGGAAGAGAATAAGAAAGGGTAGAAGCTAAGAGAAGGGAAAAACACAGTAGAAAAGAAGAGGTCTGCTGTTAGTTTATATCACAATGGAAAAGATAAGTAGTTTAATAGGTACAGAAAACAAACAATAACCAAAATTAATAAATTATATATGGTAGGTTAAGAATATGTGTTACAGAAAAAAAAAAAAAAAAAGAGAAAGCAGAAGGTTAAGTGAAATCAGGTGAGATGAGAGTTGTGATATATTTTTTTGAAGAATTATTTTTATTTAACTTTATTTATTTATTTTTAATTTGATCAGGGAGGGACAGAAAGAGAGCTAGAGAGAAAGCAAGAAAGCAAGCTGCCAGATCTGGGACTTGAACTTGGTCAGCCATGTGGGAGTCCAGTGTACTTAACCACCAGGCCACCTGCCGGCCCCTGTGATCTTTTATTTCTTGGAGAGATTTTTGCTATAGGCGGCATGTGTGACCACAGAGACAGCGAGACAGAGGGACAAAAAGTGAGAAATCACCCCCCAGGGGTGATGACCATGCCGCAATCCCTTCTTCTCCATTTTCCTCTTGGGATTTTGGGTACGCACATGCATGTGCCTGCCATGAGTTTTAAGCTGACAAGTCTGGGACTCAAACCACAGCCAACTATGTAGGAGTCCAGCAACATAATCACCATGCCATCTGCTGATTCAGAGAGTTGCAATCTTAATTAGGGTCAGTGATGTGACGTGAGGTGACTTGAGGGAATGAAGAGTGTGTCAGATATGCATGAGAAAATGCAACAAGGCCATGGTGCCTGGAATGGGTAACAGGAGAGAGAGTAGTTAAAGCCAGTTATCTATAAACTATCAAAATAAATTGTTTAGAAAATGAGGGACGAGCAGTTGGCACAATGGCCATGATGCTGGACTCCCATGTAGTCAACCACGGTTCGAGTCCTGGCCCCGGTGGCTTAAACTCACACCAGGCTCATGTACGTACGTGCCCAAGATCCCAAGAAGAGAATAAATGAGAAAGGACTGCAGTGTGGCCATCCCCCCTGAGGGGAGATTTCTCGCTTTCTGCCCCTCTGTCTTTTCGGTGAGCACATGCGCCCTATAGCAAAAACCTCTCTGAAAAAATTTAAAAATGAGAAAAATAAGAATATCAAACCTATCAGAATTAAACTGTGATTAAGTCAAGTCCCTATAGCTTTTATTTTTCCCTCCAATGGTGAGTGCTCTTATTACTAAGAACTCTCCTTAAAACTTTAAAAAAAAATCCATATAAATTGTTTATTACTATACTTTGAAAATTAATAAAGGTTAATTTATATAAATAGGACTCACTCGCAGTCGTATAAGAGGCTTCTCTGGCTGTCGAGCATTTCCTAGACGTTCCCGTTCAGCATTTTCAAGCATTTCTTCAATCTCAAAATAAAAATAAAGATTAAAAAAAAGAAGTATAAAGTTTAGTTTAAATTGGTTAAATATTGTAGCTTACATTCCTACCATAGGAATTTTCCTGAACTACATGATCATCTTGGTCATTTACTAAATCTTCTTACAATGCTCCCATTAATACCAATCTTTAATGTTTTTCATATAAGGTCCAAATATGATCATTTGCAATATCTGAAATAAAAACTTAAAATATTACTCCGGCTCCAGTTTTCTACTCACGGTTCACTATGGTTTCCCTCATCTTACCGACTTAAATGCAAATAAATCCAGGTTTTCCAGTCATATAATCTATAGGAAAGTGACCAGAATATTTAGAGAACTACAAAGAATCTTAGATTATTTATCTTGGAAAAGTTCAAGCTAAAAGAAGATCAATGTCTGCAAATACCTGCTATAACACAATGAGTGTATAAAATCTTAGACTTGAAAGAGATCTGAGGACAAAACTCTTATTCTATATAGTTCCTGAGGAAAGAACCAAGTTACAAGGAAGTGGTATTAGAATTCACTTTCAGATGGCCAATTTCATAGTTGAATAACTACAGCTATTAGAACATTCTTGCATTGGAATTAAAATCTGCCTCCTTATAACTTGGTTCTAACCCCAGGAACAAGGCAGAAGAATTATTTTATCCTCACATTTCCAAGTCTAAGGCTTTATAATCATTAAACTACCTAGAACAGGTGGCATAGTGGTTAAGGCACTGAACTCCCACGTGGTCAATAGCAGTTCAAGTCCCAAAGCTGGTGGCTTGAAACTCATGCCAGGCTTGTGTGTGTGTGTGCACGCCCAAAATCCTGAGAGGAGAATGGAGGAGAAGGAACTGCGATGTGGTTATCCCCCTAGGGGGTGACTTCTGGCCTTCTGTCTCACGAGTGAGCACAAGCGCCCTATAGCAAAAAACTCTCCAAAAAAAAGGGCAAAAAACTACTTAGAAAAATAATGCAGTCCAACAGAACTTTCTATGATAATTTTTTTTCCCCTGAGGTATTCCACATGGTTGCCATAAGCCACATGTGCATATAAAACACTAGAAATGTGGCTACAAGTAAAGAACTAAATTTTTAATTTGGTTTTAATTAATTACATGTAAACAGTCACATGAGCTAGTGACTACTACCTTGGACACCACAGATCTACAAGAATATGCTCTCCTAGATCAATTCTTTAAATTCAACAAGCATTTAAAGAGGTACTTTTGCCAGGTACTAGGATCAAGTGCTAAAGTAGAAAAGAAATGGGCCCCATCTTCGAAGAGTTATTATTTACACGCCGACTCAATGCATGTAAATAATAAATAAGCGCATAAATGTTCACGTACACAGAGAACAGCGATAACAGAAAATTATGTGCACACATGGGTTTTTAAATGAACCTCCATTACTTGTACATCACCGGCATCTACTTTCTTCTTGGGATTCATGCCACGATTCAAAGTACAATTGATTTAGATGGAGTGGATTCAGCACATCTTAACTACAGATGATTCTGCCACCAAGGGGATAATTGGCAAGGCCTGGAAACAATTTGATTGTCATTGCTTCAGGGAAAAAATGCTACTTGAACCTAGTGGATGTAAGCCAGGGAGGATACTGCTAAACATCTTACAATGCACAGAAAAGCATCCCACAACAAAGAAATATAAAGCCCAAAATGTCAACTGAGCCATGGTTGAGAAACTCTGAGTGAGTTCAGGGAAAGGCACATGACTCACGCCTTGAAGCAATCAATACAAATCAATCAATATGTTTTCCATCTCCCTGACTTCAGAGATTGGGTTTAGGGATGTGTAATGATCTCAGCTTAATGAAACTCAATGCTAGGGCGCTCAATGCTATTTGGAACTACTATGGAAAATAATTCTTTCAGATGTGAAGATAATGTAAGTCTGTGGGCCACCATGTGAAAATGTCTTCTTTATGGTGAAGCTTAACAAAGAAACTACCAGAGTGCATGACAGAGTACTGGACACAAACACAGAAAAGAAAAGCACAATCTTAATTTAATTTTGAGTTTCTGGAGTCAGGCATCTTAAAACCAGCATGCTCTTAAACTTTTTAGTTATGTGAACTACACACTGCTTGAAAAGTTGTGACCCTGGATGAATTACTTTATCTAAGACTCAGTTTCTTGTATGTAAAATACGAACCATATAACCGACACAGCCATAGCATTGCTGAGTAGGTTAGATGCAAAGTATCGTCAACGGTGCACAGTAAACCTAACAGCAGATACGAGTAGTGGTCAGTGTTAGCGATCATAATTATCATTAACATTCTATCATACATTATTCTTATGAGAATAAAATATAAAGTAAAAAAGCTGGCACTGAGTGAGAACTGAGTGTCAGTAATTAATGTCATTAAGCTGTCAACTTAGATATTATTAAATGTATTCACCCAACTTCAATAGTGGCTTCAGAATATCTATAGAAGGTGTAGGGATGACAATCTGCATAGAAAGGGGAATATGGAACTTATGCAGAAGCTGGGAGGTAACTGTCAGGGTCAAATGGATGCCCAGTGGGGATTGCTGGAGAGGTTAAGACTTTCTACAAACACTACAATACCTTCCCATTCCCCGAAGTCACTGCTCAGTTTCATAAATAAAATAAACAAATTATCAAATCAGGATAAAAAATGAGAAAATATTATGTATATGCGTTTGAAAAGGAGCAAAGGAACTGAGATGGGCATAGTTGAAGTTTCTTTTTATCTGCATTCCTCCAACTCAGTGACTTGAAATAAAAAAATCTCTGGAACAACCAACCTCTTTTGTTAAAGAATTATTTTAATTTATTCATTATTATTTTTTAAATTTGACCAGAAAGATAGAGAGATAGAGACAGAAAGGGAAAGTGAGAAAGCTAGCTACCAGGTCTGGGACTCGAACTGTGGTCAACTATGTGGGGTCGAGCACCTTAACCACCATGCCACCTGCCAGTCAGTCCCATGACTAACCTCTTTTACTGAACATTGGTGTTTCCTCATAGACTTCATGAGAGTATAACCAGTACCTAGTCTTCCTTTTACTCCACTGCATTATTAAATTGAAGATCAATAATTTCTTAACTAAAGTAGGTCTCATTGACTTTAAAAGAATTACCTTCTCTAAACAGAAGCTCTGTATGACTTGGGTTACTTTAGGATTATCTGGGTTAAAAATGTCTGGATGATTAGCCAGAACAACATCTTCCATGAAAAACTGCCGCACTGTGTGAAGAGGAATTCTCTGCATGTTCATCTTCCTCCCTTTAATACGCAGCAAACCAACATGTCTGCAATGGAGAGAAGTGAAAGCCTAGTCACAAAGAAAATTTCCTTAGGAAATTGTGCACATTGAAGCGATTATATTCTAACTTAAGTTTCTATAAGATATGTCTTTATAAAATCATACCCCTAGAAACAAATGTTTTTGGCAATCTAATCTAAATATTGTCACAGGAAGAAACGATCAACATTCTCTCTCAGAATAAAATCCATTCGACTATCATTTCTCCTATCTGAACAAACATACAGTCTTGTAAAGAGAGATATTACAATAAGTACAATAAAATGCTATCAGGATTACGATAGTAGCATAGATCAAATACATTATTAAATGTATATCTACTGTGTGTGTGTGTGTGTGTGTGTGTGTGTGTGTGTGTATACACACATACATAAAATGAATCAGCAGTGGAACCATACAGGGAAAAAAAACAACAAACATACATCCCACTACCACATTCTTTAAACCTACTATCATCACCATAATAATCAGAAATTGAATAGATTCAAATGGTAAAACCCACTATAAAAATTGAGTTTAACCACTGTTAACTACTTTTTTTGGTCATACCATTCCCAAAAGAAATGAGAAATGTTATAATATTACATTTATAACAATAATAATGGTAATTTTTAAATCCTCAATTAAATCATTTGACGAGAATCTGAGTATAAATAGATCTTGTGTAGTTAGTAAATATCATCTACAACATCTAGCTCTGAAATTGAATGAATAATGATGTTAGTCTTGAATCTGCCTAATGAGCAAAAAAATCATTAACACCAATTGGATGTTCTCTTGTTGAAAAAGGTTTAAATTCTGGGAAAATGGTAAGACTACATAGGTTAATAAACCTGATGTATAAATAACAATACTACCCGTACCTTGAACCTGTGGGATGATTAGTATATTATTACAGCATGGATTTTTCAGCAATTAATTCAACTGCTCCAGCCTAAATGGCATAGACCATAAGGTACTAGACAGTTGGCTACATGGCCAACTGCAGGTTCAGATTCCTGGGTTGGCCTGAAAGCAGGCTGCACGCAAACAGGCACCCAAGATCCTGAGGAGCTAGAGGACTGAGAAAGAGAACTGTGATGTGAAGAGACACTGTTGCAGGTGTTCTCTCTCTCTCTCTGATGCACGCCCACTATTATTAAAAAAAATTTAAATATAAATGTAAATGAATTTTAAAAAGGACAATTGTTTCAGAATATGTAACGATTACTCACTTCTTTACAGTTTCTCCTGGGGAAAGAGAGGTAACTACCGAACTTCCAGGTTGTGATATATAAAAGAGCTGTTGTTCATTTTTGGTTGGAGCTATTTTACACTCATGTTCATGGCCCCAGATAACGAGATCAATGAAGTCATCCAAAAACTGTTCTGGAATGAAGTTGGTACTTCCATGTTTACTCCTATACCAAGATTTGAAAAAATAAGTAACATATAAATTCAGTGATATGAAAAATTTTCATATTAAGTCTATACAGTTCTTCCTCTATTCACTACAGGCTTATTACATTCTGCTATATACCAGAAACTGTAAGGTACTGAAAATACAAAGATAATATCTAATTCCTATCCTTGAGGAATTTACAAACCTACACGACACAGACAAGTAGGAACCTTGAAAGAAAAATGAACAATTCCACATTTAGATGAAGATCACAAAAGGCTTCATCAAGAAAGGACTCCTTTGGTCAAGTCAAAAAAGCATGAGCTCTATCAACAGCAAAAACTTACAAATTTATATACAAAAAAAAATAAAAAGAAATAAAAAGAATACACAAAATGAAAGTGAGGTAACTCTAAAGGTGTCCAATAATTTTTTGACAATATCTATTTGTTTCACTGATTATAAAAATAGAAAAAAGTCAATCTTACGTAAGTTTTCAAAATTAAATAATATATGAATAAGTTATGAGCAAACTGATTTTATACCTAAAGTAGTTATTATTAAAGATATGAGAATTTAAGTTAAACTATCCAGATACTTCAACATAGCATTCGCTGAGTCCAAACTAATACTCATTCATTCATCCAACAAATATTTACTGAGTGTCTATTATATGCCAGATATTCTAGGCTTCTTTTTAACACCAAAGACATAGTGAATGAAGTCCTTGCTCAAGTGGAGGAAACCAGTAATAATGTAACATATATTAAGTGTGTGTGTGTGTATTAAAAACCTGTCCAGTAGTGACAGGTACTATAAAGAAAAAGGGGGGCTGGATAGTGGCTCAATGGTAAAACACGACACTGTGACTCACATGGGAAGCTGCCACATTTATATCTGGAGACATCCCTGAGTATGCCAGACATGCAAGTGCCCTTGATCCCAGGCTGGCTAAGGCTGGGGGTAGACTGTGGCATCGAGATTTTGTTGGGGTCTCTCTCTTTGTATTTCTGTGTCTCTTGCTCAGGAAAAAAAACAATACATTCAAATAATCTTTAAAAAGGAAAGGGAAAAGTGACATGGGAGGTGATGCTACTCTACCTACCTAAGATAGCCAGGAAAGGCCTCTCTGACAAGTAACAAAGGAGTGGAGAACTGATATGAAGGATCAGTTATGCAAGGGAAGGAAGTCCTAGACTGGAGAAAAGCAGATGGCAAATGTGCTGCAGTGGGTTCAAAGACAGCAGGAGATCAGTGGAGCTAAGCAGAATGAATGCAGAGCAGATGGAAATGAAATCAGAAAAGCAGCAGGTCTGTGTATCTAGGAATGCTTTTATGTAAAAAACACATGTCTACGGTCTAAGGTTATTGCAATCCTGAAGAAAAATAGAATAACTCTCAAATATAATAGGATGCCACTGTGCCTTCATGGAGAGCTGGCTCTTTCATGGAAGAATGAGCAAAGATTATGCTAGTAGGCTGACTCTGATTTTTGACCTACAGTTGATCAAAGGATTGTGACGAAAGCTTTTACACTACATGATCCTCTTTAGCTTCAGATTCTTCTTTTGTAGCAAGAGAGCAAGAAAAAAAAAAAGAGTAGATGTATAGAAATAATTTAATAACATGTAGAAGGCTCACCCAGTGAAATTTTCACCCAGTCAGAAAATCTTCTGTTTTTAATAGCTATTATAAAAACAACAACAAAACAGTGTCTAAGAGTGTAGGGTGGGAGCCAGCAGGTGGTGTTAAGGTTGGGATGCTGGATTCCCACATGGCTGACAGCGGTTCAAGTCCCAAACTAAGCAGCTTGAAAATCATGACAAATAAATAGATAGCTAAGTAAACAAATGTTAGGGGGGAAGTGTGCAGAGTGACAAGTGAATTTAACAGAATTACAAAAGAATCACATAACCACAGTGAAGGAGGTGGGGGAGAAAGGAGGTGGGAAAAAAAGCAGCTGATAAAGAAAGTTTAGAAATTGGTGTTTTGGGACCAGAAGTTAGCGTAATGGCAATGTCACTGGACTCCCATGTAGTCAACCGCGGTTCGCGTCCTGGACCTGGTGGCTTAAAACTCACGCCGGGTGCGTGTGTGTACATGCCCAAGATCCCGAGAGGAGAACAGAGGAGAAGGAATTGCAGCGTGGCCATCCCTCCTGGGGAGTGATTTCTCACTTTCTGTCTCTCTCTGTCCGGCGAGCGCACGTGCCCTATAGCAAAAAAAAAAAAAAACAAAAAAACAAAAAAACAAAACTCCAGAAATTGGTGTTTTAACTAGGACTAAAGATTAAAACAATTTACATAAACACAGTAAGCTACTTAGGAAATTTCTCATAGGGGTATGGGTTAGCATTATTTTATATACAAAGCAGGATTTTTAAAAAAGTACATTGTATATAATATAATCCAGGCTGTTAGAGAAAGAAGTCATAAATAAGGAAAAGGGAAAGAAAAAAAATGAACCTTATAGGGCTGGTTGGGGGGCCAGTAGGTGGTGTGGTCATTAAGGGCGCTGGACTCCCCCATGGCCAACCACGGTTCAAGTCCTGTACCTGGTGGCTTGCTTTCTCACTTTCCTTCCCTCTTTCTCTCTCCCTCTCTCTCTCTTACTCTGCCCCTCTCTGGTCAAATTAAAATAAATAAAGTTAAATAAAATAATTCTTTAAAATAAAAAAAAGAATCAGCATGAACTTCAAATTGTTTTTTTTTAAACACATACATAGTTATATTATAAAATACATGTGGGCGGGGGCAGTCAGTAGCTTGGTGGTTAAGACAGCTAGATCCCACATGGCTGACTACATGGTTCAAATCCCAGATCTAGCAGCTTCAGAAACACGCTGGGTGTATGTGTGTAATCCTGAGAGGAGAATAGAGGAGAGGGGATTGTGGTATGGCCATCCCCTGAGAGGTGATTTCTCACTTCTCTCTGCCCCTTCCCCCCAGTGAGTATATGTGCCCTATAGCAAACTAAAAAAAAAAAAAAGAAAGAAAGAAAAAAGGAAGAAAGAAAGCTAGTCTAGTTATATTACGTAGATAGTCTGCAAAAGCATTTGTATATACACCAAGAGCTATATGTAAGAATGTTCACAACAGCAAGCTTTATAAAAGCAACAAACTGGAAAAAACAGGAGGGAAAGTATACCAGTAAAAATGCTTATACTTCTAAGCAACAAAATATGAATCTTAGTAACATAGTATTGAACTTAAGTCAGCTATAAAATACACAGTATGATTACAGTATGATTTTATTCAGTATGGTAAAACTAAATAAAATATCAATATGGACATACACGTAGATAAAGAAAAGCAATGAAATGACTAATTCAAAATTGAGAATGTTTCCTCCTGGGGAATAGGGAAAAGATGGAATCAGGGAAAGGGACAGGAGAATGTTCTGGTAAGGTTCCTAACTCTGCTGAGTTTAGGAATATTCATCTTATAACCAAAAAAGACTTAATGTCCTCTCCATATGCCACAAATGTCTTTTTACAGGTATTAAAACTCTCTCTCTTCATATACATATTAAAGAATAGGTATATTTAAAACATTTTCAAAATGAAAATAGGTGAGCCTAGAAACAGATCTGGGGAACCCCAACACTTGGCTCAAAATTTTTTAGAGAATACTCTTACCTGTTTTGATGAATCACAAATAAGTTAAACCAAGAGTTTTCATCTTCTTTTGGTCTCAACATTGTTACTTTTTTATTGACAAACATTCGATAAAGCCTTTCATCTGGAATGGATCCTGAAACAGACATCATATTATTTAAAAATTGTTGTCTTGTTTTGGGTATTAAAAATGAATATATTTTGCTTCTAAATCATGTGTTTTTCTAAAAAGTATTTCATTTTACTGTTTAGAGATATATCTGAATTTTGTAATCATTTATAATTGGGTTTGTCTTAGGTACTTGCAAGACAGCAATTAGCTGCATTTAAAAAAAAGTTTTCCATTTTGACCATATATACCTTCACAATTAGGGAAATGTAAAATTAAAATGTGAGTTTCCTATGCTTAAATTTTGTTTTAAATTTTTGTCAAAGGGCAACGTGCACTCATCAGAGAGAAGCAAAGAGATACAGAGAAAGAGAAATTGAAAAAGTAACCTCCTCCCCATAGGGTCTGTTTATGGTGTTAATGCTGCAATTCATTCTTCATTTCCTCCTCGGGATTTTGGGCAGCACTCGCACACACACCTAGTGTGTTTTTCAGGTCACTGAGTCCAGGGCTTATACCATGTAGTCAGTCATGCGGAATACAGCCACCTTAACTACTGTGCCAAAGAATGGTCCACATATGCTTAAATTCTTTCTACAATTTCTGATAATATTGTTTTCATTACCACCTTTTATATAAATTGTAAGTATATGTACTTTTAAAAAAATTATTATTTTAATTTTATCTATTTATTTATTTTAATTTGGCCAGAGAGAGACAGAGTGAGAGCAAGAGAGAGAGGAAAAGTGAGAAAGCAAACCACCAGGTCCGGCCACATGGGAGTTCACTGCCTTTAACAACTACGCCACCTGCTGGCCCCAGTATATGTAATTTTGATCTAACATCTAAATTACAACACACACAGAAGTAGATATTAAAAGGGATGAGAAAGAAATAGATGTATTTAAAAACACAGTATTCTAGTGTCTTTCTGTTGTTTTTAAATTTAAATTGAGCCATTTAATAATTTAATGACTTTCAAATAATTTTCCCCTATACCACAGGCTTGCCTTGCTCTAGTGGAGGAGACCAACAAAAAATGTTTAAAAAAAAGTTACAAATTGTAAATATTATAAAAGGGAGGAGACCAGGATACTAAGAAGGAGAACAACAGTGAGGGAGGAATGTGGGGAGAGGACCACGTTGCTGCTTTATACAATGACTAGAGAAAAAGCAAATAAACAAACAAAAACCCAGAATGTGGAAATATAGGAGTTAGAAATGGCCTAGCTCCTAAAGAGAATTCCTCCACTACGGCCAGTAGAACAGATGGCTGAGGAATGCTAAACATAAATGGAGACAAAATAGTCAAGGCTTACAGATCCCAGGGCAGCAGAAGGTGAATATACTTAGGTGTTGAAGCACTAAGAACACTGGCAAAATGTGAAGGTAAGCAGGCAGGGAAAGGGAAAGGGAAAGGCAGTTAGCCAGATGGCATAAGCTTTAGCAGAGCAGGATGTTTGCAGGAAGGAAAGGAAGGCTGGTGGGGAGCATACAGAACACTGACCCTCTTTCTGACCCAGAAGCCACCCTAAAAGAACCTGGGACACAAGGACGTTAGGGGCTAGTCTGGCTTCACTGCAGGTCAGAAAGTGAAGGCCACGTTCAGAGAAGAAATTGATGTTAAGGAATTTGCTAATTATAAAAAGTCTAGAGTTTCCAGTGATGGGCAGGGGTGAGCAACAGAGGTACAGACTAAGACCAGTTAGGGAAGGTAGCACAGATGAGATGACAGGGAGAAAACAGAAGAGACGTGCTTCTGGTGGTGACCGGGCATCATGGGATTCGTTGTCCTTAGTCTGAACATGGCTGAGGAACTATTCTTTGGAGATATGATTTCTAAAACTATAGTAATTAAAACAACTACTAATAGCTTTTTTCTTTTAAGACTGTGCATTTCATGTCCTGCTCTATGACTTGCAAATCAGACATAACACCCAGATCTTATTTTCAGTATCTCTAAAAATAAATAACCATAATGCTTGTCTACTTATTACAGATAGCATGAAAGCTGGACAAAGACTGTAAGCTCCCTAAAGAAAGTCATTAAAAAAATCCTTTATATAATCATTATTCTTTTAAGAACATAGACAAAGAAAACTGAAGTAAATAAGATCGTCTAAGACTTCTATTATACTAAAATCACTCAAAATCAATAAAATCTATGTTGGGGCTACAATTAAAATGTTTTCCTAATTAAAGGATACTTTAAGGTTGATTTAACATGAAAGATAATTTTATAATAAAAACAGTATGGAATAATCATCCTAAAACAAAAAAAAAAATGGTCAAGTTGAACTTTCCAGGAAGACACAATAAATGAACTTTAAATAAATTATTTCTACCCTTAAAATTATTTGAGATGTGAAATATACAACACAATGAAGGCACTGTTTAAAACAGTTTTGGTCTGTCATTTATATGGAATATAGTCTAGTAATTAGCTCTTACCTAGTTGACACTAAATAAATAGAAGGTGGTAAAGTTGAAGGTGGTAAAGTCAAAAACAAATTTTCTGATCATAAGAGATGACAGCTCTAGAAAGAACACTGTCTAATAGATACATAATGTGAGCCACTAATGTAGGCCAAATATATGACTGTAAGTTTTCTAGTAGCCACATTAAAACAAGTAAACAGAAACAAGCACAATTCACTTCAACATACTTAATCAAATACATTAAGAAGATATTCACTGTTTTTTTAGTCTTGGAAATCTGATGTGTATGTCAAACTTACAGCACATTACAATTCAAACTAGCCACGTTTCAAGTGCTCAATATCTACATGATTCTAGTGGTTACTGTATTAGACAGTGAAACTTTAGATCTTCCAAAGATTTCTAAGCTACAAAAATACAATTTTTCTAATTATTCTATATTTCTAACATTCAGTATTCTATGTCTGCGTCTAAAACAAAACCAAACAAGATACTAAAGGAAAAATAAGTTTTCACTAAAGCTATTAGTAAAAACAAGTACTGAGCCTGTGCTGCACAGAGAAGGCCAGATCCCACACGGCTGAGGTTTTCAGGACTGGTCCCAGGAGCTGAAAAGCCACAATGGGTGCATGGCCGCCACATACTCAGGATCTGGAGAGAAGGGAGAACTGAAGGAAGGAGGGCTGAAGCTTGACCAAGCAGTGCTAGGGGGGTAGCTTCTTTCTCTCTCCTCTTTCTCTCTTGTGCATTCATATGCCCTCTGCCATTAAACAAAAAAGTATTTACAGCTAATGATTTTCGTTTGCTTTTTTCCTCTTTCTTTCTTTTTTTTTTTTTTTTTTTGGTGCTATAGAGAGAGAGAGGGAAACTGAGAAACTACTTCTGGGGAGATGGCCACACCACAATCCCTTCTCCTCTCAGGATTTTGGGCACAAACACACACACGCATCCAGCATGATTTTCAAGCCACCTGGTCTGTGACTTGAGCTGCAGAGTTAGCTATATATAGGATTCAGCACTTTAACCTCCATGCTACCTGCTGGCCCAATAGCTATGAAGTCTTACTAAATACTAAAAAATTTTTACCAAAACTCTCCACTTTTTTAAGAAATATTTTATCTAACTTTGTTTATTTGTCTGTCTGTTTTAATTTGACTAGAGAGGGACAGAACAAGAGAGAGAGAGAGAGAGAGAAAGCAAGCTGCCAGGTCCAAGGCTGGAACCGTGGTTGGTCATGTGGGACTCCAGTGCCCTCAATCACCACACCACTTGCCAGCCCCAATTTTTTAATCACTAATAAGAAATAATAGGATGAGCCTCACCTTTTTTCTGATGGCTACAGTTATCTCCAAAATTTAATTTCTCAGTTGTTTAAACAACTACTTATTAAGATAAATAGCAAAATAAAACCATCTTACCTAAACCATAAAGAGCAATTTTTGTGCTTCCTTTTTGAAGCAAAACTGGACTAATATCGATCTTCTCCACAGACATTGAACGTCCGAAGTGATTTATAAATCCAGCACAACTTAAAATATCCAGGGCACAGAGTGCGTCTGCCTATGCAAAATATTTTTTAAAATATTAATGTATGTATAAGAATAAGTGATTTGCATGCACATCACATTTCCTGTTAAGAGACTACTTTATATACTATTTATAATAGCACAAATTAAGATAGTGTGTTTCTCAAAACAAAATTACAGTAGTGAAAATATGTGCTCCATTTTTGCCATTCCAAATCACCTATAGCAACTGGAACCACATGCTAACTGTGAAATTTACATCTCACTGAAATTTATAATAATGTCTTGGGCACTAAAAGATAAAAATCATCCATGAAACAAGTGACTTATAATATTAACCAGACCTTTCTCAAGTCTTACTTCCACATCAAATAGGTAATAAAATAATCTAATTTACACTTAAAGATGTTCATGGAACAAGAACATTCTATAAATGAGGTTTTATAAAATAAGAAATATTATATAAAAGCACCAGTAAACTGTAAAGCACTATATAAATGTTAGATGTTTATTCCTATTTCTGGCTACGAATACATATTTACCTCAGCACTAATGAAATTAAGCACAAACCATATAACAATTCTTGCTCCAGATTTTTTATACATCTAAAAGCAGTATAAAAGCTTATATGAATGATAAAAAGTCAGTCTGACTTTTTGCCTCAACTTAACTACGAAACTCTGGGGAAAAGGGCAGGCATGCTTTCCACACTAAACTGATCATTTCTAAAATTTCAACAAACTATAGGAACACAATAATTACCCCTGTGGGATCATCATGATTGCCATGAATACTAAACACCGGAATAGAAATGTTGAGATTGCCATCTTGGTAGTTCACCCATGGAAACCTTTTTAAAGAAGAAAAAAGAAAAAAAGGTTATTAAAGTTTCTATAAGAGACAAAAGCTGTTTTCCCCAAGATCCTTTTCTAAAATATTAATGCAATCAAAGGCAAACTATATGATCTAAACTGACAAATGACTACTAATTTAGAATCTTAAAAAATAAAATCATAGGCAACAATTCATTTCAGTTAAAGTTTGGAAATATGTCAAAGTGCTACATTTTAAAGAAAATCCAACAATAATAAATGGTACTAGTAAACTGGACTAGTGTACTGTATGAAAGAATGGTATATCTGATTAATGGGAAGCCAATATGCCTTCAAAATGTTTAAAATCTATGTAAGATTTTAATTCATAGTGGAAGAAGGGGAAGAAACACATATACTTTGGAATCCAAAGGACCTAAATTAAAAACCCCAGCTGTATCACTTACTATCTTATCTGTGCAACTTAAAAATCTCCTATATAGGAGCCAGCAGGTGGCATAGTGGTTAAGGAACTAGACTCCCACAAGGCTGACCGCAGTTTGAGTCCTGGACTCGGCAACTTGAAAATCATCACAGGCGCGTGCACGTGCATGCCCAAGATGCCAGGAGGAAAATGAAGAAGGGATTACAGTGTAGTCATCCTTCCTGGGCTGGGGGGAGGGGGCGTGATTTCTCACTTTCCCTCTCACTGTCCCTGTCTCCCTTCAGCAAGTGTACATACTTTATGACAAAAACCTTAAAAAAAAAAAAAAAAAAAACCCTGTATACTCCTACATCCAGTCATCCAGGTCTCCATCTTTACAAAATTCCTCATATCTAGACAATAAATATACTTCCTTCTTTTTTAAAGAATAATTTATTTTATTTATTGTTATATTATTATTTTAATTGGAACAGAGAGAGAAAGGGAAAGTGAAAAAGAGAGCCACCAAGTCTGGGACTCAAACCACAGTTGGTCATATGGGAATCCAGCACCTTAACCACTATGCCACCTGCCTGCCCCACTTTCTTCCTTCTTATATAAGTGGTAACACGATACAGATTTCTGTATTTGCCTTTTTTTTTTTAAAGAATGATTTTACTTAACTTTTTTTTTTTTTTTTTTTATTTAAATTTGACCAGAGAGAGACAGAATGGGAGAGAGAGGGAAAGTGGGAAAGCAAGCCACCAGGTCTGGTACTTGAACCTCAATAAGCCAAATGAGAGTCTAGCACCCTTATCCACCATGCCACCTGCTGACCCCTCTGTACTTGCTTTTAATAGTTAACATATTTTAGAAATTATTTCATTAAGTACATAAAAAGCTTTCTTCTGCTTTTTGTCAGCCACTTATTATTCTGTTGTGTAGATTACTGTAATGTGTTTAATTCTGTAATTATGTACAAATAATGCTGTACCAAGGTTATCCTTATAAGAGTATGTCTGTAAGAAAATATTTAGAAAGTAATTGTTGGGGCTGGCTCGTAACATGGTGGTTAAGGTAGCTGGATTCCACATGTCTGACTACATAGTACAAGTTCTGGACCCAGTGGTTTGAAAAATATACCCGAACAAATGCTCCAAAATCCCAACAGGAAAAGGAAATGGAAGACAAGAAATTGCAACATGACCATCCCTGAGAGTGGGGGTGCTGAGGAGGGGACTTGCTTGTTTGCTTGGGCCAAAGGGTACATGCGTTTGTAATGTTAATAGCTTCTGCCAATATTTACTCGAATATATAAAAATTATACTTACTTACTAAAACCAAAGTTGACTGACTGATCGCTGATAATTTCAAATTGTACAGGGCGATCACCCATACAATATTTTCTTAATAATTCAAGACATGTATGTAATGTTTTTCTTGAGGGTTTATTTTCATGAAAAAGATCACCACCTAATAAAATAAAATCTACCTAATCAACAGAAAATGAAATTAAAGTTAGTATGCATCACAGGTAAAGCATTTTTAAAAACTATACATGAAAAAAGCAGAAAAACAATCTCACAAACAACACTATTATACATGGTGATTCAACTTTTATATTTTATTTATTCAAAGGGCCTTCTAAACTGGTGACCAATTTGATCCCAATTTAGATTAGTAAGCCACCTTCCAAAAAGATGACTTCCAAAAAGTCATCTTCAAATTGCTACGTCAATTGGACCCCCACATGACCAACCACGGTTTGAGTCCTGGACCTGACGGCTTGCTTCCTCACTTTCCTTCTCTCTCTCTCTCTCTCTCTCTCACTCTCACTCTCACTCTCACTCTCACTCTGTCCCTCTCTGATCAAATGAAAATAAACAAATAAAGTTAAATAAAAAAATAATAATTCTTTAAAAGAAAAAAAAAGAGAAAGATGCCAAATTCAATCCAAATTATCACTCCATTCATTTGACAATTATTTATAACATTCCTACCAGTACTGGTAGCTAAGACAAAACAACCTGCAAAATAGACGTTGTCTCTGCCCTCATTAAATTACTATGTGCAATATCCTATATTGGACCCTAAGGATATGATGTATCTCTATTCTAAATATGTTCAAACTTGAACAAAAGAGATGTAAGTCAGACTAAATATAAGTCAGAGTCTACATAAGCATTCCTGTGCATGTCAAGCAACCAGCACAGAGTTGACATTGCAATGAATTCAAACTCAAGCAGAATGTTCTTCCGAGGACAGAAGCTGAGGAGTCGTAACATGGTGGCATTTGAGTTACATGATGAAGGAATTTTGAGGAAGAACATACCATGAACAACCTCAGTAGAGGAGAGGAAGAAAAATATATATATATGTATGTATATATCCAACACATGCTACTGTTCAACTCAAGATGTACACAATCTACAAACTAGAAACTTTAAGTTCTAATTCATATAAAGAACACTGGAGTACAAGCACTGTGGCAACATGGTCAGGACAGGACAGCTTCAATAAAATTGGAGAATTTAAATTAGGCCTTCAGGAATGAAGATGAATACAGGAAGAACATGACCACAGTCAAAGGCATAAAAAAACAAAAACAATGGAATGAGGACAAAATATATTGAAGAGAATGAGAAACTGTTTAATGGGTGTCACTTCTGCAAGATGAAAGCAGTTCCAAGAAATGGTTGCAGAGCAATGTAGATATACTTAACACTACTAAACTATACACTTAAAGATGGTTAAAATGGTGAATTTTATTATATCTACTTCCATACTAATTTTTTTTTTTTTTTTTTGGAGAGGTTTTTGCTATAGGGCGCGTGCGCTCACCAGACAGACAGAGAGAGACAGAGAGATAGAAAGCAGGAAATCACCCCCCAGGGGGGATGGCCACGCCGCAATCCCTTCTCCTCCATTCTCCTCTCGGGATCTTGGGTACGCACGCACACGCGCCCGGCGTGAGTTTAAGCCGCCGGGTCCGGGACTCGAACCGCGGTCGACTACGTGGGAGTCCAGCGACACAGCCATTACGCTAACTGCTGGTCCCAACTTCCATACTAATTTTTAAAAAATATTTTTAAAAATTGGCTTGTGGCAGCTCCAGGAAACAGTAAAAAAGACACACCTCACTGCATGGTAGTACTGCCAAAAGTGCAAAAGCTGAATCTAATCATGAGAAAATTCCAGACAAATCAAATTTGAGGGGCATTCTACAAAATAACTAGCCTGTACTATTCAAAATACCAGGCTCATGAAAGACAAAGGCAGATAAAGGAAATGTTCCAGATTAAAAGAGGTAAGAGCGGGGCCGGCAGGTGGCATGGTGGTTAAGGGTGCTGGACTCCCACATGGCCGACCGTGGTTCAAGTCCCGGACCTGGCGGCCTGCACTCTCTCTCTCTTTGTCTTCTCTTTCTCTCTATCTCTCTGGTCAAAACAGAAAAGTAATGATAATAAATAAATAATCCTTAAAAAAAAAAAAAAGAGGTAGGAGATATGATAACTAAATGCCCATGGATCGGGGCCAGGATGCGATCAACCTGCTCCCAAATCGCTAAAACAGGCATTACTGGGACAACTGTCTATATCTTAATCAATTCGATACTATGTAATTTTAAGATATTGACAGTTGTCAATAATCTCCTTGTTTTGATAATGTCTACTATGGTAATACATGCAATTTACTCTAAAATTGTTCAAGAAAAAAAACTTGTGTGTATATGTGCATATGTGTGTAAAGAAAAAGGATGAAACGAGTGTAATAAAATGTTGGAAAATTGGGATAAAGGATAAAGAATTCTTTGTACTATTCTTGCAACTTGTCTAAAAAGACTGATGCTATTTCAGAATTCAAAAATGTTTAAACTTTTTTAAGTAATTAGGAGATAGAAATAAGACTGGTTACATGGGCCCACACAATAAAAGACCCAAAGTCAAGGATTTATGTTTCAATAGTAAGTAATACTGGGCCAGTCCTATAGCCTGGTGGTTAAGAAAACCAGATCCCACATGGCCGAACACAATTCAAATCCCAGCCCCAGCAGCTTTACCGGAAATCCTGACAGGAAGGAGGAACAGATGAAAGAGGATTGCAGGACCATGCCCCAATCTAAACTGATCTCAATCAGAATTCATTACCTTCCCACATAAAGTGTCTCTTCTCTATTTACCTATTTCTCTTATTGGTATCGCCACTCACTCAGATTCATCACCCTTTAATCACTGTCATTCTCGTTTTCCTTATCCCCATCCCCTGTAATTAACCAAAGTACAGAAATTCTATCTTTTTAATATTTCCTGCATTCTCTTCATCTTTTCCATCCCTAATGCCTTTAATTAAAAAAAAAAAAAAAAAAACCTCAAACCAATCTCTAATTCACACTATAACACCCTGATGCCAGATACTTTCTACTGAACTGGATATAAAAGCCCCAGTCTGGCATTTAAAGCCCTCCTTAAGGCAACTCAAACCCTCATTTCTAATCTTTCCGTATACCTACTAATACAAATCGAAATGACTTGCTGGGCCCCCAACATATTTCAGTGTCTCTCATCTGTGGCCTTGCTTCTGCTTCATGTAGAATGTACACTCTCATGCCTTTTACTCATCAAAAGCCTACTTATATTCTGAGACCAGCAGATAGTGTAATGGTTACGTTGCTGGACTCCCACATAGTCAACCATGGTTCAAGTCCCAGACCCAGAGACTTAAAACTCACACTGGGCACATAAGCATGCATGCCCAAAATCCTGAGAGGAGAATGAAAGAGAAGGGATTGCAGCATGGCCATCTTTCTCTGGGGGCTGATTTCTCCTTTTCTGTTTCTCTGGTAAACACATGCACCCTATAGCAAAAATGTCTTTAAGGAAAAAAAAAAAAAAAAGGGATCAGAGATGGCGTAATGGTTATGTCGTTGGACTCCCACGTAAGTCAACTACAGTTTGAGTCCTGGACCCAGTGGCTTAAAACTCATGCCAGGTGTGTGTGCGTGCATGCCCAAAATCCCAAGAGGAGAATGGAGAAGGGACTATGGCATGGCCATCCCTTTTAGGGAGCGATTTCTTGCTTTCTGTCTCTGCATCGCAAGCAAGTACATGCACTCTATGGCAAAAAGCTCTGTCTTAAAAAAATGTTTAAAAAAGGCCTGCCTACCTATCCTCTAAAGCCTCAGTTAAATGCCACCTCCTTCACAAAGCTCATCTTGCTATCTTCATCTAGATGGAATTTCTTCCACATCTGAACCCCCAGGATAAGCTGTTCTTATTTTCTTATGGCTTTTATTTTTATATTCAACTTATCTCACATTCTGCTTTGCCACCTGCTCTGTGAAAGCAGAAACCATGATAAGTCGTCAAGTTTTTGCTATAGGTGCGTGTGCTTGCCAAGAGAGAGACAAAGAGGGAAAGTGAGAAATCACCCACAAGGGGGCATGGCCATACCACAATCTCCACTCCTCCATTCTCCTCTCAGGATTCCAGGCATGCACACACATGCACCTGGTGTAATTTCCAAGCAGCCAGGTCCAGGACTCAAACCCTGTTTGCCAATGTGGGAATTTAGTGCCTTAACCAGCATGCCACCTGCTGGCCCCATCCTTATATTTCAAGAGAAATTGCCAAAGGATCCTGCACTCAGGAAACACCCATAAATATATGTAAAATTTAACACACTATTTGCAAAAGTAGCTTCTACTTGAATTTTTTTTTTTTTTGGAGAGGATTTTGCTATAGGGTGCATGTACTCACCAGAAATACAGAGAGAGAGAGAGAGAGAGAGAGAGACAGAAAGAGAGAAATCACTCCCCAAGGGGGATGGCCATGCTGCAATCCCTTCTCCAACCTCCTCTCGGGATCTCGGGCATGCACGCACACGTGCCTGGCATGAGTTTAAGCCACCAGGTATGGGACTCGAACCACAGTCGACTACATGGGAGTCCAGTGAGATAGCCATTATGCCAACTGCTGGTCCCGCTTCTACTTGAATTTAAAGCTGCTTTGGGCTTTTAGTATAGCGATATTTAACCAGGCAATTAGAAAGTATGAGCCAACAGACAAATTTCTAGCATCAGAAGGGTAAAGAGCTGACGGACTAAGGGAATAGAGTAGAAATGGCACAGACATAAATCAAACTCACTTCATTTTCCTGGGCAAGTTTTAAAATTTCATCAAGTGTTACAAATGTATCATTTCCTCTGACAGCATCCTTCTCCATAAATCCAAGATGAATATCAGTTGCAACCAAGATTTTAAATGTATTTTCATCATCACTGCATTTAAAAAAAAAAAGAGAAACATTTCAATATAATTCATTGAAAGGATATTCAAGTAAATTGAGGACTAAACTTACAGATAATAACAAGGAGAAACGGCTTTTCTTAGCCTTAAATTGGTCTGAAAATGTGAGGTATTCAACAGATCTTTAACAACATATATAGTCTGTTAATATTCAATACAGAACAAATTACATACATTTTTAAAGGTTCTATAACTGCATCAAAAGTTTATAACCTTGTGTGAATACACACATGTAACCAGGATATGAAATCTTACTTATTTTCCTATTCTGTTCCAAAGCAAAAATCCAAGAGGCTTTGACATCTGATTTTACACTCTTCCAGGAAAATCAGTTAATTTAAAAGACCTTCCTCAGGACCAGCAGATGGCATAGTGGTTATGCTGCTGGACTCCCATGTAGTCAACTGCAGTTTGAATCCAGACCTGGTGTTTAAAACTCATGCTGGGGAGGCTGGCAGGTGGCATGGTGGTTAAGGGCACTGGACTCCCACATGGAACTGCAGTTCGAGTCCCAGATATGGTGGCTTGCTTTCTCACTTTTCCTCTCTGGTCCAAAAATTAAATAAATAAAGTTAAATAAAATAATTATTAAAAAAAAAAAAAAAAAAAAAAAAAAAAAAAAAACTCACCTGGATGCATGTGTGTGCATGCCCGAAATCCCAAGAGGAGAATGGAGAAGGGACTGCGATATGGCCATCCCCTCTGGTGAATGCTTACAGTGCATCTGCAGAAAATTTTTCATTTTCTGTCTCTCTGTCTCTCTCTGTCTCTCCAGTGAGTGCATCCATCCTACAGCAACGTTTCTTTAAAAAAAAAAAAATAAAAAGAGCTTCCTCTAAGTTTATAAGTTGGTTTTATACTAGTATCCTAGTAACTTACCCTCAGACTCTTGACCTTACTAGCTACTGGCTTGACTCTATTCTATACAAAGTTAGTTTTTCATTGATTGACTTGGTCAAGTAACAAAACAGAACTATTTCAATTTAAATTAAACTTGGTAATATTCAAAAGTACTTCCATATGAAGCAACAATGTAAGAGTAGTTATTAATATTCTTACATTTAATGTAACTTTCAGTTCTTTAAAATACTTTTATATCTAAAAATCTCACCTCAACTCTCAAAGGTAAAGAGGTAGGCAGTATTGTCTCTGAAAAATAAGGTGGCTAAACATAGAGAAATGAACTGATTTATTACAAAGCTAATGGCAGAACCAGGACTAAAACTCATGATGAAAACAGCCTATTTTCGCTAAACCATAATGAATTTAAAACAAAAGTTTGTATAACTTTATAGAAAAGATATTCACAGATATCCTGAGACCAGCAGTTGGCGTAATGGCTATGTCGCTGGACTCCCATGTGGTCGACCACAGTTCAAGTCCCAGACCGGGTGGCTTAAACTCACGCCGGGTGTGTGTGCGTGCATGCACAAAATCCTGAGGAAAATGGAGGAGAAGGGACTGCAGCGTGGCCATCCCCCCTGGGGGGTGATTTCTCGCTTTCTGTCTCCATGTCTCTCTCTGTCTTTCTGGCAAGCACCATGTGGCCTATAGCAAAAACCTCTCCAAAAAAAAAAAAGAAAGAAAGAAAGAAAAGATATTCACAGATATACCTTCAAAACTTCAAAAATACATACAGTTCTGATAATCATACACAAACATGTCAAACACTTTTCTGATCACATTGCCACATGCTTCCATAGCTATTTCACATAAATTATCTCATTTAAATCTCAAACTTTATCTGAGAAAAGTACTATTTTCCAGTTATACAAATGAATAAATAGAGCCAAGTCTCAGAGAATTGCTGACCTGCCTTTGGTCACACACTAGTATTAACTCAGGACTTGAAACTCAGGGTAAAAGACTCTAAGTATGAAGCTTTTTCTCAGTAACTTCTATAATCCTTTCATTTATTTCCATTTTACCCATATTCATTTCCAATGTATTCAATACTAAAATGATTTATTCTTTTTAAAAAATTATTAATTCAATTTTATTTATCATTATTATTTTAAAACTTGCTACAGGGCACACACACTCAACAGAGAAAGACAGTGTGTGTGGTGGGGGGAAAAAGTGGCCAGGTCTAGGATTCAAACCATGGTCGGCTATGTGGGAATCCAAGGCCTTAACCACCATGCTACCTGCCAGCCTCAGAAGAATTTATTCTTTTTTTGGGGGGAGAAGTGCTTTTTTTTTTTTTTTTTTTTTTTTTTTTTTTTTTTTTTTTTTTTTTTTTTTTGCTATAGGGCACATGCACTTGCCAGAAAGACAGAGACAGAGAGACAGAAAGTGAGAAATCACCCCTCCAAGGGGGATGGCTACCCTGTAATCCCTTTTCCATTCTCCTTTTGGGATCTTGGGCATGCAAGCACACATGCCCGGTGTGAGTTTAAGCCACCTGGTCAGGGACTCTAACTACGGTCTACTACATGGGAGTCCAGCGACATAGCCATTACACCAACTGCTGGTCCCCAGAACAATTTATTCTTAATCTCATTCATTTCCAGCTTATTCAATAATAGAACAATTTATTCTTAAAAATCAGTCTAAAGGCTAGCAGGTAGTATGGTAGTTAAGGCAATGGATTCTCACATGGATGATTACAGTTTAAATTCCAGACTGGCGGCTTGAAAATCATCCCCAGTGTCTGTGTGTGCATGCCCCAAATTCCAGGAGGATGGAGAAGGGACTTTGGTGTGGCCATTCCTACAGGTGAAGGGGTGTGATTTTTTCACTCTTCCTCTTTCAGTCTCTCTCTGGCAAGCACACATGCCCTATGGCAAAAACCTTAAAAAAAAAAAAGTTTAAATAGAACCACACTAAATTCAAGAAAATTTATAGCTTTATAAGACAAAATCCACAAACATAAACTTACATAATACAGCAATAAACCAAATCACGACAGCACTCTAATCTATACTGCATATTATCTTTCAGTTACTAAACACACATTTTCTAACATCCAAACATTCTTTTTGATGACTAATACTTCTGTATACAGGCAAGTTCTTTATTTTCTGTTAATCTGTTAAATACAGTTTCTTTTATGATGATCACCATTGATGGGCTTTAGAAACCTAAAGGAGGGGTCGGCAGGTGGTGTGGTGGTTAAAGGCGCTGGATTTCCACATGGCTGACTGCAGGTAGAATCCCAGATAGGGCGGCTTGCTTTCTCTCTCTCTTTCTCTCTCTCTGGTCAAACTGAAATAAACAAATGAATAAACACATAAAGTTAAATAATTCTTTAAAAAAAAAAAAAAAGAAAAGAAAACTAAAGGAACAAAGCATTCCAGCAGTCCCCTGCTTACAGTGCATCTGAAGGACTCATTTTTATCCTCAGTCCAGCTCCTTTGGGTCCAGGTTCCCGTCCAAGTATCCCTAGGTCCTGTGTTAAGGTACGTCAGAAAATTCACTTGATTCCAAACTCTGAAACAAAATTATATCACAAAACACATGTTTAAAAAGCTGCACATAGTTAACCAATGTGACTTAAACTGTATAGTGTATATGCTTCTTAAATAAGCAGACGGGCAATTTTGGAAAAGCCATTATTTACATAAATACCTATCATCCCTTAAAAAATGTTTTTTAATGAGCTAAGTGTCATTCTAGTTTCACCTTTATGATTAAACTTATCTAGCTTCCTTTTCCACGCTGTTGCAGAAAGCTAATGTATAAGAGGTGGGGGTGTGTGTTTTCAAAACGTTCATGGAAAATGGGTATGAAAAACTATGCATGGATTTCACATATGTTTGCACCAAAAGAAACTTGTCACTTAATTCCATCTTCCTGCTAACTTTTTATAGTCCCCTCATACGTGAAATAGTGAAGGGACCAGCAGGTGGTGTGGTGATTAGGGCGCTGGACACTCCCACATGACTGATCATGATTTGAGTCCCGGACCTGGTGGCCTGCTTTCTCACTCTCTCTCTCTCTCTCTCCGTGTGTGTGTCTCTGTCTGTTCAAATTAAAATAAATGAGTGAATAAATAAAATTAAATAAATAATTATTTAAAAAGTATGAAGTTGAAGTTAACATTATAAAAATAAAATAAAATAAATAGTAAATACACAACTCTGGATGTGCAGATGTCTAAGTGGCATGCCTTGGCTCCTCCACAGCATAAGGGCAACCCCGTATTTTCTGCTCAAACACTGAGCTTTTGTAAACAATGGGTTTGCTTTGCAGGGGGTGAGGGGTAACAGGGAGATGCCATTAAAATAGTGTAAACAAACAGGTAGTCTCTGGAGAACACCTTCAGACACCAAACCAACGACTGAATTTGGCCAATGTATTTGGGAAGCGGCTGCCACCCAAAAGCAGCCCTGCCAGGTGCAGAGTGATTCTGTATGGAGTCCAGGCCTCCACAGGGCCCGCAGGGAGGATTCTAAAGTGAGAACGCCGAGCCCTCCAAAACCCCAACCCCACTGACTTGGCCCGTTCGTCCCAGTTCGCTCTGGGCTTCCTTCCGGGAACCTGAAGAAATAGGAGGCGGAAACGGCTCCTAAATTACCCCACGCCTGGACTCTTCAGAGCCCCACCACCAGGACCCGAGGCTGTCTTCTACCCGGGAAGAAGGAGCGGGACTCGCGCCAGGAAAACCGAACAGCAGCGACCAAGCCAGCTTCGGGGAAACGCAGGGCCAAGAAGCTGAATTAGGCGCGGGAGAACGGCCTCTGTGTCTCTCGCGAGACCACACCGATGACGTAACGCGGCAAGTTCTCTTCGGCTCTCATTGGCTGCCGAGTGCCGTGAGGGGCAGGGAAAGCCGTAGCGAGGCCCCGCCCCCGTGCGGGAGCGAATCGTGAGCAGCGCAGGGAACGAACCCGGAAGCGAGGCTCGCGGTGGAGACTGTCCCCTTCGAAGGTGGGTATCGCGTTCCGGTCCGGATCTACACTCTTCGGGTCGCCTGGCGCCACCTGAGATCTCCCGCGCCGAATAGGGGCGGGTCACCTGTCAGCCCGCGCCTAGCCCTGCAGGTCGGGTTTTAGGTAGAGCTGAAGCCCTTCTCTGCCCCTAGATGTTTTGAAGGCCGCAGTCGCGACGCGGACCCCGTGAGTGACCCCCGTGAGTGACCAGCCGGGGTCGCACAGCCGGGTCGAGCGATCCTCTTCCTCCCTGACACTCACCAGACCCTCTAGTTTATGGATCTTTATTCCCTGCTTCCTTTATCTTAGCTCTGGGTCCCCGGGTGCAGCACCTCCCTATTATTTTGTCCTGAGGGTCCTAAAATACATTGCAGTGAAAAATAATGTGGAATTTTTCAACTTGGAGTTCTGACCTTTCAGTTCCATTTGCGGTCCTTGATGTAGGGCAAGTTATTTTAATCTGTCTGAACCTCAGTGCCTTCTGTAATGGGATTTATAGGCCTTCCTGTCACTGTGCTGATTGTGAAGAATTGACTTAGTTCCTCTCTCTCAAAGTGGAATGTGCCTTTTAAGTTAGGAAACATACCCTCCCTCTTCCTGACTGAATATAAAAAATCTTGAGCGACTTTTTTTTCCCTAGCTGAATCAGGAGATGCACTTGAGTCTGACTCCTTATTAAATCTACCTAAAAACAAGGTTTGTATATAACTTGTTGCATCTGTATGAAAGTATTTTGTAAATTGATCATTTATAAAAAGAGACTTTTTTAATAATAAGGAAAGGCATGGTGCGGGAGAGAGGAAAGATCTGTGCTACAGTGTCCCTGTATTTGATACAATTACAAGTGGACTTTATTTATTGGCATCTGTTAAGTGTTTAGTGAATTAATGTATAATCACTTTTGTGTTGCAAGGTTTAGGAAATAATTAGTAATGGAAAAAGTGGAAACTGAAAGAGAACCATAAAAATAAAACACAAAAGTGGAGTCTCCCAATATGGGAGACCAGCCTTAGAAATCCTTTAGTACAATCTTAACATATTACAATCATGTATTAGGCCCAGGGAAGTCATTAGTCCTGACAGATTTAAACTTGAATTTGGTGCTTTGCTACTATTAAACTTGTGAAATTACATAGAAAGAACCACAACTTAGGGGTATGACTAACTCTAGATGTTCTCAGAATCCATTGCAGGAAAAATCAAGTGAGAGGGCTTTAATTGAATTTGATGCTACAGATATTTCACAATGCCTGCTGTGTGCAAGTGGAACATAAATATAAGTTAAATATTGTAGCCTTAAATGTTTCATCTTTTAAAGGACTAAAACAAGAACGAATTAATGGTGAAATAAGACAAAATACAGCAATAAAAAGAAATTACAGAGAGAGCTAATTGGGAGAATGAAAGAAGTAACATCTGAGACGAACCTTGAAAAAAGGTTTCATAAATATAGTTGGGAGACTGAGAAATGGTCTTTTTAAAATATATACTTGTTAAGTGTATTTTTCTGTAATTGATTAAGGCTCTATGCTTTGAAACTATATAAGCTGATACTGGTTTATAATTTAACATGGCAGCCTAGCAGAATAAACATAACTTCTTTCAGGAAGCCATGTTATTTGTATATATTTGCAGAACTGTTATCTATATTGTTAAAGCTTCAGTTACTATTTTGCTAATAATCTTTATATTTGTGTTTTCAGATCTTGGTGAATAAAATAAACAGACATAATTCATCTCAAGAAAGATTATTTGTACTCTGGCATTTGAAATGCTTTTCATTTAGAATAGTAAATAATGGAAAAAGAAAAAGTAAATGATGATGGAAAACCAGACCCAGAGAATTCCCTAGACTTTTCTGAACACTTTAACCAACTTGAATTGCTGGAAACACATGGACACCTTATTCCCACTGGTACTCAAAGTCTCTGGGTAGGCAATTCTGATGAAGACGAGGAACAAGATGAGAAAAATGAAGAGTGGTATCAATTGCAAGAAAAAAAAATGGAAAAAGATCCAAGCAAATTGCTTCTATGGGCTGCTGAAAAAAATCGGGTAAAAAAGAAAACAATAAAACAAAAGCAGTTAAAGAGAAAACCATAATTTTGTAGGAAGAACATTAAGTTTGGGGCCAGGAGGTCTGCCCCTGAATCTCTATTTGGTGTATAATTTTAGGCAGATTATTTCTGGGAGGCTTTATTTTCTTACCTGTAAAAACAGCCATCCTAATACATATCTCTTTTATATAGGATGGTGGGGGTCATATGAGCAATCTACATGAAAGCAAGTAGTAAGTTACAAAGTATTAGGTTAGGTATTATTTGAGGACTTAAGGATAATTAACCATTTTTACATTAAATCATTAGGCTCACCCTAGAGATAAGTATCATTTGGGAAAAGGAAAGAGGAAATTGACACTTATTAAAACCAACTATAGGGGCCGGCAGGTGGCGTTGGTGAATAAGGGTGCTGGAATCCCATATGGCCAACTGCAGTTTGAGTCCTGGACCTGGTGGCTTGCTTTCTCACTTTCTTTCTGTCTCTCTCTGTCCCTCTCTGGTCAAATTAAAAATAAATAAATAAATAAAGCTAAATGAAAAAATAATTCTTTAAAAAAATTAAAATAAAAAATACCACCTATACCAGGTACCTGACTACATTATGTTATTTCAGCCTCACATGTCCCTGCAAGACAGGAAATATCAATAGTGTTCTCTTTTACAGACTGATATTTAAGAATATCTATATCAAGTCATTCAGTGTTTAAATATTGATTCAATTTAACATTTATCAATATTAACATCAGATTAACATCCAGATTACTAATTTGCCCAGAATCATCCAAATACAATTAACATCAAAAGTCTGTTCTTTCCACTTGAGAACTTCTACCTCATTTTATAACATTCCCCTATATCTATGTCAGTAAATTGATAATTAAAAGAAACTTGCATTTTTAGGTAGCATTTTAACTCGAGCATATCACAGCCCACCAGAGGTCTGTAGAATAAACTGAAAATCACTTCTAAGTGTATTTAGAAAGGCTTGAGCTCATTAATCCCTAGATTTCTTTTTTTTTTCACCATTGTACTGTTTTGTAAAAGAAGTTTTCTTTTTGAAAAGTTTTACATAGTATTTATATCAGTGTATAGTTCTGCGATAAACAAATCAATTTTTTATCACAGATAAAATATAAAGTATTGTTACAACCTATATCCAGTCCTATTAATACAACCTATTCAGGGACCAGCAGTTAGTGTAATGGCTATGTCACTAGACTCCCATGTAGTTGACTGCAATTTGAGTCCTGGACCTGGTGGCTTAAACTCATGAGGGGTGCGTGTGTGTGCATGCCCAAGATCCCAAGAGGAGAATGAAGAAGGGATTGCGGCGTGGCCATCTCCCCTGGGGAGTGGTTTCTCACTTTCTGTCTGTCTGTCTGGCAAGCACATGCACCCTATAGCAAAAACCTCTAACAAAAAAAATAAAATACAACCTATTCAGCTAGGACTAAGACTTTGTACAGTAAAGTTTTTTTTTTTTTTTTTTTGGAGAGGTTTTTGCTATAGGGCGCATGCGCTCGCCAGACAGACAGAGACAGAGAGACAGAAAGCGAGAAATCACCGCCCAGGGGGGATGGCCACACCGCAATCCCTTCTCCTTAATTCTCCTCTCGGGATCTTGGGCACACACGCACACGCGCCTGGCGTGAGTTTTAAGCCACCGGGTCCGGGACACGAACCGCGGTCGACTACGTGGGAGTCCAGCAACATGGCCATTATGCTAACTGCTGGTCCCGTGTACAGTAAGTCTTAATTGGACCAGGAGTAAATGTATAGATTGAAATCCAGAGAATCTCATACTGTTTCTTAGGAGAAACAGTATGGTTAATACTAACTTGTCTATCTCCCCACCACCCCAAAAAATCTTAAATGCATCAGTTTTAACAAATAAGTTTGAATTTAATTACATGTAACACTAGTATACAGTTTTACATTTTTTCTTTTTCGTTTTGGATTTTAGTTGGGTTTTCAAAAGTCCTTTTTTCTTCTCAGCTGACTACTGTACGGAGACTGCTTTCTGAAAAGGCCGCTCAGGTGAATACCCGGGATGAGGACGAGTACACTCCTCTCCATCGGGCCGCCTACAGTGGACACCTAGACGTTGTTCGTGAGCTCATTGCACACGGGGCAGATGTCCACGCGGTGACTGTGGATGGCTGGACACCCCTGCATAGTGCTTGCAAGTGGAACAACACTCGAGTAGCTTCTTTCTTACTTCAGCATGATGCAGATATCAATGCCCAAACAAAAGGCCTCTTGACCCCATTGCATCTTGCTGCTGGGAACAGAGACAGCAAAGATACCCTAGAACTTCTCCTGATGAACCGTTATATTAAACCAGGTCTGAAAAACAACTTGGAAGAAACTGCATTGGATATCGCCAGAAGAGCCAGTATTTATCACTACCTCTTTGAAATTGTGGAAGGCTGTACAAATTCTTCACCTCAGCCTTAACCGTTCTAGTAATTTTATGAAATTTCTAAGTACCAGTGCCTCCTTTGTGTGAGATGTAAATATTCCCATAATATACAGTTGACATCAAAATGTCTTACACAAAAATTTCATGGTACTCCTTGTAATACTGTTCTAGGCAAATCGCCTGCCCTTGATGTCAAAGTGTATTTGAAAGTTATTTGGATATATTGTTGATGATTTCTGTGAAGTTTGTGTTTTCTATCAGAAAAAATATCAACCTATACTTAAAATCTTGACACAGGTTGTGCAGAAACTAAAGTTATTTTTGGTGCTGACCCAAGAGAAATGTATTTTTAAATATCCCATATCCTGAGTCTTTGTTGAGTATTTAATATAGTGACATGTATTTTTATAAGAGGACATAACAGAATTTACATTAAAAGACTTAAATATACTCATGCAGGTCAGCTGTCTTCTCTACATACCATCACCAGTCGTTTTTATTTTAAACCACAAAAACTAACATGTTACTTGAATCTTTATTAGTGAAAAAACACCAAAAACTCCATGTCTTCGTCTTTTTAGAACATAGGCCATTTTCATTTCCTTTTTTTTGAGAGAGAGATTTTTACTATAGGGCTTTTTACTATGAACTTTTAATATAAACTCGCTGGAGAAACAGAGAGACAGAAAGCGAGAAATCATCCCCCACAGGGATGGCCATGCCACAATCTCTTCTCCATTCTTCTCTTGGGAGCTTGGGCATGCGCACACACACTTGTGCATCATAAGTTTTAAGCCACCAGGTCCCAGACTTGAATCTTAGTCAACTACGTGGGAGTCCAGCAATGTGACCGTAACACCATCTGCTGGTCCCAAACATAGACCATTTTCAGAAAAGCAGTTAGTTTGGTGTTCAATCCATGAATGTAATACACTGCCTCCCATACCACAATTTATACCCTCCTGTGGACTGCCCTACCTCGTGCTGGCCATCCTACCTGATGACTATTCTTTTCAGTCATCCACACAACTATACCTTGGTCTAGGAGATCGTAATATATCTGCCGCCCAACTGCTGATAACTGCCTTATCCTGCTGGTTGGACAGTTTTCATAAAGTCTCTTGATTTCACAAGAAATAGTCATTTTTCCAAGGCCCTCATTTTATGCAAATAATACAAAGACAGTGACAACAGGAAAGGAATTTTAACACAGATGATTATTTGATTATTACGTTGGGACTAGAACCATAAAGTGGTTCAGGCTTTTAAAAAAACTATAGTGTGACTAGTGAGAAAAAGCATAAATATAAATATTCAAGAAAAATTAAGTATGTATTTTAATAAAATAGGCGAGTTCTTTTTTCTTTTTAATTTGTGGTTATCTTCATTGGATCCATAACATTTATCCAGTGCACATTGACACATTGATTTCTTTTCTGCTCTCCCAGTCTCGCTAGCAGTTTCCCACTGATTACTTAGTCCCTCTATGACTACTCACAATGGGTTTTCTCTTCTTGATACCAGAACTAAGACAATAGAGAATCAGAACTGAACCAGCTGCCCTTTTCAATTAGATTATTTAAATACCCACCAAGGTTTGTCTCTTGTGAGCAGGTTCACATGACCCAATAACCCTAGATTAAGTAATAATGTCATTTGATACATGTGGCAGTTTTTTGTTGAGAAAAAAAAATGTTATCTCAGATAAAATAAGGGTAATTTTTTTAACTGAATCACTGTGAAGAACCAAATTGCAAGAGTTAGGAAACTATTATTTTTATAATATTTGGCTAAGGCATGCCTCATTTTCAGAGTATCAGTATCTCTGATAGAAGGGCTTTGGCAGAAAGTGAGAAGTTGCTTTCTGTTTAGTCAGGTCCAAGTTACATAATACCAAATGACAGGTATAGCCAACAGTGATGGCAGTATAGACCCCATCTATCCCAGTAGAGCACAGAACAAGGCTGTTTAGTTCACTGAAAGTCAGAGCCTTTGCTGTTTCTTGCTTGGGAATGGGTTGCATCCATGATATTATGTAAACTTTTCATTCTATGTCCAAAGAAGGCCCCATTCCTGATAAGGAGCTAAAAGTTCCTTTGTTTTCAGGCCTCAACACTCACCAGTGCTAGATAGCAAACTGTGTAAGAAGACATCTGTTCCATCCCCAAGGGCAGAATTTGTATTGTCTGCTCTCTTTAAACATTAAACTTTACTATTCTCAGTCCAGAGAAGGCACTCCTAATTGTGTTTTCAACTGTTATATAACCTATACTTCTCATTTTAGTTTAAGCAGGCCAAATAGCTAATTTGGAAATAAATCAACTCAAGGGCTTAATTCTTAATAACTTACATGCTTGAAAAAGAAGTGACATTTGTCACTGTTCACATAGTGAAAAAACATACCAGGCATGTGTGTGTATGTACTCAAGATACCGAAAAGGAGAAAGGAGTTGTAGCATGACCACCTCCCAAGGGGAGTAATTTCTTGCTATCCCTTCCCCTCTTTTTCTCTCCAGTGAGCATATGTACCATCTAGCCAATGAAAAAAGACAACAAGAGAAGATTTATAAAACCAAAGTCAACTATAGTTCCCCTGTAGGCCTATGGGTTTCTATGCGGATGCCTCTGTGATGGCATCCACCACTATGCTACATGATCATAATCGAAAGCCAGAGGCTGCTCTGAGACTTAAATGTCGTATGAAAGTGAAGTCTCTGGATCAACTCTGTATTTCTGATCAACACATATACTATCTTTACCCTAACTGAAATGACCTTAGGAATTAATGAAAACTGCCTTCAAAATATGATCACTGTTACGGTTTGGATCATGGTTTGTCCCCCAAGTGTTCATGTTTTGGAATATGGTCTTAGTGAGAGGTGATGAGATGTCTCCCCTGAAGTTCAGGTGATGGGACTTGCGTGTATTGTAAATTCATTAAGTGAAAATTTAGTCCTTTCGTGGTATTCCAGGGTGTGGTCTTTGAGTATGATAAACTCATTAGGCAGTGCCCCCATGATTGAGTTCTGCTGTGTATAAGGAGAGGCAATGAGGAGAACAATACATAAATATAGTCCACACTCCACTCTGCTCAAGGTTCTGCCTTCTGCCATTTTGTGGTACCTTCAGATTTTCCAGGCACCAGACTTGTGAGTCAATAAATCTCTATGTCTTTATGAATCACTCAGCCTCAGGTATTTCTGTTAACAAACCAATACTGGGCTAAGACAATCACTGAATTATGAATGATGTAATTAGCTTATCATGGGAGGCTCCAGTCCCTCTAGAATGACTATATGACCATTCAACTTATATAATATGAAGCATTTTCTCAAAGAGAATTTAAGGTCTATGTTTATTAAGCTCAGAAGACAGCAAACTAAGAAAGATTGAGTGTAGCTAATTGTTTTTAATTCCTGGATATTTCCCAGTGAAACCCCAAAATTTCAATCTAGGAACATAACTGGAAATGATTTTAAATCAGTGCTGTCACAAAGAAACATAATGAGAACCACATGTAATTTAAAGTATTTTTTATAATAGTCACATTAAAACAAAAACAGGTGAAATTATTTTTTAAATATATATTTAGCCCAATACATGCAAAAAATTCATTTCAACACAAAATATATACTTAAATTACTATGATATTTTTGTCTTGGAGGGTAGTAAATCTTCAAAATACAGTGTGTATATGTTATCGTACAACTCTATTCAGACTAGCCACATTTCAGGTTCTCAATGCCCATGTTTGTTGAGTGGCTGCTCTATTGATAAGTGCAGGGCAAGATGCCTGAACATCCTGGAGGCATTGTCAAATGGTTTGTGACTTAGGGCAAATATCCATGGCAATAATAATAGCTAACAGTGCCTACTGTGAACCAGCTGTCCTGTGGGTGACTCACATACATGATCTCATATAAGCCTGCCAATAGCCCTAAAAGGCAGATACCACTGTACAAAAGAAGACATTGGGCTTATAGAAGTTAAGCAAATTGCCCATTGTCATACAGTCAGTGCAGAATGTAGGTAGGTTTCAAACTTTGGAGCTCTACCTGCTTTGCTCTCACCACACACTATCTGACATCTCTGAGGGGCCTTCAAAGAGTTTGCAGAAAATGACAATTATGAGAAATTTAATCATGGGTTTGCCTCCATCTAGTGGACATGTTGGCCTTTTCTTTCACTAATTAAAATGAAAAAAAGAATAAGCCAACTATACTGTCATTATTGTACATTTTCAGTTTTTTGGAATTAAAGAAAAAGGGTAATCATAGACCAAACACTACATTTTATACATATTTTTATCAAAAATTTATTCCATAGAGAATTTGAGGAGGTGTATAATTGAAGACATACATATACTGATTGGAAATAAAGCCATTTAGAAGGAGTAAGTAGGGACCAGCAGTTAGCGTAATGGCTATGTCAGTGGACTCCCACATAGTCGACATGGTTCGCGTCCTGGGCCCGGTGGCTTAAAACTAACGCTGGGCGCGTGTGCGTGCGTGCCCAAGATCCCAAGAGGAGAATGGAGGAGAAGGGATTGCAGCGTGGCCATCCCCCCTGGGGGGTGGGGGTGGGGTGATTTCTGTCTCTCTGTCTGTCTGGCGAGCGCCCGCGCCCTATAGCAAAAAAAAAAAAAAAAAAAGGAGTAAGTAGACATATACCTCCTAATTAATATAGTTACTGCAATTGACAAATTATCTCTAATCTTTTTTTCAGATTGGAGGACCAAAAAAGGAAAACAACTGTATAATTCTTTATCACTTGATCAAGGATTGGGTCGTTAGAAAAGTCATGATGCATTTTTTTTCATAGAAAAATATGTCATGACTTTTCCAATGACCCAATAAATCATATTTTTAATGTGTTCTGTTGTTCAGCATCATGTCTATAAAATTTTTCACACTATTTTTTGAACTAACATAGGCTTACTTCTGTATAATTTTGCACGAGTTTAAAATAAGTATGGTAAATTTCAGAAATCTTGATAAATTCAACAAAACGAATATACCCATGTAACTGCCACTCAGCTCAATATCTAGAAAATAACCAGCAGCCCAGAAGCCTAGCTTGTGCTTCCTCTCAGTGCTCCTTCAAAGGTACCTGCTATTCTAAATTTCTATCACCATCGCTTAGTTTTGCCTACTTAAGTGATATAATTTATTATGTATAATAAATAAGTACAAATAAAAGGACTTGCAGAGAGAAGAGAGAAAGCAAATTACAATAAAATAATTTAAAATTCTCTAAAGTGTAGGACATGAGTTTCTAGATAGAAATTATCTGCTGATTGTCCAGAAAATGTATTTAAGAAATTACTTTTATCATGGTGTATCATCATAAAATCTCAGAACAATGAGGATAATGACAAGATCCTCTAAGTTTCTAGGAAGAAAAATATGCCCCTATGTGGTGGGTCAGGGGTAGAATGACAGCAGAATTCTCTAAGGCAACATCAGATGGCAGGTGATGACGATGCAATGACTTTCACAATCTGAGGAAAACACATTTTCAATCCAGAGCTCTTTACCTAGCCAAGCAGCTGGGCTTCAGCCAGCTGGAAGAACAGGCAGTACAGACTGGAGCAGACCAGAAGTCCCTCTGGGAGGAACTGATAGAGTTCCTCCTGTGTTTGAGCATATCTGGAGATTTATACAAAGAGAAGGAATGTGGGAATGGATTGGTGATAAGGACATCACAAACCCTGTAAATGAAAAATCCTGACAATTACGAACTTCAGGCCACTGAAAGGCTGTACAGAAAGGAAAAATGACCATGGAACATTACATAGCTCACCTGCAACTAGACTTTGCATAGTTACATTAACATAAACACTAAATATTGCTCTAGCCAAAACGTCATTGTATCCATATTGAGAATATGCTTGGGGCACTAAGTGTGTGTGAGGTAAAGAGCATGGAAAAGGAGGAACTCATCTTTCTAACTGGAAATCACTGTGATACATAACATTTAAAAACATAAAAAGCAAGAATATGTGGTTATATGATTATAAATACTAAGTTATCAGCCAAAAGATGTAAAAATGTTTGGGGATACAATGAAGGCATATGAGGTCTTCTGTATATGATTGCAAACCTTGTAGAGCTGTTTATAATATGATGCACGTTTAACTTATGTAAAATTAATACCATAACTTAATTCATTTTTCTTTGTGATTGCAAAAACAAAACAAAAGCAACTCCATGCTACGAATAATGCTCTGAATTGTCCCACTTGCGCTTCAAATCAAACTTCTCTGAATGTGATTTCCTCATCTGTAAAGTTAGTTACATGATTGAAATAGATCGTGGATCCAAAAGTGCTTGGAAACTAAAACTGTTGCTTAATACTAATAATTTACAGTCCAAACGCTGGGAATGCTCAACATTCATCCATTTGACCAGGTTTTTGTGTTGCAGGGAGAGGAACCAGACAGAGCGCTGCGTGAACCCAGAGACAGCACCTGGACTCACTTGTCCAGCCCCTACCTCTTCCATTCTGGGTGGTGATCCCCTTTGGGGCTTTGTGGGGCAGACTTCTCCGGGTTTTCATTCCTGCTGTGCCCCTCCTAGCTGGGCAGCCTTACGCAAGTGCCTTGGCTTGTCTACAGTAAATCTCAGGCTCCCTATCTGGGAACGGAAGAGCCTCTCTTGGGAAGCTGATCTGAGAAACAAACGAGAGATGAATGAAATTCCTTTGCTTTGCCCAATAACCCATGCAGCTTCCCAACTCGAACTTTCTTGGGCAAGACGGACGCCTAGGGCGGGGGAGAAGCCCGGGAAGGGCGGCTGGGGGCGGAGAGGATTCGAGTCACTATGGCAACCCGCGACGCCTGGCGTTCTGGGACAGCCCTCGGCGGAGCTGAGAAGGCTGGAGGGCCTCGGGCCGCATAGAAGACCCCAGCGGCATGCGGGGAGAAGAGGCGGTGGTGGTGTCGGTGGCTGCGGCTCCGGAGGGAGGCCGAGACCGGGAGCAGCCTCTGCAGCCCGCCGGGCTGGGGTGCGGGACTCGCGGGGAGCCGGGCGGAGGCGGCCGCCAGGAGCCGGGCAAGCAGTGTGAGTTCAGCTCCTGCCGCGGGGAGGAAGGGAGGCGTGGAAAACGCGTGAAAAAAAGACTGGGGGCAACAAGAGAGGGACCTGAGAAAGCCACGATGGTTTGGGGAGAGGGTGGGGCTGGAGCCGGCGCCCCTGTTCCAGCAAAGGCGGAGGTGATGGCACCTTGGCAGAGACCATCTATCTATTTCCCCACGCTCTCCTTCACAATACAGGGGTCGCCCGCACCTTCAAGGAATCAGTAGTGGCATTCTTCTGGGATTTAAAAAATACGCGCACGGAGGCATTTGTATATAATATATATATGCACGCACATTTACATATGCATGTACGTTTGTACGTGTATATATGTGAGTATATATATATATATATATACTTTCACACATGCATATGGAAACATGCAGATCATGTCACTAATTCCTTCATTGTTAGATCAGGAAATTGGGATCTAGACCCGAGAAGAGGCAATGACTTGTCCCCATCGTTCAGCCAGGGCTAAAACACTTCAATTCCCATCTCTTGGATGGTCAGTCCATACACTTATACCTGACTCTTAGACTCTCACAATTATGGTCCACATTTAATTGTATTTATTATTATTATTATTATTTTATTATCTTTTTAATTTACCAGAGAGAGAGAGAGAAAGTAAGAAAGCAAGCCACCAGGTCTGAGACTTGGACCTCAGTTGGTCATGTGGGAGTCCAGCACCTCAACCACCATGCCACCTGCTGGCCCTGTGGGCTACATTTTAACACACTGCTGTTTTCTCTCTGCCTCCCCCAAACATATTCACTGTGTTCAAATATGTCAAGGCAGTCTGGAGCAACCACAGTCCCAGCCAACTACACAGCTACAACCTACTTGGCTGTAACTTGAGTGCTAGTCAGGTTGCAGTCCTCATTTATATTGTTTTATGAGTGTGCAGATATTTCATAGTCTCCTGCCCACAGGTGTTCAGTAGGTGCTAAGGAATGATGTGAGAATAATAGGCCGAAGATGTTTCCAGTCCTCCTGCAGGCCTTCCTGATTGCCTCTCTGGAGAACAGCTGGGGTTCTCTGGCTCCCTCTGTGCTGGCACTGGCCGTCCCCAGAGGGAAGGTCGGTTGAAGCATCACAGTACTTGGCTTCTGTGAACAACACACTCTCGTCCCTGTCCCCCAGAGACCTCATCAAGGAGTCAGTGGCAGAAGAGCTGCCTCCTGGTGACAGGGGCCTCTTCCCTCTGCATCAGCCTTGGTATGACAGGACACCGTGCTTTTCATTATTTTCCACAGCGTGCAGAGGCCTTACTCAGAGCAACTACAGTCAGTGTATGTAGGTAATGGAGAGTCCTTACTCATACTTACAATTTTTAAAAAATGCAGAACCACGGGTTCAAAATTAGGTAATAAAAATTTTATTTACAATAAGAGTAAATAATACCTGTTAAACAAAAGAATTCTACCTGGGAACTTTCCCATTAAAGATGCTAAAAGTTCTGTAGTTCTGTGGCTCTCGGAGTAAAAGCTGATATTCATTATTCACTCCCCAATTCAACATATATGGAATCTTTTTTTTTTTTTTTTTGAGAGGCTTTTGCTATAGGGCTCGCACGCTCACCAGACAGACAGAGAGAGACAGAGAGACAGAAAGCAAGAAATCACCCCCTCCAGGGGGGATGGCCACGCCACAATCCCTTCTCCTCCGTTCTCCTCTCAGGATCTTGGGCACACACGTACACGCACCCGGTGTGAGTTTTAAGCCATTGGGTCCGGGACGCGAACTGAGGTCAACTACATGGGAGTCCAGTGACATGGCCATTATGCTAACTGCTGGTCCCGGAATCTTTTAATTTTAATTTAAATTTTGCTATAGGCCACATGCACTTGCCAGAGAGAGAGCGAGAGAGCGAGAGCTGCTGCTCTCCAGAGAGGCAATCAGGAAGGCCTGCAGGAGGGCTGGAAATATCTTCAGCCTATTATTCTCACATCATTCCTTAGCACCTACTGAACACCTGTGGGCAGGAAAGTGAGAAAGCACCCCCTATGGGAGGTGACCATGCTCAAATCCCTTTGCCTCCATTCTCCTTTTGGGATGTTGGGCATGCATGCACATGTGCCCAGCATGTTTTTCAGGCTGCTGAGTCTGGAACTCGAATGGTATAGTTGGCCACGTGGTTTTAACCACCATGCCACCTAGCTGCTTTAACCACCGTTCCACCTGGCTAACCCTACAAATGACCTTAAAGGTGACATTATGGGACCAGCAGAAGGCATAATGGTTACGTTGCTGGACTCCCATGTAGTTGACAATGGTTCAAGTTCTGGACCCAGCGACTTAAACTCACACTGGGTGCATATGTGTGCGTGCCCAATATCCCAAGAGAAGAATGGAGGAGAAGGGATTGCGATGTAGCCATTTCCCCTGAAGGGTGAGTTCTCACTTTCTGTCTGTCTCTCTGGTGAGTGCATGCATCCTACAGAAAAAAATCTCTCTTAAAAAAAAGAATAAAGGAGACATTACGTCTGTGAAAGATTTGGTGGGTGCCTTTGTGTAATTCAAGGATGTATATATGGGAAAGATACTTTATCTGGGTATATTTGACAGTAGATCTGTGATTGGGGATTAGAGACCTTTCCAATAACAGAGACAGTTGAAAATTGAGTGGGTACATTGTGCAGTACGAACAGCTGCTTTCTACTTGAGCTGAGGCCCTCAAAGGAGGTTCTCAGGTTGAGGCACAAACTCTTTGCACACCACCGCCCAGTGCTGTGAGCACATGAACATCTGGGCACCTATGTTAATTCATCACCTCTCCCCCTGCAACTGGCCCAATACCTGGCGTGTAGTAAAGACTCCATATACAGGGGCCAGCTGGAGGCATGGTGGTTAAAGCAGCTGAATCCCATGTAGGCAAGTCACCATTCGAGTCCCAGACCCGGCAGCCTGAAAAACATGCTGAGTGCATGTATGCACATGCCTAAATCCTAAGAGGAGAATGGAAGAGAAAAGGATTTCGGCATGGTCGTTCCCCCTTTGGGGGTGCTTTCTCTCTCTCTCTGTCTCTGGAGAGTGCACACGCCCTACAACAATATACAGATGTGTGTGTATGTGTATACACATTTTAAAAAATTATTTGTAGCGCTCTCACCAGTCTGGCTGGCCACTTCCAACATTCTCCAACTAATTAAATCACTGAGCCCTGTATTCTAGATATGATTGGAATAGCTCAGAGTGGTAGAACTATAACTATGGGTTATAGCAAACTATAAACTATTAACATGTTTAGTAACCCAAGAAACAGAAGGTCTAGGAAGTTATTTTCTTAACTATGAATTCCAGGAAGTTACTTTCTCATCCGTAAACTAGGAATAATGATGCTGGTCCATAGTTCATTCATTCTGAGAAAGAAAAATAATATATGTAAGATGCCTAGGGCATGGTAGCATTCAAAAAATTACAGTAATTGATTTTGGCTAACAACAGCAAAAAAAGCTGGAATAATATTGCTCCAAAAGGAAGTCAGGAATAATGTTGTTCTTCACAAGCACTTCTCAGCACTTAGTGATGGGGCTCCTCGCTGTCGAGATGCACAAACCATCTTTGGACCAGTCCGCTCAAAAAGTCGGAGGGCAACATCACGCTGTTGTTATGGTTTGCAGAATTAACTTTCTTTCTCTCTCCCTCCCTATTCTTCCTTTCTTTTCTTCATGATCTCCCTCCTCTCTCTTTCCATCTTTCCTTCTGCCCTCTTCTTCCTTCCTTTCTTCCCTCCCTCCTCCCTTCTCCTTTCTCTCCTTCCTTCCTTCTTTCTTCTTTCCCTTCCCCCTCCTTCCTTCTTCCTTTCTTTCTTTTCTGTTTCTCTGAGTAGGGGATATTGCCCCCACTAGCACCTCAATTCACTCTCAGTTTTCACAGTTCCTCAAATCACCGTTGGTGATTCCCTCTGTTAATTTTCTTCGTAGCAGGACTAGAATTTGTCAGGAGATCCGAACCTGCAGCAGAGCACCCCTTTCTCTCTGCTGCCTGCTTATAGACTTTGCTTCCATCCCAGCCAAGTCTATCAAACCCTTCTCTGCCTGAAGATCATGATTTTTACAGAAAAAGGTTAAATCCGAGACAGGCCGAAGTCATGCTGATCCCATCTTTTTCTTCATGTGACTCCTGGCTTTGGGAGATAAGCGTGAGGCCCTGAAGTAGCTAGTTCTCCCTCACACACAGGCCACGTATGTGAGGCTGTGTTTGGGTTTTCATGACCAGGAATGACGCAGAGCCACTGCCAGAAGCAGCAGGCCCCTTGCCTGACTGGGCCTCGTTTGCACCTAGTGCAGTTGACTCACCTGTGCTCTTCACTGGTTAGTCTGGAAAAGACGAGACACCTGCCATGTCTTTGTGAGTTTAAAATCAAATTTTAAATAACTAAACTATTTCGTTGTTTATACTTTCCTTTTTTTTCTTTTTTTTTCTTTTCTTTTCTTCTTTTTTTTTTTTTTTGAGAGAGATTTTTGCTGTAGGGCGCATTGCTTGATGGAGAGACAGAGAGACAGAAAGTGAGAAATCATGCCTCAGGGAGGATGGCCACACTGTAATCCTTTCTCCTCCATTCTTCTCTTGGGACCTTGGGCATAACTGCACATGCACCTGGCATGAGTTTTAAGCTGAAGGGTCCTGGATTCAAACTACAATTGGCCACGTGGCCTTAACCGCCCTGCCATCTGCTGGTCTGGTTGCTTAGGTTTTCTATAAGCCCCTTGAATTGAGCTTTGGGTACTGAAGCTAGAACTACTGGTTCTCTGACCTTCAGATGACATGGCGGGGTGCTGCATTTTCCTCCCCTGTCTCTCTGTCTCTTTGTCTCTCTCTGGCAAGTACATGATCCCTCTAGCAAAAATAAAAATAAATAAATAAGGAGTCCGAAACTTAGCCCACAAATTCAATAACAACATGAAAGCATGAAGTCCCTCCCCAAAAAACAAAAGTTACATTGAAGGGACCAGCAGTTAGTGTAATGGCTATGTCACTGGACTCCCACGTGGTTGACTGTGGTTCGAGTCCCGGACCCACTGGCTTAAACTCACGCCGGGCGTGTGTGTGTGCGTGCCTAAGATCCCGAGAGGAGAATGGAGGAGAAGGGATTGCGGCGTGGCCATCCCCCCTGGGGGATGATTTCTCGCTTTCTATCTCTCTGTCTCTCTTTGTCTGTCTGGCGAGCGCACGTGCCCTATAGCAAAAACCTCTAAAAAAAAAAAAAAGTTACATTGAATAAGATCTTCCCAAGATAGAACCTGCAGGGTGAATTATTTGATATTTGTATGATATGATATGTGGTGTGTTTTTTTTGTATAAAAGGTAGTTATTTATATAGGTGTAATGGCTATAAAGTTGGACAGAATTTCTAAGTAACCAATTTGGCCAATGCCTTTATAGGGAAGAAATTTTTATATTGTGAGCCACATAAGAGAATTAAGGAAGTGCTGGAAGAAGAACTTTATATGAAGAGAGATGAATGCCACATTAAAAATCCACCTACAGGTAATCTCAGTGACAAATGAAGTATACTTGTGAAATTAATATGAAATTGCCTTTTGATGTCAGGGTGATTATATGACTTATTACAAAACCATTACTATCAAAAGAATAATGGACTCTTGGGAAATTCTTGAATTATCAATACAATTATTTGGCCTATGTCCAAATAAAAACCTTTATATTTAGAAAAAAAGATATCAGTATGTACTTTGCTATCCCACCTTTTTTCTGGGTGGAATTATTTATATTTAATGACAAGTAGAATTTTTTTAATGCCCTGAAAAACAATAGCTTCAAATTCTATCGATATTGGTATAACCAGGACAATGGTTCCTAAACCTCAGGCTCTATCAGAACTACTTGGGCTCTTTCAGGCTACTGGGACTCAAACTATAGTCACCCATGTGGGAATCCAGCACCTTAGCCACCTTAGCTGGATTCCCACATGAGTGACTATAGTTTGAGTCCCAGTAGCCTGAAAATCACGCTGGGTATGTGTACATGCATGCCGAAAATCCTGAGAGGAGAATGGAAAAGAAGGGATTGCAGCGTGGCCATCCTCCCTGGGAGGTGATTTCTCACTTTCCCTCTCTCTGGCAGCAAAAATCTAAAAAGAAAATAAAATAAATTGCTGGGCCATCCTGTGGCCCGGTGGTCAAGGAAGTTGGATCCCACATGGTTGACATTGCAGTTTGAGTCTTGGGCTCAAGAAGTGGCTTGAGAAACATTCTGGCCACATGTGGGTGCATGCCCAAAATCCTGAAAGGAAGGAGAAAGAGAGGAGAATGGATTATGCTCTGACTGTGCCCCAGGAAAGATGCTTTCTTGCTTCTCTCTCTCTCTCTCTCTCTCTCTCTCTCTCTCTCTCTCTCTCTCTCTCTCTCCTCCTCCTCCTCCTCCTCCTCCTTCTCCTCTTCTTCCCCTTTCTCCTTCTTCTCCTTCTCATTCTTCCCTCTTCCTCCCCCCATGCCCTCTGGCAGATTTTTAAAAAATAAGAAAAGCTGTTTGCTGGGCCCCACCCCTAGACGTTCTATGAAGTTCCCAAGTGATATTGATGATACTGTAATTTATAATAGACTTGCTGCTCCAAATTACAAATCACTGACCCAGCAGCATCTAAGTCATTTAAAAAGGTCAAACCATGCAGCATTTTTTTTTTAGAGGTTTTTGCTATAGGGCGCGTGCGCTCGCCAGACAGAGAGAGACAGAGAGATAGAAAGCGAGAAATCACCCTCCCAGGGGGGATGGCCACTCTGCAATCCCTTCTCCTCCATTCTCCTCTCGGGATCTTGGGCACGTACGCACACGTGCCCGGCGTCAGTTTTTTTTAAGCCACCGGGTCCGGGACGTGAACTGCAGTCGACTACGTGGGAGTCCAGCGACAGAACCATTACGCTAACTGCTGGTTCCCACCATGCAGCATTTTATCCCGTAAACACATAGTGTATGAGTTAGGAACTGGATTTGATAGCTCTCATTGATGGCTTATGTGTTCTAGAAGCCCCACAATCCCTCACAGATGTCTCTTGAATCTGCTACTGTCCGTCATTTTCACAGAGCCTTCTCAAAAATTACTAGGTGCATGTTTTATGCTCTTCCAATCATCAGGTTTTTGTAGCAGTGCTCTTGGGTACCAGTTGCTAGGTACAGACCAGACTCCTATGCTCTGAGAACTTGATGTGTTCTGGGCAGACTTGTTGAATAACCTGCAGGTGGGGCCCTAACTCAGAGACAATTCCTAAAAGCGGTTGCTGCAGGTCCAGAGCTGTATCTTTTTTAGACTCCATAATGTATCTGCACACTTCATGTTTCTAAGCCAGCTACCGAAACTTTCTGTGCCTTCTTGAATCACTCATCTCTACAAAAGGAGAGACCATTTGCTTGTACAACTTTGAAGAAAGTGTTAAAGTCTATGTTGCACTCTATAAATGAATGCAGCATGACCTACAAATTTCTGCTGTGAAACCCAGCCTACATGTATGATTTCCCTGGTAGTTAAAAATTTTTTAATCTATGCTATTAGATTGTGGATTTATCTTTATTGTTTTCAGAAATAATATAAAAGCTAATTCATATATTAGCCATATTATCCTTATTAGATACATTTGATTATGAGATAGACTGAGTGAATAGAAAATATCATTTGGTTTACAACAACTCATTTTTCTAAGCTACGTTTAAATATCCCTCATATAAAATATTATAGAAACTGTCTGGCCTACATTTTTTTATAACATCCACTAGAGGTCGCACAGAGGTAGTCTTTTAGCACAGAACAATCTTTCCAAACTGACGAGAGATTTTTTTTTGAGTTTCGATTTTAAAGGGCTCTCTGTACTCATGGAAATGAAACCTACTTTTCAGTTTTTTCCTATAATAACTAGAAGCCTTATGTTCTTGGCTAAAATAGGAACTAGCACATAGAGAAGGTTGCAGTCTGGTCACAGAGCGGAGGCAGCCCTGGGCTAGCTATTGGGACCCTCTAGTTCAGAGACTGTCCGTGACACGTCCCTTTAAATATCTGACAGAAGCTATGGCTTCTCACCCTGGAAGACACAATTTGTCATATATGCCCAAAATTCTGCAGCAAACTTCCAGGGACTTGTGTGGCTCCTCTAGTGGCTATTTCTAGACGTTGAGAGTAAGTACCCTTGACCCACCATCTCCACCTCTTTTCTCATCGGTTGTTCCTTCACTTAGTCCAATTAGACTGTCATTCCCATGAGTCCAGGGAAATGGTTCTTCTCCAGCTTGCAGATAGCTAGCCTCTTAAAGGTCAATCTGAGGAGTCCTCCTGCATACTCAACCTCTCTGTGGCATCAGACACAATCATTTCTTCCTTCCCTCTGAAAACACTTTCTCACACTGGCCTCCAGGTCACGATGTGCCAACCTCTACTGCCACTCTTCCTTTGTCCTCCGGGCTGATTCTCCCTCCTCCTTGCCTTTAAATTGGGAGAGCGCAGCCTCCCCACAGGTGCTTCACTTTATCTACACTCCCTGCTTGGGTCAGCCCACCTAGCCCATTGTACTGGATTGTCTGAAAAGTCGTGACGTGTTTTTCTATGTAAAAATGAGTCATGACTTTTCCATCGACTCAATATTTATGACTGCAAAATGTTTACCTCTAGCTTCTACGTTCCTTTTCTCTTCAAATCCCCAAAGCCTACTTGACTCTTAGATGTCCAACAGGCCTCTTCAATTTAACATGTCCAGAATAGAACTGTTACCTTGTACCCCAGCTTTTAAAACCCCACTCTTCTATAGGCCCTGTCCATATCAAGAAATGGTACTATCATTCTCTCAGCTGATTAGGCTAAACACCCAGAAGTCAATTCACCAAACTCCATATCTACTCCATCGGCTAATCCAGCCAAAATATTGGGTTGTCAGGAAAGTTTCTAAGAAAAATGGGTCATGACTTCCCCAATAACCCAATATATCCTAAATCTCCCCAGTTGCACTCTGTCCAAGCTCATCATCCCTTGCAGGCTCAGCAATAGTCTCTTTAACAGCTTCTATTATATATTGTCTTCTGTAGTCTGTTTCTTACACAGAAACCAGAAGGATCTGTTACAGACATAAACCATACTTACTGATGGAAGGAAGGAAAGAAGGCAGGAAGGAAGGAAGGAGGGGAAATAAAGGAAGGACGGAAGCAAAGTTGAAAATTACTTGGGGCTCCGAGCTGACCCTGGTTTGGGCAGTGTCGTCTCGGCGGCGCTGCGGAGACCTCCAGCCAGGACGGCTCACCCTCCCCGGGCCACTCCCCTCTTGCCCCCGAGTCCCCTCGCTTTACAGGCCTCTCGGTTCTGATATCGTGGGGTGAGGTGAGAGCAGGCCCGGGGAGGGTGATTACTGCTGAGGAGCTGCAGTCACTATCAAGATGATAGAGGTTCTGACAACAACTGACTCTCAGAAACTGCTACACCAGCTGAATGCCCTGTTAGATGTCAGCCAAAGGTCTGTGGCTTGAGACTAATTGAGTCTGCACACGATAATGGCCTCAGAATGACTGCAAGGCTAAGGGACATTGAAGTAAAAGATCTCCTTAGTCTAACTCAGTTCTTTGGCTTTGACACGGAGACATTTTCTCTAGCTGTGAATTTACTGGACAGATTCCTGTCTAAAATGAAGGTACAACCCAAGCACCTTGGTTGTGTTGGACTGAGTTGCTTCTATTTGGCCGTGAAATCAGTAGAAGATGAGAGGAATGTCCCACTGGCAACTGACTTGATTCGAATTAGTCAATATAGGTTCACGGTTTCAGATTTGATGAGAATGGAGAAGATTGTAGTGGAGAAGATATATTGGAAAGTCAAAGCTACTACTGCCTTTCAGTTTCTGCAACTCTATTATTCACTCATTCAAGAGAACTTGCCATTTGAAAGGAGAAACAGCCTTAATTTTGAAAGACTAGAAGCTCAACTTAAGGCATGTCACTGTAGGATCATGTTTTCTAAAGCAAAGCCTTCTGTGTTGGCATTGTCTATTATTGCATTGGAGATCCAAGCACAAAAGTGTGTAGAGTTAACGGAAGGAATAGAATGTCTTCAAAAACATTCCAAGATAAATGGCAGAGATTTGACCTTCTGGCAAGAACTTGTATCCAAGTGTTGAAGTGAATATTCATCAAACAAGTGTTCCAAACCAAATGTACAGAAGTTGAAATGGATAGTTTCTGGGCGTACAGCACGGCAACTGAAGCATAGTTACTACAAAATAACTCACCTTCCAACAATTCCTGAAATGGTTCCTTAAGTCTGTAAATTTTGTTCATGTTATTCTCCATAAAGAAAAATTTTTCCAGTGCTATAATTTTCTTTTACAATTGAAGGATTAAAATATTATCTTCAAAATAAACAAAATGGACTTGTAATAGCAAAGGGGGAAATGACTTCACTTATCTAGTGGGCCAGTATCTGAAGGCATTTACTAAGGGTTGTTGGAAAAGGTCATGACATTTTGCATAGAACAAAAACATCATGACTTTTCTGACAACCCAACATATGTAAGGTACAGCAACATCCGGAGTAAGGATTTACCAATCTCTGATAAGTATGTTAACCATTTCAATAAATTATCAGCTTAGGAAACAGCATTTTCAATAGCCTGAATATTAAAATATCTCTAAAATAATATATTTTTCTTGTATATCATCTTGCTATATCGACCCAAATGTGGGCTCATTTAAAGTTACATAAGCCTGAATAGGATAAGAGGACCAAAAGACTGAACCATACATGAACTAATTTGAGACTTAGAAGCAAAAAGAATAGAAACCTGGATAGTGTACAGAAAGCAAAAATAAGATGTCAGATGGTCTCTACATTGAGTGTCTGGAAACTGTTAGGACCTATCTGGAAACTGAGACATCAGCACTGTGGCTACATATTGTTACTGCAACAATTGGACTGCTGGAAAGTTTGTATCTGCATTTAAAAATTTGAACCTGTTCACTAAATATATATTCTTGCCACTTAAATTTAAAAAACAAAACAAAACAAAACAAAAAACAGAAAATTATTGACATTTTCTCCCTCTGGCCAAGTCTCCAACATGTTTACACAGGGAAATACAGGCTGTTCAAGCGTTAATGTTCATTACTCACAATCTAGTAACAGCTAAAGGGAACACAAATATTTTTAAAGAAATAATTCACCTTCCCTGTGAGTACAAACCAGGTCTCGCTAACTGAAATCTGTGCCACAAAGGTATGGCTTAGTCATTTTAAAATTCAGAATAAAAAATGCACCTGAAACTGTCTCTGAGTAGAAAAGGTTGGGGGTATGAGCAGGGAAGAAGAGATAAGGATCTCTAGAAGACTGGGCTGATAGGTGGCATGGTGGGTAAGGTACTGGACTGCCACATGGCTAACTATGATTCAAGTCCTGAACCTGGTGGCTTGCTTTCTCACTTTTTTTGTCTCTCTCTGGTGGGCACATGTGTCCTATAGCAAATTATAAAACAAACACAAACAAACAAACAAAGATAAATAAAATTTAATAAATAATTCTTAAAAAAAAAAAGATTCTAGAAGATTCTCCTGTGCTAGCTGCCCTTTTCCTTTTCAGGCTAGACTGCCAGTGTTGAGGTCTCCCTGGCTCTGCTTCCTCCTTTGTCTTCACTCTTCTTTCCTTCCTTCCTTCATGCCCAGAGCTAAGGGAGTTTAGTGTCTCTTAAAGTCAGCGGTTGCCTCAGAGGGTATCCATACTTCTTTTAGATGCTTCTTCCAGTAAAATGTATCACCTTCTGTAACCTCTTCATCCAACCATTATGTCAAATGGAAACCAAAACTACTTTTTCCAGCAACTGCTATCCCTAAATCCAGTAATATTTGTATGTAACTATATTTTGCTTTGAGTTTTTGTGTATTTCTGAGCATCTACATTTACATTTCAGGTATTTCTTCTATTAAGTTACAAGCTTCTTGGTATTTGTGCGATTGCATCTGAATGAGTGCAGCTAAGTTTGACTATTACAAGTCTACCTATTTTGATATAGTTTGTCTGCATGGTTCTCTTTCCTGATTTCAAACTTTCCATTTGCCAGACCTTCACAGAGTGTGGACCCAATTTAAATCTATTTTTCTGGTCTGTTAGAGGGGATTGTGCATAGAGGTTATTTAATAAATGTTTTGGGGGCCCTACATTTGAGAGTCTATTACCCAGAGGCTGAGAGCAGCCCTGTCTTAAGTCTGGATAAAAGAGGAAGCTGGCTTGAATGGCGGGGCGAAGATTTAGGTTAGATATAAGGAACAGCGTAAACTTTGTAAGCTCTTGACAGAAGGAGAGAGATTGTGGAATCGTCCTTAAAGGTCTTTGAAAAAAGAAGAAAGAAATCTTGACAGAGAACTTTAGCTACACCACTCAGGAGTGGGAAGGGAGAGGCAAGCACTGACACTCAGCTTAGTGCCTGTGGAAATGGGATCTGAGTCCATGCTTGGACAGAAAAATCATTGTTACTGTAAAAATAATAGCTGTCCCATATTGGGTACCAAGCACTTTATACCCTCTCATCTCAATCCTATGACAAACCTTCCAGGTAGATGCTTTACATATTTTTGAAATTAGGAAACTGAGATACCATGGGTTAAATAACTTGTACAAAATCAAACAACTGGGAGGTGATGGAATTGAGACTTAAAAACCTAGATCTCCTCTGAGTCCAAAGACGGTGCTCCTGGTTAGTCCTTGGTGTGGAATCCTTTACGGAGGGATCAAATGTCAGTGGTGATATCAATGCGCATCCTTGACTCTACGGAAAATATTGGGTATTAAAATTTGCAACCTCAGAAAAGGGGGGAGGGGGAAGCACTAAGCTGAATTTACCACCTTACTTGACTTGGGATGTAGGTTTCTACAAAACAGACAGTCACCAAATGCTTGTTGACTGACTCTCAAACTAAACAAGTGATTTTAGGATATGGAGGATAGTCCAGTGGCAGCCAGCACTAAACCTTATTGAATAACATCAGGATTCAACCCCATGATTTTCCAGGTGCCAATGTGTAGAATTACTTTTCAGATTTTTGCTATGGTCTTTTAAATGTGAGATTCGGTGAGTTTGTTGTGATCTCTTTCAAGGGGGAGATTAAACACCATCTAGATTGTGGCTTTTAGAAGAGTCTTGGTTCTACTGGATGAGTTAATGTGGGAATATTGGATTCTACCTTTTTTTAAAAGATATTTTGCTATGGGTGTCTGCACACGCCACAGACAGAGAAAGAGATACGGGAACAGTGAGAGGGGGAATGGTCACATTGCAATCCCATCTCCTCTACTCTCCTCCTGAGATTTTGGGCATGCCCACACACACACCTAGCATGATTTTCAAGCCACTAGGTCTGGGACTTGAACCATGTCGGCCATGTAGGATTCCAGCTCCTTAACCCCATGCCACCTGCTGGTCCTGGCTCTACTATCTTTGGAAATATTTCTACTTATGTAGGAATTAAATCAAAATCAGATAAGATTGACTGAATAAATTCTATGTGATAGCTATTATTTATTTCTAAACTTTATGCATTTTATGTATGTTTCTATACTGACTTTTCATCCATGTTTAGTCTCAAGTTAAATTATCTGATAGCACTGTAGGAGTTCAATTGCATAGGAAATACTTGAATAAATGAAATGGAATGCAATAAATCATTAAATGATTAATAAAGACCTTGGGTAGTTTGATCAATTAAACCAACTAAACCTCTACCCAAGTAATTTTTTTTTTTTTAATCACCAAGTAAATACTTTAAAAATATTTGGGGCTAAAAAGAGAATGTGCTAATAATCATCATTATGCTTTTGAAAATATTGACAGTGGCCCTGGAAGGGATTTGGAGCATTAAAAGGAATCTCCCTGTGGGAGGCTTGAAGCCGGGAATGCCAAGCAGAAACAGTTTACTGCCACAAGCCAAGTACTATTCAAGGCACGGAGGGCTGAGAAGTAAGACCCCAAAATCTTTGACTTCTGCTGACGCCCCTCAGGGTACTGTGCAGTTTACAAACCAGTGGTGTGAGCTCTGTTTAAAGTTCCAATCAATGGTGCAGCGGTAGCACAAGTCCCCTGTGTGGCTGGAAGTCACGTGGCCGACCACAGGTTGGGATCCCTGGGTCGGCTAGTAGACTGACAGGGCACAGACATGGCCACCCAAGACCCTAAGGAGCTGGAGGGCTGGGGAAGGGTGACTGCATCATGCAAGACCCTATTGAAAGTGCTTTTCCCTCTCTCTGTCTTTGTCTTCCTCTTTCTCTTGTGCATGTATGTGCCTGCCTGCATGCATGCACTCTCTATTATTTAAAAAACTCATTAAAATAATTAAAATTCAACCTTCCTTGGGCTTGTTTCTCTCCGGTTACAGTTTAGCCACATTATGTCATTACGAAACTCAACAGTAACAGTTCCGCTAACCGATTTACCCCCATGGATGCAATAGACTTCCTACTCTGAGTTACATTCATGACTTTTTTCTTCACTTTTTACTTAGTACACAGATTCTGGGGAGAAGAATCATGTATTTCTTTTTCCTAGATGAATGATCTTTATTAACTAGTGGAAATGAGGAAAGGGAGGTGAAAAAATTAAGGAAGAACAAGGCAATTACTTTGCTTTGCTCCTTTAGATGTCCCATATTCTAGGTAAGAGGCCAGCAGGCAGGGCCTAGTGTTCTGTTCCACAGCAGACATAAACCAACTGTGGAACAAAATATTACTCAGAGCTCACTGTCATAGCCACTGTCTGCCACGAACATTTGGAACAGGATGCAGGGATGACAGAGGTCTGCCATGGAAGCACATGTCCAGATAACCTAGGGCCATGCAGCTCGGCATATGAGTCCAGAAAATTAACCCACCATCGGAAGAGAATTCTGGATGAAAGGGAGAACTGACTAAAAGCCAAGCCTGGGTACTCTTAACCAATGAGTCAGAATAACAAATGTAATAGCACTGCATGTTCTACCTTCCTGATATATATCAAAATACACGATATTCGATTTAATCTTCATAATAGTCACATAAAACAGGTATAATTCACTTTATAAATAAGGAAGTTGAGGGGGACCAGCAGTTAGTGTAATGTCTATGTCACTGAACTCTCACATAGCCGATCGTGGTTTGAGTCCCGGACCTGGTGGCTTAAACTCACTCTGGGTGCGTGTGCGTGTGTGCCCAAGATCCCGAGAGCAGAATGGAGGAGAAGGGATTGCGGCATGGCCATCCCCCTGGGGGATTTCTCACTTTTTGTCTCTCTGTCTCTCTCTGTCTTTCTGGTAAGCACAGCACCCTATAGCAAAAACCTCTCCAAAAAAAAAATAATAATAATAATAATAAGGAAATTGAGGCACAGGGAAGTTGAATAATTTACCCAGGGTTGCTCAGCTAGTGAATGCTGGGATTTGAACCCAGATAGCCTGTCTCCAGAGTTCATGCTTTCAACTAGTAGGCTCTACTGCTTCTTTGAGCCAAATGGCGCTTAGGAGCTGTGGTGTCTATTGAATCTGGAGACAGATGAGAGCTCACAAGAAGTTGCCACAGTGGGGAGAGTTCCATGGAGGCCAGAGATGCAGCTTTTGGAATATGAATTCAGTGTGTTTGTTGTGGGGGAGGGAACTGCCAATAAAAAAGTGAGACACTAGTTAAAAAGCAAGTAAAATTCATTTCTAATGGAGATTCATGTAGCAAATAAGAACCAGTTATGGAATCCTGGGTTTAATAGCAATAGAGTAGTAGTGTCCACTGTTTACTATGTGCCAGGCATTTGTGTGACTGTGTGTTTTAAAGAAATTTTTGCTATGGGGCACATGCACTCGCTGGAGAAACAGAGAGACAGAAAGCGAGGAATAACCCCCTCCCCCCGGGAATGGCCACACGACAGTCCCTTCTCCTACACTATCCTCTTGGGATTTTGGGTACAAACACATGTGCTCAATGTGAGTTTTAAGCCACCAGGTCTGGGACTCGAACCATGACTGACTGCATGGGAATCCAGCGACATAACCATTACACTATCTGCTGATCCCATAAGTGTTTAATGTAGTTACATAATCCACCCTATCACAAGACGTGAGGGTTATAATCTCTATGTTTTAGAGAAGAAAGCAGAGGCATGCAGACATTATGTTACCTAAGATCCCATGTGTAGGAGGTAGTGGAGCCAGAATGACAAACCTGTATCCATTTGGTTTCCATGACTATGCCCTTAACCACTGGCTTCCAAGACTGTGCCTTTAACCATCATGGCAGAAAACCTAGTTACTAGACAACAAGGGTGGAACTAGTCATAGGGTCACGGTTAAGAAGATAAAATGCCAGAGTTACTAGAGTACAAGGTTAGGAATCTGGGAACAAAGATGTCAGTGTCCTGGAATAATGAATGGCTGATTCACCAAAGTCTGTTGGGGGTTGCTGTTTACCTCAACTTTCCACTCAGTTTGTCAGGTTCCATTTATATTGGGTAAATCTATCATTCTGGGAAAAGTCATGAAGCAATTTATTTTAAGATGAATAGCTTTCTGAATGCATATTATAAGACTGACTGAAGAACAAATTAGTTTTATTTGAAGACATACAAGTCTAATAAATTACTCAATTCATCCACTGGAGATATATTAAAAATATGTACTTTATTTTTTACCATAATTGCATTACTTTCACCCATACAATCTAAGAGACTTGGTCATGGCTCTCACTCACTGTTACTCCACACTACCTTCCTCACAGCCCCTGCCAAACCTCTACACTGATCATATTACAGTCTGTAACTGTTACTTATGTGTATGTTAGCTTCATCTTTTTAAAGTTACCAATACATTTTTACCATATGATATAAGCCCCAACCTCTACCATATAACCACAACCAAGCAATCTATATGAGACGGATAACTAAGAATTAGACATTTATTATTATCAATGAAAAAAGAAAGATGCCAGGCACAGAAATAATGCAAAATGAACAAAACCCACAGATAATTTTCAGGATTTGTCAGTAGTGATCCATACACCATCAAAAGTCCCATCAAGGCAGGGACTGTGTCCCTTTCACTCACCTCTGTGTCCCTGGCACAGTAGATGCTCAGTTGCCCCTTGTCATGAGAATGCCCAATGAATGAATGACCCAGGAAATACATGCTAAATGCTTATTTTATGTTTAGAATCTTCCTTCTTTATAAAAAGTATATGGTTTCCCCCAGTTTTGACTGCATAACTATGTAGAATGCAAACAATAAAGGGGAAAGAAAGGGAACCTTCTGTTTTCAGGGCCTGAATCATGAAAAGCTGCAAAGATTTTATGCATCTTGGAACTAACACTTTCAAAGAGGACTTTTCTGTGGATCACAATGAAATTCCCAGGAACTTCTCCCATAACGTGTGATTCAGTTAAATAATTCAAACCTTAGGATCACCCCGTAGCCTAGTAGTTAAGTGAGCTAGATCCCACATGGCCTACCACACTTTGATTCTGGTCCAGTGACTTGAAAAACACATGAGGCCCCAGTTCATGCGTGCTCCAAATTCTGACAGGCTGAAGAAAGAGAGGAGAAGGGATTCTGGTGCACACACACCACACTGAGGGATGCTTTCTCCCTTTCCATCTCCCTATCTCTAGTGAGTGCACATGGATGCCCTTTGGCAACTAAACAACAAAAAAAGATACTTCAAACCTCACTGCATTTTTTTCATATTCACTTTGCTCTTTTCTCTCTTTAATGAGCACATGATTGTGGTAGTTGTGACTAACATCCAATATGCATCACTTAAAATTTAAATTTAGAGGGGCCATCAAGTGGCATGGTGGTTAAGGTATTGGACTCCCACATGGCTGACCATGGTTCAAGTCCTGGACTTGGAGGCTTGCTTTCTTTCTCTCTCTCTCTCTCTCTCTCTCTCTCTCTCTCTCTGATTCTCTCTCACTCTCTCTTTCTTGCTCTGTTCCTCTCTGGTCAAACTAAAATAAATCAATAAAGTTAAATAAAATGATTCTTTATAACAATTTTTAATTTAGAAGCATGTCCATTTACTTGTAGTTCTAAAATATGTTTTGGATACAGATTGCAAAGCATCTACTTACTTCATCATACTAACAAGTTTTATTCATTTACTTGATCATTTCTTTTGGGGGAGGGTAGAGGTTTTTTGCCTTTAGGGCACATGTGCTTGCTAGGGAAAGAGAGAGAAACAGAGACAGTGAAAGGGAAAGTGAGAAATCACCCCCCGGGGGGAGGATGGCCACACTATAATCCCTTCTCCTCCGTTCTCCTCCCAGGATATTGGGTATGCACGTACACACACCCAGTGTGAGTTTCAAGCCACTGAGATGGGACTCCAACCATGGTCGACCATGTGGGAGTCCAGTGACGTAACCACTATGCCTTCTGCTGATCCTACTTGATCATTTCTTATTCTGCGCCATATAACCAACCAAAACCAAACATAAACATAAAACCCCAGATAGTCGTCTAGCCCAGTGCTAAGCTTAAATGTGCCTACAAAGCACATGGGTATCTTATTAAAATTTGCATCTTTTTTTTTTTTTTAAGAGAGATTTTTGCTATAGGGAGCTTGAGCTTGATGGAGAGACCAAAAACAAAAAAATTCCCCGTATCTTGGGGGGCATGGCCATGCCGCAATCCCTTCTCCATTCTCCTCTTGGGATTTTGGACATACACACACCTGCACCCACGCCCAGTCTGGGACTTAAACCACAGTCAACTACGTGGGAGTCCAGTGATATAACCGTTACACCATTTGCTGGTCCCATAAAATTTAGATTCCAATATAGTAGATTTTGGATGGGGTCTGAGATTCTGCATTTCTCACTGGCTACCGGGTGATGGTAATGCTGCTTAACTGGAACCTATCTCCAGAAGCATCTAGAAGATTAAATAGTGGTTTTTCCAGTTATTGGGATCACACTGGTGTGGCTCTTATATTCTGCTCTTCCAAATGTAGTATTGCCAGGACCACTAAGTTCAATTTAGATTAAAATGAGGTTGGGATTCGAAAGCATCTCTCCAAATTAAAACTTACTTATTTGTTCACATATTTTGTTTTACTCTAGGATAAGATGAACACAATTTTCCATTGAGAAGGAACCTCTTTCTCCTAATGTCTGAAGAACAAAGAAGAAACCCAAGTCTGTTTCATGACTTAAGATGTGTAAGGAAAAAAATGTATATTACTCTGCAATTCCTATTATTGGCACTAATACCTATTTATAAATTAATCCAAAGTAATAAAAGACTATTGGTAATGTTTGCTAAACATCTGGAAATTATGAAAGAAAATATTATACCTATTTTTAGTTGTCACAGTTTGAATACATTGGACTTCTACTGTAATTCAGCTTATTCCATTAAATATGTGAAACCGTGGTGAAATAAGGGCATTTTATTGAGTTTTATTTCCAGATAAACATTATAAACCTAAACCTCTTACTATAGTACAATGTGTCTATCCGTTACAAAATAAATAAATAAATAAATCCAAGTGTAGATGATTGTTAGACACTGATGAAAAGTCTTTGACTTAGAAACATTTTTATTCTAACATTGGTAGAGATCATAATTTCCCTAGAATGGGTTCACTAAGATAAAATAGAGTCAGAAAATTTATGAAGAGAGAAAAAAAATTAATAATATTGCTGGATTTCAAAGAGGTTAAAAAGGCGTTTCTCAACTTTGACAACTGATATATGTGTGTGTGTGTGTATATATATATATATTACTTTGGCAAAAAATTTTCAAATTAAAAAAATTGGAAAAATGAAAAATATAGAAAAATTGGAAAATAAAATATACATTGGAAAAATTGCAACTCTAATTCAATTTCCAGAAGCAACCACTTCTGAATATATTTTATAATTTTTGTGTGCATATGCATACTCTACCTGATTGAAACCACACTATAAAATATATACATTAATTATCCTTTTTTTTTTTTTGAGAGGTTTTTGCTATAGGGCGCATGCACTCACCAGAAAGACAGAGAGAGACAGAGAGACAGAAAGCGAGAAATCACCCCCCCACCAGGGGGTATGGCCATGCCACAATCCCTTTTCCTCCTTTCTCCTTTTGGGATCTTGGGCACGCACGCATACGCGCCCGGCGTGAGTATAAGCCACCTAGTCTAGGACTCGAACCACGATCGACTACATGGGAGTCCAAGGACATAGCCATTACGTTAATTGCTGGTCCCTTCGTTATCCTTTTTAACATAACATTGCATCATTTCTCATTCATTACAATACCACTTTAAATAATGATATTAAAATTTCTTGGATCCAGACATTAAAATGTTGTGGAGCCAAATGGTACCTGTAGCCCCAGCTAATTAGGAGGCTGAAGCCTTTACTTCCAGGTAAACATTATAAACCTTAGAAGGATTTGTAACACAGTGAGACCCTGTCTTAAAAAATGAAAACATTATAAACCTTAGAAGGATTTGTAACACAGTGAGACCCTGTCTTAAAAAATGAAAAACACAGCGCCAACAGGAGGCATAGTAATTAAAGCACTGCACTCGCACATGTCTGACCATGTGTTGAGTCCTGGACCTGGAAGCTTGAAAATCACACTGGGTAGAGGGTTGAGCAGCCCTGAGTTGCAGCCCTTGTCTTCCAACCTCACTAGTCCATAAACTACAAAGGTAGGAGAAAAAACCTTTTTTCCTATTTTCTTCTCTCTCTCTCTTTTCTTTCTCTCTCACTTTTCTTTCAATCCTTTTTTTTTTTTTTTTGCTAATTCTTTACTGTCCTCCCCTCATATAGGACAGGGCATTGCAGGGAGACATCTACATCTGAGGTCATTGTGCGGCTTTAATATTTTTGTCTTTCATGTCTTGTTTCTTTTCTTTTTCTTTTCTTGGTTTCCTTTTCTTTTTTTTCTGTATTGTATTTCCTTCTTCTATTTTATTTTCTCATTTTGGGGCTCAGCTTCCTCCCAGTGACTGAATAGATAGGTCTAGGTTCATAGTAGCCAAACCTCTGAATTTTGCTAGGCTCAGAGAAATCCTCACTCCCACTGAACCAGTGGCAAAAGGTAAATACTCCTCTCCATAAATCTGACCTCAGATCTCCTCCAGTGGGTACCAGTAGAAAAGAGAAATTGGCACAGAAGTACCTCACACTAAAGGGAAACACACAAGCTCACAGTTGCAGAAAATTAGTCAAACAAATTAGCCAAAATGACCAAAAATCAGAGAAGAGTCTCTAGTATGAGAAAACCAAGTGATATGTCTCCAACAAGGAGACATAGTAATTTATCTCCAAGTATGGAAATCAGAGGAAATGAGTGAAATGTCAGATATGGCAACAAAACATTATAAGATGGATGAGAAAAGAGACATTGAATTCCAGATGAGGAAATCCTTTCATGACCTGAAGGAGATAGACAATATAAAGAAGAATCACACAGAACTTGTAGAGTTGAAGTCTGTAATGCAGGATACCAAAATCTCCCTTGAAATATTAAAAGCAGATTAGATTATGCAGAAAATTAAATCTTGGATGTAGAAGACAAAACCTCTGATCTATTAAAAAAATCACCAAAAAGAATGAAAAAATAACCACGAAAATGAGAATAATACATGAGAAATACTAGATCCCATTAAATGCCCAGACATCTGAATAATTGATATCCCAGAAGGTGAAGAATCTAGTAAGGGCATTGATAATCTATTCCATGAAATCCAGGAAGAAAACTTTCCAAACCTAGAGAAGCATTCAAAGCATTCAAAATCCAGACTCAAGAAATACAAAGGACCCCAAATGGATTCAACCCAAGAAGATCCTCTCCATGGCACATCATAGCCAGATTGGCTAAAATCACAGGTAAAGGAAATATCCTAAAAATGGCAAGAGAGGAATGCCACATTACTTACAAAGGTTATCCCATCAGGCTAACATTGGACCTTTCAGTGGAAACAATGCAAGCAAGGAAAGAATGGGAAGATATATTCAAAGTGTTAAAAGAAAAACAATTTCAAACAAGATTATTATACCCGACAAGATTATCCTTCAAATAGGAAGAAAAGATAAAAAAACATTCTCAGATAAATAAAACCTGAAAGAATTTACCAACACCTGACCAGCTCTTCAAGAAGTACTGAAGGGAGTGCTATACCAGGAAAATTAAAGAGACTGACAGACATAAGAATTAAAAAACAAAAAATAAAAAACAACAGCCAAGAGAATCGAACATAAATGAATGAAAACTCCATGTTAGATAGACACTTTTTTCAGTATTTTTTGTGCAAGCGACTAGTCATGTATTCACTTTCCTTGGAGACTCTACTAGTCATCTATTCACTTTTCTTAGAGAGTCTACTAGTCATGTGTTCACTTTCCTTGAAGACTCTACTAGTCATCTGTTCACTTTCCTTGGGGAGTCAAAATTTGATTTCTTAATGTTTAAGATTCTGTCTCCAATTACGCTATTTTTATACACTACAAAATTTATTGCGACTCAAATTAAAAAAATATATATATTTGTGCCAATGTTAAATTCTTTGCATGTTGCAGAAAAGAAACACTTTGGAATCACTTTTAGAAAAATTGAGTTTCTGTTTAAATCTGTTGCTTTCCTTTTTAAAATATATTTATTTCTCGGGACCAGCAATTAGCATAATGGCTGTGTCGCTGGGCTCCCACGTAGTTGACTGCGGTTCGTGTCCCGAACCCGATGGGTTAAAACTCATGCCGGGCGCGTGTGTGTGCGTGCCCAAAATCCCGAAAGGAGAATGGAGGAGAAGGGATTGTGGCATGGCCATCCCCTCTGGGGGGTGATTTCTCGCTTTCTGTCTCTCTGTCTCTCTCTGTCTGGCGAGCGCATGTGCCCTATAGCAAAAAAAAAAAAAAAAAAATATATATATATATATATATATATATATATATATTCACTTTTCATGTACTTCTGATAAAAAGGAAAAAAAGTGCTGCATATTGCCACAATTAAAAAAAAGAAAGAAAGACAGATTAGACTTTCTGACATTTTGAAATTTATGGGAAACATTGTCAAATGTTTATCTCTCTGCATATAGAAATTTGTGTCAATGGGTGTTCCAAAATTGTATGAGATTCTTAAATATCTGTTACATATTAATGTGTCATTATGAGTTATACTTGTAATGCTAAAAAGTTCTAATGTAGTTTGTCACAGAAATGATCCTATTTGTCAATTTGGTGTTATGGTAAAATCAGATCTTGCACTATGGTCACTTTAAGTTTCATTGTCCATAGTTAATTGCTTTATTCTGATGCTCTTTTTAAAACATTTTATAATAGGCTACAATTCAAAAATTGCCTCTTTTAAGAAAATTAATGAAAAAGACTCTGGTAAGTACTCTTGAATATAGGTTTTTGGTAACTTTGAGATCATATTTCTGAACTTCCAGGATTTAAATGGCAAGATTGGACCACAGTAACACTACAAACTTAACAGAGGAGAAATTAATTACATGAGACTGAACTGGTAAAACAGAATTTTATAACTTTTGACTAAAACATTGCTGATTTTTTTTCTATACTTTGTTTTCCAGATTTAAGGATTTTTGTTTCATTTGAGCTGTTGATAGTTCCAGTAATTTGTTAATTTTTTTAAAAACAGAATTGAAACATAAACTTTTCTCCCTTCCTGACTCCTCCAGAATTGAAAAGTGTTCATGAATATTCTTATGCTGTGGAAGTATAGTTATTTGCGTAAGTTCAATAATACCTGTTGCCTTGCATCAGAAACTGGAAACAGGGAACCAGCAGTTAGCGTAATGGCTATGTCGCTGGACTCCCACATAGTCGACTGCGGTTCGCGTCCCGGACCCGGTAACTTAGAACTCACGCCAGGCGCGTGTGCGTGCGTGCCCAAGATCCCGAGAGGAGAATGGAGGAGAAGGGATTGCGGCGTGACCATCCCCCCGGGGGGTGATTTCTTGCTTTCTATCTCTCTGTCTCTCTCTGTCTGTCTGGCGAGCGCACACGCCCTATAGCGAAAACCTCTCCAAAAAAAAAAAAAAAAAAAAAGAAACTGGAAACACTGGTTTACTGCCAGGACTTAGGCTGGAATGTCATATCTGAAGATATGACCAGAAAGCTTAGGAACTAAAACTGATGTTAAGAAAGCCAGCAAAAGCTCTTAAGAAGATTGCCTGGTACCATAAACAGTTCTGTCTTGCAGGTAAGTAAAGAATATCACCTCCTGACAGGCCTGAAAACTTCCAAGTACGGGTACTTAAAGGCATCGTCAGATGGTGACTTCCTCCCTTGGCTCAGTAACCTTGGAAGGCTTTGTAAAGAGTCTAATCTGGACCAGCAGGTAGCATGGTGGTTAAAGGCACTGGAAACTCACCATGGCTGACTGTGGTTCAAGTCCTGGGCCTGGTAGCTTCCTTTCTCACTTTTTCCCTCTCTCTTCCTCTCTCTCTGATCAAATTGTAAAATAACAACAACAATAAATAAATTTAAATAAAAAATAATTCTTTTTTCTGAAATTCCTTATAAAAGGTTCCAGCAAAGCCAAATAAATCGGTTAGTATTCTTATTGAGCTTTGTGCAAATAACAGACCAAATTGAGATTAAACTTGTTTTTTTGCAAATAAGTTAGTTTATACTTCTCTTTGGTAAAAGGGGGAATGAAGAAAGAAAAAAATGTTTCAGAAGAAAACTATAGTGCAATTGTTACTAGATTTTAGCTATCTATATATTTGGTTTGTTATTGTTTTTGTTTTTTGGGTTTTTTTTTTTTGAGTTTTTAGTATCTACCTACTATTTGGACAGAATCCTAACCTATTTCCTGGCTTTTAGTCTTAAACAAATTTTTCTTAACTTTTAAAAATTTTTATTCATTAAAACTAAAACTGCTTTTTTTGAAATTAAAAAAAAAAAAAAACACCAAACTAAAGACAGTGCAAGAGAAGGGTGGGGGATGGGGGTTAGGGAATCAAAGAGGAAAAAGGAGCAGGACATTTAACGGACACAAAAATGTAAAATTGTCTTCTGATAATAATGTCTATGATAATATCTTTGACTGGACTGATAAGCAGTGTATTCAAGGTGACAAAATTCATTCTGTGTGCCGTATAGATGTACAGTGATTGGGGGGAGCAAAAAAAGAACTGTTGGGGGTGCCCATTTCCATGGATAAAATAAATTTAAAATAGACCTCAAACTAAAAAAAAAAGCATTTATGTACTAAATGAGTTATAGTAGAAAGAGAGAGAGAGAGGGAAGGAGAGGTAGGGAGAGGGAGGGAGGGAGGGAGGGAGGAAGGAAGATCATGCTGGGCATTGTGTGCTAGAATACAAGATCCCAGGAGGAGAATGGAGAAGGGGTTGCAGCATGGCCATCCACTCCCCCTCCCCCCACACATACACCTCCACTACTCTGGGGTGTGATTTCTCACTTTCCCTCTCACTGTGCTGTCTGTCTCTCTCTGGAGATCGCACACCCTCTATGGGAGAAAAAAAAAAAAAAAAAAACCTTAAAAACAAAAACACACAGGACCAGCAGTTGGCATAATGGCTATGTTGCTGGGCACCCATGTAGTCATCTGTGGTTCGAGTCCCAGACCCAGTGGCTTAAACTCACGCCGGGCACATGTGCGTGTGTGCCCAAGATCCCAAGAGGAGAATGGAGGAGAAGGGATTGCGGCGTGGCCAACCCCCCCCCGGGGGTGTTTTCTCACTTTCTGTCTCTCTGTCTCTCTCTTGTCTTTCTGGTGAGCGTGTGCACCCTAGAGCAAAAAAAAAAAAAGAAAAGAAAAGAAAAAGAAAAACTCAAAAAAGAAAGAAAGAAAGCCACAGAAAATCCCAAACAAATAAACATACAAAAACTTCCTCTAGTTCAAGTTCATTACTGTTTTTAATGTAATAAATCAAGCCTAGTCAACAAAGATCTGTTTACTGGGTATGTCCCTTAAAAATATTTACACTGTGAAACACTCAATAATCTCTTGTGTCAAGATCCAAATTTTTTCAGACCAAGTATAAAAATTTCCGTTTAGTTAATGCACAGTAGACGAGATCCTATGTGTAAGCCAATTCCAGCCACCTCAGTGTTTATGGAACTCTTTCATCACTGGCTACTTCAAAAACAGGGCTGCAGGTCAGTGGCTAAAACTGAGGGATTACATCTCTAGTCAAAAAATATAACACCCCAAACTACCTAGAGTGAGGGTAAAGCATCTGCTATACCTTCAAATCTATTATCTTGAGCTTCTAAAGACTCTTGCCACCTACCTTTTTGTATGTAAAGATTCCACACAAAATGTGCCTGGGCAGGGAGTACTGATGCTTATTCATCAACTAGAAATTATGTCCTGTCTCGCGCTCCCAGTATGACTCTATAAACACGTTCAGAGATTTCTTTCTTACTTCCACTCTCTTCCTGCCAATTAACAAGCTCCTGCTGTCTATTTTGAGCCATCCTGCCTAGGCTGGATGCTCTGAATCAGTCTCTCCCTTGCTGACCAGCCTCTGTTGATTTCATGACAGTTTCCTTACTAGAGTTTCTGTCTTTAAAAAAAAAAGCCACGAGTTATTTATTTATTTAATTCCATTTGTTATTATTTTTTAATTTGGCCAGAGAGAGAGAGAAAAGGAAAGAGAGAAAGCAAGCCGCCGGGTCTGGGACTTGAAATGCAGTCAGTCATGTGGGAATCCAGCACCCTTAACCACCATGCCACCTACTGGCCCCGAGAGTTTCTGTCTTGATTCTACTCTGGAACGCTTGTCCCTTTTGTTGTTAAATTCTATTCTTCTTTGCCCCATTACATATTTTTTCAGCTGGATTCATTTAGAGGGTTTTTCATGCCAGCATTATTTATAATAATGAAAAACTGAAACCACCTAAATGCCCAGCATAGGAGATGCTTTTAAAAATTACCATTAATACTATATGCAACTGTTTTGTACTGTTTTTTAATTTAATAAGCATCTTTTTTTTTGAGAGAGAGAGAGATTTTTGCTATAGGGAACATGTGCTTGCTGGAGAGACAGAGAGAGACAGAGAGATAGAAAATGAGAAATCACCTTCCAGGGGGGTTGGCCATGCCACAATCCCTTCTCCTCCATTTTCCTCTCAGATTTTGTGCACACATCCACACAGGCCTGGCATGAGTTTGAAGCCACCAGGTCTGGGACTCGGACTGTTCATCCATGTGGGAGTTCAATGACATAACCATTACACCATCTGCTGGGCCCAATAAGCACATTTTAAATAAAAACACTTTTTAAAAATTTTGCTATAGGGTATGTGCACTTGCCAAAGATACAGAGAGGGGGAGAGAGAATGGGAAAGTGAGAAAACACCCCCACATGCATCCACCCAGCGAAAATGACCATGCCGTAATCCCTTCTCCATTCTGTTCTTGGGATTTGGGGCATGGACATGATTAGATAACTTGGTGTTGTGCAGGCTTACCCCTCATTTCCAAGTTTGTCCAAATAGCAAAAACACCTGTGAACCACACAGATGAACAGATTAGAAGTAGGAGATAAAAAATCCAAAATGATTGGGAAAACTATTTTCCAGTCAAAGAAGGACAAATATTGCATGAGTCCACGTATATAAAGAATGTAATAGTCGAGGCTAGCAAGTGGTGTGGTGATTTAGGTGCTAGACTCCCACGTGGCTGACTGTGGTTTGAGTCCTGGACTTGGTGGTTTGCTTTCTCATTTCCTCTTCCTGTCTCTCTCTGGTGAGCAAAATTTTAAAGCAAATTAAAAAAGAAAACGAATAAAATTAAATAAATAATTCTTTTTAAAGAAGAATCTATAGTCAAACACATATAGAGTGAAATGGTGGTTGCTAAGAGTTGGGAGAAGGAGGAAAGAGGAGCTGCTAACCAAGGAGTATATAGTTTCAATTACGGGGCCCGCTGGTGGCATGGTGGTTAAGATGCTGGATCCCACATCATCCAGACCTGATGGCTTGGAAGACACAGTGGCACATCTCTCTGTCTTTCTCTGGTGAGCACATGTGCCCTAGAGCAAATTTTTAAAAAATGTTCAGTCATGCAAGATGAACACATTCTGGAGATCTGCGGAACATTTTGCCTATAGTTGACAATACTGTATGATATACTTAAAAATCTGTTATGTGTTGTATTCTTACCAGACAAAAATGAAATAGGAAAAAAAAAATAAAGGACTAAAATACTGATAGAATTTTGTGTGCACAAATAGGGCTTTTGGGTGTTTTTTTTCTTATATATGGTATGCTTTGCAACCAAGTCATTAGTAACACAGTTGTGTTTAGTGTTACCTGACTTAATTACAGCTTGCTTGGAATACATGTGTGTAGTGTGAACAGCTGCCTTCTAATTTTCAGTTCTGTTTCTTTTCTTTCCTTTTTTTTTTTTTTTTGAGAGATTTTTTGCTAAAGGGCATATGTGTGCTTGCCAGAGAGACAGAGAGAGAAAGAAATCTCCCTTCAGGAGGGATAGCCACACCACAATCCCTTCTCTCCCATTCTCTTCTTGAGATTTTAGGCACACATGCACACACAACCAGTGTGAGTTTTAAGTGACTGGGTCCAGGACTTGAACTGCAGTCTACTATGTGGGAGTCCAGCCACATAACCATTACACCATATGCTGGCCACTCTATGTCTCATTTATAAAATCAAAGGAGAGAGAATGAAAATTATTGGATAGAGGGACTCATGTCTAGCCCTCTCTCCCAATGGAAACGTTCTTCCCTTTAACTGGAAAAATTTTCTTGACAATGAAGCAAACTTTGTCTAATACATGGTAAATGGAGGTGAGGAAGTTGCAAACGCAGGTGCCTAAAGGAGCTTCCAGCTCTGACAATGAAGTTTGATCAATACAGAAGTGACAAAGGATGAAGTGACAGGCAATGCTGCTTCAAAGGCAAGTGGGTGGGGTTACCGAAGGCTTAACATATCCACAGCTTCTCACGTCAATCTTTGGAATCTAATTGTAGTCTGGTATTGCTCTGAAGCAATACTTCCAATAGGTGGGTTGAGTGTGATGGGAAGTTTCACAAGGGCAAGAGACTTGTGTCCATTTGCACATTGACACTCCATATTCCTAGCACATAATAGACATTCAATAAATGTTACTTAATGAAGTTACGGCTATTGCAGGGTTGTGAACTTAGACGAGATACAGTTTTAATTTATCTTGGCAAGGACAAACATAGAACAATTCATAGTCCTGTATTACTTGGAAACACTTTAGAAATAGCCCTACTATCTTGATAATGAGAAAGGCCTGAGAAGGCCTTCATACTTTTGCATGGATTTCTGTGAGCAAACCAAACCTCAGTTGAAAGTCTGCTTTCTTAGTAAGTTGCAAAGTTACAGCCAGTCACAGGAGTTATACTTCAGTCAGTAAGAGACAGCCCACCCTTCAGTTATTTCAGTTATTTCTCTACCTCATTCTCTCACTTCCTCTTTTTTTTTTTTTTTTTTTTTTTTTTTTTTGGTATTCACTTTTCTTTCTTGCACATAAATGTCTACCCACCATGTGGCTATCCAGAGTTCCTTGGAAGCTATTCTGGAGGCTACCTGATTAAAATTGTTTTCACTCCATTAAACTCTGCTAACTTAAATTGTCTAAAGTTTTTTTTTTCTTTTTATAACAGGAGTTATCTCATAATATATACATTGTTGTTACTGTTTATAAGCCAGAGAGAACATGCACTTGACAGAAGAGACAGAGAGAGAGGAGAGGGAAAGGAAGAAAGCAAACCACAGTGGGATGTGGTCATACCCAATTCATTCCCCTCCATGTTTCCATCCTATTGGGGTTTGGGGCATGCAGGCATATGCACCTGGCATGTTCTTCAAGTTGCCAGGGCAGAGATTTGAACTGTGAGATTCAACTCCCTTAACCACTAAGCTATAGGACTGGCCCAATGTCTTAATATATAAAGGTACAGAAAACCTAAGACGTTTAGTCTTTTTAAGGAACACGGCAAGTCTTGGGTCTTTATAGCAAAACCTTCCACGAATAATCCCCATCAATATTTCTCAAACTAACTGGTAACTTGAGCCCAAGGAGCCAAGAAGCCAAAGCAGCTGTTAGGCAGTGGGAATGATGCACAGCGGGCTCGGCCAGTGGGAGGTCAGTGTGAATCTCTCTCTTTCATCGAACAGTTGCTGCTTCTTCACTGCTGTTTTGGATGGTCCAAGAACTGTCATGTCTTTGAACAGCAGGCCTATTTACTCAAGGAAGAGGCTTTCTTTCAATGCAGGGACCAGCAATGCCGCCATGGCAGAAGTAGTTCCAGGGATGCAGTTATATAGCAGGGCAGTGTTTATTCATACCTCCTCCTTTTCTCTCTCCCTCTCTCCCCAAGACCAAAAGCTTAACGAATTGCATTAAATATTACTAAGATTAAATATAGTCCAGAAGTTCTATTTGAGGAGTAGTTAAAAATAATCTTATTGTAGTCAGCCTAATTAATGTGATTTTTCCCTCGTACAGCATTTAAGACTACAGTGCTATGGTTTATTAGCCACAGAAAGCTAGACCTGGAAATGTGAAATATGGCTGTCCTACTCTTTTAGGAATGTTTTCTTTCCCTTGTCATATGAGCGGCATGTGTTTACTCTTTCATTTTCCACTTATGACAAACACTATTTATGAGGGCACTTCAAAAAGTGTGTGGAAAAAATGTTAGTAAAGTACGAACTTAATTTGGTGCAAACATTTTTTGAAATCCATGCATACTTTTTTCTTTTTTTGGAGAGGTTTTTGCTATAGGGTGTGTGCGTTCACCAGAGAGACAGAGAGACAGAAAGCAAGAAATCAACCCCTGGGGGGATGGCCACGCCGCAATCCCTTCTTCTCCATTCTCCTCTTGAGATCTTGGACACACATGCACACGTGCCCGGCGTGAGTTTAAGCCACCAGGTCCAGGACTCGAACCGTTGTTGACTACATGGGAGTCCAGTGACATATGCTAACTGCTGGTCATGCATAGTTTTTCATAATATACATTTCCCATTAACTTTTTTAAAAGATTTGTTTGTTCATTTAAAATTGTATTTATTATCATTATTCTTCAATTTTGACCAGAGAGAGACAGCAAGAAAGAAAGCAGCCAGGACCAGGACTTGAAACGCGGTCACTGATGTGGGAGTCCAGTGCCTCAATCACCATACCTCCTGCCTGCCCCTTGCATGAACTTTTAAAAAACTTTCATATTTGTTCCTAATTTTGTTCACTTTAATGTGTGTGTGTGTGTGTGTGTGTATATATACACACACACACACACACACATATACATATATATATACCCACACTGTGTTAAATATGTATATATACTATTTTATATGTATATACTTTCTGTGTGTATATATATACATATATATATACCTACTATATATAGATATCTACTGTGTGTATATATATATATAAAATACACACACACATATAAATATATATATATGTGTGTATATATACATATATATATGTATATATATATATAATACACACACACACACACACACACACTCTAATATATGAGAGAGGGAGTTTTTTTCCAAGTTTCTTTCTTCCTTCCTTAGTGACAGAGACAAGCACCTCCAAAAGGATCTTTCAGGCCACAATCCACTCTTAGCTTTAGCCAACCCCGAATCATGGGTACCCGCATGCCCAGTGTGTTCAGGGAGGTCTCTGGATGCAAACCTGGACACTTCCAATGTGAATCAGCTTCGCAGAGCATTGTGTTACCACTATGCTATCATCAAAAATTTGCCAGAAGTTGCATCCACTCATTGGAGGGAAAGAGAGAGAGAGAGAAAGAGAAAGAGAAAGAAATGAGAAAGCAATCCCCACACAAAATGGTCACACCTCAATCCCTTCTCCATCTCTTTCCTTTCAGAATTTTGGGCATGCACACACATGTGCCTGGAATGTTTTTCAAGCTGCCATGTCCAGGACTCAAACTGTTTAGTTGGCCATGTGAGATCCTGTCACCTTAGTTACCAAGCCACAGTCTGACCCCAAATATTTCTAAATATTGCAAGTGCTCCAGGCTTCCTTTAGAGACTCAATCCCAAATGGGTGCCATGGAGCCCACTCAGACCCACTGTTCTACTGCTTGGAGGAACGTCCTGGTCACAACAGAATTGCCTGAACTATAGGGAAAACATATCAATTTTCTTGTCTAAAGTGTGCCGTGTTGTAGGTTCATGTGAGAAATGGGGTCAGATGTGAGGGTGGGCAGGGACTCAAGATACCTACAGAGAGTCAGACTGCCTTTCTGAGTTAGGGTCTGCTTGCCCTGGGTTAGGGTGTAGACACGCAGAAGCACTGATGAAGAGCAGGCACTCTAGTAACCCCAGACCAGCTCTATTTGAGTTCCTGAAAGTGTAGCTTTATTCATTTCAAGACTTAAGTAGACGTGGAGCAGTGGGAGGGGACAGTGCTGGTGAACCTGAATTAGATTTGGTGAGGCCAGTCGGATAGTTTCTTCTTTCTTTTTTCTTTTCTTTTTTTCTTTTCTTTTCTTTTCTTTTTTTTTTTTAAGTTTCTTTCTTTCATTAGAGAGAGGGAGAGAGAGAAGACAGGCACCCTTGACAGGGTCTCGTCACACTGCGATCTTCCTGGACAACAAGGATCACAGGCATGCGGACACACTGGGTGTGTTCATGTGATCCCAGGAACCTAACCTGGGCCCTCTAGTGGCTCCAACACTATGCAGGGGCACCCTCGGCCACTGAAGATGGGCTGATAGTTCTCATTTTTACCCTGGGTTGGGGTGCCCTGATACTTTTGTCATTATTTTATAGTTCAAAGTCTTTTCTAAAAATTTCTTTCTTTCATGAGAGAGAGAGAGAGAGAGATAGTGTACTGTCAATAAATTCTCATGATACAATCTCCCATAGCCTTTCCCAGCTAGCCAGGATCATAAATATGTGTGTGCTGACTAGTATCGGTCAACCCAGGAGCTGAGCCCCAATTTCCCATGTGGCTTCCAGTACTGCCAAGAGTTGTACTACTTCTCTGCCACCATGGTTGGGCCTCTAGTTAACATTTCTTTACATTTTCTTCGTGAGTGCAGAAGTAGAATTATTATCACTGGTGCCTCATAAAATGTAAAATTAATAGTGATGTTCATTCATTCGTTTATTCATTTAATACTTTTTTTAATTTGTAAGAGGGTACATGCACTTGCTGAGAGATAGAGTGAAAGATAGAGAGAGAAAGGAAGCACCCTGCCCCACACCCCATGAAAGTAGGTGGACATTTCTTAACCTTTCCATACTTACTTGCCCAGTTATGCACAGTTAAAAACTGGTATGTGACAAAGAAAAGAAACCCCACCTATTTATAAATAGATTATTAGTCCTTCCATGCACACCTGTTCAACGCCCTCACCACTTGCTAGTACGGATGCAATATTGGGATAAACTGCTTTTTTTCTCTTTGCAAGAAAAAAAAAATGGAAGTATGATTAGTAGGTCAATGTTCAGTCACACAAATCTCAGACCAAACCAAAAATGACAATCCATTTGAAGGTAGCTTGGGTCCTGCAGAGCTCACAGAGTATGGTTTGGCTCGGTAGGCAGTTGGCATGTGTTCTGGGGCTTCCATAGGAAATATTAAATCTGTCTCTGGTGAGCAACACTAGGGTATGCTTCAAACGAATTAGGATGCTCTTACTATCAAATGAATGATTTCCTTGGGGGAAAATAAAGAATGAGTTAGAATTTTAGGAACTATAGTTGGCTTCTTTCTTGTTCCCATGGAATTCTGTCCTATATAAAATTGGGGAACCAAATAGGTCTCTTTTGACACATAGTGAGCTGATTGCTTATTTAGTTTGATAAATGGAGTCTTGAATAATGGAACTTTCTTCTACCCTACTTTAGCCACCTTCAAGGTCCAAAAACTCTTCTTCTTCTTTTTTTAAAGAGATTTTTGCTATAGAGTGCATGCACTCACTGGAGAGACAGAGAGACAGAACACAAGAAATCACCTCCTAGAGGGGATGGCCATGCTGCAATCTCTTCTCCTCCATTCTCCTCTCAGCGTTTTGGACATGCATGCATGCATGCATGCACACACGCCCGATGTGAATTTTAAGTCACTGGGTCCAGGACTTGAACCATGGTCAACTACACGAGACTCCATCGGCTAGATCCCCAAAACTTTTCTTTATCTGTGACCTTGAAGTTGTCTTCAAGCTTTTAATTGAAAGCCACATCTTCCTGAGCAATAGTTTGTGGAAACTGAGGTCTTTACATACACAAAGAATTAATTATGTATTGCTACCAAATGTAAACAAATTATAAAATGTTTAAAGTTCTAAAGTGATTTAGAATTCATTTAGTCCAGCCTCTTTATTTTAAGAATAGTTATAGGGACCAGCAGCTGGCATAATGGCTAAGTCGCTGGACTCCCAAGTAGTCGACTGCGGTTAGAGTCCCGGACCCGGTGACTTAAACTCAAGCAGGATGTGTGTGCGTGCATGCCCAAGATCCCAAGAGGAGAATGGAGGAGAAGGGATTGCAGCGTGGCCATTCCCCCGGGGGAATGATTTCTCGCTTTCTGTCTCTCTGTCTCTCTCTGTCTTTCTGGCGAGCACACATGCCCTATATCAAAAAACTCTCCGAAAAAAAAAAAAAAGAATAGTAATAATCCCTCACTTGTGGGTAGTAGACATGTTTTGGCATATTTAGCGCCCCTTCCCTCTTCTCCAGATAACATCACCTCATTTTTCTCCTCTTGGGAAACTTCCCTCCCCGCACTGTTATTTCCATGTGGTTTGGATGGGGCAGATTCTACCTCCTCGTACCAAAGGAGGCCTAAGGAGTGTTCACAGGCCCTCACCACAGTGATTGCTTCAAGAATGAACACTTGTCTTCAGGCTCAGCCAAGAGCAGCCCAGTTTGACGAAGTGTCTTATGTTTGTCACCAGGGTTCTAACGTATAACATTTTCTACTAGATGACTAGGGAGCATCTTAGTGTCACAGCAAGTCATTCACATGGCCATCCAAATCATCTACCCATTTTCTAGAGGGGAGTAGAGATGGTATCATAATTTGAGTAATACATTTAGAGAATGGATTCATACAATGAGTATTTATTGAGATAGTAAATACTAATAGTTGCCTGGTTCTGTTCGAAGTGCCAGGGATGGAATTATGAATGAAACAGTCATGAACCCTGCCCCATGATATTCTGAAAGATCTATAATTTAAATGCACATGGAAGGGCCATGTAAACTCCCCTGGATGTGTATATGTGTGTATCCAGAAAGGCTTCCTGGAGGAAGGGATTGGCTTCTTAGATATCTCTGAATCTATTCCCTTTAATATTCCTCCTTATCCTCATAGCTATCATCTTAGACGCTTTCATTTCACATCTGAATTATGGCAAAAGTTTCCCAAGTGACTTCTGTGCCCCCATTCTTAACCTGGTCACACCCGATTTGCTCTTTACTGGTGATTTTCTCAGAAAATGTATGCTGAGGATCCAGCAGTTGGTGTAATGGCTATGTCACTGGACTTACATGTAGTAACCGCGGTTTGAGTCCTGGACCAGATGGCTTAAACTCACGCCAGGTGCATGTGTGTGTGTGCCCAAGATCCCGAGAGGAGAATGGAGGAGAAGGGATTGTGGCATGGCCATCTCCCCGAGGGATGATTTTTCGCTTTCTGTTTCTCTGTCTCTCTCTGTCTTTCTGGAGATCACATGCACCCTATAGCAAAAACCTCCCCCCCACACACAAAAAAAGAAAGATAATGTATACTGAAATATTTTCTATGTATATGAAATATGTACATTATATTATACATTATATGTAACTTTTACTGAAGTACTATGTAAGTTATGTAAGTACAGGTATACATAGTGACGTATTATATATATAATATATAGTAAAGACATGGCTTGATGAATTTCTTCAGTCAAATGTACCCATTATCTGCTGCCTACTTTTCTTCAGTTTTGCCATATAGTGCATGTACTCACTGGGCACAGAAAAAAGAGAGAAAGAAAGGAAAAGTGAAAAATCCCCACATCCACTACCCTGGGTGGATGGCCACACCACAATCCCTTCTCTGCCATTCTCCTCTAGGAATTTTGGGCACACACACACACCTGCCCGGCACGCTTTTCAGGCTGCGGGGTGCGAGACTCACACACCCAGTCAGCCATAATCAGCCATGTGGGATCCCGCCGCCTTAACCTCCATGGCCCTGCCAGCCCCACTGTCTACATTTAATAAACATGGAAGTATACCAGAAGCCTCTCTACTCCCCATCTCATACATGGTAAAAATAAGAACTCATGTGAAAAACATGAATCCTGTTAAATTGCTCCCTTGTTTCTGAGGAATCAAGAGCCTCAGGATGAAGCCCCATCTCTGTACCCCAGCAATTCCTTGCCTCGTGGCCTAGTTCTCACTGACTGGCCTTGGCAGTGCTGCCCCTTCATTAGACTAACATCTCAGCCCTCTTCCTCCCTCATTTGTTTTTTTAATTTGCCAGAGGGTGTGTGGGTTCACAAGACAGAGAGACAGAAAGGCAGAGGGAGAGGGAGAAAGCACCTCCATGGGGAATGGTCACGCCACAATCCCTTCTCCTTCATTTCTCCCCTTGTTTGGGATTCTGAACACACAGGTACATGGGTCCAGTGTGTTTCTCAAGCTGCCAGGTCCAGGATTTGAACCACACAATGGACGACGTGGGGTTCAGCTCTCTTAACCACCAGGCCATGAGCTGGCCCTTCTTCCCCCATTTTGATCATTTCTAATTTTTCCAGGAGCCACCTTCTCAAAGCTTTCTATGACCCTTTCCCACTGTCTGTTTCTCACACAGATTTTTTGAAAGTAAGAACATTTCTCATCTTAGTTTCCCAGTATGTTAAACGAACATATTCCCAAGCTGTGCTAAATGAATAATGAGAATAGCTGGCTTTGCTGCTTACCCATAAACGCCTTTCTTCTCCTCCTCCTCACATGCTTGACTCTTTTTCTAAAATGTAAGAACAATCCATGGACCTGTGCATAGATCAGTATGTGTGACCTTCATTCAGTAGTCTGTGAAATTTTGACTAGTTTCCCCTGATCCAACCACACCCTCCTCCCACCATCACCTCCTTCCACACCAAGATAAGACTCAATAGGGGCATTTTGTGATCCTGAACCCGACCAAAGTAAGCTGGACACAACAGAAGTGGATACTCACCAAATGCGAGTCCTTTTTAAAGTAAAAAATTGGTTTAATTGGAAGATCTAGAAAATTTAAGGGAAAACAGGACATCAGGAAGGAAGCAAAAAAAAGCAGATTAATCTTTACCCAATGGCCACCTATCATGTGTGGGACACACCTTAGACTTTACCTATAGTGTCTTATTTAACTGATATAAAAGAAGAATGCATGTAAATGTACAGAGTTTTTTTGTTTTGTTTTGTTTTTTGTTTCTTGTTTTTTGTTTTTTTTGGGAGAGGTTTTTGTTAGAGGGTGCGTGAGCTCACCAGGAAGACAGAGAGAGACAGAGAGAAAATGAGAAATCAGCCCCCAGGGGGGATGGCCATGCTGCAATCCCTTCTCCTCCATTCTCCTCTCGGGATCTTGGGCACGCACGCACACGTACCTGGTGTGAGTTTAAGCCACTGGATTCAGGACTCAAACTGTGGTCGACTACATGGGATTTCAACGACATAGCCATTATGCCAACTGCTGGTCCCAATGTACAGAGTTTTGAACTGCATAAAAAGAAAAGCTGAGAGACCAAAGGGTGACATAATGGTTACATCACTGGAGTCCCATGTAACTACAGACCGTTGACCACGGTTTTAGTCCCAGACTTGGTGGCTTAAAACTCACGCCAGGCACGTGTGCGTGCATGCCCCAAATCCCCAAAGAATGGAAAAGGACTGCAGCATGGCCATCCCCCCCTGGGAGATGATTTCTCATTTTCTGTCTCTCTGTCTCATTCTGACTCTCTGGTGAGCACAAGTGCCGTATAGCAAAAATCTATCTTCAAAAGAAAAGAAGGGACCAGCAGTTAGTGTAATGGCTATGTCGCTGGACTCCCACGTAGTCGATTGCGGTTCAAGTCCCGGACCCGGTGGCTTAAACTCATGCCGGGTGCGTGTGCATGTGTGCCCAAGATCCCGAGAGGAGAATGGAGGAGAAGGGATTGCGGTGTGGCCATCCCCCCTGGGGGGTGATTTCTCGCTTTCTGTCTCTCTGTCTCTCTCTGTCTGGCGAGCGCACGCGCCCTATAGCAAAAACCTCTCCAAAAAAAAAAAAAAAAAAGAAAAGAAAAGCTGGTACATTCTTTATTTGGTTTAAACAAGTTAAAGGACTTACTGCTTTTTCTTTTAATTAAAATAAAAACAAACATGTATTGAAATATCATATACCCCAAAAATGTATATAATTCCTTATTTATTTTCTAAAGTTTCTTTCTGTCTTTCATGAGCAAGGACAGAGAGAGCCAGGTACTCCAGGGTCTTTCATGAAGCCATCCACATCCAGCACCAGCCAGTCCCAAAAGGTGGGCATGCAGGGGCTCCTGTCAGAACTGGGATTGTCCCTTGTGGATCAGCTTCACCGAGGTTGTGTTATTGCTGCATCTCCATCTGGCCCCCAAATAAGTACAATTATGTCAATTTTTAAAAAAATTTAAAAAGAATTAATAACTGCTCTTACATTGGTCCTGATTAAAAAAAAAAAAAAGAGGGGCCAGCAGGTGGCATGGTGGACTGGACTCCCACATGGCAGACCACAGTTCAAGTCCCAGACCTGGTAGCTTGCTTTCTCACTTTTTCTCTCCTCTCTTTCTTGTGAGTGCACATGCACTATAGCAAATTTAAAACTAATAATAAATAAAATTAAACAAATAATTATTTCTTAAATGACAGAATAGAAAATCACTGACATTTCTATCAATTTTCAAATAAAAATTTTGAATTTCTATTTCTAATGTCTTTTTTAGTAAAAAAAAAAACTTCAGGAACATTATAGAAGGCTTTAATATGCAGGAGAAAATGTCACAAGGTTGAAAAGAACAAAGTACCTAGTGCTTTTTAATAGCCTCTCAACTGCTACCGTGGGCCAGTAGGCGGTACGACCAGAAGCCACTTTGATAGCTTTCAACTGTGTACTTGAAGTTGCATGACAGGGTTCTTAACAATAAAACCAAACGGCTAACTCGAGTTCATTTTCTGTACTCACAACATTAAAAATACCTGATCCCATTCCCAGCCATGTCTTTTCTCTCCTAACACCTTGTAACTTCTATCACAGTAGACTGGGACCTCCTGGATTCACTTGAGGTCTACTAAAAATTCTCTCAAAACTGCCTCCTCCCCTTAAGTCAGCAGTCCTCCCACTCCCTCCCCCCACCCCTGCCTGCATATTTACAATTCAGAAAATCCAGAGATTGAAATTGGAGCCTAGGGAGGAAATTCCTGTAGATGTTGATGTCTAGATTGCTAGGTCTCAAGGGGCCAGTATTTACTTAGCTTTTATATCCTAAACTTGGGTGCTATAATTTCTTTAGAATTGTCGCAGACTGTGTGCTTGCCAGAGAGAGAGAGAGAGAGAGAGAGAGAGAGAGAGAGAGAGAAGGGAGAAAGCATGGCCCCAATGGGCTGTGATCCTGCCGCAATCCCTTCTCTAATTCTCCACCCTGTTGGGATCTGGGGCATAGCAAGCACAGCCCTACTAGTGAGATTCGAACTGCAGGTTGGCCAAGTGCGGTCTGGCTCCTTTAACCACAAGGCTTGCCAGCCTAATATTTTCCTTGATCATCATTTTAGAGTCTGAAGTATTCTGCACAACTTTCGTGAGTGCAGAAGTCAAGCTGTTTCCTCTGGGTAGTAAAATTAGTTGTGATGTTCATTCAGTCATTTCACTGACTAGGCAGGATGGTCCCAAGACAAGAGTGGGGGCGGGGCATATCTTTACCTCTGGTTTATGAATCCTCCGCGCCTTAGGACAAGGGATGCTAGGAGCCTGCAGTCAGAAATACTCGGCGTTGAGCTAGGGAAACAGCGTTTTTCCATTGCTCAGAAAACATTTTACCGTCCTCTACACTCCGCTGGGGCGGTAGGCAAAGGGGTACTGACATAGAAAACTTAGTTTCACAAAACACACAATCTCTGTGGGCCGGGCCCCGGGGGTCTGAGTCCACAACGGGCCCACCTGGGCGGGCCACCGGTTCAAGAGCGGTGAGGTCGAGACCACCCACGCGATAGCCGCGCCTCTGCTCCGCGTTCGCGCAGCCTCTCGGCTCCCTCCCTCCGGCGGACGTCGCTGGCGGGTTAGCGGGGCGGTGCGGAAGGAAGCGGGCCGGGATCCTCGGTCTCACCGGGTGACGCGCCTTGACCACGGACACCCCCTTCCGTCGGTGCCTGCGCCTGCTCTCGGGCGGCAGCGGCTTTTGCAGAGTCTGGAGTCCCCTGCGAGCGCCCAGGGATGAGCCACTCCCACACTCTGGAAGGTCAGGGCCACCGTGAGCGAAGGCCAGGGCCGGGGCAGTGGGCGTGTACCGAGAGGCCCGGGATCCCCGGAGAGGGAACCCCGAGTAGCGGATGAGGAGCTGAGGGGCGCGGCAGGGGTGCCCGGGAGCGTAGGAGCGGGTGGGGAGTAGGGAGGCGCAGCAGGAAGCTCCTGGGGCCTTGAGGGGCCTGCAGGGGACACCGTGGAGGGAAGGGCCAGGGCGGCGCCCGGCTGGGCAGCCCGGCCCGCTCACCTCGCCCTGACCGCGCGCCTCGCCAGAGGCTCGGGAGGCCGGGAGCCGGGCCTGCGGGCCTTTGAATTCCAGGACCGCCCCCTCCCGCTCAGGGGCCAGCGGCTGCTGGAGCCGCAGCTGCAGCATGAGAGCCGGTGTCGCTCCTCCACGACTGCAGACGTGCGACGAGCAGCTCCGGCTCTGCCCGCGCGCAGTATGGTGGCGCCGTCGGGCAGTGAGGCGGGCGAGCTGCGCCGGCCAAGCGGATGCTGCGGGCTGCCCCGGACCGGCACGGCGCTGGCGGCTGCCGGCCTGCTGTGCACCGTGCTGCTCACCTACGCCAGCTGGGGGCAGCTGCAGCCGCTACCCTGGGAGTCCCCGGTCCTGCCGGGCCAAGTGGGCGTGCTGCTGTGGTGGGAGCCCTTCAGTGGGCGCAGCGGAGCCAGAAGGACGCCCCCCGACTGCTGGCGGCTCTTCAACATCAGCGGCTGCCGCCCACTCACCGACCGCGCGGCTTATGGAGAGGCTCAGGCCGTGCTTTTCCACCACCGCGACCTGGTGAAGGGACCCTCCGACTGGCCCCCGCGCTGGGACTTCCAGGCGCGCGCTGCAAAAGAACTGGAGCTGCGCGTATTAGACGGCGAGGAGGAAGCGGCGGCGGCGGCTGCAACCCTGAAGACCTGGAACTCCAGACCCCCGGGCCAGCGCTGGGTGTGGATGAACTTCGAGTCGCCCTCCCACTCCCCAGGATTGCGAAGCCTGGCGGATAACCTCTTCAACTGGACGCTCTCCTACCGGGCCGATTCGGACATCTTCGTGCCTTATGGCTACCTCTACCCCAGGAGCCACCCTAGCGACCAGCCACCAGGCCTGGCCCCGCCAATGGCCCAGAAACGGGGGCTGGTGGCCTGGGTAGTGAGCAACTGGGACGAACGCCAGGCCCGGGTCCGGTACTACCGCCAACTGAGCCAGCACGTGCAGGTGGACGTGTTCGGCCAGGCCGGCCCTGGGCGGGTGGTGCCCAACAGCGGGATCCTGAACACAGTGGCCCGCTACAAGTTCTACCTAGCTTTCGAGAACTCGCAGCACCAAGATTATATCACTGAGAAGCTCTGGCGCAATGCGTTGCTCGCTGGGGCCGTGCCGGTGGTGCTGGGCCCAGACCGTGCCAACTATGAGCGCTTTTTGCCGCGCGGTGCCTTCATCCACGTGGACGACTTTCCCAATGCCTCGGCCCTAGCCACCTACCTGCTCTTCCTAGACCGCAACCCGACCGCCTATGGCAGCTACTTCCACTGGCGCCGGAGATACGCCGTGCACATCACCTCCTTCTGGGACGAGCCCTGGTGCCGGGTCTGCCAGGCTGTGCAGATGGCTGGGGACCAACCCAAGAGCATCCCCAACTTGGCCCAGTGGTTTGAGCGGTGACCCAGGGAGTCCAAGCCCTCAGCTTTTTGATCCTTAACTATGCATCTTCTTGACTGCAGAATCATGGGACTGAGTTCTCCAAACACCTAATTTTGCCTACGGTACAAAGGTGATTTGCCAAATACTCGGCACAGAGAGAGGGTGGGAAGGATCCCTATTATGTTTTTTGCACAACTACTGCAGTTGGACTCCCTTTGCTGTTGGTCATCATCAGTGTTCAGGGATGAAGAAGAAGGCTGGCCCATACTTAGTAGCTAGGGCAGAGGAGAAGAAATAGGTAGGTTTTCCCCTGCATTTCCACACCTTCCACAGGCCACCTTTGTGGCCAGTGCCAGCCTCCAGATCTCATCCACACTTCTCCCCACCTCACGTTTCCCTGGACCGAGGTGAAGCAAACTTGATTTCAGAAATGAGCCTTGTTCTGGGTGGAAGGACTATGGTGTAGTGGGTCACTTTCTTGGTTGGATCCCTCAAAACCTCCACTCATGGGAAAGGTGAGGGCTTCGAAAAAGCCATTGCCTCTTAACAAGTACTGTTTGTTCCCCTGTCCTGTGAATGAAAACGAGATGCTGGATTGTCCTCCAAGGAGAGTGAAAAGGAATACATCAGCGTACCTCAGTTTACCCAAGAAATGTATTCCTGGAAAGCTGTGTTTAAACCAAACCCCAAATTCAGTGCCCTAGAGGAATTCAAAATCCCTTTACAATGTGAACAATCATCTTCTAATTTATTTCTTCTGTCTCATGTTTTTCTATAACTTGGATTTTTTTTAAAAAGCAGTGTATTAAAATTACAGATGTGAAAATCAAGCAGAAGCCACCTTCTTCTCTCCTCTTCCTGGAAAATGATCCTGTGTTTACAGACAGAGGAGAAGGAAGCCATAATGCCACTTTCACAAAATTATGTATTTCATGTCTTTACTGGACCCGAAATTGAAACTCAAAATGTCAGAACTTCAGGGGTACTGGCATTGCCCGTCTGCAGAACAGGGAGACAGGGATCATACTGTACTAAGGAATCGTGTGTAAGGGAGAAAAGTTTTACAGTGTCTGGTAGTGACTGTTTCTGTTTCTCAGCTTTTAGTAAAATGTTGAGATCCTGCTGAATGGAGCAAAGGGAGTGCCTCCTAATGCAATGAACTTACTCTGTCTTTTGTTAAGGGCTAAATGTGCATTTTCTTTGGTGCTAGCAGGCTCCCTTCCCAGTCTGCATGGTGGTACTCTATGTATCCTCCCATTTCTAGTGCCCTGAGGAGAATGGAGACTGTTTGGGGACCAATCTTGCAAATAGATACATTGACTTTACAAGTTGTTGATTGAGCAGCATATGTGTAAAGAGTCTCACCGTGTGCATACTCTGGTGCCAAATACTGGGCTTTGGGGTCCAGGGCAGATATAAAACTGGATAAGGTAAGGGCCTTCTCTTTAGGGCTTTTGTAACCTACTACTGCCAAAAAGTAAATAATGACTTTGGAACCAGCAGATGACTTAATGGTTATATCACTGGACCCTCCTATATAGTCAACCGTGGTTCAAGTCCTGGACCCAGTGGCTTAAACTCACGCCAGGCACATGTGTGTGTGTGTGTGCCCAAATTCCCGGAGGAGAATGGAGGAGAAGGGATTGTGGCATGGCCATCCCCTCCCCTCTGGGGGAGGGGTGATTTCTCGCTTTCTGTCTCTCTACCGAGTGAGCGCTCACTCACTATAGCAAAAACCTTTCTTAAAAAAAAAAGAAAAAAAAAAGAGTAAATAGTGACTTTGATAAAAGAGTTGACTGAACCTATTTGATTAAATTGGTGTTCTTAGTGATACAGGCCATCGTCAAGGATTAAAAATCAATTGATTTAAAACTTGAAGTATTGAAGATTTTCTCCTTCATTTGTTTTAATAAGGACCTTCAGCGATTGAGTATCGTGGGAAGGGTCCAAGATTAGTTAGTTTTACACAGAGTTCTGCTGTGAACAGTAATGTTTTGTGTGATTAGTACAATGAATTAGCTGAGTTGTTAAAGCAAGTCTTACCTCTCTGTGCATTTGTCGCAGACACACTTGAAAACTCAAATCTAGGTGCTTCAATTCACTCTCTTCCCTAAAAGGAGAAATTAAAAACTGGGTGCGTGCGGGGGGAACAGCTGTGAAAAAAATTTACAAAATAGGAGCCATCCAATAAAGATAAAAGTTCTTAAAATGAGTATGATATTATGGTCAGTGATCTTGGTGTTGGTGAAGTGGTGGAGGAAGTTTAGCTTTTGAAGGTAATTTGGTTAAGATTAGAATTCCAGTTGTGTAATGTTGACACATTAGTAATAACCCTGAGCCTCAGATTCCTCAACCATAAAAAGAGGGAGGAAAATACTCAATTGTAAGTACCTCAGGAAGTCAGTGAAGTTTGCCTCACACATAATGGCACCCAGTTGAGATATATGTACATACATACATATTCCTCTCTTCTTTTCTTACAGTGATTCCAGGATGCCCTCATGCCATTATATGTCTGAAATTAAACCTTAACCTATGTTACAAAGAATAAATCTACAATTAAAAGGAAGGTGCCTCATATTGTGTATTTCAAATGATTCCCTAAAGCTAAGCTGTATTTTAAGAATCATTGTTACCAGGACCAGCAGGTGGTGTAGTGGTTAAGTTGCGGGACTCCCAAGTTCGAGTCCTAGACCAGCACCTTGAAGTTCACATTGGGCTTGTGTGTGAGCCTGCCCAAAACCCCAAGAGGAGAATGAAAAAGAGACTGCAGCATGGCTATCCGCCCTTGGTGTGTGTGTGTGTGTGGGGGGGTAATTTCTCACTTTCCCTTTATCTGGCAAGCACAAGTACTCCATACCAACTCTAAGAAAAACAAAGAGAATCACCATTACCATTTAGATTAAGCTTGAATTTGCAAACTGGGAAGAAGCACCTATGCTTTCTTTAAAGAAAATTTTTTTTGTTTTTTGTTTTTTTTTGGTAAAGCTATATAGTCAAATTTGGTATCATTTTAGCAGTGCTTTGAAGGTCTTTTAAAACTAATTAACCATGGGACTAGCAGTTGGTGTAATGGGTATATTGCTGGACTCCCATGTAGTCGACCGCGGTTCAAGTCCCGGACCCGGTGGCTTAAACTCACGCCGGGTGTGTGCATGCGTGCCCAAGATCCCCAGAGGAGAATGGAGGAGAAAGGGATTGCAGTGTGGGGGTGATTTCTCGCTTTCTTTCTCTCTGTCTCTCTCTGTCTTTCGGGTAAGCACATGTGCCCATAGCAAAAACCTCTGAAAATAAAAAAAACCTAACCATATTATTTATTGACTATTTAGTATGAGGAAGCACAATTGCATCTTTACTCACATGTAAGTTTTTAGTATGGGGCAACATTCTTTTAGACTGATTTCATCAAAAAGTAAAAAATGTGGCAAGGACTCATTTCATGTTCTTTCTCATATTCTAAATTGAGACCATTCAAATTAAAATACCTTAATTTAAAAATACCGATTTCAAAATGTGTTTCCTATGATTATCACACCTTCCTTTTTAAGTTTTATTTTATTATTATTATTATTATTATTATTATTTTATTATTATTTTGCCATAGGATATATGTACTTGCTGGAGAGACAGAGAGAGGGAAAGTGAGAAATCACCTCCCAAGGGGACTGGCCATGCCACAGTTTCTTCTCCATTCTCCTTTTGGGATTTTAGGCACACACGTGCACATACTCCTAGCATGAGTTTTAAGCTGTTAGGTCCAGGACTTAAACTGTGCTTAGCCATTTGGGAGTCCAGTGCCTTACCCACCACGCCACCTGCTAGCCCCATCATGCGCTCTTTTTTTTTTTTTTTTTTTTTTTTTTCTTTTGAGAGGTTTTTGCTATAGGCCAGAAAGAGGATAGAGACAGAAAGACAGAAAGCAAGAAATTACCCCCTAGTGGAGATGGCCATACCACAATCCCTTCTCCTCCATTCTCCTCTGGGGATCTTGGGCATGCACGCACACACACCTGGCATGAGTTTAAGCCACCTGGTCCGGGACTCGGACCGTGGTTGACTACATGGGACTCCAGTGACATAGCCATTATACCAACTGCTAGTCCCCATCACGACCTCTTTTAAGGCATTGACTTTTCTCTCCAATTTATTACAAATTTAGTTTAATATTTTTAGCATGTGATGACTCTAATGACATGAGTACACCTGGAATGATATTCCCATCGGAAAATAGCCTGACTTGCTTTCAGCATTCACAGGTTCTTTCCAGTTTCCAAGCCTTCTCTGGCAGTAATGTAGAGGAAATGACTGGCTTCATGAAAATAACTTGAAGTCTGGAGTCTGAACCTGGCTACGTGGCTCTGCCACTTTCTGCCCCTGTGCCCTTGATTAAACAAATTACTTGAACTCTGTGAGTTTTAGCTCCCTCCTTTATAATGCATGAATACCCCTACAAAATAAGGATTAAATGCGTTGATGTGTGCCAAGGTGATTTGTACATTGTCCAAGACTCTGGGGACACAAGATGCTCTAAATTGTCAAGGCTTTAGACCAGCAGTGGGCAAGCTTTTTCTGCAGAGGACGAGGGTAAATATTTTAGGTTTACTCTCTTTCACTACTGTTCAACTCTGCTATCAATATGCAAAAGCACAGACAATACTTAAGCACATCAGGTGGCTGGATTTGGTCCATGTGCCACAGTTTGCCAACTTTGCTCTAGACTTTTAGAGATGTAAGGAACTTGGGAAACCTCATATTTCTTGAATATAACCTGATAGGGATTTCTTAAGAGAGATTTAAGAACTGAAATGTAAGCTATCTGGAGACTGAAAACCTTGGGTTCCTAGAACAGCTTTGCAACACTTCCTAAGTATGTGATCTTTGGCAAATGATTTTAAGTTTTCTGTATTTTGCTTGTTTCTTCTTCAGTTGAAGGTAATTATTTACTTAATGGAGGTGTTGAGAAGATTAGATAAGATCAAATATTCAGTATAGCTCCAGGCACATCGGAAGATGGCAGTGATTGCCACCAGTCTGCTTTGTAAAGGAGTTGAGATCCACAGCCACTGAAGGACTGCCCATGGTAACAATAGCAGCAGAACCAGCTGTGCCTGTGCAAGTCACAATCCCTTTGAGCCTTTGTCACTTGAACTATAAAAATGGGAAGATTCACAAAATCATCCCTTGAGGCCTTTAGGTCCACTTGCTGTCATTCTACTAACTAGTGCCCTGGGGCTTAGCGCTAATGGACTTCCCAGTGTGCATACTTACCTGTCTGCAAATGACTTACTACTCAGGAGCAGTACACTGGCAGAAAACCAGGCACCAGAGATGGACAATCTGATGAAGCATTTTAAAAAACAAACACACGAGGCTGACAGGTGGCATAGTGGTTAAGGTGCTGGACTCCTAACTGGCCGACTGCAGTTCAAGTCCTGGACCTGGAGGTGTGTTTTCTCACTCTCCCTTTCTCTGTCTCTCTGTCTCTATCTCTCTCTGCTCAGATAGAAGAATGATGATAAAATAAAAATTAAATAAATAATTCTAAAAAAAATAAAACACATGCACACACAAGAAGACTTCAAAGAGTTTGTGGGAAAATAAACCTAAAGAATGAGTTGATTTGGGGGCTGGTGGGTGGTTAAAGGTGCTGGAGTCCCACATGACCAACCGCGGTTTGAGTCCTGAACCTTGTGGCTTGCTTTCTCACTTTCCCTTTCTCTCTCTCTGGTCAAATTTTCAAAATAAATAATAAGAAGAACAAATGGAATTAAATAAATTAATAATTCTAAAAAAAAAAAAGGAAAAAAAGAATGAGTTTATTTTTGGTGCAAAAAATTTTGTTTTTTCATTATACACATTTTCCATAAACTTTAAAGACCTCTCTCTCTCTCTCTCTCTCTCACACACACACACAAAAAAAAAAAAAAAAAAAAAAAAAAAAAAAACACACACACATACATCATATGCCTCAGATATCAGGGAGAAGAATCAAGTTCTTGGCAATTAGTTTGGTGAATAATTGCATTGACTGCATTTAAAATCATTCCTGGATGTGTCTCAGGGACTTTTATGCTACACATTATTTTAACAAATTACATATTTATGTACATGTGTTCAGATTATTTTGACAACGTGATTAATGAGATGGAAAATGACTCCTTGTTTATAATGTATATCCCCGTGCACTGTTTTCAATCACGGTGGTACATGGGTTATTTTTTGGTCAGGGACAGGTTCTATAAGGTCATTAAGTCCAGCATAGTGATTGAAATATGATGGCTTTGACTCTTCTGAGTTGTACTAGGTTCAGTTCAGCTTGTCCTGTTGCTCATTCTTACCAGTGAGTCATCTCTAAGGCCATAAATGCTGTGCTTCTTTTTCTCTGTCCAGTTCATTTTACTGGTGCTCTCAGCCCTTCTGTGTCGCTAGCCTCTATTCACAAAATTAAAGAGTGCCCTTTTTAAAAGAGATGGAATAAAGGCTGAGAACACAATGGTGGGCAGAGCGCAGGGGAGGCAAGCTTTCTTCTTAACAGCTGATGCTCGAGTTATCAGAGAGGAAATATGAAGTTAGTATAGACACTGGATATAGTTTCTCTTCTCTACCTGCCTTCCTGCAGCACATACATACTGACATGCTCACTGAAGTGCATGATCTGATGGTTAAGGCAGTCAGGTACCACGTGGCTGATCCTGGACTCAGCAGCTTGAGAACACATTGGGTGAGCATGTGCATGTGCAAAATCCTTAAGGAAGAAAGAGATGGAGGAGAAGGGATTGTGGTATGACCATGGAGTATGATTTCTCCTCTCCCTCTCGCTTTCTCTCTCTGGTGACCACACATACCCTCTAGCCGAGAGAGAGAGAGAGATAGAGAGAGAGAGAGAGAGAGAGAGAGAGAGAGAGAGAGAAATCATGATGGCCAGCTAAGGATCAGAGCAGGACTGGCACAAATAAATAATCAATAATGAAGGAATATAATTGTGATTTTTATTGAGTTGTCAGAAAAGCGATGACACATTTTTTGCATAGAAAACAAAGATATGTCGGAACCAGCAGTTAGCGTAATGGCTATGTTGCTGGACTCCCACGTAGTCGACCGCGGTTCGCGTCCCGGACCCGGTGGCTTAAAACTCACGCCGGGCACGTGTGCGTGCGTGCCCAAGATCCCGGGAGGAGAATGGAGGAGAAGGGATTGCGGCGTGGCCATCCCCTCTGGGGGGTGATTTCTCACTTTCTGTCTCTCTGTCTGTCTCTGTCTGTCTGGTGAGCGCACGCGCCCTATAGCAAAACCTCTCCCAAAAAAAGAAAAAACAAACGAACAAACAAAGATATGTCATGACTTTTCCAACAGCCCAATAAAATAGAGCAGGTGCTGGGCATAGTGGCAGTGGCACCAAGCCTTATCCAGTTGTTCAAGAGGCCTAGGAGGGACAATTGGAAGTTCAAGACCAACCCAAGTGACAAGCCACCACCCAGATTCTAAACTAAGTAAACAATAAAATAGAGCAGATGGTGAATATAGATAGGAAGTGAAAAGGAGAATAAAAGAAAGTCATTGGGACAAATGAGTACAAAGAGAAGAAAAAGTGAGATAAGAGAAGGAGAGAGAAGAGGACATGAGAAAAGCAGGGGAAAGGCAAGGGTTAAAGGGCACTGACAGGATAAGGGAGGGAAAGAAAGAATGAATAGTTTGAAGTCCACCATTCAATGCCCTTTGGTGTAAAGAAATCTTTGTTCCAGTTTGACATGCACCATCTGTGGCAAGTGCAGAGTGAAATGAAGAAGTCTGAACTCACTGACAAGGGGGGTCAGGAACTTAAGGAATAAACTAACATTTTAGTGGAAATGTAGAATGGCCCCTTGATTCATTACAGCAAATTCTCGAACTCTTAGGAATGCTGCTTTTTTTCTTGGGGAAAAAATCATATTGAAGTCATTTTCATCCCTAGTCAGCATATTTCATCTGTACTCAACATCCACTTTTAAAGAAATCTATTTTTCCTTTTGTCAGAGTCACCTATTTACTCTTTTAAAGAAAAGACAGAGGAAACAATGGACTCAGCACATTTAATATGCTGTTTAGTTTCCTATAGAAAAGTACTATAAAACTACTTCACATCATTTCAAAAATGAATCTTTATGACATCTTGAGACCTTTGAAATAACATTGTTCTTGGGACCAGCAGTTAGTGTAATGGCTATGTCACTGAACTCCCATGTAGCTGACTGCGATTCGAGTCCCGGACGGACCTGGTGGCTTAAACTCACACCGGGCATGTGTGCATGTGTGCCCAGGATCCCGAGAGGAGAATGGAGGAGAAGGGATTGCGGCGTGGCCATCCCCCCTGGGGGGTGATTTCTCACTTTCTGTCTCTCTGTCTCTCTGGAGAGCACATGTGCCCTATAGCAAAAACCTCTCAAAAAAAAAATATATATATATACATATATATATATATGTATATGTATATATATATATATAAAGAAATAACATTGTTTTTCAAATTACTGAATCTCACTTAATACATGAGGGGAATTTATAAACTCTGTGGGAGGGGGACCAGCAGTTAGTATAATGGCTATGTCGCTGGACTCCCACGTAGTCGACCGTGGTTCGTGTCCCGGACCCAGTGGCTCAAAACTCACGCTGGGCGCGTGTGCGTGCGTGCCCAAGATCCCGAGAGGAGAATGGAGGAGAAAGGATTGTGGCATGACCATCCCCCCTGGGGGGTGATTTCTCGCTTTCTGTCTCTATGTCTCTCTCTGTCTGTATGGCAAGCGCACGTGCCCTATGGCAAAAACCTCTCCAAAAAAAACTCTGTGGGAAAATGGAATTAAAATCCAGGTTTATTTTGGTGAAAAATGCTTTGGAATTTTTGCATCGTTTTTTTTTTTTTTTTCATAATACACAATTTCCAGGACTTTTTAAAATGAGGACTGTTTGTACAAAAAAGAAAAAAAAATTAGACTGTGAGTGCTCAGCACCTTAATCCAAGTTATTTTTATAAAGGGGAGAAACAAGACTGTTCAAAAATATTTAAACATTTCTTGAGTGCCTTCTGTCTGCAGGTACTCTGCTCGGACTTGAGGATATAAATACAACTAAGGCAAGACTCTGTACTCGTACAAGCAGAGTTTCAGCAGGGGAAACAGACAGACAGTAATTCCAGTACAGGATTGGTGTCACAATAACGGTATGATCGTGCGTAGGATCACAGAATTTCAACACTCTTCAAGTCATCAGAGCATTATACTTCAGGAGTAAACTTTGTTCATCATAAACTAAGTCTTCTTAAGGCTATTTCTGAAAAATAGAAGAATTGCATCCTCTGCTCTCAAAACGTTATGTACCTGGTGGTTTTCACTACAACTACAGTTAAAAATAAATGCCATTACTAAGCATCACTAGAATGATTAATCTCTATTGGGATTTTGCTCTCCTAGCAACAGGAAACACCTGCCCTTACCCTATGATTTTTCTCATTTCCTTAATGTTAGGTAAACATTTTGAGAGCTCTGTTCCATTAGTTGTAACATCCATTTACAACCATCATGGTGATCAAACAGTAATACCTTTAGATGCACTATGGTTATCAAGGCTTCTCTGGGAAGGACACTTTTACTTAGAATTTTGTCATAGGGTGTGTGCACTCACCTAAGAGAGACAGAGGGAGGGAAAGTGAGAAATCACCCCCCAGGGGGGATAGCCACACTGCATTCCCTCTCCTCCATTTGTCTCTTGGGATTTTGGACATGCATGCACATATGTCTGACATGTTTTTCAAGCTACCAGGTTCAGGGCTCGAACCCCAGAATCAGCCATGTGGAATCCAGCCCCTTAACCACTTTGCCACCTGCAGGCTCCCATCTGTTTTTATATAATTTTTTTTTAAACGTAAGTCATAGCTCACTAATATTTGTTACGTATTAAGCTTCCAGCTGTATGCAGCATGCTTTACATACAGATGTTTTTCCATGTTTCATCCTCTATTCAAGTCATGTGGCAGGCAGCCTCTAAGCAAAGTCCCATTAGTCCCTTTGGTACCCATGCTGTCATGAACTCTCCTTGAGTTGGTCTGATTTAGTGACTCACTTCTAATGAACAGAATATGGGAGGACTGAAATCTGAAACTTTTGAGATTAGGTGATTAAAAAAAGCTGGCTCCAGGCCAGCAGATGGCATTGTGGTAAGGCACTGGACTCCCACATTGCGAACCGTAGTTGGAGTCCCAGACCCAGTGGCCTGAAAATCACACCAGGGGCAGGTGGTGTGTGTGCCCTAAATCCTGAGACCAGAGGGAGGAGAAGGGATCACCGTGTGGCCCTCCCCATGAGGGGTGATTTCTGACTTCACCTCTGTCTCCCTCTGCAAGCACACATGCCCTATGGCAAAACCTAAAAAAATGTAAGACTGACCCTTGAGTCAGCCAGTGGCAGTGGTTAAGGCAGCTGAATCCAACACGGCCAACTGTGCGCTGTGAATCTCAGACCCATTTACTTGAAAAACACACCATGCACATGTACACTAGTGTCCAAAATCCTGAGAAGAAAACGGAGGAGAAGGGAGTGCAGTGTGGTCGCACCCTGGGGGTGAGGGGGCGGTGATCTCTCTCTCTTTCTCTGAAAAGAGCACTTACTCTGTAGAAAAAAAAAAAAAACCGCATTGTTACCTGTAGTCACCCTAGTGGGCTAGAGGACACTGCTATTTACTCTTATCTAGCTGTAATTCTGTAGTTATTAACCAACATATCCTCTCTCCTCTCCAAAATGTTAAATTTTGATGTAGTCAAATCCAGCAATTTTTTTATAATCCCAAATATTGGGGGGTGAGGGGCGATGGGAAGAAAAGGGGGGGCCTAAGCCCCGCCCCTCCTGGACCTCGTGCTTTCTTCCCACCCCCACAGCCCCTGTGTGTGTAGGGGCGGCGTCCCCTCGCCTTCTCCGCCCACGCACAAGCCTCAGTTGCGTTTTCATCTGCTGCGGTAGAGGCTGGTTCCCCACCGCTGCCAAGTTGGCCTCACCATCAATAGGCAAAAAAAAAGAAAGAAAGAAAGAAAAAAACACCCTAATTGAGAGCCACTCCAGACTCCTTGAGGACATGAGTGGTCGGGCCCGCGTGAGGGCGCGGGGCATCGCCCCTAGACCCAGTGCCCCAGAAGTGGGGCGTCCCCAGGCCTTGCCGCCGGTGCGTAGAATCCTTAGCTGGCGTCCTTTCCTTCGCTCCTACCTCCGCTTCCAGCGTGGACACACTTTTCTCTGTGGGTTGTATCTTCTCTCTGATAGGACAGTAGTGTTACCTTTTCTCAACCTGGAGCCTTTCCATGGTTTCTCACATTTTTTTTTTTTTTTCCTTCTAGCGATCTTAGCCGAGTAAGAGATTAATGTGGGTCTGTGTAGCCTGTCCAGAAGCCTGGACAATGGAGGCAGGTGTTCATTCTCTACTACTTTCTGAGTTGTAGTTCTTTGATTCAGCTCTGAGTCATGTGGTAAACACTTAGTACCTCGTGCTGTACAGGGCAGAGAACCGAATACTCTGTGTCTTGCCAACTGGTACATTTAAAAAAGGTCGCGTGGAATGCAGGCACGGTTCAGATTCAGCTGTGTGACTTCAGCAGCTACTATGGGGAGAGCTCCTTGCTGGACTGAGGCAACCCGTTAAACTGACCCTCAGATGAGTAATTTCAGGAGGATGTATAACTCTGTACCCCCTAGAACTCAGAGCAACTCTGAGACCAGAAAGTTCTCAGCCGAGTAGTCTGCGGTCACTAGGCCTCTCTGCATGGTCTTCTCTTGATGTTGCTCATTTTTTAGCAGGCCAAGATACAGTAATTTCTCAAACAAAGAGAAGTAGTTATTGTCAAAGGAGAAACTATGAATGGTTCTCTCCACTTGTTTTATGAACTGTCTTAGCCCAATGTGTTCAGGGAGTGACCTCTTCTGAGCTGGTGACCTGGTCTTTGGGTTCGGTGTGTTCTCCTACCCATGGGCTGTGGAAGTTTCCGTATCCTCCGATGAGCTCCTTGCGCTGGGGTCACAACTCTGCCTGCTCACACCTCCAGGGCCCAGCCTTGCATCTAGCTCATGGTCAGTACTAGAATCAATCTTGGGTGAAAGGGGAAACTGCAGTTTGTCCTTATCTTGTTTCCTGGAGTGGGCATGGGCATTCTCCTCTCACCCTTCAAGGGTTTTGCCTTGTAACGCTTTCTTTCGTAGCTCATGCCAACCTAATGACTTAGGACGGGAGACCGTTCTCACCTCGTGGTGACCTTTTCCTTTGTGGCTTAACATCTTAAATCGGAACCAAACTTTTTTGTCTGCTTTAGCCCACATCTGTCGATCTTGGAGACAGTGAATCATCGTCTAGTAGTGGCTTCGTGGGAACAAGCGGGATTTCACAGAAACGTAAGTACAGCCAGCATGTTCCACCTACCCCCTTCCATCTGAATGGAACAGGAGCGACTCTGTAACCCTTCCAGCAGCAGGCTCACTTCTCCATCATCTATCTCATTTTCCTTTTTTTGCTGGGTCCCCCTGTGTCACATTCCTCCGGGATTCACAAACACAGAGTCAGCTGCTGATTCCTGATAGTGCTTTGGAGATGGAAATTCATGGACATTAGGAAGCCAGTTTTCTGATTCTTTCTGTTCACTGAAGAACTTGGAAAAAACTTTTTGACAATTGTTTTACGGTGTATAGATGCCGGTGTCTTGCAGGGATGACAGAAGCCTAGCACATGTGGGACCACAGCTCTCTTCTTCCTTCCCCACCTGCAGTAGACATTGTTGTAGAGTGGCACTGAATGAACGACCACCAAAGTCAGATTAGGGTTAAAAGGAGCCTTTATTAGCTGGCCAGTGACTACAGCATGAGGCTCAGGGGCCAAGAGTCAGAACTGTAGCCCCAACTGAAGTTTGAGCAGTCTTTTTATAGGGGGTCAGTTACCAGGGGTTTCTATGCAAGCAGTTACAGAAGCTGAATCAAGCAGGTTAGTTATTTCTGAGGGGAGTGGGGTTTCCATGCAAGCAGTTACATTGTTAAACAGAAGGATTTCCGGCTAGTTAACCAAGACAGTAGCAGGTATAGGATGTGGTCACGGATGCGGTTTTCTGTATGGCTAGCACAAGTTATTTTCTCATGGAAAGAGCAAGCAGGTTTACAGAAGTAGATAGCCATGTTAGGGTAAGGGAACAAAATGGGCAAACAGTTGTTCATGTGCAAGATCTAATATGTGGCCTTCCACAGCATCATCTTTTGATGGTAGCTCTCTTCCCTGAAAAGCAGATTTGGTCTCAGGATCCATGTCAACATGCTACGCTGAGTAGCCTCTCACACACAGTGTGAGCTGGCATACCCAGTGTATGCATTTGCTTGGGCTGCTGAAACAAAATAGCACAGAGTAGGTGGTTTAAATAACATAGACCTCAGGGCCAGCAGATGGCATAATGGTTACATTGCTGGACTCCCACGTGGTCAGCTGTGGTTCGAGTCCTAGACCAGGTGGCTTAAAACTCATGCCAGGTGCATGTGTGTGCATGCCCAAAGTCATGAGGAGAGAGTGGAGGTGAAGGGATTGCAGCGTGGCCATTCCCCCAGGGGAATAATTTCTTGGTTTTTGTCTCTCCATCTCTCAGGTGAGCACATGCACCCTATTGTAAAAAATCTCTCTTAAAAAAACAAAACAGGTTGGCAGGTGGCGTGGTGGTTAAGGATGCTGGACTCCCACATGACCAACTGTGGTTCAGATCCTGCACCTGGCGGCTTGCTTTCTCACTTTCTCTCTCTCTCTCTAACTCTCTCACTTTCTCTCTCTGTCCTTCATTAGTCAAATTGAAATAAATAAATAAATGGATAAATAAAGTTAAATAAAATAATTATTAAAAACAAAACAAAAACACATAAACCTATTTTATCACAGTTCTGAAACCTGAGTTCTGTGATCAAGATGTCAGCTCTGTTGGTTTCTTGAGAGGTCTCATCCTTGGCTTGTACATGGCTACCGTCTCCCTGGGTTCATGGGAACTTTCTCCGTGCATTTCCTTGTTTTAACTCCTCTTTTGAAGACATCAGTTATATTGAATTAAGGACCACCTTTAAGACCTCACTTTAACTTAAGCCCTTCTTTAAAGACCCTATCTCCATTCACTAGAGTGGAATAGGAGCTGTTACTGTGTTTTCTTCGTGTTTTAGAGACAGATGATGTATCTTCTGGAGGTGTTGAAAGTGAAAGTACCTTCGTGAAAAGAGATGTGAAAATCCAGCAGCGCTTCACAGATTTGGAGATCTGTACCAGAGAGAAATTGGCACATGTGAGAGAGTGTAAAACCGGTAACCAGTCTAAATATGCATTAGTTTTTAAGTGTTGCTAAATCTTGCTTTAAGAATATCATTATCTAGTTCTAAAATAAACAAGTTCATATAGTCACTTGGGAATTTACTATGTGCCATGATCAAGGCATTGTCTAGATACTAGGTTTATTTTTGTTAGTTTTGTTTTGTTTTTAGCATTTTGTCTTTTATTGGTAGACATAATACTATCTTCCCCAAACTGTATCTCATGGGCTGGTCTCAGAGCACAGTAGTTTAGCACTGTGCCCTGGGAGTTGGATCCCACTGTGATTTGAGTCCTGGACTTGGTGACTTAAAACTCATGCCAGGCGTGTGTGCATGTGTGCCCAAGATCCTGAGAGGGGAATAGAGAACACAGGATTGTGTTGTGGCCATCTTCTCTGGGGAGTGATTTCTCTCTTTCTGTTTCTCTCTGTCTCTCCAGTGAGTGTACGTGCCCTATAGCAAAAATCTTTCTTAAATTAAAAAAAAAGAGAGAGAGAGAGAGGTGGATAAAATTTCTGTAGGGAGTTGGAATCCTGGAAGCACACATGGCCTCCATGTGCCTTCAGAGAACAGAGAGCCAGAGGCCATGTCTGTCTTCACAAAGGGGAGATTGAAGTCCTCCCCTTCTCCCCAGCCCTGCTCTCAGCTTTTGAGGGGCTTCTTCGGGACTTGTGTAGCCGTCTAACCACAGAGGGAACTTTGTCAGAAGTGTCCTTAAATGTGATTCTCTGAATTTCCCAAAGATTGGGGGTTGTATTCCTGGGAAGAACTGGACAGTTTCTTTATAATGTGAGAGCAGCACCATTTCAAAGCAGCATCTGAACCATTCCTGAGATTCTCAGAACTGCCATGACAGCTGGAAAGCGAGATTAGGAAGGAGTCCGGAAGTAGCTGAATCCAGATGCTTCTCCTCTCCCAAGGACAAGAATGTCCATATCTGCTCTTACGTTTTTATGAGATCCACTTCACACAGTATCCTATTTTGGTTCCCAGTGGTGTTATCAGGCTGCCATTAGTTTATGTCACGGAGCAAATAACCTCGCTTTACAGCAACTACTATGCATGTGCGAACATAAACTTAAGTGATACGGTTAATAGTAATATGGTGTGATTTTTACATTTTGGTTAAAAAATTACTTTTTTTTTTTCTTTATTTGTTTTCTTCAGGTTCCAGTGGAATACCTGTGAAACTGGTTACAAATCTCTTTAAGTTAGATTTGCCCCAGGACTGGCAGCTATTCCAGTACCATGTAACATTTAGTCCTGATTTGGCATCCAGAAGGCTGAGAATTGCTTTGCTTTATGGTCATAGTGAACTTTCCAACAGAGCAAAAGCCTTTGATGGTGCTGTCCTTTTTCTCTCACAAAAGCTAGAAGAAAAGGTATAGTAGGGTTAATTTTTTCCATTATAAGTATGTGTGCGTGTATGCGTATGAATATATTTTAAATTTGTTGCTTTCATTGACAACTTAGCATGAGCATTTCACTTACTCTTTCCTCTTTCCTGTTTCCTTGCCTGAGAGCTAAAAGACTTCCTAATTAAGACTTCATCAGTAATTGATTTCTTAATTAAGAAGCTGATGGTCTGGCATTTTAAAAATAAGACCTGTAAATGTTCTTGAAATAGGCATCCTTTTAAAATGTTACCCAAAATAGGCAACACTGAACACCATCTAGCCTATAGCTTCAGAGCTTTCAATTTATTCTACTTTTTTGATCCTATGCAGTTGTGTCTGTGTGTCCAAATAATTTTACATTAATTTCTGATTCCAGAACCATCATTTGGTTTAAGACTTGTTCCATTATATGAAATATAAGTTACTCATATCAATTTTAAGAGTATGTTTGTTTTAAGTGGGACCAGCAGTTAGTGTAATGGCTACATTGCTGAACTACATCCATGTAGCCGAGCACGGTTCGAGTCCCGGACCTGGTGGCTTAAACTCACACTGGGTGTGTGTGCATGTGTGCCTCTCGGGAGAATGGAGGAGAAGGGATTGCGGCATGGCCATTCCCCCAGGAATTGATTTCTCGCTTTCTATCTCTCTGTCTCTTTCTGTCTTTCTGGCCAGCACACCCGCCCTATAGCAAAAACCTCTCCAAAAAAAAAAAAAAAAAAAAAAAAGTATGTTTTAAGTGTGACTATTGGAAATGGTAAATGAATGTTTTATATTCCTTCCTTTATCCATTTTTATAAACTGTCAACATTCTCTTTTTTGTTTTTAACTTGATTGAGGGAGAGAGATTCATTCATTCTCTGGAGAGAGGAAGAAATCACCCTGTATGGGATGGACACGTCATAATCCTTTCTCCTCCATTTCTCTTGGTGGGATTCTGGGTATCCATGCACACATGCCCTACATGTTTATGAAGCCATAGGTCCAGAAGTTGAATCAGGCAGTTTGCCATCTGGAATCCAGTCACTTTAACCACCATGCCATGGGGTGATCCACCTTCAACATTTGCAATCCTAAAATAAATATATTGGGATTGGTGGGTTTTTTCATATCTTTTATTCTATAACAATATCAAAATGATTATAATAGATAAAGAACTAGTTTCTGTACAAAAAATTAAAACAGAGCATAGGATTAGACCTTTGCTTTTGTCCCTTGGAATGCTTGACCTTTAGTTCAGGCAAGTTAAGACAGCCAGATCCCACATGGCTGACTCATAGTTTAAATCCAAGCCCTGGAAGCTTGAAAAACATGGTGAGCACATGTGTGTGAATGTCCCAAATCCCAGCAGTGACTTGCAGTATGATCATACCTCATTAAGAGTGTGCTTTCTCCCTCTAGTTTTTTCTTTGGTGAATGCATGTGCCCTCTGGAGATTTTTTTAAAAAATGATCATGTGATATGAGTCAACCATCTTTCAGTTGCTGTAGACAGAGTTCAGTGAGGAATCAGAAGAGAAAATAGACTGATAAAACAGGATGTGACAAATCAAAACTGTTGAGTTTATTTTCCAGACCTAAGTGATACTAGGTTTAAGCAGAAGAGTGTTGCTTTAGTTTTTATCAGCATATAAGCTGCCACCCAGTTAGAATGAAAAAGAAATTGTCTTGGGGACCAGCAGTTAGCATAATGGCTATGTCGCTGGGCTCCCATGTAGTTGACCACGGTTCGAGTCCCAGACCCGGTAGCTTAAACTCACGCTGGGCGCATGTGCATGCGTGCCCAAGATCCCAAGGGGAGAATGGAGGAGAAGGGATTGCGGTGTGGCCATACCCCGTGGGGGGTGATTTCTTGCTTTCTGTCTCTCTGTCTCTCTCTGTCTTTCTGGCAAGCACACGCACCCTATAACAAAAACCTCTCCAAAAGAAAAAGAAAAGAAATTGTCTTAACAAAGATATTGCTATTTTCGCTTTCTTTTCCCTTTTGATCTTAATATGGACTCAAGCTTACTCCTGCATTTTCACAAATCCTCTACTCATTTCCTAGGACACTTTTAAAAAATTATTCATTTTATAATAATTTTTAAAATTTTGCTATAGGGCACAATTGCTTACCAGAGAGAGGGAAGAGAGAGAAAGAGAGAGAGAAAATGAGAAAGCAAGCTGCCAGGTCTGGGACTTGAACTGTGGTTCAGCCATGTGGGAGTATAGAGCCTTAACCATTGCACTACCTGTTGGCCTCCCTAGGATACTGTTTTAGTGAAAGAGCCCCTCCAGTAATTAATTCACTGAACTCCCAAATGCTGGGGTTCTGGAAGTTTAATTTTTTTTTTACAGAATTATTTTATTTAACTTTATTTATTCATTTATTTTAATTTGACCGGAGAGAGAGAGAGAGAGAGAGAGAGAGCAAGCAAGCCACCAGGTCCAGGACTTGAACCGTGGTTGGCCATGTGGGAGTGTCCAGTGCCTTAACCACCACGCCACCTGCTGGTCCCTGGTTCTGGAAGTTTTGTTCACCTGGGTCTTGGCTTCCCACTGTTTTCTAGACCACGTTGCTATTGTTCACATCTGTTTGTCACGGGTCATGCACTTGTAAAGACGCTACGGTGTACTAGTGGGCTGTTACCTCCATGGAGAAAATTAAGACAAATAAAACACAGTTCTTGTTCTCAAAAACTCTCAATTTAGTACCAGATTTATTTACAAATAAATGCAGTGTAAGGTAGAATGAAATAAAGGCTTTGATGGTCATTAGTATTTTTATTATGCTAACACTTCCTGAGCACTTGTGAGGTGTTAAGTATAGAGCTTGGGTGTTCTCTGGATTAGATCCAGCACCTCTCTCTTGCAATGAGTGGATCTATATGTCCTGGGAGCAGTGGCTGCCACCACCGCTGCTGTTAGGTCTACCAGATTACATTTCTTGACCACTTATTCTGTCAAGCTCTTCATATGCATGATCTCATTTATTGTTTTCATCACCCTTGAAGCCTTAGAAAGGTTAAATATCTTACTGAGGCTATGTAGAGCTTGATGAAAGACAAGATCATTCCTAGAAGGACACCTCAGGGAAAGTGATTATTAGTTTTTTGGGTAGGATTGTGGTCCGTGGGGCATAGGGATTTGCGGGCAGAAGGGGCAAAGGCACAATGATAAAAAATCAGGGGCATATTTTAAAAACTTGTGATCTTGGAACCAGCAGATGGTGTAATGGTTATGTCACTGGACTCCCACATGGTTGACTGCAGTTCAAGTCCCGGACCCAGAGACTTGAAACTCATGCCAGATGCATGTGTGTGCATGCCCAATATCCCAAGAGGAGAATGGAAGGGAAAGGATTGTGGTGTGGCCATCCCCTCAGGGGATGATTGCCCACTTTCTGTCTCTCTGTCTCTCTAGCAAGCACATGTATCCTTTAGCAAAAATCTCTCAGAAAAACAAAACAAAACAACTTGTGGTCTTTCAGATTGAGCCAGGAAGGTGTGAAAGTCTGACTCCAAAGATAAGGAGAGCTTTAAATACCCTGGTGAGGAATAGAGACTGTCATTTACAGACCACTGAAGACTTAGAGAGCTGCCGCAGGAGCTGACCACATCCTTTTAGTGGTTGATGGGAAGAGGGGGAAAGATTAATAAAGTGCCACTGGAATAGTCCAGGCAGGGTGTCAGAAGAGCTTGAACAGGGACCAGCAGTTGGCGTAATGGCTGTGTCACTGGAATCCCATGTAGACAACCGCGGTTCGAGTCCTGGACCCGGTGGCTTTAACTCATGCCGGGCATGCGTGCATACGTGCCCAAGATCCCGAGAAGAGAATGGAGGAGAAGGGATTGTGGTGTGGTCATCCCCCCCGGGGGGTGATTTCTTGCTTTTTGTCTCTCTGTCTTTCTGGCAAGTGCATGCACCCTATAGCACTAAAAAAAAATTAAAAAAAAAAAAAAAAAGAGCTTGAACAAAGACATAGAGCACTGCTGTTTATTTAATCTTCCTGAGTGAGTGTGCTGTTACTAAGGATAAGATCAATATATTATCTCATTTCATCTTCACAATTCTGTTTTAGAATCACTTCCATTTTAGAGATGGGGAAAGGTCTTAAAGAGTGGAGGTAACTCTCCAGATCACACAGGCTGTAAGAGGCAGAGACCAGGGTGTGTCTGTATGCTCTTAAATACCTGGTAAATTATGGTATGGGAACAGTGGCCACAGATTACAGACATTGCTGACTAGATACACTAAAACTTGTCAACTGATAAGGCTGTGGTTACAGAGGAGTGAAAGTTCACCTTGAAGTTAGCAGCCTGGGACCGGAGGGTGTGGGATCCAATAGCAGATGCAGAAAGCAAGGCGTTGTTGGTAATGGCAGTGGGGAGGTGCAGGGGGAGCTGAGGAGTTAGATCTTAGGTGGGTGGCCTGTTGGATAGAGCTGCAAACGGAGCCTGCCTGCTCCACCGTCCCTCAATCCCATATCTACATTCTTCATTGTAGTCATAAATCTTTGCCTGAATTCCCCGCAGCAGTTTGAGAGCTCAGCACCTCTCCTACCTGCCAGACCTCTCCCGATGTTAACGAGCTCTTTCTTTTTTTTTTTTTTTTTTTTTTGGAGAGGTTTTTGCTATAGGGCGCGTGCGCTCGCCAGACAGACAGAGAGAGACAGAGAGATAGAAAGCAGGAAATCACCCCCCAGGGGGGATGGCCACGCCGCAATCCCTTCTCCTCCATTCTCCTCTCGGGATCTTGGGCACGCACGCACACGCGCCCGGCGTGAGTTTAAGCCACCGGGTCCGGGACTCGAACCGCGGTCGACTACGTGGGAGTCCAGCGACATAGCCATTACGCTAACTGCTGGTCCCCTTAACGAGCTCTTTCTGCAGGTATCCGCCTCTGATTTCCGTACAGTTTTATTGTTGAGAGGTTGTCCTATGGGATCCATGAGTTTTATTAGAAGCATGAAATCAACTCAGTGAAATATTTCATTGCCCTGGAAAGAACCAGTTTTTCTTTGTTTCCATGCAATGACTGATTCCTGCCCTACATCTTGGCTCAACCTACAAGTGTATAAAATGCTACCATAGCTATAAAAAGTAGACACAGAATACATAACGACTTGCTAATTAACTGACTTTTCATTCTTTATCTGTTTGGAAAATCCCTGGTCACTGATTGATACTTATTGACTTGTTTGTGCATTTTTTTAAATTTCAAAAACCTATATGGAGTCCAGTCTGATTCAAGAAAGCTTTAAATGTAGCTTGGGAACCATTGCAGACACTTATTCATGCATTTATTATGTTGCTAGAACCTGGTTCCAGGTTATAAGAACTTGACAATTCGGCCAGACCTTGCAAACATGTCTAAAATCAGATTTCCTTTCTGTTCTGCTTTGTTCTCCATGACTTTTCCCTCTCATTTTGCTTTCTTCTTCTACCTTTCTGTGCTCCTCTACTTTCTGGATAAATTTTGAGAGGCTGTCCTGTGGGATCCAGGAACTTAAGATGGCCAGGAAGCAGTCTTTTGAGGGGCCTCTGAGCTGCCATAAACCCAGTCACAGTGATAATAATTACATATATTGTTGTGATATTTTTTTCCTTAGGAGAATTTGTAACTTTTGTCAGACTCTCAAAGTAATTGGTGACCCATCACTCACTCTCCAAAACTACTGCTTTGGAATTGCCTTTGAATCAGATCTTTGAATCATAAACATGACCTTGATGATCTTTTAAGAAGTTAGAGATTTGAGAAATGTGTTACCTTTTTAGGATTAGCAAGCTATAGAAGGAAAAAATAACCTCCAAGCATAGGTTAGATTCTCACTCACTCACTAACCCCTGCAGATTTATGTTGGTTAGTGCATATTAAACTGCGGTGGCTGTCTAATACCTACATTCCGCATACTTCGGCATAATCTGTAGAATATGTATTAAGTATCTTTTTTTTTTCTTTTTGAAGAGGTTTTTGCTATAGGGTGCGTGCGCTCGCCAGAAAGACAGACAGAGACAAGGAGACAGAAAGTGAGGAATCCCATCAGGGCGGATGGCCATACCACAATCCCTTCTCCTCCATTCTCCTCTGGGGATCCTGGGCATGCACACACACACACCGGCGTGAGTTTAAGCCACCAGGTCTGGGACTCAAACCATGATCTACTACATGGGAGTCCAATGGCATATCCATTATGCCAACTGCTGGTCCCTTAAGTATCTTTTTTTGCAGGTCACAGAATTGTCAAGTGAAACCCGGAGAGGAGAGACTATAAAGATGACCATCACTCTGACGAGGGAGCTGCCATCGAGTTCCCCTGTGTGCAGCCAAGTCTTCAATATCATCTTCAAAAAGTAAGACACTTTAATGAGAATTTAATTTGGGGGCTAATGATACCTTTCAGTACAGAGCCTGGGTGTTAAAATGATCAACCATTCTGTAGGCAGCCTGCCAACAGCGAGTGCGTCTTTGGGGCAGTTATTCATGTGCTTTCATGTACTTGGGCCACAGAATGGAAAACAAATTTGAGTTGAGACAAGGAATTTGAGGGTGATGGCTGTCTCCCTGTTAGCAGGAAGAGTATTCTTCCCACCCCTTCCTTTTCTGTACTCCCAAACTCTACTTCCAGACTTTAGTTCACTGTGTTTAACTTAGTAAACTGAGCATTTCTCCTAGCTAATTAATTTTGGAGAGAGTGGATGTGGCACTAGCATTGCTTTCTGCCCTGGCTCCCCGCAGCCCCGTCCCCTCTCCACATGGACACGTGGGACCGAGGGAAGGATGTAACTGAGCTTTTCAGTGCTCTCGAGACTGACCTGAGGATCATGTGCTTCTAAATTATTCTGGAACTCAATCCAATGCAGATTCTCTGCCCCCGTCTCATCACCACCACCACTAAACCTAGCAAACAGAATTTCATGAGTGGGGCCTGAAAATCCACATTTTTAGCCAGCTTTGCAGTTAACGCACAGGTACGCTAAAGCTTGAGTACCAGTTTTACGTGCTACGGCGAGAGCAGCAGGTTGACCTGCTCAAAAGCCTTAGGTGCCAGCTTTTTGCTCCATCATCTGAAGACACCTGAGGTCGGGGAAGTTCTGGGTTTTGCTGAGTAGTCTGGCACATGAAGGAGCTTCTCTATGAAGGCACACTGTTTCCAGTTCTAGGCATCTTTCTTATCGTGTTTCCACCACGTCTGGGCCTCAGTTGAGTGCTGCGTAACAGCTCTTCAGAAGTCTGGCTTGTATGTCCCCTCCTAAAGGGCCAGTCTTAAATCAGCTGACATAGGAAGTGCTTTGCAGTGACAAAGCTCTTTCATTTGCATTTTATTTTACTTGATCCTCACTAAAGCATCCTGTGGCAGGTTTTCTTTTTTTTTTCCTCTAAGTCTTTTCTGTAGAGCATGTGTGCTTGTCAGAGAGAGAGACAGAGACAGAGAGAAGGAAAGTGAGAAATTGCCCCCTGGGAGGATGGCCATGCTGCAGCCCCATCTGCTACACTCTCCTCCTTGGATTTTGTGCACACACGCCAATGAACCTGGTGTGATTTCAGGCTGCCAAGTCTAGGATTCAAACTGTGGTCACCCATGTGGGAGTCCATCGTTTTAACCACTTCATCGCCTGTTTGTCCTGGCAGGTAAAGATTAAAATCTCCATCTTACAGAGTAGAAGATTGAGGCTCAGTGATGTCTGGTAACCCAGTCACTCCTGTTTTCTGACTCGAGACTCCCCATGTTTCTCCCATGCATGGGGTACCCTCATATGGGTGATTCTCAAATCCCAATGGTGACCAGGATTAATTGCTGAAGAAGCAGTTATGATTATTGATAGGGAGCTTGAGAAGCATCATTAAAAACAGCCTTTTTGGGGGATGGCATGGTGGTTAAGGCACTGGACTCCCACATGGGCAGTCACAGCTTGAATCCCAGGCCTGGCAGCTTGCTTTCTTTCTTTCCCTTTCTCTCTTTCTGGTCAAAATAAAAATAATAAGTAAAAATAAATAATTCTTTTTTTAAGCCTCTTTATCTCAAAATAGGGACAAGACTGAAAAAGCCCTCAGACATGGCTTAATTTACCACATTTAAGCTGACCGACATGTTTGGACAACAGTCATAATTGTATTTGACCATGTATTTATTGCTGCAGCTGAATCCAGACAGATAAAAATAATTTCAGTTGTATCATTCTCAAATACCAGGAAGCGACAGTTCTTATATGCATATTTAGTATCTAAACCTTCCAGTTCTATAAGAATGAGAGCTCTGTACTTTCTATATATTTTTATCATTATGTCCAGCCTGGGTACAAACTTGGAATTGCACTGTTATTGACCAACACTTACCAAACATTCAAAAAAATATACTTACAGGATCTTGAAAAAGCTGTCCATGTACCAAATTGGACAGAACTTCTATAATCCTTCAGAGCCGGTGGAAATCCCTCAGTACAAGTAGGTATATTTATATTTACTGTTCCTCTGATATTATTATAGTGCGAGCAGCATAATTTATAATGCAATATAATGACATTATGCTTCTGTGAGAGACTTTGTGATATGAAATTAATGGATTTTTTTTCATTTTTGAGGGATTTTTTTTAGTAGTATGGTGATTGTGAACATGAAACTAACAGCCTGTTTTCTATTATTAGTGTGTTAGATCGTTATCATATACCCTAGAAGGAGTTCAGAAACTGAATGTTGTGTGTATAACAAGAAATAATGAAAGTGGCATGCAGTGGACTATGTTATGACACACAGGTGGTGATCTGTTTTCTTGTTTAAAGGAAGGTAGCCCAGCCAGGGTGGTTGACATGACATCACTGTGTAACAGAGTCAGACAGAGGCTAGCCAGACGATCTTAGTGAGGAATGGAACCATTTGAACACTTGCAGAATTTTTGCCCCAAACTGGGAACTCAATGCTTCAGAGAAAGTGGCTAGCTATTATTTGGACTGATGGTTATGAAGTTCTCCAGAGAGGCAATTGGTAGCCCCCAAACAGATATATAAATAAAGGGAGAAGTGTATTAAAGATAAAAAATGGAAGTGGAGTATTTGACCTTCTGCCACATGGAGAGAGAATAGAGGAGTTTCTATATGTTCATTCACTGTGTCAGTGGTCTCTGTATAACATCTTATTCATCCCTGTCACCTCTCTCTCCCCTGAATGAGAAACTCTTGTAGGACCAGTGTTGTGCTAAGCTGCAGTAGCTGCTCAGTGCAAATGCTTGTCCTGAAGCCTGGCCTAGAATCACAGTGGATTAAGTACACAAAATATAAATTAGAATAATAAGTATGTGTCTATTCTTTTGTGCAATTTCTGGAACTTTTTATTCGAGACTTGCAGTGGATGGGGAAGGGGCTGTAGCTTGTGCTCCAGTTTCTCTTACATATCCACACATGCTTTCAATTCCGTATTTTTTAATCTTGTTATTAAATCTTTCACCTTTGAGTCGGTATGCTTTTCTGAACCTAGAGGTTTTCATCTAGGACAGATTACTCAATAAACATATTATATCTATAGCTGTGGCTCTCAGCCAGCCGTATTCCCCCCAAGTGAACAGTTTCATTATCTGGAGACATTTTTGGTTGTCATGGTGGGAGGTGAAGGGTGAGAGTTGGAAGGATTCTCCCACTGGTGCCTAGCAGGTAGACGCCAGGAATGGTGCTAAACATCTTATAATGCACAGAACGGCCTCTGATAAAGGACTCTCCAGTCTGAAGTGTCAGGAGTGTCAAGGCTGAAAAACTGCTTTAAGAATATATTTTATCTTTACAAATGTGTATTTAAAGACACTCCAGCTGAAAATACCAAAGTTTTTAGGCAGCAGTTAGAAGAATTTAAGACTGAAAAAAAAAAAAATAAGATTTAGAGAATTATAAGCGAGCTGATGGTGTGGCAGTTAAGGTGGCTAGATCCTACATAGACTGCACAGTTCAAATCCCAGAATCAGAAGCTTGAAAAAATACTAGGTGCATGTGCATCCGTGCCCAAAATCCCAAGAGGAAAATGGAGGAGAAGGGATTGTGGCATAGTCGTTCCCTCTGGGGGAGGTTGATTTCTCACTTTCCCTCTTTCTCTCTTTCTCTGTGGCACGCTCATGTGCCCTATAGCAAATTAAAAAAAAAAAAAAGATTTAGGGAATTAGAATAAAAAATAACTACTAAAAATGTTTATTGTTTTTCTGGTGTGTATTTAAAATATTTATGTTTATTTTCCTTTTTTTTTTTTTTTTTTTTTTTTTTTTTTTTAAGATTATCCCTTTGGCCTGGGTTTGCCATTTCGGTATCATGGTTTGAAAGTAAGCTCCTGCTCAGTGCCGACGTGAGTTACAAAGTCCTCCGGAATGAGACTGTCCTGGAATTCATGACTGCTCTCTGCCACAAGACTGGCAGGTCCTGTTTCACCCAGATGTGTGAGAATCAGCTGATAGGGCTCATTGTCCTCACAAGGTAAAAGCCTGCATCCAGCTACACTTTCTGGAGAGAATGAATTATTTATGGTATTTGGGAGCAGCAATTGCTTGGGAATGTTGTCTCAAGCACAGATTCGATCAGTTTGCTCCCCTATTCATAAGACCTGTCTGTGTTCAGCTGTCTGGAGAGCAGGCTTCTCCACTCGGCATTCTGGACTGTACCCAAGCTGCTGTGGTTCTGAATTACCTCCTTCTGTGTGCACCCTCCTCTCCCATTCTGACCCCCAATAGACTGCACTTCACTGCTTCAGTGCATCCGCCTGCATTCCTCAGCTCAGACTTAGCCCTTTTAAGTTTCAACCTCTGCAAAACTGGGCTCTAATGTTACTGCTTTCCTGGTGTCTCCACTTACCCACTTGGTTGGAATTAATCAGTCCTCTCCCATTGGGTCCCAGAGCACTTTACTTAGAACCTTAGAACCCTTCCCAGCTCTCTCTCTGGCCATTTTATTTCATTTTGTTATGGTACAGAATGTTCAGCTCATGCCACACCTTCTTTATAGGACTCTGAGGGTTTTCAAGCTGAGACCAGGTCTTTTCTCTTTGTAAACCTCTAGGCTTGTCAATATACAATTTGTGTCCCGTGCACATTGAACTGAAGTAAGCACAGGTAGACTAGATGGCTTGCTAAATACAGAAAGCTCACCATGTGCTGCTGCTGGTCCAAGATTTTCTTTTAGAGAACCAACTGGCCTTCTCTTCTTATCTGGCTTGGAATTCCCACTGACAGTTGTCTTCTGGGTCAGATAGCAGCAGAGAGGTGGGAAGGGAATTCCACATTGCTGGGATGAGAAGGCAGCCTGTGTGTCCTCTGTTACGGGGACACACAGTCACCAAGGACTCTGGAGGAAACTGCATGGAGGTCTCTGTCCCCAGACTGGAGCCACCTCAGAGGACACTCCAGGCTGCACAGTGCTGAAGAGATGAAGTGTAGAATGACTTAGCCATTTTGCACTTTTGCCAAGGCCAGCCCTAGACAGGAAGCTAAGCAGGATGCCCGAATTGCATGGCCAATCAGCTGCCTTCTGGTGCTTTTATTAGAAGGATACCCAGGAACACAGAAGCTCCAACTGACACCAGAAGCTGATGGGAAGGTTTTCAACAATGCTTTGGCCTCTGAACATTTAAGAATGAATCACCTGGAGCCAGCAGATGGTGTAGTGGTTAAGGCTCTAGATTCCCACACAGAGACCATGGTTTGAGTCCTGGAGGCTTGAAACTCCCACTGGTCATGTGTGTGTACATGCCCAAAATCCTGAGAGGAGAATGAAAGAAAAGGGATTGTGGTGTGGCCATTCCCTCTGGAGGGTGATTTCTCACTTTTCCTCTAAGTCTCTCTCTGGTGAGTGCATGCGCCCTATCCTATGGCAAAAGCCTAAAAAGAAAAATATTGCCTAATGTTGGAGTGTCTACCAGTGAGAAAAACAGACTGTAGTCTAGGTCTACTGACTTCCCCAAGTTTTGCTGGGATATGGACAGAGTTGTCATATACTGGAAAATTAATTAATGCTCTTCTCAGATAAGAGCTGATCATTTTTTTAGAAAGCGAATATTCTTGTAATACCATCATTCACAATATTTAACATTCCAGAGTCTGTCTTATACTTTGAATGAAAAGTGTGGTGAAGTAACCATTTATGATTGAGAAAACTTTTAGAAAAAGATTTCTTACATTTTTATCAGATACAATAATAAAACCTATCGCATCGATGACATCGACTGGTCGGTGAAGCCCACGCATGCCTTTCGGAAGCGAGATGGCACTGAGGTCACCTATGTGGATTACTACAAGCAGGTAGGACTTACTTTTCTTCATCCTCATCTCCTTTCCTCTTAGCTCAGAGGACTCCCTACGCTTTCCAAGCCCAGCAGGTCACCTGAGGTCACAGTGTGCCTGCTCCCTACCTGATTATCTGCCTGGTCCCTCCTCCTCCATCCCCACAGCATCCATCTTCTGTTGACCCTCACCCTGTCTCCTCCTTCCTGCAGTTTGAACAACCTCCCTTAAAAGATTCATGTCACTTTCGAACTTCAAGCATCTCCATGGCTCCCTATTGTCTTAGGAGCCAAGTGGAACCCCCTTAGCCAAGTTTCCAAGGCCCTTTGATCTGCCCAGTCCCTGTCTTTGTTTTATTTTATTTTAAAATTTTTTTAGAGTTTTTTTTGCTATAGGGAGCGTGCACTCGCCAGACAGAGAGAGACAGAGAGATAGAAAGAGACAGAGAGATAGAAAGCGAGAAATCACCCCCCGGGGGGATGGCCATGCCCAATCCCTTCTCCATTCTCCTTTTGGGATATTGGGCACGCACGCACACGCGCCCGGCGTGAGTTTTAAGCCACCGGGTCCAGGACGCGAACTGCACTTGACTACGTGGGAGTCCAGCGACATAACCGTTACGCTAACTGCTGGTCCCAGTTTTTTTTTTTTTTTGGAGAGGTTTTTGCTATAGGGCGCATGCACTTGCCAGAGAGACAGAGAGAGACAGAGAGATAGAAGGCGAGAAATCACCTCCAAGGGGGAATGGCCAAGCCACCATCCCTTCTCCTCCATTTTCCTCTCAGGATCTTGGACATGCGCGCACACGCGCCCAGCGTGAGTTTAAGCCACCGAGTCCGGGACTCGAACCGCGCTTGACTACATGGGAGTCCAGCAACATAGCCATTACGCTAACTGCTGGTCCCCTAAATTTTTTTTTTTTTTTTTTTTGCCATTTTTGCCATTTTTGCCATAGGGCACACTGGCTTACCAGAGAGAGAACAAGAAAGACAGTGAGAGGTGAAATGAGAAGCCATCGGCCACACCACAGTCCCTTCTTCTGCATTCTCCTCTTGGGATTTTGGGGCCACTCTCAGTCTTTGAAGCCTCATCTCTTACCATTTCCTCCTTCCCTCCCTGTGCTCCACTGAGCTAACCTTTTTTAGCTCCATGATTCGTTTCTCTCCTGTACATTTTTAGACACATTGTTTCTTCATGGTTGTCCCTTCTCAGCCACACACTAGACAACCTTCCAGGTCAGCTCTGCCATCAGCTCTCAGGGGAGCCCCTGGTGCTCTTCCCAGGGCCCCCCTCCTGCACATGGCCGCATCATGTCCTCACAGGCATGACAGGAAAGGTCTGATCCGTCCTAGGCCTCAGGCTCCTGGGGGCTCCCCTTGAGCACTTTAGTTCTGGATACGCAGGCCTAGCACAGGTCTCTGCACATACAGAGACTCGGGAAGCATTTACTGACGGAACGACCTTCCTCTGAAATCTCTGTTCACCTTTATCCCCACACCCCTGCCCTTCACCTTCCATGATCAGTTTCTTTTGGAAGTACTTTTTCGTTAAGGTGCCATCCTGCTCAGGTCTCCAACCTCTTAGCGATGTTTTCTAAACAAAAAGCAAACAAAACCAAAAACCTCTCAGGAAAAGCTCTCTTTTCCTCTTGGCTAACTTCAGAAAGCCACCTATACTAGCTCCAAGCACCCCTCCCGTTCTTCCTTCCTGAGACCTCTGCAGTCTGGCATCCGGTTCTGCTAGTGTAGAAAAAGTTCTCCAGTGGTCTCGGTGGTTAATGTCCTTATTCTAAAGGGTTTTCAGTGGCATCTGACGCCTGGGACCTTTCCCACGGCCTGAACTGCCCTCTTCCTTCCTGATTCCTGGAATGCAGCCCTGTGGGTCTCTGCTAGGTTTCTGGCAGTTCTAGTTTAGCCTCCTTTCAAACCTTCCTTCTTCTTTCCCCCCAAAAGCAACCATTATTTGCCATGGTTCCCTCGTAGAGCATCTTTTTTTGTATTTTGAAACCACTCAAATCTAGCATTTTTGCCTTGCCCTCATTCCCAAATGACATACTCATCTTCATTTTTTGGAACATATTTATATGAATAGCCTGCAGGCATCTCAGACTAACATAACTCAAACTGATTCATCGTCTTCCCCATTCCTGTTTCTCCTTAGGAATTCTGCATCTGGGTTGGGAAATCATTTTGCTTCCTTCCTTCCCACCCTCACCTCCTCCTCTGGGTGTTGCCAAGGAGACTTCTGCTCCCTTCGCCTTAGAGTCTTCCCCATGCCATCCTCCCCAGCGCTGTTCCCACTGCGTTAATGCAGAGCCCCTCTTTGGTTCCCCTCTGCAGCAGGTGTCACAGGCACCTCTGATGGTCTCCTTCCCCAGCTCACTCCTCACTGTGATTCACTGTCCACACTGCCACTAGAGAGAGCTTGCTGAAGTCCTGCCCAGAAAAGTGGTTAAGAGCATAAGCTCTAGGGGCCAGCAAGTGGCATGGAAGTTATAATGGCTGGATCCCATGTGGCCCACTGAGTGGTTTAAGGCCTGGACTCAGTGACTTGAAAAATAACACTGGGCACATGTGCATGCATGCCCAAAATTCTGAGAGGAGAGAGGAGGAGAAGGGATTGCAGCATGACCATCCTCTCATCCCCCAGGGTGATTTCTCACCTTCTCTGTTATCTCTCTCTCTTTGGTGAGCACACAGGCCTTAAGGCAAAACTAAGAAAGAAAAAAATAAGGGGCCGGCAGATGGCATGGTGGTTTGGGCACTGGATTCCCACATGGCCGACTGTTGTTCAATTCTTGAACCTGGCAGCTTGCATTCTCACTTTCACTCTTTCTCTCTCACTCTGTCCCTCTCAGGCCAAATTAAAATAAACAAGTAAGTAAAGTTAAATACAATAAATCTTTAAAAAATAAATAAAAATATGGAAAATAATAATCATAAAAGAGCATAAGTTCTGGACTAAGATGGGTCTAGCTGTAGCTGCATAGCCTTGGGCCAGTCACTGAACTGGAGTGTCCCCTCTGAAAGGGGATTTGTCCGACTGCCTGTGCAGGATTGTATAAGCCTTGAGCTAGATAACAGCACAATCAGAGAGCACTTAGCTCGGTGCTGCACGTCGCGAGCCCTGGGTAAACAGGGAGACGCTGTGGGACCCTGCCCTCTTCCTATCCTCCCCTTCTTCGTGTCTAGCATTGCACAGTTTGGCCCCGCCTCACCGTTTAGCTTTACCTTTCTTGGCATCCCCACCGTTGCCCCCCTCGTCCACTCACTAGTCACTCCGCGTTCCTCAGCCTTTCTGCATGTTCACTGGACATCCACGTAAAGCCACCTCACGCATTCCTTTCTCCTTCACCACGAGGTCACAGCCTCGCTGCAAGGTCAAGTGTCGCCTCAGTTTTGACATCCTCGTCCTCACTGACCTTGCTTTTTTGTCAGGCACGCAGGGGCACTAGCTGTTCTCTCTCCTCTGTGCACGCATCACAGTGCTTCTAGAACACGTCTTCCTTGGTGAACAGGGATGGCAATTGGCTCATCTGGCAAAGACTCCTCTGCAGAAAATGTGCGCTGTGCCTCAGTTTGTTAAACATGCTGGCTTCTTTTCTGAATGTGTAAATTCGTTCTTACTTGAACAGATGTGCTGGAGAACCTGTGATATTCTGAGAAGGAAATCATGGCAAAAGTCCCGCTCACTTCACTGTAATGAACCGTGGCACACTTCATAGATACTGTAATTAAGAAGGAAAAGAAGCAATATCATGTCAGCTTGAGAATGTCCTCTCCGTCCCAGGAAGGGAAGACTAAATTATTGTGTAGTCCGTTTTCAAAGTGGAAGACATTCTGACATTGACCTTTATATTTCCCTATTTTATCTTATCATGACAAATATTAAATGCTAATAAAACTGGGGAAACAGAAATGGTAAAATTCACCTTATGGGGACCAGCAGGTGGCATGGTGGTTATGATGCTGAACTCACGCATGGCCAACTATGGTTTGAGTCCCAGACCTGACAGCTTGAAAGTCATTCCAGGTGCATGTGCAGGTGTGCCCGGAATCCTAGAAGAATGGAGAAGGGACGGTGCCATGGCCTTCCCCACCAGGGGTGATTTCTCACTTTCTCTCTCTCTGTCTCACGCATGCACCATATATATATATATATATACATATATATATATATATATATATATATATATATATACACACACACACACACACACACATGTGTGTGTGTGTATATATATGTGTGTGTGTGTGTGTGTGTGTATATATATATTTAAGGCAAAAAAAAATTTTAAAAATCACCTTATAGCAGCAGCTTAGGGGGTAGAATTGGTTAGTTAAGCATGGTGCTCTGCCTTGGTCATCCACAGTGGTGGTTTCTTTGAGTCAGTTCCAAAAGACTCATTGAAGTATATATAGAATCAGCTAGGGACTGTGCTGAATCTGGATGTAACCCGGGGAGAATAGGGAAGTGATTTTTCATTTAAAACAGTATTGCATTGTAAAAGATAATATTTAAAATAATTAAAATTGGCCCTTGGATATAAAAGGTGGGTCCTGGGTGCAAGAAGGAGGTAACCACGGGGATTTTCTTTCTTCACTGGAAAGATATGCTCATGCATTGTATTGTTAGGAGGATTACCTGGTTGCTTATAAGCAAGGGTGCTCATCTTGCAGTTTCCTTATTAACTTTTCCCTTGTTAATCTTGCATTTTATAGCAATATGATATTACCTTATCTGACCTAAATCAGCCAGTACTTGTGAGTCTGTTGAAAAGCAAGAGAAATGACAACACGGAGGCTCGGATTGCCCACCTGCTACCTGAGATCTGCTTCCTGACAGGTAATGTTTATGTTTTATGACTCTGTGAGGCTCCTGGTTCTTAGCAGTGACAGAACCTTAAGTTAACTGAGTCCCTAAGCATTGATTTAATCCATGGAGGACAGGCCCTTTAAGTAACTTATTCAATAGTAAAGACAAGTGGAGGATAGAGTGCCCTGGGAGATCTATCTCCTCTATCTCATGTATTCTTTTTTTTTTTTTTTTTTTTTGAAGAGGTTTTTTGCTATAGGGCGCGTGCGCTCGCCAGACAGACAGAGAGAGACAGAGAGACAGAAAGTGAGAAATCACCCCCCAGGGGGGATAGCCACGCCGCAATCCCTTCTCCTCCATTCTCCTCTCGGGATCTTGGGCACGCACGCACACGCGCCCGGCGTGAGTTTTAAGCCACCGGGTCCGGGACACGAACCGCGGTCGACTACATGGGAGTCCAGCGACATAGCCATTACACTAACTGCTGGTCCCTATCTCATGTATTCTTGTGGTTACTTTTACCTAAAACAATCCCTTATGGACCAGCAGTTGCGTAATGGCTATGTCGCTGGACTCCCATGTAGTCAACCGCAGTTTGAGTCCCAGACCCGGTGGCTTAAACTCACGCCAGGCGCGTGTGCGTGCGTGCCCAAGATCCCGAGAGGAGAATGGAGGAGAAGGGATTTCAGCGTGGCCATCCTCCCTGGGGGGGTGGTTTCTTGCTTTCTGTCTCTCTGTCTCTCTCTGCCTTTCCGGCGAGTGCATGCGCCCTATAGCAAAACAAACAAACAAAAACAATCCCTTAGACAAACAGTTTCCTTAAACCAAACTGTTCTTTTCCATATTTGAACTTCACATCTATAGGAAGCGATATGACTTTGATTTCCCTCCGGTATATCATTAGAGAGATCCCCAAATGATCTGTGTTTTCTTTTGCATGTACTTCCTGTAGGTAACTCTCACTTTGTGGTAGAATCTGACGAACTGTTTCAGGTACTTTTAATAGTGTCCATTTGATGGACAGGGTGAGATTAAGGAGGGGTGCCTGGGGCCAGCAGATGGCATAGTGGTTATGTCGCTGGACTCCCACATAGCCGACCGATAGCAGTTCAAGTCCCGGACCTGGTGGCTTGAAACACAACAGGCACTTGTGCATGAGTGCCCAAGATCCTGGGAGGAGAATGGAGGAGAAGGGATTATGGCATGGCCATCCCCCCTGGAGGGTGTTTTCTCACTTTCCCTCTCACTGTCTCTGTCTCTTTCTCTGGCAAGTGCATGCTCCATGAGGCAAAAAACCTCTTGAAAAAGGAGAGGGTGGGAGTACTTTCTATTTTGCACATTTGTTTTCTGTTTGAACCTGTTATGTGAATTTATCTATTTTGTAGTTAGGGAGATTGATAAGGATATGATCCTCGAAGGGGTGTATTTATTCCTGCTGGTATTCTGACATTGTGCCTTTGCACAGCCCAATATGGTAACCACTGGCCACATGAGTTTATTGAGCCTTTGACATGTGGCTGCGCAACTGAGAGACTGAATGCATATCTGTTGTAGGTGTGAAACAGCAACCAGAGGGGCTGGCAGGTGGCGGCCTGGTTAAGACAGCTGGGCTCCCACATGGCTGACTGCGGTTCGAGTCCTGGATCTGGCAGCTTGCTTTCTCACTTCTCTTTTGCTGTCTCTCTCTATTCAACTTCAGAAAAAAAAAGAAAAAAAAAAAATATATAATAATGACAATGAATAAAATTAAATAAAAAATAATTCTAAAAAAAACACAGACCAGATTTCAAAGGCTTAGTATGAATAAAACAGAAAACTAATTAATAATTAATGTATTTAAAAATATTGATATGTTGACATGATAAGATTTGAAATGTAGCAGGTTAAATAATATTTTTAAAGATTTATTTACATTATTATTATTATAATTATCATTCAACTTGCTATAGGGCACATGCATTCACTAAAGAGAGACAGAGAGAGAAGAAAAAGAGAGGGAAAATGAGAAAGCAAGCCATCAGGTCCAGGACTCAAACCGCTGTTTATCCTGTGGGAGTCGAGCACCTCAACCACTATGTCACTTGCTAGTCCCAATATATATTCTTTAAAATAATTTAATCTGCCATTTCTTCTTCAGCCAGGAAGGACATTGGTGTTGAGACACAGTAACTGCCATGGCTTTCAGTGCTCTGGTGAAACCTCAGATGTGTGGCCTTCTGGCCCAATGTCTGCGATTTCATATTGTTGGAGCATTCATTGTATCCCTGAGTGTGGTGCTGTTTATAAGTTTGCTGTGGCTCAACCAAAAAGGAAGGCATATGCAGATTTCTACAAAAATTATGATTCCATGAAAGATTTTTTTTTTTTTGGAGAGGTTTTTGCTATAGGGCGCGTGCGCTCACCAGACAGAGACAGAGAGACAAAAAGCAAGAAATCACCCCCCAGGGGGGATGGCCATGCCGCAATCCCTTCTCCTCTGTTCTCCGCTCGGTATCTTGGGCACGCACGCATGTGCCCGGCGTGAGTTTTAAGCCACTGGGTTCAGGACGTGAACCACAGTAGACTACATGGGAGTCCAGCGACATAGCCATTATGCTAACTGCTGGTCCCCCATGAAAGATTTTGAAGAGATGAGGAAGGCTGGTATCTTTCAGAGTACAAAGTGATTTTGGAATGTAAAGAATGTCATTGAATTGGTGCCATGATTCTAAACTATGAAACATGGATACATGGGCTAAAGAGTAGTTTCTCTTGATAAATAAAAACTGGACAGTAAAATAATAATAATAATAATAATAATAATAATTTATCTGTTTCTTCCTGGCCTCTTTTTTTTTTTTTTTTTTTTTTGACATGGCTAAAATATTAAATGGCACATGTGGTTTTTATTTCTATTGGGCAGTGCTGTCCAGATGTGAATCTGATTCAGCTGAGGTTTAAACTGCCTGAGATGGGCAGGGATTGCATTGCAACTGTTCATTTGTTCACTTAGTTTTTGTTTGCATTTAATAGGGCTGACTGACCAGGCAACCTCGAATTTCCATCTGATGAAGGCTGTGGCTGAAGAAACGCGGCTCAGCCCTTTGGGCCGGCAGCAGCGCCTGGCCAGGCTTGCTGACAACATCCAGAGGTACCAGGTCCTCTTGCTGAGACCATGAGTCTCTGCCCAGGGCTGGCTTTGTAGCACAGATGGTCTACATAATGCTTCATTCCTTGGTCAAAAATGTCTTTTTCTTGTCGCATCAAAACAAAAGGCACTTTTGAATTGTGCTCAGAGATGTCTCGGGACTGGCAGATAAAGGGGAAGTGGTGGGAGCCCACGCTGAGAGGAGTAGCACCATGCTTCAGCTAGACAGCCTGACTTCCTTCCATCTGTTTGATACATTGCGGTCTGGACAAAATTCTGAGTGAACAAAGAGCTATCATTTAAACAGCCAAAACCCAAACAAAACAACCGAGAGACATTCCAGGCCCCCGGTATCCAGGGGCAGGATTGCTCAGATCTGAGTGTAGTGGTCTCAGCACACTGAACTGTAGGACAGCCTCCCTGTGTATTCTTTAAACATGAGAATGAATGCCTTTACAAAACCCTTGGTTCAGTCCGTCTAATTTCCAAACTGTGTTCCTGCCCTCGTTTTGCAACTTGCCATGGCAAGTTGCAATATTGTACAGTATGATACCCCATGTGGTTATGGAGCACCTGAAATGTGGCTACTTCTTGAAATTATAATATTTGGGATAAATAATACATATTTTTAAATAATTTCAGTTGTTACGTTTTACTTTTTTAATTGCAGCTACTAGAATTTTTGTTTTCTTTTCTCTTTTTCACCATAGGGTGCCAGAGAGAGACAGAGAGAGAGGGAAAGTGAGAAATCACCCTGCAGGAGAGACGGGCCACACCATAGTCACTTCTCCAGTCTCTTCTTGGGATTTGGGGCACGTGTGAACAAGAGCCTGGTGTGATTTTCAAGCCACTGTGTTTAGGACTAGAACCACACAGCCGGCCATGTGGGCTCCTACACCTTAACCTTCACACCACCTGGACCCACAGCTACTAGAAAATTCTATGTGACCAGACAAGATGGAGCCTTGAGAGGTGAAAATATGGTCATGTGTCATTTGACAACAGAGACACGTTTTGAAAAATACATTGGTGACGTTATCATTGTGTAAGCATCGTAGAGTATACCTCCAGTAACCTAGGTGGTAATAGCCTACTATTCGCCTTATTACCAAGTTTGCTATCAGAATGACAGCTCACATTTATAGAGCTGTTTCAGGCTCTGTGGTAAACACCGCCCATGTTAACACATTGTATTTATGTATTTACTCTTTACACCAGCACTAGGAAGTAGCTATTTTATTATCCCCATACTTTGCCAGTGGAAAAAAAAAAACAAGGCTTTAAAAGACCCAGTAGTTTGCTCAGGGTTTGGTGTTTTTTTGCTTTTTTTTTTTTTTTTTTTACATTTTATTAAAGGTCAGAGCTAGAAGTTAAACTCAGTTCTGTTTGGCTTGAAAGCAGGTTTTTTCTAACCGCCTCGCCCCTTCTAGAAGTCTTTCCCCTTCCCTTCATGTCCCAAAAGGGTATAGTTGTCCCCTAATGCTTTTGAGCACGGTAAAAATGGTGAGTAGAAATATAAGCCAGGAATCGTAAGGACACAGAAATCAGCCCTTGACTAATTCAGGAAGTTATCATTTTAACTCTGGTGATTAAAATGCTTTAGAAAGTAAGCACTTGAATGACTGGAAACAACTCCTTCAACAGAAATAAGGATGCTCGTTTGGAGCTAGAGACCTGGGGGCTGCACTTTGGAAACCAGATGTCTCTGACTGGCCGGGTTGTGCCTTCTGAAAAAATAATGATGCAAGACCACATAGTAAGTGCTGTGATTTTATTTCCATCTTAATATAGGTACGTAAATACACGTAAGTCTGATCACTTGCCAGAGTGACTTGGTGGGCTTGAAATATTCCTTTGTTTTTTTTCCTAAGGCCACATCCCTGATCTCCTTTTTTTCTAAGACTTCAGGTCCCCTCTGATTTTCTTTTGATTCTGAATTTATTTAGGTAGACTTAGCGGCACTCAGCGGACACAGTTTAGATCAAACCATTGCAATTAAAACATACCTACACATTGTTGGGCGTTGTACCGTCCTTCTGTGAGTTAAAAAAAATAAAAGCAGAGGTGCCAGCAAGTGGCATGGTGGTTAAGGCGCTAGACTCCCACGTGGCCTACCACTGTTCGAGTCTCTGACCTGGAGGCTCGCCTTCTCACTTTCTCTTTCTTTCAGTCTGTCCCTCTCTGGTGAACGCATATGCCTGAGAGCAAGTTAAAAAATAATGATAATAATAAATCAAATTAAGTAAATAATTCTTTAGAAAACTGTAATAACTTGAGAAAATTCTATTAACTGTGAAGGCTAATTCTCATATACTTTATTGCCTGATTTCAGAGGCAATTTTTGTTTGTTTCCATGTCAGTTGTATCTATATTAATCTTTCAAAATAAAATGCTGCTCAATTGGCATAAAAATGAACACGTTCTCATAGAACCCATAGCCAGACATAGTTCTTGGGGGGAGTGAGGCATTCTTATATCTAATGAGACAAATCATTACCACTTGTGGACTTCAGTTGAAGAAATGGACCTGTTTTATGCGAAAGTTGTGCAACATCTTCCTACTCTCCCCCTGTTCTGTTTAGTTTTTAAACACACCACTTTTTAAAATTTTGCCAGAGGGCACATGTGCTTGCCAGAGAGAGACAAAAGAGATAGAGAGAGAAAGGGAGAAAACACTCCCCAGTGGGCATGGTCATGCCAACATCCCTTCTCCATTCTGTTGGGATTTGGGGCATGCAAACACACTTGGTGTGGTTTTAAAGCCAGGCCTGGGATTTGAACTGCACCATTGGCCGTGTAGGATCTACTCCCTTAACCGCTATGGGGTCATTCCATTTTTTTTTTTTTTTTTTTTTTTTTTTTTTTTTAATATTTATTTTTATTTTATTTATTCATTCATTTTATTTTTTAGTTTGACCAGAGAGAGACAGAGGGTGAGAGTGAGAGAGAGAGGAAGTAAGAAAGCAAGCCACCAGATTCAGGACTTGAACCCTGGTTGGCCATGTGGGAGTGTCCAGCGCCTTAACCACCACACCACCTGCTGGTCCCCGGGGTCATTCCATTTTTAAAGACTTTCTTGTCTGTTTGATGCAGTAAAACACCATGTCTGGTATAACTGAACAACACGTGTCGTGTTGGCAGAATGGGGATTTTATTTCATCATTTCTTTTTAAGTTATATAAATGATCAAAAAGCCTTATTGGAGAAGCTAAAGAAAAAATACTTTTTCAAAACAAAACGAAACTTTGTGAAGGACTAAATTGCAGGCATCCTGTTAAGGTTTTAGGGCCAGTGCAGAGAAGCTCGGTTTCCAATCCATGTGTGAAGCAGTACTTAAAATACTATTTCAGATCCAGCTTGCCATCTCTATAAGTAATAAATCATATTTACCAGAACTTACCTTGTTTCTAGTTTTTTGCTTTGTTCTGTTTTTGCCTTGGAACTAGGTCTCCCTAGGAGAAACGACGTTAAAATGAGAGGTTGGGGATGGCTAAAGTGCCCCCTAGAGGCAGTGGATGGCTATAGGTGGCTGTCATTGACTTCTTGCTCAGTGTTGCTTTTCTGAAGCTAGGGCCTAGAGACTGCGCAAACTAAGGTTCCTAGCCCCAGGGGGTTCCTGGACACATTGTCCTGGGTCTCCTCCCATCCTCCTTCAGTGTTGTGGGTGAGAAGGCTATGCCTCTCCATTATTGGCTGTGAAGGACAAGAGTGACCTTGGCTCTGGACAGCACCATCTGCAGAGGGCTGGCCCTTTCCCTTGTCCTCAGGCCAAGGTCGACTCCTGGAGTAGATTCCAGCCCAGACCCCTTGAGGTAAGGCATCATGAGGTGGATGGAGGCTGGAAGCCAGAGCGCTTGGTAGGAAGTGCTCTGGCTGACGGTGAAGTCTGGAGTCCAGCATTCTAACCCCTTCTCTGCAGTCAGTTATTTCCATAACTTCTTTCAGCCACAGCTCTGACTCTGTCAAACAAGGGGATTGGGGTGCTTCCTGAATGTGAACGTGCATACAAATCACCTGAGGACCTTCAGGTGCAGATTCTGATTGAGCAGGTCTGAAGTGCAGCCCAGGACCCTGCATTCCTAACAAAGTCCCAGGAGAAGCTCATGCTGCTGCTCCACTAGACAGTGCTTTGAGTAGTGAGAGATTAGTTTACAGCGTGGTCCATTTGCACTCTAACAGTGGATCTTCCCAGGTCACCATGCCAAAGACGTATTCATTAGATTGTAGTTGATGGATATGAGCAATCTCCCTTCTCTTCGATGTAGGAAGATTGTTTTCCTTGATCACATGGAAACCTTCCAAGAATAAGAAAGGACCCTGCATTCTGGTCTCATGTTCGCATCTAGGCATAGCTTCTCATGGTGATGTGTAACTTAACTGCCCTATAGGCTGGTCAGCAGTAGATGACAACCCAGAGTGTCAATAATCATTTTTTTTAATCTGAAATATCTAGATAGCTAAAGTAAAGAGGTAAAACTGGATAGCATGCTTGCTGTAGCCATTCAGAATTAAGATCACAGGTTCTGAGATCTGGAGGGGAGCCTCAGAAATCTTGGAGTCAGACACCATTCTCTGCACACAGCAGTGAAGCAGAGGGACCTACCCAAGGTTCTACATCCAGCGCCGGCCTCTGTGTCTTAAGACTGAACAGCAACTTATATTCAACAGTTCTGTCATAAGAAATTCAGGCCACCTTCACAGCGTCTAGGTTTAATTACTCTCTGAATAAATGTGTTCAATCCTTTCATGATCATTATTTCTCTCAGTGTCAACCTGTGTCTGCTGCTGATTGGTCCAAGGATATGAGAACTTGCAAGATTTTAAGTGCACAGTCTTTGAGTAAATGGCTGATTTTATGTAGTAACAGAACTGAAGATGTGACCGAGAGCTTCCTGAACTGCTTGAGAAGAGTTGGAAGTTCCATGGGATTTAATGTGGGCTCTCCCAAAATGTGAGAAAACCCTGAATTATTTTTCACATTATTAATGTGGTTTGATTAGAAGGTAGGAAATAATAGCTGATGTATCTATGAAAGCTTCTTTCTCTCAAGTAAAGTTTCCTAATACAAAGTGCCAAGAAAATACTCATAAGTAGATAGATTTTTTTAAGTGACTACATTCTTAAAAGAATTATTTATTAATTTTTTTTATTATTTTTTCATTTGCTATAGGTCATGTATACTCACCAGAGAGAGAGAGAGAGGGAAAGTGAGAAAGCAAGCTGCCGGGTCCAGAACTCTAACTACAGTCAGCCTTGTGGAGTCGAGTGCCATAGCCACCATGCTACCTGCTGGGCCTCCAACTACATTTTTATAGAGTTAAAAAACATTTCTATATTAGTCTTTGTAAGATTTTGTTTTCAGGACCAGCAGTTAGTGTAATGGCTATGTCGCTGGACTCCCATGTAGTTGACTGCAGTTTGCATCCCAGACCTGTGGCATAAAACTCATGCTGGGCATGTGTGCGTGCATGCCCAAGATCCCCAGAGGAGAATGGAGGAGAAGGGATTGTGACGTGGCCATCCCCGCCTGGGGGGTGATTTCTTGCTTTCTGTCTCTCTGTCTCTCTCTGTCTGGCTGGCGAGCACACACACCCTATAGCAAAAAAAAGACAAAAAACAAAACAAAACAAAACAAAACAAAACAAAAACCTCTCCAAAAAAAATAAAAAAGATTTTGTTTTCACAGTACTTCATAAGCAATAGCCTCACACCTCAAAACCTCTTTCATACTAGTTGTAGTATAAATTCTTAATAAGTTCAGGGACCAGCAGTTGGCATAATGGCTAAGTTGCTGGACTCCCATGTAGTTGACTGCAGTTCGAGTCCCGGACCTGGTGGCTTAAACTCAATGCTGGGTTCGTGTGCGTGCGTGCCCAAGATCCCGAGAGGAGAATGGAGGAGAAGGGATTGTGGCATGGCCATCCCCCCCTGGGGGGTGATTTCTCACTTTCTGTCTCTCTGTCTCTGTCTTTCTGGCGAGCCCATGTGCCCTATAGCAAAAACCTCTCCAAAAAAAACAAAAACAAAAACTTCTTAATAAGTTCATGTATTCCTCCTCAGCTTTACACCCTTCTTTCATGCCAGTTATTTTTTAACATTTAACAACAAATAGGATATTGAAAAGTAGAAGTTGTATTTCTTGGCTTACTTGATAGATTTTCTGCTTTACATTATAATGTAAAGGTAGAGCTGAAATAAGCTTTCTTGAATCTGTTATCAGAGCATCAGATTAGGCATTTAGATAGTTTTCTGATAAAAACCAAGGTCATTCATTTATTCTTTGAACATTTATTAAGTGCCACTATATACTCGCTACTGTGCCAGTAGGTAGGGAGGTGAAAAATAGCTAAGTTGCTTTCCATTGAGTAAGAAATACATACATAATGCAACCACAGTCAAAACTGAATTTTAGAAAATGTATGAAGTTAGCCAAACCTCACTTTACTGAACTTGCCATGCTCCAAAAAGAGCAACCGATGCACCTTTTTCTTTGTCACAGTGGAGGAGCAGATGTCCTCGTTGGCGGGACGGGAAGCTATTCTTTAAACACAGTTACTAATTATATCAGCAGCTCAAGCAGTGTTGAAACCCATACATTATCCCCAAAGTCTCATTTTACACCATAGTTTACGATTCTCCTTTTATCAAATCTGTCAACAAATCGCCCGGTCTGAGTTTCACCTGCTCCACTTTCTATTAACCCATACATTTAAAAAGCAGGAGATGATGATGAAAGAAGCCACAGTCCGCAAGCCCGAGGCTGGCATCTCAGGCTTTCTCACAGGAATTCCGTGAACAAGCCCCTGCCGTGATCTGTCTTTGGTCTGTTTTATTTGAAAGCCTCTATTTTATCCTATCCTTTTTATTTATTTTTTTTTTGGAGAGGTTTTTGCCATAGGGCGTGTGTGCTCGCCAGACAGAGAGAGACAGAGAGACAGAAAGCAAGAAATCACCCCCCAGGGGGGATGGCCACGCCACAATCCCTTCTCCTCCATTCTCCTCTCGGGATCTTGGGCACGCACGCACACGCGCCCAGTGTGAGTTTTAAGCCACCGGGTCCAGGACGCGAACTGCGTTGGCTATGTGGGAGTCCAGCAACATAGCCATTACGCTAACTGCTGGTCCCTCCTTTTTATTTCTTGTGAAGTATCCATTTACCTGTTCGATTGATATGCCTAACTTCTCTTATCGAAGGCGTTTGCCTGGTGATTTTAGAAGAAATGGACTGATATGGAGCGTACTGAATTTGAGGTGGAAAAGTCAGGACCATTCAGTTGTCTAAGAGGTGCTGCTGGCCACTTACATTGCCCAGGGGTTAGGGGCCTTGTGAACTACTGGGCAGATTTTTTTGTTTGTTTATAGAGGTTTTGCCTTAGGATGATGTGCTTGCCAGGGAGGGAGAGAGAGAGAGACAGACACAGACAGAGACAGTGAGAGGGAAAGTGAGAAATCACCCTCGGGGGGGATGACCATGCCACAGTCCCTTCTCTCCTGGGATCTGGGACAAGCACGCATTCGTGCCCGGTATGAGTTTCAAGCCACCAGGTCAGGGACTTGAACTGTGGTTGATCATGTGGGAGTCTAGAGATGTAACTGCTAAGCCATCTGCTGGCCCTTTACTGGGCACATTTTAAAAGGCCATTGGACATTGAGGCAATCCAACCATATACACGTGAAAGAGGCTGAGTCTACATAAAGAAACTAGATTTATAAATTCCTGTGCCTAGGAGTTATTTTTGTAGTTTTTGACCCCCAACCATGTAGACACAGAATCATCACTGTAAATACCGGCTGACTGCTTGTTGGGTTAAGACTAGATATCCCAGGCTCCAAGTAAGCTACTGGAAGGAATAAAATCTCTTTGAATAATGCAGATTAGCTAAGTGTCTTGGTCTCAGTAACCTGATGATTCCTGAAACTTCTATTTAAAAATTCCCATAGAGATCCTTTATTGATAGATCTTAATGCTGGTATCACTTGAATCCTCTTTCTAGACACTTGATATTGTGAGACTTGTCATTTTAAAAGTTCACTTTGACTCCTATCTTGAATAACAGAATTATTACTTGTAAAGTCATGTTTGATGGCAGAAATTTCTTTTTCCATCAAACTAATTTCGATGCTAATAAAAATGATTAATGAGTGGTTCAGGCATATCTTTCAGTGGGAGAAAGAATTTTAGACTCAAAAGATTCTCATTTTTCTCTAATAATTTTTTCCCTAAAATTACTAGTCTGTTATGAAAATCTGTCTGTTTTATTTCTAACACCTTAGGATTATGGGCTACTAAGAAGGGAATTAATATGGTTTCAAAATTAATCTTTTTATGTAGCATAAAAGTACAAGAAAATCCAGCTGCATTTTTTAGAGCTATACAGCAACATGTCAACCCTGATGTTCAGTTGGTAAGTTTAGGATTTTTGCCTTTTGATATATAATTTTTACTTTTCTTTGTATGTAACATCCTAAAAGAAGAGATTTGAACATATGCTCCCATGATGTGTTTGCAAATTGTTATGTGTTTCCTCAGAGCACCCACACAAATACTAATATTGACTATTTTAATCAACATTTTAATTCCCTTTTCAGATTTCTAATACTAATTTTTAAACTTTATTATTTAATTTTATTATCATAATCTTTGTTATATTACGTTGAATCACATATAGCTTTACAGTGTATTACATTTCTTTTTCCAGCATGATTACTATGCATTTCAGTCAAGATAAAGACATTACTATCCACATCATCATCAAATACCTTTACATCATTTTTTCAGATTATTATTATTATTATTTATTCTCATTATTTTTAAATATTTAATCACTATATATCATTTGGCTTATATAAAGAATTTACCCAACATGGGACCAGCAGTTGGTATAATGGCTATGTCACTGAACTCCCATGTAGTCAACCATGGTTCAAGTCCCGGAGCGGGTGTCTTAAACTCATGCCAGGTGTGTGTGCGTGCGTGCCCAAGATCCTGAGAGAAGAATGGAGGAGAAGGGATTGCGGCGTGGCCATCCCCCCTGGGGGGTGATTTCTCGCTTTCTGTTTCTCTGTCTCTGTCTTTCTGGTGAGCGCACGCACCCTATAGCAAAAACCTCTCTCTCTAAAAAAAAAGGAATTTACCCAACATGAAATACTTCTCAGACCAGTCCAGTTAATAATAATGTACATGTTATCATCAATGGGTAATAAACCATTTCTGTGTCCCACTAATGTCATGCCTCTCTATTTGTTCTCTTGCTGTCCTTCTCTATACTCTCCCCTTCTCCCCCTACCCCCTTCCACACTGTCTTCAGCATCTGTAACTATTTTCACTGCTTTTATGCCCTCCAATATTTCAATCTCTATCATAAAGTGCAGATAGTATATATTAAGTGAATACATACAATATCTTTCTATCATATCCTGGCTTGCTTCACTCAGCAATAGATCCTCCATATTTAACCACTTTCTATCAAATGCCAGGGTCTTGTTGTTTTTTTTCTAATACTAATTTGTAAATGTTCGTGGTTACTCCTATATACACCTCTTTGGTGCCTGTATATTTTCCAACTTGTTGGTGAGGGAGTCATATTTTACATAAGATTTTAAAAAATTGATTCTCGCCTCATCTCATAAATATTAGGGTACCCAGAATTCTCTCCAGTATTTATGGGAATCTTGAAGGTTTTAGGGTTCTCCCTATGAGAACCTATGACCCCAGCTTCCTGTTTCCTCTGAATTCTTGCCTCCTTCTGTGTGCTTCGTCTTTTATGAATGCCCTTTCTTTCCGCACTGCGCCACCCTGTGGAACCTCCGCACCACTTCATCTCCCAGGTGCATGTGTGCATATGTGCCTTCATCTCCCATGTGCATGTGTGCATGTGTACCTTCCTTTCTGATGTGCATGTGTGCCTTCATCTCCCATACGCATGTGTGCATGTAGGCCTTCATCTCCCATGTGCATGTGTGCATGTGTACTTCCATCTCCCATGTGCATGTGTGCATATGTGCGTGTGTGCATATGTGCATGTGTGCATATGTGCCTTCATCTCCCATGCGCATGTGTGCATGTGTGCCTTCATCTCTCACGTGCATGTGTGCATGTGTGCCTTCATCTCCCATGTGCACATGTGCATATGTGCATGTATGCATACATGTGTAGCTGACATTGCAGTCTGGAGCCTTCACGTGATTACATCACATTCCAGTATTCTAGATAAGTTAAAACTGACATCCATGATCTTAAAATCTCAACCCTTTCTGTTTCCTGGAAAGCTCTACTCCTCTACCAGGCCTCAGCCTGTTACTGCAGTGTTTTTCTCATCTCTCCTTACCTCCCTAGCTCATTCTGCCCACTCTAACATTCCCGCCGCAGCTCACGCATACTAGTTTAGCTCTTTGTTTCTCTTTCAGTTAGACACAAAACATAATTCAAAGAATGTAGTAGTAAGCAAAGAGAATTCTCACTATAAGAGCATTTATGTTTTACTTAAATAAAATCAAACTTACAGGGCCAGCAGGCAGCATGGCGGGTAAGGCAGCTAGATCTCACATGGCCGACAGCACAGTTCAAGTTGCAGATCCAGCAGACTTGTAAATTACACCACACTTGGATGTGTGTGTGTGCCCAAAATCCTGAGAAGAGAATGGAGGAAAAGGGATTGAAGTGTGGCCATCCTCCCTGAGGGATGATTTCTCACTTTCTCTCTCTCTCTCTCTCTCTCTCTCTCTCTCTCTCTGTTTCTCTCTGACAAGCATGAGTACCCTACACCACTAACAACAAACTTAATAAAAAGTTACAAGAAGAGTACAAAGAACTCTCATACACCCTTCACTCCAATCCCTGTTATTAATGTTTTGCCATCTTTTCTTTAACATTTCCTATCTAGCTAGCTTTTTTTCTGAACCATTTGAGAGTAAGTTATACACATGGTGCCCCATTACCCTGGAATATTTCAGTACATATATCCTACAAACAAGGTCTCTCTCCCACAGAACTACAGGACAGCCACCAAAATCAGGAAACACTGTCTTCATTTATTGCAATAATGTCCTTCATAGCAAAAGGACCTAATGTATCAAATGCATTTCATTGTCGTCTCTTTAGTTTGTCCTTTAATCTGGAACAGTTTCTTGCTTTTTCCTTGATTTTGATGACCTTCCAGTTATTCTGTGTAATGTTCCTCAGATGGGTTTGACTGAGTTTTCTTCAGGATTAAATGCAGGTTATGCACTGTGGGCCAGAGTATCACAGCAATGACGCTGTGTTCTCATGGCGTCCTACCAAGTGGTACTCAAGGAAGGTACTTACCTATTGATTTTTCCTCTGTAAAGTTATTCTTTTCAATTAATCAAGTGTGTCTGTATGTGTAGATACTTTGAGACTGTATGAATATTCTGTCTCTCATCAGACTTCTACACTAGTGTTACACTAGTGTTTTGCACTAGTGCTTGCATCCATTACTAATTTTTGCCTGAATCCATTATTACAATGGTGGTTGAAATGGTGGTTTTCCAATTCTGTCATTTTTTTCTTCATTTGCTAGATGGCACAAGAAGAGCTTTCTCTTCCTCTTTCTTTCTTTCTTTCTTTCTTAATTTGCATCGGTATGGACTCATGGGTTTTTGTTTCTTTTACTGGGTTATACTCCATTCCTGTTATTGCTTATTTTGGTGCTTGAGTCATCCCTATTTTGCCAGTGGGAGCTCCAGTCAAGCTGGATTCTGTGTCTTTTTCGTATGTCTTCATCTTTCTTGGAACACTTCCTCACTTTCTGGTATCTTGTAGTTCTGCTTCTCAACCCTGGAATCAGGTCTTTCTCCAAGGGAGCCCTCATTCCTTTTGGTAGAAAATAGTATTTGAAAACCAAGATATGGGCAGTGGGTATGCTTATTTGCTGCTGGGGTGTTGTGAAAGCTTGGTTTCCTCAATGGATTGAGCTACTGGGTCATCAGAAAGATTGTGGCGCATCTTTGCATAGAGAAATATATATATATATACACACATACATATATACATATATATATGTGTGTATATATATGTATATATGTATATATATGTATATATGTATATATATATATGACTTTTGCATAGAGAGATATATATATTATGACTTTTCTGATAGAAAATAGATTTTCTCAGTGGATAAAATTGGAAATACCGGGGTCAGCAGGTGGTGTGGTGATTAAGGCAGCTGGACTCCCACGAGACTGACCGTGGTTTGAGTCCTAGACTGGGCAGCTTGCTTTCTCACTTTCCTTCTCTGTCTGTCTCTGTCTCTCTCTGGTCAACTTCAAAAAAATAAAATCACGACAATGAATAAAATGAAATAATTCTTTTTAAAAAATTGGAAATACACACACACATACACACACGCAATTGTAATCCAATACTACAGGCAAGTTTCACCCTTTTTGTATTTATCTGCACCTCCTCTAACAGTGAGAAACATGGCTCCTGTCACTCTTGACGTAGTTGCTCACTCCATCTTCTGGTGTATTACTGATCTCCCTTGGCTCCCGTCTCCTCTCAGCCTTGGCCTTCATTGGACCTCTCTGGTTCTGCCACCCACCTTGCTTAGACCCAAACTCACAGGATAGGAGGAAGGAATCCCTTAAGAGAATTTTGCTGACAATGTTAAAATATTTCTCCCACTTTTTATAGCTAAGTGAAACTAATTTTAACCTTTAACATTATGATTTTAAACAGTTCTGTAGGTGAAAAAAATTGTTTTTGTTTTCATATGGAAAATGGCTATCTTTCCTGTAATTTGGGGGCTTTCGAAGGTAGAGAATAAAAGATGGGGAAGAGGCGGAGGTGGGCCAGGAGGTTATTATAGTTCTTCAGTGTGGCAGACCCCTGGTAAGAAGTAGAAGTAGCCACCAAGATGGGAGAATTAAAAACGTGGTGAATTAAAACACTTCTTTATGCTTATTTTGTCTTTCTCCATATTTGCACTTTCTCAACTCCCAGTTTAAAAAGTTGTTTTTATCCTTAATTTTGATGACGGGGAAACCACCACAGGTTAAGCTGATTGTCAGCTTTCCCATGGGTGTGGCTAGGAGGGGAGGAACCAGTCGGAATGAGCCCTAGAGAGCCTTGGGAAAGGACCACAGCAAGAGAGGGTGGAGGAGGAAGGTCGCTGGTGAGAAGGGAATTTGAGGGGTCTCATTGGGTTGGGAGCGAAATGACGAAGGAAAAGTGAAGAGAGATGGGCAGTGTTGGAGTGGGGCTTTGCAGCGTGAATGGCTGATGAAAAAGCATTTCAAGGGGCCAGCAGATGGTGTAATGGTTACGTCACTGGACTCCCACATAGCTGACCACAGTTTGAGTGACAGACCCAGTAGATTAAAACTCATGCTGGGCACATATGTGTGCATGCCCAAAATATAGAGAGGAGAATGGAAGAGAAGGGATGGCAGCATGGTCATCCCCCATGGGGGTTGATTTCTCACTTTCTGTCTCTGTCTCTCGGGTGAGTACACGTGCCCTATAGCAAAAATCTCTTTCTCAAAAAAAAAAAAAAAAAAAAAAAAAGAACGAAAGAAGAGACATTTCAAGTGGGGTGATTCACTGTCAGTGGTTTAAAGACCATTTAAGAGAAACATAGGCATGTTAGTATTTATTTCTTGGGAACAAAGGGGCAAGAGATGCTTAGAAAATCCATGTATTTATTTCCAAAAGCTGCCTTCAAGCCTAAGTAAATTGACATTCTTTTCTCTTGTGTTTTGCTTTTAGGTGATGTGCATTCTACCTTCCGGTCAGAACTATTATGACTCCATTAAAAAGTATTTGAACTCTGACTGCCCGGTCCCAAGCCAATGTGTGCTTGCTCGGACCTTGAATAAACAGGGGATGATGATGAGCATCGCCACCAAGGTTGCCATGCAGGTCGTCTGCAAACTCGGAGGCGAGCTGTGGGCGGTGGAGATACCGGTTAGGACTGTCACATTGTTCCATTTTGTAATCATCACATCCATTAGTTTTGGAAATTCAAAGTAGGAGGGGCCAGCAGATGGTGTTGTGGTTAAGGTGCTGGACTCTCACATGGCCTACTGTGGTTCAAGTACTGGACCCAGAGGCTTGAAACTCACACCGGGTGCATGTATATGCATGCCCAAAATCCCTAGAGGAGGATAGAGGAGAAGGGATTATGGCATGGCCATTCCCTGGGGGGGTGATTTCTCACTTTCTCTCTCTCTGTCTCTGTCTCCAGTGAGTGCACATGCTCTATAGCAAAAATCTCTAAGAAAAAAAAAAATTAAAAGTGGGAGATAGTATCATATGACTCCAGAATTCTTTAGTTGGTTTCTTTCTTGAGCCTCTGCCCTGGGCTCTGACATTAGCCACTGTGGGGATATCCAGAAGAAGGTGGGGCACAGGCCTTGTTCTCTTCAGTTAAGCTCCTAACATAGACTATTTCATGAAAGAGAACCTAGTTTGCCTTAGATCTGGAGGGACTTGAATGCATCCTGCCAAATGCTATTGTAATACCTGGATTCCCCTACCGTTACCTGCTTGTGGGGTGCTGTCTCCCAGAGGAGCCTCTGTAGGGTGTTATCTCTCAGAGGAGTCTCGAACCCTGGGTGCTGGGAGAACTTGCATGGCCTGTGATCTGAACAATACTGTGATAGGAACAAAAAAAAACCTCCTTCCTCTCCTGAACTGCAGCCACTGTGGGAGGAAGCAAGGAGAGGGAGAAATGAGAGCACCCTGCCCATTCCCTGCATGTTCATGATCGGGGTGAACACAGTGAGACCCAGCCTCCCTCTGTCCTAGAGATGCATAGTCGTGTGAGGATTCCTTGGAGATCTGAAGGACAAGGAATAGAATTCCTATACGGATTCCTTAAGAGCAAAGGCAAGGGACAATGGACCAGCCATTTTCCCAAAGTCTCGGTAGTCACTGGTGTCCCTTGCCCACTCCCCAAAGGATGATGGTGATTTTGGGCTACTGAGAATCTCTTCAACCGAGGGCATACCGTATTCTTCTCTCCATCTTTAAGTCTCTCTGGTTTCTGATTTATAATCTGCCTCTTCTGAGTCTTGATCTTCTTGACATAGCTTAATTTAAATAAGTCAATAAATGAAAACAGTTCTTTAAAAGGGCTTTATTTGAGATCATTATTTGAGGAAGTTATACTTTATTCCATTAAATCACGACAAATTTAATTTTATAGTTAAAATCCTTGATGGTGGTTGGTATCGATGTTTGTAAAGATGCACTCAACAAGGAAATGGTGGTGGTTGGATTTGTGGCCAGTATTAACCTCAGAATCACCAGGTACGTTTAAAACTATCCTAATATACTCTTCAGTCAGTTAGACCTGGTCGTGGTTTGACGAAAGAACATAATGGCAAGGAATCATCTATGTAATTCACTGATGTTTTAAACATCGACACTTATGGTCATAAATGACACTCACATATAAAATGTGTTTGATAACATTGGGACAATGTCTAGCCTCATTTAAAAGTTTTTTAAACATTTATTAAGGAAAACTATTGCTTATACTCCAGTCATTGTCCCCAAACAATCTGTGTGTAGAAGTTCTTGTGCCCTTTTTTCTGCGTGTCTGCACTATACCAGGGACTGTGGTGGGTACTTTACATTTATTGGCTTGTTTGAAAAGTCATGGCGTGTTTTTCTATGCAGAAATGCATCATGACTTTTCCGATGACCTAATATTATGTCAGGCAGGTGAGGTTTGGCATCAGATTACCTGGATTTGTGTCCTGATCTGCTACTTACTTATTATGGGACTGAGGTCTAGTTGTGTGCCTTTGCTGTGCCTCCCCTGTAGTAATCTATAACGTGGAGATAATAATGGTTCATTTCATAAGGCATTTCTGGGAACTGGGAGAGAAAGTGGGTAGAACCTTGCCACTGTAGATGGTCTATATGTGCTTGTTGTTGTTATTGCTAATAATCACAGATACTTGGTCCAGGGGCTTGAAAAACATGCCAGGCATGTGTGTGTGGGTGCCCAGGATACTGAGAGGAAAAATGGAGAAGGAATTTCAGTGTGGCCATTCCCCCTGGGGGCTGATTTCTTACTCTCCCTCTCTGTCTGTCAGTCTCTCTCTCTCTCTCTCTCTCTCTCTCTCTCTCCCCCCCTGGTGAACACACACACCCTATGGCAAAAATCTAAAAAAAAATAAAAATAAAAAAATATAAATATTGATGCTTGCTCATAATATGTTTCTTAATATTAAGCATGTTTAGGGTAAACATTTTGAGGTTGACGTTTAATTTTGTTCTCTGCTTATTACTTTAGGTGGTTTTCCCGGTGTATTCTTCAGAAAACAATGGGCGATGTTGCAGATTGTTTAAAAGTTTTCATGATAGGTACTGAAAATACAGCAGTGTGGGTGGGCTCCAAGGACTGTGTCATCAGATTCAAAGTCCACATGCTTATAGCAGACCAGCGGGTGGAAACAAACTCTCTGAGCCTGCTCTATGCCAGCTGTCACCCTGTTGAAGATCCCCAAAGCTGTGTCAGCACAGCTGACTTAGCTGGCTCAGTCTTACAGAGTGGCATGTTCATTGTATGTGATGAACAAAACCAGAAGGAGTGGAGGTCTGTGGTTGCTGGTCATCCCTGCAAGCTGTTTCAAGCCTGAAAGAAACCCACCCTGGAGGAACCAGAGTTATGACAGAGTAGTGTTAAGTCTAGATATGAGAAAGAAACCTTCAGGCCTGGGAAAGAGTTGCTAGGGTTAGTGTGTGGCAGGACAGAAGAAGATGAAGACAGCAGATGAGGAAGGGTGGCCTCTTCACAGTGAGGTGGGTTTGTACTTCTCAATCTGCCCTGACCTGGCTTCAGTTTTGCTGTTTCCTAGCAGTAAGATTCGCACAGATCTCTCCAAGCTCTCCTCCCTCATCTGCATTTTCTCATCTGTACATTTTGGGTGGTTATAAGTATGTTTTTCTAAGGTAAACTGTGAGATACATGCTGGTAGTGGACTTACTTATATATTGGGTCATTGGAAAAGTCATGACATATTTCACTGGAAAAGTCATGACGTATTTTTGTATAGAAAAATATGTCATGACTTTTCCAATGACTGGCTAATTGTCTTCTATTGAACTAACATGAATTTCTTGGACAATAAACTCTTCTGAAACAGTTGTGCCATATATATTTAACAACAATCATTGCCTCCTGTTGCTGTCCTTACACTTCATAAAACTTGGTTAAGTTTTTAGTAGTTGTTAATAGCTTTTGTTGAGTAAGAATTATTGTCTGGAAGGACCAGCAGATGGTATAATGTTTACGTTGCTGGACTCCCACATAGACGACCATGGTTCGAGTCCTGGACCTGGCAGATTGAAACTCATGCCAAGCATGTGTGTGTGCGTGCCCAAAATCCCAAGAGGAGAATAGAGGAGAAGGGATTGTAGCATGGCCATCTCCCCTGGGAGGCTGATTTCTTGCTTTCTGTCTCTCTGTCTTTCTGTTGAACATACATGCCCAATAACAAAAAAAAAAAAAAAAATCCCTCTCTAAAAAAAAAAGAGTTATTGTCTGGTCTCTGCACTTTAGGCAGTTCCTAATTAGAGTGGGTGGAAATATTTTTAGAGTTCATGTTATCTGTGAGAACCAGAAAGGAATTAGGTTAGTTAGTATGGAGAGATATTTTCAGAGGAACAGTCAAACCATTTCCATATGTTTTCATATTTACTCTCATTAAGGAAGAAAATAGCATGAAATTGTCTAGTCTGCAGCTGTTGAAAGGAGTTAAAGAAACTATATTAGGGGGACCAGCAGTTGGCGTAATGGCTATGTCGCTGGACTCCCACGTAGTCGACCGCTGTTCGTGTCCTGGACCCAGTGGCTTAAACTCACGCCGGGTGCGTGTGCATGCGTGTCCAAGATCCCAGGAGGAGAATGGAGGAGAAGGGATTGCGGCATGGCCCATCCCCCCTGGGGGGTGATTTCTCGCTTTCTATCTCTCTGTTTCTCTCTGCCTTTCTGGCGAGCGCACGCGCCCTATAGCGAAAACCTCTCAAAAAAAAAAAAAAAAAAAAAGAAAAGAAACTATATTAGTATTAATTTGGTTTTAGGCATTTATGTATCTGTTGCAGTAATTCAATTTTGATTTGTTATTTAGATACTAAAATTCAACCAAAGTGATATATAAGTTTAAGAATGTACTATTGCCATAGAAGCCATTGTGATTCCTCAGATAGCAAATGAAGGAATCTTTCACGAAAGTATCCATTTTTATCTTATCACAAATAGAACTCTAATTAGGTATTATCCTATTTTACAGTGGTCGGAAATTGCAAACTTATTTAAACATCGAAACAGATGCGATCGTTCATTTTTGTGGGCATTAGACAAGTCATTGTTCTCACACTAACATCCAATTCTGCAGGCGCCCTCAACCAGTGGTACAAGTACAACCACGACGTGCCGGCACGGATAGTTGTGTACCGCGATGGTGTAGGGGACGGCCAGCTGAGAACACTTATCGAATATGAAGTCCCACAGCTGCTGAGCAGTGTGACAGAATCCAACCAAAATACCAGGTATGAAATTAATGTTCTATCCCCCGCACTCCCAACCATAGAGGATTCAGTAGTAACTATTAAGCACAAGGTATACAAACATACGTTCCTTTTTTAATGTAGGTAAGTTTCACTCCGTTTCTGCATCATGCCAGGAGAGCTGTATGATTTCCCTGAGATTGGAGGGTCATTGGGATGGTCCAACATAAATACCTGGCTGAGTTCTGAGAGGAAGGCAGATATCCTGCAGAGCAGCAGGCAAGCTTGCAGGACTGCTAGCGAGTCAAGATGCTTCCTACATAGTAATATGCCATGGGGACAAAACAAGCTGTGGTTTCAGATTTAGTCAACACAGGACCAATGCCTCTGAATCGCAGGCACTGTTAAGGGCTGTGGAAGGTTCTACAAAAGGTCTGAGTACCCAGAAAGCTGAGCTGCAGATGGAAATCACTCCATCTTAAGACCATCTTAAACAGCAAGCTCCTTATTCCACTGTTAAATTTCTAAATACCTCGTTTCAGTACACGGTTTTCCTCACTGATTATATGAAGTGGCAAGGGCAGGGGAAATATTAGAAATGAAGATGGGACCAGACAGTAATCCTAAGTGGGCTTCTTCAATTAGTTGGACGCCATCTTACTCCAAGTAGGATTCAGAGCTCCATCTGTAGGGTTCACATTAACACTACCATCAACCAAAGGGTCGTAGTCATGAGTCATGAAGGAGCTGAATCTTCGCTTCAGCCACTTATCCTGTGAGAGAGAAAAGCCTGGGAGCTGGTGGCAATATCTCCTGCAACTGCATCCAGACTGGCAGAGCCAGCGTATCTCACTGTCCTCAGGTGAACGATCTATCGCAGATCACAAGTATGCACCTGAAGGACGCAGGAGGTGACTTGGCAGCTGACGGTGCTGAGAAGTTAACTCTTCTTGTACTATAACATGAACTTTAAATCATTTCACTACCAGACCAGCAGATGGTGTCATGGTTACATCGCTGGACTCTCATGTAGTGGACCATGGTTCAAGTCCCAGACCTGGTGGCTTAAACTCACACCGGGCACGTGTGCGTGTGTGCCCAAGATCCTGAGAGGAGAATGGAGGAGAAGGGATTGTGGTGTGGCCATCCCCCCAGGGGGTGATTTTTCACTTTCTGTCTCTCTCTGTCTTTCTGTTTTTCCGGCAAACACATGCAACCTATAGTGAACACCTCTCAAAAAAATTATTTTCACTATTGAAAACATTCATAATAAAATTTTCAAATACTCGAAACGCTCGAAGCAAAACTTCACAGTGATCCCTGCATCCCAGAGGTTCCTTCCATGATAGCAGGCGTTTGAATTTGACCTTGGCTTTACTAAATATATTTTTAAAATAATTATTTATTGACTTTTATTTATCATTATTATTATTTTAATTTTGCTACAGACATGCACACTCACCAGAGAGAGGCAGACAGAGAGAAGGAAAGTGAGAAATTAAGTCACCAGGTCCAGGACTCGAACCATGGTTGACCACGTGGGAGTCCTGTGTCTTAACCAATATGCTACCTGCTAGCCCATTCACCAAATATTGTAACACTTAGCCAGTCAGCATTAGCCAGAATGTGTGTCTGGTGTGCCTTCCACCCACCCAGACATGAGTTTTGCATAATGCAGAACGCGTCATTTGGGGAGTAAGAGGAACTTATCCTTCCTTTGCTACTCAGAAGTAAATTAGAGAGGAGGAGTAAAAGTGAAAATAGGGGACTATTGCTAATGGCAAAAAGCAAACGAAAGTCTTGTCTCCATGGCTACTTCTGGAAAATCTTTCCCCAGACGTGCGAATTGAAGCTGACGGCCCATTAGCCATTCCTCTCACCCGCTGCGAATGATGTGAACCACACGAGGGACTGAGCAGAGTACACCGTTGCAGCAAATGAAAACAGTCTCTCATTTTTAAAAATCGTGTGTTTCTAGGAAAGGGAGGATTGTGGATAATTTTGAATTTTCTTCCTCTACTTTGTTTTCTAATGCATTTCTATTTATTGTGTGTTCAAAATTACAAAACAAACAAAAAAAACCCAGAAAGCCATATGGATTGTTTTTCAGTTCTCTATTTTTTGTTTCTTTGGTTTTGAGGTCCAAACTGTCAGTGATCGTGGTCAGGAAGAAGTGCACGCCGCGATTCTTCACAGAAATGAACCATGCCGTCCAGAACCCCCCTCTTGGCACTGTGGTGGATTCAGACGCCACGCGTCCTGAATGGCAAGTGTCGTTCTAAAGCCTATTTTTAAAATGTTTATTTATTTCTGTGAGCAAAAAAGACAGAGACAGAAAGAAAGAGAAAGAGAGAGAGAAAGAACCCCGATGGGGTCTTGAAACTGTGATCAGCTGTCAGCCTTTTGCCATCCCTGAATTATGGGCAGGCAGATCACCGGCAAGCATGTGCCTGGAATACTCAGAGGTCTCCGGACTTGAACTGGGGACCTTCTAGGTAGGATCATTTCACAAAGCATCACATTTTACTGCTATCCTACCATTTAGCTAAAAAAAAAAAAAAAAAAATTTTAAACAAAACATTCATTGTGCGTGGCTTCGGTTGGGATACGCTGCCACCTTCCCCATATGCGTTCCCTTTCCCTCCTCAGGTATGACTTTTACCTAATCAGCCAGACAGCCCACAGAGGAACTGTTAATCCTACCTATTATAATGTCATCTATGACGACAACGGCTTGAAGCCCGACCACATGCAGAGGCTTACGTTTAAACTGTGCCACCTCTACTACAACTGGCCGGTGAGTGAGAGCTGTTCACGTACATACACGTGAGGCTCGAGATTCCCACCGAGGAGCTGTCACCCACTCTCCTGTGTATCCCGGAGCCTGGCCCAGTACCCGACTTCTCACAAAGAAGGAATGAACACCCTGAAGTCCACAATGGGAGGAGCTCATGGAAGCAAAATAGCAGTTGCTATTACAATAGATGAATGCTTAGAGTTTCTAGAGGCCTTTATTCTAGACACTACCTTACTCGAGCTTGGGGGATCATGGGATTGTTATTTGCATGTTAGGATGAGGAAATGGAACCGACTCAGATGTTGTGCCTGGTGGGTAAGTGTTAGCAGGAGGGGGTTTTTCCCTGCATTCCCAGGCATTAGTTCAAGAGTTGCTGTCAAAGTCTAAGGGCAGGTTTGCTCTGAGTCTTTCGGAACATGAGATTTCAGGACACCTAGATTATTCCTATGTGTGAGGGCTCCCCACTCTCTCCCTGCACATGAAACCAGGCTGGCCCTCACCCCAAGGGTACGGTGAGCTTCAGTTCCCAGTGAGTGACGCTGTCCTCTGTTTGCTCTGTGTCTGTGTCGTGCCAGCGCCCCTGGATGAGTTCTCTGAGACTGGAGGGAGGTTGGGATGGTCCGGTAGAAGAAAACACTCAGAAACAATTGCTTTAAATGATCCTCTTAAGTATTATCAATACTTGTTCCTCTTCAGGGCTTAATCAGCGTCCCAGCGCCATGTCAGTACGCTCACAAGCTGACCTTTCTGGTGGCACAAAGCATTCACAAGGAACCAAGTTTGGCATTAGCCAATTCTCTCTTCTACCTGTGAGGATGCAAATCCCCGGTCTCGCCCGATGAAGGATTCGAGGAGGAGGGGGCTGCTTGATGCAAATGTGCTACAAGTCTGAGACTGCAACTAGGCATAACGGATTGCATTCACTAGCTTTAACCATTGGAGGAAAATCACCACAGCAACTTAATCTGAAACGGTTCCAAAAAAAAAATGTGTGGTATTTTATTTTGAGTGGTATGCTTGGGTAAATTGTTACTGTGGTACATAGAATTGAAATGCACCATTACCTATTAAGAATTTTGCAAAGTTAAGTATCTTCTGAGGAAATAAGGATTTGCATGATATTTTGATGGTAGGTAAACTGTTCAATTCCCACCCTAAATGTTGCAGAAGTTTGCTTAAATGTGATAGAGTGTTTTGTAGAGTGGTTTAATGATTAGAATGATTAGTGGTTAATAATTATTCAAAAATAAAGGAAATTGAGAACATTGCACAGCTTTTATTATTTGAATTTTAAATTGATGTTACATGTGAACCTTACTGTTTGAGTATTTTCAGCAGAGTCTTACCCGCTAGACCACACCTTTCAAACTGAACTAGACTAGGACCAGCAGTTAGCATAATGACTATGTCGCTGGACTCCCATGTAGTCAACTGCAGTTCGAGTCCTGGACCCGGTGGCTTAAACTCACACCGGGTGCGTGTGTGTGCGTGCCCAAGATCCTGAGAGGAGAAGGGAGAAGGGATTGTGGTGTGGCCATCTCCCCTGGGGGGTGATTTCTCACTTTCTGTCTCTCTGTCTCTCTCTGTCTTTCTGGCAAGCACATGCACCCTATAGCAAAACAAAACAAAACAAAACTGAACTAGACTGAAACATAATCACTTGATCTCTCCTTTTTTTTTTTTTTTTTTTTTGAGATTTTTGCTAGAGAGAACTGTGTGCACTCACCCGTGAGACACAAGGAGACATAAAGTGAGAAAACATCCCCCGAGGGGATGGTCATGCTGCAATCTCTTTTCTTCCATTCTCTTCTCGGGATTTTGGACATTCCCGCACACACACCCAGCATGAGTGTCAAGCCTTTGGGTTCGGGATGCAAATCGCAGTCAACCACGTGGATGTCCAGTGCCTCAACCACCAGGCCACCTGCTGGCCCCTTCATCCCTTGATATTACCCTCTCACCTAATAGCCACTATGCGCAGTGATGACAGAACTTTTCTCCTAATCACTGAGAAAACAGAAGCCATTAGAAGATTCACAGGCTCCCACTGAATCTGCCTTCGCTGTGCCCAGACTGTGTTTTCTCTTTGTTGTTGCACATACACCGTGGCAGTGCCCCCTGCAAGGCTCTCGGCCTCTGTACTAACTCCCACTTCTGGCCAATGAAGGACACTGCTCTAGAAATTCTCCCCTCTCCTTTTTGCAACATCAGTTTTCCCCTGACTTCTGAATCCTTTCCACTGGCATTACAAATACACTTTATTCTCCCACCGAAAAAAGACACCGTTTCCCCCTCCACTCACCACCTGAGTTCTTTGCTCCTCCTTACAGAAAAGCATCTCCAAAGAGCCATCTGTTCCTGATGCATCTAATTCCTTTCTCTGGTTAGAATCTCTCCACAACCACTACATCAAAATCGCCTGAGTCAAGTCACCAATGACCTTCACTTTGCTACATCCAATAGTCAACCCTCAGTCCTCATTTAACCTATCATCGCATTTGACCCAATTGACCATTGCCTCCATCTGAGACACCTTTGCATCAAGGATGACATACACTCTTCTGGTTTCTCTCCTGCTGCATCTATCCTGCTCAGGCTCATTTGCCAACTTCTCTTCATCTTCTCACCCTTTTCACATTGGGATGCCCCAGGAATGAGAATATGGCTACTGCAAAAGATTTTAATCAGGGCACACGTGCCCTCTCTCCAAGAGAGATGCAGAAAGAAGCCCCGAGTCAGGGGCGGTTACACCACGATCCCCTCTCCTCCATTTCTCCATCCTGGCAGGATTTGGGGCATGCACACTTGCCCAGCATAGTCCTCAAGCCACCCAGGGCTGGAACTTGAACCACCTTTTGCCATGTGGGATAGCTTCTGTAATCATTAAACCACAGAGCTGGCCCTTGCAAAAGCTATTTTGATGGAAGGAAAGGTCAGATCAGATCCTGCACGCAGAGAAAGTTTTATGGAAGGCTGCAGAGATGGGCAAGGTCCTCCCCCAGGGGCGAGGAGCAGCAGACCACAGGAGGGATGGCAATGCAGAGGTCGGAAAAGATTGCACTGACTACATTCTTTTCCCTTTTGAGAGTGACATCCAGGTCCAGTAAGAATGCACCCAATGTGGCTCCATTCCAGGAATGGTAACGATAACCATCTGTGGGGGATGAGGCTGGGGGGGCAGTTAGTAAGTTCTAGGCATGGTGCCATCCACTTCACAGGCACAGTCATCACAACAACTCCCCGAAGTAGGCTGGAAGGACCATTTTACAGATGATGAAACTGATGATTAAGGCCATGGGAAACCCCAAACTGTATGAGATCAATAAATTGTGGAGCAGAATTTGTCCTCAAGTGATTTGATTGAAAAATCTGTGAGATGAACCACAAGACTATCGCTTTAATTAACTGTAAGATTTTTTTTAAAAAAAAGAGATTTTTTTTCTATAGGGCATGTGCTCTCGCTGGAGAGAGAGAGCCAAGAGACACAGAAAGTGAGAAGTCACCCCCCAGGGAGGATGGCCACGCCACAATCTGTTCTCCTCCATTCTCCTCTTGGGATCTTGGGCATGCATGCATATGTACCCAGTGCGAGTTTAAGCTGCTGGGTCCAGAACTTGAACCACAGTTGACTACATGCGAACCCAGTGACATAACCATTACACCGTCTGCTGGTCCCAACAGTAAGATTTTAAAAATTCTTCCAGAGATTTTACATAATGGACTGTTTCATGTGATTTAAAGATGGTATTAAAGGGGCCAGCAGATGACATATTGGTTCTGTCACTGGACTCCCACGTAGTAGACTGTGGTTCGAGTTCTGGACCCGGCGACTTAAAACTCATACCAGGCATGTGTGTGTGTGTGCGCGTGCCTAAGATCCTGAGAGGACAATGGAGGAGAAGGGGTTGCAGCGTGGCATCCCCTCTGGGGAGTGATGTCTCGCTTTCTGTCTCCCTGTCTCTCTCTGTCTCTCTGGCAACCATGCCCTATAGCAAAAAATCTTTCAAAAAAAGATATTATATAGCAAGCCTTTGGAGGGAAAGCACTGTACCCATCTGGGGTGATTGTTTTGCTTTTGTTTTTTGGCCTTCCATCAAAGTTCAAGTGTGGCACAAAACCCATTGCCTAACTTGTTCGTTAGTACAAATATTCATGCAGTGGCTTGAATAGTCATTACTAACTAAGGTCTGTAGAAAGCCCCGTTCATTTACTCAAGTACTGCCCAGGGTAATGGCTCCTTACCACTGTAATCCACCAGGGGGCGCACCAGGACCATCTAATGAGCAGAGTCCTTCCACTGCGCTGGGTTGTGTGGTGTGACCAATAGTCAACTTCAAGTCAACTCCCAGAGGCAGCATGGGATTAAGAGGTGCTCGTTTGAGCATGGATTCAAACACATTTAGCTGTTGGATGTGATAACTTCCTCTCTCCTGGATTTAATTAGCCAGAGAGTGATAGGGGAAGGGGCCAGTTTGAATCAGTGGTGCTCAAACGTGAAAGCATTACAACTTCACGCATTAATGAGCTTTCTTCAAAGGAACAGATGCCTGGGCTCACTCAACAAATATTTAATTGGTCTGGAATGAGGCCTGGTCATCTGAATATTTTAAAATATTTTAAAACTCCACATGGTTCCGGAGTGTCACGGACGACTGTGCTCCATGTCTAAGGTCCTTACCGCTCTCACATTTGGGATTGCCATCCAGCGCCTTCGTTAGCTCGTTCTTACCGAAGGCACCGAGGCCAAGGAAGAGAGGAGGGACATCCCAGACTTCAGGCAGTGCTGGGTTTGAATCGCAGAGCCTCCCTTGATAGTTACGCGACCTTAGGACGTTACTTAACCTCTCTGAACCTCAGTGTATCTACTTGTAAAAATTCTTACAAGGGGCATTTTGTAGAATTGTTTTAATGATTAGAAATATCAAAATTAAAGCAGCTGGCTTTAAGAAATAGTACCATATTATTAGACCCGATAAAAGGAAAAGAATAAAATGACAATTTAATCCACAAATGCTCATGGCTGTGGAAACTGCACAGCGATGTGCAAGATCCTGAATTCTGCCACACTTCAGCTTAAGGGAAAGCTTTCTATTTTCTCTAGATAGAAACAGTCTACCTCTTGCTGTTCTATGCAAAAAATTTTTTGGGGGGGGTGTTTTTATGTGGGGGTGGCAAGGAGACTTTGGAAGCAAGTATCCTTTTTTTTTTTAGATGTTTTTGCTATAGGGCGCGTGTGCTCACCAGAAAGAGAGAGACAGAGAGACAAAGTGAGAAATCACCCCCCAGGGGGGATGGCCACGCCACAATCCCTTCTCCTCAATTCTCCTCTCAGGATCTTGGGCACGCACATACACGTGCCCGGGGTGAGTTTAAGCCACCGGGACTTGAACCGCAGTCGACTACGTGGGAGTTCAGCGACATAGCCATTACGCTAACTGCTGGTCCCAGAAGCAAGTGTACTTTTAACAGGTTTCTATAGCCACCACAGAGGAGCACCAACCAGACCTTCCTTTACAAGAACCTTCTACAAGGAGCACAGTTGCTACACCTGCAGGGGCCACTGAGGCAGTGATATTGAAACATGGTGTCCCAGGCAGCTCCTGGCCTCTGGCAGCACAGGAGAGGTCATAGATCTGGGCCATTTTGCCAAGTGTGGACTCCACCATCAGGTGGTCTTTGCTAGAGGAGTTCTCTTTGATTTGACTGAGGATTTCTTTTTCTTTTTTTTTTTTAAGAGAGATTTTTGTTTTAGAATGTGTGCACTAGCTAGAGAGACAGATACAGAGAGACAGAAAGCAAGAAATCACCCACCAGGGGGGAGGGCCACACCACAATCCCTTCTCCTCCATTCTTCTCCATTCTTCTCTCGGGATTTTTGGGCATGCATGCTCACGTGCCTGGGTTTTAAGCCACCAGGTCCAGGACTCGAACCACAATCAACAACGTGAAAGTGCAATGATGCAACCATTATGCCATCTGCTGGTCCCCTGACAGAAGATTTCTCAGCACAGCTGTTTGGGGCTCTTTCGACCAATTCTCCTTCCGTCCCTCTCTTCTTTCACATATGTCAGATTGGGCTTGAGGGTTTGTTTTTATTTTTTAGATTGTGTCTTTTGTAAGAGAGAGAGAAGTAGACATCCTCAACAGGGTCTTGTGACACCACGATCCCCACCTCCCCTTCGCATTTCAGGCGGTCAGGATTACAGAGGTGTGCATGCACACCGGATAGGGTTCCCGTCAACCTGGGATCCGAACCACAGTCTTCCTGTGGTTCCACAATTGCAGGAAGCACCCTGTCAACTGCCCCACCCCAGCTGGGCTGGGCAGTAAGGTCTTCCTCCCACACCCTCTCACCCGTGTCCTCCACAGGCATCTCCCCCAATAAATCTCTTGAATGTCTAACTCTTTCATCACGACTGCTTCTGGGGACACCCAAACCGAAGTCTCCTTCGCCATCAAGTCACTCTTTAACTTTTAATAAAATAGGTCTATTTTTATTCTTAAGCTCTCCATCGACCGCCCCCCCCCCCAGCCGCCATGAAATTTAAAAGAAAATGATTTACTTTGAGATATCATAACCTTTGGAATATTGGGTTTGGAGTGAGTAATTTCCCATGGGAAAACTTACTCTTACACCTCTGTAACACACTGCAAGATCTCAGACATGAAATGTGAACTACTTTTGAAAGCTGTTGTGGAATGTCTGAGTTTTGTTGCTCAGATTCACACTTTCATTTCACCCAGGGTCTGATCTTCCTCTCTTTGGTGAGTGTATGAGTCCTCTGGCAACAAAAATTCGGTTTAATTTCTATTTTTTTTTAGAGGTTTTTGCCCTAGGGTGCATGTGCTTGCCAGTGAGAGAGAGAGAGAGAGAGAGAGAGAGAGAGAGAGAGAGAGAGAGAGAGTAGTGAGAAGGAAAGTGAGAAATCATTCCCCAGGGCGATGGCCACACTTCAGTTTCTTCTCTTCCATTCTCCTCCCAGGATCTTGAGCATATATGCACACGTACCCAGCGTGATTTTCAAGCCACCGGGTCTGGGACTTAAACCACGGTGGGCCATGGTGGTGGGCCATGGTTTAAGTGGAGTCCAGTGATGTAACTGCTATGCCATCTGCTAGCCCCAATCACTAATTTTTAAATTATGAAAATAATTGATGTATATTATAGAATATCTGGAAGGTAGAAAAAAGCATAAAATTCCTAAACAAATTATCACCATTTCCTTTAAGATTATAAAAGCAGAGTTGCGATTTAAAATCTAGGACATCTGCCCCTAGCTAGAAATTTGAGAAATAGTCTTTCTGGTTTTAATTTCATTTTATTTCACTCGGTAAATCCATCTGGATTATATCTGAGTGTAAAGTGATCACTAAACTGTATTTTCCAGGGCCAGTCCTATAGCATATGGTGAGGGTATCCTCGTATGTAAAATGATCATAATAACACCCAGCTCATTAGACTGTTGTGTTGGTTAGCTGAATATGGGGGCTGAAGTGGTGGGCTTCAAAAAGTTTATGGAAAAAGCACATCATGAAACTACACATGCATTTCAATATTTTTTGGACCAAAATAAACTCATACTTTAATTTTTTCACAAACTCTTTGAAGTCCCCTCATCTTATGATTAGATTAGAAGAGGAGGTACTAACAGATGACATGATGGTTACATTGTTGGCCACCCATGCAGTCAACCGTGGTTCAAGTCCTGGACTTGGTGACTTGAAACTCACACCGGGTACCTGTGTGTGGTTGCCCAGGGTCCCAAGAGGAGAATGGAGGAGAAGGGATTGCGGTGTGGCCATCTCTCCTGGGGGTGATTTCTCACTTTCCATCTCTCTGTCTCTGTCTCTCCAGCGAGCGCACACACTCTATAGCAAAAATCTCTCTTTAAAAAAAGGGGGGGGGGGAACCAGCAGTTGGTGTATTGGCTATGTCGCTGGACTCTCATGTAGTCGACCATGGTTCAAGACCTGGACCCAGTGGCTTAAACTGACACTGGGCGCATGTGCATGTATGCCCAAGATCCCGAGAGGAGAAGGGATTGTGGTGTGGCCATGCCCCCTAGGGGGTTATTTCTCACTTTCTGTCTCTCCTGTCTCTCTGTCTCTCTGTATCTCTTTCCGGCAAGTGCATGCACCCTATAGCAAAAACCTCTCCAAAAAAAAAAAAAAAAGAAAGAAAGAAAGGGGCCCTGGCACTGTATGTTACTTACTGCCAACATGGTAACAACAAAATAAGAAGAGATTACATTCATAGTCAAAAATGTTCTCCGTAAAAGGGAAAACAGATTTATAGCTGAGTTTTACTACAGTCAAGGAACAGATAATTCCCATCTTACACAAACTGTTCCACATACAAGACAAAGACAGAGCCATTCAATTTATTTTATGAGACAATATAATTTGATTCCAAACCAAAGATAGTATTAAAAAAAAAGGAAACTACATTCCAATCCTACTCATAAACATAGACATACAAAAAAATCTAAGTAACGTATTAGCAAATTCGCTTAGGAGTATAGAAACACACGTAACAAATAAGATTAGGCAAAGTTCATGCCAGAAATGCACCAAAGGTTTAACGTTAGAGAATCTATTGATGTAATTTACCACACAGTGATTAAAAGAGAGAGTCCATAGGATTGCTCCTGTAGGTGCAGGAACATTTAGTACTCACTGGTCACCTTAATTTTTAAAGATGATTCCTAATCAAGTATACACAGAACACTCGAATACCCTTGTCCTGGAAACAAAAAGCATCTAACATAACACCACAAAATACATTTTATCATATGGTGTTTAGAAGCCTTTCCATTAAAGTCAGTAATAAGGAAAAGATACTCATCACCAGAGATGCTAACAGTACAATGCTAGAGGTCACAGCCAATAAAGCAAAAGAGATATAGGGATCAAAAGAGAAGAGAAAATGATCATTATTTCTTCATGGTGTGGTTGTCTCCCTATAAAATCCAAATGCTCCTACAGGGTCCTCTTAGAAACAAGAATTGTTATGTGATATGTTCTAAACGACAAGACTCATTCTCCTGTGTCTGAATATAAACCTGAAAGCTTGTTCAGAAAAAAAAAATAGGGAAGACTATTTTTCCGAAAACAATTAAGAGTTGTTTCGAAATGGGTCAGAATAAAATACAGAAGCTTCGGGATGTGCGAGATGATTGCTCTGACATTTACTTGCAAAGCAAGAGTCATTTGTCCTATACACAAAACAAATAACTCAGAGAATTTTCAGCAACAAAAATCTTTTTTAGGAATAGCTATCAGAGAAACTCAGCCTAAATAGCCCCACCATGAGAGATTTAAGGGCTCCACCAATTTCTAATTCAATTCAAGGTCACCAGTATTTTCTGAACTCTGCGCCAGTCTTGCAGAGTACAAAGTGCCTGTTGACAACCTCAGGGACTCGTAGAGGGGACAGGCATGACACCATGAAACAGTATGCAGAGTACAATGGTAGAGATGTGGCGACGCTCAGAGGTCACACAGAGGAATGACTGATGAGCTGGGACAGGGGCAGGGGAGAGGAGTCTCTGAGCTAGGATTGAAGAGAGGCAAATAGGACTCAACAGAAGAGTGAGGGAACATGAAATGGGAAACAGCGGTCATGGAATTCTAAGCAGTTGGAAACTGAATGGGCCTCACTTTAGGGCTGGCCCCGCTCACAGTAGAGAAAGCTAGGCTGCCCTGGGATGCTTTCTGGCTGTCTTAGCCTGCCTGTGCTGCTACAACCAAATGCCTGAGACTGAGTAATTTGTAAAGGACAGAAATTTCTTTCCCATTGTTCTGGAGGCTGGGAAGTCCAAAAGCTGGAAGTCCAGGTGCTGGCCTCTGGGGAGGGCTGCTCTCTGTTTCCAAGATGTCGCGTTGAAAGCTGCATCCTCTGGAGGAGAGGAATACTGTGTCCTCACATGGTAGAAGACGGAAAAGCAAAAGGGATGAACTTCTTTGTCAAGCCTTTTTTATTTTAATTATTCATTTCATTTTATTCATTTTTTTTCATTGACTATAGGGCACATGTGCTAACAGAAAGAAAGAGAGAAGGAAAGTGAGAAAGCAAATCTCCAAGTCTGAGACTTGAACTACAGTCACCACGTAGGAGTCCAGCACCTTTACCACCCCACCCGCTGACTCCATCAAGCCTTTTTCTTTATTATTTGAGAGATATTTTTGCTACAGGGTACGTATAACACCCCAGGAGGATGACCACACCACAGTCCCTCCTGCTCCATTCTCCTCTCAGGACTTTGGGCACACACACATGCATGCACACCTGGTGTGAGTTTAAAGCTACCAGGTCCAGGACTCAAACCAATGTTGCCTACATGGGAGTTCAGCACCTTAACTAGTAGGCCACCTGCTGGCCTGCATCAAACCTTTAAAGGGCACCCAATCCCAGTCAGGAGGGAAGGCCCCTCAAAGCTAATCACCTCTTAAAGAGCCTACCTCTTCACATTATCACATAGACAACACCTGAATTTGAAAGGGGACACCTTCAAACCATAGCACTGATTTACAGAGCATTGGGCAGACTTGTCCCAAATACCGCCTCACCATTATTCTGTGTGTGTACTTTGTCTTAAGTTTTGGTCCTTGTTTAAAAAGCAGACACACATTTTGGGTTGTTATTGCTCATTTATACTTGATGAGAAAAAGTTCCACGTGCTTCATAGGAAAAAGGCAAGAAAGTCTGACTTTGCACCTAGAAGGCCTGGATTTGGTCAGCTCTTCATCTCCCTCATGTCCATGAACTTCAAAACCTTTGCTCTGTAAGCCCAGCTACTAATCACTTCTGTAGCTGAAAATTTCCAAATCTTCTGGGCTTTAACCTTGCTAGCTTTGCCATTTGTTGTCAATTACATGTTTTTCTTTTCTTTTTTGAGAGGTTTTCGCTATAGGGCGCGTGCACTCGCCAGACAGACAGAGAGAGACATAGAGACAGAAAGCGAGAAATCACCCTCCAGGGGGGATGGTCACGCCGCAATCCCTTCTCCTCCATTCTCCTCTCAGGAGAGGACACGCGCCCAGCGTAAGTTTTTTAAGCCACCGGGTCTGGGACGCGAACCACGGTCAACTACGTGGGAGTCCAGCGACATAGCCATTACGCTAACTGCTGGTTCCCAATTACATGTTATTTTTTAAGGATACATTAGTAAGAACCTCTGACAAAAATCTTAATATTTGCCAGAAGTTGGCTATGGTGTGTTCCTTCCTTCCAGATAAAGCATTCTGAGAATGACAGAAGAAAAAGATTTTGTCTTCTTCTTTTTTTTTTTTTCTTTCTAAATTAAATTTACCTGGAAATGCACTAACTGCTCCAATTCCTCGTGTGGCTTAGCCCCAAATCCTCAGAGGAGACCATGTATGCCTGTCTCTCTTAATTGCTTAATTATATGTGAGTTCCCAAGCCATTCTCCTAACCTTGCAAACACATTTTGTGCCTTGCCAGGTATTGTGTGCTATTGTTCTTGGCAAAATAGTTTGTACCTTTACTCTCCTACCAGAGGCAGAAAGGACAGAAAGATCTTTAGAAGTCAATCTAGTCAGTCCATCCAATCTATTATTCCCTGTAATTGTGAAAGATTCCAGGAATTGTGGAAGTGTGTAAGCAAGGTAACCTTTCTGTAAGATGCTCAGTGGAAATCAGATATTGACACTTTTGGAAGAAGGCACCTTGGGAAGCCCAGCATCTCAGCAACCTAAGCCATGTCTGAGCAGTGACTGTTGGCAATGCTACCAGCTTCAGAGAAGGCCTCTGAGAAAAGACCATGAGCTGGTTGTAAGCATCTCTGGTGAATGCCATGCATGTGGCTAATTATTTAGGAGTCAGAACACACGTGAAATTTGGTAGGAAGAATGCAGAGGTAGCAATGTAAGGAATTGACCATCAATAGAAAGTTTATGGAATCTGAAACTAATGTTTCGTAGGTCAGGGACAGCGCATCTTTGTTTTTAGCAGAGGAATTCTGAGGAAAAGACAGCAGGACCAGGCTGGGAAAAGCAGCCTTGTCTCTCTAGACCAAGAGAAGGTACTAGAATGTCGGGCAGGGCCTCTGAACAGGCACACATTTAATTCTAAAGTTGTTTCTGTTTGAATCCTATAGACCACATCCCAGCAGGAATTATCTCAGGACGATCATATTCATCAAACATCAAAAATAGCCCTTTTGGGGGCCCTGGGTTCCTCTGTGGTATGGGGAAGACCTTTATTGGAAGTCCTGTACTCTCAATTCTAGCATCCAGATCTTGTAGCCTGTGCTCACCAGGGGACCCTAGTGACAGGCAGATCAGGTGGAGAGACAGCATCTGTCATGGCATTTGCTATTCCAGATGGAGTCAAGTGAAGTCAGGACTGAAATCCAGGTTCTAAACTCACAGAATGGCTCAAAGGAGAACTGAGAATTCAACCAGCACCCATTAAAGCTGATAAGGAGAGAGAGACAATGGAGAAAATGTAAGGATGTAATTCTTTTAGCTTTTAAAGGATTTTGAGTAAGTTAAATAGTGGAGAAATTATGTTGGAGAAGAATTTGAAAATTGGAGAATTCTTGATGGTTTCCTCCTCCCCATCCCCTAGTCTTCCACCCAGCTAGGATCACAGGCATACCTAGCATGTCAGGTTGACCAGGGATCTGAACCTGGGCTGTCCTACAATGGCTTCAGCATTGCACAGCAATGTCTTACCACCTGAGCCACTGTGGCTGAGCCCGGATACAGACCTTTAAGCGCAGCCCTGAAGGTTGACAATCCATAGCCTCTGCGTCACTAAATCCGAAAGTCAATCTAGAGATTTTCCCATCAGGTGGAATGTGTCAAATTTCTTCTTGGAAGCGTTGGCTTTTTGTGCTCTGTACCACCTTGCCTCCTACCTCACTGGCTACTCATTCTCATTTTTCTTTGCTGATTTCTCATCTCTCCAGCCTCTGAATGTCTGAATGTCTGGGGGAACCTCAAATCCTCTCCTCTATATCTACACTCCTCCAGTTCTTATGCAGTCTCCAGAATTAACTTTCCCCCAAATATACTAATGATTCTTTTAAACTCCAGACAATATCCCATTGTCTGCCAGACGTGTCCACATGGATGTGTAGTAGACCTCTCAAATATGAAATGCCTTCAAATGACTCTCTTCCTTCAAACCTACTCCATTTTCAGCCTTACACATCCAGCTTATTGACAACTCTATCCTTCTCGTTGGTTAGGTTAAAAACCTTGGAGCCCTTGGCTTCTTTCTTTCTCTGTGTCTCGCATCTAATCTATCAGGAAATTTATTTTTTAAGAGGTTTTTGCTTTAGAGCACATGTGCTCAAGGGGGTAGAGGGAGAGAGAGAGACAGAGACAGTGAGAGGGAAAGTGAGAAATCACTCCCCAGAGGAGATGACCATGCCACAATCCCTTTTCCTCCATTCTCCTCCCAGGATCTTGGACAATGCATGCACATGTGCCCAGCATGATTTTCAAGCCACTGGGTCCAGGACTTGAACCATGGTCGACCTTGTGGGAGTCCAGTGACGTAACCACTGTGGCACCTGCTGGCCCCATCTATCAGGAAATCCTATTAGCTCTAACTTCTACATAGACCCAGACTTCTCACCAACCACACCATACCACTTGGCCTCAGCCATCCTCACTTCTCCCCCAGATTTTACAACAGCCTCCTAACCAATTTCTTTTTTCTACTTTTTCTGTTACCCTTGCTGACCCCAACTCCCCAATGTCTATTTTCAAAACAGCAGCCAAACTAAACATATCATATCAAGTATTCTTTGTTAAGACCTCCTTTATTCGAAAACCTCCATATTTCTCAGAGTAGAAGCCGAACTCCTCACACTGGATTATAAGACCCTGCATGACCCTTGTCCTCCACCTGTTGCCTACTAACATAAATATTGTCTGGTACTTACTTATCTCGGAGGATCACCTCCCTCCTCCCACACCCCAGAGAGCAGGGATTGTCATCTCCCGTATTTACCACCTACCTCCCACCTAAGACACTAACAGACACTAGGAGACGTTGGGTGCTCAAAAAGCATGCGTCATACTGCAGTGGTATCTCACGAAGTCTGCTGCTTCGAGCATCTACATGATCCTGCACCTCTATCACATGGGTGAGGAATAGCCTCGGGTAGGAGAGTAAGGTGCTAGTTAAAATAGAAGTAAATTAAGAGCAGCATAGTTGTCATAGGCTCTTCTATGTGTTATTAGTTTACCAAATGGACACTTCATTCTTAATGAAATCCTTTTTTCAAATACAACATCTATCTAAATTAGAGCAAACAAATCAATTTTATTGTCAAATGTGGGTAGAATATCACTAGACTATCACTTTAAACCGTGCGAGGAGTCAGTAATTGCCTTCATAACCACCCCACACACACACACACACACAGACCAGGATGGTGAGAATAAATATTGCCTGTCTGCCACCAATATCACTGATGGAGAGTGGCTAAATTCATCAAGCTCTGAGTGAACATTTCTAAGTTCTTTTCTGTTTTCCTGAAAAGAATCCGATTCTTTATAGTGTTTTAGGGTCTAAAGCAATCAGAGGTAAATTTTATTTTACTCAAAAGCTGCAGATCAATATTCAATAAATTCTGAGATCAGCAGATGGCATAATGATTACCTCACTGGACTCCCACGTAATCGACCATGGTTCAAGTCTCAGACCCGGTGGCATAAAGCTCATGCCAGGCATGTGTGTGTGTGTGTGTGTGTGTGCGTGTGTGTGCCCAAAATCCTGAGAGGAGAAGGGATTGTGGCATGGCCATCCACCGTGGGAGCTGATATCTCACTTTCTGTCTCTCTCTCTCTCTCTGTCTCTCCAGCAAGTTACATGTGCCCTATAGCAAAAATCTCAAAAAAAATCAATAAATTCACTGACGTAAAATGAAAGAGAATAACTTATTCTGTTTGTTTGTTTGTTTGTTAGCTTATTTATTTTTCTGACAAAGAAAGGCACCTTCAACAGGGTCTGCCCAACTAGTATTTGTTGAATGAATGAATGAATGAATGAATGTGAAGTCACAGGCCAATGGCTACCCAGCTCCTGCTGCTCCTGCCAGGCTCCTGCCCTGCTCCTGCTGGACCCTTCCAGTACCCCGGCCCCCAGCCATAGGTACCCGGCTGATTCCTCTCTGCACTGACCTCTGGGCTAGGGAACAGTGAGCTCTGTTGCTGGAAACTTTGGAAAAGGACCCCCCATACACACATTCTAGAAAAAAGAAGATGTGCCGGAAGATCACTCTGGATTCTCAGTCCAAAAGAGTAGTTTCTTTCTCCTTTGAAAAATCTACTCACGGGACCAGCAGTTAGCGTAATGGCTATGTCGCTGGACTCCCACGTAGTCGACTGCGGTTCGAGTCCCGGACCCGGCAGCTTAAACTCACGCCGGGCGCGTGTGCGTGCGTGCCCAAGATCCCGAGAGGAGAATGGAGGAGAAGGGATTGCGGCGTGGCCATCCCCCCTGGGGGGTGATTTCCTGCTTTCTATCTCTCTGTCTCTCTCTGTCTGTCTAGCGAGCGCACACGCCCTATAGAAAAAACCTCTCCAAAAAAAAAAAAAAAAAAGAAAAAAAAAATCTACTCACTAAGGCATGAAGCAGGAGCTTGGCAATTCCACTCCAAACGAAATCCTCTCCCAAATTACCATTTTCAAGTTGGATGTGCGTCCTGCCCCTTGGCCCCTGCCCCGTTGCTCTTCCCTCTGTGCAGCTGCAGCGGGGAAATGGGACTTCCACTGACTAAAAGGATCCTGCGGGAACCAGCAGTTAGCGTAATGGCTATGTTGCTGGACTCCCACGTAGTCGACCTCGGTTCGCATCCCGGACCCGGTGGCTTAGAACTCACGCCGGGCGCGTGTGCATGCGTGCCCAAGATCCCGAGAGGAGAATGGAGGAGAAGAGATTGCGGCATGACCATCCCCCCTTGGGGGGTGATTTCTCGCTTTCTATCTCTCTGTCTCTCTGTCTGTCTGGCGAGCGCACACGCCCTATAGCGAAAACCTCTCCAAAAAAAAAAAAAAAAAAAAAAAAAGAGCCTGCGATGGACCCGCCACCAGTGAGTTCTAAAGAGACACATCCGATTAAAACAGACAACACTTTCAAAGACCCCAGCTGGGCATTTCATCTCCTCAGCACTTTCTCCAGCATGTCAGTGTTATCTGCAGCAGGCTTTTCTTTTCTTTTTCCCCCCAATATAAAATTTAGGTCAGACAGTGCATAATCCACAAAAGCAGCCTGGCTGCCTCCTCTCCCTCCTCCGCACTCCGGAGTTGTGTGACTGGGAATATGTCACCGGCCACCAGGTTTCCCCTGCTGAGTGCAGGGGGTAAAAACTCGGGCCTGGGAACGATGGGGCTGGTGGGTCCTGGGATGAGAAAGGAACTGGAAGTTGATTATGTGAAATCGGGGATGAAATTGGGGCCAGCAGGTGGCGTAGTGGTTAAGGGCGCTGGATTCCCACATGGCCAACTGTGGTCTGAGTCCCAGACTTTCCCTTTCTCTCTCTGTCTCTGTCTAGTCAAATTAAAAAATAATAGCAAATGGACGTTAATAAGTAAATATTTTTTTTCTCTTTTTTGGAGAGGTTTTCGCTATAGGGCGCGTGCACTCACCAGACAGACAGAGAGAGACATAGAGACAGAAAGCAAGAAATCACCCCCCGGGGGGATGGTCACGCCGCAATCCCTTCTCCTCCATTCTCCTCTGGGATCTTGGGCACGCACACACATGCGCCCGGTGTGAGTTTTTAAGCCACCAGGTCTGGGACGCGAACCGCGGTCGACTATGTGGGAGTCCAGCGACATAGCCATTATGCTAACTGCTGGTTCTCAATATATTTCTTTTTTAATGAATAAAATCAAGCCAAGGTCCCAAGCTGAGCTGTCCCACTGTGACATTAAACTCTCTGCAAATCAACTCTGTGGTTGCAGGAAAACCTCTTGTCCTCTCTGGGCCCAGTTTTTGTTCTGTAAAAGGAAGTGAGCTGGCTAGATCACTTTGCCCTCCTAGTTTCTCCCATGCCAATACTTCTCTGCTCCCACAGAGCCTCGGGAGCAGGTGCTTTCTGGGTAGGGAGAAAGAGGGGTGCAAATCCCTCTCACTAATCAGTGTGAATCTGTGTCCACTTCCTTCTGTGAGAATGTCCAGAGCCCAGGACATAGAAAGATGCCACTTAGCCACACTAGGACAGGGGACTAGTCTTCTTCCTCCACATTGTGCTTGCCACGGAGACAGCACTATTTTCTCAAACAGGAAAGCAAATTCTGTGCGGGAAGACAGAGACAGAGCAGGCTGGCTGGAGGCAAACCCGGGGAAAGAGGACCCAGCAAATGTTTCCAGCACTGTTCCTGTCTCAGGCAGGCCTGTCCGGCTCAGAAAGACTTCTGGCATTTGTCAGGTGAACTCAAAAAAACCTTTTTACTCTACATTTTTCCATAGGAGAAAATAAGAGAGAGAGAGACAGAGGAACAGCCACTCTGGCTCTGTCTGACAGACTATCCAACCTGGAACTATAGCCCAGAAACAGCGCTTGGGGACACACCCCAGTGGGCCTGGTCGTGCATTCTCTGTGCGGTCACACTCAGCTGCAGGGACATAGAGTTGGAAGAGACCTTAGGTGTTTTCCAGTCCAACTCCTCGATCGGCAAATGAGAAAACTGAGGCCAGACAGGGGAGGTGACTGGCCATGTTCACAGAGACGTCGCTGGCAGAAAGGACAGACCAGGGATTCCTGACTGGTGACAGAGGATCTCTCCTTGAACCACAGCCTTCACCCTATCCTTGTTTCCTTCTTACCTGCCTGAGAATTAGCTCAACTCAATTAAGCAGTCTTACAGGGAGCTCCTGCCTTGTTCCAGGTACTGTGTGGGGCACTGAGGATAGAGAAGTGAAGACGGACCACACCAAATTCTCTGTGACCTAGGGAAGACATTTACATAGAGAAGGAAGTCCAGGGCAGCACAATAAACTCTGGTGAGTCTCCTCACTGAGTCCCTGGAGCATCTGCACCTTCCTCCAGGATTGTACTGACTACAGTGAATTCTGAGCAGCTTCCTCCCAGTACTACTCTTAGAAGATGAGAGCTGGCTTATTAATGTGTGTATCTGTAATGCCCGAGGCAGTGTCTAACACAGGGATGGTGTTTAGTAAATATTTTTTAAATAAATGAGTAAATGTCTCATTTACACATAGTAATTGGGCAAGTTATTTATAGTCTCATGCCTTAGCTTCTTCATCTTAAAAATAAGAATAAGTACCTTATTTTCCAACTCTGGTGGTCTAGATTGCATTAGAATAACCTGGTTGCTGAGAAATATAAAGATGCATGCCTATATGCATGCACACACACATATCCTTACATAGACACACCCTTAGAAATAATACATGTACGTCTTATTTTGTAAGGGTATTGGCAGGAACAAGGCAATGAGGACTTGCATGATTAAAACCCCAAAGAGAAAGAAAATAGACAGGCTGGGCCAACATATGGAACCAGTTTTCCCTCCGGGTATTTTCTGGCTTATAAGTAGATGGAGAAGCTGAGCAGCAAACGGTGGTGAAGGGGGCCATGAAGCTGAGTAGAATTTTCAATTATCTTCACATTTGGAAGGTAAAAATGGGAATGAAGACACCAGCAGATGGTGTAATGGTTATGTTGCTGGACTTTCACGTAATCGACTGTAGTTCAAGTCCCAGACCCAGCAGCTTAAAACTCATACCAGATGCGTGTGTGCCCAAAATCCCGAAAAGAGAATAGAAGAGAAGGGACTGCGGTGTGGCCATCCCTCTGGAGGGTGATTTGTCACTTTCTGTCTCTCTGTCTCTCCGGCAAGCAAAAATCTCTCTAAATAAATAAATAGATAGATAGATAGATAGATAGATAGACAGATAGATAGACAGATAGGAATGAAGGATCTAGGAAGATGGAGGGATGCTGGCAAACACCCTGGAGGGCAGGCCCCAGGAACAAAGATGAATTGGAAAGAGGCAACGACTAAGCCACAGCTCTGAGTCCACTCAATTCTAGAACTGATTAACCTGACCCACCTCTGTCCTACCCGCCTTCGGAAGAGATTGTAAATCCTCTCTGGAGCACGGTGACATCATCCAGAGCCTTGTCATATTGCTACCAGTTTTCTGCATTAGCATTTAATACCAAATCACCAGGTGTCCTGGAATTAAGAACGAAGGATCAGAAGTAACAAAAAGAGCTGGCCATGCAGCACCACAGTTAAGTGCTGTGTGGAGAAAGCAAGGGTTCAAATCCTGGCCACGGTGGCTTGAAAAAACATGCCAGGCACGGTGCAAACATGCCCAGCATCTTGACTGGGTGAAGAAATGGAAGAAAAAGGATTGTGGCATGGCCATGCTGCCTTGGAAACGTGCTTCCTCTCTTTCCCTCTCTCCCCATCTCTCACTCAGGCAAAGGCATGCACCCTCTGGCAATCCACGAACAAACAAAACAGGCAAACAACAAGAAGGAAACAAAAAAGTCCTAGATGGCTATGCAGGGACTAACAGGTGGGCATGGTCTACAGCATGAGTACTCTGGACAAAGGATGATTCACATCCCAGGCTGGACGGACAGCATAAGATGTCATCACAGTACCAGTTTCAAATCTACTCAATTTAAAACTTAAGAATTGTTTAGTTCTGACCTTTTTCATTTATTATTTTTGGACTGCAGTTGTCCACAGTTCACTGAAATCACAGAGCACAAAAGCACAGATAAAGGTGAGCCACTAATGATAGTACCTCGTAAATGAGTTCATACGTGTTTAGTGCTTAGAAGAACGCCTGGTGCATTGCACGTATAACATACATGTGTGATGAATATGAGAGAAATACTTTGGAATCATCGGGAATCATTGGGGGAAAATATCAATCATTCATTCCACAGAGACTTAGTGGGTCAGGTAGGGACTTATACTGGGTTCTGTGACTACAAATAAGGTGAGCATTCAACTTCAAGATGCTCACAATTGAACGAAGATCAAAATTTCTCTGCATGGACACATCTTCTAAGGTTGTTCTATAAGAGGAAAAGGAGGGAGAGGAAGAATCACAGGGTATGGGGCCAATGAATCTGAATGGTACGTGATATGGCCAGGGAGTGGGCAAGCTGCAGTCTGATGCTGCCTCAGAGCCTTTGGGCATTGGGTGGGATCATCTCCCATTCCTGGGGCAGCTTTGATCGTTAATGGTACCCTGTTTTATATGGCAGAAAACACGGGCCCAGAGAGGCTCCGGGGAAAGGACAGTTGGTATCGGGGCCAGGACAACCTCCAGTGCTCCTTCCCATTGTTCATCCTGGTACTATTTCAGGACATGGGTTTCCAAGCCAACGGGATGGAAAGAAACAAGAAACTCACCTTCCCTGGCATTGTGAGTCTACATTACTTTTTCTAAGACTAAACCTTCAAGAGGCTGGAGATCTAGACTGTTTCCCAGCCGAGGGTCTGCAGGTGTGAGAAGTGTGGCTGAGTACCTTTTGGGTAGGAACTCATCTAGAGAGGCAATGAGCAGCATGGCCACATTCTAGGAGGCCAGGTGTTAGAGCCACTGACGAGTCGTAGTTCTCTCTAGCTGCACAGAGCAGAGTAATCTTACCCTCAGGTGGCCTTGGGAATCACAAACCTGGGCCGCTAGAGCTTGCCTCACTAGCTTGCTGCTTGGAGAAATGGCTAGGTCGTAACCGAAGAGTTACGGCTTCTGAGGTCTGGAGGCTCCTTTCTCTCCTGGACTGTGTGACTGGCTCCATTGCTGTCTCAGCTTGCTCAGCTGTGTTCTGAGGGAATGGAGAGGGCAGATCTTGGCCTCAGCCAGTCAGGTTAAGAGTAACACACCTATGGGGCCAGCAGGTGGCATAGTGGTTAAGGTGCTGGACTCCCACATAGACAATTGTGGTTCAAGTCCCAGACCTGGCGGCTTAAAACATCATGCCAGACGTGTGAATGTGTGCCCAAAATAGCAAGAAGAGAAGGGACTGTGGCGTGCCCATCCCCCTTTGGGAGGTGATTTCTCGCTTTCTGTCTCTTGAGAGCACATGTGCCCTGTAACAAAATTTTCTGATTAAAAAAAAAAAAAAGAGTAACATACCTCGGAATGACCTTTGTGTAAAGTTAAGTCTATCTGAAGTAGATGCCTGCTGTAGTTACAGATGCACAAGGCAATCTGCTGCTTGGGCCACGCCCTTTGAGTGATGAAATGTCAAGCAGAAGCCGAGTTGGAGGAAGCGCTCCCGGGAGGGCAGGTGTGGGTAACTGCAGAGTGGGTGGATGGGAAGAAGAGTCACCCTGCCTCTTTTTATGATACGACAGTAATATGAGAGGGAGGAACCTAAGAAATGCCACGAGAGCTCATGCATGTACCTGCTTACACCAGGCTCTCTCTGACATTTGTTGCTGGAGACATGCCAGCCATGGAGTCATCTCGGGAGTCAGCACTGCTTTCCCACACTGCCTCGCTTTCCTCCACAGGCCACTGATGAGTGAGGAAAAGACTGGGAGAACATTCCTGGCTTAGAATCCCGGGCCTGCTGCTTCCCAGCTGTGGGACAGGAACCTTAACTTCTCTGACTTCCCACTTTCATCCTATAAAACCAGAGTTATACCTGTTTTGACAGCCTCATAAGTATTTGTTTGTTTGTTTGTTTTTTGAGGCAAAAGAGTTTGAACCTGGGACCAGCAGATGGCATAGCAATTACATTGCTGAACTCCCATATAGCCGACCCTGGTTCAAGTCCTGGACTTGGTGGCTTGAAACTCACACTGGGTGCATGTGGGTGTGTGCTCAAGTTTCTGGGAGGAGAACGGAGGAGAAAGGATTGCAGCATAGCCATCTCCCTCGAGGGGAGGTGATTTCTCACTTTCCCTCTCACTATCTTGGTCTCTCTCTCTCTCTGGTAAGCGCACATGCCCTAAGGCAAAAACCTCAACAATAACCAAAAGCTTGAACTTGTATGAAAGCACTTGGAAAACTGCACAGCTGTGAAGTGGTCCAGAGTCCAGCTACCTGTCCACAAACTATTTATTAAGATTCCACAGAGAAACCTGTCCCAGAATGGACATCCATGGTCACTAAACACACATTAGTTAAGGGGACAGTTTTTGTTTTTGTTTTTTTAAAGAATTGGTTTTATTTATTCATTCATTTATTTTAATTTGTCTAGAGAGAGACACACAGAGAGAGAGAGAGAGGGAAAGTGAGAAAGCAAGCCACCTGATCCAGGACTTGAACCATGATCGGCCATGTGGGAGTGTCCAGCACCTTAACCACCAAGCCACCCGCTGGCCCCAAGAGGACAGTTTTTATAGTAAGACTTTCTCACTGAAAGAATACTGGGGCAAATTTTTTATCTCACTGTGGATCTGCACTTTTAGTATCACTGCTAGAATCACTCTACATGGGGACATCTTTCACCTAAATTCCCTTGTCACAGGACCCCTTACTTCCTGTCCTCCAACCTCACCACACTATCCACTGGTCAAGTGTCTACTCTTTCTTAAGATTCAACTCAAGTGTCTCTTACACATTTTTCTGTAGCAGAAGCAATTCCATCCCCCTTGGACCTCCACTGTGTGCCCATTATGGATGCAATATTTACCTCCCAACTAGGCTGAGATGTTCTTGAGCTCACATTCTTCTCTGTGTTCAGAGGTGGGTACAGAGGAGGTGCTCACTGCGTACTTGTCTCGTAGCGAAAGTTAAAATATTGGGAGGTCGGAAAAGTCGTGATGCATTTTTGCATAGAAAATAGGTCATGACTTTTCCGATGACCTAATATATAAGGTGTTGCTTCTCTTCTGCCTGTTTCTTGGGTGAGTACCATTAAACCTTTTAGAGTCTGAGCAGCCTCCACATGTGGTGGTTGAGACACAATCCTGTCTGGAGCCTGGGAAATAAAACAATGGCCCTTTGAAAGTTTAAGATTCTACGGCACTTTACTCCTTCAACACACACTTAATAGTAACTGTCATGTATCAGGCTTGTTGTAAGACACTGGGAATATAACTGCACTGCATACAGAACCTAATCTCCAGAACCTGATATATACAGCTTTCCTCTATAGTTACTGGCTTATAGAAGGTGGAGTAAGCATTGTCTCTGACATGCGGAAGTCTACCGTGGCATATGCACCCCTTGAAGTTGGGCTAGCCAACCTTTTGCAGTCTAGGGTATTAATAATATGGAGCATATGGGGACCAACAGATAGTATAATAGTTACTTTGCTGGTCTCCCACATAGTTGGCTGTGCTTTGAGTCTCAGGCCTGGCAGCTTAATACTCATGCCGGGCATGTGGGCATACGTGCACAAAATCCTGAGAGGAGAATGAAGGAGATGGGACTGCGGTGTGACCATCCCCCCTGTGGGGTGATTTCTCACTTTCTGTCTCTTTGTCTCTGTGGCGAGTGCACGTGCCTTATAGCAAAATTTGCTCTCTAAAAAATAAATAAATAAAATAAAAATAAAAAATAATATGGAGCAAGTCAAAGTATTGCTCTCTGAAGGATCCCTCTGAGCTTCACCTATAGGTGTGAAAGAGGATTGATATTTAAAAGACAGGAAGGAGAGGTAAGCATCAATGAAGGGCAATAAAAAGACAAAATAAGGAGAGACTGGCCCTATGGGCTAGTGGTTAAGGGAGCTAATCCCATATGGCTGACCAGAGTTCAAATCCTGGCCCTAGGTGTTTGAAAATCATGCCAGGTGCATATACGAGTACGCCTGAAGTCCCAACAGGGTAAAGAAATGGAGGAGACAGTATTGTGGCATGACCATGCTCCATTTAGGGTGTTTTCTCTCTCTCCTTCTCTTTCTCTGTCTTTCTCTGGCGAACACATACACCCCTTGGCAATAAAAAATAAAATAAAATAAAATAAACAGAAGGGGAGGGGGACCAGGGAAAGTTCAGCCTAATTCTCTCAATCCGTAGCACCCTTTCCCCTGATCTTTCTGGATACCCCTTATCCTGTCTCTCGATTCAGCTCCTACACTTGATCCCTCCTTTGATTGGCCACCTCCCAAAGGAATGTGTGGCGGTATGCAGGGTAGTCATTCTGGCTCGTCCTATGAGAACTAGTAGTTCACGTGTTCACTTCAGGGCTTGAGCTCCATGGGGCACAGATCACCCATGCTTCATTCTTTTTATCTTTTCACTCTGGGTGTTTATTTCTTGAATCAATGAATACATATCTCTATTTACACAAATAAAGACCTAGGCTCAGAAATACTATGTCCTACCTAGTGTCACGGAGGGACCAGAATACGGAAGATCTTCTGACTCCAGCCAGAGCTCTTTCCCTGAGGCCCAGCCACATGCAGCAGGGGGCCTCAAGAATGTAATCAGAAAACCACTGTTCTAGATCAACTTTTCTATTCTCAGAAGAAACTGAGGCCTAAAGAGACAGCTGAAAGTTTGAAAGTAATGGCAAAGAGGGGCCTGAACTGAGTTCTTTAGTCTCTAGGTCAGAAAATCTGGAAGTCATTCTCAACATTTTCCCCAGCCCCATACACAAGTGATCTTCTATTAAATTATTATGAAATTCAGGGACCAGCAGGTGGTGTGGTGGTTAAGGTGCTGGACACTCCCACATGGCCAACCACAGTTCCAGTCCCGGACCTGGTGGCTTGCTTTCTTACTTTCCTTCTCGCTCTCTCTCTGGCTGTCTCTCTGGTCAAATGAAAATAAATGAATGAATAAATCAAATTGAATTTTTTTTTAATTACAAAATCCACTGGATTCTGTCTCCTTCATATCTCTCTTTTCTCTCTGTCTCCACTATCACTGAGTTAATTCAGGCCTTCAGCAGTCTTCCAACTGCTCATCTTCCCCACTGTGATACAAGTCTTTTATCTTTCATACTGCAACCAGAGTGGATTTTTTTTTAAGGTTTTTGCCATAGGGTGTGTGCACTCACTGGAGAAAGAGAGAGAGAGACAGAGAGACCTTTGAAAAATGCAAACCAGATCAGGCCCTTTCCCTTATTGAAGCCATCAGTGGTCCCTAGTGTCCCAGAAGTAAACCCATAAGCTTAACTTGATGTTCTATTTGTCTCACCCCTCACTTCTCAGCCTCTGTCTCACCATTCAACCCCTACACTCAGAGGGCATCCCTGGGCTGCTTCCCTCTTGCCAACTCCAGCCTTTCAAACCCTTTCGCTCTGCTCTGGAGTTCCCAGGTTCAGACCTGAGGCATTCTCTGACCAGTCCCTTTGGGTTGGTGAACTGGCTGCATATCTGCCTGAGTTGGGATATTATTCCAGACTACCCCAATGCCTCTGCCAGCCCCTGTGGGTCAGCTCAACAGCATCCTCATCCCCACCTCCCACCCCACCGTACTCTGTGACCTGCTCTGGCCTCTGTGTTGCCAGTCTGGATCTATCAGTGCAGCTCCCACCTCTCTGGGAGAGCATTTGGAATGAATTTCTGCACTTTCTTTCTTACTTCCTGCTCAGGCACCAGAGTCTTCATATTCTGCTGTGGTTCTTAGACACGCCCTCCTGCAGCGCCTCACTCTACACCCACCCTCTCTGAAGTGGCCCATTCTCCATAATCTCACCCTTCCTTTCTCTATCCTCAGATCAAAAGTTCCCTCCCCATCACTGCAGCTGCCATGCAGGAAGGTTGCAGGCACAGCCCTCAGGAGGTCCAGGGTGAGTCTTAACTCTGTTCCTTAGTTCCTAGATAGCTTCAGCCAACAAAAGGCTTCTTCCAGAACTGGAAGGAGGACGGCAAGACCCATAAATGTGACAGCCCTATGTCAAAGCTCAAGACCAAAAGAAAAACTGGAAAACTGGGAGGAACATTTCCAAGAAAGGCTTTCCCTGACCAACTCCCTGAATTCAGACCACACCTCCTGCTTCATTTCTGTTTTGCCAGTGCCCACGCCACGCAAGATTGGTAGCACAGACCTTCTGATAAGAACTGCTAAGAGAGGAAGTTCTAGCACCAAGGCTGGCCTAGGCTGTGAGGCAGCACTTGGCCTCATTTTATCTCATGTGATCTTTGCAACACCTTTATGAGTCAGTCAGGGCCGGTGTTAACATCTCCATCCCACTGCCAAGGAAACCGAGCTCAAAAATGCGGAAATACAGAACTGGATTTGTAGATCAAGGTCATGTAATGGACCAAGGGACCCTCATTTGTTCTCTTCTTCCTTTCTGTCCTGCCTTCTTGCCATTTACTGGAATGCTGGGAATGCAAAGAGACAGGCCAAGAAGCCTGGGCCTTAATTCAAGATGATGAGAGCTGTCTTGGATAGAGACAAAGACCTCACAAAGAGCTTTGGGGGCCCAGGGCAGGGAGCTGAGTGAGTATGTCTTTTAAAGGGACACATAAGCTTTATACAAATAAATGTGCACAGGGGAGGGGCACCATCATCACCTGTAAAGGAGAACGTGCTTCCGTGTGCCCACCTGCACTAGACTATTCAAACTCAACGTGCAAGGTTCCTGGGCCTGAGAAAGACAGGGAGGCACCCATTTCCAGTCTTCTCTCTGGAAGCCGTTTTGAAGAATGGCCTATCAGCACGATATCTGAGGATGACTGACATTCCTCTTTAGGCTAATTCAGAGGGATCTAGACCTGTCCCAACAGCTGTGGGTGGAGAGCCTTAGCCACAGATAGGCATGTGCAGACAGATTCAGGCAGGCCCCAGGCAGCTCTTAAAATAAACTCCTGAACAAAAGAGTGGGGAAGGCTCAGAATGTCTCCCTTTCTAAGAAACCTCCCCCACCTCGCCCCAGCACTGCCTCTCAGCCCCATCCCTCCATCTACCCTCAGCTCCCTACAGCTCTCTGAGAATTAGCCCATCTGGCTGTCCAGGGCCCTGGGCTTGAAGCCTCCTTGCCTGCATGACTCAAAGTGCCCTGCCTGCAGTCACGCTTGGTTCTGCAGGGAAGCAGTGACTTCAGCAGTACCCCTAGGTAGCCACTATCCAGCTTCAATGCACAGCTCTGGCCTCAGTTTCCCAGCTACAGTACAAAGGAACAAAAATTCCTTCCTGCCCATCTCACAAGCCTGATGTGAAGCTGAAATGCCATCCTCGAAGTGAAAGCATTTTGCAAATCTTTTTTTTTTTTTTTTTTTTTTTTTTTGGGGGGGGGGAGAGGTTTTTTTGCTATAGGGCACATGCGCTCGCCAGAAAGACAGAGAGAGACAGAGAGACAGAAAGCGAGAAGTCACCCCCCAGGGGCGATGGCCACACCACAATCCCTTCTCCTCCATTCTCCTCTTGGGATCTTGGGCACGCACGCACACGCGCCCGGCGTGAGTTTAAGCCACCAAGTCCGGGACTCAAACCACGGTCGGCTACATGGGAGTTCAGCGACACAGCCATTAGGCTAACTGCTGGTCCCAGCATTTTGCAAATCTTAAACCATGATTATGCAGATAATTATGACCATATTATCATATTAGTAGTGCACTGTCTGGTTTGGGCCAGGAGACTCAGGGAACAAATCCAGGTGGAGTTTAGAGCTATTTTGCATGAAATAATCCACAAGGGTCTTGGGGATGTTCTAATTAAAATGTCCCCAACTGGCATGTTAGAGAGAGAAGATAAAGGAGGCTGCTTTACTCTCAGGGAGCTATGCAATATAGCATTTCTGTGTCCTCTCTCTGAAGGAAGAGAAATGTGATGGAAGCTCCACTGACATTAGTTCCCTGCCCACTGTGACAACAGCCAAACAGCAAATTCAGATCGGAATGCTCCTGCCCTCCGAAGGTGCTGAGTGCAGTTCACTTTCCCAGAACACTTGCACTCTCAGCTGATACTCACTGTTTCTCTCTCTCTCTTTATTTTTTTATGAGGTTTTTGCTATAGGGCGCATGCTCTCGCCAGAAAGACAGAGAGAGACAGAGAGATAGAAAGCAAGAAATCACCCTTCAGAGGTGATGGCCACGTCGCAATCCCTTCTCCTCCATTCTCCTCTCCTCCATTCTCCTCTCAGGATCTTGGGCACGCACGCAAACGCACCTGGTGTGAGTTTAAGTCACCAGGTCTGGGACTCGAACTGCGGTCAACTACGTGGGAGTCCAGCCACATAGCCATTACACCAACTGCTGGTCCCAACTGTTTCTCAATGCAAGGACACTCAGAAAGAAAAACTCAAGTTTGTCAGCTTCCCAGAAAGAGGCCTGCAGAGGAAAGGAGGCTCAGAAGCGGCCCATGCCCCCAGAGTTCCGGTCCCAGAGCTCTTGGCATAACTGGAGTTTAGGGCTATCAAGGGATAGAGAGAAGGGAGCGCAAAGAAGTGAGGGTGATATTACAAGACTCTTTTCTCCTTACAACATTTGCTGACGCACTAGTAGTATGGAGTCATGCTGATAAGCCTCCTTCATCCCTGTCCATAGAGCATCTGAGACACCGAGTATAAGAGGACTTAGAAATAGTCCATTAATTCTACTGCTTGTTGGGGCCTTCTTGATGAGCCATGTCAATTTGGGTGGATTTGAGAGCAATTTAAAGCAATTTAACCTCAAACCCGAGAATAATCTCCTAGAAAAGCTTAAGAAGATTTCAAGGTCTAGAGTAAAAGACAAGAGATTCCAGTTCTAACTCACCCATTTGCGAGTTGTGCAACCTAGAGTAGTGTTTATCAGCCAGCTGGTAAAAAATAACTGTTCTCACCTCTCTGGGCTGTTGTGAGGGATGAATGAGAATGACTGTGCCTGACACATAGAGAATATTTAATGAATTCTTGTGATTTTGAGTTTCGTTCCCTAGGAAGCTCGCACTCTGGAAGATAGATAGACAAGGTTCAAGACTACAGTGATTTGATGTAAGAACATTAGTCCAGTCACCCGGGTGAAACCCAGGAGCCAGCCTTTACTCCTCCTCTCTTACTCGCCAAGGCCAGTCAGTCAGGTCTAACTCCCAAACACCTTTCATATCTATTTCCCTTTTAAAGTCTCTCCACTAATCCAAGCCATTTGAATATTCCAACTATATTACAGTACTCGCGTCTTCATTCATCAAAGACATGCACACCTGATACTTGGAGCTCAGCATATGAGATGACCAGTGTTTTGAGAAGGAATGGAATGATGTAGTCCTGGATAGTACTGCTCTAGATAAATGTACTGTTGCAAAGGGACTGTTGAAATTGTTGGGCATGGCTTGAGGTTGCCCATAACTTCTGGTACAACAGAACCTTCAGGATCTGGTTACTCTCTCTCTAACCTTCTCTCTTGGTTTTCCCCACGTGGCAATTTACACATTTTTCAGACAGAATTATTCCTGTTTGCTGGACAAGCCATGTTCTCTCTCTTTGCACGTGCTGTTTCTTCTGCGTTTCATACCTTTTATTTTCTTCACCTGGGAAAATTTCAACAGCCCTTTGGGCTCAGATGAGGTGTCTTTTACTCTGAGAAACTCATTCTGGCTTCAACCACCTCTCTCCTCCTCCTCGTGGAGATTAAATCTCCCTCTAATAAGCTCCCAGGACATCCTTTTAACTCTTTCATAGTGCTTGTCACGGTCAGCTGCCATCGACTACTTACAGGTCTACTTTGTAGTTGATGAGCCTTTCAAGAACAAACACTATTTTTTTTTTTTTTATTTTATTTTTTTTAGTTTTTGCTATAGGGTGTGTGCGCTCAGCAGAGAGAGAGAAAGAGAGAGAAATCAGTTCCCAGGGGATGTCTATGCTGCAATCCTTGCTCCTCCATTCTCAGGGTTTTGAGCATGCTTTCACATGTGCCTGGCATGTTTTTCAAGTCCCTGGGTCTGGGACTCAAACAACACAGTTGGCCACGTAGGATCCAGCTGCATTAACCGCCACACTACTGGCTGGTCAAAGACTCGCACCTGTGTACCAATACTCAGAGCAATTGCGTACTGCACAGACTGGTGTTGCAAACATTCCCATGGAATAACTGAACTTGATCAGCTCTTTAGAGTTCCTACAAAGAACTGCCTTCTTTCCCTTCTTTCTTTTCTTTTCTTTCTTCCTTTCTTTCTTTCTTGTTTTTAAAGGGGTTTTGCCCTAGAGCATGTGTGCGCTGCAAACGGCCATGTGGGAGCCCAGTGATGTAATCACTGCACCATCTGCTGGTCCCAAGAGTTACCTTCTTAAGCCGCATTAGAGCTTCTGCTGATTTTTGTAACCAGAGGTTAGTCTTAACAGTGACCAGCCCAAATTATTTTCCCAAGGCAGTCCACTGGGGAATTGGACTGATTCGTAACTGTGATCTTTGTAACACTAGGTCTATTTCGAACTTACCTCTGTATCTAGGGCGTGACCCTTGAAATGGCAAATGGAAGCGGTGTTTCCCAGCTTCTCTCCGGCTCAGTGTGTAGACTGTTGAAGCTCTGCATCTGTTCTCAATGTCTTATTGGGGTGCTTCTTTCCTGGCTTATCAGCACTACCCATGCTACTTATGCAGGAACAAATGTGAGGGGGAAAGTATCTCATAAAACCACACTCGTCTTGGTAGTCCATTCTCTCTTCATCCCTCTAGCCCTCGGTAGCCCTCAACTCAATTATGCCAAAAGCTCTGTGTAGCCCTATGATAGGCAGTTAGCTAGAGATGAGTGGGCAGCCCTAAAAAAATAGCAGCAGGACATCTGTCACATCAATCACACTTCTCAGGAGTGACAACTAGACCCTCTACAGAGACTCCTGCCTACTACCCAGCTCCTGGTGCTTTTGAGGCAGATGCCATTTTTCTTCTTTAGTACTTGAGAAAAACACATAGGGACGGCTGTTAATTCCCTCTTATCATTCTTCATGAATACAAAAAACAAAAAAAGTTTTAGTCAGCATCCTAATTCCCATTAAGACAATAAAGTAATTAGACAGTTCATCCAAATAAAAATACTCATATCTTCTAAGTCCACACTAAACATACACAATTAAATAACTAAATTCCTCACCTGTGAGAGAGATACACAAACACAAAAAAGTCCACAAACTCAAACAAAAAAGTCAAATATGGCAGACCATCCCCTCTTAAATATTCATTATCAACTTCTTTTTGTTGTTGTTGTTGTTATAGGGTATGTGCATTCCCCAGAGAGACAGAGAAGGCAAGTGAAAAATCACCCACCAGGGGAGATGGCCACGCTGCAATCCCTTCTCCATTCTCCTTTCAGGATCTTGGGCATGCACGCACACACACCTGGCGTGAGTTTTAAGCCACCAGGCGCGGGACTCAAACCGTGGTTAACTATGTGAGAGTCCAGTGATGTAGCCATTATGCCATCAGCTGGTCCCTCATTATCAACTCTTAAAATAAATGTAACAGCTAATCCCATGCCCAGTACAGTTTTCCTTCTCTGGTGACTGTTCACCTGTAAGCCTTTCAGGCATGGAGGTATACTTCTTTTCTATTAAAAATCCTGTTTCCTATTAAAACTTCCCTTTTCCTACTTTACAAGTGTTTACATGAAAATGTTGTGTCTCAGGATGAGTCTTTAATCTTAAACATCTAGACCTAAAAACCCAAAGATTTTACACAACACAAATCAACACTCTCCCATCTTATGACAGCCCCACTATCTGCTGGATGGTTTAGTCTCTCGTCCTCAGCTGACTGAGTCGGCAGATTCCTTGAGGGCAAAGGCAGTGAAGAATGTCAGGCTCACCTCAATGAGTTTCTTCTTTCTCCGACACCTTCTTGGCCCCTCAAGTCCTGGCTTCCATGGTAACATGGTAACACCTAATGCCTCTGACTATTTTTAAAATCTAGCTTTCTATTGTTTGTCAGTGGGAGGTTTGCTGCATTGCAAACTAGTCACTTGCTTCTCCTTTTTTAAAAATTTCACTTAAAGGTTTTTACTTAAAAAGAAATGTTGATAGGTTTTAAGTTAATAAAAAATGTGTCTGAATCACAGAGAAAAGGTTTATTAGGATGCAAATTCAATCATATACACTTGAGGTTAGAGAAGAAGAACATCCATTTACATATTGTGAGTATGTTTTCCAACCATTCTATTTAACATGATGAGCTCCAAACAGAGCGTAAGATGTGAGACATGAATTTGTTGTTTTCTGAATGTGATTCTACAATAAAAAAGAGGCAGAACAATGTTTGCACAACATGGTCCCTAAAATCCAGTTAGCTTGTGTTTTGCTTATAACAGTTATGTTAGACTTGCCCAAAAAAATGGTATTTCCATCTCCAAAATAATATTTTTATAAACAGTTTTCTATACTATTTTGAATTCTATGCAATTTTCATTTTGCATGCTAACTCTCAAGGTCTATTTCTATGTCAATGTAATTCTACCCACGGGGGCTCCCAGTTTTCTGCTCTAATTACCTCACAGGCTCTGTGCCGAGGAGAAGAAACTTTGTGGGAGAGGGGTTATCATGCCCTTCGAAGAAGTGTGTGAGGTGAGAGCCACTCTCAGGAATAAAAGGAGAGGACAAATATCCAAAGGCACTTTCTGTTCCCATGTCAACATGAAGCCAGGAGCTGAAAAAAGCCGATCAAAAGATGCCTTAATCTTTTTTTAATTTCTCACATTTCTCTTTTTAGTATCATCTGCTTGTATTCATTGGGTGATTAAAACCAAAAGGGTCTCCAAAAGGAGAACTGTAGTGGCAGCTTTGAAGAATGCTGGTGGTAGTCTGGACATCTAGGGTCTGTGAGAAGAAAGAGAAGGAGACTTCAGCAGCAAGCCTGGGCTTCATCAGGTTGTACATAGTATTTTGTGTACACATATTATAATTCTATAAAAAATACACTTATAATTTGATAAACAATTTCAAATGGGAGCAAGACCTTTATGTGTGATGTAAGAAAAGAAATTTGCTTTTCTTTTGAGAGGAAGGTCTGAGAAAAATGAAGTAAATACGGAGAAATGGGTGGGGAAGATGGAGAGAAGAGCTGGCAAGGTGGACAGAGACTGGGACAAGGTAAGTGGAAGAACCTGTACCACTCACGCTGAGGATGGCTGAGGGAGGCTTTAGCATCATGTTTGCTAGTATTTCCTTTAAAGTTCTTGTATTTGTTTTCTCGGGCTGCTATAACAAAGTACCATAAACTGAGATGGCTTAAATAACAGAAATGTATTATCAGGTTGTGACATTAGCAAGATGACAGAATAGAAACTCAACTGCTTGCACGCCTCAACAAGAGTTCTGTACCCATCCACAAACAAATCTCGTTGCGGGAGCCTGCCTTGGAATTGAGTTTTAGTCCATCTCAGTTACAGACTGGGGTGGTACATCCAGGTCAGAGACCCCTCCAGTGATCCAGTGGGAGCCTTTCCAGACACCTGGAAGAAGCAGCACCTGTCAGCACACCTGGTAACAGGCCCACTGTCTGTGAACCCTGATGCCAGCACACCTGGTAACAGGCCCACTGTCTGTGAACCCTGATGTAGACCCTCTTCCCAGCACCGCACCACAGACCAAGGTCCTGGAGATGGTCTAGTTCACTCAGGGACCAGATAGGACCCACACCCACTAGAGCTCCTTGGAAGAGACATCACATCAGCCATGGGGCCCAGATTCAACCCCACTCAACCGTGATCCCAGAGGCAATCCCATCAACCCGGACACTTCACAGCAAAAGACTTGAAGGTGCCAAAACCAGACTGTAAAGACTGAAAGAGGGGTTTACTCCTGCAAATACACAGAAACCAATGTAAGGCTATATAGGTAGCAAAGAATCAGGCAAACATGACACCACTGAGGCTCTAATAGCCAACCCCAAAGAAATGTAGATATACAAATTATCTGAAAATAAATTAAAAACTATTTTTAGAGAGATTTTTGCTATAGGGTATGTGCACTCACTGGAGAGACAGAAGAAGACAGATAGAAAGTAAGCAATCATCCCCTGGGGGTATGGTCATGCCGCAATCCCTTCTCCTCCAATCTCCTCTTGGGATTTTGGGTGTGCATGCACGAGCCCTCGGCATGAGTTTGAAGCTGCTGGGTCTGAGATTTGAACAGCAGTTGACCATGTGGGAGTCTAGCAATGTAACCATTACTCCATCCACTGGTCCGCTAAACAACAATTTTTAAAAAGCTCAGTGAGATGCAAAAAAACTACAAATAGACAACTAAATAAAACTAGGAAAATAATGTGTGAACAAAATGAGAAGTATATTATAAAAATTATGAAAAGAAACCAAATGGAAATCCTGGAACTGAAGAAATTTAATGGCAAAACCAAGAAATTCAATAAAGAGTTTCAACAACACACTTGATTGTGTGGAATAAGGAACTAGTGAAAACAGGTTATTTCAAGTTACTTGATTAGAGAAACAAAAAGAAAAAAGATTTTTAAAAAAGTAAAAGTAGAAGGGATCTATGGGATGCAAATATGAATATATACATTATGGAGCTACTCAAAGAAGAAAAGAGAGACGAAGGAGCAAGAATCTAAATTAAATCCTGTCTTGAAAACATCCAAATCTTAGGAGGAATATGGACATATAGATTCAGGAATCTCAAAGGATCCCAGACAAGATAAGTTAAAAAAAAGAATACTTTGAGAGACATTATAATCAAATTGTCAAAAGTCACAAAGTGGCTCAGCCCCATTGGCACAAACTGTGGCATAATGACTGCAGAGCTAGAAACACATGGCCAACCATGGTTTGGATCCTCAGTTGACCCGAAACATCCTGAACGTGAGCACTGTGCCCAAGATTGTGACTGGCTGGAGGGCTAGAGGAAGGGCAAGACATCACCCAGTGTTAGGTGGCAAAATGAGAAAACTATCAGGTCATGAGAACGGTCATGACACATTTTTGCACAGGAAAAACTCCGACATGACTTTTCTGAGAACCAATAGTTAGATTCCTTCCAAAGCCACTAGTTCTTTTCACTGTTTTTCTTCCTCATAAGAGCTAATTTCCCTTTCATTTTCTCTTTACTCAGAGGACACAAATCCTATCTTATTGTGCTGTAGGTCCCCTAGACAGCTTTTTTTTTTTTTTTTTTTTTTTTTTTTAGAGGTTTTTGCCATAGGGAGTATGCACTCACCAGAAAGACAGAGAGAAACAGAGAAACAGAAAGCAAGAAATCACCCCCCAGGGGGGATGGCCACACCGCAATCCCTTCTCCATTCTCCTCTCGGGATCTTGGGCACACACGCATATGTGCCCTGTGTGAGTTTAAGCCACCGGGTCCAAGACTTGAACAGTGGTTGACTATATTTTTGATAACCATATTATTTGGAACCAGCTGCCCTTCCTTCCAAAGCACAGGATGCTCCCTGGGGAGTCCCAAATCATCTCTTCTTCCCCACCTTAGAAGCCTTTTAGTCCATACTCATGCTACAAACAATTTTTAATCTCCTACTTGGAGTGGGCCTATTTCAGGGACTGCAGGGCAGTCCCTGCTTCTCTCAGTGAGGCTTCCTGTTCTCTAAGCAATTATGAATCAATAATGTTTGCAATTATTTTCTCTTATCATCCCTTTTCTTGCTGGATCTTAGGCCAAGCCCTGCTCATATCTGCCTGGACTTGTCCATGGAGTAGATAGAAAACATTCCAGGCCAGCTAAGTACAAGCCTTAGCAGATCAAAAACTCCTGTTACATCATGGTTACTCCCACTCAGCACAACACCTGAGGCTCAAATCCAACGGATTTTGAGGCAAATGATTTCAAGTATTAAATTTCTGCGTAAAGGACCTGGCCTGATGCAGACACACAAGCCTGTGACAAAATCCAACCATTCTCTGTGAATTCCAACCCAAGAATAGAGAGCGTGCAGGTTGGACTTTGCCTGGCCTTGCCTGGTCTCAGATGTTAGTCCAGGACAAGTCTAAAATTAGCTACACCCCCTCTGAGTGCTAAAGCTCAACAGTGGAGGCAGCAGCATAGGGACCCAGCTATTTTAGAAACCATCCCTGTGGGGCACAGTGCTGAGCAATAGAAACAGGTGGTGGAAACTGGGCCCAGACAAAAGAACAGGATCGAGTTCAGAAGCTAGAATCAGAATGCCAGATCTGGGGACCAGGACTGCAAGTCCAGGTTGATACTGTGTCATGGTCAGTCAAGGAGAAATAGCTGAAAATCAAGTCAAAACTGCCCATAGTTCTTTTGCATTGCTGAGGTAGGGTAAGGTGCAGGGAGAGAAGGGAGCAGATGTCTGTTAGGTACACACTATATGCTATTTTAGTGAGTCTGTAGGTACTGTTATTTGGCCTCTTTATTGTTAACTAAATGGAATGTCAACAACCTGTATCAGTTTAGTCAATGTCACACAGCCAGTAAATAGCAAAGAAGAGATTCCAACCTTAGCCTATTTAACATAAGGCCCAGCACGTACCTCTGTGATGCCTCCTTGAGAATGAACCACTAAGTCACCTCATTAGTGTTTCTCATTCTGGGTCATCTCTTAATCTCCTGGAAGGCCTTCAAAAATACCACTCTGGGAACCAGCAGATGGTGTAATGCCTACGTCGCTGAACTCCCATGTAGTCGACCGCGGTTCGAATTCCGGACTCAGTGGCTTGAACTCACGCCAGGCACGTGTGTGTGTGTGTGTGCCCAAGATCCCAAGAGGAGAAGGAATTGTGGTATGGCCATCTCCCCTGGGGAGGTGATTTCTCACTTTCTGTCTCTCTGTCTCTCTCTTTCTGGCGAGTGCACACACCCTATAGCAAAAAAAAAAAAAAAAAAAAAAAAAAAAAAAAAGGAAAAAAAAACTCTCGAAAATAAAAAAGGACTTTTTTTTCTCCCCAAATATCTGGCATTATTACCCACAGATTGAGTTTAATGTTCTGGACTGAACTTAAGAAAAGATATTTTCCAGGGCCAGCAGGTGGCATGGTGGTTAAGGCACTAGACTCCCATGTTGCCAACCACAGTTTAAGTCCCAAGCCTGGTGGCTTGCTTTCTCAATTTTTTTTTCTCTCTCTCCTCTGTCTCTTTCTGGTGAGCACATATAAACCCTGTAGCAATTTTTTTTTAAATTATTGTAATAGATAAAATTAAGTAATAATTCTTTAAAAATGGATATTTTACCATCTTCCAGGAGATTCTTTTTTTTTTAACATTTAAAAAAATCTTTTACTTATTTTTTTTACATTTTCACACAAACATTTACTTTACATATCAAAAAATTTTTGCTCATTCTTCATAGTTCTTGACAGTTAATAAAAAACTTTCAAAATTTCAAATAATAAACAACATTCAAAATTTAAAAAAACTAAATTTTAAAGATGATGTTTGAAACGTTTGTTATACTTTTGTGATTCTATAACAACAGAGACAGTATGGTTTTAAATATTTTTTTAAATTTTTATTTATTTATTTTTAATTTGACCAGAGAGGCACACAATGAGAGAGAGCAAGAGAGATGGAAAGAGTGAGAAAGCAAGCCACCAGGTCCCTTCCAGGAGATTCTATAGTGCAACTTACATCGAGAACCTTGCTCTGTGTTTTGTTGTTGACCAACTCCGCTGGGCAAACTGTACAAATAGGATGACAATAGATGTTTATGCTCAGCTCACCTGGGTTCCATGCCAGAGAGGACACCTCGTAAGTGACAGATCTTTTCCACAGAAACTTTGCTGGGAGAAGGTCATCTCAAATATGGAAGTCACATTGAGAATTAGAACAGCATTCTCACAGAGAGGACAGAAGTCTAGGAGTCTATAAAGGGAGATTTTCCAGGAAGTGGAAACTAGAATCAGCACCGTCTATCCTTCTACTGTGTCACTGTGCTCTTTTGTCCAGCCTTCTACTGAAATCAGATATAGAGGGGGGAGGCTCCCTCAGTGAGACTGCTGGGGCTCCACCATGGTGAGTCCGCCTCTACCTGCACTGAGGGGCATCTGTCCTGAGACACCATTCACAGCTTCTATGCACTTTAGCCCTCGACTATGTATATCTGATGTCTTTCAATTTCTGTTTCATGTTTAATGGCTATAAAGTCTGCTTTTTCTGAACTGTCTTGGAGGACAGGGAGTGTGTCATGTAGGAGATAGTAAATTAAATTTGAAAAACATTTGATATCCTGGCTATTATATTTTTAGGTCCTCTTGACTGCATATTGGTATCATTTTGGGAATGAAACTAAAACACTTATACCTAGATTCCAATCCCTGAGAATGTGATTTTCTTAAGCTAGGTTATATCATGAGTACCAGGACTTTTCAAAGATGCTCAGAAAATTCTAATGTATATCTAAAGTTGAGAATAAAATTTGAAAGAATAACAAAAAACTAGGCAAGGAAATGGTAACACTGGTATGTGCGGGAAAGAAAAATAATGGGATGGTTTGATTGACATTTGCTACATTATCGACATGAATTACTTCTAAAGAAAACATAGGAAAATGTCTTCATAACTTTCCAAGTGGAAAAAAAAGTGAAAAAAGTATAAATTTTATTTAATAAAAAATAAACTTCTGCACAGAAACACCTTTAGGAAAATTTGTAGGCAGGGGCTGGACACTGGCACAAAGTGCAATGCAATTCTCTGTGAGGAGGACCCACATGGTAAGCTCCAGGTCTGCATCAGGGTATTTCCCTGAGTATGCTGGATATACCTGAACCTGATTATCGGGAGTTGGCTGAAACCAGGGTGGATTGTAGCATCGAGACCCAGTTGTGGGTGCTGTTTTTTTTTTCTCTCTCTCTCAGTCTTTCTCTCTCTTGGTCTTTCTCATACATGGAAGAAATAAATTAGTTTTTAACAAATATTTATTTAATTTTATTTATTCATTCATTTATTTTAATTTGACAAGAGAGAGAAAGTGAGAAAGCAGCCACCAGGTCTGGGACTTGAACCGTGGCTGGCCGTGTGGGATTGTCCAGTGCCTTAATCACCATGCTACCTGCTGGTTCCTGAAATAAATTAGGTTTTTAAAAGAAGAAAAAATTGAGGCAAGATGGTGGGCTTGCTGTGCCGATCTGTCAAAGGCTGAAAAGTAGTTTGTTTAAAAGCAGATTTTAAAAGTAATTTTTCTTCGGATCAACTTTTTTTGTGCCACCTAAGAAGTCTATTGATACACCATGGCAGTAGCAGTGATAAAATGTGTGGTATCAAAGACAATTGTCTTGAAACATTTCCTTCCAACCCCTAATGGAGCTTTATACTGTGTTTGTCAAAAATTTGCATTTTTTTTTTTTCCAGATGACTATAACTGCAAAGTGGAGCTTGCTTTGACATCTGATGGCAGGATACTAGTATGCTACCACCTGTCTGTGGACATTCCATATGAACACACAAAGCCTATCCCTAGACCATATCCTGTGCATAATAATAAAGAAACACATAATCGAGTGCTGAAATCCAGGTTAAAAGAGAAACGCGGGGATCAGCAGGTGGCATGGTGGATAAGGCGCTGGACACTCCCACATGGCTGACCACAGTTTGAGACTAGAGCTGATGGCTTACTTTCTCACTTTCCCTCTCTCTCTCTGTGTCTCTCTCTGGTCAAATTTTAAAAAAAAATGAATGAATGAATAGAAAATTTTTAAAAAAGAAAGAAAAGTGAATACCTTGAGCAAGGACCCATGATAGAACAACTTAGTAAAATGTTCTTTATTACCAAGCACTGTTGGTATCCTCATGGACAGCATCACAGATGTTGTAAGAAACTGGACCCTCCAAAAGACAGATGACATCGAGGTTCTCAGAGGAATCAGAAATGTGTCTCATTTATCATGTAAGAAAATCCCATGTGGTATATTCACTAATAGGTTATGGAATAAAATAATAGTAATAAAATTTCTTTTCATATAATAAAAAGAAAAATTTGTAGCAAACCACATGGCGGAAGAAAATATTTACAAAATGTATCTGACAAAGTACTGCAATCTAGGATATACTAAGAACGCTTCAAACTCAATAATAAATCAACAACAAAAAAGCAATTTAAAAATGGTCCAAAGATTTGAGAGCTTTACAAAAGAGTACAAGCAAACGGTTAATAAGGGCATGAGAAAGCATTCAATACTGTTTGTCATTAGGGAAATCAAATCAGAACCACAATGAGATGCCACTTCATGTCTACCAGCATGGCTAAAATTAGAGACTGACAACACCAAATGTTGGTGAAGATGTAGAGCAACCAATGCTCTTATTCATTGTTGTTAGAAGGGGAAATGGTCCAAGGACATTGGAAAAGGTCTTACTATTTCTCATAAAATTAAATATACACCTAAGGTCCAACAATTCCACTCTTAGGATTTACCCAAGGAATCTGAAAATAAATGTTCCCCTAAAAGACATGTGCAAAAATGTAAGAGACTGATATATTTATGCAGAAAAATACTGTCCAACAATGAAAAGAAACCAATTTCTTCCTCTTTTTTCCCTCTCCTTCTTTCCTTTCCTCCTCCCTCTCTCCCTCCTCCTTTTCTTTCTTTTTTGTTAATTCCCAGAGGGTACGTGTGCTTGCCAGAGCGATGGGGGAGGAAGCATCCCTGAATGGAGCATGGACACACTACAATCCCTTCTTCTCCATTTCTCCGTCCTGTCAGGACTTTAGGCACACACATGCACACATGCCTGGTGTGTTTTTCAAGCTGCCTAGGCCAGAATTCAAACTGTGATTGGCCATGCTGGATCCTACTTCTTTAACCACCAGGCCACAGAACCACCCCCCAATTTCTGACATGCAACATGTGTTTTAAAAACACACAGAGTAATCCAACATTTCCACAGAAAACTATAACTGATAGGATTCCTCTTATATAAAATACTAACACAGGCAAAAACTGGTCTATGGCCAAAAAATCAGAAGGTTGGTGATACATAAGGATGTTGAGACAGAGTTGTGCTAGGGAGGAATATAAGGAAACTTTAGAATAATGTTTATGTTCTGTATCTTGATTCTTGATGGGAGTTTGGATCACATGTGTGTACACACTTAGAAGAACTTCTGAGTGATACATTGAAGTTTGTGCATTGCACTGTATTCAGATTTCATCTGAAATGAAAGAAATTATACATATTAAACTCTGATGAATAATACTGAAGTATGTGAAGAGAATATACTAGTATCTACAACTCACTTTGGAAGGCAAACAAAATAATTAGATGACTTACTGAGTAGATATAACAGTGGGTAGGGAACCAATATATGGTAAAGCAAGTGTGATAAAATGTTAATTGAAGAAACCAGGTAGTAACTGTAAAATTCTGCACATGGTAACATTCTCCTAATCTTTTTCTCAGTTTGAACATTTTAATAGAATATTGAGAACAACTGAAGATATTTAACAGACTGCCTATTACATGGAGTCCTGCTCCTGGAAAAACCATTAGAGTGTAACTGATATATAGAAAATCAGGATAGGCAAAGACGGCTCCTGGGTCCAGAAATGGGCTCCTTTGCTCTACTCTGACTTGGGCAATGAACTCAGGGACTGAGACAAAGCAAAGGACCAACTTTCTCTTGGATGCCACAAGGCCTATGCTCTCTCTAATGACCTACTGACAAGATGGCAACTTTAAATATACTTAGCAAATCTATTTTAGAAATCTAGAACAGTTGGGTTGTCCAACATTATTTGCTCTCTATCTATGAAGTGCCTACTGTGTGCTCCTCTCTGTGCTAAGATTTGAGGATAGTACAATGAACTGAATGAAAAAGACTTCTGCCCACTGGTATTATCATGGCTGAAACTTGGCCCCTCTTCTATCATTGTTTGCACCTAAGCAAACTTTCAGGTTCCTTTTATTAGCCATTTTGACATTTCTTAAATCTCCGAGTTGAAAAAACCCTTTCTAATGTTGGATCTGAATATCTCAACAGAAAGGGATTTTTTTTTTCTTATTTTATCCTTTCTGGAGTGAAACTTGACTCAAGAAGATCTCAAAGCCTGAAAATAGCTCAGCAAGAAATTGGATGCATGCCTAGTGACCTAGAGTCACCTTACATTCTCCTTAAGCAGAGGTGTGGGAGAGGGAGAAATCCGAGGCTGCCAAGCTCAACCCTCTGCCCCACTTACAACAAAGGTCACTCCCATTACTATTCCTTGCCCTGGCAACCCAGCCAGAAATCTTGCCCAAAGTTTAGACCAAGAACTTGGCATCAGAGGAGGTTCCTCGTCCCCTGGGTAGTCTGATATGACCTTGAATTCCATGTTGTAAATCCAATTGCTCCAGTTTTCCTTTTAACATACTGAAGGGAAAACAAACAAACAAAACCCCAAAACCCTACTTCAATATCTCTTTTCCCAAATCTTTCTGGTAGAATGTGTGCATGTTTGGAGCTACTCTATTAATATTATAAGTGATCTCAAATTGAATGAGTGATATATTCAACAAAAAGAAAAATATTGGTTTCGGTCACTAGAAAGGCTCTCCTACCGCGATTCAGCCTTCACTTAACTGAATAATTTTCTCTCTGCAAAGTCTGGACGGTCACCTATTTATCCCCTATTTGTATGCTTATAAATCCACAGCTCTGCCGACTTCTTGGCAAAGTGATTATTTCCAGTTTTTTGCCGCTTCTCCTCCTGACTAAAATATCTTTGCCTTTTCTCCCTCCCACCACCTCCCCAAAGTTTTTACCTCTCAGAAGTCTAAATATCTGTTTTCCTGCCCTAGAGTGCTATTTTCCAAGAGTTGGGTTCTTGGGAGATAATGATACGATGTAAGGAAATAAACGCATGGGTTTTTTTCTCTCTGGCGCCTGTGAAGGCGATTGGTGCTTTAGGACTTTTGTGAAGTGCCTTGAAAACAACAGGGCTAGTCAGATTCCAGCGACTTCCCTTCCGAAGGCTGAGCATGTCTGGGCAATGGCTATGTAATTTGGATGGACTCATCACTGATGAAGCAGAGTTGGCTCAGCTAGGGAGCACTCATTGCTCTTTTTAAACTCCACGGCACCAAGGATGAAGTCACCTTTCTTCTTTTAAAACTAAACAGATTTTTCCTGTAAGTCCCTGTCTCTTCTATTAGAACTTAGTATTTTTTTCATTGCCGGTCATCAGGACCTTTTTTCAGGTAAGCAAACTATTATTCAACTTCAAAGGAAGCTTGATTTGAGGGGGACTTTGGACAAGACCTCTGGGTAGAGTTGGAAATAGATCAAGAGATACTCAATTGGCTGAGGAACCTGGCTGGTTCCATGGGAGCTGATTCTGCCAGGTGGGGTGGCAGACCCTGGCTGGGTGGACTCAGCTCTGAGCTGCAGTGGTGGGCTCTCACAGTGGGCCTGGAAATCTAATCTGGGCTGGACTAGGGGTGTGTTGGAGTAGTTGTATCACAAGCACATTATTGAAGCAGCTGTCTCTTTTGGGCTGGGGCCATCCATACTCTGGGTGCCTTCCTGAGGATTGGCTTTGTGTTTGGGTAGACCCATAGAGGGTCTCCTAATTACAGTGGGTGTTCAGAAAAGCAGCAGCTTTCGGGAGAGCCTTGATTTGCTCTTCAACTGGCTTGAATGCTCCCTTTCTTTCTCAGGAGTGTGGGAAGAGACAAAGAGGCCTAGGACCCCTGTCCTGACACGCAGTTACCTTGTATAAACAATGGCTTTGCTGCCGTGTGTGGAGCAGAAGTGTGCAAACACATCTTAGTGCCTGTCCGTACGAGTTTTCCTGAGACAGTGAGCATGAGGATTTTGTGTGTGTGTGAAGACAGACTCTGTGATCCTAGAGACCACAAAAATCTCCCTGGAACACTTCATGAGTTACGTGAGTCACTGTCACTGATTGAATAAAACAACTCTTAGTAGCTTTAGAAGGCTCAATAAAGACATCTTGGTTATGACAGAGGCGCCTGCAGGATGATAAATGACTGTTAGAGTTGAATCACTATCAAGTGAAAATGTTAATTGCAGAGCCCTTTATTTCTTGACCGAGTACCTTGCCATACAAGGGGACTTCAAAATTCATGAAAGAATGGCATTAAAGTACAAGCTTATTTTGGTGCAATAAATTTTGAAATTCATGCATGATTTTTTTCATAATATCCATTTCCTGTGAACTTTTTGAAGACCTTTTGTATATAGTTTGGGGCACAGTCATCTATAAACTATGCAGGGAGCAAAGAATTTTATGTAGATAAGAGGTATTTACTTTATTTTAAATGCAACTCTATACTGTTTCCCAGTGCCTATTTGCCGCTTACCTCAAACTCACCATGTCCAGAATTCATCCTCACCTGAAATCTGCTCTCCTCTCCGCGTCCCCTCAGCTCAGTGAAAAATATCTGGTTGTCTATGACAGATTTCTGGATTTTACCCTTGACTTTTTCCCCCTTCCTCACATTGTGACATTTAGTTTTGGCAACAAATCCTACAGATTCAAACTCTACATCATCTCTCAAATCTCTCCAGTTCTCTAACCTCCATGGATAATATCTTAGGTTAAGCCCTTATCATCTCCTTCCAAGAAGGAGATGAAACCTCTCATCTGGGATACCTCTCTCTAGTTTTATTTCCCCAGCAATAGCCAGAGTGATCATTCTAAAATGATTCAAAGCCTACACAATAGGGCCAGTAGATGATACAGTGATTACGGCGCTGGACTTCCATATGGCTGACTGCAGTCTGAGTCTCCGGCCTGGCAGCTTGCTTTCTCACTTCCTCTCTCTCTCTCTCTCTCTCTCTCTCTCTCTCTCTCTCTCTCTCTCTCTCGCTCTGTGTCTCTCTCTGATGAGCACACATGCCCTACAGCAAATTAAAATAATAATAATAATGAATAAAATTAAATAAATAATTATTTTGAAAATCTGAACAATTACCAGTCTGTTGATATTTTAATAGCCCTCAGGGTTTTTCACACTTCTCCAACTCACTTATACCCTCTGACTGAGTTATGACAAAAACTAGCTTTCTAGCTGGTTTTCCTGCTACCATTCTCACGCCTCTCTTAATATAACACCCTTTAAACTTCTTGGATTCTCAAGCTTTTACTGGATACTTTTACCACAGCAGAACTTGGGACACTTATTATCCTATCTGGTGTTCAGAAGCATAGTATTCTTATGACTCTTGTAAACACTGCAGAGAGAGAGGCCAAGAGAATGGGAGAAGATGGGGGAAGTAGCTTGCATGGGAAGAGAGCCTGAAGAGTGCATCAAGGCCAGACCTTGGAACCATGCAGGTTTTCACTGGCGTCCTAGCTCCTTTACTTCCTAGCGTGATTTTGACCAAATAGCTAGATCTTCTGAGACTAATTTTCCCCAGTTGTGAAATGGAAATAATAATACCTCTTCACCAAGTTAATGGAAGAAATAAATTTATAAAAGTCTCTGAAACGTAGCAGTGAAGAACTTTTCAGTTCCTATCCTTTTCTCTTAAGGCTTATAATCTCTACCCATCACATATCTTATAAGCATTCAAGCGTATGTGTATCTGCATTTGACATGGTAGGAAGGAGGGGTGGAAAGCAAGAACTCTGAGAACTCTCTTAAGGAACTTGTTTACTGAGAGAGATAAAGCCAATCTAAATAGCTTAAACACATCTATAAAGCAAGCAATTTGTGATTAGGATATGTACAGTACCAATTGAGTACATAGCAGGAAGGGCCTGAGTAAACAGATCTCTGAATACCTGTGAACAGAGTGTAAGTAGATCTATATTGAACAATTTTAGATTAAGGCTTCTCAAAGATCTAAAAGTCCTTGGCCTCTCTAAAGTTAAAGTTCTAAGAAAGGCTTTTTACTTTTAGAGTGGCTTAAGGACATATAGATTAGTGTTTAAAGTGACTTTATTCATTCATCAAGCATTTATTAAGTGCCTGCTCTATGCTGGCACTCAATAAATATATACTATACAAATACTCTGTTACTCTTCTCATAGGAAATCAATGTTAATTTTCCTCTTTTTTTTTATTTTAAGTTTTTGCTATAGGTTCATGCACTCCCCACAGAGAGATAGACAGATCGAGAGACAAGGAGAGAGAGAAGCGAGAAATCACTCCCAAGGGGGATAGCCATGCCACAATCCTTCCTCCAGTCTCCTCTGTTAATGTGTCTATGAAATCACCCTCCGTATCCCCTCCTTCCCACTCCTTGTTATCCGTCCCCTCTTATACTGTCTCTGGTATCTACAATTGTCCTCCTTTCCATTGTACCTTCCCATCTTTTAGTTCCTGTCATAGGGTGCAGACATTTAGTATATATTGAGCAGGGACATACAATGTTTCTTTTTCATAAACTGACTTGTTTCACTTAGCATTAAATCTTCCATATTCATCCACTTGGTATCAAATATCAGTGTCTTACTGCTTTTTATGGCTGAGTAGTATTCCATAGTGTTTAATGCACATTTTTTCAATCCACTCATCTGTTTTTGGGCATTTGGACTGACTCTATGTGTTAGCCTGTGTGAATAATGCTGTAATAAACATGGATGTGCAAGTGTTTTTCTGACTATTTTCCTATCCTTTGGGTAAATACCTAGGAGTGGGATTACTATGTCATATGGTAGTTTTATCTGTATGTTTCCAAGAAACCTTTTTATTGTTCTCCATAGGGACTGTACTAATTTACATTCCCACCAACCACATGCGAGAGTTTCCTTTTCACCACAGCATTGCCAGCACTTGTTATTCTTAATTTTTTAAATCTTAGCCATTCTGACTGGGGTGGTTAGGTGATATCTCACTGTGGTTATGATTTGCATTTCCCTTGCAGTAAGAGATATTGAGCATGTTTTCATGTGCTTTTAAGTCGTTTGTATGTCTTCCAGACAAATGTTTGTATGTCTGTTTGGATCATTTGCCCATTTTTTAATTGGATTGTTTATTATTTGCAGGTAAGCAGCTTGAGTTCCCTATATATTCTGGTTATCAGTCCCTTATCTAAGGCATAGTTTGCAAATATATTCTCCCATTCTGAGGGCTGCTCTTCACTCTAATGTTCTGTTTTTGTTTTGCTGTTGAGAAGCATTTTAGCCTGATGTAGTCCCACTTGTCTATTTTGGGGATTATTGCCTGTACTTTTGCCTGTATTTTGAGGGTCTTATTTAAGAAATCTTTGCCTACTCCAATGTCTCCAAGAGGTTTCCCTGTGTTTTCCATCAGACTTTTATAGTTTGAGATTTTATGTTTAGGTCTTTGATCCATTTTGAGTTGATTTTTGTTTAGAGACATTCTTATGGTATAGATATTAATCTTTTTTTATGTGTTGTAAATAGTTCCTTCTGTTCTCTCACTTTTATTTTTATTTTGCTTTTCTTTATTCTTTCTTTGGTAAAGAAGTTTTAAATTTGAAGTAGTCCAATCTGTCTATATTTTATGAGCTCTAGATTTAATGTTATATTTAGTGGAATTTTTCCCACTTAAGAATCGTAAGTGATTTTCTCTAACATGCTTAGAGATTTGATTCTATTGTGTAGATTTTTATTCATCTCTAAGTAATTTTTAAATGTATGTGAACTAGGAGCCTACTTAAAAAGTGAATAGCCAATTAAGGATTCCAATATTATTTATTAAGTAGTCTGACCTTTCACCAATGGTTTGAAATGCCATTTGGTTTTTGATATACCAAATAAATTTCATTGATTGTTTCTTGATTTTTGACTTTCATTCTAAAAATTAATTTGTCTAATTCAGCAAAAAGATTATATTGTTTTCATTCTTTTAGTTTTATAGTTTGTCTTATTATCAGGGAAAATAAGTAATCAAACTTGACCATTGTTTTACTTCATCAAAAATTTTGGGACTGGAGAGTGGCATGTTGGTTAAGGGCACTGGACTCCCACATGGCCGACTGTGGTTCAAGTCCTGGACCTGGTGGCTCGCTTTCTTACTTTCCCTCTGTCTCGCTCTGTCCCTTTCTGGTCTAATTAAAAAATAAGTAACTGGGCGCGTGTGCGTGCATGCCCAAGATCCCGAGAGGAGAATGGAGGAGAAGGGATTGTGGCGTGACCATCCCCTCTGGGGGGTGATTTCTCGCTTTCTGTCTCTATGTCTCTCTCTGTCTACCTGGCGAGTGCATGCGCCCTATAGTGAAAACCTCTCCAAAAAATAAAAATAAAAAATAAGTAAGTAAAGGGACCAGCAGTTAGCGTAATGGCTGTTTCGCTGGACTCCCACGTAGTTGACCGCAGTTCAAGTCTTGGACTTGGTGGCTTAAACTCATGCCTGGCGCATGTGTGTGCGTGCCCAAGATCCCAAGAGGAGAATGGAGGAAAACCGATTGCGGCATGGCCATCCCCCCGGGGGGTGATTTCTCACTTTCTGTCTCTTTCTCTCTCTGTCTTCCTGGCGAGTGTACACGCCCTATAGCAAAAACCTCTCTCTCAAAAAAAAAAAAAAGTAAGTAAATTAAGTTAAATAAAATAATGCCTTAAAAAAATTCTAAAAAATAATTTCTTGGCTAATAATCAAGATATATTAGTAAGTGAAAGAAATCAGCCATGGAGGTTAAAAATGTGTGTGTATATTTATATTTATATACATACATGTACATAAATGTATATGTGCATAAGCATAGACGATTTATGGAAGGGCACTGTGGGAGGCTGTGCAGGAGCAAGTCTGCCGAGGTTTCTCAGAGAGCAAACAATTGCCATGATTGGCCACTAGAATCCCTCAGATTTGCATATCTGGCACCTCATGATTGGTCCAAAAGCAACCAATCGTAACCCACCGTTTACAACCAATCACGGCCCACCATTTACAACCAATCACGGCCCACCATTTGCAACCAATCATAACCCACCTTTGCGATCCACCAATGTGTATATAAGCACCATGCCTGGCCCACAATAGCCAGACGACCAGGAAGACAGCGAAGACAACACAGACGACCAGGAAGACAGCGAAGACAACACAAACGACCAGGAAGACAACAAAGACAACACAGAAGACCAGGAAGACGACGATCCTGGAGAGCCTGCAGAGCTGAAACACCGCACAGTCTCCAGACGACCCTGAAGAGCTGTAACACTACATCGTCTCCAGACGAGCCTGAAGAGCTGTGACACCGCGTCGTCTCCGTGCTGCTCACAACAGACGACGCGACCCTAAAGAGTTGTAACGCTGCGTCGTCTCCGTGCTGTACCGTGCTGCCCACAATAAACAGACGACACTGTGTCGTCTCCGAGCTGTGACACTGTGCCGCTTGTTCCGGCTCTCACTCCTTCCCTCAGGAAACCTGTTCGACTGTCCCACCGGGTCGGGACACGTGGCGCCCGAACCAGGTCGGGACAAGTGGCGCTCGAACAAGGGACCTGAGTACGAAGGACCCAGTGAAGAGCACCCGAGGAGGGGACGGCAGAGAATCGTCCCGAGATAGGACAGCAGAGAATCATCCGAGGAGGGGACGGCAGAGAATCGTCCCGAGATAGGACGGCAGAGAATCGTCCGAGGAGGGGCCGGCAGAGAATCGTCCGAGGAGGGGACGGCAGAGAATCGTCCCGAGATAGGACGGCAGAGAATCGTCCGAGGAGGGGACGGCAGAGAATCGTCCCGAGATAGGACGGCAGAGAATTGTCCGAGGAGGGGACGGCAGAGAATCGTCCCGGTGAGTAACAAAGATTGCTTACTTATAAGTAATAAAGGTAATAATGGGACAAGTAATAAGGGTAATAATGGGACAAGAGCTTAGCCAGCACGGACAAGAGCTTAGTCAGCACGAACAAGAGCTTAGTCAGCAGAAATTATTTGTTCAGGGCTTGAAAGAAGCCCTCAAGACACGGGGAGTTAAGATTAAGATTAAGCAGTTGCTCTCCTTTTTTGATTTCTTAAAAGAAGTTTGCCCATGGTTCCCTCAAGAAGGAACCATAGATGAGAAAATGTGGAAAAGAGTACGGGACGCTTTAAAAGATTATTATACCACATTCGGCCCAGAAAAAGTTCCCGTGACTACTTTTTTGTACTGGAACTTAATAGACGAAATTCTCAGGCTCCACACCAGTGAACCAAAAATTGCCGCTATGGTCACTAAGGGAGAGCAGATCATGCAAAATGATCAACTCCAGGAGGAGGCTATAGCTGCCTCAGATCTAACCAAGGATTCTAAAATTGAAAAAGAACAGGGAGAGGATCTTATTTCCCTAGATAGTGAAGAAGAAGTTAAAAGCCCTGAAGGTGAGACAAAACCCAAAATATCCAAAAAACTAAAAAATAAAAACAACCTTAAGTCTCTACAAGAGCCAAAGAAAAATGAGTCAAAAACTGGGTCAGTTTTTTGGACAATGTGCTGCTGTTTATCGTATTTCTATATGGTCTCTGCTTGGGGTGGTTATGTGTTTATCATCAACCTTATTCCACTGCATGTGTTTATGTTGTTACTGATGCAGAGATATAGCAAAAGAGTCTACATAGCATATAGCATTTTCTACATTGTGGGTTTAATATTATCCATGCAGATACCTTTTGTATCACAATTCGAGAAACTAAAAACCAATACAGACAAACAAACAAAACTAGTTCAGGGATCACATATGACAGACTTTGAGACATTCCCTGTTATGGAAACTATAGATCCCCAAGGACAGGTTTGGCGCCGTCACAGTAGGTTTATGGTAAAAGAGATTAAGGCGGCAGTTGCCCAATACGGAGCTACTGCTCCATATACCTTAGATATAGTTGAAGCTATCACCAAGGGCTGGCTCATACCATCTGATTGGCAAACGTTAGCCCGAGCTATCCTTCTTAAATTTCAAAACTCTCAGCCTTTATGTTCCCCTAACTGCAGCTACAGCTGCTGGCTCCACTGGCTTGGGTTATTACACCAAGTCACTGAGTGTCTTATCTCAGACCAACTAGATTCCCCGGCTGAGGTGGTTCTTCAAAATAGACGAGGTTTAAATCTCCTCCTGGCAGAACAGGGAGGTCTCTGTCTTGCTTTACAGGAACGCTGCTTTTACGCCAACAAGTCCGGCATCGTTCGTGACAACATACATCAACTTCAACAATCTCTCCAACAACGTAGAATGGTCTGCCTGGAACAGTCTCCTCCCTTTCCCGCTCCCCCTCCTTGGCCCATTCATTGGTTTTTTAATTGTTTGCTTACTGGGACCTGTTATATTTAATAGGCGCATGTCATTCCTGAAACAACAAATTGACTCACTTATGGAAGACCAACACCCTTATACTGGTCTCGCCTGAGGCGCTGAATCGGTTAGCCAAAGACGGGTAAGAGAGTCTGATGAACCCAATAACTCTTCAGTCCTTCCACCTAAGACAGGAGGCCCATCATAGCTATGGGACTCTCCAATGATGGGTAAGAATGTACTTATGGTTCTATAAACGACTCCAACCTAAGACAGGCACGATTCCCCCAGGCCTTCACCTCATCTCTCAAAACAGAGAAGGGGGATATGTGGGAGGCTGCGCAGGAGCAAGTCTGCCGAGGTTTCTCAGAAAGCAAACAATTGCCATGATTGGCCACTAGAATCCCTCAGATTTGCATATCTGGCACCTCATGATTGGTCCAAAAGCAACCAATCGTAACCCACCGTTTACAACCAATCACGGCCCACCGTTTACAACCAATCACGGCCCACCATTTGCAACCAATCATAACCCACCTTTGCGATCCACCAATGTGTATATAAGCACCATGCCTGGCCCACAATAGCCAGACGACCAGGAAGACAGCGAAGACAACACAGACGACCAGGAAGACAGCGAAGACAACACAGACGACCAGGAAGACAACAAAGACAACACAGAAGACCAGGAAGACGACGATCCTGGAGAGCCTGCAGAGCTGAAACACCGCACAGTCTCCAGACGACCCTGAAGAGTTGTAACACTACATCGTCTCCAGACGAGCCTGAAGAGCTGTGACACCGCGTCGTCTCCGTGCTGCTCACAACAAGACGACGCGACCCTAAAGAGTTGTAACGCTGCGTTGTCTCTGTGCTGTACCGTGCTGCCCACAATAAACAGACGACACTGTGTCGTCTCCGAGCTGTGACACTGTGCCGCTTGTTCCGGCTCTCACTCCTTCCCTCAGGAAACCTGTTCGACTGTCCCACCGGGTCGGGACACGTGGCGCCCGAACCAGGTCGGGACAGGGCACACAGGAAATTATAATAGAGTCACTTTTAAAACTGTTTTATTATTATATTAGTAGAGTTTTATTAATAGAGCTGTATGCCAGCTATTACTAACTTAAGTGGGACTATTATTGATGAGTGAGGCTTTTTATCTCACTATTTATGTATGTGTTTTAAAAATGGATATGCATTTTACTCATAATTAAAAACACAATCTGATTTCCTCTGCCAGAAACCAAAACTGTATGAGGGCATATCCTGTATATCAGAGTTTCTCAATTGTGGCTTCACATTAGAATTATGTAGGAAGCTTTTAAGAAATATGGGTGCTCAGGGACTTGCCCCCAGGGAGTCTGATTTCATAGTTTGGGGGAGGGCTCAGGCATCAACATATTCTAAAAGTTTCCTAGATTCTAATGAGTAGACATGGCTGAGAACTACTGCTATCTATGATACGAGGCATGAAAGGGTCCCAGAAGGCCACTGTGGTGCAGAGTAAAATTACTTGGGGATGTAATACGAAGTAATTCATGACTTCTCTATCAGGCTAAGTGTTGGCATGAGACAGTGCGAGCAAGCACAGGGGAGACAAGAGAAAGAACTCTGCTTGAATGTATGAATGTTATGTCCCTCTCTGTGCTAGGCCCTTTTTATTGACAGGTATATTCAGAGTTTCCCTCAGCATATACAGGATTCTCTCATAACCATTAGAGATATGGGAATCTCATGGAAAACCAGGAACAGCAAAATGGCTGCCCCCTCAGGAGCCTGAATTCTGATTGGTATTGGAAGGTTCCAACAGGGCTCCATGATGAGACTCCCTAAGAGGTTTTCAAGCTTCTTTCATCTGGGGAGCCATTTTGTTAAAATGAAATGGCTTTTGGAAACCTGATCTGGAAAATAGATTGAAGAGGAACTGTTCAGACCCACTTTTCTCTTCCACCTAAAAACTTTATTGAAGGGACCTAAGGAGTGACTGGAAACCCAACATTGTAGCTTTCTCCTTCTCTGCTTCATTTTGTGTGTCTTCTAATGCTTCCCTCATCAGCTCACTGATTCTGCTTCTTATTTCTGACATAGAATTTGACTGGCCTAGCTATTTTGCAATGGTCTGATCCTGGTGGACCAGGATTTTCTAAGCCAGGTGACTGCATAGCTATCACTGGTCCATGGGGTCATGTGTTCATCCTGTTAGCTGAGGTGAGGGTGGGGAGCAGAAGAATGTGGGGTACCTAAATCTGCCTTGGGGGGGCTGGCAGGTGGTATAGTGAGTAAGGACACTGGATTCCCACATGGCCAACCATGGTGGAGTCCTGGACCTGGTGGTTTTCTCTCTCTCTCTCTCACTTTCTCTCTCTCTCTCTCTCTCTCTCCCCTCCTCTCTGGTCAAATTTAAATAAATAAAAGTTAAATTTTAAAAAAAAGTCTGCCTTGGGATTGAAGGGGGAGAGTGTGGGTCAAGCAGTTTCCCCTAGAATTGAGGATAGATAGAACATGCTCCACAGTTTACCTGTCCAAGCCAAGCCGTAAGTCAACCCTCATTAAATGTTGAATTCAAGAGTGAATTTCAATGGGGTATGAAACTGCTTAAATCCCAGTAAAAGTGCTGAGGGGAAACCTATCACAAATATTTAGAGGTTCCTTCATCCTAAACATCTCCAAAGATCTTTACTGACTAACAGTCTAGGCTTTTGAAAGGTTTTAACACCTGAGAGGTCAAGAGAATGACATTCCTTTCCCCTTGGGATGAGATCTGTGCCATGTGCTATTGAGCACTAGAAATGTGGGTAGTCCAAGTTGACATGTGGAGTAAATGAAAATATATGCTAACTTTCAAAGACTTGGTATGAAAAAAAATTAAACTTTATACTAATAATCTCTTTTATTGATTACATGGTGAACTGCTACTTTGACTCCAGTGGATTAAATAAAATGTATTATTAAAATGAATTCTACTTACATTACTTTTTTTAAAAAAAAATGTGGTGTTATAGATTGAATGTTTCTGTTCCCTCATATTCATATGTTGAAGTTGTATCCCTCAATGCCATGAAATTTAGAGGCTGGGTCTTTGGGAGATAATTCAGTTTAGATGAGCTCTTGAGGGTTGGACCTTCATAATAGAATTTGTGCCATTATAAGAAGAGAGATTGACTCTCTTTCCACCATGGAAGAAGCTGGCCCTCTGCAATCCCAAAAGAGAGCCCTCAATGGGGAACAGATTCAGCCAGTGCCTTGATACACAGATTTACCAGCAACCAGAGCTGTGAGAAATAAATGGCTTTTGTTTAAGTCCCCCAGTCTGGTATTTAGTTAGAGCAGCCTGGGCTGGCTAGGACATGCAGCTATTAGAAATTTTTTAATTAGATGTGTGGTACATATTGTCTTTCTTATGGTTAGTGGATTAGATAGCAACTCTGATATTTTCCTTTGCTCGGGTATAGCTGTTAAGACCTGTGTACAAGCAACAGCTTTTTGCTGTGGTGTCCACATCAATAGCTTATTTTTAGTTCCTAATCAGAGCTGTAACAGTTTATCTTACTCTTACTCTTTGTCTTTTGCCTTGTAGACTTCATTCAGCCTGATTCCTGTTCTCAGATAGTACCACTTAATTCCCTTCCATGGTTTCTCAACATCCTGCACCCAGTTGGTGTTTACAACCCTGCCTCAGCACATTCTTGCAGAACTCTCTCTCTTCATCGCAATTGCTCTTTCCTGAGCAGTCGTTCCCCTCCCTTTCTAGAACTGGCACACAGCCCTGCACTCACATTTGCACTCTTATGCATTTTTTACATATCTTTTTCCAGAGAAGTGTGCTCTATCCAGAAGCTCTTCCTTTGAGATAAGTGACTACTTCCTAAATTCTTCCCACAGTTTGTTCTGTTTCCCTGTGGAATGAAGTTTGCAGATGAGTCTAAGTCATTTCCAGAAGTGTATCTACTTCTAATGTTAATCATCATCATCATAACAACTACTATTGTCATTTACTGAATTTTTATTATTGGTCAGGATTGCAACTAGGTCTGCTACAGATGTTTTTCATTTACTCCGTTCAATAACCCGACAAAGCATGTGCTAAGATCCCCTGTTACGCATGGGAAGAATTAGGCTCGGTGACATATTTCTTGCTCGCAGATCATTGTGAATCTGAGACTTAAATCTAGGTCTACCCCTAAAGTCCTAGCTTTCAGCCACTACATTTATACTGTCTTCCACTTACTATGTCACCTCCCAAGTTGGGCAACTAAGTTGGAATTCAATGATGCCTATAGCAAGTGTTATTTATAAGCAAATATGCTGAAATAATGACCATGCTATACATTTATAGACTGTTTTGATGATTCTCCAGTTGACATTTGATTGTCATAAACTTCTATTAAAAAGGGGAGAATGGCATTATCAGCCCTGTTGAATGCACTAGAAAAACTGAACTCTAATAAGATAAGTGATCTGTCCCGGGGCACTACATCAAGAAAAGACCCCAAGTGAGGCAAGAACCCAGCTATCTTGAAATACTTCTTTTTCTTTATTCATCAGTGTCTACTTGGACATTGCTTCCCAGATGGCAGAATTTGGTGACAAATCTTTCATTATGATTGCTGATTTAGCCTGTAATATGTGTGGAGTTTTCAGATATAGATTCACTTGAGTTTCTCAGCTGTGGTCATGTCAGTGCCCTTTATCCAAAAAGCATTACCTGAGCGTGAGTCTGGCCTGGCGTGCTAATGGTGGGAATGGAAGGACGGATAAAATGGAGCTTTAATTTGAAGAGACCACCTTCGAATGGAGAAGACAATCATCTTGAAAAGAGAATATTATCATCCAGTGGAAAATCGTTGTCCTAATGGCATATAAAAAGTAAAAGAAAGTCTAAGAGAGAAGGAAACAAGACTATATGAAAGTTTCAGGGTGGGGGAATTCTGGGTTTGATCTCAGTGGGCTGACTTTAGAGATGAAAAGTCTGAGTCACTGAGAGCTCTGCAAAGGACCTCATAATTTTTTAACTTTACTAGATTTCCTAAAAATATGCTTGTTGCCACTGCTCCTTAGAGAGTGGTAGCATAAATTATTTACTGGAATGCTTGAAATATTAACATCAATAAACTCCACAGTAGTTTCACAAATACTCTGCCCAGTTGGATAGGCCAATTTGAAATAATGGTTTTTGATTTACTCAAATTTTCCAGTTCTATAATGCTGGTAAAAATTCTTGGAAACAAATAAAAAGTCCAGAGTAATCATCTCAACTCTCTAAACATCAGTCATTTCAGAGACGGACTCTATGTCTCTAGTGTGTCATGGCCTTTGATTCACGTAAAGAAGTATTATTTTCTCACTGTGGATAGAGTGTTCTCATCTTCCAAACAAGTATAAGGTTCCTATAACATGCCACTGAAGTCACTTGACAATCAAGGGTCCAGAGAGAGTCTATGATGTGTTTGGAATATTTGGAGCTAGAAGGAGAAGAACCATTCAGGTTTAGCAATGGAAACTTCTCAAAGCCAAGCTCTTGGGATATTCCAAGAGGAGTCTGTCCTCCAGTTTACTATGATTTTCAAGGTCATCTGTGATTGGGTTTTTCAGGTTAGGCATAGGTTTTAGATAATGGAGATCTTAGCTAGGTATTTCTGGTTGAGAAGCATGATTCCACATATGACTTTTTCCCTCTCATGCTTCATTGAATTGGTTAGTTTTTCTTCTGGGTGTGACCAGAGAGAGTTACACCTTTTACGTGTAATCAAACGGAGCATTCCTTTTGATTCCTGACTCACTGAAGAGAAAGTTCAGATCTTCAAGACTTGGAGAACATCAGAATTCAAGTAGAATCTTGATATACTTGAAAGAGCAACTCACCTTCAAAAACAGACTGGGAAGCACAGAACACCCTGGAACAGCTGCTGTTCCTGGAACAACTCAGCAGCACAGAGAATTATTGGTGAAGATCAATATTTTATTGAGACTCTGAAAGTGAATTCCTTGACAGAGGTGCTCACAAATGTAAAGGACACAGGGGGTGGAAGTGAGTTTCTTATCATTGGTGGTATGTAAGTATAGACTGCATAGGCTGGGGACTTATGACTTGGCAAATGTTGGACAGGAGGTCCTAAGATACCGCCAACTTCCAGATTTTATTGTTTACAGGTCCTTGGTTTACCCTGTGCATGCCTCCATGCTTATACTGCTCACATTGTTCTGTAATATGTCCAGATATTTGTCTTTCCCACAAGACTGGAAACTTTAAAGGAAGGGACAATATACTGATACATCCTTTTCTATACAAAGCATCTGGATAGTGACTAGCACAGAGGAAACATCAGATAACTATATATCAAGTGAATTAATTCATTTTGTGCATATCTATATATAAGTATAATATATAATGTGTTATCAGCAAATGGACTCACTTGCTAGGATGGTGTTCATGTCACTTAGAACCAGTGGTTGCTTGAATACCTGTGCGATGGAATATGCCTCTGATTTCCCCAAATAAAGCACTTTTAATTAATCCCTTCTCTACAGATGGACCATATAAAGGCAGTTAAGGCAGAGTCAAAGCATAGCCAGTATAACTTATAAAGGTGAGAATGAGGCCAGAAAACAGAGGCAGATAGGGTGTGGTTTGATGGTTGAGAAATTACCAAAGAAGCAGAGGAGGAGAGTGAGATTGCAAACAGAGTAATTTTCAAAGGGACATATTAAATTGAGATACGCGTGTGCCAAACACCATTATTCACTCACATATTCATTCATTCAATATATCTGTATTGAGTGCTTGCCTTGTAACAGCCTCTGTGCAAAGGCAAATTATTTTTAAAAATCGAAAATAAGATAAAATACATAATTCTTTTTAAAAAAAATACTACTGCAACTAAAGTGAGGATAATGGATTGAAAGACCAGAGACCTAACCCACTGAAACAGTTGCAGTATCTTAGTGGCAGATGATGGTGCCACAATAAAGGTGAGGCAATGAAAATGGAAGCAGATGGACTCTCAAGACATTTGAGAGCTAGCATGGACAAAGATAAGGATGGCCTAGTTTTTAACTTGGGCAGCTGGGTGGATGGTTCTCTCTTAAGAGAGGAGGATGTGTTAAGTTCAGGAGAGCTCTGGTCATGGGCGGGAAGACAAGCCAAACCCCTTAAGTCCAAAGGTCCATTCTGTTGGCCTGTCTCATACCACTCTATCATAGCAGACATGTCTCCCTTGGGAGCTTACTGAAATTTAACATCCAGCCAGAGTCCTCACCCATATTAGTCATGATCATTTATTCACCCATCTAATCAAACAATATTTATTAAATGCCAATTATGTATTCATCGTATCCCAGTGTGCCATAGACCCCAAGTGTCCATCTATGCAAGTGGCTTAGTTCTAAAATAGTGATTCTCAAAGAGAGAATTACAACTGTAGGTTTTCAACAGTCTTTCCTGCTCACCCCACCCCTCTTATCACTCATATTACCATCAGAGCTGCCGTGTGCTTCTTTAGAAGAAAGTGTTTTCTAACTTCCTGTTTCTATGGTTCGACTATTTTTTCCCCATTAAATTCTCACGATTGCATTAAATTTTAGTTTCTTCTTCATGGGCTTAATCGTTTAATAGAGTTTTATAAAGAACCCTGAATAAGTCATTTTTTAGGTTAGAGGCTCCAGAAATTATTTTCGAGGCTCCAGAGTTTCATGAGAAACTCTGGGACTTCCTGAGATTCAAGGGATGGTATTGGAGTTTCAGTAACTGATGTGATTGATAAAGTCTTCCTCATAATACTTGGGTTTGATGCAATTTCATTTTCCATTTGTTGCTTGGCTTTCCCAAGCTGAGGTGTGAAATTCAAGCACCAGAAAAACCAGCAAGTTGAAGTTGATGAAACACCATGAAGCTATGTATTCAATAGTTCAGATTAATAAAATAAAACATGTGGGCGTGAGAGCCTGAGCTCACACATCAAGAAGATTTCATCTTGCAAATCTATTTCTTGGGGACCAGGGAATGCCTAGACTTTGGACCAAAATTCCTTATTCCAGGGATAAGGAATCTGCTTTGAAAACCACTCTCCAATTAATCAGTAAAGCCTATATTTGTCAAGCAAATCTCTTGAAATCTCACGTCTCAAAGATACTGTAAGGATTAATGAAACAATGTTGAATTACCAGTCTACTGTAAATAAATATTACTTTTAAAGGATATAGTAATATTGCCTGCCATTTCATAATCAGTGAAGATATGAAATACTGGATGTTCCGTTCCTTAGATTGAATGATGATACTGGTGCCGTCATGGCCCAGGATTAGATTGCCACTCTAGACATGCTTTTAGTTTCACACAGAGAACATGTTTTGTTCCAATGACAAATGACTTCTAACCCTAAACTGTCACCTCACATGTGCTGAGGCTGATGTCTCACTTTGCTAATGGATAAAAATATGCAGTGTTCTTGGTCCACTCACATGGGTGGGCAGGTTGCCTTTGTATTTAAAGACATAATATTATAGTTACAGGTCTTGGAAGTCTGACAAATCCTTGACAAGATCTAGCTCTAATTTCTTCACTATAAGTTGAAAAAATTAAGCCAGAGAAAGTAAGTGGTTTTCCTGTTAGTGCCAGAATCGGGCTAAAATTTGGATTTATTGGTGAATTCAGTATTCTCACTGGTGCATTATGCTATATCCACTCTGGTCTAGGATTCCCTTTTTCATCCTTTTGGGTACTCGGGTTGAACACAAATCCCCAGTGAGCCAGTACAGTCTTTCGCATCTCCTGTTTTGTTAGAGATGTTTGTTTGTTGGAACTCTCATGAGTACCATACTCCTCTAGGCAGATAGCCGACAAGCAATGAGTCAACCCACCATGTCTGCAGTCCAGCAGGCAGTACAGAACCTGCAGGATGACTTTGAACAGCATTCTAGAGAACAAATCAAACCAACTGGTATGATTTTAGCAAATGCTAGTCAGTGCCTGTCCTAATTAGGCTGACAGGACTTCTGCCATGGTGGACAGCCCTCTCAATGCATTCAAAGATGTGAATCAGTCATGTTCAATCACTCAATCACTTTCCTTAGAGGACCTGCTCTAAGAACATAACAGTGTGTGTGTGTGTGTGTGTATATATATATATATATGTATATATATATGTGTGTGTGTGTATACACATACACATATATGTATATATATGTGTACATATACACACATGTGTATATATGTGTGTATATATACATATATGTATATGTGTATATATATGTATATATATTTTTTAAAGAATTATTTTATTTAAATTTTGTTTATTTATTTATTTTAATTTGATCAGAGAGGAACAGAGTGAGAGAGAGAGAAAGAGAGAGAAAGTGAGAAAGCAAGCTGCCAGGTCTGAGACTTGAACCACAGTTGGCCATGTGGTAGTCCAGTGCTCTTAACCACCACACCACATGCTGGCTCCCATATAGAATATTAAGCTCTCGTTATAGTGTGGCCAAACGTTTGCCATGAGTTGTATTCAGTCCAGATACAGTGTATATGTAGAAGTTCTCCAGGTGGACCTTCTCAGAGATAGCCAGTACTTGTCTATCACAGCTTTGAGAGGAGATGGAAAATCCCTCTGGACCCAGGGATGTTCCTTTAAAATAATATTTATTGCATGCGTTCCTCAGATTGAAAACGCAATACAAGTCTATTGTGGAAATTACAAAGAAGTGAAACAAAACAAAACAAACAAACAAAACCCACAAAAGTAGTCATAATTCCAATACAATGATAGTTTTAAACTTTTTTTAAAAAGAATTTTTGCTATAGGGTGCATGTGCTGGATGAAGAGACAGAGACAGAGAGACTGAAACAGAAAGAGAGAAATCACCCCCCAGGGGGATGACCATGCAGTAATCCCTTCTCCTCCATTCTCCTCTCAGGATCTTGGGCATGCATGCACATGTGCCCAGAGTGAGCTTTAAGTTGCCAGGTCTGGGACTCGAACCATGTTCAACTACTTTGGCATCCAGGGATGTAACTGTTATGCTGCTTGCTGGTCCCAGCTATGAACATTTAGTTCACATTTTTCGGTCTTTTTTTTAGGTATATATGAGTATATACTTTTTTATTTTTAAGTGAAATTGTGATCTCACTGTTTTCTGCTCTGAAATTCTAGGAGCTAATAAAATATGCAAAACTAAGTAGAAAGTTCCTTGCTAAACCCTGGCCAGTTGTTCGTGATTTCTTCTTCTTTTTTAAATTTTTGTTTGTTTTGCTTTATTTTGTTTCCCATGGGATGCTGGAGACAGAGAGATTGAGAGAGGGAAAGTGAGAAATCATCGCCCAGGGGGCATGGCCATGGCACAATCCCTTCTCCTCTATTTCCCTCTCAGTATTTTGGGCATGCACATACATGCACCTGACATGATTTTCAAGCCCCTGGGTCTGGGGATTGAACCATGGTTGACTATGTGCAAGTCCAGTGCCTTATATCACTACACCACCTGCTGGCCTCATAGTAAACATTTCTTTTTTTTTCCCTTTATTTTATGTATTTATGATGATAATGGCGATGATTTTAAATTTGGTATAAGGCACATGTGCTCACCAGAGAGAGACGGCAAGAGAAAGAGAGAGAGAGAGAAAGCAAGTAAGCAAGCTGTCAGGTCCGAGACTCAAACCATGGTTTGCCACATGGCAATCCAGCACCTTAACCACCAGGCCACCTACTGTTCCAGTGGCTTAACCACCACACCACCTGCTGTTCCTGTAGAAACCTGATTTGTGGGCTTGTGCCTGCTTAGATTCAGGCCAAACCCAAATCTTGAAAACAAACTTTGCATGACAAAGAAATGTAATAATTAGAAACTGACTACTTTTCTTCAAGAAAGCTTCCTTTTCCCAGGAGAGCATCAGTAGTGATTAATATCCCATTTTTGTGTTGTTGTGTATTTCAGTAGATTCCACTTATTCTGAGAGCTGCATATACAAGGGGATTGCTGGAAGCATGGAACTCAGTGAAAAGTGGACTTTGGAGGAAGGACCCTGGTTGTCCCATGCTGGAATGCACCATTTTGCCAACACCAGAGGGGGTATGGCGCTTTTGATGTCCCTGATACACTTGTCTTCAGACTCCTGCACTTCACTACATGAGCCCAGTTGTACTCAGTACGTGCCCAGTGCTGTTTGACTTTTCAAAAACAGCCAGCTGGAATGGAAAGGGCATGGATCGTGAAGACAGACAGACCTGGGTTCAGATTCTAATTTGCTGCTTATAAGCTCTGTGACCTTGAAAATGTCAAGCAGCATGACAAACAAAAATCTATTGTTTCCTGAGCTCTAACATAGAGTAAGCATTCCTACTTCATAAGGTTGTGATAAGGTTTATCAGTCATGGGAGCTGTCAGGTGGAAAGTTAGTTAAAACAGCCATCAGGACTGGGTTTCTGCTTTGTTTATCTCCTCTCCTCTCAAAGAGCCAGCAAGCATTCAAGCTGAGGAGGAAGCAACCAGTATAACAGAGCAGGTCAGCACAGCTTCCATCCTTTTTCTTTGTCTGATCGTCTACAACTCAGCATCGAATGATAGGGATGCTGCTTTCCCGGGGGAACATGCAAGTGTAAGAAGCAGGAACTGACACAGAGCTGTGGTCCTCTGTCGGGTCTGAGTCCACTCCCCTCCTCCAAATCTGATGGGCATCTACTTCGGTGGTAGGAGCCATTCAGTGGATCGGGAAATAAAAGGCCACTGAGGTTAACGCATTCACATGAGGTTTTTAGCCATGCTATGCCTCTTGTTTATTTATGTTTAGTTATTATTTCAACAAATATTACTGAGCATCTATTAGATGTCAAGCACTGGGAATACAGAGAGCAAGATAGACAAAGGGATCACCAGACTAGCTTCTCTGATGTGCCCCATGTCTAAAGTGGGGCAACTTGCACAGCAGCGAACACTTACAGAGCTTCTACACAGCACCAGGTACATCTTCCAACCAAGACTACCAGACACCATGGGAGAGTCTCCAAAGGAGGAGAACGTTTTGATGCACTCCACATCCAGACCAACAGCTGTTTGCTCCTGTGCTCTGTCACACTGCCAGTCTAGCCACATTTCAGAAGTTCTTAAGCTAGTATCTCCTCACAGCCTACAGAATGAAGGTGAACCTCCTTAGTTCAACACACAGCCTGTCCTGATCTGACCCCTGCCATCCTGTCTAGACTCCTGCTGCTCTTCAGTAATAACAACCCCCTTCCTGTCACTCTACTGACTGCCCTCTGCATCCTTGACAACATCCTACTCTCACACCTGTGAGCCTCTGTAAAGGCAGTTTTTTGTTTTTTTTTTTTTTTTTTTTTTTTTTTTTTTTTTGAGAGGTTTTCGCTATAGGGCGCATACGCTAACCAGACAGACAGAGAGAGACAGAGAGACAGAAAGCGAGAAATCACCCCCCAGGGGGGATGGCCACACCGCAATCCCTTCTCCTCCATTCTCCTCTCGGGATCTTGGGCACGCACGCACACACACCCGGCGTGAGTTTTAAGCCACCGGGTCCGGGACGCAAACCGTGGTCCACTACATGGGTGTCCAGCGACATAGCCATTACACTAACTGCTGGTCCCTTAAAGGCAGTTCTTAACATCTGCCTTCTAGGTGGCCAGTTCCTACTCCTCTCGAAGCTTCATTGTAAAGTCATCTGTTTTGGGATTGCTTTCTGCCAGCTACCCACCCCTATCCTGGTTTGAATGAGAGGTCCTCCTTGGTGCTGCCTAGCACTTACAGATTCCTGTGCCTCGGCACTTGTCACACTATATTGTGATCGTCCTAATTCTGAATAGTCTGTAAGCTTCTTCTGCAGCATGACAAACACGTGATGTCTATTTGATGGCTGCCTGGTTGGGAGACTGGCTGGAAGAATGAGTAAGTTATGAGCAGGACCCCGTCTTCTCAATTCACTCTCCCAAGTGCCTTACGCTCTTCCTTCAGAGTTTAAATCTCTGGTGGTCACACTTTTATTGCTGGACATTTGGTTGTAACAGTAAAAAGAGAACTAGCTCTGAGCAAGGCCAGGAAATAACCAGTGCAATCTCAACACCCGCATTATCATCAAAGCACCATGACAGGAGGTTCCCACAGCACCTCAGTTAATGTACTGCCAAGACCTTGATCCACTTCTAGACACCCAATTTTCCTAACCCTCCACTCCGCCATTGGCTAGAACCAGCTGCTCCCTCCTGGGGTCCAGTGTGGGCTAATGGGGTTTACATTTCTAGTGAAGTACCATGGAAAGTCTTGAAACTGTCCAGGCCTCGGGGTTTTGTTCTTGGCTTCTTAGACTCCTCAGAGAGTTGCATTATCTGGCAGGGAGACTGAACCTTCCTGCTGAGTCACAGGCCTCAAGGCAGATCCACACAACATCTGTCCTTGTGTTATCCTCAGAGCATCTCAGGGCTGCCGATAGGGTGGGACAGCCTCCAGGAAGCTGGCTGGGGAGAGCCCAGGATGTCTGGGGGTGATAAAGAGTTTCTGAAGGAAAGTCCCTCTGCTACTCCTGTATTTTCCCCTCCTAAAAATAACCCCAAGGACCTGAGCCAGTGGATTTTCAAACTTGTTTTAAAGGTCTGGAGCACATTTTCCAAATGAAATCACATGTAATCCCTGGCGTAGAAAACAGTGGGGACAGTGTTTGGCCAGAGCCCTGTTTCTTGTACTACAGGCTGACCTGGCTATTCCATTGGTTTTCCAGCTGCCATACCGTATATGTGGGGATTTGGTGCAGAGGTGAGGCTCCTCTCAGTGAATCTATAAAACATTTCTTCCTCCTGTTATAGATGTGCTCACTCAGCGGTTTGGAAAGTCTGCTGTCATCCACTCTTCCCAGGGGACTCAACCTGCTTAAGCTCCTCATTAGGGAAGAGGCGGGAAGTCTGAGAAACGTAACCTGGCAGTGGGGCCAGGCACAGAAATTCAGTGGTATTGTTTCCATTCTGGTTAAACAAACAGGAAGGAGCATATTTCCCTTCTGGTGCCTCTCAGGGTCTGGGAGAGGTGGTCAGGAAGGAAGGAAGCACCTTCTCTGGGAGCAGACTGTATGCCAAGCACTGCCATGCACTTCATTTCATTTTATTGAAATGCTCCTTGAAATCTTGTGTAGATTTTATCTCCATTTTGCAGATGAGGAAACCGAGCCTTGGAAAGGCAAGCTAACTAAGCCAAGCTCATACATCAAGTGGCAGCATAACTCACATTCAAACTCAGCTCTTTCTTTCTTTCCTTATAAGTGCCAGGGCATGTAGGCTTGCCAGAGAGAGATACAGGAGGGAGAGACCAAGAGAGAAAGATAATCCCTCCCCCCCCACCCCAGGGCCCCACAGTGGGGCATATCACATCACAAGCCCTTCTCCTCCATTTCTCCATCCTGTCAGAATTTTAGGCGTGCAAGCACACTCACCACCAAGTGTGTTTTTCAAGCTGTTGGGGCAGGGATTCAAATCACGATTGGTCACATGGCTCCCTGAATAATGAGGCCAGAGGGCCAGCTCCCAAACTCAGGTCTTCCTATTGTACTTGAGAGCTGTGTTCTGTCCCTTTTACTTCTCTGTCAGTTTCAAAGGGCTACATTTGCTTGTATCTCCACTTTGCTGTGAAGTTTGATTCTTTTTGTCTACTTCCTTTGCATACAGTTTGGTAAAAAGATGATGATAATGAAATCTGTTGTCCAGGATCTCCTATTGGCACTTGTTTCAAGAAATTTCATTTCTGTTCTAGCCCCTTCATCTCTCAGGGAAGAATGCAGTCTAGGCAGGCTGGCCGTCTCAGCAAAGGTCTGGCAAATTTAGGGCTGGAGCCCAGGTCTCTGCCTCTCCCTCCACCACCTTCATTACGCGATTGCTAAGCCACGGGCTTCTTGAGAAACCACTTTAACGTGAAAAAGGAGAGTCCTGGGAACCAGCAGTTAGCTTAATGGCTATGTTGCTGGACTCCCATGTAGTCGACCGCGGTTCAAGTCCCAGACCCGGAGGCTTAAAACTCACGCCGGGTGCGTGTGCACGCATGCCCAAGATCCTGAGAGGAGAATGGAGGAGAAGGGATTGCGGCGTGACCATCGCTCCTGGGGGGTGATTTCTCACTTTCTGTCTCTATGTCTCTCTCTGTCTGCCTGGCAAGCGCACGTGTCCTATAGCGATAAATCTCTCAAAAAAAAAAAAAAAAAAAAAAAGAAAAAGAGAGAGAGAGTCCTCTGTGCAGTCTGAGAAGACTCTGCAGCTCCGAAAATGGAGTGCTCTCTTACATCTCTATCCAGAATGCTGGAGTAGCAAATATGATAGGGTGGTCTCTGCATTTTAGCAGAAACTCACACTTATGCTACCAACTTTGTTTTCTAATAGTTCAATCATAGAGTCCAACTGCAGCAAATGTTTTTGCCCTTAATCTTAATGTAGGGTATTTTGTCTGATTTCACTCGATGGATCCAACTGAGTATTAAGTCAGAAGCGTATGATTTTCCTCTGCAGGGACCCTTTTCTGTGTGTATTTTTGGAATTGCTCTTTATTCTGATTCATGTTACATACACCTTCTACTAGCTTCTGGGCTCAGCCCGAGTTTATTTCCTTTGATATGATGTTGAGTGAGGATCCTTTTAGATCTTCATCTCTGAACCATACTTGGTAACAAGAAACAGGGGGTGGGGCAGAGCTGGACAGATTCGGTTTATTTATATATTTCATGAAATACCTTACTTTTTAAAATAGCAATCTCCTGCATGGAGACTTTTTTTTTTAAGTCATGTATTTAGGATTTTTCACCAAAATAAGTCCTTGGCCTCCTGTCAGACTTCATATCATATCATCTTTCGGGTTGCATTGTTTCTGCTGAGGATAATGATCCCCCCCCCCCCCCCCCCGCCCCCAGGTTAGACAGAGTTGACTGTTCTGACTAGGGAGCCTGATTTTTTTCTGGAAATTATACAACATTTAAACAGTTAGCTGAGGCTTGCTTTTTCATTTCAGGGAAATAAAACAACTGTGTTTTCTTTCTTTTCATGAAGGGTTGTTCTGGAAGGAAAGGATATTAAACCTTAAGAGAAGGAGAAATAGCTTAAGGGCCAATTAAGCCCCAGAGCTACTGTCGGCCAATTATGTGCAAATTTCATTTTGATGAAAACTTAGGAGTGAGCCTTCGTTTGTCCTTGGTGTCATCTGCTGGCTTGTCCTGGAGGTCCAGGTGAGAAGGATAACAGAACAGTCATGCTGTGCTCAGGCAGACCAGGCCTCTTCTTCCCTCTTAAATCAGTCCTGCCCACACTCTCCGGAGAGGAGAGGAGGCGGGGCAGGCTTTGCTTCTCCACTCTGCCCTGCTGTTAAGCAGCAGAGAGGGCTTGGGGAGGCAGGAGGCTACCTGCAGAGAAAATGAGCAAAGGGCCATACGTGGGAGGAGAAGGCAACAGAGGGAGGATCCAGCTCTTCACTCGGTCTTTCATGCTTAAAATTGGAGACCTCCTGAGGGCTTGGGGCTGGGAAGCCATGCACAAATCCTAGGGGTCCCTGGCTCCCGTCCTAATGATTATGGCATGTGTGTAACACTTTCTTGTAAAGGAAAGATAGCATACCTTGGCTGAAATGAAAAAACTTCTCATGTGACATTTAGCCCCTCACTCAGGAAGAAGCCTGTCTGTGAGACTTTCTTCCCCTTCTCCATTCACTGAGTAGCTCCTAGAGAGCTAGAGTCTAGACAGTCCACCAACGCTCTCTCGCTGGCCTTTCCTCCTAGGGGAGGCCGCAGTTGAGGAAGGCTTTGCTACCTCTGCAGCAGAGGCTGGCCAGGGGCTGCTGATATTCCCAGACTGCTGCAGGGCATGCTCTGTCCACGGCTGGAGCTCCTGCATGTCAAGCAGTATATTCGTGATGGGCATGTACTTCTAGCTACTCCAAAAAGCATTTAGAGTGTGCTCTTCACTCTAGAAAAGGAGCTAAGAATTTCCTTGATCCTAGATTTTATGTCTAATGCTGTTATAACACCATACCTCATTTATCAAGGAGGTGATTAAATGAGTTTTCCAGATAACTGAAGTATAATTATTTAAATGCTTAAAATTTGTTTAAAATTTTACTATTTTCTAGTAGTTAAGAAAGGCTTTTTTCTATAACTGTTTTGTATACTTTCTTGCCCTACTAAACAAAAAATAGTCACACCCCAGCTTGTTTGAGAGTAAACCAAATTTCCTTTGGAAATTTATTCCCTTTAATTTGGAATCCATAGTTTATCTAATTTGTTTAAATAAGCCATATACCTATTTAAATATGCCTAAAAAGATCTATACCAGCCCCACATAAGAAGCTGTTGATGGTATTCTCATTTAGGGATGGAAATTGAGATTAGATAAGAAAGGAGACTTTATTCTTCTTCTTCTTCTTTTTTTTTTTTTTTTTTTGCTATAGGGCGCGTGCGCTTGCCAGACAGAGAGAGAGAGACAGAAAGCGAGAAATCACCCCCCGGGGGAATGGCCACGCCACAATCCCTTCTCCTCCGTTCTCCTCTCGGGATCTTGGGCACGCGCGCACACTCGCCCGGCATGAGTTTAAGCCACCGGGTCCAGGACTCGAACCACAGTCGACTACGTGGGAGTCCAGCGACATAGCCATTACGCCAACTGCTGGTCCCAGAGACTTTCTTCTTTTATTTTACATTTTGCCATAGAGTGTGTGCACTCTCTGGAGAGAGATAGAGAGTAGAAAAGTGAAAAATCCTCCCCCGGGGGGATGGCCATGCTATAGTCCTTTCTCCTCCATTTTCTCTTGGAATTCTGAGCATGCATGGATGCATGCCAGGCATGATTTTCAAGCAACTTGGTCTGGGACTCAAACCATGGCTGGCCATGTCAGAGTCCAGTGCCTTAACTACCATGCCACCTGCTAGCCTCAAGAGAGGGGGGAACCAGCAGTTAGCGTAATGGCTATGTCGCTGGACTCCCACGTAGTCGACCGCGGTTCGTGTCTCGGACCCGGTGGCTTACAACTCACGCCGGGCGCGTGTGCGTGCGTGCCCAAGATCGCGAGAGGAGAATGGAGGAGAAGGGATTGCGGCGTGACCATCCCCCCTGGGGGGTGATTTCTCGCTTTCTGTCTCTATGTCTCTCTCTGTCTGTCTGGCGAGCGCACGCGCCCTATAGCGAAAAACCTCTCAAAAAAAAAAAAAAAAAAAAAAAAGAGAGGGGACTTTTATTTCTTATTTTATAGTAGTCCCCTTATGCACTCCATAATTTCGGTTACCCATGGTCAATCATGGTTAGAAAATATTACTGGAAAATTCTAGGAATAAAGAATTGTTAAGTTTCAAATTGTGAGCCATTCTGAGTAGTGTGAGGGAACTCTCATGCCTTCTTACACTCAGCAGAGTGCTGTAAGCACTGTAAATTCCCAATAAACACTTGATTAACAGGAAACATTGTTTTCTCTGCCCTGCTTCCCAAGTCAGAAAATTGGAATTGTATTTTAAGAAAAAATTTCAACAGCAAATATTGAAACAAGAATAATGTTTTCTCATTAATCTTCAGTTCATTAGGAAATTCAAATAACTAAAGTGCTGTAAGGAAAATTCTTGGTTTATGTGTCATCCATTTTCCTGAATAAATAGAAAGAGAGTCCACTGAAGCAGTTTGGCAGTTAGGAGAGTTTGGCAGGCTCCAGGACCTCATCACTTGTGGAACATTGCTAACATTCTTCCCAGGGAGAAAGCCATTGCCATATCACCAACTTGCAAGAAGACTCTTGGAACACAAACTAAAAGTTGGAAGTAACAAACATTCCCCCTTAATTTAAACATATTCAGTGGTTAGTATGCTTTCAGTAGCTCAAATGTAAGAGAGCATGGCATCCAGTAATAACTAACATTTATTTGACTTTTACAGCATGACAATCTCTCTTCTAGGGGCTCTAAATTTATTAGTTTTGGGGCCAGCAGGTGGTGTAGTGGTTACCATGCTGAACTCCTACACAGCCAACTGTGTTTCCAGTCCTGGACCTGGAGGCTTGAAACTCATGCCGGTAGTGTGTGTGTGTGTGTGTGTGTGTGTGCGCGCGCACGCGCACGTGCATGCTCAAAATCCAGAGAGGAGAATGGAGAAGGGATTATCATGTGGCCATTCCCCCAGGGGTGTGATTTCTCACATTTCTCTCTCTGTCTGTCTCTCTGGTGAGTGCACACACTGTATAGCAAAAAATCTCTCTAAATAAATAAATAAATGCATTAGTTTATTATACTCTCACCATAACCAGATATGTGATCTGCATATCATCTCTTTTCTTACTGAAAATTAAGGCTGGCAGAAAATAAGTTACTAGTTTGGTGGAGCAGATATTAGAAGCAAGGTCTAGCCGACTGCAAAATCCTCTCTAGACTTTCTCTCTCTCGAAACACAACAGCTATTTGCCTCTTGATTTAATGAGAAAACAGAGGAGACGAATTCTACAGACAGTCAATCTGAACCCCTCTACACATAGGATCAATGAGTCAGCAGCTGCTGTTGGGACCAAGACTTGACCACTTGGCAATGACAAGGCTATGCTTGGCCTTGACAATAGCTGCTCTGGCATAGTGGTGAAGTAGAAACCTGCCTAGATGGCCCTTAGGAACAAAGGGAAGAAATGGGCACTGTGAGGTGAGACAGCTCTCTTGATGAATTTTATTGTAAAGGGCAGCTGAGAATTGATTGGTGGCTGAAGGGGGATGTGAGTCAAGAATGGATATACACATACCTATATATATATATATATATATATATATATATATATATATATACACACACACACACATATATATATATATGGCTGATATAGATCTTTTTAGGCATATTTAAATATGTATATGGCTATTTAAACAAATAGATATACTATGGATTTCAAATTTATATAAATGTAAAAGTGGGAATACAGTGGCATGCTTGAATACTGATGGAAATGACCTAGAATAGAGGAAAATGTAAATTTAGATGGAAAGAGGAAAAAGCCATGTAAATAGGATCTGGTCTACGATGGAGGAGTAGGCCTTAGATAAAGTACAGATGGTTCATCCATAGTAAAAAGAAAACAAGAGAGTGAATAAACCAAGCAAATGTAGAGTGATTGCTGGGTTGAGTTTTTATTTTTGTCTTAGCTTGTTTAGTTTTCTTATAATGAAATAGCTAAAACTGGGTAATTTACAAAGAACAGAGATTCATTTCTTATTGTTCTAGAGCTAGGGAGTCTAAGATTGAGGGGCTGGCAGCTTTAAACTCAATCTTTTGTCAGGAATCCACTCTTGCCATAACTAACCCACTCTTGCAATAATGGCTTTAATCCGTTTAAAAGCACTAATCACTTCTTAAGGGTCCTATCTGTCAACACTACTGCATTGGGGATTAACGTTCTGTCACATGAACCTTGGGGTATATATTCAAACCATAGCAGCAGTCATGAATTAAAAATACCAGACAGCATGATTTAATGTTTCTTCAATCCTGTTTAACTGGATGCAGAGAGAGAGAAGATAGAGAATTAGATTTTACTAGGGTCATGGTTTTTCCAGGTAAATAATATAGAAAGAGAGAGTCACAAATCTAAGAGAGAAATGTATATAAGACAAATTATAAAAATGAACCTAGAAACTAAGGGGCATAAGGATGGAAGGGAGTTGCCAAGGACTGGAAGGAACAGAAAAAAGATCACGGGATAATTATAGGTACTGTTAGGGTCAAAGAGACATTAGATTAAAACTACAGAGAGATTGGGCCAGCAGATGGTGTAGCAATGACGTCACTGGACTGCCACATGGCTGACCAGTTCAAGTCCCACGATCCCAGAAAGAGAATGATCCCAGGAACAGAATAGAGAAGGGATCGCAGTGTGGCCATTCCCCCCCTTCCCCCCAGAGGTGATTTCTCACTTTCTGTCTCTCTGTCTCTCCAATGAGCACATGCGCTCTATAGCAAAACAAAACAAAACAAAACAAAAAAACAAAACAAAAAAAACCTCCAACAAAAACAAAAACAGTGAGAATAAAATAGAAAGACAGGAGAATGGAATGCTGCTGAACATTGACATTATCGATGGTGTGACTACGGCACTGGGGAGCTGGGGAATGACTGGAGGGTGAATGTCGAAGAATTGAGAGACTACTGTGTGAGAAGAATCCACTACATAGATATGGAATAAACAATAATCCTCACAGGAATGGTATTGAGGAAAGTGACAGTGTGCTAGATGCCAATACTTTCAAGGAGTGAGGTAGAATAACCCAAAGGTCTGTAGATGGCTGAAACAAAGAGGGGTGGCAAGGAATATGGTCTGTTATTTTTAAAAAGAGCCAGGTTTCGATCAGAGCAAGAACTTAATTGCAAGAAACACAGAGGAGGCTGACGATATAGGGGATTTTGCTAGTGATGAACTATGAGTTCCAGAAGGCAAATGGGAAGATTCTAGGAGGTGAAAGGGGGTGGAGTGACACATGCAAACATTCACATGAGCATGTTCAATTCTTAGATTTGGGAGTTCAGATTACCAAAAGCAGGAAAAAAGAGGCTGGAGAGAGAAGTTAAGCAGCTAAGGAATGGTTGACTTGGTGGGAAGGACAGCCCCATGTCTGTTTGCCTGTGTTTCCCAAGCAATGGTAGCTAAGGTGGCTTCTTTCTGTCCTCCATGGTGATTTGTACACCAAAAGCTGACAGGGGAGAACTCAGAAGTGATTGAGTGTTTTCCGGATGACAGTGTGTTTGTTTAGATCCAGGGTCCCTCAGACTGCTGCTGGTGATGCTCTGATCGCATTGAGACGATAGATGGCCCCCAGGATGCTGCTCTGAGAGTCGACCTTCCAATTGTCAGTCCTTCCTTCCCTAGAACCCCTCCCTGGGGTCATCAGCTGGGGACTGTTTCTCTGGAGCTTTCTCAAAGCCCCAGGACCCTCCCAGGCTGAGCAGTACTTGGGGGGAAAGTACCAAATGCATCTGCCCAGTTCTTCAGGCCACCGGCCCAGGGAGGGAGATGGCCATAGTGTGACACTGATTACTTTAGGACCTACAACTCTTCGACCATAACTTCTGTTTCTATTCTGTATTTGGGACCAGGCCACCTTGTAAGGAGCGGCAGGGGCTCCACTCTCCGCCCTGCCCTCCTCTCTTCTCCATCCCTTCTCCACACCCGCCACAGTGCTGTGTAGTCATCCACAAATGACTTAACTTCGCTCCCCTACCTCTGAGACAGAGATCATACTGCCTTGGCTATTTGAACCAGGTAGTCTCTATAGAGGAGGAAATACTGTTTGGACTGGAGTTAGGAAAGAGGGGCTGGGGGCACTTGAAGCTCCTCCTTCCTTTCTGCAAGACAAATTCGAGCTCTGCGGACGCTTGGCTCCTCACCGGAAGCCGCTGAGCAAACGCTCTCTCAAGCACCGGAGAGGACAGACGTAATACGAAGAGCAGGGCTCGTCTGAGAACCGAGAATGCTCTCATTTTTAATAAACGAGCGAAGGGGGTGGAGCGGGGGGGAGGGGGGACACCCTCCAGCCGCGAGTTGGGAGGCGGCGCGCGCGGCTAGCGTCACGGCCGCGGTCACCTAGCAACGGGCGCGGATGCGCGCGGGGCGCCGGGCCGGGTGGGCGCGGGAAGCTAGCCGCCGCCGCGCGCCCTCCGGCCTCCGGGACCGCGGGAAAACTTTGGGGCGTCTCGGCGCCGGGGTGTCGGCGTGAGGCGGGACTGAAGGAGCATGCGCCCCAGGAGCTGGGCGCAGACCCTGGGGTCTCTGCCCGCCCGCCCTGCTGCGTCCGGGGCCGCCGGGGCGGGCCGCGGAAAGTTGGCGCAAACCTGGAGGACTCTGGGTCCCGGGGGCGCGATGGCTCCTCGAGTTCCGTCGGCTTCTTTCTCGTGCGGCGGACCGGCTGGTCGGAATCCCGGGTTGCCCGGCGCTGGGGGGCTGTGACCGCCGGGGAGGAGAAACCCGCGCTTTTCTGAGGGACGTTTTATCGCGGGGCTCCGAGTGGTCGCGACTGTTTGTTTTCTGCTCTCTTCTTCCTCCAGACTGTGAGTTTGTGGAAGCCGCCCCCGCGCCCTACAGCCCGGAGGAGTTAGGTGAGTGGCCCCCTTCTGCCTTTTCTTGTCAGAATTCCACCCGAGAAACGCAAGTTTGGGGTGGGGGGCCGCCGAGGCGAAATCGGCCGGAGAGCGGGAACGGTGCGGGGAGCGCTTCCTGCGGCGAGGACGGCCTTTGCCCCGAAGTGTCTGGTATTCGCGCGCGTGTGTGTCCGCGTGTGTCTATCCCGGGCCGTGAGGCTGCCCGGAGGAGAAGGCCCAGCAAACTCCCAGCCCAGGGGCCTCCGAAAGCAACCTGGACTCATCCTGCCTGGAGGGTGCGGGCGGCTGCTTCAGTCATACGGAGTCCTGCAGGAGAAGGACGTCACGTGGTAGCCCTTAGCCCCACTTGAGTGAAATCCGGGGTCAACATTACACAGCAGGACCTGGGCGCTGCTCGCCTCCCCGGGTTCCATTCCTCATTTAGCCTGCAGGTGTCTCTCGGACAGGACATGCCATCTTCTTGCCTGTCGCCGCCGTAAGTGGATTTGTTGGGGGGTGACGAGATGCTCTGTCAGAGGCAGACTTCCCTCTGTGAAGAGTGCAAAGTCGCATGGTCAGGATCCCTGTAAGTTTTCCCACCACCCAGGTTCACTTGGTGGCTTCGTGTCTGGGTTCTTTTTTTGGTCCGTTTTTTCTGCTTTCAGTGTTAGCTTAGCGGCTAGCAGTCTGGGCTGTCAGGTCTATCCTTCCTATTCTCTTATTCCCAGCCTGAAAATCTTGCCTTCCTAATGTGAAATGAAAGGATTTCTTTAATGATCTAAGCTGATAGTTAAGGAGAAGAAAAATTGTCCACAGATAGCAGTTTAGAAATGTTCAACCACAGTAACATTCTCAGTAGGGAGCACCTGGCTTTTGACAGCCTCCTGTCCTCCGGTGTATCTTCAAATCCCACAGAACCGTAAGTAAAATTCTATTTTAGCAATGACTGATCTTCATTTCTAGGAGCCAAGCACCCACAATGGTTCTGGATTGAGGATGGCATTTGGAGGCAGGCAAGAGTACTTTGTTTTGTTTGGAAGATGTGTTTCAGGCAACTTCTGATGCAATTACGTCAGTAAATGGAATCATAGACTAATTGCATGAGAAAACTAGCTTTTAAAGGACTGTGGAGAGTCCTTTAATGAAATGAAAATGACTTCTAAACCGTAGCTTTGCCTGAAGTGATTTAATACAAGGGCAGGTAGGCAGTGTTCTGCTTCACGGATGTCTAATTGTGTCTTATTGGCACCAGCATTGCCACTCCACAGTGTGGCAGGAGCTCTCTGGTCTTCTTAAATTATAGATAAGCAGACATAAGCAGTGGCAGGATAAGCATTGCTGACTCAGAGGAACTAGACAGTATTGCTGTTAATACTAAATTGATGGTATTCATAGAAAGATTTGTGTACCAGAAAGGCTACATGTTTGATCCTGTTTTATGTCTGTATCTCACTCTTAGATTAACATTTAGGACTGCCCAGCTGAGGCACTGATCAATAGAAGGAGTCCTTCAAATAGTGATAGAGAATGAAAAACTAGCTTTTTAATATTTAGCTCCCTTGTGGGGAAAACCCAGTTTCTCCAAGAGATAAGAATGTGTGTCTTGGTACCAGCAGGTGGCATGGTGGTTAAGGCGCTGGACACTCCCACATGGTTGACCATGGTTCAAGTCTCAGACCTAGTGGCTTGCTTTCTTACTTTCTCTCTCTCTCTCTGTCTTCCTCTGTCTCTCTCTGGTCAAATTAAAATAAATGATTGAATAAATAAAAAATAAATAATTAAATAAAAAGAATGTGTGTCTTTGTCTGGGCTACCATAACAAAAATACCATAGACTGGATAATTTATAAGCAATAGAAGCTTATTGTTGACAATTATGGATGCTAGGAAGACCATTTTCAAGGTGCCAGCTGATTGTGTTGCGTGGTGAGGACCTATCTCCTGGCTCATAGATGGCTGTCTTCTCACTTTGCTTACATGGCAGAAGGGTCAAGGGAGCTCTCTGGGGCCTGTTTTACTAGGACACTAATCACATTTCTGAGGGGTCCTCCCTTATGGCCTAATCATGGCCTCAAGGATTTAGCTTCAGATACCATCACATTATAGATTTTGGGGGACATAACATTCAGTCTATAGCAGGGTGATAGGAACTGTGGGGTTCCCTCCTGGGCTCTGGGCTTGCAGGATGATAGAGACGTAAAGGAGAAGTCTGAGAGTTGGAGACTGGATTCTATCCCTTACTCTGCTTCTACTTCCTTAGTAGAATGTTGACTAGCCTCAGTTTCCTCGGCTGTTGAAAGATGATGTGCCAGGTGACCTCTAAGGTGTCTTTAGTTCTAGCCTCCCAAGATGCTATGAGAGGCCAAGCCCGAGGAGGCCCACAGTCATTGGGCATTTACTGTTTACATTCATGTGCCGTGATGTTTGGATACATGGTGTCTCCAAAGGGTTATCCTCTCCCTAACAGAAATTCTATAGTTGAGATTAGCGTGGTTTTCATGCTATTCGGGTCAAAGAGGAAGCTGTTATTTCTCCCTTGAGAAGAGTCATGATTATTTTTGATATTTTTCTTAGACATATAGCAAGAATAATATCTCTGATGGCAGTTTATGAACTTGTCAAGCAGTCATTGTTTCTGGATCACAGAAGAGCATGGGTTTAACCCTGGCCAAAATAAAAGAAATGGTAAAGGGAAGTTAAAGTAAAACTTGCTCTAACCACAACACTTCCAATGTCCAGTGTGAGTTTTCCTCAGCAAGCAATTCTCTAATTCTTTGTAGGCTCACTGGGTGACCTATGATTTAATTAAATTCTGATACTACTCAGAGTTAGTGTAGACCTTACAGGTTAAGGTCTCACAAGACTGCCCTTCACTTCGGATGTCAATTGCAAGAAATGGTTCCCCACATTCTCTGCACTTCTGTCTGACTTGGCTAAAAATCAGATGCTATTCCTCAGATTCAGTAATTTACTATCAGCTTACAGAGCTTAGGGAAACACTTTGCTTATGTTTAGAATGTTCTTATAAAGGTTATTATAAAGGATTCAAATGAACAGCGAGATGAAGTGGTACATCTAGTGAGATCCAGAGAAATCCCAAGTACAGAAACATCTGTTCCTGTGGAGTTGGGTATACCATCCTCCTGACACATGGATTCATCAACCCAAACCTCTTCATTTAGGATTTTTATGGAGGTTCCACTATGTAGGCATGATTGGTCGAGTCTTTGGCCATTTGTGATTAACTCAATCCCTACCTCCTCACCTCTCCTCAGAGTTGAGGGGGGGAGTAGAAGTAGTAGTTAAAAGTTCTAACTCTCTAATGACATGGTTGGCTTCTTGGCAACCAGCCCCCATCTGGAAGCTATACCAGTGGAGTCCTATAGCATCCTATCCATAGGTAGAAGTTATTGCTTTGTCTTTATCTCTCATTTCTTTTTTTTTTTTGGAGAGGTTTTGCTATAGGATGTGTGTGCTCGTCAGAAAGACAGAGAGACAGAAAGCAAGAAATCACCCCCCAAGGAGGATGACCACACTGCAATCCCTTCTCCTCCGTTCTCCTCTCTGGATCTTGGGCATGCATGCATATGTGCCCAGCTTGAGTTTAGGCCACTGGGTCCGGGACTCAAACCACGGTCGACTACATGGAAGTCCAGCGACATAGCCATTACACCAATTGCTGGGCCCTCTTTATCTTTTCATTTCTCTCTCTAAGATTGGCTTCTTTGCCTGTTGTGACAGTACCTTGGGGACTGGATCCTTGGATCTGTGATCAATATCCCCTTTGTTCATTCCTTAGCTTATCTAGTTTATATTTTATCTTTCTTTAAACTGAAGTATTAAAAACTTCAATTTTTCAACTTTAATTTTTTAGTATTAAAATAGTAGTAATGTTTATTTTAGAAAATCTAGACTTTAGAAACAATGGAGAAAAAAATCTACTCTCACCGTCTAAAAGTAAATTGGCCTCTTATTTCCAGAACTTTTCCTAATTTGTTTCCCTTTGAGGTTGTCTAACCCTCTGCTTTCTCGGTTCAGACCCTGTGAACTGCCCCTGAGGGCCGGAAAAGGAGTGTCTCATGGGAACAGTTGTTGGAAGTCACCAAGGCTAACTCCCCCCGAGGGCCAATATATCATGAGAAAGGATTTTCTTGTGCTATTCTTGTCATCCTTATTAGAACAAATGATTGTAGGAGGCATGTTTTCATAGTTAAGAGTATGGCCCCAGAGTCATACTATGTGAGTTTGAATTTTAGCGCCACCCCTTACTTTATGACCATAGACAAGTTACTTAATCTGTATCTCTGTTTCCTAATCTGTACAATCATGTGCCAGCTATTTTCTGATGCTTTCCAAGACCTACTCACTACTCTTTGTCACTGTGTCCTGTAAATCTTTTAGAATGATTGCCTGGCTTCTAGTTGGATTTGACCACTGACAGGTTATAAAAGGGTGGCAAGAGAGAGACATCAGAGTATTTATTCCTTTCTCATCATGCTGTGGGATGAGATGGCTGTATGGTTCTACCAAAGGCCACATCCCCCATAGAGTGTCCCTGCTCCTGTAGCATTTGGTCTTGTTGGATTCCGGTGGCCATATCACCCATAAAGTGGCCCCCTTCTCTAGCATTTGGTCCTTGTGGATTCTGGTAACTTCCCCTTCTGGCTTAGGGGTTGTATTAGTCAAGGTTTTCCAGGGAGACAGAATCAGTAGGATACATAGAGAGATGAGAGGTAATTTATTAGAGGAATTGATTCATGAGATTAAGGAGTTGGGAAGTCCCATGATAGGCTTTCTGAAGGCTGGAGAACCAGGGAATCAGTACCATGGCTTAGTCCAAAACCAAAAGCCTTAGAACTAGGAAAACTGATGGTGTGACTTAGTCTGAGGCCCAAATCATGAGATCCCTGTAGGCCACTGGTGTGAGTCCTAGACTTCAAAAGCTAGAGACACTGTACTTCTGAAGTCCAAGGGCTGGAAAAGAAGAGCATCCAGGCTTTAGCATAGAGAGAGTAAGAATTCACCCTTCTTCCAGCTTTGGGGCCCCAGTAGTTTGTATGGTACCTACCTACACTGAAGCTGCCACTTTTCTACTCAGTCCACCAACACCCAGAAATAGTGCTTTACCAGCTATCTGGGTATCCCTTAATCCACTCAAGTGGACATGTAAAGTTGACCCTTAGGGGTGGTAGCTCCCCATTGTGATCAGCCATGGAGTGCTTCATCTCTTGTTTCTGCTTAACCTTGCTTGTAACCTTTTTGTAAATAGTTCCTTTATCAAGATCTCTCCAGTCACACTTTCTGAGTGTACCACCCATTTCCCAGTAGCCTTGACTGACATAATGGGGATAATAATAGTACCAACCTCAGGCCATAGTGGTAAGGATTAAATGAATTACATGAGGAATGCCCAAATTTAGCAAGTACCATTAAATATCTTCTTGATCCTATGCAGGATCTTTGTGAACAAATCTGTTCTGAATCAAGTGCATCTTGTGATTGAAGCTTCCTCCTTTCCATTTATATAGGGATGAACAAGGAAAAAAGAACTAGGCCCATTATTCCCTCACTCCGTGTCAGGTATTTATGCAAGTAAACTGTATACTCAGCTTACCGGCTTGGGGTTTGAATCATGTTACCCACATTGGCACTCCCTTAAATATTCTCATATAGCAATTTTCATATCTTCACCTGCACATAAAACCAAGAAGTCAAGTCTTTATTTAAGGCTACCCTCCAGTTTTACATCCAGGAATCTTTAGTGGGTGACTGTTACCATGCATGATTTCAGTTCTGGTTACTCTACCTCTTGGCAGGAGGTTGGAATTCAGTACATCTTACTGAGGCCAGGGAACACTGTAATAACTTGCCTTGTCCTTTTTTCTCCAGAAATTGGTGGCTACCTGAATTGACTATTGCTGCTGCTGCTACTCATACCAGAGCCCGGAGGCTTGGTCTTGGCTTGCTGAGAGTCTGTTTTCCCAGTATCCTATCCTCTGCCGATGCAGGGACAAGGATACCACTCTCCTATGTACTCTTGGATACCACTCTCCTATGTACTCTTGCAGCCGCAGAGCAGGTCCAGGTTCTTCTAATTAGTGCACAAGCTCTTGGGGCAATGGCCCCACTACCAGTTCCACCGTGAGAAAGTCTGTTTGTCCTGACATCTTTCTTCCCTGGTCCCCAACAGAGCTTCTGAGAGGGAAGGAGTTTTCAACCCACTATAACTTTTTCTCAGGATGATTGACAGTGGAAAATTCAATTCCCTTCACAGGAAACCTCACCCTACCACTGAGGTGTGGTCTGGCCTCCTACTCCAACAAAACAATCACAGATTAGTTCAGCATTGTTATAGTTCTCCAAATCTGGGTAACTCAGTCTTTACTATGACTGATCTTGTTGGGCACATTAGCTCATTTCATCCTCAGAACAACTCAGTCAAGTAGATGGCGTTTTCATTTCATGGAGGAGGAAACAGAGCCTCAGAAGTGAAATTACTGCCTCATGTCACACAGCTAGTTAGAGGCAAATTTTAGGTTCAGCGTATAATCTCCGGCTCCAGAGCAATCTCAGTTTCCTGGGAAAGAGAATACGTAAGCTTCCCTCCACCTAGGGAGATTCCACTGTAGATTGAATAAAATAACATGTAGAAGTATCTAGCATAGGACCTGGCAGTACCGTATGTGGCTGTTCAGTACATATTCATTCAACACACAAATAAATGATAGCTGCTCAAAGCTATATATATTTTATTTTTATACCATCAAATAATGATCAGTATGTGCCAAAGAATTTTCCATAATTGGATCTGAAACAACAACCATAAATCCTTTTATCTTCCTTCATTTATCTCCTGCTCTTTCTGCTCTGTGTTGCAGCAAGTCCCTAGGATATGAAACTTCTCACGAGTTCCCAATGGTGCTGATGCCATTTCCAAAGGACTCTAAACCTTTGCAGCAGCAGCACTTGGAACAGGGCAGTAGAAACCTGGAGAAGAATCTGAAGGAACAATCGAGGGCCGGTAGACTCAGACTTGGGTACATAATTTAATCACCATTCCCACAATGTTTGCAAAGTGACACCACTCATTGTTTAGACAGTGAAGTTTTATTTTAGGGGCTTCTATTGATAGTTGGGAGAGAGAGCATGGAGAAGGAAGTCAGGAAATTATAAATTCTGGGGGATAAACAGTTCTCTGCCTTGGCTAAGCAAAGAAGGAAATACAGAATAATGGGATAAACCACAAACAGAGACACACACATACAGGAAAATGGAAAGGCAATTGCCTTGCCAAAGAGATGTATAAGTAAATAGGATTATGGCCAGTTGTTCTTGAAAATTAAACACAGGTGTAATTCCCCAAGAACAGTGATACTTCATCAACTTCTAAGCACTGTGGAGTCTAAAGATTATGGAAATAACCTGTGAGTTCTGTTCAAGGACACTGTGACTGGTTTCTGGGCTGTGTTCTTACTGAGTGATTGTTCAGGAATATGCTTGTTTGCTTTTGTTTCTCATACCCCTCAAGTCAGTCGTGCCGAGGGTGGGCATGTTGAATTGGTATCACTCGGTTGTCCTCTCTCTCTCTCTCTCTCTCTCTCTCTCTCACACACACTCTTCTCATTTTCCCACCTCTCTCCTGTCCTCATTGTTTCTCTCCCTTCCCTCATCTCTGCCTCTGTTTCTCTAGGTCAGCCTCCTCTCCCTTCTTCCTCTTCTCCCTCCTTTTTTCAATCTCAAGTTGGACTGTGATCAGAAAAGGCAGTGCTTGCTTGCCTTCCTAGGGCCCTGTGCCAGAAAATGGAACAGGTCAAATTATCAGAGGGGATTGAAAAAAGAATGTTCCTTGGCAAAATGGAGAAACAGATGTTCAGGGATGGTTTTTCTGCCTCTTGCTGTCTGCTGCCTGCTGAGATATAGCCCTTATAGGATTGCTCGATACCAGCATTCATCACCACGGCACATATGTGTGGTTATTTTAATGTCAAATATATATATATATATATATATATATATATATGTATGTGTGTGTGTGTGTGTGTATATATATATGCTCAGTTCTCTACTCTATGACCTTTGTACCCCCAGATCATCAGTTGGCAAGATTCCTGACCACCTGGTAGCAAAGCTTTATTTTCAACCTCTTCTCAGTGCATTTCTTTCTTTCCTTTTTCGGAATTATTTTATTAAACTTTATTTATTTACTTATTTTAATTTGACCAGAGAGGGACAGAATGGGGGGAGGCGGGTAGGGGGAAGTGAGAAAGCAAGCCGTTAGGTCCAGGGCTCGAACCACTGTCGGCCATGTGGGACTCCAGTGCCCTTAACCACTACACCACCTGCTGGCCCCTTCAGTGGGTTTCTTTAAGACTGCTAGGAAGAGTGAACAGTGTGGCTGCTCTCAGGTCCCCGCCTAACAGTAAATACTTTATAGGAACTTCAGATTCCTAGGAAAATACAGAAGGGGCCTTCAGGGGCGACCTGGTCTGAAACCATATGGAATGTAGAGTGGCTGGGGGAGGCTCTAGACCTGCCAGAGCTCCTTTTTTCCATCTTCCAGAGGTTTGCCGCTTACTGTCAGGTGACCATAAAGAAATATCCATTACAGTTGCCCTTGTGATTGGCCAGCCAGAGAGCTTAGACTTTCTCCTTTAAAAAGGAAGAAAATCCCTTTCGACTAAAAGAAACTCTCATCCCAAACTCAAAAGATCACTTCAGACTAGAAACTTTTGCTGTGGACTAAGGAGTGTAGCATGTAGCTTAATATCCCTGTCAGATTTTGTGTGGGTTAACCTCAGGCAACCACCTGTGACCTCTACTTCCAGGGATCTTCCTACTATCTGGTAGGAGTAAGATTAGGATCAAAGGAGTTAGCACATCTAAAGCGTTTTGGACAGTGCCTGGGAAATACTGAGCATTTCACAAACGTTATTCCCATTCTACTGCTTTTCTTTCCTTTTTTTTTTTTTTTTTTTTCCTGTCTGTTTTCCTCTTCTCTCATCACTCTCAAGTATGGCTTCTTTCCCTAATTCCATGCTATTCCTCCTCCTTTATTCTGTTCATCTGGGAACACTGAAAGAGAAGAAATAGGACATAACAAAAACGCAGTCAGAGCCACTGCATAAGTGCCATTGAGCACTTAAGAAAAAGGCATCCCCTCCAAGTGGCTGTGGGACAGAAGCAGTGCTCCCCACTTAGTGAGGAGTGTGGAAGCCAGATTTGGCCCCAGCCTTGCCCCACTCAGTCCCTCAGTCCCACACTCCTGTTCGCACTCCTGTTCCGCGAACAGCCTCCGCAGCAGACCCTGGTAGCCCTGATTCCCCATGGCCAGCCTTCTCATCTACTTCTTCCCTTTTCTGGGAGTCCTGCTGGATTTGTTTACGTGGCTCCTGGAGTATGGATACTAAGGTTTTGAGTATTTCCTTTTTCTCTTTCAGCAGAAATTAGGTCTGATTTACTCCACTTTGGAGAGTCAGAGCAAATTAGTGTCTTTATAGGAGTGAACACTGTCTGTCTATCCCTCACTCAGCTGCCTCTAGGACATCTCCCATGGGGGTGTGGTGTGGAAGGTGGAGGGAATCTTGCTTCCTAAGAAAGCCTGGTCTATGTTTATACTGTGATAATTATTATAAAGGGTTCTTTGTTGGGAGCTGAAATCTGACTTTCTGTTTCTTTGGCCCAGTTGTCCATGTTTTGCCTTCTAGAGCTTTCAATCTTTATTTTTACTGTGACCCAATGTAAGGACACATGTTACATTTAGATTTACACACATGGATATAAATATAACTAAACTAAACAGGAGTTTCATAGAATAGCAGTGACCCTTATTGGATGATCTGCATGTGGAATCTTTTATTATGTTCTATTTCATTTATTTAAAATGCTGGTCAATTTGACCTGTCAAATTGCTCTCATAACCCACTAATGGGTTATTGACTTACCCTTTGAAAAACACGTTATAGAATGTTAGAGAACAATTACAGAATAAGTCCATGCCTCCTCTTTTTACGAAAGATTCTGAAAAATTTGGAGATGGCTCTCACATTCTATCTAATCGTATCTTCACACCAGGTGTGCTCTGGTTTCCTCTATCCATTCTCATCCTGTTCAGCATCTTCTGAATGGCCTTCTAGTTGAGGGATAATGTTTCATTTAAAACCTGGCACTGAGAACTGAATGCATGACTTCACATAGATCCTGACTGTACTGGCCATGTGGGACTATCACAGTCCTTGATCTCTCTACCACCTGCCTGAGTTGATAATGGTCCATAAAGCAATACCCACTGGGTATGGTTACTTAATTATTTATTAATTTATCTAAAATACCACATGTCACTCATTCTTCCCTCTCTCTATTTTATCTATTAGGGTATCTCGTGATACTTTCCCTTTTTGAAGGGGAGAGCTCAAATCATATTGCCGATTATATATCTTGATTCTGTCAAAACTCAGGACATGTAAACACAAAGAATCTGTGTGTCTAGCACAATCTAGAACAGCAGAAGTTAACATTTCTCTAAGATGCTCATATTTCAAAAGAAAATGGCTGACTCTTTAGTTGTAATAGCTATTACTTACGGATAGCTAATATAGCTGGGTACAGTGTGCTAAGCACCATACTGAGAGCTTTACAGGCAATTAGCTCATGGATTTCTTACAACTCTTTGAGGTGGAAGCTGTTGTAACTGTATCTTATCAAAGAGGAAGAACTGAGCTTTAGAAAACTTACATCATTCAGCCAATATTTGACTAATGAGTAGCAGAGAGAGAGCTGATGCTAGACCCATCTCACTCCTAAGCCTGAGTTTTAAAATACTTAACTGCCTCCCTCAGAGAGGAATCCTTTGCTGGTGATTTAAAAGGAGACAATGTACCTAACTTGCCTAGCTTAGTGCTTATGTGGAAGCTTAATAGATCTTCCTCATAAGGAAAGGGAAGGATTTAGTAACAAATTTAGGTCCCTAACAGCCCCTGGGAGTCTGAAAATGATCTCAATCCATCACCACTGCACTCAGTTCTGGAGTGCTTTCCAGCAGGGCAGTAAGGTCTGGAGTCAGGGAACAGCTGTCCTGGGCAAGTGAGCTGGGAGGCCACCTAAAATCCGCGTAAGGGTAAGAACTGATTTCTGGTTGGGTAATTTACAGAATACTTAAGAGTGAATTTTAGCCTCCACCCAACTCTGAGTTTATGCTGTGAAACTAGTTTTTCTTCTGAGGCGAACCAGTCTGAGTGGCTGGGGCCACTAGGAATGGTGAGAATTTCCCCACGTTTCTGTCATTGACTTTTAAAGTAGAAGACCTGCTGAAATATACTACATATTATAGAAGGAGAAGAACTAGCGGTACAGGTCACAGAGGGGCTGTTTCTGTCATTGCACTCTCTAGCTATCAAGTGGAAAGACATGTTTTCAGAATAAAATACCCAGTGTCCTTTCTAAAATGGCAATTATGAGGGCTCTTCAGTGTGAACATTCTGACCTAAGTTGACTGTTATTGTGAAGATCCTTCTGTTTAATCACTTTATGTTGCTGTTGTTTTAAAAACTCAGGATGATTCAGTTTTAGAAACAAAAACATGTGTCTCTATCACCACTGGAACGAGACAGTAAAGCGCGATTCACTTTTTGATCATCAAAAGAGGGAAAGGAAGGAATCGCCATAACATGACAGATTATAGGGTGCACAGAACCAAGTGTGCAGTTGGACTCACCAACAACTCAGCAGAATGATCAATGTGGTTAGAAACTTGGGAGTCTCTTTTTACTGAGCCACATCAACTCATTAATCGAGAGGTTCTCAAGCAGAAATTTTGGCCCCCTGGAGGACTTTTGGAGGGTCTGGAGACATCTTTGTTTTCATAACTAGGGGTTGGATGGAGGAGGTGGTTGCTACTGGTGTCTGGGAGGTACCGTCCTACAATACACAGGACAGTCTCTCACAGTGAAGAATGATCAACCCAAGTGTCTAGTGCTGAGGTTGAGAACCTGGAAATAAGCAATCAGCCAGAGTGTATTAGGAGCTTTCAGATCTCTCAAGGTTTCTGTAGTAATAGTAGCACATGATAATTAGAATAATTATGATTTATTGCATAGCTCCTATATGTCAGGCTCTTTATATTCACAGCTGATCCGTCTCAGTCAGGATCTGACCCTTATCAATTTGGTGTAGGTAATTTTCTCTAGATATGGTCATATCTCCCCTCTGTTTCTTGTGTTTTATAAAAGTCAAATTATATGTTTAGTGTGTATTAGGTAATATACTTGTAGGAGAAAGCAGTGAAGCAGGAAGAGACTGGTGTGTCACTCTGGGTGTGAAACTAAAGCATCTGGACAAACAGGCCTCAGAGCCGTAATTTAAAAATCCAGCCATACCACCCGTGTAGGGTGACTGCACAAAGCCTGGCCCTTAGTAGGTTCTTTTTTCTTTATTCATTTTAGAGCATGTGCGTATACATGGGGGAGAGAGTGAATGAGACAAGCACCCTCCAAGTGGTCCAGTCCTGCTGCAGTCCCCTTCTTTCAGTCCTCTAGCCAGTTGGATTTTGAACATTTTTGTGTTTTAGGGTGACCTGGCTGGGGATTTGAACTGTGGTCACCAAGTGGGATCTGGCTTCTCTTAAGCACATTACCGCTGTACCACAGAGCCAGTCCCTTTGGTAGGCTCTTAATAAGTATTTGTTAGGGAATTTTTTTCTTAATAAACACAGAGTCCTTGAATAAGCATCAAATGAAGCAGGGTTTCCAAATGAGCTGTTCGGTTGTATAATCATTCTTCTAGGAGCAGTTTCTTCATCTATCAGCACCCACTTTTCCAAAACTACAGAGGTGTCTTACCTTCTCTGTCTTCCCAGTTGCCCTCCACATTTGCCTCTTCTTTTGTTTTTCACCCTTTGCTCTTAGTCATCCTGGTGCTGGCAAAGACTCATCCCTTGACCTGCCCTCTGCCGCAACCACGCATACCAACTCCCCTTGCTAGGTACCCCAACAGTCCCTTAATTATGCTGTTGTCCACAGTTTGCAAGATGTGGCAGGGCATGTGTCAGAATCTCCAGGGGAGATATGTGCTGTGTGAAAAATTTGGAGAAATGTGTTTATATTTGGAAATAAGCAGGAAACTCTCCAACTATTGTCTTTGTGAAACAGGATTGAAAGAAACGCTTGGAGAACTTCTTGCCTGATGATAATATAGGGGTTTCTCAAATTGGGGGTTGTTGTGACAATTTTATATTTATGAAAAGAAGGGGATGCGTGGTAGTGTGTGCTTTCATTTCCTGTGTTAATAATTATTTAATTATATTTATTGCTAGAAATAGCCCTCCTTCCTCTGGCACTTAGATTCTTTAGAATCTGCCCTTTTCTCCCATGTACAAAATTTATCGCTCACCTAAGCTCCCATAATACTTCGTTTTAATCCCTAATATGTCAGCCATCATCCCTTACCTTTAGCCTATTGAGTGCTAATGTGGTAAATACTTCTGAAAGAGAATTGCGAGAGCACCGTGACCCCAGTGGGTCATGGGAAACTTCAGTGTCCAGTAGTCACTTCCAGTAGATTCCAGGACTCTAACCTTAGAGATTCTGAATTCTAAAATTTGGAGGTGGGACATAAGGAATTTCAAGTTATACACGCTTGGTTCATAAACCACACTCTGGAAGGCACTATACAACTTGCACTTTGAAGATATCCTTTCTTGTTCTAGAAGTAAAATAAGCCTTTTTTTAGAAGAATTATTTCTTTAATTATATTCATCATCATTTTTACTTTTCTTTTTTTTTTTTTGGAGAGATTTTTCACTATAGGGCGCGTGCGCTCGCCAGACAGACAGAGAGAGACAGAGAGATAGAAAGCGAGAAATCACCCCCCAGGGGGGATGGTCACGCCGCAATCCCTTCTCCTCCATTCTCCTCTCGGGATCTTGGGCACACACGCACACGCGCCCGGCATGAGTTTTAAGCCACCGGGTCTGGGACGTGAACCGCGGTCGACTATGTGGGAGTCCAGCGACATAGCCATTACACTAACTGCTGGTTCCTTCATCATCATTTTTAAACTTGATGAGAGAGAGAGAGAAAGTGAGAAAGCAAAGCCACTAGGTCCAGGACTTGAGCTGCAGTTGGCCGTGTGGGAATTCAGCACCTTAGCCACCACACTACCTGCTGGCCTCAAAATAAACATTTTTGATGAAGGCAGCCTGGGTCATTGGCTTGTTCATTCAACAGTCATGGCAGTTGTCCAAGGTGAGGCTGAGCTGTGGCTGTGCAATAGCTGTCCCTGTTGGGGGCATGTCTGTGCACTCTCCTTTAGCCGTTTGCCCTTTGCCTTCTTCCTAGCTAGCTCAGGCCCAATCTTAGGGCCATCCAATCAGAGTATTAGCTGGTAGGACTTGAACTGTGTAATTGGTGGGTGCTGAGAAGAGTGGGATGGGAAGGAGCATTGTATTTGAATGGGGTATTTATATCTTTGGCATTTCAAATTACCAGAGGAGAGAGGGGATTCTTAGGGTGGGCCCAGCACTTGGCATATATGATCTTATTTAATCACTACGATAAGCCTGTGAGATAAGTGTTATCATTCTGGCTTTACAGAAGAGGCTCATGTCTGGAAATAGGTAGAAACTAGACTAGAACTTAGCTCTTAATCTAAAGGCTGTGCTCATTCTCCTGTACCTGTATGCCTCTGTTATCTCAATTTTATTAGTATTTTTTTCATGCCAGAAGGTGCATCAGAGACATGGAGAGACAGAGAGAAAAAAACCTCCCACTGCGACCTGGTCATACCATAATCCCTTTACTAATTATCCATTCTATCAAGATCCTAGGCACATGTGTATGCATCTGGCATGTTTTGAAAGCCAACTGGCAAGGACTTGAACCCTGGTTGGCCATGTGGGATCTGGCTTCCTCCTTTGCATAGTACCTAGCTGCTGTGCTACCAGACTGGCCCTGAAGCCTCATTCTTTTTCCTGACTCAGTGGTCATCAGGAACATCCTATGCCTCTCCTATTTTCAGTTTAAGACTTCTCTCCTGGGGGCCAGCAGGTGGTGTGGTTATTAAAACACTGGATTCTGACATGGTGGACTATAGTTTGAGTCCTGGACCTGGTGGCTTGCTTTCTCTCTCTCTCTCTCTGGTGAGCACACGTGCCTTATAGCAAATTTTAAAATAATGCATGAATGAATGAGTGAGTGAATAAATAAAGACTGCTCTTTGGGTCATCCCAAAGAGCTGAAATTGGCTCATCACCTTCTTAATTTTTGTAGGAGTGAATGAATGACAGCCTGGGTCATTTGAGAAAGGATGCTGACCTTTAAAGTGAGCACGTAGATCTAAAGAAAGCAGATGAACATTCCCTTTTCTATTTGGCCCAAACCAAATGTCAGGATCTTCAACCAAATATGCTATAAAATGTTACTAATAACCCCCCTTTTCTTTCTTTTTTTTTCTTTTTTGAGAGGTTTTTCGCTATAGGGCGCATGCGCTCGCCAGACAGACAGAGAGAGACAGAGACAGAAAGCGAGAAATCACCCCCCAGGGGGGATGGTCACGCCGCAATCCCTTCTCCTCCATTCTCCTCTCGGGATCTTGGGCACGCACGCACACGCGCCCGGCGTGAGTTTTAAGCCACCGGGTCCAGGACGTGAACCGCGGTCGACTACGTGGGATTCCAGTGACATAGCCATTACGCTAACTGCTGGTCCCCCCCCCCCCTTTTCTTTTTAAGTTTATTTATTTCTTCAGGGGAAGAGAGAGACACCCACAACAGAACTTTACATCATGATTTACCCCCAGCCTCAACCATCCTGGATCACAAACATGGATGCATGTACCAGGCATGTATAGGGAGACCTCAAGAACCTGGGACAGTCCTGTGCAGCTTGCCACCACAGCTGGCCTTTGACCTTTTGTTTTTTGTTGTTCAAAATTATTTGTTCGGGACTGGCAGTTAGCGTAATGGCTATGTCACTGGACTCCCATGTAGTCAACTGTGGGTCGAGTTCCAGACCTGGTGGCTTAAACTCAGGCAGGGCATGTGTGCATGCGTGATTTCTCACTTTCTGTCTGTCTCTCTCTGTCTTTCTGACGAGCGCACACACCCTATAGCAAAAGCCTCCCCAAAAAAAGAAAAAAAAAGAATTATTTGTTTAATTTTATTTATCATTATTATCATTATTATTTAATTTGACCAGAGAGGGGGAGAGAGAAAGAAAAGGAAAGTGAGAAACCAAGCCACCAAGTTTGGGACTCGAACCATAGTTAACCATGTGGGAGTCTAAAATCTTAACCACCACACCACCTGCTGGCTCCAAGGCCTTTGATTTTTACTAATCAAATCAGAAGTTTTTTTTAAGGCCTTAGGTCCTGAACAGTGGATTCAGATATGTTTGATGTTGACAATTATTCTTTTTCTGTATTTGATGTAGAGATTATTAAGAGTTGAGGAGATTAAGTCTTAGGGAGGGAGTAAATTGGCTCCCAGAAGCCTGTGCTGTGCATCAATTACTTGTTATTGATTTGACATACTTAGGCTAGATCTAAGTATTGATTGAATCAGAAGATTCTTGAGCCTACAACCCATGCCTCTCATTTCATTGGAGGTCTAGGAATCTGTTCCATTTGATGGACCAGATTCTAACTTCTTAAAAATTCCTCTGGCTTTCATGCCTTTAAATTTTCCTAGCTCCTCTGCTTTTTCGGTCTCTTCTTCTTTGCTCTACTGTCCAGTTATAGGTGTTCTCTAAGTGACCTGATCATCAGGGCTTCATCTCTCTTCTTCTCTATACCTGTCCCCGACTTCTCAACCAGCCCCTTGTTCATTACTTCCTCGTGCCCAGAGGACAGTGAGTCACTCAACATCTTTTTCAGACCAGTTCCTCCTTACTCTGCTTCTTCCATCCTTGGTCTAATGACCCATTCTTCCTATAAATAAAATCTGTGTTGACCTGATTACTTTGTTCTTTTCTTCGTGATAGCCATTTAGTTAAATGGAGAGTAGAATCCTGCTTCAAAGATTCGCTATCTTTCTTCATTTTGGTATCTTGAAAGATATGGGGTCTCTTTCTTCCTTACCATCTTTATCCCAACCTCACATCTCATTGCTTCCTGCAACTATCCTAGACTGTCTCATTATTCCACAGGGCTATGAGAGAGCTAACTGAAATAATAACAGCAAATATATGTGGAGTCCTTATATGCATTGTGCTAAGGATTTTACATCTGTAACTTTATTTAATCCTTACAACTTCCCTGTGAGGCTTGGTATTAGGATACTAGGTTTAGAGCAGTTAGGTGATTTGCCTAAGGTCACACAGATAATGAGTAGCTGACCTGTGACTCAGTCCAGACTTTCCATCGAGTTGATGCTTATTGCTAGTAAATTCTGCCTCCAGGGATATAGGGCTATATCCAGTAGAGGGCATTAAGGTAAGTTTCCTTCTTTTACTCTTTTTCTATTACCTCTCATCCCCAAATCTATGTAAATTCACAGGTGAATTTAATCAATCAGTGGTCCCCTCACTATTTGTAGGATGTAGTTTAATTCTTTCCTATGCTGTTCACAAGCACACTGAGGCAGAAATCGAGGCTACCCCTGGCTTCACTGTAAACTTGGTCTGCAACATTAGGCAAGTCATTCAATAGCTAGGCCTGAATTTCCTCATCTGCCAAGTGAAAGGTTTGGTTGAGAATTTCTTTGGCTCTTTCCATGCTTATGTTTTTGTAAGTCTGTTTTTCTGCCTTACCTTGTTTTCTCCTCCTTTCAAGTAAAAACCCTTCCCTCTACTGATACTTCTTTCCAAGCACTCAGACCTTGACAGCTGCCCCTTCGCATCAGCCTCTGCTTGCCCAGGACTGCCTTTTCCTCTCCCAACTGCAATTGAACTCCATCTAGGCTCTCCTTTCTCCTGCAGAAAGTTAGTCCTTCTCTCCACCTTTTCCAGGAATTACTAGTCCTTGGAACTCTGCATTGTTGCTTTCCTGTTTTCTGCTTGCATATCTTGTCTTCTTAAACAGATAAATCCTTGAAGTACTAGTTAACTGTTCTAAATTTCTTTTGTGTGCTATTATGCACTAGGGTACACGACTTTAAATTTGATAATTGTTAAATGATTGGATTTGGGTTTATCTGGAGACAGAAGTTACTAAGCCCATCAGGGAAATTGGAAGTCTAGACAGGACACGCACACCCACCAGAATGGACTGGAAGGTGGGAGGCTGATGTTGGAGCAGCAGGAAAATGCAGTGTTCTGCGAGGCTGAGCCACATGGGAAGGTTCCTGGTTCGCCTCAAAACCCTGTTGAGGGTACTGTCAGTTTCTCTAGCTAAAGTAAGAAATTAAAAACAAAATATTGACTAGAGGGGTAAAGCTGCTGGCAGACAAGTGAGGGAATTGCCACAATCCTGGCAGGAATCCCTGTAGGCCTGGCTTAGTATAAGGCAAAGAGGGTGGAGAGGCAGTTAACAGGCTTGGTATATGCTCAGTCTTGACACTGTCCACTGCAGCTAGGCTATTACCTGGCTACCTGCTCTCTGAGTAGCAGAGCCAGCCTGGCAAAGCCAAGCAGAAGTACTCTAAGGCAGGCCCAGGCAGCCCAGAGGGCGTAGGGTATAATCCAGGATGAGGGGGTGGGTGAGTGTCACTTGTAGTACAGCCTGATTTAAGAGGTTGGGCAGAGTCAAGACATTTTCCTAGAGTTGCTTTCTTTGACTCTGCTGGGGGCAGGTGATGGCTTGGGGATGGTCACAGACTGTGCTAGTGTGGGAGCACACGCAGTACCTATGGCTATAACGTGTGTTTTGGCCTTTCTGTTAGTCAGCGGAGCACATGGTTGCAATTTATTGGCCGGTCCGAATGTGCGATGGAAGCACCAGGGCCTGGGCACTTCTGAGAAGTGTGACCACATTCCACCAGGAATTCTACTTAAGAAAAAAATCCATCCTACTGCAGAATCTAACCTGGATTTAGGGGCAGATCCAGGAACGAATTTCACCGGGGACTGGTCTAGTGGAAACGAAGACAAAGTAGAAGGAAGTCGAACTAGAGAGTCTACTAAAACTGGAAGGGAGTCTGTCGCCCTCTTAAATCTCAGCGAGACACGTCAGCTTGAGCTCTGGCAATTTAAGCCTGGCAATCTGGCGGGCCAGGGAGGGGCGGCGGGTGGTTAGAGACGGGCTCTAGGGCCCAGCGGCTGGGCGCCAGGGCGGGGGTGGAGTGTAGGGTTACAGTGACGAGCTCAGGCGACCCTCCCTGGCCAGGCGCGGTCTGGGGAGGGCGGGTGGCAGCAGGAGCGCGCGGGACGCTCTAGGACCCAGCAGCGGTTGTCGGCTTTGGGCTGGAGGTGAAGTCCTGGCATTTCCCTCCTTCCTGTGTGAATGGGGCTGATTGTCAGGCGCCACTTCCCTGCGCTGCCCCGCGCCATGCTCTGTGCGCTGCCTAGCGGCCGCCTTCCCCAACCACGGGACTAAACTAGCCATGATCGCCTCATGTGGAAGGCAAAGTTGCGCCGGGGAACTTGTGAGCCTACGGTGAAAGGTAACAACTCCGGCTTAGGTGTGGGGAGGGCGCCTTGGGTCAGCTGTGCAAAGGGCCAGTGCTTCCCCGCCCTATCCTGCTCTGGGCAGGGGGCTCCTGGGGGCCTGGGCCGAGATCGGCCAGATTCCTGAGTGACTGGGGCAGCGGATCCGACGCTTTGGGCCGGGAGAGTCCGTCGTCGTGGGAATCTTGCTTTCTATTACTCAGATTGTTTAAAAAGAGCCAAACATAGTCCCGGTGCCATCCTCCAGGTCCCTGGAGCCCGCAGGTCCGCGCCCCGCTGCAGACTGGAAAGTTGTGTCCGCCAGCCCGCTGCGACCCGCTGGTCCTAGGGTGCAGATGAGCCCCAGACGCGGGACTGGCCTTTCTAGGGGTGCTGCCATATGGCTGGACTCTTCAAGACGTGCTCGGGCTCCCGGCTGCTGGCTGCCGCGGGAAGGGGCGGAAAGGGGTGTCTGGTGGCTGCTTCCCTCCGCTGGAGACAAAGGGCCCATACCCGCAGGTCGGATAGGCCCCGGCGCTCCGGCTGTATCTTTCCTGTCCGCCCTTAAGACTCGGGTCTGGCGGGTGGGGGCGACCCGGGACCCTCGGCTCGCCTTAGCAACTGCTTCTTTGTTCTCCCCAAACAAGTTTCTTCGATAAACTGGGGAGTTAGAGCTAGTTATTCCTTCCTGGTTAGTGCTGTCTTTACAGGAATCTGATTTCGGGGAGCGGAGGATTAAACTTTCCAAATGGGACGGGTTTTTCTTGGGATATGACATTTGTGGCTGGAGGGAGATAGGCTCTTCGGCGGATGACAGCGGGCGGAATGGGGCCCTGCGCTGGGGCAGGCTGCACGAGCTTGTAGGCAGCCTGGCCAGAGGACCAGAACCGAGTAGAGGAGCCCTAGCACTAGCCTCCAGGGCCTGGGCCACCTGGACTGAGCTTGCGGCTGCGTGTTCAGGTTTCCCCTTTAGAGCTCGAGACCCAGAAACCCGCTTCCCTTCTTCAACACGGCCTGCCTTCCCCTATACTGCCTCGCTCTCACTTTGAGTATCTTGATAGGCGGCTGGGAAGACTTCCTTTCCCATTTCTGTTCCAAAGTTTTTCGTCTTTTTGGCATTAGTATCGGTTTGCTGTTTCCGAATGGCACATGCCTTTAGTCAAGCTAGTCTGTGGATCACCTGGCCTGGAGCTTCAGGAGACCCGGTGGGGGTGGGAGGTGGGCGGGTGCAGCCTCTGGAGAGGCCTCCTGAGGCTTTGCGGTTTGGACCGAACATTTTGGCTCTAAACTCCCTTGCTCTGTGCAGTCATGGTTGCCCATTTTCCTCTTTTGAGGCTCGCAGTGAGAATTGAATTTTTACCCGCTTATGAAAGTGTTTGGTGGAGGGGAACCATTTGTGATACCTCAAAGATGCTTTTGACTTCACCAAACAATAACGTGTTATCTAGCTCACCATAAGCAAATAAAACCAGAACAGAGGCATATTAATGGTTACAGCTCCAGAAAATTTCCAGAAAAAAGTTAGGACTTGAAGTGTTTAACAATCATGGCTCCCTGCTTCCAAAACTGGCCTGTGGATCCCTGCCAAAGTGGCTAGGATTTCCTCTGGCTGCCTGCCCCTGGACCCGGCATGTGTGGGCGTCAGACCAAGGCTAAAGATCAGGGACCTCTCTAGATTTCAAGTTGAGTCTAGAGCAATGTGAAATTGCCTTGTAGGTGTGTGTTCTGAGCATTCCATGTATCTAGTATGAATACTCCTTAGAATATGGGATAACACTTTAATACACTGTGAACTTACGTTGAAAGGGAGTAAAGGCTCAGGAAGCACTGACTTGACCAGAATGAAAGGACAAGACAGAGCAGAAGGCTCCAGAGAACCTCTTCTCTCCCAGGTGATGGGAGCGGGACAGAGGGTTGAGGCTGATTAGATTTTACATGGGTACACTTCTGCTTTTGTGTGATACATTTTTCTTTTCTTTTTAAAATTTCACTAAAAAAAAATAAGCCAGGGACCAGCAGATAACGTAGTAATTGCGTTGATGGACTCCCACGTAGTCATTCTTGATTGGAGTCCCAGACTCATGGCTTAAAACAAACGCCAGGCATGTGTGCCCAAAATGCCGAGAGGAGAATGGAGAAGGGATTGAGGCATGGCCATCGCCCCTGATGGGTGATTTTTTTACTTTCTGTCTCTCTCTCTGGCAAGCTCACGTGCCCTATAGCAGAAATATCTCTAAGCATAAATAAATATATACATAAAATAAGTATAGAGCACATGCTTTCATTGGAGACAGAGAGTGGGAAAGTGAGAAAGCAGCCCATTATCATTCCGCAGTCTTCCAATCTCTTGGAATTTTGCCCATGCCCCACGTGTTTTTTCAGTTGCTGGGTCCAGAACTAGAACCTAAGCAAGCTATGTGGGATCTAGACACCTTGACTACTATACCACCTAGCTTGCCCCAATTTTCAAGGGAAATGAGGAAACCATTGTAAACCTGCAGGTGGGTAGAAGGGAGAGAAGGTGCTGCACTTGTGACTCCCTCTCTCCTTTTTATAATGCATTGAAGTTTGGGTTTTTAGGTTCTGTGCAGATGATGGAGGGTGAAGAATACTAATGTATTGAAGGGCCTGTGGAGATCAAAGCATTTAAAAATATATCTTTTCATGGAAACTAATGGAGGACTTTCCGTTAAAATGAGATTTTAAAGTGCTGTCCTTTCAAAAAGCACCTGCATGAGAAATGTGAGTGATTTTATGGGAAGGTGCTCTGTTGATTACGCTGGAGAATGTCTGCCCTTGGCCAGTTAGTTTGAAGGCTTCTGTGGGTAGAGCTCTGCTTTTTTTGATGTCTGTCCCTGTGGAGAAGGGTAGACCTAGGGCCTAGGGGAAAGATGGCCAAACTAATTGAAATTAGATGGCGGTCTGGCTGGTGAGTTCTGTCAAAAATTGCACCCTCTAGGTACCAGTACTGCATTTCTTCACAGTAATTTGTAGAAATGCTTTGAAAAGGATAAAGCAGTGTAAAAGGAAAATGGAATGGCACAAAACAAAGGAATTGTTAGTGAAAATTGTAAAAATTTGATTTTTCAGTCAATTTATTAAAAGGAAAATTACATTTTCTGTTATGTAAGATTCCCCCAAAATAACTTTTGTTTTCTTGGTGTGGCTGTCTGCGCTTTAAATACATGTGGAAGCTCAGGTCAGGCAATTCTGTAATATTTTGAATAATTTGTCTATTTTTTAAAAATTATTTTATTTAGATAGATTTATTTATTTATTTATTTAGACCAGAGAGGGATGGAGAGAGAGAGTGAAAGAGAGAGAAGAAAGTGAGAAAGCAAGCCACCAGGTCTGGGACTCGAACCATGTGGGAGTCCAGCACCACCAACCACCTTGCCACCTGCTGGTCCCAGTTTCCTATTCTTTGAATTAATTTTGATAGCTTCTTATGACCCAGAAGGCAATAAGTAATAGAATTCTTGAGAAGCAAATGCTATCATGGAGTTCAGGAGGATATATTTGATAATAAGGTTTATTGGGAATAGTCTGAGGTTGTTGAGGGGTTTTTGTTTGTTTGCTTAGTGTTTTTTTTTTTGGGGGGGGAGGGGTGGCTTTGCTTTGTACTAGAGGACTAGTTGGCCACTGTGGCTAACTCAGTATACTGCTTTTGCTAGAAGGAAGCCACTCCTGCTCTTGGGCTTGTGTGTTCTCCTCTAACATGGGAGGCCCTTGGCTCTGCCCTTGTAGCCAGGCTTGTGAAAGAGTAGGATCTATTTATTAGTAGGTACTCAGGACAGGACTCCTGGACTCTCAAAGGGGCTCACACAGGCATTTCTTTTTTTCCTTTCCTTTCAGGAGGGGGTAGTACAGTAGCTCTAAGGTGTTAGGAAATGTGTTCCTGTTAAGACTAGAGAATTGAATTTAACTTTTAAAAGACAAAGTCATCATCCAGTGTTTTTTTAAATGTGTTTGAGACAACACTGGTCAGTATTGTAGCTGCATAACTCTTTTGTCTTTTTTTTTTTTTAAGCAAAAATGTCTATCATTTACTTGCTTTTTTAACTTTTTATTTTGAAATGATCATAGCTTCATAGGAGGTTGCAAAATTAGTAGAGAGGTCCTGTGTACCCTTCACCCAGTTTCCCCCATTGGTTACCTCTCACCTATCCATAGTACAATAGCAAAACTAAGAAGATTGACATTGGTTCAGTCCACAGAGCATATTGAGATTTCACTAGTTTTTCGTATATTGTATTTGCGTGTGTAAACTTCTACGCCATTTTTGTGCTTCCTTCCTTCTTTCTCTCTCCTCCTCTCTTGCTTCCTTCCCCTTGGCAGTCTTGCCACAACCTTCTTCCCAGTCTTCCAACCAGCCAGGAGCACAGGCCTTGCAAGTGTGCTTGTCATGTTCAGGTTTACCTGTGATCTGAAACCAGGCCTTCCACGTGGCTCCAGCGTTGTACAGCAGTGCCCTACTGCCTGCGTCACTGTGACTGGGCCGCTCTGCAGTTTTTTCAAGGGTAGATTTGTGTCCCAAATAATCAAGAGACAGTCTATTCCATTGTCTCAAGAATCTCACTTGTTCTACCTCTTGATAGTCACATTCACCATTTTCTTTCCCGACCCCCTGCTCTGCCCCAATGCTAATAACCAGTATCTGTTCACCATGTTTATAATTTTGTCATTTAGGGAATGTTACATAAATAAAATCATGCAATATGTAATCTTTCGAGATTGGCTTTTCATTTTGCGTAATTGTTTTTGAGATCCATCCAAATTTTTGCATGTATCAATAGCTTATTCGTTTTTATTTCCGATTACTATTTCATGGTATGGATATACTGCTATTTGTTAACTCATTCACCTATTGAAAGACATCTGTGTTGTTTCCACTTTTTGACCATTACATATAAACTATGAACATTCATATTTAGGTTTTTGTGTATATGTGAGTTTTCATTTCTCTGGGGTAAATGTCCAGGAGTGTGGTTGATGGATTTTATGGTAAGTGTATGTTTGGCTGTTTTTTTTAAATTGCCAAATTATTTTTGAGTGGCTATACCATTTTACATTCCTACCAGCAGTGTATGAGAGATCCTGTTTCTCTGCATCCTCACCAGCATGTGGTGTTTTCACTATTTTTTATTTTAGTTGTCTTAGTAGTTATTCTATTAGTTGTTCTAATCTTGTTGTGATTTTAATTTACATTTTCCTAATGGCTGACAATGTTGAACATCTTTTCCTGTACTTATCTGCTATCCATATGTCCTTTTTGGTGAAATGCCAATTTATGTATTGTGCCCATTTTCTCACTGGGTTATTTATTTTAGTGTGAGCTTTGGGAGTTCTTTTTGTATTCTAGATTCAAGTCCTTTGTCTACTTATTTTTCATAGTTTAGCTTGACTTTCCATCCTTGTACGAGAATCTTTTGCTTAACAAAAATGTTTAGTTTTGATAAAGTTGAAATTATTTTTTTTCTTTATGGATTGTGCTTTAGGGTATCACATTTAAGAACATTGTGCTTAGGTCTGTGTTCCAAAGATTTTATCCTTTTTTTTTCCTAAGAATTTTATAGCTTTGGGACCAGCAGTTAGTGTTATGGCTATGTCGCTGGACTCCCATGTAGTCGACCGCGGTTCGCGTCCCGGACCCGGTGGCTGAAAACTCATGCCGGGCGCGCGTGTGCGTGCGTGCCCAAGATCCCGAGAGGAGAATGAAGGAGAAGGGATTGTGGCGTGGCCATTCCCCCTGGGGGGGTGATTTCTCGCTTTCTGTCTCTCTGTCTCTTTCTGTCTGTCTGGCGAGCGCACGCACCCTATAGCGAAAAACCTCTCCAAAAAAAAAAAAAAAAAAAAGGAATTTTATAGCTTTGCACTTTATATTTAAATTGTAGTTTATTTATTTATTTATTTAATTTTTTTTGGAGAGGTTTTTCGCTATAGGGCGCGTGCGCTCGCCAGACAGAGAGAGACATAGAGACAGAAAGTGAGAAATCACCCCCCAGGGGGGATGGTCACGCCGCAATCCCTTCTCCTCCATTCTCCTCTCGGGATCTTGGGCACGCACGCACATGCGCCCAGCGTGAGTTGTAAGCCACCGGGTCCGAGACGCGAACCGCGGTCGACTATGTGGGAGTCGAGCGACATAGCCATTATGCTAACTGCTGGTTCCCTAAATTGTAGTTTATTTTTATCTTAAGAATGTGTGTGCCTTGCCATTGCTCATAACAAGCCATCTCTTGGGTGTTGATTGTGAAAGTCTTGTGTTCTGGAGCATGTGGATGGACTGTCTAGAGTAGTTCCCACTCTCCAGAGCTTGCCAATTAGTGAAGTTGCATATGGATGTGACCATGTGTGCTGAACTGTAATAGAGACATGTGACTTCGGGAACACTCAGCAGAGGGCCTTGTCCAGGTAGTCAGAGAGGGTTTCTCTGAGCATGTTGCCTAAGCATGGTGGGAATGAAATTGGGTTCTTGCCTTTGATCCTGTTTGTGGGTATGTTTATTGCCATGAATTCTTCAGTGTGGGTTACTATGATTCTTTACACATGCTGATTGACTTGGGTAAACTGCATGGTAAAGGACGCTTTTCAACAATATGTATGTAGCATGATAGCTTAAAAAAAGGGAAAATGACATAAAGAGTATGAATAAAGTTGAGTGGATGAGGGACCAGCAGTTAGCATAATGGCTATGTCGCTTAACTCCTATGTAGTTGACCGAGCGCGGTTTGAGTCCTGGACCTGGTGGCTTAAAACTCACGTTGGGCGCGTGTGCGTGCCCAAGATCCTTAGAGGAGAATGAAGGAGAAGGGATTGTGGCGTGGCCATCCCTCCTGGGGGGTGATTTCTTGCTTTCTGTCTCACTATCTCTCTGTCTGGTGAGCGTACGTGACCTTTAGCAAAAACCTCTCCAAAAAAAAAAAAAAAAAGTTGAATAGATGAAGAGTTAGAATATATACTGAAGTGAAAAGAGAGGTGTTAAAAGTATTTGAATTGTTTAAGAACAGATAGACCTGGTTTGCTTCTTGAGGCTGCCACCTCCTTGCTGTGTGACCTCAGGGAATTTTGCCTGCTGAAGCCTCATGAGAAAATGGAAAGAGTAATAGTTCTTACCTCATAGAGTTCTGTGTGGGTAAAATGAAATAATGCATATATAGCACTTAGCATAGCACTGGGCTCATTGAAAGCATTTAATAAATGCCTACTAATGTTATTATTAAATTACAGAAAGGCAGGCCATTTTATAATGTTATGTGTATTTTCATGTCTTATTTCTCTGAGAAATTGTAATCCCAGAAACTTACCTTTTCACAGTTGGGAGCATAATATTATGTGTCAAATATTATTTATTGAATGAGATTAGAAGCTGGGATGCTCTATCCAAAATCTACTATTGTCTGTAAAATGTTCCTTTTTTCTACCTATAAAACTAAAAAATTTCCTGAGTAAAGAATGGTTTTCTTTCAGCTCCTGACCACAGGAGGTGGCAGGAGTTGCTGGTGTCATGAGGCTAGATCAGAGTTTGTGGTGCTTGTTACCCTAGTTGCAGTTAAGTCAAGGCTAATGTCACTGGGATGTATCCCAAACTTCCTAATTCCTTTATGACCAACCTATTTGTTTCCCAGGGGAAATATCCAATTCTAGATCTGTGTTTCTCGAACGTGAGTGAGCATCAGAATCATGTGGAAGGCTTATTAAAGATGGAGTGTGGGACCCCACCTCACGAGTTTCTCTTTCAGTAGGTCTTGGATAGGGCCTGAGACTTTGCATTTCTATTATAACAGGTTTCTAAGGGATGGTTATGGGCTGGTCCTAGGACCGCACTTTGAGAACCAGTGTTTTAGAGCACAGTCTCCTTTGAATTGGACCTAGACTGAAGTGCTTACCCTCTGGAACTGAGTCTTTGCATCTTTAACAATTGATTTTGGAATAATGAACATAAATAAGTATGGGCTCTCCTCTGATCACTCTTTTGCACCTCACTCCTTGTGACCACGGCTTTGACTTCTGTCAGGTGTCTCTCACTACTTGGAAGTTATTCCAAGTTAGGCTACCATACGCAAGCCATATTGCCTTGAGTAAGTCACTGAGCCTCTGTGAAATAAGTATCTTTGCTAAATACTTACATTCTAAGGTTATTGTGGGACTTAAGCAGATAAGGTGTGTGAAAGCAGCAATTCATGGTGCAAAATAGCATTTTATTATTTTGTGCATCCTTGCTATATCTCTGGGACAGTCTGATTGGACTTGGGGTGGACCCAATCTCCTGGTTCTATGTTTCATTGCTGCTGGAGGGATTTGGTAATGATTGGATAGAAATCTGGAGGGATGTCACGGAGAAGGTTCCTGCAGTGGTTGGGCTAGAGTCTCTGAGGGCCTTTCAAACTGAGATCCTGTGGCAGCGCATTGATATGCACTTGTACTGGTGACCAAAGAAGAGCTCAGTGCTGGAAAATTGCTTGAGCTGACGCTGGAATGTTAAGAGTCGGCTTCCTAGAAGTATGGAAATAAGATCCCAGGACATCTGTTCCTGGCAGTTTGTGACATATGTGATCTGGCACCCATTTATGTTTTAAAGTTCTGGATTTGCAGTGTTCATAGTAGTCACTAGCCTCTTGTGGCTATTTAAATGAATGAAGATGAAATAAAACTAAAAAATTCAAGTTCTCAGTCATACTAGCCACAGTTCAAGTGTTTACTAGTCATTGGCATCATTTCAGCAATTTCTGTTGGCCAGTGCTATTTACTGGGAGATTGGCTCTGATTGTCTGATGGTGGTATCACTAGACTCCAGCAGATGGGACAGGGACACATTTTGCGATGAAATGTGGCACTTCTCCCCTGGAAGTCTGATGTGAACTGATTGGGAGAAAATACCATCTCGTGAATGCTCTGTCAGCTTGGACCTCTTTTTGCCACTTCTGTTTTTGGAGACTCGTTTCACATGGAAAGTGGTCAGCATGACACTGCTGTTCACCTCCTCTGATCGAGGAGTTTACCAGACCATTAGGAAGAAATGTTTGCTGTTTTGATTCATGTTCCATTTGTGGAATTCTCCTAGGGATCTGGTCCTTGAGAGAAGCAAATGAAAAATGCTTGGATGGAATTAGCACCCAGAGGTCCTTCTGGAGAGGATCATCAAAGGTCAGTGTGGACTCCTGAATCTTGGAGCTTGTCTCCTGTGGAACCAGACTTAGTCAAGAGGCAGGAACTGGCCTTTGTTCATCTCTCCAGGGTTTGGACTTGCTCAGATACCATTCCACAAAGCACCATCCACTTTTGCCTCCCTTGAAACTGTTCTGTAAAGTTTCTTTTTTGCTCACTTTACATCTAATCAATTGCCAGGTCCTTGCAATTGACCTCCAAAATACTAATTGCTTACTTTCCCTTCCTTTGCATGTCTCTAAAACCCACCTAGTTTAAGCGCTCACTATAGGCCCCTCACTATCAATCATGGTAGCCACCCACATAACACGTCTTTCCACTGCCGTTCACCTCCTCTGATCGATTCTGTCCTTCTTTCTCTCCTTCCTCCTGAATTTCCTCCCTTCTTCTCAGAACAGGTCGAGCAAGACAAAGTTGACGTATTGTGTCTTCCAGGCTTGCTTAGCTTCTGTGTGAAGTGGGTCTTTGTATGTGCCCCGTAGCCATGTCAGGGAGGGAGGAGCATCTCAGCTGCTGCTTCTCAACTGGAGGGGCTGCTCTGGGTGACATGGCCCAGGAATGTGACCCCAAAAACAGGTGTGAGGCAGATCTTCTTCCTGACATGGCTGGATTCTGAAGGACTCTGAGAACCAAGTATTTTGTGAGCAAGTCCCCTCTATCTGGGGGATCTGGGAAAAGGAGATAGTATGAAATTCCCAGGTAAGGCCTGTTTTCTGAGGACTGTCGCCTAAATATCAGTGGAATTATGTTGACTGCTCATCCTGGTAATCTGGGAAAAAATTGAAAGATGAAAGGACAGACAAAAATAGTAGAAAATGCACTTCGTTGGAATTCTGGAAACTAGTGGATGCAGTACCAAGTGTGCACACCATTAAATTCATTGCATTAAATTTACTGCAGAACACACATAAAGCAATCTAGTTTCTGGGGGGAAAAAACAAAAGGTCTCATGGTCCTTTATATAGAACAGTCAAAGAAAATGTCTTCTGAAATTACTTAATTTAAAGCTTAAATTAAGACACCTGGGAAAGTAATGTGAAAAGCATCCCAAAATAATTTACATAAACATTGAAGGTAATGGAGTTTGTTTGAATTAGCAGGTTTGTTAAAGGACATAATCCTGTCAGACTTCCCAGGGTATTTACTGACCTGGCAAACCAAAAAATGAATGGTGGGTGGTGTGAAAAGTGCTGAATAAATTCCCCTTCGCTGACTTTTAGATTTTATGCTGTAAGGTACTCCTCAAAAAGTTAAAAATATTTTAAATTGTCTACTTCAAGATACGGATTATCTTAGCTGTGAGTTCAGACACAAAATTACCCAAAATTCTGACGTTTTTTTCTTCAACTTTCTCCAAAATAAATGCCAGGAGTTTGTTGGAAAAAAAAATGGAAATAAATGCAAATATTTATATTTTCATGTCATTTATTAAATTTCTAAGAATACTTTATTTGTTTAGAAACAAAATGGACAAACTTAATGATGTGTAATTATGTATAATTAAGTTTGCTGGTAAAATGAACAGATCTTGTAGTATTGCATTTAGTAGTTTATTTAGGCAGCAATCACAAATATGCTAATCAAATTTACTTTGAATACTTACTTTCAGGTTTTCTTATGAAGGAAGGCACATGCCAAACATTAGGGATCTGAGCCAACATCTAGCCCCATTTCTTTGTTTTCATAAAAATAAACTAAGATTTACTGAACATTTACTATATGCTGAAACGCTATTCACAGTCCTTCCTTCCTTCCTTTCATTTTTCTTTTAGTTGTCAGATCGTGTACATACTTGTCAGAGAGGCAGAGAAAAAGTAAGGGAGAAAGCATCCTGAAGTGGGGTATGGTCACCCTACAGTCATTCCTTCTCCTCCATTTCTCCATCCTCTCAGGATTTTGAGCACATGTGTATGTACCCAGTGTGTTTTTCAAACCGCTGTGGCTGGGACTGGAACCATGGTCAGCCACGTAGAATCCGGCTCCCTTAACTATTAAGATACAGGGCCAGCCTCCGTAGCTCTTTCAGTTGTTTGATTAATTTTCACAACAGCCCTATGTAATAGGTCCTATTATAGTATCTTTTTTTTTTTTTTTTTTTTGAGAGAGAGTTTTACTATAGGGCACGTGCGCTTGCCAGAAAGACAGAGACAGAGAGACAGAAAGCAAGAAATCACCATCCGGGAGGATGGCCACGCCGCAATCCTTTCTCCTCCATTCTCCTCTTGGGATCTTGGGCACATACGGACACACAGACACGCACACACGTCTGGCATAAGTTTAAGCCACCAGGTCCGGGACTCAAAACGCAGTTGACCATGTGGGAGTGCAGCAACGTAGCCATTACGCCATCTGTTGGTCCCCCTATTATAGTATCTTTAACTGCTGATAAAATATTGGTCACCTAGAAATGAAGTCATTTGTTCAAGTTCACATAGCTCTTCAATGGGAGAGCCAGAATTCTTACAGATTTGCCAAAACCAAAACATTAGTGAATATTTCCTCTAGCTTTTAAAATTCTTTAATCTTGCTATTACTCTGGTCCTTTGGCATGACATCCTTCTCTCTCCTCTTTAGTCATTCTGTCTTATCATCCTTCTCTTTGTCTAAGGATCACCTGACTTCCTGCTGGGCAAGTTGTTACAGTCTTTTCTCCCCACCTTCTAATAGTAATGTCACTGAACATTTTTCCCTTAGTGAAATCATTGTTGATCTATGTTCTTGTTTATAAAAATTCCTCAAAGGCAAGAAGGTACATCATATACAGGTGATGTCTGGGTGAATGGCTCCCCACCCCCAGCCCCCCTCACCCCGTTGCATTTTCTTTCATCAGCGGGGGTCCTCTGACTAATAAAGTACAAGCAGTGCTTTACTTTACGTCTGTGACGTAAATATTGAATGCATTGCTCCTTTCATGGAAAGCCATATTTAGCAGAAAGAACAAACCATGGTTATTCTAATTTGGCTGTTTGGTAGATATTTTCTCAAAAATGAGGAAAGGAAAGCTGTCACTTGAAGAAAAACAACTATTTGCTGCCAGTGATAAAACTAAAGTATTCAAGTAAAAATTGGATTTGGGAATTTTGGGAAACTAGTCTCTCTCATCGTGAAACTGATGCCTTTCTGATGTGTAAAAGACTTTTCCAAGGACTGGGATCCATGGTCTATTAACAGGGTTTTTTGTGGATATTTTTATCTTGAAATAATGTATGGAAAATGAGCATAATTTGGTAAACTATTTTTTCCCCAACTATCTTGCATGTGTCAAAAAAAAAAAAAAAAAAGCTCCTTTTAAGGTGCAAGATGGGCTGATAGATTTTAATGTAATAGAGTATAGAGGAACATCTATGAAGAGGCCACGATAAGGTTTCGTATTTTTGCATTGTGGTTACCTTTAAGAAACTGGCACTTGTTGAGTTTTGGTGTAGTTTCAAACAAAAATAGTCACAATGATCTGAAACTGATATTTCTTTTTTTAAAAGAATTATTTTATTTAACTTTATTTATTATTATTATTTTCCAGTTTGATGAGAGAGAGACAGAGAAAAAGGGAAAGGGAAAGTGAGGAAGCAAGCCACCAGGTCTGGGACTTGAACCACGGTCGGCCATGTGGGAGTCTAGCATCTTTAGTCACCATGCCACCTGCTGGCCCTTGAAACTGATATTTCTTCCTTTGCCAGTTACATATGAGCTGACTTCAAAAAGAATGTTGAAATGGAATTAAAGTATAGCTTTATTTGGGGGTAAAAAACATTGAAATGCCTATTTTTTTTCATGATATACATTTTCCATGAACGTTTTGAAGACTCTTCCTGTTTGTATGAGGCCAGGTTTTCATCATATATTTCAACTGAAATCATGAAACAACAGATTGAAAGTAGAGCCAGCTATGAGAATCCAGCTGTCTTCTATTAAGCCAGACATTAAAGATATTTGCAAAATTATTGATATAAAACAATACTGCTCTTCTCACTGCTTATTGTTTTAGAAATGAGTTATTTTTCATAAAAGTGTTCAATATAACTTAAAATGGGTTTATTGTTGTTTTTAAATGAATTAACATGTTTTTAAAATCTTTTTTAAAAGAATTATTTTATATAACTTTATTTATTATTATTATTTTTAAATTTGACCAGAGGGAGTAGGAGAGAGAGAAAGAAAGAGAACAAGCCACCAGGTCTGGGACCCAAATCTCAATAGGCTACTTGGGAGTTCAACGCCTCAACCACCACACCACACCACCTGCCGGCCCCAAATTAACATGTTTTAATGTTTCTCAGTTTTAATTATTAGTACAGTAAACAGTATCACAGATATGGGCCACATCAACAAAAGCTCATTTGGTTCTCAATTTTTAAGAGTATGAAGGGTTCCAAAATAAAGTTTGAGTGTTGTTGGTATGGTGGTTAAAAACCATATACTCTAGTGCCAGACGAGCTTGGCTTAAATCTTGATTTGGCCCCTTACTAATTGTGTGACTTTAGGTAAGTCATTCTCAGGGCCGTAGGTTCCTCATCTGAGGAACAGGGATAATCTTCACAGTGTTATGAGGATTAAATAAATTAATGTGAATCACTCAGGACAGAATAATGTCCTTCATGGTAAATTCTCAGCAGTGTTTGGTTACTTCCATTTACCCTTTTCCAAGGCATGTAGTTGATTTGACACCAGGAAGTTTTATTTTGCAGCATATTTCCTTATGTTCTCTCTCTTAGCCTTAGGGCTGATGATAAATTATGGGGTCTATACAGGGGGGGTTTGTTGTGAACTATATGAAATTACCTGTGAAATTTGTGTGTATGCATTCTAGAACTGGGGAGAAGCTCTGTAGCTTTTAACAGATTCTTTTAAAGGGACACTCATGACCCAAAACCAGCAAAAGAAGTGAATGTAGCCCCTAAGCAGTCCTGTGTGTGCTCTGAGTTGAACATGGACTCTGATGTCCCAGCTCACCTACTCACACTGCCTTGAGCCTGTCTGTGGCACTGCATTTCTGTAGTGTTTGACAACTGTCAGCTTCATTTGTCTGTCTCCTTAATCTGTCAAATTTGGGTCTCCTGGCTAGCACTGTCTCACTCCTGGCAAGTGGTCAATGTCTTGTATCTTTGTGGAATGAATGGATGGATGGATAAATGAATTTGTGAATACTTCTGCATTTTTGCTGCTTATCAAAGTCTCAGATTGGTGATTCTTTGTTAACTCATGGATGTTACAAGGAACCCAGATACTATCACAAATGTCCAGGTGTTTTAGGTGGTATGGTGGTTAAGGCACTGGGCTTCAACATGATTGACTGTGGTTTGAGTCCCAGACCTGGTGGCTTGCTTTCTCACTTTCTCTCTCTTTGTCTCTCTCTCTCTGTCTCTGGTGAGTGCACATGCCCGATAGCTGATATTTTTTTAAAAAAGAAATAATATATAAAACTAAATAAATAATTCTTTAAAAAACAATTTAAATTCTGTGGAATGCTGTGGAACAGTCAGCATTGAGTTTGCATTTCAGTCTTAATATGTGTGAGCTGTGCGATTCAGGGCATTTCATTCCTGTCTTTGTTTAGGTTCAGAAGAGATAATAAAAATGAATTCTCAGAGATTTGAGGATTTCCTGAGATAATGTTTAATCATGTCATGCTCAGTAATGTTCCTTTTAGGCCTTTCTTCCCTATAGTTAGATAGCTTCTTGTCTTATATGGACTCTGGCTGCAGCTGGCCACTATAACCCACTACTGTGTACTTGGTTCACATTAATTCACTTAAATCCTCATAACAACCACATGGGGATTATCCCTTTTTGTCAGCTGTGTATTTTTGAATTTCAAGTTTATCAAGCATTTATGTATTAGTATGTTAGGCATTTTCACAAGTTTTATCCCATCATGTTGAATTAGATGTATGTAGTTTTTGAATATAACTACTTTGTTATCATTATGACAGTATTTCAGGTGTAACTGATATAACCATATTCCCATACCTACTCAACCAGGTTAGCTATTAAGAAATACAGAGTACCAGGGACAAGCAGTTAGCGTAATGGCTATGTCGCTGGACTCCCATGTAGTCGACTATGGTTCAAGTCCTGGACCCAGTGGCTTAAACTCATGCCGGGCGCGTGTGCGTGCGTGCCCAAAGATCCCAAGAGGAGAATGGAGGAGAAGGGATTGCGGTGTGGCCATCCCCACTGGGGGGTGATTTCTAGCTTTCTGTTTCTCTGTCTCCCTCTGTCTTTCTGGTGAGCACATGCGCCCTATAGCGAAAACCTGTCCAAAAAAAGAAATAGAGAGTACGGGACCAGCAGTTGGTGTAATGGCTACGTTGCTGAACTCCCATGTGGTCGACCATGGTTTGAGTCCCGTACCTGGTGGCTTAGACTCACGCCAGGCGCATGTGCGTGCGTGCCCAATATCCTGAGAGGAGAACGGAGGAGAAGGCATTGCGGCATGGCCATCCCCCTGGGGGGTGATTTCTAGCTTTCTGTCTCTCTGTCTCTTTCTGTCTTTCTGGCAAGCGCACGAGCCCTATAGCAAAAGCCTCTCCTCAAAAAACAAAAAACAAATATAGCGTACTACAATTGACTTCAAATTTGAATTTATTAAAAAGCAACAAATTACCATAGTATTCTTCTCTTTATTAAAGCAGTTAAAATAGGTTGGTTGGTTGCTGAGTTCTAGAAAGTTAATTTAAGTCTTTTTATAATTATTTAGATTCATTAAATTCAACACATTTATACTTAAAATGAGATCAGTTTACAAAATTTTTAGCTTACCATATATTTCAGGAGTACATGTGTTGTATTAGAGCTTGTGTGGGAACCAGATGGTGACACAGCAGTAAAGCATGGTTTTCTTTCTCTATGAGTCAGTCCCACATGGGAAGGTTCCCTATTCAAGTCCAAGGACCTCCCTGAGTATGCAGGCATGTGCATACCTGTAATCTGGGGCTGGCTGAGGCAAGGAGTGAATCATGGCATCAAGACCCTGCTAGGGGTGCTATCTCTTTTTCTCTTTCTTTCTTTGTTTCATTTGTGGAAGAAATACATAAACTTAAAAAGAAAAAAAGCTTGTATGGCAGAGAAATAAAAGCTTCCCAAATTTTGAGTACATCTGTCAAATTATTTGTGAAGGATGCTCTAAAAAAATAATTTCTGGGGGACCAGCAGTAAGCGTAATGGCTATGTCGCTGGACTCCCATGTAGTTGACCGCGGTTCGCGTCCCGAACCCGGTGGCTTAAACTCACGCCGGGCGCGTGTGCGCACATGCGCGCATGCGCGTGTGCCCAAGATCCCGAGAGGAGAATGGAGGAGAAGGGATTGCGGCATGGCCATCCCCCCCTGGGGGGTGATTTTTCGCTTTCTGTCTCTCTGTCTCCCTCTGTCTGTCTGGCGAGCGCACACGCCCTATAGCAAAAACCTCTCAAAAAACAACAAAAAAAATCATTTCTGGTCTACACTTGCAGAGAGGCCAGTGTTGCAGGTCTGATGTGGAGAGACTTGAAAGTGCCATTTTAATAAGCTCCACAAGTGGGTCTGACACACTACAGGTTTGGGATCCACTGTTCAAGTGTAAACACTGTTATGAAAATGATGTTTACACCAGATGGAAGGGATGAGGAATAGTGATTTCATCAGTTGTCTGGTGTTGCAGTGATTGGCTGTCAGTGTGCTGTTACCCCCTTAGGCTTTTGTAAGAAATAACACAAAGAAAATGGCTTTGGATCCTACCTTCAGGAAGAAAACTTTTCTAGTACGATGTATGACATGCAAGAGCATTTCATTTAAACTCCCCAATTTTAATATTAGAAACTAGGTTGTAAAAGAGGAGGACCTGGACTTTGTTTGCATCATTGAGGCATCTTTGGAGGGCAGAATGGTATAGTAAAAAGAGCTTTGCTGTTGAAGGAGTTGTACTGCTGGCTAGTCTTGTGACTCTGGGTGTTACTTAGTCTCTGAGCTTTAGTAACTCTGTTAAAACAGGAATGGAGTGCTGGTGATTAAGTAATGTAATTTTTATAATGTCCCTGCGCTAATAGACTCTTAGTAAATGGTAACTCCTGCTATTATTGGCCATACTCTTTTATTATTAAGAGGATATATAGTTTCTTGGGGAATATTGGTTGCTTTTAATTAGGTAGTTCATTCATGAGCCCATATTGACTTATGAATGGGGTGAAGATGATTAGAAAAAGTGTACTTCCCACTTGAGTGAGTCCTCAAACCTGGGGGATGCTGCTGCCTAACAGACATCCTGTGTCATCAAGCTGCAACAACCAGGATCTAGAAAGCTGGAGGAATCTGCTGGCAGGCCGGAAGTGTGTGAACTCTGCTGTAGCTTCTTGGTGTGGGTGAGAGGGAGCTTTTAGGAACATAATTATGCAGATACATTGTCATTTTATGACTGTGGGCTTATTTTAAGCCTTTCATCTTATTTCCCTTTGTTTAAAAAATATTAAATACTGTCTGCATGGTATGCAAACACATTTAAGCAGTGGAGCTCACAGGCTGCTACTACTTTTTCTCTTGGCGGGAGCCATGTGCATGCCAGGGCCTCCCAAAAGGATCCTTTTGTGGTCCTAAGATCCTTACTTCTGGATAGGTGTAAACAAACAGAAGATGATGAAAGCTTGTGTAAATTTTGTTTACTTATATATAGACTTTATTTATTAAAAAATATCTGAGGACAAGAATCTCTGGAGTCCAGGTACGGTTTAAGTATTTTAGTTTTGAAGAAGTTGAATGATGTGGGATCACATATAAAAAAATCTATCAGGGCTGGCAAGTGGCATGGTGGTTATGGATGCTGGACTCCCACGTGACTGACCATGGTTCAAGCCCCAATCTGGCGGTTTGCTTTCTCACTTTCCCTCTCTCTCACTCTATCCGTCTCTGGTCAAATTAAAATAAATTAAATGAAAATAAAGTTAAATAAAACAATTCTTGTTAAAAATATCTATCAACAGGAATTGTGAATTTTAGTATTACTATGTGCAGTTTGAGTCCTGATGTATAAGCAGCCTTTGTGTTTTATGTTAAAACCTGAATTTGAAAAATCTCTCTTTGTGAATGCAGTCCTTTTATTATGGCTGCTCTCACTGTGTACTCGCGGTGACTGGTAGGACAGGAGGGTATTTAAATAAGGCGAGTGATGGGGAGGTCTCCTGTATTAGCCCCTGCACTCAGACCTGCAAAGGCAGCCAAAGCAAAGGGCTGCATTTAGACAGGGTCCCCAGGCTCAGGCCTGCCTGCAGGGCTGCCAAAGTGGAAAGAGTAACTTTAGAATGTGAGTTGGTGCTCAAGCTACCAAATCCCTGTGGTGCTGTCACTTGTAACATCAGGTACAAAGCTCTTTGGAAATAGAGGCTAGTATACTTGTAACTGACCTGTGTTAGTCCCAGGTGGCCTTCTCTGTCTATTTATTCCCCTCCATAATTTTTACCTTGGTTTTCTGAGTAGTTTGAAAGGGTCCTTAAAAAAATGAAAAAACAAAAACCTGGATCTGATGGTGACACAGCAGTAAAACAAGAAACTCTTCAAGGCTGGCGTATGTAGGAGCATTCCCTGGTTTTGTTCTGAGACCACCCTGAGTATGCCAGACACACATGTGCCTGTAATCCAGGGCAGGCTGAATCTGGGGGTGGATTGCAGTTTCTAGATCTTGTCGGGAGTGCTGTCTGTCTTTCATGGGAGAAATAAAAAAAAAGAAAAACACAAAAAAATCTTACTTTTGAGCTAAGTTTTATAGTATATGTTCAGGCCAACTCCTAGATTGGTGGTTAAGGTAGCTAGATTTCACACAGCTAACTGTGTACAGTTTGAACCCCTGTCCTGGTGTCTTGAAAAACAGCCAAAAACAGCCACACGTATGCTTGTGTGTCCCAAGTCCTGATAAGGTGGAGAAATGGAGAAGAAGGTATTGTGGCATGACCATGCTCTATAGGAGGGTTCTTTCTCCCTTTCCCTCTCTCTCTGATTCTCAGTCTCTCTCTCTCTGGTACACACATGTGCCCTCTGGCAAATGCATTTTTTTTAAAAATGTTTGTGTGTGTGTGTGTGTGTGTGTGTGTGTGTGTGTTTTTATTGTTGTTTTTTAAGTTTATGTATTTCTTCTGAGAAGAGAGAGAGAGGCAGCACCTTTAACAGGGTCTTAATGCTGCCATCCACTCTTTGCCTTCAGCTAGCCTGGGTCATGGGCAAGTCCATACTCGATGTACTCACAGAGGTCTCTGGACTTGAACTGAGAATCTTCTCATGCGAGATTGCCTCACAGATGGCTGTATTTTCCACTGTGTCAGTCTAGCCTGTAGACATTTAAGTTAAAAAATTATCTTAATATATATTAAGTTAATATATATATATATATACTGAGTCTCAATTATGTACTAGAAACTCTTAGGCTCTGTGAATATATGGGGATGATTTTTTGATTCAGTAAGTAATTGTTGAGTACTGACTATGGTCTCTTTTCTGCTAGTAACTAGATATTCAAAGGTGAATAAAACAGGATCTCTGGTGTTATATAAACTTACAGGTTAAATAGGGAGAGAAAAACAGCAAAATACACAGGCAGGAGTATACTCTGGCATCAATAATCATACAATGATGTGGGAGAAAGAGTGACATATAAAAATTGGGGGCATGAGGCCATCATGTAGCATGGTGGTGAAGGCGCTGGACTCCCAGGCCAACCATGGTTCAAGTCCTGGATCTGGCAACTTGCTTTCTCACTTTCTATGTCTTTTTCTGGTCAAATTAAAAAATAATAATAATAAATAAATAATTCTTTTAAAAAATTGGGGGCGATGGATAGCATTACCGTAATTCAAGGCAGACAATGCCAAGTTATGTAGTACTTAAGACTAACAAAATGCTATGATAGAATGAGGGTCAAAGCAATTTAAAAAAAATATAAGTCTCTATCAGAGATTATTGACTATAAGCAACATGATGTAACTGTGGCTAACTTAAAAGATTTATTGAAAATGTGAGGAGGGAATATCTTCAAAAATTTATGGAAAATGCATTTTATGAAAAGACTATTCATGGATTTCAATTTTTTTGCATCAAAATAAATTTGTACTTTAATTTCACTTTCCCACAAACTATTTGAAGTCCTGTTGTCTATTAGACAGTTCAGAAGTTAATGGGAAGACTCTGAAAATGGACAGAAGGAAGACGGTGGCATATCCCTAGCTGGGTTTCCATTGTTTGGGCCATAGTGGAGACCAAAGCACTGCTACTCCCAGACTCCTCTGATAATGTATCAACACTCTTTCATCTTTGTGTTACTTCCTCAATGCTCAGTCAACCAAACATTCAGTCAATGTTTGGTTGACTGAGTCTGGACTGTCCTAACTGCTGGAAGAGGGAATGCATGCTTTGGCTTCTGTAATGGAAGGTAAAACTTCCCTCCAAGACTTAATGGTGAATTCAGTGTTCCCTAATATTACAAGTATTTAAATTACAAGTGATTGACTGTCAGGAAAGCAATGTGGTAGATGGTAGATAAAAGTTGAACCACCTGATCTCTAAACTGTTTTCCAGTTCTGTGATGTTATGGAAAGAACGTACTTAGCTTGTAATTCCCCCTTCCACCGCCATCCTCATAGATAGTGGATTCTGGGTCTGCAAATGTAGCTTCATCCTCCTCACCCATGGCCACACTATGCTGAACTCTGGTTCTCAGAGACAAAACTCTCACCAGTCAGTCCTGAGCTGCTGTTTTTCACATTGAACTGATCTTCCCTCACTCCCACCTTCTCCCCACCTCACAGAAAATTAACATCCTTCTTATTTTTCTTTTCTTTCTTCTTGCCATTGCAGCTCCCTGTCACTTCCCTCAGTCAACAGGTAGTTAGGAAATACCGCTGGGTCTCTAAAGCATTCAAAGTACTATGTCCCCTTCTCCCTTTTCTTTAGCTGCTAGAGTGAGACTGAGAGGGAGAGGGAGAAAGCAACCCTCAATGGGGAGTGATCACACTATATTCCCTTCTCCATTTCTCCATCCTGTCAGAATTTGGGACGGATACGGCACATGCACCCAGTGTGTTTTCCAATCCGCTGGGGCTGGGACTGAAATTGTGTTTGGCCATGTGGGATCTGGCTCACCTCAACTACTAGGCCATGAGAACAGGTATTGTACTATGTCCTTTTAACCGAGCACATATCCTGCAATGAAATTTGGGTAGTTGTGTGCATGTCGGTCTCTGAAACTAAATCATAATCTCCTTCTGCCAAGGATGGTTTTGCTTATTCTTCATGTTTATAGTTTCTATCAGTGTTCTCTTGAATTTAGTCGCTCACTTAAAGGTTAAGCATATGTTCTGCATTTTGCTTTACACCTGATAACATCTCAGATATTTCTAAGTAAGCTTTACAGAGTTAAACCTCAGACAAATTTATTCACCACACATTTCACTTTAAGAGAGTCTACATTAAGTAAGTATTGGTGTATTGATTTTACTTGGGTTCTAGATTAGCTGGGTTGGTTCAGGACTTAGAAACCAAGTTTGATACTTGTTTGGATTACCATATCATGTAGGAGTTGGGTAACTTGGAAACCCCTCCTTCAAATCTTGGCTTTCAGATAATGGTTCTTTGGGGAGAGAGGCATATTCTAGTGTATCTTTTTCATTTAGTGGTGGAGATCACTTGTCCTTAAATTCCACTGCCAGCATGATACTCCCTTGCACATACTGTTTGGGCCATAACTTTAAGGTCAAACTTTGTTTGGTCTTTAAGGCTTTCTTTCTTTTTTTTTCCCCCCATGTACTTTTAAAAAAATTTATATATATATATATATATATATATATATATATATATATACACACACACACACATACACACACACACACACACATATTGATTAATATTCATACCTTAAATTGCTATACATCATTTAGATTGTGAAGAGACTTTACCCAGCATGATATACACCTCAGTCCAACCCAGTTGAGACACGTACTCGTCAACAGATAATAAAACTTATCTGTGTCCCACAAGTGTCTTACCTCTCCATTTCTTTTTTTAATAATTATTTATTTTATTTATTCATTCATTTATTATATATATATATATATATATATATATATATATATTTTTTTTTTTTTTTTTTTTTTTTTTTTTTTAGTTTGACAAGAGAGAGACACCCCAGAGGGTGAGACTGAGAGAGAGAGGAAGTGAGAAAGCAAGCCACCAGATTCAGGACTTGAACCCTGGCCGCTCATGTGGGAGTGTCCAGCGCCTTAACCACCATGCCACCTGCTGGTCCCTTACCTCTCCATTTCAAGGCTTTCTATTGTCAGCCTCATCCTTTAGCTGTCAGTAGTCTTTCTGGTCCTTTTTAAATACATGTATGTTGTATGAGGTGTTTGTAGAGGAGGGATGCCATCACCTGTTTATGCTTTACTTGGGTTGCAGGTGCCAGACTGTGAATTGGTGATCCACATGAGCAAGTTTGGTTTCACATGAGGATTTATGATTAGACTAGCTCTTATTTTTCAAGTGCTGCTGATGAGTTCTCCAGTCCCCTTCTAACCATTGTTTCCAGGGTATCCGTCTCCCTGAGCCGAGTATTCCACTCCCTAAGAAAACCTTGAGTTCTGCCAGAATCGGGCTTGGTTGCTTACATTTGATTTTGAGGCCACTGGCACACTCAGCAAATTCCTTAGTTGTTTGAAAGGAAAGGTAGAAGCCACAGAATTGTTTGTTACTGTGGTTTAAGTGTCTGTTATAAAGTTATGGAAGGTTATTATAATCTAGACAGTGGAAGTGTTTGTAAATGCATTAGGAGGTTTTGAATTACGTGTAACTGGCAGGAGGTTTTGCACTTTGGTGACCTAACACCTGGCAGGAGTTTTGCAGTTAGTGTTATCATTGAGGAATGGACCTCTGGCCTACAGATCAGCTGCAGAAGGAAGTGTAAGTGCTCCCTCATTTTAGGGAACTGAAAGGTGCAAAGAATTATCTGAAATTCTCAGAGACTGACTTTGATGGGATCTTTATCTTTTCTTGAAACTTACTTACTTACTTGTCAGTGAGACCATTTCAGAGAATAATGCTATGTTCTCTCCATCAGTCAGTAGTAAGAGAGTATGTACTTTATAGACTACTTACAGAAATCAGCAAATCCACAGCATACTGCCTATTTTCAAAGAACTTATAACTTTACCCGGCCTGTATGTGATTTTTTTTTAAGTTTGTATATTTATTCTTTTCATGAGCAAAAGAGACAGAGAGAATGAGACACAGAAACAGACAGCACCCCTAGCAGGTTCTTGACACTGCAGTCTACCCCCAGCCTTAACCAGCCCCAGATCGTGGGCATATGGGTGCTTATATTTTCAGGGAGGTCTCTGGACAAAATCCTGGAACCTTCCATTTGGGTCAGCTCACAGAATATGTGTTTTACTGCTGGCCACTATCCAAGCCCCAAATGGGCCTATATTAAATGATCACTGCATAATACTAGGCAGTTGATGTTTACATGCCAAGTTTTGTGTGTCTCGAACCATAATTGCAGAGAGCATTGTGTTTTACTGCTGGCCATCGCCTAGCCCCCAGATAGGCTGACATTAAATGACTACTGCAAAATACTAGGCAGTTGATGTTTAAGTGCCAAGGTTTGTGTGCCTCGGACCATAATTGCCATGGCCGTGGAGGGAGGGAAGACCAGTACAGGGAATTTGGAAGGCTTTCTAGAGGAGGTAAACAGAGGTAAGTTTACTGGGATGAACTTTAAAGCAGTTGAGAGTTGTGTAAAGCTAGAGGATGCCACTTGGAAAATGAGGGTGATGTGTCGGCATGCTGGGTGCTGAGGGGACCACCAGGACTCTTGACAGTGAAAGGAGGAGCTTGATTGTAGATGACCTTGAAACCAAACTAAATTTGACCTTGAAGTTAATCCAAATATTTGTGTGCAAAGGAGTGGCATGCTGGAAGTGGAACTTAAGGACAGGTGATTTTGGGGTATGTTTGTGCTGGGTAATTGGGGGTGGGTGGCAGCTTAATGTCCTCCAGGGTTGAATTCTGAAGGAGATTTCTGAGCCTCTTATATTGGCCCATTAACAAATTCAGGGTCTATCTTCAGGGATTAAGTAGTGACAGTGGGAGTGAAGCAGAGTAGTAGTTTACCAGGGTCCCTTGTTGTGCCTCTTGCCTCCCTGCAAAAACTCACTTCATTTTACTTTAATTAATTTTTTTCTTAAACTGTGAAGTCCTTTGTTGCTACTGTTTGGTAAGGAAAAAGTCTTGTTCAGGGTTACATTACCTAAAAGCCTCTGAATAGCTACAAAGAACATAACAGCATCAAACTGTAATGGGAAGGAAGTTTCTAGGGCCTCCAGAAGCAAGCCAAAAACAGTCATGCTCAGAGAGAAACAAAGGATTCTGCGTGTTGACAAATGCCCTGCAGATTTTGTAAAGAAGGGGGGAGTCATTCTTAGTGAAATGGGTCCCAGTTAATATAAGACAGAGAATTTGAGCTTTCCAACTAGAATTTCAGAATTTCACTTTTGAAAGTGCAGCAAAAATGAATCTCCAGTTTTCTTTTCAGGACAGGCATCCTGGGAGCTGTTTGGCCCTCCTCAGAGAGAGACTTTGCTGATCTTCATTTGTTGCTTTTGCACTTTCTCCATGCAGACTAAAGGTGCATGGGTGCTAATCCTTAGACAGAGTCCTGGTTTGCAAGAAGTGGGTTACCCAAGCAGTAGGTTACCCAAGAAGTCCATTAGCCACCAAGTCAAGAAGACCTTGTGTGGAAATTGTCTTTCTGAATCCCTACAGAAACTACACCGTGTGTGTCACACACTGTCGATTCAGCCATCAGACTCAATAGTCTGTGGAATCCTCCCGAAACTGGCACTATAGCTTGGCCCCTGAGCCCAAGCCAGGACTTGAGGGGCTTTCTCGTTGGTAGTGGTTCTGGGAGCCTTCTGTGGTTCCTCACAGCTCTTACTTGGAGATGAACTCCTAACAGAGAAAGCAGCATCCTCCCTCGTGCCACAAGTTTACTTCCAGGCCTAGACCCTGGTGGTTAGGCCATGTGCCCTACCATAAGGAAATTGACTCCATGTGTGCCACTGGAGTTCCCAGTGGAGACAGTGACTGCAGTAAGCAGGGGAGGATTAGGTACATGAGTTGAATGAGGGCCTCTTAGATTTTTGCTGTAGACCCTGTGACACACATTATTGTCATGTTACCTTGACTTACAAGTGAGAAAGCTAGAAGTTAAAGTGATTCCTCAGGCTGTTTTCATGCTGGGGATAGCTCACCCATGGGCCTGTCTGTGGGGTCTGTTCTCTCCACCTGCTTGGCTTTTCTGCCTTTCTTCAGCACCTAGGAATCATGGGTAGCAGTAAGATGGAATCCTGTGAGTGTGGACATCCCCAGGTGAGTGCAGGAAAAAGAGAAGTCTTAAGTGATCATTGATACCTAACTGGGTATCCTGTCCTTCAGTGTGGATGGGTGTACATGTGTGTGCATATGGGTACAAAGGGCATTCATTCTTGTGTAACACTGGGGGGAAATAGTGTCCCTTTGGTGTCCTTTGTTCTGAGTTTCCTTCAGCATTGCCCTCTGTACCTCTGTATAGTGTTCTGTGGCTTAGAACGTCTTTTTTTTTTGGGGGGGGGGGGGAGGTTTTTGCTATACGGCATGTGTGCTTACCAGAGAGAAAGCAAGAAATCACCCCCCAGGAGGGATGGCCACACTGCCATCCCTTCTCCTCCATTCTCCTCTCAGGATCTTGGACATGCACGCACACGTGCCTGGCGTGAGTTTAAGCCACTGGTTCTGGGACTCGAATTGCAGTCAATTACATGAAAGTCCAGCGACATGGCCATTACACCAACTGCTGGTCCCTTGGAACTTCTTGAACCCACTCCCAGGTGGCAGGCCCTGGGATAAAGTTTGGGAAAGTGATTCATACCAGTGTTGTGACTGTGAATGGCCTAGTGCTACGGTCCATACGGAGTGCTTTATTGAAAGCATATATATATATATATATATATGGTCTTACAAGTGAGAAAGACTATATATATATATATATATATATATATATATATATATATATATCTGGTGCATTCTCCTTTATATGAATATAATTATATACAAATATATATACACACATATATGTCAATTTCTGTATATATGTATATATACATATATATAGCTGTTTCCTAGTTGGGTCTCAATTTTATCAGCAGTTTGCTCTGTCACCACAAAAAGGTCTTAGTCATATGAACATGTGGTATGATCCATCCTGACCCACACTTCTTTCTTTGAAGCACATGGACCCTCAACTCCTTTCTTGCTTCTATTTGGTGAGAGGAGTTGAGGGTGAAGGTGCAGAACACTGAGGGTGTGTTGTGGGGTTTTTGGTTTTGGCATGTATACACTGTTTTCGCTCTAGCTGAGGGCTTCCCAATTTTGCACACTGGAATTATTTGAAGAGCTTTCCAAACTAGAGCTGCGTGGGCCCTATTGCCAGAGATAGATACTGATTGTATAGATCTGGGTGAGGTCTGGGCATGAGGGTTTTAAAAGTGATTCTGATATGATTCTAATGTGAAATCAGGATCACACCTTGCACCCCTCTAGTTTTCCACCTGCTTGGAAAAAAGAGTCAGGTCAGGGTTTGCCTTTAGATCTTGACCATGATTCCTAATTTTAGCTCTAGACATTGAGATTTCTAGTTGTATTGGATGAGGTCCAGGAAGGGCTTGACTTTCTTTTTTCCCTGGTGGTCCTTGTAGATTGGCAAAAATGGGAACGCTGATAGATACTGTCTCATGCATTGGAACTAGACTATTAGATTGCTCTTCATACAATATGCCATTCAACTTGGTATGTTTTCATTTTTTAAAGTTATATTAATTGTTTTACATTTTTAAGGTAAATATTTTAGTTGTCAAAATTCTTTTTTTATCTAGCCCAAATATGCCTATACTACTTATAAGCCCATGTGCACATGTGTTTTCACATGTTGGGGTGAAAAAACTGGAAAAAGTTGAGTTTATTTCCATCTTGCAGCTTTTTGGCATAATTCATTAATCACTACCAACTTTAACCTTGTGGAAAATAGGTAGATAACAGAACCTTGCAAGAACTTTCACATTGCCAGTTAGAAACGATAACTGATAAACATGATTTTTCTTCTAATGGGGAAGGAAAAAAATATATATATGCACAGATAACAAGGATTATTTTGGGCAAGGATTTTAATTTTCAAAAGTAATATGACTTCCCCCAGAGTAGATTAAGTTACTTTGGCCAAAAAGAGCCTTCAACATGGTTCCCACGCAGAGAAATCAGTGCAGAGAGGGCAAACACCCAGCCCTGTCCTGCCGAGGGTTCCCACGGATGTTGCGTGAGCAGTTATCAGTGTTACCATAGTGGTATCTCATGCTCGGTGTCTGCAGGACAGATACAGTGTCACATTTAATTGGAACAGGAAGCACACTCCGGTCTGTGCGTGAAGCAGATAAACTGGAGCTGAAAGGCCAGTGCTTGGCAGAGGACCAGCACCCATAATCCCAGCTCCATAGTGCAATATGAAACTCCAGAAACCTTTGAGGGAGGTGAATGCTCTGTCCTGGGCCAGGACATTCTCTTGCCAACACATGGTCTGGCAAAATGACCACTCCTCTCTGTGTCCTGTATATTTTGAGAACAGCTGCTCTTCCCATTTTAGTTTTGCTTTTCTGGCCTCCCCACCTCCCTCCTCTCTGTCCCCCACCTTGACCATTCCAGTCCTTGGGGCTTGATCAGTTTGGCAGAGTTCTTGGCTTTCAGTGCTGCTGCTGTTGCCGCCATTGGAACTTGCTTGCACGAATGCATTCGTGCCTTCACTCAGCCTGCCATGAGGACTGTTAAGTTGACCTCTGGGTCATTTTGGTGGGTGGCTGGACTTGTGATAATTCTGAATAGTAACTCAGGAATTTTTTGATTCAGAAAGGCAGAGTTCCCTGTGCTAGTGGAAATGTGGGAGAGTACCTCGTGAGTTCTCATGAGTCACATCGGAAGGAGAGAGGACCAGACTGGCACTAATGCACACTTGATTTTCATCCTCCTAGGTACCTCTCCTGTATGTTACAGCCCAAGTAGTCCCATCCAGATTCTAGAAGACTCCAACTACTTTTTTCCGGACTTCCAGCTCTATTCTGGGCGGCATGAAGCATCTGCTTTGACAGTGGAGACAACTGGTAGTGGCAGGGACAAACTTGGTAAGTCTTTTTGCTGGTACCTGTATTGAAAAGCAAAACGATCTCTTGCTCATTTTTAGTGCCTTTGCATAGTACAGATTTTTCTTATTCTTTATTCTTGTTTTAAAAATCAGCATATTGGACTATTGGTTATCTCTTTGTTGGTAGTCACTTTATTTTTAATCATGTGTGCTTGGTGTTAATTGGCTATTTTATCTAAAGTGTGACTCAGAGAGTCATACCTAAGTATGCAGGAACTTCAGAATTATACCATTTATTTTGTCATTTTTTTCTATCTAATTCCCAAGTACTTTTTGCTGCATTTCCTCAGAATCTTTCATTTTCTTTTTTTCTTCTCTGCTACTTTTTTATCTCTTTTTGCAAATGATTCAGAAGTTCAAAAGAAATCACTCAAAACTAAAGCAGAGGAGGAACAACTTCCTTTGTAAAAACTTTCTATTTTTGAGGCTTTTTGAGACTCATAAAACTATGAGAAAATCCTGAAAACCACTTTAGAAGGGCCTCATGGTTCTTGCCTGTTGTACCTGTAACTCATTTCTCTCTCCAGTGGAAAGGGATCTCAATAGTATTCATGCTTGTTGAGACCCATTTCTTTTATTATTCATCTAAATAAATCATTTCCTTCTGGAATATTTTTTATTTGAATTTTTATTCAAATTTAATTTTAAAACTTTCATTCTTATTTGAATGTGCTTGTTCCATTAAGCCTTTCAGACTAGTTAGCCTGAAGATAAGGACTATGAGAAGACTTTAAAAGGTGTCAGGAAAATGGAATTCAGTATGAGTTTCTTTTGGTGCAAAATAATTTGATATATGTGTGTATAATACACGTTTTCCATGAACTTCCGGAAGAACTCTCAGATGTCCTCTTCACTCTTGTAACCCCTAGCGAAGGCCTTAAATATGATAAGTTTGCAGGAGATATGTGTGGAGTAAATGAGTGGACCAGTTAAACCTGCCCTGATTTCTCAGAAGTTCCTTCGATTGTTTCTATATTACAGTTATTGGGCAATTCCTTGTCTGTGGATTTGTAATAATCTGATTTTAGTATTTAGGATTTTTTTATTGTCAAACTTTGGGTTTATATCTCAGGTATAGTCTATAGTCTCTGAAGGTAAGGAATAAGTGAATTTACTCCCCACACATTGTTATGAGGTTGATGTGAAATCTTCCCATTTGTCAGAAAAGAAAGATTCAGAGAAGCCATATAATTTACCTGAGGTCACAGAAGTGAGATTTGGGGGTGGTGGGGAAATACAGGGAGAATCATGTGATCAAAATCGAGCTTCAGAAAGCAGTCTATGAAATTGTTTACTTTTCTCAGCAGTCCTTTCTGAAATGCCTCATATATGTCAGGTTAATGCGTAGGTGCTAAGGAGACGACACATGAATATAATTAAGCTCTTTGCCCTTAGGGGCTTGAATTCCTAGAGGAAGACAGGCTGTAAATGCAGTATGGACTAGGAGAAGAAGAGGCCAGAGACAAGAGCTAATAGGAGACTGCTCAAGATACCTGAGCAACGGATGAGGAAGCCAGACTAGGAGTGGCTGCAGGCATGCAGGAATGGACTGGCTAGCAGTAGAAGCATGGCATGTGAGGGGGACGGATGAGGAAGACATGTTGAGTTGGAAGGACTTAAGGGCCATCAGCTACCAGTGTGGACGTGTGGGTCATGAATCTGTAGTTGACAATGGTAGAATCTAAGGGAGATTGTTGAGTGAGGAGGGAAGAGCACTCAGGATGGGTAGCTCTGATTTTTGACTATCATAAATTTAAACTTCCTTAATAAAAAACAAGGGGGTCAACACAAGAGTCACAGTCTCTTGTTATTGTAAGATCACAAAAGTTGTCATCTCTTGTCACCTTTTCTCAGATTTTAATACCAAAAAGGTAACAGGAATGTAATACTTGGTAGTCCTTGCCAAAAAAAGAAAAAAGACAGCTATAAACCTTCCGAGACATGTGTCTCTGTGTGGACACATACAGACAAGTTAGTATACATAGATGTGTATATCTTATAAGCATATCACATCACTTTCATTATTTCTCATTTCACTATGGACTGAGTAAACCAGCTTGGCAGTTGATTAAATATGGTAAACAAGGGAAAGGAAGGTTAAAAGTGAATATTAAATTTCATACAATGTGGATGCCATTTATAGAAAAAATGTTCTTGAGAAAGAAAGATGGTTTTTAGAAAAATAATCTGTTCTACGCATATACAGAACCACAGAGAGATGATTGCCTAGAATTACAGCACTGGAAGCTACCAAAGGAGGCTCTAGTTTAGTTCCTTTGGTGTGTAAGTGAGGTTGTCTAGGCTCACAGAGTCTGTGACTTGCTCAAGGTCATGCCAGTAGTAAATGGTAGAATTTCTACTGTCATAATGCCGTGCAGTATTAACACACTGCTTAATAGTACCATTGTGAGACAGCTTACTTGCCATAGTTTGTGGAGCTTATGTAGGTATTCTTTTACTGGTTCAGTGCCTGAACTGCCATTACATTGGACTTATGTGCTGGGGAGACCCAAATGAGAAGACATGACCCTTGCTTACAAAGACTTTAGAGTTTTATGTAAATAAGTTGTTGCCATAAAATTGTGATAATTGGGGGCCAGCAGGTGGTGTGGTGGTTCAGGGCACTGGACTCCCACATGGCTGATCACAGTTCAAGTCCCAGGCCTGGCAGCTTGCTTTTTCTTTCTGTCTCTGTCCCTCTTTCTGTCCCTCTCTGGTCAAAATAAAATAAAATAAATGAAAAAGTTGATAAAATTAAATCTAAAAATTCTTTAAAAACTTGCAGTAATTGCTCCAATGGAGATATATACGGATGGGTTAAGGGCATTTGAGGAGGGGGGCTCCGGCTTACTAGGCTGTAAGGAAGGGGTTTACTCAGAATATAGCTTTGAAGCTGTCACTTGAAGCACATCTAGGAAGTTCCCAAGAGAGATGGTGAGATGCATCTTTCTAGATAGAAAAAAGAATGTGAGCAAAGGCCTAGAGTCCAGAGAAAGCTAGCATGTCTTGTAAACTTTACATACTTAGGTATTACTGAAGCTTAAACTCCAAGAGTTGCCTGTGGAAGTGAGGGGGGCATGAGATGTCACTGCGTGAGTAGGCAGTACCTGCTACACCATGTGCTAGAATGCCAGGTTCATCCTGTAACTGATGATTGAAGCATTTTGTGCAGAGGATTGATACGATCAAATTCTCCTATACAAACAATCTTTCAAAGGTAGTGTGAAGATAGTTTGGGGAATGATGGGTGGGTTTGGACGTGGGAATGAATCTAGCGTCAAGGAAATGGATAAGGAGCCTGTGGGAGTGGTCTGGGCACAAGAGGCTGAGGACTTGTAACCTTGTGGAATGAACATAGATTGGGACTCAGAGCCTGGCTTTGCCTCTTCCTTCCTCTGTGGCCTCTGTTTTACCCGCTCTGGGCCTCTCTCCTCATCTTGTAAGTTGAGTAAATTAATATCTGCCTATAAGGAATTAGCATCTGAAGAGAATTTTGTACAATACCTGGCACATCAAATACACTTTCAATATAGCTCTTGTGCTTGTAGTGTGATTATTAGTAATAATCTTGGAGATTGGCATGAGATTAAAGGATAGGGTTGGCAGAGACATTTCGGAAAGAACTGAAAGGCAGTAACTGACTAGATGTTTGGGGTAAGTGAGAGGAAAGAGTTGTGGAAACCTCCCAGGTGTGTGGCTGGAGAAAAAATATATGAGGCAGGGGGTATGGAAATAGGGGAATGAGAAAGACATTGAGTTAGAAGAACTTAAGGGCCATTGGTTGGCAGTGTGGGCATGTGGGTCATGAGTCAGTAATTGATAAGCGTAGGTCAGTGATACAGGAAGATTCTGTTGCGTGAGCGTGGAAGGCACTCAGAACAGAATTGCAATGAATACCACATTTTAAGGGGCAGATGAGAAAAAGGAGCCCGAGGAGGAGAGTACAGAGAGCCAGAAGAAAGAGAAGAGGTGCCTTGGATGCCAAGTGAGGAAAGCAGCTCAAGAAGAGGGTGATCAGCCATGTCAAATGCTGCAGACAGGTTAGGTGCGTAATATGAGAGGTGGAACATTCCCATTGGATTTGGTTACTTACTAATCAGAGCAGCGGATGGAGTATATGGGAGGTGGAAACAGCGAGTGTAGATTTGCTCACTGAAGACAACTCAAAGAGGAGAGAGACATAGGGTGGTAGTTAGGGGTAAAGGGAGGGCTAAGAAAAGGTAGGGTTTGGGGTTTCATTTTGGGGTTTTCTTCTGTTTTTTTAAGATGGGGAAGATGTGTTTATGTGATGAAGAGAAGGGGCCAATGAGGCAATTAAAGGAAAGTAAGGGGTTGTATGGAGCAAAGCTTAGCAAAGGAGGAAGCAGGAGGAGAGGGAATGGAGGCTAGCAAAGTCTCTTTGAAGTGGAGAAACACTTCCATGAGAGATTGCATGGTAAATGGAGGCCATGGTATGTTTGAAATCTTGTCTTCAGAGGCGTAACTATAACTATGTAGTTAAATTATTTACCTCATACTCACAGACCTGTATCTCCTGTGGAAAATTCTGATACCTTTTTTCCTATGCTTATCTTTTAGTTGAGGATCCTCTCTGTAACTTCCACTCCCCGAACTTCCCGAGGATCTCAGAGGTGGAAATGAGAGGTTCCGAGGATGCGGCAGCTGGAACAGTGTTGCAGCGGCTGATCCAGGAACAACTACGGTATGGTACCCCGACTGAGAACATGAACTTGCTGGCCATTCAGCACCAGGCCGCAGGGAGTGCAGGACCAGCCCACCCTACAAACACCTTTTCTTCCACGGAAAACCTCACTCAAGAAGACCCACAAATGGTCTACCAGTCGGCACGCCAGGAACCGCAGGGTCAAGAACATCAGGTGGACAACGCGGTGATGGAGAAACAGGTCCGGTCCACGCAGCCTCAGCAGAACAATGAGGAGCTGCCCACTTATGAGGAGGCCAAAGCCCAGTCACAGTTCTTCAGGGGACAGCAGCAGCAGCAGCAGCAGCAGCAACAGCAGCTGGGTGCTGTGGGCCATGGCTACTACATGGCAGGGGGCACTGGTCAGAAGTCCCGGACTGAGGGGAGGCCCACAGTAAGCCGTGCCAACAGTGGGCAGGCACACAAAGATGAGGTGCTGAAGGAACTGAAGCAGGGCCATGTCCGTTCCCTGAGTGAGCGGATCATGCAGCTGTCATTGGAGAGAAATGGAGCTAAACAACACCTCCCTGGCTCGGGGAATGGAAAGGGCTTCAAAGCAGGAGGGGGACCATCCCCAGCTCAGCCTACCGGTAAAGTGCTGGACCCTCGGGGTCCTCCACCTGAGTACCCCTTCAAGACCAAGCAAATGGTGTCTCCCGTCAGCAAGGCCCAGGAGCATGGGCTTTTCTACAGTGACCAGCACCCGGGGATGCTCCATGAGATGGTCAAACCTTACCCTGCTCCTCAGCCTGCCAGAACAGAAGTGGCCATTCTACGGTACCAGCCACCCCCAGAATATGGGGTAACAAGGTGATTATCAAGCCTAGAGGTTTATTTAACTCAGCTTCTCGAAATTCGGCAATCATATTTTCAGCACTTACTGTTATCAAGGTGTGCTAGGCTTTTGTCATCAGCTTTTTTCTTTCTTGTGCATATTATTTAATAAGCCACTTTTGGGCCCAAATCTGTATGGTGAAAGAGAGTAGAGGGCAGCTGGGGATTTTCTCCAAACATAACAAGGTGGTTGGGGATTTATGAGTTTAAAGGAGGAGCTCCAGTTGTTAGCTGTCCTCGGGAACTCTGTCTGGTGGCCTGGCAAAGTAGCAATTTTCCTGGCTGGCTTGATGGAGAGCGTTCAAACTCTGGGAACAGATTATTACCAAGGGGTTTTAGAGAGTCTTCCTTCAGCATAGATTTGAAAAGAAAATGTGGTCTGAATACTAGAAGGAAGGAATTAAAGGTACCTAACTCTTACTCCTCATTCAACAAATGAAGAACAAAAGCCTGGAGAGATTAATAAATTTCCACAGTGCACAACTTTGAGGCAGTGCTCCAGTCAAGCATCCTGACTATCAAAATCTTTTCTCTTCTTTGCCCTAATTTCACTTAAAGCCTTCAGATACATTCTCCTGGCAGATTGACGGATTCAGCAACACTTCCTAACTGCATACCCTGTGCAGCCCTGTACCAGGCCCAGAAATAAAGAATGGGGTTTCTTCTCTCAAAGACTTATAGACTTATTTGGGAGGAAATCTAGCATCTGAACAAAAAATTGCCTTTCAATGTACTATTTTAGAACAGAAGGGTGCAGAGTGCTAGACGAACAGAGAGGGTAATATATAAGTCACAGCTGGAGGAACTGGGAGAGCTTTGAGGAGGTGCCTTTGACTTGGGTTTTGAAGTACAAATAGGAGTTGTAGGATAGAGATGAGTTAGAAGGGTGTGTTATGCAGAGGGAATGCCATTTCATTAAACAGCAGGGTCATGAGGATTTGTTTGGAATGAGCTGCAATGATGGACTAGTGAGATAAGGTATGGTAGAAAGGGGCAAAAGATGTGTTTCGACAGGCAAGTTGAGGCCAGTTGGTGAAAGTCTTTGAGTGACTTACTATGGAATTTAGAATTTACCCATAAGTAATTAGGAAAATCAGTATTTCAAAGTATGGATGCATATTGACATTTAATCATTGACTTCAGGGCACCAGCAGTTGGTGTCGTGGCTATGTCACTGGACTCCCATGTAGTGGACCATGGTTCAAGTCCCGGAATCAGTGGCTTAAATTCATGCCAGGCACGTGTGCATGTGTGCCCAAGATCCCAAGAGGAGAATGGAGGGAGAATGGAGGAGAAGGAATTGCAGCATGGCCACCCCCCGGGGGGGTGATTTCTCACTTTATGTCTCTCTTCTCTCTGTCTTTCTGGCAAGTTCCTGTGCCCTATAGCAAAAAACAAACAAACAAACAAACAAACAAAAATAAAAACAAAAACAAAAAACAGAAAAAAAAAAAAACCCTCTCCCCCCAAAAAATCATTGACTTCAGTGGCAGTGTGGGATGGATTAAGAAAGGGACCAGAGGCCGTGAGGACCTTCCAGGACAGTTTTCATAGTCCAAGATAGTCCAAGTAAGAACTGGGGAGGATGGCCAGTGAGAAAAGACAAGAGACATATCCTATTATGGATATGTCATTCTCATAAAGGGCGCTGTGTCTTTTTTTGGAGAGGTTTTGGCTATAAGGCGCATGTGTTCGCCAGAGAGACAGAGACAGAAAGCGAGAAATCACCCCCCCAGGGGGGATGGCCACGCCGCAATCCCTTCTCCTCCATTCTCCTCTGGGGATCTTGGGCACACACGCACACGCGCCTGGTGTGAGTTTAAGCCACCAGGTCTGGGACTCAAACCGCAGTCGTCTACATGGAGTCCAGCGACATAATCATTACGCTAACTGCTGGTCCCAAGTGTGCTGTTTCTAACTTGAATGAGCTAGGGTTTCCCCCTATGGCCCTGCAGCTGTGTGCAGGACACATCTTGACTGTACCTCTTCTGAGAAGGGAATGACTTGAGCTAGGCAGAGAGTGCTTACTGATCTGCCACTTATTTCCCAGCTGTGGACTCATTCACAGTGCCAGCTCTGAGGCAGTACAGCTGACTTTCAGACCTTGGACAGGCAGTAGGACCCATTCTTCCCTAAATGGGGATGATCTCATTCCACTGGGGAACCCAAGACAAGGCCTAGGAGGCTCTTTCCCTTTATTTTATATCCCTTATGTTGCCCATTACAAAGGAGAAATTTAAACTCTAAAACTGTCAAGTCTCTGGTATTTGCATTACATTGATTTTCTATAATAGTATAAATAATCTAAGGTGTTATTCCAGAGTCATACCAGAATTTGGTTTACGTTTACCTCAGCTTCTAAAGCTTGATGGGGTGAAAATATCCCCAAGGAAGTTTCCTTCCTCTTTGTTTTCTTTTTTAAAAATTTTTATTTATTATTATTATTAGCAGTAATATTATTCAGTTTTTTACCAGAAAGAGAGGGAGAGTGATAGTGAGAAAGCAAGCCGCCAGGTCCAGGACTTGAACTGTGGCTGGTCATGTGGTAGTCCAGCGCCCTTAATACCATGCCACCTGCCACCCCCTCATTTTCTTTACCATTTGTTAGATAGCAATGTATGAAGTAGATCATCTTGCTTTTTGGCAATAGGTGTGATATGTGATGGGGGGAATGGTCAGAGGAGAAGGGAGCACTGTTGGGAGGTTTACCCAGGTATTTGTAGAAAGTGCCATTTGTCTCAAAGCTAAGACATTAGAAAGAAAAAGAAATGTCTCAGGCATTTCAGCTGATTGCCAGGCTTGGTGGCTGGACTGACATGACAGAAGACGTAACAGACAGACCATTGAGGCTGGGCCCCAGAGCTACAAGGCCCCTTTGTGAGCCTGCCCATAGCTAGCCAGCATGGCTCCAGTGGTGCAGCCCTCAGCTGACTGAGTAAACAGAATTGAATTCTCACAAGCCCTGCTTCAGACATACTTGACAGAGCCTGAACTCTGAGGATTAGACCTGAAACTCAGCAATGTGTGATGTTCAAGTTATCAGTTACCCAAGAGACAAGCAGGGTTCCTTTTAATTCCACTGACAAATTCCCTTGTGCTTAAAGGGTTAGCCATTTGTCATTAGCAGTGATGGTTTAGGAAGCTGCAGGCCATTGGGTACATATGTATTCTACCACAGACTCCCAGACTAGAAGAGGCTGTGGCTGATATCACATAGTCCATCTCCCTGCCTGGTACTGCCAGCATGAGCTCAGTATGTAACAAATATTCAGTGGTTAGGTCCAGCCCATTATGTTACTGAGACTTCACTCCTTTTTGCCTAGAGGTCTGAAGGAATAAGTGAAAGTACTTATGAGAAAAATAATTTGGATTTCTTGTCTTCCTTCCTGACTCACATAGCTTACAAACTCTCCCAGCTGCTCTGATGCACTAAAGATGACATGTTGGGTTGTAAAACATCTTAGGCTCCTTTCATGAAAATTCTCTTGGAGAGGGCACTGGTCTTGGCCTATTTGGCTTGCACTACCTTGTTGCTTTATTGTGGATGTTGCTAGAGTGACAGTGAAGATGGAAGTGCAAAGGCCACTGGTACCTCCAGAGAGCCTCAGCTGGTCATGCATAAAGGCTCTGGTTTTTCTCTGGCTTCATTTTGCTTTTTCCTCATCCTGAAAATGGGAATGGATAGGAATTAGAATAGATGGGAATTCCATAGGTTGTTGCTATGGTGAATTGTGCCTCCACCAAAAAAAAAAAAAAAAAAAAAGGCAAGCATTTGGTTATTAATTCTGACTCACTTTTTGGAAACTGAGCACTTCCAGAAGTAGCATCTTGGCTTATGCAATCTGCATTGTTCATGGAAATGAATACCAGTGACTGATCTGATTTTTATCAAAGCAGTTTGGAGTATGTTAGTCAAGATGCGTATTTTCCAAAGAAATTTGTTTATATTTCAAAAATTTTGGAAACTAGAGATGCTAAAGTATTATTTATATTCTAGCTCATTTTCCTAATATATCCACTAACATTTTTCCCACTCAAATTAATTTTTTACATTATAATCATAAATTATATTTAATTATCTTTGCTTTATTCAGATTACATTATATCAAGGTGGTTTCCATAGTTACTATTTTTATAACCACTCTTTGTATTGCCATATAATATTTTATAAGTATGTAATGTATTCCATTTTCCTCTAAATAATATACCAAATATCTTCATGCATATCAAATTTCCCATATTTTGGCTGCTTTAGGGATTATTATTTAGAATTGGAATGATTGGGTAAACTGTGGAAACATTATTGGCTTTTGATGCCAGATAACTTGCTAAAAATAATACAGTCCTTGGTAAAAAATAAGTACAGTAATTTACTGTACTTTTGACCAACATTAGTCATTATAAGTATAAAAACTTGACCAAATTAATAGTTAAGTAGTGTTAACTCTGTATTATGATTGGCAGTTACTAGCTTGGCTAATTTTGAGGGGTATGTTTTACTAGTTAGATTTATTTGATCTTGAAAATTGTCTCATCATGCTTTTTGTTCATATGACTTATATATTTTAATGGATTCAGCCTAAGCTAAAATCTGCTGTGGTGACTTTTCACTTTCTACAACTTCTTCTCCACTATTAGCAGATGATAGTGAGCCCTGGGGGTACTTGTGGTAACAGTTCACCTAAACCTTCACCAAGTACTTACTGTGTGCCAGGCTCTTTGGCTATTTTCCTGGATCTTTAACAATTTTTTAAAGAGGTTTTTCTCTTAGGGTGTCTACACTCACTGGTGAGAGAGACAGACAGTGATAGGGAAAGTGAGAAATCACCCCCCCCCCCAGGGGGGATGGCCATGCCACAGTCCCTTCTCCATTCTCTTCCTGGGATCTTGGGCATACATGCACATGCTCCCAGCATGAGTTTCAAGCCACCAGGTCTGGGACTTGAACTGTGGTCAGCCATGTGGGAGTGCAGTGATGTAACTGCTATGCCATCTGCTGGCCCATTTAACAATAATTGAAGGGGGTGGGTACTATTATTACTATCATAGGATTATAGAGAGAGAGGGTACAGTAACTTGGTCATGGTGGGAAAATTGCATGAGTTCTCAGAACCTCAATTCCATTGTAGAAAATGTAGGGATACAGATAGCTCCTGTTCCACCTCACCTCTCAAAAGAAGGAAAATATACATAATGGGACTTCAGTCCCGTTATGCACAGATAATCATTTTACAGTACTCTGTTTACTGCGCTGCTTTGAGGATCAAAAAATTATAATATGTGCTTTAGTCCATTTTTCTGTTGCTAACAACTGCATACCACACTGGATAATGTTTAAAGAATACGAACTTATTTAGCTCATGGTTTTGGAGGTTCAGTGTCAAGGGGTCATCTCTGAGGGTCTTCTTATTGGTGGAACTCTCTGCAGAGTCTCAAGATGGCACAGGCATTACCTGGCAAGAGCTTGCATGTGGCTGTGTATCTTTTTTTTTTTTTTTTTTTTTTTTTCTTTTTTTTCTTTTTTTTTTTTTGGAGAGGTTTTTGCTATAGGGCGCGTGCGCTCGCCAGACAGAGAGACAGAAAGCGAGAAATCACCCCCCAGGGGGTATGGCCACGCCGCAATCCCTTCTTCTCCAGTCTCCTATCGGGATCTTGGGCACACACGCACACGCACCCGGCGTGAGTTTAAGCCACTGCACCGGGTCCGGGATGCGAACCGTGGTCGACTACGTGGGAGTCCAGCAACATAGCCATTACGCTAACTGCTGGTCCCTGTGTATCTGTGTCTGTATGTTCCACTCTTTATGAAGCCACCAGAATTTAGTCATGGAGGACCTACCCTTATAACCTTATCTAATCCCGAACACCTCCCAAATGTTCTACCTTTTAATCCCTTACTTGGGTTAAGTTTCCACCCACACATCACATTTTAATACATGAATTTTTGGGGAACACATTCAAATCATAGCAATACTGTAAGTTGGAAAGCTCTGTATAACTATATGAAGTATTTTTTAATGAGAAATTTCAAATTTGAATCTTTTCACAGCCTAGAAGCCCTTTATTATTTTATTTCACTTTTAATTTCATTTTGCTTACTTTATTTGGATTATTAAAATAACAATTCTTGGGCCAGCCAGTGGCTTAGTGGTTAAGGCAGCTGGATCTCACATAGCTAGCTGCATGGTTCTAGCCTCAGATCCAGTAGCTTGAAAAACATGCCAGATGTATATACGTGCCCAAACTCCCAACAGGAGGGAGAGTGGAGGAGAAGAGATTGCAGAATGACCAGGTTAGGTGGGGGGGGGGGTAGTTTCTTGCTTTCCCCCTTTCCCTCTTTCTGTCTCTCTTCAGTGAGCACAGATACCCTGTGGCAAAATTTAAAAAGAAAAATAATAACTTGATTTATTTTTGTTTATATTTTCTAATTTTTGAAAATCCTAGTATCTTGTATTACTTAATGAAATTTTTAAATAGCCTACATGTTCATTGTAGGAAATGTGTAAAGAATAGAAAAATAGAGTAAAATCCATAGTCCCAGCACCTTAAGACAGTAATCCTTAACCTTCTTTCCAGTCTTCTCTCTCTGCTTGTTTTTTTACATCAAGTCCTCATCTGTATCGTATGCTGAGAAAAAGAATTGTTTGCTTAGGGGCTCAGTAAAAGCATATTAAATTGAATTGTTAATATTGATAAACTGAAAAAAAGCTCTAATTTTTATTTCTGTTAATAACTTTGCATTGGAACATGTGTATTTAGCCACTTTCATTCTCTTTGTTGTGAATTACTTGACCAAATTCTTATTTACCCATTGATTTTTCTTTTTCTGTCATGTCTTGCAAAATTTTTGTCAACCAAGCCATTTTTATGAAACATTAACCTGAAGGCTAATTGTGGAGTTAAATATATTGAATGTAGCTTACTGATCACCGTTCCTGCATGGAGATCTTGGGATCCAGTGTGGGAATCTCCAGTCCGTTTGCTTCCATGTTCTGACATGTTCTGACACCCACTAGGTTCTGGATTTGGCTCTCCAAGATGAGGCCCGTTAGTGTGCATGAAGTATGATCTAGAGCGGCACTTTCCAATAGGAATATCGTAATAAGTAATATAATAGATAATGTGAGCCACATGTCTAATTAGCCACATTCTGAAAAGTTAAAAGAAGCAAATGAAATTATTTAACAAGTATATTTTAGTGAACTCATTGAAAAACATTTAAAAAACACACTTGCGTTAACCCATCATATTCAAAATATTATTTCAACAGGTAATCAATATAAAAAAACTATTAACAAGGTATTCTATATTGTTTTTGTAGTATTTCTTCAAATTCTGACTTCTGTTTAGAGCACATCTCAGTTCAGACTAGCCATATTTCAAGTGCTCAGTTGCCACACATGCCTCATCTCGTGGCTACTGCGTTGGATAGTGCTGGATGTCTTTGTCTAGGAGAGCGTACAAATGGTACTGATGTCACCCATTCTATGACACCGGAACATGCGGTGAATCCTCACTGCAGCTATAGGAACAGGGACTGTGATTCTTACCCCATAGTTTTAGGAGAGGAAGGGAGACCCAAGGGGACGCTTCTTGTCTTTCTCCTGGTACCCAGTGTGTGGTAAGCAGTGTATGGTAAGAACAGAAGCAGATAGCAGTGGCTGAGGCACTGGACTCCCACATGGCCCACCACAATTTGAGTCCTGGACCTGGCACCTTGAAAATCACGCCAAGCACATGTGCATGTATGCCCAAAATCCTGAGAGGAGAAAGGAGGAGAAGGGATTGTGGTGTGGCCATCCACCCTGGGTGATTTATCTCTTTCCCTTCTCTCTCTCTGGAGAGCACATGGGCTCAATAGCAAAAACACAATAGAAGCTAAGTTATTAAATGCTTTCCTGAAGATAGACACTAAGCACAATGCTTTATATGCATCATCTCATTTCATTCTCACAGTGACTCTATGAAGTCAGTACTATTATTTCACCATTTGAAAGTAAAGAAGAGGCTAAAAACTTTTCTAGGGTTACATGGCTAGAGAAGGAGAACCAGATTTCAACTCTTAAGACAAAAGAAAGAGATTCTGTATTAAGGACCAGCCAACACGAGAGACATCTGATGTGGTTCAAGGCTTGTTTTTTTGTTTTGTCTGGACTGGGAGATCTGATTCATGTTTATCCTCTTAGCCTTAATTTGCATACTTATAGAATAGGATAATACAACATGCAGAGTGAGGAGAGTGGATGTCCCAGCCTGTGAGAACTCAGTGACACAGTGGATATATAGTGCTATTTACTCATGGCACATTTATTTATAGGTACACTGTAAAAAACGTAAGTTTAAATGTGTGTGTTTATTTATGAAGGCTTGTATGCAGAGGAGCAAATGGACTGTTGATTAGATGACACTAATGATCTTTCTTCCCAATCCAAATAACATCATCACTCCAGTGTCGAGCTGTAGTTTGTGACCCCAAACACATGAGAAGAAGGGCAATGACATGGAACTGTTATTCCATTGGCAGTTTCATGATTCTGGCCACCTACAGTAACCAGATCAAATCTTTTCTTTTTTTAAGAGTTATTTATTTAATTTTATTTATCATTATTATTATTATTATTATTATTATTATTTTAAATTTGCTATAGGGATGCACGCTCATGAGAGAGAGAGAGAGAGAGAGAGAGAGAGAGAGAGAGAGAGAGAGAGAGAAAGTGAGAAAGCATGCCTCCAGGTCCAGGTATCGAACCATGGTCAGCCATGTGGGAGTCCAGTGCCTTAACCACCATAACACCTTCTAGCCCCAGATCAAGTCTTAATGGCAGGACCAGCTGGTGGCGTGGTGGTTAAAGTGCTGGATACTCCCATATGGCTGACCACAGTTTGAGTCTCAGACCTGGTGGATTGCCTTCTCACTTTCCCTCTCTGTCTCTCTCTGGTCAAATTAAAACAAATGAATGAATAAATAGATAATCTTTTAAAAAAATCTTAATGGCAGCGATATCTTGCTTAATATGATGTTGGAGTTTTATCTACTATTTGAAAATTTATCAAGCAGATATGGTCTAACTTGCCCCTGGAACTTTAGTCAATTGACAAAACTTTATTGGGTGCCAACTCAGTACTGTGTAAATGATCATTTTCTATCCTTACAAAACTTGCACACTAATAGTTAGGAACAAAAGACACATGTATATGAAATATTTATGTTCTATTTATATAGAAATTCAAGAGGACAAATAACAACATAGTCCAATGGTTAGATATGGCTCTGTAACTCTTTTGATTCCTGTTTTTCATACATGAAAACATGTATTAGAGCTGTGAGGCCAGTCCTCTCTGTTTGATAGAAAACTTCCCATTCCAAAAAGGCTCCTTTTTTCCCCTTAAACTTGGCAAACATGCCTTTTCTGCATTTTAAAATCATCATTGATTACTGAGGCTGTATCAAGAAAACATTGACCTGGGAACCAGCAGTTAGCGTAATGGCTATGTTGCTGGACTCCCACGTGGTTGACCGCGGTTCGCGTCCTGGACCCGGTGGCTTAAAACTCATGCCGGGCGCATGTGCATGTGTGCCCAAGATTCCGAGAGGAGAATGGAGGAGAGGGGATTGCGGCGTGACCATCCCCCCTGGGGGATGATTTCTCGCTTTCTGTCTCTATGTCTCTGTCTGTCTGGCAAGCGCACGCGCCCTATAGCAAAAACCTCTCCAAAAAAAAAAAAGAAAGAAAGAAAACATTGACCTGAATGCTGCCTCTCTTCTTGGTTTTCTTTGTAATTATTGCATAACAAGAAATGATACTAAGAAGATAAGCCTACTCTTAACCCTAAGTGACCACCAAATCCGAATTAAATAAATGTTAAAAGATAGAAGCCTCACCCTGAAGCTGCCCTGTTGCTTCTGAGAACTACCCCCCTCTCCCTAGAAGAGCTGTGTTTATCCCTCGCATTGAGTGAAGTGTGAAGGGAACACTTAGGAGGTGGCAGGGTGTCTGCTTTTGTATCGAAGGCATTGGTGTCATTTATGGTATGTTGGCTCTTGCCAAGGGTAACCTTTTTCCATGAAAAGTGCATTGTAGGATTTAGCCAGCCTGCAGAAAGCACATATCTAATAATAGATCTGTGGTGTTTGGGGTCCATGCCTGACAGGAATTCCTGTGACCTGGGGGGAAAACTGGGTGTTGGGGATGGACCTGGGGACATCTCACACTGGAGATGAGTTAGGACCTTCTTGTGCACACTGGACTACACATACACTCACTCACACTTCTATGTGGAAGGTGCACAGATTCCTCAAAATGTAGACATATGTTATGTTAAAAGAGATGGCCTGGCCTGGTTATGTGATAGGGAGATGTGTAGAGAGAGGGAGGAGAAATGGTTTACATCTCAGATTGATAGCATTCCTTTCTGAAATCTTTCCGAAAGGAAAAACTTACAGAAGAATTATATTGAGGGCCAGCCCCATAGTCTAGTGCAGAGCCTAGTGATCCCACATGGCCAGCTGTCCCTGGCAGCATGCCAGGACACATGTATGTGTGTACTTAAAATCCCGACAGAATGGAGAAATGGAGAAGGGATTGTGAGTGATCACATTCTCTTGGGGGGTTCGTTCTCCCTCACCCTCCTCCCGTCTCTGTCTCCCTGTCTTTCTTTCTCTGGCCAGTGCACTTGCCCTCTTGGAATGAAAAAAAAAACCCAACATTGTATGGAGCTTTCTTCATCTCACCTGGGAACTTAGATTGCAGTTATTTTAATGTGCAGTGGAAGGAGCTTCTATTGATAGATTGAAAGCAGAAGGGAATTCTATAGGGAGGTACTTTCCAAGCCCTAGTGGAATGTTCTGATGTTAGTCACCCTGTTAGGATCTGCTGGGTTTACTCTGAGATCATCTTAATGAGTTGCTGCACACCCATTTAGGGAGGGCTAAGGTAACCGCATCTATCTTCTCCTAGACTTTGACATTTAGCTGCTAGAAGCTGGCATTCAGAAGAATCCTGACAAAGAGAAATACTTATGAAATGGAGGATATGAAAGCTCAGTGGGTTCAAAAATATTCCAGCAAATATACTTAAAAGCCAAATAGAAGACCAGATTTCCCCAGAAAACTGATAGCCCTGAGAGCTTTGGCTATGAATGACCATAAGTAATCGAAGGTGACACATGTCACCTACTGTCTAGTGGCTGGATCTGCAAAGGACTCAACTCTTTGATATAGAATGTCAATGATTTGGGGTTCCTGCTAACTCCTAGCACCTCACCTCTAGTTTCCAAATGAGACCTACAGGTTGAGAAGCAAACCAGAATATTTGTTTTCCGAAGCCTGCTAAAGAGAGGCAGCTGTGATCGGAGAACCAGACATTGAGACCATGTTTGCTATTTTACCTGTAAAATTTACGGGTAGGTGCTCTGGGCTTAGGCTGAAAGAAAAACACACTGATTCTTAGGAAACAGGTCAGCAGAACAGTAAGGAGGGAATTACTGGGGAGTGGGGACAGAGATGGAAATTCATGCTGGGAAATAGGAGCTGTAGCAGGAGTCTGAGCCATCAAGGGGCACCTCTGTGTGTTATTTTTAACAGGACAAAAATTAGACTCTGGACTTCCAGATTTCTACCACCTCAGCAAAACAAATAAAAGTTTCTCCCTTGAGACTTTCTCATTTCATTAAATGTACCCCTGTCAATTTGCATAGAGCCCGTGATCTACAAGTAATTTTATATGTTCCACACTTTCTTTCTCCCCATGTGCAGTAGTCCTGCCTTACCTGCAGTTGTGCTTTTCTATGCCTTCAAGTGCCCATGATGCAATGAGATATTTTAAGAGAGAGACCACATCCAACCACTTTATTACAGTATATTGTTATAATTGCTCTGTTTTATGATTTGTATAGTTACTCTCTGTGCCTAATTTTATAAGTTAAACTTGATCATAGGTATGTACATATAGGAAAACTTAGAATATATATATATATATATATATATATATATATACACACACACACACATATATATATATACACACACACACATATATATATATATATATATATATATATATATATATATATATGGTTTAGTGCTAGCTGTGGTTCCAGGAAGTCATTGAGGATCTTGGAAAGTCACCATGATAAGCGATGACAACTGTATATAAAACAATTCCTAGCTCCCCTGATTGTTTCTCTTCTGCCACTGCCCTGGTTGCTCTCTTCAGTTCTCACTGAGGCGTCCTCCCTGGGTTCTGTCCATCTGTTTTGCCACCATGCACTGCATTCTCTGCACACCGCTTAGTGAAGACAGAACCTCCCCTGGCCTCTGTGTCCACCCTAACAGGAAGTCTGGCCTTGGCTCATAAAAGCCTGCCTCCCTCTCTAGCCTTACCTTGCACGACTGGCTGCTGTCTATGCTGTGTACCAACTTGCTTTTCTCCACTTGTTAGTGCCACCGCCAATTCCTGCCTTAGGTCCCTGTGCAATAGATAGCTAGCACCCTACCTGGAATACTTTACTCTGAACCACCTCTGTCTGAATCACTGGTTCTTTCTCATCTGTCATCTAGACTTCAGCTCACACCTCTAATTCTCAGAGATTCCTTCCCTGACTCCCTCTCAGTAGGAAGTAGCCGCTCAGTGATTCTTTATCAAGTCACTTTATTGTACGCTTTGGAGGTGACTATTCCTTTTTGGTATTTGGCTTTGTTTATTGTTTGATGCCTTGCTTATCCCACTGTAGCATGTGGGCTTCCTAAGAACGGGAACCTGATCTCTCTTGTTCACTATATTCCCAGTTGACAATGCTGATCAGAAGGGGAACACAGTCACTATCTGTGAAGTGGGTGACAGCCTGCTGTGAGGTGCTGTGATGGTCCCTGAGCACTGTGAAGCCATCCTTGGGGCTTCCTTCTGGTGCCCACCACTTCTGGGGCTCTGATTGCTGGTCTCTGTTCCTTTGCAGCCGCCCATGCCAACTCCCGTTCCCGTCGACAGTGCAGCAGCACAGCCCCATGTCCTCGCAGACCTCCTCTGTCAGTGGACCACTGCACTCCGTGTCCTTGCCACTTCCGCTTCCGATGACCCTGGCGGCTCCACCGCCCCCGCCCACAGCTTCCCCCAGCCAGCAGCTTGGTCCAGATGCATTTGCCATTGTGGAGCGAGCCCAGCAGATGGTGGAAATACTAACAGAGGAAAACCGGGTGCTTCACCAAGAGCTTCAGGGTTACTACGACAATGCTGACAAGCTCCACAAGGTACAACTTCTGCAGGAAGAGGGGGGAGAATGTCCTCTGGAAGGAACTGAAGTCTACTTGGACATGGGTGCTGACCCACTTACCAGTGCTTAATTGGGCTCCTTTTTAAGCTGGCAAGAGTAAACTACCGTGGGCAGTGATTTTGTGATGACCCACAGGTCAGCATCTGCTATGTTGCAGGTAGGCAGAAAGAGGTGGACAGGCAAAGGTAATGGGATGTTTTAGGACAGGAGAACCATAGGATCTCGAGTTTCTTTCTGGGGACAAGGAGGCATGTGTGAGAGACATACCTTACAAGAGTCTAAGTGCCTGTCTCTGAATTAGCAACACTGGACTTTTGTAAAGAGAATGGTCTGGAATGTAAACCCCACCTCGCTACAAAAGCACTGTTGCTTTGGCTCCACATGGCAGATAAGCTCCCGGCTGGCTCATTTAGTGCTCAGCATTTAGTACTGATTTCACAGGGCAAACTGGTCCTTTTGCTACTTGGGGTTGCAGACTCTTAGTCTCCTGTCCCTTCCTGAGGGCTTCAGAAAAAGCTGGGAGCAGTTCATTTGATGGTGCAAATGTTCACAGATCGAATCTGCCCCAGCATGTTTTGTGAGGATCTTCCACTGAAAGAGTCTGGGACTCCCTGGAGTCAAGAACAGACTTGGCTGAGAAAGCTCTGGCTGTCTTTATTGAAGGGAAAATGAGAGCAAGAAATCAACAGGAGCTGCCTGAAGATTGGACTCCCCTCCTCGTGTCCCCACTGGAGCCCATGGAAGTTGGGAATCAGGCATGTTGTCCCCTATCCCCTGGCCTGCAAGTCTGTTCATAGTCCCAGGCTTGCCTCTGACACTTCTCTGGGCAGCTTCCTTCTCAGTGTGGTCTGGAAATTGGGAAGGGCTGATTCTGCACTCTTGGAAAACAAGCATTTCTTTCTTCATACTGAAGAAGCTCACTGGTAGACAAGGCCAAAACTATGCTCACCCACCTGAGGGCAGACTTCATGCAGGGCCTTTTCTCAGGATATTTTTGAAGAGCTTCATGGATGGTGCAGAAAAATTCTCCATTGGGTTTTTAATTACTGTACACTTTTATTGACCCATAACATGCTTCTTTTTCTTAAATTTGATGTACATTTCTGTTTTGAAAAGCAAAATCACTTATCTTCCAGATATTCAATTTCCCTGCATAGAGGATAATTCTTAAAATCTGTGGCCAAAAGGATTTTTGATGACTTCTAGAAAAGGAGACAAATTAAAAACTATTTCTGTTCTGGATCCCACAAATCCTTCAGTCCTTTGGATATTATACTTAGTCCTGTAACTACTCCATTTCTTAGTATGTCAAACCAGAATTGTCCATTTAAAACCTCAGCATTTTATGGACACTTGTCGTGTTCATCTTTACTTCTATAACTGTCCTTAGCAACTAGGACCAAGAGTCAGAAGAACTGCCTGAACATTCATGCCAAGGTCATCCCAGTCTCACATTGTCCTTCACCATCAACCTCACCTCTCATTGCTTGTAGCAGCTCCTTAAGCTTTGGGTCTGGGGAGAGGGTGTTCAGATGAGGCAACGACTTTCTCCTCAGTGATGGTAGCTGCCGGCTTCCCTGGCCTGGATTTGAGCCCTGCTTTGGGTGGGCCTGCTGTACTACTTAGCCAGGTGTGGCCATGCTGTGCCCACAGCATCATCCCATCTGAGATCTGCACAGCACTGGGAGTGCTTTGGCCCTTGCCGAGATGCAGTGTGAGGGCAGAGCCAAAAATAGCTGAGTTTTTAATTGCAGAGCTTAGCTTGCATGTACTGTGCCAGGAACACATCGGAAAAGACCAACTAAATTCACACTGCCAGGCCCCTGCTTAGATATGAAGACCCTGTTTCCAAACAGGCACAAGGTAGTGATTATCACTGTTAGTGTTGGAATGATGGTCAAGGACCCCAGAAAGAGCTGTTGTTTTTCAGTGTTTTCTTTTGGTCACTCGTCTTGCTTCTTGTTCCTCCCAGAGTCCCTGAAACTTAATGAATGACTGGAGTTTCCACTAGGACCAGACTGTGGAATGTTGAAGACACTTGAAGAGAAAAGAGAAAAGCCTAGTATTGATGGTTAGCCTAGATGTGCCTTAGTGAAGACCCTCTTCTTTTGTGAGCAAAACAACGTGGCTTTGGTCTGCAGCTTGGACAGGAGGCTTTCTTTCCTTGGTTGTTGGAATTCTCGAGATGTGCACATGAAAGTGCTCAGGAGAAAAGCAAGTGTCTGGAGCCTGAAATGGCTGAGATCTTCCCAGGGCCTTCTCTGGCCATTTTCTTTGTGCAGTGTACTAGTGGAAGCTGTGCAGGGCTTTTCACTCTGCAAGTCATTTTGTTTCTGGGATGCTGAGTACTTCTCTTTTTTCAAGAGCTTCTCATAACTTGGACTAAGAGCTTTCTGACACCTGAGCAGGCAGGGAGGAGGGAGTGGTGAAGACAAACCCGTATTCCCTCAGTGTACCATTCTGAGTCTCAACAGAATCTGGTGGTTTCATATCAAAGCCAGCCTGTCCACTCTTTCCTGCATTGTTAACACATACTATGAGATGCTTAAGATCTTCTGGACATGGAGAATATGAGGAAGGAGTGATTTTCACTCTGAAGGAATGTGCTATCAGAAATAATAGAGCTTGGGGGCCAGCAGACGGCATAGTGGTTAAGGTGCTGGGTTCCCACATGGCCAATTGCTGTACGAGTCTCAGATATAGCGACTTGAAACTCATGCCAGGTGCACGTGTGTGCATGTCCAAAATCTCAAGAGAATGGATGGCTATCCCCTCTGGGAGGTAATTTCAGATTTCCCCTCTGGTGAGCACATAGGCCCTAGAGCAAAAATCTCTCTCTCTCTCTCTCTTTCTCTCTCTCTCTCCAAAACAAAAGGAAGGAAGGAAGGAAGGAAGGAAGGAAGGAAGGAAGGAAGGAAGGAAGGGAGGGAGGGAAGGAGGGAGGGAAGGAGGGAGGAAGGAAGGAAAGAAAAATGATATGGCTTTAGGCTTAAAATTCTTAGTGATTCTAGTCTAACTTCCCACCCCTTAGAACCCTTGTTTCATGTCCCTACACTAAGATCATTCATCCCCTTTTTGCTTGAATGCTTTCAGAGAAGATGCTCACTACAGGGTACCTAACACTTCTGAAAGTAAGTTAGGAAATTTTTCCTTGTGTTGAATTAAAGTCGGTATCTCTTCAGCTTCATACATCAGTCGTAGTTCTACCCTCGGTAATCCCACGAAGGAGGCTAGTCCTTCTCCATTACAGCTGTCATTTCTCATGGGAAACACCTGTCCTTGGCCTTTCTCCCGGGGCTTCCTCCAAGCAGGTGGCCATATGCCAATTCTTGATTGCTTTACTCTTTGAGATGGTAAATATTGCCATAGTGGAACCCCACAGTTTTCAGTGTGCCGAGAGAATTCTTTTTTTTTTTTTTTTTTTTTTTTTTTTTTTTTTTTTTTTGGAGAGGTTTTTTTTGCTATAGGGCGCGTGCGCTCGCCAGACAGACAGAGAGAGACAGAGAGACAGAAAGCGAGAAATCACCCCCCAGGGGGGATGGTCACGCCGCAATCCCTTCTCCTCCATTCTCCTCTCGGGATCTTGGGCACGCACGCACACGCGCCCGGCGTGAGTTGTAAGCCACCGGGTCCGAGACGCGAACCGCGGTCGACTACGTGGGAGTCCAGCGACATAGCCATTACACTAACTGCTGGTTCCCCCGAGAGAATTCTTAACAAAAGGAAAGAGTCCATGATCAGCTATAGTTCATCAGTGCCCGACTCTATCCTTAGAAGTTACACATTTCAAGATTATTAAGTACTCTGTATCTTTGTCCCACGCAGGGCATAGTTCTAGGGTGGAAAGGACTATTTCTACCCTCAAGGAGTTAGTCAAGTCTAATGACTTGCATGAAAATGTGCATGCAAGTCAGAATCCCACGCAGGTGAGTCCAACAGAGAGAGATACTATAAATCAGATAGGGGAGGTCCCTGAGCGCGATGTAGTTAAGGAAAGCTTCCTGGCTGCCCTGGGCCTGAAAAGATGAACACCACTTTCCTGGTGGACATCTCAGCGGTTGAGAGTGCTTTCAGCTTCCTCAGTGAGTAGGTGAGGCCCTGTGGTCTTGCAGGAACTGTTCTGCAGAATGCCCACTTGCCTGAAAACAGTGGCCACCTTTTATGGATAAAATGAGCATAGAGATGGTGGTATGTTTGGAAGTAATTTCTTGTGAAAAGCAAGTTAAAAGGCTGGGACCAGCAAGTAGCGTGGTGGCTAAGGCACTGGACACTCCCACATGGCCGACCAGGGTTCAAGTCCTGGACCTGGTGGCTTGCTTTCTCACTTTCCCCCTCTCTCTCTCTCTCTCTCTCTCTCTCTCTCTCTGTGTGTATCTCTCTGGGCAAATTAAAATAAATTAAGTAATAAATAAAACTAAATAATTCTTTTTAAAAAAAAAGAAAGAAAAGCAAGTTAAAAGGCAGGATTTGTGGTAGAACTATGAACAGGATTTAGGACACACCGTTTTCTGTGCTGCCACATCACCGCCAATTCTGTGTAAGACACAGGCCTTGTTGAAAGCAGAGACTGGAGGTACCAACCCTAGTTCCAAGAGGCCTTTGGAAAAATATCATGGGACCAAAAGGAGCCTTGAAACTCTCAGCTTTGTCCCATTTAGCTGCCCCTAAGCAGAAGTCCTAATGCTCCCTAACCTCTTTGTTGGTGTCTTCTTTGATCAGCTTCATTGTGATCTCTGGGGGCCACTGCCCATAATCTCTTTTTCCCTCATTTTCTTTTTCTTAACTTATTTTTTCCATCAGAAAGGGAGACACAGGCACCTCTTAATAGAGTCTTCTTGCCACAATCCACCTCAAGTCTCAGCTGTTCTAGATCACAAACACACAGAGTGTGCCTGGCATGCTTGGGCAGGTCCCAGGACACAAACCCAGGACCTTTTGCATGTGGGTCCAGTGTGTTATCACTGTGCCATCATCCACAAAATGTCTTCTTCTTTATGTTTTTGGCTTTTTAGCTTTGGAACCACTAGTTTTAGTCTCTGTCCCTGTTCCTCCATCCTACCTTCTCCTAGCATGAACCTCCCCATCCCTGGCCTTCCAGTTTTCTGCTGAACTCCTTAAGTGATCTTCACTGTATGACTTTATCTGTCATTTGTGCACTGATGACACTGAGACTGCTCTCCTGACTTTCAGAGCTGCATTGCTACCTGCTTCCTGGAAGTCTTTGCCAAGATGTCTGCAAGAAAACCTGACAGGTTTTCTTTCTTTGGTAAACCTCTTTGTCTTATAATCATTTATTGTGGTTAAGTCTCATTATCCCATCTTCTAACCTATGAAACTGTACGTGATCTTCAATTTTTCTCTCCTCCGCTGCCCACACCCACTCACCAACACCTGTGGATTCTGCTTGTTACTGTTTTTGAAATTTGTCCTTTTTGTTGTCCCAGTTCTTGTCTTTGGCATCTGTCACTGAACTATTTAGATTAACTTTTTACCTGAACACCTTTAATCTTGTTTCCTCTTCTCACTCTCTACTCTCCAATCCCATTCTTTAGTTTTATCTTCATACAAACTGGTAAGATCATGTTTCCTTCTCATAACCTTCCCCTCCCCAACACCTCCTACCCTCATGATTCTCCTTTGTCCATGAAGTTCTTCCTCATGGCTCTAGCTCCTGCCACTTCCACCTTGCTCTCACCGCTGGGCTAGCTGTCACGTCAAAGATGTGCACTTACTTTCATGGCTCTGTGTCTTGGCTCATGCCCTGTCTTCTGCCTAAAATGCCACAGCCCTTTGACCTTTTCTGCCTGACAAATTCTTCTTCTTTAAGAGTCATTTTAAATGACATTTTATCTAAAATCCTTTTTTTTTCTTTTTAAAAAGATTTGCCTGGGGACCAGCAGTTAGCATAATGGCTATGTTGCTGACTCCCACATAGTCGACCGCAGTTCGCGTCCCAGACTCGGTGGCTTAAAACTCATGCCGGGCGCGTATGCGTGCGTGCCCAAGATCCCGAGAGGAGAATGGAGGAGAAAGGATTGCGGCGTGGCCATCCCCCCTGGGGGGTGATTTCTAGCTTTCTGTCTCTGTCTTTCTCTGTCTGTCTGGCGAGCACACACGCTCTATAGAGAAAAACCTCTCCAAAAAAAAAAAAAAAAAGATTTGCCTGGAGGGTATGTATGTTTACCAGACACAGGCAGAGAGAGAGAGGGAGAGAAGACAGAGAAAGTACCCCTGAATGGGGTGTGGTCAGGCCGCAATCCCTTCTTCTCCATTTCTCCACCCTGTTAGGATTGAATCATGCATGCACATGTGCCCAGTTGTTTTTCTAGCTGCCAGGGCTGAGATTCAAACCACACAGTCAGTCATGTGAATCCAGCTCCTTAACCACTAGGCCATGGAGCCACCCTACTGAAATATTATTATTATTATTATTATTATTATTTTTAAAAGACATCCCTTCTTGGAGCCAGCAGGTGGTATGGCATTTAAGGTGCTGGACTCCTACATGTTTGACCACAGTTATAGTCCTGGACCCCATGGCTTGAAAATCATGCCAGGCACATGTGTGTGTGTATGTGTGTGCCCAAAATCCCAAGAGGAGAATGGATGAGAAGGAATTAAGGTGTGGCCAACCCCCTTGTAGGGAGATGATTTCTCAGTTTCCTCTCTCTTTCTCTCTATGTCCAGTAAGTGTATGCAGCCTATGGCAAAAACCTAAAAAAAAAAAAAAAAAAAAAAGAAATTCCTCACCCTTGTAAAACTAATTACTTTATCTCTAGCAGAGTATTTCATCATCATATCCCTTATCACACAGCATTATAGAAGCACATGAGTCTGGGTACAGACCTCCTTATACTGTGAGCCCCTAAAGGTCAGGAATCTCCTTATTTCTGTGTCCTTGGCACCCAGAAGGATTTCTGATACACTGTAAGTGAATAGGGAATATCTGTTTGGATATTAATTATTTATAGGAGTCTCGGTAGGGACTTTCTCATCTGGGCAATTAGGGTTCAGAAAAGTGGGTGCCAGGCTTCTGGTGACATGACTCTCCTGTGGAGGGACCAAAAACATGGTTCTGGTTTCTGGTACCCATTGAGGGGTCCCTGTGCTTTCAGCCCTTATAGCTAAGCCTCTCATCCCAGTTACTAGCAGCAGTGCACCAAGCTTCCATATTTGTGGGGAGTCTCATCCAGTCTGTACCCCTTCTCCTGCATGGCTGTTAGACAGCAGTAACATGGGCTTTATTAATATCTGCCTCAAAGACATGCTGTTATGATAGACTCCTGTTATAGCAGTGGTAACTACTTGCTATAGAATTATGTGTTTTATAGATGGAAGTCTTCCTAGTTATAGTTTTCCATTCAATGAAATACACACACACCAAAAAGTGGTTTTAATCCTGTATATGTCAGGCACATTTGTTTATACAAATGTACAGGTACAAATCAATTAATTCTTTTTAAAATTTTTATATATTTATTTATTTACTTCTTCCATGAAAGAAAGGAACAGAAAGAGAGACAGAGTCAGAGACAGAGACAGAGAAACAGGCACTTCCAACAGGATCCCCATGCTGTGATCCAACCCCAGCATTGGCTAGCCTGTATCATGGGGCACGGGTGCCTGGCATATTCAAGGAGGTCCCAGGACATGAACCCAGGATCTTTTCTATGCAAGTTCAGTCGCATTATCACTGGACCACCACTCGATCTTCATTAATTCCTTATATAGATAATTTTACAGACAAAGGAGTAAAAATGCAAAGCAGTGAAGCCTGTATGCAAGGGGATTTTATGTTCCTTTGGGAATAGGTAGAAAAGTCTCTGAAAAGAGCATTGCACTTGGAGTCTGGAAAACTGATTTTTAGTTACAATCCTTTAGTTTTTCTGTACTTTAGTACTGTCTTTATGTTAACTAGAAATACTGATAGTAGTTATAAATCACTGTACAAAATATAAGAGGCTTAAGTTATATTTTAATCCATACCTTCCCAATCTTGGTACAGAATATTGGCTTTTACAGGTGACCTCAGATGTCTGGCCAGACTTGTGAACCTGTTATTTCCAAGATCCTAACACAGCCCTTAGAAGGCAGGTGGGGAAGTGAAGTGACCCCACTATTTGGTGGCCAGGAAGCTTGAGATGCAGAAAGACCATGTTGACAATAAAACCTTCACACGTTGAATCTCAGGGTATCAGTAGCACTAAGATACCAGCATGAATGTCAAATGGCCCACTTTAATGCCAGTTCTTTCTTTTAGTTTGAAAAAGAACTTCAGAGAATTTCGGAAGCCTACGAGAACCTGGTCAAGTCTACCACTAAGCGAGAGTCACTGGACAAGGCGATGAGAAACAAACTAGAAGGCGAGATTAGAAGACTTCACGATTTCAACAGAGACCTTCGAGGCATGTCAAGTTCTGTCTGTTCTTTCTACCCTAAACTACTCATGTGGTTAATAGCTTAGCCACAGGTCCAAATAGCTTTGCCATAAGTGCTATTTTACTATCTGGGGAAGGGGAGAGTCTCTCAAAATGCAGAGCTGTTCTTCCCTGCTTCAGTGTTGGGGCAACTTTGGCCTCAGAAATGACAGCCTATGTACATGAGTCTGTGAAAGGAAGGCGTCTGTGTGCAGTTCCTTCTTGCTTTAAAAGTGTACCTCACTGTGACTCATGACTGTGTGAACAGGAATGTTACAAAGACCAGTGTTAGATGTACAACCATTCCACATCAGACTGAGTCATTTGGTAACAGTCTTTGAAAGCCACACTTAATTCTTGCTAGGTGTTTTATAGAAGACAGAGATGGACATACATTCTTCCATGGAGGTGGGGAAGAAACCCACAACTGTGAAAGGAGTAGACAGATAATACCTTCTGAAAGATGGGAGCCACCTTCTGCAGAATCTTGGCTATCCCCAATGTGCACCATGATTTAACCCCCAAATTGTACTTTAGTTCCCATCAGGCAAGCCATGTGCAGTTCAATTCAATCAATGTGCACCATGATTTAACCCTCAAATTGTACTTCAGTTTCTATCAGGCAAGCCATGTGTTAAAACACTCCCATATTAGTAGGCCGCAGCAAGTAGATCCTACCTTTGCTATTACTCCAAACACTTTTCTGTTGGGTATCATTACCCCTAATAAATACTTGCTGAGATGGTTTACTTACTTGAATAAGTGAAGATTTACCAAGTGGTTTGAGCAAACAGAATAGGTAATTTTGATTTGTTTTGGTATATATTTGTCATTTTTATCCTTTTCAGTTCTGAAGTACAGATAGCAGTCACGGGTTAAAACACAGGGCTGATGGATCACGGTTAGACTAGGGCTGGGGTGAGAGCAAGGAGACCACATTTCTTTGCAGAGGCTTTCAGCCACAGGTTTGCCTGCCTTAGAAGCAGTGAAGTGGTTTTCTGTCAGAGACCATCCTTAGTTGCCTACTGCTGGTGCCTTCCGTTAGATTGTGGGAAGACACAGCATGGCCTCTGAAAGCTTTGCTTTTATATTTTGGAATGTACTTATTGTTCCTCCCCAAGAGATGCTCAGTTTTGGCTCCTGCCTGAGCATCTCTTCCTGCCCAGTTCTTGGCACCTATTTCATTTCTCGGTTAGATAACTTAAATCCACATGCATTTCTTTTTAATCATCTCCTCTTTGTTCATAGATCGACTGGAAACAGCCAATAGGCAGCTCTCCAGCAGGGAATACGAAGGACACGAAGACAAAGCCGCGGAGGAGCACTACGCTTCCCAGAGTGAGTCTCTATGTTTATTTATCCTCAAGTTGGTATTTCGAAAACTATGGGCCTGACAAAAGAATCACATTAGCTTGAAGTAGGGTTTTTGCTATTTGCTTTTTGTTTGCTAGTTTAGCGAACAACCTATTGGCCTCAGATGAGGTCCTCCTGAGTCTGCCAGAGACAGAGCTGAGGCTGATATGTATTATTTCAGTAATGTTTATTCTGTGCGTCTGGCTGACAGTGTCTCTGTCTCTGTGAGACCCTCCCAGGAATACCAACATTACAGTATTTTTCTGGCAGTCATACTTTAAACAAGTTACAACCTCTTTTCTCCAGGAAAGGGAAGGAGGCCTAGTGGGGTTTGATTCTCTTGGCAGACTTTGTGCCCATGCAGGTTGTAGAGTTTTAGGCTGGCTTGCAGTGTGCATGCCTGCTAAATGACTACCTTATGTAGCTCCATAGATGAAACTCATTTCCAGAAGCCATGGAGCCCATTTCAGCCGGGAATACTGAATAGTGGCTTTGGAAGTCTCTAGATTTATTAGGAGAATATTTTATTAATTTTGCCAGAGGCAACTGATAGGATAAAATAGGTTTTGAGAAACCATTGATTAAGGTTTGAATTACTGCAAAGTCATTGCACATGCCAACAAAGTTTTTAAAGAGATTTTTGCTATAGTGTGCATGTGCTTGCCAGAGAGACAGAAAGTGCGAAATCACCCCATGGCCATGCTGCAATCCCTTCTCCTCTAGTCTCCTCTCAGGATTTTGGACACACACACACACACACACACACACACACACACACACATACATGTGCACATGTGCACACGCATGTGGCTGACATGAGTTTTAAGCCACTGGATCCAGGAGTCAAACTGCAGTCGATTATGTGGCAGTCCAGCAATGTAACTGTTATACCACCTGCTGGTCCCAAGCGAGTAATTTTTTAAAAAATGTTTTATTTCTTCTGTGAGAGAGAGAGAAAGATAAGCAAGTGACAGTTTAGTAGGACTTGGTAGCCAATTGAATATTGGCAGTGAAAGAGATGTGACTAGAGCAACTGGACAGATAGTCACTCTTACCAAAAAAGGCAGGAGGAGCTGGTTGGGATTAGATAATGAGTTAAGGTTTGAGCACAATGAGTCACCTCAGTTGTGGCCCTTAGCTCATAGAACAGGTGTAACAATAGGAGCAGAGATACCCAGAAGGCTGTCTATCAAGCTTTCATTTATTATGTGGGTACAGGATGGCCAGCGAAAATTATCACCTCTCTTCATAGTCATTAATGTGTTTCATTATATGTATTCTTTCAGAAACTCTATTGTTAGAGCAAATTTCAGACCTCTGGTAATTGTAATTATGAATATTGTTCACTCAGAGGAGCCATCCTTTTCCAATGAGTCTTCAGGATTCTAGGACTTGGTTAAGAGAAAAGGCAAGACAACGTAGCAATAGCAGTGACAGAGCTAAATAATGCAGAACAAGGAACCGAGGCCGGGTCAGGAGGCTCCTAACAGCCGTCTTGGCCAGTGGAGAAGCCAGAGGCACAGAGGAGGCAGAGAGTGGCAAGCTCATCTTCTCTGTTAGTGCTCACAGTGAAGCCAGGGGCCTGCATCTGAGAACACCCAAGCAACCCTTGCAGTAGGAGCAGTAGATGGGATGTAAAAGCTCTCAGTAAACAGAGGAGGTCCTGGCCCGATTTCTAAATTTCCTCGTTGCTGAAGGCAGTATTTTTTTAAAAACTGAGCTCTGCTCTTACACTGGAGCCTGATAAAGGCAGCGGTGGAGTGCACAGGTGATCATCACTTTGTTCTGAAAGTTGCGATGGCCATTAGACAGGTCCGTTGTGTTTCTCTCCATCACAAATTTTGTTTATATTAAAAATCTTAGGGAATTAATGTGCTTAGGAGTTTGACGAGGAAATTGTTTTCTTTATCACCTCATGGTGGTGTAACATTTTCTGTAGTGCATTCAATGCCTCATTTGTTTATTTTTTGATTTTGCTTATTGGTTTTTCAAAACATTTTTATAGTTTATATAGGACAGTGATGTCAAAGTCAAATTACTCCTGAGAAAATGGGGCCTCTGGCCAGCTCCTGTTTAGCCTGACCATGGAATTGGGCTTCTTGTTCTTTTTCCTCTTTTCCTGTTCACTTATTCACCTCATGCATGCACGCACACTCACACCCTAGAGGTAGGTTACTGTCTGCTAAAGGCAAAGTCCCTGGGAATGTCTATTATTCTTTGCTGTGTCTTTTCAGTCAGTGAAACTTTAACTGTTTTTTTTTTTCTGAAAATTGATATCTCTGCAGAATTTCTATCAGCTTTAGGCCAGAAAGCCAAAAATAAAATAGTAGCTATGGGGAAACTAGACTAGCAGGAGTGAAATTTCATCTTATTGGGGTTTTTAAATAGATGTGTCAGGGCCTTGTTATGATCTTGGAGCTAGCGGGCCCTGATTAGCTCTGACATGCTCATATTATTCCAGAATAAACCGAGTGGTGTTGATAGATGCCCAAGAACGTATCTCCACCCCTTGGGGATTTTCTCGGTGCTTCAGGGTCAGTGTATCTGGTTAAACTTCAGTCTATGAGAGTTTGATTCTGGCTGTTAATTTTGCACATTTCTAATGGAAAAAAGATTCTTGGACGGGTAGTGATTCATATAAAACAACACATTTAGGAATAATGGATGCAAATGAGTCAAAATTATATGGATTTGACTTGCCTTAAAGTTCTTATGGATTTAAAAATTAACAGAAAAAAATGTGTGGAGCCTCACAGTTTTAAAAATAATATTATTTTGGGACCAGCAGATAGTGTAATGATTATTTTACTGGATTCCCATGTAGTCGACCATGGTTTGAGTCCCAGATCCAGCAGCTTAAAACTCACTCCGAGCATGTGTGTGTGCATGCTCAAGATCCTGAGAAGAGAATGGAGAAGGGATTGCGGTGTGGCCGTCCCCCAAGGAGGTGATTTCTCTCTTTCTGTCTGTCTCTCCAGCGAGCACACACACCCTATAGCAAAAATCTCTCTAAATATAAATAAACAAACAAACAACTAAATAAATAAATAAAAACAATATTTTGCCATTTTCATCATCAGCTTACCCTTGGATTTTATTTTAGGTGCTTTGGTCTTCTGTCTCTTATAGGACATAAAAAAGACAAATAATTTTCTAAGAGAAAAATGCCTGTTTTGTATACTTCTGTAAGGTCTTGTGTGAATCACAGAAGAGAAATTACAATGACAAACATTCACTCTGTTGTCCCACATGGAGCAAAAAGAGAGTGTTCTGAATCCTCGTTGGGTTTCATTATATCAGATGTCGTGGGTTTCTCTCAAGCTTTATTAGGAAAGAAGAACAGATGCTGTCACATGTAGGCATTCTAGTTACCTCCTCCCCCTGGGCCTGCCAGTGCTCCCAGCCTCTCCTGACCCTAGTCTGCTTGGCACAGTACTTACAATACTCTGCATTCTCTGTGGTCTTCTTTTATTTGTACGAATCTCTTCTATTAGATGGGAGAGCCATATTCATCCCCAGCCAGTATTTATCGTCATCCCCTATAAGCCACCTTTATGTGCCTGGCACTCAATAAATGTTTACTGAGAGAAAGAGTAAAAATGGAATATCCAGGCCAGTGGTGGTGTGGTGGTTGGAGGGTCTGGATTCCACTTGCTGATGACATGGTTCAAGTCTCAGACTCAGTGGCTTGAAAAACACACTGGGTGCCCAAACTACCAAGAGGAGAATGGAGGAGAAGGGCATACCTCCTTGGGAGAGGTTTTCTCACTTCCCTTTTCTCTCCTACTCTCTTTCTTTCTCTGTCTGGCATGCACATAAATCCTAGAGCAAAAAAAAAAAAAAAAAAAATTTAGAATTATTTTTTTATTTAACTTCATTTATTTTAATTTGACCACAGAGAGACAGAATGAGAGAAAGAGGGAAAGTGAGAAAGCAAGCTGCCAGGTCTGGGACTCAAACTGGAGTCAGCTGTGTGGGAGTTCAGCACCCTTAACCACAAGCCACCTGCTGGCCCCTAGAGCAAAAAAATTTTTTTTTTTGGAGAAGTTTTCGCTATAGGGCGTGTGCGCTCACCAGACAGAGAGAGACAGAGAGACAGAAAGCAGGAAATCACCCCCCCGGGGGGGTAGCCACGCCACAATCCCATCTCCATTCTCTTCTCAGGATCTCAGGCACGCACGCACATGCACCCAGCGTGAGTTTTAAGCCACCGGGTCCGGGACGTGAACTGCAGTCGACTATAAGGGAGTCCAGCGACATAGCCATTACGCTAACTGCTGGTCCCGAGCAAAAAAATTTTTAAAGATGGAAAATCCAGAGTCAGCAGGTGACATAGTTAAGGCACTAGACTCTCATATGATTAACTGCAATTTGAACCCTGGACCTGGCCACTTGACACTCACCCTGGGCACTTGTGTGTGTGTGTGTATACCCAAAGTCCCAAGAGGAGAATGGAAGAGAAAGGAATGTGGCATAGCCATCTTTCCTGGGGGATGATTTCTCACTCTACCTCTCTCTCTGTCTCTCTGGTGAACGCACACATCATATAGCAAATATCTCTCAGAAAATAAAAAAGGAAAATCCTAGTAACAACGGACTTGAAATTCTTTTACATAGTCAGTCTCAATGTGTTCTTTTTCATTTACTGTCCTCAGTCACATTGGGAGGTACCCCAGGCTGTCTTGTTGTTTCAAAACATTCAGAGAAATGATGAAAAGAACAACTATCAGAACAGAAACAGTTTAAAAATTCCCACATTTTGGGACCAGCAGTTGACGTAATGGCTATGTTGCTGGACTCCCTTGTAGTCGACCATGGTTTGAGTCCCAGACCTGCTGGCTTAAAATCACGCCGGGCACATGTGGGTGTGTGCCTAAGATCCTGAGAGGAGAAGGGATTGCAGCGTGGCCATCCCCCTGAGGGGTGATTTCTTGTTTTCTTTCTCTCTGTCTCTGTCTTTCTGGTGAGTGCATGCGCCCAATAGTAAAAACCTCTCCAAAAAAAAAAAGAAAAAAATCCCACATTTCTTCCTTTGCCTTCCTCTTTCTCCCTTTTTTTCCAAGCACAAAACATTCTGGCTAAGGAGAATTTTTTTTATTTAGTACGTTAGTATTTTTCAAAGAAGTTGATACTAACATGGTTCATTTCTGGCTCCCTTGACTCCATCTCTCTTTTCTGCCACGGATGTGCTGAAGCTGAGAATAGTCTGTGGTCAATAAAAGTGTAAGGAGTAACCAGCCAGGTACTCACAGTGACCAACATCAGACCAAACTGGACATCACAGGTTAGCACCATGGGCCTGGGGAAGGAGTTGTCCAGGAAGCCTAGGAAGCCACCAGGGTGTCATTATTTTGATCAAGAAAATTATCTTGCCCTGAATTAACTGGTTCCCCCTTAAAAGTGATTTCTACATTTAGTAGGCCTGTGCAGTTCTAAAAATGAGAGTTTTGTAGGCACAGGCTGCAGCAAATAGTCTTGGATCAGCTGCTACCTATTCTGATTCTCGGTGTATCACTACTTGCTCAGTGACCTGAAGTTAGATGCTTAATGTGCCTGCATCTCCATGTTTAGGTAGTAGAGGAGCGCATCTCCCAGTTAGCTTAGATCTGAGGGGTAACCAGTGATAGGAAATGTGGAGAAGAATTCATATAATACATTTCTTCTACAGCACTTCTTCCAGCCTCCTTGCTTCTATTTCTGCACTCACCTTCTCTGGAAAGACCTGCCAATTTTCAGGGCAGGGAAATGGGCTCTGTTCCCAAAAAATCCCCGCCTGGCTTCCAGGGCCTTGCTGAATTTGGAAAGCAGAGCATGTGAGTGCTTAAGCCCACTTGATCAACCTTGACAGGCAGCACTGAGAAACTTCAAACCAACATGACAGCCAGAAGCGCCCGCAGTCTGCAGGGCATCTGTTTTTGTTCAATCAAATCTTCTCCCCAAGTGTGAAAATTAATGTTACTCAATTTAGGCTCAAATTAGGCTCTGATTTTCTGTACTTAAAGAATGGAGCTAATTGAAGAACTGTTGTCTCTGGTCACATGTTGATGTCTGGTCTCTAACAAATAAACCTGGGTTATGCTTTTCACATTGTTGGTTTTAAAATTATTTATTTGCTCGTCGTTTCTGTTTAAGCTTGAAGAATTGTCAAAAACTTACAGTCCACATTCCTTAACACTACATAGCTAGATGGATGGATGTTATGAGTAACTACAGACTGAAGAATATATTGAAATCCATTTGTATTTCCTTTTATTAGTGTTTAAAGTATATGTATGTGCAATTACACACAAATACATATACTAACTTGAATACTTTAAAATAAAATTGTATCTAGTTTTATATTCTATTTTTAAACTTAGCATTATATTACAATTAATGTATTACAATAATTTCCATTTGTGTGTGTGTGTGTATATATATTATTTAATATATAATATTTAATTTTCCAGAAGGCACATGTGCTTGCTGGAAACAGAGAAATAGAAAGCAAGAAAGCACCCCCATGGGAAATGAACATACCACAATCTGGTCTCCATCTCTTTCTCCTTTCAGATTCCAGACACACATGCACGTGTGCTACTGTGGTTTTCCAAGCCACCAGGCCTGGGATTTGAACTACAGTTGCCCATGTAGAAATCTAGCTGCCACAACCACTAGCCTAGCTCTGTTTACTTTTTTTTTTTTTTAATGTGTATGTGTTAACTCATTCTTGGTTTTCCTGTTTTTATAGTAATTTTTATTGTACTTTCTAATTTCTATTTAATAGTTATACATATCTGTTGGTCCATTTGCATTTCATGTGGCATCAGGTAAACCACACTTTCCCCAATGATTTGTTCAATCATCAGCTTAACTCAAATGTTAGTTGCTTAGAGAAAACTTCCTGAGATAGGGTTGATTATATAGCATATTCCTTTGGTATACTCCCCCAACACCCTGTCCTTTTTCCTTTGTAAACATTGATCTCATGTGTAGTAAGTAACTCTTCAGATCAATATTTTGTCTTCCCCCACTAAACTGCATGTACTCTCAGGGCAGGGGTCCTGTCTCTCATCTTCATCGTTGTTAAGTCCCAACTTTGTGTATTTCCAGAACCTGGCATGGCTCCTAGTATTTAGAGGCATTTAATAGATATTTGTTGGTTGTCGAATACAATGATGATTATTATCATTTATGAAAACAAGCGGGGGGGGGGGGACCAGCAGGCAGCAGGTGGTTAAGGTGTTGGACACTCCCACATGGCTGATCACGGTTCGAGTCCTGGACCTGGTAGTTGGTTTCTCACTTTCCCTCTCTCTTTGTCTGTCTCTCTCTGGTCAAAATAAAAATAAATAAATGAATAAATAAAATTAAATAATTTAAAAAGAAAAAGAAAACAAGCAGATACAGGGTACCTACCAAAAACTAGTTGTGTTCTAGACCAAGAGGCAGCAAACTCTTACTGTGTAGAGCCAGATGGTAAATATTTCCATCTTTAAGGGCCACGACCACTCAGCTCTGTGCCTGTAGTCCAAAAGGACCATCTCTCTCCAGATCCCATCACAGAGGATCCGTAAACAAATGGGTATGGCTGTGTTCCAATAAAATCTGTTTTTGGGAGCAGGCCACAGTTTGCTGAGCTCCATTCTTGGCACTAATCATTGAAGGGAAGGGAGAAGGAATGCCAGGAAAAGGAGAAATATTGAAGGAGGATGCAAAATAAAGAACTTCAAAATACTACCTAGCTTACTCTATAAATTGCCTTAATTTATACATCAGGACATAATTGTTATTTTCTTTCTTAATTCCATACAGGGGAGCAAGATTGTTATCATTTTAGAAAAACTGAGACAATATAGAAATGCAGTCACAAATCTTACTTGCCCAGTGAGACTCCAAAATTAGCTAATGATGGAGGCAGGGACTAGCCTTGTGGTTAGTTAGCCATGAGAGTTAATTGCCCAGATAGTGAGGCCTTAGGGGTGCCTCTTTCAGTGGAGCCATAAATTTCTACCTGAAGCCTCCTACTGTGAGAAGAAGGCTGCAGATCTAGATATCACCTTTGGTGAGGACCTGGAAGTTGTAAGTCTGGTCATTGCAATGCATGAGTCTTCTGAACCAGAGGTCAGTGGGTGGCCATCTGATGAAAACTGGGGAACAGTGCCTCTGGAGGCTGTTGAGCTGCTGGTTAAGTTTATCCTCAGGTGGAGTTGCAGGTTTGCTCTCTGGTATCTATCCTTTAGGTCCAAGGCAGCCTGAGTGTGGTAATTAACAACCAGGGTAACAGTCACCCATAGTAATTGAGCTCTCACAGTGAGCCGAACACTGTGCTCACCTCTGTAGGTACATTGTCTCCTACTCCTCCAAAAACTCTTTCTAAAAGCTAATTAACGAATTCATTTCTTCCATGAGAGAAAAAGAGACAGAGAGAGAGGTACCCCGACAGGGCCCTTAACACCACTATCCACCCCAGTATCCGCCAGCTCTGATCATGGGCATGTGCATGCCTGGTACGCCTAGTAGGGAGTCCCCAAATGCAAACCAGGACCCTGTCATATGTGTCTGACTGCTTTACTGTGACGCCCCTACCTAACCAGAAGAGTTCACATTTTTTCCCTGAGAATAATCTTGAAAATAAAACATCAATTTTTTTTTGTTCCAGAAAGTTTGCAAATTATTTAGCCCAGTGTTGTAACTTCGTATTAATGTGTACAGATTTTCTCAAGTGAGTTCTAACTATTGGAATTAACATTCTGTGCTTCTTCTATATCTATTTTGTTTATACACAGAGAGAATATTATTTATTGTTTACATTTAATTGTAGTACATCTCCATAGCACAAAATATAGGTTTTCAAAAACATACATTATGTTACAATCAAATCAAGGATATTACTGTATACATCTTTTCCCTCAGAGAACTTTACATTCTCATGTCTGTCAAGTACTACCTCCGTAAGTCTCTCGCACATACCTCAATTGTCCACCCCCTCCCCTATTGTGTCTGGTATCCACTTATCTTTCCTACCAATATATCTTCAGGCTTTCCATTTATGCCATAGAGTGCAGATGTTGGATATATATTGAGCAGGGACATACAGTGTTTGTCTTTCATAGTCGGCTTACTTCACTTAAATCTTCTATCAAGACATCAGAAAAGTCATGATGTATTTTTCTATGCAAAAAATGCTGACTTTTTTGATGACCCAATATGTTCTTCCCTTTTGTATCAACTAACAGGATCACATTTTTTATTATGCAGAGTAATATTTCATAGTGTACATGTGCCACATCTTTTCAGTCTAGTTATCTGTTCTTGGGCACTTGGGTTGATTCTGTGTCTTAATAATTGCAAATAATGTCGTGATTAAAATGCATGTGCAAGTGTCTTTCTGACTGTTTTCCTGTCTTTGGGGTAAATTTCAAGGAGTAGGATTATTGGGTCAAACAGAAGTTCCATTTATAGGTTTTTAAGGAACCTCTGTATTTTCCATAGTGGTTATACCAATTTGCATTCCCACCAGCTGTGCTGGAGGGTTCTCTTTTTTCTTTTTTAATTTTCTTTTCATTATCATAATCTTGTTTATATTACACTGAATCACATATAACTTTACAGTGTACTACATTTCTTTTTCCAGAAGGAATACCATTCATATCAGTCAATACAAAGACATTAAAATCCCATCATCATCCAATAGTTTTTCATTTTTTCCCAGATTATTATTATTATTATTCCAACTATTTTTTTAGAGAGGTGTTTTTTTTTTTTTGTTTGTTTTTGTTTTTTTTTTTTTTTTTTTTGCTATAGGGCACATGTGCTCGCCAGACAGACAGACAGAGACAGAGACAGAAAGCGAGAAATCACCCCCCAGGGGGGATGGCCAGGCTGCAATCCCTTCTCTTCCATTCTCCTCTTGGGATCTTGGGCATGCACACACACGCAACCGGCATGAGTTTAAGCCACCGGGTCTGGGACTCCAACCGCAGTCAACTAAGTGGGGGTCCAGCGACATAGCCATTATGCTAACTGCTGGTTCCCCAAATATTTTTTTAAACATTGAATCACTACTTATCATTTTGCTTGTAAGAAGACTTTACCAGACATGAAATACTTCTCAGACCTGTCCAGTTGAGAATACTATACACGTCATCATCAACAGGTAATAAACCATATCTGAATCCCACTAATGTCACGCCTCTCTATTTGTTCTCTTGCTATCCTTCTCCATACTCTTCTCTTCTCCTGCCCCATTCCACACTGTCTTATCATCGCTAACTATTTTCACTGCTTTTATGCCCCCCAATATTTCAATCTCTATCATAAAGTATGGATAGTTGATATATATTAAGTGGATACATACAATATCTTTCTTTCATATCCTGGCTTACTTCACTCAGCAATATATCCTCCATATCCGACCACTTTCTATCAAATTCTAGGGTCTTGTTGTTTTTTATGGCTGAGTAGTACTCCATAGAGTATATGTGCCACACTTTTTTCAATCCATTCATCTGTTTGTGGGCATTTGGGTTGGTTCCATGTCTTAGTGATCGTAAATAAAGCTACAATAAACATTGATGTGCAAGCGCTTTTCAAACTGAGCGTTCTCCTCTCCTTTGGGTAGATACTCAGAAGTGGGATTACTGGATCAAATGGTAGTTCTATTTGTAGATCTTTGAGGAACCTCCATAATGTTCTCCATAGTGGCCAAACCAGTTTACATTCCCACCAACAGTGTAGGAGAGTTCCCTTTTCATCAGATCCCTGCCAACACTTATCACTTTTTATATTTTTAATTGTTGCCATTCTGACATGGGTTAGGTCTCATTGTGGTTTTAATCTGCATCTCCCTTATGATAAGCGATGTTGAGCATTTCCTCATATGCTTTTTGGCTGTTCATATGTCTTCCTTAGAGAGATTTTTTTTTTCAGCTCATTTTCCCATCTTTTAATTGGGTTAATCATTTTATTTCGTGTAAGGCGCTTAAGTTCCCTGTGTATTCTGGTTATCAGTCCCTTCTATGAGGCATATTTTACAAAAATATTCTCCCATTCTAAGGGTTGTCAATTCACACTTGCTACTATGTCTTTCACTGTGCAGAAACTTCTTAGTCTGATACAGTCCCACTTGGTTTTTTGGGGGGGGATTATTGTCTATGCTTTGGGAGTCTTATTTAAGAAGTCTTTGCCTACTCCAATGTCTCCCAGAGTTTCCCCAGCATTTTCCACCAGTAGTTTTATAGTTTGAGGTCATAGGTTCAGATCTTTGATCCATTTTGAGTTGACTTTTGTTAATGGTAAAAGATGGGATTCAGTTTTATCTTTCTGCGGTTGATACCCAGTTTTTCCAGCACCTTTTACTAAAGAGGTTTTCATTTTCCCAGTGGATCGACTGATATCCTTTGTCAAAAATTAGTTGACTGTAAGCTTTGGGGTTTATTTCTGGGGTCTCTACTCTATTCCATTGGTCCATATGTCTGTTTTTGTGCCAATACCATGCTGTTTTGATGATCACAGCTTTATAGTATATCTTGAGACCAGGGAGTGATATGCCTCCCTCTCCACTCTTCTTGCATAGGATTGCTTTGGCATTATGAGGTCTTTTATGATTCTAGACAATTTCTGTGATTGTCTTTTCTAGATCTGTGAAGAATAAGTCTGGTATTTTGCTCGGAATTGCATTAAATATGCAGATTAATTTGGGTTGAATTGCCATTTTGGTTATGTTAATTCTTTCAATCCAGGAACATGGAATGTCCTTCCACTTTTTTATGTCGCTTTCTTTTTTTTTTTCTTTTTTTAAGATTTTCATAGTTTTCTTTATATAGGTCTTTGGCTTTCTTAGTTAGGTTTATCCCTAGGTATCTTATACATTTTGTGGCTATGGTGAAAGGGATTCCTTCAACCTTACCTTGTTCAACTTTTGTTCATATATAGAAATGCTATAGACTTTTGGAGGTTTATTTTGTATCCTGCCACTTTACTATATTCACTTATTACTTCCAGAAGTTTTTTCATGGAGACCATTGGGTCTTCTAAGTATACCATCAGGTCATCTGCGAATAAAGATATTATTGACCCTTCTTTGCCTATTTGAATGCCTTTTATATTGTTCTCTTTTCTGATTGCCTTAGCTAAGACTTCCAGCACTATGTTAAAAAGCAGTGGAGACAGTGGGCAGCCTTGCCTAGTACCAGTTTTTAGTGTAAACATTTTCAGCTTTTCCCCATTCAGTATAATGTTGGCTGTAGGTTTTTTTTTTTTTTTTTTTTTTTTTTTTTTTTTTAGAGGTTTTTGCTATAGGGTGCAGAGAGAGACAGAGAGACAGAAAGCGAGAAATCATCCCCCCCCCCCCCCGGGGGGATGGCCATGCCACAATCCCTTCTCCTCCGTTCTCCTCTTGGGATCTTGGCCACGCACGCACACACACCTGGCGTGAGTTTTAAGCCACCGGGTCCGGGACGCGAACGGCGGTTGACTACGTGGGAGTCCAGCGACATAGCCATTATGCTAACTGCTGGTCCCAAGCTGTAGGTTTTTCATAGATGGCTTTTATTGTGTTGAGAAATGACCCTTCTATACCAGTCTTACTGAGGGTCTTAATCATGAAAGGATGTTGTATTTTATCAAGTCCTTTCTCTACATCAATTGAAATGATCATATGGTTTTTATCTTTCTTTCTGTTAATATGGTGTATTATATTTATGGTCTTGTGTATGTTGAACCACCCTTGCATCCCTGGGATAAAGCCTACCTGGTCGTGATGAATAATCTTTGTTATGTGTTGTTGGATAAAATTTGTGAGAACCTTGCTGAGAATTTTTGCATCTATATTCATCAACGATATTGGTCTATTGTTTTCCTTTTTTGTCATTTCCTTATCTGTTTTAGGAATGAAGGCTTCATAAAGTGAATTTGGAAGGTTTCCTTCCTTTTGAATCTTTAGAAATAATTTGAGTAGGATAGGGATGAACTCTTCCTAAAGGTTTTGTCGAATTCAGAAGTGAAGCCATCTGGACCTGCGCTTTTCTTTGCTGGGAGGTTATTTATTATTGATTCAATCTCCTGGCTTGTTATGGGTCTATTCAGGTTTTCTATATCCTCCTGATTCAATCTTGGTACATTATATGCATTCAGGATTTTTTCCATCTCCAAGTTATCTTGTTTGTTGGCATATAGTCACTCATAGTATCCTCTAATGATATTTTGTATTCCTATTATGTCTGTTGTAATGTTGCCTGTTTCATCACTTATTTGATTTATCTGGTTTCTTTCTTTCATCTTCTTTATCAGTCTAGCCAATGGTGTGTCGATCTTGTTAATCTTTTCAAGGAACCAGCTTTTGCTTTAATTTATTTTCTGTATGGTTCGTTAATTTTTTACTTCATTTATTTCTGCTTGAACCTTTATTATTTCTTTTTGCCTGGCATTTTTAGGATTTTGTTGTTGGTGTTTTTCCAATTCCCTGAGGCATGATGTTAGGTTATCTATTTGCCACCTTTTCATCTTTTTCTTATGTGCACTAATTGCTATGAACTTCCCTCTTATGACTGCTTTTGCCATGTCCCATAGATTATGGAAACTTGTGTACTCATTATCGTTTGTTTCCATAAATTTTTTGATTTCAGACTTAATTTCTCCAGTAGTGAAGAAGTCATTCAGAAGTAGGTTGTTCAATTTTCATGTGTTTGTGTATTTTCGAGGGTGTTTCTTGAAATTAATCTTGAGTTTAACCCCATCATGGTCAGAGAAGATGCTGGATATAGTTTCTATGCCTTTGAATCTGTAAAGGCTTATTTTATGTCCTAACATAAGGTCAGTCTTTGAAAAGGTTCCATGCTGGGGTGAGAAAAATGTATATTTTGTGGACTTAGGGTGGAAAGTTCTATAGATATCTATCAAGCCCATTTGATTTATAGTATCATTTAGGTCCTATATCTCTCTATTTTTTGCCTATAAGGTCTGTCTAAAGGAGGTAATGGGGTGTTGTGATCCCCAGCAATTATAGAGTTTCTCCCTATCTCTCCTTTTAGCTCCAACAGTTTTTCCTTCACATATTTAGGTGCTCCTGAGTTGGGTATTTGGTATAGATATTTATAAGCATTATGTCTTCTTGCTGAATTGCCCCATTTACTATTATATAGTGCCCTTCTTTGTCTTTCTTTTTTTTGAGAGGTTTTTGCTATAGGGCGCCTGCGCTCGCCAGACAGACAGAGAGAGACAGAGAGAAAGAAAGCGAGAAATCACCCCCCAGGGGGGATGACCACGCTGCAATCCCTTCTCCTCCATTCTTCTCTCGGGATCTTGGGCACGCACGCACGCACACGCGCCCGGCGTGAGTTTAAGCCACCGGGTCCAGGACTTGAACCACGGTCGACTACGTGGGAGTCCAGCGACATAGTCATTACGCTAACTGCTGGTCCCTTCTTTGTCTCTTTTTACAGTCTTTGACTTGAAACCTGTTTTTGTCTGAAATCAGTATCATAACTCCAGCCCATTTTTGATTTCCATTTGCATGGAATATCTTTTTCCAGCCCTTCATTTTTAGTCTGTATAAGTCTTTATTCCTAAAGTGAGTTTCTTGTAAGCAACAGATAGAGGGTTTCTGGGGTTTTTTAATCCATTCAGCTAGTCTGTGTCTCTTAATTGGAGAATTTAATCCAATAACATCCATTCGATGTTATTATCAATATGTTCCTATCATTAAGTGATCCATTTTCTTGGTTGTTTTTTTGTTCTCTTATAACTGTCCATCTGAGTTTTTAGTTTTCCTGGTATAGTACTCCCTTCAGAACCTCTTGAAGAGCTGGTCTGGAGTTGGTCAATTCCTTCAGGTTTTGTTTATCCTAGAATGTATTTTATCTTTTTTTCCCCATATGAAAGATAATCTTGCCGGTATAGTTTTCTTGATTGAAATTGTTTTTCATTCAATGCTTTGACTACATTTCCCCATTCTTTCCTTGCCTACATTGTTTCCGTTGAGAGATCTGATGTTAGCCTGATGGAGTGACCTTTGTAAGTAACTTGACTTTTCCCTCTTGCCAACATTAGTATCTTGTCTTTGTCTGTTGTTTTTGCCAATCTGGCTATGATGTGCCTTGGAGAGGATCTTTTTGGGTTGCTTCTACCCGGGGTCCTGTGTATTTCTTGGGTCTGGATATTTGAATGCCTTTCTAGGTTTGGAAAGTTTTCTTCCATGATTTCATGAAATAAATTATCAGTGCCCTTATTATTTTTTTCCTCTTCTGGGATACCAGTTACCTGGATGTTGGGGTGCTTATGGTATCCAGTATTCCTCTTATGTTATCCTCATTTTTCTTGGTTGTTTTCTCAATCTTCTTGATACTTTTTTCTAGGTCAGATGTTTTGTCTTCTACATTCAAGATTTAATCTTCTACATGATCTAATCTATTTTTAATACTTTCAAGGGAGGTTTTTATTTCCAGTATCTCATTCTGATTCTTTTTTAAAGTGTCTATTTCTTCTTTCAAATCATGAAAGGACTTCCTCATCTCCTGGAGCTCATTGTCTCTTTTCTCTTCCATCTCAGTTAGTTTGGTCACTACAAATATTCTGAATTCCTTATCCAACATGTCCACAATGTCCATTGTATTGTCTGTGGGTGATGTGGGCTTGACAATTTCCCTTGGAGGAGAGGCCTTTTGTTGGTTACTCAGATTTCTTGAGCCTCTATGATTGTTCCTAGTTATCTCATAATCTATATGTTACTTCCTAACTTATTCAAGGTATCTCTGAGTGTTAAAAGGTGCACAGGATTAGAAAATTGGTGATCTCTCTTCTGTTCTGCCTATCTGTTGTCACTCAGGACCACTGTTGCCACTGGTCCTTAGTGATCCAAAGACCTCCCTGTTTCTAAAGAATGGTAAGCCTCCAACTGACCTAATAAGCTTCACCACAAGGGAAAAGAAAAAAAATCACACTGTGTGCAATGCATGCCATGCAGTATTCAAAACACTCAGATTCTGAGAGTCCAAAAGCACGTGGGGAAAGAGCAGAGGATGAGTGATGGGTCCTGGCCGTTAGGGCCTGCAGACACAGGCAGCCTGGTGTCTGGCACTGCTGCTGGCTTGAACTGATCTCTAGATGGGGTAGAGAGGGGTGCAAGTTCATCTTCAAGTTCCAAGAAACAAACTTGAAGTCCAGAGACTAGCAGGGGTGGGGATGAGCAACAGGTCCGGCTGTTAGGGCCTGAAGTCCAGAGACGAGCAGGGGTAGGAATGAGCGACTGGTCCCGGCTGTTAGGGCCTGCAGCCACAGGCAGCCTCACTTCTATATCTATTTTTGAACCAGAGTCAGTTATAGTGAAAGGACTTGTCTGATAATTTAGTCTATCCTCTTCAGATACCGTCCACCTCCCCAGGTTTCTTTTTTTATTTTGTTGAAATAATAAGAATGAGCTTACAGCCAAAAAAAAAAAAAAGTTTTTTCAAAATGTTTGCAAAATTGGACTTTTTATTCTCTGGATGATAAAAATAAAAATAGGCAGAAAACAATGTTTAACTCTATGATGTGGTTTCTTACTCAATTACAATTAATTTTGAAACTGTTTTTAGATTACAAATTGTAGAAAGAGCATGCAGCTGTATCTTAATGGAATCAGAGACTTTGAAGGGTCAGTGTTTGTTTTAGGTCCAGAAAAGTTGGTCTTAGACCATTAAAAATAAGCTTGCATCTGCTACTATTTTTCTTTTTTGGTTGCAAAGACTGTGGTTTGGTAGAAAGAAGAAAAAAGGGATCTGTTGAAAGCAAGTTACAAAAATCATCATGAGAAGGGTTACAGAAGTTAAAAGAAGAGAGAAAATATAATTGCAGATGATACATTTCTTTCTCTCTGATCAATTCTAGCATGAATCACTTCTTACTACAGATATAACAATTTTCCCCATGTAAACTTTATCTTCAGGCCAGGCTTTGGTGTTAAATAAGCCATTCAAAGGAGCCATTTAAAAAACTTATTTTCAGATAGATAGACACACATAATAATGACTTAATTGATGCCTTAATTAAAACAAATATATGTATATACATATTACTTTATATTGGGTCATCAGAAGAGTCATGATGAATTTTTCTGTTTTTCTATGCAAAAGTGCATCATGACTTTTCTGACAACCCAATATAAGGGGAGTCTTCAAAAAGTTCATGAAGGGCCAGCCGGTAGTGCAGTGGTTGAACACTGTGAATTGGGAATTGGGAACTGACTCCCACAGCTGACTGGAGTTTCAATCCTGGCCCCAATGGCTTGAAACATATGCCAGGAGTGTGATGTATGTGTGTGTGTGTGTGTGTGTGTGTACGTGTGTACATTCCCCAAATTCTGACAGAATGGAGAAATGGAGGAACAGGGACTGCAATGTGACTATGCCCATAGTAAAGTTTCTTTCTCTTTCTGTCTCACTTACAAGCACATGTGCCCTCTGGCAATTAACAGAAAATGTATAGCATGAGGAGTCAGATGGTGGTGCAGCGGTAAAATGTGACGCTTTATGAGACATTCCCACATAGGAAGGTTCCTGGTTCAAGTCCAAAGAGCCCGAGTACTCCCTACACCTGAGTGCCCATGATCCAGGACTGGCCGAGGCTGGGGATGGATTACGTGTACTCAGATTGATGTATGCAAACCTGCAACTTTCCCATGTTAGCTCCAGAGTGTCAAGTTTTACCCCAGTGCCACTCTGTAGCCCCAAAATGTATTGGGTCATTGGAAAAGTCATGATGTATTTTTGCATAGAAAAACAAAACTATGTCACAACTTTCCAATGATACAATACGTATTTAAAGTATAAATGAAAGTGTAAATAAAACTTACATTCAGTTTGATGTAGAGTAACAACCTCCACTACCAAGACAGAAATGACAGTTTGTGTGGCTCTTTCTGTCCTTTCAGGTGAGCTGCACTCCCCACCATGATCTGTCTGCTTATGTCTGCACGCCAGAACCTTCAGACCATTGCTCTTTATATTCTGTTCAGGTTTTAAGGTTTTCGTATGTATGGGGAGCCAGATTGTCTCTTAGGGTCTTACTTTTTCATTGCTGAAAATGGAAGTGTCTGCTATTTATTTTTTTATATTACAAAGAGAGAAGGCAAAAAAGAACTTCTGTTCTGTGGTGATAATAGAAAGTGTAAGTGTTCAGGTTGAGTTTATCATTGATTCATGAGTATGTATAACAGTCAAAACCAAATGGGTCCTGCTACAGTGGCGCAGGGTGTAGGGGTGCCGCTCTACAATGCTGGAAGCCATTGGAGGGGGTTGGGGTTCACATTAGTGTACCCAACCATGCCAGGCACGCCCATAGGTGCATCCATGATCCCAGCTGGCTGCAGGGCCAGGAGGAGTATATTGGCATGAGGACCCCTTGCCCAGCGTGCTTCTCTCTCTCTCTCTCTCTCTCTCTCTCTCTCTCAGGAATAAATAAATAAAAACCAAAGTGCCTTGTATATTATATATTGTAACATTATTAATTCATTGTCAGAGTCAGCCTGTGATGTGGTTAAGGTGGCTGGATCCCACCTGACTGACTACACAGTTCCAGCCCCTGACCCGGTGACTTGAAAAATATGTCAGGTGCACATGCATGCCTTCCCAAAATCCCTAAAGGAGAAATGAAGGAGAAGAGATTACAACGTTGACATTCCTCATGGTGGGGGAAGGGTGCTTTTTCACTTCCTCTTTCTCTCTCTCTCTCTCTCTGTCTTTGTCTCTCCAGTGAGTACACATACCCTCTAGCAAATTAAAAAGAATTTTAAAATGCATTGTCTAATTAGTTACTATAATGTTAAGAGTTGGTATAGAAGTTACAGTAGATTTTTACTTCAAGTAAAACAAAATATATGACTGAAAGTACATTTGGAAGCTGAGCTGGGTGAATGGGTGGATATTCAAACATGTTTGCAAGATGTAATAAACCTAGATAGATTTTTAAAAAAACTGAATTATACCTAAATGTGTAAGTACAGTTTCTAAAATCACAATGCAATATGACAAATGACTAAATTAGAAAAAATTATATTTAAGAGAATTTTTACAGGTGTTCAGATAAATATTTTACTAATACATACCTGAGACATTTTACTTTTGGTGCTTCAAAATCACTGGATATCAAATAACTATAGATTAATATAAGTAATGAAAATGTAATAAGTATGTTAAGACCAAAATGTGTTGTTTTCTTACATTACAGCAATAAAAGATTCTGTGGTTAGGCTTCATTTTGCTCCAGTGATAAGTATATGAAGTATTTAGATCATTATACATTTTTATTTTAAAGACTGAGTTAGAATTTGATCAGTTGCCAATAGCATCCTTTAATTCAGTAAGCCATTACCTGAATTTGTTATATCTCTTCCCATATAAAACACCAGCTATCTTCTTAGATCTTAAAATCCTACAGAGGGAAGGGTTTAGATGCACTGTGAAGGAAGATTAGCCTACTGTGAAGTTAGTCTAGTAGAAGGATAAGACAGATAGACATCAGTCCCTGGACTTGAAATTCAAGGCACAGTATCTACAGGATTTGTCAGAAAACTGCTTTCCTACTCCACTCCCAGATATGGTAGAGAGAAACCTGTGTAGTCTTTAGGGATGTCTTGAAAACAAAGTATTTTAGGTAGACCTTGCTGCCATAGTATTGTATAAAAGGAAAATTTCTATTTTCCCTTGAAGCTTGGGCAACAGAGTTTAAATAAATCCTTCATATTTCAGGCTTTACCACCTCTTCCCATATTAATCCTTCTCTCTGAAAGATTTCTCCCATTTTTGTAAATCTTTGTCTCTTTTGTAATATCTAAATTAGTGGCTTTCAAACTCAGAATTCTTGTTCAAAAGAAAACTTGCTTGGAACATGAAAACACACAGAAGCTGCAGAGATTTCCGGTTTGTCGGGGCGTGGTCTTCCCAACTTCCCACATCCCAACAGCCCTTCTCTCCCTTTCCTCTCCCAGAGCCCTGCAGAACAGAGTTTGGATTGAACTCCTGTTCTTAATTTTCCTTATTATGGAACTCATTTAAAACCAGTTCACTCTCTCGGCCTTTTAAAATAAGCCCTCACTGGAACGTTCCTGTGTTTGTAACAGACCTGATTAACCGCCCACTCACAGCCTATGTCTGCGTTTTCCTGGCGAAGCCATGGCAACCTGCTCTGGAGTGCAGGGACTGCACAGAGCTAAAGACCCTTTCCTGAAACCTCAAGGCCCTTTTACCTGAGAAACTGTATCAGCAAATTATGAAAAGACAACGAAAACCAAACCAGCAGGTTGTGGGGTCAGCATTGTATTATATTACTTTTCCATTTGCGAATTAATGAGCAATTCTGTGGCTTTTAGAAGTTAATCCTCTTTCATGTTGTTTTGCATCAAATAAGCCTCATGTGAATAGCTACCTTTCATATGATGTAAACAGGGCTCTGTTTGGATTACATGAGGGGAGGGTCTCTTTCTGTGGTCCTCAGTTTAACTCTGAAACTGCAGTGTGGAGGGGCAGGCAAATTAGGACCGCTGACCCTTGACATAGAATCCTCCCCAACATCTGTTCAGTATTACAAGATTATGGTACCAGGGAACGTGAGGCTGAGGGATCCTTGAGGAAGAAGAAACAGGAGGAGAAATGTTGGGGAGGAAGAATCTAGCAGGTAGTTACTTAGACAACTTTTCCGCAGAGGGAGTCCATTTCAGCAGCATTGTGAAAAAGTTTCTGGTTACCAGAATTGTTGTCCTTAGTCTCGTCAGCATTGTATGCAGGTGTTTCCGAGGTACCAAGCCCTTTCTGGTGGAGAAGGAAGTTGAGGTGTAAAAAAAGAGCGAGTGCCCTAGTGATCTTTTCGTTACAAAAGGAAAAATCTGCTTGACCTAGCTTAGCTCAAATTAAAGGACTGGTTTTTTAAGTATATATGAACATGGAGCTGCCGACAGGAAGTTCAGGCAGTCTGCCCAAGGGTTAGTGGCCAGGAATGGAAAATCGGTGAGAATCAAGTCATCACCAGTAGTTTGGGGGTCTGCGTTTGTCTGTGGGCATCTGTTTTCGTCTCTCCTGCCTGACGTAGATGCCCACCCATTTTCCTGTATACGTCTGCTTGATTCTTCATTCTCCACAGTATAGGTTTCTGTCTCCCCCAACCACATACTGAAATATGGCTGCCTTGTCTGATCTAGGTTGTGTATCTATGTCAATATCACTACATCTCCCAGGCTCCCACTTATAAATTCCCAAATGGGAGACTGACTGGACTAGCTTGGGTCAAGCGGCTCTTCAGGTTTGATCAGCTTTTAATGGGAGTAATGAAGCGGGTAGAAGGGAACGGCTTTATAATGCAGGCGTGACTGCTTGCTAAAACTCATCCCTGTGAATGGGGGATTTTAGTAGCTGGCCTTTTGAAATGGGGCACTGGCTGAGCAAATACCATGAAGGTTGTCTACTTCATAGAGAATTCCAGGTCAGGAAACATGTGCCCCTTGAGAAACTCTCCCAGTGATCCTTTAGTTTTAGATGTTGGGCCTCTGCCGTGGTACACAGAGGACCCAAGCGCTGCCAGCAACATCTCTCAAGCCTCTCCTTCAACCTCTCCTTGGTCTGTGGCCTCTTCCATGGCAATATTCCTTAAGCTGTCTTCACTAAAGAGTCTCAGAGAATATATCCTTAAAAGTGGGGGGCCGGCAGGTGGCGGGATGGTTGAGGTACTGGACTCCCACATGGCCAATGGGTTTGAGTCCTGGACCCAGCGGCTTGCTTTCTCACTTTCCCTCTGTGTGTGTGTGTGTTGCTCTCTCTGATCAAATTAAAATAATAATAATAATAATAATAATGAATAAAATTAACTAATTTTTTTTAATCCAGCTCACTGGTCAAAGTGAGATTTCTAGTCATTGGCATTTCAGAGAAGATTCTTAGATTGTCCTCGCTCCTCTTCTTTCATCTCTGTTGCCATCACCCCCTCTTCTCATATCCAAGGCAACAAGAGACTTAATTGAGAAGTGCCAGGGAGGTACCTGACTATCCAGAAATGTGCTAAAATGGGTTGGTCGTGCATTGTCATGGGTACACTTGGGATTTGGAACTTGAACAGAATTAACCAGATCAGTCGTCAGTGCCTTCACATGTACACAACGCACACACACACTCACTGCAGGATAAATTTAATTCTCCCTCCCTCAAAGCCAGTCTGTTAAGGGTCGAGCCTTGATTTTAGCTGCAAAAAGAGAAAAGGGAGACCACCCATCTTTTATTTTCAAGCTTTCCAGTAAGTTAGTTCACCCCTCAGCCAAGCTGGCAACAGCTGGACTCTTCTACCGCTCCAGCTCCCTGGGGCTTAGAGAAGAATTCACCAAAAACACATTATATCAGGAAAGCGCTGAACATTATTTCCTACTTAGGTTATTGCTTTGCTCTCCTCATGAGCTCCAGCCATCAGTTGGAGCACTGAACTAAAAAATAGCAGGGGACCAGCAGTTAACGTAATGGCTATGTCGCTGGACTCCCATGTGGTCGACCGCGGTTCGTGTCCCGGACCCGGTGGCTTAAAACCCACGCCGGGCGCTTGTGCGTGCGTGCGTGCCCAAGATCCCGAGAGGAGAATGGAGGAGAAGGGATTGCGGTGTGGCCATCCCCCCTGGGGGGTGATTTCTCACTCTCTGTCTGTCTGGCGAGCGCACGCGCCCTATGGCAAAAACCTCTCAAAAAAAAAAAAAAAAAATAGCAGCACACAGTGACCTGACATTCCCACTGGCAGAGCCCATCTATGTACCACAATATTTCTTAACAGAAGTTACTGGGGCCACCATCCCATGGTTCAGCCAGCAGTTAAGCTTAGTGCTTAAACATAGGCATGTGCTGCGTGGTGGAGTTCAGTCAGTGGAAGACCAAGTATATGATGGTGTCCTGTAAGGTTATAATGGCCTATATCTTATAGCCTAGGTGTGTAGTAAGCTGCACCACCCAGGTGTGTATAAGTATCTGCTATGATGTTTGTACAGCAATGAAATTGTCTGATGACACATTTTTTGGGATGTATCCTCATCGTTAAGGAATGCATGTTAGTAATCATAGAAACTGTTCCAATGGGCTATCCACTTAGAGCCTTGCCAGAAGTGACAAAAGAAAAGGGTAAGATGGAAAGGGAACATCTATGATTATTGGGCCCAGTTGTAGTTTCTATCTACTTTTGCTTTTTCCTCAAGCAAGCAGACTTGTGGGCACACATGGAATTGCGGATGGGCATTTTGTCTCAGTTTTCTCATGGTCAAAAGGAGCTGGTGTGAGGGGACCAGCAGTTAGCGTAATGGCTGTGTCACTGGACTCTCATGTAGTCTACCGCAGTTCGCGTCCCGGACCCAGTGACTTAAAACTCACGCCGGGCGCGTGTGCGTGCGTGCCCAGGATCCCAAGAAGAGAATGGAGGAGAAGGGATTGCGGCTTGGCCATTCCCCCAGGGGGTGATTTCTCGCTTTCTGTCTCTCTGTCTCTCTCTCTGTCTGGCAAGCACACGTGCCCTATAGCAAAAACCTCTCCAAAAAAAAAAAAAAAAGGAACTGGTGTGAGGATGGAATGAGGTGCTGTTGTAAAGCTCTTGGCACAGTGCTAGGGCATGCCCAGTCCCAGGAACATATGTTAGTACATGTTGTTATTTATCAAAAATTAGTTGTGGGCCAAGTCCCATGGTTGCCATTTTACCAATAGTCATTTTAATGTTCACCGACAGTCCTGTACATTAGATCTTGTTAGTTTCATTTGAGGAGTTGGAGTCTCAGAGGTCAAGTGTCAAGATGAACTGGTATGTGAAGGTGCCAGAATCAAACCAGATCGGCTTGCTACAAAGCCTGTGCCATCGCTGTGGTTTCAAGAATAAACAGTGTATGAGCAGACATCCTTCTGTGCGAATGGGCCCAGAGCCATCAGGCTAAACAACTCCCTGCTCCACGCAGTTCAGGGTAATTCATATCCACTGAGTAAACAGACCATTCTGGGCAAGAATTCCCTTGTGTCAACATGCCTATTCTAGGAATTCTCAGTATATACATTGGAACCCAACCAAAAACTCATCATGAAGCTGGTCTTTATCGAGATCCATCCCAAGGGTTGCAAATAATAAACTGAAGGAACCTTCCTATGCAGTGGTTTCACCCATGGGACTCTCCCTCAGCATCTTCCAAGGAATGACTTCTTAGGATGAGCCTGACATACCTGGGTCCTCATGTCTCCAAGGAGTTGGAGAACACAGCTGCTTGTCTTGTGGGCTCACTGCCTGACTCCTCCTCCGTGCCTCCTAGCCTAAATTAGATGTCCCCTCTGTGTTCTCCTAGCACCTGTCTCTGATACAGCAACTCGTCTTGTGCCTTTGTCTGTGTCCTTGCTTCCTTCCTGCCAGACAGCAGAATGTTTGTCCTGCTAACCTTGTTGGCCCAGAATTCATCACACTTCCTGGAGCAACAGTAATAACCCCAGTATTACCAGAGTTGGCATTTATTTACTGTTTCCTTTCCAAATAGGCAATTACTTTCTGATCCTTTAAAGGCAGAGAAACTGAGGCACAAAAAGGTATGTTTACTTCAAAGTCACAAAATCATAGTGGTATATCTGGATAGGAACCCAGGCAGTTTGACTCTGAAGCCTTGCTTTTAACCAATACTCTGTGATTTCTCCATATACCAGATGCTTAATTAATAGCTACAAAGAGATATACATGTAAATGTAATTGCTCAGTTTTGAAAAATATGATATGACCCTTGACATCCTTAAATCTGTGCAGTAATAAGCGAGGTTGCAGTGGGGCTTCTCTGTTACTCTGCTTCTCTTATTCTGTAGTTCCTCTCTATGTGTGCTCGCATGGGGAGGCAGTATAGGACCACTTTTGTGAACATGCATTGGAAGGATATAGACAAAACTTCTGCCTCTTGCATCTGTGAGTATCACTTCAGTGGGCAAGTTCCTTGTTACTTCTTAGTTTCATTTGCCTCAACTTGAATATAATAATAATAATAGGGCCAGCAGGTGGCATGAAGTTGAGGTGCTGGATCCCACATGGTCGACTGGGTGGTTTAAGCCCTAGACTTCTTAGCTTGAGGATCATGCCAGACATGTGTGCATGTGTGTCCAAAATCTGAGAGAAGACTGAAGGAGAGGGGATTGTGATGTGGCCATCTCCCCTGGGGGTAATTTCTCACTTTTCTTCTCTCTCTGGTAAGCACAGGTGCCCTATAGCAAAAACTAAAAACAATAACAAACGAACAAAAAAAAAAAGGAAAAATAACCCACTAAATGAATATCTTTTTAAAAAATAAATAGTAATGGTGCCTACTTTATACAATAAACTTAAAATAAAGGAAAATAGCATAATACAGGAAATCAGTATTGTGAACACTGTTTTTAAAACTTCATGTTGGAGAAGAGTATTTCCTACCAGTGGCCAGGACCTTCTGAGCCAGTAAGTGATACTAAAAGATCTTGCTGCAGCCTGAAACCTAAGTCACCAAACTCAGGACAGAGTTGTTTCGACCATGAATGTCAGAGGCCCACAAAACTTTCCAGAGCTAATGGGGCCTTTATTCAATATCCACATCTTTGTCCTGTAGTTTCTTTCACATTGGTGCTTAGAGAGCATGGGCAGAGGGAACCAGGGGATCCAGAGTCAATCCCAGCCATCCGATAAACAGTGGCTTTGGAGGTAGAGTGGAAAGCTGTGTAGCAGAGGCCACCAGGAGAGCACATGGATAGTGAGTGCTACGATGTGTTCATTTGGCATTGAACTTGGTGTATAACAGAGACCCGTTTGTTCATTCATCAATATTATTGAGTCAGACACTCTTATAGACTCAGGAGATCTCTAATGACCAAACCAGATAGTCTTGAATACTCAGGTCCATTTGTACTTTCTATGTATCATCTTCACTAACAGTCATCACAACGACCTTTATATGCATGTCCCCATTTCTATTTCATAAATGAGGGAGCTGAGGCTCAGAGACGTTAAATCCCTCACCTCAGGCTTCATAATGGGAAAGAGCAGAATGCAGGAATCGAATCCAGGTCTTTCCAATGCTAAAGTCCATTCTTCAGTCACAATTGACGCTGTCTGTCAAGGAGATATTAAAAGCATTTACTCCAATCCTTGGTGGAGAGAGACATTTGTTAATTCAGAACTCTATCCAAATAACTGTCATTATAACATAGCATTAATTGTGATCACTGATTTGCAAAACACAAGAAGCTTTGGTTGTGGCTTCTATTCTTACCATACTAAGATACCCCTCCCCTCAGCCCTCTATTTGTCGGGGTCTTGAGCACATGTGTACATGCACGGCATGTTTCAGGCCAGCCAGGGCATCTGAACCCATGGTTGGCCATGGGGATTCCAGTGCTGTGCTTTAGTCATCTACTGACCAAGCCCCAAGGCTGGGCTTATGACTTCTATTTTTGAGTCCAGTCTATCATTTTATTGCTTCTAATGAAAATCAGTATGTACTTGGCTGCCCTTAACAAAGAGATTTGCCTAGGTTGATACCAGGTAGACGCTCTGAAATCCAGTGTTTTGTTCCAAGGCATGCCTGCTTAGTAACTCCTGAGTGCTCTCCAGAGCCTGCATGTGGCCAATGGCACCATATCTGTTGAGATGTTGCCCAATATCAGGGAGCGGGTGCTAAAACATCAGTGACTTTGCACAGAAACAGAGAGATACTGTGGTCCATTTAGGGTTGGATGGAGGGACCCAAAGCTCAGGCTGCTTCTGACCCATCATTTGGGCCTTGTTCATGCCTGTTTTCCATAGAATGAGGAGGAAGTTTTGGAGGCAGTATTTCAAATGCCACTGAAAGGGAGGAGGGGGACAGCAATTTGCTCTTGCAGTGGGGCAGAAGGTGCCAAAAAGTAGTGCTCTGCTCTGAATCAGGATTTGGGTGGCCTCATTTTATTTCCAGGGAATGCCATTGTTTCTAGGAAGCTCAGCCACTACTCAGCTTTAGAAGTCTGCTCATTCAGCTGTCAGTTCAGAAGCTGTTCCATTGCCCTCTGGCTACATCAACATAGTTTCACAAAGCAAGGGTGGAGCAGTCAAGAGGGAAGGACTTTGGGGACCAGCAGTTAGCATAATGGCTGTGTTGCTGAACTCCCATGTAAGTCCTGGACCTGGTGGCTTAAACTCACACTCGGTGCATGTGCCCAAGATCCTGAAAGGAGAATGGAGGAGAAGGGATTGCCGCGTGGTCATTCCCCCTGGGGGTAATTTCTCGTTTTCTGTCTCTCTGTCTGTCTCTGTCTCTCTGGTGAGCGCACGCGCTCTATAGCAAAAACCTCTCACGGAAGCATTCTCATGGTGTGAACACATAAAAATCAATTTCTAACTACTCTTGTTGCTGCTTTGTTGTAATTATATGCCTCATTTTCTATGAATATGGAATAGTGTGCATATAGTTTTATAACCACCTTTTTTCAATAATAAATATTTTCTATGTCACTAATATTTTCTTATTTAATTTTAATGGCCACATCTTATTCTATTGTAGAGCTTTCAGTAGTTTATTGAACCAAGCCATTATTCTTACACTTTAAGCTTATCCAAATTTTTCCATATTATAAATGTATTAAATATTCAAACTATTTTAAAAGGAAAACCTATTGCTGGAACCAGCAGATGGTGTAATAGTTATGTTGCTGGACTCCCACGTAGTCTACCACAGTTTGAGTCCCAGACCTGGTGGCGTAAAACTCATGCCGAGTGCGTGTGTGCACGTGCCCAAAATCCTGAGAGGAGAGTGGAGGAGACGGATTGTGGCGTGGCCATCCCCCCTGCAGGGGGTGATTTCTTGCTTTCTGTCTGTCTCTCTGGTGAATGCACGTGCCCTATAGCAAAAATCTCTTTCTTAAAAACAAACAAACAAAAAAACCTCTTGCTTTTGTAATAGGAAAAATGTTTTCAGTAAGAATTGCTCATCCCATGGCACTGTAGACCCTGACTGCCTGAGCTAAAACAATGGCAAAGTCCCTGGAGGAAGGTGGGTAGAGGTGAGCAGAGCACACCAGCCTTGACCTCCCATATGCAAAAAGATGGGGTGATCACATCATTCTGTGGCCGAATGAGGGAGAAGTCACTTTCCTAAATCCAGAGCATTGTCCTTTTCCCTCTTGAACAGGTCTTGGAGAACATGTGGGCCAGATCATATGGGAGGAGGATTAGGCCAAGTCATATGGGAGGAGGATCCAGCCAGAGTTGGAGGCTTGGGCTTGCCTTTGACTGGCCTCAGATGAAACTCACCTCTCTGGACCTTGGTCTGTTTTTCTATAAGTGTAATATTGATATTAATGTTATTTTTCCTTTATCACAGGCTTAGAATATGGAAACGGAGAGTTTGTGAGCATAAAGTAAAATAATGGGAATGAGATTAATCTGAAACATTAAAGTCAGTGCTGGAGGGAGTGAATTATCAGGAATATGGGTTCACTAGTTCTTTCTGTACTCTTCCTCTCTGCACCTGGGACTCGGAATGTGTCTAGAGTTAACAGTGGTTTTGAGAAAATCCTTACCTTACACACTATTTCTATTAAGAGGGAGCAGAAGCAGTAATTCTACCCTCTACAATTTGTGTGCTATTTTATTTTAATCCTTACCAGATGTAGGCTGGCAGTGAGCCCAGAGGGTGAACACTTTATAATAAGGGGTAGTTTTGTTCTTGTCTCTCTTCTAGACAAAGAATTCTTGAAGGAAAAGGAGAAGTTAGAAATGGAGTTAGCGGCCATGCGGACTGCAAGCGATGACCATCGGAGACACATCGAGATTCTGGACCAGGCTTTGAGCAACGCCCAGGCCAGAGTCATCAAGCTGGAAGAGGAGGTGAGCTCAGGCCAGGAGGATGGGGTGGGCAGAACCTGGAGGGCCTCCACTTCCTATTCCTAACCCAGCTACTTGAACCAGAGCCAATTCCAAGGTGTTGAGACAGGGGAGGGATGTGAGAAATCTCCCAAACAAAAATGAATAGAAACAGTTTATTCATCCTAGAGCCAGGCAAAGTCTGAAAGGCACATGTGAAGACCATCAGCAAAGCGCTTCCACTGAGCCCAGAGTCCCACCTACAGCCTATTGATTGGCAAGTGTCCAGAGCTGGAAATAAATGACAGGACTGGAAATGACAGGTGCCTATAGAGAAAACAGACTTAACAATTTAAAAATAATAATAAAAATAAAGGTTCAGTTGTTGTGTCTGTGGGCTCTCAGTTGGGTAGAAAAAGGCAAAAGTCTTCTGATGGAGGTGGAGTGAGGGTGGTGTTCAATTCCAGTTTCCAGAAGTTGGCTTGGCCATGCAGTGATCCTCCCATCTAGGGCATTTTGATCCTACTCAAGCTTTATGGGTGTAGTAGTTTCTGATGAAGCCAAACCTTTAGCTTAAGTTTCGTAAGGTACTTTCTGATTGAGGGGGTAGAACAACAATTTCTGAGATCTAAGCTCGGAGTGTCAGGCTATAGACACAGAGGCAGAAAAGGAGGAGAAATATCAGCAGCAGACAGGAGCCTGCTACCCTGACCTTCCAGTTTCCATAGCAGCAACAGCTGCCTCTGTGTTTTGGGGGGCTGACCTGAGCAGGATCGACTGTAGAGAGTAGAAGCTTAGTGGAAGAGAGGGTCTGCATAAATACTCAGGCTGGTGCTTGGCACATAGTAAGCAATGTCATTAGTCATACAACTGTCATTGTTGAAAAACATCTTAAGAAAATACCTCCTGATAGTAACTGGAATGCCTCCATTGGAAGGATAACACAGCTAAAGAGGAAGATTATTAAGTAAACAAGGGTTGTGCCCACTAGATGCCCTTTAAACAGCAATCCCAAGTCCTGTGTATAATTTTAATACTATCAATAGCATGAGGATCCTGGACAGGGATTCAGAGAATCTTCCTTGAACTCACTAAACAAGAACACATTCACCATAGAAGCCCCTTATGGACAGGCGATCTGTTTTGAAGAGAAGAGGCCAGACCCCTTATTAGTGTTAATCACTAAACTTACTTCTTGAGTCCCCATCTTAACTGTGGAGCTAAAAGCTAGACTCTTTTGTTTGTTTTTGTCTGTAGGGCGCATGCGCTCTACAGAGAGAGAGAAAGGGAAGGTGAGAAATTACCTCCTACCCCAGGGAGGATGGCCACACCATAGTCCCTTCTCCTTCATTCTGCTTTTGGGATTCTGGGCATGGTTGTCCACAAACTGGTGAGTTTTCCAAACTGCCAGGTTCAGGACTCAAACCATGCACTTGGCCATGTGGGCTCCAACTGCCTTAACCACCACACCACCTGGCTAGCCTGGAAAAACTAGACTTTTAAAAATCTTTTAGTTTTAATATTTCTATTAAAGTAGAAGTTAGATGGAAGCCCTTTGACAAATGGGGCTTTATAGTCACCATTGAGACTTCTCTGCCATTATATTTATGTAAACTGTTTGGTCGAATGTAGGCTTTCTGAAATGTCATGTGTGTTTGGCTTTCAGTCCTCTCCTTGTTCTTATGGAAGTTTCTTTCAAAGGGTATTTTTTCAGCTCAGAAGACTTGTAATGAGAGCTTGCCATAATTACTGTGGTCGGTAAGAGTACACTCTGGAGTCCCAGGTTCCCTGTGTGTCAGCTGTGTGCCTCTGAGCAAGTCACTTACCTTCTCAGTCCACAGTTTCCCTATCTCTTTAATGGTCACAATAAAGGGCTTAACATCTTACAATCGGTAAGATAAAGTGAACTCCTACATATAAGACACAGGCTTGGTGTAGTAGTGCTTCACAAATATTGGCTGATATAAATAATTACTGTTAGTAATCATCATCACGATACATGGCTAGGCTTACGGCTGATACAAAGAGAAAAGAAGCAGGACGATGCCAGGCCTTCTCCCAGCTACTGGGGACACACTGCTCACTATGCCCAGCAGGGGCCAAAATAGATCTTATCACACTTAGTTCTAATGGCTACATAATCACAAGACTGTAGACAGTGGAGGACATAGAAAGTGGTGTGTGAAGGGAGCATGCAAAATATTTGATCAGATGATGCCCTTAAGAAGTAAAGGAAGCTGCACTTAGTAGACCATCAAAAGACAATTCAGTTGAATTGAGCAGTCAAAAGTACAATGAATGAAAATGCCAGATGAAAACTGATATAGAAAATCTGTAAAGTTACTGTCCCCTCCTTGAAAGATCAGAAGTGCCTCCATTTTATTCTTGTGGCCTTGGATAGGCTAGGCTAGGATACAGGCATGGCTCTTGGCAGTGCTGCCTTCAAGTCAGAAATCTCACTTCTCAGTGAGCTCTTAAACCACTAGTGTGTTGCAACTTGCCAGTGTAATCGTGGGTTAACCTCAGGAACGAACCACCTGCGTGGCATCTTTGCACCCAGGTGCAGTATGGCAGGAAAGAGCTTCTGGTGACTTCTTACCCAAGACCAGCTTAAGTAAATGCCTCAACCTGATTTTTGGCACCGTCAAGACTCAGAAAGTTAGAAATGTGCCTGGGATTTATGAGCATGGGCCAAATTCTGAAATAGAAGAAAATAAAGCCTGAGGGTAAGAGTTTGAAGTTGGTGGTCATAATCCTAAGTCCATACTTGATATAAAATTTACAGAAATAATTTTAACTTTCTTGTTGTTGTTGTTAGAGGGCATGTGTGCTCACTGGAAAGAGAGAGAGAGAATAAGTACCCTCTATGGGAGAGAGTCACTCTGCAATCTTTTCTCCTCCATCTCGCACGTCGAGATTTTTGGGAATGCACACACATGTGCCCAGCATGTTTTTCAAGCCTCTGGGTCTGGGACTCAAACCTTACAGTAGTCTTTGTGGCATAGATAGCTATATTACTATTTTGTCATATGGATAAATACAGCTGATGCAGTAATTATTTTTCCTGGTCTTTTTTTCTTGGATCTATAGACATAATTGTGATAACATTGTAACTTTTTATTCTAGATTTCTCATTTAACATTATAAAATGAACATTTCTTCATGATATTAAATACTCATTATTAACCTCATTTCCAGTGCCTGCAAATGCTGTAATTATTAAGCAATAACCAAGCATTGAGCTCAGAGCTGCACAGACTACAAAGGGCAGGTGCTTCACCAGGGTCTTCAGTTCCAAATGTCCTGGTCATTCTAGGTGAACTAATGCCCTTTGTGTAGATCTTTTCTGTCCTAGAACAAGGGATAGAAGTAGGGTATATACACGCCTATAGTTTAAATCCGATTTCCAGGTAAGCTGACACTCACCTCTACTCCAGCTTTGGGAATCACTGGGCTAAATTCAGTGCTCTTTTTCACTCATCTCTGCTCAGTTACGAGAGAAGCAAGCATATGTGGAGAAAGTTGAGAAGTTGCAGCAGGCCCTGACTCAGCTGCAGTCTGCCTGTGAGAAGCGAGAGCAGATGGAGCGGAGGCTGCGGACCTGGCTGGAGAGAGAGCTGGATGCACTGAGAACCCAGCAGGTGAGGACTGAGGCCAGACTGGGCTGGTGGATGAATGAGATACATTGATTTGACCAAAGTTCAAACCATGCTGTGGACCAGCACTGCACTCTGCACTGAGGATTCCGTAGGAACTAGAACTCCTTGTTGCTAGGGAACCACATAGCCACCAGTGGAGACAGGCAGTCCACTCACTGTGAGTGACAAATGCCACCACAGAGAGAAAGTTACCAACCGTGCCTGGGGAAAGAGGAGTGTGTTTTTATATAACCTCACAGAGGAGGACATTTCATCTAGACTTTGAAAGACAAGTTTACCAGGCATTTGGGGGCAAGAATATAGGGGGAATAGAAGAGTTCATGTAAAGGGGAGGGGTGGGAAGGAGCCTAGCAAGCCCACTAGCTAGGGAGTATGCTCCCTGAGGAGGCTGGCAAGGAGTCACAGGCCTTGTAGAGGCTGATTGGTCAAGTTGAGAGACTGGGTTTTCTCTCGTGGTCCACAGAGAGCCAACAAATGGAAAGGTTTTAAGCTGGAGAGGAATATGGTGCAATGGATAGAGGAAAGAGTCCTCTAAATCCCTGTTGAAGTCAGAGTCCACACTCAGGCTGCTTGTGTGTATAAAGACAGTGGGAATTCATGAGGAGTTGAAGCTTGGAGCTAAGGGGATGGAATTAGTAGGACATGATGATCAGTGAGTTTGCACAGGTAAAGAAGAGGAAGGAGTTCAGGACCATCCCTAGAAAATAATATAGACCATTAGCTCGTATTCCTTCTGCCTCTCCTCCTGTACTAGTAACAGTTGACAATGTATCCCCGCTGTGAAGTGCAGAGCGAAATGCCCCAACCCAGGTTCCAAGTGTGCCTTAGCAAAGAGAGAAGTATTGCAGAAAAGCTCCCTGACAGGCTGGTCATAGGCTCCTGGCTCATCCATCATCAGCCAGCATGGTGGGCAAAGCCCTCCATGCAGCTGATGAAGGGTGTGCTCTAAATTGGAATACCAGGGAAACACAGGCAGAACTGCATGGAGTTATCTACTGGGTAGGGCATAGTGGTTGTGGTCAGGACACTTGAAAACACTTGAAAGCATGGTCTCAGGCCAGCTCAGAGCTCTCATGTGGCAGGCCCATGCAATTCCCTCTGGGTGTGTGCTCTTGGCTGGAGAAGGAGGTGTGAGTGAGATTGCCCAGAAAATTAAGCACTATACTTCGGCCTCCCACCATCTTGGCTCAGCTAATAGCTTGTAAGGAAGGGCGGGTCTGTCTCTGGCCTTATATTTCTAAGCCTTGCCACATACCTTGGCACTGGAGTTACACATTCAACTGTTCTCTGTTGCTCAGTTACTAAGAGCTTAACCTCCCAAGCTTGAGATGAAGGCTTCCCTATTGCTGGTTACAGTGCTGGCACCTGGTAGACACAGGTGTTTGGCCGACGGCATGGGCACATCTCAATTCTTAGAGCAAAAAAGAATGTCCTTTTCCAGTTAATGTATCATTTGCATCCTACACCTGGATTACTTGTCCTCAGCTTTTCTTTGAGCACTATAAAACCAGACTCAACTCCATTGTCCTTGATGCATGTCAAGAAGAAAAAAACTGAAGTTAGAATTATTTGAAAAATATCTTATTTGCTGCAGAGGACTGTCCACTGTGTATCCACTCACACCTGTGCACCCACATGGTCTCCTCTGGCAAAAACAGCATTCCTGCTATATGTACCAGCTGCTGACAGATTAGGCATACCAGCAAAGCATGGAAATCCCAGGATTGATGTTCTCAGGGAAATTGTTCTACTTGCCGTTTGTATTTGTCTTTGGGAGCTAACAGCATATCCCCAGCCAGGCAGGGCTGGCATGAGGCTGAAAAAGGGGAAAGACAGTCTGTAGAGTTAAACAGAACTTTGAAACTCGGCATCTCTTTAGAAGTAGTGTTGCCTTTAAAAAAAAAAAAAAAAAATGGAAGTATTAATCTGTCTCCTATGATAGGAAATTCACATAGGGATTTTCCCTTTGCTCTTGCCTCCTTATTAAAAAGATACGTATTATTTCACTTTTTTTTTCTTTACTGCTTCTTTATTCTCTAATTTTACCAGTAAGCATATATCATTCTATAACCAGAAAAGGTAAAGTCGTTCTTAACTCTAGCTGTGAAGATGTGTGCTGCTAAGATGCTGAAGGCCTGAGTTCAGTTCCTGGCCAGGCATGATGGTGTACGCCTGTGGGCCCCACCTGGGAAGATGAGGCAGGATTATGATCATAAGACCTGTCTTTAAAAAAAAAAAAGCTATCTTATTACCAAAAAATTCACCAAGAACTTCTTGAGTTTTTCACCAGTTCCATGTGGCTGATATAGTCACGGGTAGATTTTGGTTAAACTCATGTTTGGAACTCATGGCTATTGTGGGAGCAGCTCTGTGGGCCTCACAGGGGACTTGGGGTCCACCCTAGAACACAGGGTCATTTGAGAAACTCAGCCTTTGGAGGGAAGCATATCCAGAGGCCTCTCTGATCCACTCTCCTCCACCCCACACAGCTCACGCATATGCCTGCCTCTTCTTGGCACAGATGGGAGCAGCTTTGGCAGAGTCATCACGGTCCATACTGTGCCATGCCCCTTCACCCCGAGTACTGGCAAGGCATTTATCTGACCCCTTTAGTAAGCATGCTGAAGTCACATTCTAACAAAGCCCCTGGTCATCTCAAACAAAGCAGACCAGCCCTACTGCCTTGCCACTTCCCCCAGAGCCTTGCATTGAGGAGACTTTGGAGACAATGGCTCAGAGTGCTCATGGAATCAACACCCACGCAAGTCTCTGCCCTTTGACTGACACCAGGACAAGCTGAGCCTCCCTACCTGACCCCCTCTAACCACGCAGAGTCCCCAAATGAGATGCAGTTATCCCTGCTAGGTACCCTGGACCCTTCCAGAAAGTTGAGTAAACTGGAGATGAGCAGAGTGGCATGGGGTCATTTTTCAGTTCAGAGATGGGCTCCTAAGTTAGACCAACCAGGGCTGAATACTACCTCCTCCTACCAGACAAGTGGCCCTGGGGAAGTAATCTTGAGGCAACTTCTTTCTTGGTAAAATGAGGAAGATTGATAAGGGCTTACTCTGTGTTTGGCACTTAACAATCGATGAAGAAAGGATAATTTCCTTCCCTCAATGCACTCATTACCTGCAGTCATTTGAAGGCTTAGGGCATTCTTGGTATCTTCTCCTGAATCCTCCCTTACCCCCAACTTTTCCACAGAAAAAAAGAGCAACAGACATGTGGCTAATTGAAGAGGGGGAGGGGAGAAAGATAGATGAGGACCATGAGACTGGCAGGAAAGAGAAGCTCTTAGTGGGCAGATCTCAGTACTCCAAGCAAACTGTTCTACTTTAGGGGTAAAGTAGCACTTCAAGTGTCGTTAGAAGCTAAGAGGAATAAAGATAAAAGAGGGAAGAGAACTCCCATTTTTAAGAACTCACAATTTTAGCTTTTTGGTTTTTAACATGTTTCTTTCATGAGACATAGAGAGAAAGACAGACATCTTTCACAGGGTCTCATGCTGTGCCTGCTTCCGCCACTGCCTTCCCAACCAACCAGGATCTCAGGCACACGAGCCTGTACGTGGCATGTACAGGCCAACCTGGGAACTGAACCCCAATTTCTCATACAGATTCAGTGTCATGGAACTGACCATCACAATTACTTTTTACTTTTTTCTTTTTTCCCCAAAAAGATTGAAATAATTTTCTTTTTTCTTTTTTTTGGAGAGGTTTTTGCTATAGGGCGCGTGCGCTTGGCAGACAGACAGAGAGACAGAAAGTGAGAAATCAACCCCCAGGGGGGATGGTCACGCCACAGTCCCTTCTCCTCCATTCTCCTCTCGGGATCTTGGGTACGCACACGCACGCACACGCACCCGGTGTGAGTTTCCAGCCACCGGCTCCGGGACGCAAACTGCTGTCTACTAGGTGGGAGTCCAGCAACACAGCCATTACGCTAACTGCTGGTTCCCCAAAAAGACTGAAATAATTTTCTCATCTTACATCCACAGTAATCCTGTCAGGCAGGAAAGAGAAAGGGGGAATGTTCTTGAAGAGGAAAATGAGGCACAGGGAAGTTAAGGGACTAGCCCAAGGTCATGTAGCTAATTAAGACATTCCTCCCAGGTGAACGCATTGTGGGCAGAGATTATATCTTAGTGTTCACTGTTGTTGCCCAGCCCTCAGAATGAGCTCAGTACATATTTATCGACTAGTTGAATAGGCTGCAGAAACTGCCCTGCCTAACCCTCGATCTTTTTTTCTTTCTGCCTCATTTACCCACTAGATCTTGTTGTCTCTGGACGCTTGAATGTTAAAATTCATGCATTCATTGAAATTAACTCTCAAAGACCTGAATTAAGGGGGCCTGTAAAAAATCGTCATGATCTCATTTGAGGTTAAGAGATTCTTCCAAAATAAGCCAGCTGCAATGGTAACAAGAGGGATGTAGATAGAAATTGACAAGCATAGATGGCAGTGCAGTGAAGCCATGGGAGCTTTTTCTTGGAAAGTTTCTAAAAATATGAGATCTTCTCATCTCAATGGACTGGCTGTTCTCCTGCTCAAGCCCAAGTGCTGGCCAGATAGGGTCAGTGGCTTCCTGTATGGGTCAGATGAGGACAGGTATATGCCTTCTTCTCTCTTCTTTCCTAAATGTTGGTCACTGGCAGGCTCCTACTTCCTTGAGTAATTTATATTTATATTCGTAGCTTTAAAAAATTGAAATGAAAGGTACTTCAAAAAATTCTTGGAAAAATGGAGTTAAAGCATGAGTTTATTTTGTTGCAAAAATCTTGAAACCCATACATAGTTATTTAAAAATAATAAGCATTTTCTATGAGCTTTGGAAGATCCCCTTGCAGTGTTTACAAAAAAATCCCATAGACCCATTCGTTCTCTTTTCTCTGGTAGGATTAGATTCCATCAGTGCAGCTCAAATGCCCAGCTGTTGCTCTAAATAATCTCCCAATCCTCTTCTTAGTCTAGGGCATTATGTGGATCTGAGTAAAGCATTCGGATGCTTCTCACCTTGCAACCGACTCTTCATTTAATGTTTGCGACCACTGGAAAACATGAAGGGAATGTTGATAGGGGCACAGAATAGCTTGGGTGAAATCATTCTCCCTTTGGTATTAAGGATCATGGCTCACACTCAAACTGGGTCCCTAACCCTGAGGTCTGCCACTGGTCTGAAGTCAGAGCCCCCTCAAAACCCCATCAACCTCTACATCATACTCTTTAGAGGAAATAATATACCTGAGTTAAAAGAAAAAAGTCTGAAATGTGAATATGCTCAGCTTGTTGAGTAGTTCAGATAGCAACTGCTTTATTTCCTCTTCCTGACATAGATGAAAAGAAAAGCCTGAAAAATTAGCTTGCCCTGCTATAGAGGTCTTGTGCTTTATATGCAGTGTCCAATTTGACCCTGTTTTCAGACCTCTAGATGGAGCAGGTATTAATTCCTCCTTTCCCAGTGACAGACTATTGCAGGGAAAGCATGCATGGCAAGGCATCTCACTCCCACGTCCTGTGCCTTCCCATTTTCTTTCCCAGCTACAGGGGAAACAAACAATTGGAATCATTTTTCTTGAATTGTAGAGAAAATGCCCCAGACCAGAAGGCCAAGACTTAATTCCCATTCTTCCTTTTGGTATAACTTTAAGACATTGGACAAGCCACTTCATGTCATGCAAAGACCTTGAGCTATATAGCCAGACAGAGCCAGATATGGATCCTGACCCTGCTGCTGATTAGCTGGTAGACATCGAACCATTAATTTTATCTCTCAGAGCTTAGTTTCTCATTTGTAAAATTGGGTTGATACTGTCTGTTTCTTAGAGCCCCAAGGGAATTAAACGTAATAGAGAAATTCGCTGGTGAGGTGACATGTTGTTAGAATCCACCAAGCCCCGGCTGTATGTATTGGGGAGAGGGGACACAGGCATGATGGCAGTGTATGTGAATTACTGCAGAATCTGGGGAACAGGTGTGCTCTGTAGGGTAACTGTGCAGACAGCTGAGTGAGACCTTCTTTAGAGACTATTTTAAGCATCAAAATGTTATTCTACTTCTCCAGAAACATGGAAATGGCCAGCCAGGCAGCATGCCAGAATACAATGCTCCGGCCCTCATGGAGCTGGTGAGGGAGAAGGAGGAGCGGATTCTGGCCCTGGAGGCCGACATGACCAAGTGGGAGCAGAAGTACCTGGAGGAGAGCACCATTCGGCACTTCGCCATGAATGCTGCAGCCACTGCTGCAGCCGAGAGGTGAGGCCAATGGGCTCTGGAGGCTGTCAAAGCACAATGGGACAAAATCTAAACAGAACAAACACAGGGGTCCAGAGAGGTCCAGAGACCCATCCCATGGAGTGAGGACATCTAAAAGTAATTTTTAAATGGCTTTCATGCTAATTGAAGAGCAAGATGGGGGCCAGCCTGGTAGCACAGCAGTTAAGTACTGTGTGTGCATAGGGAGCTGGATCCCACATGGCTGAGAGTAATCCAAATCCCAGCCCCTGAGTGCTTGAAAAGCACACCAGCTGCATGTGTGTGCATGCCCCAAATCCTTGTGGGTTAGCGAAATGGAGGGAAGAGGATTGTGTGTGAGAGCACATTGCGGGGTAGGAGGTTCTCTCTCCCTCTCTCTCTGTCCTCTCTCTCTCGCTCTCTCTTTCTCTGGCAAGTGCACATGCCCTCTGGCAATTGAAAAAAGAAAGCAAAATGGTTTAACATTTCTGGAGGATAGTTTGGCAATATGTACCTTCCCTTCAGTTTTAGTTCAAGACATTTAACATAAGGAAATTATAACTGCCCGAATATTTGTATTCTAGGATGTTCATCCAATGTGGTTGAAAATATTGATCCACTGAAATTACCCAATGGTCCAGTGAAAGATGATTCATTTAGTAATTTAAAGTACATCCACATACTGTGTGAGCATTAAGAATGACATGAAAATATATTTTAAGACTCTTTAACACTGGGTATATATCAAGGGCCAGATTAGAGGAATATATAACCCTCATAGCAGCCCTGAGAGCAGGTGCTATTATTACCTTAATTCTACAAGTTTTTATTTTATTTTTGTTAAGTTTGTCTTCATAAAGACAAATGAAGTTTCCAGGAATATAGAGTAACAGTTAAGAGCATGGACTTTGGAGTCATAAATATCTGAGTTTGAGTCCATTTCCACCTTTCACTAACTGGATGTTCTTGGGGAAGTCACCAAACCCTAGTATGTTCTTCTGTAAACCGAAGATCATAACAACTACTGTACAAGTTGTGAGAACTAAGTGAGACCCCGCCGTGGATCGCGCCTCAGCCACCTGTGCATAACAGAAATGCCTAGTCATGGATAACTGTTGTTAAAAGGAGTGAAAGAGGGCCTATTGGGGCCCATTTGGGTGTTCAAGAAAAGAGGTTTAAGGGTTTCAGTATGATGATAGCATTGGAATATGAAGTTAAGGAGATGTGAAATAATTCGCTAGATCATTTTTTATTAATTTGGTATTCGTGTAATCAGAGGCACCATCATGCCTTTCATCTTAGATATATCACTTAAATGGAGCAGTTATCTATTTTTAATGGCTGTTGATTAGGAATAATTAAATTGACAAAGGGTGGAGGAATAACTATCTCTGGCCAGCGCTCAGACATTTGTTTGCAACTAAGCTGATTTTTAATCTACCATGGCTGTCCCTCCCCTCTCTACCCACCTCAGCTGAACTTGCCCAGCACACAGTATGTGTCTTCATCATCTTTTTTAAGTTTTAAATTTTTTGCTATAGAGCGTGTGTGCTCACTAGAGCAACAGAGACAGAGAGAGAGAGAAAGTAAGAAAGGGATTGCCATGCCACTATCCCTTCTCCTCCATTCTCCTCTCAGACACACACACACACATGCACCTGGTGTGATTTTTAAGCTGCTAAGTCCAGGACCCAAACCACACAGTTGGCCATGTGGGATCCAGTGCCTTAACCTCTGTGCCACCTATTGGACCTGTGTGTCTGCATCCTCTTACCCTGGTGCCCAGTATGTTTGTTACACTGCACTGACTGGAATCTTAGGCGGGCTTCTAAAACAAGAAGGCAGGCAGAACCCAAGTGAAGGAAGACTTCAGTTTGGAGTCTCACTACCCAAGAGGATAATCTTGACTTCAAGTAGTTACTGGGCTCCCATTTTACTGCATGGGAGTAAAATGGGAGAGAAATAGAAATCAAACTTTAACTCCGGGGCCAGCCAGTGGTATGGTGATTAAGGCAACTGGATCCTACATGGCTGACTACACAGCAGCTTGAGAAGCACTCCAGGTACATGTGTATGTGTTACCAAAATTCTAAAAGGAGGGAAGATGGAGGAGAAAGAATTACGATGTGACCATTCCCCATAGGGCATGCTTTCTTGCTTCTCTCATACCTTCTAACACATTTTTTTTAAATCACATACTACAAAAATTCTAAAAATAACACACTTTTAACTCTGGTAAAATAAATAGGCCAAGTATGAAAAAAAAATCATAGAAATATCAGCAAATATGGTAGTAGTAATAATAATAATAATATCCATATTTCAGTAAGTTAAATCTATAGGTGCCAGATCTATTTATGACATGCCACAGAGCTTACAGTGTTATCAGTAGAAGAACCAGGGAGTTTTGGCTGCTGAACTGTATTTTCGTTTCCTTAAGCACTGTCTTAATTCTATCAAGTTTAGGAAGAAAGTTCCCAGGACTTAGGGGGTGAGGGGTTGGTGGAGAGATGTTTTTGTTATGGTGTCCTTTGGTGGCCCTTCCACCTACAGTAGCACTGTTCTCTGTGTGGGCATCTGACAAGGCTGATCACTGAGCTGAGGAGGGGAGATGGCAGCCTCAATGGGCCAAGCACCAGCCTCTCTATTCTGTTTGCGTTGAAACAAAGCCTACTTGCTATGTGATGGAATGCATGTCCTATGTTACCAGGGACACTACGATCATCAACCACTCACGGAATGGCAGTTATGGTGAGAGCTCACTGGAGGCCCACCTCTGGCAGGAGGAGGAGGAGGTGGTGCAGGCCAACAGGAGGTGTCAGGACATGGAGTACACGTAAGTGACAGTCCTGCACAGCTGCTCCCCTGCAGACTCCCATAGACCCACCTGTGATGTTTGCACTCCCCAGCCTAGCCAGGCCAGTTCTGAACAGCCGTGGGCTGTGAGCCTGGGGTCTCCAAGAAGTGTCCTTCCCCACCCTGCCCTGGAGAGCAGGAGAAGGTTCAGCCCTCAGCCAGTGGTTCCACTCAGCAGCAGGGTTGGTGCTGGAGGCAGTAGTAATTGCTTGTCAGGTGGAGGATGAGTCTAATGACAAGGGACTCCAGATCCCATGTTAGTTCTGGGTGTCTGTCTCTGCAACCTTCTACACATTATGAGCAAGAAAGGAGAAGTGGATCATATTCCAAAGGTTTCACATTTTTAAACCAGAATTTATATATTCCTGCCAGAAATACAGAACCTGTTGAATGAGTGCATTCTGGTAATGAACACAGGAGTTCCAGCCCTTGACATGATAAAACTAGCCTGCCCCTCTCTGATACCTGAGCCCTCAGAGCCTGCTCTCCAGAGCCTCTGCTTTGGCAGATGTGAAAATAGGGCTGCATAGCTGAGCCATTAGAAGTGTCAGTGAGTTATTATCAGACTTGACAAAAGAACTCGCGAGTTAATGGGTCTCATTTTTTTTTTAATTTTTATTTATTCATTCATTTATTTTAATTTGATCAGAGAGAGAGAGACACAGAGAGAGAGAGAGAGGGAGAGAAAGTGAGTTAGCAAGCCACCAGGTCCAGGACTTGAACCATGGTCAGCCATGTGGGAGCGTCCAGCGCTTTAACCACCACACCACCTGCTGGTCCCAATGGGTCTCATTTTTATCTGTTGTAGGGGATATAATCTTCCAGAGAATCAGTACATCTTTCCCTTTTTTCCTTAGAAAATAGAGGAATGTATATACTTTAGTTGAAAGCTCATCCTGATTGAGGCTTCAGAGTTCCGTGCGTCCCTATCACCCTGTCCCTCAGTACTAGACTCTCCAAGTGTGGCACCTGAACTCAGCTTGGTCCAGGAAGTCCTTAACAGGCATTGCAGTCATCTCAGGGAACCTCCCAGAAGTCCCAGAGTCTCCTGAGGTGCAGAGAAGGTGCACCGTTCTGCTCTACTAAAAAGATCCATCTTGTCATTCAGAGATTATAAGTGCTTCGAGACATATATGCACTTAACCCTTGAGCCCTGAATTATAATTAAAATCCCTGAATAGCCTCAGAGAAATATTTCACATTTTTCTAACTAAAAGTGTTTTCTAACCCAATGGCTTTATATTAAGACTGCTTTGTTTTGTTTTACAGTATTAAAAACCTCCATGCCAAAATCATAGAGAAGGATGCCATGATTAAGGTCCTTCAGCAGCGATCCCGTAAAGATGCTGGGAAGGCGGACTCCTCGAGCTTGCGGCCTGCCCGCTCAGTCCCGTCCATTGCAGCGGCCACTGGCACACACTCCCGCCAGACCTCTCTTACCAGCAGCCAGCTGGCCGAAGAGAAGAAGGAAGAGAAGACCTGGAAGGGGAGCATAGGTGAGCTCCACACTCATTCAGATTGGGGTCTGAAAGCAAGACTCACATGACATCACCAGGCACCCTCATGGTGGAGAGTCCTGACACTTTTGTGGTACCCTGGCTCTACCACACATGAGATACGGAAATATTATGGACTATCACCTATTCTGTTTACTCATCTGTAAAATGGAGAGGATAGAGAGTCATTTTTTGATTGTAGAAATTATATGAGGTATATAGAAACACTGTAAATTCTAAAGGCTATACCACTAGAGTAGCTGTTAACCACGAGTTGACTCTCATCATAATTATCATCTATTATTGAAACTTGAGCCTTAAAACAAAAATTGTTCTAGAGGAAAAGACCTCGAGATATCAAACCCCTATGAGTAGGGCTCTGGCTGTTTCTCCTCTGCTCCAGTGTCTACCAAAGAAAGCAGTACCTATTCTGCTCCACCTGAGGGGTCCCTGGGAGGAGGGCAGAACAGGATAACGGGGGAGAGAGTGGGGAGAGGATGTGTTGGAAGAAGTGCAGAGGGCTGATTTTACTGCATTGCCATTGCACAGGATTTTGAGGGAATTCCACAAGTGTGCTCTTAGCCAGGAGTGGGTTTCCTGGGTGAGGGTGGGGTGTTCCCTAGCTGGGCTACTACCTGGGAGCCTGGAGAGGAAGCAAGTGGCATCTGCACATACAACTTCTGTCCCTTCCCCTCTACCGGGCAGCTTCAGGGGTCTGGCCTTCCTTTGCTGGTTCCCCAGGTCAGCATGTGTTTGTGTTTCTCTGTGGAGCCCAGAGCCATTTTCCCCCTGCCTTGGACCCCCCACCCCCACCCCAGGAGCTGGCTGCTTAGTGCCAAAGGGAATAAGAGCTTCCATATGAGCCCCACAGACTTGGGGGGATCAAAGGCTCCCAGCCAGGATCTCTGTTTGAAGTCCCTCTACTGGTGGCTTCAGCAGCCCCTGCCCTCAAAGGAAATGCATGTCAGAGATGACGTGTGTGGACAGCAACTGAGTTCATCAAAGACTGTCTCCAGCACTTAGCTCTCAGCCTAGTCAGAGCCCGGAGGGAGCCAGGAGGAGGCCATATTAGATGCTCGCACTGCCTGGTGGAGGAGTTTGAAATCTGCTCAGCTCCGATGGAGGCCCCTGGGAGAAGCCTGTTTGTGACAGGCAAAGCCAGCCAGGGGCCTCTCTGCTATCTCTGATCCACTATTCAGTCTGAGGTCTGAAGGAGGAGGTGCTATTCTGTCTGCAGTGATATTCTTCATCATTGTGATTGGTGTCCATGTGTCACAAAATCAGGAGAGACTCTGAAGGGCCAGGCAGAGGTACATATTCATGGGCCACTGCTCAGTGCCTCAGAGATATTCTCATCTCTTCTCTGATGGACTTTGGAAGGACAGGGAGATGACAACATGGATCTCCCTGATGGTCCAGCGGCTCCCAAGGGAGAGGGCTGACTGGTGATATATTCATCCTGGCACCCATACAAGAACATCCTCCCAGCCTCTTAATGATGTGACACAGAAAGTGAGATGATGTGTGAAGTGCCTGGGCAAAGACCTTTGTTACTCACAGTTTGGTCCATGGGCCAGCAGCCTGGCATCACCTGGAAGCTTGTTAGAAAGGCAACTTGGGCCAGCTGGTAGCATGGTGGTTAAGGAGCTGGATCCCATGTGACTGTGTGGCTTAAGACCTGGACCAGCTGGCTTGATAAACATGGCAGGAGCATGTGTCTGTGCCCCAAATCTCCAGAGAAGAATGGAGGAGAAGAGATTGTGGGCATGGTCATCCCCCATGGAGATTGCTTTCTCACTGTCCTTCTCCCTCTCTCTGGCTAGCACATATGCCTTATAGCAAAATTAAAAAAAAAAAAAAAAATAGGGAGGGAGGAAAGAAGAAAGGCAGACCCTACTCACCAAACTGAAGCTTCATTTTAACCATGTAGTCAAGTGCAATCACACATCACTTAATGAATGACAGGGAATTGCTCTGAGAAATGCATTGGTAGGTGATTTCGTCCCTGTGCAGACATCACGATATACTAACATTAACCTAAGTGGTACACCTACTCTATGCCTAGGCTATATGGTATAGCCTATTATAACCTTGGGGGGGCGGTCACTGTTGGATATACAGCCCACCATTGACTGAAATGTCATCATGTGGTGTGACTATATTAATGTGCACTTGCATTTGAGAAGCACTGCTATAGACAAACGGGGTACGCCTCGTTATGAATGGGCACCTTGAAACAGCCCTGGCGAGGGAACTTTATGAATTGCTGGCTAGTGAACAGGTACTAGGTTGTGCTTACTGCACTTTCTATAGGCTAGCCTTCTGAGTGCTGGCGCTTTTCTGAATGTATGCTGTATTTGAAAATAAAAAAAGTCACCCTCTTGTCTTGCTTTGCGGGAAGGCTTTGCAGAAAATGGACAGCTCTGAACACACTGCCTCCTTTTTCCATAGCAGCAGGCCCTCTTCCCCACCCTAGCCTTGCTACTTTTTAAGTAAGGGGAAGGAGAGGGCTAAGTGCCCTGTCCTAGGAGCTAGGCTGGCTTCCTGTCTCTTGGGGGCTGTGTCTCTCCACCACAGAGATCTCTTTGAGGGAATAATGTGTACAACTCAGTGGTTGCCAGGGAACATGTTTGGTTTTGGACCCTGGCCTGCAAGACTTGCCATCCATTAGCAAGAACGGAGGGAAAGGGTACAATTGAGGGCTCCTCAGAAGAGCAGCAGGTACATGGGAGCATGTCTAGGACCAGAGAGGCCTTTCAGTTTTTCTTATGCACACAAGCACTGCCTCAGGCCAGCCATGCTAGGTGATGCAAGCATGGTCTCTGAAGACCTGCAGCCTCAGGCTCTGGCTGCTGTTCTCCTGTATCTCCTCTCTGTTCTTCCATAGCACCTGGGGATTATCTATCCTGGTTATGATATATGTAATCTTTGTATAAAATACATTGCCTGAGTATAGTAATATGTACTTATGTAGATAAGTATAATATAGTATGATATATATATATTATAACATGTATAATATAACATATTATAGACAGTTTGCTTGACAACTTTCTTTCTCAAAAAAAAAAAACAAAAAACTACCATTGTTTTCAGGGAGGAACTAGGTCTTTCATTTTTTTATACCCATTGTTTGTCACTTTGTCATGTACATAATAAATGCTCATTAAATGCTGGGTGACTGAATCAATGAATGAATGAAGTGATTAGAAAAAAAGAATATCATTTAAGAAAAGAGATAGAATGTCATTGAGAAACCTGTCATCTGCCCTCAGGGTTGTTGCTGGGGAAGGAGCTTCATGAACATGCCTCTGCCCCCCTTCTGCCACCCCCACCTGCCTCAGCAGTGTCCCCGACAGCCTCCGCCATGTCGGCCAGTAGCGCCCACTCAAAGACGGGCAGCAAGGACAGCAGCACCCAGACAGACAAGAGCACTGAACTCTTCTGGCCTAACATGGCCTCCCTGCCCACCCGTGGCAGGCTGAGCACCACCCCTTCCAACAGCCCTGTCCTGAAGCACCCAGTGGCCAAGGGGGCTGCCGAGAAACTGGGTACGTAGTCTTCACTTTCTCCTGTTCCCCAGAATCATGGCATTGTCTGGCCTAAGACAGAGTGTCTTCTGTTGAGCTAGGAGGGAGCAGAGCACGAACTGGCTCTCACTTGACAGGATATCTCCCTGATTATGGTTTTCCTAATGCCCATGGGCCTTGTGTGCTCTTTATTAGATACTCCTAATTTATTACCATTTAAAATGAGTATATATCTTGAGCCTACCTTTGGACTATTTGCTTCATAGCTACTCTGTCCAAAAAGGGGTGAAAATAGACCCTCTGAGGGGTGTTAGAGAATTAGTGTCTCCCAGTGTGCTACGGAGCTGGTATTAGGCACCAAATACATTAGAGGCATCAGGGTCATAGATCTGGACTCACCAAGAATTCAGGCCTCAGGGGAAGACATCCTGATTGAAGGAGAAGGTAGACTTGACTGCAGAGCAGGTTACCTTGGGGCATAACACTTGGGCCAATATCAGTGAGTTGGTGAAAATATTTAGGAGAAGGCAGCTTGGCAGGGATGAGCTTTGCAATGACCCAGAGTGTCCAGGGGAAGAATAAACTTGGTCTTAGATTAATTATTGTTATAAGGATACCCTTTGCAGGAATCCTTTTGAGCACCTGGAGGCTATTTGGGGCCCAAGTAAACTGTTTCCTCAAAGGGGTTCCTTATTTTCACCTCCATGATAGATAAGTAAATGTAGTATTGTCATTCTGGCTGTGAACTGGGTATGCTGGGGAGATGTAATTCTTGGGTAACATTTTCCAAATGAGGCAGGGGAAATGTAAACAGTGGCAGAATTGAAGTGTGCACCTGATAGAGGAGGTGGGGTAAGGCCCACACAGGCCAAAGGTCATCTTCACCCATGGCATCCTTTTCCACCACTATCCTGGTTGCTTTTATTTGTGCCTGAGCCCTGGGCCAGTCATCCAGCTTTTTCCCTCTGTGATCTATGGTGTCCTTGCGCATGGTGTGGTGAGAGAATCTTGGCTAGGTGGGGGTGTTTTAGAGAGAGTGTGTAGAGGCTGTGCCCTTCCTGTGAATGGGCTGCTGACGTCTCCCCTCTGTTTGGCAGAGAACTCTCCTGGTCATGGGAAGTCACCTGACCACAGAGGCCGCGTAAGCAGCCTGCTGCATAAGCCCGAGTTCCCCGATGGAGAGATGATGGAAGTTCTCATCTAACCTCATCATCCCTGTTGAATTTCATAACGGAGCACTGACAAACAAGGCAAGTGGCAGAGGGCGAAGAGAGAGCAAGAAGGTCGTAGATGGGAAATCAGGCATGATGTGAACTGATAAAGAGTTCAGATTAATAACACTTCTCATAAATGTTTAAAACAACCAGGAGACCTTCGTGACTGAAGATAAAAGAGAATGCTCTGAATTTTTGTTACACATGATGGCAGAAGAGAGAAGATGCTTGTAGGTTTGGAAACAAAGTTAAGAAGAAATAGGAAATGGAATTGTCATTGTACAGAAAATGTATCTGTTGGGGAGGCTCTGTGTGCTCCCATTCTTGGTTATAAACAGAAAAACCTGAACACAGACTGTGCTTGGAATACCCCCATTCTCCTTGCCTCTCAGCATGTATTGTTTAAGAAGAACCTCCTAAAATCCTCTAGAGTCCCTCTTGGCATAATGTATATCACCTGTGCCAGCCCAGGGGTGTCCTCTCAGTTGTGTAGGTGTGGCAGTGAGAAAAAATGTCCAGGGCCTGAGGAGGAATATAAAAGGTGGTATTTGCCTAATTTCTTATTTGGTTTGCATTTTCAGGAGATTATAGGTTTCTTAGCTTTCCTGGATTTAGCAGTATTTTCTGAACAGGATGGCAGTGTTAAGATCCCGGTCCTTATTCCCATAACTTCTCTGAGTTCACCTGTCTCTGTTTTACTATGTTTAATTTTACTTTTTGTTGTTTGTTCTTTTTTTTTTTTTTCTTTTTACTAAAACATGGTAGAATTCCTTAGCTGTGGGATTTGTAGAGCAGCGTCTGGACTGTCAACAGTTGCGCTATGTCAAACAGTGACTAGTCGGACAAAGCCATTTGCTGGCTTCCGGGCTGCTCCCTCTGGCTTTGGGTGGTTGGGCTGCGGCTGTTTCTCTCATCCTGGCTGTGAACCAGGTGTGCTGGGTGAGGCAGAAGAGTCCACAGGTCACTTGCACTAAGATCACGGCACTGGCGTTTTGCTCTGTCATTCAGCTCTCTCGTAAGGAGCTTGGTATTTTCATCCCATTCATCTGTTGAGGTCAGACTTTCAGGACAGACTCAGTTTACAAATAGTTGTCCTGGTGGCATACAGAATCTGCCCTGGCACCTTGCACTATGTTTTTGTATCATGGCCCACAAGCATTTTCTGCACTCTCCTCTCCTCCCTGCACTCCTCCTGTTGCTGCCAATGAGCAGGCAGGCTTCTGTGACTTCAGGTTTTTCTTCTATGAACCCGTTCTGTAATCTATCAGGCCAGTATTTATACCATGTGGCCAGGTGTTTCGAGGTTTTAGTTTGGAGCAACTTAACCAAGTGAGACAGAAATGGCATGAAACCAAGCCATAAGACACAGGCATCTTTGCTGTGACTTTTCACAACTGAGTCCTTGGAGATTGGCTTCCTTTACAAATCTAGGGGGCTGGATGAGAAAGAGAAGCTCACCAGGCTGTCAGATGCTCTTGCAGGGTCCTGATTATTTTTCTTCCTACATGTCAGACTGGTCTGTGTTTTCCCAGGTCCCTTTCTTCCTGCTTACTTAGGACAAGGGGAAAAAGGCTCTGGATCTGAAACTTTTTCAAGTACCTCCTAATAGAAAACCAAAGACAGCTCTAGTATGGAAACTTTGCTTGGGAGCTTATTTTAGGACTAGTTGTTTTGTTTTGTTTTGTTTTGTTGAGAGATTTTTGCTGTATGGTGTTTGTACTCGCCAGAGAGACAGAACATGAAAAATAACCCCTCCTCCCACTGAGAATGGCCATGCTGCAATCCCTTCTTCATTCTTCTTTTGGGATTTTGGGCATGCACACACACATACCCAGTGTGAGTTTTAAGCCCCAGGGTCCGGGACTTGAATTGCAATTGGCTATGTGAGAGCCCAGCGACATAACCATTATGCCATCTGCTGGTCCCAGGATTAGTTTTGAGGGGTAAACTGGGTAAAGTTACAACCTCCTCAGATTGAGGCAATAGAATGGGGCTGGGTGCAGGGAGGATCAAAATCAATGGCTTTGGCCAGAAAGGCATCTGAGCCATCTGTGTGATGGAGTGTGATTACCCTCAGCTCAGCTCTGTGGACACTGATCTTATACTGCCCTCTCGCTGCCTCCTCTAGTTTCACACTGAGTGTCCAAGTGAGTGTCATGCAGGCTGGGAAACTGAGGCAGCTCCAAGAGGCTGCACACTGAGTTGTCCCATGCCCTAGGATGTAAAACCAGAACACAGGAGGCCTCGTCAGTGGGGACGGGGCTGGGTATGGGTGTGGCTGGGGACGCCATCCCAGCTCTGTTCCCCATGACTGTTCACAGGGATGCAGTTCAACTGATGGCAGCTAACTCTCTTAAGGAAATTTTGACCCCAATTAATGTTGGGGATGGATTAGGGCAGAAAGTGTGAAGAAACGGGAAGGTAAGTCAACTCTCGCAGCCCCCACTGCCGTGTCTGGACCCACCTGAACTTGGGCTGTGCCCTCTAGACATGGTGAGAGAAAGAGCCACAGCCCAGGTTCCCTGCAGCCTGCTCTTCATGCTCCAGACACCTCACTGCACATGAGAAGAGGCGCATTCACCCTTCCAGGGCCCCCAGGATTGCCAATTTGTCTTAATTGTCAAAATATAAATGCAGTGTCACTATGTTTCAGGGCTACAACCACAATTGTGCAGTGACCTTTGTCAACCTTTTTTTTTCTCCTAATCTGCTAGGACTCTTCTTTGAGAAAGGGGATCTATAGCTTTAAAAGGTCGTCTTTTATGGGAGATTTCTGGCCAACCATAGCATTCTTGAAGCCTAGTTGCATATAGGAAAAAGGGATTGCCCATGCTGAGCACACACTCACAGCTCTGGGCAGTGTACAGTACCTTGTTGCATTTGATTTTCAGAAAAACAATGCTAACTCTGTTATTTAGTGCTGACTGTATGCAAGGCCTGTAGTAAGTACCTTTCTACTAGTCCTCAAGCCACTTGGGAAGCAGGAGTGAATTTATTAATCTTGATCCCAGTGGTGAGGAAACTGGGGCTCAGGAAAATTAAATCCCTGTCCAAAGCCTCACAGCCAGGAGAAGCTAGGGTTTACAGCAAGTGTTTGGGGGGGGGGGGGGGGGGTGCTGGTTCTGTGTCCTGGTGTAAGGCAGCTGTATTCCACATGGCTGACCATGTAGTTTGAGTCCTGGACCCAGTAGTCTGAGGAATATGCCAGGCATGTGTGGATGTGTGCCCAAAATTCTGAAAGGAGGAAGAATGGAGAAGGGATTTCAGCATGACCATTGCCCCTGGTGGGTGATTTTCTTTTCTTTCTCCTTCTGTCTTTCTCTGGCAAGCGCATGTTCCCTCTAGCAAAAACAAAAGCAAGGGTTTAGATGAGGAGCTGGGTATAACCATAGGCTATACAGCCTCTAACAATGTTGTACCACATCTTGGCCCCTCTATCCTAATCTGTAGTGTATGTATTTATGTGTGCATGCTCAGGCATACACACATATATACACACACAGAGCCACACTTCTCAGAGCCTAAGAAACAGGACTAAACTGAGAACTCCCAGAATTACCCATACCAGGCGTAGATGGAAATGTTTGTGTTCATTATAAGCATGGCTACAAAATAATCTCAGAAATACTTCCACATTACCCAGAGGCCGGGACCTCTTTAAAAGTTCCCAGTGCCGTCTGTTACAGAACTCGAGGGTCTGTTCAGGAGTGCAGGGTGGGGCTTCAGCTGTGTGAGGGTGTGTCTGAGTGATTGTTCTTCACCCTTGAACATGCTGGCCAGCAGCATCTGTGTGTGCAGGGGAGTGTGTGGAATATGAGATGTTGTTAGACTCAAGTCTCTGATGCTAGATTTTTCTCTATGTACCTGGTTCTGGGTGTGAGAATCATTATTCTCTGCAGGTCCATATTAATAAGCTGCCAGGAAAAACACTTCATTTTCCAAAATATTAGAGCACGTACAGGATTTTCTTAGCCTTTTCTTCTCCTCAGTGTTCTGCTTTGCCCAGAGGATGATACTTAGATGGTGTGGAGCAGACGATCTAGCCAGGCATGTAGGCAGGGCTGCCTCGTCCACCCCAGCTGTGGTTGGGAGGGCAGGGAGTGGCGGAACCTTCTCGATTCAGTCCTGCAGCTGCTGCTCTTTGGAGGTCATGAGTGACTATCCAGGGCTTGGAGTGAATAATCGGGACAGTTGCTCCCAATGAGTTCTGAACTTGGAGCAGAGAACTCAGTGGTTCTGGTGTTGATAGAGGCTCTCAGAGTGGCTCCTGCAGACAAGCCAGATACTGCTCCTGTTCGTCTGCTGGTAGTGCCCTCAGCCATCTGCATCTTCACGACACATTGACGGAAGCACCTTTGTGCCGAGTGCTGATGAAATGAAAATTCTCCCTCCTCAGCGGCTGGCTGAGTCTCAGACATGTGAACACAGACATGGGGTGAGGCTGGGGTCCTAGAAGATGGTGAAGAATAAAGTAGGGGTTCAGAAGGTTTCTAGCAGGTAGCTTTGCTGAGCAAAGAGATGTGTTTTCCAGAACCAAAGTCTCACTCTGGGTTCACGCTGGAGCACGGGAGTGGGTTTCTCTGTTCTCTGAATGGTCTTGCTCTCCCAAAGCAGAGGAGGACCATGGCCATAGAAGTGGGTTCCCACAGATGTGCTTAAATAGCAAAGGCTTTAAGTAGCCAGAGTGCTTTAAAAACAAACACTGCTCCTGTTTTCTTCCTTCTTCTTCTTTTTTTTTTTTTTTTTTTTCCTTTTTGCCAGTTAATCAGTGTGTTTAAAATGTCTTTATTTGATGTGAGGATGGTTTAATGAGTTTGGGTCTGGTGTGTGGCTTCATGGGAGATGGTGAGTAATTAAGAAGTTACCAGAAGCTGGTCACCTGGGAGCCTGCAAAGGTCAACATTTCAGTAAATGAATTTCTTCTGGAACTAATAGGCATTTTTTTTCTCATTCTTTTTAGTATACCCTTTTCTCGTTTAGTAACTTAATAGAATATGAAGACGTGTATATGTAAGTGCATACGTTTGAGGTATGACTATACAGTTGTGTGTGGAATTTCTTATATCCAGGAGATTCAAATGTTTCATCTCACTCCACCCTTCCTCAAAAGGTGCTCCTTTGGGAGACTAAGTACTAATTACAGCAGCATTCCCAAGTCTAAACTTGGGAACTCCCCAGTGAGAGTGGGGCCTCCTTTGAGTCTCCTTAAAAATGGGAAATGTTCATCTTTTGAGGATGGATTTAAGTTTTGGAAATAATCCCAAGTTATTTATAGCACTGTTGGATGAATGAAATAGCCATTAAGGTAAGTCACACCATTTTTGTTTTTTTAAAAAAAATCCATAAGAAGTTTCTTGGAATGGGTCTTCAGATTCACAGCCTCCCACAGTGGGAGTCCTCAAGGGAGGACAGTACTTAGTATGTGCAACTTCCTGTGGGTTTGTTTTTTAAAATCTGTTTCTTGACAGCCTCATATGTGCTCACATCTCACGTATATGCAGGCGTAAGTGCGTGTTCTTAGAATAGACACCCTGGTAGGATTCTGTAAAACCGCACTGTACTGTAGTGCATGGTATTGTGATGTTATGCTGTGACTAAGGTGTTCCTCTGTCATGAAACTTTGCTTCTTCCCGGAATTAAAATACTGTTCTCTATATAACAAAGTACATAGACAGCATTTTCTTCTATCAGCTCCTGAAGTTTTGTTGCCCGGTGTTGTGTTTACGTGTGATTTTTGCCTAGGATTCTGTTCCCATATAGACACCTCTAAGTATTTATTACAAAACAGAATGTAAGCTATATATCCACAGTGGTTTTATTTGAATCAAAGTATTTTACCTTTTTGAGGAGAAACAGTGGAGCCTTCTCCTCAGTGAGGCACTGACAGAATCTGTAAAATTCTGTGAAACAGGGACAAGTGTGGGCACCTGATTTCAGCCAAAACGACAACAGCCCCAGTGCCCCTGCTCTTCTTGCCTGCCGTGTGTGTGTGTGTGTGTGTGTGTGTGTGTGTGTGTCGCTGTGGCTGGTGGCAGTGCACTGTGTTCTTCCTAGCGGACTCTGGGATCTGAGTGTAACCTTTTGCTGGTCTGGATTGAGGGGTGGCGGGCCGGGCTGTACAGCCATTCAGGTTTCTGTGCAGCGTGGAGGGAGTCAAAGAACACAGCAGGTACCCCACAGCAAGTGTGGATGCTGTTGGTCAGCCAAAGATGTTCCTATTCTTCGCTGCTTAAACTCGTGCCTTAATATTGTATATAATAAATGGATAAAATAGCAAAATGGCTCTTCTTTCCTTCTCACTCCTTTCTTCCCCAAATAACTTACATTCTGGGTGCTCAATAAATGTTTCATTTCATTTTGCTGTGTGGGAACAGCTCCACCTCTGTTTGGCTTCCAGAGGCTATAGTCCCCTCTCGTGGGCCTCCTGCTTCCACCAACACTCGGCTCTTGATTCTGAGCAGGAAATGAGTCATCCAGACCATGAGCTCCAGCCCACCCACTCCCTGCTCCTGCAGACAAATATGGACAAAGGAAACAGAGAGACTGGCCGGGGGTGGAAAAGCAGGGTCTGCTTTGACCACATACAAGTGTCCTCTTTTGGGGGTTCCTGGATCAAGGCCTGCCAGTGACCCTGAACTGAACTCTGTCTCAGGAATTCACCCGAGTAGCCTGGACCCTGGAGTAAGGCTAAAGTCAGACATGCCTCTGCCCCAGCATGGATGCAAAGATGTAACTGTTTCACTAATGTCTTGGGGTTACAAAAGAAAAAGAGGGCTTTGGTAGAATAGAATCACATGGTAAGTGGTAACACTCAGTCAAGACCATCAATGACTAAAGCAGTACAGAATAAATTTCCCTAGATCCCCCAAATGGAGGCGCCTCCCACAGGACAGGGATGCTGGGGCCACTGTGTTAAAGAGGACCTCTTATTCCTCCGATCATGCCTTTTTCTACAAAAGTTTCTCTCCTCCTTACCCGCCCCTAGCCCTAGCAGGGAAGCGCGTCCAATGCGAGTCCAGGGAGGGTGTGAAGGATGCATCTCTAGTCCCCCAGTAATGACTGGTGTGCTTCACAGGCCTAGCCTTCACTCCTCACAACAACTTTCATTATTCCCACTTTAAAAACCGAGAAACTAAGGTGTAAACAATCTTGGGCAAGTAACGTACAAAAAATGCAGGGCAGGAATCTGCACCCAGGCCCACCTGAAACATAGCCTGTGCCCTTGCGTGTAGAAGGTGGGTGTGTGCTGGGAGGCAGGAGAGCCCCAGCCCCTGCCTGCTTGGCTTCTGTCTGTCCTGCATTTTCCCAGAGGAATCCCCTGCAGGGAACCCCATCTCTGGGGGATGGGGGAATGCAGCTGGAGGCATGTTTGCCTTTACAGCCTGGCGAGCACCCACGTGCTGCATCCACCCCACCCATTTTCCTGCCTGTCCCAGGACTGCAGCTTGTGTGAGGCACCCCTTGAACTCTGCCCTTTCTCTTGGTGCCTCAAACACCACAGAAAAGAAATCCATAATCTCAGCAGTTCTGTGTGATCATTCCAAGTGGTACATGTCATTGTTCCCTGAAGGAATGCTGGCCTTGGTCTTGAGGTCTTGGGTTGAAGTCTCTACAAACTGCAGGGGATGTGACTTTTCAACTGCCTAGGTTCATCATAATAAGGAGTTAGGTTGCAAATGCGAAATAAATCAGGGACTACGAATTCCTTTCTTAAAAGAAAAAAAAAGAGAATCTGTGTTGTCAAAATAAAAGCTGTCCGTCACTAAAGAATGTTGTTATGTTTTATTATTTCTGTGGCCCTTTTTATGAAGCATGATAACATGTCTCTGAGGTGCTTCCTCCACCTTCCCCCGTTCTGGCAGGCTGGCATCCCAAACCGAAGCCCTATAGAGGTGAGCCAGAGCCATATATGTATAAATGTCAATACTTTATACCTTGATAAATAAAAAATTCCTTTTCCATTCCTTCCCTCTGTCACATACTTACTCCCCTTCTCTCAGGAGTTCTTCAAGTCAGGTTTGGGCACTTGACCCAGCTTGCCAGGCTATGCACTGGTACATCGGCAAAAAAAAAAAGGAAAAACTAGGAACTGCAAAGCCAGCCACTGCTCAAGTCTTACATGTCTCAGTCAAGATCTTCATTGTGTTCTGGAGGGGAAGATGAAAGCCAACGACTCCAGGGTTTCCGGTAGGAAACAAAACCGGCCCCTCTATAGAGAGTAATACTGGGCCTTCAGTGAGTGGACAGAAAGTGTGAAATCTCTACTTAGTGACATCTCTCAGCCTGTGCATAATACCTTTCTTCTAAAGAGCCCAAGGCTGTCTTTCATGCTATTAGCACTGCCTGCAAAAACAGCTAGAATTAGCTGTCATAATTCCTCTGGACACAGCGGGGAGAGAAGAACAGAGTGCTTGGGCATTGTTCCAAGGTCATGGTGAAATGCCAGGCAGCCAGAGCCAGATGAGAGCTGGGCCTTCCTGCAGCCTTTTGGGTGCTATCAGGCCATCTGTGCTGATGCTGAATGTGTGTCCAGTCTTCTCAGAGCCCAGCACCCTAAACTACCTGTGGATCGGTAAACTAAGTGACAAGCATGACTCAGGTCAGCCAGGAAGTCACCGAAGAAGAGCTTCATGTTCTTAATTGTGTGTCTGAGGAGCCAGTTCTCTACAGAGCCATCATTCTGGAGTGGAGAGTGGTAAAGCCAGGAGGGTTAGTCCCAGGATTGTGAGATCAGAGCAGAAAATGCTTAGGGACCCTTTCTTTGACAGCCTTAAAAGGCTTCAGTCTTAATGTAGGCTGAGACAGGAGTGGCCAGGGCAACAAGATAGCAGATGGACCTTTGCCCATCCATCACAGAGCCGATGACAAATGAAGACAAGTCTCTTTTGCATGTGAGATACAGGGTTGTAGAGGCAATACTCATCATAGTCTGATTAATCCAGGTTGGTTGGTTGGGACCATATGAAGCAGCTAGTTCTTCAGGATTCTCAGTATCCAAGACTATACAGAGCATCACAAGTAATTCAGGAGATAAATAATTCTGTAGCACAGACACACAAACATACACATTGCTTCGGCATACTCACTGTATTCCCTGAATGGTGCAAAGATGAGCAAGATGCCCCAGAAGCTCAAAGTCTGGGTGACAATAGCAGAAGAACCACAATTCAGTGTGGCAAGTGTTAAACTCGGGTTGTCCAGATGATTCTGTTGGTCTAAAGGAGTGGGGAAATAGAAAAGCAGGTGGCATCTGAGTTAAACTTGGGCTAATGAGAAGGAGAATAAGGGCTGAGGCTGGAGGGCAAGGGAACAGCAGGTGCAAAGCCATTTGCTTTGCTTGTCACTGCCATTGGGGCAGGACTTGGTGGGGGCAGTTTATCTCTGCCTGGCCCTACAGGGGAGCTCAAAGACTGGGGCTAGAACAGTGGGGAGTCCTGGGCCATCCCCAGTTCTTACGGTCTTTCCCTAGAGTCTCTCACATTGCAGCTTCAGCTTACGGACTTCCTGTGTGGTAACCTGGGGTGTCAAAGGCACATGAAGGAGAAAAAACCAGGTGAAAGCCACATTTCCTTTCATGACAGCTCAGAAGTCAGCAGCATCACCCCTGCCAATCTATTCCTGGTGGCTGTTTCAAAGGCCAGCCCAGGTTCAAGTGGGGAGGGAGGATGGGCTTGATCTCTTGCTATGGAAATGGCAAGGTGCTAGAACAACACAAGGGCCCAGAAATATTATTGGAAATGACCTCTGCCACCTCAGGGTCCTCTCCATGTCAGACGTAAGATTTGAAGTTTTATTTAGGAGTCAGGAGCTGGCAAAGAGCTAGCATCACTGGGCCCACATGGGAAAGATTGTGGGCTTGTGTCCTGGGACTGCCCTGAATGTGCTGGGCACACATGGGTTTGCCAGAGATCTGGGCTAGCTAAGACAGTGGAGGATGCCGTGAAGGCCCTGTTTGGGTGCCTCTCTCCTCTCTTAGAAGAAGTAAATAAGTGAACTTGAAAAAAAAAAAAAAAAAAGTTTGGGGCTGGCTTTGTGGCCTGGTGTTAAGGTAACCAGACCCCACATAGCTAACTTGGGGAATGCTTTCTCACTCTCCTCTCTGTCTCTGATGAGTAGGCACACCCTTTAGCAAAATTTTAAAAGAAAATTAAATTTTACTTACATTTTCTTATTTATTTTTATTTAATGTGAGGTAGGCATTATCCTCCCCATCTTTGTGTCATGAAGTCTAAGCTTGCAGGTGTTGAGTGGTCTGCCTGACGTCGTCACATGGCCACGAACTGGAGCTCGACTTCGACTTCGTGTGCAAGCCCAGTGGCCTGAAGCCTCTTCCTTCTTGCTGGTGCTGTTTCAGCCTTAGGAGGGAAAGCACAGAGACAGAAGGCCCTGGAATGTTGTCACCACTGAAAAGGAGGATTATTTATGAGCTGCATAAGAAGTTGAATCACCAAATCTTGCTGACCAACTGGATTTATTGCGTCATATATGCTGTGTGACTGACATTTATGGAAGCCAGTGCAGAGCATGCAGATTTTCTCATATAGGAGTTAAAGCTAACAGTTACTGGTCACCTACCAAGGGGCTGGCCTCATTGCTAAACACTTTGCATGCATTATCTGATTTAATATTCACAATAACTCTATGAATTTAGTAGTATTATCACTCTTATTATTAGAGTTAAAGGCATTAACCCATGAGAGGACATCACTCAGGGGGTCCACCCACTCCCCACCTATGAAATCCTTTCCACATCCAGCAATGCAATAGCACGAAGAGATGAGCTGAGGGCCTACTCTCTGAGTGGCACACCAGTCATAGAGTGTTAAGAACTACCCTCTCTGAAGTCCAGCTGGTAGAATTGGAAACCAAGAGGTAGTTTACCAGACAGGTGACTTTAGGCCAGCCACTTGACCCTTCAGTGCTTCAAAAAGGGAATAATAGTCTTTTTCTCATAGAGGTTCCCAGTAGGAGACTGAGACAAGCCTGTATGCAGTGCAGACGTTGCTCAGAGAAAGCTCTGGATCCCTGTCAGCTGTCAGTGTGGCACTAGTGCCAACAGCTCCTGGAGGTCACCTCTCAGACCACTCCTAGGAGTCACCTCTCAGACCATAGTTCAGGGACCTGCATTGTTTTCTGCAGGGGCAGGGAAGCAGCTTGCTGTGGGGGTGGGAGTAAACCTGACCAGTCACACACAGATAAGCCAACCACTGACACGGGGATTGGAAGGAAGTTGCAGACAGTGCTGCCTCCTGGACGCTGGAAAGCACAAAGAACTGGTCTTGAACCCAGGGAGCCAACTGACACTGAGTCCCAGTGAGGGTGGGAGGCTCTGAATTTGAGCTTATGGGCTTTTGCTTAGCAAAGAAGCTACAAACAAGGAAGTAGAAACCACCCATAATTCTCAATTCTCATGTCTGCCTACTTTGAACTTTTCCTTAGCCAAATTCGCTTCTGCTGGGAGGCGAACAGAAGGTGCTCTGGTTACATACGGGGAGACACCGCATAGGAGGGGCCTGCTCTAGACTTTGGATTAGATTCTTTTTCTTTATTTATTTATTTACTTATTTTTTGGTACCAGCTGCGACTGTCCAGAACCTTCTGTCACATAGGTAAGCTGTTTTGGGTTGGGCATCAAGCTACCTGGAGTGGCTTCTCCTAAGACTTCAGCACAAGTGACTGATCCCATGGCCAGGGCGAAGGGAGGGCTGAGGATCCCAAAAGGGTTTTGCCAGCTGTAGAAAAGCTCCCAGGGGTACTTTGGAAAGAATCAATAGGGAGCCAAGACTACCAAGCTCCCTGATACCCTGGCTTGGGGCTTCCCACTGGGGCATCTACCAATCCATTGCCTGGAGAGCCCAGTGCCTTGCCCCCATGGTCCAGGATGCCAACCACATGTTTAGACTGGGTGCCACCATCTTACAGGCCACACCTCCTGTTCGCTGCTGACAGTCCCTCCCAGCACTCCTCCTCATAGCAGGCTGCTCAGGTATCTGTGCTGGGTCACTCAGGCACAGGTCCTCCCTGGCATTCCTGCTTGAACCAGGATGCACCCCTTCTCTGGGGGCTAGAATTATGGAAGCCAGTCTGAGAGGGGTTGGGGCAGAAAGAAGCATCGAAGGGAGACCAGCAGCACCTGGCTGTTCCCTCATCCCCGGCCCAGGTGTTCTCCTGTCCTTCTGGAGGTTTGCTTCTGAGATCTGGTACCCTGCCCTCGTACCTAAGCTAGCCAATTAGCTTACTCTCATTTGGTACTGGCATTCTGAATGATGCAAGCACCCTGACTCAGCGGCACGGCTTCCAGCCCACAGTAGGAGATTCCAGAATGCAGCTCATGTCCTGGCTCTCATGCTTCTGTAAAGGACACCTTGCAAACCCTTCAACAAACGTGTCCATGAGCCCGCCATTGGGGGGGTAGGGCTTTGTGTTTGTTTTTTAATGTTTTTGCCATAAGGTGTGTGTGCTCAGGGGAGAGACAGAGACAGTTGAAGGGGAAAGTGAGAAATCACCCCGTAATGGGATGGCCACATCGCAATCCCATCTCTGCCATTCCCTCCTGGGATTTTAGGCACATGTACATGTTTGGTATGAATTCTAAGCGGCAAGATCCACAACTCAAACCGTAGTTGGCCATGTGGGAGTCCAGCACCTTAACCACTAGCCACCTGCTGGCCCAAAGCCTGCCTCTTTTTCTATGTTATCAACTCCCCTGGTCTCAGCTAGGTCTGCTTCTTGTTCTTTTCAAACTTTAGTTTCTCTTCATTCCTTTTCAGGAAGAAATGAAAAGACTACCAACACGAAAAAATATAGATATATGTATGGCTTTCCAGTCCAACCTTCCCGACAGCAGCTGGCCTGTTTCCTGAAGTCCCTCCCCACTGTGCATTTCAAGTAGGGGTTCTATGAAACGTCTGTTTACACACAGCTTTCAAAGCGTCGTGTTTTGGAAATGTCTGACGCTCTTTTTTCTTACTTCCTTTGAACTCTACTTGCGTTTCCCTCAGTAGACCCAAGTGGGGGCTCTTTGCCTTTTTGACACGTGTTTGCTTGCTTGCTTTTCATCTTTTCTATGTGGATCTGAGTGGCTAATAGCAAAGTACACTTAGAAAACGGTTAATAAAACAGAAACAGGAGACCATACCCATGATTAAAAATCCCCATTTCAAAGCAGTTGTTCTTGAAGAATGCTGCAGATCAGAGATACAAACTAATTTTGAAATCCCTTGAAAGTGGAGCTGCTCAGCCTCACCTCTCCGTTCCTGGGGAGACAGGACAGGCCGGTTACCCTGTTGTTAAAGCCCCACACCCTTCCCGTCCCCTCTAAGGCCAGTGGCGTCCTGTAGGATGAAGCTGGCACACAGCCAGATCGCAGTTCTGATCCGACCCTCCTGCCTGCCTCCACTTAGAAACCCCACCAGAGGCCATGCTGATGCCAAAGGGGACATTGGGGAAAGGAGCAGGAGTTTCCACAGATTTCAGTACAATAGATTTTTCTCTTATGCTCCCCCTTCCATACTTGATAGTCAAACAGCTTTAACAATAAGAAATTGTTAAATGATAAATCCCCTTAGTCCCTTCTCTTAACCAGAAGGTTCCCAGAGCCTCCCATTGAGGTCTGCGATTTTATGCTGCTGCCCGGGTAACAAGCTAGTCTGTTATGGCTTCTGGATGCTGAGAGAGGCATGACACTCTGGGGTCGGAGACAAAGGACATGTTCATGGTACAGCTGGGCTGTGTGAACATCTCACTGGCATCTGTGTAGGGCAGTGCAGGGGTACCCCGGTACATGCTGTATGTTCACTGAGCTAGAGGAACCCACCGCTCTTACGGCGAGTGGTTAGCAAGCCTGCTCTTTGTCCAGAGGGAGACTTTACCTCATCTCTCAAGGTTGCTTCCTGCAAACACAACCCTGAGAAGTGGTCTGGATAAAGGGCAGCTGGGGAATTGCTCTCTTGGCAAACTGAGTAGGAACCCACAGGGATGCTTGGTACCCACAACACATCATCTCTTCCCAAACCCTTCCCATTATGAATTTGGTGTGGGCTGCCTGGATGGCCTCGGTGAGCATGAGGTCCCTCTTCCCTCAGCTGTCTAATCTCCTTGGGCTGCAGCTAGGACTGCAGAGTTTCTCAGCTTTAAGTCTGTGACTTTCTCATCTCAGCCCAGCCCTCAGGGCCCACATCTCTGAGTGCTGATCTGCTATCAATAGCAACATGATGGCTGAGTTTTGTGGGACCCTGACTGTGCCTGGCACCATGCCAAGCCCTCTACATGTATGACTACATGTATTCGGCCACTCCACCCACCACTTACAGATGGAAAAAACTAAGGCTGTATAGCCTTGTCCCCGGAAGATGTGCAACCTTTCCTGCCACCCCTCAGAGAAATGAAGAACTCACTGCCTGTCAGACGGCCAGTAGGTGATGGCACCCAGGTTCCGCCCACATCCGGCTGCCCCAGAGTCCATGAACTTCATCTCCACTGGTACTTCTGCTCCTCTCCAGTCAATAGAGAGTGGATTCTTTTCGGTTGGGTTTGGTTGAGTTTGGGTTTTGCAAATTCTTCACCAAAGGCCACATCTTCTGACCTCCAGCCTCTGTTCTGACCTAGAGGCCGACTGAGAATTAGCAGTTCTCAGTAGACTTTGGAATTAGCCTGAACCAATTTTTGCCTTGTAAGGTAACATATTTGTCAGTTTCCGGGATTACGAGGTGGTCATCTTGGGGGTGGGAGCTGTTATTGAGCCTCCCTCACGTCCCACACAGCCCAATGCATCCTTGGCCATGGCTGTGAGGACCACCCACTCACTTGCTGGTGGGTGAGCCCCATTGTTTCCTCTGGAAAGGCTGATCCCACCTCCCCACAGCACTCCCTGCACAGGCTTTTGGTGTGATCTTTGAGTTCTCACTAACACACTAGATTATTTTTGAAGCATGTTCTGAGTCAAAGTGACTAATAGGAGCTTCCCAGCTCAGATCCACATTTGTCTCCAAGACTCTATGCCTGGGTGTTGAGTTGAGGTGCAGACTTCCCCTTCCATTCATCTATCCCAGAATGACAGAAGCTGGAATCTGGTTTGTCTTACTGTGAAGAAAAGAAAAAAACAAAACAAAACTGTGACTTAAAATGATCAGCTGTCCTTTTTTAAAGATGCTAATGTTTCCATGGAAACCAAAGGCTAGTAAAAGATTGTCTCACCTCTTTTCCATTTCTCAGCCCTCTGTACATTTTCTCGCAAATCTCCGTTGCATTCATTTATGAGTATCCTAGAAGCACTCTTCCCACCTAAAGAAAATCCTCTTTCTGCTTTGTATGATTGGTATCTTCATGGCCAGCAAATCCAGCTCCAGGGCTGTGCACCACCAGGGCACAGGTGGGCACTTCTTGACCTGCCTCCTCCAGGCAAATGGAGAAGGAAACAGCTGGTGTGCTCTCAATGAATAAATAAGTATCCTGCTGCCCTGTCTCTACGTGCTGTGGGTATCAATGCCAGTAATGGAAAGAGTTGGGGGCGGGGGGGGGGGGGCACAGAGCTGATCCAAGGATAGGAGAGAGCAGGAGCCACTGAATCCACCTGCAGACCCTCTCTTCTGTACGCTCTTCTGAGAAGCTGTTCCAAATCCCCATGATCACATACTACTTTCTCCCACCACATATGGTCTAGGGCTCAGTGAAGGCTCAGGAGGCTGGACTGGAGAGAGTGGAGTGAAATACAGGGAAAAAGCAGACTTTCATGTACCAGCTGTGTGACGACAAGCAGAGCAATCCTGTGATCTCAGCATCCCCACCTATGAACTGGGATCCAGACCTGCATCCTGCCTTTGTGAGATGCAATGAGGATCAGATCAGATCATCAGTGTGCAGGTGCTTGCTGAGCTCTGCATGGAATGGGAAACATGCTGCTGATCCTGCTAGTGACCATGGCAACAAGAGCCATTTCCATCTGCTGAGTTCTTACCATGTGCCAAGCAGATGCTTTCTGTGTGTTAACCTACTTAAAGTAGATATACTGGAGTCTCCCTCTTTCATCTAGTGGAGTAACCTTGGGGCTAGAAAATGGCAGAGCCAAAGACCATGCTCCTACCTGTTCTCTGCAGAAACAGCTGGAGTAGAAGAAACACAAACCCTAAGGCTTCACCCAAAGGGTATCTCCAGCTGGATCAGAATACAAGCTCGAAGTCTTGACTCTAGTAATACCACTACGGGGAGGGATCCCTCTAGTTCCAGACAGACATGGGACTAATGCAACATCAGGGGCTATGTAATACAGAATCTGGAATTCTGAGTTCAGTCTACTGACCAGAGTTGGGGTCAGGCCTATCAGCACCCATAGCCTAGAAGGAAAGGGGTCACCACACTGCAGAGGGTTTTGCTGACTTAAGAGCTGGGCCAACAAGGATGGTAGGTGCTCAAGACTAGAGCAAAGAAGCTTGGTCTGGATCCTGGCTTGGCCCTAGGAATGGTGGGCATTCCATGGCCAGGTGCCCTCTGACTGGCTGGAAGAGTTGGCAGGGGGTGGGGGCATACTGAACTCAGCACACATCTCATGTATTCGTCTGGACCTCTAGAAAAGGCTGAAGACTGAGGCTATCCTAAACCACTGTTAGGAAGGAATGACACGTGTTTTAAAGCCAGATTCCCTGGAAGCAGAGCTTGGTGCAGGGGTTTGGGCCCATGTCATTTAATGAGGGAGTCTTTGCAGGTGAAACCCACAAGTGAGAGTGAATAGAGAACAAGGTAGGGAAGGGGAAAAGAAGGAGCAAAGATGTGGCCTTGGCCCGATGCAAAGGTGGAAGGCTCTGGAACATAAACTGCACTTCAGAATTTTTCTTTCCTCTAACAGATGGACAAGAGGACTGGTCTTCAGTTTCTCATTTTAGTCAGCCATCAGTCCTGTTGGGAGGCTTCCTGGGCCTGGGCTCCCGCTAACGAGGGCAATGTTAGGAGAATGAGGTAGCTAAGAGCTGTCAGCAGCCTTCAGTCAGAGCAGCAGGAGGATGAGGCAGCCGCCTGGTGAAGGAGATCTAGGACAGACGTGACAGCATCTGCTGCAGGAGAGTGAAGGGAGTTGATGTAATTATGCCTGACAGACTCCATCAACTTAAAGTTCACTAACACCCTCAAACCATGCACAGCCAGTCATTTTAAACACAGTCAGCTGTCACACACTTTCTATAAAGGCCATGTCTTCTCACATACATGTGGACCTTATACACCTTTATTAAAATATGACCTCGGCTTCCTGGATGAACCTGTGTAGTCAGAACAGAGGGAGGCTCTGAAGCTACACCGTTTACTCCTCGTGGGATTATTCTCCTTCTTCATTCTCCCTCCTTTCTCTTCCTCTAGGAAATGTCACTTTTCTTGCATTTTTTGCTACTGAAACTGATTTTGTTACCTTGGTTTATCTTACCATGGTATCAGATGTACCAGGTGGTATAGGTTACCACTCAGTGCTTTGCAAGTTTAGGGCAGTGAATCATTCATCCATTGAGCCTTTCCACAAGTTATCTGTTGAGTTCACTCATTGTGGTGGACCCTGTGTTAAAGATCTGGATATTAAGCTGAAAAAAAGTCCAGGTGCTAGTAGAGGAGAAGTAGCCAAGTAATGGAGTCACAAATAAAAAAATCTATCCTCTAGGTGAGAATTCTTGTAGAGATTTTGCTGATCTAGCTACCTGTGAGCTAATAACAGATGATAGTGCTGTAAGAGGATTCTTCAGAAAGTTCACAGAAAATGTATATTTAAAAAAAACTAGGCATACGTTTCAAATGGTTTTGTATCAAAATGAACTCATGCGTTATTTCCATTTTCCACAAACTTTTTGAAATCCCCATATATGTCATCAAATCAGAAGCGCCACTGATCATAAGATGCACCATTATTGGGCTGGCTCTGTGGCCTAGTTGTTAAGGGAGCCAGATCCCATGTGGCTGACTGAGAACTTCAAATCCTGGCCCCGCAGCATGAATAATATACTGGATATACATAAACATGTGCCCCGAATCCTGATGGGATGGAGAAATGGAGAGAAGGGATTGTGGGAGGATGCTTTTTTCCTCTTTCTCTTTTTCTCTCTCTGGCAGTGTGCACGTACCCTCTGGCAAACTAAAAAAATAAAAAACAAAAATACATAAAAAGATGTACCATTATTTTATATACCACTAAGAAAGAGAAAAGCAAAAATATTTAGCATGCCAAAAAACATTAAAATGTTTTCATTGATCTTTTTACTGTTTTCAGAATGACATATAATTGGAATAAAGCAATATATAGCTTTTTTTAGACTGACTTCTGTCACTTAGCCTTGAAGTTTTCTTTGTATCTTTTCACGACTTGATAGTTCATTTCTTTTTATTGCTAAGTTATATTCATTTATGTTAATCCATTCACTTATTGAAGGACATTTGATTGTTTCAAGTTTAAAGATTTCATAAATATTCATGTGCAAGTTTTGTGTGGACATAAGTGTTCAACTCATTTGGGTAAATACCTAGGAGGATGATTGTTATATGATAAAAGGTTAGCTTCATAAGAAACCGCTAAACTGTCCTCTAAAGTGGCTGTACCATTTTGCCTTCCTAGCAGCAATGAATGAAAGTTCCTGTTCTTCACATCCTCACTAGCACCTGATGTCAGTTTCCTGGGTTTTAGCCATTCTAATAGGTATGTAGTGGCATCTTTTTGTTTTAATTTGCAGTTCCCTAATGACATATGATGCTGAGTATTTTTCCGTATGCTTATTTGCCATCTGTATGCCTCTTGGGCAGGATGGCTATGGAGATATTTTGCCCACTTTCAAATTAGATTGCTGTGTTATTGTTGAGTTTTAACAGTTTTTTTATATGTTTTAGCTACATGTCCATTAACAGATATGGGTTTTGCAAATATTTCTCACAGTCTGTCTGTGATTGTCTTTTCATTGCTTAACAATGTCTTTCACAGAGCACAAGTTTCTCATTTTAATGAAGCCAATTTTTAAAAATTTCCTGGATTATATTTTTTGATGTTATATCTAAAATGTCATTGCCAGGCCAAAGGTCACCTATTAGGTTGTTGAAAAAGTCATGATGTAATTTTCCTATGCAAAAATGCATCATGACTTTTCAGATAATCCAATAGATTTTTCTCCTATACTATCTAAAAGTTTTATAGTTTCATATTTTACCTTTAGGTTCTATGATCCATTTTGAGTTAATCTTTGTGAAGGGTATAAGGTCTACATCTAGATTCATTTTTTTGAATGTGATATCCAGTTTTTCTAGCACCCTTTGTTCAAAAGACTCTCCACTGAATAGCCTTTGCTTTGTCAAAGATCAGTTGACTATATATTTGTGTGGTCTCTTGCTGGGGCCTCTATAAGGGGAATTTTAGAATTTTGTGAAAAATTTGAATTAAAATAAAAGTTTAATTTGGTGCATACATTTTTCAAATCTAGTCATAATTTTTTCATAGTATGCATTTTCCATGAACTTTTTAAAGACCTTGCATATTCTGTTCCATTGATTTATTTGTCTCGATTTCTGTACCTATGTTTTGAGTTTTGCAGTCAGATAGTATCAGTTCTCCTATTTTGTTCTTCTTTGGTATTGTGTTGACTATTCTCAATCCTATTCTTTTCTATATACACTTTAAAATTATTTTGCTGCTATCTGGAGTAACCTGCTAGGATTTTAATTGATTGCATTGAGGAACCAGCAGTTGGCATAATGGCTATGTCACTGGACTCCCATGTAGTCCACAGTTTGATTCCCAGACCCAGTGGCATAAACTCACACTGGGCGGGTGTGCGTGTGTGCCCATGTGCCCAAGATCCTGAGAGGAGAATGGAGAAGAAGGGATTACGGCATGGCCATCCCCCCTGGGGGGTGATTTCTCGCTTTTTGTCTTTCTGTCTCTCTCTGTCTTTCTGGTAAGCCTATGCGCCCTATAGCAAAAACCTCTCCAAAAAAAGGAAAAAGAAAAAGAGAGATTGCATTGACTCTATATAACCATATTGAGTCTTCCTATTCATGAGTATTTTTCCACTTATTTAAGTAATCTTTGATTTCTTTCATAAATGTTTTTAGTTTTTCTCATATAGACCATGTATATATTGTATATGTAAGTATTTCAAATATTTTTGGTGGTGATGTAAATAATGGTGTTTTCTCCCCCCCTTTGGAGAGTTTTTTTTGCTATAGAGCATGTGCGCTCACCAGAGACAGAGAGACAGAAAGTGAGAAATCACTGTCCGGGGAGGATGGCCACGCTGCAATCCCTTCTCCTCCATTCTCCTCTTGGGATCTTGGGCACGCATGCACACTCACCCATCGTGAGTTTAAGCCACCGGGTCTGGGACGCGAACTGCGGTCGACTACATGGGAGTCCAGCGACATAGCCATTAAGCTAACTGCTGGTCCCAATAATCGTGTGTTTTTAGTGTCAAATTTCAATCGTTCATTGCTTGTGTCTAGGGAGGAAATTGATTTGGGGGGTTTTTTTAGAGAGATTTTTTTTTTTCCTATAGGGCACATGCACTTGCTAGAGAGAGACAGAGAAAAAGAGCCAGAAATCATCCCCTCAGGTGTGGCTACACTGCAATCCCTTCTCCTCCATTCTCCTTTCAGTATTTGGGCAGGCACACACATGCGCCCAGCATGAATTTTAAGCCAGGACTCAAACCACAGGAGTCCAGTGATGTAACCATTGCACCATCTACTGGTTGCAGGAGGCAATTTTGTAACATGCAATCTTGCTATAATCACTTGTTAGTTTCAGGAGCTTTTTGTTGTTATTATTGATTATTTCAGATTTCCTACATAGACAGTCATGCCATATCTGGACAAAGACAGTGTTATTTCTTCTTTCTCAATCTGTGTACCTGTTGTTTCCTTTTCTTACTTTATTATATTAGCAAAGACTTCCAGTACTACTTTGAAAGAGGGGAAACATTCTTGTTTTGTCCTAATCACAGGAGGAAAGAATGTAGTTTCTCACTCCTAAGTACGATGGTAGTTGCAGTTTTTGATAATATCCTTTATCAAGTTGAAAGGGTTCTTCTCTATACCTATTTTCCCAAGACTTAAAAAAAAAAAAAAGAAATGAGTATTGAATGTTCCCAAATGCTTTTTTTCTGCATCTATTGATATGATTATATGATTTATTTTCCTTACAGCTTGCTGATCTGATAGATTATATCATTAATTTTGGAATGTTGAACCAGCTTTTATATACTTGGGTGTGGTGTATATATACCTCTTTTACATACTGTTGGATTTGGTTTGCTAATATTTTGTTAAGGATTTTTGTATCTATGTTCACTTTTTAAAAGATTCCCAGGTGAGGTTATATGTAGTTTGCCTGAGAGTCACCAAACCAAAGTAGAGAAATATTCAGTAGAGATACTGAAGTAGAAGGCCAACAACATGGCCTAGTGGTTAAGGGAGCCAGATCCCACATGAGCAACCACACGATTTGAATCCTGACCGCAGTGGCTTGAAAAACATGCTGTGTGTGTCTAAAACACACATGTGTGTGTGTCTAAATCCCAACAGGATGGAGAAATAGAGAAGAGGGATTGTGGTGTGACCACACCCGATTCAGGAGTGTTTCCCCCTTCTCCTTCTGGGTCTCTCTGTTTTTCCTCTGGTGAGCACACATGCGTTCTAGGACTTTTTTTTTTTTTTTTTTTTTTAAACCAAAGTAGAGAGATGCTCAGCCATACATTTTCAGATGCGTGTTCAGCGATATTCACTGCATTATTGTTTATAACAGCAAAATGTTAGAAACCACATAAATGTCCATTATTAGAAAACTAGCAAAATCATTTATTATATGAAATATTGGAAGTTAAAATGCATTGGATAGGAACCAACAAATGGCATAATGATTGTGTTGCTGGACACCCACATAGTTGACTGCAGTTCAAGTCCCGGACCCAGTGGCTTAAAACTCACGCCAAGTGCATGTGTGTGCATGCCCAAAATCCTGAGAGGAGAATGGAGGAGAAGGGATTGTGGCATGGCCAACTCCCTGGGGGCTGATTTTTCACTTTCTGTTTCTCTGTCTCTCTCTGTCTCTCTGGCGAGTGCATGCACCCTATAGCAAAAATCTCTCTTAAAACAAAAATGGATAGCTTTATACTTGCTAAAATATTAAGACCTCTGAAATATATTTTTAAGTCTCCCAGCCCACCTCCTCTGATTTCCCAACTGGACAGGGCCACTCCCATACACAGACCCTCTCCTGTTATCTTCTTCCCCATCCCTTATTCTAGATCCAGAGGCCAGAGCAGAGCCCTTGTCTCAGAGCCTTCTTCCTGCTGGGGTAGGGTCTGTGTATGGGAGTGGCAAGTCAGTGTGACAAAGGGCTCGGAGTGGAATGTGGGGATGAGAGGCAGGTGTCAGAGGAGATCTGGGCCAGCTTCCTGACCTCCTGCCCAGCTCACATGGCAGCTCCAGTTTCTCCTCTCAGGCTATTTCTGGGAACTCTGCCTCCAGATATTTCTCCCTGCTTTCAAAGCCTCTGAATTAAAGCATTCTAAACTACTGTGAACTAAGAACCCAGCTGGCTCCTTGTTTAAGGGTCACCTTAAAGTCTTTAAAATCAAAGACACGCAGTTTTCCTGTGAATGCTGTGTCCCTACTAATAATAACACCTCCAAGCAGTCTCAATGTGCTTTTCAAAATGCCTTCACTGACCTAATCTTATCTGATTCTCACAAAATGTCACCAAGTAGTTGGGATGTGTATAAGGGGGACTTCAAAAAGTTCATGGGCACAAGTATTAGGAAAAAATATGCATGAATTTCCTTTCTTTCCTTTTATTTTGCACCAAAATAAAATTGTACCTTAATTCCATTTTTTTCTCATGAACTTTTTGAAGTACCCTCATATCACAAGCTTCAGTTTATAGATTAAGAAACCAAACTTTGGAGAATTGTGTCTTGCAGAGATGGTCAGTGGCAGAGAGATCAACTCAGGGTGCACTCCCTCTGTTCAGGGCAGGACCTGGGCCCCCGTGGCCACACAGCAATGGGAGACAAACATCTTTCTGAGCAGCTGCAGTGCAGAGACCAGCCTCTGCAGGCAGACAGTGGAGGAAGGTTCAAGGTTAACTTCATAATCTGCTTGACCCCAGACTAAATGCTGTCTAGGACTGTTTGCTCTTTTATAAAATGGGAACAACGGCTCATGCTTTCTCCCTAATTCAGGCAAGATGATGCCAACGAGAGTGCTTTCAGAAGATAGCTCTCAGCTACATCAAAGGAGGAGGGTGGTCTGGGTTGTTGCCGATGCTCTTGTTACTAACAGCTGCTTTGCTGGCTAGTTGGAAGGTGGACTCTATCCAGAGAGGCTGGTGCAGTGCCTGGCACACAGTAGGTATTTCATAAGTGGCTGGTTTTTTTTTTTAATTTATTTATTTTACATACATTCACTGTACATCATCACAGCATACAAAATGTGATTTCCCATCTAGAATACACTGTATATTGGCTTAAAAATACATGTTATCATCAACAAATAATTTTCCATTTCTTGTTTCTTATATATTCCTCCTTCTTCTTCCTCCTCTTCCTCCTTCTTCCTCCTCCTCCTCCTCCTTCCTCCTCCTCCTTTTCTTCTTCCTTCTTCTTTTTCTTGATTCCCTACTAATGGCTGTTACTTTTACTGTGTGCTGTAGCCAAACTTCCCATTTGGCCTCTAGTTTTGTGTCCTCCCAGGAACATCAGCTGGAGATAGCCTGGTGTGTTTCTCACAGCCCAGGTGGCCAGAAATACTGGTGAAGTAACAGGCCCGGGGAGCAGTGATCTAAACCCGCAACCTTACAGAGAGACTAGCTAACGAGAGATCACGTCAACTGGGCTAAAAGGGGTTTTCTTAGCCTCAGAATTCATATGATGGAATAACAATGCCATTCAGTGACTTTGATTTGAGGAAATTTGGGGGGCTTGGTGCTTCATCCCCCTCCAGTTTGCAGATCTCACTGTGGCTCCTTGGCCTCTGTGACGGGCTGAACAGAGAAGACAGAGGAAGTATCTGAAATACAAATCCATCCTTCGGGCATGAATGACTTCACCATTTTGGAAGGTTTTGAAATTCTGGGCTTAGCTGAGGCTCTAGATGTCTCTGGAATTTTCTGTATCCATGCCCCAATTAGCAGAAACAATGAGGAGTTGTTTCTGTGTGTTCTTCTGTGGCCATGCTAGAGGCCACAGACGAGCTGCTGGTAAAGAGGGATGATGGTGATGGTAATGGCGTCGTCTCTTGACATGGGTGCTAAAGGACGCCAGTGCTTCCTCTAGAGTGGATATTTATTAGGCCCTACTTTGTGCTGGATTCTGACAATACATTCCTAGAAGTAAGGTTCCTGACCTTAAGAAATTCATTGTGAATGCCAGTCATTAGTCAAGCAACTATAGAATGGGATAGGGCCTCTAGAAACATGGGGAAGAGGTATTTTACTCATTTTGGGGGGTGGCTGGGAGCTTGGGTGAAAATGAAACCAGAGGAAGATAGAATCCAATTGAATATTTAAGAGACAGGCAGAGTTCAGAGAGTCACAGAGGAAACTGTGTAGTAAGCAGTAAAACCAGGACAAAATGGGACATCTGAGGGGACTTCAAAAAGTCTGTGGAAAAGTGGACTTTGTTTATGAGTTTATTTTGGCGCAAAAAAAAAAATATATATCCATGCGTAGTTTTTTTCATAGTACACATTTTTCATAAACTTTTTAAAGACCCCGCAGATGAGCAAGGGAGGAGAGAAACTCAAAGGGCAAAGTAGTCAGTAGGAAGCTACAAACTGAAATGTGTCTGCTGGTTTCGTGACCAGAGCAAGGGAGATACCTGGAGAGCAATTTTGGTGGGAGGACAGGAAGCCCAGATCACAGAGGTCACGATGGCGTGGATGTAAGAACTAGCAGCTCTTTCAAGATCGCTGGCTGGAAAGCTTGAGCCTGGATGAATTCAGTACATAGCCTGTACTATTTTATTTTTATATAAAAATTTTGTATTGTTGTCTTTTGTTTCTGCCATAGGTCTTGTGTGCTTGCTAGAGAGGGAAAGTGAGAAATCACCCCCCCAGGGATGGCCACACTACAATCCCTTCTCCTCTGTTCTCCCCTCGAGATCCTGAGTACACATGCACACGTGCCTGGTGTGACTTTCAAGCCTCCAGGTCTGAGAATCGAACTATAGTCAACCATGTGGGAGTTTGGTGCCTTAACCACCATGCTACCTACTGGCTCTTGAAAAGTTTCGTACTACTGATTGTATTGTATTGGCTGAAGGAAAGGGCTGATGAAGGAGCCTCTTCTGGGCTCTGTAGAGCTCAGCACTCAGTGCAGGGCTACGGTGCATTGAAAGAACGTCTTTGTGCAATCCTGAACTGCACCCCTAGATGAGGTCTGCTTTTCTCTCACAGGGTTTCCAGAGAATTCATTAAAAAGAGGTGCTATTTATAACAACCTTTGCCCAGTATCCTGCATATAATAAACCTTCAACAAGTAATATGAATAACAACAAACAACTATTATGACCAGGCCATTAATGCCCAGTAGTCATTTCCACACAGTGCCCTTAGAATGGTTGCCTTTACATCTCAGCTCACACCTCCAGCTTTTCTATACCTGGAGCTGCATCAGCCTCTTGGCTGCTTCTGGACCTGTCAATTCTATCCGTCTCAGGTCCAGTTTACCTGTTATAAACAGTCCACAGAGTTACAAACCAGTGTTGCCAATCAAGAAACAGTAGCTATGGGGTGCCTGGAGAGTGGTGGCTAAGTGGTGTGCATAGAAAGCTGGATCCCAGTGGCCAATCGCAGTTCAAATCCTGGTCCAACAACTTGAAACCCCCACTGAGTGCATGTGCGTGCCTAAAATCCCAATGGGAGGGAGAAATGGAGGAAAAGAGGTCTCAGGCTGACTATGCTCCATTGAAGGATACTTTCTTTTTCTCCTTCTCCCCTGTCTGGCAAGTGCATGCACTCTCTGGCAATCAAATAAAATATTGAATACGTGGAACCAGCAGCAGTGAGCCGAGCAGCGGCGGCAGATTGCAGCAGCCAAGCCAGCAAACTGCAAGAGCGGCATTTGCTTCCTGCTACCAGATTTATTACCATCTGTTTCTAACAACACTTTTTCCTTGAGTGATTCAAAGTGCTCAGAAAATCTGACTTGTTTGTATCACACGTCCACAAAGAACCTCCACACTTTTTTCCCCCCTGTTTGATCAGCATCCTGGGCATGAAACAGGCACAGCAGGACACATTGTCTCCATTTCATAGATGAGGAAACAGTCCTTGGGAGGTGAAGTGGCCTGTCTGATCTGAGGTCACACAGCTTCAGGAGACAGAACCAGAACTATAACCCACTTTTCCTGACTTCTGGTCTGATGCATCTTCACACAGACCAAAGGACTTCCTAAAATGGACGTTAGAGTTCCTCCAAATCCCATGACCTGAGCTCTAGAAAGTTCTCATTTTTATCAAAATCCCTTTTCTCTAATCAGAATCATCTCTCTTGCTGCTATCTGCCCTGATTTCCTGTGGCTCAGGTCTCAAAGGGGAGAGGAAGCCCTTTGGGACAAGAAATTCCTTCCTTGAGCATCAGGTCTGGGTCACCATATGCTCCCTTGACCTTTAAGTCCCTGCAGAACTTAGAGAGCATCAGGCCAGCCCCAAGAGATGAGGTAAAAATGAGGAACTTCTTTTTTTTTTAAATTTTTTGAGAGTGATTTTTGCTATAAGGTGTGTGCACTTGCCAGAGAGACAGACAGAAAACGAGAAATCACCCCCCGGGAGGATGGTCACACTGCAATCCTTTCTCCTTCATTTTCCTCTTGAGATTTTGGGCATGCACACACACACACCTGGCGTGAGTTTTAAGCCTCTGGGTTTGGGACTCTAACTGTGGTCAACTACGCGGAAGTCCAGTAACATAACCATTACGCCATCTGCTGGTCCCAAAAGGAAGAACTCCTGCTGGGGGTCTGTTGGCTTGCCAAGGGGACCCTCTGTGATGTTATTTTGCATAAATTCAATATCTCCTCATAGACAAGAACTTTTTTTTACCGGATTCACAAACTCCTCCTGTCTTTGAGGTAAATATGGTAACGATCTTTCTGGCCTGATCCTAATTTCTGTGTTGATGTGGGACTTGGGTAGGTGGAAGGACAAAGAAGTTGAGTCTTTTGGGCTGTGTAGGTCTCTCTGTGTGAGAGACAGAGAGAGACCCTGTCTTGTCCTTACAGCAGGTGCCCGGATCCAGCAATGTGCTTCACCCACATTTAAAGCTGTCAGCCTCCCTGCAGCCTAGGTTGGCCTGACGGGGAGACCAACGCAGACGTGCACGTGGCACTGCACAGCCTCTTCAGTCTCCTGCTGCTCCCAAACACACGCTATTTGCTGTTTGACTACAAAAGCAGAGAGAGCCCAGCTATGCGTTGTTCCATAGCAAGGGTCTGGAGTGAGTTGTTGGAGGCTTGAGAGGTATCTGGGCATTCGTTGCTGGCCTGAAAAGGCCACTGAGGGGCAAGCAGATGGCGTAATGGCTACGTTGCTGGACTCCCATGTAGTCGACCACGATTCGAGTCCCAGACCCGGTGGCTTAAACTCGCGCTGGGCACGTGTGAGTGCGTGCCCAAGATCCTGAGAGGAGAATGGAGGATTGCAGCATGGCCATCCCCCGTGGGGGGTGATTTCTCGCTTTCTGTCTCTCTGTCTTTCTAGTGAGTGCACGCACCTTATACCAAAAACCTCTCAAAAAAAAAGCCGCTGAAGGAGGGTTCTGGCTGGAGCATGACGGTCCTGGTCAGCAGGCAGTTCTGTGGCAGCGGTGGGTGACCCCTCGGGCCTCAGCCTACAGTGCCGTTGCCATAGCGATCACTCCTTATCAGGACTAGGAAAACCCAGACCCCAGACCGAATCTACACAGGCTGGGAGGGAGGCAGCTTTAGAGCTGGGCCTTGTGTCCTAGCCTCTTTCTTATTCTTGTTATTGTCCTTGACTGCCCTAGTCCTGTCTGGCTAGAGAATGAGGTGTGACTGGGGAGACTTGTCCTCTACCATCCAAACTTGACAATTACTGGAAATGTATTGAGAGCATTTTAATAAGTGTTAAAAATGCCAGCTTTGAAAATAAAGTCCCATTGTAGTCATTAATTCATTTTTAAATGCACAGGAAAGCTCTTAATACCTATCAGTTTGTGTCCCAGACCTGGCGACTTGAAACATGCCAGGCAGGTGTGTGTACATGCCCAAAATTCCGAGAGGAAAATGGAGGAGAAGGGATTGCGATGTGCGATGCAGCCATCTGCCCTGGAGGGGTGATGTCTCACTTTCTCTCTCTGTCTCTCCAGTGAGAGCACGAACCCTGTAAAAAAAAAAAAAAAAAAAAAAAAAAAAAAAAAAAAAAAACTCTCTTAGAAAAAAAGAAAGAGGAAATGTTCCCTGTCTTGAGTCTGATGCTCATCCTTCCTGCAGAAGGAAACTCTCACACAGGACATGGAGGGGAAAAGAGAAACAGCTAATTTCTGCCCCACCCTCTATCCAGCCATGAGAAGCAGGTTAAATTACTCACAAGAAAAAGCAACAGGGCAGAGCAGGCCAAGGCAGCCACAATCTGCTCCTAATGAGATTCGGTATTCTGAGTCTGGGACCGGTGATCCGGGTGAGTTCAGTCCTTAATAGGGGAGTTTGTTACTAAGGGGGTGGCACTCCCTGGGCACTGGGATCTGTGAGTCCCAGCTGCTCTCTGGTGGAAGAGAAGACGAGCGGGAGCCGCTGTCCATGTGAGCCCCCCCCCCCCCCCCCCCCCCCCCCCCGGCCAGTGGGGCACCTTGTTCAGGCCACAGTTGTAAAGGTAGATGTCCAACTGAGCTGCCACTCTGAGCCCAGCTAACAGGCCACCCTCCATAGTTAGCTGGCCTCACCCAGGTGAGATGCCTCCCCTGGCCACCCAATGATTGGCTCAGTCATTCAGTGAATATTTCTTTTCTTTTTCTTTTGACAGAGGGTGTGCACACTCACCAGAGAGAGAGAGTAAGCGAGAGAAAGAAAACATCCTGCAAAGGGTTGAGGTCACACTGCAATCCCTTTTCTCTTTCTCCATTCCATCAGGATTTTGGATACACACATATATGTGCCTGATGTGTTTTTCAAGCCCCTGGGGCAGGGATTTGAACCACAGTTGGCCATGCAGAATGCAGCTCCCTATGCACAGGGCTTAACCACTACACCCTGGGGCCACCGACAAATATTTTTTGAATACCTATTATTGCATCTATGAACATCTGTTAAGCGCTTTTGGTTTAGAGGAGTCAAACCATAAGAAATTCAATACAGTGTAGAAATACATCAACAAGAACAAAGGGAAGAGACAACCAACTCAAGGGAAGGCTTCCAGGAGGAGGTGGCACCTGACACGAATCTTCAAGGAGGAAGGAAAGGCCTTCCAGAAGGTAGAGGAGTATGTAATGTCATGGTGTGTCACTGTGGGGCATCAAATAGGTAAAACAATTGGCTTCTTAGGAATGATTTAACTCTCTGAGGAGCAAGAGCCACAAATACACACACACACACCCCTCCCATAAACTATAAAATGTTCCCATGGGGCTCTCCATGATGGAAGGCTGTTGAGGGGAAATTACCCACACTGACTGCCCAGGTGTCCACATTCATTCCAGTGCCTTGTCTCCTCCCCACCTCCTGGGGACTTGAGTCACCCGTGGACACTGGTCTTCACTCTCCCCACTGGCCTGGGCATTGTAGTCAGCTGAGACTAGCCAGGTGCTTGATCCTGGTCCTGCTCTGGCTAGGCTGACTTGGCTGCCCAAGGTTCTGTGTGAATGGTGCCCCCTGGAGGCATGCAAAGGCAGGGGCCCCAGCCCCACCTGGCTGCCCCACTGTTTTGTTAACCCCATGGGAGCGAAAGCACAACACGTAGCTCTGCCAGCGCACTTCACAGAGTCACGGGGGCAATGAAGCTAAGTGTGTGATTTCTCCATGTTACTCAGGGGCCACCAGAGAAACCGAGCAGGAGCCTCCAGGCACCCCAACCCCTCAGCCTCTCTGCTCTGCTTTCCCCTGTTGGATATGGCTCCATGAAAACATTTTGTACAATGAGAATTCATCAATATGCAACCAGAAAGAAAGACGACCACCATCCGTGGTCATGTCAGAAGGCTTTTGCAAACCTCCCTGGTTCTAGCCAGAAGGATGACAGCCTCTGAGCTAAGGGCTACATGGGAACTACTCTCATTTCTCCACTGTCCTTCCACCTCTTTCCTTTCACTCTGCTGCCCAGCCCGTTGCCTTGTCTCCCACTCAACCTCCCAGGGACTTGACTCACCCATGGACTCTGGTCTCCACTTCCCCATGGGCCCTGGCGTTACGGTCAGTGCCCACACCACCTGCCGGTTCCTGTTTATGTCTAAATCCTTTATTTTAGAAATGCCAGCCTCAGAGACTCACCACAGTGGTTAAGATCGACAATTTCTGTGTAATTATTTAATTTGTACTTCACGTGGTGTTTATGCCAGTGGTTCTCAAAGTCACTTGGAGGGCTTGCTAAAACGTGGAGTACTGAGCCCCATGCAGGGTGAGGTGAGCTGGAGGGTTCCATTTCTACCAAGTTCCCAGATGACTTTGAGCCTGCTGATCCAGGGACAGCACTTTGAGAAACACTATTTCATATGAATACGATCTAAAATGAGCACAGGTGGGGCCAGCAGGTGACATGGAGGTTAAGGCGCTGGATCCCACATTGGCAACTTCACGGTTTGAGTCCTGGACCTGGTGGTTCAAAACTCATGCTAGGCACGTGTGTGTACAAGCCCAAAATCCTGAGACGAAAGTGGAGAAGAAGGGATTGCAGCGTGGCCATTCCCCCTGGGGGATGATTTCTCACTTCCTTTCTCTCTGGCGAGTGCACACACCCTATAACAGCAACAACAAAAACTCACAAGTCATTCTTGAAGTGTCAAGAAAACAGATGAACTTGAGAGCATGCGGAAAGGGCACATCTGAGTAGGAAATGACAACTTTGCTCAGCTGGAGTGGAACCTAAAAAGGTGAGATGGCGAGAAGAGGGTTGATAGAGGAATTGCTGGAGGAGGGAGATGAGGTGGAAGGTTAAGCAGGTATCCAGTAGAAAGCGCCTGTTCGGCATCTTTCACTTGTGCTAGGTCTCAGATCCTTGTCGTACAATTAAATAGAGGGAAAGACGACCTTCAAATGCTATCATGGGCAGGCCCGACCTTTCCGAATCTCCACGCATCCCCACCGTTTCTCCTCCTTGGACCCCAGGTTGGTTGTCTGGGACTTTAAGGCGAACTCCCACCCCACCCCACCCCACCCGCAATCCGGATCGAGCCGGCCAGCAGTTCCGGGCACCAGGCGGACTCAGGCTGCAGGCCCGACCTTTCCGAATCTCCACGCATCCCCACCGTTTCTCCTCCTTGGACCCCAGGTTGGTTGTCTGGGACTTTAAGGCGAACTCCCACCCCACCCCACCCGCAATCCGGATCGAGCCGGCCAGCAGTTCCGGGCACCAGGCGGACTCAGGCTCCAGACCTGACCAACCTGGTCCTGTCACTCATCTTCTGACACTTTCCCACTAGCCTTTGGACTCTGAATTCTGGTGATTTGAATAGCGCGCGGCGCGCTTGCGCGCCACGCGATTTCCTTTTTTCAGTTTGTTTTTCTTTGCTCTTGGGGTGTTGCTTATTCAGTCAATTGTAGGCTCACCTGTCCTTAGAGACAGTGAGGACTTTGGGCCATCCAGGGTAGTGGCAACAGTTAATGGTAATTGTGAGCAACAGGTAGGCCAACCATAAGGGAAATCATCAATTTTCTAAGCCTGTACAACTATTAACAATCAGTTAGGAAGAAACATATAGAATACCTAATGACTAAGAACAATCGCAGAGGCTCCAGAAATATGAGCAACCAACAAAAGGCCTCTCCCTCAAGGGAAATCATCAAGCCTACATCACCCACAGTCAATACAATGGACGTCGTGGACATGTCTGATAAGGAATTCAGATTATTTGTAGTGACCAAACTAACTGAGATGGAAGAGAAAAGAGACAAGGAGCTCCAGGAGATGAGGAAGTCCTTCAATGACTTGAAAGAAGAAATGGATACCTTAAACAAGAACCAGATGGAACTTCTAGGAATGAAGAATGTGATACAGGAAATCAAAACCTCCCTTGAAAGTATTAAAAGTAGGTTAGACCAGGCAGAAGATCGAATATCTAACGTAGAAGACAAAACATCTGACCTAGAAAAAAGCATCAAGAAGATTGAGAAAACAACCATGAAAAATGAGGATAATATACGAGGAATACTGGATACTATCAAGCGCCCCAACATCCGGATAATAGGTATTCCAGAAGAGGAAGAAAATAATAAGGGCCTAGATAATTTATTCCATGAGATCCTGGAAGAAAACTTTCCAAATCTAGAAAGGCACTCAAATATCCAGACCCAGGAAATACATAGGACCCCGGGTAGAATCAACCCAAGAAGATCCTCTCCAAGGCACATTATAGCCAGACTGGCAAAAACAACAGACAAAGACAAGATACTAAAGTTGGCAAGAGGGAAACGCCAGGTTACTTACAAAGGTCACCCCATCAGGCTAACATCGGATCTTTCGGCGGAAACAATGCAAGAAAGGAAAGAATGGGGAAGCATAGTAAAAGTGTTGAGTGAAAAACAATTTCAACCAAGAATATTATACCCGGCAAAATTATCTTTCATATGGGAAAAAAAGATAAAAACATTCTCGAATAAACAAAATTTGAAGGAATTTACCAACTCCAGACCAGCTCTTCAAGAGGTTCTGAAGGGAGTATTATACCAGGAAAACTAAAAAATCAGAGACAGTTATACGAGAACAAAGAGCAACCAAGAAAATGGCTCACTTAATGATAGGATCAGGTACGGAAATATCGATAATTACATTGAATGTCAATGGATTAAATTCTCCAGTAAAGAGACATAGACTGGCTGACTGGATAAGAAAACAGAAACCCTCTATCTGTTGCCTACAAGAAACTCACCTTATGGATAAAGACATACATAGACTAAAAGTCAAGGGCTGGAAAAAGATACTCCATGCAAATGGAAATCGAAAAAAGGCTGGAGTAGCGATATTGATCTCAGACAAAATAGATTTCAAGACAAAGACTGTAAGAAGAGACAAAGAAGGGCATTATATAATAGTAAATGGGGTAATCCAGCAAGAAGACATAACCCTTATAAATATCTATGCACCCAACTCAGGTGCGCCTAAATATGTGAAGGAAAGACTGTTGGAGCTAAAAGGAGAGATAGGGAGAAATACTATAATTGTTGGAGATCTCAACACCCCATTATCTCCTATAGACAGGTCTTCTAGACAGAAAATAAATAGAGAGATACAGGACTTAAATGATACTATAAGTGGAATGGGCTTGACAGATATCTATAGAACTTTCCACCCTACATCCACAACATATACATTTTTCTCACTCCGACATGGAACCTTTTCAAAGATAGATCATATATTAGGACACAAATCAAGCCTTTATAGATTCAAAGGCATAGAAACTGTACCCAGCATCTTCTCTGACCATGATGGAATTAAACTCAAGATTAATTTCAAGACACAACCCCGAAAATACATGAACACATGGAAACTGAACAACCTACTTCTGAATGACTTCTTCACTACTGAAGAAATTAAGGCTGAAATAAAAAAATTTATGGAAACTAATGATAATGAGTACACAAGTGTCCAGAATCTATGGGACACAGCAAAAGCAGTCATAAGAGGGAAATTCATAGCAATTAGTGCACATAAGAAAAGGACAGAAAGATGGCAACTAGATAACTTATCATCATGCCTCAGAGAATTGGAAAAACAACAACAAACAAATCCCCAAAATGCCAGGCGAAAAGAAATAATAAAGGTTCGAGCAGAAATAAATGAAATAGAAAATAAACGAACCATACAGAAAATAAATGAAAGCAAAAGCTGGTTCTTTGAAAAGATTAACAAGATCGACACACCATTGGCTAGACTGATTAAGAAGAAGAAAGAAAGAAACCAGATTAATCAAATATGTGATGAAACAGGCAATATTACCACAGACATAGCAGAAATACAAAATATCATTAGAGGATACTATGAGCAACTTTACGCCAACAAACAAGATAACCTGGAGGAGATGGACAAATTCCTGGATGCATATAATCTACCAAGATTGGATCAGGAAGACATAGAGAACCTGAATAGACCTATAACAAGCCAGGAGATTGAATCAGTAATAAATAACCTCCCAACAAAGAAAAGCCCAGGCCCAGATGGCTTCACTTGTGAATTCTACAAAACTTTTAAGGAAGAGTTAACCCCTATCCTACTAAAATTATTTCTAAAGATTCAAAAGGAAGGAAACCTTCCAAATTCATTTTATGAAGCTTCCATCATCCTCATCCCCAAAACAGATAAGGATATGACAAAAAAGGAAAACTACAGACCAATATCATTGATGAATATAGATGCGAAAATTCTCAACAAAATACTCGCAAATCGTATCCAACAACATATAACAAAGATCATTCATCACGATCAGGTAGGCTTTATACCAGAGATGCAAGGATGGTTCAATATACGCAAGACCATAAATGTAATACACCACATTAACAGAAAGAAAGATAAAAACCATATGATCATCTCAATTGATGCGGAGAAAGCATTTGATAAAATACAGCATCCTTTTATGATTAAGACTCTCAGTAAGATTGGTATAGAAGGGTCATTTCTCAACACAATAAAAGCCATCTATGAAAAACCTACAGCTAACATTATACTGAATGGGGAAAAGCTGAAAGCTTTTCCTCTGAAAACAGGTACTAGGCAGGGCTGCCCACTTTCTCCACTGCTCTTTAATATAGTACTGGAAGTCTTAGCTATTGCAATCAGAGAAGAGAACAATATTAAAGGCATTCGAATAGGCAAAGAAGAATTGAAAATATCTTTATTTGCAGATGACATGATGGTATACTTAGAAGACCCAAAGGTATCCATGAAAAAACTGTTTGAAGTAATAAGTGAATACAGTAAAGTGGCAGGATACAAAATCAATATCCAAAAATCTATAGCATTTCTATTTATGAACAACAAGTTGAACGAAGCAGAGCTGAAGAAAGGAATCCCTTTCACCGTAGCCACAAGGTGTATAAGATACCTAGGGATAAACCTAACTAAGAAAGTCAAAGATCTTTATAAAGAAAACTACGAAAATCTTAAAAGAGACATTGAAAGTGACATAAAAAAGTGGAAGGATATCCCATGCTCCTGGATTGGAAGAATTAACATAATCAAAATGGCAATTCTACCCAAATTAATCTACATGTTTAATGCAATTCCAATCGAAATACCAGAGATATTCTTCAGAGATCTAGAAAGGGCAATCATAGAATTTGTCTGGAACCATAAAAGACCTCGTATTGCAAAAGCAATCCTGCGCAAGAAGAGTGGAGTAGGAGGCATATCACTCCCTGATCCCAAGATATACTATAAAGCTGTGGTCATCAAAACAGCATGGTATTGGCATAAAAACAGACATGTGGACCAATGGAAGAGAATAGAGACCCCAGAAATAACCCCCAAAGCTTACAGCCAACTGATCTTTGACAAAGGATATCAGTCAATCCATTGGGAAAAGGAAAACATCTTTAGTAAATGGTGCTGGAAAAACTGGGTATCCACCTGCAGAAAGATGAAACTGAACCCCCATCTTTCACCACTAACAACAGTCAACTCAAAATGGATCAAAGATCTTAACCTAAAACCTCAAACAATAAAACTACTGGTGGAAAATGCTGGGGAAACTCTGGGGGACATTGGAGTAGGCAAAGACTTCTTAAATAAGACTCCCAAGGCACAGGCAATAATCCCTAAAATAGACAAGTGGGACTATATTAGACTAAGAAGTTTCTGCACAGCAAAGGACACAGTAACAAGTGTGAACCGACAACCCTCAGAATGGGAAAATATTTTTGTTAAATATGCCTCAGACAAGGGACTGATAACCAGAATACATAGGGAACTCAAGTGCCTTATGCGAAAAAAAATGATTAACCCAATTAAAAGGTGGGAAAATGAGCTGAACAAAAGTCTCTCTAAGGAAGACATACGAATAGCCAAAAAGCATATGAGGAAATGTTCAACATCCCTCATCATAAGGGAGATGCAGATAAAAACTACAATGAGATACCACCTAACCCCTGTCAGAATGGCAAAGATTAAGAATATAAAAAGTGATAAGTGTTGGCGGGGATGTGGTGAAAAGGGAACCCTCCTACACTGTTGGTGGGAATGTAAACTAGTTCAACCACTGTGGAGAACAATATGGAGGTTCCTCAAAGATCTACAAATAGAACTACCATTCGATCCAGTAATCCCACTTCTGGGTATTTACCCAAAAGACAGGAGAACGCTCAGTCAGAAAAGTGCTTGCACATCAATGTTTATTGCAGCATTATTCACAATTGCCAAGACATGGAACCAACCTAAATGTCCACAAACTGATGAATGGATTGGAAAAGTGTGGTATATATACTCTATGGAATACTACTCAGCCATAAAAAATAACAAGGCCCTGGAATTTGATAGAAAGTGGTCAGATATGGAGGATATATTGCTGAGTGAAGTAAGCCAGGATATGAAAGAAAGATATTGTATGTATCCACTCAATATATACCGACTATCAGCATTCTATGATAGTGAAAAAAAATTGGAGGACATAAAAGCAGTGAAGGTACTTAATGAGAATAGGACAGTGTGGAATGGGGGAAGTGAAGAGAAGAGGATAGAGAAAGATAACAAATGAACAATAGAGAGGCAGGACATTAGTGAGAAACAGATATGGCTTATTAACTGCTGATGTTGACATGTATAGTATTCTCAACTGGATTTGTCTGAGAAGTATTTCATGATGGGCAAAGTATTTGTACAAGCAACATGAGAAATAGCGATGGACTGTCTTAAAAAATAATTAGAATAATAATAATGATTGGGGAAAACATAGAAAAGATATTGAATGTTGAAGCGGGGAGATTAATGTCTCTGTACTGACTGACATGCACGGCATTCCCTTTTGAAAAAGTAATGTAATACAATGTAAAGTTATATGTAATTCAATGTAATATAAAGAAGAATATGATGATAATAAAAAAAAAGAAAAAAAAATGCTATCATGTATGTTCAGTCATTCATCTACTTCACAAAATAATTGTATCAAATATTTGTATGTGCAGCACGGTGGACACAAGATTACCTTCCCTGGCTTTGAGCTGTGCTTCCTACGTCAGTGGGCCACATGCATGAAGGGGCACATGCAATATAGTGTGGCAGTGAAGGCAGGGGAGGTGGTGGCAAGGGTGATGGCAACAGCAGGGGTAGATGTGGTGGTGGTGATGGCGGTGGTGCAGGTGGAGGTGGCCATAATGGTGAAAATGTTGGCAGTGGTAGCATGGGTGGGAGTGGTGGTGGAGAGTGTGGTGTTTTCATGGGCGGCAGTGGTGGTACTGGTGGAGGTGACGTAGTGATGGCAGTAGGCACTTTCTCTACCAGGATATTATGTGCCAGGGTGGGGGATAACCACTTTCCATACCTTTCTTATTTATCCTCCCAACAATCCCAACAGACAAACATTCTTATTTCTGTTTTATAGATGTGGGAACCCAATTTATCCACAGTCTCACGGCTCATAATTAAATGGCAAATCAAGATTCACACTCAGGTCTGTCTTGTTCAAGGTCCCAGCCCTCAACCATCCCGACCTGCCACACGGGCCTGTGCTACAGCAGGTGTATGCTCTGGACAGGGGACCTTGAGTTTTGTCTGGAGAAAGTTGTGGTTAGGTCCCGTCTCCCAGGGGATGTTCTGGTTGAGCTGTGGCTGATGGACAAGGTGGAGGAAGGCGTGCCAACAAAAAGGCAGCATTTCAAGTTTGAGACTTAAGTCTACTTTATAAAAATGACTATTTTTAGTCAGTGAGGAGGTTAGAGAATGCAAACATAGCTTAGCCAACCAGGACAGACTTATTTACAGAGACAGCTGGGGGTCAGCTCTCGTATAATGAGTGAGGTCCCTGGGAAGGCAGAGAGGAGCTGAAGGTGGCCCGAGGCCAACTGTGCTCACATGAAGACCAATCAGAGCATCTATCAAAATGAATGCTGACAAAAGTCCAGAGCTCAAAGTCATAGGAGAGTCTGTGGGGACACCAGCCAAAGCACATAATAATTAAAGTAGGTCCCAGAGAGAAAAGTTGTTTCTGAAAGGTGTATTCCATGATGCATTTGCCGAAGCACTTCCATATTCGTGGATAGAAATTTAGTTACTGTGGCTTCTAACAAACCAGTTCAACCTAATGGCAGAAAGCAATCGTTTATTAGATGCAGAGTCTAAGGGTGGGGATTTGGACAAAGCATGCCAGGAAAAGCTCGACTCTGCTCCATAATGAGGAAGAGCTCAGCTGAAAGACTGAAAGGCTCAGGGCTTAAAACCATCTGAAGGTCCGTTCTCGTATATGTTTGTTGGTTGATGCTGTTTAGGGGCCTCAGTTCCTCTCCACTTGAATGTCTCCATGTGACCCCTGTGTGAGCTAGCTCGGGCTCCTTCACAGCCTGGAGGCTGGCTCCAAGGGCGAGTGCACCAAGATAGGGAGCACTAGGGAGCAACCAGGCGCCGGGTGTGACCTGACCTGGAAGTCAGGCGGCACCACACTGCCCACATTCTGTCTGTCAAGGTCGCTCCAGAGGCCTCCTCAGGTTCCAAAGTCACCTGACGTGAATGAAGGTCAAGATCCTGGAAAGACATGTGAGACTGAAAATATTGCTTGGTTATTTCAGGAGAATCCAATCTGTCACCATGACAAAAAGAGTTTTGAAGTGGCCTCTGCACTGAACTTCATCTGTGAACACACGTTAGTCCTCCCTCTGACTTGGCTTTGCTATGGAGTCATCAGCTCATCCACAGACTGTATTCAGCTGCCACTTTCAGATTCTGTTTAGCCTTCCTGAAAGTCAAGATTCTCGATAATCTTGTGAAATCAGAAGTTCTTAGTGATACTGAGCTGAAATTCCTGCACGTCAACAAACTACTCAGGGCCAGGTGGTGGCACAGCCAGGTTTTGTGGAAAAGGTCCTAGGTTCCTCCTTGAGCGCTCTTGCCCGTGGTCTGGGCCAACTGAGACTGGGAGTAGATTGTGGTATGGGGATTCTCTCAGGGGTGCCTATCTCTCTGTCTCTCTCTCTTATGAAAGAAAAAAAAGGAACAAAGTTTTAAAAATCTGCTATGGTGCCAGTGGGTGGCGTGGTAGTTAAGGCACTGAAATTTCCACATGGCTGACTGTGGTTCAAGTCCTGGACCTGGTGGCTTGCTTTCTCTCTCTCTCCAGTCTTTCTCTGGCAAAACACATGTGAAAAGAATAATCTTAATTAATTAATTATTTAAAAATTTGCTAGAGTACAGTTCCTATGCTGTGAGTTTCCTCACCAAAACCTGTGCTGGAATTTGATACCCAATGTGGCAGTGTTGGGAGGTAGGACCTGTGGGAGGTGTTTGAGAATAGGGCGGATACCACATGAATAGCAACACTGTCTCATGGGAGGGAGGAAGTTCTCACTGATCGTGCTATTGTATTGCGAATTGGTCAACCAATGAATTGATGGTGTATTGGTCACCTCCCTGGACTCCCACATAGCTGTCCCAAGAACCTGATGGCTTGAAACATGCCAATGTGTGTGTGTGCACGCCCAAGATTCCAGGAGGAGAATGAAGAAGGAATTGCAGCATGGCCATCCCCCTTAGGAGATGATTTCTCACTATCTTTCTCACTATCCCTGTCTCTCTCTCTCCAGCAAGTGCACGTACCCTAAAGCAAAAACCTCTTAAAAAAATCACTCAAAATAAAACAGGCATTTCCCATGCTTCTTTAAAAAAAGAAAGAAAGAAATGTAGTTGATGACCAGCTCATTACACAGGAAACGGTAACCATGGCATTTCCTAGAGGAACAGCGATGCAAGCGATATGAGCCTTTGGATGGCATCAGTCCAGTGCAGTGGGGTTGCAAGGTGGGGACTGTGAAGGCAGATAGGAGCAAACCTGAAGAGTAATACACTGGAAGCAAATTCCGATCGAACAGAGACAGGCACAATTCCCTAGGGATGGAGTCAACATCCTTAATGGAGCGCGGCATTTCCTGCGATCATTCTGGTGATCTGCAAAAAGAGAACAACAGAAGCACTTCTCCCTCCCGCTGTCCCAGGAAGCAATCTCTCAGAGATGAACGTGGTTTACAGCATGCTTAAAAGGAACAGATGACAGGTTTGAAGCTGTCACTGTTGTTATTTCTGATTCACTATGTAATTCTGCAATTTATATTTATAATTCGATTTGAGAGACAGGTAGTTTCTATAAAAAACGCTTCCCTGAAAATGCATCCTGTATTCTCCTAGGCCAGGCTACAGCTGATGATAAATGTGATGCCTGCTGCTTTTCCCTTCAAAAGGGCTCCTCACCTGCATTTGCCCAGGCTCTGTGAGCTGCTATCTTGGCATTTAAGAAACAGGTGAGTTAAAAATCAGTTGGCATCAGGATCTGGGGGATGTACCACCTCATCCAAGTTAGAATGGCTATTATAAAAAACAAACAGGGCCTGCTGGTGGTGCGGTGGTTAAGCTGGATCCCATGTAGTCAATTCTGTGGTTCAAGTCCTGGATTCTGTGGCTTGTTAAAACACACCAGGAGCATGTGTGCATGTGTGTCCAAAAAGAGGTTGAAGCGTGATCATTTCCCATGGGAGCTGCTTTCTCTCTCTCCCTCTCTCTCTCTCTCTCTTTTTGTTTCTCTCCTGCAAATTAAAACAAAACCAAACAGGGGCTAGCAGGTAGCGTGGTGGTTAAGGCACTGGACTCCCACATGGCCAACCGCAGTTCAAGCCTTGAACCCAGCAGCTTGAAAATCATGATAGGCATGTGTGCATGTGTTCCCAAAACCCCAAGAGGAGAATGAAAGAGAAGGGACTGCGGCATGGTCATCCCCTCTAGGGGAGTGATTTCTCACTTCCTTTTCTTTGTCTCTCTGTTTCTCTCCCTAGTGAGTGTATGTGCCCTATGGGAAAATAAATAAATAAATAAATAAAATAAAATAAAACACACACGCAACATTAAAAACAACAGAGTTACAGTTCTTTGGAGAAAGGAGAACTCTATTCATTTTTGGTAGGAATGGGAAACAGTATAAAGGTTCCTCAAAAAATTAAAAATAGAACTACCTTATTATACAGTAATCTCATTAATGGGTATGTACCCAAGGGAAAATAAATCTGTGTGTTGAAGAGTTAACTGCACTCCCATGTTTATTGCAGCCCTATTCACAATAGCTAAAATATGTAATCAACCTAAGTGTTCAACAACAGATAAATGGGTAAAAAATGTGGCATATATACATGCGAGGGAGTATTAGTCAGCCATAAAGAAACAGATATAATATGTCATTTCAGGCAAATAGATGAACCTGTAGGAAATAATGCTAAGTAAAATAAATCAGGAACTGAAAGGCATACTGTATGTCCTCGTTCATGGAATCTTAAAGATTCAGTTGTATAAAAAAAAAAAAGAGGGGGAGCAGGCAGCATGGTAAAGGCACTAGACTCCCACATGGCCCACAATGGTTTGAATCCTGGACCCAGCACCCAGTAGCTTGAAACTCATGCCAGGCATGTATGCATGCACACCCAGAATCCCAGGAGGAAAATGGAGGAAAAGAAATTGTAGCATGGCCATCCTCCCAGCGGGTGATTTCTCACTTTCCTGCTCACTGTCTCTCTGGCAAGCACATGTACCTCATGGCAAAAAATAAATAAATAAATAAAACGGAGAGTTATAATGGTGTGTACCAGAGTCTGGAAAAGGGGAGGAGATGGGAGAATAACCAGAACTTGCCTAACAGACACAGGAGTGCAGGTGGATGAGGGAAATGAGTCCTAGGCACTATAACAGAGTTATGACAGTTGGTGACAATTTGACGAACACATTAGACAGAAGAGTGCACAACACAAGGTAATGATAAATGCCGAGAATGTCAGATATGTTTATTGTCCCAATTTGCTCATTACACAATATACATACATTTTTGAAAACTGACACTGCCCCCCATAAGTGTATACAACTATTATATGTAAAACAAAAATTATAACTAAAATGCAAATAGAGAACCAGGTAGAGCCCCACCATGGTGATGCAAGTGGTGGGATGCTTCTTCTTTTTTTTGGAGAGATTTTCACTATAGGGCGCGTGCGCTCGCCAGACAGAGAGAGAGACATAGAGACAGAAAGCGAAAAATCACCCCCTGGGGGGATGGTCACTCCGCAATCCCTTCTCCTCCATTCTCCTCTTGGGATCTTGGGCACGCATGCACACGTGCCCGGCGTGAGTTTTAAGCCACCGGGTCCGGGACGCGAACCGCGGTCGACTACGTGGGAGTCCAGCGACATAGCCATTACGCTAACTGCTGGTTCCCCAGTGGTGGGATGCTTCTGTATGAGACTGAGCTTCATATGATGTCATGGTCTATGTTGGTCCAGTGATGAAACTCATGACATGCAGACAAAGGGGCCAGCAGGTGGCAGAGTGATTAAGGCACTGGACTTCCACATGGCCAACTGCTGTTCAAGCCTTGGACTCAGCATCTTGAAAATCATGCTGAGCAGGTGTGCATATGTGCTTAAAATCCCAAGAGGAGAATTGAGGAGAAGGGATTGTAGTGTGGCCATCTGCTGGGGGGGGGGGGGTTCCTCTCTTTCTCTCTCTCTCTCTCTCTCTCTTTCTTTCTCTCTCTCTGGTGAGTGCATGTGCCCTATGCAAATTCAAGTGAATAAATAAATAAAAACCTTAAAAAACCTCAATCATTTTTTTTAATGTAGACAAAGAAACTAGTTTTGTTTTTGTTTTTGTTTTTTTTAATCCGTTCCTCCATACACTTGATTTCTTACAAGTGAGACTTTCATGATGACCAGAATGTGGAACAGTCCACGGGCATAGCCTTTGGCAGGACCTGAGATGTAACTGGTACTAAGGGATCAATCCATGTGCTTTGCAAATCAGCTGGAGAGGGAAGGGTTAAATTTCTTTGTTGAAAATTAAGGGACTGAATCCAGATGGGTATGCAAGGGAAGATAATCTTCAAAGGAGCGCCAAGTCTGCATTTACAGAGCACGGGAAGCAGAGGAAGAAGGAAGGGAACAGATCTTGGCCAATCCTCGCTTGTGCTGACCACTGGCTATGGATGACCATTGTCCCATTATTACCTCCTTGTCCTACATGTGGCACAGCCACAGTGCCTGGTCCGGGGTCACCCAGCTGTGCCCCTAAGGAGCAGAGACTTATCTGAGCCAGTGCTCTCCCCACTTGGTCACAGTACCAACAAGCTCCGGTACCACGAGTGAAAGTTCTGCTGTGCTATTGGCTTAAATTCCAGCACTAACTCGTCACCTTTAAAAATGTGGCCTACTTTGAGAAAAGCAAATTGAGTTTAATGGAGAGCCCAGGTAAGGAAAGTGATCAGATTCTGGGGCGGTCGAGTTATTTTTGCATCTCTCCAAGTATAGTCTCATAATCACATCCATTCTACTGCCTCTCAGGCCCTATTTTTCTGAACTGAGAGAATTAGAAAGGAGAGGTATTTCCATGGAACATTATCTCCACATGAACTCTGATTGTTATTAATCTCCCTTCCTGCTTTAGCAATGGGAAACTGACAGCTCCTTTTTCTTTCTAAGGACTAGAGTAGATGAAAGAGGGAGTTTAAAGGCTGCCCCAGCTTTTGCAGGACACATGCTTTTCTCTCTTTTGCTAGACAAGAAACCCCAGGACAGACCCTGTCATGGTGGCACAAACAGTAGGGCACCACTGCATGATGCCAGAACCAAATGGGAGGTCTGGGTTTGGCTCCTGGACCAACCCTAACACACCACACCTGCTAGCATGCCTGCGATCCTGGCGGGCTGAAAGACGGGGGTGGGAAGAGGGCGCTGCTGTAGACCCTGCCAAAGGTACCTCTGTCTCCCTCTCTTTCTCTCTTGCTCGTAAACAAATAGACAAACTGAAAGGAAGTAAGGGAGGGAGGGAGGAAGGTACGTAACTTAGACAGTTGGGGTTGGGTTAGCAAATGAAGGAAAAGGAATAGTTTAAGGGTAAGAAGCAAGGAGAGTGTGGGACTATTTTAAAAAATACAAACACATCTACATAAGGGTCTGAGTTAAAGGGTAGTTATTATTAGTTCTGTTTGTTTTTGGTATAAGGTACATGTGCTTGATAGAGACAGAGACAGAGAGACGGGTCGTGAGAAATCTCCCCCGGGTGCGATGGCCACGTAACCCCTTCTCCTCCATTCTCCTCTCTGGATTTTGGGCACATGCATCTGCAATCCTAACCCTAACCCAAGTCACTGGGTCCAGGACTTGAACTGCACAGTTGGCCATGTGAAATCCAGTGCCTTAACCTCCATGCCACCTGCTGGCCCAGTTATTATTATTTTGAATAACAAAAGTTGAGGAAGTAGGGAGTGGACAGGCTTGGAATGAGCCACAGAGGGCCACGTTGACCTCCATAGAGCTGCCTCTGTAGAGCAGAATCCTCGGAGTCAGGATCTTCAGGACTGAAAGGGTGTCAAGGCTTGATTCTCCCCCTCCCCAGCATGCGGCACTTGGGCCCCCTCTTCCAGTGACCCCAGCCTCCACTCTCACTCATTGCTACCATGGGAGACTGCCTCCCGCATCTCTAGGTGTCTGCCCCAGGGAGTCCTCCTTCCCTGTGCTAAAACCTTAGCCAAGGCCCAGACTTGCCAAGGCTAGACCCTGTCCCTACAATAGCCCCAGACAGGTGGATGCAGGCATCTGCCCCCACCTAGCCAACCTGACTCTTCTCTGAAATAAACATGGGGTTCCTTCAACAGTTCCCCACATGGTGAGTTTCTAAGTCCATTCTCTGTTCTTATACTTTCTGTTTTCCTCCGAGCATTTCTTTACACTTTGACACCCTGTCCCCATCCTCCTCTGTGCCAGTGTGCACTCCTTTGGGCACTGGGATATATATAGCAGAGATGAACATGGTACCTTGTTGACATGAGATGTGGGAGAAGGTTGGACGGGGTAAGGAGATAACTAAGGTTTATGAATTATTCATGGTGTACTAGAATTATCCAAAGAGTTCTGCACATGTTATGTCTTATTCTTACAAAAAATGGGATCAACAGTTTCCATTTTACAGATCAGGAAACTAGGGGGGCAGCGAGATGAAATGACTAGACTAAGGTCAAGTATGTGATGATGCTCTGATTCATACCCACCTGTGCCCCACCCCAGGCAGGCAGGCAGCCATGTCAGAAGACTGGCACTGCCTGCGCGCGCCGCCCGGCCGGCCGGAGGGCGGGCCGCGGGGCCGGCGGCTACGCTCCGCGTACCGTGGCGCGGGAGCGGGGCGCCGGACACGGGGGCTCCACTTCGCGGGGCGGGACGTGGGGGCATGCACCGGCGGGTGGGCGCGGAGCGCCGCTCCGCGTGCTAGGGCGCGGGGGCGGGGCGCCGGGCGCGAGGGTTCAGCTCTGCGAGCCGGGGCGCGGAGATGGGGCGCGGGGGGCTCTACTCCGCATGCCCTGTCCGGAGGACCGGCCCAACCGGGGCCCTGCCCCACGTGCCGTGGCCGGGGTCTGACCCGTGTGCCGTGGCCGGGGTCTGCCCTGCGTGCCGTGGCCGGGGTCTGCTCCGTGTGCCTTGGCCGGAGAGCCAGCCCAGCCGGGGCTCTGCTCTGTGCGCTGTGGCTGGGGTTCTGAGCCTCGTGCCCTGGCCGAGGAGCCCGCCCGGTCGGGGCTCTGCCCCATTTGCCGTGGCCGGAGTCTGCCCCGCGTGCTGTGGCCGGGGTTTGCCCCGCGTGCCGTGGCCGGGTCTCTGCTCCACGTGCCGTGGCCTGGATCTGCTCCGCGTACCTTGGCCGGAGAACCAGCCCAGCCGGGGCTCTGCTCTGTGTGCTGCAGCTGGGGTCCTACTCCGCGCGACCTGACCGGAGAACCGGCCCGGCCGGGGCTCTGCTCCACGTGCCGTGGCCGGGGATCAGCCCCGCGTGCCGTGGCCGGGGTCTGCCCAGCGTGCTGTGGCCGAGGCTCTGCTCCGCGTGCCTTGGCCGGAGGGCCGACCAGGCCGGGGCTCTGTCCTGCGACTGGGGCTTTGCTCTGCGTGCCTTGGCCGGAGAGCCGGCCTGGCCGGGGCTCTGCCCCCGCGTGCCGTGCCCCCGCGTGCCGTGGCCGGAGTCTGCCCCCACGCGCTGTGGCCGGGGTCTGCCCCCGTGCGCCGTAGCCGGGGTCTGTCCCGCGCGCCATGGCCGGGGTCTGTCCCGCGCGCCGTGGCCAGGGTTCTGCCCCCGCGCGCCGGGCCCGGGGCTCTGCCCTGCGCGCCGTGGCCGGGGCCTGCCCCGCGCACCGTGGCCGGGGGTCTACCCCGCGTGCCGTGGCCGGGGTCGGCCCCCGCGTGCCATGGCCGGGGCTCTACCCCCGCGTGCCGTGGCCGGGGGCTCTGCCCCGCGTGCTGTGGCCGGGGTCTGCCCTGCGTGCTGTGGCCGGGGCTCTGCTCCGCGTGCCTTGGCCGGAGGGCCAGCCAGGCCAGGGCTCTGCCCAGCGGCTGGGGCTCCGCTCTGCGTGCCTTGGCTGGAGAGCCAGCCCAGCCGGGGCTCTGCCCCCACGTGCCGTGGCCAGGGTCTGCCCCGCGTGCCGTGGCCGGGGCTCTGCCCCCGTGTGCCGTGGCCAGGGTTCAGCCCCGCGTGCTGTGGCCGGGGTCTACCCCACGTGCCGTGGCTGGGGTCTGCCTCCGCGCGCCGTGGCCGTGGCTCTGCCCCCACGCGCCATAGCCGCGGCTCTGCCCCGCGTGCCAGGGCCCGGACGGCCCAGCCCCCACTGCCTCTCCGGCGCTGAGTATGTCTCGTGCCCAGCGCTGCAGCGGGCGGGCACCGCGGACCGACCAAGGTCACTGTCCTTCCTTTCTCTGGCTGGGCGGGCGAGGGGGGGGGGCACTGGATCCAGCGAGTATTCATGCGCTCGGGGCCCGCATGGGGCCGCCGGGCCTGCGTGTGGTCCCGGGCCTGCGAATGGCCGCCGGGCCGGGCATGGCTGCTGGGCCTACATGTGGCCCCCAGGCTTGTGCATGGCCGCTGGGTCTGCACCCCCGCGTGGCCACCGGCCGCGGGCGGCGGGCTGAGACCGAGCACAGGGATCAAGAACTTACAGCTATGGGCAGCAGAGGGAGTATTTGGCTGTCTTGGACCAATTGAGAGGTGTATTGTGTGGGAGGAATTTCTCTGCCTATGGTCAGTGAGAAGATGATGGTTACCAGCTCTGCATTACCTCAGGGAAAAACTAGAACTACTCCACCATTCTTAAGGAATCCAGACACCCGAGGATGATTCACGCTGCAGATCCCCACAGTGCCATTCCAGGTGACTGTGGGATGACTGCTGTGCCACATCAGCTGATAGCCGTCTCAGCTTTCCAGAGCCGCGTCCCTGAAACTGGGTTCCATGGAGACTCACATACATTTACGGGGCTGCATGAGACCCACCCTTGGTCCAGCCCTGAGTGAAGTCTACGTTCCCTATTGCTGGGAACTTTATGAACTGAAAATTAGAAGAAAAAAGAAAAAAACAAAAAGGAACTGTATCTCTCAGCAAAAAAATCATCATAGACAATTCACACTTACTTGCAGAATCATCTGAGTGGGTTTTGAATGTTCACAACATAATGTCAACTGTTGAAGATGGTGAATATGTTTATACCTATTTGGTTAATACACACTGTATATACATGCTTCTACAGACCATTCTGTACCCATTCCGTACAAATGTAATGATTGTATGCAAATTAAAAAAAAAAAAAGAAGGAAGGAAGGAAGGAAGGAAGGAAGGAAGGAAGGAAGGAAGGAAGAAAGAAATAATGAAAGAAAGAGGGAGGGAGGGAGGGAGGGGAGGAAAAACAGAAAAGTTTGCTTAGTGGACAAAAAATGAGAAGTTATTGGCTGATGATAATGTATACAGTAATATCTTTGTCTTGACTGACATGCATAGTATTTGTGTTGGAAAAAGAAATATATACTGTAAAAGACATGTGAAAAAAAAATAATAAAATAAAGAAAAAAAAAAAAGAAGACTGGCACTGTGTCCCAAACATCTTTTTTTTTTTAACCATTATTGATTTATTTAATTTTAATTATTATTATTATTATTTTATCAAAGAGAGAGAGAGAGGGAAAGTGAGAAAGCTATCCACCAGGTCCAAGATTTAAGCCGTGGTTGGCCATGTGGGAGTCCAGGGCCTTAGCCACCAAGCCACTTGCCAGCCCATGTCCCAAACATCTTTGAATCCCCTTGTTAGGTGCTCCATTTTAAAACACATTTTTATATCTGTCCTCTAAAAGTACTAACTCGCTATTACAAGGAAACTACAGGGTTTTTTTATTTGTTTTTTAAGAATCATCTATTTAATTTTATTAATTATTATTGTTATTATTTTAATTTGCAATAAGGCATGTGCGCTCACCAGAGACAGAGAGAGAGAGAGAAAGCAAGCTGCCAGGTCCAGGACTCGAACCTCAGCCATGTGGGAGTCCAGTGCCTTAACCACCACACTACCTGCTGGTCCCAGAAATTACATTCTAAATGTATTTCCTCCTCTCTCTCTCTCCTCTCCCTCCCCTGCTTCAAACCCACAAATTTTTCCACATGAGTAATCTTTTCTTTTTCCTGGTATGCTGTGGCCTTGATGCTCTCAGGCTTCTGACAACTATTAAATAATTATATTCAGTTTTCATGTCTTTTATGAGCTTTTTCCAGTGACCCAGCCCAGGAGATAATGGGAGGATGGATGTAATCTTGTTCATCTGGAGCTGATGGATGCGTCTGCCAGCCTCTGGTAATTTTCAAGTGCAAGAAAATGAAAATCAAGGGAAACATTTTTTTCCCTCTGATTTAGATGGCCTCATATAACCCTGTTTTCCTCAGCCAGCACAAAGTCCGAAGCTGCATAATCACTGCCAGGCTGCTCTGGACCTGAGCTCCTTTGCAGCTGGTGACAAGCAAGTCAGAGTAAGCCCAAGCTGCTTCTTCCTCATCACATGCCTCATCTCACCACCCACTTGAGTCTTGCTCAATGAAAACATAGTAAAATGTATCAACTCTTACTGTCACTTTCTTCTTGAGGTTCTTACACTTGACTTTATGTAAAGAACATCACCAGAGAGAAACAGAGAGACAGAGAAGGAACACCCCGCTCCCATGGGGCATGGTCACACCGTCATCCCTTCTCCTCCATTTCTCCGCCCTGTCAGGATGTGGGGCACATATACACATGTGCTGGGCATATTCTGCAAGTCGCTGGGCTGGAATTAGAACTACATGGTTGACCATGTGGGATCGGGTTCCCTTAACCAGTAGGCCATGGTTCTGTCCCCTAAAAAACATTTTCTGGGGCCAGCAGGTGGCATGGTGGTTGGGGTGCTGGACTCCCACATGGCTGACCACGGTTTGAGTCCTGGTCCTAGTGGCTTGCTTTCTCACCTTCTCTGCCTCTCTCTCCATCTCTTTTTGGTGAACACTCATATCTTATAGTAAATTTAAAAATAACAATAAGTAAAATTAATTAAGTATATATAGAAAAATAAAAACAGTTTCTACATCAAATGCCAGCACTTTTTTTTTTTTTTTTTTTTTTGGCAACTCTATGAACTTTCCTTTTTCCCCTAAATTGAGAATTTTCTTCTGCCAGGACAGAGAAGAAAGGCAGGAAGTGAGCAGGAAGGAGAAAGAGATGACTAACATTTGCTGAGTGACTGGGCTTTTTACATGCACAGTCTCATTTAGATCCCCACAGAAATGAATGTTTCCAGGGTATACACAAACAAAGAAATGGCAGCATTGCCCAAAGACATGGCGCTAGTAAAAGGCAGAGACGGGCAGATGAGGGGTTTCTGTTTTGGAGGTGAACTTGGGGTGCTTGTGGGCCATAAGTGAAGTTGCTCAGCAGATAGTTGGAAATGAAGAGCGGGAACTTGGCTTGGCTATTAACCTGCACTGGAGCTATGGTTATGGAAATTATTGGCATAAAGGTTGTACCATTGCTTTCTGAAAGAACTTAAGTCAAGTAGAGCAAGCTTTTTCCCATTTCCATCCAGCCTCCACAAGTTGTAGAATTTTCAAAACCCAAGGGATTATGACTTCATTATTCTTTTCTATGTAAGCCCTTCCTGCTTGTTGACCTTAGCTGCCTTCTCACCTCTTAAGATTTTGAGCATAAGTGGGGCCGGCAGGTGGCATGGTAGTTGAGGCGCTGGAGACTCCCACATGGCCAACCATAGTTTGAGTTCTGGAACTGGTGACTTGCTTTCTCACTTTCCCTCACTCTCTTTCTGTCTCTCTGGGTCTTTCTCTGGTCAAATTAAAATAAATGAATGAATAAATAAATTAAATAAAAAATTCTTAAAAAAGAAGATTTCAAGCATAAAAAGTGGAATAGCGTATTATTATATATACTGTTATCACATCTTTTATGAACTTTTTCCAGTGATCCAGCTTAAGAGACAGTGAGAAGATGGGTATAATTGTGGCTGCCCAGGCCAATAGATGTGTCTGCCAGCCTTTGGTGATTTTCAAGTAGAGAAGACTAGGAAATGGAAAAAGAAGATGAAAGGACCATGGGAGACTCTCACAGGAGGTGTCCACACAGGACATCCTCAAGAACTGAGGCAGCGCGTCCTCCCTTGTTTGTACCATGCAAGGGAACAATGAGGTAGCAGCAGTTGGGGTGTGGTGTCCAGAACTCCTCCATGACCCTGTCCAGCCAGCACTCAGATTAACTTTGGAGGAACTGCCTAAGCTTCTTCCATGGAGCCCTGTTCAAATCCCCTTCGACTTTAGTATACCATTGTCCCTGGTGGGAGGATGGGAACAGAAAAACATAAACAAAAGAAAGAAAATGAACACTCATTTGTCAAGTGATTGCTTGTATAAACCATTGTAAATTGACAGCAGTAGTGTACAGTCCCTCTAAACAACCAAAGGCCCTGATTTGTAGTGTTCACTAATTTCCATAATGTCAATTCTCCCTCCCAGGATGATAAATGGTCTGTGTGCCCTCCCTCCCGAGTTTATATGTTGAAACGTCATGGACAGTGTGATAATATTAAGAAGTGGGACCTTTAGGAGATTGTTAGCACTCTTGTAAAGGAAGTGTGAAGGAGCTCTTCACTGCTTCTACCATGTAAGGACACAGCCAGAGGTGCCATCTTTGAAGCAGAGGGTCCTCAGCAGACACTAAATCTAATGTCACCTTTCAAGCCTCTAGAACTGTGAGCAATAAGTTCCTATTGTAGATTAGCCACCCAGTTTATTGTAGTTTGTTATAGAAGCCTGAATGAACTAATACAGATGAATTCAAGTTAATTATGATTTAATATCTACAAAATTCTTGAATGTTTACTAACTGGCCCTGTGAGAGATACTAGATGGTTTCAGAACACCATTGTAGTCTTGCACAAAGCCATTAAAAAAGGATGAGTTAGAACCATACAAGTTATTTTGGAACTATTTCTACAAAATTTTGTTGAGTAAGAACAGTCAGAGAATTATGTCACACCATATTTGTAAAGCGTGTGTGTGTGTGTGCGCGTGCGCGTGATTATATTAGCATAGAACAAAACATGGAGGAAACATGTTAGGTTATTAGCATGGGCTAACTGGTCAGTGTTAATGCAGGAGGAGTAGGGAATGAGACAAAAGGGAGAACCTAAAACCAGAAAAAGAAAAACACTGGATGTCTCGATCTGTTCGAGTGGCTATAACCAAATTACATAAACTGGGTAGTTTATAAACAACAGGAATGTATTTCCCACAGGTTTGGAGGCTGGGAAATCTAAGATCAAGGCACCTGCAGACTCTGTCTGGTGAGGGCCCTCTTCACAGAAGGCCCACTTTCTACTGTGTCTTCTCATGGCAGAAGAGGAAAGGCAGCTCTGCAGTGTCTCTTTAGTAAGAGCGCTAATCTTGGGGCCAGCAGGTGGCATGGTGGTTAAGGTCTGGATTCCCACACGACCTACTGTGATTTGAGTCTGAGATCTGGCAGCTTGCATTCTGTCTCTTTGGTGAGTGCACATGCCCTATAACAAATTTTAAAATGCTACTAATAATAATACATTTTTTAAAAAGAGCACTAATCTCATTCATGAGGCTCTGCCCTTGTGATCTAATCACCTCCCAAAGGACTCACCTCCAAATGGCCTCCTATTGGGGATTAGGTTTCAACATACAATGTCAGTAGGTATACAAATACTCAGACCATAATACTGGCTCAGTAAAAAACAAAAAACAAAAAGAAAACAAATTAATACATGCATAATACATGAGAAATAATTATACTTATTTTATGTGGGATTAAATACATGTATCAAAAACTTAAATATCAGTTGCAAAGTGAGGCAAAAGCAATATAAATATGGTCAATATGTATCAACTGACATTAAGCGAGACTCTCATACAACAATTGTTAAAGAAAAGGAAGAAACAATGCATGGATAAAATAATGTATTAAATTTTAGAAAAATCTCATTAGGGACAAACATGTGCTCTTTGGGAAACAAGGGAAATGTGAACGGGACAATATGAAAGGGGCAAGCCTGTTATCTAATGGAAGCTGACCTTGTATTCATAGTGGATCATCATGCAGGAGGGGGATCTCCACAGAGATGGTTACTCTCTTGAAAAAAGAGTAAGACAGATCCTGAATTTCTCTGCCCCCAGAGTATCCGAAGATTCAACCCTGGGACATAGAAGAGAGGTCTTACCACCTACTCTGTCCCAAATGTATCAGGAAATAATTTTATTATGAACACTTCTAAATGGACCATAGCATCATTTAAAATGCATTTGTAAATATGAAAGATCAGTCTGCAGAGTCACAGAATCACTAAATTCAAGAGCTGAGCTTTTGGAATGAATCACTTGCATTCCTTAGTTAAAGTGTGAGCGTAGAAAAATTGAATTAACTAAGAAAGGAAATGCCCTGGAAAATAGAACGAAATGACAGAGACCAAAATATGAGAATAAAAAAAAGACAGAGGGTTAGTCTACCAGCCAAATGGATTCTGCACAGAGAGAACAGAAGACATGGAGAGGAGACATTATCAAAGAAATGAGAATTTTCCCAGAACTGTAGCTCACGAGTCTTCAAAGGGCTTGCTGAGAATCAAACAGAATAAATAGTAAAAGACTCACAGCTAGGTACATCATTGTGAAATTACAGAAAGGAGAGAAAAAGAGAAGATCCCAGATGATTGCAGAGAATGAAAAAACAGCAACGACAAAAACTAGGACCTATACATGAGGTCTTCAGGAAGTTTTTAGGCATGGGGGGCCAGAAAATGGTGCAGCAGTAAAACACAACACTCCGCAAGGCTGACCCACATTAGGAGGTTCCTGGATCCCCTCCGGAAACCGCTCTGAGGACACCAGGCATATGCACACCCCTGTTCTAGTGGCTAGCTGAGGATGGAGCAGATCATGGCATCCGGACCCTTTGGGAGTGCTGTCTCTCTTCATCTCTCTCACTCAGGGAAGAGATAAATACACTTTAAAAAGGTGATGATGGGGCCAGCAGGTGGTGTGGTAGTTAAGGTGCTGGATTCCCTCATGACTGACTACAGTTTTTCTTAGGAAGTTATTTCAGGACATACTCCAGGAAAAGAAAGGAGCAAGTTAAGAGGAAGAAAACATGGGACACTGAAATAGGAGAGTCTATGTAAGAGAGCATCGAAGGCAGTTTCAGAGTGACAGTCACCCCGGCCACTGCTCTCAGTGGAAGTTCTGAAAAGAGAGGAACTGACTGTGGCTCTCCTACAGCGAAACAACATTTTTTTTTTTTTTTTTTTTTAAGATTTTTGCTATAGAGTGCATGTGCTCTCCAGAGTGACAGAGAGATAGAAAAAGAGAAATCACCTCACAGGAGGGATGGCCGTGCTGAAATCCCTTCTCCTCTATTCTCCTCTCAGGTTTTGCACACTCATGCACACACGTCTGGCGTGAGTTTTAAGCCACCGGATCTGGGACTCAAACCACAGTTGACTACGTGGGAGACCAGCGATGTAACCATTATGCCATCTGCCAGTTCCTATGCAACAATTTTTAAAAATGAAGATAAATGAAGAAATCAGAAGAAAAGAAACTTAGAAATTATAAGATTAAATAAAAGCCTTCTGAGAAAGGAATCATGATACTGGTATTTAAAATTCTTTCATCTGTACTGTCTTTTCTCCTTTATTGCCAGAGGGCACATGTGCTCACCAGAGAGTCAGGGAGATAGAGAGAGACAGCGAAGGAGAAGAAGAAAGCACCTCCCAATGGAATATTGTCTCCATTTCTCTAGTAAAACATGGATGCATGCACATGCACCCCACTTTTTTTTTCTAAGACCTGGCTCTCTTAACCACTAGACCATGGAACGGGCCCATCTATAAAATCTTATGTAATCAGTTTATCTTTTTTTTTCTTTTATGATTTTTTTTCTTTTTGTTGTTTGTTTGCCATAAACCATGTGTCTCTTGCTGGAGAGAGAATTGTATTAAACATACATTTACCTATATTTCTCTCTAGTGTATGTATATACTCTTTCAAAATTTTAAACCATGTGAAATTTATCCTGGTGAACTTGTGCAGTTGTTGCGGGGGAGCAGCCCTGTGCTAGCAGCACTCGTGACCTCACATGCATCTGTGTGAGCCACAAGGCAAGACTTGAACCGCCACTTACCGAGACTTGGAGAATGCCTTGTGATCCTCCCGGAACATGAGAACACAGGGTGCTTGGAAGGAGCGGCTGCAGGGGCATTTCGTAACTTGCCCTGGTTCTGAAGAGGTGGGAGGCCCTCTGCCTGGCTGCACTTTGGGGACTGTCAGAAGCTCTGAAACTTAGCTGTAGTACAGCCTGGGTGCTGCCTCGGGGTGTCCAGTCATCAGTGTTACTATTCCCCAGTCCCTCCGTTTCAAGGCTGTGCTGCACCAGGGCCACGGGGGAGCGGCATCTTTGACTACTTGCTTCACTGTCTTTGTGAGCCCTGAGCTATCTGAATCTGAAAAGGGCTTGTTTCTTTACTGGCTCAATCAAGCCTCTTCTCATCATGTACTTGACAAGAACAATGTAATATTTTCTACCAAATGGTTAGTAGATTTTCCTGACAACACTTACTGAATAGTTCATTCTTTTCCCCACTGATTTTCAATTTTCTATTGAAAACTTTTTCTTATCTATGAAATTATTTTGCACTTGCGTTTTTTATCTCAAACTTTTAATTATATTTTCATTTTTTCCCCCTCCTCTATTCAGGGCCAGAACCTGACTAATTGTCCATGTTTATATGCCGTTTTTAAATTGGTAAGGAAAACCCCTGAGTTACTCTTGCTTGCCAGATATTTTCTTATTCTTTTTTTTTTGGGGGGGGGTGCAAATAGTTTTTAATGTTTTGGGTTGTTATTTATTTTATTTTACAAACACACTGGAGAATCATGCGATGCTGCCAGCATTAGATGCAATCCTGGACCACAAGTCTGCACACTCCTTTGCCACTGGTCCCGTGATGGCAGAACCTTTGGTTTCACCTTTATTGTTCTCTATGACCCCTGCATTATCTTCAAAATAAAGAAATACGCCATCTTTTCTCCGGTATGATTTTCATTGTCAAATTACCACTGCTGGATGCACTTCTTGACCATGGCCATCACCATGTCACCCACGCCAGCAGCAGGAAGCCTGTTCAGCTGTCCCTTGATCCCTTTCACAGAGATGATATACAGATTTTTGGCTCTTGTGTTGTCAGCACAGTTGATCACAGCGCCTAATGGAAGACCCAGGGAAATCCGGAACTTTGCCCCGGAGGACCCACCACGTCCTCCCTTCGACATCTTGAATGCTGGGAAAAGACAGAAAGGCGATATTTTCTTATTCTTACGAATTTATTCTAATGGAAAGGTTGAAAACAATTTGATCAAAATGTCAATTTCAAAAAACTCCAACCTAGTCAGATGTCATAATTTCCTTTTTCCTTTTTCCTTTTTTCTTTTTTTTTTTTAGGTTTTTGCCGTAGGATACGTGAGCTTGCCAGAAAGACAGAGAGAGGGAACGTGAAAAATTACCTCTTAGGAGAGATGGCCACACTGCAATCCCTTCTCTTCTTGAGATTTTGGACACACATGGACATATACCTGGAGTGAGTTTCAGGTCATCAGGTCTAAAACTTGAACCACAGTTGGCCATGTGGGAATTCAGCACCTTAAGCACCATGCCACCTACTGGCCCCTCATAATATTTTGGGTGGATAACTGATTTTTTTGTTGTTGTTGTTTGTTTTGTTTTGTCTTGCAGAGAAAGAAAGTGAGAACACTCCCTCAACCCCCCATTGGGCATGGTCACATCGCAATCCCTTCTCCTTTGTTTTCTCCCCCCTTTCAGGATTTTGGGCACACACACTCACACGCACTTGGCATGTTGTTTCAAGCCACAGGGTCTGGGACTTGAACCACACAGCAGGCCATGTGGCACCCATCTGCCTTAACTACCAGACTGTGGGCTGGCCTGAGAACTGATTTCTTTACATTGGGTCCTCCTCTCCAGGAACAGGTATTCCTCCACATTTATGAAAGTCATTTTAATTACTTATAATAGAGTATGAGAGTTTTCTTCCAGAAGGTCCTACACATTTAGTGTTAAGTTTATGACTATATATTTTGCATTTTCTATAGCTATGGGATCATTTTTGTGTTACATTTTCTAAGCAGTGATTGTTCATTGAAGGGCTTAAACAGAGAAGTGGCATGGGCAAGTCTTTCAGGAATGGTGGGGTGGAGTGGCCTTGGGAAGCAGGGAACCTGGTTAGAAATCATGGGGTCTGGTGTCTGTAGGACCCACAGCCACAAGGGAACCTGCTCTGATGCTCCACGAGCATTATCACTTCTGTTATTCCAGTTGTCGCCCCATCATCGTCATTTTTTTCCTCCCTGTGGTGTCTTTGAAGTAAACTCTTCAAGAGAGTGACTCAACTCCCACGCACTTTCTGGAAATAGGCCTCTGAGGCCAAAGTTTGACTTTCAAGGTGGGGCTGTTGGGGAGATCTTACGATGACATTAGAACCCTCCTTCCTGAAAACGTCAGAACACCCTTTCATCTTCCAATCCTCCCCACTTCCTCAGGCTCTAGCACATACAGAGATGACTGAGCTCCCAGGAAGCTGTTTCCAATTAGTCTAGGACCTGTAGGAACCATTTCTCTGCCTCTTTCTCCAAAAGGAGGCTGTTTGAAATAATGATGAGATGAAAAGATCACCCTGGAGAAGAAACCTGGCAGGTCCCTTTCTCAGGAGTGTGAACACAACAGATTTCATTCTCCTCTTCTCCTTTCCCAAAATGCCTTTGACAAACCAGGCCAGGTAAAAACAGGACACTTTTTAAAAAATGAACATGAAAACTCCTTACAGCTTCCATATAAGAGATTTCAGGAGCTCGGAAGTACGTGGTAGGGGAAGCGCTGTGGGAATATGGTTTAGGAAAGGTGTTACTGACCTGTCCCTAACTGCAACGGCACCAATGAAATGACGTGTAGCATTTACTGGAAGACGACCAAAGGTAGACCCCTTTCCTTTGGAATTCCGATTGTAGCATAGAGAAGACAGAATCTGGGCCCATATTCCATCTTTCAGAAACTCTAACCATCTTCTCTCCCTTTCACTTGCTTCACCGGCCCTTCCTAGGATTTCTATCTTGCTTGCCAGATAGAAATTTCTAAGGTATCCTAAAGCCAGGACAAGCCCCACCCCTGCCCCCTGGGTGCCATGCTTTCAGTATCTAGCAGGAAACTGCCCCAGCAGAACACCCCAGGCCTCCGCTCCCTGGGTTGCAGCTTTTCTACCTGTGTCTGGGTGGGAGCCAGCACCCAGGCCTGGGCCAGGAGTGGGCGCTCAAGACCCATCAGGAAGCCAAGGCTCCAAGCCTCCAGCACACACTCTGCTGCCCCATCAGATTTCATCCAAAAACACACATTTGAAGATAAAATTATTAGCAATACAGCAGGGCTGAGCATTTGGCCTTCAGGGTGAAGCCCTGAAACCTCTCTTCCAGAGAAGGCAGGAACATGAATGGATGACCTCCAGTTCTGTAGTACGGAAACCAAGCCTTGCAGAGAAAGTGGATCAGGTGACGACAGGGAAATTGATAAAGAGCTGGACAGAGGAAGTACCTTTTAAGGATTCTTAAGATAGACAGTCATTGCAGTACATTGAGCTCCATAGAAACAGCGCCAGGGCAAGGGAGAGCCGGACGGGCACTGGGCGACTCTATGCCTCATGGAGGAAAGATAACTAAACACGGGCAAAGGAGATCCTAAGAAGCCGAGAGGCAAAATGTCATCCTATGCATTCTTTGTGCAAACTTGTCGGGAGGAGCACAAGAAGAAGCACCCAGATGCTTCAGTCAACTTCTCAGAGTTTTCAAGTGCTCGGAGAGCTGGAAGACAATGTCTGCTAAAGAGAAAGGAAAGTTTGAAGATATGGCAAAGGTGGAGAAGGCCCGTTATGAAAGAGAAATGAAAACCTATATCCCTCCTAAAGGGGAAACAAAAAAGAAGTTCAAGGATCCCAATGCACCCAAGAGGCCTCGTTCGGCTTTCTTCTTGTTCTGTTCTGAATATCGCCCCAAAATCAGAGGAGAACATCCTGGCCTATCCACTGGTGATGTTGCAGAGAAACCGGGAGAGATGTGGAATAGCACTGCTGCAGATGATAAACAGCCTTATGGAAAGAAGGCTGCTAAGCTGAAGGAAAAATACGAAAAGGATATTGCTGCATTCCGAGCTAAAGGAAAGCCTGATGCAGCAAAAAAGGGAGTTGTCAAGGCTGAAAAGAACAAGAAAAAAGAGGAGGAGGAAGACGAGGAAGATGAAGAAGATGAGGAAGAAGAGGAAGATGAAGAGGATGAAGATGAAGAAGATGATGATGATGATGAATAAGTTGGTTCTTGCACAGTTTTTTTTTCCTTGTCTATAAAGCATTTAACCCCCCGGTACACAACTCACTCCTTTTAAAGAAAAAAATTGAAATGTAAGGCTGTGTAAGATTTGTTTTTAAACTGTACAGTGTCTTTTTTTGTATAGTTAACACACTACCGAATGTGTCCTTAGATAGCCCTGTCCTGGTGGCATTTTCAATGGCCACTAACCTTGTCTGGTATAGTATGGGGGTTATAAATCGGTATGGAAATTTAAATTAGGTTCTTTTTTTTTTTTTTTTTCCTTTGGGAGAGGTTTTTTGCTATAGGGTGTGTGCGCTCACCAGAAAGACAGAGAGAGACAGAGAGACAGAAAGCGAGAAATCACCCGCCACGGGGGATGGCCAAGCCGCAACCCCTTCTCCTCCATTCTGCTCTCAGGATCTTGGGCATGCACGCACACGCACCCAGTGTGAGTTTAAGCCACTAGGTCTGGGACTCAAACTGTGGTCGACTACATGGGAGTCTAGCGACATAGCCATTACGCTAACTGCTGGTCCCAAAGCAGGTTCTTGTTGGTGCACAGCACAAGTTAGTTATATATGGGGATGGTAGTTTTTTCATCTTCAGTTGTCTCTGATGCAGCTTATGTGAAATAATTGTTCTGTTAACTGAATACCACTCTGTAATTGCAAAAAAAAAAAAAAAATTTGTAGCTGTTTTGTTGACATTCTGAATGCTTATAAGTAAATACAATTTTTTTATTAAAAGAAAAAAATTCTTAAGATAAACCTCCATTATACTTGAGTTTCTATGACTGCATTTTTTTTTTTTTTTTTTTTTTTTAGGTTTTTGTCATATGTCATGTGCCCTCACCAGAGACATACAGTAAGAGGGAAAGTGAGAAATCACCCCCCCCCCCTGCCAGAGGGGATGGCCATGCCACAATCTCTTCTCCAGACGCCGGGAATTTGGGGCACACATACACATGTGCCCAGTGTGGTTTTTCAAGCGGGGACCTGAACTGCAGTCAGTCGTGTGGGAGTCCAGCACCTCAACCACCATGCCACCTGCTAGTCCTGTGACTGTGTTTCTAACCCTACCAACCGAGCAATGCCTATCTGAGTCCTATTTATAGCCTAACCCAAGCTCTGAAGGACCAGTGAACATCTTAATTCAAAACCACTTTTATTATGGAACAAAACAATACGTTTGCAAATTTAGTCAGCCCCTGCTGTATGCTAGAAGAGGCAGCTAGGAAGTGAACATGTAGGAAGTACCTACTATGTGCCAGCGAGGTCTTTTATTACTTACTCCCCACAAAATTTCCTTAAAATTATATCCTTACTAGTATGTTACGAGAGAAACAGGAGGGCTAGTTAACAGAAAAGGCAATCACACATAGCAGTTAAGAGACTAGGCTAGAAGAGTTTCAGCAATGAATGTTGGTCCCCTTCTCTTGAAGGTTTATGACCTGGTTTTAAACTTTGCTTATGAACTTCAATTCCCTTATCTATAAAATGGGGGAAATAATGCCTTGATGGGAATGGTGTGGATTAGATAATGCAGTGCAAGTGCAGTGGGTAACAATCAACACATGCTCACTCTAATAAAGCACCAAGTGCCAGAGCTGGACTTTCCAGCCAGGCCCATTGGGCTTCTGAGCTCTGTGTTTTCACTCAACATCTGCCCCTGAAGGGCTAAAACAGATCCCTCCGTTGCTCCAGCACAAGGTATTCTGCAAGGACGATGTGAGGCATTTTAGCTAAGCAGGCTGTTACCTGCATGGTGAAGTCTGAAAGCTGACACAATTTGTTTCACACTGGAAAACCATAATGAAAGGGAGAAAGCAATCATTGATGTTGTCTTTACTCTGACTCTTCTGAACCTCTCAGGCTCAAGTAGGGACTTCAAAATAAGTAGATCTTGGACGAATGGGAGGGCCCTACATTGGTTCCTTGGGTATGAACTTTATGTCTTTTAGATAAAAAAGCAATTCCAAGAACTCAGTTGTAGAAATCCAATGCCACTCACATCAACAGGCACATTTCTTGGGACCAGCAGTTAGTGTAATGGCTATGTCGCTGGATTCCCATGTAGTCGACTGCGGTTCGAGTCCTGGACCCGGTGGATTAAACTCACACCGGGTGCATGTGCGTGCGTGCCCAAGATCCCAAGAGAAGAATAGGGGAGAAGGGATTGCGGTGTGGCCATCCTCCCTGGGGGGTGATTTCTCGCTTTCTGTCTCTCTGTCTCTCTCTGTCCTTCTGGCGAGCACATGCGCCCTATAGCAAAAACCTCTCCAAAAAAAAAAAAAAAAAACAGGCACATTTCTATGTGGTTAAGGCACTGGCACTGTGTGGGGACTTGAACTGCGGTCGACTACATGGGAGTTCAGCGACGTAACCATTATACCATTTGCTGATTCCTATAAAGGCACTTTTATAAATTGTAAAGTTGGAAATAAAAAAAAGGTTTTAATAGCAGTAGCTCTTATGAAAACACTAGGTGAAATATTCAAAATTTCGTGTAAATAACACAGTTTGAAAAAATGCATGGCATAAATGTGGAACTGGGCCCTGCCCTACTCCTGAGTCAGGCTGCTAATAACACATATCCAAGCTTCCACTGGCAAAATAGAGTACAACATTCTTAGAGAAAAGGATTTAAATAAATAGCAAGAGGTAAGTAACATGGGATTTTAAGTCTTATCTTAAATCTTACCTAGTCCAACATCACACAGCTCAGGGATGCTATGAATGGGTCTCTAGAAGGCTCAATTTCAGTTTCCAAATTCCCTAACCAAGTGGCATCTTTCAATCAGAGCCCAAGTTTAGGAAAACTTCATTTCTCAGGAGTACTGCTCTTTAACAGAGTCCAGCCATGCCTCTCCCTCTCACAGACATACCCTCCAAGATAAAACAAAATCCTGTTTCCAAAGGTTTTATTTTACACATATTTGAATTGGAACTTACCTAGGCGTTACACTAATGCATGCCAGTGTGCAAACTATCGCAGTCAGAACACGGCAGGTGAATATCCTAGACACAGGTGTCACCTGCTTCCTAAGAAAGCTGATGGAGCTCTCATCTCAGCACCTGCAGAGTGAGACACACGATGCTCTCCCAGACACATGCTCGAGAGCTTTCTGATTGATGACACTCTTCCATACCAACATGTGGTTCAAAATGGAATCCCTTTGGGACCAGCAGTTAGCTATGTTGCTGGACTCCCATGTAGTCGACCACGGTTCGAGTCCTGGGCCCAGTGGCTTAAACTCATGCTGGGCGAGTGTGCGTGCATGCCCAAGATCCCAAGAAGAGAATGGAGGAGAAGGGACTGCAGCATTTCTCGCTTTCTGTCTCTTCACTTCTGTCTCTTCACTTTCTCGCTTTCTGTCTCTCTGTCTCAGTTTTTCTGGCAAGCACACGCGCCCTACAGCAAAAGCCTCTCAAAAGAAAAAAAAAAAAAAAAGAAATCTCTTTTGTCTTTTATCATACTTGTTTAAAAAACGCACAAATACTGGGAACCAGCAGTTAGCGTAATGGCTATGTCGCTGGACTTCCACATAGTGACCGCGGTTTGTGTCCCGGACCCGGTGGCTTAAAACTCACGCCGGGCGCCTGTGCGTGCATGCCCAAGATCCTGAGATGAGAATGGAGGAGAAGGGATTGTGGCGTGACCATCCCCCCTGGGGGGTGATTTCTTGCTTTCTGTCTCTGTGTCTCTATCTGGCGAGCGCACACGCCCTATTGCGAAAACCTCTCCAAAAAAAAAAAAAAAAAGCACAAATATTATGAATTAAATGACTTTAAATCAATGTGAGAGGAATGGAGGGGGGTTAATACATACAGAAACACAATATACAAAAGTAATTTTTCTTTTCAAAAGAAATTATGCAATGCTTTATAACCTACATAAATTATAATAAAAAATTGGGAACACAGATGTTTATTTAGATTAAAAATATTTATTAAAGCAGATTCCCTTTACCATATGAAGAAAAAAACACAGCATGACTGGAAACATTTAGAGAATGAAATTCAGGTTAAACATGTTCCCAAGTCCATTATCAAATAAATTATCACTAAAGGAAAAGGTATTTTGGAACTTAAAATTAAGGAAGCCTATACACAAATTAGACGGGGGGCGGGAGAACCAACCAAAATAAAAAAATCAGAATGCACCTTTACATTTTACAGTCTTTAATTAAGCACATAAAACTGTACTACTTAATATATTTCTCCATGAACTTTTTATGAAATTCAGAACGTAGAGTATCATTTACAAATCTTTTGTCTTTCTTCTGATCATCTACACCTTTTGCACAGTTCTTGAAGACGACATCATCATCCCACCTGTAGAGAAAAATGAAAACAGAATGCTTTGTAATGTTTCCATCACGACACAAGACCACGTGCATTGCAAAGCTCAGTCATTATACAGGAGACTCAACATGCACTTTAGTTGCTGCACCAATTACACGCCCAAAAGAGTAAGTAATCCTTAATACGCAATCTTGCTTTATTAGAGCAGGAAGGGCAATTCCTATTTGAACATATAAAGCATTCTAGCTTTTTTTTTTCCAATGGAAAAAACCTTGAAGAGCAGAAACATATAATTACATAAATATTTAATGTTTTCAGGTATAAATGAAAAAGAAACACATAAAACTATCCAGATTGGTAGACATCTCTAGCTGACAATAACTGATCAGTTTTTGTAGTCTACATGATGTGGTTTTGAGGATGTTATGCTCTTTAATCTGTTCATATTTAATGATCAGCCACTGTAGTATTCACATTATAAGACAACAGAAGAAGAAACTATTGAGCATAACAATTAAGGATCATATATTGGCCCACATTTACATTAACCATGGGGAAATACCAGCTAAAGAGCTCAGGACAGAACTCTAGTTGGGTTTCACAAAGTATGAGCATTAACAAAACACCCGTGGGGGCCATAAAATAAGTAGGGTTATAGAAAATAGAGTATGATTTCAGAATGCCATTTAGTGCATAAAATACAAGCCCTATATAATATAGATGCTCTCTATATAAATATGTATATATACAAGCCCACATAATGTGTTTGTATGTGTGCATGCACATGTATGCATGCCAGGAGAAACTGCACACAAACAACATGTAAGCTGTGTAGGATCAGGGGCTCCATCTATTACTCTGTCCCTAGTGCTTAGATCATCTGGTACACAATTGGGTATTATAAATATCCATTGAAAATAATTTAATTTTCTTTCCATCTCTTTTTTCCATCATTCCAAAATCTACTAGAAAAGGATTCAGTGGAAAGTGACGTTTTATCAGCTTTACATAATGTACTTTGATATCCAACTCATAATCTACATATGTATATAATATTATGTATATATAATCTCCAACCCAGTACTGCATAGTACCTTCTTTTAACTTTGAAGTTGGCCTGGGGCTGGGATGGGCCCGTGAGATTAAGTAGCGGGTTTCCACTCAGAATGTTTTCCATTCGAATTCTCTCTTCTTCAGCTTTTTGTTCTTGTTCCTATTAAGGACAGAGGAAAACACATTTCTTTATTTCTAAGATTCTTTCTTTCATGAGAGAGAGGCTGAGAGAAAAACAGGCACCTTCAACAGGGACTCACTTCGTGACCCTCACTGGCCTTCTCAGTCAGGATCAAGGGCATCTGCGTGTGCACACGGCTGGCATGCACATGCACAGGTCGATCAAGACCTGGACCCACATCTTCTGGGTAGCTCCTAGCATGCAGAGTGGCACACTAGCACTGCACCACCCTCACTGGGCCCAATTTTCTTTCTTGACGTGCACAAAAAATGAATTGCTTTAAATTTTAAGAGTATGCCGGGCCCAGCAGACGGCGTAACGCTTATGTTGCTGGACTCCCATATGGCCGAATGTGGTTCGAGCCCCAGACTCAGTGGCTTTGAAATCACGCTGATCACCAAGATCCCAGGAGGAGAATGAAGGAGGGGTTGCGGCATGGTCACCACCCAGGGGGATGATTTCTCGCTTTCTGTCTGTCTCTCCAGTGAGCGCATGTATCCTATAGCAAAACCCTCTCTCTCTCAAAGAAAAAAAAATTTTTTAAGAGTATGTCAAGAAATACATTTTAATAAGAACACATTAATCAAAGACACACTTAGCAAAGCTACTACTTCAATTTTTAAAGGGCTGTAACTGTGATTAAAATTCGTTTCATTTTGAATTAAACATATAAACTTGCATCTCAAATTATCAACCAAAAAGTAACTTCTAAAATAAAACTACCATGTAAAAAATTATATTCAGTTATCATGCATTTCTACTAACTTAACAGAGGTTTATCCTCTTTGTTCATTATTTATTGCTACTTTTATTTTTAAACTTCTCATATTTCAACAGTTATAACACTATCATTCTTCATTTTTATTTTATTGGGTCATTGGAAAACTTATGAGCCATTTTTGTATAGAAAAATATGTCATGACTTTTATTGACAACCCAATAGCAACCCCAAGAGAATAGAAGAAATTCACAAACTGTAAAGCTTTCTGTCTGAAATGTTTATCCTCCTTAAAGGTCAAACGAAAGCATTTCAACTGTTTAATGTATCCAATGCTGTTAGGCAGGCTAAAAGGACTGGGTACAAGCGCCCTCTAGTGGTGTGCAAGAGATATTGTGAATGCTTGTATTTTTTGATATTTAAAAATTAGATAGAAAAACTATAAGGAATTATGCTCCTATGCGAAATGCATCTGTAAATACTTTTTTCTTCTAATCTGAACTTGAACTGTCTTCAAACTCTATCACAAATTCTCTTTTCTGAAATTTTCTCTGACCTGTCTCACATGAACCTTACTTCCCCAGATCTCTACCATTAACCTTATCACTATCTTTTCTTCCAAGTCTTTTTCCCTCTTTAAGTGTTTTTTTTTTTTAATTTTTATTTCTTCATGACAGACAGTGAGTGACACCCCCCCCCCCCCCCCCAACAGCCAATACATCTGTTTTTAAGATTCACACCCGGCCAACCCTGGATCACAGGCCCACACATGGGAGGCCTCTAGACACTAACCCAGAACCTTCCCAGGCGGGACAGCATTGTAGAGCACTGCATTTCCACTGATCACCATCCTACCCCTCACTCTTTTTACACAGACCAATTTTTGGCTCAAATAAAATGTCACACGGAAGTCTCTAAAAAAGCTGTGCTGTTCTGGTCTGAAATGGGTGCAGACATCTCTGTGTGACTGTCTCCCCCAGTGTGTCAGATTCAACATCCTAAAAACAGAACTCATCACCTCTTGCTCTCTGTCTACACGTGCCCATTCTTCTGTGTTCTGCTTTAGTGAATGTGACCAGCATTTACCCAGAAACCAGGGGTCAGCTTCGCTGCCACAATTAGTCGATTTTTAGGCAATTACCGCTCCTTGCTAACTCTAGTTGTATCTGTTTACTTGTCTAATTCCAACTCCTATTATACAAGTTAAGATTTTTAAAACTGCATATGAAGATCAGAACAGCTTCCTAACTCATTTTTCCCCTCATGCCTCCTCCTATTCTAGAAAAGAAATCTTTCTAAAATATGCATTGATTCTTATCAGTCTCCTGCTGCAATCGCCTGGCTCCTCATATCCTTCAGAATAAAGCCAGTTGGCTTATAAGCCTCTAATATGCTCTCTATACCTGTCTCCCAGTTTCATCTCACTGTTACTACTCCAGGTAACTCAAAGTTTTAACTATCTCTTAGTTAGATTTTATTTTTCTCTCACTGTGTAAATAGAAAGACTAGGGGGCTTACTCTAAATTATATAAAATCTGGACAGACTGCTTCAACAAGTGCCTCAGCAGGAGACAGAGAGAGACCAGTCTTTTCAGGTCATGACTGTCTTTTAATCATCTTTGATTCTTCTGATACTTAATAGACACTGACTAAATGTCTGTTGAACAAATGGAGAAACAATGAATAATGAGAAATTACTTAGAAAGAATTTCTAACACAAGGAGACCTAGGATACCATAAAAATAAGACTTACAGGGACCAGCAGTTAGTGTAATGGCTATGTCGCTGGACTCCCATGTAGCCAACCGCGGTTCGCGTCCTGGACCTGGTGGCTTAAACTCACGCTGGGCGCATGTGCGTGCGTGCCCAAAATCCCCTTGGGGGTGATTTCTCGCTTTCTGTCTCTCTGTCTCTCTCTGTCTTTCTGGCGAGCGCATGTGCCCTATAGCAAAAACCACTCCAAAAAAAGACTTACAAATTTACAATGTTATAATACCTAGACATGGTGAAGAACATTTTTAATATAAGAAGACATTGCTTGAATTTTAACAATTTCTACTTCAGTATGTGTGAGAAAACAGGGAGATACAAATACTTAATGCTTTGATTTTTACCTTCCTGGCCTGTTCTTCAGCTCTTTCTTTTTTAATTTTTTCTAGTTCTGCAAGAAGAGCTGCAGTGTCATCATCATCACTCTCCTCTTCAAAATCTTCATCTTCCTCCTACAAAAAGAACAGTCATGATATAAAAGACTGAAAAAAAAATCACATTATTCATCTTTTCCCCATTAATTTTCCCACTGGGAAAGATAAACATGCCCAAATATCAAAGTTAACAGTAACAACCAGGCCAGCTGGTGGTGTGGTGGTTAAGGTGGCTGGAGCCCACAAGGCCGACTGCGAGGTTCAAGTCCTAGACTTAGCAGCTTTAAAAACACATTGGGCACATGCCCAAAATTCCAAGAGGAGGATGGAGGAGATATTTCATTTTCCCAATCTCTCTCTCTGGTGAGTATACCAAACTAATAATAAAATAAAGCTTTAAAAAAATAATAACCAACCAAAGAATAAAATAAAATCCCACAGGCCAGCCAGTAGTGTGGTGGTTAAGGCAGCTGGATCCCACATGGCTGACAGCACAGTTCAAGTATCGACTCAGCAGATGGAAAAACAGGCCCAGCACTTGTGCATGTGTGTCCAAAATCCTGAGAGGACAGGGGAAAAGGGATTGCAGTGTGGCCATTCCCGGGGAGGGGTGCAAGGTATGCTTTATTATTCTCTTTTTCTGTCTCCCTGGTAAGTGTACAGCAAAAACTAAAAAGAAAGAAAAGAAAGAAAAAAATCCACACAATAGCTGATGAGTACTTCCTAAAATGTCAACCCCTGATAAAGTGGCTTTTGAATATATGTGGCCAAAAGGAAATTTTCATAAGAAAATATAAAATAATAAAAAAACCCTGTACACTGAAATAATATATATATATGCACAATGAATCACCCCAAAACAGTCAAAATAATTTTGTGTAGCTCAAAACTACTTTAAGCTACCAAGTAAAATAACCAAATATACAAAAAGGGGTGCTAAGGTCCCAGAATAAAGTAATTTTAAACAAATAACCATTAAATTTCACTCAAAATTTGGTTTGTCTTAATTATTTTAAGTAACTCCACCAGTCGATTCTTAAATTAACTGCTAATAAATGTGCATAATTAGATACTACCCATGAAAGGTCCCATGATTTTTTTTTTCACTGTACTGTGTATAATACTGCAAATTAATTATATAGAACAAACAGTCGCAGTGAATTTTGATGTTACTTGATGTACCAATGCTTAAAGACCTTTACTTAGATTATTTCCCTCTCGAGGCCTAGAGGAAACCACTGCACATCTGGAGGGGGCATCATACCTAATGTATAAAGGTCCTTGGGTATAATTCTAGAGGATGCTGTTCATACAGAACCCAGTGCAAAGAATGTTCTATGGAGGTATGTAACACGGTAGCCCAATCTCCAGAGTTTAGAACAGAAATTATTTGGGGGAAAGTATATTCTTTAATAGATTGCTTTTTATATTTGGTTGTTTAGAAATCAAACTTGTTCTTGAAGTCCTCATCATAAAACAATACTTTCTGCTTCAAAATCACCTGTAAAGCTTATCATTTAATTCAGGATACATATGAATAACAGTAAATAAAATAAATATGGAAAACTTTTCAAAGACAAAAGCATAAAAAATATTTCATGAGTAAATTACTAGGTAGATGAAAGGAGGACATGAAACATACGTCTGTCAGAGGGTCGTCTGCATCAAGGTTGGCGGCAGGAATCTGGTCTAATCGTGGCTTCTTTGACACTGAAGAGGAGGTCGTATGTTCTGGAAGAAAACAATACATCTGTTTTTTTCTGAAATAAATAAATTTCCTATAATGTTTTAGGAAACTGGGGGAGGGGGGGCACCAAAAGCTTACATTAAAAGCATTATGGCAGCAGAGATCACACCCACAGTGCCCAGCAAATAAACTTCTGTAAATATTTGTTGAATGAATTAATGGCAACACTGATTTCAACATAGGAAATACAGCCTCTGTCAGCAAATTCAGAAAATAGTTTATATGCTGGAAACACAGAAATATAACTGATGCCTCTAGATGCCCTTCAACAGCCAATTCCAAAAATGGGAGACTCTCATGGACAGAAACCATTGGGGTTAGCTGCTGTAAACAGTCAAGCACCCTAGACTGAACCAAAATGATGGCTGTAAATACCCCCAGACACCCTGTTCCAGAAGCCTAAGAAGATGGAGATGGAATGAACCTTATTTTTAATCTAATCATTAAGAAAGTGTTACAGTTCATACTAATATTTAAGAGCAAACAAAAGTATTCATCTTTTTCAAATGACTACATGAAAGAAAACCTACTGACATAATTTCATAAGGCAAAGTTTGGAATATTTAGGTACCTCGAGTTGGACGATCCCTATTTTTCTCTCTGGCAGCAGCTCGCTCTCTCTCTTCCAACTCTCTCCTAAAGTCACGGTTGCGAACTTCTTCAGGGGCATCCTGAGTAGTCTGTCTGAAGTAGAAATCAACCAGGGTAAGAACTGTTACCAAAACAAAAACAAACAAACAAAAAAACCAAAAAGACCACATAGCAGTGGCAATGAAAAACAATTCACAAATGCAACTTTGTCCTTCAACATAAGAAAGGGAAGTGACAAAGCCATAACTAAATCAGAAGGTTACCGGGCCCTCTAGTAATGTTTCCAACAGTTCAATAAGCCCAAACTAAATCTTAAAATGTTAGTGCTAAACACTACTGAATTCTATTTCTATGAAAACAGATCATTTAAGTGATCTAACTCAAATATTCAACTGTATCATGACCACACCATGAACAGATTTGGTCTTGTTTTGTGAACAAGAAAAAAATGAGTATCACCTGTATTTTATCTTTGTATGCGAGGGTAGGTCTCTGCTTGAATACTGTTTTGAGAGTTGGCTCAAATCACCTTCTCCTTTTCCTCTTCCACCCCTTGCAGGTTCAAAAGTTGGCCTGGCTGCTGTCGTCATCTTTTATGCTTTGAAGAAAAACAGTGTCAACTTATTTCCAAAATGACCTATTTTACAAAGTATTCATCAACAGACATCCTTGTGAAATAATTTCCAAAACTCATTCCCCAAAATTTGCTTAAATAATCTTCTCAAAGTTCTCAAGAAGACAAATTATGAGACTCAGGAGTATATGTATGGCTTCTCAGGCATCTCTTATTTAATATTAAAAATCCTGTCACGAAGATGTGAGTTTGTATTCCTATTTTGTTTTGGCTGTGTGTCCTTGGGCATGTCACCTAATTTAAATTTCTGTAATCTGTGGAGTGATATTCCTATAGGATTCGTGAGAGAATTACGAGGCTAATCACACCAAAAGTCCTTGTAAAATACAGTTCTGACATGACTGAGTTTTAAAAATTCCTAACTTTAACTCCTCCAGTCTACCCCTGGGTTTGCATTTTATCTAAACATCACACATTAACAAAAAGCTAGTAAAAACAAAAACAAAATTTAAAACAAATCAATGACAAAGTCGCTGAGTGTCCCGGGGAAGTATGCCAAACTCCAATGGCAGTTACATGAGCAAAACCCGTCAACAATTTTTTGTCGATCCAATTTTCTCCTACAACATATAAATCTGATCCTTTGTAGGTTATGATTTAAAGAACATTCAGAAGACAGAAACCTTTCCCGGAAAGGATTACGATAACCAAGTATCAGGAACATATACGTTCCTTACGTTCCTTTTGCCTTTGAGCAGTCCAAAAGAACAAAATACCGCCACGTAGGAGCGGCTACTAGAACCCCGTCAGCGTTGGAACAGCAAAAGTGCAAGAAAATCGGGAAGATTTTTTTGCATCCTTCTCTATAGACTTTCAAAACGGGTAAAATGTATACGCAAAAAGGAAGACACACAACCAAAAAGGAAGACACAACGTGTTCTGCCGCTGGGGGCGCCGCAGCCTCCCCCAAGCCTCCGGAGTGATCACTGTGGCCTCTGGGGAGCCCGCCCTCACCGGGAACTCTGTCAGTTGTCCCGGCCTGGCGGTGGGAGGGACTTGGGGCCAGCTTACTGCAGCGGGCAGAGCTGCCTTCCTGCGGCGCTCGGCTCCCGGCCCGAGGGCTCCGGACGCGCTCCACCGGCACTGGGCTCCGCCAGCAGCCTGCCGCTCCGGCGCGTCCTTGCCCGCGATCGGTACTTAAGACTCCGAGCCCAACTGCCCTTTCCCCGCCCCCCGGATAACGGGGATAACCTGCTCTCCTCCTGCCGCTCACTTTGGTCGAGGTCCCGTGCAGCAGCCTCTGAAAATCATACAGACGCCATTACTCCTTCTTCCCTCCCAGAAACCTTTGCGCCTCGGGCTAAGGTCCAAGACCCGGAAGCAAAACCCAAGTGCGTTTGCGGCATCTCAGAGGCGGAGGCAACGGCCAATCCCCAGGGGCCAAGGAGGAAGTCGCTGTGACGACAGCTTGGGGCGGGGCCGAAACGGTCCAGGGGGCGGGCGTTTGAAATCAGTGCCTTCGAGTAGACTCCAAACATCATTTTATACCTTCAAGAACCAATTACTTAATGTCTTTTCCGTCTTTTCCTTCCCCGACCCCCTCCCAGACTCCTTCATTCCGGCACTGCGTGGACGGAAAGCCTCGGGTAGCCACCAGCACGTCCCCGGCTAGCGGGAGAGAGCGTAGAAAAGGATTACACCAAACTGTAAAGCCAACGGCTCCAGCTTCCATCCTTTCTCCTGAGCTAGACCCAACAAGCCTAGAGAGTTGGGCTACGGAAAAGCTAGTGTTTTCATTTAATTGGATATGAAGAAAGAACAAATAATGTACGGGGGCAACCACGATCTTTATAAAGGTACCATTCCTGCAAAAATATTAGACTTCAAAGCAAAGGTTGTATTCGTATTGTTGGTTAGAAATTTTTACTTTAAAAAAAGCGCGTAGGTTCTGGGAGGGGAGATACCAATATTAGCGTTTACGACAGTGAGCGTTTAGAACGGTGGGCCCAACTGCCAGGAGCACGAGATGGAATTAAGATGGCTACTCAAGCGTTAGGTGAAGTTTTAATAAAACAACAACAAAAAGAAATCACCATTCGTTTATAGCTACCCCCCGCCCTCCAGGAAACGCGCTCTGAAAGCAAGGATTTTATTTGCTTAGTCTTCATATCTCATCACATAGACCTTGGCGCATAGTAGATGCTCAATAAATATTTGTTAAACAGATGAAAATTCAACTTCCCCAAACTTAGTTTCAAATATAAGAGCTCACAAAATTTAACATTTCTAAGTCCACTCCCCCAAATTATCTATTTGAAACTTTTAAGTGGGAAAAGTAAGGTAGAAAAAGCGCCTTTCCCAAAAAAGTTCGAGATGGAAATCTTGATTTGTTTTTCTTACTGAAGGTTATTTTTCCCCCAGTTCTACAAATTTCAGTAAAGGACACTACCATCATATTAGTTATTCAAACCTAAATCCCAAGGCACCTACTTAAACTTTTCCTTCACCCTTCACATCCTGTTCTTATGTAAATCTCACCGATTCACATTTCAAAGTTTACGTCTCAGGTCTCAGTTTAATCCATTTCCACCCCTTTGTTCAAACCATCATCGTTTCCCACCTGGGTTATAATTGGCTCCTAAAGGACCTTCCTGTTTCCCGTTTTGTCCTATAGTCTTTTCTGCATATAGCAGTTAGAGTAAACTTTTAAAATGATTGATCAGGTGGTCTTATTCTTATGCATAAAATTCCACTGTACTTAGAATAACAGTCCCATTTGTTAGTGTGACCTGAAGCCCCACACAATCTGGCTCCTGCCTGCCTCCCTGCCTACTTCCAAGCAATCACTGTCCTACACACTAAACTCTAGATGCTGCCATGTCGGCACTTACGCTTCACAAAACAAGGCAGGAGTCCTGTTTTAAGGCCTTTGCACTAGTTTTTCCTCTGTTTTCCGTTCACCAAGATAACTGTATTACCGTCCTTCAAGTCTCTGCTCAAATGCTACCTGTCTCCTCTGTAATGCTTGTGGAGGAGACAGGTAGAGGTGCACAGACACTGCCAGGTCACCCTGTTTAATATTTTAATAGTACTGGGTGCTACCTAAATGTGTGATTGCCTTGTTCCTTGTCTGAGAGGCAGCATAACAAAGCCATTAAGAGGAAGATATGTATGTAGCCTGACCGTCTCCATTCTAAATTCCAGTTCTGCTCTATCCTAGTTACATAACCTTAGGTGAGGTTTCTTTTTTGTTTTTTTCCTTCTATGCCCTCAACTTCATGATTCTAGGTAGGGATAATTTTAGACCCTACCTCGTAATGTAACTATAAGGATTAAATGAATGAATACTTGTAAAGTGCTAAGAACTGTCAGCAAACAGTACTTGCTAAACAAATGTTAGCTATCATTCTTATTAATATTATTTTATTATTATTGTCTATTTTCCTGTATTAGAACATAAGTTCCAGGAAAGCAGGAACCTTGTCTCTCTTGTTCACTGGGGTATCCTCTGCATGTAGAACAGTGCCTGGCACATTATAGGTACTGAGTAAGTATTTGTTGAATGAATGAATGAATGATGCACTGTGAAGTAGAGGAAATGAAATATAACTTAATGGCAAGATGGTGACACAGTTATAGAAAATACCCACAGGTTTTATGTTCTTCCTTATCAGGCCTAAGTGAAAAACCCCAATCCATTTAACTCCCAGCCCACTACCCAGTCTGACCCTGCAGTTTAATAAATACCGATAGAGAATATCAATAGCCCACAAAATTCAAAGCTTTTGACTTATATTATCTGAAAGTATTAATAAGCTAAACATTGTTTTTACTGAAGTAATTTGAAAGTAGTAAATAAAGTGAAACTATAAAGCTTTTCACATAGATGGTTTGAAAGTATTAGAAGAAAGAAACTGAAAGTAAATTTACTAAAAACTTAAAATTCACTCTGTTGGGGGGACCAGCAGTTAGCATAATGGCTATGTCTCTGGACTCCCACGTAGTCGACCGCGGTTCGCTAGTTGACCGCGGTTCGCTAGTTGACCGCGGTTCGCTAGTCGACCGCGGTTCGCGTCCCGGACCCGGTGGCTTAAACTCACACCGGGTGCGTGTGCGTGTGTGCCCAAGATCCCGAGAGGAGAATGGAGGAGAAGGGACTGTGGCATGGCCATCCCCCCTGGGGGGTGATTTCTCGCTTTCTATCTCTCTGTCTCTCTCTGTCTGGCGAGCGCAAGCGCCCTATAGCAAAAACCTCTCCAAAAAAAAGGAAAAAAAAAATTCACTCTGTGGGGGCCAGCCGGTGGCAAGGAGGTTAAGTCACCAGATTCCACAATGCTGACCATGGTTCGAGTCCCACACCCAGTGGCTTGAAAATCATGCCTAGTGCATGTATTTGCCAAGAGGAGACTGGAGAAGAAGGGATTCTGGCGTGGCCAACCCCCCAAAAGGGGGATTGATTTCTCAGTTTCTCTCTCTCTCTCTCTCTCTCTCTCTCTCTCTCTCTCTTTCTGTCTCTCTGGTGAATGCATGTGCCCTGTAGCAAAACAAAACATACACAAAAATTTTACTCTATCACTTAATCTGCTGGCAAAAATCATATACCTCTCCAAGAATTTTATTTTAAACCTGTTACCTTAAAAATCTAGCTAGTCCCTTAAATTTGCCTGCCAATCTGCTCATATTTTCCTAATTGTTAATTTCCCGCATTCCCTTTTCTTTAGTTGTTGTGGTTCTTCTATTTACTTTTCTGTTCTCGTTGTCTTTCCTAAGGGGAAGATTTCTTTCCCCTCTCTGGTCTATCAGGCTGTCTTGGAAATGCCCATATGTTCATTTTTCCACGTGTGAGTAGAGATGAGGTGACCCAAACCCCTGCCCTTTTGCTCTAGGTCCTTATCCTCCCAGCCTTGTGAATGACTGGCATCCTGATATATGCCCTGTTTTTCATAATTTATGAAACCATCCCTTTTGGATCATTTATTCCAGCTTTTGGACATGGTACAGTATATTTAGACTTTAAGATAAACTTAATGATGGGGCTGGCAGGTGGCATGGTGGTTAAGTGGTACTGGGCTCCCACATGGCTGACCACGGTTCGAGTCCCAGACCAGGTGGCTTGCTTTCTCACTTTCTGTCTCTCTCTGTTTCTCATTCTGTCCTTCTCTGGTCAAGTTTGAATAAATAAATAAAATGAAATTAAAATAATTATTTAAAAGAATGCTACTTCATTTTAATATGATAACGGTAGTATTTAAGTCAATATTTTATTTAATAACTGAAAACAGGGCCAGCCTTGTGGTTAAGGGAGCTGGATCTCACATGGCCGACTGTGGTTTGAATTCTGGCCCTGGCAGTTTGGAAAACATTTTTAGTAGTATGCAAACATGCCCCAAATCCCAATAGGAGAGAGAAATGGGAGAGAAGGGATTATGGCATGCCCATGCCCCCTGGAGGGTGGCTTTTACCCTTTCCCTCTCTCTCTGTCTCTGGGTAAGCACATAAATCTTCTGGCATTTAAAATAAAAAAAGATTGCAAAACTGCCTATTTTTATGGCAGGCAGTAATGTAAGAATTCCAGTTTAAAAGCTTACCCAGAAGCAACATCCAAAAGGAAAAAAAAAAAAAAACAAACAAACATAAAAACCTAAGAAGAAAAAATTTTAAAACTCTTTGTAAAACCCAGAGTTTAGAAAAAAAAATTTTTTTTTAAAGAAAAGAAGTTTTATTCTTTCATGGGAGAGGCTGGGGTGTGGAAGGAGAGAGAAAGGCAAGCACCCTCAACAGGCTTTTACACCATGATCTAACCCCCAGACTTCCCAGCCAGCCAGGATCATCGGCACACATATGTATGCCTGGTGTGTACAGCTCGACCCAGGAACTGAATTTCGATCTTCCATATGGCTTCTAGCAATGCAGAGTATTGTGCTACTGCTGAGCTGCTGCAGCTGGGCCATAAAACACCTTTCTCCCATTTATCACCCCCTCCAACCCCTACTTTTTTTTTTTGTATTAGCTTTTTTTTTTCTCTTTAAATTTATTTATTTTTTACATTAATTCACTATACATCACTACAGCATACAAATGAATTTTCCATCCAAAATACACTGTGAATTGGCTCAATCAAGCACATCAACATACATGTTTTCAGCAAATAATTTTCCAATTCTTATGTCTTGTATACTTTGTTTTTTGTTTTGCCATCCTTGATTCCTTATCCCTCACCCTCTGCCATGTCCCACCCTCCTCCCACATTGTCTCTGGTATCCATGGTTGCTTTTACTTTTTTTTAATGTCCTATATGGCACATGCACTTGCTGGAGAGCAACCGAGAGAGAAGGAAAGTGAGAAAGCATCCCTCGGGATAGCCATGGCGTAGTCCCGTCTCCATTTTCCTCTTGGGATTTTAGGTATCACCCCATGTGTTTTTCAAGTTGCTGGGTCTAGGATTTCAACCACATAGTTGGTGGATCCAGCCACCTTAACCACCATACCATCTGCTGGCCCAAAAACTTTTTTTTTTCATGTGAGAAAGAGATAGGCACCCTCAACAGAGTCTTCATGCTATTGCAGCCCTCCAGCCTCAGGCAGCCAGGATATCCTGGGCACGATGTATGTGCACACACCCGGCATGTTCAGGTAGACCAGAGACACGGACTTGGAGCCTTCCCACAGGACCTCCAACCTTGCATGGCAGTGCCTGCACCACTGCAGTTGAACCTAAAAGAAATAATTTTTTAAATTTCATCTATGTGAAAGTTAGTTTTTTGGCAAAAAAAAAAAAAAAAAAAAAAAATATATATATATATATATATATATATATATATTTGCCAAAACCAGTTAGTAGATAAATGCTAGACTAGCGGGTGAATTTTCTAAGTTCTGTAATGTAAAGGGTTACTACTACTAATACACATAAAAACACACACACAGCCTAATTTTTTAAGTGGGCAAAGAATATAAACCAGTCATCCGGAAGAAGCAATTCCAAATCTATAGTAGACAGTAAACAGGAAAGACCCTCAAGCTCCCAACTAGGACATTGAAAATAACCTAAATGAAAATAACCTAATAATGCATGATTACATTACAGCATCAGATGGCAACAATGAAAACGTTAGTAACACATTGGATGGTATTGAGAGAAGAGCCTCCAGTCAGTAGAGAAGCATTGGCTCCCCCCTGCCCTCACAGGAAAAGCCCAGATGTTCACAGTGGCCCCCCAAGTTTCTCATGGTCTAGCCTTTGACCCCCCCCCCCCCTTTTGACCTCATTACTTGCCCATCCCTCTGTAGACTGCATGGCTTCCTGGCGTTGCTTGGACATGCACATCGACTTCTGCCATAGGGCCCTTGCACCAGCTCTTTTCTCTACCATGAACCTTGTTTGCCTTATTCAAGTCTTTTTCCAAATGAGGCCAACCAACTCTAACAGCTCTATTTAAAATTACCACTGGTCTCCCCCTCTGTCTCCAGATATCCTGTACTCTATGTCTACCTCGTTCTTGTTCCTTTTTATACAGCATGAATCATCTTCTGTGATTCTGTATAGTTTGGTTAGGTTTATTATTTGCCTACCTCTCCTATGTAGAATAAAAGTTCTTTAAGGGCAGGGATCTTTTATTTTGCTCAGCAGTGTAGGCCAGGAATCTAAATAATGCCTGGCACCAACAGTCACCCAGTAAACATTTTCCAAATGAGTGAGTAAATGGTTGAATGAATGAACAGACGGATGATTGAGTTTTAAGAAGAAAAAAATTACTTTCTGGTGTAAAATGTTATGCCTTAATCTGTTTTATATTTTAAAGGAGAAGAAAGCAACTTACATTTTGCTAGTTAGAAATTCTGATTTCTAATGAATATATGACAAAACCAGACCTAGAAAGATTATTTATTTTCAGAAGAGAATCTCTAAATAGAAAAATCATGTGATGATCAGGCTCTTATATGTACCATCAGAATTCTAGTTAAATCTATCTCGAATCCAATCAGAACTCTAATAGGATCTCTCTCCATCACTTTCTGTTTAATAACTTTCCTCAAGTGTCTTTTTTAAAATAATTATTTACTTATTGTATTTATTCATTTATTTTAATTTGACTAGAGAGAGACATAGAGGGAAAGTGAGAAAGCAAGCCGCCAGGTCCAGGACGTGAACTGTGGTTGCCCATGTGGGAGTATCCAGCACCTTAACTACCATACCACCTGCTGGCCCCCACTTTCCCCAATTCTAGTAAGCCCTTTCACTTACAAAGTTATCAGCCCACAGAATGTGAAATTTTTGCTTTAAAATGTTTCTTTGGGGCTTTTAATAAAAGTTAGAAAAATTCCAGTGTCCACAACTCAGAAATCACATTTAAAAATGACCTAATATAATAACAAAGTACTTTAAATTTTTAACCTGAAAATAACTCATTTTATAATATAAAAAGCTAGTGCTTTAATAGGTTTTAACAACTCTGTAGAAGAGAAGGATTATGTGACTTGTTTTGTACCAACAAAATCCATATTTTCAATGAAAACACTCCAGGGCCTAGAGAAATAGATTACTAGAGATAGCCTCAGGATGAAATAATCATTTGCTGATGAACCAGGGTAGATTTCTGAATAATATTATAATTTAACCACCTCTCACCTAATCTAATCACATGGCTACCTCACTAACTGGCCTGTCCATTCTAGTAATAAGATAACTAAAAATAAATAAAACATTTAAAAGTAGTTAAAACTAGACAACTAAAGTATAGAAAATGAAGGGATAGAAGAAGACTCCAGGCAAATTATAAACAACCAAAAAAAAAACAAAAACAAAAACAAAACCCTTTGGATAGCAGTACTATCAAAAGTGTTATTTAAATAAAGTAACAACATTCATAGGGACAAAGAGGTGTATCTTACTACATCACTAGGAAGTGTCCACTAAGAAATACTGTGGTCATGAACATACGTGCAGCTAATGAATAGCCTGGAAAAATATGAAGCAAAAATAACTAAAAAGACAATTGACAAATCCACAATTGCGATGGGATGATTTTAAACAAATTACTTTCAGATTGGTAGAATAAGCAGACAAACTGACAGTGTTGTTCTAGTATGTATTTGTGTATGCATATATGTTTATTTTATATGTATGCTTATTGTATTTATATATATATACATATATATACATATATATATATGTATGTATATATATATATATATATATATATATATATATATATATATATATATATATAAAATCCTATAACCAAAATGGAATGCACACTCTTCAGTAAACACTGAATATTTACAAAAATTAACCAAATATAAAGCCCCCCCCCAATTTTAATAGATGCCTAGGTAATGTGTTTCTAAAATGGTACTATTTAGTCTTGCCAGTTTTTGAATCTTACATAAATGTTCAGAATGTTTATACAAATGAATCATATGTATTCTCTTGTGTTTTGATGCTTTTTCCCTCCTGCTTAATGTGTGTTATCTGTAGCTATAGAATACTATACAGAATTTTATTGTGTAAAAATAAATGTTGTAATTTATTAATTCTAATAATTAAGTTTCCACTTTGGTGGTATTACATATAATATCACTACTAACATCCTTGTAAATGTGCAGAAGTGAGTATTTCTCTATACGTTTGCCAGTAGTAGCATGAGAGTTCTATAATCTCGGGATAATGCATGTGGTCCAAATCTACCAGTTTAGATTTTCTGTTAAGTGTATAGTGAAATGTCACTGAGGTTTTAATTTGTATTTCCTTATATTAATTCACACGTTCATTGCCCATTTGGATTTCTTTAGTGAGGTATCTGTTTAAGTCTTTCTATTGAATTGTCTTTTTCTTACGAAGTTCTCTATGTTCTTAGTAATTTGGGCACCAGGTCTCTGTCCCTTACCTGTGCTACACGTGTTCTTTCCCACTTTTTTGGCTTCTCTATTTGGTCTATTTTGATAAACAAAAATCTTTAATTTTAGGGTAGTTCAATTTATCAATCTTTTCCTTTTCACTGAGTGCATGGTATTCATTAAGAACATCGCTACTTTGAAGTTACAATGTTATTCTCAGATACCATCTTTCAGAGGTTTCATAGGCCTTTCATGATTCCATTAGAAATTTATTTTTGTGCATGGCATGATGTCAGGGTCTTAAAATCTGGTCAAGCAATTCTTCTAACCTTGTTCCTCTTTTATAAGAGTGTCCTTACTATTCTTGGCCCTTTGGACTGCATTGTTTTTTGCTTGTAAAATTCAAAAACTGATGATTAACATTAATTTAAGACTTAATTCGAGGGACCAGCAGTTAGCGTAATGGCTATGTCGCTGGACTCCCATGTAGTTGACCACAGTTCGCGTCCCAGACCCGGTAGCTTAAAACTCACATCGGGCGCATGTGCGTGCGTGCCCAAGATCCGAGAGGAGAATGGAGGAGAAGAGATTGCAGAGTGGCCATCCCCCCGGGGGGTGATTTCTCGCTTTCTATCTCACTGTTTCTGTCTGTCTGGCGAACGCACATGCCCTATAGCAAAAACCTCTAAAAAAAAAAATTTAAGACTAATTCACATTTTTTACAATATTGGGTCTTCAAATCTATTAGTAGGTTATATTTTTCCATTAATGTAGATCTTTATTCTAAAATAACATTTATGATAAATACCTCTTCTCTATGTATATTTATATTATTGTCTTCATAGAAACCTTGCAAATATTTGTTAGCTCAAGCCTTACATGCCACTTAATGTGTGATGCTGTGGTAAATGGCCTCCTTTTTTCTTTTTTTTTTTTTTTTTTAATAGATTTTTGCTCTCTGGCACATGTACTCGCTGGAGAGACAAAGAGACAGAAAGCTATCTGCTGACAGAAAGCTACCCCCTGAGGAGATGGACACACCACAATTCCTTCTCCTCTATTCTCCTCAGCATTATGAACATGCATGCACACGCAGATGGGTGAATTCAAGCCACCAGGTCCAGAACTTGAACCACAATCGACTATGTGGGAGTCCAGTGATATAACCATTATGCCACCTGCTGGTCCCTGGTATCTTTCTTAAATCTTGACTGTGTACTTGTTGTTGGTCTGTGTAAATGTAATTGATTTTATATATATAGCTGTTTTAAATTCTGAGAGACCTGGCCAAATTCAAATTATTCATTAATCATTTAGATTTTTCACATCATCTGCCAATAAAGACAACTTTGTTTCCTTTTTTTTTGAGAGGTTTTTGCTATAGGGCGTGTGCACTGGCCGGGAAACAGAGAGAGACAGAGAGACGGAAAGTGAGAAATCACCCCCCATGCCGCAATCCCTTCTCCTCTATTCTCCTCTTGGAATCTTGGGCACGCATGCACATGCGCCCGGCATGAGTTTAAGCCACCGGGTCCAGGAACCGCGGTCAACTACATGGGAGTCCAGCGACATAGCCATTATGCTATCTGCTGACCCCGAGACAACTTTGTTATTTTTTCACCTCCTTCCCTTTCTCTATTTCCTTTCCTTACATGGAGTGGATTAGGACTTCCATGACAATGCCGAGCAATAAAAATGCTTATTATAGACATTCTTGTCTTTTTCCTGATCTGAAAAGTGAAACTTTAAACTATTAAGTATGATTTTGCTGAAGATTTTGGGTAGATGCAATCTATGCTATTAAAACCTTCTTGGGGCCAGCTTGTTTCGTGGTAGTTAAGGAGGCTGAGTCCCACATGGCTGACTGAGCAGTTTGAATCTCAGATCCAGCAACTTGAAAAAGGGTGCAACCAAAATCCAGAAAGAGAAAAATGGAGGAGAAGGATGACTATCCCCTGCTTGGGGCATGTTTTTCATTCTCTCTCTCTAGGTGTGAGTGTACCCACCTTCTGGCAAAATTTTTTTAAGAAGGAAAAAAAACTTCCCCACTATTTTTAGTTTGCTGAAATGATGAATTTTATCAAAGAACTTTGTCTGCATCTAATGAGAGTCTCTTTAATCTGTTAATGTGTGCTATTGCATCAGTTTAGTTATTTTTAATTATTTTATTTAACTTTATTTATGTATTTATTTTAATTTGGCCAGAGAGTGACAGAAAGAAAGAGAGAAAGTAAGTGAGAAAGCTAGCCACTAGGTACAGAACTTGAACTGCAGTTGGCCATGTGGGAGTCCAGCACTCTTAACCACCATGCCACCTGCCAGCCCCTACATCAATATATTGTTTTTTTGTTTTTCACAGTTTCAGCTAACCTTTCATTCTTAGAATAAACTAGTCTGGATCATCATGTCTTGCTGAAATTAGTTTGCTCAGATGTCATGGAGGATTTTTACATCTATGTTTACAAGGGAGATTGGCCTCTTATTTTCTTTTCTCATAGAGATCTTGTTGGAATTGTATCATAAAACAAACTGGGAAGTGTTCTTTCTTTATTCGCTGGGAAAATTTGTGTAAGATTAGAATTAAATCTTCCTCTAATGCTTGATAAAATTTGCTGATGTAGCCATCTTGCCCTGGAGTTGTTCTGGGGGCAGTTTTGATGCTGCTTCAATTTCCTCGATGCATATGGATGTCTTTGGTATTCTGTTTCTTCTTGTGTTCAATTTTGCCATTGTGTTTTTCCAGGAATTTATTTATTTCATCAAAACTTTAAAATGTATTGTCATAAAGTTGCTCATACTATCCTTCTTTTTTTATGTTTACAACATCTGTGGTGATGACCACTATCTTTCTTGATACTGGCTATTCACACTATTTTTCATCTTTACCATTTTCACCAAAGTTTTCCAGTACTTCACTAGACTTTTCAAGAAAACTATGTTTGATTGTGCTCATCCTTTATTTTTATTGACTTTGTATTTAATCAATTTCTGGTCTTATTATTTCCTTTCTTCTTTCTTTGCTCTTTTTGTTTTTCCTAAGTTTCTCTGATGGGTGCTTAGCTCATTTGCTTTTCTAGCCTAACCTTATTTTATTTAAATATTTACTTATGATTATAAAGTTTTCTTTTAATACTATCTACCATTAATCTCTAAGATTTGACATGTAATCTTTTCATTCTTATTTAGTTCAAAGTATTTCCTAATTTCTATTTTTAATTTTATTCTCATTATGGGTTTATTTAGAAATGTATTTTTAATTTTATGAAGGTAAGATTTTTTAAGTGTTTTTAAAGAATTAATTTCTAAGTTTTTTTTTTTGTAGAGAACACATTCTGTTTTTCAGCCCTTTGATATTTGTTAAAACTTGTTTTATGACTGTAGCTTTATGCCCAGTTCTAGTACTTGAAAAATATATTTATTCTATATATTCTACAATTTGGAAGTAGAGTTCTATATCCCTATTGCTTTTTAACTGTTTGATCTCTCATTAGGGTCTTAGTTTATGCCTATAATCCCTGGGTCTTGTCCTCTCAAAAGTGTGTCAGATTAAGTGATAAATTATAGTATGTAACTTAAATGTTATATATAATGTTAAAGTTTAGAATCACTCATAATAAAATCTGAAATTAGTGTAGAATTTATAATTCGGTGAGGAAAAAATTCAGTGAGGATTCAGCATTTTATTAAACAGCATATCTAGTTATTTAAGACTTTATTGGGACCAGCAGTTAACATAATGGCTATGTCGCTGGACTCCCATGTAGTTGACCGTGGTTCAAGTCCCGGACCCAGTGGCTTAACCTCACGCCGGGCGCGTGTGCATGCGTGCCCAAGATCATGAGAGGAGAATGGAGGAGAAGGGCGGCGTGGCCATACCCCCTGAGGGGTGATTTCTTGCTTTCTATCTCTCTGTCTCTCTGGCAAGCGCACATGCCCAATAAAAAAACCTCTCCAAAAAAAAGAAAAAAAAAATTAAAAAAAAAAAAAAAGACTTTATTCCTGCAAGCTCCACAATAAAAAAGAATAAGATGTTGTGAGTTTTGGGAAAAAAGAAGATAGAATATCTGTGGGTTTTTCCCCCAGAAAATATAATCATTACACGGAAAATTCTAAAATCAATGGTCAAGCCAGTAGAGCTAGCTAATAGGAAATAAGAGGTATACGATTTCAAAGGAGATGTAAGATCAATAAATAAGAAAAATAAATAGGAAAAGATTTTCCATTTACAACACTCTCTAAAAGGTTCCTAAGGAAATATCTAAGGAAACAGATACATTATCTTTACAGATAAAATTCTGAAACTTTATTGGCATACATTGCAAGTTCTGAGTAAATGGAGAAATAGGTAGGAATGCTTAATATAGGAGCTAAAAAAATCTGCCACAGATTTTTAAAAATGTCAGTGTAATTCTGATTTAAAAAACACAGGATTTTTATAGAAGTTGACTGATTTATTCTAAAACGAATACTGAAGTTTATAAATCTAGCCAAATTCTGAAACAAGGGTATATATAGTACATGGGACTTGCCTTACCAACTATCAATATTAAGTATTAAACTATAGGAATAAAAACTATAGTTTTGGCACAGAAATGTACAAATAAACCAGTGACCTGATGGAAAGTACAGAAAACGATCTATACTTTTATTGTAAGTTGGCACATAAAAGAGAATTCTAACTTATTGGGGAAAATGGTGGCAGATGACTGGATTTCTGAAAACAAACAAATGAACAAACAAAAACAACAACAAAAAACAAACAGAAGCAGATCCTTGCCTCCCAATAACAAGAGCAGCAGTAGCTCATCGTTTATAAAAATGAAAATCAAAGAAAAAAATTATAAGAATATCTCCTTTGTGACTTCAAAGGCGATGGATAACTTAAATAGGACATAAAGGTACAAGTCATAATGGAAAAGATTAATATATTTTATTGTATTTAATTTTTTCAAATTACCTTTTTAAAAACCCACATAAGCCATATAAATGGAGGTTGTAGGCTAGGATATGGTATTTGTAACAATACAATATATATAAGATTACTATCTAAATATTTTTAAAACTTTTATAAGTCCATAGAAAAAGAAAGGTAATCTAACTGAAAAAAATGAATAAAATATATTACTGATTCATTGCTGTTTCCCCCCAGAAATTGAAAGCTGATACCAAAATTTGTATGGAAACCTAAAGGACCCAATCTGTCCAAAACAATCTTGAAAACAATTTGGAGGACTCACACTTTTCTATTTCTAAATTTACTACTGACCTATAATAATCAAGATATTAGTATAAGGACAGATATATAGTTCAATGGAATAGAATTGAAAGTCCAAAATCAAACCTCACTTTTATGACTGATTTTCAACAAAAGTTTCAAGACAATTCAATGGGAAAGAATAATTTTCAACAATGGTACTGGCACAACTGGATATCCACATACAAAAGAATGATTTTGGATTCCTACCTCATACCATATACAAAAGTTAAGTGAAAACTGGTCGTAGACCTATATGTAAGCTAAAACTATGAAAGAGTTAAAAGAAAACATACGAAAAACCTTTGCGATCTTAGGCTGAACAATAGTTTTTTTAGGCACAGAACCAAAAGTGTAAGTAGCAACAACAAAAATTGATGATCAGACTTCATCAAAATTCAAAGCCTGTGCACTTCAATATGGTCAAGAAAATAAGAAAATCAACATTCTAAGAGAAATTATTTGCAACTCATATTTTCAGTGAGGGACTTATAACCAGAACATAAAAAAAAACTCTTACAACTCAGTAATAAGAAAACAACAACAAACAAACAAAGAGCAAAGAATTTGAATAGAAATTTCTCCAAAAAAGATACTGCCCAACGTTATTAGTTATTAAGGAAATACAAATAAAAATTATAATGATGGTACTTTATACTCAGCCTTTTAGAATTGGTATAATGAAAAAGATAATAACAAGTATTGGTGAGAGCATTGAGAAATTGGAACCCTCCCATATTGATGGAAATGTAAAATGTTGCAGTTAATTTGGAAAACAGCATAGCAGTTTCCTAAAATGTTAAACACAGAGTTATCATGTTAGCAGTTCCACTCACAGGTATCTACCCAAGAGAAATAAAACACATCCAGGCCAGATAGTGATGTGATGATTAAGGTGGCTGAATTCTTCATGGCTGACTGCATAGTTCAAATCCCAGACCCAGCAGATTGAAAAAACATACTAGGTACATACATGTATATGCCTAAAATCACAAAAGAAGAAATTGAAGAGAAGGGATTGAGGCATCACCATCCCCCATGGGAGGTGCTTTCTTACTTTCCTTCTCTCTTTGCTCTCTCCAGCAAGTACATGTGCCCTTTACCAAATTAAAAACAGAAGCACATTTCCATGCATAGATGTATACATGATATAACATGTTTATAACAACATTATTCATAATAGCTGCAAAACAAGAGCACCCCAAATATCTTTAAACTGATAAGTGGATAATAGAATGGTATATGTCCATACCATAGAATGAAATGGGACAATGATACATACAATAACATGGATGAACCCCAAAAACATGTTGAATGAAAGAAACCAAACACAAAAGACCACATGTTATACAGTTCTGTTGCTGTTTAATGTCCAAAGGAGGCAAATCTCTAGAAATAGAAAGTAGATTAGCGGTTGCCTGGAGTTGGAGGGGGAAATGGGCTGTGGGCTGCAAATGGGAATGCGTTTTCTTTTGGGGATGATGGGAATGTTCTAAAATTAGGTTGTCATGATGGTTGCACAGCTCTGTAAATATACTAAAAAATCACTGAAGTGTACACTTAAAATGGATGAATTTTGTGTTGTATAAATTATATCTCAATAAAGTTGTAAAAAATACTTGAAGAAGATATAAAATATTAAGGTGTCAATTTTGATTTGTTGGAATGCAGGTTTTTGTTTCATATTTCTTTAAAAGAAAAACTCCATAAGTTCCCAATTTCAAATGAGATAAATGTATAAATTTGGAGTCTTTTATTATAGTCTTACCTTAAGATACTGTGAGTTCACCCTAACCTCAAAAGAAACAGCTAGGTCCCTGTCACAGCACTCCCAGTGAGGTCCACCAGTCATGTCATTGGTGTCTGATTATTAAATACGATCCAAGGATAATTAAACATAATAAGTATAACATTTAACATGAAAGATGGAAACCGAAACATTTTGGAAGGGTAAATTCAAAGAAAACACACAATGTTGAAAAGCAATGAAACTTTAAAACAATCAGAATAATACTAGAAAGAGAAGAGAAAGTCTACAGCCATGGAAAAATACTAGAAACCTATTATAAAGGAAATATTCAGAGAACCACAACCAAATAAGAATTTCTGGAAATTAAAAATAATTGATGGAAGATTTGGAAAATAATAAAATGTTGGTGGAGACCAGCAGATGGCAGTCTACGTCACTAGACTCCCATGTAATCTACTGAAGTTCGAGTCCTGGACCTGGCAGCTTAAAACACTGAGCATGTGTGTATGTGCCCAAAATCCTGCGTGTAAAATGGAGGAGAAGGGATTGCGGCATGGCCACCCCTCTTCGGGGGTAATTTCTTGCTATCTTTCTTTCTGACAAACAAACGTGCCCCATAGCTAAAAGTTCTCTTAAAAAAAAAAAAAAAAACAAAACAAAACAAAACAAAACAAAAAAAAAGACAATATTGGAAAATAGGAGAAAAGATCAATCAAGAGTTTGAAGTCCAACTAATTTTATTTCCAGGGAGAGTGAGAACTGAAAATGCAGTGGGAAGAAATACAGTATATCAAAGAAATATTATAAGACAATTTCATAACAATGAAGAACATGAGTTTTTACATTAGAAGTTATAAGACAACAGTTGACCAAAAGGAATTATTATCTTAGAAAGTGAGGAACAAAGAAATATCCTAAAAGTGTCCAGAAAGTAAAAAACAGGTTGGTTTTGGATTTCTAGAAGCTAAAATTTGATGAAACACTGTCAGAATCCTGAAACAAAAGCATGGTGATAGAACAAAGACATTTTGGACATGAAAACTCTGTTAGTTGTGATATTTGAGGCTACCTAGTAACTGTAAAATTCCCTTTTTATATTTGGAGAAATTCTCAGCTCGTGATCCCTGTCTCACCAAATGGAAGCCAGAATTCAGTTTTCTAGCATCTGTTGCAACAAAGACAGATATCTGACCTAGGCTTTTCCAGTCTTGCAGTCCCGTGGAATAACTCAGTTTGAAGAAAGGTAAGGAAGTGGATTTAGCAAAGGATATATTCCTGGAGGTGGGTGCTGAGAGAGAGTTTTCAGAGGAAGCAGTGGCTTTGATTCTAGTTGGAGATGTCCCTTGCTCAGAGTCTTCAGTCCTTTTGACCAGAAAAGGTACAGGAATACCTCATACAACTTTTGTGGGATAAGTCGGGTATTTCTGGATGCACAGTCCCTAAACCCTAGTCTCCGGCCCTCCTGGAGATTGTCTGAGCTACTTAATCTCTGATGAAGTTTCCAAGGACGCTCCCAGTGGATATGCTCAAACAACAAAAGGAGTAAACCAGTAAAGGGACGAAGATGGTGGGAATCGGGGGCTCTAAAGCGGTGGGAAAGAGAACCCCAGGATTATGGTTACTAGAAACCTGAGAATGCAACCCATGACATAACCTAAGAATTAACCAGTCCAGATTCAAGTAAATAAGTAATTGCTGCAGGAAGAATCTGGGAGGAGAAATGTGATTAAGTTCCTGAGGTGTTTTCTGTATTCAAAGAGATTTATATTTCTGAAAATCAACTTGGGAATGAATGTGTATGAAAGCAAATGAAAGAATGAGACATTATTAACTACAGGATAAATAAAAATATATAAATGAATGGCAATGCAATTTACAGTATACTACATGACTCACCTGTGACTAATTTTACATGATAAAAATTTGAACTTTGGATTTAACTGAAAATCCTGATAGAGCTATATGAGAGGGGTAGGGGAAGACCATGTTTGTGGGGTAGGCCATAAGAAACCTAAATCCACAATATTTATAGTATGAGTATCCACAATATCTAAAACTGAAAAGTACAGAAATTGAGGAAAAACAATATGTGAGTTGGGTACCTTTGAGGAATGGGAAAGGAGGAGAAATGTATTGATCAGGGCTTTTAGTTGCTTACAATAAAATTCACTCTATTTAAAATCAAAGAGAATTTTTCTTTTCAAGTACTGAGTTGTTTGTTGAATTTCTGGGAGAGTCCAAGAACCAGACTTAACATGCTACTCGAGGCATTTATTAGAAGTTGCCTCAAAACTCTGAAGTAGAGTGGTGTGTCCTAATAGATGGGTTCAAGAAGACTTGTGACTCCAGCCTTTCTCTGATGCCAGATACCACTTGTTACTGCCAGAGTATCCATGCATGCAACAGATGAATGTAAATGGAGGAGACTTGGATGAGGTTAATAGTCCCCTTCTCAATTTATTATACGTTACAATGAAACCATAATGTGTTTGCTTAAGTTGTTGAATTTAAAGGCCAAATCCCAATCTTCAGATTTCATGTCACAAATATATGCTGTTCATGCCTGGTACTTGCTGTCATATGTCTTGCTCCTCTCTATCCACAATCCTTCTAGATGTTTCTAAATAGGAATTTCACACAGTACTGGTATTTGTAAGCACAGCGACCTCCTGCCTCAACAGTTTGTATTAAACAACAAACATATGGTCTAAGCAAATGCCACTCATGAAGTGTAGAGGACAGAATCTTCACCAAAGTCTGAGGTTGGTCGAGAAGAATCCGTCATGTAGGGAAGCCTCAAACTGGCCTGAAAGGTTGGGTTTATATTTTAGAAAAGAGGCAGGAAAAAATTGATGGAGAAAGAACACAGAGTTAAAAGCAATGACTAGGGGTAGTTGACTAGGGGAACTATTGAGAGATACATTAGGAAAAATAAGTGATAAAGATGGTGGTTTAAACAATCATTTTCTTCATCCCCTCCCGAAATCCCACTAAAGTGACAGTAACAGGATTTAAATAAAAAGGCAAAAAATTATAAAGAAGACAAGGCAGTAGCAAACTTGGAAGTTGGAAAACAGATGGAGAAGTATAAACTGATTTATCAAACCCTGGAAGTGAACCCTAAATCGGCAGCGAGGAAAGCCAAGAAGAAACACAGTTGTCTCTACAGATCCTAAAAAGATTAGGGTTTTGTGGCATTAGGTACCTCTGAGTGTGGCAGTTAAAGTGGGGCTGAGGAGAATTTGTTAAAAGTCTAAGAAACAGAGCCCCAGATCCCCACCCTTTTTCTGAGCAGCTAGATGAACTGGCCCTCCCCCACCCTGACAGAAGATTTATCTTCATTTTCTAGGGTCCATGAAAAAAGTAGTCTTGGAAATGGTAGTCTTCATAAACTGTTGAGAATGTGGTTGTCACAGGGAAAACAAGTTGACTAAATGAACTTTGCGAGTTGGATGCTATAACTTGAAGGCTTCTTTTTCTATTTATTGGGGGAGCTAGAATGTGACTAGCCCTAGAGATACCAGAATCAGGTATGTCCCAAGGAAACAGCCCAGGCATGTGGCCACGCAGGTGAGCATCATCACTGAACTCATCCCTGCACCCTGAGCGTCTGATCAGCTCTTGTGCACTACACTGCTAAATATGCACCTACTGTTAAGGGCCACCAGGCTGTGAAGAAAGCCTTAAATGAGAGAGAACAACAACAACAAAAAAGTTGACCATGAACAGTTTTAAAGCAACAGACCATGAAGGGAGAAAAAGAAAGCAAGATTTCAAAAACCATTATTTCTAGAAAGATAAAAGAAGAAATCCATCTATGAGACAAGAATAGGACCAAAGGAAAGAAAAAAGGAATTTACATAAGTACATTAAAAAAAGCAAAGATAACAGAATAACCTATTAGAAATTAAAAATTGGATAAGAGAAATTAAAAAGACAAATAGAGTTAGAAGATGAAGATATTTTTCTGAAAATTGAGTGTCAGGATAAAGAGAACATAGTGAGAAAAAAATATAGAAAAATTAGAGGTCCAATCCATGAGAGTTCCATTATCAAAACAACAGGAGTTAGTTTACAGAGGAAAACAAGTGGAGGAAGTTATCAAAGAAGTAATTCAAAATTTTCCTAAAATGTAAGGACCTGTTTTTTGATACTGATAACATTTAAGAACATCATGGCTAAAAAACTCTTTTAAATTGAGAGAGCTAGAAAGAGGGGGGCAGGGAAACCCCAAAGTTAACCCCAAAACAAACATCTCATGAGCAAAAATAAACATATAATGAATTGGTCATCCATAAAGAGCCAGGAGTCATGGGGCCAGCAGGTGGTATGGTTGGTAAGGCACTGGATTCCCACATGGTCGACTGTGGTTGGAATCCTGGATCTGGTGGCTTACTTTCTCACTTTCCCTCTCTTTCTGGTCAAATTAAAAATAATAATTATAACTAAATTTTTTTAAAAAAAGAACCAGGAATCAGATTTACATCCTTCTTATACTCAGCCTCATACCAGTACTCACAAAACAATTCAAAAAGGTAATAGCTGCTCTTCCCAAAAGCAAAACTGTAATGAAAATTGGAATTTAAGGTATATTTAGCATATAAGAAGGAAAAAAAAGCTGTAAGATAATATTTATCTGCCTATAAATGGAGAAGTTAACTTTCCAAATATAAAAGGCATGAATGATATTACAAAGGAACAGGTAGCTTCAATGTAAAACATTGAAATATATGTCAAAAAATGTTTTATTAAATATAAATGGCAAACTGGAAAAAAGCTATTAACACATTTAAGAATTTAATATGTAAAACATTCACATAAGTAATACATATAATGTTCATATACTTCATAAAATATCTATTCACATAAATAATATGTAAAGTGTTCGTGTAAATAGATGAAAAACACTAGTATCCTATTAAAGAAAAATGGACAAAAGTCATGAGCCAACAAATATGATGAAATCCAAATAGCTAATATTCATGGGGTAAAAAGTCAACCTTAGTGATAATCTAAGAAATGTAGTTAAAATTTGAGCTACACTTACCAAATTCACAAAATATTTATTTTTCTTTTTAAAATAATTTTATTTAACTTTATTTATTTTTATTTGACCAGAGAGGGACATGGTGAGAGAGGAAGGGAAAAATGAGAAATTCTGCAAGCCACCAGGTCTGGGACTCAAACTGCAGTCAGCCACATAAGAAGGAGTCCAGTGCCTTAACCACTGTGCCACCTGCTGGCCCCAAGATTTTTCTTTTTAAAAATAAAGTTGTTCTATGTTGAAGATGTAAAATGTACATCCCTTCTGGAAAATTTTGGCAGTATGCATCAGATATCTTAAATTATTTAAATTCTACAATAAATAATTCCATTAATAAATATCTAATCTAAGGAATTTCAAGCATTCAACCAATATTTTACCAAGTCTATTTTTTTTTTTTTTTTTTTTTTTTTTGTGGGGGAGAGGTTTTCTTGCTACAGGGTGCATGCGCTCGCCAGAGAGAAAGAGAGAGACCGAGAGACAAAAAGCGAGAAATCATCCCCCGGGGGGATGGCCACGCTGCAATCCCTTCTCCTCCATTCTCCTTTCGGGATCTTGGGCATGCACGCACACGCACCCGGCGTGAGTTTAAGCCACTGGGTCCGAGACTTGAACCGCGGTCGACTACATAGGAGTTCAGTGACATAGCCATTATGCTAACTGCTGGTCCCACCAAGTCTTTTTTTTTTTGTTTTAAGAAAAAATTTAATAATTTTTTAATTTAACTTTATTTGTTTATTTCAATTTAACCAGAGAGGGACAGAGCGAGAGAGTGACAGGGAAAGTGAGAAAACAAGATACCAGGTCCAGGACTTGAACTGTGGTTGGCTATTTGAGAGTCCAGCACCCTTAATTACCATGCCACCTGCTGGTCCCCCAAGTATACTGTTTTAAATACTGAAATATGGAATAAATATTTAAGTATAAGTGATTAATAATAATTGTGGAAAAGTGAAACAAAACTGTCCAAAAAAGGAAAAAGTGGCGTCACTTTTTGCCATAAAATACAATTTTTTAGTTACCAAGTGTTATGATTATAAATTAGGTTTAGTAAATGGTAAGCGAATTTTCTAACTTGAGAAGAAAATCTAGATTAAAATTGAGCAATTAGATTATCAGAAGAAGCAGAGGCTAATGTCTGAGGCATTTTGTTAATACTCCCTTATCAGAAATAATCAATTTGAAATATGTATGCCACACGAAACACTAACAGGCTCTTCCATTGTATTACAATGTGGGTGGGCAAAGGCTGCAGTGAAAGTTGTTAAATTTACTCAACATCACTTCTACCTTCCCTAGTGTAAAGGCACTGCCCCTCCCCCCACGACCGCGGAAGCATACCATGGAAACCATGGAAACTTAGGACACATTGTTTTTAAAAGACATGGAGGAAAGACTTGACTTCCAGAAATCCATCAAGTTTAAGAGACTGGGTATTATTTTAATCATTCTGATAAAAAAAGAAAAAAACTTCAATTGTCAGAATTGTCAAGTATCCTTAGATAAAGAATTCCACATTAGTGTGGATACTATGAATAAAGACAAAATTATAAGAGTATGTGAAGTGACTGGGTAATTATTCTTTGCTGGTACCTGTGGCTGCAAGGGAAAGAAGCAAAAAGGCGGTGGACAGTAAAAGCATCACTTGAGACTCAGAAGTGAATCATTCATTGCCTGAGAGAAAGAGGGAGAGAGAGAGAAACATGGACATGTGTGTGCAATCCCAGTGTGCTTAGGGAGAGATAAACCTAGGCAATTCAAAATAAAAACAGTCTACATTCAATCTCTCTCTCCCTCCCACCTTCCTTCTCTCCTCTGCCCATCTCCCTCTCCTACTTCAAAAACATGCCAGACTCGTCTCGTGTGTGTGTGTGTGTGTGTGTGTGTGTGTGTGTGTGTGCTCCCTAATCTCCACAAGATGGAGAAATGGAGTAGAAGCAATTTCAGTGTGACCATGCTCCATTGGGATGGTGCTTTCTCCCTCTCCTCTGTGTATCTCTGGCTAGCTCTTGCACCCTTTGGCAATTAAAAGAAAAAACGACAAAGGTGACAGTGATTATTTAACTGACTATATATAGTCCTGGAGCAAGTGAAAGGGGCTGATTTAAGGAGTTCAAATGGAAATAATAGGTCTGGAGAAGAGTGTCTCTTTCTCTGAGAGGAGAGCAGGAAGAAAGATGGGGCATAACTAAGATTAGGAGAGGCCAGTAGCTGCCGAATGGCCTCACTTAATCTCTTTAACACAGACTTTAAGTGCCTACAATATATACATTACCAAAATCCTGAACAAGACACAGACCATGTTCTCAAAATACTTGTATGTGGAAGAAAAGACAAGTACAGAGATAGTTCTAGACATTGGGAACCCAAACTATAGAGTTATAAATTTCTCTACACCTTGGTTTCTTTCTCCACTTCATAGGTTAGTGATGAGGTTTGAATGGTATACTAAAAAAAATGAAATGCTAAATAAAGCTCTTGCCGTTGATAAGCAATCAGTTCCCAAGAGAGTGACAGACAGGGAAAAAAAAAAATGTGGTATTTGGTTGGAGCAGTAAAGGAGTGAAGTTTATCCTCCTAGGAAGGGTAGGATTTAAGAACTAAAAAGGAAGAGAAATTTTGAAAGAATGTGGGTGTGGGTGGGGGACAGTTTGAAGTTAAAATAATATAAAGTCAAAACTCAGGAAGATTTAAGACTTCAATAAATTAGATACTCAGTTACAAAGTACCCCTAGTTTAAAAAATGTTTTGAGCATCCCATTCCCTTTCTCACTTAACATTTCCTAGAGTCTTAACAGAATTATGTGATCTAATGAAGAAATTCACATGTTAGTTGACTCTCTTTCATGACCCTCATGTTCTCATTCCCTTTGTCATCCAGGGTAGATTTAATGATTCTGCATTATGATCACTCTCTTACTCTTCTATCTATTGGTTCATGGGAAAAGTCATGACACATATTTGCATAGACTCAATAATTCATCAGCCACTTGTCCCTCTCCCCATGACTTATACTGGCCTGGAAGAACAGTAACCCTGATGGAACTTATTGTTTGCTTTCTCAATGTCGTTTTGTTTTGTTTTGTTTTGTTTTTGGAGATGTTTTTGCTATTGGGCGCATGCACTTGCCAGAAAGACAGAGACAGAGAGACAGAAAGCGAGAAATCACCCTCAGGGGGAAATGGCCACACCACAATCCCTTGTCCTCCATTCTCCTCTTGGGATCTTGGGCACGCATGTACACGTGCCCAGCGTGAGTTTAAGCCACTAGGTCTGAGACTTGAACCACGGTCACCTACATGAGAGTTCAGCAATGTAGCCATTATGCCAACTACTGGTCCCTCTCAATGTCTTTTAATAGCCTTTCTTTATGAGGGAAAATTTGGTCATGCTACATGTTTGCATAGGGCTGCCACCTGCTGCAAGGCATACAGTACAGATTGGTATCTGAGAGTCAGAAAGTCACACAATGTGAGCTAAGAGAACGCATCATCATCTTTAGGTGGGGACTTCAGAAAGTTTGCAGGAAAATGACATTAAAGTATTAATTCATTTCAATCTAAAGTCTGAAATCTATGTATAGTTTTTTCATAGTATGCATTTTCCACAAACTTTTGAGGGCGCCTCTTATATCTTTCTTATTTCCTTGCTATTCTTTCTCCTTCCTCTTCTAATTTACAGGCTTCTTCAGTTAAATATTTAGCTCATTTATTTTTCAAAACTTCCTGTTTTTTTGTGGCCGGCAGGCAGCGTGGTGGTTAGGGGTGCTGGACTCCCACATGGTGGACCATGATTCGAGTCCCAGACCTGGAGGCTTACTTTCTCACTTTCTCTTTCACTCTGTCCCTCTCTGGTCAAATTAAAATAAAATGAAATAAATTAAATATAATTAAAACAAATAATTCTTTGAAAAAAACCCTCTTCTTTTTAAAATTGTATTATTTAACTTTATTTATTTATATTTATGTTTTTAATTTGGCCAGAGAGGGACAGAAAGAGTGGGAGGGAGGGAAAGTAAGAAAGTAAGCCACCAGGTCTGGGACTCAAACCATGGTCAGCCATGTGGGAGTCCAGTGCCTTTAACCACCATGCCGCCTGCTGGGCCCTCCTTTTTTCTCCTAATACAATAAAATGTGCTTCCTTTAGTGCTTTTCCGCCTAAGCTCTTCTTAAACTAATAAACAGAAATTTGTGAAAATTATCACCATTTGATGAGTTATCACAACTAGCTATTCTGATGGGTATGTAATGACCACCTGGACTTGGAACAAGATAACATTAGTCTAGAAAACTCCCTTGTGTACTGGTCTCAGTTACCCTTTCCCAAGGGTAATGGCTGCCATGTCTTCACATATAGATTACTTTGCTTACTTTTGATCTTCATGTAAGTGGGATCATGTAGTAGGTATTCTTTTGGGTTACATAATGTAATTTGCTTAGTATCTTTATAAAATCTATACCTGCATTTTTATGTAGCTTCTGATTACTGTCTTTGCTTTGTGGTATTCTGTTGTATATTCATGTAATGGAATATACTGATCCATTCTATTGTTGATAGACATTTGGATTATTTACAGGACTTGGCTACTGGAAACATTGTAGTCTTAGACATTACTTTTAGCACACAGCTCACAACATTTCCTAGGCACATGGAACATTTGGTTCATATCATATACATCCCCTCTAGGAGGGAATGAGAATTCCCATTGTCCATATTGACACCATGAATTGTATTGTCAGTCTTGAAAAGTTTTAACCTCTCCTTGTAATAGTAATATCCCATTGCAGTATGTAATTTGTAGTACCCTAGTAATTTGTTTAAAAAAATATTTTCCATCTTTCTGTATTTTTTTTTTTTTTTCAGATTTCGAGTTAAACACTACCCTGAAGATACTCTCTGTTACATTCGCATCACCTATTCAGATCTCGGTAACTCAAGATCTCAGGACGACAGAGCCAGGAACCAACAAAAGAACATAACAGAGTCAGCTGCCATCAGTGCCTGGGCAGACCTGCTGCCCAGGGTGGAGTTTCTCTGGCAAACCCACAAGTCTAAGAAAGACTATCATTTCATTTACAACACAGTTGGTGGACAGTGCTGTTTCATAGATGCATCAACCTTTTTTCTAAAAAAAAAAGTAGTATTTTCCTGCATTTCAAGTATCTGAACATACCTGAACACTGGGAGTTTGCTGCTAATTAAATTGAAATTATGAAGTCTAAGGCCAACTGTGCTCAAAATCCAAATTGTAGCATAATGATATTTCATCCAACCAAAGAAGAATTTCATGATTTTGACAAATACATCGCTCACATGGAATCCCAGGGGGCACACCGGGCTGGCCTGGCCAAGGTAGTTCCACCCAAGGAGTGGAAGGCCAGACAGACCTATGATGACATTGGGGACATCTTGATAGCCACTCCCCTCCAGCAGGTGGCCTCTGGGCAGGCAGGGGTGTTTACTCAATACCATAAAAAGAAGAGAGCCATGACGGTGAGGCAGTACCACCACCTGGCCAACAGCGAGAAATACCGGACCCCCGAGCACCAGAACTTCGACGACCTGGAGCGCAAGTACTGGAAGAGCCGTCTCTACCACTCGCCGATTTATGGCGCTGACATCAGCGGCTCCTTATTCGACCAAAGCACGAAGCAGTGGAACCTGGGCCACCTGGGCACCATCCAGGACCTGCTGGAGCAGGAGTGCGGCGTGGTCATCGAGGGCGTCAACACCCCCTACCTGTACTTCGGCATGTGGAAGACCACGTTCGCGTGGCACACGGAGGACATGGACCTGTACAGCATCAACTACCTGCATTTCGGGGAGCCCAAGACGTGGTACGCGGTGCCCCCCGAACACGGCCAGCGCCTGGAACGCCTGGCCAGGGAGCTGTTCCCGGGCAGTGCCCGGGGCTGCGAGGCCTTCCTGCGGCACAAGGTGGCCCTCATCTCGCCCACGGTCCTCAGGGAGAATGGGATTCCCTTTGGTCGCATGACGCAGGAGGCCGGTGAGTTCATGGTGACCTTCCCCTACGGCTACCACGCCGGCTTCAACCACGGCTTCAACTGCGCGGAGGCCATCAACTTCGCCACGCCGCGGTGGATCGACTATGGCAAAGTGGCCTCTCAGTGCAGCTGCGGGGAGGCCCGGGTCAGCTTTTCCATGGACGCCTTCGTGCGCATCCTTCAGCCTGAGCGCTACGAGCTGTGGAAACGTGGGCAAGACCCGACGGTGGTGGAGCACAGGCAGCCCAGGGCGCTGGCTGGTCAGGAGCTGCGAGCTTGGAGGAAGGACCTGGGGCCCAGGAGAGCCGCAGAGCGTGGGAGGCCTCTCCACAAGCGCCGGGTGGGACGGCCCCGTCACATTGTGGCCTCTAGTGTTGGGACTCACCACCAAGCCCTCTTGGATCCTGTGTCCCTTGCCAGTGATGCTGTCACCCAGCCCAGAGACACTTCTGACCACACCTCCCCACAGCTCAGCTCAGCCTTCCAACCCATCCCAGACCCCTCTTCCCAAATTCTCCACCCATCAGCTGGCAGACATGGTCGTGGTTGTGGTGGTGGCAACGGTGGTGGTGGTGGCCGTGGTCGTGGTGGTGGCCGTGGCCGTGGCCATGGTCGTGGCAGTGGCCGTGGTCGTGGTCGTCCTCCTCGTGAACTGGGGACTCAGGAACCGACCATCAGGGCTCCAGCCAAGAGTCGCCTCTCAGGAACTGCACGCCCTGGGCAGGACCCTGCGTGTCAGCCCCTGTTTGCTGATGTATCTCTGGTGCTCAGTGCTGACCACTGAGCCTTGGGCTCCAGCGTCCTGCCAAGGCTTCCAGATGCTGCTGAGCTCCTCTCCCCAATCTCCCATGCCACCTTTCTACTCCTGCTGTTTGGAGTCTTGCAGGGGATGGTTGCATTTACATCTCTGAGCTTTGGGCAAGTTTTCAAGATGATGGTGTCTGAGAGAGAGCGCTGCCTCTGATGCCATGACCCTGCTGAGTCCTTGGTATCAAGGCCACTGTGCTTTGTTCTTGCTTCCAGACTCGACTGCCTTTGGACATTTCTAACCTCTGTCTCCAGCCAAGGTTTCATCCACTAGGCACTGGTGTCTCTGTGCATGAAGTCCCCAGAGGTTGCCCCAACTTGGTTTATCCCAGACTCCAGTTCTCTGAGTCAATGGTGGAGGCTGGGGAACTGCTGAAGAATTCTAGGCACTGGTTCTCCCTCCCTTTTTTCTTCCCCTTCTCTTCACCCAGTTCTTGCAAAGTGAGGTGCTTTAGACTAATTAGTTCAATGGAGCCACACACACACACACACACACACACACACACACAAATGTATAACCTCTCTAAGTTATTGATGTATTTAAAACATGTTGTCATCAGTATTTGTTCACAAATATATTAAAGGTAACCAAATTTAAAATATGACTTGTTATTAATTTTATAGTTTGAATCATTTACAGGAGATGGAGGTTATTCTTTGCACTTCTCTTAATAATTATTTTCAAAACATTTAAGACAAAACTGAGCTTTATGGGCTGGTGGCTTCCTGTGGTGGTAGACAATGAGTTTGGGGGATAGTTACTGGGTTCTGGCTGCCTGCCTGCCTGGGGGGATTTAATTTGCAGCTGTGTTTTGAGATGATTTGACAGACAGGTACCTGTGGGACAATAGGACACGTGTTTCTGGAGAGAGGAGCAAGCACAGTCAAATGATGACATCTTCTCTCCAAGTCTCTTCTGCCTTTTCTAAGCTATTTGCATTGTTAGTTCCCTTATTCAAGTCCATGAACAAGTCTGCAAGTCCTTAAGACATTTGCTCAGTACTATGTTCTGTGAAGCATGAAAGCAAAGTCAGACAGTAGAGCAGACTGTGCCTACCTTGATCATGGTCAGGGAAGGCTTCACAGACCAGACCTGTATGAGACCCAGTCGACGAAAATGGAAGATTCAGAGAACTTTCCACTTAGAGGGAGAAACAAGTGCAGTAGACCTTAGTGGAATTTGGTGTTTTTGATTCTCCAGAGATAGAAAGAAAGCTTGTGTCTGAGACAGAGAGGAAGGCAAAGGTCTGGGCATAAGTAAATGATAAGCATTTGAGATTTCTTCCCCTTCAAATGAGATGGCATTGGCAGGTGAACACAGCTGTTGATGTATTTGATTTACATATTTAAATAACCAGCTTAGTTCTGTAGACAATATGAAGTGGAGGAAGCAGTGAGATCAACTGGTAAAAGTGAGGGTGGTGGTTTCTTAACTTCTGACAATACCAAAAGTGATGAACTTGTCATACAGGACCTTTATTAAGTTGAGATTCCTTGTATATCTAATCTTTGAGAATTTTTATCATAAAAGGATATTGAATTTTGTCAAATGCTTTTTTTGCATCTATTGAGATGGTTATCTTTGTAACTCATTCTGTTGACACAGTTTATCATATTTATTGATTTGCATTGGTTTTTCCTTTTGATGGTGTTGTTAAATGGTTCAATATTGTTGTACCTGTGTTACTTGAAATATTGGCCTCTAATTTTCTTTACTTATAGTGTCCTTCTCTGACTGTGGTATAACAGTAATGCTGGCTTCCTAAAATAAGTTTGGAAGTGTTCTCATAGCTTCAGGTTTTTTTTTGAAGAACAAAGAAGAATTGGCATTTATTGTGCTTTTAATGTTATAATTCAGTAGTAAGTGGACCAGCAGTTGGCATAATGGCTGTCGCTGGACTCCCATGTAGTCGACCGTGGTCTGAATCCTGGACCCAGTGGCCTAAACTCACGCCAGGCACGTTTGTGGGCATGCCCAAGATCCCAAGAGGAGAATGGAGGAGAAGGGATTGCAGCCTGGCCATCTCCCCTGGTGGGTGATTTCTCACTTTCTGTCTCTCTGTCTCTGTCTTTCTGGTGAGTGCATGTGCCCTATAGCAAAAACCTTGCCCCCCCCCAAAAATAATAATAATTCAGCAGTGAGGACGTCAGGTAGGTCCTGCACTTTGCTTTTTCGGGAGTTTTTTGACTACTGAATCAATCTTCTTTCTCACTATTGGTCTTTTCAGATTTTTTATTTCTTCATGACTCAATCTTGGTAAGGTGTATGTTTCTAGGAAATTTTCCATTTCTTCTAAACTATCCAATTGTTGTTATGTAATTATAATAGTGTGTATAACCCTTTGTATCTCTGTGGCATCAGTTGTTATATATTCTATTTATAATTTTATCTTATTCTTATTCTTCTCTCTTTTTTTCTTAAGTTAACGGAGGTTTGTGTTTTTTCCCAGAAAAACCAAGTCTGAATTTTATGATCTTTTCTGTTGTTTTCTAGTCTCTATTTCACTTATATTTTCTGTTTTTTTTTTTTTTTTTTTTTTTTCTGCTGACTTTGGGCTTATTTATTCTATTTTTTCCTGGGTCTGTGAGGTTAATACTAAGTTGTTTGAGTTCTTTCTGTTCTCTTAATGTAGACATTTATCAATATAAACATTTTAAACATTTGCTTTACCTATGTCCCATAAGTTTTGATGTATTGTATTTTCCTTTTTTGTCTATGTTAAGTTACAACCAACTATTCAAAAGTATTTTAAAAATAAATTAAGAAATAATATTTCTTATTGAAAATAATTGAATTTCCATAAGAATTTATTATTGCAACCAATTGAAAAACAACCCTAAAATGTATAGGGAACCACAGATGACTTAAAATAGCCAAAACACTCTTGAGCGAAGAATAAGCTGGAGGCATCACATGAACTCACTTCAGAATCTACTACCAAGCAACAGAGCATTAAGGAAAAGGCATGAAAACAGACACATAGATCAGTGGACCAGAATCGAGAGCCCAAAGTAAGCCTATGTATTTATGTTCAAATAATCTTTTTAAAGTGCCAAAGAATACATAATTGAGAAATGACAATCTCCTCAATAAATGACTCTAGAAAAACTAGAGCATGCGTAAGAGTGAAATTGGCCCCTCATACTATATAAAAAAAATCAACTCAACATTGTGTAAAGACTTAAACATAAAACCTGAAGCCATAAAACTACTAGAAGAAAACTCAGGGGAAAGGGACATTGATCATGAAAGTTATACTATGGTGAAGATAGGACCATTTTGTTGTCTCTCCCACAAACTCTATTACTAGACTCCTCTCCACTTCTGAGAAGTAACTGCTGTGAGTTAGGGCATCTTCTTCAAGTGTATAGGCATAAATCCACGCATCTAAAAGTAATAGGTCATGTGTGTTTTTTTTCAACTTATCACCCTTTCACACCTTTTGAAAACTGTGCTATAAGATCTAAACACATTGCTATTCAGTAGTCCCCCCTTCTCTGTTGGGGATATGTTCTAAGACCTGGTAGATGCCTAAATAGTACTGACCCCTATATATGCTGTGCTCTTTTCTATCCATACATACCTATAGTAGAGTTGAATGTGTAAATTTGACTTAGTTTGAGTTTAACAATAATAACTAACAATAACATAGGACAATAATAACAAGATATTGTATCAAAAGTTATGTGAAAGTGATCTCTTTCTTTCAAAATATTTTATTGTACTGCAGATGTTACCAAACTCAGCATATAATTTTTTTTTTTCTTAAGCTGAAAACGTTTACCTTTTCGCTTAAAGGAAACACTTTACTACTTCTCTTCTGGATAACTGAATTTACCAACATCACTACTCTGTACTTCTTGAGGCCATTATTAAGTAAATAAGGGTTACTTAAATGTAAGAACTGTGATACCGGGACAGTGGCTGTTAACTGAAATAGCTGCTAAGTAACTGGCAAATGGGTAGCATACACTGTGTCTATCTACTGGGTAAAGTGATGATTCAGTTTCTGAGCAGGCTGAAGCAGGAAAAACTCAAGATTTTATTGTGTTTCTCAAAATGGAGTAAAAATTATAAATTGTTTATTTTTTACATTTCAATGTATTTTTTTCTGGACTGAGGTAATCAATACTGAAAAACTAAAAAGAGGGACTACTGTAATTTTAATTTTGATTTTTTTCTTTACTTAGTATGACATTACTTGCTGTGGAGAAGAAATGAGCAAGAAGAAGGGACTGGGATTGGGATGTAGGCCTCGCTGAGACTTTAAAATTTGAGCTAAGACCCACAGGAAGAGAGGAAGCAAACCATGTGCATATCTGAGAGAACAGCATTGCAAGAAGATGGAACTAGGGCTCAGCCTAGAGAATTGAACTGCAGAGCCAAACTGCAGAGCCAAACGGCACAGACACAGCGGCTGTGTCCTGTATAAAGACCTACATACAGATCCATAAATAGGATCTACATGTAACCCTAGTGACACCAACAGAGTCAATTTATGTCTATAATTCTCATTTGATCCATTCCCCATGCAGATGGACAAATAGGTTATTTGTTATTTCAAACAAAACTTAATTGAACAGCTTTTTATGTAGAAATAGAATTCCTGGATTTTATTTATGTTCATTTTCAACTTTTCTAGGACCAGCTAAAGAGGCCCCCAATTTAATCTCTGTTAGCAGTGTGGGAGAGTTCTGATTTCCCCATATCTTAGTCTGTTTTTGATAGCACTGGATCTTTTCATTTTCTCCAGTAAACAAATGTCTCTTGTCGCATTCTCTGAGTATTAGTGATCCACGCATCTCTGAATTTATTGACCATTTGAATTTCCTTGTTTTTGAGTTACCTGATCTAAGGTTTTGCCCACATTTTGGGTTGGTTTTTTGTTTTTAAAATGACCTGTAGAAGTTGTGTTAATTCAGGATCCTATTAATTCATCGTATAGCAAAAACATCTCTTAAAAAAATTCATTGTCTATACTATGTACAACCAAAACTATCTTGTAATCTATATCTTGTCTTTTCACTTTTTCTATGTCGATGTTACATAAAAATCAGTTAAATATACCAGACATGTCCATCATTGTTTATGCTTTTGGTTCTTCTTTAAGACATTTTTCTCACCCTAAATTTCTTAAAAATTCAATTGAATATTTTCTCTAGCAGTCTTACATTCTCATTTGTATAAATTTTAATCCAGCTCTTTTTTTTAATGTAAGTGATGTGAGGTAGAGCTCTATTTTTAATATTTCTCTTCTAAAAAATACTACATATTATTTATATATAAATATAATATTATTATTTATTATTATTATTTATTATAATATTATATTTATATATAAATATATATTTAATACTACATATTGTCTAGTCCATTCCTATTTACTGATTTGGGATGTCACTCTGTCATATTGTGCGAGTTCCCATGTACGCATGTATCTGTCTGGCCTCTCTGTTGTGTACATATAAGTATCGGTCCACTTCAGCTTGAATATCACTGTTCTATGTGAAGTCATCTGTCTATTACAGAAATCATCTTAGAGATTTTTGTTTAAATATGTGACTGCCACTTCTAGCTTGTCACCTTGAGCAGGTTAATTAATCTCTCCTTCACTCAGTTTTTTCATCTAAAGGACAGGGTTAATAAGATTGCCCTTATAGGATTATATTGAAGATTAAATGGGTTATTCTATGCAGGATACCTTAAATTTTGTCTGGCATTTGATAGTAACCATATGTCTCAGGTACTTTTAATAATATTTATACTATTAGAGATAAACGCTTTTATTAATCAAAAGGTATGGGAATAAAAGAAAGAAAAGACAAAGAGTGAACAGATAATGTATTATATCCAATAAGGAAGTATTACCCAGCATACATAAAGAACAAAAATAAAAGGAACACTAGAAAAATGCACAATATGCCTTGCTAGACCCTGCATAAGTGACACTATACAAATGACCAATACACTTGAAAACTTGCTCACGTTACTAATCAGGGAAATGCAAATCTTACTAAGACACTACTACGCCCTCATCTGGGTAAAACTAAAAGTGTTGTTATTCGCCAAAGGTTTGTTACTGATGAGCAATGAACACCCTCAGACACAGCTGGTGGGTATGTAAATTGGTAAAAAGGGTGAAAAATGGGATGGCAAGGCTTGATTTTACATATTCTATGACTAAGAAATCTATTCTTAAATATGGTGCACATGTCCTCCAATATTTATGTCCCAAAATGTTCAGAGCAACTTTGTAAGAGGCTGAGAGTGGAAACAATTCAAGTGCCCAGCGGCAGTAGAAGCATTTGTACTATGAACCCCTAACAGCAAGGGCATAGAACAAGGCATGGCTAGGTGCTTGAACCAATGAGAAAAAAAACAAAAACAAACAAACAAAAAACCCTACATACATTTAGATACCCAAGTGTGATTCTACTTAGGTAAACTTTTGTAAAGTTTTTAAAACAAAATTTTAATTTGATCTTGCTTGGGAAATTATAGCCTTTAAGTTAGGATAGAGCTGGTCTAAGAGACCGATGGGGCTGGGATCTGGAGAGGAAGAGCATAAGTTAGGTTCCCGGGATCCTGGCAATGTCCTGGTTTTATTTATTTATTTTTTAATTTTATTTATTTACAATCATTCACTGTTCATCAGTATAGTATACAAAATGAGATTTTCCATCCAGAATACATTGTATATTGGCTCAATCATATATGTTATCATCAACAAATAACTTTCTATTTCTTGTTTCTTATATATTTTGCTTTTTTTTTCCCCATTTTCCCCCCTTCATTCCCTACCTCTCACCCTCTGCCAATTCCCCCTCTTCTCCCACACTGTCTCTGGTATGTACAGTTGTTTTCCATGCTTCCCCCCCCCCCACATTTTATTAATTCACTAAAGATCTTAATTAATTAAAAAACTTCAATAGCAAGCATGGCTGATTTATACATATCTGTGAATATATGTCTGGCTTAGGCATAAACCTCAGAGTAAAGTGAACATACTATAAAGTAGCACCTCGCTGGGGCTATATAGTTTACTACAATGGTTAAAAAGTTATTAACAGGTATTTTTAATGCATTTTTTATTTTAAAAAAGTTTTAGTTTTAATAGATCAAAATGAAAAAATGTTAAGAGAAACTTGCCTAAAACTCAAAGCCAGGGAAAGGTTAGGATTCAGATCAAATAGTAAGTAGATGAACCTATCAACGGTTCAAGAGAAAACAAAAATCCGTAAGTATGGAAATCAAAACATCAAAGAAAATCAGTAATGTGTTAGTCTAAAGTCAAAATAATTCTATTTCTGTTTATCCACTCAGCTCCACAAAGGTTCTAGGCGCACCAGGCCTCTCAGGCCCCCAGCATGCACCCTGTCCACTGTCAAGATGCCCAAGAGAAAGGTCAGCTCAGCCGAGGGTGCGGCCAAGGAAGAGCCCAAGAGGAGATCAGCAAGGTTGTCGGCTAAACTCACTTCTGCAAAAGTGGAGATGAAGCCAACAAAGGCGGCAGGAAAGGATAAATCTTCAGACAAAAGAGTGCGAACAAAAGGGAAAAGGGGGGAACCAGCAGTTAGCATAATGGCTATGTCGCTGGACTCCCCCGTAGTCGACCGCGGTTCGCATCCTGGACCTGGTGGCTTAAAACTCACACCGGGCACGTGTGCATGCGTGCCCAAGATCCCGAGAGGAGAATGGAGGAGAAGGGATTGTGGCGTGGCCATCCCCCCTGGGGGGTAATTTCTTGCTTTCTGTCTCTGTGTCTCTCTCTCTCTGTCTGGCGAGCGCACGTGCCCTATAGTGGAAACCTCTAAAAAAAAAAAATAAATAAATAAAATAAAGGAAAAGGGGAGCAAAGGGGAAACAGGCTGAAGTGGCCAACTAAGACATTAAGGAAGATTTACCTGCAGAAAATGGAGAAACTAAAAATGAGGAGAGTCCACCCTCTGATGAAGCAGGCGAGAAAGAAGTCAAGTCTGAGTAATGTCATATCCCATGTCTTTATCGATGGTCCCCGTCTCCCTTCTTGTACAATCCAGAGGAATATTTTTATCAACTATTTTGTAAATGCAAGGTTTTTAGTAGCTCTAGAAACATTTTTGAGAAGGAGAGAATCCCAGCTCATCCCATTTTTAAAATGTAAATGCTTTTTTTAAGAGGTGAAATTATTTACTGGTTGTTCATTTTTCAGTACAACCAGAAAATAGTGGGATATTGACTTATAGGAGGCTTTGACTCTCTTGCGTGTCAGCTTAACATTCCATTGGTGGGGGCGGGTGGGTAGTTTTTATATCCTAAATACAAAGCATACTAAATGGCAGTTTGGAGTCACAGTCATGCATTTAACATGTCTTGAATATTTTAAATTACTTCTATTATGTTTTTTAGTTGTATTGTTTCCTAAAGAAAACCACTCTTCGATTGTTGCTCTCCCTGTCAGAATTGTGTGCACTCTGTAACATCATCGGTCATGGTAGTCCAGTTTTCCTAATAATTTTGTTAATGTGCTGTGAAAGATTGGAAATTTGAAGTATGTAGTGTGTATGATACTAAATTGTGATTTGGTGGGACTTACATTACAGCTTTCAACATCTGAAGACTGGTTCTTGATATCCTCTTAAGGAAATTTTGCCTACAAATTTGAAGCTGGAATAACTTTAAAAGAATTACTATACTTGGCTTTTTAAAATTTTGGTACGTATGTTAAGAATTGCATACAAATTGAAATGTCTGTACTGATCCTCGACACAGCCAATAAATCTCAATTATAAGAGTGTTTTGAAGCACGTGTTTTAAGGCCTGGTATAAAGTTGAATTTTTGTATTTGATCTTCCAGATTTTTTTATTAATTGGAAAAGTGAAATGTTTTATTTTGTGTATCATTTGAACTTTAAGGACATTTGAATGGCTATATTGATTTAATAATGGAAAAACAGTCCAGTGTCCTCTGAAGCAAAGTAAATATAAAATTATGAATTTTTCCTTTGTATGTTATAAACTGTAAGTATAAGATAAACTAAAAAAAAAATTCTATTTCACTAGTTCAGACTCATGTAATTAATCTCTCTATTGAATCTGCAGTGTTTCTGTGGTCTGATCTTTCCATTTGAACTCTGCAAGTTAACATTCAACTCCGGACTTGTCCCTACCATTAGGCTGGTCATTCTCTCGGTTGTTTTTGGTACTTTTATTTCTGTGTGTCCAACTTCAGCTTTCCTGGTATATATAGCACTCCCTTTAGCACTTTTTGGAGAGCTGGTCTGGTGTTGGTAAATTCTTGCAGGTTCTGTTTATCTGGGAAGGCATTTGTCTTTTTTTCTCATATGAAGAATAATCTTGCTGAGAATAGTATTCTTGGCTGAAATTGTTTTTCACTTAACACGTTGAATATATTTTCCCATTCTTTCCTTGCTTGCATTGTTTCCCATGAGAGGTCCATGAGAGGTCCAACATTAGCCTTATGGGATATCCTTTGAAAATAACGTGACATTTCTCTCTTGCCAAATGGAGTATCTTTAGGTTTTGGTCAATCTGGCTATGATGTGCCTGGGGAAGATCTCGTTGGGTTGATTCTATGTGGGGCCCTTTGTATTTCTTGGGTCTGGATATTTGAGTGCCTGTCTAGGTTTGGAAAGTTTTCTTCCAGGATTTCATGGAATAGATGATCAGATTATTAGTTTCTTCACCTTCTGGGATACCGATGATCCAGACGTTTGGGCATTTAATGGTATCTGGTATTACTTGTATGTTATTCTCATTTTTGGGGATTATTTTCTGTCTTCTTGATGAATGTTTCTAGGTCAGAGTTTCTGTCTTCTACATCTGAGATTCGATCTTCTGCATCATCTAACTTGCTTTTGTTATTTTCAATGGAAGTTTTGATTTTCTGTATTACAGCCTTCATCTCTAACAATTCCATCTGATTCTTTTTTTGGTGTGTATCTCCTCTTTCAGAGTGTGCAAGAACTTCCTCACCTGGGTGTCTCCAGCATCTCTTGGAGTTCGTTGTCTCTCTTCTCTTACATCTCTGTTAGCTTTGACACTACGAATATTTTAAATTCTTTATCTGACATTTCCATGAGTTCCTTGTACTCTCTGGGGAGGAAGAGGAGCTATTCTTTTCCCTTTAAGGAGAGGTATTTTCTTGGTTTCTCATATTTCTTGTGCCTCTGTGGTGGTTTCGGGTCATCTGATGGATTGTACATTATTTCCTAGTTTTTTGAGTTAATTCTGAGCATTGAGAGGAATGCAGGATGAGGTGATCTGCAGTCTCTGGACAGTACCATTTTTCTCCCTTTGCGCAGCTGATTCAATGAAAACTGAGGATTAATCTGACCCTAAAAGTATTTAGATATTTGGCTACTAAGCACCTGGACCTCTCTAGAAAAATCAGTGTATGGAGGCTGAGCAGAAAAGTGAGAAAGGTAAAAGGAAAAGGAAAAGGAATAAGAAGAAAAAAAAAGAAGAGAAAATAAAAGAAGACAAAAACAATAAAGAAAAAGAAAAAATCTTTTTTTGTCAAAAAATAAATTGTCTTGTCTTATGGGGGCAGGGGGAAAAGTAGGAATTAGCAAGACAGAAGAGCGGCAGTGAGCTAAGTAGATTGGGGGGTAGGAGGGTGAAGTCTGGGCAGAGGGTTTTCAGTGGTCCTAATCCCTGAAGGGCGCTGCTCAGAACTCAGATATAGATGGCTGCTGATTGGCTTGTCCTGGCTCCTGGCTAGATCTAGGGGGCAGGAGGGTGAAGTCTGGGCAGAGGGTTGCAATGTCCTGTTTTTGAGCTGGGTGTTGGTTACACCTTTGTTCATTATGGTTATTTGTTAAACTACACATATGTGTTCTGTGGTCTTTCGGTAAGCATGTTGTATTTTATACTCTGTGTGTGTATGTTTAAAGACTTGGTCTCTGGCATGAGCCTCGTACCTCAGCTTCTTGAGCGGCAGGGCCCACAGATGTGGGACACACCCTCTCATCCCCTGCTCTTTCAGATCAGTCTTGCTATGTTGCCTACACTGGCCATAAGCTCACAAACCTGCTTCACCTCCGCCTTCCCCTGCCACTCCCAAGTAGCTGGGACTACAGGTTGGCATCACTCTGGGCCTGGCTTTTAGGATGGACCAGGCATCGATGCTGGACCCTCTGTGCGGCCTCAACCTACCGGCAGCAGTGTCCATCCCATGACCTCAGCTGGGCTTGTAATTTAAAATGTTAAATAAATACTTTCTCCTCAGAAAAAAAAGAATGAAGAGGTGTGAGTGGTTTATAGAACCACTTGGTTTATATTGCATTGTACCGTTTTGTAGAATATGTTAAACGTTTTGACACAGAACAGTTTTCTGTTTCTAGAAAAATTGAGCAGATAGCATAAGTTCCATTTAATTCAACTACCACCCAACACACACACACACACACACACACACAGTCTCTCTGGTAATTAACAACTCACATTCACATGTACATTCACTACATTAAAAGCACTGATATTGATGAGTTCTAAATGTCACAGTTTATTCAGATTTCCTTAGTTTTTACCCAGTGTCCTCTTTTTATTCCAGGATCTTCTCCGAAACACTTAGTTCATGTCTCTTTAGGTTTCTCTTGGTGTTCACATACTTTTCCTGTTTTTAAGGAAGCATTTACAATATACTGAAACTTGACAATTTGCAGAAGTGTGGTTGGTACATGTAGGATGCTTTTCTATTGGAATCTGTCTGATAATTTTACCATGAACAAGTATATGGATTTTTGAAGGAAGATCACAGAAGAAAAGTGCTTTTTTATTTTTTTTTTAAAGAGAGATTTTTGCTATAGGGTGCTGTGTTTTTCAGAGAGACACATGTGGGAGTCCATTACCCCATCTGCCGATCCTGGGGAAGTGCCATTTTTCTCACACCACATCCAGAGTGCATACCATCACCATGCTTTATGCTTTATGATTCCCTTTCTTTCTTTCTTTTTTTTTTTTTTTTTTTTTTTTTTTTTTTGGAGAGGTTTTTGCCACAGGGCACGTGCACTCGCCAGACAGACAGACAGAGAGAGACAGAAAGCGAGAAATCACCCCCCCGGGGGGATGGCCACGCCGCAATCCCTTCTCCTCCATTCTCCTCTTGGGATCTTGGGCATGCATGCACACACGCCCGGCGTGAGTTTTAAGCCACCGGGTCTGGAACGTGAACTGCAGTCAATTACATGGGAGTCCAGTGACACAGGCATTACGCTAACTGCTGGTCCCTATGCTTTATGATTCTTGATGTTTATCAGGCTCCTCCTTTATAAAATTACTACCCCTCACTCCCCACCCCTACTCTGACCTATACCCAATTTGCCACTCTCTCCTCTGGAAAGGGGTCCCTGTCTGAAGTCCACCCTTAAGAAGTAGGGTATAGGGACCAGCAGTTAGCGTAATGGCTATGTTGCTGGACTCACACGTAGTCGACCGCGGTTCGTGTCCCAGACCCAGTGGCTTAAACTCACGCCGGGCACGTGTGCGAGCTTGCCCAAGATCCCGAGAGGAGAATGGAGGAGAAGGGATTGTGGCGTGGCCATCCCCCCTGGGGGAGGGGGTGATTTCTCGCTTTCTATCTCTCTGTCTCTGTCTGTCTGGTGAGCGCACGTGCCCTATGGCAAAAACCTCTCCAAAAAAAAAAAAGAAAAAAAAGAAGTAGGGTATATGCTCCCCTCCTTTGGAGTAGCTTTCTAATTTATTTGGGATGCTGCTGCAGGAGAGATGCATCTTTTTCTCTCTAATCGGTTAATTTACTCAATTATGTTTATCAGCACGAATCGAGAGAGATTCATCTTATACTTCTGCTCTGAAGCAGTTTGGATAAGGGATACTCAACCTGTGCTATTTTATTGTGTAGCACAAATTGTTTTGGCTTTGACTATTGGGAGTTGTTCCTATGTCTCCCTTTTTTTTAGCTTAAAATTTTTTATTATTTTTTTAATTTTCCAGAGAGTATGTGTGATCGCTGGAGAGAGACAGAGAGGGAGAGAAGGAAAGCAAGAAAGCACCCCTGATGGGGAATGTCGCATCACAATTCCTTCTTTTCCATTTCCCTTCCTTTCCAGTTTTGTGCACGCACACATGCCCTGTATGGTTTTCAGGTCGCCAGATCAGGGACGCAAATCCCACGGTCAGCCGTGTGGGATCCAGCTCACGTAACCACCAGGTCATGGGCTGTTAGTTTTTCTTAGACAGGGTATCACTATGTCAGGGCAGCACAATTCTACCTCGGCCTCGGAGGGGCCGAGACTGCTGCACGCACCGCCATACTGTCTTTTAGGGCTGGGAATCCTGTGTGGCCTCAGTCTGCCATCACCACGGCCGGCCCGTGTGGCCCTTTAATACGCCCTGTCAAGGTGTATGTTTGTATTTAGCATGTCCTTACTCTCCAATACCACAGGATGCTATGGGCTCTTTGAGTGGATTTCCTTGTCTGGTTCTAAAGTATTTTTCCTCCATCAGTATTGCCAGTTCTTTATTTTATTGTGCTTTAAAGGTGTCAGATATCAGTTTCATTCATTTTTTCTCTTTTTGTGTATGTTTGTTTTCTCTTTGGTTTATTATCTTGCCATTTTAAAAAATCTAATTTCTTATTTACATTGAATTGTTGTACATCTTTATGGGGTACAATATGGGCTTTGCAAGCATGCATGCAGTATGTGATAATGAAATCAGGGATATTACCATATCATTGTTTTCGACAAAGAACAGCACATGATGCGGTGGATCTTCAGTTTTCACTCTGCTAGTTCTTCTTTCTTTTAAAAATCTGAGATACATGTATGATTGGCAATGTCCCTTTTTCCATTATGGTGTGCCATTACAAACCCATTTGCTCCATCTACATGCATTCCTGGGTCTGGTAAAAACTTTATTCCTTGAGTCCCTCTCATGCACCCCCACTTTCTCCCCACTCCTGCTGTTATCTTCATCCTTCTTTTATTTTTTTTAAGAATTATTTTATTGAAATTTATTTATTTATTTAATTTCATAAGAGAGGGACAGAGTGAGAGAGGGTAAGAGAGAGCGGGAAAGTGAGAAAGCAAGCCACCGGGTCCAGGACTCGAACCATAGTCAGCCATGTGGGAGTCTAGCGCTCTTAACCACCATGCTATCTGCTGGCCCCATCTTTATTTTCTTTTGCATAATTTTACTTCGTTTGGTTTTGGTTTGTTCTTATAACTGCTTGAGTTGAACATAAAAATGCACAGATTTTTTAGAAATGTGAATATTGGTTCTCAAATATGGTTCCTTTCCATTTTTTATTGTTGACTTCCACTTTTATTTCACTGAGGTCAAGATGTGCTCAGTATATTGATTCTATGGAATTTTATTAATACTTATTTTGTAGTCTTTAAATTGTTGTAATGTTTTCTGTCTATTGAAAAGCATTTTCTGGGCCCAGCAGTTGGCGTAATGGCTATGTTGCTGGACTCTCATGTAGTTGACAGCAGTTCGAGTCCTGGACCTAGTGGTCATGCCAGGCGCGTGAGCGTGTGTGCTCAGGATCCCGAGAGGAGAATGGAGGAGAAGGGACTGTGGCATGGCCATCCCTCCTGGGGGGTGATTTCTCGCTTTCTGTCTCTCTCTGTCTTTCTGGCAAGTGCATGTGCCCTGTAGCAAAAAACCTCTAAAAAAAAAAAAAAAAAAGAGAGAGAGAGAGAAAGAAAAGGATTTTCCAATTACTACTTGGTTTGCAGGCTATAGGATGAAAATTGTTATATTTGTTGTTCAAACTTTTTTTAAGAGAGATTTTTGCTACAGGGCATTGTGTGCTCGCCAAGAGACAGAGAGACAGAAAATGAAAAATCACCCTCCCCCACCCCGAGAGGATGGTCACCTCACAATCCTTTCTCCTTCATTCACCTCTCAGGATTTGGGGCATGCATGCACATGTGCCTGGTGTGTTTTAAGCTGCAGGGTCTTGGACTTGAACCGCGGTCGACTACATGGATATCCAGCACCATAACCACTATGCCACCTGCTGGGGCCTGTTGTTCAAACTTTACATCATTATTAGTTTTCTTCTTTGTTCTATCTTTAGGTATTAGAATGCTATTCACAAATAAACTCCCATCTCCCTCATGATTGTAGATTTGTCAGTTCTACTTTAACCCTCAGTCTTGGTTTTCTTTGTCTCCGTTCTAGCTGATTAGGTACATAAACTCATCATTTTAGTATATGTCTAGTGAGTTTTTCTTTTTAGTAACTATCATATTTCCCTCTTTGGTCTTAGAAATACATTTGATTTTGACGTTGCTTCTCACGTTTCTTTTGTATAAAATTTGCACTGTTTTGTCTTTTCTCACCTATCGATTTTGACCTTAGCTTTGTTTTAAGATTGGTTTAAGGGAACCAGCAGTTAGCGTAATGGCTATGTCGCTGGACTCCCATGTAGTCGACCGCAGTTCGCGTCCCGGACCTAGTGGCTTAAAACTCACGCCGGGCGCATGTGCGTGCGTGCCCAAGATCCCGAGAGGAGAATGGAGGAGAAGGGATTGCGGCGTGACCATCCCCCCTGGGGGGTGATTTCTCGCTTTCTGCCTCTATGTCTCTCTCTGTCTGTCTGGCGAGCGCACACGCCCTATAGCAAAAACCTCTCCAAAAAAAAAAAAAAAGGAAAAAAAAAAGATTGGTTTAAGAAAGGGGGCATGGGCATAGTGCGATGTGAGGCAAGAACTTAGCCCCCTGATTGCGTTAGCTGAGTGCTGATTAGATATTGCCTGGGTATAAAGCCAAGCTCGTCCGGACCTGGGGCTTCATTTGGAGTCCAGCTCCTGAGAGGAAACCTTCTCTCTAGCTATTGAGAAGAAACCTTCTCTCTGTGTCTTTGTGTACACATATTTGGAGTCAGGATTTTGTTGGTGGAAGGTAAGTTGCTTTATTTTCCTGCTGGTTTTGCTTTTAAGCAAGAGAGTTCTTTTTTATTATAAGTTTAAAGAGATTATTGTAGTTTTATATTTATTCATGATGCAAAAATGCTCATTGGAATGTCATTTCATTGAGTTAAAACAAATTCTTTGAGATTCAGCCTTTTTAATCTTAATTTCTTGGTAAAAAATTTCAGATTTTCCAGAAAATGCACCATATTTGATGGGCTGGTATATGTGAAAATGAAAGAGTTTCTAAAACTGGAAAAAAAAAAAAGAAAAAGAATGGATTAACAGGATGAGAGGTAGAAAGGATATATGATTAAGTTAGCTATTGCAGTTGTATTTGGGGATATTAGGACTGGCACGGTACTGACTGTATTAGAATGTAGGTGTGGCATATGTAGTGTGACCTTGGGCATGACATTTTTCACTTAGAGGCTGAATCCTCAAAGGATGCTATCTTTCTGGGTCCTAAGATATCACTTGCAATCCAGATTTTAGACTAGCAGAAAGTAAACACTTAACTGAAAAATAATTTCGAAACATTAAAAAAAAGCATAAAACAAATTAAACAATTGCATTTAAATTTTTTTAAAGAATTATTTTTTATTTAACTATTTATTTATTTCACTTTGACTAGAGAGGGACAGAGAGAGAGAGTGAGAGAAAGAGGTAAAGTCAGAAAGCAAGCCGCCAGGTCCGGGGCTCGAACCACGGTTTTGTATCCAGTGAACAAATATTAAGTGCATGTCATTTTTAGGTTTCTTCACTGGAACCTGGTATTTCTATCATCACAAGAATGGAACTCTGCCTGTGATTTTATTTTATAACTGATAGGTAACTGGTTTCTAGAACCAGCTTGTACAAATCAACCTGGGAACCAAACCCTCATCTTCCATATTGTCAGAATCACAGAGCATTGTGCTACTGCTGTTCACCATGGCTGCGACTTTATTTAAGATTTTTGTAAATTTGCCACTTGGTAAACTTGGATTTATGAGATTGCTTTTCTAGTTTGACCCTTTCCTAACTTTGGCACGAAACTTACGTTTATAGCCTCATAAAACAAAGTCACTATTACCTCCTAACATGTGTAAATTATTGCTATAGTTCTATTATGTCTATTAGTATACATAAGTATCTTAATTTTTCTAGGACCAGCTCAGGATTATTGTACCTTTGAGAAAATTATCATTTTACTTAAGTTTTTTAAAATTATTAGGAATAAGCAGTTCATAAGATTCCTTTATAATTTAATTACTTGCTATAGGACATCTGTGCTCATCAGAGAGCAAGAGAGAGAAAAATGGAAGGAAAGCGAGAAATCACTACTCGGGGGAATGGCCATGCTGTAATCCCCTCTCTGTTCTCCTCTCGGGATTTTGGGCTCACACGTACATGTGTTCTGTGGGTTTGTCAAGCTACAGGATGGGACTAGAACCAGGCAGTCAGCTATATGGGATCTAGCAATGTCACCACAACACCACCTGCTGGCCCAAATTGTAATTTTAAAAAAAATCTCTAAATTTTTAACCATGTTCCATATTTGATCATATAATGGTTTACTTGTATGTTCTTTTCTCTTCATGTATATAGTTGTTTTTTCTAGTGTTTTTTTTTTTTTTTTTTTTTTTTTTTTTTTTTTTTTTTTTTAAGGATCTGAGTTGGGTTTTAGTCTTCATCCTACTGGCTGCTAGTTTTCATTTGGAATAGTTTCTAGTTGTACTTTTATTAATATTTCCAGTTTCTGAGTTGAGCATTAAATTTATTTTAAAATGTTTTCTTATATAATTCAATAAAATATTTCTTTTTTCTTTATTAAGAATTGACTTGCGGGGCCAGTGGGTGGCGTGGTAGTTAAGGCACTGGACATTCCCACATAGCCGACCACAGTTCAAGTCCCGGAACTGGTGGCTTGCTTCCTCACTTTCCCTCTCTTTCTCTCTGTGTCTCCCTCTGGTCAGATTAAAAAAAAAATGAATGAATAAATAAAATTAATTGTTTTTTTTTTTTTTTTAAAAGAATTGACTTGCGATTTTGATGCTAACATTGCAAACCAATTTTGCTACCTCAGTGCCTTCTCGCCCCCTACCCCTGCCCCGTCTTTGGTAGTCCACTTATTCTCAGAATTCTGTGTTTTGTTCCTTAGCCTTACTGTTCAAACGTCACTGAAGAGACCTTCTGCTCCGGTGGGGTTAGAAGCTGCTTGTGCTCCCAACCTGACATTCAAGAGAGGTCTGGAGGCAGTGACGGCTCAACTGAGGTACCGGCGGGCTGAGCCCTGACACTGGGTTCTTTCCCCACTGGGCGGTAACTCTTTCCCTTGGCCAATAACGCTGATGAGAGCCACATGCCCCTGGTGAATCAGCAAGCCTGAGAAAGAGAAATCTTGGTGGTTTAAAAGTTCACGTCTAAGTTACTACCTCATAGACCAAACCAAAGCATTTCTTAAAATATAAAGGAGAATAGGAATTACTCCCCAGAATTCTCAGGTATTTAGAACTCACCTAAGAACTTGGGAGTCCACGGCTTGTTACAGCAGCCATGAAGTCCACTGAGCACTCCAGAGCCCAGAACCCAGGCTGTGCAGTCATGACCTTCCACCCGACCATGGAGGAGTTTACAGATTTCAACAGATACATCGCTCACATGGAGTCCCAGGGGGCACACCGGGCTGGCCTGGCCAAGGTAGTTCCACCCAAGGAGTGGAAGGCCAGACAGACCTATGATGACATTGGGGACATCTTGATAGCCACTCCCCTCCAGCAGGTGGCCTCTGGGCAGGCAGGGGTGTTTACTCAATACCATAAAAAGAAGAGAGCCATGACGGTGAGGCAGTACCACCACCTGGCCAACAGCGAGAAATACCGGACCCCCGAGCACCAGAACTTCGACGACCTGGAGCGCAAGTACTGGAAGAGCCGTCTCTACCACTCGCCGATTTATGGCGCTGACATCAGCGGCTCCTTATTCGACCAAAGCACGAAGCAGTGGAACCTGGGCCACCTGGGCACCATCCAGGACCTGCTGGAGCAGGAGTGCGGCGTGGTCATCGAGGGCGTCAACACCCCCTACCTGTACTTCGGCATGTGGAAGACCACGTTCGCGTGGCACACGGAGGACATGGACCTGTACAGCATCAACTACCTGCATTTCGGGGAGCCCAAGACGTGGTACGCGGTGCCCCCCGAACACGGCCAGCGCCTGGAACGCCTGGCCAGGGAGCTGTTCCCGGGCAGTGCCCGGGGCTGCGAGGCCTTCCTGCGGCACAAGGTGGCCCTCATCTCGCCCACGGTCCTCAGGGAGAACGGGATTCCCTTTGGTCGCATGACGCAGGAGGCCGGCGAGTTCATGGTGACCTTCCCCTACGGCTACCACGCCGGCTTCAACCACGGCTTCAACTGCGCGGAGGCCATCAACTTCGCCACGCCGCGGTGGATCGACTATGGCAAAGTGGCCTCTCAGTGCAGCTGCGGGGAGGCCCGGGTCAGCTTTTCCATGGACGCCTTCGTGCGCATCCTTCAGCCTGAGCGCTACGAGCTGTGGAAACGTGGGCAAGACCCGACGGTGGTGGAGCACAGGCAGCCCAGGGAGCCCAAGGCACCGGCTGGACAGGGGCTGCGAGCTTGGAGGAAGGACCTGGGGCCGAGGAAAGCCATGGAGCGCGGGAGGCCTCTCGACAAGCGCCGGGTGGGACGCCCCAGTCACGCTGTGACTTCTAGTGATGGGACTGGCAGCCAGGCATCCGTGCAACCTACACCTTCTTTGGACGCCAGGGGTGCTAGTACCCAAGATAAGGTCACTGCCACAGTCAGCTTCCTGAAGCCACGCCAGGCCCCGTCACTGATCTCAGAAGTGAGCATCCCAGATCTCCATTCCTCAAATGGCAGCTGCAGTCATGGTGGTCGCCGTCCTCTGGTGGTGAGGTCTCAGGAGATGAGTCACCAGGCTCTGGCCAAGAGGCGCCGGGAAGGGGACACGGTGCACGCAGCTTGTGGGCCCAGAGCACAATCCCTGCCTGTGGATGGAGCTCTGGACAAGCCTGCACCAGCCAGCCCTGGGCTCCAGCGTCCTGCCAGTGGATGCTGCTGTGCCCCTGATCTGCAGCCCTTGGGCCCCCCGCTGGACCCCGATGCTCCGATGCACCCTGGCTCATGCCTGGGGTCCTTGGACAGCATCGTACAGTGTTTCCCTGAGGTGGTTCTGCACACTGATCCCAACAGCCTGGTGCCCCAGAGCATATTCCCCTGGGATGCTGCTGGGGCCTGTGCAGCCCCGGAGAACCAGGCGGAGGTTGTCGCACTGGACCATTCCTACGCCTGTAGCATCCTGACTTCACCTGCGCTTGCCAGGATCTTCTGCATCCCTGACTGATCTGAAGCTAAAGCCCGGTGGAAGCTGCACCCTGAACTCTGAGCTATCTGCCACCCGTGAATGGCTTGAAACTGCTGAGCCTATGGAATCTGCTACCAAAAGTGACTGACTGTCGCCCCAACACCAATACCATGGAAGATCCCAACCAATGGACATTTCTGAAGTGTTTTCTACCCTAATAACCAGGTCTCCCAGAGACCACCAATACGGCCTCCCTCCACCTCCACTAGGCTGCCACAGGACCCAAGTAAAGGGACTCTCAGCTCACTGCTGTACGTGGAGGTGCCTGGGGTCCAGACCACGGCCTACATACATGGGCACCACTGGCTTCCGGTGTTACCCTCAGGACCCCTCCCTATCGTGCTATGGCTCTAGCATCCACAGTAAGTCATGCCAGCACTAGATGATGCTGAGAAACCTGAGTGACTCCCTTGGTTCACCTGCAAGAAGCATCTAGGTCTGAGAGCTCACAGTCCTACAACTGTGACACACCTGCCTCCCAGGCCACCACCAGCCATGGTGCAGGCAGAAACGAGACCAATTGAGTCTGTCAGCCAGTTCTGGCCTCAGACATTTTGTAACTATATCGATGTTTAATGAATTTGTTGTTCCTCGTGTACATCTGCAAAGCAAAGAAAGGACAAGCCTTTAGGTATATTTTAACTATCAGAATTACAGAAAAAGAATTGTATCTAAAGTAAAGTGATTCAGAAAGGCTGAAGATAGAAGGGAAGACTATGTAAGGAAAACACAGTCAGGAGTCAATTGATCAGCTAGACTAGAATTGATTCAAGGTACAAAGCAGGGCTCTTTATAATATAAAAGATTGAATTTCACAATGAAAATATGGAGTCATGGAGCCAGCAGGTGGTGTGGTGGTTAAAGTCCTGGATTCCCACATGGCTAAATGCAGTTCAAGTCCCAAACCTGGTGGCTTGAAAATCACAACCAATAGAGGGTGCAGAACAGCGACCTCGCCACGTTATCCTTTTCACACTCTGTACTCCTGTCAAGGGTGCAATGGCAGCTTCCTGTGTCCTGCACATGGGGCAAAAGATGCCTTTGATTCGTCTGGGTACCTGGAAAAGTGAGCCTGGCCAGGAAAAGCCGCTGTTAAGTATGCCCTTAGCATAGGCTCCTGCCATATTGACTGTGCCACCATTTACAGCAATGAGACTGAGACTGAGGAGGCCCTGAAAGAACGTGGGATCTGGCAAGGGGTTGTCTAGGAAGGAGATACTTGTGACATTCAAACTGTGGAACACCAAGTACCACCCCGAGGATGCGGAGCCAACTCTCCAGAAGACAGTGGCTGACCTCCAGCTGGAGTATCTGTACCTGATGCACTGGCCTTAGGACTTTGAGCAGAGAGACAAGCCCTTCCGAAAGAATGCCGGTGAGACATGTGCTATGACTTCACCCACTCCAAGGAGGCCTGGAAGGCACTGGAGGCACTGGTGGCCAAGGGACGGGAGCGGGCGTTGGGCCTATGCAACTTCAGCAGCCAGCTAATGGAGGATGTCCTCACTGGTTGCTTAATGAGCTCGAGTTATAATCAGCAGCGGTCCCTGACACAGTCCCTGTTGTTACAGTAATTAGTAGCTACGTTTGTGTGGAAATGTTTTCGTATGTGTTTCCCAATTTCACCTGTGTTTAGAACAGACATTGAGACTTAGGAGTTTGGTGCTAATGAATTCAAAGCCATATTATCTGTGGAACGTGGCAACCAGAATCCAAGTTGTACAATAATGACATTTCATTTGATTATAAAAAAGTTAGATGTTTTACTGATAGAAATCTGCACAGAATGCAAAGACACAGCCAGCCGACCTGAGGAATGGAAGATTAGAATATCCATGGTATTGTAATAGCTGAGCTTGTCCAGCAGGTGGTGAAATGAAGCGGCTGTGTGTGGTGCTAACTACCTGGTTGTGGTGAAGGTGGTGGTGGTGGTGGGGGTGTGTGTGTGGGGGGACAATGGTCGGTAAACCCCGGAGGTCAGGAAGCATTGTCAATTGCCAGTTTCGGGGGAGAAATGTGTCGGATCTAAACATAGATTTAAACATGAATTTAAAGATTTGGAGAGAGAGTATTTGAATGACTACTTATACAAATGACCAAAATATGCCATTAAAATCAGCAGTACTCTGTATGATAAGAAACTTTTGAAACCTGGTAACAGTTTTGGATCTCATGGGACATGGATGTGGAATAGTCCTCAAGAGTGTGGACTCAGTTTGCCTGTACTTGGACATGTGAAAGACTGCCTGTGCTTGGCACATGGGGGCAATGGGCCTCTGGGGCATCCCCTGTTCGGAAGGATTAGCACAGAAGAGTGGCCCGATCTGTCATGGTCTACAGTGATCACATGGAGGCTGTGAAGAATGGATTGTGTGGGGTGAAGAGGGAAGCTCTGGGATTCTTGCAGTAATTTCTTTCATGAGGGTGAGAAATGGGAGAGCGAGAGGGAAGCATCTTTAACAAGACAATCTTATGCCATGATCTTCCCCATTCCCAACCTTCCTAACCAGCCAGATTTCTGGGTGCCCTTGCACTCAGCATCAACAGAAGAACTGAACCCACAATTTCCATATAGAGCCTGCATTGTTTGAACAGTGCATTAGGACTGTACCATTAGATGACTGTCTATGTCTTTTGATGAATTATGTAATTAACTTGAGTTACTTAAATATAGCTAAACTTATCAAACTTTTCTGTGGTCAGTTGTTTTATGTGTCTATCTAAGGCAATAGTTTCATCTATGATATATTTTTTAAGAATTGTTTATTTTTTTATTTTATTTCTTCATTTATTTATTTTAATTTGACCAGAGAGAGACACAGAGAGAGAAAGTGAGAAAGCAAGCCACCAGGTCCAAGACTTGAACCATGGTCAGCCATGTGGGGATGTCCAGCACCTTAACCACCATGCCACCTGCTGATCCCCTCATATATGATATTCTACACTCATTATAGTAATGTCTTTCACCACTGAGGAACTTAACACAACTGGAATTCTGTGCATGATGTGAGATGAGAATCTAATGTATTTTTTATTTCTACACAGATACCAATTTTCCCAGCACCATTTATTGAAAACTCCCTTCACTATCCACTGCCACCTCCATCACATAGAAGTATCTGCTTGGTAAGTTTACTTGGATTCACTATTTCCATTGGTATATGTTTCTGTACCTGCACCAATACCATGCTGTCTTAATTTCTTTCGTGTTATGATATTGGGTCATTGGGAAAGTCATGATGCATTTTTGCATAGAAAAATAGAAAAATATGTCATGGTTTTTCTGACAACCCAAGAAATCAGTATTTAAGAGCAAAGTTTTCCTATCTTTTCTTCATTAAGAGTACCTTGACTGTTCTTGGCTCTTCCTTTCCAGGAGTAGATAACAAGAGGAGATGCTGGAAGTTCTGCCCTGAAAGGTTTTCACCTTCTTCAGAGCTGTTTAGGGACAGACTGAGTAGGCTATAATGCCACCATGGTTCACTTCTAATCGTCCTAGCCCCTAAGCACAGTCATCTCTAATGGACTTTGACATTTTCCTTCAACTGCTTACCAGGGGATTCCCTAGCAGGGTGGCAGCAGAGGGCATGCTGGTAGTATAGGTCACGTGCTTCTGTGATTTACTTGTGCCTGTCCAGTCCTGGGCATTTCTACCCCATTTCTGCTTGATGACAGTGTGCCTCCTCGGTGACATGGCGGCTCAGTTATCATTCAGTTCATGATGGGAGGTGCGACCGTGATGGATGGTCAGCTACTGTCCTGTATGGTCTTGTTTTTCATCTCTGCCAGGACCCCATAGCAAGTCAAGCACTTCCAATGGAGACTTGTCACTTACTCAAGAAGAATGATCACTTACTGAATACAGTATGAATTTTCTTCAAAACCCCAGAGCGGCGGTCTCAAATTTAAGTGCACATTTGAATCATGTAGGGATCATGTTAACACACAAATTATAGTTGAGTAAATTTGGGCTGGGACCTGAATTCAATAAAATCATAGGTATTATCAAAGCTGCTGTCGTAGATAATTCTGGTCCCGGAAAAAAAATTTTACAAAAGGGAAAAAAGAACCAGCAGTTAGCGTAATGGCTATGTCACTGAACTCCCATGTAGTCGACCGTGGTTCTAATCCCGGACCTGGTGGCTTAAACTCACTCATGTGTGTGCGTGCATGACCAAGATCCCAAGGAGAATGGAGAAGGGATTGCAACGTGGCCACCACCATCCCCCCCCCCCCCCCCCGGGGAGTGATTTCTTGCTTTCTGTCTCTCTGTCTCTCTCTGTCTGTCTGGCGAGCGCACATGCCCTAAAGCAAAAACCTCTCCAAAAAAAATTTTTTTTTTTTGCTACAGTCAGCAGGTTGTGTAATGGTGTGGTTTGAGTTCTGGACCTGGGGGCTTAAAACTTATGCTGGGCATGTGTGTGTGTGTGCCCAAAATCCTGAGAGAATAGAGGAGAAGGGATTGTAGCATGGCCTTCCTCCTCTGGGGGAGGAATGAGTTCTCCCTTGTTCACCCTTTCTCTCTCTGTGTCTCTGGCAAGCACACGCACTCTACAGCAACAATCTCTTAAAAAATATTTTTTGCCAGTTGTAAGGGTTCACCAGAGAGAGAGTGAGGGAAAGAGGAAGAGAGAGAGGAAAGTGAGAAAGCACCCCCTGCCCAGTGCCATGAGTCATGCTGTGTGCATGTGTGCCCAGATCCCGAGAGGAGAATGGGGGAGAAGGGATTGTGGTGTGGCCATCCCCCCAGGGGGTGATTTCTCGCTTTCTGTCTCTCTGTCTCTCTCTTTCTGGTGAGCACACATGCCCTATAGCAAAACCCTCTCCAAAAAAAAAGAAAAAGAAAAAAAGTTAGAAAGGTTTAAGTAGCTGTAGTGGAAAACACTGTGAAGGAAGGTCACACTGCCAAGCTGGATCTCAGATTGGCTGCCATGCACAGTGCTGAAGCCCCAGCCCTGAAAGCCATAGTGTTCAATCCAAGGTCACCCACAGTCTCCTCCCTGTCATCCTGTGCTTCTGCACCTTCTTGCCACTTCAGCCCTTTCATCAGTAAACCAGGCCAAGAGGCCTGCTCCAAAGTGGTGACTGGGACAAGCTAAGCCAGATTTCCTGAGCCTAAACCACTCCCCGCATTGTCACCGGGCTGTGAGGCAGCCTTCCCTGGCATGGCTCCAGGACTTCCTTCCTCCCTACCGGAGAGAGGGTGACTCCCAGGAGTACCTGACTCCGCCTGTCCATTGCGTCCTTGGTGTGAAGAATTGTAACAAGGATTCAGTGTTCATTCCTCCTTCCCCATCAGCTCCCCTGAAGTTCTTACTGTTCTCTTAATGGTGAAGTAAGTAAATGGTGACACTGTTGATGTGGTTTTGCATTTCCCCTATATCCACACACTGAGGCCATCCATGCCTGCTAGGTATCATGTGTGCAAAGTCAATTCTGAAGTGTGATGTGTTTTGTCTGTCACTGCTTTTGTCTTTCCTTGAAGAGGAAAGCCAGACGTAGAGTCAGTAGAGCGGTCTGTGGCCCGTCTGGTCATGTGACTTTCAGCACAATCTCATTGATTTTATCCAGACCAAAGTTAGAGTGAAGATTTTCATAAAGATACCATGTGAAGTAAGCATGGCAGACATGAAGGAGGCCCAGTGAATTCGAATCAGAATGCCGTCTGTGGTTTTGTATACTCCAATCTCGAGGACAAGCACGTGGCCAAGAGCAAGCTCTCACTTCTTTTCTTCTTGGGATGCCCAATTCTGTCATTGCTCTCGCCACTGCCACCACAGGTTTACTCATTTTTCAAAAATTAATAGACTTTATTTTTTAGGGCAATTCACAGCAAAATTGAGCAGAAGGTAAAATTTTCATTTACCACCTGCCCCCACACGTACGAGGCATCCCCCATTATCAACATCCCCACCAGAGTGGTGTGTTTGTTGCAACTGATAAGCCTCCACTGACCATTCATTGTCCCTCAGAGGTCATAGCTTACATTAGGGTTCACTCTTGGCATTGTACGTCCTATGGGTTTGGATTGATGGCGTTTCACCTGTTCATCCCTTCCTAACCTCCAGGAGCCAACAATCTTACTACCTCCACTGTTGTCCCTTTCCACAATGTCTTAGTTGGAATCATACAGGTTGTAGCTTCTTCAGATTGGCTTCTTTTGCTTAGTATGCATTTAAGTTTTCCATGTTTTGGGGCTTAGAGCTCATTTTCAGCATTGAATAGTATTCCATTGTACAGATGTACCAGAGTATTTATCCATTCACATACTGAAGGATGTGTTGAGTTGCTTCCGAGCTTTGGCAGCAAAATGAATAAAAATACTCCAAATATTTATTTGCAGGTTTTGTGTAGACAAAGGTTTTTCTTTTTAATTTTTTACATGTTTATTTAATGATATATAAATCTTACAAAAATGCTTTAAGTAATTTGAACACCTGTTGACAAAGGTTTTCAACTCACTTGGGTGAATACCAAGGAACTTGATTGTTAGATTATAAGGTAAGAGTATGTTTCATTTGGTAAAAAAACTGCCATTACTTTCACAAATAGAAAACCATTTTTTTCGTCATGATCTACCCACATATTTGCACAAAAGATCAAACATGCCTGTTTGAAAATTCCTTTCCTTGTCATGTTTGGCCTCGTTGCAATGTTATCAGGGCAAGGTCAAGATTTCATAAATAAACAGTCGGGAGCCAGAACATCCAACCTTCGTAACTCCTACACTGGCTGGTTGAGTAATCTAACGAATTGGCTCCTTTCTCTGGCTCTCTGCTTCCTTAGGTAGGCAAAGGAGCTCTTAGCCACATTGCACTTGTGCTAGCCGTCCACAGATGTGTAGATCAGGGCAAACACAATTTATGCTAAATAAATGTCAGCTATTATTATTTCTTAAATACCAAACATGTTGGGGTCAGTGGGTGGCGTGGTAGTTAAGGTGCTGGACTCCCACGTGGGTGACTGCGGTTTGGGTCCTAGACCTGGAGGCTTGCTTTCTCACTTTTCCTCTCTCTGGTCAAATTAAAAACAATAATGTTGGGAACCAGCAGTTAGCGTAATGGCTATGTCGCTGGACTCCCACGTAGTCGACCGCGGTTCGAGTCCCGGACCCGGTGGCTTAAACTCACGCCGGGCGCGTGTGCGTCCGTGCCCAAGATCCTGAGAGGAGAATGGAGGAGAAGGGATTGCAGCGTGGCCATCCCCCCTGGGGGGTGATTTCTCGCTTTCTGTCTCTCTGTCTCTCTCTGTCTGTCTGGTGAGCACACGCACCCTATAGCAAAAACCTCTAAAAAAAAACCCCCAAAACAATAATCTTGAATAAAATAATTCCTTTAAAAAATGAATACCCAAATTTGTAATGTGAACATTATAAACTGTACTTGAATGTACACTAATAGGGGTTTGATATCCAGGTCTTAAGACTCCTCTAAGATCTGTGAAAAATATCAGTTATGGGTTTTGTCTGACTACATGACTACACTGAATTATTCATAAAGAATAATTCACCCCATTAGTTCTTCTTTTTTTGTATTTTAAGCGGTCTTTTACAGATATTTGGAAGCCACTTCACCACAATATTTATTTCATTGGATTGCAGCCATATATAAATTTAAAGTTGTTTTTATTTTTCCTTCTTCATGCTTGCATTACCTACCATCGCTTGAAATAGAAAACCACAAACAGTTGCTAGGAATTGGCTACAGAGATAAGCAGAAAGGAACCCAATCTGAGTTGAGCAGGACCCTGGTGAGGAGCAGTTGCTCGCTCTAGCTGCCGGCAGGACCCACTCTGCTCACCAGCTTCTCAGACAGATACCTGACTCGCTCTTGCGCGCCCCATCCTCACCGACCTGCAGTCACTGCGGGCGGCCGAGACACTTCTCACGGATCCTTGGCAAGTGGTGGGTGTTTGGAGATAAGTTCTTCAGGTAGGGCAGAGCTGAGTGCCAGAGAAGAAGGTGTTGTTCTTGGAGGCATTGCCTGAAAACATATCCGTGCTGCCGCTGGGCTCTGCATTCTCCTATCCCATCTCTGGTATCCAGCCACCCAGTGTCCTGATGACCTAGGCATTCAGGACCTCCTTCCTCCGTAACAGAGGACACATCCAGGCCAGAAAGGAGAGCATTGTTTCTTCCTTTTTAAAAAAAAAAAAAAAAAAAAAAAAAAATTATTTATTTAATTCTATTTGTTATTATTGCTTTTTAATTTGATCGGAGAGAGAGAGAGGGAAAATAAGAAAGCAAGCCACCAGGTCTGGGACTCAAACCGCAGTCTGTCATGTGGGAATCCAGCACCTTACCCACCATGCCACCTGCCGGCCCAAGAGCATCATTTCTTACTTTCAGTGACATCTCTTTCTCTGTCTGTCCTATCACTTAGAGCCTCTTCTTAGAAGACTCTCCTTGTCTGTCTACACGTTCCAGGACCCATTCATTCATTAAACAAGTGATCCCTGAAAACCTACTGGATACCTGGCCCTGTTTTTGGAATTGGGGCTACAACTTTCTTGGAGCTTATAGTCTTATTATTAAGAGTGCACTATAGCAAGAAGTCAAGTTGTCATAAAGGCTCTGAAGAAAAATGAAACAGACTAAGGAGTTAGAGAGTTACAAGGCCCATGTATGCCCGGGTACTTCAAGACAGCCATGTTCGATCTGGTTCCTTAACCACTAGGCTATGGGGCCTGCCCAAATTTTGTTTTTATATACTATTCAGTTCTCAGCCTAAATTTCCAATCTGTATTTTATTTTCTGCAACATATTTGTTTTCTTGAACGTATTCCAAAACTGATAGCTTATTATTCATCTTAATTCATGTAGGTCTCTTTCTATTGTCAGCTATTTCTCTTCTTTTTTTTTTTTATACCATTTACCATGAAAAATACATATTACAAAAAAAAGCATGGATTAGAAACCATTTTTCTGCAACAAAACAAACTTATACTTTAATTGCATTTTTCTAACAACTGTTCAGCCTACTCGTATTTGATTGTGTGGTTAGAGGAGGTTCTTTCAAGTAAGCCATGTGGACCTGGACGTGGGACATTGTTATGGGCAGAGGGACGAGTGCAAATGGCCTGAGGCAGGAGCATACGCTGACAGATTAGCAGAGATGCTGCCGTGTAGGCGCAGGGAGTGGGAGCCAAGGTAGAGATCTGTTTTAACTTAGCTAATGCTTTCTCCTCCAGAGAGCCACCAAGCGGTTGGAGCAGTTGGTGTTTGAGGTAATATGGGGGTGGAGGACCTTGAGGACCACAAACCCTTTGAACACACTCATGAATCATGAACCGAGCAAATGGCTCTCTCTGTGATGCAGGTCCTGTGAGTTCAGGAACTCTATTGTTCGGTTCCCAGGAGCGTCAGCTTACAGCATGTATGCCTGGTACCACGTACTTCATACTTGTGCTGGGTTAGACTGAACTCTAGCAGATCGCTGACATCTGCTGAGTTACCGTGAACCTTTCCTGCCACTTAGGAACAACCCCAAATCAAGAGCATGCAGCTGAAACCTTGGAATTTGGCTGAGGCTCGTGTTTAAATAATGTAGGGCAATGAAACCAGTGTGAGGGAGATGCCTAACTGCAGCGGAGCCTGCAGTAGGAATTCCCTAGAAAAACAGCGACAGTTGAAGGCTCAGGTGTGAGAGCTGGACAGGCAGTAGGTCTGGTGTAAGGCCATGTATAGGAAAACCCTGGCTCCAAGTAGAAATAATGTTTAGGAAGGCACTAGGACTGGGAATTTTTGTTTTGTTTTGCTTTTTTCTGTAGGGTACATGCACTTGCTGAGTGGGTGGGAGGAGTGAGAAATCACCCCTGGCTGGTTGGTCACATTGCAATCTCAACTCCATTCTCCTCGTTGAACACACACGTGACCTGGGTGATTTTCAAGCTGCTGGGTCCAGGACTTGAACCTCGAAGTTGGCCATGTGGAATCTAATGCCTTACCTTCCATGCTACCTGCTGGCCCTAGGATTAGGAGGTTTTTTGTTTGTTTGTTTGTTTGTTTGTTTTCCCTATAGGGCCCATTTAGCCCGTATTTATTTACTTATTTATTTTTCTTCTGAAACTTTTTAAAATTAATTAATTTACATTCACTCCCTGAGCATCGTCACAGCATACAAAATGTGATCTCCCATCCAGAATATACTGCAGAGTGGCTTAATCATACATGTTATCATCAATAATTTTCCATTTCTAGTTTCATATGTGTATATATATATATGTATATATATTTATATATTTTTACCACTATTTCTCACCTTCTGCCATTTCCCACCATCCTCTCACACTCTCTCAGGTGTCTACCACTGTTTTACATTCCTTTTTTCCTCCCACATTTTATTGATTCACAAAATTTCTTAAATAATCTACTTTCAATAGCAAGTTCAGTTGGTATATACCTATCTGTGAATACATGTCTGACTAGGTGTGACACCCTGAGTAGAATGAATATACTATAAGGTAGCAACTAGCTGATGCTACATAGCTTACTATGGTCATTAAGTAGATATTTTTAAATATATTTTTAAATTTCAAGACAAGCAGTTTTAGCTTTAAAAATCAAAGAAATGCTAAGGAACTTTGCTTAAAACGTAAAGCCAGGAAACAGGTTAGGATTCTGTTCAAATAGTAGGTACATGAACCTTTCGGCAGCTCAAGACAAGACAAAAATCCTTAAAACTGGAAAAACAAAGTCTAGAAGAAAATCAGCAATGTTTTAGTCAAAAGTCATAAAATGCTATTTCATCAGTTCAGTCTCATGTACTTTATCTTCTGTTGTGGTTTGATCTACCCAATTAAATTCTAGGATATAATATTCAATTCCAGATTTATCCCTATATTAAGTTGGCCATTTTCTTAATTTTTGAACTCTCATTTCTGTGTGTCTGTATTTAATTTTCCTGGTATAGCACTCCCTTGAGAACTTCTTGGAGATCTGTTCTGCTGTTGGTAAATTCTTTCAGGTTTTGTGTATTGGAGAATGTTCTTGTCTTTTCTTCTCATATGAAGGATATTCTTGCTGGGTACAGTATCCTTGGTTGAAATTGCTTTTCCCTTAACACTTGAAATATATTTTCCCATTCTTTCCTTGCATTGGTCCGCTGTTAGAGGTCCGCTGTTAGCCTGATTGGATATCCTTTGTAGGTAATTTGCCATTTGTCTCTTGCCAATCTTAGTATCTTTTGTCTTTATGGTTTTGATCAATCTGGCTATAAAGTGTCTTGGAGAAGATCTTCTTGAGTTGATGCTATTTGGGGTCCTTTGTATTTCTTGGGTCTGGATATTTGGCAGTAAAATGAATAAAAATGCTCCAAATATTTATGTGCAGGTTTTGTGTAGACAAAGGTTTTTGTCCTGATTTCATGGAATAGATTATCAATGCCCTTATGAGCCTCTTCACCTTCTGGGATACCAATCATCTGGATGTTTGGACGTTTGATGGTATCTAGTATTTCTCATATATTATTCTCATTTTTTGGGCAATTTTCTCAATCTTCATGGTGGACTTTTTTAGGCCAGTATCAGATTCAGTGGGAATACAGGAATATTCTGAACATAATCATATTCAAATGTTTGGAAGCTGTTCACTTTGACCTGCTTAGAAACTTACTACATAGAGACCATGAAGCACCTAGTCAACTGGTTCTGCTCTGAGAATGCGGGATCCATGGTCTGACAGGGCCTTGGTCCATCCTTCCTTCAGACTGCTTCGTTGGGACTCTTCCTTTACTGCCAGCCAGGAAGAATACCAGATTCCTCAAAAAAGACACTTCTCCTTTCACAGGGTCCACAGCTCAGCTACTTCGACCAGAAGGCTCTGGCTGTGGTCACACGCTGGCGGGAAAGGCCTGACCAGCTCTGATGCGCATGCTGGGGTTGGCTGGACACCACTAGGATTAGGAGTTTTAAAAGACCTCAGAATCCATTCCTTGAGAATGCCAGAGATCTACTGAGTAAGTTTCTCCTACATGAAAAACTCCTTATGAACCAAGTGGCCTAACCTTATCTATCTTGTAACATCACCTTAATTGGACTTGTACATGGTCATCTAGAATCCTAAGTACTTTATTAATTTTTTTAAGAATTATTTATTTTATTTAACACGCAGTTCGAAAACCAAAGCAAGATTCAAGCTCTCCCCCAGTTGCTGGTTTTAGAGTCCCTAAAGGACTGGATCTGTTGTTGAGAGCGGTCAGCCTCAAGTTCAGAACCAGAGCCATGAGGGCTCCCTGCTGTTTCAGTCTGTTCCTAGCAGCCCTCTTGATCACTTTTTCCCAGTTACTGACAAATGGACACAGGCCACCTTCACTGGGAGCGATGACTGCCCCAGCACCTATATTCCTTTCCCACCAGTTGTGCTGGGCATAGGATGAACCTACAGGAGGAAAGGGGCTGGCTTTGGCTGCCCCATGAGCTACGTCACACCAGCAAGTGAGTATGACTTATAGTCCATCCCTCCCTTCCTCTGCCCATGCCATTGGCATTCCTTTGCTTCCTTGGGGGGTATAGTCTAGTAGGTTCTATTCTCTATGTTCTGCTCTCTGGTCCCATTATCTTACCCTCTCCTGACCACTGTGAGATGAATGAGTCCTACTAGAATTCCTGTGCTGAAACCTTAATCCTCAGAGCGATGATGTGTGCAGGTGGGGCTGTGGGGTGATTAGATCATGAGGGTGGAGCCTACAGAATCAGATGAATGGCTGAGACAGAGAAAACTCTCTCTTTCTTTCCACTGTGTGAGCATAGAGGAAGAAAGTGGCTGTCTGTAAACCAGGGGGAGGGCCTTCGCCAAGGGCCCCACCTCCCCAGTCTCAGACTTTCCAGGCTCCAGAATTGTGGGAAATGAAGCCACCCAGTCTTGGGAAATGTGTTCTCAAGGCCCAAGCTGACAAAAGACAGCCCTCAAGCTCCTTGTCTAAAACTCATACTGGATATTCTAGAAGAAAGATAATGGAAGGTGGGTAAAGGGACTGGGAAACACCGTGATCATAACTGAGAGTCTATATCGTGCCAAGAACCCCTCCTTGCACTCAGAATGCCCTCTTCACTTCCTCTCCCAAGAGCTGGGTCGATAAAGCCAGTGGGATTTGGACCCCAGCTCTACCATTTATTTGCGTGACCATGCGCAAGTGATTTGCAGCTCCCTGAAGAGACCGAGCAGAGTCGTTGCTGCACACCCCCTCTGTTTCAGCTGAGTTCTGTGCTTAGAACCCGCATGGCCTTGACAAGCCCTGCCCCTCCTGCACACCACTGCCTCCTCCCTACTGGACATGACAGCAGGACCCATGCAGTAGCAGTGGTTGTGAAGATCCGATAAGAGATCGTGAGTAAAATGCTTTAAGCAGTAACCTGCATAAGAACTGGCAACTTTTTCGTATCATCTTGTTGAGGTTTTATTTAAAATGGACCTTCAGTGCAGCGTTTGGCAGGAAGAAATGCATAATAAAACGTAAGTGTTGGTGATACTTTATATCATTAATTTCTTTGTGAACATTTATTTATTTAAAAGTAGAGTCTTGGGACCAGCAGTTGGCATAATGACTATCTCACTGGACTCCCATGTAGTCGACCACAGTACGAGTCACAAACCCGGTGGCTTAAACTCACGCCGGGCGCGTGTGCGTGCGTGCCCAAGATCCCAAGAGGAGAATGGAGGAGAAGGGATTGTGGCGTGGCCATCCCCCCAGGGGGTGATTTCTCGCTTTCTGTCTCTCTGTCTCTTTCTGGCGAGTGCACGTGCCCTATAGCAAAACCTCTCCAAAAACAAAACAAAATAAAACAAACTCAAAAGTAGTCTTGCCATGCCACTATCTTCCTGTCTCAGCTTCCTGTTTGGGACAACTGATATGTGCCACCGAACCTGGCTCTTTTTTTTCTTTCTTTTAATTTGTGTTGTTGCTGTTCATGTGTATACATGTACATAAGACAGAGAGAGAAGGAAGCACCCTCCGCGGGGCCTGGTCATGCCTTAATCCCTTCCTCCAGCCCTCTGGCTCGTCAGGATCCTGGGCACAACTGCACTGGGCCAAGGATTCGAACTGTGGTCGGCGTGAGGCTTCCACCTCTGCAGTCTGGCACCCCACCACCTGCATCACAGAGGCTGGGCTCCAGCTCTTTTTCAGATGAGGGCTCTCTCTGTTGTCTAGACCAGCCTTGAGCTTGCACTCCTCCTGCCTCAGCCTCCCCACATTTCTGGGACTACAGGTACACACCACCTTAGGCTGGACCAGGGAATCAAACCCAGGTTTCTCAGCAGCACAAGTGACTATGGCTAGGCTGGGCTTTTTTGTGAGTGAGACACAGAGAGAGAGAGAGAGCACGCACACCCCAACAGGGCAAAAAGGTCCTGATGCCATAATCTACCCCCAGCCCTAGTATATACTTCTTGTATGCAGGGAGGCCTTTGGACACAAATCCAGAACCCTCCAATGCAGGTTAGCCTCTCAGAGCACTAACACCACTGTCCAGCCCTGTGGCTGTTTAACTACTTCTACTGTTACTGTTGTTACTTTCAGACCTAGAGGCGACAGACCTGCTATCTTCCCTGTGGAAGCACTTGAAAAGACAAGGACAAAGCGAAAGGATTCTAGCTGGTTACTCCAAGTCTGAGCTGGCACCCTGCCACCGGGGCATCCCATGGCAGCTTGGTAGAAACCAGAAGCTTCGTCTCCAGCCCAGACCTATGACTCAGAGTGTGCATTTGTGAGCACATCCCAGGTGAGTCACTGGCAAGGTTACGTTCGAGAAGCTCTGCTCTAGCTAGCACTCTGGAACTCAGCCTCCCTGTCCATTGGAATCATTTGACACATACTGAGGCCTCTGAGAAGTTCCCCTTTAATTGGCTGGAGCTCCAAGTTAGGACTCCCTGGGACACCCAGGTGAAGCAAGGATGAGAGCCACCCATCGAGCACCTGGTCACAGGGTCTTCGGCTGCAGGGGTGACTGGGAGTTCAGTGTCTTCAGCAGCTCCAGTGAGTGTTTTGATTGGTTTGCCTTCTTTTCAGGCCCGAAAGGAAGTAGAAGTACAAAGAGACATGAAAAGGACTCTCTTCTCTCCCACCCCCTCTATTCCCAGTCCTCATTGTAGCCAGCAGGACATGTGACGAGGCTCAGCGGGGCTTCTTGGCCACGGTTCCTGCGTCTCCTTGCTGTAGCTCAGATCCGGGCTGAGCTGGCTGGCGACATCTCCCACTCAAGTCTCCCTGCTGACAGTCCTTGGTTTCTCTGCAGTGGGAGTTCGCATTTCCTTTAAATGGGTTCCTTCTCCTTGCTTCTTCTGGTCCTGTCCACGACACACAACATCCAGAGGCTGCTTGGTTGGAGAAAACCGGTCAGAGATTTCCTCCCATCTCAGACCCTCAACCCGTGATGGGAAATCCAATTCCCGCCAGGCTTGGGCATGTTATCTGAGTGAGTGCTGCTGTCAGGAGGGTGGCTCCTGCCTCAACCCCAGGCCAAGGGCTCTCGGGAGGCAGAAGGGAAGGGGAGCAGCTGACTGTCATTTCGTGAGAATGAGGGTCATATGATTGTCATTTTCTGAATTTTCAAGAGAAACTGGAAACGTGAGATTTTATGAGAAATCTTCAGATTTTTCAGTATCAGCAACTAATGGAAAAAAACCCTTAAAAGCCTTGCTGTCTGCATAAAACATTCCCAAAGGCCAGAGTTGGCCCATTGCCTTCTGAGACATGCTCTGTGTTCTGAACAGCCCACTGGGTTGGAAAGTTTCCCTGAGCCATGGCGACTAACCAAAATGATCTCAGTCTTTGGCACTTGTAGAAAAGGTGAGCACCCGGTATCTTCCAAGCTGAAGGCCGAAGGTTTTTAATTCAGGCAGTTTTGTTCTGTTTGGGGAAGCTCCGCTAAAGGCTCACCTTCCATATGCCCAGGCCCAAGCAGAGCTGTTCCAGAGTTGGCAGCGCCCACGTCCTCTGTATGTCCCTCCAGGGCCACAGAGGACCACTCTGCCTGGTCCAGGGCCAGCTCTGTGGGAGTTGTATCCCTGGGAAAGCAGGACGGAAGGGGAAAGGAAGGCTTCTACTCTTCAGGCCTTTTCCCCACCCCTTGCCCCCCTCCTTGAGGGCATCTCCTCCCCGAATGATAGACAGGCCCGGCATTTGACAGAGCTCCTTGTTAGTGCTGCTATGTCTCCGCTGGTGACCAAATGTTTCTCCCTCAATATTCCCTTTATACACGATGATGTGACTTGTGTTTGTAGCTAATATTAGATCGCAACAGATGCCCTCATTGTTGGGCCCTGGGTACACGCAGAGCAGACTAATCACCCAAAGACAAAGGCCTCAAATGCCCAGGGACCTGCACAGCAGAAATTGCTGCCAGGGACAGGGGCTTACTCTGCATTGGGCAAGGTGAAGGAGACAGGCCTATGAGGGACCCGGGAACTGAGCCCACAGTCTAGATACCATTGGGAATGTAGGCAGAGCTCTGGGGGAGGGGGCATAAGCACCAGGCATGAGGCAGCTTCATGTGCCACAGCAGTAATACCCAGGACCTAGCACCACTAGTGGCCAGAGTTGGGACCCGGGGTAACCAGGAGGGGAAGCCTCGGGAATCAGTAGGAGTTTCAACAGGCACGGCCAATGTCGTGGTTCCTTTTGCTCCTTCTCATTTTTCTCAGTAGGTAAGGCCTCTTAAAGACCAAAGGAGGGTGTTTACAGACCCCTCCTAAGTCTAAGGATGAATGACTGAGACTTTCTTTTCCCTTCTCTTGTCAGAATGGTCTCATCGCATTTCTGCAAAGTAGTTTAAATATTTCTTAATATGACTGCTCTTTAAAATTGCTATGGAATATGCATATTATGAAAAAACTATGGGACCAGCAGCTAGCATAATGGCTATGTTGCTGAACTCCCATGTAGCCAACCACAGTTCGAGTCCCAGACCAGGTGGCTTAAACTCACGCCAGGCACGTGCGTGCGTGCCCAAGATCCCGAGAGGAGAATGGAGGAGAAGGGATTGTGGCGTGGCCACCACCCTGGGGGGTGATTTCTCGCTTTCTGTCTGTCTCTCTCTGTCTTTCTGGTGAGCGCACGTGCCCTATAGCAAAAACCTCTCAAAAAAAAAAAAAAAAAAACAAAAACTATGCATAGATTTAATTTTATCTTTGTTTGTTTTTTTAAAGGGTGCTTGCACTTGCTAGAGAGAGAGAGACAGAGAGGAAGAGAGAGAGAAGGAAAATGAGAAATCAACTCGCTCCTTCCCAGGAGGATGGCAATACCGGAATCCCTTCTCCCTTCCCAGCTTGGGATTTTGGGGATGTGTGCACATACACCCAGCATGTTCTTCAAACTTCAAGGTTCAGGACTTGAACCGTGCAGTTGGCTGTGTGGGATCCAGACATCCTAGTCACCAGGCCACCTGGCTGGCTCATGGATTTAAATTTTTTTTGCACACAGATAAACTTGTATTTTATTGGGTTATCAGAAAAGTCATAACATATTTTGCATAGAAAAACAGAAAAATATGTTATGACACAACCTAATTTTTATTTTCCCACAAACTTTTTGAAGTCCCCTTCTATTAACCAATGTGCTTTTTTTTTTCTTCAAATTTTATTTAGTTGCCTGAACCCTTATGGAACTTAATGTTGGATAGCGTGGTAGAGAATATATCTGTCTGTCTCAGTGGCCACCCACGTGTAGCCTCAAGCTAACAGACATTGTTCCTAGTGAGCATTTTCCGCCCACGTGGTCCTGTGATGGTGCACTGGAAAACTGCCTGAGACATGATTAAAGACAAGGGTCACTGGATCAAGAATCTCTCAGTCTCAGAGGGTGGCACTGGAAAGGTTCTGTGCTAACGGCCTTACCTTGATGTGGAGTTGAATCACCATGTCCAATCCAGCAGTTAGCCAGTTTATAAAATGAGTTTAATCTTTCTGAACATAAAACCCAAAACTCTAAAATACTTGCCTTGTAAGTTCTGTATTTTTCTAAATGCATGTCATTTTCCTAAATGAAAGTTCACCACCTACTTACAGAGATGGGGGAAAAAAAAACTCAACATTTATTGAGTTTTGCTCAAGGTTAGGGGCTTCCAACTGGTTTTCTCATTTAATTCTCATGTCAGTATGAGGTAGGTGTTTCTATTCCCATTTAACAGATGTTGAATTTAAGGCCCAGAGAGGTGAAATAGCTTATAAATAGCAGAGGTCAAATTTAAACCAAAGCTTCTTGATGGCAAACCTTTACTTTTTCCTTTTGTCTGGAGTTTTGGGGCAATTGCCCATACAGCTCATTTCATCACATGTAAGGGCCACAGATTGTAAGATGCACTATTTTATGTACCACCAAAATAATTAAACCTTGCCATCCCAGTTTCAGAGATGTGAAAAAACATGTTCCAGAATAATTAAAATATAGTTTGTGAATACACTTAATACTTAGGAAAGTATTAGCAGGTAGGCTGTAACATTTTTCTGATTTTATAGAAATCTGGGGCACAGAGAGATTAATCTGCCTCAGATTGCAGCCAGTGAGAGGAGCCGGGAACTGGACTTGAGCCCAGGCGGCCTGGCTCCAGCTCATAATCACATTTTTCCCCTCTAGATATATAAAAACACACACACACACACACAAAGTTTCAGAAAAACTATTTTAGCTATTCGTCTTTATGAAGCCATTAAATGTTATTCCTGCCTGGAGTACTCCTCTAACGTGTGGTCAAATATCCAAAAGACAGTTCAATAATCTAGAAGTGTTCGTAGTTCTATGGGCTGGATGTCTTTCATGCACCCTGCAGGATAGGGAAGAAAAGAGTGTGTGTGTGCATGTGTGTGTGTGTGCATGTGTGTGTGTACGTGTACACGTGTGTGCTTCTTCTATGAAATCTGAAATTGGCTAATATTACTTTTCTCTACTGTTTTATATTGTGGTAAAAAGCACATAACAAAGTTTACCATCTTACCTACCTATTTTTATTTAAATATTTATTTTATTTATTGTTATTGTTAAAATTGATCAGAGAGAGAAAGAAAAAATGAGAAAGCAAGTCACCGAGTCTGGGACTTGAAACATGGTCAACCATATGGTAGTCCAGCACCTTAACCACCACGCCACCTGCTGGCCCCAAACCATCCATTTTAAGGTGTTTAATATATTTGTTTTGTTGCAAAACAAATGTCCACAGCTTTTTCATATTACAATATGAATCACTCTAAAATAAAGAAAGAAATAAAGAAAAGAAAAGACACAATAAACCAGCTAAACAGTCGGGGTAAAAGGATAGGACCAGGTGGTGAAAATTTCAGGTCAAAAGGAGTTGTTTGTGATGCAAAGTCTCAAGGACAAGAGCGAGGAAAGACCACTGCCTATTCAGAAATTGCAAGAAGTCCAATACTGGTTAGAACTTGAGAGTAAGGTGGGCATGGCATGAGATGAGACCCTAGAGGGAGAGCCAGTGTTCCACGGCCATGGGGGACAGCCAAGGAGTTGAGCTTCACCTAAGGCAAAGAGAGTGATTGAAGGGCTGAAAGATAGGATGGCATCATCGGCTTTATGTTAGGAAGTCACCCCAGCTGAAGGATGGATTAGAAGGGATGACAGGCTAAAACTGGGCCTGAGGGATGAGGACAGCTTGGTTGAAAGGGTGATCAGGGGATACACCTGTCATGAGGGCACGAGGCAGGGGGAGGAAGTCTTTAGTTGGGCTCGTATTTTCAAACAATTTAGGATAGAACCAAAACCTGGAAGTGCAAGTCAATTTCATTTGCTTCTACATTGGCCATTGCTTTTCTTCTTGCAAATGCTAATAACAGCTGTTAGGACTGGCTGGGTGTGATACTGAGACTAAGAGGGTCTAGTTTGAAGCCCCTTCTCCTGTGAAAAGAGGCCATGGAAAAGAAAAGGGACTAGAGGTGACCAAATGCAGAGATAGCAGTGAATTATTGATGGGCATAGGCATATTGCACAAAAAGGCAGCATTTTTCATTCCCCCAGAATGGAGCTAGTAAATACTTTAATTAGCTCGAGGCACTCATACCGGGACTGTATTTTGTTCCAGAATTTTGGGGTGAGGACATTTGTAATTTGCAAAATGAAGTTCTGTATAACAACGTTATTTTATCTTTGAAAGGCAAGCACATGCAAAGAGCCTCTATAAACTAAAATAAATAAACTAGACAAAATTATCTTGGCTGTAGGATGTGCAAATATTCTATGTGTATGTCCGTCAGTCACTGCTCTGCAGCCATGGGGAAGAAAAACTGTCATGGGGCTTGGGAGACTGGTGGCAGAGGCCAAGAAATTTTGAGAATTATTGGATTAAAATGCTATAAATACCTTGTCACAACGGCCGATCATTTAATGTACTATATTTTCTGACAGTTGTTAAAATACAATATAGTCACCCTATTTGACATCTGTTACTCCAGACTCTGTGGTAGCCACTGGGATCTAAAGACCAAGGACACATTACCCACCTCTGCCCCCGGGGTATACGATTTAGTAGAGAAGACAGGCATAGGCGTTATTAACCCCCTAACACGCCAAGTGCCATAATAGATAGCTATTCGAAGACCACAGGGAGGGAAAGATTGAGTCCTAGTCATTCAATTATGTTTACATAGCTTTTTATAGTTGACACCATGATTTGACATTGGGAAACACCTCTAATCCTATAAAATAAACAAATATTTTAAAAAGTTCAATAAAACCTTTACTTTTCTCAGTATCCAGGAGGCATTGTCCCTATGAGAGCCCATGACTGAGGCCCCCAAGGATGAGATGATGTGAGGTCATCACCCCATATCAAAGGAGACTTCAAGTCTGGATTCTTCTGTGACATCTCACTGAACTTTTTTTTTTTCAGATACATGTGCCAGCAGGTGGTGTGATGGTTAAGGTGCTAGACTCCCACATGCTAAACCACAGTTGAAGTCTTGGACTGGGTGGTTTGAAAATCACACCCAGCATGTGTACATGCGTGCCCAAAACCCCAAGAGGATAACGGAGGAGAAGAGACTGCAGCATGGCCATCCTCCCGGGTGGGGGGGTGATTCTCTCTTTCTTTCTCTATGTCTCTTTCCAGCAAGCACATGTGCCCTATGACAAAAACCTAAACATTAAATTAAATTAGGATACAAATTTAGATTCTATTTTGGGGAATGAATCTAGTCAGTATTTTCAGACATGAAACCTGTGAAGAAAACTCCGAAGTGTGTCTCCTGAAGAGTAGTCTTCTAGTTTATAGGTTCACCTTACAGACTTGCTGGGACTCGGAGAAAAGGCAGCCTTGGCTTTCAGAGAGCCCTGGCTCCAGTCATGCTCAGTCCTCATGGCGGTGCCCTCCTGTGCAGGAGTCAACAGGCTCCGCGCCTCACTTCCCCAGGTGGCGCACTGGGTGGGGAGGGGCCAGATTACATCATAAGATGTAAGCAGAGGTCCTGGCCCCAGGTAGGGGCTCTGGTCCTCTCTCTACTCCTGTATCTTAGACCAAGTTACCATCTCTCACCTGGTTTATTGCATCCCCCCCCTTCCATTCTGGACTACCACTGGACCAGTGTCTGACCAGAAAACACATGTGACTATCACTGCCATTGAAAGATTAAAGTCTTCCATGAAGTTCGGTAAATTCTCTCTACAAGCTAAATGATGTATAGTGATTTAATGAAGAAAAAAATAATTAACTTAAAAAAATAAAAAGACCAAAGTCTTCAACATGATTTACAATATTCTTTCCCAATTGCAGCTCATGAGCCAACAGTGGCATCACTGGAACAATTTTGTGGGTTGCCATTGGCACTTACAAAAAAGTGGAATAAAATGGAGCGGAAGTATGAGGTTGCAATGCCAATCGTAAGCATGGGAAACTTGTCTTCTCACCGTGGGCCTAGTCAAAAGATGTTTGAAGGCCTCCAGCTTATATTACCCCAAATGGTAGAAATCCGGCTTCTTCAGCTCCTTTCCCGTCATTTCCCTCCAGGTGGCTGTACTTTACCGGCGCACACCTTCCTTCCCATAGTCTGCCATGTTGCCTTCTGTGGGGGGTGGTTCTAGCACGTGCTGTTTTGCTCTTTGCCTAGTTAGTGCTGCAGGTTTTAGCTCATAAAGGGCGAATGTGACGAGTTCTTCTACTACAAGTTCTTCTTCTATGCTACTTCTTGGGACAATCCTTACCAGACTCTATTCTAAACCCTGGAAGGTTCAGGTTCTCATAGATTCATGCTAAGTTTTTTTTTTTTTTTTTTTTTTTTTTTTTTTAGAGGTTTTTGCTATAGTGCAAGTGTGCTCTCCAGAAAGACAGAGAGACAGAAAGCGAGAAATCACCCCCCCCAGGGGGGGATGGCCACACCGCAATTCCTTCTCCTCTATTCTCCTCTTGGGATCTTGAGCACACACGCCCGACATGAGTTTAAGCTGCCAGGTCCGGGACTCGAACCACAGTTGACTACAAGGGAGTCCAGTGACATAGACATTATGCCAACTGCTGGTCCCTCGTGCTCAGGGAATATTTTTTAAGAATTTTTTTTTAAAAAAATTCTTTTATTTAATTTTATTTAAATTTATTATTTATTTATATTAATTTGACCAGAGAGGGACAGAGTGAGAGAGGGAAATGAGAATCAAGCCGCCAGGTCTGGGACTTGAACAGTGGTCAGCCATGTGGGAGTCCAGCGCTCTGAACCACCATGCCACCTGCCGGCCCCTAGTTATTTTTTTAATAGCATGCTTCTGTGGTTGATGACGAGCTTTCCCTTTAGGCTGTTGTCTTCATGACGGCAGGGTCCCGGTCCTACTTACCGCTGCTACTCAGCGCTTAACCCCGGTTGGCGAGTAGGTATGCAGAGGGATAAACAGGACTGAACGAACCCATCCGTGATGCTGACGGTTCTCCTTTCCTGGTATCGGTTGTTTCTAGGCCTTGCACCAAACCAACCACAGCAGGCCTGCACCGATTTCATAGGCTACCAGCTTCCTCTAACAGGATGTTTGAACTGTTGTCGGGCTACACATACACAACCAAAATTGTATATGCGGGGGGTTGAGTACTTCGGTGGGGAAGGAGAGGTTGATCTCCATCCGACCTCAGAGGAAGACTCGGCCCATGCGCTCTGAAGAGCTACAACTCCACGAACTTCTCACGCCGCCCCTTGGCCCGAGGCGCGCTGGAACAGGAGGTTTCTTGGTGCCCAGCCCGGGAGGCCGACCCTTCCCGGCCTCTCCGACCAGGCCGACCCTGATCAGATCTTCCTCTCTTCGCAGTGCGCGTCCCCGCAGACTGTTGAGACCAGGTGACCTGCGTCTCTGGGCCCGGGTGCAGCCCCGGGGACGCTGTCACATCCCAGAGCCCTGATCCAAAGCCTCTGCAGCCATCTTCCGCCAGGGAGGTGGGAGGAAGGCGCGGCTTCGGACGCGGGCCCGCCCCCGCCGCCGGGGCCGCCCCTCCTGGCTCTACCGAGCGCGCTGCCTGGGTTCCGACTTCCCCTCCCGGGCGGGCTCGGCACGGTCTCGCGCTCCCCGCCCAGCCCGCAGCGCCCGCCGCGCTCGCAGAGGCCGCCATGGGCACCGCGCGCTGGCTCGCGCTGGGCAGCCTCCTCGCCCTGGCCGGGCTGCTGCAAGGCCGGCTCGTGGGCGAGGAGGAAGCCGGCTTTGGCGAATGTGACAAGTTTTTCTACGCCGAGACCCCGCCTGCAGGGCTGGCGGCCGATTCCCACGTGAAGATCTGTCAGCGCTCGGAGGGCACCGAGCGCTTCGCCACCCTGTACAACACCCGGGACCGCATCCCCGTGTACTCGGCGTTCCGCGCCGCGCGCCCGGCTCCCGGCGGCGCGGAGCAGCGCTGGCTGGTGGAGCCTCAGGTAAGCGAGGTGGTTTCCCAGCCTGGCCGGTGCGCGGTGGGCCGACTGCAGGTCTGGTCTGCAAGGGGCGCTCTGCAGCCACGGCGAGGGTGGGGCTGCAAGGGAAAGGCGATCCCACGCCTTCGGTGCAGCGAAACCTGGGTTTCGGATCCACCCCGTGCGCCCCCAGAGTTACAGCCTGCCTCGCCCTCTGTCGAAGCCGCAATAAGCGTTTGGCGATAGGTGACATTTCACTTAAGCTCCAGGGGTGGGAGGTCTCTTGTGGGAGGTGATTCTCCTTAAATTTCGGCGCAGACATCTGCAGTGTCTCGTTCGTTTCCGGAATAGTGAGGAGCTTGAGACAAACCCGGAGGATCACTCGGATCCGTGGAAAGCCTAGGCTGGCTGCTCACTGGCCTTGGCGCATGCCATCCCATCGCATTCCTTTAGGGGTGAGCGGGTGGGTATTTTCATCCCCATTTTACAGAAGAGGAGGTTGAGGTGGAGGGATGGGAGAAAGACGCTTGCAGAAGACCACACAGCTGATAAGGTGGGACAAGTCCTTGGCTAGACATTCACTGCCCTTTCTGCTGCGGAAAGCTCCCCCTTTCCTCCTTTTGTACACCGACTGCGAGTACATTGGACGCGAAGCCGCGCTGAGTTAGAGCCGTAAAGCAAAGGCATGGGTTTGTAGTAATGCAGTGGGGTCGTTATAGACGGTGGGCAAACACCCACTGCTTCCAGCAGATGGGAAGGACAAGCCCGCTTTCCTGACCCTTCCTAACTACATTATCAGACCCTTGGGAATCACGTCACCTCTCACGGTGTTCTGTCCTGTCTGGTGACAGTGACCAAACACATTCAGAGTCTCACTCCACACCCCCAGGCCCTGTAGGTCTGCTCTCAGCACATCCTGGCTCATCCCTGTTGGGCAAGGCTGCCCTTTGACCTCTCACCAGTCCCCCACCCTTGCCAAGGCTGCCCTAGCTGGGGGGAACAGCTGTCCCACAGTTCCTGTTCTTGATGGCCTCAGCTGCCAGGACTACACTGATGAACAGGAGAAGGGCTTGCAGGTGCCTCGTTCAGGTATTCCTAGCTCTGAGACCTTGGCCAGGTCCGTTTCTTGACCTCCACACGCATTCCACTCACCTCACCTGGTGATGTGAGGCCCGATGAGATCAGGCATGTGAAAAGACTCCAGTGTACCTACTTAAGATATTTTGTAATCTAAAATTAGTGATTTAGTTCACCCAAGCGTAGCCCTAGAGTTCTCAGTGTGTGCTCCCGACTGGTCATCAGGCATTGTGACTGTGGGCCGGTGAAGAACACAGGTGACGTGGTCCTTTCTCCCTGAGGAGCTCACGGGCAGCGTGAAGAGATGGAACACACAGCTGAGGAAACTGCAGGATTGTGTGCCCAATAACATTCAGTTACATTCTGAAGACATTCAGGGACCAGCAGTTGGCATAATGGCTATGTCGCTGGACTCCCACATAGTCGACTGTGGTTTGATTCCCAGGCCCGGTGGCTTAAAACTCATGCCGGGCATGTGTGCGTGCGTGCCTAAGATCCTGAGAGAAGAATGGAGGAGAAGGGATTGCGGCGTGGCCATCCCCCCTGGAGTGTGATTTCTCGCTTTCTGTCTCTCTGTCTCTCTGTCTTTCTGGCGAGCACATGCGCCCTATAGCAAAAACCTCTCAAAAAAAATAATAATTCCAAAGACATTCAGTAATTACCTGCTGTATTCTGGACATTTAGGATACCAAGAGAACTGAGTTTAGCTCTGGAACTCGAACGCCTCCTGGTCTGCAGGTGTAGTCTGTTAGGTGGAGAGGTGGCATAGCATCTGGTTAAAGCCACATTGTGTAGATTCAAATCCCAGTTCCTCCATGTATTAGCTGTAAACTTGGGCAGGTTGACCTGGAGATAATAGCATAGGGTGGTGGTGAGGATTAAATGGATTAGTACCTGTATAAAGTTCTCAAAGAGGTGTCTGACACTTAAGTAGTAGCTGTTGCTATGACATAAAGAACAGCCATAATTTAATAGAGGTAGACAAAGTATGTATTATATTTCATCTGTCTTTGAGGTGATAGGGGAAAGCCTAAGGGTCAGGCTGGTACTTGTGCTATGCCTGGAAGGATACAGTGGCGTTCAGAAGGCAGACAAGAAGAGGACATTGCAAGCAGGAGGAGCATCAAGAGTGAGAAATGCCTGGCAGATCCAGGGATTGGCGCATGGAGACTGGTTGAAACAGGTCAACTAGTACAGATGTAGTAGTTCAGTGTGAGTCTGATGCACTCAAGTGCTCGGAGTGGGGTGAGAATGGGTGGGAGGAGCCTGGTGGGAAAGAGTCTTTGAGGAAGGCTTAGAGGAGCCACTTACATGGTTATCGAAGGAGTCATAAAGAAGCGTGACTGACCAGGAGGAGGTGGACAGAACCTAGTCACACCAGCTGTGGAGCCCCGGCTGGGTTACTGAAGAATGGGACTGGGGAGATAAAGAGATGGAAGAAGGAAGGTGTGGGAATGGTTCCAAGTGGCAGCCTGAGAGGTGATCTGTGCAGCATTTCTGAAAAGTACAGGCGCCCAGAGTTCCCACCCTAGTGGAGTGGTCAGAATGGTCCCTGTGGCTGAGCACTGCAGGGTGCTTTTCCTGCAAGGTGGATGGGCTCCCAGCACTGCCTCTAATGCCACTGCCAGTGGACCTCAAGTCCAGTCATCCAGGAGCCAGAGAGCATCAGGAGGGAAGGAGGAGGAGATGGAGGTGCGTGATGCAGGCAAGGTCCAGAGGGAGTGCACTCCAGCAGCCCTGACTGAGCTCTGCTGTCTGCTCCCTGACCAGCCTCACAGGCCAGATCTTCACTGCAGGAAGATGTGCAGGGCTCACTGTGTGCTTCTGGCTACTTCCAAGCCATTTGGAGTGCTGAGTCGCCTTATGCCCACTCACCTTTTTACAAGGTCAGCATTGCCAAAGGACCCAGCAGACAGGGGAAGAACAGGCAGGAGACCAAAAGAACTCAGTGCCTGCTTCCAGGAATGAGTCAGGCAGGACTGCCCCGACGCTGGGATTCCCAAAGCCCAGTCAAGCAGCTTTTCAGGCCATCCTGTGGTTTGCCTTTGAAAAACACTCCTAAATCAAAGATCACAGCAACCCTTCAGGGCATTGGCTGCCCAATACCTACAGACAAAATTCACACTGCAGAATGCAATTATGAGGCCCTCTGTGGCCTGGATTCTGGCTCAGCTCCAGCCTTGTGTCTCACCACCCCACCCTCATATCCTGGGTTCTAGCTTTATCTAGCTGTCTGGAGTTCCTCTCAAAAACCACACTTTGTCAGGCCTGTGCATTGTTCTTGTTACTTCCCTTTGGCCCAAGTGCACTGTCTGCATACCCCATCTTGCCATTTACTTCTTCTCTCCTCCATCCTTTAATACCCTGCTGAGGTGTCACCTCCTCTGGGAAGAGTTCCCCACCTGAGTTAGATGCCCCTCCTGACCTAGGTCCTCCCCTGCAGTGCCTCTTTTTGTATTTATCATATTGTTTTGTAATTACCAGCCTTTGTGTATATCTCCCCAACTTGAGCCTTTGAGGGCTGAGAGCTGCGTTTTATTTATTCTTTATTCCCAGTGCCTATCACAAAGAAGCACTTGCTAAATGTGGTACTTAACAGAGTAATTTGAGTTGGGGATCAATCAGGCAGCGGTGGGTGACATGTTCTGCTGAAGTTCTCTCAATGGGAGCTTCCTGTTTCAGAAGCTTGCCCCCATAGCTGGCCCCTAGCCACTGTGACAAACACATTCCATGTGTAGAGCCAGAACCTTCCTCTAAGGCCATCCTGTCAGTCCTAGCTCTGGCCTTTGGAGTTGTCCCAAATGATTTGGTTCTCTGCCCTACAGCTCTTTAGTATTGGATACAGGATCCCAGGTGTGCTCATGCTGGAGGAATTGGAAAAAGCTGGCCCTGGAGTCTAGTGTTTAAAGGAGGCAGATCCCACATGGCTGACTCTGGTTCAAATTCCAGCCCAGCAATTTAAAAACCATGGGGTGTGTGTGCCCCAAATCCCAGCAGGATGGAGAAGAAGAAAGCATGTTCCATTGGGGAATGCTTTCTCCCTTTCGTCTCTTTCTCTCTCTGGCAAACACACGTGCTCTCTGGCAAATAAATGAAAAGGGGCCTTCTAAGGGACAGAATGAGAAGCTTTTTAAAAAGTAAAAATAACCCCAGCGGAATGTTTTGTGTTTTTTGTGGAATGTGGCCACATTTAAATTGAGAAGGGAGAGAGGCAAGAAAGAGACGAGAAAACCTGTCGCTATCTGGCACAGTGGGGATGGTTTGGAGGGTTTCCATCCAGGCTTCAGAAATTTGAGACCTGGGTTCTGGGATAGTGCAGAGAACCTCAAAGGTTTTCCATTTCATGGAAGAATTTTATAGATAAGGTACCATTGAAGCCTTTGCAAAGTGTGTTGCTAATTCATGCTGGAAGTAAACGTCTAAGACTCTGCTGAGTTACCAACACGAACACTGGAAGGAATGGCCTTATATTCAGTAATAACAGTGGATATTCCTTTATCCTCATTGTAGTGATGAGGAAATGGACTCAGGTTATCTGAGGCGGCTAAGGTCACACAGCTTAGATCTGAATTCACGTCTGATCGCTCCTCATCCAGTGTTCTTTCAGGTCATCACGGAGATCCTCTGACCTCAGAGTGGATGTGCCACTGCATGGTCTTAGGACTTTACTTCTCACCTTTTATATGAGAACGCTGATTTCTACTCCGTTCTTTTTTCCCCGTGGGACAAGTGGGAGTGTGTATCTGGCCACATACATGTCGCACAAGTGTCAATGGCTCCAGAGAGAAGGGAATATTTTGGTTAACTGTAAAAGCATTTGCCTAGAGGCCCAATGAGGTCCCATTTTAAATTTTAGTCAACACAGGTGAACACTTGCCACAAGTTAGGACCCTGATATCTACTTTCCATCAGTGACTTCCTGAGCCACTCAGACAGTTAGAAATGTGATGAATTTTTGATAACATCAGCTCTCTTTTCATTATGTCAGACAACAGATGTATTGAAAACCTCATACACTTTTTTTTTTTCACTTAAACATTTATTTATTTATCTGTCTGCTGTGATTTCAAGCTGCCAGATCCAGGACTCAAACCATTGTTGGCCTTGTGAGAATCCAGCGCCTTCACTACCATGTCACTTGCTGGTCCCCATACTTAAATCTCTGTATCAGGAAGGCAGCAAACAGGACAATTCTGATCCTTCCTAGTTAAGACCTTAATTAATTCAGATCCTTCCTCAGCTATTTGCAAGCTAGATGACCTTGAATTTTTCCAGTCTTGTTTGTCTAACCTCATTAAAGGTAATAACTGTATTCACCTTACACAGTGGTTATGACAAAGGCTAGATAATACACATAAGCAGGTAGCATAGTGTCTGGGCTAGAGTAAGACCTAGCTTAGTAAGTATTAATGCGTATACTTTAGGAAGGGCTCACTTTAATAGGTGCTAGGCACGCGCACACACCCACACTAATGGAATGTTCAGTTAGATGGTGACTTACAGTTCTACAAATCTCTCCCCAAATGCAAACACATCCACTTGTTTATCCTCTCAAATGCATAATATATGCCCAACATTCATATTAGTGCTCAGAAATGCATGGTGGAAGATCGAATGAATCAAAGATTGAATGTATAGGTGGATGGCTCAATAGATGGAATTAGTGATTAAAAAAACAAACCAGCATGTACGAGAAATACCTCCACCCTCCCTGTCCTGAGCAACCAAGGCATGTGTTGTCACAAAACAATGAGCAAGGGCATTCCAATGTGGTGCTGAACCTGGACGACACTGGGAAGCGCCTGACTCAGGAGGTGGTGCCCTAGTGCCCCCCTGGCACTGTCCTCCTCACTGCGGTGCAGAGAGCAGACACAGGCGCACACCTGCTAGCCTTTGTTGAGTTTTCTCCTCCGGCTTTTCCTGCATTGCTGAATTCAGTATTTCCAGTTGTTTCGAGGTCATTCTCGGGAGCAAGTTAAAGCACTTGCCGTATATTAGCAGAAGGTTTCAGGGACATTTTATCTTGAAACAGCCCAGTGGTGACAGCTCTTGACACCGTCCTTTTAGCTCAAGCTTCGATTTCAACAACTCAGGAAAGGAACTGTCATATACGGATTCCTCATTTTGCACAAGAGCCTTCACAATCTAACTCATTTCACCTATATAACAATTCTAGGTACTATGTACCATGTTTTATAGTTTTGGAAATTGAGGTTCAGAGGGGTTAAGTAACTTATCCAATGATACCCAGCTACTAAGTGGCTAAGCCTGGACTGGAACTTATGGCTGCCCAGACCCCAATGTTCAGCTCTTTCTACTCCATCATGCCGCTCTCCAATTAAAGTGTTTTGTCTCCGTTTCAGACTGACCGGCTAGATTCATCATTTTATTTTTGTTTTATAGAATTAATCTATTTCTTTGAATGGGTTATGGCTTTGCTTCTAATGGACCATTCTGAAAGTCCCAGCTTCATGTTGCCGTTAGCTCAGGGATTGGCTTGGGCTGATTAACTGTTGCTTTGCATGGAAAATATGAAATTTTATTCTTTGGGTTCCAAATTTTTCTTCCTTTTAAACGGTCAGTTCTAAAAGTGAAAACTACTTGCTGTAGTTCTCATTTCTAGTGATCTGGTATTGCTCCTAAAATTACTTCTAGTCCAAGAATGCCTCTTTTTTTTTCCCTCCTTTAAGATGTAGTTTATATTAGGGGCTGGCAGGTGACTTGATGGTTAAGGGTGCTGGACTCCCACATGGCCAACTGCGGTTCGAGTCCTGGACCTGGTGGCTTGCTTTCTCTCTCTCTCTCACTCTATCCCTCTGTGGTCAAATTGAAATAAATAAATGAATGAATAAATAAAGTTAAATAAAATACTTTTTTTTTTTTTTTTTTTAAGAGAGGTTTTTGCTATAGGGCGCATGCACTCACCAGAAAGACAGAGAGACAGAGAGACAGAAAGCAAGAAATCATCCCCCAGGGGTATGGCCATGCTGCAATCCTTTCTCCTCCATTTTCCTCTCAGGATCTTGGGCACGCATGCACACGTGCCCGGTGTGAGTTTAAGCCCTCGGGTCCGAGACTTGAACCGTGGTCGACTACATGGGAGTTCAGTGACATAGCCATTATGCTAACTGCTGGTCCCAATAAAATAATTTTTTAAAAAGATGCTTTTTATATTAGACCAGATCAACAGCCTAGTGGTTAAGGAAGTTGGATCCTACATGGCCACCTACAGTTCAAATCTTGGCCCTTGAAAGACACACTGGGTGCGTGTGTATGTGTGCTCTCAAATCCTGACAGCGTGAGAAATAGAGAAAAGAGGTTGGAGCATGCTCACACACCTTATTGGGGGTGCTTTCTTCCTGTCTCTCTGTCTCTTTCTCTCTCTCTGTCTTTCTCTGGCAAATACATACACCTTCTGACAACTTAAAAAAAGAAAGGTAAAGCTATATATCATATCCCGAGTGGCCACTTACCCTCTTAGTTCCAGAGGACTTGACATCTATCGTAGCAATAATTTACTGCCTGCTGACATATCTGTTGGTCACTGCAAGGAAGGAGAATAACAGAGAAACAGATGCATAGGCTCATCTAAGAATAGAAGCACCATTTCATATTCCAGCCTTTTATTGACCCAGTGCCTGACAGAAGTAGGCTCGATCAAAGCAGGTCGAACGGAGGGCATTTTATATTTTTAATCCAAACCGAAGATCTGGGGACATTTCACTTTTTAGAATAAACAGAGGGCTGAAATATTATTTGAAACTATACATTCAATTATGTGCTATTGTTGACTCATGCTTTTAATATTAGGGGTGATTGGTTTTGACTTTTAATCAACCTTCCGTTGGTAGGAACATGTGATGCTATAACGAAGCCCTGGGCCCTCTCTCGATCAATTCGTTTAAATCAATAAATAGGTACTGAAAATCTGCCGTGTGTCTGCCACTGTTCTAAGCCCTGGGAAGAGAGCAGTGAGGCAAACAGGTAGAACAACCTACTCTCAGGGGACTAACCATCTGACTGAGGAGACAGATAATAGAATAAATTTAAAAAGGACATAGCAGATTGAATAATGATCAATGCTACGGAGAAAAATAAAGCAAGAGGCCTAGCTCCAGTCACAGGGGTGACACGCTGCTCAAGCGATCTGCAGCCCTCATGGAGACCACAGTTTGAATCCTCACCCGGATGGGCTGAAATACGCAGGGCATTGCACCAGAGCCCAAGATCTGATGGGCTGGGGGTTGGGAGGAAGGGGATCGCAGTGTGCCCAGGCGGTGGGGAGTGTGTTCATTTCTTTCGATTTCTCTCTCCTCTCTCTCTCTCACTCGCACACGCATGTACATGCTCTATCGTGAATGAAGGGAAAAAATAAAGTAAGGAAGGAGGACATGAACTGGCCTGGGAGAAAGATGAAGTTTGAAAAGGGTTTCCAGGGAAGAGATTACTGAGGAGGTGACTTTTTAGGAGCAGACTTGTAGGTGCGGGAAGTGACACACAGGTATCTAGGGGAAGAAAGCTCCAGGCAAAGGGGGTCGGAAGTACAGTTCCTGAGGAACAAGTGCTCCTTGTGTTTGAGGAGGAGCTTAGAGGCCAGGGCGCTAGAGAAGGGTAGAGGAAGGCCTAGCAGGAGGTGAGGCCGGAGACGAGAGGAGGGCGCTGGCAGATCATTCAGGTCTTCCTAGACTGTTTGTGAGAAAGTTGGTTTCTGCTGTTCGTACGTAACCCGGGAAGCCGTTGTTCTGAGTAGAGGGCTTTGACATGATTGACTTATGTTTCTTGAGGGTCTTTTTTTTTAAGAGGTTTTGCCTTAGGGTGTGTGTTCTTGCTGGAGAGAGAGATAGTGAGAGGGAAAGTGAGAAATCACCCCCCAGAGGGGATGGCCATCCCTCAATCTCTTCTTTGTATTCTCCTCCCGGAATCTTGAGCACACATGCACATGCACCCAGCGTGATTCTCAAGCCACCAGATCCAGGACTTGGACTGCAGTCAGCCATGTGGGAGTCCAGCGATATAACAAAGGCCATCTGCTGGTCCATGTATCATTTTATAAAAAGTTTATTTCTGGGACCAGCAGTTAGCGTAATGGCTATGTCGCTGTACTCCCACGTAGTCGACCGCGGTTCGCGTCCCGGACCCGGTGGCTTAAAACTCACGCCGGGCACATGTGCGTGCGTGTCCAAGATCCCGAGAGGAGAATGGAGGAGAAGGGATTGCGGCGTGACCATCCCCCCTGGGGGGTGATTTCTCTCTTTCTGTCTCTATGTCTCTCTCCGTCTGTCTGGCGAGCGCACGCGCCCTATAGCAAAAATCTCTCTCAAAAAAAAAGTTTATTTCTTCCATAATAGAGAGAGAGAGAGAGAGATAGACACAGACAGTACTCCCAACTGGGCCCGGATGCCAAGATCCACCCCCAGCTTCATCAGCCCCAGATCATGGGCAAGGGTCTGGCTTACTCAGGGAGGTCTCCAGACTTGAACCAGGAGCCTTCCCACGTGGGACTGCCTATTGGAATGTCACTTTTTACCACTGCACCACTGTCTGGCTTCTCTAAGGATCATTTTGACTGTTGCACTGAGAATAGCCCGTGGGATTAAAGGCAGAAACAGAGAAATCACTTAGGGGGTCTCGACAGTCTTGGCAAGAGACAATGGTGTCTTGGACCAAAGTGTCGGTGTGGTAGGGTGGTGACAATGTAGTTCTGGATATAGAAATATTTTAAAGAAAGAGCTAAGAGTCTTCGTGGGAGGAGTCCACAGATGAATCCAAGAGTTTGGGCCTGAACAACCAGAGGAATGGAGTTGCTGTAAGTAAGATGGGGATACAATAGCAGGAGCTGGTTGAGGCCATGTCAAGAACTCACTTTTGCTCTCAGAATAAGAATTCAGTAGTGCTGACTAGGGGCAAAGGCTGGGGAAAGAGAGCTGTGGTTCAATGGGTACAAGATTTCAACCATGGTAGATGAAGTTCTGGAGACCTGGGTACCATATGGTGCACTTGGAGTTTTGTTAAGAGGGTAGATCTCATGTTGTGGTCTTACTGTGCATTCAAAAACAAAAGCAAAAATCTGAAATGGGTATGGTCTTGCATCTATGGAGGTGTAGAACCAGAGCTGCAGAAAGGCTGTGGGCTTGGGTGACCTGACGACCCTGAAGAAAGCCCAGCTCTTGACCGTATGCCAGTTGCCCTGAGGGGTGAGGGGGCAGGCAGACCCCACCCTCCAGAGCTCCACCTCTTAAGCAGAGGTGAGGACCTACTCTCCCACTCTGCTGCCCTGGTCCGTTGAGGAGCCCCTTCTATACCTCCAGCTTGGCAACCCAGTGATGCCATAAGCCCTACTTGGGGCCAAAGAAGGGACTTTGCTCCAACTCTGAACACTCCTGCATTTCTGTCGGAGCAGAAATTCCTTCTCCTTTATGACTGTGTTGTAAACTGAGTCCTTCACCTTTGCCAGCTCTTACCTTTGTCCTTGATCCTGTTGTCAACACGGCTTCGTGAATGTGCCTTCCCTATGTGTTGCGAGATGGCAGCATTGACAACTCGGGGAAGGATCTGATCCATGTCAATGTTGTTGACGGAATTGATCGAGATGCGTGACTAAATCGGGGCCATATTAGGGAAATGGCCACTGTTAATGTTCCTGGAAGCTTGAGTATCCACTCCCATCTCGGGCTGTGTGGAAGCATGGGGAGAGGAAAGCCAAGTTCATGAGCCATATGAAGTTTTTTCTCAGTTTTGGACATCTCTGTTGTCTTGGAGTCATGGGACCCACTCTAACATTGGACACACTTCCTTCATAGACGTGCACCCTTTGGGTGGCTGAGGACTGCCTGTCCGCACTTCAGACAGACTTCACTCCTGTGATCCTGGCCAGGATCCTGTGCTCTGTGCTATGCGGTTCAGGCTCTCATTGTCTCTTGTCTAGGTCTCTGCAAAACAGACTCCTGACTGGTTACCTTGATCTGCCTGGTTCTCTTCTGGCCTTTGTCCACTCGGAAGCTGGAGCAAGTCTCTCAACCATTAATCTCACCGCGCTGTGTCTCCAGCAGCTGGAGGCTGTTCAGGGCTCCATTTTCCTGCAGACAGATACCACTCCTTATCATGGCTTCCAGAGCCCCGCATGGTCTGTCCCTGTCCCTTTTGCAGTCTTATCTGGTGTCATACACCTTGCCAGGCCTTTAACTTTGGTCACTTTGGCTTTCCAGCCATTTTTATGCTTTTTAATGTCTGTGTCCTTTCCTTCGTAGGGCCTTTGTACCTGTTAGTTTTGTTTTTGTTTCTTTGTTTATTTTGGCTTTCTATGAGATTCCCAACTAGGTCAACTGCACACAACACTTTCTTATAGCAAACACATCTTTCTTTGCTAGCATTTCATATTTTTAAAAAATTATTTATTGAATTTTATTTATTGTCATTATTATTATTTTAATTTTTCTGTAGGGCACATGTGCTCATCAGAGAGAGAGGGGGAAAGTGAGAAAGCAAGCCACCAGGTCAGACATTGAACTGTGGCCAGCCATGTGGTAGTCCAGTGCCTTAACCACCATGCCATCAGCGGCCCTCACTAGTATTTCACATTTATGTGAGTGACTGATCGAGTGCCACCTTCCATGAAGGCAGGGCCAGGACTGTTGTCATCGCTCAATGTTGAATCCCTGTCCAGCACAGGAGACAGCAATTTTTTTCTGTAAAGGACCAAATATTAATTTTTTTAGGCTGGGTGGGCTGTATTGTCTCTCTTACAATGATTCAACTTTGTTGTTTGGATGCAAAAACAGCCACGAACAATATATAAATGGAGTGTGGCTGTCTTCCAAGAAAATGTTATTTCTGAAAACAGGTGGCAGGCTAGATTTGGCCCATGGGCCATAGGTGGCCAACCCCTAGTCTAGCATAAGGCCAATGCTCGGTACATGATTAGTGAACATTGACTGTTGAGCGCTTAGCACATATGTATTGAGTGAGGGCAGTGACATTGAAAGCCACGCAACCCTGTTCCTCTTACAGCATGGCAGCCCCAGATCTAGACCTACAGACAATTTCAACTCATCTTTCCATTGTGGTGGTGGTTACTTACAATATTTAGATATTTTATGATTATAAAAGTAATGTGCTTATGGTAAAAAATTACTTTGAGCTTTTCAGAAGTATGTAAAGAAAAGAGCCCACTTCTTTCAGGTAGCCATTCTTTACAGTTTTTGTGTGTATGTGTGACCTTCCAGGCGTTTTCATCACACCTAGAGACACAGGTACGGTTTTATACTCTTTCATCCACAAGGCTCAGTGCCCTTTTGGGCTCTGTGAGGCCCCTCAAACCCCCATTGCAGTGGGAAAGTGGAGAGACCCTTTTCATGGATAAGTTTGCCTGTAAATGTAAACAAGGTATTTCATCAAGCATTTTCATTTAGAAATGGAAGACCTTGGGACTTTAAGGGCAAAGTCTACTTTATTGCAATATTGTTTGAATATGTATAATATGAAACTCACAGGTACCTCTAAGATTTCCTTTCCCTTCCCACTCCTGCACAGTCAGTCCTTTTCCTCTGATAGAAGAGGCAGAGGCCCCAAGGGTCACTGGTCTGCCGCAGTGACAAAGCCAGTAAGTGGCTGAGCTGACAAAGCTCCAGTGTGTCACTAAACCCTAGCTGCATTCACGGGGTGGGGAGTGGGGTGGGCAGAATTGAAGAAATGGAAATTATTTTGCCTGAGGGCAGATTGATTAACCTCAAATGACATTTTTTACATAGCACTGAAGAGCAGACGTTGTCTCTTTTATGCTTAAGAAAAGGGGTGGTAAACTTAAACAGCCTGCGAGGGATTTAGGTCCCATGCAAAGAAACCATCTCCTGATAGAGTTATAATTGTTTGTATGGAAAGGAGTCTAAAAGCTGCCAGTCCCCCTTCTTTGATGATGTTTGCAACGAAGGGTAGATTTTTCTGTTGGCTTTAGAGAAAGCCTATGTATTATAATGGTGTGTGGAGACAGGCTAGCTGCTTTCCCAGTTTCCGATGAGGTGACAGGTAAGTCTTGACAGTGAGCGCTCAGGCTGCTGTTCCACGCCCAGGCAACTCGTGGACCAGCCTTGCTTTTGCTGATGCTGTCAGTATTGGGTACATTCGGCTCCTCTGTCCTCCTTCACCCCAGAGCGTCAGACTAGCTGTTAAAGAATGAAGAAGCTGGTGGTGTAGTGGTTAAGGTGCTGGAATCCCACGTGATCTGCTGCAGTTTGAGTCCCAGACCCGGGGGCTTGAAACCCACCCCAGATGTGTGTGCATGCATGCCCATAATCCGTGGAAGAGAATAGAGAAGGGTTGCGGGATGGCCATCCCTGCCAGGGGGGTGATTTCTTCCTTTCTATCTCTCTGTCTCTCTCTGTCTCTCTAGCGAGCACGTGTGCCCTATAGCAAAAGTCTCTCAAAAAAGAAGCAGCTAAGGAACTGGGAAGATTGGTCTGTCTGTGTGTGCATATATGCCTTTCCTCTTAATGATCCTAACCAATCAGTGACACAATAAATGCAGTCACAGCTAATCAGAGATAAGTTTGTCATAAATTTGTCCTCTGCAGATTAACTGGAGTTTAAGAAGTAGGCTTGGGAGCCAGACAGTGGCACGGCGGTAAAATGTGACTCTGCGAGGCCGACCCCACGGGAAGCTTCTGGGCTTGCATCCAGAAACCTTCCTGAGAATGCTGGGCACACAGGGCTGGCTGAAGCAGGGTGGTTGTTAGTATCAAGACCCTGTTGGGGATTCTCTCTCTCTCTCTTCGTTCATAGAAGAAATAAATGAATTAATCTATTAAAAAGAAGAAGAAGAAGTAGAGGGCCTGCCTTTATTTCTGTGAAGGTTAACGTGCTGGATCCCACATGGCTGACTGTGTGGTTTGAGACCTGGACTGGCAGTTTGAAAACACACCGGCATGTATGCATGTGTGCCGAAAATCCCAAGAGGATAACGGAGTAGAAGGAGGAGAAAGAATTGCAGTGCAGCCATCCCCACCTGGGGAGTGATTTCTCACTTTTCCTCTCTTTCTCTTTGTCTTTCTCTGGCAAACACATGAACCCTATAGCGATCTGAAAAAAAAAAAAAAAAAAAAAAAAAAAAAAAAAAAAAAGAAAGAACAGCAACAAAACAAAAGATAAGGTACACATGAAATTTCAGGGAGCTTCAATGACAGACAAGCTTGCGGATTTATTTGTTTGGTCATCTGTTCATTCATTTATTCCTTCCTGGGCAGCAGCTCTAGACACCCAGCTACTGACTGATGCTTTAATCAGTCCTGTCATTATCAAGACCATTTATTGATATCTCAGGACTAAGCCAAGAAATGGGAATCCAGACACAGTCCTGAACAAGACAGTCCCTGCCTCAGTTGTCTTACTACTTAGCTCAGAAGGCAGATCACGACCAAGAGATGGTTTACTTAACTCTCTCTCCACCATTAGCCTCTAAAGGGCAAAGACTGAACATACAGTGGGATTAAGAAAATGAATTCAGTAGTAAAACGAAATTGAATCCCAGCTTTGCTATTTACCAGCTGGGAGACCTTGGAAATGCTATTGAGTCCCATGGACCTTAGTTCCATCGGTGGCATGGCCTGATAACCTGTCCCTTTCCTAGGAAGGAGTCAGGAAATGAGGGGACTATCCCTAAGCAGTCAAGACCAATGTGTAAGCACAGTGAATGAATAAGCAACCTTTGGTTTCCATACGAGGCCTGCTGCAGAGGCAACCGGGACGCCTCTTCCCACGCTCCTAGGTCTGACTCTGTTACTATTGAGATGTCGCTCATTTCACACGCACCTGCTCTGTCACCATGACTGTGAGTGTCTTTCTGTCTGGATGTAGCTTCTCTGCACCATCCTCTACATTGTTGTTGGCCACCGCTCTTATCTTTTGGAGAATTTGGTAGAACTTCCTTCTCTCTGTCCCCTGATCTGTTCCCAGAGTTCTGATCCCAAGCTAATTTGCCTCTTTGTTTTTCCCCAGTTTTAATCTCAGTGTCCGAAAGATTCCATTGCCTCCAAGGTGCCCGTCCCTATTCCTTCAGAGGGCTTATGGGTTCTCTTAGGACTCCTGGTGTTTCAGGCTCACCGATGCATGAATCATGATTCCCCACGCTTACTCAGGGTGGAGGCAGGGCTGTTGTAAGAGATCATTGGTATATTTGCAGGCATAGGACAAGAGGTACACGTGGGCCTTGGGGGATCCAGAACAGGAAAACTTCTAGGAACCAAATGGTCCCAAGAATGGCAAGGGTCTTATTTATTTATTTTTTTAACCTTCCTTTGTCTTCTCTGTTTCTTTTATGTTTTATTTATTTATTTATTTACATTCATTCACTTTATCATTACAGCATACAAATGAGATTTCCCATCCAGAATACATTATATATTGACTCAATCAAGCACATCAACATACATGTTATCAACACATAATTTTCCATTTCTTATTTCCTGTATATTTTGCTTTTTTTTGCCATCCTTGATGCCCTATCCCTCACCCTCTGCCGTGTCCCCCCCTCCTCCCACATTGTCTCTGGTATCCATGGTTGCTTTCTATGCCTTTTCCCCCCATTCAATTGATTCGCTAATGAACTTAATTAGTCTAAATATTTCTAATAGCAAGCGCAGCTGATAGATACATATACATGAACACAAGTCTGACTTTAAGCATAAACCTCAGTGAGTAGAATAAACATACTATAAAGTAGCACCTAGCTGGGGCTATATAGCTTACTGCAGTCATCAAATACGCTTTTTTTTTTTAATTTCGATAAAAACAGTTTTCATGTTTTCTTTTTCTCTTGTTTCTCTTGAAACTTTTTTTAATTAGTTAATTTACATTCATCGCCTAAGCATTGTCACAGCATACAAAATATATCTTCCCATCCAGAATATACTGCATAGTGGCTTAATCATTCATGTTATCGTCAATCATTTTCCATTTCTAGTTTCATATATATATATATTTTTAACCCCATGTCTGACCCTCTGCCCTTGCCCACCCTCTTATCACATTATCTCTGCTGTCTATGGTCGTCTTCAATTCCTTTTCTCCCCATAGTTTGTTGATCACACAATTTTATAAGTAATCTAACTACTTTCAATAGCAAGTTCAGCTGGTAATTTCAAGAAAAGCAGTTTTGAACTGGTAAGGAAATTCCCTTGAAACTTAAAGCCTAGAAACAGGTTAGTATTCTGTTCAAATAGTAGGTCCATGAACCTATTGCCAGTACAAGACAGGACAAAAATCCTTAAAACCAGACAACAAAGTTTAGAAGAAAAGCAGCAATATTTTAGTCAAAAGTCACAGAATGCTATTTCACCAGTTCAGTCTCATGGACTTAATCTATCTTCTGCTGTGGCTCAATCTTCCCGTTTGAATTCTGGAATATAATATTCAACTCCAGACTTGTCCCTACAATTAAGTTGGCTATTTTCTTAGTTTTTGAACTCTTACTTCTGTGTGTCTGCATTGGTGGCTCTGAAAAGAGCCTTCGGTTTCTGCAAGTATGAGAAGCCGCTCACTTGGAGCTGGTGACGGCCTTGGTGCCCTTGGACACGGCGTGCTTGGCCAGCTCCCCGGGCAGCAGCAGGCACATGGCAGTCTGGCTCTCCCACGACGTGATGGTCGGGCGCCTGTCGTAGTGAGCCAGGCGCGACACCTTGCCCGTGATGTGCTAGAAGATGTCATTGACGAACGAGTTCATGATGCCCATGGCCTTGGACGAGATGCCTGGGTTGGGGTGCACCTGCTTCAGCACCTCGTACACATACACCGAGTAGCTCTACTTGCGGCTGCACTTGCGCTTTTGCCGTCCTTCCTCTGCGCCTTGGTGATGGCCTTCTTAGAGCCCTTCTTTGGAGCTGGGCAGATTTAACAGGTTCCCACATCGCGTACAGAAATAAGAATACGCACTGAAAGCGACCTGTCTTCTCTGTTTCAAACAGTTCTGCTTTCCCATGGGTCAGCCTGGCTGCCAATCCTAAACTGCCTCTAGGAGCCTTGACACCCTTGAAGACTTATCAGTTTGGAGTTTCTTAGATTGAAACCCAAAAGACTCGTATGGTTGGTTGCTGGCCAGATCGGGTGACCCTGGTTGTAACTGGTGGAGAGATGGGTAGAAGAGGGTCATGTGTAAGAAATGCTGTTCTTGGGCTGGCAGGTGGCGTGGTTGTTAAGGCACTGGGCTCCCACATGGCTGACTGTGGTTCAAGTCCCAGACCTGGCAACTTGCTTTCTCACTTCCCCTCTCTCTCTTGGTTAAATTAACAATAACAATAATAATAATAATAATAATAAATAAATAAATAATTGGGGGGGGGGAGGAAAGAAAGAAATGCTGCTCTTACAGAGATAGTGTGAGAAATACTTGGTTGTGGGTGTGCCTGTACAGGACTGGGTGAGTTGGGATCTGGGGAAAGATTTCACTGAGGTATGTCAAACAGGGTCCTGGCTAAACTTTCATAATAGTTTAACCAAGAGAGCAAAGAAATCACTCACATAGCTTCTTAAATGAAGACACCGACAGTCTATAGTAAGGTGCTCGGGGACTAGCAGGAAGCAGTGACCATTCTGGGTAGAGAGTGGGAGCCTGGTGAGGGCTGTAAGAAATTCAGCCAGGACCAGGGCCACCGCACTGAGGCCGACAGGGAGCAAGGGAATCAGTACTCCCGTGTCCCTTCTTCTAACTCCCCCATTGGTGGTTCCTTCAGAAGACAGAGAACAAGAGAGCAGGGATGATGTGGTCTCTGGAAGTCAGCCTCCCGGGACACAGAATGGGGTGGAGAAGGTTGGAGAATGGATTAGGAAGGCAGGAAGACACCACCCAGCACAGGAGCTGTGAGATTGGAGCTGGGCCTTGGCACCCAGGTGAGGCTTATGTAGCACGGAAGAGTGGGGAAGGCACCCCCAGCCAGGAGTGACAGGTGGAAATGAGGGGAGCAAGGAGCATCTGCATAACACCATGCATGGCGGGGGGAGGCTGACCCATTTGGGTTGAATATAAGGAAAGGTTTGCGAGAAGAGTTTGGAGGAATTTGGGGAGGCATCCCACGGCTATGCCAGTTTGACAATCGGGAAGTGACTAGATGCTATTGAAGACGTTATAGAGTATGTTATAGTCAAAGGAGAATAAATAGCTAAAATAGACTTCTCATTCTACCTATGAGTAAGACAGAGAGTCTGTGTTTACACATCCTAAGTGGTCAGAATATTAGTTGACCCGATAAGTAGAGGATCCTAATGGCCCGTAATATTTTGTTCTCCACCTGGGTATTATCCTCACAGCTCTTATGGTTTGTGGCTATCACTCACAAAGCAGTAATCACGTGTGAATAAAGAAAGCCCAGCCGGGGCACTCCCAAGGATTTGGTCATCTATTTTTCAGCGTGGGGTTCATGGATGCTCTGCATCCGCCTCACTTGGGGGTGTGGTTAAAATGCGTATGTGGAGGTGCTGGATCTCACATGGCCGACTGTGCAGTTCGAGTCCTGGACATAGCAACTTGGAAGCCACGCTGGGTACGTGTGTGTATGTGCCCAAAATCCTGATAGGAGACTAGAGAAGGGATTGTGGCATGGCCATCCCCGGGGATGATTTCTCACTTTCCCTCTATTTGTGTGTGTCTGTGTGTGTGTGTGTGTGTGTGTGTGTGTGTGTTTCGCAAGGGCATGTTCCCTATAGCAAAACAAAAACAAAGCATATCTGAGCCCCAAGCCAGCCCTTCTTAATAGATCACTGTTGTGTGTGGTGAGGCACAGGAATATGCATTTTTCTCAAGGACTGAGGCTCTCTGAATACACACTGAATTTTTTTTTTCTTTTTTTTTTTTATAAGTTGATTTCTTTAAGTTTATATATTAAATTGTATTATTATTATTATTTTCCGGTTTGTTCAGACAGACAGAGAGATAAGGAAAGTGAGAAAGCAAGCCGCCAGGTTCAGGACTTGAACTACAGTCAGCCATGTGGGAGCCCAGCACCCTCAACCACCATGCCACCTGCCAGCCCCCAATACACACTGAATTTTGAAGTCTGCTGATTTGAGATGTCCATACCTAATTTCCTGTAGGGCTGACAAGGCAGGGACTAATTCCACCCAAGATTTATCATCTTGGATGATCTGATCAAGGTCTAGTCCAGCAAGTTTCACTTCAGAATCACGTTCTGCTCCCCTGAGGGACTTACAGACATCCTGAGAGGGTGTGGGCGCCCTTTTTATTGTTTATTTTCTGATTTCACAGCTCTAGGTGAGGCCAGAGGGTATTTTTTTCAAAGCTGCCAGGCCACTGATGTGCAGCCAGGCCTAAGAACCTCTGATTGTGTCTTGAACTCAGAAGGTGGAAAAAATGAGACATGGAGACTTCTCACCGGAACTGACTTTTCCAAATTCTGTACCACATAGGCAGTGCTAGGAATAATTGCTCTGGAAAAGAAAGCGGGTCCAGAGTGGAAAACAGGCTTCTGTGAGTAATGAGGAAGGAAACCCGAGCAGCCAGGCCCGGTAACCTGAGAAGGTCCTTCAGTCTGGAAGGTCTGGAGGCCTCAGGGCACTTTCTTAGGCTCCCAGAAGGGCAGCCAGAGGAGCCCCTGGGAATTGGCCTGCCCTGAAGGCCACCCCTTGGCCCCTGTCTGAGCATTCTCCTCTGCATTTACCACCAGCTTGGAGTTGGTACATTTTTTTCCATCCCTTCTCTTAATTTTTCAAGTTTTCCAGAAAAAGAAAAATCTGCAGTGGAAGTGGAATGCCCTTTCATGGTCTCTCCGGTGCCCATGTCCTGACGGAGGTCACAGAACTCCCAGCCATTTGTCCTGCTTTGCCGCAGCTCACCCTACACTGACACCCAGGGGTGGGCACAGCACGGCGTGGGCTTCCCCGGGCAGGAGGTGCACGCTGTGAGTGAGGCGAGGAAGGGTGATTCACTCACCCGGAGGGAGGCGAGAACCAGGAAGCCCTCACTGTCGCTAAAAGGCCAGTCAGGAAATGAAAAGCTCTGCAGTTCTCCTTTCTAAAAAAAAAAATAAATAAATAAAACAGAGAGAGAGAAAACAAATTAACATCCATCTAATTCTTCTAAAGCTGTTTCTATTCTCCAGAGGAGAAAGAATATTTTAGATGCCAAGCAGGGAGGATTTGTTTTTTTCTTAAATGCGTGGGTCAGAACTTGGTTCCTTTCTTTCGAGTGCTGAAAGGCCTCATGATTTCTTCCTCCTCAAATGTCCTTAATCTGCTCTTGTGGCCTCCCCAGCCTCCCCAGGCTCCTCCTTCTGTGCTGAAAGGCAGCTCTTTCCCTCGTGGGGCATTTTCCGGGGTTAGCAGGCTCTCCCTGGACCTACCTAAGGCTCAGATCTAACTCATCTGGCCCTGTGTGGCATGCACAGGCTACCCGTGCTGTCCAGCCCTGAGATTATCTCGTGTACGGATGCGGCTATACTCAGGTCTCCCCGAAAGGAGGGGCCTGCAGCCACCTGGGGCGGGCCACGGGAGTGACAGCTTATCTTAGTTGTATCCCTGGGTGTGTCCGTGTGTGTGTGTGTGTGTGTGTGTGTGTGTGTGTGTGTGTAATAAAAATGGAAATGGCCCTGTTCGGCTCCTCCTGTCACTTAACTCTTGGAATATAAAACAAGCCCCAAAGGAGGTACCCTCTTCGTCCCCATAGCTACAGAGGAGCTTACTGGGTCATCTCCTGACCACGGGCTCTTATCCCAGTCAGCTCCTGCATGTGCTTATCTGGTCTCAACTTAGAATTCTGCAGGGGGAGGAAACTCTGCCCTCTCCACGGCGAACCCCGGCAAAGTTTAATAACCGGTCCGAGGGGCCTCCCGTAAGGCCACCGTTTCCACGTGAGCTAGAGGAGAGCCAGCTCTCCCTGGAGCCTCACCTGCAAATTGCAGAAAATCCTACGTGTTCTGGGAGACTGTCGTAGAGGTCAAATGAGATCATTCTTTCAAAAACACCGTCGCTTCCAGGCCTTCGTGCTAGGTGTGAGAACACAGGGATTGAACTCTGGCCCTGACCCTTCAATGGGGTGGGGCCGACATCGGCTCAGAGCAGTGGGGTCAGTCTTCTGAAGTCAGCGGGCCTTGTTCTCAGGCTCCTTGGCGCTGCCCCCACTCACAAACCAGCCGCCTGCCCCCGGCCCCTCCCCCTGCAGCTGCCCTCGCACTGCTCCTGTCCCCCCCCCATCTCCCTTCCCTGCTACCCCAACCACCCCCTGCAGCTCCCTTGCACTGCTCCTGTCTCCCCACCCCCCACCGCCATCTCCCTTCCCTGCTACCCCAACCACCCCCTGCAGCTCCCTTGCACTGCTCCTGTCCCCCCCACCCCCCACCGCCATCTCCCTTCCCTGCTACCCCAACCACCCCCTGCAGCTCCCTTGCACTGCTCCTGTCCCCCCACCCCCCACCGCCATCTCCCTTCCCTGCTACCCCCGAACCACGCTTTCTCCCTGCACCTACGCCTGCACCCGCTGTCTCCTTACGTTAGCAGCGCTGTCAGCTGGTATCCACGATGCTTGGCGCCAGCCTACCTGGTCCCTGAGGTCAGGGACTTCAGTCTGTGCAGTGACAAGGCTCCCCGCGTCACACCTGCCACAGCACCTAGGCTGGTTCTCTCTCTGCTCCTGTCTTTGGACCACAGAGCACTGCTAGGGCTACTCTAGGACACATTCGAACCCTGGCCTTGCCAGAGCTGCCCTGCCCAGGTATCCCAGCTGATTTCCACAGGGCCTTTCTCTTCTCTTCTGCAAGGCTCCTCGCATGGGGACCTCAGGAGGCTTAGAGACCTTCTCTATTCTGTTTGTGCTGGCCCCTTGGCCACCAGGTCGCCACTGATGGCAGAGAAGCTGACCGCTGCTTCCCTGAGATATCACCAGCCCAGCTCCTCCCTCAGCCGAGGCTGGTTCTTCTCCATGTGTGCCCAGTACGGTCCTTTGCTATCCCACTCCTCCTGTTCCGCTACTGTCACTGTGAGCACCAGCGTACTGATTGGCGCATACCGCCAACACCCACCCCACCAGACACGACATCTTCATGATGACTTGCACAGATGACCCTAACCTCTCAGGAGCCTACGGTTTGTTAAATACAAGGGGTGAGGGACCAGCAGTTGGCGTAATGGCTATGTCACTGGACTCCCATGTAATCGACCGCGGTTTGAGTCCCAGACCCAGTTGCTTAAACTCACACCGGGTGCCTGTGCATGCGTGCCCAAGATTCCGAGAGGAGAAAGGAAGAGAAGGGATTGAGGCATAGCCATCCCCCCTGGGGGATGATTTCTCTCTTTCTGTCTCTCTGTCTCTCTGGCGAGCACACGCGTCCTATAGCAAAAATCTCTCAAAAAAAATAATAATATTACAAGGGCCGACTGCACAGCAGCCTCCCTCTAGCACACTCAGTTCCACCTTCTCTGACGACTTTCAAGTCCCCTATTGTGGGTACATGCGTGCCTAAGGGTGCACACGTACGCTTCAAAACCAGTCTCAGTGACACTGCAGCCTTCTCCATTCCCATCCCTCCATGCCCTCTCCAAAGCCTCCCCATGCTCTTGTACACCCTCAGACATTATGTCACTTCTGTCTACACTCAGGGCGACTGCCAGTCCTCTGACTGGTCCTGAGGTCTCAGCTGGGACACCTGGCCTTTTAGTCGTCTGGCCTTGGGGATCCTTTGAGGCATCTGAATGTTTGTACAGAGTCAGTGCTGGGAAGGGAGCTAAAGGAACTCGTAGAGAAGAAGCTTGGGAAAGTGGCATGATTCCAGCCCCAGAACAGTTGAGAAAAGGGCGTTCGCGAGGACAAGAAGGAGTGGAGGCGGCTGGTGAGCAGAGCTGGTGCTGACTAGCTCCAGAGCTTTCTGTTGTGTTCCCTGAGGATGGTTCTCAACAAGGAGCTCCTCCTCCCTCTCCCCATGGCAGATCTGCACCAGGTGACTCCGGCCCCTGAGGTCTGCGTGGATTTTGCAGCCCGGAAGTCCTCAGGGACTGGGGCTCTGCTTAGAGGCTCCTTGCTTTTCCAGCCCTTTGCTGTATGATTGTTCTCTCTGAGATTCTCTTGAGTCACAAGTAACTGGTGCTAGGGTGCTCCCCTTGCAGAGACTCACGTAGCCCCGCCTTCTAGTGCTCCCTACGCCTTGGGTGGGGAGACGATCTTTGCTTCTACTTGCAACCTCTCGTTCCTCAAGCAAAGGCCCCGTCCTCCCCTGCCTTCATCGAAAGACATCTCAAACAAGCCCATTGCTGCTGCTTCCTCTTGCCCAGGTTCAGTCACTGCCACCAGCTGTCATCCTTCCTGGGCCCTCTGTCACCACTGGTCTCTAACCATCAGAGCTATGCCTTACCTCCATGTTTTGCTGTCCTCTCTGCACAGTTGGCACTCACTGTTGTCTTCCTTCAGACGAAGCTTCCTCCTCCCTCAACGCTTGACATGACACTAGGTGACTGAGTCTCCATGGAGCCCCAGCTGTGCTTCCCAGTTGACGTCTCAGTCCCTTGTCCTCTGGCAGTGGCCATGCTGTGGCTCTGAGCGTTCCCTTCCTCATTCCAAGGCTTGGGCTGCTCTGTGGTTAGGAGCTTTGGCATCAAAGCAGCTGAGCTTAAGCCTGGGCTCTTCCACAAACTGGTTGGGTGACGAACCTGTTTCTTTTTCCCATGAGTCAAATGGAGGTGGTGCCAATGCATACCTCGTAGGGTTCTGTGAAAAGCAAATGGGATGCAACAATATTTGCCACATCTTAGTTCGTCCCCGCTATCTTTCCCAATGACACCTTTCGCTTTTTTCTCACTCAGAGTCCTGTCTCACAGGCTGCTTATCTCTGCCCCAGCCTTTGTGTAGAAATCTTGCTAAGCCTTTACTCACCGTTTGGTTTTGCTAAGCCTATCAAAGTCCTGTACACCCTTCAAGTCCCACTTCAGGTTTTGTTTCCTCCAAGAAGCCTTCTCTGATTGCATTCACTGTGTCCTTTCTGCCTCTGAAACCCCATTGTCCTTTTTTCTTTCGACCATACAGTTAATCATTGATGTAGGATGGGTAACACTGTGGTTTTTATCTTGATTCTCTGTTTAACTTATGCGCTTGTCTGTGTCTTCATTCCATAAATAGATGAAGGCTTTCTCGATGGTTTTCTTTCCTACACCCTATTTTGAGGCATATGAAACAGTAAGGACCCCAGCTATGGGGCTGGACTGCCTGAATTCCACCCTGATTCCATCACATACTAACTGTTTGGTCTTAGGCAAGTTATTAATGTTGATGTGCCTCAGTTTCCTGACCTGTCAAAAGGTGATAGTAGTAGGACATAGTTGTGATGACTTTTTTTTTGGAGAGGTTTTCGCTATAGGGCACATGCGCTCGCCAGACAGACAGAGAGAGACATAGAGACAGAAAGCGAGAAATCACCCCCCAGGGGGGATGGTCACGCCGCAATCCCTTCTCCTCCCTTCTCCTCTCAGGATCTTGGGCACGCACGCACACGCACCCGGCGTGAGTTTTAAGCCACCGGGTCTGGGACGCGAACCGCGGTCGACTACGTGGGAGTCCAGCGACATAGCCATTACGCTAACTGCTGGTTCCCATAGATTTTTTTTTCTTTTTTTTGGAGAGGTTTTTTTTTTGTTGTTGTTATAGGGTGTGTGCGCTCGCCAGACAGACAGAGAGAGACAGAGAGACAGAAAGTGAGAAATCATCCCCCAGTGGGTATGGTCATGCTGCAATCCCTTCTCCTCCATTCTCCTCTTGGGATCTTAGGCACGCACGCACACGTGCCCGGTGTGAGTTTAAGCCACCGGGTCTGGGACTCGAACCGCAGTCGACTATGTGGGAGTCCGGCAACATAGCCATTACACTAACTGCTGGTTGATAGTTGTGATGACTTTGAATAAGGAAATAGCCAGACAGTGGCACAGCCGTGAACCATGCCATTCTGCAATGCCAATCCACACAGGAAGGTGTTGGGTTCACGCCCAGAGACCTCCATGAACGTGCCAGGCATGCACGTGTTGATCCAAGGCTGGCTAAAGGTGGGGTGGACTCTGGCATCAAAACTCTGTTGAGGGTGCCCCTCTTCCCCCTCTCTTTCTCTCTCTCTCAGAGAATAAATATTGGGTCGTCTGAAAAGTCATGACGTGTTTTTTTCTGGTTTTCTGTGCAAAAACACATCATGACTTTTCCAACGCCCCAATAAATAAACAAACTTCAAAAGAGGAAATAGCTCCGCTACTTACTGATTTAAAATAGATGCAAAGCCCTTAGGATCGTGTCTGGCACACAGTAGTCAACAAGCGTGGTTGTTGCTTTTGTTGTTCGGGCGGCCGCCTCCTACACAGCTAGTCAATGTAACATAGGCTTAATAACATTTTGCATGGGTGAATAGTTCCCCTCCATTACGCCTTTAAAATTTTCCATCCTGTTTTTTCCCCTTACTTGCATATTATCATGAAATTGAAAGTCTCCCTTCATTGAATTCCTAAGCAAAAAAAAGAAACCCCATGGGTTTAAGTAGTTTTTACTGTCTGGGATAAGGAAACAATCCAGATCATCAAGAGAAACAATTTTTTTCTTGGTACTAAATTTGTAAAGGAATTTATTATAAAAGTATTTATGGGGCAGGAAGCTGGGGAAAGCTCATTTTTTCTAAAACCTACTTAACATGTTGAGATTAGAAAAAAAAATTTTTCCATTAAATACAGGAACTGTATCAAATTACATCAGCCGTCCAGGGGGACTAGGTCAGCTGGGAGGTGGATTAGAAAGAGAGCATTGTATGTTATTCTATACCCAGAGATTCCACCCACTGGGAAACCAAACAGAAAGGTTGGTGGTGTGTGCAAAAGGGCAGGTGTAATTCAGAAATTGTAATCTGAAATTACCTCTTACATCATAGGTTTATTTTTGTCTTTAGGGAGCACTGTTGTCAGTAATTTACTGTAATTGCAATAGCCAGATCATTAAACTATGTCTGTAGAGGGTGTGGAAAAATACATCAGCCCTTTATGTGACCGTGTATCCAAGGATATATTAAAATTGTTTCTTCAGATACTATTTCCCATACATAAGGTAGGTATTTGAGTTATACAAACACACACATGCATACATATCCACACTTCAGCACTCTTTAAGAATATGAGAGCCTACTAAGGTACCCTTGGTTGTTTTGTAGATTTCTTTCTTTCTTTTTTAGAGATTTTTGCTCTAGGGTGCGTGTGTCTGCTGGAGAAAAAGAGAAACAGAGAGACAGAACGCAAGAAAATCACCCCTCAGGAGGGGTGGCTATGCCACCATCCCTTTTCCTCCATTGTCCTCTCAGGATTTTTGGGCACACATGTATATGCACCTGGAGTTAGTTTAAAGACTCTGGGTCAGGGACTCGAACCATGGTCAGCCATGTGAGAGTCTAGTGATGTAACTATTATGCCATCTTCTGGTCCCCGTAGATTTAAGTGGGTATGATATGACGATGAACTGTATACTGATTTTACCTAGATTTTTCAGATGATTCTTTAACAGGGGTTATTATAACATTTGTTATCCTGGGGCCATAAAGAAAAATTTGTCAAAGTTTAAAAATGGTCTTAAAACAGGGAGCAAGTAAGCACAATGGATGTTTCTCTTAGTGGAGATGAGTTAGCAGGCTACTATAAGGTCCTGAGGTTTAATATATTTTTATAAATAGTATGGTAAAGTAACTTCATGATGAAACGTTAAGTTTTTTGGATGACTGCAAGTTATAAAATGCAAAATCAAATGAGAAGAAATTTCAGGAAGCCAGAAATACCTGCATGGACAGACAAAAGAGTCCTGGGTAATAGAAAATGCAATGGATTTGCAGGTTGAGTGTTTCTTATGGGAAATGCCTGGGACCAGAAGTGTTTCAGATTTGAGATTTCTTTTGGAATATTTGCATATATATTAGGTCGTCGAGAAAGTCATGACGTATTTTTCTATGTAAAACTGCATCATGACTTTCCTGACAACTCAACATAATGCATTATCTTGGGGACAGATAGAAGTAGAAGCAGAAAATTCCTTTCTGTTTCAGATGTACCTTATATACATACCCTGAGGTCATTTTATAAAATATTTTTGTATTGTTACTTTTTTTTTTTTCTTTTCTTCTTTTTTTGGAGAGGTTTTCGCTATAGGGCGCGTGCGCTCGCCAGACAGGCAGAGAGAGACAGAGAGACAGAAAGTGAGAAATCACCCCCCAGAGGGGATGGTCACGCCACAATCCCTTCTCCTCCATTCTCCTCTCGGGATCTTGGGCACGCACACACACGCGTCCGGCGTGAGTTTTAAGCCACCGGGTCCGGGACGCGAACCGCGGTTAACTACGTGGGAGTCCAGCGACATAGCCATTACGCTAACTGCTGGTTCCCTGTATTGTTACATTTTGACTGTAACCCATCACATGACGTGAGGTGTGCAATTTTCCACGTGTGGCATCATGTTGGTGTGCAAAAGCTTTTGGATTTTAGAGATTTTTTTGAATTAGGGATTCTCATCCTATAGTAAGATGAATCAGATTGTTTACAAACTAGACATGTGATTTAGGAAAGGGTTGGGTGTCCTTGGAGCCTTCTTAGTGAGGGAGGCACTTGAGCCTAAAAATTCTTGGCACCATTTGTAAAGGTATTGAAAAATACTGCTCTGCTTGTGCCAAATACTTACTCAGTAGGTGGTCTAAATACAAAAGAAGAGATTTATGCTAAGCACATACACTTTGGGAAGACAAATCTATAATGAGATTTCAAAGGGAACAAGGCAGACTTTAGGAGAAACTTCTTTCTGAGACCATGGAGAAAACATCTGGTCAAATGCCTGAGCAGATGTGGAATTCTTTTCCTCCCACTACCAATGCATACTTTAAAAATATTTAAACTGTTAGGTAAATTCTCTTTACAATCAAATGATATATAGCAATCAAATGTTTAAAATAATAATAATAATATTCTGAAAAAGAGAATTTCCCCTTTTTCTTTTCTTTTTTTTGGAGAGGTTTTTGCTATAGGGCACGTGCACTCGCCAGACAGACAGAAAGAGACAGAGAGATAGAAAACGAGAAATCACCCCCCAGGGAGGATGGTCACGCTGCAGTCCCTTCTCCATTCTCCTCTCGGGATCTTGGGCACGCATGTACATGCGCCCGGTGCAAGTTTTAAGCCACCGGGTCTGAGACTCGAATCGTGGTCAACTACATGGGAGTCCAGCAACATAGCCATTACGCTAGCTGCTAGTCCGCCCTTACTTTTTTCTAAAATACAAATTTAACTATGCGTGTGTGTGTATATATATGTATATATATATATATATATACACACACACACACACACACACACACACACAAATTTAACTAAATAATATATGTAAATACAAATTTAACTAAAAAATGTATATATATAATATATTCTTTTATTTCTTTTATGCCCTCCGATATTTCAATCTCTACCACAGAGTGTGGATTATCAGTATATGTTAAGTGGAGACATACAATATCTTTCTTTCATAGCCTGACTTACTTAACTCAGCAATAAATCTTCCATATTCGACTACTTTCTATCACATGCTAGAGTCTTGTTATTTTTTATTGCTGAATAGTATTTTATGGAGTATATGTGCTACACTTTTTTAATCCATTCATCTGTTTGTGGACATTTGGGTTGGTTCCATATCTTCGCAATCATGAATAATGCCACAATAAACATTGATGTGCAAGCACTTTTTAACTGAGCATTCTCTCGTTCTTTGGGTAGATGCCCAGAAGTGGGCTTGCTAGATCAAATGGGAGTTCTATTTTTAGATCTTTGAGGAACCTCTATATTGTTTTCCACAGTGGTTGGACCAATTTACATTCCCACCAACAGTGTACAAGAGTTCCGAAAAGGGGAAATTTTCAGGTGCCAGAGATATATAAGAAATCAATAGTCAAAGCTATGGGAGGAAGCCACAAGGATCCTAGGGTCTAGCAGGCTTGGGGACAGAACCCAAAGCCACATACTCTTTCATGACATGGAAGTGGAGCTAAGCTCACTGAGCAAAGCTGGGAGCTAGGAAAGTGCTGCATGCAGGAACCATGCAGGGAACTCTACTGCAGGAGATTATTGGAAGCAGCCACCCACTCCGTGTCATAAATGGAAATAGTCACCCTTCAGAACGTAGCCTGGAGCTTCCCTTCACTGCTTTCTCTTTATGGAGTCCCTGGAATGAGAACATAACTCAGAAGCTAGTTCAGAATCACTGTACCCTGGTAGCACTCTGGCAGAGGCAACTAAAAAACAGTACCATTGGGTTTTGTGGATTTTGTAGGTTTTTGTTTTTGTTTAAAAACAAAAAAACAAAAAAACCCCACCATGGATGGGACCAGCACTTAGCGTAATGGCTATGTCTCTGGACTCCCATGTAATCAACCATGGTTTGAGTCCCCAACCTGGTGGCTTAAACTTACGCTGGGCACGTGTGTGTGCGTGCCTAAGATTTCGAAAAGAGAATGGAGGAGGAGGGATTGTGGAGTGGCCATCCCTCCTGGAGGTGATACCTTATTTTCTGTCTCTTTCTCTCTGTCTTTCTGGCAGGCGCATGCGCCCTGTAGCAAAAACCTCCGTCCCAAAAACCAAAACCAAAGCCAAAACAACAAAACGCCATGGACATCCTATGAAGATAAACTCATTACCAAAAATATGAAGTACTGGGGCCAGCAGATGGCATGGTAGTTAAGGTTCTGGACTCACACAAAGGGTGACCATGGTTTGAGTCCCAGACCTGGCAGTTTGAAAATTATGCTTGGTGTATGTGCATGTGTGCCCAAAGTGCCAAGAGGAGAAGGGAGGAGAGGGGATTGTGGCATAGCCATCACTCCCAGGGAGTTTTTTCTCACTTTCCCCTCACTGTCTCTCCCTGACAAATCCACTTGTCCTATGGCAAAAACCTAAAAAATAAATTAATTAAATTTTAAAAAGTTACAAAGCACTAAACTACACCTGCCACTTTAGTCAACCACTAGAAGCAACAAAATAAACTGAAAAGATAAAATATAGAAATCTTAAGGGGACATTAAAATAAGCTTGTTTAAACTGTTGAAATGTAAAGGAAATTCTACAAGAGAAGAAACTAGAAAATTTAAAATAAAACCAAATAGAAATGCTAGGAAAGGAAATAAACAAAGTCATTAAAATGGGGAGAAAACCTCTAACTTGCAACAAATAGCTTAAGAAGACTAAACACAGGTAAAGAGGGATTTAGTTAGATTGGAAGTTAGATCTGAAGAATTCACCTAGAAAGCAGTATAGAGGGACCAGCAGTTGGCATAATGGCTATGTTGCTGGACTCCCATGTGGTCTACCACGGTTTGAGTCCCGGACCCGGTGGTTTAAACTAACGCTGGGCGTGTGTGTGTGCGTGCCCAAGATCCTGAGAGGAGATTGGAGGAGAAGGGATTGCAACGTGGCTATCCCCTCTGGGGAGTGATTTCTCGCTTTCTGTCTCTCTGTCTCTTTCTGTCTTTCTGGAGAGCGCACGCACCCTGTAGCAGAAACCTCTAAAAAAAAAAAAAAAAGATAAAGAAAAAAGAAAGCAGTATAGAAAGATAATGAGATATAAAATGTAAAAAATAAGACACGGAAAAGATGGAAAGGAAGACTTTGCTGTATATTTAATTGTGTTCTCCAAAGAGTATAAACAGTTCATGGAAGATTGGTGTGTCTTTCTATAAAACATCTGTTGTGATTTTTGTCTGAAGTTTAATACTGAATTAGAAAAACATTGGGAAACTTATCTACTATTTATTTGTGTTTTAATTTTGCCTAATAGCATCAGCACTGGTTTATTCGTAAGTAAAATATTACGTTAGTGTATCATTGGAAGGCCATTACAGTCAAAATCAGTCTAGAATACCTGACTTACCCCCTGTCCTTGATGGAGAAGCAGCCCAGTGTGAATCACCAGAGTTCTATCTGGTATCCAGCTCACACCTAATTTGAGATAAGTGGGTATTTGACTTAAGGACAGCTCTGCCACAGACTTATCTTCACATGGCATAATAGAGAGAGATAAACTGCTTAAGGCGGGTTCTGTCTCTTCAGCATTTGAGGTACGACATTAGGTAACAGAAGAAGCTAAAAATGGAAGATTAATTATATGACAAGTGGCTAGAGACATCATGATGATCCATGTGTAAACTTAAGTTATGACTGAACAGCAGCACAAGTAAGAGGAAACCGTGAAGTAGAGAATTCTCTAGAGGAAGTATTTGAAGGAGCCGGGTGGGAAAGATATAAAAAGTCTGACAGACCGGATAAAGTTGTGTTTCATTAGTGACAGCCATTAATATCTAATTAGCTTCAACCACAGACTCTTTCTGACAAAATTCCCTAAGAGCTGCCTGGAATCCATTTCTAGTTCCAGCTATACTACAATTCCTGGATCTTTATGGAGTCTGTTGGGTCAACTTCCCTTGGGTTCCCATGCCTTTTATCCTTCCAGTGCGCCATCATTATAGGAGGAAACATGAATGAGTCGAGTGCTGAAGATAGGAGGTCTTAAGCAACACAGTCCACCACCCAGTTAAGCTATCCAATTTATCTACATAGCATCCACGTCCTAACCATTTAACTACACTCAGGAGTAGGTGTGGAAGAGATGGCGGTAAGGAGGCTGATTTTACAGGTTTTCCCAGAAGATATGCTGCACATGATTGACTGCTGTTTGCTACTCTTTCTAGCATAGAGAACAAGGGAGTAACCAAAGGAGATGCTAATATGAACAGAGGCTCCTGTGGACCATCCCACCGATCAGTTTCTAAGGGTAGTAGTGCCATGGAAACTACTATGGCCAGTTGCTCACTGTCTGTGCTGCCAGTGTGGGACTGTGATTAGTGGCTCAGTTGCCGTCTGACCTAGACAAAGGTAAAAAAGGAGGCAAGAGGGCCAACCAGTAGAGGCCTTTTTTTTTTTTTTTTTTTTTAAGAGAGAGATTTTTTACTATAGGGTCATGAGCTCGCTGGAGAGACAGAGACAGAGACAGAAATTGAGGAATCACCCTCTGGAGGGATGACCACACCCTTCTCCTCCAGTGTCCTCTCAGAATACTGAACATGCATACACACGTGCCCGGTGTGAGATTTCAGTAGTCAGGTCCGAGACTCGAACCACAGTTGACCATGGGGGAGTTCAGCGCTGTAACCATTATACCATCTGCTGGTCCCCCAGTAGAGGCAGTCTTGAATCCCTGTTTACACCTCTCCTCAGTCTGGGAACTGTTAACAACCAGAGAGCTCAGGTAACAGCTCCCCTCCCAGCCACCTTAAAGCTTCACTGATTCCATGACACAGAGAAAAGGAGATTACTGACAGTGCAGTATGTTTTTTTCAGCCCTGATAGAGACAGGTAGCACAGTGGCATCCATAAGATGTAAAAGGTGTGACTAGTAATAAAAACCATACATTTTAAGGGGGGGGGAAAAGGACTGAACTCAGAGCATGCTGTGCCCCTGCCACTTATTTATCTGGTAGTGATGGGGTGAGGGATTGGAGACTAATATTTTTTTTTCTTTTTATTATTTTTTTCTTTTTTCTTTTATTATTATTACTTTTAGAGGTTTTTGCAATAGGGCGCTTGTGCTCACCAGAAAGACAGAGACAGAAAGCAAGAAATCACCCCCCAGGGGGGATGGCCACGCTACAATCCCTTCTCCTCCATTCTTCTCTCAGGATCTTGGGCATGCACGCACACATGCCCGGTGTGAGTTTAAGCCACCAGGTCTGGGACTCGAACTGCAGTCGACTACATGGAAGTTCAGCGACACAGCCATTACGCTAATTGCTGGTCCCTGACTAATATTTTTTGAATTGCCAATTAACAGTTTTTAATATCACATTGTACAGAAGCTATTTTTACCCGGTTTGCCAGATAGGGAAACCAAGACGTGGATAAGTAGCTTTTCCAGTCATGCAGTAGTTAGAAGCGAGCATTCTGTGCTGATTTCAAACACTATATTCTACCTTGTTATCAAACCAGAGGGCTACATTTGGGGTTCACAAGAATACAGGGACCATGGACATGGGGTTTGGAAGAAAGCAGGAAGGAGAGGGAGGCCGTGCTGTCGGCAGCCTGCGTATCTGTATACCGTAGTTACCACTCTGCCCAGGAAGGCTCTGGGCAGTGGAGGTCAGAGGGCCCGGTGTAGAAGTGGACCTGGCCTCCCTAGGAATTGCAGTTCCATCCTGGCCCATTTTCTATGTACCTGTGAAGTGTGGGTAGAAAGGCTGGTTACTAGGTGCATGGCCCCTGGCAGAAATCTGGAGCCCCATAAACTCAAGTGATCTCAGAGGAGGCAGAAGAACCCAGCTCAGTCTCCCTGACCATGGCACTTGGGAAACCACGCTCTGAGCTTTGGGAGTGACTTTCTCAACAGGAAGAAATAGACAACTTAAAATCCCTGACCTTAGGGCTAGCCCTATAGCCTAGCAGTTCAGGGAGCCAGATCCCATATGGCTGACCATGATTCGAATCTATTTGAATCCCAGCCCTGGCTGCTTATAAAAACACAGGTCTGGGGTCAGCAGTTAGCGTAACAGCTATGTTACTGGACTCCCATGTAGTCGACTGAGGTTCAAGTCCCGGACCCGGTGGCTTAAAACTCACACCGGGCGCGTGTGCTTGCATGCCCAAGATCCCGAGAGGAGAATGGAGGAGAAGGGATTGCAGTGTGGCCATCCCCCCTGGAGGATGATTTCTTGCTTTCTGTTTCTATCACTCTCTGTCTGGCAAGCACACATGCCCTATAGCAAAAACCTCTCTCTCAAAAAAAGAGAGAATAAAAACATGGGGTGCATGTATATGCATACCTCAAATTCTGACATGATGGATAAATGGAGTAGAAGGGATTGTGGCATGACCATGCCACATTGGGGGTGCTTTCTCTCTCTCTCTCTCTCTCTCTCTCTCTCTCTCTCTCTCTCTCTCTCTGTATCTCTCTGTCTCTTTCTGATGAGTACCTGTGCCCTCTGGCAATGAAAATAACCTCTGACCTTATGTCCAAGACTTCATGGAAGTTGGCTCTACCACATCTTGATCTCAAGATTCAGAAATGAAGTTGATATTCCCTTTGGGTGTGTATTTCAGCTATGAAGGAGCAGAGACGGAAGCTTTGCAAAATGAATGAGCTTCTTATCTGTGTTCCACACGGGGATGTGGTGGGAGTGAAGAGCATTTAGGATCATTGCTCCTTCTAAGGCTGACAATAGGGTCAGCCTGGAGCTGGCTCCATTAAGCTTCGGCAAATCTTCCTGCTTTCACACTGAATTGCTCACCCGCTGCCCTCACTACCCTGTGCATGTGCAAGAATGCCTACATTTGCTGTTACAGAGCTGGAGAAATCCACGGCCCGGTATTCCCTCAAGAGGTGTGTCACAATCCCCATGGTCTTGACTCGCCATGGGGTCTGCCATGGGTTCACAGGGCGTGCTGTTCCTGTTAGCATCTCACACGGCTACTTCTCTTTTTCTTCATTTCACTAGCCAAGTTCTCAAATTCTAGAGAGTCAGTTAGCAATAACTTATTTTAATTAGTTTGTTTCCTCCTGAAAACAGCGTATATTATAAATATACGAAGGATTGCTGTGGGTAGGGAGGTACTGGGAGAGAAACCAGGTGATGGAGGAAGAAAATACCACTTGCTTCTCCAGGAATTAAACCACCACTGTGGACATTTCATGCGTTTCCTTCTGCAGTTTTTTCCTTGCATATTTTTAGGCTTAAAAAAAATTGTGATCACTTAATCACTTATTTTATATTCTGCTTTTTCTTTCAGCATAATAGCATCTATTTCCCTATCATTACAAATTCTTCATGATTACAAATTTCACATGGCCAACTGTGCTGTTCGAGTTCCAGACCTGGCAACTTGTAAAACACGCTGTGTGTGTGTGCACGCATGCCCAAAATTTTGAGAGGAGAGTGGAGGAGATGGGATTGCAGTTTAGCCATCCCCCCGGGGGTGACCTCTCACTTCTTTTTTCTCTCTCTCTCTTTAGAGCGCACACACCCTATGACAAAAAAATCTAAAAAAAAAAAAAAAGAAGAAAGGAAAAAATACTTAAGCTTTCTCCCCTTTTCTCCTCTTTTGCTAAAATGTCTGTAGGTTGCACCGGGTGTAAATACTGCCACGCGGACCATGCCAAGGCAAAAACGGTAACTGGAGGCTGGACCACATTGCCGTGTGTCTATCACACGTCGGAGCATGGGCTTGGCTCCTGTGATACCCTGTGCCCTTGGATGGTCCCTGCTGTCAAGGAATTATCAGTCTACTTTGGGAGATAAAACCATACTGAGTCATCAGGAAAGTCATGACCTATTTTTCTATGTTTTTCTATGCAAAAATGCTTCCTGACTTTTCTGACAACCTGAAGAGCCCTAGGTTAATCCTGGACTCCTTCTGTTTTTTTTTTTCTTTCAGGTTATTGGTATGAAAATATATGTTTATTGTTGAGGGAGGGGATAAAGAATAAGATAAAAGAGGGTAAAAAACACCAAGGAAGAATATATATTAATTATAATTAGGCTATAGCACTTCTCTATACTGATTAAGACAGACAGTGAATTTTTAATAATGGCAGTTACGGAGAGATGTAGTTCAAATAGCTGTTGGTCTCATTTTAATTCTAGCCTTGCCTGGGAAATGTCTAATAATTGACCCCAAATGATGTATTTTCTCCCATTTGACTTATTTTTATTATTCATGAGAGAGCCGGTATGTGTGGCTGAGAGAGGGAGGAAGGACAGCAGAGAGAGAGACAGGTACTCTCAACGGGGGTCACCTCACGCCATGACCCCTCCCCACAGCCCTCCACCCAGTCAGAATCTTGGACATGTGTGCACCCCCATGTTTTCAGGATGACCATGGATCCTAAAACTATGGTTGGCCATGTGACTTTCATCTGTGCAGACTGCCGCCAAGGCTGGACTGCCCTGTTTGATTTAAATGCTCTGAGTTGATTGTTTTTCATGTATCTATCCCCAAATGTCTAAACCTTTATTAAGGATGTCTGTATTAAATTGCAGCCAATATTAGTGGTTGATTATCTGAGCTGCGGGTTCTGATTTTATGGGCCTGTTGAGATCTATTTTCCCCTTGTTTTCATTTTTATGGTTACTATGAATCTTATGAAAAAATATTCCAAAGAAGAGTTAGGAAATACATAAATTACAGAAGAGCTATAAAGAATGTCATGATGGTGGGTGTGCGTGAGTGATGGGGTATTATTACAGCGCATGGGTTGGGTGGACACAGGGAGCCAAATAGGAAACAGCCTGTTTTCAAGACGCTTTGAGTGAAGGGTGTGCACCAGAAAACCATTCCCTTCCAAACCCAGGCGTTAGATTGATAGAGTACCGGGGGCCAGCAGGTGGCATGGTAGTTGAGGTGCTGGACTCCCACATGGCCTCTATGATTCGAGTCCTGGACTGGGTGGCTTGCTTTCTCGCTCTCTCTCTGTCTCTCTCTGGTCAAATTGAAGAATGCTAATAGTAAATAAAATAAAATAAATAATTTTTAAAAAGAATTAAATATCTTTTAAAAGAAAAAAAAGAAGAGTCATGGAGTATTAGGGGCTTACCGAGCATCTTGGCAGATGGATCAAGTGCTCCCTTTCTGCCGTGACCAGAGATGCATCTCAACACTCTTCTCTTCTTTCAGATTGATGATCCCAACAGCAGCGTCGGGGAGGTGATTAATGAGGCTGAGGCCATCACCTCTGTGAACAGTCTGGGAAGCAAGCAAGCCTTGAATACGGATTACCTGGATTCTGACTACCAGAGAGGACAGCTGTACCCGTTCTCCCTCAGCAGCGATTTCCAGATGGCCACGTTCACGCTGACAAACACAGTTCCGATGACCCAGTCCTTCCGGGAACGGTGGTACATGAACCTCCACAGCCTAATGGACCGGGCCTTGGCCCCACAGTGTGGCAGTGGGGAAGACCTGTATATTCTCGCGGGGGCTGTGCCCTCCACACACACAGTTAGAGACAGAGTGGCGGTCCCAGGGTTGGTTTGGCTGGCGGCCTGCTGTGCTGTCCCTGGAGGAGGCTGGGCCATGGGCTTTGTTAAGCATGCCCAGGACAGTGACATCATAGAAGATGTGATGGTAAAAGATCTTGAGAAACTGCTTCCATTGAACCCTCAGCTGTTCCAGAACAACTGTGGTGAAACTGAGCAAGACACTGAGAAAATGAAAAAAATCCTAGAAATGGTTAATCAGGTCCAGGATGAAGAGCGAAATGTGCAGTCTCAGGAGAGCACTAGTCCCCTCTCCAGCCCCAGGAGCAAGCGGTCAGCTCTGCTGCCTCCAGAGGGAGCCGAGGGAAGTGGTAGCTTCTTGGGAAAACTTTTGGGTTTCATCGCTACCCCGTTCATCAAGCTTTTCCAATTAATTTCTTACCTTGTGGTAGCAATCCTGAAGAACATTCTCTGTTTCCTGTGGTATGTCACCAAGCAGGTGATTAATGGCATAGAAGGTTGCCTTTACCGCCTGGGCTCAGCCACTGTCTCCTACTTCATGGCCATTGGGGAGGAGTTGGTGAGCATACCCTGGAAGGTGCTCAAGGTTGTTGTCAAGGTCATCAGGGCCATGCTGCGGATCCTTTGCTGCGTGCTGAAGGTCGTGTGCCGCATTCTGGGCATCCCTATCCGCGTCCTTGTAGACGTGGCCACTTTCCCTGTGTACACCATGAGTGCAGTTCCAATCGTGTGCAAGGACATCGCAGTGGGACTTGGTGGCACTGTCTCTTTGCTCTTTGACACTGCTTTTGGCACCATGGGTGGCCTGTTTCAGGTTGTTTTTAGTGTCTGCAAACGGATTGGCTACAGGGTTACTTTTGACAATTCTGGGGAGTTATAGAACTCACAAACTTACGAGTGTTCAGTTATGGTGAATTTGATTTATTTTTAAATAGAAAAAGCTGGATTATTTCATCTTTATAATGGGTCTCTGTTCACTGTTAATTATTATATTTTCACCTTTGGTGGGGGTGACTGCCTGTTTTTGCAAAGGAGGATAGTGCAATTTAGACTTGACCCAAGAGAAATGCTCAGGGCGGAACTGGGTGTAGTCACGTGCTGAGTCCTTCCAGGGAGAGGTGCACATTTCCAAGCCACTACTAATTTCTGTTTTTCACTCTGATATGGATGATCGCCAAACACTCTGGTGTTTGTTTGTAATCACTGAACATTACAGAGAGGGAATTAGAAAGAAGACAACTTTAGGGCCAGCCCTACAGCCTGGGGTTAGGGGAGCCAGCTCCCACATGGCTCACTGTGGTTCAAATCCTGGCCCTGGCATCTTGAAAAACACGCAAGGCATGTGTGTTTGTGTGCCCCAATTCCAGCAGGTTGGAGAAACGGAGGAGAAGGGATTGTGGCATGATCATTGCCCCACTAGGGGGTACTTTCTCTCCCTTTCTCTTTGGTGAGTGCATGTGCCCTCTGGCAGTAAAAGAAAAAATATAAATAATAAAATGAAATAAAATAAAAAGAATTTTAAACCAAAGGGTTTCTGAGAAAAAGAAAGGAATCTTGCTCCTCTATTACTCTTTAGACTTAAGACAAAACAGATATAAATATCTTCGGCCAACTTAGCATTTGCTTTTCTTTCTTCCTCACTCAACTGGCCTTGAAGTGCAGACAAGGCTTCTCTGTTAAATAGTGTCCACAGGGAAGTAGAAGCTGCTATATCCCTTGGCTTTCCATGGTTCCCAAGGACCAGTAAGAATCTTTCCCTGCTCCTACTTGAATTTTGCTGCATTTTCCTTTAGGTAATGGTAAGCATTTTATAGCAAAGGTAGCAGAGCCAAGTGTGAATGAAAGGGCAGCGACTTTCCCTGCCACGCAAATGGTGTAAAGAAGAGAACACAAGAGTGTCAGCCCTTCTCCCGGTAGGTGCTGTCGACGTGGAGCCATCTCAGCCAACCTGACATGGGTTAATGTGACGTGTATTAAATCTCTGGCTGACAAGATGGAGCTAAAAACCCACATGTTAGCTAATATGAAAGTCCATATTCTGCAACACAGTAGATCTTTCTAATGCATTGTGTAAATACCCAATACGGTAAAACACTGTTCTTAAACGATTGTTTTATAGAAAGGAGCTACCAAAAAAAAAAAAAAAATACTCTAGGCATCTTAAATTTATACATATATATATATATATATATATATATATATATATGTATGTATATATATATATATATATATATATATATATATATACTTGAAAATGATTATCTCTTGGGGAATTATATTTATAGTGTGTCTGAGGCTAGAAAACAGAATGTTTCCCATTGATGCAAGTTCAATGTGAGTTAATTCCCAATTTTTTGATCAGGCACTTATCATTTTAAATTTTGCACTAAAGGTGGTATCAAGAGACAGCAAGCTTTGCTCGGCCTTCCACAGCTGGGATGGAATCTTCTGGATTCTTCTAAGTGTTCTAAAGAGTTGCATGAGTATGAAAAAGGGCCAAGTGTTAATACTGACCTTGAGAGTGTAGCCCACTGTTTATCAAAGACAGGCAGATATTTGGAGCCCAGAAAGGCAACAAGAAGAGAACAATGTGTCCAACAGTGGCATGGGGCTAGTGGGTGAGAAATGAGAGTGTAGCAAGCTCCGTTTTGCAGAAAAATAATAGAATTGCACCTCAAGAAGAACAGCAGTCAGCAAGCTCCCTCCTGATCAAGTTGTGAGACAAGGTTGGTGAGGAAGAGCACCATAGTTCACTGGATCTGCCTGAGAACCTTAGGCAGTGTCTCACCAATGCTTCTCTTTGCGAGCATGAAAATGTTGGGCTTTCCCTTTCTCTCAGCAGTGTGAATGTAAATGGGAAGGTGAGGGTTCGCACGGTACTAACAGGTCAAGAATCCTGGTGGATTGGGATCAGCAAATGGCATAATGGTTATGTCGCTGGATTCCCACGTAGTCGACTGTAGTTCGAGTCCCAAACTCAAACTGGGATTTTCTAGTCTGTGGGTCAGCCACACCTTTGGATACGCCTCTTTCGTATGTCAAGTGCGTGTGCATATGTGCCCAAAATCCTGAGAGAAGAATGAAAGAGAAAGGATTGCAGTGTGGCCATCACCCTGAGGGGTGATTTCTCGCTTTCTGTCTCTTTGGCAAGCGAATGTGCCCTGTAACAAAAATCTCTCTTTAAGAAAAAAAGAAAAGAAAAATAATCCTGACAGATGAAAGAAAAGGCTGGTCAGGGAGGCAACAGGCTTCACCTCAATTCATGGCTCGCTTAGGGCAGCTTAGGAGCCGAGGTCATTTGTACATGTCTCATCACACCTGGGACATCAGGCTTGGGGAGCGTGTGCTCCTATTCAGCAGGCTCTCTGGACCATGGCAGAATCCTCTCACTCATCAAACAGACTCTAGGCCCTGACTAGTCAATTGGGTTGGCATGTGTGAGGAAAACAATTAGCCATCCGTGTACAACATCACATGATGCTTACTGCATCCCGTGGGACCTGTATAGTACAGATTTCATGCTGATAGGTCCAAAGAGGGCATTCATGGCAGCCCAAGGCCCTTGGCACCACGCAAGGAACAGCACATCCAGTCTGCTTCTTGAGAAGCTTTTAGAAATGTCTTTTTTTCACGTCCAGTTGTCAAGTGTCGTTTTATTTAGTATCTATTTATTTATTCTTACATGGCTTTTTTGGAAATCTAAGAAGGGATAGAAAGCAAAAATATCCTTTGGGTCAGGTGGCTGGGACTCTGTCTTTGGACTACTGCTGTTTTCCATGCCTGTGCTTCACTAGAACTGGCTTTGTTGAGCCTGAACCCCCAGCAGGAGGCTGGACTGCTGGCCTGGCCCACTGAGCTACTTTGAACTTTGAGATGGAAGTTTGGGGTTGATGAACCCCATGTCTGGCTTCAAGATTATGCTGTGGCCCTCTGATTTTCTCAGGCCCTTGAGGAAGTCGGCCGACTTCATTATTATGGAGCTGATTTCCTAGCCTGTGGGTCAGCCACACCTTCGGATACGCCTTTTTTCCATGTGCCTTTTGGATGTTGGCTTCCTGCTCAGCATCAGCACTTCCACCTGGACAGTCTAGGGAGCTGGGAGAAGGAAGCAGAAGCAAGCATCTTCGTTCATGCTGTCACTTATTCATCCATCACGCATTCATGTGGACGTGAAGGTTGCAGAGATGAACAACGCCCAGATCCCGTCTTTGAGGAGTCCACACTCTGGTGGGGAGAGCACACGGTACAACTGATCGTGGTGATGCATCATGGCAAGTGCTATGGTAAGGCACTGGCTGCATGCTCCCTGGGACTCAGGACAACCCGCAGAACCTCGGGGATGAGGGAAGCCTTTACAGAGAGCATGGCAAGTCAATTTGACATTTTCAAGCTATGTACAACGCTGTCTCCTTGCAGATGCTCAATAAAATAATTACGGACAATTCCTTAGCAGTGTTGTCATGTATCTAATTGGGGAATGGTTGAAATAAGATTTGGGAATTATCTGTGTGGCTTTTCTTTTTCCCTTCTTGACTCACATTCAGTCAAGCAGTTTCCAGTTACATTGGCTTTTGTTTGTTTGCTAAAAATAGTGAGTTATGGGGCCAGCAGGTGGCATAGTGATTAAGGTGCTGGACTCCCACATAGCTGATCATAGTTCAAGTCCTGGGGGGGGGGGGGGGGGTGGCTTGGTTTCTCACTTCCTCTCTCTCTCTCTCTCTCTCTCTGTCTTTCTCTGGTGAGTTCATGTGACCTATAGCAAGCAAATTAAAAAATAATAGTAAATAAAATTCAATAAATAACTCTTTAGAAATGCTGAGTCACACATAAAAAGCAGATAAGGTTGGATCAAGTGAAACAGACCTTAGACCAATGTAATTTCTCTGACAAGCTATTTGGGACATAAAGTATTTGTGATAAGTCCTTCATAAATAAGCACCAAAGGCTTATTGTTTCACTGGTCTTCAATCGCATTGAAAATTCTAGAAACACTCTTTTCTTTATTCACTAGGAAGCTCCCACAGTGAGAGAAATAACAAAGCAGTGTCTTTAGGGGAGTGAGTCATCTCTATGTCCTTCAGAAGGGCGCCCCCTCTGGTGGTACAGGTGGCAGTCATTCGTGGCAGCCTTCCAGCATGGGTGGGGTGTTAGTTGTGAGTCTGGCTTACTCAGCATTTTGCCTGAGCTCACCACACAGTACATGCTTCTCTCAAGGTTACACCGTAAGCCAGGCTGTTTGGCTTTCATAAATGAGTGCTCAGACTTCTCATGGTCTCTTTCTATAGGTATTTCCACCCTGCTCTCTGACTTCTAACAGTCACTCTCTAGTTTTAAGCTTAAATTGCAACAAAGAGGTCACTCATGACCACCCATTATCCTCCATGGGTTCAAGGCTCAGATCCTGGCTTCACCACTTACTCACAGCGTAGTCTTGGGTAGGCTACTTGCCACCCAAAGCCTCAGCTTCCTGCTCTATAAAATGGGCCTAATTGGGAGTAACCACCCCAGGAGGCTGTGAGTTGCTTGGTACATACGAAGTGCTCGGGAAATGCCCACAGTTGTGATGGCTGTTGTTGGCAATAATATCCATCACCTTGGACGAAACTGACTGGGAGTTGCCTCAGAGATCAGGGTGTTTCTAGATCAGAGCTGCAAAAACCAGGGTCAAAGTACCATCTAAAAATTGAGGTCACGAATGAAAATGAAGGAAGCTGGACCCTCAGTGCTGTCAGTGCTATCAATGAGTCAGAAGAAACAGATGAGGGTCAGACCTGGAGTCTCAAAAGACTTGACATGCTTCCAGCATTATCTAGAAAGGGAGGCATGTGCCTTTCTGGTTTCTGGAGTGGAGAGGTTTTTTGGTTTTGTTTTGTTTTGTTTTGTCTTCATATTTATTTTATTGGGTCACTGGAAAAGTCATGACGTATTTTTCTGCCTTTCTATGTAAAAACACGTCATGACTTTTCTGATGACCCAGTATTTATTTATATATTATTATTCTTTAATTTGACCAGAGAAAGAGAGAGGGAGAGTGAGAAACCAAGCCATCAGGTCCAGGACTCGAACTATGATCAGCCATGTGGGAATCCAGCAGCTTAATCACCATGCCACCTGTCAGCCCCTGGAGAGGATTTTTTTCTCTCCAGGCCTCCACCTCATTGAATCCTCTGTCTGAGATTCAGCTTTCCAAGAACCTTATTTCTCGAAGGAGAGTGAAATAGACAGCGAATGTATACATTTTAGCTACTGAGAAGGATGCTGGCTCTCACCATGCAAGGACTCCAACTGCACAGTCGGCCATGTGGGATCCAGCACCTTAACCGCCATGCCACTGGCTGGCCCACTCCTGCCTGTTTTCTTTTTCCCTGTGTGAGTCAGCTGAGTCCTTGGGTTAATAGATACTGAAATGGAAAATGCCATATGAGTCATTTAACAATAAGAGCTAACAAGAAACAAATGCCAGGGGGTGAAAAGTCATAGGTGAGTCTCTGAGAACTGGCAGGTGCCTTCCAAACCTCCCCTGATGGCCCAGAGACTGAAGGCCAGCCCAGGCTTGTCACTGAGCTGTCTGCCCCTGAAACACCAGATGGCAGCCCCCAGGATTATGTTTCCGGAAGTTCTACCCAGTGTGTATTTCCCCAAGAATCTGCTGACAGGCATATCTAGATGCCTTCTGTTCATTGTGTACTGAAGCAGAAGTCCAGGGAAGCAGAAGTCCAGGAAGTGAGAAAGCCTAGGCTCTAAAGCAGAGAATGCGGGCCAGCAGGTGGCACGGTGGTTAAGGCACTGGATCCCACAGTCCAAGTCCTGGACTCGGCAGCTTGAAAAACACGCTGGGTCCATGTGTGTGCATGTCCAAAATCCTAAGAGGAGAATGTAGAAGGCATTGTGGTGTGGCCATACCACAATCACCCACTGGGGGTGATTTCTCACTTTTCTTCTCTGTCTCTTTCTTCAGCAAGTGCACACGTCCTATAGCAAATTGTTTTTTAAATGATGGGGAGGGGGGCGCGGTCCTAGGTGCTCCTAGGACACGAGAGACTTGGGTTTCCTTCTGTGACTTATTGCACCTTTTCTGATGTCATCATTGGTGTATTTGCACAACTAGAAGAGGAGGATGAGCGGACCATCTCTCAGTCTTGTCAAATAGCAGGTAATAAATCTCTGCTTTCTGACAAGTCCTTTCCTATCACTGGTCACAGAAATTCTGTTAGAGTTTTATCTTTCCTATCTAAGAGTCACCAAAAGTCAGAGAAATCTCCTGGGACAATATCAGAAAGGACAGTGACTGATTAGTCCTGGAAATAGCACCATCATCAGCCCCAGTATTGCTTATTTCCAGGCTTGTGGAATTACTGGGCCAAGCTGAGAGCATTTAAGAAATGTCAGCAATGTTCCTTGCTCCCAAATAACTCCCCAGCAGCCTGCAGTGTTCAGAAATCTCATCGCTTGGCACCCTTCCTGTAAGCTACGGCAACACAGTCTGAGGAGAGTGAATGTTCATGGCATACCAGCAACTTAGAGAAAGTGATCTTAGGAAATCCTCCTCACTAGCTGGAAACAACTATATACAAGTGATTGTTCTGATAGGTCAGAAGTGTGCTGGGAACACTGTACTGGGAGCCAAGAGATGCCTGTCTTGGACCAGCATCCAGTGGGCCTGGTGCCTCACCCTAGGTAAGTTCTTTACTATCAGGGCTGGCTACAAAATGAGAGCTTAGAAATAAGGACACAAAAATTCGAAGTGCCCAGTATAATAATCAGACGATCATGGATCAAAGTAGAAATAACACTTGAAAGAATTACCAAGGCTGGGAGGCCTGTCACACTCATAACCAGCAGTGGTGAACAACCAGCCCTAGCTTGAGGTGCAGGGGAAAAGCTCTGATTTTGATGTTTGCCAGTTTTTGTGGTGTAAATATTCCCACCGTGGCTGATTTCAAGCTGCCAATGTAACATCATTCGAAGCAGAGTTGGGAAGATACAGTCCATGCTCCCGAGCTGACTCAAGTCACTGGCGGCCAGCTGACTGACTCACATCACTACTTGCAAATCTATAGTGGCAGAGAAAGGGACATCGCTGAGATAGATGCCAATCATGGCCCTATGAGTGCTATCCAGGAGAGAGGAACGTGTGGCAACTTGAACTTAGAATATTTCAATTCTGAAAGCTACATCACCTGCCCTATAAAATGAATGTGTCAAGTTACTGTAACCCAATGTCATTAATTTACCTAACACTTTGCTTCAACCCTATTATAACCAAACAACCTTCTGATCAGGACCTGTATTTCCATGCACCCATTTCAAAACCACTTGCCAATGCTTTATCACAGCAAATTTGAAAAGGTGGCCTTCCTGGGTAGCTTAAGAATAAAATGTACTAAATGTGCGAATGGAAGTGACCTCATCTAGATAGGTCCATTGCTCTGCATAAATTAGTGAAAAGTCACTGTCGTGTTGCTCTCAGTCTCCCGAGTGTCCTGTGTGACCCTGTTAGAATGGCACCATCACTCTGGAAGCTGACCAGAGCCTACCTCCAAGCTGACCAATCTGGACGAGACCTCCCAGGCTGTGGTACCTGAATCAGCACAGAGAGTTCTGCTCAGCTCCGGCTAGCCCTCCCTGGAAGAGCTCTCCCTGCACATTTGCTTCCCAGGACTCACTGCTTAGCTCTGTCACCTCTATCTGGGAATCTAATCTATGAGGATGTATTGATAATCAGTGGAAGCTTGTCTCTAGCCATGGCACGTCAAGATAGCATAGGATTCCTTCGGTTGGATGCAACAGAAACTCCTCTCAAGATAGCATAGTCTCAGGGACTAGCAGATGGCGTTATGGCTATGTCACTGGACTCCCATGTAGTCCACCACAGTTCGAGTCCCAGACCCAGTGGCTTAAACTCACGCCAGGTGTGTGTGCCTGCGTGCCCAAGATCCCGAGAGGAGGAGAATGGAGGAGAAGGGATTGCGGTGTGACCATCCCTGCTGGGGGCGGGTGGGGGGAGGTGGTGATTTCTCACTTTCTTTTTTTTTTTTTTTTTTTTTTTGGAGAGATTTTCGCTATAGGGCACGCACGCTCGCCAGACAGAGAGATAGAGACAGAAAGTGAGCAATCACCCCCCAGGGGGGATGGTCACGCCGCAATCCCTTCTCCTCCATTCTCCTCTCAGGATCTTGGGCATGCACGCACACGCGCCCGGCGTGAGTTTTAAGCCACTGGGTCCGGGACGCGAACCGCGGTCGACTACATGGGAGTCCAGTGACATAGCCATTACGCTAACTGCTGGTTCCCTCACTTTCTGTCTTTCTGTCTCTCTGTCTCTGTCTTTCTGGCAAGCGCATGTGCCCTATAGCCAAAACCTCTCCAAAAAAAAAAAAAAAAAAAAGATAGCATAGTCTTACATTTACTGGAGCATATAAATACAAACTTGAAAAGGGCCTATTGATAGCAGGGACTCCACCACTGATGACAGAGCTCCACCACTCCTGTGTGGTCTTTGTTCTCCTCTAGGGTAGGTGGTCTTTTTTCAAATAGCATGGCACATGGTCATAGGCAGCTTGAATGTTCACCCTTATTCCCTTGTATCCAGACAGAGAGGGAAGTTTCTCTGTTAACTCTTGCTAGAACAGTCCCCAGGAAGGTTTTTCTTCCCCGCCCCCGCCCCCACCAAGTTGGGTACATTCACTATGGCCAGACCCAGAGTGGGTTATGGACCCCCGTGATGGTGGTGGTAGATGTCATAAGGAGAGAGGAGAGACGTAAGACCGCTACAACAGTCTCTTGTGGACTGACTCAGCTTTATTTAAGACATACAGTGATGCCCTTTAAATGTATAAACCGCCTTATTACTTATAAAGCCCTTTCGCACTTTTCAGAGGGCTGCACCTCAACCACAGATGTGTTTGGTTTTGGCTTTTATTAAAAAAAAAGAAAAGAAAAGAACAAGAGAAAAACAGGCTCTGGCAACTCTGAGCCAGCGTTTCTAGAATACCGTCATTGGCTAGAGCTGAGAAGACAGGGTGAGCACTCTGCAGTTTGTCAAAGTCCCCCTCATTTCCCTATTGCCTCTCTGAGCTCGCTTTGCTCATTTAACTTACCTGCCCAGTCCCTGTGGCCATGCAGATTTGCTGATTCTGCCACACGATCTCATTTCCTTCTCATCTATCCTGTGAACATGACCGCAATGGCCCATACCAAGACTCAGCGATTTAACTGAGCTTCTTAAAATCCCGCTGTTCAAGGGAACCAGCAGTTAGCGTAATGGCTATGTCGCTGGACTCCCACGTAGTCGACCGTGGTTCACGTCCTGGACCGGTGGCTTAAAACTCACGCCGGGCGCGTGGCGTGCGTGCCCAAGATCCCGAGAGGAGAATGGAGGAGAAGGGATTGCGGCGTGACCATCCCCTCTGGGCGGTGATTTCTCGCTTTCTATCTCTCTGTCTCTCTCCGTCTGTCTGGCGAGCGCACGCGCCCTATGGCAAAAACCTCTCCAAAAAAAAAAAAAAAATCCCGCTGTTCAAGATGCGGCTCAGCACCTCAGCTGCCAAGGCTGTCCAGGCCTACACTGCGTTGGGCAGTGTGATGGTGCTTTCGTGCCCTGCTGTCTCCCGTGTGAATGGAGCCTTCTAGAGTCGTGCGGTCAGCACTGTGTGGGAAAACCCTGGCACCATTCCAACACAGTCATGAGAGGGACACCTTGGTTTCAAATAATGTAGTTCCTTCAAAATGAAGAGACTTCAAAAATTTGTGGGATTTAAGGACGAGCTTATTTTGGTGAGAAATGTTTTGAAATTCATACATAATTTTTTATCGTACTCATTTTTCCATCAGCTTTTGAAAGACCCCTTTGTAAAGGATTGTGTTTTCTGAAAAGTCAGGATGTCCTTTGGATGCAAAAATGCACCATGACTTTTCTTTTCTTTTTTTTTTTTTTTTCACCATGACTTTTCTGACCACACAGTACAACGGCACTCCTGCAGAGAAACACTGACCTTTTCAAATGAGGAGGAGAGGACCCGCCCATAAACTGGTGATTAAATAAGGTGGATCCTACCTGGCTGTATGCTTTGAGTCCAGGACCCAGCGGCTTGAAAAACACACTGGGCAAGTGTGCATGCATGCCCGAAGAGGAAGAATCGGAGGAAGAGGATTTTAGTGTGACTTTTCCTTATGGGGGTGGGGCTTTCTCTTTCCCCCTCTTTCTCTCTGTCTCTCTCCAGCAAAAAATTGTGGCATGCATGCACCTGGAAAACATTTTTAGCAGGGAGAATGAGAAGAGATTTGACTTGAGTAAAGGGAAACGATTGAGCCACGACACAGACATCTGTACGCTCACTTTGCTCCTCCCCCAGTACCTTGTGAGCGGCAGAGGGAGCGCCTCGGTTGGGTGGTGGGTCGGGCAGGTTGCGAATACAGGGTTCAATGTAGGTGGCTCTTGGCTCTGATCTGATGGGCTGCACACTCTGTCTCTCAGAAGAAAACAAGAGCTCTCTCTGACGTGACGTGGAACTGATGTTTATTTCTATTTGTGTGAAACTCATGGTTTGTGAGGCCTTGTTTTCTTAAGTTTCTTTCTTCTATGAGCGAGAGGCAAAGAGAAGGAGAGACAGATATGTTTGTCCCCAGCAGGGCCCTCACACCGAGAGTGCCCCCAGCCTCAGCTGGCCCTGGATCACGGGCGCGTGTGCCCAGCACATTCAGGGAGGTCGCTGACGTGCACCTGCAGCCTTCCCGTGGGGGCTGACCTTGCAGTGCCTTGTGTTTCTTCTGCGCCACTATCTGGTCTCTTGGGAAATATTTTTGAAGATAATTTTAAGAAGTTATAAACATGTGCCTGTGTGGGAAACCATGATAGCTATAAACTGAAGCAGCTGTTAACTGCTTGGTTCTAATGAACTCAGAGTGAACTCTTCAGGGTTTTTTCTAAAAACTGTTTTTACCTGCTTAGGAAAAGCCCAGTCTACAGACCAGCAGATGGTGTAGTGGTTACGTCGCTGGACTCCCATATGGTTGACTGTGGTTCGAGTTGTGGACCTGGAGGCTTGAAACTCATGCCGGGTGCGTGTGTGTGTGCCCAGAATCCCGAGAGGAGAATGGAGAAGAAGGGATTGCAGCATGGCCATACCCTCTGCGGGGTGATTTCTTGCTTTCTGTCTGTCTCTCTATATCTGGTAAGAACATGAGCCCTATAGCAAAATCTCTCTCTCTAAAAAAAAGCCCAGCCTAGGGCCAGCAGGTAGTGTGGTAGTTAAGGTGTTGGACCCCACATGGCTCATTTGGCCATTCAAGTCCTGGAACTGGTGGCTTAAAACACTCTGTGTGTACATGCATGCCCAAAATCCTAAAAAGAGAATGGAGAAGAGATTGCAGCATGGCCATCCTCCTGGGGAGTGATTTCTCAGTTTCCCTCTCTCTCTTTTCTCTCTCTAGCTAGCACAGTACCCTATAGCAAAATACTAAAAATTAAAATAATAAAATAAAATAAAATCTCAGCCTAATAAAAACTTAGCGTTGGGACCAGCAGATGGCATAGTGGTTACATTGCTGAACTCCCACCTGGCTGATCACGGTTTGAGTCCCTGACCTGGTGGCTTGAAAGTCATGCTGGGTGTGTGTGCTTGAGTGCCCAAGAAGAAGGGATTGTGGCATGGTCACCCATCCTCAGGATGATTTCTCACTTTCCCTCTCACTGTCTCTCTCTCTCTCTCTTTCTCCCTGGCTAGTATACGTGTTCTAAGGAGAAAATCTCTAAACAAACAAAAAAATAAACTCAGTGTCACTTGTAAAGCAAAAATCTCTAAACAAACAAACAAACTTAGTGTCACTTGTAAAGCTTGAGAAATCATCTTCCACTGTCAATTTTTCCTGATGCAGTTATTTGAAAGTAACTTGAATTAAAAGAATTTCTGGCATTTTTCTGAACCCACACATAATGGGATACATTTTTTGGTTTGTGGTTTTATTTTTCTTCTTGTTTTGTTAGGGTTTCAATGATGCACAAGGCCTGGGCACCACCCTCAAAGGGTTCGCAGGTTCAAGAGCCAGGCAAACCCTACCTTCTTGACGAGGATCAACTAGAGCAGAGATGGGGAAGTGTGAGTGGAAGGAGCCAACTTCTGGATGTGGAATAAGAAGGCAAAGAACTTCTCAAAATACTATTGCGGTGACATGGACTTTAAGGCACTCGATCCCAAATACACAGCTTCATGGTTCAAGTCCCAGACCTGAGGGCTTGAGAATTACACCAGGCACATGTGTGTGCATGCCCAAAATCCTGAGAGGAGAATGGAGGAGAAGGGCTTGCAGTGTGGCCATCTTCCTTGGGGGGGATTTCTCACTTTCTCTCTCTCTCACTCTGGCTAGTGCACGTGCCCAATAGCAAACAAAAACACAAGTTGATACACAGAAAATACTCAGCAGGACCTAGATAGAACACAGTGAAGTTGGACAGCCAGAGTTGCCAATGGTGGAGATGGTGCCCCATTGGATGCTGGGGAAGTGCATCTGTCTTCTCCATGTTCTCCATCACTGTGCACATGACACTGTGCAGAGGCTGTCCATGTGTTTGTCTCAGTGCTGGACTCTGTCTTCCATCTCTGTGTCCCTTTCCAGCACCGCCACCTACCACACTTCCTGACACAAAGCAGAGGTCTTAATAAATAGTCATTAGATCAAACACATCCAAGAAGACATGTCTGCACTGGATGGGAGGTTCGACTAGAATTCCTTTCTCCTTGGAGATTCTGTGACTATTCGAAGGGCCTGGCATGTGACAGGTGCCTGTGAAATAATGAACCAGACTTACCCACTGACTATTAAAGGTTTGGGGGCCTTGTTTTATCTCCATGGATAATTAACTTACTTTTTTCTACAGGGATAGGAATCATTTACTGATCACTGGGTTAATCAATTTGTAGCCATTACCTCTTGTTTTCACAACCACCACAAGAGTTTTAGTTTCTGCTGTTGTGTAAAGAACTACCCCATGGGACCAGCAGTTAGCGTAATGGCTATGTTGCTGGACTCCCACGTAGTCGACTGCGGTTCACATCCCGGACCCGGTGGCTTGAAACTCATACCGGGTGCGTGTGCGTGCATGCCCAAGATCCCGAGTGGAGAATGGAGGAGAAGGGATTGTGGCATGGTCATCCCCCCGGGGGGTGATTTCTCACTTTCTGTCTCTCTGTCTGTCTGGCGAGCGCACGTGCCTTGTAGCAAAAACCTCTCCAAAAAAAAAAAAAAAAAAAAAAAAAGAACTACCCCATAACGTAATGGATCAATGCACCCCATTCTTTTTGAGACTTCATGGGGTTGCAAGTCAGATGCTGAGGAGGCTGCTTTCAGTGGGAAGCCCAAAGGGACTGACTGGCCATTGGTCCTGCCCATTGGCTAAGACTGTTAACCAGAGAACCTACACTGGCCTCTCTGAGTGCTTGGGCTTCTCTTAGCGTGGTGACTGGGGTGGGGGGGAGGCAAAATGGATGATTCCAGAGACCCGGACAAAATGACTTAGTCTTGTACAATCTGGCATGGATCTCCCGGAACATCACTTCTGCCACATCCCAAAGTCAGCAAGTGTGTGAGGCCAGCCTCGACGCAAGGGGCGGTGGGGTGAGACTCCATCTACTGATGGGGGAGTGGCAAGGTCATTTCTGAGTACACCTGGTACGTGTGTGCCCATGATAGGAGGCTGATTAAGGCTAGGGGTGTATCATGGAGTCAAAACCCTATTGGGGTGCTGCTTCTCTCTCTCTCTCTCTGTCTCTCTTGCTCCTGGAAGAAATGTTAATTTTTTTTTTTTTTTTTGGAGAGGTTTTTTTTTTTTTTTTTTTTCCGCTATAGGGCGCGTGCGCTCGCCATACAGACAGAGAGAGACATAGAGACAGAAAGCGAGAAATCACCCCCCAGGGGGGATGGTCACGCCGCAATCCCTTCTCCTCCATTCTCCTCTCGGGATCATGGGCACGCACGCACGCACACGCGCCCGGCGTGAGTTGTAAGCCACCGGGTCCGAGACGCGAACCGCGGTCGACTACGTGGGAGTCCAGCGACATAGCCATTACGCTAACTGCTGGTTCCCGAAATGTTAATTTTTTAAAAATGATATTGACTATAAAAAGAGCAACATCACAGAGGGAAGGGACCACCAATGCTTAAGAGTGGCCTGTCCTGGGACCAGCAGGTGGTGTAGTGGTATACCACAGTTCGAGTCCCAGACCTGGAGGCTTGTAACTCACGCTGGGCATGTGTGCGTTCCTGGCCAAAATCTTGAGTGGAGAATGGAGACGGGATAGTGGCATGGTCATTCCCCCTGAGCAGAGATTTCTCACTTTCTGTCCATCTGTCTCTCTGGTGAACACATGTGCCCTATAGCAAAAATTCCTCTCAAAGAAAAAAATCAGCCAGTCCTAGCTCTGGACAAGGAGAGCCTCTCCTGTGGGAGAGGACACTGTTGAGGGCTCTAATCCCAGGCAGGTCTCGAAAGGTGAAGCCAGGTCAACTCTCAGCCCCAAGCATTGAGGTGAACACTGCTGGTCTCACTGTCTAACCTGCCCAGGGGCCCCTCCCAGCAGGCTAGTACATTTTTAATGTAGTTGAGTTTAGACATGGCCTCAAATTGAATCAACTTACAGTATTGAATTTGTTTACTCTGGGATTCCAAGTCGTGACCATACACCCAGTAAGGAGCTGCAAAGCATGAATAATTCAGAAGCTGTTTACTCCCAGAGCTGGTAGCTAACGAGACATTAGCAGCCAGTCACAATGACAGTCTTCTTCAAAGGGTAGGGACCGAGGGGTGGGAAGAAATACAAGAACCTCGGTGTCCCAGACTCCAGCCCTCTTGTCTGTGCTTGATCAAACCTTATCTGTCTCTGCGGAGAATGCACAGGACCAAAGCAGAAGTCAGCAGGGAGGAGGGAATTTGTTCAGTAGTGTTATTTCAATCCTGATTACCGCCCTATGCAGTACTATGATTACACGCTTTTAAAAAATTGCCACAGGGTGTATGTGCCTGCCAGAGAGAGATGGAGAGACTGAGAGACTGAGCAAGGGAGGGAGAGGGAGAAAGGACCCCACAGTGGGGCGTGGGTATGCTTCGTTTTCTTCTCCATTTCTCCAGCCTATTGGGATTTTGAGCACACACACGCACATGCACACACACACTCACACTCTAGCATATTTTTCATGTGGACTGTGGCTCCCTTAACCACTGGGCCACAGGACGGGTCCAATGATAAGTCTTTTAGATAACAAAATTGAGTTCAAAAGAACTAATTTGAATCCCATGAGTGAGGGGAGAAATGGGAAAAGAACAAGTGAAGGAAGGAGGGGACCAAAATTGGACACATTTAACAGAAAAGGGGAACACTATTTTTTTTTTTTTTTTTTTTTTTTTTTGCCATAGGATGAATATGCTTCTCAGAAAAAAAGAGTGAGTGTGAGAAATGAGCCCCCACGCCCCAGGGAGGATGGCCATGCCACAATCCTTTCTCCCCCATCCTCTTCTCAGGATTTTGGGCACAGATGCCCATACAACCTGCAGATTCTCAAGCGGCCGAGTTTGGGATTTGAACTACAGTCAGCTGTATAGAAATCCAGCACCTTGGGACCAGCAGTTAGCATAATGGCTATGTCGCTGGACTCCCATGTGGTTGACTGTGGTTCGAGTCCTGGACCCGGTGGCTTAAAACTCACGCCGGGTGCGTGTGCATGTGTGCCCAAGATCCCGAGAGGAGAATGGAGGAGAAGGGATTGCGGCGTGGCCATCCCCCCTGGGGGGTGATTTCTCGCTTTCTGTCTCTCTGTCTCTCTCTGTCTGTCTGGCGAGCGCACACGCCCTATGGCAAAAGCCTCTCAAAAAAAAAAAAAAAAAAAAAAAAAAAGGAAATCCAGCACCTTAACCAACTTGCTACCTGCTGGGCCTGAAACACCGATTTTCAAGGCATGTCTGGCATACCCACACACTGCCAGAACTGCAGGCTCCCCCTTCTGCACTCAGACTGAAAAGCCAACAGGACATGAGTCCCTGGGCTTCAGTCTTCATGCTGGCTTCCTGTCCTCCTTCCTGAATGTCCCCAGATGTGCGTGAGGCGCCCACAGGCCTCTGAGGGACTCTCCCCAGAGGTTTTTAGACATGTGGTCACAGAATCATTCCTGGCTTCGTTGTTGTTGTTGTTGCTTTTTCTTTTTCTTTTTTTTTTTTTTAGCTAGAGTGTGTGTATATTCACCTGGCTTCATTTCCAACTGTGTTTCCCATGAAATGAACACTGACAGAGCACTTTCTGTACATCGGGAACTTCCAAAAAGTTTATTTTATTTATTCTTCACAACAACCCTGGCAAGATAAAGAATTGTTTCTATTTTTGTGAAACTCACAGAAGGTTAAGTAACTGGTCCAAGATCACACAGCTGGTACCAGACCTGAATTTAAGCCAGATAGGAGACTACACACTTTTCACTTGTCCTCCTGCCTCTCCATTATGAGTCCATGAGCCCCACATACAAGGTACTTTAAAAAGTTCATGGAAGGGACTGGCAGGTGGTGTGGTGGTTAAGGCACTGGACTCTCACATAGCTGACCATGGTTCGAGCCCCAGATCTGGTGGCTTGCTTTCTCACTCCCTCTCTCTCTCTTCCTCCTTTTCTCGTCAAATTAAAAAATAATGATAGGGGCCGGCAGCTGGCATGGTGATTAAGGGTGCTGGACTCCCACATGGCTGACTGCAATTCGAGTCCTGGACCTGGTTGCTTGCTTTCTCACTTTCCCTCTCTCACTCTGTCCCTCTCTGGTCAAATTAAAATAAATAGAATAAAATAAAGTTAAATAATTAAAAATAATAATAAATAAAATAAATTATTTTTTAAAGTTCATGGAAAATTGAATTAAAGTCCAAGTTTATTTTGGTGCAATTTATTTATTCATACATTTTAAAATAATATACATGTTTTATGAACTTTTTGAAGATCCCTTCTGTAGACCATTTCTGTGTGTGTGTGCATGCACATGTGTGTTTATGTGTGGGTATGTAATTTCTGTCAGGCAGTGCTGGAGCTGTGACCCACTGTCATTTATTGACTGTGAGACCTTGCACAGGGTACCTAACCGCAATCATTCCTCTCCACGAGGCTATCATGGAGGAGTCAAGGGCTGGTGCCTATTGAGTGCAGGGAAAGGTCCTTCCCTTCCACTCCTTCAGGGTGATCAGCGTTGAAGCAGGAGTGCAGCCATTTTGAAATTAAGAAAGGCCTTAGGGAACGATCAGACCAAGTGCTAACCCACAGGGAGGTCTGTTTGAGGGATGGCCCACTGAGGAACCGGGAATGAATATTTAAAGAAAACCAGGAGCCAAGAGAATTGCTCAAAGGAAAGGAATTGACTTTTATGATGGTGAGGAATGATTTGCACATGCTTGGAACTGTGCCTTCCATCTGAGGGTATGCCGAGAGTTGTGAGAGTTCGGTGGTGCTTGCCGACTATCTCCTTACAGCCTAAACTCCTAAACTCCCTTCTCCAGCCTCTGCCTCTCCACTGACGGTGAGTAGAAGCAGCTAGACCTAGCTTGCCGGTGACAAGTTGGCACTGTGAGGAAGATAGATGTGCCTGCTTTTTGGGTAAGCAAAGCACTTGGGTAAGTGCTTTTTGGGTGAACTTATGGTCTCCGGATCAGAAGCCGGAGCATCAACACTTTTTCCCGTTTGGGTTCTGTTCCAGTGCTGTGGGAAGGGAAGTGACTCGGAATTTGCAATACACTTTTGTCATCTGTGGCCTTTTGTCGTTGGTGACATCTCAGTGTGTCTCATGTGAGTGTATGAGTGTTACAGAGGGGTAGCAAGATCCATGCCTTCTGGTAATGCGGCCTTGCTATTGTTAGTTCGGTGGATTTTCTGAGTTACTGGCAGCTCAAGGTAAGCATTTAACCTGCCTGTGAGAAACAGTTAACAGCCACAAAAATAAAATAATAACTAGCTTTTTCTGGTATCTCGGTTTATGCAGAAGGCTGAGGCATACAGTTTTAGACATGAATTAGGTGACTGTCAATTTGATGTTTATACATGAGCTTTTCAGATAATTTGAGAGCTTAAAGTTATGATATGAGAAATCGAATGATGGATGTTCAAAGGCTGTTTGAGTCACTTTTAAGTAAGTTATAGTACTTTGATTAACATGAAGAGTAAAGTTTTCCATTTTTGGCTTTTTAACTCTTATAGAGACTAAAGATACCAGGTCCGTTAATAAGATTGTTGTGTTCTACATTGAAAATGCCAAGAAAGCAAGTAGTTTTAAAAATGACAAGATGCATATTCATAAGCTGTTGGTCTATGACAGTTCAAAGTTTCTTCTGGGAATTAAGGTTATTGAGAGTTCACAATTCTGGTTATTGTATACATACAAGATAAGAAGATTAAAGTTTGTGTTTGATAACATAAATAGGTAAGGCATAAAAATGTATTCTTTTATTAAGAAAAGAATTTTTTGGTCCAAATCAGAGATTAGTAAGATCATCTCCAGAAGTAAATGTAAAGAATAGAGAAATAAGCTAGAAGGAAAACAGTAAGTAAGAAAGATGTAGAAAGAAATTTATAAGTGTGAAGATGTATTTTGATAAGAGGGGACAAATCCTGACAGTCTAAAGCATGTTGTTGAAGACCTAAGTCATGTTTGAAAGGGTTTGAGAAAGTGTTGCAAAAATTGATAAGGAGAGTTTTACGAAATAAAAGTCGGCTAGAACTTTTTTCTTAAAAAGAGGGTACACCTTTAAATTTTTGGAAAAGTTAAATAAGGAGTTAGTTTTCCCCTTGTATTAAAGCAACAAGGTTCTTCTTACTGTATTGATCTGCTCTGCGTAAAAAGCAATCATACTGCAAAAAGTTCTCCATGTTTCGGTAAGTTGCCCAAGAGACAAACCTGTGAGCTTCCTGTGTGTGTATATTAGGTTTTTTGATGACTTAGAAAAACAAGCTGTGTGAAAACCAGGGCTTTTGGTTGGTATCAATGTCTGAAGGACTATGAAGGATTTATGGAGTTCTCAAAGCACTGATATGATGGGTCGACCATAAATTCTGGTTATCTTCGGGCGCTGAATGCGATAGAAACAGCTGCGTTTCTTTGTCAACTAATCACATCATTATCGTAGCGAGCTGGCATCAAGTTGCCGTCTATGACTACTCGAAGCTTTTGTTATCCAAGTTCCAAAATTGATTTCCACGGGAAAGACTCTAACAAGTACTCTTGAGTGAAGTTTACTCGCAAGGTTAGGTCCAATGGACTTGGGGTGACTTGGGCCGCCAGCCGCTCCCTCCAGCCTCCCTCGCTGCTCAAATGCTAGTCGTCAAGCATTTCCCTTTGGTGCAGAATGACTAGACCAACAACTGGGACAAGGACATTCTTGGCACCAAGGGACAATTAAAGCATGACTATAAGATAAATGATCAGTGATGGTCACAGAGAGAGAGTTCTTGATCAAGACGAGGAAATGTGGCCGTTTTCAGAATTTAAACAGTCATTTGTGCCAATCCTGACTGAGCTGAGCCATGAAGGCTGTGAAGGAGGTGTTTTCTCCTGCTAGCATGGCTGATAGCAAATACTGTTACAAAGAGAATTCTGACTGTGAAAAACATTGATAAGCTTGTTTAGAAGTTAGGCTCATCTGAGCCGAACCCTAGTGCATTCTTTGCCTCAGTTTCCTGAGAATTGCTGGATGCTAAGCCCCAGGTACAATCAATAGTAGGGAATCAAGCCATGGATTCTTCACAGCAAAGTGAAAGCAGGCCCATCTGAGACATCTGGGAAGCTAAGACTCTTGACAGTTCCTCTGTGTTGCAGCCCTGGGCTGGCCCAGGAAAGTAATACTTTAGTTAAGGTTTCTCAGTGCAGCTTCTTCGGTAATTGTAAGACCAAGCACTGGGCCAGTACTGAGAAACTTCTCACTGGAACTCAGAGGATTTACTGGGGGACATACCTGATGGGGTGAATGTTTCTTTGTTTATGCTATTGCCTCGGTGGGAGTGGCAGCCTACCCACATGTGTTAAGAAATTTATCTGACTCTGTTGACCATAGCTAATGACTCTGCCAAATCTATAAGTAATTTACAACTGTCTTTAGATTTTCTAGAAAAAGTAGTATCAGGGAACCAGCAGTTAGCGTAATGGCTATGTCGCTGGATTCCCACGTAGTCGACCGCGGTTCGCGTCCCGGACCCGGTGGCTTAAAACTCACGCCGGGCGCGTGTGCGTGCGTGCCCAAGATCCCGAGAGGAGAATGGAGGAGAAGGGATTGCGGCGTGACCATCCCCTCTGGGGAGTGATTTCTTGCTTTCTGTCTCTGTCTGTCTGGCGAGCGCACGTGCCCTATAGTGAAAACCTCTCCAAAAAAAAAAAAAAAGTAGTATCAGACGATAGGGGGCCAGGAGATGGTATGGTGGTTAAAGTGCTTTCTGACTTTGTCTCTCTGACTCTCTTATCAAATTAAAACAACAACAATAATAAATAAGGTTAAATAAAATAATTCTTAAAAACCAATAGAATAGCATAAGATTATATTTGAGCTGAACAAGGTAGTATTTGTATGAAACTTAATACTCCCTATTGTTCTCATATAAATACATCCTCTCAAGTAGAGACAGGCGGTGAGAAAATTAGACAACAGGGAACTTGGCTTCAAACCACTCCACATACACATAACTACAGAGGCTGCTGATTGCTTTTCTAACATGTTTTCTTGGCTGGACTAAGAAATATAGAAATAGGAAAGTTGTTTATTACTGCTTGGATATTTGGTGTTTCGAGGATGCTTGCCCTGTGCTCATAATCTGATTTTCTTTAAGACTAGCAGTGACTGGGGAGAGGCTATTGAACTTTTCACAATAAAATATGCCATGACAGACAGGATGGGTGCATTAGATGGTGGGGATCCAAGCAGGCCAGCGTGAGGTTTAGCAGGACTCCGGGCATTTTGAAATGAAGAAAGGGGCCGTGGGGCCAGTAGGTGGCGTGATGTTTAAGGTGCTAGACTTCCAGTATGAGTCCCAGACCTGGTGGCCTGCTTTTCTCAATCCCACCACACCCCCCTCTCTTAGTTTCTCTCAGGTGAGTGAATGTGTTCTGTAACAAATTAAAATAACAATGATGATGATAAACAAAATTAAATAATTCTAGAAATTAAGAAAGGGGCCAGCAGGTGGTATGTGGTTAAGGGCCGTATTCCCATATGGCTGACCATGGTTCAAATCCTGGACATGACAGCTTGACAATCACACTGGTGTGTGTGCTGCCTATGAGCCCAAAATCTCAGGAGAGTGGAGGAGAAGGGCTGGGGCATGGCCATCCCTGGGTGGGGGTAGCGGGGCGATTTCTCACTTTTCCTCTCTGAATCTCTCTGTCTCTCTGCAGTGAGTGTATGCATCTTACAGCAAAAACCTAGAAAAAGAGAGGAAAAAAAGGAAATGAAATTAAGAAAGGCCTAAGGACCAAGCGCTGCGTCATAGGGAGGCCTGTTTGAAGACTGGTCAGGTGAGAAGCCAGGAATGAATATTTTAAGAAAAACGGGAAAGAATAGGATAATTGCTCAAAGGCAAGAGATTAATTTCAGTTGATGGCTGAGAAATAATTCACTTTTTTTTTCTTTCGAGAGAGATTTTTGCTAGAGGGCACAACTGTTCACTGCAGAGACAGAAAACAAGAAATCACTCCTGGGGAGGGGGGGGGGGGGATGGCCAGACCACAATCCCTTCTCCTCCAGTCTTCTCTCAAGACCTGGAGCATGCACGCACACCTGCCTGGCGTGAGTCTTGTCCCTGGGTCCTGGACTCGAACTATGGTTGACTATGTGAGAGTCCAGAGGCGTAACCATTATGCTATCTGCTGGTCCCAATTCCCACATTCTTGTATCTGTATCTCTAAGTACTGAGTGCATGCTGAGTGTTCTGAGACAGTTCTGTGGTGCTTGCTGTCTCCATGTAACATGTTGCAGAAAAAAGCTCTTCTGCGCCAGCCTCTGTCTCTTGCTTCATTGTGAGTAGAAGCCCCCAGACTTAGTTTGCTGGTAACAGGAGAGCTCCTTGGCCCACAGTGAGACTGTGACTATCTTTGGATCCTCTAAGGGGAGGGGGCCCCATGTCAGCTGGAGCAGCCACTGGAGGCGGGGACAAAGGACATTGTCTCCTCTGAGGTGCTGACTCAGCTGGCGGTGAGGGCCAGGTTTGCTCCCGGGGAGAAGTCCTTCTTCCTGGTCTACAATGGCCAACCTCAGACTATAGTTTCACAAACAGTCAAAAGTGTAGGAGAATGCCAGTGCCTGGCCTTTTCCCCTGGAGTAGAGGGGGAGAAGCCGCTCCTATTCCTGGCTAGATGGTCTGGCCCGGCTGTGGTGTGGCCAACCCGCCCTTCCACACTGGTGCAGGATGGAGACGCCGGTACTACCACGCATGGGGCAGAAACGCCAGCCCACGAGACATTGTCCCCTGCCCGGCACAACAGGCCTTCCACAAATGCAGGACTCCTCTCTCCTGAGCTCCACACCCAGCAGCTGGAAATTGCGTGGAGGCTGTTTGAAAGCTGGCAATCCCGCTGTTGCAACAGGGAGAAATATCACTCATTTATAAATATAACACATAAATAATCTTGTACTCATCTGCAAGGGAACCCAAAATTTCCTCTGATAAATCTCCAGTCCCAGAAGGTGGTGCCGAGAGTCTCTGCCAGGAGTAGGGGGGCTGCATCGCTGGGATCTCTTTTGTCTGGCCTCAGGTGCTGGGGCATCTCGGTGTGCTGAATCTGGGGTAGAGAAAATTCAGAAGAAGGTGTGTCTTCACTTGGATTTGTAGTGGGCCCTCCTGAGCTGGTGGGAGACCGTGTCCCAGGGCTCAGCTCGACTTTGGGTCCTGCCTGCACACTTCGGGACTGGTGTCAGGTCTTGGGGGCCCCTTTCTCTCACCTGATACCTTGTGTCACTTCACCTCTGGTGACACTCGCTGTCACAGGGAGGGTGAGGTCAAAGAATTAGACCTAGGCCAGTAGGACAGCCAGGGCTCCTTCCCACTGGCCTGACCCCTCCTTCCTGTGCAAGTGGGTCATTCCTCCTCCTGGTGGGAATCTTCCAGAGTGGGAGGGCGGCTTCAGATCCTCCCTCAGAAAAGTGCCCTCATCTGCCAATTCTGCATACCCTCTGGGGCTCCTAGACATGCCAATGACTCTAGGGGGACCAGATCCCAGGCTGGAAGGGCTGCTGGTCTGGGTCAGCTCATCCTCTCATAGCCTTGCTGAGGCCTGCAGTGGGGTGGGCTCAGGTACCCCCAGAGCTGCACACCCTGAGCTGCCTGGCTCTGGTGGCCCTGCTGGGAAAGGCTAGGGGTGTTAACCATGCGGAGAGCCATTTACTAGTTTTCACCAAGAAAGAGCTGCGGGGCGGTGGCAGGGGTGTCCCCAGGTGTGAATACAACTGTGGAGTGTACCCAACTCCCTGGAGGCAAGTTCCACCCAGGGGAGGCAGTGCAAAAGTTGCTGGGAGACTGAATGGAAGGTGCACTGATACGAAGGTTGGACAGCCTGTTAGTTCATCTCAAGGCGTCCTGATACTTCTGAGAGCCTCAGAGGGTCCGCCTCCTCTGCGTGATGCGCTGTGATCCCCCCACCAGCCCGAGATGCGTTAACACCTGCGGGCACTTTGCTTTGCACACGGTTCTGCGTCTGTCAGCTGTAAGCTGATTGCATAGCTTCGCCTGCAGAGGGCAGTCTTATCCCAAGTTCTTAAGCACTCCAGGCGTGGAACCTCTCCCTACCTAACTGGTGAGGTGGAACTGCCCTGGTGCAATCATCCCCTCCCCTGGCTTCTCTTTCTTCCCCCTCAGGTGTGGGATCTCTCCTGGGCAGCCGCAGCAGGAGGCTTACAAGTAGGTCCCTGTGCTGTGTCTCACAGAGCCAGTGGAACCAGCTCTAGCCAGGTGACTGTCCCTCCTGAGCACTGTTTACCCTTTAGGGAACTGAAAAGCTTCTGACATAAAGAAGGCCAAGGAAAGGCCGTGTGTGTGTGTGTGTGTGTGTGTGTGTGTGTGTGTGTAGGCGTGCGCACGCAGAGCCCCTCTCTGCCAGCACTCCGTTGTACTCTGTCTCAGTGGAACAAGCTGGCCGGAATGCCGGCTCTCTCCCTGTGCATTTCTTTTTATAGGGGCACATAGTTTTCCTGGCACTCGCCGTAGTGCAATTAACTGCATGGGTAAACACTTTACACATCCAGCATGTATTCTGAGTACCTACTATGTGCTATTACGTCAGCCTGTGGCAAGCTTGTGTCAGGCAGACGACAGCCATAGGCATAATAACCACGTGTTGGGGGGATGCTTGTACAGGGCTTGGTCAGCATTCACACACTTCAGCCTTGATGTGAAGGAGATGGGAAGCCATTTATGGGTGTTTGAGCAGCAGGTGAACATTTGCTTTTTGCAAAGATCACCCCGGCTCTTGTGTTGAGGATGGACTGTGAGGGGTAACTGGGCACAATGGCAGCCATGGTAGTGATTCAGGTGGGAGAGAGAGATGCTTGGGCCAGGGGTAGCACTGCAGGTGGAGAGAAGAAGCCCAATTCTGGATATATTATTAAAAGTAGAATAAACAAGAAGTCCTCTTTGGTTGGTTGTGAGGTGGGTGAGAAAGAGAGGACTCAAGAACCACTGTAAGGAGCTGGAAAGATAGAATTGTCATTGACTGAGATTGGGAGGGTGGGGGACGAGGGCTGAAAGGTCTTAATTACAGAAATACTATGTTTGGGGTATCGACTAGGAAAAACAAATGGAGAGGTTTACCAGGCAGACACATGCCTGGGGAGGGCTGGGCTGGAAATAGAAACGTGGGGTTGTGTGGGGTTGTCCGGATACAGGCGGGACCGGAAGCCTTGCCACAGGAGAGCGCATCCGGAGAGTGAATAGAGTTGAAGGGCTCTAAGCAGCCGCCCACGGCCTCCCAGACTACAGTTCCCATGATGCCCTTGGGCTCGGCTGCATCCGCAGTGCCTGCTCGGACATCTGTTCCCTCCCTGCCTCCAGAACGTTAAACACATAAACCCAATTTCGCTCCTGCTTTCAGTGCATGTAAAACGAATCGACATGATCTCTACCTTATAATGTTGCTGCCAGGAAAAACAAAGTGAAGTAATGCAAGGGAAAATGCCACCCAAATTGTAGGCACTTGGGATAGTTTTAAAATAGAGGTTGCATTATCTCATTCTCTCTCCCTGTTTAGAACTCGAGTTTATTTGGACCCTACAACCTGTATCACTTGACCATAGCTGTGCCGTTTCTTTTCTTTTCTTTTTTTTTCTTTTTTTGGAGAGTTTTTTGCTATAGGGAGCGTGCACTCGCCAGAAAGACAGAGAGAGACAGAGAGACAGAAAGCGAGAAATCACCCCCCAGGGAGGATGGCCACGCTGCAAACCCTTCTCTTCCATTCTCCTCTCGGGATCTTGGGCACACACGGACACGCGCCCAACGTGAGTTAAAGCCACCGGGTCCGGGACTCGAACCGCAATGGACTACATGGGAGTCCAGCGACATAGCCATTATGCTAACTGCTGGTCCCATTGTGCCATTTCTGATGCACGCAGGGCAAACACGTGGTTCCGTATAAATGACGACAGTGGGCTCAGTGAGGCGGAACGACTTCCTGAGATGCACATCGGATTGTCGTACCTGTGTGGGCGCATCTGTGTCAGGCGCCCTGTTCATGATTTTGCTTGTGTTTTCTTGCAGCAACGCAGTGAGGTGGGTATTGCTACCTTCAGCTACAAATGAGAGAAGCAGTGCCTAGAGGGCGTGGTTGACTTAGCCAAGGCCCAGAGCGAGTAGGTGGCAGAGCCTGAGTCATGAAGCAGCCTCCTCATCCTGAATCGAAGGAATGTTCTTTCCCAGCCTTAAAGCTCCTGTTCCTCATTCCCCCACTAAACTCCTGTCACAACCAAGCCTCTTTCAGCCTTGCCTTATAGTGGCAAATTTGGGGGCCCGCAGGTGGCATGGTGGTTAAGGCACTGGATCTACATGGCCAACTCCACAGACTGAGTCCCAGATCCAGTGCCTCGAAAACCTCCAGTGTGTATGAATGGGTGCCCAAAATTCTGACAGGAGAGTAGATCCTGGCATGGCCATACCCACAGGGGGGCATGGGAATGATTTCTCTCTTTTTCTCTCTCTCCCAAGCAAGTATACCTGTTTTATGACCAAAAAAAGAAAAAAAAAAAAAAAAAGAAAGAAAACTTCAAAAAAAAAAAAAATGTTAGCAAAATTCTCTTTCCCCATACTACTCCCCTAATGGCCCTGCTGTGGGATTCAGTCCCTCCTTGGGAACCCTCTGGAGCAAGCTAGGTCAAAACTCCTACTTTCTAGAATGTCCTTTCCCTTTTTTCTGACCTGGTAAATGCCTGTGTGTTTTTCTAAATCCAACTCCTACATCACCTCTTTTGTGAAGCCTTTCCTGACTGCTGCAGAGAGAATCCTGACTTACTTCATGTGGTTAAGGCACTGGACTTCCACATGGCCGACTGAGGTTCAAGTCCTGGACCTGGTGGTTTGCTTTCTCACATTCCCTCTCTGCCTCTCCCTGATGAGCACATGTGCCCGATAGCAAAGTTTTGAAAAATAACAATAATAATAAATAAAATTCAAATCATTCTCTAAAAAATAATCACTGTCAAAACGAATTTATGGCTATCAGATCCTCTTCTAGAGATGAAGAAACCAGTTAAGAAAGGAGATGTGCCCAAAGTCACTCAGCCGAGTACATAGTAGAGTGTGGCACCAGAGAGGTGAGAACCTCTGGAGTTTGGGGACGCCAGAAAAAGACAGGCTGCCCTTGCCAGCGTTTTTCTTCCGCCATGCAGGTTGCGGAACTCTCCTGCAGGGGGCGATAGAGGCCAAGGAAAGGCGACGCGTCCTGGTGGCGCGGGTGTGAGAGGAGAAGCAGCGCTCCCTGCAGGTAGGGGCAGGTGACTGGAAGACATCTAGCGGGTGAGTATTGTACGTATCTGTCATTTGTAACTCAGAAACGGTTCAGACACTTAGTAAAGGCATTGGTCATAAAATTGACAGAAGAAAGGAGACAGAAATTAAAAGGACAGGGCCAGTTGGTGACACAATGGTCAACACCATGTTCTGCAAGGCGATCCCACAGGGGAGGGTTCTTGTCTCCAAGAACATCCAGAGACCTCTCTGAGTGTGCCAGGAGCGTTTACCCACACTCCTGGCCTGGCTCAAAGCTGGGGGGATTAGAACATCAGGACCCTGTTAAGGAAGATCTCTCTGTTTCTATCCCTGTCTCTCTCCCGCCTCGTGGAGGAAATAAGTAAGTGAACTTTAAAAGAGAGAGAGAGTAAAAACAGAGTTGGGGCCAGCAGGTGGTACAGTGGTTAAGGCCGTGGACTCCCACATGGCCTACCGTGGTTTGAGTCCCAGAACCTGGCAGCTTGCTTTCTCACCTTCCCTCTCTCTCTTTCTGTCTTCCTGGGGAGTGCACATGCCCTCTAGCAAATAACAATAATAATAATAAACACATCTTTTAGAAAGAGAGTTGGGGCCAGCAGGACGCGTGGTGGCTAAGATGCTGGACTCCCTCATGGCTGACCACAGTTTGAGCTCAGACCCAGCAGCTTGAAAATCATGCCAGGGGCCTGTGCCTGCTTGCCCAAAAGTCCTGAGAGGAGAATGGGGGAGAAGGGATTGTGGCGTGGCCATACCCCTAGGGGTTGATTTCTCACTTTGCCTCTCTCTGTCTCTGTCAGGTGAGCATATGACCCTATGGCAAAAACCTTTTTAAAAAAAAGAGCAAGAGCAAATGACAAAATACCTTGTATTTGGATGAAAAAGGATGCCGTGTCCACAAGCTGCTAAGTTAAACCGTAGTGAGGGATGTGGCGGTCTCGGCCATTGCCTCGTGGGTTCTGGAGAGGCTTCTGCTGATGTTCAAGTACAGAGAAACAGGTCCAGGTCCAGGGCCCCAGGCGAGACCCCAAGGGTGCTTATTCAGGGACTGATGGCTACCCGGAGAGTCGGAGCTTCTGGCTTGTCGTGGGGCTCTGCCCCAGCTCTGTCCATGTTTACTAATAACTCACACACAGACACACGGCAGAGGGAAACTCGGCAGGTGTGCCAAGGAAGGGGAGCTCTGGGCACTTGCAGGGGGCACCCGTGGGGAACAACAGAACATTGTCCTGGGGTGGGCGAGTCTTCAGAAAGTTCGTAGAAATGAATATTGGGGCAAACTGTAAGAATTTTCATTTTTTATAGCAAAATAGACTCATACTGTAGTTGCATTTTTCTGTGAGGTTTTAAAAGTCTCTCCATACACGGTCAAGCAGCAGGGACCAGTGGGGAAATAGCAGTGTTACATTTGGAGGGGCCGGCAGGTGGCGTGGACTCTCTCTCTCTCTCTCTCCCCCTCCTTTCTGGTCATATTTAGAAATATAGAGATAAATAAATAAAGTTAAATAGAATAATCCTTAAAAAAAAAGTGACATTTTGAGTTCAAAATAGCTGGACTAGGATGGTCCAGAAATGAGGTGGCGCTGGCAACAATGTGTGTGGAAACGAATGGGGCTGGGCGTTTATCGTGACAACTCATGTTTGTGCATGGTCTGCCAGGCGTTTTCTTTTTTTTCTAGTTAATTTATTATTCATTTATTTTAATATGACCAGAGAGAGAGAGAGAGAGACAGAAAGAGAGAGAAAGCGAGAAAGCAAGCCACCAGGTCTGGGACTCAAACCATGGCCGGCCATGTGGGAGTGTCCAGTGCCTTAACCAGCACGCCACCTGCTGGTCCCCAAAAGCAGTTTTTGTTTTCATGACCTCTTTACTACCCGTGGCACACCCAAGGCAGTAACGGGGAAACTGAGGGGGGAGTAGCTTGTCTAGTGCAACCAGGCATCGACTGGGCTTGCGACAAGGCCGGCATGGCTGAGGCAGGCTTGGCAGATGACCGTGAGGTTAATGCCCTGAAGGTTCCTCCTCATCTCAACCTCTCCTTTCTCCCATTAATTCGATATGAATTAATTCGATAGGTACCACGTAAATAGGGTTACCAGATTTAACAAAACCAACCAACAGACCAAACACAAACAGGATGCTTAATTAGATTCAAATTTTGGAAAAACAATGAGTAAGATAGATGAAATATTAAAAAGTTCTTTGCCACTTCTGTTACTTGCTGTGGACTGTCAGCTGTTGGGGTCGGTAAAGAATTGCCAGATGGCTGGGCAAAAACTTACTCTAAAAGCTCTCGACTGGGTAGCTTTTGGAGAAATAATACCCCCAAACCAAAAGGTCATTGCTAACTTCCTGAGACCCTGAAACGAGACCCTCACCTCCAGATTGGCTGCCCTACCTGACAACCTGCCAGCTATCCCCTAGGCTTACTGCAAGGTCGCCATGGCCAAGGCAGGGTTGGTGTGACTGTGAGGACGTTAATGCCTGAAGTTTCCTCTGCTGGAGGACGAATACACTGTCCAGGTGGACACTGAAGAAAAGACGTTGTGAAAAGTTGTGTTGAGTTCATGTCCTTCTCAAAGGCTGGGGCTGAAGAGTATCAGAAACAGTTGGAGAAGACGAAGAACATAACTCCAGCTGATCAGACGATCACTGAGGATCTGAATGAAGTCTTCCCAGAAACTGTATTAGACAAGCAGTACCCTTACTGGCCTCACCAGCCAACAGAGAATTTATACTTTTTTTTTGGACAGGTTTTTGCTATAGGGCGCGTGCGCCCACCAGAAAGACAGAGAGAGACAGAGAGACAAAAAGCGAGACATCACCTCCCACGGGGGATGGCCATGCTGCAATCCCTTCTCCTCCATTCTCCTCTGGGATCTTGGGCACTCACACACACGCGCCCGGCGTGAGTTTAAGCCAACAGGTCTGGGACTTAAACTGTGGTCGACTACATGGGGGTCCAGTAACATAGCCATTACGCTAACTGCCGGTCCTGGGGCTTTCTGCCTCTCAGTCTCACCACGCCCCAACATGGGCCCTGTGCTCCCCTCCCATTGCCGCTTCACCAGCTAATGAAGGGCCTTCTCTCCGCGGCCATCTTTCTACCACAGGCCCGTCAGGACACAGGGACCTTTCCCTTTCCATGGTCCAAGGCTTCTCCTTTCTGTCCAGGGACACCGCTATGGTCACATCATTTTTTCTCTCCCAAAGGGAAGAGAGAGAGAGACTTTGGGAGGCCCTGTCATGTGCCGAGTCCTCTATGCCAATCTTTGCCCGTTTGCAGTCCCCTCTCTGTGACAGCGACTCACTCGAGGACAGCACCCCTGTCGCCTACACCCGCATCCGCCGTATTGAGCCTTGGTGTAAACTGCACGCTCAGAGTGCTCGCACACCAGGTCCAGGGTGCAGAGCCGTGAACTCGGTGACTGCAGACTGGAAGCAAAACCCTCAGCCAGAGTGTCCTCCGCCCCCGCACTTCCTTCCCGAACCTCTGTCATCCCCCAGTTCTAGTTTCCAGCATTTTTCAGTCTAAGGCTTTAGTCCAAGTTTACATTTAGGTTTAAGTAATCTATTTTTTTTTTTAAATAGAGCTAATTAGAGCTCGAATTTAAAAGATAGTTCTTTTTTTTTTTTTGGCCTCAGGCTTGCTGGGCAGTTTTGCTTTACTGGAAAATTAGCCATAGCGCCGTGAAAGGCCCCTTCTGGTGCGCGTTGAACAGAGCCAGAGGTGGAGCTTCGGAAGGAATGACATTTAAGCTTGGCAAAGCCCCACCTTTTGTTTCTAAGCAGGGAAAGTGCCAGAGGTCACGTGGGTGACTTGCACTCAGACCCCATCTGCTTTGATGAGGAAAAGGTCAGAATCCTGGAATTACACAGACTAGGACTAAGCTGGGAAGAGGAAGGAGCCAGCCCTGGCCAGGCGACCTTCAGCTTTGCTAACTCCGAGGATTTTAAAATGCCATCCCCTCTCATCCTTGCCCTGCGGCTGGGTTCTGGCTGAGACTCGCCGCACTGATGGGCTGCGGCTCTGGGACTGGTTTGCAGCCAGCGGTGTCTTCAAAGTGCCCCCTCTTCAAGACCTCCAACTCCAGAGTCCACGGGAGCTGCCCTCCCAGGCAGGGCCCTCAGGCAGCTCCATGTTCCCCATTTTCCTTTTTCTTAATTTGCTGTAAGGCGTGTGAGCTCCTGGGAGGCAGACATGGGGAGGAGGGAGTGTGAAAGCGCAGCTCACTAGGGATTTCGGGCATGCGTGCACATGCGCATGCTTTTCACATCACCAGTTCAGGATTTGAACCACACAGTCGACCATGTGGGATCCAGCCACTTTAACCACCATGCCACAGGGTGGCCCAGCTCACTTTTTCTCTATGGGGAAAGTGTCAGGACAAACCCATGTCTCTATTTTACTCCATTTGGCTTCATGCATTTTCCTGTGGAAAGAAATGCTGTTTTTGTTTGTTTCAATTTGGATTAAACGGAATTAGTTAGGAGAGCTTTACTATTCCTCAATTTCAAAGAGACTCTTCCAGGCTCCTTAGGACCACTGAGCAGTGTTTCCTAAATGGAAATCGTGGCCAGAAAGAAGAGGAGACCAGGATGCATCAGTGAATTTTGTGGTTTTTTTTCTTAAGCAGTGCAGCTTTAGTGCCTGGGAGCAGGGAGGGCCGGGTGCCAGGCACCGTGCTAGTAGGTGAGGATGGGGAAATGAATGAACCACGGCCTCCAGCTCGCCCCACCCGACAGGAGCTGCAGTGGGCACCTGGGCCCAGGAGTAAGCAGGGTGTGCAGCAGTCAGGAGTGCCAGCTGGAGTCGGCTGCCTGCTGCCCCTTCGGGGCTGTGTGGCCTTGGACAAGTGACTCAGCTTTCCTGTGCCTTGTTTTGTCCCCTAAATGGGGTTCATTACAAAGCTACCTTTTAGGGCTCCTGTGAGGATCTGAGAGTTAAAGTATGCGTGGCAGAGCTTGCTGGGTGTCGATGCCTGTGGGTGAGAAGGTGTGAGGAAGTGTGTGGGCGCACAGAGGAAGGTGCAACTGACTGCTGGGATGAGGCAGGGGAGGCTTCAAAGAGGAGGTGACATTTGATTTGTACCCTGAGAGATAAGTAGGAGTTCAGGAGACAAGGTGGTGTGAGGGAACCCAGGCAGAAGGGAGCATGGCCCGAGGCTTATGATCATTCATTTTAATTGCCAGAGGGCTGTGCTCTCAGCAGAGAGAGACCGAGAAAGCACTCCTCACTGGGTGTGGTCACACCACAATCCCTTCTCCTCCATTTCTCCATCCTGTCAGGATTTAAGGCATGCATGCACATTATGTTTTTCAAACTGCTGGAGCCAGGATTTGAACCACAGTGGGCCATGTGGAATCTAGCTTCCTTAACCACCATGGGGCCAGCCCCTTAGCCTACGCTCTTATTCTTGTCTCTGTGCTTTGTTTTCTCACTGTGCTTAAGGGTGCTGCCTTAGGACAATGCTTTCCATTGGCCTACTTAGATGGGATTATATATAAATTATACTTTAAAAAAATTATTTAATATTATTTTTTAAATTTGCTATAGGGCATGTATGTTTACCAGAGAGAGACAGAGAGAGAGAAAGGAAAAATGAGAAAGCAAGCCTCTAGGTACAGGATTTGAACCCCGTTCGGCCCTCTGGGGGTCAAGTGCCTTAACCACCATGCCACCTGCTGGCCCTGTATTATTTACTTTCAGTGTAGCAGTTACGTCACTGGACTCCCACATGGCCAACGGCGGTTCAAGTCCCGGACCTATGTCTTGAAAATCACCCCAGACACGTGTCCCTGCTTGCCTAAGATCCCAGGAGGACAATGAAGGAGAAGGGGTTGCAGTGGGGCCATCCCCCCAAGGGGTGGTCTCTCACTTTTTCTCTCGGTGTCTCTCTGGCCAGCACATGCATCTAAGACAAAAACCTCTAAAAACACCAAAAAAAACCCTACTTACTTTTAAAGAAATAAGATAAAGGAACCTAGTAAAGTAGCCTGACTCAGGCTTTGAGCGAATAAACACTCCTCAGGCTGGGATGTATTTTAGACGACTGGGTAGGAAACTTCTGGGCTATAGCCTATGACTCAAGCCAAGAAGCCTGACTGGTTTAAAAATCACCATGGCAACTTAGTTAGCATTTCTTTGGAGTCTGCTGGGTGGGGCTGGGTGATACCTAACACCACTGGGTCTCTTTGCTTTGAGCAAGGGCTTTGGTCCCTTAGGAGGTCAGTCACAGACCAGCTTGTGCAGCCCCAGGCCCTGGAGAAGAGCCCAAGCACCTTCCGACTGGCAGCTCAAGCCCCAATCGGGCCTGTGTGCTTTCTTTGGGACAGGAGTTGAAAGGCAGTCTGGGGCATTCCCTGAACTCCATAAAATATGCATATTGTTCTCAGAATGATCTCGCAGGGAGCTGGGACTCAAAGCACTAGTCTTTCTAAAGAAATCTCTTCCCACCTCTTCAGTCTCAGTGCTTTCACAGCCAGGAGTGGGCTTGAGGTGAGGGTCACGTTGCAGGTTTCGGATCCCGCTTCTGCAAGTCCCAGCTACATCCCCCATTCTTTTACTTTGGCGTATGGGAGCACTTTGCTCTCTCCTGAGTCTTGGGGATGTGGCCAAAGCTGAGTAGAAAGGGTTCCATTTATAGAGCCTTGTACACGGAAGATGCTCCGTGGAAGGAGTCGGTTAGAATCTACCGCACTTCAGACAAGAAGGGGCACGTGCCTCTTGGGAAAGTTGGGTGAGGACAGCTCTGAGCAGCAGGAGGCAGCGTCGCAGCCTCAGGAAGCTGAGAGGGTTGACTTGCTCCTTCGCTGCCTTGGCTGAAGCCTGAAGTTGGAGTGAGGGACTTTGGAAGCTCTTAAACTTGCCCCATCCCTTCTGAGTTCTAACCCTCCTACTCATTCCCTGTACCCCATCTGGGGCCTTCTCCAGGGACCTCTCCCAGACCCAGCTTAGAGGGGTTGCTTCTCTCGAAGTAATTTACTCCTTAGAGTAATCCGTTAGATGCATCCTCCAGCCCTGAGCCCAGGCCAGGGAGGCCTCAGTGCTGCCACACCCTGGCCAGACTGAGTAATCACACTTGTCTTCAAAGCCACACAGAAGCTTCTTGCTTCAGTCAAGTGGTAAGAGTCCTCTCTTGCTCTAAGTCCCACGCTAGGTCTCCCCCTCACTGCATCCTCGGTCTAGGTGCAGAATGTTCCCACCTTATCACACCAAGGTCAGCCCTGGACAAATTCACCCAGGACATGCAGTTAGGCTGAGTGCTTGTGATCGCGACGAGGGGTGTCCCAGGCATCTTGAAGGCGTGTGAATTGGCACGAGCTTTCTGGGAAGCAGTTGGGAAATGTGTACAAGAGCAGTCAGTGTGTCTGCCTGTTGATGGAGGAATTCCGTCCCAGCCGTTTCCACTGCAGAAGCAGTTTCTAATGGCATCTGTAATGAGCAGTCGATTTTCACCACGGGGAACTCATCTTTGATGCCGCTTTCTCCGGATTCCATTTGATTTGCTACATTAATAACGTCACGAAACGTCTTCAGTTTCCAGTGATGGGGAAGCATCGGGAGCGTGTGAGCAAAGAGAAGAGCGGCTGCTCCCAAACACATATAGTTCTCCCCAAGACCAGTGTGCTGCTGAGCGCGTAAAAGCATGTGTGGGCTGGGGCCAGCAGGTGGTGTAGTGTAGTGATTAAGACCCTGGGCTCCCATATGGCTGACCATGGTTCAAGTCCTGCACCTGGCAGCTTAAAAATCACTCCAGGTGCATATGTGTGTGCCCAATCCCAAGAGGAGAATGGAAGAGAAGGGATTGTGGCATACCTAACCCCCCGGGGATGATTTCTCACTTTCCCTCTCCTTGTCTCCCTGTCTGTCTCTTGAGAGTGCACACACCCTATGGCCAAAACTTTAAAAGCAAAATAAAAACTTGTGTGGGGAGCTTGTAAAAAGGGAAATTGCAGGACTCCCTTAACTTCCATTTTGATCCAGCAAGTCATAATAGTTTCCATAATGTTTATTTTTTTAAGAATTATTTATTTTATTTTTTTGTTTGTTTATTATTTTTAAAATTTGATGACAGAGAGAGAGCGAGAGAGAGAGAGAGAGCAAGCCAGCCCCCAGGTTTGGGACTTAAACTGTGGTCAGCAATGTGGGAGTTCAGTGCCTTAAACACCATGCCAGGGCAGCCTAGGCTAAGACAGACACTATGGGGTAGGGGTTTCGGGCCCCCAGGAATGTCTTTTTTTTTCTTTTTTCTTTTTTTTTGCTATAGGGTGCGTGCGCTTGCCAGAAAGACAGAGAGAGAGAGACAGAAAGCGAGAAATCACCCCCTCTTGGGGGATGGCCACGCTGCAATCCCTTCTCCTCCATTCTCCTCTTGGGATCTTGGGCACGCACGCACACGTGCCTGGTGTGAGTTTAAGCCACCAGGTCCAGTACTTGAACCACGCTCAACTACATGGTTGTTCAGCGACATAGCCATTGCGCCAACTGCTGGTCCCCAGGAACGTCTGTTTTTAAACAAGCTTTCCCGTAGTTGTAGATGCTCAGAGAGAAGGTCTGATAATCACACGGAAACTGTAATCTACCATTTCAAATTTCCCTAGAACTTATTTTCATGGAATATTGTACATTGCACAGAATTCAAACATTCAAAAAATATATGAAATGTCAGACACACGTTCTTACAGAACTCAGAAGAAGTTAATAATAGTGAAGTTGAGATTCAAATTCATTCTAGGATCAATCTTCCTTTTCTTCTTTTATTCCCAGAGAGATCCTCAGAGGGCCTTGCCACACTGTGACTGCCCACCCCTCGCCCCCACGCACACCTGGGTTTCTAGCCAGCCAGGATCGTGGGTGAGCTGTGTATTCAGGCCCACCTGGGATCTGAACTCTGGGCCTTCCCACTTGGATCCAGCGTCATGTCACCTGCACTAGCCTGGCTGGGCTAGGATCTGGTCCCTGAGCCCCTGCCCCATAGAGACTGTCTTAGCCTAGGCCGCCCTGGAAGCAAAGCCCAGGGTTAGGATGTACTTGGGACGGGGGAGTAGAAAAGGAAAGGAGAGAAGTGCGATCCCGCCACACCTTCTGGGCTCAGAGCTGGTTCAGGGCATGAGAGAAGGAAGCGTTGGCTTTGGGTGAAACAGCACTCATGCCCAGCACCTCTGGTCGGGCGTGCTTTGTGGAAAGGCAGCTCCCCGGCATCTGCCATGGCACCAGGAGCCCCAGGGCAGGAGCCAGAAGCAAGCAGTTCAAGGCCACGAGGACTGTCTGTGGAACTGGCCACAGCACCCCTGCAGATAGACATGCCACCAGGGGATCGTGAGGTGGCATTCAGGAGGCATGCGCTCAGCCAGAGGGTGTCACAAAGTCCGGTAGCCGGAGGAGTTGTGCTGAATTCCCTGCAAAGGTGAAGGGCTTTTGTGTGTGCATATTTAGAAGGGATATAAGAGGGAGGGTGAGGAATTCTTGCTCCAAATTCCTTTTAAAGAGTTTTATGTGAAGGCCGGCTGGTGGTGTGGTGGTTTAGGTGGCCCCCACATGGCCTACCATGGGACCAGCTGACCCGAGAAGCACATCAGGTCCATGTGTGTGTGGGTCTAACGTCCTGGGAAGAGACCAGAGGAGGGAACTGCGTGGCCACCCATGGCCCCTGGGGGTGCTTCCTCACTTTCTCCTTCTCTGTTTGGTGAGCGCACATGCCCTGTAGCAAATTTAAAAAAGAAGTTTTATGCAAAGGCTCACCAGGGTTCTGGAACACATCATGTTTCTGAGCTCGTGGGAGCAGAGGTGTTTTCTGAGATCGACTTTCTTTTTTTTTATTATATCTTTTTTTATTTAAATTTATTTATTTACATTCATTCACTGTACATCATGAAAACATACAAAATGAGAATTTCCATCCAGAGTACACTGTATATTGTCTCAATCAAGCACATCAACATCCATATTATCGTCAACAAATAATTTTCCATTTCTTGTTTCCTATGTGTTTTGCTTTTTTCCCCCCTCATTCTTGATTCCCTATCTCTTACCCTCTGCCATCTCCCACTCTCCTCCCACACTGTCTCTGGTATCTATGTTTGCTTTCTATACTGTTTCCCCCACATTTTATTGAGTCACTAAAGATCTTAATTAATCTAAATGTTTTCATAGCAAGCACAGCTGATATATACATTTCTATGAACACAAGTCCAACTTTAGGCATAAGCCTCAGTGAGTAGAATGAACATCCTATAAAGTAGCACCTAGCTGGGGCTATATATCATACTGCAGTCATCGAATAGGTATTTTTTTTCCTGAAACTTTTTTTTTTCAACTTAATTTACATTCTTTCCCTAAGCATCGTCACAGCATAAAAAATGTGATTTCCCATCCAGAATATACTGCATAGTGGCTTAATCATGCATATTATTATCACAAATTTTCATTTCCAGTTTCTAGAAATTTTTTTTTTACCCCTATTTCTGACCCTCTGTCCTTTCCCATCCTCTTCTCACACTATCTCTGGAGTCTACAATTGTCTTACATTCCTTTCCCACCCACATTGTATTGATAACACAATTTCTTAAATAATCTAACTACTTTCAATAGCAAGTTCACTTGATACTATTAAGAAAACCAGATTTAACTTAAATCAAAGAAATGCTAATGAACTTTGCCTAAAGCTAGGAAACAGGTTAGGATTCTGATCAAATGATAGGTGCATGAACCTATCCATATCTCAAGACAGGACACAAATCCTTACAACCAAATAACAAAGTCTACAAGAAAATCAGCAATATTTTAGTCAAAAGTCATAAAATCATACTTCACCATTTCAGTCTCATGTACTTTATCTTCTGTTGTGGTTCAATTTTCCCGATTAAATTCTGCAATATAATATTCAACTCCAGACTTCTCCCTACGATTAAGTTGGCCACTCTCTTAGTTTTTGAACTCTTATTTCTGTATTTAATTATTTGTGTCTGTATTTAATTTTCCTGATATAGCACTCCCTTGAGAACTTCTTGGAGATCTGGTCTGGTGCTGGTAAATTCTTTCAAGTTTTGTTTATCTGAGAATGTTCTTGCCTTTTCTTCCCACATGAAAGATAGTCTTGGCGGGTACAGTATTCTTGACTGAAATTGCTTTTCTCTTAACACTTTGAATATATTTTCCCATTCTGTCCTCGCTTTCATTGTTTCCGATGAGAGGTCTGCTGTTAGCCTGATGGGATATCCTTTGTAGGTAACTTGATGTTTTTCTCTTGCCAGTCTTAAGTATCTTGTCTTTGTCTGTGGTTTTGGTCAACCTGACTATAATGTGTCTTGGAGAAGATCTTCTTGGGTTGATTCTATATGGGGTCCTTTTTATTTCTTGGAACTGGATCTTTGAGTGCCTCTCTAGGTTTGGAAAATTTTCTTGCAGGATTTCATGGAATAGATTATCAATGCCCTTTGGGGTCTCTTCACCTTCTGGCATGCCAACTATATGGATGTTTGGACGTTTGATGGTATCTAGTATATATATATTATTTTCAAATTTTGGGGCAATTTTCTCAGTCTTTGTGGTGAATTTTTCTAGGCTAGCAATTTTCTCTTCTACATCTGAGATTCTATTTTCTGTATGATCTAGTCTGCTTTTAATACTTTCAGGGAGATTTTGACTTCCTGTATTATAGCCTTCATCTCTAACAGGTCCCTTTGATTCATTTTTAAAGTGTGTAATTCCTCTCTTAGATCTTGCAAGAATTTCCTCACCTCCTGAAACTCTTCAATTTCTTTCTCCTTTCTCTTTAGCAGTTCATTGTCTCTCTTCTCTTCCATCTCTGTTAGCTTCACCATTATGAATGTTTTAAATTGTTTATCAGACATTTCCATGATTTCCTTTGAACTGCTTGTGGATGAAGAGGAGTTATTCTTATCCCTTGGAGGAGAGGTATTTTCTTGCTTTCCCATATTTCTTGTGGTCCTGCAGTGATTTCTAGTCATCTGATGGATGGTGTGTTTCTTCCTAATTCTTTTTTTTTTTTTTTTTTTGGAGACTTTTTTTTTTTTTTTTTTTTTTTGCTATAGGGCACGTGCGCTCGCCAGACAGACAGAGACAGAGAGACAGAAAGCAAGAAATCACCCCCCAGGGGGGATGGCCACGCCACAATCCCTTCTCCTCCATTCTCCTCTCGGGATCTTGGGCACACACGCACATGCGCCCGGCGTGTTTTAAGCCACCGGGTCCAGGATGCGAACCATGGTTGACTACATGGGAGTCCAGCGACATAGCTATTACGCTAACTGCTGGTCCCTTTATTCCTAATTCTTGAAGTTCAATCAGAACATTCAGGAGCAAGCAGAAAGAGATGATTTGGAATCTCTCGGTCGTTCTATTGTGATTGCTTTGTGCAGTAGATTCAGTAGATATTGAAGAATATGTTAACCTTAATAGTATTTGGATGTTTAGCTACAGTGCCCTTAGATCCATCATGCTAGCTTGTTTGCTGGAGGCTGAATTATCAGTAGAAAATCTTCATTTCTCTTGTACCCTGAATTGACTATTTCGCAGGAACCATGAGGGATCTTCTCTAGGCAACTGATTTTTGACAAAGGCCACAGATCAAGGCAAAAATGAATTCATTTTCTTAATCCTGGACAAACACAGATGTTTCTAAAAGTATAGCTTTACAAAGATGACCCTTTCCCCACATTCATCCAAAATGAATTGTTATACTGACATAAACACCTCATCATCATTCCAGTATGTTTTCTTTTAATGAAAATGAAAATTCTAAAATTTATCCAGGAGTGCTAGGCAGGCCAGAGAATGCAGGAGGGGACCAGAGGCTTCACTCACTTTAAGGCATCAAGACACCCCACAAACACAGCTGCCATAGTAACACTCCATCTCCATGGGCACTGGGTCCAGCAGAGCACAGTCAACACAGCGGCAGGTTCTCCCCAGCAACTGCACAGAAGGAACTGAGATCAATTTTCTTGATCCACGAAGCCCAGGTGAGAGAGACATGCATCAGAAACTATGGTTTTTCCTTGTAACTCTTACCAGGAAGTGAAATGCAACACCGTTCTTAAGTTTTCTGAGATTTCTGGTCAGGCTCTGCTCTGGGTCCTCATGCCGTGATCCATCCCCTGCTGGCCCAGATCACAGGCATGCACGCATGCCCAGTGTGTACTGGAGGACTTTTTGTTATTTATTTTTTATTATCTTTTCCGTACGAGGCCCTGATCAAGGCCTTCCTGCTGCAGTCCACCCCCAGTCTCAGCTGGCCCAGCTCACAGGCACCAGGATGCTCACGGAGGACCCAGGACAACCCCCCTCCCCGCCCCTTTCCATGTCACCAATATCGTGCCATCACCTGGCCCCACCGGGGACTTCCAATCTGCAAATTCACAGGTACAATTTTATCTATTGCTGTGTGAACCTCCCCCTCAGGGACCATCCTTTAAACCATCATTTGTCGATCGTAGTGAGGAAATCGTGGACTATAGACACTAAGTGACTTCCAAGTTTGCAAAGCTAAGAGAAGATGAAAGCAGGGCCTTTGAATCCAGGTCCTGACCCCATGCTTAATGCCCTTGTCTCTAGTCTAGTTACTATTTTGGTTAACAAGAGATACTGCATGTGTCTGTTGCAAAGATCACAACTGATGTTTTATACTTGGGCTGGAGGGCACGTTTGCTCGCAGGAGACAGGAAGGGAGAGAGAGAAACCTAGAAAGCACCACCTATAGGGCACGGGGCATCTTAATCCCGGCTCCTCCATTACAAACGCATACATGCCTGCCGTGTTTCTCAAACTGCTGGGTCTGGGACTCACACGTCACTGTTGGCCATGTAAGATCCGGCTGCCTTAGCCACCAGGCCATGGGCTGGCCCTCACGATTGACATTTTAAAAAGCGACAATAAAAACTATACGCTTTGCATAATTTTTACTAATGCAATATTAAATAATGATAAGAAATGTTACAAGAATACTACAGGACATGAAAAAATAGGGGAAAAAATGACTGACAATTCTGGTATCTTTCAGAATGCATGTTATAATCACTGAATGGAAACAAACCTTGGAGCCAGAATGTGACACCAATATAAATCAAAGCAAATGATTGGGTTAGTTTTGTCAATTTTATTGAAAGAATAAAATTACTACTAATAACAATGAAATAAAGTTTTGCAGTGTAAATGTGCTGCAGTTTAACAAAGCCTATTGTTTTGTTGAATTTAATAAAATTAACTAATTCTCTTTAAAAATCAATGGAACTGTATTTCAAAAAGAAATACTATGCAGATTGATGATTTTTGAAGGGCTTATACTGTATTGAGTCTCTGCTATTTTATTAACACTATGTATGGTCAATATTTTAGCTGTAATTGAGACACTTTCTTATTATTTCAGTTTCCTAGAATATTAGAAAAACTCTGCTTTTAAGACTCGAGGAAAGAATCCTACCTTTTAAGGCAGAATGAATTCCTCCAAATTGAAAAATGAAGAAAATGAACTAAATAATACACGGCTATGAAACTCCAAAGACTTGCAGGTGCACAGTGATGTGGAAATGACTCTGGGAAAGCAGCGTTGTGAGACGTTCCTCCCCCACATGCCTCACCCCAAAAAAGAGCAAAAAAATTTAAATTCTATTGAAAGAGAGCTCCACTTATCATTAAGAAAAATCACAAAGGCAAGATGAATTAAATATCCCCTTGAACTTTATAAGCAACTGGCCTACTTTCAATAGCATTTTATCCAGAATAGAGTACGGACTATCAAGCTGGAAACCTCTCTCAACTGGATTTAAGATGCATTCAAACTTGCACCTGCCTAAGAGGGAAAGCAGTGACTTCAGGGTAGAGCAGAGGAGGAGAATAAGTAAAAGGCAGCCAAAATAAAGTCATAGAATATTCTTACGTATCTATATAGACAGTACTGATGTCAGGGGTCTAAGAACTAGAAGGCCAAGGCAGTGAAACAAAACAAGACAAACAAACAAAAAAACACCTGAATGAGAAAATGAGTGAAAAGTGTCTCCAGAGACCACAAAAAGATTTTCTTCCTTTTCAAAACGAGTGGTCATTTCTTCCTGAGATGCTTCTTCATCTTCCCTCTCTTCTTGAAGCCTTTTCATCCTTTCCATTAAGGCCTCTCGCTCACTTAGAGAGTCCACAATCTGGAACCAGGTAAGAGAGCGTTGGGTGTTACTAGTATTAGACTTCGTTACAATAAATGTCTCCATCTCCTAAAGTCCTGACATCACCTTATTATGTATAGTCGCAGGTGCATGGTTACTCATTTCCTAAGGGAGCTTTTTACTAACTTCAAAGAGATTCATATGACAAATTCAAAATTTTCAGAAGTATGTTTTTGTTTTCATTTTGAAAGTTGTAAATGTGTGTGTGCATGTGAGCGCGTGTGTGTATTAAAAATCTACAGTTCTAGCATTTGGTATATGTTGTGTTATAAAGGATGGTGGAAGAGAGCACATTGACTAAAGGAAACAAAGTTGCACGCAGAAAGGACAATGTCCAGTGTTACATAACACCCTAAGGAGACTGTGGCTTACAGCCTAACTACCAATGGCTGAGAGGGTGGGTATGTTAACCCCCCGGCTTACTCACTGTATTTGTATTCACATTCTGAAAACTCACATTGTCACAAGCATTATATGAATAGAAATGACTAATTAAAATAATAGGTTTTTTAAAAATGAGTCAGCCTCAACTGTTCTCCTTTCTGCTCTCACAGGGAATATGTTCCATCGGTCGTCCCAGCACCTCGTGGTGGTGGGACCTCATCAGCCTGGAAGCTGCTGAGCACTGGGTCACTGAATAACTATGATTGCTACGGTGCATCGTTTAGTCTTAATGGCTTATGAAAATCCATTTCCTTTAAAGCATTTTCAAGGCAAATCAGAAGTTCAGGTACCAGTTAAATTTTTACAAAAAATTAGGCAAAAACATTTTAAGTATATAATAATCTGATCTAATTAGAGAATCAGTTCTCTTTAGTTTGTGTGTGTGTTTGTATTTTAGAGAGATTTTTGCTATAGGGTGTGTGTGTTCATTGGAGAGAGTCAGACAGATAGACAGCCAAAAAGTCACCCCCTGCGGGGATGGCCACACTGCAGTCCCGTCGCCTCATTCTCCTCTCGGGATTTTGGGCATGCACTCATATGTGCCCAACCTCAAGCTGTCGGGTCCAGGACTCAAATCATGATCAGTTAGGTGGGACTCCAGTGACATAACCATTACACCATCTCTGGCCCCTCTCTAGATACTTTTTTTCTTTCCTTTTTTTTTTTTTTTTGGAGAGGTTTTTCGCTATAGGGCGCGTGCGCTCGCCAGACAGACAGAGAGACAGAAAGCGAGAAATCACCCCCCAGGGGGGATGGTCACGCCGCAATCCCTTCTCCTCCATTCTCCTCTCAGGATCTTGGGCACGCACGCACACGCGCCCGGTGTGAGTTATAAGCCACCAGGTCCGAGACGCGAACCGCGGTCGACTACGTGGGAGTCCAGCGACATAGCCATTACACTAACTGCTAGTTCCCCTCCTTTTTTTTTTTTTTTTTTTTTTGAGTTTTTTTGCTATAGGGTGCATGCGCTTGCCAGACAGACAGACAGAAAGCGAGAAATCACCCCCTCCAGGGGGGATGGCCACACCGCAATCCCTTCTTCTCTATTCTTCTCTTGGGATCTTGGGCATGTATGCACACGTGCCCAGCGTGAGTTTTAAGCCACCAGGTCCGGGACGTGAACTGCGGTCGACTATGTGAGAATCCAGCGACATAGCCATTATGCTAACTGCTGGTCCCTAGATACTTTTATTTTTTTTTAGAGATTTTCGCTATAGGGCGCATGCGCTCGCCAGACAGAGAGAGACATTAGAGACAGAAAGCGAGAAATCACCCCCCAGGGAGGATGGTCACACCACAATCCCTCTCAGGATTTTGGGCACGCACGCACACGCGCCCAGCGTGAGTTTTAAGCCACCGGGTTCGGGACGCGAACTGCGGTCGACTACATGGGAGTCCAGCGACATAGCCATTACGCTAACTGCTGGTTCCCCTAGGTCCCTGATATTTTTAACATCAGGAAGCTTGAAGAAAAAATGGTAAGAAAAAAATGAGTAAAGAATAGTAACCTCAAAGTTGCCGCCTGTGAGGGACGTGTTTTCTTTTCTTTTTTTTTTTTTTGGAGAGGTTTTTCCTACAAGGCGCGTGCGCTCATCAGAAAGACAGAGAAAGACAGAGAGATAGAAAGCGAGAAATCACCCCCCAGATGGGATGGTTATGCCGCAATCCCATCTCCTCCATTCTCCGCTTGGGATCTTGGACATGCACGCACATGCGCCCGGCGTGAGTTTAAGCCACCGGGTCTGGGACGCGAACTGCGGTCGACTACGTGGGAGTCCAGTGACATAGCCATTACACTAACTGCTGGTCCCAGGGACGCGTTTTCTATGTTGTTGTCATTAGCGAGGTCACAGACGCAGAAGTTGCTGATGGCTCTGAGCCTGAACCCATTGGAGATGTCTGGGTCTCTCTCTGGATTGATGCCACTACCGAAAACGAAGCTTGCCAAGGCGTGATAATGCGCCAGCAGGACCACGGCGTGCACCAGTTCAGGCAGAGACCAATTATTTTCTCCAGTTTTGACAAGTTTCTGAAATGAGAAAGCAAATGGGAGTAAAAACGAAAATCACAGAAGGCAACAAAACAACTTAAAAAAGCATGGGAAAATCTACCAAGTTTCACACACCCACCTATAGTAATAAAACTCTCTTTAAAAGTCTCATATATTGGGAACCAGCAGTTAGCGTAATGGCTATGTCGCTGGACTCCCACGTAGTCGACCGCGGTTCGCATCCCGGACCCGGTGGCTTAGAACTCACGCCAGGAGCGTGTGCGTGCGTGCCCAAGATCCTGAGAGGAGAACGGAGGAGAATGGAGGAGAAGGGATTGCGGTGTGACCATCCCCCCTGGGGGGTGATTTCTAGTCCAGTTCATAGACTGATTTTGAATAGTTCAAGTCAACTTATTCTGATTTAGACTGACAAGCAATTGACACATCTATGGTGTGATTAACTAGTGAAGGACAAATGGCATGCCTTTTACATGTGGTTGATATGTCTACAACATGCTTATTGCTTGCAGAGGATGTGACTGACATGCTAATGGTATAAACCAGTCAGATCTGAACTGAACCAGTATAAACTAGTCTAAAGTGGTTCAAACCAATCAGGATTGCCATATACTGGTCTTAGCCATCTTGAACAAGTCAAAACTGGTCTGAAATGTTTTTCCCAGTCTGAATTGGCTTGAACAGTAAGAGCTGGTCTGAACCAGTGTAAACCTGAATTTGAATCAGTATGAACCGCTTTGAACTAGACATAAACTGATATGAACCGGTTGAAAACCAGTCTGAACTAGTCAACTGGTCTTTACCAGTATTAACAGGTAAGTACCGGTGTAAACTAGTCTGAGCCAGTCAGAACCAGTACAAATGGGTCTGAGCCAGTACAAATGGGTCTGAGCCAGACTGAACCAGTTAAAACCATTCTGAACTGTTCTAAATGTGTTTGAACTGGTCAGGGTAGACACATGCAAAAACGACACGAATATGCATGTCAATCACATGTCAAAAACATGAAAACATCATTCCAATCGCACACGTGTCAATCACAGGCCAATAACATGTCAAGAACGACATGAAAACCATGCCAATCACACACGTGTCAACCACATGTCAATCACATGTCAAAACCGACACGAAAGCTTAAAGCCAATTACACACATGTCAATCTCATGTCAAAACGACATGGAAACATGCCAGTCACACACGTGTCGATCACATGTCAACCGCATGTCAAAAACGACGTGGAAACTACATGCCATTCACACATGTCAACCGCAAGTCAAAAACGACATGAAAACTTCATGCCACTCACACACATTGATCACATGTCAATCACATGTCAAAAACGACATGAAAACTTCATGCCACTCACACACGTGTCAATCTCATGTCAATCACATGTCAAAAACGACATGAAAACTTCATGCCAAACACACACGTCGATCACGTCAAAAATGACATGAAAACTACATGCCACTCACACAAGTGCCGATCGCATGTCAACCTCATGTCAAAAACATGAAAACTTCATGCCACTCACACACGTGTCAACCGCATGTCAAAGACGACATGAAAACTTCATGCCAATCACACACATGCCGATCGCATGTCAGTCACATCTTAATCACATGTCAAAAAAGACATGATTCATGCCAAATACACACGTCAATCTCCTGTCAGTCACATGTCAAAAACGACATGAAAACTACATGCCACTCACGCATGTCAAAAACGACGTGAAAACTTCATGCCAATCACACGTGTCAAACACATGTTGATCGCATGACAATCACATGTCAAAAACGGCACGAAAACTTCATGCCAATCACACCCATGTCGATCGCATGTCAAAAACGACATGAAAACGTCATGTCAATCACACATGTGCCAATCGCATGTTAATCACATGTAAAAGACATGAAAGCATCATGCCAACTGCACACATGTCAATCACATGTCAGTCGCATGTCAAAACGACATGAAAACGACACACCACTCACACACATGTCAAAAGCGACATGAAAAGTTCATGCCAATCACACACGTGCCAAACACATGTCGATTACATGACAATCACATGTGAAAACATGAAAACTACATGCAGTTACACAAGTGTCAGTCACATGTCAGAAACTACATAAAAACTACATGTCAATCACACACGTCGATTGTAAGTCGCATGTCAAACACATGAAAACCATGCCAATTACACTCATGTCTATCACATGATGAGTGCATGTCAAAAACATTAAATCTTCATGCCAATCACACACACGTCAATCACATTCAGAAACATGAAATCTTCATGAAAAATAACACATTCCATCACGTCAATCATATGTAGAGCACATGTGAGACAGTAAGGCTACATGCCAATTACACGTGTCACTCACATGTCAATCACATGTCGGTTGCCTGTCAAAACTACTTGAAAACTACATGCATGTCAATCATGTCAAAAGCGACATGGAAATAACATGCATGTAGATCATTTATCAAAACATGAAAATTATATGCATGTCAATCACATGTCAAAACCTGAAACTAGGGGACCAGCAGTTAGCGTAAGGGTATGTCGCTGGACTCCCACGTAGTCGACCGTGGTTCACGTCCCGGACCCAGTGGCTTAAAACGCCGGACATGTGTGCATGTGTGCCCAAGATCCCAAGAGGAGATGGAGGAGAAGGGATTGCGGTGTGGCCATCCCCCCTGGAGGGTGATTTCTCGCTTTCTGTCTCTCTGTCTCTGGCGAGCACACGCACCCTATGGCAAAAATAACTCTCAAAATTATCAAAAAAACCCCCATGAAACTACATGCCACTCACACATCAATCGTATGTCAAAGACAAAAATTACATGCCAGTTATACGTATCAATCGCGACAAAAATTATGTATGTGGTGACGTGGCGGTCAAGGCACTGGACTCCCACACGCATAGCTAATATTAAAATTTTTTTAAAACAATCTATGGTAAAAATATTTTTTTTTAATTGTAAGCTATAGAAAAAAGTTACTTAACCTCTTGTTTTGGGCAAAATGTTAGGTAATGGTCATATATATCATTAGGATATTCAGGCTGAATTAAAGTAGTGAAGGTCTGTACATAAAGAAAACACAAGTTCAAATCCATGCTGCGCCAAATCAGCAGGCCAACTCTTGGGCAAAACTCTTTAAGACCTGATTTCTTCACCTTTAAAATGAAGAGATCAGTTTTTTACAGAGTTATTGTGAGGATTAAGAGAGTAATTTTATGTATGTGTGTATATATATGTGTGTGTTCATGTATCTATATGTGTGTATAAAGACAAAACACACACATACACATGGCGTTTTATTTTTTCTCAAAACGGTGGAGTTGGATGGGTGGGCTTTGGCCGAGTTCGGTCTGATGGACCTCATCCTTCCTCTCCCCTGGACCTTGCATGTGACTGAACAAGACCTACTTTAATCTGCCAAGCGTTGGTCTCTGCTGGTCTGCCATTAAGCTCGGCATAGCTGCACAAAGGAAGAGTTCTTTTCTTCATTAAAAATTCCTATGTCCCTGATGAGCTAAGAGAAATAAAAAGGTTGGGACTGTCCTTGAGAGAGCGTGCAGAGGAGACTTCACACATCCCTTACAGCTTTCCAAAGCCTACTGTGCGTTGTGACTTGGCAATCGATTGCTTCATGTTGCACACGTGTCTTCCCTTCCCCATTCATTCTCCTCGCTGCCTTATTTCCATCATGACACTTCTCCAGCCTTGTTCAGTTATCCAATCTAATTCGTGACTGTGCTGTATATCCCACATACAGTGCGCAGTTCCTCTAATTCCCAACCGTCTGTAAGTTTATTTCTTCCAAGGGAGAGAGAGACACACAGACACACACGCACACACACCTGGGTGCCCATACCATGATCCATCTGCAGCTGGCCCCGATCACAGGCATGCACGCATGCCCAGTGTGCCCAGTGTGCCCAGGAGGCCCTGGGACACGACCTGGGACCTTACACATGGATCTGGGACCTTGCAGAGCTCTGCATTACTGCTATGCAACCAGCTGCCCCTCAACTGTCTCAAATGCTTCTCCCCTCAGACTGTAGAGAGGAAATCAAGGTTTGTAGACACTAAATGACTTCCAAGTTAGCAAATGTAATAGAATGTTAACAAGAGGTCATAATAAATTTGTTGCAAATATAACCAGATGTTTGTCATCTTGCTACAGGGTATGTGCTCACTGGGGGGAGAGAGAAAGGGGGAGAGGGGAAAATGTAGAAAGCAACCCTATAGGCCACGGTCACATTGCAATCCTTTCTCCATGACGAATGCACACATACCTGGCATGTTTCTCAAGCTGCTGGGTCTAAGACTTGAACCTCATGATTGGTCACGTAGGATCCAGATGCCTTAACCACCAGGTCATAGGCTGACACGACTGACATTTTAAAAAGTGACAATGAAAACTATACGCTTTGCATAATTTTCACTAATGCCATATTAAATAACTATAATAAATGTCAGAAGAAACCTGCAAGACATGAAAAAATTAAAAATAACAAGTCCGACAATTCTGGTTGTTTCAGAATGCATGCCTCGGTAACTGAACAGAAATGAACCTAGGCAAGAATGCGACTTCAGTATAAATAAAAGCAAATGATCAGGTTTAGTTTTGCCAATTTTATTGAACCAATAAAAGTCCTACTAATAACAATGAAATAAATTTCTGCAAGTATAAATGTGATACAGTTTAACAAAACCCATTGTTCTGTACCTATAAATAGATTTTCAAAATGTCATAAAAAGTGCAGTTATGAATTGTTGTTAACATGTTAATACACAGTTCCTTTATTTCGAATGTGTTTGTCTTGACTCACTAACAGTTCCTTCTGCATCTGTTCAAATAATATTACCCATCCCTCAAAAAGAAAAAAAAGACCACACACACACACACACACACACACACACACACACACAAAGGCATTAAAGCACTAGAATATTACACATAAACTGAGCCATTCAGGTCAGCTTTAGTCAGAATTGTAAAATTAGCAACATAAGAAAAAGAAAACCTAGTTATACATACAAAAAGCTTCCATGGGCTCTATCATCTCCTTATCTGCTGCATCATGTTACGAGCTGAAAAGGCTTATGTGGTTAACTACCTTAGACTGTATCTACAGCAGGGTCTGGTTTGCCAGAACAAGTTTAAAGTGGCTGTTTATTAAGTTTGCTATTTTCAGAATTGAAACTATTAATATAAGACTGCCGTTTGACACTGAAACCTGTGTGAATCCTAAATTGCATCAAGGATCTATTTGAGAAAAGCTTATTCTAATTTAAAACCTTACAGAGTAAGAGACAGATCTATCTATCTATAGGTAGGTAGCTAGCTAGATAGATCGGTCTTAAAGATCACGTCATCTGCCTTACATTAGTCCAAAGTCACGTGCTTTGTAAAAACAAAAACCAAAAAAATACAGTAACAAAGCACAGGACCACAAAGGCAAAACATCACAGCTTCTGATTACATTGAATGAAAAGTACCAAGGAACGCGAAAGATAAATTCTGTATTAATACTGATGAATGAAGGAACTATAATAGACGTTTCACAGCATGCTACATATATCGCTCACAACGTAAGGATAACATGATGTCTAAAATTGAAAGTCAAGAAGTTGGCAATCTGATTTCATGTGCAATTCAGCTACAGAGTCTTAATATATACATTCATTTTGTAGCTGCCCTGCAAAAATCAGGATTTTAAAAAAAGTTTTCAAGTTCAAATCCTCTTTCGTAAGTTAAAGGATACATCCAGTTCTTCCATGACCAGGAAAGTTACTTGCAGGTTTGAAGGAGCTAATCCAAGGAGCAGGCTGTGTTCTAAGCTGACCTGACAGGGTTTTGGTTTTTGTTTCTGATTTTTTAAACCTTGCTTCGACCATGCATGTGGAAGTGCCTGTTCTGTGAGCATCGAGAAGATGCCAAACCGGCTCGTGGTTTGCTTCCTATCTAATCTTGAGTTGAAAGAGTAAATGGAAAGAGAAAGAAGGAAGGGGAGAATACTCTCTCCAGAGGAGACATATGAATGCAAAGAAAGTATCTGCACTACCTGTCGAGTTTGAGTCACTTTCCTTGGCAAACAAGGGTACCATTGAACTTAACTTTTATTTTAGAGAACCAGCAAAATTCGGCAAGGAGGAAAATAGTCTCTCCACATTACAAAGGAAACTTCTGGGCTACCCAGCTGATACATTTCATTTATCCTACCTTTTGATCCTTCCTTATCAGGCTTGGGAAAGCCACATCAAAAAGTATGAAGACTGATTAATTTAAGAAAGAGTTGTATAATTAGTTTTATTCCCTAAATATCATAACGTATACACTTAACTAATTAGGATTTGGGAACAATATTTTAATACTAAAGACCAGAGTCTCTCTTCTTCTTTGATATTCTTTCTATAGAAATTATACATTCATTTGTAAGAGGGGTGCAAGAAAATAGACTGCTTTAGCAAAATTTACATACCAAAAATTATACTTATCATATTTAGACTTACTAATGTTTGATGTTGTCCTAGGAACTAGAAAATAGGGTGTTTGTTCTAAAGGCTATTTTATGGTATGCCCTGCATTGTTTTGAAAATTTCTACAAGATTCTAAAGAATTAGATATTCATGCTCTTGTCCCCCTATATTTTTTCCCAAGTCTCTCTTTTCTGGTGGTGCAGCCATAATTAGGTTAAAGCTAGAATGAACACTTCATGACAAATGATTTTTAAAAAAAGTTTCTCCAGTCTCTAATAAGTCTCATTTCTTAACTAGGCCATCGACTTACTCTTGGGTCCTTAAGAGCATTTATCAGATACTGCTGACAGGTTGGATTGTTCATGGATGAGATGGAAAACATCTAAACACCACCAGAGATGATAATCTATGCTCTCAAACAAGGTGGCTCATCTTGAACCACGTAAGTACGTCCCATGTTAGACGTGACGCAGTTTTACATCTGTGACTGCCAGGAAGCGCACGCTGGCTGGAAGAGGGAGGGCCCATCATACCTTCCCTCCGTGTGTTTCCCCTCCTTAACGCTAGTGTCGGGACATACCTGAAGTGTAACTAAGGGAATAAAGACTACAAAGTCAATCCATTCCCTTTTCATCCCATAGGAGGTTTTGCCCCCTAAAAGAACAAGGTAGGAGTGGGGGTTAGAGGTTTAGTCTAGCACAGGAAAACCTGGTCAAACCCTATGTACCCAATTTTGTGGTATCTTATCAGTATTATCTGCAACCCAGCCAGAGAAATCTGAAACACTTTGTCATTCATCTGTCTGTAAGAACATGTTTCGAGACCCCAATGATACCAGTAAATCATAGGTCTGAAACACCACCCCATTTGTAAGCCAGCAACTTCCTGTTTCACTAAAGGGTTACAGGTCAATCTGGATTGCTGGAGAGTTTTAACTTTACATTCAAATAACTTGGACTAACACCAGTATTTTTTAACATACTATAGACCTGACTCAGGATGGCAATCAATCACTTTAAAATCTTGCTAAATGCTAAATTCTGCATGGTAGAAATAGTTCAATTTCTGTATCATGTATAAATATAAAGATTCCTACTTTGATAGAAGGCAAAAATCTTTTATGATTTATTTAAAATATGGAAATAGTATTACTGAACAGAGAGTGGATCCATGAAAAGGTTGGATACTCTGAATTTATAGGCTCTTTGGGGATGAGGTAGAGGAGAGCGAGATCTTTTGGCAGCTGGGAGAAGGTAGAGAATGGGGCAGACGAGATCACACCCAGTGCCGTTTAACACCTGGCAGGGTGTCAGGGGCGAGGGTGGAGTGTAGCTGAATGGTGGGGGGACTGAGAGGGAGTGGGGACAATGCCATATTCTTAACAGATGGAGAAGAAGTAACTCAGAGAAGGACATGCTGGTGACAATCAGCAGGTGGCTGGTGATGTTTGGTTTGGGTTGTGAAAGGCATTCAGACCAAGGTGGCTGAGGGGAGGAGAGTGAGCATGTAGAGGTTGAGGCACTTGGAGGAAGAGAGCAGGCAGGAAAGGATGGGCTGGGTGCAGGAGCAGCTCCCACATGGGAGCCTCTCCTTTATTACGTACCGTGCTGAGGGCGGCCATGCTCTCAGCGGTAGGTTCCATGCGGCCACTGAACACTTTGCCTTCCTCACAGGGCTCTGCCTTGACACACACCTCTAGCTCTGCGGTCCACTTTGCCCCGGCTGTTTTGCTCTAGGTCTCACCTGAGCAGACACTGCTAACCAAGCCAAGGGAGCGCTCCGATCGGCTCCACAGACAGTGGGCATCTAAGTTCTGTTGACTGAGATAAATACATTCATGTTACAGTACTGCTTTGAGGAAAGACTGCTTAGATTGGATTCTCAGTCTCCAGAGGGATGGGACAGGGAAACAGTTAATGATGGCGGCCACCTAGAATAGGTTCTAATTATACAAATTTGGTAACTTTACAACTGGATCTGAACGGAAAAGCCACACCTTTCGGTTTGTTGTTGAACTGTACTACTTTGAAAATTTCAGGAACTGTTTACATGGCATTATTGTTGCATACCTTTTACTCCATGCCAGATTCTCTTTGCATTAAAAAATAAATAAAGGTCCCATTAGATAACGAGAAGAGTTTAGGGTCTTGTTCTCCAGAGAAATGATTTAGAACTGTCTTTAAAATATGACATAAAACAAAACTTCATTTTGCCATCACAGTGCACATTGTTTTTATAACATGCACTGAAACTTATTTTTCCCTGACAAATTGTTTTTAGAACTGAAAAGAATCCCATCATCATATATGCATGCACTTTCCACTAAGAGCAGATAACTAGTTTAAGTGCGGATCTTTAATTGTTTGCTCACAATTTTATTTTGCTGTAGCATAAAAATCTAAGACTTTGAATTTAAAAAAAAACTTTAAAAGGAAAAAGTTGCTCTGGAATAATATTAGCTAGCTTTTAGAAGCATTTAAAAATCTTCAGGAAACATTACAACACAATTGCATTAGGGGCTCTCATTCAACTTTTATAGCATATGGATATAAAATCTATATTGAATTTTGTTCTAAAAACAGCCCTGCGTTACTCTATTATTTGGGTTTAAAACCATTAAGACCAAGGCCATTCCCCAGATCCCACATTAGTTATCTTTTATTTAAAAAGCACCCCACCAAATGGAACAAATCCTTGAGACCAAGACAATGCATTTAGTTCAAAAAGGTCAAGAAAATAATGACTAGTCCTATCTCAAAACCTCTTTCCCCCTAACAACCACCAGTCCACCTGAGGAAAACTGGTCTGAGGATCCAAAGAGGCACCTGCCCCGCCAGCCTCCCCCAGCCCCCGTCACGTGGTTAACGGACAGACTGACCTCCGAATGGGAGAGGTTTTCGATACTTCCCAAGGTAATCTGAGGAATTAGGAACTACAACTGAAGCTGGGAACTTGAAGTTCCAAAGTAAACAGACGTTCTTCAAGCATATACATCAGTGGATGATTAGATGAATTTTAACATCCAAGGAATTACGGGATTCACATTCACATGTGCTTTTTCTTTTTTCCCACATACGCTTGCATATTGAAGTTTGGCACGGTGTGAGCGCACGCTGTAGTGTTCATTAGCATATCTACCTTCTAATCACATCAGCATACCAATGGAACCACGCTTCTCTTTTTAAAAATATCACATTTTAATATAAAAGGCTATACTATAAATTACTACATAGTAAATCCAATACTCTGGAAAAAAAAAAAAAACACCACCCTGGAACACCGCATCGGAATTTCAAGTTTGCACTGGATGAAGACAGTTAACGCAAACTTATCGTCAAATGTAGCCACCACCTCGAGTGCCGTGCAGGTGCCTCTCAGGTGCCTCAGCACCTTCAGAAGTCAGTTGTTCTAGGCTGGTTCACTGAGGTTCATAACTGTATTGTTTTGTTTTTTTTTTGTTTGTTTGTTTATGGTTCCAAGTCAATTTATGTTCCTGATTACTGATGAGATAGATCAATGCTGAGCTAAAAAGAAACTTTGCTAGGAAGAGGTTTATTAAAGGCACTAATATTTCCGTAACCCAAACTCCAACTACTTTACATTTTTTTTTTGGTGGGGGAGGGAATAAACAAACAAAAAAAAAAAAAAAAAAAGGAAAAAAACCCCAAAAAACTAAGTGGCCATTCTTATTCCTTAAACCTTGTTTCCCCTTTTGGTCTGAGGCTCATGTGGTGTTCTGTGAGAATTTCTCCTCCTTTTCAATACATAAAAATCATTTTTCATCTTGTAATACAGTTCACCTGCACGAAAATAATTGGGCTACTAACTGAAAGAATTCTAGTTAAAAAAAAAAAGAAAATCCTTAACTTGAAAGTTCTAAATTTAGGGAAGTCAAATGGACATTTACGTTGCCATCTGTGTTTTGCCAATCTCCTAAATACTTTCTTTGTAGTTAATATATTTCTATATTACACGATATTGAATAAAATCAACATATGGTACATGCAATAAACAAAAGAGATCTGGCATGAGTTCTCTGAATAATCTCTTTAAATAAAACACCCTGTCTTCAAAAATATTCGTAAATTTTTCCTCATATGGAAGATTTCAAACATGATCTGGAATCCAAAAATGCAGAACTATCTTATGTTAATAGGCTTACAGTTATCTTTGTTTTCTTATCTGGAACAAAAATCTAAAGGAAAGGGACCTAAGGTATTGTACCAGAAAAGGATAATAAACAAAAGAGGATTTAATAAAATACACTAGTCTGTGATTCTCTCATGAGAGAAAAAAAACTAAGTCCTATATAACAAGCATGGAAGTCTAAGATGATATCTTTGTGGAAACTATAACGGAAAGATTTAACTATATTATTATTATAAAAAAATGGATATGTTTTTAAAAAGTAGCATGTATGTGTAAAATTTAAATCACCCTTAATTAACCAAAAAGTGTGTAAGCAGTGCAGTTGTGTCCTACTGGATAGGTGTAAGCATCTCTTTAGGCACTTCACTGGTTCATGAACACAATACAAATTAAAGCAATAAACACAGAAGTTTGTGCTCTCTGAAGATAGTCTAATCAAGCAGCAAAAACCCAATGCAAAAATGTGACTTTTTGGCCACTGATTCCTCCCCTATGACTTGATAGCTTTTCTTTCTTTTTTTTTTTTTTTTAACCAGTTGTCCAAAGAGATTTTTTTCTGGGGAAAGGAGTGCTTTGGCATTACGAAAAGAACATTGTTCAACCCCAGCAAGGTAAAACAAAAAAGCCACGTGCAATAAAGAAATTTGAACAAAATTTCCTTATGGCTCTGTTTAAAAAGGACACTTCTGCCAGTGAACATTATAGGGAAAAGCTTAGTTGAGAATTTTTTTTTTTTAATATATATTGCACTCTTTTTGTGTTGTTCAATCACATTAATGCATAGAAACACAATTTTTACTTCTGAATAATAAACTGTCTAACCTAATATAAGAAGAAAAATCATGGCAAATAATTTCTAAAAGCCTACCAGGAACAAAAAATATATAGGCATATTAATCTTCCTTTGCTTACAGCAAGATAGGAAAAAAAAAAACAAAACTATGGATAGGAAAAATGTGCAAAGAAAATTTTTGGTCAGTCTCGTGTGGATACAGGCTGATATACATCGACTGTAACGAACCGCAGGCAGCACGAGCACTGTTGATTTAAGATGACTGAGGATGACTGTCAGTGACAGACAGGATTGTGCATAATTCTACCTTTAATATGTACACCTGACACGGAAAACCGGAACTTCTGTTTTAGAAGAGGAAGAAAATAGCTGAATTTGGCATTTCAGTAGCATGCTATAGATTCATCATGAATAATTTCACATTACGTTATGGACAATGGCTGTATCACATTTCACGTTATCCCCAATAGCAGTAAAAAAAAAAAAAAAATCGAACAAACAAATAAACAAACAAAAATAAAACAGTGCCTGACAAATTATCTCCTGGAGACACAAACAGGTGCCCAGTGAGCAGCTTGGTTCCACAGCGCGTGCCCTCCCTCCACCAGATCTAGGACACAACATGACACTTTCAGAATGGCTGCGGGAGGTCATTCTTTGCTGAATTCCAATAGCTGAGAACAACGGCTTGAGCCGACTGTAGGAGCTTTTCCTTACTTAAAATAAAAGGGAAAGGAAAAACGGCATGTACACACAACCCCCAAAGCGCTGAAGTTAAGCATTAACAAACTGGGTTCATGATTGATGATCAGTATCCAAAAATCCAACTATGAACAATGCCAGGTAGTGCTCCTCAGTATTCTTGTTGCAATTGTTAGTAATGTTAAGCATCAAGAAAAATAAAACACATCATTGCACTTTACAGCCGCAATAAACAAAAAACAAAAAACAATAAAAAAAAAAACGGCTATACTTTGACACTAGAGAATTGAATAATTTCTGATGCTATATCACAAACAGCTTCGGATGAATATCTTATGTGAAAAGGTCTTTACACACGTAAGGCATCTTCCCCGGGCGGTGCTTCAGGTCAAATGCCGAGTTATGGCACGAAGAGCATAAAGGAGTTCAGCTTGCATCCGTGCTTCCATTAACAGGAGGTTTACGTGGACCTAGATATGAAGATATGAACATGGTATCAGTTTAGTAACCATGGTATCAGTTTAGTAACCATTATAAACATCTCAAAATTCCTTACATTTTTTTCATATGCTAGACATTCCCTAAAGTTTTTATGTATATATAGACGTGTACTTATGTACATACATGGCGTAACTCTCGAATCTGCGTCTGCGGAACTGTCTCTGCGTGCGGTAAAAATGACCCTATAAAGTCCAAAGAATTCTAATAATTTGTTAGAATATGTTGTATAAAGTCAACAATGTTTTGGGTTATAAAGTACAAATAACTTTGGGGGGGGGGGTGTTTTGCCATAGGGTACATGCACTCACCAGAGAGAGACAGAGGGAGGGAAAGTGAGAAATTGACCCCTGGAGGGATGGCCACATTCCATTCTTTCTCTTCCTTTTCTCCTCTTGGGATTTTGGGAACGTATACAACACGTGCCAGGTGTGATTTTTTTCAAGCCACCAGTCCAGGGTTTGAACTGTAGTCGGTCAAGTGGGAATCCAGTGTCTTAACCACCATGCTTCCTGCTGGACCCATTTTCTTTTTAAACTTTGCCAGAGGGCATGTATGCTCATTGGAGAGGGGTAGAGGGGAGGGGATGGCAAGGAAGTACTGTCTATGGGGAAAGGTCAAACACAATAAATACCTTTTCCTCCATCTTTCCCTTCTTTCAGGATCTTGCAGATGCACGCACAGGTGTCTGGTGTGCAAGCCACCAGGTCTAGGACTTGAACTGCATAGTAGGCCCCATGGAATCCAGTTGCCTCAACTTACCAGGCTGGCTTATCAAACTAATTTTTAAGATTTACTATTTTCCTACAAATTATACTTTGTTCCAGTTGTAAAATTTTACATGGTTAAACATAAGTCCTACAGGGCAGCAGTTGGCATAATGGCTATGTTGCTGGACTCCGTAGTCAACCGTGGTTCGAGTCCCTGACCAAGTGGATTAAACTCACGCGTGCGTGCCCAAGATCCCAAGAGGAGAATGGAGGAGAAGGGACTGCGGTATGGCCATCCCCTTGGGGGGTGATTTCTCACTTTCTGTTTCTCTGTCTCTTTCTGTCTTTCTAGCAAGTGCACGTGCCCTACAGCAAAAAACTCTCAAAAAAAAAAAAAAAACTCTATATTGCTTATAATTTATGTTTATTCCTTGAAAACTTTCAAATATTTTTCTGCTATTTTACTTTAAAAATATGAGGCTTAAAGCAGTTTCATATTACTGTCTGATAACTCATTAGATATGCTTAGCTTCCCTGGAGTATTTGAAAAAAAATTATGAACAGTGGCTGTTTTTTTTTTTTTTTGGAAATAATTCTCAGCTGATAGGTTAAAGTAAATACCTATGAGTTCAAACCACATTACAAAGAAATGCTATATTTAAATTATTTTGATATCTTTCTACAGACTGGATATATGGTTGGATATATTTTCTTTCTGAGAACTTCTAGAGGGTCAGCAGGTGACGTGGTGGTTAAGGCACTAGATCCTGTATGACCAACTCTGCGGTTCAAGTCCCTGACCCAGTGGCTTGAAAAACATGCCAGGCATATGTGTGTGCATGTCCAAAATACTGAGAGGAGAATGGAGAAGTGACTATGGTGTGGCCACCCCTTTGGGGGGGGGGGGGTATTATTTCTCACGTTCTCTCTGTCTCTGGAGAGTGCATACACCCTATGAAAAAAAATCTAAAAAAAGAAAAGAAAAAAGAAAGTAACTTGTAGAAACAATGTAGGGAAAAAAAAAAAAAAAGAAAATCTAGGGCAAACACAGAAATGGGGCACAAAGATCTATCAGGGAAAAATGCTGGAGATAAAATGGATATACCTGACGTGTGACTCTAAGACTTCAAAAACGTCTGTTTGGTTCTGAGGTCAGAACATTCTCCACCAGGTCACGCAGTGAGTGAGTGTTAGGACCCTAAAATAAATTTTCTTGACTTCCAAACTTAGAAACCGCAGTATAAAGGAGATTCTTGGCTTTAATGGATAAAAGATCTAGGACTTAAGGCCAGTTATACTATGGTGCTGGTAAAGACACCAGGTTTTAACATAAATAATGATTCCTACACATTTCATCCAAAGAAATATATGTATATGTTTCAAAGGTTGATGTAAACTTTTACTTTATGTACTATGCTGGACAAAGCACACAATTAAAATGCAGTTGAAATTTAATAAACTTGAGTTTTAACAACACTAAAGATATATATCTGGTTGATGCCACTTCATTTCCTCGGCACTAACTTATTAATACTTTAATGTATTATTTTTCATAATCATTACTTCCCTCTTCCCTGTTTTATTTGCCAAAGGTGCATGTGTGAGAGAGAGAGAGAGAGGTGGGGGTGGGTGGACTAAGGAGAGAGAGAAAGCACCTCTCACAGGGAACAGCCATTCTCCCTCTCTCTGCAGTCCCTTCTCCCTTTCTCCATCCTGTCGAGATTTCGGGCGTGCACGCACATGTACCCGGTGTGCCTCTGAGGTAATCAAGACCAGGATTTGAACCATGGTCAGCTACATGGGATCTGGCTTCCCTTAACCCAGACTACAGAGCCAGCCCAATCACTACTTCTTATACTAAACCTCAGTCTATGGTTTCATGCTTACTCACCAAACACTTACCTTTTCTGAGTGTTTGAACTGTCGCCAGTAACTATCGTACATGCGCTTTGTAGTCCTCTCAGGGTAGCAGGTCACTGTCTTAATGTAAACCTTCAGGCTTCGTTCAAGTAACTGATTAACTTCTCCATAATCGTAGTCATCATACCTAGGAGCAACAGAACAACAGTTTTCTAATGATGAAAGAAAAATTTATATTTCTAAAGTTATACCAAGAGACATTTATTGTCTAGTAACGTAATACAACAGCTCATCGGTTTACGTAAGAAATATATATCGAGTGCCTGTTACGTGTTGTGCACCTTTCTAGACACCGAGGATACCCCAGTGAACAAAAGAGACAAAAATCCCAGATCTTATGGAGATTAAATTCTACTGGAGAAAAAAATTTAAAAGTTAAACATATATGGGACTGTAGTCTAAGAGACGAACTATGCTTTTATTTACTTATTAGTTTTTGCTACAGAGCGCATATGCTTGCCAGAGAGAGACAGAAAGGGAAAGTGAAAAATTGTCCCCTGAGGGGATGGCCGTGGCACAATCCCTTCGTCTCTGGTCTCCTCATTGGATTTGGGGCATGCATGCAAATGCACTCAGTGTGATTTTCAAGCCAGGTCCTGGACTTGAACTGTGGAGTCAGCCATGTGGGATCCAGCTTCCTTAACCTGGGGCCAGCCTGCCACCTGCTGGCCCCAGAACTGTGCTTTTAAATAGGGTGAACAGGAGAGCTCCTCTACAAGGCAAACACCAGAAGGTGGGGAAGGAGCAAAGGCCGTAGACAGAAGTCAAACGTTTCTGGGAAGAGGGAGGGATCAGTGTGTTGGAGTATTCAATGCAGCTCAATGGTCAGTAAGATGGTAACTGGGAACTGGCCACTGAAATAGTTGCGTGAAGATCACTGGCAAGCTCAATTTTTTTGGTGGAAATGGTAAATGCTTGATACTGTTAAGTGCCTCGAGAGACAGTGGGAGATGACAAAGTGGTGACAGTAATTATACAAAATGTTTTCAAAGAGTTGTGCATGGGAGCAGAAAAATGAAGCAGTAGTCAGAGGGAAATTAGAAGGAAGATGAAAATTTCTTTAAAGGTGAGATAAGTAACAGCATGCTTCTATGCTAATGGAAAAGATCCAATAAAGAGAACAAAACTGATCATGCAGGAGAGAGAAGGGAGAATTGATGGAACAGAGATCTTTAGAAATAAGAGTAGATAGATTTTGTGTAAGTATACAGGAGCAGGGTCAGTGATAACAGAAGAGACCACAGAGTAAATGGCACAGATGCAGAGGTGGGTAGATGTGGTATTTGGAACTTGTGGATTTTCTCTGATGTATTTTGTTACTTTTTAACTCAAATGTAATGTTTAGTTAAAATATATACCTTACATGATTTTCTAAACTTTTATTTAGCAGCATCTAAAAGATGCAAAGGGGTGGTCTTCCAAAAGTTCACAGGAAATGTGTATTATGCAAAACTACACATGGATTGCAATGTTTTACATCAAAATAAACTTGACTCGAATTCCATTGTTTTCCCACAAACATTTTGAGGTTCTCTAATAAATTATTACAACATTTGCTACTCATTGTCTTACATATTTATTATATTTAAATTAAATTCTATTAGTGTTTATTTTTCTTAGGTGGTGTCTTAAAATCTGATGATTCTTTGATAGCTTATTGTCTAGAATGGCCGATGAGCAAATAGCACAGTACATGCCATCAAAATAGTATTTTTGAGATATAATAATGTTGATTAGTTGATTTATCAGGAAATTTTGGGATTTTTTTTATTTAAAATTATAGAAAATATTTTGCTAAACAGACTGAATTCTAATCCATTCTGGAAAGTCCTTCCAAAATACAAACAATCTTCAGAAAGTTCATGAAAAATTCATATTCTGAAAAAATGATGTATGGATGTCCAAACTGTTTTTGCACCAAAATAAACCTGTACTCTGATTCCATTTTTCCATGAAATTTTCAAGTCCCTTATAAAATCAAGTGGAATGTATTCATAATTGGAAACTTTTTTTTCTGCAAATCTATTTTCATAAAAGCCCTCAACCCTCAATCAAAAAAAAAAAAAAAACTTCTCCAAAAAGAGCTTTCTTGATTAGACTATTCATTTTCATTCATCCATTTACTTACTGTCCTCTCGATGCTAATTTTCTAAACTTAGAGGCCATCATTTCATATTGACTGATATTTCTTTTTTGGTTTTCTTATGTGAGCTCATAAGGTAAACTTCATGAAGGCAGAATCTATTCTAGTTTTTTTATACTCTAATTACAATTCCTTTAAATAAAAAAAAAAAAAAACAACAAAAACTAAAATTCCTATCCCCAGTAGTTACTGATGCTTTTTCCTCTCCTTGGTAAATTCTTACTACTGTATTTAAAGGTACATCAATATTAAGATTCACAACACTTAAAGGAAATTGCTGCTTCTCTATGAAATCAAATTAGCTTTTTTTCCTGGAGAGGCTTTTGCTATAGGGTGCGTGCGCTTGCCAGACAGACAGAGAGAGACAGAGAGACAGAAAGCGAGAAATCACCCCCCGGGGGGGATGGCCATGCCGCAATCCCTTCTCCTCCATTCCCCTCTCGGGATCTTGGGCACGCACGCACACGCGCCTGGCATGAGTTTAAGCTGCCAGGTCCGGGACTTGAACCGCAGTTGACTACGTGGGAGTCCAGCGACATAGCCATTAGGCTAACTGCTGGTCCCAGCTTTGTTTTCTTAAGAATTATTTTATTTATTTACTTTTGACAGAAAGAGACAGAGTGGGGGGGGCGGGGTGAGAGAGCAAGCCATCAGTCCAGGACTCAAACCACGGTTGGCCAGGTGGGAATCTAGTGCCCTTAACTACCATGCCACCTGCTGGCCCCCAAATTAGTTTTTAAAATCAGAAGTTCACACATAATTATTTCCTCCCCAGAATCATATACTCCTAAATAGGATACAATAATGAGACTAAATCCAGAATTTTCTCTTAGAAATAAATAAAACAGTCCCCACGATAACCATACCTGATTCCAAACATACAGTGGACATAGTTAAATAACGCCCTGCGCAGCATGGTTGTGTCCACGTCCTCATGGGTGGCCATAGTGTTATAGGTGAGATTATACACCATACGAAACTTCTCGTCAAGAAGATGCCCAATGTCAGAGTAAAGTCTGTTCACCAGGGAAAACCCATGATTTTCCCAAGTATAGTCCTAAAAGGATAAAATGTGCCCAATTACAAAGTAGGCATTCTCCATACAACTCCACATCTTATTAAATGTAAGTACTGACGCAAGTAAGTGAGGACACTTTTAACTGAGTTCTAGGGTTGCAGCTTCACTGAGGCTTTACCAAGAACCTTCCACATCGGTGTGTAGATCAGAGTGGCGGGATGAGTCCTCACAGGGCCCAGGGTTTGGCATGTTATGGTGAACTCTGGTCACCTCCTACTGTCAGGTCCTAGGCTCACCACGCCCTTATGTGGAAGCACCCCAGGAGGCCTTTGAATATCCCCATGTGACCAGGCCTACTCAGTGACACAGACGGTTGGCAGATCGTCTGAAACAAGCACGAAGGAGCTGGCCTTAGTTCAAACTCCCTCTTTAAGAGTCACATCACTATTGGGGCTATTTTTTAGGGGTGTGATGATGGTTAATCCTTATGCCTTTAACTACTGGTCCATGATCGTAACACAAAATGCCTTTTTATTATCAATGTGACCATGTAACTTGATTTCTTCTCTGCACCCCTCCAAAAAAAAAAAAAAATGGTAGGAACATTATACTATGACTGTGTAATAATGTAATTAACCAAATAAAGCAATTTCCTTTTGTCTTCAGAGGCAGGGAATGTTGAAATAATTATTTATCTGTTGGGACATCCAATTAGGCTGGAAACTAGGTTAAATAAAGATTTATAGAACCTATTTAAAGAGAGTTATCAGTTTCCTTACAAGTCATTTTGTTTACATTTCAACATTCAATAGTTAAAATGACAATATTTCCCAGTTTCTCTGAGTTAAAGACATCTAATACCTGAGCTCTAAAAGTTGGTAAATGCTCTTCTCCTCGTCTGGCAAAGTCTTCATACCCAAAACCAGGATCTTCGATATATCGAGAGACATCAGATGTTATAATCATGTCATCTTCGAAATCTAAGGACAATAATGAATAATCTGTTGTTAAGGATATTGTGTGTAGTGAAGACAATACAAACTGAACCCCACTTTCTTCTACTTTTTAGCTTTTCCATGGATTTCTGAAGTGATGGTATTGACTTCATAGCTTAAATTTGTATGTAATAAGTGTTGAATACAATTTCATTACCAAATACTGGCCATTTTAGCACTTAACTGTAGCTATCCAAGCAAAAAATTCCAGACTAAATTGAAGTATCTCAACATTAGCAGCAAAGAATCAAAATAGTTTTACTAAATTGGAAATAAAGATAGCATAGGCCTGTGAGTGCATAGCTCCATCTCTCTCTCTCTCTCTCTTTTTCCTTCTCTCTGGGAGAGCAAGTAAAATGTGAAGAAAGAGAAGAGAAGACGGGGAAAGCCACTTTGAGTTTGTTAAAATTACACAGTCTTTCATCTGGACACACTCACAGGGAACATTAGTTCAACACAGCCCTTCTGACTTACAAAGAGGCATACTGGGGTAAGAATCAGGAAGGGAGCTGAATGAGGAAGACAGTAAACTTCTGGGACATTTCTGTTCTTTTCATTCACTTGGAGAGTTCAGTGTGTGAACACTCATTGAGCTTTATATCTAAGAAATGATGGACTTTTGGGACCAGCAGTTAGTGTAATGGCTATGTCGCTAGACTCCCATGCAGTCGACTGCGGTTCACGTCCTGGACCCGGTGGCTTAAAACTCACACCAGGCGCGTGTGCGTGCGTGCCCAAGATCCCGAGAGGAGAATGGAGGAGAAGGGATTGCGGCATGACCATCCCCCCTGGGGGGTGATTTCTTGCTTTCTATCTCTCTGTCTCTGTCTTTCTGGCGAGCACACGTGCCCTATAGCAAAAACCTCTCCAAAAAAAAAAAAAGAAATGGTGGACTTTTCTATGCAGGTGAAAAAAAAAATACACAGCTGATGAAGGAGACAGTATGCTGAAAGTGATTAGAGTATCACTGAAGTGGAATTCAAAAGGATAGGAAGACGATAATATTTGAAGACAGTTTCTACACTGCTGATGATATTAAAATGTTACCTCTGTGGGACGCTTGATCCCACATGGCTGTCTGCACAGTTCATGTCCCGGCAGTTTGAAAAGCATGTTGGCACATGTACATACATGCCCAAAATCCCAAAAGAAGACTGGAGGAGGAGAATTTTGGTGTAGCCTTTCCCCCGGGGAATGATTTCTCATTTTCCCTCTCTCTTTCTCTCTCTGGTGAGTGCACGTGCCCTATAGAAAAAAAAAAAACTTTTTAAAAAATTGCCACTAAAATATCTTAACTATTCAATGCATATTAATTTAGGTTTGGGTTCATGTATCTTCATAGTTATTTTTCCTGATTTCTACCATTAAAAAAGAAGGAACAAATTTCATTTACTACCTTCTATTCTACAAGATAAACATATATTTCGCAAAATAAAAAAACACACTGGTAAGGGCGCTGGACTCCCACATGGCCGACTGTGGTTTGAGTCCCGGACCTCACGGCTTACTTTCTCTCTCTCTTTCTTCCCCTCTGTCTCTCTTTGATCAAATTTAAATAAATAAAAAGTTAAATAAATAATTTAAAAAAATAAATAAAAAATAAATCAGCCTTTACCATGCAGGGAACAACATTTTCTTAGTAAGTATCTGAATTAATATTAAATACATTCAGATTTAATAATAAATACATAACTATTACATAGCTGATAAAATATATGGCATAATAAAAAAGTACAATTCTTGGGGACCAGCAGTTGGCGCAATGGCTATATCGCTGGAGTCCCATGTAGTTGATTGCGGTTCGAGTCACGGACCCAGTGGCTTAAACTCACACCGGGTGTGTGTGCGTGCGTGCCCAAGATCCCAAGAGGAGAATGGAGGAGAAGGGATTGCAGTGTGGCCATCCCCCCTGGGGGGTGATTTCTCACTTTCTGTCTCTCTGGCTTTTTCTGGCAACCACACGTGCCCTATAGCAAAAACCTTTAAAAAAAAAAAATCATAAAAAAAAGAAAGAGAATAAAAAGTATAATTCTTAACCAAGCAAAATCTCAAGAGATTTAAAAATCAAGTATTATTTTTATATATGTGTAAATTTTTTATATATGTGTGTATACACACACACACACATACACACACACACACATATATAATGAAAAGACCTGATAGATTAGTAGTACTTTATTATCTTTACTATTTCACAAAAATTCTACCAATAGAGATTCTGTTCTCACAAGTTGTTAACTCTTTCGGTTGCTACAAAGGGACTAATTGAGTGGTGATAATGGCAGGAATGATCAACACCCAGGCACCTGCTGTACCCAACGTTGGGTATATTCTATGAAAAACAATGCCTGACTTCTTTATTACGCACAAAGAGAAGCGCCTGCAATTTTTTGAGTATTTCCTATGTACCAGACACTATATACTTTTTTCTTTTTAAAGACTTTTGCCATATGGCATGTGTGCTCACCAGAGAGAGACTGAGAAATGGAAAGTGAGAAATCACACCCTAGGGGGGATGCCCACACTGCAGTCCCTTCTCTTCCATTCTGTTCCTGGGATTTTGGGCACGTGCATCCAGTGTGATATTCAAGCCTCTGGGTCCAGGAATTGAACCATGGTCGAGCATGTGAGAGTCCAATACCTTAACCACCACGCCATCTGCTGGCCCCTATGCTATACTCTAAATATCTATCCTTTTTTATTTCATTGATACAAAAATAAATATCCACTTAAAAACAAACTAACTGTAAGTTACTAATAACCATCATGTGTACTAAGTACAAGTGAGAACTACAACCTGAGTTAATAAAAGTTAAAACATTTAACTACTTAAATTGGCCTGAAGCCCAATCCCATAACCACTCCGTGAACAGAAACCCTTAAAAAACAGAATTTTCAGTGCATTTCTCAACATTTATGACCTAGCATATGCTTTCCTTAATTCAGCCTATCACTTAATAATCAACAGAAATGGGGGCCAGCAGGTGGCGTGGGGGTTAAGGTGCTGGACTCCCACATGGCCGACCACGGTTCAAAAGTCCTAGACCTGGCGGCTTCCTTTCTCATTTTCCTTCTCTCTCTCTCTCTCTCTCTCTCTCTCTCTCTGTGTGTGTGTGTGTGTGTGTGTGTGTGTGTGTGTGTCTGCCTCTCTCTGGCAAATGCATGTGCACTATAGCAAATAATAATGATAAATAAAATTAAATAATTTTAAAAAATCAACAGAAATGAAGCCAAAAATAGAAGAGGTAGTAGCAATCACTCAGGCTGCTATGAAAACTAGGAGTTTGGGGGGTTTAAAGTGAAATCAAACCAAAAACAGTGAGTGAAAACGAAGCTCTGTAAAACAACATCTCTCCCTGACACTGCACAACTGGATAGTTTCTTTGGTGAATATTAGCACTGGAGTTGACTTACATTCTTAGTTCCTTTGTGATAAAAATTTTTGTTTTGCTCAAATACATTCTCAAGTTGTTATGTGACTTACAAACAATTAAAAACAAATAATAAAAAGTGAGCAACTAATCAAATAAGAGAGTTGCTCCTAAGAAAAATCTCTATTAATTTTCAACTTAGAATTCAATCAAGAACAGAGCCGACAGGTGGTGTGGTAGTTAAAGGTGCTGGACTCCCATATGGCTGACGGCAGTTCAGGTCCCGGACCTGGTAGCTTGCTTTCTCACTTTCCCTGTCTCTTTCTCTCTCTGATCACACTAGAAAATAATAGCAATAATAAAGTTAAATAAAAAAATAATTCTTTTAAAAAAAAGTCAATCAAGACCTATTTTCTGCCCGATTTGGGCACGAGCATCCAGTGTGATATTCAAGCCTCTGGGAAAGAAATGTCTAATGGTCTTTCAATCTACAGATATTTTTTCCTAAATTTATCTTAAGAAGTTAAAATTAGTATTCTGATCAACAAATAGAAACTTTTATTTTAATTCTATTTAAACAAAGATTTCAAAGTTGGTACTCAAATAGTATTTTGCACATTACTTGCATTCCTCTTTCCCCAAGTAGTACTTACTAACATGATACAGAAAGCATTCTACTACAGTAACAGAAAATCTTTTTAACTTAAAAAAAAATGATAAACGATAAAAGCTAATCTGCTAACGAGTTATAGAACACTAGTGTGGCTAGTGTAGCTCTGCCTCTGTAGAACACTATAAGCAGTTACCTTCTTCGAAAAGCTTGGAAAACTATTTTTTAAATCCCCACATAGAATCTTGAATGCTTTATCATACTGGCCAAATCAAGTAAGTTTTCTAAACTCTATATGTTTATTTTTTCCATGAGAAAGAAAATACCTCCAACCGATCCCACTGTGACCTGCCCCCTCAGCCAGCCAGGACCACGGCCCCACATATGCCCAGATGTACAGGAACATCTCAGGATGTGGGTCTGGGACCTCCTGAGCGGCTTTAGCCTCACTAAGTGTGTTACTGCTGTGCCACTGTGGCTTGCCAAGAAATTTTTTTATAGTAAAGTGTTTATTTCTATTTTACAACATGGGGAGTTTCTAAAATCCATTAAATTAACCACTGTACAGAATAATTTAAAAAAAATATTCTATCTTTGGACAGCCAGCACATTTAGAACTAGGAATGGCTAACAGTAAAAACAAATGAGTAAAGAGTAGGACCAGCAGATGATCCAATGGCTACATCGCTGGACTCCCATGAAGTCAATCCTGGTTCCGGTTCTGGACTAGGTGTCTTAAACTCATGCTGGGTGTGTGTCCAAGATCCCAAGAGGAGAATGGAGGAGAAGGGATTGTGGTGTGGTCATCCCCCAGGGGGGTGATTTCTCGCTTTCTGTCTGTCTGTCTCTCTTTCTGGCGAGCACACACATCCTATAGCAAAAGTCTCTTAAAAAAAAAAAAAAAGAAAAGAAAAAGAAAAAAAGGAAAAAACAAAATAAAAACAAAAAACAAATGAGTGGAGAGTTACGATAAAATGAGTTATTTTCTTGAATTATTTGTACATGATATAGTCTCTTCTATTAAAATTAGAACATAATTTTTGGCTAGGTCCAATACTTGTTAGTCAAAATTCACTTTCAAAGCAGTAGTTACTGTTCAGAGGTCAAAGACAGTAGAGACTAGAATCTTAAAATATATTTTCAATATTTAAAAAACCAATTAAGAAATGAAACACTGATATCCTACAAGCTCTAGTGATCTTAAAGAATGTCTGAAATCAAACAAATATTACTAACTTTACTAAAAATGTTTACACCTTTTGGGGGGAGCAGAAGGTACATCTGCTCACTATAAAGAGAAAAAAGAGGGAAAAAAAGAGAGAAAGCACCCCCCCCCCTCCATGGACGGTCACAGTGCCACCTATTCTCCTCCATCTCTCCATTCTGTTGGGATTTTGCACACACACACCTGTGTGGCTATAGAGCTCAAGCCACCAGAGCTGGGGTCCAAATCATGGCCAGCCATGTGGGATCCGGCTCTTTAACCACAGGGCTATGGGGTGGCCCTAAAATTGTTTATATTTTTTAAATATTTGTCTTTCTAGAAGATTCACTAGAGGTTTATTATTTTCCTTCATCTCCACTTGTCCCCCCCGCAAGATGATTTTTATAATCAACTACTAATATTCACTCCCAGTGACATGGTGATGACTTCTTAAACTTTACCTTGAGCTTAAAGCCCTGTCCTGATCTAGCGGCTATGGCCTTGCTGCTCTCACTACGGTTTGCAGACTCCCAGCACTGGCATCACCTGCAGGCCTGACAGCAATGTGGGCTCTCAGACCTATCCTAGACCGACCGACTCTGCAGATACATCTTGACAAGATTCCCTGCTTGAGTCATATGCACATTAAAATTGAGAAGCTATGGGCTAGACGTCTCCAGACTGAATGTTTTACGGAAGTCTCAACTCAAAATGCCCAAAACATGGTGAGTTAGGTGTTCTGTAAGGCTAGAAAGGTTCATTACCATAAGGCCTCTGTCTACCTAACTAGCTTCTTCTTCACATTCACTTCATGACTGATGTCCAGTCAACACACACAGAACTACCGCTTCTGTCCCTGGAATCCTGTCTCCTTATCACGGTGCCTTTGCTCAGGCCTGGATACTGCTTACTGCATCCTGCACCCTTCAGCCACTGCCTCCTTGCTCCCAATGCTGTAAGACTTACCTGGGGGCAGGGCTACAGACTTCTTCCTCTAGGCTATCTCTCATCCACACCCTTCTCCCACCAACACAGGGCTAACTGCCTTCTTGAAGGCTCATATGTTGGATCATCAGAAAAGTCATAATATTTTTTTTTCCATGCAAAGATATGTCATTACTTTTCCAAAGACTCACTATCTTATTCATCCTGCTATGTATTACATTATTTGTTTCTCTCCCACTACATGAGAGTGCCCTGCTGGCTGGGATTATGCCTGATTTGTCTTGAAGCCTTAGTACCTACCACAGAACTGAGACTATCCAGGCACTCAAATGTTTATAGAATGGATATTAAAACAATAATTAAACCACCGAGTTTATCTGAATTTTGTGCTGATTATAGGCCTGACTGGTAGTTACAATAGCCTTCAATAGATAAACTTGGTAACCCAATTGGGTAGATACCACCTTTCATAAAAGGATCAAGAGGGAAATGATAAAAGGGAATTTTGTTCTTCCTGGTAAAACATCTGAGAGCTAATTATCTTTTTTTAAAAGCTTACTTATTTTTTCCATGAGAGAGATACACACACAGAAAGAAAAGGAGAGAGACAGGCATCCCAAGCAGGCTTTTCAGCTGTGATCCATCCCCAGCCTCAGCTGGCCCAATCATAGGCCCAGTGTGCAGAGGGGGACAAAGGAGACCCTCCCACATGGGTCCAGCACTACGGAGCACCGACTTAGCACTGCACCCATCTGGCTCCCCAAGAGCTGTTTAGCAATGCCAAGTTTAATGTTAACAAACACATTACAACGATTTCAGAATTTATGAGACTGATTGGCTGTAAGACAGCAATTTTGATGCCCTCATTAAAAATCAACTAGGGCTAGCAAGTGGCATGGTGATTGAGGTGCTGGACTCCCACATGGCCAACCACAGTTCAAGTCCTGGACGGGGTGGCTTGCCTTCTCACTGTCTCTCTCTTATGAGTACATGTGCCCTGTAGCAAATTTAAAAACAGTAATAATAAAATTAAATAAATCATTCTTGAAAAAATTATTAAAACTATATTTTAAAAAGAAATGCTATGCATATTGATGATTTTTGAAGGGCTTACACTATATTGAGTCTCTGATACTTTATTAATGCTTACTATGTATGGTCAATATTTTAGCTGTAATTGTGAAGTTTCCTTATTATTTCACACTTTCCTAGAATATTAGAAAAACTCTGCTTTTAAGGCTAGAGGAAAGAATCCTACTTTTTAAGGCAGAATGAATTCCTCCAAATTCAAAATGAAGAAAATGAACTAAATAATACATGGCTGTGAAATTCTAAAGACTTGCAGGTGCACTGTGATGTTGAAATGACTCTGGAAAAGCAGCGTTGTTCAGATATTCCTCCCCCACATGGCCCACCCCAAAAGGGGCAAAATATTTTAAATTCCATTGAAAGAGAATTTCAGTTATAGTTAAGAAAAATCACAAAATCAAGATGAATTAAATATCCCCTTTAACTTTATAAGCAACTGGCCTGCTTTCAATAGCATTTTATCCAGAATAGAGTACGGACTATCAAGCTGGAAACTTCTCTCAACTGGATTTAAGATGCATTCAAACTTGCACCAGCCTAAGACGGAAAGCAGTAACTTTAGGGTAGGGCAGAGGCGGAGAATAAGTAAAAGGCAGCAGAAATAAATTAGTAAAATGTTCTTATGTATCTATATCGACAGTACTGAAGGTTCTGCTGTCAGGGTTCTAAAAATTAGAAGGCCAAGGCAGTGAAACAAAACAAGACAAACAACAACAACAACAAAATTTGCACCTGAATGAGGAAATGAATGAAAAGTGTCTCCAGAGACCACAAAAAGACTTTCTTTCTTCTCCTTCTCAAAACGAGTGGTCATTTCTTCCTGAGATGCCTCTTCATCTTCCCTCTCTTCTTGAAGCCTTTTCATCCTTTCCATTAAGGCCTCTAGCTCACTTAGAGAGTCCACAATCTGGAACCAGGTAAGAGAACATTGGGTGTTATTAGTATTAGAATTTGTTACAATAAATGTCTCTATTTCCTAATGTAACCTTATTATGTATAGTTGCAGGTGCATAGCTATTAATTTTTTTTAAGACATTTTTGCCTTCCTAAGTGGGCTTTTCACTAACTCCAAAGAGTTTTGTTTTCTTTTTTCCAGGAGAGAATGTTTTGCTATAGGACATGTTGCTTGCCAAAGAGACAGAAAGTGAGAAATCACTCCCAGGAGGGATGTCCACAAAACAATCCCTTCTCTTCCATTCTCCTCTTAGAATTTTGGGCACGCACACACATGTGTCTGGTGTGTAACTCCAAAGAGATTTATATGACAAATTCAAAATTTTTAGAAGTATGTTTTTGCCTTAATTATCCAAAGTTGTAAATATGTGCATGTGTACGTGTGTGTGTGTGTGTGTGTGTGTGTATTTTTAAAATCTACAGTTCTAACATTCGGTATATATTGTGTTATAAAGGATGGAGGATGAGAGGATGTTAACTAAAGAAAACAAAATTGCAGTTGGAAAGAAGGAACAATGTCTAGTGTTAAATAATACAATGAGGAAAATGTGGTTAACAACTTACTTTCAAAACATTACTAACGGATGAAATGGTGGGTAGACCAGCTGCCCTGGCTTAATCACTTAGGTTGTATTTATGTACTGAAAGCTCACATGGGAATGAGGATTACATTAATAAAAATGATTAATAAGAAAATATAGGTCATTAAAAAATGAGTCAGCCTCAAATGTTCTACTTTGTGCTCTCACAGGGAGTATTTCCCATGAGCCGTCCCAGCACCTCGTACACGTACACGTAAAGGTCGCCCTGGAGCCTGCTCAGCACAGGGTCACTGACTGCCCTATGATGGCGACAGCGCATCGTGTAGTCTTTATGACTTACAAAATATTCATTTGCTTTAAGGCTTTCTAAAAGCAAATCAGAAGTTCGGGTACCAGTTAAATTTTTACAAAAAGAATTATGAAAAAAAATGTAAAGTACATAATAATCTTATCTAGTTAAAGAATAAGTTCTTTCTAGATAGTTTTAACATTAGGAAGCTTAAACAAGGTAAGAAAAAACAAGTTGAGAAACTAACCCCAAAGTTGCCGCCCGTGAGGGACGCGTTTTCTATGTTGTTGTCATTAGCGAGGTCACAGACGCAGAAGTTGCTGACGGCTCTGAGCCTGAACCCATTGGAGATGTCTGGGTCTCTCTCTGGATTGATGCCACTACCGAAAACGAAGCTCGCCAAGGCGTGATAATGCGCCAGCAGGACCACGGCGTGCACCAGTTCAGGCAGAGACCAATTATTTTCTCCAGTTTTGACAAGTTTCTGAAATGAGAAAGCAAACGGGAATAAAAACAAAAATCACAGAAGGCAGCACAATGATTTTAAAAAGCATGGGAAACACACCAAATTTCACATATCCACTTAAAGAGTTTTAAGTCACTCTCCCTTTTAAAAAGTCTCATATATTAAAGGAGTGGCCTTGGTCAAACACCTTTACATTAAAGCTACTAAGCCTTACAGTGTATTGCAGCTTCTTCTAAACCCCTAGTGATAGAATGATTCCTCTGCTTCCAATGTACTTTTACATATTATGTGATTTTAATGAGATACTTCTAAGAATCAGAGAGTGCTGGGACTAGAAAGGATTTTAAAGGTTATCTAGGAAAATCATTAATTTTAAAGATTTTGGGAAATGTCCCACAGAATTCTAAAATTCCTATTCAGCAAGACAACTTTCAGTTACGCTTTACATATGTTCTGATGGAGAAAGAGCCTCCAACAGAGGACAGAAACAGCATGTTAAACAAGAGCTGTGCAGGACGGTCCGTGACCATGAGAGGAGAGCCGACACTCATCTCTGATTCCTCACCTCACAATCATTTCTACTTTTTCTATTCATTACAATCGGGTTTCTTTTTCAAACAAATTCCTGAAGCCACAACCACTAACGTTACGGACCTTTTGTTTGGCCAAATCTATTCTAGTCCTTGTCCTATTAGATCTCTACAGAATTGACATTGTTTATGTCTTCCCTTCTTATAATCAGTCTTCCTTGACATCAACAATTCCACTTCTTTTCTTTCCTTAACACATTCTACCCTGAGATGGCATTTCCTCTACCGTCTGCAGAGCTGGGCTCCTTCACGTCTACCCACCTCTAAGATGTCAGTTTGCCCTATCCCGCCCACGGCCATCTCTCCGTGTACACTACGTCCCTGACGGTCTAGTCATTCCTCCAACTTGACCTTCGTTTATCTGTAAATATCTATTTGCTTTTTCCCCCTTTGTTTTCATTTAGGTTTCTGCCATAAGGTGTAGACAGAGATAGAGAAAGTGAGAAATCACCCCCTTGTGGGCAAGGCCATGCTGTAATCCCTTATTTATTTTCCCCTCAGGACTATGGGTTTGCACACACACACATGCAGCTGGCATGAATTTCTTTCTTTCTTTCTTTCTTCCTTCCCTCCTCCCCCCCCCCTCCTCCTCCCCTCCTCCTCCTTCTTCTTCTTTTTTTGTTGAGATGTTTTTGCTATAGGACGTGTGTGCTCACCAGAAAGACAGAGAGTGACAGAGAGATTGAAAGCAAGAAGTCATCCCCCGGGAGGATGGCCATGCTGCAATCCCTTCTCCTCCATTCTCCTCTCGGGATCTTGGGCACATAAGCACATGCGCTGGTGTGAGTTTAAACCACTGGGTCCGGGACTCAAACCACAGTCGACTACATGGGAGTCCAGCGACATAGCCATTACACTAACTGCTGGTCCCTGGCATGAATTTCAAGCTGCCAAGTCTGGGACTCAAACCACAGTGGGCCATGTGGGAATCCAGTGTCTTAACCTCTATGCCAACTGCTGGTCCAAACCCACCCACTTCTAGATTTATCTTTCCTACACATATTAATACACTATTTTTTTACTTTTAGAGTTTCTAAAATTAAGTCTTAAGTGAAATACTTAACAAAAAAATTAAGTTTTAGAATCACTGGTAAAGGTCTTTCTTATTTCCAAGAAACAGCCAGTACCTGAATATGTTCCTTCGTGATCAGCCAGGGCCGGTGTGCTAGCAGCTTGTTTATTTCATTAAGGTTTTTCAGTCTTTGTGGTACGTATTCCAAACCGTTCAACCACTCAGCGATGCCTCCGGTTTTTAAAAATTCATCCACATGCATGTTTATTAAGTAAGAACACTGATGTCTAGCTGCAGCCTACAGCACAGAGAACATAATTTGTTGATAAAACAAACACGACTGAGTCTTATTCCACTATTCCCAAATAATTAGGTGGGGTTAATAACAGTAATAATTTTTATAGCTAATATTCTTTATAGAATCCTTCTCCTAAAACATTCATCATGTTGCAATAGTTTTACATCAATACATCAGCTGATACTTGTTTAAGCAAATAACTGTCAGGTGGAGCCATTTCTGTCTTTGTCCAGAAGTTTGTAGAGATGAACCAAGAGCCTGTTTTCTAGCTATGTTAAGGATACACATGGCCATTTTGTTAAGGCAAATATATCCACTATCTTCTATTTAAAACATAATGAAATCTCATTATCTTACACTTTGACAACCCAGAATTTATGCTAATGGGGGTGTTTCTCTGATCCCCTTTAAGATAACTGTGATTTCACTTGTACTTGCATTTATCATCCTACTCTGATGAAACGATACTCAGGGACCCTCTCCGTCCTGCGACGTCAGTCAGCCTTGTCCCTGACAACTCAGCGAAACCCTGAAAGCACATGTTCCACCTCCCTCTTCTTCAGGGCTGCTGCAAAGCCAAAGGCTGTCCCTTATTCTGTCTATTCTCTACATCTTGTTTCTCTCTTAGTCTGTGAGCATTCTAAATCTGCTTTTAGCCTCACCTGTCAAAACCTTAAGCTAAAATGATAGTCTTAGTCAAGGCCATTGTTCAGTCAAACACAGAATGTGGCTCTGTCATGGTTGTTGTTTAAAACTCCGGTGAGAACGTGAAAAAGATAATCAAATCAAACTCCATAAAAACCAGTAGGCTATCTCCTGCCCTAGCTCTGCTGGTCCCCAGCTGTTCTCCTAACCTCTCCAAATATATAGCACTTGCATCATGCTCTCATTCTTTTTCTTTTTTTAATTGCCAGAGGGTACCTGTACTCCCCAGAGGAGCCAGAGAGAGAGGGAATGGGAGAAGGTACCCCCCACCCAATGGGGCATGCTCTTGTCAAAATCCCTTCTCCATTTCTCCAGCCTGTCCAGATTTGGGCCATGCACACACATGTATCTGGAGTGTTTTCAAGCCACGGGGGCCAGGATTTGAACAGCAATCAACCATGTGGGATCCAGCTCCTTTAACTGCGAGGCCATCGGCCAGCCCGTGTTCTTTTTATCAGTTAACAGTCCAGCTGTAGCGCTATTTCCTTCTATCCTCCGAATTCCTGTTGCTCATCCCCAGCTTGCACTTCTGCTCCCTGACCTCCACTGCCTACTAACAACATGATCTAATTAATGTTTATAACAAGAACTTTTATTGGTGTTAAAATCCCTTGAAGAATTCTTCTCTGATCAAGTTCTCCATTAGTACTGACTGATACTTTTCTCTTATTTGGCCAAATTAGTAATATCTTAACATATCAAATGACTAAGAAAAACATCACAAACACTGTGTGTCTTTGTTAATAATAAAACCAAGACAACAAGGGAAAAGACAAAACTTGCAGGATATTATTTTGAGCCTGATAAGCAACTTTAGTCACAAGAGATTAAATATGGAAACAATTTTGATGAAAATTAAATGAGAAACTTTAATACATTAAGTGGCTTAAAGTATTCCAAATGTATCCAAGGGACACAATATACAAAAGGCCATAGGTTCTTTGGTTGTTATGTCCATAGAATTAGCTTTACACACACACACACACACACACACACACACACACACAAATTTTAGGAAGAAGAAAAAGGTAAGGAAAATGTTCCATGAAAATAGAAGAAAATAGGAAAATAGGGACCAACCATGATTGCAATGTAGTGCCTGTATGGCAGAGGAAGGGGACCGTCCATGCGTAACATATAAAACTGGCTTCTCAAGAAAGACTCCAGGTACTGAGTGTGTAAACTCATGACCTGCGTGATGTTGTCCAGACGGCCGGATGTAGAGTATTCTTCCACTAGAAAGTTAGTCCGCTCATCCAGGGTGTCTGCTTGGACAACCTGATAACCCAAAAAACACAAAAATAACTATTGAGATATAAACACACTCTTTACATAAATTATGCCACTATTGAAGCAAATGAATATTCATCTGATATTAACAGACACGGAAATTATGTAGCTGCTCATACTAGGAGAAGTAATAGAGAAAGCACCATTCGCTGCTGGCTCTGGTACCGCGATTTATTAAACAACAAATGTTAAATGATCAAACATTATACACACAGCTATGAAACTGAAGAAAAAAGCTCCCATCTGTTTTGCCAGGCGCATTAGGCAGATTTTGCAGGGCTCGCGCGTCTGGCCATTGTCACACCAATTTGTGGTGGCAATGACTGCATACATTTACCACTTCATCTCATCAAGATAATTACATCATTTTTGGACAAATATTTCATTTGATCCTTTGCTTGTGTTTGTTATTCAATATTAATGAAAAAAAAAACCACTTTCTGAAGTCTTTTAGGGACATGGGAATATTTGATAATTTTTAGAAAAGTGTTAATTGAAAAATTAATAGGGACATGAGAATACTGTCATTCCTCTTTTGAACCTATCATATTAATTACTAAAAACAAGGTAAATTATTAAAGTGAACATATTCTATTCTAGGGAATCAAAAGAGCACTCTCAAAAATAGATTATTTATATTTAGCTTTCTACACAATGGCAGTATAGGCGTCACACCAAGAACTGGTTCTGAAGATGTGAAGAGCTCATTAGCACCTTGCAGAAGTAGCCAACTCCACGGGGATTCATGGACATGAGATGCGTAATTCCAGGACTGGGTCATTATTTACTCATAATTTAGGGTCAGAGTTCCAGACCAAAGAAGAATATGCTTCTTGTTATGAGGATAAGAAAACAGAGTCAAAATTAAATTCAAGTTCATAACTTCGTTAATAGAAAATCTGATCTACCATCATGTAAAGGCCAACCTAACAGTCTTTCCAAAGAGCCACACTATTAGAAACTGTGTTTACTCTTTAGAGCTGGCTTCACAGTGCTTTCTGAAAAATAAGTACAAATTATACAAAGGCACTGTTGATTGAGATAAATTTAACCCCAAAGTAAATACAATGTTTGGAAAGGGTAAATTGTGAGGAAATGGGTCTAAATTATTATAGAGCCTAATATACTTTCACATGTCTGTTTTCTTCTACGTTGTCAGTGCTGGGGACCAAGAAGATACGTCAAAATATAAAAGGATCCATATGAACCACATATAATTTATTTATTGTTTTGTTCATGCTTTCCCCAGCAGAAATTTCTTGTGTCTAAACTGGATGCCTAAGATACATACAGAGATCCATATGATCCAACAGAGCCTGAAAAACAGATTATTTTCAAATACACAGTGTGAGAATGACTGGGCCTCAGGAAATCTTGAGTAAGTATCAGGCAATCATTCCACTAAGAGCAGCCCCTAACCTTTGTGAAACAACCCAGGTAGCTTCCCTGGCACAAGGTCACCACCCCGATCAGCTGTTGTCATGAGTTCCCAAAATATTACTGCTATTTGGATTTTCATTGAAAGAGTAAGGTCATTTAAAAAGTGATTTATGGGGGCTGGTAGGTGTCATGGTGGTTAAGGTGGCTGAATTCCCATGTGGCTGACTGTGGTTCAAGTCCCAGACTTGGCAGCTTGCTTTCTCACTTTCCTTCCCCACTCGCTGCCTCTCTCTAGTAAACTTCAATAAAATAAAAAATAAAATGACCATGAATAAAAATTAATAAAAAAATAACAAGTGATTTATGAAGATGGATGAACTGCTGATTCTACTCATGCCCTGGTATTTTCCTAACCCTACCTGTCCCTTCTTTCAAGACCATGCCTGGCATATAATAGGTGTCCTATAACTATTTGTTAAGTAATTTCAGAACAATACAGGAATAACCCTGATGACATCTTTGCATCAGCAGTAAGTCAGTATACATAAATTAATAATTCCTTGAAGCAGAGGAAAATTTCTTAATTATTATTATTATTATTATTATTATTATTATTTAGATTTTTTGCCATAGGGCATGTGAGCTCACCAGAGGGAAAGTGAGAAATCACCGCCCCCCAGCAGGGGTGGCCATGCCACAATCCCTTCTCCTCCAGTCTCTTGAGATTTCTGGGGCGCACACGCACAAACACCCAGCAAGTGCCGAGACCAGGACTCAAACTGCAGTTGTCACGTGGGAGTCCAGTGCTTTAACCACCACACCACCTGCTTGTCCCCTAATCAGTGGTTCTTAAATCCTTTTTTGCCAAAGTATATGTGAGTGGCATCTAGGATTCTAAGGAGGTCCTGCACATTGCTACAATCTTTCACGGAGATCCACACCCACAAAACAGGTGCAAACTTGTACTGATTAATCTTCATTGTGCCATTTTATACCTACCTTTCTTACATTTACCATCTTGACTCCCCATCCTCACCAAAGGTACAGGATTATATTGGAGATTCTGTGACACCTTGTCTAATCAGAGACTTGGAACCAAGTGAAAAGAGTAACTACTAATGATGTAATATATCATGCTTTACTTAATACTTTCAATTGGGAAACTCGCTTTTTAATTTCAGAATATATTTCCTTAACATTTATGTAGCCTATAACCACCATGAATCTGTGGCCAGTTTAAAACTTAAAACCTTGCGGTCAATATTAAATTTTTGTAGTCTTAGCCATTGTTGAGAAAAGTATATTTGAAACCAAATAGTAAAATTTATATCTTTTTAAATTGCAGTACTACTTAACTTTAAAATCAGAAGACATTATTCACTCAGTCTTCTAAGGAAAGCTTGAAAAGAAACATCTACATGGTTTCCTGACATATGAATAAGAAATTCCAAAGGGAAATACATTTCTCACTTCCACTTTAAAATTGGAGACATTCTTTGATACAATTAAGTTATTTTACAAGTCATGCCATATACCTTTTAAGACGAATAAACTTACTTCTTTCTCCGGAATAAAGGCACTTGGTCCTCTTGTCAAGGGTTGAGATACTCTGATTCGTTTATCCTGTTTTTTAAAAGAAAAATTTAATGTATTAATTATTACTTTCTAAGGAAAGTAAAATTGGTATGTTTGTTGTTAAAGTACTGAAAGAAATAGAATAAAATAAATAAATAAAGAGAACTACATGAGACCGGTATGAGCTTTGGGTCTCAGATAAAATAAAACCAAAAACAAAGCACAGGGCCATCATAAAGATGAGAGAATGAAAAATAACTCCTACCCCAGTGGTAGGTACATGGTGAGGCTTCTCAAAATAATTTTCCCTCGGTCATATTCAACATTCCCACAGTTTTTCTTTTTTCTTTCTTTCTTTTGTTCTTCTTCTTCTTTTTTTTTTTTTTTTTTTTTTTTTTTTTTTTTTTTTTTTTTTGGCCATAAGGCACATGCACTTGCTGAAGAGAGACAGAGAGAGGGAAAGAGAGAAATCACCCCCCAGGGGGATGGCCACGCTGTAATCCCTTCTCTATTCTCCTCCTGGGATTTTGGGCATGCATGCACACATGCCTGGTGTGATTTTCAAGCTGCCAGGTCCAGTACTCAGACTGTAGTTGGCCATGTGAGAGCCCACCACCTTAACCACCATGCCACCTGCTGGCCCCATCCTCACAGGTTTTTGGCCCATACATAACATGACTGAAAACCATTAACCTCCATGATAAATCGTTATCTAACAGTAGATGAGTACACTGTTAAAAATACTAATGTGAAAGCAAAAGGCAAGGCTAAATTCAAGAAAGATTACATGTAACTCTCCAAAGCAACTACTTGATCTGTTTTTCTTTTTTAATTAAAAAAAAGCAATAAATATATCTAATATAAAGTTTTTAAACTGTAATGAAATGGAAAACTTGGGGAAGTAGAGGTCAACTGAAGAAATGGAGACTATAACAAGTCTTACTGTTCCATCGCTATTCTATTAGTATTAATACATAGGCTTGTGTATTTGGTGCTGGATGTTTTTTTTAAGTCTTTACAATTTCTGTTAATTTTTTAAATTGAAAAACACGTTAATGTCTTCAGCTAGTGATTATATACCAGCTTCAGAAATTCCCATCAGAGCTTCCTTCTCCTTAGGCATGTTTAGGACCAGGGACAGTCAGAGCAGGCTCTTGTACTTTGAACTCCTTCTCACCAAGAAGATGAGGAAAATGGTCTCCTCGTTTTTTATAATAAAAGTAATATCCTAAAGTTCCCAAAAAAATAAAACATAAAAAAAGCCCTCCAAAGCCACAACATAAAATACAGACTATGCCATGGTTTATGAAAAGTATAAAGCCTGAGTAGGAAAACAAAGGAGCATGAGAATTCACATCTATTGGAAAAGAGTGTATTAAACATAAGGTGTGATCAAATCTTGATGATAATGTATATGATATCTTTAACTGAGCTGGTGTACTTTATATTTATGCTGGGAAAATTCATTTTATAAGCTTTTGTGATGTTTGGTGATTGAATGTATAAAAACAATTAAAAAAAAAAATAAACCCTCCTGAGGAAACGTCTAACCTGAGAAAGTATCTCCAGGTGGGTGCCTTAATGTAAAAGTTCTGGCCAAACAGAGTTGAGGGTAATTAGCTGGGCCAGGAGAGTTCTCTGTGAACGGTGCACTGGAGTTACATCACAGTACAACAGGTCCAGTGGTTAAGACAGCTGGATCCCACATGGCTGACTGTGTGATTCTAGTTCTGGATCTAGCAGTTTGAAAAACACTGGGCATTGGTGCGCACGTGTCCAAAATCCCAAAGAGGAGAATGAAGAAGTGATTGTGGTGTGGCCATCTCTCCTTGGGGAGGGGGTGGTTTCTCACTTTCCCTCTCTCCCCCTTTCTTTCCTCCTCTCTCTGGCACATGCATATAACCCTAAAGCAAAACTTAAAAAGTCTGACAGAGGAGAAACAAAATATCACTCGGAAACAGAGGCTGAAAAGAAACAAGGATGGGGCTGGCCCCTTGTCTAGTGGTTGATGGAGTCAGATCCCACATGGCTGACTGGTTCAAATCCTGGTCCCAGTGGTTTGAAAAATAAACCAGGTACATGTGCATGAGTGCCCCAAATTCCAACAGGATGGAGAAATGACAGAGAGATTGCAGTGTGACCATACCCCACTGAGGGATGCTTTCTCCTCTTTCTTTCTGCCTCTCTGGTGAGCACACATGCCCCCTGGCAATAAAAAATATGATGATGAATCACCAGGTAGGTATTCCCCTTAGAAGCAAGGGGAAAAACTATCAGAGTTTCTACAAATTCACTGGAAAAAGTAAAGCTTTTTCATGGTCATGGTCTCTCTCCTCTCATTAGGAGGTAACCTGAGTCTTTTTTGTTCTAGTCAAAGAGCCTACACCAAATACAGGATTGTTACTTAAATCCCTGACTTCGTTAGGAAGGTGTTACAAAACAAATTGCAAAAAGAAGGAGCCTGGCATTCAGCCACGATTTTTGGAGAGCCTAATCATACCGGGCAATAGACTAAAATATGGGGTGAGGAAGAAAGATATGGGCCCTGCTCGCATAAGCTTAGCACACAGTGCTCACCAATGTTCAGGGGTCTACTGAAATAAACACAGCACGTCACAATAACCTTAAGCTGCCAGAGTTTCAGGAAATAGCATCTAGGTTCCTTTTATTAAGTGACAAACTCATCTCAGTCTACTAGTCAAGTATACTTGATGACTCCATGTAAAGTGGATGATTTGGAATTTATAATATTGGTATTTCTTTTCTACATCAACCATAGTCTAGATTTATCTAGAAAAAATTTTAAAGAAAATAATAGGCTTATTCCCTTTGCTAGTCTCTGTAGGTTACAGAAAATAAAATTTCAAACACCCTCTAGATTAAGGATTAGTGTGTAAAAAGCAACTTCCTAGACTAGTCATTTCAAATGAACAAAAGGGTCAGAGAAACTTGAGTATGAAGAAACACCATAGGTTTCAGGAAAAAGGTATCGATATAGAGGTAAATGGTAATTTTAAAATAATGAAAAATACATAAAATTCAGAGTGCACACAGAGGGAGAAAAATATATAAAACACTTTACATTATAATGTAAAAGGGGACTTCAGAGAGAATGATTTGTTGCTCATATGATTTGCTTATAAAAGCCAAGAGTTGACACTTTTATTTAAAGAATTCTTTAATTGTATTTATTACATCACTTTTTTTAAAATTTGCTAAAGAGCGTGTGTGCCTGAGGTGCCAAAGAAAGAGAGAAAGTGAGAAAGCAAGCTACCAGGTCTGAGACTCAAACTGCAGTCAGCCAGTGAGAGTCCAGCACCTTAACCACCACACCACTTGCCCGCCATTATGTTTGAACATTTTAATTTGTTTGTGGTAAAAAGTTCTTAAGCAGAGATGTGGATACAATCTGTGGGGTTTTTTGAAAGTTACTTTTTTTCTTTTTTTAAGTTTATTTCATGAGGAGGGGCCATGCCAACAGAGTTCTCAAGCTATGATCCACCCCAAATCTCAGTCGGCCTGGATCACAAACATGTGCACACACACCCTTCATACCCAGGGAGGTCCCTGGACGCAAACCTAGGACCTTTCCCATGTGGGTCCAGCTGCATTACTGCTATGCCACTGCCTGGCCCAGGTCTGTGTTTCTAATAATATGATTCTGAGGGTGATGTAGTGTCTAGGCCTGAGACAGAAAACCAGCTGAGCAGCTACATTAAGAATCCAGGAGAGAGAGGAAGTGGCTCGCTTCAGAGATTTGTTTACACAGTGAAGCTAACCCAACTGTCCCTTCCCTACTTCCTTTCCCTTTTTTCTTGCCCCCCTACATTAAGAATCCAGGAGAGAGAGGAAGTGGCTCGCTTCAGAGATTTGTTTACACAGTGAAGCTAACCCAACTGTCCCTTCCCTACTTCCTTTCCCTTTTTTCTTGCCCCCCTACATTAAGAATCCAGGAGAGAGAGGAAGTGGCTCGCTTCAGAGATTTGTTTACACAGTGAAGCTAACCCAACTGTCCCTTCCCTACTTCCTTTCCCTTTTTTCTTGCTCCCCCCCCCAACTTTTTCTTTCTTTCTTTCTTATTGTGGTAAAATACATGGAAGATCTACCCTCTCAATGTGTAATACAGTACTGCTGATGATAAACACACGGCTGGACAACAGAGTTCTAGGACTTTTCCATCTTGCTGAACTGAAACTTGATACTAACTCAGTAACATGGCCCCACTTCTCCCTACCAGCCTCCGGGAACCACCATTCTACTTTCTGCTTTTCACAGAGGGGCCCTCTTCAGATCACAGCAGACTCTTCCTATGTAAGCCTCGGCCTTTTCACCTCCTGCACAACCACATCGACCTCCTTCTGTGCGACTCTTCCCTGGCTTAGTTTCCATAAGACTGAACCACCCAATCTCATCTTTGACCGTTTACTTTTACATTCTCCCTAGATGTTCCTTGCCATTTTTTCTCATTAATATACATTCTCTTCATGTGAGCACTCTCTTCCGTGGCTTCCATCTTCTTTACACAGACACAATTCTACTGAAATGTGTCACGATTGGTGTATTGAGGGAGCGACACAAGAGCTAGGAGGGAAGGAGGGGGCATATGACATGAAAGGGAGCAAGTCGTGCCCCTAACTCCCGACGTTTATTATCTAGAAGAGATCATTCAGGATGGCATGGGGGCATTCTTTGATTTCATCTAGATGTAATATTAGCACCTTAAAATCACCATTTAATCTACTCCAAACCAGCAGTTCCTCCTCACTTTCTTCTACAGGCTCAACAACCACCACACATACCAGTAATCCTGGCTCTAATTCAGTTACCTTTGATTTATCCTAGGGGCCTGTATCTCAACAGTGGCCAAATCCTGTAACTGCCTTTTCCCAACTAAATCTTTAAGCCAACCTTTCCAGAGCACCTGCTCAGTCATAATAGTTCATCTCACGCTGAAAAATATTTCCCCCTCATAGCTGAGAACATCAATTCTAGGCCATAGCTTTCTCCCTTGTTGGGAGGCTTTGAGAAGATAACACATTTTATGTACACTTCTATTGCAGGAAAAATGCAAAACACAAGACAAAGTAAAATACTAATTTTTATTAGGCCCATTTCTCAAAACAAACCAATAAGCAAACTAGAATAGGTGCCATATATTTTGTCTTATGCTGCTCAAGTAGAAAAAGTCAAGGGTTGCTCCGTATTACAAATAAATATAACCTGTGGCTATAATTTTGAGGAATATTGTCATATTTCCTTCTATTTAAGTATCTAAGAAAAAACAAAAATGTTATTCTTGGGAATGAATGACTTTGATCTTTATCACGTTATGTTATTTGGTTTCTGTAAAAAATCAAAACCAAAAAATCAGCACTGAGTTTCTGTAGCTTCTTATTCATTACTGTGGACACTAGCCCCAAGTGACTATTTAAATTGTACTTGGCAAACATTAAGTTAAAAATTTAGAGTCGTAATCACACTAGCCATGTCAAGTGTTTAGCATCCTCATGTGGCCAGAGGGTACCATGCAGAAAATGCACATCTAGGGTATTTCTCTCCCTGCCAAAGGTTCGGTGAGGAGGGCTGCTACCTGGTATCATTCAGTCTTCAACTATTGAGATAAGACAGAGATACTAAATGGCTATGAATTCAGAAATGAACATAAGTATCACAACACCTATCCTGGTACCTTCATAGAAATGAAAAACTGATTTGGATGTTAAAATTGGGGTGGGTGGGAGATGATGAAAACAACCAAATAACTATAATAATAGAAAGGCTGGAATATACCATACCTCAGAATCTTAATTTGATGACAACTTTGAAATCACTAACTAAAAAAAAATTACAAAAACTGTTGACTTTATTGTTTAAAAATAAAAAGGGTTGTGAAAGTATTTAAGAAATTTTAGGCAATAATACTTATGTGATTTGTTTTCAAATTTTAGACAACAGTTAAAATTTGCTTAACATTTTTGGATAAAAATTCCATACTTTCAATCACCAAAAAAACTAGCTATGAAGAACTCATATTTCCTTTATCTTTTTTTTTTTTTTCAATTTTGCCGAGAAGGTATGGTGCTCACCAGAGAGAGATGGAGAGATGGAAAGTGAGAAAGTGCATGCCCTTACCCCCCAATGCAGCATAATCATGCTGCAATCCCCTCTTTTAATTTCCCTCTTTTTGGGATTTTGGACATGTACACACACATGCCTGGTATATTTTTCAAGGTGCTAGGTCCAGGACTCAAATTGCATGGTTGGTCATGTGGGACTGAGCCACCTTAACCATCATGGGCTGACCCAAGGAACTCATCCTTTCTTGTGTCAGTTCTGTGTGTACTAAGAGATGATTTCACAGGGTTGTAACCTCAGGACTGCAATCATTAGGGAAGTTTCTTTTTTCAGATACCTTATTATGGCTGACAGACGTTATGCTTGAATTCACCCATTGAGATTATGCCTATTAAGTAATTACCTGCTGTAAAGCAAAACACCAAAAGGATGAAGATGAATTATATTTAGAAAATTACTTATTTTGATACTTAACAGCTAAGCAATTTACTAGATCACTTTATATAAATTAATCCCAATAGAAAATTAAGATACTTGGAAGTTAGGAACTCTTAAAATTATGAGTCTTTAGGAGTAATCAGCAAATTACTTGCCCTAAAAGGCTGACTGCCAAAGAGAATTAATTGCTGCATTTTAAGCTACTAAATGCTTTAAAATAATTTATTAAAATCAATTTTCACTTATCTTTTCTTCAGTTTATTTCATCAGGAAATGGAAAAACAAAAAACATGTTTCTCCACTAAAATGTAATATGGCTGGTGTGCAGAAATTGATGACACTATGTGCTTCAAAGGGGAAAGGTAAATAGAAAGGAACACAGGAAAACTGATGGAAATACTCTTAACACTAAATGAGAAAACGACAGGCTTTTAATTCATTATAAGGGGTTAGTAATTTTAAAGCAACCTCAACCTTAAATGTCAGTTACTACCTGGGATATACATTCTGTTCTCACCATCTCTAGAAGAAATAGCCAGACTATTTTTTTTTTTAAATTGTGACTTCTCCTACCTTAGGCTAAAGTACTTATTGATGTTCATGATATTATATTTAAGGTAATTTTGTGAGAAAAGAGCTGGATGTGGAAAATAAAAATGGCACCAAGGATGAGAATCTTCTAATCACTCCAGCATCTCACTTGAAGCTGAGAGGTTCAAGGAGTATTGCGAGCCCTGGCAGGCACTAAAGGGTGTGTCAGAAATTCACTGACACTCCAAGGAGCCCTCACAATCTCCTCTGCAGTAGGGAATCCCATTTCATTCTAAGGACCCCGGACGTCAGGAATAGACCTGATAATAGCTTTTAACTGAGCTATTAAACCAAGGCTATCAACTCCTTCCTGAAATAGCTCCAACTCCCAATAGAGTCACTTGAGGGACACTGCAAAGATCTTGTTATTAATAATGTGAAATTCAACCTCCTTCAACAATACATACAGATTTCATTATTTAACTTCAAATCTCAAAACATTTCTGCTCAAAAGCATTGCCTTTATCACCCAACTGTATTACAGCAATTTCTTTTCTTCCTTTACTAAGGCTAGGACAATACCTTGCTCACCTCTGCATACATAAACCTTAGTACAGTGTACTGTGTGAGGTAAACTTCTGGTCCAAATTTTTTTTTTTTTTTTTTTTTTTTTTTTTTTTAAGGGCACATGTGCTCGCAGGACAGAAACAGAGAGAGTGAAAGTGAGAAATACCCCTGGGGGGAGATGGCCACACCATAATCCTTTCTCCTCTTAGGATCTTGTCTTCCTGTCTTCCCATAAAACCTACCTCAAATACCAACTCCTTTGGTCTTCCTCTACACTTGCCAACTCCAGAGCTCTGCTATGAATTTAAATCTACTCTTCTTCTTTTTATTTAACTTTAATTTTTTATTTCCTTATTTTTTAATTTGACCAGAGAAGGAGAGAGAGCGAGAGTGAGGGCAAGTGAGAAAGCAAGCCGCCAGGTCCTGGACTCATACCACGGTTGACCATGTGGGAGTCCAGCGCCTTAACTACCATGCCACCTGCCGACCCTCAACCTAGTCTTCTTAAGGTTTATAATTATACTCCATTTCTCTTTCAGCTATTAAAAATATCATTACCTGAGGACCAGCAATTAGCATAATGGCTATGTCGCTGGACTCCCAAGTAGTTGACCGCGGTTTGAGTCCCGGACCCGGTGGCTTAAAACTCATGCCAGGCACGTGTGCGTGCGTGCCCAAGATCCCGAGAGGAGAATGGAGGAGAAGGGATTGCGGCATGACCATCCCCCCTGGGGGGTGATTTCTTGCTTTCTGTCTCTCTGTCTCTCTCTGTCTGTCTGGCGAGCACACGCGCCCTATAGCAAAAACCTCTCAAAGAAAAAAAAAATATCATTACCTTATCACTCCTTTCAGACTGTGAGCTCCTTAAAGAGCATAATCAATTTCTAACACAATATAGGTAGCACTGTGTCATGGCAAAGTGAAAATAATAGATTCTCACATTTGTTGGATTGAATTAAGGAGATGGGAATGTGGCTACCAGCTCTGCAATCCTTTTTCTCTTCCTTGAATGGGACAAGAGCATCTTGTGGATTTAAAGTAGTTCAAGTCCTCTGTTTTCTTACTAGAAACATCAATAAATCAGGGGCCAGCAGATGGCATACTGGTTACATCGCTGGACCCCACACAGTCAACCGTGGTACGAGTCCCAGGCCCGGCGGTTTAAAACTCACACTGGGCATGTCTATGTGTGTGCCCCAAATCCCAAGAGGAGAATGGTGGAGAAGGGATTGTGGTGTGGCCATCCCCCCAAGCGGCAATTTCTTGCTTTCTGTCTCTATGTCTCTCTCTGTCTGGCGAGTGCACGCGCCCTATAGCGAAAAACCTCTCAAAAACAAACAAACAAACAAAAATTTGGGACCAGCCGGCCAGCAGGTGGCATGGTGGCTAAGGACGCTGGGTTCCCACATGGACAACCACGGTTCGGGTCCTGGACCTGGCTGCTCGCTCACACTCTCTCCTCTATCTCTCACTCTTTCCTTCTCTGGTCAAGTTAAAATAAATAGTTATTAAAAAATAAAAAATTGGGACCAGCAGTTGGTGTAATGGCTACATCGCTGGTCTCCCATGTAGTCAACTGCGGTTCGAGTCCTGGACCCGGTAGCTTAAACTCACCCTGTATGTATGTGCGTGCGTGCCCAAGATCCCAAGAGGACAATGGAGAAGGGATTACGGCATGGCCATCCCCCTGGGGGGTGATTTCTCGCTTTCTGTCTCTCTGTCTCTGTCTTTCTGGAGAGCGTACACACCCTATAGCAAAAACCTCTAAAAAAAAATTTAGGTTAAAGCCCAAGAAAATGAGGAAAGAACTGCAAGTCATTATACCTGAGATAATGTAAAACCATAATAACCCCCTTACACATGCTTCCCTATTAACATATACACAATAAACTTTTCTACCACTAATTATAATCCAGTCTCACAAAAGTATTAAAAAGAGCTTTACGTCTACAACACAATTTTAAACAATTTCTATATTGTGTAATACAAAAAGCTTGCCTTGAAGTTTAGAAAGCTTTATCTATTAAAATTATGTTTCCATTAGATTAAAAGAAATTAAAATAGGGAGCTTTAGAAAGTAAAATTCCCATTAGAGACAATTACAGTTATATACTATTCTAATATTACTCAGTAGATGGTTCATAGCTACTAGTCTTTTGGAGAAACAATAACAAAAATATGCTGTGACTATAGTTCTCTTGGTATATAAGGAAAAAGCAGAATTTTAAATCAAGCCTTTATATTCAGCATCTACTAGCTTGAGTTTAATAAAACCAAAGCGTTTTAAGGTTATTTTAATGGAACACAGAATTACAGGATAGTTTTCAGGTCTTACAAAACACAATAATAAAATAGTAACTTGCTTAGCTTAACTTCCTTAGTAGAGGAACTGGGAAAAATACGGTCAGTGCATTTGATTTCTTTTCTTTTTATAAAATTTTATTTACTTATTTATTTTAATTTGACCAGAGGGAGGCAGAGAAAGAGAGAGAGAGAGGAAGTGAGAAAGCAAGCCACCAGATTCAGGACTTGAACCGTGGTCGGCCATGTGGGAGTGTCCAGCACCTTAACCACCACGCCACCTGCTGGTCCCAGTGCATTTGATTTCTAGAGATTTAAAACATATAAGCATTTGGGGCCTATAGGTCACATGGTAGTTAAGGGAATGGAATCCCACACGGTTCGTGTTCTGGACCCAGTGGGTTGAGAATCACATGAGGCATGGATGCGTGCATGTCCAAAATCCTGAGAGGAGAGTGGAGAAAAGGGACTGTGGCATAGCCATTCCCCTAAAGGTTGGTCTCTCACTTTCTCTGTCTCTCTCTCTCTTGGGTGAACTCATGTACCTTATGTCACTCAAAAATAAATAAATAAATAGACAAACAAACAAGCACTTAGCCATGTGAAAACCAATACTTCTTTACACACTGGAAAGTCAAAAATCACAGGGGCTCATGTTCTCATTTAAATTGAGAAATTGCTTATCACATAGCCTCCCAGGAACATGACTGTGCAAATTAAATTATGTTAGATTTCTCATTGAATTATATTAAACTTCTGTTTTAATAAGACTTAAAAGAAGAACAGAAGCTTTCACATGTAATTTTGAAAAGAGCAATTGTGTTCTAATTTTTGCCGGGAACAGAAAATAGTTCTGATCTGCAAAGTGAATACTCAGACTTTACCTTTGTTGTATTTCATCAATGCTGTCTATAATCAGGCTAGAAGATTGTGTGCTAGTGTACACAGGTATACTTAAAGCTTATTAGGATCAGAATTAAAACCTTGAATTGTCATGCTCATTAAAGCAGTTGATTTACAACCTTTTTGTTATCAGGAGCTCTTTGTAGTCTAAAAAATTATTGATCCCCAAATCTTTCGCTTATGTAGGTTATATGATAAATAATTATTTTAGAAATTAAAATCAAAGAAAAATATAAATATATATATATTAATTCACTGAAAAATAAAAATACATTCATGTATGTGTTAGTTTTTATAACCATAATTTCTAAAACAAAACAAAATGAGCAAGATGAGTAGCAATGTCTTAACATTTTTGGGCAAATACCTAACTTAAAGAGAACTAGATTGTCAAGACTGCTTCTGGATTTCATCTCTTGTCATATATTGTGGTGACTATACACAGAAAATCCAGCTTCACAAAAACATGTAGTTGGAAAAGAGTAGTTTCATAACCTTTTCAGATAATTATGGATTTTTTTTATACTAACCTAGAACCCAACAAAGAGAGCTTATAAAAATTTGTTATAATGTGGAATCTGAAACATACCAATCAACTTTTTACTCTGTTACATTAAAATTCATTAGTTTATCTTATACTTGGAAAGTATCATTTTACCCATGCATGATTCTATAATGTTAATCACATGTCAGTATTTAAAAATATATATTCGTTGAGCTTTTTAGGCTTTACAAATGCCAACATATTTATTATTTATTATTTATTATTTATTTTTATACATCCAACCACTGTATACCATACGGCTTGTAAAATGAACTTTCCCAGCACGAACACACTGCTTATTAGTTCAGTTAAAGGTACCATCATTATCATCATTCAATATAAGATTAAAAATAAAACTTGTTAACATCATCATGGATCACATCAGAGAAGTGGGCAAACTCAAAGTAGAAGATAACAGTTTCCAAAATTCTTTTCCTAATAGGCTCAGTTTGTTCATTTTTATGAAAATGTTTACCAAATACCCAAGTCTAGACAATCACCATTAATCCTCAGTCATTCTTCTTTGTAAAATATTGGGTCATCAGAAAAGTCATGATGCATTTTTGCATAGGAAAACATGTCACGACTTTTCCAATGAACCTATATAATAGGGTTCAATAAAAAGTGACTAGCTAACAAAAGTAGCTCACAGCTCAATTGAACACAATCACTTTTCCTGGAGACCACCACAGTCCTCCAATGCAGGAGAGCTTTATTCACGTGCTCCATTTTGAAACACAGACTACTGAAAAGTTAACCATTTCAGAGTAGAAATTGATTTACAGGTATAATTTCTACTGTTTTATCAAGGAATTCTTGAATGAAACAAGTGTGTACTTTACTGTAAGAAAAAGATAGTGAAGAAAACAGTGATCACTATTTCTGCATGATGTCACTCTTTCATTTGTGCTAAGGAGCCAGCAGAGGCTGAAGAACACACTTTGAGAACTACTGATTGAAAGAAATGTTTCAATGTTTCACATATACTCTCTGGCAAAACAAAAACAAAAACTTAAGTCTTTCCTCTTTGTAGCAGCACATGCTATGCCTCTGGGACTTCTTTTCTCCTTTTAATTATGTATCCTTATAAACTTAACTATTTGCCTATTTGCACAAAGATTGCTACATTTACTATTTATATTAAAACAAAGTATAGATACAATACTAAGAAATCCTTATAAACAGTGATTACGGTTTCTCTTTGTACTTCAAGGTCATAGATCATCTATGCAAGTGTTCATTTCTAATTTGTAAAATAAACTTTCCATCAATTAAATAAACATGAATGACCAAGAAAAATCAGTAAAAACAGCAATGTGTAAGGGAGATTAGCTTTACCAGGAGGTAAAACATATTATATTTCTGTAATAAAAAGAAAGAGGAGATGAGGATAATTCTGACTGCACAGTTCAAGTCCCAGACCCAACAGCCTGGAATCATACAAAATGCATGTGTGTGCATGCCCAAAATCTCGAAGGAGGGAGAAGTGAAGAAGTGATTGTAGTGTGACCACTCCCCATACAGGAGTGCTTTCTCACTATCCCCCTCTCTGGCCCTCTAACGAGCACACATACTCTCTGGCAAAACAAAAACAAACAAAAGTCAGCTAAATAGATACACATCCTCCACCCTAATGTTAACAAATCTTTCACCTGGTATAAAAACACCACAAACAAAACCATGTGACAAATACTTGCAACTTGGGGCCAGCAGGTGGCGTGGTGGTTAAAGGCACTGGATTCCCACATGGCTGATTTCCAACCTGGTGGCTTGCTTTCTCCTTTTCTACTTTTCTGTCTCTCTCTGATCACATTAAAAATTAATAATAACAAATGAAATTAAATACATAAATCATTCTTTTTAAAAAACACAAATATTTGCAACTTACAACAAAAGCAAATAGTTCAGTTTTATAGAGATCCTAAAAATCAAGAGAAAAAAGCCAATAACCCAATGTAAAAATGGACAAAGAATAGGCAATTAACTAAAGAAATTACTTATAAAAGGAGAAAAGCATGTTAAAGTTTATACATCAAGTTGGCTAAAATCTAAGTTAAATAGCATAATTGACAAGACTGTGAGTGAATAGGGATTCTCAAAAATTGTTGTGGGAATATAAAGTCAAACATTTATGGATGGAAGTACGGGAATGTCTAGCAAAATTACCTATGTACTTGCCATTTGACCCAGCAAGCTCGTGTCTAAGAATATATCCCATCAATGCAGCCATTTAAAAAACAAACAAAAAGATGAAGAACATGTCTATAAACCAAATATAAGTTGAACATAAATCTAATCAAAGCCTTACCTTTAAATTCAAATTAACAATAAGCACCAGGGTTAGAAGAACAAGTTAAATGATAACACAAAGCATTAAAATGACTAAATATTCTTTTTTAAAAATTTATTTCATTTTCTTTCTTATTATTTTAATTTGACCAGAGAGAAATGCAGAGAGAGAGAGAGGGAAAGTGAGAAAGCAAGCTGCCAGGTCTGGGACTGGAACCACAGTAGGCCATGTGGGAATCCCACATTCCAACCACCACATCACCAGCCAGCTCCAATTACTAAATATTCTATATTAATGTTAGAGTTAGTTTTAGATTTAGAGTTAAGACACCTGACCCATCTGCCCAAGGACTGGGACAACTGACCCAGTTTCTTCAATCAGTTAAAGCCATAACGGGAAAAGGGAGACTATTGTCTAAGAGAGACTTAAAAGACCTAACTGCCAGAGGTAATAGTAGACTTAACTCAGAGGAAAAACAACTTGAAAAACCTATTAAACAATGGAGGAAAACTTGAAAACATGGGGTACTACATGATAACAAGCAATTATTGTTCATTTCGTTGAATATAATACTGGCATTGCAGTTACGTAAGAATGTGTCCTTACATTTTAGAAACACCCGCTAAGCACGCAGGGGGGAAAGGAAACGAGTGCTGAGATTTCCACAGCAGCAACACTGAGGAGGTACGCGATGGCAACGTCTTGTCAATACTGAATGTGGGGGTGGGCTTGTGAAGATTTATTCCACTGTTCTTTCTGCTTTTGTGTAGCTTGACATTTCTCTTGATAACTTATAAAAATAATTTTTGTAATGTTTATTTATTTCTTCCACGAAAGAGGAAGACAGAGATGAAACACAGATACAACGCCAAGTAGGGCTTATAGAACATGATCTGCCCTTATCTCGGCCAGCCAGGATCATGGCACACACACATGTGGCAGGTACGCACAGGGAGACCTTGGGACGTGCACAGGGACTCGCGTTCTATATAGCTGAACAGATTTTGAGTTCTTGTTTGGCAACATTCTCAGTATAGTTTCTCATAAAATGAAAAAAGTTATAATTATGCTACAGTTGAGATCTATGAAAACAATGATCTTCTAATAATCACAAAGATTTCATTTGTCACCCTCTTGATAATCTCCTCCCATATTCCAAGTTGGCTTGTGCACAGATGCCATTCAGGCACTTTGCTCTTTTTTTTTTTTTTTTTTTTTTCTTTTTTTTTCCATTTTATTTTAACTAACTTATTTTAACCAAAGATAACAGGCTTGTTATTCTTAGCCTACACTTAAGGCTTCAATGTTGGTATATTAAATCCAGTTTTAAATGAACTCAAAATAAATAGGATCATTCATATGATCTAAGCATTTCTATTTTTAAGCAATAAAGACATTTAACAGGACCAGAGCACTATGCCAGACATTCTAAGTTAAAAGCACACTTTTGAATCAAAGAAATCAACCAACCAGTAAGTATGTATTAACTGCATTCTTCATTGTTAAGCAGCTTATGTAACCGTTCTTTTAAGAGCATACAAAGTATAAAAGCTGCCTAAAGGGGCTTACAAACTATCAATAGTTGGTGAAACTAGACACAGACACCCAAACAGTAATAAATAGAAAGATAGTAACTGCATGCTAGAGGCAAGGTGATACAATGAAACAGGTACGGAAAGCCTGAGTTCTTTTCCCTTCTTGAGCACTGAAAGGCCTTAATCAGTTTCCAGAGTATCAACTTCCTCATTTTAAAAATGAGAAAAAAATTCCCTAAGGGCCTTTTTGCATTAACATTCTGTGGTTATATAAAATACTGTGAAAGCTTCTAAATGCTGGGAGAAAAGCTTTCAGAAACAAAATAAGCAAAATGCTTTAAAACTACTTCCTTCTTTTTCTTTTTCAATTGCCAGAGGGTACATGCATGAAAGAGAGAGAGAGAGAAAGAGAGAGAGAGAATATGAATCTCCCTAACAGGGCATGGTTGTGCCACAATCCTTTTTCCTCCTTCCTCCAACCCATGAGGACTTTGGAAATAAACATATACACTCACCATGTTTTTCAAGCTGCTGGGGGTGGGGCAGGATTTATACCATGGATATGGGACCTGGCTTCCTATGTATGGTGCTTAACTACTGTGCTACCTGCAGGCCCCTCCCCATTATTTTTACTAGTTTAAAATAGATAAGTTCTATTACTTTTTAAGAAACTATTTTAATCTATTAATACTGATAACTGTTATAATAAACTATAAAATGCCATAAAGTCAGGATTGGAAAAAATCTATATTATACATATATAGTTTACATATTTTTATAACAGAATGAATTTCATTTTAAATGTATCTAGATCATTTTCAATGTTCTATACTGTCTTCTATAAATGGCTCAGTTAAGAAAAAACAGGTATTTTATGTAAATGAGAGAGTACTCTTTTAAATAATCTTTAGGAAAGATTAAACATTTTTACAACCTATTACTATAATAGGATTTTTCAAAGTTCTCTAAAATAAAACATAGACTTGTCCTCAGTTATTTCTACTAAAAAATGTATTATAGGATTTGCGCTTCAGCATTAAGGATTAGTGGGCCTGTATATATTAGTGAGTTTTAATGTTCTATAACTTTTTTTTTAAGAGAGATTTTTGCTATAGGGTGCGCACTTGCCAGAGACACAGAGAGATGGAAAGTGAGAAATCACCCTCCAGGGAAATAGCCACACCGCAATCCCTTCTCCTCCATTCTCCTCTTGGGACTTTGGGCACACGTGCCTATGTGTCCAGCGTGAGTTTTAAGCTGTTAGGGCCGGGACACAAACCACAGTGGACTATGCGGGAGTTTAACGATGTAACCGTTATACCAACTGCTGGTCCCTGTTCCGTAAGTTTCTTCAAAGTTTATTTATTTACTTATTTTCTCCTAAGTGAGAGAGACAGTGACAGACAGTAGCCCTAGCAGGGTCCCAATGCCGTGATTCCCCAGCTCTAGCCAACCCCAGCTCCTGAGCGCGTGTGTGCCTGGTGTGTACTCAAGGAAGTCTCTAGACACAAACCTGGGACCTTCCCTTGTAGGTCAACCTGGCAGCATGTCACATTTTACTGCTGTGCACTGTCAGACTCCCAAGTTCTTGTTGTTGTTTTAAATAATTATTCTAAATTTTATTTATTTATTTATTTTATATGCTCTAGGGCACATGGGCTCACCAGAGAGAGATAGAAAGAGAAAGAGGGAAGTAAGAAAGCAAGCCACCAGGTCCAGGACTCGAACCATGCTCAGCCACAAGGAAGTCCAGTGCCTTAACCATCACGTCACCTGCTGGCTCCCTCCCAACCTGTTTTTAAGCTTATTTATTTATTGCTTCAAAGGGTGAGAGAGATAAACAGAGTTTGAGAGACACACACAGCAGGTTATTCACATCCACTCCAGCCTCAGCCAGCCAGGTCACGGATGGGCACGTGAAGTGGGACCTTCCCGTGTGGTGCCAGCAACGCAGAGCACTGTTTACCGCCCTGCCACCATCTGGCCTGCCCTAACTTTTCTTAAGGAGTTTATACAATCATAACAGACCTTCACATACAGCTGTTCCCTCTCTAGAATGTTATCTCCAAAGAATACATTTTTCTCTTCTAAGAGAGGGCTAGAGGATCGTCAGTGTGCCAAGCGTGCTTGTAACTGTCGGAGCATATGGGTTGGCTGCTAGGCCGAGATGCCTCAGTGGAGGGCTGGCAGCTGGTGCTGGCTGCTGGTTGGGTGCTTCGACATGGGCTGCTTCTGCTTCCTGCAAGTATGGTGGGCGGTTCCAAAGAGCATCCAAATGGGCAAGAGCTGAAAGCTCCTCCCTATGGGTTTAAAATTAGCCCTTCAAAGGCTGATTTTACTTTCCAAACCAAACAAATTTAGCTTCCTTAGTTGCACCCCAGGCTATTATTTCGATCAGATGAGTGAATCACACTGGGAACGACTTTGAGTCTTCTCAGCACAGTTACATGAATGGTAACAAGACCTCGACAGTAAGTCTTACGTGACAAAGGACATTTCTGAAACAATACAACCAGTCCAGTAAGAGCTTTTAGAGGACTTAGGGATGAATCACGTGATCATCTTACTTTATACAAGAGCAGACGTGAACTGATCAATGTGAAGTGAAGCCACTTTTACCTATAATGGAAGTAAATTTTAAATAGCAATTTGGTGAGGGAGCAGCAGGGGGTGTAGTGGTTAAGGTGTTGGACTCCCACATGGCCAACCACAGTTCAAGTCCCAGACCTGGCGGCTTGCTTTCTCACTTTCTGTCTCTCTATGGTCAAATTTTTCTAAATAATAAAAAATAAAATAAAAATAATTATCAAAAAAAGCAATTCGGGTGGACATATACGATTTAATGAGCAGAATCAAATTGGTGAACGTTTTTAGATACTTTAAACATATCAGGAAACTTCTGCATTTCAGACAGCCCATATAAGTACAAAATTCCTTCCTATTTTGTTAATGTTAGTATTTGATTTCTTAGAGGAAAATATGAAAGTACAAACAAGTATCAAGTAAGAATGCTATATGAAACAAGAGGCACCAAATTAATTTACTTAATAACCACTAAAATAACATTTATTCCTGTAGTGGGAAAATAGGAAATAGATGTTAAGAAGACTTGAGAGGCAGGGACCAGCAGCTGGCGTAATGGCTATGTCATTGGACTGCCATGTAGTCGACTGCGGTTCAAGTCCCAGACCCAGTGGCTTAAACTCATGCTGGGCGCATGTGCATGCATGCCTAAGATCCCAGGAGGAGAAGGAAATGCAGTCTGGCCATCTCCCGGCGGGGGGGGGGGGGGGTGATTTCTCACTTTCTGTCTCTATGTCTCTGTCTGTCAGGCGAGCGCACGCACCCTCTAGCAAAAACCTCTCCAAAAAAAAAAAAAAAAAAGGAAGACGATGACTTGAGTGGCAATATCCTACGAGGTTATAAGGCAAAACAGTCTTTGTACAAAAGCTGATAACCTCCTAATTCCCATACATGTACTTTTTAAATGTAGAGAACAAGATGGTAGCATTTTTAATACACATTTTAAAGATTGAATAGGTTTCAACACTACACATTTCCTCAGAGAAAAAATTAAAACAGTATGTTAAATGGTAACAGTGTGGCATGTAACCATAGGAAAATATTTAATCTCTTCAAGCCTCAATTTATTTTTCATAAAATAGGCATAGTATCTCAACTTTATAAGGTTAGTAGGATTAAATGAGATAAGGTATGAAGAAAAAAAACACAGTACTTGTTCAAGTACATAGGGAGTCTAAAATGAAAAATAGCCCTACATTAGAATTTTAGATAAGACCATTTCTAGCAAGATTTACTAACTTCCTCCATTTGAGACTACGTTTTCCTAAATGCTTCATTAAGAAATAAATGAGGTGGGACCAGCAGTTAGCGTAATGGCTATGTCGCTGGACTCCCACGTAGTAGACCACAGTTCGCGTCCCAGACCTGGTGGCTTAAAACTCAAGCCAGGCATGTGTGCGTGTGTGCCCAAGATCCTGAGAGGAGCATGGAGGAGAAGGGATTGTGGTGTGGCCATCCCACCGGGGGGGGGGGGCGGGGTGATCCCTCGCTTTCTGTCTCCCTGTCTCTGTCTGTCTGTCTGGCGAGTGCATGCGCCCTATAGTGAAAACCTCTTAAAAAAAAAAAAAAAAACAGAAAGAAGAAACGAATTCTCTCAATATACTATTTAATAAACAGAAGCGAAATCATTTTTATTTTTAAAAAGTTAATTTGACAAAGTACACAGGCAAGGTAAAAGGAGTAACTAAAACCCAAACTTGGAAAATTTGTTTTTAACTTTTTCTTTTTTTTTTGTATAGGGCACAGGCACTCACCAGAGACAGAGGCAGAGAGAGGAGAAGCCAACCTCCCATGGGGAGTGGTCATACTGAAAGCCATTCTCTATCCTTCCTCTGTTGGGATTCTGGGCATGCAAATACCTGCACCCGGCCTGTTTGTGAAGCCACCAAGACCCTAACTGTGCGTGTCAGCCATGTGGGATCTGGTTGCCTTAACCGCCATATCTTTTAGTTATGATATACAGTTAATTATAGTAACATTCTATAAATATGATAGGACTTTAAAAAGTTTGTGAAAAAATGAAAGTATGAGTTTATTTTAGTTCATGAAAAATTTGAAATCTATGCATAGTTTTCTGATAATACACATTTTCCACAAAATTTCTGAAGACCCCCTTATAAATATTTGTTTCCTTCTATCAAATATGTATATGTATATATACCACAGATAATTATTAATTACTTGCTAGAATATAAGAAAGTATGTTTTTAAAATAGTCAGGACAAATGAAGCTTTCAAACTGCAAAATTATAATGAAGTAAATCAGCATAATTTCTATCAATCCAAAGATATTTTGTATATTTATAAGAAACAGCACTAAGTCCCTCAGGGAAAAACTAGTATTTAGAAATGAAAATGAAGATCAGATCCAAGAATCTGACTGACTGGAAGGCTGAGGGAGGGAGATTGAGGTGTGACAAAACTGTTGTGGATGGCTGTCTCTCTCTCTCAAAAAAAAAAAAAAAAAAAAAAAAAAAAAAAAAAAAATGAAAATGTCAATGAGTAAAGCTTTCCTTCCATACTTGAATAAAATCCAAATCATCTTAGTATTTATTCTGCTTTTAAAGGCTCTCAGCAGAGGAAAACCAAACCTCTCCTCTCTCCTGATAAAGACTATGGTCTCACAGCTCCCAGCTAAGCCGTGCAAATGTATTTACCCACATTACAGTTTGCAGACTTACAGACGGAAAGGAAACATTGGGGCACCTGCATGAAAATTACTTGGCAATCAGTAATAAAAACTGTAAGGTTGTTCATTTCTACTTGGAAGATAAGAATGGGGATAAAATGAATTCCCATGTGTTTTTCCTTTTTTGATATCATAAATTTCTATCTGAGATGAAGGAAAAGCAAGCACAGAAGAGAACAGCTGGAAGCGTGGTTGTCATAGCTTTAAGTGCGCGGCCTGTGTACCTGAGCGCCTCATCTAGAGGGTGAGGAAACAGGGTTACAGTATGTCCCTCACAGGGTGGTATTAAAGCTATACAGCCTAAAATGAAGACTTAGTATTATGTACTGTCTTAACATCTGGTAAAACCAGGAGGACCTCAAGTGGCAGAACTACACATTCCCAACCCAACAACTCTCCATATCAAATGAGCCAGGTGCAATTCTTGCTTGTTTCTGAGTTGCAGGTTTGCATCACAAAGGCACTGTAAGCCCATGCAATTGTGAAAACAAGCCAATCACAGTTCTAGCGGGCATCTCGCCCTCGTGATATGACAAAGCCTGCCTCCACTGCCCGGTCACTTCCTGTGGCTGCTCCCCCTGTTCCTCAGTGCCACTTCTGTGCAGCTCTGGACTGTGTGCAGCAGTGTCTGCTTTCTCTGGGTAAATGTGACTGATGAAGCGCTCTCTCGCAGCTGTGCCGTATGAGGTGCTATATGCTCAGCTACCCCCGCAACCCAAGGATGGGAATCAACTCTCACCAGTGAGGTGAACAGGAGACTATTAAAGTAGGCAATGAGAACACTTTCTGGTAAATACTTCTAAAGCTCTGAAAATAATGTAGTATTATATACTACATATTTGCTATTACTAAAATTACGCAATACTGAGTTCATCAAGTACAATGTCAACATTCGAAATGTCTAAACATTCTCTAACAAGTTAAAGAAGCAATGTATGGAATAGACTGGGTTTACAAAACTATTCATTGGTTTATGGTAAGCTCAAAATTCAGTATTTGGCTTAATGAATGACCCAGACATTAAAAATGGTCTCACATCACATAAGTGAGAAACACTGATTAATAAAATGACTGGTTACAGATCCTTTATAATGTTATTTATGCCGTTATATTTTTTATTTTCTGGAATTAAAATTTAGATGTAAGAAAACATTAAAAACAAAAGTCATCATCAAATCTGCATTCCTCTGCTTTAGACGTAAGAATGAGAATTTAATGTTTAGCTACCCCCCTTTTCTTCCCCACCCAGTAATATATTTGGGCAACTGAAATTTTATCCATGCCTTCATAATTGTTGAAGATAAATAATAATCTATAAATATCTATAAAAAACTAAAATATATATATTATTTATATCTCTTTATAATTATTAAGAAAAACATCTCTCTCTATGACCACACAGTAAGCTGTCTGAGACCAAGTGTGATTCCATACACTTGGGGCCAACAGGTGACAGGGTGGTTAATGCGCTGGACTCCCACATGGCCGACCACAGTAGGGGTCCTGGATCTAGAGGTTTGCTTTCTCATTCTTCCCCTAACCCCTCACTGTCTCTCTCTCTGGTGAGCACACATGACCTATAGCAAATTAAAAATAATAATAATAAATACAGAATTATTTTATTTAATTTTATTCATTATCATCATTTTATTATTTTTTTTATTGAAGTTGACCAGAGAGAGACAGAGAGAAAGAAAGTGAGAAAGCAAGCTGCCAGGTCGGGGACCCGAACAATGGTCAGCCATGTGGGAATCCAGCCACCCCAACCACCATACCACCTGCTGGCCCAATAAAAATAATTCTTTAAAAAAATATTCCATACACTTTTTTAATCTTCAAAAATCGTAGAATGTACATATTAATCGAATAACTATAAAATTATTTTATATAATAACTTTTTCTATCTTCAGGTCCTAATAAGTGGCACCTCTAGATGAACAATGTTCCAATTACAAATTTGATAAGTTACTGAAATGTATATAAGTAGTATTATTTGCTATAGAATGTAAAAGTAGAGTAATACAATTGTAGCTATCTTTTGAATTCAACATTAGCAGAAAAACTAATTTTCTAATGAAATATTAGTAAAGCCTCAGGCTTCTAAAGAGAAATCCTGGAGAGACTGATAGGATGACTTAAAGGAATATGCTACAGAGCCAGCTGCAGAGCCTGCGTCCATTTCCACATCATACATATCTATGTCAACCCATCTGAGGCCTCATTAGCCAGAGATGCACACATCATTATTCCCTTGGTGAATTATCCACAGCTACTATGGATAGCTATGAAACCTAGCATCTTTTTTTTTTCTTTTATCTCAACGCATTTTTTAAAAGAGATTTTTGCAATAGGGTGCGTGTGCTTGCCAGAGAGAAAGAGAAAGCATGAGATCACCCCTGCCCCTCCCCAGGAGATGGCCACACCACAATCCTTTATCCTCCACTCTCCTCTTGGGATTTTGGGCACACATGCACACGCACCTGGTGTAAGTTTGAAGTCATCAGGTCCAGGACTCAAACTACGGTCAACCATGTGGGAGTAATCATTGTGCCATCAGCTGGTCCCTCTATGCATCTTTATTTTACCATCTCATTTGAATCTGATCTCTGCACTATGCTTCATTTAAACTCTTGGGTTGCCAGAGAAGTCATGACTTTTTAAAATGTTTTTCTATGAAAGAATGCATTATGACTTTTCTGACAGCCCAATATTTGTTGCATTATTTCAAAATAGTAATAGATTTCTGAATTTTTATAAAATACACACTAAAAACAAAGGACAATGAGAAGATGCAGATGGTAAAAATAATCTTCTATAAGCCTACCATCCAGAAATTAAGACAGTTAATTCTGGAGCCCATCCTTCTGTCTTTATCTTTTTAAAAATAAAAATGAAAAACTTCCTAATGTTTTATTAAAATCCAGTCTTTTCTTCTCTTGTCTAACCTAGTATAGACATCTGTTTTCTTCTATATATAGATCTATAGCCTAAGAACTGCTCAGCATTCCACTGAATTTATGTCACATAATTTAACTAATTTCCTTGTTAACAGTAACCTCAGCATATGAAGCACTTAATGGCATTTTAAAGATGACAGCTGATTCGACTGGAAACTAGCTCTGTACTGCGATACAGAGAGGAAACAACTGTAAAAAGGAAAAGGACAGAGAGATTACGGCTGGTGGTGTGGTCTTATTCCCTGGTCTCTAACACAGAGCACCCTCACTGACCTTCACTGAAGGCCAGGTGGTCCAGTAGCGAGAATTAAAGGGCTCTGTCTCTGAGGTGGGAGTGGAGAGGAGGCGGGGGGGGGGGGGGGGCAGGTTGCCAGCAGTCTTCTAAATAGGATGCGTGATCTGTAGACCCCAAATTGTAGGACTCAGTTAGGAAAAAATGGCATCATTTGCTGAGCTTTTATTTTTAATCTTGTCATGGCTTCCAGTGTTCCAGAGATAATTCTGTTTAAATGACCCATAATTTAGTCAGTATTTTTATTCTTTATGAAAATAAAATTACACCTAGAGCTAAGCAACTCTTTTTTTCTTTGGCATGAGCCCCCAGGCTATTGTAAGCATATTTCTGAGCTTTTCAAGTTTTCTACCAATCTGAAGGTACTAATTATCACTCATTAATTAAAGGAAGGAATTGCGCAGCATCTCAAAATATTCGGATTAAAGGGTGCAATGAATAAAAGGAGATGTATTCTGCTAGCTTTATCGGCCATGCAGTAAATGACAGGAAATATTCTCATACCTTACTTTTGCCATACTGCTATTTCAGACCATGAAAATGCTTTTTAAAATTTCCTTTTTTTTTTTTATAAGGCTCAAAGTCAAGAGCTGACTGTCCATTGCCATGGAGACAGTTCTATTTAAGGTACTATATTAGTTCTTTCCTCACAGAAGGAGGAGAGAAAAACGGTCAATAGAAAAGCGCCCCTCTCCATGGTTTCGAATGAAGTTGCTGCATATGGTTCTGGTGCAGCTGATAGATACTAAGGGAATTAGGAAGTGAAGGTGGGGTGGGGTGGGGTGGGGGAGAAAATTCATAGAATTCATATTTTTTTCTGATTAAGACCAATATAGGTTAAATTTTAAACCAGAGGCAATAGGGGCCAGCAGGTGGTGTAGTGGTTAGGATGCTGGACTCCCACGTGGCCAACAGTGGTTTGAGTTCCAAACCCAGCTTTAAACTCATACCAGGCACATATGCATATGTGCCCAAAATTCCGAGAAGAGAATGGAGGAGAAGGGATTGAGGCAAGGCCATCCCCTTGGTGGAAGGGGATGATCTCTCACTTTCTCTGTCTCTCCAGAGAGCACACGCACCCTATCAACAGTCTCTCAAAAAATTAATAAATAAAATAAACTAGAGGCAAAATGAGGAAAATATTCACTCTCTCAAAATTAGATACAACCAAAGAACAAAATTAGTTTCAAAGAGTTACCACCCTTGAATGGGACCTGAACTGAGACAATCTTTGCTTTTCAAAGGTAATCTTTATTGTATCTAGGGTCCGTGCACAATACGCATGTCTCAGGTTTGTTTTATTTTGTGGGCTTCCTGATTTGGCTTTCTGACACTCTAGTTGTGATTAAGGGTAAAAGCTACCACAGGTGATAAAAATATATATAGTCACTTGTTTAAGAGGCTCAACAACAAAAACAAATGTATCAACACAAAATCTGTCTTTAGGATGTTATCATTTTGCCTTCAATTTAAGAAAAAAAATTGTTCTCCATGAAAGCTTAAAATAATCATTCTTCCTTAAAATAAAAATAATCTAAGCAGGAAAGACCCACCAGAGTCTACCAATGTTGGCACTAAAACACTTATTTTTATATAAGCAAGCAATTCCCAGGGATATATTCACTTTTTTTCTCTGTTTTAAAGAGGCTTCCAAAATCCAATTCTCTTTATTTTCCTTAAGCTAGAGTTCAGACTCTAGAAACAATAAGATACCTTTTTCTTAAGGCTAGAGTATATTGTACCTGAAAGTCTTAAATCTATATTTTAAAAACAGGCCAAAGGAATTTTTCTGATTCTGGGTTTCTGAAACTGTCATTATCACCTACTATCAGGGTTTCAGTAGTAATTAATTTGAAACAATTTTTTAACATTTTTTTTAAACAATTGATAATGTGTGTTGATGAAATGGACATAATCATTTCCCACTTATGGAAGCATTTGGTTAACAATATTAGATCTGGAATTGAGTATTTATATTAAAACAATTTTATTTATTTATTTATTTATTTATTTTTTAGATTTTTGCCACAGGGCACATGCACTCGCCTGAGACAGAGATGAAAGTAAAGTGAGAAATCACCCCCCAGGGAGATGGCCATATCATCATCTCTTCTCCTCCACTCTCCTCTCGAGATTTTGCACACACATCCAAAGTGAATTTTCAAGCTGCTCTATCTGGGACTCAAACCACAGTTGGCCATGTGGAAGCCCAGAGCCTTAACCACCACATAACCTGCTGCCCACACCCCTCCCCAAGCTAATTCTTAATAAGCATTACTATTCAAGGTTTGGATAACCATGCAAATCCCAATGACATTCAGGAAAATAAACCCCCGATCAGCAGTAAATGGCTTGTGAATTCAACTGCTTTCAAAAAATAAATATCTACTACAAAACAGCAAAGAGGAACTTAAGTACTTGAAAGAAACTTTTCTTAGCAATAACTGTAAACCAATTACACAATACAGATGGTTCCAGAAAAGTACTGTTCAAGTTTCTGCGAGTCCAATTTAGGTTTTCCACTGACTTACACCTTTATATGAGAAATCTTTTACCTTGAATTGACTGATTTGGATAGACAGCACATTACATTTTAGCTTTCAGGTGCTCTACAATGTCTGTCAAACAGCTAATTAGCCATAAACACTAAATGCATTAAGCTGACTATAAAAGTAGAATAAAAAGAAAGGGCCTTTTACAATAACAATGCACTCCTCTCTTTTTTTATGGTCATGTAACGTGTACCTGTTACTGAAAAACTGACAGACAAGTGAGGAGTTCTAGAGGACAAATTATTTTTATGACATCAGAGTAGTCGTTATGAATGTAACAGAGTGGTTTATTAGATGCAAGAACTACTAAATGCACGCTGCCACCACTGATTCCAATTTTAGCAGCTTTCTAAAATAAAAGGTGGAACACCCCTTAGCCCATTGATAGCCACAGGTTAGGTTTTTATCCATATTTTAAAAAATAATGCTTTAGTCATTTTAAAAAATTGTTTCTTTTATTTATATTTATATAAATATGACCTATAAATATATTTATATAAATAATAGGAACAATTAAAGTCAAATGAAGCTATTATTGAGGAATGAGCAATTTCTTTAATTTTCAATCGTGACAAATATGTTCTTTGCAATAATACTACTTTTTGTTTTTTTTAAGAGGTTTTTGCTATAGGGTGAGTGCGCTCGCCAGACAGAGAGAGACAGAGAGACAGAAAGCAAGAAATCATCCCCCAGGGGGCATGGCCATGCTGAAATCCCTTCTCCTCCATTCTCCTCTCGGGATCTTGGGCATGCACGCACACGTGCCCAGCGTGAGTTTTAAGCCACCGGGTCTGGGACGCAAATCGCAGTTGACTACATGGGAGTCCAGCAACACAGCCATTACGCCAACTGCTGGTCCCCTACTATTTTTTTAAGAGAGAGATTTTTGCTATAGGGCATGTGTGCTCACTGGCGAGACACAGAGAGAGAAAGTGAGAAATCACCCCCTAGGCGGATGACCACACGGCAATCTCTTCTCTCCCATTCCCCTCTGGGGATTTTGGGCATGCACGCGCACACACTCTGCAGGAATTTCAGGTTGCCAGTCCAGGACTCAAACCACAGCCGGCCATGTGGGAGTCCCATGTGGGAACTTAGCGATATAATCGTTATACCATCTGCTTGGTCCTTCTGCAATACTGCTAATAAAGATCTAATAATTGGTAAAGAAAGTAAGATAAAACCACATAGATGTGGTATACTTACCTTCAAAAGTTTAACAATAATTCAAAGTACTGTATTTCATACTGACTTTTTATACATCATAGAAAACTTTAAAAATGAGGTGCAGGGACCCAGCAGGTACTGTGGTAGTTAAGGGTGCTAGCCTCCCACATGGCCAACTAAGGTTCAAGTCCCAGACCTACTGGCTTGCTTTCTCACTCTCTCTCACTCACTCTCTCTCACTCTATCCCTCTCTGGTCAAATTAAAATAAATAAATAGACAAAGTTAAATAAAACAAGTCCTCAAAAAAAAAATCCAGGTGCATTAGATTAATGATTACTTCACAAGCTAAAAGAGAATAACAAAGATCGTCCCTATCATTTTTTGTATATTTAATTCTCCTGCATATAATTATAATAATACACCCATATAACAAGAGTTGGTCAAAGCACTTCCTAGCACATCTTGTTTGAAGCATACATTATTAAAATGCATAATTGTTGGGGCCAGCAGATGGAGTGGTGGTTAAGGTGTTGGACTCCCACACGGCTGACCACAGTTTAAGTCCTGGACCTGGTGGCTTGCTTTCTCACTTTCCTTTTCTCTCTCTCTGGTCAAATTAAAAAATAATAACAAATAAATTAAATAAATAATTTTTAATGCATAATTGTCAATCCTCATTCCAATGGGAAGCCTGACCCGCTAAGGCCTACATTGTGCATACCGCACTGGCTGAGTGTCATCACTCTGGGTGGATATCTTTAGATTTCAACCATGAAACATCACTTGCTAATGCTTTGACCAGTGGGTAAGCCCAGTTAACGAATGTTTAATTTTTAAGGTTTATCTCCATAAAAGAGTATTCTGAATACCTTGATTTCTCATACAGTCATCACTTCTATTCATCAGAGGAGGGGTTTGTTTCTATTAAATGACCTTCCCCTCAGAACACGACCTCCCCCCAACCTCCCAACGCTAACACCCCTCCCTGCATCGGAGCTTCCTGGTCAATGCTGCAGTACATGCGTGGTTCACCTATCAGCTGACACAATCCTTAGGGGCCACCAGGTAAAGTAGTTTGAGGAGAGTAGATGGGTAATTGGGACTTTAACAGAACACGACAATTAGTCCAACAGGTTACAGTTATTTACTATGGAAATATTTTGTTCACCATATGGCCTGAGAGCCGAAAGTACTCACTATCTGGCCCACTTCAGAGCTGGCCAAATCCTGCTCTATGCCATCCATCCAGAGGACATGAGCTTGAAGATCATTGTGAGACTGAGAGGTATGGTGCCAATTACCACACTGCTTAGGTTTACCCTGACGTTCCAGCAGCTTGGTGACATGGTGGTAACACTGCTCAAGCAGGGCTACTTCCAAATGGGAGACTGCAGGTCCAGTCCCCTAGTCAACCTACACACGTGCCTGTGATCCTGGCTGGCTGGAAAGGCTGGGGAAGGATCGCAGTGTATGACCCTGCTGGGGGTCGTGTTTCTGTCTCTGTGTCTCTGTCTCTCTGTCTTGCTCCTTCTCTCTTGCTCTACCTCACAAATAAAAACTTAAAAACAAATGAACCCTGATGTTCTTATTGTATGTTCATCCAATTCCTAACAGGGAAGAACATTTAATGTTTGTTCAATGAATAAACAAATGGAAGATAGTCATATAGTAATGACCATTTTATAAAAGTTAACAGACTTAACATTTCTGGCCCAAAAATGTGAATGTCAATAAAAGGTAACAGTGTTTAACAGAGGATCCTGATAAGCATAAAATGGCATTAAAACCTAGAGATTATACTTATGCTTAATACTATCCAACATAAAAATTAATATACTATATATATATAATATATAAGTTTAAAATTAATCTTTTTATCCATGTTGCTTTATTTTTTAATTTTTTGAGGTTTTTTTGCTATAGGGTGCATGAGCTCGCCAGAAAGCCAGAGAGAGACAGAGAAACCGAAAGCAAGAAATTACGCCCCCATGGGGGATGGCCATGCTACAATCCCTTCTCCTCCATTGTCTTTTTTTTTTAAAGAAAGAATTATTTTATTTATTATTATTATTAATTTGACCAGAGATAGTGAAAGAGAAAGAAAGTGAGAAAGCAAGCCACCAGGTCTGGGACTCAAACCTCGGTTGGCCACATGGGAGTCCAGCATCCTTAACCACCATGCCACCTGCTGGCCTCTCTCCTCCATTCTTGGGCATGCACTCACATGGTTGAGATTAAGCCACCGGATCCGGGACTTGAACAGCGCTCAATTCCATAGGAGTCCAGTGACATAGCCATTATGCCTACTGCTGGTCCCATGTTACTTTAAAGACAACGATGGGTATCAAAACATATGCTACCAGGGCCAGTTGGTGGTGTAGTGGTTAAGTCTCTGTACTTCCACATGGCTAGCTTGGGGTTCAAGTCCCAGACCTCCTGGAGGCTTGCTTTCTCACTCCTCCTTCCCTCCTTTTCCTTCTCCCTCTCCCTCTCTTTGTCTAGTGAGCATGCATGCCCTGTAGCTAGTTAAAAAATGACAATAATGATAAATAAAATAAGTAATTAAAACAAAAAATGTTACCTGGCTTTAAAGGTACTACACCGGGCCAGAACCTTGGTCAGTGTCAAGTGATATGCCAGCCTGACACTGACCCACAGCTGTCCCCACACCCTACTTATTACCCAATGTGATCTCTTCATTTCAACTCCTATCAGATGGAAATGCATTAACACAGTTTTCCTATTAAACACAGGAGTCAATTGACAAATACATACATGGAGTGAACATGTTAAAAAATATTTTTGCCAACAATATCATTACTCTACTCAGTCTTGAGTAAACCAGTCAGGAAAGATAGCCTCTAATGAAGTAGTTACTTAGATTTCAAGATACATTTTCCTTTGAAAACAATGTTATACTCAGAGTTAGCTTTCCAGGCTAATCAGTGAAGGCCTATTGAATACCCCTGGCCCTTCACCACACATCTTACCTTGTTTCTATGGGAAATTCTCTGAGTTCTGATTTACAAATAGCAAAATCACATCTCCCCATAAATCCCTTCCCCCAGCACAAGCCCTTTGTTAAGACTGGAAACCTTTCTTTCGATATAGTATTGGGGCTCGGGTTGGTAGGAAGCCAGAGGGAGGATCTCACCCCAGAGTTTTTTCGCTTCCTGTACACAACATTCTTTACCTTAACACAGAAAGCCAAATAAAGGTGGAATTGACTATGCATGTTATTCCTTATCTTCATAAATAGTTTTTTTTCATAAATAATTTTTTATGGTGAAAAATTACCAGAAAGTGAGAATATGTCATAGTCTTATCAAGCAACATGAAACGTAAGATGTTTCTAGACAGTATCAGATACCGCAGAGGTACTGAATGATTCAATGTTACTGAATGACTGGCTGGCAGGAGAAGTAGGTCAAAGGGTGCGGGAAGTCAGAAAAAACTAACTTGAGATAAGGAAAGAATGGTCAGTATTAAAGACTTACCTAGATAAAGAGCTCATTATGTGGATTTAAACTATTCAGTAAGAACTTCAAGCTGATTTCCTCTTATAAAGTGATTTTTTGCATACCTAATATAAAAATAAAAGTAGCAGGGCCAGCAGGTGACATGGAGGTTAAGGCACTGGATCCCATATGGCTGTCTTTGTGGTTCGAATCCCACACCTGCCAGCTTGAAAAACACACCAGGTACATGTGCATACCATGCCCCAAATCCTGAGAGAACGGAGGAGAAGGGATTGCAGCATGGCTGTCCCTCCGGGTGGGTGATTTCTCACTTTCCTCTCTCTGTCTCTCTCTGGTGAGCACAAGCACCTCACAGCAAAACTTAAAAAAAAAAAAAAAAAAAAAAAAAAAAAAAAAAAAAAAAAAAAAAAAAAAAAAAAAAAAGCAGACTATCTTTGAATTTTAAATCACTTGTATTCATCTCTTGAATAATCAGGTCCTATTAAACTTCATTAATTTTGCACTTTACAACAGTCTTCTGCATAAAGAAAAACATGAAAATGTAAGGCAACACGCAACACAGTGGTTATAACTATCTAATTAGCCAGGCTTTGGACTTAGGCCTGGTTTGAATTCCTGAGCCTGCCACTTAGTGGTATTGTAACCTTTAGCAAGTTACTGAAGCCCTCTGGGCCCCAGTTTCTTTATCCATAAAATGTGAGTAATAATTCCTCATTGGTTCACTGTCATGTTTCCATGTGATCTATGTAGAGCTTAGATACTTAGCATAGACTAAGGCACAACAGTGGCATTGAACAGAAGCTACTGTTGTTACTGATGTTATAAAATGTGTTCTTGGAGAAAGACAGCAGTCTTCCACAAAACCCAGTTTTAGTTACCCATGAAAATTTGACCTTAAATATTTGGCATATATCTATAATTAAAAAGATAAATTTCCTTTTTAAAAAAATTGTATTTATTATTATTTTTAATTTTCTTACAGGGCACGTGAGCTCACCAGAGAGAGAGAGAAAACAAGCAGCCAGGTCTGGGATTCAAATCTCAGCCACATAGGAATCCAGTGCCTTAACCATCATGTCACCTCCTGACCGTGATAAATTTCATTTCTTCAACTGACTGGTTCCATTTCTACAGTACAGGAAGATCTAAAAATAAAATCTATGAAGGGCTTTCCAAAGATTTATGGAAAATGGAATTTAAGTATGAAATGCTTTTGGTGCCAAAAAATATTTTCAAGAATGCATTCATAGTTTTTTCATAACATACATTTTCCATAAATTTTTAAAAGTGCCCCCCCCCCAACTCCATGTATCTGAAACAAGAACGTATCTTGGGGCTTGACAGTGACACAATGTTAAAATGGTAAAACTCTATGTTCTTCAAGGCTGACCCACAAGGGAAGGTTCCAGGTTCAAGTTCAGAGACTTCCTTGAGGACTGTGGGTGCAGGTTCAAGTCTAGAGACCTCCTTGAGGACTGTGGGCATACACCTGTGCCCACAATCTGGACTGGCTAAGATGGGGAATGGATTGAAGTATCAAGACTCTGTTGGGGGGCTTCTGCCTCTCTCTCTTGTTCATAGAAGAAATAAATTTTTAAAAAGTCCTTCTCGGGAACCAGCAGTTAGCGTAATGGCTATGTCGCTGGACTCCCACGTAGTCGACCGCGGTTCGCGTCTCGGACCCGGTGGCTTACAACTCACGCCGGGCGCGTGTGCGTGCGTGCCCAAGATCCCAAGAGGAGAATGGAGGAGAAGGGATTGCGGCATGACCATCCCCCCTGGGGGGTGATTTCTCGCTTTCTGTCTCTATGTCTCTCTCTGTCTGTCTGGCGAGCGCACGCGCCCTATAGCGAAAAAACCTCTCCCCCCCCCCCAAAAAAAAAAAAAAACAAAAAACAAAAAAACAAAAAACAAAAAAACAAAAAACAAACAAACAAAAAAGTCCTTCTCCATGGGACCAGTAGTTAGCGTAATGGCTATGTCACTGGACTCCCATGTAGTCGACCACGGTTCACGTCCCGGACCCGGTGGCTTAAACTCACGCCGGGTGCATGTGCGTGCGTGCCCAAGATCCTGAGAGGAGAATGGAGGAGAAGGAATTGCGGAGTGGCCATCCCCCCCGGGGGGTGATTTCTCGCTTTCTGTCTCTCTGGCGAGCGCACACACCCTTTAGCTAAAAACCTCTCCCAAAAAAGTCCCTCTCCATTACAAATAGCTATTAATTAGTTGAGAATAAATAGGATGCACTCAAATATGTATTTTATACTTGTTATGAAGTCTCTGGTGTAAGAAATAATTGACTCTAAAGATCAGCTATCATACTCATTCATGGTATGGTCAATAGACGTTTTTTGATACATAAGGTAAAGTATCTGTCATATATTATCAGAAGCTTTGAGCAGCAAAATGCAAGTTATCTCAACTCATCATTGAATTCTAATTACGGACAAAATAGCCCATAATATTCAGGTATCGGGGGAGGGGAGGGTAGGGGGGGGGCAAGCAATGAATGACTCACCTCTGGGTGGATCTAAAAGGGCTAGTTACCCAGCAGTCCAGACCTATGAACAATTCTGCTTCACAGTTACAAGGAGTGCTGGCTGGCCAAAGGGATCACAGCTGGCTTGGGAGACTTCCAAAGCAAAGGACTTGGGGGAAGTGGAGGAGGAAAAGGCTTAGCCAGAATTCCACAGTGAAACTGGAATCGTGGCAGCTTGCCTTCAGAGGATGGCGGTAGTCTGAAGGTAGGTCCAAGCCACTCTCACAGTCATGCCTCACAGAGCATGAGCAGATTCCATGCGGTGGGACCAGTGTTCCTATCAAAGCAATGGCCGTTAACGTTTCTGAGAAGGACCAGCAGCTAAGGCCAGTGTCCTGACACTATAGGCAAACATTCTTGGCTCCTATCAGAACTCCCTTCAGATAGTTGTTTGATATTTAATTGAAATATTGTCATAATCACAGAGATGAGAAAATGCTTAAAACGAAAACAAAAACAAATGTTTACAAAACAGGGACCAATGCCCTTTATATTCTCAAATAAGCTTTGCTACTATACTTCTGGAAGTGTTCCTTAGAACAAAAAAGGGCTGTAAAGAACATGGGTCCATGGGACCAGCAGTTAGCGTAATGGCTATGTCGCTGGACTCCCACGTAGTCAACCACGGTTTGTGTCCCGGACCCGGTGGCTTAAAATTCACGCCGGGCACATGTGCGTGCATGCCCAAGATCCCGAGAGGAGAATGGAGGAGAAGGGATTGCAGCGTGGCCATCCCCCCGGGGAGTGATTTCTCGCTTTCTGTCTCTCTGTTTCTCTCTGTCTGTCTGGCGAGCGCACGCACCCTATAGCAAAAACCTCTCAAAAAAAAAAAAAAAAAAAGAAAAGAAAAGAAAAGAAAAGAAAAGAAAGAAAGAAAGAAAGAAAGAAAGAACATGGGTCCAGCAGGTGGCATGGTGGTTAAGGGCACTGGACTCCCACATGGCTAACAGCAGTTTGAGTCCCAGACCTGGTAGCTTGCTTTCTCACTTTTCCTCTCTTTCTCTCTTCCACTGTCCCTCTCTGGTCAAACTAAAATAAATAAAATAAAAAATTTTTAAAAAGAACAAACATGGGAACCAGCAGTTAGCGTAATGGCTATGTCGCTGGACTCCCACGTAGTCGACCGCGGTTCGCGTCTCGGACCCGGTGGCTTACAACTCACGCCGGGCGCGTGTGCGTGCGTGCCCAGGATCCCGAGAGGAGAATGGAGGAGAAGGGATTGCCGCGTGACCATCCCCCCTGGGGGGTGATTTCTCGCTTTCTGTCTCTATGTCTCTCTCTGTCTGTCTGGCGAGCGCACGCGCTCTATAGCGAAAAAACCTCTCAAAAAAAAAAAAAAAAAAGAACATAACAGACATATTTTGCAAAATGAGAAAAGTTTTCATTTTATGAACTACATCATAACCTATATAAATATACTGCTGATATTTATAAATGTTTTAAAGTCAATATCCTATTTTCCTAAAAATAAACTCCAGGGACCAGTAGGTGGCATGGTGGTTAGGGTGCTAGATTCTAACATGGCTGACTATGGTTTGAGCCCTGGACCTGGTGGCTTGCTTTCTCTCTCTCTCTCTCTCTCTCTCTCTCTCTGGTCAAATTGAGTAATAATAATAATAAACAAAACTAAATAAATATTTTACAAATAAATAAACTCTCCATTAACCAGATCCCCCAAAGAGGTAACCTAGAAGCAGAAAAACAAAAATTATTAGCTGTGATTCAATAAGCTAAGTGCAACCAATGCGGTATAACTGGGTAGTGTGGCAGTCCAGAGGACAGAGGGAGAGGGTAAAGAGGTTAAAATACAAAAAATTAGGAAAATCTTTTTAGAGAGGCTACAAGGGGTTTAAAGAAAAATTTGATAGATAAGAATCTGACATGTTACCTATAGATTCAGACCCTACAGGATATATACATTGAAAGAGACTATATTAAATCTATTTACACGTTGTTGGGCATGTGACAAAATGATTTGGCCTGGAAACATATTTACTGTATATAGCGGATCCTACTTTCATTCCCATCCCACTCCCAGCACAGTGAGGTCCAAGGCACAGGTTAGACACTGGCAGTCCTTTGTACGCCTCACCTGAACTACTCAGAGTAAATCAGGCCTTATGCCCATGCCTTCCAGACATGGACTACTGAGTTACAGGTGGTTGTTGGCTGTCACAACTCTGGGTATAGTGTCCACCCCTGGCCCCTGCTCACACACACGAAATGGGAAGTCTCCCATACTTTTGAGGACTGCAGTGCAAACGCAGGAAGGCCCACGTTCAGAGCTGTCCTATCTCGGGTCTCCCGGTGGTTTTGTTTTTCTTTGTTGTAGCCATGCTTGGTATCAGGACCTACATTGCTACTTCTCTTCTCTTTCTTGTCCTTTCTGCTGTTGCTTCTCCCACACGTCTCGGCTTTCAGGCCAGAAAGGTAAGCCTTGCTGCTCAGGGTCTTTTCTTTCAGCCAAGAACCAGTCAATTAAGAGCATAACGGACATAATCTTTGCATCTGCCCTTTCTTCACTTGTTGCAAATGTCGAAGAAAATTCCCTCAGAGCTTCCCCACCCTCTGGTTTCTACCTGGTAAAGAGATGCTTATGAAAAGTAGAGAAAAAGCCATCTCTAGCTGGCCCAAGTCTTTACTGTGAGAGCAGAGAAGTTTCCTAGCATGTCACTGAAATGTGCTAGGCAGCCTCTGTGAGCGATCCCTAAACAAAAAGCAGGTGAGTGGGTTAGCCTTACCCACATTTTTCTGAGTGGTATTGGCTTATTTTTCCTATAGAATTATTTATATGTGTCATACACTGCTGGAACTCCAGCTCAGCAGTTCTTAAATGTTTTGGTCTTGGACCCTCTTCACATCTGTAAAAACTGAGAACCCCAAAGAGTTTGTTTATGTGTGGGTTATAACTGTCAATATTTATTATATTAGAATTTAAAACTGGAACATATTTAAATACTTATTGAAAATAATAAAATCTGAGCCAGTGGTGGTGAAGTGATTAAGGTGGCTAGATTCCATATGGCTGACTGTGTATTTCAAATCCCAGACCCAGTGGCTTGAAAAAACATACCAGGGACATGTGCATGCATGCCCAAAATTCCAAGACAAGAATGGAGAATAAGGGACTGCCGTGTGGCCATCCTTCCCTGGAGGGGAAGGGGTGACTTCTCACTCCTCTCCTCCCCCTCTGGTGAGCACATGAACCCTGGGTAAACTACAAAAATAATAACAATGAAGGTAAACAACTATGTGTTAACATAAATCACATATTTTTCTGAAAATAACTTTATTTTCCAAAACACAACGAAATAGTGAAAGGAGTTGACATGTGCATTTTTGCAGTTCTCTTTAATGTCTGTTTAATACAAGATAGCTGAATTTTCTGTATTCAATCTGTGGTGATGTGTTTTAACTGATCTATATGAGGAAAACCTGGTCTGACACAGAAAGTATAGCTGCATAAAGGAGATCACTGCAAATATTATTCTTTGATACCACACAAAAACTCGACAAATGAGCTTCTTAAAGGTTGGGTGTAATGTGGAATCTGAAACCATACGAGAGAACTTAACTTAATGTTGCCAAAGGGTGCAAGTGCTCACCAGAGAGAGTGGGGGGAGAGAACATCCCCCGATGGAATGTGGTCATGCGATCAACTCCTTTCCTCCACTTCTCTATCCCGTCGGGATTGAGAACACAGGCACATAAGCCCCGTGTGACTTTTAAGCTGCCAGACTGGAATTCAAACCATGGTCAGCCATGTGGAATCCAGCTCCCTGGTCTGCTAAGCTACAGGATGAACCCACTTTCTTTATTACATTAAAGTCACTTGTGTATCTTGCATTTTGAATGAATCTTTTACCCACAATGATTTTGATACTTTTTTTTTTCAAAAAATGAGTAAAAAGATCCTGAAAATTCAAAGAAATCAACTGACACTACTTATTGCCAGTGACAAAAGGGGTGGCCAAATCCAAAGAGTAGGTCCACTGTGCTCTACTTGATTGGTCCTTGGCTGAAAAGGTAGAAGGCCCTAAGAAGGAATGTCTTCCTACATGTGTCATTTGGAAAATGAGTTATGCAGATCTCCCACACGCTGATATACCTTATTATATAATATCTAAAAATCATATCCGTTAATATTACCTTTGATCTCAAGATGAGAACCTTAAACAGTTGTAAAACTTTCAGGCTAGTTGTGGTGGATACACATTTTCCAAAATTCTAATTTTTCCTTAAAAGCTTGAATTTTATCACTGGCAACATATATTGTTATTTTTCAGTCATATTACTCATTCTTATGAAGATAGATAGCAAACATCCAAATCGGAGTTACCAAAGACTGTCTGACAGGTGTGTTTTCAAGTAAAAATAGGTCTATGTGAAAAAGGTAATTCATTCAGCTTGCGATGAAAACAACTGCACAAGTGTTTCCCCCGGAGAAAACCAGTTTGCTATGCAGCTGAAATGCTTTATTCACTTCCCAATTCATCCCACAGGTTGTTAAAAAACAAACACTCAAGGGTCAAGACTTAACAGAATTGAATTTTTTAGTGATTCTTTGAGCACATCCTTAAGTGAAATCCCCCCCCACACACACACTACTGAATGTGTGGTAAGGAAGAGTATCGTGACCACTGCGGGTATACTATCAATGGTGTGTACCACCTCGAAGTACACTAAGGGGCCAGGACAGTTTTATCCCCACCTGTTTTTGTAGGCAGTAAAGAAGGAAAATAAGATATTAACTTAATTATGAACACAGTTTTGAACTCCCAGGCTCTCTCAAAGTGTCTTGGACACCCATAGGGATCAGTGGACCATACTTTGAGAATTGCTAGTTTATCTTATTAACCAAACAGTGGATAGATAAAAGGAGCCAGCTTACTCCTCTTCTATTCTTCCAGTTGATTACAATATGTCTAAGAGTGGCTAATTTTCATATTTCCAGACAATATTACCTAGAGCATCTTAGGTACCTATGGGCATGGCACAGAAGCTGAAGCTGGGAGTAGAGATGTTCCCAGCAGCCTCAATACTGCAGGGGACAATTAGAATACAGCTTATAATAGAGGCAGGATTAAGAATTCAATGGACTTATTAGTTGTAAAAAACTAGGTTACTTAGACCTTGTAGTTTGTAAAAATCAACTGAGATAATGTAAAAGTTAAATACAAACTTAAATTATTTTTTTTTAACAGATCCTTTCAAAAGGGGGGATGGCCAAATCCCTTCTCCTCCATGAAAAGAATGAAGAGATGGGGAGAAAACATTAAGAGATTTTACTTCCCAAACTCTTCCCCTAAACTAATTAAAAATACTTTGCTTACCCTAGATTTACCCCCATCTCTATTAAGCACAATATTCTTTTATTATTTTTTTTTGCTATAGGGCACGTGCGCTCACCAGAAAGACAGAGACAGTCAGAGAGACAGAAAGCGAGAAATCATCCCGCAATGGGGGGATGGCCACGCTGCAATCCCTTCTCCTCCATTCTCCTCTCAGGATCTTGGGCACGTACGCACACGTGCCTAGCATGAGTTTAAGCCACCAGGTCCAGGACTCGAACCACGGTTGACTACATGGAAGTTCAGTGACATAGCCATTACGCCAACTGCGGTCCCAAGCACAATCATTCTTAAGTCTTAGCACTTTCTTTATTTTTAAAGAGGTTTCTGTGATGTGGGCTAGCAGGTGGTATGGTGGCTAATGTGCTGTACACTCCCACATGGCTGACTTTGGTTTGAGTCCTGGATCTGGTGGCTATCTCATTTTCCCCTTCTCTCTCTCTGTCACTTTGGTCAAATTAAATAATAAATAATAATAATAAATAAAATTAAAGAAATAGTTGGGTTTTTTTTAAGGCTTTTGCCTTAGGGCATGTGCACTTGTGGGGTGAAGGAGACACAGACGCAGTGAGAAGGAAAGTGAGAAATCATCCCCCACCCTGGGGGGAGGGGGATGGCCAGGCTGCAATCCCTTTTCCTCCATTCTCCTCCTGGGATCTTGGGCATGCATGAACATGCACCCAATGTGGGTTTCAAGCCACTGGGTCCAGGACTCAAACTGGTTGGCCATGTGGGAGTCCAGCAATGTAACCACTATGCCATCTGCTGGTCCCAACTCTTAGCATTTTCAAACCAAATGCCAATTTCTCTTACCTACTTAAGTGTTGAAGAGACAACTAACTTGATTTTTTTTTTAATAAATCTAAAAGCAATGCATTGGACTACCATTTAAGTGAGAGAGAGCATGGAGAATGGAGGGGAGAATACAAATAGAAATAAGAAAACAAAAAATATGCAAAAAGGTCACTGTAACTAAAAGCATAATCTTTACCACTCACTTACAGGTGATACTTAAAGAGGACAGCAAAGTGACTATTAACTACTCAGTATATTCTTGAAATATATTCCCATAACATAGAAAAAACTAAGGCAATTTGGAAAAAGGAAAAATAAAGAAGCTTTTCCTTTATTTCCTTATATTTACATTTGAATTTCATAATTTACAATGCATTTGAACATATGTCTCTCAAGCTATGCAGGAACCTATAAGGCAGGTAGAGATTACCTACATTTTACAGAGAAAACTAACCTTCAAGGGAGTTAACTAATTTACCCCAAATGAAAAGACCTGTCAAATAGCAAACTGTGAACATCTGTGGGGTCCAGTATCACAACATTAGTAGTTATATCTTTTACTTATTTGGCAGTGGGGAGTTGAGGGAAGAAGTAGCAGAATCCTTTTTACAAATTAAAACTTATGTTTTACGGGAACTGTGAAGCATTTAAGTATACAAAGCCACAATTTTAGTAAATATGTAGGTTGTAAGGTAACAAGTAAAGGTAATAAGTAAAAATGTAACATGAGTAGCTACGTACAAGAAGGAATTTTTTTTTTTTAAAGATCAGTGCCTTCACAGTCAGTGACCATCTTCATCATCAATTAAATAGTAACCAAAAAGTTCAAATGTATGTGGAAAGACATCACAGCAAGTTGCAATTCAAGGCCTGTATAATAATAATCTTGTAACAAAATTATGGTAGGCTCCAATGTGTTAAAATTGTATGTAACAAATTTGGGGGTAGCTATATTTATAGATTATAATTTATAGATAATTTTTTAAAGAAATATTTTATTTCATTAGTTGTTATTTTTTTATTTTGACCAGAGAGAGAGAGAGAGAGAGAGAGAGAGAGAGAGAGAGAGAGAGAGAGAGAGCAAGAAAGCAAGCTGCTAGGTCTGGGATTTGAATCATGGTTGACCATGTTGGCATCCAGTGCTTTTAACCGCCATGCCACATGCTGGCCCACAATATATAGATTATCTAAAACCTACTTAAAGTTTTAATCCAAGTCAAGCATTTTAAAACCATGCAGCATTGGGGCTGGCAGGTGGCATGGTGGTTATACACACTGGACTCCCACATGACTGACCATAGTTTGAGTCCCAGACATGGTGGCTTGCTTTCTCACTTTTACTCTCTGGTCAAATTATAAAATAATAATATAATAATATTAGTAAATGAAGTTAAATAAAACAATTCTTTCAAAAAAAGGAAGCAAAGCATGAAGCATCTTAGGACTTCAAAGAAAGCCATGTGAAGACCATTGTATGCTAAGTGTAATGGTTGATCTCTGCTTAAGTCACTTAGGATAAAAATCAAGTAAAAAAACTTTGCAATCGAAAATATACAACACAATAAACTTCATGAATCAGGCAGAATATAGCTACTAATTCATTACCAAAGTGAATCTATCCCATTAGTTGAACCATGTAAAAGAGCTATTATCTGACAAATTTGAGATAAAAATGAGGTTCATGTGGCTCAGTCCTACCCATTCTGTTTTAATTGGGCAGTATTTTGCTTACAAAGTCATCCAGAAGTTGTCAAAATATGTGATTATAAAAGCAAGGTGAAAAAAGTGTACTAACCACACAGAGATGTATCGCTGGAACTATCTAAACATATTAGGAATTTAAAATTCCTAATAGGATTTAATTCCTGTTACACTTGCTAACTTACACTGCATAGTTACATTCATTTAAGTAGTACTCACTGCTTAATTCTTAAGGTACATTGGCATAAGCCACCTTTAATTTCTTGGAAGATGAGTGGACTGAAAATTACCTACCTTCCTTCCTGCACTTGGACACTCCATTTTAAAATTAAAGGACCTGATGGGAACCAGCAGTTAGCGTAATGGCTATGTCGCTGGACTCCCACGCAGTCGACCGCGGTTCGCGTCCCGGACCCAGTGGCTTAAAACTCACGCAGGGCGCATGTACATGCGTGCCCAAGATCCCAAGAGGAGAGGAGAATGGAGGAGAAGGGATTGCGGCATGACCATCCCCCTGGGGGGTGATTTCTCGCTTTCTGTCTCTGTCTGGCGAGCGCACGCGCCCTATAGTGAAAACCTCTCAAAAAAAAAAAAAAAAAAAAAAAAAAATTAAAGGACCTGGGACCAGCAGTTAGCGTAATGGCTATGTCGCTGGACTCCCATGCAGTCTACCGCGGTTTGCATCCTGGACCCAGTGGCTTAAACTCACACCGGGCGCATGTGCATGTGTGCCCAAGATCCCGAGAGGAGACTGAAGGAGAAGGGATTGTGGCGTGGCCATCCCCCCTGGGGGGTGATTTCTCACTTTCTGTCTCTCTGTCTCTCTCTGTCTGGAGAGCACACGCGCCCTATAGCAAAAACCTCTCAAAAAAAAAAAAAAAAGAAATTAAAGAACCACATTCATGTAGTTGTCACTGGAACTTCTTCAGGCAAAAAAAAAAAAAAAAAAAAAAAAAATAATTACACTTCAAAACTGTATACTTTGCCTAGTAAATAGAAGCAATTTTTTTAATATTAAAAATGTCACTAAATGACCTCACTCTCAATAGAGTAAGTTACATTTAGTAGGAGTTACGGATTTGAGGATAGTTTTGTTTACTTATTTCTGTGTATGTTGGAGGGGTACCTCCATCCGTTTTACTGACCTAGGTTACCAGATGTGGTTCATTTAATATTTTGAGAGACAGAATAAAATTATAAAGCACTTCTAAGGGTGACTATGATTCTCACACAATATATAATTTAATGTTCATATACTGAGTTTGAATTTAGTTCCCCTAAAAATTCTCCCAAACTTCAAAACATTGCAACAAATTAAGCCATTGACAAAGAAAAAAAGGCTTTCTGCCACATATAAAGAGGACCCTTCTCTCATCTTTAATGAGGGTTATAAGAGCAAAGGGTAATCCATACTAGATGTGCATGGTTTTTTTTCTTCCATTATGAACTACATTGAGCTAAAATTCAAAGTGCTATGACTCACTTGGTTATTATGGGACACTTTATTAAATGTAAAACACAAGATAAATCCAAAGAATTACATTTTGAGAATTGTAGATGAATTCTACTCACTTACAGTCTATCGAAAAAGAAAACATCTTTATTTGCAATAAATTCTTGCATGCTATTTTTAGAATGGTGAAGGGTTTAAAATGTTAGACACTGAGTTCTTTTAAGAGCACTTAAGAATGGCACTCTTAAAAAGCTACAAATACTGCCAAGTCATGTCATAACTGGCTCAAACAATCCTATTTCCATCTAACCTTATTTCATGCTACTGCATGAATCAATATTAAATGCTCCGAACTTACTTAAAACCAGAATCCTGGCAGAGATGTGCACAGCAATTATAAAATATAAAACTGTGAGTACACATTTTCCATGCACTTCTTTTAATAATGGCTAGAAATGAGGATGTTCTTTCTAGGTAAACAAAAAGCTAAGAGAGAAATATAAAGATGTCTCATGCTAGCAAAATGTCATGCATGGAATCACTGCCATAGTTCTCTCAAAACAAAAATAAAATAGATCTTTCAAGCCTAATATTACCTCCAAACATTTTATTAGCCTAAGAATTGCCAGAGACATTAAAAATGTTTCTGGAGTCAAAATAGCATTTTTGGTCCCCTTATTTAACTAAGCACAACTTGCAGTAATTTTAACCAGGCTTCGGTTTATTCCTTTTTTTTTTTTTTCATGTCAAAGATATAATATTACTTTTAATGTTAGAAAATAGTAATTTATTTTTTAAAAGCTTAAGTTCTGATGACATCTGGCCCTGCAGTGAAAGAGTTAACATTCAACTAAGCTGATCTGCACTTCTGATCCATTACATTTCTCACAAGCAGCCCTACAATAAGCTGAGCAAGTATCAACTGTAATTTGATACTAGAGTTTATGGAAAAAAATAACTGCACATACTTAACATGCACATTTAATAAAAATCTGTTTCAAGAGAAACCTATGCAAGAAACACAATTTAAGGCATATTTAACTCTTCAATTAACTTCAAATCTGCAGTCCCTTTGCTTTCCATAAGCTCTCAAATAAAATAGGAAAAAAAAAAAAAAAACAGCAGCAGTCTTACTGCAGGGAAAAGAGGCTTGAAAAACAACTTTGATTGGCACTTGGCCTGACCCACAGAGGAAGAAAAACAGTTTTTGGACAAAGAGCGCAAATATTTAAGCTTGCTTACTTACGTGATTTCTTTTTTCTCTTTTTAATACATAAAGAACAACCCCAAAGTGAACTGTGTTTGGAGAAATTGACTAAAAACGGTACCATATTCACCTTAGTCTTTCAGTCCGGGTGCATTTGCACAGCTCAGCAATTTTAATTCATTGGTACTGGACAAACAGAAGCACCTCGCCTAATGTTTCCACTTAATGAAATGTAAAAATGGAGTTTGAAGAAGAATAAACTGATTACAATATTACTCAGGGGAAGCCTTTACAATCTGATTAAAAAACTCTTCTTGGTTAAAGAGACATTTTTTTTCATTCTCCCCCTCTCCCCCAGCCCTCACGGAGCTATTAAGCCAAGTAAGCTAAACAATATCGGAGTAAACTTTCTATCAGTCACTCTGGGAAGCAATAAGCTAATGGTGTGTCTGATTTTTTGGGATCTACACCGGGTGAGGGGGTGCCGAGGAGGGATAACCCAAGGCCACTCGGACTCCTCCTCCCCCAACCCCTGCCCGCGGAACGGTAAGGTCGCACAGCACTTCCCATGGGCATAAAGTTCAAGATGCTTTACCAGTTCCTTTCGTGACCGAACTGTAGACCCTGGATGACCATCAAAAGAATGTGAGAAGGGGGTGCCAGGCAGGGAGTCCTGGGCAGGAGCAACCGAATAAACGAAAACAACACCCGCAAGAGTTGGCCACAGCAAAGAGGGAGCCAGGTTCTTCAAGACCAGACCAGGTTGCCTCGATTTCCCACCACCTCCAGCTACAGCTAAGCTGCACAGCGAGGAGGATCCAGCGGGTCCCCATCTCCCACCGCCCGAGGAGCAGACCCGGGCTAGCAAGGTAGGAAGGCGAGTCGAAACACACACTGCGAGCGCACACACACACACACACACAACACACACACACACACACACACACACACACACGAAAGAGAAAAAATGACTCCCAACCCCTGACGAGCGTCTGCCCCGGCGGAGACAAACAGCAGCAGCACAAACCCCGCACACAACTCACGCCCCCTTTTTCGCTCTCACTAGAGGGACAGTGCTGGGGGTCCCTCCGAACCTCCGCCCCGTGCGCCCGGGACCGAGCAGCCCGAGCCCGCCCGGCAGGAAGCGCCGGCCTCGGGCCGGACCCCAGGCCGAGTCCGTACCTTCCGCAGCACTTTCCGGCAGTTAGTACAGAGCAGGTAGTTGGCGGCGGCCGACGGGCTGCTGCCGCTCCGGTTCATCGTGGCTGCCGGCGCGGAGAGCGAGGGCGAGAGCGGGCTGCGGGCCGGGGCCGGGGCCGGGCTGTCACTGCCGCCGGCCGCGTCGCTGCGGGGCCGGACCGTCCCTTCGCGGCTGGCCGCGCTTCGGCGTCCTCCGGGCGGGATGTCGAGATGGGAGGCGACGGCCCGAGAGCGAGCAGCGCTGTCCGAGGTGACCACCGCAGCGGCTGCCCAAGCGACGGCGGAGACGGCGGCGGCTGCTCCTCACCGGCCCGTTGTTCCTCCCGCCTCCATCCTCCAGACCCCCGCCCCCGCCAGGCTAGGACGAGCAGCCGCCACCGCAGCCGCAGCCGCCGCCGCCGCCGCAGCGCCTCAGTGCGGCCCCGCCCCCGCCGCCCCACCACCTTCACCACCTCCACGCTCCAGTACCGCCCCCTCCCGCCAATCGGACCGCTCCGGCCACGCCCCCAGGGCGCTCGTCCGCAGCCAATGAGTTTCTAGAGGCCGGCTGGGAGACGCGCCGGCCAATCGCAGGGGCGGAGGACGCCTTGAATCTCCGGGCAAGTTAAGTTTATCTCCGAGGCTCCGAACTGAAGGGAGACGCCGGGTTAGTTAGGTAGCGGGTGGGAGGGAATTCAGTTTGCGCGATTCCACCAATAAGAGGGAGAGGGTGTGCCACATGCAAATAAACCCGAAAACCCAGTTCCACCCCCCCCCCCCCCCCCGGCAAGCCACGCCCCCTCCTCCAGCCTTCTGCAGACTTGAGGAGGACAGTGAGATAAATAGCTGGGAGCCAGAGCTCACCAGAGGGGCTAAGATTGAGCTGAACGTTTCCTGGTCTCTGAGAAAGGGGGAGAAGGGTGGCTAAAACGTTTCTTCCGTTGGGGCAGTGGTTAGGCGTTCTTTCAGCCCAAATCTAAGCTTAGCTGTAAGGAAGACTGCAGTCTTGTAAGAACTTTGCAACCAGGGATCTCAAAGAACTTTATGCATCATTTATTGTGAACCTTGTTTTGCAAAAGAGCAATTACCTGAGGCTTGGAAGGGGGTAGGAGATAGATGACGGAGATATATTTATACAATTAATCGAGTTGGGGGGCCATCAAATCTCTGGCTTAGCGGCGTCCTCTTAGCTGAAGCACCTTCTCACAGTTCTCTTAGCAATGAAAGTTTCTTCATTTGTCCAAACAGGAAAGGATCAAAAGAGAGATCCATCTTCTCACCCAAAGTCCTTTTTGAGGCAGCTGGTCAGATATATGCAGAGCATAGAGGGCTGTTTGGGAAGGAAGGTTCGGAGAGCAAACTGCCATTTAAAACTCTCGGGCTAGACCTGCCTCTTGCAAAGCTAAAAATGGTGAGTCAGGATTTAGCGTCCACGTTCTGGGGAGCGAAGGGTGATGGAACTAGGGAACGCTCTGCCTGATAGGGCTAGGGTACAGGCGAGAAGGGGAGCCAGGTTTTCCGAGGAGGCCAGCAACACACGTGAGGGTTGAATGCGGGTTCCCGATGCTAGATGCCGGAAACCTGCTCCCCAGTGAGAACAAAGGCAGGCGCAGAGCGAGAACCTGATTGGTGTCGGATCCTCACCGGTGTCCTCTGGCCCTGGAGATAACTTGTACTGCCCACTGGCGCAGAGGACCGAGCTCACTGGAGCTGCAGCTCTATCCAGCCTTGACCGTGACCACTCAGGACTGTGCGTTATGACATCACCTGTTTTCGCTTTTTAGAACCTGATCAGTATTCTCGGGCTTCTCCTTTTTAAAAGGTCTCTTAGCGAACGTGGATCTGTGAAGGCCCTCAGTTTGCGGAATGAATCTCCGAGAAGATTTAGAAGAATGGTTCCGCTGGTTTGCATTTCTTTTCCTTTTTTTAAATTTAAAACACTACCCTGGTTTCTTTAGGGATTCAGGGCGGTGTTGTGATGCAAAAGCAGAAAGGTACACTTGGAGGAGCTAGCAAGTTTAGCATATCAAAGCTGTTAGACCAAATTGTGGTTAAAACTGCCAATCTGCTCACTTCTCAACAGCTGTCTCCTCTCTGTCCCTTTTAGAGACCAACATGTAGAAACCAAGTCTACACCAGAAACAAAGGAAATGGAAATCTGCTGGTGTCAGGTTTAAATAGATTAAAACAGACAGGAAAACCCCAAAAGAGTATAAGTTATGTGGTTGGGGAAATGTGTTGATCCATCCAGCTAGTGGTAGGTAAAGGTCACCCAATGCTGTATAGACATCTATAATCTAGAATAACAATGGTGTGGAGAAAGTGCTTACCATTCAGTTAGGAGAAACTGTAAAAGCAAGACATTTTTGCAAGGGGAATAATTACATCAAGCCCTTCAACACAGAGAACCAAGAAATCCAGGGAGAAAGTGAGGAAGGCACATTTTCCTAAGAGCTGAAACACATATGTGTCCCCATTTAGTGGTAAATTTCTTGGTCTATATTCCTGGCTGATTCTGTCTTTCACAGCAGATTTCATGTGCATATATGTTAAAGGAAATGAGAAATCAAAGGAGAGTAAATTTCTGTGCAGAGATAGAATTTTCTCAAATAGTACTGTTACTGGCCAAAGTCAGTCTGGCTGCTGCTTCTCCTAGCCAATGAAATGAGAGGCAGAGGTTGGAGAAGAAGGGAGTTCATTCTGTAACCAGCTACAAGATACAGTCCCCAAGTACCAACAAACTGTCTGGAATTTATAGGTACAAGACACAACAAGCCAGTGCAAATCCTTCCTCACCACACTCAATCAGAGTCGATCGTCTTCACTGAGTAAATATCCTGATTCCTTCAAATACTCAGTCCTGGTTTCTCCTCCAACCATCCCTCAAAGGGAGTTCCCCGTGCATTAGCACTTGGTCAGATTCTTGTTAGGGCCTTAATTTCAAAATGGCTGCAGGTCTACTTAACCTTAAACTGGCCTGCTACAATACTTTAACCTCAAATTATTTTCTCACACATTCTTCTCATAATCTTTTCTTTTTTTCTTAACCTACCAGCTAAAATCCTTTTGCAATGAGGTCCTTTAAGTCCTTCAATAACTCAATCCCCCAGGAAAGGTATCCAAGAGTTCAGCCCTACATAACTAGAACCTCTAACAAAGATTGTTTAAGGGAAGATTTAGAGATGGATATCTTCAGTGATACTTGGTCAAATACATGTATCTAACCAAATGATGGCTCTCTCCACCAAACTCTTCCAAACTTCTGTAACATGTATTGTCTAGGGGCCAGCAGGTGGCGTGGTGGTTAAGGTGCTGGACACTCCCACATGGCTGACCACAGTTCCAGTCCCAGGCCTGGTAGCTTGCTTTCTCAGTTTCCTTCTCTCTGTCTTTCTCTGGCCAAACAAAAATGATTGAATAAATAAATAATTCTTAAACATGTATAGTCTATAGTGCCATTTATTTGGCAATTTCATTGTGTCATTTCTGATATTGGACCATTATGTATGTGTTTATGTTCCACTCCTGAGCAACTCAATGTGGCAATTCATTCTCAATACACAGCTCCCATCCTTTCTGGTTCTTGTACCCTCACTCCCATCACATTCTGGATCCCTAGTTTCTTTTCTGCTCTTCTCTGGGCTTCTTTCCTTTCCTAGCCAGCCTGGATACCATAAAGAGAATGCGATTTAGAGATGTACATGATTTGTAAATCCAAACTCATGCTAATAGTTGAGAGAGAAAGAAATAAAAGCCAGTTATTTTGACTTTGCACAAAATAAGGAGAAACTGGTTCCCTCTGTTGTCTGGTATGTCTAAAGGAAGGAGACCATGAGAGAAGTAGAATATAGGTGAAAAGTACAACCAAAAATGGGAACTACATTTTAATTAGGAATGTAAGATGATAGTTCATTAAACATGTTTACATTGTTATAAAACTATTATGTCAGAATAATTTTGCTTGTTTTGATTTTTTAAAGTTTTTTTTGGCAATAGGGTGCATGTGGTCCCTAAGAGAGAGAGACTAAAGTGAGAAACCAGCCCTCAGGGGGATGGCCCCACAACAATCCTTTCTTGTCCATTCTCTTCCTGAGATTTTGGGCACACATGCACTTGTACCCAGTGTGTTTTCAAGCCATTGGGTCCTGGACTGGAATGGTGAAGCTGATGATGTGAGATCCAGCACCTTAACAACCATGCCACTTTTTGGTCCTTGAAATAGCACCTCCCCTTTTAAAAAAAATAATTACTTAATTTCATTTATTATTATTATTCTTATTTTTAATTTCCTATAGGGTCCATGTGCTTGCCAGAGAGAGACTGAGAAAGCCTCCAGGTCAGGGTCTATTTCTGTGCTCGCCCATGTGCGAGTCCAGCACTCCAACCTGCTGGCCCCAGAATACTCTTTTTTTTTTTTTTTTTTGGAGAGATTTTTTCACTATAGGGCGCGTGCGCTCGCCAGACAGACAGAGAGAGACAGAGAGATAGAAAGCGAGAAATCACCCCCCAGGGGGGATGGTCACGCCGCAATCCCTTCTCCTCCATTCTCCTCTCGGGATCTTGGGCACGCACGCACACGCGCCCGGCGTGAGTTTTAAGCCACCGGGTCCGGGACGCGAACCGCGGTCGACTACGTGGGAGTCCAGCGACATAGCCATTACGCTAACTGCTGGTTCCCCAGAATACTCTTTTAAAATGTGTGTGTGTGTGTGTGTGTGTGTGTGTGTGTGTGTGAGAGAGAGAGAGAGAGAGAGAGAGAGAGAGAGAGAGAGAGACAAGGAAAGCATACAATCACATGGCTTGGACTATCATAACTTATTGAACCATCACTGCATTGTTGAATCTTTTGTTGGTGTTCTTTATCATTTTTTCTTTGTTTCTGATTCTTCATGGTAGTAAATAATGCTAATTAACTTCCTCATAAGGAAGTTTCTGGCAGAATCTCAGATTTCTAGGTGTGAAATTTCTAAGTAAAAGCAAATGAGTATGTTTTAAGACTCTTGATATAACTTGCTAAAATATTTTATGGAAAGATTTGAAGAAGTTGAGAACTATCATTTGAAAGCACAGATTTGATATTGTCCTATATAAGGCCATCAATATTCCACTTACCTCTACCTCAGATACCCTCCCTTTCCTTCTGCCTTCTAATTCTCTTCTCATGAAAGATTTTCTGATAGAATTGAGCTCCTGTCCAAACATCCATGGCTCCCCAGATACATTTTTATTCTTTAACCATTAAGCTCACTATTGAAATCATCAGTTGAATTTTGTTTTCTCATTAGACTATAAAACCTTCAAGGACAGGGATGGAATTATATTTACTTTGTATATTCAACTCCTAGCTCAATCCACAGCAAAAAGGTTCAAACTTTTGGAAAAAGTTATGAATTTACACACTTATTTTCATAAATACACCATATATTCTTCTAGGGTATTTCTTTTAAATCTCTGATAACATCTATATGATCTTAAAAACAAGGACCCCAGGGATCGATCAGCAGATGGCGTAATGGTTATGTCACTTGACTTGCACATGGTCTACTGTGGTTCAAGTCTAGGACTTGGCAGCTTGAAACTCATGCTGGGCATGTGTGCACGGGTGCCCAAAATCCCAAGATGAGAATGGAAAGAACCAAGGTGTGGCATCCCCCTTGGGGGGTGATTTCTTGCTTTCTGTCTGTCTGTCTCTCTCTGGCAAGTGTACGTGCCCTATAAAAAACCTCTCTTAAGAAAAAAAAAGACCCTAATAAATGTTTTGGGATTGAATTATTCTTAAAAAAGAAAAAACAAAAACCAGTGGGTTGGGACCAGCAGTTAGCATAATGGCTATGTCGCTGGACTCCCACGTAGTCGACAGCGGTTCGTGTCCCGGACACGGTGGCTTAAACTCACGCTAGGCGCGTGTGAGTGCGTGCCCAAGATCCCGAGAGGAGAATGGAGGAGAAGGGATTGCGGCGTGGCCATACCCCCTGGGGGGTGATTTCTCGCTTTCTATCTCTCTGTCTCTCTGTCTGTCTGGCGAGCGCACACGCCCTATAGCAAAAACCTCTCCAAAAAAAAAGAAAAAAAAAAAACAGTGGGTTCAGAGCAGAGAGATTGGACTCCTGTCCTTATGTATTTCCAATTCCTTCTCTGACATTGAACATGTTAACATGCTAATTATGGCTTGGGGCTTGCTATCTTGTTCATAAAAATGAAAGTTCTTGTGGCAAACCAGGGTGTAGGAAGGGTTGTGGGAACATTTCTGCGTTTAGCACTTTTGAACCAAGGGCCCCTACTAATAACTGTAGTGTCTTTTGGAATTGAAATTGTTGACTTCTCTAGATACTTTCATTCTAGTGACCTAAGAAGTGGGCCCCTATATAGTTCTTAAATAAGGACTCAATTAAAAAAAAATCAATTACTAAAGATATTTTTTAAATGCCATTTCTTAGGACAGTAGGTCATTTTTTAACATTTTTGCCTTTTCAGACATTTTTTTTTTTTTTCCTTCCAGAGACACCCAAAGCATTTGGACTGCAGGGAAAGTGTTGTGTTATTTACAAATCTGCAAGTACTATAATTTGTTTCTTGCACAAAGGCATTTGCACTTCACACAATTGTAAATTGATTGCTCCCTTAGAGCTGTTAATTAGATTCCCCCTATTCTTTTTCTATAGCCCAAGACCCATACCTCTCTAAAGGATAAGATCTGATCCAAAAAGGCCACCCTATTAGTTCCCATCCCGTCCAAACCCCTCAATCACCCACCTTCACCAAGAGAATTCTTCTTACCAAAGCTCATTTTTTCAAAAAAAAAAAAAACAAATATTCCACCAAGATCCTAATTCCTGTTTGCCTTCTGTTCTAACTTCCCATCCTATGCTCTGCTGCATGGAACCCCATTACAAAGCAGAAAAATGAAAGGCTGCAGTTGTGGGGTTTGTTTTCATTTGGCCTGTAGAACTGTTAGCCAGCACATTACTTTTTTTTTTTTTTTTTTTCTTTTTTTGGAGAGGTTTTTGCTATAGGGCGCGTGCGCTCGCCAGACAGACAGAGAGAGACAGAGAGATAGAAAGCAGGAAATCACCCCCCAGGGGGGATGGCCACGCCGCAATCCCTTCTCCTCCATTCTCCTCTCGGGATCTTGGGCACGCACGCACACGCGCCCGGCGTGAGTTTAAGCCGCCGGGTCCGGGACTCGAACCGCGGTCGACTACGTGGGAGTCCAGCGACATAGCCATTACGCTAACTGCTGGTCCCAACCAGCACATTACTTTTAAAACTATGGAACTGCTTTCAAATATTTACAGTTTACACCAAGAAACTAGCTTTCCAATTTCTTTTCTTTTTAAAAATTTAATTCCATTTATTATTATTATTTTTTAATTTGACCAGAGAGAGACAGAGAAAGAGAGAAAGGGAAAGTGAGAAAGCAAGCCACCAGGTCTGGGACGTGAACCACAGTCGGCCATTTGGGAATCCAAAGCCCTCAACCACTATATCACCTGCCAGCCCCAACTTTCCAACTTTTTTTTTGGAAAAAAAAGTCAGGTCTGGTCACATTGGCTTATGGTCACCTGGCAACTATCTATTGAACTCAGTACCTTACTAGACATGTGATGGGCAGGTTACTAAAGGCCTCTGCATTTTAGTTTCCTCATGTGTGTGGTGGAATATTAATGTCACCTATCTCAAAGGATGTTGTCCAAATGGAATGAGATACCCATTGAGCACTCAGCCGAGTGTCTACAACTCAGTAAGTGTTTGCTGTGAGTTGTCAGAGGACAAGGAACATTATGTTCTTCACATTAGGTGACAAGGTCTAATTACTTAACTTTTCTATGTCTCAATGCTCATCATCTGAAAAATGAAATTAGTTTACTCATATAATTGTTTTGAAGATTAAATTAATTATACATAAAGCAACTTTATAACAATGCCTACCTTATAGGGAATGCCATATAAGACCTATGATTTTATAAGGTGGTCAGGAGATTTTTTATTTGCATCTCTTTTTCGATGAAGATCTTTGATTCTGAGATATTTATTTTCAGAAGTAAGATAATGTGGGGTGGTGGAAATAGCAATGGGCAGACAAATAGCAGATTTACGGTTTAGTTCAGTACTGCTGTGAACTGTTTCATTTAGGGTCTCAGTTTTCTCATCTGTTAAATATCAAAGGTGATTAACTGGGGTCAGGGCCAGATTGAGGCCTTGTCTGTACTAAAGCTTATACAGGGGACTTCTAAAAGTTTGCATAGTGCCAGCCAAAGGGCAGTGTTTAAGGTAGCTGGATCCCACTTGACTGACTGTGATTTGAGACCTAGACCTGGTGTCTTGAAAAACATGCCAATGCATGTACATGTGTACCCAAAGTCCCAAATGAAGGGAGAGATTGGGTGCGTTCACATTTTCTTCCCCCACCCCCACTGTGACCACATGTGCTCTCTGGCAATTTTTTTTTCAAAGTTCACATAAAAATAGAAGTATAGTACAAGTTTATTTTGGTGCAAAAGAAAGAAATCTGCGCATGATTTTTTTCATAATATGTATTTTCTGTGAACTTTTGGTAAATCCCTTGTATAATGTGAGCAATTGCTTTGAAAAAAAGTTTATAAAATTATAAACACAAATTAGTTATGAAAGTAAATGCTTATTTTAAATCAACAACAAAATTAAAATAAATTTTTTTAAGAATTACATCAGATTAAGAAGTTTCTGCACAGTCAAAGACAAAGTAATTAGTGTGAATTGACAACCCTCAGAGTGGAAGAATATTTTTGTAAACTATACCCCAGATAAGGGACTGATAACCAGAATACACAGGGAACTCAAGCGGCTTACCCAGGAAAAAATGATTAACTCAAGTAAAGGATGGGAAAAGGAGCTGAATAAACAACTCTCTAAGGAAGACATATGAACAGCCAAAAAGCATATGAAAAAATGCTCAACATCCCTCATCATAAGGGAAATGCAGATCAAAACCACAATGAGATACCACCTAGCCCCAGTCAGAATGGCAAAGACTAAAAAAAAAAAAAAAAAAAAAAAAAAAGATAAGTGTTGGTGAGGATGTGGTGTGAAAGGGGAACTCTCAAACACTGATGGTGAGTATGTAAATTGGTCGAGCCACTGTGGAGAACAATATGCAGGTTCTTCAAAGACCTACAAATATAACTACCATATGATTCTGCAATTCCATTCCTGAGTATCTATCTACCCAAAGAACAGGATAATGCTCAGTTGGGAAAATGTTTGCACATGTATGTTTATTGCAGCATTATTCATGATTGCTAAGACATGGAACCACTCAAATGTCCATGAACAGAAGGATGGATTGAAAAGTGTGGAATATATACTGCATGGAATACTATTCAGCCATAAAAAAACAAGACCTTGGCATTTGATAGAAAGTGATTGAATATGGAAAATTAATAGCTGAGTGAAGCAAGTCAGGCTTGCTTGAAAGTAAGACATTGTAAAAGAGAAACATTGTATGTCTCACCTTAACATATACCGACTATCTGCACTCCATGGTAGAGACTGAAAGATTGGAGGACATAAAGGCATTGAAAATATTTATGGACACTGGAGACAGTGTGGAAGGAGAGTGGGAGAGAGGAAGAGTAGATAAGGAAATCAGGGAGAAAAAATAGAGAGGTAAGACATTTGTGGGACACAGAAATGGTTTACTGTTAATGATAATGTGTATAGTATTATCAGTGGGACTGGTCTGAGGTGTATTTCATGTTGAGTAAATTCTCTTTACAAGCTAAATGATGTATCATAATTGAATGTATAAAAAATTATTTTAAAAAGAATGATTTAATTTAATTTATTATTATTATTATTATTATTATTATTATTATTTAATTTGACCAGAGAGAGAGCGAGAAGGAATGTAAGGAAGCAAGCTGCCAGGTTTGGGAATGCCCCAACCAACATGGCACCTGCCAGCCCCACAATAAATTTGAAAAAAATAAAATACATCATAAAAATTACAAAATTCAAACCAAACATATTTATTACCTATCTAAAACAACTCTATATTACCCTCTTCCTCTGCATCTTTAGGGCTGTATATTCCAATTTCCTCTTCATATGACAATGATTTTGCAATATTTTCTACTTTAGAGAGAATAGAAAAATAATTTAATGAATTTAATGTTTCCCCTAGTATACATTCCTAGGGTCAGGTATATTTGGATACATATGTGTCATGAAACAACCTCTGACCTTATACCTTTGTGACATGATGCCTGGTAGCTTGACCTGGTGAGGGGGTTTGAATATTCCTAGAACCCATTCTTCCACTAAGACAACTAACAACCATGCTCTGAAATGACTGTGATTCATATGAATATATGTAACCCACTAAACCCAGGCTAAAGCTACCCTACCTCAACAAAGATACCAATAATTCGTACTCCAATTACAAAATCCTGTGAATCCTAGCTTTTGACATTATAATGGACCAACTGTCTTTTTGGGTAAAAGCTATCATTTTTTAAAAATTATTTATTTAATTTTATTTATTCATTCATTTTATTTTAATTTGGCCAGAGAGAGAAACACACACACACACACACACACACACACAGGGAGAGAGAGAGAGAGAGAGAGAGAGAGAGAGAGAGAGAGAGAGAGAGAGAGAGGGAAGAGGGAAAGTGAGAAAACAAGCCACCAGGTCCAGGACTTGAACCATGGTCGGCCATGTGGGAATGTCCAGCACTTCAATCACCATGCCACCTGCTGGTCCCCAAAAGCTCTCATTTCTAAGAGGCACTATTTCTACTAAAAATTCTCCAGAATTTTAATTTTTTTTTTGTATTATTGTAGAACATCACTTAATTTAACCATCTTACACTTAGCATTTCACACAGCTCACTGCTCTTCTGAGTTCATCTGTGTATGTGCAAGTTTTCAGTACGTACCATTTCTAATATGTATATCTGTATTATCTTTCTTAAGACGGTCAAGTAATTAAAGATAATTCTCATACCTCTAATCTATATTCTTTAATCCCTATAATACCCATGGTAATGATGATCATCCTAGATACAGTAATAAAATAATCACTACTATTTACTGAGTTCTTATTATGTGCCAATCATTATACAATAACCTACATATGCTAACTTGACTAATACTTATAAACCCCCTATGAAGTATTGGGTCATGGGAAAAGTCATGACACGTTTTTTTCTATGTAAAACTCTGTCATACCTTTTCTGACGACCCAATAGTTATTGTTATCTCCATTTCACTTATTATTTATGGGGATTGAAATTTTAGTAATTGTTTACACAGTGATGATAAGCCTGAGCTGCAATCTGAACCTAGAAATGCTTGATGCCAGCATGTACACTGTTGTGCAACTCTGCCTTTGAATTATTTGGTCCTTATTATTGTAAATATCCTTTGAACTAATGCTCTGTGTCAATTTACTAAACCACGAGGTCCATGAGCTTAGATCTCCCATACATGCACTAAGTGTAATTTGGCACCTCTGTTAATTGGATGCCTATTGAAATAAATGCTAAGTAAATATTATTCTCTATTCTGATATCTTTCTGCTCAATAGCATGTTACTCTTAAATGAAGCATTTTGGGTGACCTTAAGAAAATGCTTTTGTCGGCACCCAAAATTAAAATTCCAAGTGTTGTGAGAATTAAGTCTGAAGTTTCCTAGGTACTGGGCTAGCAATGGCGTAAAGTGATGACCATGTTGGACTTAAAGTTGATAGAGTTGAGCAAAAAGAGAGAGGAAAGAGGTGCCATTGCTACTTTACATTTGGTACTACAACACAACCAGGTCTATTGAAATTAGCTGGGATTTTGTCCCTTTAAGAAACAAGATGATGGTACCAGCAGGTGGTGTGGTGGTTAAGGCGCTGGACTCTCCCTGATGGCCAACCACGTTTGAGTCCTGAGCCTGGTGGCTTGCTTTCTCACTTTTCCTCTCTCTCTTTCTGTACCTCTCTCTGGCCAAATTAAAATAAATGAATTAATAAATAAAATAAAATAAATAATTCTTAAAAAAATAATGAAACAAGATGACTAAACTAGCTTCCACATAATCTGCCGGCAAACGAGTTATTTATGTCAACCTGTCCCATCCATAACCACCTCTAAGGAAGTCTGTCTGCTGGTAGCCTCATACTAAAGACCTGTGCTCTATGCTACGTGGTTGGTTGTCTCTTCTTGTTTCAGATGAGTGGACTGAGGAAGAGACACACAAGTTGAAGACAATCATTCTGTGACCTGCTATCCTTATCCTTCTGTAAGGACTATCTTAAAATTATACTCTGGGCCAGGCAGCTTCCTTTCTTGGAAATTTGGCATTGGGAAACTTTAGTTGGCAGGAAAGTCACACTGTGAGATGATGTCATGAACCATATACAAAAGTAAGACAATGAAGGCATAGAACAGAGAATAAGAAATGAGGAAGCTGATTGAGGAAGGACAGTGGAGAAATGCACAAAAAGAAAGCAAAGACACGAAGATGCAGCCATTTAGAGTTGCCTTAAATCCAAGCGTATTTTCATGTCCAGTCCCAATTGCAACCTTCTAATCATTTCTTTTACCTGAGCTAATCTCACACTGCTAATTTTGTCACATAACTTTAGTGAATCTTTGTTTCTTTCAATCAAAACAGACTGGCTGAAACAATCTTCTTCATTTTCATGTTAAGCAATTATACATATGAACTATCACCCTTAGTTGTCATTAGTAAATAGATGTGAAAGTCAGATATTCCAAAAGAAAGAACTAGAACTTACTGGGCCAGAAAGTCCCATTTTAGTTTTTGCACATCAAAAATTCTTAAAGCGTATGATTCACTAAGAAAGTGTGCTCTGCAAAAGCCTCAAACTTTTTAGAATCTCTCTCCCTCTTGTTTTTTTGTTCCTAGTTGAATTATAGTGATCTCCAACTGCTGCTTCTCTCCAGGTTTAATGTCAAGGTAATTCTTACAAGTCTAGGATATCAATGGCTTGTAAAGAAACCTTGGAGACAAAGGCTTTCTCTCTTTCCACTCATTATCTTTATTCAGACTTAATGCCTGCAGGCCTAGTTTAATGATTGTCCAGAGTTTATGAACCAAAAAAAAAAAAAAGTTTTAAACTATAAAAACAAACAAAAATCAAAGTTAAATTTCCATCAGTTTCCAAAGATTAAGTGGTCAAGGAAAAGATAAAGTGAATAAATAAGGGCACCTTTGTGACAAGAGACAGCTCAGAGACCGCTGTGGTAGTCTCTGTGGGGCATAAAGGGACCAGGTATATACTAGGACATCATTGTGTTTTGGAAATATAAACACAATTATAAAGGGACTAGCAGCTCACTCGCTCTCACTCTTTCTCTCTCTGTCCTTCTCTGGTCAAATTAAAATAAGGAGATTAAGAAAAATGGAGTTAAATAAAGTGATTCTTAAAAAACAAATGAAATAAACAAACAAAACACATGTATAAATATTTTAATTTGACTCAACTTGCCAGATGTGGAACGGCCCCAAAACTAACTGCTCTGTTTCTACAAAGCCAATCATTAGATTTAGAAGAGCGAATCTTGGGGCTGGCAGGTGGTGTGGTGGTTAAGGTGTTAGACTCCCACATGGCTGACTGTGGTTCGAGTCCTGGATCTGGCAGCTTTCTTTCTCCCCTTCCCTCTTTCTCTGGTCAAATAATAATAATTAATAAATAAGATAAAATGATTCTAAAAAAAAAAAAAGAAGAGCTAATCTCAATTGATCACAGTAGATCACAACAGAGCTGGAGTTTTCTGGTTTCCATTCTCTTGTATCAGTTCTTCATTTCCATCAGATCCACTGTACCTTCTGTCCCTCTCTCGACCTCTTTCTCTGTCTCTTTGTCTCTTGTTTATCCTGGGCCCCTTCTGGTCTTAGCAACCCTTGAACCCATTTTCTATCTCGTAGGTGGACTAGTTCTTAGGATTTGTGAAGCTCTTGGAAAATAAAGGAGGTACTTCACTCTGCAAGTAGGGATTATCTTTGTGGGTATGATTAAAAGAAGAAAATGGTTTCCCTTGCAGTACTGGTAGAGTGTTGGCCTTGCTGTTGATGAGATAGTGCTATTGTTATTTCTGTACATATAAGACCTGTCACTTTACATTTTCTATTTCTCAGTGAAGGTGTGAACACCTAGAGATCCACATATCTACGGGGAATTAGAATACCGAGAAATAGAAGCAAATGGAAACATTTTCACATTATACATGTCTAACTTTAGCTGTGACCTGAAATGTATCTCCTAAGACTACTATAAAGGTGAAATTGAAAATTAAAATGTTTTTCTACTCCAATACTGTATAACCTAATCACTCTTCAAAAACTCTTAAAATGTTATTTTTTGGTAGTTCGTAAGTTCTTGATGAGGATTAAATAAAAAGATGTATGCAAAGTGCTTAAATAGTGTCTCTTCTGATATGACCACTCAATAAATATTAGCTATTTTTATTACTTTAAAAGGTTTCATATAAACATAATATATTTGTTTAATAGCCAATAATGTTTACTGAATTTTAATGTTTTAGTTTCTCTGATACATTTACCAAGACAGTTTGTTTTGATTTAAAAGAGCCTTAAGTGCTTGATAACATTCAGGGTTTATCATTAAACATCTTTATTGCACTTCTGTTTGCAAAGTACGCTTTTGTCTTCTATTAGTCTATTTAATCATATCCTAAGATAGAGAACTCACTGATACTGATGAATAGTGAAGAAGCAAAGGACATGGAGAAATTAAATGAGACTATAACCATTGTCTAGCTGAAGAAAGATGATCTTTAAAACATGGGTTTGCATGTGTATACAGGTGAGTATATGTGTGCACATATACATATTCTTATATATGTATCTTTATGTGTCCTGCTTTCAATAAAATCTCTTTTTTTCTAAATTAAAAATAGGGATAATTCTTCATGCCTTCAACTGAAAAAATTGCAGCTTTCCAGTTACTGAAAATGAGATATTATTCCTATTTAAAAGCTGGAACTCTGGTTGAATGTTTTGGAGTACATTTAAAAGCTTTGCCTGGTACCCACAGCTAATGATTCCTAGTTTTGCTCTGTAGGAAGCAACTCTTTTTTTGTTATGTGAACAAAATCACAAAATGTAATACACCCAATATATTCTGTCTGAGTCAAGCAAGAACCCGGGTTCTTACAAATGGGCCTGGGTATGGGGCTGGATTGAGAGGGTCCTCTGGGTGTGTAATGTGTAGGACCCATAAAGTATGTACTAAGTGCCCATAGGACTGTCTTCTTCGGCTTTTTTTTTTTTTTAATTGCCTTCTGTTTATAGAGGACAATTTGTGAGTTTGCCTTGGTCATCAGGAAAATGCCTTATTTATTTTCTGGTATTTTACAAAACCAAGGACCCAACCTAAAGGATATTTACACTGTTGTCTATCAAAGCATTCATTGGTAGAAGACATAAAAGCAAGTCATTGGCCAAAAATATGTGACCTATGAATTATGAGTGCACATGAAAAAAGTCACTGCATTGCCTGGTCATAAGTAAATGATTTTCTTTGGAGCTAATGGTGCAGCTCATTTAGGTTGAGTTCACCTTCCTCAGATGCCATCAGCATCTCATTTTGGCCTCTCACTAATGGTTCTTAGCCCATCCTGCAGGGGACTCATCCTGCAGGAGCAAAGTCTGAGTTGAATCCTGAGAACATTGAGAGGAGTTTCCCCCTCATTTCCAAAGACCCAGAGACTACATGGAGCCTAACAAAGACAAGATTCCAAATATGGAGACTAACAAAGACAGGTAAGATTTATTTTCTCAGTGGAAAGAGTAAAGAAGGAAAGGCAGATGACTAAGGGTGTTGGTATCGCAGTTTCTGCAGCCCCGGTGCTGCCCATGGTAGCTTCAGAATGAAGACCAGCAATCTGTTCCCCTAGGTGGGGCAACAGCCTGCTGGTGGCTTCAAACTGGAGTGCCCTCCCCAGCCCCTGAGCCAGCTCAGCCTTTTGTTCTCATTGCTCCTCATCTCCAGGACTTCAGCAACATCGTTCAACCCCTAACGTAGCATGAGACCCGGTGAATTCTGCAGAGCCGGTGGCTGTCAGCGACATGTTAGCTGTCCTGACTTTTGTCGCCACCACTTTTGGGTTTCCACGCCCTGTTTCAAGAAAATCACTATTCGTTGGCCTTTTACCGTCTCTCACTTTTGGCTCTGCCATTTATCTGATACCCTTTGAAAGTGTCCTGTTCCAGTTTCCCATCCCCCCCCCCTTTTTTAAGAGAGAGAGAGAGAGAGAGATTTTTGCTATAGGGCACGTGTGCTCACCAGAGACACTGAGAAAGACAGAGAGACAGAGAGCAAGAAATCACTCCCCGGGGGTATGGCCATGCCCCAATCCCTTCTCTTCTCAGGATTTTGGGCACACATGCACACTTGCCCGCTGTGAATTTTAAGCCTCTGGGACTCAAACTGTAGTCAATAACGTGAGAGTCCAATGACATAACCATTATGCCATTTGCTAGTTCCTCCCATCTCTTTTAATCATCTACTTTTTTCTACATCATCTACTTCCTGTCACCTTATAACTGCTAAACCCCTGTATTTTTGCCCTAATAGTTTAAATTCTCTCCAAATGTCACCTAATTATTCTAGGAGCAAAGTAGAAGAGATTAAAAACATGTTTGCAGGAAGTCATTAAAAAAAATGACTTACCTAGACATGACCTATTTGCTACCTGTGCTTCCTGCCCCTGTGGGGGAGCAGCTCTGGGTGGGATTCTGCCCTCCGACACTCAGGCCATTCTGTGTTTTGTGCTGCTCACGAGTCAGCTGTTACATAAGCCAGTGAAGGCACATGTCCTTGAGGAGTGGTAAATGGGCACATGGTGGCACTCAGATGGCTGGAAACTTGCCGGTTAACCTCTGACCTTGTCCATGAACAGAATTTCAACCCCAGCCATATTCTCCTGAAAGACTGTTTTCATCGTTAGACTGTAAGTTCCGTGAAGTCATACCTCTCTCTGGGTGCCATGGAAGGAAGCCACTCCCATTGTAGGCATTCAAGTGGTCTTTGTTAATTTGAATTCCTACCTGCACTGAATTTCAACAAGGTTCTTCTTCTTTTTTTTTTAAATTGCTGGAGAATGTGTGCTCACCAGAGAGGGAGAGAAGAAGAGAAAGAGAGACAGAGGAAGCCCCCCCACATGGGGGTATCACAGTGCAATCTCTTTTCTTCCATTTCTCCATCCTATCAGGATTTCGGGTGCACATAAACACAGGTGTGGTTTTCAAGCCACTGGAGCTGGGATTTGAACCACCGTTGGCCATATGGGATCTGGCTCCCTTAATCACTATACTATGTGGCCAGCCCAAGCCTCTTTTCTATTAAGTAGCACAATATCAAATGAGTATAGCACAGATTTTTTAATATGTTAATGAAAATATACAATGCAAAATGGTCATTGTATCCATCATGGGGCTTTGAATGAGTTTCTGAGGATTGGAAATATGTTTCAGAGAACAGGATTATGAACAAAATAGAAACACATTAAAGCTTAAAGAATATCTCAAACAAGAAGGATATATATATATATATATTTCTTTCTTTTTCTTTTTCTTTTTTTGTAGAGGTTTTCGCTATAGGGCGTGTGTGCTCACTAGAAAGACAGAGAGAGACAGAGAGACAGAAAGTGAGAAATCACTCATTCCAGGGGGGGTGGCCATGCTGCAATCCCTTCTTCTCCATTCTCCTCCTGGGATCTTGGGCATGCACGCACACACGCCCGGTGTGAGTCTAAGCCACCAGGACCGGGACTCGAACCGTGGTTGACTACATGGGAGTCCAGCGACACAGCCATTATGCTAACTGCTGGTCCCAATATATATTTTTTCTTTTTAAAAGAGAGTTTTGATATAGGTCGTGTGTACATGCCAGAGAGACAGAGAGAGAAAGTGAGAAATCACCCCCTGGGGGAAAGGCCACGCCACAATCCCTTCTCCATTCTTCTCTCAGGATTTTGGGCGTGCATGCACACATATGTTTAAAGAAAAAAAAATTTAATAAAAGAAATATGAAATTTATAAAGAGTTCCCTGTTTACCTGAAACATCAAATATCAAAATCTTCTCAGGATCTTAGTACTATTATTTCTTTCTTTCTTTCTTTTTTTTTGGAGAGGTTTTCACTATAGTGTGTGTGCGCTCACTAGAAAGACAAAGAGAGACAGAGAGAAAGCGAGAAATCACCCCCCAGGGAGGATGGCCACGCCGCAATCCCTTCTCCTCCATTCTCCTCTCGGGATCTTGGGCACATACACACACGAGCCCGGCGTGAGTTTAAGCCACTGGGTCCAGGACTTGAACCGTGGTCGACTACATGGGAGTCCAGCGACATAGCCATTACGCTAACTGCTGGTCCCAGTACTATTATTTCTTTAAAAATTAAAGAGATAAAAGATTTAGACTCAATAAAATCCATTGCAAATTTAAAAAATCATGAGATTATGATTACAAATGGTCAAAAAATATAAAATATAAGTAAAATGAGGATTTTATTTCTCTTTGGGGAATAGGTCTTGCCTTAAGACAAAGAACCTTAATTTTAAATCTGTGATTATACAACCTTCTTTCCTTGAATTTCCTAAAATCATGTGAAAAAATTGTGTATGCCTCCTCCCCCACACACACCTTGAGGAACAAAGATTCACAGTTTTCTTTAATTTCCCAAGGTAGTGGAAACCCCACAAACCTTACATATAAAACACTGGATTATAATATTTTAGGTTGTCTCCTTATGAGACTTGACAAAACATTTTCTATGGGTCTGGCATCATGCTTATATGTATAATATGAACTTATTTTACCATAACTTCCTAACACTGCTGCTTTTCTGATGAGTAAGTTAACTTTCTCAAAGTCTTTAAGTTGACAGTAGTGAAGCTGGGATCGCAACCAGAACTGAACCAATATCCCCTGCTTTTTGTTCATGATGGAGAACTACCTTCCATTTGGGTAGACAGAACATCTGCCAAGAACCAGAGTCTTCTCAGTCTGAAACAACATTTTCCAATTCAACCATCCTTTATATTTATACAGAAACTGCTTCCTAAGCATCCCAAAGCCTTACCAGACTCAAGCCCATTTCTCTATGGAACCAGCCTTCTAAAGCACAGAAGCAACCCTCTCCAGAGAGCCCACCTTCATTTTTCCCATTGTACAACTTGGCTGCAGTAAGCATCATTTTGTCTTAGCTATCGATTCTAGACTCAAGACTGGCCACACAGCACAAGTGGAGCATACATACATTTGGAGAATCTCCAAGAAATCCATCCCAAGCGCCGAATGGCTCTGGCCTCATTCCAAAATTTTACTAACCTTCCACAAATTGTGATTCCAGACACGTTTATACCTTGAGCCCCAGGATAATGGAAGCCACAAAAGAGGCAGAAATTAAAATGTCAGTCCAGCTGGGCCCACAGCGTAGGCCAGCAATTATAACGGAACCCATTGCCTCTTGGGTCATCTGAGGGTAGCACATCTTTGCTTCCTGCAAAAGGGATAATAGTAATCCAGAGCCGTTTCCTAGATCTTCTTTAACTCCCTGTGAATCCAGTGTGCTACCTAGCAGTAGCAACCAAGATTTTAATAATAAAAATTATATAACACAGGTGGAAAACAGAGATCAGAATTCAGGTACATTTTCTAATTTAGCTACCATTACTCTTATTCAGGGACTAACAAACTATATAGCTGAGGTTATTCTCTGCTCAAAAACAAGTGAGGGTGGGAACCAGCAGTTAGCGTAATGGCTATGTCACTGGACTCCCACGTAGTCGACTGCGGTTCGCGTCTCGGATCCGGTGGCTTACAACTCACGCCGGGCGCGTGTGCGTGCGTGCCCAAGATCCCGAGAGGAGAATGGAGGAGAAGGGATTGCGGCGTGACCATCCCCCCTGGGGGGTGATTTCTTGCTTTCTGTCTCTATGTCTCTCTCTGTCTGTCTGGCGAGCGCACGCGCCCTATAGCGAAAAACCTCTCCAAAAAAAAAAAACAAAACAAAAAACAAGTGAGGGTCACCTAAACCTTCTCATTCATTTCTGATTTTGAAGATGAGTCCCTGATGATAGAAAAAAAGAATATCCAAAGTCAGGGTGATATCTGTGTTGTGGGATTATGACAAAAGTTCAAAGCATTCATCTGGGGAAATTAAGTGAATCTGAGGACCAACGTCAGAACCGTGGATGACGAGGGGGATTAGATGGTGTGAGAACTGACATATTGCCAATCTTCTCACTTTTTCCTCTTTTAATCTTTTCAGCCCTGGCTACTGATGGAAGCCACTCGCTTGACCTGAAGTAATCTGTGGCATATTCAGTTTCAGAAGGTGCCGACTTCAGCGTCTGTGCTATTACATTTTGACTCTGCTAGGTTTGAAAGTGAGCACCCAAAGCAAGTATAATAGATACCTTTTCTTCTGGTATGCCAGGGATAAATTAAGATTACTTCAGCAAAAATAAGCTTTGTGCCAACCTACATTATACATCCAAGAAGCAGCTGGTCAAATGAACAAGGAGAACTATTATTTAGTCCTGAAAGAGCTTGATGGAACTGGTTCTCTTTATTTTATTTTTTTGTATCTTGATACAACTGTGCACATACACATTCTTTCCTTATATTACTTGACACCTGCTTTGCGATAGTTTTCTTTCCTTGGGTGCCTTTTCCATGAAACTATAGGCTTCATGAGGACAGTTTCTCTCAGAATCATATCTTTGATGCGATAATTTTTTTTGAAGAAATGAAGGAAGAAAGTCAAGACAGAAAAGTATTCTAGTCTATATCATAGGAATAGTGAATTCTTACCAGATTTGTAAAATGTGGGTTGCATTACTGGGGGGGGGGTGTCTTTAATTATCAGTGGTTATAAGTGAATTTATAGTATGTGTAAATGTGCTATTGAATGCAGTTGTAAAGTGTGAAACAGGAACAGGCCTTCAAGCTGCAGTAGAGAACTGCTATTTTTGGCCTTCAACTTTTATTCTTTTTTAGGGTAACTCAGCCAGTTTGCATCTGGGAAATCGCTCCTCCTTCACTCTCTGCCCCATCTTTGTTCTCTTGCTGCAGGGGCCTCAGACCTTCCCCAGGTATAGGGGGACCCTCTTTGGTATATGACTGACTGTTCCTCTGGGGAACTGCCTTCGCTGGGGTGGTGAGGTTTTGTTCAGCTGCATCCCCAGCTGGTCTTGGTCAGAGGAGCCCTAGCCACCGAGCTGTTCCCTCCTTGCTTTGGAGAGAAACAACCTGGGCCCATGGGCCTCTACATGGAATCCACACAGGAGAAGGCGAGAGGGCAGGGGGGAGGAAGAGAGAGGGTCTGCATGACACGATTAGAGGCAATAAATCACCCACAGCTTAATTTTTTTTCCCTATCATTCTCCACAAAAAACACTAGTATAGGGACTATGTTGTGTTGCTTAAATAAAAATACTAATTAGTATAGGAACTATGTTGTGTTGCTTACACACACACACACACACACACACACATACACACACACTTTTTTTGTTGTTGTTGCAGAGATAGAAAGCCAGAAAATCAACCCCCCCCCCCCCCAGGGTGGATGGCCACTCCACAATCCCCTCTCCTCCATTCTCCTTGTAGGATTTTGGGCACGCACACACAGACACACAGCATAAGTTTTAAGCTGCTGGGTCCCAGATTTGAACCTAGGTCTACCACGTGGCAGTCCAGCACCTTAACACCACCTACTGACCCCAATGCTTATACTGTCAAAAGAAGGAAATAATTTAGATGGCTCTAAGAGGAAGTAAAATTGCTTAGGTTTTAGTCTTATTGGGAAATCATGTTTTGGGACTAAAATTGTTGCTGCCCTAGATATAAAGGCCTAGCTCCAGAGAGCTGCAGATAACTCAGACGGATGTGATGGTGCCTGAGCCTGACAGCTCCATCTGAAGAGAACAATTAGGACTCATTTGTTTATTCTATCATTCAATAAATATTTATTAAGCAACTACTATGTACAGGCATATCTTTACTCCAGGCTATGTATGTAGACCGTTTTTTGAACTGTTTGTCTTATCACAAGAATTCTGAACCTATACTGCTATTCCTTCCCTAAAAAGATTCCACTTAAGAAGACCCCATGAACATGTAAGATCATGGGGCCAGCAGGTGGTGTGGCGGTTAAGGTGACTGGATCCCACATGACCAACTGCTCAGCTTGAGTCCCAGACCCAGTGGCTTGAAAGTCATGCCAGGCATGTGTGCATGTGTGCCCAAATCCTAAGGAGAATGGGGAAGAAGGGACTGCAGTGTGGCCATTTGCCCCGGGGGATGATTTCTCACTTTCTCTCTGTTTTTCTCTCTCTGTCTCTCTCCAGTGAGCACACAGGTCCTATAGCAAAAAAAAAAAAAAAAAAAAAAAAAAAAAAAAAAAAAAAAAAAGAAAGAAAAGAAAAGAAAAAATTAAGAAAAGAAAAGAAAAAAAAATCATCTTCTTTAAAACAGGGCATCAGGAGCAGAGCAGGATAACTTACGTGCATTTTGAGTTATGCATTTCTTAGGTGCCAATGCTGTGCCAGGTGTGCAGGCAACCGGGATGAATTGACACAGTTTCATATACGAATGACTCACTGTTTGGAATGAGGTAGCTGCAGTGTAAATAAGCTAGTAGTGTGCAGACCAATAGCATAGTACAGGGGGCTGGATCCCACGTGGCTAACTGTGCAGTTCAGATCCCAGACCCAGTGGCTTGAAAAACACACCAGATATGTGTACACACGTGTCCAGAATTCTGGGAAGAGAATGGCGGAGAAGGGATTGGGACATGGCCCTCCTCCCAGGGGGTACTTTCTCACTTTCCTTCTCTCTCTGTCTCTCGCTGGTGAGTGCATGTGTCCTAAAAAGATAAGTAATTAACCTCTAGGACAGAGGGAGCTGGAGCAGAACCCATGTGAGGCTGTGGCCACATCTTCTTGCAGAGGGGAATCCCTGAGTGCCTTTCCCACAAGCAAGTGAGGCAGGACAGGAGCATGGGCCTTAGACAGGTGGGCGGAACTCAAAGAGGGCTCCCCAGGGAGAGCTGAGGACCTGAGCAAAGACAAGGAGGACTAGAACAACCTAGTGAGTTCATGGAACTGCGAAGGCTTTGACAGGGCAAGGGTGTGGGCTGTGGGCTGGGGGTACAAAAGGTGGAGGACCAGAAAAAGAGTCAGTGATGTGCACACGGTAGAGTTGTACTGAGGAGCTTGGGGTTTTTTTTTTTCCCCTCCTGCAAGGTGACAGAATGTCTCTAAAGGTTTTAAAAAGGAGACGTGAGTAGACTGACATTTTAGAAAGACACATTGAAGGTGTATGGCTGGGGGCTGGAGCTCTAGAAAACAGAGGCAGGAAACAGCTGAGACTAACTTGGGGGACAGATGCGGAGGAATCCGTAAGGCAGTGGCTGCGAGGCCCTCACGCAGGGGTGGTGGAACAGCAGTGAGGAATTGGGCGCTCGCTGTGCTGCAGGCCTTGCCTACTCAGAGTGGGTTGGTAAACCGGCAGCATCAGCAGTTCCTGAAAGCTCGGGAGGAAAGCAGAATCTCCAGCCCCACACTACATCAAACCAGAATTTGCAGGTTAACGGGATCCCCCAGGCCACGGACAGACACGCTGCGGTCTGAGCCACACCCACCCAGGCCTTGGCCTACAGCCGCGAAGATATAAGCAGCTGAGGTCCCTGCCCGCCCCGAGCTCACACTCTAGCAGCGAGGCAGATTTGAAATAATTCCACAGTTCGCATCAAATGATGACTGGGATTCTTGCTAGAAAGGGGACACAGGAAACTGGGAAAGAATACCTCAGAGGACCTGCCCTGGGCTGTGGGTTCAGGAGAGGTTTCCCTGAGTAAGTTAACAAGGCAGGCAGCCGTGAACCAGATGACGCAGGTGGGAAGTGTGTGTGTCAGAGGGTAGGATGGGAGGAGTCTTGCATGCAGCAGACCAGCACCTGTTCAGACTGGAAGGAACAGCAGGGCCTTCGAGGGACTGAGAGAGGACAGTGATGTGAAGTGGGACTTGAGGTGATACGGGGGAGGGAGGGTGATGGGGGAGGTCAGGCCCAGCCTCCTAAAGCAGGCAAAGAGTTTTGATTGTTATCGTTAGAAGAAAACGGAAGGTGAAGGCCCGGAACAGTAACAGGAAGACTCCATAGAAGAACAGAACCACAGCCTTCTCCAATGGCTCTGACCACCACCCATTCATTCGTGGAGCCTATTGCTTGAGGTGTTTCTAGTTTTGACTCAGTTTAAGAAAGATTTATGGAGCACATGCTCTGTATGCCCTATGCTAGACAAGGGAGGAATATTAAAATATTTAACATGTGACCCCTGCCCTTAAGGATATTACAGTTTAATAATGACATTGGCTTCATTAAAGCAGCCTGCAGTCAAACGGAGAAGACCTTCCAGTAAATCATTCCCTGTGTCTTTCCACTTGGACTGCTTCAGAACCAGTTTTTCCACCTCCTGCTTTTAGAGATTTGATTTTTTTAATATAAAATTTTATATTGTTCTTGGTTTCATGCCATCTTCTCAGCCTGCTGAATCTTTTGAATCTTGCTAGTAGTTTTCTCTTCCAACTTCATGCTACATGCAGATCTAGGGAATATGTCTTCTTTTTGTTAATTCTAGACCTTAGTTAATGGTGATAAGACTTAAAGACCCTTAAGCCCCTTGGCATGGCATCAGCAGAGATCCCTTCCAGGTAATGATCGATTAATTAGTCAGTACATGTAGGATAGCATATAATATTCCCCCCCCCCCCCCCGGAAGTGTCTCCCTATCTTGTAGCCAGAGATAAGTGCCCTATAACAAATATAATAACAACCACAGTTTAATTTGGAAAAGCTCATTGACAAAAGCAAACAGAAAAAACAACAGGCCATTTTTCCTTCTATGTTCTTTTTGATGTTAATCATTTTGAGATATTTGAAGTTTTTCATTCAGGCCCCACATGTTGTACTTTTGTTCTCAATCGTGGGTTCCAGAGATACTCATATTGTTTTGAAAATTTGCTTGCATTAATTCCTCACTTTTCTTCTTTCCTACTGTATCTGAGTTTATATCAGTTTGGCAAAAATACTTGGAGCCATTTATTGGGACTTTTCTACAGGCCAAATACCAGTTCTCAGTTATGGACCTCACAGGTATTCTCCTATTTAGTATTCTATTTACCCACAAACAAAAGGTGGGTATATTATTCTCCTTGAATTACCAAAAAAAAAAAAAAAAAAAAAAAAGGCATAGACAACAGGAGGTTAAGTTGTTCACACATTCATCTCAGTTCCCATCCCTCCTCCCAGTCTGCAGCCTGAGGTTTGAATGACCCAGTTTGCAATTTTGCAAAGGGCAGAGAGACACAGAACGTCACGACAGAAGAGCGCTTGGAGATCCTTTAGTTCAGAACGTGATGTGTGCTTGTGAACACTTACTGAGCCTGAACGCTGTGCCATCCTCCCCTTTAACTGCGGCAGGGCAGCTATACTTGAGAAAGAGAGAGCGAGAGCAAGAGAGAGCATGCACCCCAATGGGACATGGTCACACCACCAATTTTCTCTTTCCATCAGAATTTTGGACACACATACGAACATATATACATTTACAACACGTTTTCAAGCTGTCAGAGCCAGATTTCAAATGGTGTATGATCCTGTGGGATCTGGTTTTCTTAACTGCTGAGCTGTGAGATTGGCTGGCTTGCCAGGTTTTTAAAAAGTGAATATGTTATTCCTGCCTTCTTTCCTTCCTTCCTTGTACCCTCCCTCCCTTCCTTCCATGAGTGAAAGAGGCAGAGAGACAACACCTACAATAAGGTCTTGATGCCGTAATCTCCTCCCAGCATTAGCTGGCCCCAGGTAATGGGCACACACATACCTCGCATACCCAGGGAGGTCTCCAGATGTGAACCTGGAACCTCCTTATGAGGGCTACTTTACTGAGCATCACCTGTTACTCCATGCCAGTGTCTGCTCCCTGTGCTTTTTTTTTTTTTTTCCACCATAGGGCTTTTTGCATGTGCTTGCCAGAGAGAAACAGAGACAGAGAGAGAGGGAAAGTGAGAAATCACCACCTGAGGGGATGGCTATGCTGCAATAACTTCTCCTCCCTCCTCCTCTTGGGCTTATGGGTCATGCATGCACATATGCCCAGTGTGATTTTTCAAGCTGCCTGGGTACGAGACTTGAACCGTGGTGGGTCATGTGGGAGTCCAGAGCCTTAGCCACTATGCCACCTGCTGACTCCCTGCCTGTGCTGTTTTTTAAGCCATGCATTTCTGGCAACAGAAGCAACATGAGCAAAGGGATGGGGCAACCACTGAACAGAGAGGGGAGAGCTGAATGCAGAGCTGCCCAGGTTCACTGTGGAGAGTTGATGAGGCAAAAATTCTGTTTTTCAAATGACAAATTATCACCTTAAAATAACACGGACAGACGAAAATCAGTAAGTGTGTATTTCTACAGGCAGTGGAAATGTGAAGGTCTGAGCAATGTGAAAGGAAGCCAGTCTCAGAGAGAGCATTTTGTCAAAATTGAGAGTGACCTGCATGTGCCCAACCACACAGGAAGCAGAAGATTGAGGATCTAGGGGACACACAGCCCACAGGTCTCCAAGGGGAAAGGGCAACTATTTGGCAAATGAAAGAATCACACAAAGCACGTGGAATCTGCCACGTACACTGGGAACTGTAAATGACAATGCTGTGTCTTTAGGGACTGCAGCCGTATAAATTAAGATAGAAGCCGAGGAGGGCCGGCAGGTGGCCTGGTAGTTGAGGCACTGGACTCCCACATGGCCAACCACAATTTGAGTCCCAAACTTGGTGGCTTACTTTCTCACTTTCCCTCTGTTTGCGTTTGTGTGTGTGTGTGTGTGTGTGTGTGTGTGTGTGTCTTTCTCTCATGAGTGCATATAACCTGTAGCAAATTTTAAAACAATAATAAAAACATTAAATAAGTAATTCTTTAAAAATAAAACATACAAGATAAGGGGTTGATCCTGTGGCTTTGTGCTTAAGGGGGCCAGATTCCACATGGCTAACCATGGTTTGAATCTTAGCCCTGGCGGTTTGAAAAACATGCTGGGCACAGGTGCATGCCTGCCTCAAATTCCAGTAGGAGAGAGAGATGGAGAAGGGATTGTGCATAACCATGCCCCATGGGGAGGGGGGCACTCTTTCTCTCTTCCTCTCTCTCTGTCTCTCTGTTGTGAGCAGACCTGTCCTTTGGCAATTAAAAACAAGAACACAAAAACCTATGCCTCTATGTCTGTTTAAGCTGTGCCCTTCTCTGTCTTACTCTTATACCTTTCCTCCAACATTTTGGTCTCCTAAGCCTTTATCGAACAGTTCTCTGTCTTATTTGAAAATAGGAAAGGGGTCAGCCAATGGCATGGTGGTTAAGGCAGCTGGATCCCACAGGCTGTCTGTGGGTTCAAGTTTCAGACCCAGTGGCTTGAGAAACACACTGGGCCGATGTTTGTGTATGCACGCCCAAAATCTTGAAAAGAGAAATGGAGAAGGGATTGAAGGGTGACCATCCCTTGTTGGGGGGGTGGGTACTTTCTCACTTTCCCTCTAATTTTTGTCTCTGTCCAGCAAGGCCCTCTAGCAAATTAAAAAAAGAAAAATAAGACTGGGTGAGGGAGTATTGCTTTCACCTGAACAAGCCAGATATGGCAGGCTCTATAGTATAAACAAACTTTTTGCTTGTTTATTTTGCTCTGCTTATGTAAAAATAACTTAGGGAAGCCAAAACATTTTCAATGTGTATTACAGGTGAAGAAAAGGAGAGCTTGGCACAATGAGAGCGATCAAAGACAAAGGCATGCCAAGCAAGGGGCAGTTCATCATTTCCGGCCCAAGAAAATAGACAAGAGAAATTCAGTGTCTCCTCAGAGCCAAGGAGAAGCCCCGCCATCCACCACAGAAATGTCTCTGACATTGACATTACCAAGTTTGTTCCTAAGGCTGCTATTTCTGCTCTGTCAAAGTCATTCCATTAAAACTTAAAATAAGCCTGCAACTGGATAATCTTACCCCTTATAGAAGCCTTATGTAATATATGCAAATGTGCATCTGAATTATTAGGCTTTTATTTTTTATCCTCAAAGCTGTGCTTAATAAGTAAAAGCTTGTATAAGTAAAAGCTTGTAAATGCCTAGATTTCTAAAATAAATGTGTATCTAAGAGCGTCTCTAAAGAAAAGCATAAGAACAATGTTGTCTTCAATGATACCAAGAGGATTAGGACAAAAGGCCCCATATGGAGAATAAAAATTGCTGGGTTCTGGTGCTAGGTTAGCTACTTACTTTATTAATTTATTTTTTAAAAGGATTATTTTATTCAACTATATTTATTTATTTTAATTTGACAAGAAAGGGACAGAGTGAGAGAAAGAGGGAAAGTGGGAAAGCAAGTCGCCAGGTCCGGGACTCAAACCATGGTTGACCGTGTGGGAGTATGGCACCCTTAACCACCATGCCACCTACTGGCCCAGCTACTTACTTTAGGCTGGTCTCTGTAAATTTAGATTCACTTCCCAAGTCTGAAAGATGCCATGTCAGAGTAGAAAGAATTCAGAAACCAGGGTCAGAAAGTCTAGCTTTGACCCTCAGCCTTGTTATTTCTAAGCTAAGTGGCTGGCAAAGAAATGAATATATTGGGGGGGGGGGCTTGATTTTAAATCTTTAAAATGGGGGAAGTAATAATAGTTCCTAATTCGAAGCACTGTCGTGAGGAACACATGAGGCAGTGTATGTAGAAATGCTTTGCAAACTATAAAGGCAATCGACAAGTTGGCCTTTACCATCACTTCCTCAGTTTATCTTGCCTCGAAGAATTCTGGCAGAATAAATGAGCTAGAAAGGCATTTATTACATCAAGTCCTAAGTACTGCTTCCTAATTCATTGTGGCAAGTGAGGACATACTTTGATTCTGTTGATAAAAGCAAAAACAATCAGAAAGCCTGCCCATCAGGAAGATGCATAAAACATCTTCCATCTACAGTCAAAACTGGTAAGATTCTTTTCTTATTCTCTTGTATTCTAGAGGGGGGGTGGGGGCTGGGTGGCTTGGATGAGTGGCACACAAAAGCATTTGCTAGATTATGGCAGTGGAGGGTGGCAGGGTAACTATCATTTAGGAGCCATGAGATGACTGAAGCAATCACACAAAAAGAAAATCTCCTAATTCCATTTTAAGCTATCGTTTAATTTCACTGTTGAGTACAATGTCCCCTTCACAGAATCTGAAGGCAGTGTCGAAGGCTGTGCCGCAGAAGTTTTCCACCCAGCAACAGGATGATGTCAGCGGCCAGGGAGGACAACCAATCAGCAGGCAGAATGAATCAGAGCGTGCTGGGATTTTGCTCAACTGTCTCCTAGCAAAGCAAGCTGAGCTCTGAAGTGCAAGGGCTATTTGCACTTCCTTTGCGCTTGAAGCTGAGACTGAATGGCTCCTTAACTAAAAGGGTACCACTGAGTGTGCAAGCATCCAAGCAGCCATTCGTAGGAGTGATAAATATCATATCTCTGCATTTCTGAAAATACTGTGTTTGCAATGAAGAATTCAGCATTAATAAATATTTTTAAGTCTTGATTTACATGTTGAGCCTTATAATTGTTTGACACCTGTTTTGTTTCGTGCCTTGTATACTGCCAGGCAGCTCCTGGCACGTGCACTTTATGTTCAATATTGTTCAATATTGTTCGTAGCTGAGAGAACTTCACGTTTTCTCGCTAATGATGAGCAGTCTGGAAATCAACAGCTGTTTCATTTCTGGGTCAAAAGCCCTAATTCCACTTAATTGTGTTTTGTGTATATTTAAAAAAATAATAATTCTAAGTTGAAGGGTTACGATGTGGCCTGTAGACATCACCTCATGGGAAGGGGGATGCTTTGCAGTGTTTATGGAAATGTGAAGTTATTTCCCGACATGGCGTCAGTTTTTCTGATCTTAGAAAACAGTGACAGCAGTAGTGGGAAAGGGTGCAATGGAAGGGTTAAACCTACCTACGCAGCAGCATCAGGCCACTGCACCTCCCAGGCAGGTTCCTCACCGGCACCACGTGAGGACAATTTCTGTGCTAGCTAAGGCCAGAAGGCATTCTCTCCTATGAGTGGTGAAAACACATCTTTCCAAAAGAAAAAAAAAAAAAAAGTGTGTGTGTGTGTGTGTGTGTGTGTGTATACACACACACACACACACACACATACATACATACATATATATATATGAGAGTGATTTTCCATCTTGTCTTCTTTCAGAGTCCTCTGTCTGGGGTCTCAGGAAGCACCAACGTTTATGATTTTATTAGCCCAGACCTGCCACAAACTCTCTCCTTCAACAGTTTGCTTCTTGGGCTTAATGCCTTATTGTCCTTATTACTGAAATGAACACAGGGTTTACAAAAGCTAGCTAATTTGAGCTAATTAGGGACAGTCCATTCTGAAATATTAAGATGACTGATTCGGGAAACATACTTTAGAGAAAAGCAGACTTACTATTAATACATTCAAAGGTTGCTCACATGCTCGAGGATAGCGCACAGGTCCTCTAGTTCGGGCTCACCTGGGTTTGAATCCCAGCTCCATCACTTGCCAGCTCTGCACCTCCAGCCAAATTTCCATCGCACAGGTGCAAACTAGGGCAACACTTCGCCCTAAGGATGGTTGTGAGGACAAAGACAAACAACCTCTACCACCACACACAGGCAGAAATATAATAGCTACTCAATAATTCATAGACCTTCCACCCCCTTTAAACTGGAAGTAAACAACTTGTTGGCTAATAGAAATCCCCAGAGGAACACATTTTCACAACTACTGTTAGGATTTGTAATTAGCATGTAAAAAGACGGCTTCCAAGCCTTGAAAGCTCGTTGTCCTTTAAAGGCTCTTAGGCAGACTTGGGAAGTCTTGTTTACACACTAGCATTAATTTGCTTAGCAAATCCTCTCTGCTGGGGTGAAATTAAATTTCAGTTTAGGCTCTGTTTGATCCCAAACTCCAAACGAAGGTGGCTCTAGTGTCATCTAAATTTCAGTTTTCTGAGATCTTTGAGATGAATGCAATGACCTTCCGTTGGTTCCACAATGCACTCTTTAAAAGAACAATATACAATATGAAATATCTGAACCATGTCGTTACCACAATGCCCCTCGTTCACGTGAACATCCCTCAAAGGTACATGCTCCCAGTACCCAGGGGCATCTCAAACCGCTTTCTGCAGACTCAGACCAGGAGTCCATGAGGAGGTGAAAGCCTCAGAGCAGGTTACATCAGCTGTGGTGCCCAGAGGAGCAGGCAGGAGGAAGTCGGGTGGGGGGTGCATTTCCTGGGTGAGGCCGAATCAGCTATTTTGGACTCTGGTTCCTCTTAGTCAGTAGTCAGGAAGACTTCAGAAATGGTAACACTCTATTATTTCCACGGAACCATTCTCCTGAAAAACGCATTTGCTGACTAAGAAGGTCTCGTAGATATGCTGTCTGCTCAAGGCTTAGTTTACTGCATCACAGAAAAGCTCCTTCTTCCCACTATACAGGAAGATAAACGGATGGCTGGAGAGCCAGCTCAGGGATTTGTGAACCATGACAGCACAATGGAAATGCTGAGTTGGGAAACAATGAAACAAAAAGTTGAGCTCTCTGACACGATCTCCATTACTCCTGTCATTTTAAGTCCAAGAAGAGAAGTTAGAAATGAGTAAAACTGGCACCTGCAGCTCTCACCGAGAGTTAAGACATGTCTAGGTTGTTAATCATTGGACCTCTGTACATAGGCCCAGATTTATTTACCTATATTTAGGCAAGAGGAAGCCACTTCATTCTGACAGTGCCATTTTTGTGTCAGAACAATTCGGTGTCATGGATGGAACTGACGTGGGTTAAATAAATTGCTTATTGGGAAAGGTCAAATGATTTGGGGATAAGGTCCCTATGGATTTCAGAAATGAAAATGAGTGATACAGGAGTAGAGTGGGCTCCTTATCCAACATGACTAGTGTCCTTTATAAGATGACACATGGACATGAGAACTGAACAGTTGCAGCGACAAGCCAAGGAAGGCCAGAGATGGTTGGCAGACCCAGAAGTGAGGAAGAGGCAAGGAAAGTTCTCTCAGGGGGTCTTAGAAGGACCCTGACCCTGCTAAACTTGATTTTTGGACTTTAATCCTCCAGAAGTGCGAGACAAGAAGCATCTGCTGCTGTAATTCACCCGGTTGTGGTACTTTGTCACGACTGCCCTAGCTAACTAACCAAGATGACTGACATCGCTCGAGGCGGGATGAAGCTGCCAGCCATGTGACCTTGGGCAAGTTACTTGACTTCTTTGGAAGAACGCTTTCTTACCCGTGAAACAGAGATGAAGAAGGTGACTCAAGATCTGTAAAATTCTTTGAGAATAAGCAGTCATCTGCCAATATATTTTTTTAAGAATTATTTTAACCTTTTAAAATTAATTAATTAATTAATTAAAATTGACCAGAAAGGAACAGAGAGAGAGAGAGAGAGAGAGAGAGAGAGAGAGAGAGAGAGAGAGAAAGTGAGAAAGCAAGCTACCAGGTTCAGGACTCAAACCTCAGTTGGCCATGTGGGAGTCCAGTGCCCCTAACCACCATGCAACCTGCTGGCCCCCCATCTGCCAATATTTTATAGCTGTTCTTCTCCTCTAGCTAGTGAATCTTTTCCCCATCCCTTCTTCTGTACTTGCTCATGCTTAGTTTAGGGCCCACTTATTTCTTGTCTAGAAAATTGTTTTCCCATTCAAACTATACACAATGTAAGTGCCTGAAGAATCTTTGCGGGCACAGATCTGAAGATCCTGTTCCCCTCACACAGCTTCTGCAGCCTGGTGTCGCCTCCAGAATCCTGTAGCGCCTGTTTATTTGTCACAGATCTGGCCAGTCGTCTCCCCTCAGGTCTGTCCTATCAGCCCCTCTGGGTTCCCCTCCCCCCACACTGCACACTGAAATATTGTTTCCTAAACAGGGCATGAACTTCCCTTTTCTCAAATCCTGCACCCCACAGCTCCCTGCAGATTTTTCCACCTGCCCTTTCATGCCCCATGAAAACAACAAGCAATTTGAGGACAGGAACTGGGTCTTGTTCGCTGTTTTTGCCTCTGACGCCTCTGACTCCACGCGCTCTAGCAGCATAGAGTGGCAGCTCGATAACCATGAGTTGGAGAAAGGAGTCTTTTATTCCTCAAGATCCATTTCCAAGGTATTCTATGTAAGTACCTGAATTAGATGTTCCTTTCCAGACCCTATTGTACTTTATCCCAGTTTCCTTTTTTTTTTTTTTTCTTTTCTTTTTTTTGGAGAGAGTTTTGCTACAGGGCACATGCACTCACTAGGGAGACAGAGAAAGAAAGTGAGAAATCACCCCCTAGAAGGGATGGCCATGCCACAATCCCCTCTTCTCCATTCTCCTCTCAGGATCTTGGAGTAAAGGGGTCTCCGTGCAAAGCATGAGCTGCCACACCTAGTTTTATACACAGGTCAGAAGAATCTCTTGACCATGTGGGAATCCAGTGACAAAACCATTATGCCATTTGATGGTCCCTTATTATTGTTTTTAAGACAGGCTCTTGCTATTTCACAGTTCTTCTGCCTCAGCCTCTGAAGCTGCAGGGATTATAACCATGCACCACAGTGCCTGGCCTTTCGGTGGGACCTAGAATTGAACTCAGGCCTTCCATGTGGCCCAGGCTGTAGAGCACTGTATCTTAGCTGCATACACCACCATAGCTGGGCCCTATCACAGTGCTCTTCACTCCTATTTCCCCAGATCCATGCATGGTGCTTTGCGTGTGAAAATGACATGAATGCTTGTGGAGTAATGGAAAAATCATGGACACATCATGATGGCTATAAATGCTTATGTGTGTTATTTGTTTGTTTAGTGTGAAAATCTTCAATTCATCCAAGGCCAAGGAAAAGCCGAGCCTCAGCCTGATCATCTTTTCTAGCTTAATGAGACCGAGGCAGAAGTCGTTAAGTCCAGCAGATCAGAGTGTGTGCAGAGGGGTCGTTTCCTCTGGAGCCCTGCCACTATTTGGGGTCAGTCACAGCTAGTTCCTCAACTCCAGGTTGTGCTGGGAAACCCTGCAGGGCCAAGTGCAAGGGAACAGAGAGGTCAGCACAAACTCTCTGTGAGGGTCAGCATCTGGGCCGGAGGGCAGGCAGCTGCAGCTGGGTAGTTCCCAGAAATGGACTCCCGCAGTGTGGGGCTCTCCTTTGGTCTGTCCCCTTTCCACCTGCCCCATGATGAAGTCAGGCCAAACAAGGCCCAGGATGGGAAGGGAGGAAGCAAAGCGCCCTGGAAAGTGATAAACACACCCCTCCCCAGGCAGGCCTTGGAGTAAAGGGGTCTTCGTACAAAGCATGAGCTGATACACAGCTCAGAAGAATCTGTTTTCATTTTTCTTAGTTTTTTTTTTTTTTTTTTTTTTGCCATAGGACACGTGGGCTCACTGGAGGAGGACCGAGGCAGAAAGAGAGTGAGACATCTTCCCCAGGAGGAGGTAACTACACCACAGTCCTTTATTCTCTATCCTCTCGGTACTTTGAGCACGCATGCACACACACACACAGAATGATTTTCAAGCCACAGGGTCGGGGACTCAAACCACAGTAGGTCATATGGGAGTCTAGTGGCTCAACCACTACACCATGGGCCCCCAGAAGCATCATCTTTTACATGACAATGGAAATGGACATGTATCGGGCACCGACACTTGCGCCAAGTCCTCTCTCTCGCTCTGATTTGAAGTGACTTTGACCTACTCTGCAGAATGGGTCACACAGCTAACGAGGGGCAAAGACGGGAATTTAAGTCAGGTCTGTTTCACTCAGTGGATCTTGCTCTTGACCACTCAACATAGTGCCTTCCCAGCCTATGGCATCTGATCCGATTAATCAATTAATCAATTAAGCAACTGAACAATATTTATCCAATGCCTACTATGTGCCAGGTACAATTGAGGTTCTGGGGGTAACGTGGCAAACGAGACTGATAAAATCCCTTTCTCACAAAGCTTGCATTCTAAAGAAGTAAAATAGACAATAAAAGCAGAAAAATAACTCTGGCTAATGACAAGTGCTGTGAAAAAAATATGTATATGGTAAAGGACAAGGGTCTTGGCAGTCTCTGAGATGATCCTCAACGAGGTCTGCCTTTTAATATTCGGGCCCTTTTATAATCACTTGAATGTGAATTGGACTTAGTGACTCCATTTTAATGATCAGAATATGGCAAAGAAGAAGAGATATGGTTCCTGAGAAGAGGTCACAGCCTTTGTAAAAGTATTTGGAAATATTTTATGTACATAGGGTGCAGTGAGATGCATGTTACATGAAGGAACATTCTACATTAATTTCCAATGTTACACTAAGTAACAGTTTGCCTTAGAGACAGACCTGAGAATTTTAAAACATTTTGTAGGAAAAAACTCCTTCAAGCTGTTGATACATTTTTAAAACTCCTTTGGACCAGGAAACCGACAGATTTTATAACTTCTGCCCAATTTTGTTTAATGTCCCTGCTCAGGTCATTTTAAGCTCTCAATGCAATGAGCTCATTTTGATGTTCTCTGATAACCCAGATTTCCGAGAGCTATAAGCATTAAGAGCCTGACCTTGACTTTCATGGGTACTAAAAGGCAACACGAAGGCTTTCAGGGAGTATTTTTGATATGCATTTTCTCAAGCTATAAAGAAAATGAAATGAGAAATTTCTTCAATTAGGCTCGGCCTTGAACGAGAGTTTAAAAATTAAACATTTATGAATAATAAATATATGACAGAGGTAGAACCTTAATAAAAATTGAAGAAATGTAAAGGGGATGATGAAATATAATTTTTCATCTTTCAAATTGGGACATATACTTCTTAAGACATGTAGGGTTCAGTGCAATGCAAAGTCTTAGCTCGTGTGGGATGAATCACTGAACAGCCTTTCCAGGAAAGCAGCTGGTCCTGCGGTTTAGGACTCTTACCCATATTCATCCCTCTTGACTAGTGACACCAGGGTCCTTAGCTGCTGAACTGCCCAGCTGCTACCTTGTAGATATTTAGCAAGTATTTATGAACTTAATTAGTTATTATACCTGATGGAAACCTAACAAAGCTTTATCACTTATAAAAGCATACAAAGATGTTTACAGAAGCGTTGACTTCAATATAGGAAATGGAGAAGCCTTGAATGCTTAAAAGAGAAGCTTGATGAAAGAAATGGTTAAATGTCCATTTGATGGAACATTTTTCTGCCCCTCAAATGAAGCTTTAGAAAGCTTCTTAATAAAATGGGACAACATGGACAAAGATCAAGACCTTAAACTGGGTATACCATGATCCTCAATATGCCTGTCAAGCAATACAAATACATAGCTACACATAGGAAAAATAATTTACCAGGAAGGACACCAAAATGTAAATAGTAGCTACCTCATAATTAATTTTTATTGCCTTTTTTCTACTATATTTAAACTTTTTCTCCTGTAATAATCTCGATTTACATATATAGCTAGGAAAATAGCAAGATAAATTTTTTTAATTTATTAATTTAATTTATTGTTATTATTATTATTCTTAGCTTGCTATAGGGAACATGCACTCACCAGAGAAAGAGAGAGAAGGTGAGAAAGAAAGCCACCCAGTCTGGGACTCGAACTGTGAATGGCCACAGTCACAATGTCAACATTTTAACAATACCTTTCCAAATCTAACTTAAAACATTTAGACCCTAAAATTATGAATATATATTGAACTAAAATTTATAATCAAAACAAAAAACTCTGTTCTCCAAATATGGCAATCATGTTAAGTGTTTTTTTTTTCTTTTTATTGCTCTTAAAGCAGTCAAATCATAAGCACAGGAGGAGGTCGTGTGGAAATAGGGGCGAAGGGCCTAAGTTCTGCAACCAGGCTTTGTTAATTAAACCCGAGCTCTGTTACGTACTAGTTCGGTGACCTCTGGCAAATTATTTACCCTCCTGGAATCTTAACTTTTTCATCAGTAAAATGTGAATATTAATAAGATCTCGAGAATAAATGCTTGTATTAAATCAAATATGCGTGAAGCCCTTAGAAGCCTGTATAGCACAGGGTGAGTGCTGCCTGTGTGTTTCCTTGTCACAGTATGATTTTTTTTGGGGGGGAGGGAATGAGAGCAAGATTTTTGCTATAGGGCATATGCGCTCGCCAGAGAGACAGAGACAGACAGGGAGAGGGAAAGTGAGAAATCACCCCCAACAGGGATGGCCATGCCACAATCCCTTCTCCTCCTAGGAGTTTGGGCATGCACACACATGCATCATGTGTGAGTTTCAAACCGCCAGGTCCGGGACTCCCCACAAATTGAGTTTAGCCATGTGGGAGTCCACTACCTTAACTACTATGCCATCCGCTGGCCCCCACAGTATGATTTCTAACCAAGTAGAACTCTGTTAAGGGTCAAAGGTTTGACGGGACCAGCAGGTGATGTGGTGCTTAAGGCGCTGAGCACTCCCACATGGCAGACCACTGTTCGAGTCCTAGACCTGGTCGCTTGCTTTCTCACTTTCCCTCTCTCTCTTTCTCTCTCTCTGTGTCTCTCTCTGGTCACATTAAAATGAATGAATGGGGACCAGCAGTTAGTGTAATAGCTATGTCGCTGGACTCCCATGTAGTCGACCGCGGTTCGAGTCCCGGATCCGGCGGCTTAAACTCACACCGGGCGCGTGTGCGTGTGTGCCCAAGATCCCGAGAGGAGAATGGAGGAGAAGGGATTGCGGCGTGGCCATCCCCCCGGGCGGGTGATTTCTCGCTTTCTGTCTCTCTGTCTGTCTGGCGAGCGCATGCGCCCTATAGCAAAAACCTCTCCAAAAAAAGAAAAAAAAAATGAATGAATGAATAAATAAAATTAAATAAATAATACTTTTTTAAAAAAAGGGGTCAAAGGTTTGAAATCCAAACCTCCACCTGCCCTTCTGGAGCCAAGAGGAGAAGCTTGATAGGGAGGCTTCTGAATTATTTTGATGTCTATGTCTGCATGATTTAGAGAAGAAATCACAGAGATGATGAATGAAAAGGATTTAGAGGATGCTGATCTTAAATATCATAGCCTTTTAAAGCAAGCCCTTTGAAATGTACTTTATTATGAGTACTTGCATTCTCATGCCTTTAAATTGTTCAAAATAATACTGAGCTTGGGACCAGCAGTTGGCGTAATGGCTATGTCATTAGACTCCCATGTAGTCGATCCTGGTTCAAGTCCCAGACCTGGTGGCTTAAACTCACGCCAGGTGCGTGTGCGTGTGTGTGTGCGTGTGCGTGCATGCCCAAGATCCTGAGATGAGAATGGAGGAGAAGGGATTGTGGTGTGGCCATCCTCCCGGGGGGGGGGGGTGATTTCTCACTTTCTGTCTCTCTGTCTCTCTCTTTCTGGTGAGTGCACACGCCCTATAGCAAAAACCTCTCAAGAAAAAACAAATACTGAGCTCACAATTTACAGAGGGGTTCACTCAATCTAAAAAGAGAGGCAAACACACACACAAATAAACCCATGTGTGCAGACATACACACACACTCACACACACACACACTCACACATAGGGTTTTAATGTCTGTGAAATAGAAGTCTCTCTCTTTGAATAATGAAAGAACATTTGAGGTCTAGATCATGCTCTTCCTCTTCCAGGAAGTCTTCCTTGGCCTGCTCAGGAAGACATAACTCCTCTCTCTTCTTATGTCCCTGAACTGTTTTTCTAGAGCCCCTCGATGACTGTTCCTACTTCGAACTCATATTATCATGACTGTGTGCATCAATATGGATCTTAAATTTCATGTGTTAGTCTTCTTGGTATCACTAAGCATAGGAGAATCTGGATAGCAGAACTTCAAAATTTTGAATGTATGAAATGAGAAATACTTGAAATATTTAGAGCTTGGGGAAAAAATCTCAAAGATAACATTTTAGAGTGGAAGATGGGGGATCTGTGATGACTGTGATGTGCAGGCAAAGAGATTTACTGTTTTAATTACTCATGGACTGTGACACTCAGAAACCTAACCCCTCTGATAATCATTATGCTTATCTGTAACAATGAAGATAACAGTATCTCACAGAATCAGTAAGAGAACAGAAAGAGATAATTAACTCAAGTGGTTGTCACTTAGTAATACCAGTGAGAAACTTTGCTTAAGTCCACAAAGGTTGGTAGCTGCTAAAGACACTCCACCATACTCTGTTCTTAATTTTTCTTTGATTACCTTTGAGGTTTTGCCTAACTACTGCGGTGGTGGTATGAGGAGCTCTTATAGGAAGAGAGGAAGTCATAGTTGTTGATAGTCTGCTGTGTACTGGGCAACGATGTCAGAAACTTTACGGGAAGCTTTTGAAGCTCTTCTTGGTGGTAAAGCCTACGGACATGGGTGAAAAAAAAATCAAATGTGCTGATGTTATCTTCTCATGCTTCAAATATTCTGGAGTGCTTTCTTAGGATCACTGTAGTCCCCATTATTCAGAACTCAACAATCAAGGTGTCTGGAGAGGGGAGATTAGATCAGCCCACTGAGAACCTCTGGGAAATTAGAGACTATTTACGTATTTGCAATAACCGGTTCCTTGAAACTTCTTCCATTTTGTGTCTCGCAGAACGAATGGGGTAAATGGACTTAGAGCTTTCCCATGACTCCTGTAGTTATTGCAAGCAGCACAATAACCTGGCCAGAAAGAGATACTGCACCGTCGCTGACTTCCTGGAAAGCAGAGTAACTCTGGACTTGCCACTGGTCTATCAACCAAGGACTTCTATTAAAAAAAATGATATATTTTTAAAAATTTACATTTGATCATTAAATCATTATGGACAACTCTGCCCCCACATAACAAGAATTTGTTGACATGGATAAGAAGAGTTAAACCTCAGAATTAATATAACCCTTCTGATTCATGTTTTACAAACTACGTGCAACCTGGGCTGGCCCCATGGCTTAGTGGTTAAGGGAGCTGGCAGACAGTGGTTGGAATCCTGGCCCTGGTGCTTGTAAAACACACCAGGCATGTGTGCATATCCCATATCCCAAATGCATGGAGAAATAAAGAAGGGATGGTGGTGTGGTCAGGCCACATTGTGGACTGCTTTCTCCTTTTTCTCTCTCTGGCAATTGCACACACCCTCTGGCAATGAAAAAGTACAATATGACCAAGGAGGCTTTCTTTTTTGGAGAAAAGAAACCTCAGTGAGGACTACCATGCACCAGTACTTACCATGTTAGTGCTTTACCATGTCAGCCCACAGGCACGTCCACTATTACTCTCATCTTGCAGATGAGGCAACTGTACAGCAATTTATCTACTTATACCATGCCACACATAGATCCTAAGTAGTAGAGTCAGGAATAAATTCATACTACACCTCATTTTAATTATTTTTGGAGTAATTTTTTTTTTTTTAAATTTGTTAGAGGACATGTGCACTCATTAGAAAGAGACATGGGAGGGAAAAGTGAGAAAGCACCCTTCCTGGGGAATGGTTGTGCTACATTCCTTTTGCCTTCATTTCTCCCTTCTTTTGGGATTTTGAGTATGCACACACATGTGCCTGGCATGTTTTCCAACCCACCAGGTCCAAGACTTGAACTACATAGTGGGCCATGTGGGATCTAGCCATCTTAACCATCACACCACCAACTGGCCCCAGGGTATTTTTAAAAAAATAAATCATTTGAGGGACCAGCAGTTAGCATAATGGCTATGTCGCTGGACTCCCACGTAGTCAACCGCGGTTCGCGTCCCGGACCCGGTGGCTTAAAACTCACGCCGGGCACGTGTGCGTGCATGCCCAAGATCCCGGAGGAGAATGGAAGAGAAGGGATTGCTGCGTGGCCATCCCCCCTGGGGGGTGATTTCTCGCTTTCTATCTCTCTGTCTCCCTCTGTCTGTCTGGCGAGCACACGCGCCCTATAGCAAAAACCTCTCCAAAAAAGAAAAATAAAATCATTTGGGCCAGCCATGTGGTACAGTGGTTAAGTACTATGCACTGGAAGCCAAATTCCACATGGCCAACTATAGTTTGAGTCCTGGCCCTAATGGCTTCAAAAGCAAGCAGGGAATGTGCGTGTGGATGTGAGTGCATCCCAAATCCTGACGAGATGGGGAAAAGGGATTATGATGTGACCATGCTCCACTGAGGAGCTTTCTCTTTCTCTCTGGTGAGCACATTGCCCTATGACGATATGAAAATAAATAATTTATTCATTCATTTTATTTAACGTTCACTATCTAGGACAGTGACTGAGTCACATGTTCCAGACATAATCCGAGGAAATACAGATCTCCAAGACAGTTTCACCCTGCAGGAGCTCACTGTGTAATGTCTTATTTGAGGACTGGACAACTACTTCTCTTTTTTTTTTTTTTTGGAGAGAGTTTTTTTTTTTTAATTATTTTTTATTTAAATTTTTAATCTATTTATTTATTTATTTATTTTAATTTGACCAGAGAGAGACACACACACAGAGAAAGAGAGAGAGAGAAAGTGAGAAAGCAAGCCACCAGGTCCAGGACTCAAACCATGGTCAGCCATGTGGGAGTGTCCAGCACCTTGACCACCATGCCCCCTGCTGGTCCCCTGAAGAGAGATTTTTGCTATAGGGTGTGTGCACTCGCCAGAGAGACAGAGAGAGACAAAGAGACAGAAAGAGATCAATCATCCCCTGGGGGGATGGCCACGCTGCAATCTGTTCTCCTCCATTCTCTCTCGGGATTTTAGGCAAGTACACACATGCGCCCAGTGTGAGTTTTAAGCCACTGGGTCCGGGACTCAAACCACAGTTGAATACGTGAGAGTCCAGTGATGTAACCATTATGCCATCTGGACAACTGGTCCGTGGACAACTATCTCTAAGGTCAACTGATTCTGTCCAGATGTAATTGCGCCAGGGGAGATCTTGGATAAAATCACATATCTTACTAAAGTCTCATATGCTGAAATTTTGAGAGTTTTAGAAGATAATTTGCATTTAATCATTAACCCATTGTGTGGAATATGGAAACTTGTGGGCCTCTTAGGTGTGGGGTGTGGCAATCCTGCCAAGAGGTTGAGTTGTCACTGCATGTGACATGGTGGACCCCCGCCCCCAAACAATGACTGCTTTCCTAACACACACTTTCTGAGCAAAGGAACAGCTGGCAACATGTTTTTCTAAATGTAAAAACTGAATTTGTCAAAATTTATTCAGAAACTGTTTTTAGTTGATCCTATCTAATCAAAGGGCAATGTTTTGGTGGTGAAGGCAAGTTTTGGGAAAACTGTTCTGAGTGAAAGATCAGCAGCAAAGGGACCAGCAGTTAGCATAATGGCTATGTCACTGGACTCCCATGTAGTCGACCGCGGTTTGAGTCCCAGACCTGGTGGCTTAAACTCACGCCGGGCGCGTGTGCGTGTGTGCCCAAGATCCCGAGAGGAGAATGGAGGAGAAGGGGTTGCAGCGTGGCCATCCCCCCTGGGGGTGATTTCTCGCTTTCTGTCTCTCTGTCTCTCTCTGTCTTTCTGGCGAGGGCACATGCTCTATGAAAAAAAAGAAAAAAAAGATCAGCAGCAAACACACACCATGGGTCACGGGGTTTACTCTGTTGGCACCAAGAGTCTTACTCCAAAGTCTGTGGTGATTTTATGTATGCTTTGGAGTCAGGTAGAATGGGGTGTGCTTTGGTAAGTTATTTAGCTTACCTGAGCCCTCGTATCCTCAACGACAGTAATAATTCCTGCTTCTTAGCGTTGCAGCAAGGATCAAATGAAATGACTTCTGTTAAAGCTCCAAGTACTGTTCCTAGCAAACAGTACACAGAAATGGTAGTAGCTTTAATTAAATATGAGTTGATGGGGAAAATCAGTACTGGAATAATGAAGAGGTTAAATATTTGTGATACTCTGTCTTGTGATGACATCATTTTCTCTCTCTCTCTTTTTTTTTTTTAGAGAGATTTTTTGCTATAGGGCGTGCGTGCTCACTGGAGAGACAGAGAGAGAGAAATCACCCTCCAGGGGATGGCGACACCACAATGCCTTCTCCTCCATTCTCCTCTCGGGATCTTGGACACACATGCACAGGCACTTAACATGAGTTTTAAGTGGCCTAGGTCAAGGACTCAAACTGTAGTCGACTATGTGGGAGTCCAGTGACGCAACTATTATGCCATATTTTTTTTAAAAACATCATGCATCTCTTTCTTTCAAACAACTCTAGAATTTATTGACATAGAATGTAAGCTCCCAAAGAACAGGCTTTTGTCTCTCTAAATTCCCTTGTGTCCCCTGCACCTAGAAAAGACTTAGTCCATAGTGAGTAGTCAATAAATATTCATTAAATGAACGAATTTACTTGGTCTATCTCTTAGCCTTTAGTGTCCACTTTAAAGTTCTGTGTAAGTGCTGTGGGAGACCCAGATATTATTAATATGGTGTATTAGTGCATTATATTGAGTTAGAGGAGTGAAATGGACAAACAGAAAATGATACTCCAAGCAACACCCTAGACAAGATAAGGACTCTAAGCAAGACTTAGATGAAGAAGAGGGAAGGGAAGGGAAGAGAAAAGCTGCAGGAGGGCCTGGCATTTGAACTGAGCTCATAAAGAGAGGCAGACTATGGACAAGGAGAGATGATGGGGGTAGAGAAAGAGGGTTATGAATGGAGATGGTATTCCTGGGTGTAAACAACCATGAGCAAAGGTCGAGAAGCAGCAAAGAACCAGGTACATCTGGGGACAAAGAGAAGTACGATTTTACTAACAAATAGAAGACTTGAAGGGAACTTAAGGACAGGGACTATGTTTCCAGGACATGTTGTGCAGAGTCCGAAACTCCTTCCAAGGTTCGGTAAATTAGCTCTGAGTCACTGCGACGGAGGGCTGCTGAAATGAACATCCAGAAGGCTCAGTGAGAGGAGTGCCTAGCCACAAGAAAGGAGAGGACTCGGGTATGGGGATAGCTAAGACAGGAGATGAAACATGGGATTGATTACTGTGTTGTTTCCAAACCCACCCACCAGCGGTGTCTGGGAGGATTTCACCAAATTCTAAGAAATTAGGATGTTGGAACTCTGGGCTTATTGGCATGGGTCTAGTCTGTCTCTGTATTTTGACTCCAAATTTAAAATATTGGTGCTTCTATTACATGAATGCATTTGTTTGGAAGGGCACTGAGTTCTGAAGGACATTTGAGTAACACAGAGAAGTGTCTAGCAGTTGCCATTAGCCCCATCCACAACTCCTAACCTTAGCAGGCAGAGTCAATGAAATAAAAATGCTGCCGAATTCTGTACCACTGGGGTACACAGAGCTGGACCACAGCAGCCAAACTGCATCTTCTACAAGGGCCTTAGATTTCTGTATGTCAGGGTCAACCCACCAGCTGATTCTTTCCTGTCTCAATTGACGGGAGATAATACGAATTCTTTCTATTTTCTTTTTTTAAAGAGAGACTTTTACTATAGGGCACATGCCTTTGACAGAGAGAGACAGAGACTGAAAGTGAGAAATCATCCCCCAGGTAATGGCCATACCACAATCCCTTCTCCTCCATTTCGTCTTATGATTTTGGGCATGCATGCATTTGTGCCCGGTATGGGTTTCAAGTCTCCAGATCCAAGACTAAAACTGCAGTCGGCCATGTGGGAGTCCAGCAATGTAACCATTATGCCATCTGCTGGTCCCCGCTAATCTTTCTTGAACAGGCACTAACCTTTACATACCAGGCGCTGTGTACTATCTCATTTAATTTTCACAACAACCCAACAAAGTGGCTTCTCTTATTCTCACTATGATATTATTGAGAGGATAGGACTCTGTGAGGTTAGACTGCTTAGGTAGTTAAGCAAATAGCTTAAATTCAAATTCATGTTTGTTGAGTTAATTTTTATATTTCATTACAGTCATAGGAAAAAAATATTTTTAGTTGTCAGAGGGTACATGCTCTTACCAGAGAAGGACAGAGAGAGCACTCTCCCACTAAGGTGTAGTCACACCACAATCTCTCCTCCCCTCCCTCTCTCTATTCTGTCAGGATCTGGGGCACCCATGCACGTGTACCTGACATGTTTCTCAAGATGCCAGGGCTGGGACTTGAACCATGGCTGGCTATGTGAGATACAGTTTATTCATCCACCAGTCTATAGAACAAGCCAGAACATTTTTCAAAACCGAAAAAATATTTTATCTGATGGGTACAAAAAAAAAAAAAAAAAAAAAACTGAGGAAAGATGAAAAACTTGCTAGAATTGGGACTGACTGAATGGGGTGGAAGGAGGAGTCTCTGCATGCATGAGGGGCAGAAGGGGAAGGTCAGCAAATGCAGTGGAGATCATTACAGAACTAACAGGGGCTCTTAGTTCTCCTCAGAAAACAGACTCCTTCCCCACAGTCAAGCCCACGTGGCAGCTTCAGACTAGCTTCATGGTCTCCTTCGCAAGGGGCAGATATTCTTAATAAAACCTCCGTGGTGTAGCAGCTCCATGTCTACGACCTGACGGCAAGGCTGCTGGGCCCCTCTGAGAGGCAGCCATGGCTGCATCCTGCGCCTCCGCCTTGAGCAGGCCTCTGCTGTCGTTTGCGTTAATCATTAAGCCTGGGTATTTGCACTCTGCAGACCCAACCCAAGCTGCCAGACACCTGCACGACACACAACTTCCATGTGTCTTGCACATCTCCTGTGCATTCCCTGGAGCTGGCTCCACCTCCCCACCAAGCTCTGCAGCCACTTCCAGAAAGAGGAAAGGGAAGGGAAGTGGGTAGGTGATCCAGAAGCTCCCAGGCAACAGGAAAAGTCACTGAGAAGGCAAAGTGGAGTGGGAAGTTCCAGGATTTCCAGTTTGGAAGGAAGTCGACACAGTGGAATGAAGGCGAAACCCATGGTCTAACAAAGAGAAATGTTTCCATACTGTTTCATGTTTTAATACTGAAATTTGAACTCTTTTCAACTGCTCTGAGTGCTCAGTGGTATCTGCTCTGTAACCCCCAGTCTGTAAGTGGTGTAAATTCCTCCTGAAGATCTGTCTTACCACTTGACCTGAAGACTGGAATGGATAGAAGCAGAAAGGGCCCCAGAGAAAGTGAGTTGTGAGGGTGGAAGGGAAGCGGGCTCAAAATGCAGACCCTGCTCAGCAACACTCACATTTGGAGCTAGAGCAAACAGAGAGGAACAGAAACCAGATCCTCAAATAATCTGCCAGCTGAGAGATGCCTCTGTAGGATAAACAGTCGGCTGAAAAATCAGACTCCGAGGCTCACCCAGCAACAGCAATCTGCCCCTCAAGCCCCTGTCTAAAATGGCTTCCATTTGCTCTTAGGAGGGGGCTGAGTGAGTATCTCTCACGTACCCACAAGACCCTGCTCATTCTCGGCCCTGTCCTCTCCTTCACTCTCAGTTCCTGGAACATTCAGCCCCACGCTCCCTGCCATGCCCAGCCTTAAACTGCACATTCGTTGTCCACCTTCCACTCCATCTCCCCCCCCCCAAAAAAAAAAAAAAAAAACAAAGCAAAAACAAACAAAATCATCTCTCTTCCTCCTTTACAGAGAATATCAGCTCCTTGAGTGCAAGGATCATGTTGTTCTCGGTCACACTCTATCCCAGCACCTAGAAAAGCGTCCGGTGCGTAGTCCATGCTCAGTAAATATTAGCTAAGCGAATGTATGGAGCCAGGTTGTTTTAAACATCACGGTTTCATCGCGTAGTATTGTTCTGCTGGACGAACAGTAGGAACCCGAAAGCTTGTTTCATAGCGGACATCCACCATGCGGCACACACGAGGTGCCAGTCAATAAACGACTTGTACCTAAAGGGTATCGAGTGCCCTGTCTGGACAGTTAACAATGTTCTAAGTTCAAAGACTCCCAAGGCAAGCCTTGGAGGGAGCGGTGTGGGGAGAGGGGACGTAAAGAAGTTGCCCTGGGTCTTTTCTGCACAAGAGAGATTGGAATTGAAATGTTCAGTATGACATTTTCAAGTCAGGCAGTGAAACTCATCGGGAGGGCGTAGCTTCGATTCAACAGTCATTCTGTAATCATTCATTGAGAATTTACAAGATGCTCTAGTTAAAGTAGAGCAAGAGAGACGGACAATCCTGATGAATCAAGAGTCTGATCTGCAGAACCATCTAGGCTGGTGCTGTAAGAAGTGCTGGTTTCTGAATTAAATGGGTTTTCCGTGCCGCTATGCGGTCTTTTCCTTATCCTCGCTCAGTGTCCTCTTTTGTTCTTCTCAGTGACTTTTGCAAATCCTCCCACTCTCATTTAATCCTCTACACTGACTCCATTCTACCTGCATTCAACACAGGATCTCAACCCCTGCTTCTACAAGTGTGTGGCCACGAGGCCTGGAATGCCTCCACTTCTTCCCTTTAAGTGGATGTTTACCCTTGTCTCTACCCAACTTTAGTTTTAGAGATGGAAGAGTCTTTCTCTCATTCTAATGCTCTTTAAAGCTGTAAGATCCACTCATTTAGTGGGGCGTGAAATCAACTAAGTGGGTTGTGACCAGCATGTTTTTAAGAACATAAAATAGAACAGAAAAGGAAAATTCAGGGTACACGATACGTAGTAAGACTGTCTCATAGACTTTGTTTTATACATATGATTATGTATCTATCTTTGTGTACATACTGAATCTTGAATGAAAAATATTTCTCACCGTGGAGGTTAGTAAAAAAAATAAGAAGCATTAACTTATTCAAGGCCATTCTTCACATCCCTCCCCATTTCCATAGAATTTCCACTACTTTGACTACTTTCTATCTTTTTTTTTTCTTAAGAGAGATTTTTACTATAGGATATGTGCACTTGCCACAGAGAGACAGAGAGACAGAAAGCGAGAAATCACCCCCCAGGGAGGACAGACATGCTGCAATCCCTTCTCCTCTCGGGATCTTGGGCACGCATGCACATGCACCTGGCATGAGTTTAAGCCACCGGGTCTGGGACTTGAATAGCAATCAACTATGTGGGAGCCCAGCAACATAACCATTACACCATCTGCTGGCCCCCTTCTATATTTTATACATATTTAATCTCTTACTTTCTAGTGATTCTTTCCCTTCAGCTGAAAATGCCCTCTAATTTCTTTCAGCTTTTAAAGTATCCTTTCCTTTTTTTTTTTTTTTTTTTGGAGAGGTTTTTTGCTATAGGGCGCGTGCGAAAAGAAAGAGAGAGACAGAAAGTGAGAAATCACCCCCCCAGGGAGGATGGCCATGCCACAATCCCTTCTCCTCCATTCTCCTTTTGGGATCTTGGGCAAACACACATGCGCCTAGCGTGAGTTTAAGCCACCAGGTCTGGGACTCAAACCACGGTTGACTACATGGGAGTCCAGCGACATAGCCATTACCTAACTGCTGGTCCCTAAAGTATCCTTTCTTGACCTAGATCTTTAACCTACATCTAAGTCAAGAAGCACTATCTTAGCTGCAGTTCTTCTTTATTCCCCTGACTCAAACACCAATGAAACTGTTTAAGAGGTTGCAAATCCTCTTCGTATTTCTAAATGGAATGCATATTATTTCAGACCTGTATTAGTTGCATTTTCATGTGTGTATGTTTGTCATTGTTGGCCATCTGCTTAAAACTTTATTATTCTGGATTTCTTTTTTAGTTTTCCTTCTACCACTCTAATAATTTCTCTGCTAGATCTTCATAAAGTCTTCATCTTTTCTTCCCTTAGGTCTGGGTGCTCCCAAGGGTCTCAGTCTTACCCACTGAACTTTTTCCTTTGGTGTGTTTTCCTGGTGTCCTGTCCATACCACTAGCTGATGACTCGTAGATCTGTATTCCTACCCCTTAACTCTGCCATGAGCTTTGACCCCCCCCGCCCCATGCTTCATTTAGCTTCCTCCACAATATTCAGTGGCTGGCACTATCACATTTTAGGGTTATGAAAACACACACATACACACACACACACACACACACACACACACACCATATTCCTGCCATAGAGAGAACACGGATAGTAGGAAAAACCCAGCATTCATATAAATGTCAGCTAATGTGGAGGGTGGAAATAAATGATACTTAATTGGAACAAATAGTGCAAATCATTTCATATTCACTAAATCCATTATTCTTTTTTTTTTTTGTAGAGTTTGTTACATTTTTATTACAGCAGCTTTGAATAAACTAAGAAAATTACTCATTAATAATAGATCTTTTGGGCCCAGCTGTGGTAGGGTACCTGAGTAGATGCTGATAGACAGGCTGAGGATTTTTTTTTTTTTAATATATCAAAACCTCTGCTAGGTTTGTCATTCTTCCACTGCATATTTCAAGCTGAGCTCGTATAGTGCCTCTTAACAGATGGCTCCTACTTGTCTTTGATCAGGCTGTTCCCTGGGTCTAAAATGCCCTTCCCTGACGCTGTTCACCTGGCCCACTCTCATACGTCTTTACAATTCAGCTCAGGGACCATCTCTTTGAAGAAGCCAAGGTGTGCTGAAAGTTCCACATCACCTTTCAATCTCTAAACATCTACTGTGTTGTGTCAATGTGGCTTGTCTATCTGTCTTCGTCTTTAGATTCTAAGCACCATAAAGGCAGAGGAGTTTCAATAATTTTTGTGCTTGTGTCTAACTCACCGAAGTTTCTGGCACACTGTAAGTGCTCAGTAAACATTAAAACAGTTATCATGATGGAGAAGCAGAAACCATTGCGTGAATTCAGATTCTGCAAATGGACCTTCAAATGAGGTTTTCTTTTAAGTTTATTCATTTCTTCCAAGAGCAAGTGAGCAAGAAGGGGAGAGAAAGATCCCTAACAGGGTCAGCTCGCCAGAACCGTAGGCATCTTTGCCTGGTGTGCACGAGGAGAAATGTTTGGGGATGCACACTTGGGACCTTCCCATGTGGCTTCTGTATTGCTGAGGACTGCCTCACCACTGTGCTACTGCGGCTGGCCTTCACGAATAATTTTGAGCTGAACAGTCTACTCCAGGTAGATCTAGAGTCTGATAAGCCTTATTGGTTAGCTTTCCTGGATATACTGTATAATTGTTCTGCTTTTTAATTGCTGTGTGCTGTGTAGACCTGGATAAAGATGCAAAGAGAAAATTTGATAGCAAAAATTAGGACTCAATTAACTGTTAATTAAAACTAATGACTTAGAGGATAGACAAGGCACATCTTATCTAAGTTACACAATTTCCCAATGGGAAAGAATGAAGATATGGTCAAATTTGTTCAGAACCTAATTAGAGAAACTCTTTAAAATTGTATCTTGCCCATTACTGGATTTAATCACACTCCCAAGTTGTTGCCAAGACTAGTGTGTGTGTGTGTGTGTGTGTGTGTGTGTGTATTTTTTTTTTAGAGGTTTTTGCTATAGGACGCGTGCGCTCGCCAGACAGAGAGAGAGACAGAAAGCGAGAAATCACCCCCCGGGGGGGTGACCATGCCGCAATCCCTTCTCCTCCATTCTCTTCTCGGGATCTTGGGCACGCACGCACACACGCCTGGCGTGAGTTTAAGCCACCGGGTCCGAGACTCGAACCACAGTCGACTATGTGGGAATCCAGTGACATAGCCATTACGCTAACTGCTGGTCCCAGTATATTCTATTTTTCATGGCAGGCCTGTGGTAGGGTTGCAGCGTGTCTGTCTAATCTTATGACTAAAATGCTATTGTGTCCTTGCTGTGCCATTAAACTGAAAGGCCACACAGAGGTACTTTTGGTGGTTTTTTTGTCTTCTTTCAATACCTTTGTATCCTCAGGCTCTGCTGCCATGCTCTAATCCCTTCGTTAAATTCTACAGACTTGACAAACTGATGCTTGAGTGAGTTAGGAACTAAGTTCAGATATATTGTTCATTCTATCAGCATCTTAGAGGGAGGGTTTGTTTGGGGTGGGGAGAATGCAGTTAAGATTAGCTTGTGTGGGACCAGCAGGTGGCGTGGTGATTAAGGCCCTGGACACTCCGACAGGCCGACCACAGTTTGAGTCCCGGACCTGGTGACTTGCTTTCTCACTTTCTCTCTCTCTTTCTCTGGTCAAATTAAAATAAATGAATGAATAAATAAAAAGTTTTAAAAAATGTAAAAATATTAGCTTATGTATTACCAAAAACAGCTTAATGAATACTTGCATTAATAACGATTTCATTAGCTTGAATAATGGTCACTGTGAACAGTGATTGAATTTTCTCCCCCACGAGTTGATATGTAGGATCAGATGACCAGTGATACATGGAAAATGCCATCATATCATGGTTCAAACGGACAGTAATTTGGACTTCTTGTATTTCCTCTGTAGCCTCAGTAGGATTATATAGGGGCTCCAAAATAAAAGAAAAGGCCTGCAGCTCACACTTCGAAAATGTAAATCATTCTGCATGTTAGACTAGCTCTGTGTAGGTTACCAGTGTACACATTATTTCATTTACTTCTCAAAACAACCCTCATTACTCTCTATTTACAAATGCCTAAGACAAGACTTAGATGTTAGAGTGACTTGTCCAAAGTCACGGAATTAGTGTTAGAGTCATGCTACTGTTTGAAGGCAAGAATTCTTCAACAAAGGGCTTTGACATTTCTTTCCAAATCTAGTCCAACCAACTATTGATTTTTAGGGTAAAGTATTTTGAACACCTAAATCTATCAATGACTGTTACCCAAGAATTATTCTTTCTTTCTGATTTCTGGTTATCCATAAAATATTTATGAATCTAATGCATCTTTTATTTCCTGCCTTTCTCTGTAGTGATGTAAAAAATTAAAATATCCTCATTATTGGGCCAGCCAGTGGCATGGTGGTTAAGGCAGCTGAATCCCACATGGCTGACAGTGTGGTCCAAATCCAGACTCAGTGGCGTGTAAACCATGCCAGGTGCATGTGCATGAGTGCTCAATATTCCAAAAGAAGAGAGAAATGGCAAAGAAGGGATGATGGTCTGATCATTCCACATTGGGGGGGTGTTCCTTTTCATCTTTCCTTTCTCTATTTCTTTGTCTTTTTCTAGCAAGCTCCCACTCTCAAATTAAAAAGAAAATCCCCTGTTTTATCTTTTCAGGAAGGTGAAATGTATTTGGTTGTGTTTACTGCATCACACTAATTTAATGGTAAAACGAACAAACAACTAGCGTCTGTCCATAAGCCCCTCCTAGAGTCATAGACGGTGAGAGGTAGGAGATGCAAGGGACCATATGATCCCAAGGGTAGCGAGTCACATTGCTTGTCTCTCCTTATTCTCGCACATGTTCACAGCGTCATGTAAGGACTGGGCGTCTGTGTCGCGTTCAGGGGGAGAAGAGCTGTAAATAACCAGCGATGCCAGTCGCTGCAAACCACTGGGTCTGTGGCCGTGCCGTGCTCACCCTGGATTTTACTTTCTTTTGCCACTTATCTCCCATCTGTTAGAAAGTCCATCGGCTACACCTCCAGACTATATCCCAAATCTGACCCTTCCGAACCTTTGCCAGTATCTTACTTGGGGCACTATTTTACTTCCTCAGTGATATTTGGTCTCATTACTTCGACTAAAATGAGCACCTAAGGGCACAGCTACCTAGTGGAGAAGAGGAGAATATTAACAAAAAGGAGAAATAAGATTTGCCCTCAAATCTGGTCTCTCCTTGATGGTTTCTGCTCGTCAGTGCTGTTGTTATTCATTCTCTGGTCCCAGACCCTGACGCGATCTCATTCTGCACCCTTTCTGTGCTGGCTGATTTGTTTGGACCTGATTTCTGACTTGAAATTGAGATTTATATCATCTGTCTGACCTCTTTAGTCTTGAGTACTTCACCGGAGTCACTGCCCGGAATTTTTTTCTCTTGTATAATTTTATTTCACTAAATCCATCATATTTTCCTTAATCAAGCATCTGGCCCCAACGTGCTTTCAGTGATATCAATATAGTTCGTAGGAGCAGGTCTCCACCTGACTGAAGTTTCTGGAAAGAAAGCTGCGTTTCGTCATATCGCCGTATCCTCGAAAGCAATGCTCTGAGAAATATCATTCCCTTAATCCAGAAAAATGAATTTGGAGGTCCTGAGATCTTTCTCCAAAGAATCTAAACTAATTTCATAAATGTAAATTCACATAAATATAGAGCTGGATGAAACCCTAGGGATTGGCTGCTTCTACTGGGTCATCGGAAAAGTCATGATACATTTTTGTGTAGAAAAACATAGACAAATATGTCATGACCTTTCTGATAACTGAATCGCTTCTTGGTATACAATTTTTTTTGAGAAGTTTTTGCTATAGGGCGCGTATGCTCGCCAGAAAGACAGAGAGAGACAGATAGAAAGCGAGAAATCACCCCCCCCCCAGGGGGGGGGATGACCACGCTGCAATCCCTTCTCCTCCACTCTCCTCTCGGGATCTTGGGCATGCACGCACACACACCTGGCGTGAGTTTTAAGCCACTGGGTCCGGGACACGAACCGTGGTCAACTACGTGGGAGTCCAGCGACATAGCCATTACGCTAACTGCTGGTCCCTCTTGGTATACAATTTTGGGGAAACTGAAGCCAAGAGAGAGTTTGTAAAATATGCCATAGTGCAGAGGAAGCTTACATGGTGGTGGGACCCAGACCCCGGGCACAGGGCATTCTTGGCCTTGCCATCGTTTGGCACTATTCCTAGGTTTCACAGTATAATCATTATTCAAGACATTGTTATCCAAGTGCTCATTATTTACTGTGAAATAATTGTTTGGGAATCTTTGTTTTGAGACATTTAGCTTTAGAGTGTGAAATTGTTTATAATAAGGGAAAAAGCATACCCACTCATAGAAGAACATTATTAATTTTGGTTTCTTATACTTGGTATCACCCTGTAATTCTCTTTTTTTTTTATACTACAGACACATGCAACATTTCCATTTTGTATTATATTTTTTAACATAGAATCTATTGTTGCCATATATAAAGCAAACCTAGATAGGACCTAAAAATCTAAAACACTGCTTTGACAAAAACAAAAAAAGTACCAGTGAGAGGAAGAATACAGAAATTCACAACATACCATATATTCCTTCTTACTAACTCCATTAAAACAACTAGAAACATCGACAAGCCACAATTTTATTTTCATTTTCCACTGGACAACGTGTTTGTGTTTCTATCATTCTGGCTCACATTTGGCCTGTGATACATCTGTCTACTATTTATCCCTGCTTATTCAGACCAGGAAATAATTTAAGAACATGTTTAGAAGGTCAAAATTTCCTTTGTAAAAATGTAACACATCTGCAGAAGAAATGGGTCACAGGAGACAAGCAGTCCGTGTTGCAAATAGAAAATAAATGTCCAAATTGTCCGTTTCTGTTCATTTTATATGCTTTTTCTGTTTTTAGTTTTAGGGTGCATGGGCTCACCAGAGATGTGTGTGTGTATGTGTGAGAAGGAGAGAGAGAAAGTGAGTTGACCCCACCCCCAGAGGGGATGACCACACTACAACCCACAATCCCTTTCCCCCGTTTCTCCTCTTGGAATTTTGGGCACACACATGTGCCTGGCTGCCAAGTCTGGGACTCAACACACGTGCTGTCAACCATGTGGGATCCAGCTGCCTTAACCACCACACTACCAGCGGGGCCCCAATTTTAAATACTTTATAGATTTTAATTCTACATATTATTCACCCCAAGTTCCACTTTCATCTAGTTTCTAAGGTTGTACCAGTGACCCTGGAAATATAATTACTCTCCACATGTACCTATTTCACCCCCTTTATGACCAATACAATCAGAACAGCTGGTGAGAGAAGAGTGAAAACAGATTTCTATCAGTGGCTCGTTGCTCTCAGGAATGGTGAGAGCTGTGAAGCTGTACAAGATAACAATTCAAAAGTCTGAGGCATGGGTAAGGAATTTGAAATGCTCGGGTTTGATGAAGCTTTGTTACATGACCTTGGGGATCATCACTCAAGGACTGGATGTCTCCATCCATCAACAGAATAGGCCAACAGACACCTGCTTCCCCACAGTGATGAGAATGTACAGGTCTGAGGGCAGTGAAAAGCACAGAAGGACTCCCTGATATCTGTGAACTCTCAGGTCAGACTCTCAGCAAAATGTGGAGAGCCAGTTTGGGAAAGGAGAGACAAATCAAGTACCTTGAATTTTAGGAATTGGGAGTTGGGGTCCATTGCATATCCTGGTTAACTGAAGACCAGGCAGAAAACCTCTTCTATTTATCTTTTTGTCATTAAAAATGTTTTTGAAGTATACGAATGAACTCCAGCACTGTAACGCAGAGATTCTGGAGTTAATTAGCTCAGCATCCAGATCCCACCCTGACCGTGTAGACTGTATCAAGGAGGTGATTCAGTCTACAGGGGCTTGAGTAAATCAGGGATGATAATTATCTCGCAAACAGGTTGGAAAGGTAAGAGGAAATGAAACGGGGTTTAGCACATGGCTATCACCTCTTGAAAAATAATACGTGGCCTATAACAGAGCATATACAACCCCAAGGTTGTGTTTCTGAGATGCGGAATCTGAGATCTGGATTTGTATGCCAGTGATTTATGGAGAGAGTACTGTCAGGTAAAACCTGTCAGGGAATGAGAGAAGCAGAATGAGGAAGAACCAGATAAAGATGTGTACTCACCTTGATCCCTTGGGGAACTGGAGATGATAAACGACATCACACACCTTTCCCACGCTGAGGTTGGTGGGCAGGGATCTGTATTTTAGACCCTTGTATCTTAGTCATTGTCTACCGGCCTCCTCTGGAGACAATGCACAACCTCTCAGGACTTTCTGGGAAAGCTGTTCCTACCCGATGAGGGCAATTCTTGGGAAAAGAGGGCAGCTTCAAGCTGTTAGCAGCCAACATTTACAGCAGGTGGGAGCTGGGACACCAGTCAGGTGACAGATCTAAGCAGGGCACCAGAAGTATCTACTATAGCAAAGATAACAGGGAGGGCTGGCAGGTGATGTGGTGGTTGGGAGTGCTGGACTCCCACATGGTCAACTGTGGTTCGAGTCCCAGACCTGGAGGCTTGCTTTCTCACTTTTTTCCTCTCTCTCTCCCTCTCCCTCCCTCTGGTCAAATTAAAATAAATAAACAAATAAATAAAGATAAATAATTATTAAAAAAGAACAGGGTGCATATGGAGGGCAGAGGCTTATCTTAATGTGGTTTTATACTTCCTATTCATTCATCGCTCAATCATTCATTCAGCAATTCCTTATTGCATGCCATCTCTATGCCAAACACTCTTTTAGGCTCATAAAGATACATTGGTGGACGAAAGAAGGTCACTTCTGCAAGGATCTCACATTCCAGTGGGACAGAGATAATAAGCAAATACAAATAGCAATTAATTACACACCATATTATACTGGTGATAGGTACCATAGTGAACAGATAACAGGAATGTCTTTTTCTTGCTTAAAATGTACAGAATTTCAAGACTGGATTCTTAACCTGCTTCCCTGTAGAGTATTGTAGTTGTACATTTCATAGATTCACACAGGCATAGACATTTTTGGGTGGGTGTTGGAAGAAATCTTGCAGATGAAGTTCACGATTTGATTGAATTTGCACTGATCTCTGAACATACTGAACTTGTATTTTGATTATATGTTTGATATGATCTAATTTCTCTACTTGTCTTACTTTCCTTCTAAATTGGAGTATTGACACTTTTCAGTTAATTATAGTTTCTGATCATCTGAATTTATTTCTGCATCCACAAAGTTCATAAACAGCATTTGAATGTTACCTGTATGTGAAACACTGATGAAGTCTGGAAAAGATAAGACAGAACTTTCTGTCAGAAACTTAGAGTGTACTGCCAAAAATAAGCTGGATATGCTAATAGTTCTAGAAGGGAGAAGGCACCAGAGCCTACAGATCCCCATAAAGCCCCCTATGGAAGACTGAGAGATTACTTATAGCCTGGAGGGTCAAAGAAGCCATATGGAGGAAGCTGGCCCCTGGGGCTCCAATGCCAGTTAGCATCTGGGTACTTATGAAGGTGATGGACCTTGGGAACAGAGAAAACCTGTAACAAAGAAATAGAGGCAGCAAATGGTGAAATGCATTTGCAGGATAATTCAATAGAGAAGGATTGGACCTGCTTTAGTCAAGGATCTTGGGGAGGAAGAAACAGAAACACACTTGAGTTGATACATGTAAAAGGATCTAGTAAAATAAAACAGGAAGGCCCAACTGCTGTGGCACACAGGTAGCGCCACTGCTTGAGAGACTGGAAATGCATAGGAATCCAGGTTCGGTTCCCAGGACAGTCTGGGCATGCCAGGTGCCGTTTTACCTGCCTGTAATCTACCTAATTGGGAGACTAGCATGGGGGATTGTGACATAGCAAGACCCACTCAAAAATACCTCTGCCTTCCTCTCTGTCTCATGAAAGGGGAAAAAATAGAGAAACTGCACAGAAGGAAAGGACATTGAGGCCTCACTGTTACAGAAAATCAGGGTGTTTCACAGGCTCTCTTTATCTCTCTCAGGGGCTGTGGGGTCTCTTGTCTCTACTTCTTGTTTGCTTCACCCTTCTCTTTCTTTTACTGGGTTCCAGTATTTGCTTGTTTTTCTCATGGTCAGGCCCTGCTCAGCCACTTGTTTCTCAAAGCTGTGAGAGCAAAGACAATCATCTCTAGGCCTCCTGGTATCAAGTTTCAAGGGAAGGCCCCTGGCTGCTTTTGGACGTGTCACCTGGGGCAGAAGGGGAGCCAGGCAAACTTGTTTTCAGGCTGGTGAATCCTGGGGGCAGGCAGGCCTGGGGACTTATAACGCAGATGGCCTGGCTGAGTTGCTCCATTCTTTGGGATAGGGTGGGGAGCCTCAGAAACTTTCCCAGCTGGAGGTTCCAGTTCATTTATTTAGTTTTGCTACAGTTGCATTGTTTTCCAGTTTCAGGACCAGCTAGGAATATTGTTACCTTCTTTGACACTCCTGGGTAGGAACGTTGTTACTGTGCAAACTTGAAAACTTGAGCATTTGAAAACAAGGGCATCAGGGTCTCAGGAGAGGCTCAATTGAGTTAGATGCCCCTTCACGTGGGGTGGGGGATGGATGACAGCCCCTTCCTGGCCTTACTTGGAAAGTCTGTGCAAGATACTTCCTGTGAGGCTATGGGTTTCCTTCTTTCTTTTTACATTGTTTCTTTCAGTTTTGCTATAGGGCACCTGCACTCATCCAGGGAGAGAGAGAGTGAAAAAACACTTCCTCAGTGGGGATGGTCATGCTACAGTCCTATCTCCTCCACTCTTCTCTTGGGATTTTGGGTATACACGCACATGTGTCTGCCTGGTATGTCTGGGATGTTTTTCTTTTTCCTAAAAAAAAGTTTTGTTTTGTTTTGTTTTTTAAAAAAGGTTTTTGCCATAGGGCACATGCACTAACCAGAGAGAGAGACAGAAAGAGGTAAAGTAAAAAAACCACTCCCTAAGGGTAAAGCCGGGCTGCAATCCCTTTTTCTCCATTCTCCTCTCAGGATTTTGGGCACACATGTACGCATGCCTAGAGTGTTTTTCAAGCCACTGGGTCTGGGACTTGAACCACTCAGTCACATCAGTCATAGAGGATTCAGCCATCTTAACCACCATGCCACTAGCTGGCCTATAATTATCTTCTTACAAAACAGAATTCCGAGAAAAACAGATGGGAATGTGCCACGGATAGCCATTTTATAATAATGTCACAATTAAACTTAGATTTATGTCAGAATCACGTCTAGCTCAGGTTGGGCCTCAATTTACCTCTCTGAAAAATAGGAATAGTAAGAGCAACTGCCTCTGTAAGGTACGGAGAGAGGGAAATGAAGAGATGCGTGTGAAAAGGCTGACTCCAGGGTGCTCTGGTGACGTGCTGCTTGGTAGGATGGATCCCACACAGGTCAAGTGCCCTGCCCAGTCAGCCTGGGACATCCGGGGCCCACAGGTGCCCTAGAGGAGGGGGAGAATGGTGTGACTAGACTCTGTAGAGGGTGCTTCTCTCTGTTGTGCCCAGGTACTCTATCAAGAATACAGAAAAAAAATAAAAAGAATGCATGGGAAGTAGTTAGCAGTGTGCCTGGTGCACAGGCTGCTGCAGTGGTCCTAGTGCGCGCACTCGCTCTCTGTCTCACTCGCTCTCTGTCTCACTCGCTCTCTCTCTCACCCACGTGCACCAGCTCCAATAAATTTATCAAAGGCCTTGTCTTTGCTTCAGCTGATTCTTATTCTCTATGAACCAATAGTATCCCACAATCATTAATAAACATGACCCGGAAGGGTAGGGGGAGAAAGGTAAATGAGAATCATTGAAGAGTATCTCAAGATTGAAAATAACTGTTCCAAAAGCCTGGGTAAAGGCACTGAAAAATCAAAGCCGCTAAATCCCTCAATCCCAAGCCAAGTGTTTACCTCCCTAGCAAAACAAAGCTGCTCAAAGAGAATCAGCAGAACAAAAGCAGAGACTTGGAAAGTAACTTGGAGAGAGATTGGAGGGAATTGTAAAGGACCTGTCCTTTCTAATCCCGGAGTTGCTGAAACCACAGAAAAGCTGGTGGAAATTAACCGTTTGTGTCACAGGCAGAAGGCCAGATGCTGCTTGCCTGCCCTGGAGAAAGAACAGGGAGCAATTGCTTCCTACTCCCCAGCGGCCTCCGAGCTCAGCCGGAGCTCAGTCAGGCTCTCTAACGAAATGCAATCCAGCGAGCCAGCCCCGGCCTGCTTAACCTTTGGACCACGGATGCCGACGTTTCTCTGGAGAGAGAGCCAGTTGTGCTTGTCTTGGGGACCGTGATGCAACCACTGAAGGGAAAGAAAAAGCTCAGACCCACTATGATTTTGCAATGGCTCCAACAAAGGGCTTAAGGGATTTCAGATGCCATTTGAAAATTCAACTCTGCTGGCCCTCCTGAGCCAGCATCGCTTCTGAATACCCGAGGGACTGACAATGACAAAACCCAGACCCAACTGCTGATGCAGGCTTGGTGGTATTTGGGTTGTCTAGTCATGACAAGGCATAAACAAATCTCTTTGCCACTGTTTGCATGTGAAAAAAAAAAAAAAATGGCATCTCATGCAGCTGCTTTCTACCAGGCTCTGTTGGCTGGCTGCCCTAACACACCCCACCCCCAGCCCCCAGGTGGCTCTTGGGGGAACTGACCTTGAACACAGAACACGGAATTTTTTAAAAGGGGATAAACGCTGTCATTCCCTCTCTGGTTATGATATTTCTGGGTAAAGGAGGACTGATAGGAAGGAATTCGTGACAACTCGACAAGAGAGCAGGTCCCGCTGACATCAGTGGAAAGGGGCAAATTCTCGGAGGTGGTATCTGACTTAGAAGGAAATAAGAAATGAAGCCTTGCTACAAAAACAGGTGTGTGTTTGTTTTAAAGTATAGTTTTTAAGACAGTGATGTCTTCTGGTACTTACTCTATAGATTATAAGAAAGGAGCTGGATCTTTGCAACGTGAGCAGGAGGAAGTAAGGTGAGGGCATGGGAGGGGCTGGAATGGAGCAGTGTGGAAGTTTTTCACCATTCGGAAAGACATGGGGACTTTCAAGTCCTTCTCCATGGAGGACATGGGCCTTTCTTTTCATTTGTCTTACTCCAGGTTCTGGGGTTATGAAGAAGTGGGTTCTCTGCGTAATCTAAAATGCCTGAGACTTTACACCCATGAGCCTGATTAGGCAGGGTAAGGAAACATTGCTCAATAGCTGTTGTTGAATGTTCACGTTTCTAGTCTCGCATTTTTATCACTGTGATTTTATCATGTGAAATAGTCTCATTATAACACGACTCGCTGACAGATGCGATCGCTTGGCGCTGTCCTGCCCACCTCCACACCACACTGCCCATGGACAGTCTCTGGCGAAGGAGGGCCCAGGCAGCCTCTAATGCCACCCAACAAGGACCTCCTCCCGCCCGGTGGGTAGAGAAGCAAACAGAGTCATGGGTGCATTCCACAAGAACCAGACCCCACGTAACCACAAGATACTAGCAAATTACTTTGCAAAGCGACATATTACTCTAGCCTTCCTGGCTTTAGTTGACATTTACTTGTTCGTTCTCTCTCTGTAATTTTGTCTTAATTAGAATTTAACCTTAGAACATGAAAATGCATTGTATTCCGTGAGTGAAAAAGAAAGACCTGAGAGGTGAAAAGGAAATTGAGTGAGGAAGAGGAGGGATTGGGAACAACAAAAATGAAAGCTAACAGCCTTAAGGAAGTCAGACCTAGGTCCCCTGTCCCGAGGCAAATCCCTCATTCTCTGCCTTGAACTCCTTTAGCTTCCCCTTTCCTGAAGTTCCCTCATTAAATCCTTCACCCCAGGTGGTCCACCCCACTCTCGGGTTGGTAATTGAAAGTTCTCTTCTTGGAGTGAAGTGGGGTGAGGGGATGAGGTTGGGGCTTGGTGAATTCTACCCGAATTTACCTAACAGCAAATCATCGTTTTATCATTGTGAACTTCATTTTTTCTTCTGTAGATGATTTTATTTTCACCTGAGAAATACATTCTTTAGCTAAAATAAAATCGAGCCAGTTAGTGGCAAAGTATTGATTCTGGCATAACTGTGAGAGGAAGAATGTGAGCTTACGAAGGGTGGGGACGCTTGTAGTGTGATTGCTTTATCCAGAGCATCCGCAAGCTCTTCATTGTGGGACTCTTCTTTTTGTTACAAGACTCCCATTTTAGCAGAGACTAGCTTGATCATCATCCTCCTTAAATATGTAGTTCTTGTAAGTGGTGAGGATTCAGAGGAAATGGGAATGGTGTCTCAATTCGGCTAATGGGTTAAACTTTTAAGGACGACTTTAGGAAAAATATTAAATATATCGTGTGTATTTGCAGAGTAGGAGTCCATACATCACTCTGTCATCCTATTTCCCATTTTGCTGGTAACTATGTAGCCTTCGAGAACATACGTGCATCTCTATTTCTCGTATCATCAGCTGGAGAGGATTATTGACTCTGATTTGAAAGATCAGGAAATGAACACTCCATTACTGTCAATTCCTACCTCTATTTCTGTGTCTTCAATTTTTCATTAATACTTCATATTTTTGATTCAAATGATGAGAGCTTTCCTTAACTTTTTTTTTTTTCTCTGAATATCCAACTATTTTGGGGGTCTGCTATATTCAGTATATTATTCAGCCCACTATATTGAATGCCTTTTCTTCGAATTTTTACTTTCCTGTTTTTGGCTGATTACTCCTTTTTATATAGCATCCTGTTCTTGTTTAATTGATATCACATCTTCAATCTCTAAAGATCCTAATTGTTAAAAATTAAAGGTTTTTTCCTGTTTCTGCTGTGGTTAGTTGCTTGATATTTTGGTCCTTTTCTTTATACGCAGTTGGTCTTCTTCAGTACCTGTGTATCTATTGGTAATTTCCAGTTTATATTTGTGAGTGAGTGTTAGGACACTGGCTATGTTTTTTTCAGCACCTATATAGATCCTTGGAGAAAGCACTGCTTTTTGCAAGTAGGTTTTCAAAGGCAGCTTGGGGAGAATAGCTTTCCCTTGGTGACAGCGAGAGGAAGACAGTGTCCACTTATGGGTAGAAGCACCATTCTTGGCAACTTCTCAACTTGCCCTTCCCTTGTTCCTCCAGGTACACTATGACATGTCTGGAGGGGATTCCAGAACTACCTAAAACCCTGCTTTTCATTGACAACCTCATTAGGAAGATTTCCGGGGAAGATCATATATTTTCCTTAGACAACCATTATCCATCTTATTAGTTTTTTTTTAATAATTTATTTTATTTTATTCATTCATTCATTCATTTTAATTTGACCAGAGAGAGACAGAGAGAGAGAAAGAGTGAGAAAGGAAGCCACCAGGTCCAGGACTCGAACCATGGTTGGCCATGTGGGAGTGTCCAGCACCTTATCCACTATGCCATCTGCTGGTCCCAGTGGTAATGCACCCCCCAGGGGGATGGCCATGCCGCAATCCCTTCTCCTCCATTCTCCTCTTGGGATCTTGGGCACGCATGCACACGTGCCCGGCGTGAGTTTAAGCCACCGAGTCTGGGACTCGAACCACAGTTTACTACGTGGCAGTCCAGCGACATAGCCGTTACGCTAACTGCTGGTCCCCTGTCTTATTAGTTTTAGTGGAACATTTAGGGGGAGGGAATAGATGAGAGCATTAAGTCTGATACTGTAGATTACTGTTAATAGGTTTTTGACTGTATATAGCTGTAGTAGTGATTAATAAAACGTTTGTTCAATAATTTACATGTTTGGGACCAGCAGTTGTTGTAATGGCTATGTTGATGGACTTCCATGTGGTTGACCGCGGTTCAAGCCCCAGACCTGGTGGCTTAAACTCACGTTAGGTGCGTATGTGTACATGCCCAAGATCCTGAGAGGAGAATGGAGGAGAAGGGATTGCGGCGTGGCCATCCTCCCTGGGGGGGGGGGGGGGGGTGATTTCTCACTTTCTGTCTCTCTGTCTCTGTCTTTCTGGTGAGCATACACACCCTATAGCAAAAAAAACCTCTCAACATAAATAAATAAATACTTAAAAAAATAATAATTTACATGTAGTAGATTTTGCTGTGATGCACTTTCTCAATTAGTGGGCGCTAAAACTACAACTATTTTTAAGTAGGGGTTGATTACTTTTTTAAAAAAGAATTATTTATTTAATTTTGTCATTATTATTATTTTTAAATTTGCTACAGGACCTGTTTGCACAGGTGTGTGAGCGCGCGCACGCGAGAGAGAGAGAGAGAGAGAGAGAGAGAGAGAGAGAGAGAGAGACAAGGTCCAGGACTCGAACTGCGATTGGCCATGTGGAAGTCCAGCACCTTAACCTCCACACCCAAATTCTTTGATATTACTTTGCTGGGAACTTCCACCTCAACACACTATCTTAATCATCTAGATACAACATGATACATGCTTGATGCTTTCATGCCGCTCTCTGTACTTGGAATGCACATTTAATTTCTCCTCCCTGCAAAATCCTACCATTTTGCAGCACTACTCAATGATCGATTTCTTTGTGAAGTTTTCCTCCATGCTGTGAGGCAGAATTAACTGCTCCATCTTCATTATTCTCTGAACACTGTCCATCCCTTCAGCATAACAATGACACATTGTAGGCCTGTTGTTTACATCCTCTCACTGCATTCAAATCTTACTCATCTTTTTGTTAATCTCAAATATCCAACACAGAATAAACACTCACTGACTTATATTGAATTTCGGTTTTGCACTTATGATTGTTCCTGAATATATGTGATTGAAAGGCCATAAACCAAGAGTCATCTTAAATCTTACCTCTGTGAAGTCTTCTGGGTGTAGACTAGCCATCCCAGTCACCATTCCGGTGTTTTATAAAGCTATAAAGCAGAAGATTCCTGCGTCTGTTTTTTATGCTGAGATTAGTCTTCTTTCTTACAAGGGCTACCTGAGAAAAGAGTAAAGACTACATATAGAAGAGTCTTTAACATGAAATGGGGAAGAGCATATAAATAATGTTCGGTGAAAAAAGCAAGAGTTGGAAAGGAGGGAGGGGAATACAAATCTCTTTTTTTATTGTCAAAAGAAATTTTAGAGCAGAACTAGTGTTCACAATTGTCTTGATTCATTTATTCATCCATCCATTTACTTGAAAAATGTTTATTGCGTTCTGGTGGTGTGTCAGGCATTGTGTCAGGCCTTTAAAAAGTGCTGGACATGGCAGTCCAGGTCCTTTATGCGGTTTACAGTCTCCTGCGCATTTTACCAAGTTGCAAGATGGCATGTGTTGAAATCATCCCAAAGGCTTGTCAATAGATAATTAGACAACAAGATGTGTTGGGTATCCCTTTTGTAGTTAACTCAGTGCTAGATTTGTAGGTAGTTTAAGAGTAAGAAAGGGCTAGTTGGGAGCCAGTAAGTGGCATGGTATTTAAGGTGCTGGCCTCTCACATGGCTGATCGTAGTCTGAGTTACAGACTGCTGGCTGAAGATCATGCCTGCCATGTGGGCATGCATGCCCCATATCTCAGGAGAATGGCAATAAAAGGATTTCAGCATGGCCATCCCCCCCACCCCCCCACCCCCGGGAGGAGTGATTTCTCACTCTCTGTCACTGTCTCTCTATCTATCATTCCAGCAAGTACACGTACCCTATGGCAAAAATAAATAAATAAATAAATAAATAAATAAATAAATAAAGAACCAGTCAGTGATTCAGTGATGTGGTTGGTGAAGACAACTGTATCCAACATGGCTGACAGCATGGTTTGAGTCCTGGACTTGGCGGCTTGAAAAACACACTGGGCATATGTGTATGTGTGCCCAAAGTCTCAGAATAAGAGGTGGAGGAGAAGGGGTTATGGTGTGTCCATTCCCTATGAAGAGTGCTTTCTCTCTTTCCCCCTCTCTCTGTCTCTCTCTGGTGAGTACACACTCTGTGGTCCATGACCTGAGGCTGGCTGGAGCTGGGAGTGGATCGTGGCATTGAAACCCTGTTTCAGGTTGCTGTCTCCTTATCTCTTTCTTTCTCTCTCCCTGTCTCTATTGCTCATGGAAGAAATAAACATTTTTTTAAAAAAGATTTTTGCCATAGGGTGCAGGCACTCACTGGAGAGGGTGGGGGGGAGGGGAGAGAGAGAGAGAGAGAGAGAGAGAGAGAGAGAGAGAGAGAGAGAAATAACCCGCCATAGGGGATGACCACGCCACAACTTCTTTTCCGCCATTCTCCTGCTGGAATTCTGGGCACACAGGCCCAGCATGATTCTCAAGCTGCTCGGTCTGGTGCTCGAACCATGGTCAGCCATGTGGGAGTCCAGCACCTTAACCATTACACCACCTGCTGGCCCAAGTAAATAAACATTTTTAAAAAATTGTTTTCTATAATCGAAAACTTGTGAGTGTTTGCAGATCCAGGTCCACCACAAGTTTTTGAGGAAGTGATGAGGAACTGGAGGCCAGAAAGAGAAGGAATTAACAGCCTGTGATGGGGCAGAAGAGGTTCCAAGTAGAGTGAGACCTGGGTGGAGACCTGGAGAAGGCAAAACACATGGATTTCAAGGACTTGCTTTTGCCAGGACCGTAAGAACAGGGAGAAGGCAGTGAAAGGGTGGCATGAGGAGAGGCTGGGAAGACAGTGCCAAATCCTGTAGGATTTTGTTAACCCGATAGTGTTACGTAAGAGGGAAGCTTGGACGAAGGTCTTCTGCCTGCCCGATACCCAGTCGTGGTGTAACTCTCTCAGATGTGATGTGTTATAAACTCATTTTCAGTGTGAGGTTTAGCTAACATGCACATTTGCACACACCCACACCCACACAGTTATATAAAAGAGCACTTGACATGATTACTTTTGTGTTGATTATGAAGTCCCCAATGACAATATGTTGACAATGCATGGGTGGGTGGTTACTTTGTTCTAGCTTGTAACATCGACAAAAGGGTAAAGCAACCAGGTCTCAAGGCAAAAGGAATCTTCTGGAGGCAGAGGGCAGATGGTGACACATAAAGACCAAGCTCAAGCAAAGATGATTATGGAAAATAAGCACAAGTCCCCAGGATAAAACATAGCCTTGGTGTGTGACTCAGCTCCAGTGTATAGTGAGTTCTATTCTTGTATCTGTCACAGGAGGAACCCAGAAAGGACCTCCTCCTTTTCTACTAAGCTTGCAAAAGGGAGATGAGCTACCCTATTTCTTCTTGCAAAACAACAGAGCTTGCCTGGGAGAGTGTATTAGCAGGGGCCAATTACAGCTGCATACTGAAATGTGCAGACAGCTTTCAATTACTGGAACGCGGAGCAATGAGGATGTAAAAGAAGCCTAACAACAGATAATCCAAAAGTCATTGAATCTTGGCTTTTGGATGAATTGTATTGTTTTCCTGCAGCAGATTTGTGTTCCTAATTATGCCTTGCTTAAGCTAATATTAAAATGAGTTTGCATTTCCAGAGAAAGCATACACCAGCTGGGCAAAGAAAGGAGAGGCCCCCAAACTTGCTGAGAGAACGGGTAGGAGTAGTCATGAGGGACTGAATATTTGATAATAATCAAGAGGAGGAGCTGGCCCGTGGCCTGGTGATTAAGGTGCCCGGATCCCACATGGCTGACCACGGGTTTCCAGTCCTGGACCTGGCAGGATGAAAAATGCATCAAGTATATGTGTATGTGTGCCCAAAATCCCCAAAGGAGGGAGAGAGGGAAGAGATGAGATTGAGGCCTGACCATGCCCCATGGGGAGTGCTTTCTCACTTTTCCTCTGTCTCTCTGAATCTCTAGCATGTGCATATGTCCCCTGGCACACAAGAACCCAAAACAGAATAGCCCCTTGGGTTCCTCTCAACCTCTGTACCTATGCTGATACACCATATCATTCACATGAATGAAAGAATGAAATAATTTCTTGTTTAGGATCATCCTACATCTCAAAAGCCACTTTTATCTTTTTTACAACATGGGGAGAGGGAAGAACAGGACCTCATTGAAAAGTTGCTGGACCCCAATGGCATTTACACGTTAATTATCACTCACACTCTATCAGCCCGGCTAGTGTAATAACAGTAAGTTCCTCCAGGCTGGTCATTAAATTTCTGCCTGTGGGTTATGTGGATAAATCCTGTTAGAAAGGACAAATCAATTATGTGAACAGTTAAGTGAGCTACAAAATTCAGGATTCCTTCTGGAGACAAGAGTTCCTAAGTGTTGGGACCGGCAAGTGGCATGGTGGTTAAAGGTGCTGGACTCCCACATGGCTGACCATGGTTCGAGTCTTGGACATGCTTTTTCACTTTGCCTCTGTCTCTCTTTCACTCTCACTCTGTCCCTCTCTGGTCAAATTAAAATAAATAAATAAAGTTAAATTTTAAAATAATTCATTTTTTTTTTTTTTTTAAGAGTTCCGAAGTGTTATTGGAGAATTCTAGGATTTTATCAAAGGAATACTTACTCTAGAAATGACTAAGATTGATTACCATACCTAGGAAGTGAGAGATCTGAGAAAGTGCATTCACAATAGCAGATTAAAAGTGCCAAAAGGATGTGTGTGCTCACTGGAGAGGGAGAGAGAGAGAGAGAGAGAAAGAGATCTCTTCCACCCTGCCCCGTGGGAGATGGTCACACCATGATCCTTCTCCATTTCTCCCTCTCAGGATTTTAGGCACACATGCACATGTGCCTGGTGTGTGTGTGTTTCCAAGCTGCTGAGTTAGGGAGTTGAACTGTGCAGTGAGCTATGTGCGATCCAACTGCCTTAACCTCTATGCCCCATAATCAATAGAATTTATTCTAGGAGTCATAGAATTTTGGAGCTCAAGAGGCTGATAAAAATAACAGCAAAACTTTACTGAATATTTACTCTGAGCTGTGAGCAGTCCTATGTGTTTTTTTTTTTAAGAATTATTTTATTTAATTTTATTCAGTCATTATTTATTTTATTTGATGAGAGAGAGAGAGGAGAGAGAGAAGGAAAGTAAGAAAGCAAGCTGCCAGGTCCAGGACTTGAACCATGGATAGCCATGTAGGAGTCCAGGCGCCTTAACCACCATGCCACTCACTGGCCCCAATCCTAAGTGTTTTACATGAGGCCAGAACCCAAGACTCCTGACTCCCGGATCACCACGCAGCACAGTGGTTAAGCGCTGTGCAGAGGCTGCTGAAGCCCACGTAGCCCACCAGGTTTTGAGTCCCAGTTTCACCACAACATAGTGGATGCATGTGTGTTTACTCAGGATATTGACGAGATCGAGAATTGAAGGAAAAGGGACTGCAGTGAGACTGGGGCACACTGGGGGATGTTTTACACACATGCCCTCCCTCTGGCATCAATAAAAAAAGATCTGACCCCTAATTCAGGGTTTTCGTTTTACATGAGCTTCTCCTTCTGTCAGCTGTAAGCACCTATCAATTGATCACACCTGCCTTCTTCTTCTTTTTTAAAAATCAGATAAATGTGCTGGGCACAGTGGAAAAGCCACAGACTTTAGACTACAGTCTGTGTTTGATCCCTTGCTTTTTCCTTGTAAGAGTTGGACCTGCAGGTCTGCTGTGTCTCACTGTGGCTCGAATTTCTCTGTGATTTCCTGGAGCAAAGTCCAACATCCTTGCTGGGTCTGCAGGGCTCAAGGCTTGCCTTGGTGTTTTGAGACGTAGGGAGTTCACCAGCCTCGCTTTGTGCCAGTCCCCACCTCTTTTCCTGGGTTCTGGCTGCCCTTCTTTGAAGGTCTCCCTGTGATGGAATTTTCTCCCACCCTTCACTTCCTCCTCCCTCCCTCCCTTCCTTCCACCATGGGGGGGCCCAGCTGCTGGGAATGTTGCTGGCTTGCCCTCTGCCTAAGTAACTCCCCAGGTCTCGGCTTCTATCTTCCTTCCAGGGACAAGTCTTCTCTGTTACGTTCTCAGAGCACGCTTGCTTGCCCCTGTGGCTGTTACCCCACCACAGGTCATCAATCAACACTCTCCTTTGAGAATGGAAGCTCTGCGATCTGGGTCAGGGTCTTCACTGCTCCTGCGTGTTCCCATGTCTGGGCAGGGTCTTCGCTGCTCCTGGGTGTCCCCATGTCTGGGGCAGGGTCTTCACTGCTCCTGGGTGTCCCCATGTCTGGGCAGGGTCTTTACTGTTCCTGGGTGTCCCCATGTCTGGGCAGGGTCTTCACTGCTCCTGGGTGTCCCCATGTCTGGGCAGGGTCTTCACTGCTCCTGGGTGTCCCCATGTCTGGGCAGGGTCTTCACTGCTCCTGCGTGTTCCCATGTCTGAGCAGGGTCTTCACTGCTCTTGGGTTTTCCCACGTCTGGGGCAGGGTCTTTACTTCCCTTGGTGTCCCCATGTCTGGGCAGGGTCTTCACTGCTCCTGGGTGTTCCCAGTGCTGAGGCCCACAGAGGCCTCAGTCAGTAAATATCATAAGAATGAATAAACTCATTTCAAGCCTCAGTCTTTTCTTCTGTAAAGCTGAGATAACAACACTGGGGACTGTCAGCATTCAAGGCATCGGCTCCATGTTAGCTGCACTGAACTCGGAAAATGTGATTTCCACTCCATGCACCCGCTTTCTCCCAGGACACTGTCCCTGAGGCACTGTGCCTGCTGATACATCTACGAAAGACGGAATTATGCTCTGAATACATAACGCACTTCTTTTTGCATTGAGTTTTTTTTTTTTTTTGGAGAGGTTTTTGCTATAGGGCGCGTGCGCTCGCCAGACAGACAGAGAGAGACAGAGAGATAGAAAGCAGGAAATCACCCCCCAGGGGGGATGGCCACGCCGCAATCCCTTCTCCTCCATTCTCCTCTCGGGATCTTGGGCACGCACGCACACGCGCCCGGCGTGAGTTTAAGCCGCCGGGTCCGGGACTCGAACCGCGGTCGACTACGTGGGAGTCCAGCGACATAGCCATTACACTAACTGCTGGTCCCGCATTGAGTTCTTGAATACTGGTCACCCCCTGAAGGTATGTGTGGTGACTCTCCATGAACCAGTGTGTTTGACAAACAAGGCACCTCACACCCAGCTGGACAGGATGACAGAGCACTTGCTGTAGGCATCATTTTCTTGGGGTCAGACCCTCCAGCTAATCCCCTGCTCCATATGGAGCAGATGAAATGGAGCAGCTGCTCTTCTCAGCTGGTGAGCTGCTAGAACTTGAACCAGGATGGTTTTCAGGGGTCTGTCCCCCAGATCCAGACAGACTGCCAAGGAGGCTGCTCCAATTTGAGCTGGTGGAGAGCTGAGATTTGATTTGAAACCTCTGGCTACCTATTCCTTTGGAAGGAACTTGCTAATTCTCTCCCTTCCCCACAGCTGGAATCCAGACTCCCCGAGGACACTGAATTTAGCTTCTTTCACAGCAGGCTCTCCTGTGGATTGTAACTCTCCTTAGAGCTCTGAACTCTGCTGCTTGAAAAACTCTGCAGGGAGCGTGGGAGAGGAAACTGATCCAAGAGTTTGGGCTCTATATTTTTTTTAACATAAGGGGAGGTAAGATGTATAGGGATGTAGGTAGCAGAAGGTGTGTCACAAGCCCTTTAGGAACAAGCTATGGATAGGTCAAGTGTGTGCTTACGTTAAAGGGAAAGGACATTTTTGAGGGGCCAGCAGGTGGCGTGGTGGTTAAGGTGCTGGACACTTCCACATGGCCGACCATAGTTAAAGTCCTAGACCTGGTGGCTTACTTCCTCTCTCTCTGTCTCTAGTCAAATTAAAATAAATGAATGAATAAATAAAATTAAGTAATCCTTTTCTAAAAAGGGAAAAGAGGGACCAGCAGTTAGCGTAATGGCTATGTCGCTGGACTCCCACATAGTCGACTGCGGTTCGAGTCCCGGACCTGGTGGCTTGAAACTCACGCCGGGCGCGTGTGCGTGTTTGCCCAAGATCCCAAGAGGAGAATGGAGGAGAAGGGATTGCGGCGTGGTCATCCCCCCGGCGGGTGATTTCTCACTTTCTGTCTGTCTCTCTCTGTCTGTCTGGCAAGTGCAAACACCTCTAAAATAAAAATAAAAAAAAAAAAGGGAAAAGACATTTTAAGTCTAATTTAAGGCAATAAAGGTGGTGTTTAAGATCATGAGTATGGAATCAACTAGAAATAGAGACTTGCCGCTTACTATCTATGTGGCTAGGGGTAATTATCTTTTTTTAAAAAAAATATTTTATGTAACTTTATTTATTTATTTTAATTTGACCAGAGAGGGACAGAGTGAGAGAGAGCGAGAGCAAGAGTGAGAGCGAGAGCGAGAGAGAGAGAGAGAGAAAGCTGCCAGGTCTGGGATTCAAACTACAATTAGCCATGTGGGAGTCCAGCATCCTTAACCTCCACATCACCTGCCGGCCCCTGGTAACTATCTTTCTAAAACTCAGTTTTGTCATCTGTAAAGTAGGCATTTTTATGACCTATTTTATAGGGCAGGGATCAGCAAACTTTTTCTGAAAAGAACCAGATAATAAATATTTTGGGCTTTGTGGCAAGTACAGTTTTTGCCACATGTTCTTCTTCTTTGTTTGTACAAATCTTTAAAACTATTCTTTGCTTAAGGGCTGAACAAAAACAGCCCAGGACCAGATTTGGTACCCCTTGCTTATGGTTAGATGAAATGAGATATGTATATACAGTGCTTTACATCAGACCTAAAAGCAAACAAATCCTCAGTAAACAGTGAAGAGGAGTATTTCACCTGGTGATCGCGGAGAGGGGTAATCAGAGCAACAGGAGCTTCAGGTTCACACGCCAGCAACATGTCGCATGCGTGTCTTACAGTCGGACACGTAGGAAGGAAAATGAAACTCATATAAATGAGAACCATTAATATGATCCTGATGGAACATTTGACAATGAAAGATAGTCCAGGAGATTGGGCAAATGGGCCTTTCTGAGTGCTGACTGCGGTCGGGATTCTTTGTGTATCCTCATGTATCATTTCCTAGATTTCCTGCTAGGTGGGGTTGTTGGTTTTGCTTTCAAATGAATTAATTATTTATTTTTATTTACTACCAGATCATTTTTAAATTTGCCAAAGAGAATATGTGCTCACCAGGGAGAGATGGAGGGAGAGAGGGAGAGGGAGAGAAAGAGAGAAAGAGAGAGAGAGGAGGAAAGTGATAAAGCAAGCCACCAGGTCCGGGACTTGAACCCCATTTGGCCATGTGGAAGTCTAGCATGTCAACTACCATGCCACCTGCTGGCCCCCTGCTAGGTGGGTTTATTCTCTCTCTTGGTTGGGAAAGAGAAGCACCCCTGGAAACCACGTCTGCCCATATAGCCTGTATGACTGTGCTTAGTGGCTCTCTGATGCTAACATCCTTTTTTTACTATACAAGCATTTTCATCATCTTTTCCCCTTGACCTTGGAATAAGTGGCTGCCTGCAGCATGGAATTTAATGAGGAGTTCAAAGGCGGTTTCTAATTGTACACCGCTATATGCCAAGCCCGGTGCTAGATGGTGGCATTTAAAAGAAAAAAAGAGGCCAGCGGGTGGCATGGTGGTTAAGGTGACTGGATCCCAAATGGTCGACCATGCAGTTAGAGTCCCAGACCCAGTGGCTTAAGAAACAGGCTGGGGGGGACAGCAGTTAGTGTAATAGCTATGTCGCTGGACTCCCACGTAGTTGACCACGGTTCGCGTCCCAGACCCGGTGGCTTAAAACTCACACCGGGCGCATGCGCGTGCGTGCTCAAGATCCCGAGAGGAGAACGGAGGAGAATGGATTGTGGCATGGCCATCCCCCCGGGGGGTGATTTCTCACTTTCTGTCTCTCTGTCTCTCTCTGTCTGTCTGGCGAGCGCATGTACCCTATAGCGAAAACCTCTCAAAAGAAAAAAAAAAAAAAAAGAAAAGAAAAGAAAAGAAAAGAAAAGAAAAGAAAAGAAAAGAAGTAGGCTGGGCACGTGTGTGTATGCCCAGAATCCTGACAGGAGGAAGAAATAGAAGAGAAGGAATTGCAAGCTTGACCATACCCCATGGGAGGTGCTTTCTCACTTTCTCTCTCTCCAGCCAGCATATGCACCCTTTGGCAATATTTAAAAGAAAAAGAAGAAAGAGCATGGTACAGTCCTTCTTGTTGAAGAGCCAGAAGCTAGCAGAAAAGACACCAGCCGTGTAGCTAATCATAACGCATTCTGGAAGCAGTTACATGCCACGTGACGATGTTTCCATCAGTGGCGAACTGCGAATATGATGGCGTTTCTCTGATTGTGCCATAGAGCCTCGGTGTGCATTATGCTCTCCTCTCTAGGTTTGTATAAATGCACCTTGATGTTCACACAGCAACGAAATTGCCCAGCAATGCATTTCTCTGTCTTTATCCCCGTCATTAAGATATACATGACTATATTCTATAGTAATGCTTGGCAGAAAACCCCTGAGTCAAGACTTTGTCTTCAGGAAGCCATTGTGACAATGCTTTGATATCTACTAAAAACACTCAACTTTATCCTATTATAATCTCTCTACTTCAGTATAAAATCTTCATTGGCTCCCTATCACCCTCAATAAAGTTCAAACTCAGGATTCTATTAAAGCCTTTACACCAAGGCTTTCCAGTGGGTGTGCAGATATGCAGAAAAGCTGATGCCACCGTAAGCCGCCTTGTTCATTGTCCCCGGCGTATGCTACAAACATGATCATTATTCTACCAGTGGCCTCATCTGAAACACTCGGGAGGGGCCATCCTTTTACAGCCTGTCCCAGGTTAGCCTGTCTGCCTAATTCCCCCATCGTTCCTACACACTCGGCGTCTACTCACCAGCCTTAGATAGTTTTCACATTTTCCAACCTTTGTATCTTTGTCATGTGGCTCTTTCTGCCCAGAAGTCCTGGTCTACTGTTTTGGCCACTTCTACATGGTCTACAAATTCTTTAAAAGAATAATTTATAAATTACCTCTTTCATGAAGAGTTCCCTAAGTTCATTATCCTTTGGGCTTTAATAGTGTTTTTTTTTTTTTTTTGAGATTTTTTTTTCTGCTATAGGGTACATGGCACTCACCAGAGAGAGATGGTGAGACAGAAAGCAAAAAAACCTCCCCTCCCCCCCTGGAAGGGGGTGGCCTCCTCTTCCAGTCACTTTTCAGGATTTTGGGCACGTGCGTGCACACATGCACACACACACACACACACACACATACATGCCAGGCGTAAGTTAGTTTTTAGTTTTTTTGTTTTGTTTTGTTTAGGATTTTGCTATAGGGTGTGTGCGCTTGCCAGAGAGAGGCAGAGAGATAGAAAAAGAGAAATCACCCCCCAGGGGGGATGGCCATGCCGCAATCCCTTCTCCATTCTCCTCTCGGGATCTTGGGCACGCACACACACACGCCCTACGTGAGTTTAAGTCACTGGGTCTGGGACTCAAACTGTGGTCGACTACATGGGAGTCTAGCGACATAGCCATTACACTAACTGCTGGTCCTGATGCCCGGTATAAGTTTTAAGTTACTGGTACTTGAACCGCGGTCGACTATGTGGGAGTCCAAACACGTAACCATTATGCCATCTGCTGACCTTATGCTTTCTCTTTTGACAGCACATGCCATCTACTGCATGCATAGTAGTGAAAGGACCCAGTGCCGAGTCAAGGACAAAGTGCGGCTCAGCTGGCTAGCCTGCTGACCTGCCTTGCTCTGTTTGTGGAATCTTAGGAAAATTACTTAAATTAGTGATTCTTCAACATGGCTGCATATTAGAATTGCCTGAGAGGTTTTCTGTGTTGGTTTGTTCTTCTGTATCTTGATGAGTAGGCCATAGCTCAGACCAATTAAACCAGAAACTCTGGTGGGCAGACACTAGTGTCAAATCTCCCAAGGTGACTCCAATATTCAGGGGGGTTCAAGAGCCACTGTTGAAAACAATCTGAGCCTTGTTTCCAGGCTGTTTTCTGCACATTAAATGCAACGTTTGCAAAAGCTTGGCACAGTGCCTGGTACACAGTGAGTGTGCAGTAACTGTTAATTATTGTATTATATTTTACCCTGGCTTTCCACTTCTGTGCTAATAAAGTCTTGCGTATAGTAGGTACTAAATAAGTGTTCGTTGAATGAACAAATGTTACTTACAGAGGTCTAAGGGGTGGCCCTGGCAGGTTGTTGCGAAGGGCTGGTTTCTATGGGGACACCAAAAGTCATGCTGAAGCAGAGGCGTGGAGATGCAGAGGGGCAAGTATTCTATACTGAGTGTAGGCAGCGGGTCAGGGGAGAAGGGGTGGGCACCGCCTGGATTTAAAAACAATAATAAAACCTAAAAACGTTGGTCTGCTTTGTATGATCACCATTCACTAGGGATTCTTAACAGCACCAGTGATAAAATGCTTCTTGCAGGAGCCTACTTCGCCTCCCACCCTGCTCCTCCCCCTTACCTTGGCACACGGCTGGCCCGGAGCCCAGCAAGGAAGGCCTGAAGAGCTCTTATAGTCAGCACTATTAATGAGCTAAATGGCTTGAGAAAGAAACAAGGGAACTGTAAATTATATTTATAAATTAAGTCCTATAAAACTGGACTAAGTAATTAAACTGTGCACCCATAATTAAATACTTGTATAACATTTGGGCCCTGGAATTTCTTCCTGCTGTAATAAACTAGCTTTGACCTTAAAATGGTTGGCGGTCCCTGTGGTGGGCTGCTGACTCAGGCCGAGGCCTTGGGCAAGGTGGTGCCAAGGTTGCTGTCTAAATAGAAGGATCCTGAGGGCTACCCGTGCATGTGGTCAAAGGGATGGGTGAGTGACAACACACCACGGGAGCGATGAGTGGAAGAAAGCCACAGACCACCATGAGCATATGAGGAGCATCAGCACCCAAGATGAGTGAAGGAGGGCCCAGAAGTAGCACTCTCAGGCCAACCAGAAAGGCAGGGCTTCCTTCGTTGTGCTCCAGACAACCCTCTCACTTTCGTTTCCTATTCTCCCCTCAGCTGCCCCACAAAGAGCTCTGAAGTTAGCATGCATTCATTGAATGCAGTCTACTTTCATGTCTCTGCCTCTGCCCTTGCCATTTCCTGCGTGCCCTTGCCTTCTTCGCCTTCTTTCCTCCCCTAGCCATTTAGTTCTTCTAGATTTAGCTGCGAGGGGCCTCCAGAGCCTAATCCTGATGCATTTAGGCAGGAGGTGGGTCTCCATCTGGCACCTGTAGTTAGTGGCCACACAATCTCCCACAGAGTCTCTCTTCCCTCTGAGATCCCGGATAGCAATGCCCCTATTCTTAGCGCCTAAAGTTGCTTGGCAGAATGGAAGGTGCTTAGTACATATCTGCTGAGCAAATGAATAAAGGACAGTTCTAGGAGGAACTGTCCTTATTTTTCAGACAGGAAGAGCTAAACCAGATGTTCTTGAGGCCAGGGGCCATGTCTTGTTCAACTTCACCTGGGCAGCACCCAGCCCAGTGCTCAGCAGACAGGCATTGCTCCTTGAATATTTGCTTAGTGAACAGGAGACAATCCAAAAGAGATATACTTTGGCACAAATTCCCCTCATCCCAGCTTCCCACCCCCAGATAAACAGAGTAAAAAGACTGTAAGGACAAGGGTTGGTGTAAACTGGTGTTGACTGAATAATTCTGCCTGCATTAATAAAAATATAGAGAGGCCAGGAAATGCACACCAGCCCTACGAGTTAAATGAGATTCGTAGGTTTCAGGGTGGAGGATGAGATGGGGGACAGGGATGTGGAAGCTTGGGAGGCCCAGGTGTGGAAATTCAGGGGAAAGAGGAGGAGAAGACTGTGATGAAAAGAGAGCTCAGCCACCTTGAAAGGGAGGTCAAGAAAAAAATGAAGAGTCAAGAGGGAGTGGTTAGGGAGGGGGTGATCAGCTGCTAGATAAGCTACGAAATGCCTTAAGGGTGGTGCTGGGGAGACTGGGAGGTGGGGGGATGGGACCAAGAGGTTCTGAGAAGAATCCAGGGGTGAGGTTCAGCCGCTTTATTGCTCGCAAACACCCTAGGTGGTTGGAGGTTTGAAATCTGCTGGGAAGGGTTGAATTGCCACTCAATTCACACAGAGCTGCCTGAGGTACAGACCTGCCTCTGTGTGACCCCGGGAAGTTGCTTCATCTTAAATCTGTTCCCTTATATGTAAAATGGGAGTAATAGGCAGACCTTTCTCGTAATGGGGTTGTGAGGATTCAATGAGTCGACTGTATAAGCGGCACTTGACACACAGTAGTGCTCAATACCTACCAGCAATGATCATACGCAATTGCCTAATTAGACATTTTACCCTTTACTTCTTTTTTTCTGCACCCTTCTACCCCAAGAGGTCTCTGAACACCCTTTACTTCCATAAGTAGCAGTTGTAGGGGGTGGGGGGAGAATGAGACATTTCTCACATTTTTTCCCCCAGTAGGGCTTCACTGTATCCTTATATTCTGTTTTGTTGTTGTCCAAGGAGTACAACAGTGAGCTGCGTGGGCTCGGGGGAAGTGACGTGCCCACTCTGAGCCTCAGTTTTCTTATCTGTAGGTCTGGAAGGACTGACTCTCTAATCTCTAATGGCTCTTCCAACTCTAATATTCCATGAGACCACTAGGTGTAACCAGTTCGAGGCTGAGTGGTAGTGCGGTGAGGAGGTGGGTACTGTGGAGTGAAGTGAGGACCAACTCGGTCAGTTGAGACATCCTAGTTCTGTGTGATGTCAGGGAGCTGCCAGGGTCTTCAGGGTCCCAGAGAGTACTGAGAATGCTGTATCCCCTGCAATGCACAAGGGCAGAGGAAGGATTGTCCCAGAGGGCCCTGCTCAGGTCACGTAGCAGCCATGAAACACCGACTGGGAAAGAAGGCAATTAAAAAGAAGTACCGTAGAAAAACATGCATGCCTCCTCTGATCCACTCGCAACTGCAGCCGTTTGTCTCTCTGCAGCCCTGCATTGCAGGACTGCCAGGTAGGAATTGGATTAGGTGCTACCATGCCTTATCAGAGCAGATGTCCTATTGTGTAAGCCCTCTCCATTTCAACTCCACAGGCTTAATGAAATTGCAAGAGAACCTCTGCACTCTGCTTGAGCCCTCATATTCATTTAGGTCATTTGTAATTAAAAAAAAATATTCTTTTCAATACCCCAAGGTTTTCCTGGATGCCTCTCTCTTTTTCGCTCTTTCCCTGCGGACATGTTTCTCTGTAAATACTGCAGCTCAGCTCTGACTCACAGATCAAAGCATTTCTTTTTCATTCATCTTTTGAGGCCAAATTGCAATTTATAATGTCTGTGGTTTTCACTAATCTGTTTCCATGTCATCTCACTTTAAATCAACAGAAAGCAGCACACAATGACACGTTGAAGCTGCCCCACGGAAGCAGAGTGTAATTTGAGCGCCGTGTTATTGAGTCTCAGCACTCACAGGTAGAACTATCTGGGGCCTTTATTATACCCAGCATTAATCTCGGTAAACAACTTGTTTTGATGAAAGCTGAAAGCCAGATGAAACAGCGAAAATTCACGGTTATCAGAAAACAAAACGTGATCCCTTCTTCCTCCCACCCCTTCCTGCGTGTTCCAGTGACATCTAAGGCTTTATCAATTTGGGCTCCAAAAAGAGAGGGCAGAAGTGGGCCTGTTTGCCTCAGAGAACATGCCCATGGAAAATTCTGGAACCTTTCAGAATTAGATATTTGCAGAGCTGGGTCAGAGTCTAGGGCCTGAGAGGCGTCCTGAAGACCTACGGACTTTTTATTTTCCTCCTTAGAAGAAAACATTCCTGAAGGCAATTACCGTGCCTTGTTATTTAACCCTCGCTGCTTGTCTCCTGGGGACAGGACTGACATTAATTGTGTTCATCCTCAGCTTTTGGGCGAGACATGGTTCCTTGGAGGCTCCAGGGTCTAATAGGAATGTGACTGACAAAGAACACATACACTGATGGAAAACACCTGTACGGATGGGCAAAGGTCAAACACACATTGAATGGAAACTGCGTTGTTAAGCACATCGGTTTTCCACAAATGCTGGGTTAAAAATGAGAGCATGAATAAGCTTTATTCTTGCTGAATTTCCCTAGGACACTTTAAGGAGCTTAGTTACCGCTTAGGCCAAGCAAGGGGAGCTTGAGCTTGCATCTCTAAGTCCTGGGAAGGCCTCGGGGTTTAATTTCAGGCCCAACTCCCTCCAGGCTACTAGAATCTGCCCTACTTTCCCAAAGACAGGAGCTGGTACAGATCTCTTGGTCTGATCTTCTCCTGGGGATAGACACTAACCATGGGGAAGGGGGTGAGGGGCTCTGGAGAGGGAGGAGGGGGAGAGTTCGGTTACAATTTCCCCATCCTGCCTCCCCTGGGAAGAAGATGCCTTACAATGTGCATCAGTTTACAAAGCGATTTCAGATTAAAATGTCCTATATACAGTAGGTGGAAGAGAAGGCATTATCTTCTTCATTTTATAGATGACGACAATGAATCGCTGAGAGATTAAGGTTAATTCATTGCCCTTAATCTAGTAAGGGCAAAAGGAAAGCGTGCAAAGCTGGCGATTCCCCCTTCCTGTGGTCTGCTTGTTCATGGACACCAGCAAGGCTGATAGTCAGCCCCGAACGCACAGAGATGGGTGCTTGCAAGTTATGCGGGCCTTCCGATCCTTACTGGAACTAAGAGGGCAGATGCTATTATCCCCGTTTTATGGATGGGTAAACTGAACTGCAGAGCATTTAAATTTCCTTTCCAAGGTCACACAGCTAGAACCTGGATTTGAACACACGTCTTTTGATCCTAAATCTCATGCTCTAGGTCAGTCAATCTGGAAATTAAAAACAAACAAACGAACATTCCTTTGCTGTCCTAAATTATCTGGATCAATTGTCGACAAGAGGAAATTGATAAGAGGTTAAAAATCAGCTTTACTGTAGAGACGTAAGATTCGAATGAACATTCTCTCTTTAATTTTGTGTAGTATCTCTCTGTCCCTTTCTACTGAACACAAAAGGTTACTTTATAGAAGTGATATGTAAATGGGGCTGGGGCTGGTGACTCTGGAAGGAGCTGGAAGTGGGTTGTCAGACAATGAGCAGTCTTGGACCTGGCAGCAGGGACAAGGGTGGAGGAGTACAGTGCTCAAAAGTCTGACATGGTTCAGACAAGGATCTGAGAAAAGAAAGGCTGACTAAAAGCAAGGCTTGGAGACACAGTCAATGGTCGAAAGCATAGCAGCTGATAGAATCTAGATGGTAAGATCTAAAACACAGTGTGGTTTTGAGAACGTAATGCAAGCAGAGATTCTCTCTAAATAATGCACACGCTACCATTTTCTTAACCTGAAATCCAGTGAAGCACCCTGGGCCTAGAGAGAAACTAAAAGAGAACTTCAGGAATCATTTCGTAAACTTGGCTTGTCATTGAGGCACCAAGCTTTGATCTTTGTTTGGGAGTAGATGGGGTGAAACCCAGAAAGCAAGGAACTGTTATGGGTCTACAGTTTGGGTCTGGAAGGGAGATTTGCATTTGGAACCCAGAGAAAGAATTGGAATCCCCCAAAGCCAAAGCTAAGGCATGGCAGATGCACCTATCAAGTAAGCAGCCAGCCTGCAGCGAAGTGGGCTCGGCCAGAGCTAGTCTGCAAGTGGACCCGTGCCAGGCGGGAACTGGTGACTAACCTAGAGATGGCATTTATAATTTACTTATCAGTAAACATCATGTACTCTGAAATGCTCCATGTTGTCCGCAAGTACATTTTCTCTTAATGGCTTCCTGGGAGCTTTCTGCCTACTGATTCACAGCAGAATGAGGAACAGGGAGGGGGAGGGAGCACCAAGCTACTGCTTCAATACAGCTCCCCAGGAGAGAAGCAGACTGCACCCTTGGGTGCATGGAGTTAAGATCAATGGCATGATCAACGCCATTGCTCAGCCCCTGATGTCCAAAGTTGCCTTGGTGAAGGCAACTTCACCTGTGTGACGTCATCTAGAGAAAATGACTGCAGTGCCAGATTTTAACTTCCTATTGGTTTGCTGCCCTTTACAGCAGCTTTGAGATAGGACTGTGTCCGTTCGAAGGTAAGTGGCTCTCGCAGGAACCGACTCCTCATTAGCACGTGGGGTGTTTCTCAGGAGGGTATCCTGTCCATCTGGCCCAGCCAAGGTAGGGTTAATGGAAGTGGCTGTTTAATTCTGAAGCAGGAATTACCCAAAGTAGAAGTGGAACTGGCTGGATTTTCCTACAGTCTCTGCTTTAAAATAAAATTTGAAAAAGGGCACCCAAGAAATGATTCATTCTTCTCTATGCTATATTCTGGAGAATGAAACTGACTGCTTAATTTAGACAAAGAAAAAAGTACGAAGGACCCAAAATGTTTTCTGTCGAAGCCGAGATTGCTTACTAGGTGACTCTTAGGTGCCAGGCACTGTTTTAGGCCTCCCGAAAATACAATACAGGAAAAAAATCCTGTCACTGCAGGGGTGACGTTTTAGTGGGGCACTATTATAAAATGAGGAAACTCGGGCTCAGTGAGATGAGGTTCCCTGCTGCTCACAGTTACCGTAGGCTGGCGGCAGTGTTCCCGCCATGGTCAGGCCTGAAAGACTTCCCGAGGAGGTGTGAGTGGAAAACTCCCTCACAAGGCAGGCACGAAGGAGGAAAAACTGCCCAGTGCTAATGGGTAAGAATCCTAAAACCTAGAACCTGGATATGAGGACAGATGGTATGGCTTCCTGAGTGACGGAATTACTGAGGTATCTGGAATTCCTGTAGTTTCTGAGTGCTCTTACGTCCCGAGGTACCATCGGCAGTGTACCTGCAATCCCATGCAGCTCTGGCCTTCCTGGTGTCTCATGTCTGGCTAATAGTGCAGACACTAAATTTCGGTCAGGAGTCTGTAAGAATTAGGAGGCTTGGGGAGTGTTGGGTGCGTCTACCTTTATTTAACCTTACCTAGTTTATGTATTTTGCATGACTTGGTAGCTGTCCTGGAAGTAAACCGAAATAAGATGAGCTGTGAACTTTATAAGCCCAAATGCATTGACCCCAGATGACCCTATGCTGGGTAGCTTACCCATTTACGGTTTTCAGGGTTACCACATGGACCAGGGTCAGCAACCTCACAGCTACCAGTGAACACATGCCTTCCCCAAATCAGTTGAGGAGGACAGGGCTCATTTTAAATCAGTTTTTGCTATAGGGCACATGTGCTTGCTGGAGAGAGATACAGAGAGAAAGAGAGAGAGAGAGAGAGAGAGAGAGAGAGAGAGAGAGAGGATAGAGGATTCACCCTCCAGGAGGTGTGGCTATGCCAAAATCTCTTCTCCTCTCCAGATTTTGGACAGGCACACACACATGGCCAGTGTGATTCTCAAGCCGCCAGTTCCAGGACTTGAACCATGGAATCGGCTATGTGGATTCAGCTGCCTTAACCTTCATGCCACCTGCTGGCCCCCAGAGCTACATTTTATACATTTGTTTTTTCTCTCGAGAGGAATAGGAATAGATGAACTTTTTACATTTATTTTTTTAAAGGTTTTTGTCATAGGGTACATGCACTGGTGGGAGAGGAGAGAGGCAGAGAGATAAGAGAGAGGGAAAGTGAGAAATCACCCCCCAGAGGAGATGGCCATGTTGCAATCCCTTCTTCTCCCTTCTCTTCTTGGGATTTTGGGAATGCTCGCACTTGCACCCAGCATTATTTAAAGTTGCCGGGTCCGAGACTTGAATAACAGTTGGCCATGTGGGAGCCCAGCACCCCAACCACTACACCACCCATTGTCCCCACCAATGAGCTTTTGCTTTCATTCTCTTCTAGGGCATGAGGAAGAACTACTTTGCACTGTGCAAGCCCAAGGGGCCTGTGCTCTGAGGGTTTTGCCTGTGACGTAACACTCTAGCCAGCTTCCTCGAGAGCCATGGAAATTGGGCCTGGCAGTGGTGCCCAGTGCTCAACACGAGGGGATGCCAAACCCACTGGACACCGAATGCACAAGACCTTGCCTTGGGGCCCTGCACATTTAAATTAGTCAGAGGTTTTGGCCACAGTACTTACAAAATCACAACTAGGCTGGGCCCCATAGTGCAATGGTTAAGGGAACTGGCTCCCACACGCTGACCATGGTACAAATGCCAGCCCCAGTGGCTTGAAAAACACATGTGTGCGTGGATGCCCAAAATCCTTTTTTTTTTTTTTTTTGAGAGGTTTTTACTATAGGGCGTGTGCGCTTGCCAGACAGACAGAGAGAGACAGAGAGATAGGAAGCGAGAAATCACCCCCCAGGGGGATGGCCACGCTGCAATCCCTTCTCCTCCATTCTCCTCTCAGGATCTTGGGCACGCACACACACGCGCCCAGCGTGAGTTTAAGCCACTGGGTCCGGGACTCGAACCGCGTCGACTACGTGGGAGTCCAGCAACATAGCCATTACGCTAACTGCTGGTCCCGCCAAGGATGCCCAAAATCCTGACAGGAAGGAGGAGTGGAGGAAAAAGGATTGCAATGTGACCATGTCCCATTAAGGAGTGATTTCTCATTTGCTCTTCTGGTGGGTTTCTCTGCCCTCTGGCAATTAAAAAAGAAAAAAGAAAAAAGAAAAACAAGAAAGAGTTTAAAAATAGTAAATAAATGGATTAGAGAGATTGATAAACTACAGGTAGAACAATGACACCACTGTGTGCTCACAGAAGAGGGCTACAGTACAGCATGACGGAGTGTTAACATCAGTAAAGACTTACTGCTTCCCTCTCTCCATTTTGCCACCTGGATGTCAGCCTCTTCCTCAGACTGGTTTTGAAATGGCTGCTGAGGGGACAAAGGCATAATGGTTACGTCACTGGACTCCCACGTAGTCAACCGCGGTTTGAATCCCTGACCTGGCAGCTTAAAAAACCTCACGCCGGAAACAAGCAAAACAAAACAACTCACACTGGGCATGTGTGCGTGTGTGCTCAAGATCCCTAGAGGAGAATGGAGGAGAAGGGATTGCGGCGTGGCCATCCCCTCTGGGGGGTGGTTTCTTACTTGCTATCTCTCTGTCTCTCTCTCTCTGCCTCTCTGGTGAGCATACGTGCCCTATAGGAAAAACCTCTCTTTAAATATAAATAAATAAATAGCTGCTGGGCCAGCAGTGGCATGGGTGGTTAAGGTGGCTGGATCCCACATGGCTGATATGAAGTTCAAGTCCTGGACCTTAAACCCATGCTAGGTGTGCGTGTGTGCACATTCCCCAAATCCTGAAAGGAGAATAGAGGAGAGGAGATTGTAGGGTGGCCATCCCCCCAGGGGGTGATTTTTCATTTTTCTCTCTGTCTCTCTCTGGAAAGTACATGCAAATTAAAATAATAATAAAAATAAAGAAAGAAAATGGCTGCAGTCATCACTCCTGGACTAGTGATGGCCAGTGGGTAAAGAAATATTGTCCTTTTCTTTTTTAGAAATAAGGATGGAGTCAGCAGGTGGTATGAAGTTTAAGGCACTGGATCCTACGTGGCCAGCTGCACAGTTCAAGCCCCAGACCCAGCAGCTTGACAGTCATGCAGGGCACGTGTGCATGCCCAAAATCCTTAGAGGAAACTGGAGAAGGGATTGCAGCGTAGCCATCCTCCCAGGGGCTGATTTCTTACTTCCTCTCTCTCTGTCTCTCTGGCAAGCACATGTGCTCTATAGCAAAAACAAACAAAGAAATGAGGCTGCTTTCCCAGAAGCCTCCTAGCAGGTTTCACCCTCCCATTGAATTGATCGGAATCAGGTCACATGCACATTCCTACACAAAGGCTTGGCTAGGGGAATAGGCTAGTCTGGTTGGCTTATAGACAGACCAGTTACCACCTGCGGCTGGGACTCACCGCAGCTTTCCTGAAGCACAGGCTGTGTGAAGGAAGTGGATCCCTAACCAAATCTCATTTCCATCTGCAAGGAAGAAGAGTGGCGGGTGACAGACTTGGACAGACAACCCAGAATGCTCGCCTCAATAACTCGCCATCTTGCTCCCTCGGGTTCAGGGCTACCCATACCCTCGAGAAGTGAAGTCACTCTAATATTATCTCTCAGTCAGCCCTACCCTGGGGCTCCCACATCTGATCCATTTGAACTGCGCCAGTTGGAGGCCCGTTCTGTTTTCTTTAAAGCTGGTTATAATCTACTGTGTATGCCTTTCCTAATAATCTTACGTGTTGGAAGGCCTTTCTTCCAACAAGCTCCAGGCACTTTTACAGACTGGATGACCTCTGCCCAGAGGATTATTATCTTCCATTTATGGAGGTGGTATGATGGTCACAAGACAGCCCCATAGGCCCAATCTGGAGTCAGAGCACATCTTCCCCTGGGTCCTCCAATAGGAGTGACAGGCTGGAAGAACTGAGACTCTGCCCGTGAGGAAGGCTCCGGGAGCAGAGGTGCGTCTGCTGACAAAGGCGTCCTTTGTGCTGCATGGAGTTTCTGGAAAAAGTTAGTTCCGTAGCAATCTTGGAGAAGCACTCGGTGCTGACATCCAGGCAGAGTGGATTAGAAAGGCTGAAATCAGTTGTCTATCTTGGCTCATTTTACAGTAGTTCATTCCCTTGCCTTTGGGCAAAATCATAGTGAGGCCATCGGGCTTCTCGCAAGACACATTTAGTTCTTCCTCTAGGCTGGCCATCATAGATAGCCACAAACAAGACACAATTCCTAATTCCCAAAACCTCACAGATTGTTGAGGAGAAAACCTGAAAAACAAGCGATTACAATCCAATGGGATAAATGTTTTGGTCCTCTTCTGCTGGGTACGGAACTTCCAGGCAGAGCTATCATTACATTTAAGCTGAGATTTAAGAGATGGGGGGGGGGGGGGGGGTATAAAATACTATCTTTTTCCAAGGAAGACTATGTCTTTTTTTTTTTTTAAGAATTATTTTATTTAACTTTATTTATTTATACTTTTTTTTTTTTCATTTTAATGTGACGAGAGAGAATGAGAGAGAGAGAGAGAGAGAGAGTGAGAAGAGAGAAAGCCACCAGGTTCAGGACTCGAACCATAGTCGCCCAAGTGGGAACCCAGAGCCTTTAACCACCATGACATCTGCCGGCCCCCCAAGGAAGACTATGTCTTAACTGGGGTTTCTCAAAGTTTGAGAAGCATTCGTTTTACTGAATGTTAATTTAAATCATTTGGAATAAAAAAGCAGAGGGTTGGGAAAATTTTGGAAATGGTAGAGAAGAAATCTGCAAGACTACAGGGTCTTTAATAAATGTACTAGTGATAAGCATGAGTAAATAAGAGAGGCGTGAGTACACATGTCTCCATCATATCTGACCACAAAGCCACCCTCCCCCGGCTATCTCTCTCAGTTAATTTTTATGCTGAGACCAGTATTGAACCAAGGTGAGTGTGAACGTTAGAGTTTAGAGGAACCATCATAGTTTTGCTCTAAGATGCACTGGGGTGGGGCAGCAGATGGTGTGGTGGTCAAAGTTCTGGACTCCCACATAGCTGATTGAGGTTCAAGTCCCAGACCAGGCAGCCTACTTTCTCTTTGTCTCTCTCTGGTCAAATTTAACAATAATACTACTACTAATGACAAGTACAATGAAATAATTCTAAAAATACGTACTAGGGCTAGATTTATATTCTGTGGTGGACACTTGTATCTCCTCCCTCTATCAAGCACAGGAACTATGTTCTTTCAATGAATGAATGTGTGGTCCTCTTTTCTGGCCAGCAGGATGAGAGGGTAGGTATGCTGGCGGCTTATGGGGAAGGTTTTCTGATTTGAGAAAGAAAAACAGGAAGAGGAAACTCATCTTCTTCCTCTGGGTCTTGATCTCTCTGAATGTGATGGCCAGAATTGTGGATCCAATTTGCTAACTGCCTGAGGACAGAGCCAAGACCTAGATGAAATGGTTTTATATTGGGTCATTGGGAAAGTCACAATGCATTTTTTTATTAAAAAGCATAGAAAAATACGTCATGACTTTCCCAATGACCTAATAGAATACAGACCGGAACGATCTAGGTCTTGACAAAGATGCTGAGCTTCTGATGAGCCACACCTGGGCCTGTCCTGTCAACACAACTTTGACTTCTGGCTTTGTATGTATTTCCATACCTTTTAGCTTGTTCAAGTCGGCCCTTTCTATTATTTGCACTTAGAAGCATTCCGGCTAAGGGGCTTCCTTAATCTTCTCATAAGGTTTCCACACTGGCTGATCCAGTTGCTTTCTTGATGAAGGCTCATAATTTGGATCTCGGGATGGAGGTGGAGTTGTTCTGGACCCAAGTGTCTGAGGCAGTAGGTAGTGGATTAGTGATACACGAAGCAGGACCAAGATCCATCTGCTTTAGGCAAATGGGGATGACTGTGAGCTGACCTTCTGGTGGGCTGGTTCGTGTATGTGGCTAAGGAGCTGGAGGTGGGCCTTCTGAGCACAGCAACCAGCCGTAGCTCAAGAGTCGGGTTGCAGGAAAAGCAGAAGGAGGTTGCTCTCTGGCCGCTCTGGAAAAAGTGTGAACTCTCATCTGAGGCTGGCACACTGTCAGCCCCCACACATCCTCCTACTGTTGCCTGGGAGATGTGTGCAGAAATTAGGCTGCATTGGTTCTTTCCCCCACTTTCCTTCTCTGTGTCTTTAGTAACATCTTCCCTTGATACCACGTTCCCGTGAATAATTCAAATGAATTTTTATCCATATTCAATGAAATGTCTATTTTGTTTTTTGGGGGTGGTAAAAATCTGTTGATGTGATTTATTGGCGATTGTGTCCATTGTTATTTATTTATTTATTTTTTAGGTTTTTGATAGAGAGTGCATGTGCTCACCAAAGAGAGAGAGACAGAGAGAGAGAGAGATGAGAAATCACCCCCCCCCCAGGAGGAATGGCTACTCTGCAATCCCTTCTCTTTCACTCTTCTCTCAGGATTTTGAGTAAACACACACACACACACACACACACACACACTACCCCAATGTGGTTTTCAAACCACTGGATCAGGGGCTTGAACCATGGTTGGCCACATGGAAGTCCAGTACTTTAACTGTCATGCTACCTACTTGCCCGCCATTGATTTTTTTTTTTTTTTTAATTAACCATCACTTATCTTAATCCACTTTGGAGAATTCAGCAATGTTAAGTATTTTTACATCCTCGTGAACAGATCTCCAACCCTTTTTCATCTTGTGTCATGGTTAATTGTAGATGTCAATTTGACTGGGGGTCCATGGGAAGTCCAGATTCAACATTATTTCTAGTAACATCTATGAGGGTGTTTTCAGATGAGAATAGAGTTTGAATCTGTGGAGGAGACTAATAAAGTGAATTTCTGTCACCAGTATGGGTTGGTGTCATCCAATCCACTGATGGCCTAAGTTAAAAAAAAAAAGAACAAAAAAACCAAAAAACAAAAAACCGGGAACCAGCAGTTAGCGTAATGACTATGTTGCTGGACTCCCACGTAGTCGACCGTGGTTCGTGTCCCGGACCCGGTGGCTTAAAACTCACGCCGGGCGCATGTGCGTGCATGCCCAAGATCCTGAGAGGAGAATGGAGGAGAAGGGATTGCGGTGTGACCATCCCCCCTGGGGGGTGATTTCTCGCTTTCTGTCTCTCTGTCTCTCTCTGTCCGTCTGGTGAGCGCACACGCCCTACAGCGAAAACCTCTCAAAAAACAAAAAAACAAAAAAATAAAAACCCAACAACAGTGGAGGAGTATTTGTCTCCTTCATGACATTTGTCTCCTTCCTTGCTTAGCTGAGACCTCAATCTTTTCTTGCCCTTGGAATGGGCTTTACACCATCAGGTCCCCTGGTTCTCAGGCCTTCACACTTAGATAAGAATGACACCACTGGCTCTCCTGGTCTCCAGCTTGCAGACAATAGATTATGGGACTTCTCAGCTTATGTGATTACATGAGCCAATCCTACGTAACAAATGTACGCACACATACATGCACACGCATATGTGTGTGTGTTTGTGTATACTTCAAAGGTGCATGGGAGAATAGGATTAAAGTATAAATATGTTGGTGCAAAACTATATATAGTTTTTTCTTAATACATTTTCCATGAACTCCAGGAAGACTCTCTCTGTCCATATTTATATATGCGTAAGTACACACACACATACGTTAATTCTGTTACTTTGGAGAACCCTGACTAATGTATCTCACAATATTAAGCACTATACCCACAAAACGATGGCTCTCCCATTCCTCCCTTCCCCCCACAAACACCTTTTCTACTTCCTGTTTCCATGAGTTGGCTACTTTAGATATCTTGCATAAGTGAAATTCAGCAGTATTGGTCTTTTATGCCTGGCTTATGTTACTTAGTATAATGTCCTAGTGTAGCATGTGGCAGGACTTCCTTCCTTAGTAAGGCTGAATAATATTCCATGGTATTTGGTATGTGTACATGCCACATTTTGTTTATCTGTTCATCAGTCTGTGGGCAGGAATTGTTTCTATCTCTTGGCTCTGCCTGGGCATTGCTTTTACTACTGATGTGACTGACATTTGGGTTTCTAACTCCATTGCCTGAGTTTCATTTGCAACATATTTCTCTGGTGCAGATCATGGAAAAGAACGCCCAAGAGATATCTCACTCTTGTAAGGATAATTTTGCTAATAATTTCTTTTAAAAAAATTGCTATAGCATTCACATGCTTGCCAGAGAGAGAGAGAGAGATAGAGATAAAGATAGAGATAGAGATAGAGAGAGAGAGAAGCTCTCTCTAGGGTCAATAAGCATGCTGCAATCCCTTTCCCTTATTCTCCTCTTGGGATTTTGTGCACATGCACACATGCATCTGGTGCATTTTTCAAGCTTTCAGATCCGAGATTCAGACAGTGCAGTGGGCCCTGTGGGATCCAGGCACCTAAACCACCATGCCACATGGCTGGCCCACTAATAAATTATTTCATGAAAAATTTTATCTTGGGAAAAAAAAAAAAAATCCCCTCAAGTAATTCACATGTGCTCTATGTTTAGCTGAACAACGACGAATAAAATAAAACATGAATATCTTTACTTCAATATAACTACTCCATCTTAATTTTATGCTGTAACAATAGTCTTGTATGAAATGTAAGCTCTTTTAAAACATCATGTTTTAACTCATTAAAGATAATATGAGCTTCACATTAAACGAGCTGAAAAACATTAGTAAAATCTACCATTAAATGAGGTCATATTTTGTGCAGGGTCCTCTGCTTGGCACTTGAAAGACATCCCTTTCAATCTGTATACTCTTTGAGGCAGCTATTTTTAGTATTTCAGGCCATCTCCTGCCCACACCAACATGGCATACCCCTCCACCACTGGATGAAAAATTGTTTCAAAATGAAATGGCCCCCTGCACCCCCAGAGAACAGAGTAGGTGGTGCCCACTTTGAAGGACTTATGCTATGTCCCAAAGTATCTCAGCTGCCAGCAACACTGCACAGATAAGGTGTCCTGTTAGAGGCGGAAAATCAGAGAATTCTTGCTTCACCATTGCCCTTTTATGCTTGGGATTACATCACAGTAGAAAAAAACTAACCTTTGTGTTTCCAGTAGAGTGTTGATAAACATTGGGTTCTCTTGGTACTTGAGTCAAATACTATACTCAAGGCCATGGGACAAGCCTCATTTTCTAGGGTTCCAAGAACTCACTTCCCTGTAGTCTACTCCCAGGAGTTGTTTCAGTTCCCTTTACCTTGGTTCTTCTGATATGGATTTTGAGCTAATGGCAAATCCATTTCCCTGTGGTCTATTTATTTTATTTTTTACTCTCTGTTTACAGAAACGGAGCCTCAGAGAAGTTGAGTATTTTGTCTAAAGCCCAACATCTAGGAAAAAGGAGTCAGAAATAGAATTGACATAACTTGTCAACTTGGACTTCACGAAGTACCTTACTATTATTTTTTTTCTCTTTTAAACTTCTCATTGAAATATAACAAATGTACAGAAAAGTGCACATATTCTCAGTCTCCAGCTCGTAGACAACAGCTTATGGGACTCCAGCTTGTGCATACAGCTCAGTGAATTTTCACTGTCTGAACATACTTTTATACATAGCACTCATATCGAGAAACATTATTACCACCTTGGGAAGCCATCAGACCATTTTAGTCACTGCTGCCTTCTAAGGGGAGCCTCTATGCTGACTTTCATAAATCAGTTTTTTAAAATTATTTTTGAGTCAATTTTCACATCTAAAGTAAGGATAAAAACAACTACAGGTACTGTTGTAAAGATTAGAAATTATATATATATATGTGTGTGTGTGTGTGTGTGTGTGTGTGTATAGGTATGTGTATATATATAATTGAAGCATCAAGTATAATGCCTGGCTCTGGGTGGGTGGTCTGTAGCTGGTGGCCTTACTCCAAAACTTTGGAGCTTTGGGAAAATACCATTCCCATAAAAATGCAGAAACATAGAAAAGAAAAAGAAAAAGAAAAAGAAAAAGAAAAAGAAAAAGGAAAAAGAAAAAGGGAAGGGAAGAAGAGAAAGAAAAGAAAAGGAAAGGGAAGAGAAGAAAAGGAAAGAAAAACCATTAAATCCTTTATAGCTGTATCCTCCCAGAACATCACACATTTGGTGATTTTCCCCATTCTCCCATTTCTTTCTTCTTTCTCTCTATGAAGTGTTTCTATGATGGTTCTAATCACATTGTATATATGATTTATTTATTACTTCCTTTTAACTTTTGATCTTATGGTAAGATGAACTTCAATGTTTGTTTGTTTTTGAGAGATTTTTGCTATAGGACACATGCGCTTGCCAGATAGACAGAGAGACAGCAAGAAATCACCCCCCAGGGGGGATGGTCATGCCACAATCCCTTCTCCATTCTCCTCCCAGGATCTTGAGCGTGTGCACACATGAGCCCTGCCTGAGTTTTAAGCCACCAGGGTCAAAACTCGAACCAGGGTCAACTACATGGGAGTCCAGGGACATAATCATTACGCCCTCTGCTGGTTCCACTACCATTAGATTTTATGTGAACCCACAGCCCTGGTGATTAGAAGCAAGACCTATGGCAATAGCTTCTTTGAAAGCAAGAGCTTCCCCTGGTTGGTAAGCAGGAGCTTGCTAAATACTTCTTTATTCACTGGTGATTTTGAACTGCTTTTCAGAGTTGGGGCTACTCCTTGGCACACTGATATCTTGACCTTCATAACTTTGAATGCTCAGAGTTTGAAGGCAGACACCACTTCCTCCTCTGAGATAGCTTCCGATTTTCCCCCTCCCTTTTGCTTCTACCTCAGGCTGATCAGCAGTGGCCCAGGTCATCAGGCCCAGCCACTTCCTCATCTGCTGCCTATACAGGCTGATCATGGGCGTAGCGCTTCCAAGTCTGCACTTAGCACCACGTTGGAACCCTTCACCCCTCTACTCCCATGATCTCCGCTGGATTCTTCTTCAGCAACCAGATTCCTGAGCTTCGCGGAAGCAAGTCTACAGTTTTGTGAACTGCAGGGCTGTTAATAGAGTCACACTAAGTTTAACTGGGTTCTTACTGTTGGGTAATGCCTTGGTCTAGTTTTTGCTCAGTCATGGTCCCAAAGCTTCTCCGTTCTCCTCAGTCTCCAACACTATCTAGCGCAGGCCAACAAGAGGATTCCTCCATCATAGGGAAATGGAAGGCACATGGGACATTTCCTCAATGTTGCTTTTTTCTATCTCAAATTTTCCTTGTATCTTTAGCCTCTCTTTTCTTTAGCCTCTGAAAAGCATCCTGACTTCTAAAGGTCCACTCACCTCTTCTCTTTCTCTTTCAAGCTGTCCACTAACTGCTCATCTGTTAAGTTTAGGTTTAATACATGTATCTTGACAGTTTCTCCAAACACGTACAAGGTTCCTTTATCATAAAAATAAAACACAAAAGTACTAATAAGAAAAATCCATTACTTTAACTCTACTTCCTTCTCAAGAGATCACTCTCTTCCTATCATCAAAATTACTCAATAATTAGGCTTTCCCCATTCGTTTCTTACTGCAGACGTTTGCCTTTGAACTTTAATGCAATTGCTTTCTTAAAAGGCATTAGGAACCTTATTCTTGCAGTTTTATTTCATAGCTTCTCTCTTTCTTTATTCAATTCAACAGATATGACGGAGCCCCTTGCTCTTCACTGGGCACCATGCCCATCCCTAGAGACACAGTCCTTGCCCAGTAGGAGTGTGCCATCTCTGAGGCAGGTGGCCTGTGGCTTAGCTCTTCTCCATTCTTCCTGACACCATGACTCTACATTCTCTTTCTTTCCTTATATGCTTTGATAAGCCCTTTTCTGTATTCTTTACTGGTACCCTTTACTGATTTTTTTTTTTTTTTTTTAATTTTAAAAGAGGTTTTTGCTATAGGGTGTATGTGCTCCCTAGAGAAACAGAGAATCAGAAAGTGAGAAATCACCCCTCAGCGGGGATGGCTATGCTGCAATCCCTTCTCCTCCATTCTCTTCTTGGGATTTTGGGCACGCACGCACACGTACCTGGCATTAGTTTAAGCCACCAGGTCTGGGACTTGAATTACAGTCGACTACTGGGAGTCCAGCCATGTAACCATTATACCAATCTGCTGGGCCCACCCCTTACTGATATTCTTTAACCTGGCCTGGAGATGGAAGCCATCATCAAAGTTTAGCTCTCATGCCCCCTCTCCCCTTTTTTTCTACATACACTCCCTTTTTCAGCATTTGACTTCAGCCGTCAACTCTATTTTATTAGTTCTTATTCCTGTTCTGCCAATGCGGTCTCTCATGTTCGATTACAATTATTACGGCTGGCTAGATATCCCAAGTTACATGTACCTCCCACACAGAATGTGAAAACTGAGCTCATCTTTTCCTCACCTCTCAGGCATTTCCCCTCAGCCTATGGACCTCCTCTGGGAGCTTCCTCCACCCTATGGTGGGCGTGAACTCCGTTATCCTTCACGCTTGGCCCTAGCGAGTTGGCTCCAGTGTCCTGAGGGTGGAATGATGGTAGGTTGAACTGAATCTGCTGTGGCTGAACTGAAAAGTGATAGAAACTTGCAGGTGAACCTGCCACACTAGATGGTTGTCTTCAGGCATGCGTGTGGAGAAGCAGAGAAGGCTGGTTTGTGGAAATAGACATCAACGGAGGAGAAGCAGGCATGTGAGACTCTGAAGACTTGGGATGACTCAGCATTGTCAAGGAGCTACACGGCCTCTGATGTCTTGCCAAGTCCTGATTCCTGTCCTTTGTGAAGTTCAGCTATACTTTTCAGTCCCCAAATTTGGGGAGATAATCCTACACTCTTATAATAAATTCTCCCTTTCTACTTTAGTCAATTAAAATGAACTTTAAATGAAAGAGTCTTGATTATAATACCCTGAAACTCAGACCTTTTTCACAGCATTCAAATTTCCTTTGAAGTAAGAACACTGTTTTTGGTCATTATCTAGGCTGAAGACCGCCATATTATCTTTGGCATGTTCCCACCCTCATTCCAACTCACCCTCATAGCCTATGACCTAACATGTCCGATGGAGTTGGCCTTCCATATTGCTCTTGAAATGAAAGTGGTCTTGAATCAGTTTCTTTTTTATTTTCCTCCTCTTACCTCTAGGACATTGCTTCCTAATAAGATGATTAAGGGTCTTTTCCCAGTTATTCCTGCTTCTGATCATTGTCTTCTCCAAGCCAGCAAAGCTTTTCATTTGTTCCTGTTTTTGTTTGTTCTAATGTTTTGCTATAGGGTGTGTGTGCTCACCAGAGAGAGAGAGACAGAGAGGGAGAGGGAGAGAGAGAGAGAGAGAGAGAGAGAGAGAGGGAGAGAGAGAGAGAGAGAGAGAGATAGTGAGAAGTCATCCCTCCCCCCGCCCCAGGAGGATGGCCATGCAACAATTCTTTCTCCTCCATTCTCCTCTTAGGATTTTTGGCATGCACACATACACGCCTGGTGGGATCTCAAGCTGCCAGGTCTAGGACTCACATGGTGCAGTCAGGCCTACGGGACCTAGCCGCCTTAACCTTTTGTTTTTTGGATAGGTTTTTGCTACAGGGCACGTGCACTCTCCAGAAAGAGAGAGAGACAGAGAAACAGAAAGCGAAAAATCATCCCCCAGGGAGGATAGCCATGCCGCGATCCCTTCTTCCCCATTCTCCTCTCGGGATCTTGGGCACATAAGCACATGCACCCAGTGTGAGTTTAAGCCATCAGGTCTGGGACTCAAACTGTAGTCAACTACATAGGAGTCCAGCCACATAACCATTACACCAACTGCTGGTCCCTCCAGCTGCCTTAACCTTTATGCTACCTACCGCCCCTCAATACTTAATCTTTACACGCTCAATTACTATTGTATTTCTCGCCTGAAACTTCAGGCCTTCTACAGTGAGGTACCTAAGTACCTACCTTCCCACTCTTCCCTTAGGCTCTCTGCTCTTGGAGGTCAGCCTACACAGACCTCATCACTAGGGCTCCTCTGTGCTTTGGTTTCTGGTTGAGTTCAGCATTCAGCCATTTGGAAGCTCTGGCAGGAGATCAGAGAGAAGGAGGAGATGAAGTCAGAGTATTTATCCCTCTAATTCCCTTCCTTCAAGGTTACTTAGGGGTGGCTGTGTCTGTTGACAGAAGATCATTCCTTATCTTAAGGTTGCTTCTATATGACTTTCTGTCCTTCCAGATTCCGAGAATCTCTGCTTTCCCTCATCTTTCAGGCCGTGGTCCATTGAGGCTCTGTCGTTGCATCAGGGTCCCCACACTCTCCTTTGTATTTCTCCCACTTCCTGCCCATAGCACTGCAAATGGTCCTTTTACACTAAACACCCTTTCACTTTGTCCTAAATTGAGCTTGCTGTTCTTTCCCATTAGGGCCTTGAGTGATACAGGGCATCATGAGAATTATAGCCCCTCACACTCCTGTTTTGAGTGAAATGTTTAAATCCATGCTTTATGTTAAAACAGTGCCTGGCATATAGTGATTTCTTAGTAAATGTTAAATTGTTATTTGTGCTATCTCCCACTACTTCTTATTTTGTCTTCTCCAGAGATTACCTGGACAGCAAGCTTTCTTTCTTCCTTCCTTTTTAATTTTTTTTGAAGTATTATTTAATTTTATTTATTCTTAGTATTTTAAATATTTCATTATAGGGCTCTCTGAGAAAGTGAGAAAGCAAGCCAACAGGTCTGGGACTCAAACCACAGTTGGCCATGTGGGAATCCAGCACCTTAACCATCACGCCATCTGCTGGCCCCAGCATGCTCTTTCTTAATCCTCCCTGTACTTCCTCACTGCCATGCCACAGAGATGCTATTTTGGCTGCCAGGAGACTATTCCACTTTCTTCTTATCCCTCACACTTCATTTAAATATTAATATCTTCCTTACTGACAAGCTTCTTCCCCAACCACTTAACTCTGTGGCTTCTTCTAAGTCCCCATAGCTCTCTACAGTCTATGTCTTAAGAGATTTATATGTCTTTATGGAGAATTCCTTCCTTTTCATTTTGTCTTTCTTTTCCATACATTGCCCTTAATTAGTCAAAGAAAATTTACAACTAGACCTTTACAATTTATTCTTCCCATTGCAGCCAAGAAGGATCATTAAAAACAAAACTGAGAGGGCTGGCAGGTGGCATGGTGGTTGAAGGTGCTCCCACATGGCTGACTGCAGTTTGAGTTCTGGACCTTGCAGCTTATTTTTTTCACTTTCCCTCTCTCTCTTCCTCTTTCTCACTCTGTCCGTCTGTGGTCAAATTAAAATAAGTAAATAAATAAATAAAGTTAAATAAAATAATTATTTAAAAAAAATAAACAAACAAAATTGAGATCCTGTTGTTCTCCTGATAAAATCCTCCGATGACTTCCTGGTGCACTCCTAACAAAATCCACCCCTCCTACTGCTGTTTACAAAGTCAGACAATCTGCCCCTACCTGCCCCAGCAACTCATCCAGATTCCTGGAACACACCGGGCTTGTTCTGGCATCAGGCCCTTTGCCTCGTTGTCCCCACTGCCCGGAGTGAAATTCCTTCAGAGCCCCTGCAGGAGTGGCTCCTTCCTGTCATTCAGACCACAGCTTCTAGGTCACCTCTTCAGAGTCTTTGTGACTTCTCTATCTGTTCTAGGGTGAGCGTTAAGTCAGTCCCCACTTCATCACACTATTTACAGTCTCTATGGAGCATTACATTTTTCAAATCTGCTTTATTGAGATATACTTTGTATATCATAAGATTCATTCATTTAAAGCATACAATTCTATGGCTTTTAATATATCTCCAGAGCTGTACAATCATCGCAGTGATCTAATTTTAGAACATTTTCATCACCCGAAAAGACCTCTTGCACCAATTAGCTTCCTTCCCTGACTGCTCCGCGCTCCTGCCCCTGGAAAAGCACGAATCCACCTTTTGCTTCTATCAGTTTGTTCTGGAGCTTTCATACACACAGAGTCATATAATGTGGTCTTCCGTGACGGGCCTCTTTCCCTTGGCGTGTTTCTCGGTTCATCCGTGCAGTAACATGACTCTGTACCTCGTTCCCTAGTCTTCCCAAACACCATCCCATTGCATGGATATACCGCTTCTTTGTGCCTTTTTCTTTGTGGATAGTCACTGGGTTCTTTTTATTGTTTTCCTGTTTGCCATTATGAAAGAAGAGGAGGGGCCTGTCCCTTTCTGTCTTGTTCGCTGCTATAAAACCACAAGCATTTGCATGATGTTGTGCCCATGTCCCCAAGTGACATCCCTGGAGTTGGGACACTACCACAGGGTGTGTCCTGGACTTCCATCCGCAGTGCCTGGGACAGCACCTGGCACAGAATGGGTCTCTGACAGCATACTCTGCTGATGGCTATGTGGTGGAAGACCATGGGCAGCCCTGGCTGGGTGGGCTGCATGTCTGTGTGCCCCGAGCTTTCTCTCTCCTGTTGGTGACAGATGGTCTCCCTCCTGCCCTGCACCCACTATCTCCAGGAGACCTGCAGGCCTGAGTTGTCAGTGCCTGTGCTCTCCACTACAAAGAGAAAGGGGCTGCTCTCTGTGGGTCCCAGTCTTTGCACCCGGAGAAGCAGAGAGGAGTAGACACCAGAGGCTGTCGAGGAGCTCCAGACCCCAGCGCCGGCGCCCAAGGACTCAGATCCCATCATCTTTCCTTTGACTCTGGGCTTCTTCAGGATCCTCCCAGGTAAACGAGTCAATAAAGTCCTTTGTTGCTGTGGCCAGCTTGGCTTGGCTTCCTGTTACTTGCCATGGAGAGAGTTCTGATGAATACAAATGGGCCCCGACTCACCTAACTGGTCTGGTCACAGCAACGAGTAAGATTTGTTGCGAGTATCTTTGATGGGAAAGCATTTCCCCATTTACTGTTTCATTCGCTGCTCTTAACAGAGGAAAGTCCTTACAAACCTCCCTTAAACATGAGGATAGCAAAGACCAGAGACATTGAGTGACATACTGTCACACGGCTTAAAATGGAAGAGCCAGGCTTCCAAACGAGGGTCTGGGGCTGCCATCCCATGTTCTTTGCTTAACGGGGCACGACGACTACACGGGCTTTGGGAGGAAACGGTGCCATTTGCTCCCGGATGCTTTGGTCGTACATCAGACAGAGCACAGTGCCCTAAGTTTTCGGTGAATAAACGACTGCATTAAGGCACCAGGTTAGGCTTATGCGGCCAACACAGGAAGAAACCACAGATACCCTGCATCCAGTGCCAGGGGCCTTGGTTATCAGAGAATCTGAAGCAGGGTCGGAGGAAACCTACTGGAATGAGTTACAAAGTGAAAACTCAGACACTGAGCACTGGGGTGGGGGTGGTGTCCACTTTTTCCATTCCTTTCTTGCTCTTCTTCTTGCTCTCTGCTAAATGCCTTGTCATTAGAGGTTGGTCCAAACTCAGGAAAACAGCAGAACTCTTGTCGAGGACATTTTCTGGCTTCTGACTGATACCTGAGGTAGGATTCCTAGAGGTGTGTACCAACGTTGGAACGCAGGAGAAACCAAGAAGAGAGATCTGGACACTAGAGTTTTTGTCCTCACTCTTGTCCCCTTCCAAGTCACTCATCCTGTCGCAAGTTCCTGGCCTGCACTTTCTTTAATATTTCTCTAACCCTGTACCATAGATAGGCTAATTTGTTCAACATATCTCATACTGGCCATGGTCTCCCCTCTGCCTGCTTTTTTTTTTTTTTTCTGCCTGGCAAACTCTTCTTCATCCTCCAAAGCCCAACTGAAATGTTACCTCATCGGAAATTGTTCCCTAGGGATGCTCCCTTGTCTGAGCTTCTATATTGCCTTTTCCTTTTTTTTTTTTTTTTTAATTGCCACATGATGTGTGTGTCCACCAGAGAGAAACAGAGAGACAGAGAGAGAGAGAGAAGGAGAGAGAGAAAAGCACCCCCCCAATGGGACATAGTCACACTGCAATCCATTCCTCCATTTGTTTATCCTGTTGGGATTTTAGGCAGGGAGAAATACGTCACCAGTGTGTTTTTCAAGCCACTGGCACAGGATTCTAACTGCATGGTCAGCCGTGTGCAATCTGGCTTTCTTAACCATAAGGCTATGACAGGGCTGGCCCCCATAACACTTTAAAAATATTCACACTGTGCTAGAGCTGCTGCTGTGTCTTCTCACCAGACTACAGTTCTTGGAAACCTGGCTTGGTCCTGGGAAGCCTTGTCTCCTCGGCTGGGATCCAGCAGCTGCACAATAATAAGTGCTCAATAAATGCTGAAGTGTCATGAATGAAACTATCTTCTCCTAGGAGACTGAAAGACTGAAAGGCCTGAGACTGGAAGAAGTGCTGAGTCCATTTGAGAAAAATGGGTTGACATTCTCTCCCTACGTGATGACTGATGACTTGAATGAAGTCATTAGCTGCACACTCAGGCAAATGAAAGCCACCCTTTGAGTGGGAGAGCTGAGGGAATCTCTGGGTAGGAGATGTTCCTTCTAGATGGTGTTTCACATTCCCGTTTTGGTTGCTCCCTTGGTTGATAAGGGGCATTATTTTTATTTTCATTTTATAGCAAATGATACAGGGCAGAGACATACCTAAGATGACTGCATTCACTTAAAGAGCTTTTGTAACAAAGTACCACAAATGGGGTGGAAAAATGTACTGCCTCACATTGGGTCTCTGGAAAAGTCATGATGCATTTTTGCATAGAAAAACATAGAAAAAATACGCCACGACTTTTCATGACAACCCAGTAGTTTGGGAAGCTAAAAGTCTATGATCAAGAGGTCATCAGCGTTGGTTCCCTCTGAGGGCTGCAAGGAAGAGCCTACTCCATGCCTTTCTCTTAGCTGTTGGTAGCGTGCTGTCAACCTCAGTCGCTCCTTGGACTGTAGCAGCAGCACTCGTGTCTGCCTTTGTATTCAGATAGAGTTTGCCGTGTGTTTATCTGTCACCAGCGCCCCCCCCCCCCCCCCCCCCCAAGGACTTTAGTCATATTGGATTAGGGCCTACCCTAAGGACTTCATGTTAACTTGATTACCTCTGTAAAGACCCTTTCTCCAAATAAGGACACCATCTTTGGTTCTGCTGGTGAGAATGTCAACATACAAACGTTGGGGGGATATAATTTAGTCCGTAAACCTGACTTTGTGAACTGATAACCAAACTGAGTTCAGACTCCAGAGTCCTAAAGCCAGCTTGGCAGAAATAACAGAAGTAGAGTGATTTTCAGTAGGTTCTTTCCTCTGCCTTTCCTCTTTCCTCATCCCCTATTTCTAGAAAGGCTTATTTGTGCTCCTGGAGAATCTCAGAGGGAGGTACTAAGAATGCTCTAGAAGACATAGCCTAATACTCATAATCTGCCCTTCTCCAGGCCCTTACAGAGCAAATTAACCTAAAATGGGGGCAAGAGAGGCAGAGAGGAAGAAATAAAGAGAAATACAGGCAGAACAACAGAAAGTAATCCTACTTTTGAATAGAGATAGATTTTCCACAAAGTAATGAAGCTTAATCTTTCAGGGCTTTTTATTGATTTATTTTTTCTCTGTGCTTAATTCTGCATTCTTTTTAAAAATTATTTAACTTTATTTATTTATTTATTTTTTAAGAATTATTTTTATTAAACTTTATTTATTCATTCATTTATTTTTAATTTTGACCAGACAGAGTGAGAGAGAGGGAGAGGGAGAGTGAGAAAGCAAGCCACCAGGTCCAGGACTCGAACCGTGGTTAGCCACGTGGGAGTACAGTATCCTAAACCACCTGTTGGTCCCTATTTACTTATTTTTTAAAATTTGACCAGAGAGGAACAGAGCAAGAGAGTGAGGAAATGAGACAGCAAGCCCCAGGTCCATGACTTGAACCATAGTCAGCCATGTGAGAATCCAGTGCCCTTAACCACCATGCCACCTGCCAGCCCCTGCATTCTTTTTTTAAAAAATATTTTTTCTTTATTTATGATAGAGGGTATGTATACACATGAGCATGTATGTCTATGTATGTATGTGTGATAAAGAGAGAGAGAGAGACACTCTCCCCAGGTTCTGATCATGCTGGGATCCCCTTCTTCTAGTCCTCCAACTTGTCAGATCTTGGGAACTTCTGTGTGTGCCTGATAAGTTTCAGGATGACCAGCTGGGGATTCAAACCCTCATTGCCACATGGGATCTGGCTTCCCTAGAGAGGTGCATACCACTGTGCCATGGAGTCAGCCCTGTTTGCATTCTTTTTAAGAAGACAAGCCCTCCCTCCAGTGATATAAAACATAGGCTTCCCAAAACCTGGATCTGCCCTATTTCTAGGGAAAGCATCTGGACTGTCCTTGTGGCTCAAATGGAATGTAAGAGTTGCCGCTCTTTCATATACCTAGGCAGGCAAGACTCACCTGGGTTGGCTCTCCCAGTCTTACCTAAGGAAAATGCCCCTGCTGGATAGCCCCACTCTCTTCATCAGTTCTTCCTCTTGTCCTATCTGCCTCCACTGCCATGAAACAGGCCTCACTCCCTTTCCCCATGAGGCATAACTTCAGCTTTAGCAGAGTCTGCTGGTCCCTGGGTGGTTACTTCTGAAATGAGCCTGGAGCTAGAGCCCAGGATGGTTGCCCACCAGAGCGAGGAGTTGCCAAGGGAAGTTTTGAGGAGCTACTTTGCCTACCAGTTGCCTGAGAGATGAGCTTCCACAGTGGGTGTCATACAGGGTGACAAGTCCATTGGACAGCTGGCCCCCTCCCTGCCTACAGCTCTCCCACAGGCAGCCCAGATACTGGAACTCCTAGGGGGAAAGTGCCCTTTAGGGAAATGCTACTCAGCACACTTCCTTTTCTTTGGGCTTTATCCTGCTCTTTTTCTGGGTTGTCTCTTCCCTAATGTGACTGCAGAGCTAGATGCCTGCAGAACTGCTCTTGGCCAGGGAGGACCCTTCATTTGCAGGTAATTAACTTGGCAGAGATGGTGGTATTTAACAGCTAAGGTTGATTGATCAAAATGTCAACTATCTCATTTCTCAAAAATGTTTTATGTGTGTTGTATTTTTCCCCTAAGCACACAGTGTCTATTCAAATTTCCCTTTCTCTTAGATGAGGTTTACTTGTACCACCTGGGTAGTGTAACTGATGTCTTCCATAATCTTTCTCACAACTTACATCTCAGAATTCCAAGAGGACTGGGAAAATGGGGCCATCAGAATCAGTGTATTCATTAGTCTCCTGCATAGGAGATTAAGAGGGTTAGTAAGGATGTTGAGATGGCAGAGAGCTGACCCTACCCTGTCCTTTGAGAACTAATTGAGGGTTGGTCCCATGGGCTAGTGGTTAAGGAAACCAGATCCCACATAGCCACCTGTGATTCAAATTTTGGCTCTGAAGGTTTAAACAACACGCTAGGTGCATATGCATGTGTGCCCACAAATTCCAACAGGATGGAAAAGTGGAGAAGGGGTTTTATTGTAACCTCATGTTCTTGGGGGGGGGGGTGCATTCTCCCTCTTACTCAATCTCTTTCTTTCTGTTCTCTGCCTTTGGTGAGTGCACGTGCCCTCTGGCAATTAAAACAGAAACTAAGCGAAAGGGCTTTAAAATATTAGTGTTTCTTCAGAGTTCTAAACAGTCCAGTCAGGTGGATATTCACTGATTACTTGGTGGCTGGATATTATAATGACTGGAAAAAAAACCCACTTCAAATCAGCTGTGTGTTTGTGAAGCCCAATCAACTGTGGGCATGGCCTAGGAAATAATTATTCCAGTTTTACTGATAAAAGCTTTGAAGTATAAAGAGCAAGTGGCTTGCCCAACATATTATTGACTCTTACAGACAAGTCACAATAAATGAAATCCTTTGTTGGGTATTTCTAATCTCAGGCTAAAAAAAAGGTCATGTTATAAAGACTGACAATAAAGGATGTAGAATTGTGACAAGTATGATGATGGTATGGCCAAGACTCATGGAGACCAAAACGTTCAGGTCATTCAGAATCACAGAAGTCCTTGTGGACTTGCTTAAACTCTTGGTCTCACAACGGCATAAACTCAGGCTCTTCAGTCCTTCCCATTCATGTTACTCACTACTCTCCTGCCTGACTATTTCTTTCCACCATCTAATTGAAACTCACTATTGCTTTTCTTCTACCAAATTTCCTGTTTGAAAAATACTTTGTAACCAGATTTGACTGCAAATCAGACAAGCCTCTGGAATAGTTATACTTGGGACCCCGGTTTCTTCAGGTATGGCTTGGATGGGGTGAGGACATGTGATAGAATAGATGATGTCACTTACGTCACAGCTGGAGGCTACTCTTCTCAGCCAAAGGCAATGAGTTCCTCAGAAAGGGACAGTGGGAAGGGTAGTCATTCTCACTGACTGTCCGCTTCAAATAATACACTGACCTAGCCAAAATTATTTCCCCAGGCAAGTGATTATTTATGACACTCATACAGCAAAAAAGCTGATTTAATCTATCTGCTGGGTTCTTTTAAGAGAAGGGCATCTGGCCCAGCAGTGGGGGCACAACAGGAGTGCAATGCTCTGCAATACCAGATGCCACATGGAAGATAAGGGTTCAGTTCCTGGGCCAACTCCAGATGCACGTTTTCCTGTGATCCTGGCTGGCTTGGACAGGCCAGGAGAAAAGATCATGGTGTGAGACCCTATGAGGATACTTTCTTCCTTCTCTCTCAAAAGAAATAGATAAACTACATGGAGAGGGAGGGAGGTAAGGAGAGGAAAAGCAGAAAGGGAGAGAAAGAGAAGGCAAATGAAGATAGTTGGTGGTGGTTTGTGCCAATTTGTGGCATCTATTTATAAAGCTATAAGAGACCTCAGACTCCAGAGAAAGAAAGAAGAAAGAGGAGAAAATGGTTATCAATTAGAGGGCTGATATCTGCGGTGTTTCAGCAGTAACATTAGTTAATTAATGACTAGATGTAGGTCCCCGGGACATGCAATTATTCACCATGAGGCCTCAAGCAAGACAGTTCATGGCTCAGAGCCTGGTTTGCTTCCATAAAACAGGAGATGATAATAGCATATGCCACCTACCTACCTCTCCTGGGGTGTCTGAGGACAAGTTAACATTTGCACTGTGCTTTGAAACTCTGGGATGAAAGGTGTGAACAAACTACAAAGACATATTGTACTTGGTGATTTGCAATTGCTCAGGAGCCTCTTTGGACTCTTGTCTGAGGCCAGGCCTGGCAGATATAGTGGGAGCAGGGCAGGCAGGTGCAGGAGAGGAGACAGGAGCACCCCATGTCATGTCCCAGAAGCAAGATTCTGGGGGCTGTCATCTTGGGGAAAACCCAGTACAGAAGAGAAGGTGCCTGAACCGGGAGATTTTCTCTTGTCTGGTAAAGGGTGCAGGAGCGGTGACTTGTTTCTGATTTGCAAAAAAAAAAAGCTCTCCAAGCAGTAAAATTGGACCTACTGCAGCTCCTCCCCTTGGCAGTCAAAGGGATCCAGCTCTGCTTAGTTTTTTTGCTCCTCCTCCTCTTAGTTCCTCCTTCTAATCTCCACTCCCATTGGCAATGACTGTAGACAGTGGCAGGGGAGATAGTCTGTGAGAGTCCAGAAAGAAGTTTCACAGAACTGGGACCAGTAGTTGGTGTAATGGCTATGTTGCTGGACTCCCATGTAGTCAACTGCTTTGGGAGTCCTAGACCTGGTGGCTTAACTCACGCCGGGGGTATGTGCATGTGTGCCCAAGATACCGAGAGGAGAATGGAAAAGAAAGGATTGTGGCATGGCCATCTCCCCTGGGGGATGATTTCTCACTTTCTGTCTGTCTCTCTCCCCTGTCTTTCTGGTGAGCGCACACGTGCTATACTAAAAACCTCTACCCACAGAACAAGTTTCACAGAACCTCAGCTACCCATAATTAGCAGTGCCTTCTGCCCCACCTGGTGGGTCAGCCTCCTTTCTTCTTAATTTCCTTCTTTTAGGTGGTCTCTACTGACCATTTAAACTTGTTTTATCTACCATGAAATGGGGTTGTGTAGGGTGGGGCTGGTAGCAGGGGCCCATTGTGTAGCTGTCCTGGGCCCTATAACTTGCCTGGCTGTGTCCCTGGGAGCTGAATATTCCCAAGCTTCTGGCAAAACCCAGTGTTCTTTCTTTTACTCCTTCTGCCCCTGTGACCTTCATTTATTCATCTCCTTATCCTGCCAGCAAAACCTTGAGTACTCAGAATGCCTGGTGAATTAGGTGATTACAAGAGACATTTAGAGTGTAGGTTTTAATCGAGGTTCCCCCCTCCCTTTGCCCTAGGATGCTTGAGAAGTGCATTTGACCTCTGAGTTTGAGTTTTCTCACCTGTTAAAATGAGGTAATAATGTGTGTATTCTACCTAGACACAGGAGCTTTTTGAGAATCAGATGGTTTAAAGTATGTGAAAGCACTCTGTTAACTGCGAACCCCTATGTGAATGTAAGTGGTTATATTGAAGATGGTCATTAGTTCCTGGACTGGTGCGAGATACATTGTACACAGGCAATAAACTGAACAGGATTCAAATTAGCTAATTAAATTGGAGTTTAAAATGCTTTGAACGAAGCCATTTAGAAACAGCAGGGTCCAAATGCAGACATCTGAACCTCCACGCATATGCAGAGGCACGCGTGAAGGGCACCTCAGCTCTCGGGCTCTGTAAGCATTTACAACAGCAAGCGCATGAGCTTGACTTCTGTGTTGTTTTCTTTAATCCTCTGGTGATGTGTTTTTAGCTATGAAGACCTTCCATGTGGGATCTGCACCTATGGGCATGTGATTAAGACTGTATCCCTCTTTTTTTTTTTTTTTTTTTTTTTTTTTTAAGGTTCTTGCCATAGGGTGCATGCACTCATTGGAGAGTAACCTACGGAGACAGTGAAAGGGAAAGTGGGAAATCACCCCTCAAGGGCATGGCCCCACTGCAATCCCTTGTCCTCCATTCTCCTCTCGGGATTTTGGGTATACACGCATGTGGGTCTGGTGTGATTTTCAAGCCTCCAAGTCTGGGACTTGAGCCATGCAATGGCCAGGTGGGATCTTGTCTCTTAAATCCTGTGCCACCTGCTGGCCCTGGGTTCCCTTTCTTCTAAGGATACACATCATATCAAATTTAGGGTCCCTTAATGACCTCATTGTGACTTAATGAGCTTTTTAAAGACCTTGTTTCCAAATATAATAATCATTGTCTGAGATAACCGGGTGTTAGACTTCAACATTTAAATTTTGATGACACACAATTCAGACCATAGTATGGTCAGAGGCAAGAAGGATCAAAGAAAACTTGATATTTGACTTGAGAACGTTTATACATGTTCATACAACCCCAGAAACAATCTGGAAAGAAGGACATTAAACCTTTATCAGGTCTGATCTAGGAAGTCCCCTGCAGCCATGGTAGGGATGGAGGCTTTGCTTTATAGTTTATATTTTACTTCTACAACTTATATATTTTAAACAAAAATAGAATTTTATATGCTTTATATTCTATATTTATATTTTATTTACTATATTTCATATGCTTTATACAAAAATATAATTTTTAAATAATTATTTAGATTCATTTATTTATTTATTATTTGACCAGAGAGGGACAGAGCAAGAGAAAGAGAGAGGGAAAGTGAGAGAGCAAGCTGCCAGGTCTGGGACTCAAACTATGGTCAGCCACGTGGGAGTCCAGTGCCCACGTCACCTGCCAGCCCCGAAAATATAATTTTTGTTACACCGTATTTTACATTTAAAAAAGGCTATACTATTATGGATGCTCATTTTTATGTCATTCTAACTTTGTAATAAAATGTAAAAAATGCTTTTAAGGAAAACATCTGTGGAAAATGTAATTAGGCATTCGACAAAAGACAGAATTAGAGGGCTGGCAGGTGGAGTGTAGTTAAAGGTGCTGGATTCCCAAATGGCTGACCACAGTTTGAGTCTCAGACCTAGGGGCTTGCTTTCTTGTTTTCCCTTTCTTTTTCTCTGGTCAAATTAAAAAAAAATGATAACAAATGGAATAAAATAAATAATTCTTTTTAAAAAAAGACAAAAAAGACAATTAGATTAATGGGGAATGTTGGGATCTATTGAAAAGCCGAGGGGAAAAATAAACTTGGTGGGCTAAATATAAGAAAGTCTGCTATTTGAGTGGGAAAGGAAGGGATGGTGAAGTGAGGATGATTTTAGTATGGAAATCATCCACCATTTCATTTGGAGTGAAAGATTCCACAAACAAGATACAGAACACCGTGGCTCCATAAATAGTATTAATGACATCTTTTGGAAGTAAAGCTGTGCTGAGTCCAAAGCTGTCTGGATGTGAGACCAGATCTTTAGCAGCCAGTAGGAGTTTGCCTGTATCAGAGACGAGGTGTTCCTGAGAGAGCCTGCAGGAGACGGATCTTGTTTCCTCCCTTGCATCTAGCCTTGGGAGGTGGTGTCAGGAGAACGAGGCTGGACTGGGAGAAGCAAGGGTGGGGTGCTACTTGACAGAAGTTCTGAAAAAAGGTCAGACCATTAAAGCCAAGCAAGGTTGGTTAAGACTGAAGGCTGAATTGAAGTAACGAATTCGTTTTGCAGGCCATGCTGTTCATTTCAAATTCTGATTGCCACTTTCTGGGAAGGTGAGCCTAAAGCAGAATCAACTCCCAATGCGTAACTGATCAAAAAGTCGAGGTAGGCCAAGTGATGGAAGGGAGAGGCTGCTCATAGTCTCCGAAACAGACCTGGAGTTGGTAGACTGTGGGATTCCACCCTGGGAAGACATGTGTCTTGAATAGTGAAGACTTCTTGAGAGCATTGAATATCCTTCCTAGAGCCCAGGGAGTCTCCTAAGACTCAGAGGTGTATATCTGAGTAAAATAAGGATATAAATCTAGTTGACCGTGTTCTGGATTCACCTGTCCATCTACCTACTCCTCTGTTTGGTAGTATCAGATTAAGAACACACTCCAGCACACATGACATCAATTCAAAGGAACGTTAGGGGAATATTTGCTAAGAAAAACATTTTTTTAAGTGTCAGATGTGTAGGAAAACGAGGGTTAAAAACTGTTAGCAACTAGAGGTTTTTCGAGGATCAGCTTTTAAGAAAAGGTAAGAATAATTTGTAAGTAGCACGCAAAACGTTTACATATAAATAGGTGCTCTTACAGTTCTTAAGATACATGTTTCTTCAAGGAGGCAAAACTAAATTTGTCTAGGATTTGCTTATTGTCCTCATTTACTTAAATCTTTTCTTTAAAGTTAGCATCAAGTCAAATTTCATCTCAGACCATGTTTGAATTAACCTGTATTTTATTTATTTATTTTTAGTTTGCCCTAGGGCATATGGAGAGAGAGAGAAAAAGTGTGAAAGCAGCCACCAGGGGGGATGGTCATGCCACACTCTCCTTTATGCTCCTCTTGGGATTTTGGGCACGCATGCACATGTGTTGTTTATCAAGCTGCCGAGATGGGACTGGGGCTCAGCCTGGGCGGTCAGCCATGTGGGATCCAGCTGCCTTAATCTCCATATCACTGGCTGGTCCATGAATTAACATATATTTTAAAGTAATGATTTCCTTTTCCTGATAATTTTTTCTATTAACTCTAACCCAGTAAGGTATAAAGGCATAGCAGGTGTAAGGAAAAAAAAAATCAAACCAGAAAACATATTTTTACCAGTATACATAAAATCTCCTAAGTAAAGGTTTCTGATGATTTGAATCACTTCAATGTGTTTCCACAGGCGTGGATAAGTCAGAGTTAATGAGATCTAGAAGTTACCATATAAAAGGAGTTACAGAGGGCAGTAGCAGTGGTGGGAATGTTAAGAAGAACAGCTTCGAAATTTCAGTGTATCAAAATAAAGACACCAGGCAGAGTATTAATAGGGTTGCATGCTCATTGCAGTGGCTCAAATGTACCCTGATGATTAATTATGATCCCTGTTTGCAGGGTGCTAATATGCCTTCTAAGGAACCAGACCCCTCCCTTCCCGTCCCTGAACTCTGAAGGTATTCTTCATCTTCAAGCACTGTGATTATCAACCAGAAAAAATAAGCGGCTCTGGAGGCCTGCCAGCAAGGGCTCTCTGCTCCATTGCTTCGCATCTATCCTCTGACCTCTGTATCTCAGAACACTTCCCCAGTGATCTGCTTCTCTTTAGGCTGTGACACACACACACACACACACACACACACTCACTCACCTACACCCCCTCACCAAGAGCTGAGCAGAAAATGATTCCATGCTGACAGAGAGCTTGGAAGGCCAGCCTGGAGAGCAAGGCTCCGTGGCTGCTCTCTGCTGGCTTTCTGTTTTCCACCCTGCCAGATGGTTCCCAGCCCCTTCAGCTCCTAAAGTTCCTAAAGCTCAAGGCAGCCGGGATCAGCCTGCCTACCAGAGGACATCCGGGCTTCTAGGTAGGCTCTTGCTTGTTCCTCTTCTTCCTGCTTTGGCCTAAAAGCCTGTAGCAGGGGAACCTTTGCCTTTAGCTGAGGTGGTAATCCTTCTTAAAATGCAAATCCTCCTGGGAGAAGGAACTAGTGGTGGCTCAGACATCCTTTGCACTTGACAGAGTGAGTTTCTGAATCTGGGGCAGCACCAACTCACTTGGAGTCTGTGGGCTAGTAAAATGGAGGGACCAAGCTCTTGGCACAGGGTTAAAAGGAACTCCAGCAGTGAGGGATGGAATGAATTGAGGAGACCTGCAGAAGGTAGGCGCAGGGAAGAGCTGAGACAGGTCTCCTAATTCTCCCATGCTGGCTGGGGTCTAACTATTGTAATATAGTAGCTGTTCTTACTAGGTTGGCTTCCTACAGAATAGTAGGCTGGGACTGTGTCTGCCATGTCTGTATTCTCAGTGTGAGCACAGTGTGTCTCAAACGCAGTAGACCCCTTAGGACTGTTTGCAGAATGAATGAATGAATGTGTGCATGGCTTGGTGAGTGGGGCCTCCCACTCTGAATAAGTTCCTACCGTGTTTATCCAGCCTGGACACCCTGGAACGGTGACACTGGCTGTCAGCTTCGTCCACACTTGCAGGGACTTCTGAAGCTGGCTTTGCACACAAGGCGCTGGGACTCTTCACAGCCCTCTGGGGGCTGTGTGCCAGCGCAGCTGCTTTCCCACCCTCCTCACTCTCCAGTTGAGTCTCTGCTTCCCCTCCCCCCAAAACCTTTCCACCTGGCTCAGAGCCAGGAAGGCCTCTAAGTCACACTCAGAATTTCCATGACAGTAAATAGACTAAATGAAGCTCTTTCCAGCCCCTGAAAGAGGTGTCTTCCAATCCTGCCGTGTCTGGCAGTATTTTCGTTCCCCCATTTTGATATAGGCCTGTGGAAGGTCAACGACTCCTTTAAAAATAAGGAAAACATGGACAAGTGCCCAGTCCCTAACCTGCTGACGGTGCAGTTCTCTGCAGCCAGCCCACAGTGCTCTGCTGAAGCCTTCTCAGTGATTTTTCACAAAGGTCTGCAATCTATTATGCTACAGTTGACTGCCTCATTCAAATGTAAAAACAGATCCTTGGATCAACACCCTATAAAAAGCCAAGAAAAATGTGGCAGTGTTCTTTCCTGGCTGGAGCCAAGAACTTTCTGAGGGAGGAATCCTTTGCAAGCCTGCAGCCCTGTACCTGTGTGGTTTTTTACTGTCATTTGATCAATTCAGATTCCCGGCAAGTTATAGAGGTTTCGGGTATTAGCACCCTCATTCTGTGGAGGGGACGCAAAAGATACAAAGGGACTCGGCACCAAGTTATTTTCACGGAATCAGGACTCTGGGAAAGACATCCCTAGGTTTTTCATTTTATCCAGCGGCCTCCCTGCTTCCCATCTGGATTAAACCATTCTGGAAGATGGCACTTTAAAACCTCTGCTCAAGACATGTTCCCCAGCTAAAACACAGCCGCTTTCTTAAAATAAAACAACATGCCAGCGGCCCAGAGAGCCTGGCTGAGCCCAAACAAAAACAAATCTTCCTGCCTTCTTGGACCTTGCTTGCCATCGGCTCATAAAATCCACACAGGACAAATGTTAGTTAAGAAAGATCAGCTGGGATATTTGAAGGGTTGGAAAAAAGCTATCCTAGTCTCCTGTCAATTTGTCACCTTTTTCCCATCTCGTGCCCCATCCCCAAGAATGCCTCCAGGCAGCGAGGAGTGCCAAGTGTCAAAAATAGATGAAAAACCAGTTTTAATCTGTTTTGCTGGTCTGTAAGTAGTTTCTGCCCGTGCCACATACAGGCATCAGCCATGAGAACTCACCCCCTCTCCCCCGAAGGACTGCCAAATTGCTGTTCATATTCTGTCTGCTTCATTTGTTCACCTATTGGCAATTACCTTGCTGAGATCATTGTTTTTCTCTTTTGTATTTTTAGCTCATTATGAAACTTGCAGCAGGATGACTATCTCAGATGCAGTCTTCGCAAGCAAGCCTTGTTTTGGCTGAGCGTGGAAGACACTTTCACTGTGCAACCAGATTTAGGCTTTTTGTTTGTGAGCTCGTATGCTGCTAGGTATCTGTTTATCTGGATTAACATAGTCATACACATCACATAAATGTGTGCAGGCACACACACACTTTTCACTATTGTAGGGCTTAAAAAAGAGCTTTCTGAAGGTATAACTGACACATTAAGAACTGCAGATATTTCACGTGTTTGATTTAATGAGCTTGAACAGAAGCAAACACTCATGACACTTTGCCTTTGAGACCTGCCTTTTTAACAGTTTTAAGTGTGCAACACTGTATTATTAAGAATAGGTAGTGTGTTATATAGCAGAAATAATCATTCATTGTATTTATGAAATGTCTTCAAAAATTTATGGAAAATATGTATTATGAAAAACAATGCATGGATTTCAATTCATTTGTACCAAAATAAACTCATATATCTAAAAAAAAATGCACTGGAGAGTGTATTCACTGGAAAGAAACAGAGAGAGCAAAGGGGTGTGTGTGTGTATGTGGGCATGACCTTGTAGTAATCTCTTCTCATTCTCCTCTTGAGATTTTGGACACACGTGCACATGAGCCTGGCATGTTTTTCAAGACACTGGGTCTGGGACTTGACCCGGTCAGCCATGTGGAGTCCAGCTGCCTCAACCACAACGCCACCCGCTGGTCCAATAAACTCACATTTTAGTTTCATTTTTCCACAAATCCTGTGAAGTGCCCTTGTATAGACCATACATTTTATTTTTATCTATCAATGAACCTTTGGGTTGGGTCCATATCTTAGCTATTGAAAATAATGCCTAGCTTAATTTTGATCTAAGTGGAATCAACTTTAGTATTGAATGCTTTCTTGGGTCTAAAATTTGGGTTCAGTCCTGGCTTGTCTTTCATCTGTAGTCAGGTGCCAGTGTTTGTATCATATCACATTCCCTGTGCCTAGCACCGTTCTTGGCACTTGGTAGACTTTCAGTACATGTTAAATAAATAAAGGGACAAATATTGGGTCATCGGAAAAGTCATGACATATTTTTCTATGTAAAAATGCATCATGACTTTTCCGATGACCAAACTGTTTCCAGATTGATTTTTAGGCTGGGGAAGAAGTGCTACCGAGATGCTGCTTTCTGCTTAATTTTCTGTCCTCAACCTGGAGCGGTGGGGAGAAAGGAGCTACTGGTGTATGCAGTGTTCCTCCCCAGGTTTGCATAGAGCTCTATCTTCCTTATAACTCAGGTTTTAATGTAACTATCACATTCTCAGATGCCCTTTCCTGACCATGTTGTCAAAAAAGCCATCCTATTCTTCATTCCTATCCCTTCCCGTCATGTTACCCTTCTCTACTGTCTTTATAGCACTTTTCTCCATCTGAAATGATTTGATCTGTTTGCTTATTTATTGTCTGTACTTTTAAAAAATGTATTTATTTATATATTCTGTGAGAGAGAGACAGAGACAGACACAGAGAGAGAGAGGCACTCCCAACAGGGTCTCCATGCCATGATCCACCCCCAGTATCAGCCCGCCCAGATCACAGGCCTGAGCACATGGCATGTTACAGGGCAGACCTTGGCATATCCAGGGAGACAGCAAGACATTAACCTGGGACCTTTCCATGTGGCTTCAGCTTTGCAGAGTGTTGCAATGTCACTGTGCCACTATGGCTGACCCTACCTATACTTTCTCCTCGCCCCTCCCCCAGAAAAGCTATGGAGGGGTCAGCAGGTGGTATAGTGGTTAAGGCACGGGTCCCCTCCGTGGCTGACTATGGTTTGAGTTCCTGACTCAGTGGCTTAAAACTCATGCCAGGTGCATATGTGTGCATGCCCAGAATCTCAAAAGGAGAATGGAGAAGGGACTGTGGCATGCCCATCTACCTGGGGGGGGGGGGGGGGCTTATTTCTCTCCTGCGAGTACACATGCCCTATAGCAAAAATCTCTTTCTCAAAAAAAAAAAAAAAAAAAGGCTATGGAGGAAAAGAACCATGTCTTTTTATTGTGGTATTCCCAGTGTTTAGAACAGTTTCCAACACAGAGTAATTATTCAGGAATGATCTGTTAAATGGCTAAGTAAATGAATCCTCCTTTGCCTGGTCACGGAGGCCTGGAGAGAACAATCAATAGGAAGCGGTCGAAAACGAACAGCTCAGCTTCTCCCAAGTCCCTCTTCTCTACTCGTCTGTTTGCCTGGCTGGACCCTGGTGTGCCTCACACTGTCCTGGACGGCCCATCTTCCTGTCTAAGCAGCTGGCTCTGATCCCCGTGCCCTCGCTTTCTGGCGTCCACAGCTCATTCCTGATGATGTGGGCTGGCAATTGCGGCCTTAGACATGCTGACACCACGGCTCTCATTGGCACAGTGGCTGAGTGGGTCGTTCCCTGCCCTGTCCTGCTCGCTGCCTTTAAGCTGTCAGCCCTGTGCTGAGCTGCACAGCTGGCATGCATGGAAACGGCACTGTGACACGCCCACATTCATCGCAGCGTCTGGGTGAACAATTTACCCCTCACCCTGACCGTCTTGATGTTGCTGCCGGGCTCATTCCTCATCTTCCCGCCATCTGTCTCCTTGTTCTGTTTTCCCACTTGAGCTCCTACAAAGGCTCCCAGTTTTGACCTTTGCCTTGTCTTCTGGATCACAATTGGTACGTTCTCTCTGGCCACAATATGTGCAACTGACCTAGGTCAAACGGCCTAGGTCAAACGGCCTAGGCTTTCTAGCCTGGACTGGCTGGTTTACCCCTCTCGTGGGTAACGGTGTTGTGACTTCCCCCGGTCACGCCTAAATCTTCGAGACTTTCATCAGTTCCTTTAGCTGCTACCACACTTGACCCTCCATCATCACTCTACATTCGTTCCTTTAGGCCTAAAGGTACTAGGGGTACTTAATTTGTCCTACTTCTTACAAAACTATTGGGATGCTATATACAATTTATTATGTACTTTCTGTGTGTCAAACATGGTAAAAATATTTTCTCCGATCTTGCTTAATTATCTTAAAAGTTTTTTGAGTTATGTGTCAGGAAACTAATTTTAGGAATGAAACAATGGTACCTCAGAGACATTGAGCGATTCCCCTCAAGGTTATACAACTAGAAAATGGCAGAGTTAGGATCTGAATTCAGGCCTACTTGACCCCAGAGCTGTTCTCATCACTATGCTACACTGCCTTCCTATACCATGTCTTTACCTCTACATCTTCTTGACAGCCCAATACTAGCTTTGGACTCAGACAGTCTTCAGTTCAAATCTCCATTTTGCAATTCTAGTTGTGGAATTGTGGGTGAATCATTTCTTTTCTAGTCCAAGATATGCCATGGTGAATTAAAGGATGAACTTGACATTTCTTCCCACCTGAATCTCAGTTCTTTCTAGACATGGTCTTCCCTCTAAAGATAATAATAACAACAACTACCACTACTATTCTAAGTCACTACATTTGATTCTCCATTACTCTTCCTCCCACGCCTTCTCTAACTACTGGAATGTGAAGTCCTTGCCGCGTGTCAGTCATTCTGCCTTACAATCTCACATACGATTTTTCTATTTAGCTTCTACAACTTCGTAGGGTAGATATTGATTACAGAGTCGTAGTGAAGCTACACAGATTGTTGAAGATCATCAGTTAAAGAGTGGCCTACTTAGGATTTGAATGCACATCATCTGCCTAACTCCAAAACCTGCTCTCTCTCCCTTGATATGTTTTAATTTTTCAAGTGGGCGGGTGAAATTGCTTCCACCCCACTCTTCTCTATAATTGACTTCCCACAAGCACACTGTCAGTACAGTAGCAAAAGCAACCTGCAATGTATTTAAGAGCTTAAGGGAAATTTAAATGATATCATACCTAAGCAATTTAAAGACATATTATGGTCCACCTTTGAGTGGTGGGGCTCTGGGCACAGGTAAAGCTTGTTTCATGATGTCAGGCACATGAGATCAGACTCCAGAGGAGGTCAGAGAACGAAACTGTACTTTCCCCTTCTCCATGGTGTAGGTTTCTGTGTAATCAATCAGAGCAAGCTCACTATTTAATTGATAAAGGTGGTACAGGCATTCTTGCTTCTGATTGCTCTACCTGAGCTTTACACTGTGGTATAAAAAGGTGAAATGCTCCCTCTGGTCAACCACACCAACTACTGAAAATCTCTTAGGTCATGTCAGAGTACAAGGAAATATTGACTAAAGTTGGCATCTTCCAAACCTTGAGAGTCAACATGATGATCTTATGGGCAACAGAGGTTATTTGCATTACTATTGGGTGGCACTTTGACTCCTTCTGCTGTATCTCTCAGTAGGGGCCTGGGTGTGCCACCATGCATGGCAGAAGGCTGAGCTTAAGGGCTCACAGATGGGGACAGTAAGTGGCATGGTGGTTAAGTTGCTGGACTCCCACATGGCTCACTGTAATTTGCATCCTGGATTTGGTAGATTGAAACTCACACTAGGCACATATGTGTGTGTGCCCAAAGTTCCAGGAGGAGAATGGAGGAGGAGGTACTGCAGTGTGGCCATTACCCCTGAGTGGGGAATTTCTTGCTTTTCTTCTCATTGTCTCTCTCTGTCTCCCCAGTGAGTGCATGAGACCTCTGGCAAAAACCTTCATAAAAGAAATGTTCACACATACCCTGAAATACCTTGAATGAGAGTCAAGTTTTCATAAATTTTTTTTAATAAAGAAAGAAATAGCAAATAAGAGCTGTATTTTGTGGCCCATGATGAAATTCACATCTTTTTTATTCATACATTTGTATTTATGAGTGAAGGGTTTTGTGCCTTTCATTAAAAATGGTCTTTTGATTTTAGAAAATGTGATTTTCAATTTTATGTGGGTGGGAGGAGACTGTAGAGTTAGAGAAGAGTGTGTCTTATTAGAATTGCCTGGGAAGCATCTTCAAAATAGACCATACCTTTCCCTTTCTTTCGGGTAGTGCTATGGTTTGAATGTATCTGTACAAAATCATGTGCTGGGTTGTGATGGAACTAAGATGAGAAGTTAATCCAATTATGGTGTTGAAAGATGGGGACTTTGGGAGGTGATTAGGATTAGATAAGGTCATCAGGGTAGGGTTCCCAGGATTAAGTTCTGGTGGGTTTGTCAGAGAAGAGAAGACAGGGGCATAGTGACACAGACACACAAACGTTTGCCATGTGATGTCCTGCACTGCCTTGAGACTCTAAAGAGAGTCTGTGCTAACAAGGACACCCTCACTGGATGTGGTCTCTTGACCTAGAGCCTTTAGAACCATGAACAAAATAACCCTCTACTTTTTATAAATTACTAAGACTCAGTTATTCAGTTGTCGGCAGCAACAACAATGAAGTAGACTAAAAGGGAGTAGGGGTTGGTGGAACCATTTCTTCAGTTGAGAATAACTACTTATAATGAACTGATACTACATATGGGAGTGTTCGGGACAGCCATTAGATGTGTTGAGGTAGAGGAAAAATGGAAACATATTATTCTAACTTTTATATTCCTAAAGATAATATTGACCAAGGGCTAAAACATAGTTGTTAATTTTTTTGGAGAGGTTTTTGCTATAGGGTGCGTGAGCTCGCCAGAAAGAGAGACAGAAAGCAAGAAATCACCCTCTCCCCCAGAGGGGGATGGCTACACCACAATCCCTTCTCCTCCATTCTCCTCTCGGAATCTTGGGCAAGAACACACACGCACCTGGCGTGAGTTTAAGCCACCAGATCGGGGACTCGAAAGTGGTCAACTATGTGGGAGTCCAGCGTCATAGACATTATGCCAACTGCTGGTCCCCAACATAGTTGTTATTAAATAAATGCTCATTAATACATACTAAACATGGAGCTCAAGAAATATCTTCTTTTTGGAAAGTCTACAGCATATCATTGCATTCTTCAGTAAGTTCCACTGGGCTGGGGTTTTCAGGTGGACGTAAAAGTCAACAGGTGCTACTCAACACAGAGTTGATGAGACTCTGAGCCAAGCAGACCTTATCAAGAGCAAGGTGACAATGTATAGCATAATCTTAGTGAGGAAGGTCAGCCTGGCACCTGGAAGTGTAGTAGCTTTGGGAGCTCCCAGACATAATTGTTTAGCATGGACCTTGCTGTCTTGAGATGTGCGTGAACAAGCAGAAGCAACAAGACAGGGAGAGCACTGTGGACATTGAGGCTGACTGGTAGACTGGTCGACATATGAGGCTTCCTACTGGAGAGCCCCAGAAATCAGGGGGACAAGTCAGGTGGGGTGCCACTGTCATGAAGGTGGACATCATCAAAGCAGAAGCTACTTTGGTCGCATAAATACATGGCATTCCAAGTAACACTTAATGACTAGTGGAGGGTGTTTCCATCAAGAATGTTTGATACAAAAGTCTTGTGCTTTGTGCTGGGTGCGTATGTGTGTGTGTGTCCAAAATCCTGAGAAAAGAATGGAAGAGAAGAAATAGTGGTGTGGCCATCCCCCCGGGGGTGTTTTCTCACTTTCTGTCTCTCTCTGTCTCTCCAGTGAGTATTCATACTCCATAGAAAAAAAATTCTCTCTTTAAAAAAAAAAAAAAAAAAGCCTTGTACTTTGAACCATCCCAACCCAACACCATCAGTGGTCAGAGCTTCTGTTCACCTCCTCTGCACACTCAAGTCTGAGTGATTGGCTATGGTAATTGAGCTTCTCCTGCCATGTGGCTGCCTAATTCTTTCTGCCAGAATTTTTTACTGAAAGGCTCTTCCTGGTCTCTGCTCTTAGATAGTTCCTTTTCTAGAGCCATTCAACCTGGAACCAGCAGGTGGTGTGGTACTGAGGTGCTGGACTCCCGCACGTCCAACTGCAGTTCTAGTCCTGAACCTGGTGTCTCACTTTCTTATATTCTCTTTCTTTCTTTTTCTCTCTCTGGTGAGCACATGTGTCCTATGGTCAATTTGAAAAAAAAAAAGAAAGAAAATGAAGATCCATTCAACCCTCTTAAACTGTATCTCCTGTGGTTGGCTCCTCCACTCTCATTTCCTTTTCCTTGGGGTAGTCTCCCTACTCACATGGTATTTCTATCCTACTGAGGAGCTTATTTCAATCTGTTGAGACATGGAAGGAGGGTAGGGAGGGAGAAGGAGTTGACAGATAGCTTTGCCACCAGCTCACATTCTGTTAAGAGGGCAAGTTACAACCTTTCCAGGCATCCTTCCATTTTCTAATCTGTACCCCGAGGATCAGAATGTTGAGTTACCACCCAGAGACATAGTGAAGATCTGCTGTCAAAAGCAAGTAAAGCCTTTCTGAGGTGTGGAGGTTGTGCTCAGGCCAGGCAATCCATGCAGTCTTTCAGTCATGTGGGTTGTGAACCCAAGGTAGGCAGAGTTGCGGTGCCAGGGGAGGTGGGGGCTCCACTGGGGATAGGAACAGACATTGGTTTTAGAACCAATGCATCTTTCATGAAGGTTACTAGGATGTCCTGACAGGCAAGAAAAAGGCTGAAGATCCAACATTCATCCCACAACATCTGAATCTGCATGGTGAAAGAAAAATTATGTGGACTTAGCTTCAATAGGAGAAGGGTTAAAATCATGGTTTCAACACTAGCTTTGGACATGTTAGCTTTTTCAGACTCCCTTTCTTTGTTGGTAAAATGGAGCTATAACAAAATCTATCCCAAAAGCTTGTTGTGAGGATAAAAATGACAACCAACTTAAAATGACCAACACAAAGTTGTGAATGAATTACTTTTTGTTCTGACTTGTTTGTTAGCTTATCCTGAAAATTTTTAAACAAAGAATTTAAGAATCAAAATATCCAATAAAGAAATTAAATCTAAATCCTTCTATGGTTCTTAGGTTGATGATTGGGTTTTCATGCTCTGGTGTGAGATATGCCTTCATCAAACCTTGTTATCACTTTGACACATTGTCCATCTAACATGGAAAAAATAGAGGAAATAGAACTATCTTGGTCATATACAAGCCACTGAAATCTGAGTGAGTGAAGAAGTAATGGGAAAAGCTATAGCTCCTAGTCTTAAAAAATTATATTTTTTGCTCAGAGATACCAGTGGATATTAATGAAAATATTTATGAAAGAAAGCAGTAAAACTTAAGTTTGGAACGTATGTTTGGGTAAGATATAAGGGAATGGATAAATGAATCATACCTGGGATTCAAATACTCTGTTGAAATAGCACCAGAAGGGATTTAAGAACTTATGGAAATGCCTATTCATCATAAATGCTTTTTTAAACAATTGCCAGAGGGAGCATGTGCTCACAGGTATGTGTGTTGGGGGAGGCCCCCCTCCCCTGAGCATGGTCACATTGCAATCTCTTCTATTTTTCTTCCTTCTCTTGAGATTTTGGGCACACACCATATCACCTGTGTTTCTCAAGCACCTGGGTCTAGGACTCAAACCACATGGGGAGCCATGTGGGATCCAGTTGCCTTAACCACATCATAGACTGGCCCCATTAAAAGGCTTTTAACCCTTGAAGTGGGTTATCAAAAAGTAAAGGAAATTCTTCCACATAGATTTCTAAGAACAGGACAGACCAAGCTCAATGGTGCTATAAAAACAATCTTGCCTGCAGCAGGGGTGAACTTGAAGAAAGAAGGAGGGCTGCTTAAAATCTAAGACCTCTTGTGATGACATTCTGGATTTATATGATGTTTGAAAAACAACAGAGATTCTCAATTCATATGGACATGGGTTTGGATATGTGTTTTAGTTTTAGTTGCCCCCAATTTAAATTTGATTCTTGTGGCTATTAAATAGCACAGCAGGTCCAGCAGTGGTGGTGTAGCTAAGGTGGCTGGATCCCACATGGACAGCTACGTGGTTCGAGTGCTGGACTTGGCAGCTTGAAAAACAAGCTGGGAGCATGTGTATATGTGCCCAAAATTCCTGAAAGAGGGAGAAATGGAGAAGAAGGGATTGTGGCATGGCCGTTCCCCATATGAGTGCTTTCTTACTTTCTCTTTGTCTCTCTCCAGCAAGTGCACATGCCCTCTGGCAAATTAAAAAAAAGATATAACATATCAAAAATGATTATCACGGTCCGGGCCTGCGCAGCAGGGCCTGCGCGGCCGGGGCTCTGCCTCGCTTGCTGCGGCCAGGGTTCTGCCTCGCTTGCCGCGGCCGGGGCTCTGCCTCGCGGCAGGACCTGCGCGGCCGAGGCTCTGCCTTGCGTGCCACGGCCGGGGCTCTGCCTTGCGGCCGGGTCTGCGCGGCCAGGTCTGCATGGCTGGGGCTCTGCCTCGCGTACCGCGGCCCGGACTGCCCGGCCCCTGCTGCCTCTCCGGTGCTGGGTGTGTCCCGCGCTCGGCGCCGACGCGGGCCGGTGGCGCGGACCGGCCGAGCTCGCCGTCCTTCCTTTCTCGGGCCGGGCGGGCGAGCGGGAGGTGGCGCTGGATCCCGCACACATTCGTGCGCTCGGGTCTGGCCTGTGGCCGCCGGGCCTGCGCGTGGCCGCAGGGCCCGAGCGTGGTCGCAGGGCCAGCGCGTGGCCGCCGGGCCTGAGCGTAGCCCCCCGGGCCTGCGCGTGGCTGCTGGGCCTGCGCGTGGCCGCCAGGCCTGCACCTGAGCGTGGCCGCCGGGCCTGCGAGTGGTTGCTGGACCAGCGCGTGGCTGCCGGGCCTGCGCGTGGCCCCGGGCCTGCATGTGGCCGCCGGGCCTGAGCGTGGCCGCAGGGACTGCGCGTGGCCGCCGGGCCTGCCTGCGAGTGGCCGCCAGCCGCAGGCGGCAAACTGAAGCCGAAAACTAGGACTAAAAACTTGCAACTACAAGCAACAGAAAGAAACTTTAGCTGTCTTAAACCAATTGAGAAATATATTGTATAGGAGGATTTTCTCTGCCTATGGACAGTGAGAAGATGATGGTTACCAGCCCTGCATTACCTCAGGGAAAAACAAGAACTACTCTACCATTCTTGGGGAAGCCAGATACCCGAGGATGACTCACGCTGCAGATCCCCACAACACCATTCCCGGTGATCACAGGATGGATGCTGTGCCGCATCAACTGATAATCATCTCTGCTTTCCAGAACCGCTTTCCTGAAACTGTATTCCATGGAGATTCACCTACAATTGCGGAACTGCATGAGACCCACCCTTAATCCAACCCTGAATAGAATCTATGCTCCCTATTGTTAGAAACTTTATGAGCTGATAATTAAAACAAACAAACAAACAAACAAACAAAAACTGAAAGAACTGGAAGGTATAATAGCAGGGGAGGCAACTGCAGATACTAGAGACAATATGGGAGAGGTAATGGGAATGAGTAATTGAGGGCGGAAGGGAGGGATGCAGGGAACAAACAACACACTTATTAGACACAAAAATGAAAAGTTGTCTGTTGATGATAATGTGTATGGTAATATCATTGTTTTGACTAATGTGCACTGTAATCATGCTGGGAAAAACCATGTTTTACACGGTAAAGAGGTGCAATGTTTAAATGTAAAAATAAAAAAAAATGATTATCACAAGATCAGGCATGTAACGACATCAAAAAACTGTTAGTTCTTGTCCTGGTTTTAAAATCATGTTTAAAAGCCAAATGAAGCAATTGCTTCTTTTTTTTCTTCTCTGTTTTTTTTTTTTTTTTTTTTTTTTTTTTTTGAGAGGTCTTTGCTATAGGGTGTGTGCACTCGCCAGAAAGACAGAGAGAGACAGAAAGTGAGAAATCACCCCCCAGGAGGGATGGCCACACCGCAATCCCTTTTCCTCCATTCTCTTCTCAGGATCTTGGGCACACACACACACACACACACACACACATGCCTGACTTGAGTTTAAGTCACCAGGTCCGGGACTTGAACCATGGTCAACTACATGGGAATCCAGCGAAATAGCCATTACAACAACTGCTGGTCCCAGCAATTTCTTCTTAAAAAAAAAATTCTCCAATATATATGCTTCTCTTTTCTTCTTTCTCTTAGTTATTTGTTGACACCAATGAATGTTTGTTTCATTTAAGAGTTAAATATATCTCCAGAATGCAATATACCAAAATTGACCTTTTAAAAAAATACAGTACCGCCCACGCCCTTAGACTGTGAAAACCTATTTTGCTTCATGATAACATTTTAGGTCTAAGTGAGACCTATTATTTAGTCATGTAGTTTTATGCCTGTTAAACGCCTGTGAAAATTCAGCATTCTCTCTATATGCAAACAACAAGCAGACAGAGACAGAACTGAAGAAAGTAATTCAATTTACCATAGCCACAAGAACATAAGCTACTTAGGAATAAAATTAACCAAGGAAGTCAAAGACCTCTACAAGGAAAACTATGAAAACCTAAAAAAGGAAATTGAAAAGGACACTAAAAAGTGGAAGGACATCCCATGTTCCTGGATTGGCAGAATCAATATAATCAAAATGGCAATCCTACCCAAATTAATTTACATGTTAAATACAATCACTATAAAATTACAAGAGACATTCTTCACAGATCTAGAAAAAAATCATAGAATTTGTCTGGAACCATAAAAGACCCCATTTTGCTAAAGCCATCTTGTGCAAGAAGTCTGGAGTAGGTGGTATCTCACTTCCTGACCCAAAAATATATTATGAAGCTGTGATAATCAAAACAGCATGGTATTAGCACAAAAACAGACATTAGGACCAGTGGAACAGAGTAGAGACTCCAGAAATTAACCCCAAAACATACAGCCAACTCATCTTTGACAAAGGGTACCAGTCAATCCAGTGGGAAAAGGGAAACTTCTTTAGTAAATGGTGCTGGAAAAACTGGGTATCCACCTGCAGAAAGATGAATCAGAACCCCTACCTGTCACCATTAACAAAAATCAAATCAAAGTAGATCAAAGATCTAAACCTAAGATAGCAAACAATAAAACTACTGGTGAAAAACACTGGGGAAACTTTGGGAGACATTGGGATAGGCAAAGACTTCTTAAGCAAGACCCCCAAAGCACAGACAATAATCCTCCAAGTAGACAGGTGGGATTACATCAGATTAAGGAGTTTCTACACAGCAAAGGACACAATAATTAATGTGAATTGACAACCCTTGGGATGGGAGAGAATTTTTGTTAACTGACTCAGATAAGGGACTGATAACCAGAATACAAAGGGAACTCAAGCAGCCTACCCAGAAGAAAATGATTAACCCAATTAAAGGATGGGAAAATGAGCTGAATAAACAACTCTTTAAGGAAGACATATGAACAGCCAGAAAGCATATGAAAAAATGCTCAACATCTCTCATTATAGGGGAGATGCAGATCAAAACCACAATGAAATACCACCTAACCCCAGTCAGAATGGCGAAGATTAAAAATACAAATAATGATAAGTGCTGGAGAGGATGTGGTGAAAGGAGGACACTCCTACACTGTTGGTGGGAATGTAAATTGGTCCAGCCACTGTGGAAAACAATATGGAGGTTCCTCAAAGGCCTTCAAATAGCACTACCATATGATCCAGCAATTCCACTCCTGGATATCTACCCAAAGGATAGGAGAGCACTCAGTTGGAAAAGCACTTGCACAACTATTTTCTTTTCTTTTCTTTTTTTTTTTTTTTTTTTTTTTTGAGAGGTTTTGCTATAGGGCGCGTGCGCTCGCCAGACAGACAGAGAGAGAGACAGAAAGCGAGAAATCACCCCCCAGGGGGGATGGCCATGCCACAATCTCTTCTCCTCTGTTCTCCTCTCGAGATCTTGGGCACGCACGCACGCACACGCTCCCGGTGTGAGTTTTAAGCCACTGGGTCCGGGACGTGAACTGTGGTCGACTACGTGGGAGTCCAGCGACATAGCCATTACGCTAACTGCTGGTTCCTGCACAACTATTTTCATTGCAGCCTTTTTTACGATGCTAAGACATGGAACCAACCCAAAAGTCCACAAACAGATGAATGGATTGAAAAATTATGGCACATATACTCCATGGAATACTATCCAGCCATAAAAACAATAAGGCCCTGAAATTTGATAAAAAGTAGACAAATATAGAAGATTTGTTGCTGAGTGAAGCAAGTCAGGCTATGAAAGAGAAACATTGTATGTCTCCCCTTAACATATACCGACTGTCTGCACTCTATGGTAGATACTGAAAGATTGGGGAACATAAAAGCATTAAAAATTGTAATGGACACTAGAGACAAAGTGGAAAGAGAGTGTAGGAGGGGAAGGGTGTAGGGAAGGAACTTTTGGGGGAAAATAGAGAGGTAAGACACTTGTGGGACACAGATAAGGTTTTTAATCTGTTGACGAGGATATGTATAATAGTCTCAACTGGGCTAGACTGAGGTATATATCATGCTGGGTAAAGTCTCTTCACAATCTAAATGGTGTATAGTGATTTAATGTATGAATAATAATTAAAAATTAATAATAAAAAAAGAAAATTCAACATTCTCCCAGAACTAGGCCCCCTTGTGTTTTGTTATTAAGAGGAAGGGGGTGATATACAACATGATCTGTGGTTTCCTTATGAGGTCTCCTCACGTAAAGGAATCCCATCCTCTCAACCCATCTCTTCAAAACACAAGAAACAGCTTCATTGTATTGAGTATTGATGAGAAGAGTACTAAAAAGGGTGAAGGTTTCCGGTGGAATTGTAACCAGGAATGAATTTAGTGGAGTGGCTGGATGCAGCCTCACAGGACTCTTGTGTGTTGAGAAAAAAAGGAGTCACTCTCCTATTAAATAAAAGAAGTCAAACGGGGGAAAACAGTTTAGAAATGAGTGGTGAAGAGAGACTATACCAAGCTTACGTGAAGGAGAAGTAGGACTGAGATGAATTGTAGCATTTCCAACTTTCACCTGTTGTTAGCATTTAGCGCTGAGCAAAGGGGGCCCAGAGGGTGAAGTGATTGCCCAAGGGTATCTAGCTACTTAGTGAGGAACCCTAAGCTGAAAATCCAGTCTTCTGGATTGTCTTCAGATCATCACACTCTGTATTTAAGCATATGTAGTTTATTTGGGTTTGGAGATTGTATAGCAAAATTCTGCATCTTGGCAGAGTGGGGCTAGAGCTGCCTTTCCCTCTTCTGGTCAGTCTAGGTGATTTTCTTAGTTTGGGTTTTAAGATTACAACAGCGTCAGTATCTTTTTGTTTTTAACTTGCTATAGGATGTGTGTACTCACCAGAAAGAACTGGGGCAGTGTGGGGGAGGGGAGAGGAGCATGAGAAAACACCACCTCCCCTCTTCCCTCCCCCCACCCCCCGGGAAGATAGCCATACTGCAATCCTTTCTCCTCCATTTTCTTGAGATTTTGGACATGCACAGTGTGTTTTCCAACTTGCTAGGTCTGAGACTTGAACCGTATAGTAGACCATGGAGGATCCAGCCACCTCAACTACCACACCACTGGCTGACCCTTTAAAATTTTTAAAAAGTTTTTGCCAGAGGGTTTGTACACTTGCCAGTGGAAAAAAGAGAGACAGAGGGAAAGGTAGAGGTTGAGAAAACACCCTCCCAATGAAACGTCACACAGTAATCCCTTCTCCTCCACTTCTCCATCTCTCATACCCAGTGTGTTTTTCAAGCCTCTGCAGCCTGGATTTGAACTGCGCAGTCAGCCATGTGGGATCTGGCTCCCTCCCCAGCCATGGGGACAACCTGTGTATATTCCTGAGCAATGCTTCTGGTAGCATTTTCCAGCAAGGCATGCCATAAAATCACTTCTGAAAGTTGTATTCCTGACCTTAATGCCTGGCCAGTGTACTAACTCCAAATCCCTCATGTGCCCTAAGACCTGGATGTAGCCATCTTTTAAATCTTTACCCACTGAGCACAGATAGGGCTACCGGTCTCAGCTATTCCTCTCACCAACAATGCAGGCCCATCTTCAGGGCCAACAGCTTACTCTGAGTCTGTACCAGCACCCCACACTCTCCTTCTCCAATCTGAGTTATCCCACATTATCTAATCAGCCCCTCTAAGTCCCGTTCAAGAACACATTCTTTCCATAGGACCAGAAAATGTAGAAAAGCTGTAGGATGGTTTCTCATTTCACCGAACTGAGCCTCTCTGGGCCAGTATCACTCATACATTAAAGCTGTAAACATTTGGGTAAGATAGGATCTCTACTTTCAAGGGGACTACAATAACATGGGTGGCATGAGACCTGTCACCTAAGAAACAAAATGCTACAGAGCTGGAGGGAGTGATAAAAATGGAGAAATCACATCAGGTTGGAGGATTTCAAATGATTTTGTGTGGAATGTAGCACTGAGACGGCCTTTGAGGGATGGGTAGGGTTTTACAATCGCAGTGGCTACAGATGCGGAGGAGGGATGCAGGAGCAAGGGCCAGCAGCGGTGAGCCTGGAGCCACGGTCAAGAAACACTGAACAGTTCAGCCGGACCAAAATACTGGGTACCTCTTAAGAAGAAAATGGGAGAGAAGAAAGGCTAGCTAGGATCACATTGAAAAAGTTGTTTGCTTAGAACAGCTCTTATCAAAGCTAAGTCAAGCATTATGTGTGTGTGTTTTTCCTTTAGATTTTATCAGCTATTTATTGATGTGGTGATTCAGTCATTTTATTTTTATTTATTTGTTTAGAGAGATTTTTGCTATAGGGTGTGTGTCCTTGCTGGAGAGTCAGAGAGACAGAAAGTGAGAAGTCACCCCCCAGGAGGAATGGCCATACCGCAATCCCTTCTCCTCCATTCTTCTCTTGGGATTTGGGGCACACATGCACACATACTGGTGTGAGTTTTAAGTCACCGGATTTGGGACTTGAACCACAGTCAACTACGTGAGTCCAATGACGTGACCATTCACCATCTGCTGGTCCAATTTGAACATTTGAAATGACTGAGGATAAGGATTACAGATGACAGTGTGCTTGTTCAAGTGCCTGGGAGGGTAGCCATGAAGAATGATCTGAGCTGGACCTGTGGGGAGACCACATGTTCACACCCTGGAGTGCTGACATTAGACTCTAGGTAACCAGCCCCTGGGAAAATGCTGACGGATGACAGTCATTTGGGAATATTTGAGTTTATCTTGTTCTGCAATGGATTATGGTTTGTTAATTCCTTTTTTCCCCTTCTTCTTTCTTGGTTTACTTAGATGGCTTAGCGAACATGGTAGGGAACAAATCTCTGCTGTTAAAAACAGGGCACACTGCTCCTGCAAGTTGTGCCCTGGACAGTTTGAACTTTGTGAATAGTTAAAGGGCTTTTTCTTGATGAAAGTCCTTAAGTGAATTTTGAATTTGCCTTTTAAATCTATTTTAAAAAATGGAAGAATGCAAAAACAAAGTTACCTCTATGACAGAATGCATTTTGTTAAGTTGTTCAGTCCAGAAACATTTAACTGTTTGTGTTTATGTTAATACTACAAAGTTACGGGACCAGCAGACAGCATAATGGTTATGTCTCTGGATTCCCATATGGTTGATCACGATTTGAGTCCTGGACCTGGAAGCTTGAAACTTATGATGGGCACATATGTGTGTGTGTGCCCAAAGTCCTGAAAGGAGAATGGAGGAGAAGGGGTTAGCATGTGGCAATTCCTCCCTTGGGGGTGATTTTTTATTTCCGTTTCTCTGTCTCTCTGTCAAGCACAAGCACCCTATAGTAAAAATCTCTCTCTCTCAAAAACAAAACAAAACAAAACAAAAACTACAAAGTTACTGCTTATGTAGCTATTACATTGGAGGGAGAGGGTGGGACTCCAGTATTCGGAGAGTTCTTTAGTCTTTTCTCCCCTAAAATGAAGTAGGACAATGATGCTGTCTTTGAAAAGGATTTAATTTTGACTTTGGGAAGGTTGAGAATGTCAGTGACCGAAGAAAGACCAGGCAAAATAATAGTGTCCATCCCAGATGTAAAATGTGCAAACACAAAGCGAGAACTGTTTATGCTTTTGCAAAGAAAAGACCCGGAAGTGCCTGAATGGTATTGAACTTGTGCTCTGTTACATCATGGAATGGGAATCTTTGGGAACTTTAACAGTTGTCTCATGTGCTAGTTTCTGTTTTCTAAATTGCTCTGGCACATAGGTGCTCAATAGATATTTAGTTGAGGGGATAAGTTGATTCCCAGTGGATTAGTTAATTTAGGTTGATGTGTGGAGAAAAGAAGTGCACATGGAAATCGATGAAGCTGTCCAAGTGTGCTACAAGGGACCGGGTAAAATGTCAGCACTTGGGAAGTTTAAGCAGCTGTTGGAAAATGAGGGTGGGCAGTCACCTTGTTTTCCTAGGGAAAGTGCCCAGCACTAAGCACCTGTAAAACTTGGGATTCATTGTCTGACCTGGGGTTCTACAGCTACTTTCAGTTCTAGAAAGTACCTATTGGCTCTTAAGGCTTGGGGTGTTTTTCAGAGACCCAGGATTGAAGCATCTGATGATTTCAGTGAAGATTTGATTATTCTGAAAGGCAATCGCTTTTAGGTTATGATACTTTTTGATGTGCAGTTGTCCCTTGGCACCCATGGACTACCTCCAGGAATCCACCCCGATACCAAAATCTACAGAGATGCCTAAGACGCTTATATAAAATGGCGTACTATTTTCATAAAACCTACTCACATCTTCCTGCATAATTTAGCATCAGATATAAGTGAAAAGGAATATAAACTGCTCCAACATCTCTCTTGTAGGGAGCCACATTTGGCCTTATTTTGGCTGCATCCAGCGTTGGTTGAATTTGTGGACATGGAACTCAAGATAGAGAGGGCTGGCTGTGTTCTGGACAACAGCACACTGTCCTCTGGGAACCCCCACATCCCAGTAGAGTTTTAGAGTATGCCTGCTGCGCATATTTAATTCACAGAACAACCCTGTCTTCCTCGGTTTATAGAGCTTACCTGGCTCAGCCAAGATCACACAACTACAAGGTAGAAAGACTAAAATTTCAAACCAGGGATCTTGGTGGAAACATAGTATTTCTGTCCCTTGCCCAGTGGCAGACTCAGGCTTACCTCAGCCACCAGGGCAGCAGAGCTATTCTGGCTTCTGCACTTTGGCATCAGATCAACAGGGGATCAAATTCCAGCTCCACTCCGTCTAGCTACGTGACCTGAGGCAACTGACTTCGCTTTCCCAACCTCCATTTCCTCTTCTGTTGCGAAGAATCATGTCTCTTCATAGGGTTGTTCCCTCCCTTAAGTAAAGACAAAAGTTGCCTCCCTCGTCTGGGAAGAGAAGACCGCAGGAAGGAATTATTTGCAAGTTTGCACAAGGCAGCCTCTGGACTGTGGCAGTGAGGCTTAGTGCATGCTCTAAGCCCTGGATTTGATGGGGAGAAACTGAGATCTGATTTAAAGCTCCCAGATGGTTCATTTCTTGCAGTGGCCCAAGTCTTCCTAAGTCCTCATTGGTTGTCTAGGAAAAGGCCATCCTAACACCCCTCCCAGGGATCCTCTGAGTATTTTCTGAAATTGCATAAATAAAAGTTTTCTGTAAATTGTAAATCACCATACACTTCTTCGTTCTGATTAGGAGAATCAATCACATTCTTTCTAAATCGGATCCCCACATTTAGACTTGGCTAATTCCACATGAAGTCTGCATTTTCTCCTCTATCAGGAGCAAATGATTACAATAGAAAGAAGAGAAGATACAGGTGTCCCATCCCCACCTCCCACCTCCTTCCTGCAAGAGTGTGTTTTGGGGCTTTTTTGATTGTGGACTTTGGGGCTCTTGCAGTCCTCTCCTTTGACTGAGCAAATCTGTTACTGTCTCCCTTTTGCTTGAGAAGGAAGAGCTGGTGGAGTATGTCTGTCTGTCTGTCTTTTCTTCTCTTTTCTTTTCTTTTTTTTTTTTTTTAAATTTGCTGCAGGGTGGATGCATTTGCCAGAGAGAGAGAAAGCAAGTGAGAAATAACGCCCCCGGGGGAAATGACCATGCCACAGTCCCTTCACCATTCTCCTCTCAGGATTTTAGGCATGCACGCACACATGCCCAGTGAGTGTTTCAGGATGCTGGGCCTGGGACTTGAACAGCAGACATGGCCATATGGGATCCAGTTGCCTTGACCACCATGTCACTGGCTGGCCCGGAGTATGCCTGTTTGTTAAGAACTCATTTTGGGGGATGTGGAAAGAAGGCAAGGGAGAGAGAGAATAGGAAATAGGTTTGACTTATGCTATCCACAGCCCTCAGTGAAGTACTTGGCTTCATTAGCGGTACTTTGTTAAATACTTGTTGAATGAATGATTGTGGGGACTTGGTGGCAGGAGAAAGGCCAGTTGTGGAGAGCTGATGGAAAAGCAAAAAGTGTGGCCAAAGAATTTTGTTATTTTCTCTGCTGCTTTCAGACAGGTTAATGTTAGATTGCTCTGGAAGCTGTAATTCATGAGCCAGGCCCACAGGCTCACAACAAAACTCACTGTTGTTTTCATTTCTTTGTCTTGCAGACAAACACATCAGCTATTTAAAAAAGCAACCCCAGAAAACAATTGACAAACCCAGCAGATCCCAGAGGCTCAGCATACACATTCTTCTCTTCTAGAAGCACCGAAGTATGAGTACACGGATTACTTTTCAATCTGTCAACATGCAGAGAAGAAAGCCAATGTAAATGAACTCTGTTGAACACCCCTTTTCCACAACTCCTTCTCCCTGAGTCACAACATTGGCAAGTTCAAGTGGGAAGCAATTCCAATGAAAGGTTGTGAACAATCTCTTCCAGGGTTCTTTCTCCTGGGGATGCCTAGCATACTTCAACCACATTTTCTCCCATGAACAAAACTCTGACCAATTAAGTTGATCCTAATCAATATATTTTATTTTGCATATTTTGGGATTCATATCCTGCCAATTTCCAAAAGGATCAGGCTCTTTTAATATTTCAAAAGTAAATAAAGAAATAAAGACAAAATTAGAATCACATAGAATGGGCAAGGGATAGATGTTACACAGCACCTGAGATGACCTAATTCTTATAGTCAGCAAACTAAATCCTGACTTTATCTATGGTTAGACCAAAAGAGAATCCATGTGGCTTATATAGCTCTCGTTGCTGAGTCAGAATGGAAAAAAGTAACATACAAATTATTTATAGAACTAAACTATTTTCTAGAGCTGTAGCTAAAAAAATGCCATCCAAATAGAGTTATTCTGTCAATAACCTCATCTGACGTTTACTGCCAGCACCCTCTCACGCCTGGGGTTACACTGACCTTTTTCTTAGTATATACCTTTACCTATGCTGTTCCTTCTGCCTGGAATGATCTCCTGGCAACCCCTTCACCTCCATTCAGTTGACCCTACTCACCCTTCCAATTTCCATTTCATCGGAAAAGGATTTGTCTCTCACTCAGATCAGGACAGTTCCCCTTCAGAGCACCTTGTACATTTCCTCTATTAGCTATGATAGTTTATTTTTACTGTCATCGGCATCATTATTTTGTGTCTGTCTTTGATATAAGTTTCTTGAGGTCAGGAACTATATGTGCTTTGGTTACTCAGCACCTTATACCATTTCTACACTGTGTCTGACTTGTAGAAATACTACTACTAATAAAACAATGATAATGATACTAACAGTGCACCTTTATTGAATGTCAAGGATTCTTCTAAGTGTTCATTGGGTCATAGGAAAAGTAATAACATATTTTTCTATGCAAAAGTGCGTCATGACTTCCCAATGACCTAATATATCTAAAAATTCATTCGAGCCTCAAAACAGCCCTTTGGAATGGAAGTTGCTATTATCCTCCTTTGATAGACGAGGAGCACAGGTCCAACTTTGAGGTGAAGGGAATTGCCCAAGGTCACAGAGCTAGTAAGTCGAGAAGCTATCAATGGAAGGGGAATTCAGATAGTTGGTTCCAGAGTCTGAGTTCCTATTCCCTGTACTCCTCTGCTCCTCAGAAGTACTCAATACATACCTATGAGATCAATGAAAGAATTAGGATGATGATGTGGTCTGGGACTTTTGCTTTCTTATTATCTAATTGTATATAGGAATAGCACCTGGAGAATCAGAATGAACCCTAAATGTGACAATCAAAGTTTCTCTGATGCCCAGCTGGAGCTGTGCATGCTGGAAGCTACTGCCTGGCAGACTTTATTCCTGGCCCTCTCTAAAAGTGAGATCAGGGGCATGGGCCTGTAGTCCCAGCTGCTTGGAAGGCGGAGGCAGGAGGATTGTGTGTACCTGGTCAGTGTGACAGCATAGAGGGGCCCTGTATAACAAGAAAACATACACATACATACACAAATTTCTCTGAGATTTTTAAATTGAGAACTTAATGGAGCATTAGGCCAGGGCCCAACTGAAGGCAATTATGATGACTCGGTTACAGAAAATGGGCATAGTAATTGTGGACCAGTTGTCGGGCATAAAAATCCTGTATCTAAAGTATGTCCAGGTGTGGGTTATTTTGTTTTGAAATTGTAGGAGCTGGATTTGTATTTTCTTCCAGAATGCAAGCAGGAAGAGGGATGAGCTTCTGTGAAAGGAGTCATTGGGAAGCCTTACAGACTGTGTTAGAGTCGGTATTTTCCTCAAAAGAATGTGAACTGTCATCCAGCTCTTCCACCTGCAACTGGGCAAGACCCCAGAGTTCTACACAAGACAACTGACAGGGGATTTGGGCATAAAAATTGTTATGGTGAGTGCTGCTTTAAGTAAGGTCATATCCCAACAAGCCTGCCAGGATCTGATACCTGAAAAATGTACTTACAAAATGCTACATAGCTTGCCTATTGGGTATGGTTGTTGATGACTATGCATTTTAACTTGGGCAAGGATTTTCTTTTGACCTGATGCAGACATGCACTTTGGTTTTTATTTTTTATTTTTCCTTTTTTGCCATAGGGTACGTGTGCTTGCCGGAGAGAGACAGAGACAGTGAGAAAGAAAGGGAGAAATCATCCCCTAGCAGGGATGGCCATGGCACAGTCCCTTCTCTTCCATTCTCCTCCTGAGATTTTGGCACACACGCACAAGCACCCGGTTTCAAGCTATCAGGTCTAGGACCTGATCTGCAGTCAGCCATGTGGGAGCCCAGTGCTTAACCACCATACCACCTGTCCCGCAGAGATGCTTTTTTTCTAGTGGCAACCAGCAAGCAAATCCCTCGATACTGTTTCTAACAATCCCTTGATACTTATACAGCCTTGAATCATACAGAATCTGGTCACATTTTCAACTAACCCATTCAAATATTCATGAAGAGCTGAGAGGGTATATACCTAGAACTAGTTCAGGGATGTATTCAAACTAAAGACATAGTTCTGCTCTCAAGGTACTTTTGATTAGTCGGAATGACATTCATTTGTTGGGTATCAAGTATGTGCCAGAAAATACAGAGACACAAAAGAAAAGTCATGCAGTATGGTGAAAAAAGTCGTGGCTTTGCCATCATATAGCTTACTGCTTACCAGATGTAAAACCTTGGGGAACTTATTTGAACACCCAGAAAATCAGTTTTCTCATCTATAAAATGGGAATCTTTTCCCCTGCAGAAGAGAAATAATAGAACTCTTATTAAACAAGCCCATTATATTGTTTGATTTGGGCTTGAGGGTGGTGTGGCAGTTAGAGTAACTGTAAACCACATGGCTGACCACACGGGTTGAGTTCTGGACCTGGCAGCTTGTAAAACATCCTGGGCACATATGCGTGTGTGCTCAAAATCCCAAGGGAAGAACGAAGAAGAGGGGATGATAGTGTGACCATGCCCCTGAGGGGTGCTTTCTCCCTTTCCCTCTCTTTGTCTCTCTCCAAACAAGACCACATGCCCTACAGCAAATTAAAATAAATAAAAAAATAAAATTAAACTGTCATAACACATAATTCAAATCCTAGTGGAAGGTGGACATAGATAAACACATAATCACAACATCATATTGATTTTGATATTGCACAAAATTGACATTGAGCTACGGACAGAGAAGCTAAGGCCTAAGGAATTAGGGGAGGCTCCCCTAAGGAGACCTCTTTGGAGACGCATCTGGAAGGATGAGTAAGATTGTGTTAAGTAAGAAGGGACAAGGCTTTTCAAACACAGAAACATGAGACAGCCCTTGCTGCTTGTTCTGGAAAAGGGGAGAAAGTCTAACAGAGGAGAGGTGTCTGTGATGGGGTGGGAGTGATGACACGGGCTGGAGATCAGGCCTGCCAGCTAGGGCAGTGAGTCTGTAGGCTGCACACAGAGACGTCAGGTAAATTCCTGATCAAATGAATCCTTTCCATTTCATTCCAGAATGTTTTATTATTAGAGACGAGGGTCCGTGATTTTTCTCTGGTAGAAATATTTCCTTTTGTTTCCCTGAGAAATCTCACTTTATCTGTATGTTTTCAGGGTCCAGTTTCTGAGAAGTCCCTATTAGCTGCCTAGACAATTCGGTCTAATTCTCTGTCGCGTCTGTCTGTTTTCCTGCCTTTCTGGGATTGTACTGTCCAGGTTCTGGCTGAGTAGAAGGGCCAGTGTGAGCTGTGATTGACAGCTGGTTTACATGGTGACAGGGAAAACCTGCTGGCTGGGCATTTTCTTTTCTTTCCGAGCCCCATCCATTCCTGCTACCCAGACTTCCTCATTAGAGAGTTCCTCTGAGCTGTTACCCTTGGAATTTGTTATTAAATTTTCCAGCTGTCCAATATGAACACATTTGGAAAAAAATTAATCTGATTCAGCTCCTGAGGGGAAAAATGATAACTGAAGGCTTGAATAATTTTTTTCTTTTTATTTCCATATTGAGTTATGCCTCAAACTATGGTATAGGATAATATTTGCAAGGCAGGGGTGTGTGTCAAAATGACTATGAGAGTTTTTAAAAAAAATACCCCTTGGCTCTCACCTCCACCCTTAACCAGGGATGTCTGTTTTGAGGGCATTTGGGGAAGGAGGACTAGAGAATCTGTGTATTTTCTTTAAATTTATTTTATACATTGAATCATAATATATTACTTAGCTTGTGAAGTGAATTTACCTGACATGAATCCACCTCACACCAGTCCAGTTGAGGATACCATACATGTTATCACCAACAGACCACAACCCATTTCCGTGTCACGTAAATATCTATGGTAAAAGCAAACAACCACTTTGTGGGTTACTCTGACATGTAGCCCTAGATGAGAACTACTGACAGAGGGGTTGCCTTTTTTTTTTTTTGGAGATGTTTTTACTATAGGGTGTGTGTGCTCACCAGAAAGACAAAGAGAAATAGAAATACAGAAAGTGAGAAATCACCCCCAGAGGGAATGGCCACACTACAATCCCTTCTCCTCCATTTTCCTCTTGGGATCTTGGGCACACATGTGCACATGCCTGGTGTGAGTTTAAGCCACCGGGTCTGGGACTCAAAACACGGTTGACTACATGGGAGTCCAGCAACATAGCCATTACGCCATCTGCTGGTCCCGAGGAAGGGGTTGCTTTGATAAATGATCTTGGGTCTTGTCCTTCCACTGCTACCATATCCACCTGTCATCATTCAACAGATTTCACAGAGCACTGACTGTCCCAGCATGCTCTAGGCAGTGGGTGTACAGGACGAAGGCTGTGGCCACGCTCATGAAGGTTGTGTTCTAGTTGTGGACAAATATAAATAACAAGGAAGATGAATAGGCAGTGTATATTATCTACTGCTGCTTGCCAAGGAAAACCACATACAGAGACCAATGTTTTTATTTCCTTTCCTCCCACTCTGAATTAATCCAATCGGGCTTTCTTGCCAAGCTTGGCAGATGGCCCATTTATATGGACCTGATTCCCTCCTATTTGCCAAAGCTAGTGGTCACAGTTTAGTTCTTACCTACCTCGGTCACTCTGTGGTACCCAATATTGAGCATGACTTAGTCCGTAGGTAATACTGAGGCAAGTACTCTACTAAGCTCTTTATTTGTGTCTACTTTTAAAATTTTCACAGCCACAGCTAAGGTAGGCAGTATGATTATTGTCCTTTTAGAAGGAGGGAACAGAGGCTCATGGAAGTGAATTAACTTGCTGTAGTAAGTGCAAGAGTCGGGATTCCCTTTTCCATCGTGTGGGTCAGGACTCCACTGCTGTTTTCCCTCCTCTGACCATTCATTTTCGAACACTCCCAGGCTCTCCTTCCTCTGCTAGCCCCCTTCCTTGTTGGCATTCTGGACTCACTCTCTCATCCCACAGTCTCCCTGAACAATCTCTTCAGTACCCTGGTTTTTCTCTTTTGCCTAGATCCCTAGATCCTCACTGCTGGGCCAGAGCTCTCTTCTGACTTTCCAATGACCAAACTGATCATGCCCTTCAGTATCTGATAGACACTTTCTTTCATGCCTACGAGTGCCTACTACGTGCCAGGCACTACATGGTGTTGTAGATACTATGTGAACAGGGAAGGTGGCGTGTCTGTCCTGAAGGCGCTTCTGTCTAGCAGGGAAGGCAGATTGGCTGCAACCATGCCCTGCGATGAGTTTAGGCACTGTCTTCCCTCTGCACCACAAACTTGTTCAGCTTCCCATTTTCTCAATTTCAGTTAATACCACAACCTCAGAGTGGCCGTTAACCCCTTCTTCCTCAAGTCCTATGTCCAAGTCTATCTCCTACATACCACTTCCCTCCATTCCCTTCTCACCATCACCACAGCCTCAGGGTTGTCGCTCATCTGGCAAAGGTGGTTGGCTTTCTAGCTGGCCTCCCTGTCCCTTGAGCTATGCTCCTCAAACGCATTTAACACCACGTTTTCTAAAGTGCTGACTTGTTCGTGTCCTTCCCTTCTTTATGGCTCTGGTGGACCATCTATCTCACCACACCACACCTACTGTGGCCATGGATCTTCTTTCCACGGGAGCTATTCCACATGGCTGGCCCTGCCTGAAGCCCCCTTTTAGGCTCTCCATCTTTCAGCCACAGTGATTATTAGTACCAGAGGGGTAAACCAAGGCCAAGTGGGAATTTCTTCTTTTTTTTGGAGAGGTTTTTGCTAAAGGGCACATGCCCTTAACAGAAAGACAGAGAGAGACAGAGAGACAGAAAGCGAGAAATCACCCCTCCGCCCCCAGAGGGGATGGCCATGCTGCAACCCCCCCTTCCCCAATTCTCTTCTCAAGATCTTGGGCATGCACGCACACGGGCCCGGCGTGAGTTTAAACCGACAGGTCCTGGACTCAAACCGCAGTCGACTACGTGGGAGTTCAGCAACATAGCCATTATGCCAACTGCTGGTCCTATGAAAATTTCATATGGGTGCTGGAAGGGAAATGATCTCACTCTTACTCTGAGATGTGTGTTGTCTCTTCTCCCCTGCAAAGGCAGACTCTCTCCAAGGATGAAGGCAACGCATGAGGAGAAACAGCTGACAACAGAGCCAAGCCAGAACCTCAGGAAACTGTCTGAGCTATGGGATTTAGCTGCTCCTGAAGCCAGCTTTACCCCAGACTTGACTAATCACAGGAGTCAATATATTTCCTATGTCAGAATCCCGTGTTGCAACTTACCAGTTATGTAACTTCAGACAAAGTATTTTTAAAAATCTATTTATTTCATTTATTATATTATTTAAAATTTGCTATAGGGCATGTGTGCTCATCACAGAGAGACACACAGAGAAAGAGAGGAAAAGTGAGAAAATAAGCCAGCAGGTCCAGCACTTGAACTGTGGTTGGCCATGCGGGAGGCCTGTGTTTTACCCACCATGCCAGTTGCTGGCCCTAGACGAGGTATTTAACCATTTGGTGGATCAATTTCTTCATCTCTAAAATGTACCTAATAATAGCACCTACCTCATAGGGTTGTGATAAATTTTAAATGAGTTAATGCATATAGAAAATTCAGGGACATTGCTTAGGATATTAGGTGCTTAGTAAGTGTTAACAATGAGTGTTGTTGTTATTATTATTATTGAACTTTGTTTGGTCTTGAGTTTCTTTAACTTGTAGTTGAAAGAGTCCCGAGGAATACCAAGTCCGAGCTCTGCAAGCTGGCTACAAGTCTCACTTCCAGTCCACTCCCCAGCATCTGTTCCACAGCCCTCATGCCTTGTCATGCTTGTATTAAATTTCTGAAGTTCTGGGGCCAGCAGATATGTCATGGTTATGTCAGTGGACTCACACGTAGTTGACTGCAGTTCAAGTCTTGGACCCAGAGGTTTAAAACTCATGCTGGGCCCATGTGCAAGCATGCCCAAAATCCTGAGAGGAGAGTGGAGAATGAGGGGTTGTAGCATGGCCATCCCCCTGGGGTGTGTGTGTGTGTGTGTGATTTCTCTTTTTCTGTCTCTCTGTTTCTCTGGCAAGTGCATGTGCCCTGTAGCAAAACAAAATAAAACAAAAACAAAAACCTCTCAAGAAAAGAAAAATTTCCAAAGCTCTCCCAACACTCATGCTGCTTCAGAGCTCGTTTCTCTGTGAAACTGTTTCTTCTGCTCAGAATGCTCCTCCTCATTAACCTGGCAAGGTCAGGCAAGAGGATTGTAAGCAGCAAGAAGCAACTAATGCAGGACACCAGAGATTCTGGGCCTGATTTTGCCATTGATTATATTTTGTCTCTGACAAAATATATTTGTCAATTATATTTGGCCCCGTGTGTTTTAAAAAACGATTCTCTCTGCCTTGTTTCTCAAATATGCTTCTTGTATTAGAGTTCTACAGATTCACTGATGGCCAAGGATCCCTTACCCAGCTCAAGTTTGAGATGAGGCAGAAACAGGAAGGCCAGTTAACTCTGCTCACCTTCAGTTACCGGAATGGATGAGATAGATCTAAATCTGAGCAGGAACAGTTGGTTCCCTAGAGACCTGCAACCTTCTAATAATGTAGATGATGAGACCAGGAGACTGGGTATTAAGAATGCCATGCTGAGGCCGGCAGGTGGCGTGGTTGTTAAGGGCTCTGGACTCCCACATGGCCCACTGCGGTTCAAATCACGGACCTGGTGCCTTGCTTTCTCACTTTCTCTTTTTCTCTTTCACTCTGTCCTTCTCTGGTCAAATTAAAACAAATAAATAAAGTTAAATAAAATAATTCTTTAAAAAATGTTAAAAAAAAAAAAAAAAAGGAATACCGTACTGGGGCTGGTAGTTGGTGTGGTGGTAGAAGGCACTGGACACCCATATGGCTGACCATGGTTTGAGTCCTGGACCTGGTGGCTTGCTTTCTCACTTTCTCTCTCTCTCTCAAATAAAAATAATGATAATAATAAAGTTAAATAAAAATAATTCTTAAAAAAAAAAAAGAATGTCATACGTCCTTTCTTAGATCTTGAGACAGAACAAGCAAGATTTCCTCTTGGTCAATCCTGACCCCAGTCCTGCCTTTCTAAAACTTAAAAGAGTTATATACCGCGGTCAGCAGGTAGCATAGAGGTTATGGATTCCCACATGGCCAACCACGGTTCGAATGCTGGACCCAGTGGCTTAAAAATCATGCCAGGCCCATGTACATGCCCAAGATCCCAGGAGGAGAATGGAGGAGAAGGGATTGCTATATGGCCATCTTTTTTGGGGTCGGAGGGGAGTGATTTCTCACTTTCCTTCTCACTGTCTGTCACTTTCTCTCTGGTAAGCTCAGGTTTTCTATGGCAAAAAAGACCTTAAAAACAACACGCATGCGCGCGCGCGCGCGCGCACACACACACACACACACACACACACACACACACACACTACCCAACTCTAACAGTGGCCAAATTAACAACTACATGTTTAAAGGCAAGAATAGTTCTGTATTGTCTCTAATGCCTCCGCTAGGTTTCTGGAACATTTGGAAACAGAAATAAAATCAAGATGTTTCTTCCATATTTCAATGGGAAGATACTGTCTCTGGGTCTGCATCCCCGCAGTTTTGTTTTACTGTTGGAGATGAACAAATGTAAATAATTTAAAGTATTACTCCAAGAATATTTTTCTCATTTAAACTTTATTCTATGTAAATTTACCTCAGGCCTGGAAAGGTTTGTCTGCGGCCTAAGATAATGGCTGCTTTGTTACCCATGTCCAGCCCTGGCCAATTTCCCCAGACACTGGCTAGCTCCTGGGGGGAAGAGTTTGGCTGAGACATCAATGCAAACAGTCACTTTTTCATTTGTTTGGACTACTATTTGAATGAAAACTATTAGGGGAGCTAAACGTGAAAATGTTATAGACCAGCAATAGACACATGCCCAAGTGTGTGCACATGGCCTGAATTAGACCACCTAAGTAGGTGGTATGCAAAACCTAGAAATTATAAGAAAAGAATTGGATAATGAGAGGCAGCACTTCCTGACGTTGGCCCACCGGCAGAGAGAAAGCACAGCATCCCTTAGAAGGGCTTCCTAGAGGGCAAAAAGGAAGTGTAGTGCATATGGGTGAAAGCTATTTCCCTTTCTTCTTTTCCCTCTAATCCATTTTCTCCCAACTGTATTTGAAGAACAATAGCACTGGGTGGTGGGGAATCTAGGTGGTGGTGCAAGGGTAAAATACAACTCTGCAAGGCTGACCCATATAGAAGAGATCTAGGTTCATGTTCAGAGACCTCCCTGAGTACACTAGATACATGCCTGTCCACAGTCTTGAGCTGGCGGAGGTTGGAGGGTAGCTTGTGGAATCAAGACCCTGTTGGAGGTGCTGTCTCTCTTTCTCTCTTATGGAAGAAATTAATAGAATAAATTTTTTAAAATCTCAGAAACCAATATTCTTTAAAAAAAGAAAGAAAGAGGGGACCAGCAGGTGGCATGGTGGTTAAGGCACAGGACACTCCCACGTGGCTGACTACGGTTTGAGTCCCAGACCTGGTGACTTGCTTTCTCACTTTCCCTCTTTCTCTCTCTCTGTGTGTGTCTTTCTCTGTCAAACTAAAAATGAATGAATGAATAAATAAAATTTAATAAATAATTTTTAAAAATTCTATAAAAAATAAGAAAATAAAAAGAAAGAAAGAAAGATCAATACCATCTGACTCACATACCCAGACCCCCATCAGCCTATAAGGTGATAGTTTCTTTCAAAACTTTACCTTCTTTATTAATGCACTTAAAAAGAGAAGTACATGAACATTCTACTCAGTTAAATAATCAGAAATACATATCTTAATTGAAGTTAGTGACTCTGCCTTCATCATCTCTTTCAATTCCTGTCCCCTAATGTTATACCTTCCATACGTTTTGGTTATACCAACATATGCACACGTACATGAAGAGGGGGGTGACTGGTACTGGGACTTATAAAAATTGAAGCACATACTTTATTACCCTGTGTCTTAGTTTTCATAACAAAATACCATGGACTTCTTTCTAGGTTAAAAGATATTGATCAGGGTTGGCATGTCATATGGTGGTTAAGGGTGCTGGACTCCCACATGGCCAGCCATGGTTTGAATCCTGGACCTGGCAGCTTGCTGTCTCACTGTCCCTCTCTCTTCCTCTGTCCCTCTCTGGTCAAATTAAAATAAATAAATAAAGTTAAAAAATATATTGATCATTTCATTTTAATAACTGCATAATATTTCTTATTAATATATACCATAAGTAAATGAACTATTTCCCTATTGTTCTATATCCAATAATAAACAGTAGTAGCAATCAATTCCCTTAACAGAAATATTTATGTGCAGATAATTCTGTTTTTATAGAATAGATTTTTGAAAAGTGAATTACTGAGTTTATGTACTTTTTTTTTTTTTTTGGAGAGGTTTTCGCTATAGGGCGCGTGCGCTCGCCAGACAGACAGAGAGAGACATAGAGACAGAAAGTGAGAAATCATCCCCCAGGGGGGATGACCATGCCGCAATCCCTTCTCCTCCATTCTCCTCTCGGGATCTTGGGCACGCATGCACACGCGCCCAGCGTGAGTTTTAAGCCACCGGGTCCGGGATGTGAACCACGGTCGACTACGTGGAAGTCCAGCGACATAGCCATTACGCTAACTGCTGGTTCCCTATGTACTTTTAATTTAGCAGACATTTTGAGTTTTTTCCCCCAAAATGTAATAACAATTTGTTTTCTTAAAACATAGGACATTAAAATTTCATGTGATATTTGCCAATTTTGGTTTTTCTATTTTCATTTCCATCAGTATGATAGAAAATGATTTAAGTTTGTCTTATGTTTTCTTGATTATAAGTGAGATTGACATCTTTTTGTGGGCATTTTGATTTCTTCTACTCTGAAATATCTTATTCTTTGCCTACAGTCTTTCTTTCTGATACAAATGAAGTTTTTGTACATAGAGAGATTAACCCCATGTCTATCATATATGTTGTGAAATTTCTTCTGGGCCATAACTGGTGCTTTGATGTTATTTAGTTTCTTCACAATAAAAAGATATTGTCAAACATGTTGATGTTTTTTTTTACGGCTGCTAGGTCTTCTATCTGCTTAGAAAAGTTTATTTCGGGGCCAGCAGGTGGCATGTGGTTGGGATGCAGGACTCCCACATGGCCAAATGTGATTTATTTTTAATTTTTTTTATTTTTATTTTTTGGAGAGGTTTTTGCTATAGGGCATGTGTGCTCGCCAGAAAGACACAGAGAGACAGAAAGACAGAAAGTGAGAAATCACCCCCCAGAGGGGATGGCCACACTGTCATCCCTTCTTTATTCTCTCGAGATCGTGGGCACGCACGCACATGCAGCTGGCGTGAGTTTCAGCCATCAGGTCTGGGACTCGAACCATGGTTGACTACATGGGAGTCCAGCAACATAGCCACTACGCCAACTGCTGGTCCCCCGACTGTGATTTATGTCCTGGACCTGGCAGCTTGAAAATCATGGGACTAGCAGATGGTGTAATGGTTAGGTTGGTGGGCTTCCACATAGGTGACTGTGGTTTGAGTCCTGGACCCGGCTGCCTAAAACTCACTCCAGGTACATGTGTGTGTGTGCCCAAAATCCCAAGAGGAGAATGATGGAGAAGGGATTGTTGTGTGGCTACCCCCACTCCTGGGCGATGATTTCTCGTTTTCTGTCTGGAGAGACAGAGGTCTCACCAGCAAGCGCACTCGCCCTATAGCAAAAATTTCTCTTAAAAAAAAAAAAACAGAAAATCATGCATGGGCACTTGTGCATGCATGCCAAAATTTTGAGAGGGGAACAGAGAAGGGATTGCAGTGTGATATTCCCCGTGAGGGGGGTTTTATTCTTACTTTCTCTTTGTTTCTCCAGTGAGCACATGTGTCCTACAGAAAAAAAAAAAAACTCTCCAAAAAAAAAAAAAAGAAAAGTTTTTCCCACTAAACATTATATAAATATTTTCTTCTAATATGTAATTTTCAAGTAAATCTTCAATTCATTTGAATTTTTGTTTGTTTGTCTATGGTAAGAGCTAAGTCTCTGTGTTTTCTTAGATAAACATTCCTTTCAACAGTGAGTTAACATGTTTGCTTTGTCATAAATTAAGTTTCCATATATACTTGGATTTAGTCTTTCTTTTTTCCTCCCTCCCTCCCTTTCTTTCTTTGTTTCTTTCGGTTTTTGCCATAGGATATGTACATTCACCAGAGAGAGAAACAGAGAAAGGGAAAGTGAGAAATCACTCCACAGGCAGAATGTCTATCCCACAGTCCCTTCTCCTCCATTCTCCTTTTGGGATTTTGGGTACACATACAATTATGCCTGGCATGAGTTTCAAACTACTGGGTGTGGGACTTGAACCACAGCAAGTCATGTGGGAATCTAGTGACTTAAGCACCACGCCACCTTCTGGCCATGAATTTATTTTCTGAATTCTTTATTCTCCTTTATTAGTCTGAACCAATACCATAATATTTTTATTATAATGGCTTTATGAAATGTCTAATACCTAGTAATGTGAATTTACTCTCAGGGTTCTTTTTCCTTTCTCTCTCTTTCTTCTGGCTAGTCTCAGGCATTTATTCTCCCATTAGAAATTTAAAATGTTAGTGGTTCATAAATGTTAGTATTCTGATCAGATTTGCATTAATTTTGAAATGTTTGCTAGTAGTAAAGAGACGTAAGAGTGGAAGTTGTCAAAGAGTCCATGAAAAATATGTTATTTTGAAGAAACTATGCAAGCATTAAAATTTTTAAAGTAATTTTTGAAATATCGTTTTCCCATGAACTTTTTGAAATCCCTTAGTCTGTAGTTCTACTGAGAACTTGGTATATATCTTTTCATTTCTTCAGAAGTTGTTTCATCTCCTTCAGTAAGATTTTATTCACAGCTTTTTCCTTATCAACCCTGTATCTCTCTTGTGAAGTTGATTTGTGGATGGTTTCTTTTTTTTTTTTGAGAGGTTTTTTTTTTTGCTATAGGGCGTGTGCGCTCGCCAGACAGACAGAGAGAGACAGAGAGATAGAAAGCAAGAAATCACCCCCCAGGGGGGATGGCCACGCCGCAATCCCTTCTCCTCCATTCTCCTCTCGGGATCTTGGGCATTCACGCACACGCGCCCGGCGTGAGTTTAAGCCACCGGGTCCGGGACTCGAACCGCGGTCGACTACGTGGGAGTCCAGCGACATAGCCATTACGCTAACTGCTGGTCCCTGGATGGTTTCTTGATACTGTGAATTGCACGGTTAATTAGTGCTAAGCTACAGTGATGGAATTCAAACCTAGGCCACAGACAGAACCCTGAACGGCCTCAATATAGCTTCTAGGGAGGAAACTATCCTATTACAAACGGTTAATATGAGTGACTAGCCCATATACTTCCCCCTGGAGTCCTGACCGGGAGGGTTTGGACAATTCTTTGTGGTAAAACACATTCTCTTCCATTTCCCTTTTTTATCGAATGATTCAACTGACTTCTGAGTCGTCATTACATGGTATTACTATCAGGTTCTTTATTATGTCATCTGTCTCTATTTTACAAGAGCTTACAAGGGAAGGGGACAGGGTACTGAGACACCAGGTATAATATTTATGTTAGGAATGAAGGTTTGGGGTTGGAAAGCAGCATCAACTATCCTGTTAGATTATGGTCATTGTTTCATTGTTTTAGCTTGCACTTTGACTTGTATTTAATTTGTAAACTTGTCTGATTTCTCTTGTTTGTACTTAATTTATAAATTTATTTTGATTTGTAGGAATTTTACAAGAGCCATGTGCCTAAAAAAGTTATATCCAGTGTTATTTTTGTTCATATTTAAGTAATGCTATAATAAAAAAAAATTTACATCAACACTGGGGACTCTCTGAAAACATTTTTTTTTTGAAAAACATGCTTAGAGAAATAGTGATACAGAGATTTCTATTGGACCCTCCCCACATCCCTGTGAGGCAGATATTCTCATCCCAGTTTATGGACTAAGAAACGTGGGCTCGAGCAGGTATACAGAGAGCCCACAAGCAGATCTAAGAACATAAGGAAGTATTTGCCAGAGGCAAATCAGGGTCTGGGTCAAAATCTAAGACTCTTTTCCAGAAACTTCCCCTTCTTAGCAATGAGGCTTTACTTTACACTGTCAGCAGAAAATGAGAATTATTGTATATTTATGTCTCAGGGCAATAATGATCAAGCTTAAGGCTTAATAATTCCTTAGAGACACCCTTTTTAGAAAGTCTAGAAAGACAGACATCATCCAAATTATATTTAGTATAAAGGTTAAAACAATTTTTTTAAAGTTGTTTGAGTTATGTTGTGTCCCATGTGCTTCAGAGATCTCAGGGTTGGAGAAGATGGGGGGGGGCAAGGAGGGGGGTGAAAGTTAGGATAGGAACCCAAGTATTCTCATCAGGGAAGAAGGAAGAGGAGGAAGATGGGAGAGAGGGAGAGAGAGACAGAGTTGGAGGGGAAGAAACAGCAGCAGGATGAGATCAAATTTGCAATCCTGAAAGCATGAGAACTACTTTCATTATTTTGGAAAGTCTTCTCACTTAGGAAACATGGGGTGTTTTAAACATCAGTCTTCTTTGTTTTGGCTGTAATTATATTAACTCCATGGATGTATCACTGGTTTCTCATGCTGAGTAGAAATATAGACCAAAAGTTATGAATGATTTGGGCTAATACATTTAGGAAAATAAATGAACTCCTCACTAAATTTTATTTGGTAAATAAAGTCTTTAAAAACATTTATTTGCTCAACTAGCAATTATTGTACGAGGCAGCGGGTACGCGAAGATGGGTAACACATAGTCCCTGTCCTCAATGTGGAAATGTGATCCTTCCGCCAGCACAATATAACAATATAACTGCAAGTGTGTATCTGTGGGATAGAGGTTGGTGACAGATGCATGCAGGTATTTATCACTCAATGTGAAAATGCTATGGTGGCATTATGTATGCAGGATTAGAGGACTGGCAAGGTCCAAGGAAAGAGGCTCCTAACTTGGTTTTAGGGATAGGAATTAGAGACAGCTTTCCTGAGGGGTCAGGGAATGTGCCAAATCTTACATGAGTCAGAGAGGAGGGGAGGGAATTCTGGCCCTAAAACACTGTGCCAACAAAGATCTGGAGGTGAGAAACAGCATGGTAGGTTGGCAGAGAATTACAAATCTGGTGTTGCTTGAGCATAAACTCTGAAGTAAAGCGATTAAAGAGGTCATTAAGGAGCTAGATGAGGGATGTCAGAGAGGGCGACTAGAAGATTTATCATACAAACTGAGACACTTTTGAGAAGAAAAGGAGGACATTTTAGACCAGACCACAGGAGCAAATAGGTAAGCTTGGATATCTGGTCAACTTATTTACAGGTTATGCCTCTCAGCGTAGACTTCCTCATTGAATGATGGAGAGTCAATAAGGGATTTTCAAGAGATTCTTTTAAATATATATTTTTTTAATGTGCCCGACTCAAAGAAAGAGTAAATTCAGAGAAAGCTTTATCTTTTTTATTTTTGAGAGGTTTTTGCTATAGGGCGCGTGTGCTTGCCAGAAAGACAGAGAGAGACAGAGAGACAGAAAGTGAGAAATCACCCCCCAGGGGGGATGGCTACACTGCAATCCCTTCTCCTCCATTCTCCTCTCGGGATCTTGGGCACGCATGCACACGCGCCCGGTGTGAGTTTAAGCCACCGGGTCCAGGACTCGAACCGTGGTCGACTATATGGGAGTCCAGCAACATAGCCATTATGTTAACTGCTGGTCCCAAGAAAGCTTTATTTTCTAGATGCATTCACTTAAGATATCTTATTTGAGAGCTGCCATGTGTGGCAAATACGGAGGGTAGACATTCACTATAAACAAAATCAAACTGATTTCTGCCTTCAAGAATTTACAGTTTAGTGGAAAGAGTGTTGATAATCAAGTAACACACCGATAACTGTAAAATTGTTAGTGTCACAGTCCTATGAAAGGGAGGTAATTGGTATTACAAGAATATATCAGAAGAGACAGAAAGGTCAGAAATGGACAGTAGAGTCTAACTGACAGAAGAGAGGAGGAAAGAATATTCTGGAAAGATACAAGAAGGCATGCAAAGGTTCCATGATGAAAGGAGTAGAAAGTCTGACAACACAGGAATCAGTGGAATAGGAACACATGTAAGTGGTATACAGCAAAAATTATATTATATGGTAACAGATAAAACTGTGTGGTAATGTGATCCTTCCCCCAGCGCAATATAACACGTAGTAAGCCTTAACTCAAAGATATCCTCTGACCTTCACCGGGAGTGGCTCAATTGACAACCCAATTTTTATGCCTTCTGTGAGGAATTAGGGAGGTAATAGGTAGCAATGGCTATTATCTTCCAGCTTTATTTATTTATTTTTAAAGTTTACGTATTTCTTTCATGAGAATGAGAGACAGAGAAAGAGAGGGAAAGAAAGGCAACCTCAGAGGGTCCGAGGCTGTGATCCCTGCTCAGTCATCTCAGCTAAGCAGTACCATGCATGGACAGGTTGCCTGGGGAACTGAACCTGTGATGGTCCACATTGGATATAGCATGGCTTAAGCAGTGCTTTACTGCTGCACCACCAAGTCAGACTTAGCTTTATCTTGCATATATCCTTCACACTGCTTATTTGCTGAACTAGTAGAAAACTGATGTTAAACCAATATCACCACCACCAGGATAAATTTGTCACCTTTTTCAGTCTTCAAATTCAGGCCTGCCTTTGTAGCTCAGCCTGGCTTAGGAGGGAGCACAACCAGTTGGAGGGACTGGAAGGCCAGTGGGTCTAAGAGGAGGGAAGCAGTGGGGTGTGAAGGGGAGTAGTAAGCAAGACTAGTCCAGATAGACAGACAGGCTAAATGGGCTTTACATGTTGTGTTGAGGAATTTGACATTGTGAAAGAGAAATTATATTTTTTTATTACAAATTTTCTCTCATGATGTCAGATTATGGCACCCAGGGCCATGACCAGGAGTTTGGCTCCTGGAAGTTCTGTGAGATCCCATGATTTGTTTCTGATTTGGAGAAATGTCTGGGTCAAAATGCTTCCCTCGTCATGGGCAAATCTGTGTGCTGATGCAGGGATAGGAAGAGTCTCTTTTTTCCTTCTTCCCTTCCTTCCTTTTTCTGTCTTTAAGTTTTTATCCATTTATTTATTCAGAAATAGGGAGAGAGACAGACACCTCTAACACAGTCTGGATGCCAGGATCCACCCCCAGATTCAGGCAGTCCTGGATCATGGGTATGCACATGTTCAGGGAGGTCTCCAGATATGAACCCAGAACCTTTCTGTGTGGTCAGCCTCTCAGATCAGCATGATTTCCCACTGTCTGGTCCCCTTCCTTTCCCTCCCTTTCTCTCTTCCGAGGTAGAGAGAGGAAGGTCCTCTCTCTTTTCCTTTTCTTTCCCTTTCCTTCCTTTCCTCTCCCCTTCCTGCCTCTTTCTCTCCTTTGTTCTTTACTTCTTTCCTTCCTTTCTATTTTCCTTTTGCTACAACCCATCTTTGCCTCTTTTCTGTTACATGACATAGCAAGTGGTGATAAATGTTCAGGTTCTAGAGAGTAGTAGCCTAGAGAAGTTTTGCCTCCTAGCTGTGTAATCTTAGCCTAAAATTTCTGCAAGTAGTTTCCTTCTTTGTAATGTTAGGAGACCACCAATGCTTACTACACAGGGTCATTAAGCACAGCCAGGTAATGCATGAAAAGCATATAGTGGATGTAGCACACAAAAGGTGCTCAAAAATGGTCATTATTATTATTATTCTAATACTTTGTGTCCCAAAGATGCTTGTTCTGTTGGAGGTGCCATGTATCACTGCAGGGAAAGCTATGAGAGCATAGAACAAAAGCAATGAGTCTCCCTTCCCTGTTACATTCTGTTTGCCACCATAACCTATACCCTTCACCAATTGTTCTTCTTCCTCCCTCCTCCCTTTCCTTCTTCCTCTTCTTCCCCCCTCCCCTTTTTTAAAAACTGTAATTCTCTTTGGTTGTATGGCACAGAATCAGGATATGAATAATATTTGTGTGGGTGTTGGATGAATGAAAGGATATGAGATTAGTAGTATATGTGTGTGTGTGTGTGTGTGTGCATGTGAATAACACATGAAGTGATAAATTGTCATTCTCTTCTGTCGCTAATAAAATTTTATCTCTTTAGGCCCATTTTTACTTTAAGAATTATTCAATATTATTTATGATGATGATGATGATGACAATTTTTTAATTTGACCAAAGGGAGATAGGGAGAGAGAGAGAGGGAAAGTGAGAAAGCAAGCCACCAGGTCCAGGACTCAAACCACAGTTGGCCGTATGGGAGTCTAGCACCCTAACAACTATGCCACCCGCCGGCCCCCAGGCCCATTTTAAATATCACTGTTTCTAAAAATGTTTTCCTAAGCTTCCAACACATGTGACCACTAGGCTCTCTTTTTCTGTCACAATCTCATTATATTTTCCTTGAGGCATTTGACGCACTATATTCAGGTATTAGGCCAAGCTAGAAAGCACCAGTTAGGTGTCCCTACACCCTGATTTCCCAGATCACACTCCAAATCATATTTTAAAAAAGAAGCTCTCATTGTAAAACTTGCTCTCCCAATAATTTGGTAATTCATCAGTGCCCTTAATAAGCCACATAGAAAATCTCCTTAAATGTCATTTACTTCAACAGGCCTGAGAGAGCCACTGGGGGCTGTATGGTAGGGCCTCAGTTTGGGGTCAGGGCACATTTCCAGCTCAAAGCTCAGCTTCCTGAAATTGTTGAACACATCTATTTCCAAAATTAGAAAGGACACCTAGCAAGACAGCTTGACAACTTGCAAAGAAAGGGATGAATGCTTCCCAAGGAGGAATTTCTGGGACACCAAGCAACAGAATAGAAGAAAATAGGACAAACAGAAAAAGCTCGATCAACTTGAGAGTTCAGCTCCCTCTAGCCTGAAGGTACCTTATGAGAAAAATGTTATTTATAAAAACATGTGAAACAAGCAGTTAAAAGAAACCAATGACTTTGATATTGAAGAAAGAGTCTAACCCTCGCCACAAGAATTTTATGAACATGGTTAGTAAATATTTGTCATGATGTTAAAAACATAATTCCTTCCACTTTGGGTTTCTACTAAACTCGACTCTAGTGGATTCTGTAGTGTGTTACCCAGCTTCCTTCTTCAGGATGGAGAGCCTGTTGGCTATCAGGAGGGCTGCCTGCTGATTGTTCACAGCTGAGTGAGAAATTCCCTTAGTGGAACAAAGATGCCTCATCTAAAGTTATGCTCCCCCTCTATGGTAGGCTGCACCCAGTACCCAGTTGACATGGGGAAAACAAAGGCCAGACCTTCACACAACTCTGTAGGTCATAGAGCACCCTGAGGGTAGAGCTGAAGCTTATTCTCCAAGTGAACTGAGTTCAAAATCCCCCTCTTCCTGTTGCATTCTCTCTCTCAGATGGAGTGACTTAAAGCACCTGCATTTAAGTCTCTGCTTCGTATGTTTCCCTAGGAGCCCAGCCCACAGCTCTACATGTAATCTGATTTAACAGTTAATGGAAAAAAAAATGTACACTGTGCCCTGAACCTATGCTGACAACATTTATTTATTATTTCTTCTCATCTTCAAAACAACCCTAAGAAGTAATATTTTATCCCTATTTTACAGTCAAGGAAATTGAGACTTGGAGAAATTTAAACAATTGCCCAATGGGACATAGCTTTTAAGCAGGAGAATTACACCTCAAACCTAAGAGAGGATTCAATGAGATCACATCTTTAAAGTCCTTATGTGGGACCTGTCATAAGTTAAGTGTTTAGTAAATGTTAACAATTATTATTACCAGACAAGCCTAACCAGAGATTTCAACAAGCTGGGTCATTTACCAAGAGTCAGAACATTTAAACACACTTCAATAAACCAGCCCACATAGCATACAAATCTGAACCCCAGAGGTTATCTTGGAATAGTATGAGAAATGAGTAGGCAATGGCCAAGTGGGGGTGATTACATTGTGAGTGACAATAGAGCCAGCTGTTTATCATGTCACAGAAACAAGTAGGTTGCTTAGGCAGTCAACAGGTTATTGCTGGAAATGTAATATCTTGAAAAGCAGCTAGATTTTCAAATACAATCTGATTCAACTGAATGGTATTCTCTCTAGCTTCTAACACAGAATTTTGCATTGAATATGTGTGTCAATCAATGTTTATTAACTGCTTGCATCTGGTGGCTGGCAAAATTCACTTGCCCAGTTGAGAGGCAAATAATGAATATTTCTGTTAATTATAATAATGAATATTTTCTAAGCATCAGTATTGTGTTCAGGCTTCATTTATTTCATCAGAATTGAGGACCATGCTACATTCAATAGCCTAATCTGAGCCTTTCTTATTGAACTTGAACAAAGTAAAGAACCCATATTTAAATGGATGCTGATGCAGTGAAGGCACTAATGGATTTTTCATGACTGGGAGTCCACCCTCTCATGGCCTCGATGGAGATAACCACTGACACTGGAAATGACTGCCAGATCCCAAGTGGCAGGTCCAGAGCTATGCTGCCTGACAGGTTTTTCCACACGACTAGGTAAAACCAGTTTAATATCCTCTGATTCTGTTGATGTTTTCTGGTGGGAGTTTGTCAAGGCAAGTGTCTGCTTCAGTCTTAACTCTATTCTGCTGTTGCAAGGAAGAGAACCAAGAAGAAACTCTGGTCCCAAGTGTTCTATTAGTCTCATGATATGTGAGTTGTTTTATCTCCTCTGGTTCTCAGATGTAGAGTTTCTTGGGCTCTTTTATACACATTTTCTATCTATAAAATGAGGTGTTGGATGGGACGATCTCTATAATTACTTCCACCTGGGAGAGTCTATGACTCTGGGATTTTATTTTAGCTCCTACTTTTCCAGAAATCAACTTCTACTAGTTCCAACTCATTATTTTTCTCTCTTTTTACTTTCCCCTTGCCTTAGATATTCAACATGTTTGTAGGAAAATGGAATTAACGTGTGAATTCATTTTGGGGCTAAAAATGTGAAATCCATACCTAGTTTATTTCATTACACACATTTTGCATACTACCTAGAATTGTGCCCACCACCTAATAAGTCTCATCATGAAGTGTTCACCAATCAAGTGAGCCTAGTGATGACTTAGTGCTGTGATCAGGTGTCATGTGAGGAGGCTATAAAAAAGCCTCTCTAGAAGTTTATACAAGGGATCTTCAAAAAGTTCATGGAAAATGCATATTATGAAAAAAAATTGCATAGATTCCAAAATTTTTGCACCAAGTGAATTGGTACTTAAATTCCATCTTCCAATGAACTTTTCTGAGTTACCCTCATGTTATCTTATTCACATACCCTTCCCACCTCTAAACAGGGTCAAACTATTTATTGCCCATTGTTTTCTTTCCATCTTGCCTATCTCTAAGCAATTATTTGTCCAATGTAAATCCATGTATTTGGAGCACTAATGTTTAGATGAATCTTTTCAAAGGTTGAAGGGGGACAAGAGTAAATACGCCTTTGCTAGAGATCTTTGGTAGAGCCATGTTATTGATTAATTGGATATTTATTTAGCCTTTCCTATGAGCCAGCAGCATGGGAGGCATGGAAGAGTACAGAGGGAAGCATAAGAAACAAAACCTTCCACTAAGGCTTTACATACATATCAGACAAAAAAAGAAGCCATCATAACTATTTAGTGCAAAAAATACTAACTTCAACAGCAGTAGAAAAATGCAAAGAAACGTATAAAAAGTAAATCATTTCAACTATGAGGTAAAATCATCTTTTTAAAAATTGTATGGCTAAGGGGCTGGCAGGTGGCATGGTGGTTAAGGGTGCTGGACTCCCACGTGGTGACTGAGGTTCGAGTCTCGAACCTGGCAGCTTGCTTTCTCACTTTTCCTCTCTTTCTTACTCTGTCCCTCTCTGGTCAAATTTAAAGAAATAAAAATAAAAAAAAAGAAGAGAAGAGAAAAGAAAGTTAAATAAAAATAATCCTTTAGAGACCAGCGGTTAGCATAATGGATATGTCGCTGGACTCCCATGTAGTCGACCACAGTTCAAGTTCCATACCTGGTGGCTTAAAACTCATGCCGGTTGTGTGTGTGTGTGTGCCCAAGATCCTGAGAGGAGAATGGAGGAGAAGGGACTGAGGCATGGGCATCCCCCCTGGGAGGTGATTTCTTGCTTTCTGTCTCTCTGTCTTTCTCTTTCTGGCAAGCACATGCGCCCTATAGCAAAAAATAAAATCTCTCCAAAAAAAAATTATTTAAAAAATATTGTATGGCTTACAACAATTAATTCTTTGATAGGTTAAAGACAGAGGTACGGTTCTCTTAAAATTTTCTCCTCAATGAAATGAAAAGAAAAAAAAGGTATTAGGGATAGAAACCATTTGACCTTGTGGAGAAAGACTCTGAGAAGAGGATGAACATAAAAACACTGATAACAGCCTGTTACATGCCTAGCATATCAAGATTTCACCAAGTGTTTGAACATAGCTGTCTCATTTGTTCCATAGCTCGGTCAATGACATCACTGCTGCTGGCTACGGGCTGCTGGCCTGTACTGATGAGTATCTCTTGAACTGCCTCCTACTTTCCATTTTCATTGCTCTATGTGAGTTGAAATGTTCTTCCCTGGATTTTTTCTCCTTTAGGTTTTGGCCACAGGGCACATGTGCTCATTGGAGAGAGACAGTGACAGTGAAAGTGAGAAATTATCCCCTAACGAGAGATGGCGATTGCACAATCCCTTGTCCTTTACTCTCCTCCTAGGATTTTGGGCAGCGTACACATGTGCCTGGTGTGATTTTTCAAGTTGCTGGGTCTGGGACTTGAACTGTGCAGTTGGCCATGTGGGGATTCAACACCTTAACCTCCATGCCATTTGCCGGCCTGAATTTTTTTTAAGTTGTCAGAGGGTGCATGTGCTGGTCAGAGAGAGAAAAAGAGACAGAGGGAGATGGAAAGAAGGAGAAAACATTTCCAAATGGGGTTGCTTCATGTTATAATCCCTTCTCTTCCATGTATCTATCCTGTTAGGATTTTGAGCATGCGCAGATACACATACACCTGCACAGTGTGTTTTTCAAACCACCAGGGCTTAAATGTGAATGGCAGTATTGGCCATGGTGGATCCAGCTCCCTTAACCACCAGGCCATGGGACTGGCCCTCTCTTGGACTTTTGCAGAAGACAGGATGCTCTGCCTGCCTCTGCTGTGTCATTCACACTAGGAAGGTCAATTCCATCACTCTACTGCGAGTGTGCCTGATTCCATCATTCTACTGCTCAGGATATTTTTCATTTCCCAGTGCCTATGAAACAAAATTTAAACTTTTAGTCTGGTAACCAAGACTAAAGACTAAAGGTTTTACCTGCACATTGTCCCCCCCTAGTCCTCTTTGTTTTCTTTTTGTTTAAATCACGAGATTTATGCTGTTTCCTCGGCATGATTTCTTCCCTTATGCCTCTAGGTCTTTGTGAACTCAATTTCCTTTATTGAATGGCCTTATAGCTCTGTTCCATCTCCCAAAGTTTACCTTCCTAATTATAAGGATCCAGAAATACCACGCAGAAACCCACAACACAGAACAACTGTGGGCCTCTTAAATCAGGTTATCTGGGTACAAAGCTCAGGCTTTTTTATTTTATTATTTATTTTATTTTATTTTATTTTAAGTTTTTTTTTTAGTATAAGGCATGTGCATTTCCCAGAAAGAGACAGAGAATGAAAGTGAGAAATCACCCCCAGGGGAGATGGCCAAAGTCACAATTTTTGGGGGCACACATGCACAAGGGTGCAGAATGATTTTCAAGCCCCTGGGTCCAGGACTTGAACCATACAATTGGCCATGTAGAATCCAGCACTTTAACCTCCATGCCATTTGCTGGCCCTAAAGCCTAGGCTTTTAAACAAAAGTGTAGTATCTTTATACATGCATGAGGAAAAATTCACTTGATGGGGCTCTGTCCTTGGCATGAGGAGAGACTTACAGACTCTGAAAACAAAGAATGTTATTATAAAAACATTAATTGCAATGCTAAAAGCTTTAGATTCCAAACAGGTACTATTAAGACAGGTAGGTTGAAATGAAGCATTGAATTATCACAGAGAGCTGGGATATACTTTTGAAGGTCCAAAAGTACAGCCTAAGCCAGATAGTTCAGCATGTTTCTGAATTTAAAAAGGATTATCAGGGGGCCCTGTGCTGGATCTCACATGGCTGGCAAGGGTTCAAGTCTCAGCCATGATGGCTTGAAAAAAAAACATGCTGGGTATGTATGCTTGCTGAGAATCCTGATGGGATAGAGAATTGGAGGAAGGGGATTATTATGTGATCAGGCTCTGTTGGGGGGTGCTTTCTCTTTCTTTATCTCTCTTGTACACACACATACACTCTGGCACTTAAAAAAAGAAGAAACAAGTTAAGGAGAGATCTGCTTGGGGCTTCAGTGTGATGTAACATAGTACTTGAAATTAAGTAACAGCATGTTGGTGTGTATATATTACATACAATATGTAATATATGATATATGTAATACATATAATATATAACATGTAATATATGACATTATATATACTATGTATAATATATACAATATTATATAATATGTAATATGTATTATATACAATATTACATATAATATGTAATATATAATGTATAATATATAATCAATCATATTTGCATATATTAGTATATAATATATAATATATGTATATATACTATACATACATATATACTATATGTATATATAGTGTATGTATATATACTATACATACATATATACTATATGTATATATAGTGTATATATGTATAATTTTTTTGTTAGAGAAATTTTTGCTATAGGGTATGTACACTTGCCAGAGAGACAGAGCGACAGAGAGACAGAAAGTAAGAAATCACCCCTCAAGGGGATGATCACACTTTAATCTTGTCTCCTCCATTCTCCTCTCAGGATTTTGGGCCTGCACACACATGCACCTATTATGAGTTTTAAGCCACTGGGTCCAGGACTTGAACCACAGTCAACTACATGGGAGTCCAGTGACATAACCGTTACACCATCTGCTGGTCCCGGTATTTATATTTTAATTCCTGCTCCATAGTGTATCTTTTTGTTGTCTAGTGTGTAGTGTTCTATTAAGTCCTTGGATTGAATACATGTAGTCAAAAATACCCTGATGGCACTAGTGGCTTGTATTCAGTGGGACTCTCAATGCTTCTTCTGGCAAGAGTGTAACCCTATGGGACCATGACCTCCGGCCCTGCAGATCTCAAAGTTACAGGACAGGGTGGAAAAAATCCCCAGGTGGATTATTGGCAGTGACAATAAGTGGGTCACTCTTGCTCCCACTCCTTGCTTCCCAGACTTATGTTTCTTCATGCTAGGGACACAGCATCAATAGATGTTTCTAATTTAATGCACAGAGTGTGTCCTGAAGGATGGTGTCCCATCGTCACACCACTTGTATTAGTCCAGGTCATCCCAGAAGCAGACACCAAGTCGGGATGAGACAGTAAGACATTTGTTGCAGGACATACCTGCGAGAGGAAGTCAGGATGGATCAGCAGGAGGCTGAGAGCATCATCAGATGGTGACGCGGTTCTGATCCCTGTGAAGGAGAAAGGAGAGGAAGGATGAAAGAGGGATCAGACTGCAGCACGGTTCTAAGACAATGTTGCCAAGGTTAGCAGGAAGTCCTGTGCCTCTCAGGGATGGGCTGTCTTAATGTCTCACTATACCATTGCTCAGGGGTAGCCTGTGGAAAGCAAGAACTTAGTGTGTAGAAAGGTAGATGTCGCCAGCAAGTAGGTGATGGGGGGGGGGGGGGGGGAAGGAGGGGACGGTGTCTGTCAATTACATTCCCATAGAAGGAGGACTGAGAGCAGGGGAATTTTTTACAGCCACCACAACTCTGTTCTAAGAACTGGGGACACAGGAGTGAGCAAGAGAGATATGCTCTCTGCCTCACGTAGGCTACAGCCTAGCCAGGGCAGTTGAGCAATCACGACTCAGTGTGACACATGCCATAAGCACATAGGCAGGGACTTTTAGCCTGGAGGAAAACAGGGCTCAGGGAGAGATTCTGGAGAAGCTGTCTAGTAAGGAAGAGCCCAGAGTCTGCACAGATTTGAATCCAAACCTCTTTATAGTTTTGTGCCCGTGGACAGTTCATAACCTCCCTGTGTCTCAGTTTCCTCATCTACAACGTGGGGAGAATGTAGTACCTATCTCATAGGAAGTGTGTGGTGATGAAGTCCCGGAATATTCCTCTAGATCATTTAGAAGAGTACCCAGCACATACCAAACCTGTCACTTGTTACAGCTCAAGAGTTGGACAAATGGAGCCCACTCAGAGCTGGAGACGTGGACTGGCCAGCTCATGGAAGGCCTGTCTGCTGAACTAATCTCTGTCCATTTTCCAGGACACAGGGAGGAAGCAGCAGTTCATGCTCACAGAGAACTTGCCACCAGTGGCTTTACGGTACTGCAAGGCAGGCATTTCCAGCCTGCGATTGGCAAGGACTGTAGGTAGAATGCTGTTCTCGTCCTCAGGCTGGGACTCCATTATTTTCTGGACATCGTTAATGGCCTGTCTCTCCTTCAGCAAAGTTTCTTCTGCATGCTCCGAGCGGTGAGGGGTGTCATAGCAGTGTCCTTCTCTCTCTCGCTCTCTCTCTCTCTCTTTTTTTTTTGAGAGCTTTTTGCTATAGGGTATGTGTGCTCACCAGAAAGACAGAGAGAGACAGAGACAGAAAGCGAAAAATCACCTCCCAGGGGGATGGCCATGCCACAGTTCCTTCTCCTCCATTCTCTTCTTGGGATCCTGAGCACGCACGCACATGTGCCTGGTATGAATTTAAGCCACTGGGTCCAGGACTCAAACCGTGGTCGACTACATGGGAGTCCAGAGACATAGCTATTACACCAACTGCTGGTCCCCATGGCAGTGTCCTTCTCAATGCAGGGACTATATGTCTGCAGAACGGTGCGCTTACTACCTCTGCCAACCAGGCTGATCCTGCCTCCCTCTGTACCAAGTCCTTTCCACAGAGGGAAGGACCCAGGCCAATGAAGCGCTCACTCCTTGTTAAACATGGAAGCTATAACAAAACTGCCCTGACCTGTGCTTAGCCGGTCTCCCACTGACCCAGGTCAGCCTCTCCCCTGAGGAAGGAGTGGTCAAGTGACCCTCATCTGCAGGCGTGGCTTTTGGGGCCTATGGGCCTGTAGCCTGCTTGGTTTGTTTCTTTTCTCCTGTTCTGGTGTTTGAAGTTTGCCTTGCCCACACCTGCCTGACAGCTCCTCTGAATGATTAGATCTCAAGTCCAGATTTGTCCATCTCCCCCTGTAATCTGTGAGGCCCGGAAGACTTGCTACATTCCTTTAAAAAAAAAACAAAAAACAAAAAAACAAAAAAACAGAAACAAAACAAAACAAAATAAACTTATGAGTAACCAGTTTGGAAAAATTTTCTTTATGTTAGTTTCTAATGTTGGAGGGCCCAAAAATCTATGAACCTGAAGTTTCTGACCTCCAGTGGATTTAAATGCCACTGATAAAATAGATCTGATTAGATTTTCAGTTAAGGACCATTTTAGAACAAAAGGCAGATGAATAAAATATCATTTTACTTTGATTCTGACCTGAGACATGACTGACTCACATCTCCAACTCTCTAGTCCACTCTGCAGGGTTCAAGTTGCCAGAACTCCTAAGTCCTTTGCCAATGCCTAGACTCTTCACAGGAGCCTGGAGACCTTCCAGAGAAGGATATGGTGCTTGTCCTTCCTGGGGCTGGATGAGGGGACATGGGGCAAAGTGACTTCTAGTTATCCAGCTTTTACAATGGACCAGCCACTCTATCAGATATTTATTTTCTCACTTAATCCTCACAACCTTTCTTTGAGGTATACACTTTGATCTTTATTTCATGTAAAAATAAACAGACATTTAAGAAGAATAAATACCTTACCCATTATCTCATAGGTAGTAAAAAAAATCAGCTGGATATTTGACCTCCAAATCCCCTACACTCTTTCCCCTTGTCCACCCAATTGATTTCACTACTTCTGCCCAATCAGCTCCATTCTTCTACTCGTCATTCTACCTAAAATCTGTATCTCCCCCCTTGGTCTTCTCCTCAACCCATTACCAAGTCCTGGCATTTCTTTTTTCACTGCATTTCTCTTACATTCAACTATCTTTGCTGACACTCTGCTGGTTCAGTTTTCTCTTGAAATAACTGCAGTACTTGCTTAAACAGTCTTTCTTCAGCCTCCAGATTTATAATCCACACTATTGAGGGATTTCCAAAACTTGTATTCTGAAGCTACCACTCCTTTGTTCAAAACCCTTCAGTTCTCATCCTGCCAATGCCACATAATGTTCACTTTGACATTTAAGGGCCTCTGTAGTGAGTCTCCAACAAAGTATCCTTCTCAGTGCTGGAAATGCATGGCTGCAGAATGCCTTTCTCTCATGATCCCTTTCTCATGAACCCTCTACTCCATGCAGACTGGTTCATCCACCATTTCCACTCCTAGAACAATTCCTGCCTCATGGCCTCAGACTAAGTCAACTTCTCTCTTAGGACACTGCTCTGTCCTCTCCTACCAGAAGTCACCCCTGGTCACCAGCTGGAAGTGTCCTTACCTTGTTTGGAAGCCTCTCTACTTATACATCTGCACTGAGCAAAGACCACTGATAGAGTCGGCTGCCTTTTTGCAGGTAGGGCCACTTGCACTGTCTTTGAGAGTGAGGATTTGCTCTCTAACTCCTTTCCTCCAACTGTGTCTATCATAAATAAGAACCAGGTCGGGTAGGGGCTCAAGTAAAATGAGTTAGTTATTTATGGAGAATCAAAAAGCAATACTTCTGAAGACGTCATGGCCGCACATGTAACCAGCTAATGCTGGAGGCCAGGCAGGGTTAGTAAAAAAAATGACAGTTCTTTTCTATATTTTGAAGTCTGAAGTGTCTCCCAGAATCGCTGCACTCTGATTCTCATTACACTCTCTGCCCATCAACCTATCCCAGCCCTACCGCGTATCTTCCAAGTATTTAGTTTTGACATTTTCTTTCTTTGCTTCTGCTGATCTTCTCTCTTCTCTTTGATGACTGTTCTTTACTCCTCATATCTTCTGAAGGGCTACTTTGGGGAGGTCAAGATCCATCCAGCATGACCAGGCTTTTGGAAAGCCACATTCCAGGTTGTTTGAACCAGAACAGCTGTTCTGACATATCCCAAAGAGTTAGTACAGCTCTCAGAGCATGTGAGTCGAAACCCAACATTTGTGGGTGAGGAGTATCTGTTTCAGAGAACCCTTGGAGGAGTGAGAACAGAGGGCTACTGAGATTTGATTTTGTTCATACTGTTTTCTTTTCAAAAGTCTATCAGTTTGCAAAGACCTGTGGCTTTCCACAAACATTTCTCACAATGAAACAAGGCATGAGGATCTAGGACAGAGTGGATGTAGGCCAACTACTGTGAGCTGCATTTAAAATAATCATTAATTTTGTTTTCTTGTTCCCAGACCTATTTATTTCTGCCTTCAGCCTTAGCCATAGAACTAGACTAATTTGTTCCATGAGGAGACTATTTGTCCTTATAATAATTCATCAGGTTCTCTGAGAAGGCTGTGCAATTATATAAACATGGGCAGGACCCATCTCTGTAAGAACAACTGGGTTTGGATAGCATGCTTCAGACCACACGCACTTCCATGTCTATCATTATATCCAGTCCTTGTATCAACCCTGTGGGAAAGGCCTTGCTGTATCTACTTTGTGGAGGTGGAAACTGAGGTAAGATATGAGGAAGGAGAACCTAACTTTATTTGAATTCTTATGGTCAGGCTCCATAAGGTGCTTTTTATACATCATCCTATTAAATCCTAACAACCCACTCTAAAAAATAAGGATTAGTCACCATATGTATATATTTACCCCTGGAGAAAGACCTACCAACTCTTTTTTTTAAGAAGAATTATTTAATTTTATTTATCATTAATTTTTTAAAAAAATTGACCAGAGAGGAAGAGAGAAAGGGAAAGAGAGGAAGCAAGACTTCAGGTTAAAGACTTACACCATGGTTGGCCATGTTGGAGTTCAGTGCCTTAACCACCTTGCTACCTGCCAGCTCCCCTACCAACTCTTAAGTGTTTACTATATCCTGTGTAAAACACTGTACTAATTGTTTCAGGTGTATTAACTCATTTACTCTTCATCGCCCCTCCCACGATTCCTATATTACTAATGAGATAACAGCCACTAAGAGGTTTGTAACTTGCTTAAGGTCAAAGTTATTAAGCAACAGAGTTGGAATTTTTACCAAGTTTTGTGGAGGTCAAAGCCAACTATTTCCATTACTCCACTAGTGACTTATACCAGGGCCACCCACCTACTAGGATTCACAATTTGAACTCAGGACCTTAGATTCAAAACGGGTTCTCATTCTCTTCCATTGTATGGTTGTTTCCAAGTCAAGTTAGACAAATATGACATTGATTCCTTATACTGTGTGATGACTAGTGAGGGAGGGAAGTGCAATTTCCACAAATTCAAGTAGAAATGAGAAAAATGTAAATAATATGGAGAGCTTCTTATGAATTTAAATTGACTTGATTTAAAATATTCACCTTTTTTTACACCCTTCCAACTTTTTCAGGTGTTAAAATGTACTTTCTTTGGAAAAATAAAAATAATTTACGATAGAAGTGTTTTTGGTCTTATGTAAAAAACATGCTCTTTTTTTCTTTCATTTTAATACAAGATTTAATTAAATTATTATTATTATTTTAATTTGACCAGAGAGATGGAAAGGAAAAGTGAGAAAGCAAGTCTGTGACTCACACTGTGTTAGCCATGTGGGAGTCCAGCACCTTAACCACCATGCCACCTGCTGGCCCACCCATACTCTTTTTTTCCTCCAAAAATAAAATGTTAGACAAAATACATAGACTAAATTTTCCCTGTTCATCTTCTCTAAATACAACTTAGCTCTCTACAAATAGTTCAATTAGAACCATAAAAAGATTCTGAAAGGTGTAAAGAAGGTAGACTGGCTAGGGACCACAGGACTTGGAGAAAAACACTGAAGTGCATTCTTTGGGTTTTCCTTTTGTCTCTCATATATCTCAGACTGGGCACCTGAGAGACCTAAAGCTGAAATAGTCAACAGGCATAGACAAAAGAAAAAGGGGGGGGGGGCAAAACAAAATAAAACTAGAAAATTTGACTCCCTCTGGTCAAGAAACCAGGAAGGGGAAGTTTAGATCCTTACTCAATGGCAGTTGTAGAGTTGGGAGCTGGAGACAGATCCCTTTCATCAACCACATCAGGCACACTTTTTCTGCACCATCCAGACCTGGTTGTTCCTGGTTTGCCACCCAATGGCTGGAGAAGACTGAGCTACTTCCTGTCCTTAGCAGCACAAACAGCAAACTGGTATCATGTGGCTAGAGGACAGACTAGGGAAAATGCTCCATCCCGTGGGACTGGTATCTCCTAGCCTCTATCTAATGCTGTCAAGTGGTTCAGGAAATCACCTTGAGGCACCAGCAGGGATTCAGACAATTTTATTCCACAACTACAGCTCACAAATGCAAGCTAAAACCTGTACACTAAGTTTAAGTAGGGTGATAGCAAGAATGAAATGTTTAAATAGGATCATGAATCTCCTACTATGATATCTAAAATGTCTAAAATACAACCAAAAATCATCTGTCATACCGAGAACCAGGACAATCATAACTTGAATGAGAAAAGATAATTAACTAATGTTAATTCAGAGCTGAATCAGTCACCAGAACTATAAACACAAATTTTAATGCAGCCTCCATAAAAATGTGTTAACAAGTAATCACAAGTTCCTGTTAAAGAGAAGAAAATTTCAATAAAGAAACAGAAGATAGCAGGGCTAGCAAGTAGCATGGTGGTTGAGGTGCTAGACTCCCACATGGCCTACTGGGATTTGAGTCCTGGACCTGATGACTTGCTTTATCACTTTCTCTCTCTCTGGCTCCCTGGTGAGCTCATGAGTCCTATAGAAGATTATTATTATTAATAAATAAATAAATAAAAATAAATAAATAAATAAATAAAATTAAATAATTCTTAAAGAGAGAAATAGAGATATAAAACAACTGGAAATTATGGAACTGAAAAATGCAGTAAACAAAATAAAATTCACTGAATGGGCTGAATAGTAAAATGGAGATGAGGGTTTGGCAGGTGGCTTAGTGGTTAAGGGTGCTGGACTCCCACGTGGCTGACTATGGTTCAAGTCCTGGACCTGGCAGCTTGCTCTCTCTCTCTCTCTCTCTCTATCCCTGTCTGGTCAAAATGAAATAAATAAATGAATGAATAAATAAAGTTAAATAAAATATTAAAAAAATGGAGATGACAGAATCAGTGAATTTGAGGGCAGATCAACAGAATTTAGTCAGTCTAAACAACAGAAAGTATACTAATATATATATATATATATATATATATATATATATATATATACTAATATATATTAGCTATAGGAGGGCACATACACTAACCAGAAATAGAGAGAGGGAATGTGAAAAACCATCCTCCAGGGGGGATAGCCAGGTCACATCCCTCCTCCTTTATTTTCCTCTCAGGACTTTGAGCGTGCACAAACACACGGTGTGATTTTCATGCCTCTGGGTCTGGGAATCAAACCATGGAGTTGAGTATGTGAGATCCAGCTCTCTTAACCTCCACACTACCTACTGGTGCCTAAAAAAATATTAACAGAGCTCTGGAGTTCTCCAAGACAACAAAATTCTAACGTTCATGTCATCAGAGTCCCAGAATGAGGGAGGAAGAATGTGGGACTGAAAAAGTGTTTAAACAGATTTAAGAAGCTGAGCAACTCCAAATAAAATAAGCCCAAGAAAAGACATGTAATGACACATTACAAAAATTTTGAAAACTAAAGATTAAGGAAAAAATCAAAACAATCAAAGAGAATGACATATATACAGGAATGCTAATCTGAATTTTGCTTTCTCATTCAGAAAAAGTAGCACAATTTTGAAGTACAGAAAATAAAGAACTAAGTACTGTGAACTTTGTCTGTTGAAATTATCCTTCAGGCATGGAATGGAAATAGAGACAGTTTCAGACAAACAAAAATAAATTTTCACTAGCTGTTCTATACTTAGAGAATGGCTAAAGGACATTTTTATAATGAAAAGAAAATGATAGTAGAAGAAGGCTTGAGAATTCAAAACGAAAAAAAAAAAACATTGGAATGTATAAAAATAGGGCAATTATAATATTAATAGATTATTCTTTTCCCATTCATTTAAAAATTATTTATTTATTTATTCATTCATTTTAATTTGACTAGAAAGAAACACAGAGAGAGAGAGAGAGAGGGAGAGGGAAAGTGAGAAAGAAAGCCACCAGGTCCTGGCTCGAACCGTGGCTGGTCACATGGGAGTGTCCAGCACCCTAACCACCATGGCACCTGCTGGTCCCTCCTCATAAATTTAAAAAATCATATCAACAATTGAAACAAAAGTCATGACAACATTTGTTGTGGCATTCAATATATGTTGTAGAATAAATTGAGAAAATGATATTTTAAATGTAGTGAGGGTGGGGCCAGCAGGTAGTGTGGTGGTTAAGGTGCTGGACTCCCACTCAGTTGACCAGTTTGAGTCCCAGACCTGGTAGCTTAATTTCTCACTTTCTCTGTCTCTCTGTAGTGAGCACGCATGCTCTATAGCAAAATTTTAAAAAATAATAAAATTAAATAAATAGCTCTTTAAAAAACAAAAAAAGGTAAGGAGGGTAAAGATACTTAAATAGAAGTAAAATTTGAATACTGTACTGAAAGTAGTAAAATAAAGATATTAGTAAACTGTGATATGTCACATGTATACATGAAATATCTACCATAACCACAAAAAAAACTAAGTTGGGATCAGCAGATGGCATGTTGTTTGTGGTGTTGGACTCACATATGGCTGACCATGATTCAAGTCCTGGGCCTGGCAGCTTGCTTTCTCACATTCCCTCTCTCTCTCTTTCTTTATATTTCTCTCTGGTCAAATTTTAAAAAAAGCAATAATAATAAACAAAATTTAGTAAAGTAATTATTTAAAATAAAAAGACTATGCAAAGCAATATACTCTAAAAAATAGAAATAACACACTGTAGAATCCTTATAAATATTCAGTCCTCCCAAAAAATCAGTTAAGAGAGAAAGATAAGAATAAAAAATAACAGGAAAAAAATTAGAAAACAAATACTAATAAAATAATAAACTTATTAATTAAATAATCATTTAATTATTATAAATAATAACATATCAATAATTAAATAATTATTTTAAATATCAATTAAAAGATACATTGACAGAGAGAATAAAAACCCAATCACATGCTGTCTAGAAGAAAGATACTTCAAATTAAATGCCATAGGTATGTTAAAAGTAAAAATAAGGGCCAGCAGGTGGTGTGGTGGTTAAGGGCACTGGAATCCCACATGGCCGACCATGGTTCGTGTCCAGGACCTGGCGGCTTGCTTTCTCATTTTTCCCTCTCTCTCTCACTCTGTTTCTCTCTGGTTAAATTAAAATAAATAAGTAAGTAAAGTTAAATAAAAATAATTCTTTATATAAAAAGTAAAAATAAAACAGGAGAAAGATATATCATGCCAATACTAATTTTAAGCCATGAGTGTCTATAATAATCTCAGATAAAGTGGATTTCAGAGCAAAAAAATTTCTACGGACAAAAAGGAACATAAATGATGATAAACATACATAATGATAAATCAATCCACCAAGAAGACATAACAATTCTAAATATGTATATATCAAATAACGGTTTCAAAATACATGAAGCAAAAATTGATAGAGCTGAAAAGAGAAATAAACAAATCCACAATCATCGCTGGGAACTTTAACATTTTCTCAGCAACTGACAGAATGATTAGGCAGAAAATCAGTAAAGACAAAGAAAAATTGACAACACTTTCAACCAATAAGATCTAATTGACATTTATAGAACACTATATGAAATGACAGAATATATATTCTTTTTCAATTGCCAATAGAATATGTGCCAAGATAGACTGCTTTGCAGATCATGAAACAAACCTAAGAAACTGAAAATAATTGAAACCATATAGAGTTTATTTTGTCACCATAATGGAATCAATAACAAAAACAGAAACATATTCAAACACTAGGAAATACATTTTTAAAAATTTTAAATAATCTATGGGTCCAAAAGATGTTCAAAGAAAACAGAGAACTTTGAATGGAATGAAAATGAAAACGCAATACATCAAAATTTGTGAGATAAAGCTAGAGTGTGTTGAAGTGGAAATTTATAACATTAAATGCTTATATTACAAAAGAAGAAAGATCTTACGAACAATAACCTAAGCTCCTACCTTAAGAAACAAGAAAAAGAAGAGTAATATAAATCTATAGCAAGCAGCAGGAAAGAAATGATAACAGTAATAAAAATAAAAGCAAAAATAACGAAATTGAAAGCAGGAAAACAGTAGGAAAAAATCAATGAAACTAAAAATTGTTCTTCAAAAAGTCAATTAAATTGATATACTGATAAACTTCTAAAAAGAGAGAAGACCACAAATCACTAATACCAGAAATTAAACAGGGACTATTACTACAGAGTATATAGCCACCAACAGGATAATAAAAGAATACTAGTGCTGAAAAGTTCAGCAACTTAGAAGAAATGGACTGATTTCCCCAATCCTGTAAACTGTTAAAGCTCAGTCAGGATAAAACAAATAACCTGATTAGTTTTATAGTCATTAAAGAAACTGAATTTTTATTTAAAAGCCTCTTGAAAAATAAAACACTAAAGCCTAGGCTGCATTGCTAGAAATTTTGATCAAACCATTTAAAGAATTAGAATCAATTTTAGCAATCTCTTCCAGAAAACTGAAGAGGATGGAATACTTCTCAACTCATTTTATAAAACCAGTACTACCTTGATACTGAGGTTAGATGACTAGTACACAAAAAAGGAAACTACAGAGCAATATCACTCCTGGAGCCAGCAGGTAGCATAGCGGTTAATGTACTAGACTCCCACACGACCAACTGCGGTTTGAGTCCCAGACCTGGTGGCTTGAAACTCATGCTGAGTCCCAGACCTGGTGGCTTTAAACTCATGTTGAGCATGTGTGCATTCCTGCCCAAAATCCTGGGAGAAGAACAGAGGAGAAGGGATTGCAGCATGACCATCCCCTATTGAGGGTGTGTGTGTGTGTGTGTGTGTGTGTGTGTTTTGTTTTCTGTATGTCTCTCTCTGTCTTTCTGGTGAGTACACTCACCCTACAGCAAAAATCTCTCTTAGAAAAAAAAATAAAACCCCTAAAAACCCCAGTATCACTCCTGAATTCAGCCAGAAAAGATTTCTGATTCTATTAGCTAATGGATGTAATAATGTATCAAAAGAATTAAATACATTGATTAAGTGAGATATATTATAGGTATGCAAGATTCATTCAGCATTAAACCAAATAATCAACATTATCTACTAAATCAATAGGCTAAATAAGAAGAAAATTCATATGATCAAATCACAGACAAACCATCTGACAAAATCCAACATCTATTCATAATAAAAACCCTAAGCGAATTAGGAAAAGATGGAACCACCTTAATTTAATAAAGGACACTCACACACACAAAAACCTATGCCTGACATCATACTCAAGTGAAAGAAAGACTGAATGCTTTCTTCCTAAGTCAGGAACAAGGCGGTGATGTCTTCTATCCCTCTTATTCAACATAGTACAGGCTGGGCCAGCCTAATGCACTAAAGCATGAAAAGTAAGTAAAGGCACGCAGATTGGAAAAGAAGAAATAAAACTGTCCTTATTTACAGGTGACATGCTGGTCTACATAGAACAGTCAAGGAACTTTAGAACTAATAAGTGAGTGCAGCAAGGTTGCATGATACAAGATCAACAAGAAAAATTCAAACATGCTTCTGTATCCTAATAACGAACATGGGGAAATGGATTTTAAAAACAATACTCTTAAAAAGTGCATAATACTCCTTATAATAATTTCCAAGAAAATAAAATACTTTAGGTATAAATGTAATAAAACATGTATAGAATGTGTATGCTGAAAATTACAAAATGCTAATGAAAGAATTAAAGTAAAACCTAGAGCCAGCAGATGGTGTGGTGCTTAAGGCGATGGACTCCCATATGGCTGAACATAGTTAGATTTCCAGACTTGGTGACTTGAACATCAGACCAGGCATGTGTGCATGCGTGTCCAAATTCTGAAAGAATGCAGGAGAAGGGATAGTGGTGTGGCCATCTCTTCTGAGGGAGATGGCCTCACTTTCCCTCTTACTGTCTCTCTCTCTCTGTCCAGCATACATGCCCTGTGGCAGACAAACCAACAAAACAAAACAAAACTTAAAAAAAAAAAAGGAAACCTAAACAAATGGAGAGATACATGTATACAGGGATTGGAAGATTCTATGAACCAATTGAAAATGTCAATTCTTCATAGATTTAAAGCAATTTCTACAAACATCACAACCAGATTTTTGTAGATATAAATATTCTAAAATTTATAGGAAAAGGTGCACATCCAGGAATAGTTAAAATAATCTCAAAAGATAACAGTGGGAGGAAGCACGCTATCTGATATTAAGGCTTAATATATAGATACATTATCAAAAGAGCATGCTACTGGTGGAGGAACAGACATACAGATCAATAGGACAAAGCAGAGAACCCAGAATGATACCTGCATAAATATTCCTAACCACTTTTCAATAAAGGTGCAAAAGCAATTCAATGGAGGAAGGGCAGACTTTTCACAAATGGCACTGGAGAAATCAGATTTACATAAAGCAAAAATTAAAAAAATCTAAACCTCATACCTTACACAAAAATTAACTCAAAACATATCACAGATCTAATGTAAAACTTACTATAGTTTTGGAAGATGTTATCATTGAAGGAATCTGTATAGAGCATACACAGAATTTCTCTGTATTACTTATTACAATTGCATGTGAATCCATTGGATGGTCCAGAAAGTCATGACGCATTTTCCATAGAAAAGTATGTTGTAATACAATGATCTCAAAGCAGAAAGTTTAATTAAAAAAAATAAAATGTTGACAAAATTTTTAGCCCTCCGATTTATCTTACTGTTTATTGATCCACAAAATCCAGAAGTCTTAGAATCCCTGGCCTAAAGCACATGAAGCAGTGAGGTAATCTTGGGGAAAGAGGCCTGCTCTAGGCGAGTGGACATCTTTTACTGTTGGCTGCCTCAGGACTTCAGCTCTCATCAACTTGATGAGGATCTGGTAATAATAGCAGGACCCAGAGTGGGGACAGGTCATCACATGCCGTTCAAGACCTAGATGACAGATCTTACTTTGTGATTGTGCCTTGTGCCACCCGTATCACATACATTATTTCCTGTCAACCTCACAAGACCCCTATGAGGTAGAGCAACAAAGCTGAATGTAGCCAGCTGTTTCTGACTCCAGGGCTGACATTTTTACAATATATTTTTTTTCAATTACCAGAGGTTGCATGCCCTCACTAGAGAGAGAGAGGAAAAGAAAAACATTATCCCAACAGGGTGCAGTCACACGGTAATCTTTCTTCCTCCATTCCTCATTCCTGTCAGGATTTTGGGCACACACTCGCACCTGGTGTGTATCTCAAGCTGCTGGGGCTGAAATCTGAAATGTGGTCAGCCATGTGGGATTTAGCTCCTTTAACCTCTGAGCTACAGGGCCAGCCCACCTGCCTTCTTAACTCACATATGGTAACCTTTTGGACTATTGTGATCATAGTGAACATGTATCAGTTTTTTCTAGGCAAAAAAATTTTTAAAAATATTTTATTAATCTTTATTCATTCATTTTAATTTGACCAGAGAGGAACAGAGAGAGAGAGAGATAGAGAGAGAGACATGGTTGGCCATGTTGGAGTCCAGTGCCCTTAACCACCACGCCACCTGCTGGCCCCATCTATGCAATTTTTTAAATGGAAAAAAAGAAAAAAGAAAAAAGAAAAGACATTGCCCCCCAAAGAAGGCAATGTCTGTCTGTACCCACTTTGTGGCTGAAGAAGCTTTATGATTTTGCTACAATTCTGAAGCCTCTGATGTCAGCCCCCAAAACTTCAAGGTCCTACTCAATTTTAGCATTTAAACATCATTCCATCTGCTTAAATGGGAAAAGCAAACATCTCCAGTGGCTACTGCCTTTATTTCTGGTTTCATCGTTGCTGGGTTTTGCGTTTAACACCTCCATCAAGGTACAATTACATACCATAATATTCAACATTCGAAGTCTACAGTCAATAAGTTTAGTAAATTGAGAGTTACGTGATTGTCGTCAGTTTTAGAATCTTTTCATCATCTCAAAATTTTTTATTGTGCCTGCTTGTAGTTATTTCCCGTTCCTAGCTCCTGTCTTAAGCAATCACAGCTCTGCGTTCTCTCTCTAGAAATTTGCCTTCTGATCCATTTGGGACTTTCTAGAATTTCATATAAATGTAATCTTTTACATCAGTTTTCTTTAACTTATTGTGTTTTTGAGGTTCATCTATGTTGTAACACTCACTAGTAGTTTGTTCCTTTTTATTGTGAAATAGTATTCCATTGCGTGGATGCCTTGTTTTGACTATCCACTCACCAGCTGATGGATTTTTTCGCTATTACAAATAATACTGCTATAAATATTCAATGCATATTTTTGTGTGGATTTACTTTCTTTTGGGTAGATTGATAGGAGTGGAATGGATGGCTTTTACTGTAAATTTGTTAAGTATTTGCTTAACTTTGAAAGAAGTTGCTAAACTATTTTCCAGAGAGTCTGTAACTATTTTTTTTCAAAATAGACTTGGAATATTTCAATACAGAAAATAAAAACTATTCCCAATTCTATTGCTTGTGAAACCCTAGTAACATTTACTTTTAATAAAATGTATGCATACTACAAGATATTGTAAGTAATTTTAAAAAGATTAAAAAAAAAGACATCTTTCTATTCCTAGGCTATTTCCCTAAGATAACCACCATTAATTTGTTTATCTTTCCAAAACTTTTATGCATATACCATTATATATTTTAGATATGGGTCAAACAATATAAAGGAAACTTGCTATATATATTGCTTTGCATTTCTTTCAATTCATAACATATTTTGGAGGTCATCCTATGTCAACACATATAACCCTATCTCTATTTTTAACAGCTTCATTGAGCTGCAGTTGACATGTAATCAATTGCACGTATTTAAAGTATACAATTTGATACATTTTGACATATAGTTCATGCAAACACCAATGAAATCATCTCTGCAATTAAGTTAATGAACAAATCCATCACCCCTTTACAGTTTCTTCATGTTTCTCTCTAATTTTTCCCTCTCCTCCTTTCTACCCATTTTCCTTATCCACAAGTAACCACTGATAATTCTGTCACCACCTCTATCTATAGTTTTATATGAATTGAATCATACACATAGGTACTCTGTTCTCCTTGGATTCGTTCACCTACAATCACTATTTTGTGCTTCATCAGAGTACATCAATAGTTCAAGCCTCTCCTTGCAGATAGTGCACCATTGCTTGGCTATGTCCCAGCGTAACCATTCACTCATCAGTGAATGTTTGGGCTGTTTCTAGCTTTTTATTATTACAAATAAAGCTGCTATGAGCATTTTTTGTACAAATCTTTATATGGACATGTACCTGCTTTTCTTTTGGAAAAATATAATACCTAGGAATAGACAGACATATGATTGGTGAGTGTATTTCTAACTTTTAAACAAACTGCCAAACTATTTCCAAAGTACTGTGCCATTTTCTCTTTTCTTTCTTTCTTTCTTTCTTTCTTTCTTTCTTTCTTTCTTTTTTTAAGAGAGATTTTTGTTACAGGGTGCATGTGCTCACCAGAGAAAGAGAGAGAGAGAGAGAGACAGAGAGACAGAAAGCGAAAAATCACTCCCCCCCTCCACCCAAGGGGGTATCGCCATGCTGAAACCCCTTCTCTTTTATTCTCCTCTTAAGATTTTGGGCAGACATGCACAGGCGCCCAGTGTGAGTTTTAAGCCGCTGAGTCTGGGACTCGAACTGCGGTCAACTACATGGGAGTCCAGCAACGAAACCATTATGCCATCTGCTTCTGCTGGTCCCAGTAGTATGCCATTTTATATTTCTATTAGCAATAGTTCCAGTTGCCCTACATCCTGTTTCTGTCTCTAGAAGGTAGATTTAAAAAAAAAATCTTCAATGTCTTTAACATTTTGAACATATTAAATATCATTATAACAACTATTTCTAAAGTTCTTGTCTGCTCAAGTTCCCATGTTCTAGTTCTGAACCTGTTGCAATTGATTGATTTTTCTCCTTACTATGGGTTGCACTTTTCTGTATCTTTCCATGCCTAGTAATCTTTGATTAAAGCCAGATATTATTCATTTCACCTTGATGAGTGCTGCATATTTTGTTTCCTTACAAATACACCTTACTTTGTTCCAGGATATACTCAGATTACTTAGAGACTTTTGATTCATTGGCGCTTTCCTGTAAATATTGTTAGGTGGGAGGATTATTTACTCTAGGGCTACATACTCACTGCCATTGCTAGTCCTTTCTGAATACTCTACTCAATGTCCTGTGAGTTGTGGGAATTTTTAGTCTAGTTGGTAAGAACTACTTCACTATATCACCTCTGTGCAAATTCTGTGTACTATTTCTTCTAATCCTTTTAAATAGTTATTTTTCCCACCTTGGGTAGTATTTTCACCCAGATGTGTTGATTATTTTACTGCTCAATAACTGGGGAAACTACTGATGATTTCTTTAGTTCTCTTTCCATAAAATTCTTTCCCCTTCTGCACTCTGTGATGTGAGTTCTGGCCACCTTGGCCTCTCCCTAAACTCTCAGCTCTATTTCTTCGACTCAAGCATGTGATATTATGAATGTACTATCATTTATTTAACACGTTCCCAATTTTTAGATGTTTGGGTTACTTCCATTGTTCTATTATACGCTATGGTCAAGATTATCCTAATAGATACATACTGACAGACTCTCACAAATACTGTCGCACCATGGGGTGATTTGAGCAGGAAGTTACGAGGTGAAAAGGTCTGTGCTTGTTTAATTATCGTAGCTAACATTAAAGTATCTTCCAGAACATTGCATCAACTATCAACTTATACTTTTTGGAAAGCATATGAAAATGACTTTTGGCTCACATCTTTGCCAGTAATATGGAATATCAAACTTAAGATGTTTGCCAATCTGATAGGTGGAAAAAAATCTGTTATCTCATTGTTGTTTTAATTTGCATTTCTTTAGTTATGAGTGAGCCTCAGCATCTTTTTACATGTCTGTTGGCTGATTTCCCTACTTCCACCTAGATTATACAGTGGATAGACAACTCAGAGGCATGAGCCTCCCTTGGAGCAACCTGGTGTTTGCTCTCTAACTTACAGCTCACCTCTCGGAGCCACATGTGTACAGTCTTCCTGGATTCCCTTACCTCCATGGATTCGTAATTTTAAGTTCTGTGCCCTCACTGGGAAGCAGTGACATCGCCTTTCTAAATCTCTCTGTGGATCACTGCCATGGTACACATTATTACAATTATCGACTTCAGGTGTGGCTATTAGGAAGAAGGTTTTCTTTTTTTTTTTTTTTTGGAATAATTATTTATTTATTTATTCATTTATTTTAATTTGACCAGAGAGAGAAACAGAGAGAGAGAGAGAGGGAAAGTGAGGAGGCAAGCCACCAGGTCCAGGACTTGAACCGTAGTCGGCCATGTGGGAGTGGCCAGCACCTTAAGTAATTTTTCTATGGTTGCCACAAGAGATAAGCTTCTTAAATATCGCAAAATGAGTGACTTCGCAGACTTCAGCCTTCTGAGTCAACAGAGCTCATAGCAGTGCTGACTGTAACTACTGCCATTGTCACTGAAAATCCAATTCAAACCTGAGCTCTGCAATGATAAATAATTTAGAACTTCGGTGGCTTTTCTGGTCTGGTGGTTAAAGGGATTGACAGGAGAGAACTCTGACTTTCATCAATCCTGCATCCATGACAGGATGACTTTAATCCTGTATAAAACTTCTAGAGTCAGCATCTACTTAGCCTTGAAAGTTGTAGCTACACTCATTAGGAAAGGGGTGCTGGGGCTTAGGAGCCGGAGAAGGGAGGGGAGATGACTCTTAAAACCCTTCCCAACGTCTACTTTGGATGAACTATGCCATTAATTACTCATAGCCATCATGGTTATCCCATCACCTTCTGGATCAGCAACAAACTCCTGGGTTTCAAGATCACAGTTTGTATCACAGCAGTTTAAGCTATGCTTTCTCCTTGGGGCATATGCCAGCCATACCCTGCTTTCTCCAGACAAGCCTTCAGACTGGCTCTTTTTTCTGCCCTAAGATATATACCTTCCTAGGTTCCCCTGACTAATCACTTTATGTCACACCTGGGAGCCCTCTTCTCACAGGGAAGAAAGTCAAGATTTATTTCGGGGAAAACAGTCATGAAGCTCAACATTCTGAAAAGCGGTTTTCCTATGGGTCCTCATAACATTACTTAAATATCACTATAAATGCATTGACCCAAGAATGATCATTGCAGCTGCTCCAAGCTAGGAACTGTCTTAGTGACTTTACGGATTTTACTTTTACATAGTTTTTTTTTTTTTTTTTTATAAAGTAGTTGTGAATACTTCCTTTTTAAATTTTTCTTTTTAGGTTTCTGCTACAGTGTGTGAACGTTCACCAGCGAGAGAGAGAGAGTGTGCGAGCGAGAGCGAGCGAGTGTGCAAAATCATCCCCTAGGGAAATGGGCATGTTGCAATTCTTTCTCCGCCATTCTCCTCTTGAGATTTTGGAAATGCATGCATACATTCAAGCCTTGGGGTCCTGGACTTGAACTGCTGTGAGCCATGTGGGACTCTAGCACCTTAACCACCACAGCACCTGCTAGCCCCAAATGCTAACTTTAAAAAACAGTTTAAATTTTTTTAGAGAGTTTTGCTATAGGGCACATGTGCTTGCTGGAGAGACAGAGAGACAGAAAGAGAAAAATCACCCCCTGGGAAGATGGCCACGCCACAGTCCCTTTTCCTACATTCTCCTCTTGAGATTTTGGGCATGCATGCACATGTGCCTGGTGTGAGTTTTAAGCCACTGGGTCTGGGACTAGAACTGCATATGAGTCCTGCAACATACCCATTATACCATCTGCTGGTCCCAAATATTTACTTTTTAAGATTGAATAGGTGGCCAGGTGGGATCCACAGGTGGTACAGTGGTTAAGTTGCTGGACTTCCACATAGTTAACCAGACCTGGTGGCTTGGCTTTCTCACTTTCTATCTCTAATCAAATTAAAAAGTAATACTAATAAATAAAATAATTCTTTAAAAAAAAAAAGATTGGGTAGGTGGAGATGATTTAAACTAAAAATTACATAGCTAGAAAACGGCAGGGCCAGGTCTGTTGGGTGTAGAAGATAGAGTTCTAAATATTTTACTGCAGTATCTACTCTGTGCACAACATTACACATTCTTTTTCCGACTCCATGAAAGTTTAATTTTGCTGGGTAGGTGAGGCTAATTCTGATGGAAAAGTAAACAACACTGCAAGATGACACTGCTGGAGAGCTTAGGTACAGAATGGTTGGAAACTGCTCGGTTTGTAGGAGATAGCTTCATGGGAGACAAGAGACTTAAACTGTTCGGCAAGGATGTATTTTGGGGAATTTGTTAAATATTTGCAGAATTTGCTAGAATTTATTTGGAGAGAATTACAAGATGGGAAGGGGTGATGAAGAAGACTGGTTACGGGATAAAACAGGGAGTCTGTATATACACACACACACTCACATGCCCAACCAAGGCAGTGCACAGAGCAGTGCTTCTCGCTGCTCACAAGGGGTGAGCTCATCCGGCAAATACTCATGGTTTTTTTGGAGGTCAATTTTTTATAATTTGTTTATTATTTCCCAGGTACTCTTAGGCCAGGCTCTGAATGATACCATTAGGCATCCTCAATGAGAGACGCACTATGCTCAGTGCATACTCACCCTGCGATGGTTCTGCGCAGCAGAATGGAAACGGCCCGTTTCAGTGTCTGTGACAAGTCTGTTTCTCTGGTCCATTTTCCCACCTATTCTTTGCCAGAGTGGTTTCTACACTGGATCAAGACGGAGTCCAGGTTTTTACAAACACCATCTTCAGACAATACTGCCTCAAAGACTTGTGAGAACCCAGGCATAGATCACTAGTTATCGAATATTGATATTGGAAAAGCCATTAAAAATAATGAAATGGAAGTTATGAAACTTCTCTTTGGGACCCTTCAAGATCTCCTATACAATGGCAAGGAGAATGGTAAACCTAGGGCAATGTCAGCCCCGTGTCCCTACTTTTGTAAAAGTAGTTCAGGTTTTATTTACTCAATTTATTTGTGCTTCGTCACAAAATATAATTCTGCAAACTTAAACACAAAGTTTGCAGAGAGCTGGTTTAGGCCTACTCTTTCATATAGTAGATGAAGACCAAGGTCAAAAGAGGCAAAGTGACCACTCAAGTTGGCTACTTAGTGGCTAAGCAGGATCTAGGTCTCCAAGTTCTTTTGAAGCTGGGCCACATGGTCACTACTTCTGGAATTACATTCTTGGCAATGACAATTATTGGCACAATGTAGAGTCTTGCTTTATTTTCTTTTCCTTCTCCTCCACTTCCTCCTTCTTTTGACTTGAGTGAAAGACTTTCCAAGCCCCTTGCTTTATTACAAACATAGCATGGGCATCAGTTCATCCTAAAATTACTTCCCCCCTTCCTTCACCTCACTGCTCCTTATTCTCTTGACATTGCAGGCATCTAATTGCAGGGTAGCATTAAGAGGGCACTGCAAAGTTAGAGACTGATTGTACTGGCTGATGGTAAACTTGACTCCTCCCAAGGCCCCAAGGCTTTGGAACTTCTCAACATTCCAACAGTTTTGGCAGCTCCTTCTCCTCCCACCTCCTCTCAACTCATGGCCTTGCCAAACATCCCTCTCCTCTACTACCTGAATCAATAATTAAGCCCCTTTAGCCAGAAAGTCAAAATACCTGAAAACTGTAGGGTTTGCAATGCTGCACAGATGGTAGGTTCAAAGCATTCCTACCTGTTGAGACCTGAGTCCAGGTTTTCAATAGCTGATGAAGTCAGCAATGTTTATGGCAAATGCAGCAAGTAAAACAATAGCCTCCAGGTTAGAATACAGGTCTTAGCAGGCATGTGACAGAGAAGGTTTGTTATATGGTCAAGGATGTGTTGGAACTTCATTAATTGCATAACTTCCAGAAAGCTGATACTATTCCTTAGTGACAGAGGGGACTAGGCAATACTTCGTATTCTTTTTTTTAAAAAAATATTTATTTAATTTTATTTATACATTAATTTATTTAAATTTGACCAGGGAGAGACACAGAGAGAAGGAGAGGGAAAGTAAGAAAGCAAGCCACCAAGTCCAGGACTCAAACCATGTCAGCCGTGTGGGCATTTCCAGTGCCTTAACCACCGCACCATCTGCTGGCCCCACCTTGTATTCTTTTTTTTTTTTTTTTACTGAGTTTATGGATGGTGCCTAGCATGTGATTGCTGGACAGTCATTGCAAAGGGATTGATATCATTCAACACCAGAGTTTCAACTGCATTCAGAGCCCTTCAACTAAATAAAAATTTTCAGAATACCCACTGTGTTAGTAAACTCTCTTGACAATGCCAGAGTATGTAAGTTAGGGAATCAGAGTCCTAGTATTATTCCCTTTGGTCAAAGAAACAAGAACAATACACTGGAAATAATTAGAATCCAATTTATATTGTTACTATTGGCTTTATGATTGCAATTTTCTACCTATTCACAACATGCTCTGATTTTAAACTCAATTTAACAAAAATTTATTGCTTACCTATTTCATGCTGAGTACTGTGCAGTATAATATAATTTCATGAGCATAAGCTTAGACTTCATTTCAAATTCTGACTCTGCTATTTACTAGAAGAACGATTTTAAGAAACTTCTAGAATTTCAATTTCCTTATCAGAGAAATGAGGACAATAACATCTATCTCTTAGAATTTTGTTAAATTTTATCTTAATATAAGAAAGGCTCTGAGCCAGCAGGTGATGTGGAGGTTAGGGCAGGTGGATCTCACATAGCCAACTGTGCAGTTCAAATCCCAGACCTGGTGGCTTGAAAACACACTGGGCACGTGTCCATGCATGATCAAATCCTAGGAAGAAAATGGAGGAAAAGGGATTGCAGTGTGGCCATTCTCCCTGGGGGGTGATTTGTCACTTTCCCTCTCTTTTTGTCTCTTTCCTGTGAGCATATATGCCCTTAACAAAATAAAACAAACAAAAATGTCACCTAGTATTTAGTAGACAGTTGATGAACAAAGTCTTATAAATCTTTTCATTGTCAAGATTACTGAAATGAGCAAGACATAATTCCTGCCCTTAAAAAGTTTATTATGTATATATATTTTAAATACTATGTTTGTTTAATAATTTTAAGTAAGAATGCCAGAGATGAGTAAAGATGACTGGGGACATTTTGCCATGTAAACTAAAATTTGAATTTTGTCCTCCCTTTACTTTGAAAGCTAGTAAGTTTTGTATTTCTGTTTTGCAAGAGGCAAGATTCTACCTATAACCAAGAGGAAAAGGCCAACTTTTAACATATTTGTTTTTACCACTAAGTCTAGCATACATAAAGACTGAAAAAGAATTTATAACTCATTTCAAATGGAAATAAAGTTCAGCCCAACTTTGGTCATTCAATACATTTTAGAACTAGGACATTTACTGTATTTTTCAGGACTTTTAGTAAAAGTGACCATGAACCAACTCAAACCAGTTTAAGACAAGTATTGCATAGATTATCATATTTCTTATACTTCAGGATTAGTCCAGAATAGGTTCTAGGCCTGTCATTGAACTAATTCCTCCAGCCACGGTGTTGGTAGGTTTTTAATTGGTCAGGTCTGGGTCAAATGCAACCATTTTTGCTGTAGTTGGATGGCCAAAAACAATGGTATCTCACTGAGCAAATTTTACTAGGTGGACCATAGCTGAAACACCAGGAGGAGGACCTGACTTCTTGAAAACAGACAAAACCACTAGCACTCCAAATTTAAGTGATGCTGCTAGTCTTAAGGATATTTATTGTAGAAAGACTACTACTTTGAAGAAGCAGACTTGAGTAGCCCATTCAAATCTATTGTACAAAGGTTCTGGAGAGACAATTTCATTGTTTCATACTCAGGGAAGATAAGCTGTATCCCACTGAGCCAAAAGTCAAATATACCAGTATTTACACTATGGAAGATAAATGTCATAAAAAGTCAAGCACCCCCATGCTTGTACACAAGTCCATGAATCATGGGCACAGTAAGCTTCTGAAGTTTTCTTACAGGTCTGGGCTAGATCTGACCTGCTGTTCTCTTCACCACCACCAAGCCAAATAATTTTCAATGGATATTCACCACTCTCATGCTACTAGGGATGGCCCCATGGGTAGATGGAGTAGGCACTCACCTACATAGTATACTTTAAAACGCTCTAAGACAATCTCTTCTTCTTTTTCCAAATCGTCTAAGCTTCCCTACTATTTAATCTAAAAGACATATTATGAGTGTCCTCTTTAGAGGTTTTCTTGAGGATGAAGCTCTTCTAATGGCCTTCACAAGGCTGAAGCAAGAACATTTTACTGTGTCTATGACACAACAAAACATTGGAAAACTATACAACAAAACTTTGGAAGACTATCTTCACTTTGGAAAGTCTGTTTTCTCAACTAGAAGTTTGGGTGAGAGCATGGACAATCCTTTAAGGGTGAGTCGATAAAGTGTCTGCCAAATAACAAGGGCTTGATGAGGGTTGGTTGGTATTTACCCTTCTTTATATTATCCTTGCTTTACATTCCATAATTCAATGTCCAATAGCCTTATTGGCCTGTTTACTCAATATCAAGGAAAAGAGAGCAGGGAGTGAGCTCTTCTCCCCTTGGATAAAATGGGGTCAGAACAGGTAGGGCAGAGAGAACAAGAACAAGATAGCGAAAGAGACACTGAGAGAAACAGCAAAAAAACAGATGATGATGAGAACCATCATAAGCAAATGGCTAGTTAAAACTCCTATGTTGGGAGGCTGACGAACAATTTAAGAAGAAAAATGCCTAATGTTCAACTTAAGATTTCTCTCGGTTCTTTGGTTGGGATAGTAAAATCATATCTTATTCACAAATGTCTCAGTGTTTAAGGAGTTTATTTTGTTTTTCTTTTTATCTATGTAAGGAAAGAAGAACTTTCTGGATTACTTTAGTTTGAAACCAAAAGAGCACATTGGAGATAGGTATACATTCTTTAACAATTGGCAGAAAAATAAAAAGGGTTTTGAACATCTCTGGGACATGGAATAGTCATCAAGCATCCCCTTGGGTGTGCACTTATTACCTTACTTACCTTCCCCACCCCCACCCCCTAGTCTCCAGTCTTGTCTGTGCTTCTACAGTTGACCCTGGCCTCATTGTGTCCTTCCTTCTTTTAGCACTGTGAGCCTTCCATGCTCTTCAAGGCTATGGACTTTCCAGCCTAGATTCTAAACTCCATGAGAGTAGAGCTTTATCCCCTGTGTACTTATTTCATCCAGGTCTTAAGTGGCTAGGTGACCCCAGCCGACATTTGGTTACACATATAAGGCACCCAGCATAAGATACATACTATTGTAGCTATGCCTTTTAGGGGCCTTAACTTCAGTGCTATTCAGGTGCATGGTGTATCCAAATAATGACCGCACATTCTAATATAGATCAGGAAACAGCCCAGCCTGGACTCTTAGTCCCCTTCCTTCTTCCTAGTTTTCTTTTAAGTTGGTTTCCTCCCACCCAGAACCTTCACATTCTAAGTTAATTTTTGTCTCTTTGAAGGTGCTCACAGTGTGCAAAGTTGGAGACTGATACGGGGCTACAACAATTCCCTCCTGATCTGCTAAGCAGCGCTCCTGGGACATGCAGTAGGTTAATTAATGTGGTGTGAGGTACTGAGTCACTATTGGCAATCATCTGTGAGTGAGGAGGTGCCTGCCTGCTGCACTGCCAGATTGAGATTATGGTGCCTGAGTGACTGCCCCTCCTGCTTGTCCATATTCCCACACTCACTGCCACCTATCCAGGTCAACCAGTTCCCAGGCAGGGCTTTCTCCACTATGGCTGGCTGCATCCTGAACTACAATGGCTTACTGCAAGCAAGTAAAATAAATCAGATAGTGTAAGGAAGGTAAAGAACAAACAAGAAATTTAAATCTGTGAGAAAGAAATAATTCTCTTGAGAAAGATAGAAAAGAAGATGAAAAAAAAAAAGTAGATGGACAAATAAATTGCTCCTCTGAATCACCCTTCTTAAAAAGAGCTCCTGTGTCTGAGAATGGTATTCCCTTCCCCAGTCTCCAGTCTTGTCTGTGCTTCTACAGTTGACCCTGGCCTCATGTATCCTTCCTCCTTTTAGCACTGTAAGCCTCTCATACCCTTCAAGGTTATGACCTTTCCAGCCTAGATTCTAACCTCCATGAGGGTAGAGCTATGTCTGCCATGTACAAAGTATAAGCTGTCTGGCACAGGCTCTCCACAGGCATTATGGGAGGGAAAAATGAGGAAGGAAGAGAGGTAGGGAAGAAGAAACTACTATCCCATACTATCCCTTCTTTCTTTGAACCATTATGCTTATATTTACTTCTTAATAATAAACTGAGGGCTTCTCCTCATTTAGCTATCTGTATCAACATCGTGAAGGCAAGGAATTATATACTTCAGTATCCCACCCCATTCCAGGACATAATAGGTCCTTCAAACTCATGATGAAAGAATGGTTGGTTTAGAGAGCTGTTTGGGGCTGTGTACAGGTCTAGTGTTCTTAGCACTTGGTATTGCTGCTTTTCATTAATGACAATTGGTCTAAATGTCCCCTCCCAGCAACCTCCCAAACCCAGATAGAACCTTTGGAGCTTCAGGAAGATAAACAGTCAAATTCTACCCTTTGTGCCCCTCTATGGAAAAGACTGATGACGAGTTCTTTTACTACCTGAATGACATTAGCTCTCTAAAACTTTAGGCTCAATATTAACATTTTTATGGTTACTATTTTTTCAAACAGACTCAAAGAGAAACAAGTTTTATTAGTTTCAGAGCAGACATTGCTCCATCAGGAGGAGTGCTCAAGCTGCAGCTACTGCTTAAGAAACATTTGGGCCCAGCCTATGGGTGCAGCTGGTACCTTACTGGACTGCACTGCTGGAAGCCACATGTTGACCATGGTTTGAGTCCCTGGCTTAGATGGCCTGAAATATGCCAGGCATGTGTGCAAGTGCTTAAGGTCCTGGCAGACTAGAAGACAGGAGAAAGGAGACTGTTGCATGAGTACACCATATGGAGGGGACTTCTTTCTCTCACATGCATGAACACACATTCTATGATGAATAATAATAATCAAATAGAAAGATTTCTTAAACAAAATACCCCCTTCATCAGTCCCATATTGTGGGTAACTTTGAACAGACTCAATTATTTTATATATATATATACACACACACATATATGTATGTGTGTGTGTATAAATATAAATAATGTGTGTGTATATATAAATATAAATAAATATATATGTGTGTGTATATATATAATAAATATAAATATAAATATATATATATATATATATATATTTAGGGTTTTGTCACAGGTGTTTGTGCTTGCCAGAGAGAGACAGAGAGAGGGATAGTGAGAATTCATCCCTCAGGGAGATGGCCACACTGAATCCCTTCTCCATTCTCCTCCTGGGATTTCTGGGCATGTACGCACTTGTGCCTGGCATGGTTTTCAAACCACCAGGTCTGGGACTTGAACTGTGGTTGGCCATATGGAAATCCAGTGCCTTAACCACCATGTCACCTGCTGGCCCCAGAGCCAATGACTAGGCCCTGATTATTTAGGGGAGAAGGATATAAGGAAGAACTACTAAAATATAAGGTTTTAGGGCCAGCAGGTGGTGTAACGGTTCATGTGCGGATTCTACATGTCCGGCTTCATAGTGTGAGTCCTGGACCTGGCGCATGAGAACCATGTGCACGTGTGTGTGTGCCCAAAATCTCGAGAGAAGAATGAAGGAGAAGGGACTGTGGAATGGCTATTCCCTCTGGAGGGTGATTTCTCACCTGCTACCCGCAGTACCTTCCTGGCCTCCTCGGCTGTGTGTCTCTGGTGAGCACACGTGCCCTATAGCAAAAACTTAGAAAACAAAAACAAACAAATGAAAAACAACTAAAGTTTATTCATTCAGGGTTGAAGAAGCAGTTCAGAGATGAGCTGGTTTCATCTTGCATGGCTCCTTGAACTGCCCAAGCCACCCTGGCCAGAAGTGCCCTGTACAGGGGGTCCGGTGCTCCAGTGGTCTGTATCTGCCCACTTCCCACCCCAGTTCTGTTTGCCTTTTATGCATTCCAGCTCACCAAATTATTTCTTATTCTTCATTTTTAATTTCATGCCAATCTTTGAATATGGCCTCTGACTGTGTTTGGCTATTACCTTGGCTCCTCTCAACGAAGCTTCTGGTCTCACCTGTGGCATTTCAACCCCAGTGGCTGTCTGTTTCCCTGGGCCGTGGGTCCTTGTTTCTCATCACTGTACTTGAAGTCATGTTATATTGGACCTGCTGAGAGCTTGAAGGTCCTCTTTCAGCTCAAGAGGCCAAAAAATTCAGTTAAAATGGGTGATCTTTCCATTTAAAGATTCTAGGATTTTCTGAAGCTCAAGTTCAAATGCAGGTGGGAAAGTGCAATTTGGATGAAGATGAAGAGAATTCTCTTATCCATTTAGGAGCCCAGAGGACAGACTGAGCACAATGGAAGAGATCGAAAGGAGAGGAGGATGGAGATCATATAGGAGTGAGTGAGGAGAAAAGAATAGAATTACTTCTCCTTGAGAGTACACCTATATCTCACTTTTACCCAGAAAATCATCACAAAGGGAATATTTGGACATCTCTTGGTCATAAGATTACAGAAATTGTGGATTTAAAAAAAATAATTACTTTATTTAGCTTTATTTATTTATTTAATTTGACCAGAGAGGTACAGAGAGAGAGAGTGAGAAAGAGAGAGAGAGAAAGTGAGAAAGCAAGCTGCCTGGTCTGGGACTTGAACTATGGTCAGCTATGTGGAAGTCCAGCATCCTTAACCACCACGCCACCTGCCAGGCCCAGAAATTGTGGATTTTTTTTAAAAAAAGAATGATTTATTTTAAATTTTATTTATTCATTAATTTATTTTAAATTGACCAGAGGGAGACAGAGAGAGAAAAAAAAGCAAGAAAGCAAGCCACCAGGTCCAGGACTTGAACCATGGTTGGCCAATGGAAGTGTCCAGTGCCTTAACCACCATGCCACCTACTGGTCCCAGATATTGTGGATTTGTCAACTCTAGACACTTGAGTCTAAGCTCAAGAAAATGGTGGGGCCAGCAGGTGGCATGGTGGCTAAGGTTGCTGGACTCCCACATAGTGTACTGCGATTCTAGTTCCTGACCTGGCAGCTTACTTTCTCACTTTCCCTCTCTCTCTCTCTTTCACTCTGTCACTCTCTGGTCAAATAAATAAATAAAGTTAAATAAAATAATTCTTTAAAAAATTTAAATAAAGAAAGAAAATGGAGGCAGGCCAGCAGATGGCATAGCAGTTACATCACTGGATTCCCACATGGCTCATCATGGTTTGACTCCCGGACTCAGTGGCTTAAAAATCATTCCATACTGTGATCCATGCCCAAGATTCCAGGAGGAAAAGGGATTGTGGTATGGCCAATCCCCCAGGAAGTGATTTATCACTTTCCCTCTCACTGTTTCTCCCTGGTAAGTGCATGAGCCCGAGGGCAAAAACCTCCTAAAAAGAAAAAAAAAAAAAAAAAAAAAAAAAAAAAGAAAATAGAAGGAAGAAATCTGATGGCCTTTCTATCCCTCCTGACTCCTTTCTTTCTTCTGGTTCTTGTCAGCAATAAAGGAGTATAAGCAGTGGGCAACCATTTTTTGAGAACTACATATACTTTATCTAATCATCTAAAAGTCCCAGACAAACTATCTCTGCTTAGTATCCTACAGTAGGTTGCCATAGAATTATTATTTTTTCATCAAATGCCAGTGAGAGCCAATGTATATGGGCAAACACTCCCTTATTCAAAGTCAGCACGGAAGCACCAAGGGGTTGGAGTCAGCAGTCAACAAAGTCAATCCCTTCTGTTTGCTGGCTGGGGTTCACTTCTTACATTCATGCTGATAGAACTCTGTTCACTGGAAGACTGTGGGTAGACAAGACTGTGTAGAGAATGCAGTTCTGTGTATATGAATGATGTGTGCGTACATGATGAATGTGGAGGGATGAAGGAGCAGGCGCAGACTTGCCGTTGTGATATGTATAGTTAGTCATCAAGATGAATATAGCCCCAAAGTAACCATTAGCCCCATCATCCCTAAACAGACTATATTACCAGGAGTCTGAAGTTAGTTAAAAAGATGCCACATGATGGGGATGGGGGACTGCCAGGAGAAGCCTGAGTGGCTCTTTGCCATCATGGTCCAGCAACACAGTGACTTGGTAGTGGACCAAGGTTCATTCTCAGCTTTGATCAGAAGAGCTACTATCCATTCAGCATCTCCTACCCAACTCCAGGCTCTTTACAAGCACTTTCATACACTATTTAAATCCCACATCAAGCCTGTTAAGTGAGTATTATTAGCTTTATCTTACATGAGACTCAGAAGGGTCAGCAACTTGCTTCAAGATCCAAAGGTAATATCTCATAGAGCTGGGATTCAGACATAAGTCTTATTTATTTATTTTATTTTTTAGTTTGCTATAGGGTATGTTTGCTCACCAGAGGTGGGGGTTGTGGGGGAGTGAGAAATCACCCCCAGGGGGATGGCCATGCTGCAATCCCTTCTCTTCCATTTCCTCTCAGGATTTTGGGCACTTATGTACAGGAGCCCAGAATGTTTTTCAAACTGCTGGGTCCAGGACTTAAACTGCATAGTCAGCCATGTGCGATCCAGTCCCTCAACCACAATGCCACCTGCTGGCCCCAGACATATGTCTTAATGATTCCAAACAATATTACCTCTCCTTACAGAACCCCAAACTGGAACAATTAGTCAGAGATGATTAGACTTCTGGTGAAGGAAAAGAATGACAGAACTTACAAGAGATGGCTAAGACACAAGTTTCATTGGTTTAACTCTCCAGGAGCCATACCATCATGGCCCTAGAAGTGGTGAGGTGACCCAGGAGGTGACTCAAGAATCAAAATGTTACTTGGTGAGCAGGAATGAGATGACAGTGAGGTAGACAGTTCTGAGAGTGCTTATGGTCTACCAGAATTGGGCTTCTGTGAGTCATTCAGAGACTCTCTACATGCACAGCTGGACTCCCTGCCACCTCTAACCTCAACTCTCAACCTTCAGAATGGTAAGAAATAAGTTTCTTTTGTTTATAAACCTCCCAGGTTATGCAATATTGTTATAGAAGTCTGAATGGACTAAGACATTAAGACTCTTCCTTTCATTCTGTTAATAAATATTTTTTGAGAGACCAGCAGTTGGCGTAATGGCTATGTAGCTGGACTTCCATGTAGTCGACCATGGTTCGAGTCCCAGTCCCAGTGGCTTAAACTCATGCTGGGTGCATGTGCGTGCGTGCCCAAGATCCCGAGAGGAGGATAGAGGAGAAGGGATTGTGGTGTAGCCATCCCCCCTGGGGAGTGATTTCTTGCTTCTGTCTCTCTGTCTTTCTGGTGAACACATGCACTCGATAGCAAAAACCTCTCCAAAAAAAAAATAAATAAATAAATAAATATTTTTTGAATACCTATAATGTAACAGGCACTGTTTTACGTACTTCAAATATATCTGTGAACAAAATGGACAAAAGTCCCTATCTTTGTGGGTGGGAAAAAACTATTCTTTCATTTGCATCACTTCTGATACCAGATAGGTGGGTTTTTTGCTGACCTACATTTTCAAAGGTTCTGGGGCTGGAACACAGTGAAAACAGAAATGAGAGTCTAGACAGCTCTCTCAGGTAGGAATGCCTGGTACATGGAGCAAAAGTAGACATGGCCTTTTTTTTTTCTTAAGAATACCCATTGAGTTCTAGTGATGAGAAGCTTAGCCGGTAGGCTTACTGCACGTGAGGGCGCTTCAGGATGGCCACTCACCAGTTCAGGAAGTTGACTGGGCTGTAGGAGAAGTTCCCAAGATATAAGACAAAAAGAAATTTCATCTCAGGCATTACTATTTATGTTACGCCTTGATTTTATGTTTCCAGAATTAAGACAATCCTTCTGATATCCTAGTTAGGAAGATCTGCTTTTATATTCTCAATGTTCAGACAAAGAACTCTGAGCAAAGATTATAGTCAACTAGCAAGTGACACCACAAGTTCTGTAGATCCCAGTTACAATCTATATTTAGCAAATGATTTTAGAATATTTTAGAAGTCATCAGGATTGGTATTGAAATGACAATGGGAGCAAGTTACAAGTAAAGGTACATATAATTAGGGATACATTAAAGTTTCTGTCTTCAGTTAAGTGTATGGTTATTCAGTTGTTTCTATTCATGTAAACAGAACGAGTTACTTGTTAGTATACCAGGTAAAGGCAGGAAGTATATTGAGAACAGAGGACAGATCAGCCTTAGTGGTCAAACCTAATAATTAAGTAGAAATGCAATTGAACAAGTAAATAGTACCAGGAGACACACACCATAATCAAAAAGAAAACGGGTTTGCCATTGTGTTCCAGGAAGATAAATTAAGCAAATGTCCTTAGGAGCAAAGAAAAGTATGCAGATTTTATCTTTCATCTCACTGGAGATTAAAATGCTTGATGGAGTCTGTTGTTATAATTCTCAGAATGTCATTAAGTGCATATATGTTTTTATAATGCTAACAAAACTATATATTGTAATGATAGAACAATGAACTTCTTAACGGTGGCCAAGCATGCCTTAAGTAACCTGTCATTTCATAGTGGGACAAGTTACAAAACAGTTGAACCTATGGCAAAGTGTGGACCTAAAAAGTCTCATTGATGTAATGAGTGAAATTTAACTAAGAAAAAATGAAGTTCAGCCCAATGAACAGTAACTTGGATTTGAATTATCTTGGGAGAGACGATAAAGTCCTGGCTCTTAGGAAATGATCCAGATCTGTTTTTTAAAACAAAATAATTATTTGATTCATTATCACTCTTCTGCTTATTTATTTATTTATTTATTTATTTATTTATTTATTTTAATTTGACCAGAGAGAGAAGGAGAGAAGCAAAGTGAGAAAGCAAGCTGCCAGATCTGAGACTTGAACCATAGTCGGTCATATGAGAGTCCAGCACCTGAACCACCAGGTGAGCCAGATCTTAAAAGTTCAGGTAGGGGATGGCAGGTGGCATGGTGGTTAAGGCACTGGACTCCCACATAGCTTACTGTGCTTCGAGTCCTGGACCTGGTGGCTTGCTTTCTCACTTTCCCTTTCTCTATTTCTCTGTCTCTCTCTGGCCAAATTAAAATAAATAAATAACAACAAATTGAATTAAATAAATAATTTTTAAAAAAAGTTCAGGTAATCTTCTTGGAATCTGAAGAGATTCCTGCAACCTTGGGGAGATGTCAAAATATGTTACTGAAATGCTAGGAAACATCTGAATAAATAGAACTATAACCTAGAAAGGAAGGAGTACAGAAATAAAGAAATTGATGAAATTCTTTTTGTTGATTCTTTAGAGCAGGATTAAATATTCACATTATTTTTTCTGTGATAATAGTATCTTTATATATTTTATTTGCTGCTCATGGGATTAAAAATGTTCAAATAAACTAGCCATATTAAATTTATTACTATTGTTAGACTACTTCCAAAGAGTTCAATTAAGTTTGTTGGTATTGTTAATGTTTCTGAGAAAAAAATTTCCTTTATTTATTATGTAAATGTATGTATATCTGTGTGTGTGTGTATGTATATATATATATATATATATATATATATATATATATATGAATGTATATATGTATATAAGAACTTCAAAACATTTGTGGGGGACTGGCAGGTGGCGTGGAGGTTAAGGGTGCTGGACTCCCACATGGCCCACCATGGTTTGAGTCCCAGACCTGGTGGCTCTCACTTTCCCTCTCTTTCTCTCTGTCCCTTTCTGGTCAAATAAAAAATAAATGAATAAATAAAGTTAAATATATAAGAACTCAAACAAACAAACAAACAAACAAAAACAAAAAAACATTTGTGGAAAAATAGAATAAAGGTTTTGGTGCAAAAATTTTTTGAAATCTGTGGATACTTTTTTCATAACACATGTCTTCCATGAGCTTTTTGAAGATCCTCCCCAGATATACATTAAATATATGATATATATCTAATAAATTTATATTTAATAAATTAATCTTTAAGAAAGGTAGTCTTTATCTGTGGAAACACTTCAGACATTCTAGACTTTAATCAGCACTTAGCTTTCCTGGGAATGGTTGGCACCATGGACAGGTATTCTTGTGATGAAGTTATATTAAGTTTATCAATATTGGGGCCAGCAAGTAGCATGGTGGTTAAGGTGCTGGACTCTCACATGACCAACTGTGGTTTGAGTCCTGGACCTAGTGGCTTGCTTTCTCACTTTCCCTCTCTCTCTCTCTCTTTCTTTCTCTGTGTCTCTCTCTCTGATTCCTATAGAAATTAAAAACTAATAATAATACATAAAATTAAATAAATAATTCTTAAAAAAAGTTTATCAACATCAAATATTAAGTTGGAAGAGCTCATCCATACATGGTAGTTTCTAGACTTTTGTCACCAGACCATTGTTGTAGTAGCTTCACCTGCCACTATTGATTTTAAGCAAATGGACATGCAAGTGAGGTTTTGGAGTACACTGTCTTATAAGATGAGTCTCCCCAGTATGGGAGAGGTAATGGGAATGAGTAATTGAGGGCAGAAGGGAGGGATTCAGGGAACAAACAACACACTTAATGGACACAAAAATGAAAAGTTGTCTGTCGATGATAATGTATATGGTAATATCATTGTCTTGACTAATGTGCACTGTATTCATGCTGGGAAAAACCATGTTGTACATTGTAAAGAGGTGAAATGATTAAATGTAAAAAAAAAAAAAAAAAAAAAAAAAAAAAAAGAATGAATGAAGGAAAAAAAAAAAAGATGAGTCTCCCAACACTATGGTGTGAGGTGACTCTTGGCTTTCTCTTTCCACCAGTCTGCAATGGAAGCATCTTCTCTCTGTTGATACTGGATCTGACACCTGGGTTGCACTGGACTGAGATCCTTTTACTTACTATCTTCTGGGAGTTTACCAACCTGACTTACAGACTACTCCTTACCTAGGACCCACAGGACAGAGGGATAACTTGTGATTAAGGAAGAGGATATCAGGGGAATTTAAAGAACTTTTGAGGGAAATGGACATGTATTCTTTTGGCTTCTTAGATTTCTCTTTTTATCATGTTTACCTCCTGGCCCAAATTACTGGCTTATCCAAATGCACTTTGACCACTCAATTCTTAGCCATCCTTTGGTGAAAATTCCCTTACTTTTAAAAACTATCACAGATATTTCATATTCCAGAGTCTCCATGGAGATTTTTTCTGTGATTAGTCCTGGATGCAGACTTTAACTTCCCCTTTCTTAACTTCCATACTGCATAGGACTGAAACCACCCCATTTATTAATAGCAATTACTCAGACACGGACTCTCTGGAACCGTCAAGAATTGAGTCATTTTGTTAGGTGAGCATTGTGGACCTTTGAGAGTTATAGCCTCTAGACATATTAAGCCCATTTGGATTTAATGATTGAGAAGATACTGGGAGTGAATATTTAGGCTTCAGTGCCTCATATTCTATAGGGCACTTTTCTGTAGAGCTGTGCTTCTGAATCCAATGAGGCCCATTATTAAAATGTAAATCCTTGGACTCCACCCCAGATATACTGAATTCTAACCTTAGGGGACAGAACTGGAAATCTAAGCTTTAAACAAACTCTCCAGATGATTGTTATACATACTGAAATGTGGGGATTATCACCCTCAAGAAAGGCAATGGGACTCTAGTTGAGTTCACTGCGCTGTGGCTGACTGAGTAAGCATTGTGTTGTTCCTCTAATATTTTAGTCGGTGTGTGCTTGAATTTACACCTCTGTTTCCGCTCCTCCAAACATATCTAGTCTTTGTTACCAGCTAAGCTAACCGTTTTCTATTATATACATCTTTTCAAATGACTCTGATACAATTACATTGCCATTTTACTGAAATTAAGTATTTGGTCTAATCATGGGCTTGATGTGGTAGGGAAGTTTACAAAATAATCAGGAAATCTTGGATAAATGGAAACTCAACATCTCTCCAATTTCACTGAGCACCATTGAATTTCATTTGGAAAGGGGGAGGTAATTGTTGTCAGAATAGAACTGTCATGAACGGAGGTATACAACAGAGGGTAGATGTTATACTAGTCAGGGTAGGCTGGGTCATTCTATGATAACAAAGGTCCTTAACTGTCAGTTTCATGACACAACAAAAGTCTACTTCTCACACATGTAAAGTCCTTTAAGGTTTCAGGAGACTTTCTGAAAGAGCTGGTCCCCATATGTGGACTTGGCAGTTCAGGCTGGTTTGATTTTATATATATATATACGTATATATATATATATATATACACATATATATATATATAGCAATAGAGCTTGTGTACTCACTGAAGACAGAGAGAGAGAGAGAGAGAGAGAAAGAGAAAGCATCCCCCCCCTCCAGAGGGATGCCTATACTGTAATTCCTTCTCCTCCATTATTCTCCTCTTGGATTTTGGACACACACATGCACACACCTGGTGTGTTTTTTAAGCTGCCAGTCTGGGACTTGAACAGCAAATTCAGCCATGTGGGATCCAGCTATCTAAACCATCACAACACCTGGCTGGTCCTTCACCACTTGTTTTTACATGAAGATTCCTTCATGATCACCACAACCAGGGAAGAGGGGGAGCTATAGTCTTACTTGGGTAATTAAATGTTCCCTCCCATAAAACACTGGACAGAGTAGTCATATGGTCTTTCCCGGCTGTGGGAACAGGAAGGTGTGTGGGGAAAATGTCCACCATGGACAAGAGAGAAAGACAAGATGAGAAAGAATTAGAAATCCCTGCTATGGATAATCACAATGGAGAGTAGGGAAGAGCTGAATTGTGAAGTCTCTTAGTCCATTCCTGTTGTTGTAACAGAATGTCTGAGTGAGTGAATTATAAAAATGCTAATTTGGCTCATGGTTCTGGTGGCAGGAAAGTCCAAAGGCTGGGGCTGGCATCTGGCCAGCCATTGGTGCCACATCACAACATGGCGGAGAGAAGCAGAGAGAAACATGGATGTGTATAGAGACCAGAGGGAAGCCAACCTGCTTTCATAATTTCTCTCTTAGGACTAATTAATGAGAATGTATTATCTTCCAGGAGCCTGCATTGATTATTTATCAGGAACCCCCACTCTCCACACGTCAAGGATAGCTCCTACTAGGTCCCACCTCCCAATGTTGCCCCACTGGGTGTCAGGTTGCAGCCTAAATTTCAATGAAGCCTAAGTTTCAGTGGGACTGTGACAATGGTTTTCACTAGAATAAAAGGAAAAGTGAAAAGAATGTAAAATTTTTATTAATATATGCTCAATCTGCTTAAGGCAACTTACAGCATTTCTATCTAGACCTTTTAAACCATTTCCTAGCTTCAACTCTCATACATGCTCAAATGTCAGTGTACAAAAGAATCACCTGGAGAGCTTGTCAAAACTTTAGATTCCCAGGCCTAATCCGCAGAGATCAGGATTCAGCACAACTGAATTGGGACCTACCACATGGCATTTTAGTAAGCTGATTCTGAAGCAGGTTTCTGCAGACCTCTTCCAGGGAAGTGCTGAATGGAAAATGAAGCACCGATGCCTAAGAACATGCTCTTGATGCATTTTTATACACCAATCATGTTTCCAAACCTAGATGTTTTCCACGTGGTTGTCTCAGGATTAATCATTCTTTTCCCTAACAGTTCGCTACCTCCACTTTGATCCCCAATCTGGCTAACTACTGATTACCTTTGAGGTTTCAAAGATTCGCTTTCTTGAAGTAACTTTCTTTAAACTCAAGTCTTGCAGTCTGGGATTAAGTGGACCTCCCAGGTGCTTCCGTAACAGTCTATCATGCCTTTCTGATTGCACTGACCTTCACATGTGGTAATTACCTGATTAGTATTTCTGTCCATTAGCAGATGATAAACCACTGAGTACCAGAAAAATGTCTATTGTGTCTGCTATTGCATCCTATTTTGTAGCACAGTGACTAACATATAAAAAGTGCTTAAAAAAGGGGCCCATAGGTGGTGTGGTGATTATAGCACTGGACTCCCACATGGCAAACTATGGTTCAAGTCCTGGACCTGGCAGCTTGCTTTCTCACTTTCCTTCTTTCTCTACTCCTCTCTCTGGTGAGCATGCATGCCCTATAGCAAGTTAAAATAATAATAACAGTGATAAATAAAATTAAATAGGGTCAGTAAGTGGTGTGGTAGTTAAGGTGCTGGATTCCCACATGGCCCACCATGGTTTGGGTCCTGGACCTGGCAGCTTGCTTTCTCACTTTCCCTTTCTCTCTCTGGTCAAATTACAATAACAATAATAATACAAAATAAATAAAATAAATAATTAAAAAAATAAAATAAATAATTATTTTTACAAAAACACTGACTGAAAGAAAGGTAAGGGATAAAGATATCAGAAAAGTCATGCTGGGAACCAGTAAGTTTGACCTAACATACAACAGTGTGATATTATTCTAAGTTTAAAAGATAGACTCAGTTGAACATCTTATATAAATCAACAACATATTGCTTGTATTTTTTTTTTTTTTTTGGAGAAGTTTTTGCTATAGGGTGCGTGCACTCACCAGACAGACAGAGAAAGACATAGAGACAGAAAGTGAGAAATCACCCCCCAGGGGGGATGGTCACTCCGCAATCCCTTCTCCTCCATTCTCCTCTTGGGATCTTGGGCACGCACACACACGTGCCCGGCGTGAGTTTTAAGCCACCGGGTCCGGGACGCGAACCGCAGTCGACTACGTGGGAGTCCAGTGACATAGCCATTACACTAACTGCTGGTTCCCCATATTGCTTGTATTTGAACAACATCTTAAACTCACCTGAATGCCAACAGGATCTTCCCTTTTAAGCACAAGTAACCACTGAAAATGTGAAATCATGATTTTTTTAAGTGGTGAATTAAAGTCCATTTTTCACTTTTCTCACAGACTTCACACAAAAAATAATAAAGACAACAAGAAATCATAATAGAGGGATCAACAGGTGGCATGTAGATTAAGGGACTAGATTTCCTGATAGTCGATGGCAGTTTGAGTGCCAGACCTGGTGGTTTGAGAACCATGCCAGGTTCATGTGTGTGTGTGCCCAAAATCCTGAAAGGAGGGTGGAGGAGAAGGGATTGTGGCATGGCCTTCCCCTCTGGAGGGGGGGGTTCTCACTTTTCCTTTCTCTGTCTCTCTCTGACAAGTGCACGTGCCCTATGACAAAACCCAAAAAAAAAAAAGAAAACAAACAAAAAAAAACACCAAAAACATAGTAACAACATCAATGAAATTAGGAGGCTTCTATAACATAACAGTGTATTATCTGATGACACAATAGAATGGGAAGAAGTCTTCAGTGGACTAATCCATAGCTATGAAGGGAAATACCAACAAGTGATCCCTATTGTCCTTAAGATCCATGAAAGGCTGAAGAATTAGGTGGAAATAAAAATGTGGACTAAAAATAAGAATATTGGTTAGAAATTTGTCAAAGAAAAGTTAGAATAATACTTCCTACCTCATAGTTGGGTCTCAGTCTTGCTCCAACCCCAAGAGAGATGGGATACTTATTCTTTGGTAAATAAACCAAAATAGTCTAACTCACTGGGCACAGAGAAGGGGAAAGGGAGTTCATATTGAGTGATAAGCCCCCCCCCCATCCCATTCAGCCCTGAGAGTACCTAAAATTAGCCTTATGCTATTAGGCAAGAGAATGTTGGGTCTTTCTCTGGAAAAACCAGGACACCAGAAAATTTAACATCAAGACCCATGGATTTCATATCTGGGACATTTGCAAATTGCTACTCAATCATTGTGTAGCAAAGCCTACTTGTCAAAAAGCCATGTCATTGCACAGAGAACTTTATGTTCATTTTTTTGTGTTTCACAAATATATTGGCAAGGGTGCGAAGAAAATTCGATGGGGGAAAGGGAAGGTCTTTTTTTTTTTTTTCCTTCTTGAGTGTAGTTGCCAGAGAAAGAGAGAGAAAGAGAAGGGAAGCACCCTGCCTCGACCCCCCCATGGAGCGTAGTCATACTATAATTCTTTTCTTCCATTTCATTTCTCCATCCTGTCAGGATTTGGGGCATATATGCACGTCTGCTTGGCTTGTTTTTCAAGCTACCAGGGCTGGGATTCAAGCCATAGTCAACCATGTGGGATCTGGCTCCCTATGTATAGGGCTAAACTGCTGTGCTATCAGGTCAGCCCAATGAAGATCTTTTCTAAACAAATATTTTGGCAACAAGTAGACATCTAACTAGAGTGAAATAAAGAATAACCCCTATTTTATCTCATTCACAAAAAATAGACTCAAGGTAGATTATAAACTTTTAAAGAAAAATCATGAAGTTTCTAGGAGAATATCTTTACTACCTTGGGGTAGTTACAGATTTCTTGGAAAAGAAAAGAAAAAAGCAAAAGTTCACAGTTTTCAAAAATTGTACATGATTATCTTTCTAACATGCATTAGACATTATTTTTCAAAGAGAATACAGATTATATTTTATTCTTCTGAGATAGCTAAGGTACCTATTATAATCTTACATATGGTTCTTGCTTCTAATAAGGCATTGCCCTTGGAACCTAGTAATATATTAGAACTATTTGCTAAAACTAACCTGAGACTGAAGTGTTTTGTCTGTTTGTTTTGTGTTACTTTCTACTTTTGATTTTTAAAAATTCTCTTATAATTTTTATCTCAGTTTCTAAATTCTACTCTGGAATGCATGAGTTGGGGAGATTATAAACTTTTTTCTTATACTTTTTCTTCTCATGATAAAAATATATTTTTACTCATGGAATACATATAAAAAGACAAAAACTAATATTCTTTTCTGTTAAGGAAATTTTATTATTTTATAATTATATATCAGTTTACATGTTTAAAAATAGTGTTTGCCTTCCCCACTAGATTACAATCTTCATGAGGCCACAGACTTGTTTTCTTCATCATTGGGTTTCGACTCAATGCATACTACTATAAAACAACTCAATAAATACTTACAGAATTAATGGAAAATAGTATTAGACTGACCCAGAAAACAAATAAACTGATTATACTTCCTATAAAAGAAGCATCACAAGGTTTTGAGTGAAGAGCTTTGCTCTTTATAATTTGCATGTTTTGGAATATGGAATTTGTGACATCTATTTTGAGTTTTCAGGGTTCTGTGTACTTCTCGGTAGCTGCTCTGGTTCCTGGCTATGTAACCACTAAAGAAATGTGCCAGGTACGCGATTCCAAATAGGTCAAGTGTAACAGTGCTGCTTTTCATTGTTTAATAATTACTTTAGGCTGCACAATCAAACATCATATGCCAAGTACTGGCTGTAAACTTAGCAGCATGGTAGGTGTTATGTGGAATAAGAAATAAAAGGCAGGTTTCTGCCCATAGGAAACCTCTAAAAGTGTTGAGAAAACTGAAGGGTTTCCAAGGAGAGTTCGAAATAGAACATAAGTTTTAAACGAACTCCTTTTATAGCCTCCTCACACACCCTGTGATCACAGTGCCAAGGAGCCTCGAGGCTCATTCAGTGGTGGACACTTAATGATAAAACCTGTTAATGCTAGGCACTGATCAGACAAGGGTGATCAATGCGAAGTAAGTCTCTACTCTTCTGATTTTTACAGGCTAAGAGGAAGAAACAGATTTTATAGAATAAATGAAGTTACAAGGAAAATATAAAGAAGTAGCTATTTTAGAAGGAGAGAAATAATGCAGTGAATATTTATGTTTGAATGGTCAAGTAAGACTTCTCTAAATAATTGGCATTTAAGATGTGAATAAGAGGAGTCAGTCATGCAAGTATAGGGGTGGGGTAGGGGAGACACAGTCCTGGCATAGGAACCAGCTGGTGCAAAGGCCTTCAGGCAGGTGCAGACCTGGCCAGTTAGAGGAACTGAAAGGTCAAGAAGTTGCAACTTGGTGGGTGAGAGGGAAGAAGGAATGGAATCAAGCCAGAGAGGTAGTCAGGGTCCAGATCGCCCAGGGCTGGGGGAGCCAGGGTAAGTGGCTCGGTGTTAGTTTCTGAGTATAATCAAAAGCTGCCTGAGAGCTTTAAGCTGGGAGAAACATGATATGACTTGAGTTTACAAAATATCATGCTGGCTAATGTGTGCAGAACAGAAAAGTGCAAAATAAAAGCAGCATGATGAGGTCCCAGCTTACCAGGGAGAGTTGAAGGGGGCTTGCATGAGATTAGTAGTAGTGGAGGAAAAAGTCTAAAATCCTTAAAGTTGAATAGTTCTAATGTCTAAAATCCAAGTCTTGTGGTCTATCTCCTTGCAACTGCTCATAATCTATCCCTGTAATACACTTTTTGATATGTCATTTTTTGGGGGTAAGTTTTGTCTTTTCTCAACTTTTTCCCACTATTTTAAATGATTACGGTTAGCTTTTTCAAATAATTATTTAATTTATTAGTACTATTGTTATTGTTTGAAAAATTTTGCTATAGGGAACATGTGTTCACCAGAGAGAGAGAGAGAGAGAAACAGAGAGAGGGAAAATGAGAAAGCAAGAAGCCAGATCCAGGACTCAAACCATAGTTGCCCATGTGGGAGTCCAGCACCTGAACCACCATACCATCTGCTGGTCCCCACCATTCATTTTTACAATTCACTGTGCTATGTATTTATCTTTGCATTGTTTCCAATGGCGCTCACCCAGCTTTATAACTGCAATCATCTAAAATACCATAACAGACAACCAGAGTCTTTTGACGAGATAGATCAGAAGCCAATGTCAGCAATACTGAAGGTGTAAAGTCTGTAAAGACTTTTAGATATTTGTATAATTTTTTTATACATTTTTGTAAATTTGACTCTGCAAAAGTGCATTATCACAAAGTTGGCTTTGTATGTAAGCATTGTGTGTGTGCACACACAAAAATGTCGAAACTTCCTCAATTCAAGAAGAGGTGTCCTTTTTGTATTTGCATTTATGAAAGAAAATTTCTCGAGACCTTAGTTCTTAGAGTAACTGCATATGCTGTGATGACCCATTGCAGTTTCTGATCAATTTCATCTAAAGAGTTAAGTTGCTGAGGCCCTGCCCCCAGGGAGTGTAAAAAAAAAAGCAGTTAAGCTGCTCATCGTGGTATTTCGGAAGACTACAGTTACAAAGCTGGGATCACATGATTATCAACCATAGTGATGTGAATTTATACAATGTACTGTTTGACCTATTTCTCTCTTTTTTTAAAACTTTGCCATAGGGGACATGCATTTGCTGGAAAGAGACACAGAAAGAATGAGGGAAAGTGAGAAAACACTCCCCATGGAGAAAGATCATGCTGCAATCTCTTTCTCATTCTCTCTCCTTTAGAGATTCTGAGCACACATGCACATGCACCCAGCATGTGTCTCAATCTGAGACTTGAACTGTGCAGTCAGCCATGTTGGATACGGTTGCCTTAACACTACACCATGGGCTACAACATATTTATTTATGAATAAGGGCTATGTGCTCATAACTGTTACAGATTTGAGAATGTGTGCTTGCAAAAACATGTATGCTATTATTGCCTATGTTATTGTACAAAGTGGCCTATAAAATGTTCTGTGGTGGCTTTTATGTTTCTCAAATAAATTCACTTTTAAAATTTTAAATAAATGTCTTAAAAAATTTTTTTTGGAAAATTTTTTTTTCAGAATTAAGTTTTCAGGGTTTTGATCTTTTAGGATTTCAACATTCTGGATTATGAAGTTCAAGATTGTGTCTTTTTGTTTTGTGAGCCTCACCTAGAAGGGAACAGATTCTAGGAGATGGTGAGAGCTTCTAATCCAGGGCAAAAGCAGAGGAATCACCTGCACTAAGAAAGGGGAAACTTTATTCACACTAACTTGAGAGGAAACAGCTTCTTCAGTGCAACAAGGTTGGGAGTTTGGAGGTCGGAAGATGAAGAGGTTCTTTGTTTAGTGTTGCTTCAAATTTCTTAGTGAAATATAAGACAAGGTCAAAGTTGAAAGGGCACAGGTACATTTGTGGAGAGGAATTTGAGGAGAGAGGAAAAAAGTAAGAAACAGTTTTGAAGAGTGAAAAATTGTGGATTGTCTATTTGAGAACCTTACTGAGATTTGTGATTATATTGCGTGTGTTTTTATCCAGAAGCATTTAACCAGGGAGATTGTAAGCCCAAAGTAGATGACAGGAAAGTTTAATGGAGTTTGTGTCTAGCCTGGTTGATGGTATAGAAGGAAGGGGGACAAGTGATTTAAGAGTATCTGGAAAAGAAAGATTATAAAGACGGATCATGAACTCTTCACTGGGCAAGAAGGAGAGAAAGACATGAGTGGGTTTACTGATTGTTGTACCAGTCATCTGGTCATTTGATAAGGTTCAAGACATTTTTGGAGTAAAAGAATTTAGAGGAAGTGATCCAGAAGCCAAGAGCCAGTAATCAGAAAACAGGGCATGTGAAATTTCAGCGAGCTCAAGGCCAAAGGTATGATCATGGGTTTGGATAAGTGAGGTGGGATGAAGGAATAAACCATTGGAAGTGAGGAAATTGAGAGCAGGTGGCCAGGGAGATGGATGGATTATCCACATGGATATTGAGGTTTCCAAGAACACTGATGAGAGTAGCAGTAGAATGGAAGATAGGCTGGTGCCAAAGTCATCATCAAAGAAGGAACCACTCAAGGGTTGGTAGTACATGGTACCAGAAAGGGGTAGTGGTGGTTAAAGGACCTGGGATTTTGACAGTAGAATAATCTTGAAGTAGAAATTAGAAGCAAGGATGAGGTGTGAGAGAAGAAAACACAGTTTCCTCTTATGAGAGCCAGATTCAATAGGGCAAAAGGTAGAGGCTTCATTACTGGCACTGTCCAACTTTAGAAGATTCCATTATGTAAGAGATAATGTGAATGTTTTTTCCCCAAGTTGTGTGACACAGCTATGGTGTGGAAAGGGACAGTTCAAAGAAGCTGAAGAACACTGGGGCATTTTCTCATGACACAGCCTGAGTTCCAGAGAGCCCAGTGGAAAGAGTGAGAGGGTCAGGTCCGTGGATTTACAGAGATGTGAGGATGACAGCTCAGGAAATTGGAGTGGCCTGGGAGGCTTGAGCTTCCTGTACCTTGTAACTACTTCATCCATAGATTGACCTAGCTTTATAAACCATTTGTACTGTTCAATGTAATTTGAACAGGCCTCCTCTTTAATAGGATTTCAAATCACAGGTTTGGAGACAACTTATCTCCAGAACTCTATTTTCAGTCAGGAACAGCCTGAAATCATTTGGGTACAGGTGTGTTAGGAGTCAGGTAAGCTCCCCAGAATGGTCAAGGTCAGGCAAATTTGTGTGATTTCCGGTCACCACTTTTCTTTCACCTGCTTCCAGATGCATGTAAAAGATCAGATTATTTGGATAAATGTCCAGATGCCTGTAAGGGCATGGCACTGGTGTCTTGCATATTTCTCTTGTTACCTGTCCCTGAATATTTTGTTGTGACCTCATCCCATACATACCCTATGACTCTGTAAGAAAAGCACCTTTCCTTTCTTTCTGGAAGTGGTAATGGTCTAGTTTTCCCTGTATGTATGTATGTATGTATGTATTTATGTATGTATGTACATATGTGTGTGTATATAAATATAAATATAAATATATATATACATACAAACTACCAGAGAGTTCTGGTCATTGATATTTGCCTGCTCTGGAAACCTTTGCAAGTTAGGTCAGACCTATTGCATTGCTAAAATATAGAGTCTAGAACCCAAAGTGCTTCATAATCTGCATCTCCTGTCACTGCGTCCCTCCCTTTGAATCATTCACTATCACAACTATTATTCCTTGGTTATGTAGAGAATTCAGTAAATAATATATCTCTCTGCACACTAACCTCAAGCTTCATGAGAGCAGAGATGATATCTTCCCTTCCTACTCCCAAAACCTAGGATATCTGTGGATAACACTGGCAGAGTGCAAAAATAAACAAATCTCTGTATCTCTCTGTCCTATGCCATTGCCTGCCCTTAGACATCAAACTTCCCACATTCTTCCTGGTCTCAGGGTCCTCTGGTGAGGACAGAGAAAGAGAGAGAAGGAAAGTAAGAAAGCAAGTCGCCAGGTCTGGGACTCAAACCAGTAATTCTCAGCTTATCTCCCAGCCCCCGCCCAGATCTATCTCACTCAAGGGCACCTTGGACAAGGGCACCCTGGACTCTGAACTACTCTTCATTGCTTCCCTCTGAAATTAAGTCTGCACCAAGCTAACAGGGTCCCCATGCTGTCCACTCAAAGAATGTCAGTGATGGTGTTCAGACAACAGCCAGTGAAATACATCCTTTCCTAGGTTCAAATCCTCATTCTAGCATCTAACTAGTTGTCAATGTGGACAGGAGACTCAGTATCTTTGAGCTTCAGTGTTTTGTTTGTTTACAAAATGGTAATAATAACAGTGCTTACTTTATACAGCTATCGGGAGAAGTAAAGGAGATAAAGTATGTAAGTTCTATGGCCCCATGCCAGGGGAGCTCTCAAAGACTGACTTATTATCATGACTCCCCCGCAGTCCTTCACGTTTCTGGTCAAGATTAACAGTTTCTGGGAAAACTGCGAATAGTTCCAAACTGGGCTCTCCCAAACCCATAGCTTCAGGAGTCTTTCAGATCCTCTTAGAGGATGGGAGAAAGAAAATCTGGTCCCTCCGCTTCTTTGGGAACATGTGCTAATGCAAACTGCAGCCTCAGAGAACTTCTTCCAGGGCATTAGGTGGGTTCCAAATGGCAAAAAGATAAACCCAATAACTACATTGTTGAAAATTTTCCCTTGGCAAAAAGTTCAAAGCGATTATCTTTTATTCTTTGCTGACATGTAATTTAAGCATTATACCAAAAGGACACAGCAAGCATTTTCCAAATCGAATTTCTTTTGCCAAGCACAGAGGAGGTGCCTGGCTCCCAGTTTTTATAAAAGACAAGTGAGATGAGATAAACCACGTTAAAAGCCGAAATTCCATGCAATATCCTCCTGTTCCCTCCTACCCTTAACGTGATCCCTTGTTCCTCCAACTTAACTTGATTGTGCTTTTTTTCAAGTGGCGACTCATTTGATTATTAACAAGTTCCCATTAGGTGTCCGAGGTGAAAATACCAAGATGAATATGCAAAGACTGGGCCTGGAGCTTCCTGATCTATGCTGGGAGATGGGAGGGTCAGGGTGAAAAACAAGACTGGGTCCTGTCCTAAATCAAGAGGTCTGGGGAAAGCAAAGACAGGAAGAGGAAATACGCGTTTACGTACCCCCTGTGTACCGGCTACTGCGCTAAACCCTGTCTCAAGTGGTCATCACAAGCACTCCATGAGGGTCCTGCTGTCCCAATTTTACGGACATACAGAAAAACAAATGAAAAGGTGGAATTTATTGGCAGAACCATGACCACAATGGAGGTCTATTTTGGTATGGTAGATGAATGGTATATTTTCAGAAAACTATATCTTGACTTTAACTTATTCTCCTATAGTAAAAACAACACCCATTTGTTTCTCATTAAGTACCAGCCACTGTCCTAAATTTTATACATATATATAAACTCATTAAATCAGCTGACATAGATATTATAATCTCCATCCTAATGCACAAGAAATGTCAAGTTATTTGTCCAAAGTTGTACAGTGAATATGGGAAGGGAGCCCGGTTGAAAGGAAGTTTTGAAATCTCAGCTCTTAACTATTTCTATGTTGCCTTTTTTCCTTAATGATTTTATTTTTATTACTGTTTCCTGATTTTTAAAAATTACTTTGTATGTCTCTCTCTCTAGATCCTAAATCCTTTTTCTAAAACAGAATGATTTATTTATTTATTACTTTTTTCACATGAGTTTTGCTAGAGAAAAACAGTAAGAGAGAGAGAGAGAGACAGAGAGAGAGAGAGCGCGAGCGCGCAAGCTACCAGGTATGGGACTTGAACCACAGTTAGCCATGTTGTAATTCCAGCGCCTTAACCACCACATCACCTGCCGACCCTGATTGTAAATCCTTTTTTAAAAAAGGATACAAGGGGGGCTGGCAGGCAGTGTGGTGGTTAAGGGCTCTGGACTCCCACAGGGCTGACCATGGTTCAAGTCCCGGACCTGGCGACTTGTTTTCTCACTTTCCCTCTCTCTCTCTCTCTCTCTCTCTGGTCAAATTAAAATAAACAAACAAATAAATAAATAAAGTTAAATAATTCTTTTTAAAAAAAGGATACAAGGAAACAAGGAATAATGCATATACATGTAATGGCATCACAATGTATTTTCTTTTTTTTTTTTTTTTTAATTCAACACAGCAATAGTACAGAGGAGAGGAGCAGAAAGAAATTAGAAATTGGGAAAGAGTTCTCCATTTTTTTTCTTTTTGTCCACTTCTATCTTTACAAAAATGGATGTGTATCTTCACACATACACACAGTTAAATAAACTCACACAAACCCTAAATCCAACAGAAAAAATCTAAGCAGAGTTTGGGCATAATATGCTCTGGAACACTAGGCAGCATGAATTTATGGCTCTGTTTATTCTTCTTCAATTTATCTTTTTTTTTTAATGGTTTTTGCCATATTGTGCATGTGCTTGCCAGAGAGAGACAGAGAGAGGAAAAATGAGAAGTCACCTCCCAGTAGGGATGGCTATGCCACAATCCCTTCCCCTCCACTTACCTCTTGATATTTGGGGCATGCATGCACATGTGTCTGGCATGAGTTTCAAGCTACCAGGTCTGGGACTTGAACTGTAGTTGGCCATGTGAGAGTTCAGCACCTTAACCACCACATCACCTACTGGCCTACTGAACATTCTTCAATTTATTAACTTATTTCATTCTCGTAAGGGCTTCTGTGCATGTTGTGCATGTGTGTATTTGAGTGTGAGTTTTATTAACTAAACTGCACATTCTCTCAGATTAAAGCATGACATCTCTTTTATTCTGACACATAACTCACATTCTAGACATACATAAACATATTCTCTTTATCTCTCTTATCTGTCTCTCCTTCACACATAGACATTAGCGTGAAGAATGCTTATGGCAAATGTGCACTATGGTTACCTACCCAATAATCTTCCTCCTTTTTTGTCATAGACTAAGCTCTGGCTTTATGTGAGGTGGTGGTGTGCTTAGCCTCAATGATGCTTTCCAGCTTCCTTTGCAAATAGGGGTGACCAGTGAGATAAAACAGTAGCTGTTGGGCGGGAATTCAGCAACATCTACCTTCGTCTACTGTTCTGCCTTGAATATGGGTATGCTGAGTGAAGCTTTGGCAGACCTCTTGGACCAAGAGTGAGCATTGAGCATCAATACTCTGTTCTACGGCGAAAGAAAGACAAAAATAGAAATGGCTATCACATCGGTCCTGGGCTGTGTAAGTCTGGACTTCTGTTTTTACTTTTTTTTTTTTTCTTTTTGATTCAGGAGAGAGAAAAAGAGACCTAGAGACCTAGAGAGAGATAATGTGTGTATCTTGGACAGGGTCTTGCTATGTCATGATCCTCTAGTCTCAGCCCCCCCCAAGTAGTTGGAACCACGAGCATGTGCCATCGTGCCCAGTTTTTAGGTTGGGCTGGGAATCAAACCTGTGGCCTCAGCCACAGCTAAGCAGCATCATCCAGAGTATCTGAGGCTAGCCCACTGTCCTTTCTAGTTCCTGAGGCTTGAAGCCAAGCACAACTCCTAGTAGACAGAGAAATAAATAATTTGTTAAAATGAATGAAATGAAATGAAGGATATTCTGAAAAGAATTAAAAAACTTACATGTTGATCTTTTGGGTTAAATGGTAAACTGTAAAGATTATACATCAAGAAAAGAAGAAATTTTTTCTATCATAAAAAAATATAATTAAGGGACTAGCAGTTGGCATATTAGCTGTGTCGCTGGACTCCCATATAGTCGACCGCAGTTGAGTCCTCAACTCAGTGGCTTAAACTCATGCCAGGTGTGTGTGTGTGTGTGCCCAAGATCCCAAGAGGAAAATGAAGGAGAAGGGACTGCGGCATGGCCATCCCCCCTGGGGGGGTGATTTCTCACTTTCTGTCTCTCTGTCTATGTCTTTCTGAATGCATGTGCTCTATAGCAAAAACCTCTCCAAAAAAAAAATTGTGTGTGTGTGTATATATATATATATATATATACACACACACACATATATATACATAAAATTAATATATACATGTATATACATATGTATATAATTAAAACTTTAATGGTCTACTCTTAGGAAGAAGAATAACTCCCAGGAGATTTCTAGTTTGAAATGCCCATGTGTTTTAGAAAAGTGTTTCTTTTTCACTCATGAATTCTTTCTTCCTCTTGGGTTTATTAATAGAATCTGTCAATTCAACATGGCATCTTCAAAAATTCTAATCACTTACTCTCACTGCTCTTAGCATTCTGGAAAATCACAAAGCACTCCACCTTTTCCTCTACTGGCACTCACTGGAAAGTCTCGATTCCTTTTCGTGAAAACCAAATGCTTTTTCAACCAAATGTTAATGGAGTGGGTAGCAAACGGAAGCCTGAAAAATCCAACCATGGCTGAACGGATGTATGAATGGTGAAGATTTTATCACTGAGAACTTCCTGGGAGGTTTGCATGTGTTTCCATTTTGAAGATTCCTTCTGGAATATCATTAATTCCTTGCAGTGTGAAACTGGAAACAGGGAGATCCAAGGAGGCAAGAGGAGTGAGGAGAAAAGCGCCTAGAACCCAGTGTGTGCTGTAAACGTTTAACAGCTGGCGTGGGAGTAGATAGGAAGACTGATTTGCGGTGGTTGCCAATTTCTGTGGTTTGAGTACGCTCACCGTGGTAGATTCAAGCTACCCATAAGTTTAAGAGCTGGCTTGTAAAATTCCCGAGAATTTAACAACCAGGTCTCAGAAGCCTTTGGCGCTGTCTCTAACATTTCACCATAGACGCATCCTCTCTTTCAGATTTCCCCAAAGTTGTAGGAGGTGATTTTTACAGGGTCACATTAAAGGTGCTGGAACAGAGGCTTTGAGGCGTTAGTATCTCGCTGCTAAACCATTCGGCAAGGGGCAGAGATTTGTACCCAGGCGTGCCTGATTTTACATTTGGCTTCTCAACTGTTATGTTGAAAAACTATGGATAAAATGAAAGGAAAGGGAAAAGAAGAAATGTAGAAAAGAAAGGGAACAGTCAGGGGTGGCTTCAGGCTAAGACCAAGCAAGTCTCTGTGGTCTCTACAAGCAGCATCCGAGACCAGAGGGCAGCGAACTGCAGCTAGCGGGTCAGGACTGACCTGGTGACCTGCTTTTGGATGGATCAGTTGGTTTTACATTTTTAAAGGTTGTAAAAAGCAAAAAAAAATAAGTAAAACAAAGAATATGTGATTGAGAAGAACATGGCCCATGAGGTCTAACATATGTATTTTCTGGTCCTCTGTCCTTGCACTCAGCCTGACATGACTCCTGGGTCTCACTAGCATGAGGTCACTTTTAGTAAAGAAGGAAAGGAAAAAGCAGCCTTCAGTAGAATCATTTATTGCCACCAGCACTGGATGTAGATGATCTTATTTAGTTCTTTTTTTTTTTTTTTTTTTTTTTTTTTTAAGGTTTTTGCCATAAGGCACATACATTTACTGGGGAGGAGGGATGGGACAGTGAGAGAGAAAGTAAGAAATCAACCCCCAGGGAGGATGGCCATATGGTCATCCATTCTCTTCTAGTGATTTTGGGCACACACACGCATGTGCCCAGCATGATTTTCAAGCTACTGGATCCAGGACTTGAACAGTGGTCAGTCAGGTGGGAATCCAGCACCTTAACCACTACACCACCTACTCTCCTCTCTCATTTAATTCTTAAATTAACCCTAAGAAATGGATTACACTTGTCCCCATTTTAGCCAGAGGGAAAAGAGAGAACCCAGAGATAAATTTGTCTAAATTCCCAGTGAAGAACTAGCATAGATCAGATTGGGACTTGGTTCTCTTGGGCTCTAACTTTTTTTTTGCTACATTGGGTGAAGTTTCTTCCTCTAGGAAGCCACTAGATTTTGTGTTCCTGAGCTGCTGACTAGACACTTGTGGTCTAACAGGGGAAGATGATGCCACCTGTGAACTACTATGCAACCTGATGACCTTACAATTATCTTAGGAGCCAAGGGCAAGTCAGTGGCACGGAGGAGCAGTTCTGCCAGTGGGCTGGTTCTGAGATTCTCAGTGGAGCTGCCAATGAGTCAGTTCTGAAGTAAATGGTGTTCTCAGGAAAAGACAGCATGGCTGATCTCAGGGGCATGAAAGAGCAGGTGCTCTCGGAACTGGGGAAGTTCACTGTGATTGCAGTCTAGGGTTCTCAGTGGAGAGGTGGTAAGGCCTTCTCCTGGAAAGCTGGTGTGGAGCTAGATTACAAAGGGCCAAGTTCTGAACCCTGCTTTTGTCATCTGGGCACCCTTCAGTTACTAGGTATAAGATCAATGAGTATAAAGGAAGGAAAACAGAGAACAGCACAAACTATTTGTAATGAAATCAGATCACCAATATTTATATAATCAGGATCTCTCAGCTAATATTAATTCTCAGTTACCTAATACGAATCCTGGGAAGGTGGGTGTGTTCGTCCTTGGCTTGCTTGCTATCTAACCCATTCTGACCTCCAGGTCTGCCATGTCATCACCAGGGGTCTGTGAGTCTCATGTTCCAGTGTTGCTGGTTGTAGCCAGTGCAAGGCTCTGGGAGGAGTCTGAAGGGCAGGAGGAAGTGAAGAGAGAGGGTATTTCTCTTTTAATCTTTGCTTGCAGCATCAGTTGTACCTCCTCTGAAGCCCTGCTTCGCTAAGCCAGTCCTGCGACAGTTTCATCTCCAATGGTGACCTGGCCCCAGGGCTCACATAACCCCACTTCCTGCCTTGCCTTTGCAGTCCTGGGTAGCACAGCTTCCTGCTGTTGCTAGTCTGTGAGTCGCCTAGTTTTTCCCTTCTGTCTTTTCAGTTCTTCTAGCACTTGTGTAATTAATTTCTTGGTTTACATTCTCTCTGATTTCAGCACTCAGAGTAATCTCATCTTTCTAGTTATTTTCTACCCAACTACATTATTTTAGTTCGCTTTAACTGCCATAACAAATTATCATAGACAGGATGGCTTCAAAAAATGTATTCCCTCACAGGTCTGGAGGTGCAAGTCCAAAATCAGGGTGCCATAATCATTGGGTTCTTCTTCTGAGGGCTCTCTTCCTGGCTTGTGGATGGCCTCTTTCTTGCTATCTCTTCACAAGTTGAAGAAAAGCTAGCAAGTTTTCTGCTGTCTCTTCTTATAAGGGCACTAACACTGTCATGAGGATCCCACCCTGAAGACCTCATCTAACCCAATTACTTCCCAAAGGCCCCATCTCCAAATACCATTACACTGAGGGTTAGGGTTTCAACATATGAATGTTGGGGGACATGACCAGGCTATAACACAGGTTTTATTATTTCTCATATTTAATGCTGTCCTGTAGATTACCAAATGGAGGCTACTATCTTTCCAAAGTCCTGGCTTATAAATACAAAATCGTGATTCAAATCCAGGCCTCTCGTGGCATTCCATTAACTATTATACCAGATTGCTTCACAGTATGTCTCTATAAAAATCCAGTCATCAGATATGTATGTGATGTGTTAACACAATTCAAACAAATTCCAAATGTCTTGTACTAGCTTGCGGGAAATGGGCTATCCTAATTAAATCGCAATATGATTGATGGGATACTTTAAAACATAGAACTAACGTCTGCACATATATCTCTTTATAGTTTACAAGAGCTCATCTAACCATTACTTCATTTCCTTATTTGATCTTTACAATATGCTTGTCAGAAAGGAAGGACAGATCTAGATAGAAACTGAAGGTCAGAGAGGGCAGGTTAATACCCCAAGAGACACAGCCAGTAAGTGACAGGGGAAAGGCATGCTTAACCCCAGACTTGCTGACTCTTCATCCTGGGACTTTCCATCACACCAGGTAGGACCTTCAATGTTCGTTAGCCATCGACCTGTACAGCAAAGTCCCAGCTGAGTGAGAGATGTTCCTATTATTATTTTGTACTTCCTGAGTATCATTAAACTCATTTACTGGTTTTTCAGATAAGAGATCTAAGGGCGGGCCAATGCGCCATATTGCCCTTCAAAGTTACATATTTCAAGGGAAGCTCTGTTCACCAGAGAAGGGGTTTTCTAAGTGTAGTGGGTGGGTAAGAAGAGTTTGCAATGAGAACATCCCAAGCACTTGCCTGATGGCAGCTGGTTCCACTGATATCTTAATGATCCCGTCTGTACAAAAATAGATACTTCTAAAACACTTGAAGGCATTTTGTTCTCTTAAAATAAGTTAGAAGGCATTCCTCTCTTTTGTTTGCAACCATAATTTGCTTAGCAAAAACCTCTCTTTAGAATCTAAGATCTAGAGCAGAAAGTGAACTTAAAAATCATCTGAAGAGAGTAGGGAAACGGAGAGGTTATCAAGTTTCACACCATTTATTGGGATATGGATTATTGGGTTGGCAGCTTATTTCTTTAATTAGCTGTTTGCTTAACTAGCTTTCTTTCTGTACAGTTTTGAGAGAAAGATGGATGAATGAGAATGCGAGTCCTGTCTTCAGGAAGTGTACCATTTAGTTATAGGAGTTTTGACATGTATGCCAATACCAATATGTCATTACATTTCAATACTAAATGAAAGCACAATGAAGACATAATATGAGGTCCAATGATAATTTAAGTCTGTCCTTGGAAATGGTCATTAAAATCACAATGTAGTGATAAATTAATGAGATTTTGAAATTAATAATAATAATACTAATAAAAATACCAAAAAAAACCCCCTACCAAATATGAATTATGGCTGTGGTGAGGAAGCTCAAGTTCAGGCTAGATTTGCTCATTGGCTTTGTCTATCTGGCTTATGGGAAATTTCCTACATCATGTCCCTTAAAAACGACAAATATAGAGCTTTCTAGGCATAAAGAATTCCAAACCTTCTCCTCCTGGGTGTCCTGCTTTCACTGTTTAATGCAGATAGTCAGTCTCTGAAAGCCATAGCAGGGGGCTCTAGAGGGAGGCTGAAGTTCTGCCCAGCTCCTTGGCCAGGGAGAGAGCTTCTGTGGTGTGCAGTACAGGGTCTGCTTTGTGGGCATGAGGGAGGCATAGGCCTGAATGGGCATGTGGATGTGGTACTCTGACCTGCTTGTGTTGAGGTAGGAATGGGATTCTCAGGCAGCCTGGGTGACAATGGGACAGCTAGGCATGTGCACACTAGGCTGGATGAATAATTTTATGGTTAACTTGAGGAAAATATGATGCTTAAGCTTCTTTGGGGATGGGGTAACATCAGAGCTAAAGAGCGAGGGAAACCCTGTACAGCACCAGAGGATGCTGGGGGATGGAGACCTGACTGAGGGGCTTCTCTGGTCTGGGAAGTGCCTCTTCTCTGCTCCTTGCAGCAGGAGCTCTCCCCCTCACTGAACAATCTCTGACTCTTTGCCTCCTTTTACTTTAAAAGACTCTCCTGCTCCCATCACTTTCATCCTCACTAACATTCTCAAAACACCAATACGCACAAATGCAAATATAAGAATATATAATCCTTTGTACTGAAAGACTCTCAGTCTTCAATTTGGGGATCTTATGAACCTCTATGAAAATGTTGTTGTATAAAATAATGATGTTCACCAAGGGTGTGTGTATGTGTGTGTGTGTGTGTGTGTGTCTATCTATCCCTTCATCTTAGAAGGTTGTGGTGGGGGCCAGTCCATGACCTTGCTGGATCCCACATGGCTGACTATGCAGTTTGAGTCCTGGACCTGGCGGCTGAAAAACATGCTGGGTGCCTATGCACATAAGCCTAAAATCCCACAAGGAGAGAGAAATGGGAAAGGAATCACAATATCACCAGGTCTCATTGTGAAGTATTTTTTCTCTCATTTTCTTGGGCAACAAGTACAACATCCTCTAGCAATTAAAGAAGAATTTGTAATTTGTTTTGTAGCAGTAGAAAACTAACACAGATATTGGTAGCTGGGAGGTGGTGTGCATTAATACAGAGGCCCTTGTAAAAGAAGAAGGACAAACCGAAACCCAGAAGTGACACAGAGAAATAAAGGTAGCTTCACACTTTCACACTCTGTATCTATTGTTAAAAGTTTACTAGCAAACTGACACTGGTCCCTCATGCCTCATCTCTTCTGAGAGGGCTTTACTATCATCCTTCCTTTTATTCAGTCATCCAAGGAACATTTACTCCATGTCCATTCTGGAAGGGCTTCTGTCACAATGGCATTTACCCTCTCGGTAGATACTTCCACATATCTGCAACTGACCCACTGAGGCAATATCAGCTAAGGGTTATGAGAGCAGGATTCAGAATGTACGTTTACACAGTATCAAGCCCTTCTAGTTGTTTACTCACAGAACTTACAGTCTGCTGGAGCACATAGACAATACATTCACATTATAAAAATAATTGCGTAATCACGTTTACCATACAGAGTATCCCAAAAACACAGGGTTATAAGAAAATGTTTAGTGGGGCACCTAACCTAATTAGGGGGGGTCAAGGAGGGCTATTTAGAAGAAATAGGACAAAAATTGGGTCTTAGCGTTTAGGAGGAGTTGACCAAGAAGTAGGAGTGGAAATGGGAGATGGGCTGTAGGGTGAGTTTCTGTCCGAGGAAATGGCACATCCTCTGTCCGAGGAAATGGCCAAGAGGCAAGAGAGAACGTGGTGTTTCCTAAAGTACTTGACAAAGGCAGTGTAGTAGAAGCTGGGCAAGTAGTGGGGACAAGCATGAAGAGGCTGGCAGTGGCTGACTTACGCAGGACCTGGTGAAATCATCTGTGACTCTATTTTTATTCCGAAAATGTTCCAGTGTGTGGATAAAGAATGGTTTTCTGTCTCTATTAGGAGAGGTTAAGATGAGGAAAGGCCATGGAAGGCCAATAAACAGGATCATAGATCCTTGGCAGGGCAGGAGAAATACATAGAGGGGGTGAGCTGACTTCATTGCCGAGAGAGTTAGAAAAGACAGACTCCTTAGTGGTTGGGAAATAAGCTCAGTTCAGATGGAGAGAAGTGAGAAATAACAAAATCCAGGTTCCTGAAAAAGTTTGACAGGGAATGAGAAGGGGTTTATTGTTCAGCTTTGATACAGAGAGAAACAGCAGCAGCTTCTCATGCACCCAGCAAGAAGCATGGCAGGGAGCCTCTGACCAAGGCATCTTGGTAGAATTTTTATTAGTAGTAAAGAATAGAGTAAAACCCTGCAGCAGTGGTTAAGCCCAGTGCAGTAGGAATAGGATGTCGCATGGCTGACCACAGTTTGAATCCTGGCCCCAAAGACTTGTAAGACATGCTGGGCATCTGTGCCTACATACCCCAAATCCTGACAGAATGGAGAAATGGAGGAAAAAGGACTACAGTGTAACTGTGCCCCACTGGGAGATCCTCTCTCTCTCATTCTCTCCTTCTGGCAAGAACATATACCCTCTGGCAATTAAAAAAATTAGAATTAGAATCTGTACTTCATTCATCTGTTTTTACACACCTGCAGTTGCACACCTACTATGTCTAGCAGAGAGACTCTCCAAACTTGAAGGCTATAGGCCTGGGTGTCCTGTCTCTCACACTAATCAGTAGCATTACTTTGAGGCAATCGTTTAACTGGTCTGGCCCCAGCTGAGTATGGGAGTAGACAATATTAAAGTCTCCAACAGAAAGAATTATTCACATCTTCATAAACCATTACTGCTGTTGGCAGTTGATCTCATGAAGACTGGTCCGAGAGAGTATGGTGGTGAAGACTATGAGGAGGGGCAATCTGAGGCTGTAGTCAAGAGAAAGAAATCTAGCCTGAGGTAGGGTAGGGAAGGCAGGAAGCTGGCAGCTCACAGATTTTGGGACTCTACAGCATGTTCCAATGACTAGTGGATCTTGCGTAAGATATTGTAAAGTCAAATGCCCCCAACACTCATAATCCACTTTTTTTCCCTTTCATCTGCCCCATATGCCTAAGTCCCCAGACCACATAACTGTATTACCACTGAAAATTTTTTTCCCAGTGCAGTAGTTTTAGTAAGATTATTTCTTACTTTCTCCCCTTAAGAACCAGTACATGATGTAGGATTATACCTGAATACTTGGAGAGAGCAGGATAAAGGAAAACATTTCATGAGCTAAAAGCTCAGGGGAGAGATTGACCAGGTGAGGGTAGGAATAAGGGTGGGAGAAGAAAGAGTTCAGAGCCTGCTCCAGTGGTTGCTACCATGTTCACACCCAGTGACCTGACCTGGAGGGACCACCTCTACTTCAGTCTGGAATTTTCCCCTCACCTTGCATTAGCCTTTTTTTTATCTTATATTTTCATTTCCTGGATGGTTTGGGATGGGGAACACTTCCTCAAGTGTTAACGTGCCAATATAATTGTAATTCATAAGGTCAGAGGCTCTAGAATGCATTTGATAGTCCCACCTTTCAGCTGAAATCAGGCCGGAAGAGTAAGGAGCCTGTCTGATCTCAATGTTGAGGTCACTGTCTTTGCATATGTTAAACACTTTGGAATATTAACATGGGAAAATGGATTGCTGCAATTTTTTAATTTGATTTAAAAAAAATAATTTAGAAAATATCTCAGGGTAAGTTCTTCCAAAGTTCTAGGCCAAAATTCAAGAGAGAGAATAGCAGTTAACTGTGTTCAAATGTGCCTCTCATTAGTTAAATACTTTTGGCCAAGTTATGTAACCCATTTAATCTCAGTTTCCTCTGTAGTAAAATAGAATTGATAATAATACCTACCACAAGGGAGTGCAAAGGGGAACAGATAAGATAACATGTATTTTGATGCCAAATGGCTATCATCATTGGGTTAGATCCAGGAGAGCCAAAATCAGCACTGTGAGGATCTATGTGGAAAGGAAGGAAAAGCAAAGAACAAGGCAACATAACTAAAACTCCGCAAACAAAATCATAGTTTGGTGAGTCTTTTTTAAATTTTTTTTTTTTTTTTTTTTTGAGAGAGAGAATTTTGCTATACGGCATGAGCACACACTGGAGAGACAGACAGACTTAAAGTAAGAAATCACCCTCTGGGGGGATGGCCATGCCACAATCCCTTCTCCATTCTTCTCTTGGGATTTTGGGCACACACGTATATGTACCTGGTGTGAATTTTAAGCCACTGGGTCCAGGACTTGAACCACAGTCAACTATGTGGGAGTCCAGCGATGTAACCATTACACCATTTGCTGACCCCTAGCTTGCTAAGTCTTGGATGTGTATTTTAGTGTCAGACCTAGGATCAGATTCCAATTCTACCATTTACTGGGTGTGTAACATTGGGAATTATTTTCATCTCTGAGCCTCAGTTTTCTCAGATGCAAAACAGAAATAAAAATAGTATCTGCTTTATGGGATTGTCTTGAGAATTAAATGAGACAATGCACTGTGGCAGAGACTTACTAGATATATAACCAGCTTGTTTCCTTTACTTCATGGTCACCAAGAGATTACATTTTCTAGCCTCTTTCTGTGACTAAGATCTGGTTAATAGAATGTAGGTAGCAGTAATGTATGCCATATACTCTAAGTCTGACCCCTAAAACTTCCATTGCCATTCTCTGTACAAGGGTCACCGATCCCTAGGCCATGGACAAGAACCAGAGTGTGGCCTGTTAGGAACTGGGCTGCATAGCAGGTAGTCAGCAGCGGGCAAGCAAGAAAAGTTTCATCTGTATTTATAGCCACTCCCCATCACTCACATTATGACCTGAGCTCTGCTTCCTGTCAGATCAGCAGTGGCATTAGATTCTCATAGGATCACAAACACTACTGTGAACTGTGCATGCCAGAGATCTAGGCTGCATGTGCCTTGTGAGAATTTAATGCCTGATGCTCTGAGGTGGAGCTGAGGTGGTGATGCAAGCACTGGGGCGCAGCTGCAAATACTGTATTATGGTGAGTTGTAAAATTGATTAATTATATATTAAAATGAAACAATAATAAATAAAATGCACAATAAATGTAATGTACTTGAATCATCCTGAAACCACTGCCTCCAAAATTTTCATGGAAAAATTGTCTTCCACAAAACTAATTCCTGGTGCCAAAAAGGTTGGAGACAGCTTCTCTACACCTCTCTTTTGTTATTTGCTGGGTAGATGCAAAGAACCCGGGGAGGACTCCAGAGATTAGGAAGGGCTAAATCATTACATGGAAGAAGCCTGGATCCCTAAATAACTGTGTAAAGCACAGCACTCTTTCCCCTGCCCCTCCGAACCTGTAATAGATTATGGTTGACCCATGGAAGTTTCAGACTTTTTGTTAAAATAGCTAATCTGTTCCTATGTATTTGTCATTGAAAAGCACATAGCAATTCCTCAATAAATGTTAGCTATTATTATTATCATCATTATTATTATTTACTTGGCTGAGTGAGCAGTTCCAAGTCAACCATAAAACTTATTACTAGAAGTGCATTTTTGTTTTCTCTCTTGGCTGAAAAAGCTACTTCTAATATGTGGATTCTCCCGCTCTAAAAAAAAAAAAAAAAAGGTAAAACACATACACAATTATGTATCCATTCCATAAATATTCACCAAATTTCTACTATTTATGCAGCATTATAAGGAGCTGGAGATCGTAGAGATGGTAACATTTCCATGGAATCTTTAATTTCACAAAGAGACTGATATATGACTAGCTCTATTATCACACAGAATGAAACGTGACCTTTAACTTGTACCTAGTTATCATAAATTGTGGCCTATGACACTTTACTTTTAAGAAATCAGTAATATTCCTTCAGCATTCAACCTGGAGTAGGTTTATGGGAAAGCTGCTACGTCTCTGGCAACCTCACCTTGACTTTCCATGCTCAGGGAGAGGAGGGTTAAGCGGGGACTGCTGTTTCATTGAAAACCAAATATGTATTTATGTGGTGCTGCTCTGTGGTGTCTCTAAGCCTTCCCAGCCCCTCTCTTCCTTTCCCTCTTCCTCCTCAGGATTGCATGATGTTGCCTCTGGCATGTGCTCATATGTCCTGCTTCCAGACCATGTTGAACGAATTCTCAGTTTTGACAATCTAGTACTGGTTCTATTCAACTCGGCCACCTCCCCTTCCTAGAACTCAGTTTTCTTGTTTGCAAAATAGGCCAAATTAGATCAGAACTCAGGTCACTGTATACACAGTATTCCCTTCCATTTGTTGCCAATAACACAAACGTACCAAAACATCAATTTTTGCTGAGCCTGAACCCACACAAGTCTTGACTGACTTCCTAAGGCAGCCCCACCAATCAGTCAGGGTTGACTTATGAGTTAGATAGTCTCCAGGAATTTTTGGAACCAATCATCAAATTTTAGATGAATAATTTTCAGATTAATAATCTGATGAGCACCTTGAGGGTGGGATAGTATCTGTTATTTTTGTACCCTCATCCCACTGTGCTTGGCTATTTGCTGAGCAAATGTTTAAAGACCGAGGAAGCCACTCTTCCTGCCTCCTCTCTGATCTTTTCTTCTATTCCCTTACCAGTGGGTCCTTCTCAACCACAGGCACCAATCTCATTAGCACTACCTGTTTGACCTGGAGTATGACCTTGTAGGTTCATCTAGTCCATCCCTCTGCTCCCAAATAGGCTATTTCATAGTCATCCTGGCACTGGGCAGTGCTGAGTCTGTCAAAGACAGGTAGCTATCAGGCCAAAGGGCCTGTTCTTGGAATGCCTGCTGGTAAAATCACCAGAAGTTCTTTGGACCTGTTTGTGGATGACTAGTTGGCTCAAAAGATTTCAAATCCCAACCATGGATTTTTCCTTCTGAACCTATCATTAGGCCTGATAGTGTGCCAAGTAGGCTTAGAGGCAAGACTTTGTAACTGTGCCATTTCATTCATTATTATTTTTAGGGCAGATGTTTCTCATTGACTGGGGCTTGTTGGGCCCCTCCCTTGCCTTGTCATGCTGAGGACAGCCCGATTGGCAGCCCTCCAAGCACCATGCTTGCCCAGAGGTGTTGTCGCCTACCTCTCCTGACTGGTAGGTACAGGCCTGGGCGAAGGCCCCCTTTGTTCTTTCACAGTGGGTTATTTTTCCTTGGCTTGGATGGCTCAGCAAAAGTTATTGGATGCTCTGCAGAGTAGGAGCCTGGGGCTTGACAGTTTATTCTGGAAACTGTATACATTGTGCTGGGTTATCCTCACGGTGCCAGCATTTTTCTTTCTTGACAGGGTGAACAGTATGACATGGGAAGGGGTGGGGAAAGGGTCAGGCACAAGTTAACACAGTCTCTGCCTCCTAGTCCTGAGGGCCCCTTCCCAGCAACAACGATGCTGTGAGTGGAGGGCGAATGGACGGAGGGTGCCAGTAAGAGCATTGCAGAGACAACTCTTTAAATTCAGTCACTAAACCTGCAAAGTCACCCTCAGGAACAGGCAGGATAAAGGGAAAAGAGAGCAGCCATGATAACAAAAGATTTGGGAGCTAGGAGAGAAGGCAAAAAGTGAATGTGTGTTTTCTCAACAAATCCCTTCTAGATTTTTCTATCACAATCATTTGAAGTTCTATAGCATCTGTTATAGACCCCATATATTGGGTCATCAGAAAATCATGATGCATTTTTACATAGATAAACAATGTCATTACTTTTCTGACAACCCAATAATTTGCTTCACATTGTATAGAGGTGACCTAAAGACTTCGCTCGGCTTGCTTTCCTCTCCAAAATCCTCCTACTCTTTGGCCTAAATTCCACCCCACAGTAAGCAATCCCCACAGACTCTTTGCTATATTGCTGCATCTCCCAACCCTACTACCTCAGAGTTCTTGATATTTCTACTCCTGAGATGGTATGGCATCCTTGTCCCATGTATGTGCCATCAAGTTGTTGATTTCCTTGGAGGGAAATAAAATCCACTTGTGAGAAGAATCTCCATGCAACAAGGTCACTGTCAAGCTGGTGGGGGTAAGGATGCTGTCCTAACACAACTTCTGGCCTCCATCTTGCCACCAACTCTGTTTTGGTCTCTTTCTCATAAGTCTGTGCTTCTAACTTCCCACATAACTCTCAGTGTGAAACTGTCTTTTCAAGCTTATTTTTAATTAATTTTTAAAAGTTTGTCAGAAGGTGTATGTGCTTGCCAGAGAGAGACAGAGAGGGAAAGACAGGGAAAGAGAGAAACAACCTCCATGGGGCATGGTCACACCACAATTCATTCTCCTCTATTTCTCCCTCCTCTGGGGACTCTGGGCAATCATGCATATGTGTATCTAAAGCCACTGGGTGTGGGATGTGAACAGCAAACTTGACCATGTAAAATTCTCCTGCTCTCATTGCTAAGTCACTGACTGGCCTTCAAGTTTATTTTTTTTATTCATGATAGAACATGTGTGTGTATATGAAAGAGAGAGACAGAGATGCAGAGGAAGAGACAGGAATATGAGAGAGAGAGAGAGAGAGAGAGAGAGAGAGAGAGAGAGAGAGAGAGAGAGAATCACCTTTGACAGGGTCAAGTCACACTGCTATCCCCAACCCCAGTTTTCTAGTTCACCAAGACGTTTCAGGTCAGCTGGAGACCCAAACCCAAGGCTGGCCGTGTAGTTTCCAACACTGCAGTTCAGTACACAGCCTACTGCACCCTGAAGCTGGGTCTGAAGCGTTCTTTTAACTTTCTTTTTTCTTCTCTGATGCTCCTTGACAATGGATATTTTCCAGGTTTGTCTCTGGAAAATACATATCCTTACATTTGGAGAGCACTTTATAGCTGAGAAGGGAATGACAAATGAAAGGAGAGTACCAGTGAGAGTTTTGGGGAGATATTTTCATAAACTTCATTTTAGACAATTTGTCACAATAATCTTATAAAACTCAGATTTTAGTTCGGCCAGTACCTAGAACTGGGACTTAAATCTAGATTGTTTAACTCGATGTTCAGTGTCTATCTACCTCTTATGAACTTCCTTAGGGTGTGAGGAAGGGGAAGTAGGGAGCTGGGTTTCTGAGGGTTGGGTAGAGGATGAGGAGATCTGAAGGGGTAGAAGCCAGCTCTGAGAACAATGCAAATCTTACAGGAAACTTTTTGGTTCAAATCACCCACACTTTTTCTTTCCCAGGCCCCAATATTTGCCTGTTTTCTTTCATTTTCTCTTTTACCAGCTGTAGCGTCTGACCACAGTCACTCTTCATTTATTTGCTCAGTTCCTCAATCTTTAGCCAACATTTCTTGGTGTCTACGACATGAGCAACAGTGGTGCTTCTCTTTCTTTGGCTCTTGGAATAGTCTTGGAGCTGAAGTTCCTGTCCTGGGAACCAGAGACTGCCTCTTAGAGAATTCTAGCAACAGAAAGTCAAAGGGCCTCTCCTCATCAACAAGTCTATCTCCCTATTTTTCACTGACAGACTTAGGCAAAGACTAAGTCCACATGTTTTTCTATGAAGGTACATAAATGAAAGGAAGACATGTCTTAATTCCAGAGTAACATTGGAAAGCTCTCCATCTTCTAAGAATTTCTCAGAAGGGAGTTGGATGTGGTGATAACCCAATTGACCAACTCCCTCATCTTTTATGTGCTTTCCACAACACATTTCCTGGGCTTTTTCCTGAAGCTCGCTGGTTGTTTCATTTTAAATTTTATTTTTTCTGTGAGAGAGACATAGAGAGAGAGCACTCCTGACAAGGCTTGATGCCAAGATCCCCGTGAACCCCAGCTTTAGCCAGTCCTGGATCATGGATATGTATGTGCCTAGTGTACTCAGGGAGGTCTCCAGATGCAAACCCAGAACCTTCCCATGTATGCCAGCTTACAGAGTATAGCATTTTGCTTCTGCACTGCTATCCAGAACCCCAGGCTTCTTTGAGGCTCCTTTTCCTTCACATTGGGATGCTCTGGGGCTCAGTCCTCTGACTTTTCTTCTCTACCTACATTCCCTCCCTTGGTGATCTCATGAATTCCCATGGCTTTAAATACCACATGTACACCAACAATCCCACATTTATTTCTCCTACCCAAATGCTGGCTGTGCCTCTGTGTAACCAGCATGCTGATGTTTGATACATCCAGCTCAATCTGTCCCATAGAAACTCCTAGTTCTTTCTTACAAACCTGCTTTGCCTAAATCTCCATTTCAGATTGGTAGCAACTCTACTTTTCCAGCTGCTATGGTCAACAAGCTTGGGGCCATCCTTGACATTTTTCTTTCCCTAATTCACATCTAATCCATTGGTTTGGCCTTACCCTGATCCATCATCTGCTACCTCTTACCAGCTCCACTGCTAGTATCACTTCCCCCATCACCATGATCTCTCTCCTAGTTTGTTGGAACACTTCCCAACTGGTCTCCTTGCCTGTCCATCCCTTACAATTTAATCTAAACACAATTTAGATTTTGTTTAAAGTGATCCCTGACAGGGGGATTGAATCATGTGACACTCTGTGTTCCCACCAAATCTTAATGGCAACTCTCAATACCCAGAGTAAAACTCTCAGTCTTTATAATGACATAGTAAATTGATTGCATGAATGGCTGCAATTCTCCATCCCTCCCTGTATCTGCCTCTTTCTTCCAGCAAGCAGTGTGGTTTATTTCTCTTCTCCTCGATTTTGGGCTTCCTATGGACCTGCTTGCCCTGTAAAATGAGGCTTAAACGCCCATGCGCCACTTCTGAGTCTGTGCCTTTCTTTTAGCCCTGCAGTGACCACGTGAACAAATCTGGGCTAGCTCACAGGATAGCAAGAGACTTGTGGTCTAGTCACCCACTTGTCCCAGCTGGGAGCCTGTCAATAGTCAGACATGGGAATGAGGCCATCCTAGACTAGCCGGTCTTAGGCCAAGCCAGCACCCAATACCCAATGGGCAAGTTCAGCTGAGGTTCGCCAAGTCTGGCCAAGATCATCAGGGCTCAACTAAGCCTTAGACTTGTGAACAGTAGAAGATGCTTATCAATGAAACCAGTGGGATTTGTGGTCATTTTTTTATGCAACATTACTGTGGCAACGGATAACATATAATGGCCTCTGATGCCCTATGTGATCCACCACTTCCCTTATGTCTCTGACATTTTCTACTACTTTCTGGAAGCCTTGGTCACCATGCTGTAGCCACAGTGGCCTCCTTGCTTTTCCTGGACTCCCCCAAGTATGCTCTAGCTTTAGAGCCTTGCACTTTGTATTTCCTCTGCCTGAAATACCTTTTTCCACATATCCCCATGGCTACTCACCTCTCTTGTTTGGGACCTGCTTAAATGACATCTTATCAAGAATAATATTCCAAGTATCTTTTCAATATTATGTCCGAGGACTGATCAATCACAACAGTAAAGGACACAGAGCACAATCAGGGTCCTGATTGTCCCCTTCCTAAGCCAGGAATTCATCTTTTAACGGATGAATTGGGGAGAGTATTCCAAAAGAGGGGTCTTAGTGGAAAGGATGGCAGCAGAGCTGTTTCAGGTCATGCTTGTTTAACAATTTGGAAGGAGATATTTTAATATTTCAACAAGTGTGGCGATCAGCCCTGATTACAAAGAAAGTGTCTCCTACCACCCCATCCCCCATCTTCTTTACCCTAGGGTTCGATCTAGGCCTATTGTTTCACATATTTCTGTTGTCTCACATATTTCAGTATCATCTGACCTGTATCTGTCTATTTACTTGCTTATGACTCGTCTACTCTTCTCTCTAGAATCTAACAGAAGTTTTTAGAATGATGGAAATGTTCTATTTCTGAGCTGCCCAATATGGTAGCCTTAGCTACATGTGACTATTGGGTACCTGGAATGTGGCTATGGCAACTGAGAAAAGGAAACTTTTAACTTTAATTACTTTAAATTTAAATATTCACATTTGGCTAGTAGCTATGATAATGCTCAGGAGAATTCTAGGCATAAGTTCCATAGAGAAAGGGCTTTTGAATCTTATTCCATACTATACCCCTGGTTCTGAGTCTAGAACATAGGAGCTATTAAATGCCTCCTTGCTGAATGAATGAACCGACAAATGTGGTGGGTGAGAGGGCAGTAGACTGCAAGAAGAGATGCCCATACCAAGTACTTGAGTGCTTATCTGAGGCTGTGAAAATGGTGAGGGTGGTTTGGGGGGATTACAGAAAGCAGGCTTCTTGCTTATTTTCCACATCAATCTCCCCGTATAGTGGATGGAATGAGTAAGGAAAGATTTTATACCCAGATCAGGGTGCATTGATTTCTTTCCCTTAACCCAGCCAGTTGGCAAATGGGCTGTACAGAAGAGGAGGTTTTCTCTGGCCTACTCTGTGGAAGGTCAGTGGGGAAAAAAGACACGCTGTGATAATGGGCTCTCTTGGCCCTAGTCCTTAGAAATGCCTGGGCTGCAACTCTGATGCTGCAGGATGACTCCCTGGCTGCCACGGAAAGAGCCCACACTAGGTAGCTGTTCTTGCAACATCTCCACAGAGCCAGGAAGATCTGCAGGAAGACCCATACCTTCTGTGCATCAGGCAGTGCTCAGTAACTGTGGTCACATGTGAGCCAGTCCCAGAAGCACCAGCAGCAACTGATTCCCCACTAGTGGCTTCTGCATATCTAGCCTATGACCAATACTGGCTAACATCGTGTTCTCACTCCCCATACATACTAGTTTACTTGGGAAAGTCCTGGTGATGCCTCCTATCTCAACACCCAGTCTGGGCACTCTCAAAGTGTCCTGAAAAATCATAATAGATGATCAATTATATATGGCCACTTCACCTAGAGAGAGCTCTTACAATGCATCAGACATCATTCTAAGCACTTCCCGTATTTTTTACTTTTATTTATTTATTTTTTACATCTCTACCTATGACCCATGAGGTGTGTATTACCTCCATTCAGCCAGGAGCCTGAAAGGCTGAAGGACTGGTCTACAGTTCTGGGAACTCACAAGTTTAGAACTCAGTGGTGGTTGAGTAAATAAGCATTAGGAGCCTCATTTCCCCAGGCTTTCAGGAATGTAACACTGACCAAGGACTTCCTCTCACCTTCTGAAACCTGTTTCCATTGGACAGAAGGCCCAGCCAAAGAAGTGTTTCCCAGGGCAGATAACTGCTTCTCTCTCTAGCCATCAACAGCATCACAATTCCCAGTTTGAGAGCAGCGTTTGCTCCTGTGGGACGTTCTTCTGCATCCAGTAGAACAATGCTTACACTCTGGCCTCATTCCATGAGAGCTGATATTTCTCCCAGGAGAGGATTCAAAACTCTTGGAAGGAGATGGAACCTTCCAGGATAAGTTCCAAAGAAAGCTAGCTCAAGTCCTGCTGCAAAGCATGGATGAAGGGGCTGGAGTTCATTCCAAACCTGGCATCTTCTCGCTTGACTCTAGGCATGTCAAGAAAGGACTGAGGAGGAGAAGGGCAAGCCAGAATGCACTAGCCCGCAGTTGTGTGATTTAATGCAGACTCAAACAAACTCTTGGAACTGGATGATTTCCAGGCTGCTTATAGATGTCATAGAAAGGCATGAGCAACACCAGGGCCATATTCACTCTTTTTTTCATTTTTCTTTTGAGCCTTTTTAAAAACAAGCTTTTAGCTCAGTGTATTCTTGAAAATCCTAATAGCTTACCGTTGAATAGCTCTTTATAGTATAAAACACATCTTTCATATCTGTTACCTCAATAGCTCTGACACCAACCTTATGAAGTAGACAAGTCTGTTACTATTATTTACTTTTAAGGCAAGGATGCTAAGGTTCAGGGGGGCTGAGTGATTTGCTCAAGTTCATCTGTGTTATGATTATTATAAGCATCATTCATGGAATGCTTAAGTGCTTTCTTAGAGGGTGCATGTGCTCTTCAGAAAGAGAGAGAGAGGAGAGAGAGAGAGAGAGAGAGAGAGAGAGAGAGAGAGAGAGAGAGAGAAAGAGAGAGAGAGAGAGAGAGAAAGCACATCCTGGGGAATTGTCCATGTCACAATCCCTTCTCCTTTCTCCTCTTGGAATTTTGAGCATGCATGCACACACACCCATCATGTTTTCCAAGCCATCAGGTCTAGAACTCAGACCAAGAAGTCAGTCACGTGGAATCCACCTGCCAGACCACTGCTGGCCCATGCTTTCTGTATATTACCTCATTTAATGCTCACAGCTCCCCTGTAGATAGAGATGTTATTCTTCCCAGGAACATGAGGTCTTGAGAGGAGGCTTCTCCCCACGGTCAAATGACCCAGCTAGAAAAAGGTGGAGCTGGGACAGGAACTCATAGTCTCCACTCAGAATCCAATCTGACTTGAAACACTGTGGCTTTTCCAACATATGGGGGGAGATTTATGGTTTTAAGGCATTGTTTAAAATGGGAGGAATTGTCTTACTGACATGGGTGAGACTTTAGGTAGGCAAAGGAAGGCGAGTTAAAAGGAGTCCCAGTGCAATAGGAAGAAGGAGGGTAAAGGTCTGAGAGGGGCACCCAGGGGACAGATGATGCTGTTGAAAACTGTCAGCAAATGTTCTCGTGGGACCAGGTACACAGATGTTCCACAATGCAGGACCCACATCCTCTTACTGCCCCGTAACAAACTCGGTGCTCACTAAATAGTTGTTGAATAAATGGAAGCATGAAAGAGTTTTAAATTCATGAAAAGGATCAGAAAAATACAAAAAAATTTCAGGAATGATTTGATTAGAAAATTAATAAAGCTAACATTTTTAATGGCTCTTCTACAGCTGAGGAAATGGTTCTCACCCACATGCCACGTGTTTGGTTAAGGGCTTATTAAGCACTGCCTTTTTGTTATATAACCATCCCATCCCATCTAAGTAAGCCATGAACATAAAATGGATTTATTATTATTTTAAAATTACTGTTTCAATAGCACTACATTGAACATCTCTTCCAATTCCTTAATACTATTTGGGCAAAAGCTTTATTTTTGGGTTACTCTTTGTTATTAAAAGCTCTGTATAGTTTTAAACTTCAAACTCAGGTTGTAGTTTACTTTCTTAACCTTCCAGTCTAGGCTGCTTGGGGTGAAGGTGGGGGTGCAGAGGGCATTATCCAGCTCTGAGACGCTTCCTCCCATCTCCTTCTCAAGGGCTAGCTCCTCTGACAAGAATGGGGGCAAAAAATGGGGGGAACTGAGGTGTAGTCTTCTGTAAACGGCTATAGGATGGGGGCCATGTGTTCCAGGCCCTACCGTGGTTGGGCAAATAAGCATTAGGAGCAGTTAGGTTGTCTGCTCTTGCTCATTCTATATGGAGTATTCCTGAGGATGGTGTGGGGAAGTATAAACATTTGACATTGGCTATCTTTATCATTGAGAACCCTGCAGAGAGGGGACCACATTTCATATCTGTCCTACCAGCATGTCCACAATTCTAATCCTTTTTCAGCATAGGGTTTTGCTCATATTTGACTGCTACATAGCCCCTGCTTCCTCCTCTAAGCCATGGACTCCTTCAGTGGATGCCGAGAACCCATCAAAGTCATCTTTCTCACTCTCAAATGGCCCCAGCTGGACAGACTGATGGTGTCCTCTATCTTCTCCCCGAGAACCCATCAAAGTCATCTTTCTCACTCTCGAATGGCCCCAGCTGGACAGACTGATGGTGTCCTCTATCTTCTCCCCAAGCCTAGTTAACTAGAGTCTCTTCTTACCCTGTGGAGGCAGGCTCTCAGCCTTCCTCCTTCAGAAATCTCAGAAGTGTCACCAGCCTGTTGGTTTACAACTCAGAACTCTAGGGTGTACACGGCAGAGCCCCCCAAGAATGTCCTCACTGTGTTCCACTTATCTCCTGTAAAAAGAACACCAGGTAGATTTGCAGCTTCTGCATTTCAGCAAGAGTTCAACAAGGTACTAGGGATCAGGTTCTTCCTGCAGGGACTCACCTCCATGTCTAAGACTCATTCTCTTAAAATATCAATGCTTCCCATAGCTCTGTGGGGAGGAACTCTTCTGGGTCCTTAACTACTGATTGCACACAAGGCTACAGACCTTTAATAAGACCTGATCTTCTCTCTCCTTCGATCTCTTTTCCTCCCATTCTTGCTGTGTAGAACAAGGGGGGAGATGAGATACAGAGCTAGTAGTTGAATCATCCCCAAGCTATTTCCGTCCTCTCTTAGAAAACCAAGTGCCAAAGGGTGAGAAAATAGTGAATAGTTCAAATTTTTAAAGGTGCATTCTTTTAAATCAACTTTATTTAGGTACAACTTATATACAATCAAATAGTCCCATTTTCAGTGGTGGTACATTTAAATATGTGTTTAAAATTTATATGGTTCTGTAGCCACCACCATACTCAAGATATAGGGTATTCCTATCACCCTCAAAAATTCCCTCATATTGCATCCCAGTGTCCCTTTTTGATTTTCTCCCCACATGGCTTCTAGTTGCCTCTACTGAGACATTCAACATCCTACCATCTTTCACAAACTTGTATTACTAATAGACAATTTTTTTCAGAAGATGAAAATGAGGATCCTAGAAAATTATTTTCCAAAAAAAAAAAAAAAAAAAAAAAGAAGGATAAAAGCATCAGCCTGGCAAGAAGACTGGAATAAGAGATTATGAGACCATGTTGGAGGGGGCTGGTGAGATAAAGTGGATCTGGCCTTCTTATGACAGAGGAGGGCAAGGGGCTGATCGCAAAGGTCCCCAGGGGAAGGTCAAGCAATTCTTTTAGTTCTGGAAATGAAATTAAAAAAACCACCTATGTTTTTCTACGACAAAATGATGTGTGTGTGTGTGTGTGTGTGTGTGTGTGTGTGCACGCGTGCGTGTGCATGCATGTGAGAAAGAAAAGGAGAAAACAGAGGGAGGTGGAGAGACTTGAATAGAGAGGGAAGAGAATAATTACACAGGGACGGACTTGGTAAATAGCCTTCATCTCAAAATATCTTATTGGTCTCTCAGCTATTTTTCGTAACCATTACTGAATTTATCTTTCATGTACAAACTAATAGGGTAACAAGCAACAAAGAAAATGAATGCATAAATAAGAGTCAGAAAATTGAATTCCCACCTTGATTTTCTCATGAAAATTTTGTTAATTCTGTGCAAGTGATTTGTCTACCCTGCTTCTCATAAACCTTGTTGGTAAAACGTGTGTAATAGTTGTCTTAATGGTATAAAAGCTCTTGAAAAAGTAAGAGGCATTTTACAACCAGCCTCGCATTCTCAGGGCTGGTTGACCCTTCTCTTTGTAATCCACCTTCTTTTAGTTACAGAAAGTCCCAAGAGTTACTGCTGATTTGTCATCTAAAGAAAGAACAAATATGTCTCAAAATACATATGTTAAGTGATCCTCTTTTTTTTTTTTTTTTTTTTAAAGGACATTTATCTCTTGTCAAAAAAAGGAAGAAAAGGGAAAGAAATGTGATTACCAGGGAGTTATGCTAAATAAATATTCCTTTTTATTGTGAAACATATCCTTTAACACATTATAAGGGGTTCATTGAGTGTGTTGTTCTGTACCTATGTGCTGGATCCAGTTTTACAATTGTGAGATTTGTGTATGTGGGTACATGATACCTTACTCCATATATTTTCAACCTTGCATAGAGTTGCATTATATGAATATCTTCCAGCTGGGTTATCATTCTCTTGTTGGAGAACATTTTTTAGGGTTGTTTTCAGTTTTTACCATGACAAATAATGCTGTTATGGCCATTCTTGTTCATCTCTTCTGATACAAAGAAGTAGGGATACAGTCCCAGTAATAAAATTGTCAGGCCTTGGCATATGACATATTCAACTTTCTAGATAATGTCAGGTATTGTTCCAGGGTGACTGTGCCAATCTAAATTCCTGCTTATTAGTGTGTAAGGGTTATCATTGTTCCTCAGTCCTGTGTATATTCTCAAGCTTCTTAATATTTTCCAAACTGGTGGGTATAAAGTGGTACTTCACCATGGTTTATCAATAAGAATAAACATATTTTTATACATTTATTTACCACTTGTTTCCTTTTCTGTTATATACGTATCCATTTTTTATTTAGTTACCTGTTTTATTCTGATACAAGGAAAGTAAGCATTCCTTTTTCTTTTATATATACTAATCCTTTATTGGTGATATGTTGTAGATATTTCAGTTGCTGGATTTTCTTTTCATTTCCTTTGTGTTACCTTTTCACAAGCAGAAAAGGCATTCTATTTACTAAGAAACAACATTAAGTGTAATACAGCTGAATTGATCAGTTCTCCTTTATGGTTGGTATATGGTATAGTGAATCCTTCCCTAACATGAGTTCATAAATGTCTTCACTTATATATTACTCTAAAATTTTGTATTTTGCCTTTTACCCTTATGTCCTAATACACTCAGAATCAGTTAGGTAGGAATTCAGTTTCATTCTTTTCCATAAGGATAATTCATTGCACTATTTATTGACTAGTCATCTCTCCCCACCTATTTGCAGAGACCTCTTTCACATGTAAGGAGGATCCATACATTTAGGTCTGTTCTTGGGCTCTCTCCATTGCATTGCTTGTCTCCCTCTCGACCAATACCATACCACCTTAAACTGATACTGCTGTAATAACCCTTGACATGGGAACCAGCAGTTAGCGTAATGGCTATGTCGCTGGTCTCCCACTTAGTCGACTGCGGTTCACGTCCCGGACCCGGTGGCTTAAAACTCACGCTGGGCACGTGTGCGTGTGTGCCCAAGATCCCGAGAGGAGAATGGAGGAGAAGGGATTGCGGTGTGACCATCCCCCCTGGGGGGTGATTTCTTGCTTTCTGTCTCTAATGTCTCTCTCTGTCTGTCTGGCGAACGCACGCGCCCTATAGCAAAAATCTCTCCAAGAAAAAAAAATTAAAAAATAACCCTTGACATATGATAAGGCAATTCCTCTTCATCCCATATTCTTTTTCTATATGATTTTTTGAACTTCTTGGTCCTTTGTTTTTCCATTTAAATTTTAAAATCATCTTGTTAAGGTTCGTGAAAACTTTATTGGGATTTTAACTGTATTTGTGTTAAATTTACAGATCCTCTAAGGAAAATTGACATCTTTGTGATGGTAATTCTTCTTTAAGTATTTATTCAGATCTTTTAATAAAACCTACAATTTTTGGCATGTAGTTCTCACATTATTTGTTAAATTTATTTCTAGGTAGGGACCAGCAGTTGGTGTAATGGCTATGTTGCTGGACTCCCATGTAGTCAACCATGGTTTGAGTCCTGGACCCAGTGGCTTAAACTCACGCGGGGTGCGTGTGTGTGCGTGCCCAAGATCCCAAGAGGAGAACGGAGGAGAAGGGATTGCGGTGTGGTCATCCCTCCTGGGGGGGGGGGGGGTAATTTCTCGCTCTGTGTCTCTGTCTTTCTGGTGAGCACACATGCCCTATAGCAAAACTTCTCTAAAAAGAAAAAAAAATTATTCCTGGGTATTTTGTATTTTTGAAGATATTACAAAGGGGACTTTAAGTTATGTACTTTCATCTATATGGCTGTACATAAAATGCAATTGATTTCTTATATTAGTTTTTTATTCATAAAGCCTGCTGAATTCTCTTATTAATTATAATACTTTTCTTTAGCTTTTTAAAAATGTAACCAGTCATGGCTACATTCACATGTGAAAAATAGCAGTTTTGTTGCTTTTAAACTTTCATATGTTGTTTTTTTCCCCCCCAAGGTAGCACTGAATATAAATCGTGATACTAAGAATCTTTGTCTTGATCTTGACCCTCCTTATTCTTCAGGGAAACTTCTAGTATTTTACCACTAAGTATGATATTTACAGTTAATTAAAAAAAATTTTTTTTGCAGTCACTTTATATCAGCTTAAGACAGTTTTCTTTCTAGGTTGATAAGTTTTTTCCATGAATACATAAAACATCTCACACATTTGTTTCCTGCATCTGTTCAGAAGATTGTTTGCATTGTTTCCTTTGAAATGTGAACGTGAAAAGTTGGGACCAGCAGTTAGCGTAATGGCTATGTCGCTGGACTCTCATGTAGTTGAACGCGGTTTGCATCCCGGACCTGGTGGCTTAAACTCACGCCAGGCGTGTGTACATGCATGCCCCAGATCCCGAGAGGAAAATGGAGGAGAAGGGATTGTGGCATGGTCATCCCCCCTGGGGGGTGATTTCTTACTTTCTGTCTCTCTGTCTCTCTCTGTCTGTCTGGCGAGAGCATGCGCCCTATAGCAAAAACCTCTCAAAAAAAAAAAAAAAAAGTTGTATCAAGTCATTCAGATGTTAGAGACTGGTCAGCTACCCCTAGCCCACACCTCTTGAACACATGGCCAAGTTGTACTACCTGGCTGCCTTCACGGTCAGGAGGCACAAGCAACTGAGTATAAGCCAACAGGCTATCGTTCTACATAGCACCACCAGGCCTGGCCTGTGGGGTTACAGGTCTTGGGCTTTCATCTCTTCTCATTCTTACATCTGATGTGCCTAAGTAAAGGCCCTTGGAAGCAACTTACTAAAAACAGTAGAGCCAGAAGGAGAGACAAGCTTGGATCTTTTAATCCTTCAAATGAGGCAAATCACTCATTCTGAACTTTTCACGAGCAAAAAGCAAATTATCGTTTGAGTCAGTATACATTTTAAATTGACCATAGCACTTAGCCAACCCTAATCAATACACTCAAAAAATTGAATTTAGCCTTGATATATTATATTTTAAAACATTGTTATATATGGCTAAGTTTAATTTACCAGTATTTTATTTAGAAATTCTTGGAACTAATTGCATGGATAAGACAGGCCCACGATTTCCTTTTTAAAAATATTTTTATTGTCAGTTTAACTCTCAAGATGATGCTAGCCTCATAAACTGGGCTAGGGAGTATTTCCTCTTTTCTGTGCTCTAGGCTACTTTGCATATGTTTTAAATGACTTTTTGTTTTAATGTTTTGGTAGAACTTTCACAGCCTGCTTTATCTGTGTGGAAAAAAATTTTTTTAAATGGTTTTCAGGGGTTATAAGCTCATGATTTTTGTGTGTCTTAAACAAATTTGGAGAAATTAAATTTTTCTAGGAGTTTGTCCTTTTTATTGAACTTTCCATAATTTTTTTTCTTTCTTTTTTTGGAGAGGTTTTTTGCTATAGGGTGCGTGCGCTGGCCAGAAAGACAGAGAGAGACAGAGAGACAGAAACCGAGAAATCACCCCCCAGGAGGGATGGCCATGCTGCAATCCCTTCTCCTCCATTTTCCTCTCGGAATCTTGGACATCCATGCACATGCACCCGGTGTGAGTTTTAAGCCACTGGGTCTGGGACACGAACCGCGGTCAACTACATGGGAGTCCAGTGACATAGCCATTATGCTAACTGCCGTCCCGAACTTTCCATAATTTTGATACAAACTCTTTATATCTTATTTTAAAAATTTATTTAATTCCACTTATTATTATTTTAAAAATTTGACTCAAGAGAGATAGCGAGAAAGAGAAAGGGAAAGCAAGAAAGCAAGCTGTCAGGTCTGGGACTTCAACAGTGGTCCACCATGTGGGAGTCTAGTGCCTTAATCACCACATCTCCTGCTGGCCTCATTTCCTATTATTTTACTCTCTGTAAAATCTGTAACCCCTTTTTTTATACCTTCTCTCTTTTTTATTGATCAGTCTTGCCAGTGGTTTGTTAATTTTATTAAACTTTTCAAAGATTAAATGTTTGCTTTGCAGATTCTCTCGTTTTTGACATTTATTACGTTATTTCTATTTCATCTGTATTTATTCTGATTTTCTTTTATAATTTTTTTGAGAGGTTTTTGCTATAAGTCGCGTGTACTTGCTGGACAGACACAGACAGAGAGACAGAAAGTGAAAAATCACCCCTCAGGGGTGCTGGCCACACACAATCCCTTCTCCTCCATTCTCCTCTTGGGATCTTGGGCATGCAGGCACACACAACCAGCCTGAGTTTAAGCTGCCTGGTCCGGGACTTGAACCACAGTTGACTATGTGGAAGTCCGGAGACGTAACCATTACGCCATCTGTTGGTCCCTTTTTTACCATTCTTTTTATTTTTCTTTTTTTGGATAGGCTTTTGCTATAGGGTGCATGTGCTCACCAGAAAGACAGAGAGACAGAAAGTGAGAAATCACCCCCCGGGGGGGATGGCCACGCAGCAATTCCTTCTCCATTCTCCTCTCGAGATCTTGGGCACGCATGCACACACGCCTGGCGTGAGTTTAAGCCACCGGGTCCGGGATGAGAACCACGGTCGACTACATGGGAGTCCAGCAACATAGCTATTACAATAACTGCTGGTCTCTTTTTTATAATTCTTAATTTTGATAATTAGCTCATCAATTTTCAACTATTTCATTTATAATGAATATAAAGTTTCATATTTTTCCTAAATCACTTTACCCATATCTCAATAGTCCTGAAAATAATATCCTTATTTTAAGTCTTCTAAAAATTAACCTCTTTATTTCTTAATTTCCGAATGTAAAGTCCTTTCCTGGTCCTCACTTATCATTTCTTCCTTAATTGTGCTGTGGTCAAAGAACTTGATCTAAATTATATCAATCCTTTGATATTATTAAGGTATTACAGGATCGGGCTGATTTTCTAGTCCATAATACCCAATAGAGCAGAAGGTCTGTCATGAATTGTTGAATGTGGAAGACCAACTAGTGTAACATCCTGAGAGATGGAGCGGCTTGTCTAAGTCACAGGCTGGTTAGCCCTTATCCAGCATGTTTGGAACCTGAAGCATTTTGGATTTTGAAGTATCAGACATAGTGAGACATCCAGGGGATGAAGCCCATGTCCAAGTATATGATTCACTTATGTTTCATTATATTATTTCATTACATTATACCTTGTACACATAGTCTGAAGGCAGTTTTATACAATGTTTTTAATAATTTTGTGCATGGAATCCGTTGTGGGTGTGCTTGCTTGGGAGAGTCTGGACATGTTCAGAAAATATATAAAACATCTGAAATGGGTCGGGAGGGTTTTTTTAAAATTTTTTTCCACCATGGGGACGTTAAATACACTGTGTTTTGTGCCTGCATTTTGACTACTACCTATCATACGAACTTAGGTGTGAATTTTTCATTTATGGCATCATGTCAGTGCCCCCAAAACTTTATTTATCTATTTATTTATTTATTTATTTATTTATTTATTTATTTTTGGAGAGGTTTTTGCTATGGGGTGCGTGCGCTCGCCAGACAGAGAGAGACATAGAGACAGAAAGCGAGAAATCACCCCCCAGGGGGGATGGTCACGCCGCAATCCCTTCTCCTCCATTCTCCTCTTGGGATCTTGGGCACGCACACACACGCGCCCAGCGTCGGTTTTAAGCCACCGGGTCCGGGACGCGAACCGCGGTCGACTACGTGGGAGTCCAGTGGCATAGCCATTACACTAACTGCTGGTTCCCAGTGTCCCCAAAACTTTTGAAGCATGTTGGATTTTAATTGTCGGGTTAGGGATGGTCAACTCATACTATTACTAGTTAGTAGCAGTGCCAAGACATTGAAAAGGTTTTCTCACCTTCCTTCAATGTTGTATCTACTAGGTTTGCTATATCCAGAACAACCAGATATTTAGATTGCTCTGTTAGTACAGTAAGTATTTAAAAATTGATTTACCTACACAGGTCTGTTTTATATTTTCAAACAAAAAGTCGGGTTATTTTAGTGATTAAAAAAATGTTCAGGGGCTGGCAGGTAGTGTGGTGGTTAAGGCGCTGGACTTCTACATGGCTCACCATGGGACGATTCCCAGACCTGGGGGCTTGCTTTCTCACTTCCCCTCTCTCTTTCTCTCTCACTTATTCAGGTCAAATTAAAATAAAAAAAATAAGTAAAGTTAAATAAAATAATTCTTTATAAAAATGTTCAGTTTTTTCTAAGTGATATGTGTGCTTTTTTGGGTGGAGTTTATATTTACAATCATGTGTCAGTGAACAATGGAGATATATTCTGAGAAATGTGTCATCAGATGATGTGTGAACATCACAGAGTGTGCTTAGACAAATCTAGATAGCAGAGCCTATCACACAGCAAGGTTGGATGGTATAATCTGTTATAATCTTACACAGCAGCCATTGTATATGTGGTTTGTTGTTGACCAAAGCGTCATTATGCAGCACATGGCTGTGTGTATATTACATATACACACATACATATGTGTATATATTATGTTTATACTTTTACATATTCATAAATGTGTGTGTATATATACATAGCCACACACAAGAACTTGGACATTAATATATTAAACTTTCAATCAGACTCCCGGACACTCATGTGAAGTCAGTAACTAATGTGCTATGCATGAACGAATTCTTCTATAAAGAATCTGTGTATTTCTGGGGTTTCCTCTTGATTTCTTTACCAATGCTCTTCAACCTCTAACCATATCCTGTCAACCATGTCACTAACTACTTTTCCAGGAAGCCTTGAAGTCCTTTTTCCCAGTTTTGAGCAGTTTTATTTACTCAACAAATATGCAACTCTACAGGTGGGTACTGTGATCCCAATTTAAAAATGAGAACACCAAGATTCAGAGAGCTGAAGTTAATTTTCTAAAGTTATACAGCTCTACTAAGAGCTGTGGACAAGATTCGGGTTGTGGGAGGAGAGGCATTCTACTATCTAATACCTCATAGTTTGGTTGGGCAAAAAGTTAAGACTAATGCAAAGTAACTAAATACCTTGAAATCAGCAGAATAGAGTGAAAAGATGGTTTGAGGCCATACTTACAAAGGTCTTAAAGGCAAGGTCAAAAGGCCGACTTTTATGGTGTATAAAAATAGCCAAATGTAGAGTTTACTGTATGTTTACACTGCGCTAATCTCTTTGAAATCATAATTTCATTTTTATATTTATGCTTGCCCTGTGAAACTGACATTATTATTTCCCTTTTACAAGTGAGGAAACTCAGGAAGGTTAAAGGATTTGTCCAAGATCACAGGCTAATTACTGGCAAACTCGGGATCCGAATCCAGGTCCGTCTGATCTAAAAGACTGTGTTTTTAACAGAAAGTAAAATATGTGTACAGTAAACTGTACAGATCTTAAGCATAAAATTCTATGAGTTCCAATAAATGTATATAAACAACTCTCCAAAGAAAACAGAACATTTTTTTCATCACCCCCATACCATCTTCCAGTTAATCTTTCCCCAGTGGGTAAGCAGTGTTTTTGATTTCTATCATCTTATATAAATTTTGTCAGTTCTGGTATTTTATATGAATGGAATCACACAGTTCATACTCTATTATGGTGACTTTTTTATCATTCAGCAAAATGTTTTGGAGGTTCATCTATGTTTTGTATATGTTGATTTTTTTTCTTTCTTTTTTTTTTCTTGAGAGGTTTTTGCTATAGGGTGCATGTGCTCACCAAAAAGACAGAGAGAGACAGAAAGCGAGAAATCACCTCCCAGGGGGGGTGGCCACGCTGCAATCCCTTCTCCTCCATTCTTCTCTCAGGATCTTGGGTACACACGCACACGTACACACACCCGGCATAGTTTAAGCCACCGGGTCCGGGACTTGAACCACGGTCGACTACATGGGAGTCCAGCAACATACCATTACACTAACTGCTGGTCCCTTTATGTTGATTTTTTAAAAATTACTAAGTAGTATTTCATTGTAAGACTGAGCCAAATGGGCTGGCCTATAGCGTGGTGGTTAGGGCAGCTGGACCAATATGAACAATAGGCCCAGTGGCTTAAAAACAGGGAAAAATGGAAGAGAAGGGATTGTGCGCTGATCACACTTCATGCTTTCCCACTTTCTCTCTGGTGTCTGGTGAGTGCATGTGCCTTCTGGCAAATTAAAAGGAAAAAGAAAAGGAAAAGAGAAAAATAAATATACTATGGTTTATTCCTTTTCCTGTTTACAAATATTTAAGTTGTTTCTAGCTTGAGGCTGTTACTTATAAAGCTGACATAAACATTTTTGTGCACATTTTATTTTGTTGTTTTCTGTTTTTTTTTTTTTTTTTTTTTTTTTTTTTTAAACGTGTTTTTATTTCTCTTGGGTATATAGTTCTAAAATGGAATTACTGGTCAAAGATTAGATGTACATTTGTAAGAAACTGATATTTTTCCAAGGTGGTTGAACTCTTTTACACTCCTGATGACAATGTGAGAGTTCTTACTGCTTCACATCCTTGATAACATTTGGTGTTGTCAGTCTTTTTAATTTTAGTCGTTTTAGTAGGTGTGAAGTAGTGTCTTATCATGCTTTTAATATTCATTTCCTTCATGATAAATGATAGTATCTTTTCATGTGGTCACATTTTTGTTAAGTGTCCAAACTTTTGCTGATTTTTATTGGGGTTTTTCTTTTTCTAATTGAGATGTGGGAATCCTTTATATATTCTGGTTTTAAATTCATTATCAGATATATGTAATGCAAATTAACAAACCAGTGGCTTACTTCTTAGTTTTCTTTTTTTCTTTTTTTTTTTTTTTTTAGAGAGGTTTTTGCTACAGGGCACGTGTGCTCGCCAGAAAGACAGAGAGAGACAGAGAGACAGAAAGCAAGAAATCACCCCTCAGGGGGGATGGCCAGGCCACAATCCCTTCTCCTCCATTCTCTTCTCGGGATCTTGGGCACGCATGCACATGCGCCCAGTGTTAGTTTAAGCCACTGGGTCCGGGACTCGAACCACAGTCGACTACATGGGAGTCCAGCGACATAGCCATTACGCTAACTGCTGGTCCCATTTTTTGTTTTTTTAAAAGAGAACTTCTTAGTTTTCTTAAAGGAGTCTTTGAGCAAACAAATGTTTTAATCTTGATGAAGTTCACTTTTTTTTTTTTTTTAAGTACAGCTTTTTTAGGTACAATCTAATCTTTACTTACCCCAAGTCCAGAGATTTTTTTAGGTTTTCTTTTGGAAGTTTCATGATTTTAGATTTTGTGTATCATCTAGAATTAACTTTGAGTGGTGAAAAGAAGGGGTGATGTTGGGAACCAGCAGTTAGCGTAACGGCTATGTCGCTGGACTCCCACGTAGTCGACCGCGGTTCGCGTCCTGGACCCGGTAGCTTAAAACTCACGCTGGGCGCGTGTGCGTGCGTGCCCAAGATCCCGAGAGGAGAATGGAGGAGAAGGGATTGCGGCGTGACCATCCCCCCTGGGGGGTGATTTCTCGCTTTCTGTCTCTATGTCTCTCTCTGTCTGTCTGGCGAGCGCACACGCCCTATAGCGAAAAACCTCTCCAAAAAAAAAAAAAGAAGGGGTGATGTTCATTGTTTGTTGTTCCCCCCGCCCAGGCCCCATGGTTTATCAAGTTGTCTTGTCATTACTTATTAAAAAAGAAATTCCATTCTCCATTGAATTACTTGCAGATTTTGTCAAAAATCAATTGACCAAATACATTTGGGTCTATGTCTACACTCATAATTCTATCTCATATCTTTGTCTAGCTTTACACCACTTTTAAACTGACTTGATTTCTACAGCACTGTCATTTGTCTTGGGTTGAAGTAGTGGGAATCCCAAAATTTGTCATTTGTTTTCAAAATTCTTTTGGCTGTTCAGGTCCATCACATTTCCATATAAGTTTTTACTGGAAGTGCATCGAATCTGTAGATCAATTTGGAAATAACTGACATCTGAACAAGTCCAAATCTGAGTTCATGAATATAATCTATCGTTTTACCTATTTAGGTTCTCTTGAATTTCTCTCAGCAGTATTTTACTATTTTCAGATTTTGAATGTCTTTTTTTTAAAGATTTATTCCCAAGTATTTGATTTTTTAAATTACTAAATAGCATTTTTTAAAATTTCATTTTTCAATTGCTTGCTGCAGCATAGAGAAATACGCTTTAGTTTTGTATGTGGATCTGCTATTCTGTGACTGTGGAAGGTGTTTGACCAGTGCAATGAAACACTCAAAGAGGCATCTTAGGACAGATGATCACAGGAATTATTTCCTGCCATATTGGTTAGATGCAACCTAATGAGGATACATGAGCCTTACTCAGAAGTAGGACCACAGACCAACCCCTGACCTTGGGTAGCTGCCTGCACATTTGTGCTTGGAGTCTAATGTGTTTGTCTTTGGGCCAAAGAACGTGGATAGACGGCTGCAAATCCATCCGTCACCCAAGGCTGGCAAAGCAACTCAAAGCACATACTCTAGGAATGGGAGCGTGACAGTGTCCTCTTGGTCTGTGAAGACCGGATAAACACAGCTATTAAATTGCATGCTCCCTTGTACATAAATTCCTGTTGTTGGTGTGTGTGTTTGTGTGTTTTGGAGTGGGAGGACTATATATTTTTTGAAGCTCAAGTGATTCCAAGAGTATTCATGTATATACAAGTTTTTCATCCACTGCTTTTTTATTTTTCTTCCGAGCTCAACATTTTTGGCAACAACTCAGGAGTATAGCTAGGGTCCTTGTAAACCTATTGGTTTTCTATGTTCTCTTCTATATATATCTATCTTCATAAATTATTGGGTTGAGCTTGGGAGATCTTTCAAATTCTTCCTTACTTCTCTTTTGTATAAATATACCCAAACTTTAAGCCTTATGCTTATTATTTTACTAAAGCAAGAGAGAAATTTTTTAAATTTTCTTAGAAAAGAGAGAAAAGTAGGGAAGGCAAATGGTAGCCTCGTGGTAAAATGTGAAACTCTGTAAACAGACCCACATGGGAAGGTTACTGTTAGTTCATGTCTGAACAACTTGAGTATACCAGGCGCTGTGTACACCATGTACACCACAGTCAGGGCCGGTGTACATCAAGACCCCAGTGAGGCACCAGCAGTTAGCATAATGGCTATGTAGTCGACCACAGTTCAAGTCCCTGACCTGCTGGCTTAAACTCACTCCGGGCTCATGTGCATGCATGCCCAAGATCCCGAGAAGAGAATGGAGGAGAAGGGATTGAGGCGTGGCCATCCCCCCTGTGGGGGGGGGGGGGGTGATTTCTCGCTTTCTGTCTCTGTCTCTCTCTCTCTTTCCGGTGAGCGCATGCACCCTATAGTGAAAATCTCTCTCTCTCAAAAAAAAAAAAAAAAAAAAAAAAAAGACCCCAGTGGGAGTGCTGTATTTCTCTCTCTCCCTTTCTCTCACTCATAGAGTAAATAATTTAACTTTAAAAAATAAATGAAAAATAACATCATTCTGTCTTCAATAACAATTTCTTTCTTTTTGGTAACTTACCTCCTCATATTGATAGACATAATTCCATGCCCTTCCTCAACATGATTCAAAATTTCAAAGTAACTTATATATCATGAGTAAAAAGAAACCATACAATAGTTAAAAAATATGTATTTTCAAACCCTGAATTCTTGCAAAGTTTCTGACATTTTCCTTTCCTGCCAGCTGAAACATATTTAGTTAAAAAATTATTTGTAAGGTATCTTTACTGATTGTAAGCTACACATGAATGCAGGACACATATAAGATTTATTGGAGTCTCGGGATAACATTGTACATGATTTTATAAAATATAGATTTTTAATCTTGTTTGCAAGTCCCCTCATGCTCTGCCAGTGTTTACATTTACAGAACTTTTAAAAGTCTCCCTCTATACTCGAAACTCATTACATAGTTGGTCTGGTCTAAAGAAAGTTAGGGGAGTTTTGCTTCTAGTAATTCTGGAAGAGCCCTGTGCCCATCCATTATTGTACTGCCATGGTCCAGTCAAGTTGAAACCAAAACTAACCATTACAGGCCCTAAGAAGTGGTCTCTTTTTAACCCTTCACTTTATACTGAACGTACTAATGCCCAGAAAGGCTGTGCAACTCATGAAAGTCACACAGATAACTAGGACCTGAGCTTGGATGAGAATTAGATCTTGGGACCAGTAGTTAGCGTAATGACTAAGTCACTGGACTCCCATGTAGTCTAGTCGACTGCAGTTCGTGTCCCGCACCCAGTGGCTTAAACGCCCGGCACGTGTGCGTATGTGCCCAAGATCCCGAGAGGAGAATGGAGGAGAAGGGATTGTGGCATGGCCATCCCCCCTGGGGGGTGATTTCTTGCTTTCTGTCTCTCTGTCTCTCTCTGTCTGTCTGGCGAGCACAAGCGCCCTATAGAAAAAAACCTCTCCAAAAAAAAAAAAAAATTATATCTTTCAATTCTTTGAACAAGGGAACAAGGGCTCTTTCTGTTACCCTATGTTTTGTCCTTCTCCTCTATAATTAGAGTTTGTTTTCCCAACAGAACCCTGGTGTCCTCATCTTGTCCCTATTCCAAGTTCTACCCATTCTGACAGCCCTTATCAACACTCTGCGTCTTTTTTTTTTTTTGGAGAGGTTTTTGCTATAGGGCGCGTGCGCTCGCCAGACAGACAGAGACAGAGAGACAGAAAGCGAGAAATCACCCCCCAGGGGGGACGGTCATGCCTCAATCTCTTCTCCTCCATTCTCCTCTCGGGATCTTGGGCACGCACGCACACGCGCCCAGCATGAGTTTTAAGCCACTGGGTCCGGGACGTGAACCGCGGTCGACTACGTGGGAGTCCAGTGACATAGCCATTACACTAACTGCTGGTTCCCTACACTGCTCCTTTTTAAAAGCAATGTCCATGTCTTGCCTCCTATGGACAACTAACCACAATGTTCCTAAGAGTTAAATTTATTGACTTCTCATTATGTACCAGACTCTGTGCTAAGAATTTTATATAAATTATGTCATGGATATTGTGCACATTATGTCATTATCTCATTTGAGTAATGAGTTATAAGGCACAAGCCCAGCGAGTGATAAATTTAGAGACAGGTGGGGTTATCCTGCCTCCTTTTTAATGATATCACTCAGGCAGTAGCCTGATGCCCTGGGCAGGAGGCCAGCAGATGAGCGGAGCCTGCCTGGTCTTCCAGGTCTTCAGCTCTCTGCCCAGTGAGTCATCTGTATGTGCCACTGAATGCCCAAGCAGTGGAAATTGCTGCCTGGATGGAATTAGCAGAACTGTGCCACTGAACAAGATTCACAGGACCGACTGCAGCTGGTAACATGAGTGGGTATTCCATATTCTGAAATCCAGTTGGTCGGTGGAGAGCAATATCCAGGCTATGGGGCATTGCATGTGCTTTAAACAGAGAAGTGCTTAGAAAAGATGCCCTAGATGTAGAATTTCTCACATTGTCTAACCACCAGCAATGGTACCCAGTCTCCTGCTTTATCAGAGCAGAAACAGAAAAAAACAGAACAACAATCAAATAACAACCACATACACACAAAGTCCAAATCTCAAGGCCTTCTCTAGTGTCATTATTGTAATTTTAATTTAAAATAATTGTTTTAGGGTTTATTCATATCTACAATGAAATACCCAATATAGGAACACCATCATCTGCACAGCACTTAATGGTTTTCACTGCAACACACTATAACAACTTTGAGAAGGTGGCTATGGGGAAAATGTGACTATAAGCAATTAAGTAAGTTACTGAGGGTAGGCGTCTGAGTCGGTTCCAAGCCTCTTGGTCCCAAACCCAGTGTTCTCTTAACTACCTCACATGCTGCCATTACTCTGGGAAAATAAAGTGGTGAATACACAAAGGTTTCTTATGACCCACTAGAAGTAGGTGATTCTATATTGAAAATAACTTACTTAATGTCTTTTAAGAGTGCATTCAAGGGACCATTAGATGGCATAATGGTTACATTACAGGACTCCCATATAGTCAACCATGAGTCCTGGACCTGGCAGATTGAAGCCATGCTAGGCGGGTGAACATGCGTGCCCAAAATCTCAGGAAGAGAATGGAGGAGAAAGGATTATGGCATGGCCATTCCCCTGGGGTGTGATTTCTTGCTTTCTGTCTCTTTGTCTCTCTGCTGAGCACATGCTCACTATAGTAAAAATTGCTCTTAAAAAGAGAGAGACAGAGAGAGAGAGAGAGAGAGAGAGAGAGCGAGCGCATTCAGAATTCCCAGGATGCTCTGCAGTGTGTTATTTGGAACAGTGACTAACCAGACCTACTAGGAAATACCAGTCTCCTACTATTCAATACATGTGCATGAACTGTCCTTGTCTGTTTGTCAGAGGGCATGTGTGTTCACAATAAAGAAAGAGAGGGAGGGAGAAAGTATCCTCTCAGTATGGGAGATGGTCACAGCACAGCACAACCCCTTCATTTCTCCATCCTGCCAAGAATTGAGGCATGCTTGCACATGCACCTGGTGTGCTTTTCAAGCCACTGGAGCCAGGATCTAAACCATGGTCAGTCATAAGGAATTTGCCTCCCTTAACTACTAGGCTATGGGGCTGACTCACTGTTATTTATTTTTTTAATTATGTGATTTATCTACTACTGCATCGGAAAGATATAATTTGTAGACTTTTGGAAAACCATTTTGCTATGTGTATGTAGTTTAGCAGAATACATCTATTAAGGATTGCTTAATTAAATCATTCAATCGATGTTCATTAGACCTGATCACCTCAGCCACCAAAGTCATCTACTGGGGCTCAAAGGTGCTCATCATTACCCCAGTTTTTGTCAAGGATGAGCTAAGCTCATTGCTCAGGTCAGAAAACAGAACGGAATGGAGGGTCCAAGGGGTAAGGAATGTTTTTAAGCAGGTATTTAAGTTTCAAATGTTTTTATCAAGTGAACGAAAGTTTGCTAGATCATCTCCTCAAAATGGGAGAGATGACACTGGGGCATGTGTAGGAGCCTGGAGGGAAAGGAACTCTGGAGAAGTGACTGGACATTAATGTCCATCTGCCTAGGTTGGGCCATGGCTAGTTCTCTTAGAATCTTTATCAAAATATCACAATATTGATATCACAATATAATACTGAGACATTATAAAGTTCCTGGCTTCATTTCCTGGCTTAAACATTTAGGAATTAAAAATGACATTTTAAAAAGGTAGTAACTTGTATGCTGTTTGTATATTTTTATTCATATCCTTAAAAGAATTACCTAGCATTCAAGAGATGAAATGAGAAAAGGGGTCCCCCACAAAGTGTGTCTCATTATTTTCTTAGGAGCTCTTCTCTGCTCAAAACCAGATGACATTTGTTAAGTAAAAGTCTTATTCCCTCAGACTTCCCTCTGCAGAATTTAAGCTAGAGCTGAGTGGAGAACTTCTAGTCCAGGGTAAGTAACTACAGAATTCCGGTACCTCCTTCTGCCTCCATACCCTCTACCCTTGTTCATGGCAGCCATCACCCAATGATCATGTTTTCCCAATGAGCCTAGATATGTGCGTAAAGATAGTGATATCATTTCTATGTGACAGACAAAGAAAGAGAAATGTAAACATTAAATAACATTTAAGTCTCTATGACTCTAAGGCCATTATTCTCCAGAGAATAACTGTTATTTTTCATAAAAAGAAATGAGTCTGGAATGTTTGAATAATGTAGATGAAAGTGTCTTGCAAATTTGTATAGAATGCTGAATATATTAATTGCTTAAATATTTTTTTCTCTTTTCATGAAAGATCTTGTGCACATGAGCACCCATGTGCATGTATGAGAGAGAAAGAGATAAGCACCCTCCACCGCATTTGGTCATTCTGTGATCTTCCTCTAGCCCTCCAGCCAGTCAGATCTTGGGCACCTGAGTACATGCCTGGCATGCTTCAGGTGGATCCTGCCAGGGATTTGAACTGCTGTCCCACAGGGGAATCCAGCTTCTCTTGAGCAGTGTATTACCATTGTACTGCAGAGCTAGCCTATTAATTACTATTTTTATCAAGGATGCAAGCCTAGTTAGTTTATGGCAATTCTCTAACTTTAGTAAGCATCAGACTCACTTTGAGGATTTGTTCAAATACAGACGCCAGGTCCTACTGGAGTTTCTGATTAAGGGCTGCTTCACAAATCTGCATTTCTAACAAATTCTCAGGTACTATTGATGTTGCTGGTCCACGAGCCATAGTTTGAGAAGCACTTGTTCATTACACACCTGAACTCAAATATGATTAATGCAAAAATTTCTCTGTTCTTGTATGTACTGAGGTTTAAAAATACATAATAATTAAAATAATTTAAACTAAAAATAATTTGTAAATTATAGTATTCTCTTACTATGTCTATTAAATACCCTCTCAAAGAGGCTCGAACTGGTTTTTGTAAAAATTCTTCTGCTGTCTCCCTTCTTGTGTCAGAGGTCAAAATAAGGATGGATTAGGTCACAGGAAGTTAGAAAAACAGGACCCATTTGCAAGGGGTATGTGACACATAGCTAATGAAGTTGGTAAGGAAGTAAAGTTATTTGGCACCAAAGAATAAGGCAATATCTTATTAACGAATTGACCTGAGGTAGACCCATTCATTGTGCATGAAAAACAATCATATGGATTTTGGCTCAAGTATTTATAAGACCACTGTGTGAAATGCGATTTAAACTTTTCTAAGGAGGCTTCAGAGATCAGAATCAGTGTGTCAAGCTTTGGAAAGGAAAATTCTGGCACATTATCTGAAAGAGCTTTCTAACAATTAATGCTTTCTAACAATTAATTGGAGAAGGAGCAGGCTGCCTTGAGAGTACAGAATTTCTCAAGGCTGGAATAGTCTAGGCAGTCAAGTGACCATAAGGAAAGGAATTTAAATAACAGATGTGGAGATTAGAGTTGGAGAGCTAGAAATTATCTTAGTCTTGGGGCCAGCAGGTGGTGGTTAAGGGTGCTGGACTCCCACATGGCCAACTGTGGTTCGAGTCCCAGACCTAGTGGCTTACTTTCTCACCTTCATTCTCTCTCTCTCACTCTCTCTCTCTTTGGAAAGAAAAAACGGAAGAGAGGAAGGAAGGAAGGAAGGAAGGAAGGAAGGAAGGAAGGAAGGAAGGAAGGAAAGATGGAAAAAAGTTAAATAATTATTTTTTAAAAAAATCTTAGTCTGCGTTTTTCTGAGACCAAGGGAATTTGAGGACACTCTAATTAAAATAAGAATGTGCCAGCCCCATGGCTTAGTGGTTGGGGAATTTGGATCCCACATAGCCAACCACAGTTCAAGTTCCAGCCCTGGCAGCTTCAGGGATGCTCTAGGCATGTGTATGTACATGTCCCAAATCTCAACAGGATGGAGGGTAGAGTAGACAAGATTTCAGCATGACCACTCCTCATTGTGGAGGTGCCTTCTCCCTCACCCTTTCTTTCCTTTTTTTGTCCCTCTCTGGTGAGCACACTCAAACTCTGGCAATGGAAAAAAAAAAGGGGGGGGGGAAGAAAATCTAGGTGGCAAACAAGATGAAAATGACTTCACTGATGTTTAGAAAGAAGCTGGATCACACATGGCCAGCTGTGCAGTTCAGATCCTGGATGTGGTGAATTGAAAATCATGTCAGGTACATGTGTGTGTGCTCCAAATACGAAAATAAATGAATGAATGAATGAATGAATGAACGAATGGAGGAGAAGGAATTGTGGCATGACCCTCCATGGGTGGGGAGCACTTTCTCACTTTCTCTGCTGTGTGAATGTGCTCTCTAGCAAATTAGGAAGGGAGGGAGGGAGGAAGGAAGGAGAGAAAGAAGGAAGAAAGAGAGAGGCTGGGTCTTGGACTGACACAGGTCCTGCTCAAGTGGCAGCTCTGAATTTACTTGCTGAGGTACCTCGCTGTTACCCACCCTGAGACTTGGTCTCTTTGCAGAGTGCAGAAATAATTGCCTCAGAGTATTCTAGCGAGCATTAAATAGTACACCACCTGGAACTTGTTCCTGAAACACACACAGAGTTTAATAAGTGTTAATTATCTTCCCCTTTCTCTATTTTAGTGAGGTAGAGAAAACATGATCCAAGAAAAGTTTTAGTTTAGGAAATCAAAAACTAAGGAATCCCCCAGAACTGATTTTGAGAAGTCACAGCAAAAAGGAAAGACAGTGCTGAACTTTGTATCCTCATTTATATTTATCTGTATTTCCTTTTCTGGGCCTGAGCTCTCTCACTGCCTTGACCAGCATTTCTGGAACTACCTACAGCAAAGGCCTGAATTTAGATGGGTAAGAGTTAGCACTGATGAGTCTTACAAAGAAGACAGAGTTAGGGACTCAATATTTTTCCTCCAAGTAGATAGCTCCTCTCCTAAGGCTTTGGTAGCAACAGTGAATGGTGAAGGCAGCCCAGACCTCCCAGTATTGGTCAAAATACAGAAATAAAAGCAAAAGTTGAGATGGAAAATTAGGGTATTCAGATCACAAGATTATCTATACCAGAAAGATTTGGATTTGGAACTAGGCTGTTTTATTCATCTTTTACCCAAGGTTAGACCCAACTGCTGATTATCTGAGAAAGCTTGTAAATATATGAACTTTCTGAAATTGTGTGTCTAGATGGGCTGTGGGACCCATCTCATGTTATCAGCCAAGGAAAAATGAGACTATGAAAATTTTCCTTTCAAAGCGGGTCTTAGATTTGACAGCGTTGAGAATCATGGACCTGGACAATCAGCACCTGAAGTTTTATTGGCTCTCATTCATCATATAGGAGAAGGGGCATGACCTAACATGGCCTGACCAAACTGAAGGGGGTCCCGCTCTTTCTTAATTGGGAAGATATATCTTTCTCCCACAGCTTGAAACAGATGGAGCCTGTAGCCATCTTATGGTTGAGAAGATGAACCTACACACCACAAGACCTCCCAGTAGTGAAGGCACCATTCTGAATCACACATCAGGAGGCTGCCCTGCACATGAACTTTGGTATGCAAAATAATGTTTCTTAATGGTTTAGCCCCCACTTAATTGTGTTTCTTAGACTTAGAGCTAAATGTACTCTAACTGTAAAAAGTGAGACAGAAGACTATTGGTTCTCATTATCATCTTCTCTAACCAACTTGAAAAAATAAATGTTATTAGATATATGTCAGGCATACAATGTGGTGTTATGAGATACATATAGATAGTATAACAGTCACTACAGTGAGGCAAAATAACAAATTCATCACCTCACGTACTTTATTTTTGTGTATGACGAGCCAACTACAATATACTCATTTAGCAAAAATCTTGAATACAATAAAATATTATTAACTACAGTCCTGATGCTGTACTGATTAAAAAAATTAGGTACTTGCATTATCTTGATTAAAGATAAAACTTTAAGGGACCCTTTTTTTTGTATAAATGTGGAGAACCACTGATGTAGATATTAAACTTTCTGCACAAAGAGGAGATTGGGTTCTTGGAATTTCAAAGGCTAAATCAACCAGTTGATTTAATCTATTTATTTTAAAAGAATCCGTTTAATTCTGCAAAAATTAAGTCATGTTAAATCTCCCAACTACCATGTAAGGGCAAAGAATAGCTTAAATGATGTGATTATTTCACATTCTCACTAGTTATATGGTATTATGCAGACAGAGTAATATAGCATTAGAATTTAGTAACTACAGCTATTATACCAAAACATTATACCAAAATTAGTATATTGTGCAGCCAGAACTCAGTAATTTTCAAATGTCCTATAAATAGCAAGGCTCCTTACAAAAAAAGGGTCAGATTCCCGGCAAAAATGTCACAACTAATGTCCTTCAACTGACTGGATGTTCATTAGCATTCAACACAGTAGTAGGCTGTCTGTGGGCATTTCTGGTCTTACTTTACAGTTCTTTAGTGTAGCGGAAATAGCATATTTTTGAGGCCAAACTTGAGCTCAAATCCCAGCTTGCACACATACTTACTGGGTAACAATTATTTAATAAAATAGGGATAGAAAACCAAACTAGCTCATTAGATTAATGCATATGGAGATGAAGTTTATATGTAAAGAACTGACCACATACCTTCATATCTTAAGCAATTAGTACATGTTATTTTCCTCTGTCTTTCCTCCTAATTTTCCTCATTAGAAATGTCAAGAGTCTCAAGTATTATTATTATTTTTTTTAACTGACAAATGTCCAGAATGGAATAGTGAAAATAAGTCTAGCTGGAATGAAAGGGTATCAGACATGTCTATGAATGTCTGGTAGGCTGAGAGATGACCATCAGAAACCCATTTGCATGAATCTAAGAAGTCTCCCAAGAAAGAAGTCAAACTCTGTGCCACTGAGGTCCGACAGAACTGCACATGTCTGGGGTGCTTTGGGGACTGGACAACAGCAGTTGACACTGAGATAGCACAGAGCTCTCTGTCAGAGGACAAGGTTTTGTTTTGTTTTCCCAGTCAATATTGGAACCCTCAAACAAAGGACATGTGAAAAAGCAGAACCTGTTTTTAAAAAATTTTACCACTCATTTGGAGATGGACATGCTGCTCAGGATCACCTTAAACACAGTGTGGGGCAAGGAAACAAATCATCCTCTCTACTCTGCATCCTGCCTCCCACTCCTCCCACCCCCCTCAGGGCAGCTCTGGCACCATAAAAGGTCAGATTGTTTGTGGGGAGTGTGGAGTGGTGAGTTATAGGCAGAAGAGCAGATGTGGAGCATAAATAGGACACTCCCAGCCTAGAAAGCAGATGAGACCATGGTGTACAGAGTAGAGAAACAGTCCCATCCGGGAGCAAGAATGAGGGCCCATGTGTTCAACTACATATGGAGATACACACCTCCAAACACAGTGTGCTGGGTGTGGGCTTTAGACTGTTTTATCGCCTATTTGAGCACAAACATATTCAGAGAGTGATATTTAGATATTTTTAGAACTCATAATTTCTTTTTTTTTTTTTTTGGAGAGGTTTTCGCTATAGGGCGTGTGCGCTTGCCAGACAGACAGAGAGAGACATAGAGATAGAAAGCAAGAAATCACCCCCCAGGGGGGATGGTCACGCTGCAATCCCTTCTCCTTCATTCTCCTCTCAGGATTTTGGGCACGCACGCACACGTGCCCGGCATGAGTTTTAAGCCACTGGGTCCGGGACTCGAACCACGTTCGACTACGTGGGAGTCCAGCGACATAGCCATTACACTAACTGCTGGTTCCCTAGAACTCATAATTTCTTAAAAAAATGCTTTGTGGCAGCATATATATTATACTAATTTCTAAATAATGATTTATGGATGCGGCATCTATATTACATATTAATATTATATATCCTTAAAATTCATTTTTTATGATTGCATGTGCTTTTAGCATCTGAAAATTATGAAAATCAATACATTCCACATTTCTATACCCTGACCAAAATAAAAATAATAAAGTAATGTTGGTTTGGGGTTGACATGATGGCTCAGGCTAGACGAATGGGGACAAGGACTCCAGGCTACATCGTGGCCATCATCATCACGCTCAGACACAGGACTCATAATCTTGATTTACATTTATTGAGCACTGGCTCTATGCCAAACTCTTAGCTAAGTATTTGGATCATAATATGCCATGTACACATTTTATTTGTACAACAGTAGTACTCCAGGGTAGGTATAATTAGCCACATGTTACAGACGGGGCACCAAGGATTTAAGTGACTTAACTCACTCTGTCATTGAGCAGCTGAGTTAAGATTTAAACTTGGGTCTTTCCAGCTACAAACCTGTGCTCCAAATCACTCAAATCACTCTTCAGTGTTTCTTACCCACTCTAAAATCATGTCAGATTCTATTTAAAATAGCTAAGTGAACCCATGTCTAGGCCCTTGGACTGGGAGCATCAGGGGTCACTTGGAAACTTATTAGAAATGAAGCATTTCAGGCTTACCCCACACCCTGCTGAATCAGAATTTGCATTTTAACAAGATCCCTGGTGATTTGTACACACATTAAGACGCAGGAAACTCTAGTGTACATTATACATGTCTCCTTGGCTCATGTACCTTTCAGATATATCCATTTGGTATTAATGTGGTAGTTAGTTCATTGTCTGAGATAATCTCTCAGTGTTGAGAATGTACTAGACAATGCAAAATGTATTCTTTTCTCTCTCAGACAAAGATATCAAAACATTTAGTTTAAAAATGCACAATTTAGGCAGGCCAATTATCTGATATCATGCTTGCACCCAAAGGCTCTTTTAAGAAGTCCATATTTCAAAAGAAATTACCTCATTCACAATACTCGTATAAATAGCTATGGCCAACATTTTTGTTTAAGACACAGCTACAAAGACCACTTAGAGCCTGTCTTGTCCTCTGTGACTATAAAGTTAACCCAGCATGCAGTCAGGGTCCCATCTACTGGTTGCAGCCTATCTAAGGAAACAATTCCAGGTCAGGTCATAGTCATGAGGCTGCTTCTCCAAGGGTTCCAGAAATGTTAAGCTTCTTTACAAAATCCAGAACAAAAAGCTGTGAATTGATGAGTGTTTGAAGCGTTTGTACTAACTGTGGTAGAATAAGCAATTTTTTTTCATTGTTGTTTCTGGCATTTGGATGTCTTATTACCTAAGTACATTGTGAGGAAAAAGTCGAGTTAATTTGCTCCTAAGAGGACAACCCATTTGTGATCTAAGGTGCATGCTTTGCAAAGAGTTCAAAGGTTTGGTTTAAATCCCAATCCTGGTTGAGAGGGAAGGAAGCCAATTACCAGAGAATGGGAGTGATAATTAAGACAATGTTATGATTCACTAAGTAAAGTCTGGATTCTGAACAATGAACACTGTGGCATATAAATTACCTGAGAACAGAATTTAATGATGTGTTCTTCGTTATTAATTGCTTATTCAGTGACATGGTCTGTAGAAGTTATTTTTTAAAAAGAAGTCCACTGTCTCGTTTTAGCCTTAACAATTTTACACATTGCTAAATTTCATGACCTTGGAGTGTCTTATACCTAACCCAGTATTAATTAGTGTGAACTGTAATTTGGTTTTATACTTTTGCACGAAAATCATGAGATATGATCCCATATGGAATTTACATAACTTTAAACAGCCTTCTATTAAAGAGCATAAGTTGAACTTTATAATTTAGCATACTGATTATGTTCACTCATTCGTGAAAAATGTTCCCATCTTTGATATTATCTCCTCTAACTCAAATCCAAAATAAAATGTATTTTGTCTGGATTAATATATTTTGGAGCATGGGCTGGCTTTCCATGCAGCTGCTGAAGCAGACTGCAGTGAGTGGGAGATGATCATTTTGGCTATCTTCCCAAACAATCCCAATCATGGAATCTAAATGCCAGATGGAACAGTACAGCGGCCACAATGATGGGATCACAGCTCAGTCAATCAGTGAGTGTAACTGACATCTATCCAGTTTCACCAGCTGGTGGGTGAGAAAAAGTATTAACATTTACAATAATGTTTCCTAAATTTCAGTAGCTCTGGGGCCCCCACCTGTTCACATGAGTAGTCTAGTTCATTTCAGAGGTGCTTGTCTACAAATACTTATGAGTCATTTTAAGGGGACATCCATGGAAATCTTCAAAAAGCTCCCAGAAAATGCATATTATGAAAAAAAATTATGCATGGATTTTAAGAACATTTTCACATCAAAATAAACTCACACTTTCCCATAAATTGTTGGAAGTCCCCTTGTACATGTGAAGCCAAAAAGTCCCTTGGTCACCACAAGCTTATAAGCCTGGGAAATTTCACTCTTCCTCCGAGAGCTTGCAGGAGTGGGGAGTAGACTACCTTCCACTGATGCTGAGACACTGCTTGCAGCATCTGAGACCACCTGCTCTGGGAAATTGCCACTCCTGGCATCTCTCTTCTTTTATCATTCACTGGGCTGTGCCTTCTGAGCTCTGGTCCTGATGCACTTTGGTCCATGCAGTTGCCAACCTCTTCTGAGCCACCACCTCTGGGCTGCTTCCACTGGGGTTCCTGGGGATCCTTTCTTTCTCCACCCAGGGAAAGAACTGACTTCCGTTTCTTGTTTTTGACAGTCTTCCTCTTCACAGAGTCCAATATACAGCATCTGAACCACTGCCCCCAACATTCACAAGCACATGGGTACCATGGGGTCAAAGGATGGGCTTTACTGAGGTTTGCTCAGTGATTTAAATGCATGGATGACTGAACTGACATCTGGGGTCAATATGTGGCTTCCACTTTCTCTTTCATGAATTGAAGTTTACTGAATCTGCATGTTAGAGGCAGCCTGATATGTCTACACAGTCCTAGGTCAAACTTGAAGAGGAGAGACATTGCTTGGGAAAAGTGGCTGTATGGGGTAAGAGGAAAAAAGAGTCATGTAACTCCACAGTGTGGCTCTAAACTAAAAAGAGTCACCAAGATGCAATAAAGTTCATCATCCACTCACTTTGTGAATGTTGTCAGGATCACAATGGCATTTACATCCCAGAGAGAGATCAAGTTTGAGAAACCTGCTCAGGTAGGTTGTCATTCCTCTAACCAATCATCCGTCCATTCATTTTATTGATGTTTGTTTGTTTATTTATTTATTTATTGTTGAGAGGTTTTTCTATAGGGTGCATGTGCTCGCCAGAAAAACAGAGAGAGACAGACAGAAAGTGAGAAATCACCCCCCAGGGGGGATGGCCACACCACAATCCCTTCTCCTCCACTTTTCTCTCAGTATCTTGGGCATGCATGCACATGCGCACGGCGTGAGTTTACGCTGCTGGGTCCAGGACTCGAACTGCGTTCAACTACATGGGAGTCCAGCGACACAGCCATTATGCCAACTGCTGGTCGCATAGATATTTATTAACTACATTAACCTGCATTGATTCAAAGCCATTATTAGGGTAAAAAGATACTGATAGGATAGATAGATACATATTTTACAGATCAAATATTTCAGCTCTGCTCAAATTCGTATGTGTAAACCTAATCTCCAATGTGATAGCATTTGGAAGTGGAGGCTTTTGGAAATAATTAGGTCACGAGAGCTCTGCCCTCGTGACCTAATTACAATAGGTCATGACCTGGTGTCTTTATAAAAGAGATCCCAGAGAGCTCACTTGGCCACCTTCTGTCATGTAAGGGGACAGCAAAAAAACCAACATTTAAGAACCAAGGAGACAGCCCTTATGACACACTACATCTGCTGAATCATTTTGAATTCCCATCGATATATGAAAATTCTAGCTGCTTCACATTCTTATTCATCTTGTTTTATTTGTCTTTAATTTTTAAAAATGTTAGCCATTCTAATATCTATTCATGGTCCTTTTAAAAGATTTTCTATAGGGTTTGTGCACCCGCTGGAGAAAGACAGAGTGAGAGAAAAAGAGAGGGAAAGTGAGAAAGCACATTCCAGCGGGGATGGCTATGTAGCAATTCCAATTCCTTCTCCTCCATTCTATTTTTAGGCTTTTGGGAACACACTTGCATGCATGCACACACCTGTCATGGTTTTACAAGCTACAGGGTCTAGGACTCAAACCACACAGCGAGCCACATCAGATCCAGTCACCTTAACCACCATGCCACCAGCTGCCCTATTTATTGTACTTCTCCTTTCCATTTTCCTGATGATTAATGACATTGGGTATTTTTTTCAGGCAATTATTTAATAGTGTTGCTAGGGTTTTCTATGTATTGATTAATTTTCTATTAATTAATTTTGTGAAAGCAATTTTGTGTGTGTGTGTGTGTGTGTGTGTGTGTGTGTGTGTGTATGTGTGCATGCTTTAGAGATTTTTTTTGTTATAGGGCACACGTGCTCACTGGAGAGAGTGAGCAAGAGAGATAGAAAGCAACAAATGATATTTTTGGATATTTGGGTTGATTCTACATCCTAGCAATTGTAAATAATGCTGCAGTACACATGGATGTGCAAATGTTTTTCCAAATGAGGGTCTTTCTTTCTTTCTTTTTTTTTTTTTTTAAGATATTTTTGCTATAGGGCACATGTGCTTGTCAAAGAGACAGAAGGTGAGAAATGAGAAATCACCGCCCCCCCGGGAGGGAAGGTCATGCCACAATCCCTTCTCTAGTCTCCTCTTGGGATTTTGGGTCTGCACACACATGTGGCTGGCATAAGTTTAAGCCACTGAGTCCAGGACTTGAACAGGAGCTGACTATGTGGGAGTTCAGCAACGTAACCAGTATGCCATCTGCTGGTCCCCCAACTGAAAGTTTTTCTATCCTTTGGGTAAATACCCAAGAGTGGAATTACTGGGTCACATGGTAGTTCTATTTGTAGGTTTCTGAAGAATCTCCATATTGTTCTCTAAAGTGGCTGAAATAATTTGCATTCCCACCAACAGTGTAGGAGAGTTCCCTTTTCACCACAGCTTCGCCAGCACTTACTGTTTTTTATTTTATTTAGTCATTGTGACTGGGGTTAAGTGGTATCTCACTGTGGTTTTGATTTCCATTTCCTTTATAAGAGGTATTGAGCATGTTTTCATATGCTTTTGAGCTGTTCATACATCTTCAGAAAATCGTCTGTTCAGCTCATTTTCCCATATTTTAATTGGATTGATTTTTTTTTTTTTTTTTTTTTTTTTTTTTTTTTTTTTTGTGTGTGTGTGTGTGTGTGTGGGTAAGCTGCTTGAATTCCCTGTATATCCTGGTTATCAATCTCTTATCTGAGGTATAGTTTACAACTATATTCTCCCATTCTTAGAGTTGTCTTTTCACTCTACTTATTGTTTCTTTTGCTGTGCAGAAACTTCTCAGCCTAATAGACTCCTATCTGTCTATTTTTGGGACTATTCTCTGTCTTCTTTAAGAAGTCCTTGCCTACTCCAAGGTCTCCAAGTGTTGTTTTCCACCAGTATTTTTATAGCTTGAGGTTTTATGTTTAGAACTCAGTCATTTTGAGTTAAATTTTGTTAGTGGTGAATGATAAGGAGCCAGTTACATTCTTCTGCAGGTGGATATCCAATTCTCCCAGCACCATTTGCTGAAGAGATTTTCTTTTTCCCACTGGGCTGTTTTGTGCCCTTTGTCAAGGGTCAGTTGGCTGTATGTTTTGGGGTTTATTTTGGGGTTCTCAATTCTGTTCCACTGGTCTACCTGTCTTTGGGCCAATACCAAGCTGTTTCAATGATCAAAATCTTGTAATATGTTTTGAAGTTGGGAAGTGAGATTCCTCTACAGTATTCCCCTTGTACAATATTACTTTGGTGGTATGAGGCCTTTTATGCTTCCAGACAAATTTTATGATTGGTTTTCCATTTCTGTGAGAAATATATCTAGTAGTTTGATTGTGATTGCACTAAATTTGTAGATTAATTTGGGTAGGATTGACCTCTTGATTGTATTAATTCCTCCAATCTGGGCATATGAGATATTTTTCCACATTTTTGTATCATTTTAAATTTCTTTTTCTAGTATTTCATAGTTTTCCTTGTAGAGATCTTTGATGTCTTTGGTAAGGTTTATTTCCAGATAGCTTATTGGTTGTGTGGCTACTGTAAGTGGGATTTCTTTCTTAAATTCTATCTCAGTTTGTCCATTGTTGGTGTATAAAAATGCTATAGATTTTTGTAGGTTGATTTTGTATCCTGCACTTTACTATATTCATTTATCACTTCTAGTTTTTTTTTTTTTTTTTGTGGATTCTTTTGGGTTCTCTATGTATAGCATTATATCATCTGCAAATAGAGATAAGTATACTTCTTCTTTCCCTTTTTGGATGCCTTTTATTTGACTCTCTTTTCTAATTTCATTGGCTAAAAACTTCCAGTACTGTTAAAAAGGAGTAGAGAGAAACTGGGCAGCCTTGTCTTATAACAATTTTTAGTGGAAATGCATTTAGCTTTTCTCCATTCAGAATGATGTTAGCTATGGGTTTTTCATAGATGGTTTTTTATTGTGTCGAGGAATGTCCCTTCTCTGCCAATTTTGTTGAGAGTCTTAATCATGAAGGGATGTTGTATTCTATTGAATGCTTTTTCTGTATTGATTGATCTTTTGGTTTTTATCTTTCCTTTTATGACTATGAGGTATTCCATTTATTGTTTTGTGTATGTTGAACCATCCTTGCATCCCTGGAATAAAGCCTCCTTGGTCATGGTGTATAATCTTTTTCGTATGTTGTTGAATACAATTTGGTAGTATCTTGCTGAGAATTTTTGCATCCATATCCATCAGGGATATGGGCCTGAAGTTTTCTTTTTTTGTCATGTCCACGTCTGATTTTGGAATTAAGATGATGAAGGCTTCATAGAATGAATTTGGGAGGGTTCCTTACTTTTGAATTTTTAGAAATAGTTTAAGAAAATTGGGTTGGGACCAGTAGTAGCATAATGGCTATGTTGCTGGACTCCCTTGTAGTCGACCGCGGTTCAAGTCCCGGACCTGGTGGCTTAAACTCATGCTGGGTGCTTGAGCGTGCGTGCCCAAGATCCCAAGAGGAGAATGGAGGAGAAGAGATTGCGGCATGGCCATTCCCCCTGGGGGGTGATTTTTCGCTTTCTGTCTCTCTGTCTCTGTCTTTCTGGCGAGCGCATGCGCCCTATAGCAAAAAACCTCTCAAAAAAAAATTTAGTTCCTTAAATTTTTTGCATAATTTAAAAGTAAAGCCATTGAGACCTGGGCTCTTCCTTGTTGGGTGACTATCACTGATTCGATCTCATTGCTTTTTATGGGTCCATTCAGACTTTCTATTTCTTCCTGGTTCAATATTGGTAAGTTATGTGTGTCCATAAATTTGTCCATCTCATCTAGGTTTTTTTTTTTTATTGGTATAGAGTCACTCATAGTATAATAGATAATAGATAATTTGAGTTTCCGTTAACTCATAGATAATCTGAGTTTCCGTTATATCCATCGTAATAATGCCTGTTTCCTTGCTAATTTAATTTATCTGATTCCTTTCTCTGTTCTTGATTAATCTAGCTAATGGTGTGTCGATTTTGTTTATCTTCTTGAAGAACCAGCTTTTGGTGTAACTTGTTTTCTGTGTAGTTCTTTTATTCTCTATTTCATTTATTTTTGCTTGAATCTTTATTATTTCTTTTCTCCTGGAAACTTTATTGTTTTTTTTTTTTTTAACAGTTCTGAGTTGTGTCATTAGTTTTTGTTTGTTTGTTTGTTTTGTTTTGTTTTGGTTTTTACTACCTTTCTGCTTTATTATTGTGGGCATTAACTACTATGAACTTCCCTCTTATGACTGCTTTTGCTCTGTCCCATAGGTTATAAACCCTTGTTTGTTCATTATCACTGATTTCTATGAATCTTTTGATTTCAGCCTTAATTTCTTCTATAGTTATAAAGTCACTTAGGGGTAGGTTGTTTAGTTTCCATGTGTTTGTGAATTTTTGAGGGCTCTTTTTGTAGCTGATTTCAAGTTTGATTCCATCATGGTTGGAAAATATGCTAGATATAGCTTCTATATCTTTGAATTTGTAAAGGCTTGTTTTGTGTCCTATCATATGGTCAATCTTCAAAAATGTTCTATGTAGGGGTGAGGAAAATGTATATTTTGTGGTAGTTGGGTGAAATAATATGTAGAGTATTTCAAGTTCATTTTGTATATGGTATCATTTAGATCTTGTATCGCTTTATTTTTTGTCTAGATGATCTGTCCAGAGGAGTCAGTGGGGTGTTGAGATCCCCTACAATTATTGTGCTGCAGTCTCTCTCTCCCTTGAGATCTAACAGTCTAGTCTCTCTTTGATATATTTATGTGCTACAGTGTTGGGTGCATAGATATTTATAAGTATTATATCTTCCTGGTGAACAAGTCCTCTCAGTACTATCTAATATCCTTCTTTGTCTCTTCTTATGTCTTCCATCTTGAAGTCTATTTTGTCTGATACCAGTATCAGTAGTGCATCCTTTTTTGGTTTCTGTTTGCATGGAATATCTTTTTCTAGCCCTTCACTTTCAGTCTATGTATGTCCTTATCAGTGAGGTATATTTCTTGTAAGCAGCATATAGATGGCTTCTGTTTTTGTATCCATTCAGCCAGTCTGCGTCTTTTAATGAAAGAATTTAATCCATTAACATTTAGCATTATTATTGATATTTGAGGAGTTATCCCTGTCATTCATTTTGTTAGCTATTTTCTCAGGTTTTCCTTTTTTTTTTTTTTAAGAGGTTTTTGGTATAGGGTGCATGTGCTCGCTAGAAAGACAGAGAGACAGAGAGAGACAGACGAGAAATCACCCTCCAGGGGGGATGGCCATGCCACAATCCCTTCTTCTCCATTTTCCTCTTGGGATCTCGGGCACACACATACACGCTCCCAGTGTGAATTTAAGCCACCGGGTCCAGGACTTGAACCATAGTTGGCTACGGAGTCCAGCGACATAGCCATTATGCCAACTGCTGGTCCCCTCCGTTGTTTTTATTCTCCTGTTGCTGTTTGTCTCTCTTTAGTTATCCTGATACAACACTTCCCCCAGTACTTCCTGTATAGATGATCTATTATTGGTGAATTCTTTCAGTTTTTGTTTATTGTTCTTCCCATTTTAAGAATAATCTTGCTGGATATAGTGTTTTTGGCCAAAATTGCTTTTCTTTCAGTGTTTTGAATATATCTTCCCATTCTTTCCTTGCCAGTGTTGTTTCAGTTGAGAGGTCTGACGTTAGCTTAATGGGGATAATCTTTATAAGTGAGTTGATGTTTCTCCCTTGCCATTTTTAGAATATTGTCTTTGTCTTTAATTTTTACCAATCTGGCTATGATGAGCCAGGGGTGGATCTTTTTGTGTTGGTTCTATTTGGGGTCCTTTTTATTTCTTGGGTCTGAATTCTCCATGTTTCTCTACATTTGGAAAATTTTCAGACAGTACTTCATGAAAGAGGTTTCCCATGCCTTTGGCAGATTCTTCACTTTCTGGAATACCCATTATATGGATATTTGGGTGTTTGATGGTGTCTAGAATTTCCCATATGTTGTTCTAATTTTTTTTTTCATTCTTTTTGGTGATTTGGTCTACACTGGAGATTTTGTCTTCAAGGTCAGAAATTCCTTCTTCTGCATGGTCCGATCTGCTATTAATGCCTTCTAGGGAGATGTAATTCCTTGTATTGTATTCTTTATTTCCAGAAGTTCTGTTTTATTCTTATTTAGGGTGTCTATTTCTTTACAAAATTCCTCTTTCATGTCCTGAAATGATTTTCTCATTTCCTGAAACTAATCATCTGTTTTCTCTTGCACCTCACTGAATTTTGTCAGTATGAATATTTGGAATTCTTTTTCTGACATTTCTAGGTATTTCTCTGTGTTATCTATTGTTGGTGAGGGGCTACTACACTCACCTGGGCAAGAAGAGTTCCCACACTGTTTTCTCATGTTTCTTCGAGATCTGTGCTGGTTCCTAGTCGTCTGATGCAATATTCAATTTTTTTCTATTTATTGGAGTAGATTCTATAGTACTGGTAGAGGAAATTTCACCCTTAGTTCCCAGGTGTGTTCTTATTGGAGGGTTCTGTCTCTCAGGTCAGTGCAGTTATGGGTAACTTCAGGTTTTTGGCTCTTCTACCAAATGTTCAGCTCTTGATAAGGCAATAGCAAGCTGAGATATAATTTAGTGAAGAGGATCAAGAACACTCTGCTTTGCACAGCACGCAAGTTGGTGTACCAAAAGTCCCAAGGTTGCTCCCAGATCCTGATTGCAGACTCACCCAAGGAGTGAGCCCACTCAGGCTCAAGTCTTCTGACGGGCAGGCAGGGTGAGCCCAGGCTGCTGCTGTGGTGGGTGATGGAATCCAAAAGTTCCAAAGTTGCTCCCAGACCCTGAGCATGGACTCTCTCTATATTTATTTCTGCATCCTTTATTCTTAGTTTATATAATTCTTTTACTTAAAGGCAGTATTTTTTATAGACAGTATATAGTTGGATTTTCTTTTCAATCCGGTTTGAAAATCTTCATCTTTTAATTGGTGTGCTCAGATCATGTATATTTAATGCAATTATTGGTAAGTTTGGAACCAAACTGATTATTTTGCTAGTTTTTTAAAAATTGGTTTTATTTTTAAAATTAGTATTCCTCTCATACATCTTTCTTTTGAAGTTGTCTTTATGATTTTATTTCCACTGTTGGCTTATACCTTTCAATAGCATTCTTCATTGGAATACTCCTTTTTCTCCTTACTTTTAAATTTTTATAATTTCTTATTTACATTGAATCACTGTACATCTTATTGTGGGGATGCAATATGGTTTTTCAAAGCATGCAGGTAGTGTGTGACTATCAAATTAAGGATATGTCATATTCATAGTCTTCAACAAAGAATATTTTTTATCTCCACTATTGGCTTATACCTTTAAATAATAGTTGTGGTTTACAATATACAGCTTCAATTAATCAGTCTATTTCAAATAATAGTTTTCCACTTCAAGTATGGTGTATGAATATTATAACCATAAACTTCTAATTTTTTACTGCCACCCTTTCCACTCTTCTATATATACTACATTTTAAATTTAGACACACTATGAAAACACAATATATTGCTGCTATTTTTGGAATAGTCCAAAGTCTTTTAGACCAATTAAAGTAAGAAAAAATAATTTTATATTTGTCTTCATTATAGTCATTTCTTTATTTATGTAGATCCAAGTTTCTGTCTGGCGTCACATTGATCTTGCCTCAAGAATGTTCAGCATTTTTTGTAGGGTAGGTCTTCTGGCAATAAATTATCTCAATTATTGCTGGAAAAACATCTTTACTGCTTCTTGATTTTTGAAATATATTTTTTCTATGTATAAAGTTTTCTAGGTTGTCATCCTCTTAATACACTTTGAAGATTCCAACTCATTATCTTTTGGTTTGGATAGTTCTGGTAAGAAATACGTTATAATTCTTTTCCTTGTTCTTTTGAAGTATAATAGCTGAGTGTGTGTGTGTTTAATTTTTCCTGCTTGATATTGTCTGAACCTGGATTTATGGTTTGGTATCTTTGATTAACTTTGGAAAATTCTCAGCCATGAGAACATGTCTTCAAATATTGCTGCTTATTTTTTTTCTCTTCACATTTCCAATGTAATAGGAATCCACAGAAGTGTTTGAGCAGAAGATCAATTGGTCTGGATTTGTATTCTTAAAAAAACTACATGCTTAATATTTATCAGGCATCCATTATATACCAGGAACTGAGGTTTCCAAGATAAATTTAAGAATAGCAAGGACAGTATCATCAAATAGTTTAAGTAAATTAGTCTCATTTTTTGTAACAAGTAGCTAACAAAACTTCAACCTAAGTGTTGTAAATGGTGTTTTGACAGGGAGTCCTGAGAGAATTAAGGAAGGAAAACTTAATTTTGGCACACAGAGATAGTGATGGTATCACATGACATTTGAGATATTTGTTGAAATTTAAGTAAGACATGGTTTTATAGGAACCTCTAATAAGATGAATGGCCAAGGTTTTCTTGTACTTTTATTTCTAAATAACCCCATTTTAACTTCTTTTCTTTTGTTTTTAGACATAGGCTGTTGCTATGTTACTTAGGCTGGCCTTGAACTCATGATCCTTCTACCTCAGCTTCCTGAGTAACTGTAACTAAGGCACACTACTGCATCTAGCACTTAACTTCCTAGCTCTTATTTCTGGGCAATAATGAGTTGCTAAGAAAAAAGGAAAATATTCATGTTTACCAGGCTTGCCAACCAAATACCTCCAATAACAACTAATATCTTTCTTTTTATCAAAAAGGCATTCCCAGATTTTGATATCTACAAATGATAGCTAGTTTGTTTACACAGAACAATAGGCTTTTTAAAACCTCAGGAAGGTTATGATGATGTATTGTCATAAGTCCTAGACTGGTTTACTATCAGAATTCCTTTGTATTCAAATAAAGGTCTCTGGGCTTAGCATCCAAAGGCTCCAACTTCTGCTGCAGAAGCCAGGATGCTACACGTTGTAAGGCTCCTGAGGTGAATCTGAAGACCAGTTACTGCATGACAAGTAGATTGCTTCCCTTATTTATAATTTTTTAAATTTTAGTTTGGGTTCCTCTCAAAGCAGATGCTGAGATTAAAACCTGAATGTTGACAGATTGTTTGGGAGGTGATCCCAGGAAGCATAAATGAAAGAGAAAGGAAAGTAGAACAGGGAAAGGAAAGAAACTAATGAAGGGTGAGTGAGTGTGTTATCACTTTAGGCATACAAAGCTCAATCCCACAGAGTCTTTCTGAGCAGTCTCCTGAAAAGGCTGCCTTTGAATAGCAATGTTCTGACCATGTTGCTAAGTTCACATATCAGGTTTTGACTACTATACCTCTGCTTTCATGGATGACTACATGACCAAAGTTACCAACTCATAAACTAGATAACGTCCTATGGGATATAAGATAAGCCCAGAGCCAATCTGTAGCCTAGTGGTTAAGGGAACCAGATCTCAATGGCCAGCTATGGTTTGAATCCCAGCTCCAGATGTTTGAAAGACACTCCAGGCACATGTTTCTATGCCCCAGATCTTAGGAGGATGGAGAAATGAAGGGATTACGACATGACCACACCTTGTTGGCAGATGCTTCTTCTTCTCCACCCCTAGCTCTGTCTCTCAGTCTCTCCCTGGCAAGTGTACATACTCTCTGACAATCAAACAACAGCAACAAAGATAAGCCCAGTTGATCAGAGTCTCTCAGAAGAACAAGGAGGTTGTTAGGGATGTTCGAAATGGGTTGCGAGTCTATGAACTACAGGTATCTCCATGGTAAGCAAGTGGAAGAATGAGAGTCTAGAGACATCATGGAAAGAGATGATAGAACAGTCAGCCTCTACAGCTCCCTAGGGTACTAATGGTTCCTCCGTTCTCATGAAGCACAATGGAATAAACTCCAGTTATTCTTCCTGAGGTTAAGTTGTCCTATTTTCATGAGGCCCATGCAGATATATCCTTACAGAAAACCTCCCATTACTTGAGGTAAATTGGGTGGATCGAAAAAGCTTTGACTTAAACAATTAGAAAACGTAACCACAGAACCACAGAAGGAAAATAGGATCGTATTGTCCACAAAACAATCTCATTGATTATAATTAGAGTGTAATATAAGTATAATGATTAGTTTGAAGTGAGAGCACTTTTTCCGTAGAACTATTAACCCTGTAGTCAGAATAAATTGATTATAAAGACATTTATGCCCATGTGCAGACTCTGTAGAAAACAGAAACGTACGGCCATCATATGGCTTGTTCTTCGTAAATGTTCTGATCCCTCATATACAATTCATGGAAGGAAAGTATTCTGATTTTGGATGTTTTTCTTGCTACATACAATAAGGGTAAGAAATGCATGCCCTGTATTTCTGAGTTGGGGTATTGCAGTCAGTTTCTCACAGCCTGCCATTACTCCCCAGGTAATCTGGTGGTCACAGCTCATCTTTGAACCAGAGAACTTGGCACACTGCAATTTCTCCAGGCCAGGTTATGTCTTTGGATGAACTTGCTACTATTGCTGAAGCTAGTAGGAAAAGCAGCCATCCAAGTTCATGGAAAACCATATTGTACAGACATTATTTTTTCTTTTTTTTTACAAAGAATAGCTCTCAAGAGGCAGCAGTTATATTAGTTGGGATTAACAGAAAGGAGAGAGACCTTCTATGACTTGATAATCAGGAATTTTACTGTATTTATTTTAGCAAATATTTATCAGGAACCCACTATGGGCTTAATACTGGCTCAACACCTTCAAGAATAAAGAGAAGTGTAAGAGGGACCAGCACTTGGTGTAATGATTATGTCGCTAGACTCCCATGCAGTAGACTGCGGTTCGAGCCCCAGACCCAGTGGGCACATGTGCATGCGTGCCCAGGATCCTGAGAGGAGAATGGAGGAGAAGGGATTGTGGTGTGGCCATCCCCCCTGGGGGGTGATTTCTCACTTTCTGTTTCTCTGTGTCTCTCTGTCTTTCTGATGAGCGCATGCGCCCTATAGCAAAAACCTCTCAAAAAAAAACAAACCAAAACAAACAAACAAAAAAACAAAGAGAAGTGTAAGTCCCATGAATTTTTTCAGAGTGCCTACACTAGACATGAATGATTAATTATCAAATAAACTACTGTTTCTATAGGATGACCTAATGGACAGATTGCTTATAAATGTATGTATTATGTATGTGTGTGTGTGTGTGTGTATATATATATATATATATATATATATATATATATATATATACTATGTATATAGTATACACGTACAAATTTGTTTGCATTGCTTCTCTTATTTGATTCTACAACAATCCTCTAAGGCATGTGGTCTGGTCATTAGTCCATTTGCAGACATAAATGAGTTGAGCAGACTTGAGCATAACCCTGTACACTATGCCCTCATTATATTTACCATACTGCATAACATTGTATTCACCACTGTGTTTATCTCCCCTAGTGGACTAGGGGCTGACAGAGTCCCCTTCACCTTTATACTACAGCATCTAGCATGTTGGTTGCTACTGAAGCTCAGGCCATGGTCTCTAGGTTGCCCACACCTCCCACAATATATTCTCCCTGCGTCCTGGGGCTCCTTGGCAATTTATACTCCAGATGCCTGGAGGTACCATTGCCCCTAGCTGCACTGAATTACTCAGATCCCAGATTAATTTGCTCCCCCCATGTTTCCTAACTGACTCCCCACCCATTATTTCCTCAACTCCCTGCCTATAGACTAACTTCTAGATACAGATGGCTTCAGCTCTCTCTATGGCTAACAGCAGATTTTCCAATAAGTCTATGTCTTCAGAGCTGAGGCGTCCAGGACAACAGTAACTACCATGCCTGGGACCTATTTGTAGGTTCCATACTAATTCTATAGATATGTTATTTCATTTGTACCTTACAAGAACCTACATAAGATTACAGATGAGGAAAGAGGTTGCAAGAAGTGGTGATTTTTCCAAGATTATATGTCTAACAAGTGGAAGAGCTGAGATTTGAAGTCAGGTCTCTCTGTCATGCCTAATTCCTTAATCATTAAGGATGAAATACCTGGACTTCCTATCTCCCTGGATGCCCCTTTTAAACAGCCTGTTGAATGGGATGTTTTTAAGATGTGAATACATTTGCTTAAAAGCAAATGTTTGAGAGGGGAGTATGGTACCACTGCAGCTATTCATTTTATTTCTCATGTCTTTGTCCCTCTCCAGTCTGTGAATTCCTTAAAAGCTGTGACTGAGCTTTCTTTTCTTCACTTTTTTTTAAAAGAAATTATTTGTTTAATTTTTATATATTATCATTATTACTATTTTTAAAACTGGCTATTGGGCACATGCACTCACCAGAGAGAGACAGACAGAGACAGAGAGAGAGAGAGACAGAGAAAGAGAGAGACAGAGAGAGAAAGCAAGCTACCAGGTCCAGGACTCAAACCATGATCAACAAAGGTGGTGTCAAGTGCCTTAACCACTGTGCCACTTGTTGGCCCCAGGGCCTTATTTTCTTATGCCAAATGAATGAATAAGTCAAGGTCTATATCTACATGCAGTTTGATCTCAAGCATATGCCTTGTAAGTGTTGATGCACCTGTGGCATCGTATGTGACATACTGAGTATTACGATTTCTTCCCTATGTTTAATAGTTTCATGTCCTTAAACCCTGGGTATAGGACTTCCCTTTAAGTGGAAATGATTTCAAAAATAGCTATCACACACCTGAGAATGGCAAGCAAGGAGCCACCCTTGGGAAGGAAGCACAGGCGATGATTTTGGGGGCATCTGTGTGGTCCCTACTAGGATCCTGAACAAAATAGAAAAGGAGGGAGAGTTGATCTTTGGGCGCCTTCGGCCTCTTTCAGAGCCCCTATCCTGTGTCCTGAGTCATCCTCTCCTTGGTCATCTAAGAAACTGAGGAAGGCCTTCACAGTTTGAAGTCCTACCTTTCCTCTTTAGATGATTCATGTTCAGAAGTTCCTCCTTTCCTCCACTCCGGCAGCTCATCACTGTGCCCTGCCTGATCTCTGCTAAGAGTCAAATTATTTTATTGTGTAATTTGCCGCAACATACAAATGACTGATAAACATCCAACCCTTGGTTTTCTTCCTAATTAAGAGAAAAATATTATACCAAACTGATGTTTAAATAGTAAAATAAGAAGAGGTATTATTATTCTTGTTGCTGAGAAGGACATAAATCAAACCAAGTCCTTGCCCTTGTTAAAAGACAAACTTGAGACAAATTAAATTTAGCAGAGTTTATTTGGGCAAAGAATGATTCATGAATTCAGCAACATTCAGAACCAGAAGAGGTTTAGAAATATCCACCCAGCAGTGTGAATGGAGAACTCAAAGGCTTGTTTATTTTGGAAGGAAGTAAAGAAATCAGCTGATTGGCTACAACGGTCATCTGCCATATTTGGGCCTGGTGTGATGAGGCATTTGCCCTATTTGGGCATGGTGTGATGAGTTGGCTGTCTGTGATTGGCTAAAACCTGACTGCTTGTAACTCGCTGAACCTTGGCTGTTTTCTATACTTTCTAAATTAGGTTTTGGTTTGTTTATGTACTAAGTTAGGCTCTAGTTTGTTATGTAGGTGCTGAAAGTAGGGAGACAACCTGAGGCTACTGACTTCCTGTTCTATTGCATTGTCCAAAAGTCATGACGTGTTTTTTTCTATGGTGATCCATGAAAAAATGTATCACTACTTCTCCAATAACCCAATTAAAAGTCAGCTAACAAAGTATCAGTAAGAATGTAAATGTCAGCTTCAAGGAGGAAATGAAGTTCTCAGGAATTTCAGTAGGTACAAAACAGACAATAGCAGGCATCCGGAAAAGTTTCTGAACCTAGTAGAATAAATAATTAGAAGGGGGGACCAGAAGATGGCATATTGGTTATGTCACTGGACTCCCACATAGCCGAACACGGTTTGAGTCTCAGACCCAGCGGCTTAAACTCATACTGGGTGCGTGTGCGTGCATGCCCAAAATCCCAAGAGGAGATTAGAATGTGGTGTGGCCATTGCCCCTGTGGCTGAGTTGTCACTTTCTGCCTCTTGGTCTCTCTCTATCTCTCCAGCAAACACACATGCCTGATAGCAAAATCTCTCTTAAAATAAATAAATAAGTGGAAGGGAAGGGACATGTTTTTCTTCTGTGTCAGGAGTATTTAATCAAATAGATTTGCTTGAATGCCTGCCACACAGTCCCTCTGTCTCCATCACCTGGTCATTCAGTGGTTTCATTAAAGAGGTCAGGGATCAGTGCAATGGTAAATGTCCATTGCTGTTTTCACATTCTGATGAGTCACATTAAGAACTAATACTAAAGGACATTTCACATTGAAATAAAGGGACAATGCACGATCACTCAGTCTTGCACCAAATAATAGGACCTAAAAAGAAAACATCTCACATGGCTCTTCCTTTCAAACTCACTGGGAAGATATGACATGTAAAATAGATACTACTGAATTGGGTCTCAAATCAAATAGGTCAGTGATGGGTGATACATGGCTACAAGAACAGGGGGAGGCTGGAGAAAAGGAAGCCTGACTCGCTGCCAGGCTATACCAAAATGTTCTCATGTGCCTATTTTCTGCCATGGAGAGGATGAGGCCAGAATATTGTGGTATAGAAAGACATGCTTTTATTTATTTATTTTTTTTATTTTAAATTTGCCAAGGAGTACGTGAGCTCTCTAGAAAAAGAGAGTGAGACAGACATGGAGGGAGAGGTAGAAAGCACCCCTCAATGAGACTTGGTCATGGTGCAATCCCTTCTTCATTTATCTGTCCTGTTGGCTAAGATTCTAAATGTATGGTGAGCCAGGTGGGATCTGGCTCCCTTAGCCAGTAGGCCACAAAGCCAGTCCAATAACACCCTATTAAAAAAAAAAATTTAAAAAAAAGACAAGAAAAAAAAAGGAAAGATTCTTTAGTGCTAAACACATTTCCATTGGAGTATTGGATTTCCTGCCTGACTCTCAGTTAATTGATCCTATCTGCCTTGCTGTCTCTTGCAGTTACCACCTTTCAGGAATGTGATTGGAGTCACACTTGAACTTAGGGAGCTCATGGCCCTTTGGCTTTGAAATTCTCTGAGCAAGAAGAGCAGGACAGTTCTTAAAAAAGTAATTAGCTCAGTTGCCTCCCCCACTCTGTTCTTCTTTCAAAGTCTCAGAGCTCGGCCAAGGAGCTATGGAATGTGAGAGTTCAGGAATTGAATCTGTCCTGCTCCAGAGTCACCAGTCAGCAGGCTGGTGTGCTTTTGAACAGAGGGGCTGGCTGCCCTCTGTGTACACAATCACCCTGCTGCTGGGGTCCTGTCGGGAAGCTGGTGTGCAGAGATCTAGCCGTTACCTCATCTCCCTGGTGAGATTCATGGGTCCTAGAAGGAGCACTGAGCTGGGAAAAGGACTCCAGCTTGGCCCACCTGCCCCAGGGTCAGCCAGTCAGGAGACAGTTCTGGGAGCTCTGGTGGCAGGGTGCCAAAAATCGGGAGGCCTGAGCTCCAGCCTGATTCCTGCTCAGTCACCTTTATGAGCTGGCAGCTGCAAGCAGGCACGTCTCTCTGGGGCAATCACATATATTTATTGATGTGGAAGCAATGATCTCATTGCTTTTTAAATAACACAGTGCCTCGATCACTCATTAAATCCTAGTCATTTGCAGCTGGCTCCCCAGAAATCAGAAGGAAGCTACCTTCTTCTTAAGGTCTCTAATGAGACCGTGACATTACAGAACACCTTTCTAAAAGCACCTCAAAGTTTTACTATAATTCATCCCACCTTCAATTTATAGGTGGTAAGGTGGAGGCATCAATTAAGCAACTTGCCTGAAGCACAGTAAGTCCAGGAGGAAAAAAAATCGACCCTGCACTAGTGCTACAGGTTCTGGAATCCTTCCTAAGTAGACCCTTCCTTATTGGAGTTACAGAAAGTGCCAGGTCCTGGGACAGTCACAGTTTACAAGCAATTCCCACATTTCCATCCCTGCAAACAAATTGATTGGCCTCCTTTTTAAAAAAAAATTTTTTTTTTTTAAATTTACTCATTCCATAAATGAGAGAGAAAGAGACAGACAGACAGACAGCGGCCCCAATACGAACCACTTCCAACCTCAGTCAGCCTGGATCATGGCTTGCAAGCCCAACATCCTCGGGAAGTCTCTGGATGAGGACAAACAACATCCCCAGTAGGCCTGCCTTGTTGAGAGTCACATTTTACTGCTGCACTACCATCTGGCCCGTGGTTTTCATTCCTTTTAAAAGTAATCTATTGTGGGCCAGCAGGTGGCATGGTGGTTAAGGGCACTCAACTCTCACATGGCCAACTGCAGTTCGAGTCCCAGACCTGGTGGCTTGCTTTCTCGCTTTCTCTTTCTCTCTGTCCTTTTCTGGTCAAATAAAAATAAATACATAAATAACGTTAAAAAAATGTATAACTTATAGTAACTTTCACTAACAACTAGTAAGACCCAAGGAAGCTTTCTATGCAGTCTGTCTGATTCTGCCCAAGGTTGCAGGGGCGAGATGTGGAGTGTCATTTTAAAAGCACTTGCATGATGCCAGGGCATACTTTACCCATTGCATCATGTTGTTTTCCTCAAAGCAAACAACTTATCTCCAACATAACAATCACAATCTGGTGTTCGAACCAAAAACCTTAGTGTACTGGGCTCCCGTCTCTCTCTCTCTCTCTCTCTCACCACTCCTCCCACCACTCAGGACATTCTGCCGGCTCTGCGATCAAAGAAAGTCCCCAATCCAGCTGTTTCCTCCCTCCAACATTGCTACCATTGTGGCCTGAGCCACCACCAGCCCTCACCAGGATTTCTGCACTAATTTTCTGATTCTTCTCCCTTGAGTCTATCCTAACATTGTAATCAGAGTTATTGTCTTGAAATATTAGGTGAGATCATCCGGCTCTTCTCTGATGCCTTCCTGTCTTCTTCAGTGTAAAAGCCCAAGTCCACCCTGCGGCCTCGCAGTCCCACATGAATTAGCCTTCCTAATGTGCTCTGTTCCCTTCCCTCTCTGAGCTCACTTTCTACTAGTCTGTCTTTGGTGACTCTGTTCCAGCCCAGGACCAACCACCTTGGGTTCCGGAACACTTCCACCAGGACCTTTGCACCTGCTGTTCTTCTACCTGGAGTGTTTTTCCTTTGGATAGCTTCACAGTTAACCCTCTCGCCACCTTTGAGCTTTTCTCAATTCTCATGACATGAGAATTCTCATACTAAATACAAAGAAATGATGGAAGAGATCGTTTTTTATTAATCAAAAAATATAGTTACGCTCAACAATAGAAGAACTCTCAGGACTCTGAAAACAGTGAATCCTCTCTGAAAGATGGGAAGCAACGCATTGGATTAGAGCAGGGCACCGTAGCCCAGGGTGTGAATGTGAGCAAAGGCAAGTAGAGAGTTGAGAAAAAAACTGAGAAAAGCTGAAGGTGGAGCCAGTGAAACTTGAGGGAGGCGAGAGGGTTAATTCTGCAGATACCTGAAGGAAGAGCATCCCAGACAGAAGCAGCAGCTGGTGCCAAGGTCCTGAGGTGCAAGTGTGCTGGGGAAAAATATGAGGCTCCACACTTACAGATGTGGATCAGATCAGAAGATTGCCAATACACCTAAAACCTTAAAAACTCTGCCTCAGTCTTCCTGAAGAGTACAAGCCTCTCCTCCTCCCCTCACTACTGGTACCCAGATGCCAGCATGACAGATATCAAAGGGAACTAAGAATGGGAAGAAGTAGGTCACTTCAGTTAGCAAGAAGGAAGTCATTAGGAACCTTAAACAGAATGGTTTAGAAGCACGGTTAGTACAAAGTGAAATTTTAGCATCTTCCAGGAGAAACTGGAAGACTAGGATCTGGAGCAGTGTGTCAAAATTTAGACTCTGAACTACTAATGCAGGTCTGGGAAGAGTGAGCTGACATCCAGAGAAGATGGAGAGAGTCTTCAATGCAAGGGCTGGCACGGGCCTCCGAGCACGCCTGTCTCCTTAAGGACACTGCTTGCCAAGCCGAAGGACTTCCCAGGGAGAAGAGGGAGAATACACTTCAGTTAGGAGAGAGGCCCTGGTTCTGTGGAGGGGTGTGAAGAGGAGGAGGAGGAAGAGGAGGAGGAGGAGGAGAGCCAGAAGGAGAGTGTTAAGGGGACCCACCCTACCCCAGCCCACATGGTCCTGCCTAGCTGGGGTAGGATCAGGAGGTCCTTGATCCTTTGCGCTCACGCTGGTAATATGTGGAGAGAAAGCAGCTAGGAGGGAGAAGAATTTTCCTTTTTCAAAAGTTTATTTTTGGGACCAGTAGATGGCATAATGGTTATATGACTGGACTCCCACATGGCTGACTGCAGTTTGAGTCCCAGACCCAGCAGCTTGAAACTCATGCCGAGTGTATGTGGGTGCATGCCCAAAATCCCTAGAGGAGAATGGAGAAGATACTGTGGTGTAGCCAACCCCTCTGGGGGAAGGGGGTGATTTCTCATTTTCTGTCTCTTTGTTTCTCTCTCTGGAGAGTGCACATGCCCTATAGCAAAAATCTCTCTCTAAAAAAACCAAAAATGTTTATTTATGAGAAATAGAGAAAGCATGACAGAGAAAGAGGGAAAGACCCTCTATGCCACAATCCTCCCCCAGTCCTCCAGTCCACCAGGTCAACCCAGTATCCAAACCTCGGGCATTCCCATGTGGCTCCAGTATTCAAGTGACTCCCTACTGCCTGTGCCACTGCAGTTGGCCTCTTTAATTTTTTTAACAAGTGAAAATTCATTAGTGCCTTGTATTTTTTTATATAACTCTAATACTTGCTGAAAATATGTGCCATAAGACACACTTAAAATTAATCAGATATTACCAGTTAATAGTTATAAATAATAACATTACAGGAAGCCAAAGAGAGGGGAAAATGAGGTCTCACCAACACAAAATTGTAAACATTTGTAATAGATACATGTTCATAAAACACTTGAACTGTAAAAAATAAAATCAGAAACTGCCATGAAAGGGAAACTCACTTATATTACTATTTAATAAAACTCTCTCACCCACAGCACTCCTGTTATTAAAGGCCTGGCCTCCTGCCCTCAGCTGAGTGGTTTTCACAGGCACCCTTTTGGAAAATGTCAAGAAGTGATAATTATGTGGAACAGGATGGGACTGATGGTGTGTGGGGTGACTGCAATGCAGAACACCTAATAAAATCTCCTCTTTTTCAACTTCTGACCCTGCAGAATCACCATTTTCTTTTTCTTTCTTTTCCTCACTTTCAGAGTCTGAAGAGCTCAGGTCCTGGCTTTCTATCTAGCCATTGTCATTTTCTCACCTACACCATTTGTTTAGTGCCAGGCACTGTGCTAGGCTCTGTAGATAAAAGGGCAAGACACCACCCATATCTTCAAGAAGCTTGCTGTCATCTGGTGGAGGAGGAAGATGATTCAGACACTTCCTGGAGAGTAACCTTTATCACCTTCCCCATGGTCTATTGCCTAGAAGCAAGTTGCAGATCCCACTCACACTCAGGAGGTTATGCATGGTATAGACAGCAGGGGCAGAAATTGCAGGGGCCACCTTAAGGTCTGTCCAGCATACCCACTGTACTTGGGGTACCTGCCTCTAACATCCTCCTTAAATTACATCCTTTCTTATCGTCCACTCCTAGGAAAAATTCTTCAGATCAAAAAGACATGATTACGACCAATCTATAATTCTGTCTGATAATTTAAGCTTGAATTCGTTGTCTTAGAGTACAAAGGCATTCTAAGATCTTCTGAAGCTCCCATCGCTTTAGCAACTTCGTCCCCCATACCTGAGAGTGATACTTTGAGCTAAAATCTGCATCTCATTCTGAGTCCAGGCTTGCTGTTACTCTTCCTGTCCCTCCTATCCCACGGCATCTATATTTATAGCAGCTCCTCTTTCAGGAAAACAATTTCACCACAAATTTTGGCTTCTTGTTTTCCTTCCTTGACTGAGTGCATGACGAACGGCACTGTCCCAGGGGGCTGTTTTTACCTGCGGTCTTTGAATTATTATATTACTGGCCAGCTTCGCCTACTCAGTCCCCCTGCCCTCTGCATTTCCCCACTAATATGAATTTTCTTGTGAGTCCTTGGTTTCGTCTTTCTGCAGCTCAGTTGCCTCTAGGGAAATTATCAGATGTGAGTTAGATAGCACAGTCTGCAGTGTGCCCTAATTCCAAGGAATGCTATTCACAGTCAGTTGAAAAGGTACCAGGCTTAAGAAAAGCACCACCACTGGCAACTTAAGCCCCCAGCAGCTGGTGGTGTAGCCTAATGAACACAGGGCTCACTGGGATCGTACGGCATGCCTGCCTTTCTCACATCCGTTCTCACGTCTAACCTTACTCCTGCCTTTTGTCTCTCTCATGCATTCACTTAAATTCTCTCCTTTCCACTTTACCCATAGCCTTTAGTTTTCACCAAATGTTTTAGGTCCCACAGATGAGACTTTTTCTAGTCTCTACCATAAAGCAACAATGCTAATCTACTTCCTGGTGGCATGTCCCACACGAGATCAATCCCTCATACTGCAAAGGGACCAATTAGAAAACTATTTCTCACCCTGAAGGAATTCATCATAGCTCAAAATAGTTCAACCAGATTCCAGAAGTTTCTTTCTCCCAGCATGTACAGCAGCAGGAAGAGTCCAATGTTCCTTGGTGCCTATGGATCACTCCATATACACCAAGAGGTTTGATCAAATTCAGTTTTTTAACAAAATGTTTCAGTTAGGATCAGAAATCTCCAGTGTTTTTAGCTTGAAGTTTCTACTTCTCAACTGTCTGTTTTTACATTCTGTTGGCTCAGCCTGATTGTTTGAAAGCTGTGTTAGTAGGAAGCTTCTTTCTTTTCCAGGCCACTAGAAAACATTTTGGGGATATGATTTTATGACTCTGCATCAAATTGATCAGAAATTATGAATGTACCACAATATATATAGGTAAGAATAAACCTTTATTAGTGTTACAATATCAAAGACATTGCTTAGGACCAGCAGTTGGTGTAATGGCTATGTCGCTGGACTCCCATGTAGTTGACTGCGGTTTGAGTCCCAGACCCGGTAGCTTAAAATCACGCAGGGTGCATATGTGTGCTTGCCCAAGATCCCGAGAGGAGAATGGAGAAGAATGGATTGTGGAGTGGCCTTCCTCCATGGGGGGTGATTTCTCACTTTCTGTCTCTCTCTCTCTCTCTCTCTGTGTCTTTCTGGTGAGTGCACATGCCCTATATCAAAATCCTCTCCAAAAAAAAAATGACGTTGCTTGAAGGATTTGTTCTCAATGGGTAATAAAATGGGTAATAAGCAGACAGCCTTCAAATATTACTTTTATAGATACATACAGAAAGTACATGTGATATACAATAACTACATGTACTATTTTATATAACATATAGATTATATAGTAAACTGACCATAATATATAGTGACTATACATATTTTTTATTTTATATGTATATACTTATTTGTATATATGCAGTACTAATTGATACTTACACACTGATGGTAAAAAGTTATGATCCCACCCTATAACTCCTCCCTCATCTCCACTAGTTTTCATCAGAGAGAACTAATTTTTAATTATTTTCTCTTTTGGTCCTTTGGTGGTTCTCCTAAATAATACACTTATACTGTTGTTTCTGTTTTTGAAGAATTAGGATATTTATCTGTTAGCTTCATACTACGAGTTACAAGGATTTAGCTATTGTTTTTCTCATCTCTGTCTCTGGAAAATTTGTAGATATTAATCTTCAATATTCCGAAATTCTATCATAATACACTGAGTGGTGTTCATCTTTGTTTACTACACTGGGCACAGTGTAGTTGTTTCATATTTAAATATACCCTCTCATCATTTCTGGGAAATTCTTGTTTTAACTTTTGCTTTAATAATTTATATCCCTCTTATTTTTGTTCTCTTCTAGAATTCCTAATAATGAAATATCAGATCTCCTAGAATTGATCTCTTTTTAAAAAAGAATTTAATTTTATTTATTATTATTACTTTTTAATCTACCAGAGAGAGAGAGAGAGAGCAAGAGAGTGAAAGTGAGAAAGCATACCATCAGGTCTGGGATTTGAACTGCGGGAGCCCAGTGCCTTAACTACCATGCAACCTGCTGGCCCCCTAGGATTGATCTTTAAAGCCTCTTAATATTTTGCTCATAAGAAAATGTATGAAAAAATATTTTTTAGGAGTTTTTTTTCTCATCTTGGCCTTATACGTCATCTACCCTGAGTACTCAATTTCGGCACTATTTTCAATTTCTAGAACAATTCTATTCTTCAGTTATACCTTTTCAAAAGACATCGTGTTTTTTGTTTGGTTTTATTATGTGTGTTTTGGGGGTGTTCTGGATCTCTCTGTGTCATGATCCTTTTGCCTCAGTCTCTCAAGTAGCTGGAACTACAGACACATGTCACACACCCATACCACAACTCTGTATATGAATATACTTATTTTTTTTTCCTGTAAGTTTTCCTCTAGTCCCTAACTTCTCCTTTTCCCTCTGGGGACAGCTTAATCATCTTAGAATACGAAGGCATTCTATAACCTTCTGAAGCTCCCATTACCTTGGCAGCTTGAAGGAGTATGTTTGTATTGTATTTCTCTTTCCTGCTGCAGCCTTTTCTCAAATGTCCTGTGATTTTTCGTTGTCCCTCCAGGTATCAGAGTGAGCAAGAAGCAGACTGCCCATGAGCTTCATTGTATGCCTGTTGGGTGTGCCCACTGGCAGGCTCTGTCCACACTGAATACTAGGAGTCCTACTGTGAGGGTGGGGAGCCCCAGTAATAAATGGGGAAGATCTTACTCATACCCACATCCTGCCTACCTGGGCTTTTCCTGAACAGGTCATTCTATTCCATTAGAATAAACTTCCCAATGATTTTGCTTACTGGCAAGAACCTGGATTTATATTGCATGTAGTGAGGGAGCGGTATAGCTGGGGCTGACTGTCCTTGAGTGTTACCTTTCCGCACCCACTTTTCAAAATCCAGAGGATCTTTTTTATTTATTTATTTTTAAGAGAGTTTTTATTTTGCTATAGGGCGTGTGCGCTCGCCAGAAAGACAAAGTGAGACAGACAGAAAGCGAGAAGTCATTCCCCAGGGGGATGGACATGCCGCAATCCCTTCTCCTCCATTGTCCTCTCAGGATCTTGGGCATGCATGCACACGTACCTGGTGTGATTTTTAAGCCACCGGATCCGGGACTTGAACCGCGGTCGACTACATGGGAGTCCAGTGACATAGCCATTACGCAACTTCTGGTCCCTCCAGAGGTTCTCTTGATTTTGCCAGGCAAGTCGGCTACTTCCTATGCAGCATATTCCAGCTCATATTCCAAGTTGGGCCTTTCTCCCTCCTTTATCGATGACACCCTTTTCCCCACCTTCTGAATTCTACAAATTTACTGAAATTTCTCCTCCTTCCCCTATCCATTTTGCTGTGTTAGGTTGTTTTGATTTTTTTTTAACCTGATAATGGGGGGGTCTCAGAAAAAAAAAAAAAGAGGTGATAAATACATGTGATCCTTCCTCAATCCAGAATAAGAATAATCATACATAGTCATTTGTCACTTAATGACAGGGGTACATTCCTAGAAATACATCATTACATGGTTTTGGTGTGCAAACACAGAATATACTTAGAACATCCTAGATGGTGTGGGCTACAACACTCGGCTATATGATATACTGGTATATGTATACCATATTCATGATCTTATAGAATCACCATCATCTATGCCATCTGTGGTTGACAGATGAGTCATTATGTAGTAAGTAACATGACTGTATATGTCCTCAGTGTCTCTTCATGACATCTGGGTAAGCTTCATGACTGCAGGGTTCTTCTACTCAAAATGGCATAATACCAATCAACAAAGCTTAAAATGACTAAATTCACACTGGAATAAGTTACTTAAAAAGTTATTGTAGGGGGGCAGCAGTGTGGAAGTTAAGGTACTAGATCCCACATGGTCAGCTTTGTGGTTTAAATCTCAGGTCTAGCAGCTTGAGAATCACACTGGGTACATGTGCATATGTGCTTAAAATCCTGATAAGAAAGTAGAAGAGAAGGCATTATGATTGGCCACCCCACCGGGGGGTGTTTTTTCACTTTTTTTTCTCTGTTCCTTTCTGATGCATGCAACAAAAACTAGATTATTGTCAACACCTGTGTCTTTTATAAATGAGGGTCATAATAGCAACCTTAGATGTAAGAATTTAAGGATAGCATATTCATACAGACTTGCCCAGCACAATGCTTGAATCATAGAAGGTATTGAGTTAATACGAGTTCTTTCCCCTCCCTCTTGTTATCTGTTGAGTATGAGTGCTAGCTAAATATTACTGTGTTATTTTTAAAACTGAACTTTCTGACATCATCTCATTCCCACTCCTAGTAGCAGCTGAAGATCTCACATGCGCTTTGTATAGATTTTTCTAGAGCATTCTTCTAGTAATTTGAATGTGGGGGCCGCTGATTCTTTTTGTTTATTGTAAGTTGTAGCCTAAGAAAATAGCTCACTCACTGGGTTCTGGTTATGATAACTTGTTCACCATTATTTTCTTACCTCTACTACTTCAACTGCAGCTAGGTAATAGAAGGGAACTCTCTAGCCAAATGTTCTGCAGCTAATGGGTTTTGTGATCACTGGTTTTAGGAGTTTCTTTTGCTAAACTTCAACTAATTGCTTCACTCGGAAGGAGTCAGTATCCAGTGAGCATAAGCGATGAAAGAAGGAGCAATGATCCTGTGGTGCCAGAGGTAACTCCAGCCTGGCAGCCCACAGCTCAGAGTCAGCTCATGAATCAGAAATGAACTTCATACTGTAAATAAGCCAGAAACGTTATACTCAGCCAGGGCTTAGTTGACACATACTCCGGGCATCGTTAGCTAAGGTCTTGCAGAAATATGAGGATCATGGCTGGGTGGAGGCCTTTCGAATGATTCATTTATTCCTAAAGCCATGTTTTGCTGAGGTTCTACAGATGGGAAAGCAGTGTGTTAGGTTAACATGAGCAAAGCTTAGGAGTAGAAACCTGATTTAACCTTGACCTTACCCTTAGCTTTTATTTCCTTAAGCTAATTACATCACCCATCTAAGCCTTAGTTTCCTCATCTGAGAAAGGGGGTAATGATGTTTACCACATAGAATTGTGGCAAGGATTAGGTTTTACAGTCTGTAGCAATATACTCAGCACACTGCATGTCCTCAAGGTGCATTAGTAGCTGTTCCCCTTAACCCTACCTTTCCAGCTTTTCCTACAAGGAAGCAAGATGATGATTACCAGACTGGCCAGGGCAGTCTGTAAACTAAATAACAAGAAGCCTAGGCATTGTTTGGCTGAATCCTGGCCTTTACAAACTTGTACTCTCCATGACTGGGTGACTCATGAAAATGATGGGTCTTGGAAGACATAAACACAAATTTGCAACAACTGGAAGAATTGGAAAGCAGATTAAAGCTATTTACAAGACGGCGGCATTGGGAAATCAATGACATTTCTGAGTCTCAACTTCTGAGCAAAATGTATTGGAGATAAAGTTTTGTTTAAGGCATGGGGAATGTGTAAGCACTTTACTTTGACCCCACAGACACAGTTAGCTCTTCGCTTTTCTTTTAGGTTGAGGGTGTTTCTTGAAGTTAAGGAAATGAGACAAAGCAGACATTCTCTGCATATTTAATCCATGGGGCATTTACCCCTTCTCTGGCTTATGACCTAACACCAAAGAAATCTTTGTAAAAACTACAAGATAAAGAAAAAGGATAGCAGTTGTGTGACCGAGGGTCTTTAGACCTAGTTAGTGAACATCCAGAGTTGAACAGATAGGAAATGGTATTTTGAAACTACCCCTTTCATTTGGCTTCTGAACTTGACAGGAATTCAACAAATACAAATCCTAGAATTCCCAGGGTACTAGAACTGTGTATGACTGATCATTTCCTTGTTCCCTGCCAGGATGTCTGGGAAGAAATGGTCAGGGCAAAGTCCTAACATCCAAAAGGGCATTTTTCACAGTTTCTACTAGATTTGAAAGGCTGTTTTGAAGGAACTGTGGGATAGGATAGCACCCAAGTATCAGATTTATTCTTTGCCTTCTTGGCAAAAAAGTTGGGCAATTTTGAAGTCAGCCCATTGGAAGCTCAGCACGAGCATACTTTGGTTGTGTTCAATTCACAAGGCCTCCAGGTGCATGAAAAGCTCACCTACAGAGTTTCTTTGGGGGAAAAAAATAAACAAACAAAAAACCCCAAACCTCTTATTCCCCATATTCCAATTCGAAAACAACTTTCTTCTACTTGCTTAAATCTAAAAATCTGCTGCTGTAGATTAATTTGTTGGGCTCAAGAGTTGCCAAGTCTCATCAGGCGATATATGGCTCGCCATTTTAATCATAGTTTACATATTTCAAATGAGTACATTATATTCCTATTTGAGAGCCAGTTTTGATAAAAGACTCGATCGAGGGAACCAGAGAATCCTTGCTCCACTGCGGGGAGGGGCCTCGGTGGAATGGGAAAATGTCTGCTATTGCAATTGCTGGCTATTCCCTTACATATTGCATGACTTTAGTGAAGGTCATCCTCAATTCTATCCCCAGCCTTACTTTTCACTTCAACTAGAAGGCATGAGTCAGGTTGGTAAGAGAGAGACAGTACAGCACAATGATCAAGTCAGACTCCCCCACATGGAAATTCCAGGCTCATTTCCTAGCTATACCTTAAATGAGTTCATTAAACTTGTCGAGTCTCCATTTCTTCATCTTTACAATGAGAATAAGAGCCAACTCATAGGATTATTGTGAGACTCTAATGAAACAACATAAGCAAAGTCATTTGGGTGGGGCCTGGTTTGCAGCAAATACTCAAAAAACATGGACAACATCATCCTCTCGTCTCAGTAGGTATAGTTTGTGAGCAGAAAATACTAATCACTATCAGGTCTTTGGGAAAGTCATGACGTATTTTTCTATGTTGTTCTTTGCAAAAACGTGTCACGACTTTCCTGCCGACCCAGTAGCTAGTTGCTGCTCAGGTAGACCCAGTTCTGTTGAAATGACATTTTCATTTTTCTTTTTTGGAGTTACAATAAGTAAGCCACATAAACTGCCGCCCCCTATTTGGCCATGCAGATAGGGTCAGACTGGTAGGAACAGATGTGCATTTCTAGGATTTCTACTAGATCTTAAACACCTCTGCGAAATTGTATCTGTGCCTTATTTGAGGTACTGAGCTATGAAAAAAGAACTTATAAATAGCTATGGGGAATTGTAGATGGATTTGGAAGAATCTAGATATCAGGGGTGGCTCTTCAAGAGGTACTAACACTTCTCTGCCTGTTTAAAAATAATTTGCAGGTTTCACGGGGGACGAAAGGACAAGTCAACGTTTTTGGCTTGCTTTCATGTCCTATGAAATCTCCTAGGATTTTTTCCTTCAAGGTTTACCCAACATGTGAATCTGACCCCAGGACACAACACTGGTGAACAGCTCTGTGCAAACAAGATCTTATTTCTCTCCCTCCTTCCAATACCCTGTGGAATTTTCGGGGATGAACAGTCCTATTCTGAAAGCAGGCAGGAATAAGTCTGTACCTACTTCCCTTCCCACTGTCTGTCCTCCTAACTCTTTTCAAAATTTTCATTGAAGGATTTGCGGAGTGAACAAGACAGAACGTGATTTGTTGTGTGCAGAAGTTAAAAGGAGCCATTTGCAAACCTCAGGAGCTTTAGGAAAATATATTTTAATCAGAGAAATTTATTCAAAGGCACCTCTTTCCAGAATATATAAAATGAACTATTTTTAAAAATCACATTGTCCTTCCAAGAGCCTCCTTGAGATTTGTGTAAGACCACCGGGAGTCAGTCTGACCATGCAAATGATGAACCAGGGAACACGGAATATCAGCATGGACATTGTTTGCATAAATTATTTGTAAATAAGGTAAGAACTTGAGATATGACTGAGGTAATTCAGATACGACTGACTTGAATCCCCAATTCTGAGTCATATGGAAAGTCAAGGCCTTCCCAGGGGATTATGCACTCATGATCACCTTCAAGCTGAGAAATTTACACTGAGTTTCAGTTCAGACCATAATCCTAAAACTGAGCCCATTCTGAACTAGGTATGAAACATATCTTTTTTACCTATATGGGCTTTTTTGAAAGTCTGCAAAAGCAGAGAAATAAATATAAAACAACCTAACTAAAATTTGCTTATTAGCCATTTCTGTCCTTAATAAAAGTCCTTTAGACACCCTCAATCATTCTCACTAGTCTTCGGGGGCCACCCCTCTCACTCTGCTGTCTTAGTAATTTTGGATGGACAATCTCTCTCTTGTTTTCTTTTTTTCTTTCTCCTTTTGACTGTCTCCTGCTGGTCTATACCCATAGGATGCCAAGCTTTCAACTTTTCAACCTTGATGACTTGCTAAGATATTTTCCTATATAAAAGAAGCTCCATCCCAAAAAAGAACTCTGGAGAAAGCTGCTAAAGTATTAACATTGTTCTAAAACTGTTAAGAATATGTTTTGGAGAGTATGAAAGTTCACTAAAAAGCAACTTCAATCTTTAATGAATTTGAAAAAATCTCACTATAGTATTTAGACAACTGATATGCTGAATCCACAGGCAATGTGAAAAATTCTTATTTTGACCTTCCAAACTATTTTAATAAGAGAACTCTGAATTGTTCTCCTTTCTACTTGGCACTGGGGTGGACAAAAAAGGCTTGGGGAGATTTCTTTCCATAGCGAAATGGTTGTGGCCAAGTTATTTATTAGCTTTGAAAGGAAGATGCATAACATACTTTTAAGCTGAATTCTTTTGTCTACTGTTGTCCTGGCCTGCTCCCACATGGAATGCACACACATACTCAGACCCACTATGTGTTCTTTTTTATGCATGAAGGAAGAGACACATTAGCACAATTTAGAAACATGGAGGAAGAACCCTTTGCTTTCCAAAATAAACTGTCCAATTTCATTCTGACTCTTCAAATTCCTTTAACACAAGATAAAGTCCTCTAGTCTGCAATTCGATATAGAATGTAAAATACAGTCCAAGACCAGAATCATGGGTCATATACAGTCATGCCAAGATGTGAATTAAGGATTAGATGGTGGTATGATTAAAGTGGCTTCATCCCATACGGTCGACAGTGAGGTTCCAGTCCTGGATCCAGTGACTTGAAAAACATGCCAGGTACACATGTGTGCATGCCCAAAATCATGACAGGAGAATAGAGGAGAAGGAACTGTGGTGTGACCATCTCCATAGGGGGTGCTTTCTTACTTCTCTTTTTCTTTCCTTCTCTGCCTCGATTTCCAGTTAGCTTATGTGCCTTCTGGCAAATAAAAAAGATGTGAACTAATATCAGATTTTGTTTTTGATAGGGAAAAGAAAACCCCATGACCTTGAAATAGGAATGGAAAAAGTGAAAAGTGAAGGCAAATAATATTTACGAAGCACTTGCCTTATGCTAGACAATGTTCTGGGATTTTACCTTATGTAGTATGTCTTATATAACTTTCCAGGCCAAGATCACGGAGCCACATCTGCTCGACTCTTAGTCATCCTAACCCACTTCTTAACTGTAATGCATAATTCAACAAACTTTGATAGACACCCCACCCCCCCCACACACAAGTTCAACTATGTATGCACATCTGTATACATCAGGAGGAACTAAAAGCAGCATATACTCACTCCATGTCCACTTGTCTCTGTTCACATGCATACAAAAAGAGCCAATATCTTATACCTGACAAAGAAAAAGGAAATGTACACTCAGGGTTGAGGCTGTAATAACAAGGGGCAGAACAGAAACAGGGCATATGAGGGATAGAGTCGCGCCTATTTTCTTCCTGTACATAAGGCAGAGTTGGGGGTGTGCACATATGTGTGCACATTCATGTATTTGTGTTTTCTTAGTATATGAAGGAGCCTGGACGTGGGTGAACAACACCTGTCAGCTTGGGCCCTAATAATGACTTGACCATAAATATCCTTGCTAGTGTAAGAACCTTCATGGAAACTTTTCCTTCCATTTTCACGGCATGATGCAATGAAGAACAATCCATAGTTCTATCATAAAAGCAGCTTAGAAAAATAAACTAAGGAGTAATTATTCACATTGCCAACAGATTTGATATGCAGTCCTCTCAAAAAGGAGCTTCCTTCCTTCTGAAAAAAGAAATGTAATACACTGTAAAGTTGTATGTGATTCAATGTAATATAAACAAGATTATAATCATACTTTTTTTTTTTTTTTTTTTTTTTTGCTATAGGGCGCGTGCACTTGCCAGAGAGACAGAGAGACAGAAAGTGAGAAATTACCCCCCCAGGGGGGATGGCCATGCCACAGTCCCTTCACCTCTGTTCTCCTCTTGGGATCTTGGGCATGCACACACACGGGCCTGGCGTGAGTTTAAGCCACCGGGTCCAGGACCTGAACCGTGGTCAACTACATGGGAGTCCAGCGACATAGCCATTACGCTAACTGCTGGTCCCTAATTTTTTTTTTTTTAAATAAAAAAGGAGCTTTCTCTGGCTCATTTTGGGTGGCTTCGGGCTTCACATAGAGAGGACTCCAGAGAAGAAGCTGACTTGGAGAAGTGGGAAAATGATGCTCTACGAGGCTGACCCATGGGGGGAACGTCCACATGTGAGACTAGAGCTCTTCCTGAGCACCTTGGGCATGGATGGGCCAATGACACAGGGTTGGCTGATGCTGGAGGTGAATTGCAGCATCAAGACCTTGTTTGAGAGTCTTGTGGCACAGTGGTTATTAGGCACTGTGCAGAGGAAGCTGGATTCCACATGGCTGACTAGTGTTCAAATCCGGTCCCATTAGCTTCCGGCTAGGCTCATGAGCACATGCCCAGGATGATGATGGAATGTAGAGCTGGAAGTAAAAGGATTGTGGCATGACCAGGACTCATACAGGGGATGCTTTCTCTTTTGTACTCACATGTACTATCATGAATAAAAATGAGTAAGCCTAAAACCTATTGAGAGTACAATCTGTCTCTTACTCATGGAAGCTATATGAAATAAAAATAAAATACACTTAAGAAAGAAGAAGAAAAACTTAACTGAAATTTCATCATTCAACTGAATTTAGGCACAGCTGTTTCAGGGCTGGCCTGGGTGACAAATTGTGACACAGAATTTGGAAGGCAAATATTATATCCTATCCTCACTGATACTGAAGCCTCCAGACATAATTAATTCCAGAAACACTTCAGCACCCTGAGGATTATGAGCTCTGAGAGGGCCTGGAGGGAGTAGCCCAGGTGTGATAAAGGCATATCTCAAGGTGGGTCGTGGGTGTGGAAAGCCTCTCTCTGCTGCTTTATGAGCAGCCAATGGGGGAAACTAGAGCCCCAGAGGATGGGTTCAGCTGATTGCATGTGTGACTATAGCTAACAGACTTGTGAATAGAACTTTGCAAGAAAGTCCTTCAGGGGATCTCAGATATATGGGGGCTGGGAGAGAGACTCTGTGGAGGCTGGTTAGGGCCCTGCTACAGTTCAGATGGAAGCTCTCGGGCTTATAGAAATTCAAACTGTGCAGGCTTTCTAACCTTGGAGTGCTAAGGCAATTCCTCCAGAAGAGGAATTCACCATCAACCATCCAACTGCAATATGTAATAGATTTCCCCAGGTCACACCAGTCACAGGAGAAACCAAAGTGCTCCAGCACTTTGATTTTTGCTACCCGTATTCCAACTATAAAAGCTCCCCATCGAACCAGCAGATGGCGCAATGGTGACATTGCTGGACTCCCATGTAGTCAACCACAGTTCGAGTCCCGAACCTGGTGGCTTAAACTCATGCTGGGCATGTGAGCATGTGTACCCAAGATCCCAAGAGGAGAATGGAGGAGAAGGGATTGCAGTGTGGCCATCCCCCCTGGTGGATGATTTCTCGCTTTCTGTCTGTCTTTCTGGTGAGTGTACATGCTCTATAGCAGAAACTTCTCCCCCCCCAAAAAACAAAACAAACAAACAAACAAACAAAAAACAACCACCCTTAACCTCAGTGTTTTGGCATTAGCCTTCCCCCCACCCCACCTGCCCCGTGGATAAGGACAGTTTTGAGAGAAGAGTGACCCCATATATCCACAGGTCTCAGTATGCTATGGTACTGCCATATGACAAGCTTCCATACCCCACTGCCTTGCAATGGGTCCATGAAACAGCTCTTCCTAATTATTTCAACCTCTGACAACCCCCCTGACTCCCACCCATAGAACTCCAAAGGAAGCCATGGAGACTGGACCAGGAGAGGAATCCTTGTGAGCAATCCTTGTCTCTCCTCTAGGGCTTTATCAGCCTGGTTTTCCCTTGAGCTAAGTTCTCTTACATCTCTAATACAAATGGATTAGTAGTGCCATCTACCTAGCTTGCCGAATACAATTTAGGTCATGATTAAGGAGACTGCTAAGATGAGATACAACCTCACTACCATCAAAGGACCTGCCTGCCAGTTCCAAAGTCCCTAAGCCACTTTTTGTCTAGTGGCTCAAGAACCTTCATCCCAAGCGTCTGTCTGGACTTCCTGAGTTCTTGATGTGGATCTGGAGACTGTGTTTCTCTGCATCTGTTCTTTCACACTGGACATAAGAAAAGGACTGTGATCTAACCAGTATGAACAATGGCCTGGGGTGGTATTGAAGTAGGATCAATTCATTCCAACTTGGAGAACTGGGTAAGATTTTATCTGGATCCAGGCCTTTAAAAAATGGGCAGGGTTTTAACAGATGAATAAAGCAGTAAAGATATTAATTCCCTTCACCCATTCAACAAACTCTTATTAAAATTCCACTATGTGTCTAGGCACCAAGGATATGCATGAATAGAACATCATTCCTGCCTTCAAAAAACACTTGATATATTCATTTCAGGCTTAAGATACATTGTAAGCAAAGACACAGAATCCCAGAAAGTAGATGCCAAGTTCCATAAACAATATGGCTAAGGCGTAGGGTCTGCTGTGTATGGTAAGTAGAAAAGTATAGGGGAGGATGAGGCAGAAAAAATGCTAGGAATAAAGCACAGAGGATTTACTACTACACCAGGAAGTTCAAGGTTTATTTTGTAGATTATGATAAACCTTTAAGAGTTTGGAATTGAAACAGGGCATGATTAATTCATATTTTTCTTTTTTTTGAGAGAGAGTTTTTTTTTTTTTTTTTTTTTTTTTTTGCTACAGGGCGTGTGCGCTCGCCAGACCGAGAAAGAGAGACAGAAAGCGAGAAATCACCCCCCGGGGGGATGGCCATGCCGCAATCCCTTCTCCTCCGTTCTCCTCTCAGGATCTTGCGCATGCACGCACAGGCGCCAGGTGTGAGTTTTAAGCCACCGGGTCCGGGACATGAACCGTGGTCGACTACATAGGAGTCCAGCGACATAGCCATTATGCTGTTGGTCCCTGATAAATAAAATAATTATTTTAAAAATATGAATTAATTTTTTTTTAATTTGACAGTGAGAGAGAGAGAGAGAGAGAGGAGAGAGAAAGCGAGAAAGTAAGCTGCTAGGTCTGGGACTTGAACTATGGTTGGCCATGTGGGAGCTCAGTGCCCTTAACCACCATGTCACCTGCCGACCCCTAATTCATATATTTTAAAAACATTTTTTAAAAAGGTTATTTATTTCTTCCATGAGTGTGAGAGACAGGGAGACAACACCCCCTTCAAGGTACTGATGCTGTGATCACCCCATGGCCAGTCGTGGATCATGGGTGTATGCATGACAAAGGCACCAGAAGAGGTATCTAGACACAAACCGAGGACCTTCCCATGTGGGTTGGCCCTACAGAACATTGCATTTTGCCTCTGCGCCACGACCAAGCCCCTGTATTTTAGCTTAAAGCATGCCTGCGGCTTTACATTGCCTAAAACATTTCAATGGCTTATTACTTATGAGATAAAAACCAAAACGCTTAAGAGGGACTCCAAGGCCTTCTGACGTCTGGTGCAGGCATATCTCTTCAGCCTCATCCCAGCCATTCTCCCCCTCCTGGCTTCATGTGAGTCTCAACGATCTTTTGTTACATCATGCCACCATGCATCTCAGGGACTTTGCTTGGCTTCATTTTCCAGGAAACTCCTTCCCCTTTGCTTAATTAAGTTCTCCTCCTCCAGATTGTAGCTGAATTATTACTTCCTTGAGAAATCTTTTCCTGATCTTCACTCCATCCTTACCCTCACTGGACCCAATCCCCTTTTATGCACACAGGTTTACTTGTTACTCTTTGACTGCTCTGTCTCCTCTCTAGGCTACAATCCATGGTAGGGTCTCTGTTTTGGTCATCCTTTTCTCCCCAATGCCTACCACAGTACTTAACATATTGTGGACATGCAATAAATATTAAAAGAAAAAAAAAGAAAATCGGTTCTTTTCTGTAACAAAAGGATTTGTGGGAGTTTGGTGGTAGGCAGTGTAATGACAGAAGCTTTATCCAGTGATTTCATAGTCAGGCATGTAGTTGGAAATTAATAACAATCTCTCCTTGGGGTAGCCCTGGGCTCACCAAAGTAGAAAGGCTTTCTCTCGCAGCTGATTGAGTTGAATGGAGGACAGATTAACCTCTCTCTCCAGGAGTCATCTCCATGCTGCTCCTGGGTGTAAAAAGGCCCTGTTACTTTCCATTGGTTAAAGCAGTGCAATGGCTGGCCACACATCAGAAGGGTGATGGTATTGGATTGAGTGAGAATGTGCCCAAAGTGAAAATAAAGTGAATTCTGAGTGTGTATAAAGGGGTTCATATTCAAATGACAGAGAAGAGACAACTCAAGGAAAATGGCCTTATCACCACTGCCCCTGAAATTGTGAGAGGGGAGAAGCAGTGGGCTGACCAAGCCATGATTCTCGCTTGTTACTCATGACTACGTAAGAGGAAATAAGCTCAATCTGCAGGGAAAGAAATTTGAGCAAATTAGTACCTTTTTTTTTTTTTCCTTAGAGGTTTTTGCCTTAGGGCACGTGCACTCACTAGAGAGGGAGAGAGACAGAGACAGTGAGCGGGAAAGAGATAAATCACCCCTAGACAGGATGGCTACACAATCCCTTCTCCTCCATTTTCTTCTTGAAATCTTGGGCATGCATGCACATGTACGCAGCATGATTTTCAAGCCACTGGATCTGGAACTCGAACCATAGTTGGCCATGTGGGAGTCCAGCAACATAACTGCTATGCCATCTGCTGTCTCCAAGCAAATTATTTCTTAACAAATTTTCAGTGGGAACTTAAAAGATCTTTGTCCTGGACAAACAGTAAGGTAGAAGCAGTAACTTTCATTGCAAGGCTGGTGAACATCACTCTGCCTTGGAATGGTGTGGATGGGGGTGGAAGTGCACACAGTTTCCCTCACCAGCCCTTCCACCATTAGGATTATGTTGCCATGCAGGGTTCTGAGCTACGGAACGACTTCTCTGTGTGACGCTTCCTGTTTTAATCTGGTAATGCTTTGCAAACCCCATGAATCATCAAATATGCCCTGCTCAAAAGATTTTGACAAGTTTTATGAGTCCACCTAGTGCTATTTATTTTTGTTCTCTTTCATTCCTTCTCTGCAGGGAGGAGCACTTTCAAGGGCATCCTTCACAGAATTGGCCAGAAGCCACAGTGGCAAATCTAACTCCATCATCCTGGGGCAAGGAGTAGCATGTTTTGCTCTTGCCAACTCTCCAGTATGGTATAAACATGACTGATGGAGCCAGCTATTTGCACAACCAGTAAGCAGGGCAAATTCCGGAAACTGGCGGTAAGTGAGCAAGATGCTATTTTTTTAATGCACTAACTCATGGGAGATGTCCCAGATCCATATGTTTGTTGGGGACCTACCTGTTACAGTTTTAGATTTACCCACAGGCTCTGTCCAAAATAGTTCCAGCATGGCACACTGCCTGAATTATCCCCCATAATAATCACTCCTTCAGGACGTGAGAGTGAAGGAACTAAATAAGCAAAATTGCTATATGAAAGTAGTAATAAAATAGTGCTTTTTTCATCATTTAACTTATTAATTTAATCAGCTTATCCAAATCTCTATTGTCCAATAGAGTGGACTATTGAGCACTTGAACAATGATTAATGACTAAATAATTATAGTCCACTTTCAATTTCATGAAATTTTGATTACTGTTAAACCCCAAAAGAAAATGGGAAATTCATGGCCCATGGTTTGAGAAACTGGGCTTAAACAAATGAAAACAGTTTCCTATTGTACAGTTTCTCTGAGAGCTTTGAACATGGCAGTGTACAATATGTCTTTCTCAAAAGGAGAAGCCGGGACCCATTTAATGATGACATTTAACCATGGAAGACATTTTGTTTGTTTCCATAGGGTACCTGGAGGAACACTATTTGGAAATGATTTCTACGTGAAAAGAAACCAGAAAATATCTGTCAAGCAGAGAGCACTGAGATCTAAGCCTTGAAGGAGAGAAGATATGCCCTGAAGCAGAGCCCTGGACTGTGAACAGCAGAGTTAAGATTTAGCTTCTTGCTGTGTGTTGACTCATGCTGTTTTTGCAAACTTTGACATGTGATAGATAGTTTTATCTATCACATTCACCCTATACCAACCTTCGTGTCACTTTTCCTCTTTGGCAAAGGAAGGGGTTTGACAAGAGAGCTATACAATCTTTTCCACGTTTAAAATTCTATGGTTCATTTTTTGGAAATGCCCTACTTTTGTTCGTGCTTTCAAACCCTAGTTAGATAATACAGAGTAAGTCAGAAAATAAGCTAAAGCTCTCTGCAGTGGATCCCAGCATATTATTTCTTCTGAGTGCCTCCTTCCTGTAAGGAAGGAAAGCAGACCCCAAGGAGGCAGAAGAGACGTGTACAATCCTGTAGGAGGTGTCTGGTATGAAACCAAAACAGGAGAAGCCTGAAGAAAAGGTAAAGTCATTGTCATAAGCAAGTAAAGTTGTCTCCAAGAGTTTCAGATGATAACAAGTTTCTTTTGGTGATAATCATAAGCCTCTGAGAACAGAGAAGTGACTCAGTCATGACAGACCAGGAGCAGAATGGCTGGTAAGGTATCTGCGTATACTTGAAGGTGACAAAACTAGACTCAGTCATAGCAAAGGGCGACCATAGTGATGATCACAGGGAGAAATGGGAGCCAGTGATCCTGCCCCCACATTTTTGGCTTGGACAACTTGGTAGATGGATGCATTTAAGAAATAGGATTGAAAATTCAACAGTTTTGGGGGCAGAATAATGGTAGCTTCAACTTGGGACATGTGGACATTGAGGTGACTGTGACACTGCCCAAGTAATGATGTACAGCAGGAGATTAGAACTATAAGTCTGGATCTTAACAAAGAGAACAAGACTAGAGACAGTGAGAGCCGAGGAGGAATGGCTACCTTGAGAGGTGCATAGGGTAACAGTTGGAGAGGGACCTCAGGAGCACCCCCATTTCCTTGCTGTGTAACTCTGGGCAAGTTACTTTACTTGTCTATACTTCAGCTATGTCATCATCTGCAAAATAGGGGGCAACTGTAGTTTATACCTCATGACATCATTATGAGGATTAAATGAGGTGGTACATGCAAGACATGTAAAAGAATGTGTGGCATTCTTAATCCATGTTATTGCTACAGCTTTCCGTTTCTCAAAGATGAGAAAACTAAAGCTAAGAGCACATATAAAAGTGGCCAAATATAACACAGCTACTAAATGACAGTGTCACTATTCAAACCCAGCTCTTCCTGAGACATGTCTAGTGCCCGTCCTATCTTTTGCTTTGTTTTTGTTATAGGGTGTGTGTGCTCATCAGAGAGACATAGACAGATAGGGAGGAAGAAAGAGGGGGAAAGTAGAAAATCACCTCCTCAGGGAGATGACCACACTACAATCCCTTCTCCTTTAGTTCCCTCTCAGGATTTAGGCACATGCACATGTTCCCGGTGTGATTTTCAAGCCGCCGGGTCCAGGACTCAAATTGTGGAGCCAGTTATGTAGGATCTAGCACCTTAACCTCCAAACTATTTGCTGCCCCAAGTGTCCTTTCTATTATATCACTGTAGTCAAAAATGTTCAAGCATTCAATGCATTAAATCCTCACTTGTGAAATAATAATAATAATAATAATAATAATAATAATAATGAGAGACTCCTTATAGGATTGTAAAAATATTTATAAAACATTTAGAACAGGGCTTGGAATAGGGTAAACCTTATAGAACTTTTGCTATTATTATTATTACCACTACTAATACAACTATGCCTGTACTCTTCTGTCTGGTGGAATAAAAATGCCTTCTTTTTGAAATAACTCAGGCAAGATGTATGTAGGCTGGATGTGGTAGATGGAGGAAACCAGCGTAGGTGTGTCTTTGCATCAGGAAGAGAAGACTCCTAGAAACTTAGTGAATGAGCTGTGTGGAGATGGCAGGCCAAATTTGTTCTTTGGTCTGGGTATGTGGGCTTGAGAAGGGAGGGTAGAGTAGAAAGCTTTCATATCTTTGATATCAGCAAATCTCTAGTGATCGTGGCCACACTGAATCATACCCTCACAATGAATAAACATCTTACAAAATGAAACTTAGAAGATAGACAAATAGAAAAATGAGGCCAAGGTTACCGGAAAAGCATAGGTCAAAATAAATCTAACTCTTGATTTCCTACTCTCTGATCTGCTCATGTGGTGTCAGTGTTTGTTTATGATTGTTTGCGTATTTGAGAATCTTTGGGGCTTTTTTATTGTTTTTTTATTTCAAAATACAGCCCAGCGGGATACAAGTTTTATGCTTCTCTTCCCGTTTTATCAGGAAAGAACAGAGTAAAAACTTTTTAATCTCCCCCTTGCCCCCCGCTCCCTACATGGCTGAGATGATTTAATGCCTCATAACAGAAGTAATTTTGTGATAATGACACAAAGGCAGCAATTAAAAAATATTGCTTGTTTCAGGGCCTATAAATTGGCTGTTGGTAATTGACAACAGAATGTGTTTTCTAATCCACTGAAATGATATCTTATTGCAAACTGGCATGGTAATTACTGTATTTGTACAGTACCGGAGGAGTTCCAGGGCGAGTTTGACAGGGAGTTGATTAAATCACCCAGGTGTAATTGAAGGTTTTGATTGCATTGCCTCTGAGCTGATCAGCATTAGTAATAGCCTGGCTTTCTGCTGTCATGTGTTTTTAGAGCTAGTGGTATATCAATCCTTTCAATCTCCCTCCCAGCCTCTGTAGTGTGGTGTCGAGAGAGCCAGGAGAGCTTCTCAGTGTAGAAAAAATGAGAACAGACAGCAGATCCCTCTGGACCTGAATGATATCACTTGAAACACAAAGAATCCTGTTTCTAACTACCTCTTTTGTTTCTTTAGTGGACCAAGCAGAGAATGGGCCTCCTAAGATGTGGCTTGCACACAACTTGGTTAGTGTAATATAAGGGCCCATTTCCATGTTATACAGGAAAACGGTTTGTGCTTACTTGCTAATCTGGTGCATTCACATTTTGTTATAAGAGTCACTTTTCAAGAGAGGAAGTTTAACTTGTTGATCTTAAATGTATCATTTCAGTTGTTATTAAGAAAGATGTGGTTTATGCTGTGAAAAGTGTTTGAATTTGTTGGTATCATTCCATATATTTGTGTGCTATTTTCTGGGTGATGTTTTGCATAAAGCACATTGCAAAGGAGAAGGGAAAATAAGACACATAAATAAACTCCAATACAAAGCTGAACATGATAAAGACCTTACAAATAATATAAATTAATTGGGGTAGAAGTACGAAAACTATTCAGCATGTAACAAACACTTACCTGCCATCAGCTAAGGTTATCTATGGGAGATAGGAAAATGAACAAAGTTTCTTCCCCCTAGGAATTTGTAGTCTAATCAATAAAACAACACTAACAATAAAATTATAACAGCAAATATACTTGTCTCTATATGCATTATTTCAGAATTTTCCTAAGCACCTTTCTTATAGATGTACTCTTTATTTCTGCTTCACAGATACACAAGGTGGGTGTACTGAAGTTAAATAACCTCTCCAAGGCAGAATTAGGAACTCATAGATTATTTGAGTGCAGGTTTTTCCAAATAATCTGGCAAAATCATTGTTATTGTCATTTGCAAATAAGAAAACTGAGGTAGAGAGATTAAGAAAACTGCACAAGTTCAGCCATTAGAAAGTGATGAAACATAACCATAATACGAAGCAGAAGGGAACTGGGGTCCAGATGGTGGTACAGTGGCAAACACGATTCTCTGTAAGACTGACGACATGGAAAGGTTCCAGGTTCACGTCCAGAGACCTTCCTCAGAATGCTAGACATACACATGCCTATGATCCAGGGATGGAGGAGTCTGGGATTGGATTGTGGCACTGAGACCCTGTTGGGAGTTCACACTCTCTCTCTCACATACACAAGTGTACACTACACTTGCTCAGGAAGGAAGGAAAGAAGGGAGGGAGGGAAGGAAAGGAATAAATGAAGGAAGAATGATCTGGTATATGGATCATATAGGGCCCTTAAAAAAAGAGAGAGGGGAAAAAAAGAGAAGGAAATAACTTTATTAGCATATCTGAGAAAAGTGCTATGTGAACACCAAACAAAGGGGCAGTAATTAGTCAAGGGAATCTTTATAAAGGATTCCATTTTTATTATGGTTGAGGCTTGAGAATAAGAGACTGAGAAGTAGAAGAGTCGGAAAGGCTTCTTCACACTGAGGAGGTCGAATCCAAGTCAATTAGTGTTCTTTTGCTACCTATCATCAGATTTATTAAAGAAGTTAAACACAAAGAAGAGAAAAAGAAATACAGGAAAAGCAAATTTACTGGCACAACTGGGAACTTTGCAGTATCCCTAGAATTCCTCTTTCTGCCTTCCACCCTGTCCTCTCCCATCAGTGTGGAAGACTGAGCACTGGTTACAGAATCCAGATCTCTTCCTTCCATTAATTAAGTCTGGTGAAAGAGCTCCATGTCAGTTCTGGCCCTGTTTTATGAAATGGGTAGATCTTTGCAAAAGAGCCTTTCTTGAGAGTTTTGTCATTTCTAGCTACAAAGGAGAAATTGAGCATAAGATCAAAGGGCTGTTCATGCTTGGATGTACACTCAGATAAAAAGTCACTGGGTCACTTCCAGGGAAGATCAAAGAATTTAATAGAGATGAGTTCGGATTTGGAGGTTCCAGTATATTTCAATGTTGCTCTTCTGTGAGAAACATTAGAGAGGTGAAAGTTTAGGAAGAATCCTTTATTCTAGATGGCATCAGTATGCAGATTTGCCTTTAGGCAGCCCCTGGAAGCCAACATGGCCCATTTAAGTTATCTGAATTCATTTTCTTAATGTTTAAAGCAGCGAGGCATCTTACATGATTTCCTCTGGACAGTATCTGGCTCTATTGGGCAGGTTCTGAAATCCAATGTGACGGGAATATAGTTCCGGAGAGTTGAGCGCATTGCCTGACGAATGACCCCAGCGGGGCACTGTTACCTATACAAGCTTTGTGGTTGGAACCTTGCCATTTTTGGTGCTAATGTGAACTAACTCATTCTTAATCTCTTTGCAGAATAGCAGAGTGCAGACGAAGGGGAGGTGAGCAAGGCACTAACTGTGGGCGCGCAAAAATAACAGGGCTGCTTAAATTCAGAATCTAGATTAAGGTTCAAAAAAAAAAAAAAAAAAGAGAGAGAGAGAGAAATTGTGCCTAACATAAATAAAGACAGGATTACTGCTACAGATGTTTCCTTTGGCCTCAGGTTCCAGTAAGGCTTGGTGTGGCACTGGAGAGGGGTGAGTCTGTGGTGGTACCCTGACATGCAGCTGCTGCAGAGAGGAAACAGAGCCTTCAGCAGCAGTTGAGATCTGAAGGGTAAACCATTAACAGAGCTATAGATAACTCTCTATAAACATTCACAACATTTAGCCACCATCCAACCCAATGTCAAATTAATCCCAGTTGATCTGGATTGGAAGATGTCATTGTAGGGTGGAGGACCAAGGAAGTCACATACAATAAGCAAAAAAAAAAAAAAAAGAAAAGAAAAGTCTCCATTCCATGACATATTTTTCAAATTAGACACACAATGAGGAAATAAATCCCAGGAAAATGAACAGAGCAAATGGTTACTCATTGAGGAAACAGACTCAGATGATTAGAGTGATTTGCCAAAGGCTACACAGTAAGTAGGCAGCACTGGGTTTAGGCATTGGTTCTTTACGTTGCAAATGCCACGATTTTTCCATAGTGTCACTGCGTGAACAGTGTCTCTCCTCACTTCCAAATAATTTCTCAACTTGACTCTCTCACTCCACCTGTCTGCTCCCTTCTACCTCAACCTAGAACAGGTATTTTTACCAAAGCCATTAATTACTGGATTTCAAATCCAGTAGCCTCAAATCAATCTTTGCTTTACTTATCTACCATTTGGCATTCTTCCACACACTACTCTATCCTTGAAACTGTTTTCCCTTGACCCCCAACTGTGAACAAAATGACTCACATAGTTTTTTGAAAAAGAAACCCAGGCAGCATCACTATCATTAATGGGCCCCCATCTGTAACTGTCCTTCTCTTTCAAACAAATACACATAGCTCACAGCCTATATTGTTTTTTTTTTTTTTGGGGGGGGGTACACCAAAATCTATCAAATATGTTGTCTAAATTTCTTTCTAATCCCCTGGTCTTGATCTCATCTATCTCTGCTTGTGTTGTTCTTTTAGTTGACTGGAATCCATTTTCATAACCCCCTTCATGACCAATTTGCTTCTAAACTTATCTGCCTTTCCTTCATGTTCCCAACCATTTCATTCTCCATTATACCTGAAAACATGATTCTGTGAGAGATGAAAACAGCATAAAAGTGTGTGACTGCATGGCAGCATTTTCAAAGATCTTCAATGGCCAACAGCCATTGGAAGAGATCTACAATCACAGAAGCAAATCCTTAACTGCTGGGCCTTTTCTCTCCCCTTTTTCTCCCCCAAGGTCTTTACCTTCTGCTAGAGAGTCAAAGGGAGGTAAGCTCTGAACACTGAGAGTCACAGGGAGGATGTGAAAATGAGCTGTGGCTACAGATGCAGCCCAGGGTGGTGGAAATAGCACTGGGCTTGAGTCCTGTCTCTACCACTTCCTAACCATGTGACATTGGGCCTGTCCCTAAATTTCTCTGCACCTTTGTTTTCAACTAGAGTGATAATTAGCAATAGCTGCCTATAAGGTTGTTATGAGGCTTGAAATAATCATTAAAAGTAATAAATGCAGAAGCACTTTGTCATCTGCATACACATTACATACGTAGTAATTATTGTATGACTTGGTTATGAATGGAAGGAAATTTAGAAACCGTAACTACAGAGAAAGTGAAGAGGAGAAAATAGTGGTGGTGCAAAAAAGGGAAATGGAGAAAGATATAAAGTGAATGTAATAGCAATTTCTTAATTTGGATGCTGGCACTCACACTGAGAGAAATTATAGCCTAGAAATTATGAACATTAAGTTTAGACTGTCCTGGTTTGGAGTTTTAACTGTCCCCTTATAAGTTAGGTTTTTCAGACAAGATAATAATGATAATCCATATCAGAATATGTGCTAGGCACTATTCTACATATTTACCTGAACTGTCTGAATTTAGGCTTCTTCGTGTACTAAATGGCACCAGCAATAATTGTACCTCCCTCTCAGAAGTACTATGAAAATTAAATAAATTAGTGTGATGCTAGTCATGTTGCTACAACTCAAAAAATAACAGCTGTTCTTGTTATTATTAGCTATGGAAATACTGAGGGTAAAACCAACCGAGTAGGTGCACTCACCTCTCTCTAGTCTCCCTCCTGAGAATAGTTAAAAACATAGGACAGTATATATAAGTCAAACAGAAGACTTAAAAGTGGAGTGAAGATGGCAGACTGTCCAGAGACCTCGGCTGGAGGTCTAACATGGCAGCTATTTTTGGATTTTCTCTTTGTCTCATTTATGTTAGACATGGAAATGAGAAGTCAGCAACCTAGAAATACCAATGAGTGCACACAACCAAAGTACCAAGAAAAGCCTGTCATCTCTAGCTAAACAGCCAGAAAAGGGGCAACCTAGCAAGACAGAAAACTTTTGGACAAAAACCATCTTCCCCAGCCAAACACCATGGAAAAAACCCCACAGCCTCATGCTCATGACAAAGATTGAGCAGGAAACTAAGACTTCTACCCTTGCTGGTCTATAACTAGGTGCTCCTACCACATCTTCTATCCTTTAGCATCAGAGAAGACAGACTGGGAGCTCAGACTTTCACATCCATCCAGCAGCAATATGCAACTCTCCTCAGCAACAGCGCAGGCCATGAGGGGGACCCGCTCAACAGGAACAAGGCACTTTCCCCTGTGCCTGCGGGGACAGTGTAAGAGGAGGATTTGTGGGGACTTGTGTCTTTCCCTACATCTGATAGTAGTAAAATACCACCTCCGCATTCCCCTGCTAGAGAAGTGACAGAAGAAGCCTACTAAAGGTAAAGACTCAAAAAATAAACAAACTAAACCATGCAGAATGTCATGACGAAATACTCAAAATGTCCTGATTTCAATTAAAAAGTCATATGTCATATTAAAACCCAGGAAAATCTTAATTTGAATGAGAAAAAAAAATCAGCATATACAATACTGAGGTGACACAGCTGTTGGAATTATCTGAAAAGAATTCTAAAGCAACTGTCATGAAAGTGCTTTGGTGAGCAATTATGCACATGCTTAAAACAAATGAAAAAATAAAATAGTTTCAGGAAAAAAAATGGAAGAGATAAAGTAGAGCCAAGTGAACATTTTAGAACTGAAAAACACAATAAACAAAACAGAAATTTAACAAATGGACTCAACAAAAGAATGGAGAGGACCGAGGAAAGAACCAATGAACCGGAAGAGAGGATAATCGAAATTACCTTGTCTGAACAACAGAGAGAAAATAACTGGGGAGAAGTAAACAGAACCTCACGGGCTTGTCCCATACAAAACTCTAACAAAAGTTCTAACATTTGTGTTATCAGTCACAGGGAGAGGATGAAGATGGTCGGAATGGAAAAGTACTCAAAGAAATAGTGGCTGTAAATTTCCTAAGTTGAGAAAAGCCATAAACTTACATATTCAAGAAGCTGAGCAAACTCCAAGAAGGATGAATGCAAAGAAATCCACCTTAAGACATACGTGAAGTCTTCACAAAGTTCATGGAAAATGTGTACACTAAAAAAATTCTACACGTAGGTTTAAATTTTTTCTTGTACCTACATACGCTTTAATTCCATTTTCCCACAAACTTCTTGAAGACCTTACTGCATACTCACACTTCTGAAAATTAACGAAAAGGCAAGAGTACAGAAGGCACACAGAACAAAATGATACATTACCTCAAAGGATAAACTACCCTAGTGACAATGGATTTCTCATTAGAACCACAGGGGACAGAAGGAATTACATTTTTCAAGTGCTGAGATAAAAGAATTGTCATCCCACAATTTTATATCTAGTGAAAATGTACTTTCAAATAGAGAAGAAACAAAATTTCCTCAGGTAAAGGAAAACTAAAAATGTGTTACCACAGATCTTTCCTAAATGAAAGGCTAAAGGAAATTCTTGAAACAGAAGGGAAAAGGTTTTTTTTTTTTAAAAAAAAAAAAAAGAATCTCCAAACAGCTTAAAGGAAGAAGAAACAACAACAGAAAGATCTAAAAATGAATAAATTTGTTAGCCTTCTCCCTTTTGAGTTTCTTCACTTGCGTTTGATGATTGAGGCAAACTTTATAACAGTGTTTGTTGTGGTTTTCAATGTATGTAGAGAAAATATTTAAGGCAATTACATTTAAATGGAAGAGGCAAAGGAACTTAAAGGGAGATAAGAACTCTACTCTTTTTTTTTTTCCTAAAAAAAGAATTATTTTAACTTTTATTTATTTTTAATTTTACCAGAGAGGGACAGAGTGTGTGGTGTGTGTGTGAGAGAGAGAGAGAGGGAGAAAGAAAGTGAGAAAGAAAGCCTCCAGGTCCAGGACGCAAGCCGTGGTAAGCCATGTGGGGGTCCAGTGCCTTTACCCACCATGCCACCAGCTGGCTCCAAGACTTCTACTCTTTATTCAAACTGATATAATGTTGACATTGGTAGACTTTGGTAAGTTATGTGTATAATAAAATGCTAAGAGCAACTACTAAAATATCTGTACAAAGAGATTCATTGAAATGGTTTAGAGAAATCAAAATGGAATTCTAAAAGCTATTCAAGTAACCCATAAGGAAGGCAAGAAAAAGAAAACAGAGAAATAGAAAACAGCTAACAAACAGAAAATCAAAATGGCAGACTTAAACCCTAACATATGAATAATTGCATTAAATGTAGATGCCTTTAAAACAAAGTTTACTTATTGGGTCATGAGAAAAGTCATATTTTTCTACACAAAAATGAGTCATGACTTTCCTGATGAACCAGTATCTTTCTTCTTGGAGAAAGACAGAGAGAAGGGGGGGAGGCAGCAGGGGTTGGGGGAGAGGCAGGCATGCTCAATAGGATCTCATACGACAATCCTTCCTCTAACCCTCCTCGGCTGTCAGGACCATGAACAGGCACACCCAACATGTACAGGTCCACCCGGGAAGGGAACCCAGATTTTCCATATGGATCCAGATTTGTGGAGCTGTGTGCTACTCATGCACCACTGCAGCTGGCCCTAAATGTAAATAATTTGCGATTCCATTTATATAAGGTACTCAGAATGATAAAAGTAAGGAGCTGGAGAACGGATTAGAACAGATTAGTGGCTATGAGGGTTTAGGAAAGGTGCAAGTAGGTGAGGGGTTTTCACTAGAGGTATAATGCCGGGAGGCTTTCATGATGACTTATCAGTATCCTGATGGTAGTTCAGATGAATCTACATATGTGATAAAATGACAGAACTAAATACACACATGTAACAGGGCCAGCTTTCTGGCTTTGATATTATAGGATAATTATTTAAAAATAATTATTATAATATTTTATGTTATTTTATAATACTATGTTATATTATACTATATAATATTATGACATATATCATATTACATATTATATAATATTCAAAAGTTTATAATATAAATATAATATAATAAAGTGTTTTTTTAATAAATACATAAAATAGTAGCAAGTGAGGAAGCTGTTTTAGAACCCTAACTCAAAATCCAAAGATAAGTAAGGACTGGGAGAGAAAACTCTAAATACTTGTGATTCCCTCTAGATTTTTTTTTTAAATCATGAGATAGTGAGACAGGGAGAGAGAAGTAAGTATTTTTGACAAGGACTCCCCACAACACAATGCTCTTGCTATAGCCTCCCAGTTAGCTCAGACCACAGGCCCACACCACTGTGCCTGGCCTGTTTAGGCTGGGCTGGGAACCGAACCCAGGTCTCCCATGCAACCTCAGCCATGGCACCATACACCATCACAGCTGGCCATCCATCTAGATTTTGTCTGGGTTTAGTTTTAAGAACTTGCATGGAGAATGAGTGATTCAATGCCCTCTCTTGGCTGCTAAGTGTTTGAGGTTGCTTGTTCTAAAAAATAAAAAATCTGTCAAAGGCCAGCAGACTGCCTCCAGATTCAGCTGGATTAAGTCTCCGAACATCATCATAAACAAAGATTTAGCCACCAGCCAAATGTGTCATCATAACATCATAGCTATTCAATGCTGAGATGGGGGAAGGGGAAGAGGGGATTAAGAGTGTGACACATATTTTTCACACAAGAAATGCTCCATTTTCTTGTGACTGAGCGTGTTCTCATCCTCTGCCAACAACAATATTCAGTTTTGAGATCCAGTTTTGGATGGTAAAACCTTTAGCACTTTACAAATCTAGTTTTTCCTTTGAAAGAACATGGAAATGTAATTACCTTCTGAAAATGAAACAAGAACAGGCTCAACTCTGTGGCTAAAATCGTTTGAGAACATCCATGTGTAATCATATAATCTTGTGTGGTAATGGGGCATGGCTTGATGGCGTTCAGATCTAATCAATTACACTGTCTTTTGCCTGAAGAAAGAGAGCTAGGTCTAGACTCATGACTTGGTCAATATTTGCCCAGAATTGAGTAAAGAATGGAGACAATGGATCTCACCTGACCCAGCCCTACTGTGAACCTGTACCCTTGAGATCTGTAATATATTACCCGTCTTCTCATTTTCAGCCATGACAGCTGGCTTTCGCTTGTCCCATGTGCCTTTCCTCTAATATGCCCTAGAAGAGACCGCGAGCAGCTTCCATTCATTCCTACCCAAATATAGGTAAAGTGTGCTTTTCTTTCTGTTTTAGGATGAAAGTTAGATTTCTATAACAACAACAACAACAGAGGGTCTGGACTGACCCTGTAGCATAATGATGAAGTACCGTGCATAGGGAACCAGATCCTACATGGCCAACTATAGTTCAAATCCTGGTCCCTGTGCCTTGAAAAACACATCAGGCATGTGTACATGTGTGTCTAAAATCCTGACAGGATGGAAAAATGGAGGGAAAAAAAGTACAACATGACCACATCTCATTGGGGAGTGTCCCCCCCTCCCCCACTGGCAAGCGCATGTGCCCTCTCGTAGTGAAAAAAAAGTTAAAAATTAAAAAGGCTAAAAAATTACAGTGGCTTAAATAAACGGTAGCAGTTCAGTAGTGAATGATACCGCTGGAGAATACTGCTCTGCTCTGAGCACTCAGGATTCTTGTTTCTTGCTGCTCTTCCATCCTCAGGTGTCATTCTCTCCACAGGGCTGAACCTGGCCTCGCCAAGTTAGTGTCACAGCTTGTGGGAAAGGGCAAGGTGGATGAAGGAACACACACCCAGGGCGTCAAGTCCAAATCAAACCCCCAAGGGTACGACTTCTGCTCACTTCCTGAACGCAGACTTATTTTGCTATAAAGGAATCTATAAAATAAAGCCTGGAGCTCTCTAGCTGGGGTATCACATGTATAGCTTAAACTGAGGTCAGATAGGTGTGTGTGGTGTGTATGGGGGTGCTTATCCCTAAGAAAAAGAGACAATGGGCTCTAGAGGGAAAAAGGTCTTGTCATGTTCTCTATATCACCACCATTTTCCTACATGTCAAGACTCCCAGCTTCCAACCCTAAGTTCATCCGTGTCCTAAGATGTTGAAAAAGGTATCCATCTGAGGTTAATAAAGATGAAGCAGCGTCTTAGGACACAGGTGGCAACAGTCAGCCAGTCAGTCAAGTGGCAATACTCTGGATATTACTTTAATCTTCACAAGACATTACTGGAAAGAACAACCAACTGCATTGGAGAAGGATGGATGGACCTCCTTCTAGTGTATTTTTTTGTTTTTCATCCCAAGTCCTTCCATTCCCTTCATTTTCTAAAATTCAAAAGCTAACTTTTTCTATTTTTCAGCTTTGGCCCTTTTTCTATGAAGTAATGAAGTCAAACTGTAGCATTTGAATAAAAAAAAAAAAGTGGAGGGCCAGAGGAGCAGAAGTAAATGACAAGAATGAAATTAACAGCAAAATCAGGAATAGGTTCTTTATTCTTTGTATCTTTATACTCTCAGAACCTAGAACAGTGCCTGACACGTAATCCATCTTAATCAATGTTTCTTGAAAACTCAGTTGTATTTCTTGAGAGTAAAGGTAATCCTAAATGAATCTTCTCAATACCGAGCAGGAAATTTTCCTCCACCTTTTGATCACTAACCACTGCAGCGAGATCCTGCCAGGTATTTAATAACAAAGCTTTTGCTCCGGAAACCTCAAGTACAAATCTACCAGACACTGAAATAACACAGATCGGTACTCAGCTTGCTTCTGTGTTCCAAACAAAAGATAAGCTGTTCTCTTTTAGACAAATAAACCACATTAAATTTACTGTGTTATTGTATCAACAACAAATACCATGTTGATGGCCAAGAAGAAACATGTAACTCTTGTTTATTTAATCTATCCAGTTTGCACTGATTTCTGATAAAGTTAAATAGATCTCCTTAGTCCACAACTTTTTTTCAAAAAATGTATGTCCATTTATCTTTGAAGGGCATTTAGTGAGTTTTTTTCCCCTCCCCACTCTAATCATTTTTTATCTCTTAAAGGCCTTCTTCTTTTTAATTAATTGGAGACATACTCCCTGGGTATACCTGGCATTAATCAGTTCAGAATTCATCAGACTTCCTCTTTCATCTCACAAAATGATTAAATTTTCTAAATAATGAGAACTTACAAAGAAGCCTTTATCCAGTTTTTCTGGACATGTGATGCACAACACAAAATATTATATCATCAATCAGAGCTACTTTTGGATGTAACATTTCACACCAGACAAAGCATCTTTCACCTTCATTTCTGACAAAATTTCACAACTTTATTAAAATTGTTCTTATTACCCAAATTTTATAGGTAAGAAAATTAGAACTCCAAGACTTGCCTAAAGTAGTACCTCTAAGATCCTGATTCAGGTCCTCTGACTCCTGGTATTTTCACTCCACCCTCACATTTTCCATCTTTGTGCTTTGCTTGCAAAAACCTCAATATCTGTCATTCAAAGTCAAGGTTGATGAGGAACATCCTCCCATTAGCTGTGTTAATTATGACTCTTCATCAAGAACAGAAGGACTGGTTTTTTTATTAAAGTTTCTATTTTATTGATTATGGTTATTTCTTCCATGACTAAGAGAAACAGAGAGAAAAAAGGAAATACAGAGAAATATACACTGTGCCCTCAGGGAGGTTCGACACCATGATACATCCCCAGCCCCAGTCAGCCCAGGATCATAGGCATACACAGGCCTGGCCTACTTAGGGAGGTCCTCGGATGCTCCTGGAACCCTCCCCTGTTGGTGAGCCTCACAGAGCACTATACTTTACCACTGTGCCACCATCTACTCCCCCAGAAGGACTGTTTAAAGTCAGTGCAGAGACACTCAGGAATGCAAAATCCTCGGAGCAGTGACAGCATAAAAGATAATAACCTTTCTGTGGTACAACATGGAGTGAGAAGCATCGCTAGTGGAAAGACCAAAATTTGGTCTTCTACTCCAGAGCTTCCAGCCTCTGCTGCTAGGTAACCAACAGGGAAGCCTCTTCTATTTCAATCTAAATCTCTGATTCAAGAGACTTAAACCATTACTATGCAATTCCGTCTCCCAAATTACATTTATAGTTTTCAAAAATATGCTACCATGACAGCAAGTGGAGAGGTTCTTCCAGGAATAAAAAATTAAGAGGTGATGTTACTCAGCATAAGATCTAATGGAGATCTGTCAGGATAGAATCCAAACCTTTCTTTCCCAACGCTGTGATCTGTTTCTGTGTATAATTCATAGTGGTGAACAGGAAGGTTACATGTTTAACATTTTTAAAGATTTAAAAGATTCAGGACCAGCAGTTGGCATAATGGCTATGTTGCTGGACTCCCATGTAGTCAACCACGGTTCGAGTCCCGGACCCAGTGGCTTAAACTCACACTGGACACTTGTGCATGCATGCCCAAGATCCTGAGAGGAGAATGGAGGAGAAGGGATTGTGGTGTGGCCATCCCCCCTGGGGAGTGATTTTTCACTTTATGTCTCTCTGTCTCTCTCTGTCTCTCTGGTGAGCATACGCACCCTATAGCAAAAAACAAACAAAAAATTAAAAGATTCTTCTGTTGGGACAGACATGAGTTTTATATACTAGCCACTCTAGAGGAATACTTGGATCACTTTCAAACATAATTCCAGAAGTTCTGGAAAGGGGAAATAGGGAGCTATCATAGAGAAAGGCTTTTTGTGTTCAAGGAGGATTTTTTCTTTTTTTTACCTACTGAGTGGCTTTTTGTCAAGAAGCGAGTTCTTCCTTAGGAATCACAGGAGTGAATGCCTTGTCGTCCCCCTCCCCACCCCATTGCTCCATTTGTTTGTTAATTTGCCAGGCATTTCTTGAGTATCTCCTTTATGCCAGACTGTGCTAAATGACAGGAATCCCATGATGAATAAAACACGGGCCCTGCTTTCAAAGGCTTTTGGTCCCTGTGGGAAGGAGTGGGAGTGAAGTTAGGTGTGATAATGGTCTCTGAGAGGTGGGAGATGCAGCTTAGGACATAAGGTTGAATAGGCAATTTGGGTGCAAGACAATGATGGACAGAATCCTGTTCAAAACCCCTGTGAGAGGAAATTCATCCAGGCATGAGGGTCAGGAAAGACTTTCTAAAGCAGTAAATCCCCAAGTGAGTCCTAAATTAGTATTCTGATATCAAATACATATTGGCAATATCAAGTATGTTTCCAGAGATCAGTGGGGTCACAGGAAGACAAAGATGCTCAAGGCCAGGGCTCTTCACTTGCACAGGTTCTTCCTATGGCCCCGGGTGGAGCCCTAGACTGTGTCCCATGGTCATGTGTTTCAAAAATTTCCAAAAATATGATATGACTCCTACAGATTAAGAATCCTGCCCCTTTCACCCTGACTTCCCCTCATCACTGCCCCTGTAGTCAGGTGGTGTTGGAGGGACCGCAGGCATTTCAGAGGTCCAGATTAGGGCAGGTCAAACCTGGGGATCTCTATTCTCTGCATACTGCAATGCCAAAGAACACATTTCCCAGCACTGTGATCTTGGGCCATCTGCCTGCATGTTTTCCCACCCCCAAACTCTACTGCACAAGCCCTGCTACAGGAATGACTGAATAATCTTTCAATTCTTTCTATAGACAATAAAAATATACAATCATTGCTTCATGAAGAGGCAGTTAAAGAGTATGCAGTCAAATATAAAAATTTTTTTGATGGAGAATATGTTCAAACTGTAATGAATAAAAATAGTATGCCTCTGAAATTTTGTGATGGTTATGGAATTTGTCAGTTTTGTTGTTTTTTTTTAAGCCTGCATTTTCTTTCTCATTCTAAATCAATATTCACAACTGTCCTTAATTTTGTACTTTTATGTTTTTTTGTTTGTTTGTCTTAAAGAGGCCCCTGCAAATTGCATAAGCTTCAGGACTTATATACTCTGATTTTGCCCCTGCCTGCATATTATCCACCAGGTTGGCTAGAACAGGGCCACTGGTTACCATGACAACCACCACAGGAAATAAAGATGTGTTCAGTGGGGTCACTGATACCAGCAAAAGGTGGCCTGGGTTAGTGTTTTCTTAAGTATGTCATTTCGTCTATTTTTCTCTCTCTTACTTGAAGAGGAAACCGATCGTGTATCTGTAGGGAATCTGGGACTGCAGCCCAAAGCACTCAGCTCCGAGCCCTAAATTCTTTTGCAGTCAAAATTGCTTATGAAAGCCCTCTGGGAAAATTCAGAGCATTAGCAGGTAGCCTGGACTTCCATGTCACCACCTCAATTGTGCTAGCTCACACCTACGGCCTCACTGGGGCAGGGATATCCCATAGAATCAGCTGATAAAGGGGGGAAAAGATAAAAGTTTCATTTATGGCAGGGTCAGCTTGAAATATGGATACAAGCTGAAGATGAATGGCAACTGCATTAAAGCCACACTTGAGTATGGCTTTGAAAGACACTGGAAGGGAGGGCACTTTTCTTACTGGGTATAAGTCTGAGCAAAGTATCTGCCCATATACTTTGTATAAAAGTAGCCAGAGCGGGACCAGCAGTTGGCGTAATGGCTATGTCGCTGGACTCTCATGTAGCTGACCATGGTTCAAGTTCTGGACCCGGTAGCTTAAACTCACACTGGGCACATGTGCATGCATGTCCAAGATCTCGAGAGGAGAATGGAGGAGAAGGGATTGAGGAGTGCCATACCCCTGGGGGGTGAATTCTCGCATTCTGTCTCTCTGTCTCACTGGAAAGCGCATGTGCCCTATAGCAAAAACCTCTTAAAAAAAAAAAAAAAAAAAAGTGGCCAGAGATGAGAATGTGTGCAGATTCTTAGTCAGTGGTCAGGAGTCTGAACGAAAATGACTGAATATTGGAGATAAGGAGGTCTGGAGTAGAGGCATGTAGATAGATGTATGCAACAGGCTTAGAGTATGATGATTTTGTTTAACATATTAACATCCACCACAAATCATTCACCCTGGAAGACATGCAAAACAACCAAGACAAATGACTCAACTAGTTAACATTAGCCAGCCTTCCTCATCCGTCACTCCAGGACTGGCACTTCATGTACGTGGATGGAGTGGCCTGGTACTATAGACAGAACTGCATGTGTGCCCAACAGAATGGCTACCTGCTTATCAAAATTACTAGCTCCTGCTGCTTCTGAACGTTCCACTGGCCAGTAACAGCCAGCAATGCTAAGCACCTGACACAGCCCTATGGCTCCAGGAGACCATCAGCATCAAGACAACTGCAGCAGGCTCTATCCTGAATATATCACTTGTCTCTTCCAATGGACTGCCACTGTGCCCATCTGACTTTATGACCTGGAGGGTCCAATAGAACTCCACTCATAATAAACAGTTCCAATGGCATGGTTGCTTGGCATCCCATAGCTGTGTTCTATCTTTGTAAGGGCAACATTCCAGATGCAGTTTCTCGAAAGGCATATAATTCTCTGCTGCAGATGGCATGGCTTTGCTCCAGGATCCCAGGGGTCTGTGCTGGGATTTGAAGCTGCCATAAGGCCCACAGGAGGGATTTGCCCACCACAGGGACCTCCAACGCCAGAGGGCCTGCTTGACTCTATGGCTGAGGGGGTTGCAAAGCTCCTTCCTGCTCTGGGCCCCAGGGAAAGCTGGCAGCCTCAGTGAGTTGGCTGGAGCAGTAGTTCTACATTTAGAATGTGATGTCTCCAGGCCCCTAATAGGTGGTGTGTTGCTTTCTTTGTGGTAGATGATAAAGAATACATTGATTCTTCTTTTACTTTGTAGGTCATACCCCATTTCCCCAGACCCCTAAAAAGTCACTGATTTAACAATTTTCCTGAATCTTCATAAGGTTTATCTCGCATCCTTTGCCATTCATGTGTCTTACAAGGCCTCACCAAACTGGCTGCCTTTTGCTTGTCCCATGTGACTGGCATAAGGCCACCAATATAATATCTCAGCAGTAATCTATGGGATGTTCGGATGATATAGATCTCTTATCAATATGTCATGATAGAGTATGAGAGAGTTGACATAATGCTGGGGCAAAACCTTGCAGCCTCAGCCATATGATCCAACAGCCCTTATGAATATAGCTGTCATCCTACATGAATGCAAAATCTTCCTAAGCCTCTTTTCTAGATGGAATGGAAAATAACACATCTGTCGAGTCAGTGACTACAGACCATGGATTTAAAGGCTTATTAATCTGCCTGTGCTACAATATGTGGCTAGCACAGCAGCTACAATTGGGGCTACTCCTTGGTTATGCCTTCAGTGAATTGGTTATGTCAATGAAATCATTCATGCTCCAGGATCCACCTGGTTTCTGCAGGAGCCAGACTAACATTAACTAGAGATACGAAGATTACCACCACCCTACATCCTAAAGGTCTTTGCTAGTAGCCTGCCCTATGAATGCCACATTGCTTTTGATTTACAAACTTGGCCAGGGTCCAGAGAAGTTTCAGAAGTATGTACTTCCCGTTATAGTAATGCTTCCCCTACAAATCAAGGACCCAATGTAGGGATTACTCCAGTTTCTATGTTTATCAATTTCAATTTTACACTCTAGGAGAAATGTGTACTGGATGCACCCCTGAACCTGCTGAGTCCACTGGGAGCCATACTTTGGCCAGGATTCCATGTTGCCTGGATCCAATAAACCCCATCTGTGATAGTGGGGCCATGAAATGCTGAGGGCCTCCAGTTACTGATACCATGTCAGACCCTGTGTCCACTGGTAGACAAATGTGTCAAAATGTGTGGGTATTTTCATTTTCCCAACATATGTTCACCTGAATAATAGCCATACTTCCCTCTTGGGGAAGACTTGAAGAACTGTCATATCATCATAGCTTATATTTGCTGAGGTATCACAGGGTAGTTCCTCCTGAAGAATGGTCCTCCTGTTCAGTCAGTGAGCTGAGAATCTGAAAATTGGTCAGTTCTGAAATAATGAGGTGTTGTTTCGTTTTGTTTTGTTTGAGAGATTAGGGCATGTGTGCTTGCCAGAAAGACAGAGACCAAATGTGAGAAATCACTCCCCAGGGAGGATGGCCACGCCTCAGTCCCTTTTCCTTTATTCTCTTCTTGGGATTTTGAGCATGCACGCACGCTTGCTCAGCATGTGTTTCAAGCCACTGGGTCTGGGACTCAAGTCACAGTGGACCATATGGGAGTCCAGTGCTTTATCCACTATGTCACCTGCTGATTCCTGTTTGTTTGTTTTTAATTTGCTAGAAGACATGGGCTCACTAGAGGGGAGGGGAGGGGAGGGGGGAGAGAGAGAGAAAGAGAGAGAAAGAGAAGGTTAGAAAGCACCATCCCCTCTCAAGAGGACTGGTCATGCCATAATCCCTTCACCTCTGTTTCTCCTTTCAGGACTTTGGCCAAGCACATGCACATGCCTGATGTGTTTTTCAAGCTACTGTGTCCTGGACTTGAACTAAAAAGTTGGCTGTGTGGGATCCAACCACCTTAATCTGCCCATTATTATTATTATTATTATTATTATTATTATTATTTTTTCTTCCTTCCTTCCTTCCTTCCTTCCTTCCTTCCTTCCTTCCTTCCTTCCTTCCTTCCCTCCCTCCCTCCCTCCCTCCCTCCTTTCTCTCTCTCTCTCTCTCTCTCTCTCTCTCTCTCTCTCTCTCTCTCTCTCTCTCCCCGTCTCCCTCTCTCCCTCCCTCCCACCTTCCCTCCCTTTAGTTTTTGGTTGTAGATGGTTAGCAACATCTTTGTTGGGAATGCCAAGCTCTTTTAACCATCTTCATAACTCCTGTGTATCAAACTCTCTTGTCTATTATTATAGTAGTTGTGGCCACCTGGAATCCAGTGACGAAGTGTTGCAACCAGGCCCTTATTGTTTTAGAACTACATTATTCCCATGACTATTAGAACTCTGTGGCTGCCTCTCCTACCACTGGTGTGCCTACAGAAGAGGGCCGCCACTGTGGCCATCTCACTTGTGCATTCCTCAGGGCCTTTGTGAAAGGTGTGTTCCCTGGGCCCTCCTGTAAGCATACTCTTCTGGTGGGTCGTCTGGCCTGAGAAAATACATCCAGGCTGGAACTTCCACCTTCCTTAGCCTCTTTATTCCTTTCCTCTCTCTCTGCCAGGGAGACACAGGCACTCTACTTCATGCCACATCGGTGATCAATTTCTCTACGCGTCTAAGAGCTATCTAGCAGCAAGTTTGTCTAATAATTTGGGGTCCTTACTAGGACATTAAATTCTATGTCCCCAAAAGTGCCCCTAGGTCAATGAAGTTGTTTGTCCAGTCTCACATTTCATCTTCCTTGATCAAGAACTTTCAAAATTCAATCCAAGTACTATTTTTGCTCCTCCTGTACAGGCTAGCTTGTTCTCGAAAATTCCTGAGAACAGGGTTTCTATCTACTACTATTAAGCTCACCATATTCCCAACTGAGTTATTCTGGAATTTCATCCTAGTTTTCAGGCTGCCAGCCAGGACAGGAGATAGGGGCAGTTTCTGAGTGAGACACTTGCTGCATTGCAAGGAAGAGGCCTCTGTAGCATTTTCTGGCACAGCAGACATGTTAGCTCTTGTTCAAGAGGAGTGGATGACCACTGCAGGCTCTGAGGGGATACAGAGGTCTGCAGAACCAATGTCCTCAGAAGCATGCATCCAAAGGTCCCACTGGCAAAATTAGCAAATGAACGGCCACCTCTTACCAGGGACTATCTATGCCACACCCACCACTCCTGGTGGCATCCTCTTTGTCTGATGAGCAATGGGTACACCAATGAGAGTCCCAAATATCCATTTCACAGCCTGTTCCCTTGGACAACACTCAGTACCACTTGTCTTAAGTCCTTCAAGAGACAGGCACCCCAACTGGATTAAACTTGCAAGAGATTTACTGGGGGAAATGCCTGCGAGAGAAAAGGCTGCATCACACACAATTCAGGGACACTACCTTCCAGCCAATGGCTGAGGGCAAGAGAGAACTGAGCAGTCTGTTTCGGAGACGGTGACTTTCTCTGGCAGATGGCTTTAACCTTATAGGCGGGCTGAAATTTTCTTAGACTTGTACTGTGGTTGGAGAGTCATGCTACCTAACCCTCCTCCTTCCTTCCCACTGTCCTTCACAAAGTAAGACCTCCCTGTGGTCTGGGAGCTCTGCCAGCCTGCTCTGGTTCCCTCCCCTTTTTCCCTCATGGGCTCTGGTTCTCTTCCCTTTTCCCCTCACGGCCATTTTGTCCACTAAATCACTTACACATCTCATACTTTCTTGGAATCTGCTTCCTTTTTTTTTTTCTTTTCGAGAGGATTTCTTTTTTTCTTTTTCTTTTTTTTTTTTTTTTTTTTGCTATAGGGCGCATGTGCTCGCCAGACAAACAGAGAGAGACAGAGAAATAGAAAGCGAAAAATCACCCCCCACGGGGGATGGCCTAGCCGCAATTCCTTCTCCTCCATTCTCCTCTTGGGATCTTGGGCACGCACGCACATGCGCCCGGTGTGAGTTTTAAGCCACCGGGTCCGAGCCTCAAACCGTGGTCGGCTACATGGGAGTTCAGCGACTTAGCCATTACACTAACTGCTGGTCCCTGGAATCTGCTTCTTGTGGGACCGAACTATCACATAGTCTCTCAGGACCTCCATGAAGTTTCAGTCCCAGTTGCCTTAATGGTAACTTGTCTATTAACTGGTTTATTGGCTTTTCTTTCTTAAATTTTCACCGACCAACTCCCTACCTCTCTCAAGTCTGTTCTAGGATCTCCTTTCAAATAAACTACTGTCTCAGAGGCAGCTTTTGGAGGAACCTAAACCAAGATGATCCCTTCTTTTAAAAGATAATTGCATAATCAAAATAAGTAATTTCTCCAGATGTTAAAACCCTCTTATTTTACAGATTATTTTCATCTTCTACTTGTGCTCCTTCCAGAGTTACAGCAAATTGTTGTTAGATATTGTTTAAGGTGACTTCTGCCTTCGAGAAAGAGTAAACAGGAATCAGAACCCCTCTATGCTTTAAAACCATCGCCTGGCCACGTCCATGGTTCTGCCTGTACACCCTCTGAATTGCTCATGGCAAAGCCCTCCAAAGATCAAGCTCAGTAATCCAGACCCTTTGACCTCCAAAGAAATCCTACCATCACCTCTGCTGGAAGGTAGAGGTGGCTGGTATCACCTGTGGGCATAAAACTTCTACTTCATTGTGAATAAAAGAATCTAAATAAGAGGAAGTTTAGGGGTGTGGTGGTTAAATGGTCCTTATGTTTTCACAAGCCCTGATAAACTCTATATTTAATCCTTAATTCCCGTGAAAATATTTCTCTTAGATATATTACTTCCTCTTCTAACATGAAATAATATCCTCAAAAATCCCCAATTAAAATGAACAGGGCAGAAAATGTACCTTGGTTTTCCTAAGACCTCATGATTTCCTTGAATACTGCTGCTTATTTTAGTTTGAGAATTGTCACTTTATGTTGGAAAGAATTCCCTGCATCCAAAACTTTTCTTTGAGATCCAGAGAAAAAGTGAATTCCTGACAGGAGATATATGAATGCACATAGGATTATAAATGTATGCAGGATATAAACGCTGCCTTGTTCAAAGCAGTTCCCAAAGATATACATATAAAAGCAGAATAATGTGGAAAATGATAAAAAGAAAATAAGGCCAGTAAAGTAAAATAAAATCAGCAGTGAAGGGAGTCTGTGAAGAGTATGTTTCCAAGTCTTATGTACTGGCTTAACAGCAATGAAAAAATAAAAATAATCAAATTCAGGACACCATAAAACATAAAGAGGTACCAGGAAAGCAGAGAGGACTATAGCCTAGAGAAAAAGCACATCTATGAACAAAGAACGAATCACAAAACTTCTAAAAACTTTGCACGGCTAACATAACCAGTACCATTTAATAAAAACGCCTTAATATTAAATCCATACAGAAGACTGTGAAAGCCCATATTAGTCAGTCATCAGTCTGCCTAATAAAGTCCCACTCAGAGTATTATTTCTCCTTTTTTAGACAAAACACTTGAACCTGGTTGAACCAATGAATCTTCTTTTTTTTTTTATTGGTACTTGATGAAAGATGGATCCACAACTGGAACGAGTATTACCCAACGTGCGATGTTGAAAAGACCTTACTTGGTGGGACTCTCTGTTCCTTGACTCATTGAGATGGGCGGTGTGCAGTGGTTCTATCTCGGCAGCAGAATAACCATCTTGGTTTAGCAATATACAGAGGAACTTTAGAAAGTTTACAGAAACATTGAACTAAAAGATGAGTTTATTTTGGTGCAAAAACACTTGAGATCTCTGCACAGTTTTCTTTATAGAATTGCATTTTCCACCAACTTTTGGAGACCCTCTTTCTAGTGTCATACAGAACTGGCACCTATACAGGGAGGCTGAACTCAACGTGGTGCCAACTTTGCATGCCCCACTACCCTTGTCCCTAATTACACTTTGCCTGTAGCTACTCATTTATAATAAAGTGTCCTGAAACACTGAAGCATAACAAATTTCAGGAGCAATGCTGGCACGAGTGCAGATTGGATCTCCGTGGTATATGAAATACCCCAGGGGTAGCAGGTGAGGCTGTTAGGAAGATGAAAACTCCAGCAGTGTCTCTGTCAGTCCTTCTGTCAGGAAAAGACAGGGGCTGCTCAAGGCAAAACACATGAATCATTTTAAGGGATACCCACATACGTTCTCAGAAAATGGCACTAAACCCACCTAATAGCTTAGGATGAAAACCTAGGAGTCATGGATTTTTTTTTTCATTTTTTCTTCCTCCTATATTACACTGAGACCACCAGCATGCCTTATCTTCTGCACCTCTGAAATCATCCTGAACCCACCCTACTTCTTGCCCTTGCAGATCCTGCCATTTCTTACCAGGTAACTACAACAACCTCCTTACTGGTTACTAAGTTACTCTGATTATTTTTTTCCTTGCTTTTTAACAATGTGAACATCTTCCTCATGGACTTGACTTTTTTTTTTTTTAAGTTTCTTTCTTTCCATGAAAGACAGAGACAGAGATAGACAGGCACCCTAGACAGGGTTCTCAAATCTCAATCTACCCCAACTCCCAGCCAGCCTGGATCACGAGCATGTGCATGCCCTGGTGTGCTCAGAGAGGTCCCAGGATGTGAACCCAGCACCTTCGTCATGTGGGCCCTTTGAGTTAACACCGAGCTCCTGCCTGGTCCTGGTAATCTTTCTGAAATATAACATGAATGAAGCTACTCCTCTGCCTGAGAGCCTTTGGTGACAGCATATTCATGCTGGGAAGATTCATTCTGTATGCTGCAAAGATGTACAGTGATTAAATGTAAAAAAAAAGAAGAAAGAAAAGAAAAAAAGAGCCTTTGGTGATCTCTTAATGCCCTTCAAATAATATCCATAGTTCTCCCCATGGTTGCAGTATGCTACATAATCTTGCCCTTTCTCTCTTTATTTACCTCATTTAATACCCCATTGTTACCATATTCTAGGCACGCAGGCTTTTAATTTGTCCCCAAGTTTATTCCCACCACAGGGGCTTTGCAGTTCTTATTGCTTCTGCCCAGATTTCCTATATAGGGCTTCACTAAAATATTGCCTCCTTACCCTGGACTATAGAAGAATGCATACAAAGTAGTCTCCCCATAGCTATCCTTGCCAGAGTAATTTCATATCTTATTTCCCTCTTTTATTATCTTCGTAACACTTCCCACTAACTAAAATTATTTATTTATATTTATTTTGTCTTCCTTCATCTAGAATCTGGACTCCAGGAGATCAAGCTTCTGGTCCCCAGAACCTGGATCAGCAGTAGTTATGTAGTAGACACCCAGAAACATTTGTCAAATGTATGTACATACATGTATCTGAATGAATCAATCAATCAGTCAATCAATGGGACTATGTTTCTTATTCTCTGATTAAAAAAACAAAACAAAACAAAAACAAACAAGTAAAACTCTGCCACCTTTGACTCAGTAGGTCTAACAAATTCCATTGACTGTATTTTTTGGGTAGATGTGTGGTAATTTGGGTGGCAGGGTGAAATTTCTAGGATGAGTCCTCTAGGGGAAAAATTTTCAGTAAGAGATGAAATTATTTGGATAATTTGAAAAAAAAAAAAAAGAATAAAATTTCAGGAATCAGCAGTTAGCATAATGGCTATGTCGCTGGACTCCCACATAGTCGACTGCGGTTCGTGTCCCGGACCCGGTGGCTTAAAACTCATGCCGGGCGCGTGTACGTGCGTGCCCAAGATCCCGAGAGGAGAATGGGGGAGAAGGGATTACGGCGTGACCATCCCCCCTGGGGGGTGATTTCTCGCTTTCTGTCTCTATATCTCTCTCTGGCAAGCGCACGCGCCCTACAGCGAAAAACCTCTCCAAAAAAAAAAAAAAAAAAAAAAAAAATTTCAGTCAGCCTTTCACAAGAGGATAGAATCTTTCATGCACCAATCAAATATGCTAATGTACTTCCAGGATCAAGGCCTGGGATGGGAAAATATTTATATAAATGAGCCTTCTCCTCTCTGTCACCCTACTGTCCCCTAACTAGACAAAAGAGGAGACCTGGGTGATTCTCCAGGAGAAGGATTCTGAGATGGAGTTAGGCTGTGGTCTGAATGATTATGTTCTCTCCAAACTCACATATGTTAAAACCTAATCCCCAATATGGCGGTGTGAGGAGATGGGGCCTTTGGGAGGTAACCAGGTCATTAGGGTGGAGCCCTCATGACTGGGCTTAGTGCCTTTATAAAAGGAGAGCCCAGATGGCCTTTCTGCCATGTGAAGACACAGCTAGAAAATACCGTCTAGGAACCAGCCAGCAGGTGCTCACCAGACAACGAACCTGCCAGCATCTTCGTCTGGGACTCCTAAGCCCCCATAGCTGAGAAATAAATTTCTGTTGTTTATAAGCTACAGAGTCGAAGGCACTTGGTTACAACAGCCTGAACACACTAGGACAAGCATGTAGGAGGCTTATTAAGGAGTACTACTGGGATCCACGCCTGTGGAAGAGAAGAGAAGGAAGAACTGAAAAGATTTGGGATAAAAAGTGAGCTGTGATTCAGTCTCACTGAAGACCTCAGCCAACCCTAGCGGAGTTCTGGAGCTGAAATGACCATTCAGACTTGGCCCGAATGAGAGAAAGAGAGCAGCCTTTATATCCCACTTGAATCTGTCACTGGATGTGAGCTGCTCTGGAAAAGGACATGGTTGTAGGTTAAATATTTGAGCAGGAAAGCCTTGTAAGGATGCTGGGGATCTCGGCTAGCATCCCTTCCCACAGCGGAGTGAGCCAGCCATTCCTGCAGAGGAATCTGTGTGATGAAAAACAGTGTCCACTGAACTTAATCCTCCCTCACTCAACATGGAGGGAAGGAGGAACTTCTGCTCTCTGCCTTGAACCAACATCGCCACACTCATGGTGATTCAGTTCGTGTCCTTGAACATGACATTTGGCAGCTGCTTTTTGTTTTTCACTTTTTTAAAAAGAAAGACTATAGGTCGTTTTTTTTGTTTGTTTGTTTGTTTTTTTGCACTGTTTTTAGAAGTATTTTCCTCAGCTTTACTGAGATGTAATTGATAAATAAAAATTACATATATTTTAAGATTTCCAACGAGATGTTTGGATGTAAGTATACATTGTGACGTGATTACAACAATTGAGCTAATTAATTCATCCATCACCTCCCATAGTCACCATTTGTGCGGGTTGGGGGCAGAGGAAGAGAGGGAGAAGGACAGAGAACACTTGAGATCTACTCTCTCAGCAAATTTCAAGTACACAATACATTATTATTAACTACAATCACCATGCTGTACATTTGGTCTCAGGAACTTACAAGTCTTAGAACTAAAAGGAGCCGGAGGCGGGGAAATGGGGAGATTTCAGTGGAAGGGTGTAAACTTTCAGCAGCTGCTTTTCAAAGAGATGCTTTGTTCATGTTCTTTTGTTTTTGCTTTTGTTTTTGTTTGTTTTAGTTTGTTTGTTTCCCACTTAGGAAATGGAAAGTCCTTTCCCCTTGCTCTGGGTCAGATTGTGGCTAAAGTTCTTTTCGATCTAAATTCCTGCCCTTAAAATGGAGCCTCCTCTTTAAAGTGACAGGTTACTTCAGATTTGAGGGCACAGATGCTAGGGCAAAGAAAGGTGTATCTAAAAGCAGTATTTCCTCTAAACCCAATAGTGACCGTACTGCTTGTAGGAGCTGATCTGAGCAAAATCTATGATGAGGACACTTCTAATGTTCAGAAGAAGATGATTATGCCAAACAGTCTTACTTATGTTCTTTGTTCGGTGTGTATGTGTGTATATGTATGTTTTAATTCGCTCTAATGTCTCTGCCAATTTCTATTTCTTTGAACCTCAAACTTTAATGTGTCTTAGAATGAACTGACATGCTTATGGGAAACAGATTGTTGTAGATCCCATGCACGCAGAGTCTGAATTCCATGTGGGCCTCAGGAGTCTGCATTTTAGAAAACATTCTGGATGATTTCTGCTGCAGGAGTCCTGGAGACCACACTTTGAGAATCACTACTTTATTTCATGACTAGTGAACACTATCTTACCAATAAAATACCACTCCTGGTGGTGAAAAAAAAAATTTTTTTAGAGTTTTTTTCTTTTGCTATAGGGTGCATTTGCTTGCCAGAGAGACAAAGAGACAGAAAGTGAACAATCACCCTCCAGGGGGGTGACCTCACTGCAGTCCCTTCTCCTCCATTCTCCTCTAGGGATTTTGGGCATGCATGCACACACTCCCAGTGTGAGTTTAAGCCACCAAGTCTGAGCCTCGAACCCTTGAACCCATATGTGGGAGTCCAGCCATGTAACCATTATGCCGTCTGCTGGCCCCAAATTCCTACTAGCAATACAAATAATGTCATTTGAGCAAGAGCTTACAAACAGGGCTTTTGCTTAGCACTGCTCCTCGGAGTTCCATCCACACGAAACACAGGGGAATGATGCCTCCAGGGTTCCACTCACATCGCATGCTGGTCTCTGTAAGTGGTGCTGGTACACTGGTATGGGAGGAGGCTCCATTCAAGGAAATACAAACATCTCAGTATAAATGAAATACCACAGCCATGTTCTCCTACTGTAAACTCCAGTGTCTTATGCATGGCAATGATGGTTCTCTCATCAGTAAAGTTGTTAAAAGCCTTTTCCCAGTTTTAATCATATGTGCGTTCCTACATACTTCAGAGACAGAAAATTTCTCGCCACCACATCCACACCATGTTACCTAGAACACAAATGTTCCCTACTTACTCTCCAAAGCCACCTTGAGCCTGTGCTACCATCTGTCTCAGGTGACTTGAGTTTTCCCATTACCAGAGGCAGGGAACATTCCTTGCTGTCTCAGTGTCTTTCTCTTAAGCCACTCACTCAAATTTTTCTTGGTTAGTGAATGTTTCCTCAAACCAGTAACCTCACTTCTTTGATGGGTCAGTAGATTTTCTTGTGAGTATTTCAAAATCACCAATCAAAACACAACATGTCATAAGTAGGTTATACAGGTCTGCCACAATTACAGTGTGCTTAACCTAAAGAAGCCATTTCCTGCCCAGGGTTAGGTCAGGAGAAGGGCCATATTCGCATCTGCTAACACTCGCACATTCATATTTATTGTAGCATTATTCACAATTGCTAAGACACGGAACCAACTCAAATGTCCACGAACAGATGAGTGGATTGAAAAAGTGTGGCAAATATACACTATGAACACTACTCGGCCATAAAAAAATAAGACCCTGGCATTTGATAGAAAGTGGATGAATATGAAAGATTAACTGCTAAGAAAAGCAAGCCAGACTATGAAATAGAGGCATTGTATGTCTCCATTCAATATACACTGAATGCCTGCACTCTGTGGCAGAAACTGAAGATTAGAAGGAATAAAGGCAAGGAGAGCAATTGCAGACACTAGAGACAGTGTGGGAGGAGGGTGGGAAGTGGGGGAAGGTGAAAAGGAGGGAATCAAGGGGGAAAAGAAGCAAAACATGTTAAGGGATACAAAAATGGGAAATTATCTGTTGATGATAATATGTACGGTAATATCTTTGACTGAACCAATATATACTATATTCATAATGCAAAAATTCATTTGGTATGCTGTAATGATACACAGTGATCGAATGTAAAAGAAAGAAAAGAAGCTCTATTTTAAAGAGCAGCTGTGCCACTTAAATTTCTCTTTAGATCAAACAAAAAGACTTAATATTTGTTTAAACTGGTTTTTAGTAAATTTAATTGTGTCCTTAGAATATAACAAATACTAGAGCTGGCAGGTGGCATGGTGGTTGGGGTGCTGGACTCTCACATGGTGACTGTGGTTTCAGTCCTAGACCTGGTAGCTTGCTTTCTCACATTCCCTTTCTCTCTCTCTCTCTGTTTTTCTCTGATCAAATTAAACTATAACAAATAAAATTAAATAAATAAAAAATATACCATATACTGTACCAAATGTGCTACTTTTATCAATTTTTTAAAAGAGGTTTTTGCCTTGGAGCACATGTGCTTGCAGGAGAGATCAGTGAGAGGGAAAGTGAGAAATCATGCCCCAGGGTGATAGCCACACAGCATTCCTTCTCTTCCATTCTCCTCCCAGGTGCACACACATGTACCCAGTGTGAGTTTCAAGCCACCGGGTCTGGGACTCAAACCACGGTTAGCCATGTGGGAGTCCAGTGATGTAACCACTACACCATCTGCTGGTTCTCACACATGCTACTTGTATTAACTCATTTAATCCTCATTAAAAATTCAAGTAGCATTAGTCTTCCCATTTCATAGATGAAGAAACTGAAGAATACTTTCTGAAAATCACATAGTCAGTAATTTGCAGGGCCAGAGTTTGTGCCCAGATCTGTGTGAATCCAGAATCACAATTAACCACAAAATTATACTTCCTGGAGCAAGGCTGCAGTGTATGGTGTGGTGATTTACAGGTACCACGAGGTCTATTTGCCCCTAAAAGATCTTTCCCCAGTCTTGCTATCATAAAAATTCCAGTTACTAGATAAATTACTTGTGATGAGACCACATTTCCAGAAAATTATCATTCAAGCAAGACGACAGCCTGAGAACAACATGGCTTTTCCCTTTTTACATACAAGCTTCACTAGAAAACATTAGTGGAATATTTTAGAAAATTAATCAACTCTAAGCCTGAAATACAGAGAACCAGAGGCCTCAGGAAAGGAGACTTAGGGCTGGTAAATTTTGATGAAAATGAAATGAAATTTCTGTAGATTAAATCACTGATTAAGTCTCTCTGAGTATCTTGGGGCAGCTCTGATTACCAAGCATGCTTTAAGGCATAGAATTAGGAGGAGAGATGATGTGTGAAACCAAGTTAGGAGACAGGCTTCCCAGGACAGATTTAACTTACTTGATCATTTGGATTCATTCTTCACAATCTTTCTCATCTGACATTTAGAAATGGACTTGCTGTGGACAACTTCGAGCTTCTCAATGAACTGTGGATAAGCCTCTTTCTCCAGTACCGGCAATTGAATACTTACTATATATTAATACAATATGCCCTCCCACCTGGCATGCTACTCCCCATCACACTTTATCCCCCATCCTGTTTCCTAGTATGAACTCACATCCTAGTATGTTATAATATAGTGCTATGCTATGTTGTATTGTTATGGTATATTGCTTGCTTATTTATCATATATCTCTCTGTCTAGATGGCAAATTCCATGAAGGTAACCTTGTCCATCTTGTTCACCACTGTGCAACTAGGACATAAAATGGTTCTTGGAAATAGTAGGCACTCAATAGATAATTGTTAAATGAATGAATCGATGATGGTATTAGAATGCTATAAGCTGTATTGAGGGAGTTAATATACAGCATTATTTGTGTTGATTATCTCACAGACCTGTTTTTTCCCTAGCACTTCACATCCATTATGTCCTTTAATACTCACTAGATATCTGTGTTATGGAAACTACTATTATCCTTCTTTTACAGATAAAGAAAGTGAGGCACGAGGAGGTTAGGTAACTTGCTCCCTGTCATATGCCTTGGAAGTGGTAGACCCACTCTGAAATCCACATGGTCTGACTCAGGGTTCTCTTAAACACAGCACTAAAATGAGACACAATACTGTTCATTTGGGGGAAAACCATCTTACCTACATGAAAAACAAAGAAGTTCATAGTGAATAATGAATGAAGGAATAATCAATACATTTTCTTTTTTTTTGGGGGGGGAGAGGTTTTTGCTATAGGGTGCGTGTGCTCGCCAGACATACAGAGAGAGACAGAGAGATAGAAAGCGAGAAATCACCCCCAGGGGGGATGGCCACGCCGCAATTCCTTCTCCTCCATTCTCCTTTCGAGATCTTGGGCACGCACGCACACGTACCCAGCGTGATTTTTAAGCCACCGGGTCCGGGACGCGAACCGCGGTAGACTACGTGGGAGTCCAGCGACATAGCCATTACGCTAACTGCTGGTCCCAATCAGTACATTTTCTAAGGGCTGAGAAGAGAGACGGTTCCCAGAGGACTGAAGTTGTCAAAGAACAGATCACAAAGCATCTGAGATTTGGCCTGCTCTTGAATAATAGTTTAGTTAGAGACAGAGGTCTCTTATCACTGAAATCTCAGTGATTATAGGAAGAAAAGCTTGTTCCAGTGAAGATGTAAAGGTCTGATGATTGCATATTTTCAAAGGTTCTGTTTGCCTTGGCTTCAAGACATTTACTGATGCTTATCAGGAAGAAGGAAAAGAGGAAACACGGGTACAGATCTGATGATGTCAGTCTCTTGAGGTATTCAGGAGGAGGCAACATGGCTTCTGGAATAATGGGCCTCCTGTAGAAAGCAAGATATTCAAGAAATACTCATTCTCTCTCCTCAACTCTGTCTTCTGTGATGAGGTCTGAGCTATTAGTACCAAAGTGTTCAGAAAATCAGAGATTTGTTAATAAGTATTCATCTACACTGGTTGGGAATTTCCCCGTGAAGTCAGAATTTCAGTACATGATTCACTACTTACTGTGCAGTGGTTATTGGGATATCAAAAGGGAGCATTGCTGTCGATGAAAACTGGGGTTGCTCATTCTCTTTTTGAGCTAGGGTCTGAAAAGGTAGCCCAAGCACTGTGGGGTTTCACTGAGTCAGGAAATGTGTTAGAAAACAACATACAAACACTTTTGACTTTCCCATCTGAGGCTGGACCACAAGACTCCAGAGACGGTACTTTTAGTCCCTTCTATTCATCAGGGCGGCAGGCTTCATGAGTCAATGAGCTAAGAATTAGAATCCTTTCTCTTGAAAATTGGTTTTTGAAATGCCTGGTGGGTATGACTAAGAGGTTTTGTGCACTGGGGTTTCAGTTGATGTTTGTATTTTTTCTTATAATGACTCAAAGGAAAAAATCAAAATCTAAAATTAGCCCTTGTTTTTTCAACTTAGAACTTTGTAAACACCAGCAATGGTGTGTGTGTGTGTGTGTGTGTGTGTGTGTGTGTGTGTGTGTTACAATAAGCAATATTACAATTTCTTGACATTTTCATTGCTGTTTCTTGACATATTTAGTGAGGTTTTAAAGGTTTCTTCAGAGAGGGAAAAAAATGGCTGCCTTCCAAATCACCATATGTTTCTGATTGCAAATTCAAAAGCAGAAGACAGGCCTTAACTCAAGCTGTAGAGGCTTTTGTGGGGGTTGCAGAGTCAGGGTAGGTCTTCTTTTTAAATTTGCTTATTAGAACTTCATGTTACCAATGACAAATGATAGGGAGGACAATAAAGCATTTATCACAAACTCTGAGTACCATCTATGTGTTAGACACTTGGGGAGTGGTGGATACAAAGTTTCAATTAGATATAATGTAACTGACTATACACAGAAAGCAAATGTCTACTACAGAGTGGTAAATGGATACTTTCAATCAGAAATTCTCCATGACGGGACCAGCAGTTGGCGTAATGGCTATGTCACTGGACTCCCATGTAGTCGACCACGGTTCAAGTCCTGGACCTGGTGGCTTAAACTTACACCTGGCGCGTGTGTGTGGGTGCCCAAGATCCCGAGAGGAGAATGAAGGAGAAGAGATTGTGGCGTGGCCATCTCCCCTGGGGGGTGATTTCACGCTTTCTGTCTCTCTTTCTCTCTCTTTCTGTCAAGCGCACATGCTCTATACCAAAAACCTCTCCAAAAAAAAAAAAAAAAAAAAAAGAAGAAGAAAAGAAATTCTCCATGAGATCAAAGGGTAAGAACCGTAACTGGTAAGAGAAGGATTCATAGACAAGGTAACATTTGAACTGGGTCTTGCAGATGGATAGCAGGACCTTCCTTGTGAAAGGACCGATAGAGCCAGGGTCACAAAGATGGAGCCAAACATGCTTATTCAGGAAAAGTGAGTAAGTCTGCAGGGCTGAAACTATGTCTACGTGAGGATGAGAAGGAGACAATGAAGCGACTATTGATAAAGTACGGAGAGATCATATATTATGGTGAACTGCAATGCTGTCATTTAAGTTTTATTTAGTTCAAACAATTTCTTGAGTTGGGTATTGATCATGAGCCTGACTTCATAGATGAGGAAACTGATGCTCACAGAGGCTAAGGATTTGTCCAAAGTCAGATAGTGACCGTTAAGATAGGCCAGACTTGAACTGAAGCTGGTTTCATTAGAAAATCCTCTTAACCTATCTAGCGTCCACGGGTAAGCAGACTTGATTGATAACGACTGCTGTCAGTCAGTAGGTGAGACAGTCACCCACGGAGGCAATGTTATTAATCAGGGCAAGGGAATTAGACTGGGCAAATAAAGAGCAGCTAACTAGCTCACCTGAGGTGACCACAGGGCATGGTAGAAGTAGCAAGAACCCCTAGAGCCATCATGCTCTGGGACGATCTTATCGTTTAAGGCTACAGGTAGCCTCAGAGTGACTTGAGACTCAAGTTGGGTTATTAATCTCCTGCGCTGAGAATTTTGCTGTGTATTAGAAGATGCAAGGTGGACAGTTGGAATAGTTAAGGGAGCCATGCCGTCCAACCTTTCCTATTTTAGTAACGGTTCTCCTTGGGGCACTTACCGATTTCTAACACTCAGGTTTTTAAGTCCAATCAAGCTAACAAATGCGCCGAGGCACCCACATTACTGAAGTGACAGGGAACTAAGTTTCTAGAATCTACTTCGTTGGATTGTTTCATTTTACTGAAAAATAAGGGGCTGAAGTGGCTTCAAGCATAGCTAGATCCAAGTACTCAAAACGTATGTGTAATTTGCCTTTCTCCCTCTCTCAGCTCTGCCATCCTCAATACTGGCTTATTCTCAGGCCAGTTCTTCAAGTGGTAGCAAACATAATTAAGAGCAGCTCAAGGCTTACATCTTCCAGAATGAGGTAGCATGATATATGGAATATTCCTTTCTCCAGAAATGCAGTGTGTTACCAGCACAAGATCTTAATGATTTGGTTTGAGTCACACACTTATTCCTAAACCAAGAATAATGATCAGAAAATGTCATGCTCGGATTGGCTAGTACTGAGTCACAAGCCCACCCCTCAGAGGTAGAAGATAGGCCCAGCTGTACTCAAACCTCATGGTAGGAGAGTGAGAAATGGGTGATTCTCTAAGGGGAACTAGGGTGTTGTTAAGTCAAAGAAAGAACGATGGTTGCTGGGCAGCTTTCAAGTGGAAGAAACCATTGTTGTGGGGAGTGGAGAAAGTGCAAAAGGCATAAGACATAGGAAGTCATCTACCAGAGTGGTGAGGCAGGAGTGGTTTCTGGGTTTCTTGCTGTCTCTGGTTGGCCTGTGCATCTCTCGTCCCATCTCTCACAATAGAACATCTCTGCTGCACCCTTTGTCAAACAGGCTGGGCTTCTCACCTCTAGGGCTTTGCACTGGCTGCTCCTTTTTCTGGAATGAAGACCCACCTCCATAGTCACCTGGTAAATTTGCACTTTCATACCTTCAGACATTCTTTTCTGTCTGCCCCCACAGCACAGCATAACAATTTATTTATTTGTTTTAAAATATGACCATTATGTTTTGTGGGTTTGCTATCTGTCACACTATTAGGGCTTATCAAGGTGACTAGTAGTCACAGTGTGACAAATTGTTTTCTGATTGCTGTCTGGGAGGGGGACAAGAGAAGCTCAGCTCCTTTCTTGCAGCTAGTATTTCCGAGATGCCACAACAGGACATGCGTACATGTGTGAATTAGTATCTGCACACAGCAAGCTCGTACGAAAGGTCTATGACCTCATTCCCCACTCAGTTTTCTCAGAGAGACAACTCCAACTTCCTCACAGAGTGTAAATGTCTTTTAGAGAGAGAACAAAATAGAAAATATTTCCACTTTTCTAAAAGGCTAATTTCTTCCCTTACTGCTGTGGTTCAGGGCTAAATAACCCTTTGAAATCTCTTCTAGCTCTGTGTGAGGTGGCATGGATCTTGTCACAAAAACATTTTAATTAGATATGATTTTGGAGACCATTAAGACAGGCTTTAAACTAAGGCAGAATTTTCCAGGTTCCAGACATGTCAGCATGAGACTTGATAACAGAGTCATTATCTACCTTTAGGTAACCCAGCTTATTCTACTAAAGAGACCCCAGGGAAGCCTTCTTGGGATTAATATTTTTGCCATTATTTTTCACAATGTGGCATATTTAGGACAAGAATAATCAGACAGTTTATAATGGTGCTCCCCAAGGGGCCACTGACAAACTCACCAGCCCTAGCTCCTCACCAAGGCAGAACTCTCGCCTTTGGTAAGTTGCAAGAACTGTGCTGGTGAGTTTGCCAAGCTTCCAGAATGCAGTAAGGCCTGCCCAACCAGCCTGTCAGAGTGCAGTGATTTATAAGTCAGAGTCTGAGGGAACCAAAAGTGAAAAAAGACGAGAAAGCCTCTGAAGAGGACAGCTAAGAATAGTTTTCTTTCCTCACCATTCCATGCTGCCCTGGGGCAGGCTTAGCAAATAGACTGCAGCAACGTCCTTGAGGAAGGCCATTCCCTAGACATGGCAGCCATTAATAATCAATCAGGGAATTCCTGCACTCAGGGCCTTAGCTGGGTCTCTTCATTCTTATTACAGCAAAATACTTAAGGCGGCATGTGGAATAAACCTGTTCTCTCATAATACTGTTCTGTGCTTTTCATTGAGTTCTAATATCATTGTTTCTTACTCTAGCCGAATCGCGTTGGTTTGCTATTATTTCTCATCTCCAAATTCAATACGGGACTCTTCATCATTCCATAGTTTAGCATTTATTTGCCCTTTATTTATCCTAAGACTTTGCAGTACCATTGTAAGGATCTTAATGTACTCTTTTCTACCCACAGCTTTCTCCCATAGTACCAGCCGAGGAAATACATACAGATAATTTACTGATAGGTTGAATGAGCTCGACAAATAGCTTAGCTGCTGAGCATGGGAGAAGCAGCTCACATTTACTTAGCAATAGCTATGTGCCAAGTAGCATGCCAAGCACTTTACATACGCTATTTACTTTCATCCTCTGCAGAACTTCGAGGTGAGTGTTATCATCCCCGTATTTACAGAACAACCCCCCCCCCCCAAGTTTTGGGAATTTACAAAACTGATAAGCACAAAATATACCCCAGGAGAAATAATAGGTTTAAGGCATAGCAATACTTAGAGAAGAAATTGGGATGTACATGACAATATCACGTTTCTGTAAATGGAATTCAGTATATGGCAAGTTCTATATTCTGATAATGGAAAGGAGGATAGTTTAAACCAAAATTGCTATAGAAAGTCCAGGAGTGTAACAACTGTAATAACAGAGAAATTAAAGGCTCAGTTCTTGTAAGAGATGAATTTCTGTTTTTTGGTTTTTAGAGAGATTTTTGGTATAGGGTATGTGTGCTTACCAGAGACACAGAGAGAGAGAGAGTCAGAAAATGAGGATTCCCCCCCACTCCCCAGAGGAGATGGCCATGCCACAATCCCTTCTCCTCCATTCTCTTCTTGTGATTCTGGACATATATGCACATACACCTGGTATGAGTTTCGAACCCTCAGGTCTGGGACTCGAACTATGGTTGCCCATATGGGAGTCTAGTACCTTAACCACTATGCCACTTGCTGGCCCCAAGAGATAAATTTCTAAATTTTCATTCATTGTTTTTACTGTCCAAAAGCTTTTCAGTGTTGATGGTTAAAACTGTATATTTTCATATGCTTGTTTTCTTGTTTTGTTTTGTTTTGTTTTTGAACACTGATGAATCAAGCACACTTCTGAGTGATTTACTGCATGGAATGAACATAGACAATTATATTACATAAGAGAGATGAAGCATAGATTTATGCAGAGTATATTATGGAACCTCTGAGAAAGAAAACCTAGCCCATTCTGGGGAGTTTGAACCTTCTTGGAGGAGCTTACACTGGTTCTCTTACTCGCTACCATGCCTGGTGCCCAATAAGAGCTTGGCCAGTATTTGTGGAATACATGAATGACATAGGTCTCAGTATGAAAGTTGGTGAGGAATTAGCCAGACAAAAAGGGAAAGTTTGGGAAGGCAGGCTTAGGAAATGGAGAATATTAAATGCCATTCTGGGAAAGGGGGTCACTGCAAAGGTACACAGGAAAGCAATCAGAGAGCTTGGTAGAGATTATAATCAGTTTTACATTGCTGGAGCATAAAATATGCAGATGAGAGGGAAGCAAGACAGAGCAGGAGAAAGAAGTCTGGGCCACATCCAGGGTGATATTGGAAATGGTTGGCAACTGGCACTGTGCAGGCACCAAGCCGTCAGAGTAGATGCCGGTCCAGTAGGCACCCTATGCTGACATGTCTTACTCTTTCAGATGCTTTATTCTTGGAGAAAATCTGGGAAGCTTGGAGGTGGAGCTGGGTTAGATGGAATGGATCCTCCGCGGAAGAGAAGGACTTGGACAGGGGCCTAGACTGTTCATCAGGAGTAGCCAAAAAAAGAAGACAGAGTATATGCACTGATTGGGAGATGTGGTCTGGAGCTTGGGGAAATTCTTTTCTAATTGCTCCCTTTCTTCAGTGAAATATGAAGCCGGGTCACCAGCTGAGAAAGAGGAAAGAGGAGAAGGGGCTGGAATTTGTTGAGGGACAAGAAGGCATGATATACCCATGTAAGAGAAAGGGATAGTGACTGAGTGTCATGTATTACATGCATATATTGAAAAGCCAAATCATGTGCCATAGAAATATATGATGATGGAACCTAAATTTTAATTTTTTTTTAAGAGAAAGAGAGAGAGAGAGAAAGGGAGAGTGAATCACAGAGACTTGCAGTAAGATGGCTGACACCACTATGATCCCAACTGAGGTTCAGATTCCTGAGACTAAAGTGAAACCTGTCACCATGGTTCTGTGTTTTTCTCTAGCAGTCTTGAGCTGCAGGATTGCTGAATTTAGAAAAAGCTGCATTCTTTCCAAATGGATATGAAGTAGCATCTAAGGCTTGATGCCATAGAATTATCCACATATCAATAGCATTTCAGTTATTCCATATTATGGAAGAGCACTAAATAGAGGTTTCTCATTCTGTTTCTTGAATCGATTTCATATACCAATACCTGCCATCTGGCTCCTCCCCTTTCTTGAGAATGTTGTCTACACTGACTGGATTTATTTTTTCATTTCCTATTGCATTCATTTCATTTCATTTCATCCTCTCTGGATGTTCCACCCAGTCTAGCTTGTGAATTCCTTCAACTTGCTCATCTCTTCATTTCTTCTTACCCTTCACATTAATCTGGGGCCATCTTGTTCACTCTCAAAGGTTTCATTACGATATTCTTGATGAGGGCTTCCAAATTTGTGCCTCTAGTTCATCTTTCTCTTCTTCTTCTTCTTCTTTTTTTTTTTTTTTTTTTTAAGAGGTTTTTGCTATAGGGCACATGCTCTTGCCGGAAAGACAGAGAGAGACAGAGAGACAGAAAGTGAGAAATCACGCCCCGGGGAGGGAAGGACACACCGCAATCCCTCCTCCTCCATTCTCCTCTCAGGATCTTGGGCATGCATGCACACGCACCTGGCATGAGTTTAAGTCACTGGGTCCAGGACTCAAATGGTGGTCGACTACGTGGGAGTCCAGCGACAGCCATTACGCTAACTACTGGTCCACATCTTTCTCTCGTAAGCTCTAACTGGTATTCTCTACTCACTAGATCTAACCATTCAGTTGTTCTTCTCATATCACAAATTCAAATGTTTTAAATTATGATCTTTTACCCCAATACCTCCCTGAGTATTCTCTATTTCAGTGGTTCCACTATTCACTAGGTCGTCCTAGTCAGAAGCCTGAAAATTCACTCAGAAAGAGTGAATCATAGAGACTTGCAGAATTCTCCTCTTTCTCCTCATCACACATAACCTATTATCTAATCATCCATTTGACTTTCTTAATATTTTTCTGAATCTCCCAATTACAGGCAGTGAATACATAACCAGATGAAAATTACTTAATGAATAAAAATATACATTTTTCATACTGATTTTTGATCTAGAGTTCGTATCACCTCTACATTCTTGGAAATCTTACCAAAGACATTTGGAAAAAATTGCATTTGTCTCTATGGACAGCCCAATAGTTTTTGGCTTTTGCACAAGGAGACTGGAGGCAGAGCCATGAATATTTAATCTGTTTCTCATTGAATCATCCAAAAAAAGCAGGAATGGAAACTCCACCCACTGTCCAGCCCTTGTTGCACAACTCAACATTCTCACATTTTATAGCCGGGGTCACAAGGGAAAACTGAAAGAAAAACTATGGGTTCTTTGTCTGACTGTGTCAGTCTTCCATGGGTTCATGGGGTGAGAACTCACCTTTCCATTTGGAACTTCATGACTTCTAGAAGTCAAAGCAGGCGGAGTTCTTGGAAAATGCTGGGTAGCTGGGGCATATCAAAGGGAATTTGGAGTGGTTTATGTGGTTTCAAAATTCTTGGGGCAAAACTGCCTTCCTGTTGCTTTTGGAAACTTCAGTCCACAACTGGAAAGAAGGTAAACAACAGGAACTCCCTCCCTTTGGGTTTGCTTCCCATTTGCACTTAGCTAATTATTTTATGCTAACAAGAAAGCATGTTTCTCCACCAGTTTCTTTTTTTGTATTTTTGTTTTGTTTTGTTTTGTTTTGTTTTCTTGAGGCTTGCTCCAACCCTGAACAACTTTAATACTGAGACCTAAGTCACTCATGTATTCCACAAACACTCGCCAGGCTCATATTGGCACCAGGCGCAACGTTAGGTGTGGGCCACACGGTAGTAAGGCAAACTTAGTCTCAGCTCCTCCATGAAGATTTATGGACTCCTCAGAATGGGCTAGATTTTCTTTCTCTGAGGTCCTTTAATATATTCTGCATAGGGAACCAGCAGTTAGCGTAATGGCTATGTCGCTGGACTCCCACGTAGTCGACCGCGGTTCGCGTCTCGGACCCGGTGGCTTACAACTCACGCCGGGCGCGTGTTGCGTGCCCAAGATCCCGGGAGGAGAATGGAGGAGAAGGGATTGCGGCGTGACCATTTGATTTCTCGCTTTCTGTCTCTATGTCTTCTCTGTCTGTCTGGCGAGCGCACGCGCCCTATAGCGAAAAACCTCTCAAAAAAAAAAAATATATATATATATTCTGCATAAATGTATCCTTCATCTCTCTCATGTAATAATTTTGGAAGATGAGAGCCACTTTCAGTTTAGACATAAATGGAGCCGGTTGTCTTCCCCATGCGGACCAACCGGAGAACTTTCTCATTAGCTTCTCCATACTCTGCTCCAGTGTGCCATGCATACACGGAATCTGTGACTTTGTCATTAGCCATCATCCAGGGCAAACAGTATTGAAAATTTCACAGCAGTGGTTGGAGATCATGAAAGCAAAGGGAGGGTAGGAAGCATGTCCAGTGTCCTCACCTCTCAACTCCCAGCATGTACTAATAACACATGGACAAGTCTCTCCCCTCCTTTCAGCCTCAGCAGGCCTCTAGATTCTAACTTCTTCCATTCTCTTAGATCTGCTACTACTCTTACATTTGCTTTCTTTATCCCAAGAACTTTCTCACTTGCTGTCCTCTCTCCTCTTATTCTTTTTGTCCCTCTTTCTGTTCTACTCCTTTATTGCCACTATAGCAGGATACAAGGAAGAAGAAATGAACCAATGGCATCAGTCAATATTTTTTATTCAGAACCCTCAATTATTTTTTTATGTTTTTGTCACTAAACTTTTAATTCCTCCAGGAAAGAACTGAATTGATTATTTTCTGTCCCAACCACCTTGCCCAGTGGTATTTTCAATCATTTTTATTGGGGAGGTTGGGGGAGATGGATTGAAGTTCTCTAAATAGCCTTTTGCTATCTTCATGCCTAGAATGGATATAAAGGTGATGATAATTACAGAGCAGATAATGATGTTAGGAACTGGGTTAAATATGCTTTAGGATATGCAGAAAAACACAATTTATTTTCCTAAATTGTGTTTTTGGATATTTGATGCTTGTTTTTCTATTTTACTTTTTAAATTTATTTTATTATCATAATCTTGTTTATATTACATTGAATCACATATACCTTTACAATGTATTACATTTCTTTTTCCTTAAGGAATATCTTGCATATCAGTCAAGACAAAGACATTACTATCCACATCAAATAGCTTTTCATTGATGATAACATGTATAGCATTCTCAACTGGACTGGTCTGAGAAGTATTTCATGTTGGGTAAATTCTTTTTACAAGCAAAATGATATATAGTGATTGTTTAAAAAATAATGAGACTAATACTAATAATCTGGGGAAAAAAATGATGATACTTGTTTTTGACTCATAGGTATTCCGGTCTCCAAAAGGAGTTTCCCATTGCCTTGGGGTGGGGACATGTTTAAATGCAACAAGCCTCAGTCCTCACTGTTCTTCCTCAACCACTACCAAACCCCTGCCAAAGCTGTACCTTCTCTGAGTTGTGCTCTGAGGGTGGGCGCAGTTGGCCTGCCTGAACTCCTGGCTCAGGCAGTTGAGTAGGAGAAGAGGTGGGTGGTTCAGTAATTTATTTTTGCATGCCTGATTTAAACCATTCCCTTTTCACCAAATGGAGCTTTGAGCTATTAGGGAAGACGTGCAGCCCCTTTTGTCTCTGTACCATTCAAGCTGCAAAGAGGTCTTTCACTAGATTAAAAGATTAAGGCTCCTTCCAGAATTCCAAACCAGCTGGTTCTGTGAATTCTAAATGTGCCTGGGAAAAAAAAAAGCATCTGTTTTTTTCCTTTTTGCTTCTATCTGCATTTTACACTAAACACCTATTCATTTATGTCTGCTATGGCTGATAAGTGGACAATCTGTAGTTTGTAAACCCAAAGAAGAACCCTATTCTTTGAATTTATTATTTTCCTGGTTCCATAAAGACCATAAAATAAGGCTTTCTATCCCTGTTCTTGACAGGCTGCCAGCCTAACCTACTCAGTGTTGACTAAAGCTATCTTTCTCAGGGTAGAACATGGCATTCACACAAGAACTTGGCTTACATATTTTGAGAAACCTTAAGCCTTGAGAGGCTTTTCTGAACTGGTGTTTTAAAACTTTCTAATGCCCCAATTAAAGAGATTTGAGTTTTCTGTGAGTTTCACGGCTCAGTCTGGTGTGATCTGGATTGGGAGCGCTCCAGAAGAGGTCAGAAAGAGTGCAGATTCATACATAATGTATGTAAGATTTTAATAAGCATCCTTTCATACCACTGCTTCTTTTCATGATTTCCCATAAAACTTCACAAGCCACGGGCAGTATGACTATTATTTGTTAAAAGAGCAACAGAAGGAAATGCTCAAACTCTTACCATCTAAGTTGCTCCAAGAATTAAATGTCTTTATACAGCTGCCTCACAACCAGCACGTGTACTCTATGGCAGTAATTCCCCTCAAATTAGATAAACTCAAGCAATATCGAGTTATATCAAGCTCGAAAATTGCCAACACTCATTTCCCAGTTATGAAAGGAAGATAGATTAATGCCCAGTGGAAAGGAAAGTTAGAAAAACTATCTACTAACCCTAGAGAGAGACTAGGCAAGGAGGTACAATTTAAACAAATTCAACTAGAAGAAGAAAATTTGATAGTTGATTGTGTTTAATTTTTATTTCATGGGACAAGAGCATCATATCAGTTTTCAATGGGATCTTCAGGAATGTATATGATAATGTCGACAAAAATCTCTGTTTTGTGCCATGGCATGTACTATTCATTGTTCCCCCAAGACCTATTCATTGTTTGCCCAAAAATGCATCCTTTTTTTTTTTTTTTTTCTTCATTCAGGAGCCCTTGAGAATGTATCTGTTAGCACCATGTAGACTCACACAGGAACCTGAGGGAAACAACTACCTTGTACTGATGGTGTAGCTATTGTGGACCTTCTGGACTTAGGCTGGCATGGCACTACACGAGATTTTAAGTTGTCTCCCTTTAGGTAGTGAATAAACACATTTCACATGGATAGAGTCGTCCATTTACTGAATAACCTCCAGGGAAAGGGAACTCAAAATAGTCTACTGCATTCTGGGTCAGCGCCGAAAGTTAGGAAATATGTATTTTATAACAAGCTCACTACTAGTTATGAAGATTTCGGTTACAAAGCCCAGCTCTTTGAAATTCTCTTGATTTTTTAGAACGAATTAACTGAAAAGTCCCTTGGAGTTGTTCAGGCAGAGTTGAATCCAGCAGTTCACAGGCCTGAGGAAAACAGATGTATCTCACACACCTCTGTAACCAATCACTGTAGCCATGAGCTTGGAGAATTCTGGTCTACCGGTTTCATTGGGTTGTTGAAAACGTCATGGCGTGTTTTTTCTATGTAAAGACGTGTCCCGACTTTTCCAACAACCCAATAGGTCAGATGCCCATTTCTAGGGACTGAATGTGTTGGGAGAATGTAATCAGGTGCCCTTGAACCACAGGAGCTGAACAGAATCACTATGAAATAATGGAAGGATAACTTCTCCAAAAAGGGATAAAGGATGACATTGGGTAGCTGACGCTATCCCATACATCCCTTCACAGAGTTATGTCAGCTGCTCCACACAACAGGAAGGAAAGGATGTCGTCTTCCACCAAGAAGACCTGTAGTTACCCCCACTGCCTTCACCTAGCTGTAAACTGAGGCTCTCCAACTGACAAGCATTCTTTTAGAGCAGGACTAGACGTGGCTTCTCATGAAGCTTAACGTATTACTAAGTAATAATTTACTCAATCATTTCCCCTCAAAGAAAGAGTGTTTAATGTGGAGGGGAAATAGGAGAGCAGTTGGAAAAGGAGAGCAGTTAAGAGCATTTGCAAGGGTCCACAGCATAGCCTAAATGGTAGACAGAATTAGTGAAGAACTGCCCCCCTGCAGTGGAACAAAATCCTGGACAGTTCTGCCTCAGAGAAATTAAAAATAATAGTCTAGGGAAGGTAAGGCATGGGTAGCTCGAGTGAAATGTGCAGCAGGAGGTGTCTGAGTATGTCTCTGGATCTTCATGGGTCCTGGTCTTATCTCCTGAGATCTTCCTACCTCTCTGTGCCTTGCTCTTGTCAGCATTTGTTTGAGGCAGAGAATTGATATTTTCAGTCCTGCAAATGGCACGATTATATGACTGCAAGCTCCCTTGGATTTCTAGGCATGGGCAGAAAGGTGGTATTTTAGCAACAAAATGTCCCAGGGAGAAATCTGGCAGGCACAGAGTTGTGTATCCACTACAGAACCAATCCCTGTGTGGGGGGATAGAGTATTCTGGTCAGATGGGGCATGTCCCCATTCCTGGGGAACCAGAAAGGGAGTACAGAGATCATTTTTACTACTGCCATAGGGACAGTGCCTCTTGTGTCACCTCACATTCCACCTACTCACTAACCATCTGCATCACCCAGGTATAAAATGACACTTTGCCTCAGTTAAATTGTTCATCTCTGACTTTATTTGTCAAGACTTCTTTTATTTCAGCTGGTAGAACACCTGCCAAACCTGCTCAGCTGTTTTGACGCATGTGCACATGGGAGATGAGAGACACCTACCATCCTATGGGCAGCCCATGACCAGTGGGGACAGGAGCCAGTGGGCAGATCCTCTCTCTTCCTTCCACTGGTGGACACGGTCAAAGCACATTCTTGGGGATTATTTCTCAAAATAAATGACCTACATGTGGACCTTGTTTGAGACCCTGCTTTTAGAGGGGTGTTAACTTAACATGACTACTACAGAGTAAGACACAAATGAAGAGTGTTTCTGTTGAACTCATGGTTGATGTGGCAGCTAACACATACTGAAGCCTTACTCAGCATTGAAGTGACATATATGTTTTGACTTATTCCATTAGAACTACTTGGGGGCCAGCAGGTGGCATGGTAGTTAAGGTTCTAGACTCACTTACGGTCAACCACAGTTTGAGCCCCAGACCTGGCAATTTGAAAATCATGCTGGGTTTGGACTAGCAGTTGATGTAATGGCTATGCTGCTGTACTCTCATGTAGTAGACCGCAGTTTGAGTCCCAGACCTGGTGGCTTAAACTCATGCCAGGTGCATGTGCATGTGTGCCCAAGATCCTGAGAGGAGAATGGAGGAGAAGGGATTGCAGCGTGGCCATCCTCCTGGGGGGTGATTTCTCACTTTCTGTCTCTCTGTCTCTCTCCTGCGAGCACACATGCCTTATAGCAAAAAACCTCTCAAAAGAAAAAGAAAATCATGCCGGGTATGTATGTGTATGTGCTCAAAATCTGAAGAGGAGACTAAAGGAGAAGAAACTGCAACATGGCCATCACCCCAGGTAGTGATTTCTCACTTCTCTGTCTCTTTTTGTCTCTAGTGAGCACTCATACCCTACTGCAGAAACCTTAAAAAAAAATACTTAAAAACATCATTCAGGTTTTTCATGACTTCTCCTGGCCATGAGAATAAACATATATCTCAACAAATATTTATTAGTACTGTGTGCTGAGCAATGTGACAGGCAATATGGACACAGGAATACAGAAAACAGACCTTTGACCTCAAGATGGGTACAGACCACAAGGGGCAGGGACAGGTGAAAGGGAAACAAAGAAGCAGAGCTGTGTGACAGCTGTTAAGAAAAGGGTCTATACGGGTCCCATGGAAACATATGGGAGGTGTGACTATCCCAGACAGGGGAGGCGGGCATGTGAGGGCCATGGTGATTGGCCACTAGGGGTGAGTGAAAAAGGGGGGTGTCCTTTTGTGTGGGACATGGATAACTGGATGCTGGTGGTACCTTCACTGAGATAGCACTGCAGAACGAGGACTTAGGAAGAAAGCACTTCGGTCTTAAAATAAAGCTGCAATGGGACCTAATATATATCTCCTCAGCTCTCTTTGCCCTGTAAGCATATTTTTATTTATTTTATTGTTGTTGTAGTTGTCTTTATTTGTTTTGTTTGTTTGTTTTTGTGCTATAGGGCATATGTGCTTATGAGACAGAGACAGACAGACAGAATAAGAAAGCATATCCCAGGGAGGTTAAGCCAAGTCACAATCCCTTCTCCTCCATTCTCCTCTCAGGATGTTGGGCATGCCTGGCATGTTTTTCAAGCCAATGAGTCTAGAACTTGAACCATAAAATCAGTCACATGGGATCTAGCCACCTTAACCACGATGCCCTTATGATCCTAAGCATGTTTTTAATGTGCAAGATTTTGAAAACTGTAAATGTAGGATCGTAGATCTTGTTTCTGTTTGTTTCTTTTTAAGAAATCTTTGCTATAGGGCATGTGCGCTTGGCTGACAGAGAGAGACAGAGAGACAGAAAGTGAGAAATCATCCCCTGAGGTGGCCACACTGCAATCCCTTCTTCTCCATTCTCTCAAGATCTTGGGTATGCATGCATGTGAACCCAGTGCAAATTTTAAGTCGCTGGGTCTGGGACTTGAACCATGTTCGACTACATGGAAGTCCAGCGACATAACCGATATAACATCTGCTGGTCTCAGATCTTTTCTTTTTTTTCTTCATAATAACTGTAAATCCTGTGGTGGTCTTAATTTTATCCACCAATGTATGTACTCTACTAATCAGACTCACATTTCTGAAAATGTCAGCCCCCCCCTTTTCTGAACATTATACCACTCCTTAAGTTGTGGATTTTTTGTTTTGTTGTGTTTTTCAGGTGTTTTTTTCATAGTTTCTGCTTTTGTCATTCATGTTGCCCTTAGGATTCCACCGATCAAACTTTGCATTTCTTTTCATAATTTTAATTTTTTTTAACTTAAATACAGAGCATATTATATATGATGCTAATAGAGATATACATCGAGCATGTATTTATAAAATACAATATACTTTCTAAAATGTATTAAATTTTATGAAATTGAGTTCATTGTTAAAACTTGTCAAGATACTTTTGATTTAGATTTTCCTCCTAAACATTATAACCTTCCTTCCAGTTTTGTGCCAATGATACGAGGTCACCGTTTGAATAACGATGAGAATAAACAAGGTTTCAAAAATTTATAGACAGTGCTGTCCTAACTTGAAAGGAAAGAGAGGTAGGCCAGTGAGATCGTCATTAATTCCTGAAAAAGATGATAAACTAAATGATTAAATAGATGTTTTGATAGCATGAGCAAAAAAAAGTGCTGATTGCTTGAAAACAGCATACGTCTACTAAGAAAAGTATGCCTAACAATTTCTTCCCTTCCTGGTGCTGCTAGACCAAAAGAGGAAAGTATTGCTGTAGACAAGAGCTATGTGAATTTTGGCAGAGAATTTAACAAATTCAGTCCTTGCAGATGAGCTGGAGAAGAACGGACTGAAGTGTAACAAGAGGCATTGTAACCCAGGGCAGATGATACAGTTGAAAGAGCATGAACCATAGCTTCCTGTCAAAATGGTGCTGTGAGGGAACCAGCAGTTAGCGTAATGGCTATGTCGCTGGACTCCCACGTAGTCGACCGCGTCTCGGACCCGGTGGCTTACAACTCACGAAGATCCCGAGAGGAGAATGGAGGAGAAGGGATTGCGGCGTGACCATCCCCCCTGGGGGGTGATTTCTCGCTTTCTGTCTCTATGTCTCTCTCTGTCTGGCGAGCGCACGCACCCTATAGCGAAAAACCTCTCCAAAAAAAAAAAAATGGTGCTGTGAATTCCTTTCTAATTAAAATATGGAATGGTTTTAAAAGGTGTAGGCTTCTTCAAAATCAAGGTAACTACTCTGTCCCCCAAAGACAGAATAGAGACATACAGTGTCACATAGAATCCAGAGACCATAATTTAAAATACAGGCAAGGGACAGCTGGAAGTCTGAGTGCTACAAAGTGAAGCGGTCCCCTGTCTACGCATGTTCCCTGTAATAGGTGGGATTTTCATTCATTCTGTCTATATCATATTTTTATGCAACTTAGTTGGCATTTAGAGCCTTCTGACTTTGTTAGCTCTACCAAGGGTAACAGAAACCAAATTTAAAAAAAAAAAAAAAAAAAAAAAAAGGAAGAAGAAGGAAGGAAGGAAGGGGAAAAAAGGCAGGAAGGGGGAAGGGAAAAAAGGACGAGAGAAGGAAAAAAAAAAAGAAAAAAAGGAAGAAGGAATGAAAGAAAGAGAAAAAGAAATAAAAGACATTTAGTCCTTAGAATACAAAGCACAGACCCAGAAGTCCGCTGCTCAGAGCCCTGCACCCACATCACACCTGCTGTCCTTGGTGTGGACTTGGGCACGATGCTTCTTTAGGAAGACTGTCCAACCACTACTCACCTCGAAGCCTGCAAAGAAACTGCCAAGCAGCGGAGCCTTGGCTCATACACGCACGTGCCTATTTCAATGCCTATCACCTTCTACACTGATTTTTCTGGGCAAATCCTGACTATCAGTGCATGCAATGCTTTCCAAAACTGTCATTCAATAACGTGATGCCTGAACCTTGCCCTGTGTGAGAAAAAATGAATTCATTTTAGGACATTCATTCTGCGTTCACAATCATAGGCTCTGATGAGTTGATCCCGAAAAGCTGAGTCTCATTTGCCCTCCAACCCGAAGTTCAACAGAAACCTGCCTTGATTCTGCGGTAAACAGAATTGCGTGGCAAGCCGGGAATTCTGCAACAACGTGACGTGCATAGAAAGCCCTGAACACGCACACAGCGTTCACAGACAAGTCCAGTAAATTATTCAAATGAATACCAACCAGTGCTGTGATCATTTAACTAAAAAGCCTGGTCTGAATGCTTACATATATGTTTCTTATTAGTGTGCAATTTCCAATTTGCTGCAGTAGAAGGTAGCTGTCTGCTAATACCAGGGTATAGAAATAGTAAACTATTCTGCTGTCTTACAGGGATAATCCACCAGGGATAGCTGCTAGCCTACCAAAGACACCCAGCTCCGACTTCCCTAAGCCACAGGTGACCTCTGGTCTCTCTTTGTAACCCTTAGTTCCAAATGGGGGAGAAAGAAATTCATGACCACCAGAAAAATGACTCGTGCATGTGTAGATATAATACTCTCTTTCCTCTTCTTTTCTCTTCCACTTTCAACTCTCCCCTTTTCCCTTCCTCAGTAATCATCTGAAATACAAAGCTTCTTTGCAGCTTGAAGAAATAAACACTTTTGGGAGAAACTCCCCTTCTCCATTTCCTCAACATTTTTCATTTTTAAAAATTTTTACTTATTGGGACCAGCAGTTAGCGTAATGGCTATGTTGCTGGATTCCCATGTAGTCAACCGTGGTTCGAGTACCAGTCCCAGTGGCTTAAACTCACACTGGGCGTGTGTGCATGCGTGCCCAAGCTCCCAAGAGGAGAATGGAGGGAAAGGGATTGCAGCATAGACATCCCCGCTGGGGGATGATTTCTTGCTTTCTGTCTGTCTCTCTCTGTTAATTTTTTTACTTATTAATTTTTACTTATAATTTTTTTTTACTTATTATTTTTTTTTGGAGAGAGTTTTGCTATAGGGCATGTGCGATCACCAGAGAGAGAGAGACAAAGAGACAGAAAGAGAGAAATCACCCCCAGGGGGGATGGCCACACCGCAATTCCTTCTCCTCCATTCTCCTCTTGGGATTTTGGGTATGCACACACGAGCCCTGGGGTGAGTTTAAGACACTGGGTCCGGGACTCGAACTGCAGTCGACTACATGGGAGTCCATCAATGTAACCATTACACCATCTGCCAGTCCCTCCCCAAGATTTTTCTTACGATATTTCCTTGCCCACAGTTTATTGGTCCTTGTCTGAACACTTGACCTCAACTAGCCAAAGAGTCTTTTCCCTTTAGTTTTAGACTTAAAAAGGTAGAAAAGTCTCCCCAAAAGTAGAAACTTTCAGATATAAAACTTGGACATGTCTCTTCCATTTCACCCCATGTTGTCAGGAGTGTGGACAAAACTAATCTTCAGTGACACAGAATGAAGTCCCTGGGAAGATAGAAGCCCATGTGAGAGCTGGAGAGAGAGACAGAGATCTTACATCAGGTATAAGACTTCAAAAAGTTTTGGGAAAAAATGAAATTAAAATATGAGTTGATTTGGTATAAACACTGCAAAATCTATGCAGTTTTTTCACACTCTTTCTGTGAACTTTTGGAAGACTTCTCCTATGGCTCTGGTACTAGCTGTTCTCTTATCTGGTGGTGTCTTCGTCCTTCCCGTAAGTTGCTTGTTAAACAATTTCTTTTATTTAATGAACAAAATTAATTCCCTTTAAGAAATTGGTTCCAGGGGACCAGATGTTGGTGCAGCAGTAAAATATGATACTCTGCAAAGGCTGGCCCATGTGGGATGAGTCCAGGTTCACATCTGGAGGCCTTCTTGAGTACACCAGGCATACATGTGCCCATGATCCTGGGCGGGCTGGGTCTGGGACTGGATCATGGCATTAAGAACCTGCTGGGGAAGCACTCTTGCTCCCTCTCTCATGAATCAATAAATACACTTTTAAAAGTAGCTCCGATTTTAGCTCTGTCATTGTAGCCAAACAGAACAATTAATACAGCATTAAAAAATCTTCTAGTAAGGTAAATGTCTTTTATCTATAAGAAGGCTATTCTAAGATCCAACAGTTAGATTAATCAAGAGGGGCTATATTGCCAATACCACACCTAGATGATAATGTCTTTCTCAACTGTGAAGGGGCCCTATTCTACAAATGCTTCAGGTAGGGCATCCTCCCTGGAGGAAATTATATCAAGTTACACCCACATGATTTTTTTTTTTTTTTTTTTTTTGAGAGGTTTTTGCTATAGGGCACGTGCACTCGCCAGACAGACAGAGAGAGACATAGAGACAGAAAGCAAGAAATCACCCCCCAGGGGGGATGGTCACGCTGCAATCCCTTCTCCTCCATTTTCCTTTCGGGATCTTGGGCACGCACGCACATGCGCCCGGCGTGAGTTTTAAGCCACCGGGTCCAGGGACGCGAACCACGGTCGACTACGTGGGAGTCTAGCGACATAGCTATTACGCTAACTGCTGGTTCCCCACCCACATGTTTCAAGCTATCTATCTTCTTTTCTCTTAAACAGTCACTCATCTTCCAACCTAAGACAAAGTTCACCTCGGCCTCACTCATTCAAAGCTGAAGAAGTAGGCAGCTGAATTAGCTAGAATTTTGACCTACAAATGTCATTCTGAGAGAACAGAAAGGCTTAGTGATACTCTAAAACTGTGATTCAGAGTCAGAGGTCATAGGGAAGAGGTGCCCCAGGAAAACTGCACTGGAATCTCTGGACAAGGGTGGAGTAAGGGGTACACACTTGAGAAATAACCATTTGCATTTTCTCAGCCTTTCCCAAAGCTTGAGTTACTCCCTTTTGAAATTGAAGGGCTAGTTCTGTCTACAGTTTACTGCTATGTGTCTTTATTCCTAAGGACAAAAGTTATAGCTCGATACAATGATCAGTGAGAAATGCATGGCCCAGCTGCTATGGCACAGCAGTGATGCAAACACCCTGCAAGGCTGGAAGCCATATGACAATAGCAGGTTTGGATCCCTGGGTCAATCTGAAAACATGCTTGGCATGTATGTGGGCACCCAGGATCCTGAAGAGTAAGAGGGCTGGAGAAAGGGGACTATAGCTTGACCAGACTCTACTGAGGATGCATCTCTCTCTCTCTTTTTCTCTTTCTCTCATAAACACATGCTAATTTTTTTAGAGAGAGATTTTTACTATACAGTGTGCTTGCTCACTGGAGAGACAGAGAGACAGGAAGCAAGAAATTACCCCCAGGGAGGATGGCCACACACCAGTCTCATCTCTTCCATTCTCAGGATTTGGGGCATGCATGCACATGCACCTGGCCTGAGTTTCAAGCCACTGGGTCGGGGACTTGAACTACAGTTGGCCATGTGGGAGTCTAGCAACATAACCATTACATCATCTGCTGGTCCCAACACATGCTATTTTTAAAGAGAGAGAGAGAGAGAAATACATGCTGAAGCTATCCAGAGAGTACAAGAACCAACCAACTACGTGGCATAATCAACTACAAGACATGTTTAAAATCAATTATTGCTAATAACAAAAATGAAATTTATAAATGCCTTACTTTTTTAAATGTGGTGAATTCATAGAAATCTTTTATCACTTTTACTCATGTTCTATGTTTCTGAGGAGGAGAAAAATGTACAGGTATTACATTTCATTAAAACACAAGAAATTGGATATAACCTTGGGTAAGTCTAAGACTAAGCTCTAGGAAAAGTCTCATATGTGAATATCATTAATCATGTCTAATGGAGGAAGAGAAAAGCTGAGAAACTGAGAAAAGGGTATGCAAAAAAGCAGAGCCATGAAATGACTATGTACAAAGATAACACCCCATTTATAATAGTGCAAATTTGAAATCATTCTAAATATTCAACCGCAGAGATTTTTCAAATAGGCTACATTATGTAATGCAGTTTAGATGATTAAAATCTATGTTCTCAAACACCAATGGCATGGAAAAATGCTTTGAGTATACTTCAGATGAAAACTTGTTTTTATAATAACCACAACTATAGAATAAAAGACAGAAAAATAAGATAGAAATACATCAAAACATTAGTAATATCTGGTTAGCATTATGGGAGATTTTTACTTTGATCTCTTAACTTTTCTATATATTCCACATTTGTTCCGATGAACCTGTGTATGCATATCTATAACTAGGGATTAGAAGGAATTCATTTTTTTTTTCTTTTTTTGGAGAGGTTTTTTTTTTTTTTTTTGCTATAGGGCGCGTGCGCTCGCCAGACAGACAGAGAGAGACAGAGAGATAGAAAGCAGGAAATCACCCCCCAGGGGGGATGGCCACGCCGCAATCCCTTCTCCTCCATTCTCCTCTCGGGATCTTGGGCACGCATGCACACGTGCCCGGCGTGAGTTTAAGCCACCGGATCCGGGACTCGAACCGCGGTCGACTACGTGGGAGTCCAGCGACATAGCCATTACGCTAACTGCTGGTCCCAGCAGGAATTCATTTTGAAAATAACAATTAAGATCTGGGACCAGCAGATGGCATAAAGGTTAGATCTCTAGACTCCCACATAGTCAACTATGGTTTGAGTCCCAGAGGTGGTGCCTTAAAACTCACACTGGGTGCATGCACATGCCTGCCCAAAATCCCAAGAAGAGAATGGAGGAGAAGGGATTATGGCATGGCCATCTTCCCTAGAGGGTGTTTTCTAGCTTTCTGTTTCTCTGTCTCTCCAGTGAGTACACACTCCCTATAGCAAAAATCTTGGGGGGAAAATAAAAAGAATTAAGAACCATCAAGTCGAAATGAACCAGGAAGGTGTTACTATTTCCCTAGAACCTCCCACGCCAAGTCAAATGTATGTGAGCGTCAAGATGCTGGAGGAGGTTAAATTGGAAGGGTAGAATAGTTTCATATCTCAATTGGAAATTTAGATCTTAATTTTTCACATTTGCTCTTTTTATCATTTATATTAGAATTACTTGAAAATAGGTACTCTGTTTCTCAAATGAAAATAAAAATGATTTTACTTTTTGACATTGCTGGTCCCTGATTTTTGAGCTTCTAAACATAGCCCATTTTGCACTTCTGTTACCAGATTCCCTACTGGGCTTTAGAAAAAAGAAATAAATAACATGGATTTGATTCTTAGTTCCACTCATTACAAATTCAATGTCCCTAGGACATTTTCTTAATTTTCAAAACTATTTTAGTATTTTATTTTCCTTTCCAGATGATAGTAGCATTGCTTACATCATGGGGTTGCTATGAGGATCAGATAAAATAACTTATTAAATATGATCCTCAGTTTATGTTAACTAAATTGTTTTTCTTTTAAGGTTTTTCTCATAGGGTGTGTGTGCTCACCAGAAAAACAGTGAGAGAGAAAGTGAAAAATCACCCCCAGTGAGAATGGCCACACTACAGTCCTTTCACATCCATTCTCCTTTTTGGATTCTGGGCAGGTACACATGGGCACCCAGTGTGAGTTTCAAGCCACCAGGTCTGGGACACAAACCACGGTAGACCATGTGGGAGTCTAGCATCTTAACTACCATACCACCTGCTGGCCCCCTGTTAACTGAACCTTAATTTGACTTCCACAAGGCAGTTTATGAGAGGCAATAATATAGATTGGAGGGAATTTATGAGTTAAATACTTCAGGGTTCAAATCTCTATTCTATCATTTACTAATTCCATGAACTTAGATAGGTTTCTTAACCTCTTTAAATATTAGATGCTTAACCTATAAAACAGAGACAGTGACATCTAACTTCCAAATCTATGGTGAGGATTAAGTGCATTTAGCAGGGAATGTATAAGAAATGTTCATCACACAGAATTTTTTAATAACAATAATATCTTTGTTGTTATTAATTAGTGAGGAATTGGAAGAAAAAGTTATAGCTGAAGACTCTTAAATGGAAAAAAAAAAAAAGTAAAGGAAACCATAAAATGAGAAAAGATTTTCCAATTTCCTTTACTCCTAAAATCCACCTAAAAAAGAATTTCTTGCTAACATGAGTGAACATAAAGGTATTTTCATTCCCTCATCCCCAGAGACGGTAGCAGAAATGGAACTGGTGAACAGGCCCAATTCAAACAAAGATATCTACAGGAACAACACTGGGAGAGACACAAGATTTGTTTTGGCAAATAGAAGAGATTTCTGATTGTTTTGGTTTTCTTCTCTTGGAGCCAGTCGGCATCTGGCTTCAAGAACCATGGGTATGGTCACCATATGTCCTACATTTTTCTAGAGCAGATCCAATTTAAAATATTGAGTTGCATTGCCCCTTTAAAAACACTTATATTTGCAAAATCATAGACCCTTATTTACAGTTCGGAAAAGATGGTCATTGTAACCACAGAAGCTTAAAAGTAAAAGTAGAATGATAAGAGAATGGGCGGTAGGTCATTAACCAAGGAAAAACTAATGGGGATATTTCTCCTCCCCCCCCCCCCCCCTTCTTTCTAGTGCTCCTCTCACACTTAATGCCAAATACTGGTTTGGCACCATACTCAGAAAAGAAGTAAGATTATGAGTTTCCAAGATGATTGTGGCCAATCTATATCTTTGAACAGAGTCAGGTAATATCCAGATTTTACCCCACCTAGTGTGATAATCTTCTATTGAGAGAAGACAGTAAGGAAGGATTTCATAGTGACAGTAACAATCAGCATTCATTAGTTCACTGAGACTTTCTGTGCCCCAATATGGCTGAATGTTCTGTCTGCATTAGTTCACCTTATGCTTGAAACAACCATAGAAAACAACACTATTATTCTCTCCTGTTACTGATATGGGAACAGGCTCAAAGAGATTAAGTAGCTTGCTGAGAGTCACAAAGCTGGTAAGTGTCAGAGCTGGGATTCAAGCCTGGATGACCCCAGGATGTCTCAGCAGGTAGATTCATTTTACATTTAGATACAGTGAGTGTTTCTGAAACAGGAAGGTTGAGGGTTAGGCCTTACATTTCTGGGGTGATCGTGCAGCTGTGGGAGTATCAGACAGTCTACTGCTTCCAGAAGAGCAATTCTGTCTAAAAGTTGTTTTTCAAACTGGAAAAATCTTGGAACCAGAAATCCATTATGTGAAAGTAAATGTATCTGGATGGGATTATTAGAGATGTGCAAACCCAGGGGTGTTTGGGGTTTGGCTACACATTATGTTCTATTTTTCAAAAGTTCTGGGAGAGGCAAAACTCAAAACATGTTTCTGCACAATAATTATCCACTCTGGTTTCAAATCCATGTGTATTTCTAGAGGAACTAACTGCCCTGGATCTGTTTCTTATTTTAGTGGGTACCCCTCATATAAACATCCAAAAGCAGACAAGTCTACAGGACACCATGGAAGTCAGAGGACCTGAACTCAGCCTGCTGAGACCAGAAAAACAAAACAATACATGTTTACAAATCTCCATCTTCTATAGCCTTGGCTGTGTGGCTAATTAGAATAAGTCTTTGGATAGGAAAGGAAAAAGTAAAAAAGTAACATTTTGGATGCTTGCTATGCAAGCTACTATTCTTCTTTTTTCTGTAAGAGACATTTTTACTATAGGGTGCATGCACTTGCCAGAGAGAAAACGAGAAATCACCTCTCAGAGGTCTGGCCATGCTGCAATTCCTTTTTCTCCATTCTCCTCTTGGGATTTTCAGCACGCACCCAGCATGAGTTTTAAGCCACCAGATCCAGGACTTGAAACGCAGTCAACTACATGGGAGCCCTGTGACAAAACCATTTCACCATCTGATGGTCTCACAAGCTGCTATTCTTAATGATGAGAACATCATCTTTGCCTTCAGGGAGCTTTGACCAGGAAGGTAATAAAGACCAGTGAATATGGACCCACAGGAAAGGCATTTCACTAAGGGCTATCTACTGAGACCTGAAAGATACATGAGTTAGGTGAAGATACTAGGTGGATAGAGAAGGACGTGTAAGGCAGAAACGAGGAAGAGGTAAAGCATGAACCATGAAGAGATTTGAAACATTTTATAGCACTGTAGTGTATGAGAATCTAGTAAAGGGGTAATGAAAAAGGGTAATCAGACTTGCTCTATGGGATCAGGAGGGAATCTTACTCATTAAGGAGCTCTCTTAGGAGCCAGCAGGTGCATAGTGGCTAAGGTGCTGGACTCCCACGTGGCTGGCCGTGATTCGAGGCCTGGACCCAGAGACATGATACTCACATCAAGCACGTCTCCAAGAGGAGAATGGAGGAAAAGGGACCCTGGCACAACAGAGTCATTTCTCACCTTTTTTCTCTGTCTCTTTGGTGAGTGCATGTGCCCTATAACAAAAATCTCTATAAAGAAAAAAAAAAAAAAGGAGCCCTCTTAGACTCTTATTCATCTATGGCCCTCCCAAAGGAATCTTATACCAACCAGAGTCAGGAGGAATTAACATTCTGGAAACAATGTCCCCTTCTAACTTGGCATTGAATATGTGAAACCCTACTATTTCCTACCAAAATGGTCCTAGGATCCTCGAGGACCATGCAAGCTGGAGAGATAGCCTAGAGGCAGCTGTTTGGGAAACAGTGGATGGAAGTTAGACAGGAGAGCTGGGGCATTCACTCCCTGCCTGTGGCAGAGTGAGATGATGAAAAAGACTAGATAAACATGTCAGGTCTCCCAGTACCTCAGTGCTCTGGCCTGAAACCTAGGAGTCCCCACACTCTAAATTTGAACTGGGCCTTTAAAACTCTTATGAAGTTATATTTGTCAAGACATTGAGGTAGAGGATGTTTTAATATTGATTTGACTGATTTATATCCTAACAAGTGATATTTGGGCTCTCTTTGTACTGTTATCCTGATAATCTCAATAGGCCCAGACTACATACACCAACCTAAGGAGTTTATATTATATTCTAAGGGCAATATGGACCTATTAAAGAACTTTAGTCAAACAAGTGATATTAATTAATTGATATTTCAAAAGTACCTAGAAGGGAGCCTGGCACATCATAGATACATAATTTTTTTTTGGAGAGATTTTTGCTATAGGGCATGTGCGCTTGCCAGAAAGACAGAGAGAGACAGAGAGATAGAAAGCGAGAAATCACCCCCCATGGGGGATGGCCATGCCACAATCCCTTCTCCTCCATTCTCCTCTTGGGATCTTGAGCACACATGCACACGCGCTCGGTGTGAGTTTAAGTCACCAGGTCTGGGACTTGAACCACTGTCGAGTACATGGGAGTCCAGCGACATAGCCATTATGCTAACTGCTGGTCCTAATATTTTTAATGCATTAATTAACATTTAAATTTTAGTAAGATCACTCTGGTGCAGTATTATGAATGTTTTGGAGAAGGGCAGGACTGGAAATGTGCGACAAGTAAGAACTCTCTAGAAGTAATTTAAGTAAAAGATGCTGGTAGCTCTAACTCAGTTGTGGATATTAAGATGGAGAGAATTGGAAAGATAAGAAAAACACACGTCTGCTGTTGTATTTGTCACATTATGTCACAAATATTTTTATGGGCCCATTTCCCATACCAACTATAATGTACTTGACAACAGCCATAGTTTTCTCATCTCATTATTCTTGATACCTAGGATAGGCTTAGAGTATCCACTTAAAGGTTCATTGAATTAATTAATTAATGCATGAAAGGCTTACAGCAGATGATTCTCACAATCACAAGATTTATTTAGATAAATAAACTATATCTTATATTAAAAAAGAATAAAATCTGAGGGTCTTTACCTGGCCTATCTACAAAACCCCACGTGATCTAGCTTCGATCTACCTCTCCAATTATTACCTATGCAACGTTTCCTCTCATTCACTCGACTCCAGCTGCACTGGCTTTATTTCTATGTATCCAATGTCAAGTACTTCCCATCTCATTTTTCTTTTTTTGTACTTTTACTCTTCTGCTTTTTTGTTCCCTCTGCTCTTCCTTCTGCAATTTGATTTTTCACTGGCCATCTTTACATCTCAGCTCAAGTGACACTTTCCCAGAGAGATCATCCCTGGCCACTCAAGCTCCCTCTAATCAAAAGTCAGAATAGATTATATTTCATCACATATCCTTACTCTTATGACTTTCTTTATAGTTACTATCTCACATGACTAGTTTAAGGTGTATGCATGTGTGTGTTTGTAAGACAAGGTCTCACCATGTTGTAATCCTTCTACCTCCCAGCTGGGACTATAAGCACACCTCACCATCTGTGGCTCATTCTTCAGGGGTCTCACTGTGTTGCCCGTGCCATTCTTGAGCTCGTGGTACTCCTGCCTCAGCCTCCCCAAGTCTCTGGGATTACATGTGTACACCACTACACCTTGTCTTTAGGTTAGACCAAGAACTGAACCTCAGCCTCCCATGAGGTCCCAGTCTGTGAAGCACACTGTTTTAGGAGTGTGCACTAACAGGTCTAGGCCTGCGTGATTATATTATTAATTTTTTTTCCCACAAGAAAGGAAACCCTTTTTTTTGTTGTTGTTTTTGGAGAGGTTTTTGCTATAGGGCATGTGTGCTCGCCAGAGACAAAAAGTGAGAAATCACTCCCCCCGGGGGGATGGCCATGCTGCAATCCCTTCTTCTCCATTCTCTTCTCGGGATCTTGGGCACACACGCACACCTGCCTGGCGTGAGTTTAAGCCACCGGGTTCAGGACTTGAACTGCGGTTGACTACATGGGAGTTCAGTGACATAACCATTACGCTAACTGCTGGTCCTAAGAAAGGAAACCTCTGAGAAAGAGAGAGATTTTTGCTATAGGGCATGTGTGTCCGTTCACCCAGAGAGATAGAAAGAGAAAGTGAGAAATCACACCCCTGGGGAATAGCCATAGTGAAACCCTTCTCCTCTATTTTCCTCCTGGGATTCTGGGCATGCATGCACATGTGCCTGGTGTGTGTTTCAAGCCATCAGGTCCTGGACTTGAACTGCAGTTGGCCAGTGGGAGTCCAGCACCTTCACCACCACTCCATCTGGTGGCCCAGAAAGGAAGCCCTTTAGTGGCAGTATTTTGCCTCTATCCCAGGAACTGAAACACCCCTCCCCCCACTATGCACACACGCATTATAGATAATTAGTAAGTATTTATTAAATGAACGTATAAATCAACCCAGCATTTGAACCCAACACTGTTTGACTAGAGTTCTTGCTTTTGCTCATGCCTCTCAGTGAAGCCATATGAAATTCCATAATCACAGGTTTATTACGGTAAACCCAGCTCTAGATCAGTGTCTGCCCCATGATGATACTTAATAAATAATTATTGGATGAATGAGATGTGAATTAACGTGCCTGTCTTTAAGAACCTGTCTCATGGGAACCAGCAGTTAGCGTAATGGCTATGTCGCTGGACTCCCACGTAGTCGACCGCGGTTCGCGTCTCGGACCCGGTGGCTTACAACTCACGCCGGGCGCGTGTGCGTGCGTGCCCAAGATCCCGAGAGGACAATGGAGGAAAAGGGATTGCGGCGTGACCATCCCCCCTGGGGGGTGATTTCTCGCTTTCTGTCTCTATGTCTCTCTCTGTCTGTCTGGCGAGCGCACGCGCCCTATAGTGAAAAACCTCTCCCCAAAAAAAAAAAAAAAAAAAAAAAGAACCTGTCTCATTACTTTATAGTCACATGCTAAGCATGGCTGTTATAATACCTTAACCAGGACACCAGGTGTATAACAGGATTTTATGACTATCGAGTAAATATACAAGACTATCATGATTCTAACTCTCTCAATCCATGTTTAGGGGAACACACAAAATTCTTATAGTTTCCCAAGTAAAAGGTGATGAGAGCTTGAGCTAGGACAGTGACAAAGGGAGTAGATTCAAGAAGCTTTAAGGAGTAAAATGGGTGGGTCTGGGGTTTTACAGTGTTGTGAGAGGAAATAATATAGTCACCAAGTTTCATATTGGATGTTAAAGCTGTATTACAGTGAGTTGATGAGTGGCTATGTTCTGGAACTTTGGATGAGAAATGTAGGGAAGATTAGAAAGTAGGTAGATGATTCAAAGGAGTATCAATTTAGGATGGGAGACACTAGACCATGTTTGTAAATTTAATACAAAGAGCCAAGAGATAGAAGGAAGATATAGGAAAGAGCGACTGAGTGATAAAGAAAAATCCACAAATGCTTGTGTGTTTTATAGTCCTTCTGTGTGAAAGTGCATGCATGGTATTTATCTGGGGAAGTTATTTTTTTCTTAATGTCGTTGCCTTTCTTAGGCTGCAAAGAACACACAGCTTCCAGGTGATAAAGCATCTGAGGCTCAAAGATCAAGTCTTTTCTAGGAGTTTCTGTTCCTAATGCTTTCTTCAAAGAGAGAAATTACTTGATTGGAAATAATGTAATGCTCAAGAGGAAGTACAGCACAGCTCTTCAAGATGAGGTTTTACTTTCATTTTAATAAGCTTGTGGCAACATAAAAATTTCCGATCCATCTTAATCACACTAGGAGCGATAACTGTCACATACCTTCTTTCACCCTTGGCCCCCTTTTTGTCTTTCTCCAGACTTTCTCATGAGCCTATGCTATAAGCCTGGCTCTCTCAAATACCCCAACACAGGTCTTCAGTCAAAAGCAAGTACATGTTCATTGCTGCCCACAACCGTAAGGTTTGGTGCCTGCGCTTGAGTGAGTGGGTGTTGGGGAAAGAGCCCTAACAAAGCTTGCTCTGAAGCTGTGTGGCCTTGGGAAAGCATTTAACCTCTCTGGACTTGGATTTCCTTCTCATAGAATGCTGCTTCTTGGGATTGATATGATTTGTGAATTGCTCTGAATTGAAGGGATTGTGTACAGAAGTATACCAAACACATTTCTATATAACATTTTCCAGTGTTACTAGAGCATAGGGGTACTATTCTAAAAGCCTAAGCATACAATTAGAAAGAGAAAAAAGCAAAATATGACTAATAAAAATTTTAAAAATGATGGAGATATACATGCCTGGGGTTCTAGAAAAAGAAACATGTAAGGAAGATTAGGTATATGGTCTTCGGTCTATTATATTTATCATAGTCTTTGACAAAGTGCTATAAAAATTTTTTCTGACAAACAAAATTATCTGGGAAAATGATGCATGTTATTTAAATAAGCTCTTTGATTGTAACATCTTGGCAAATTCTTTATTCCTTCTGTCCAGGTAACTCATTCATCCACTAGGATACACTTTTAAATAGTATTCACCCTTCTAAATACTATTATTGTTTACACTTCTCCCATCATGGTCTCTTCAATACCACATTGTTGGAACCAGCAGGTGGCATGTTGGTTAAGGCACTAGACTCTCATATGGCCAACCATGATTCAAGTCCCAGACCTGGCAGCTTGCTTTCTCACTTTCACTCTCTCTCCCTCCCCGCTTCCTTGTCTTTCTCTAGTGAGTGCATGTGCTCTGTAGAAAATCTAAAATAATAATAATAATTAATAAAATTAAATAAATAATTGTAAATAAATACTGTATTGTTTGGGGGTCTCATGTACTATAAGATCTTCAGAGGTAGGCAGAAACTGTGCTGTTGAATCCTCAGTATATGGTTTGGTGCCTCACACAGTGGCTGGTTTTATATATGAGAAGGTTTCAGAAAGTAGGTGGATAAAAGGAATTCAAATATGAGTTTATTTTAGTGCAGAAAATTTTGAAATCCATGCTTAGCTTTTTATAATAGACTTTTTTATGAATTTAAGAAAGTATACACACACACACACACACACAGAGACACACACACACACGGATCTCACTGAAATAAAAGAACTGTAAATCAGTGAAGTCCATAGGGTGGGGCTCCTCTAGACATGGGGGGGGGGGGGGGCAGAGGCAGAGCCCCTAAGGCTGATCAGCGGCCTCTCCTGAGCACGTGGCTAAGGCAGCTTGGAGCTGTGTCACATGCCTCCCTGAACTTTCACAGGAGATTAGCTCTTGCTCCTTAGAGCACTGAATAAGTGGAAAGAAAAGATGTTTGTAACTAACACCAAAGAAAAGTCTATTTGTTCTCAAGACACTGAGCATGTTGTTCAGCCCAGTGAGTTCATCTATGCATTTTCTTGCACCCTGCAAGGGTCATAATGTCAGCAGGGTAACAAGCCAAGGTTCAAGTTGTGCTGCTCCGGCAGCCTCAGGGCAGTATTAGCTTAGGCAGTTGCTTTTCTTTCCTTTCCTGGGCTTAAAAAAAAAAAAAAAAAAAGAACTCAAAAGAGTGTATGTGCATCTTGTTTATTGCTCCCTTGTGCTTCCTCTCTTCTCTCTCTTTGCGGCCACTGCCTCCGAGGCAGAGACAACCTCTACTTGTCCTCATTCTCTCAATACTCGCTCTTCTTCCTTAGCTTGGCACTGAGGCATGGGCTGTGCTGCTGGCAGATATAAGGGATCTAGTCTGGAAAAAGAGAGGCTGCGAGCCTGGCTATGGAGCTCAGCTCTCAAGACAGCATAGGAAAACAGGGAGAATACTAAGAGTGTCTCAAGGAGACAAATCAAATCTAGGTCCTCAGGAACCAGAAAGTCTAATCCCAGATTCAATCTTATTGCTGCTGGGGGTCAAAATCCTGTAAGTGTTTCTAAGACAAGAACCCAGTTATGGAGAGTTCTTATTTCCCTAAGGCCCAGCTCAGTTTCTGACCAATTAAATGAGAAAACAAAAAAACAATTCCTCAATTAATCATGTGTGCAAAGATTAATGTCCAAGGATAAGTATTGTCATATTATTTATAGAACTTAAAATTGGAAACAAATCTTAATATCGACAGTAAAGAATTGACTAGACATATAATATGTATGAAACATATCTAGAGTCAGTGTATGCCATTATTAAAAACATGTAATAGAGAATATTTAATAATATAGGAAAATCCTCAATATATTACTTTTAAAATAAGAATAGTAGTGATCGATCCTGAGTTAGAGAAAATGTATTAAGAATTTGCAAAAGAAATAAAAATAATATGTTGTTGGGGTAAATTTCTTTTCTACATGAGTTTCACGTCATTTTTTCAAATATTCAATAAGCATGTCCAATTTTTATCAGCAAAAACTATATACATACTGTTTAAAATAAATAAACTATTTCTGATTATCATGATTCATATGAAAGAGAACACACTTGTCTAACTGCTTGGAAACCAGTTAAGTCAAATCATCTGTAAGTGTGGCGGGCACTGCATACGGAAGCCATCTCGAGCTATCCGCCATCTTGAGCTATCCACCATCTTGGAAACCATTAGGTTTCACTTCCTCACTGAGCAAACCAGTTCTCAGAAATCATGTGACCAGCCATTCTCCCCGGAAGTGGTTGGGTTTCTAGGCAACGGGAGAGATCCACCCACATCAATGATTGGTTCATGCTGTTCTATCTCATTTGCATTTCAGGCAACCAATTGGTGCCCACCAGCTGTATATAACTCGCCATTTTTCCTCAATAAACGGAAGAGGAAGAAGAAGACGACTTGATCAGCACCTCGTATTGTGCGTGGGTGTGTTTGTCCCATCTCTCACTCCCTCCCCCAGGGAACCTGTTCGACTGTCCCCCGGGTCGGGACATGTAAGCATTTCCTATGGGAAACTGAGAGTGACAAAAAATGTTTTGTACAAATTTGCATAACAACACTAGATTCATTCTCTCTTCAAAGTCAGAGCTGATTTCTGGGCGATCATCTGGCATCAGTATTTAATCCTCTAGTGTTACCATGCTTCTCTCTTTCCAGTATTTGCATGTTAGGTCTCTCGCTATCATTTGTTAATGAACGTCAGACATCAGGAAGTATATGGAAGGCATGTGTAACTGGTTTTATGATGAGAACATTAGCTCCAGATTCAGAATCCTAGGCTTTTGCCAGCCACTCTGTGCCTCACCAAGTTTACTAAATTCTCTGAACTCCAAAAGTCTCATCTGTACAATGAGGATGACAAAAACTACCTCACGTGTGGTTGTGAGTATTTATTCATTTAATCAGAAAATATTTACTGAGCATTTACTCTGTACTAAGTGCTGGGCATTTAGAATATAACCACATCAATCCCTGACCTAAAAGTTTATAATATTGTCACATATACAGACAGATATGCAGGAAATTACAAAAGAGTGTGGCAACCCCTATGATGAAAGCAGAACACATTGAAGAAGCATATGAGAATGCTTCCTAACCTGGAAGAAGTGGGGATATCTAAAATAAAACACAAAAGATGAACAGATATTTTCCAGGCACAGATGATGAGAAACAGTCCTAGGAGGACTGAAAAATATGTTCTAAGGCCTGGAAATAACCATGGAGAAATACAGACCAGATTAATAGCAATTAGGTGGTTTTAAAGTGATTAAACACCTAGCCATTCTAACTGGGATTAAATGATCTCATTGTAGTTTTAATTTGTGTTTCCCTTATGCCAAGAGACTTTGAATATTTTTCATATACCTCTTGGGCATTTGTAATTCTTCTTTATAGAGTTATCTATTCAATTCATTGCTTCTTTTTTCTTTTTTTTTTTAATTTCTTATAGGCAAGCTGCTATGTAGTCTAGAAATTAATCCCTTGTCTGAAGAAGAATTGGCAAATATTTTCTCCCATTCCAAGGGTTCTCTTTTCACTCTAGTTATAATTTCCTTTGCTGTGAAGAAGCTTTTTAGCTTGTTGTAATCCCATTGGTCTATTTTAGGAACCATACCCTAGGCTTTAGGGATCTTATTTAAGAAATCTTTGCCTACGTCAATGTCTTCAAAAGTTTCTCCTATGTTTTCTACTAGTAGTTTTGTAGTTAGAAGCTTTATATTTAAATCTTTTATCCATTTTCAATACATTCTAGTATTAGAAAGAAATACGGAATTCAGCAGCTAAATCTGAGGCACTGAGCTGTTTTGCATTTCAAGAGGCACTGGCCTTCATGGTAGGTGGTGGCTTTTGTAAAGCCCCCATGAAGATAGAAGATGTGCCCTATGGCCAGCAAGGCAGGAATCTGGGATCGAAACCCTTGCATGAAACCAAGAAATACTGCCTCAGAGTGAAAGAAGGAATAGAAAACCTGTGCTTGCTAGTCAGAAAAACAACAAGGAGCTTACTTCTGTTTGTGGTTCTAGAAGGGAATAAGGCTCCTATAAGTTTGTGCCACACTTGGGTCTTTAAAGTGAATTTTCACTATTATGTTGTCATTTGAATTTGATTAACGTAAGAGCTGTTCCAAAAGTAGAGATGGCAGAATTAAATGCAAATTTATCAAAAATCACAATAAATCAAATGTAATGACTTAATTAACATATTAAAAGATAGCAATTCTCATTAAAAAAAAAAAGTGATTGGACACATTACCCAAAATATACTACTTATGCCCTAATGTTGTAAGACTTTGTCTTGTGATATAACATATTACAATTTCAAGTGCTGATTTATATAAAGATATAAAAAGTTTACTCATTAAAATGTTATACTGATGGGTATTTGATAGAGCCCATTAGTACACTGAATAATATATCTAAAAATACTTGGATATTTCAGATTCTAAAATAAAAATTAAAAAAGCAACAACTTTTATAAGTTTCTCATGTTGTTCTCTGGATCATTGTCCTCACTTTTGTTCTTCTCAGCTTCCCAGAGCTAGGAGATACATGGACAAGGCCCATTTAATGGTCTTGTTTTGGGTCCAGATACAACTGCACACACACAATCATAAGAAGTGGCACAGGGACCACGTGTAGGAGTTCTGTGGTCAAGGAGCTCAATACAAGGCAATGAGATAATGGTGCAGTATAAGTATAATATACAAAGAGAGAGAAAGGAAAAGCACTCCCCACCCCCTTGAGGCATGGTCATGCTACAACCCTTTCTTCTCCATTGCTCCCTCCTTTAAGGATTCTGGGCATGCACAAATGTGCCTGGTATATTTCTCAAGCTACTAAGTCTGGGACTCAAACCATGCAGTCAACCTCGTAGGATCCAGTTGCCTTAACCACCAGGCCATGGGCTGGCCTGTATTTTAAGGTGGTACTTTAATATCTTAGGTAATACTTTAGAAAAGATTAAAGAATCAAATACATAATCAGACTACAAACTTTAAGTTCTCTTCCCAATCTAAGATGCTATGTGTCTGGAATATTTAGAGAAAATAGTAATTATAGCCAGATTATAATCATTATCACCGCCAAAACAAAAATCCATTCCCACTCTACAGATATGCTGTCTGAAACAGTGGTCGCTAACCACATGTGGCTACTGATCACTAGAAATTAGCTGATCTAATTTGAGATACACTGTACATATAAAACACACACAAGTTTAATAAATTTTTGTATAGATTACATGCTGAATAATATTTGGATAACACTGGGTTAAAGAATATCTATTAGTAAAATTAAGTTCACTTTTTTTTTTAAAATGTGGCTATTAGAAACTGTAAAATTACATATGTGGCTGATGAGAAAAACCCATCATTTCCAGCTTGACCCAAGTTAAGATCACTTCTCAAACAGAGCCTTGGGACAGCACTTTTCTTGTATTTCTCCATGTTCACTGGAGCTGGTTTGGGCCTATAGGAAACCTAGACCATGTAACTCAGTCGCCAGGGCCTCGCACCAAACCTGACTATAAACCATGACAGGAACAAACTGTGCTGAATTCAGAAACAAACCCAAATAGATCAAAGGGTTTTATTTCCTAAAACATTGAACTGAAATATGACCAGGGAATGTCTTCAAATTGGAATTAAACCTACCTACATATTTCCTAAAACAAGTGAACAACCATGTCATACTGAGCCAACATTAATTGGATTTGAGTCTTTGCTTGTAACCAAGTACAAAATATTTACTAACCCTGTGTATTTTGGCTTCTAGCACAGAGACTGCTTTTATGGCAAAATGAGCCAAGTCAGCAGTCTCTTCTACTAAACTAGCATAAACGGTGTTCACTGCTCACAAGTAGGCGGAACTGCCACATCCACATTAAGACGACCTGAACAGATGGGTGACCTTTTAAAATGCTTTTGGCCTGCCAGTCCAAGGTCTCCAGGTTGGAGAGCACAGCTCAGGAGTCAGAGGACTTCGGTTTGAGTCACCGCACTTCCTATTGACCACACTATAACCCTACACATGTTTTGTAATTCAAAAGCCTCAGTCTTCTCATTCATAAAGTAAACATAGTACCATCTACCTCATAACTTCATATAGCACTGGGAAGATTTCACCTTTTTTTTTTCCATTGTTAGAGGGCACATATACTCTCCAGAGAGAGAGATGAAGAGAGAGAAGGAGAGAAAGCACCCTCCAATGTGGCATGGTCACACTGCAACTCCTTCTCCTCCATTTCTCCATCCTGTCTGGATTTTCAGCATGCATACATACATACCCAGAATTATTTTCAAGCTGGTAGAGCTGGAATTCAAACCACGTGGTTGGCCTTGTGGGATCTGGCTCTCTTAACCACTAGGCTATGAGGCCAGCCCAGATTTAATCTTTATATATGTATAGACTGACTGACTCTCTCTCTCACTAATATAAATTAGTATTACATATACTGTCATTATCATTATACCCAATCAGACTGCAAGTCTCTTAGGAGAAGACTATGTCTTCATTCAGTCATTACTTGTTAGCTGTTTATTGATGCTGACATGTGCCAGTCCTGGGTGGTGGAGATATGGAAGGAACAAAATTGTCAAAGTCCCAAGGCTCTTAGAGTTTATGTTCTACTGGGAAATCATACATAAACTATTGGGTGGTTGGCAAAGTCATGATGCATTTTTGCATAGAAAAACACATGACTTTTCCGATAACCCAATAGTTAGAAAGTAAACACATCATTTGGAAAATGATAAGTTTTAAGAAGGAAAGAAGAGTAGATGAAGGGAGTAGGAGATGGTACAGGGTTTGGTGAGGGATGCTATTTTCAGCAAGGATGTCAAGGTGGCTTCTCTGAACAGAGATTTGAATCGAGTGAGAGAGAGAGAGAGAGAGAGTGTCCCGTGAAGGCCTGCAGACAGCATATTTCAGGAAAAGCAAGCAACAAAGCATCAGGGGAAAGAGTTTAGTATTTTGAAGAACAGCAAGAACCAATAGTCATCGAAAAGAATTGGGCAAGAAGGAGAGAAGATTCCATTGCTGGGTTTAACAAGAGAGAAATCATTGGTGAACTTGACCAGAGAATTTTCAACCACTTGGAGATACAAATGCAACTACATTGGGTTAAAGGGAATACAGGAAGCCAGGAGCTGGAGACAGGCACAATGCATTATATAATATACTTTTCTGAAGAGCTTTGATAAGAACAGGGGCAGGAAAATGGGTCAGTAGCCAACATGGGACATAACGAGGCGAAGTGTATGCTGATGAGAATGATCCTGCAAAGAGAGAAAAACTGCTGATGTAGGAGAGACAGGGCATCATTGCAGGTCAACTGCAGGAGCAAAATCCTGAGGAGATGAAAGCAGAAAGGAGTCAGTGCTGGGGGAAGAGATTGGTCCCTGGTAGCAGCAGGGACCCCATGTCTCCAGCTAATAGGAAGGTGGGCAGAATGTGTGGGTTTGAACACAGGCAAGTAGTCAATTTGGGTGACCAATATTTGAGAGCAGTCTGATGGCCTCTATTCTCTCAGAGACTAAGAAATGCTGAAAGGGAGGAAAGAGGTAGGGATGGTGTGGTCACCACCTTACCTCCTGCACTGAGCCTGTGCAAATAAAGGGTCTCAGAAATCGTTGTTGACTATCTCAAAGCGTCTCAGCTACATGACTCACAGGAAGAACAAACACCCACTTCCCTTCTAGCTTTAGCTCCACCTCTCCCACTGTCTTCTCAATCTCTCTTGAACATCCTGAGCTTTTCTCAGGCTATCAGCAGTTCAGTTTAAAGCCAACATGCATTTATTAAGTGCTTGCTCTGAGTCATTCCTGTGCGAGCTATAGCCATATAGACTTGAATTCATCAACGCTGCTGTTGCCCTGCAGAAGTCACCTTTGTGTCTAGATGTCTAAAAAGTATTCAGCCAATTCAAGTCCTGAGGATAAGTGCTTTGACTAGAGTCCCAGGGAGGGTGCCTTAGCCATTTAGACTATCAATAAAGACTATTTCTGACCTGAGTGACCATCCCCTCCAAGTTTCTCTTCCCTTATCTTTTCCAGCCATCTTAATTATCCCTCCCTTTTAATTTCCTTCTCAGATCCCATCTCCCAACCAGAAGCATTCACTCACTGTCCTAACTTTTTAAAGGACACATAATGATGTCTCCTGCAGCAGCCAGTGCCAAGTGCTTCCTTCAGGAGAGGTATTACTGGTATCAGCAATTTGATTCCAAGCCAGAACTGTGGGTAAAGGAGAGTTCATGGTTCCCACCAGGGCCTTCTTCTTGCAGCTGCCAACCTCAGGAGCATGTTAGCATTGGGAGCTTGTGGGAGGGTTGGAGTGGGGGATGAGGCAGGGCCTAGGGTTGGGATCCTACCCAGATTCCTCTTCTGTTGCTTTGCTGAGTGCTTAAGTTTCATTTAAGATGTTGAATTGAGCAAAGAACTGGAGCTGCTGTTCGTGGGGAGGCCGTGGGCAAAGCAAACATGCTGTCTGGCACATTCGCTTGAGAGAGAACAAGGGTGAGGGTTGTATGGTTGTTTTGCAGGACAAACCAGCAGCTCCAGCAAGTGGAATAACAGGCTGGAGGCTGTGCACAGGGTCCTGAAGTGCAGAGAGCGCAGAGAGAGCATCATTAAAAGGGCTGTGATTTGTGTTTTGCTCAAAACCGTAGCAAGTATTTGCTGTGTTCCCTGATGTCAATCATTTTCTTCCAAAAAATGCTTGGGAGGGCTCATGTACATCCATACGATGCCACCCAGGGCCTGCCTGCCTCCTACCCCATATGAAAAATGCCGCTCTGCCCAAGTATGTTAAGGATGATTTTCATTTTGTCCCCTTCTTCACCTTTTCCTCTGCTTCCTTGCTCTCCCCTGCCTGACAAGAGAAATGCCTTAGAGGAAACCCCCAGGCTTGAAAACCCAGAATAAAAATAATATGGAAAAACAGTCTTTTGGGGGTCCAGTTCATTCTGGGATTAGAATAAAGACACAGCGTGCAGACATTTGGTGTGCTGACTCTATCATAGATTTACTGGCATGATAGCTCAGGGCTGGGGGCCAAGGATGAGCTCATGGAGTAATTTCTTTACCTACACAGTGTGGAACTAAAAGCAGAACACCATTCAAATCACTTCACTAAACAGGCTGAGGGAGTGTGAGGGGGAGTAATTCCTTCTATAAATCTAGTGTTGCTTCTCATTATCTCCATCTTCAGCCTTTCTCCTCACCCAGAGGCATTGGATAGGAATTCCCATCCCATCCCCAAAACATTTCAGACTAAAAAATATTTCAAATGTTGGAAACATGATGGAAGTGTTCAATGAACATAAAACAAAACAAAACAAAAACAAACAGGTATTTCACTTGTGAAATCTCACCCCTATCGTGTTCTGAAACAATATACACATCAGTTCTTACCAAGATAGAAAATTTAAATTCCTATTGTCACAACATTCAAGTAATCTGTAGTTCCTAACATTTTGGTCCTATTTAACATGCAGAAGACTCCATTCAGGTGGACCAATTTCACCAGGATTAGAAGAAGTTGATGATACAACCTGATTCGTGCTACAGTTTCCATACCAAAAGTTGACATGCTTCTGTGATTTAAAGGGAAAACTGGAAACCATGAAAAAGAGGAACATGTGGAAGAAGTCACATATTAGGTTGTCGGGAAAGTCATGACATGTTTTCTATGCAAAAATGCAACATGACTTTCCTGACAACCCAATATTTTTTTCATATCCTTATCTCAAGAATTCTTTAATCGTCTTAAAATTTGTGACTTTGCCCCCCTGCCTCTCAGCAATTTGAGTAAAGGCCCTCATTTTTCTTTTTCTGTTTTTTAAGAGAGATTTTTGCTATAGGGAGCATGTACTCACCAGAGAGACAGAGAGAGACAGAAAATGAGAAATCCTCGGTGGGGAGGAGAGAAGGCCATGCCACAATTCCTTCTCCTCCATTCTCCTCTTGGGATTTTGGGCACACAGGCACACGTGCCCGGACTGAGTTATAAGGCTGCCAGGTCTGGGACTCAAACTGTGGTTGACTACATAACCATTAGGCCATCTACTGGTCTCAAGGCCTTCATTTTTCTAAGACATCTCCCTGTCTGCTACCTCTTGAGGGGCCTGGAAATACTGAGATCTGAGGAATTAAAGCTCAGATATCTGTCATAAAAAAGTACTCCATAATTTGCTGTTGAACAAATGACTATATGAATGCATGAGTCTACCCTCTTGGATATTTCAAGATAATGATGATTTAAAGTTAATGACGTTTGCTCTTCATTAGATGGGGTACAGATAATAAAAATTGTAGAAAGGTAGACTTAGAAGTAGCCATTACTAGAGGACAGATTAATTCTAGGTCATGCAGAGCGTCCTATAAGGATGTGGTGGCATCGAGGATGCCCTAGGTATCCTCATCTGCTCTTCTTTGATCTTCTTTCATGAGATTCAGCATAGCTCCAAGCACTGGCCTTGGTGTGCTGTTTTCTGTTCTTAGGGGAAACATCTGGGATCTGGTGAGAGTGAAACTTTCTCAGAAAAATTAAATTTCCAATAAATATCTCAGTCCAAAAGCTTAGAGCTGTCTGCTTCCCTTTCTGAGTCCAGTGGTCTTCCCAAGTATCTATCATAGTTTTGACTCAGTCCACTGATGCGGAACCATCTTAGAATGACTCAGTCTGCCTCTGCCCTAGGGCTGTGCCTTTCAGGAAGAGGTGTGAGGCCTTGGCTACCCACATATGCCCCCAACCCGATAAGATCTTGATTCCTATTCCTGGGATATCCAGTCTTTCCATAGATAGAGATGAAGATCATTTCCCTCAACTATTTAATTGACATAAAGCTTTTGGTTCAGCACAGTTCATGATGAATTATGAAGTTTTCAGGAAACTAGCTTAATGGGGCTTTAGAAGTCATCTCTTCAAAGTACTTAAAGCCTGACTTGTGATCATCTACTTGAAGTTGGTCTAACTTTTGCACAACCAACATGGCTGGGCCTTAGGTTGTTTAAAAATCCGGAATGGGGTAACACAGCATAAATTCTATAAAAATAACATCTGCCAGTTTTCAACTGTGAGTGCTAAGGGCTCTGCTATAGCATCGAGATTAAGGACAAGAGAAATAAAAGGAGACAAAACTGATGATGGGAAGACAAGCTATGATGGAATGCATGAGTGAGTGAATGACTAATCCATCTGGTCTGTTGAACGATCTCATGAAGCCATTTTATATTTTTCTATTATTTCCTGTGCTCTGTAGATTCTCCCTTTCTCTTTTTTTAATGGCATTTTCAGCACATTTTGAAACTTATTAAGTGCTACAATTACTCTGAAAACAAAACAAGCAAACAGTCTTATCTAGCCCATTTTGAAAGTCCCAACTTATAAGTAACTTATTATCTCTTTGCCCCCATCTTCTTCATGGGTTGAGAGACTGAGAGATTAGAGTGGAAAGTGACCTGCTCTTTCATGCCTTGTCCTATTCCCATTCCCTGGAAAGTTAGGGAAAGAGTGGTCATATCTGGGTCTGGATACATTCCCTTCAATTCTTTTCAAAGTCTAATTCCTGTAGTGTTTGAGGCTGGTGGTGAGAGCAGGGGAGGAAAGTTCCACTGTACTGGTCCTTGACTGATGGATGGATTCTTTTCAGCTAACATGACTGTGTGGCTCACACCCTCTGTGCAGCACAGACATCCAGGTCTGTCCTTTGGAAGACACATGAATGAGCTCCTCACGGAGTCGGGCAAGATCTCCCCACAGTCCAGTTCCCTTGTACAATTCAGGTGTATGCATTATCTGAATCGGAGTAGAGTCCTATAGAGGCAGAAACTAGTGTTGGACCTGTTACCAGTGTTGTGAGCTCTGGAGTACACAAGCTAAGGCAGCCAGCACCGGAGTCAGACTGAGGTCCATTCTGGCTCCACTATTTACCTAATAACTTTGAGATAAGTTCTCATACAACTCTGTGAAGTTTCTCTGTGAAGTTCACTATCTGGGTTTAAATCCCAGATCTTCTAGTTAGTTCCTACAAGTATGATAATAGCAAGACACTACTTCTAAGACTCTGTTTCCTCATCTGTAACAGAAAAATAGTATCTTGAACTCCCTTGTAGGGCGGATGTAAGAATTAAAATGAGTAACAATATGAAATGCATCTAGAACAGTATGTGAGGTAAAGCAAGCACTCAAAACATGCCAGTTATTGTTATTAAATATACAAGGAAAGTGCTTAGCTCAAGGTCTGGCACCTGCTGGCTATAATTATTGCACTAAGGAGGGAAATGAAATACTAGACCTCCTGATGAAGGCTGGTGTTAGCATAAGACATTCCTCTCTTTACTATCGTGCTTGATTGTAACCATTCTCTTGGCCTTTGCCAGTGCCCTTTCAACTGTGTTCATGCCTTTTTGGATTTGTTAGCTCCCTGAAATCTACCAATGAACTCGGTAGCCTGTGCAAGCTCAGGCAGCACCATCAGGAGCCAGCGCCATCCACCTCCTGCCCAGTTACCTCCCCTTAGCAATAGCTCACTGTTTGCCTAGAGGGTAGAGCTCAGAGCAAAGCTGTTTATCCACAGTTAGACTCCAAAGGCTTCCACTCAGCAGATTTCCTCACTGTCTGAGAACTCAGGCCCAGCCAGTCATCGGCATTTCTGCATCACCCCCCATGTGGAATCAGACACACAACTTAGGCAACTGATTTGTCAGCAGCCAGCCTTGTACTTTGAGTTGTTTTCCCATTGTGGATATAAATTAATACCTCCTCACCCATGCTCTTGCATTTGGACTCCCCTGTGACCAAGAGACATAATAGCCTCTTCATGGTCTGACCCATGCCTACAAAAGCAGGTCGGCCTGTCTTATCTCCTCTGAGCCCCGTCAAAACAAATTACAGATACCAGAGGCATTCAACTCACCGCACCTCCAGGATTTCACAAATACTTCCTCTCTCTCTGCTAGGAACTTCCTCCCTACCATTACTTTCACCCCTAACAAATTTGTATTTATCTTTCAATAGCAGCATCCTCTCTGGGCCCCCTTCAGAGAGATGCCTGCTTATTGCTTTCCCAGTTGGGTAAGTCACCCCTCCTGAACTCCCTCACACATTGTGACTAATACCTATGACTAGATCAAGTTTCACTTACATTTCACCTTCCCCACTAGACTGTGAATTCCTCAGGGGCATATATTTTATATTACGTAACCATGTGTCCCAGCTAGTGTCTACAGGAAAATACTGTGTATAGATAAATAAGTAAATAAATAAATAAACCCTGACTACATTTTCAAGATGGCTGCCCATCAAAGAACAACAACAATAAATAAAAAGAAAACGGATCTCTGCCATGGAACTTATTAATGTGACTTGGATATGGAGAGCAAACAAAGTGAACTCTTCAGTCATAAAGAAGGTTCCACAGAATGATCTAAATCCAGGAAAAAATTCTTATCTTAAACAATAACAACTCCGGGAACCAGCAGTTAGCGTAATGGCTATGTCGCTGGACTCCCACGTAGTCGACCGCGGTTCGCGTCTCAGACCCGGTGGCTTACAACTCATGCCGGGCGCGTGTGCGTGCGTGCCCAAGATCCCGAGAGGAGAATGGAGGAGAAGGGATTGCGGCGTGACCATCCCCCCTGGGGGGTGATTTCTCGCTTTCTGTCTCTATGTCTCTCTCTGTCTGTCTGGTGAGCGCACGCGCCCTATAGCGAAAAACCTCTCCAAAAAAAAAAAAAAAAAAAAACAACAACTCCCTTCATAAGATGTCATTCTGACTGTTATCACCATCTGAATTACTAAAAGAGGTTGTTGAAATGCCCAATACACAATGATCTCTTTTTCCTACATTTTACCCATGTCAAAATGGTAATTTGTATTAAGAAAATGGTAGGAACCACAGCTGCTCAAACATACCCAGGCAGCACCAAGCATAATGGTGGATGAGTGGGTTGCTAAGGATTTTATTTCTCACCCAAGGACTTCTATGTGGAATGCCCTATGTCCTCATGCTTCCTGTTCACAAGAGCCATCCAACAAGGTGTCTTTCCCCCAGCTCACACTTATCCAAATTCACATACTTAGTTGTCTATTTGCTGGGATTCCTGCTGAGAAAAATTTTCCTCCCCTCAGTGACAGCAAAAATAACTTCAGGAGCAAAGTACTTTTTACACACAACGCAGTGAAGTAGATATTTTCATGATCTCTATTTTTATAGACATGGAAACTGCGGTTCCCAGAAGAAAAATAATTTGTTCAAGTTAAAGCAATTAGTTAATAGACAATGTAGAATAGTAATTATGAGCGTGAACTTTGGAAGTAGATGATCCTGGGCTCTAATTTCCATTTTTCTACTAATTCTGTGTGCCCTTGGACAAAGAAATTTCCCTTTCTGAGCTTCAGTTTCTTTACTTGTAAATTTAATAATCATGCCCACTGAAGTAAAAATCAGCAGCTTAAAGCATCTAACAAAATATTCAAGAAGCACATAATAAAAGCCATTGTAAGTCTTTGTTGTTGCTGTTCAGGTTTTTGCCATAGAGCATGTGCGCTTGCCAGGGAGAGACAGAGAAAGACAATGAAAGGGAACATGAGAAATCACTCCCCAGGGGAGATGGTAATGATGCAATCCTTTCTCCTCTTGGGATTTTGGACACTCGTGCACACATGCACAGTGTGATTTTCAAGCTACCAGGTCTGCGATTTGAACTGTAGTCAGCTATGTGGGAGGCCAGTGCCTTAACCACCATGCCACCTGCTGGCCCTCCGGCTAATATAAAACTTCAATAAGTTCAAAACTGTAAAGAAAAAACATGAACATAAGAAGAGAAATGGTAAATACAGGAAGATGCAAATGGAACTTCTAGAGATGAAAAATACATATGTGAAATATAATAGAATACACATTGGATGATGTAATTAGCAAGAGATTAAAAACTGAAGAAGGAAAGAATAAAACTTGATCATAAACATCGAGAGAAAAATAAACAGAAATAAACTAACAGCTCTTCAGTAAACTAGGCGACTATAGGAGTTGCATAACCCATGTAAAAGTGGTTCCAAGAAAAAAGAGATACTTGGGGGCCAGCAGTTAGCGTAATGGCTATGTCGCTGGACTCCCACGTAGTCGACCGCGGTTCGAGTCCCGGACCCGGCGGCTTAAACTCACGCCGGGCGCGTGTGCGTGCGTGCCCAAGATCCCGAGAGGAGAATGGAGGAGAAGGGATTGCGGCGTGGCCATCCCCCCTGGGGGGTGATTTCCTGCTTTCTATCTCTCTGTCTCTCTCTGTCTGTCTGGCGAGCGCACGCGCCCTATAGCAAAAACCTCTACAAAAAAAAAAAAAAAAAAAGAGATACTTGAAAAAAAATAATAAATGCAAAAAATGTAAGAAAAAAAAAAAGAAACAACCATTAACCCACACATCCAAGAATGCCATCAAACTCTAAATATCTTTGGCTGGACTAATATACAGTGTATTCGTGCTGGGGAAATTTATTTTGCAAGCTGTAATGATATATGGTGATTGAATGTAAAATAAATAAGAGCAAAGCTTTCAATGCTAAAAAAATCAAATAAACATGAAGACAAAAAAAAAAGATCATAGTCAAGTTGCGAAAATCAGATTATGTCAGAGGGCGTCTAAATTCCCAGCCCTGTCTGACAGTAACAAGGAGCCCTTGGACATCAACCAAGGTCAAATGGAGAAGAACTTCCACCTTCATCTGGTGGTAACAACACAGCAGCCTCCTTCTCTCACCCACACTGTGTCAGAGAAAGCTTATTAAAACAGACAATTAAGGAAAGATTCAGAGTCACATGACATAACATCCCAAATTTCAGATTTCAATGGAAATAAAATCACTTACCATACTAAGAACCAAGGAAATTTCTACCTTGAACAAGAAAGACCATTACAAATGCTGATACCAAGAAGACAAAGATGTTGGAATTATCTGGCAAGTATTTTAAAGCAACCATCACTAAATTCTTGAACAATGAATTGCAAACATCTTTGAAAAAAAAATTTTAAAAATAGACATTCTCAGCTTAGAAATAAGAATGAAATAGAAAATATAAAAAGTGGAAATTTTATAACTAAAAAACTTAATAATTAAAAGAAAACAAAAAAAACAGGGCCAGCAGATGATATGGGGTTAAGGCACTGGATCCCACATGACCAGCTGTGTGGTTTGAGTCCCGGACCCAGTAGCTTGAAAAATCACACTGGGCATGTATACATATATGCCCAAAATCCTGAGAGGAGACTGGAAGAGAACAGACTTCAGTATGGCCATATTCCCAGAGGGTAATTTCTCACTTTCTCTCTCTCTCTCTCTCTTTCTCTCTCTCTCTCTCTCTCTCTCTCTCTCTCTCTCTCTCTCTCTCTCTCTCTCTCTGTTTCTCCTTGGCAGGCACACATGCTCTATAGCAAAAATTCAAAAAAAAAAGTAAAATATTCTCAATAAATGAATTAAATAGTAGAATGGAAAGGACATAGGAAAGAATTAATGAACTCTAAGATAGAATAGATATTACCCAATTGGAACAATAGAGAAGAAAATAAACTGAAAACAAAAATAAGCAGAGCCTCAGGGACATAAAGGACTGTAAGAAAAGATCTAACATTGATATCCTTATAATCTCAGAAGGAAAAGAATGTCAGCTGAAAGCATAGTCAGAGACAATGGCTGAAATTTCCCTAAATTTAGGGGGGAAAAACAATAACAACATACATACACACCACAAAAACCAAAGTCCTACAGAGTCAGGAAGGTAAATGACACCCAAACAAGATAAACTGAAAGGGTTCCATTCCAAGACAGATGTTAGTCAAATTTCTGCAAACCAAAGACAAAGGAGAAAACCTTGAACACAGCTAGAGAAAATGGATGCAGTGCTCATAGGGAAAAGCAATTAAAATGTTAGTGGATTTATTTTTTCCAGAAATCATGGAGTTGAGAAAAAAAGTGATTTAAATTTATTATAAGTACTGAAAAAAAGAAATTTTAAAATAGAATTTTTTATTTAGGAAAACATCCTTCAGGACCAGTGGATGGCAGAGCGGTTACGTGGCTGGACTCTCACATTACTGACCGTGGTTTGAGTCCCAGACCCAATGGCTTGAAAATCACACCAGACCTGTGTGCTTGCATGTTCAAGATAATGAAGAGAGAAAACAGAAAGAATTGCAGTATGAACATCCCTCCTTGAGGGTGATTTCTCACTTTCCCTCTTACTGTCTCTTTCTCTGGTGAATGCATATACCCTAAGGCAAGAACACATGAATTCAAAAGCAAAGTATTATCAAACAAAGGAAAATTAGTAAAATTTATCACATGCAGACCTGCTTTTAAAAGTGGCTAAAGACAGTGATCTAGACATACTGTGAATTTTAAAATAAAACGTTTTGAAATATCAGTAAAGAAGAATGTATGATGTGATAGCTTATGTAGAAAATCCCAAGGGATCTGCCAAAAACTCAGACCAGTTAAATGAGTTCCTCAAAGATGTAAGAATAAAAAACCAAACTACAGGGCTAGAAAGTGACCTGGTGGTTAAAGGTGCTAGACTCCTACATGACTGACTACAGTTCAAGTCCTGGACCTGGTGGATTGCTTTCTACTTTCCCTTCCTCCCTCTCCCTCTCCCTCTCTCTCTCTCTGGTCAAATTAAAAATAACAACAATAAATAAACTTGAATAAAATAACTCTAAAAAAAGCCAAAGTACAAAAAAACAAATTACAAAATTATATTTCTATACATTAACAATACATATATAAAAATTGAAATTAAAAATACCATTTATAATAACTCTAATATATATAGAATACATAAGTGTGAATTAACAAAATATGTTACTTAAATGTTGAAACTACAAAACGATATAAAAAGAAATCAAAGAAGACTCAGATAAAAGGAACAGAATTGTTCGTGGGTGAGAGGATTCTCAATGTAAAGGTGCCAGCTCTCCCACACTGATATTCAGGTTTTAATACAATTTCAATATGAATGCTAGCAAAAATTTTAATGGGTATAAAATTATTTCACAACTTATATGAAAAGGTAAATGATCTAGATTTACTAAAATAAACCTGAAAAGAAGAATAAAGAAAATTTAGAATAAAGAACAGGTGATATTGATAGAAAGACAGACACACAGAACCATGGAATAGAGATAACAGAAATTACTTACAAGATTTTTTTCGAGAGATTTGTGCTATAGGATGCATGTGCTTGCCAGAGACAGAGAGAGAGAGAGACAGCAAGAACCACCCCCCCCCCCCCAAGAAAGGGGGAATGACCACACCATAATCCCTTCTCCTCTCTTCCCCTCTCGGGATTTTGAGCACACATACCCACGTACCCAGCCTGAGTTTTAAGCTGCTGGATCTGGGACTCAAACTGCAGTCGACTACGTAGGAGTTGAGTGACATAATTATTATGCCATCTGCTTGTCCCAAGGCCAGTTAATTTTTGACAAAAGGACAAAAAAAAAAAAAATACAGTGGAGAGAGGACAATCTTCATAAGTGGCAATTTGGATATCTATAGGCAAAAAAAATGACTCTCATCATAAGCCTCATACCTTATACAAAAATTAACTAAAAATTGATTACGAATTTAAATGTAAAATATAAAATTATACAACTTTTAGAAAATAGCATAAGAGAAAATCTTTACAACTTGGACTTTGGTGAAGAATTCCTAGACATGACACCAAAAGCACAATTCATAAAAGAATATCAAACAGTGAAATCTATAAAAATTTAAGATGTTTGTTCTGAAAAGGACCCTATTAGGAGGATAGAAAGACAGTGACAGAATGGGAGAAAATATTTTAAAAGCATATGTATGACAAGGGACAAATACAGAAAACATAAAAGAGGTTAAAATTGAAAAATAAACAATCCAATTAGAAATTAGGAGATAAAGAGTTTTCAAAGAAGAGTATAAATGTCAAATAAGCACATTAAAAGATGTTCGCCATCACTAACCATTAGGGAAATGCAAATAAAGAACTCAATGACATATCACAGACACCTATTAAAACAACTAAAATGACAGCAAGGATGTGTTAAAATGAATCTCTCATGCATTGCTGAAAACAGAAAATGGTACAGCCACTCAGGAAAATAGTTTGGCAGTTTCTTAAAAAACTAAATATACATTTACTGTATGACAAGGCAATTGCACTCTTGGGCCTCTATTCCATAGAAATGAAAACATATCTGCACAAAAACTTGCACATGATTGTACATAGCAGCTTTACTTTTTTTCGAAGAATTATTTATTTAATCTTATTTATTATTACTATTATTCAAATTTGACCAGAGAGAGAGAGAGAGAGAGAAAGCAAACTGCCAGGTCTAAGACTCAAACTGTGGTCGGCCATGTGGGAGTCCAGCATCTTAACCAACATGCCACCTTCCGGCTCCTACAGAAGCTTTACTTTTAATAAAAGAAAAAAAAAATGGAAATAAAATTGTTACTTAATAGGTAGTTTTTAAAATTCTAGTGTATCCATACCATGGAACGCTACTCAGCAATAAATGGGGATAATTTTTAATGTTACTATTTAAATTTTTTTTTTTTTTTTTTTTTTTTTTTTGGAGAGGTTTTTCGCTATAGGGCACGTGCGCTCGCCAGACAGACAGAGAGAGACATAGAGACAGAAAGCGAGAAATCACCCCCCAGGGGGGATGGTCACGCCACAATCCCTTCTCCTCCATTCTCCTCTCGGGATCTTGGGCACGCACGCACACGCGCCCGGCGTGAGTTGTAAGCCACCGGGTCCGAGACGCGAACCGCGGTCGACTACGTGGGAGTCCAGCGACATAGCCATTACGCTAACTGCTGGTTCCCAACTATTTAAAATATTTTTTGCTGTAGGTTGGGTGCATTCACTGGACAGATACACACACACACACACACACACACACACAGAGAGAGAGAGAGAGAGAGAGAGAGAGAGAGAAAGGGAAAGTGAGAAATCACCCTCTGGGGGCATGGCCACACCGCAATCCCTTCTTCTCCATTCTCTTCTCGAAATTTTGAGCACACGTGTAAATGTGCCAACATGTTTTTCAAGCTGCCATGTCCGGGACTCAATCTGTACAGCCAGTCATGTGAGACCCAACCACCTCCACACCAACAACAGGTCCAAAGGGGATATATTTTTGACACATATAACAGCCTGGATGGATATTAAGATTACTATGCTGAATGAAAAAAAAAGTTCAGGCATACAAAATGTATAATTCAATTATATAACATTCTTTAGACAAAATTACAGAGCTAGAAAGAAGATTAATGGTTGCTACTGGCTAGAGGTGATGATGGGAAATTTGAATGTATCTATTAAAGGAGTAGTATTTGGGACATCTGTGAGGTGATTGAATAGTTCTGTAATCTTGATTATATGGTTATGTGGTGGTTAGATGAATCTACGTATGTGGTAAAAATGATAGAACTATACACAAACATTGTTCTAAAACAAGATTCTAGATTTCAATACTGTGCTTTGATTAGATAAAATGTAGCCTTTGGAGAAAACTAGCTAAAGAGTACGTGGAACCTTTCCAGCATCCTCTGAATCTACAATTATTTCAAAATAAAAATTTAAAAAATAATCATAATAAAATTATAGAAGAGAGTGATATGCACCTAAAAATAGGGTTTCAATATACATGAAATAGCAGTTGACAAAATGTGAGGGTGACATTGACCTTTATAACCATAGTAAAAAATGTTAATAGCTGTTTTATATCAACTAGACATTCTATAATTGTCAAGAGAATATAAGCATCGCTGTAAACTACCTTTAACAAATCAACATTATGGAACACTACATCCAACAACTGAATATGCGAGCTTCTCAGGAGGACACAGAACATTCACCAGGATAGGTCATATGTTAAATTATAAAACAAATCTCAATAAATATAAAAGGGTCAAAATAAGAGTGTATTTTCCAGCTATGTATTAGTCAGAGCTCTCCAGAGAAATGAAACCAGTGGATGTGGATGTAGAGATGAGAGAAAAAGAAAGAGAGTGAGAGAGAAAGATTTATTCTTAATGAATTGACTCAAGAATTGTGGGAACTGGCAACTTCAGACTTTGCAAGGCTGGCCAACAGGCTGGACAACCAGGGAAAAGTCGTCGTGTGGCGGCTTAGTACTGAAGATAGTCCTATGGCATAATTCATTTTACGTGGGTGAATCTTGGTCTTTTCTCATATGGCTTTCAACAAATTAGGAAAAGTCCACTCACAAGATGGAGAGTAATATGCTTTACTGAAAGTCTATTGGTGTAGTTGTTAATTACATCTAAGAAATATCTTTAGAAAAATGTCTAGACTGGTTTTTGACAAAAACTGAATACTACAGCGTAACCAAATGATGCATAAAATTAGCCATTGCACCTATAACAGAATTAAATGAAAAGTTGGGGACAGCAGGTGGCATGGTGGTTAAGGTGCTGGACTCCCACGTGTCTGACCTTGGTTTGAGTCCTGGACCTAGAGGCTTGCTTTCTCACTTTCCCTTTCTCTCTCTCTCTCTGATCAAATTAAAAAACAATAATAATAAATAAAAATAATCCTTCAAAAAATTAAATAAAAAACAGTAACAATAAGAAATCTAGGAAACTCAAATGTCTAGAAATTAAGCAACATAGCTTTTATATGCAATGATTAAATCAAGCTAATTCATAAATATACATTACATCAAATGTTTAATGTATTTTGTGATGAGAACACTTAAAATTTACATTCAGTATTACTGAAATATACAGTACTCAATATTTAACTATATTTAATACACTGGGCAATAGATCTAAAACAAACAAATTTATTCTGAGACTTCATGCCCTTTATCTCCCAATTTCTCCTATCTCCCATCTTCTGACAAGCAGCATTCTACTTTCTGCTTAAATTCAATTGCTTCAGATACCACATATAAGTGAGAACATGTGATATTTCTTTCCGTGTTTGGCTTATTTCACTTAACATAATGTTCTCCAGTTTTATCCATATTCTCACAAATGACAGAATTCCTTCCTTTTTAAGTCCAAACAGTGTTCTATCAAGTGTATTTCTGTATTCATTTATTTATTAATGGACACCTAGGTTGATTTCACAACTCATGACTGTAACTAGTGTTGCAATGAACATGTGGGTTAGATTTGACTCCAAAGTTGCAGGCAATAAGATGAAACATAAAGCAATGGAATTATATAAAAATAAAAAGCTTCTGTACAACAAAGAAAACAATAAGTGAAAAGACTACCTATGGATTGGGAAACAATATTTGCAAGCCATATATCTGATAAGAGATTAATACCCAAAATATGTAAGAAACTCAATAACTCTATAGAAAGAAAACAAGTATCCCAATTAAGAAATGGGTAAGAGGCCTGAATAAATATTTCTCCATATGAAGGTCTAACAGATAATAGGAAAAAAATAACATCACATTAACATTTTGTAATATTATCAGGGTGATGTGAATAAAAACCCCAGTGAAATATTACCTCTGGCCCCTCTTTGCCTCAATTTCCTAATAGGTAAAATATCAATGATAATAGAACCTAATTCATAAGATTCTGTTGATGATTAAAGAGTATGAATGATGCAAAATGTTAAGAAAATGTCTGTCACTAATACATTGGTGACAGTTGCTGCAATTGTTTGGACCTCCCTGCCTATAAATTTCTTCTGGGAGAATTTCTGACAATAGTGCTTTTACTATAACATCCTATGCCAAGAAAGAAAAAGGCAATGGCTTAGGGTAAAATGTAAGGAGCAGGTGTTAGGCCTGCTTAAATGCTATTTTTGCATTAAATGAAATAATCCTTGCAAAGTGCTTAGCTATGTAATTGGTATAGAGACTATACTCAATAAATGTTAATTAGTGCATCTTTTCTTCCGGATTCCTAGCACAGAACTGGGTCTATAGATTGTACTGTAAATCACTGCTGAATAAATATATGAGTAATTAGTATATGAATATATGGATAATTAGGCTTAAATTTCTTCCCATGTAGAATTGTGTCTCTGGTTCTCTCGCTACAGTATCTGGTAAGACCCTCATCCCTAATTGACTACAAGTTTAATAAATGTTTTTAGTTTCCTATGAAGAGAGATAAAAGAATGTTAGCTGATTGCAGCTTCTTCCCTGCAAATTCTCCACAGGAGCTGAGGTTAGGGATTTAGTAGGAGTAACACTAAATGTTTTAAGCTTTCTTGGAAAACCCTAATTACACTGATTACGCGCTTTCAGTGGAACAGTCACTGGAAGCCATACCTCTGTGAAGCACCAAGTTGTGATGAGTTTTCTCTACTCTGTCCAAAAGGTCTCACCAGACTTCTGCCAGCGATTGGCATTTGAGAAGGTGCAGTCTTGGTTTAGGGATGTTGTCTGTGGCTACAGAACAGAGTGAGGCTAAAAGGCCTGTAAGGGGATTAGACCAATGACCTGCTCCTCATTAGCACAATGTTCTAGCCGACTGGGAAATAATGCAGACTCCTTGAGTGTTAGCAAATACTGACCTACTTAGATATGAAGGATAAAAGCACACATTTCTCCTTCGACATCAGCACAATCTGTCTCTGGGAATTGAAAGGACAGAGAAAGCCCTTTTACAGGGACTTTCTGGGTCAATAACTCTCACCTCATGCTCCTACAGCAATTACTGGATTATGTTCCACAATTATTCTTCCATCCAATAGCTGCCTCTTTGCCCACCCACTCACGCTCCAACAAGATGCCAGGCCATTTGAGGCTCCTGTGACATCAGTCATCTCCATATGAAATTCCTTTGCCTAAAACATGTCCATCATTCCCCCTACCATACAGCCTTCACCCCTCTCCTCCCCTCAGCTCAATGGCTAACATATACTTATTCTTCCTATCCAAGCAAGTTGTCTGGGAAGCCTTCTCAGATTCTGATGCCTAGATATAGCCCATCTGTGTGCACATCTGCATGCTGTACTTACCACCACAATATTCACCCCATTTACTATCATAGTCTGTGTTCTCTCTCCCCAGGTCCCTGCTCTTTAAGTACCTGAAGGACAAGGACTGGGTTTTTCCCTTCTGTGCCTGGCACCAACAAAACTTCAATAAATATTTGGTGAGTGAATGAATAATTGAAGGAAATTTCAGTTCTTATAAATCACACTAAGTTATGCTAAATAATATCTGAAAATAGTAAGCAGTACTAATATCTAATCATATAGATCTGGATTTAAATTTCCAGGTGATCATTAACTACTTCTGTTTTAACTCTTAATGACAATAAACATGTCTTCCTCATATAAAAATATGTGAAATTTCTGCTATTCAAAAAAAAATAGTATTTTCCCTGTTTTTCTAATTAGTAAGCTTTCTCTTAAATTTCTGTCTGTCCTCTTCAATAAGCAATAAATATTGTTTTTTAATACATACATATACATTTCCAAGTTTATTGGGAAAGGGAAAAGTATTTAAAAAATCAAATATGTGTTTCGGAGCATATATATTTGTTTTTTAATACTTTTCAGGGGTGACATGTGGTGTGTGGTTAAGGTGCTGGACTTCCACATGGCTGACCATGGTTCAAGTCCCAGACCTGGCTACTTGCTTAGTCACTTTCCTTCTCTTTCCCAGTTCAAATTAAAAAAAAAATAATAAAATTATTGTTTTAAAAAATCCTTTCTCAATTAACATGGAAAAGTGTGTATATATGTAATGTATTTGTGTGTGTACAAATACATATTTGTGTGTGTGCATGTACATATGTATGAATGTGTGTGTTTGCCCCTTGATCATATCACTGAGGCTCTATTTTTCTTTTTTTTTTTTTTTTGAGAGAGATTTTTGCTATAGGGCGCGTGTGCTCGCCAGACAGAGAGAGACAGAGAGACATCCCCCCCCAGGGGGGATGGCCACACTGCAATCCCTTCTCCTCCATTCTCTCCTTGGGATCTTGGGCACGCACGCACACGCGCCTGGCGTGAGTTTAAGCCACCACGTCCGGGACTCAAACCGCGGTCAACTACGTGGGAGTCAGTGACATAGCCATTACGCTAACTGCTGGTCCCAGTGAGGCTCTATTTTTCTTCAATATTTCTTGCCTTCAGACTGTAGAGTTTCTATTCTATTTTTTATTTTGCTAGTATTTCCAATATGCTGTAAATCACAACTAATTTTTTATGCCATTTACTTTTAAATTCTGAAATTTCCACTTTTTAATAGTTGCTCTTTCTCCACTGAGATTCCTCATCTGCTTATTCAGTGTGACTGTATTTTTTAAGTCCCTGATTATATTTATAATAACTACTTTAAGGCAATATAAGAATATTACATTGTAATAATATATTTATAATAATTACTTATCTGATCATTCTAACATCTGAGTCACCTTAGGGCTGGTGTCTACTGCTTGATAGGTTATGACTTGATATGAGTTATCATTATGTGCTCACTGAGAATGATACAGAGACTCTAGCTGCTGTTATAGTCCTCCAAAGGATATTGATTTTTGCCATAACAGGTGGTTAACTGGGACAGACTAAACATCCAAACTATTTTCTTTGGTGGGCAGCAGTTAAAATGTATACTCGATTGTTTATTTTTTAGCTATTACTTCAAGCCAAGTCCCATGGCAATTACTTCCTTTCTCAGGGGTATGTATGGATCAGAGAGCTGTGTGGGGTTTATACATAAAACTTGAGTATCCTCTTGTCATTCTCTTCCAGAATGTTGCTCTCTGCAAACTCAAGAAATTAAGACTGCTGTTTTTGTTCATCTAAAGTATGTGCATTGGGGGGGGGGGGGGGAGTCACAAACACGCGTCTCACCTGGTACAATTCCTGTTTTTCGAGAGTGACTTTCCTAATATTGTTGCTCTATAAAGCCTTCTAATAGTGCATATGTGTCTGTGTATGCATGTGCCTGTTTATATTTATATCATTTGAGTTTCATAATTGTGAGTTATGAGGGGAACAATCTGACCAAGCTACACTGTCATTACCAGAGGCAAGAAACTCCTTTTATTAAAAAAAAAAAAAAAAAAAAAAAAAAAGAGTATATTTATGTAGAGAGACAAAGAGAAAGGAGAAAAAGACAGAGAAAGAAGGAAGGCAGACAAGAAACCCCAACAGGTGCAGTCACCACAATCTGATCCTTCCCAGCTCTCTAGGCCAATCAGGACCTCGGCTGCACACCCATCATCTACAGATCAACCAGGGAACCAAATCCATGACCTTTTATTGATATACAGTCCAGCATCCCTTGAATAGCATGTTTCTACTGTGCCACTAAGATGGCCCCTACTTGTCCTGTTTTTGAGAACTCCCTCAAAATGCTGTCTGCAGTTGTCACATTATCATTGTGCTTTGTCCTTGTACCTTAATCTAATGATTTATTTGCTACCATTTTAATAATATTTTAGAAGGCAGTCAAACATAAATACATACCATCAATCCATAATTTCAAACGATAATGATTTGAGGATTCTGTTTAAAAAATGCATAAGACTTTTCATCAGAAATGGAAGCTAAATAATATTTTGGGGGTCAATTATTGGTTTTCCATGGAAAACTATGGACTGCATAATTGAAGCACCAATAAAAACAGATTTAAAATGTCCTATTTGTTGTGAACTGATATATGAAACTGTATAAAATGAATACAGCATAACTGATTTACACTAAAGGTGAATCCTCATGAACCTATAAATAAAGACAATGATTCACACTTTGAAGATCCTCAGGAGTGTTTTTGTTTTGTATTTTAAACTTTTTTTTTTTTTTTTTTTTTTTTTTTTTTGCTATAGGGTGTGTGCACTTGATGGAGAGACAATGCGACAGTGAGAGGCGAAGTGAGAAACTACCCCCTGAGGGCATGGCCATGCTGTAATCCCTTCTCCTCCATTCTCCTCTCAGGATTTTGGGCATGCACACATACATGTCTGGTGTATCTCAAGCCAATGGATCTGGAACTCGAACTTAGGTTGGCCATGTGGGAAACCAGTGCCTTAACAACCATGCTACCTGCTGGCCCCGATCATCAACTGTTTTAGAATTTGATATATATTGTTTTGTACTCAGAAGAAACACAGAAAAAGTAGATAATTCTCTTGGAATATTGATAATGTTCTCTCAAAAGAACCCAGCTTCCTATACACAGTAAGTCACAAATATGGCTACATTGCAACAACTGGTCTGTCTAATGTGTTGCCTGTGATTTTCACACACTCGTGTTTTTCCCACATTACCCCTAAGACACCTTCACCCTCATATTTGATTTTAAGGTCACTTTGCCTTGCATACCTCTATTTCAGAGAAGAGTACTTCTCTACTTCATTCTTTGCATTTCTGTGACTCTAACATATTTTCATTTGTCATCCAGAAACAACTCACTGGTTGTGGATACTTACCTGGTTTAATCATTTTGAATGTGGAATCTATGTTCACAAAAGGCATGGCTTTTGGGAAAATGTGCTTCATAGTGTTCATTCAATGGGCATAGTCTGCCTTCTTTTGATTGTATAAGGAATCCGAAGGATGGGTAAATTCTTTTTTGCCTAAGGGGAATGGCTTGTCCTTAAATTCTAATTTAACTCCAAAAGGATCAATTTAAGGCAGAGAAAACATCACACATTCCTTCCGGGCCTGCTCTTACAGAGCCTTGGGCTGCCCTGGAGATTGTCCAATGGTAGCATCTCATATGTATCCAAGCAATATGAATATGGCAAAGAAAAAATTTTCTCAGAAGACACATAAACAGGGACCAGCAGTTAGCGTAATGGCTATGTCGCTGGACTCCCATGTAGTCGACCGCAGTTCGCGTCCCGGACCCGGTGGCTTAAACTCACACCGGGTGCGTGTGCATGCGTGCCCAAGATCCCGAGAGGAGAATGGAGGAGAAGGGATTGCCGCGTGGCCATCCCCCCTAGGGGGTGATTTCTCGCTTTCTGTCTCTCTCTCTGTCTGGCGAGCGCACACGCCCCATAGCAAAAACTTCTCCAAAAAAAAAAAAAAAAAAGAAGAAGACACATAAACAGTATCCTTTATTCACTAAAACCAGTATTTGCAGAGTGGAAAATTTTATTTCTAAAATTCCTAAATGTTCAGGATATTGTGAAATCCGCATAGACAGGTATTGTTTCACTAAGACAGTTCCTTTTATCTACTATGTAAAATCTTTCATATTTTAAGGTGCTATTCATAATATAACTTTGCCAATTTTTTTTCCAGGAAGAATTACACACTCCTACCGATGTTATTATAGAATATTTTTCTCTGTTGTAGTATCTGTGTTGATGGAGGTTTGCACAGGATCTCAGAGGTGGTGTGTGGTCTCTGTTCAGTATGTTCTCAATGTACCAGGATTTTGGGTCACCCATCTGCCATCTGAACTTCCAGAAAGAAGTTTACCATGAAGTTCACGGATCTCAGCCACCATGGTGCCCACACTTGTAAAAGTCTCATTCAAGACTCTAAGAGGAGCTGTGGCACTGTGCTCAGATCATCATTCATTTTTATAAAATTTGCCAAGCTGAGATGATTTAATCAAAATGGGCAAAACCCTCAGTCTCCTGCCATTCCTGTATCTTCCCTTTAACATGTTCTCTATTATCAAGAAGGATTAAAGTAACCATGGGCATTTTTAGTAGCCAGAGAAAGGCAAGATAAATTAGTGATATATTTAGTTCAGTATTTATGCCATTCATAGTCACTTCCACGTAGAGTTATTTCTGGTGTCCCAAGACGCTTTCCAGAAATACTCCTAGTGCCCTCTGAGCAAACTCATTTATCATGGCACAAAGTTTTAAGATATACTGCAATATAAAATGTATCCTACAGCCTCTGGGATTAAAAGTATGCGTGTTGGGGGTAGGGAGGTGGAGAATGGTGTCACCATGGTAACACATGACACACTGAAAGGCAATTCCATATAGGAAGGTTCCCAGTTCCAGATATCTACCTGAGTACCCCAGGCATGTATTGGCCCATGGCTTGATGCTAGCAAAAACCTGGAAGTGGATGGCAGAATCAGGATCTATTGAGAATGCTTGCTCGCTCTCTCTCCCCCTCTCTCTCTCTCTCTCTCTTTCTCATAGTAGAAATAAACTGCAAAAAAAATATGAATGTGGGGACCAGCAGATGGTGTATTGCTTATGTTACTGGACTCCCATGTAGTAAACTGTGATTCAAGTTCCAGACCCAGTGGCTTAAACTAACATGGGGTGCATGTGTGTGCATGCCCAGGAACCTGAGAGAAAAACAGAGGAGAAGGGACTGGGTCATGGCCATCCCCCCTGGAGGGTGAATTCTAGTTCTCTGTCTCTTGTTTCCCTAATAAGCACATGTGCCCTATAGCAAAAAAAATAAAAATAAAAATAAAAATAAAAAATTTTAAAAAGCTCTCTCAAAAACAAAGAAAGAAAAAGATTCATGAGAATTGTTGTGATTATCAGAATTCTTTGAAGACCACAAACCTAGAGCAGTACTGAAAATAGCACATACATGTATGTGTAACATCACATGCTAGCAGGTGGAAAAAATTAAGTCAGTATATACAAGAGAGTGAATTATCTTTGTATTCTCTCTATAACAATGACATTAGAAATGTGTGGTCATATGAAGAGGCAATCACATATATGAAGTCAAGAACCATACGAATAAATTGGAGACCAGCAGTTAGCATAATGGCTATGTTGCTGGACTCTCATGTAGTTGACCACGGTTCAAGTCCCGGACCCGGTGGCTTAAACTCATGCTGGGCGCATGTGCGTGCGTGCCCAAGATCCTGAGAGGAGAATGGAGGAGAAGGGATTGCGGCATGGCCATCCCCCGGGGGGTGATTTCTTGCTTTCTGTCTCTTTGTCTCTCTCTGTCTGGCTAGTGCATGCGCCCTATAGCAAAAACCTCTTCAAAAAAAAAAAAAAACTATACGAATAAATTATTATAAAGACACATCAGACAGTTTATTAACAAAAATGTTATAGTACTTTTTTGGATCCTGTGACATTCATGGCATTTGTCAACTTTTTAAAATTTGTTAATTTATCATGATTTATTTTCTAAGTCTACATAAATGTTCATATTGATTGCTAATCTATATTCATAATTTGCATTTTTTAAGAGAGATTTTTGCTATAGGGTGGGTGCGCCTGCCAGAGAGAAAGAGACAGAGGTGAAAAATCACCCTCCTGGGGGGATGTTCATGCCACAATCCCTTCTCTTTCATTCTTTCAGGATCTTGAGGCACACATCCACATGTGCCTAGTGTGAGTTTCAAGCTGCCTGGTCTGGGACTTGAACTGCAGTCAACTACATGGGAGTCCAGTGACATAACCATTATGCCATCTGTTGGTCTCTATAATTTGCAATTTTTTTTCTTTAAGAAGGTATACAAATTATATAAGCTTCAGGCTTCACAAGCCATGGATCCACCACTGCTTCTTTCAGATAATTTCTCCTGCCGTTTTTGGGTTGTAAAACACAGGGGTAGGTGTCTCAGTTCCCCTGGCCTTCCACTCCTCCTAACCTATCTAGTGCTGTTGCTACAGTCTCTGAGAGGCTGCTAGATATTCCCTGGGAAGCTCGCGTCACCTCTGCTTTCCAATATCCATCCTATTTTGAGGTTGACTATTGTCATCCCCACATCTGTGAATGTACTGTATTATTTCCTTTCCCTTTCAGCCTAAGGAATCTACTGCAAGTTAGGAAAATTGACTCTTAAATTATACAACATTATTCCCCAAATGACTCGGCACACATAGGTTCTTTCAACCTACCGAACAAAATTTGATTTTGATTTCAAAAGCTAAGAGTTAACTCCTTTGTTCTCTGGGATTCTGCCTTAACCCTATTTCCAAAATGTGGGTTGCCTAAAATGTGGATTTTCCAATTGGGTTGGGTAAGGAATCATTAGATGAATACATCATCATTTAACATCAACAGATGTCTGAACGTCTGAATGTTTGGAATCGTGTGAATAAAACTTCTATGAGAGAGAAGTTTATCTTTAAAATCAAAGATATCTTTTAAATCAAAATCTTTTATCTTTTAAATCAAAATGCTTAGCCGTCATCATAGACACATTTCAATAGATTAAGAAATTAGATAATTCTGGGGACCAGCAGTTAGCGTAATGGCTATGTCGCTGGACTCCCATGTAGTCGACCGCGGTTCGAGTCCCGGACCCAGTGGCTTAAAACTCACGCCTGACGCGTGTGCGTGCATGCCCAGGATCTGGGGCAGAGAATGGAGGAGAAGGGATTGCGGCACGGCCATCCCCCCTGGGGGGTGGTTTTTTTGCTTTCTGTCTGTCTCTCTCTGTCTGTCTGGCAAGTGCACGTACCCTATAGCAAAAACCTCTCCAAAAAAAAAAAAAAAAAAAAAAAGAAATTAGATAATTATTAAGAAATTAGATAAGATGGCAAAGAAAATTCAGGTAACTGATACTTCTGATACTGAGAAAAAAAAAATATTGTATCCTGATAAGTGATATGAGAAAATTAAGCACAGTGCTCTGTAATTTTCCTTTCACTTTTACTTGAATGCCATCTCTTCCCACCTAACTTCAAAAATTTTCTAATCTGATTTCAGTTCTTGGGTTTCTTTATTTTGTTTGTGTTTATTACTCTAAAAAATTCAGAATAATGGTTATAGTTTTAGGAAATACAAAAGAGGAAAGATAAATACATGTGGCATAAGCTGTAGGAGCCATTAATAGCCACTTGCATGTAAGACCATAAGAAATTAAGAAATTTTTAATTTCTACTAAGAATAGAAATTATCCCCTATTTACTATATTGTTACATATTTCTACGTATTTTTTCATATTTCTACGTATTCAGGTAGAAGTACTATATAATAATTTAAGCGACTATTTTTAATATGTTTACATTTGTAACTTTTAAATAAGACAGCTATAAACCTTTTAATTAATGATTCTTTTTGTTTATTTATGATCATTTCTTTAGAGGATCTTCTTACGAGATAAATTACAGTGTTGAAGGAAATAAATCTTAAAGTTTTTATTATAAGGCCAGCTCCATGGCCTGCTGGTTAAGGCAGTTGGATCCCACATGGCCAACCCTGTAGTTTGAGTCTTAGACCCAGAGGCTTGAGAAATATTCCAGGTACTGGGCATGTGTGCCCAATTTCCTAAAAGGAGGAGAAGGATCGTGGTGTGACCACATTTCCCACGGGGATGCTTCCTCTGCTCTCTCTTTCTCTGGAGAGAGAACACACCCTCTAGCAAAATGAAAATAAAAAACTTTTATTATGTATTTCCAAATTAGTCTCCAAAAATAATCAGTTGCCCATGTTACCATTAATACATAAAAAAACTCGCCCCACACTATTTACATCCTTTCATCATTAGTTATCATTAGTTTTGATTTTTATCAGTTTGACAGATGGAAAAATAGTTTATTTATCTACTTTGAATTTCTTTGATTACTCAGTCTGTATGTATCTTCTATGTAGCTGTTTTTTTCATGGATATTTCTAAAAGGAAATGTACTCTATGAAGCATATATGAATAATAGAACCATGATTTTATATATTGCTGAATCTCTCCATTGACTTTGATATTTATATGGCTAAATATTTTAAATGTTTGTTGGGGTTTATTATTTTTAAGTATTTTATCAAATACTCTCTCTCTTTTTTTTATGGAGAGATTTTTGCTATATGGCACATGCGCTTCCCAGAAAGACAGAGAGAGACAGAGAAATAGAAAGCGAGTAATCACCCTCTGGGGGGATGGCCACGCTGCAATCCCTTCTCCTCCATTCTCCTCTTGGGATCTTGGGCACGCACGCACATGCACCTGGGGTGAGTTTAAGCCACTGGGTCCAGGCCTCGAACCGTGGTCAGCTACATGGGAGTCCAGCAACATAGCCATTACGCTAACTGCTAGTCCCTATCATATATTCTTGAAGGTCTGCTGAGTACATCATGGGGTATATACCCACTAGAGTCTTTCTCCCTCACACACACAAGAAATATATACAAAGCTTAAAAAAATTTTTAAATGATGCATCTGCATTAAGTAAAAGCCAGATAGAAATCAATAATCCTAAAAAAAAAATACAAAAACATGCCATGCTCAAACTACTAAAAATCAACAATTAAAACTGTCTTAAAAGCAGCCAGATATCCTCTCCCCAAAAGACACATTACATAAAGAAGAACAAAAAGAATGAAAGCAAACTTCTTAATAATTATTCATGCTAGAAGATGAAAGAGCATACTTTTAAAGAAAATAATACAATCAGATTACGTGATTATTAATCTCTTTGGCATTTTTATGTCTAAACTCTAGCTAATAAAATAAGTACTTTGGAGAGGCTAGCAGGTGGCATGGTGGTTAAGGCTCTGGACTCCCACATGGCCAACCATGGTTTGAGTTCCGGAACTGGCAGCTTGAAAATCATTCCAGGATGCCCAAAATCCCAGGAAGAGAATTGGCGAGAAGAGGCTGTGGCATGGTCATCCTCCTGGGGGATGGGGGGGGGGGGGGGGATTTTCACTTTCCCTTTCTCTCTCTGTCTCTCTCCAGTTAGCACATGTGTCCTACAGCAAAAACCTTCAAAAATAAAACAACAACAAAATTTTGGTTTACTTCATCTTTCTCATGAGTTTCATTTATGATTCTGTTCACCAATCAGAGGTCTCCTGGTTAAAATGATTAAATGAAAACCACAAATTGGCCAAACTAAAATGAGCTGGTGAGCCTAACTATCCTGCCAATGAAGATCTTGTGGGTCTTGTCTGAGAAATGTTCCATCCTTCCTCCTCCTTTCCATTCTCTTAACTACAGAATCAGTGAACAGATAACCAGAGGTAGGATTTTCCCTTGTGAATACCATAGCTTAATAAATGTTGGATGTTCCCATAAATGTTCTCTGGGGTATTTATTGGATTACTTTGTAAATTAATTTGCTGCCTGTGCTAACTGCCTAGTGAAGTAAGAGTTTAATTGCAGAGAGTCTCACAGATAAATGGACAAAGGCACAGATCTTCTGTTCTTTCCCTTTGTACCAAAGATAGGAGCTGTGGGACCAGTATTTTCCCTCCACAAGGTTTTTGGCCACCTTTGCTGGTATAGCATCACATGCAAACTACACCCAAAGCTTCCTCATGAAACCACAGCTACTGGTGGATTGCTCCCCTTCCACCACCTCCTCTGCTTGCCCTTATTACCACGCCGAGTTTTATGTACTATTCAGCCTTAAATAAGAAGAATGTCATGTCATTTGTAATAACAGGGGTGGTGAGGTTTTTGCATCTATATTCATGACTGGGACCAAAAGGGAAAATGGTTTCACCCACCTAGCAGAGTCATGGATGCCATGTTACACTCTGTGTAATAGTGTTCAAGATCTCCCCTATTTAAGCAGCTCACTTTACACCTACTACCCTACAAGTCAGGGTTTTGTAGGAGGTTCTAAAAGTGTGTGCAGCCAAAACTACATAAGTCTACAAAAAGTTCATGGAAAATGCATATTTTATAAATGCTATGCATGGATTCTAATTGCATTGCACTGAAATAAACTCATCCTCTAATTTTATTTTTTCCACCAAATTTTTTTAAGTTCCTTTTTACAATAGGCAATGCACTGAGTACGGACATACCTTGCAGGAAAATAAAAATGATTTTGCAAAAATATCTTTCTTTTGATCTACAGAGAAACTTTAAGTCCCAAATGCCTATGTAATTAGCTTAAAGTCACAAATCAAGTAAGAAATTAAAGAGTGAAGATGCTGGCAGGTTTTGAAAGAAATACTGGAATTGCATTAATGGCTTTATGTTCTGACCATTAAACCTCTATCTTTCTCTAGCCCTGCCCACAGAAATACACCTCTGCTTGTTATTTGACAGTGCGTACACATTTTACACATCCTAAATCAGATGGTGGACAGATTTCCTTGTAGGGCTCCATGTTGCTTTCTGAGTAGCAGTGGACTGTTAGAGGAAGGTGGGAGTTTTTCAAGCAAACAAAAGAAATAGTTGGAAAGATGTTCACCGAGGCCATGAAGCCAGCCCTCCAGAAAATTAAGTCTTTATTTCTAAACTCTTTTGGGAGTTTGGCAAGAATACACAGTGCTCCTTGATAGAGATGATGTGGGTGGTGGCTGCAGCGGGGCAGAGCTGCATGTCAGCATGCTGATTCAGTGGAAGCACACAGCTCTGCCAGGGCGAAGCAGACAGAATGGAGGCTGCTGGTTCCAGGGTGAAGCTGGAGTCAGGTACTGGACATTTCCTCTACCCCTTGATGGGGCAAGAAACTAGCCCAGGCCTCCTTTTGTAATAATTGCTTGGCGAGTTCTTGAGTGGCTCAAGTGAATAAGTTCTTTTTTTTTTACTGTCTTTTCACTGAACAAAGAATTAGTCTAATTCTTATCCCTTCCAATGGCACAGGTCAAAGAAAGGGATGAAATGTGGGCAGTCACTTAAACAAGTAAACATGGCTGGACTTATTAGTCAATTGGCAGACATTTTGTCCTCATGTGCATAAAACTCACCTCACTAGGCTTTGTAGCAATTCTTGATCTCAAAGTAATGTATTTTTTTTTTTTTTGAGAGGTTTTTTTTTTTGCTATAGGGCGCGTGCGCTCGCCAGACAGACAGAGAGAGACAGAGAGATAGAAAGCGAGAAATCACCCCCCAGGGGGGATGGTCATGCCGCAATCCCTTCTCCTCCATTCTCCTCTCGGGATCTTGGGCACGCACGCACACGCACCCGGCGTGAGTTGTAAGCCACCGGGTCCGAGACGCGAACCGCGGTCGACTACGTGGGAGTCCAGCGACATAGCCATTACGCTAACTGCTGGTTCCCAAAGTAATGTATTTTTTAATCTACATATCCAGTCAGAATTAGCCATACACTTCCGGACCTGACCTAACAAAATTTCTGAACTCTTTTTTCCATATCACCCTTCACCATCAAGTTTTGAAGAGTTCCTAAGTTGTGAGGGGAATGCCACTGGTAAAGACCTTTCTTTTCTCAATTCGCCTACATTTAGTGATTCTTATGTTCAACAAATACTGTATCTCCTCTTCAGCTCCCAGAAGCAGAGCCAAGGAAAAGTTCCATGGATAAAATTTATGTGAGCAAGTGATTCATCACCTAAAGTTAGGGTAAGTTTAGAATTCAGATCTAAAATGGGTAGTACTAATCGAAGTTGTCGAATTTTCTCCTGCCTGGTACTAGAAGCTGCTTAATTCCTTATCAGAAATATTAAGTGTAGCAATAACTGCGACTACATTATAGTATCAAAAGAACTTAGTAAATGCAGATACATACATATATATGTATATATTACATATTACATATATATGTGTGTGTGTTTACTAAGCAGTATGTGTGTGTGCATGTGTGTGTGTGTGTGTGTGTATCTAGGAACCAAATATATACCCAAATACATTTAATAATGAATTATTTTGATCAAACCATTTGAAGCTCCTAATGCAATATAAATGCTTGCATTATTTTATTCAATCATTATATATGATGGTTTATTATGTCTTGGGCATCTTATGAAGCTCTGAAGACAAATCAAAGATGTATCTTCTTCCTATCCTGAGGGATTTTACTTGCTACTTTCATTTAATGATATGTTTGAATTCAAATCACTGCTTTTTCTCATTTTCTTCTAAATAAAATTGGCAACACAGTTTTAGTTTAATTCGGGATGTGCATCTTCTGCAATATGTTAGACTAATAAGGCACCCTGAAAAAACGTCCTGAAAAGAACTGAAATATTCTATATGTGTTTTTTTTGTGCTTCCACATATTTAGAATCATTTAAGTGCATCAAAAATTGGCCAAAAAAGTATGTAACATGCCAAAGCCAAAACGAAGTGCTATGGGAAGACGGGAGATAGCAGGAGCAGAAGGCAGCTTAGACCTTGAGGAACCCCGGAAGGCATAGAAGTTTACAAAATCTAAGGTGGAAAGTCAGATTATGTTCCACACATAAAGCTGAAACTCCCTTGAGTTACAATTTCCTCCTAGGAGTGGGCAGCAAAAAAAAAAAAAAAAAAAAAAAAAAAAAAAAAAAAAATCTCTTTTTACTTGGGCACTGAGTGGAAATAATATTTCAGAATTAGGAACCCAAAATCTCCAGATATTAAAATCCTCACATGCTAGATATAAAATAAGAATGTTTGATATGCTTCAAAAAGAAGGGTCTAAAATATATGCAAGACATAAGAGGCTATAAAAAAAAACTCAAGAAAATTTGAAAGCTAAAATGACAATACGCTACGTTAAACAATAAATGAGTTTAAACATCGGATTAGAAAGAGGTAAAGAGACTTGGACCAGCAGATGGTATAATGGTTAGATCACTGGACTCCCATGTAGCTAACTGAGGTTCAAATCCTGGACCCAGTGGCTTAAAACTCACACTGGCTGTGTGTGTGTGCATTCCCAAAATTCGTAGAGGAGAAAAGAGTAGAAGAAACTGTGGTGTGGCCATCCCACTGGGGAGTGATTTCTTGTTTTCTATCTCTCTGTACCTCCAGTGAGCACACATGCCCTATAGCAAAACATCTCTCTTAAAAAAAAAAAAAAAAAAAAAAAAAAAAAAAAAAAAAAAAAAAAAAAAAAAAAAGGAGGTAAAGAAAAAGAATGATCAGCTCAAAGAAAGTATCAAAATGTTTTTTGAAAGATACATACTAAATATATGAAAAAAATAGTGAAATTGGGGGACAGATTGAGAACATACAACATACTCTAATTAAATTTCCATAAGAAAATAATACTGAGAATGAGGAAGAAACAATTGAAGATATAATAAAGAATTTTCCAGAAAGACACAAACTCAGATCTGAGCAGGAAAAATACATCTATACCTGGGTATATCATAGTGAAATTATAGAACATCAAAGAAAAAGAAAAGGTTTAAAAATCTTCTCTGAAAAAGAGGTTTAAAAAAGCTATCAATTAGAGAAGTTGAACTTGGTTTTGGTTTGTCGCCTCCAAACAAAGTGATAATAAATCAAAGTTTTCACAAGAAAAAGCTATTGCCATTTTTACTAGAACTCAATATGCTTTGAATAAACAAATGAATACTAAACAGCAGATCTAAGATAGTCTTCTGATCCAAAATCTGGGTTCTTAAATAGCAAATATCCGAACGAAAAGGAATACAGTCTTAACAATACTCCTAATGGCAGCATTTGAACTATTACTCACTTTGAAAATGGATAGGAAGTTAAGCTTCCTGAAATTCTGATCATGTTTTATACTGCTATAATAAATCTATAGATATCCTCTGTGATTTTAAGCACTGTGCAATGCTACCAGAGTAACTTACTTACTACTTTCTTCTGGTCATATCCTGATTATAAATTTTTAAACATAATCTACTTCCAAACACATCACATCAAAACACCTTAGAGCTGTGGGACAGCTGTACTAATTAGTGATAGCACCCTACAATTGGCTGGATATAGTTTAAATCTATATATATTTGACCTAGAAAATTTCCTGATGTATTTAGTCCTTAATTTTCTCAGGTATAAAATGGAAATAATAAAAGCTAAATTTTATTTCAAGGATTAAAAAGGATATGTCAAGTGCTTTGCACAATACTGGCTCATAATAAATTCTAGCTGAAACCAGCTGTTACTAAACATGCTACTTATTTTTATTGTATTATTATTATTATTCTACTGCCTTCAGTTCCCATCCTCCTCTTTTCTCTCAAATCTTGCTGGCTTCTGCTTCAAGATCAGAAATAAAGGTGCCCACAGCATCAGTATCATCTAGGAATTGGTTAGAAATAAAGTTATCAATCCTTATCTTGGACCAACTGAGTAAGAGGCCCAGGAGTTTACTTTAATAAGAGCTCCAGATGATTCTTTTTCTTTTTTTTTCTTTTTTCTTTTTTTTTGAGAAGTTTTTGCTATAGAGTGCATGCACTCGCCAGAAAGACAGAGATAAACAGAGAGACAGAGATAAACAGAGAGACAGAAAGTGAGAAATCACCCCCCAGGGAGATGGTCATGCCACAATCCCTTCTCTTCCAGTCTCCTCTCAGAATCTTGGGCACACATGCACATGTGCCCGGCGTGAGTTTAAGCCACTGGGGCCAGGACTCGAACTGCGGTCGACTACATGGGAGTCCAGTGACACAGCCATTACACCAACTGCTGGTCCCGAGCTCCAGATGATTCTGATGTGCATGAGAACCACTGTTCCAGCCATAGTATCAGCAGCTGTTCCCAATGATGAGGCTTTTGTACATGTGCAGAGAAGCTTTCAGTTGTCACAATGCTTGATGATCCATACTGACAATTGGAATAAGTAGGGATGCTAAGGGTCTAGAAATATTCATCTCCTAAACCTTCCCCGTTCCCTGCACCTGTTGAATTCCAGCATAATTTCCAAGACTTGTATTCTTCACACGTAATCTCCTTTACCTATTTTAGCTCAGACCATAATTTCTGTTGCAACATGACTATACATACTATGCATACTTATTATTTTTTTTTGGAGAGGTTTTTGCGATAGGGCACGTGCGCTCGCCAGACAGACAGAGAGAGACAGAGAGACAGAAAGCGAGAAATCACCCCCAGGGGGGATGGCCACGCTGCAATCCCTTCTGCCCATTCTCCTCTCAGGATCTTGGGCACGCACGCACACGCATCCAGTGTGAGTTTTAAGCCACTGGGTCCGGGACGCAAACCACAGTTGACTTCATGGGAGTCCAGCGATATAGCCATTACGCTAACTGCTGGTCCCTGCATACTTAATATTTTTGTACTTGCAAAATCCCTGAAGGAAACTCTTACCTCTAACTTCTACTGTAGGAAGGTGCCATTTATAGTGATTAAGACTATAGTAGGGTGGCCAGAATGCCTACATGTCTTTCTCTTTAAAAAAAATAATAATTAAGAATTTTATTTATTATTATTATTATTTCCTGACTGATCAAAGAACTCAAAAACTTATTCCCAATTCAACTTTAAAATGTTCAACACAAGACTCAAAGGAGTCATGATCATCAGCTATAAATTCATAAAGTACTACTATGTAGAAGGAAAAGTTGCTTTATTCTTTAGTCTTTCAGAAGGCAGGATTTGGAGCCAAAAGTTTAGAGTAACAGAGTGCATTTTGATTGCATGTTCCCACTGTATCTCTTTCTCCTCTTCCTGTGACAGTGGCAGTCAAGGACCTGGGAATTTGGGATCACAGCCATCTCTTTCAATTTCTATGTGTGACATATAAAGGAGGATGCAATCATATTTCCAGAGCCTCTAAACTGTTTTCTATTTGATTCATGTTCTTCTTTATGGTTTTGCTCAAAAAGAACCTTGTTTCCTGCCAATTTCTGATGGCTGCCCTCCATCACCTGCCCTTTTGTTTCCCAGAAGCCCACAGGCCATTACACTGAGTATGCAGCACTGGCAGGGGCCATAACTTTGGAGGCATGAAGCACAGCATGGGCTGATGAAGTACTCCTTGGAGTCTGCCCATCCAAACATGGAATAGGTCCAAAGCTGGAGGTGATGACATCTTAGCCTGAGGTGAAAGGAGTCCATGCGACTTTGGATAGTTATGTAATAAGGGTGAAGAGAGGAGGTGGTGCATGAACGTGGAGGGAGAGCAATCCACCAGTAGGCTCTGGTTTCATGAGGAAGCTTTGGATCTATTTTGCATGTAATATTATACCAGAAAAAGCCAAAGATCCTGTGGAGGGAAAATACTGGTCATACAGCTCCTATCATTGGCACGAAGGAAAAGAACAGAAGATCTGTGCCTTTGTCCACTTATCTGTGAGTCTCTCTACAATTAAACTCTTTACTTCACTAGGGAGGTATCTCAGGCAGCCAATTAGTTCATGAAACAATCCAATAAATAACCATCTTGGAGAGCATTTATGGCAACATCCAACATATATTAAGCTATGATATCATAGGAGAAAATTCTAGCTCTGGTTATCTGCCTACTGTTTCTGTAGTTCAAAAGAAGAGAAGGGAAAGGAGGAGGAAGGATTGCGACGTTTCTCAGGCAAGATCTACCTTGGCAGGATGTCAGGCCTACAGGCCCATCTAAGTTTGGCCGATTTGTGGTGTTCATTTTTTTCAGTTTAACCAGGAGAACTCTGACTGGCGAACAGTTTCATTAATTAAATTCATATGAGAGAGAAACAAAACCTAATTAGCTCTTCATAATCTTAAATTTAGAAATTTTAAAAAAGCCAGAGAGAGGGACCAGCAGGTGGTGTGGTAGTTAAGGCAGTGGACTCCCACATGGCTGACCGTGATTTGAGTCCCAGATCCGGCAGCTTGAAAGTCATGCCAGGCACATGTGCGTATGTGCCCAGAATCCCCCAAGGAGAAAATAGAAACATAAACATAAATGTCTATTGCAGCATTATTCAAAATAGCCAAAACTGGAAATAATTCATAATCAAAAGCAGATGGGATAACTACGTTACAATACGTCCACAATGGAATAGTATAAACCAACAAAAATAAAGCACTATAACATGAAGCACAAAGGCTGACCCTCATTGACCCAAAAGAGTACATACCAATGATAGCATTTACTCAAAGTTTTAAAACAACCAAAACCAATCTATGGTCTGAAAAATAGAAATCTGAGTCATGATTATCTGACTACGAAATTTCTAAGAGGGGTTAAAAGAAGGGCCCTTGGTTTTGTTTGGGGAGGGGGGAAGATTTTTACTATAGGGCATGTGTGCTCACCAGAGGGATACAGAGATACAGAAAGTGAGAAATCACACCCCGTGGGGAATGGCCACACTATAATCCCTTCTCCTCCAGTCTCCTCTTAGGATTTTGGGCATGTATGTACATGTGCCTGGTGTGAATTTTAAGTCACTGTGTCTGGGACTCGAACCATGATTGAACATGGGAGTCCAGTGAAACAACCATTACACCATCTGCTGGTCCTGGGTCCTTAGTTCTATAGTAATGCTCTTTTTCTTGACCTGGATGAGTGCATTTACATTATAAAGATTAGTCAATCTGTACGCTTGTGCTTCATGGATTGTTTATTTTGTTTTTTTGCTAAGAGAATATGTGTTCACCAGAGACCAGACATAGAGAGAGAGAGAGAGAAAGAGAGAGAGAGAGAGAGATAGATAGATAGATAGATAGATTACTCCTTGAGGGGGGCGGCCATGCTGTAATCCTTTCTCCTCCATTGTCTTCTCAGGAATCACCCAGTCTTAAGTATTTCTGCTTAGCAACACAATAACAGACTAAAACCTAATGCTTGGAGGGAACCAACTGGATATTTTGTTCAATATTGAAATTCTGATGTGTTTCGCAGTTACTGTATAGAATAAGCACTTTGTTCAATTTATGAATGAACATGTCTCCCGGAGGCCCTCTCATGTACATCACTCTCTACTGCAGTGACCCCTCCTGCCCTGCACACTTTGGTCTCCTGAATGACTCAGGCTCTAAATTTACCTGCCCTGTATCCTATCAGGTAATGGTCTAATTTCTATAATATATTAATAGATGCAGAGGTTTTAATAGTGTCAGTCTAATTATGTGCTACCAAACTTCATAATTTGATTTTTAAAAAGTCAGTTGAAGGGCAGTAGGCAGTGCGGTGGTTTAGGCCCTGGGCAACCAAAGTATCAGTCCCAGACCTGGCAGCTTGCTTTCTTACTTTCTCTCTCTGTCTCTGTCTCTCTCTCATGAGCACATGTCCTCTATAGGCAAATTAAAAATAATAATACTAATAATCAATAAAATTAAATAATTTTTTAAAAAAACAAAAAAATCAGTTGAAGACACAGTTTCTTCACCCAAACCAATAACTAATTGTACAAATTCCATGTTCTTGTGGGAGGCCTAGGAAGATGAAAAATAAGGAAGGGCAAAGAAATTTTTTTCAGTGACTCTCCAGGCAAACTCTGATGGGAAGGCATGTTACTGTGGTGCTCACTGTGGTAGGAGTAACTTCAACAAGAGCACCCATGCATATTCCCCACACACTTACGGGATCTTCATATCTATAAAAATATCAAACCACATTGAGGTGAAACAGTGAAGCAGGAGTACTCATACTAAAATTTTGAGAGATCGTTTTAACTTTTTATGTGTAGTAGGCACAATAATACCATCCCTAACCCCTAAAAGATATCTGTCCTACTTTCTGGAACATGAAAATATGTAGATTTACATTACAAAGGGGAATTAAGGTTACAGATTGAATGAGGGTTGCCAATCAGTTGATTTGAAATACCAAGATTATCCTGGATTATCCAGGTAAACCCAATGTGATCACAGAATTCTTAAAAGGGAAAGAGAGAGGCAGAAGAGAAGCAGAGAAGTTACAGTACTCAAAGGATCCGGCCCAACATTGCAGGCTCTGACACTGCAAGAAGAGGTCTGTGAGCCAAGGAAGTTGGGTAACCTCTACAAGAGAGAGTAGGCAAAGAAACAGATTCACCCCTTGAGGCTCTAGAGGAAACACTGCCTAGCCACCCTCTTGATTTTAGCTGAGACCCATTCTGAACTTCTGAAATGCGGAATTGTTAGATAATAACATTTGCATTATCTTAAGCCCTTAAATTTGCTGTAGAAAACTCATACCTTATGTTAATGAATTGAAGAAACTGCCATGGATTATCCAAATAACTGATAATATGGTTTGTATTAGCTATTGGGCATAATTAAAGGGAACACACATACATCCAACACACACACACATACACAGACACACACACACACACTTATAAATTTTAGTCATTTTCATTTCTGCACATGATATTCTCCTACTAATTTCATACTGTCATTAGAATTCTAGGAGGAACCTGGATAACAAGGGACTGGTTGCAGTTGCTGTGAGTTAATTGAGAGATACCAGAATGCCCACACAGGTATTGTCTGCATTGCCTGGGGTTAGGATAGAATTGTGCAAGTGGAGAGGGAAAGTTTGCTTACTCTCTGGTAAAGAGGATATTTTCAGGCGAAAATTGTCCTTTTGCTGACAAAGTTAGTGATTTGCAGATTTGCAAAACTTGCACATAATATATACACAGGTGCAAATAAATAGCTGTAGACAAAAAAAAAGATACAAGTAATTTGAGGTTGCTTGGAGAGAGCCAATTAATTAATACCATCCCCAGGAATATTGCAAAGCCAGTCTATACTATTGTGGTTAAAGTAAACCTTGCACTGAATGGCAACCAAGGGTGGTCTTAGGGAGGCAGAAATATTCACAATCCTCATCAGTGAGCAGATAACTCAAATCACTCTAAATAAACATCTAACCCAAGTAAAAACATGATTACTATGTAAACACAGCTTTTAGCTACTGCCACATAGAAATACCTTCTTTGTAAAACCAGTGTGCTTATTCTCCAGATGCTACAGGAGTCCTCCACTCTCATTTCCCATAGGGCATAACCCCCAAGTCCTTCCTACATAGAAATTTTGGAGATGCCATAAATCACTAGGATTTCAAGGATGATTTTATTATATTTTTTAATAATCACATAGTAAAAGAGAGAAACAAGTGGTACATTGGAGCAACAGTGAGGTGCCAAGAACTTGGGTACAAAATTAACAAGATCACTGCTATGACTTGATTGCGTTCCCCAAAAAACATGTGTTGGAAACTTAATCCCTAATGCAACAGTGATGGGAGGTAGGACCTAATGAGAGGTTGTTCGGTAATGAGGGCAGAACAAAAGGATTAATGGCATTATCCCAGGAGTAGGTTTGTTATAAAAGTGGAATTTGGGCCCCTTTTACACTCTCTCCCTCTCCCTCCCTCCCTCCCCCTCTCTCCCTCCCTCCCTTCGTCCCTCCCTCCTTCCCTCTCTCTTTCTGTCTCTCTCAACACTTCTGATTTCTGCTAAGGAATGATGCAGCAAGAAGGCCCCTGCCAGATGCCAATGACTTCATTTTGGACTTCCTAGTCACCAGAACTGTAAGCAATAAATTTCTGTTCATTATAAATTACCCAGTCTCAGGTGCTCTGTTATATCAGCAAAACCAGACTAAAACAATTATCTTTTGAGAGAAATAACAAAATCAACACATTGTGGCTCAAAGCTGATTTACATAAGGTTGACTTACAAATGAGACACAGATTAGCAAGCCCTGGGTATAAGCAGATGTAGGGTATTAGCATATTAAAAGAAATATACACCAGTCAGAGACTGGCCAGAAAGTAAAGCATTACAAAATAATAATAATAATGACAGAGAAGCAAATGCTGGTAATGTTCACTCAACCACTGTCAAGAAGAGAGAGTCCCTTGGCTCACAAAAAATGTTAAGTCTGTGTGCCAGGCTCATCCATAAATAGATATGACTGATTTATTCCATCAGGTTCTGATCTGACTAGAAAGGTAGTTTAGCTAACTCCCCTGGTTCTCATTATATGTTTGCCATGTAATTTTTGGATTGCACTATGACCATGAGAATAGAATGTGCTGATCAGCAGCCAAGAACACTTTATCTGCTTAAAAATGCTTATAGTCTCTTCATATATTGTTTTTCTGACTTAAATGATGCACCATCTTTCTACCTGATTAACAGTCGCCCCGTAAGAGCTCCAGGAGCCATGGGCTCTTTGTCTTAAGAAGGAGGATTTTGCTAACTGTCAGCTAGAGGGAAGTGGTCATAATTCCCAGTGGAGCACTCGTCTTGCCCACAAAATGATTGGGATTACTTCAGCCTTCTTTATCTGTCTAGCATAATGTTTGCGTCCCAGGAGCACTACCTGTTTTTTCTTTTCAGCTACCTACAAGCTAGCTGCCACTGAAGATATTTTCTAAGTGAAAACCCTAAGCGCCACTGTTCTAAAACATCTCATTCTTCCATCTGCTGAGAAGTTTGTACAACCAAGTAAACATCAAGGAGAGACTTTTTCATGAATAGAAAATTAGAGCATAAAAAAGAATGGGCCAGAAATTAAAGAGAAAATAGTCTAGAGGGGCTTGTGTCATGAGGCAAAGGATGGCCAAGTTACATGAGCCTTTGTTCTTATTCCAGCTCAGCCATATGCAACAACCTTTGGGGTCTAGGACCAGTGAGGATCAAATCTGATGTATGTGTCCTGCCTAATAAAAATACAAATATCCATGACTCAAGCTTTTACTTTGGATTTTTTTTAATTATAATGCTTTTTAAATATGTACAAATATAAACCTGGATATAAATCTTTTATGCTCACACGATTGTATAGTTACAGGACCAATATAATTCAAAATAACTATTAATTTTATGCAACAGATAATGTTACTTTAATGAAATAAAATCACTTCTTACTCTGTGACTATGGTACTGAGTGCCAGAGCACGAATCTTTTTGGTTTGGCAGCCTGTTCTTGTATGTACTATGAGAGAACTAAATGTTCCCAACTCAGTTCTTTATTTAAGTTACTATAAAACCTTTGCTCACAGCATGCATCCTGATGCCATTGGCCTTCACTAATGCATTAATTTTTTGTCTCTGTTCTTTTCCTTTCCACTTGAGGCCAATAAAGTTGTAAACATAAGTGCCAACGCCAACACAGAAATTATGTGGCAATACTCAGGTAGCCATCTGATGATCCAGAACGTGTTTATATTGATGTGTTAAAAATTAAACATGATTTTAAAATGTATTACTGTGAATCTGCATGTTCTACTTTGAGTAATCAGTGAAATCCACTCCCTTGACTGACAGCTCCTTTCTTCTAACATACATGAAATACGTAAAACATAAAATCAATGTTTCCTTTCTGCTTTCAGCTCACAAAATGGTCCAGGCCACCCTATGCCCTTATCTTGGATTTAGCACTAAAACTCTGAGTTTCTATTCAAGCAAGGTTACATAAGTTGTCTAGGGTATATTCACGTAGCCAGATTCATCTTCTCAAGCAAAGATAAAAACTGGAAAAAGAATGAGATTCAAGTCCTTCTGTTTTGCAAAAGAGCAACAGCCTATCATTTGGAGCAGCACAGCACACAGGCCTGGAAAAATTCCTCGAATTGTTTATTTTTCCCTGCTTATGACTGCCAGAGCTGAACAACTTACACCTCCCTTGCATTCTACTCCATTTTCTCCCTTCCCTTGGAATACAGAGTACATTTTTTGGATGAAAGGGAATAAGCATTAAAATTTTACAATTTTTTCTTTTTCTTTTCTTTCTTTCTTTTTTTTTTTTTTTTTTTTTTACAAAATTGAAACACTGGTTACAATAGCTTCTGACATATCTACATCAATTATGCATCTATTCAAATAATTTGGGGATAGAGTAGGGGGGCTGACAATGCTCCCCAAGGCCAATGAATGCTGTTTTCCCAAATGCCCACTGGTTTCAAATGCCATCTTTACCATGCATAAATTTCCATATAAATACAGGTCAACTACTGGACTCTGTGCTGTCACGCTAAACAACAGATCTATTCCCAGGAGTGTCTGTTTTCAACACGATCAACAGATAGTTACTTCTAGATCTATCTACTTGCTTCCTAATTTTTCTTTCATAATTTTACTGTTTTCCTTTATCTTTGTTCTCTACATTTGGGGAGATTTCATCTTCTTCTTTGAGATGTGCAATTTAGTCTTCAAGGCTTCTTTGGAAAAAGAAATTAGTATTCATGATTGATAACAACAGTTTCTTATCCTTCCTCCTCTGTTACACAGCCTGTTATTTTGAGGCTGCAATAGTCTCTAAAATGTCTCTAATAGACTAGAATGTTCTTAAAGTTCTCCTCTGTTTCCTGGGTCCCTGGTTCTAATTGTTCCCCCACCTCTAGCTTTTCAATTTTGTTACTGCTTTTCATCAAATAGTTGGATATTCTCGGTCGTCTCCATGACTGTGATCTCATTTCTTTCTATTCTCAAAAAATTTTTTTAAATTTCTATTTCTTACTGCATCATTTTATTTTTAGCACTGTTATCAATGTGTAGATTTTTAAGTATTTTTTATTATGTTGACATATGAAGAATATTCACGTTGACATCCTATATAACTTATTAAAGTTTTAAAACAAAATTTGGGAATCTCTTTTAAATAATATGGGCAAAAAACATTATTTTGTAGGCAAGAGTAAATGTTCAAACAAATGCCCATTGAACTGAAATGGTCATCATATACTAAAGTTCTCTAAAATGTCAATTTATTTCAGAATTTTATGTTGTTGCATCAATCTATCAATCTATTCCTTTGTCAGCAACACATTGTTTTAAATTAATTACTATTTTAATTACTCCCATTTACCCAGTGGATATCCACTTTTAAGTTGGAAAGGGTTATGAGAAAAAGGAAAGTAATAATACAGATCTGCCACGCAACTTGACATTTCTTTTCTTCCATGCAAACATTCTTGGTGAGTAGAGAAACAAGTGGTTACTTAAGATTTACAGCCTCTTCTCAAGTTCACGGTGACCTGTATCTTGTCACAAATTATATATAACATACAATATCTTAGTTGATCCTCAAAAATAGTGTTTAGTATCTTTATTCACTTCATCATTTTCCAGAAGAAAAGTTAAGACCTAGAGAACTTAGGTGACTTATTCAAGGTTATCCAACTAGCGAGTGGCAGGACTTGAACTCAGATCTCAGACTCCAACTACTACACAATCCGAGCCACTTTTCATCCACAACTAGCTTGTCCTTCTGCTCCAGATGAATTAGAAAACAAGTCCACTGATGATTGTCCACTTGGGGAAGGCAGACCTAGGTCTTCCAACTGTGTGTGCAGAACAAGGCAATTCAAACACCATGACACCATCCACCAGGGTGGACACAGCTTACTGATACCTGGGGGCCTACCAAAGGTCTTGACACACACAGGCTTTTGTTTGCTTTTGTCTATTCTTCATGACACCTACAAGACAGGCCACAGTTAAATAAAAAGATTTTTTAAAGTTTGGTACATGACAAATACAATCGTGGATAAAAATATGTTATCGGGAAATAGAGACAAGAGGAAAATATAGAAATGAAAATGTTTACATTAATGAGGCCATCTGACAGAAAATCATTTTAAAATCTAGTAGAGTATCATTGTTTTCAAAGATGTAAAAAGTAATAAAATAATTTGTCTTTATTTAAGAAAATGGACACTCAAAATGGCATCCTGGATTAAAGAAAAAGCAGATTGTCCTCTGAATTGCATGTCTATCTTTTTTAAAAAAAATATTTTGTTAGATGGTGCGAATGCTTGCCAAAGAGAGACAAAAAAAGAGAGGGAAAGACAGAAGGGATGAACGTACCCCCCAATGGGATGTAGTCTTGCCACAATCTCGTCTCCATTTCTCCTCTTGTGATTTTGGGCACGCACACATGCACACTGTGTCTTCTCAAGCTGCCCAGATCTGAGACTCTCATTGCAGAGTCAGCCATGTGGGATGCAGTTGCCTTAACCACCATGCCACCTGGATGGCCCTTGATTTATCTTAAGAGTTTAATTTCTCCTTTTGTCCGCCCTTTAAGATCTAAGAATGTGGGAAATCGCCAAAAGGAAGGAATTAAAGAACAAAGGCCTGGGTCATAATTACTAAAGAAACAGCTGGAGGGGAAATACCATAAAAACAACTGAAGAAAGGAATCAGAGTGAAAAGAAGGCAGATTTATTCTGATTTCAACTACTGTCAAGAGCAAAGGGCTGTAAAATAAGAGGAAAAACTGATTTGAGTAAGTATGAAGACCGAGGAGGGTAGAAAAGGAGATCAAGATTAGCTAGAAAGAGAAAGAATACCGGGAAGTGGAAGAATTTTTAAAAAGAAAGAAAGGAAGGAAGGAAGGAGGGAAAGAAAAAGGAAGTTTATCAAAGAGGACAGGGAGGAAAAGATAACAGCTGAGGTTTATGGAATATGCTGGTCAGATATAAACATAATTATTTTATGCTGAATTCCAAACGGCTGCTACGAATGTGAAATAGGCACCATTTCTAAATGCCCAAGACACAGAAGCCACACCCCAAGCAAAAATAAAAATTAAACTTGGTCCATCTCCAGACTTTCATTTCCCTTCCTCATTTCCCAATGCTCATCATTAGTTTCAAACTCAAAGATATTTATGCTAATTGAATTACAAAGGCTCAAAGGGTGGGAAATTTTAGCTTAATCCCCAAAACCCATGTCCCAGAAGTCCAAGGTCTCAGACTGGCCAGTGATTCATCGACCAAACCCAAAGCAAAAACAGTTTTGTACAGCTTAGAAATAAGGAACGGTCACTGGCAGGTCTTTCATTACCATATCAGATCATTTTCTAACTAGCCTGCTGTGAGTTGTTGGATTCTCTAGGGTTTTCATTTATTCGACTTACTATTTATTATTAATTAGTGCTTAGACCTTGTATAACATTAAGTGTTTAACTTACAGAAGATTGATTAAGTCATGAGCTATCTTTGTCCACGGGTGATAAAGTTAAATGTCCAGTAAGAAGATAACCTCAGAGCTTATCATTTTATAGGCCTCCTAGGACATGAACACTTCGGGATGCAACTTTACCACCAAATGGCTGCATTCTTTCTTTCACCAACTATGCATACTTCTTTCTCTCAGAGCCACCTATACTACCCTACTATTTCCTCATTGATTAACTTAACAAATCTTTGACATGTACTCAATATTTATTTGCATGTTCAAAGTGTGTGCTTTGACAACATTTATTACTACTATAATAATGCATATTTATGGATAGCTTACTATGTGTCTGACATTGTATTGAGCATTATCTCTTTTAATGTGTCTAACAATCCTATAAATTTGAGTAAGCTGAGGCCTAGAGAAGATAAGTAACTTTTTTTTTTTTTTTTTTTTTGAGAGGTTTTTGCTATAGGGCACATGTGCTTGCCAGAAAGACAGAGACAGACAGACAGAAAGTGAGAAATCACCCCCTAGGGGGGATGGCCACGCTGCAATCCCTTCTCCTCCATTCTCCTCTCGGGATCTTGGGCATGCACACATACGTGCCCGGTGTGAGTTTAAGCCACCAGGTCCAGGACTCGAACTGCGGTCGACTACATGGGAGTCCAACGACATAGCCATTACTCTAACTGCTGGTCCCGATAAGTAACTTTTCAAGATCATCCATGAGCATAAGGATTAGAGCTCTGGACTGACTTAATAAGAATCATGCACTTTTGCTATTGCATTGTATATTTTCTGAAGTGCGACAGCAATGCCTGCCATGGACAGGTCACTAGCGAGGACAGGAGGTGCTTTAAAGCCACTGAAGCCAGAAGTTGGGTGCTAATCATGGGAGGCAATTGGTAGACTGTTTAAAGCTGTTAGAAAACGAATATATGTTGATTTTGTAAAAAGAGGGGATATTATTATTTCCATTTAGCAGATGAGGAAACTGAAATGCAGAGAGAACATGCTACCTTTCCCGAATCAACCATGAACAATAAACTGGGCACGGATGTGAAAGCCCATGAACAGATCCCACGGCCAGTGCATTTCTGAGGCTCCTCCTGCTTCTGAACAGATGGTCAGCAAGTTCAACCTCATTTGTTCCACTTCTTAGTTCCAAACTATGGTTACAGCTGCCATTATTTCCCCTTTGTCCTGGATCTATCTGGCTTTGAGATTTTTATCTTCGTGCTTTTGTCTTTGACATAATGATCAGGGAACATTTAATTTGGTCTCTGGTTTTCATTTATTTTTCTGGCACTGGTCCCAGAGATCAACTCAAAGGAACAACACACAGTCATAAGATATCAACGGCCTGATTTCTATCAGAGCTGTCTGACACTGGAGTTCACCATTCCCTTCCTAACCGCCACCCGCCCAACCCAATAGCACAACATATGGACACAACCTTTGTAGATATACTGCCCACTTGCCTGCAATATAGTTTTATACCATAGAATTAGGTATAGTTCATGGTAATGACTAAGCAGATGGACCACTCTGAACAGCAGATACACAGCAAGAATTCTATATGAAAGCAATGCTTTCCTGAACTCTTTCACATAAGGAGTCTTAGTTCTTTTTAGAAATACCGGGGGAAAGTAGCACAGGTCCTTAATATCTGCATTTTGTTTGCCAGTTTCAGCTCCATGTGTACCACCAAGCAGGACTCAATATAAGACTGTCTTTAAGAATATCAACTTACAGAACTTAATCTGAGAACCAATGTACCTATCAAATCAGTCATCCTAAGAACTTGGGCAACTTTGTTCTTTCCAAAAATACCTTGCCAGTTTTCTCTAGGTCCTTCACTAATCACTGCTTCTCTCTGAGCTTCGATGCTTTTACCTAAATGAAGATTTTAAGTTTACAAGTTTTTTCAATTCTGATTCTCTGTAATTTTGGGGTATGCCTAGGCTTATTTACATCCCTGCTAATGACCTAGAAAAGGAAATGCTTTCTGCTGTACCATCCTTATACTACAGATAGTATTAATAATTCACTCGGGAATCTTCTTATGAGGAAAGATCACAGATATAAAACATAAGAAAGGAAGAATGAGAAGGAGAGGGGATGGCAAATGGATGAACAGAGACAGGCTACTGTATTAGAAAAGGAGAAAGATTTCAAATTGAAAATCTCAGCCTCCATCACAAAAAAGTAATAAAGGAAGAGCAAAGTATACCCAATGTAAGCAAAAGAAAGAGGATAGTGAAGATCAGAGCAGAAATCAATGAGATAATGTATTAGAGCCCTCCAAAAAAAAAAAAAAAAAAAAAAAAAAAAAAAAAAAAACCAAGATCAATAGATCTTTATACCTGCATAAAGAGTTGTGTGTGTGTGTGTGTGTGTGTGTGTATGCATAGATGTACCATAAGGAATTGGCTCACATAATTATGGAGAATAAGAAGTCCACAATCTGTACTGTGGGCTAGCAGGTTTGAGACCCAAGAGATGATGCTATTTCAATCCAAACACGAGTGTATCAGAGACCCAGGAGAGCCAATGGTGCAGATGAAATCCAAAAGCAGTCTGCTGGAGAATGATCTTTTGCTCTGGAAATCTGTTTTTTGTTGTTGTTCTTTTGGGGCCTCAACTGATAGGATGAGGCTCACCACATCTATGGAGAGTAATTTGATCTACCCAAAGTTTACTACCCAAATACTCTCTCCATCACTTCTTGGCCTTTTAGCTAAGACTCAGTACAAATATCCCTTAAAAGGTGATTTCTCACTTTCCCTCTCACTGTTTCTATCTGGCAAGCACAGGTGCCCTATGGCAAAAACTTAAAAAAATAAATAAATAAATAAATAAATCAATGGAAACAAAAAAGGGTTTTGTAAAACTTAAGTTGATAAAGCTCTAGGCAGACTAATCATGGAGAAAAAGAGGATATACATATATTATTATTAGGAATAAGAGAGGAGAGATTTTACAGATTTAAAATAGTGATAGAGTGATAGATGTCTTGAAGAATATCTTCAGACATGCTATAGATATTCTTCAAGGCCTCTGGGAGCTATTCCTTCTAGAACTAGTATGTGTGTCTGTGCAGTGTAGCTATGCAGGATCTACGGGTTCCAGTTTGAACCCTGGCACCATCTTCTTGCAGTGATACTCTCTCAAATATGCATATATCTTGTTCCCTCACTTTCTGTGGGTCTTAGCTCAAATTTTACAGTGTCAACGAGACCCACATCCCAATATCAGTTCCTCTTTCTTGCTAGTTTTCTCCTTTTTTTCCCCATAAAATTAAGGTCTCAAAGAAAAAAAATCAATTTAAATTATTAGCATATTCTATTGTTCATCTTTGTATTGGGCAAAGCCATTTTTACGTGTGAATATAAGAGCATATAATTCATATGCAAAGCCACCAAATTTGAATAATTCATATGTCAGAGTTTATATATTCATGTATTTCATTCTTACTAGAATAGTGGGAACACTGCACAAAATTTACTCAGCTGCTTTTATTTCACTTCTTGATACTTGCACATTTAACTCACTCTCCACCTTTTTTGCTTACTGATGAGTAAAGGAGGGCCTAAAAAGAAAAGGAACTATGGTTTGCCTATGGTTCTCATTTCTTGTAGATCACTTTCAGTATAAGTTGTTGGCTAACACCCAGAAGTGACATGAGTAAGAGAAAATACTATGGAGTTCCTTGGTGGTTTATGATTCTTTCTGCACTGGAAGCAAGTTCTGGTTTAAAGAGAAATCTTGGATTCTCAGAGTTGTCAGCGTCCCTGCTTATTCAGTTCTCATGTAACACACTTACCCCACATTTGCTGTGTCCTGTAGAACTTCCATATATTGTATTGTGGGTCCACAATTTTTTTCTTTTTTTGGAGAGGTTTTTGCTATAGGGTGCATGCGCTCGCCAGAAAGACAGAGAATGACAGAGAGATAGAAAGCAATAAATCACTCCCCAGGGGGGATGGCCATACCACAATCCCTTCTCCATCCTCCTCTTGCACACGTGCCCGGCGTGAGTTTAAGCCACCGGGTCCGGGACTCGAACCACAGTCGACTACATGGGAGTTCAGTGACATAGCCATTATGCTAACTGCTGGTCCCAGGGTCCACAATTTTGTGGTCATAGGGTATTTCAAATTCTGTGTGCAAATTGGATGGAAAGAAATAATGAATAAATTTTGTATATGTCTCCTTTGCTCATGCCCATGATCTATTGTCCAAACTTTCATGTGCGAGCCTCAAGTTCAAAGACAAATTACTAAGAATCTCAATATGGCAATAGCAGAACTTCTACTTCAGTTCAAGTTACCCTCATTCTCCTTCTGGAAAACTGCAAAAGACCCCTAACTGGCCTTTCTGCTTGTACTATTCCTAGTTCCATACCTTCAATCAAGTCTTCACAGAGCTGCTGGATTGACTGAAAAATAACCATTGGGTATTGGGAAAGTCATGACGCATTTTTTACATAGAAAACACATCATGACTTTTCTGACAACCTAATAATAAGGAGATCATGACATTCTTTTGCTCAAATGCACCCAAATCTTATTCAGGCTTCTCAATGGTCCTCTTCCCCAAAAATGCCATTCCCATATCAAAACCTTGAAATTTGCTGTTCTTTCTGCCAAAAATTTCATGTGACTTCCTCCTAATCACCATTTAGTAATCAGATCACAACCACACCTTCAGAATGAAATAAAATACAAAACATCTAAAACAAGGGCTACTAAGCAGAAATTTTCAATAAAAATGTAGATACAAATATTGACATGGAAGAACATTCACAACATATTAAGTATAGGAAACTGTTTACAAAACATGTAAAATGGTATCTGTTTTTGGTTTTGTTGTAAAACAATCATTAAGCAAAAAGCGCACATATACACAAGGTCTACAAGAATATAAAACAAAAAAATTCATAATAATTATCTTTAGAGATGGTTTTTCAGATGACTTTTCCTTCTATTTTCCTTTATATTTTATAATTTTTTTTGGAGAGGTTTTTGCTTGCCAGAAAGAGAGAGACAGAGAGACAGAAAGCGAGAAAGCACCCCCCAGAGGGCCACAATCCTTTCTCCTCCATTCTCCTCTCGGGATCTTGGGCATGCACACACACGTGCCCAGCATGAGTTTAAGCTGCTGGGTCCCGGACTCGAACTGTGGTTGGCTACATGGGAGTTCAGAGACATAGCCATTATACTAACTGCTGGTCCCATATATTTTATAACTTTATTACGATGACTATATTTTGTGTAATCTTTGAAAACATAAGTGAAAATTCAATACAATGAGTGATCACCTGATGAAGAGCCTTGTTTAAGCCATGTTAGCTCATCAATGCCCTTCTAATCACTTTTGTTTTCAAAGGGGCTAATTACATATGATTATAATAATAATAATAGTTGTTAATATTGATGAGCATTCATTTAGTATCAAGCATCTTGGTAGGTATATTTCACCTATTATTTAACCTTCACGACTAACCCACCATCATCATTGCTATTGTTATTATTATTACATACTAAATTTAGGTTGTTCGGAAAACTGATCCAAAGTTATACAAGCAGTAAATGTCAGAACTGAAATTCAAACTTATATCTGTCTCAAAACTCTATACTATACTGTCTCTCTACACTCCAAGAAAATTTTTGATTTTGGTTAGCAAATATTTTCTCAATACGTTGATACTAAATAGTACAGCTGTGAAACCTAACCCATCAGATTTAGTACCTGAATTTTATCATAGTCAAAAGAATACAACTAAGCAAGAAAAGTAATTCCAAATTACAAGGGACTTCAAAAAGACCATGGAAAATGGAATAAAATATTTCATTTTGGTACAAAAATAATGTGAAATCCATGCAAAGTTGTTTCATAGTATGCATTATCCAAGAACTCATTGAAGATCCCATATATTTAAGACCTTTATTGTTAGCATTTTTGAATACTATAAGATATACCCATTCTATAATTTTTTCCACCACATAACGTTTCAACCACTACAGTGTGAGAATTTAAGACATTTTCACATCATAAATAATCATCTGACTCAGAAATTCTAGGTACCCTGAGGCACCTTCTGAGTATTGTGTGTGGTCTACAAAAAGGAGATAAATAAAAGTTGGAGGTAGCAAAACTGCCTTCACAGAGGTATTGGAGATGGATCTTAACAAGTTTATGTGGTATTGAGAATGAGCACAGAGAATGAGGTGAGGGGCACATAGGAATAAGGAGATCAAGGACAGGGACATGAATAGGGATTAGGGTACTCGCCCAGAAGAGTTTTCTTCCCATAAAGAAAAGGCAGGTCGGGGACCAGCAGGTGGCGTGGTGGTTAGGGCGCTGGACACTCCCACATGGCCAACCAGGGTTCGAGTCCCGAATATGGTGGCTTGCTTTCTCATTTCCTCTCTCTTTCACTCTCACCCTCTGTGTCTCTCAGGTCAAATTAAAAAATAAATGAATGAATAAATAAAATAAAATAAATAATTATTTAAAAAAGAAAAAAGAAAAAGAAAAGGCAGGTGCTGGGGTTTGTTCATATCTCTAACCACAGAGCTGAGGGGTATCTAAAGTATTATCTTGGAAAAAAAGGATGAGCATACCTTTTATATTTAGGTTTCTTCATAATTTGTTCTCATGTTAGAAAACTAAAGCTGGCTGCTTTTCACCTAGGAAAATAATAATTAAGTATTTACCCAGACTAGTAGTCATAGTTTAGCAGCCAAATGGACAGTGGATAGAAAAAGTATTCAAAAAGATAGCTGGGGCCAGCAGGTGGCATAGTGGTTAAGGTGCTGGACCAACTGCAAATCAAATCCAGGACCTGGAGCCTTGAAAATCATGCCAGGTGCATGTGCATGCATGCCCAAAATGCCAGGAGGAGAATGAAGGAGAAGGGACTACAATGTGGTCCTACCCTTTGGGGGGTGATTTCTCACCTTCCCTCTAACTCTGTCTCTCTCCAGTGAATGCAAGCACTCTATGGCAAACAGCCCCCCACCCCCTCACACACACCAAAAAAAAGCCAGATAGCTACTAAGGGGACTCATGAACTTTCTTTAAAGTATGAGTAGGTTGCATGGTTTGTTTAATGGTAATTTTTTCACGTGACTTTTTCTTTTCTTTCATAGCTATTTCCAAGTCATTACCAACATGATGAATAAATCACTGTCTGAAATTGTTAAAAGACAGCTATATACGGGAACCAGCAGTTAGCATAATGGCTATGTCGCTGGACTCCCACGTAGTCGACTGTTGTTCGCGTCCCGGACCCGGTGGCTTAAAACTCACGCTGGGCACGTGTGCGTGCATGCCCAAGATCCCGAGAGGAGAATGGAGGAGAAGGGATTGCGGCGTGACCATCCCCCCTGGGGGGTGATTTCTCGCTTTCTGTCTCTATGTCTCTGTCTGTCTGGCGAGCGCACGCGCCCTATAGTGAAAACCTCTCCAAAAAAAAAAAAAAAGACAGCTATATGGCCCCGCCACAGTGGTGCAACAGATAATGCTCTGCAATGCTGGAGGACATCTGGAAGACCAAAGTTTGGCTTGCAGGTTGACTTGTACAAACCAGGTCTCTAATACTGGCTGAAAGCTTGAGGGTAGGACCATGTCATGGACCTAGTTGAGGGTATTTCTCTCTCTCTTTCAGTAAGTAAATAAACTTTAAAAAAAAACAACACAAAAAGACAACTACAATCAACAGAAATACTTTATATGCCCAACATCTGCTTTTGAATAGCCCCCTTTCAAAATATTTGAAGTGCTCAGTTAATGCTCACAGATTATCCCTAAGTATACAAAGTGTTCTTTGGATGACATATTTATCATTTTTTTCCACAACTTTAAAGCTATTTTCACAAATCAGAATTTCATTTCTTCTCAGTGGCCTCAGTGCCATAACGTTCCTTCCTCTTCTTTCATCTCCATTTTCTCTCCCACCCCTTTTATTCATGATGAGTATATAAGTGCACATGTGAGAGTGATAGAAAGGGAGAGAGAGAGATGAACACTGTCCACAAGGTCTGGTCACACCCCAACCCCCTTCCTCCAGTCCCCCAGCCCATTGGATGCTGGGCATTCATGCATGCACCTGGAGTGTTTCCAAGACAACTAGGCCAGAGACTCAAACTGTGATCACCATGGGGGATCCACTTTCTTTTGAGCAGCCTATTAACCCTGTGCCAAGGCACTGTCCCACCTTCCATTTTATAATTCAGTAAATCTTCTGCCAATTTGATACTTAAGGCTCCAATATTTTTGTTATTTCTAAAAGTCTTTTTTTTTTTAAGGACTCTATTACCTTTCTTGGTGAATATACCTTATTCACTTGTCTTCCCATAATTTTCTTGTTTATTTGGAAAAAGTTACTCTAAATTTTCATTTTTGTCATCAGTGGGTACTTTCCTTTCTTCTCATATTACATGAGGATCTCTATTTTTTTCCCTTTTTATATATCACCTCCTCCCGCCCCACCCCTGCATCAGTAGGCTAGAAATTGGATCCTCTAGAAAAAATCTCAAGGATCGTCTAGGGTTTTGGAGAAGAGGTCTATAACAGGCACTCTTAACTACCAATACTTTAAGGAAAAGACTCACGGATAGAAGCTTTCTGGAGTGAGTAGACTTTATTACCATGAACTGCACCAATCAGACCTTAATCCAGAAAAAGACAACTACATGAAAGTAAAAAGTTGTTGACCCAAGATCAGTAGAATGCAAATCAATTACGTAGGACTGAATAAAATCCATGAGGAAAACCTACATGTTGTTGTTTTAAAATACCATTGGTAGTGTTTTTAATATTCTACTTTCTGATGAAAAGACAAGGTTCCTGGCAGAGATCATTTCTCAGTTTTAGTTCCCTAGTCTCACAATAGATGAACTGATACAAGTAGTAGAAAACAATTTTTTTCATGAATAAATGGTAACCCTTAACTCTAACCCTAGCACTAACCCTTGACCTAATCCTAACCCTAAACCTTACTGAAAATGTAACCCTTCATTATTAATTTCTTTACATAACCTCCAGACAGAAATTACTTAGGTGAGCTTCTAAAATTGCTGAAAATACAATGAAAAGGCTCATGACACAATTACTCTTGACATATTCATATAAATAATCAGGTCCAATAGAACGAAACCTATACAATATTCCATGTGAGAGTACATGGAATAGGTACCATTGAGCTGGTATAATAATATAAATGATTGTACCAGTTATGATGCTGGAGTCATGGCTCTATATGTAGACTGTTTATTAAGTACATGCAGAATTTAAATTAATTTTAAAAACTATAGAAGGGGGACCAGCAGTTAGCGTAATGGCTATGTCGCTGGGCTCCCACATAGTCGACTGCGGTTCGAGTCCCGGACCCAGTGGCTTAAACTCACGCCGGGCACGTGTGTGTGCGTGCCCAAGATCCTGAGAGGAGAATGGAGAAGGGATTGCGGCGTGGCCATCCCCTCTGGGGGGTAATTTCTCGCTTTCTATCTCTCTGTCTCTCTTTGTCTGTCAGGCGCGCACACGCGCTCTATAGCAAAAACCTCTCCAACAAAAAAGAAAAAAAAACTATAGAAGGCAGTTAACTAAACAAGTTCAATTAATGATATTAACACAAACACATGAGACCAGCTTTTATTTGTGTGTAACATGTGCAGATATACATTATCAAGAATGAGATCGATTTTATTTGTGATAACAAAAACAATATTCAGAAAAAAAAATTATCCAGAACTTGAAAATAAGGCCAAAAAAAAAAAAAAGGCTATGTGATTTTTTTTTAAAGAATATACTAGGCCCGTTTCCAGAAAATACATCTGATAGCCATCTGAATCTCTTAAGACATGTAATGTTTTTTTCCTTTTAAAATTTTTGCCACAGAGCATGTGTGCTTGCCAGAGACAGAGAGAGAAAGTGAGTAATCACCCCCCCATGGTGTATGGCCACACTGAGATTTTGGGCACACATGCACATGTGCCTGGCACGATTTTCAAGGTGCTGAGCCTGGGAACTGAACTCATGTTGTACCTCATATATTCCTTTATAGAGCACTTAGGACATTTTTAAAAAATAGTAATCTGTTCAGTTGTTGGCTCCATGTCTGTCTTGATATTGAATATCCACTGTCCATCATTGTACAATGGGCACTCGATAAATGTTTTCTGAATAAATATTTCTTCTGATGTTTCTACTTCTCTCTGCAACATTGACTATCTTTCTCTGGTAACCAGCTGCTGAACCTTGTCATCTTCTCTCCCTAGGCATACCTAACTCCTAACATCTGTTGCTTTATACTCTACTCAGCCAGTATCCTGATTCTTCTCTTTATTTTCCTTATCACCCACCACCATACCCCATGGCTCTGGTCTTGCCTCATAACTACTCACTACCTATACTCAGTTTTGTACCCTGATTTTAACAGTCTTTCGGTAAAAATTCCAGATAGAATCTGGTTTGTACATATCCTATCTTTATAGCAAGTCATATTACTAAGCTTTTTGAGGTACTTATCTCTTGCTAATGGCTATGGAAGAGGGCAGAGTTATGTATAAGTAAATATGGATGTCTAGGTCTCTTTTTTAATAGGAGATATTTTCTTATAATTGGTTATAAGTATGGCAGTGACTATAGTTGAAATACATGGTGCATATTTCAATTATGAAAGATAACCATATTATAATTTTTGTCAGTTGATTCCAAAAAAATAATAGTTTGGTATATACAAAAATATATTTGTCTTCATAATACACCCTCCTAAGGTGGCAGAATAAGTACTCCCTTCTTTTCATCACCTAAAAAAAAGAACTAGAACAGAGAATTTGTCTGACTCATAGTAAGTCATAAACCTATTTGTTATGATAGGGGTCTTAATCCCAGGGTCTGGTCAGCTGGGCCCTCTTCCACATTCCCAAGTCAAGTTGTCTTTTACTTCTCAATACCCACAATGCCTATGAATGTAAATCTCAGTAGAGCTCAGTTTTTATGAAGAAGATAAAGAGAAAAATTGGAAGAATGAAGATTACTGATTGATGTTCTCAAACGTTTGGTTTGAAACTTCTGTGGTTGTCCCCAAGTAATACAATCCAATTCTACCCACTCCCTCCTCTCTCAATAATAAATAGCCAAGGTCATTAAGACTGCACAGAACTTTGTTTGCATTTATTTTTCTTCTGACCATGAGAAGCCCCACTGGGGAGTTGTCATGGAGACCATGATGTCATGAGCAACACCATGTACTGCACCAAAGCCCCAGAGAATTGAAGTTAGGATTTGGTGGAAGCATTTTCTGGGCAAGTTTATTGCACTTAATGAGAAAATGGAAACTTGACTTTAGAGGAGAAAAACATTTCTAAACATTGCACACTGCTGGGGGTCAATTGGTGTGGTCACTGAAAACTTCAGAGAAAAATGCCTTTACAATTTAAATACACCAAGAGGCCAGAGTGAGGGAATAAAAAGAGTGTGAACAAGCTGGGACACAGTGGAAAGACTGTTCCCAAGATGAAAATAGTTCAGTTTTTGGTGGCAGAGCACAACCTATATACTGGAATTTTTGATCATGTTGAAAATTCGCCATGGGATTAAACAGAAATAGGAAATTCTTAGACTAAATAAATCAAATGCATGGTGCTTAGCAGAGCTTTGTATGCACTTAGGACCCCATGAGGTATGATCTCCTGCAATGTCTAACAACAGTGTTCCAATAACTTTTCAACTCCAGTTTTTTCCCTCCATACTCAACCATCTCCACACCAGATATTTTTAAATAAATAAATTCACCATCAATTTTTTTCATTCCTGTTATCTAACCTACAACTCCCCACAGAAGAAGAAGACAAAAAACACAATCCTAAAACAAAAGGGAAGATGAGCAAACAAACAAGATCTAAGATCAGACAGCTGGGGTGACAGACCTGCTGGCTTCATAATTAAAATATGTGTTATGATCAATAGATGTACAGAAAAGGCAGGTATATACATGTCAAGGAATCAATCAAGTTCCTGACCTACCCTGAGACTTTCCTCAGTTATACATTGGAGTATTAAGTTTCAATTCAAGAGTTTCAGCTTTGAAATTCTATCCAGTAGAGATTTTATGGCAGTAGGATTACATCAAAGCAGATGCAATTAAGAACTAGCTAAGAGGAATACCTGTTCATTTCTCACCTGTGTTTTTGAAATTCACATGACAAAAATGTATCAATTTAAGTGAAAATTTAACATTTAGTACATTTACAATGTTGTGCAAACACTACCAACCTAGTTTTAAAATATTTTTACCACCCTCAAATAAAGCTCCATACCCATAAAGCTGTTACTTCCCAATCTCCCTATCCTATAAACCCTAGCAACCATTAAAGTGCTATTTCTATATATTTGTCTATTCTGGATAGTTCACATAAATGGTATCATACAATATGTACCCTTTGTGTCAGGCTTCTTTCACTTAGCAAAATATTTTAAGGTTCTTTGTAATATGTATCATATTACATTATATGATACATATTTCATTATATTTATATACCACAATATATAAGTTTGTTTATCCATTCATCATGGACCCTTGGGTGTTTACACTTTTTGCTGTTGCGAATAGTGTTGCTAAGTACATTTGCTTTCACTTCTACTGGTTACCTAGGAGTGGAATTGCTGGGTCATAGGCTAATTCTATATTTAACTTTTTGAGGAGCTATTAAATTGTTTTTCACAGTGGTTAAGCCATTTATGTTCCTATAAACAATATATGCTTACAGGAAAACAAAATCTCTTCCCCAAAACTCAAAAGAGAAATACTACCATATTCATTTTAGGAGGTCAGCACCAATCTAATATTAAAACCAGGCAAAGATACCACAAAAAAAGTAAATTATTGTGATGTCAGGAAAGTCATGATGCATTTTTGCATAGAAAAATATGTCATGACTTTTAAACTACCTAATATAAGCCAAAATCCTAATGAACATAAATGCAAATATTTTAAACAAAATATTAGCACACCAAAGTCAACAGTACATGAAAAAGTCATATACCATGATCATGTAGGCTTGATCCCTAGGATACAAGGGTAATTCAACATATCAAATAAATGTGATATACAACATTAATAGACAAGGGACAAAAATTAAAATTGCACAATCACCTCAATAGATACAGGAAAAGCATTTGACAAAATGCTTTTTGTCAAATCTCAAACATTTTCATGATAAAATTCTCAACAAACTAGGTATAAAGGTATTTACCTTAATACAAAAAAGTCCATATATGAAAATCCCACAGAAAACATACTAGTGGAGAACTGAAAGCTTTTCCTTCTAAGATCTGGAAAAAGGCAAGAATGCGCACCCAGCCCCTTGTATTTAACAGAGTACTAGAAGTCCTAGCCAGGACAAGTAGGCAAGAAAAAGAAATAAAATCCATCCAAACTAAAAGAAGTTAAATTTTACCTGTTTGTAGATGGCATTTTATTTTATGTAGGAAAGCCTAAGACTCCACATAAAAAGCAAAACTGTTGAAACTAACTAAAAATTCAGTAGTTGCAGGATATAAAATCAACATAACCTAAGTCAGTTGTACCATCAGTTGTACTTGTATACAGTAACGAACTATCTGAAAAAAAAAAAACTCAAGAAAACAATTTAATTTCTAATAGTATCAAAAAGAATAAAATACTTAGGTATAAACTTAAACCAAGGAAGTGAAACACTTGTGAACTGAAATGTTATGACCTTGATGAGAGAAATTTTCAAAGAAAAATAAACGAAAAGACATCTTGTGTTCATGAACTGGGAAGAATATTGTTGAAATGTTCTTGCTACCCAAAATAATCTATAGATTCCATGTAAACTCTATTTACATCTCAATGGCATTGTTTTTTACAGAAATAGAAAAGAATCCTAAAATCTGTATGGACATATAAGAGCTCATGCACAGCTAAAGTCATACTGAGCAAGAAGAATAAATCGGGAGGCATCATACTTCCTGATTTCTAAATATATTACAGAGCTAGAATAATCAAAATGGTGTGTTACTGACAAAAAAGTATCAACCAATATAGCAAAATTGAGAGCCAAGAAATAAATTCACACATATCCATTCAACTGATCTTCCTTAATATGGGAAAAAATACACAATGGGGAGAACATAATCTTTACAATAAATGGTGTCCAGAAAAATGAATATTCACACACATACAAATCAACTGTGTTAAATAGGCTGGATCCAGCATGGCTGGCTGCATGGTTTGAATCCTGGCCCCAGTGGCTTGAGGTACACATCAGACACATGTGCATGCCCAGATTATTGACAGGACCAAGAAATAGACTCTATTCAGGTTTTCCTTGTCTTCCTGATTCAGTCTTGGTAGATTATACGTAGCCCAATTTGTCCATCTTATCCAGATTGTTAGCATACAGTCGGTCATAGTGTTCTCTAATGATCTTTTGTATTATTTCTGTTATATCTGTTGTAATATAGACTGCTTCATTGCAAATTTGATTTATCTGGTTCCTTTCTTCTTAATTGGTTTATCTAAAACACCCTCTATTTCTTCATTTTTTTTTAAGAGAGATTTTTGCTCTAGGGCGCATGCACTCACCAGAGACAGAGACAGACAGAAAGCAGAATGGCCACACTGCATTCCCTTCTCCACTCTTCTCTTGGGATTATGGACATGCATGCTCATGTGCCCAGTGTGAATTTCAAGTCACCGGATACAGGACTCGAACCGTGGTCAACTACATGGGAGTCAAGTGATGTAACAATTATGCCATCTGCTGGTCCTGACACCCTCTATTTTCTTATTGGTCTTGTTTCTTTATTGATCTTCTGTACATTCTATTATTATTAAAAGAGAGACATTGATGTCTTGAGCCACTATTATGTAACTATTTATTTCTCCCTTCAATTTTGTGAGTGTTTGCTCCATATGTTGGGTTTTTGGAAATGTCATGACCTATTTTTCTTTCCTTTCCTTTTTTTTTTTTTTTTTTTTTTTTTTTTTTTTTTTTAAGAGAGAGAGATTTTTGCTATAGGGTGTGTGTGCTTGCCGGAGAGACAGAAATAGACAGAAAGTGAGAAATCACCTCTCAGTGGGGATGACCACAATTCCTTCTCTACCATTCTCTTCTTGGGATTTTGGGCATGCATATACATGAGCCCAGCATGCATTTAAGCCACCAGGTCCAGGACTCGAACCACGGTTGACTATGTGGGAGTCCAATGATATAACCATTACATGATCTGCTGGTCTCAACGACCCATTTTTCATAGAAAAATAAGCCCTGCCTTTTCCAATGATCCAATAGTTTGGAGCTCTCTTGTTTGGTGCATATTCCTTGATTTTTAAAAAATAATTATTTATTTTTTAAATTTGACCAGAGAGAGACAGAGAGAGGGAGAGCAGGAAAATGAGAAAACAGGCTGTTAGGGTCCAGGACTTGAACTATGATCAGCCGTGTGGGTGTCTAGAGCCTTAACCACCACACCACCTACCAGCCCTGTTGAATATTATAGAAATTCCAGCTTTTATTTGTTCACTATTTGAATAGGACCACGTTTCTATTCTTCCACTTTTAACCTATGTCTTTGGATCAAAAATAAGTTTATTAGAGACAGTTGGATCACCTTTTTTTTAAAAAAAAAAAAAACATTATTATGCATCTCACCTGATTCTGTTTAAATGATGAGTTTTCTTATTTTTAATTGAATCCCCCAAATTATTTAAAGTACACAAACTTTTATTTATTCATCCATTCACTTATCAACACTTACTAAGGTCTTATTAAGAACTAGGCTCCATGTTAGATAAGACGGAGAATGCGAAGTTGAACAAAATGTAGATCTTAACCTGGAAGAGCTCACAGTCTGAAAAGTGAGAGAAGTTACATAATAGTTACAATGCAGTGAGATATGTACAATAATAGACATGTGTACAAAATGCTTTAGAGGAAACTAGATGTGGAGGGATCTAGGAGCATTACACAGAGAAAGTTGCATATAAGCAGATAACTGAGAATTTTTCAGATTAAGCAGCATAGAGCTATATTCCAGGCTGAAGGAAGAGCATGTACTAAGGTAATGTGGTATGAAAGTACATAGTTTGGGCACAGGGAATAAATGTAATGTCCCCTAGAAGGGTGTGTAAGTAGGAATGGAAGCTGGAAACCTAGACTTGAGTCAGATAGCATATACCCTGTTGAGACCTTACATTTTACCTTGTGTGGGCTGGGAACCAAGTAAGTGGAATATTTAGATTTATATTTAGAATGATCTCTGGTGGAAGTTGAACGATGGATCAAATGGGATGACAAGAAACTGAGCGAGGGGGTGCAATTCTAGTAGAACAGAAGAATTTCCATGTACCATCCTTAACATGTTAATAGGCACAAGACCCACACCAGACCAATCCAAATCCTTTACCTGGCATTTTCAAAATATTGCTGTGACAGAGAAATCTTCTTTTTCCTTTTAGAGAAAAACTTGTAGAGCAGTTTGCTAAGTGAAGCTTTATAAATGTAAGCCTACCTAAAAAGGAAATGGCCAAGAAGCAGGAATAAAGACAAGAAAGAAAAAGCCAAGTTCTGAAAACATTTGAGACACCTCCCAAGTCAGCTTGACCACTTCCCCCAAGACAGCTTAGTTTTGTGACCTGCTATATTCCAATATTCTGCTGAAAACCACTCAGGGTGGGTTATTATCACTTGCATCCAGAAGTCTTTATTAAAACAGGTTCTTATATAATAAATATGCACACAAAAAAATAGTGGTGAAAGGGTTTGTAGGCTCTTATAATGCTAAGTAATCAGAGCAGATTCTGAAGTCAGCATTTTGATGCTTACTCCTGTCACAAAGACAAATCACAGACAAGAAGCCCTTGCATGATTAAAAAAAAAGTATGTAAGCCAAAGATGGGCCAGATTTCTCTAATGGAGTGCTGCTATGGTTTGAATGCATTTCCCAAATACTTATGTGTTGAAATTTGCTTAGTATTATGGAAGGATTAAGAAGGTGAAACTTAATCCAACTGTGGTATTAAGAGATAGGACCTTTGGGAGGTGATTAAGATTTGATAAAGTCATCAGGGTGAGGCATGCATGATTGAATCCTGATGCCTTTAAAAGACAAGAACACAAAGACACAGGCACATGAGCTTTCATCAAGTGATGACCTGCACAGCCGTGGGACTCTGCAGGGACCCCACCAACAAGACGACCATCACTGGATGTAGTCCTTTGACCTTGGGTCTCCCAAACTGTGAGCTAAATAAGCCTATTATTAACCTACCTAATGTGGTTTTCCATTGTTAGTGACAAAAAGACTGACTAAAACAAGTGCTGATGTTTTCTTTATTTCTCTATCAGGATGAGAATTTTTTTTTCCAAAGAAATGTTTCAACAATAAAGAAATAACTTACTGAAGTTCTAATCCTGCCTTACCAATTGTTTTTTAAGTCAGTATTAAATATCCAGAGTGAGATATTTCCTTGTCATTCATCACAAGTACATGCTCTGCATATCCTTCTAGCCTCACCCCTTTAATAACTAACTGATCTCAAGCCACATAGAGAACAGGAGAATGACCGCAAAAGAATTCTTGGATATTCCTATGAAAAAGAAAAGAGGGGAAAGAAGAACTCTTCTATCTTCTGCTTTAGCTTTTACACACATCATTCAGAGTGTGCAAATCCCTGCTCCTTGGATATCTTTCCTGGTGGATGAGGGTCCTCTAAACTTGTTTCAATTTCTACACCATTGAATACTGTACACTGGTTCTACTAGAACAATCCCCTTATAGATATGATAATGGAGGTCAGAAAATCAAATGTTAAGCTGCTCAAAATGTGTAAATATTGTGAGCAAGCTAGGACTCGAATCCAGACCTTCTAACTCCTCCATCAGCACTTCATTTGATTGCACAACACAGCTCTCTGCCTCCGCCCTGCACTGAGGAGGAGGGGCGGGAAAACACTCCATTGGAGGGTGTTAGCAAAAAGTGAGGAAAGCTCTCAACTGGATATGTCTGTCATATCACTATTCTTTAAGAGTTATTCCCAAGAAGCAAGAGGTGACAGTGAGAATTAAGCAAAACTTTCTGCAGTTTCATGAATTTTCCACTGAAATGTCTTGATGGAACCAGCTGTTCATCTTCGGAGTAAGCTAAGATTTTTTGCCCCCCCCCCCCCAGCTCAATGTTCACTACATGCTTGCAAAGTACAAGGGGATGTTGTATTCTGCTGCCTCACTGACTGAACCAGAGTTAAAGTGCTTGTGGATGATATTCTCCGTCACTCAAAACTTAACAGCTAAAAAACATGAGTCAGACCCTAGAGAAGCATTCTGAGACCATGGTATTCCCTCCTCTTTTCTGTATTGCAGAAAGCAGGATTGTTGCCCCACCTGGGAACCAGGGGGCATGGCCTACAAGATAACACTGCCAGAGAGGCACTTGTTTCTCAGCTTCCTCTCTGAGTAAGGGGAATGAACAGCATAATCTTAGGAATCAGAGATCTGAGCTTGAAATCCTGCCATGCTAGGGACTAGACATTTGACCTGCAACAAGTTAAACTCCATGATCTTCACTTTACTTCAGCATCACGACAAACACATGAAGAATGTGTGGCCCTACGATGTCACTATGGCTATAACATGATGTAGGCCACAACTCCAGATGACAGGAAATGTTCTGTCATTATAATCTTATGGGACCACTGTCACACATGCCATCCATTGCTGACTGAAATGTCATGAAGCAGTGCATGACTGTATGTGTTATGGAAGATTCACATGGTATAGCCTGTGAAGGACTTTTACCCTAGAGGCTTGTGTAGTTTGAAGCACAGAGGAGAAGCCCCCTCCTCAGCATGGCCCAAGTCCTGAGACAATGAGTTCCTGTTCCTCGGCTGCCATGACCCATCACAGCAACCCTTTTCCGACCAGACTACCACTTTCCCACCCAATGACTTCCTTCAGAGTCTCCATGGACTCATGTACGCTTTTCACTCCACTGGGGTAGATAAACTTTGCTTTTGCCAGCTAAATGAAAATTTTCCAATAACAAGGTTGGTAGAGTTTCCCTAATTACACCACACAGTTTAATATTTAACTCTTCTAGATTTTATATGTGTAACTTAACTTGAGAATTTTCATCCTTTCTCTCTAATTAGATAGTAAACTGTTCAGAGAAAAGATGTTTCTTCTTTTCTGTATTCTCACATTGTATCTACCACAGTGCATTCAAGTAACACATTTTGGGTTAGGGATTAAATGTAATAAAAATGAAAAGAATTTATCATAAGATGCAAAGAATTAGACATGAAGCTACAAAAGTAGAGTTAGCCCAAGTCGGTAAGATTGGATGGACTTTAACTTGTAGGCAATGGGGTTAAGGGGTCAACCTTTGCTAACATCTGCCCACAGAATCCTTTAGCACTTGTTGTTCATGGATCTGAGTTGGCATAATCTGGCTCCTTGGGGCAGAGATCATCTTAGTATGTGCATTCAGCCCAAAGCTGTTTGGGATCAAGAACCATGCTCTATACATCTTGGCATCCTGAATGTCTGGTGCAGTGCAGGCCACATTTTACGTGCTCACTGGCTGTTGTATTAACAGTTGGTGGTACGTGACATATTCTGCTGATGAAGTCGAGGTAACAGAGCTACTCACCAGGGAATGGAAATAAGACTTTCTCTAAAGGTTAAGCTAGTAAACCAGTTCTAAAAATGATTTTTTTATCTCCAGAAAACACTTTATAAAACATTATGTTCTGCAAACAAAAATTCAGGGACAGGAAAACAAGTGACTGCACTGATTGGGTGGGGTGGGAACACCTAGTGCCTAATCAATGCTGTTACCTTCATTTGTTTTTAAAGAATTATGTTATCTAACTTTATTTATTTATTTTAATTTGACCAGAGAGGGACAGAGGGAGAGATAGAGAGAGAGAGAGAGAGGGAAAGTGAGAGAGCAAGCCTCCAGGTCTGGGACTCGAACTATAGTCTGCCATATGGGAGTCTACCGTCCTTAACCCCCATGCCCTTAACCACCTGCTGGCCTCACCTTAATTTGTTTTTAAAAGAAAATTGTTGAGACCAGCAAATGGCATAATAGTTACATTGCTGGACTTCCACGTAGTCAACTGCAGTTCGAGTCCCAAACCTGACAGCTTAAAACTCACACCAGACGTGTGTGCATGTGTGCCCAAAATCCCAAGAGAAGAACGGAGGAGAAGGGACTGCACCATGGCCATTCCCCTTAGGGGCTGATTTCTCACTTTCTGTCTCTCTGTCTCTGTCTACCTGGTGAGTGCACGTGCCCTATAGCAAAAATCTAAGAAAAAAGAAAATGAATGTGTAGACACAAAGATGTTGCACATGGAGCCAGAGAATAAGAATTTGTCAGTGTTGACCAGCATCATCTCTAGTAGAGGAACTGAATGTGGGCGCTAGAGTGTTCTCTGATGTGGTCCTTATCACTATTCATTGAGCTACTCCAGGGCCAGGACTAAAATCTCTCAGATTTTTTTTTTTTTTGAAAGGTTTTTGCTATAGAGTGCAGGTGCTCGCCAGAGAGACAGAGAGAGAGAGAGAGAGACGGACAGAAAGCGAGAAATCACCCCACTCCACCCCCACGGGGAGAAGACCACGTCACAATCCCTTCTCCTCCATTCTCCTCTCGGGATCTTGGGCATGCACACACATGCCCCCGGCGTGAGTTTAAGCCACCAGGTCTGAGACTCGAACCACGGTCAGCTACATGGGAGTTCAGTGACATAGCCATTATGCTAACTGCTGGTCCCCAGTCTCTCAGTTTTTAATCAATGAAATGTCAGCTCCATGCAGGAAGGGAGTTCCCAGCATCTAGCATGATATCAGGCATGTGACAGGCACTTAAATAAATATTTCTTGTATTAATAAATATTTCTTATTTTTTAAAACATTGAAACTTCACTTTATGTTAATTAGACAGTAAAACTGCATTATATTTACTAAAATCAAATCCAAATTGAATATGGATTTTTTTTAAGAGAGATTTTTGCTATAGGGCATTTGCATTTGCCAGAGAGACAGAAAGCAAGAAATCACTCCCAGGGTAGATGGCCACACTGCAATCCCTTCTTCTTCATTTTTCTCTAGGGATGTTGGGCACATATGCACACATGCCCAGCGTGAGTTTTAAGCTAACAGGTCTGGGACTCGGACTGCAGTTGATTACATGGGAGTCCAGTGACGTAACCATTGCCATCTGCTGGTCTTGAACATGGATTTTTAAATATTACACATCCTGCCTCTCTCCTGAAGCCTGATTTGTTCTCCCATGAAGGCAAACCTACTCACTCTTTTTTTTTTTTGGAGAGGTTTTTGCTATGGGGCGCATGCACTCGCCAGAAAGACAGAGACAGAGAGACAGAAAGTGAGAAATCACCCCCCAAGGGGGATGGCCATGCCGCAATCCCTTCTCCTCCATTCTCCTCTTGGGATCTTGGGCACGCATGCATACGCGCCCAGCGTGAGTTTAAGCCACTGGGTCCAGGACATGAACCGCAGTCGGCTACATGGGAGTCCAGCGACATAGCCATTACACTAACTGCTGGCCCCTTAAATAAAACAATTATTTAAAAATAAATATATAAAGTATATGGGAGGATACAAGTAGGTTTTATGCAAATACTAAGCCATTCAGTAATAAAGAACTTGGATCTTGCAGAGTTCTGAAACCAACCCTCCGCAGACACCAAGGGACAACTATAGTTATACAAAATTCAGGCACTGTATAAAGAAATAGGTACTTTACAAATGAATAATTCAAATTCTGATTTGCATATTCATCTGCTATAAGTTCTGCTTTCTTGATTAAGCCCCCGAGAGTCAGTCAGATCTGAGGCAGTGAACAAACTGAGTTCTAGTGACACCCGCTCTGCTCCTCCTCAGTAATCACTGAGGTCTTGCTGGGCAACCAGACTTCATCCCCTCTCGTTGGTATCTGAGTTCAACTTTCTCAAACTAAAGCATGGTCATTTACTGTGTAGCCTAAGATTTTTCCATCATAAAGATGCAAAGTGACATGTACTTTTGTTGAAGCCACCACTATGAGGTATAACGGCATCAGAAAATTTGTAACAAAATAGTAATTTAATTTTTTGATTCAGAACCTCAATAAACATTTAAACTATGCATCTCCTACTCAAATTATCTCTAGATATCTTACCATCTGTCACTTCTACATTTCTACCTGGCTCCTCATGCCAAGTCACCAAGGTTATACCCCCAACTGTTCCTATCCTATTCTGGGTGCCAATGCTGCCACTAGAGTATCCATATGCCACCTTCATTGTGAAACGCTTCCTCCATGTCCACTTTAGACCACAGAGCAATAGCACTTTGCATTCCTTTACTTTCATGTTAAAATTCCCAGTGACACTGCCTTCATTTCTCACACTGTAAAGACTACAGATTCACCCAAAAAGAACAGTGCTGGAAACCTGAGGTGCCTTCACCCTCTGGAATCTCTCTGCTTTCCTTAGGATATAAGTTGAACTGCAGTTGCAAAGAAATGAAATGAAGGTCTAAATAAGATAAAAATTTGAGGCAAACAATTGGGTTATCCTGAACACTAGGTTCCTATCTGGAACTCGTGGTGGCTGGTTCCGTTTGCACCATCTCCTCACTGCTGGGATGGAGGCCAGAGCCTGGGAGATGGGAGTAGAAGTGATGCCTGCCAGCCTCTTACCTCCCTCACATGTACAGCTCGTGCATTCTGACTGAGTGCAATCAGGTGGGTTCCTTTCCTAGTGTAATACCAAAATAGTTTAAAGCCAGCTATTGTTCTTCAAAGGTTGAGGATATTTCTAGCCTTGGCAGTCTTGGAGAATATTTCTAGCCTTGACAGCCTCTGGTTCCCTCCCTGATATATAGTCACTGTCCTCTATTTCATCAAGTTCTCCCGTAAGCAAAGAGATGCCTGGAAGGTCATCTATATAAATGTACTCGGACTAATCTGAACCAGGCAAATTTCACAGCGTGCCCTTAAAAACCATAAGAATTGCAGAAAGAACATGTAATATAACACATGCGAGGAAACAAATTTGTTTTCTATATTATTCACTTCACTGCATTTATGATTTATGCAAATAAATGAATAAACAGCACTCTGTACTCAGTAGTAATAAAGGCAAATTAGGTAGGCATGGTTCTTGTGCAAGACATCTTCTTGTCCACTCTTCCCCTTTCTCAACCTTTTTTGTCAGATGGCATCAGTGGGCATCCTTGCCCGCTGGTACCCAGCAGAGCTGGGAGGGAGAAAGGAGAGTGATATGGGGTGCCTGGCTTCCTTTCTGTGGAGTCGGTGTGGTTAGCTATGTCCCTTCATCAGAGGAGCCTGCTCCAGGCCAGTGCTCCTTTGTGTGTGATTTTGTGCCAATAGCTCTAGTGCTTTCTCCTTTCTCTCACCCCTGTAGGACTAGGGTAGCAGGGGACCCACTGACTATCGATAGCTCCAGGGTACTGAATTACTTCTTGTGGTGTTTGTACAGTCCTCTTAACAGTGTAACTGTCCCCAGTGTTAAGGCTTTCTTGAAGTATCCTTTGATAGTGTGCCATATTTTTCCTGGCTGAGGGAGTCCCTGATCCAAGGGAACTTACTTTCTGGTGGGAGGGAACAGAAACAAACAAGTTCTGATCAAATTCACAAAGGATGAAAATAGATGGGGTGAAAAAGAATTAAAAAATTAAAAGTTGAGACTTAATTTAGATGGGATAGAAATGGCATTTAACCCAAGTCCTGGAGAATGGTAAAGAGTCAAAAGAAGTGGTTGCTAGGGGGACCAGCAGTTGGTATAATGGCTATGTCGCTGGACTCCCATGTAGTCGACCACGGTTCGCGTCCCGGACGCGGTGGCTTAAACTCACACCGGGCGCATGTGCGTGCGTGCCCAAGATCCTGAGAGGAGAATGGAGGAGAAGGGATTGCGGCGTGGCCATCCCACCTGGGGGGTGATTTCTCACTTTCTATCTCTCTGTCTCTCTCTGTCTGGCGAGTGCACACGCCCTATAGCAAAAATCTCAAAAAAAAAAAAAAAAAAAAAAAAAGAAGTGGTTTCTAGGCAATGGAAAAAGAATACAGAGACTGTGAGAGAGTTTAGTGTAAATATTTTCAACAAAGATACCAAAAACACACAATGGGGAAAAGACAATCTCTTCAATAGATTTGTGTTGGGAAGACTGGCTATCCACAGAAGAATGAAATTAGATCATTTCACGCCATATACAAAAATTGATTTAAAATAAAGACTTAAATTTAAGACCTGAAACTGTGAAACCACTAGAAGAGTGGTTTCCCAACATAGAGGGGAAAGCTCCATAATATTGGCCTGGGCAATGATTTTTTGGACATGACCCTAAAAGCACAGGCAACAAAAGAAAAAATAGACAAATGAGATTGTATCAAACTAAAAAGTTTCTGCATAGTAAGAGAAACAATTAACAGACTAGAGAGACAACAATGTATCTATGAACTGTATATCTGATAAGGGGTTACTATGCAAAGTATATAAGAAATATATCCTATAATTCAATTGCAAGTAAACAACCCAATTTTTAAAAAAATGAACAAAGGAACTGACATTTTTCAAAAAAAGACATATAAATGGCCAATAGGCATGATTTTATAAATGTTCAACATCACCAATAATCAGGGAAATGAAAATTAAATCACAAAAAGATAGCCATTATAACAGATACAGAAGTGATATAAGTGATATCATTAAAAAGACAAAAGTTAACACGTATTGGTAAGAATATGGAAAAAAAGGGGACCCTTGGGCACTGTTGCTGGGAATGTAAGTTTATATAGCGTTATGGAAAATAGTATGGATATTCCTCAAGAACTTAAGAATATAATTTCCATAGGATCCAGCTTTTTTTTTTTTTTTTTCTTTTTTTTTGGAGAGGTTTTTGCTATAGGGCGCGTGCGCTCGCCAGACAGACAGAGAGAGACAGAGAGATAGAAAGTGAGAAATCACCCCCCAGGGGGGATGGCCACGCCGCAATCCCTTCTCCTCCATTCTCCTCTCGGGATCTTGGGCACGCACGCACACGCGCCCGGCGTGAGTTTAAGCCGCCGGGTCCGGGACTCGAACCACGTTCGACTACGTGGGAATCCAGCGACATAGCCATTACGCTAACTGCTGGTCCCTAGGATCCAGCTTTTTCACTCCTGGACTCAAAGGATATAAAATCAAATTATTTTAAAATACTACATTCAAAGGATATAAAATCAATGTGTTGAAATACTATTTGTACTCGCATATTTATTGCAACAATACTTGTAATAAGTAAGATATGGAATCAACCTAAATGTTCATCTACGAATGAATGAAGAGAATGTGGAATATACATACAAAGGAATACTATTTGGCCCTAGAAAATGAAATCCTATCATTTAAAACATCGTGGATAGACCCTTAGGACATTAAGTTAAAAACAAAACAAAAACAAACAAACAAACAAACAAAAAACAGGCACAGAAAGACAAAAACACTGCACAATTTCAGTTAAATGTGGAATTTAAAAAATGTCTCTCTCAGAAACTGAAGCTTTTGGCACAAGGGAATTGGGGATATGTTGGTAAAAGGACACAAAATTTCAGTTAACCAGCGGAAAGAGATCTATAGTACATTAGGGTGACTATAGTTAACAACAACAAACACATTGCAAACCTGAAAATTGCTGAAACAGTAAATGGTAAGTACTTTCACAACACACAAAAATGGTAAGTATGTGAAGAAATATACATGAAAGATAGCTTGATTTACTCATTCCATGCACATTAAAACATCATATTGTATACCATGAATACGCATCATTTTTATTTATCAATCTTTTAAAAGAAAGCCATGAAAAACAAATTCACAAGAAGGATGTAAAATTGATCAATAAACATATAAGAAGAAAAAAAGACCAATATTGCTAAGTGGCATGAGACACTTGGAACTTAGCAGTCTTAGAGACAAATTCAAAACCACTTGTTTATAACGGATTTTAAAAAAGGGTTTTCTCAGCTGTAAAAGTCATATATGAGCCTTTTATTCACCCATTTCCCGGTTTCTCTGTTCACATCTCAGTTCAACTAAAATTAAGGGACATTTTCAATTTCTGTGTGAACGATGATCCTGGTAAAAATAGTCATTAAGGAAAGATCTTATTTTAGCCTGTACCTAAAATGCAGCTCACTCAGTTTTCTTACACCCGCTGCCTCTCACTAGTTTTCAAACTGAAGACTCTGTTATATCAAATACTCAATTAGTGAAAATTCTTCAATGACTGAAAGTCATTGGGATCTGCCAACTGGGATAAATCGCCAGTGAATGTCCAATCCCAGAATGGCATTTAATAGCCCCAGGGAATTTAGTATTTTATAAACAGCATTTTAAAATTGGTAACATTGAATGAAGGCTTAGAGGACCTGGTTTCTCTCAGTCCTTTCATTACAGAAAGCCCTTGGCTAGGGCCTCAGTTTCTTCCCGGTCCCCATCTAGCTGATGACGGGGTGGGGCTAGAAGACCTTCAGACCACCCCAGCTTTGACAGTTTGTGAAACTGTGTAGTAATCATCACTCTTACTTGGAAATATTTGGCATCCTTAAAATAAAATACAAGGGATCTTCAAAAACACATGGAAAATGCGTATTATGAAAAGGCCATGCACAGATTTAAAAATTTTTTGCAACAAAATAAACTCATACTTTAATTCCTTTTTTCTGTCAACTTTTTTTTTTTTTTAATTTTTCTGGTTATGGGGTTTTTGTTTTTGTTTTTGCATAGGGCCCATGTACTCAGCGGAGAGAGACAGGAAGAAAGTGAGAAGTCATTCCCCAGGAGCAATGACCATACAGCAATCCCTTCTCCTCCATTCTCCTCTCAGGATTTAGGGCACACATGCACAAGTACCCAAATGATTCTCAAGCCACCCATTCCAGGACTTGAACTGTGGCAGGCCATGTGGGAGTCTAGCACCTTAACCACATGACCTGCTGGCCCTCCAGCAGCTTTTGGAAGTCTCCTCAAACCTCATTTTTGAGCAATCTGACCTGAGCTTTTAGAATAAGCCTCTTTCTGTGTGATTCACTGTCTGCATTATTTCTTTATCTCTTCTAGTTTCTTACTGGGAGACATAAAAGACTCCAACACTCAATTAAACCCTAAGTATAAAGAGTCATGTGGCCAATTTCAGTTCAAGTCCTCATCCAGAGGCTTATCAAGCACACTAGGCACGTGCACCTGTGTGCTCTAAATCCTGACAGGATGAATAAATGGGGGAAAAAAAGATGGTGGCATGACCATGCCCCTTTGGGGAGTTCTTTCTCTCTCTCTCTCTCTCTCTCTCTCTCTCTCTCTCTTTTTCCTTCCTCTGGTGAAACACATGCACCCTCTGGCAGATTTAAATAGAAAGGGAAGAAAAGAAAAACAGAAAAACCCAAAAGTCCCTCAAGGAAGAGGGAATTCTGTTCCCAGATGCTTTCAGACTCAAGCTGCAACATCAAGTCTTCCCAAGGTCTCCAGCCCACAGGCCTACCCTGCAGGTTTTGGATTTCCTGGCCTTCACAATCACGTGAGCTGTGTGGTGTACAGAGAGAAACCCTAGACTAAACATCAGGTGTTTCAACCCAGACCTGTCACTGACTCTGTTCTATGCTGTCGGCAGGTGGCTTGAAATAATTTTTGAGCCTCTAAGTTCTAATGTGTAAAAAAGGCGATCACACCATCTAAGATTCCTAAGATTCCTTCCAGCTAACACATTTCCCAGCTCAAAATTCTACGACTCTAGCCAAGAAAGTGAACAGAAATATTAGGTCATTGGGCAAATCATGACGTATTTTTCTACGTTTTCCTCTGCAAAAATGCATCATGACTTTCCCGCCTACCCAATGCGTGGTATTTCCTAAGATGTAACAAAGCACATTTTGGTAAAACAAAAAAAGCCAATATTCATACAGTCTTGTATAGATTTTGAAGGCATTTCTCTCAGTATTTCCTCAGTTCACACCACCCTGAGGGACAGAATGTTTATTATACCCCTTTTATAGGTGAGGAAGCTTACTCAGATAGTGTTCCCTTCTAATCCATCCTCCACATGCTGTCAGAGTGGTACTTCTAACTAAGATCTGCCTGTGTCTATTCCTTATTCCCTTTCAAGGCGGGTTCATTGTTTACAGAATAAAGTCAAGCCCCTTCTCACAACATAGGAGGTCCCACCGCCTCCTCAAGTCTCATTACTCACTGCTCCTTCTCTAGTGTTCATGTATTTTCACTTGGTTTGCACAACTACTCTGCTGAGGGGGAAATATGGTTATTTAGAGAAAATGCACACGACTAAAAACAAAACTTATAATGTTGGCCCCAAATTTCTCTATCATGCAAATGCAGAAACCCAGGTTCAGTTAAAAGACTATGCCACATCCAAGTGACAAAGCTAGGATTCGAACCTCAGTCTCTTTCCATTGTAGTACATTAGTTCCTCGGCCTAGACACAGGTTGTTTTACTGTATTGTAAAAGCAGGTCAGCTCTCTATCAGCATTTTAAATTAGTTATAGGGCAGAGTGGAGTTGATATTTAAGTCTTATCTTCTCCAGAGATGATGTGTGTGGCTTTCCTTAATGAGGAACCTACAGAAGTTATGCTTTATTCTCACTCAGTAACTTTCCTTTTACCTCATTTGATTTCCAACTGTTTACTTCCTAAGGAAAGAATAATCCATGAACTTTTGGACCTTCCAGTGCCAAACATAGGCCACACTTCCCTGAATTGTGCTGTTTGTGTCATTCTTGACATTGGCACAAGTCTCAGTCCAGATGAAACTGTTTTGTGTTCTCTCTGGAAATTTCCTCTGCTGCTCGAGCTGCCTGTGGTTGGCTATGCTGTATCAGAGACAGTAATTCTGCTGAGGTCACTAGCACACTTTCCAGCGCTTTAAAGCTTTGAAGACATATCTTTCCAGATCAAACTCCCGCCTCTCTTCCTTCTTTCTTTCCCATGGAATGAATGCCCTTCTACTCACTGTAAATCCACTTTAAAGACTGAGTCTTCCCAGAAATCTACCCAATGCCATCCTAAACTGCTAAATTGATAAAATTTAAAACAGCTATTTTTCAACACATATTATTTTAGTCCTTAATCATTTCCATTTTACTTTACTTTTAACAGCACAGCCTACTATTACCTGTATCCTATAATGTCTAAAAGCTTCAAGTATTCAGTATAATCCACTAGATTATCATTGTTATTATGTTTATTTCATATCCTTCCCACAAATTTGTCCTTTTTCCTTCTGTATTTATTATATTGTTAGTCTACTTTCCACCTATTTGCTTTCCAGAGTTAAAAAATTTTAATTTCTTTTTTTTTTTTTGTAATTATTTTCTTTTATTCCTGGAGAGGAAGTCAATTGTTCTGCTTGCCTAACATCCTTTCTCCTTTTCCGAGTAACCACTTCTATCCTCTTCAAAAATAATGTGATTATGGGTAAACTGCTAATCACAGTGCTCCCTACACACACATGCACACACACAGACACACGTATACACATACGTACACCAACCTGCCACAAGCCAGAGCAAGCGACCAGGGCCAGACCAGGTATAGCCTGGATATAGCCATTCTGATGGACTTGTGAGCTTAGTTGCATCAATCTGAAATGCTCGCTGCAATTTAAATGCATTTAAACAAAGTGGGAGAAAACCCACACACTCCTCAGTGGCCACTGAACTGAGACTATTTTTTTTTTTTTTTTTTTTTTGCACCAAAGGTCAATAAATCAATCATGTAAGTTACCTTGGCTATGTTGTATGAAGAAAATCTACTGGCCAAGGGAAACAGGGAAAGGAGAGATACAGGGAGAGAATCCTGGTGTCCTGCTGACTCTGAGGCCAGCCCCAACTCCATTCATTCTAGTTGCATGAACCATTGAATCCTCTATTACATAAGTCCATTTTAATTGGACTTTTTATTACTTACAATCAAAGAGTTCCTAACTAATGTCATCCTTGTTTCCCAGTACTTCTTTTTATCCCTATAATGTTTCATACAAACTTTACTTCTTTACAGGTGGTTTTAAACCCTAAATCTTTTTTTTTTTTTTATCAACTCAGGATCCTCCAAAAATCTATGATGGATAAACTAGAATTGCATCTTTCTGGAGTATTAACAAAAAGACATATTCTTTCCCAGTTCTGAGTTGAGTTTTCCTGGAAAACATAGACTAATTCTGTACATTTTGGTCTGTAGCATATACTGAATACTAAGTATTACTATAAAAATTGTGAACAGAAAAATCCCCGTTGTCCTAAATGGAACCCTCTGGAAACAGACTTCTGGAAGAGTTCCAGGTGGAAAATGGCTGAGAACTTTGAACAAAACAAAGTAAATTCCTTTCAGCAGAGAAATATCTGAAAATACTTAACATCAAATGAGGAGGACCTAAATTTATCCCATGACCATAAGTAAAAGGAAAATTCCCCTGAGAGCAATACCTTTGTATCTTTCTTTAAATATTATTTACCATTTTTTAAATTGATATATGTACTCACTAGAGAGAGAGGGAGAGAGGGAAAGAGTAAAAGTGAAAAAGTAAGCTGCCAGGTCCGAGTCTTGAAATGTGGTTGACCATGAGGAAGTCCAGTGCCCCAACCACCACACCACCTGCTGGCCCCAAAAGCACCTATATATTTTGTTATCTAAGAGTCATGAGTAAGATGATAGGAAGAGAGTGAGAAACGTGAACACATGTGGAGGCAGTGGTAAAGATGGATGTCCGGCGTGGTACCAGCATACTGAACAGCAGATACTCTGGCACTGGGGAAGAGGCCCACCTGGGCAAGATGGCTAAGGAGAACAGGTAAGGCTAAGGAAGGCCCAGGAGGGGTCCAGTAAGACATTATGGATCTTTATCTACATGTGGTGGGAAAAGGTGAGAAGCCAACCTGCCCTATTCCTCATACTCCTTGAAACATCCACAGGCCTCCTCAAAGGTGTGTCAAATCTTGAGGGGTGTTTTCTGTTCACTGTGTCAAGGCAAAACTAAATGGCAAAAGTAAGCCTTAACAATAACTTTGTGGGAACCATATTGTAAATGAAAGTCTGGCAGCTCAGTGACAGTATGCCTTGACTTCAATTGTTTGTTTTTTTTTAATGAAAGGAGAAGTTCACAAATATACAATGTATTTGATAACCTTCAAAGAAAATTAAGGGGCCAGCAGGTGGTATTGTGTTTAAAGGTATTGGACTCCCACACGGTCAGCTGATCGTGGTTTAACCCCAGACTTGGTCACTTGCTCGCTCTCTCTCTCTCTCTCTCTCTCTCTCTCTCTCTCTGTGATTGTGTGTGTGTGTGTGTGTGTGTGTGTGTGTGTGTGGTGAGTGAATGTGCCCTATAACAAATTTTAAAAGTAATATATTAATAAAATTAAATATTTTTAAAAAGAAAGAAAATGGATTTGCTGCACCTGGTTGCTCTGCCTAGCAGTGGATCACAGTGTATGTTTGCATGTGTTTGTGTGTTCGGCTCTCTGCACAGCTGTGGGGGGAGGGCAAGAGGAAGGAAGAGGCTGGCTAAAAGCAGTTATGGGAAAGAAGTGATTCCTAAAGGCCTCTTGAGAAAGTTAGTCTCCTACGTTGGGAAGTGAGGGGCTCTTGGAGTAGTAATATACAGTAGAGGAAAAAAAAAAAAATTAAGGGTCTCCTCTCTACCTTTCTTTTGTAGTTCCCAAGCTTGTTAACGATTGCAGCCTAGCCTCACTGATGCTTTAGGGAATTAGGGAAGAGACTGGTGTCTACTCTGGGCAAATCAGTGCAAGGAAAATGGCAGAGGCCTTGAGAAGTTGTCTAAAAGACAGCAAGAGTTGCCCAGGTACAGAGAAGTCATCCAAATGAAAATGAACAACTGGGAGGAAAAGTCACCACCAGGATAGATTTACGGGGCATCCCTTGGGGGAATTGTCAGGAAGGGAAAGTGACATGATACGATTCTGAATTTTCTCTGTATAGGGAAAGAATGCTTACACTATTGTTGTTATTATTACTATTATTACTAAGAGTAAGAGTAAATGTGGTCTTCAAGGTTGGAGAATTTTGGACCAGGGATTGCTGCAGTGGTAACGCAAATGGACCCTATGGAGAAGGTTCTGGGTTCATGTCCTGAGACCACTTTGAGCACAAAGAATGTACGCATGTGCCTGCCATCTGGGCCAACTCAGACTAGGACTGGATCCTGTTGGGACTACCTGTCTGTCTCTCTCCTTCATGGGAGAAATAAACTTTATATGAAAAAGCTGGAGAACTTGAGGACATAAAGTTCACATTAAAAAGAAAAGGGAATGCTGAAAAAGTGCAAGTAAATCAGTATAGTATTGCTTATTTATCATCTGTAATAGTGATGCTCAGAAGAGGCATTATAGAAATTTATCTGATTACATGGAATATGCTAAAAATGCATCTTCCATAAACTGAAAATTTCAAATTACTTTTCTTTATGTTTTCAGCTATATAACACAATAATTATCCTGTTTCTGGTTCAATGCTCAATGAGGAATCATAATGTTTTGTGAATAATTGAAGTTGACTGAATTATGTACATTTTTATAAGAGCTAATTTTGATGTTTCAAACCAAGGTATGGCACCAGAAGGCTAAATACGGTTGGAGAATAGAATTATGAAGTTACACATCATAAGGAAACTGAAAATAGTAAATGAATATTTTGGAGATATCTTCACTGTCATTGATGCAAAAAATCAGAGAAAAACTCACATGAGAAAGCATCTCATACTCCTTTGGGGGCCGGCAGGTGGCATGGTGGTTAAGGGTGCTGGACTCCCACATAACTGACTGCGGTTTGGGTCCCAAACCTGGCAGCTTGCTTTCTCACTTTCCCTCTCTTTCTCTCCTCTGTCCCTCTCTGGTCAAACTGAAATAAATAAATTAAGCTAAATAAAATAATTCTTAAAAAGAAGAAAGAAAGAAAAAGAAAGTAAGCATCTCATACTCCTTTAAAGTGTAAAAAAAAATCATATACATACTATTTTTGGAAAAAAAAGTTATTGCATGACAATTAGACCTATACAAGTGACTAGTCACTCCTGAATTATATGAAGTCGTCCTTAAAGTCAGCTAAGTAAAAGTCAGTTAAGTAAAAGGCAAGTCTGGAAACAAAGAATCCAAAACAAATATGAAGCCTCTTTTGGAACAAGGTATAGAAAAGACTGCCTTTTTGGTTGTTAAATTACACAGGGCCTGTGTGCTCCCCAGAAAGAGAAAGCACTCCCCAGTGGGGAAGGGCCATGCTGCTATCTTTTTTCTCCATTTCTTCACCCCATCAGGATTTGGGGCATGTAAGCCCATGTGCCTAGCATGTTTATCAAGCTGCCAGGACAAGGATTCAGACCATGGTTGGGCATATAAGATCCAACCCCCAACATACAGTGCTTAACCACTGCACTACAGGGTCACTGTATCTTAAAAAAAAAAAAAAAAAAAAAAAAAAAAAAAAAAAAAAAAAAAAAAAAAAAAAAAAAAAAAAAGATAGATATAGATAGATTCCACTGATTTCAGCTGAGATTGAGTTTCAGGAATGCAGATTACATTTCCTAGTCATCTTTGCTGTTAGATGCAACCGAATGACCAAGTTCTGGCCAATGGCGTGCAAATAGAAATGGCATGTGATCACTGGAAAGGGCACTAACAAGAGAAAGGCATGATTTCTCATTTTAAAAATTCTCCTGTTGAGGGAACCAGCAGTTAGCGTAATGGCTATGTTGCTGGACTCCCACGTAGTCGACCACGGTTCGCGTCCCGGACCCGGTGGCTTAAAACTCACGCCGGGCGCGTGTGCGTGCGTGCCCAAGATCCCGAGAGGAGAATGGAGGAGAAGGGATTGCGGCGTGACCATCCCCTCTGGGGGGTGATTTCTCGCTTTCTGTCTCTATGTCTCTCTCTGTCTGTCTGGTGAGCGCACGCACCCTATAGTGAAAACCTCTCCAAAAAAAAAAAAAAAAAATTCTCCTGTTGATTGGGACCAGCAGTTAGCATAATGACTATGTTGCTGAACTCCCATGTAGTTGACTGTGGTTTGAGTTCCAGACCCAGCAGCTTAAACTCACGCCGGGCGCATGTGCGTGTGTGCCAAGATCCGGAGAGGAGAATGGAGGAGAAAGGATTGTGGCATGGCCATCGCCCCCGGGGGATGATTTCTCGCTTTCTGTCTCTCTGTCTGTCTGGTGAGCGCACGTGCCCTATAGCAAAAACCTCTCAAAAAAAAAAAAAAAATTATCCTGTTGATTGATGTGAGCAATAACTGGAAGTTCAGCAAACATCCTCACCTGCACACAATGCCCTGAGAGGATGATGAAGAAAAAAGAAAGAGGAAGCCTGAGACCCTAGAAAATTCATACCATCCCTGTCTGGTGAGTTCCAGTTTGGACATGAGATAATGAAAGGTTCACTGTATCTGAGTTTCCTCCATAAGCATCTAAACCCAGCCCTAACAAATAGAAGGTGAAAACTAAGTCACTACATCTCTTTCCTGGCCTGGGCTTTGGAGAACATAGATTTCTTTCTTTTTCTTTTTCTTTTTTTTTTAAAAGAATTATTTTATTCATTCATTCATTCATTCATTCTTGACCAGAGAGGAACAAAATGAGAGAGAGAGAGAGAGAGAGAGAGAGAGAGAGAGAGAGAGAGAAAGTGAGAAAGCAAGTTGCCAGGTCTGAGACTCAAAACATAGTAGGCCATGTGGAAGTCCCTTAACCGCCACACCACCTGCTGGTCCCTGAAGGACATAGATTTCTAAGAAAATGTTTTGAGGGTGACACATTTAAAAATTGATAATCAAGTCATGAAGGTAAGTTAGGCACTAAAAAGTCAGGTAGGTCACTTATCTCTGGGGCACACATATGGAGTCATCAGAAAAGCCAAGCTGCATTTTTGCATAGAAAAATATTTCACAGCTTTTCTGACAACCCAGTAGAATGGAACACATTCTTTAAGACTCTGCAGCAAGTTCCATGTTGTAGCCAGACTATTAGATTCTTTCTATGTTGGGTTCTTCCAGTTCTCCATATGTATTTCCCTGCTTTTCCCCTTCAGCAGTTAGCAATATTTTGTTGTTGTGTTTTTGTTAGCTTGTTTCACTTGGGACATAAGTTGAAAGAACAAGGACTCCTCAAACTGCCAACCCAAATGGAAGTAATAGTAGAAAAATAAACCCCTAAACAAGTCATTTTTTTTAACCTCTACTAAACAAACAACACCTTTCTGGAACGACTATGTTATAATTCTTCTTTTGCAATCCTAAACTAAAATTTAGAGTTAATATAACCTATCGGTACACATAAAGAAATCAATATAGCCCTAAAATATTTTATAAAAGAAAAATAAAAGTAGTTGATAATAACATTCCTTTGTAGATGCTCGAGTATAATCAACCTAAAAGACAAAAGTGCCCCTGTGTTGTACAAATGTTCTCCAGGGAACAGCTACTTTGGAAGGTAATAAAACCTCAGGGTCAGAATGATGTCTCTTCCTTCCCTTAGAGAGCTTCTCTTAGTGACAGCCCTGTAGTTGCCGGCTTCCTTAAGAAACAGAGTACTTTCTTTCAGCAGCGTTTCTTCGGATGTGTCCTATAGCAAGCAGATTTGCTGTTCATAGTGATATGCTAAGAAAACTTATGGTCTGATTGTTTAAGGAAAACCACTTTAAACAAAATGGAATGTTTTTTTCTTGCTCTAGGACATTTCAGGCTCCTGAAGATGTTGTAGTACTTTATGAATCTTTTATATTGTAATTGTCAAAGATCGCTGATCCTTTCCTATGCACCATCTCTTAGGTCCAGTTTTTCAGGGAAGAAACATAGGCAGTGCTGCCTTACGCCTGTCACAGAGCCCATCAAACAGAAAAGAGAGGCTTGTGGAAGGGCAGCCTCTGATCGACTGATTCATTTGCAGGGAAGTGGCCATATTAGGCTACCCTGGAAGTCATAATTTTTTAAGTTTATTTATTTTTTTTTTTGTGAGGAAGAGACACACACACAGAAGGGTGGGGGAGAGAGAGAAAAATAGCACCCTCCACAGAGTCTTGATGCCGCGACCTACCCTAGCTTCTGTCAGCCTCAGATTGTGGGCATACCCAAGCCTGGGAAACTCAGGGAGGTCTCCAGATGCAAACCAGAACCTTCCCACATATGTCTGCCTTGCAGAGTGTTGTGTTTTACCACTCAGTCACCATTTGGTCCTCTCACGAATGTTCTCATTTTTCACTTGAGTGTCATGAGAAGGTGACAAATGAGTACTAAGAGTCTGACATGAGAGATGTTTTCAGGAAAACACAATTTTAAGGCTCGTAGTGGTACTGACACATATTTGAGCTCATTTTTACCCTGCACGTATTTACAGCTATTTTAACAGTTATCACTTAAATTATGTCTACAATGTTGACAATGAAACATTAAAAAAGGATATATGTTATACAATGTTTAAGAGCACACCTTACTAGTATAGCATTTACGATACTAATCATTTCTGAAATTCCTGTGTTATGTAATGACCTTTTATGATCACTTTTTGATTTCATCCATACACCATGTCTATAAACTCTCATTAGTTCCATATTTTTTTAATAATTACTTTATTTAATTTTATTTTAATTTCATCAGCGAGGGACAGAGTGAGAGTGTGAGAGAGAGAAAGTGAGAAAGCAAGCCACCAGGTCTGGGATTCGAACTACAGTTGGCCATGGAGTCCAGTGCCCTTAACCACCACACCACCTACTGGCCCCTCAATAGTTCCATCTTACAGATAAAGAATGTACAGCTCAGTGTGGTTAAGTACCAACATCACAGAATCTTTTTCGTTGTAGAACTTGGACACAGCCCAAGTCCATCCTGCTCTAAAGTCCAAGTTTTTTCCACTGCCTTCCTTAATTGAGGGAAAATTTTTAGACTGTTTTCCATTTTTACAGAATCATTACCAGCCATTACAAAGCAACTATCAGCTATCGGGAAGGAACATAGCCATCCACAAGTACCCAATACCACTAATTCCTTAAGCATGCTATTATGCATGGTTTAGTGCACATATTTTAACAGAAAAACCTACTCTGAACTGCTGAAAAGTTTACAAGGTCTCAAATATTGTCTTGTTTTTCTTCTTCCCTCATTGTCACCTGGTTTAAACTCAAAGGTACGTTCTTTGAAAACCACTTGTTTCCAGTGACTCATTTTGAAATCACCGATTTCATCTTCCTGGTTCTTTGCAAAGCCAGGAAGGGAGATTAACACCACATTGTTTTCACCTTCAAACACTCTTGCTCTGTAACCGGAAGAATCCAGAACTGTTATTGTTAATTTGTTGAATAATGTGTTCTTGTTTCATCTTTTCACAAAAGCAGAAATCCATTCTGAGAACAGGGCTCTCTAGTTTGCCATTTGCTTCATCTACCAGCAATTTGAACCAGCAAGTTGGGCAAGGATTTGCCTATTCAGTTCACACATATTTACTGAATGTCTGCCTTACAGACACTGCTCTGCATTCTGGAAAAGGAGCAGCAAGACACAGGAGGTACTTTCTTCTTGGAGTTTATATTTTAATGAGAGAAGATGACCACATAGAAATGAAAATGACCATTCCAGGAAAGGTCTATGAAGGAAAAATAAAAGAGGGTGGCATAGCACAAAGTGACTGGGGTGAAATAATTCTTTAGATTGGATGATCAGGGACAGCATTTCTAAGGAGGAAACATCACACTAAGATCAGAATAGCACTAAGGAGACAGGAATGACATAATTTGGAGGAAAAATTATTTCAGGTAAAATGAAGAGCCTTAAAATGAGAACAGAACTGGAGTGGTACAAGAACAAAAAAGGAGGCAAGTACAACCAGAAAGTGATAAGAGAAGAGAAAAAGAGTACACAAGAACAGAGAGGTTATCAGGACCCAAAGCTTATGGTAGAGAATATGGACTTAATCCAAGTGCAGTGTAAAGACATTGAAGGGTTTGGAGAGTTGATTATAGGCTGGCAAAGATGCAGAAAGACCAGTCAAGGTAATGACAGTAGTTCACTTGAGAAATAACAACGTGTGGACTTAGTCCAATGAAGATGGAAGGAAGTGAGTCTCTTTCATGATAGAGCTGTCAGAATTGGCCAGTGAATTGCATGAGAAAAATGGAAATGACTTCTAGAATTTTGCTTAAAGTGTATTGGTATTGGTGATATTTTCTGAATGAGGGAAAACTAGGAAAGGTACAGACTTGGAGGAGGGATAGGAAATCAAGTAAAGTATTACTCATGTTAACTTTGAGCATTTTAAATATGTCTTCCCATTTTTTGCCTCACCTGCATTGTTTCAGTTGACAGGTCCAATGGTAGTGTAATGGGGTAAGCTTTGTAAGTAACTTGGCATTTTCCTCTTGTCATTTTTAGAATATTGTCTTTGACTTGATTTTTACCAGTTTAGCTATGATGTGCCTTGGAGAGGATCTCCTTATGTTAAGTCTATTTGCCGGTCTTTGTATTGAGATTCCGTTTAGTCATCTAAGCAGAGATGTCAAGTAGGAGTTGAAGTATAAAGAGGTCAGAGGAGGGGTCATAGTTGTGGGGTATACAGAGTATCTCATAAGGCCCCTTGAAAGCTGTATTCTTGCAAAGTGTTAACCCAACTTTCAAATAGTCATTCCCAATTCCTAAATATAACTGATTTCATCTTAGAACTCTCCAGGACAATATCTAGTTTCTGTCTGGTGTCCCTCTAAATGAGGCCTTTCTGGACTCTTCCTTTGTCATTAATGTCTTCCTGAAATGTAAACAGAATTAAGACCTGCCTAAGCCAAACTGAATAAAATCACAAATCTCCTTGAGCTAGGCCACAACTAGTTTGCCTTCTAAGATAACCTAGATGACTTTTATAGGATTCTTAAGACAGTTTCTCACCACCAGTCTGACCCATCTACCCTTTTACCAACCTTCACCTCTTCTTCAAACCCTTCATAATTTTGTTTGTTTGTTTGTTTTACCCAAGTACCTATCTGTCCTCCTATTCCCTGCAGGGTCTTGATTTCTACCAGTATCTAACAAATCAACGCTTGGACAAAGATTCACTTATCTCCAAGTATATTTGCTTTTTACCTGGGAGATTAAAAGACCAGTGGCAAAAGTCACATGTGTCTGTGCATGCCCAAAATCTCAAGAGAAGAATAGAGATGGGATTGCATCATGGCCATCCCTCTCCCTAGCACTCTATAGCAAAAAAAAAAAAAAAAATAAAAATAAAAATAAAAATAAATTCTTCTGAACAAAGTGTGATACATGTTACAATATAATGACTGTGGAGGACATCATGTTAAATGAAATAAACGCAAAAAGACAGATGATGTATGATTCCACTTACATAGGGTATCTAGAATAGTCAAACTCTTAGAAACAGAAAGTAGAATGGTGGTTCCCAGGGAGTAGAGGGAAAGGAAAATTCAGAGTTGTTATTTCATGGGTCTAGAGTTTCAGTTTTGTAAGATAAAAAGGTACTAGAGATTGGCTGCAAAACAATGTGGGTTTACTTAACAGTATGAAACTAAACTCTTGAAAGTGGTTAAGATGGCAAATATTATGTTAAAACACAATTAAAACTTTACCAAAAATTTAAAAGTCAAAAGAGTAAATCAGAGAAATCTGAAGTACAGAAAGGATTCAATGTACTGTGGCTTTGCAGATAGCAGAGCTACATGATGAGGAATCCAGTGAGGAATGAGGAACTTAAGTCATAGAAACATAAGGAACTATGAGGAACTGAATCATGCCAGCAGCCTGAGAGAACCTCGAAGTGTACACTCCCTCAGATGATCCATATAAGCACGAACCCAACTGACACCTTGATTTCAGCTTCAGAAGGCCCTGAATAGAGAATTCCTTTCAGCATATAAAGATTTGTGAAATAATAAGAGTTCTTTTTTTTTTTTTTGGCATAGGGTGCACGAGCTTGCCAGAGAGAGACAGTGAGAGAAAAGTGAGAAACCACCCCCAGGGGGGCGGGGGGAAGGAGTATCCACACTGCAATCCAGTCTCCATTCTCCTCTGATAATTTTGAGCGTATACACACATTCACCCAATGTGAGTTCCAAGCCATCACTTTGGGGACTTAAGCCATGTTCAGCCATGTGGGAAACCAGAACCTTAACCATCATGCCACTGATGACCCCACAAGTGGATGTTTTAATATAATAAAAAGTTTGTTCCTTAACCTCAAGCTCCTCCTTTCTTTTTTTTTTTTTTTTTTTTGGAGAGGTTTTTTTGCTATAGGGCGCGTGCGTTCGCCATACAGACAGAGAGAGACAGAGAGATAGAAAGCGAGAAATCACCCCCCAGGGGGGATGGCCACGCCGCAATCCCTTCTCCATTCTCCTCCTGGGATCTTGGGCACACACGCACACGCACCCGGCGTGAGTTTAAGCCACCAGGTCCGGGACTCGAACCGCGGTCGACTATGTGGGAGTCCAGCGACATAGCCATTACGCTAACTGCTGGTCCCCAAGCTCCTCCTTTCTAAGAGCTATCAGCCCATCTCTTTTTTCCTTTATAACCATAGTATTCAACATTCCATGAATATGTCCACCCTCCTGTTGACTCTGCTTTTCCCCCAAATGTCAGTGACTTCTACAGTTCCCAATTTCAATAGGCATTCTAAGTCATCTTCCTTGAAATTTACGGCATTTGATGTTCATGATTAGTTCCTCCTTTATGAACCTCTTTCCTCTTTAGATTCTGTAACCCAGTCTTTTTCTGATTTCCCTCTTACCTCCTTCTATTTCTTCCCCATCTCCTTTGTAGATTGTACTATTTCCAACTTTCAGATTTTCTGTCCTCCGGGCTGTTATTTGCCCCAGCTTCCCAACTCCATATACTGTCCTTGGAGAATTTCATCTATATTCATTATTTCAACTCTTACCTATACAGGATGTGAATTATTGACTCCAATTATATTTCTTTGGCTTGTATTTCTTGGCTAAACTCCAGGTCTGTATGTCCAAATGCCTTGGGAGTGCCTTGCTTACAAACCAAAAGACCTTCAAAGTCATTATGTCCAAATCAATCTTTCCTTCCAAATCCATACCTTTTCTTGCAATTGACATCTTAATGATAGTAATCTGAATTCAGTCACCCAAACTAAAAGAAAATAGGTGTTGTGCATATTCCTCTTTGCCTCTCAGCACCTTTATCCCAATCTAACTACTCACCCAATCCTAATAACGTCTACCTCCTAAATATCTCTTGAATCTTCCCCCTCCCTTGTCTACATCCAATGTTACTTCCTTAGTGTTTGCTCTACTGTCTTCACACTTGATTACAACAATAGCTTTCTGTTTTCCTACTTCCTAAATGGTCACTTTATTTTCAGTGTGTCCCCACTGCAAATCATTATCTAGCTAAGAATAATCTTTCTAATATGCAAACCTGGTTGTACCACTGTTCTTTCGAAACTTCTAATAGTTCTGCATTTCTTCATAACTAAGCTAGAATTCATTTTTAGTGTGCAATACCTTACGTGATCTAGCACTTACATAATTCCTCCTCCCTCTATATTTCTTTTGTTTGGGAATAACTAAATTACTAAAAATTTACTATATGTCGAGCTGTTTCTTATACCTATGCCTTCAGAGTGGTATTCCTTTTGTCCATAATTCCCCAATTTGTTCTACAAATTTAGCTCAGTTACTAACCTCTTGAAAACCTGTCCTAAGTCCACTGCATTTAGAATTTTTCTCTGTTAACATTGTACCCTGTACAAATCAACAGAAATACCTTTTCAGTTTTCATTGATAGTGGTTATTGGCCTTCTCTGACTGTACCATTAGAGTGTATATTCCTTGAAGATAAAGAATGGACCACAGTGGCCAGCAGGAGGCTAGGTGGTTAAGGTGTTGGGCTCCCATGTGACCAACTATGGTTTGAGTCCTGGACCTGGTGGCTTGAAAATCACACCAGGCACATGTGTATCCAAGCCCAAAATCCCAGGAAGAGAATGGAGGAGAAGGGATTTATGGCCATCTCCCCAGAGAGACAATTTCTCACTTTCTCCTTCTCACTGTCTCTGTTTCACTCCATCAAACACATATGCCCTATGGCAAACAAACAAACAAAAAACACAGAATGGACCGAACTGACCCTATTTATCTATTATATGTGCCAAAGACTGTGTTAGGTACCATAAGTAGAACAGCTACAGTTTATTTGTGCATGCATGAATTAGTTGTTCTTTATTTATTGTTCATTAAGAACTGGTCATATTTGTAAAATTATACCAATACAAAGATATTTTTGTCAGCCTGGTAATAGTAATAATAATAGCTAGTATTATATGCTGGATAGTACACCACTTGACCTTTGTGATTTCATTTACACGCAGAACATCTTAGATCATTAATGGAGATTTAAATACTATAAATATTTCCATATGTTAGATGAGGAAACAGAAACATAAGGAAATCAAGTAATTCACCCCAAATCTATGGATAGGAAATTAGTATTCAAAACCAGATTTTTATAACTTCACCACATTATATTGTCAATCATATATAATGAGCTATTTAGGCAGTCTAGATTTTGAAATACTCTCTCCTCTTGTCAGACAATGCACCAGACTAATGCTTTAGTTCAGAAAATTGAGTTACCATATCTGTATATGGTGAATATATGAAATTCAATCATAAAAATTAAATCAATGTTTTTTCTTTTATCACCCTGACAAAAATCAATGTGCATACCTGGTCAGATAAGCTAACGACAATCCTCCTAGCTTTTGATTTGTGAGAGATAATCTTGAAGCCCATAGCAAAACTACTATCATGAAAGCCAGAGTTTGCTCAGAAATAAAGGTATTTCTGAAATGCAGTAGCTTCCCTTTCATATCAAGGGCAAAAATTGGTATTTTAAACATAAAATTTTACTATGTGTACTAGAGAGAGAAATTTAATGTTGCAACTTAAGAGAGATTGCCATCTACCTACAGAATAAGAAGGAAGTAGAGAGAACTGACTTGAGGGACAGTGGTCAGACAAAGAGAGTTAAAGGAACAAGAGGAGGAAGATGATGATCATGGTCCCTGATCTATCCCCAGCACTGGGCCCAGATGGGTACAGGCAGTAGGATCTTGCCATAAAACACACAAAACCTAGGAGCACTATGTCAGTGTGCTGTTTCCCCAGGCTGTCTAAGATGGCCTTGGAGCAGTAGATCAACAAAGGGTGGAGGGAGTATCTACAGTTGGGCCTGGTGCCCCTGACTCTACCTTGACACTTACATGATGTGCAAGGAACTCAGAAGGTCCTGGATGTCTCATGGAATGTGAACCACAGACTGGTTGGTAAGCTTACTAGAGGCAAAGATAGGCCCAGCTGGGGATGGAATGGATTCACTGGGATTCAGAAGCACCAACAAAGTCCAATGAGGAGCTGATCAACAGGAGGCAGTGGCTGAGCCCTTTGGGAGCCATCACCATGCACATATTTTCAAAAACAGATGATGAGTTGCAACAGCTCAGTGGTAATAACTTCAATGTGAACAGAGGTTGATGTCCAAAAACTGGATGAGATGAGCTTAACCAGAGTAACAAGCAAACAAAAGAGGATAACATGCACCTCCATTCACCTCTGCACTGCTTCCTGGACTCTTATTCAAGTGAACCTCCCCCTGATCCCAGACTCCATCAACTCCCTTGACAAGGGAGTTAGGCCCTTTGAAGTGGTTATTTATCCATGAGAGACAAAGTTACCTAAGGTTTCCCAACATTGTCAGAAACTCCAGAGTGAGAAGAAATCAGTCACCAAAAAGTGGAAGAGTGTTCAGTTTGGCCCATCTTCATTGTGGTTAATCTGTACTATGACTGAATACGCACTGTGTAGTGGGAACTAGGAAAGTCCACTTTTCCAAACTATAGAGTTAAAGGCTTCCCAGAGGAGTAACATTTGAGGTGAATTTTGAAAGGCAAGCAAGAATTATCCAGCTATGAGGAAGCAGAGTGTATTTGGGAAATGCAAAAAACATGAGTCAAGGGACACTGGTAAAATTAAATGTAGCATGTTCGGGGAAAGCAAAGTTGTCTGGAAGAAGGACTGAGTTTAGATGCAAAGAGAAATTAGGTTGAGCAGGTAGGCTGCGGGGCATCGCCATGGCTGTGAAGGTTTTGTCCTACCAGGGTGGATGAGAGACCTGAAGGGTGAAAAACAGTCTGGGACCTGCTCTCTAAGGGCACTGTATACACTGCAGCAGAGAGCAGTCCACCTTGAGGACGTACCTGGTCTTCATAATTTACACAATGGCTTGTTTCACTCTCTAAGCCTTCCGTCACTAGGCTTCCTATGCCCAGAGGGGGTGCCTTCTAAATTCTGCACAGAAATATCATGTATATTAGCAGGAATCTTCTAAAAAATAGTCAGATTATGGAAAGCCACACGTCACTTACTTGCCTTTCATAAGGAATTTGGACTTTTAGGAACAAAAAAGAGGAGCTACTGAAGGTCTCTGGGCAGGGGTGTGACATGACAAAATAATTTATTCCAGCTGTGTTTGCAAGGTGGATTGGAGCTGAGACTCAGGAAACTACAGGAAGCCACTGCAGTTGTCCAGGCATGAAGTGAAAAGCAGATTCGATGGTATCCATGGCAACCAAAAGGAGAAAGATATGAAAATTATTTTGAAGACAGAAACAACAGGACTTGATTACTGATTGGGTATGAGTGTATGGAAGAGGCGGCAGTAATATATGACTCAGGAGGTTTGAGTCTAGGAAGCTCTGAGAATAAATCTGAAACAGGGATGCTAAGCAGGAGGACTGCTTTGAGAGAGAAAATAGAGAATGTGCTTTAAGACATGTTGAATTTCATTTAATGACAGAAGGTGGAAGTGAAAATGTTCTCTCTGCACTGAGAAGGGCAAGATGAGGGTGTTCTTCCTTTTTTCCCACTGTTGTTCTCTCTCCATGATTTTGAGGATTTTCTCCTAAGGGATTTGGGGTAATAAATTTACCACTTATCTTACGCTTACTTAAGTGTGAAAAAGGTAATCATTACATCATCAGCTTTTTCTTCAAGTTAACACAAAGTACAGCTCAACACCTTTTTGTGTTTGTTACTTTCATAGACATCATTCACAGTAATGAATTCCATGCCCTTGAGAGGTTCCACTCTGCCATGCCAACACTTACAGGATCAATATATAGAGACTACAAAGAGAAGAATTATAATTATTAAACAATACCTACAAAAAACTAAAATAGTGTTTGTATACTCTACAGGAGGGCACAAGGGAAGAGGAAGGACACTTTGCTAGATAAAACCAGTGGCAGGATACTGGTGGTTAGAGATAAGAATATTAGCTGGAATTTCTTTTTTGGACAGGGCTAATTTAAGTCATCGTCTTCTTAGGAAAGGAAAATGGATTTCAGCTTCTGCTTATATAATAATAATAATTTTCATACGTCTAATACTTAACACTTTTTTTTAATTAATTTATTTATTTTTGTATATACTTTCAATCATATTGTTTGGCTTACAATGAGACCATTTCGATATGTGAACATTTCTCCCCAGACCCGTTGATCGAAATATCTTCAACAGATAACACCACACCTCCCCATCCCGTCAATGCTCTACCTCTGTATCCCTTTTATCCATTATCTCAGCTTCTCTATGGATTCTAGGACTTGTGCAAAACTGTGTACCTATTTTGCCAGAAAGCTGGACCTCCAACTTCGATTTCCAAGACGTCAGATTGAATCACTTCAATAAAGATAAGAAAGACCAGTGTTGCATGAGGAAATTCAGTGACTTTCTTAAAAGATCAGAGTGTAAGAACCCAAAAATATTCTTGAGGATAAGCTCTCCTTCTCTGCCTTTTGTAAACAGAGGCCTTTCTGTCTGCAAGATCCCGAGGGCAGGCTGCTCATCTCTGCACATCTAAACAGCACATCCTGTCACATACATTTGTTTGCCTCTGCTGCCATGTTACTGGATTTCACAAAGAGGGCACTGTTTCTTGCATAGAGCAGTCGAGTCAGTGTGAAAACAGCTACCTGCCATATTGTCTCCAGTACCCTAGGGAGGAGAATCAACTTTGATCAAAGACAGAGGAAGAAACAGCATGTTTTCTTCTTTATTTTTCATTACAGTTTTCAACTGTGGGTCAAAAATCTGGTTCACGTTTTTGGCTCCTTGATGGGCAAGCTGTTTGACTTTTAAAACAGTGTTCGTTCTGGGACCAGCAGTTGGAATAATGGCTATGTTGCTGGACTCCCAGGTAGTCGACCACTGTTCGAGTCCTGGACCTGGTGGCTTAAACTCACGCCGGGTGTGTGTGCATGTGTGCCCAAGATCCCTAGAGGATAATGGAGGAGAAGGGATTGCAAAGTGGCCATCCACCCTGGGGGGTGATTTCTTCCTTTCTGTCTCTCTGTCTTTCTGGCGAGCACACATGCCCTATAACAAAAACCTCTCTAAAAACAACAACAAAAACAAAACAGTGTTTATTCTATTAAAGAGAATTAGTAAAACTTTGTATGGTCAAGGAGGTGATTAAAAATCTCAGTCAAGATGGTACCTTACAGACACAGGCACTATTAAGTTTGGTAGTCAGGCAGAATCTCATTCTCACCTACAGAAAAGTCTGGATTAATTTTGGTTTTTCTGTAAGTTGTAAAAGAAATCAAACCTTTTTTTTTGTAACTTACATAACATGTTTTCTTCAAGTTTCCTTTAAATTTTTCACATACTAAATGGAAGGCCTTTTTTTTTTTTTTTAAAGGGGCTTTATCTTTGTAGCTACTTCAATGTATGAAAGCTTGATTTCTTTGCTACCCACACAGTTTCCTCTGGGGCCTTAGCCTTACCAGTATTCTATGACTCACTGCTTTACTTTTCATAAATAGATGCTAAATCCTGTCCCTGATTCTACTGGAAATCACACATAAAAATATTCAAGGAAAATTTTTAACTAGTGCAGTTAGATTTCAACAACGCAATCACTTTTCCACATTTCCTTTTTCCTCTGCTTCTTTTTCTCTTTTTCTTTGGCTCACCAACCTGTATGTACAAACAGTGGCTGTCAAACTCTGTCGGATAATTCTGCTCCTGTGACCATTTCAACGGGAAGGGAAGAAGTGATTTTTTTTCTCTCTCTCCCCTTTCTCTTACTCTTTATTTGCCCATTTCCCCACATGCTCTATTTTTTCCCTCTCCTACTTATTCTCTCCTCTCACGCCTGTGTCTGTCAGGCGTCACTAGTGGTCCCAGAAAATTATTTCCTCCTGCCAAAGACTTAGTTGAATTGTCTGTTCGTTCTTTCTTTCTTTCCTTGTCTTTCCTTTCTTTCTGTCCTTCCTTCCTTTCTTCTTTCTTTCTACTTATTTTTATTCCATGGCAAGAGAGAGGTACCTGCAACAGGGTCCTCATACTACAATTCACCTCCAACCTCAGCCAGCCCTGGATCACTGCACACACATGCTCAGTGTGTTCAGAGAGGTCTCTGGGCACAAATCTGGAACCTCCCCATGTGTGTCAGCCATGCAGAGTATTGCATTACTGTCATGTCACTTTCTGGTCCCTATCACCTTTCCTGATTGCAAAGATCCCTGGAAATTCTCAAGAATCAGACTCAAAGAAAATAAAGATACTCAAGGTGATTCTGGGCCAGGTTTGAGAGCAAAAACTAGAGACAATGAGAACCATTACATTCAAGTTAAGATGGTGGCCTAAAGAGAACAGCAGAAAAGAGACAGACCACATGCACTGAAAATGATACCACATTCTTTTAAGAGCTCTTTCCTGAAAGCGTTTCTCCATGGGACTCTCACTTTTTGCACATCTTGTAAGCAGAGACACTGACTTGCTTTGCTCTGGACTATCTTTTCAAGGATGTTTGTATAGAAAGCAGCCTTGGAAGATACAGGATACATCTCCAGAGCAAAGAAGAACCATGCTACTACCCCTTGTAATGGGTTTGGGCCCCCTGACTTCAGAGTTCCTCCTGTCAGGCAACCCACTGCATGTGTAGGTGTCTCCTGGTCTTCATATCACCCTGTGGAAATTGGGACTCAGAGAACTGCCACTAGCAAATTCTGATACTCTGCCTATTTCCAGCACTCTGGGTAATGAAGTCCTTTGTTCCTGACCTAGAAGATTTCTGCCAGCATCTAAGAAACTATAGCAAACAATGTATCCACTTACAAGTAAGGTAATAAAAAACAAAAACAAAAACAAAAACAAAAAAAACAACAAAAAAAACCCTCCACCCTTCACAGTTCTTGACAAGTTCCAAACACCTATTTCTTTTTAGAAAGAAATTTCTTTTAGAAACAGGCAGATAGAAATTTAAGGATGAACATTTCTTTCTTGATCAACAGCTTGAAATTGTTAAATACATCTCCCCCTCCACCTCAGTTCCCACCTCCATCTAGTCTAATGTACCTCCTTAACCTTAATAATGATGGCCCGTAATGGCCCATTTATTCCACAGAGTGGATTTCTAAAACCCATTTCCAGATTACAGTTTGTGTGCCAGGATTACATTTGTTTTTATTAATAGAGTAAGGAGCCGAGAAGCATATTAGAGCTGACTTTTCAATCACTTAATCAACAAATGCATCCTGAGTACCTTCTTACCACTGCATTAAGTGCTGCATGAAGCCATGTCAGTTCTGGGAACATTTTAACTTCCTTTGCTCCAATAAAGAAAAAATTCCCTATAAAAGGCACTTACATGTTCAAGTCACTAATTCAGATAGTAACCAGGAGACACATTCTTATAAGAATGCTTTAAAACTTTCTTTCTACTCTATCCCTCTTTCAAACAGAATACCCTTCTGATTTTTAAAAACCTCTGCCCTTCAAGGAATCTCAACACCGAAGAGTTCAGACCTACCAGACCAACATCTTTTTGGCACCGTGGATTTATAGTAATAATAAAATAAGAAAATATTAGCTGTCATTTCCAGTTAGTTCAACACATAATAATGAGGGGAAAAAAAAGGAGAAAAAGTGGTGGCTCACAGTGATGCTTTAAGAGCTGAGAAAGGAGCCATGTAAACATACATGCACACATGCTCACGTACACTCGTACGTTTTCATAGCAATTTGAATCATTGCGTTTTCTAAGTAATGGTGTCCAAATGATAACTGCATTTTACAGTTCAACATAATCTTACTCTATCACATTCCTTCAATCGTTCTGAGTTTCTGCAGTCCCCAATTCAGTCCACAATTTAGCCTCTAACCCACCATAGTAATTAACACTTCAGTGTCAACCACAGTCCTCAGAGAACTGGGGAAAACTGGTATAGCTTGGCTACTCATTGGAGGGGGCATAAGAGTGAAAACTCGCTGGATTCTACCACCAAGGTACTTAGCAACTAGCCATAAACATGATGAAGATGAAGCGCTTGTAAGGGATCAGACAGTCCTAGGACTTTCATTCTTTCTTCGGGAGTAAGGGAGCCCCCAGGGGTGTCTTGCTTCCTATGACCTACTCCACAATTCCTGGCTCACTCTGAACAACAATGTATGTTATCTATCTCCTGCAGAAGAAAGATCATATACCTTTGGTAGTTACAGTGCACCACAGGCTGCACTATACTTGTTGTCTTTGTCTTGGCCTCCCTTCTACCCTGGGCTAAGAAAAGACCTTCTGCAGTCCTGCAGATGGTGTAATGGCTATATCACTGGACTTCCGTATGGCCAACCATGGTTTGACTCCTGGACCCAGAGGCTTGAAACTCAGGTCAGGCACACATGCACCCAAAATCCCAAGAGGAGGATGGAGGAGAAGGGATTGTGGTGTGGCCATCTCCCTTGGGGGTGATTTCTCACTTTCTATTTCTTTGTCTCTCTCTGTCTCTTGGGTGAGCACACACACCCTATAGTAAAAATCTTGAAAAAAAAAAAAAAGACCCTCTGTAGGTTTGCATAACTAGATAAAGATGATTAAAGACCTCTGTGCAAACCACAACATGGAGAAGAAAGCCTGGAGTTAATGAGACTTTCACAATGGGACTTTCAATAACTGCAGGTAGCTATTGACTTAGTAGTGTTCTCTCAGTTAAAAGCCAGAGCTACTTTATACAACTATTCACACTCTTTCCACTGAATGAGAAAGCTGAAAAAAAAAAAAGAAAAAGAAATGAGACTTGGGAGAGAGTTAAGTCATTTCCAGATGACCACTACTGTGAGCTGACTGAAAAAAATAAATAATAAAAGAAAGAAAATTCCCACAAGTTCCAACATTACAGAGATCTAATAGTGTTTAGAAAGAGGAGTAATTAGAGCTAAAGAGACACAGCTGACAGAAACTCATCTTAAATGTTAATACCAAGCAATTGAAGACAGTAAGTCTAAGAAGTCTCAAGTAGTTTAAAAGCTCTGAGGGTATGTAGGCAAAGGCTTCTTAAGTAAGACTTCTAAAGCACAGGCAATAATCCCTAAAATAAACAAGTGGGATTACATCAGATTAAAAAGTTTCTGCAAAGCAAAGAACACAATAATTAGTGTGAATCTACAACCCTTAGAATGGGAGAATATTTTTGTAAACTGTGCCTCAGATAAGGGACTGATAACCAGAATACATAGGGAAATCAAGCAGCTTACCCAGGGAAAAAAAAAAAAAAAAAAAAAAAAAAAGATTAACCCAATTAAAGATGAGAAAATGAGATGAACAAGAAACTCTAAGGAAGACATGTGGACAGCCAAAAAGCATATGAGGAAATGCTCAACATCTCTCATCATAAGGGAGATGCAGATTAAAACCACAATGAAATACCACCTAATCCCAATCAGACTGGTGAAGATTTAAAAAAAAAAAAAAAAAAAAAAAAAAAAGATAAGTGTTGGTGGGTTGTGGTAAAAGAGAAATTCTCCTTCACTGCTAGGAATGTAAATTGATCCAGCCACTGTGGAAAACAATATGGAGGTTCCTCAAAGATCTACAATAAAACTACCACATGATCCAGCAATTCCTTTCCTGGGTATCTACCCAAAGGACAGGAGAATGCTCAGTCCAAAAGGCGCTTGTATATCAATGTTTATTGCAGCATTATTCACAATTACTAAGACATGGAACCAACCCAAATGTCCACAAACAGATGAATGGATTGAAACAGCGTGGCACATATACTCTATGCAATACTATTCAGACATAAAAAACAAGACCCTAGCATTTGATAGAAAGTGGTCAAATATGGAAGATTTATCGCTGAGTGAAGCAAGCTAAGCTATGAAGAGAGATACTATATGTCTCCACTTAATATATACTGACTGTCCACACTCTATGGTAGAGATGAAAAGACTGGAGGACATAAAAGCAGTGAAAATAGTTATGAACACTAGAGACAGTGTGGAACGAGGGTAGAAGAGGGGAAGAGTATAGGGAAGGAAATCAGGGAGAAAAAAGGCGAGTAATTTGTGGAACACAGAAACGGTTTATTACCTCTTGAGGGTAACGTGTATAGTATTCTCACTGGACTGGTCTGAGGTGCATTTCATGTTGGGTAAATTCTCTTTACAAGCCAAATGATGTCTATCGGTGGAATGTTTGAAAAAATAAGAAGACGAATAAAATAAATAAATAAATGCTCTGAGACAATGAGTAACCATTCCAACAGAGACCTGTAAGGGATATGGAAGAGTGTGGCATATAGAAAGTTATAAAATAACATCTTAGAATTAGATAAAAAGGTGAAAGGGGGCCAGGGAAAGTAAAGATAAGACAGGACATTTCTCTCAGGTATTCCTGGCTAACTTTGATCAGTTCATTAATGAATTAAGATAGGGAATACTGCAATTGCCTGATTAAATATTCCCAGGGTTCCTCTCAAGCAGAAATAGCCATTTCCTAACACCTCTAAGAAAGGGCTATAATTGTTGATTATTTATTGCTAACCATTATTTATATTTAACAATATCACACCAAAACTAAGCACTAGGAAAAAAATAAACTACCAACGGGCCTGTCTGTGAATGACTGTGTGAGAGTACTTGCTTCTTAACTATATAGCAACTTGGACTTAGTACATTCTTTGGTATGGGTTTACTTACCCTCAATGAGCCCTTTGGTGTTTATTATAACACCATTTGGGCATGCATGCCCCAAATCTTGGCAGGACAGTATGCTTTCTCCCTCTCCCTGTCTGTCGTTGTCTCTTTCTAGAGAATTCATACGCCCTCTGGCAATTAAAAATATATAAATCTCACAACAAATATTATTATGAATAATTATCTGGATTGATCTGCTCAATGAACAATCACAACCAAGGTTCTGATGACCAGAGTAAGAAACATTAGCCACTGCCCATCCAAAACATGGCTTCAGCGGGCCTATTCCTGTCTGGATAAGTCACGCTACATCCTCTCAAGGCACAGGGCTGCAGGAGGAGGGTCCCTAGAGATTCCGTTATGCTGTATAACTCTTCTCACAGAGTCTGATTTGACAGAACCCATCCCCAAATAATTTCCCTCTGACAGTCAGCAGGCATCTACAATTCTTCACACCCTTTGTTAAAACAAACATTGTATTAAAGCGCAATTAAAGAAAAAAGGGTGATTAATACTTCAACCCTTAGCTTCTAGTCAACACTGATGAAGCTATTTCTCTAGATTAGCTACCAAAGGGTCTTGAATACAGTGAATGTATTTTGCACATCTAAAGTTGTCAAGTGGTTTAAATACAAATATAAACCTTTTCAAAAAAAAAAAATTGGGGACCAGCAGTTAGCATAATGGCTATGTCGCTGGACTCCCACATAATCGACCTCGGTTCGAGTCCCGGACCTGGTGGCTTAAACTCACACTGGGCGCGTGTGCGTGCGTGCCCAAGATCCCAAGAGGAGAACGGAGAAGGGATTGTGGCGTGGCCATCCCCCCTGGGGGGTGATTTCTTGCTTTCTGTCTCTCTCTGTCTGGCGAGTGCACACGCCCTATAGCAAAAACCTCTCAAAAAAAAGAAAAAACAAGCAATTGAAATAGCAATAGTACCAGAAGAACTGAAACATTAAGTTCCCATAGTCCTGAAACAGTTATTTTTTTTTTTAAAGAATTACTTTATTTAACTTTATTTACTTATTTTAATTTGACCAGAGAGGAACAAAAAGAGAAAAATGAGAAAGCAAGCCACCAGGTCGGGGACTTGAACCACAGTTGGCCATGTGGGAGTCCAGTGCCCTTAACCACCATGCCACCTACCAGCCCCAAAGCAGAGTTATTTTAATGCAGGAGAAGGAAGATGGGGCAATGTCCAGGTGGAATATGAGTGTGGGACCATCATTGTGAGAGAAAATCATGGGATTCACAGGAGGATGAGAAGATAGGAAAGAGAATAGGCTGGTTCTTAAAAACAAAATGCTGGGAACCAGCAGTTAGCATAATGGCTATGTCGCTGGACTCCCACGTAGTCGACCGCGGTTCACGTCCCAGACCCGGTGGCTTAAAACTCACGCCGGGCGCGTGTGCGTGCGTGCCCAAGATCCCGAGAGGAGAATGGAGGAGAAGGGATTGCGGCGTGACCATCCCCCCTGGGGGGTGATTTCTCGCTTTCTGTCCCTATGTTTCTCTCTGTCTGTCTGGCGAGCGCACGCGCCCTATAGTGAAAACCTCTGCAAAAAAAAAAAAGTCGCAGAGCTGCCCTAGGTGGCTCAAGACCACTAACCCTTAATATTCTTGCTGCAGTCTTCAAGAAAGAAAGAAAAAAAAAGTCAATGAAAAGGTGAACAAAGATAAAATATCTTACTTTCTTGGGCCAATTGACCCACATGGTTCAAATCCTAACCCTGGGATTCAGCATGTGTGCGTGCATGCCTAAAATCTCAGCAGGATGGTGTGCTTTGTCTCTCTTCCTGTCTCTCTATCTCTTTCTCTCTAGTAAATGCATGTGCTCTTTGGCAAATAAAACAATTATAAAATATCCTACTTTATTGAATATAAATACAGATAGAACAGGTTTTCGTTCAGTCAACATTTCTAGAGTTTCTGTGCCAAGTCCTGAGCCAAGGGCTCTCTATCTATTGGGCCAAATGAAGAACGTGTTACCATAGTGAAACACGGGTGAGAACATTCTATACCCCCACTTATACTGAGCCCTTTATTCTAAATATTCCCAGGGTTCCTCTTAAGCAGAAATAGACACACTTCTGAGAAACGGCTATAATTGTTAATGATCATTTATTGCCATAAAATTTACCAGTATCATTCAAAATCTAAGCACTAGGAAAGAAATAAAAGAGACTACCAATGGGCATAGTTTTGTTTTGTCTAAGACTACCCTCTACCTGACATCTGAGCAGATTACCAAGAGGTCTTAATCTAACAGAATGAATTCCATCTGACAAAATGAGCTTTAGTAATATCTTCAGAAAATAAATTCGCCATCCTTCACCTCTCAAAGCATCATGAAAATCCTAAATAGCAAAGAAGGTGGTAAGCAATACACTAATCTTCGCATGGCAATTCTCCCTACAGACTGGGCAGCTCCTAACTTTAGATGTAAGAGAGGGTAGAGCCACAGTCTGATCTTGCCTAGCCAGGCATTGCAGGGTCTCCTGCCCTGGTTGGAGAGCGCCACCTAGTGTATCCCCCCCTACTACTTGGCACAACAGGTCCTTGCCAACTCCAAGCAGGCCAAAGCACAGGGCCAACTCTAATATTTATAAGCACCAATGGAACAGTGTGTCTTGGACTGTGATAAAGGGAAAGAAAGGAATGACCAGCTTTGGGGCTAGGAAAAGAGAACTCTGTTGGAGGTTTGGAAGGAAGATTTCAGATTTTTTTCTCACCACCCATATACACTGGTCCTAAAGATCTCTTAGGGAAGGTCACATACGGCTTGCTTGAAAGAAGGGTACCAGAATTTCTTTACCCCTGACCACATGTTAAAGAATAAGAGACAATCAGAAGCAAGGAAAGAACACGTCAGAATGACAATGGGAGACATCAAGCAAAAGAGGGGAAAAAAAAAAGTAAAGATATGCTGGCCCCTTGACCTACGGGTTAAAGAAGCCAGATCCCACATGGCCAGCCCAGGTAGCTTGAGAAACATGCTGGGTATGTGTGTGTATGTGCCTCAAATAAATAGAAGAGAAGGAATCGCATCATGATCATGCCCTGTTGAGCCTGTTGAGGGGGTGCTTTCTCCCTTTCCTTCTCTCTGATGAGTGCATGTACCCTATGGTAAAGAAAAAGAGAGAGAGGGACCAGCAGTTAGCATAACGGCTATGTCGCTGGACTCCCATGTAGTTGACCGCGGTTCAAATCTCAGACCCGGTGGCTTAAACTCATACCGGGCGCGTGTGTGTGCGTGCCCAAGATCCCAAGAGGAGAATGGAGGAGAAGGGATTGCGGCATGACCATCCCCCCTGGGGGGTGATTTCTCACTTTCTGTCTCTCTGTCTGGTGAGCACACGCACCCTATAGCAAACCCCCCCCCCAAAAAAAAAAGAAAAGAAAAGAAAGAGAGAGAGAGAGAGAACAGAGAAAGGAACAGAGGAGGTGGCAGGTGGAGAATAACATAACAGACCTATTTCCTTTCCACTCTCTCTTCCCTTTGATACACTGGTTTCATTCCATCACCCTGTCAATAATCCACCTTTGGGAATTTCTGACCAGGCCTGTTTACCTGTGTGACAGTTCTCCAGAGTTTAGCATTTCCAGATCTTAGGTGTCCTGGGAGTTATAGTTCACTGTCAGTATTCATGTCAGCTAGTGATTTTGCACTGCGCTTTGTATGTCACCATCATTTAGCAACTTGTTTGAGCCATCTGCTAGCCCTTTCTTGCAGGCCAACTCTGCAGTTGTCTACCCTCTTCTTCCTGACCCAGGACACTGTTTACACTGCACATCGATGCCTTTCAGAGTCTGTATCCAGGACCCAGACCCAAGTACCGGGTCTTTGCCCCTGGAGAAGCAACATGGGAATATGGAGTCCGGCACCTTAAAGGGACTTGTTATTTTTATTCATCATCGAGAGCCTGTGCACACACATGAAAGTGTGAGGGAAAGAAAGCTGAGCACCCTTCTCAGGGTCTGGCGTGCCACGATCCTCTTCCTCCAGTCCTCTAGCCTGTCAGGGCATGGGCACTCACACCCACACCTGGGGTGTCTCAGGCTTCTGGCAGGGATTCGAACCATGGCTGTTGCCATGTGGGACCAGGCTTCTCTTGAGCAGTTCATCACCACTGTTCCACAGAGACAGTCCTCCAACGACTATTGAAAAAGGCAGGCAACAAATTTATCAAGGATGTTTGGGAACAGACTGTCATTGATTGGAGACAAACAGTGGTGCGGTAGTAATGCAATGCTGGACCCAAGGGAAGGCAGAAGGTTGTGAGTTCATGTCCTGAGAAGGCTTCCATGAATATAGCAGGTGTGCACCCCTGCCATGAGCCAGGCTGACAGAGGCTCGGGGAGCATCACAGCCTGAGGAGTCTGCTGGAGTATCTTTCTGTCACTCACTCATGGAAGGAATAAATAAATGAACTTAAAAAAAAAAATCACTGGGGCCAGCAGATGGAATGCTGATTATGGCACTAGACTTCCACATGGCTGACCACTGTTCGAGTCCCAGACCTGATGGCTTGAAAATCACACTAAGTGTGTGCGTGCATGTCCAAAATCCCAAGAGGACAATGGAAGAGTGATTGTGGTGTGGCCATACCCCCCCCCAAGGGGGAGGGGAATGATTTCTCACTTTCCTTATATCTCTTTCCAGTGAGTGCACATATCCTATGGCAAAAACCTTAAAAAAAAAAAAAAGGTAATATTCCTAATAAAATATGGAATTAAAGGAGGTTAAAGCATTGTCCAGAGACAAACAGCTAGCAAGTAACAGGATTTGAACTTGTGGATCCCAAAGCCTTCTTTCCCCACATTACACTGCCCCACAGTTTTGGCAGCTCTTCAGTACAGGCTCACTCCAGGGGAAATTCTCTCCACTTCTGAAAGAGCTGCCCACACTGCTGAAATGGTTATGTCTTTGGGTTTTTTTTTAATAGGCAGGTATACTTGAATTTACGTAAGGTAAATACAGTCATGATGTAACTACCACTTAGCTATAACTACCATGTAAGTGTTATGAGAGATCCTTCAGAAACCACCCTGCAAAAATGCTGAGACCATCTGAAAACAGACATGTTTTCTTCTCCTGGGAAGCAGATGACATTTTTTTTTTCTTATGCAAAATACACTAAGGCAATGGCCTGCTGGTAGGCACTTAACAACCAGCTTCTGAGGGAGAGAAAATCCTGACTTCAATGCACATTTCTGAGCTGTAAATGTTTTCATATAATGACCAGCTGTGAGCCACTAATATGACATCACTGATGCAGAGCTGGGAGAAGTTACATGGTCAGCTCTTGCAGGCCAGCACAAGCTGGCCCCAGCACACCATGGCACTCAGGGCTGTGTACCTATTACTGGAGTTAGACGGCACACACACATCAAGGAGAGTCTGTAGCAAGTACCAGGACAGCAAGATAGGCGTGAGGAATGTTGGTTCTAGAAACAGATCACATAGATATCAGAAAATCCAACCTTGCCTTTACCAACAGGGAACTTGGGCAAATTATTTAAATGTTCTCTGTCTTATACTCATCTACTGAATGGGGGTGGTAATTATACTTCCCTTATGAGGATGTTTCAAGAATTAAATGAACTAGCAGTTGAACAGTACACATAACCATGCCTGGCGCCGTGTTTAAGAAATGTTTTACATATATAATATTTATATATAATGTTTCATAGTATTATACCCTATTAATAGTTATCTTTGCAATGTCACAAAGTATGAGTAAGAATGACTATCACTATGGGCTTACAGTTTTAGTCCTGAGCAACTCAATGGCAGTGATGGGAATATTCTTACCCCTTAAAAGAGTCACATTTTGCAGTCCAGAGACTCAGCCCTTCTATTGCAACCTCTGTCATTCTCCACTGCTGAAGAAAGCCCTACTTGCTCAGCAACCAGGATTTTTCAGGTAAGAGAAAAATCCAACTTCAGGGAGAGAGCTGGAACCTGTATAGTAGTAGCTGGGCATTCTTGGCACTGCGTTTTATTTGGAATAAAGAGGAGTGGAATAAGGAGTGGGACTTTTATGAATATATGTCCTTTAGTGTCCTGTAATTTCTGTTCTTGTTATCAAAAGACTTTACATACGTCTTATTCAGAAAAGTAAAGCTTCCCCAATTTTGGCAGGCACTAAAACAAATATCCTAGTCAAAGGAGTGGGGGAGGGAGGCAATGAATCAACTAGACAGAATTAATCAATCTTTCTTTCACTTTCCATCTCTACTTTTTGAAAACATACATGATGATCTTTTCCATTCTGGCTACATGCCCAATAAATTAATTTTAAGATTTTATTACCTTCTGCTTGGAATACTGTAATAACCATTAAAATAATGTCCAGATTTCAATTTTGTTCATCTCTCCTTTTTCATCTTTTTTTTTTTTTTCTCAGTCTAATACAGGTTAGGTGCTGCCTAAGGCACAGGGGTCCAGGGGTACACGGCTGGAGCAATCCCTTCCCTCAAGGTGCTTATGTTGCATTAAGGGACAGAGCAATAAAAAGATTAACAAATGAAAGAACGTGAATAGTTTGGGATTTTTATTCATTTCTATGAAGAAAATCAACTAGAAAGGAGAGATTAAGGAGAGTCTCTTGGTAAAGCCTTATTTGAGCTGTGAGAGGAAACCAGCCATTTGAAGAGCAGGTAGAAGCACCATCCAGGCAGAGAACTGCAATATGAAAAATCATAGGAAGGAGCTTAGCACATGGCTAGAGCATATTCCCCTTTTCTAAGCCCTCCTTAAAACCATAGGACCAGCAGAGAACATAAAGGTCATGTCGCTGGACTCCCATTGACTGTGGTTCAAGTCCTGGACCCAGTGGCTTAAACTTCACACCAGACACATGTGTGTGAATGCCCAAAATCCCGAGAGGAGACTAGAGGAGAAGGGATTGCAGCATGGCCATACACCCAGGGGGTAATTTCTCGCTTTCTGTCTGTCTCTGTCTCTCTGGAGAGTGCACGTGCTCTATAGGAAAAATTTCTCTTAAAAAAAATGATTACCCATTCACCTCCCACTTCATCTTCCTACAGCGTCTTGAAAGGGTATCTTTCTTCCTCTAAAAATATGCAATGTCTTCACATCTCCTGGCAAGCCATATTCCTGACTTTTGAAGCCCTATACACCTGACCCAGCCCACTTTCTTGGTTATAGGTGGGAGTGTTTGCAGTCACATGACCTAGCAGGAGTTGGCCCCTAGGAAGTACTCATTGTTAAAGTACATGTGTTAAAGCAAAATACAATAGATAAGAACAGTTCCATCCCCAAGTCTTTGTCTATCCTTTAAGCCTCAGTCCTCAGTATTCAGCATTTGCCTAGCTAGTTCACGTATGGCAATCTTCTCTTTCTGTACACATTTTCTCCAGGTTCCTAAACTCTACTCTCAATTTCCACTTCTGCTAGTTTTGCTGGATCCGATCCAGTAGGATAGCTGGTCTGCCCCTTGTGCTCTTAAACCCAGTTGTTCAGTCAGTCCTACTCTGGTCCATGGACTCCCTACTATGAAGCAAAGACTATTCAATTTCCCATTCTGCCCAGGGAAGCCCTTCTGATTTCTCCAAGAGCAGAAGATGAACTACAATTATCCATTCAAGTGAAAAGCAAAAATACCAGTCATCTACCCAGAAGAGGAATACATACTCTATTTGTGATCGTAGTCTTACTGGTTACTGGAAATAAAGTATTTCACATGTTAACATTTTACATTAGCTTCTCAGCTGTTAGAGACTAATGTTTACTGTTGTTAATTCTTGAACACAAACCATAATATACTTTCTACAAGTGTGATGTGCCAAAACCCTATGAAAAGAAATGATTAATACACACATATGGTGGACCAAAAAGGTGTTAACTTGGCAGAATGTGTCCTTGGTTTCTTTTAGCACCATTTCCTGGCAAACTGTTCCTAAGATTCATTGCTTTCTCTGTTATTTGGCTTTTAGCTACTTGTCAATGAATACCCCTCAGGTGTGGACTGACATTGCTTTAAGGTGTCTTAAGTGCAAAAAAATTAAAAAAGCATTAGGCTTAAAATACAACCTCCCAATGGTATTTACACTTTTATATAGGGCTCTTGAAGAAAGCTCCGAAAGAATGAATCTCTCAGGGTAAGATTTCAGATATCTTGACACAAAGATTGAAAATTACATCTGTTCCTGAAATTACATTATTGGTGAGCTTACTTAACACCACTCTCCATGAATGTTAGAGCCCTGACAGAATAGACAATGAAATGTGAAAAATGGAGGTGGCCATGTAAAATATGTCTTCCTCTTCTTTCACATGACCCCTGAGGTTAGAAACAGAGTCATCAGCTCCCAGCTGCTCCTAAAAAGAGTTTCAGAACAATCAAGGCCAGCTGTGAAGTCTTCTCATGGTTTGGCTTCTGACAGATGACAGCTTTTCTGTGAAAAGTTATAGCTCCTTTCCCTCAGAGAAAAACCAGAGGAGGCTGTGCTGTCTATGAAATCCAAAATAGTCAATGATTTTGAGAGATTATCATCTGATACTGAAACCACAAAGAGAGAGTAGAAATGCCGCTATTAGGAGCAGTATGACATGTAAAGACTGGACATAAAACTATACTATTCAGCCTTCTTGGTATTTCCAGAGGGTTAGAGACACTTAAATACCGTGAGGTCCATGGCCTTGATAGTCTAATTTTTATAATTTGTCTATTCCCAATTCAGTATCACAAAACTCATCAACTCCTTTTGTTAATGAGAAAAAATGAGTCATGGCTCAGAGGAGACTGAAGGAAAAATCAAAGCAACCAGTAAAAAGCATGATAAAATATAAAGGTTTGAATATAACTTGGCTGAGATACCAGAGTATCAAAGAAACAAGGAGGTAGTTGTGGTGGATATTAAACATGGCTAGGGTGGAGACCTTCATGGGAGAGTAGAAAGACCTATGGCCAGAAAAGGAAGGAAATTTGGGGATACATTGGAGATCATGAAAGGAATTAATCTTCCTCCTTGAGCATGTTAGGGAACAACTGAGCCATGAATATCAGAAAGAGTTCTAGGGAACAACTGAGCCATGAATATCAGAATGAGTTCTAGTGGAATAACTCCTGTTACAATAAGCCACTGTAGGTTAGGTCAAAGACTTACGAGATAAGAAATATGGAGATAAGACAGATTCTCATCTTCATATTGTAACCCTTGAATTAATGTTTTATCCTTTTCACTTGAAGTTTCTTCCTTTCTTTCATGTGAGAGAGATAAAAAGACAAGCACCCTGAACAGTGTCTCATGCCACAATCTCAGCTAGCGTTTCCCAGCTGCCCAGGATCATAGGCGCATGCGTAGTATGTACAAGCCAACCCAGGATCTAAACCCAGATCTTCCACGTGGTTTCCAGAATTACATTTTGTTGAACTGCTGCTGTACCACCACAGCTGAGCCTGTTATGCTCTTAATGTAATTCTGTCATAAGAATTCCTTGCCCTGGGAACCAGCAGTTAGCATAATGGCTATGTCACTGGACTCTCACATAGTCGACCGCGGTTCATGTCCCAGACCCGGTGGCTTAAAACTCACGCCGGGCACGTGTGCGTGCGTGCCCAAGATCCCGAGAGGAGAATGGAGGAGAAGGGATTGTGGCAGGACCATCCCCCCTGGGGGGTGATTTCTCGCTTTCTGTCTCTATGTCTCTCTCTGTCTGGCAAGCGCACGCGCCCTATAGCGAAAACCTCTCTCCCCCCCCCAAAAAAAAGAGAGTTCCTTGCCCCATATATTCCAAGATTTTTTAGAAAACGAAATGTTTCAATATAAAAATATTGTGCAAAACTAATTGCCGGGTACATATGTACAAAAAAGCATAACAATCTCTTTATACTTTTCCTTGAATTATAACAAGCTAAAAAGTAACAGAGATAGTAAAGAGAAAAGCTGAGAAAAGGTCTCTGTTAAAGTCAACAGACTAAAATGATGTAAGTATGTATGAATATAGGCTATTGCAGTGTCAACTGGGAGTATGATGGGGAATGGAATTACCTCTGACATCTTTTCCAAACTACACATAACCACTCACACATAGATTATGATGGGCCCCCCAAGGAAAAACTCTCACCTTCCCACCCGACAGAGGCACTCTAAGTCATCAGGATCTTGGGCTTGCATGTAACTAGCATGTCTTCAGGTTGACTTTGGATCCAAGCCACTGTTTGCCAGGTAGCTCTGGCCCTACAGTTCAGTACACTACCCACATACTCCCTACAGGCTGGGCCATTGGACTACTTATTTTTAATGAGTCTGTAGGTCAAAAATTCTCAAAGAAAAGGCTCTTGGCTCTGTATCCAATGAAATCATTGGCATAGAATTTGAGAAAGTAGCAAGAAATAACTTACAATTATTTGATTCAACATGGAAATGTCCTATAGCTTAACCTTTTATGATGTCATTGGTTGAAAGTAAAACAGCTGAACGTAAAGTTATTCCAATGTTTAGAAAGTAAAACTGACACTCCACCAGCTAACCTGAATTTTATTCTCATTAGCAATATCAATGAACTTGAAGTTGTACAAATAATTTTCTGATGTTACAATTCAGTCTGAACCAAAGTATAATGAATGCCATCTGCTCATCAAAAAAAAATAAATGAGGCGTAATTCCGTTGTATCAATCAAACACAATTTAACTAGGTTTCTGAAAGTCTACATATATACCTAAGGATATGGTTTTATTTACCCCTTTTAATTTATGTATTCTGACAAGTATGTGTCATAGTCAACACTGCTATATTGACTCCATAACATTTATGGTTTGGTGGATAAGTTGAAGAGATCATGCTCTAGTGAAATACTCCTTTCTCCACTTAATGGTTTATTGATCTAAAGTTTACTGTTTCGGGGAATCCAAAGTAGTCATTGGTGATACAAAATAATTATTTTTTTAAAAATTTTGTGATATAATATTCATGTTGGAGAACATCAGAACCCCAAAGAAACCGATTGTAGGAAAAAAAATTCCAAAGAGTATTTAAGGATATCCTCTTCAAGGACTTCCTCTCAAACACACGCTCATATGCTTCAACTCACTTAAATTCTGAAAACAGAAATTAACGGTTAAATTTAAAAATGTGTTCATCATTGTCTTTCAATAGAATTGTGGCCAGATTTACAAGCATTATTTCTTCAGCTTCTGTACTGTCACAGATTGCAGTTTAATTTAGCCGAGGTTGAGAATATTGCACAGTCAAGGTGAACATCCAGCAAAAAGTTTTGGACACACTCCAGGGAGAAAGCTGAAGGCATTAGTCACCGGAATAACAAATGAAATGAAATTGTTCTAGAGTTTGTCTCCTTCACCTCCTTCTCCATTTCCACTTTCACTGTGGTAATCAGTATTCAATTCCAGTCCTGTGCTGCCCATGAAATAATATCAAAGGGAACGGGAACTCAACATCTTTTTTCTTTGCTATAAGGGTGCATATGCTCACCAGAGAGATTGGTAGGGCAGGGGGTTGAGGGAGTGGGTGAAAAATCACCCCCCAGGAGGGATGGTCACAATGTATCCCTTCTCTTCCACTCTCCTCTCTGGATTTCAGGCACACACTCACATGTACCCAGGGTGTTTTCCAAGCTGCCAGGTCCAGAACTCGAACTACTCAGTCAGCCACATGTGATCTAGCCATCTTAACCACCATGCCACCAGCTGGCCCATTTGCTCCTTTTTATCTTGAATCTAATCAAGAAAATAGGACAAAATGTCTAATATCCTTCTTCAAAGATGCTTTAAAATGTAGTTAAATAAAATGTCTAAGAATTTTTTAAAATTAGGTCACTAATAGGAAATAATTCTTGGATCCAGAAATTTTGCCTGGGGCTGGCAGGTGGCATGGTGGCTGAGGTGCTGGATTTTTTTGTTAGCTACTTCAAGTCAAACAATAATAATAATCACTATCAAATATTCATTATATGGGAGAAGCTAGGTCACAGTCACTATCCTTTTGATGAGAATGTTATTTCCCTCAGTTTACAGATGAGGAAACCACATTACAAAATGTTCATTAATGATCTGAAATGAATTCATAAGTAGCTGAGATTGCATCTGAACCCAGATCTGTTCCATCCAAGATCTTAGCTTAACTGCCTCACAGATATGTTCCAACTGAAACGTAATACTAATCCCCAGAGCCAATGGAAGATACTTCGGCTAAATATAAAAGGAATTTCTGAAGACAAGTTTTATTAATCCTGGGATGATTTTCCATAGGAACCTACAGAATGTTCTCCCCTTGGCAGCTTAAAAATGAAAGGATATTGAATTAAAGCTTTCTTTTACCAGTGGTCCTACTGATAGCCCGGTAGGAAATGAAACTGAAAGATATCTCGGACTTTCTTGCATCCTATAACTTTGTCAAGACAAACAATAACAACCCCCACCCCCCAAAAAAATACTACCTATAACAACAGCCTCTTTGTTTTTGTGTGTGTGCTGAAAAGTAATAAATACATAGCAAATAAAATTGCTATGCAGTGCCCTTGGGAAAATATGCATGGACAATGGGAATTTAAGGTGGTTCCAGGAGATGTTATTTTATTGTCAAGCCTGATACTGAAGTTTGGGTAAAGGTGTGTTTGTGTGCACTGATTAAGCTCGTGTGGGTAGAAGACAATCACTGCAGATGGCTGAAAATATGCTAATGTTGGAAGACCCGTGTGAAAGTTGGCATCCTGAAAGGGAGACAGATGTTTCCTCAAAATAGGAATTTTACAACTAGTTGCTTGCTACCCTATTCAGGCTTGGTTCTTTAGCTGCATCTCAGGGTCATGCACACATTAGAACCATTGAAAACAACTATGCTCCTTACTCTGTATCCTGAGAAAGAGATGGAGCTCCAGGAAAGAGGCTGTTTAGTAATTACACGGGTTTTGCTAGTAATACTTTTCATTTGAAATGCCTTTTTTTTTAGTTTTCAAGATGTCTTCATGCACTGTAACACCTGCATTAGAAACCTGACCTTAGGACCAGCAGGTGGCATGGTGGTTGGGATGCTTCCAAATGGCTGACCACGGTTTGAGTCCTGGACCTGGTGGCTTGCTTTCTCACTCCCCACCCTCCCCACCCCCCGTGTGTCTCTCTGGTCGAATTAAAAAATAAGTGAAAGAATAAATAAAATTAAATAATTTGAAAAAAAAAAAAAAGAAACCTGACCTTTATTCCCATGCAGTGTCATACTCTCTTCTTTATTAAAGAAAAAAAAAATCCCCATTGTATTCACTTTTTAAATATCTCTCTTTCCCACTAAACTGTGCATTCGTTTCATGGAACAGAGCATGACTAGCTTATTAACCACAAATTCTGAAAGTCCAACCAATGCCAGATACACAGGAAGCACTACAAAAGCATTTTTTCTCAGCACCCCTGAGAATATCTTAGTCTAGTATTGCATTCCTCAAAGAAATACCTGAAACTGGGTAACTTATAAAAACATAGGTTTATTTGACTCACGATTTTGATGGCTGGGAAGTCCAAAGGCATCGTGAAACGGTAGAGGACAGAAGTCTGAGCATAGAGGAGTGCGGCTGCATTCCGTGTGGGGCCCTAGCCGCCTCATTTACTCTCCTTATAAACCCTCCAGGACTCAATCATTGAGACCCTGCTGTAACCACTTACTCACTAATCACTTTTCAAAAACTTCACCTTTCAACACTACAATTGGATCAAGTTTTCACCCTCTTCTTCTGGTTACAACGGTTCAACATGTGAATTTTAGGGGGATATATTCAAACTATGGGAGAACCTATTAGATATGCTAAGATAGTCTAAGAGGCAGAGCCTGAGTCCTCTTACAAGGCTACTCAAGTAAGATTGTTCATTCATTCATTTATTTATTCAACAAATATTTGTGAGTTCATACTATAGGTCAAGAACTTCTCTAAATGATTTGGATGCTACAAAAAAAATAGACAAAAATTCACGTCTTCATGGAGTTTGCATATTAGTGTATGTACATAATTACATAATTAGTGTAATTATGTAATGTGCATAATTACATTTTTAAAATAAATAGAAAATCCAGGTATTTGACTACTGTTTGCAGATTACATGTTACTAAAGATCTCACAGGTGTTTTTTTTTCTTGGCTGATGATTGTTTCTATAAGACAGTAAGTTTCAACCTGAGAAATGTAAAAGTGTAGAAATCGATTGTAATGTTCATCAAGAACAAGTGTATAGTATCCTTGCCCACCTTTCTGTGTGTGAGTTAGAAGTTTTCCAGTAGCTTTAGCATAAATACATGTGTCCTATTGTTTCTGGCCATCTATCAAGATTCTGAGTAATGGGCATGAGGTTCTGATAGGAATAGAAACATCTGGGGTTTGTTCATCTGGAGAAGGAAGGTTAAGCTAACATGTACCGAGCTGTTTCCAAGTACTAAGTAATGATTAGCATTTTCACTTACATTTATCTCATTTACTCTTTCCAATAAACAAACAACAAACTGAATCATACGTCTCCCTTTTTTTTTTTCTACCAAATGAGGAAATAGAGTAAGGGATAGAGGTGTATCTTTACAGTCAATAAAGGGTGTAGCCTTAGCAATGGTCAGAGCTGCTAAATCACTAATTACCCTCCTAACTAGCAAATTTATGGACTGACTTAATGAAAGAATAAATGATCTCATCAGATACTAAGAAAGTTTGTTGTTCCTAACCTTGTGCCAAAAAAAGAAATTAGAAATCATTAGACCAGAGAGAATGGTCATCTATCTTCTATTCAACCAGAGAAGATTTTGTAGGAAAAAATGGGAACTGGCTAGATAGAGTTGATGCTATTTAAAGCAATCCTAACTTTTAAAATTCTCCATTCTCTTTCTTAATGGCAACTATATATATATATATTTTTTTTTTTTCCCCTGTCCTTAAGGTCACAACATTCTCTCCAGCTGAAAATATAGCTGTCTCATAAAAACACTGCATAAGAAAATTAATAACAATAAATCCCAGGAGAACTAAGAAGGGGTGATAAGTCTGTTTTATGCTTTCCCTTTATCCAACTGGGAACATCAGGCCTTACTCGCTGAGTGCTAAGAGGCTGGGGGGAAATACTAGAGCACAGAGGACTGAGGCAGAGGGTGGGAAGGAGCAAACAGAAGAGGGAACAAAGGAAATTTCTAAAATGGAAATTTTGAAAAGTCTCCAGCTGGGGCTGGTCCAAGGAAAATCAAAGGTCAAAGAGGGCTTTCCCAGAATCCCCTTCATCTCTCTCTGTTCTCCACAGTGTTTTCAACACCCTCAACTCCTACCCCATTCCCAGCTGCAGTTTCTCATCCTCTCAGCCACCTGAAACAACAAATGCTCCAAATCAGGAGTCTGTTTTGTGTATACAGTGGTGCCTCATTTTGCGCAAATGTTAATTTATAATCTGACCTTAGAATCTAGCCTTTCCACTATTTTTTTTTTTTAATCCTCAACCACAAACAAATCCATCCGCATGTAATAAGGCTGTAGTGGCTTAATAGTAAAAACCATACAGGAATATGCCCTGCAGGCAAGCTTTAGAATTTACATTCATCCCCTATTTTTCTCCAGAGACCTAATAATTACTTCAAAGGCAGAATGCCAGATCTCAACATATATGTATTTTTTTTTATCTCATCTTTGGTCTAGATCAATGATAACTAAGGTTCAATAGGCTTAATAACTCCTGAATAGCAAAATGCCTCAAAATCATCTATGCTATATTAATAGGTGATGCAATGGCTTTTCAAGCAAATTTTGATCTAGTTTTGATGTTCAGACATGTCCAGCTGCCAACAGCCCTTCCACTATATGTACATTTCCCTGAGAAGATCTATAACTCTTTTTTTTTTTAATTTATTTATTTGCATTCATTCTCTGAACATCATTACAGCATACAAAATGAGATTTTCCCTCCAAATTACACTATATATTGTCTCAATCAAGCACATCAACAAGCATGTTATTGTCAGCAAATGATCTTCCATTTCTTGTCTTCTGTATGTTTTGCTTTTTTCCCCCCCTCCTAGATTCTCTCTTACCCTCTGCCATCTCCCACTCTCCTCCCACAGTCTCTGGTATCTATGTTTGCTTTCTATACTGTTTTCTCCTCACATTTTATTGTAACGCCAAAGACCCTAATCAATCCAAATACCCTCATAGCAAACACAGGTGATACCCACATTTCCATGAACACAAGTCTTACTTTACGCATCCTATAAAGTAGCACCTAGCTGTGGCTACATATCCTACTGCAGTCATTGAATATATATATATTTTTTTTTTCTGAAACTTTTTTTTTTGTAACTCAATTTACATTCCTTCCCTAAGCTTCATCACAGCATACAAAATGCAATCTCCCATCCAGTACACACTGCATAGTGATACAATCATGCACATTACAAAAAATTTTCCATTACTAGTTCCTAGAATTACTTCCACCCCTCTTTCTGACCCTCTGTCCCTTCCCACCCTCCTCTCACACCACCTCCGGTGTCTACAATTGTCCTTCATTCCCTTCCCACCCACGTTGCATTGATCACACAATTTCCTACATAATCTAACTACTTTCAATGGTGAGTTCACTCATTACTACTAAGAAAACCAGTTTTAACTTAACTCAAAGAAATGCCAAGGAACTTTGCTTAAAGCCAGGAAACAAGTTAGGATTCTGTTCAAATGGAAGGTGCATGAACCTATCAGTCTCATGTACTTTTATCTTCTGTTCTGGTTCAATTTTCCTGATTAAATTCTGGGATATAATATTCAAATTCAGACTTGTCCCTCTGATTAAGTTGGCCACTTTCATCGTTTTTGGACTCTTATTTCCGTGTGTCTGTGTTTAATTTTCTTGATACAGCACACCCTTGAGAACTTCTTGGAGATCTGGTCTGGTGCTGGTAAATTCTTTCAGGTTTTGTTTATCTGAGAATGTTCTTGTCTTTTCTTCCCACCTGAAAGATAATCTTGCCGGGTACAGTATTCTTGGCTGAAACTGTTTCTCTCGTAACACTTTGAATATATTTTCCCATTCTCTCCTCGCTCGCATTGTTTCCGATGAGAGATCTGCTGTTAGCCTGATGGGATGTCCTTTGTAGGTAACTTGATGTTTCTCTCTTGCCAATCTTAGTATCTTGTCTTTGTCTGCGGTTTTGGTCAACCTGGCTATAATGTGTCTTGGAGAAGATCTTCTTGGGTTGATTCTATTTGGGGTCCTTTGTATTTCCTGGGACTGGATCTTCGAATGCCTCTCTAGGTTTGGAAAGTTTTCTTGCAGGATTTCATGGAATAGATTATCAATGCCCTTATGGGTCTCTTCACCTTCTGGAATGCCAATTATCCGGATATTTGGACGTTTGATGGTATCCAGTACTTCTCGCATATCATTCTCAAATTTTTGAGCCATTTTCTCAGTCTTCGTGGTGGACTTTTCTAAGCCAGCCATTTTCTCTTCTACATGTGAGATTCTATTTTCTGAATGATCTAGTCTGCTTTTAATACTTTCAAGGGAGATTTTGACTTCTTGTATTATAGACTTGATCTCTAGCAGTTCCGTTTGAGTCTTTTGTAAAGTGTGTAATTCCTCTTTTAGATCTTGCAAGAATTTCCTCATCTCCTGGAACTCGGCAACTTCTTTCTCTTTTCTCTTTAGCAGTTCATTATCTCTCTTTTCTTCCATCTCTGTTAGCTTCGACATTACGAATGCTCTAAATTCCTTATCAGACATTTCCATGACTTTCACCGAACTGTTTGTGGATGAAGGAGAGTTACTCTTTTCCATTGGAGGAGAGGTATTTTCTCGTTTTCCCATATTTCTCGTGATCCGACGGTGATTTCTTGTCATCTGATGAATGGCGTGTTTCTTTCAAATTCTTGAAGTTAAGCCTCAATGTTCAGGAGCAAGCAGACAGAGGTGTTCTAGAATCGGATTGCCGTTCTGTAGTGATCGCTGGTGCAGTAGATTCAGTAGATATTGGGTGGAGAGACAAGAAAAAGGAAAATGAAAAAGAGAGAGAGAAACAACAACAAAAAGAGAGAAAAAAGACAAAAAAATAAAAAATTATAATTGCTTTTCTTTTTTTTTTTTTTAAAGAAAAAAATCACAAAATAGAAAACCGCGCGGCGCGCTTTGCTTCCCAGTATCCATGTGGAATCTTCTCAGAGAATGGCTCAACTCTCCTGCCTGGGAGAAAGGAGCAGAAGGGCTTATTAACAAAACAAAAGATGGAGCTGAGAGCCAGAGAGAAATTCTACCTTTAAAAAAATCGTAAAAAGGAAAAATTACCAAAAAAAAATGAGGAGACAGGAGCAGAGAGAGACAGAGACCTCAGAGACACAGAGACAGGGATAGAAGGCCAGAGGGGCTCCCTACCACACTAGCTTTGCTTGCTGGAGGCTGAATTATGAGTAGAAAATCTTCATTTCGCCTGTGCCCTGAAATATCTAGTTCCCAGTATCCATGTGGAATCTTCTCAGAGAATGGCTCAACTCTCCTGCCACACTAGCTTTGCTTGCTGGAGGCTGAATTATGTGTAGAAAATCTTCATTTCGCCTGTGCCCTGAAATATCTAGTTCCCAGTATCCATGTGGAATCTTCTCAGAGAATGGCTCAACTCTCCTGCCACACTAGCTTTGCTTGCTGGAGGCTGAATTATGAGTAGAAAATCTTCATTTCGCCTGTGCCCTGAAATATCTCATGTCTTGGAGGGCTCGGCTGGCACAGAAGCGGATTTCTACAGCGACATGATGAGATGAGCTGAGCTGCACCAGCAAAGGAGAAACCCAGAAAAGCCGCCCGCTTGGGCCTGTCAAGATCTATAACTCTTGAAATAGTATTCTCTAAGAAGTGCATAACCACTCAAGGTAATAACCACTGCTCTTTTCACATAGAATTTCATCTGTCTAGTATCCTACTCCCTCAAGAAAATCATGTTTCTCTACTAAATTACTGTAGTTTAACTGATAAATTAATCTAGGTTGAACTTTCATGGCTCTTGCACATAAACAGCTCTTACACTTTACATAGGACTTTTTTACACCTAAACCCAAGGGATTCAATGGTATTGGGAAATTCCAAGCACTTTGGGAGAATCAGGAAAGGTAATGGTTAGGTTAAGAAGTCAAAAGGAGTTTTCACATCTCTCAAGAGATGCCTGATAGTAAGTCCTACCTCTTCCTCCAGTTTTCTTGTATGTCCACATCTCACGCTACTGTGGGTGTGTAGTAGTGTCAGTGGGACTCTAAATTGCCTAGGTCTGCAGGTCTTTAGGATCCAAGTAGAGGGGGAGGCTGAAGAGAAAACACCTAGAACCTTGAGGCATAGATAGGTTGTTGGAGGAGTCCCCCCTCCCAAGACTGCTATCGTTCCAGCCCTGTTTGTTGAAAAGGAGAATCTATCTCATGTCTTCAGGTCAGACAAGCACACAGTCAGATGAATACAGAGTGATTAAGCAGAGCCAGAATATTTTGCTATTGGAAACTATTACATTTGGGCCAGTGGCGTGGTGATCAAGGTGGCTGGATCCCAGAGGCCATTGCGTAGTTTAAGTCATGGACCTGGCAGCTTGAAAAACACACTGGGTGCATGTGTGTGCATGCCAAAATCCCAAAAGGAGATAAAGAAAGGATTGCAGAGTGGTCACTTCTGCCTGGAGAGTGCTTTCTCTTTCTCTCTCTATCTCTCTCTCTCTCTCACATGCCCTATAGCAAAAAAAAAAAAAAAAAAAAAAAGAAAAAAAACTATTTCCCCTAAACAGAAACAGGAAGCCAGGGCTACTCTTGGTCAATTATGGACAGGAACAAATTATACTGGGAGTGCCTATTCCAACTGCCATACCAGAAAAATCACCCATGTCTACTTGATCAGTCTAAAAAAATCCACAAATCCATGCACTTGGGGAACATTTCAGGCCACACCTACTTATATAATAGTTCTCTCCTCTCTATGAAGTACAAATCCACATCTTGCCATTGCTGCCGAAGAAATCAGAGCATGGAAGGGGCACATAGATAAAGTAGCAAAAAGCTGAATCCAGGATTTTGCAGAGTTTTCATTGTAGCAGTAATTATATATATATATAAAAAAAAAAAAGATGGCAAGAGATCATGAACATCATTGCACCCAAAACACTGCATATGAACATTGGGCAATTGCAAAAAGAAAAACAGAAAATTCTATGAAATTAGATGTAAAAGTCACGAAGAAAGTAATCTATGTACACAGAAGAACATACTGTTCCTCATAAACAGCATGAGATATACCAGAGAAGACAAGTCAGGACCTAGATAAACAAGCAAAGCAAACATTTTCTTTGGTTATTTCTTGGCAGAAGATTTTACTACTACGTTGGGATGGGGGAATTTGAATTTCACCGGAATAACAGGATTTCTTAATCATTTATTTAATTTTATTTATTATTACTATTATTAATTTGCAATAGGACACATACACTCACCAGAGGTGGGAAGAATGAGAGAGGGAAAGTGAGAAAACAGGCTGCCAGGTCCGGGACTCAAACCGCAATTAGCCATGTGGGAGTCCAGTATCTTTACTACCATGATACCTACTGGCCCAATAACAGGAGTTTTAATTTGTTATATGTTATTACTATTTCTATTACTTTTCCATGGTACTTGTGCAGTTCAGTTTATGTAATTTTGATTTTGTAATATAGGTTTGCTAATCATTCATTAATTCTTTTATTTTCTTAATAAAATCCAATTCCTCCAGGTATTGTAATAAAAAGCATTTCTGTAGTGGGATAAAACTTTACTGAATTTTGCAGTCAGGATTCCAGTCTCTAGACTAAAAAAGTCTAGGTAGGTATCAGATGCTCTTCTTGTCTCTGTATCACAAACAACAAATGTAATAGAGAAGTGAATATATTTTCGTCTTTAGTATTCCATGGATTTGGTCTAATCCTTGTGGATATTTAAGAAGATAAAATCTTGTGGTTGAGAAATAGAGTTGTCCTTAGAACAAAACTAATATGGCTTCACTTAGAATGATTTCTACCTCAGCATCATTAATGTGGGCCCCTATCTTCTGAGCTCATGGGTTCCACAATGCCCATAACACCTGAGTTCATGGGTCCATAATACTTCCCCCTAAAGATCTGCTTATACACACAGCTCCTGCCTCTTGTTCCAAAGTCTTACAATTTTCTTAAAAACACCTCTTGCCAGTGTGAGCTTTACACATTCTGCCCAGGAAAGCTAGCTCTGTTATTGTAAAAGAATAATAGGAAGAAGCTCATTCATGTTTGTTACCACATGCTAATTGACAATGCTACTCCCAGGAACAGTGGCTTGCCCCTCTGATCCCAGTTGCTTGGGAGGCTGAAGCTCATGGATTACAACACAGTAAGAGTCTGAATTTAAAAAATAATAATAACAACTGTCACACTGAATGCCTCAACATTCCAACAAATTCCACAGGACTTGGTTAAGTTACAGCTCTTTCCTGATCTTCAATTTACTGACAAGGGTTGAGTTCAGAAGATAATATATACATTGTGTTTCCCAGGAACACAAGTGAATGGCATGCTTTTCTGTGAAAAATGTATCCATTTAACAACCAAGAACGACCACTACACACCTATTTGAATGGCTAAAATTCAAAACACTGATGATACTAACTGCTGACAAATATGCAGAACAACAGGAACTCTCATTCATTGCGGGTGGGAATGCAAAAGGTTATAGCCACTTTGGAAGCCAGTTTGGCAGTTTCTTACAAAATGAACACAGTCTTACCAGCAATCATGCTTCTAGGTATTTACCTAACTGATTTGAAAACATATGTCCCCCCAAAATAAACTGCTCATGAATGTTTATAGCAGCCTGTTCACAATTGGCAAACACTGGAAGCAATCAAGATACCTTAAGTGACTAGGTAAACCTTGCTACATTCATACAAAGAAATATTATTCATTGATAAGAAGGAATGAGCTATCAAGCCACAAAAAGACATGAATGACTTTTTATTTTGGAGAGGTTTTTGCTATAGGACGCATCTGCTCGCTGGAAAGACAGAGACAGAAAGCAAGAAATCACTCCCCAGGGGGGATAGTCATGCCACAATCCCTTCTCTTCCATTCTCCTCTTGGGATTTTGGACATGCGTGCAAATGTGCCTGATGTGAATTTAATCCACCAGGTCCAGGACTCCAACCATGGTCAACTATGTGGGAGTCTAGCGACATAACCATTATGCCATCTACTGGTCCCGAAATGAATGACTCTTAAGTGCATATCAGTAACTGAAAATAGCCAGTCTAAAAGTTATGCAGTATGTAATTCCAATGATTTAACACTCTAGAAAAGGTAGCATTGCCAGATTATAAACCATTGTTGCCATATGTTCAGGCAGAGCAAGGAAGGGTAGGGTTAAACAGGTGAAGTATGTGGGCTTTTTAGGGTATGATACTGTAATTATGTGTAATGACAGTATGCATTTTTGTCAAAGCCAAAGAACATTACAGCATAAAGTGTAACTGTGATGTATGTAAATGTTTTAAAAATCATTTAGGAGATCAAGAGAGTCCAGAATTGAATGTAGAATGCGACAACAAAATTTGAATATAGTATAAATGTATAAAATGACCTCACTGAATGAAGTGGGAGATTGGCCTCTCCTAAAAACTTTGGAAATGAATAGAATTTGTAAGTCTAAAGGCAGAGGACATTCTACACATACTCTACCTGATAAAGTCATTTCCCACAAGGCAATGGGGTAACAATTCTGAAATCACTGTACCTGGATACCAGAACCGAAAAACTAAGTAAATGGATGAGGTTAGGTGCCAAGTTTCTCACTGCTGGAATGGGAGGTTATACATAAGTAAGGGAGGAGCCTATTATGTAATAGGCTAGAGTTGGAAACATCAGTATAAACTCATGTTCAGCTTAAAAATATAGTATCAATGTCTAAATAACAGAGAGAAAGACTCTCTAAAAGAAAAAGATGTCTTTCCAGGTATAAGAATTGAAATGCAGAATATACTTACTGTAGTAAACTAGAGCCATATGCAGGGAGATAAAGAAAGACAAAGGTTTTTAAAAGAAAAATGAGGAGAAATTAAGTAAGTTGTCTTGGTACAATTACTTTTGCCTACCAGGATCTGATGACAAGGGTGGCATCAGTTTCTAGGCATATGTGCTTCCAAAGTATATTCTAGGTAAGGCTACAGTAGTCTTTGCACAAGATTGCAATATATTTTTTAAGAGGTTTTTGCCTTAGGGTGTGTGCACTCACCAGAGAGAGAAAGACAGAGACAGAGACAGTGAGAGGGAAAATGAGAAATCACCCCCTTGGGTATGGCCATGCCACAGTCCCTTCTCCTCCATTCTCCTGGGATCTTGAGCATGCCTGCATATACACTCGGTATGATTCTGAAGCCACCAGCTCCAGGACTCAAACCGTGGTCGGCCATATGGGAGTCCAGAGATGTAACTACTATGCCATCTGCTGGCCCCAAGACTGCAGTTCTTGCAGAGTTCTTTTGATGGTTCTTTTTATAAGGCATATGAACATGATAGCTGCCCACTCTATTGCCTTCCCGCACTCAGGTCAGTCAGTGCTTAACACAAGCTAACAAAAACAGCTCCATTTTGACTCCGACAACTTTCACAATAGAGGCAGATGATTACATATAAAAATACTTATGGATGTGTCTGTACATGCCAGTAAGTATATATATATATATATATATATATATATATATATATATATATGTGTGTGTGTGTGTGTGTGTGTGTGTGTGTGTGTGAGTGTGTGTATTGGGTCATCGGAAAAGTCATAATGTGTTTTTCTACTTTTCCAATGACCCAATATATCCTCCCTCTCATCTGATTCAGCCTAGAAATATTGATAATCCAGTTCCAACGAGCACGCTTACCATTCATTAGCAATCTTGATTTCAAATACCACTTGCCAATAAAAGGAACTAGGGCTCCTTGGAGAAATGGTTGATTCAAAAATAAGCAAAAAATATGCGAGATGGGGACCAGCAGTTAGCGTAATGGCTATGTCGCTGGACTCCCACGTAGTCAACCATGGTTCGAGTCCCGGACCCGGTGGCTTAAACTCACGCCGGGCACGTGTGCATGCGTGCCCAAGATCCCGAGAGGAGAATGGAGGAGAAGGGATTGCGGCGTGGCCATCCCCCCTGGGGGGGTGATTTCCTGCTTTCTGTCTCTCTGTCTCTCTCTGTCTGTCTGGCGAGCGCACACGCCCTATAGCGAAAACCTCTCAAAAAAAAAAAAAATGCAAGATGAGTCTGGAATACCTGGAAGTTATAGAAATTAAGAATGAGCTTAAAACAAAGCAGAGCCCTACAGTGATGAGTGTCTGTCAAAAGGATGCAAGGAGAAAACGAAACAGGGCTCAATGGGTGAAGCTGGGAAAATCTGAGCAATGAAATAAATGAAGTAGCTTGGATTCTAACTCAAAGTATAAGATCAATATCCATGAATAAACGCTGATAGGAATGATTAAATGGGGATATGAAACCATTTCCTATGTAGAGAATTTCAAATAATATGTGTAGATAGTCCACTCTAAAGAAGGGGGAGCATAAACTTGCTCGTCTTTTGCATCGTGCTGGGTTGCTTTCTGTAGAGAGCAGTGAACCAAACAATTCTGGTCCATGGTCATATAGCCTAATATGAAGCAGAGACATTCAGCAAATAAACAGGGAGGGAACCCATGTAGAGGAGTTTATGAAGTCTAATGGCTGCAGAAGATGAAGGGGTGTCCTGAGACTGGTTCCAAAAGGAGAAGCTTCATATCTTTTCCTCTGCAACTCATAGCCTTTTAACCCAGTCAGCAAGCACATTCCTTTGATGACAATGGAAACTCCATGGAGGGTAGGGGTGTGTAGGACATGAAACGACCTGTTAGAATCAGAAGACCAGGACCAAGTCTATGTTCTCTCCCTCATTGGCCATATCAATCCTCTGAGCTACAATTTTGTTTCAGTTAAATTTAGATAATAATACTACCTACTCCACAGGGTTGGTAGGAAAAATAAACGTGATTTTTGTAAACTGTCAAGCACATGTCATGTCCTTTTTCAGGAGCTTAGTTGGAACCTCACAGAAGTCCGCTCACCTCCTCAGAGCCCTGTTTTAGTCCAATGTGCTATATTCCTTTTCATCAGGGAGCTCATGGACCACAGGCTTGCTGAATATTTCTCCTCTTCCCCCCAATATGCCTCTCTCTCTCCCGGAGAAATCTTATTTATCCACAACTGACTTCCTTATCTGTGAAAGCCTGGTGTGCAATGAGGCTATAACTCAACAAATCTGCCCAAGAGAGAAAAAATTATGTTTCTAGTTCCTTTGCTTTCACACAGGAAATTCAATTTATCTTGTGGGGAGGTGGGAGTGAGAAGCTTTATCCAATTTATATCTGAAAGCATGGGATATGCTAGAGAGAACAAGAAAGAGGAAAAGCTAGGGTACACTGGAATTTAAAATCTGGAAGACACTTTTATTAATTTGTCCAGGGCTAACTCAGAACTTTTGACAATTCAGACAGAATTCATGGGATTCTATCTAATTACTATTTTATCAAATAAAAATAAAAGCTGGCAGCTCCAGTGTAATATATTTAGTGGTATATTCTATTTATACTAACTGACTCAATAGAACTAAATCCACATTAAATCTTATTAAACATAAAGACCATATATATATATATGTGTGTGTGTGTGTGTGTGTGTGTGTGTATATATATATATATATTTAAAGTATTTGCTAATTTAATAACAATCATCCTAGATTTCTAATGCTATAGCATTGCCAAGGCTCACATTGTACTAGAATTAGCAAGACTGTTGTAACTGAAACCAAGAAGACAGATAAACTAAGTGTAAAGTAATGCTGAAAACGATCTTGTTAGGATAGGAATAAAAGGAGAAAAAATATTTAAAACTTCAAATAAGGTAATGTCATTGGATTGTCATCAGCAAATCAGAAAAATATATTTTAGAGTCCCAAATCTAAATATTGCTTAGTAGCCAGGAAGCTATCATTGCCTAGTTAATGTTAATCTAGTTCAAGTAAAAATGTCTAGCACCTATTGAAGAAACTTGTATCTTTACAATCTCACAAGTCCTTTTGCAAAGACAGAATTAAACATTATGCCTGTCTTCTCTCTCCCCACCTTAAAATCTGACTGAGCTAATGATCGTTTAGGTAGTTTTAAATTGATAAATTTAGAGATTTATTCATAACATAAGCCTAGAAATCAACCTGCTATATTGGTAACAGAGAATAAGATCCTGTCTGTATCAAACTCTAAAAGACTGCAAAGATTCTGATAGAAATACTTGTTTTTAACTCATTTAATAAATTTGTACATATATACCAAAAATCTTTATTTATTAAAATGCATCATCATTATTTTTATACCAGTTTTAGTTTGAATGCTACTTGAAACCTTTTTCTTATTGTACTTCCAAAACTGTTATGAAAAGGGTTCAAATAAGAAAATGCTGCAAACCTGTCTTTTTTTGGAGAGGTTTTTGCTATAGGGCACGTGCACTCATCAGAAAGACAGAGACAGAGAGACAGAAAGCGAGAAATTACCCCCCGGGGGAGATGGCCACACTGCAATTCCTTCTCCTTCATTCATCCTCTTGGAATCTTGGGCACACACATACACACACACAAACACACACAAACACGCCTGGCATGAGTTTAAGTCACTGGCTCTGGGATGCAAACCACAGTCGACTACATAGGAGTCCTGCGATGTAGCAATTATACTACCTGCTGGTCCCCAAAAATGCTGTAAACCTGTCTTATATAGAGAAGCTCAGATAAAAGCTCCCAATGTCCTTTTGTTTTCTATTTTTATTATACATACCTTCCATTTTACAGACTTCATATTTTTCAATGCCTTCTCATAGAATTATGTCATTTGCCTGTTTTATAGGCAAATGAAATAGTTTTAGAGATCTTACAGAATCTGAATTAAAGTCATACAACAAAAAGTGATGAGGTCAGACTATGGAGTGGTGGTTAAGGGTAGCTGGATTCCATAAGGTCAGCTGTGCCTCCAAGTTTTGGACCTGGCAGCTTGAGAAACATGCCAGGCACATGTGTCTGCCTGCCCACAATCTTGAAAAAAGGGAGAAATAGAAGAGAAGGGATTGTGGCATTACCTTTCCTCATGGGGGTGAGGATGCTTTCTTACTTTTTCTCTCTTTCTATGTCTCTCTCTGGTGAGTATACACACATATTCTGGCAAAAATTTTTTTAAATGTATGGGCCCAGGACCAAATTGCAAGTTTCCTGCTATAAATCCATACTATCTGTAATATAGCAGTACAGCTGCCATCAGAGTGGTAAATACATATTTTTACAGGTTTATAAAATGAGTTAAAAAGTAGAAAGTTTTTTAATGTAAATGTTTATATAATGTAAATAAATTTATGAGATTGACAATGCAAAACCTTGCAATAGCAAAAGAAAATGAAATTATTATACAATCTGTTCAATTAATCAACACTGACAATATATATCAGGAAAGTTGAGACCTGATTAATCTGAGAATTAATTAATTGCCATATAGAAAAGAACTAGTGATGGAGTATTTTTGAGCAATCTTGGAAATTCCAAATGATGTTCTCTTAGACTATTTTTGTTTGCTATAATGAAATAGCTACAACCAGGTAATTTATAAAGAACAAAAACTTACATTCTCACTATTCTTGAGGTTGAAAGTCCATAATCAAGGTGCTCACAGAATTGGTTGACTGGTGAGGGTTGCTCTCTGCTTCTAATATGGCACCTTATAACTTTATCCTCCAGAGGGATCAGTGCTGTGTCCTCACCTGGAAGGAGGCAGGACAAACCATTTGATTGCTGCATGAAGCCTCCTTAATTGGCCCTTAATCCCATTCATGAGGGGATGAGCTTTCAAAACCTAATCACTTTTTAAAGACCCCCTACCTTTTAATACCATCAAATTGGCATTAAGTTTCAATACCTGAACTTTGGAGGAGACATATACAAACCACAGCAGACTGAAACTAATTCACTAAAGGATATAGAAACACAGTATATAGATGTAAATACCAGATATAGTATGTGTGCAAGAGAAGGGTCTGAGGGAGGGCATTTAGAAGAAAAATAGGGAGGCAAAGTATTAATGTCACAAAGAAATGTGGTATTATCTGTTGAAGAAATTTTGTAGTTTTATCAACTGTATTAGGAAGAAATGTTCACCTGTTAAAATATCCATTTTGTAAGACAAATAATAATGTGATTGAATGTATAAAAGAAAATGAAATGAAAAATTAATTATTTTAAAAAAGGTAACTACATTTGAGAGACAAAATAACACAACTTCCTGCCACATGTGTATCACTTGAGATTCTTTTTGTTGTATGTGACAGATATCAACTTAAGCCTGCTTAAGCAGAACGTGGAAATTTATTATAAGGACACCATGTTGTTCCCAAATCCAGTTTTGTGTGCCTGGGGTTCATGATCCTACAGACCTTATATTTTTTAATTATTCTATTTAATTTTATTTGTTATTATTATTATTAATTTGACCAGAGAGAGAGAAGAAAAGTGAGAAAGCAAGCTGCCAGGTCCAGGACTCGAATCATGGTCGGCCAAGTGGGAATCCAGTGCCTTAACCACTGTGCTACATACTGGCCCCAGACTCTTTTTTAAGAATGATCTGTTTGGGGACCAGCAGCTGGCATAATGGCTATGTTGCTAGACTCCCATGTAGTCTACCGTGTTCGAGTCCCGGACCCAGCAGCTTAAACTCATGCCAGACGCGTGTTCGTGCATGACCAAAATCACGAGAGGAGAATGGAGGAGAAGGGACTGCGGCGTGGCCATCCCCCCTGGGGGATGATTTCTGTCTCTCTGTCTCTCTCTGTCTTTTTGGCGAGTGCACGTGCCCTACAGCAAAAACCTCTCCAAAAAAAGAAAAAATATATATAATTATCTGTTTGGCTGGCAGGTGGCATGGTGGTTTAGGTGTTGGATTCCCACATGGCAGACCACAGTTTGAGTCCTGGACATGGTGGCTTGCTTTCTTATTTTGTTTCTTTGTCTCTGACTCTCTCTGGTCAAATTCAAAAATAATAAATAAATAAATAAATAAATAAATAAATAAATAAGAATGATCTGTTCAAGTTTATTTATCATTATCATTATTTAAAATTTGACCAGAGAGAGGCACAGAGAGAGAGAGAGAGAGAACCATAAGGTCCAGGACTTGAACTGTGGTCGACCATATGGGAGTCCAGCATTTTAACCACCATGCCACCTGCTGGCCTCCAGGCTCTATTTTTGAAGCATTCTTTACATGGAAGCTTTCTAAGGAAAAGTGAAGGGGCTGGAGTAAAGAAGAGACTTCAAAGGAAGACAAGAAAAATCGGAACTGATCTTTTCTCTGAGCACAAAGATGCTGTCTAATGATTTCTCATTCTTCAGTGGGGAGACTTAGGCAAGGGAGAGGATTGATAAATCACTAAACTTTGTTTTTTAGTTTTTGCCATCAGGGCATGTGTGCTCACAGTAGAGAGACAGAGACAGAGACAGAGACAGAGAGAGGGAAAATGAGAAAGCACTTTCCACGGGGGATAGCCACACCACAATCCCTTCTCTGTTCTCTTCTTGAGATTCTAGGCACACATGCACACACATCTGGTGTGATATTTGAGCCACTAGGTCCAGGAATCGAACAGTAGTCAGCCATGTGGGAATCCAGTGCCTTAACCACTATGCCATAGGCAAGTCCAAATCACTACAGATTTATAAAAGAGGACAAAAGAGCCAGAAAATACTGTTCATTATGCTAATGTGGCTTCATTTCACCCCACAGGCTGGCAAGGCCTACGGAGATGAGTTACACATAGGAGTGTGATACACAGGGAGAGAGGGATTCTCCACACACCAGTGGAAAACACAATGTGAGATTTCTGCACTAGAGCTGCCAGCATCCGTGGCTTTGGCAACGTGAAATAGCTTCAGTGCTGGGGAAGACAGGGGGCAGGAAGGAGCAGGCAGCCAAGGCAAGTGCCCTGGGCAGCAGCATCTGCTTCTTTGGCATAAAGAAATTTGGCAGCAGATCTGACCCTAGGTAGCAAAGCTGGGGCTGGAAAGCAGTAAAATAATGTTAATCTGAGGATAACCAAGTCATCAGTAAACATTTAAAGGAGTCTGGGGTGAACAAAGTGGAGGCCCCTGAATGATAGATTTGTACAGCTAATGTGATCCTGTTATTTCTACCTCTTAGCTACTGTGGCTTGGGAAACATGTTGTATAGACCACCAGGAAGTTGTGGACCTCACTCTCTTCTAGCTCTGTTTCTCCTTACCATTCTCTTCCATGGTACTTAATAGTGGGGATGCTGTTTGGTTCATTTATCTGCTCTTGCTCTAATGCTTTCTGACAATAAAACCTTTGCTGTGTATGACAATTCCAACGCCTCACAACATGTGATCCTTTCAGTGCCGTTTCTCTCCTCTGTAAGGATTCCACCCATGACGCGAGTCAAGACATCAGGAAATAATACATTTGGAATAAAGAAACAGAGATCTTTTGAAGCCCAGAAGCCTATGGCATTCTTTTAAAATCATAAATAATGTAACAACTACATTGTTGAAAAGGAGCACATACTTTACAGTGAATTGTATGTGTTTAAAAGCAAATGGTATGTAAACATTGATCATTTTTTAAATCCTAGAGTGAATGTATTTATAAAGTAAGTAATCACCTCTCATTAGCTTTCTTGGTAGATTTGTATTGCCTTCTTAGTAGGTTTGCAAAAAAACAATAGCATGGCAGAATGAAGATAGCATGGGTTTAGAGTCAGATTGACCAAGAATGAGCTTTTGTGTAATTAATTAGCTACGTGACTTTAAATAAGTTCATAGATTTGCTGTGCCTCAGTTTGCTCATCTGTAAGATAGGACAGTGACTGATCTCACAAATTACTATGAGGATCCCTGTAAAGAACATGTACATAGCAAGTACGTGCTCTCTCTGTGTACATACACATACATACTGTACATTTCTCTCTATATATACATGAGTGTGTATATAAATGTGTGTATAAATGGCACCAATATTTCTGTTTTCAAAAAAATAGCATTTCTAGAATTTTCAAGAATATATATATATATATATATATACATACACACACATATGAGTATATATGTTTTTTTAAAAGTATACACAATGTAGTCAAGCAAGCCACCAAAATTCCAATACCCTGAATAGAAACTATTACATTTATACTTTTTAATCTTTTAATTGTACTAAAATTAGTATCTTAGTCTACTACTTTATTATAGCCTGAAGTTGACAACTTTGTCTCAGTTTTAAATAAAAAAATGAATGAATGAGCTACACCTTTTCTCTATTTAATCCCTGCATCTCTATGGAAACCCACCACCTGACCAAGGGCACAGAACTGTATTGAGTATGTCAGGTAAGATCTTATTGAGGGCTTTCGGTTTTTCATTAGAATAACCTTGTTTCTCAAAAAAATTTTTAAATTATTATCCTTTAAAGTTTAGATAAAATTTACTTAAAATAATGAACTTCCAGAGTTGATTTCAGATGGCTTTTCTGCTTTTATATTACACATAGTTTCACAGAGGCTGTAACTAATAGTTTCTGTTCAAGGTTCAATATTTGCAGTTGTAAAATGGGCTGCAAATCTGCTCAAAAGCAATATGTTTCAATTGCAGAGTTTTGCCCAACAGGAGAATTAGAATAAATTTTGTATGGCTAAATCACTGATTTGTATTGTACAACCTTAGCTGATTTCTACACTAACATGGAAGAATTATAGGAAATCATTTCTGGAACACATCTGTCACTGAGTTTGATAAAAGATAGCTATGTGACAGTTTAAAGAGGCCAAAACATGAGTTGGAAGGATGTGTTCCTCCATGTTGGGAACTCTGTGTCAAACAAATCTGTCAGTGTTTTTCTCCACAGAGGACATTAGTTCTTATTTTTAGATTCTCATTAAACTCAGTTAAACAGGTGTCTGCATAAACTGAAAATTCACTGATATGTGTTCTGCATATAGATTGAAACTGCAGTGTTCCTTATTATTGGTAATACTTGCCTTAAAAGTAGAATCTTCAAAGTATTTTAATTACTAGATGTAAAAGCTCTTGAGTTTCGTTGCAACCCAAATGGTCAAATTCTATTCTTCCAAAAGTAGCCTCAAAGAAAAATGAAATCACTTTTGGCCTTGTACCAATGTGCCACCAGTGATTTTGAGTACTTCAAATCAAATGACAGAATCTGAGATTCAGAAATGATCTTATAGACTAGCATATTGCCTGACCTACTTTTTTATAGGTGAGAAAATAAAAGCCTTGAGCTCTCTCCTAGTCTTACAGCATCAGATACCAATGCATCTAGTTTTGTGAGCAGTCTCAACCCTCAGTGCTATGAACAGTAAAAGTTTGGGATTTTCCCAAAAATGGATATACCTGTGCTGGGTTGAACATCCCCATATTGTTTTCTAGTCCTTATCATGCTGCTCTCTTAACTTCAGTCTCGAATTTAATCCAAAACCCTATTTCTCTTCTCCCTGGCCCAGGCTAAACTCATGACTGAAGAAGCTTGAGAGGAGCGTGAGGAGAAAGAACACGGTGTCGCCTTCTCTCCTCTTTACCCCTCCCCAAGAAGGGGCAAGAATGAAGACACTGTCTCCTCTTCTGCACCTGTCCCTGATGAGGTGCCCATTCCTTTCTTATTGCCGGCCTTTCCTTCCCTGCCTAACGTAAGTAGATCCCTTCAGGGTGGTTGATAGTCATAGTATTTTTTAAAGAATTATTTTATTTATCTTAGTTTATTTTAATTTGACCAGAGAGGGACAGAGAGAGAGAGAGGGAGAGAGAGAGAGAGAAAGTAAGAAATCAAGCTGCCAGGTCTTGAACTCGAACTGCCATGTGGGAGTCCAACACCCTTAACCACCACACCACCTGCCAGCCCTGATATTCAAATACTTTCGAACCTCTCCTTTTTTCGAATCATACTCGATTCCTTGATCTCAGACAGTTTGGTAGCTTTAATAACATGCATATGCTAAAGACTCCCAACATCCAACTGCCTGATCATCTCTGCTTAAATGTCCTGTTGTGCATCTCAAACTTAACATGTTCACAAAGCCTTCTCCACAGGCAGTCTTCCTCATCTCAGCTAACAGTGACTCCCTCTTTCTAGCTGCTCAAACCAAACTTTAGAGTCACTTTTTACTTCTTTCCTTTTCTGCTCCATGTCCAGTCTTTCTATCGATCACATAATCTTTATCTTTGAACTTACATCCAGAATTCAAACTCTTATCATCTCTACTACTGCTACTTGCATCCCAGCCATTATTGGCTCTGGCCTAGGTTGTTACAATGATCTTATAAGGAATCTGTCCACAGTCTTCCCCAATCTTCATCAACACAGCAATCAAAATGATCCAGTTAAAATATAGGTTGGATCATTTTACACCTCTCCTCAAAATCCTGCCAAGTATTCCTATTTCATCCAGAATTAAATCCAGAGGCCCTACAGTAGCTTAACATACCTTACACAATAACACTCCATTCCCAATTTTTTGTTTTTAAATTTTTTTATTTATTTAAATTTGACCAGAGAAGGACAGAATGAGAGGGAGAGAGGGAGGGAGGGAAAGCCAGAAAGCAAGCTACCAGGTCTGGGACTTGAACCACAGTCAGCCATGTGGGAGTCCAGCACCCCTAACCACCACACAACCTGCTGGCCCCTCCATTCCCTATTATATGTTTGGCTTTATCTCCTTCTCCATTCCTCCTTGACCATTCCACAATAAATACCATGATTCTCTGCTTGTCTTCAATAAACACTCCAGGCATGAGAGTTTTTGTTTGTTTTTTGAGATTTTTGCTATAGGGTACATGTGCTCGCTGGAGAGACAGAAAGTGAGAAATCACTCACCAGGGAGGGATGGCCATGACACAATCCTTTTTCCTCCATTCTTCTTTTGGGATTTTGGGCATGCATGCACATACACTTGCTGTGAGTTTTAAGCAACCAGGCCTGGGACTCAAACCATGGTCAACTATGTGGGAGTCCAGCAACATAACCACTACACCATCTGCTGTTCCCAAGGCACGTGTTTTTAAAACTGAGGTATAATTTATATAAAATAAAATGTGCAAGTCTTAAGCGTTCATAGTGTTTTTACATTTATGTACACTCATATAACCACTATCCATACAGAGATATTGAGGGTCAGTTGGTGGTATGGTAGTTAAAATGACTGGATCTCACATGGTTGACTGCCCAGTTTGAATCCAGACCTGGTGTCTTGGAAAATATGCCAAGGTGTGTGTGCATGCATGTCCAAAATTCCAAAAGAAGGGAGAAATGGAGGAGAAGGTACTGTAGCATGGTCATCCCCCATGAAGGATGCTTTTTCAGTTTCCTTGGCTCTTTCCAGTGAGTGCACATACCCTCTGACAATTTTTTTTTAAAAAGAGAGCATTTCTGTCTCAAGTACTTTTTTAATTGCCACATGTCCTTATAGGCAAGCACTGCTCTAATTTCTGTCATCTTAGTTTTTTCTGTTTCTAGACGTAATCTAAGTAGAATCAAATATTTTCTGGTGTCTGGCCTCTTTGACTAAACATGTTTTTGAGACCCATTCATGATGTAGCATGTATTCACAGTTCTTTACATTTCACTGATGAGTGGTATTCCATGGTATGGATTTATCAGTTCATTCTATTCCCCTCTTGATGGATATTAGGATGTTCCATATGTTTAACTCATGTGAATAAAGCTGTTCTGAACATCAGGGTACAAGTATTTGTGTGGACCTATGTTTCCATTTCTCTTGGATGAAGACTCAGAAGTGGGATTACTAGTCATAAACTAAATGTATATTTCACTTTATAAGGCAACTCTTGCTTTCTGGCCTTTGCTCTTACTCTTCCCTGTACCTGGAATATTCTTCCTCTAGGATCATACGGCCCACCCTTTTGTTACCTCATGTGAAAAGACATCTCAATGTGCTCTACCCTAACCAGTCATAGTCCATCCTCCACCCAACCCTAGCACACTCATTATTTTTAGATTTTCCCGAGGCACTCTTCAACCTTCAGCATGTTATATAATAATCATTTAGTTTTTGTATTATGGACTCTTCTCCAAAAATAATGATAAAGAGAACTTTTTTGATTGTCATTTATTACCTTGTCACAATTGCCTAGAATAGTGTCTGACACTTTAGACATACAAAATAATTGCTAAACAGAAGGAAGAAAGAAGGAAGGAAGGAGAGAGGAAGTCGGAAGAAACAAGGGAGCAATGTCTGAGGTATCTTTTAAAATGTCAGGTTATCTCTGCTCTTTGTGACTCTCTGGACTCCCAAGCTGCTGAGGTGGTGCCCAGTTGTTCCCAGTTCACTCGTTTCATCTGTACCATTTGTGTACTTCCCAGCCTGTTTCTCTTTAGCACATGTAAAGATGCTCTCTTTTGAAAAAAGCCTCCATGTTTTGAATAGAGTTACTAGAACGTTTCAGTCATCAGGATTTCATCTGCTTGCCTTCTGCTCTGGTATGATTAGACCCTATCTCAACAGTTTCCTCTTCTTCCTCCAATAAATACCACCTAAATGTGAGGAGTGTCTCAGGCTTCAAACATCATCCACACCCTAGTCCCACTTCTTTCCCACTTATTCAGACCCAGAAGACACTCAAGTGCTCCATTTCCAGAATTCCTCCAGCTGAGCAGATTCGTGGCTTGTTTTTCTCTTCTCTTGTTTTTCTCTATGTAGCATACACTACAGAGAAGTTAACTATTATTTACTACATTGCCTAACAAGAAATTCTAGAAAGCTATATTTCTTTTGCCCTCTCAATACAAATCCTCACCAGTAGACCAAAACTAGCACTGCTATTTATTTAGTAATTCCTCTTCTTTTGAAAAATTTAAAATAATTGATGGATATGCATGGGGACCAGGAGTATATGAGAACTCTCTGTACTTTCTCTTCAATTTTGCTGTGAACCTAGAAGTGCTCTAAAAAATAAAATTTTAAAATTTAAAAAAGTGATGGCTCTACCTTCCAACAGCAGTGAATTTATATAAAAATCATTTTCCTAAGGGTTCATTAAAGTAGGTTCTAACTCAGAATTTAAGCCAATTCTTTCACTTAATAAGTCAATTTTGCTTGTCTGTTTGTTTTTTAACCAAAACAAACTGGTATTTTAATTCTATTTTCATGATGTTTTTGAAGTCTCATTGCATAATACTGTCTTGGTTTTTAAAATCTATATAAACAGTCTCTATTCATTAATTCATATATTACACCATTAACTTACATTGTGGTGCTTTACAAGAGTTCAGCAATGATGGCCATTCCTAGAAATTGTGGTTATATACCTAGACTCAACCTTTTTATTTATTTCTTTGTGTTTTACTTTTTAAAAAATTATTATTATTTATACATTCAATCGCTACACATCCTTTAGATTATAAAGAGACTTTACCCAGCATGAGTCAATGTTTCTTACTAGTTTACCAAACTGTCTCAGCAATCTTAAAGTGATTATTAGTGCCTGTTTTACTCAGGGTATAAGCAGGAAAATGCAATTTGCCTGAAGTGCTTACAAAAGAGGGTACATAATGCAGGAAGTTTGTTCTACAAGTGTTGACAGAGCTGAGAAGACAAATGGAACGGTGAATTGTTTTTTAATATATATTTGCTATAGAGCACATTCACTCACTGAAGACAGAGCACGAGAGAAAGAAGGAGAGAAAGCACCCTCCATGGGGGATGACCACGTTGCATTCCCTTGTCCTCCATTCTTGGTATGTTGGGCATGACATACATGTACTCTGTGTAGTCCAAGACTTGAACTGCTCAACTGGTCATGTGAGATCCAGCCACCTTACCCATCATTCCACCTGGGTGGCCTGAGAGGAACTCCTGAGCAACGTCAGGAAACCAGTACTATTTCTAGACTAGAAAGACAGAGTTAAAGACAAAATTACTAGCATTCAGGCACCAGGATTATTCAGCAGAAGCCAGTTTCATGGTACTCCTGTCAGACGGGAGCCAGTGTCACGGAAAATATATCACCTAGCCAGAGATAACCCAAGACAGATACGAAGATAGAAGAGAAATGCGCACACAAGGACATTTCTCTCACTCCCACCCCAATCTCCTGTAAAGTTTCCCACTGGTCACACACAGCCAGAAGCCTGTTGACACAGGAACTTAAGAAACAGCTATAGGGATCAGCCTTCCAAATAGGATAAGGGCAAGAAACAGTTTTGAGGGCAACAATCAATGCTGTGCCACGTTAGAACAAACACATACAGAAGAATTTGGAAAATGTTCAAAAATTTCTTTCAGAGTAAATGATTCTCTATATGGTGCTATTAGAACACTTCAAGATACATGTATTGGCAAAAGAAGGGTAGATGGTTTATGCTGGTTTAAAGAAAGAAGGAAAGAGGGAAAGAAAAAGAGAGAGAAAGGCTATTTAATGATAAAACATTAGGATAGATCAATACCAAACAGAACTTGAAGAAAGGAACTTGGATTCCATCCTATAATAATCCTATTTCTTGGCCTCCAGTGGCATAGAGATTGGTGGTAGTGAGGTGAAGAACAAAGGTTAGAAGTTTTCATGTTATTTCTGCCTCCTCCAGTTGTGGCATAGGGAAAAACAAAACAAATAAAAACAATGACTACCAGAAACAGTTCAGATCTTATCTTGCTACTAATCTTAATGGTTTATGTAGTTTAAGAAATGAAACCTGTAAATAAAATTGGGAAATGGTGTTTCTTCTTGTTTTCCTTTTTGATGGCAGTTATTTCAACAACTATTTCATCTAAAAAAAAGGGGGGGCTGTCTCTTAAAGTTCAAGAGTTCATATTCTTCCTAAATCTATAATTTACTAAGGAACTAACAACTAGGCCATTGTTACATAAAGGCTATGATAACTTACAGGCAGTAGAGAGTATGCAGAATGTTGGTTTCAACACCTAGAGCACTTTTCTAGCTGCGTATCTCTGGGCAAACAACTTGGCAACCTATGCCTTAGGTCACTTAAAATACTTGCCATCATGGTACCACACCACAGGGTCATAGTGATGATTTAATGAACTCAATTTTGGTGACCATTATTACACAGATGTTGGCTACTATTATTCCCTTTTTTATTTCAGGAACCTGAAAATGAGTCTTCCTTTTATCTGAGGAAAAAGACACCAAATACAAACATTATGTAGTCAAAAGAAACCCTAAAATATCCACCATATAATTAACCCAATCTTCAGAAGAGAAAACAATTACAGGATTAGAGAAGGAAAAACACAGACAATTTTCAATGCCTTCTCAATTACAGCAGCTGAATGAAGACCCGTCAAACTCACTTATGGCACCCAGCTGTGTTGCTGAATCTTTACAGCCCTAAAGATTCCAGATGTGTAGGTTTCACCTGGGACTGCTAAACCATTAAGCGCACTTTCCAATGATTTTCTACAAAACAGTGAACTAAATGAGCAGAAGGAAAAAAATGAAGATTACCTGGACATTTTTTTTGCTTCAAATTATTGACGGAAAGGATAGAGAAAGATTCATTCTGTTAAGTCCAAGTTTTTCCATAGTGGTTTTGTTATTTAAATGCTTTCCTGGAAGCAGTTTTTCTCATTAAGTCACCAAGTCCTGTTTTTTGCTGAATTTCTTTGTCTTCCTTCGTGACTTAGACCCTGAGAATGATCTACTACAAACTCACTCTTATTCTAAAGGATTCTTTTTTCCATAAAACTACTCTCCACCACCTGTCCCCCAAGAAACTATCTTCGTGTTAGCCCCCTGGAGAAATCTGCAAGAGCTCATGGTGCAACAAGTGCCTGGTTGCATGTGCTCTTCAGGCACCTGGGCTACATTAGGGAACAAATATCTGTCCTCACAGAACTTGTATTCTTGTGGGGAAGACAGAGGATAAACAAGAACATGAAAAAGGAGTAAATGATATAGTGTGTTAGGAGATAGATTTATTGGACGGAAACAATGAACCATAGACCAAGACAAGGAATGATGAGTTGGGGTAGAAGAGAGGAGTAGGTTTTCCTCCAACCTTGCAACAGTCTGCATTCCCAAGAATGAGGTTTCTGTAGTCGGCCCCTCCCCCAGAAACAAGGTTACTTACTACCACTTATTGGCTTTGTTTCCTTCCAGTTCAAAACAGTAATGGAATTTTATGTAGCAATTTTTACTCCTTGAATTCCAGATCTGACTTGAGGTAGCTACAGGTTAGGATGCTCTGGTTTTTTTATCTGTTATATTTCATTAGAACTAAGTTAACATTTCTATCTCAAATCCTCAATCTTTCCATCATTCCTTCACAAATAGAATAATTACCAGTTGATGTTCTTTGACGTCAGAACAGAGTCTCAGGGTTTTACCAGCTGAATCCTAAGACTTTCATTTGATTCTCTAGACCATTTAAACTTCTGTGAGTACAATCATATCTTAATAAAAGACATACTGACTCTGGGCAAAATTGTGAAGTAAAGCCTGGGTGGGAGCTCCATACAACTAATTCCTAAGATGTTTTATTTATTACTGTACTTTTCCTCCCTTCTAATTTATAGAACTCAAATGGTACCCTGGTCTGTACTATTTAATCTCTTCTACCCAAAGTTTATTCCCTATGTGGCATTACCGTGAGGACTTTCCATATACCTGGTAAACCAATATTTTATAATAAATCACACCATTTGTGAATTAGTTAATTAAGAGGACTTTTTCTTAATTTCATGAATTCTTATGGTATATGTGATTTGATTTTTTTAAATAATTTCTAATTTATGTATAACAGTTGTAGAAATTTACGGGGTACACTGGTTTCTTCAAACATGTATACACTATGTAATAATTGAATTAGGACAATTAACATACTCACCATCTCAAACATGTATCATTACTCTGTGTTGTGCATATTCAAAATCTGCTTTTCTCTTTTGAAATATACATTGAATTGTCTCCAAGTATCATTATTCTGTTATGCTATATTGTAGAATGCATTCCACTTATCCACTCACACTCTGTATCTGTGGACCAAGTTTTCCCCATCCCCCCACCCCTCTTTCCTTTCCAATTTCTGGTATCTGTTATGGTCTCTACTTCTTTTTTTCTTTAGAGAGGTTTTTTCGCTATAGGGCGCGTGTGCTTGCCAGACAGACAGAGAGAGACATACAGACAGAAAGCGAGAAATCACCCCCTGGGGGGATGGTCACGCTGTAATCCCTTCTCCTCCATTCTCCTCTCGGGATCTTGGGCACGCACGCACACGCGCCCGACGTGAGTTTTAAGCCACCGGGTCCGGGACGCAAACTGCAGTCGACTATGTGGGAGTCCAGCGACATAGCCATTATGTTAACTGCTGGTTCCCATGGTCTCTACTTCTTTGCAATCAAATTCTTTAGTTTCCACTGAGTGAGAACAGTATTTGCCTTTCTGTGCCTGACTTATTTCACTTAGCATTATGTTCCCTAGGTTTGTCCATGTTGTCTCAAATGAATGGATCTCACCCTTTTTATGACTGAATAGTATTCTACTTTGTATATTTACCTTATTTTCAGATTTGGGATTTTTTTTTTAAATCATGGGGTGAGTTTGACTTTATCTTAGCCTGCTTTGTATCTCCAAGGTGCACACATGGTAATACTCAATTACATTTGATGGGTGTATAGATTATGAATGAATGAGAAATAATATATGAACATATAACCCTGATAGAGGGAAAAAAGCAATGTGACTTTGAATGTAATGGTTGGAAATAGTATTGGACCATATTTCTCCTATAACCTCTAGCTTTATCCCTCGCCATGTATACTTTTATTTCAGTGTTCTGTCTTTTCATCTGCCTATCTCTTCCACCAGATTCTAAGCTTTAGATACTATGAATGTTTAGCTCTTTTCTGTGACTAACCTTCAGGGAGGAGGAACACATTTCTCCCCTAATCTCCAGTCACGGAGGAGCAGAAAGAGAAAATCATGAGAGGAACTTCTGTCTCTGAAAGCCCTTCCTTATTTCTGGGTGGCTTCCTTCATTGGGAAATGTGAGAGAAGAAATCAAGCATGTTCAACTCAGCCTCATCCACCTCTCCTTTGGGACCCATCTGCCCTCAAGACACTCATATTCCCAGTCACTACCATGGAGGAAGTGTATGAGGCAGCTAGATGTGAGGCTGCTCTTCCATGAACTGGGAGGGTAGGTAAATCTGCCTAATTCAATAGTCAAATCTCAGATGGTCCATTGGGTATATCATTTCTAAACTCCATTCTCTATCAGCCTTACCAACAAAGCCAGTTTTCCTTTTCTATCAGATTCCTGTATCTATTCTTTTACAGGCTCTGACCAACAAGTAGCACAGGGTGTGGCTTATACTATGCACTCCAAAATGGGTGGGTTTAATGAAATGAAATGGTCAGAGTCTGCGGTCCTTGAGGAGACAAGGGAAGAGTGAGTTAGATAAGTGCACACACACTCTGGTGTGCAGGAAAATGGCGAGTCAGCTCTGATTCTAAAAGTCCCAGAGCCATTCCTTTATTTGGTAGTTTAGAGAACAGGATCAGGCTAGGGTAAGTTGAAAAATGTCTAATGTGGGCTCTATGTTTTCTTGTCTCCATTGTATCACTAATGTGTTTATCCTGAGCTGGGTGCACATTTCAACCCTACTTGACATTTTTAGCCTAGAAATTCCTTTTTTTTAAGTGTAATCTGTGGTTCTCTGCTTGAGCAAGATTCTCTTTGGAAAAAATTTAAAAATAAAGGGGCTGTCAGATGGCATGGTAGTCATAGGCACTGGACTCCCACATGGCTAACCATGGTTCGAGTTCCGGACCTGGAAGCTTACTTTCTCACTTTCTCTCTCTCTCTCTGGTCAAATTAAATAATGATAATAATAAACTTAAATAAGACATTTTTTTAAAAAATAAAAAAGGAAGAAATAGAACATGGGATCAAGACAATGGGTTCTACAGTCAAACTATTGACCACATGCTCATCATGAACTTGGTGGGGTTATTTAAGTATTTCAAGCCTTAGGGCCATCATTCCAAAAATAAATAAAGATATGTCATAAAACACTTATATAGATTATATAAGATAATCTATGTAAAGCACCTAATATAATAAATAATACATAGATGCTCAATAAGTGGGCTTCTTTCTGTAAATTTGATCATTTTATTGCCTTTCTCTCTGAGAAAGTCCCAAATGCATGGACGTGGACTCAGGAGTCTGAAAAATCCTAAAGAAATGCATTTCTCTTATTCACCACAGCACTTCCTAAATGAACTGCAGCAAAAGCTCTTTTTTTAAATGAGGGTTTTACCGTCTTAACATCTACGCCAAAGCTTTGAGCAACTCTGCCATAGGCTTGTAAATAAAGTCAAGGAGCACACACACCAGCGGTCATCAAACTCCAAAGAAAGAGATGTAATTCAGAAATATACCCCCATTTGGCTGATGGGTCATTTCTAAAGTGTAATGGTACAGTTTCTCTTCACCATCTGCCTCTTCTTGGGCAGTAGTAAGCACAGGCCTTGGTTACTGAACATGTAAAGTGGTCCCCGCAGGCAGTGATCTCAGTATATATTTTGACTCGTCATCCAAAGACATCAGAGATGAAAGCAACATCTAATGGCTGAGAATACATAAATAGCCATTTCCATTCACTTTCAATTACCCTGCAGAGGAATCTGGTCACAGATGAGCTCAGTAAAATCACAATATGTTATCCTCAATAGCCGAGCTGAGCAAAATCGCCCAATTTGTTAGAACATTAATTCTCTAAAAGCATGCCAACCCTAATCATTTTATGACTTCACATTGCTTAATGGTGAAGATAGAGGACCCCCAGGGATGCCCAGGTGTGACCTTCAGTGAGTCAAGTGCGGTCTCCTGAGCACATGGATGCAGGTTGCACTTCCTCAGCCTCCAGTTCACACTAGCGTGGCGGGAGTTTTAAAATGTTTGTACTATAAGCCTCTCAATGATCTTGGAGGAATTTTCAGTCCTCTGCAACTGGGGATTTTATCTTACTTACCTTCTTACTTACTTCCAGTCTGTGCAAAACAGCTGACACATAGAATTCATTCAATAAATACTTGTTAAATAAAAAAATCAAATAGGTGATGGCAGGCAATTACCCTCATACATACGTACATACAGAAAGGATAAAGGATGGGTTTTTTTTTTTCTTTTTTTTTTTTTTTAACATTTTTTAACATTTCTCAAGGTGAAGGATCTGTTGGTTTTATTTTACCTGTGAGGAGTAATTCTGAATTGTTGCTAACCACAGAGTACAACTAGCAGAATAATGTAACTACTGAAAGCAAGGGCTCTGTACCATGCTATCTGGATTTAAATCTTAGATCTGCCTCTTAGCTGCTGTGTGACTTTTGGCAAGTTAGCCAGCCTTTTTATGTCTCAGTTACTAAACTCCAAGACAGGGATGATAATCAGGGTTGTCATTAGTAGTAAAGAAATTTTATACGTATGTATATACAAATTTTATACATATGTATATACACACACACACATACCCACAAATAAACACTATATAGGTATCTACAATCTACCTCTGTCTATCTATGTATATATGTATGTATGTGTATATATCTAATGAATTAATTTGTATGGAAAGTCACGACATGTTTTTCTATACAAAAATCCATCATGACTTTCTCAACAACTCTCTCTCTCTCTCTCTCTCTCTCTCTCTATATATATATATATATATATATGGATATACTTGTGTAAGTATATGTGTATGTATCTATCTGCATGTGTATCTATTTATATCTGTGTATCTATTTCTATTTGTGTGTGTATATATTATGTATATTTTTATTAAAATGATTTAATTTTACTTATTATTTTAAAATATGCTATAGGGCATAGGTGAGAGGCAGAGAGGGAAAAGAAAGTGCGAGGGACCAGCAGTTGGCATAATGGCTATGTTGCTGGACTCCCACGTAGTCAACTGCAGTTCAAGTCCCAGACCCAGTGGCTTAAACTCACGCCAGGTGCATGTGCATGCGTGCGTGTCCAAGATCTTGAGAAGAGAATGGAGGAGAAGGGATTGTGGTGTGACCATCCCCCCAGGGGTGATTTTTTGCTTTCTGTCTCTCTGTCTCTCTCTCTCTCTTCCTATCGAGCACATGCTCCCTATAGCAAAAAAAAAAAAAAAACTCTTAAAAAATTTTAAAAGGACAGAAAGAAAGCAAACCACCAAGTCTGGGACTTGAACTGCAGTCAGCCATGTGTGAGTCCAGAGTTTTAACCACCACACCACCTGCTGGCCTCCCTAAGGTATACATGTTACAATAGTGTCTGTATATAGTAAGCACAACAAAAACTTGGATTATTATGGAAAAACAAGGTGCAGAGTGCCAAGGAGTTTATAAACGCTGGCTTCCATGTGATTTGCCCTTTCTCAGTGCTTTGTTCCTTTTTTGTCTCTTCGAACTCACCTGTGAAAGGGCTAATGCAGCATGAGTCCCAGTCCTTGCCATCTGTAAAACATACTGGGCTCTAGTACTTGTGTGCTCAGAATCCCAACAAGACAAAGAAATGGAAAAGAAGGGATTGCAGCATGACCATTCTCCATCAGAAGGGGGATATTTTCTCCCTCTCCCTTTGTCTCTCTCTCTGACAATGAAAACAAAAACAAACAACCCTGTCTCAGACATTTCTGTTATAACAGCACAAAATGAAACAAGACTGCTATTCTTACAAAGTAGGTTAAGAAGTATTTCCTCTTCTATTGTTTGCCAAATAAATTTGAGTAGGATTTGTACTAATTATTTCGTAACTATTTGATGAAATCTACCAATAAAATAATCTAGCGAATCTGTAGTTTTCTCTGCAAGAAATCTTAATTTTGAGTATAATCTTTTAATTGCTGTAGGCCTATTGAAATATTCTGTTTTTGTCTATGTTAATTTTGATAACTTGTACTGTTCAAGAAATATTTGATCTAAGTTGGAATTTTTTTGCATAAAGTCAATTATATTATTTCCCATTTTTCTTTTTTTTTATTTTTAGAGAGATTTTTGCTATAGGGCATGTATGCTTACTGGAAAGAAAGCAAGAAATCATTCCCTCACCACAGGGAGGATGGTCATGCTGCAATCTCTTCTCCTCCAGTCTCCTCTTGGGATTTTGGGCACACAAACAAGCCCAGCATGAGTTTCAAGCCACTGAGTCCAGGACTTGAACTGCAGTTGACTACATGGGAGTCCAGTGATGTAACCATTATGTTATCTGCTGGTCCCATCCTATTTTCTTTTTAATATTGCAAGATCTCTAGTGATAAATTCTCCTTATTCCTGATATTGGTCACTTTTACCCATTGTTTTTATCTCTCTTCCCCTGCCCCCAAAAAAGCTTGGCTAGAGGCTTATCAATTGTATTGATCTCTAAAAAAATCAGCTTGTGGTTTTATTGATTCTCTTTATCCATTTTCTAATTACTTTTCATTCTTTGTTATTTCTTTCCTTTTGTTTTAGTTTTTATTTGCTCTATAGTGTATATGTATCTTTAAAAATACATGCTTAAATAATATCCTTTATTCTGATTTTTTTGTTCTAGATCTACTTTAATATTAATATACTCACTCTATGTTTCTTTTGACTAATTTTTTGGGGTTTTTTTTCCATTCTATTATTTTTAATCTAAGTTTTAATATTTAAGTAGTTTTTTTTTGCAGGTATCAAAGAGATTAGTATTACTTTTTAAAAAAAATCCAATTCGACTAACTTTGACTTTTATCAAGGGATGTTAAGCCATTCACATTTCATAAATTATTGATACGGTTGGGTTTAAACCCATGATTCAGCTCTGTGGTATTTATGTCTGTCTCAAAAACTTTCTTTCATTTCTGAAGAGTACTTCTGCTTAATGAAGATTCTAGATCAACAAGTCTTTTTATTCTTTTAGCATTTTAAATCCTTTGTCTTATTAAGTATCAGCTTACCTTGTTTCTGGCAGGAAATCTGATATCATTTTTTACCTTTGTTTCTTTTCATATAATGTGGTGTTCGCTTGTGTCTTTAGGATCTTTGTCACTGATTTTCCAACATTTGATTCAGATATGCCTTTTTGGCCTTTTTTGTTTGTTTCATTGTTTATTTGTATGTTTGTAAAGTTTGTCATCTCATGTTTTCTTTAAATTTGGCAGTTATTTATCTGATACACTGTTTTCCTTTTCCTCATGCATTTCAATCATATGTATGTATATGTACTTGAATCATTTCTAACTTTTGCTGAGGGTTTATAATTAATTTTAGTTTTTTTCTCTACTTGTATTTGGATAGTTTCTATTGGTACATCTTCAGTTTGACTCACCTTTTATTTTATACTATCTAATCTTATGTTATATCCATCCTGTAACATTTTAGATAATGATTTTTCATCCTTGGGAGTTCCACACACTTCCGTTTTTAAAACATTTCTCTTCATTAATTTTTTTTCTTTAAAGCCTTGAGCATATTTGTTAAAACAATTTCAAAGCCATTAAACATTAGTTCCATCATTGTCATTCATAAGTTTGTTCCTACTGTCTTTCTTTTCCTGATTTTGGGTCACATTTTTCTGTATGTTCATATGTGAAGACATTTTTATTGGATGCTGGAAATTATGATGGCTACACTGTTGTCTAAGTGGTTCCACAAAAAATTTATATATTTCTTTTGTCAGGCAAATTCAAATTTATATATTTGTCAGGCAAATTCAATGACTTGTGGATCAGCTTGATCTTTTTGAGGCTTGCTTTTAAACTTCAAGAATATCTAGCATAACTTACTCTAGGGTTACTCTAGCCCTGCTACTAAGGTGTGAATCTTCTAGAGTCTGTAATGTTTAATGAGGTATTACCACTTTGGCTAATTGTAACTGAAATAACTTTCAGTCAAGTATGAGCTCTGGTAATTGCTTATTTTTACAGCTCCCTAATGGCTCTTTGCTTGGCCTTGAGGAGTTTTCAGCCTCTGTACGCACAGCTTGGTATTCTGCAACACTCGAACAAACCTGCTCTCAAACTCCCAGTTCCTTCCACCTCTCCAGCCTCTGATTTCTGTGTCCTCAACACAACACACCCACGGAGTCCTTGGATTCTCCCTCTGTACTGCCATCCATACAATACCAACACTTGGGGTCATTTTAGGGCCCACATTGCTGATTTACCTTCTCTCAAAGGTTACAGTCCCATACTTCTTATCTAAAAGTCTGAAAACATCCTTATATATTTTTGTCCAGTCTTTCAGTGGTGGTGGAAGGACGAGTCCAATCTCAGTTACTGTGTTTGTTACATCTGGAAGTGGAAGTCAAACACTATGGTTTGATTCCTATTATATTGGATCACTGGAAAAGTCGTGATGTTGTTCCTGTTTTTCTTTGCAAAAAAAAAAAAAAAAAGTATCATCACTTTTCCAATGACCCAATACTATAGACAAAATAATTTTCCAGTTTAATTAAAATTCACATTAATCTACAGAAGACTTCCCTTTCTCCTTCAAAGACAGCAGTGATATTTATTTATTTATTTATTTGTCATTGAACAGACTTTGAGGACAAGTAAAGAATAAATGGTCAAAGAAGCCCTAAGGTGGTTGTGTTGGCAGGATTTCCATTAAGAAAAGATTCCATACTCTTTTCATTTAGCAGCAGTCCCCTGCCCAACCACCTTCCTCACCTGCATCCTTCATTCTGCATTCCCCATGTAGTACACGGTGCTCCTTTTTTCAAAATGTCTCTCAACAGAATTTCCTGCCTAATTATCCATCTGTTCAGAGTCCAACTCCCCATTCAGGGACTAGATAGATGGGCTACATACCAGTAGTGGTGGGGAGATTAGCTCAGGGTTTATTGCTTTTTTCCAAGGTAACACCTGTTCTTTTCAGCAAATGCCTTCTGGAAACAATAGTTCTGCTTTTGTTGTTTAACCCAAAAGAGAACTTCTAATCAATTCAAGTGGAAGATCAATCAATCCTCTTGGCCAGTCATTGGGAGTGAACATTTTAATTAGATCAGCCCTTAAAATAAGTCTCCAGGAAGACAGTCAATAAAACTGGAGAGCTTTTAATAACATTTAACCAAAACCTCTCCTTCTAGTCTCTAGAAGTGCAATAAAAGAAAGTATTCAAAACAATTTCTATTTCATTGACCTCTGAGGGATCATATACTTATACCTGGCAAGTATTTACAGGTTGTTTTCTTTTTTCATTATAAGTAATTTATTAAATGGTGTGATTTGGAGGCATCTGTTTATTCATTCAAGAAATCTTTACTCTTACTATGTGTCATACTCTGCACAAGTCATTTTCTAGTGATGAATTGATTATAATTCCTGTCCCAGAGGAGATGGCAGTCTCCCACAAGAGCAAGATCTGTAAGAGAATCGTTAATAATATAGTGCGAACTCATCGGATAAAAAATGCTCAGAGAAATACAGGATCACAGAAAAGGGATTATTTATCCATGCCCTGGGAAAAGCTCCCCAGAGTGGGTTCCACTTCAGTCATAGATCATGGACAATAAACTTTTGAGTTTCTTAGAACTGAGATGGTTAGAACTAAACTGGGGATCCTGTAAGAGATACAAGAAATAGCACATTAATATTACAAAATGTAATGGCTATCTGTGGGGTTTGTGCATAACTGATCATTTAAGGCTGGGAATACCCTTATGCTCCATGCTCCAAGCAATAACAGAAAGAGAGAAAGCAGAAGAACCAATCCAATGTAGTTAATTGGAGGGGGGAGTAAGTTAAACCCTGTTAGAAGGCTGAGTAATGACGGTCAATAAAGGAGGAATATACTTGATTAACATGCAGGCTCTCCAGAGAGCAGTAACGTCTAACCTGAGGTCCCTGAATGGCTTTCAGATGTACTGGGGAAATGAACCTCCTCATTACTGAAACTATCTTCATGTTTTTGGAGGTGTGCATGTATACACTCTTCTGGGAAGAGACTCCGCAGCTTTGATCAGATCATTTAAGGGTCACACAGCCCTAAATGCTAGGAACAGCTTCCATGTAGTAACTTAGGAAATGGCAACAAGTTATGAAGTTAAAAGACTCAGTTGTGGAACTTAGGTCCTCTACATCAGCAATTCTGAACCTTTTTGGCACCAGGAACCGGCTTCACAGAAGATAATTTTTCCACAGGCTGCGGTGGGGGTGGGGAGGTTGGTTTCGGAATGATTCGAACTCATTGCATTTATTGCGTACTTTTTTTCTATTATTATTACGCTGTGGTATAATGAAAGAAGTATACGACTCACCATAATGCGGTATTTGGGCTGTTTCCCAGCCCTGGCGTCCTCGCCTCAGCTCCAACTCAGCGCGTGGGGCTTGAGAATCTCGAGGAGTGCGCAGCCTCGATCCTTCGCATGCGCAGTTCCCCGGAGGCGCGCGCTCCTGTGAGAACCCAGTGCAGCTGCTGACCTGGCAGCAGGGAGCTCAGGCGGTCATGGCGCCCATCTGCTCTGCGTCTGGGTTCTAACAGGCCGTCCTACTGGTCTGTGGCCCTGGGATCAGGGACCCCTGCCCTACATACTAGATCTGTGACCCTGAACATGCCCTTCATCCCTCTATACCTACATCCACCATCTGCCTACCTTGTAGATTATGAAGTTCACAACATAAAACATTATACAGCTGTTATCTATGAAAATAGCCATTGATTTAAGTAAATGCAAATATACTTCTTTAGAAGTTCCCCATTGCTATTTGTTTGTTTGTTTGTTTTTTTTTGAGATTTTTGCTATAGGGCACGTTTGCTCGCTGGAAAGACAGAGACGGAAAGTGAGAAATCACCCCTCAGGGGGGATGGCCACGGCGCAATTCTTTCTCTTCCATTTCTCCACTCTGTAAGTTTTTAGCTGCTGGGTCTGAGACTCCAACCACAGTTGACTACATGGGAGTCCACTGATGTAACCATTATGCCATCTGCTGTTTCACCCCTTTGCCCTTTTAAATATGGGCATGTACCCTTCATTAGCTGTCAGTTATCAATATATAGACAATCTTGTTTCACCTGTACCTCCATCTCCTCCTCCACCCCTCACTAGGTAATTCTGAAGCAAATCCAAGGCATCATTATTTTATCTACATACTTCAGTATGTTTCTTTTTTTTAAAAGGAAATTAACTATTTTTAACATAACAGCAATACTGTTATCACACCTAAACCTTACAGTACATTGTCAGTTTCCTCGGGTGTTCAGAGGTCTCTGGTTTTCTCCATGAGGCAGGATCCAAACAAGGTCCATGCTGACGCTCGCTGGTAGGGCTCAAGAGGCTCTCTTGATTGCAGCCTTTTCAGGTCTGCCCTTCTAAATACCCTTCCCTGAATGTTTCCTAAAATTAGGCATTTGAACAGGCCAGAGATTATAGCAGCATCCTCAGCCACCAGAAAGAGGATCTGGAAATTAATTTTGTTATCATAACCCTTATTAACAAGAGGCTAGCCTGATTTGTATTTTTTGCTTTTGCCTTGCAAGCTTTATTGCTTACCTGTTCCTCTCACTTCATCTCTATATTCAAGGTTCCCCCCCCCCCATTCCCTTGTTTAGCATCTTTTCTAGAACATGTTTCTCGTATAGTGAATACAGGTGATATAGTCTCTGAGTATAACCATATTCAACTTTTAATTTCTTTCATTTTAACAGTCAAATGGAACTTGGAGAGAGTAGGATTTTTAAGTGGTGAGTCTTTTTCTCTAAGTAGTTTGTGGGATGTTAGTTCACTGTGGCATCTAGTGTTATAAATGAGAAGTCTAGTTCATTTTCTTTTGCAGAAAACCTGTTTTGTTTTTTTTTTCCTTCTGTCTGAAGGCTTATAAGATTTATTAGTCTTAGAATGCAGGAATTTTACCAGGATGCCAGGTTATATATATTAGATCAAACATATTAGAAATGCATCTTGGACCAGCTTGTGGTATAATGGTTACATTACTGGACTCCCACGTAGTCAACCGCAGTTCAAGTCCTGGATCTGGTGGCTTGAAACTTACACCAGGCATGTGTGTATGAGTGCCCCACATCCAAAGAGGACAATGGAGGAGAAGGGATTGAGGTATGGCCATTCCCCCTGGGGGGGCGATTTCTCACTTTGTTTCTCTTTCTCTCCAGTGAGCACATGCACCTTATTGGCAAAAATCTCTCTTAAAAAAAAATAGAAATGCATCAATTCCTCCTAACATGCAGGTAAGCCTTTTTTTTTTTTTTTTTTTTTAGAGGTTTTTGCTATAGGGCGTGTGCACCTGCCAGACAGAGACAGAGAGACAGAAAGCGAGAAATCACCCCCCAGGGAGGATGGCCACGCCGCAATCCCTTCTCCTCCATTCTCCTCTCGGGATCTTGGACACGCACGCACACGCGCCTGGCGTGAGTTTCAAGCCACCGGGTCCAGGACTCAAACCGTGGTCAACTATGTGGGAGTCCAGCGACATAGCCATTATGCTAACTGCTGGTCCCAAGCCTTTCTTCAGCTCTGGGACACTGTCTACTTCTGCTGGTCCTTTGAATTTTTTTCTCCTAAAACTCCTTTTAGCTTTACGATTAATCTGCACGTCAAGGCTCATGGATCTATCTTGGAAAACAATAAAAAATTCTCTTTTCTCATCATGTCTAATTTGCTTTTGGGATGTATCTCCTGTTATCCTCCCAGACCATTAATCTGATCTCAGCATTGACTCTCTTCTCCATTAACTGAAATGTTTGGTGGAAGAAACTATCTTTAGATCCAGAAAGTCTCTTTCCTTCATGTTTGTAGTTCTTCCACTGCTTTTTTACTGTTTTCTGTTCAAATTCCCACTTCTCTCCATCAGCGTCTTTCATTCATTGCATTTTGTTTAAAAATAATTTATATAACAAAATCTTCAAATTTATTTACCCCAAGGAAAGTCCAAATGCTGTTTTCTCCCTCCACTCTATAGAGTTACAGATATTTATAGTCTAGCCACTTCACTGACATAGATGATCAGAAATCGAGGGCCCATCTTGGTAACCATAGGAGCAGGCAGCTGATGACATCACAAGCTTCTGACTGCTCAGTGTTGGCATGCTGAAGGCCATCGTACGATGTAAAGAAAATATTATGTATTAAACGCCCTTCATGCCTTCTGAGAGGTACTTCGACATCATTTCTAAAGAAAGTATGAGTTCCTACAGCCATTTTAAAATCGTTTGTATTAATAAAATGCATATTATCAAAGAACTTAAGTCTATTTGAAAATGATGTAATAAGAATGAAGATTTGAAGCATGGCTATGCCATTACTTCAGATTAAGTCAGACATCTATAAAGTCATTTTAACATAAGCAAAAGTAGGATGCTGTAATTATGCAGCTTTGGGTGTTTATTCATTTCTTTGATATTTATGAATTTCTGCCTGAAATCCACCTTTCTCAATGTCCCAGATTCCTTTCATATGCTCTCCAGGTTTCTCAAGTTAACTCCTCACACCTGTCCCAACCCATCACCATTTCCAGTTTCACTCACTTCTTTTCAGGAATCTCCTAAACTGTACATTGAGTAAGTTGTTGCATGCCAGGTTGGTTATTCAGAATGCTAATGCATGTAAAACACTTGGCTCAGTGACTCAACAATTTTTGCTATTCACTAGAAAACATTTGAAAAGTTAGTAATTTTATCAAAGAAAATCAACCAAGGGCACCCAACTGGTTAGCTGTCATATAGGTGAAGGACAAAGGATTTTTACAGCCACACTGGAAATTAAAACTATAAAATGGGGAGGGGGTTCCCCAATAAAAACCAAATGGGCCAGCCCATATGAGTTCCTGATTCCCAAAAGACACTGTCTCATTAACGTATGAGGAAGGTTTAATAACCCTCTCAAAAAAGAAAAATTCATTCACATGAAGTGTGAAAAAAATGAGCAAATCTACAAAGAAATGATCATTTAGGAGCCATCCAATAGACATAATAGCTCGATTCAAAGCACACCATTTCTAGGCCAGCGAGAGCTAGAAGCCTCAGGCCATCATCTATGGCTGCACAGGCTCTGTATCACATAGCAGTAGGATAGCAAGGCGCACTGATAAAGACAAGTTCAATAACGCAGTGTCCACGTCAAGTCTCTAGGAGACACTGTTCAGATGGAGATGGAGGGTATCTGACTTACGACTGCTGATTCCAACTGTTCTGTTGCCCCTCATAGACGGTAAAGGAATTCCCACACAGGCAGATGAAGGACAGAACAAATAAATGTACATAGTGCATCAATAGGACTGGCTCTAGTGGGGGAAAAAGTGCACACACACACACACACAAAATCAATCTTTACTGAAATATTTAAAACAACTATCAAACAGTATTTCTGAATTCAAAACAATTAGTCCAAGGATAAAATTAAATTTTTAAACTCATGTTTATTGCACTCATCAATTGACTGAACTGAAAAAAAAAAACACATATAAAATGGAATTGTGGCAAACTAAATGCTTCTGAAAATGGGTTACCATGAGTAACACAATGTTCTGTTGTAGAGTAACTATGAGAATGCTTGTTATCATGACGCCTGTGACTTAGCAGCAAGTGAAAAAAAATACCGCATGGTATTATTTGGCAGTGAAGCCCTCCCTCTAGTGGACATAGGTAGGAATTTTAGCAAAAAAGGTAAAACGTTTTAAACGCATTTTGTTCCCTCTTTAATTTACAGAATTAAAGAAGAAAAGATGGGGAGGAACAGCTGCATCACTGAAGAGCCATACAAGTCACAGGGTGGTATAAAGACCTGCTTTAAAGTCAAGGTCTTTTAGGCTCGGATTAAACTATTTTAGGGTTTTGGGTGGAACAGGTAGTATGACCTGAATGTTTGTGTATACCCTTCCCCACGTGCTACAATTCATAAATTAAACCCTAATCACCAAGATGATGGCATTGGAAATTGGGCCGGGCCAGTTGATAGCATGGTGGTTAAGGTGGCTGAATCCCACATGGCTGTTAGGTTTAAGTCCTGGACCTTAAAAAATATCCCAGGTACATGCACAAACATGCATGTGTGTCTGCTCAAAATCCTGCGAGAAGAGAGAAGGAAGGCTAGGAAGGGAATGCAGCATGGCCATCCCTGTCTGGGGGGTAGGAGGCAAGGGTGAAGAGGTAGTACTTTCTCACTTTCTCTCACTGCGGAGAAATTAAGGGAAAAAAAAAAGATGGGGCTTTGAGGAGGTGATTCAATTATAAGGAATCTTCCCCCATGACTGGGACTAGTGCTTATTAATAAAGACCCAGAGAGCCACCTTGTGATTTCCTCCATGTGAGGAAACAGTGAGAAGGCATCATCTCCGAGGAAAGGGCCCTCACCATCCAGGGCATATGACACATAGAAATCCTCATCTTGAACTTCCCAGCCAATGGGAAGAAAAAAAAAAAAAAAAAAAAAAAACCTCATTCTTGGGCACTATCTGACCTACTGATTCAGAAACTAGGTGTAAGGCCCAGCGATGTGCTGAACAAGCCCTCCTGGTAACTCTGATGCATACTGGCTTGGGAAATCAGTAACTTAGACCATACCTTCCTAATCCTTATTTTTTTTTTTTGCTATAGGGCACGTGCGCTCGTCAGAAAGAGACAGAGACAGAAAGGAGAAATCACCCCCCGCCCGGGGGGGGGGGAGGGGGATGGCCACGCCACAATCCCTTCTCTTCCATTCTCCTCTCGGGATCTTGGGCACACACGTACACGCTCCTGATAGGAGTCCAAGCCACCAAGTCTGGTACTTAAACCATGGTCGACTCCATGGGAGTCCAGCGACATAGCCATTACACCAACTGCTGGTCCCAGAAGGCTCTTCTTAAAAGCTATTTTTTTCCCATGTACTGTCTTCCCAACTAGTCTATGAATTACTTAACGAATCATGTCTTCAACTTGTTTCCTTTTGAACAATCTAGCACGGTACTAGTCATGTTTTAAAGTTTTCAAAAACTCAGCTACACATAGTACAATATGCTTTGTTGCTTTGAAATATTAACTCGATTAAATAAAATTGTGTATTTTTCTCCCAGAAAAATAACTATTGCACTATAGTCTTAAACAGAAAGAAAAAATTTCTAATTTGCGGCCTGAGTCACTGTTTTAGGATGCCATACAGGGAAAATGGTGAGAAAGTAGGTGTCACTTTGGAAGGTTTAACAATGATCCCTCCAAAATGTCCATACCCTGACCTCTGGAACCTGCGGATACATTACTTTATGTGACAAAAGGGACTTTCCAGCTGTGATTAAGTTAAAGGGCTGGAGATGGGGAGATTAGCCTGTACATCCAGGTGTTTCCAACGATGTCTTCAGAGAGTCCTTATAAAGAGGGAGAGACAGACGCTACAGTGTGAGAAGGCCGTTATCACCTTTGAAGATGATGGAAAGGTCAATGGGCTCACAGAATGCAAAGAATGTAATCTAGAAGCTGAAAAAAGGGAATAGAAGAAATTCTCTGGGGCTTCCCGAAGAAACCCACCCTGCCAACACCTTGACTTTAGCCAGTGAGACTGATTTTGGACTTTGGCCTCCAGAACTGTAAGAGAATTAATTTGTGTTCTTTTAAGCCAATACATTTTTGGCAATGTATTACAGCAGCAATTGGAAACTAGTGCAAAGCTTTTGAGAAGTTTTTATTGTGAAATATTGGATTTAGAAAAAGTACAAAATGTCAACAGTCAGATGTGTACAAGTACAGTATTTCAATAGTCTATACATGTGAACAGTTTAACAGGTTCACTGCAGAATGCATATTCAGACCAATACATCCTAAAAAGGACTGCAATATTAACAGGCTTTTAACATAAATAACTTGAGCCAAAATGACCCTCACTGGTAAACGCTAATTAATAGCAGAAAACAGGCTAAAAGCACAATACGGCACACCATAGTATCTCTTTACAGGTCCACATTTAAAGAGTATCAGCTTATTATGTCAATATACTACGGATTCAGGACTGGGACAGAATTACTAAGTTTACATAACTGCAAAAAATTTAAGTTTTAAAGTCACAGAATAAGAGGGCATTTAATTAGGGCTAAATACTGTGAAGCCTCTCAAATAGTTTAGCCTCAGAATTTACAAAACTTAATTGTTTAGGATGATTCAATTTTTAATGTTAACTAAAAGTGGGGGTAGGGATGTGAGGGCGCACCTTTCTTTTGTAGCATCTCCAACAAAGTATAAGAACTACTACAATTTACTTAAAAAAACCATAATGACCACTGTGGATTGACAAATGGCTATGAAACTACAATATAAAACACTATAAATCTTAAAGAAAGATGATTATCTTATGAATTTAGCAAATCTTGCAAATATTAAAATCCATGTTAAGGCATTATTTCTCATCATTGAAAGTATTAAATTTAAGATTAATCTCATAAAAATAAAATGGTTTAATTTTTCCAAGTCTGACTGACTCAATCTTTTACTCTCACTTGAAAATTACCCTACGTTTCTAAACTGGACAAAGAACTATTTGGTATCACTTTATAATGAGCAATTATAGAAAAAGTCTATTGAAATACAAGACATGGTAAAAAGAATTGTTATAATAATATGTTCTTAAGAAGGCCTATGTCTGTTATGACATTCATAGTCAACACCTGCCTAAAAACAAAATCTTTAAAACTTATATTACTTGAAACAAATTTATCTTTGCCCATAAAATCTCCACAGAAGAAACTCTTTCACTCTATATAGTATATCCAGCAATGCCTCAGGCTTTAAAATTGAAGTAAAAGTCTAAGCTGATGTTAGATCAGTTCCATAAAAGCCAAAAACCACTGGATCAGAATAGAGTCAATGATTCACGTAACTATCCCACTCCACCTCAATCTTTTATAGATGATTTTAAACACTTTGAGACAATTTATTTTAAATAGTGCCTGAATCTTACAGTAGATTCCAATTTATTGAAATGTAATCACAGATTAAAAAGTTCAAAATTTTTTTCCAGATTTGCTTTCAATTTACAAATTAAGTATGGCAGACATAAATATTAACTTAGAAAACCACACATTATAGGAAAAGCAGATACATGGACCACTGTAAAAACATTATTTTAAGAACTTTTATATATAAAAACAAAGGAAAACATGTTAACTTGTGAAATATAAATGTGAAGCCATGACACAAAAAATAAACTTACTCTATTAAAAATGATTTAAAATTAAATCTTTGGGGAAGTATTTTGACATAATTAAATGAATTCTGTGACCAATAGCTTCCCTTACCACACAAAAACAAACTACAAATCATCTAAAGTCTATGCATTATCAGTTCTTAATGGAACTTCAGACATTTTACTAGCAACTTTGATCTCCTTTTGAAATAGGCTTCTGTACATATGCATTTATATACAAACATTTATTAAACATGATTTTAAAACAAACTATGTACAAAAGATCAGCATTCCTATAAATAAAAACATTAGGTGGCAAAAAGGCACTTGTAAGTAAAAATCTACAGTAGTTTTTACAAAACAAAACACATTTTACTGTGGATACTGTACAAGAAACTTGAATTCCTATGCCAATAATGAAAATGCTAGGTTTGCTAACTAATGTTAATGATGTAACTTTTAAAAAACATATTTACATATACTTTGAAGTTCATTTAATAAAAAGCACCATGATTCTCCTAAATTCATGTTGATGCAAAGTAAAAACAACAATCCCCCAAAAACCAGTGTTCACCATTTTCCTTGTTTAAAAGATTTTATATTTCTAAATTGAAAACTATCTGAAATTAGCATAGTGTAAAACAGCGAGAGAAAAAACCCTGCTGCTTGGACTTCTTAAAATCATACCTACTCTGTTATTGCATGTTGCATTTTATGAAGAGCACTACTCATGTACTCCTTTACAACTGTTTAATACTATTGCTGGCAAGAAAGTTCCTGGGTATCAAATAATTAAAAAATCACTTCAAACCAGTTGAAGTTTTATCTGAATGTTTACAACTTAAAAATGCTATATATCAGTTACAAAAGTGAATAGGAAACACGCCAATTCATTTGGTGTGTAAAAATATTTTTCCACTACACAGAATTTAAGAGCGTCACAGAATTTTTTCCCCCAAATTTACACTGCAGAAACAATAAACAAATTACTTTCTCAAGGAGATGTTAGTATGCTTCCACTTTTGTCAAACTTTTTACCCTTTGACAATGCCGCAACCTGTTTGAGTAGTTCTCTGTTTTTGGCCTGTAGAAGACAAAATATTCCAGATTATAATGTTTGAAATATTAATAGGAGTCAAGAGGAAGTATATTACTTATTCAACAATTATTTTCATTTATATAATGAAAGAGCTCACCAAACTGCTAACAGATTAAATGAAAGAGGTGTATTTAGTTTCATCTTTTTAGGATTAAAAGGAATATTCTAGATTGATTATCAATCCCCTTTGTAAATGTCAGTATTAATGTAATTGCTGTCTAAAGATACAATTGTTTATATATAAAAAGCAACAAAGTGAATTCATTTAAAACAAGGTCCAAATTTTTAGATAAGAAAGAAAAATGGCCCTTTATCATAAAAACATGCAAGGAAAAATTATGAAGGTTGTGTTTTGTAATAAATAAAATCAAATAATGAATCAAGGGTTCATTTCAGAGGACCATTTCCCAGCAAGTTGTATAAGGTCTTTCATTCAATGTTTACCCTTCTGATAGAACAAACACTAACAAGTCACTTTAAAAAAAAAACAATCAGACTTTCTTTATAAAGTACCCATTAGAAACACCTCTTCTGATACTATTTTTGTTACTTTAATTGCCACATAGTCATTTTTAAAAAGAAGCATTTTATTTAACTTTTATTTATTATCATGATTATTTTCCAGTTTGATCAGAGAGAGAGGAAATGAGAAAGCAAGCCACCAGTTCCGAGATTTGAACCATAGTCACCCATGTGGGAGTCCAACGCCTTTAACCACCATGCCACCTGCTGGCCCCAATTGCCACATAGTCACTTGGCACTGGCTTTAGTGTGATCGGGCAGTTCTAAATCATCACTGTCTTCAATTTCAGAAAAATTCCAAATTTTGGCAGACAAGGTTCAGAATTTCATGAGTTGCCTGAACTTGCACTTCCTTATCAAATGTCTCATTCACCACTAGCAAAACCATTGTTCTTCAGTCGATCAATGTACTATGACGAACACCAGTGTTTAGTGAAGAGGAGTGTGTAAGTAGGGACCTTCGATGAGTACTTTCATATTCTGACTACCTTTGCCACCCTATGCAGTCTCTTAGCTGGGGAAATTTAAATAAGGATGGCCTGTACATACAAATACACAGTGATCAAGCACCTCTGAGTTTTGTGAGCCAAAATAAGGAAAGTAATGTACCTGAGCACTCCCCTAAAATTAAAATTTAAAAAATATTCTCTGGTTTATGCCACAGGTTTCGAGATTTTTTTGAGACACTTTTTAACCGCAGTGCATCTTCTATTCCACTTTTGTATGCACAGTTAAAAACCCTCCCTCTCTACACATGCCACCATAAAGTGGTTTCATGAAATATAAAACTTTCCCAGGCTACTCACTTCTACCCCCTCACTCTTTCCAATCAAACTCTTCTTAATTAACACTATGACCTCCAAAATGCAAATATTCTTGGTGCTATTTTATTTGTCCAAATCAAATCATTTTTTTGTTTAGGTGCATGATTAACAGAAATTTTGTACTCAATGATTATCAGATAACTAAGGTGGTAATGAAGTGCTTCAAATACAAATTCAGAAACCAAATTTCTAAATTTCAAATTTAGAAATCATCAAATAGAAAAGAATTAATAGTTGAGAAGCTCGGAAAGCAAATATATGAGAATGCCTGGCAATTAGGAAAAACAAACACCACATTCATAATAATCAGTCTATTTCTCAGCTGGCCAATGTCTATCTTTTAAATTTTTTTATTAATTGTTAGCTACTTGTTATTTAATTATAACAGACTCACTGGCTTAAAATAAAAAATTTAAGAGGCAAATTTAAAATACAAATAAATGCAGGGCATATAAAAAAACTGTCTGCAAATTTGCTTCAAAGAGACTTCCACAGATCTGTAAGTTACATTTATATAAAAAATGTTTACACTGACATGCCAAATGTTTAAATACTGAAACCTTCAAATTATCTTTTCTCAATTATCATTAATTAAAAAGTAAAAGCCAATGCATTTATAATTTTCATAATCTAACTCAAAACTCAAGTCTTGAAAGCAATTTTTCATTTCAATGCTTAAGTAGCTAATTTTCAGTCTGCAATTACACATATAGTTCCCTAATGACATCACTAACACATTTTTTATTGATAAGTTGCATAAAAAAGGTCTTTAAGATAAATCAACAGTGGGGCCCGCAGGTTGCATGGTGGTTAAGAGTGCTGGACTCCCACATGGCTGACCATGGTTTGAGCCCCAGACCTGGTGGCTTGCTTTCTTCACTCCTCCCCTTCCCTCCCACCTCTCTCACTGTCCCTCTCTAGTCAAATTAAAATAAATAAATAAATAATTTTAAAAAAGATAAATCAACAATGTATCACTTGTTAAATGGACCCAAGTCCAATTCTGTCTTTTTCTAATTTGAGTACAACAAATTTAACAACTTTTTGTAGTACAATATTTAAACATATACACATTTAAGTTTAAATAGGTTTCCCTAAAATAAATTTCTTTAGTATGTACTGTGCAAAAGCCAATGAAATTGTTTTAAACTCTTAATCAATAAGGTTAAAAATGTTTAGACATGTTGGCCCAAAGGAAAAAAAACTGGATTAAGAATTGTACAGATCCTCCTTTAAATGCTAGATCTGCAACTGACCTGCTATGGAAACAAGCATACCCCTTTATTTGAAAAACAAACTCCACCATTCACCTAGAAATGACTTAAAAGGATTAATCCAATATATAAAGCACTTAGCCTAACACAGGAACTGGTACATAGTAGGCACTCATAGTAGGACAGAGTAGGCAATGTTACCTCCCTTTCTCCTTTTAGCCACTTACTTACTAAACAAATGGTAGTATTTTTATTTAGTATTCTTACTATTATAAATAATTTGGTGTGTTTTAGGGGTGTGTTTTAGACAATTTTTCATGTAATGTTCAAAGCTTATTCCCAGGCCTGGTAATTAAAAATATTTTATGAGCTATCAGAATAAAATTTTGTGTTATAGGGTTCAATTCCTTATCACATAAAAACAAAAATTTTAATTTTGTTTACTCACCTTAGATGAGAATCCTACTAGTACTCTGGCTGCTAAAGGGAGTGGGGTAAAAAGACAGCACTTAGCTGTGACAGAAATGTGCCAGAATATCTCTAGCAATAACCCAAGATACAGGGAAGTGGCCTGAAAACAAGCATGAAGAGAAAACCTGAGTAACCTGAGGTGATGGGAGCAGGGGAAAGTACAGCAAACCTGTGTCAGAAGATGTAGGTTTCTATGTCACTAACTGTGTGATAAATTCATCTGTAAAATGGGAATACCATTTAAGTCAGCTATTTTAAGGAGTAAATAAGATACTATATGTAAAGTCATGTTGAAAATGTCCTTTTTAAACTTTAAAAAATTCTTAATTTTTTTTTTTTTTGCTATCGGGTGCATATGCTCACAGGAGTGAGACAAAGAGGTAGGGGAGTGAGAAGTACCCCCCCCCCCCATGAAGATGGCTACGTCACAACTCCTCTTAGCACTTTGGGCATGTACACACAAGTGCCCAGCATGTTTTTCAAGCTGCCAGGTCCTGGACTCAAACAGCCGAGTCAGCCACGTGGGATCCTGGTGCCTTATCCACCACACCACCGGTTGGCCCAGAGAATGTTCTACTTCCATATAAATATTAATTACGACCGTTATCATATAAAACTTCAGCTATCAACCAAGAGGGGACAGGCTTAAGATGCCAATCTGGCTAAGTCAAAAAGGACCCTGTGCTTGCAACTATGGCTTTTTAAAAAAGCCTTTCTTTTGTACAGTGGGAGATACAAAGTTAAATCATTTCTAAGTACCACTTGGAGCTATTCTGTGACCACATTCAGGATTTACTGCAGAACCGGTTAACCACATTAAATCAGAGGTCATCACACCTAAGACTTTGTTCCAGGTACTCATTCATTCAGCATTAATAACTTAATGAGGGAAAAAAAAGTATCATAAAACTAACACTTGATAGTAGATCTGAAAAAAAAAAAAAAAAAAACAAACAACAAAAAAAACCTCAGTGGTTTAATGTACAAGAAGTCTAAGATGTGATATGGGAAATCTCTAAGGACAGAGGAAAGCTGGGACAATTTGATAAATCACCACTCATTCAACAAACTATTTGAATGCCTACTATGTCCCAGGCTCTATGTGAAATTCTTCTTCAAAATTCTTTAACCCTAAGATCCTGGTTAAATCCAGGCAATCCATACCTCAAATTCAGCAGGTTTGTAAACCTTACTTAACTTAGGCTACTAGCAAACAAGTAGGAAGAGAAGAAAACTAAGAGAAAAAAATAGCCAATATCCCTTGGGGTTACTGTTACAGAACCCTATGAATCCCTTTCTCCTCAAGCTGTACTCTCCCATCAAGTCTGAAGTTTGTGTGCTGGCATCTTCTATGCTTTTGAGACTTAAACCTTCTTAACCTTAATCTTGTTACTGAAAGATTAATTTTACAAACGTCAGAATGTATAAATCAGACAGAACATGTCATTAATTTAGTACGGTCCAATTTCTAGATTTATGAAACTTAGTTGAGAACACGCTTTAATAATGGAATGATCTGTACACACATGGGGTGCTCACCATCTCTGCCTACCAACATCAGGTACTACTCTGTTACTGCGGGACTCTCGACTTCCCCATGCAGTTGTTCTACACACTTAAATCTGCTTAATAACCTCTGCAGTACTCTGAGGTTGACATGGTTCACAAGCTGTTGGCATTTAGCAGAACCCTGTCAGGCTAGTGTAAATCACAATACACAGGTTAAATAATACACTCTGCCTTGAATTACTGCATGCAGCATAAATTTCCTGCACTGGAGGTCCCTAAGAATCACCTAATTCCCTTCCAATTACTTGAAGGAAACTAGAAAGAGTGCCTATTACTAAAGACCTTATTTTTGACTTAGTTTCGTGAATCATTTGCTTTCAATAATAACTGAATGTATTACAATAATAACCTCCTCTAAAAATCCCATTTGAAGGTTAGGCCAAAGTTTACAGGAGTAATGTACTAAATCACCTTTTAAGTGATTTATTTTGAACAATAACTTTTAATGGGATCAGGATTAAAAACTACTATAAAGTCAAAATCACATCTGAAAACACATCAAATACAAACGAAATAGGGATACTGTTACCAAGTCTAAATCAATGAATGTTATTACCCAAGTTTAGCATTCTTTGTTTATGCTAAATATCTTATGTAAATAATGTCTTTACCTGAAGTTGCTCCACAGTTTCTTTGTGAGCTTTTTCCATACTGTTCATCTTTGTTCTCAAATTTGACTCTTGGTACTGGAAGTCTGCCTTCAGTTCAGTTAACTATGAGAGTAAAAGAAAAGGTCTATTATGTATATAATATACACACATGCACAAATGTACACCATTTTCAATAGTCTTCATAATAAACTCATACTTCATTATGGAAGACATTAATAGCAATGTACCTTTTATAACCTATCTAGAATTTGTCTTGTTGAAATGTAAGCCCTATCTGGTTTACTATAGTATAATTTTAATGTTAATATAACACGAGACCATCAACACTTTCGAGAAGTTGCCTTTAAAAAATAAATAAAAATGGATCCAGAAGACACAGAATTTGGCAACTTGTATGCCAACAGATAAACTTAATGGCTATTACCTTGGAAAATGCTTCAATTAAAATGTACTTCACATTAATAAAAATGAAGTAAACATTTAAAACTGCTTCAGGTTAAAAATAATCTTTTGACAAGAAGAAGAAAAATGTCTCCCATTGGGAAAGCATAAAGAGCAATGACCTTATTTAACAAACAACATTTGAGGTAAAAATGGAGAACAAAGCACTAAACTACAATTAACATGGAATGAGAAAAGGGAGTTAAGGTAAAATTTAAGCTAAGTTAGACAAACATAAGAAAAAAATCAGTGGTTAGAGGAAGCAAAGGTCACATAAGTTCGTTTTTTTATAAATATAAATGACATATAAAAGCAAAATATCTCATGACTTCAAACTAAAAATAAGTAATCAAGTAATTTCATTATAAGAACCATGCAGAAACATGGCTTCTGCTTCAGGTAGTATTTTTAAATATTCCTTATTATGCAAGCTTTAAATATTTGCATGTTCCAGGACAGGTACATGGTATAATGGTTATGTCACTGGACTCCCATATAGTTGACCATAGTTTGAGTCCTGGACCTGGTGGCTTGAAACTCACACCAGGCGTGTGTGTGTTTGTGCCTACAATCCTTTTTTTTTTTTTTTTTTGAGAGGTTTTTGCTATAGGGCGCATGCGCTCACCAGAAAGACAGAGAGAGATAGAGACAGAAAGCGAGAAATCACCCCCCAGGGGGAATGGCCATGCCGCAATCCCTTCTCCTCCATTCTCCTCTTGGGATCTTCGGCACACACGCACACGCACCCGGCGTGAGTTTAAGCCACAGGATCCGGGACTCGAACCACGGTCGACTACGTGGGAGTCCAGCGACATAGCCATTATGTTAACTGCTGGTCCCATGTGCCTACAATCCTGAGAGGAGAATGGAGGAGAAGGGATGGTGGTGTGGCCATCCCTGTTGGGGGCGGGAGGTGTCATTTCTCACTTTCTGTCTCTCTGGCCAGTGCATGTGCCCTATAGCAAAAACCAAAACCAAAACCAAACACCAAACATTCTCCTAGGGAGCCAGTAGGTGGCATAATGGTTAAGGCGCTGGACTCCAACATGGCTGACCACATTTTAAGTCCTGGATTTGGTGGTTTGCTTTCTCACTTTCCATACATCTTTCTCTCTCTGTCTCTCTCTGGTGGGTGCACATGCCCTACAGGACTTAAAATAATAATAGCAATAAAATTAAATAATTCTTTTTTTAAAGATTTACTTAATTTTATTATTATTTTAATTTGACCAGAGACAGAGCGGGAGAGGGAAAGTAAGAAAACAAGCCACCAGGTCTGGGACTCGAACTGTGGTAAGCCATGTGGGAGTCCAGCGCCATAATCACCATGCCACCTGCTGATCCCCAAAATTAAATAATTCTTTAAAAAAACCTTTTTTTCTCTAAAAGCTCAGTAATTAAAAAAAAAAAATACTGGTAGTCCAAAAGAACCATTGGACCAGCAGACGATGTAATGGTTACGTTGTTGGGCTTCTATGTAGCTGGCTGAGCCCCGGACCTCGCAGCTTAAACGCATGCTGGGCATGTGTGCATGTGTACCCAAAATCCCATGAGGAAAAGGAGGAGATGGGATTATAGTGTGGCCATTTCCCCCGGCCCCACCCGGGCTGGGGGTGATTTTTTGCTTCCTATCTCTTTGACTCTATCTGTCTCTGCAGCAAAGGCACATGCCTACAGCAAAAATTTTTCAAAAAAAAAGAAGAACCATAAAGATTATGATTATCCTATCTGGATCTCATATGTCAATTTTAACTTTTATATTTTGAATTTGCTTACAGAAACAAATGTATTAAATTTAAGTCTACTAAGCATCAAGGTGTGGAAAAATGTACATAAAAGCTGTTGAATGGCAAAAACAAAAGCCAGCTCATACTCAAGCACTACTATGGATACTCAGTGATTGATACTTCATATATGTACTAATATTTGTGTTCATAGCTCATCTGTAAGAAGAATATCTTTCATGTCCTTTCATTGCATGAGATTTACAGTAACTCAAACTACACTGTTTAGGACCTTGAGATAAGTTCAAAAGAAGGTTGTACCCTCAGAGATGGGCAAACATCCATCACAGCACCCACAAGTCTTTATACTACGCTAGGAGCTGTAGTAAGTACCATGTGTTTTCATTTAATCATCATAACCATTGCACAAGACTGTATTAATTCTACCATTTCTTTTTTTTTCTTGAGAGATTTCTGCTATAGGACACATGTGCTCATTGGAGAGAAAGAAACTGAAAGCAAGAAACTCCCCCTCAAAGGAGACAGCCACACCACAATCCCTTCTCCTCCTGGGATTTTGGGCACACACATGTCCAATGTGGAGTATCAAGCCACGGGTTTCCAGGACTTGAACCGCAGTTGACTATGTGGGAGTCCAGTACCTTAACTACTTTGTTCGCCGCTGGCCCCAATTCTCCCATTTTTAAAATAAAAAATCTGAGGTCCAAAGAAGTGCAAGTGTTCTACACAGAGTCACACAGAAAAGTATTAAAATGGGGACTTGAACCTAGTGTGCAGCTAAATGACTACAAAACTTGTTTCCAGCTCTACACCTGCTCCCTATTATGCCATCCTGATCTTGTAGAAGAAAACTTTAAATTGGTCTATAATTCTATTAACATTCATCTTTTTACTAAATAAACATATTTGATATTCTTTTTGATTTAACTTGATAAACACCATTCTAATAAGTGCATGTAATTTCCTACAAAATGATGTAACCTAAGCACCACACAGGAAATACCCATATTTTTACTTTTCACAATGATTTGATCTGGATTACTATAAAGTCTTTGATCAGTATATCTAAGATCATATTTAATTTCTGTTCATACTATATTCTATTTACATCTCATTTTTACATTAAGATGTTAGACCTATTTTTAAATGACATGCTTACTGAAAACTAATGTTAAATTATTACCATTCTAATTAGTTCTCAGTGAATTCTTTTTTTTTTTTTTTTTGGAGACGTTTTTGCTATAGGGCATGTGTGCTCACCAGAAAGACAGAGAGACAGAAAGCGAAAGAGATCACCCCCAGAGGGAATGGCCACACTGCAATCCCTTCTCCTCCATTCTCCTCTCAGGATCTTGGGCATGCTCACACATGCGCCCGGTGTGAGTTTTAGCCGCTGGGTCCAGGACTCAAACCGCGGTAGACTACATTATGCTAACTGCTAGTCCCATTCTCAGTCAATTCTTAAGACCTAAAACTCTGAAATACAATTTTTATTCATTTTTATTAGATGGCATAGATTCCAATTATAAGAAATCACACACAGTAAACATTACCACATTATTAAAGAAAGTCTATTAAGACTTGCAAATAGCAAGACATAATCAATCTTACTAGACTTTAGTGAAGCATGCACTTACCTTTTTATCTTTTTCTAAAATAGTCTGGTCCCTTTGCTGTAAGAGACGCTTGAGTGACATCACTTCTTCTTTCAGTTGACTTATAAGGACAAAATTGTCTGTTCCCCCACTATCTGCTGACTGATTTATAGAGCTACTAAAAAGAAAAAAGTAAAACACAGTTAAATGAAATAGAAGGAAAGTTATCAGGTGTTCAAATTGCATAAATTAGACAATTCCACAAACATCCTTAAGGCTAATGCAAAAAAATATGTACCTGACAGAAATGGATGCAACTGGCAAATTACCTTACTAATGGCACACATTACATACACCTGCAGAAATATAATTCAGTATTAGCTTTTAGGGGGTCAATACTTCTAGTGTAAAGCAATAGGCAGCCAATTTGTACAGTAACATCAGCAAACTTGGCTAATGAACTAAAACAAAGTCACGCTCATAATATTTTAAATCTAAAAACATTTTCTAAGCAGGTCAATTTAAAATATCACAATTAGATTTGTGTTCCTTTGAAGAATAATTAAGAGAAGATCCTCTGTTCAGATCTTTTTTTTTTCAAAACCCAAATTTATTCCCCAAATAGAACATAGTTCAGTGCATTGTTCAGTGCCACTTTTCTATTGCCAAAATTAAGTTAATTTTTAGCTGAGTATGTTTACTCTTCTAGGTGACTCAAAAAGGTCAATGTAGAAGACACACTCATATTTCTATTCTATTATCTAGTAATAACTGGCAATCAATCGTAATATTCAAATTAAGTTGAATTTTTATAACACTAAAGGAATTCATTTTTACCTATCTCCATTTGATGGCTTAGATTCCAGTTTGGGCTTTTTCTTTGGAGTTTCATTCTGAATTGCTGCAGAGGATTTATGGCTGAAATCAAACGTAATAACAATTAAGAATAGTTAAAATAAAAGGGGCAGAGGCACTGGATAACTTATTCTTCCCCTAAAATATTCTTGAACATGACTGATTAATTTTTGTTAAAGCCTAAATAACAATGGTAAACAAATATCACATTTAAAAAAATTTTCAAAATGCTTTAGAAAATATGTTAATATATTTACCTCTGTTTCCATAGTCCCTGCTCTTGTTCTGGACTTAGATTGCTGATTCTGAAAAATACATAAATGACATCTAATAACATTTATTTAACAATCTATGTTTACCAGCATTTTTTCTCCACGAAATAAAATTTTGTGTGTAAAATCTGTTCCCCCAAAAAAGGGTATATATAAGTTTTCAGGCTAAGCAAATATGAGAGGTCTTCAAAAAGTTCATGTAAAACGTGTATTATAAAAAACTGCATGGATTTCCAGTTTTTCATAAAAATAAATATACCTTCATTCTATTTTTTCATAAACTTTTTGTATATTCAATAAACCTCATTGAATAAGATATATTTAATCACAATACTAGCCATCCTGAAATTTTTAAGAAAGGTACACTGATAAGAGGCCGAATTTTCTTTCTAATCAGATCTTCACAATTCAAGTTAATATCATACCAACGGTTGGGGTAAATAAATATGAGAACTAGCACAACAGGGTTCTGTAATTTTGAAGTCCAGAAATAACTGTACTTTGGCTACCTTAACTATTTTAGATAGAAAAATTGAATGTTAAAAATAAGGCTCCTCTGGTCCAGCCAGCAGCGTAGTGATTAATGTGGCTGGATCCACATGGCTTACTGTGTTCCAAGCCTGGGACCTAGCAGCTTGGAAAACAAGCTACACACATGTACATGCATGACCAAAACTCTGAAAGGTGGAAGAGATGGAGAATAAAGAACTGTGTTGTGACCAACCCTATGTAAAGGTTATTGCTCACTTTCCCTCTGTCTCTCTCAGCAAGCACACACACCCTTTAAGTTCAAGACTCTCCTGAAAACCCTAAGTAGACAGGGTCAGCAGATGATGTAGGGTTAAGCACTGTATTCTCACATGGCTGTCAGTGGTCCAAGTCCTGGATCCGGTGGCTTGAAAATCATGCTGGGCATGTGTATGTGTGCATACCTAAAATACTGAGGAGAATGGAGAAAGGATTGTGACATGGCCGTCCCCCTGGGGTGGAGGTGATTTCTTACTTTCCCTCTCTTTGTCTCTCTCCATCAAATGGTTCATAATCATCAAATATAAACTTATATTTATATTTCTTAAGTAATCAAAAGAAAAAGAAATTCTAAGTCAATACTGACATATTTTTAGAGATTTGTCATGTTTTCAAAACACTGTGTTACTATTATATAATTTGATCTCTACACACACACTCTGATTGTGTGCTCTTTCACATCTTATAGTCAAATTTAATCTGTAAAGGACAGGGGAAAGAGACATTTGAACAATCTCTGGAGTAGGTCTGACATATGTTGCTATGGTATATGCTATTTGTCATATTTTTTCTTAAAGCAAGAAGCAAAAACAAGGAAGATTTTGTTGCTTGAGGTACTCTGATACATACAGAGCATGAGGCCAGCAGGAGGCATAGTGGTTAAGATGCTGGACTCCCACATGGCTGATAAGTTTGAGTCCCAGATCCAGTGGCTTGAAACTCATGCACATGCGGGTGCATGTGTGTGAATGTCTCAAGAGAATGGATAAGGGATTGTGGTGTAGCCATTCCCTACTGGGAGGAGATTTCTCGCTTTCTGTCTGTCTGTCTCTCTCTCTCTCTGGCAAGCGCATGTACCCTAAACCAAAACTCTTTGAAAAAAAAGGGCACAAGATTTTTTTCAAAGATAGATTAGAGGTCACTGGACTGTGGTGTACCAGATACACCTTAGTAAACACAACGTAGCAGATCAGTGTCTCAATAAAACCTCATAATATAATAGGTGCTCTGTACAGTTTGTAATAAAATCTTGTTAATTATGCAGAACTGTATTATACTCCAAAATTATAAGGTATGTTCAAAAAGGGTGGGCCTAGGTGTTTTTGTAAATAAAGCTGTATTTTAAATACCTGAAACTTTAAAGATTCATAGAGAAATTTAGGAAAAGAACAAATTTTTCTGAAATTGGGAGTGCATACATCCTTATTTTTCCCCCGCTTTCTGTGTTTGTCTGTGTTTTTAATGTTCCTGATTTTTCCACAAAAACTAAAAAGGACAGTTAACAAAACTATACTACACACGCAAAGTGTTAAGAGATTACTACTATGTAACTTTTCCCCTTACCAGGTCACTTTAAAGAATGGAGAAAGGATTGTGTGCAGGGTTCCTGTACAGAGTTTCTGTCTGTGTGTTCTAAAAAACGGCCAAGTACCATTAAACTATTATTTGTCATATTTTGCGGACTGCCGAGATTAAGAATGTTTCTATTACAATCACAAATGACAGGGCTGTAATGTATTCTCTAAAGATTGTATTTCCAAGTCATTTGTTCTCCTTACTAAGCCAAATTAATGAAAACTGATGTAAATATGATTTACAAGTGAAATTCTAACAATTAAGTAAAAAACTAAGGCTTTAAATAACGTGATTGAAGTACTAATATTAACTAATATTTTGACTTCATGATAGAATTTTATAAATTTCTTAAATATTCTATCTTTGTCATCTTGTAAACAGCTAAACACAACCCATATGTGTATTTTTGTACACTGAGTAAGGCGGGGACACAGCTTTAGACATTCCAAAAGCTTACTATGTATGAAGAAAATGAGACCAACATACAGGCAATATTTAGAAGAACTAAATACTAATATGACATTAAAATTCCAGGAAGGATTTTAGAAAACATGATTTCAAAATACGTACTTGTGATGGCTACTGCTGTGTCGGTGGTGATGGTGGTGATGGTGGTGATGATGTTTTGAATGATGCTGGTCTTTCTCGGTAAGAGATGAAGAAGATGAATTTGAATGTGATGATCCCAAGCTCTTCCTTTGCTCTTTTGTCTTCTGTAAAACTCTCTTATATGATAAAGTACAGAGCCAACACAGTAACTTCCCATCAACCTTTAAAGAAAATATTTGTAATTAGATTAAATGTATTATTCATAAATTGGCTGTAAGTAAAACCAAGTAAGATAAGTGCTCAACTTTCAGTTTATTTCATCTACGCATACCTATGTACATTCACAGATTTTTGCGGAAAAAAAAAAAAAAAAGAATTTTCTGATACTTGGAAACAAGCTTGTTTGGAAGAAAATAAAAGGAGTGAGCATGATATGTAGGCTTTCATTAGTTTTGAGGCATTTTTAATTTGGAGAGAGAAACATTATGCTTATTTTCCAGAATGGGAAAAAAAAGGTAATAATACACTTCTATGAAGTCTTGCCAGAATTCTTAATTCACAATGTAATTACTATAGTGACAAAATACTTCCCACTGAAGAAAATATTGTGAATTTATAGGACAGGAAAGTGTAAATGACTCAATAGTCAATTCTGATTATTTGTACACTTGCAAATCTGCCTACTTCGTAAAGTTTATCTGCAACCCCAAACTAAATACTTGTAGATGAACTTTTGTGGTCATTCACACACATGCAGAGTGGCAAAAACACTGTCACCTGACAGCCTATGTTCCCAGCTGAGGTGAAATGGGTGACACTTGGCCTTCTTACTTTAGTTCTCATACTGTAAATAAGCATCCATTTCATGGTCTACTTGGTGTCATGTTTTTCAAAGTTTTGTGCTTTCTATTGATGATTTTGATATCTAAAATGGTCCCAAAGAGCAGTGCTGAAGTGCTGTATATTTAATTACTAAGCTCAAGGGTGTAATGTGCCTTATAGAGAAATATGTGTTAGATAAGCTTTGTTCAGGCAACATTAGTGCTATTGGTCACAAGTTCAATGAAATGAATCAACATATATTTTAAACAAATATCAGCAAACAGAAAATCACAAAGATTACGTACTGATCAAATGACCAAGCATGTTATGACCAGAGACGAGAACCTAAAACTTGATCTCCCTTAGGAGCAATGGTTCAGTATTCACTAATTCAGGGTTTGGGGCAACTTTAGAGAACATACATCACATAAGGAGAATCAATTTTACTTGCCATTGGGGAGAGAAAGGTTTCTTTCCAAAATTATTTAGACCGAATTTATAAAAATAAAATCACGTTTCTACCTTCTGTCTGCTCACACGATGAATGTCACAGGGGCATGTCTTACAATTAAGAGTCCATTCACTGCAGTGCGGGAGATCAAGTAGGACCCCTCAGAGATAGTCATCCTCTTAATCGAAATTAATAGACCACAGGAGACCTGTGTGCATGCTGATCAGCAGAGAAATGACACATGCACACATACTAAGTCATGGTGGACAGAGAAAAACCAAAACAGGACCAGCAGATGGCGTAATGATTATATCACTGGACTCCCATGTTTTGAGTCCCAGATCCAGAGGCTTAAAAGTCACACTGGGCGCATGTGTGTGCATGCCCAAAATTCCAACAGAAGAATGGAGAAGGGATTGCAGTACAACCATGCCCCTAGGGGGTGATTTCTCAGTCTCTATCTCATATGTGCCCTATAGCAAAAAGAAGGGAAAAAAAAAAAAAAAACCCAAACTAACCACTCCTTCACTTTCATCTATAAGCTTTCAGGAGCCCAAATAATAGATCATATCTTAAGCACACTAATTATTATTAGCTAAATAGTTTCTACCTTGTTTATTTTATTTACTTTCAAGAAGTGACAAATATAAGACATACCTTTCTTCTTCCTTCCTCCTTCCGATCAAAAGCACATTGTTGTTTGCACTGCTCACAGGTCTGAGGTGGTCCATATTTTTTTTCTGAATTTGTGCAACGCTGACACTTGGTACCAATAAATGCTGCAATTATGTTACAGTACTGACAAGGCTTCGGCTGAAAAAACACACATTTTCTTTAATTCAAACATTTTAAAAAATGAAAAATTTTCTATATAAAACATATCCAGTGTTACTGATATATTTCTGGAATGAATTAAGCAAACTAATAGGTAAAAATGTTTTCTGTCAAAAATTTTATCTTGCCTCTATTCATTCAACTAACATTTATTTCTAGAGTCATGAAACAATTATTCTATTAAGATATTAAAATGGTAACACTATGAGAAATATATTTATTATTTACATGATATGTTTTCTAAAAGTTAAGCATGGTAAAGGTCTCAACCAAAATAAAGACACATAAAAGTCTCCAGTATCCACATTTTAAGGGAATGACCTACTAATATCCTGGTTAGCTTATTTAGTGTATCATTTACTAACATATACAAATAGTTACCATACCAGGAACATACATTAGAATTTCCAGCTTTAAAAAAACTGGCACAAACACATTCAACATAAATTATAAGAAGTACACCTTTATTTTCTTTGATATTCAAAACTAATTTCAGAATAGTATAAAACATTAAGGTCAGCACATTTATTAATAATAACTAACAGTGTAATATCCCAATAATGACTATAAAATATACGCCAGACAATTTGTACTAGGAGAGTATCATGACTTTGTAAATAAATACCTAAGTTATACAGCTATAGAAACATAGGTCTGAAGAGGGGGGAAAAAGTTTAATTTTCCAAACTTTATGGATAAGTATGTTCTCCATAACCCAGTTTGCGGTATTTGAATCTTTAAAAGATGAAGGGGATCAACAGATGGAACAATGGTTACGTTGCTGGACTCTCATGAAGTCAACCACAGCTTAGTCCTGGACTCAGAGACTTAAAACTCACACTGGGCACATGTGCATGCGTGCCCGAAATCCCGAAAGGAAACAAGAGAAGGGACTGTGGCATGGCCATCTCCCCTGGGGGTCTCTTTCTATCTCTTCGGTAAACCCATGCGCTCTATAGCAAAAATCTGCCTCACTTTAAAAAAAAAAAAAGGTTCATAAACTTAAAAGTGAACTTCACATATAAAACATGCACATAATTTGACCTTTTTTTTTTTTTTTTAAAAGAGAGGTTTTTGCTATAAGGCACATGTGCTAGCTGGAAAGACCGAGAGAGGCAAATAGAGCCACCAGATTCAGGATATGAACTACAGTCAACTTGATGGGAGTCTAGTGACGTAACCATTATGACATCTATTGGTCATGTAACTTGGCTTTTAAAAATGTAGTTACCTTCCCATCAGTTTACAGAAAGTTTCTTCCCTGAAATATTTCGTATGTTCAAGTATTTAAGGACATAATAATGCATATGTTTTAGAATATCCACCATTGTGGAAAATATTAATAGACTAGTAACAAAATAAAATGAAAAGATAAAACAATACTTACTGTCCCAAATTGCTTCACGTTTTGAGCACACTTCTTACAAATCGTGTTAGTTTTGCTGAAAGGGAAATCATATACTGATGATCACATTTCTGTAGCTTTCAAAGATAACTAGCCTGATGCTGAAGGGATGAGTCAAAGATTTAAACCTACTATAAACAGACATCAAGGATTTTATTTTTCTCTCAACAAATGTTAGGATCTTCTTAGAATTGCTTTTCTTCTTTTCCATTAACTTCAATATTTTTATACATATTATTTTGTATTTTTTAAAAAGAAATTTAATGTTTCCTATCGAGTTCTAAAATCCTGACACTTACCACTATCAATGCACAACATTACGTTATCAGTGACTATCTAACCTGCCACTGGGCCATTCTCCATTATCATGATGTCCATATCTATTTATGATGAAACTGTATTTTGTCCTCATAAGCTACTTTCTTATGTACTTTCAAAAGGGCATCTCCTACTTTTTAAAGAGGATGTGATATTCTTTCAATGGGTGCTTTTACTAGATTTCACTCTAGGAAAAGTGTTGGTAACTACAGACCTTTCCTTGGGCCCATTAATATCTCACCTTTTTTAGCAGTAATTGTTTATGTCTACATTTTCATTAGCAAGGTTGCACATTTTTCATGTATAACTTAATCTTTATTTCCTCACATGTAAACTAATGTCTATTTATTAAAAACGTTACTTTTTTTGGGTCAGTATTTCCTCTCCCACCATCTATAATAAGGTTTACAAGGTAAAATTCATGGGCTAAACCACTTTTAAAAAATATTGTAATACAAACATGAAATTACAGCCAAGTATTCCTTACAGATAACACGGTCTTTAACGATCAAAAACTGTTCAGTATACAAACCTCTCTTGTTGAAATTCTGATCTGCAGTAAGTACATTTTACAATAGGATGTGCAATCCGACATTCCTGTAATAAGACAATACGTTAGTATCTATCTCAAAGTTTCAAATTTCACTTTTCTGGTAGAAAACTATTTCCCAACCTAGTCAACGTTTAAAACATAAGTAACAACTGACCCCCAACTTAAAGAACCGGGTGACTTATCACGTAAGTGGCCAATTACAATATAATTCCTTAGGGAAAGCATAGGTGTCTTTGTCTTTATTAGATATAGGAGATATATTACTGATAAATTAAGAAAGCTGTCAAGGCCGATTTCAAGGATTGGTTAAATGTGAAACTACTTATTATTTTACACCATTGCTCACAGACAGCATCCCAGCTTTAATGGGATGGGAGGGGCTCCAAATCAGAGCACTCTGTTCCCAAACCAGTCGCTTCGCTTTCCTGGACAGGGAAGAAGGATGCCATCAGCTTTGCGGCTTCGGGTTCCTAGCAAGAAAGTGCAAAAACCGTCCCCTGCCTCCTGGTGGAAGGAGAGGACAGACCAGGCAGAAAACCGAGATGAAAACATCTCCACCCCAGGGTCTCTGCGGCATAGACAGGTGGCTGCCTCACTCAGCCCCACCCGAGACCCCAGGACGCGGAAGGGACCCGGCCCCCTCATGGGAGAGGGCAGGATTCTGTCTCCGTCAGGGTTCTTTCCCAGATGGTGTCCAGGCCCTCAGGAAAAGAGGTCCTCAAGCTCCAGACTCCCAAATCCCAGAGGCACCAGAGAAGAGAGCCGGGCTGCAGTGCAGTGGACACCCAGCCCCCTCGGGCTACGACAGAGACCCCGCCCGCCGCCCTGCGCCCACGGACCTTGCAGAGCTGCTGACCCTGGGAGAGCTCCTCGAAGGGATAGCGCTGGGTACACTTGGTGCAGGCGTACAGGGCCGAGGCCGCCATCCTGCTCTTCAGTCTCCTCCTCCTCCGTCGCCGCCCGCTCCGAGGCGGGGCCCTACGGAGAACTCGGGCTCCGGCGCCGCCGCCGCCGTCGCCCGGGCCGCGGGCTCCTCCTCCTCCCCCGACCTCGCGCCCAAGAGGGCCTCGCCGCGCGAGCCCCAGGCCCCGCGGACGACACCGCCGTCTCCCTCCGCCTTCACTTCCGCCCCAACCCACCCACTGACGCCGTCCCAGCCGCTTCGGCTCTGGCAGTATCGGCGGAGGGAGACGAAGCGGGTAGTTCGCAGTGGTTTAGTTAGAACCGCGGATCCGCTTCCTTCTTGGCCTCCCTTCCCCGTCCCTGATTGGCTGCGAAGGAAGCACGTCATTCGGTCGCTCCTCCCAAGACCTAACCCCGGCAGCGCCAGGAGCGCCCACAAAGGAGGAAGTCGCTGGCCAATAGCAGCCCTTCGCCGTCAGCGCGCGAAGGCCTCTTTAAACCCGCCCCGCCTAGGGGTCCCGACTGTGGTATTTCTACCAGCCAGTCCCAGCTTTGGGTGAAAACGCCCCACCCCAGCAGGGCAGATATTCGCGAAAGGATTGCTCTCGGCCTCTACTCTTTTTTTCTCCCCTTTCGACATCTATTGGACCAAATCCTTAAACCCCTCCTAATTCCGTATTATAATTGGCCAAAAGGCAAGTACTTCACCTGGAGAGAAGCGTCCCCAAATTAAGCCCACGCTCTTTGGCGTTTGATCCCGGAAAATCGAAGGGAGTGTTTGAACTGCGCATTCGCTTTTATTCTAGTTGTTATTCCATTCAGTTGACAATGGTGACAAGATCCCCGTTTCCTCTTCAGACAGACCCACCCCTTCGCAGGACCCCCTCGGACCGCCGAGTAGCCCGCGGCGTTCTCCGCCTGGCGGGCTCGGCAAGGGGGTTACCTTGTGACGTCACCGAGGAAGAGGCGGATTCTCTCCTACTACAGGAAGACGTCCGCCTTTTTGATTGGCTAGTGAAGACGTCCGTTAGGACGTGTTGCCCTGCCTGTGTGCGGTCGTAGCGTGGGCGTCCCTGTGGGGGGTGTGTGGCAGAGGTTTCCAGACCCAGCACCAGCATCCGCTGCCCCTTCCATCAGGGGTTCGGCTTCGGGTCGCCCCTGGCGGGCGGCTCTCGAATCTTGAAGAAAAGCACGAGAACCCAGACCGCCCGGGAGCTGCAGAGGCCCGCTGGACAGGCTGAAAGATGGCGGCGGCGTCAGTCTCTGCTGCTTCTGGTTCTCAGTTCTCGGTAAGAATCGGTTCGTGTTTGAATGGATTCGCAGTCGATCCCTGCGCCTCTGCTCGTTTCCGCACGTTTCAGGGCGCTCCGGGTCCACCTTTTAATTCCGTCCTGGAGGACGGCGGAAGGGCGCCTAAATCGTCCCGCGCTATCCAGGCTTCCTCTGCTCGTTTGTGTAGGCTGCACCCTCCGGTTCCAGGGTAACAAGGCTGGCAGGTGTAAATTCCCATCCCCATTCGCCTTTCGGGCCGGCAGGCCAGGTTGCCCAACGCTGCCGGGTTTGGCTGGGATGACTCTGCCCACTTTATAACTCTTCTTTGGTCACGTGGGTGTAACGGCCGGTCTTGGAAACTCGCCGAGACCAGGTGTGCGCGCGGGTCTGTCTAATAGACCGCTGTTGAGGAGTCTGCGGTCTCTCGAGTGCATTCTATTGTTGTTTTTGCTGTTTCTTTCACCTGCAGTGCCTCTCCCGCCCGTCTTCTCATTAACTTTGTTCGCGATCCTCGCAGCTAGAGCACGCGCTTCTTGCTTCCACTTCCCACGATATTACAATGATCGCACGTGGAAGGACCCTTTTCCTGTTGTACAGAGGAGTTGTGTGGTTAATTCGTTCAACAAATACTTCCTGAGTGTCATTGAAACCTGAACTCTAGTGGGGACAAATGCACTTGCGCAGCAACAATTCTACAGCAATTGGTGTCTTACTGTTAAATTCTGACACTACCAAGATGTAGCTCAGACTCCCATACGTTAATGAGCTTTTGGTCTCACAAGACTGCCTCTACTTCAGACGTCAGCAGTCCCAAGGCACCTGCATTTCTGCCCAGCTGATGACAAATTTAGGGGCTCTCATGGCTCTGGGGTTCATCAATTCACTAGAATGACTCATAGTACTCAGGAAAGCAGTATACTGAAAATTATTACAGTTTTATTATAAAAGATACAACTCAGGAACAGCTAGATGGAAGAAACACGGTAAAGTGTGAAGGGGTTTATGTATTCCTAACCAGACACACCAGGGGGGGTTCATTACAGGAAATAAGACTGAGTAGGTAAATGGAGACAGGTCCATTACACAAGCTCATTGCTTTTTTCAGGGAAGGCAGAGTGTACGGAAACAAATGTTGATAGGTTCTAGGTTCTCTTGTGAAAACTAGCTTATTCAGTTAATCACATAATTTGGTCCCTCTGGTTGGGGTTGGGGGGGATGCAGGTAGCAAGTCACTTAACTTTTTTTGAATATTAAATGATAGGATTATGATATGTTTTAGAGCAGGGATCCTCAGCTCCTGGGTCATGGACCAGTAATAGTCTTGGCCTATTAGGAAAGGGGGAGAGAGGCAAAGCTTCATCTATATTTACAGCCATTCCCCATCATTTGCATTACTGCCTGAGCTGGACCTCATGTCAGATCAGCAGCAGCAGCAAAATTAAGATTCTCGTAGGAGTGCAGACCTTATTGTGACCTACACACCCGAGGGCTCTAAATTGGGAGCTCCCTATGGGAATCTAATGCCTAATGATCTGAGATGAAACTGAAACAGTGATGCTAGCATTGGGGAGTGGCTGTAAATACTGCATTATGATGGGTGCTATAATTATTTCAGTATATATTACAATGTGATAATAATAAACCGTACAATAAATGTAATGTACTTGAGTTATCCTAAAGCCAACCCCCTACCTCCAGGTCTGTGGAAAAATTGTCCTCCATGAAACCGATTCCTGGTGCCAAAAAGGTTGGAGACCACTCTTGTAATTACCAGTGACCCAGGGTTCTTGTAAAGAATTATATTTAAAACCAAGCTACTTTTCTTAACACAGGTTTTTCTAGTACTTTATAAGTAAAGTAAGCTCTTAGAAGAAGAAAATTGGATGTCTGAGAATTATGAACAGTTACTCTACCTTAGCCTAAGTGTCTCTGTTCCTCCCCCGGACCCCTCCAGGTTCGTCTACTAAGAGGAAACTCATCTCCAACAAACAAAACTCCATAGTTAGTATTTCCTGGATCAGACATTATCATGGAGAATATTTAAGTATCTCTGTGCACCATTTGTATTCAAGTTGTGTAAGCATTTTCTCTTTATGTCTCTGGCATTGGCTATGTTTAGACAAGTATGAACCACTTTAAAATTTATATTTCTTGGGGCCAGCAGATGGCGTAGCAGTTATGTTGCTGGACTCCCAAGTGGCTGACTGCAGTTCAATTCCTGCACCTGGTGACTTGAAACTCATACTGGGCATCTGTGTGTGGGTGCCTAAGATCCCTGGAAGAAAATGGAGGATGAGGGATTACAGCATGACCATGCCTGTAGGGGAGCGATTTCTCACTTTCCTTCTCACTGTCTCTGTCGTTCTCTCTCCAGTGAGCATACATGCCCTAAGGCAAAAACCTCTTAAAAACAGTTCTGTTTCTTCAGCTGCTGTAGGACAAATGATGCAAGTGCCTTGTCAGACTGGAAGCTATGTGACCAACTTCAAGTTCAGATTCTGAGGTAGGCCTGTAGGTACACCAGACAGACACAGGTACCCACAATCCTGAGGAGTTATAAAGCGGGGAAGAGAGTATCGCACCTTGATAAGATCCTCTTTCTTCTTCCCTTCACATGCTCATGTGTGCTCTATCATTAAAACCAGTTACATTTCTTTAGATACTGCTTCAATTCTGTTGTTTATCATCAGGGTTTTTTTTTTTTTTTTTTCTGTTGTGTCTCAGCAGAACATATGGACAGTCCAATTCTCAGTCTATGAATATTAGCAGTTTAAAAGTGCGGTTGGAAGCTAGCCAGATGGTGTGGTTAAGGTGGCTGGATTTCACATGGCTAAGTGCATGGTTCAAGTCCCAGATCTGGCAGCTTGGAAAAATATGCTGGGCACCTATGCGTACCCAAAAATCCCAAGAGAAGAATGGAGGAGAAGGGATTGTGATGTGGCTATCTGCCTTAAGGGGTAGATTTCTTACTTTCCCTCTCTCCATCTCTCTCTGGTGAACGTATGCACCCTATAGCAAAAACAGAAAAAAGAAAAGTACTGTTTATAGTTTAAATATTTGAAAGGTGATTTTGTTTGATGTTTTTGTTTTGCAGAACATTATAGCTGAACCACCAAGGTCTAACGGAAGCATTGTTCACCATTCTTCATCTTCATATGTTGTATATCCGCCTGATAAGCCTTTCCTTAATAGTGATCTGCGACGCTCCCCAAATAAGCCTACACTTGCCTATCCAGAAAGCAACAGCAGAGGTGAGAGAGCCTAACAAAATATATGTTGTATGTGTTTATTCACTGCTCTAAAATTTAGTTTCATCTTTCATTATTTTTAAGTTAGGGAATGATTTTCCCCTTCCTATTTTTAACTTCCTTAAAATATAATGCTTTTCTTAATTTGATTCTAATGTTGTTGAACATCATCATCCACTAAATCACCGAAGCTCAACCATTTTGAGTGTTTTATTACTGCTCTGGTACTTTCAACATCAGTCAGGAACCAAGACTTGCATTGTAGTGTCTAAATAAGCCAGAAGCCTATTGGCTTTTATCTTTTCATGCCTTCTTGCTTTAGTTCAGCCTCTCATTGTCTGTTGCCTGGATGTTTGTCATTCACTCCTAACTAATCTCCTCACCCATTGTCTTCTCCTTTCTAGCTAACAACATTCCTGCCATTTTTCATTATGATCATGTCCCACCTTCAAGAAAAAATGTTTGAACCCCTTTCCGCGTCTTACATCATAATAATAAAGCGTAAAATTTTCTTTTTTTGGAGAGGTTTTCGCTATAGGGCGCATACGCTCGCCAGACAGACAGAGACAGAGAGACAGAAAGCGAGAAATCACCCCCCGCCAGGGGGGATGGCCACGCCGCAATCCCTTCTCCGCCGTTCTCCTCTCGGGATCTTGGGCATGCACGCACATGCACCCAGCGTGAGTTTAAGCCACCGGGTCCGGGACGTGAACTGTGGTCGACTACATGGGAGTCCAGTGACATAGCCATTACGTTAACTGCTGGTCCCAAGCCTAAAATTTTTGTCATCACCTATATTTTATCCACCTTTACCATGTTCATCCCTAGCCTCTCTTCTGTCCTTCCTTATGTATTATCCTTTGCTCTGGCTGCTTTTAAATTATTAATTTCTGGAACTTGTCATCTGTATTCATTTTGTTATTGCCTTAAAATTATTGCCACAGATTTAACAGATTAAGTAACAAATTTTATTATCTCACAGTTTCTGTAAGTCAGAGAAATCTGTGAATCTGAGTGGGCTCCTCTGGGTCCTCTAAGAGTCTTTCAAGGCTGAAGTCAAGGTGTTGGCTAGGGTGTGTTCTTCATTGGAGGCTCTGAAAAGATCTGCTTCTAAGCTCATTCAGGTTCTTGACTAAATTAAATTCCTTATACCTTTGCACTGAGGTTTCATTGCTTTACTATCATTCCAGGCCAGTTTTTGCTCTTAGAAACTGTCCTCATCCTTCTCATGATTTCCTTATGGTCCAGCATCAGAGGATCAGGGCTCTTTCCTGCTTCAAATATCTGACATCTGCTACATTTTCTCTCACTGCACTTAGAGTACATTTTCTGCTCATAATAAATTCTGCAGATAACCAGGAATAATCTCAGTGTTTTAGGGTCCATAATCTTAGGATCTCCAAAAGTCTCTTTTGCCACGTAACAAAGAACTGAAAGAGTTCACAGATTAGGACATGGACATCTTTAGATTTTCAAAGCCACATGAAGATTTTTACATGCTGTATTTTCTTACTAACATTTCCTTTTTTGTATGATAGTACATTATTTCCTTTTAGAAGTCTTCATCTTTAGCTTCCCCAACATGTATGTCTCCCTGCCCTCCCAGATATTTTTTCTGAACTCTCTTGGTCCCTTGTTCATACCTCATAGTCTTAACATTTTTATGAGTGGGAAGGAAATGGAAGTTTCCTTTATTTTCTTTTTCTTAATTTTTGCTGTCAGGTGCATGCATACACTGGAGAGAGACCAAGGGAAAGAAAGACAGGTGGAAAGAATGAGAAATGACCTTCCAGGGGTATGACCATGCTGGCAGGCAGTCCCTTGTGCTCCATTCTCTCAGGATCTTGGACATGCATACACACAAGCCCAATGTATTTTCCAAGTCACTGGGTCTAGGACTCTTAACTGCGCACTTGGCCATGTGGGATTTGGCTGCCTTACCACCATGCCACCTGGCTGGCCCAGAACATGGTGGTTTCTGTGTCCTTACATTTTAAAAGCAGGTATTGTTAAATACATTCTGAAAAATAAAATACATAAATAAGTAAACAAAAGACACTGTAAAATTAAAATGGATTGTCATGATAATCATGAGGTACTGCTTAAACAGTTCACAGTGCCTTGCTCTGAAGGCTTAAGGACAGCTTACTTACTGTCTTGTACAGTATTCTTCCTCTTCATTTTTCCATTTCATCTCTTTTCCCCTCTCTCACATTCTTTAAAACCACTAGCGATACACTCAAGTAACAGGAGATCCAAAATGAGTTTGACCTAGTAACTTAAGCTTCTAACTACTGATCTTAAGGAAATCTTTATGACTATTGGATTATATAAGGGAATGTTCATTGTGTAATATGCTAAAGTGGAAAATAGAACTTAAGATATATCTTGGTTTAGTTCTTTTACATATACAGAAAAAAACTTAAAGACAAAGATGATAGTCATTATCTCTAGGTAATAGCATTAATAGTTACACGTCTCATCATTTTATTTTCCTGTGTCTTCTACATTTTCCACATAGACTCATAATCAGAAACTTCAGTATGGGGGAAGGTTACAGAATACTTAGGTTTTTTCTTAACAGTGAAAAAATGTGCATTAAAAAATATTTCTTTTTGTGCTTAATTGTTTTAACTATCAGTGGATTTTACATATTATCCTGCTAATAGAAAAAAAGTTGAGTTTATGTACTTTAGGGCACTTATGTGGCTTTTAGATGGTTAGGACATTTTTTGTTATTTTATAAAATCTCTGAAATGTTCTTACTGTAGTAATTTTTTTTTTAATAACAAAATACTTGAGAGACTCAAAAGATAGCTTTAAATGGGTTTTTTAATTGTTCCCATTGATCCTATATTAGATATGCCCATCAGTTTTGTCTTTTTATTCATGTTAGAGTTTGTATTTGCACGTGTGAGAGGAAGAGAAAGAAAAGCGCTCTCTACAAGGATTGGTACACTGTAGTCTCCATCCTCCTGTCCTTTCATCTGTGAGGATCCTAGCCATATGCCCACACACCCAGCATGTTTTCAGGCCAACCTGCTGGGACTAGAACCATGATCACTATGTGCCTTACAGCTTCACAGTCCAATAAATAGTATTTGACTACTAACTACACCATAGAAGCTGGGCCTCAATTTTATTTTTTATTCAGATAAGTTTATTTTATTTTTTAAAGAATTATTTTATCTAACTTCATTTGTTTGTTACATAGCTTTTATTTTAATTTGGCCAGAGAGGGAGGGGGAAGAGAGAGAGAGAAAGCAAGCCTCCAGGTCCGGGACTTGAACCATCGTTGGCCATGTGGGAGTCCAGCGTCTTTAACCACCACACCACCTGCTGGCCCGCAAATAAGTTTTTTTTCAGTATACTTTCTCTGTGTATATGGTTTTCTCACATTTATTTGTGTTTGTATTTGGCAGCCATATTTTCTGCTCTGAAGAATCTTCAAGATAAGATTCGACGCTTAGAACTTGAAAGAATTCAGGCAGAAGAAAGTGTGAAAACTTTGTCTAGAGAAACAATTGAATATAAGAAAGTATTGGATGAACAGATACAGGAAAGGGAGAATTCAAAGAATGAGGAATCAAAGCACAATCAAGGTTTGTTTACTTTTAAAGGAAATTGAATTCTGTCAAATTAAGTATTATAAAATTATTCTAAAAGAAATTCCATGTTAGTATTTTCTACTGTTCAGTGTTTCAGGCACTACCAAATTGCTTTATATTTGAATGTATTTTGAGGAGCAAGTGCTGACCCCATGCATCATGTTTCCTGGATGCAAATCCAATTTGAGTGGCATATAGAAAGAGATCTGGGTAATCTGGAAAGGCTCCTAGGGCTACTGGAAGGTAGATACAGTGTCGACTCAGTTCTTGTTAACAGCTTATTAAAATTGTTCTCTGCAAGAGCCAGCAAATGGCATGGTTAAGGCGATAGATCCCACATGGGCACCCCAGTTTAACTCTCAGATCTGGCAGCTTGAAAATCATGCTGGGTGCATGTGTTTGTGTGCCCAAAATTCTGAGAGGAGAATGGAGAAAAAGGGATTGCCGCGTAGCCATTCCCCCAGGTAGTGATTTCTCTCTCTCTCTCTCTCTCTCTCTCTCTCTGGCGAGTGCACTACAGCAGAGCATCTAACATCTAATTGGTTAACCAGTAGCACATTTTTTGCTCTATGGCAAAAATCTAAAAAAATCAGAACAACTATTGGAGTGTGCAAGCTGATTTATGCTTCTCTTTTGTATTCTTTTTAGAACTGACATCTCAGTTGTTAGCTGCAGAAAATAAATGTAATCTTTTAGAAAAGCAATTGGAATACATGCGAAATATGATAAAGCATGCAGAAATGGAGAGGACATCTGTGTTAGAGAAACAGGTATGGCACCTCACAGATTCATACTTAAAGACAGTTAGTTTTGGAGAAAATTAATTGACCTAGAGATTTTTTTTCCAGTGAAAACTAATGATGCCCAGGACTGAAAATGTCTTGGGATCAGTTACGGTATCGGAAGGTTTTATTCACTTTCTTTATAATTGCTGTGTTTGGTAAAATTCTACCTAAATGGAAAAATAATATAATTAGTTGTGGACTATATTACAGTCATGTTAATTTCTTTGAATCTACATTATAAAATACAATTAGTCATACACTTTTTAATTTGCTTATTGACTAAAGCAAGAAACCAGATTTAAAGGTTCTTTATAATGTGTTAAGTTCTTTACAGTTGTAATTTTAACAGTATTTTTTGCTTTGTTACTGTATTTAAATAACCCACACATTTTTGAGAGAACATCTACATCAGTCTCAAATATTTTCTAAAGCATTTTTTCTTCAAACTCATCCCTAATACCATAATTTCTGGACATCTTTATTACGTAAAATTTGAATATGTAGGGCCAGCAGGTGGTGTGGAGGCTAAGGTGGCTAGATCCAACATGGTCCATTCCAAGGTTCAAGTCCTAGACCCGGTGACTTGAAAATTACACTGGGCACATTTGCATGTGTGGGTGCCCAAAATCCCAAGAAGAGAAAAGAGAGAGAATTATGGCGTAAGCAAACCCTTAGGGGGTGATATCTTACTTTCCCTCTTTCTGTGCCTTTCTGTCTATGCCTGTCTCAGTAAGTGCACATGCCCTATAGCAGGATTTAACAAAAATTTCTGTATATGCTTAACATTTTGCTAGATGCTCTGCAGGTATAAAAGAGAAATATTGTATGTTTTTATAATCAGCTTTTAGTCCTAGTTGAAGAGATTAGACCTAAAATAGTAGAATAATCATAAAAACAATATTTGAGAGGCTGTTTCACAAATTACTTTTCATGATTATCGTAAGTATGTTGTTAACAACATTAAGTTTATTTCAGTGATCATATTATTTTATTTCCTATTGAGTTTTTTTCTTTGGCTTTTCTTCCTGTTTTTCTTCACTCTATTATCCTCTCAGGATTTGGAGCATGCACACACATGCTCCTGGCATGGTTTTCAAGCCACAAGGTCCAGGATTTGAACTGCAGGCAGCCATGTGGGGGTCTAGTGCCATAACCATGCCATCTGCTGACCCCAGTGTTTTTTGTTTCTTTATGGGAATTTTTTCCCCCAGGTAAACATACTGTTTAGAGTTCTGATATGTACGTGTACACTCTGCGCCAGCATGTGGCATGGTGGTTAAGGCATTGGACTTCCACTTGGTCTACTGTGATTTGAGTCCCAGATCCAGCATTTTGAAAATACTGCCGGGCATGTGTACCCGAAATCTTAGGAGGAGAATTGAAGAGAAGGGATTGCAGCATGGCTATTTCCCCCTGGGGGCGGGGGGTGATTTCTCACTTTTTCTCTCAATTTCTCTCTCTGGTAGGCTTACATGCCCTATAGCAAAACCTTAAGAAAAAAAAAAGAATAGCAAATAGTAAGAACTATATTCTGCATATCCATCATTAACTGATGCTCTGTGTTTTCATCTTAATGCTTTTCTAGAATTCCTCCGTGTATCTAAGTAGTTCTATGAAAGGACAAATAGCACAGGATGTATTCCATTTTTTTTTTTTAACTTTATTTTTATTTTGACCATAGTGAGACTGAGCAAGTGAGAGAGAAAGAGGGAAAATGAGAAAGCAAGCCACCAGGTCTGGGTCTCAAACCTTGGTTGCCCAATGGGAGTCCAGTGTTCTTAACCACCACACCATGTGCCAGCCCCATCATAGAGTGTATTCTAAGTTATACTCTATTGAATGTTTTTCAGTGTTTTGATTGTCAAATTTTCATGCTATATTTAACATTGTTTCCTAGGTTTCCCTAGAAAGAGAACGACAACATGATCAGACACATGTTCAGAGCCAACTTGAAAAACTGGATCATCTTGAACAGGAGTATAACAAACTTACAACAATGCAGGCCATTGCAGAAGTTAGTGATTGTATCTTACTCATTGATATATAATACCAGGGTTATTTAAAAAATATTTTATATCATTAGATATTTACAGCAGTAATGGTGATCTTACAGCAAATAAATGCGTTTTAAGAAGAAAAAACGTGGGGGCCGTTACTCAGTATAGTGGCTAAGACACAGACTCCCACATGGCCAATTGTGGTTTGAGTCCTAGACCTGGTGTCTTGAAAATCATGCCTGGCATGTGTGCATGTGGTGCCCAAAATCCTGAGAGGAGGCTGGAGGAGAAGGGATTGCAGCATGGCCATCCTCGGAGTGGAGGGGGCCATCCCCTGACTCTTCCTATGAGTGCATGCACCCTATGGGAAAAAAAAGAAAGAAAAGAAATATGAATTTGGAGAAAATGTTCATATTTTGCAATTTTGGTGCTCATGAGGGAGTTCTTTTTGAAAATGTTAAAGGATTTTTTGCCTTTTGGCCATAATCTCCATCTTCCATTAATTAACCAAAATGACGAACACAAAGGGAAAGAGGAGAGGCACCCAATATATGTTCTCTAGGCCTTTCAGAAAACATGGAGTTGTTCCTTTGGCGACATATATGCGAATCTACAAGAAAGGTGATATGGTAGACATCAAGGGAATGGGTACTGTTCAAAAAGGAATGCCCCATAAACATTACCACGGCAAAACTAGAAGAGTCTAGGGACCAGCAATTGGCGTAATGGCTATGTCACTGGACTCCCATGTGGTCGACCGTGGTTCAGGTCTCGGGCCTGGTGGCTTAAACTCATGCTAGGCGCATGTGCGTGCATGCCCATGATCCTGAGAGGAGAATGGAGAAGGGAGTGTGGTGTGGCCATCCACCCTGGGGGGTGATTTCTCGCTTTCTGTCTCTCTGTCTCTCTGTCTTTTTGGCAAGCGCACGTGCCCTATAGCAAAAACCTCTCAAAACAACAACAACTAGAAGAGTCTATAGTGTTACCTCACATGCTATTGGCAAGATTCTTTGCAAGAGAATTAATGTGTATATTGAGCATATTAAGCATTCCAAGCAGAGGTAGTTTCCTAAAACGTGTGAAGGAAAATGACCAGAAAAAGAAGGAAGCCAGAGAGAAAGGTACCTGGGTTCAACTGAAGCGCCAGCCTGCTCCACCCAAAGAAGCACACTTTGTGAGAACCCTGGGGAAGCAGCCTGAGCTACTGGAACCTATTCCCTATGAATTCATAGCATGATGGGTGTTAAAAATAAATTAATCTGTGTTCTATTAAAAAATGTTGATGGGAACCAGCAGTTAGCGTAATGGCTATGTCGCTGGACTCCCACGTAGTCGACCGTGGTTTGCGTCCTGGACCCGGTGGCTTAAACTCATGCCGGGCGCATGTGCGTGCATGCCCAAGATCCCGAGAGGAGAATGGAGGAGAAGGGATTGCGGCGTGACCATCCCCCCTGTGGGGTGATTTCTTGCTTTCTGTCTCTGTCTCTCTCCTGTCTGGCGATCGCACGCGCCCTATAGTGAAAACCTCCCCCCCCCCCCCAAAAAAAAATGTTGAAAGATATTTAAGTATAAAAATCTTTAAATGTTTAAATTATTTTAAGTATCCTTAAGTCTTGCCTCACTTGAGTTAAGTTCTCTGAATCAGTTTTAGTTTTAATTGTTTCATTTGGGATATATTTAATACCCCTGAGAGTAACGTTACAGAATTGGCCTCCATGTAGTTTAACTTACCTATATCTAGGGCTCTGTTTTCTGGCTATAGATTCTACTTATAATTGTGTCCAACTACCTCCCAGCTACCTCATAAATGACTAATAATTGATCTCAAAGGAGAGCGTTACTGATGATGGTAAGCCCAGACCTGTTACTAGAGTGAACTAACAAGTATGTATTGGCTGTACTAAAATATATAGTATGTTCCTTTATTGCTGTGTTTGGATTTTACAAATAGACAATTAAGACTTTTCACTAGTATACTTTTTGATATTTTTAGAAAAAAATGCAAGAGTTGGAAGCAAAACTCCGTGAAGAAGAACAGGAAAGGAAACGCGTGCAAGCTAAGGCAGCTGAGGTAAGCTGAAACATGAACAAGCAGGCTTCTTGTGGTTCTCACTACTCCTTACATATAAATAGACAGTTTACATTTGGGTACCTTAGCTTATTTATATTTTAGAATAGTCTAGCTTACACATTCTCAGATATAGGCTAATGTGGAAAATTATAAACATGTATATTTTTATAAAAGTAAAATTAGAGCAGTTCTTTAGACAAATTATAGAGTTTCAGTCATCATTTAAAAAATTAATAGACTAGAACATGTCAGAATCTATACACATGATACAGCAAGTATTCATGTAAAACTTGCCATGGGTCACTATTGGAAATGTTTAAAAGCTGTCTTTGAATAGTCTGCTTATAGGTGCTACTTTTCTTTGGTGGCTTTATGTCACCATGACAGAGGTTGAGATAGTGGGCTGCCCCAGATGTTAGTGACCCATGCCAGTTCAGAGAAGCTTTCACATCAGGAAACAGAGTATACTCTTTCTTGGTTTCATATATTATCCCATGCAGTGACCACCAGGTAGAATAGGTGAGATGGTGTGGATTCACAAAAACATTTTATATCAACATCCCTTCATTATTAAGACTCTCAGCAAAGTTGGGGTAGATGGGACATTTCTCAACATAATAAAAGCCATATATGACAGACCTACTGCAAACATCATACAGAATGGGTAAAAGCTAAAAGCCCATAAAACTGGAAAACACAAGGCTGCCCACTTTCTCCACTCCTTTTTAACACAGTGCTAGAAGTCCTAGCCAATGCAATCAGACAGGAGAGCAGAATAAAAAGTATTCGATAGGAAAAGAAGTTGTTAAACTGTCCCTCTTTACAGGTGATATGATTACATAGAAAATGCAAAATAATCTACCCAAAAAAGACCTGTAAATGATAAATTAATTCAATAAAGTTGCAGGATACAAATTCAATATACAAAAATCTATAGCATTTTTATATACCAACAATGAACAGACTGAGACAGAATTGAAGAAAGTAATTCCATTTACAATAGCTATAAAGCAAATAAGATACCTTGGAATAAATCTAACCAAAGATTTACAGCTATCTATAAGGATAGCTATAAAAAAAATATATTATCCTCTACAAGGATAACTGTGAAAAACTGGAAAAAGAAATTGAGTATGGTACAAAACAATGGAAGGACAATCCATTCTCTTGTATTGGAAATTCACATAAAGCGTCAGTTCTACCCAAATTAATATATATATTCAATGGAGTTCTGGTCCAGTTACCTGAGATTCTTAACAGAAGTAGGAAAAAATAATAACAATTTGTCTGGAATAAAAAAGGTAACTTGTATTGTGAAGGCAATACTGTATCAAAAAAAAAAATATATAGGCATCTCACTACCCGATTTTTAAGCATATTACAAAGCAGTGATAATCAAAAGAACATGGTACTGGCACAAGAATAGTTACATAGACCAATAGAACAGGATAGAGATTCCAGAAATACACCCCAAATCCTAACAGTCAACTGATCTTTGATAAAGGGTATGAGATAGTACAGTGGAGAAAAAGTCTTTTTAGCAAATGGTGTCGGAAGAACTGGATATGCATCTGCAGCAAAGTGAAACTAGACCCCTGTCTCTCACCATTAACTAGAATTAACCCAAAATGAATGATTTAAGTAAAAAAAGCCTCTAACTATAAAACTACTAGTAGAAAACGTAGGAGAAGCTTTTGAAGACATTGGAGTAGGCAAAGATTTTTAAAATAAGATCCATAAAGCACAGGCAATCGTCCCTGAAATAGACAAGTAAGATTCCAACCAACTAAAAAGTAAGAATGACAAATGATGGTGAGATTGTGGTGAGAAGGTAACTCTTACATTGTCGATGGGAATGTAAATTAGTACAGACTTAGTGGAAGACAGTATGGAGGTTTCTCAAAAACCAATAAATAGAACTTCCATATAACCCAGTCCTCCCACTTCTTGGTATTTACCCAAAGGATAGGAAAACACTTAATTGAAAAAGACATCTGCACAGGCATGTTTATTGCAGCATTATTTACAGTTTTTAAAACATGGGACCAACCTAAGTGTCCCAAAACTGGTGCCTGAGTTGAGAAACTGGCACATAAGTACTATGGAATATTTTACAGCTATAAGAAAAAAATGAGATCTTATTGTGTGACTCAAAATGGATGAGTATAGAAGACTTGATGTTGAATGAAGTGAGCCAGACTTTGAAAGACACACATTGTATATCTCTACTCAATTTGTACCGAGTGTTTGTGGCAGAGGTTGAGAGACTTGAAAATGTGTTGTTGGAGGAGAGGGATATAAATGCTAGAGTTTGTAAGGAGGAGAGGGTTGATGGTACAGAATAGGAGGTGGTAGGGAATGAGAATGATGTACGAGAAGAAGAGACATTTGACAGGTGGAAGAAAAAAGAACCTGGTCTTGATTTTTAGAAGATATATAGCAAGACTGCTAAAGTAAGCCTTATAAACTCAAGAAAATAATTTTTTTGTGGTTTTAATTGGAGACTCTCCCCTTATGAGCTTATTTGATGAAATATCTATCTCCCACCTATTCTTGCCTTTCCAGGGTCTATAATTTTTATAACATTTGCATGTATCTTGTTTTATATTAACACCAGAAGCAGATCCTAATTCTGAAACAATTAGGAGTGGAGCCTCTTCAAATGTTACAGTACCCTGTGATCACCTCATACATGTGACCATAGGAATTTAATCTATTTTTCTTATCTTAGTTTCCTGTCTCTTCTGGTGCTCCCTCTGAATAACAGTTCAGTCAACAACTTAATGTACTTTCTATTAAATCTGATCATAGTTCTTTCTCAAATATTTACTTTCTGATCAGTTTGTATATGTTCAGTTTTTTCCTTCAGTGTATTTTTGGGTATTTGGCAACATGGCTTTATTTTTGACCACCACAAATTTTTATTTGCTCATTTCAATTTTAGGGTAGGTACTTTATTGTGTCTCCATCTCATTACTTGTAATGTGCAAATATGGTTTGTCTTTACCTGGAGACCTCAGAATGTGGAAAAATGGAATTAAAGTATGAATTTACTTTTGTACAAGATATTTTGAGGTTCATGCCCAGTTTTTTCATAATATGCCTTTTGCATGAAGAATCCTCATATATACATTGTGATAAATACATTATATATGAAATATGAAATTTTATAAATGTATTATAAATACATTCATAAATTTTAAGTTAATTTATATTTTTTGCTTTCTTTTATATTTAGCAGACAAGAAGGGACCAAATCAGTTGTAGCTAATAATATATTATCAGTAAAGATTTTGAGTTTTGTTTTTAAATTGCCAGAGGGTATGTGCTAGCCAGAGACAGAGGGAAAGAGCATTTCCTAGTGGGCCATGGTCTAGCTGCAATCCATTTTCCATTTCTCAGAACACACATGCACTAGCACCCTGTATGTCTTTCAAGTCACTTGGCCCAGATTTGAACTGCAGTTGGCCATGTGGGATCTGGCTCCATTAACCATTAGGTTACAGGCTGGCACAAGATTTTTTTTTTTTTTTTTTTTAAGAGATTTTTGCTATAGGGTGCATGTGCTCTCCAGAGAGACAGAAAGAGAGAAACCATCCCTCAGAGGGGATGGCCATGCTGCAGTCCCTTCTCCATTCTCTTCTTGGGATTTTAGGCACACACACACACATTCGCCCGGTGTGAATTTTAAGCCACTGGGTCTGAGACTTGAACCACAGTCAACTACATGGGAGTCCCTTATGTAATCATTATGCCATCTTCTGCTCCCTGGCACAAGATTTGAAGTTCTGATTTGAACACATTGTAGCGGAAGATCAGTGGCCAGAAAAAATGGTACATGTCTAGATAATCATAGTTTGAATATCTTTATGCAAGTCATTTAACCATTCACAGCCTGGATTTTGATAAAGTGCCTGTTGTTTTACATCATCTTAGTGCTGAGAGGATGAAATGAGGTAAAAGATAATGAAAGCTGGCTTCATAGCCTAGTGGCTAAGGCAGCCAGATCCCATGTGGCCAACTACAGGGTTCAAGACCCAGACCCAGTGGTTTGAGAAACACATTGGGCACTTTGTGCCCAAAATCCTGAGAGAGAGAGGTGAAAGAGAAGGGATTGTGGCATGACCATTCCCTATGAAAGCGTGCTTTCTCCTCTTTTTCTCTTTCTCTTGCAAGCACATGTGCCCTCAAGGAAAGACAAAATAAAAGTGTAAAACTTGGCACACAAAATAATGGATGTAAAAATTTTAAAAATTGGGGAACAGCAGTTGGCATAATGGCTATGTTGTTGGACTCCCATGTAGTCAACTGCGGTTCGAGTCTCGGACCCAGTGGGTTAAACTCACGCTGGAAGCATGTGCTTGCATGCCCAAGATCCCAAGAGGAGAATAGAGGAGAAGGGATTGCGGCGTGGCCACCCTCGGGTGATTTCTCGCTTTCTGTCTCTTTCTGGTGAATGCATGCGCCCTATAGCAAAACAAACAAAGAAACTCTACCAAAAAAATTTTAAAAGTGTTCTCTTAGATACTGTTCATACTAATTGGCCTGTTTAGTCTTTCACAGTAATTTCTTATTGGTTACAGTATATCTAGTCCATTTCCTATGTCTAAAGTGTTGCTAGATATGTGACAGTGTACAGATGCTCCTGAGGGTAGAAGTTTTTAATGACATTCCTTTGTCAGTGAATAGATTCTGTCATCAGAGAGTGCAGTGTGGGAAGCGTTAGTAATGAGGTCAGTATTTCTTTTTACTTAATTTGGTTTGTTCTAGTTCTGTAATAACTGGGAAGGCTTTTAAATACAAATTTCCTCAACCTGAGAGGTTCAGAATCATGAGGTCTAATGAAAAGAGAAGCCTGGCAATGTGAAGTTTTCTTATAAACTCCATATAGTTTTGATACATAGGCAGGTTTAAAACAACCACTATTCTGGGAATTGTTTATTTATTTATTTTTAAATAATTAGAAGTTTGGTCTAAGGCAAACAATAGTCTTTCTCCCTCCCCCCCACCCACACCACTGAGAGAGAGAAAGTACAGAGGAGTAGGGAGAGGGAATTGATTGATTGATTTAATTGATTTGACAAAGTCTTGCTTGTGCAACCCTCTGCCCCGGTCTCTTAGCTAGAATTATAGATGTGCACTCCATGCCCAGTGTGTTCAGGTTGGTCCGAGATCTGAGCCTGGGCCTCCTGTGTGGCCTTAGCTTCATATCGCAGTGCCCTTCTCTTCCGCCATTATGGCTGGGTAGCAGTCCTTTTTCAAAATCCTCAGTAATTGCTTGTGGAATGTCTACCGTATTATTATTAAGTTAATGTAATTGCTAAGCTTCCGAGAAAAAAAGGCTGCATTGTATTTGCTGAAATACCTTTCAGTTGTTTTGGACCTAAATTTCTAATTGCTTTTTATTACACTGCAAATGTATGAGTTTTTAAGAGAGGAAGAAATTAAACTTACTCTTCTGCTGCCTTTTGGCTGGCACTATGTTAGATGTTATTTTTAAAAACTAAAAATATTGAAACTTTGAAGTTCCATAAATTAGATTTAATTAGATAGAATTTATAGAGCAACTACAAATAATGGCGCTAAAGTATTCCAGACTGAAGAAAGGAAAATTTTTTAACACAGTTCTTCAAGATAAAATGAGAAACTAGTGTTGATTTAAAATATTGGGTCATCAAAAAAGTCATGTGTATTTTGTTTTTCTATGCAAAAATGCACCATGACTTTTCAGGTGACCCAATAGTTGAGGAATACTGACAGATCTACGTAGTTATACATCTATCATGTGTTTTTCATTTAGATAGCATTAATTTTAGGCTCTTCTATTTTTCCTAGTTGCAGACTGGTCTAGAAGCAAATAGACTTATCTTGGAAGATAAGGCGACTTCATGTGTTCCCAGTGCAAAAAGAATTAAAAAAAAGAAGTCAAAACCACCAGAAAAGGTATGCAAACAGAACCAGGCAATATACTGATTATTTGGTGTGATGTATGTGAAAAACCATGGAGTACACAACCTTAGGAGAGTAAACTCTTATTCCTAATTTCTTCATTTGGAATGTGGGGATAAGTCATATCTATTCTTAAAGTTTTTCCCTAACAGTGAGACAATATATATGAAAACATTGTGGAACTATAGAATACTGTACAAATATGAGTGTTTTTATTCAGTATTGCATTAATTGCCTTTTGCTCTTAAAATCTTTTATGTTTATGTATACTTTTTTCTCTACTTAGCTGTAACTGCTGTTTTGTCAGATGGTATTTCCTTTTCCCTATTGTTTCCTAGGCTAGGATATATATTGAGAAGTTTTGTTATGAGCCCACACAAGAACGTAATGCCAGTGTAGAAAAGGCAAGTAAGCAGTGGCCCAGTAGTAAACTGAAGTTCTTAGATTAGTCATGTAGAGTCAGCTTTTATCATCATATAAGTAAAATAAAATTGTTTTTTATTTCTTTCCATTCAGAAAGGCTCTAGAAACTATTTTGGCGGACAGCCACATTATAGATTATGCTTGGGTGATATGCCGTTTGTAGCTGGAAAGGTGAGTTGGTTGAACCCTGAATTTTTTTTATACAACTTAGATCTTTGCTTTAATTCCATGCATGTGCCCGTATGCCTGTAAATGGTGGAAATATTTATCTGCCCTCTTCGCCAGTGTGGACCATGGTGATATGAGAATGAGAATGAGATTGGGGCAGGTTTTATGGGATTAGGGAAGCAGGGGAAAGGTAAGGGGGATACTTCAGAGTAAATAACATGTTATGTAGAAGGGAAGGGATCAAAGCAGAGATGCTGGTTTGTAGGCATCATTGCAAGTAAGGGGCCAAAGAAATAAGAAACTGTATTTGTAGCACTGGATTTTTAGTATGAACTCTGTTGATTTTATTTATTAATTCATTTATTTTTTAGTTTGAGCAGAGAGAGACAGAGGGTGAGAATGAGAGAGAGAGGAAGTGAGAAATCAAGCCACCAGATTCAGGACCTGAACCCTGGTCGGCCATGTGGGAGTGTCCAGCGCCCTAACCACCACGCCACCTGCTGGTCCCCTAAAGAATTATTTAAATTTTATTTATTTATTCATTCATTCATTTTATTTTATTTTAATTTGACCAGAGCAAGACACAGAGAAAGAGAGAAAGTGAATAAGCAAGTCACCAGGTCTGGGACTCAAACCATGGTTGGATATGTGGGAGTCTCCAGCGCCTTAACCACCACACCACCTGCTGGTCCCCTATTCTGTTGATTTTTAATTTAGATATAGACAGCTATTTAAATAAGCAGGTATAACACCCAGATCTCCACTAGTTTTAGCTAATCTGGGAATACTGACAAGTGATCACTTACAATAATATGAAGTAAATGATTTAAAAAATAAACTTTACTTATAAACAAAACAAAAAAACCTGAAGATAGGCCAGCGGAACAGGTAGTTACAAGTTTAAGATATCAGCCAATTTTTGTTTCAGCTTTCAATCTCATGTCTAAAATCTGTAATATTAGGTCATTGGGAAAGTCATTTTATACTTCCCTATGCAAAAAATGTGCTGTGACTTTCCTGGCAATCCAGTGGTTTTCCTTCCCTCAGCTGAAAGCTTTCTGTCATGTTCTTAACTATGTTATAAAGTAACGGAGACTTAGGTGAAACGTTTTTATTTGTCAAATTGCTCTATCAATTGCCTAGGACCTCAGCAGCCTCATGGAAGTCTGGGAAATGTTCATGCATAAAGTTATCACCTTAACTGCCTTAAAACTGCCCCATAAATGATACATATTAACCCTTAGTGAAGCTTTTTTTTTTTGAGATAGAGATATTTTTTTCTGTAGGGCATGTGCACTTGTCAGTGAGACAGAAAGCAAGAAATTGCCTCCCAGGGGGATAGCTATGCGGCAATCTCTTCTCCAGTCTCCTCTCAGGATTTTGGACGTGCATGCACACGTGCCTGGCGTTTTTAAGCCATTTTGTCCAGTACTCAAACTGCAGTCGACTACATGGGAATCCAGCAACGTACTCATCATGCCATCTGCTGGTCCCAGTGAAGGTGTTTTATTTAAAAAAAACAAACAAAAAAACATGTTGAAAAATGTTTAGGTTAAAGAGTCAAATATAGCATATGCCTATAGAGCTATCAACTTAGGAATTCTCTAAACTATTTAATCTCACAGAGAAGATTTTTTTTCAAAATCTGGGTAAGGACAACATTCCGTACTCCAGACCTACCATTGTTCATCACCACATTATCATCTGCTCATTCTACTTCTGGTAAATCTGCGTACTCATCAACACCCATGTTCATCTCAGGGAAATGACCAGTATTAGGCATGCCTTCATCTGACTCACCTGCCCAGTCTTTCCAATGATTGAAGTCCACACTAAGCCAATTAAGTTATACTCTTTTTGTAAACAGTGGCCATCACTAGCCATAGTCTCCTTTCCATAAACAACATAAAATTAGTCTATCCTTTTTTTTTTTAAGAGAGAGATTTTTGCTATAGGGTGTATTGCTCACCAGAGAGAGACAGAGGAACAGAAAGCAAGAAATCATCTCCCACCACTCTCCCCACCACCAGAGGGATGGCCATGTTGCAGTCCCTTCTCCTCCATTCTCCCCTTGGGATTTTGGACACGCATGCACATGCACCCAATGTGAGTTTTAAGCCACTGGACCCAGGACTCGAACTGCAGTCAACCACGTGGGAGTCCAGGACATAACCATTATGCCATCTGCTGGTCTCAATTTATCTCTTCTTTTATGCTTGGAATCATTTGAGTTAATACAGTGGAAAACATCAATTTCATTTAAATGTTTAAAATGATCATTTCCTACAAGATAGCTAGATATTAAGTTTGAGTTTTTCAAAGTTTATATTAACATCTTTACTGTGTTCAACAAAAAATTCAATGAAGACATAGTCCCTTTGATCTTACCACTTTGCAGAAGCAGGCAGGGGCAGGGTAAAATGGGTGGGCAGGCCTCGGGTGGCTGCTGCTGGAGTCTCTGACTCCTTCCTTTGGTGCCAGTTTTTCCCTTCCTGGTTGAGCCTGTAGAATGTACCATGCAGAGGGAATGCCTCCTCCTGTTGTGGAATATAGCAAAATATAGGAAAAGGATCATGAGGTCTGAGAATGAATGAGCAGTGGGTGGTAAGGCTGGGTGACAGCTGGTGACACAGCAGAACTGAACCCCAGTTTTTATATATTGATTGCTCCATTCAGTTTGCTAACAATAGAACCTAATAAAGAGTATCCGTTTAGTTTAGTATAGTGGTTTCCAAATTTGGCCGATCACAATCAACTGGAGGTCTTGTAAATATAAATGCCCCAGCTCTAACCCCTCACACTCAGTTTGGAGTGTGGCCTAGGAATCTGCATTTTAAATAAGCTGTCTGAAGATGCTTATGGAGCTGAGTGAGCCTCAGCATCTATAAAGTGAAATAGCACATCAAGGTGATCGTTTAGTGTTCAAAACGAAGTTTTGAAAAAGCTATTAGGTCTTTCATTTGTGACATACATTACTTAGTGCTTCCTCCTGTTCAGAGTAGAGAAATGAGTGTAATGCTAGTCTCTATCACCTGGAAGTACACTGTTTAATAGTTGAAATAAATCAACAAACTATGATGAATGCTATTATTGAGGTATGTAGATAGTGTTGTAAGTGATCTAAAAGTGGACCAGTTAAGAACTTGGCAGTTTTATGGAAGCCTTTTAAAAATGATATATTTAAACTAGGTTTAAAAAAATGGTACAAGACTTGTCACACAAAGACATTGATCTGCAAATACAGTTTGTTCAGACAATTAGAAATGAGATGGTGGGACATGAGGCCTGAGGGTGTAGACTGCAGCTCAGTGACACAAGACCACATTTTCCATGGAAGTTTGGATACTGTCATCAGTGGATTTATATTGGGAGACTTCAAGTAGGAGAGCAGCATGGTCAGAATTACTATAGGACAGAAACCAGTACCATTAGGGAATTAGAGATGGAAAAGAGCAGGAAAGACCAACTGGGATGTTCTTGTAGCTAAAGAGGGGGACATAAAACAAGTTAGATTGGAAAGTTAGAGGTGGACTAGAGATGTTTCAGAGGTTGAATCCATGGGAATTGGTGAGTCACAGTATGCCAAGGGGTTTATATGGCTTTGGGTGGGAGTCTTTATCCACGTTAGAGAGTAAAAATAAAAAGGTGTAGAGAGTGTAACTTCAGCTACTCCTTTCTCTTATTCTTCCCTTTAGTCCACCAGTCCTAGCCATGCCGTGGTAGCCAACGTTCAGCATGTCTTGCATCTAATGAAGCAGCATAGTAAAGCTTTATGCAACGATCGAGTAGTCAACAGTGTTCCTCTGGCAAAGCAAGTACCTTCACAAGGTGGTAAAAGTAAGAAGTCAGTAACGCCTCCCTCCTCCAACAGCATTAATGAAGAGCTGTCGGAAGTCTTACAGACTTTACAGGATGAATTTGGGCAAATGAGCTTGTGAGTTTCAGTTTTGTGTGTGTGGTGGTTTTTTTTCCTATTATATTTCATTCTGAAACCTTATTGTTGGAACAGTTAAGAACTCTTTTCGTGTGCCTCCAGTGCCTTTCTTGAATTTTCAAATTGTCACTGAGCCATTTTTTAACACACAGCAGTCAATCCATGGTGAATGAGATGTACAGACTTAACCGTGAAACATAGCAAACTTAACCAGGCTGTACTTTTCTGTCTTGTATATAGTGATCACCAGCAGCTTGCAAAACTTATTCAAGAGTCTCCAACCGCTGAACTGAAAGACAACTTAGAGTGTGAACTGGAGGCACTGGTGGGAAGGATGGAGGCAAAAGCCAACCAAATAACTAAAGTTCGAAAATACCAAGCCCAGGTAACTCAGTTTTCCTTTACTGAATTTTCTAATGATTTAACACATTTTTCTTCAATATTTTGATGACACTGTAAATGTATCATCCATAAAGAGGAGATATTTCTTAAGAAATTGAGTTCATGGGGGACCAGCCTTTAGTGTAATGGCTATGTCGCTGGACTCCCACTTAGTCGACCGCGGTTCGCGTCCCAGACCCAGCGGCTAAAACTCACGCCGGGCGTGTGTGCGTGTGTGCCCAAGATCCTGAGAGGAGAATGGAAGAGAAGGGATTGCGGCGTGGCCATCCTCCCTGGGGGGTGATTTCTCGCTTTCTATCTCTCTGTCTCTCTCTGTCTTTCTGGCAAGCGCACGCGCCCTATAGTGAAAACCTCTCCAAAAAAAAAAAAAAAATTAAGTTCAGTAATTAGTAAAAACTGTTAAGTAGATTAGGAAAGGGAGAACACTATCTTCTAGAGATTTCACATAAATATCTTTCAAATACTGAATATATCCATGAATATATTTAAGAGTCTTATCCTTATAAGTAAGCTGTATGATGATGTTAAATGGTTACGTTTATTCAAGTATGTCTTTTAAAAGCATCTAGATTGGGACCAGCAGAGTAATGATTATGTTGCTGTACTCTCATGTAATCAACTGTGGTTTGAGGTCCAGACGTGGTGGCTTAAACTCACGTTGGGTGTGTGTGTGCACGTACCCAAAATCCAAGAGAATGGAGGAAGGACTGCAGCGTGGCCATTCCCCTTGGGGGTGTGTGTGTGTGTGTGTGTGTGTGTGATTTCTTGCTTTTTGTCTCTTTCTCTGGTGAGTGCACATGCCCTATAGCAAAAATCTCTCTCAAAAAAAAAGGCACCTAGACTTTCTCAACTTCCAAAGGAATAAATCAGATAAAATATGTGCAAAAAATCTTATATTTATGTTACAAATTATATAAATAAACCAACCATTTATGTTACTAAGTGCAGGGAGGGGTTTCGGTCCAGAGAGAAGCACAGCATTGCCTGTATTGAAGCGATTACTGTTGAAGGCTGCTGGCACCAAGGTAGAGAGGCTGAGACAGATAAGCTGCTTAGGTCTGGAAGAGTGGTTGTCACTTGGCCAGGATGGTAATTGGAACTGGGAAGAGGTGGTCAAATATGACATGTGTCTTAGAAGTAGAAATATCAGGGCTACTTGCTGCTGGAAGGTGAAGAGTCATCATGAAGTTTGATTACTGCTCATGAGAGAACAGAACAGGCATGGCTGCCATTTATGGACTAGTAGCCATGTGACAGACAATACCAAGCCCTTCGAGTGTGTCATTTCATTTAATTTTCACAAAAGCATTGTGGTGTGAATTCTCATTTTACGGATGTGGAAACTAGGGCCAGGTTTTCTAGGAAATACATATATCCTCAGTGAAATGAAATAATTTTCTAAAACTAGCTTACTGGTAAATGGCGGAGCTGGGATACAGATTTGAGTCGTTTCAACTCTAAAACCTAAGCGTTGAAGTTAGGTTTTTTTTTTTTTTCCAAAGTTGATGTTAAAATACAAGCAAACAATCTGTTTATGGATAAGAGTCTGATTTGTTTCTTGTACATGCCTTATTCTAATGGAACACTAACAGGTTGGTAGCAGTGTAGCTAAAGTAAGAATAAAGTCTCCCCTACTTAATAATTCTAAAAATAGGGCCAGCAGATGGCATGGAGGTTAAGGCAGCTGGATCCCAGCTTGATAGCCAACTGCAGGGTTCTAGTCTCAGTCCCAGCAGCTTGGAAAACATGTGGGGGTGCATGTGAATGCCTGCCCAAAGGCCCAAGAGGAGAACTGAGGAGAAGGGAATGCGACATGGCCAACCCTGGTGGTTGACTTGCTCCCTCTCTCTCCTATGAGCACATGTTCCCTATAGCAAACTAGAAGGAAAAATAATTCTAATAATAATGGAATAAAAATAAAATTTAAAATCCTTCTCATAGAATACATTGCCACTCTGTTCATTTATCTGGAACTACAGATGATTAGTGCCTGCTCAGATGAGTGTCTTCTTTCCGCTCCTTCATCTGCTTAAATCCATCCCCCTGTACCATTTTTACCTTGTCCACGAGTCCTTCTCTCAAACCCCTCTTACTCACCCTATTCTGCACTTTGGCAACACCGCCTTACTTTATGATACATCACCACAATTGTGTTTTTCTCTGTTTACACTTAAGTACTAAGTGTTAAATAATTAGTGCACAAGATTTTTGACGAAAACAACTTAGGAGCCCACCCATGGTAGTGTGTGCTGGTTGGCACAGCTGCGTGACAATCTGAGGCCACATGGAAAGCTAGGGTTCTAATTCTTTGTCCGCTCTAAAAGCGAGGTGCATTGGTGCATCCCTGTAGTCCCAGCTCCTCTAGAGACTGAAGCCAGAGGATTGTGTCATACGAAGACACTAAAAAAAATTTTAAAACCCTGGGTATGTTATTTGAGTTTTAGTTAAGAGTTATATACCCCCCCCCCCCCCCCAATTACTGGTGTCAGGAGAGAATGTTTTCATTAAATTCTTTTTTTATTTCCTGTGGTTATTTGGTTTAGCTGGAGAAACAGAAGCTAGAGAAACAGAAGAAGGAATTAAAACCTACCAAAAAGACTCTTGAAGAAGAAGGAAACAGTAGCAGCCATTCTTCTGGAATCACAAGGACCACAAATAAGAAGAGTTTTGCCAAACTGAGACCTGGAGAAAAAAGCAGGAAAAATCTCCAGTTATTGAAGGACATGCAAACCATACAGAATTCATTACAAAGCAGTAATTTGAGTTGGGATTACTGACTACTACTACCAGGTCATAAATTTTATTCAGATAATCTTTACTTCATCAGTCAGATGATGACAATACTTTCCAGGTCTCATGCTTAAGTTGAAATTAATTAATAGCAGGTTGTTAAGGGGCCCAAGCTTAATTACATAGGCTGCTTATGTCATGCAGCATGACTTAATGTTAGGCCATTTAAATGGGAACCAGGAGAGTTCTAAAGCCTAGAAGCCACACATACTCTGTTACTTTGAGATGAATTTGTTGTACTGATTTATTGCACTTTGTAAACAAATTACCAATTTTTTACTTGTGGGTGTGATTTTTTAAAATAGTTCTTTATATACATACAAATAAAATTAGGTTAAAATTTTCAAGATTACGAGGCTGTCCAGTAAGCAGTATTTGCTTGAGAAGTCTCATTTTAAAATCTCCCCCTGGCCTGAGGAACCCAATTCCCTTTTCCAGTACAACCATTAAATATACAATGCTTCACCTATGATGAAGTTTTCTGTATTTAAATATTTATATATGTATTTAAGAGGATTTTTGTTTTGCTTATTGGCATTCCAAACATTGACCAGTGTTAAATGCACTTACATTGCTTTTTAATGTTTTCAAAGGCCCAACCAATCACTAAGTCAAATACCTGTAAAAATTATTAAAGGATATTCTAGAGTATAAACAAATTATTAATGAAATAAATGAGATTGTGGAATAAATTGAGACTGGGAGAGAGAAGGAAAACAATGTGAAGCATATGATTTGTACTTTTTAAGTAACATCTTTTTGTAATCATGCTGTTCAGTCAAAGCATTATGGTTTTTAATTGTAGAGAACCCCTTTTCCAGTATACAGTGTAAGTAGAATACGAACTGTACATACACAATTGTCATACTATGTTAAGAGTGTCAATCATAATTCTGAATAGATCAAGACATGTTGGTTTTTATATATTTGCCCCTTAAGTCAATAAAGCAACTTTTTTAAGGAAACGCTGAAACTTTCCTTAACAGCCTGTTAATAAAGGCTCTATTTTGTTATAAACTCTCAAAAAACACATTTCTAAATAGGATGTTAACACAGTGATTGAGACAATAATACCAATTTTAGTAATTTATTCGCCATTCTCATGGTAACATAGAAACTAAACTCAAGCAGGTTGAATTGCTTCATGGTACATGATCATCTAATGAACACAGCCACACGCTAAAGGAATTCCTTTTATATGACACCCTTGCAATTGACTGAGGAGTTTTAGGATGATATCCAAGTAGCCAGCATTAATTGTGGCTACCTGAGCATCTGCTTCTTGAGCCTCTTGTTGAATTAATTATCTACAGTTAAAAGTTCTTACTGAGGGTTCTTAAATAAATTTTGGAGTATTTGTGAATCTCCTAAAAGTGTATGTAAATCTTTGCTTGCATGTGTAGTTTTCTGATGAGCAGGATCATAGCTTCATCAAATTAACAACAGTGAGTCCACAGACCCAAGAAAAGGGAGAATCACTGCCCTGGTGACATGGTAATAGTTGTGTCTCATCTCATTCAACTATTAAACTTTGTGATCTCCTTGTTTGAATTTCAGGTTGTTCAACTGTATAATGGTCATTTGAATTGTAGTGGCTCCTAACTAATCCCACCTCATCCCTCAGCTCCGATTCATAGTGAAAGAACTATTCCAGCTTCTGATACTCTCAAGGGAGAACTGAAAATAAGACTCCAGTTGTTTGGGAATTTAGAGGAGTGTGTTGTCATCTATCCACTTATGTTGTATTAGAACTTTCATGTTTTCAAATATAAGTGTCTCATGTAAGATGCCAACATGAGTACTGAGCTGAGTAAGAAAGGTATGTTTACAGGCTGGTGGTAGAAATCTGAACCATTCATTTCAGTATAATATGAATGCGATGGCAGTAGCCAGGTACACAGTACCGTGGGGGCAGAGGAAGCTGGGCTGTGGCAGAGGGAAGGGAAGAGACAGGAATAACTTGCAGGAGACGATGCTCAAACTAGGAATTAGCAACAAGGGGTAACAGTTATTCTAGGTCCACAAGCTCTTAGAACGAACAAAAATGGACAGGCAAAAATCTGTTTACAGAGAGGAACTGTGAATAGCAAAGTAGTGATGGTCTAAAACTGAAGCTCCCAAGTAAGAATAGGGATAGGCAGACTCAGCTACAGCCTGATCATATTTAGTCTCTAAATTTTTGTTCCTGATCATAAGGTAAAAATGTGCTTATACAAACAATATTCATAATAGATCATATGGTTATGAAATGTAGAACTGTCGGTCCAGTTATTAGAGTTGTGTGTAGATAAATATATATATAAAGTGCTAATACTCTTCCTCCCCTTCCACACATACACCAGTGGTTTATCTAGAATGCTCACGTGCATATACACTTCACACTGGAGATTCCTGAGAAGGTGAGGGAAACCACTGGCTGACTTTAAACAGAGAACTGATAGATTGCACTTGAGATTCCCTGGTTTTTCAGTGGAATTTGAAGAGGATATGAGTACAGTAAGACCTAGGAACTTTTCAGCTCTGAATCTCTTTAGCCACCTAAATTCTTCTCTGAGGTATCAGACCAAGATGATAAAGGCTTAAGTGAGGAAAATGGTAGACTGGAAAGAATGGATTTGTAAAATATTCGGAGATGATTTAGCTTTAGTGCTGACTGGCCACTGAAGTAACCTGTTAAGATTTTTTTCTTAAAAGACATTTCACACAACGACCAAATCATTTTGGGCATCGACATAGCTAACCTTGGATGTACTAAAAGGAACTATTCTCATTGGAAGACCAAAAGCTGGACTAAGATTTAGACCATAATGAATTGAGTGAAAAAAAATTTTTTTTGATTATTGTTTGATTTGGACATTAGAGGGGAAGGTGAATTTAAATGAAATAAATATCCATTTGGGGTGGGTACTTCTCAAAAAATGTCCAAATAAAATTCCTGCAAACAAAACCTTAAGGGGAAACAACTTTGGACAAAGACAAAGTTTAGAAGTCAGTTGACATTTCTTTTAATTAAAAGACCAAGGGACAGGAAGTTCCTCTGTTACAGTACATTACATATGGCTCTCATGTAGAGTAAAATAGACATCAAGGAGTCAAATGTTTGTAACCAGCACCAAACTCTTGAAGCAGGCGAAGAGTGAAGCAAGATTTCTTTTACTGGCATTGAGATTGTAATACATCTTTACATGCAATATGTTCTTTGGTAGACTTAAATCATTTGGAGATATAGTACCTGCAAAGGAAACAAGTAGTAAAATATTTCTGGTAAGATCTGAACGCAGTACTTCTCACCATAAGCTATTTATAAAGACTTCAGAAAAGTCAATCCTGGTATAATTTTTAAATATGACCTAAAAATTTGCCAGTTAGCTTCTGTGTATTCACACACAAAATAAAAGTAATGTATAGTGGGATAAAGAATATTTAAAATTGTCTTTCTTGTTGTTTCTGGTAATTAGGCAAATAAAAGCAAATCTGGAGGGTGGGAAATTCTTTGAGCTCTGGGGTGGCTACCACTTTCTCCTCTTCACCCTCCCCCAAGCACATTTACATAAGGCATCATTTTGGGAGAGCTAATACCTCTTAAGTATATAAATAATGACAGCAATAACTTTCCACTGTGGCTACACAGTAATATCCTCAAGACTTTGCCTTTCACTATATGACGAATGTGGGGGTAAGACATTTTCCTTTTAAAATTAGAAACTTGTTCCCATTGTGAATCCAGGATTGAAGTATTTTAATATTCTTTGGGTGACTTATAAGATTAGTGTCATAATCATGTAATTACATATAGAGTTATTTTTCTTAAGCCACTTGGACTGCTATAGTTCTAAATTCATCCTAGAGAGACTTAAAATAAATAAAGCGAATGAACTCTCTCCTTTAGATGGGTTCTAGATTCGGAAGACTTTCTACTCATAAAGCTGCCACTGTAGTGATGAGTTTCTAGCAATGATGCCCCAGTGTCATTGTCCTTTCATACAACAGTCTGCACAGGAGTGACACACTGTGCAGGAGAGCTGGCTCTCTCTGAGGATGAGGTTGATCGGTTGGAAATTTCTCTCTGCAGTTCCTCCACTTTTTTCTGAAGCTCTGCTCTTTTAGCAAGAAGTTCTTTATATCTGTTGTGAATAGGTTCCTACAACAACAAATGATAAAATTATTCAACCAGGCAATCCTAACCAAGCCCAAGGTTAAATTATTCCCTAAAGGTTGCAGTGTGTGGTTTTTCAGCTGTTGGGACCAGCCTCGCCTCTCCAAGCCATTAGTAGAAATTAAATTCAGAGACTGTTGATGCCACTGTCCTATCACTGGCTTTCCCAGTGCCCTCAAGTATTTCCAGAGAATACCTGGTGTAGACATGTTCCTAAAACTTGGACTTTTCCAAATATGGCAAATAACACAGTTAAAGCTAATACAAGATTCCCTATCATTTAGTTGAGGATATTTAGTCTTAAACGCTTCTAAGTAGTAAATATAACATCTTCACAACAGACCAGAATTTTGTTAGGGTTTTCAGTTTCCTAAAGCTGTTTTCTTCAATTGATTAAAACAAGACCTCTAGCCATTATTCAGACAGGAAGGAAAGAAGAGTCATACAAGCAACATAAGTATTAAGAATCAGGTATATTGGTCCCCCAGTGTAGTGCAATTAACACATAGAAGGGAAAGCTTGAAATATGACCAGATAATTTTGCCAGTTGCTTTAAAGGGGACAAATGTAATAAAGTTGCATCGCACAAAACTCCCATCACATACTGTAATTGTGTGCGTGTATACCTGTGGTTTCATCCGTGGGTTCCACCTTATGTAATATCCCACCCAGAGCTCTAGGTGGCGCATGCTGGCTACTGGATAGAGGACATGATTGGAATAGCTCCCATAGAGAGGATTAGTAAAGTCTTCCAGCTGGCTATTTATATAAGACCATAGTGACACGGTCCTTTTAGGAAGATTCTGCAAGAAGGAAAATAGGTAAAGATTACCCACCATATAAGCTATTTGTACTTTACGTGACATTTGTAAAAAGGAATTTTGTGATTATTTCAATCTCTAGAGTAGATTTAGATCCATGAGTGATCTACTTATATTAAAATCAGAGGGTGATGGAAAATAGTCTGTAGTTCCTCAAAGAATTAAAGTTACCATATGACCCAGGAATTCCTCTCTTTACTATATATTCAACATAAATGAAAACATACAAATGCACATATGTTTGAGCACCACTAGTCATAACAGGCAAAAAAAAAAAAAAAAAAAAAAGGAAACACCCAAAAGTTGCATCAATCGATAAATGAATAAAATAAATCTACACAATGGAATATTCACCCATTTAAAAATGAAAAAGACATTATAGTGTGGATAAACCTTGGAAAGGTTATACTAAGGGGAAAGATCCAGACACACAGTTCATTCACATGCTGCACGATTCCATTATACGAAATGTCCTGAAGAGAGAAATCTGGAGAGACAACAAATTAGCTGGGAGGAACGGAGATGGAGAAAGGTTACCGACAGGTATGGGGTTTCTTTTAGAGTGATGAAAATGTTCTGAAATTAAATAGTGGTGATAGTTGTACAACTCTAGATGTAATAAATAGTGAACTATGCACTTTAAATCAGTGGATTTTACAGTGTGCAAATTGTATTAGTGAATTTTTTTAATCAAGACAGTGCATCTTACTAACTCCTCAAAAGATGTTAAGTATCTTCGGAACTAAACTCTGCTGTTAATTATGTCTAACATTCCATAAATTACTGAGTGCCTACTATGCATAGAAATACTTAGTCCATGCTGCACTGAAGATAAAATGGTGACTTAAAAAACTTAATACCTACTGTAAAAGAACTTACAGTCTAGGAACACTTACTAAAATACATAGCAGATTTTGTACAGATTTATTTAATCTTCACAATACCATTATTTTACAGAACTACAAATTACCTTGCCTAACATTACAAAGTGACAGATCCATGATTTGAACCCAGCAGCCAAGTTCCAATACAGATACTCTTTCCCAATATGCTTTATAAAAAAGAAATAAACTACTTTAATTGCTAGAGGGTATGTATGAGAGGGTAGGGGTGCGGAAGAGGTGTGTGTCGGAAGTGATCCTAGTGAGTGGCACCGGTCACACCTCAATCCCGTTCCCTGCATTTCTCCATCTTTGTTTTTTTTTGTTTGTTTGTTTGTTTTGTTTTGTTTTGTTTTGGTTTTTTTGGTGTGCATGTACAGGTGCCTGGCTCTTAAGCTGTAGAGCTGGGAGTCAAAATAGGGTCACCCCTTAATCACTAGGCTATGGGGTTGGCCCAAGAATAAACCATTTTCTACACATTTTTTAAAATGAATGTTGTTGCAGAAGGAGACACCAATCAAGATGATTGAGATGTTCATATATGGGATAGATGTATTTTGAGAAGTAAAACTTGAAATGTAATACTTATACCATGTTAGTAATCTCAGCCACTTAACAGCCATGTCTCTGGGGAGTGGGGTAATGAAAAACTTAATTTTCTACATAATACCTTTTCCATATTTATTTGAGTTTTTTTAGTGTTACTATATAAGCCCAAAAGCTTAGCCTAAAATGTCTCAGTTATATGTAGAATATGTTGTGATTTGAGATGCCTATTCATTCAAACATATGTTTTCTGTTAATTATATTTTTCTGCATCTGCTTTGAAGGATTTCTCTTCTGCATGGACTAACAGGCACACTGGTGCTCCTTAGACCCCACATACTTTAGTTCTTTTTAGCAGACAATACTTCTCACCCATGAACTCAGCTGACAGCTTGGGGGCATCTTTAGCCTTGTGACAGAAGTCCTCCAAAACAGATCAGGTCCAGATATATGAAAGTAATCTCGTTACTACATATGAGATAAAATATGACCCCAAAAGAACACTGGTTGACATCTATCACAGAGTGCATTTTTGTAGGAAAAGCACACAGTGGGGTAGAGGTGGAAGGGTCATGGCTTAGATTTTTTACCTCTTTTCCTCTCTGCTGTTCACTGTTACAGAGGAATGTTCCAAATAAACAGCTGTATAGGTGGTCCAGAATGGTAATGAGAAAATATTCATTGAATTCAAATGCGGTAGGAAACTGTACATTGAACACAAACAAAAAATTAAGACATTTTTTCAAGCATATGCATCCCTGTTGTGGATAGATCCTTTGTAATAGTATTTAAAATTTAACCACATTGAAAACTATGTGTTTCTAAGCTATTATGGAATTCTCTGTGCTTTTCTGAGGTAATTTCTCCCAGAATCTCCTTGTCTCACACAGCAAGAGTTAGAATACTGGGACCACGATGTTTCTGTAATCCTCTATAACTAAACCTGCAGGCTGCAGAATTGGGACTTGGATAATTCTGACAACTCCATTCTTTCTCTGCCCCCAAATGACCTTAAAAATAACATAGCAAAGTTTTTCTTTTAACATTCAGTATCATAGTTTTTTGTTCTCAAAGATTATACAAAAAATATCAGTATGTCTACAAAAAATGTCAGCAATACACAAAAATTAATATCTAAGGCAGATGAACCAGAATCTCTTAGATTCCACCACTTTGGCAGCATCTTTTTTTTAAGAGTTTTTTTAATTTCATTTATTATCATTATTATTTGTTTAATCTGACCAGAGAGAGAAAGAGAATGGGAAAATAGGAAAGCAAGCCTCCAGGTCCAGGACTCAAACCGTGGTCGACCATCAACCAGCATCTCAGCCACCACATCTACTGCCAGCCCCGGCAGAATACAAACCTTCTTACCCAAAGGGCTTGACTGGATATCTTCATTTTATACAACGTAATTTTGGAGGACTCATTGAAGGAAGAATGGCACACGCCAGAATGTTAAAGGGTTTAGTTTATTCCAGAATTATAAGGAAGCTTCTAAGTACAACTGTGAATTACAGTGCTCTGAAAAGGAATCCTATGAAAATGTGCAGATTAGAGAAACATAGTTCCCATGTTTTTATTTCTTACAAGGATCCCTAAACTAGTGGAGAGAATACTGGGCTGTCAGAAAAGTCATGATGTATTTTTCTGTTTTTCTATGCAAAACAGTGTTATGACTTTTCCGACAACCCAATAGCATAAACTGCATGCAAAAGGGACAGAATGAAAAGAACTTTGCTTTGAAATTTACTAAATTTTAGGAAGCTATAGGGTAACTTGGCAGATTTCTCAAACTAGAAAAGGCAATTACTAGGCCTTGAATACTTTTTATGGCTGTGAAGCTAGTGATCAAGCATGTGTCAACAACAGAAAAACAATTAAATCTAGACACTTTATCAAATCCCATTCATTCATGTAAAAAATAAATTCCATCTCCTTTATATGTTACATGATCTTAACAGTCTTATTTATCAGTCAAAGAGGGATGCATCCTGGATCAAAAATAGCAACCCCAAGAATTAATTTTTCTTTGTCTTGGCAGAACTATTAGCTCAGTTATGAGAAGACAAGTGATCAGTGGGCATTTTCTCACAGTGAAACTAAAACAGCAGAGCATTAACTGTTTCTGTTCCTTTATAATCCTAAGGAAGGGTATTTTGTGTTTGTTACAGGTTTAAATTCAATGATTGTTTCCTGATTCTAGGAGGGAAGGGATAGGGATGTATATGAGAGAAGGGGGAAGAGGCTCGAGAATCTGATAAATGACAACATAATTGATGCTATTTTGACAAATGTACTACTTCAGTCTTTAGAGGAATATTCAATTACTTATAAACTGAAGACTGCAAATAAACATTATGACTAGATATTCTTTAAAGTTCAGGAAGAAAATATGCAGAAAAACATAAATAGGTATCTAAAATATAAAACTTCTATAAAGTATTTTAAGTTTTTTTTAAAAAACCAGATTTAAATTATTTTCTCTGCCAGTCAAAATTTGTATCCAGGATGGTATCAGCTCCCGACCCTCTCCCTGACCCCCATAGGTGCTGTAAAGGACCCTTGTCCTGCCAGGGTCGGGGGCAAAGGGTCTCACTGTCTGGCCCTGGTGTGGGGGAGAGTGGGAGGTGGGGACTGGGAGTTAGGAGGGGTATTCTGAGATTAAAGAATTTTACCTCTAACAACAACAACAAAAAATTTTATTTACAGGTTTAGCTTAGGGTTAAAATGCTTTTACATGTATACCATATGAAAAGCTAAAAAATTATTAAGGGATAGGAACCAGCAGTTGGCATAATGGCTACGTCACTGAACTCCCATGTACTCGACCGCAGTTTGAGTTCCAGACCCGGTGGCTTAAACTCACACCGGCCATGTGTGCGTGCATGCCCAAGATTCTGAAAGGAGAATGGAGGAGAAGGGACTGCGGCATGGCCATTCCCCTGAGGGGGTGATTTCTCGCTTTCTATCTCTCTGTCTCAATCTTTCTGGCAAGCGCACTTGCCCTATAGCAAAAACCTCTCCAAAGGAAAAGAAAAATTATTAAGGGTGGGAACCAGCAGTTAGCGTAATGGCTATTTCACTGGACTCCCACGTAGACCGCGGTTTGCGTCCCAGACCCGGTGACTTAAAACTCATGCCGGGCGTGTGTGCGTGCGTGCCCAAGATCCCGAGAGGAGAATGGAGGAGAAGGGATTACGGCGTGACCATCCCCCCTGGGGAGTGATTTCTCGCTTTCTGTCTCTATGTCTCTCTCTGTCTGGCGAGTGCATGCACCCTATAGCAAAAACCTCTCTCAAAAAAAAAAAAAAAATTATTAAGGGAGAAATACTGTGTACTCTCTGTTTTTAAGGTGAGCGAATGTGTGCTCACTGGGGGGAAACAGACAGAAAGGAAGTAAGAAATAACCCCTTCGAGGGATGACCACAGCACAATCCCTTTACCTCCATTCTCTTTCTGGGATTCTGGGCACTCACACACACACACACACACATGCACCTCGTGTGATTTTCAAGCCCTCAGGTCCTGGACTCGAACCATGGTCAGCCACCATGACAGTTCAGTGCCATAACCACTATGCAACCACCTGTCTCTGTACTCTTTTTTACGAAAGACTGGTAAATATGACTTTTTTTTTTTTCTTAACCACCAAGTCTGCCATGGATTCACAAACCTTTCCTGCTCCTCTGATGGCATGTTTGGTTTCTGCCAGAAGTTAAAGGGTGTTTAAAACCAAATATGATAATGGTTAAAAGTGAATTCTATACTTTTGGGTCATAAGCCCAAATAGGATGATAGGGATCCATGTAGCTGATAAACCACCTCCAAGGCAACTGCGAAGGAAAAATGCAAACCTATTCCAAGAAGGTAGTGAACATGGTGAACTATTTATTGTAGCATCTTTCCTCCTCCCCAACTCCCAGCACACTGAAGGCCTAATTTATACAACGAAACTGACTTACATACACATTTTCAGCATGTATTAAAATACAGTGTCATCATACTGTACTATCTAGGACAGTGCTTCATTTACACAGCAAGTTTTAAAGTGATCCATCCAGGTTGAAATGCTTATGAGGGGAAAATTGATGAAATAAAAAATTTTATCTCACCTGAGGCTTACTATTTTCTGTTTGTGAAATAAATAGTATTTAAGCTAAGATATGATCCTAAAGCCAAGCAGAGCCAGTAACTGTCCTACTTTATATTCATGTGGATGTCTTAACTAGAAACAATTCAGACTCCTAGTTGTTTGAGCTCTATAAAACTCTTGGGTAAATAATTAACTCACACACCACTGAGGTGCATTCAACTTTTGGGTTCTGAGGTGATTTTTCTTGAGTCAATTAATTTTTTTTTCTTTTTTTCTTTTGAGAGAGAGATTTCTGCTATAGGGTACGTGCACTCACTGGAGAGACAGAGAGACAGAAAGCGAGAAATCATCCTCCAGGGGCTGGCCATGCCACAGTCCCTTCTCATCCATTCTCCTGTTGGGATTTTGGGCACACACGCTCATGTGCCCAGCGTTTTAAGCCACCAGTCCAGGACTCAAACCATAGCTGATTTAGGTGGGAGCCCAGCCATGTAACCATTATGCCATCTGCTGGTCCCAAATTTTATTTATTTATTTATTTATATTTATTTATTTATATATATATATATATATATATATATATTTTTTTTTTTTTTTTTTTTTTTTTAAGAAGTTTTTGCTATAGGGTGCATGTGCTCACCAGAAAGACAGGCACTGACAGAGAGACAAAAAGTGAGAAATCACAATCCCTTCTCCTCTACTCTCCTCTTGGGATTTTAGGCACACAAGCACACACGCCGAGTGTGAGTTTAAGCCACTGGGTCTGGGACTTGAACCATGGTTGACTATATGGGAGTCCAGTGACATAGCCATTATGCCAACTGCTAGTCCTGCCAAATTATATTTTTAAGACAACAACTTGCCTCATCAGCAAAGTGATCCCATAATACACCCCGTGTTTTTCAGTCTCCTGTGGTATCTCTCCAAAAGATTAAATCTATTTGTATTAATACTTAAATCCATTTGTTGCAAAATTGTTAAAAGGTATAAAAACCAATAGCTAGCCCTCTCCATGCCCAAAACCAAAAATAACAATCTATACCTACCTTACTATAATTTCTAAACATGTTTATCTCTTAAAAATAATTAAAATTTCTTAAAATAGGATCTTATTTTGAGTTACCTAGTAACTCCCTTAGATGTGTAGAAGGGCTTCTGAGTATGCATATTGTTGCTTAACACCATTTGTTCAAAACACAGGGGGATCCTCTCAGATTATTATTAAGGTCACATGTTGAAATGATAATAGAATCAAACTGTCAATGTTTAGTACTATTTCCAATAACTTAATTTATAATGTGATGATGAAAATTAACTCTATCACCTGGAAATCTTGTAAGAATTTCCATTTTACATAACTCCAAATCTCTGAACTATGAATGGGCAGCTTTGAAAGAAGAGATGTAAGAATGAATATTCCAGATAACTTACCTGTCTTGTCATTTGCCAGACACAGTCAATAAACTGAAGAAAAACAGGTGATCTGTCTGCATCTGCATGGTTCTTATCTCCATGGCCAACTCTCTGAAGCACAGAGAATAAAGTATTAGATGAGTTTTATAGATGTTTCTTTTTTTCTTAGTTTTTGTTACAGGGTGTGTACAGTTGCCAGAGAGACAGTAAAATGAAAATGGTGCCACAATCCAAAATTGTGATTTTGGGCATGCATGCACACATGCACAGCGTGATTGATTTTCAAGCTACCAGGTAAGGGACTCAATTCATGGTTGTCTGTGTGTGAGTCCAGCACCTTAACCCCCATGTCACCCGCTGACCCTGATGTTTCATTTTTTTTTTAATGGAAATAATTTTATTTTAAATAAAATTAACATATGGTCAGTATTTAAGATTTTTTTAAAGAAATCTTTCCATAATGTTACCAAGCAGAATCTCTACTAATTTTGAAGTACAGAGCGCCAGATTTTCTTCTGACATGAGATGCTTACAATGAGAATTAACACTTTGTTTAATAAATGAAACTCTGAGAAATTCATAATGAAAGATAGGAACAGTCAGACCTCAGAGCCCAGATGTCTGACCTGGAGTTTCGACTCTTCTCTGATACAGAGAACAACTGCTTGTTCCATGACCTCAAGAAGCACCCTTGTAATACCTTGGCCAGTCCTCGTCCCATCTTAGCTCTAATGTTTCTTCATCAGAAGGAAACATATTAGCACAAATTTTTGAAAACCTGTTAAAAAATCCTTGCTCTCACCCTCCCTTCAAGCATGCAGTCACCCACCCAGTTTCTCAGGGCTTCCTCTGAAGATCTCTGACCCAGATGATTAAAACGAAATCCTATTCCATATCCCTAAGCAGAGATTCTGAATGTGTGGTGCACAGATGTCCAAGGACCATGAAGTCAAATCTATGGCATTACATGCCTTTTTCAGTGTGTTGGCAATTGCCCTAATGGACCGAAAGTGAGAAGGAAAAGCCTTCTGGTGCCCTAGCAGGAATCAGGCAAGGCAGCAGTACGGCACCGCACTGCAGTTACTGCAGTCTGCCCAGCCAAGCACTCGCAGCTGAAGAAAGCAAAGTCAATTTCCTTGAAACCACTGTCCTTGACAAAGCAGTAAGAATGATTAATTTCATAAAATCTTCTCCCTTGAGTACACTTGTTAATATCCTGAGTGATAAAATGATAAATACAAAGAATGTCCTTCTGTTGCACGCTGAAGTAGGATGGTAAATAGCACTTTTTTAAGGAACATTTTTATGTGAAAGAAAAACTGATATATAAATCATGATTGATAAGATTTGAATATTTAACAGACTTTATTTGCAAAATGTAAACATTAAGTATATCACTTTAAGGAAAACCACTGCCAGATTTGTTGCCATTGATAAAAATCAAGGTATTGAGTAAGAGTTAGATTTTTAGGAAACTTTTAGCCACCACAAAAAGTCTGAAGATTTTTTTAATGATAAAAATCAGTGATGATATTAATAAATGTGATTTTATGCTAACAGTATATTAAAATGCATTAGAAGATCTATATAACCAGTAAGTCAGTATTTCCCAAATAATATATAGTGTTATAAAATTATCCTTAGGTAAAATATAGATAAAAAAGAGTGAAGAAAGATCAATGGAATTCAATAGAACAAACGAACAAATAAAACTCATTAATTTGTTTTTTGTTTCAATATAGCCATTCCTCACTTAAGGACCTGCCTATTTAACAAATGCTCAGACTTACACTGGTTCTTTTACAATCTGTATGCATTTTAGGAATCCCTTTCTCTGTCTTTGTCTCATTCTTGTAGTAATTTAGTATTCACTATAGAAGTGTTCATAATCATGGAAGACTACATACTTCATTTATAAATTTGTACTTCATTGTGCATTTCTAGTAGTATTCAGAATAAGTAAAAACAATTATGCTGGATTTATATCATTGTGATGTGTCTTGTCACTTTCTGGCATTTACCTACTGTATGTTTTCTGTATGGGTAGAATTACATGATTCTAATGTGGTATCATATGATAGCTATTTAAAAATACATACTCTATGGTGCCACGACATACCACAAGATGTCTGCCTTAAAGCTCTTCTCATTGACCAATCCACTTCACAACCCAGTCTTAGGTACAGAACTTGATTGTTAGGTGAGGAATGCCTGTGTCACAACTAACCTTTAAGAAATTACCATTTGTCAAGTTTTGGCATAGTATCAAAGAATTCCTAGGAAAGAGTAGTAAAACATTCTGTGCTTTTCTTTAGAGTTTTCCTCATAGACTTCAATCAGAACATATATATATTGAGGCCAGCAGATGGCACAGAAGCTACATTGCTAGACTCCCACATGGCTGACCGCAATTCAAGTCCGACACCCGGTAGCTTAAGTCACACCAGACGTGTACATGTATGCCCAAGACCCTGGGAGGAAGATGGATGAGAAGAGACTGTGGCATGGTCATCCCCCTTTGGGGGGAGATTTCTCATTTTCCCTCTCACCATCTCTCTCTCTCTCTCCAGTGAGCACACATGCCCTAAGGCAAAAACCTCTAAAAGAGAGAGCGAAAGAGAGAGAGAGAGAAAGTTTAGATCTGTATCTTTTTTTAAGCCCAACTCATTAAAGAAATCTGCACAAAATGTAAAACACTGCCATCACCCTGTTTAACTTTTGTTAGAAAAGGAGAATTATTTTTTATTAAACTGTTCATCTATAATCGATTTATTTCTTAAATATTTTACCATTAAAAAATTTAATTCCTAATATGGCAAATACAGCTATATATAACCTATATATAGTCCTTTGGGTTAATCAGTAATTGTTAACAATGTAAAGGGACCCTAAAAAACAAAAATTGAGTTGTTACCCTACATTACCTATGTGACTATACTCTTTTTGACTAGATGTCCTTTAATTCTCAAATCTCTGCTTTCAGAGCACAATTAGAGGAGCCAGCTCCACAGCACTTAAGATCTGTGCATAGAGAGCCAAATATCACATGGCCAACCATGGTTGGAGTCCTGGACCTGTTAGCTTAAACAACATGCACTCATGCTCCAAATCCTGAAGGGACAGAGACATGGAGGAAAAAGGCTGTGGCATAACCATCACACTCCATTAGGGATCCTCTCTCTATCTCCAGCAAACACACACACACTAACAAGTGAAAAAAAAGAATATATTAATAATTAGGAAAATAAATACAGTAAGTACCTGGAATTAGCAATTTAGGACTCCATAGCAACTTCAAGCAGCCTAAAATGCTTATTATTTTTGGTTACATTAATATGAATATGCAGCTTAGGCAGACTAAAACCTCCTTCTTTGAAATAAAATTTTGTTTTAAATGGTCTTTTTATGATGAGTACATTGTATAGCTGATTGAAAAATGTGAGACATCTGAATAAACATTCCAGATGCCCAGTTTTATTTAACAGTTAAAAGCTTATAAGTGCAGACTAAATGTTCCTTTTCAGTTATTTACAAATACTACAAATATACCCTGGCAACTATTGGATAATAAAAGTTAACATTCGAGACAGCATCTAAGCAAACACCTTTCAAAAAATCTTGCAGCTAATCAAGAAAAATGCCTGCTCAGAGGCCAAGCCCTAAATGACTTTGAGGTCTCTGGCAATCTGGTTCCCCTCTATGATTCTCTAAATCCAACACTCTTTAAACTCCACTCTTGCTATACTCATTGCTCATTCCCACCCAGGTATTTGCTCACCCTGGGAAAATACGCCTATTTCTCTCTAAATTCTATGATTACAAGAAACATAATATGGACAACACATGAGAAGACAGAGGCCCACAAGGCTACTGTACCCAAGTTTTCTGATTCCAAATTGCATGTTTCACAGAGAAAAGCTAAAAACCACAAACCACTTTAATCAAAAGCTCCATGAACCCAAAGCATGATGTAACAAAAAAACAAAGGCTAAAGTGCAAAATCTTTTAAAGTGGGCATAATATCCCCCATTCCTCTATTTAAGGAACCGTGGTTAGCTCTGGGTATCACACTTGCAAAGCCACGAACAAAGTTCAGGAGACAACTGGGATAGTGAGGAAATGAGAAAAGACAGAAGAAAAGGGCATTCAGTCTAAAGAACTGACATGGGGGTAGATGGCTTTTTTTTTTTTTTTTTTTAAAGAGATTTTTGCTATGGATCACATGTGCTTACCAGAGAGACAGAGAGAGAAAGAGACAGAAAGTGAGAAATCACCCCCCCTCCCCATGAGAGGATGGCCACACCGCAATCCCTTCTCCTCCATTCTCTCTTGGGACTTTGGGTACACATGCACATGCGCCAGTGTGAGTTTTAATCTGCCACGTCCAGAATTCAAACCACAGTCGACTATGGAGTTCAGCGATATAACCATTACGCCATCTGCTGCTCCTAGCTACTTTAAAAAATTTAAAGGGCTGATTTGCCCAAGCAGTCATAATTCTTTTTTTTTTTTGGAGAGGTTTTAGCTATAGGGTGCATGCGCTCGCCAGAAAGACAGAGAGAAACAGAGAGACAGAAAGCGAGAAATCACCCCCCAGTGGGGATGGCCATGTCACAATCCCTTCTCCTCTATTCTCCTCTCAGGATCTTGGGCACGCACGCACATGCGCCTGGCGTGAGTTTAAGCCACCTGGTCTGGGACTCGAACCACAGTCAAATACATGGGAGTTCAGCAACATAGCCATTACACTAACTGCTGGTCCCAGCAGTCATAATTCTTTATGTCACCAATGAGGAATGTGAGCAGTGGGAGGCAAATTCCGAATCACTATTAGAAGTTTCTAACAGGTTGGGAACCACCAGTTAGCGTAATGGCTATGTCGCTGGACTCCCACGTAGTCGACCATGGTTCGCGTCCCAAATCCGGTGGCTTAAAACTCATGCCAGGTGCGTGTGTGTGCGTGCCCAAGATCCCGAGAGGAGAAGAGATTGCTGCGTGACCATCCCCCCTGGGGGGTGATTTCTCGCTTTCTGTCTCTATGTCTCTCTCTGTCTGTCTGGCGAGCACACGCACCCTATAGTGAAAACCTCTCAAAAAAAAAAAAAAGTTTCTAACAGGTAGTCTTTTTAACATAAATCCAGATAATGTCAAGAAAGAGTGTGCTCCTTATTTCTGGAGGTGTTAAGAAACAAAATCATTTGATAGGGATGCCACAGGAAGATATTCCAGTAACAATGAATGCTTAGACTCTGAAGTACTTCCAATTCTGAAATTAGACAGTAGCTAAACAATTGTGAACCATATAGTAGACTCAAAAACTTATTTTTAATAAAACCATCTGCAACACTTTCCATATAGTCATTATAATTTTAATACCTTAATAAGCATAATAGAAAAACGGTTTTATTTCCAACTCTGAATTAGATTTTTATTTTTACCCCATTATTCTTTAGTGTCAGCCTCACTTTTTTTAGTCCTTGTTCCTATGTGAGCAATGCTATTTTGTATGACTACTTCAAATTAAAAATAATAATTAAGCCATTCTCATCTGTTTAGAAATCTACGAGAAAAGCTAGAAGGCTCTTGTAATTCCATAACCATTTACACTAATCTTGAACTGTATTTGGATGTACAAACCCATGCACATCACTGAATGATACCTGACATTTCCTCTTTTTGTTTTTTTGGAGAGGTTTTTGCTATAGGGTACATGCACTCGCCAGAAAGACAGAGAGAGACATAGAAAGTGAGAAATCACCCCCCCGGGGGGATGGCCACGCTGCAATCCCTTCTACTCCATTCTCCTCTTGGGATCTTGGGCATGCATACACACGTGCCTGGGACTCGAACCACAGTCGTCTACATGGGAGTCCAGCAACATAGCCATTACGCTAACTGCTGGTCCCATACCTGACATTTCTTGGTAGAGATCACAGAAGAAAATCAGATCAGATGCCAGACGAATAGCTAGCCCTGGCTCTAGACTGCAAAATCACATTAGGACAACCTAATATTTTCCAAAGCCCACAAGAAAGTTCTCAGGAGAATTTTATCCCTCTAGATATATGATCACTGTTAAGTATCTTATGAATAAAAAGGATAATTTTCACGTGACTTCAATAAGATGCATGCTATATATCGGGAGTCAAGGTATTTTACTCACTAGTTGAAATCGATGTCCAAAGCTTAGCCATTCTTTCTCCACAAGCACTTCAAATCCTCGGATGGTTCGATAGTACCCATCCAACATGAGCATGGCGAGGGAAGTGAGCTGAGCTGTGCGATCCCAACCATCACTGCAATGTACTACCACAGACGTCTTCCCTGACTCGACCTTGTCAGCAATCCTAAGAGCCCCTGCAAGAATAAGCTGGAAAACATTTTTTTAAAAAAATAAATAATTGTTTCTTTTCTTTTTTCTTTCTTAATTTGACCAGAGAGAGAGAAAGAGAAAGTGAGAAAGCAAGATGGCCAGGTTTGGGACTCAAACCATGGTTGGCCATGTGGGAGTCCAGCACCTTAACCATCATGCCACCTCCTGGCACTCTGTAAAACATTTTTTTAAATGAAATTTTTAAATACAGCCTTCTTCAAAATTTATTAATACAGTTTTGATTAAGATGACTGTCTAGTAACATGGGGAGAAAAAACATCTTTCTGGCCCTGCCTATCAAGAATTTTTGTACATGGTAGAAAATACATAAGTTCGCTTTTAAAACTACAAAATTCTCAGATATGTAGATGCCTATAAATTTGCACAATAAAATATACAGATGAGAGGTACCTTTGAATGCTAAATAAATCAACACTATGAGTAAGATTTCCCTAAGAATAAATTCTAAAGAGATCAGTTGCTAAGAATCATCAAATATTTCAATATCATTTAAATAAAAATCATATGCCAACTGAAGCCTTATCTTCCTATTATTTAAAATGTTTACTTAACCAAATTAAAATAAGTACCTGAAAGCAATATATTTTATATTCTTGATCTCATTGTTTCAATGGAAAATTTTTATACAAGTCACAGAGCACACAAGCAAGCATCGTCTACAGAGTAAGCTACTTTTCCGTAACAATATGCATGACAATTCTCATCAAATTATTGGGTTGTCAGAAAAGTCATGATATTTTGGGAAGGACCAGCAGTTGGCATAATGGCTATGTCACTGGACTCCCATGTAGTCGACTGTGGTTTGAATCCTGGACCCGGTAGCTTAAACTCACACTGGGCGCATGTGCGTGTGTGCCCAAGATCCCAAAAGTGCAGTGTGGCAATCCCCCCTGGGGAGTGATTTTTTGCTTTCTGTCTCTCTGTCTCTCTCTCTATTTCTGGCAAGTGCACGTGCCCTATAGCAAAAACCTCTACCAAAAAAAAAGAAAAAGAAAAGTCGTGATCTTTTTCCTATGCAAAAATATGTCATGGCTTTTCTGACAACCCAGTAATAATACAGTATATTGATTTAACCAGTATCTAAAATAACGTATATTAAATGTACACCGTACCCAACCAACATCCTAGGGCCCAAGTGATGCAGGAATGCAGAGGCACAAGAGTGATCAGGGCCACCACTCACAGCAAGACACGGGTTCTTGTCCCACACTCAGGGAGAATTAGAGACATGGACACAGAGAATAGGTGTAACAAAGCAGGGCGTTTATTGAAGGAGTGGGAAGGGAAAACAAGCTCCTCAGAAGAAGGGAGGGGTTCCAGAAAATGGGTTGCCACCGCAAGGTTTGGCTTCCAGGTTTATATTCCAGCTGGGAGGAATCTGTGCACACGATCTCCTCATGGTAGGAGACCACATGTCCTAAAGGTTATGCTATGTCTTAGGGTAGTCTCATAGTTGTGAGAATGAGATCCTACATAATAATGGCTAGTTGGGAGATAATTTGTTCAGAGGTTGTTAATTTGGAAAAAGTAATTTTCTCAATTAACTTTGAAGGCCTGCTAATCCATACCTTGGAATTCATCCCAGTCAGAGATGTCCCCACCCATCAGAAAGTGCCTGGCCCCATTCTGGTCTCACATTATCTGCTGTCCTGGATTATGTCCTTTGGGCCTTTTAGTCTTTTCTAACTAAGTCCCATTGTAAAGGGTCATGAACTTTAAGAACAAGATGTGTATCCCTAAGGGAAAAGGAATATGGTGACTGGGAGAATTGTGAGGAGCCACAAAGTGGCTCTCTTCTCAGGGCCCCCTGCTCTATCTACCTGTAAATGGGATCTAACTCCTGTCTCACAACTACGTGACAAAGTTTTCCACCTTGACAGTCATCCTATAAAATCAGTAGAATAACTATTCTGACAGATGCATAAAGATAAACACAGGGACAAGAGAAAATTAAAAACAAATAAACAAACAAACAAAAACAAGGTAAAATGACACCCCCAAATGAACACAATAATTCTCCAGCATTAGACCCCAAAGAGAAGGAAAACTATGATGTGCCTGGCAAGGAATTCAAATAATTGTAAGAAAACTCAGCTCAGAAGAGACAAAATGTTTCCCATGTGGGCAGCCTGGGCACTGGACAATACCCATGACTCATGTTCCTCCACTGGGCCTTGTCCCCACTGTGCAGTTGGTCACTAGAGATAGGAATGCCAAGAGTTCTGAAGGGATCTTGGGATTTCTGAGTCCATGATGGCCTCTGAAATTGAGAATTGATGGGGCTTGAGACCCCAGTGGCTCCCCTTGGACATCTGGCAATGTTACTGGACAAGCCTCAGGTAACCTTTAAAGTGACATATAAAAATTAAGGTTTTTTTTTTTTTTTCTGTCTAAATCAGAGGTTAAAGTTCTTTCTGAAAGTATACTCACAAGAACAAAAACAAGGGAAAATAATAGCAAATTGGAAAAAGTGACATAAAAAGGTTACGGCTGTGAAGTGTATTTTTGGTAAAAAAGGAAAGAAAGGTTTTACTATAGAAGGAATTTTGCATGGTAAAGTTTTTTGTCTAGGAAAAATGGCTAACGTAAAGAAAAAGAAGGGACAAAAAGGAAAAGTCTTCAGCATGTTGTGGAAGATTTGAATTATAGTGGAAGGGTCTAAGAGTTACAAAATTTGATAAAATTAAAGTTTTGTTGATAAATGTTCTAAAGCTAATAACTGGTATGATGCCATCAGTACAATTTTGACTGTTATCTTTAAGTGTTGTATGCAATAGAAATAGCTAAATTTCTTTGTTTATTATATCATTATTGTAGTGAATTGTTCTTCTCACTTAGAATCCATCAAACTACAAATAGCGGTTGGGACAAAGCCTTCAGTGAACACCTATTACAACTCCTGGCACCCGCCTCTAGATAGACCTCTGGTAGAGGGTCCTTAACTGCTGTCTCCTCCCCAGCATGACTCAATTTCAGCAGGAAAGAGTCAGAATGGTCTTCGACCTTTATGCCCCCTACTAGGAGTTAAGGATTCCTCTGCAGAGGAGAAAAGGGATAGGAGGCAGGGATCCTAAAAATGTAGTAAGGGTATAGGTCCAAAAAAAAAAAAAAAAATCACAAATGGCTAAGTTTTAAGAGGGAGACAAAGCAGCCCAGCTATTTAGCAGCTTGCTCAGGAGAGACCTCTTACAGCAGTGGCTCAGTGACTGACCTAGGCAGCATGACCTAGCCCTAAAGTAAAGACTTCTTTCCAGGTCCCACGCATTTTGGGAAGAGGATAAGATAATGGTTTTTATGGCCCAAAGCCTCTAGACGAAGAATCTCCTGACCTTTGTATCCTCTCCAAAATTAAGAGAATAACTGGATTCATCCAGCATGTGTCCTTCCCCACCAGGAGGGCAATGCATGTGTGAGCCCTACCTAACAAGGTCCCTCTAACCCAGATAAAAACCCCTCACCCCAGTTATTCTTCAGCAATCCATTTTCCAGGACACTTCCCTTCTTCTCGGGAGCTGTTTTCACTTCCTTCTCCTTCAATAAACTCCTGACTTTGCTACGCTTAAGGAAAAAAATAAAAATAAAAAAGACACAAGAGAACATAGATAGAGGATTCCACAACATTAGAAAAACAATACATAATCTGAATATGATATTCAGCAGAGATAGATATCACAAAAAGAGAACCAAATAGAAATCCTAGAGCTAAAAAAAATACAATGAAAAAATTAAAAATGTGACTGAGAGCTTCAATAACAGAACTGATCAAGAAGAAATTAATTTATAAACTTGAGAATAGGTCTTTTGAAATAACCCAATCGGGAAAGTCATGATGTGTTTTTGCATATAAAAATGTAGAAAAATACACCATGACTTTCCCAACACCCTCACAGAGAAAAGAATGAAAAAAGCCTACCAACCTATCAGACCATTAAGTGGAAAAAGATCCACATGGGAATCCCAGGAGAAAAAGAGGGTAAAAGGCACAGAAATGCTCTTTCAGGAAATAATAGCCCTAAACTTCTCAAATCTTGGGAGAGACATACTCATCTAAATTCATGAAATTCAAAAGGTCCCCAAATAGATTCAACCCCAAAAGATTCTCTCTGAGACGTATTATACTTTGTCAAAAGCCAAAGACTAAATATCCTAAAAACAGTAGACGCGTCAAGTAACATATAAGAGAATCTCCATGAGATTAACATCTGGTTCTCAAGAGAAACCTTTAAGCCAAAAGAGAATGGTCTAAATAAATGTGAAAAGTGCAGAAAGAAAGAAAAATAAATAAATAAATAAACTGCCAGCCACAGCTCAGCAAAGCTATTGTTCAGAAATGAAGAAATAAAGAAAAAAAAAAAGTAAATAAATAAAAAAAAAAAAAGAAGAAATAAAGTCCCAGTTAAGCAAAAACTAAGGGAATTTATCTCCCCTGGACCAACTTTACAAGAAATGCTTAAACAAGTTCTAGAAGTGAAAGAACGATAACTACCATCATGAAAACACAGGAAAGTATTAAAATATTTTAGGACAAATACACAAATGAGAAAGAAATCAAACCTTAACACTAGAGAGAACCATCAAACCACAAAGATATTCAACAAGAGAGGAAGAAAGGAACACAGGAAATACAAAACAAACTGCCCTGCACATTGCTGGAGACAGAGTAGTGAAGAGAACAAAGTACCTGCTTGATGACGTTTACATTCGAGTTGGGGGAGGCCAGCCAGACAAAAATAAACATGGGCATAAACAGTATGGCAGATGGCAGTAAGTGAACAAGCCCCACACAGCATGTAGGGAATGCTGGTAGAACTGTTATTTTGTATGGAGTGGTGGGAAAAGGACCCTCTGAGATGATATTTGAGCACAGATCTGAAGAAAGCAAACAAACAATCTTTGGGAGTGTGAGAACTGGGGGGGGGGGGGGGGGGAATAATCCAGTCAAATTATATGTCTTATACTTTCAGGGAAACTTGTTTCTGTTATAGTCAACTTTTTAAAGAGAATGTTGTGCCTGCTAATGAAATAACCTGGAATTTTTAGAAGCAAACGTAGCAATTTATTTCAGTTCTAAATCAAGTGTACGGTTTTATAATTTGTACACCATACGATTTCATAGATGGGTCACATGAACACGCTGCTTGACTGAGCAGTGTTTAATCCTTGCTGTATTTACATTTCTAGGCTTCTAGAAGACAAACAATAATAGCCTGTAATTATATTTTTCAAATTCAATCTGGCCTCTTCAATTCTGTCTGAATTTTAGACATTTTTAATATGAGTACAAGCCTGTTCTTTTATAACATGAAAAACAGTATTTCCTATTTTTCATAACGTATATTAATATGTGGTTATATAATTCTATGTTTTGTTATGTTACTATCAGAAACTGAAATAACTATATTAACTGAAATCAAAGCTTCATGCTTCTGTCACTAAATTAGCATATTCAGCATTAGTACTCACATGGAACTCTTAAAATGATTTAGTATTCAAATGGCATTCTTCATTCAACTACCTTATTTTGCTGATCAGAATAATTTTAACATTATAATTGTGAAGCCATTATTTATTACGTACACAAATTTACACAGCTAGTACTGCCTTGGCTCCTGAGGGGACAAAAAAGAAATGGTTTCTCCAGTCCTGGTCTCCATTAGTTAGCAAGATACGTTGGCTGGCAAAATAAAGCAAATAGGAAAAAAAAAAAAAAAAAGTAAAGGGAGGAGCTCAGAGAAAATAGAATGGATATATCTGGGAAGACTTTATAGAAGAAATGAAATATAAACCAAGATCTGAAGATGGAGTACAATTCTGATTAAGAGGCAAAGAAGTGGACCCAAATTACACAATATAGGAAAGTAAGTCATACAAACATCAAAATTTAGAAGTAGTTCTAATTATCAATTAGTTATCAACTTTTTTCACTCTTTAGAAAGGTATCTTTATACTGATTTCAATTATATAGAAAGAGCCAATATAGAAAAAAAAAGGTAGAGAAGGTCCTTGTCTAAGAAACAGTAACATAAACCTACCTTAATATGTTCTAGCCAGTGAGTAGACTCCAAGTTAGATAACCAGTGAGTTTCCTCAATGTTGGGATAAACAATCTCCTTAAGTTTTCGTAATGATTCTCTCATAACATGAATATTGTGGATATCCAGAAAAACTAATTCTGCATTTTGATAGGCATCTTCACTTTCATAACCTCCACCCTTTGCCTAGAAAAAGGAGCACATCACAGAAAATCATAAATGCTCATCTACTGTATGTGGACATCCATGAAGTATTCAGTCGCATGAAAGAGGATACATATTACCGTTGTCTTCGTAAACTCCATGGGAAAATGTGGATGGCACAGGGCAACTTAGAACAACCACGCTCTACCTCATGCTCTTCATGAAATGGGAATATATACTAACCCTGACTTCCTGATGTGTACATTATAAAAATTAATGTGAATCTTATGTGAAGTTATTTAAACGTTTTAAAGCACAAAGTTTTCCCTATCAAATTTCAAGTCCTACCAAACATAATTTCTTACCAAAGACTTCTCTTTGTACTTAATAGAATCACTGAAAGCACATGTCTCATTTGCCCATGCTTCTTCCCCTCCCTGTCTCTTCATCTCTTTTTAACCTTATCAAAATAAATTCTTTACCACTGTAATAATTTGCTCTATTTTAACCATCTATGTTTTTTAAAAAAGATAAAAAGACAACATGTATAATAGCACAGAATACTATCATAATCATTTAAATCTACAAAACAAAATGAAAAAATAGTTGGTCTTAATGTAATTATTTTAAGTAATAAAAGATGTAGTATGACAAGAAAATAGTTGGTCTTCAAAATAAGCTATAGGCTAGAAAGGAGAAACTAGATTTTTCTGGACTTAACCTTTTCACACTTTATGAATAAAATATTTGAGCATCTAGCAAAAATTACACTTAGAGCCCTGGTAGAAACAAATACCGGAGCAGCCACTGTACTATACACAATTAAGTGATCACAGGACTCACCTTTGAAAAACCAAAATTCGCCAATTCGTAACAACAAATACCACAAGAATACAAGTCCAGGCTTTTTTTCCGACACTGACAATCTAAGAAATAGTTTGGATTCAGAACCGGTGAAATGACAAAATTAACAGTGATGGGCCAGCAGGTGGTCCAGAGGTTAAGGCAGCAGGATCCCACATGCCGACTGTGTGGTTCGAGTGCTGCACCCAGAGTCTTGAAAGTCATGCCAGGCACATGAACATGTGTCCCCAAATCCCAAGAGAAAAATGGAGGAGAAGGGATTGTAGCCAAACTAAAAACAAAAATGGTCAGTGTTTCAGTGGGAAACTTTTTTTTTCTTTCTTTTAGGTTTTTGCCATTATATGCATGCACTCACCAGAGAGAGACAGAGAAGGGACACAATTCGCTCCCCTGGGGGGGATCACCACACAACAATCCCTTCTTCCCTATTCTCCTCTCAGGATTTCAGGCATACACACACACATGCCCGGTGTGATTTTCAAGCTGCCGGGTCCAGGGCTCAAACCATAGTTGGCCTTAACCATCATGCCACAGGCTGGCCCCTGTGGGCACCTCTTAACAAGGATTACTTCTGAAGAGTGGAGAGAGGACAGGTCCGGGGTGGAAGGACATTCAATTCAAATTTGTTATAGCAATTTTAGAAAGATGGCAGTGGGTGGCAACTATGCAGAACCCATGACAAAAAGAGAATGAAAATGCTCTGGAACTGCATTGTGTGATAGCTGTACAACTTTGTGAATATAGCAAAAACATTTCAAAAAATGAAATGTACACTATAAAGAATACATTTTATGGTAAGTAAATTGTATCTCCAAAAATATGATTTGTTTTTTATTAAAAAGAACTAGCTAGTAACATCACAAGCACAAAAATAATTTAAAACAACTAGGTGATAAAGTATTTCATCAAATTCCAATATACCAACAGGTACAGCAAATCACCCGAAGCCTGTCAGTCTGGTCACTACCAGCGAATGAAGAAGCAGAAGACAGCAATGGACATAAGACAGAACTGAAACAGGAGAGCCCCAAGAAAGTCCTACAGATATTAGTATTTGTCCTGCTTCCTTATTTTGGCTTTCTTCTAAAACTGTAGGAAAGTATAACAGATCAGTTTAAGAAGAGCAGATGGGGCCAGCCCCATGGCCTAGTGCTTAAGGAAGTCACCTTCCCACATAGCTGACTGCTCAGTTCAAGTCCTAGATCTGACAGCTTAAGAGGTCCAAGTGGGACCTGCATATGGCATAATGGTTACATAGCTGAACTCTTACATAGTCAACTGTGGTTTGAGTCCTGGACCCAGTGACTTAAACTCACGCTGGGCGCATGTATGTGCATGCCCAAAATCCTGAGAGGAGATCGAGGTGTGACCATCCTCCCTGGGAGGTGATTTTCTGCTTTCTGTTTCTGTCTCTCTCTCTCCAGTAAGCACATGTGCCTTACAGCAAAAATCTCTCTCTCAAAAAAAAAAAAAAAAAAAAAAAAGAAATGAAGCTTGCCTAGTGCGTTTACCCAAAATCCCAAAAGAAGAGAGAGATGGAGAACAGGTTGTGGCACAACCATGCCCCATGGGGCGTGCTTTCTCCTCTCCCTGTCTGTCTGTCTCTACTGAGTATAGGCAACCTTTGGCAAATAAAAAAAAGAAGAGCTGCTGCAACTGGAAGAGGGATCTATCCATTCTCCTCCATCCCCCGAAATTTTTGCCTTAGGGCATGTGAGCTAAAGAGACAGAGATGGTGAGAAGGAAAGTGAGAAATCACTCCTCCAGTGGGCAGGGCTACACCACAATCCTTCTCCTCCATTCTCCTCTTAGGATCTCAGGTGCGCGTGCACACATACGCCCAACTGTGAGTTTAAGCCACCAAGCCTGGGACTCGACCCATGGTGGGCCATGTAGAAGTCCAATGACATAACTGCTACACTGTCTGCTGGTTCCAGGTCTATCCGTTCTAATAGCTAATAAGTGCAAAAGGTCTACAGTAAATGTAAAGGGTCCAGAGCAGTCTAACCTTCATAAACTCTCCTTTCTGATCAGCCAGGGATTGCTGCTGATAAAAGTATGATGAAACTGAGTAGGATAGAGACAACAGAGACAATGGAGAAAAGGTCCAGATAAAAGGATGTATGGGGGCAGTGGGGAGTTAGGGTGTGTGTGGATGTAGAGTGGGAATAATAGGATGGAACCAGGAATAGCAGAAAGTAAACCCCATATTTTTAATGCAATGTAGAAACAACACAAGAGAAAATAAGTGAAGTTAGCTCTTCTAACTTCTGGGGACATCTAACTTCGGTGCCATGCCTTTTAACTAAACTATATATCTAAACTATATATCTAAACTATATATATATATGTAAAAGTTTGGAAAATCTGATTTTACCTACAAATGAGTAACAGAAGATCTTGGTCAAATCCCCATACAAGCTGTCATACAATAAATGAATGATCAGCATTAATAACATCCCTACTATGCCCCACAAAACTGAAACCTTTTGTCTTCAAGCAAGCCAATGATGTTTTAAAAATTTATACCAGGCATGAAAACAACAAATTGGAATTAGAAAATCTCAAAAATGAAGTGACAAAACTTGAGAATAAATTATAAATAAAAGAAAAATGAGAGCTTTTTTTTTAGAGATTTTTTTCTATAGGGCATGTGCACTCACCTGAGAGACAGAGAGACAAAAATCAAGAGATCAACCCCCTGAAGGACGGCCACTCTATGATCCTTTTCCATTCTGCTCTCAGGATTCTGGGCATGCACACACACATGCCTGGTGTGATTTTCAAGCCACTGAGTCTGGGACTCGAACTGCAGTTGGCCATGTGGAAGTCTAACGCCTTAACTACTAATCCACCAGCTGGCGTGTGTGTGTGTGGGGGGGGGGGGGGGCATGGTAAAATGCAATGCTCTCCGAAGGTGACCCGCATGGGAAGATTCTTGGTTCACAGCTACAGACCTTCCTTGAGTGTGCTAGGTATGTGCATGCCCATGACCTGGGGTGGCTGTAGCTGGGGTCATGGATCACACCATTGAGACTCTGTCATGTGTAGTCCCACTGTCTCTCTCTCTTGCTCATGGAAGAAATAGATGTGCAGACTTAAAATAAATTGAAGGGGGGAAAAAGTCCCATCAGAAACGAAGACCAAATTACACAATACATTTTTAAAAATAGAAGACAAAGGGCCAGCTAGGTGATCTGCTGGTTAGGGTAGCTGGATACCCTCTGGTCAACTGTGAGGTTCAGACCCAGACCCAGTGGCTTGAAAGACATACCAGGAGTGTGCGTGAACACCCAAAATCTTGGGAGGAGAATGGGAAAGAGGGGATTGGAGTTTGGTCATCCTCCTTGGAGGGTACTTTCTCACTTTCTCTTTCTCCCCACTCTCCCACCCGTAAGAATATGTGCCTTACAGCAAATAAACAAATAAGAGGTTAAATGTACTTTAAAAAAATAATTAAAAATAAATAAATAAAATATGGGGCCAGCAGATGGCAGAGCAGTACATTGCTCAATTCCCCCATGGCTGACCGTGGTTTGAGTTCCAGACTTGCTGGCTTGAAACTCACATTGAGCATGTGTGTGTGCATGCCCAAGATCCTAGGAGAAGAACAGAGAGGAAGGGACGGTAGTGTGGCCATTCCCCTGGCAGTGATTTCTCACTTTCCTTCTCATTATCTCCACCTCTTTCACTCTCTCTGGCGAGCGCACATGAACTAAGGCAAAAACCTCTACCAAAAACAAACCAAAAAATAGATAGATACATACATACAAGAGAAAAAGGAAAGTTTTAAAAACAAACCAAAAATATGGAAACACATAAAAGGAGTCAGAAGAAAGTGACAACTGATGAAGACAGGTACAGAAGAGTCAATGTATGAATAACAAAGTCCCTGAGGAAAGGAGCCCAAACAAAGAAGCACAACAAATACTAAGAACTATAACTGGAGAAAACAGTCATGAGAACTTTTTAAAAATTGAAAATTACAAATCGAAATACCATACATATATATCTGAGACTACAATCCCAGAGCACTTAATACGAAGACATTCTGGCAAAATAATTAGATTGGAAAAAGAAAAGCCTTTGAGCATACAGTCCAAAAATGTCTCTGGGCCTAGCCTTGGTAGCAAAGGAAGGATTTGGTTATCGGAAAAGTCATGACATATTTTTCTATGTTTTCTTAAGCAAAACTGCATCATGACTTAGCCAACATCTCAAGAGCTTAGTGACTGCAGTGCTGGAACTACATCAGTTTTAAGTTTGGATTCCAAGGCAACCTAAAACATGCCGGTGTGTTTGCCCCAAGATTCTTTTTTTTCTTTTCCTTTGGGAGAAGTTTGTTTGCTATAATGTGCGTGCGCTCGCCAGAAAGACAGAGACAGAGAGACAAAAAGCGAGAAATCACCCCCCAGGGGGATGGCCATGACGCAATCCCTTCTTCTCCATTCTCCTCTTAGGATCTTTGGCACGCACACACCACTGGGTCCGGGATGCAAACCGCGGTGGTTGACTACATGGGAGTCCAGCCACATAGCCATTACGCTAACTGCTGGTCCCACCCCCAAGATTCTGACGAGCTAGAAAACTGGGGGATGATTGTGGCATGATGAAAGCTCATTAAGGGTATCCACACTTCCTGTGCACTTGCTCTTCCTCATGAAAAAAAAAAAAAAAAAGGTCAATGACTTAGAAAAGATATTTAGTTATCATAAGAATTTTTGAAACCTTAAGCCAAAAGAAAATGAAGTAATATATTTAAGATACTCAGAAAAATCTAATGTGAGTCGAGGACTTTCAATCTAGCAAAACTGACTTCAAATATGAAGGACACAGGGACCAGCAGATAGTGTAATGGTTACACTGCTGGACTTCCATGTAGTTGACCATGGTTCGAGTCCAGACCAGGTGGTTTAAAACTCATGCTGGGTGCATGTGCATGCATGCCCAAAATCCCAAGAGGAGAATGGAGGAGGAGGAATTGTGGCATGGCCATCTCCCCTGGAGGGGTGATTTCTCACTTTCTATCTCTCTGTTTCTCTGGTGAGCACATGTACCCTACAGCAAAAATCTCTCTAAAAAATAAAATAAAATAAAATAAAATAAAATAAAATAAAATAAAGGACACAGATGTTACCAGCATGCTAGTAGTCAAAGATAATTGTTCCCATGAACCCTTGATGAAATATTTACTAGAGAACTTTAGACAAAAAATTCCTACAAAGACATTCATATAAAAATAGGCTATACTAGTTGTGAACACAAAATATACACCTACTTGTAGAAGTAAGAGGTAGAAAAAGGATTATATGCACAAAAGGGAGAATATGCTCTGATCACCTAAATATAAATACAATTTATATTTAAAATGGGGGAGGATGGGGAGAGCACAGGCACAATCCAATTTTTAACTCTTCAGTAATCATATTGGTGATGATGGCATAAATACTGTTATTTAGAGACTGAGGTGAGAAAAAGCAAATGAGTAGTTATGGGATATACTACTTTTATTCTGCTATATCTTTTTTTTTTTTTGGAGAGGATTTTCGCTATAGGGCGCGTGCGCTCGCCAGACAGACAGAGACATAGAGACAGAAAGCGAGAAATCACCCCCCAGGGGGGATGGTCACGCCGCAATCCCTTCTCCTCCATTCTCCTCTCGGGATCTTGGGCACGCACGCACACACGCCCGGCGTGAGTAGTAAGCCACCGGGTCCGAGACGCGAACCGCGGTCGACTACGTGGGAGTCCAGCGACATAGCCATTACGCTAACTGCTGGTTCCCTCTGCTATATCTTTAAGAACCAGGAGAGGAAATACTGATGTAATTTCGAAGAAATTATATGAAAATGGTTTAGTAATGATTGTAAATTGAAAACTTTAACATGAACTCACGGAGTATTTTTATCTTTAAAAATACACAAATATTTTCTAATTATCTACTGAAAAAAATCCAGAAACGGAACCAACTCGGCAGTAAATCAACATCCTTTGCGCCTAGATTATGGTTTGAAATACTATTTCCTGCTACTAGAAATCAGAACTTCTTGGAGGAATGGCTATTCCCGTCTGGGGCAGGAAATGTACAAGACTTCCTGCTGACTCTGGTATATCCTCTCACACGAAGCAGCAAAGATTGCTATGATTATGTCAAAAGAACTCAAGAGATAACTTGATAAGACACTCTCTGATCTGAGACAAATTTTAACTAAAAGAAAAATTTGTAATGGATTTAAAAAATGTTGAGTAAGTTTAATGAGTTCATCATGATAGTTACAAATAGTTACCTTTAAGGAACAATAGGGAATGGATTCATTATTGGAAAAACTGGTAAAGAGACAGAATCACGCATTTATCCTGTCCTTCTTCTATGAACAAAACTGCTAGCTATCTAAAGTATACATAAGATAAAGTACCTTTTGATAGACAGCATTCAACTAATAGCTTTAAAATAATCATAAAATCAGAATATTACCATTTTGTAAACCTGATGAATTAAAGAATCCAGGCACTAGCATTAATAGCTGCTACCATCCCCAAAAAGGAGAATCAACCACAAATTACATGGCCCTTAACGTACCACCTATAGCTTTGCCAAAGGGATTGAACCTAAATCTGAATAAGCCTCTAGATTAATCTAAAGGAATTCAAAGGACGAGGAAGCGGAACTGCACCATGATGCAGTCAGCAAAATCCAGAGTATGAAAACTCCACAGAAGGAAGGAAAAGAACGAGATGGGCAAGGCAGGACTGTAGATTGAAAGAAATTAGAAGGATTTACCAAGTTCATTATTTTAAAAGGAAAATCTAAATTATACACTCGAGGGTGATACATGTTGGTAATAAAAAATCAAAAGAAATGAAAGAAAACTTACCATAAAAAGATAGTGGTTACTTTTGGAGGGAATAGAAAGTGAAACTGATTAGGATTGGCATGCATGGAGGACTTAGTAGTTGGTGAGGTTTTAATTCTTGTCGTGGACCATGGCTATAAGTCCATTTGTCATATAATCATTACGTTTTACTTACTTTCAGATTTGGAAAAAAAAAAATATGTTGCAGCAAGGATATACTAGAATTGTGAATGTTTTAAAGGGGAGGAAGATTTCCATAGTGGAATATATGTGGGAATGACCAAAATAAATGATGAACCTAACATTTTACCCTACCATATTTTCTGTCTCTCTCCTTTTTCTCTCATCTTAGAAAAACAATCCTAAATCTCATTCCTGCTATTTCACAGGATAAAGCTTAAGGAGGCTAACGAGCAATTACTGGAAGAATATCTGCGTATCCCTGGGCAAAGGGCTACACGTTACCTCATTTTATCTTTATGTCCTACAACTATGACCTAAAAGTATTAGCAAAGTGGGTTAGGATGCCATGCTTCTCCCTTATCTCCCTTAGGGGACTATTTACAGTTTAAAGGGGAATACCTGAATTCATGATACTCTTAAAAAGGCTAAGCAAGATAGAACTGTTTGGGTACATCCTCTCCACAACTTAATTAAAAGGATAATTATCCAAGCATTGTGTATAATAGGGAAAAAAGAAAACCCTAAATATCCAACAGTTGGTGTAGTTATTACACAACTAAAATGATGCTACCGATGAATGTTTATCGGCGCAGAAATATACAGTATCAATTACTAAAAAGAAGTTACAATTTTCCCATTTGTTTCAAATATATGTGCATGGATATGCGCGTAAGTCTGGAAATAAAACCAAGTTTTAATGTGTGTCTCTCTTAGTTACAGGATTGGAAGTGTTTGAAAATATTTTCTTCTTTTTGTTTATTTGCATTAACTATTTTTTCTATACTGCATATTTATTGCTTATTGGGAGTAAAAAGATAGGTAATGTCCTTTGTTTTTCTTCCTTTAGTTTTAGTTTTTGCTATTTGTTATAGGGTGAGTACATTAGCCAGAGAGAGACAGAGAAAGTATGGCCATGCTGCAATCCCTTCTCCATTCTTCTGTCAGGATTCTGGGCATGCAAGCACACATGTTCAGTGTGATTTTCAAACTGCCGGGTCCAGGACTCAAACGACAAAGTTGGCTATGTGGAATCCAGCTGCCTTAACTTCCATGCCACCTGCTAGCCCCAATAGGTAATTTTGTTCTTTCTTTTTTTTTTGTAAGAGAGATTTTTGCTATACAATATGTGCACTTGCCAGAGAGAGAGAGAGAAAGAGAGAGAGAGAGAGATGGAGAGACAGAAAGCAAGAAATCACCCCCCATGGGGGATGGCCATGCTGCAACCCCTCCTCCTCCATTCTTCCCTCAAGATTTTAGGCATGCAGGCACACATGTCCAGTGTGAGGTGTTTTTTTTGTTTGTTTGTTTGGTTTTTTTTGAGAGGTTTTTGCTATAGGGCATGTGCGCTGGCCAGACCGACAGAGAGACAGAAAGCAAGAAGTCACTCCCCAGGGAGGATGGCCACGCCACAATCCCTTCTCCTCTATTCTCCTCTTGGGATCTTGGGCACACATGCACACACGCCCGGCATGAGTTTTAAGCCACTGGGTCCAGGACGCGAACTGCGGTCGACTACATGGGAGTCCAGCGACGTAACCATTACGCTAACTGCTGGTCCCTGTCCAGTGTGAGTTTTAAGCTGCTGGGTTTGTGACACAGCATATGGGAGTCCAGCAACGTAACCATTATGCTATCTGCTGGTCCCAGCACTATTTCTCTTTTTTTAAAGGTGTTTGCCATGGGCTACATGAGCTTGCTGGAGAAAGAGAGAGGGAAAGTGAGAAGCCACCCTCCAGGGGGTACTGTGGCCATGCCACAATCCTTCTCCTCTCAGGACTTTGGGCATGTACTAAGTGATTTTCAAAGCATCGGGTCTAGGACTTGAACCATGGTCAGCAATGTGGGAGTTCAGAGCCTTAATCACCACCTGCTGACCCATAAGCACTATTTAAAGTTTACTTCTCCTTTCATGAGGGAGAGACAGACAAAGACAATGAGACAGCATCCCCAACAGGGTCTTGATGTCACAGTCTACAGTCATCTTCAGCCGGCCTCAGGATCGTGAGCTTGCGTGTGCATGGCATATGCAGGGAAGTCTCTGGATATGAACCTGGAACCTTCCTATGTGGTTCGGCCTCACAGAGCGTCATGTTTTAATGCTGTGCCACCATCCACCCACATATGCAGTGTTTTTTATTAGATGCTTTTTGCTCCTAAACAACTCTGTAGCTATTATTATTTTTATTTTACAAATGAACAAGTCGAGGTCTAAAAAGATTAAGTAACTCAAAACACATCAAGCACAAGAGCCAAGATCAGAACCCATACTTTACCACTGTAGAGCCTGAGTCCTTTTTCCCACACTGTGGCCCCATCACACTCAGTTGATTCATGAGTCACTATAACCTTAATTACTAACACAATCTCACCTTATTGGCAACAGCATTAACACTTGGCCGGGCATCAAATATAAAGATTTTGTGAGACTGTGCGTTGGAATCCATGATAGCTTGAAGGTATTTTTCATCCTCTTTGCTTCGTTTTCCACTCACTCCGACCATGGGCTGGCTACACCGGGTGACTGTGGCTTGACTTTCAGGATGAATCCATGATAAAACCTTAGTGAGGGAAATGAGGGTAACATCCATTTGTAGTCTTCTTGGTTTATAATTCATCTCAAAAAAGTTCTGCTTTTACTAATAAGTATGTAAATAAAATGTGGCATATTTAGTCTCATTTTAAGGTGTTTGAGTCTTTATCAGTAAAACTGCCCAACTCTAAAGTCTTCAAAACCTTTTAATTTTATACCTAAAGTTATTTAAGTTGATCTTTTTAGGACATAGTCATTAATCATAAACAAGCAAAGTGTTCTTCTGTATGTTCTTGGCTAAAATGTGTAATAAGATAAGTGATAATGCACAAGGCAAATTTTGTTTTCCAGTTAAGAATCATGCAATCACGTGCAGGTACCCAATACCCATGCCAGCCAGACCCTCGAGAAAACTACAACGACTCAATCTCCAATATCCCCATAAACGACCGCTGCGGAGGTGTTTTATCCTGCACCCATCCCCTCATTCACCAATCTCAGCATCAGGTAGAGTAAAAGCCACCTGCAAAGTCTTAGCAAAGTTTCATATTTACTGGGATGCGGCCCCTTGATCTGAAGGACGCCACTCGCTTTAATTCTTCATCAGGAATATTTGCTGGCACAACCAAGAGGGCAGGGTACGTATCACAGAGCTCATAGCGTTCATTTATCTTTGTTATTCTCCAGCTTTCATTTGGAATTCCCTGCATGTGAGTAAGAGATAAGACAAATTATTACCTAACTGACATATGAAGACACCAGGACAGAATCTATTCCAGTGACCTCCTCTTATTTCTACTATCCATCTCTTAAAACTGTCGATACAATTATTATCTGACCTATGATGGCCAGTCTTTTAGGATTAGACTTTTTTTTTTTTTTTGAGAGAGAGAGAGAGAGAGAGAGAATTTTGCTCTCTCTTTCTGGCATGTGTGCTCACCAGAAAGAAAGACAACAAGAAATCAGCTCCTGGGGGGGATGGCCATGCCACAATCCCTTCTCCTCCATTCTCCTCTTGGGATCTTGGGCATGCATGCACACACGACCAGTGTGTTTTAAGCCACCAGGTCCAGGACTCGAACTGTGGTCCACTAAGTGGGAGTCCAGCATCGTAACCATTATACCATCTGATGGTCCCAGAATCAGACATTCTAATGTGGATGGAGGTCTGTATTCATTTTGGTACCCTGTTTTATATTTACAGATTTATTATTAAATACTAATCTCATGTAATCTGTGCTAAGCATATCTAGGGGAGAAGGAAACACTAAGACTTCAAATGCTCCCAGTCTTAAAAAGAGTTCCGAGTCTCATTCAGCTTGACTGGATGACTGATTTTTCTGCCACTCATCTAGACAAAGAAAGCCCCCAGGGCAGGCACCAAGTGAATGCTCTAAACATAGCACTTTCACAGCCACAGTGAATTTCTGATTCCTGTACTACAGTACTAATGGTATGTGGCTGATTCAAGACGCACTAGAAAATCAAGGGAGTGATGGACGGCAAAGTGAAGACAGATAACAGGCCCAAGAAATACTTAAAACAACTTTTCAAAAACATAACAATTAAGCTCTCATGTGTTCCTTCAATACCTATTTTATAAATAGTGTATGACTTCACATTTAGGACATTTCCGTTCTCTATTGTATTGAAAATAAAGCCATTATAGTAAGTGGTTAGAATGAAGAAAATCTAAATACTTAAAATTTCATGGTCCCTGAAAATTCATTTCTGCAAATAGAAAGACAACCAAATTATACTAAAAAATATATTATCTATCACATGTAGGCACTATGTCATACTCTTTACATACACATATGCACACATACACACATATTATCGTATTAAGATTTATTAATTTCACTTTATAGATGAAAAAACTGTGGCACAGTCTTTAATTTGACCAAAACTATATATAATTCCTTCACACAATCCTTTAAAACAGTACCTAATACCAAGTAGAAAATGAAGGCATTGTGATGTAATGACTCATTCAAGAGCACATGCCTGTATGTGAGAGCTCTAGCTGAAACTAAGTCTTCTAAAAGTTCTAGAACTTGAGTACGGTACTCAAATATGCTAAAAATCAATAGGCTGCATATTTCAAAATAGTGAATTTTATGGCATTTGAGTTATATCTCAACTTTTAAAAAAGAGGAAGGTCTCTATGTTCTGAGATGGTCCAATCATCAAAATATATTCCATGAAAAAAGAAAAGTATACAAAAGTGTGCACACTTTATACAAATGAGCTTCAAAACACTGCGTACAAATACATACACACCTTTTATAAAGACAGTCTTTGCAAGGATGTGCAGAAAATTAGTAAAATTATTTCCTGAAGGGAGAAGAGGCGGTGGTGGTGGGGGGGGCAGGGTTGTGCTGGAACAGAAAGCTACTTTTCTGTATACCCTTTTGGACCTTTTGAATTTCATAAAGAATGCTAAGTGTTACTATTCCATGTGTTTTTCAACTTAAACACACACACACACACACACACACACACACACACACACACAAATGTCCTTATACTTGATCTTAAGTCTTAAATTTTCTTAAATGAAGAACCTATACTTTTACTGTAATCTGCCTTGCTCCATGAGACTACCCGAAGCAATTTATTTTAATTCACACACCTTCTGTAAGGTTCACTAGGTTTCAAACTACTCTTCAGCATTCATATACATGAAACATAAGCAAGGTTTTGGGAATGTTCTCCTTAGTCTTAGAGTGTCCTTCTTAGTTACAATTAAAATAAAATTTGAAACTGTTTCTCCCAATGATCTGATTGATATAAATATGTATTTACATACATATAAAACATGTATATTTTTCAGTAACAGCTGAAATCTTTATTATAGCCATTACAATTTTATCTATAAGAAGTGATAGTCTCTCAGTATAGAAATCCAATTTTTTTTTCTTTTTTAGAGAAATTTTTGCTATAGAGTGTATGTACTCGCCAGAGAGATAGAGACAAAAAACAAGAAATCACTCCCCATGGGGGATGGCCACACCACAATCCCTTCTTCATTCTCCTCTTGGGCACACATGCACACATGCCCGGCTTGAGTTTCAAGCCATCAGATATGGGACATGAACTGCAGTTGGCCATGTGGGAGTCCAGCGGCGTAACCATTACGCCATCTGCTGGTGTACAAGCAAAATGAGAAATAGCGATTGACTGTTTTAAAAAATAATTAGAATAATAATAATAACGATTGGGGAAAACATAGAAAAGATATTGAATGTTGAAGCGGGGAGATTAAGGTCTCTGTACTGACTGACATGCATGGCATTCCCTTTTGAAAAAGCAATGTAATACACTGTAAAGTTATATGTAATTCAATGTAATATAAAGAAGAATAAAAAAAAAAAGAAATCCAATTTTTTAAAAAGTTACTTTGCTATTAAAAAAGTCTATAGAGTAATGGTGAAGCACATAGTCCTGGAACCATTCTTCCTGGATTCAAATCCTAGTTCTCATACTCAGTAATTATGTCACCGTGTGCAGATTACTCAAGGTTCCTGAGTAACATTCATATGCTAGCGGATAATATTAGTATGTAACTTAATAATCATTATGAAGATCAAACGAATTAATACTTATGAAATGCTTAAGAAAAAGCCAGGCATATCAATGTACCATTTATGTGATTTAGTAAATACATCCAATGTATGCTAGAGGCTTATTAGTTGACCAATATTTACAGAGCACATCCTATGAACAGAACACTTTCCTAAGCTTCATTCATGCATTCATTCATCTAACAGATGCTTATTGGCTATGAAGTGCCAGACGTTGTGTTACATCCTTGAGAGTACCGAGGTGAGAAAACAGACGCAGTACCTGCCCTCTTGGAACATGAAAAATACCAAGGAAATTAGAGAGACGATCCCTTCTAAAACTGGTAACACTGATGATGAACAATGTAAATAGTTTCAGAAGAAAGAAAAAAGAAAGGAATAGACAAACATTAGTAAATATTTATCAAATTAAATGGAATCAAAGTAGAGTGCAATCTATTGGGTCATTTGACAAATCATGATGTATTTTTTCTTGTTTTTCTATGCAAAAATGCATCATGACTTTTCTGACAACACAATACTTGAACATACCATAGGAGTTCGAGCTGCATATTAAATAATATAAATGATGTTATTGGGGCCAATAGGAGGCATGGTGGTTAAGGTGCAGGACTCCCACCTTGCCGACAACTGTTCAGGTCCCAGATCTGGCAGCTTAAAACTCACACTGGGTGTGTGTGGGCATGTGCCCAAAATCCCAGGAGAAGGGACTGTGATGTGGCCAAGCTCCCTGGGGGTTGATTTCTCACCTTTTCCTCCCACTGCCTCTGTCTATCTCTCTGGCAAGTGCATGCACCATATGACAAAAACCATATGTGAGTGTGTATATATATATTTATCTATATATTTATATATAGTTATGAACATATAAATTTTATATATAAATAGTTATGAATTCATATCATTATGTAGACATAATTTCTATTCTGATTACTGACCATAGTCAATCAACACGGTTCTTAGAAAAACATAAGAGAAAGAATAATGTATTTTCTGTGAAGATAAAACTTTCAAAATTTGATGTGGAGCTAAGTTGTAAGCAGTGGAATTCAGAAATTTTTTCAAAAGTAAATTATAGGATATCCAAAAAAGAAACATCTTAGTTAATGATATAGAATGGCATATAAGAATATTGACACTTAGCATCTTATTATTTTTATCTTTAAAATTATTAAACATTTTAAAAATAAATTGATTACTTATAAACTGTAAGAGTAAGATTTTAAAAGATCATGGGGATATTCCATAAAGCAGTCAAAGAAAACAAGAGCAGCCAATCAGGATTAGTCTTTATTTAAAAAAATAAATAAATAAATAAATAAATAAACCAAAACAAACCAAGGCCTTATATAAAGCTATTTCATGCTACATATGAAGTTTTCTTTGTAATAGAAGGAATGCAGAATATTAAAATTGAAAGGAAAGAAGTACATACCTGCCTTCTATACTCTAAAAGAGGGTCATATAACTTCCACCCATTTTCAGGGAATACTTCTTTATATTCAAAAGCAAAAAGAGGCTACAAAAAAAGTAAGCAGAGTTAATAACTAAAAAAGACATTTCAGAAGGTAATGAATCAGAAATGTATCCCTATCAGACTCAAAGTTTTTATTTACTTATCTGAAGAATATTTTGTAGTGGTAACCTTCATTTTCATTATTTTAGTCTTATTTTAAATATTTTCAAAATGTTTACATATTTTTCAAACATACAGAAAAGCATGGAGACCCATCAAAAAAATTTATCAAATGTTAACATATATTTTCTTCAGATATCTTTGATAACTTTCAAAAGTTATCTTTTAAATAATGAAAGAAGTTATTTTTTTAAAAGTCATCTTGATGTAATTAACTAGGTTGACATCATAGGTTTGACTACCATAGGCAGCTATGAAGTTCATACTACATTTTCTAAAATACAGTGAATAAACATGCAATCTGTAGTATAAAACAAATATTAGGTTATCATTTTTATAAAAATAGTAACAGAAGCAATTATGATTTTAAAAATTGAAAAGGAAATGAGACCAGTGTTGACTCCAAATTCTACTCCCCACTAGCTATGCCCTTGAGTAAATTGCCTGTCTAATCCTGGTTTCATCTCACTAATAGAGATAAAATATCTACCATCATCGGGAGCCTAATACTGTTGTTAGTACATAATAGTCAACTTTTCCTCCCCAACTGCTAGACTTAATTGTCAGCTCCCATGTAAATAAAAAGAATTCAAATTCTAATGAAGATTACATAGAATTTTTAATAAGAGAAATGCCTCAGATAAAAAGAACCAAAGGAGACGGGGGCAGCAGGTGGTGTTAAGGCACTGGATTCCCACATGGCTGATCATGTTTCAAGTACCAGACCTGGAGGCTTGAAACTCATGCCAGGTATTTGTGCATGTGTGTCCAGAAAGGAGGACTGTGGCATGGCCATCCCCAAAGGAGGTGATTTCTCACATTCTCTCTCCCTGTCTGTTGAGCACACGCACTGTACAGTAAAAAAAAATTCTCAACAACAACAACAAAAAGATATTCAGAAAATTCACAGAAAAAATAAAAGTAAAGGACTTATTAATTAAAAGGTTTATTTTGGTACAAAGAAGTTTTGAAATCCTGCACAATTTTTTCATAACAGGCATTTCCCAAAGCTTTCTGGAGATCCCTCACATAATTATAGAATGTTCACAGTGGGATGGACTTTGACAATCAGCTAGTCCAGGTTCCCTAATTCATATCTACAGAAACTGAGAGATTAGGTTAAACCTAAACTATGAATCTGGTTAAATAACAAAGCAGGGATATAAATGCAAAGATTCTAGATAACCTAGAAGGTTTCTTTATACTACTCTAATAATACACATTTTTTTTTCAAAAATAAGAAACATTTTACCAGGTTATTAGAGACAGGAAACGCATATTTCATTAGATTCTCAAATATGGATCTTCTTGTCCGCCCCTCAGGTTTATGAGCAAATCGTAAATTCCTAACGTCCTAGAAAAGATTTGGGATCTATGTTAATCATTGTTTGTTCAGTATTTACTTAATGAGTAAATAAGGGTTCTTACAACTATCTTGTAAAATGTTAAGATCTGTGAATTAGGATTCAAAAAAAAAAAAAAACATCAATAGCTCCCAGAGGCAGGAACTTATAATGGTCTATTGGGATCAATAAAAAGAAACACATGGCATTCTAATTCACGGCAGAATTCTATGTTTATGGACTTAAGATAGGCTAGTGAAAGAGGAAGCATTTGATATCAAACCTGGAGACTGGAGATACTGAATTTGAAGCTTAGTATGGCTGATATGTAGTATGTCCTTTCCCTATGAAGGCCCAGTTTCTGTCATAAAAAGCCCTTTAAAAGCACAATTAGCTGTTGTTATATTTCATATCATTCTTCATTTCCATTATACATGGTGACTATTTACATACATTTTATTTAAATGCCCTTTATTTTATTTAAATGCTTTAACTCAGACAGAATTCAAAGTAGCTTTATTATACCTCATTCTGCAAAACCAAGCAGACACTACTCTACAAGGCACTTATAATACATGCTCAAGTAAAACAGTGTATGACCAATCAGATCCCAAACTGGAACACTGGCTTTACATTCTTTAAAAATAAACGTGTATGGGGGACTAGCAGTTAGCTTAATGGCTATGTCACTGGACTCCCACGTAGTCAACCGTGGTTCGAGTACCGGACTTGGCAGCTTAAACTCCTGCCAGGCGTGTGTGCATGCGTGCCCAAGATCCTGAGAGGAGAATGAAGGAGAAGAGATTGTGGCGTGGCCATCCCCCTGGGGGGTGATTTCTCGCTTTCTATCTCTCTGTCTCTCTCTAACTTTCTGGCGAGCGCACGCGCCCTGTAGTGAAAACCTCTCCAAAAAAAATAATAAAATAAAATAAACGTGTATGGGAACCTAAGCTGGTATCATGTTTTCCCTTAGGAAATATCTTTGTAACTAGTAAAAATGTTTAGAATCACTGTATTAACCACAAAGCTCGCTGGAATGACTATAGCAAGGGCCCTACAAATGTTTGGGTTTATGACAATGGTCTGTTCTATGGGGAAAAAAAATATTTAAAATGATCAGGATTTCAGTATCATCATCTTTCACAACTTCTTACAGTCCATTCCCCATTTGCTGCTTAAGACTACAGAAAAGTAATTAGGCGGTGCTGTGCTTGACACATGGACAGTACTATATTACAGAGCCCTTCTGACAATAATAGAAAAACACAAAATGATTACTAAGTCATTGGTTTAATGCCAAACTCACAAAACTTCTATGAGTAACATAAGAAAATATCATGAATTATATGTGTGCAGTACCTTTTACTTTTGGCATTGACAGACCAGCAAAGAAAGGAACAAGGTGATCTAGAACTGAGATGGAAGCAAGTAGGCCACAAGAAAGAGAACGGTGACTTGGGGAAGTGGCGCATGGTATTAAATACCCGAATTTACTGGGGAAATGTGATAACCTAAGTTTCATTCAAGTTGTAATATATTTAAAGGATACCAGAAGGCAAGAAAATAGGGAATGTCAAGTTTTCCTCACCATTGATTCCAAAGCAGAAAAGTTATGAGAACTAGAAATGGAAAAGATGAGTATTGATGAATATCATACCTAGCTCTTCTACTACAAAGACTATGCCCTCACTGCTCAGAGCTTTCCCTTATGTTTCTGATCTGTAAATTACAGGTAATATCACTGAACTGACCTCAAAAAAATTTTAGGAGGCTCGAAGTAAAATAATGAATGTGAAAGTGCTTTGTATCCTGTAATATACTGTGCATCTCAAAGGTGGTCATTATGAAAACAAGTTGCGGTGAATTTGTGAGCACGTTAAAATGTATAGATTGAACTGAGCCCAAAGAATTAAATCTCATTTGTGAATCACCTTTTCTATTACTGCTAAATTTTGTTTTCTTCTATCTTTCTAGTATGAACTCAATTGCATATTTTGGAAACTGGTTTCCAAAACACAGGCTCTTTTTCTCAGAAAGCTTTTCAAACCAAATAAAACCACACAGATACTATAACACTTACCTTGCATACAGTTTCTAGTCCATACGAATTTTCACCTCGACTGGAAGCGCCACCGATTTTTTCTACTCTACTTATCACGCCAAGAGATGCATCTAAAACAAATGGGGGGTCCTAAAGGGAGGAAAGAAGAAACATACTGAGCAACTAGTATGGTAAAACTGTGGCTGATAAAAATCTTGGTCAGAAACCCTTTAATTAGAAAAGACTAAAATGCTGGTTGGTGGAACAGCAGTAACACACGACTCTCTGCAAGGCAGACCACATGGGAAGGCTGCTGGTTCATGTCCAGAGTATACCAGGAATGCCTGTGCCCGCGATCCACGATGGCTAGAACTAGGAGTGGATGATGGTGTTAAGACCCTTTCAGGGGGCGGGGAGGCAGCAGGTGGTATGGTGATTAAGACGCTGCACTCTCACATGGCAAACCATGGTTGAAGTCCCAGATCTGGCAGTTTGAAAATCACACTTGGTATGTATATATATGTGACCAAAATGCTGAAAGGAGAATGGAAAAGAAGGGACTGTGGCATGGCCATCACCCCTGGGGGATGATTTCTCACTTTCCCTCTCACTGTCTCTGTCTGTTTCTCTCTCTGGCAAAAACTTTGGAGGAAAAAAAAGGCCTTTTCTGGGGTAATATATGTGCCTATTTTTCTCTCTTACTCATGGGATAAACATAAACATTTTTAAAAAAAGAGCAAGACAGGTTGCAAACAACATACATATGTCCATAATAAATTAAAGAAACTAAACAAAACAAATTAAAAAAAAACTGATCCAGATCTTACCCGTTCCATACTCTTGAAGTATAACCTGTAGTTTGTGACAGTCAGAGTTCCTCGTACAGCACCAGTGAATGGACATATGTAAGTTACATCTTTGGCTGAAAAAGCAAAAAGTCCAGTTTATTAAATATCGTGTGCTATTAAAAAGTACCTTCTATGCTACAAAATTATTTGACTGCTAGTCTAATTTGTTTCAAAAATCACAAAATCAATGATTCCACTCAAGACCTCCTACACTAATCTGAAGAAGGAATACAGAATAAACAGGAAGGCTTGAGTGGCATCCCTTTCTCTGAGGCAGAACAGAAGGAAAGCTGGCTACCACCTGCACTGAATAAAACAGGTGTGGTAGTTGGAATAGTGATGGAGTCCTGATAACGCTGGAGACAGTAAATGTGTCAAGGCATAGTGGCTGTTTATCTCATTGCTTTCTAGCTTGCCTCATCAATCTGGTCTTCCTCTGGTCACAGCTTAGTCTGTCAGTATTCCTCTACAAATGAAACACACAAAACATCTACAATACCACAAACTATGCTCTAGATTTCTAGGGCAAGTATCACAGGCAAAATGAAACATATATGAAGTATAATTTCCTACATAGATGGGGCCAGAGAATGGCACAGCCATAAAAGGCGACACCGTGTGTCTCTGAGTCACACGGGGAAGTTTGGGTTTGCACTAAGGCCTGCCGGAGCACACAGGGCACATGCATGCCCAGGATCCAAGGCTGGGTGAAGCTGGGAATGGACCGCAGTGCTGAAACTCTCGTGGGGTGCTGCCTGTCTCTCTTGTTAATGGAAGAAATAAATAAAATAAACTTTAAGAGAAAAAGAAAAATAATAATAAGAGGCTATTACATTCTTGACCAAGCAACTTATGTCTAACTTTGTAGAGAAATAATCACAAGCAGTATTTTACCAAGTCATAAATGATATATCTATGTGGCTATGATTTAAAAAAATAAAATTAATTGATTAATAAACAGGATAATTCAGCACTCATTAGCAAAGATCTTGTTTAATATGGTGGAATTCATAATGCCCAATACAAGATTTTTACTTCTTAAAATATTCATAAATCCCTACTATGTCATTACGGCAGCAAGTAAGCAGATAAAGGAATAAATATCTATCATTCCAAGGAAGTAAGGTGCAATTCTGTAGAGCAACAACTTTCTAAGAACCTTTCAAAGGACATCTGGGAAAACTTAGGGCTATGAAGTATGTTTAATAAGGCATTACAATTTCCTGACTTTGCTTCTTACTCCTCTCTCTGAAGGACTGCCTGCTTTGTATGCAATCTGAAATGAGACTGATCTTTTAACAATCATTTCTATCCTTTAAAATAGTCCCATGAGGACTGCTCAAGTATGAGCTACTTTTTTTTCCCTATCATTGTTTCCAAAGGATGCTTCGTTTGGAGGAAAACTTAAAATTAAACTCATTATATGAACATATACAAACTTGCCTTGCACACATTTTTTTGTCCTTATAAATGTTTACTTCAACTAGGAAAGCCTTATTCAATGTTATTAAAAACGTTTCTGGGTTCATTCCAGAGCCTGTTTTCCTCAGGCAAGCAAAATTGGTCTTATTATATATCTGTCCACTGGATGTGTCCCTCTTGGACTGATGCTTTTAAATATTTTTATACCTTCCTCTTTACTCTAAAACCATGAGATAATATGCATGAAAGTGCTCTAAAATTGAAAGCATTATATACATACACCAGTTTGTACCCATGTTACTATTACCCTTACGAGCCTCTTTGCTCTGCCACCTCTATCGTTCTTCCTCAGGATAACTCATTCTGAGAAGTTAGCTCACAGGTTTACACCCAGTCAAAAGGAGACTGAGAGTGACCAGGACCCTTACCAGAGCAAATGACAATAACGACCATCAGCAGTGGTGGCCTGCTTGCCATTTTAGCTTTATAAAGTGCTTTTCATCTGAGTACCTCATTTAACCTTCCTAACCGTTCTTAAATGTAGGACTATAATTATCTACAATTTTCAAATGAGGACTAAGGACTAAGAAAAGAGAAATAAACTGTTGAATTTTCAGAGCTGGTAGTAACTACTATGATTAAAGTTAAATCCAGTTCCTCTGACTAAATACTCATATCCCTTTCTTCCTCCTGCCTCCTGTGTTAAAGGTTGAATTACTACAGTCTGAGATACCTCTACTCCTGATGTGGCCAGGCCACAATACTCTGAGTCTGTTACTTTCCTAAGAATTCTGTTGAGGGGCCAGCAGGTGGTGTGGTTAAGGATCTGGACTCCCACACAACCGACTGTGATTCAAATCCCAGACCAGATGGCTCGAAAATCACTCCAGGAGTATGTGCATGCATTTGGAAAATGGAAGACAAGGGATTGGGGGCAAGTCCATCCCCCCTGGGGATGGGGGGTGATTTCTCAGTTTAACTCTGTCTCATGCACATGCCCTATAGCAAAAAACTTAAAAAAAAAAAAAAAAAAAAAAGATAGAAATTCTGTTCATGTTTCTAACACTGCTAAAGTTCTTTTAAAATACATGTATACCATATATATGTATTAAGCCAACTAAAACCCCAAGGTTTTATTCACAACAATTAACATACGCAAGTGTACTCTAACCTTAAGACTTTTTCTCTCCTGAATTCATTTTTTTCACAATAATAAAATCTGTGTAGATGATTTTAAATTAGGATATTTTTAAAAATTATGCTTCATATTCCTCTAAATATTGTATTAACTCTACTACCAAAAAGATCTTAGATTGACCAATCTTCTCAACTGTTCACTGAGGTCACAGAGGAAGAACCCCTAATAGGTTCTGTGAAGTATATCCAAACGATCTTGAGAATCCACAACTATAAGGTGGCTAACAAACTTATACAAATAAGTGTAATAAATGCATTCACTCGGTGCAGAGACACACACAAACATCCTCTAAGTAACACAGAAAAGGCAATTATTTCAGCTATGGTATCACAGAAGTAACTCTTCACTCCATAGACTCTCCAGGTTAGTTTCCTTTTCCCATTTTCAATGAATATGCATGTGCTGATGACTTTCAAATATGGACCTCGAGCCTAGATCTCTGTTTTAATCTCTCATATCTGTTTATTATGTATTAGGTTGTCGGGAAAGTCGGGACATATTTTTCAATGTTTTGCTGTGCAAAAATGCATCATGACTTTCCTGATGACCCAATATTTCCACCTGAAGTTTCTCATAGGTACCTAGAATTCAATATATATATAATATATATATATATATATATATATATATTATATATATATAATTTATTTATTTATATATACATATGTATAAATATATATATGTATATATTAATATATATATATATATATAAATATCAGACCAACGGCTTATTAAGATGAAGAGACATGATAGAGGTTTACACTGGAAATACAAATGTTGGAGTCAAGTCAACATATAATAAGTGAATGAACTAAAAAAAAGGGTATATAGGAGATAAAAGAAAAATGGGTCAAGAGAACATTGATTTTAAAGAAAAAGAACTGAGTAGTAACCTAAAAAGTCTCTCATAAGGCCAAATATTATAGCGGAACCAGAACTGGCAACAGGTTCAGAATAATAGAAATTGTCACAATGTTAGATGTAATTTTATTCATCAGATACTCTCCCTCTGCCTTTGTAGCCTCATCTACAAAATGGGTTTAATATTGTTCTCAGAAAATGACTCAGTAAGACTCAATGATGATAACTTGTCATGTATTTTTGGCACTGATAATATATATCTAGTTCAGTAAGTAGTTTAGCAGATGAACATAATACCCAAATACCCAAAGCTGAGTGGGGGAAAAAAAAAAAAAAAAAAAAAAAGGACTGGAGAGGTTAATTAATCAAAAATCAAAGTAGTGCCTGCAGAGAAACTGGAACACATAGGGCAACCAGTTCAAATCCCCAGCCCAGTCACTCTGAAACATACCAGGCATGTGTTTAAGTGCCCAGGATCCCATGGGCTGGAGGACTTGAGGAAGGGGATCAGAGCATGACCAGACCTCATGGAAGGTGATCATTCTCTCTCTCGTTCACTCTCTCTCTCCTTCCCTTTCACATGTGTGGGCATGCACTCTAGACTGAGAAAAAATTCTATTACGAAAAGAGAATCGGGACCAGCAGATGGCATAATGGTTATGTCGCTGGACACCCTCATAGTAGACTGCGGTTCAAGTTCCAGACATGGCAGCTTAAAATTCATGACAGGCATGTGTGTGGGCATCCCCAAAAGCCTGAGAGAAGAATGGAGGAGTAGGGGTTGCAGCATGGCCATCCTCCCCCGGGGGAAGGTGGCGTGATATGATTTCCGGCTTTCTTTCTCTCTGTCTGTCTGGTGAGTGTACACGCCCTATAGCAAAAATCTCTCTAAAGAAAAAAAAAGAGAGAGAGAGAGAGTCAAAACAAGAAGAGACAAATATCATGCTAACTGCTCAAAAGCTAAGTTTTATACGTATCGATGTAGAAGGTAGTTGTCCTTTTTGGCTTGCTTCTTATAAGAAGAAAAATGACACCCAAACAAGGAAAATAAAGTACTTATTCAATCTTTTTTTTTTTTTTCACAATTGTGATTGATAATAAGATTAAAAATGGTATTTTGTTTGGTTAAGAAACCATTAATTCATTCTCCTAGCATATCCTTCACTTCTCAAAATCTATGCATATTTTATAGACTATAACACAGATGGAACAAAGCAAGAGGACAAAAACACAGCTTACATGCTCATTTTTAGTTTCCAGCCCAAAATATAGGTATAAGGCTAGACAGAGAGAAGCACCTACTTGCTTTGCAATGCAGATAAAATATTTTCATCCAGAAACTGACATGAGTTTACTCAAAGGAGAAAAATATGAAAGAGGAAAACAAGAGATGTGTTTTAAGATAAATTACTTGTATAAAGGGACGATTCAACTTTCTTTTTTTATCTAGGTAGCTCAATATCTGAAAGTAATAATTTTTTTAAATGAAATTTTCCATCACAGAATTCAACAACAGTTAAAAAAAAAAAAAAAAAAAGAAAAGAAAAAAGGCACCTACTTTCAAAAAAAAGTAAAACAAACCAGAGAAGCAGTAGAAAATAATTCAATCTGCATGCTTTGCAGTTTTCAAACATGAACACTATAGACAAGTACATCCAGGCCTAGGCTTGCAAAACACACTGGGGTGTCCGGAGGCTGCAGGGAGTGAATGCTGCCAGACAGGAGGTGTCTCTGAGGCCAGTCTATTCTCGGTATACTGACAGTACTGAACAGTTCATGCAATTAGAAAGGAGAAGGAAATTAAACAAAAAATACCAGTACAGACCCATGTCTTTAATATTTTCTCCTGGAAGCAAGGGTGGTTCTTCCATTTCTGCTAATTTGTTAGACTCCCTCAGGACCTGGATGGGAGGGGGGCAAAAAAGAAACATTTCTTTTTTATTCCAAGGCTAATTTTTCACTCAAATTTCAACAGAATATTCTTGTGTTATTTAAAATTATAACATCATATTGCATTCACTATCTTGAATCAAATTATAAAAACCGTAGTGGTGGCATGTATAACATGTGAGGTTGCTGTTTTCCTAGAGAGTGTATACTAATTCACATCAAAACTCTTTCCATTGACACAGACAACACTGTACACCAAATCCTACAACAGCCTGACAATAAAACAGGGGTTATACCCACACTTTGCAGTTGAAGACAAAGAGCCACAAATAGTATTTCATTTGTTCAAGATCACACAGCTGAAGTGCCAGAGCCTGGGTTTGCATTACAGTTGTAATGGACTCCCAAGCCCATTTCCTTTCCACTAAGTCATGCCAAGGCCCACAGTGTATTTAACTGTTGGGACCAGCAGATAATGTAATGGTTATATTGCTGGACTCCCACATAGTTGACCACGGTTCAAGTCCCAGACCCAGCAGCTTCAAACTCACACCAGGCATATGTGCATGCATGCCCAAAATCCCAAGAGGAAAATGGAGGAGAAGGGGTTGTGGCATGGCCATCCCCCCTGGGGGGTGATTTCTCGCTTTCTGTCTCTCTATCTCTCTCTGTCTCTGTGAGGAGCATACACACTCTATAGCAAAAATCTCTCCAAAAAAATGTGGATAAAATTCACCCTCATGTAGATTTAATGTTTAAGGAATCTAGAAATGATGCTGTGAAGAATCTGGTTGAAAAAGAGATAATAAATAAATCAAAATCATGTTCAACAGCTTATCAAGTAGTTACCTTGTTAAGGATGCTATGCTGTATTCCAAAAATGTAGGCATAAAACAGTTTTCTAAAGGAGTTACAACCCAGACAAATCACACACACATATGCACCCCAAGTTGTCATATGCTAGATACATCCTCTGACAGTTACCAAAAACTTTTCCTCCCCATTTCCCCACTTCTTTCACTGCCAAACAGTAAGTTTATGACTCCCATTCTTGACCTCCCATTAATTTCTGAACCTTCTACAATATGCTTTGCCACCGAACTCAAGCCCTTCCAGAGAATCTGCTTTCTCCCTAGTAACCTCCTCCTTATTAAGGACAACAGACACATTCCAGTCTTTATTTCCTTAGACACATTTGACACTGTCTACATTTACGGATTCCAGAAAGCTACTATCTTGCTAAACTCCTCCCTCTCTGAGCACTCTGCCAGTAGCCTTTATGTTTTCATCCTCCCTGTTCCTCAGGGCTTTGTCCCAGACTCATGTCTCACTTTGCTCTTTGTTAGATATTATTGGTGCAGCCCAATGCTCAATAACTAAGAACTACAAAGAACAAATTACCTTCTGTCCAATAAATTAACAATCTGAACAAATTCCTCTACTTACACTTTATGTTGTTTCATAAAATAAGTTTAATGCAATACCTAAGGAACTAGACTATACACACACATACATCAATATATATTTTGAATATCATATGCTAAAAAACTCAAGAAAGGTTTCTATGGGCTAACTGCATAACCTAATGGATAATGAAAGCCAGATCTCACATGGTTAAACACAGTTGGAATCCTTGCGCCAGCAGCTTGAAAAATATCCCTGATATGTGTGCATGTGAGCCCCAAATCCCGACAAGTGGGAGAAATGGAGGAAAGGGGATTGTGGCATGACCATGCCCCACTGGGTTCTTTCTCCCTCGCTCCCACTCTTCCTCCCCCTCTTTCTCTGGTGTGTGCATGTACCCACTGATTACTAAAAAAAATTTATTTTTACATGTCATCTTTTTTTTTTTTTGAAAGGTTTTTGCTATAGAGCACGTGAGTTTGCCAGGAAGACAGAGAAAACCAGAGAGACAGAAAGTGAGTAATCACTCCCCAGTGGGGGATGGCCATGCCGCAATCCCTTCTCCTCCATTCTCCTCTTGATATCTTGGACACGCGTGCGCACACGCCCGGCGTGAGTTTAAGTCACCAGGTCCAGGACTCGAACCGTGGTCGACTATGTGGGAGTCCAGCAACATAGCCATTACACTAACTGCTGGTCCTATATACAGTCCCTGAATGTAGTCTTTTATATAATGATAGAAGAAGTAAGAGAAAGAGGGAGGGGCGGCCTATAAAGGTAAAGAAAAAAAAATAAAAAACAAAAACTCAAATCAAAATCACAGTAAGAAATTGCACTAGGCAAAAATACAGGCTTCTTGGGTTCAAATCTTGACTTCAGCACATACTAAATACTTTCAGGCAAAATGTTCAACTTCTCAATGCCTTATTTCCCCATCTATAAAATGGCAATAATCATGGTGTCTCACAATAGGGTTGTTATAAAAGTTAAGTGAATTAATGTATTTAAAGCATTTATATCAGTGTTGGCACATAAAATGTGTTTCATAAGTGTCACCTATTAATAACAGTTCATTTTAACAACTGATTTTTGAAATCCACTAAGAAATTCTACTGTGAAAGAATTAGATCAAAAGATACAAATAATAACACATGGTACACCAAAAAAAATCAAAACAATGCTGCACACATGAAAAAAATCACAGAAAGGAAGACGCCACATCCTTTCCCCTATCTACCACTTCACTCAAAAATGCAAAGACCTTTTACTTACAAGCCTGGCAAGTTCTCTTACTGCACAGGCATACCTTCTGTGGTTGTTTCAGTACTGTCCCCATGACTTCCTCTCTCTATATAGTCCTACACTCAGTAGGAAAGTGCAGTCCCATAAAATATATGTGTTGTGTGTAGAAGAGAGGAGGGTAGTTCTGGCAAAAGCACAGAATAATGAAGAGGTGTAACTGCATAAGTAAAGCTTTATCAAGTGAGGAAAGAAGAAATTTCACGTAAATGTGTATTCTGAGAATCATAAGCGTCCTTATACTCTGACTGGTACGTCAAAGAACAGGTAATGAAGAGCAGCATATAAGACGCCATCTTTGTCTAGCATAGCTACCTTAGATGACAGCCCTTTAATAACAGGTGTACACCAGAGGTTATAGATAAGCAGATCACTGCATAGCTGGAGATGTGGAAATGAACTAAAATGTGCTCCCAAGGAAACAGAGCAGGGACAAGGACAACACAGACCCTTTGTCGATAAACCCTGTTTCTAGAAAAACCTATCCTTAATCAAAGAGAAGAGGGGGAAAAAAATCACAGGGCCTATTAAAAAAAAAAAGATCATTTGATAAGGAAAAGGAAATAGCCTGATGCTCACAGGGAAAAAGAAAATCTTCTGAAATTCCCAACAGGTATTAGTAGAAACATGTATAAGCTATCTAGCATACTCAAAAGTAAATTAGCCATACAAAAACAGAAAGCCAGAATGAAGATCACTGAGAAGCAGGACTAAGAAATTATTGCAAGAAAATTTTAAAATATAATAGCAGAAATAAAATGAGTAGAGTTAGTAAATAACTGAGTTGACTTTTAAGAAAACAGCATTATGAAGACAAACTTAAAAAGTGCTCTAAAAATTCAAAAGAAAAGAAGATAAAAATCATGAAGGAAAATTGGTAAAGAACCAGGAAAAATATTCTATTTTCTAAAGAAAAAGCTCAAAACAACAGAAGGAACAATTCAATATGTCACTGAAGAATGTAATTTTGAACTGAATAAAGATTTTCTAAGTTTCCTGATCAAAACGGTTTGCTGTGTTCCAAACCAATGAAAAGCCACATATCCAGGTATATCTTAGAAAAATTTTGGAACTACAAAACTAAAAGACAAACTATAAGAATATAGGCAGAAAGAGAGAGAGACAAAAATATTGCCTTCAAAGAAAGCAAAATCAGGTTAGCTTCAGACTTATCTATTAATATAAAACTAGTAAGTAAGCTAGATGAATGGATGGGTAGAGGGATGGACGGATGATGGGTAGAAGATCAAAACAAGAAGAGTAAACAGCAGATAATGGCAGAACTTTCATGGAAGGTATAGCAGGATTCCTTGTAAGTCTGACTGTGTGTTCTGTATTTTTTTATAAATATTGGGAGGAAAATACAAGATTTTACATTTGATCAGTCATGTGAAAAAAAAAAATCACTGCAGGCCTCTGATGGAGGCAGATGGTATGGTGAAGGAGGTTCACAGAATGGAGTAAGACAAAGTTGAAATAATAATAACTTAGGATGGAAATAGCAAAATCCTAGATTAGTCTATGGTAGCAGAAAATAGAGAGAAAGATGAAACATTGGAAAAAGTAATCAAATATGACTGAAGTTGATAAAACAAATAGAAGAAATTAAATGAATATTACTTGATGGTTTTTAGAGAAGAACTGCATCTCAGATATGTCAGTAATAGAAGAAGAAAGAAATGCAGATTCAATGAAGAAATGAAATGGTCACAATAAGAAGGATAATTCAAAAACACCAGGAGCCTACCTTCCTAACATGGTGCTTGGGAAACTAAGAGATCAAAGACAGAGGGCTTCATTAGGTTTTTCTGTATCTTTAGTGGAGAATAAGTTATATAACCTTCAGAAATGAGAGGAAGACAAAAACCCATTCCTGAAGAAATTCACTGGAATTCATGACACTCTCTCTACTAGTCCAAAAATAGTATTAACTGGCTATCCCACCTGGTTCCTATCTGATGCGTTACACTTCTGCTTTCCTCTGGATCTCTGGCTATATCAATAGGTAATACACAAGACCTGTTCTTCGACAGCATTTAATACAATATTTAATCCTTTTATTATTAAGAAGTCTATTAATTTTAAATTAATTTTAAAATTTACCAACAAAAACCATAGGATTCAATTTTATAATTGTTTTATTCCTAATATATAATCAGTCTGGTTTTGCTCTCACTCGACTCTGATATTTTTCCAAAATAATTTTCAAAAACTGCTTGGTAATTTTTTAGGTGACTTTAACCTCTCTCTTCCCTTTCTTCCTCTTCCCTCTCCCCACCCTGCCAACATAATTAGGAAATTGCTATAAAGGAAATTCAGAAATCTTGATCTGGATGTTAGCAAGTTTGAGTCAATTTTCACACGGAATGGTCAGATGGTAGAAAACAGATTTTTTTCTGAAATCTACAAAATGCTAAGTAATCATCACCTGAAAAAGAAAAAGGTGTCTGTAAAAGTTACAAACTATCCTCTATCGTTTTTTTATATATTAAAACCCAGAAGAGGGCCAGAAGATGGCTTGGTGGTTAAAGTGTTGAACTCTTGCATGGTTAGCCGAGGTTTGAGCCCCAGACCTGCCAGCTTGTTTTCCCACTTTCTCTCTCTCTCTCTCTCTCTCTCTCTGAGTCTCTCTCTGGTAAGCATGCATGCCCTGTAGCAAATTGAAAAATAATAATAAATAATTCTCTTAAAAAATAAATAAAATTAAACCAAGAAAAAAAATAAGGATCTTATTTTGTATTAGATACTTCTGCTAAATAAAACTGTTTACATCAATATTATTTTATTGGTTTTTTTTTATACCATTTCACTCACAAATTACAAAGTGAGCAAAACATCCTGACAAAAATTCTAATAGGATGTAGCCACAGAGTGGGTCTGGGACAGATCTTACTTTAAATACATCTATATTTGAGCACAGGAAAGCCTCCCCCTTTTTTGAGAGAGAGAAAGAGAGATTTTTGCTATAGGGTGTGTGTACTCACTGTAGAGAAGAGGGACAGAACGTGAGAAATCACCCCCAGAGGGGATGGCCACACCACAATCTCTTCTCCATTCTCCTTGCGGGATTTTGGGCACGCATGCACACGCACGCAGCATGAAGTTCAAGCCGCCAGGTCCAGAACTCAAACCACAGTCAGCTACCTGGAAGTCCATCGATGTAACCATTGCACCATCTGCTGGTCCCAGCCCTTTCTTTTTAACAACACTATCAAGAAGGATGTGGTATTCAGCTCAAATACCATAATAAGCAAAGCTGGACAGCATGACATCAACACTAATGATTCAACAACAATCAAAAAAGGAATTAGAATCCAAAGAATAGTGTGGAAAGTATCGCTTTATGCTATGGACTGAATTGTGCCTTCTACTAAAGATACCGCTGCAATCTTACTGTCAGTACCTTGGAATATAGCCTTGTTTGGAAGTAGGGTCACTGCAGATGTAATTAATGAAGAGGAGCTTGTATAGGAGTAGGTGGGTCCTTAACTCAAATAAAACTGGTGTTCTCATATGAAAACAGCCTTGTGAAGACAGGGAGAATGCCACGTGGAGATGGGAGCAGAGACTGAACTGGCACATCTATAATTGAAGGAATGCCAAGGATTGCTGGCCATGGAGAGCAGCTGGAGAGGCATGGAACAGATTTTTCTCCCAAGCTATCCTGGGTGGCAGGAACCAACCTTGTCAACACCTTGATTTCAGATTTCTTTTTTTTTTTTTTTTTTTTTTTTTTTTGGAATCTCCCGAACTGTGAGAGAATAAATTCCTGTTGTTTTAATCCACCCAGCATTATGTTAGCAAGTAGTCCACCTAATTAAATATCCTTAAGGCACACAGACTTTCCCTTATCTCCTTTCTAACATCTGAATAGAGACAGCACTATTCTTGCCACATCATGACTATATCAGATATCCTTAAAAATCAATCATTTCTGTCAGACTTTCTAATTTTTAAATAATCTTATGTTTCTTTTGTAGTTATTTGGCTCCTTTTACTAAAACTTTTAACACATTCAGAGCTTTTATGCTCTTTACACTTAGGAGGGTTAATACTATCTGAATAATACCTGCAAGTCACACCAAAACAATTATAAAACAGAATAAACCTGCTATAAGACTATATAAGAGCGCAGGAGGCAACACTTTACTTGCCTACCAGCCTAACTGAATGTTGACATCTTAAGTCTGTGGTGAGCAGAGTTGGGACTTTTACTGTGATACACAACCTCGTATCTGTAAAAGTCTGCGCAGAAATACCTAAGGAAAGCATTGGACATGTACAAAAAGCTAACAGCTATTAATGCTATTAATGCTAAGTAGTGGGAGTACTGGCGATTTTCATTTTTTCCTTAATTCTATTTCCTACAACTTCTATGATATTGTATGACCTTTATAGTAAAAAAAAAAAAAAAAAAAAAAAAAAAAAGGAAAAATAAACTCTCTACATGTTACTACGAAAGACACAAAATTTTGCAAAGGAGAGTTAATGGTAACATTTAGAGAAACATTTCCGTAAAATGGGAAGCCTTAAGAGTTTGAAGTCATTTCCTTATAAAGGACAGAAATGAGGTAACTACAAGCATTTTTAAATGGGTTTTGGAGCTGTTTGAAGATGAAGAATTAGCCAATGCCTTCTGATTCTCTTTCAAATTTCCCTCATATACATTCCTCAAAATTTATTTCAACATTCTTTTCCCTTATTTTTATCTAAATATCTCCGATTAGGAAAACAAAAAAAATCATAATGGACTAGGAGGGTCAGAGATAGGACTGGTTCCATAAATACCTGGCTGATCCATGATTTGTTTCACTGAAAAGAAGAAAGGACATTTCAGATGCATGAGCCCACATAAATGGGAGTAGGCATGAGCACGTCATGTGTAAAGGACTATAAGAAGAATCCCTCTTTTTTTTGGGAGGGGAGTTTGCTATAAGGTGTGGGTACTTGCCAGAAAGACAGAGAGAGACAGAGACAGAAAGCCATCCCCATGGGGGGATGGCCACACCACAATCCCTTCTCCTCCATTCTCTTCTCAGGATCTTGAGCACACACGCACATGCGCCCAGCGTGGGTTTAAGCCACTGGGTCTGGGACTTGAACCATGGTCTACTACATGGGAGTCCAGTGACATAGCCATTACGCCATCTGCTGGTCCCAAAGAATCCCTCTCTTATAAGGGTGGGCCCACATCAGGGAACAGCTGAAAAGCAAGTGATAGCTGAGACAGACTAAACATCATCAACCCCAAAATAAAGCACAGAAGTCTGTACTTTATAGTATAAGAAATTGAATCCCCTTCAAGAATTTTAAACAGGGGTGTGACATTACAAAGGTGACATCAGAGGAAGATTAGCTTTACAGGAGTGTGTTAGCAGAATTAGGGAAAGGCAAGCCTATCAGACATAAGAATCCAAAGATAATAAAGAATGGAAAGGGGAAAAACATCAGCATTTTTAAGAGATAACTTTTTAAAATAGATTTTTGCTATAGAGTGCATGTGCTTACAGGAGAGACAGAAACAGAGAGAAAGAATGCTAGATAGAAATCATCCCCTGGGGGAGGGCCATCTCGCAATCCCTTCTCCTTCATTCTCTTCTTGGAATTTTGGGCATGCATGCACACACGCCCAGTGTGAGTTTCACACTGCTGGTCTGGAACTCGAACTATGGTCAATCATGTAGGAGTCCAGAGTCTTAACCATTGAGCCACCTGCTGGCTCCCAAGAGATGACATTTTGAAAGAGGGGAAATTAGTATTTTTCATTCTCTTCCACTGACTCAGTCAACAAACTTTTCCTGAGTACCCGCTACACCCAATTACTGAGTTGAATATATTAAGGAATAAGACAGAACATGTCAGTCCTGGTATCTCTCTTATCTTTTCATCTCTCTCTTTCTTTTCTTTCTTCCTTTCTTTTCTTCTTCTCTTTCCTTTTTCTCTTCCCTTCTTCTCCCCCCCCCCTTTTTTTTTTGGAATACAAGGTCTCCCTACGTTGTGATCACCCTGTCTCAGCCTCCCCAGTCGTAGAGACTACAGGCACACATCTGTTTATGGCCAGTCCAACCTGGCCATAAAGTCACCATCTTCCAATCAAGGCCTCCTGAGTAGCTAGGTCTATGAGCAAATACTCCCATGTCCAGCCTCTATTTTCTTTAAATTCTTGTTTTTGTAAAAGCCTTCAATCATTTTCATAATCATCTTTAAAAGTAGTAGTATTTTATTAATTTATGTTGTAGACTGCTGACAGATGTTCTGCTCTCTGTTCCCTAGCCACAGCTTCATCACAGTATCTATCACACAACGTTAATATTCCCTGACTGGCTTCCTCCTTCCCCACAATGTGACTCTAAGCTTCATGGTGGCAGGGACCATACCTTACTAGAAACTTTCCCTCAGGACACTCAAGAAATTTCAAGAGAGTGCAGTGAGACAGTGAACAGATACAAATTTTATCTGGAACTATGAATAAAATACATCCCTCCTCTAGTTTCCCAGATATAGCTGGCAGATGCCTTTAAGTTAACTCAATTATAAATACTTTTAGAACTTTTCCACCAATTAATACAGTAAATGTGAGGACATAATGTCCCTAGTGCTCCCGCAGAGTTTGAGAATACAACCAGGAACAAGCATGTAAAAGCTTTGAAGCCACACGTCACACTCACCAGGCACTACCCTGTGTCCTAGGGACATAGCCAAGGGCCCTTCCCTCATGCTTATTTTGAGAGAAGAAAAATGAAAATCGAATAAACAAGAAAAGATCCCTGCCATTTTTGTACAGTGTGGGAGGGGAAGGGGTACCTAGAGTTGGAACAACAGGAGACACATCATTTTATAAATAACAGAATAACAATTAGTGTCCTAAGGGAAATCAACCATGATGCTCTAACAGAATAGCTGGGAGGCAATTTTAAAGGCCAAGAGAGGCATCAGTTAGAAGATAATTTTTTGAGCAGAAATTGAATGATGTAAAAAAAAAAAAAAAAAAAAAAAGACAGTTTCATAAAGAGTCCTTAAGCCGTGGGAAAGCAAGTACCTGGGCCTTTATGCAAGAACGATCTTGAGAGGGTTAAGCAACAGAAAAAGAAGGTTGCATCAACCTATGTAAGCCAGATTTAGCTGCAGGGATGAAAATAGCTCAATGTGAGAGACTTAAACATTAAGGAAATAATTATTTCTCACTTACATTCCTTGTCCAGTACAAGGCAGCAGGGGGCTCAGCTCAAGTCACTCAGAAACCCAGGCTAATGGAGGCTCACTTTCACTATGTCCTTCTGTGAGCAACTCATTGGAGGAGGAATCTGTGTGCGTTACCCACTAGCTCTTACCCACTAGCTCTTACGAAGTGATGACCCATTTCCTCTTTTTTTTTTTTTTTTTTTTTTTTTGGGAGGGGTTTTTACCATAGGGAGCATGCGCTCTCCAGAGAGTCAGAGAGACAGAAAGCGAGAAATCACCCCCCAGGGGGGATGGCCACGCCACAGTCCTTTCTCCTCTATTCTCCTCTTGGAATCTTGGGCACGCACGCACACACACCTAGCATGAGCTTTAAGTCACCGGGTCCAGGACTCGAACCGTGGTCGACTACATGGGAGTCCTGTGACATAGCCATTACGCTAACTGCTGGTCCCGATGTCCCATTTCCTTGACCAAAGTCAGTCATGTGGACCTGGCTGAGTTCAAAGGGATGGAGAAGTGCAATTCTACACAGGTCTGGAAGGAGAACTGGGAGCTCTGTGATGGTCCTAATGTCTGTTGAAAAGGTCATGTGCTGGAACTTGGTGAACAAAGAGGGTGTTACACAAGATGAAGTCGGAAATGTATTTTTCCTCTAAACCTAAAAGTTCAGAATTTTACCCTCTGTTCAAAATGTATCAAAGCTTTTTTAAATTTAAAAATTGGTTTTTCTCCCAACTTTTTTGGTATTCTTGATACTACAGAACCAGCTATCTCATGACACACAATTGCATATACGTGGAGGTGCATATATATCTACGATAAGGTTTAACTTATAAATTGGACACACAAAAGACAGTGATAACTAATAATAAAATAGAACAATTATAACAATATGCTATAATGAATATGAATATGATCTTTCTTCTCAAAATATCTTATTGTACAGTATTTGCCCTTTTTTTTTCTCCATAGGGTGCATGCTTTTGCTGGAGAGAGACAGAGACAGAAAAAGGGAAAGTGAGAAATTATCTCCCTTGGGAGTGGCCATCCTGCAAACCCTTCTCCTCCATTCTCCCGTTGGGAGTTTGGGCGTGCACACACATATTTGGCATGATTTTCAAGCCACTGGGTCCAAGACTTAAAGAGCGGTCAGCCACGTGGGAGTCTAGCACCTCAAATACAACGCCACCTCTGGCCCCAGTATTCACCTATTTTTTAAACCATGGTTCACTGAGGGTAACTGAAACCATAGAAAGTAAAACTGTGGGTAAATAGGGACTACTGTATACTGGAACAAGAAGACAGCATACAAAAAGACTTCAACTACATGTACACATCTACAATCAACATGCAGTATGTTTCATGTGTTAAAATTTACATAGCTAGGTAGATGCAATTCTGTTGTAGAATATACCACATTAATCCATTACCAACTTATAGGCGTTTGTTATGTACACAGGTGATACACAATGAAGATCTTCATTTAGGTCTATTTGAAAAAATGTGAGTGCTTCTACATAAATAAAAATAGAATTGCTAAAATGAGCTTTTAAAGTTATCATATCTCATATCTCTTTCTCTCTCATAAGGTTGTTTCAGTCCTTTATAAGAGCTTCCATTGCTCACTTCTCAATATGATAATACTTGATATTATCATAATTGTTAATTTGTGGCTGATCTGATAGACATGAAATACTTTCTATCTGCTGCTTTGACATAACCCTGACTGGCCCAGGATGGTGGGTCCCAGGTCAGTTCAGAAACTCACCAGACGCCTGTGCACATGCCCAAGATCCTGAAAAGCTGAAGGCTGGACAAAGAGGATGGTAGTATGACAAGAACCTTTCGAGGGTGCTTCTCTCTTTCACATGAAATCTCAGGTCATAGGAAATTGACAAATTTTAGCACAGTAAAAATAACCTTATCTTTAATGGTTAATATTTTGGATCATGTTCAAAATATTCTTATGATATATCAAAAATTATATTTTCTTCTAAAAGTTTAAAGTTTTCATTTTCTAATCTAATTAATTCAATTTATGTGTATGTATAAGTTAGCAGCCCAACTTTTTTTTTTCATTTCAATATGGCTAGCATAGCATTGATTACCAAATGGTCCATTCTTTTACCGATGACTTATTTTACCATGTCTGTCACATGGGGGTTCCTACAAATATTACTTCCAGAACTTACTCAACTATTCCTATTCTCATTACATTAGCTTTACACCAGAGTAAATGAAATCTCCCCACTTCATTTTTCCTCTTGGGTAATCCTGATCTTTTACCGTCCCATATACATTTTAGGATCTTCTACCAGCTTGCCAAGTTCTTCAGCCAACATTTGAATTTTGTTTCAAATTATATTCAATTAACAACTAGATTTGACATCTTCAGGCTATTTAGGTCTACTCATTCATTTAGATGTTCTTCATTTATTTAAATGTTCTTTTTGAGGTTCCTTTTTAGTTTATTTTTTCCATGTGACAGAGAGACAGGGTCACCCCCAATAGGATATTCACAATGCAATCCACCACCACCCCCGCCCTGCCTCAACCAGCATCTCAGGTATGCATGGGCACAACCGCACACACAGGAGACCTCAGGATGCAGGCCTGGGACCTTCCTTCATGATCTCAGCACACAGGGCACTGCATTACCACAGCACCACTATGACTGCCCTAGAGATTCTTTAATAACATTTTATAACTTTTTCCATAAAGTCTTACATATCTTTTATTAGATTTATTCCTCAGTAACGTGATTTTGTTGCTTTTGTAACTGAGATCTTTTCTTTCTTATTTATTTATTTATTTATGTTTTTGAGAGAGGTTTTTGTTACAGGGCATGTGCGCTCGCCAGAAAGACAGAGAGAGACAGAGAGACAGAAAGAGAGAAATCACCCCCCAGGAGGGATGGTCACACCACAATTCCTTCTCTTCCATTCTCCTCTCGGGATCTTGGGCACGCATGCACACACGCCCAGCCTGAGTTTAAGCCACCAGGTCCAGGACTCGAACCACAGTTGACTACATGGGAGTCCAGCGACATAGCCATTACACCAACTGCTGGTCCCCAAGATCTTTTCAAAATTATATTTTCTCAATACTTTTGTAAAGATACAAAAGCATGATTTTTTTTAAATTTATCTTCTACCCAGTCCATAACAAGGTAAAAAAGAAATATAACGTATAGAATTTCACTTGAGTAAATCAAAATTCAAGATACCTAGACTAGTTCTATCTCTAGGCAATTTCATTCTATTTTACTAAAGCAGATACGACAAATCTTGTTTGAGTATAAAGTCCTTAATAGAAAACTTTCCCATTTAATTATTAAAATATCATACTAAGGGGGACCAGCAGATGATGGTTACATTGCTGGATTTCTGTAGAGTCGATCACAGTTCAAGTTCCGGACCCTGCGGCTTAAAATTCACAAGAAGGTGTGCGTGTGTATGCTCAAAATCCTAAGAGGAGAATGGAGAAGGGATTACACCATGGCCACCTCCCCTGGGGGGTGATTTCTTGTTTTCTGTCTCTCTCTGTCGCTCTGGTGAGCACACATACCCTATAGCAAAAATCTCTCTCTCAAAATTTTTTATATATATATATATATATATATATATATATATATATATATATAAAATACTAAGATACTATCTTTTCTTTGAAGTACTATTGTTCATTTCCTATGGCATGGGGCCAGCAGCAGGTGGCATGGTTGGGGGCAATGGATTCTTACATGGCTGACTGTGGTTCGAGTCCCGGACCTGGAGGAGGCTTGCTTTCTCACTTTCTCTCTCTCTCTCTACTCCTCTCTGGTCAAAATAAAATAAATAAATAGATAAATAAAGTTAATTAAAAAAAAACCCTCAAAGACAGCCCCTATGGCAGATCACCTATCCACTTTGATTTAAAGTGTTTAATGGAATTGGATTAGCTTTTCAATGCACTCTGTTCTCTACATTTCTATTTAGTAAAAGCTGTTACTAAAGGAGCTTATAAAACATGGTGGCTCACAGCAAGAATAAACAGCGAGGCTATGTGGAGAACTTGAAGCCTAGAGGTTAACCAACTTCAAATAATCTGTGAATAATCATGTTCAAAATTATGGTACCAAACCTCTCATCCCACACATACAGCCAAACCATAGTCGGGGAAAAGGTAACGCACAGTTGCCTGTAGTTAGCTTCACCTATAATTAACTAAAAAGTTGCCATTTTATGGTGGCTAAAGGTATAAATACTAAAAGCAAAATATCATCAATTAACAAAACTCAGAGAACAAATCAAATTTATTACTCAAAATAACTTTTTCTGATTATTTAGAAAACCAACTCTCAGTTATTAAAAAATCAATACTGAAATGGATTATTTCCACTCCCACAGACCTACAAAAGATAGTCCATATTAAAAAAATCTCACTTAGGGACCAGCAGTTAGCGTAATGGCTATGTCGCTGGACTCCCATGTAGTTGACCGCAGTTCACGTCCCAGACCCAGTGGCTTAAAATTCACGCCAGGCACGTGTGCGTGCGTGCCCAAGATCCTGAGAGGAGAATGGAGGAGAAGGGATTGTGGCGTGGCCATCCCTCCTGGGGAGTGATTTCTTGCTTTCTGTCTCTCTGTCTGTCTCTGTCTGTCTGGTGAACGCACACACCCTATAGCGAAAAACCTCTAAAAGAACAAAACAAAACAAAACAAAACAAAAACAACAACATAACAACAACAACAACAACAACAACAACAAAAATATCTCACTTAGCATTTGTCAAAGCCTAGATGCAAAATCATGTGAGAGCAGGCTCAGCCATGTGCTGCACAGGTGTTCGACTGACCCCAGACAGGTCAGGCAATTTCTAGCCGTATGCCTTTAAACACATGATTTAATTTGCCTCCTCTGAATGTCACATTGCTCATTTGTCAAATGGGAATTATCATAACCATCTCACAGGACCGCTGAGAAAACTAAAAGTGATGAACCATGTACAAATACCTATCATAGTAGCAGGCTAGATATTTTTCAATCAGTCTGTATTTTTAAAATGATACCAACATTTAATGTAACATTATTCATCCATCCCAACCCACAATGAAAGAAGACTGTAATTCAAGTAAAGATGTAGCTAACAATTAAAAATGAGGAATAGGGTAGCAGGCAGCCTAAACACTTTACTTTTTTAATTTCCAGAGATTTTTGCTATAGAGCGTGTATACTTGCCAGAGAGACAGCAGCGAGAAATCATCCCCCCTCCCCCCACAGAGAGGATGGCCATGCTGCAATCCCTTCTCCTTCACTCCTCTCTTGGGATTTTGGGCATGCATGCACACATGCCCTGCGTGAATTTTAAGCCGCTGGGTCTGGGACTCAAACCATGGTCGACTACATGAAAGTCCAGCAATGTAACCATTATGCCATCTGCTAGTCCCCTTTTTTAGAGAGAGATTTTTGCTATAGGACGTGTGCACTTGCCAGGAAAACAGAGAGAGATGGAAAGACAAAAAGTGAGAAATCACGCCCCCGGGGGTATGGTCATGCTGCAATCCCTTCTCCTCCATTCTCCGCTCAGAATTTTGGGCATGCACGCACACGCGCCCGATGTGAGTTTAATGGCCAGATCCAGGACCTTAACCACAGATACTCATGTGGGAGTCCAGCAACACAATCACTATGCTATCTGCTGATCCCAATACACTACTTTTTTCTCTCTAACTATTTAGGCACTCTACTAGGGAAAAGACAGTTAACATTTGTGGCCCCAAACCATATTTAACTTAACAGTTGTTTTCTCAACTGGAAAAAATTCTCTGAGAGCCCTGCTAAGTTTTGAAAGATGCTGAATAAGGCACTAACAAGGACATATAGAAACATGATTAGAGCATAGAATGGATGTATAAATTCAACAGATTCCATTTGTAACTGAGTGCCAAAGCATTGATAGTTCCATAATTCAGGACACTTCTGTGTCTAACATTAGATGATGGCACAACACACATAAAAGAGGTCTATTCCAGACAAACCTGCATATACGATCATCTCACCCACACCGTCTTCTCCAAATAAGACATGTGCAAGATGATAGTTTGCTTCCACAGGGAAATAAAAGTACTCTGTTACTACAGGATTTTTTTTTTCTTCTTTTTGTTAAAAAAAAAAAAAAAAAAAAAAAAAAAAAGTAAGCACACCTAGTGCCCAGATATCTTTGTTTCTAATACCATTCTCCAAAAAAGGAACCAAGTCTTCTTGGAAAAACGAATAATGATTCTAGAACTGGGGCAGGAATATACATGATGAGCCTGGAGCTTTTTGTTTGTTTTTGTTTTTGTATACCGTTTTTTAAACAGTTTTTGTATAGGGCACTTGCAAGAGAGAGACAATGAGAGGGAAAGTGAGAAAACATCCACGCTGCAATCCCTTCTCCTCCATTCTTCTCTTGGGATTTTGAGCATGCACGCACATGTGGCCAGTGTGATCTTCAATCTGTAAGATCTAGGATTTGAACCACAGTTGGCCATACGGGAGTCTAGCACCTGAACCACCAACTGCCTGTTGGCCCAAGCCTGGGGCATCTCGTAGTGCAAGAAAAAAAAAAAAGTGCTAAAAAAGAAAACCCACAATAATGGGAGTACATCAAAGGGACCCAAAAATCTAATGAAAAAATTCCCAAATTGGAGTTGGAACAATTGATAAAACAATGTTGTATTATAACAACAAAAACCATAAAATAAATATACATAGGGACCAGCAGGTGGCGTGGTGGTAAAAGTACAAGACACTCCCACATGGCTGACCACCTTGAACCTGGTAGCTTGCTTTCTCACTTTCCTTCTCTCTCTCTGTCTCTCTCTGGTCAAATTAAAAATAAATTAATGAATAAATAATTCTTTAAAAAATAAATATCCATAATGAAATTTTAAAAAGACTGAATAAATAAATCAATAAATGGGAGCAAAGAAACAAATCTCAAGTGCAAAAGAATTTCAAATAAGGTAGGTAGCTGTTCCATCCTCACTACCATTAAATGTGGACTATGTGTAGCAACTGCATTCCAAAGAGTACCTTATAGGGAGAAGGAGGAACGGGAGTAATTATAATGAAAAGAAAAATGAATACTACTTTGACCAAGTGATGGACATTAACATCGACAGTGACAAGTCATGTTGATCCCTATACCCTTGACATAATATGATGAAAGTGTCACTTCATCTATGAGGTCTTTCTTTCCAAAACACATAACCCCTGTTTAATAATGGTTAAACATCAGATATTCTACAAAAGGCTTGACCAGTACTCTTCAAAACTGAGAGTCATTAAGAAACAAGGAGAACCCTAAGAAACTATAATAGCTGGAAGCCCTAGGAGACATAATTACTAAATGTAATATAGTATCCCGGACGGGATCTTGGAACAAAAAGGACAGTAGGTAAAAGCTAAGACAATCTGAATAAAGTATAAACTTAAGTTAGTAATAATGTAACAATATTGGTTCATTAAGTGTAACAAATGAACCATATTAACAAAGGACATTAATATGCAAGAAAGTGAATGTGAAGTATCTGGAAACTCTGTGCTATCTTTGCAATTTTTCTCACATTTTAAAGTTGTTCTAAAATAAAAAGGTAGATCTAATAAAAACACAAATATATGTTATTTATACACACACACACACACACACACACAGATAAAATGAACATTATGGCCTTCGTTTTATCCACATGCAAGCCGGTCACACATTATTCAGGATCTATAGGATGTCCAGAGCAATGAAGGGTCTACATGCAGAGAGGGTGACAGTGGAGGCCTCCACCACCCATTACCTTTCAGCATCCCATGATGCTCCAGTTCACATGTGTGTCCAGTTAATTCAGGTAAACTAACCCTCACGAGAATACACAAAAGGTTTAAAATATCTCAGACAAGAAAAGGCAAGTAGACTATAGCGTAAATAATGTAAACATAGATAAGTAGCAAAAGCGACATTTCTTCATTCCTAGTATGAGTTCCATAACAGTCACAATATAAAGGTTAGAAACAATGATGTTTTCAACTTACTGACAGTAGTAAGCTAAAATACTTCAAAATTATCAAGAAGCCTAAGACTCTTGGTGGATTAACATAATAAATAAGCAAAAGGTTAGATATGTATGTAAAGTATATTTTTGAAAGGTAATAAGGAGAAGCACTAATGGATTTATATTCACTACTGTTAGCCATGAACCTGCCCTAAACGTATGTTATGCCTCAAGATAATGGCTAACAATATTACAGTCTTCATAATTACACAACCATCTCCAAATGATGAAAGTAAGTTTTTATCATTTGTAGTGATATTTAAAATCATGCTATATCCAATCTAGTGTTTTATGAAATTTCACAAGGGAAAAATATGTAAAAACCTTTGTAAAGGTTTTTACTGTCTTCCTATATTTGTTGAACTCTGTTTTGAAAATAGACAAAAAAGATATATTCTCAATACATGGTCAACAGCAAATGACTTCACTAATGCAAACGATGTTTTAGTTAGAATTGTGTAAGTGTGGGGCCAGCAGGTGGTGTGGTGGTTGAGGGCACTGGACACCCACATGGTCAATCAAGGTTTGAGTCCTGAACTTGACGGCTTGCTTTCTTGCTTTCCCTCTCTCTTTCACTCTGTCCCTCTCTGGTCAAAATAAAATAAATAAATACATAAATTAATAAAGTTAAATACAATAATTCTTTATACAATTTTTAAAAGAACTGTGTAAGTGTAGCCACTGGAACAAGTGGTCACATGACCGGGCTACACGGATTCTGAAGTACTCTCTGCCATGTGAGGATATAAGGAGAAAATGCAGTGTAAACCAGGACGCATACCCTCCCCAGGTACCAGATCTGCCAGCACCTTAATCTTAAATTTCCAAACTTCTACAATTATGAGAAATAAATGTTTATTGTTTAAAAAACAAATGAATAGAGGAAAAAAAACAACAAAGGTTCTGAAAATCAAGGGTTAGTGTCACCTAGGAAATTCATCTTCACCATTCATAGGCAAGTGGCAGAAAGTAGATGAACGCATACATGTACTAAGTGCTACGGGATATCACTGATATGGCTAATTTAGCAACAAGACCTTCAGTAAATAGAAAATTACTTCTACACTGCTCTGAGATGTGCACATCTTCCACACAGTGTTGAATTGACTTAGTTCCCACCCTACACTGAATGGGCAAGAGTCTGGCAAAAGAATTTATTAGCTATGCAAACTACTAAATCTGTGAGAGCGATTATCATCTTTAGACTGGTGACAGAACTGGTGAGAGCATTACAAAACATCCACATATAGCACTTAAAACAATCTGGGCACACAGTAAGTTCTCAGCAAATGTTAGCTATTACTGGCATTACGGGAGTAATCTTGAAAATCTTTTATACCACAAAGAAATTGATGAATTATCTTTTGGCAAAGAACCTAAAAGTGATCAACCATAGAAATAAATTATACATTCTTTTACAAATAAGTTAGCAATCCAAATTTGCTAGCCTGTTCTGGGATATTTTCTAGAGTGTGGCCTTTTGAGAACTCTTTATAAATATCTCCTGCTTAAATAGTTAAAGTTTATATTGATGGTGCTGCCCACAAATACCTAACAGAAGGTACTTCATCAAAACTTTAATATATCAATAGTATACATACCCTCAAGTCAGGAGAAAAGTTGTCTGCAGAAGTTGAAATGGAGTCTGATGATACAACCGAAGCTGACTTGGTATGCACTGAATTCTCTGAATGAGAAGTGGAGGCACTGTAAAACACAAAATACGAATGTTTGAAAAATGGGGCTGTAAAAAACAATTTCAGACATTTTACTTATTATAACTCTATTACTCACTAAAACTTCTATGCCCACTAGTTGTACTCTACTAGTACTACTCAATTTTACCTTCAAATGCTGATGTTACAAATTCTGTTTCTTCAAGGTTAAGTATCCTCATCAACCAAGTTTCCTCTGGACAGACCTTCCCAGTAATCACTAAAACACTCTGGGCTAATTCCTTTTTTTAATCTGTCCATCATTCATTCATCCAAAGCACACTGAGTGATCCAATATGAAAAACCAGGCACTGTACTTTGGAGATAATTATGATGTTGTCTTCCTATTCCTGAAACTCACAAGCTTGTAGCAGAGACAATGTATGCAGTGTGATAATGACTCTAAATACACACACACACACACACACACACACACACACACACAGAGCAATGGAAGAAAAGTAAGCAGCTAACTATGACCAAAAAGTTTGAAAAAGACTTTACAGTCTTTGAACTGAATATTTGAACTGAATCTTGAAAGATAGGAAATTACCAGGCAACTAAGGTAAATCCAAAAACAAAAGGCACTGCAAAGGTACAGAAGTCCCCAAACACAAAGAACACTTTGAAAAACTATAAACAGGGCAACAGAGCTGGACGTGCAGAAAAGGAGAGGAGTATACAAAGACGGGCTTGTCTTTGTACCTTGTGCTTTTCCGCAACATCAGATTCTACACTTTTAACAAGACTGAGATATCTACTTCTTCCATTATACCAAGTAACCACAGTGACTTTTATTTTCTCAAATTCCTATACAACTTTCAATACCTGACCACATACTGTCTTTTATTGTTTACAGATTTCAAGTATGTACATTTTGTTTTACCGACTAAATTTTAAGTGCTTGAAGAACAAGGTCCCCCCCCCCCCCCAACCCCGTCCCAACACACACAAAATCTACTTTGGTGCCTGAGTATATTATTAACATGTATTATTGTCTGTCAAAGTTTAAAACAGTGACAAAAGGGCCAACACTATAGCCTACTGATAAAGGAATTGGATTCCACAAAATTGCCATGGTTTCAATTGACTTGAAAAACATACCAGGTGCAGATATGTGCATGCCCCAAATCCTGACAGGAAGAAAAAATGGAGGAAGAGGCTGTGAGGCATGACCACACACCAAATCTTTCTTGCCCTCTCTCTCCTTCTCTCAGGCAAGCACACGTGTTCTCCGTCAATTAAAAAACAAACAAACAAGCAAAACTCAACACAGCTTGCAATTAAAGGTAGTATATTATCTGAAAAAATAACATTGACAGTGAGAATATTATAGCATGTAGCACCAAGAAACTAAATGGCTCTTTGGAGTATGAAGTAAATAAATCTGAGAGAAATAAACTAAACAAAACTAGGTACTGCAATTAATACTTCACAGTCTGATTCAAAGAATGAGTCTTTCAAGCAAAATTGTGGTAAACAGGCCCAACCGCAGTGGCGCAAGCAGAGGGGCCTGCTGTAGGAGGCGGGGCCTCATGGGACACCTGTGTTTGGTTTCTGGACCAACCTGAACAGGCTGGGTGCAGCGATGTGCCCATGGTCCTAGCTTGCTGGGAGGCTAGGGCAGAGGACCATAACATGGTAAGATCCTGTCAAAAATCTCTCTCTCTCTTCCCTCCTTCCCTCTCTGCCTGCAATTCTCCACATAGCCCCCAACCACAAATTTAAAATTTTTAAAAGCTTAGTAGTAATCTTTATTAACTTCTTTTCAGATACACATACTCATGTGTAGATAGTATGATCCATGATAGTACATTTCAATAAGCAGTAATGTATATTTCAATATAACCAGTCTACAAAAAGTTTTAATCTGCAGACAATTAGGAGCTACAAAGGGACAGTGAGCAATAGGGATATAGCATATAATACTGTTCCTGTGATTATGTCAGAAACAAACACATACCAGAACTGTTCAGAATGCTCCTGGTTGGGACCAGCAGTTAGCATAATGGCTATGTCGCTGAACTACATAGTCAACCACGGTTCAAGTCCTGGTCCCAGTGGCTTAAACTCACACCGGGCGCATGTGCATGCATGCCCAAGATCCCGACAGGAGAATGGAGGAGAACGGATTGTGGCGTGGCCATCCCCCCTGGGGGATGATTTCTTGCTTCCTGTCTCTCTGGCGAGTGCACGTGCCCTACAGCAAAAACTCTCAAAAAAAAAAAAAAAATGCTTCTGGTATAAACATGAAGTGGTTGTTAGTTAGTGGCTACTCGGACTGAAGGTGGCCACAAACGCATTAGAATGCAAAGCTCTAATTTCAGTATTTAGTCTTGTTTTCTGTCTCACTGGCTGTATGCATGTTTCTAATCACCATGGCTACTGGTGTAACACACTAATTTCCACTGCTTTATTCCATTTTTCCCTTGCTCCTCTTCAGGTCAATCACTCTCTGTTTACCTTTTATGAAATATTCTACAAACAAGGCTTGTATTTGCTGAAATTCATGTCTTTGCTCATGCCATTCCAAAGCAGAGTGCTCCTCTACACCAATCTATTTATTAACATCTTACCTACTCTTTAAGACCCAGTTTAAAAATCTAGCTCTAAGAAGTCTTCCCCAGGTTTTCTACCGAAACTAAACTCTCGGTCTCCCACAGTTTCATAGAATTTTGTCTATGATTATACTTAACACTTTCCACATTAGACCAGAGCACTTTAGTTACATGGCTACCTCCTTTTTAAATTATAAAGTGCTGAAGGATAAGAATCTTGTTACTGGCAATTATCTAGACTTGGAGCAAAGAGGCAGTCTGCTAACCTCGTTAAGTAACTAATACCACTTTAGTCCTCAGATTTCCCAGGCTCACAACCTTTACTAGTCTATCCAAACATTCCTGTTATCCTTGTCATCCTGAGCCTCCCTTCAAAATGCCAGACCGTCCCGTCAACTCTGTCAAATATGTTCATTACCATATTACTATGTGTTTCTTCTACCCACTTTCTCTTTCCAAGTCATTCTTCAACCACTAAATTTCCTACCAATCTGTATCTTGAAAACTTAATTCCACATTGAATAAACCCTCTTATACCTTCAACAGAATTCTCCCTTCCAACTCTGCATCAACTGACATCTTCCAGGAATCCACTTCCCTGCAGCCTTCAATAGAAGAATCTTTTCCCCACTTCTAACAAACCCAGCTCAACAGCTCAACTCATGCTTCTACACTGGTCTTACTCTTGTATCTTCATATTTCATATATAAAAGTGTCTTCCTCTGAAGTTCATGGCTTTTTGGCATACAACCTCCTTGGTACTATCATCTATATAGCTTTCAATCTTACCCCTCATTCAGTAATGGTGTTATTATCTGGCTTATTTTTTTCTCCAATATTTCCTTCCACTCCAAAGCTGCCATAACCATGGGCATTTATTACCTATAGATTGAAACTATTAACAACTTAGCTCAGAATTCCTCAATCCCTACATCCCTATCCACAGTCACATTTTAGCAATCTGCATTGGTAGACACACCCAAGACTATCATTTCTGGAAAGTACTCTGCATTTGATATAATCTGAAAATCAAGGGAATCAATCTCTGATCACAGATGCATATCCTTTGTAAGTATCTTGCTTTCTTAACTTTTCTTTCGCTTAATTTTCAACCTAGTGGAGATAACCAGTCCCTCAGACTCTCCAGCTTTCCCTGTCCTTCATGATTTATTGCTCTCCTTTGCCTATTTCCCTTCCCTTTCCATCAAATCTAGAATGTGGAGTGTAAGATTTTATATACTCTCTGGCAAATTTTGTGTCCCTATGTTCTTATCCACTGGCCAAAACTGCCCCACTAACCCCTGAATTTAATATAACTATCCACCTTCTCCAGTACTAAACCTTGGCTACTAGTGAAGAAATCTTCAAATCTGAAGCTTCTTAAGACATGGATAGAAAGACTGGTAGGGCTGCACTCAGTGACATTCTCATTTCTCTAGATTAAAACAAACAAACAAACAAAAAAACTATAAACATATTTTGTCCAAGCACATCAAATCTAATGAGTCCAAAATCCTGCAAAGTCTACTTCCTGCTATCTCTTGGGCACCAAAGTGATCTTTCAAAAACACAGATCTAATCGTATTGCTCCCCTGCTTAAATCTTCCCTGTTTTCTTATTGCCTAAAGAACCAAGCCCAAATGTCTTAGCATACCACTTCTAGTTTTCTAGGATCTGGCCCTTATTCTACCTATTCAGCTATAGGCCTTACTCATCAAGGATCACTGGGAATGACTTGCAGACTCCTTAAGAAAAATGAGTATTATTCCCACTATGGAAACATATGTCTTACTCATATGTGTTAGTACTGTTTAACAATGAACAGGACAGAATATAAAGTTACCAAAAGAGTTTCTCTTAAGTTTGGAAGTCAAAGATTCCCAATTTGAAATTGAAGGCTTCAAAAATTTGTTTTCTATTTAAAGAAAGCTCTAAAAGAACAAGAAGGTCTCACTGGAAAAAGGGATATGATTATGACATTAATGATAATGAGCACAGTGGCATGCACTGATAGTTTCCAGCTATTTGAGCAGCTGAGGAAGGAAGATTCCAAGTTCAAAGCTAGCGTGGGTAATATAGCAAGACCCTGTCTGTTAAAAATGTTTTTGAACAGAAAAACAACCACCTTTCTCTAAGAAAACATTAAATGCTCAGTTTGCCTATAATTATTTTCTACATAATCACATTTCCCAATACTGTTTACTTCAACTTGACAGACACTCCAGTTGCCTAAGATAATTTTCGTGAAGAAACAGTTCACACTTTCCTTTCTTATATCCCTCCTTTGACATTGAATTCGATGTACCTTTCCCAATTTCATGTCTAACTTTTCCTTCTCTGGTTCAAAAAAGCTTTGGTTGAATACTGCCAAAATAAGCTCCTCTCTGGATTCACTCTGGGATATCAGTTTCTTCTAACATATTATACCCAAATGTATAATAATAACTTTTTTCAGGCGTCATTCCAACAATGCCTTAACACTTGTATTCATTATAATGAAGATGCTTATACTGGCGCCCAATTGACTCTGAATCAAATTAAATCTAATTACAGCTTTCAGTGTGTCAAGGATTTCTATTAATGATTCACCACACCTAATTCTAGCACAAGTTTACATTTCATTCCAGCTAGGCAAACTTGACCCTCACCACTGGTGCTCACAGTCAGACTCCTCTCACTGTTTACTCTGAATGTCTTTTAGTCTCCAAACACTCTTCCCTTTTGAACAACTGTGGTTTTTTGCCATCTAAAAACTCTATTGAAGGCTTATTTTCCACACTAAGTCAGTCCTAAGTTATTCTACTGGTTCCTTCCAATGAATTTTGTCCCATCAAGAAACTCTGCATGTGTGTTCAGTTGTACTTATGTGTATGTCAAGTCATTATGTTCATATTGACTCAGAATATAGTGTACATAAGCCGTTTAAAAATGTTAATAACCAGGCCTTTCTACATATATACTAATTTAAAAAACCAAAACACTGTATTATGGAGTAGGCCCTGCTCTTGAGATTTCTGCCTAACAAGAGACATTATACCACATATGCACATCAATAAAAATCATAAGAGAGCAGCAGATGCCATGGTGGTTAAGGCACTGGACTCCCATGTGGTCAACTGTGGGTCAAGTCCCAGACTCAGCAACTTGAAACTCACACAGGGTACATATGTGTGCATGCCCAAAATCCTGAGAGAAGAAAGGAGGAAAAGGTATTGCAGTGTGGCCACCCCCCAGTGTGGGGGGATGATTTCTCACTTTCTGTCTTTCTCTGACTGTCCAGCAAGTGTACTCTATATCAAAAATCTCTCTAAATAATAATAATCATCATGAGAAGTATAGACAAGGGCCAGGAAGAACTTAAAGTAAATGGTAGTAATGATGACTACAAGAAACCAGAAAAATGTACTTAAGTTTAACCATATGAAATTGCTATTTTTAGATGTTTTAGATGGCTCAATGTGATAAAATGAAGGAAATAGAAGAAATTGATCTTGGGTCTATAAAATAAACACAAGGTTCACATAAAGGCTTTGTAAAACAAAGGCATACAAGAAAAAAAGAAATAAAAATAGAGCTTGAGGAATTATAGGGCATATTTTGTGAATAATTGGTTTATTCAATCTAAACAGATAAAACACTAACAAGGTAACCTGGTGGATCCTAAATGTCAGGCTTACAAGGCTAGCTAGTAAAAGGCAAGGGGCACACAATGAGATACCACTTCACACGCACTACAAGAGCAGTAATCAGAAAAGCAGACAGTAGCAGATGTTGGCTCACGTGAAGAAACTGGAACATTCATGCACTGCTGGTGGGAATGTAAAATGGTACAACTACTCTGGAAAGCAATCTGGTAGTTCCTTAAAAGGTGAAATGAAGGGGTCGGCAAGTAGCATGGTGGTTAAAGGCGCTGGACTCCCACATGGTCGACCACGGTTCAAGTCTCAGACCTGGTGGCTTGCTTTCTCACTTCCTCTCTCTCTCTCTCTCTCTCTCTCTCTCTCTCTCTCTCTCTGATCAAACTGGAAAATAATAATGATAATAATAAAGTTAAATAAAATAATTCTTAAAAAAAGGTGAAATGGAAAGATACTATGTGATCCAGTAATTCCACTTCTAAATATATACCCAGGAGAAATTAAAATATGTCTACACAAAAAAACACATGGATATATCTGAATGTATGTAAGACTGTTCACAGCGGCATTATGCATCATAGCCAAAAAGTGGAAACAAACCCTTATCGTCCCCTTAGTTAAAATCTTTCACTAACCCAGCTGTGGCAGACACACTGGTTGATGCTGCTACTCAGCAGGCTGAGGCCACATGGGGGGCCTAGGTTCAATTTCCAGCCCCACTAAGAGCTAGGCCTGGTGGCATACACCTGTAGTCCTGGCACTGGGAGGCTGAGGCAGGAGGATCACAACATAGCAAAACCATGTCTTGAAAAACGAAAACAACAACAAAAAAATCCTTTACTGACTCCTGACTGCTCTCAAGAAAAAGATCAACACCTTACCAAAGCCTCCAGCCACTACCTAATGCCATTCCTTCCTCCTCCAGCTTCCTCTTATTCATCTTCTCTCCCTTTGTTCTCCATACTCCAACTATGGTGGCCTCCTTTGAGAGTTTTAAATTAGCTGACCCTCTGCAGGGAGCACAGTTCTGTCAAAGTCCTTCTCAATTTTATATCTCCATTGAAGCACTACGGAAATCCAGGGACCCAGACAAAACCAGTGCCTCAGTAGCTGCTCTCACGGCACTTTGTACTTTTCTCTCTTCTTTCCACTGAACTACAGTCTCTCCTTACATCCTTCTCAAATGTTTGATGTCTGTGTCCCTTAAGATTTCAAACTTCAAGAAGAAAGGAACATGTCCATTTTGCTCAACATTCTATTCCTAGCTCATAGCATATTGTCTGATGCAGAATAGACACACAGGAAATACGTATTGAATAAATTAATAAAAGGATGAATGAAAATCACCAGTAGATTAGATCGTTCTAATCAAACTCATCAGAGGCCATGACTAGAATATACAAAAGAAAATGAAAAATGTATCTGGTAAGGAAGGAAGGGGAAGGGGAAAACAAGAATAAGGGATGATAATCTAGTTTTTCTTCTGCAGTTATTGTGTGCTTACTATTTCATTTACTATATACAGTGTCCCATTACCACTAAAAATCTTAAGATACTGACACAGTGCCCCATTCCATTAAAAGATGTACTAGAATACTGAAACAAAAATAACAATCTTTAAACAACTGAGCAAACCATTTTTGACTACATTATTTTTCCCTCAGATGGTTAAAGTAGTAGTATTCGGGAATTAAGAAACCAGTATTTTCATCCTATCTACCTAACGCAGTATCCTTAGCCAAGCTACTTTATCCCAATTCCCCATCACAGTTTATCTTTATGTGAAAAGTACTTGACTAAGTTCTTAACTCTTTGGTGGTCTTATCTTTGATACTATCTTGAAAACTATTCTTTGAACTGCTTATTATGTCAAGGACTTGAACTTTGGCCTCGATGATTTCTCTTAGTTCTAATGAAGTCCAAGGTGTCTGAAATGAGTATATTACTTTTTTTAACACCTATACAATTCCTAGATGAACATTAAAATATTAATTATTGTTGGGCCAGCAGATGGCATGGTGGTTAAGGTACTGGACTCCCATGTAGTCAACTGCAGTTCAAGTCTAAAATCTCACTTTCTCTTTCTCTCTCTCTCTGCTGTGTGCATGTGCACTATTGCCAATTAAATAATAATAAAGAAATTTCAAGAGGTTTTTGTCTTAGGGTGCATACGCTCATTAGAGAGAGAGAGACAGTGAGAGGGAAAGTGAGAAATCACCCCCCAGGGGAAATGCCCACACCACAATTCTTTCTCCTCTATTCTCCTACCAGGATCTTGGGCATGCACGCACATATGCCCAGCATGATTTTCAAGCCACCAGGTCTGGGACTCAAACTGCAGTTGGCCACGTGGGAGTCCAGTGATGTAACTGCTATGTCATGTGCTGGCCCCAATAATAAATAAAATTTTAAAAAGAAGTGTAATTTTCTAATTGACTAGTTTTAAGTTTATATACCTATACAAACACACATGTGCACACATATATGCACTAACACAGCTTCATACTTGAAATATTCTCCTTTTAAATATTTTAATTATGTAATCACAGCTTTAGTCTTGAATATCAAGATGTACAGGCTAAACAGACTTATTCCAATATTGTATTTATTTTATTTTATTTTTTAGAGGTTTTTGCTATAGGGCGCGTGCGCTCACCAGACAGACAGAGACAGACACAGAGAGATAGAAAGCGAGAAATCACCCCCCCAGGGGGGATGGCCACGCCGCAATCCCTTCTCCTCCATTCTCCTCTCGGGATCTTGGGCGGGCACGCACACGCACCCGGTGTGAGTTTAAGCCACCGGGTCCGGGACTCGAACCACGGTCGACTACATGGGAGTCCAGCGACATAGCCATTATGCTAACTGCTGGTCCCCCAATATTGTATTTCTTAACAATAAGGTCTTTAAGAGAATATGTACTTATAATAGAGTCAAAGGAAAATTAAATCCAACAACTGTATTTATCTTAGAAGTTCTAGGCCATCACTATGTAAATTTAATAACATTACTTATAAATAGAAAGAAAATCCTGTCAAAAATACTAGTCGCAGTTTCTCCAAATATTTTCATCTTTTATATTAAGTGATTTTTGCTAAAAACTGTATCTTTTAAAATATAGTTGAAAATATTCTAACTTAGCTAGGTAGTGACTCTATTTTAAATATCTTATAGTCTAAAATATACCTGCAATAATTCAGAGGAGAGAGACTCTCCTCCGACTCAGTACTCCTAACTCTTCTGTCTACATACCCAATTTAATCAGACTGAACTGGATTTGAGGAATATAAATTCCTCTGACTCAGGGACATTATCCCCACCAGTGCTCAGCAGGGTTATGTTTACAAGCCTTTTTACTTGGTGATTCACACACTTACCTCGTGACCTCCGCACACTGGAACTGGTTATTGGCTTCACTGGCCTGACTTATTTGGAGTACTTTTCTGCCAAGGTGAAAAATGGAAATGCATGACTTGGAGTAATCTTGGTACTTGCATTTCTGAGAGCATACTCATTTTTCTTTCAAACACCACATGTGATTTTCCTTCACAAGTCTCTTCCCAAATCTTCAGGCTATATTCTATTTCTTAGAGTTCAGTTACCTTCTTCCTTCTTTTAGCCTCACTGCCTCCATGTTCTCAGTACTCACCCACTCCTTAATCCCTTGCAAGCTGGCTTTTGTCTTTATCAATCAATTCCCTATAATGGCTCTATCTATAATTACTAATGCCCTACGTTTTAAAAAGTGGTCTTTTCGCTTTTTTTTTTTTTTTTTAAGTTTTTTCTATAGGGCATGTGTATACACTAGAGAGAGGGAGGGAGAGGGAGAATGTGAGAGGAAGAGACACGGAGAAATCACCACCCTCCACCAGGGAGATAGCCACACTGCAATCCTTTCTCCTCCATTCTCCTAATATTTTGGGCATACATGCACACACGTCCAGTGTGTTCTTTAGGCCACTGGTCGGGCACTCAAACTGCTCAGTCAGCCAGGTGGGACTCAGTTGCCTTAACTATCATGCCACTGGGTGGCCTAGTAACTAGCACCTTATATGAGATACCCCATCTCTCAGTTTAATTTAACCATTACTATTTTGAGTACCTACCACATGCAAAATACTACTGCTCTAGAAACTCCTTAGACAATCAGAAATAAATATGACAAATATGAAATGTTTTATGGTGAGATCCAGATATCATGTTCATAGTGTAGATTATATTCTGTAGACAATGGGAAGCCACCAAATATATCTGAGCAGAAGTGTCAAAAAATTAGTTTATGTGCAAAAGATATTCTGCTGGTACCAGCAGGTGGCGTGGTGGTCAAGGTGCTGGACTCCCACATGGCCAACCAGTTTGAGTCCTGGACCTAGCACCTTGCTTTCTCATTCTCACTCTCTTTCTCTCTCTCTCTCTGTTGAGCACACGTGTCCTATAGCAAGTTGGGAAATAATAATAATAAAATTAAATAAATAATTCTTTTTTAAAAAGATATTCTGCTCAGGTATGGACCATTAACTAGTAGGAAAATTCTAAAGAAAGTTAGATTAGTTAGTAGGTTATTGTACTGAACAGTGAAGTCACTCAATTGGCAACTGAAATAAGCCACATAATGATAAAGACAGGAAACAGAAGAAAAAGGAGGTCTGAGTGGGTTGTGGTAATATAAATTATGCAAAATATTTTGGTATCATTGAATCTGAGGATCTTTCAAAATATCCATGTAGATATACAGATCAATATTTGTAATCTGAAAATTCAAAATGTGAACGGCTTCAAAATGAAAACTTTTTTGAATGTCAACATCACCATCAAAGGAAAATTCTACACCAGACCTAATAGGGAGGGTCACAGTCAAATTACTGCAATACAGAAAATATTATACAGAATTACCATCAGGCTATGTGCATAAGGTAGGTATATATGAAACATAAATGAATTCTGTGTTTAGATTTGGGTCACATCCCCAAGATATTTCATGTAAATATTCCGAAATAAAGCAAAACAAAACCCACATTCAAATTCTGAAATACTTCTGATTCCAAGCAGAAAAAAAAGGGGGGGATACTCAATCTTTTCAGTAAGCAAGCAGAAATACAGTTTTGACATTCCCTAGAGAGTATACAGCTGGTGACAGCTAAATCAAATCTATAAAATTTAATTATGCAGCCCAAGGACAGGCTGTAAAGCAAGAAAAAATTTCAGATCTAGTGAATGGAACTACATCTATCTGCACAGAGACTGCAGGTAATAGTGTTGGAAAAAAGGCCAGAGACAGAACAATCAAGAGAGAAGTTTAGTGAAAGCCAAAAACGGTATTTCAATATCAGCTGTTAATAGTATCTAAACTTCAGTGCAGTCAAGGAAAATAACAAAACAATTTGGATTTGTTAAATCAATGACTATGTCAACACACTCTCTAAAATGTCTTAGAAAAACTAACCTAGTAAGAATGAAAACAGGGAGGTACTGATGTGCATCCTGTGTCAACTTCTCAACCGTCCTTTGGCAAACTTATCTATATAGAAAACCACTCCTTTCCTATCTTAGATGATGGCATGTTCCTCCTCAGGTTCAAGGCCAGTCCTTCCTCCTGTGCTTTTCATCCTGCCCTATCCAGTCTACTCTGGGAGAGGAGTATACGTGTGTGTATACACGGACAACCTTTATATACACAGGACATTTGGTAGGAACTCAACAGAGATTTCCAAAATCTATGTGTGAATCATTAACACTCAATTCTAATTCTACCCTCAAACTACTCTACTGCTCTCCGAGTGTCATTAATGACCTCAGGAACAAATCCAGGTGCCTTGTTTCTCTCAGTTTCACTCTTCTCAACATCTCTGCAATATTTGATACTACTGTACCTCCCTCCCTCTTGGAATTCTTTCCCCTCCAAGCTTCCATTGTCATTAAATTTACTAGCTCTCTTTCTACTCTCTCGTTCTCTAGGTTCTTTTCTTCCATCTGCCTCCTGAAAGCTTTAACCTTGCATCTTTTCTCTGTACTCATCTCTCTTTGAAATACCAGGAATCCCATGGCTTGAGTTACTGCCTTGGTGCAGAAAATTTTCCAACTTCTGTCTAGTCTTCTCAGACCCACATTCACAAACACCTGCTACAAATCAAAGCATTCTATGCCGTCTGATCCCATACTCTCTCCAGCCTTCTCTCTTAGTTCAGTCCCACTTAGCTACTGCCCATATCTTACAATGACACTCATCTATATAGTACTAGAATTACACAAAACAATATGTTTAAAGATCAGTCCTATTTAATGCAAGTATGGGTAGCCAAATATTCTGACAGCCAGTCAGTAAATTATAGAATATTAAAACTGTAAAGGTCCTATGAGATCATTCTAGTGAAGCTCCCTCCACTGACAAAGTGTAGTCCAGAGAAGTGCAGGATTTAGAATACAAATCACACTGTGTGTGTGTGTGTGTGTGTGTGTGTGTGTGTGTAAATCACAAATAAAATCAGATTTCCTTTTGACTAACTCACATTGCTTCTAAACTAAAAGGAGAAATGCTCTCAGGGTATTTATTATTTAACTGGGGAAATAGATCATAATGCAAGCACACACCCACCCCATACATCAATATTTATTTCTACATATAAACTTACTGGATGCGGATGAAGCTCAATTGGGACCAGTCAGGTAATGTCCCCTAGAGGAGACAAAGCTGAACTGGATTTACAAATGAGTTAAGAAAAGATTACCAGAGGGAACCAGCAGTTAGTGTAATGGCTATGTCGCTGGAATCCCACGTAGTCGACCGCGGTTTGCGTCCCGGACCCGGTGGCTTAAAACTTATGCCGGGTGCGTGTGTGTGCGTGCCCAAGATCCTGAGAGGGGAATGAAGGAGAAGGGATTGCGGCGTGGCCATCCCCCCTGGGGGGTGATTTCTCACTTTCTGTCTCTATGTCTCTCTCTGTCTGTCTGGCGAGCGCACGCGCCCTATAGCGAAAACCTCTCCAAAAAAAAAAAAAAAAAGATTACCAGAGAAGTCACTGCCTTTTAGTCGATTTCCTATTTTTTTTTGTTTTGTTTTGTTTTTTGTTTCTTTTGTTTTTAATTTGGGGGAGCAACAAATAAAAAGAACACATTCCATAAGAGCAGACTGGGCTGGTCTAATCCCTCATCTAGAATTCAGTACGAATTCAAGTGATATTGTAGATTCTTTAAGTATATGAAGATAGGGTCCAATGACAATCTGATAAGATCACATAGGATCTTACTACTTCTTGACTTCCATCCCTTGCACTGATTAAGACTGCTTTACTTCCTCTTACCCCATTACTCAGTAGACATGGAACTGCGGGTATCTCTCTGAATCTTTATGTGTAAAATAAAGATAATATATACCTCATATAACTGGCCATTTACTCAGCTCTTTATGCCATAGACAAGACAAATGATGTCCCAGCCCTTGGCTTCCATTAGCGGGACTTAAAAATAAGTATCAGAAACCCAAGTGTTCTAGAGAAGACTCCCTCCCCTCCTCTCTCCTCTGTGTCTCTTCTCACTTCACCAATAAAACTGGCAAAAGGGAAGGGAAGTGAAAATCGTGACTATTCCTTATAGAACATTACCTTTCCTCCCCTCAGTAGTCACAATCTCAAACAGTCCAACTTTAAAACTGTAAAGACTAACTTCATTGTATCCTATTTCTCTATTTTCAACAGTTTCTACAAGTAGTAAGAACTGGGAGACTCTACTTCCCTCTTCTGGCTCTATCTCCCATTCACTTCCAACTCCTATGCTTCTGGATTTCAAGGTCAGTAATCAGTAAAATGTTTTTTTACCCACAAGCTCTTCTTAAATGGTCTCTCTCCTACCGATTACACCAACCAAAGTCTGATTTTCCCTGTGCACAGTTTCCCAAACACCTTCTCTAATGGAAAAATAAACCCTCTTATTTTTCCCCTTCTTCTACCACCGGACCTGGAAAATGGCCTTGATTGTCACTACTGCTTTCAGATTATCCTTTCTCTCCATTTCTAAAAATCCCCAAGCATTCAGTCTCATGTCATCAGACTCTTCTATGTACTTCACTCCTTGAAGTCATTTACCAGTCTCTAAGTCACTCTCCCTCACTCCTTTAAAATTTAGCTTCAGGTAGCTATCATTCTTTTCAATATTACCAATAGATATCATTCTTACTAATTCAGTATCCATACACATGAATATTCTAATACTCTGGCCTCCTAGTTCCTCTACTTTCTCTCCTGACATGATCCTGTCTTACTCTACTTCAGCCATTCCACTCCATAATCACACCATAAATACAGGCATTACCAATGAGCTGAAATCCCTTAGTAAGTTAAATGCCAAGCATACTGTCTGATCACCAGTTCATTTTCTCTAGTATCCAGCCAACACCTAAACTGTTCAATTCCACCAGGACCTCCATTGTTACTACCACCCTTTCATTGTCTCTCATTATTTTAGGACCTCACTCCCTCTCCCAAGCTAAATAATTCCATGACCTGTTATAACAATCATTCCTTCACCCTTACTTGCTTCACAGTACTTCCTTGGCAACACCTAAAGCTAGTGTAAATGAACTCTCTGCGTATTCCAAACCTGTACCCACACATCTGAATGAGTTTAGTATATGATCTGTACTAAGTTGAATTCATGACCAATTATCTCAACTAGGTCCTTAATATTGCCCAGCAATCATACATTTCCCTAGTTAATAGTCTTCCATTCTTCTAGACAACTATTTCATATCTTTTTACCTCCTACACTTTCTAACCACCTTTCATCCTCAATTTTAGACAGATGTTCTACCTTCCTGATCAATTGAAAAATATAAATGCAAAGAATACTTTTCCTAAGCTTTCCAGCTATGACCTGTGTTTATCTATCTGTCCACATACTCTGTCTTGTTTTCTTTTACTATGGAGACACCACAGTGTCTCTAGAAATTCTTCCTTCTAGTTTCTGCAACATGAAAATTTCTCTCTTTGATATTCAATTATTCTAACCAATATAGAGACAACTATTATTTCTCTCAACCCCTTCAGATACCGCTTCATTTCTGTGAGCTTCTTTACAACAAACTCACTGAAAGAGATGTCTATACCCACTACCCACTGCTTTCAAATCCTCACCTCTCATTCTTACTTCAATCAGGTCTTTGCCACTACCAAGCTCATTATTATTAACCTTGTCTCTGCTAAACCCAATTGTTAATACTTATTCCTCATTTACTGTTGCATTTAACATAGTCACTCTTTCCTCCACCAAACACTTCCTATACTTGGCTTCCAGAATATTCTTAAGGTTCTTCCCTATCTCAGGCCTCAGATTCCTTCTCACCTCAATTCTGAAACATTGGAGTGCTCTCAACTCTTGAATCTCTTTTCTCGATGTGTACTTCCCCTCCTTCATCTCATCCAATCTCACTGCTTTAACATCTCTAAACTGATACACCATATTTACAACTCTAGTTAAGAATTCCAGATTTCAATAATCTATTGATTTAATACCTACAGATGGACGTCTAATATGCCCAAAACCAAACTCATGCTCTTATCCCTGAAACCGGTTCCATCATCCAAACAGTGATTCTGTCCTTTCACTTTCCTGGGTCAAAAGCTTTGGAGTTACTTTGACTACTCTGTTATACTCCACGTTCAATCAGTCAGGACATTTTGTTGGCTGTACCTTCAAAATACATCCAGTATCTAATCAATCCTCTTCTCTGTTACATTATCTCCCTCCTGGATGATCCAATTTCCTCTACATCAGTCTCTTTGCTTCTGTAGCCCAGTCTATTCTTAACACAGGAGCCAGAATGATCCTTTTGAAACATCTGATCATTGCCACCCTTCCACTCAAAATCTTTCAGTGTCTTCCTATCTTCCTCTGCATGAAAGCCAAAAGCCTTAAAATGGGCCAGGAAGTCTTTCACAATCTGCTGCTAACCCTGCCTCCATGACCTCATGTTCTATCGACTACTCTCCCTTTTGCCTTTTGCTCCCTCACACTGCAACCACACTCCTCCTTATGGTTCCTCCATCACATCAAGCAATTCCCATGTTAAGACCTTTATACCTTTGGTTATCTTGTCAAAACTCTCTTCTCCCAAATATCTACCTCCTTCAGCTATTGCACAAAATAAAATAGAGCCTTACTAGTGAGACTTTACCGGGCCATTTTAAAATGTGAACCACTCTAGGGGAACAGCAGTTAGCGTAATGGCTATGTCGCTGGACTCCCATGTAGTTGACTGCGGTTCGAGTCCCGGACCTGGTGGCTTAAACTCACGCCGGGCGTGTGTGCGTGTGTGCCCAAGATCCCGGGAGGAGAAAGGAGGAGAAGGGGTTGCGGCATGGCCATCCCCCTTGGGGGGTGATTTCTCACTTTCTGTCTCTCTGTCTCTCTCTGTCTTTCTGGCAAGCACACGAGCCCTATAACAACAACAACAAAACTCTCTCTAAAAAAAATGTGAACCACTCTAAACACACTCATTCTCTAATGCCTTCCCTCCTTTATTTTTCCCAGAGTCTGCATTACCATGTGACATGCTTTTGCTTTTATTGGTTTAAACATTTTGTTTCCCACAGTCCCCTCTACTCCACTCCCCTTAAAAATGTAAGCTCTATGAGAGTTTGGAGTTTTGACTTTTTTGTTCACTACTGTATCTCCAGTAGTCTAGCCTATGCATCCCCAAGAGAAGGAATTTGTATTTCTCTTCTCATAGCTTAAACTTATAGGTCCTGGTTGAAGTGGGACAGTAGTTTATCTCTGTGGGGGCACTGGCCAAAGCGTCCCCTGCAATATAAAAATGTTTTCTAGCATAGGGCAAAAAGAGGTTCTTTGGATGTATAGGTAAAAAAAAAAAAAAACTTACTTGGGACTAGCAGATGCCAAAGTGGTTACATCACTGGACTCCCATGTAGTTGACCATGGTTCAAGTACAGGACCTGGGGGCTTAAAATTCATGCCAGGTGTTGTGTTTGTGTGTGTGCCCAAGATGCCGAGAGAATGGAGGAGAAGGGACTGCATTGTGGCCATCCTCCCTCAGGGCAGGGGGATTTCTCGCTTTCGGTCTCTCTGGTGAGTGAATGCACCCTATAGCAAAAATCTCTCTAAAGAGAAAAAAAAATCTTACTCTTTTTAAGTATAAAGCGTGTGTGTGTGTGTGTGTGTGTGAAGCACATAAAATGACATATAGTATATCTGTGATATATTTTCATGAGTCAAAAGGACAATTAAAGGGAGAAAATGTCTAAAAATACTCCTTTAGAAGGTGATGATTGGGACCAGCAGTTAGCGTAATGGCTATGTCACTGGACACCCACGTAGTCGACCGCGGTTCGCATCCCGGACCCGGTGGCTTAAAACTCACGCCGGGCGCGTGTGTGTGCGTGCCCAAGATCCCGAGAGGAGAATGGAGGAGAAGGGATTGCGCTGTGGCCATCCACCCTGGGGGGTGATTTCTCGCTTTCTATCTCTCTGTCTGTCTCTGTCTGTCTGGAGAGCGCACGCGCCCTATAGCAAAAATCTCTCCAAAAAAAAAAAAAAAAAAAAAAAAAAAAGAAGGTGATGATTTAAAAAAGTGTTGAGAGGGGAATCAGCAGTTAGCATAATGGCTATGTTGCTGGACTCCCACGTAGTCGACCACGGTTCATATCCCAGACCCGGTGGCTTAAAACTCACGCCGGGCGCGTGTGCATGCATGCCCAAGATCCCGAGAGGATAATGGAGGAGAAGGGATTGCGGCGTGACCATCCCCTCTGGGGGGTGATTTCTCGCTTTCTGTCTCTATGTCTCTCTCTGTCTGTCTAGTGAGCACACACGCCCTATAGCAAAAAAACTCTCCAAAAAAAAAAAAAAAATGTTGAGAAACATTGACCTACCTCTAGACTAATGTCTAACTAACATAGAATAGAAGCTCAAAAACAAGAATTTATTGTAATTTATGGAATGAATTAGTTAATGGTTACAATATGCTAGGAACTGTTCACATACTTGTAAGGATATAATAAAATAATGCATGCAAAGAGTTTAGTACATCATTTGACCAAAAAAACAATGTAAACTATTATTTTTATTTAATGGAGGCTGGAACAGGACACCAGCTACAATCATCAAAAAACTTGAGTTCAGCAGAATGAGGTTAAACATAGGACTATAGGATTAAAACACATGACACTCTAACAAGTTGCTCATTAAATAAACAATAAGTTAAACTGTCCATAATGAGACAATCTCTGCCAGAGAAAAACTATGATGATTTATTTAAACCAAAATAATCTCTAGTAAAGGAAATTTCACATTTACCTCTAATCATCACTTTTTTTTTTTTTTTTTTTTTGAAGAGGTTTTTGCTATAGGGTGCGTGCGCTCACCAGACAGAGATAGAGAGACAGAAAGCGAGAAATCACACCCCCCCCCCCCAGGGGGGATGGCCATGCTGCAATCCCTTCTCCTCCATTCTCCTCTCGGGATCTTGGGCACGTACGCACACATGCCCAGCGTGAGTTTAAGCCACCCGGTCCAGGACTCTAACCGCAGTTGACTAGGTGGGAGTCCAGCGACATAGCCATTACGCTAACTACTGGTCCCCTAATCATCACTTTTCATTGTTAATTGTTGTAAACAGATGCTTTCTTTCTACTTTTATCCAAATATTATGCACTATTTATTTTCCCAAGACAAGGAATAGGTGTCTACAGCTAGGAATTTCTTTTTTCTTTCTTTCTTTCTTTTTTTTTGGAGAGGCTTTTGCTATAGCACATATGCGCTCACCAGAAAGACAAAGAGAGACAGAGAGACAGAAAGCGAGAAATCACCCCTCCTGGGGGATGACCACACTGCAATCCCTTCTCCTCCATTCTCCTCTCGGGATATTGGGCACGCATGCACAGGTGCCTGGCGTGAGTTTAAGCCACTGAGTCCGGGACTCAAACTGCAGTCGACTACATGGGAGTCCAGTTACATAGCCATTACGCTAACTGCTGGTCCCTACAGTTTGGAATTGAACAGCAGACTGTTACATGTACTTATACTAAAAGCATCTTTGCAATACACAGCAGAAGACCCTTTGGCAAATGCCAACGTAGAGATAAACTAGTCTCCCACTTCAACCAGAACGAGTAAGTTTAAGCTATGAAAAGAGAAAGTAATACTAGGTTTCACAAATCATGTAAAGTCACTTAGCCCTTCAGAACTACAATTTCATATTGTAAAGTGGGGGTAAAAATGCCTGCTCAACTTAATAGGTAGTTATAAGGGCCAAGTTAAAATGATGTGATAATGCTGTCTAAGTTGTAATATTCTTTTTTTTTTTACATACCCACATGCCACAGCCAAAAATGGAGAAAATGAAGTTGCTACTGAAATGCTTGAGAGTTAAGTTTAAAGCAAAGAACAAATATGTATGAGGCTAAGAAACAAAAGACATCTCAGGAAGACTTTCTAGATTAATGCCATTCTGCTATGATACATGCACATGTACACACACACACCCTGACAGAGTTATTTTTAATTCCTAGCTTTCTCTAATAGGTTCTTCGCTAATGTTTCCAAACAAGTTTGTTTTCTAGTTTGGTAAAATATACAAGATCAATAAATGCTTGCTTATCAAGACAAATTTCTAAATAAAAAACACTTTTAGAGATTAGCATTTATAACATACTCATTATATTAAAAATAAAAACAATAAAATAGTAGGCCAGGTCTAGTCATACTAAAATAAGAGGGAGAACTGAATCATAGGGAAAAAAATGTTAAATAAATAAATATCTGAGAAGATAAAAATAAAGGACTTGTGGAAAAGCCACATGATGTCAGAAAAAAATCACACCATGTTGTTTTGACAAAGGCCTAATCACAAAGAATTTGGGCACACAAATGAAAAGATGTTATATAAAGACATGATTCATCATTCAAATACACTTCGTCTAATGATCTTTAATTTCCTAATTATTGACACTTCACAGAGAGATTTCAAACAGTCAAATTAGAAGAACTGTGATGCTATTATTCAAATTATATTATAGCCAGTCCTCAGTAGTATCTGCTTTAATCACTAAATGTCATCTCTCACTCCTATCAAAACAGAGATTCCCCTCATTGCATGCTTAATTGAGAAACAGCTATGTTTCCCAACTTAGCAATCACTCTTTATTCGCCATACCACATTTAATTGATGGATTTAATAAGGGTTCATTTCCTGTGTTCTATTAAGCCTCTTGTCAGGATGAGAGTGGTCTCCAAATAGAACAGGAAGTGTTGGGGAAGTGAGGGTCTTGTCAAAGACGATACTCAAAGTCCATAAGGAAGACCAAAATAATCTGGAAGTTAAAATCTAAAATTCTGTGTTTTGGAACACAGACACAAAATTCTAGGATCACAGATGAAGAGTTACTAAGAGTTCTAAATGTCTACTGGAATATATCTATGGAAATATCTATTAAACTTCCTTTCACTATTTTCAATAGCCCCTCATCTCTCGATAGGCAAATGCCAACTCTTCCCTCCCCACACAAACGTGCACATACACAAACTATTGTCCGTTTAGAAATGTGATTCAAAGACTTGTCCTTCAACATCATTTCTTAATTATACCACATAAACTTTCCCCATGGAAAGGCCTCTCTCACAGCTGCAGCATCATAAAATTTTGTTCCACATTACCGATTAGTACAGATACTTTTTCTGCCCCAGCCCTTAACCATAGTTGTTAGGAAATCAAATTAAATTATAATCATGATTCCCTTCTGTTCCTAAAGGCCTCTAATGGAGATATAGAAAAGCCACTGACAAAGTTCAAATATCTAAGCCATAATAAAGAAAAATCTCATGCCCTGGGTAACTCAAGTAATTGATAAGAGTTAGAATAATGGAAAATTAAGTGTATTTGTAACAAAAACAATCAAAATATCTCAAGCTTGGACAAAATAGAATTCCTACCCTCAAGAGCATTAGTATTTTTAGTAACTATGCCACAACCAAAAAAATTATAAACAAAATGCACAACCTAGAAATTAATTTTGTTTTAAAGAGAGTATTTTTTCAAGAAGAACAAAACTGATTAGAGGATGGCTAGCACTCTGGAATACTCCTTCCTGTTAAGTATACCAATTTTATTATAAATACTTATATTTATTCATATTTTACATTCCTTTTCCAAGAGATTCAAAAACCACTTAGAATAAAACTGCAATCATATTCTAATGTACTAAATTCTGTCTCATTATCAACCTCTAGGAAGCACAGTTAAGGATTATATGAACACGCAAACAATTTATATCTGCAAGTGCATTTAAGCAAATTAAAATGAAAATAAATGGCAAGTTATTTTCACTAAGATTCTCCTCTCTTTGATCCACTCTTTCTTTTATTATTTTCTATTATTACTTCAATTTCTTGTATACATTCAATCACGTTACTTAGCTTGCAAAGTGAAAATTCCAACATGTGTACATTTCTTTCTATCTTAAATTACATTATTCTCGATTCCTAAATGAAAAGAATAAAGTCAATATTATTTAAATATTACCTTCTGGTTACACACACACACACACACACACACACAAAAAAAAAAAAAAAAAAAACACAAACACACATGTACACATACCTATGAAAGAATGGAACTCTCAGTCACAGTGACACCGTTTTCTTTCCACCACAAAATCAAAACAGAAATCCCATCATCTGACTCTTAGTCAGTCCCCCACATTTACTGGTGTGCTATTATTAACATAGAATATCATTCTCCTTTGCTACATTACTTCTAAGAGCAATGGTCCGTTCTTGTTATCTCAAAAGTTCTATTTCAAAGTGTATCATGTAGTTGCACAGTCATACAAACTAATTATTGGTAGAGGGAATTACTCTCTATAGGCGTTTCTTTTTTCTTTTTCTTTTCTTTTTTCTTTTTTTTTTTTTTTTTTTTTTTTTTTTTTTTGTGGAGGCGTTTTTGCTATAGGGCACATGCACTCGCCAGAAAGACAGAGAGACAGAAAGTGAGAAATCACTCCCCGGGTGGATGGTCATGCCACAATCCCATCTCCATTCTCTTCTTAGGATGTTGGGCACGCATGCACTCGTGCTTGGCATAAGTTTAAGCCACCGGGTCCGGGACTCGAACCATGGTTGACCACATGGGAGTCCAGCGACATAGTCGTTATGCCAACTGCTGGTCCCCATCTATAGGCGTTTTAAAATATTGGGTCTTCAGCAATTCCAACGGTACCAATAAATAAGAGAAAGCGTTCTGCACTTCTTTGTTTTTGCTATAGTTAGGATTTTTTTCTCTTTTTTAGTTGCACACATTCCTGAGGATTAATCAGGATAAAAACTTGCAAATCAAGGACCACTTGGTGGCAAGGTGGTTGGAGCAACTGGATCCCACATGGACTACCCAGACCAGATGACTCAAAAACACACCAGGCATGTGTGCACAAATGTCCAAAATCCTGAGAAAAGGATGAAAGAAAAGGAACTGCAACATGGACATCCCCTTAGAGGGTGCTTTCTCCTTTTGTCTGTCTCTGTCTCTCTCTCTTCCCTTATGCCTGTCTCTCTCTGGTGAGCTCACATGACCTTTAGCAAACTTAAAAAAATACAAACAAAAAGAACTTGCAAACAGAAAATTATATCTAAACTGTTGACGACAGAAACCAGCCCAGGCTTGAGAGATAGCCAGAAGGGAAGAATGCAACCCCATTCCTGGACAGAATGCCACAGGGACTGCATGGTCAACTGGATAGAGCTCCAAGCATGAGCTGTGTCTCAAGATGTTGGATAACATTCCACAAGCCAAAATGTTGTCTAAATACTAAGTTAATGATACCATCAACTTTATACCAGGAATATAACCTACAAAGAGAGAATGTCATGTATACTGTATATTATTCTTTATAGCTAAGCTCACCCACTGCTTATCTGATTTAATTTGGAATAAATGGTCTCTGCTCAGGTGCAGTTTTGCTTCCGCTCCAGGAGAGCTTTAGCCCCCTGCTTTAACCTTTTCCTCGTCTCTTTTCTCAATCCTTCATGACACCCTATCTTCAAGCCCTAAATTTCTGACACTAAATAAATTAAATTTGGCACCTACTCTGGAAGTATTATTTAATGCAACATCCCTGGACTTAAAAATATCCCTGTTGATACTGCAAAGGCAAAGAAATTTGTCTCCAGAGAGTAGGCATTCACTTATTACCTCCAAGTAATCTCAGATCTCAAAGCACTACCTCAGTTTCTTTGGAAGGGTAGAGTTAAAATCTCAGCCTTAGCCATCTTCTCTTACTCTCCCCACTCTTCTCTTTCACTTGAGGAATAGAAATTTCCTAAATCATCTCTCTTTTTCTTAAAAATGTACTGAGAACACAGTACACTGATAGTGAAACATCTTGAAAATAAGATTCACTATCTTCAAGAGACTTACAGTCTAATGGAAGCACCAGTGTGTGAGCATCTCCTCAGAGTTAAGTGTGGGAATGAAGGGATATGAAGGATGCAATGGGAACGCATAAGAACACAGAAATCAAGTGCTTAGTGGTTGAAAACATGAGTGTTACAGTCATGAAGGCTGATTTCATTTAGCAAATAAAAATTCAGCCAAGTCACTTTAAGTGCATTTTGATCTATAAAATAAGAAAATGAAACTTTATGACTGTAAAAAAATTGACAAAAATATGATTTATTAAAAAGTACTTAGTGCTAAATACTTGACTAGCAGAAAGTATTCAACAATTAGCATTGTGCAGAGATTAGTGTACTCTTTAGAAAACAGGATGAAATCAGATGTAAGATTTTCCTTGTAAGAAAGATTCCATTAATTAAATAAAAAATGAAGCAAAGCACTTGGCCCCAGAAGTATTCTTCACTTAAATCTGTACATTTATAAAATATCTTCATATGTGCTAAGAAAATTGAATATGCAAACTTAAATATTTAAATTTTAGTTAAATATATATGTGCACACACCTACATACATCCTGTATAACCTCCAATATATTCACAGAAGACTGCCCAAAGCTTCAATCAGAAAACCAATTTTACCACCAGCATTTTTAATATAACCACTAGGAAAGTATTGACCTTTTCCAACTATTGGTTTGTTAGATTTTTAGTGGAATTATTCTACTCTCAGTCACACCAACACATGAAGGTCCTTCACAAGAATAAACAGAAAATAAAATCCAAGCATTAACAGATGCCATACTTAAATTTCTCTTGCTTTTCATAATATTTCAAAATTCAATAAAGACATTTCTTGTAACATAAAAATGTCTGAAAATTAAGAGATACAGACAAACATACCAGAATTTTATACTTTTGATTCAAAACAACCTGGAAACTTGGAAACAAGTAACCTATCTTGAAAATATCCTAGTAAACAAATACTTCCAGAGAATTTCAGAGATGTTGTGTGTCTCTTATTTCCAGTCATTACAGACCATAGTCATTACAATAAAATCTAAACCACTTACTTGCCTTATTTAAACTGCTCCACTCTTAATGCCAATTCAATTTTTCTTCAGTGTTCCGCAGAAAGAAAAGATTCTTTTTAGAAAGTATTTTCTTGTAAATAATGTCCTGAGTACACACACAGGATGTTTGCCCAAGAACATTTAAGAATGCTTTCTATATTCTGATTGTGAACAAGCGTCTCTAGAAATGCAAATTTTGCTCTCTATACTTAACACAATGGGCTACAGTGTCATAAGCACTGTTCATGCTCTATTAGTCATTCCATCGAAAATTTTGTTTAAAAGAAGTAATAAAAGGCCTGCAGTGTGTATGAAGTATTTGGGACACAAAAGATACATTGTCCGAATTCTTTCAGGACCCCCCCCCCCCCCCAGTGGAAAAACAATCTGTAAACTAATTAATTTACAGTGTTAATTATTAAAATGCAAAGCTAGAATACTGAATTTATATTTTTACCTTAACTAACCTATAAGATGACATAAATTATTTTATCATCATAATATCTGATTGACAGAAATGAGATACATTTTGTATTCTACAGGAAAACAAAGGGGATTTGAGCTCTGGGACAGTCTTCAAACTGCATATGCCGGCACTTGATTTGGAAACCCAAGATTTTAAGGTACATATGACCCTACATACACTTGGGTTTTTATCATTTTATATCCTGGTCTATGAATTATATTTCCCAAACTAAGAATACAGATATACAACTTGATAATGCAATAGCATGTCTGAACAACTGATTTCTACAGAAAATCCCTTAACAATTTTTTTTTTTCTTCTTTCCAGAGTACTGCTTCTTATCTGGGAATTTAAAAAATAAAACAAAGTACGCTGGACAAAATAAGTGTGTCCATGAAAGGTGAAAGTGAGGATTGGAGAGCAGGAGGAACTCAGCACTATTTCCAACAATCCTTTCACAGTGCTTCTCAGAATCCCCACCAAAAATCTGATTCAAAATCAATGACAGCTGAAATTAAAAATTATGGAATTCCTAAGTAGTCAAGAGGAAAAAATCCTTTACATATTAGTTTAGTCAGAACTGTCATACTAACCTGCCAATTGGTCATATTATTAGAGCTCAAAGCATAATAATCTGAAACAAACACTTATACCCTAAAATGAAGTAAAAGGGCAGAATCATTAATAAAGGAAAACTGATCTATTGGATAAACACTTGCTCAACAAACAGTTTTACCTAGACAAGTATAGAAAGCACATGGGAATCTATCTCAATAAATGACCTCGGCTGTGGTTTGGAAAATGGTTTCTTCCACGTTTCATGTTCTAGAAGCTTGGCCCCAGTGCAACAGCTTTAGGCAGTGGTGAGACCTTTTAGAGATGGGGCCTAACGGGAGAGCACCATCTAGCCAGCTAGGAGCATGGGTGGGTCAAACAGAGGAGGTAGAGCGCCCTGTCCCCTCTTCCTCTTCCCCTCTTCCTCTCCCTGCGCCTGTTTTCTTCTCTTTTGCTCTCTACCATTTTTTTGATGCTGGACCCAAGCCTTTCAACTTCCAAGACACTAGAACTGTGAGCCAAATAAACCTCTATTCTTTCTAAATCACCTACTCTCAATATTTCTGTTAGCAACACGACAGTGGACTAAGACAACCTCACAGGTAATTTTATCATGCCACTATGCAAATCTCAAGTATTAAAATTAGAAAGTCTTACAAACACACACACACATACATACATCTATCTATCTATCTATCTATCTATCTATCTATCTATCTTCATATTCTTTAGGCAATCTGATTTTTTTGTTTTTGTTTTTGTTTTCCCCCACAATAGTGAAACTGATTATTACTGTTAATCTGTCACTACACTTTTGGTATAATAAGATGTTGCACTTTTGGTAAAATAAGATGTAACTTTTCTGAAAAAACTTCAAAGTCACATTAGGGAAGTTAATACAAGTTTTCTTTCTTTTTTTCTAGTCACTGGGTTAAAACAATTAGAGAAAAAGAACATATAATATCTCTTTCTTTTTAAAAAAAAAGAATTGTTTTATTTGACTTTATTTACTTTATTTGCTTATTTATTTTAATTTGGTGAGAGAGAGAGAGAGAAAGCCACCAGGTCCGGGACTCGAACTGTGGTCACCCATGTGGGAGTCCAGCGCCCCCAACCACCATGCCACCCGCCAGCCCCTCTTTCTCTTTCTAGCCCAGACAGGTTAAATTAAAAATCTAACTATTGACATCACTTATTAACTCACACCTACCAAGAGTATCAGCATCCCCCTATAATTTCACATATTATTCCCTATTTACCGAATTAGTTGATTGTTAGAAATCAGAAACCAGGGACCAGCAGTTAGCGTAATGGCTATGTAGCTGGACTCCCATGTAGTCGACCACGGTTCAAGTCCCGGACCTGGTGGCTTAAACTTACGCCAGGCATGTGTGCGTGTGTGCCCAAGATCCTGAGAGGAGAATGGAGGAGAAGGGATTGCAGCATGGCCATCCCCTCTGGGGGGTGATTTCTTGCTTTCTGTCTCTCTGTCTCTCTCTGTCTTTCTGGTGAGCGCACGCACCTTACAACAAAAACCTCTCAAAAAAAATCAGAAACCATAAAAATATATTTTTTTGCATGTTTTTGTTCATTTTCATCATCTGTTAGGATAATAAAATATCTTTTAAGCAGTTTTTAAAAGTAAAACATTTTACCCATTACCATACCTTTGTAAATCCCAAGTGCTCTCATACAGGTTATCTCCTGTACTAGCAACTATGGGGCTAGATTGCCAAGTACTGAATTCTACCATCTTGTGTGACCTTCGTGAAGTTACTTAACCTTTCTGTTCCTCAGTTTCTACATACATAAAATGGGGATTATGATCATTCTTACACCTCAGAAGACTGCTATGGGGATTAAATGAGTTAAGATATGAAAAATAATTAAGACAGTGTCTCACATACACACTTCATAAGCATTGGGTATTATTTTTCCTATTATTGTCATTATTATCAATAATTATTTGTGGGTTTCACAACAACCCTGTAAAGGTAAGATAGTAGGTTATCATTTTACTCTTTTTATAAATAAGGAGATCAAAGCTCAGAAAAATCATATCATTCAGAATTATAGTAAAAAAGCAATATCAGAACTGAAGAACCCAGAACTAAGAAAGAATCAGGACTTTTTATTACACTATGCATACCACGTAGCACATTTCTGGAGAGTGTATAGTTCATTATACTTCAAGACCACAATCACTCCCCCCCCCCACCTTGGAGGATATGTGTGCTTGCTTGATAAAAGATTGGCGGGGGAGGAGGGGAGTAATGGGTGAGAAAGCACCCCTGGGAGGATGGTCATGTCACTTCATACCTGGCATATCCTTCAAGCCACTGGGATGGGGACTTGAACCATACAGTTGGCCAGATAGGATCCAGTCACCTTAACTACTATGCTACTGGCTGGTCCACCGCTACTCTCTTAAAAAAAAAAAAAAAAAATTTAGGGATCAGCAGGTGATGAAGTGATTAAGGTGCTGGACTCCCATATGGTTGATGGTTCGAGTTCCAGATCTGAAGGCTTGAAACTCATGCTAAGCATGTGTGTGTGCATGCCCAAAATCCCAAGAGGAAATAAAAGAGAAGGAATTGTGGCATGGTCACCCCCCTGAGGGGTGATTTCTTGCTTTCTGTCTGTCTCTCTGGCAAGGTCACACACCAAATAGCAAAAGACAAACAAAAATCTCTCAAAAAAAACCAAACCCATTTAAACACTTATATAATTTTAGGCAGAACACATTGGTAGCCATACAGAGAATGAATCTTTTATCTAAGATATCTGCATTTCTTTTAAGTATTTTTAAAGTAGAAATGAGTCAGATTAATAAAGAGAAACATGCACTAAGTAGGCTGGGAGGACAAGGTGAACCTGTTATCAGTTTTTCCAATATTCAGAATTGAAGTTAAATGGCAAAATGAATACCCCACTACACTTTATTACTTCCGTGTCATGACTTACATTTGACAACAGAAACAGCATGACATTTAGAGTGAAAATCCAAGTCCCAGTCCCATCTCTTATAAGCAGAGAAACTGGAAAATCATGTCACTTCTCTGGGCTTCAGTTACTATCTGCCAAATGAGGACCTATCTCCCAGGATTTTGATGAGAAAGAACAGAGATCATGTGTAAAACAGTATTTTAACTGGTATAAAAATTATACCAAAATGCATTAATTTTACTATTAGCTTCTTTACACTGAAGAATAATTGTGAATGTTAATTTGTTTATTCCTTATCCATTGTCTCCTACAGAAAACTGCTGACAGAAGTTTTCCGATATAGCTATATCACCAGAAGTATTCTTCTTTTTTTTTTTTTTTTTTTTTTTTTTGTGGAGAGGTTTTTGCTATAGGGTGTGTGCGCTCGCCAGACAGAAAGAGAGAGACAGAGAGACAGAAAGTGAGAAATCACCCCCCAGGGGGGATGGCCACACTGTAATCCCTTCTTCTCCATTCTCCTCTCAGGATCTTGGGTACGCACGCACACACACCTGACATGAGTTTAAGCCACTGGGTCCGGGACTCGAACCACGGTCGACTATATGGGAGTCCAGTGACATAGCCATTATGTCAACTGCTGGTCCCTCACCCCAAGTATTCTATGTAATTACTGAAGGTGGCCTATGAATGACTCACTGTGAAGGAGAAATGTAGGCAACCTGCATAGTTTCTACTCTAGCATCAGACACTCAGAAGAGTCAATAGAATCTGAACACAAGAAATAAAGGAACAGACTAAGTGATAATTGTATATTGTTTTTCTTTTTTGATTTTAAATTAAACAATAGTAAACATTTTTCATGAAATCAGAAAGAAGCTCAATGGACATAATAATTAATACATGTTAGGTATCTGACACTTTATACTTTTCAAAGCATTTCACATACATCATCATAGGAATATAATAAATGTCATTCTGTTTGTTCACGTATGTGTAAAACTTCTACTCCTGGGCAAATCCCCTTTGCCCAGTAAAACATAAAAAGTGAGGGAGGGAAGACTACATAAAAAAAGTACCTTTCAGAGCCATTATATTTATAATTTTGATTCTATAGGTACAAAAAGAGTAAAAAAATTCTTTTTTTTTTTTTTTTAGGTTTTAGCCATTTGAGTTTTTGCTAAAGGGCGAGTGTGTCTGCCAGAGTGAGATACTGAGAGACAGCGAAAGGGAAAGAAAGAACTCACCCCCAGGGAGATGGCCACTCTGCAGTACCTTCATTCTCCATTCTCTTCCTGGGATTTGGGACTCACACACACAAGCACCCAGCATGATTCAGGCTGGGTCTGGAACTAGAGCCACAGTCCGACCATGTGGGAATCCAGTGCGTTAACCACCATGCCAACGCCTGGCCCTCAAAAACAAATTTCTTTTTAATGGACAGAAAACATATGATTGTAAAATATAATTAGAAATAAGCTATCTGGAAAAAATTAAGAATTATTTTTAACTTTATTTATTCATTTATTTATTTTAATTTAACCAGAGGAGGACAGAATGAGGGAAAAAGAGTGAGAAAGCAAGCTGCCAGGTTTGGGACTCAAATCATGGTCAGCCATGTGGGAGTCCAGCACCCTTAACCACAGTGCCACCTGCCAGCTCCCCCACCCACAATTTTTTGAAATAATCATACAATTGGGGCCAGCAGGTGACATGGTGGTTAAGGTGCTGGATTCCCACATGGCAGACCATGGCATGAGTCACCAACCCAGCAACTTGAAAATCATACAGGGCGTGGTGTGTGCAAGCCCTAAACTCTGAGAGGAGGAGGAGAAGGGATTGCGATATGGCCATCTCCCCTGGGGAGGGGGGTGATATCTCACTTGCCCTCTCTCTCTCTCTCTCTCTCTCTCTCTCGCAAGTATATGTGCTCTATACAAAAAAAAAACTAAAAACAAACAAACAAACAAAAAACAATTAAAATATGTCCTAAAATATCTAGAAAAATTGGGTAATGATATTTTGTGGTTAAACTTACTAGCAATTTAAGAATTACAGAGTATTTCAAAACCAGTAGGTTAACTATTGAGTCGTTGGGAAAGTCATGCATTTTTGCATAGAAAACATATAAAAATATGTCAATACTTTCCCAATGACCTAATACATTTTATTATGTAAGGGTACAATTCAAAAACTGTCAACATGCCAAACACTGTTTAAAATACATACAGTACTGAAATTAATTCAGAAACTTATATTTCAAAAAATGTCACTCCCTCAGAGATACTGAGAATATCAACTATAACAATACAGTATTACTAATGTGAAATAATTTCAAGTTAAGGTCTCTGGCTTGGCATACGAAACATTCGATTTTATACAAAACAAATAAAACCACTCCTATTAGTGTATTTCACAGACTCCAGAAGAAAAAACACTTTATAAAGCACCTTCTATTTATTTGCAAAGTACTATGAACTCTGTTCCTACTGTACCATTGGAAAAAAACTGGACCCTTCTTTTCTGAAACATAAAACTTAAAGTCTACATACAAACAATGCATAAGTATAAAAAGTTTACATTTTTTCCTCTACCAAGACTCTATCAGGGTTTTTTAATACTCAGTAATTTTAACATCGTAATCATTCACATACCTGACTAAACATGAAAAAACATTATGTGTTTCTTATATACATAACCACATGTGCTCTTAGTTATTTTTCAGGAATAGTGATGGATTATGATCTTATAATTGGGAGAAGGAAAGGGCTGTATAGAGGGACAACACAGAGAAGCTGTCTGACCCCACAGAAATCATGTGATTCAGTGAAGTCTAGAACTGGGAGCCAAGAGATCACCTCTGGCAATAGATAGCGCTGTGGCCTTGGGGGGAACACCACCAACTTTTCCTGGTCTTTGAACACTTACTGTGCCTTTGGGTAAATTACTGAACTTTTCTAGGTCTGTTGTCATGAAAACTTATGAAGCTGGACTAAAATCCAAAAAGCATCGGGATCAATGGCTCTCAAACTTTTAAGTGCAGACTCTAGGGCTCATTCTCAGTAATTCAGAATGTCTGAGCTGGAATCCAGAAAGTTAAACATTCACCAAGCATAGCTAGTAATTAAAATATACAGGTGAGGGGCCAGCAGGTGGCATGGTGGTTAAAGTGCTGGACTCCAACGTGGCCAACCACTGTTCTGATCTAGGCCCAAACAGCTTGAAAATCACATGGGCACATGTGCGTGTGCCCAAAATCCCAGGAGGAGAATCGAGAAGGGATTGCAGTGTGGCCATCCCCCTGAGGAGTGATTTCTCACCTTCCCTCTCACTTTCTCTCTCTCCATCTCTCTCCAGCAAGGGTACGTGCCCTAAGGAAAATCTAGGGGAAAAAAACAAAACAGGTGATACTCAACCATACATCCAAAACATAATCTGGTGATCTCTGATACCCCTAACAGTATAAAAAGATGGTATGATTCAGCTCGACACCAAGGATCTCCAATGGAGTGCAGGATACGGTAGATGCTGAACAAATATTTTCAGAGGGAAAGAAAAAATGGAAGGAAAGAAAAGAGCAAGTATAGCACAAAGGAAAAAAGAGAAAGGAAAAGAGGCTAGCTAACTGGTCTTATTTTTAACTAAGACACACACCAAAAGGTAGTAAAATGAAAGTTGATTAAAATATACAACATACATCAGCAGTCCCTAAATAAATGCACTATAATTTAAAATACAATATGAACATTCGTCATCCCTTCTCAAGTCGAACTGCAAAATACTAAGGAAGGAAAATAAAACAAAACCACCCTGTACATGGAAGCCAAAAGAATTCTAACAAAAATATTACTAGATGACTAAAACTTAGTGAGTGACTATTTTCTCCAGGTAGAAGAGAACACAGAATTTTAAGAACTGCAATGTGGAATTGGGACTGAACTTTCAGGGTACTGGTTATCCATTTGCAAAAAATTTTATTTGAAATGATACATGGATTCCAGAAATAATGTTGACAATATTAACTTTTTTTAATAAGAATTATTTTTTACTTAACTTTATTTGTTTATTTATTTCAATTTTATCAGAGAGGGACATAGTAAGTGAGAGAGAGGGGGAAAAAAAAGTGAGAAAGCCAACTGCCGGGTCCGAAAATTGAACCACAGTTGGCCATGTGGGAGTCCAGCTCCCCTAACCACCAGACCACCTGCTGGCCCCAGCAATATTAACTCTTGTTTTCCATTCTTATCTGCATTTTCCCATTCACTTACATTATAATTTTTGAGTTGGTTTATCTTCAGTTCTGATGATCTTCAAATGTCAATGGCTCTTAACACATTAACTGTAAACAAACACAAAGGAACTTAAGGGAATTTAGGTATTTTAAGAATCCTAAAGTCTTCTAAATTATGGGGTAAAGCCTGAAAGGGGGTGGGACAGGGAAGAGGCTTGAGTATTATGTTTACTTGCTTCAAAATGTATCCAATGTTCAAAATATGAAACTGTTCTTTTGAGTGGAAAGGATATTATCCTCAGTGTAGCCACAGTGGCACAGGCAGTGTGGCACAGCTGTCCGGCACTGGGCCATCTGGAAGAATAAGGCTGGGACCCAGGACTAAACTAGAACCACATGGCACAGTGGAGCATGCCTGGAATCCAGGCTCACCGGGAGGCTGGGGTGGGAGGACAGACCACGTCTAAAATCTCTGTTAAAGAGATAATAATAATAATAATAATAATAGGATAGTATCTTCTTAACAATCAGACAAAAAAAAAGTTGTCCTATTTTCTACAGGAGAAAACAAACAAAAACAAAAAATTCAAGGCCAGAGAAAATTATCTCCAAATATGGATGGTCCTAATTCACTGTACATTTTCATCACCACCCAATTGGCCTGCCCTGGGATGGCTTTCTAACCACACACTTTGCTCTGGATCTGGGGCACCACCAGATCTTCAGGGACAATCACTTCTTTTTTGGGGGGTGAATCATTTATTTTATTTTATTTATTATTATTATTATTATTTAAATTTGCTATAGGGCACACATACTCACCAGAAAGAGACAGAGAGAGAGAGGCAAAGCAAGAAAACAGGCTGCTAGGTTTGGGACTCAAACTGCAGTTGGCCATGTGGGAGTCCAGTGCCTCAACCACCATGCTACCTGCTGGCCCCATAAATCACTTCTCTGCAACCCACACACCTGAGGTCAAATGTCAAACTGATTTTTTTTAATAATTATTTTATTTCATTTATCATCATCATTATTATTTGTTTAATTTGACCAGAGAGAGATAAAAGGAAAGTAGGAAAGCAAGCCTCTAGGTCCGGGACTTAAACAGTGATCAGTCAAGTGGGAGTTATGGCTCTACCACCATGCCACCTGCTGGCCACCAAACTGCTCTTTCTAATCTTCTATTTTCTTACTAGCAAATAGAAATAGTAGTACTGCCTATTTTACATATTAACAGCTATGAAAAATGCGTAAGATGATCTAGCACCATGCCCAACACAAGAAAGCACACAATAAATGTTTTGTTTTGGAGAGTTTTTTGCTATAGGGCGTGTGAACTCAACAGAAAGACAGAGAGAGACAGAAAGTGAGAAATCACCCCCCGGGGGGAGGGCCACGCCACAATCCTTTCTCCTCCATTCTCTTCTTGGAATCTTGGGCACTCACACACAGGCGCCCAGCATGAGTTTAAGCCACCAGGTCCAGGACTCGAACCACGGTCAACTACATGGGAGTCCAACAACGTAGCCATTATGCCATCTGCTAGTCCCCACACAATAAATGTTAAGTGCTATTCTTATATTAATTATTGTTGTGCTTATTAATATTAATGCTATCAATTACTACAACTAACTATCACTTGTAAAGCAAAGCTTATCTTAAGTGTTTCCATCTTTAGGCATTGCTTTTGGTTATAATAAAAGAATGTTACCCAATATCAACAGCAGAGGACATTTACACCATAAAAAAAATTATTTTTTACCTTGACTATTTTTGACTCGATGAATGAAAATTACGGCTTGTAATCACCAGCCCATTATCAGCCAGTTATTTATCCTTATGCTAATGTACAAACTGGCAAAGCCTTTTTTGAACAACTGCTCATTTACTGTTATCAGTCAGGACAATTCTGCTGAGAAGGAAGATGGACCTATTTGTAACTTATGCTTACTAAGCCCTCTGAGCCTAATGAGTAAGTGTTTTATCACTCCATAGACGTATCTACTCTCTCTTAGTCGCTCCTAAATGATTAAATGACTTATGTTTAAAGTTACATGATTAAAATATTAATATTTATGTCAGGTGACACATGAACGTAGGACAATGATTCCTCAAAAGTTCCAATAAAATGATTAGCTCTAGAATGTAAAAGCAAACAAAATATTGGCAAAAGCATTCATAAAATAATATGCCTAAAACAGGCAGCTTTGTTGCTCTTATGGAGACCAAACCCTCAGAAAAAGAAATGAGAGAAAGTTTCTAAATAGAACCTGACGCAATATTCCGGGAAGAGATAAAGCATGTGGATACATGACTTAGAAATAGATGCCAAAATGAAAAGGAGTAAAGAGAAGAGGCAATCACTCTCATCACCACCACTTCACCTTACAATTCCTTGAGCTCTTCAAATTAAGTAAAAAAATGAAAGCACCATTGATCATTCTCCATTTGATTGTTATTTGCCTGTCACTTATTGGTCAAGCCATTATTAAATGTATCACTCTCGAACATCAAACTCAAAAGTTCAGACTGCTCTAACATAGTTTCTTTTTTGGTCTGCTACTATATGTCAGCTCTCTCAGTATATTTTCTATTTTTGTCATCTCATTTGCAAATTTGTTTGTGTCTCTGGTATAAGCAAAGTAGTACAGACTCTAACTGGAAAATGTCATTTTTAAATGATTCATTTGTAAGCCAGGGCAGAAAGTACTGATTGTCTCCAGGACACATTCTTTCCTACTCAGTGACAAAAACTTCATTTTTTTTTTTTTTAAAAAAAGAACTATTTAATTTTATTTATTATTATCATTATATTTTAATTTGCTATAGAGCATGCACACTCACCAGAGAGACTGAGAAAGTGAGAAAGCAAGCCACCAGGGCCGGGACTCAAACTGTGATCAGCCATTTGGGAGTCCAGCAGCTTAACTATCACACTACCTGCGGACCCCATCAATTTCTTTCTTTCTTTTTTTTCTTTCTTTCTTTTTTAAACTATCAGAAGACATGTGTATGCACCAGAAAAAGACAGGGAGCTGGGAGGGTGGGACCCTGAATGGGGCATGATCATGTCACAATTCCTTCTCCTCCATTTCTCCATCCCGTTGGGATTTGGAGCACACACAGACATGTACCTGATGTTTCTTTCAAGCTGCTGAGGTGAGAATTCAGCATGTGGGAGCCAGTTCCCCTAACCACTAGGCTATCAGGCGGGCCATAAACCTTCCATTTTTAATTTAGTACAAAGCCTTCCAGAAGAGACTACATTTCCTAGCCTCCCTTGTGGCCTAGATATGGCCATAGAACTATGTTCTAGCCCAGAGGTCTCCAACCTTTTAGGCGCCAGGGACCAGTTTCCTGTAAGACAATTTTTCCAGGGAAGTGGGCGGGACAGGGGCGGGGGTGGGGGGAATGATGCAAGCACATTACATTGTACACTTTATTTCTAATATTACTGTATTGTAATATATAATAAAATAATTACACAACTAGCCATAGTGCAGAAACAGTAAGAGCCCTGAGCTTTTTTTTTTTCTGCAATCAGAAGCTTCCATCCTCCTATGAGAATCTAATGCATTGCTGATCTGACAGGAGGTGGCGCTCAGGTGGTAATGCGAGCAGTGGGAAGTGGCTGTACAGACAGGTGGCGTTTTGCTCACTTGCCCACTGCTCACCTCCTGCTATGCGGCCCTACCCTGCTTGATGTACACTATGGAACTACACGTAACTTCCAAAAAAGTATCCTTTTTTTTTTTTTTTGGAGAGGTTTTTGCTATAGGGTGCATGCGCTCGCCAGACAGAGAGAGACAGAAAGACAGAAAGTGAAAAATCACCCCCCCAGGGGGATGGCCACACCGCAATCCCTTCTCCTCCATTCTCCTCTCTGGATCTTGGGCACGCACGCACACGCGCCCCGTGTGAGTTTTAAGCCACCGGGTCCGGGACGCGAACCGCGGTCAACTATGTGGGAGTCCAGCGACATAGCCATTACGCTAACTGCTGGTCCCCCAAAAAAGTATCCTTTTAAGAGAAATCATGCCCTTCTTCCTTTCCTCCTGAAGATGCAATGGCTAGAGCTCCAATAGCAATTTTAACTCATGGAGTTGGAATGTAGGGCATAAGAATCTGGGTCTTTGATCCTTCAGATTTACCTTATCAGATCTGTATTGATGATCCCTGGCCTTTCACATGGGGGGGTGCATACCTTTTGGTTTAGGTCACCATTACTTTAGACTTTCTGTTATACTCTGCTAAGCCTAAATGCTTACTGAAAACAAAAAAGAACTTCCCAAGTACCGGTATTCATACTTTTTGATATACACAGAATAAAACAATTTTGTGTTAATTTATATTTAAAAGACAATCTCTGACCTTATTTAACCTAGGCAAAAAAGTATTTAAAAAGTCCAAGAGTTATTCACATCAAATAAGAGTCTTTGAAAGAATAAAAACCCATGTCTGACTACTGCCATGTACTTGAGTAAGGAAAGCCATGAAGCCTGCTTGTTAATGACCGTTAGTGATAACAATATTGGTACATATACAGAAACAAACTAGGAAGGATAAGCACAGTTATTTCTGAGTAAAAAAGTTACAGCAAAGAGAACTAAAGTTACTATTTTCAGTAAGAGAGCATCTTCCATAGTTCCTTTTAATCCAATAACCTTGTACCAATCATACTTTTTTTTTTAAAGAATTTCATTTTCAATCTAACTTCCTGTGGAAAGGAGGCTTATCAAATAACTCCCTACTCTTGACTATCACCACTCTAATAAATAGTTTAATACCACTCACTGATTTAACTAAATCATACAATAGACACCAAACCAGCGAGTGCTTTACAAATTCAAAACCATTTTCATTAAAAAGGGAAAATATTCCACACTAAAATCTGGAGAATTTCCACTACTCAAATCCTGAATCACATGCAATCTTTGGCCCTGGTGATTTCTGAATACAATAGCTTAAGGTGGCAGCTTTCCAAAATAAACTTACTGCTTTCTGGACATCTGTGTCCAGGTTATTTCCTTTCCTTGGGCAGAATACAGGCCTTACTAGTTCAGGAGATGGCCTCCTGAAATTATAACTGCTTTTAATCCATGTTATCACTACTATATTTCACTAAGGGTCTATTTGAAAGAAAAAAACCCTAAAATGTGTGCTTGATTTGTATTACTCATGGCTAGGAAAGAAAGGACCTCAGGAAATTTCCTAAAAATCAGACATAATAAATTGACAAGATAACTTTTACCTTCTACTGCATTAGGTACCATTTGTACAAACATGTTCTCAAGCAATAGGCCTACATACCTCTAACACCTGATCTTAGTTTCGACCAATATTGATGGAGTTACTAGGCACCAGTTAGCGGAAGCACCAAGACAGAGGTTCTCAAACTGAAGCAGGAATCAGGATCACCTGGAGGGCGTGCTAAAGCAGACTGTCAGATGGGACCCTGTTTTTGCTTCAGTTTAGGTCTGAGGTGGGGTCTGAGAATACATTTTAACAAATTCCCAAGGGATGATGATGCCGCTGGTCTGGGCACCTCACTTTGGGAATTACAGATCTACACTAATAGAAAACTAATAGCATAAAGAGCTACACAGACCCCAATCTCAGCTTCAGTATTAACTGGCACAACCTGTGATTAGTAATTCACCTCTTTAAATGCCCTTCCTTGGGCCAGCCCTATAGCCTGGTGGTTACTGTGCACTGGTAGCCAGATCCCACATGGCCAACCACATTTCAAACTGTGGCCCTCAACAGCTTGAAAAATGCACCAGGCAAAATTGCATGTGTGTTCCAAATCCTGAAGGGGTAGAGAAATGAAAGATAAAGAGCTACAGCAAGACCAAACAGCACTGGGAGTGCTTTCTTTCTTGTTCCTTCTCTGCATCTCTCTCTCGCAAGCACACAGGTATCTTCTGGCAATTTTTAAAAAATGAGTCTTCCTGAAAAATGTAGACAATAGTCACTATTACTTCACAGTAATATTAGGTCTTATTAGAGAACATTAAAGTTCTTTTAGGGTCCTGGAATAATAAAGTACAAAATAAGTAATGCTTAGCCTAATGATACGTTCAATGTCTGAACCAAGATGCTCATCATAACGCCAAGGCTGTTGGCATTAGCTTGAACCTGTTAGCTTGACTTTGTTTTGCTACTGTACTTTCTACCACTAATCTTGGCCAGCTACCTCAGAAGACAAGCCAAGAGTCATAATGAGAATGGGTAAGAATGTGTGATTCTATATAAATCCATCACCATTACTGGAAAAACAACCCAAAAACATATTTCCTAACAGCATATTGCCTTTTAATGACCTTGAGGCTGAAACTAAAGATGAGACCTTGCAACAAAATATTTTTACAAATCTTGGAAACCCTTCTGCCTCTTCAGGTCCTAAGTGTAATAAAAATCCATGGAAACAGACATCCATAATTAGCTCTTTTCAAATGATAGTAATTTCAAGGAAGACAATGCAATGTAAAAATGCAATTAGTTGGGGACTACTTCATTGAAGTAATTATGTGTACCTTCCCCCTGATTTTTTATGTAAATTACTTATAAATATGGTATGCTCATAAAAGTTAATGAATTTATGAACTAGACATTAACTGATAAAACCAAAATGACCTGGGCCAAATAAGTGGTGACCAGAATAACTAGACCATGAGGATACATGACAGACGAAGGAAATACCCATTAAATAAAATGAATAAACAGGGAAATTAGAGAAAGGGGCCAAAGTAATCAAGAGTAGCAGATGGAAAAACAGGTGAAGGACATATAATTCCAAGATACATTTGCTCCTCCGTATCTGTGGGGGATACATCCCAAGACTTCCGGAGTATGCTGAAACCACAAACACTACAGACCTTACAAACACTAGATTTTCCCTCTATATATGTGCCTAAGATAAAGTTTAATTTTATGTTAGGCACAGTAAAAGATTAACAGCTAATTATAAGATAAAACAATTATAACAATACACTATAATAAAAGTTATGGGAACATGGTCTCTGAGTCTCTCAAATACCTTATTGTACTCACATTTTCTTTTTTTTTTTAGAACCAGCTGACCACGGGTAACTGAAACCATGGTAAGTGAACTCACAGGTAACTGTGAACCACTGAACATAGACCTCCAAATCCACAAATTCAACCAACTTCAGGTAGAAAACATTAAAAAACAAAAACAAAAACAAAATACCTCCAGGAAGTTCAAAAAAATGAATTTTCAATCTGCCCTACACCAAGTACTACCTGGAGTCTACAGGATGGAGTGATGTGTGAGCACTGTACTTGTGTATTATAAGTGATCTCAAGATGACTTAAATCTTAAAGGAAAATGTACATAGTTTACATGTAAATACTAGGCCATTTCATTTAACAGATTTGAGCAACCTCAAATTTTTTTTTTTTTTTTTTTTTTTTTTTTTTTTGGAGAGGTTTTTCGCTATAGGGCGCGTGCGCTCGCCAGACAGACAGAGAGAGACATAGAGACAGAAAGTGAGAAATCACCCCCCGGGGGGATGGTCACGCCGCAATCCCTTCTCCTCCATTCTCCTCTCGGGATCTTGGGCACGCACGCACACGCGCCCGGCGTGAGTTTTAAGCCACCGGGTTCAGGACGCGAACCGCGGTCGACTACGTGGGAGTCCAGCGACATAGCCATTACGCTAACTGCTGGTTCCCGAGCAACCTCAAATTTTGATACCCTCAGGGCACCCAATCCTCAGGGGTCCCAAAACCAATCTCTCTTGGGAAAAGGCAAGAGGGATGACTGTATCACCAACCTGAGTTACAAATTTGACTAAAGGTTTTGCTAAGCTGCAGTTACACTGTTTCTATTTTCTAACAAATAAGAAACTTACATTTTTTGTATAAATAATTTTCTTTGTAGCTAAATTCAGCAGAAATGTGTTATTCTACTGTGTAAAAGTCATTCTGTGACAAATAGAATATTAACTATTATGCTGCAGAAGTTGTCAAAAACAACCTCACAAGGCAATTTTTAAACTAAATCTTTGTATGAACACAAAAAAACAAAAACAAACTACAATTTAAGGACATTCTTGCAAAAGGCTAATATAATACAAACATTGATACTTTGCTTTGTCATAGACCAACAGAAGCAAAAATTTAGCAAGTGCCTACAATTTAGCTATTTTATACCTTGATAAAAAGAGTAGAACAATTAGACTGGATTAATGAAACAAAAGGTATATCAAGGTAACTTTACACAGTAGACATTCAATAAATGCGATTTTTCTCCTTTCAGAGTTAATAAAGTCAGGCATTTTCCTGCGATAAAGAGGGGGTGATATTTTTGTCCATGAGGATGAGACTTATCTACCATAGCCAAAATTGTTTCAAGGAGTTCTTAATTTTTTCACTCATTCGTCAGTAACATAATTTTAATTAAGAAATTAAAATACATGTATGAACTTTAAAGTTGGTGGACTTTCTCTTTTCTTTAGTATCATTTTAAAAAATCCAAAACAAGGGTTATTTGTAATGGACTATCTTAGCTAATTAATGAGAATGCATTTGTCTTATTAAGTGTTGTCCTTCAGATTTTAAAATGATAGAATTTTAGTGCTCCAAGGTATCCACAGATTTTCTAGATCAACACTCTTATTTTAAAAGATGAGAAAATCACAGACCAGAGAGGTTCAATGACACAGGTAAATACTAGCTGAGCCAGAGCCTTTAAGGCCTGTATCTCCTGGCTTCTAGTGCTGCCCTCTTTCCAAAATACTCTGCTGCCTCCTGTGGTTCTAAATCCTCTGCCTCTGCTTTATTTTCTTCATATTCTATTTTGAACCTTAGTCACCACTATCTTTCCCATAAAATTATGTTTGCCAACCTGTTTTCTAAATAAAGGATTTCACTGCTGAGCATGTAAATCCTTAGCTTTCTAAATTTCACAACAATCTAGACTCAAAAATATTTAAATGTACAACATAATTAACTGTAAAGAAAATTTCTCTCCTGGATAATTCAACCTATACATTTGAAAACCCATTTCTTGAAAAACCTATGCCATGCAGGGCCTACATTAAAGACTGAGGATACGAAAATGATTATGATGGAAGAGCTTACAGCCTAGCAGAGAAGACAATTAAATCAACCATTTCCTCCTGCTTAGGACTCTGAATAAGGAGTGGGCAAGGAACTATGAGTGAATACAGGAAGAGCATCTGACTCAGGATGATGGGATCAGTCCATGGATCTCCAATGAGCCACTGAATGCCAACAAGGGGAAAAAAATGGCAGTACTACCCATACTTAGGCAGAGTCCAAGATTAATTTAAAAAGTGACTTTAATCTATTCAACGGAGAAAACAAAATTTTTGTGTTTTCACACAGCAGTTGAATATTTAGTAGCTCTCTCATAACAACAGTTTTCAGTGGGAAAGACCCTGATTTCAGTATGGCTGTATAACAAATACAGATCTTTCATGACTTCATGAAACTTTAAAAGCATTATTGTAAAATAAAAAGGCTGCATCCCAAATACGTCTACTTAATATTTACACCCGCTCTCTGCAAAGCTACACGAAGTCCTCAAAACTCCAGGATAAAATCCCATCTATTACAAGAGACATGACCACCTCGAGAGCCAGTAGCCACGAAGGAAGATGAACTACTGCTCATCTTGCTTTCTGAAACCCATCCCTGGGAATAAAGACCACCCACACTCCTTCATATTGGCTTTCAAGCTGCAAGATATAGAAAGGAAGAACACAGGGGACATTTCAGTGTCCGCATTTAAGCAAAACTGGGAGGCGGAGAGCAAATCAGAGCAGGGAAAAGCTTGAAAGAGATAAGGAAGTGAACTGATGGGAAACAGAGGAAAGAAAGGGTTGGGCAAGAATCCAAATCGCAGACACTGAACGGATGGAAGAAGGCAGGCTGCAGGAGGGTCCTGAAAAGAGTAGTAAAGAAAGACAGGCAGGAGATGAGAAAAAAAGGACTGGGGGAAGGGCGGGCCAAAAGATAATTGAGAGAAAACGAGAGATCCGAGAAAGTCATCCACTGGGGCTACCCCGACGGGGGAGAAAGGGAGGTCGGAATTCGAAAAGCAAAGGGGCCGATAAAGCAGCAGCGAGTTTTAACCTCTTTTGCTTCAGCCTCCACGCCCCAAAGGGGGAGGAAGAAGTGGTTCCCAGTCCCCGGGGAGGAACTCGGGCGCAGCCTCGGGGAGCCGAATCCGCAAGCTGCACGGGCCAGCGCCCCGGCCTGTCTCCATCCCCCGCGGGGCGGGGCCGGCGCCCGCTTACCTGGACAGGGAGTCCACGCTGGGCGGCCGGGCGGCCGCCGGCTGCGAGCCGAGACTCTCGCAGCTCGAGCTCTTCTCCATGGCGCGGCGGGGGCAGCGAGAGCGAAAGGCTGAAGCGACCTCCGCGGCTCCGGCAGGAGGAGCGGAGGGCGGAGTGCGCCGGGCAGGGGCCGCAGTCAGGCCAGCTCCGGGCCGGGAGGGAGACCGGAAGCGGCCATGTTCCCCCAGCCTGCACTGCGCCGGGGGCTGCCGGGGAGCGCGAGGACCCCGCGGCGCCCCCTGGGATGTGGTGGTGGTCGCTGCGTGCGCCGCGGCTCCCGGAGATGGAGGGATGGGGGAGCGTCCGGGGAGGCGCGAGGGCGTGGACTCAGGGAGGGGGATTCTAGAAATAAGGGGTGTGGGGACACGAGGAGAGGGGGACGATTACGACAGGAAGGTGAGGTCTCGGAGAGAGGGAGGACTAGCCCCGTGGGATGGAGGAGAAGGAATGGGTGGGGTCGGGGAGGGAGGGAGAGGACCAGGGGTACGGAAAGGATGGAGAGAGCAGAGGTATGATGGCAAATGTTCACCAGGTCCGGGCTGACAGTAAGTGCAGTGGGGTGAGGATGGATCACGAAAGGCTGCTGTAGAATCAGACAGACGTGCAGTCACCGGATGCTGGCTCTGCCGGTTTACCTGCAGTTATAACCTAGGACACCACGTCAGCCTCCTTAGCTGTGAAAAAAGGAAGAATAGCCTTGTTGATGAGTGAACTGCTTAATGAAATGTTTTGCACATAAAGCTGCTTATTATCAGTATTACTACCTACATCATAAGGATGGATAGGATGGAATGGCTCGTGTATAAGCAGCTTTGAACATAACTTCAACAACAAGGTAATTGTTATACGGGGAAGATGCAGGAAGGGTGGCAGTGAGATAAGAGGTGGTTGTTAGGGTAATGGAGAAAGTAAACCGAAGAGGGGGAGGGAGAAAAAATTAATGCGTTGCCCGGCAGGTGGCATGATGGTTGTGGGAGCTGGACCCCACATGACCACTCTAGTTGAGCCCTTCCAGAGGCTTGCAGCCCAGTTGGGCATGTGTGCCTGCGTACCCCAAATCCCAACTAGATGGAGAAGAGGTATCCGCCTGACCAAGGCCTCTTGTCATCCCTTCGTTCCATTCCACCCCTGGTTCAGCATTGTAGGACGAGCACGGGGAAAGAAGCTGAAACGTCAGTCCTACTGTAACTTGGATTGAATGGATTTGTGTGGTCTGGAAGAGTCTGTAGAGGAAAAACACATTGGTCTTAATCTTTTGTTCACAGAAAGACATATGGAAGGGGAAACTGGGAGAATGATAAATATGCAAAAAGAATTAAACACATAGAATTGGAAGTGGTAGTAGTGCATAGAGGGCAAACTTTTGATGTTCCCTCTCCTTTAAAATTCCTTTGCCAAGCAGGAAGGGAGTGTGGAGGGATAAAACTGTGATAAGAGAACAGGAACTGGTTAAAGGGGAAATGCTTCTGCTAGTATTTTTCTGTTACAGAGGACTCAGGAAGGACATAGAAAGGACACTGTAAAGAGAGTTTTCTATGTGGAATTGAATCCCATCAGCTCACATACGGGATGGGAACTGATGAAAAGATTTTTTTTTAAGAATTATTTAATTTTTTATTGATTACTATTCTTCAGTTTGACCAGGGGGAGACAGAGACAGACAGAGAGAGGGAGAGTGAGAAAGCAAGCTGCCAGGTCTGGGACTCAAGCCATTGTTGACCATGTGAGAATCTATCACCTTGACCAATATTCCACCTGCTGGTCACACATAAATATATTGATTTAAACTAAATTTATATTGTACAATTGATGTTTTTAAGAAATCTTAAAAGTACAAATATTAGCTTGAAATATTAGTTTGCAAGTAAACTTTCCAGAACACCCTAGCCTTGTTCTATTCAGCATAAGCTAGAGTAGTTATTGGGACCAGCAGTTAGCATAATGGCTATGTGGCTGGACTCCCATGTAGTCAACCACGGTTCGCATCCCAGACCCAGTGGCTTAAAACTCACGCCAGGCGCATGTGCATGTGTGCCCAAGATCCAGAGAGGACAATGGAGGAGAAGGGATTGCGGCGTGGCCATCCCCCCTGGGGGGTGATTTCTCACTTTCTGTCTCTCTGTCTCTGTCTTTCTGGTGAGCGCACACGCCCTATAGCAAAATCCTCTCCAAGATAAATAAATAAGCTAGAGTAGTTATTAGTGAACAAATATATGTTTAAGCACAAAGGGTTTGGCCTTTCTGTTCTATTATCTAGCTTGGCAATGACCAATGACTAACAACTATTTTTATTTCTTTAATTTTGAAAAAGACCTTAACTGGGGGACCAGCTGGTGGTGTGGTGGTTAAGGTGCTGGACACTCCCACATGGCTGACCACAGTCCAAATCCTGGACCTGGTGGCTTGCTTTCTCACTTTCCTTCTCTGTTTCTCTCTGGTCAAATTTTAAAATAAATAAATAGATAAATAAATGAATAAATAAAAGTAAATAAATCTTTTAAAAAAAAGAGCAACCTTAACTGTTCTAAGCAAAGAGAATAAATTGGCAGAAATAAACACTGTAGTAAGCGTGAATATCTACAGTGCTTCATAGAATTTACTTACTACTTTTCCACCCTGCCTGCCTTTCAAAATGCTGACTCACTATCACCTGATATTTTGATTTAGAATTCCCAGCTAAGTATGTTAAAGCCTAATGAAACCTTGAATGGGAAACCCAAGTACTTTCCCATACCCAATTATGTCTGGCACTGTCTTCTGGAAACACCTGAAAACTTCTGCCTGATAATGTAACAATTTATGTATGAGTCTACCTAGAGATTAGTAAGATAAGTAGAGAGAGTTTGTAACCAGACAAATTTGCTTGGAATTCTGGCTCTGTCACTGAACTTACTAGATGATTTTGATAAAGTTATTTCTCATCTCTAAAATAGGAATAAAAATACCTACATAATAGGTTGTTTTTCTCTTCACAGAGTTGATTGAATAGAAGGCTCTTAGTAAATAAGAATAGTAAATAACAACTTCAAAAATTTCATGGAAAATATGCAAGATGGATTTCAAAAAATTTTTCCACCAAAATCAATTTGTACTTTAGTTCAATTTTTACACAGATGTTCGACGTACCCTCATAGGTCTATTGCTCTTATTATTTTTCTATTGAACTTACTGCTTACTTCTAATCTGAATGGTAAAACAGTAACTTACCAGAACAAAAAGGTAAAAGAATACTTTAGTCTTAGCTGAAAAGTTGAATTAGTACTGAATTTTTCTTTGGGATGCTATGCCATGTATCCAAGAAATATCAATATGATTAAGACTTTCTGGGGGCCAATAGATGGCATAATGTTTACATTGCTAGACTCTCACATAGTCAATTGTGGTTCGAGTCTTGGACCCAGTGGCTTAAAACTCACACTGGGGCACATGTGTGTGTATGTCCAAAATTCCAAGAGGAGAAGGGAATTGTGGCTTGGTCATTCCCCCGCATGGGGAGGTGGTTTCTCACTTTCTGTCTCTCTGTCTCTCCAGCAAGTGCATGTGCCCTATTGAAAAAAATGTCTCAAAAAAAGACTTTCCGTACCTCAGCTATCTCATCTTTCGAAGCACATTTTAGCCTATGCTGAGTCATTTAGGAACTGTTATAACATGTAAATATAATCTAGGCCCAACTTATATTAAATAGTTGACTTGAGGCCCCTCTCAAAGTTATTTTGGTGGGCCAGATCCATAGTCTTGTGGTTAAGGCAGATCCCACATGGCTGACTTTGTGATTCAAGTCCTGGACCCAGCAACTTGAGAAACACTCCAGGTGTGTTACAGGTATGAACAAAACCCTAAAAGGAAGGAGAAATGGAGAAGGGATTGTGGCATGGGTCATTCACTATGAGGAATGCTTTCTCAATCTCTGTCTCTCTCTGGTGAGTACACACACCCTCTTGCAAAATGGAAAAAACAAACAAACAAACAAACAAACAAACCACAACGTACAGGGGGGTGTGGAGAGTAGCCAATTTAAAAATATGTGATTAAAACATATGGCCTGTAGACATATGTAGAAATGTAAAATAACTTACAAAAGTGCGTTTCTGCATATGTCTACAGACCACATGTTTTAGTCACGTTTTTAAATTGACTACTCTCCCTGGGGGGGGGGGGGGGGGCTGGAATTGACTAAATATGAAATAGAAAACATACAATTTAAAATAGCAACTAAAGACCTATAGCATTTTTATGGGTCAGTTCTAAGAAATTTTAAAGTAATAATGACTGGAAATAGAGGGCTGTCTAATCCACTTTGTGAGGCCTACTTCATATATGAGCTTTTCATTTTGAACATGTATGAAGTCCAATATGAAATCCTAAATAAACTATTACTTAAAATGGGATGATGTCAGCAAGATAGCAGAATAGGAAGCTATAGGCCCTTCTTCCTACACAAATGCACTGAGTTAACTACAGTGTACACAACAGAATTCTGGAGGTCATTTGAGAAGCTATGCACCCAGGCTGTTGTAAAACCAAGGAGGGATACCAGCAAGAGACGGTAGGAAAATCTGTAATACCTGGCATGCTAGTTCATGGCTTTCTCCATAGATGGCACTACATGGAGCAGTGGGGAAGAAATGCTCCTTATCAGAATTCCTCTCTTGCAACTGAAGCAAAAAAAATGGACTATGCTGTCAATGTTTTGGCTTGTGTGGGAGCTGCCAAGGGACTGGTTTTGGTCTAACCTTTGTCTGAGCAGTGATGGGACTGATACCAGTTTGGAGCAGAAAAACAAAGCAAGCAGTGTATTAGAGTCACAGTTCTACAGACAGACACCCAGGGAAGCAAGAGTTCAGAAAAGGTTTGAGGGATCTTAAAACTAGCCCATCTGATTGGTACAGGTTTTTGTCTATACAAGGCCAGTATACCAAGACTGGTAGAGCTAGTGCTTTTATTTTTAAATCCTACCAAAAAAATAAGGCATACAAAGAAACAGGAAAACATGGCTCAATCAAGGCACAAAGTAGAACTGTAGAAACCAATCCTATGGAAACAGATCTAGGAGCTGCCTAGTGGGATTTTGAATAGCTGCCATAAAGAGTTCAGTGATCTAAAAGAACACTGATAAACACATAAACAAGACCAAAAATTTCAGAAAAAGAATGCATGAACAAAATGATATGAATATCCACAAAAATACACTATTTTAAAAAATAGAAATTCTGGACTTGAAACATACAATAACTTAACTAGAAAACTCACTAGAGGGATTCAACAGCAAGCTTAATCAAGCAGAAAAAATTATCAGTGAACTGAAGACAAATCATTTGAAATCACTGAGTTGGAGGAACAAAAAGAAACAGAAAAATTAAGTGAGGCCAAGAGACTTATGGGACAATATTAAATAGGCCAATATAAACATTATTGAAATTACATAAAGAGAACAGAGGAAAAAAAGAGGTAAGGAACTTATTTGAAGCAATACTGGCTGAAAACTTCCCCAATCTGAAGAACACAATGGACATACAAATTCAAGAAACTTTAAGAATTCAAAGACAACCACGCTGAGACATATAATCTAACTGTTTAAAGTCAAAGACAAAGAATCTCGAGAGCAGGAAAAAAAAAAAAAAGAAGCAATTTGTGATATGCAACTGAGCTTCCATAAGGTTATTGACAGATTTCTCATCAGAAACTTTATAGGCCATGGGGCTGGCAAGTGGCATGGTGGTTGAAGGTGCTGGATTCCCACTGTGGCCGACTGTGGTTCGAGTCCTGGACCTGGCGGCTTGCTTTCACACTTTCTCTGTCTCTCTCTCTCTCTCTCTCTCTCTTTCTCTGTCCCTCTCTGGTCAAATTAAAATAAGCAAATGAATAAATAAATTAAAATAATTATTTACAAAAAGAAACTTTATAGGCCAGGATGAATATTCGAAGTGCTGAAGAAAAATATTGTCAAACAAGACTATGTTATCTGTCTAAACTGTCCTTCAAAAAAAGAAGGATAAGGCCATCCCCAGGATGCAGCAGTTAAGCATAGTGCAAAGGAACCTTGATCTCACATGGCAACCAGATTTGGCGTCCCAACCCTGGTGGCTTATACACAATGTGCATGCATGCTCAGGATCCTGACAGGTTGGAGATTTGGAGTAAAAGGACTTGTGGTATGACCAGGCCACACTGGGTGGTGCTTTCTCTTTGTCTTTTTCTCTCTCATGTATGTCCAATGGCATAATTTTTTAAAAAGAGAAATTAGTTTTTCTAGATAAAAGTTGAGGAAGGTCACTACAATTCTGGAAAAAATGCTAAGAGGAGTCCCTTGTATTGCAAGAAAAATACAGCAGACAATAACATGATGTTATTAGGAAAAACACTCCATAAATTCATGGATAAATGAGTAACCCTTACTATTGAAATTTAATTGAACAGAATTTAAGTGATGAAAAACACTTTAAATTCTATAAATCTATGTCACTGGACATACAATTACAAAGATTGTATTAATACTTGTAATATTAGTAAACATGAAAGGAGGGGATGAAGACAAAAAGGGTTTTTGTGAATGACATTGTTTTCCTTATTTGATATAGAATGTCATAAGTTTATTAAGTTTTATGTAACCGCAATAATCAACACAAAGAAAATATGTATAGAATATACACAAAAAGAAGTGAGATGACCATCCAAGCATACCTCTACAAAAATTTAACTAAACATAAAGGAAAGCAGTAAGAAAGGAAAGGAGGGACAGAAAGGTATAAGACATACAGAAAAATTTTAAATGGCAATAGTATGTCCTTTCCTATCAGTAATTACTTTAAATGTCAATGGATTAAACACCCCAATCAAAAGACATATTGGCTGAATGGATTAAAAAGCAGATTCCAACCTAATATTGTCTAGAAGAGACTCACTTTACACACATAAATGGGAAAATATAATTTCTGTGTAAATGGTAATCAAAAGAGAGCAGGCATGGTTATACTAATTCAAATTAAGTGGACTGTAGGGCAATAGCAGGTTCAAGAGATGAACTCATTTTGAGAGCCTCCAACTAAATTGGGTTTCCAGAACTGGTGCAGCTAGCAACATTGCCCAAACAGGAAATAAGGCCCACCAGATGTGAGTGTTCACACTGCGCCCATCACAGACCCCACCCCCCCAATTTAATTCCTAATTAACCTGCACCCAGGGGGTTCCTCACATGAGATTCTTCTGTATACCAGCAGACATCCTGCTCTTGTCCTCCTGTGTCTAGTTTATGCCTGGCTGCCCATCACTCGGGCACTGGGACCTGACCTTATGCTCTCTCTAGTGCCCTGGGGGAAAACCCAGCCTGGGGAAGCCCCTAGTTCCTCAGATAGAAGGTGCAAATTCAGCACGCCATCATGATAGAAAACAGATTCTGGGCATAGAAGGTGTAATGTGTCAGATGGGCAGGCCTCCATCCCAAGGTCACACGAGGCAAGAAGGAAGAGTGAAACAGAGAGAAGGAGTGCCTGGTAAATAATATTGTCTTCAAGAGATGTTCAGAATATTTATGGAAAGTTCCTATTTTGGGGGGGAAAATGGCATGGGTTTTACAAACTTTTGCACCAAATAGTCTCATTCTTTAATTCCTTTTTTTTTAATGAAGTTTTTGAAGTCCTCTTGCATAAAGAAACAGGGTATGGGTTACTTTAAGGTCATGGGCAAATGCATGAATGCTTCATTTAAAGAAAGCACCATGGGGACCAGCAGTTAGCATAATGGCTATGTCGCTGGACTCCCTCGTAGTCGACCGCGGTTCCGGTCCCGGACCTGGTGGCTTAAACTCATGCTGGGCACATGTGCGTGCCTGCCCAAGATCCCGAGAGGAGAATGGAAGAGAAGGGATTGCGGCGTGGCCATCCCCCCTGGGGGGTGATTTCCTGCTTTCTGTCTCTCTGTCTCTGTCTGTCTGGTGAGCGCACGCGCCCTATAGCAAAAACCTCTTCAAAAAAAAAAAAACAAAAGAAAGCACCATGAAAATGGTTAGCCCATTCAGCTAAGTGGGAGAGAGAGTCCTCTAGTTTTTATCCTTGACCACTGGCTTGAGCCATTCACATGTGAGGTTGAACTAGAAACTGTGTCAAGGGTGTCTGAACCCTCTTCTGGTATGAGAAAGCTAAACATATTCAAAATGGAGGCTGCGGCAACATAAAATTATAAGAATTTACATACAATATCACATAATGATAAAAGGTCAATTCAGCAAGAAGATATAATAATTATAAACATTAATGTACTAAACCTAAGAGATCCTAAATATATGAAGCAGACTTTGATAGAACTGAGGAGGGAAATAGACAGCAATGGCAATGCAGTAGTCGGATACGTCAGTACCTTACTTTCAGTAATAGAATAAGGAGAGAGGAGATCAATGGGAAACTGGGGACTTGAACAACACTGCAAAAAAATTGGACCTAATAGACACACAAAGCACACCAATAACAGTAGAATATATTTTTCTCATACCAAATAGAAAATTCTCAGGGATAACATGTTAGGCCACAAAACAAAGTCTTGACGAATTAAAAATATTGAAATCATACAAAGTATCTTTTCCAATCACAATGGAATGAAACTAGAAATCAATAACATAGGAAACACTAGAAAATTTAAAAATATGTAGAAATTAAACATCACATTCTTTAACAAAAGATGGGTCAATGAAGAAATTACAAGAGAAATTAGAAAATTTTGGGTTATTGGGAAAGTAAAGATGTTTTTGCATAGAAAAATATGTCATGATTTTCCCAGCAACCTAATATGTTGAGACAAATGAAACCGAAAACACAGTATACTAAAACTTACGGTGTACAACAAAATTTTGCTAAGAAAGATGTTAATAGTTGAAAATGTATTCATTGAAAATGAAGAAAGAGGTCTAGCTGCAATGATGCAGGTGGTAAGATGGCTCTCTGCAGTGCTAGGAACACATGAAAGATTGTAGTTTGGATCCCATGTTAAACTGAAACATTCCAAGTATGTGTATGCGCACCCACGATGCTGACTAGAAGGTTGGGGTGGGGATCGGGTGCAAGATCATGGTGTGATAGAGCCTTGTTGAAAATACTTGTTCCAGGGCTGGCAGGTAGCGTGGTGGTTAAGTACGCTAGACTCCCACATAGCTGACCATAGTTCGAGTCCTGAACCTGGCAGCTTGCTTTCTCACTTTCCCTTTCTCTCTCTCTCTCTCTCTCTCTCTCTCTCTCTCTCTCTCTCTCTGTGTGTGTGTGTGTGTGTGTGCTCGTGTGTGTGTGTTCAAATTAAAATAAATGAAGTTGAACAAAATAATTCTTTAACAAAAAAAATAAAAGAAAATATTTGTTTCTGTCTCTGTTTTAGAAGAAATAAACTTTGAAAAGAAAGACAAAATCACAAATTAACAAACTAAATTTATCCCTCAAGAAATTAGGGGAAAAAAGAAAATATAGTAAAAATTATAGCAGAGATAACTAGATAATAAAAAATAGATAAAAATCAATGAAACTGAATTGATTTCTTGAAAAGATCAACAAAAATTGGCAAACCCTTAGCTAGATTAATTAAGAAAATAGGGTACTCACATAACTAAAGTCAGAAATGAAAGGGGACATTACAACCAATGCCATGGAAATCAAAAGGATTATAGAGAATGCTATGAATGATTTTACATCAATGAACTGAACAACCTAGAAGAATGAGCAAGTTCCTAGAAACCTACCAAGAATGAATTGTGAAGAAATATAAAAATCTGGGTCAACAGTGAGTAAAAAGACTGGATCATTCATCAAAAATCTCTCAATAAAGAAAAGCCCAGGACCACATGGCTTCACTGGTAAATTCGACCAACATTTAAAGAAGAATTAACACTAATCCTTAGTGTTAATTTTTTGCTCAGGAAAATTGAAGAGGAGGGGCCAGATGATGGTGCAGCAGTACAACATGACCTTCTGAGAGGCTGACTCATATGGGAAGTTCTGGGTTCCGGCCCAGAGACCTCCCTGAGTACACAAGGCACATGCATGCATGCCCATCATCTGGGCTTGGTTATAACTGGGGGGGTAGATCATGGAGTCAAGACCCTGTTAGTGGTTCTGTCTTTGTCCCACTCATGAAAGAAATGAATATAAATAAACTTTGAAAAGAAAGAAAAATAAATTAACAAACTAAATTTATCCCTCAAGAAACTAGGAAAAAAAAAAAAAAGAAAAACTAAACCCAAAGCCAACAGGAGGAAGGAAATATTATAATAAAAATTAGAGCAGAGAAATAGAAAACCAACAGAGGGGCCAGCAGGTGGCATGGTGGTTAAGGGCACTGGAATCCCACATGGCCAACTATGGTTTGAGTCTCAGACCTGGGTGCTTGCTTTCTCACTTTCTTTCTCTCTCTCTCCCTCTGACTCCTACTCTGTTCCTCTTTGGTTAAATTAAAAAAGAAATAAAGTTAAATAAAAATAACTCTTTTTTAAAAAAAGAAAACCAGTAGAAAAAAAATTGATGAAAGTGAATTAGCTTCTTGAAAAGATCAACATAACCCTTAGCTAGATTTAGAAAATAAAAAAATTAATAAATATAAACATGTCAATTAATAAATATAAATGTTTTAATATAATTTATAATGATTATTTATCATATAAACACATGAAAAATAAGAGAATACTTCCAAGTTCATTCTACGAGGCCAGTATTCTTACCTTGATACAAAAGCTGAAGATACTATAAGACAACTACACACCTGATGAACTACCTTCCCTGATTAACGTTTATTTAAAAATCTTCAACTGAATACTTGCAAACTACATTCAACAGCACATTAAATGAATTATATCATGTCCAAGTGAGATTTATTCCTAGCATGCAAGGATGGTTCACTATAAGAAAATATTTGCCACAGGAAAAATAAAAAGAGAAAACATGGAAAAAATAGGATATGAAGAGTGCTTACAAATCATAGGAAAGGCAACAACTCAGCAGAGAAATGCCTATTTCATAGAAAAATGCAAGCAATCAACAATATGGAACGCCTCTGCAGTAACAGAGATAATTAAGATAGCAACGGCACTTTTCTCACTTACAGTTAGTCAAAATAGTCTTATTGACAAAAACTAGCACTTCCAAAGGCCCATAGAATGACATATGCCCTGTTAGAGGATGTATAATTTGTTCATAGCTTTATTTGGAGGGTTGTTTAGTAATATCTATTGAAATTAATAATATGGTTTTTTTATTCAGAAATTATACAAAAATGTTCAGGATTTTAGCTTGTTAAAATATCCTAACTTGTGTGTGTGTGTGTGTGTGTGTGTGTGTGTATTAACAAACTAAATTTATCCCTCAAGAAACTAGAAAAAAAAAAAAAAGGAAAACTAAACCCAAAGCCAACAGGAGGAAGTAAGTATTATAATAAAAATTAGAGCAGAGAAATAGAAAACCAATAGAGGGGCCAGCAGGTGGCATGGTGGTTAAGGGCACTGGAATTCCACATGGCCGACTATGGTGTGTATACACACACACACACACACACACACACACATATGTGTAAATACACATATACAAATAAATATGTGTATATGTACATATATACATTGTGTATATGTATGTACAACATTGTTCGTTACAGACATATATACATAGACAGGAAATAGCTTACCTGTTCATCATAAAATTCTACACTACCACACAACTATTCAAAATATTCAAGACATTAGCAAAAACACACAAAAATGTGTCAAAATGTTTATTTTATGTATATTTAGAAAAAAATGGCACACACTAAGTTCATGTATATAAACACATTAAGAGTTCTGCAAGAATAGCCTGGCTCTAAAACTCAAGTTATGAGCCACTCACAAGAAGCTGGGTCTCACAGGGCAGCTGCAGTTTGAATCTCTGATCTGCTTGCCTGAGACACACCGGGCACTCATGCAAATGCCCAGGATCCATCAGACTGGGGGACGGGATCTAGGAGTGACCTGATCCTGTGGAGGGTGCTTCTTTCTCTGTCTCTCTTACACACTCACTCATGTGAATGTACTCTAAGTAATTTAAACAAAAATATCTGCAAGAATAAGTATCAATCTAGTAATCATTAAGAAAATTAATTGAATTTAGTAGGTGAAAGTGAAATGGAGAATTTTTTTATTTTGACCAGATGGAGACAAAGAAAGAAAGTGAGAAATCATCCCCAAGGGGGGTGGCCACATCACAATCCCTTCTCCTCCATTCTCCTTTTGGGTTGGGGGACATGCAAACACCCACCTGGCGTGATTCTCAAGCCTCTGGGTCTGGAACTCAAACCATGGAAGTGGCCACGTGGGATCCAGTGCCTTAACCACCACAACACCTGCTGGCGAGTGAAATGGAGTTTTACCTTTCTACTCTATATGTGAGGGGGGGTCTTCAAAAAGTTCATGAAAAAAATGCATATTATAAAAAGACTATGGATAGAGTTTTGAATTTTTTATGCCAAGATAAACTCATATTTTAATTCAATTTTTCATGAACACTTTGAAGTCTATAAACACTTTAAAGTCCCCTATTTCTGTATTTGATAAATTTTTAATATCAAGCATATATTTATGTAAGATTAAAAACAATGAAAATAAATAGGGAAATCAAAAAGCGAATGTAGAGACCAACAGATGATGTGATGTTTATGTCGCTGGACTCCCATGTAGTCAACCGTGGTTCGAGTCCTGGATCCAGTGGCTTCAAACTCATTCCAGGCTTGTGTGGATGTGTGCCCAATATCCCACGAGGAGAATGGAGGAGAAGGGATTGTGGCATGGCCATTCCCCTGGGGGGTGATTTTTCACTTTCTGTCTTGTGCACATGCCTTATAGCAAAAATCTTTCTTAAGGAAAAAAAAAAGTGAAGGTACCTATAAATGGTTTTTACCAACGATCATTTATGTAAAGCATAATTACAACACAAGCAATTTTTAAAGTTCTTTATATACACAATATCATCACACTTTGTCTTTACAAAATCTCATGAGATAGAGAAGTAGGGGTCTATTATTATCTTTATTTTATAATTGGCAGTTTTACTAACCTGACCATCCTGGGCTGGGACCTGAGAGGTCCTGTTCCACCTGGTGTCTTGCAGGTGCCGTGTGACAGCAGAACCTTATTCTTTGTATAGAGAGTGGAGAAAAGGGCCAGCAAATGGCATAGCAGTTATGTGGCTGGACTCCCTCATGGCTGGCTACGGTTTGAGTTCCTGACGATTTTGTGTTCTGGCTTGAGAATCTCACTGGGTGCATGTATGTACATGCTCAAGATCCCAGGAGGAGAATGGAGGAGGAGGATTGCAGCATGGCCATTCCCCTGGGTGGGAGGGAGGTGGCTTCTCACTTTCCCTCTCACTGTCTCTGATTCTCTCTCTTTTTCTGTGAGCTTACAAGCCCCATAGCAATAACCTCTTAAAAACAACAAAACAAACAAAAACGGAGAACAAACCAGTGCTCTAAAGATACCTTCTTCCCAAGTTAAAGTCAAACGGCTACTCTTATAGAAGTTGGAACCCTGCCTCTTGTGCATCCAGTGCGGTTTTCCCGTGGAGACTCCTGAAGCATGCTCAGATCCTCTTCCTTAACATCTAGCACCTGCTCACTCAGCACTTCATTGCTACCTGGTGACTCCCCTGGTTTGAGTGGCTCCTGCAGTCTGGCCTTCTGAACTCCTGCTTCCTTGACTGCTGCAAGCAATTACAGCTAAAAAGGTTGATTGGTTTCTACATCACCCAAGGGTCTTCTTAGAGAGGCTTTTTCTTTCTTTCTTTTTTTTTTTTTTTTTTTGAGAGGTTTTCGCTATAGGGCGTGTGTGCTCGCCAGACAGAGAGAGAGAGAGACAGAGAGGCAGAAAGCGAGAAATCACCCCCCAGGGGGGATGGCCACACCACAATCCCTTCTCCTCCATTCTCCTCTCGGGATCTTGGGCACACACGCACACGTGCCTGGCGTGAGTTTTTTTAAGCCACTGGGTCCCGGACACGAACTGCGGTTGATTACGTGGGAGTCCAGCGACATAGCCATTATGCTAACTGCTGGTCCCCCGAGAGGATTTTTCTCTGTAACAGAAGCATTATCAGAGAAGTTAAGTAACTTGCCATACTTAGTATCATTGTATGGAAAATGCAACTCCTTTGTTCATCGTGATGTAGAGGCTAAATGAGTCTGTCATATACATTAGTACATGAAATTGTCTATACAAAAGGTAGGTGGGCATGACAATTGTGAAGAAAACTACAATAATTAGGGGCCAGCAGTTGGCATAATGGCTATGTCACTGGACTCCCATGTAGTCGACCAAGTTTCAAGTTACGGACCCGGTGGCTTAAACTCACACTGGGCGCATGTGCGTGCCTGCCCAGGATCCCGAGAGGAGAATGGAGGAGTAGGGATTGCGGCGTGGCCATCCCCCGCGGGGCATGATTTTTCACTTTCTCTCTCTCTGTCTTTCTGGCAAAAGAAAACCAAGATAATTAGAACTATTTTAGGATTATGATATAATCAAATAAAACAGGAATGTACTTTATTAAAAAATGCTATCCACATTGTAGATATTACAATGGTTTCTGTCAAGTAGAAGATGGCTTCATAAAGTTAGAGACCTTGAGCAGAATTCTGACCTTAGTACTTACTGGGTTATGTCAATTCATTAATAGAACATTTAATTTCTCTGATTCTGTACATTGTAGCCAGTAGTTTTTTCTCCCCCTTTCTAATAGTCCTTCCGCCCCTCATCCCCTCATCCTACATCTATGCACATAACTACACACACATACATGTAGGAATGTACGAACTAAGTGAGATGACACATGTAAAGACATATAGCATAATGCCCGCAAGTCATACATGTTCTACAAATGGTAGTTTACCTAATTCATTAAAAGAATAAAAGAAACATAGTATAGGTCAGACAGAGATGAACAGAGGTCTGAGCACTGCTAAAATTTTTATGGTAATCGAAGATCCCAGAGCCTACATTGTTTCTAATGACCTCAGAAACATATATGACCAGATTGGACTATTTGAAATACATTTTTTTAAAAAGGAAAATTATCGCTGATTAATGGTCTCAGTTCAGCTCATATTTCCAGGTAATATGATCTCTGTGATTGCAATGGAATCTAGCAACTATTATGCCAGCAGTGAATACATCGTCTCGGTGTGATCACAGTTCCGAAACTACACGGCTGTGGACACGTTCCCTTCTTTCTTCAATTCCTAAAAATTACTTTCACATTTATGGTGTTTTGATGACTGCTTGATATATTGCTTCAAACACTGTGAAGTAGATAAAAGATTTCTGGCATCCTGAGCAGGATGAATTTGTCCTGGAAGAGATTACATCTTGATGTATTGTTATTGAATCTCCTAGAAAGTGTTGTATGGGCTGTCATGCTCTGGCACCTGTTTTCGGCATCTAATGTTCGGTATCTAATGTACATCACATTTATGTGGTGTGAGTTGCTTATAATTTCAAGGTCATCTACCGCATTTGTGCTCCAACTTATGACAGCTAAAGAGACTATATAAGACAGCCACCTCTCCTTGACCTTAAATGAAGTTTGTGTTTGGGCTGAAAACTAATCAAAAACTCGCATGTCTTTACTTAGGGTTGCAATCACTTTGAAACATCAGACTTGAAGATAAAATTGAGTCAAAGTGACTTAAAGCCTCTTTTTGCTTCTTTTGCTTCTTTGTCTCTTGCTATAGCCAGATGATATTAACACAACTTGGCTAACAACTTTTCTATCCTAACCTCGCTGCTCCCACACCTCCTACAAGTCTTTACTCTATTGTTTCCTTTTCCAGGCTTAAAATCGGGTATACCTTTGTGCTCGGATTTCTCTTTATTTTTATCTTTTAAAAATTATCTTTTAAAATACCACTTATCAGCTTCATCTCATCATAGAATGCACTTTTTTTTTTTGTTTGAGAGAGAGATTTTTGCTACAGGGTGCATGTGCTCGCTAGAGAGACTGAAAGTGAGAAATCACTCCCCAGGGAGGATGGACACAGTGCCTTCTCCTCTATTCTCTCAGGATTTTAGGCACAGACACACACACACACACACACATACACACACACTCAGAGTGAGTTTTAAACTGCTGGCTCCAGGACTCGAACCACAGTTGATTACATGGGAGATGTGGGAGTACAGTAACATAACTATTATACCATCTGCAGGTCCCAAATGTACTTATTTTTTATGTCTATGTTTATTTAATCTTGCTCACAGCTATCATATAAGCTCCATAATGGAATCCTTGCTGATTTTACCCACTTGGAATGTCCCAAACAGCTAGGACAGGGATTGGCACAAAGTAGGCATTTAAAAAAACATATTTAAACAAAAGGAAGAATTAATATATCTTAGAGTTTTCTCAGGAGAGTATTTTTAATCTGATTTGATAATGTTCATAAACATACCAACGAATCAAAAGAGAAAATAGCATTCATGCAGTCTGTTTTGGGTGAGGGAGGACATTCTGAGGAATATGTTCTCTTGGTGAAATATATCCATATATTCTTTCCCCTTCAGGGCAATCTATCCGTAACTAGGTTTGCTTTTAAAATGCGTGTTGGTTTTTTTGTAATTCTTTCACATTGTGTGTGATTTACAATACTCTAATCATTGAAAATATAACATTAGGATATGCGTGAAAAACTAGCGACATTTGTTGCATTACCCAAATAGAGTTTGGATCTCTATGTTTCAAATTCGAAGCTTGGATTCTATAGTAACAATGCTGTGTTGTTAAATATTATTCACATATTCTGAAGGTCTTAAGGCAAATTAAATACTGATTTTTCTTAAACTGAGAAGCAAAATAAGGAATTTCATAAAACATTGATATGCTTAGTGCTATTTAGTGGTACAGAAGAAACACCAGCAAAAATGCTCATGTGTCACTGCCCCCACCCGCACATGCACGTGCTCACACACACACACACACAGTTCAGGGTTACAGTTTCAATGTGTTCCTGGGTAACCAAAGTTTATAAAGGAAACTTGTGTAGTAAAATTAAGGGGAAAAAAAGATCAAAGGAAATTAACTGCGAAGTGTTGCTTTTAATATTTGTACAGGACAAATCTGTCCAACTAAACCCTTGGAATATCATTTAAGGTTTAATAAATTAATCAAAGTGAGATAGGAGAGAGAACTTTAATAAACCGCCTTCAGTTCGATCCCTGGCACCTCCACCAAATAAGATAGAGGATAGGATTCTAACTAACAGGTTGTCAGGACATAGGCCCAAAAGAAGGAGTCATAATAGTCAAGCTTTTCATTAGGCATTGCTTGCACACAAGAACTGCTTGCAACACAATTTAGATGAGTAGGCAACATGATCTAAAGCCATTATAACAATTATGGCTTTTTCATGGCCCCACTACATTCCAGAATCTAGGTAGTAGTCTTTATGGCTCAAAGTTTTCAGCCAAAGACTTGAGCAATCATTTGCCATTTACCGTTAGTTCTCTAAAAAGAGTACTATGACTGACTCAGCACGTGAACCCCACGAGAAGAAAGCATAGACAAGTTCCTCCTCGCTAGGATATATACCCCAGACTCAAGCTCCAGTTTGGCAACCCCCATTCGGGACCCCTCTCATTCAGGAGTTTTCTCCCTTCAGTGAAATTCTGCTTTACTACCATCTCGTTTGTCTATGTTCCTCATTCTTCATGATCATGAGACATGAATTCAGCCACTTTGCTCGTTCTGCATTGGTGTTGGGGCTCTGGTCACCCCAATGTTCTGCTTCAAAAGAATCCAAATTAAATAAGACAAATAAATCAGGGATTTAGTCTTAGTAAGCCATGTTTGCTTGAGAATAAAGGAATTCACTTGAGAATTGTCCTTTTCATCTGTATTGTACTTTTGTAAATACTTTCTGAAACCTTAACTTTTCTATAAAAATTACGAGGTGGCTTATAACAAAAGATACACAAAATTTGTGACTAGCAGCATAATGGCTATGTTGCTGGACTCCCACGTAGTCGACCGCGGTTCGCATCCCGGACCCGGTGGCTTAAAACTCACGCCAGGCGTGTGTGCGTACATGCCCAAGATCCTGAGAGGAGAATGGAGGAGAAGGGATTGTGGCGTGGCCATCTCCCCTGGGGGGTGATTTCTCACTTTCTGTCTCTCTGTCTCTCTCTGTCTTTCTGGCGAGCGCACACACCCTATAGCAAAAACCTCTCAAAAAAAAAAAAAAAAAAAAAAAGATACAGAAAATTAAAACAAAAATGAAAGAGGACCAAGAGGAAAGAGTACACAAATATGGGAATATTAAAGGAAACAGATTTGATGTAAAACCTCCTGGCAGCCATATGTAAAATAAACATATAGTTATATCATTCTCATTATCAGAAAGGAAAAATTATATACAATTTTCAGAAAAAAAGTTTTTTGTTTTTAGATTTTTGCCATAGGGTGCATGTGTATGCTCACAGAGAGAGAGAGTCAGAGAGAGGGAAAGTGAGAAATCACCTTCCCAGGGGGATGGCCATGCTGCAATCCCTTCCCCTCCATCCTTCTCTCAGGATTTTGGGCACACACACACACATACCCCAGCATGTTTTTCAGGCCACTGGTTCCAGGACTCAGACAGCAGTGTCAGCCATGTAGGATCTAGTGTCTTATAAATCATGCCACCTGCTGCTTCCCCCCACCAAAAAAAAAATTTATAATATTGAATTATACAAGATATTTCTCACCGAAATTTTATGTAAAAGATACACGTGGGACCACAACCTGGCATACTGGTTAAGAAGGCTGGATTCCACACGGCAACAGTACTCTTTGCATCCCAGATTTGCCAGCTTGAAAAACATGCTGGATGCAGGTGTGTGTGCTGCAAACCCTGAAAGGAGGGAGAAATGGAGGAGAAGGGATTACAACCTGACCATGCCCCATGGCAGAGGGGTCCTTTTCCCTCTCTCTCTCTCTTTCTCTCTCTCTCTCTGCCTCTCTGGCCTACTAGCAAATTTTTTAAAATTAAAAAAGATATACATGTCTAAAATAACACTCCTGACAATTTTTCCCCTTTTCCACTTATTCTTTTCTCTATTCTGTCAGGATTTGGGGCATGCACACACACATGCACCTGGCATGCTTTAAGCCCCTGAGGCTGAAGCTCGAACCACAAAGCAGCAATGTGGATACAGCTTCTTTAACCACCAGGCTATAGGGCCAGCCTTCAAAATCTAATTCTTTAATCAAGTTTCGACACTGTCTAAATCAAACTGTGTCATTAAAGGACTAAGAGAAAATATTCATAAAGAAGGTCTCTTAATTTTATGTTGCAATGAGAAAAAGAGCATGCATCTTAGGAAAAATGACAGAGTTAAATTAACTTTATATATATATATTTTTAAGTAAGATTTTTGCTGTAGGGTGTGTGCGCTCACTGGAGAGACAGAGAGACAGAAAGCGAGAAATCACCCCCCAGGAGGGATAGCCATGCCACAGTCCCCTCTCCATTCTCCTCTTGGGATTTTGGGCATGCACACACATATGTCTGGTGTGAGTTTTAAGTGACTGGGTCCAGGACTCGAACTTGATTAATACATGGGAGTCCAGTGACATAACCATTATGCCATCCGCTGATCCCTGAACTTTATTTTTTTAAATCTGGACTTTCAAAATGAAGTTCCATATATTTTAGCTTCCACACTTAGAGATAATTTGAACATACATCTCTGAAGTTAAATATGCCTTAATATATTTTGAATCACTGAAATAAAAGAAAGAAATACACATGTGTCCTATTTTATCTGTTTAATAACTCACTACCAGGGTCATTAAATGTGAGCCCCAAATCTTTATCCACTTTTGTGTTTTGAGGTTATCAGGTTTTTTTTTTTTTTTTTTTTTTTTTTTTTTTTTTTTTTTTTATGCCACTGAGCAATGGAAATAACTTCAGGGAAGAAAAAGTACCATGAAACATGCCAGTATTTCATGCTCCAACTGAGACATCTGTGCACACAATTGACAATTCTGAATTCTTTATAATTCTTATTTTAAAAGCCTGTATATTTAGCTTTCAAAACCTATTATTATTGTATTTAAAAGAAGTAAAGCCTTTTTTTTTTCTCCAAATATCCATATCTTTGAAATACTAGCATGAGATCCTTTGAAATGAGTTTTGGAAAAAATCCTGACTAATCCACATCATCATAAACATGGAATTCTTGAAATGAATTCTCTCAGTCACTGCCCTTTAACAGCTGTGCATCTTCTTACAATCTTTAATTTTAATATTTGCAACTGTTTTATAATGTAGCAATAATGTCTTCTCTATGAATATACTTTCTGGATTAGATAAGGGATACAGAATATTTTTCCATAATAAAGTAGTCATCTGGATTGAATTGTCAAGATCTAATCCTCCCAACACCACTCACTTGGTTTGTGAAATGAACTGACATCTACTGTGACCCACTCAGAATAGGATTAACACATCCTTCCCACCTTCTGATCACTCCAAAGATTAACTAACATGTTGTTTTCAAGTTAGTATATGAATGATTAATGAGTAAAAACTACTCTGAAAATTATTTAATGTTATATTCATTGATAGTGCAAATCATCTTAAAAGTTTTTTTTTTATATATTTTACAGGAAATGTTAGAGATCAAACTCATTTTTTAAACATATATAACCTCTGTGCCTTTCTATTCTCACTTCTCAATAGTTCCCAAACAAAACTCTACACAACCTTAAGTTCATTTTCTTAATGTTTAATAGAGTCGATGCCTATTATGTAACATGAATAGTACTAGGAGATGGTCAGTTAATTAAAAAAAAAAAAATTGGAATAAATAGAGAATTGGTATATACCAGGGAACTAATAGCTGGTCAGCTAATTTAAGAAAAAAATTGGATGAAACAGAGAATATATATATATATGTGTGTGTGTGTGTGTGTGTGTGTGTACGTGAAGTACATTCAAATATACTCAAATTAAGTGTTTTAACTTAAATATCATAATTTGCACATTTTTTCCCAATTTAAATCTTATAAAGTGCCACCATTTGCAAATCTTTTGATGTTGGGCTTTTCTTTTTTTTTCTTTTTTTGGAGAGGTTTTTGCTATAGGGTGCGTGTGCTCACCAGAAAGACAGAGAGAGACAGAGAGACAGAAAGCGAGAAGTCACCCCCCCCCCCAGGGGGGATGGCCATGCCGCAGTTCTTTCTCCTCCATTCTCCTCTCGGGATCTTGGGCACGCACGCACACGTGCCCAGCGTGAGTTTTAAGCCACCGGGTCCAGGACGCGAACTGTGGTCAGCTACGTGGGAGTCCAGCGACATAGCCATTACCCTAACTGCTGGTCACAGGGCTTTTCTTTTTGGTATAATTTTTACTCTTTGAAATCTTTATTGCATGAATCATATACATAATGCATTTTTCATTATTTCAATTTCTGGTTTCATTAAAATGGAATGAAAACTTAAAGATACGTGCAAAGCAATCTGAGTGCAAGATCTTTGTATTTAATGAACAGTTGGGTGATTAATTGCAATCCTTCAGGTTTTTACAGTCTTAATTTGACAGCATTTAAAAATTGGCTATTGTGAAATATGTCAAATACACAAATTATAAGCAAAAATACATGCATAATTTAAAGAATAGTAATCTAAAAAATATTGGTATAAACACAACCAGTTTAAGAAATAGAACACTACTAGTACCTTCAATGCCCCTTTGGTTTCATAACCTAGAAGCAAGCATTAGTTTGATTTTTACAACCCATTCTTTTGTTTTTCTTTTCAGTTTTGCCATCCTGTATATATCCTTAAATAAAATTTTATTTAGTTTTTGTCTTTCATTTTTTTAAAAAAAAATTTGCTATACATATACTTATGGGAGGGAAAGAGAGAGAAAGTGAGGAAGCACTCCCACAGGGAGATGGGCATGCCCCAATTCCTTCTCCTCTATTCTTTTGGAATTTCAGGCATGCATGTACACATATTCACTGTTTTTCAAGCAGCCTGATTCAGGACTTAAATTGAGTCTTCACCCACGTGGGATCCAGCTGCCTTAACCACCACACCATTGGTCCTAAAATATTATTTTAAATAAATGAAATAAAATTGTAGGTATTCTGTGACTCGCTTCTTCCATTCAATATATATTGGTATGTTCAGCTTGATCTCTACTACTGCAATGTAACATTTCGCCATATGATAATATCTCAGTTTATCCATTCTACTATTAACAGATGTTAGGATTTTTGTTTTAGTTTAATTCTCTTAAATTACATCCTTATACAAAGATTGGGTATAAGGAGCTTATTTAAGAGGTGATACAGGAAGTACTGTGAGAAAACAAGGCAGTGAGTGATACCTAGGGTGGAGAAAAGGCCAGCAAAATATGTGGGTTTTAGCAGGTTACCATTCTGAGCAAGGGATCTTCAAACAGTTCATAAGAAATGCATATTATGGGACCAGCAGTTAGCGTAATGGCTATGTCGCTGGACTCCCACGTAGTCGACCGCGGTTCGAGTCCCAGACCCGGCGGCTTAAACTCGCGCCGGGCGCGTGTGCGTGCGTGCCCAAGATCCCGAGAGGAGAATGGAGGAGAAGGGATTGCGGCGTGGCCATCCCCCCTGGGGGGTGATTTCCTGCTTTCTATCTCTCTGTCTCTCTCTGTCTGTCTGGCGAGCGCACGTGCCCTATGGCAAAAACCTCTCCAAAAAAAAGAAAAAAAAAAAAAGAAATGCATATTATGAAAAAACTATGCATGGCTTCGAAACCTTTTGTATCCCAATAAACTCATGCTAACTTATTATAACATGGTTGGACAGGGTCTAGTTTGAGGCAATAAGAAGGATAAGATGCCAGTTAGAAAAGAGCCTCTAGTAGAGCAACATGAATTCTGCTAAACTGAAGCAAGAACAAACATTGGATTTGTGGTGAACCTTGGGTTGAAGAATGGTGAACGCATTGATGCTTCATGAAAACTTTATGCAATTTCCCCGAAGAAATCAACAGTTTACAAATGAATAGCTTGTTTTAAGAAAGGATGAAATGATTGGGGCCAGCAGGTGGCAGAGAAAAGGTGCTGAACTCCCACATGGTGACCATGGTTCAAGTCCTGGACCCATTGGCTTGAAACGTACCCTGGGTGCAAGTGCGTGGTGCCCAAAAATCCCAGGAGGAGAATGGAGGAAAAGGGAACTAGGTGTGGCCATCCCTCCTGTGGAGTGATTTCTCACTTTCCCTTTTACTGTCTCTCTTTCTTCAGCAAGTGCACATGCTCTGTGGCAAAAAACCTTATAAAAAAATTAAAAGGATGAGATAGTGTAGAAGAGACTGCTCGCAGTAGCAGACCATCCACATTGTTTGCAAGGAAAAAACAAATCTCAGTCATGAGCCTCTTAAAGAGGGACAGCAGAAATGATTAACAGAAATAATTATGCCAACAGCATAAACATCTCAACTGGTTAAATTTTATGACTTGAAATTCAAACTTACATGAATGCAGTCTTGTGGTCATGTGTTTTCAGAGAGAATTTTTTTTTCCGTTTGTATCAGGGCAGGGTTTCTTTCATTTTCATCCTCTCTCTGTGGTTGTAATCCTATGGAGTATCAGCTTTTTAGCCCTGTGTAGCCGCCAAAATACAAGTTCGAGGTCTCCAGAGTCCAACAAAAACTGTCAAAGCAAACATTATCATTGACATGTGCTTATATCCAAGAATTCCTAATTTTATTTCACTTCAGGACTTGGCATATTTGTTACTTTGGGGAAAAACCACTCATTCGTTTTTACAAAGCCTCTTTCTTATTTTTCCCTTTTAAAAATTTAAAAACATTTTAAAAGTTTATTTATTTTATTTATTTCATGAGAGAGAGCTGTAGAGGACATGATATGAGCACCTCTGGCAGGGTCTTGTCATGCTGCAATCAGTTCTCCTCCCATAGCCCTTCAGTTAGTCGGGATCTTGGGTGTGTAAGCCTGGCATGTTTAAGGTTAACTATGTTATCTGAACCCACAGTGGGCCATGTGGCTTCCAGTTCTGTGGATCAGTAACACTACTTTTTTTTGGTTTTAGAGGTTTTTTTACTTTATTTACTTATTTTTTTTAGAGCACATGCGCTCAATGGAGAGACAGAGACAGAAAGTGAGAAATCACCCCTCAGGGAGGATGGCCATGCTGTAATCCCTTCTCCTCCATTATCCTCTCAGGATTTTGGGTACGTACATATACATACCCTGCATGGGTTTTTTTAAAGCTGCTGGGTCCAGGACTCGAATCACAGTCTACTATGTAGGAGTCCAGTAACGTAACCATTATGTCATCTGCTGGTCCCAGTACACCACCTTTTGCACTACTGCAAGTTGGCCTATTCTTTTGTCTTTTTGAAACTGTGTTTTAAATTCACAGTTCAGTGGTTTTTAGTATTTTCAGAGTTGTGCAATCATTACTACTTGCTAATTTTAGGACATTTTTCTCATCCCCAAAAGAAACCCATACCCATAAGCAGTCATCCTCCTCCCCATCCCCTCAGCTAGGTAATCTCTAGTTCACTGTCTGTCTCTGTGGCTTGCCTATTCTGCCCATATCCTATACATGCAATTACTGAACATTTGGTCGTGGTTTTGCTTTCACTGAGTGCAATGTTTTCAGTCTTCCATGTCATAGCATGTATCAGTACTTAATCCTTTTGTAATGCCAAATAATACTTACCTGCAAAAATAAACCACATTTTGTTTATTTGTTCATCAGTTGTTGAACACTGGAATGCCTCTGCTTTTGACTGTTAAGAATAATGCTGCTGAAAACATTTAAGGACAAGTTTTAGAGTGAACATGTGTTTCCATTTCTCTTGGGCATATGCCCCAGAACAGAGTTACTGGGTTATATGGTAACTCTATGTTTAATATTGTAAGGAACTTAGAGATCCTTTTCTAAAGTGACTACCATTTTACATTCCTACCAGCAGTGATCCCTGCCCCCCCCACCCCCACCCCACCCCCTCGCCAGTATTTTGCCTTAGGGTGCATATGTCTGGGGGTTGGGGTGGGGGTGGGGCTGGGGTGGGGGTGGGAGGGGAGACGGTAAGAGGGAAAGTGAGAGATCACCCTCCAGAGGGGATGACTACGCCACAGTCCTGTCCTCCATACTCCTCCTGGGATCTTGGTACACACACACGTGCACCCACAGTGAGTTTCAAGCCATAGGGTCCAGGACTTGAACTGTGGTAGGCCATGTGGGAGTCCAGCGAAGTACTGCTAAGCCATCTGCTGGCCTCCCCACCAACAGGGCTTAAGGGGTCCAATTTCTACATATCTTTGCAAATACCTGCTATTTTTTTGTTTTTTTTTGATTATAGCCATCCTAGTGGGTGTGAAGTAGTATCACATTGTGGTTTTCATTTGCATCTCCTCAATGACTAATAACATTGAGTGTCTTTTCATGTGCTTATTGACAAGAATGGAGAAGAAGGCTTCCAGCATCCTTATGGCAGAAATAACAGGTGAAAACGGCCCGAGTACCTAAGAGCATTGCTAGACCACTGTGCCAGTGCCCACCCAGAACCTTTGTTGCATGAGACAAATACTGTGTTTCATCAAATCTGAGAGGCTACTGACCGTAAGACACACCATTATTCTACATACCAAGAAGAAAAAAGAAACACAAAGATCTTGAGCATTATGTGTAATATAATGCTTTCTACTTTCATCAGTTGTAAAGGACCGGATTTTACAGATAAGAAAATATCTGTTGGTTTCATAGAGCCAATTAAATACAAAAAAAACCCCCAAAAAACAAAACAAAAAAAAAAACCTTCTGTGTTTTAAACCATCATTAGCTGGAGTTTCAAATACATGCAGCTGAACAGTTCCCTAACTGGTACCATTCTATAATAAATAGACAAATTTAGATTAGATTAATGTATTTGAAAGCAGAAAAGAAAGAAAATCAAGCTTTGCTAAGACAGCTGCTTTTTGCCCTAGGTCAGCAACCCAAGATGGCTGAGACTCCAGTAATCTGCAGACTTACTATGTCAGATCAGAGCCTGTTTTTTAGAAGGCTTATTCCTTGCCTTTTTTCTATTCTGATCTGTAATGCAATCTGCCAAGCTATGTTTCAGCTGAGTTCAGCAAAGGAGACATACTTTACAGAGAATGGGCAAAGACTGGGTTGGGGGCAGGGACTATATTCTTTTTCCTCTGTCTCTGTAATTAGTAGCCTCTCCATTAGTATCCAAAACTCACCACTGGATCTGGCTCTTACCAATAGCCCCACCAGTGTTGCTACATCCGCTTCATAATCTCAGCCCTTTGCCTTTTTTCCGTTGGTCCCACTAGTAGTAGTGGTCTCTGCTTTTGCTCATTTCTGAATGGCTTTTTAATCCCCTATTTGGCCTCACGGTTTACCCTCCACTCATGTAACCAATTTCTTACATTAAAGTCTCTCTGACACTTAGAATATTTGAATTTTCTCCTGATGAGAATCAGTTTTTGAGAAGTTGAAATCTCAGTCGTAAGGTAAGTAAGAGAGATGGGAATTGTAGCAGGAGATATAACTGAGAACTGTGATTCCCTGGGCTCCTCCCATGTACCTAATAAAATATACTCCCAAGGAAGGATATTACATTATACTATATTCTCATTGTCAAATGCAGCTGGCATGCATTCTCAGCAGAGTTTTAAATGCCTCTCCTTCCCAAGTCATTGATTTGAAAGCTCACTCTGCTTGTTCAGAAGGACATAATCTACTTGCATTAATTTCTCTCTGCAATAGATTCAATTATTACCAGTAGTTTAATCTTTCTCCACAACTGTATGATTATTGGGTACATTGGGGGTGGGCAAACATCTATGGGCTTAGGTTGCTGGTCCATCTTAACCTGGAAGAAAAGAGTTTACTTCACCTAGGTGAGCTGGACTAGGAGGTACATGTAGTAAATAGGTGACATTTACATTGCCTTTCTGTGGGGAGGAGGTCAGTGTGTTTGGATTAAGCTAGGCCTTGGGTATGGTTCATCCACAAAGGTACATAGGCTAAGAGGTTTGGTTTCCAATGAAATGATGTTGAGCAGTGGAGACATCTTTAGGAGGTTGGGTCTAGCGGATGGTGTTTGGATCATGGAAGCACCACCCTCATGAAGAGATTAGTGCCATCTCACATGAGGGAGCGAGTTCTCTTTCTCAGGGGAACAGAATAGTTCCCAAAGTGGGGTGCTATAAAGTAAGATAGGCGAGCCAGTAGCATGGTGGGTAGAATGGCTGGATGCCACATAGTCGACTGCATGGTTTGAGTCCTGGATTTGGTGGCTTGAAAAACTTGCCAGGCATGTGTATTTGTGTGCCCAAAATAACGAGAGGAGAAGGGATTGCAGCATCGACATTCCCCCTGGGGGGTGCTTTATCACTTTCTCTCTATCTCACTCATGCAAGCACACATACCCTAAAGCAAATTAAAAAAAAAAAAAAAGGTAAGATGGCTGCCCCCAAGTGGCACTCTCTCCTTGCTCTCCTTGTTGACCTTTAAGATAATTAAGATGCTAGATATTTTTAAAAAGAGGATTTCAAAATTCATTAAAAAGCAACAGAAATAAAGATAATGTACTACTGGCTTAAGTATAGATATATACACCCATGGAATCAAGTTGAGAGTCCAAAAATATGCTGACCTTTCTGCTTTGTTCTGCCAGGCTGTGATGCAGCAGAGGCTGGTCAGATGCCTGCCCCACACCTTCAGACTTTCCAGTCTCCAAAATCATGAGCCAAATGAACCTCCAGTGCTTACAAATCACCCAGTCTTTGGAATCTCTGTTTAGCAACACAATAAGAGACTAAAACAGATTATTTGAGCTTTTGAAATTAAAGATATGAGGAAAAACAGCATATGCAAATAGGACAGCCAGAAAAAAAGTAGTACTGGCTTGTCAGAAAAGTCATGATGTGTATTTTCTATGCAAAAATGCATCATGCCTTTTCCAACAAACCCAATAGATAGCTGTAGTTTTATTTTACATCTATTTCTTTTATTTATTACTTTTTTGTGACTATAACAACCTGTTACTCCTTTAGGAAATCACCTCTTTTTCACTCTCAGTCCATATGGTTTGGGTGGTATAAGTACTATTTATGTACCTATTAACACTATGGGAACAGGCATTGGAATCAAGCCTGACCTATCAGAGCAATACAGTTAGTTCCTTGGCCAACATGATTGTTCAGGGTTGGTCCATGCCTTAATCAAAGTCTGTGAGATGCAAAGTTAGACTTTTGAAGGGAAGCATTCACTCTTGTTTATGCTAGATTTGGAATTGTGAGGGTATATGTCTGGAGCTTCTTGCAACCACTTTGCCCTACTGGAACTTAGGAACAATATTCAAAAGCTGTTACTCTGCCGTGTACAACTCACAAAAATTCATTAACATATATATAAATATGGCATATAACACTTCATACAAAAAGAAATATTTAAATGATAGGAAGTTTGTATGTTTGTGAGAGAGAAAGAGAGAGACTCTAATGGAATCTGGTCACTTGCATTTTCTTTTCTCTAGCCCTTTAGCTCATCAGGATCCTGTAGCTGTGCATATATCCAGTATGTTTTCAGGCCAACCCAGGGATCCAAACCCATGGTTGGCCATGTGGCTTCCAGCACTACAGTACAATACATTACGGACTGCACCACCAAGACTGAGACAAATTTTATTTTTTCTCTCTTCCAAGTAGGAAAATATTTTCTTTATGAAATTCTCTGCTCTCAGAGGAAAACGAGCATTTAATATCATGCCCACCTGCTGATCTTTGGGATGTGATTTATAGTCAGAAGACATTGACACCTACATTGTCTTTCTATTTTTCTATCATGTAGTTGTGGCCTACTAATGATGAAATTTTTTTTTTTAATTTTTCTTTTATATGACTCAATTTTAAAGAAAGTGAATACTTTGTTAAATAAAGTTAACTGACAAGCTTAAACATTCAAAATACTGAGTGACCAGGGATTTAATTATTTTATTTTTTTAAGGATTATTTTATTTAACTTTATTTATTTATTTTACTTTGACCTGAGAGAGAGAGAAAGTGAGAAAGCAAGCCAGGTCTGAGACTCAAACCTCAGTCGGCGATGTGGGAGTCCAGTGCCCTTAATCACCACGCCACCTGCTGGCTCTAATTTTGTTATTTTTCAAAAGATGCTACTGAGTCTTTTAACATTAATTTTCTACCTAGTTTAATCAGTAACAGGGTTCTAGTGTTGGAAAGGAATATCAAACTATTTCAGCTTCAAATTTTCATTTTGGGATGAGGAAATATAATTACTGCAATATAAAATAGAAATTACAGATAAAAGAACTAATAATTTGAATTTTTTTGGCAACCACAGAGTAGGACGAGACCGAGCCATTCTCTCTTTTGCACACATTATTACTTTCCCTTTTCTCTCTGTTGCCACTTCCATGACTACATCCTGGAATTCATAGATTTCTTTGGAATTACACATTTATTTTTATGATACAGAATGCATGCACATACATGAGAGAGAAAGAGAGCAGTACCCTTGACGAGGTCTTGTCATATTACAGTTCCTTTTGTCCATCTCTCCAGCTCCTCAGGATCCTGAGCACCCACCCACACACTCGGTGTGTACTTCAGGCTGACTGGAGAGCTGAACCTGTTGTCACTGGATGGCTTCCAGCCTCACAAGGCACTTGTGTTACTGCTGTGCCACAGTGGCTGGGCCCATTGTTTTCTTTTAATTTGTCTGCATATTATTTATTTTTATGGATGTTGGTTTTATTTTTTACTATCCAATCTTCCAGGCTTGTTGGGACAGAGATAATATAAAATGTCCTTTTTATTATTGCTGCATTAATAATGATAATAGGAAATATAATGTTTCACTTGAGGGGGGGCAGTGTGAAAAGGGACAATGAAACCCTAACAACATATTTAGGCAATAGGGAAGGAGAATTTTAAATTTCCTTGCCTCCTGCAAAGACCCATCTTTCTCTCAACCTCCCTGATTCTTAAGAAAGGCCCTGTACATATGGTTGGACAGAGTACATTTACCTAGCTCTGAGTTCATTCACCTGGTATGGCCAAATGCCACACAGCAGATCACTCCAGGGCTCACTGTACCCGAGAATTAGGTAGTCATTCTCCAGTATTCAATAGGTGATGTGAATAAATATTTTTTCTTTTTTTCAAGGTTTTTGCCATAGGGCGCATGCGCTTGCCAGACAGTGAGACAGAGAAAGATAGTGAGAGGGAAGTGAGAAATCACCCCCCAGGGAAATGGCCATATTTCAATCCCTTCTCCTCCATTCTCCTCCTAGAATTTTTGGCAAGCACATCCATGTGCCTTGTGTGATTTTCAAGTTGCCAGGTATGTGCCTTGAATTATGGTAGACCATGTGGGAGTCCAGCACTTAACCACCATGCCAACTGCTGGCCCTGTGCATATAGAATTTTTACATAAACTTTATAAATGAATTAAGGAATAGTGAAATGAGACAAGTGACCATTCACTAGTATTAGGAAATGACTAGAGAATAAGTTTGGCTTGAAGTATCAATTACTATAATAGTTCTCAGAGCATTCTGTGATATAGTGACAGTACTATTGGTGATTGAAAGTATGATTTCATACAAGAAAACCACTTTTGAAGTTTTAAAACTATTATTTTTTTTACACACGGAAGTACACACGATACAAAATGCTTGTTTTACAAGTTGAAATCTTTACAGTTATGGGTACAATTACAGTAATGTAGGTAATATTAGTGCATTCACTTAGAGCATTTATTTTCATTGGGTTTAACACAAAGCCAGGGATAAATTATTTGCTTAAATCACTTTGAAGTCTTTAAATTTTTTTTTTAAAAAAGAAAAATTACTTTTCCCTCCTGTATAATGTTGTCAGGATGATAAACGGTGCCAACCATTTGGCATTCCTATAAACGAGAGCTTGTATTCCAATAGCTCTTATGTTGTAAATCCTAAAGTTTTGGCTAAATATGTCTATCAAATTGTCATTATCTCAGCTTTCAGGAAAATTACATCATCTTTGGTAACAGGATGCCAACAAACAAACTATAGACTACACCATTTTTTCCAAAGAATCCTGTATTTTAATGAAGAGCTGAATAAATAGACATTAATTATGAAATTCACATTAAGAGAGAAGAAAATCCAAACATTCTGATTGCTTTATCTCTTAAATTTGATAGTTACTACAAACATACTATTTATGTTAAGTAAAAATAAGCTGAATCACAGGAGTGTAGCCAAGAAGTGCTGGCAAATATATACAGTAACATGGAGGAGCCATAAAATAAAAGTGTTTCTATATACATAATGTTTTCCTTTCTTTTTGCATGGATAAACACTGTTTTATAAAATGGGAAAACACACAGTAGAACACATGCAACAAGGACCAATACAATGTGCACAGCAGAATAATCAAATAAGACACAAAAACTAAAGATTTAAAAAAGAATTCGGTAGCAGAAAGAAAAAAAAAAGGAAAGGATTGAAACCTGGAATGTTTTCTTATTAAGGTTTCAGAATATAAATTTGCCTAACAAGCCTCTTGATAGTTTTCAAAAGTTCCCACTTGACCACCTATGGTTTAAGTGTAGAGCTAAAAATAAACCATCATATTATACAAAATTTGTATAGTAGCATACAAAAGGTAACAATTTACTTTTTGTATAAAATATAACCTTTTGATAGTATATTTATTTCACATATGTATAAATATAACCGAAAGAATATGTTTTAAGTATTTCTACTAAAATATTTTTTACAAAAAGTTTACAAAACAAGTCATGTATTTATATTTACAACCTAGCACAGAGAAGTTGCTGGGCCAGTGATGTTGGTGTTGTGTAAAAAAGAGAGTGCTTCTAGATATTTTTAAGATTGGGAGAGGGCTTTGCAGAACTTTTCAAAGGTGTCCTCTTTTGAACAGATATTTAAACCTTTGTTTATTAAATGCTTTTAGTTAAATTACCTTTGATATTTGAATATATGAGTATATAACTTAGCAGAACAGAAGATACTCTTTGCCCTTCTGTAATTAGGAAAATGATAGCAATATTCTGCAGCCATCCCAAATCAGCACCCATCTTCCCCACTTTACAGCTGATCTGGATGTGGGCTGAAGTTAAATGACTCAGCAAAAACTCTTTCTTTGATATGACGCTCAGCCCTGAGAGAGAAAACCAGGAGATGAAGAGTCCAACATATGGCAATGATTCATCACATCAGGGACAGAAAAATGGACAGATGGCTACAAATGGACCCATTCTATTGAGTTGTTCACTCCCATCCAAATAATATGTCCCAAGAAGAATGGATTGTTCTCTCTCTCATTGTACTTTTCTCCAAATCCCATGAAGTAGGTTTGTACCCAAACATGCCACACCTTCTTCCTACCTCCAACTAAAACAGGATACCTTCTAATCTCAGTTTGGGCCTCTCAATGCCCTTTTCTTACGAAGCAATGTCTGATCATCAGAATAAGCAGGGAGGATAAGGCTCAATTTCACTCAGCTTGGGAACAAACCAGCAGACATCAATCGCAATAACCAATACCCTAGGTTATTTCTGGCCAAATAAATCTTCATAGCAAAGTTCAATTTTTTTTTTTAAAGGGCATTCTGAGGCAGACAGGTTTGTATCGGTATTTCTGTATGATTAGGACAAGTCTTGGTTGTAGTTAAAATTTGGTACAGAATGGATGCAAAAATTAGTTGTAGAACCCCAAATCAAGTTGTACGGTTCTACATTTGCTAGACACAGTATCCCACTGAAGTATAAGAGATGTGGGGAAACTGCAAAAGTGAGGGATCACTCTAAGGCTGAAATTCTATAATCCATGCGATGATTTCTAGGTTCTCTAATTTAGAATGCTGTTTGATTTCTCAGAACAAACCTATCCCATTTCATTCTATCCTAAAACCTTCAGAGAAATTAACTGAAAAGACAGTGGACAGATTCAGCCACATATATCTTTTAGAGCACATGAAAGAATTTTTTGCTGTTGCTTGGAACTAGGACCTCCTCATGACATGGGGCTTAAACAATCTACAAATTCTCTTACTTTTCTCTCAGAGAGAAAAGGGAGTGTGGGAAGCTGTTTTACACCATTAGTTATATATCAACATCACAGTTCTGTTTGGACAAATTGGATACTATGTCCCAGAGTGTAGACAGGGAAAAGTGATCCCAATGTTTTACTTTCAGGTTTGATATTTCAAACAAGAATCTGGACCAAAATGTTCATCACTGCAGTCACTTTCTGATCTCCCCTTTCTAGCCATGATATCGCCATGTAGCCCAGCTGAACGTCCATAGTTTGGCCTTTACAGGGTCCTTGTGAAAATACTGCCTTTAGGTGCTAGGAGTTTACAACTTGTCTCCCCTTTCTCCTTCAGGAGTTGTTCCCCAAGATCTCATCTAGATTGATGTCTTTCATCCAGTCATCATTACCTGGCTCTGTCTTCAACAGAGAATCAATGAAGTCAGCATCACTGTTTAGGGCAGGGCCCATGTTGTCAGTCTGTTGACTGAGGAAGTCGAAAGCTAAGTCACTGCCATGGTCAGTTCCTTGAAAAGCCCTAGTACTTTGGTTGGGTGAAGGAAAATTACTGGCTGTCAGGGATGGCGGCTGGCTTATGTTTGTCCTCGACTGATTCAACCCTGTTCCTGACTGGTTCAGATTAGGCAAAATCGGTGTGCTTAGCTGATTGGGTCTGAGACTCAGACCCCTGAGTGGACCCATAGTTTGTCCATTCAATGTTTGGTTCATCTGGTTCATAGGTCTCATCTGCACTGCTGGTGTTAGCTGGTTGGGAGGAGCCACTGTCCTCTGGGAAAACTGTTGGCTACCTACTGCCTGCTGCAATGACTGGTTTGGGGTATAGGATGTGGGCGTGGCTGTAGAGAAGCGGACTCCTGTGGACTTCAGCACTTCCTGCTGTTTGGTAGTTGCTTCTTGAGTGGCCCAGTTTGGTGCTGTTGTATTGGTTGTAATCATTACATTCGATGTTCTCTGTGCTGGCATGCTTGCCATACTATGGATTAAATTCGGTCTTAATTGTGAATTGCCAACAGATCCAGCTCCAAAATTGGCCACGTTGCTGTTATTACTTGGCCCTAAGGTGGGTGGCCGTGGCATCAGAGGGTTGCTTTGATTTGCTATCAGTTGGTTTGGGTTTCTTTGTTGGGTCAGTTGATTTATTCCTGAAGTGACACTGTATGTGCCAGGTTGATTACAAGGCAGATTTCCATACATCCCTAGGTTCTGAACTGTTGTGGACAATGATGGCATCCTTGTCCCATGGGAAGTAGACATGAGGCTGGAATTTGGAGTTAAAATGGCGTGTGTGGAAACTGGGTTTGCCAAAGCCTGGTTAGAGTTTAAACTCACTGTCGATGAGCCACCTAAGGAAGTGAAGAGAATTATATTAGTTTGTGATGATAATTTTTCCTTTGCTATAGCACTTTACAGTAACTTATCAACTCTGAAATTGCTTTCAGGTATAAGGACAATTTAAGAGAAATAAATACAAAGCATTTTATGTAAAAGGAATAAGATAGTTTTCAGGAAGAAGTATCACCATAGGTTGCTCCTTGGTCAAGAGTTTACATGTTACAGAAGGCAGACTAAAATAAAATTGTTTTATTTTAGAAATTTTTACTTATTTCTCTCTTAGAGTCAACAAGTGCATATGGCAGCCAGTCTTTCACTTTAATTTAGCTTTATTCTCTTCCAAATGCTAAGACTACAGCTTTGATGAGTTGGTAGTCATAAAATCCAGGCTACTTTTTGCCCTAGGGTCCAAACAAGAAAGTGAGAATAAATCCTATGCATGGCTCCTGGATTAATACTTCTAAGTTCTGGCCTTGAAATTCATATCCCATTCTTCATCTGCAACAAGTGGCTTCAAGAAGCTACGACAAGTAGCTCCCCAGTGTCCAAAGGATAAATCCCATCTCTAAATATCTGGAATTCAGTAAAATCCATGCTCTGGTGATTATTTCCATAAGGAAAGTCTTCTATTCTGAGAAGCATTGCTATCCAATACACCATGAGCCATTTCCCCTTGCTAAGATGCTCCTCTTTCCTTGCTAAGGCTTAACTTTCACCAAGATTCAGGCCAAAACCCAAGCTCCTCTATTGAGTTTTCCCTTATATTCCAGCCTCCTCTGTCCAGCAGCATCTGACCTCAGAATCATTCATTTAGCACTTAGCTTTTACGTTGGCCAATCCATGGAGCCTCAGCATGCCTGCCAGTTAAACCGATACATGTGATAACTGATCTGACGAGGAACCAGTGCCTGAGAACTGGCCAATGAATAGGAAAGTTCCATACAACAGAGTGTGATTAACCAACACTAACCAACCTCTTCCAGACTGGAAGAAGTTAAAGTCATAATGGGAAAACATCTTGAGAGACAAAATGGTAGTGCCAGAAATAGAAAATGTATTAGATGATAAATTCTAGTAGAAAAGGAATTTTTGTTTTGTTTTGTTCAGTCATAGTCCCCCACTTCAGTGGGCAGCACAAAGTAAGTATTCATTTGATATTTTTGGGTGAATGGATGAGTGAAAAATTGAGGTAAAAACAAAACCTGGAAAAAGATAAACTCTTATGAAAGATTTTCCCTGAAGATTCAGGGGCATCCAGAGAATCAGAGATACTGAGAAAGAGTTACACACACATAGGCATATCAGAATGTCAGTATATGAGAACATGTCTGCAACATTGACCTTAAGATATCTCCTTTCTACTGAAGTATACCTACTCTGGTATGCAACCTGAAAGACTGAAGACCAAATGAATACGCCTCTTTGCTATTTATTTATTTATGTATTTATTAAGACTGCATCAAACCAAACCAAAACAAAACCAGGTTTTAAAAATCATTCCTGGGCCAGCTGGTGGCGTGATGGTTAAGGTGGCTAGAACCCACATGGCCAGCTTTGTGGTTGAAGTCCCAGATCCCAGTGCCTTGAAAGACATGCTGGGTGCATATGCATATGTGCCAGAATCCTGAGAAAATGGGAGAGCAGAAGGGATTGCAGCATGGCCATCCCACCCAAGGGGATTTCTCACTTTCTATCTCTCTCCAGTGAGCACACATCCCTATAGCAAAATTAAAAAAAAAATCATAATCACAATCATTTCCTATGGGTGCTTATATTTCAACAATATGCCCTGAGAAGGTTCATAAGGAGAACAGTATGTTTTAAATTTTAAAAACTTGGGGACCAGCATGGTGGTTAAGGTGCTGGACACTCCCACGTGGCCGACCACGGTTCGAGTCCCGGACCTGGTGGCTTCCTTTCTCCCTTTCCCTCTCTCTCTCTCTCTCTCTCTGTGTGTGTTTCTCTCTGGTCAAATTAAAATAAATGAATGAATAAATAAAATTAAATAAATAAAAATTTTTAAAAAGTTAAAAAAAACCCCTTATTTTTAATTACTAAAGGATGCTTAACAGAGAGATAGGGGATGGGGGAAAAAGCACTCCCCAATGGGGTATAGTCATACCACAATTCCTTCTCCTCCATTTCTCCACACTATCAGGATTTTGGACACACATGCACAGATACCCAGAGTATTTTTCAAGCCACTGGGACTGGGATTCAAACCACAGTCAGCCATATGGGATACAGCTCCCTTAGCCACTGGGCTATGAGGCTGGCCCAAGGAGAACAGTATTTTTAAACAGAACAGAGAGAATCCTCACAAAGATCACAGAGTAATAATCATGATTAACATTTAGAAGCTCCTACTATGTGGTAGAAATTGTTCTGGGTGCTTTTCATTCTTCATTTCTAATATTAACATTTGGGAAAGGTAATTATTACTATCTGAGCTTAACATAAACATTCTTTAAAAGTTTGTGTTATGTTTTGTTGCTTATTTCATTCTCAGGAAACATAGAAAGTGCCACACTCCTAGAGCAGTGATTCTTACCCACTGGAGGGTCAGCAATTGAATCCTAAGGATCTTCCCTTAGAAAAAAAATGCCCCTGTATACTACGGAAAAGATTGTTAGGTAGCTCCCCATATCTAACCTTCCTGACTTCCTTATAATCACAGCCTTAATTTTGTAGCAATGTTACACAAAAACCAAAAACTGAAAAATCACATTTCCCAAACTCCCTTGCTAATGTGGGCGGGCTATACGAATAAACTCTGGCTAACTGTAGAATCTATTAGGTGGGAGTCTGAGCAGACTACTTCACAAGGGAACCTAACTCATCCGGGAGATTGCTTTATCTTTTGCATTTTTTCCTTTTCCTGCCTGAAATACAGATATAAAGGCTGGTGATGTGGTGGCCTCAGGCAGCCCTTAGCCTAGGAGACACATGCTCAGGAAGCTGGAGCAGAAAGACACAAGCAACCTGGATTTCTGATAACATCATGGCGCCATTAAAGCAGTCCTAGACTACCTCTGGGACTCTTTATACCATGGGGAAAAATCCCTAAACATCTACCTAGAATTTTGTGTAATAATTCAAAGGGGCTTCCAGTCTCCCCAAAAGCCACTCATAGGTCATAGTATAAGAAGCTCATGTTTGAGGAATTAGTGGAAGATTATAAGAAAGATCAAATATGTGCTCGGGAAAACAGGAAATACTGAAAATTGAACAGGGCCAGCCAGTGATGTGGTTAAAGTGGCCGGATATCACATGACCAGCTGCACAGTTCGAGTCCCAGACCTGATTGCTTGAAAGACACAGTGGGACACACTGGGTGGGGCTAGCAGGTGACATGGTGGTCAGGGTGCTGGACGCCCATGTGGCCGAATGCAGTTCAAATCCCAGACCCCGCAACTTGCTTTCTCACTTTCTCTCTCTCTCTCTCTTTTTTCTTTTTCTGCCGGGGCTGAGTGGGCTTTATTGGGCGGCGGGCTCCGTCCTTCTTGGCGGCCGCTTTGCACATGGCGGCCAGCACGTTGCTCAGCTCCTCGCGCTTCCTCTTGGCGCGGATGAGCGTGACCACCGGCTTCTTGATGAACTTGAGCGAGCGCTTGTCCTTGGACACTTTGAGCAGCAATATGGCGCGCCGCTCGTAGGGGGCGAAGCCGCACACCTCCCGGATCATGTCGTCCACGAACTTGGTGTGCTTGGTGAGGTGCCCGCGGCGGCGGCTGTGCCTCGGCTTGCTCACGTTCTTGGTCACTTTGTGGCCCTTGTTGAGACCCACGTCCATGGGGTACCGCAGAGCCATGGCTGCGGCTCTCTAGTGACTACTGGGGCAGAAGCTCTCTCTCTTTTTCTGATGACTATAGCAAGTTAAGATGATGATGATGATGATGATGATGATGATGATAATAAGTAAATAAAATAAAATAAATAATTCTTTTAAAAATGTTTTTGAAAAAAAGAAATAAAAGGAAGGCGTGCTGGGCATGTGTGTGGACATGCCCAAAATCCCAATAGGAGGGAGTGATGGAGGAGAAGGAATTGTGGTGTGACTATCTCCCATGGTGGGGGGTGCTTTCTCGTTCCCACCCCCTTTTTCTCTGATGAGTGCATGTGATCTCTGACAAAATTTTTCTAAAAAGGTGAAAACTGAAATTTTCTTCTCTTCACAGCTATGATTTTTCATTTCTAAGAACACTTAACAGCCCCTCTCTCCCCTCCCTTGAGCTCTCCCCCCCCCAATAAAAGCAACACTTACCAGAATACTGAGTACTTGGTTGTATGCTGCCCACACTTCTTCTTTGGTCTTTATAATCTGGAGGTGGCCTTGTCAAATGTCGGTTTATCTGATCTTGTGGAATAATCTTCTCCTAGAAAACACAAACAAAAGCATATTAAACTGCATTGTCACTTTATTACTTATAAAAATGTATGTGTTATTGGGACCAGCAGTTAGCGTAATGGCTATGTCGCTGGACTCCCATGTAGTCGACCGCGGTTCAAGTCCCGGACCAGGCAGCTTAAACTCACGCCGGGCGCGTGTGCGTGCGTGCCCAAGATCCCGAGAGGAGAATGGAGGAGAAGGGATTGCGGCGTGGCCATCCCCCCTGGGGGGTGATTTCCTGCTTTCTATCTCTCTGTCTCTCTCTGTCTGTCTGGCGAGCGCACGTGCCCTATAGCAAAAATACCTCTCCAAAAAAAGAAAAAAAAAAAAAGTATGTGTTATTATTTGAAAAAAGTAAACATAAAATAAGACAATTTTGTAGTTGTGGTTGTCAATCAGAATCTTATTTAGTAGAATTTTAAAAATCAAATCTTATTTGTCTCTTAACTCAGAGACAAATCTCAATTTCAAGAACCTTCCTTCATGGAAGTGTAATTTCTACTTCTGCATGATGTTCTACATGTGTTTTGGGTCTAGTGAATACTCTCATTTCCTTTAGTTTGCAATTAGATTTTCTTTTTAATAATTATTTTTATTTAACTTTATTTATTTACTTATTTTAATTCAATGGGGGAGAGAGAGAGTAAGCAAGCAGCAAGCCACCAGGTCTGTGACTTGAACGGCGTTGACATGTGGGAGTCCAGTGCTCTTAACTACCACACCACCTGCCAACCCCTACAATTAGATTTTAATGAGAGCTCAACTTCTGTGATTTTTGAGATGGTTTTAGGTAGCTGGAAAAGTCATGGCGTATTTTTCTGTTTTTCTATGCAAAAGTGGGTCATGTCTTTCCTGACAACCCATTATTTCTAGTTTTACATTGTAGCAACTGAATGCTTTGGTACCTAAATATAATTTTAGTTCTACAGTATGTGAGATGCCCAGGCAGAGGGTTGCTAGATAAAATATAAAACACAGGGCATTCTGCATTTTATTTGATAAATCTGGCAACACTAGCTAGGAGGAGATAACAGGAGGTAACCTACCAGGTACTAGAATAGACATTTCCTGCGCACGACTTTTCTTTACTTCCTCATAAACAATCCTCAAAGGTAGCAATAATTATTCCCATTTATAAGATGAGAAAATGGAAGCTTGGTTAGGCTAAGTAACTAGCCCAAGGTTATAGAGTGGTAGAACAGAGACTAAATCCTGGGTCAAGGACTTAGGCTCTTTCCCACCATGCAATCCAAGGGCCTCTTGCAATGTTTCTTAGTGACTCATTCTAAAGGCACAGAAATTTCCCAAGATATCTTCATTCTTTTCCTTCTTTATGAGGGAGAGATGAGGGTGGTGGTGGTAGTGGTGGTGACGACAAAAAGAGAAACAGAGAGAAAAGGAGACAGACACAGAGGCAGAGTAGTATTTGGGGGCAGGGTCTTGCTATGTACCAATTCTTCTTTTCTAGCCTCCCATTACAGGCGCATGCAACTGTGCCTGACATGTTTAGGTTGAACTGGGACCTGAACCTGGGCCTCCCATATGGCTTATAGCTTCCCAAGATTGGTGCTGTCTATGTGAACCTTCAGTTCTTCCTTCCAGAATCAGCCACCTTTAGATCTTTAGAATGGGTGACTTTGGGATCTAAGAGACAGGAATAGTCTATTAATATTGGCAATGTCTTTAGCCAAGTATCACCAGGAACACACTTGTTGGGTTATTACGATTGCAGCAAGGAATGACTAACATCCTGAGGGATCAAGGGTATCTCAGTAGGAACACATTAGAAAGAACCTATTACGGGATTTGGACTTTGGGTTATTTGGGAATGGCTAAGGAAGTGGAGATTTGTTCTTGATTGGAAGTTATCCAGGTGAGATCTACTATTCAAAGGATCCAATTATTGAGGACAGAAATGACTTTCATTCAGGGGCTGGATGGTGGCACAGCAGAACACAATGCTCTTCAAGGCTGACCCAATGGGAATGTTCTAGGTTTGCATCTGGAGTTCTCTCTGAGTACTGGGTGTCGGTGTACCCATGCCCCAGGACTGCTGGAGCTAGGGGTGACTTGCAGCACTGGGACCCAGTTGGAGGTATTGTCTGTCTCTGCTTCTTTTGTTCATGAAAAAAATAAAGGAATAAAGTTTAATTAAAAAAAAGAAATAGTTCTCATTCTTTTAGCAAGAGGGGGATATTTGGTACTTGGGGGCTTGCACAGTAATCTTGTTTGTCTTTTTTTTTGGACAGAATTCTGAAGTAGTCTTATTTTGTCTGATTTTTTTTTTCATGGTCTCAGAGTAACCCTGTCTGAGGTTGACAGTCTATAAGATTGTTTCCATCCAACACAAAACCAAATGACTCATGAGTGTCATAGTTATTCTGCGTATTGAGGACTACTTTTGTTTCTCTGTGTGGATCAGGTAACATTTAGAGCTGCTTTTCTATAACTGGGTACGCACCCCAAAGCAACCTCCATTTTCAAAAATAAAAATAACAGTTCAAGTAGAGACCACTATAATTACAGAAATGTCAATAAATAGTAAAAACACTTGGTCATATTAATAGATATATGGGTAAGTTAACTGGAGGCCCAATGTGCACTGGCTTACAACTCACTTAAACTGTGTTTCTCAGTTTCCCATAAAACTCCAAATCTTTGAAGTAGAGTAAGTCTACTATCAAGGGGGGAAAAAGGCCTTAAAACAACAACAAACCAAATTCAAATTCTTGTTTCTAAGAAAAAAACTTGAAAGGCTAAGTTTTTTGGACATCAAGTTATTCATATAAAACACAATTTTGATGAGCTAAGTGTAAATGAATCAGAAACATATGGATTACATTTCTTTTAAACACAGGTTTACAAATTATGGGAAAAAGTGGTTGGTGAAACTCTTTTTGGTTTTACCCAAACCCTGAATGTTTAAGAAACAGCTTGGGGATGTTCCATGAACCCAAATGTGGCAATACTCAACCACCCCTGTTATAATAAACTATTGTATAAACTGACAGTTTTTATTTTTATGCCAAGAATGGGACTTTCTGAAATCTCTTTTCCAAAAGCATCTGTCATTCTTTCTTATATAATTAGGTGTTTCTGCTGTTTATATTAAAGATAGGATGTGTGTGTACACATGTGTGTGCATGTATGTGTGTATTTTTTAGGTCCTTAATTCCCCATCACAGACTAGATGTCAAAACTGAGTATATTTCTATGTATCTTCAATCTAATTGTTGACATTTTTATGCCTCTAAAGGCTAAATTGTTGTTGTCCAAAGTATTAACATATATATCTCTGGAAACCTGAGTACTTCAAACCCCTTGTTCACAAATGAGTTTAATGACCTTGCCTATCTATGAACATCATATAGAACTGACACGTTGTCACCTTGTGGTGAAGAGTAGTAAAGACTGGACGCCAGTAGGTGAATGGAGACAGCTACATTTTGCAAGAGCATGACATTCCCATTCTATACAAGTGTGAACTCACAGGTTCTCCCTAAAATTACTTTTGTGTGACATGAAATTTAACTTTTAAACTAATGTCTCATGATAACCTCTGAAACCTGAAAACCTAATGTACAAACCATCTGCTATAGCTTCTACCTGTCCTGCTGCATTTTCCCCATCTGCAAAAATGTAAGATGTGGATAATTATGGGACCTCCCCCATACTCCTATTGTATGGATTAATCCTTGAATTCTGTAAAAGCTCAGCATGTACCTGGCATGCAGTAGGTGGACAATACATGTTAGTAATGATGATGCCCATTGTAATAAGTACCACTTGTCTCTCTTCTATGTGCTTATTTGGTGGGAGAATAGTAGAGAGTGAGGATAACAAACTTCCCTGAGAAAATGTCTCAATTTAGGCGCCTATCTGGCCTTGCCAACTGACTGCAAAGGACTACAAAGCATATGCTAATTAAAGTGGTATCAAAGACTGTTTCTTCCTGGATATGCTAAAAAGCACAGGCACCCTCAATAGTGTCCAAACAAAGGGAAATGTGAATGGTTTATAAAAATCACAAGAAACAGAAGTCTCATTCTCATTCATCTCTCACAGCTTATACCACTGCCTTTTGCACCTGTCCCAGTGGTGACTCAACTGGGCTCAGTGAGAGTGAGGCCGGTGTCAGGCCATACCCCTCCTGGGATGTGTGTGCTACCACTTTCTACCTTTTCATAAGAGCTGTAAATCCAGAAATTCAAACCCTGCGTGTTATAATTCGTCAAATTGGTAGTATGGAGGGGAGTAAGAAAATGTACCCAGTCATTCAATCTTAAAGAGTGCATGTGTTCTGCTGCTGCCTTTGTTTCTAAGTTATTTCGTTTATACAGAATACAAAAGTGGGAGGGGCTAGGGAACTCAAGTGCCTTATGCGAAAAAAAATGATTAACCCAATTAAAAGGTGGGAAAATGAGCTGAACAAAAGTCTCTCTAAGGAAGACATACGAATAGCCAAAAAGCATATGAGGAAATGCTCAACATCCCTCATCATAAGGGAGATGCAGATAAAAACTACAATGAGATACCACCTAACCCCTGTCAGAATGGCAAAGATTAAGAATATAAAAAGTGATAAGTGTTGGCGGGGATGTGGTGAAAAGGGAACCCTCCTACACTGTTGGTGGGAATGTAAACTAGTTCAACCACTGTGGAGAACAATATGGAGGTTCCTCAAAGATCTACAAATAGAACTACCATTCGATCCAGTAATCCCACTTCTGGGTATTTACCCAAAAGACAGGAGAACGCTCAGTCAGAAAAGTGCTTGCACATCAATGTTTATTGCAGCATTATTCACAATTGCCAAGACATGGAACCAACCTAAATGTCCACAAACTGATGAATGGATTGGAAAAGTGTGGTATATATACTCTATGGAATACTACTCAGCCATAAAAAATAACAAGGCCCTGGAATTTGATAGAAAGTGGTCAGATACAGAGGATATATTGCTGAGTGAAGTAAGCCAGGATATGAAAGAAAGATATTGTATGTATCCACTCAATATATACCGACTATCAGCATTCTATGATAGTGAAAAAAAAATTGGAGGACATAAAAGCAGTGAAGGTACTTAATGAGAATAGGACAGTGTGGAATGGGGGAAGTGAAGAGAAGAGGATAGAGAAAGATAACAAATGAACAATAGAGAGGCAGGACATTAGTGAGAAACAGATATGGCTTATTAACTGTTGATGTTGACATGTATAGTATTCTCAACTGGAATTGTCTGAGAAGTATTTCATGATGGGCAAAGTATTTGTACAAGCAACATGAGAAATAGCGATGGACTGTCTTAAAAAATAATTAGAATAATAATAATGATTGGGGAAAACACAGAAAAGATATTGAATGTTGAAGCGGGGAGATTAATGTCTCTGTACTGACTGACATGCATGGCATTCCCTTTTGAAAAAGTAATGTAATACAATGTAAAGTTATATGTAATTCAATGTAATATAAAGAAGAATATGATGATAATAAAAAAAAAAATAAAAAAAAAAAAAAAAAAGTGGGAGGGGCAAGAAACCAGCAGGAGGACCAGAATTTTCAAACTATGATTTGTAGAATGAACCAGTTGTGTCACTTTGTGATCCAGCCCGTGTTCCCTTTCACCTCACACCTTTCGGTAGTTCTCAAGGGCATCTGTTAACTTATTTCTCCCTATTCCTTAGTCAAAGTCAAATAACGTTTATTTCTCACTACTGCTACTCACATGTTCTGTACTACTGGGTCATTGGAAAAGTCATGATGCATTTTTCTATGTTTTTCTCTGCAAAAATGTGTCATGACTTTTTTGATGACCCAATATCAAATTATTACATTTATCTATCCTTAGAAAACATATGGAATTGTCTTATTATTTATACTTTTCGTTATGTATTAACTATTCCATAAGATAATCTCAAACTTACCATGAAATACACAGCCAGGCCTTTTCATGTCTTCACCTAGAGGGGTGAATTCTACCTACTCTTTCTAAGAGAATCCTACAGTCCTTCAGAGCCAAAATTTATCTTTTCTAGGACACTACTCTCCAAACTAGATTTAGTCCTCTTCTCCATTATATTTTCTCTTACTATGTTTATACCTTTACTATAATGCAAATCTGAATCTAGTATGTCCTGTTCTAAATCTTTTAAATCTTCTGCATTGTTTTCCAGATAATGTGAATTCTGGTTTAGGAAGCTCTAGCCTCTGACTTCTCACCTCTGGCCTTCTCATCATTTCCCTATCACTCTGTTGATTCTATGCCTTGGCAAATGTACTACATAGTATCATTTATTGCCTCTAGGTCTTTGAATATGACTGGGACAACCCCCTATTCTCCCCTCATCTCTCATCTCACCTTCAGATTTTGGGTAGATAAAACCTTTTTTCTGAAATTATTTTTAGTAGTTCTCACAGCATAGCATTTAATCACATGCATTATAATTGCCTATTTATTTGATATCCTGGTGGATTTGAGTTTCTTTTGGGCAAGGAGAAGGTCTGTCTTATTTGTGGCTATACTTTCACTGTAAATTAATATTTACTGGACAATTTTATATTACTTGTCACACCTTACATTTTTGACTCTTACTGTTAAGCTCCTTGAGTATAAAATTATTTAATATTATTTTTCCCTAATTTGGGGTCATTGGGAAAGTCATGATGCCTTTGTGCATAGAGAAATAAGTCATGACTTTTCTGACGACACAAGAGTTTGAAGATAGAGAATGGAACTGCTAGACTGTGGTCTTAGAAGGCAGGAAGGGTTTGGGTCAGCTGTTGTGCACAGGAGTATGCCTGAGAATCCAGAAGAGAGCTAAGAGATAAATATCAGTGAAGGGTTATGTTTAGATAGTGCACAGGAAACACAACTTGGCCTTTCTTAAAAGGCTGCATGGTCCAGCCAGGCAGCATGGTGGTTAAGGCAGCTGGATACTACGTGGATGACTGTGCTGTTCAAGTCTGGGATCTGGCAGCTTAGAACATATCCCAGGAAATGTGTGCATGTGTGCTCAAAATTCAGAGGGGAGAATGGAGGAGAAAGTATTGCAGTTGGTTATTCCTCCCACCCCTGGGGCGGGGATGGAGACATTTCTCACTTTCCTCTCTGTGATGAGCACACTTGCCATGTAGCCATGTAGCAAAATCTTAAAAAAGAAAAAGAAAAAGAAAAAAAAAACTATGTAAATATGGTGCAAATGGGAAATATATTTAAAATTTTCTTTAAAAACATCCCCCACTCTGAGATGCTTTTGTTTGGAAGCCAAATCTTACTTTTGAAACTCTATATTGGCTTTTAAAATCCACTTATCTCTAAATCAGTTTAATTTGAGTCAGTTAAAGATCTGTTCACTATTTCTACCCCTTGGGGTTGGGGAACAACACTGGCTTCTTTTGCCTGATTCAAATGGCCATGTTGGTTGTTCTAGACATTCCTGGGTTGGGCAGGGCTGGTTAGCTGGGGTGCCGTGCATTCCAAGTGTCCAACAGCTGGTAAATCATGTGTTTTTTTTTTTTTTTCCTTCTGTAGCATTTTAAATGTATGGAGTTTGCCTCCCTTACATCCAGGACACTCTTGCTGCCACATAATCAGGCATGATTATGAGAAAGGGAAAGCGCAGTACATGGAGATGGTAAAGAATGAACTCTTTGTATTGGGCCAACAGGTATGTGCGATCGCAATTAGGAGGACGTTTTACCGCATCGGCCAGCATCTGCTGCTGGAGAAGAAGCTGCTGTTTCTGCTCCATGATCTGCCTCTGGAGAGTCTGTTTCTTTCCCATCAATTGCTGATTCAACAGTGATTGCTGAGAGTTCATGTAACCACTTCCAGTGTTTGGATTTGAGCAGGAGTTGGGACTTGGACTGGGGCCTGGGTTCTGGCCTACCACAGAGTGTTGATCCTAAAGAAGAGAAAGCAGTGGGGAAATGATACTGTGAATTAAAAGGAAAAAAAAAAGGAGCACAACGATCATAAGCTTAGATTCCAAACATTTTTCATCTGGTTAAAGATCGAACATGGTTAATGGGTTGAAGATCAGAGAACTGCTTTTTAAATGTAGAAGAAATAATTGCATATCACAGCAACCAGAGCAGCTGGGTTAATGACATTCGGGCACTGGAATGGCTCGTGTATGACTCTGATGGTGGACCCTCCACATTCCAGAAGGTGTTTATAGAACCTCAAAGAAAACGACCATAAAAACATACAGCAAACTTCTCAGTTTCTCAGGAACAAACACATCGCAGAATAAAAAAAAAAAAAAAAAAAAATCCTTCCTTTTACTTAAAGTTAGCATGAATTATTGCTGATCCCGCAATGAAAATTATCTCAATTCATGTGTTTGAATAGGACTTTTGGACAGAAGACCCTGTGCCTTGCCCAGTTTTCTGTGACATGAAGACAGGAAGGACCGTGAATTTCTGTTTGGCAAACACTCTGAAACTTGGAAGGGCCAACATTTCTCAGAGACTTGTTCCTTTTACTCCCTGGTCAATAATTCAGGAATCTCAGAGCATTAACCCAGAAAAGGACCCCCACCCCACTGACAAGGAGTATTGATTAAAAACTCACATTGTATTATCAAGTAATACAATGGCAAATTGCCATTCTAATTTGAGGTCTCTGCCAATCTTTAGGCATTGTTAGATCAGGGTCCTGCAGGGCAGAGAGCTCAAGTCAATCAAGTATTCTCACGTTCCCACTGATGTATTTAGGACGGAGCTGGAAACTAGTGGGGTTACAGGAAGGCTAGAAAAGATAGTCCTTGCCCTGGAGAATTTTTCTTTTTTTTAAAATTTAGGGAGTAAATGCTTACATGTATAAATACAAGAACATATAGAACCACATTTTAGATTATATAATAGTAGCACTGAGTTAAAGAGCCTCGCACTTGGATGACCATCAGCTGGGAAATACGTTATAATGCAGAGGCCCTGGCCTTGCCCCAGAGCTTCTGAGGCTCTAGATCAGGGTGCCTGCTCTTGTGAATCTATGCTTTCCCTGGTCCAGGGTAACACTAAATATATAGGAACAATAAAATTCAACTTGTGGGGCCAGCAAGTGGTATACTGGTTAAAGCGCTAGACTCCCATATGGCTAACCACAGTTAGAGTCCCAGGCCTGGCAGCTTGAAACTCATGCCAGGTGCATGTGTGTGCATGCCCCATATCCCAAGAGGATAATGGAGGAGAAGGAATTGTGGCATGGCCATGCCCTCTTGGGGGTGATTTCACTCTTTCTGTCAATCCAGCAAGTGCATGTGACCTATAGCAAAAATCTCCAACACCTAAAATAATAAATAAATAAATAAAATCCAATTCTCATTCCCCAAGAGGACTATGTGGAGTTAGAAGGGATTAAAAATATAAAGCAACTCTCATGATGCCTGGCAAATAGTAGGAGTATGTACACCTTTGTAGAATTTGTTTTTGTTTTTGTTATAGGTCATGTGTACCCACCTGAAAGACAAAAAGAGACAATAAAAGAGAAGGTGAGAAATCACTCCCCAGAGGGTTTGGCCACTCCACAAGCCCTTCTTCTCTCATCTCTTCCTAGGATTTGGGCACACATGCACACGTGCCCGGGAGGGTTCAAGCCAGCAGGTCTAGGACACGAATTGCTGTTCGCCATGTGTGAATCCAGCACCTTAACCACCACATCACCTGCTGGGCCCCCACATTCTCTTTCCTTTTGATTCCTTTCTCAGTTCTTTCACTTATCTGCTAGGTTAAAAATAAAATAAAATAAAATAAAAAAGACCACCATTCCATAGCTTGGGGTTATAGGGCACTTGAGGACGCTCGGCTTGGATCTAGTAACCCCTGGGACCATAGTGCTCACTAGCTGCCTCAAAAGCAAAGGGACACAAAATAATCCTGAGGATGGCCATCCACTGAGGCTCACTATAGGCTAGTCTCTGGGCTCTGTGCTTTCCATCATTTATCTCATTCATTTCTCCCATATACAATGAGCAAGGATTTGCACTTTTTTAAAAGAATTATTTTATTATTATTTTATTGAACTTTATTTATAATTTATTTATTTTAATTTGACCAGAGAGGGACAGGGTGAGAACAAGAGCGAGAGTGAGAGAGAGACAGAGAAGGGGCGAGTGAGAAAGCAAGCTATCAGGTCTGGGACTTGAACCATGGTTGGCCATGTGGGAGTCCAGAGCCCTTAATCACCACACCATCAGCCAGCCCCCAGAATTGCATTATCCCAATTTTGCAGATGAAAAATGTGAACTATAGAGACCACATAGTTCTAAGTCATAGAAGAGGATTTGAACCAGATCAGGCTGACTCCAGAACCTTAGCTCTCTCTTACTATACTGCCTCTCAGCTGAAACTAGAATCATCAAGATTTTTGTACTCTAAACCTATGGCAACTCGTGGGTTCATACAGCACTCCCCTCAGGCTTGAGCACCCTCAGATCAGGCAGGTGGAAGGGGACGTATTGGGGAGAAGATGGAGGGTGAGGACGGGGATTCTCTCAGCCAACAGGCAGCTGAGTTCAGTGAGTGAGCACGAGGTTCTGGAGTCACACAGATCTGGCTTCAAATCCTCCATGACATACTTAGAGCTATGTGATCTTTCTGAGCAAACGGAGGAGCAAATACACAGAGAATTGAGGGCTCAGTCCACCTAGACTAAGGACAGGGAAGCAGATCCTGGGACTAGAGAAAGAGAAAGGTCGTGTGGAGACAACTGCAAGCAATTGTGGAGGACCTCAGGGGGAGAAAGAACACGTATAGTGGAGGTAGTGCTTGGCCCTCCACTCTCCACCTCAACCAGAGTAGAAATAGCCTGCTTTCTTCTGTGTTTTAATTTGGAGTTTTAGGTAAGACATTGAAAAAAGAATTTTGTGTTTTTGTTTTGTTTTGTTTTGTTTTTAAAATGGTTGGCAAACAGGTAGACAAATTCAATGTATTTTTCTTTTCCATTTTCTCTGCCTAGCATACAGTGGACAAGAATACAAGCTCTAGAGACATGCCTACTTGGTTCATATCCTAGCTCTGGCACCTGTTGTGTGTGTGATCTGGCAGAAGTTAACTCATCTCTCTAAGCCTCAATTTCATTATGTGTAAAACGAGAACAGTAACTATGGACTCTATAGGGCCCCTATAAGAAGGAGAAGAGAGGGACAATCAGTTGATGTAATGGCTATGTTGCTGGACTTTCATGTAGTTGCCCACAGTTCGAGTCCCAGGCCCAGTGGCTTAAACTCATACCAGGTGCATGTGTGTGTGTGCCCAAGATCCAGAGAGGGGAATGGAGAAGAGATTACGGCATGGTCAATCCTCCTGGAGGTGGGTGATTTCTCACTTTCTGTCTCTCTCTCTGTCTTTCTGGTGAACACCCACACCCTATACCAAAAATCTCTCAAAAAAAGAAAGAATCCATGCTCATCATATAGTAAGCATATACTAATCAATGACTACTTGTAATTATTAAAGTTATTTCAACATCATGCAGGAGTATTAATCCTATTTTATTTTATTTTTCTACCTTGAAGCAAAGGAGACAGGTTCACGGATTGCAGAGAGCTGTTCTGGGTCAGCTTCCTCAGAAATGTAAAAATGTAGAGGTCTCAGCTACACTGCAGATTATGAGATATCTATGAACTCAGGGAATGATCTTCATCCTTCTACTTGCAGATGTCAGAAGACAGGTGGCTGCCAGAAGATGTGTGAAGTGTCAAGCTTTGATGAGCTATATTTTATTATTAAGTTTTTAATGCCAGAGGTGAGAAAGAGTGAGAGAATGAGAGAGAGAGAGAGAGAAAGAGAGAGAGGATCTCTCAGTGATACCTGGTCATGCCCAAATCCCTTTTCCTTCGATTCTCCTTTCTGTCAGGATCCTGGACACATGCATGTGCCCAGACTATTTTCTGAGCTGGAAAAAACCCAGCCAGGTGGGATCCAGCTGCTCTGCATAGCATCTAACCACTGTGCTATGGGACCAACCTGAGCTGGCTTTTGGTCTGTGCTTCTTTAATTTGGGGTAGGGGCTCAACTAGGGTGCTTATATTTTGTTCTTTGCTGTGCTTTTTTTAAAAAAAATTATTTATTTATTCATAGAGCAATCAATATACCTTTACTAAGTATCGTGCCTCAGTTTCCTCATTTGTAAAATAAAGGTGATTATAATAAAGAAACAAAATTACATGAGATGAAATTCAGAATATTGCCAGGGACTTGGTAGGTGTTTGATAAAGATAAATTATTAATATTTTTCATATTTACTTATGCCAATTTTTAAATTATAGACATATGTTAGATAAAATTGTCCTTGTAAAGCTCACATTATAATGGCATGTGGGCTGCTGATGTGTGTTTGACCTTCTTTATGTGTGTGTGTGATCAGTTCTGCCAGAAGGTGTGTACACTTGCCAGAGAGACAGAGAGAGAGGGAAAGCCAGAAAGCACCGTCCTGGCAAGGGTCATGTTGCAATCCCTTCTCTCTATCTATCTCTCCTTTTGGGATTTTGAGCATGCACGCACACACACTGATGTTTTTTTCAAGCCACCAGATCTTGGACTTGAACCACACAGTCAGACATGTGGGATTTAGCACCCGCTAACCAACAAGTCATGAGCGGACTCGGCCTTCATTATGTTTTAAACACCAGTAGGCACTTATACTCTTCTCTTAGAATACGATCTCCACTACTTCTTTTTTTAATATACCCACCAATTTTCCTTATTTCTATTACTTTCTTGGTCCTGGTAGACATTTGAGTTTGCTGGCTTAGAATTTATCTGGGAAGATAAAATACACACCCTCTACACACTCACCTAAAATCATGACAATCAAAACCAATACCTCATAACTTCAATTTGGTGGATTACGCTTACAAGTTCCTTAGGGGTAAAACCCAAACTACCTAATACCTAGTCTAGTCACTCAAGGGTCCATCAATACACTAACACAATGAACAATTTTACTGATTATCTATGAGCTGGTAGGCAGTTTTCTATTTTCTAAAGACTAAAAGATATTTAGAAATGGAAAAGGGGCCAGCAGGTGGTGTGGTGGTTAAGGTGCTAGATTTCCACATGGCCAACCTCAATTCAAGACCCAGACCTGGCAGCTTGACTATCCAGATGCCTATGTGTGTGCATCCAAAATTCCAAGAGAAGAATGGAGAACGGACTGTGGTGTGGCCATCCCCTCTGGGGAGTGAGTTCTCAATTTCCTTCTCTCCTTTTTTCTGTCTGTCTCTTTCTGGCAAGCTCACATGCCCTACAGCAAACAAACAAAAAACCAAAGAAACTAAAATAAAGGAATGGGAAAATTTAAGAGAAAGAAAAGAAATGCACAAAGTGCTTCATGTTGGCAGGATTGATGAGTTTCAAAATAATTTCCAGAGAAATCTGGAAATTACCCTTCTCTAAGATTTATAAAAGGCCTGCATGCCAAGAAAATGTAACTATGTCTCTTTTCCTCTCTAATCAAACAGATGGACTGTGCTAAATTTAGTTTCATTCTTTCACAATACCCAAAGATATTCTAGGACCCTTTTCCCAAGAGTCCTAAGTGTTGTCCAAATTTGAAACTAGTGCTGGGAGAGCAGGGAGGTTCCCTGGTATGGAGGGAAGAATAAGAGATAAGCTCTCTTTTGGAATTTGGTAGATATTAAAATTTTGTACCTTCTAGCCCATGAACTTTGCCATGTACCCTACTATACACATTCTTTCAATTTATGATTGAAGTAATATTTGGCTGCTCCTGCATTTTTTTTGCCCTTATGTTATCCATAAACACAAACACCTTACACAGACTTGTTGTCATTGCCAAGTTGTTGTGTAAACTTTAGTACATAAGATATTTTGAAGTAAAAATGTGCTCCAATGCTTTGGCTTTGATTTTTATAGTCACTCTCACTCCTTGCCTTAAGCCAGCCCATGCAGAACTTAATGAAAAAAAAAATGTTTCACATTTTCTCCTGAAGAGCATACGTAGGCCATGGTAAAAATGACACACCCTAACCCTGTAGATGACAATATGTGTGTGTGTGTGCGCGTGTGTGTGTGTGTGTGTGAGTGTGTGTGTGTGTGTCTGTGAAGGAATTAGGCTATTTCCATTGGTGTAGTCTTTTTTTGTTTGTTTGTTTTCTTTTAATTTTTTTAGATTTTTGCCAAAGGCTGCTAGTGCTCATTAGTGAGAGAGAAAGAAGAAAAGTGAGAAATTGCTCCCTGGGGGGATGGCCATGTCAGTCTCCTCTCGAGATTTTGGGCATGCACACACATGTGCCCAGTGTGATTTTCAAGCCATCGGGTCTGGGACTTGAATTGTAATCGGCCTTATGTAAGTCCAGCACCTTAACCACCACACCACCTCCTGGCCCCTGGTATAGCCTTTCATAAGATTAAAAACTGAGTTTTCTAGAGATACTGGAGTTACAGTTTGAATTATTGGCAGTAATTAATAGCCAGGTGACTGGTTCAGATCATAAACTTGAATAATCTTTTATTTTTATTTTCTGCTTCTACCTATAAAATCACAGTATTTGATACTAACCTACATAATAGGTTTCTGACCCTGTATTCCTGGGATTTAATATTAATTTATATTTGATGTGCATTTATATTTTCCTTTTACTTTTTGTAAGTGTGTGTATTTGAGATTTTAAAGTCCTTTCATGATAGCAATTAGGTCATGGAAATAGAGGTACCATGCCAGTGTTTAAAAGATGGTTAAAACTTCTGGATCTTTATTTTAATATCACATAGGACTGCCAGACTAATGAAAAATGTCTATATTATATTCTTTCATTTCTTTTATTATTATTTTTCTGAAAGATTTTTGCTATAGGGTGCATGTGCTTGCCAGAGAGACAGAGAAACAGAAAGTGAGAAATCACCCCTTGGGGAGGGTGGCCACACCACCATCTCTTCTCTTTTATTCTCTTGGGATCTTAGGCACAGATTCCAGGCATGAGTTTCAAGCCTCAAGGTTCAGGACTTGAACTGTTGTCGGTTACATGGAGACTAGTGCCTCAACCACTATGCCACCTGCTGGCCCCAACGTGTCTATATTTTTTTTAATAAAATTCAATAATTAATTTATGTCTTTAGAATTATTATGTTCACTCTACTCTTATTCATTCATTCATCAAATATTTGTTGAGTGTCTTAATGCACTGTACATTTTTGTAGTCCTTGGAAAAAAGAGACCAAAAGGACTTCTCTGAACCTAAAACAAACAAAAATTGATTTTTCTTTTGAGAGAGATTTTTGCTATAGGTCGTGTGTGCTTGCCGAAGAGACAGAGAGACAAAAATTGAGAAATAAGCTCCCAGGGGGAATGGCCATGCCACAATCCCTACTCCTTCATTCTCCTCTCGGGATCCTGGGCACGCATGCACCCATGCTGGGTGTGAGGTTTAAGCCACCACATCTGTCCAGGTCTCGAACTGCAGTTGACTACATGGGAGTCCAATGACATAACCATTACGCCATCTGGTGGACCCAAACAAAAATTTTATGAGTTTTATAATCAGAATCCCTTAGTGGAATAAATCCTTTTCCCAAAATGCCATCCAAAATAAAAAAGAGTTTGAGATGTTGGCTTCATGTTTCCCAGGCTGTATACAAGTGGTCCTAAGCTTACTCTAAGGCCCACTTTTGAGCTTCTTTTTTCTCTATGACTTTGGTCTCAGTAGTATCTGATTATTCTTTTCCTTACCGTTGCTAGTACGTAGTCATCCCATTTCTGCTTATCACTCTAGAATATTTTTAAATGACCTCAAATCAGTAGAAAAGGTATAATAAACTCATACAATTATTTGAAAGGTATCTTCCTGTTGATTGTTTATGTAGAGGATAGATATTTCTTTTTTTCTTCTTTATAAAATAATTCTTGAGAATGAGACACAGAGATGCAGCAGGGGGAGGGGGGAAGGGGAAAAAAAAACAAAACAGTCATGCTAACAAGGTCTCTGCAGTCATCCCAGCCCTCCCAGCCACCCCAGACAGCCAGATCATGGGTGTCAACAGCTGGCATTTGAGACAAGGGAATGGAACCCATGGTCTTCCATGTGGTCCACTGTGCCCTACCATGCTGACTCTTGGTGGATATTTTTTGTCAGAACTGATATACTTTAAAGAATTTTGGACTCAAACTCTATACCATCCACCCACCTATTTCTAGTTTCCTCTCTCTCTCTCTCTCTCTCTCTCTCTCTCTCTCTCTCTCTAGTTTAGTCCACACTCCAAAATGGCCATCTCTTCTGTTTCATCCTAACAAATGATCGCTTAACCTCCATTTAGATTATAGAAACATTTGTTATATATTATTTAAAATGCTCTTATGTATCACAAGCTATAGGGTTTTTTTTGAAAGAATTATTTATTATTATTATTTTTCAATTTGACCAGAGAGAGACAAAGAGAAAAGGAAACGAAAAATGAGAAGGCAAGTGGCCAGACCTGGAATGACTCAAACCACGGTTGGCCACATGGGAGTCCAGCACCCCAACCACCACGCCACCTGCTGGTCCCATAAGCTGTGTGTAGTGGTGTCAGAATGAAGAAAATGCTACAGATAGATTTTTGCTCATGATGGACTCCATTGATTCACTCATTTTTTAAAAAACAGATATTGTCTGAGTATAACCTCTGAGTCAGGCATTTGTCCAAGTGCTAGGGAAGCCAAGATGATTTGGACACAGTTCTCGATTATAAGGCTTTCACTTCCTAAGAGGAGAGAGTCACGCCCTGGGTTGTGGGCAGTACCATCCCAGGGCAACAAAGCCATGCAGCCTGTTGGAAAATGCTGCCACTTGCCTATACTTTGAAGTCTTCCAACTACACTACACATGAGCAATTGATTTCCCAGCATAGTCTCAAGGGTGTTCAGAGACCACCATTTGCTAAAGGAGGTATATGATGATGGAACCTTTTAGCTAGAGCCGATTACAGCATGCTTACAAGTAAGTGATGTATCTACAGTTGGTTTATGTTTATATGAAGCTGGATACTTTAAAAAGTTATTTTGTTTTGGGAACCAGCAGTTAGCGTAATGGCTATGTCGCTGGACTCCCACGCAGTCAACCGCGGTTTGCCTCTCGGACCCGGTGGCTTACAACTCACGCCGGGTGCGTGTGCGTGCGTGCCCAAGATCCCGAGAGGAGAATGGAGGAGAAGGGATTGAGGCGTGACCATCCCCCCTGGGGGGTGATTTCTCGCTTTCTGTCTCTATGTCTCTCTCTGTCTGGCGAGCGCACGCGCCCTATAGCGAAAAACCTCTCAAAAAAAAAAAAAGTTATTTTGTTTTGTTTTGGTTTTCCTATAGGGAATGTTTGCTCGCTGGAATGAAGAGAGGAAAAAGGGGATCCCCAGGAGAACGGCCATGTTGGGATCCCCTCTCCTCCTTTAGCACAGACACCTGGTGCATTTCTCAAACCCACACAGTTGGCCATGCAGGGACCAGCCCCCTTAACTACCAGGCCTCGCAGGCCCCTAGATGCATGTTTTAATGTATGGAATGTCTGGGAAAAGAATACGTTCCCTGATTTGTTACTTTGTTGGTTTACTATCTTGTCTATGGATCACTGTGGGATATATTAGCTCAACCAGTCTGGAGACACAGTCTACAGGTAGACTGTGAAGAAATTTAAGGGAGCATCTAAACTCTATAAATGGTATCCTTTCTCCTTTTTCTTTTTTGATGAACTTCAGGCCCATTGTTGCATTATTTTCTTCTTCTTTTTTTTTTTTTTAAATGTATATGAGGAGTGTGCTCTTGTCAAAGACAGAGAAAGTAAGAAAGCATGCCCCCTCCAAGAAAATGGCCATGCCCCAACTCTTCCCCTTCTCTCAAGATTTTGGGCACGCACACATGCACAAGTGCCCAGCCAGGTTTTAAAGTCACCAGGTCCAAGACTTGAATCATGTTGTTAGCCACATGGCATCTAACACATGGAGGCCTAACCACCACACCACTGACTACCAACATTCCTTTTCCTTAGAGAACAAATTACTTGTCCTCTTTATTATTAACTGTTTCTCTGAAAGGCAGCCAGAAGGCTTTTTTTTTTTTTTTCCAGAGAAAGACAGAGAGAGGTAAGGCAAGAAAACACCTCTTGTAAGGGCATGGTCACGCTGCAATCCCTTCTCAATTTCTCCTTCCTCTCAGTATTTTGGGCATGCATACACAAGCACCTGGTGTGTTTTTCAAGCGAGTAGGTCCAGGACTCAAACTATGTGGTTAGCCATGTGTGATCCATCCTCCTTAATCACCACACCACTGGCTATCCCCAAGCAGTTGGAAATCTCTCTTTTTTTTTTTTTTTTTTTAAAGTCAAAATTAAAAAGACCTGGCCACTAGGTCTTCCTCTGATAAAACACCTCTGTAAATCATGGCCAATATGTGAAAGTTTTTTTTTTTTTTTTAATTTTTTTTTTTTTTTTATAAAAAGATGGTAACTGAAAGAAAAAAACAAAACAAAACAAAAAAAACACTGTGATTACTTTTTTCACATTAATGCAATGCAAAGACTCTGCCAGACAGGATTGATTTCAGCAAAAGGTAGAATGGGGTCCAATTATACATGTCCTAAAGCAATAAAAACAAAAAAAAGTTCCCTAGTTTCCTTGAAATATATTGAAATATTAAAACCCATCGAATTCACAGTTTTACTGTTAAAGCAATTTTGTGGACTCAACAGTGACAGAGTAGCTTTCAGAAAGCAGCAAGTTATTGAGGAAGTATTGTTCCCCTAATATGTTTTTTCTTTAAAAGCTGTAAAAAATATTTGTCTTGTTTTAGGCAACTGGGTAAAATAGTTCTCTGTTCCCCTTAACTTATTTTGGACTAGGGATATATAATGATTTTTTTTTTCTCCCACGAAAATGAAGTAATGTAAGTTACTTGAGATCCATGGGAGTATTTTGGCGTGGGAGGACTGCCCTTTCTTTTTCTTGGCTTCCAGACCTAGGCATCTGCAATTTGCAAAACAAATTCAAGATAAAGTACCCAGCTGGGCAAGTCTGTACAGTAGTAGATCTCACAGACCCGTTTGCTATTCAATCAATCTTCCCCCCTTCCCTCTTCTTTCCTTGTCTCAATGAACTAACTGCTCAACTGTCCTCCAGGCTATTCATCTTCTGAACTGTCAGCTAATGAAGCCATCTATTTATCTCTATGCCTGAGAAACAAGTCGCTTTAACTGTTTCAGATTCCCTACCAGCTGGCAGACCCACTTACTTCACATTATTTATTTGGGACATGGCTAGTGAGGTGGCTGAAATAATTGAACAGTTTTTGTTTGACATGATGACAAGGATGACAACAAGGATGATGACAATGACAACAAAATAATTATCAGGAAATCATCCAGGAAGCAGCTTGTAAACAGAGACTGAAGAGATTAAAAAAAACCCTCCTATCTTCAGGTTGTCAGGTCTTCTAGTCTGGTTTTAGGGGTTGGTAAACTATGACATGATTGGCCAAAACCAGCCAGCCACTTATTTGGATAACTACAATTTTATTGGAACATGGCCATATACATTCATTTACATATTGGCTGGGGCTTTCTCACTACATTAACAGAGTTGAATAACTGTGACAGAAACCTTTTGGCCCACAAGCCTAAAATTTTTATTATCTGTCCCTTGTCAGAAAATATTTGCTGACCCTTGCTCCATTTGGCTATATTAGTCAAGTAATGCTAAACTCTTTGGCCTTTTACATTGAACTGAAAAAATGCCTTAGCCTTCGGCAAAGTAACCAAAAACTCTTGGAAGTAACTGAATAATCGAGAATAAGTAAATTTATCACAAGATCGATTTATAATAACCTCTATGCCAGCAACTATATATTCAATTAATGGGAACAATAAAACAATTTACATATCCTTCATTCAACTTTATCTTACAGATGGATTCGCTGCCCTGAAACATAAAGAAATTGCCTTGTACAATGTCACACACCTAACTGAAAGACAAACACATACCCAAACCCAGGAAAATATATTAAAGAGAAATAAATGGAACAAAATCTATTGGCTTGAAAGCACTGTGGTTTGAAAGAACTGGCTTTTAGGGACTTGGGGGGCAGGGGACGGTAGAGATGTTGAAGGGTGGAGTTTGAAAACACGGAAGTACGTTTTTGGCTCAGGACTGTTCTTTGTCCTTTGCCATTATGAGCAGGAGTTGCTTTCTCCTTCTGTTTAATAGGGCATTTTTCCTCGCTTGCTCAGCACCTTCTCCTCCACCCTGCAGGGAAACCCTGATCATATGTTTATAGTCTGTTCGGTTCAAATGATTAGAATGAGATTTGCAGTCAGCATACAGTTCACCCTTCAAATGTTACCTAATTTTCAAGTCACCAGGACACAGTCTATTCTTAGCCTCTGGGGTGGACACATATTATGGGTTGGCACAGAGGCCAGTTCTGTGAGTGAGGAAGCAGCATTTGGGTGGGAGAGTAGCCAGGAACAAAACGTCACTGGGTCAGGGTGGAGTGGGAAGAGTTGGGTAACTCAGGGGAAGGAATGAGAAATTTTTCTTAAAAGAGAAATTCTTTAACTTTAGAAGGGCTCTTTGTGGCAGACCTGAAATTTCTGCTCTGTAAGTTGACTTTTAGCTTTCTCCCCCTAGAGCAGTGGTTTCAAACTCTTCTTTGGATCACAGTGTCTTTTGAGGATTTCATAAAGCTGTGGATTCTGCCTCTTTCCCCAAGTCCCCAAACACACACATACACTAACCATTTTTTCTAGAATTTCAAGGGTGATTACACAGTCTTTAAACATCTATAGCCCATTCACAGACCTCAGGTCATGAATCCCATTGCCTGCTCCTCATAGGTTAGTGTTTATGAAGGTAATGGCATGATTTTTCCTTTGGCTACATCTACAGTGCACCCCCAGCTTAAAACATCCATGCCAGGACTGGCAGGTGGCATGGGAGTTAAGGTACTGCATTCCCACATGGCTGGCAACAGCTCGAGTCCCAGACCTGGCGGCTTGCTTTCTCACTGCCTCTGTCCTCCATCTGTCTCTTTGGCCAAATTAAATAATAATAATAATGATAAGAAGAAGAACAACGGGGACCAGAAGTTGGCACAATGGCTATGTCACTGGACTCCCATGTAGTTGACAACGGTTCAAGTCCTGGACCCAGTGGCTTAAACTCATGCCGGGCACATGTGTGTGTATGCCCAAGATCCCAAGAGGAGAATGGAGGAGAACGAATTTTGGCATGGCCATCCCCGCTGGGGGGTGATTTCTCGCTTCTTGTCTCTCTCTTTCTAGTGAGTGCACATGCCCTGTAGCAAAAACCTCTCCAAAAAAGAAAAACAACAATGATAATAATAATAAATGCAATTAAATAAATAAATAATACTTTATAAAAACAAAATCATTGCCTTCAAGATCAGTCCTGACTCCTGAAAATGGTATGGAAACCTTTCATGGTCTGACCTCTGCATCTGTTTTTGGGAACATCTCTCAACACATCCCTTCCTCATGCTGTACTACAAACTATTAAATTATCTGCAATTTTCCAAACTCTTTCCCTTCTCCATTTTTTTTTTTTGTGTGTAGGCTCCTATCCTCTCTGCCTGGGACACTTTCTCTGCCCCTCTCTAGCAGGTAGACACTCTTTCTGGATTCAGCTCAGATGCTGTTTTTGTAGGATGTCTCCTCTGACCATCCAAGGCTACGTTAGGTGCCCTTCTGTGCTTCCATAACAGCTGGCACCGGCTCATCAGGCGGCATGTGCCACTCTGTTTCGGAATTGCTTGTTTACTGGTATCACTCTCTTACTTAAAGCACTTGGATGGCTGTGATATGTTCCCTGTGATATTTCCAGGGTACAGTGGATGCTCCATAAATTTTTTTTGAATTAAAAAACAACCACCACCACATGTGGGGATCAGCAGGTAGTATAGTGGTTAAGGCACTGGACTCCCACATGGCCGACCATAGCTCAAGTCCTGTACCTGGCAGTTTGAAAATCAAGCTGGGCATGCCCAAAATCCCAGGAGGAGAATGGAAGGGATTATGAAATGGCTATCCCCACTGGGAGGTGACTTCTCACTTTTCATCTCACTGTCTCTGTCATCTCTCTGGGGAGTACATGTGCCCTCTGGCAGAAACCTTACAAAAACAAACAAACCAGGGAACCAGCAGTTAGCGTAATGGCTATGTCGCTGGACTCCCACGTAGTCGACCGCGGTTTGCGTCTCAGACCCGGTGGCTTACAACTCACGCCGGGCGCGTGTGCGTGCGTGCCCAAGATCCCGAGAGGAGAATGGAGGAGAAGGGATTGCGGCGTGACCATCCCCCCTGGGGGGTGATTTCTCGCTTTCTGTCTCTATGTCTCTCTCTGTCTGTCTGGCGAGCGCACGCGCCCTATAGCAAAAAAACCTCTCCAAAAAAAAAAAAAAAAAAAAACAAACAAACAAACCATATGAATATATGAAGAAGCAATGTGAAATAAAATAGAGGAGGGACTTCCTGTTGGGAGGCACAAGGGGTATAGACACTGGCTCTTTCTAAAGCAACCAAAGGAGAGGCAGGCAAAGTTGAGCAAAGGAGTTAATTCCAATGTTGTTTTAATGGGCGTAACAACTTAGAAAGGCCCTCGGTGTAAAGGATGCCTTATAAAGGAAGAATAGTGAATGATGATGGGCAGAGATCATAACAATGGTGATGATGGCATCATCCATGTGTTGGAAGGCAGGACGGAGGCACAATAGTGTTGTCCAATCTCTGATCATTTTTACTTTATGGAAGCTATGTGACAGGCCATGTGCTGATGGCTTAGCATTTATTGCCTGATTTAATCTCTACAATAATTATGTTTTAATTATGATTTATATTTAAGAAAAATTTGGGCCAGAAGGCACATGTGCTCACCAGAGAGGGAGAGAGAAAAAGAGAGAGGAAAGGAGAAAGCATCCCTCATGGGCAACGGTCAGGATGCAATCCCTTGTCCTCTGTCTCTTCCTTCTTTGGGGATATTGGGATCACATAGGCATGTGCCTAGCATGTTCTTCAAGCCGCTAGGTCCAAGGCTTGAGCTACTTGGTTGGCCAAATGAGATCCAGCCACCTTCACCACCATGCCATTGGCCGGCCCTATCTACACACCAATGTGAAGACTGAATTTCAGAAACTTGCTTTTGTTTTGTTTTGTTTTGCATGTATGCCTTTAAAATGCAAAGTACCTTAGAGGCTACCAAGCTTAGTAAAACAAAATAACAGACAAAATAGTTTCAAAATGTTCCTCTGTCCTAAATGCAGTTTGAGTGGGTAGGCAGCACTAGTGAAAAGTAGGATCTGGGGAGTGAAGTGCTTGTAGTAGTATCTGGTGGGCAAAAACATTAGAAATAAATATTAATATCCACGCTTAAATTAACTTGATTGTACTAAACATATAAAACAAGGCACCAGACTACCTAATAAACAATTTCTGATTATCAGATAATGAGGGTAGCATGGTGTTCACAATATACCAGCAATAAACCAACAAGCAATAATTATTCAGAGATGTTCTCAGTCAGTGGAACTGAGTAAAAGCTAAATATTATCACCACTGCTTCCTCCAAGCAAAACAAGATTAAGAAATGGTGCTTAGGGGTAATTTTTATCTTTTGTTGAGTTTATTCTATGCATTATATTAATTCCTTATTCCCTTCTCTTTGGTATATGACTCTTTTGACAGAAGCATTCATCTTAAATGGATATACATTAGGAACCAGTTTTATAACCTAGAATTTTTTATTCCTCTAGAAATGTTTGGAAGGTATTATGGTTTAGATTGGATGGGTTATCAACATTTTCTGTTTTAATTTAAAATGAAGGCAACTCACTAAGCAGGTAATGATGGAGAATGAAGAAAAGATAAATGACACCACAGTTCAAAAGAAAGGAAATCACTTCTAAAGAGTTAGCTGTAAAATCAAAATGATGGCCACATTATAAATGGATCAAATCTGAAATTTAAAAAAATAATTGATCTTCAGAGGTGGCTTCTTACACTTGGAAAGAACATAATTTTTCCTTTGGGAATAAATAAACAAATACAAAATTTGACTCTAGAATTTTACCTGAATTCATATGATACTGTTTCAGATAGAAAAGTGAAAAAAGTTTCAAGAAAACACATCTCATGTGATATCTCACAGAAATATATTTGTAATGTAATGATGAACAATATACCCTCTGATGTCAGAATTTCTGGGTTTAAATATTTCCTCCATAACCTACTAACTATCTGTTGTTGGGCAACTTATAAAATTCTCTATATTTCAATTTCTTATCTGTAAGGGTGTTAATAATAGTGCCTTCTATACAGTTATTGTATGGCTTAAATAAGATCATAAAGGTAAGATATTTAACATACTCTCTAGCTCATAGGAGGTATTTGCTATGATTTGAAGGATGGCATCCCCTTCAATATTCATACTGAAACTTAATCACCATGGTGGTAGCAATAAGAGGCAGGGCCTTTGGGAGGTAATGATGTCATGAGGGTTCAGTTCTAATGGAATTCAGTGCCCTTATAAAAGGGCTTGAAGGATGAAATTTAGCCCTCTTGTCTTCTGCCTTCCACCATGTGAGAATACCACTGTGAGAAGATGCCACTGATGGAACAGACCCTCACCAGGTACAAATGCCAGGTATTGATCTTAGACTTACGAGCCTTCAGAACTCTAAAGAATGCATTTCAGAGGACCAGCAGATGGTGTAATGGTTATATCACTGGACTCCTACCAGCAGCTTAAAACTTTGTCTGGGCGTGTATGCATGCGTGCTTAAAATCCTGAGAGCAGAATGGAAGAGAAGGGATTGTAGCGTGGTCATCCCCCTGAGTGGGTGATATCTCTTTTTCTGTCTTTCTGTCTCTGTCTGTCTCTCTGGTGAGTGCATGTGCCCTATAGCAAAATATCTCTCTCTCAAAAAAAAAAAAAATAAAAGAAATGCATTTCTATTCTTTGTAAATTACTCAGTCTATGATATGTTGTCATGGCAGCACAGGTAGATTAAGGTAGTATACAAAGAAGTTAGCATGTTTTAACTATTTGCTCTGATCATTTTTACTTATCCTTCCCTTATACACTATGACCGTTAATTGATTCTTCTAAAAATCTGCTCTATATGATCTGTAAGACTTGCTAACTTTGAAGTATTCTCTTGTAACCTCTTTCGGTCTTGCTTTTTCCAACTTTAAGGTGTGGAGGTTAAATTATAATCTTTAAATTCCATTCTAGTGTTAGAATAATTGAAATTCCATTTTTATTTAATCAAGTAAACAATACATGCCACTGTGATAAAATAATTCCTAGTCCTTTTCCGCATTATGTCTACAATACAACCTAACAGCATGACATGCAAAGATTTTGCCTCTATAATGAACAAATACTAGACTGATTCAGTTGAGGGTAGGGAGTAGGGGATTAAACTGGTTGTCATCTTCTGAAATAATTGAAGTAAATGAACTGAGCCTTGGGAATGGAAATGTGGAGGGAATGTATTAGACTGAATTCTAAACATGTTCATACATGTAAGTGTGGAAGACATAATATTGAACTCTATGAGCTTTGGCAATAACTTCTGATTTTTCTCAACTGATTCTGTAAAAAGGTCTGTATTTCTCCTGGATTCTATAAAAATCTATAGAGTATTTTGCTAGCAATCATTTTTTATGTGGTGAATCTCCATTCTACACTAAAATATATCAAATATATTAACCTACCAACTAACCCATCAGTTCTGACATATCTCCTCTTAGGAGAAATGAGAGCTGCTTGGCTATTGCAGGTTGTCTAACAAACATGAAAATCTGAATGTACTAATGAATTATAATGACCATGGTCAATATCTTCAAATGTGTCTGTGTATGCTAATGTGAGTGACATGATTAGTTGTCTTCGAATGTATTATAATGAACAAAAAGGACATTAGAAAATGAGCCATCTGTTCTCTGTTAAATGTAGCCCTGAAGTCTCTGTTGGATTAGTGAAGCCAGCCACTAACTACTACAGTGGGACTTCAAAAAAAGCTCAGTTCTCCCCAAGAATCACGAAGGGATGAACTTCAAAAGACTAGAGGTTTCACTTGGATCAATTCCCAGAAAATCAGGTTATTTACCAAAATCTTATTTATGCAAACTATGCAAACACATTTTGATCTGCAGAGTACAAAAATAACATTTCAGAAAAATGATAACCTTAATGAAAAGTCTACTGTGGCAATGACTAAGGAAGGTTAACATACTTTGGTCTGATTATCTCATTGGTCTAATGTTAGCTGCACTCCTACCAGATCTGCTGTTATTCTATGGCTAAGAATTTAGAAAGGGGTACCAAGAATTTTTACTAATTTAGTTGAGTAATAAGATTAGAGATGTCTTATACACACGCATGGTATTTAAGCTTCTTTGTTTTTCTTTGTTTGGAATCACCAGGTGGAAATCAGAGGAAAAATTATTTTTAAGTATCAACCAATTTTTAAAGGCATTTTTCATTTACAAGGATTTCTAGTACATTTTTTGGGTTTATAAGCTGACTCTTTACAGTAATTCACACAAATAATTAAGAATAATGTAGGTATATCTTGGCTTTCCTACAAAGGTAACTGTATTTTTGGGGTCATAATGAGATTTTGCATTTTTTTCTCTAGTATAAAATATATCCATTATTTATTTCCATAAATGGCTTCTCTTACTGCAATTTGGTTACTTTAAGTACATGGATTGTTTTAGTCACCCATGTGCTTCCACTAGCTAGCATATGTAAACCTAACATAATGTAGATACTCAGTACATATTTATAGTTAAATAAAGAGCAATCAGTAAGGGGTTGGCAGGTGGCATGGTGGTTAAGGACACTGAACTCCCATGTGGCTGACCATCGTTCGAGCTCTGGACCTTGTGGCTTTCTTTCTCACTTTCCCTCTCTTGTTCTGTCCCTCTCTGGTCAAAATAAATAAAATTAAATAAAATAATTCTTTTTTTTTTAATAAAAAGAGCAATCAGTAATTACTAGAAAATCAGATAAACTTCACTTATATTATGATTTATAATTATTTAGATCTTATTAAGAAATGAACATGTATATAAAAATTTTTCAGTGAAATGACAAATATTAATGTTAAATGTGACATAAAATATCTTAGCTGGGAATATTTATTATCATTTGTCAATTCAAGATACTATTCAAATTTTTTTGCTTATGATTAAAACCTTGAATTTTAATTCAGCATGTACAGATATATGTGAACTTTTAACTTTTTTTCTCAGCAGTCTGGGTAGGTTGGTTGCATTGGATTCTGTTACTTATAACTGGAAAAGATCCTGGATTTGAACATAGCCGTCCAGTGATTTTTCAATTTGGTAAACATTTGTGGCTTATGTTTCTAACTGTTGATCAGGACAGAATGCATGAAAAGAGACTGATACATTGTGTAGTTACCAATGTTTATACTGTGTTGTACTTTCCAGATCTATGTGGGACTTTTGTAAAAGTATATACATCTGGGACTGCAATGACTCTTTAGTTGCTGCCTGGATCCAAATAACAGTTCATTTACTATTTATCTGAGCATTCAAAATATTTAAATCAAAGCTGTGACTATATTTGAGCCAATTGGATCTCCTTTAGAATTTAAAAATAATGTTCTCTGGCCATTTTTAGAAGAAAAAATTGTTTTTTTTTAAATTTTGCTACAGGGCGGGTATGCTCAATGGAGAGAGAGGGGAGGGGGAAAGAGAGAGAGAAGGAGAGAGAAAGAGAGAAAGAGAAAGTAAGAAAGTACTCCCTGGGGGACGGCCACACCACATTCCTTTCTCCTCCATTCTCCTCTTGGGACTTTGGGCATACATGTACATGCACCTAGCATGTTTTTTAAGCTTCCAGGTCCAGGACTTGAACTGCACAGTCAGTTGATGTGGTATCTGGTTGCCTAACCACCATGCCACTGGCTGCCTCAAGAAAAAAAAACAAAACAAAACAGTTTTTTAAGAAATTGCTAGCCTTCCCATAAGCTTAGCAGAACTTGGGCCAAGTATGTGAAATGTCACTCCACTGACTATCATGAAAACTTAGTCAATTATTTGTTTTTTGTACATGCTACCAAATAATTGGCTTGAAAAAAATTACTTAATTAAATTAACTGAATCAACTACTTATTTTAGTGTTAGTAAATAAAACTTGATTATCTTATCCTAGGACTTGATTTATTTAACATAGTCTTAGTTGAAAGTTATTGTATTTACCTAATTCTTCCCAGTTACTTACTTCAGCTTTCTTTTTATAGACAGAACAATACTGAGATTCTAGCAATCTTTTTTTTTTTTTTTTTTTTTTTCTATAGGATGTGTATGTTCACCAGAGAGAGACAGGTGAGAAGAGAGGGAAAGTGAGAAATCACACCTTTGGGGTGATGGCCATGCCACAATCTCTTCTCCTCTCTCCTCCTCTTGGGATTTTGGGCAGGTATGTACATGTACCAGCATGATTTTCAAGCTGCTGGGGCTGAAACTTGAACCAGGGAGTCAGCCATGTGGGATCCAGCCACCTTATCCTACATGTCATCTGCTGGCCACCTAATACCAGTCTTAAAAGTTGCTTTTTTTTTTTTTTTTTTTCAATTTTTCAAGGTATTAGGCAAACATTACTATTCTATTTTATAAAGGTGGTATGTTAATAAATTATTTTGTGCTCTTTGAAGATAAAATAGCACTGTTAGATGTAATGCTAATATGCAATTCACTATCCACAAAGATCAAGTGGAAGGAAGGGCAATTTAGTTCCTTTAAAATAAACGTTTGGCTGGTCCCTTGGCCTAGTGGTTAAGGGAGCTGGATCCCACATGGCCAACACACAGTTCGAGTCCTGGCACCAGTGGCTTGATTAACATGCCAAGTGCATGTGTGTGCATGCCTCCAAGTCCCAACAGGATGGAGAGATGGAGCAGAAAGGATGGAGGAGAAGTAATAAAGGAGAAGGGATGGAAGAGAAGGGAAGATGCCATTGTAGGTAGTTTTCTCCTATTCCCTCTTTCTCTGCTTCTCTCTGGTGAGAACATGCACACTCTGGCAAATTACAAAAACAAACAAAACATCAAAAACATGAATGATTTAAAAAGTAAAGCAAATACCTATCACTTACTGCTGAAAATAGCCATTCCCATGTACAGTAGCCCTTTTGTACTCCAAACCTGCAACCTCTCCTTCACTGCACAATAAAGTCTAAATCTTTTCTTACACATTTTTTTTTTAACCTTACTCATTTTCCTGGCAGCTGGGTTCATGGTTTTCCCTTAGGTAATATGCCAGTCACCCATCTGCCCCACAGTAGTTTCCATACTAAAAAGGTGTTAGTCTTGCATTTTACCTGGTTCTTGTCATAAGTTGGGTAGTTATTGTTGTTTATAGGAAGAACATTACATATAGCGATAATTCTGTTTATTTCAGTACTTAACTGTATTTATTATTTATAAAAATTCAAAGAGGTTATTGGTATGGGGGAATAACTTAAATTTAATATCGGCAGGACCAATTGGTATACTTACTACCACACTGGTCTTCAGAGGGTAGAGAAAAACAACCTGGGCTTTGATATACACCTCCACTTCTTAGGGAAGTCAGGAAAAGTATGGTAGTTTATCTGTAAACATTTATTACCATAAAGGACGGCTGTAGTGTTTCTATTTAAATGCAAATAATCATTCACAATGTTTTGCCAAGAGTGATTTATTTCAATACATTTTCCCGTAGGTTTCTAGGCTACCTACTAGAAATATTGCCCAAGGACATCTGTTCAAGGACCAATCTTACAAGACGGTCTAGTATTTCTTAACGTGTATGGTCAAGGATTAAAAAAAAAGAAGAAGAAAAAAAAGAAAAACAATCTGGCCTACAAAATTGTAAAAAGCATAGCTTATTTAAAGATGTTCCTTAGAGGGTTCAGTTACATAAACTGAATCAGGAACAATTTGTAGCTTTGGGGAGGATATACTTACTCCAACTGTAATATGTCTTGAATGACCAAACCAATTATAGCTATCATTATCATTGCAAACCTCCTGATTTCTTTCTTAATTATACACTCCATTATAATTTCAGATAACTGTGGTCCAAAAAACCCTTTCATTCTATATCTTTAACTATATATAAATAAATATTTAAACACAGAAGCAAGACAAGGAAAACCAAAGTGTTTACAGGCTATACATTGTGAATATTTTTCCAAGTAAATTGGATTTCTATTTAGAGTTTTAAAGCAAAAACTGATTTTCCATTTTGGGAGGATTTAGACTACATCCACTGGGAGATACAGAAGCAGGTCAACTGGTCTTTTCCCAGTCCTTTCCAACTTTTATTGTGGTGGACACTCTGGAAAAGGCAGGTTCATGGATTAAATTGGATGACCCATGATATAAAATAGAACATTTGGGACTAGCAGTTAGTGCAATGGGTATGTTGCTGGATACCCATGTAGTCGACTGTGGTTTGAGTCCAGGATCCGGTGACTTAAACTCACGCCAGGCGCATCTGCGTGCATGCCCAAGATCCTGAGAGGAGAATGGAGGAGAAGGGATTGCAGCATGGGCATTCCCCCTGAAGGGCAGGCGATTTCTCGCTTTCTGTCTCTCAGTTTCTCTCTGTCTTTCTGGCAAGCACTCATGTCGTATAGCTAGCAAAAACAAACAAACAAACAAACAAAAACCAAAAACACCTCTCCAAAATAGAGCATTCATAGGTACCTGTGGACCAGATAAGGGCATAGCATGATAACAGGGGCCACATTTTTGACTGTTTGAAGTCCAGAAAGCTCTTATTCAACTTCTCTCACTACACTGTAGATGAGTTAAGAGGGATAGAGAATAAAAAAGGGAGAATAGGGACACATAATATTTTGAACCAAATGGTTATATCCAGGTGCAAAACAGATAAGCTGTTCCATGCAGACATATCAAAAAACTAGTTGGCTTTATTTTTTAGAAAGAGTGTGAAAGAGATGTTGATTTTTGGCTAGGTATAAGTTGGTACAAACTAAGACTATCACCAATAGTTTTAGTTATTCTATATGAGTACTTTCACTTAAGTACATATGTGAAACATAATTTTATTACAACCATGCAATGATGGTTACAGAAATTTAGTTTTATATGGTCACTTCAATCCAGAAGAATCATTTTTTAAAACTTAAAAATACGTTTTTTTCTCCCTAGAAAGTTCTATTAATCTTTTATTTTACTTTTTATTATTTTTAATTTAATTTAATTTTATTCATCATTTTAATTTTTTTTTGAGAGGTTTTTGCTATAGGGTGCGTGCGCTCACCAGAAAGACAGAGACAGAGAGACAGAAAGTAAGAAATCCCCCCCATGGGGGATGGCCACACCGCAATCCCTCCTCCTCCATTCTCCTCTTGGGATCTTGGGCACGCACGCACACACGCCCAGCATTTAAGCCACCAGGTCTGAGACTCAAACTGCAGTTGACTAAGTGGGAGTCCAGCAGCATAGCCATTATGCCAACTGCTGGTCCCTATTCATCATTATAATTTTTAAAATGTGACCAGAAAGAGACAGAGAGAAAGAGAGAAAGTGAGAAAGCAAGCCATCATTCTGGGACTCGAACTGTGGTCAGCCATGTGGGAATCCAGAGCCTTAACCACCATGCCACCTGCCTGTTGAATCTTTTTGTTTTAAATACAGATTTTAAAATAATTATGTAAAAGTCTACAGGCCAACTAGTCAATGACAGAACGAGTGAGATTTTCCTCAGCCTTTAGGAAAATGCCAAGACATACTCAAGTCTCTCGTGTGATTTGATCATAAAGAATTTGTTTTGCAAAACAGCATTCAATATTTTATTTATAAAAGGGAGGAGAAACAGCAACATTTAACAAATTATTTCTAAATATTCTGTGCCTGTCCCCCAAAAAGTTGTGTGGGTGTTGTGTGTGTCTGTGTGTATGTTGAGGGAGGATCTTTTTCCCATTACAACTATAACATTTAATTCTACCATTCAACTACTTCCTTAATCAAACTTGTTCGTTATTATTGTTTTGCTAAAATCTCATACGCCAAAATTCAACAGAGCCAAACTTCTGGTTGTCTGTTCTCTATTTTAGAGCTGGAGTGACATTAGCTAAATGGAATGCCCACAGCCTCTTATCAAAGCACCACTAGCAGGCACTGTTAGAGCATTTTCATTCAAGTTCTTCTGACTCGGGCAAAAAGAGAACAGCGGCGTACATCAGCTGAGGATCAGTGAACACAATCTCATAGCAACAGACACCAAAACAGTCCCTCATTACAAGCCTTGTCCAACAATCAAGTCTTTAACGAGAACAAAGGTTGACAGTGATTAATCATTAAGCGGTTCCGTGTTCCTTGCTGCACGTGTTCTCAGCAGCCTCCTACAGAGGCAGTCTGGCATATTTCCTGTCTCTGAGCTCCACTGTGCCATGTCTGAAGGGACACCCAGGCAGCTTTCTCACTGTTTTAATTTCCAGTGCTACAAACATCTACAGAGCTTCTACGTGCACACGTCTTAACGTTATTCTGAGTCTGGCAGACTCTGAATGGCTATAGGGAGTGTGAACATAATAAGTCATTCACTGCACATCTGCTTACTAGATTATGTTCAAAGATGGTATAAGAAATTGATTAAATATGTTTTCTGGAGTAAGTCTTTGAACTGTGTTTGTTTCCTTAAGCAACACAGTGACAAGTTGATGTAATGTAGTTGTGCCCTGGACACAATTTACCTTCACTACTGTTTCTATGTGAAAATAGCTTCTAGGTTGATAAAGTACCATGTGTTAAAAAGCAATAAAAATATCTTCAGAAATCCTCCTTCAAATAATTCTGTTTCAAAAGGCAACAGAGTTTAATGTTAACTAACATTGTCATCATTTTATTCAAAGCTCCCCTACCTGTGTTTTTTTATTATTTGTCTAGGCATTATTTATCTTAGTTGGTCATGCAATGGAATATGAATCCGAGGTTCCTTTTTCTCTCTTTCAACATGTAAATATTACTGATAATAACCATATGCCTGTGAACTGGGAGGTCAGGTGAAGAGGGAAGAGTAGTTAAAAGATTTCTGGAAGGTGAGGGATAAGGTTAATGAAAATGAAAAAAGAAATGACCAAAGAAGGTCAGTTATGTAACCACATATTGTTTTTCGAGCAACAAATATCAAATCTAACAACAATAAAATGGGATAATCCTAAAGATTCTCTGTATTTATTAACTTCTCTTTCAAACTAATTAGAACTAAGTAATGTCACATCTCTGATAGTTCAAGTAGCAGATTTTAACCAGCATAGGACACCCACAATTTAAAAGCAAAAGCAAGAAATCTGATCACAAAGTATAACATATGCAATTTTCCCAGTGTGCTAGACGCTTTAAGGTAGAGGTGAAATTTCTATAAACAGAGTTACATTCACAGAACAAAGGGAAACAGCAAAGATATTCTACAAAGAGACTACCTTATTATTGGTAACTAAGCTCTTTACACAAATGTATGTGACAAGGATGACATAATGGTCATCGACTCATGTTAAGATCAAAGCAGTCTGATAGGAAACCCCATTCAGAAAATGAACATCTTTTAACTGGAGCCTCCCGGGATTAACATTTAAAACTAACATCAGCGAACTCTGAACTGTGAAGGAAAACAGTGATGAACTGGAGGAGGAAAGCTTTCACAGTTTGAGATAATCTCAGACTATTCTTACAAATGAACCAACCTGACATTTTGACTCAATTTGATTTTGTATTAAGATACTCCAACTGTTTTTTTGTATCTCTATAGTTAAAATGATTTCACCTCACACAAATATACTTTTAAAACAATATCTCACTTGAAGTGGTCTATTTATCCTCAATCTTTTCCCATTTAGAAGCTAAGCTTGTAACACTTAGGGGCTTATGTCAAAGTCTCATGAACAACACCTAAGTCAATAACAAGTGAAGGCATTCTACAACTATGAGTAGATCACATGAAACACTAGAGCGATTTCCATATCATGGAGTATAAAAATTTCCAAGAGACTCCATTGCATGTTGGAGTCATTAATCCATAAACAATAATAATAGCTATCATTTATTGAAAACTTACTGAACATTAGTCACTACACTAGGTGCTTTATGAATGATCGCATTTCCTAATTGTAAATTAAGGTCCCCATTTTACAGATGAGAGAACTGACATATAGAGAAGTTAAATAACTTATCTAGCTAGTAAGTAATGGGATCAATTAATTCTAATTAATGCAGCAGCCAGACTTCACAACCTTCTACAATGTCTGAAGAGAAATAACATAAAACAAATCTAGTTAGAGTCCTTGTTATAAAAATGAAAAAATGGTCAATCGACACTATTGGCATGTAATATGGAAACGTGAAGCAATGTAATCTTGTCTGCAGAATATGACTTGGCGATATAGGACCTACATTCGATATAGAAGAACGATGAGAATGGGCTAATTGCCTCATTTTTCTGAACATCAGTTTCCTCATTTGTGAAAGTAATAAAACAATTTTTTGTGTAGGAGTGGGTTTTAACTGAGGTAATATGTGAAAAGTATTTTGTAAATACTGTCTTCCAGTTGGTTGTTCATTACGCTTAATATGAAAAATAAAAGCATGAAGCTGCCAGCATGTTTCTATTGGGTCAATCCAATAAATGTGGAAGAGCAAAGAGCAGTGAAATAAGTCTAAGAAGGCCAGAAAAAAGGAAGGGGGGCGTTGTAGTTCATGTTGTTCATGTTGGAGCAGAGGGGAAAAAAAAAAAAAAAAAAAAAAAAAAAAGGGGACAAGGAGAAAGACCAGAAGCCGAAGCTGAAGTGCGGTCATTCTGATCAACCTGCTCCCAGCAGCCACAAGATATTCTCTGGTGATCAGATTACCAGATTAACACCTCTGTCAAATTCAGGACCCTTACCAAACATTCTGCCCAGCTAACCATGCATCTTGTATCTTTCCCCTGCGGATATTTTGAAGTTTCCCAAAATCTCTCAGATTTGAGAGAGCACGCACCATCCTGTCTAGAAGAGATATTCTCATTCCAGGAAGAACATTTATTGTGGAGATGGCAGCTAAATATGATAACACTTTATAAGGACTTTTGAAAATAAGCAAGGGTTCTTGATGTTCATTTAGATACCCAGAATGCCTTTCTAGGTTGCACTTGCATGGAATTACGGCCTTTATAAATATAAAGGAAAGAGTTTATATACTTTGTTAATATCCTAAAGACCAGGGTTTGGAGTGCTTTCTGAGGCTGGTCCCATAGCTCTGCAAAGTGGAAGTCAGGTCCCACATTGTTAACCAGGGTTTGCTTCACACCTAGCCTCTGCGACTTGAAAAACCTGCTGGGCCACCTGCACCCAGGATCCTGCTGGGATGGAGGATTAGAGGAAAAAGGATTACAGTATGACCAGCCCCCTTTGGGGGTGCTTTCTTTTCTCTTCTGTCGTGCTTACACATGCCCTCTGGCATGAAAAGATAGAGTGTTTTCATATTAGAACACTAAGATTTTTTTTTTAATTTATAAAGAATAGAACCAATAACTCTGGATAAGACTTGTTTCAGTAGCTAAACAAAGGAGAGAATGAACTAGTCAAATGTTTCCAGTAATCCTTTCTCATGATATACAGGAAAGTTATAAAATTTATAATTTTTGAGAATAATATTAACTATAGTAATTTTAAAAGTAATTTACCATAAATGAAAAGGAAATCCTGTCATGTGTGACATGTATAAACCTGAAGGACATTATGTTGAATGAAATAAGCCAGGCACAGAAAGATGAATACTGCATGATCCCACTCATATATAGACTCTAAGAAAGTTCATCTTGGAATCAGCAGTTGGTTTAATGGCTATGTTGCTGGACTCCCACATAGTCAGCCACGATTTGAGTCCCAGACCCGGTGGCTTAAACTCACGCCAGGTGCGTGTGCGTGCCCCAAGATCCTGAGAGGAGACGGAGGAGAAGGGATTGTGACATGACCATGCCCCCTGGGGGGTGATTTCTCACTTTCTGTCTCTTCTCTCTCTGTCTTTCTGTAAGCACACATGCCCTATAGCAAAAACCTCTCTCTCCACACACACACACACACACACACAAAAAAAAAAAAAAAAAAAGTTAATTTCTTAGAAGTAGAGAATAGAATGGTGGTTGCCAGAGGTTGGGTGTTCAGGGAGAAGAGAACTGGGGTGACGTTGGTCTAAGGATGCATATTTAGAGTTAAATAGGTAGAATAAGTTTAAGAGATCTACCATATAGCATGGTGACTATAGTTAATGATGATCTACTGTATTCTTGAAAATTAGTAAGCAAGTGAATGTTAAGTGTTCTTTCCACAAGAATGGTAACTACGTGACATAAGACATTTGTTAGTTAGCTAGATTTAACATTAATTTAAAACATTGTGTATTTAATATATACACAATGTATATATATTTTTAAATGCCATGCCATGTGTGAGAAATACATAAAATTGTATATGTCAATTAAAAATAAATTAGAAAAAATAATTTAGTAAGAATAAATATATAAGGAGGAGTCAGTAATAACAAAATGAGTTAACATGTATTGGATCTTGCTGGATGTAAGGCATACTATTAAACAACTTAGAGACATAACCTTGCTTAAACTTCCCAACATTCTTAACCCATTTCATAGGTAAGGAAAATGAAGTTATAGAAATTTACTGAATTGTGAAATGCTTCTCAGTTAGTACCTAGTAAAGTCAATTTATAATGAAAGGTGTGCTTTAGTTATGCAAAACCTGATTACTGAAAAATTACATGTAATGAAATCTTAAAAAACAAAGCACAGTCTTATGAAATTAGATCTCTCTTCCTGTTACCTTCTACCTTCTTCCTCCTTTCTTCTGTCCACACCTCCCTCCTTCCTTCTTCCCTACAACAAATATATATATACATATATACACACACACACACACACACACACATACACATATATATATATATATATATATATTTTTTTAAGCATTTTTTTTTTTTTTTCCTTTTTTTTCCCATAGGGTGCATGTGCTCACCAGAGACAGAGAGAGGGGAAGTGAGAGAGAAATCATCTCACAGGAGGGATGGCCACACTACAATCCCTTCTCCTCCATTCTTCTCTCAGAATTTTGGCCACACAGGCACTTATGCCTGGTGTGATTTTCAGTTCACCAGGTCCAGGACTTGAACTGTGGTTGGCCATATGGAAGGCCAGTGCCTTAACCATATCACCTACTGCTACATAACAAATATATTTTGAAGTCCTACTAAGCCTATGGCCATAACTGGGATTATAATAGTATATAAACCAGAACTCTGGCCCTTAGAAAACCAGTATTTTTGTATAGAAAGACAAATTTAGACATATTAATAAATAATACATTGCATAATGGTGAGTGTTACAAAAACAAACAGGACTGGGGATAGGATATGTTGGTGGTAGGGTTGGAGTGAATCAGGTAATCAGAGAAGCCCTCAGAACAAGATGATATTTGGCCTGAAGTGGAGAGCCATGTGCACAATTTGAAGTACTGACTGGACGTCCTGAAATTCCTGAGGTCTTGAGGTGGGAACGTGTTTGGTTTACCTGAAGCATGGCCAGTAGGCCTATGTAGCTGCTGCAGAAGAGGGAGACTGTTGGTGAGGGTAGAGTCAGGGGAACAGGGGAAGTCTGGTCCTGTGGGGCCTTGTAGGCTATTGTCACCTTAGAGGGTTTTGAGCAGAGTGACATGATCTGATTCATGTCTTAAAGATCACTCTGTTAGCTATGTGGTGAATAGTTTCTATGGGGAAGGAAGACCAGTAAGGAAGGCTATAGAAATCGTTCAGGGGAGAGATGGTAGTGCTCTGGGCCAGAGTGGCAGCAAAAGGAAATGGCTGGACCCCACACAGAGGGCAGAGCCAATTACATTAACCGATGGCCTGGATGTTGGGTAAGAGAGAAAGAAAGGCCTCAAAGGCAACTCCTAAGACTTATGCCTGAACAGAGGCAAGTATAGTGATTGTGGTATAGACTGTGAGACAAACAATTTTTCTTTGTTTTTGTTTTTTAGGGGGCTAAGGGTGGGACTGAAACAAGGAATTTAATTGGAATATGTCAGGCTGGAACGGAACTTTTAATACACATCGAAGTGGAGATATCAGACAGGCAATTTGAAATCCAAGTCTGGAGTTCAGGAAAGAGATCTAAGCCAACCATATAAATTTGTGAGTTGTCAGCACAAAGAGGGTATTTCAAACCATGAATTTAAATAATATCACCAGGGAATGAATGTAGACGACAAAAGAAGAGGTTTAAGGACTGACCTCTGGACACACCATCATGCAGAAGTCTGTAAGATAAAGAAGAAATCAGCTGAGGAGAGTAAAACCAATGAAAGAATAATGCTTTAAAAGCCAAGTGAAGAAAGTGTGTCGAGAAGGGAGTGACTAATGGATTTCACATTGCTGAGAGGTCAAATAGGATGCAAGTTGAGAATTCACCATCGGAACGGACAATGTGGACATCACAGATGACTGAAAAAAGTGGTTTCATTAGAAATCTAGAGGCAAAAAAACGTTTGGATTGTATTTAAGAATGAGAAGAAAGGATGTCAGGAGGTTAAGATTTTCAGAAACTTTCAAGGAATATTGCTGAAAAAGAAAGGAAATGAAGAAGGTAGGAAAAGGTAATATGGATCGTTTTTTGTTTGTTTTTTCTTAAGATGGAGATAAATTTGTATGCTTATGAGAATAGTTTAAAAAAGAAATGGCAAATGCCTTAATAATGTCACCTCTAGCCCTTACTTTATATGCTTTAAAATGTGTGCAATTTAGTATACTGGTTCTGCCTATATATATTTATTCATGACTAGTGACATTATAAAAGCAGCTAACATCCCGATCACAGTAATAACCTTGAATGTGATGTCCATAGGGTCTGGTCTCTAATACCTTGCAACAGGAAGATATTAGTTTCAACTTAGGGTCTGCTGGATGGAAAGGCCTGCAGAACGTGCTTCAAAAATCCCAGATAAGGGGGGACCAGCAGTTAGCGTAATGGCTATGTCGCTGGACTCCCACATAGTGGACTGCGGTTCGCGTCCTGGATCCGGTGGCTTAAAACTCACGCCGGGCGCGTGTGTGTGCATGCCCAAGATCCCGGGAGGAGAATGGAGGAGAAGGGATTGCGGCGTGGCCATCCTCCCTTGGGGGTGATTTCTCGCTTTCTGTCTCTCTGTCTCTGTCTGTCTGGCGAGCGCACACGCCTTATGGCAAAAACCTCTCCAAAAAAAAAAAAAAAAGAAAAAAATCCCAGATAAGTTTTTGAATGAAGTACAGCTAGAGCCACATCATAGAAAAATGTTATGGAAAGAATTAGCCATTTATTCACTGTAGACCTAAGTCTCGGGATATCAGATTTTATTTGAGCTAAGGTTATCCAATTCTCCAGGCTTATAAATGAACTTAAATTGCCCATCACAGCTCCTTCAGCAGCCAAAGGCTAAAATAATAACAATAATAAAAAAATAGAATGTAGAACCAGGCAATTGGCAATGAACAGTGGATTGGTAAGCTTCTGGAAACAGGATAGTGGGTGGAAGAAGTCAAATCTAGAAGACCCTACTATTGGAAGGATATGATTGTATGTAGCAGCTTATCTTAGGTAAAATGTTTGTTCAATTGAAAAATCCAGCTACTAGTTTATAAATTTCTCTCCATATTCATAACTCGAAAGTACAGACTTTGGTGATTCCTCCAAGTCTCCTGGTTCTGCAGTTCATGCTATTCAATTGTGAAGTGTCACTGCATGTGACTGTGGAGAACGTTCCAGTTAATAGATCCACACTCTGTGCAGCCAGTGTCAGGAGTATGAGTCAGTGACGAGGAGGGCTGTAGGTGGAACAGCTGTGCACACACAGGCTAAGTGAGGAGCAAAGGAGGAGAAAATGGGAAGAGTGTTCTAGGATCCTTACTTCACTTCTAAACTCCAACAAAGGCTGACACAGATGCCCAAGTCCGTCTCTAGGCAAAAGTGTGTCAAAGGTAAAACATGCCTTCAAAACTCTCTTTTTTTGCTCTCTTTCTTTCCCTTCCCTTAATCAGATTTGCATTTTTCATAAGCAACTCTCTTTTGCACAGGGCTGTGCTTCTGAGGTCTAAGCCATATTTGTCATCCCCATTAGGACTGCATGCCTTAGATTTACAAAGGTCCCCTTTTTTGCTATTAAAAATGATCTATCTTGGGAACCAGCAGTTAGCATAATGGCTATGTCGCTGGACTCCCACGTAGTCGACCGCGGTTTGCGTCCCAGACCCGGTGGCTTAAAACTCATGCCGGGCGCGTGTGCATGCGTGCCCAAGATCCCGAGAGGAGAATGGAGGAGAAGGGATTGTGGCGTGGCCATCCCCCCTGGGGGGTGATTTCTCGCTTTCTGTCTCTATGTCTCTGTCTGTCTGGCGAGTACACACGCCCTATAGCAAAAACCTCTCCAAAAAAAAAAAAATAAATAAAGATCTATCTTATGGCCAATTTCTCTTGTTCTTAGCTAGGTTAGTACTTTTTAAAGTACTTAACGTACTTTTGTTGTTGTTGTTGTTCCAAGTACAATACCGTGCATCTGAACCACTCTGGGATCTTGTTAAGAGGCAGAGGCTTATTCAGTAGGTGTGGGGGGAGGGGTGGCTGGGGCACCAAGTCGGTGAATTTCTAACACACTCCCCATGTAATTCTGATGCTGCTGGTCCACAGACTGTACTTTGAGGGATGAGATGTGGGTGACTAAAGCCAGATGGATGAACTACTGTGAACTAAAGTGGTAGGTATTTATTGTAGGTCTGCTTTCTCACAGTGTCTACAGTTTCACAGTTCTATTCACTAACCAGAAGAATGAATGAAATCGGAATTTTAGGTCTCAGAGCCGAGCTTGAGGGAGAACATTTTTTGTGAAAATGAGAGAGAGAGAAAGGCCGTTACTCTCTCTCAAACTGAATTACCTTCAAGTCATCAGAAGGCTAGGGCTAGACTTCAGTGGCTAAAACCTGAAGCTCTCTTTTTTGAACTTTGCTCTTGAAAGAGTAGGGGCAACTATGCTACAGGTACAGAGGGGATACATTCTGATGCTAGAGAAGATTAATTTACTCCCCCTTTTTTGTGTGTTTTTGTTTTTGTGGTGTGTGTGTATCTATGATCAGAATTGTTATGTGTAAATGTGGAAGCCTTCCTTCAACTTGTCTTCTCACTCTGAGCCTCTCAGTCACCTCACGTGTGTGCCTCCATCGAACCTGGGCTTCTCCTTATCGCAGTTCTTGTCAGTGTGGAGGTTTCTTCTCTTCACTCGACTGGGAGCTCCGTTGAAGGAATGTATCTGGTCACCATTGTATCCATGGCCATTGGCATGGCCTCACAGCAGTGCCCAGGAAGTAGTATGTTAAGTCAATGGGAAAATCTGTGGTTTTCAGATTTCTGTAACTGATGGCTTTTGTTTCCCAGCTAAGGTTGAAGATGAAAATCCATCCTGAGTCCAGTACATAATGCCTCACTGGGGGATTGCTCACTGACTACAGCTCACTGCCTACGGGCCCATGGTACGGCTGGTCTCAGTGCTTGCCGGTCTCTTTGTGGGAGGCTGAGGACTGGTGGCTAGCTCTGGCCAGTGACTCGTGAGCTGAAGTCCTATGTGTCACACTGTGGCTAAGAACTTGTTCATGTGAGACCCCTGAGGAATCTCCTTTCTCTTTGGCACAGTAACAGGAAACACTCAAGGTGGCGGCTGTTCCATCAGCCTTCACCCCTGAATGACTGTGATGAGTAGAACTCCCTACTCTCATGGCGATGTGTAATGTAAGAAATACAAGTAGTAGGGGACACTATGCTCCTTGGGTAGAGGGCTTTAGGGAATAAGCTGCGATGTGTTTCAGCCACTGAGGTTTCCTCACCCGTTCTGGTTAATACAGGTTCTGAGGATCATGTCAAGAACAGGTCCTGCTTGTTTCCAGGTCCAGCATTCCTGTTCTCTTCGAAGTTAAATTTCAGCTGTGGCTCTGAACCAAGTCTGTGGGTCTAAGAACAAAGCCTTGTCTTTGTCCCTGAGAACAAGTTCACACCTTGAACCTGGTTCTGGCTGGAGGATCCCTGCCATGTATCTGTGACTAAGTTCTGGTCTCTGTAGGCCAGGTCCTCTAGAATGGGAGGAACCGCCTTGCTGAGGGCTGGCGCCCTGCCTGCTGGCCTGGATCTCTATCGCTGCTCTTGTTTCTCCATCCCTCAGACCCATCCTCTGTGTTGAGTTTCGTTTTGCAAATTGCATAACTGTATTCCTACCGGTGGTTGGTTGTTGTATTCTGTCTGCCACGATGACCTCCATTGCTAGCCTCTGTCCTGGATCTATCTTGAAACTCCAATGGCTGCCTTGTCTTTATCAGGGAATTTTGTCCCAGTTTCCTGCCTTTCTCACTCTGTCCTGAATCACTGCAGTTAAATGGGCCATGTGTATCTGTGTCCAGAGACATAACAGATGGGAACTTGGGGATTAAGGTAGCAAACAGAGAGCAGAGGGCTTTTAGAAGGATTAGTCTTTCGCCTGGTAGGGAGGGTAGAAAGGACGCAGGGGAGCTGATTTGAAAAGGGTCACTGGGCCCCATAAGCATACGTGAGAGTTGTGAGATACAGTCTGCCCTCACTGTCCCTGTCTGTGCCTTATCTACAGAGGAAACAACACTAGATCTAGAGTTTAAAACAAAACAAAACAAAACAAAACAACATGGGTTTTAATGCCAGTTGCCAGTTACTAGCTGTGTGACCTTGGAGAGATCAATTAACCTCTCTGAGACTATTTGCTCAGGTATAAAATGAAGCTAATTATATGTCTAATGTGGCTCACCATGAGGCTGAGTAGGGTCTCCTAAGGGTCAGGTGAAAGGCTGTTTGAGGAAACAGCCTATCCTAAAGGACATTATGACTGTAAGGTCGTGTTGCAGCAAATGAGGATGTTAGAAGCAGATGGGCAGTTAGACTAGGTCAGTGGGCATCAGTCTTAACCTTACAAATGAGCAATGATGGCATCTTTATGTTAAAATAGAACTAGGCAATTGTCATGTTTTAGAAAGGGGTTGCTAAAGACACCGCATTTGAAGAAGGCAAAAAATGCAGGGGGCTCCCTGGGGATAGAGTGGGGACAGCTGAGTAAGATTCATGAGGAAGAGAGTTCAGGAACATGAGGTCCTGCAGAAGGAGTTAGCATAGGATGGAGCACCTCTCACAGGGCCGGCCTGGTTAGACTGTCCCTGGCAGAACATTTAACTGATCATGCCACTGGCTGAAAGCAGTGAGGCACATCACCCTGAGAAGCACAGTCACATTGATTCCCTTCCTGGTTTTCAGGAGAGGTGAGCAGGTGTGCTGAGCTATGGGTGGCACTGTTGCCATACGCTCACTGCTTGTAGCTCCTGTGGCTGGGTAGTCTTGAGACCTCTGCAAGATCTTCTTTCTCTTATATTAACTCCCAGTCTACTCTCTTGCTCAGCATTATCCTCCTTGCCTTTCCAGTGGTTCCCACGTGTCAAAGTTTTGCAAGCTACCCAGTAGCCAGACATCAGCAGTTGGCAGGGCTCCCCAGAATGGAGGCTGGACCACCCAGCTAGTTAGAGGACTGATGTGGAATGCAGGATCTTGTTATGGCATGTGGAAGGACCACACTGCTACATGGGATGTCCCATCTGTGACAGCAATATCTATGGGGCTATCAGTACAACGCAGACATGTGACTCTATACATTCTCACAAGAGGCCCTGGAATGGCCATTAATCATAAAGCCTTTCCATAGTATTATTATTTTGCTATAGAATGTTTGCGCTTGTAGGCGAGAGAGAGAGAGAGAGAGAGAGGTAAAAGCGAGAAATCACCACCCTAGGGACCATGGCCATGCTGTAACCCCTTCTCTTCCATTCTCCTCTTGGGATTTTGGTCATGTGCATGCACGTGCCAGGTGTAATTTCCAAGTTGCCTGGTCTGGGACTCAAACCATAGTTGGCCATGTGGTTTCCAGTCACATTAACCCCCACACCACATAGGGGCCCCCACCATGATGTTCTTGCCTATACTAGTAGATCACAGCTGAAACAGTTTCAAGCCTAGAGCAAACGCAACATGGCCTTGACACTCTAAGCAGTGCAGAAGGTAAGAACGCACAGGGAGAAAGTAGAAAAATGGGGGGAAGTGAAGTTATTAAGATGAGGTGTCTCTATCAAGAGCTAATGGCCAAGAGGGCAGTTTTGCTGAGTAAGGACAGAATCACCTTTAAAATGATAGGTTTCCTGTAGTACAGTGACAGATTAATTAAACTGCAAACTCTCAGTCAGCTAGGGTCAGAAAAAGTAAAGATATAGGGGGATCATAAAAATGGAAAATCCAGGTATCAAAAGCACAAAATAGCTGAGACAAAGACTAAGGAAATGCTGGTTAAAGGAGATTTAAGCAATATTTTAGAGAAATAAAACAGTGAGGAGAAGACGTATTTTTTAACAATTAAGAATTTTCTATATCAGGAAAAAACAATTTTAGGTGGACAATGAGAGGGCTGCAATAGTAGAGAGGGTAATTTGCAAAGCACCTGGGCCTTGGGGTAAGAAGATGGCTTTTAACTCCAACTCCACTACTTCTTAACTACGCAATTTTGTGAAAGTTGCTTAACCTCTCTGTGCCTTAGTTTCCCTTTATATGAATGGAGAGTTTAGTAATGCCACATCACAGGAGTATCATATGGCTTAAAAGAAATCTTATGTATAAAAGTTCATTATAATCCATAAAATTCCAAATAAATATTAGCTACTATTAGCATAGTATTTCTCTATTCTTTACACTAATTTTTTTAAAGAATGATTTATTTAATTTTATTTATTCATTCACTATTTTTAAAAATTTTACCAGAGAGAGACAGACAGACAGACAGACAGAGACAGAGTCAGAAAGAGAAAGTGAGAAAGCAAGCCACCAAGTCTGGGACTTGAACCGTGATCAGCCACATGGGAATGTCCAGCACCTTAACCACCACACCACCCACTGGTCTCTTTATGCTCATTTTGTACCTACTTGTGCAGGCATGTATCCATGTTGTAAAAAGCCAGGTTTGTCTGTTGAGCAGGCTGGTGGTAGGTAGAGCTAAAAGCAATAATTAGATTTCCTCTGACTACCTCCTCTGGCTTCCTGTTGACAACAGAGTAAATTTCCAATCATATTCTCTTAGCAGCTCTGTCTTCCCAGCTCTGTGTCTGAGATTAAGTTTTTGCCTTCACCACTTACCTTAAAGAACTTTTCTGAATATTTCTCCGAATTGCTACAGTATTTCTATGACCCAGTGACTTTAGACACGGTACTCTGCAAGCCTAGGATGTCCTTCCTCTGCTTCCTCTTCCTCCTCTCCTCTTACTCAGCCTGTAATCTCAGCTCTGATGCAACCTTGGGAAGCCATTGCCTGGGTCAGATTGGTTATATCCTCTCAGTGTTCCTGTAGTGTTCTGTTCAAGACTGTAAGAGCCTCTGATAAAAACCACATACAAACAAAGAACAAGCAAATTCCAGCTAACATTTACTGGGGACTTAACAATGTTCCAGACACCATAAAAAAGCATTGTCCATAGACGATCTCACGAAATCTTCGACAGGAATTTTTCTAAAGAAATTCTGTTATTATGTCCACTTTGTAGATGAGAAAACTGGTCTCTGAGAGGCTGAGTAACTAGTGCCAGTTAGACTGCAAATAGGTAATTACCTGGTCTTAACCATTATCTGGACTGGACTGTTGGGATCACTTCATTTGTCAGTCTCCTTTCTCATTAGACCAAGAGTGAATAAAGAGAAGGGATCATACTTCAGTCAGTAGAGTACCTGCAATCCCTCAATAAATGTTTGCCAATGAGAGATAAGTGGGGTTTCTTTATTTTTTTTCTTTCAGTTTTTGCTATAGGGCATGTGTCCTTACCAGAGACAGGGAAAGAGAGAGAAAGATAAGGAAAGTGAGAATTCATCCCTCAGGGGGGATAGCCACGACACAATCCCTTCTTCTCCATTCTCCTCTTGGAATTTTGGGCATCTGTGTACATGCGCCCAGTATTGATTTTCAAGCTGCTGGGTCTGGGATTCAAAATGAGGAATACCTCATTTTGGCAGTGTGTGACCCTTAACCACCATGTCACCTGCTGGTCCAGTGGGTTTTCATTTTAAGCAAAAGCATAAGGTCAGCTTGTAAAACAACCCTAAAATGTCAATATCCTCTATTAGTTGATTTCATAGGATTAACCAAGAGAGACAACAGTTAGGTTTGACTTTGATCCTTGGTCATCATGGTTTCTCTCTCTCATCCTCTTAGCAACAGCTTCTAGTGTGGTGAGGTGATGCATATGTGACAGAAAGATCCAACCCTCCCTTCCTTCAGGAAGATTTGAATACTCAACAGCATAGAAGGAAGGCAGATGGCTGTGAGTCTTCACCTATGCTTTACATAACCTCCTGTACAGAATTTCATTTTCATGGCCATCAAAAATTGAATCTCAGAATAGTGAAGTAGATTCTCAAAGCTTCACAGTATGTAGCTGAGCTATGATTCCAACATAGGACTTCCTGCTTCTAAACCCCCCTCTTCCTCTTTTCTTGTTGTCTCTGACCTTAAAAACTCAAGAGTTGCTCACAGGAGCAACCTAGAAAATCAACACAGTGTGAAACATGCTCTGACAGGTAAGAAATAGGTGCCATGGGATCAGAGGGGAGAGGTATATAACTCAGATCTGGAAGGAAGAACACTTCTATAGAAGATGTCCTGAGTCTCGGAGAAGGGATGGGAGTTCAATAGCAGAAACATAGTACTTTATTAACCATTTTTTAAAAAAAATTTCTGTGACTAGACTTATGTAACAAGGTCTCATTAATGTCTAGTTTTCTCCATCTCTTTCTGTTTGTTTAATTCATTTTAGTTTTTTGCTCTAGGATGTGTGTGTTCACTGGACAGAGGAGGGGTGAGGAGAGTGAAAAATAAACCTCTGATAGGAGGTGGGGAGGGGTGGTCTTTTCCTCCATTCTCCTTTTAGGATTCTGGGCACACATACACACATGCCCTGCATATGGTTTTTTCAAGTTGCCGGGTCCAGGACTTGTACTGTGAAGTCAGTCACATGGTATCCAGGACCTTAACCACCAAGCCACTTGCTGGCCTTCTTTCTACTTATAATGTGATCAATTTTAGGGAAACTATCCCACATGCTGAGTATAAATGTTGAGATAAGTATAAGATATGTGGCTCTGGACCTTGAACATTTAAAAAAATATTATTTTCAGGGCCAGCAGGTGGTGTGGTGATTAAGGAGCTGAATTCCCACATAGTTGACTGCAGTTCAAGTCTCAGATCCGGCAGCTTGAAAATCACACTGGGTGCATGTGCCTATGCATCCAAAATCCTGAGAGGGGAAGGGATTGTGGTGTGGCCATCCACCCCGGGTGGGGGGGGGAGGGATGATTTCTCACTTCCCCTCTCTCTGTGTCTCTCTCTCTCATGAGTACTACTGCAAAAACTTTAAAAATCATATAATAATATTTTCACTCATATATCTGCTCCCTCAAAACACGTATGCCTCACATCCATGGCGCCTCTGTACGCCCTATTTTCTCTGCCTGAGAGACTACTTCCTCTCTGTAAACATTTGACCATATAAGGAGTCTTCAAAGAGTTTATGAAAATGTGTATTAATGAAAACTAGACATGGATTTAGAAATCTTTGCACCAACATAAGTTTATACCCTAATTCTACCTTCTCATGAACTTTCTGAAGAGCCCTCATGCTTTCCTCATTCTGTTCCTGGCGAATTTCTACTCATCTTTTAAGGTTTAGTTTAGACATCATTTCCGCTAGGAGGTCTTCCTAATCCCCGAGTTAGGTTAGGTCCCCTAATAGTGTCCTCTAAATGCTTCTGATCATGACAATCTTCATGTTTTCCAACATTCATTTAATTGTCTATCATCCTCTTTAAATGTTAAACTCCATGAAAGCCTATGATGATGATTTGTTTCTTAAAATGATAGTGAGCCTGTGTGAAAGAGAGAGCACCCTCAATAGGGTCTCATCATGCGGTGATCCCCTTTGTCCAGCCCTCTATCTCCTTAGGATCTGCATGCCCACATGTGTATCTGGCATGTTCTCAGGAAGACCTGGGGATCCGAACCTGTGGTCAGCCCTGTGCCTTCCAGCACTGTAGTCCAATATGCTACAGATTGTGCCTTCTAGGCTGGGCCCTGGCTATCTTTACACCTGTATTGTTAATGGTTAGCACATAATAGACTCTCCATAAATAAGTGTAGAAAAATCAGTGAGCGGAGTGTGTATTTGATGTTTTATCTTCTAGAAAAGAAAAATTAAATGCTCAGCAAAGTCTGATAGCTACCCAATAGAGTCAGAATGGATGAAGGAGAAATAGAGTTATATATTCTGAAAAAGACAGAGTAAAAGTGTGACACACATATAGAATTGCTACCTCTTTTATTGTTCCCTCAGTATTTCCTTAAACATATAGCAATTTGCCAGATCTTATCAATAGAAGCATCCTATTTTCATGTATCCTCAACACATGGGACGTTTGGTTAAAAAAAAAAAGTTATAAAAATGTTATTCATCACACTCAAGGCAGGGTTGCTCTTTGATAGATTTATGGCATCTGAATAACACAGAAAGGAAATCCTCAAAGTCAGAAGTATACTCTTTCCAGGCCCCACTTAATTATATTCTAAACATTTTGAACTGAATTTTACATTTCTAAGTGGATCAATTTTTCATTTCAGTCCAAAGGTCCCTGTCTGTTTCTGAAATCTGCAACATCTGCTAGGGAAGTGAAGAGTGAAACAATTTTTTGAAGATCAAGTAATGAAAAAAAAAAAATCTCTGTTGAAGGACTGTGGATTTTCAATTTGTTCCACATGAGACTATTCAGGAAATTACCTTTTAACTGGTGCTCATCTGGTTGAGTAGTAATATTCCCCTGATAGGGATGGACTGGGATCTAAGAGATTTTTACAATGTACAAATTCGGCTGGCCTGTCTTCTAGGGACAATAACCAGGTTTCTGGCTATTTGTCATCTCAACGGGATTCTTTACCTATGTGGGAGACCAAATTTTCTCCAGTTTAGAAAATGAGGTATAATTAAAACAAAACTGTGCTTTTCCTGTGAACAAGGTTCACAGATGATGTAGTTTTCTGATTGCTGAACATGGGTCAAGGATGGTCCTAGGGAAAAACTCTCAAAACTTCCTGAGTTGCCAAGAATACCTCTATGACCTTCCCATCTTCTTTCCTGTTCCTGCTCTATCTGTGGGTTGGAATGTCCCACCAATAGTCACTTACTCACTCAAAACTCTGACTTTTGGGGCCAACAGGAAGCATAGTGGTTAAGGTGCTGGACACTCATGCCCAGTGCATGTGTGTGCATGCCCCAAATTCCAAGAGGATAATGGAGGAGCAGGGATTGAGGTGTGGCCTTCCCCCCACCCCTGGGGGGGGGAGTGATATTTTGCTTTCTGTCTCTCTGTCTCTCTAGTGTGCACATGTGCCCTATAGTAAAAATCTCTCTCAAAAAATACAAAAATAAACAAATAATACTCTGACTTTCTATGCCAGTGGAGCCTTGGAAGTTTAGTGGAGTTTCAGGAAATGAAAGATATGGGGGCTGAAAGACGGGCTTAAAGATCATATCCAGACATCCCATCTCATGGCCAGTAGCATATATATTTTTTGGTGAGTGTGTGTGTGTGTGTGTGTGTGTGTGTGTAGAATATGTATTTTTTTTTTTTTTTTTTGGTGTTGGAAAACTACAAAATATTTTGGAAAAAGTGTTCTGCTGCTTTTTTTTCCCTCCCTCTACAGACTCACTCCATAAATTTTATGGAAGAATAGAAGTTCAAAAATAGGTATTTCTGAAAAAAGAGAAATAAGATAGGAGGAATTACTTTACCAGGTATGTGATGACTTAGAAGCCATTGTAATATGAACAATGCAAATTGGCTTTGGAAGAAACGAATAGACTAACAGAATAGACTAGAAAGGCCAGGAATAGACTCACAAATAAAAGGAAAATTACTATACAAGAATAAGAACATTACAAATCCATGAGGAAAAAAATGGAATATTTAATAAATGCTTCTGTGATGACTGTCCATATAAATGGAAAAACCATTCCAACATCATGGCACACCCACACATAAGGTTAGAGTTGAATTTCCACCAACACCTCTGACCCCACCCCCCACCCCCCCAAAAAAAGCTAAAAACTCAAGCTTTCTAAATAGATGGTAGAGATCATTTGATTTTTCTAGTACGGCACAGTGGGCCAGGTCACAGGACAGTGAGGACAGGTGACCTGACAGAGAACTGGCAGGACCCCACTTAATGTCAGCCAAGCAGGCAGAAAAACTTGCAGGGGTAATTTCACTGCTCCTAGAGTGCTAATACAACGCTGAGAACCCAAGAATACATCAAGACCCCAAAGGCAATGGTGCCAATGATGCCCTAGATCTTAGTTTGAGAGACACTGACTCCCTATCCTTGTCACTGTTGAGGGCAAACAGGAAAGGCTCACACATCCTCACCTTTCTTCTTCTGAAGCCCTAGAGCACTCCTTATCTTGGAAGAGGAAGTATACAGATACTGAGTTAGGTTAGGAAACCAAATTATGAGTCTGATCCTTACATTTTGCATGACCTGGGGACAATTGTAGTACCTACATTTTCTAACATTACTGCAAAGATTAAGCAAGGTAATATATCTGAATAAGTGCTCAACAAATTTATGTAATTATTGTTGGCCTTTTTTATTATGCTTTATAAAGTCTCCTCTCTCTTCAAATTTAATTTATATTTATTGAACATTCATTGTATGTCAGGTCTTATTAAAAACTACCTTTATAAGTATCACCTCTAAGTCCTCATAAGAACCTATGAGATGGGTGTTATCATCCTCATTTAATGGTTGTGTGATTGTAGATGTTCTCTTCATTGAAATTATAAATGAGTGTTTTCTAAACAATGCTAAAGAGAAAATACACTAAATCAACTTCTTTACTGCAGCTGATGTATTAAAGTGCATTGCTAATAGTGAAAAAGGAGTATTCCTCAACATATTTGATAAACCAAAACGGTCTTAGAGTTCTCAGACTACAGCTTAGAAAAGTACACAATGAGGATCCACTGAATAAAGACTCCATTTTTTTTTTTTTTTTTTTTTTTTGCAAGCCTATAGTGCATGGAATGCTTTGGTTACCAAGTGTCTTACAAATTCCATTTGCTTGAATTACATATTAAATACCTTGATCTTTGCACACCATTGGGCCAGGATGGAAAGATTTCTCTCTCTACAAGTAAACCCATACTCTTATATTTCTTCAAATTAAGAATGCCTGGGATCAAGTCCTGGTGACAATGTGGACCAACTGGAGCATTTGAACATGTATGTAGGAAAACAAAATGGTATTAACTACTTTGGAAAATAGTTTGGCAGAGTCTTATGAAGTTAAATATAAAAATACCATACAATGCAACAAGCCCATTCCTAGTCATTTCCTCAAGTGAAATATACACTTAAGTTCCCACAAAAGTAACATCGGAAAGAACCAAAATGTCCCTCATCTGTGAATGGATAAACAGACTGTGAAATATTCATTGCATGTAATTCTATTCAGCACTAAAAGGAATTGACTGATTCATACAACCACATGGGTGAATCTCACAGGGACCATGCTGAATGAAAGAAGCCAGATGCAAGAGCCTTCATACTTATACAAAAATCGATACAACAATGCTATAGGGATAAAAACCAGATCAGTGGCTGCTGGGAGAAAAGAGGGGCACAGTGGAATTTCTTAGAGTGATGAAAAGTTCTATTAAGACATTGTGGCTATAGTTACATGATTATACATTTGTCATAATTTGGGAAACTATGCACCTGAAGGGTGAACTTTATGAAAGCATATAAATTATAACATACTTTTTTTTTTTTTTTAGAGAGAGAGAGGTTTTTTTGCTATAGGGCATATGTGCTCACTGGAGAGACAGAGAGAGATAGCAAGACTGAAAGTGAGAAATCACCCCCCCGGGAAGATGGTCATGCCACAATCCCTTCTTCTCCACTTTCCTCTCGGGATCGTGGGCATGGATGCACACGCACCCCGTGTCAGTTTTAAGCCACTGGGTCCGGGACTCGAACCACAGTTGACTATATGGGCATCCAGCAATGTAACCAATCCTTTAGCTGCTGGTCCCAGTTATAACATACTTTAGAAAGTGGTGAAGTACTCCTCAAAATAATCTACAAGTTTATTTTAGTTTCTAAGACACAAACAAACCAAAAACACCATGTTAACAGTTTTTTTAAATGGCAAGGAGGATACCAGTGTAACCTCCTAAAATGACTGCTACTCATAATTCATTCAAATTCCTTCCTCTCACCCTGCTCAGCCTTACCTTGCATCCAAGTGGTTTCTAAACTATTTACTGCCCTAGCGACAATTACATCTACGCCCACTTCGACACCACCTACCACCTCTCTCACACTATAGTTTTTCCTACATGTTTTATCTTCTCTAGATTGTAAATTATGAACAACAAAGAGCCATGTCCTAGTTGTATCCATTGCCCTTTAAAATGCCTGACAGGGGTCCTGTAAAGAACGTTTAACCAATAAATTTATCTGTGTGCTGTGGTTTTGAGCATATTTCCAAAATTCATGTGTTGAGATTTGGTCCTGAAGGGATTAGAGAGGTAAAAATTTAATCAGACTGTGGTGTTGAAAGGAGAGGGTTTTGGTAAGAGATTAGGATTAAGTTCATTAGGGGCAGGGCCTTTGTGGTGACTCTTGGTGGGTTTTTAAGAAGAGGAAATGAGACCAGAACTGACAGTCATGGACAGATGGAGGTCCCTGTTCCCTCATGTTGTGAAGTCCTCCTTGTATGGACTCAGTATCCCATCAATAGGAAAACCCTTACCAGAACTCGGCTTGGACCGCCAAATCATGAGCTGAATAAACCTTGATTCTCTCTCTCTCTTTTTTTCTCTCTCTCTCTGCCAGAGGGGACATGAAAGAGAGAAAAAGGGAGTGGGAGAGAGAAAGTACCCCTCAACAGGAGGTGGTCATGCCACAATCCTTTTTCCTTTATTTCTCCTTCCTATCTGGTTCTTGGGTGTGTGCACATGTGCACACGCATGTGCCTGGCATGTTTTTGCAAGCTGTCAGGCCCAGGATTTGAAGTGCAGTTAATCATGTGGCATCTGGTTCCCAATGCATAGCACTTAACCACTGCACACGGTGCTGGCCCCAAACCTCTATGCTCTAAACTAATCCAGACTCTGATATTCTCCATTATTAGCAACAGAACAGATGAGAGCATGATGTGTACTTAACAGCTTGAAGTCCGAGTCCTTCAAAGACTGAGTTCCCTGAAGACAGGGATTGTACATACACCATCTTGCACTGGGCTTGATGTGCTGTAAGTACTTGGGAAGAGTTTTGAGTAAGTGTTGAATGCATGGACACCGAGGATTATGATTATACTTATTTTTGTTTTGGATGGTGTATGTGTGGAGAAACTGACACTGGGGGCAGGGCTATGGGCTCCCAAGAGCTCATGGAAGAGGGGAAGAGTGTACTCTGGGACTTCTTAGAAAACTTGGTGATAGAGGGGGGTACATGTGCAGCCTTCCAGGTTGCATTGGCTAGGTTTAGGTTTCATCTCATATCCTAAAGGTTTTTTTTTTTTTTTTTTTTAATTTAAATTTAAATTTTTTTCCAGTGAGTTCCTGGAAGGGAGGAATGTATTCCATTTGGACCCAGTTGCAATTACTAACGGGATGGGCTACAACACGGCAGGTTTCCAGCTGTGTTTCTTAGGCTTGAGACTGTTCCCAGAAGCAAAGATGATGAAGGCTTCATTTGTTAAGTATGAAAGTAAAAAACACTTTATGAAAGGCTTAAGGCAAATCCTTTCTTCCCTGTCATTCTTATCCCCTCACCTCCTACTGCTGGTCAATCCTTGAATTTTTAAGCTCTGTGGGGAAGAACAATGTTCCTTACAAGTATTTTCTTCAATCAGACTAAGTGAAAGCATAGAATCTGTTTTACTTGATGATTTTATAAGGCTTTAATTGTAATAATTAAATTGTTCAACATCCCAAATATCCTACTCCTCTAGGAGGCCTGAGGGGACTAGGTCTCATAAGGATATATAATGATATAATGATCAGTTTTGCAAAGCCAGAGTTCTCTATTCTCTACCTGATGACTAACAGACTGGATTCAGGAACACAGAATTTGACTTCCATTTCGATGGCTTCTAAGGCAGCCCAGTTGGCCAGCTGGGGCGGTTGTTCAAACACTTTGATGTGTGCGTGTGTGAGATTTCTTCTGTTATAACCTTTTGATAGAAAACATTGCTTATATATTAAACCATTTAATTAAAAGTGACTCCATCAGCTTATATAAGCTTCCTTCTTGTTGAACACAAAAAGGCTTTGGAGAAGTAGAAAAGTAATAAGGAAAGTCCTGACACTCTTCAAGTTTTGTCTGGAATTCCTGGTGCCAAAATTATTTTTGATAACTTGTTGAGCAGTAAAACTAGTTTGGGGTACGATGAGAAAATTTAAAGGCATGTTTTAAGGTGAAAATAGGTGTGATTTATTCCTCAGTACTGGGATCAGATTGTCCACAAATTTGAAGTCGTATTTTGTTAAGTCAGCATTTTGGGCATCAGAGTTATTGGTCTGATCACAGGTCCAGATACTTCTGCACTAGACTAACCCCTGTCATTTTAACCACGTTTTCTTTTTCTTTTCTTCTTTTTTAGTTTTTGCTATAGGATGCATGCACTTATAGGGAGGGAGGGAAGTGAGAAATCAATTCCCAGGTGGATGGCCTTGCTGAATCCGCTCTCCTCCATTCTCCTTTAGGGACTTTGGTCAGGCCTACACACATATCCAGCGTGATTTTCAGGCCAATCGGTCTGGGACTCGAACCACAGAGTCAGCCATGTGAGATCCAGCCGCCTTAACCTCTGTGTCAATTGCTGGTCCTCTTTTCTTTTTCTTAATTGCCAAATGGCACAGGCAGTCACTAGAGACAGAGATACCAGGGGAGGTGGGTAGAACTATCTCCCCTACTCCACCCAAGTTGGGATGTGGTCATGCTGCAATCCTTTCCCCTCCATTTATCCAACCTGTCAAGACTTTGTGCATGCATGTACACATACTCAATGTGGTATTTTTTTTTGTTTGTTTGTTTTTTTCTTTCTAAGACACCGGGGCCAGGATTCTAACTGTATTCGGCCATCTATGAGCTGGCTCTCTCAACCTCCAGGCTATGGGGCTGGCCCAACCTCATGCTTACAATATATTCACTGAGTCAAGAGAGGCACCATGCAGGAGTGTCTGGCCCGGTTTAGTTTTAAAAATTAAAATGGTCCTCTGCTATCTTTTAATTGCTTAAACCATCCTCATAGACAAAGGGACTGGAATCATTGACAGACTTCTATCAACAACGGGTAATGTGGAAATGACATGGAGGAAGTAGAGCTGGAATTTAACTATAAAGTAATGAAAAGAGTTTACATAACTTTCACAGAGAGAAGATATTAGATCTTAGAATTGTGCACCAGTCTATTAAAAAGCAATCAGAGTGAGAATGGGACAGGTCAAGAAGGTACGGGCTCACCACTGTCAATGGGAGGGATGTGGGAAAGAAAGAAAACCACACTGGGAAGAAGCTACATGAAGCCAAGCGTAAGTAATTTAGATTTCAAAATTTGAAGTAGAATATCTTAGGGAAAAAAGTAGTGTGTGTCTTAGATATACCCATTATTTCCTTCCAACACTTTAATAATCTATTCTGCTTAAGTGACTCAAATTCTTGTTTTCTGAGGCTAGATTCTGTGGAAGAGGGACGTTATCAGGTAGTGTTGGCTGTGGGAGCTGGGAAGTCGTGTGGCGTAAGAGCAGGCATTATAGAAACCCACAGCTCAGGGCTGGGCGTAGTCACCAATCAGAAGAGACCATGGTCCTTTCAGGGACAACTTCAGAGAAGAATAAAGTAAAAGACCAGAGAACTCAGAGAGAGAAATGCAGACAGAGAAGGCGACCGCTGCAACGTCCCCATTCTCTTGAATCTCAGCTCAGTATTCTCCCATCATGGGATTCTCTAAGACTCCACATACCCACACAGGAGAGCTGTCTTTTTTCAAGAGAGGTTGAGGAGATTTCTGTTTCTTGAAATACAGTGCTGCCTCAGTCAGAGGTAAGAGGGAGCCGGACAAACATGGGATCATAAGATACGTGGCTCCAAGATCTTTGGCTGAATTTGTTCTAGTCTCTGACGTGGGTCCGTGGGACAGTCCTAGTCACCACCACAGTGACAGCTGCAGTAGATGGTAAGAAAGCACTAAGTGTACAAGATTTTTTTTTTTTTTTTTGGAGAGGTTTTTCGCTATAGGGCGCGTGCGCTCGCCAGACAGACAGAGAGAGACAGAGAGACAGAAAGCGAGAAATCACCCCCCAGGGGGGATGGTCACGCCGCAATCCCTTCTCCTCCATTCTCCTCTCGGGATCTTGGGCACGCACGCACACGCGCCTGGCGTGAGTTGTAAGCCACCGGGTCCGAGACGCGAACCGCGGTCGACTACGTGGGAGTCCAGCGACATAGCCATTACGCTAACTGCTGGTTCCCTAAGTGTACAAGATTTTAAGTGCCAATGGGATGGTTTGCAAATAGAAATAAATTGAGATTCTTGGGTTTAGCATGATCTCTTTGTTATCTGGTCAACAATTCAGGAAATTAGAACTCAAGATTCTAGAATCTCTCACCTAGTTATAATATTTAAAATTATGGGGACCAGCAGTTGGCATAATGGCTATGTTGATGGACTCCCATGTAGTCGACTGTGGTTCAAGTCCCGAACCCGGTGGCTTAAACTCACGCCGGGAGTGTGTGTGTGAGTGCCCAGGATCCCGAGAGGAGAATGGAGGAGAAGGGATTGTGGCGTGGCCATCCCCCCCAGGAGATGATTTCTTGCTTTCCATCTCTCTATCTTTCTCTGTCTTTCTGGTGAGCGTACGTGCCCTATAGCAAAAACCTCTTCAAAAAAAAAAAAAAAAGAAAAAGAAAAAAAAGAAAAGAATTATTATAGAATATTTATATATTTAGAATGATTTAGAATATTTTAGAAATTCAACGAAGAAGTTCCATTGTTAAAATAACCCTGGGGCTGGAATGCTATGATACAAATCTCCGGAAATTGCTAAGCTCTTTGATTTTGACTGCCCTGCATTCTCGGGGAATGACAGTACCTTTCTAATACCTAGGTGTGCTGCCGTCGATTTAAACAGGTAAAGCACCATTTGTGGTATTACTAACACTAGGGGGTTTCCAGCCAGTAGCTTCCATTCCCAGTCCAGAGGACCATAATCTAGCCTTTGAGCACCATCTTAGATAAGTGAAAGGTGAGCAGATCATTTTGAACCTGATCTGTCTTGGAAATTCAGGGGGTGTCTGAGAATACCACCTGGGTTGTCCCTGCACTGCAGCTGGGAGCCGGTGTGCCTGGGCTCCTGCCAGAGCTTGCCTTCTGCCCAGTCACCAGATGCGTTCTGAGATGTTTCTGCCCACGAGCAACACTGGCTTGTTTTTCTTCACAGCAACGAATGCCTCAGACAAGAACTCCTGCTTTGCAGTTTCCCTGCTGCCTTTAAACTTGCAGAGCTCAGTGACACACCCAGAATAAATTAAGGATAAATGCTCTTTTCTCCTTTGAAAAATTACCAGTGGCTATAGGATCTCTGGCCAAACTTGTCCACAAGTCCAGGTGTTCTCTCTCTTTCTCTCTCATCTACACACATGCATTTCTTTTTTGTTGTTTTTGCTAAGAATTATTTATTTATTTAATTCTATTTGTTATCATTGGTTTTCCATTTAATCAGAGAGAGACAGAGAAAAAGAGAGAAAGGGAAAGCTAGAAAGCAAGGTGCCAGGTCTAGGACTCGAACCACGATTGACCATGTGGGAATCCAGTGCTTTCAACCACCATACTATCCACTGGCCCCCACACTTACATTTTAAGACAAGTGCACTCAGACACACTATACAATAGTGACAGCTACAACGTTGCTATCCGCTTGCATATTTGGCCTTGTTATTATAACATGTACCACCTGTAGCTGGCTGCAGACCATGAAAAACCAATGAATACTAAAGAGGTCTCTGATCAGCAGCAAAGAAACATAGTTTGATACTGCTACTGCTGAGTCTGAGGCTGTCACCAGTAATACACTACAGGCCAACACACAGAGCACATACAAAGGGGAGGTGATCAAAAATATATAGATGGTCAGAACTGGCAATCTGGAACTTTCCTCCCAATGGCAGTGGCATTCAAAGGCAGTTTAACCACAGAGCCTAGATACAGGCTCCCCTTCAGGAGTTCTCACTGGGCATCCGAGCCTTGTTTCTGTTTCCTCACTACTGTTTGTTTATGTCAAGGCTTAGACACGTGCCTCTTGATGTTTTAACTCCCACTCCTGACAGCTACAAAATACCCCAAAAGATAGGTTCATTAGTAATGTGAAAAAGATCACTAGAAACAGGTTAAAATCAGGCAGGGCAGGGCTGCAAAAATGTGTATTATAGTAACTCAGAATGTTGAAAAAATCTATATTTTTGGCCAGCCTCATAGTGTAGTGGTTAAGCATAGTGCACTAGGAGCTGGATCCTAAATAGCTAATTGTGGTTCAAATTCTGTACCCAACAACTTGAAGAACACACCAGGATCAAGTGTGAGCATGCCCCAAATCCTTACAGGACAGAGAAATGGAAGAGAAGGGACTGTGGCATGACCATGTCTCATGGGGGTGTGGGGAGTACTTTGTTTCTCTCTCTCTCTCTGCTAAGCAATACGCCCTCTGGCAATTAAAGAAAAAAAAATGAAAGAAAATCAATATTCTTTTTTTTATTTTTTTTTTTTGAGAGGTTTTTCGCTATAGGGCGCATGCGCTCGCCAGACAGACAGAGACATAGAGATAGAAAGCGAGAAATCACCCCCCAGAGGGGATGGTCACATCGCAATCCCTTCTCCTCCATTCTCCTCTCGGGATCTTGGACACGCACGCACACGCGCCCGGCATGAGTTTAAAGCACCGGGTCCGGGACACGAACCGCGGTCGACTACGTGGGAGTCCAGCGACATAGCCATTACGCTAACTGCTGGTTCCCAGAAAATCAATATTCTTGTAGCAAAATTAAAATAATATTATCATACTCTGGTACCTATACTGTATTTGTAAAATTCCAAAACTGAATCAAGTATAAGTATTAGGAATTTAACAAATATGTACTTAGTATAAAAATGAAGGAATCTGAGGGACATATTCCAAATTGAATTCTATGGAATTTTAGTGTCCTACGCATTCAGTAATAACTTGTGTTCCATGGGAAAATGAGGTTAGTTTTAGTTTTTGTTGTTATTTTTTGTTTTTGCTTGCTTGCCTATTTTACTGTAGGACTTAGCAACCTCTACATTAGGTTGGTATACATCTCTTTATTGTTTCTTTTTAATGTCAATCTATTTACTTCCTTCATGTTACAACGGAGAAAGGAGGGAGACAGACAGACAGATACCCTTGGTGGGGTCTCCTGCTGCAATCACGGGCAAATCCGTGGTGATCAGCTAGATCTCAGGATTGGAGCCCAGGGCCTTCCTGTGTGGCTCTAGCCCTGCACAGGAGCATCCCTACTGCCTGGGCCTCCACAGCCAGGCCATATGTTCATTGCTTCTTCCTTTTTTTGTAGGGGTTTTTGCCTTAGGTGTGCATGCTTGCTGGGAAGAGAGAGACAGGTAAGTAAGATGGAAAGTGAGATATCAACCCCTTGGGGGTAGGCCATGCCACAATACCCTCTCCTCCATTCTCCTCCTGGGATCTCGAGCACACATGCACATGTGCCTGGTGTGAGTTTCAAGTTGCAAGGTCTGGGACTAGAACTGCAGTCAGCCATTTGGAGTCCACCAACACAACTGCTCTGCCATCTACTGGTCACCACTTTCTTTCTTTCTTTTTTTTTTTTTTAAGAGAGATTTTTACAATATGACACATGCACTCACCAGAGAGACAGAGAGAGACAGAGAGACAGAAAGTGAGAAATCATCCCTAAGAGGGATGGCTACTTTGCCATCCCTTCTCCTCCATTCTCTTCTTGGGACTTTGGGCAAGCATGTACACACATTCTGTGTGAGTTTTGTTTTTGTTTTTATTTTTAGAGAGATTTTTGCTACAGGGCATGTGCTCTTGCCAAAGAGATAAAGAGAGACAGAGAGGTAGAAAGTGAGAAATCACCCCCAAGGGGGGATGGCCATGCCGCAATCCCTTCTTCTCCATTCTCCTCTCAGGATTTTGGGCATGCGAAAACACAAGTCCAGTGTGACTTTTAAGCTACTGGCTCTGGGACTTGAACCATACTCAACTATGTGGGAGTCCAGCAATGTAACCATTATGTCATCTGCTGGTCCCTGAAGCTGGCCTGAGTTTTAAGCCTCCGGGTCTAGGACTCGAACTGTGGTCAACTACATGGGAGTCCAGCGACATCACCATTACTCCATCTGCTGGTCCTGGCCCCCACTTCTTATATTTACTTGACTACAGCACCAGTGTATGTATGTGTACATGTGCTGTAACCAAGTTTTGTATAATTCAGCTTAGGATGAACAATATTGTATGAAACATATCTTAGAAAATTCTAAAAAAAATTCCAGGAACACTGCAAATAGATGAAACCTGATTAAATCTTGAATAAATTCAATGTTTTAGATTTTGTTATTAAATTGGTTCAATTATTCACTCACTCAGGACTTTCTCCATTCAGAACAATGCATTAGGCATGTAAGCCCTGACTTGAGGAATTTACATGGGGGGGTGCATATGCCAAGCTGGCTCTTCTTGCAGAGCCTCTACACTCGCCGTTTCTTCTGCCTGGAATGCTCTTCCTCACACTACTGACTTTTTCAGTCTCTCCTCCCATGTTGCCAATATAGAGAAAAATTCCCTCATAATTTCTCTATAACGCCACCGTCGTCATTTTCTTTCTTTCTTTTTATTTTGGAGAGGTTTTTGCTATAGGGCATGTGCGTTTACCAGAAAGAGAGAGAGAGTGAGAGAGAGAGACAGAAAGCGAGAAATCACCCCCCAGGGGGATGTCCATGCCACAATCCCTTCTCCTCCTTTCTCCTCTCGGGATCTTGGGTACACATGCACATGCACCCGGCGTGAGTTTAAGCCACAGCGTCCGGGATTCCAACCCTGGTCGACTACATGGGAGTCCAGCAACATAGCCATTACGCCAACTGCGGGTCTCACCCTTGTCATTTTCTAACTGTGCCTTTCTTATTATTTTTTAAAGAACTCCAAATAATATTTATATAAGTATTTATTTATTACTTTATTGTATGTTTACCATACTGGAATATATAAAAACATGTCTATTTTGTTCAGCTTTGTATCTCCAGCACTTGAAATAATACCTGGCAGTTAGGAGGTGCTCAATAAATATTTGGGGGTGGAATGAATTTTAAAAATTCATAAGAACATTACTAAAGAGGGTTTTCTAGAGAAGATGGCTTTTGAGCTTGGCATTGAAGTTAGGATGCTTTCCGACACGGGGCAAATGGAATAGACTCAGATGAGAAAAAAGCTTAAATAAAGACATTGAAGCAACCTTGAGAAGTAGCTTTGAGACGGTCATAGAAAAGAGATTGTGACAGCTCTGTGCAAGCAGTGTAGCCACTGCACATGAGATGCTTCTAAAGCACCTCAAACCAGGGTGCCCCCGGGGTCGCTAAGCCTGGCCTGTTGTATTCATATTTTTCTGATTCAAGAGTTCCTTCATTCTATTATCCATTGTAGGCCAGGCACACTTCAAGGTGACATAGATATGAGTGAGCAAAACATAAAAACCTCTACATTCATGACACTTACATTCTAATGGGGAAAGACTATAATACGCATCATAATTGCAGTATATATTAGAAGGTGGTAAGTTCTATGGAAAAATAGAATAGGAGAAATGAGTAGTGTTAGGAAGAGGACTGCATTTTCTAAATTTTCTATTGTAGCATAATATACAGGCAGAAAAGTACACATATCATTAATGTGCCACTCTGAATTTTCGCACAATGAGTGAACACCACGTAACCAGCACAGAGAACAAAACCCAGAAGATTACTAAGAGCCCAAAAGTCCTCCTTGTGCTCTGCCAGGAACTAATCACCCTCCCAAAGGTAACCATTATTCTGACTCCAAATAGCAGAGCTCAGTGCTGTTTTTATACTTGATGTGAATGGAATTGTATATTATGTACTTTTTATCAAGCTGCTTTTCCTTCAATGCTATGTTTTCTGAGAGTCTTCCATGTTGTTGCATGTAGTTATAGATCAACTGTTCATTCTCACTGCTATATTGCATATCCTGGTGTTTGACTATTCTACAATTTATTAACTCTTTCCATTGTTGATGGACACGTGTTTTCCAGGTGTTGGTTGCTGTAAATACCATTGCTATGAAAATCCTGATACATAGCTTTTGGTGAAGGTATGAGCTTTTAAATATGTTCATCAGGGTAGGGCTTATTTTTTATTAAATTAAATTAAATTAAATTTTTAGATTTTTGCCATAGGGAGCTCACACTTGCCAGAGAAAGAGACAAAAAGTAAGATATTGCCCTGTAGGGGGAAGGCTATAATCCCTTCTCCTCCATTTTCCTCTAGGGATTGTGGATATGCATGCACATGCACCCAGCATGATTTTCAAGCTTCCGGGTCTAGGACTCAAATCACAGGTGACCATGTGAGAGTCTGGCATCTTTTGTTTTGGAGAGGTTTTTGCTATAGGGCGTGTGCGCTCGCCAGAAAGACAGAGACAGACAGAGAGATAGAAAGAGAGAAATCACCCCCCAGGGGGGATGGTCACACTGCAATTCCTTCTCCTCCATTCTCTTCTCAGGATCCTGGGCATGCACGCACAGCACTTGGCGTGAGTTTGAGCCACTGAGTCCGGGATTCGAATCGTAGTCGACTACATGGGAGTCCAGCGACATAGCCATTACGCCAACTGCTGGTCCCTGAGAGTCTGGCATCTTAACCACTATACTACCTACTGGCCATAGGATAGGGCTTATTTAAAATTTTTTTTTCTTTAATTGCTGGAGGGTATGTGTGCTCACCGGAGATAGAGGTGGGGTGGGAAGCAGCCCCCACTTGGGGCATGGTGTTGCTGCAATCCCTTCCCCTCCATTTTTCCTTCCTATTGGGATCTGGGGCATGAACACACACATGCCTGGTGTATTTACAAAACCATTAGGGCTGGGATTTGAACTGTAGTCAGCCTTGTGGGATTTGGCTCCTAATCCACTACACTTAACCCTGTACAATGGGGCAAGTCCAGGGAATTGTTTATTAAAGACATGATATTCAAGCAAAGACTTGAAGGATCTAAAAAGATGAGCCATGGTCATGTGGAGGAAGAGCCTTTTAGTAAGGGGGAACATTCCGTACCTGAGCTCTGAGAAACGGTGAGGAAGCCAAAGAGGCCGGAGTGAGTGGCTGCTTTTCTGAAATAACTATCGCATACACCTTTGTCCTTCCAGTTTCCACTGTCTGCCTTGACCTGGGCTCTCCTCTTTCTCTCACAGGCTACTGCATTTACCTCCTAAATTGACTCTGAATGTCCACTGAGGTCTTCTGCCCTGACTTCAGAGCTGCTGCTCTCAAAACTCTATCTTATCACCACTCTCTTGCTTAAATTTCCAATGTAGTTCCTACTGCAAAAATCCTAACCTCTCACCTAAAAATCAGAGTCCTGCCCCTTTAGCTCTCATCCTTTTAATCTTTAAGTCAAGCTTGCTTCCCCATGAAGCCTCTTCCCATCTTTTTCCCTTTCCCAATGTCACAAAACTTAATCAAAGCCTGGCTCATCCAGGGCTTATCACCAGCCCCATCGTCACAGTCTGCAATTGAGGCGGGTCCTCACAGAGCTCATAGAGAACTCAGTCCTTTCCTTCCATCAGCTAACTTCTTACTTGATCTTCTTATCCATTTAGGGAGGGAATTGACACTGCTGTCATTTTATAAGCAGGAACACAGAAGATTGGACACATCAGCAAACGGATTTGGGTTCTAACTAGCAAGACTTACTTCCTCTCACAAAATCTGCACAATGACTAGAAAGAATGGACAGGGAGAGGTACACAGAAGGGCCACTCCTTCTGTCTAGGAACAGACAAGCACTTCAAAAGAGGGAGCAACATAAAGAAGCCTTATAAAAGTTCTCAAGTAGAAATGAGAAAAAAAAAAATCCTTGCTGTCTGGGCTACGGAAAAAAAGCTGTCAGGGCTGCCAAATGTACTTTAATGGTCATTGGTGGGAAATCTGGTCTCCCATATAAAGAGAAAGGATTCCGGAACTTAGGTCGTACACAGATGGTAAAGTAATTTGCATTTATTATAAAAATTTTCCCATCAGAGGAAGACCAAAATTGGTAAGAAATCCTTGTGAATTTCCTCTGGTTAAAACAACAACAAAATTAAATGGACAATAGAATGTCTGCTTAAATAATTCAAGTAGGAAAATATATTTTAGGGGCAATTAATTGTGTACAAAGCACCATGCTCCTAAGCAATAACAGTGCTGCAGAGGTGATTAAGGCAGTGTTTTCTTTCTAGAAACTCCCAGGTGACAGAAGGAAAAAGACACATAGTAAACATCCTGATAGGGACTCAGCAAGTGGTGTGGTGATTAAGGCGCTGGATTCTCATGTGATCGACCACCATTTGAGTCCCAGACTTGGTGGCTTGAAAATCATGGTGTGCATGTGTACATGCATGCCCAAAATCCCAAGAGGAGACTGGAGGAGAAGGGACTGCAGTGCGGCCATCTCTTTGGAGGATGATTTCTCACTTTTATTTTCGCTGGAGAGCACATGCTCTCTATAGCAAAAGCCTGAAAAAAAATATATTATGTGTATATATATATATATATATATATATATATATATATCCTAATAGGAAGAAAATGGAGAAAAGACTCCCAGTAGAGTCATTGAATAAAAAGATTCTCTAAATGCTTTTGGAAACTGTGGAATTCCCCTACTATGCACTTACAATAAGTAGACGGGGTAATCGCCTGTGTCAGTCAGGGAAGTGAGGGCCTGGGCCTGGGGTCCTTGGGCGGCAAAGGCAGGTACCAAGTACAAGTGGCCTGAGGGAAACCTGGAAAGCATGCCTTGCAGGAGTATGAAGGCTAAAGCTAAGGCGGAAATCCAAGACTGTTGCTAAGCGAGGGGCTGGATACACAACGGGAACTAAGCTACAGGAAGGAAATGAGGTCTGAAAAATCTCAGGTCTCAGAAGTTCTGGGGCATTGAATGGGACAAGAGGGAGGCACGTCTGGCAGGATTTGGGAAGTGAACTACAGGTACCTGCAGCAGTTCTTCACACATCCGTATTGCTGTCCTAAGTATTTTGGAGACAATGAGCCAGAACATACACAGCCATCTCCCATGACATGTAAAGTGGATGTAAATGTTCCTTGCCCCCGATTCATTGCCCAAGTTCTCCCATTCTGTGGGTATAAAGTGCCTCCCATTCTCTCTCATCTGCTCCTTTTCACATAGTTATTGAGTTTATATTATGTACCAAGCACTGTACTGGGTTTGGGAATTCCTACTAAAATATAAATACCCTAGGAGAAGCCTTAATCTTGACACAGTGAGTTCTCAATACATGTATTTTGAATGAATGCAGGAAGCTGTTGTCATCTAGCATCCTTGAGGGGACGGTGGTGGCAGTCCAGGAGAGAGCCGCAGTGTAGGTGGCAGGAAGATGGACAAGGATCTGGCTGCTGAAAAAAAGTGAAGCAAGAGCAAAAGAGGTCCCTGGGCAAGTCTGTGTGATGGTACAGTTTTGTTCAGAGATGCATTTGGCTCAGTTCTTCAGAAATGAAAGGTGTTGAGGGGAAAAAAAGAAAGCCATTCAAGTTCTTGAAGTTGAGCTGCTTTGTTCTGTAGTCTTTATCTACTGTAATCAAAGAGTGATTGTTCCAGATGGGAATATAAGGATGACTTACTATGAATCAGGGGTGTGCCTGCAGTTGGTGTGATTCTCTTCACACATCACAGCCTCTGGACAGGACCACCATGTGTGTGATCTTGGAGGGTTTGTTTACCAAGCACCTGTTGAGGGCGTTGGAGAGGACTAAAATCACTCCAGTCTATGCTTCAGCAAGTCTTCTATCCAGGGTTGGAATGCATAGGTAGATCTGTCCTGATGGTAGGGAAACCTTTCTCTAATTTGCTCAGAGGTTTTCTTATATTTGGAGATTGACCAGAGAATGTGGACATCACAGATCACCCATGCTGAGCACAGTCATTTTTGTCCAGCAGGTTCTACGTTCACTGTCGGATCTAGAGCACAAAGCCCTTTAAACCTGCGGGTTGCAGCACTGTCTCTGATGGTGGTGCAAAGGGACTTGTAGGGAGAGTACGGTACTTGTGCGCCACCGAAAGAGAATAGAGCTGGGACTAAGGAGCCCTGGGTGAATCGCTCTGCTGCCACTCGCTCCCTCTGTGACAGGAGAGGTCACCTCAGGCTGTGTCCTTGTGTATGAGATGAAGGGTATGGATTAAAGCATCTGAGGTATCTCCCAACCTCAGATTTTTATGATTCCTTCAGAATGCCATCAGAGGTGAAAGACTTTACCCCCTCCACATTCCTTTCTTGACATTAACAGCCAATTTCAAAAAAAGATGCCTGCTAACCTGCACGCTTGCGTCTCATGCTGTGGTGTGAGGACACTGTAGTTGGAGTTGTCCACCTGTACTGAGAAGCGAGAGTAAGAGAATGCCCCTTCTAGCTTACCTTGGAAAATAATCCAGCAATTGAAATTACTAATCAAAAGCTACCACGAAAAAAGAGGAAATAAGAATAAAAATTGCGAATGTATGTCAAATATCTTTTGGGATGAGTCAAAATGTTGGATGTAATCTAATTCTTAATTCATGCAAGGGGTCAGACAGGGAACAGCAATCCCCAAATGGAAGGACTATTTGGTCATTAAGATAACTGAATTAAACAGAAAATACCCTCCAAATGGGTACAGCGTCCTCACTGCGCCTAGAAGATAAATCAAGACTGTAGCCGGTGACCTACAGAAACATTGGGCTGCCAAGTGATGTCATGATGGGAATTTTTTTCCTCTTACCCTTTGCTGCCCCCCTGTCTATTTTTCTCCCCATCAGCAAACTTCTCTCCTTTTCCATTTCTGTTATTGCTTTTGGTTTTGCCTTGGGCTTTCTGTTTTTCTAGGTCTTATTTCTGAACTAAAGGCTGTTAAACCACAGAATTTACTTTTGAAAGAACCCAACTATTTCCTTCTCCTTCGCTTGCCTCGGGCCATGCCAGTAGGCAGCACTGCCTGGTGAGAGGAACTGGCAGGAGTAGGAGTTTGGGGTGGCGGGAGGAGAGGGGGGCAGGCAGGGGCAGGAGAGACAAGGCTGACAGTACAGGTGAGATAGAGGCAGAGAAAATGAGAAGCATATGCCGTCAACCATTTGTAAGGCTGGTTTCAGCCAAGGGAAGTGATGAATTGCAAGAATGTGTTATGCTCATAGCTGGGGAGCTGGCAAAAATAGCTTACCCAGAGAGCTAGGAGGGAAGGTGTTCTTTTCTTTCTTTCTTTCTTTAAGAATTTAGGCTTAAAAATACATTTCTCTTTGTCAGCAAATGTTCTAGTTTCAAACTATGAATGGGAGATTACCTCTGCCAGGGGAATGCTATCCTCCTCACTCCATGTTCTGTAAGATACAACTTGCCTTCAAATTAAAGGACTAATACCTCCATAAAATGGACTTAAAGAATAGTGGCTCTGAGCGACATGGAACACTTTACTCAGAGGACGATCTCAGCCCCTGGGCTTGCATGGGCAAAGTTCATTTAATAAGAGGTCCCTGGGGAAGACAGGAAGAATCTGAGTACCATTCCTTTCTTTCTTTTTTTTTTTCTCCATCTCTCCATCCCTCCCAAAGATTTAGAAAGTATCTTGGGACCAGCAGTTAGCGTATTGGCTATGTCGCTGGATTCCCATGTAGTCAACCTCGGTTTGAGTCCCAGACCCGGTGGCTTAAACTCATGCTAGGCGCGTGTGCGTGCGTGCCCAAGATCCCAAGAGAAAGTGGAGGAGAAGGGATTGTGGTATGGCCATCCCTCTGGGGGGTGATTTCTCGCTTTCTTTCTCTCTGTCTCTCTCTCTGTCTGGCGAGCGCACGCGCCCTATAGCAAAAATCTCTCCAAAAAAAAAAAAAAAAAAAAGATTTAGAAAGTATCTTCTAAGTGCCAGATGCCAGAGTCTGTTGGGTGTGGTGGTGCCTGCCCTCTGGCTAAGTGCCAGATTGTGTTTAGAGGAAGGTATAGTGAAGAAATTGAACCTAGATATCTCCTTCAACACCTGTGTCCTTCAGATCAACCAGAACGCTTACACTAGAGCTTTCTTTAAATATTTAGTCCCTGGAATCTAGCCCCTTCTTTCCAAGTATAGATTCATTAGGTGTTTTGTTTTGCTCTAGGATGTGTGTGTTTGCTAGAGAGAAAGAGAAAGAGAAAGAGAAAGAGAAAGAGAAAGAGGAGAAAGAGAAAGAGAGGGAAAGTGAGAACCCTCTGGGGGTGGCCATGCCATAATATTTTCTCCTTCATTCTCTCCTTGGGATTATGGACAGGCACGCACATGTGCCCAGTGTGTTTCTCAAGCTTCAGGATCCAGGACTTGGACTGCGCAGTTAGCCATATGGGCCTCCAGCCACCATAACCACCACGCCACCTGGTGGGCTCAACTCATTACTCTTGGGAAAGCTTTGTCTAAAACCAGGTCAGGATCTTACACTGGGAAGACTGAATACTCCAGGTGAGATTTTCAACTGCTGGACTAGTTTGCATTTGGTATCATCTATCTCCCTTCTTGCATCTCTGTCTCTCCTCTCTCTGTCTCTCTCCGTTTGCTCGTGTTGCTCCTGGATACTCGGTTGTCCATAAGTGACAACATACAGTTATTACTTACTTCTCTCTCCCCTCATGCTTGGCAGAGGGCTAGCTCTTAAGAGCTAACCAAATAGTCATTCAATGAATACATGAATGCCTTTCCCCCAAACACCCCTGTTCTAAATTTCCTTTTATTTTCTTGCTGCTCAACCAACTCATCTTTCAACCCACACTTCAAGCAGTTCTATCCCAAATTCTGTTTCTGGCATTTTATAATAAAAAGTGAGTGTGATCTGGAAGCCAATCTGAAGTCTCCCATGTGGCCTCAGCCAGTGGAGTTAACCACGATGGATGCGCTAAAAATTATATATATATATTTTCACATACATAGGTCTTTTGACTTACATGCCTATTTTTTAAGATAATATTTTAAGTGATGTTGAAGGAAATAAAGTGAATTACAACATTGTATGGTATTTACCTTCTTTTTTTTTTTTTTTTTTTTTTTGAGAGGTTTTTGCTGTAGGGCACGTGCGCTTGTCAGACAGACAGAGGGACAGAAAGCGAGAAATCACCCCCTGGGGGGATGGCCACGCTGCAATCCCTTCTCCTCCATTCTCTTCTTGGGATCTTGGGCACGTACGCACACGCGCCCGACGTGAGTTTTAAGCCACTGGGTCTGGGACGCGAACCACGGTCGACTACATGGGAGTCCAGCGACACAGACATTACGCTAACTGCTGGTCCTTTGGTATTTACCTTCTTTGACAAATTATATGATTGAATGAATTCCTTTAAATTTCCTGAAAAATGTTAATTTATCTGACAGAACCAATGTCTTTCTTTTTTCCTCTTTCTCTTCTTATATAGGTATGCCCTACAAGAAAATACCCATCTATGGGTTCGAATGCCAGCATATCTACCTTTCTATATTTTTCCTCACCTCTCAGTACATTTTACAAGTTACTTTATAATTAAACTGCCTTATTTAGAATTTTGCTTGCCAATTACAATTACTTTTAAGGCACAGATCTATGAATTAATCAGAATAAAGTAGAAATATGCTAGCCATAGTGGAAGAGATTAGTTTAATTTTTCTTCTTGACAGAAATACATGCTTAAGTACATTTTAAATAGACAAAACATGTAGCTGAAAATTTTTTGGAAAAGCTATTCAACTTTCAAATAGAATGAACCAGTGATGTTTCTAATATCTCAAATATGATTCTGATTTAGAAACAGTTCTTAAATTTTTCAGCATGTCTTCAAGGTAGATAATGAGTTGTAATTACTTATTTCTTGTAAAAGGACTGTGGCAGGGCAAACTAGAAAGTAGGGAATTTAGAATCTGCACACCATGCTCTATTTTTCTTTACTCCTCTTTGTAATTTATGTCTGTTTTTGATCACTTGTATTATAAACTCCATTTTAGAATAGGTAATAATATCAAGACATTAAAATAAAATGAAGGTTTCTCTGTCTCATATATATTTTCATCTAAACTTAACTCTTTCCTAATATATATATATATTATTTATAATATATAAATATATATATATATATATATATATATTATAAATGTATATATAATTTTTTTTTTGTATATATAATTTTTTTTTGGAAAGGTTTTTGCTATAGGGTGTGTGTACTTGCCTGAAAGACAGAGAGAGACAGAGAGATAGAAAATCGAGAAATCATCCCCCATGGGGGGTTGGCCATGTTGCAATCCCTTCTCCTCCATTCTCCTCTTGGGATCTTGGGCACGCACGCACATGCACCTGATGTGAGTTTAAGTCACCGGGTCCGGGACTCGAACCGCGGTTGGCTACATGGGAGTTTAGTGACATAGCCATTACGTTATCTGCTGGTCCCTATATTTTCTCTCTTTTTTTTGACAAAAGGGGGAAAATAGTTTTTAAAAACAATGCAAAAAGTAAGCAGGTGGCATAGTGGTTAAGGCGCTGGACACCCACATGGTGACTGTGGTTCATTCTGGAATCCATTGGCCTTGGCCTGAACCTCATCCTGGGTATGTGTGCATGCATGCCCAAAGTCCCACACAGAGAAAGGAGGAAAAGGGATTGTGGCGTGGCCATTGACCCCTTGGGGGTGATTTCTCACTTTTTCTCTCTGTTTCTCACCAGCAAATGCACACACCCTATGGTAATAAATAAATAAATAAATAAATAAATAAATAAATAAAAGCAATGCAAAATTCATTCCCACTGCACTTATTGGTTGGCTTAATGAAAATAATACATTGTTTTTAAGCAATCTCTGTGAAGAAATTCCAGAACACAGAACATGGGATTTGGACTAATATTATTCCTGTCTTAACTTCTGCTGGGTACAGCTGAGTGACCTTGGGCAAATATTATATTCTTTCTGAGCTTTGACTTTTGCTGAGAAATAGAGTTAGTACTACTTGATTAATCAAGAGAGTATATGTAAAGCACTTTACACAGTCCTCAGCACATGGTAAGAATTTGATAAACAAAAATATTATTATCATTCAGGCAGGGAATTAAATAAGATAATCAATCCATTTACTAAGCCAAGTTGATACTAACCAAAATCTCTACCATTTCATAGCTGTTATTAAGGTAAAATGATCTGAGAGTTTAGTGGTTCCCATTGGTCAAAAGTATCCCTAACTTCCTATAGGAAAGATGGTTATTGTCGCTAATAATTTAACTCAGAGATAAAAGGACTTCTCTGTGGTTCTCACTTAAGTAGATCAGATCTTATTCAAATGGGTTTGGAATTTGCTTGTACTCTTTGGAATGGTAGCGCTACCTTAGTTTTTTTACTATGGGCTTTTCAACTCTCTACCTCCTTGATCTTATTTTATCCTCACAACAACCCTGTAAGGAAGGGCAAAATTGAAAGATCCTTTGTGGTGTGTGATGGCTGGAATACTATGTCAAGATCACATAAGTCCAGGAACACTTAAATCTTTGTGTACTTATAAAAGTGAGTGTGTCTACAGAGCACGTGTTTTAAAGGAAGGGACCATTGATCAAGGGTTGATAAAAAAAAGGTAGGCTGGTGTCAAGAATCACTGAGCTTGACTTTTGGTTGTTTGGGGAAGATCATGCAGTGGCAGATAGGGCCATGTCTACATTATTCTACTTTGAGACATTTATGTTGGATGATCTGAAATGTAAGAACGAGAAACATTGGATGGGGTTTTCAGGTTAGGCTGTAATTATTTAGATGGTGTGGTTAAAGAGTTAACAAAAACTCTTTCTCTTTTAGCATGAGAATCTGACCTTTGGTTAACTTCTTAGCTTGGTTTCCCTGGAAACAGATAAAGATGGTATGTGTCAACTATGTTACTAGGCAACATGGCATATGGTAAGAATGACCCTCATTGGTAGAGTACATCTGGACTGGGAGAACGACAAATGAACTGTAAATACCTGCTGGGGATGCCATGCTTTGGACTTCTCTTGAAGGCAGCAATTCTTGTAAGTAGCATATTCCTGGAAGGGACCCTGCAAGCTATGTCTTTGGAGTTGTTAAGAGAGTTATTGACTCCTGTAGGACATGAGGCTCTTAAGCAAAGGCAGTTCCATCACTTGCCCGTGTGGATCTCATCATCTGTCACCTGGACTCTAATTGTAGAAGAATGTTTAAGGCTGCCCTTCTAGCAAGCTATGGCCTCTACCTTATATCCTTTGGAGTAGACTGATGTCAAATGTGGTGCAAAGCAATCTTGTGAATCTAAATTTCTAGTTGAGCCCAATAAAAGCCCTATTGGATTTTGTAGGTTGGCTTGGTGTCATGGTGATTTCTTTCACATAACAAATGAGGCCTGACATTCTGGGAAGAGATCCGAAAATAATGAGGTCTTTTGCAGTGCCTTCATCTACATAAACTTGAATTTATTCATCTCTCCAATATCTATTTAGAATCTTCAATGTGCCAAAACTTATGCTAGATTTTAGAATATTCAGGATCCTTTCTATCAATTAGTCCTCATATTTCGTGAGAGGAAGAGGTAGATATTGATTATTGATAATAATAGTAGTGGCCAATATTTACACAATGCCACATATTGTGTTAAGCACTCTACATGCATCATCTCATTTAATGTTTTACAAGAATTCTGTGAAGTAGGTATTATTCTATACATTTTATAGACAATGAAATTGAGGCACAGAGGTTGCCTCTAGTTATACCTCTGTTGTGTCATCTGAATTCAGGCATTTCTGACTTTGGATCCCATATCCTTAATGAGGATAGTATTTGATGTGATGTGCTGCTTAGCAGAGGTTCACACCAAGGACTTCACTCAACGATTTTCAACAAAGCCTGACTCCACACACCCGCATTTCCTACAAAGGCTGAAAACTGAAATTAAAACTTGAGTTAATAAGCAACTACTCAGGAAGTATCAGGAGAACCAAAGACAGGCAAAGACTAGAAAAAGGGAAATGCTTGCCTGGATCTAATTGTGTATCAATTTTACGCCTCCCCTTCTCCAGGGAAGACTCTAGCTCTTCTCTGACCCAACCTGACCAGTTTCTTTTTCTGATTCTGAAGGGTCTGACTAAGCCGCAGTAATATTGTGGCATTTTATGTCTCCGATAATTCCCTTTAGAAACCAATCACAAGACGAAATAAAACAAGATACATTAAGTGATCAGAACTATGCCAGTCAGGTTATAGACACTCTACAAACTATTAGCTGTTATTCTTTCTTCCCATATTGCTTGGAAAGTGTTGAAAAGTTTGGAAAAGCAGATATCTCAGTGATTTTAGCAGCTAGTATTCTTTTCAATAATATACACACAGTCCCCAACTTATGATGGTTCTATTTATGATATTTCACTTTATGATGGTGTGAAAGCAATACACACTCAGTAGAAAATACACTTTGAGTATCCATACCACTATTCTGCTTTTCACTTTCAGTATAGGCGTCAATAAACTACACGAGCTACTCAATCCTTTACTATAAAATAGGCTTTGTTTTAGATGATTTTTCCCAGTTGTAGGCTAATCTAAATGTTCTGAGCATGTTTAGCTAGGCTAAGCTATGGTGTTCAGTAGGTTATGTGTTTATGTGTACTAAATATATTTTTGACTTGCGATATTTTCACATTAGATGTGAAAATGGATGTAACACACCTAAGTCAAGGATCTTCTGGGTAGTTTTTGGTTTCCATAAGGAACATTTGTTAAGTGCTCATTGGTGGGTTAGGAAGGTACCAGAGAGAACACAGGGAGCCAGCTCCATGAAGACGTGGATGGCACACACAGGACACATCATTCTAGGGAATTTGGAAGTTCCCCAAGGATCCTTACAAAAAGGTACCTACCAGATGGAAACTGTCAGTTCTCCAGTTCTCTTTCTGAATGGAGCTTATTTTTACTATGGAGGGAACTACCCACTATAAATATTTTATCGATGTAAGTTCACACAGAAATAAGCTGCATCAGGAGTCAGTCTCCTCTTTGCTACACTCCAAAACCATGGAGTGGTCTCATTTCCCACCCAGTTCTCACTAAATATGGCCTTGACTGGAGGCCAGCTATCCCGGTCCCAAACCCTGGCAGAAGGAGAAACCCTAATGATGGCCTATGATTCCTTCCTGTTCATCAGAGACTGTCCTGTCTGAAGTCATATTGACATCGAGTGTCAAAGTTATTTGGATTTTCTCTGGGTCTGGGGACTCAGGCTAACTTCTCTCTTTGCAAGTTTCCTTTAACACTTAAAATAACTGACATGCTGTCCACATCTATTTCCAGAGTTGCTCGGGTCTGTACGCTTCTTCTTAAGCAACAGATTTCTTTTGCAGCAGGTTCAGCTGTGAAACACTGGGTTTCCTTGCTTCTCTGCCTTGTATGAAACCTGAAGCCAAACATAATCTAATGTGAAAGATCTCACCTCAGGAGATGAGGACTGCCCAGCCTGCAAGTCTGGGGTATGACTAAAGTACCAGTTTGCCAGCATGGCTGATACTGAACGTAACCAACCAGCCATTCAGCACTCCATTCAGTTCATTCCCCACATATTTACTGAATGGCTACTGTGCTAAATTTTGGGAACAGCAAGTTGGTGGAGACAAAATGTCTTCCCTTCAGAAATGCAAAAGCATTTTTTAAAATAATTATTTATTTTATTTTATTTATTCATTCATTTATTTTAATTTGACCAGAGAGAGACAGAGAGAGAGAAAGAGTGAGAAAGCAAGCTGCCAGGTCCGAGACTTGAACCGTGGTCAGCCATGTGGGAATGTCCACCACCTTAATCACCACGCCACCTGCTGGTCCCGCAAAAGCGTTTATTATTCATATAATACAGAACACATTCAGTGGGTCAATTAACAAAAACAGGGGGATCTTAATTCTCAAGCTTTCATAGAAGATACATTCACCACTTCCTCTAGCCTGGAGTCCTAAAATGTCTAACTTGAAGAAAAACACCATCAACTGCTCCCAGAGCTTCCCCAAATGAGAATGCTATAGCAGGGTGATCTTGATTATCTCAGAAATCCCTGACAGAAATGGAAGCAATAAAAATAAACATAAAAGAAAATAGAGGTGTTGTAACACAACTATAAATTGCTCTTCTCCTCGACTTTCTTCCAATCATCCAGGGCAGAAGAAGGAAGTGGGTCTTTGTGGCAGAGAATAGACCAGCAGCTGTTCTACATTCTGCCAAGAGGAGAGAGACTTATTATAAATAATAGCCAACAATATGTCCTTTGGGACCGGAGACTCAGCCAATTGGGGGTGGGTGGGGTCTGGAGGAGAGAAGGAAGGCTAATGGGATATGGGGGGCGGGGAGGGATGTGTGACTAACGGAGAAGAGGATGAATTAGGAGAAAACCCTATCCAATTTTCCTGTGTACTTATGTTTCTATTACCTCATTAGAGTGATTACATAATGAAACTCCATTTATAAACTAAAAGGGAAAAAAGGGGCAACAGTCTCACTAGCAGTGGCGATGGGAGACATTTACATACCAGTAAGTCACGTGGGCCAACAGTTAATAGGTTTGGGAACCACTTTCCTTTCTCTCTTCATCTGTTTGGTATGTTGTCTGTGCCTTTCTCTTTTAGCCATATATGTGTAGCCGTGGCTCAGAAATGGAGATGGAACTGACACCTTGGCTGCCCTTTCCTGAGAGTTTTTTGAGACTTCTTCATGAAAAAAGTTTATGGAATTTACTTTACTGTTTTATGTTCTACTGGGGAAAGAAAAACAGAAAACAAAAAACAATGACAACAAAAAAACCAAGAATAGTAATGCCTGGGTCTCTCTCTGCTTCCTTTCTGCAAAATTCCAAGAAGAGTTCTTAGTCAGATGTACATTAGAATTCCAAAATTCCTTATTTCTTAGGATATTTATCTATGTGTGGGGAAACCCTGTTCACAGATTTTTACTTGTTGGTGTCTTAAATCTAAGTTGAAGCTCTAGATGGGGATATTTTGGAGGGCTGATGCTTAGGGATATGCTGTTGATTTGTGCCTTAAATTTGTTAATAGTTTGCTAAGACAGTAGAATTCATCAGGTACTAGCTCACAAATGAGGAAACCAGGTCCTCAAATGTGCAATACTCTATTTAGACAGGGGGAGAGCCAAGACTAGGATCAACAGGAGTTATACAAAATACGACTCTAATATACAATTTCTAAGGGAGGTGGAAATTTAGGGAAGGTATACTTTATCCATGGGCTCTTCTTTTATTTATTGATTTTTTTTTTTTTTAAGCAAGATTTTTGGTATAGGGAGCATGCACTTGCTGGAGAGACAGAGAGAGAGAAAGCAAGAAATCACTCCCCAGGGGCTATTGCGATGCTGCAATCCCTTCTCACCATTCTCCTCTCAGTGTTTTGGGCATGCACACACATATGCCTGGTGTGAGTTTTAAGCAGCTGGGTTTGGGACTTGAACTGCAGTCAACTACATGAGAGTTCAGTGATGTAACCATATGCCATCTGGTGGTTCCATCCATGGGCTCTTCTAATGAGGGGACAGTCTGGGGAGTGTGAGTGTTAGGTAAAGATCAAATCTGTTAAAACAGTCCCTCAGAGAAAGTAGCTTTTCCACCTGTATTTATATCTTATATGTGGTTTTAATGTTGTATATTTTCCTTTGTATTCCTATATAACCCTATTTCATCTCTCTCTCTCTCTCTCACTCACTCACTCTTTCTTTCTCTATATTTTATCTTATAGTACTTCTGGTATATGATCTAGGGGGCTCCCAGTGCATTTTTGCAGTTATTCTTTTCCAGAAGATGGGTACTTATTTTACTCTTTTTCTTTTTTCTTTCTCTCTTTCTTTTTTTTTTTTTTTTTTAATTGACAGAATATCTGCTCACCAGAGAATGGCAGAGGGATAGAGAGAGGGAGAAAGCAACCCTCCATAGAGCCTGGTCATGTTGCAGTCCCTTCTCCATTTCTTCATCTTGTTGGGATTTGGGACATCCATACAAATGGGCCTGGCCCATAGGGATCTTCAAGCTGCCAGAGCTGGGATTTGAACTCTGGTCAATCAAGTGATATCTGGCTCCCTACACACAATGCTTAACTACTGGAATATGGGGCTGGTCTCGGTACTTATTTATATCCATCTTCACGATTACAAACTAAATGAAGAGTTTGGGGATCCGACATTACACATGAATAGGAAGGGATATATTTATTCATACTAGGAAAAAAAAAAATTTTACATATGTTTCCTGTAGCCAGTAAACTAGGGAGACTGTACTCTACCTGGGACCTGGGTGGTAGTATTTACTTAAATTAGCAATCAGCCCATTTATTAAGGTGTACTGTTCATGTATTTTCTATTAGTATTATTTTTGGTTACAGTATCTTAACTATCCAGCAGATGGCATCTGCTTCAAAACTCTCATAAATTCCATTTACATTTCAGAACAAACAGGATACTGATACATTGAAGCCTCCCTTAATTGACTTCTACATTTAATACCTGGAAAGGGCTTCTGGAAACATAATTAAGGGTAGACAACTAATTACTCCTGTTTTGGTAAGAGTCATTCTTTTCTCATGCTATGCCCGTGGTACCATCACAGAGGCCTAGGAAAAACTCCAATAATTTGAAACAAAACATAATCAGAATTAAACCCACAAGCTTTCTTTAAAAATCGATCACTTTCATCACTAAATAAGAACTGAGTAGTAATTGTATATTCAGGAAAACAAAGCTAATCTTAAATCTCCTCTTTAAGGAAGAGGGATGAAAAAGGGAGCCAGCTTCTCCAAGAAGCCAGGGGAAAATGAATACACAAAGCTTTATAGTTACCATCCAGAGCCTTTTCCTCTTTACTTTGTAGGAAGAGATGGGTGTGATTGAATGACTTCTAACACTTAATGACACCTTTGCTCCAGTGCTTTGTAACGCTCACACATGAATACACTGATCTATTTCCAGATGATCCTGGGGCCCCCATCCTTTTGTGTCAAACACAAAGGAAAAAGAGAGAGAGGGAGAGACAGAGACAAAGAAACAGGCCATGTAACCACGCACCGAACATGATTTAAACAACCAGCTTAGTAAACATTAATCTTAGGATGTGTTATATGAAATGGAGTCATACTCCAGAAGAAATGTTGGCTACATTTAAAAGATCACTTTGTCTAAGGAAAATACCAAGTTGAATTTCCATGCAGTAAGTCATCTTTCTACAAGAAGCTGACAAGACAAAAGCAACAAAGTGAAAGGTGAAAAATGTCTCATTTGAAAAAGAGTAATCGTGTTATAATCCTTTTTTTTTAAAGATCACGTTCTCTTGTTTGATATTACTTGTCAGGAATCAACCTGGTTATGGAAGAGAGATGGGTTAGAAATCAAGAGACCTGTGTGACTCACTGTTGCTTTGTATGAATCTCTTCAGCTCTTTGGACCTCAGTATGCCTCAATGTAACATAAGGACATTGAATAAAAGGACTTTGGGGTTCACTTTCAGCTTCTGTTTGTTCTGATGGGACATCCCTGCAGCTACATGGCAGTCTCTAAGCACACATGTGTGAGTGTGAGTCATAAGGAGGGACAGTGGAGTCTGGATAGTGGTAGGGTCTGCAGTTGGCTTGCCAAAACTGAGGCATTGGAAAGGTATGCACTACAGAAGCATTTTTAAATCCTTTGAGTTGCATTTTCCCCCTTTTAGTTCCATGGCTATGTTCTTAAAAAAAAAAAAAAAAAAAAAAATCGAAGCCCCAGTTTGGAAGCCGAAGTCTAAGAAATGAATATTTTGCTCTAACTTTTAGCTCAAAAACAAAGTATATGTGAGCACTCAGTTCTTTATGAATGCATCATGCATATCCACGCATCTCTTTAAGTTTGGAATTTTAAAATGCCTGACATCTCTGGCTCAGTCACAGTTAATGTACACAATGGATTCTTCAGAAATGCAGAGTTAGAACATTTGAAGCAGCTGAACACTGATTTACATGAAAGCTGAAAGTGTACAGTACCAATAAAATGTATCTCTGACATCTTGGCTTCTTGAGAAACACACTTCCTTTGTTCATTCACAAGTCTACTCTATTTCCACCTCAGATTTAATTATCTTTCCAGCTCTCATTTGCGTATGTGTAGGCTACCATTCACAATACGCCAAGCCCTACATGTGGGAGGCACAAATCTTTTCATTCAAAAAAAAAAAAAAAAAAGTGGACCAGGCATTCTGACTGCATACTGTGTGCTTTAAACAAAGCCAAAGGATGTAACTGGATTCTGAGAATACCAAATGAAATTTGTTGTTTGCTGTATCAGTGTACATCATTAGTTTAGACTTTTGATAAACTGGCAGATGCATAAAAGATGCAGACTTTGTAGAATGAACTAGCTACCTTCTCAGTTTTCAGGTGAGGGAGATAAAGCCTAAGGAATATAAAGGGTTTGTTCCAACTCTCTCAGAGGAACAGTAACAAAGGTAGGACTAGAACTTGGGGTTTTGTTTTTGTTTTTAACTTACACACAAGAATCACTTACATCCATGATGACCACAATCCCTAGCGTCACCCTACTGACAGGAATCCTTTCCATTTCTATGTCTATTCTTTCAAAATTTATTCTTTCTCTTTGAAGCCAGTTTTCTAGGAGTTACATCGTTTCTGATTTGAAACTGATATCCGTTACATGTCTCTTGCACATCCACAAATTTCTCCTAAATGCATCTTAATCCAAAATGACCTCATCTATCCATCTGTCCATCTCTCCAACATGTGTCCATCTATCCACCCTTTTATCCATTCATCCAGTTCTATCCCCAAACAAACAAACAAAACCTCGGAGTACCAAGTTCTGATCTAGACCTGATGAACAAAATAAAAAAAATCCCTGCTCCTCAAGAAGGTCAAAGTATAGTTGAGTTTGCTCCTGATTAGTCTTTAATTGCCAGAGGGACAGAGACTGGAGAGAGACTGAGGAACAGAAAGAGAGAGAAGGAAAAGGAAGAAGTATCTCCCAATGGAGCATGGTCATGTCATAATCCCTCCTCCATTTTTCCATCCTGTCAGGATTTGGGGGAATGCATGTAATCACACCCAGCATGTTTGTTTTTCAAGATTCCAGGTCTGGGATTTGAACCATAGTGAGCCATGTGGTCTCTGTCTTCCTTAACCACTAGCCTATGGGGCTTGTGCACTCTTGAATATCTTAAAAATAAAGAGAGAGAGAGAGAAAAGTATACCAGTTTTGTAGTTGTTCTTAACTATTTAAGAAAGATTCACATTATTACAACAAATGTTCCACTTTCCTTATTTTCTAAATACAGCAACACTTCATTTATTTGGCTTTGGCAGAGAACGAGGTGTTCCACATAAGTAAACACTGCAGACCACTGAAACTAAAACTTTTGAACAGTAATCTTCCTTAAAGTGTATTTCTTACTTCTCTGACTTTGGAAACAAAAGATACTGAATATAATTTAATGTTTAAATTTTTTTATATGACTCAGAGTGATCTCTTAGCAACATCCATTATCATATTGGACAGTGATACAGCCTGTGTCTAATTTTCCAAGTCTCCCTTTCAATCTCAGGCAGTTCACACTTTCCACTGGAAGTTATGTTTCCTTCTAGCAGTCCTTTCATAATCTCTTCTAATTTGCAGGGCCAGGAATCATATCAGGAAATTTATTAAAAATTAGAGTCAGTAAGGCTTCAAATAAGTGTAGGAAGTATAGTAACCATGCCTTTAATGAGTAGATTTGGGAAACAAAATTCTGTGATATTTACTTCTGATTATTCTCAAACTTGGGACCATGTAGGGAGGACTGGGGATGCTATGCCTTCTGGGCAAGTTGGCTAACACTTCAGTCAGCCTCAGACTGGAGCATTTCATCTTATCTGAAAAGCAGAAAGTAATAACAGAATAATCTAAATCCAAGCTATTTTCAACAAGAGTGAGACTGCCTCTTTGAGGTATCTTGTATAAATGGAATTCAGTTCTCTTCATTCTTGTTGCAAGAGTGCTACAGTTTGAATGTGTTTAAATTTAAGAGTAATGAATATGTGGTGAAAGAAATTTCAAAGCAAAATATAGAAGGAACTGCATGATTGGTTTTAGCAGCTTACAGATAAATGAAAGTGCAAAAAATGATGACTTCAAGATAGAGTTAATGAAAAGAGAAATAGAGTGGAAAAATTTGGAAAATCACAGCCTGAACATGTGGTAAAGAATGAGGGGGCATGTTTAGGACAGAAAACTAAAGGTGTAGCCCAGTACCAGTAACTAAAGACTCTAGCAAGACTAGAAGGGATCCAGGTGATAATTGTGAAGACAATGGGAGAAGAAACCTGAGAGCATTTCAGAGATCATTGAGGCTGCCCATCCCAGGTCCAGATGCCTAGGAGAGGAAATGGTTTCTGGTGAATGGCCTGAGGTAGGTTTATTGTCCTGAGAAGCCTCAGGACTCTACTTCCTTTATTCCAGAAAAGCACTCTTTTCCCCCAGCTGTGTTTCAAGCTGTTCCCAGTATGCCTCAATCAACTATTAGGGATGCTGCTCAGGAATGTGCAAGTGGCAAATATTAGTAGCATGTACATGGGAGGTAATTCTTCAAGCTTGCAGAATTCAAGAACTGTGGAGGCATGAGACCTCCATCTAGATTTCAAGTAATTTCTTGAACAACCCAAGGGCCTAGGCAGAGACATGTCATAGGAGAAGAGTCACCACAGAGGACCCTCCCTCAGTAGAATAATGGCACCTTGAAATATGGAGTCAGAGCTGTTGCAAGGAGTTCCCAAAATGGTAATGTCTAGTGGAGTCTCAGGATGGAATTGCTCTTGAGATCTGTGTCAGAACTGTATAGCTACCAGTAGGCAAAACCAACTGGGAAGAATTGCAGGTATGAGAGTCCAAACTGAGAAAGCTGAAGCATGGGTTGAGTTCAACAAAGCTATGGGAGCAAGGCTGCCTGACAGTTTGGGGTGGGGGGAGCAACCCCCCTTATTGGTGCATTCAGTATATGATTCAGAGTGAAAGGAGATTATTTTGGAGCATTAAAACTTACTTTTCCCCATCTTGGGTTTCAGACTTGCTTGAGACCTGTTACTCCTTTCTTCTTGTAGAATGGGAATGGCTAGCTTATGTCTATCCCTTTGTTTTATTTGTAATTTGTTTTGATTTCACAGGCTCATAGCTGGAAGGAACTTTCCTTGAATCTCAGATGAGAATCTGGACTTTGGACTTTTGAGTTGGTGTTGGAATGAGTTAAGACTTTTGGGATTATTAGAATTATTTTGTATGTGAGCAGTATATGAATTTTGAGGGCTAGGGGTAGAAATGCTATAGTTTGGATTTTTTGATATTTGGTGATGAGATAAAGACTGTAAAAACTTAATCTGACTATCATGTTGAAAGGTGAAGATTAGGCTTTGGGTAGGAGTTTAGGATTAAGGTCATGAGGGTGAGGTTCCCATGATTGACTCCTGGTGGGTTTATAAAGAAGGAGAAGAGTGGAACAGAAACACGCAGATGCAGATATGTGTATGCTTCTTCTATGTTGTCTTGCCATGTGGCCCACTGGCAAGAAGACCTTTACCAAATGTACCTTCTGGAATGTGAACCTCCAAACCATAAGCTGAACAATCTCTTATAAATCACCCATTTCTGCTATTTCCTTTTTTAGCAACAGAACAGACTGGAACAAGGAGCCTTCAGAACACTCCCCATCTGCCAGAATATCTCTTCTGTCATGGAGGTATAGTCCGACAATCCCAGCTTCCACTTACAGTGCAAACCACTGCCAAATCTTTTGCCAAGTCCTTGACAAAACAGGATTTGATGTGTTTCCTACAACAACTCTGAGAAGCAGATCTTATTATCCTATTAAAAGAGGAACCTGAGGCATGAAGAGTTGAGACAATCTACCTGGGGTCAGTAAGTGGAGAATTGAGACTCTTTGCTTAATTCTCTTTGTCACAGATATCCAAGTGCTCAAGATGGTAACTGCAAAACTATGACTTAAATAGGTGATGAAACTTCTTGATCGCTTTAAATCTATAATGGATAATAGTCCTAGGCTATAAGATGAGAGCTGCGTGGTCATAGCTGAGTGGTTAAAAAGCAATGTTAAGAAAAAAATTATCAAATTTTATCTAATTCCTTGTCTATTTGCAAACCTTGATTCAGATGTTTCAGTTTTTTACTTTCCTATTCCCTGAACAATTTCTTATTTTTTTTTCTTTGGAGAGGTTTTTGCTATAGGGCGCGTGTACTTGCCAGACATACAGAGAGAGACAGAGAGACAGGAAGCGAAAAATCACCCTCCCAGGGGGGATGGCCATGCCGCAATCCCTTCTCCTCCACTCTCCTCTCGGGATCTTGGGCACGCACGCACACGCTCCCGGCGTGAGTTTAAGCCACCGGGTCTGGGACGCGAACTGCGGTTGACTACGTGGGAGTCCAGCAACATAGCCATTACGCTAACTGCTGGTCCCCCTTGAACAATTTCTTATAAATCACCCTGTTTATGCTTTGTGATGAATTGTAAGGTCAAAAAAAGTAAGAAGAAGCTCATGTTATATAATAAACAAAGAAAAGGATAAGCCTACCCTATTTTGTGTGTTCCAAACATTTATTGGAAGCTGGTCATAGGACAGACTTTCTCTAGTACCCAAAGACTTAAAGATGGATAGAAAGTGGTCCTTGCCTTTGAGCATCTGAAAATCCACACAAGAGGCATAATTATAAGCAAATAACTAGAGTAATGTGTTAAGGGTGAAAATATTGGTTTATCCAAAAAGTCATAATGTATTTTTTCTGTTTTCTATGTAAAAATGCATCATGACTTTTCTGATAAACCAATAGCAATATGCTAAATGTGCTAAGGAAGCCTTATGTTTTACTCTGCTGGAAGAGAACATGATCAGTGAGCTGGGCCTCGTGAGTTGAGTAAAGCAAGGAGAAAAGGGGAAGAGTACTTCAAGTAGTGGGAACAACACAAAAAAAGGCATGAGGAATGAGAGTTTCATTTTGTGAATTCACTCTGGGAGAAGCTGATGTGGTAAAGTGAGGCAGGAACTTTATGTGCTGAAGTTTACAATATCTCTGTAAAATTATTCTATCATAATGATCATTTTAAGGGCCAGAAGGTGGTATGGCATTTAAGGTGTTGGACTCTCACATGGCTGACCACAGTTTGAGTCCTGGACCTGGTGTCTTGAAATTCATATTGGGTGCACATGCTTGTGTGCCCAAAATTCCAGGAGGAGAATGGAGGAGAAGAGACTGTGGCATGGCCATCCCCCCAAGGAGTGATTGCTCACTTTTCCTCTCTGTTCTCTGCCGAGCACACGTGTTCTATGGCAAAAACCTTAAAAAAAAATAATAAGGGGGCCAGCTGGTGGCATAGTGGCTAAGATGATGGACTCCCATGGGGCTAACTGCAGTTCAAATCCTAGATCCAGTGTCTTGAAATTCATGCTGGGTATATGTGGATGCATGCTTGAAATCCTGAGAGGAGAATGGAGGAGAAGGGATTGTGGTGTGTCCATTACCTTGGGGGATGGTTCTTTGCTTTCTGAGTCTCTGTCCCTGTCTCTCTGGTGAGTGCACACACCTTATATCAAAAATCTCCTTAAAAAAATAGTAATGACCACTATAGGGGCCAGCAAGTGATGTGGTGGTTGAGGCGCTGGACTCCTACATGGCTGACCATGCTTCAAGTCCTGGACCTGGCAGCTTGAAAATCATGCTGGGCATGTGTATGTGCATGCCCAAAATCCCTAGAAGAGAATGGAGGAGAAGAGATTGTGGTGTGGGTATCCCCCCACCTAAGACCCTCTGCCCAGACTTCACACTCCTGCTCCTCAGATCTAGACAAGCCAATCAGTAGCCATCTATATTTGAGCTCTGAGCAGTCCCATTCAAGGATTATGACCACCGAAGACACTCTGCCCAGACTTCATCCTCCTGTCCTCCAGATCTAGCCAGGAGCCAGGACAAGCCAATCAGCAGCCATCTACACTTGAGTTTTGGGCAGCCCCATTCAGAGATTATGACCACTGAAGACCCTCTGCCCAGATTTCACCCTCCTGGCCCCAAGATCTGGATAGGAGCCAGGACAAGCCAATCAACAGCCATCTATATTTGAGTTCTGAGCAGCCCCATTCAGGGATTGCAACCACCAAAGACCCTCTGCCCAGACTTCACCCTTCTGCCCCCCCAGATCTAGCCAGGAGCCAGAGAATACAAGAGAACTCATGGAATTGTCAGATAAAGAATTTAAAATATGGGACCAGCAGTTAGCGTAATGGCTATGTCACTGGACTCCCACGTAGTCGACTGTGGTTCGAGTCCCAGACCCGGTGGCTTAAACTCACGCCGGGCACGTGTGCGTGTGTGCCCAAGATCCCGAGAGGAGAATGGAGGAGAAGGGATTGCAGCATGGCCAACCCCCCTGGGGAGTGATTTCTCACTTTCTGTCTCTCTGTCTTTCTGGTGAGTGCACATGCCCTATAGCAAAAACCTCTCCCCCCAAAAACAATATCAAAAGCAGATTAAATCATACAGAAAATAGAATCTCAGATGCAGAAGATATAATATCTGACCTAGAAAAATTTACCAAAAAGACTGAGAAAATAACCCCCCAAAATGAGAATAACATACGATAATACTAGATACCATTACATGTCCAAACATTCAGATCATCCGTATCCTAGAAGGTGAAGAAACTAATAAGGGCATTGATAATCTATTCTATGAAATACTGGAAGAAAACTTTCCAAACCTAAAGAGGCACTCAAATATCCAGACCCAAGAAATACAAAGGACCCCACATAGAATCAACCCAAGAAAATCTTCCCCAAGGCATATCATAGCCAGATTGACCAAATCCACAGAGAGACAAGATACTAAATTTGGCAAGAGAGAAACATCAAGTTACTTTCAAAGGATATCCTATCAGCCTAACATCAGACCTTTCATCAGAAACAATGTGAGCAAGGAAAGAATGGGAAAATATATTCAAAGTGTTAAGTGAAAAACAATTTCAACCAAGAATACTATACCCAGCAAGATCATCCTGCATGTGGGGAAAAAAGATAAAAACATTCTCAGATAAACAAAACCTAAAAGAATTAGCAACACCATACCAGCTCTCCAAGAAGTGCTGAAGGGAATACTATACCAGGAAAACTAAAGTCATACACACAGAGATAAGAGTACAAAAAATAACCAAGAGAATGGCCAACCTAATGGTAGGGACAAGTCTGGAGTTGAATGTTAACTTCCAGAGTTTAAATGGAAAGATCGGACCACAGTAACACTGCAGACTCAATAGAAGAGAGATGAATTACGTGAGTCTTAACTAGTGGAATAGATTTCTTTTTTTTACTTTAGAGTGAAACATTATTGATTTTCTTCAGTGCTTTGATTTCCACATTTAAATATTTTTGTCTTCTCTTGCACTGTTGGTAGGTTCATCTACCTACTATTTGATCTGAATCCTAACCTTTTTCCTGGCTTTAGGTTTTAAGCAAATTTCTATTACCATCTTTTGATTTTGCTCTATTAAAACTAAAACTGTTTTTCTTGAAATAAAAAAATGCATTAAAATATCTATTAATACCTATTTGATGACTGCAGTAAGCTATATAGCCCCAGTGAGGTGCTACTTTATAGTATCTTCACTTTACTCACTGAGGTTTACACCTAAAGTCAGACATGTGCTTATGGCTATGTATATATCAGCTATGCTTGCTATTGAAGGTTTATAAATTAATTAAGATCTTTAGTGAATCAATAAAATATGAAAAAAAAGGCATGGAAAACAATTGTTCATACCAGAGACAGTGTGGAAGAAGGGGGGAATTGGCAGAGGTGAAAAGTAGGGAATCAAGGGGGAAATAAAAACAAGCAAAATAAACAATAAACAAGAAATAGACAGTTATTTGTTGATGATAACATGTATGGTAATATCCTTGATTGAGCCAATATACAATATGTTCTGAATGGAAAATTTCATTTTGTATACTGTATTGATGTACAGTGAATGACTGTAAATAAATAAATAAATGGCCATTTTAGTAAATGCAGTAACTAAGCATATGACTAAATTATTTGGCACAATTATAAGTAGACAAAACATGTACGTGCACATTTTAGAAAAAGATCACCCAGTAATGTTTCTGATCTACCAGATAGGATTCAATAGATTTGGAAACTGTTGTGTTATTTAATGTAATTTCCTCCACTTACAATTTTTTGTCCTTGTGCCTCTGTAAATTAATCTAGACTTTTCAGACTAGATGTTCTGAATTTTCTTTTAAATATCATTATTTACGTTATCAGTTAGTACAAATGCACTTACATAATCATTTTATGACATCTCAACCAAACACCTTAATACATGCACACAGGTCCCAGGTCTCAATGAAAAGTCTTAATGAGAAGAAAATGGGAATTTAAGTGAAAATTACATGGTATTGCACTTAGGTACACACAAATGTGGTGCAATTTGTTAAAGCTGAACATCTCTTTTTGAAGACCAAAGTGCCATATTCAATGTTACTACTCCCTGAGAGAAAATTAGAGTTCTCTGGCAATAAAATCACCTCTTTAAAATCACTGCTCAATTTTAGTTTACTGGGTTATATAGCCTTGAGGCTGGGGTCTAAAAGAGAGGATCTAAAAGAGATTTCTTTCAAAACCATGACAAAGTGGTAGCTTAATAGAGAATATAATTGTGTTTATTGAAGAACATAATTTGTTTTTCTTTTATTTTTTGCGTAATTTTTGCTATAGGACATGTGTGCTCACTGGAAAGACAGAGCCAGACATAGAGACAGAAAGTGAGAAATCATCCCCCCTCGGGGGGATGACCATATTGAATTCTTTCTCCCCTATTCTTCTCTTGGGATCTCAGGCATGCATACACATGTGCCTAGTATGAGTATTAAGCCACCTGGTCTGGGACTTGAACCACAGTCAACTATGTGGGAGTCTAATGATGGAGCTATTACACAATCTGCTAGTCCCCATAATTTTTTTTTTTTTGAGAGTTTTTCGCTATAGGGCGCGTGCGCTCGCCAGACAGACAGACAGAGACATAGAGACAGAAAGCGAGAAATCACCCCCCAGGGGGGATGGTCACGCCGCAATCCCTTCTCCTCCATTCTCCTCTCAGGATCTTGGGCATGCACGCACATGCGCCCGGCGTGAGTTTTAAGCCACCGGGTCCAGGACGCGAACCGTGGTTGACTACGTGGGAGTCCAGCAACATAGCCATTACGCTAACTGCTGGTTCCCTTCCTCATAATTTGTTTTTCATGAGACCAATTTTAAACAACATTCTTCACTGCCATGGAAGGAGAAACTGAGAACCTAAGAGGTTTAATGATTTCTGGGTTCAAAGAGAAGATGGACCCAGAATCACCCATTTTTTTAGAAGATAATTTATTGACTGACTGTGTGAATGAGAGAGACAGGTATCTTGACAGAGTCTTGCCTCACCATGAACCCATTCCCAACCCCTTGCTTTCCTAGCCAGGAGTACAAGTGCATACTGGCATACCCAGCATGCTCAGGTAGACCTGAGATCTAAGCCCAAGGCCTGCCACATCACTCCCCTATCACACAACTGCACCCTACCACCTATGCCTCTGGTCTTGGCCTAGAATCAGCGCTTTTGTTCCCCAAGTTGTATGTGCTCTGAAACACATACAAATGAGCATAAGAACAAAACTGAAATGAAGAGACAACTGCACTCTGTGTATCTGGTGATTTTGGAACAATAATCATTTGCTTTATAATTTCTCCTATCTGTAGGATGTTGACTTCCTAAGAAAATGTGCACATTAAAGATTCGTTTAGAAATACTCTGAATTTGTTCCAAGCAGTGCAACAGCCACTGTTTCAATTCCAAGAAGTTGTCTGCTTAGATTGGTCTTCCCTACTGGTTTTTCTGGGTGAAGACATGGGATGATCCAACAGCTGGATCAAGGACTGGGGTTTACATGGCAGAGAGTGAAGGTGACTGAATGTTATCTTAAATGAGTTGGAGGCAAGAAAGTCATGCACTGAAAGTTCTCTCTCCTGAACAATACCTCAGGAGAAGAAAATAATAAGGTGAAAAACAACTTTCAAAAGACAAATGTAGTTCCCACTAAGCAGTGGATCAGTTGTTCAAATAGAAAGCCCTGAAACCAGATAGGCTTTCTTGGAATACAGATGTCTACTATGGGCCCAGTTCTGACATCAGGGTGTCACAGGATGAATAAAGAATGGAGGACTCTAAATCCTGCAAGACAAGCCATTGCTCCCCCGCCAGTTGAAAGCTATAACAAACTATAATCTAAAATTCGAAAAGAAAAAATTTCAGGTAAAAAATTCCCATTTCAATAAAATGTTTCTTCCTTGTTCTGGTTTTACTTCTCTCTGTCTCTATATATCTATCCTTAATTTTTTCTTTGTGTTGGGGGAAGCATCTCGAATTAATCCTCTTTAATACAAATATACCCATTGGTATAAATGGTATAAATGTAATACGATGAAGAAAGACCCATTTCTCCCTTGTTTTCCTCGTATTTCTCCATGAGCAAGTCTTTGCTTTTCAGTTTTTCTGGTGTTGCTGTTGCTCAGGGCAGTGGGAGCCTTCTCATTGCACACAGGGAACACTTTCTGATTGGCTAATTGATTGCTCATGGTAACAATAACGCTAACTGAAAACAACAAATCCAAAGTGTGACCTGACTGGTTATTTAACCTCAGGGAACAGAGGACTCTTCAAAGTCTCTTGAGACTCATTTACTGAAAACCTGCTACTTTCCTCGTAAGGTGAATCAGATGTTTCACTTGAAAGCTTTATTCAGCGTGGGCACTTGGCTGAGTGGATAAACCTCACGACAACCTAGGAAACCATCGCGCTGTGAGAGAAAAGTTCCACTTTCGGCATTATTGAAAGGAGCATATTTATGTGAAAGAAAAAGGACTACCTTTATCATCGCACTTAAAAAATTCTACTGTGTTAATATTTTTTCTTTTCATAAATGTAATCAATGAAGTAAAAAGTTAGGGAGGGACTGGACTAGGGAACGTTTTTACCTTGGTTTGTGCTACACTGAGTGACTCAAAGGAAACAGAAAGTTGCTACAACTGCGATGTGGCATTTATAATAAATGGCTCAACCTCATGTTGCCCAGACACTAGACGATTAAACTGGTAATGCCAGTGGGATGATGTAGTATTTCCTGTACTGCGTTAACTTCTCACTAAGCATGTAGACACTGCAGTGAGGCACAGGTAAAAAGTTCACAGCTGGAGGGGGCATGTGGGGAGTGCTCTGCAGAGCTATAAGCTTACATAGGCATCCCGCTGGAAATAACCCTGGAAGAAAGGAGGAGGGTGGAACACATGGTAATAATTTGAAATGGACAGAATGCGGATTTGAGGAGCTACAATAAGGGTGGCAGAGTTTTCTCTCAAAGGGATTCTGAAATATGGAGTGGAAGAATGAAGGGAAATGTAGAATCTAGCTAACATAAGCTGGGAGCACTTTGGAAAGTATTATCTAACTAATTTTACTTTGTAGAAAGGATATCCAAGAGCCTGTATGTCTCACCACCACCAGCTTGCCTCATCTAAAGGATACCCACTTTTTTTTTGTTTCTTTGTTCTGCCTCCCCCCCCCCCCCCCCCCCCCCAGGCTTTTGTCGTATGGCACATGCACTCACTGGAGAGAGACAGAGAGGGAAAGTGAGAAATCACTCCCCAAGGGGGATGTAGCCACGTTGCAATTCCTTGTCTCCCATTCTCTGAGGATTTGGGGCATGCACACGCACATGCCCAGTGTGATTTTTTTAGCCGCCAGATCCAGAACTCAAACCATGGTTATCCATGTAGGAATCCAGTGCTTGAACCACTCTCCACCTGCCGGCCTCAAGAGTGCCCACTTTTAAGATCTGTCTCAAATGACACATCAATTAGATGGGATCATTTCCTTTTTAAAATTCTCACCTAGAACTTTGTACTTAAGAGCATGTCTTTTCCTAGGCCTCCTTTTTTTAAAAAATATTATTTTATTTAACTTTATTCATTTTAATTTGACGAGAGAGAGAGAGAGAGAGAGAGAGAGAGAGAGAGAGAGAGAGAGAGAGAGAGAAGTAAGTCAGAAAGCAAGCTGCCAGGTCTGGGACTCAAAACGTGGTCTGCCATATGGGAGTCCAGTGTCCTTAAGTGCCACCTGCCAGCCTCGCTAGGCTTCCTATAACTGTGTACCGATATTTAGTGATCTTCTTCCTTCCTTCAATTTCTCCCACCATTAGATTATAACTGTGTTTTTCTCAAAGTTTATCTACTTTATTCTTAAGTGAGAGAATGAGAGAGAGAGAGAGAGAGAGAGGGAAGGAGAGAGGGAGGGAGAGAGAGAAGCATGCACCCGTGACAGGGTATTTGAATCATAGTCCACGTCTAGTTACAACTGACCCAGATCCTGGTCACATACGTGTACCTGGTATGCTCGGGGGGGGGGGGGGGAATCCCGGACATGAACTCCAGATCTTTCCCATGTGGGTCCAGTTGTGTTACCATTACACTATCATCTGACTCCTATAATTGTCTTAATGGCAAGAAACAAGGACTTGTACTGAAATCAACTATGATTAGGTTGACAAGCATCTGCCCTCATGTCACAAAAGCTTTTCAATGCCTTCTCATTGACTTTAGGATAAAACACATTTTCTGTTGCTGTCATTTGGTTGATTTTGTTATTTTTTAAGGTTTTTGCCATAGGATGCATGCCCTCACCAGAGAGAGGCAGAGAGAGGGAAAGTTAAAGATCACTGCCCCCAAGGGGGATGGCCACACTGCAATCTCTTCTCCTCCATTCTCTTCTTGGGATTTTGGACATGCACACACATGTATCTGGCATGATTTTCAAGCTGCCAGGTCTGGGGCTTGAACCATGGCCTATTATGTGGGAGTCTAGTACTTAAACGACCACAGCACTTGCTGGCTCCAACCAACAAAGTCTTCAGCATGGCATATCCTTATACAGAGTTCCTTTACAATTTGGTGCCAGTCTGAGCCTACCCTCCATCGATCTCTCAGACACCTCACTGATCTTTTCCTTCCCAGCACTTCTGCTCTCTTACTTCTTGGCCTTCTACCTGTTCCCTTACCTGAGACATACTGTCCGCCCAGCTCCACTCCCCATCTGTCTGTTGCCAACTTCACTCAGGCTCATAATTTTCTTCAGGGAACTTCTCACTAGCCCTCCAAAATACAAATTCATGCACTTTCCTGTGCTTCCCTTCTTAAAGCTCATTCTTCATTTTTATCATGTATTTCGTAACTATATTCGCAGCTAGATGGCAAAGCCTGAGAAGTCAGGAGCTGTCTCTGTGTTTTAGCATTGTACCTACGGTGCCCAGGGCATGAAGCTTAGATGTACAGTCTACTACATGAGCACTCAATGAATCGTGCTTTTTGAGAAGTGAAGGAATAGCGACTGTAGTAATAACCACAATGGACTAAGTGCTAACTACGTGCCAATGAGTATGTTAAATACTTTACACACATTATGCCACTAAATCATCACAGTGGTCTCATTATTACCTATGCTATATATTATTACTCCCATTTATAGATGAGAAAGACAAATCTTAGAGGGGCTGTTAATTTCCCAGGTTATGTAGCTCAAAATGCTGGGATTGGAGCCCTAGGCTGCTCACTCCAAGCCTATGGCTTTTTTATGGTGCTGTACTGTTTCTCCAAGGTGTCCACTAAGTGCTCATTAAAACAAAACAAAACGAAAATATATACAGATTGTTGAGTATTAATTTATTCTAGCTTGAGAATCTCTCAGTAATTATATTTGACTCATGTTCAGAACTATTCCTATTCTGACAAAGGCATCTAACTTTATAACATTTTTTTTTTTTGCTATAGGGCATGTGTGCTTGCCAGAAAGACAGAAGGCAAGAAATCACCCCCCAGGGGGGATGGTCACACCGCAATCCCTTCTCCTCCACTCTCCTCTTGGGATCTTGGGCATGCACACACATGCGCCCGGCATGAGTTTAAGCCACCGGGTCCAGGACTCGAACTGCGGTCAACTACATGGAAGTTCAGTGACACAGCCATTACGCCAGCTGCTGGTCCCTCTAACTCTATATCTAAACTCAGTCCCACTTTTCTTTGTTTGCCCGTTGATACACTATCTGCTGGATGAGAGTTCAACCAAGAGCTCCGTTCTGCTCAAACACTGCCTGTGTGCTTAGAAGTGAGATGAGTTTGCATCTGTACAGTAAGCCAAGGATGGCCAGGTCATCTACCTAAGAGTTCCAAGGCTCATGACTGGCTGACTGTGGGATGCTGTCATGAAGTTCCTTCTACCTCTCTTTTTTCTTCTTTTTTTTTTTTTTTCTTTTTTGAGTGCTTTTCACTATAGGGTGCACATGCTTGCCGAGAGACAGAGAGACAGAAAACGAGAAATCACCCCCCAGGGGGAATGGCCATGCCACGATCCCTTCTCCTTCATTCTCCTCTTGGGATTTTGGGCGTGCACACACATGCACCTGGCATGAGTTTTAAGCCACTGGGTCTGGGACTTGAACCATAGTCAACTACATGGGAGTCCAGCAACATAACCACTATGCCATCTGCTGATCTGTAACTCTATTTTCTTAAAGGTACATGAGTTGGTGTGTGGCCAGGTTAGTACCAAGTCATCTTAGAATAGCAATTTTTACTTCCTAAATTATGAAAAATATAAAATCAGGTCACAGCACAGCATCCCCATATAAGAAAACTCCCAACCAGCAGGATGATCCCATAATGGACCATCTGAGTTCCTAGATGGAGCATCTATGTTTCTGGACAGATGGATTGAAGCAGTTGAGTGATCCTTGTTAGGTCTACTCTAGAAAAGCATGTGTACACTGGTAAGATCAACTCTAGAACCTGTTGGTCAGATAAAGAGAACTTCTAATATCCCTTCAAATTCTATGAGAAAAAATATTTTATGAAACATGTATATAAATAATTCTGAATTCTTGTCTGGATATGAAAAAATAGTTGTGTAGTATGTATATAAAGAGATCAAGCTTTGGTTTCAGATATTTCTCAACTCAAGTCCATTTACTGCGCTTATCACTCACTATGTACCTTGAGAAAATCTCTAGGCCTCTTTCAGTTTTAGTTTTAGTTTTCTTTTCTATAAATAATAAAATTCACTATTACAGTTGTGAAAGGCAAAATGTTTAGGCTGTGGAGTGTACTTACTAACTGCTTGATCTTGTGCAAGTTATTTAATCCCTCTGCACCTCAATGAGTTGTAAAGTGTGAAGGGTAACAGTATCTTCTACAAAAATTGTTGTGAGGAGTAAATGAATTAACAATGTAAAATGCTTGGAACGGTGCCTGACACAAAGTTTTAATTGTTATTGTTACTGTTATTATATCTCAGAGACAATTTTTTTCACTTTTCATTCAGGAGTTTTACATTTTATAAACTTGGTTACTTATCTTGTTTGAATTCTAGGCATAGAATAAATGTCAGAAGTCTAGAAACTATTAGAAGTAATTTCTTAAATTAAGAAATCAATTTTTTTTTTTTAAGATTTTTACTATAGGGCATATGTGCTTGCTGGAAAGGAGAGAGACAGAAAGTGAGAGGGAAAGTGAGAAATCACTCCTTGGGGGGATGGCCACTTCGCAATTCCATTCTCCTACTGGGATTTTGGGCATGTGTGTGCATGTGCCCAGTGTGCGTTTCAAGCTGCTGGGTCTGGGACTTAAGCCACAGTCAACCATGTGGGAGTCCAGAACCATAACCACTATGCCACCTGATGGTTCCCAGAAGCCAACATTTTAACAAGGGACTGTATTTTTTATTTTTTTAAAGAGATTTTTGGTATAGGGCACATGCGTTCACTGGAGAGACGGAGAAAGAGAGACAGAAAATGAGAAATCACTCCCCCAGGGGGGATGACCCTGCTGCAATCCCTTCTCCTTCTCCTCTCATGATCTGGGGCATGCACACGTGCCCAGAGTGTTTCGAGCCACCGGGTCCAGGACTTGAACCATAGTCGACAATGTGGGAGTCCAACACCTTAACCACTACACCACCAGCTAGCTCCAAGGGACTGTATTCTGAAAAAACTAGAAGGAATGTTTTTGTGTCAAAGTTAGCAGGAAATAGTTTATTTCTAGAATCTAAAGTATTTGAACAAAACTGATCTTTTTAAACAATGATTGGGAAAATGTTCTGAATACATGTCTGATAGATTTAGAAAGTCTTAATCACAATATTTTTTTGAAAGCTCCAAGAAAAGTTAGTAAGAAAACTACCCTTGTTTTATCAAATACTGATTTCAAAGCCAAGATAAAGAACTAGAGAGTCTTGTAATGCACCCACCACAGCAACTGATGCTAGTTCTCTTGGCACCAGGGCAAAGAATGTGTGTGTCTTTCTGTGTTTTTCTCCCATGAAGGCACTGTCTTTCTCTCTCTGCATCTGTTCCTCTCTCTCATTCTCTTTCTCTCAAACACACAAACACATACACCAAAGAAGACAGAGTAAAGAAACTTGGCTTAGCTGTTTGCATCTCAAAGTTCTTTGGATGACAACATAGACTCTAGCCAGAAGAACCACGATTCATTCTGTAAGTCTTTCCAGCATTGAAAAAGGGCGGTCCAGGTCTTCGCTGATTCTGGGGAGTTGCCATTTATTGTGAAACTTTTATGTGCTAGGAGCTGTGGTAAGTACTTAACATATATGGTATTGCTTAAGGCTTATAATAATCACATCCAGGAGGTAGTATTCTCATGTCATGGATGATAAAACAGAATTTAGGTACTTTGGTGACGGTCATTCAGCTACTGGTTAACTTGACGAAGCGGGATTGGAACCAGAGTCTGTCTGACTCCCACAATGATGCAGTTAATCACTGCTCTGTGCTGCCTTGTATTTGGAGGTATCAAGCACTGGGACCGCTGCTGGGATATAGCAGCCTCCCAGTACTCCAAGAGGGGGGTCTTCAAAAAGGTCATGGAAAATGTACATTATGAAAAAAACTATGGATGGATTTCAAATTTTTTTGCACCAAAATAAACTCATACTTCAATTTTTCTTTTGAATCGACAGATGGCATGTGCACTCACCAGAGAAAGAGAAAGAAAGCGAGAAAGAGATGGTAAGGGGAGCACTGTGTAAATGGGTGTAGTCATGCCTACAGTCCCTTCTCCTCCGTTTCTCTGTCCTGTCAGAATTTTGGGTGTGCATGCTCATGAACCTGGCCTGTTTTTAAAGTTGTCAAGCTAGGATTTGAACCATGGTTGCTCATGTGGGATCCAGTTCCCTCAGCCATTAGACAATGGTGCCAGCCCTCTTTTAATGCAGTTTTCTACGATCTTTTTGAAGTCTGCTTATACCAGCTTTTGTGCTTGACCCAGACACAATAGGAAGATTGGTTAGGCTGACATTTGACCCACCCCTGTCTCCTAGGGCATCTCCCCCCCACCCCCCACCCCAACTTCTTTCAAAAGAATATTTAAAACTCACACAAAGGAAAGTGTAAATGACTAATTATCACCTAATTATCCCTCTCACAGAGCTGAAGCTCAAAAAGCAAGACTACCAGTGGGTCTTCTGCAGAAATCCTGTGGATGGGGAGCAGTAAGGGCCCTCTTCGCAGGTGTTTGAGACAGGCTCTCCTTAGCATTGCCTAGACCTTGCCTAGGACATTAGTACCGCGGGATTCTCTCACTAACGGTGGCAAAGAGTGTCTAAATGGTGTCATCATGTGCTGACTCAGTAGAGCTGGTACACGCTGCCATTCTGAGGGCACGAGGCAGATTCCCATCCTTCTCAAGGGAAGAGAAGTGGGTAATGACCAATGTCTTTATCCTCAAATGGATCTCTGCCCACTGCCTGGCCGCTACTGAGTAACTGGTTACACTGCGGCTCAGGACATATGGGAGAAGGGAAATAAGAGGAGGACACAATTATATGGGCAGACTGGAAAAGACCTTTTTTAAAAAAATAAATTTGCCAAAGAGCGTGTACACTCACTGGAGAGAAAGAGAGGAAGAGGGAGAGGGAGAGGGAGAGGGAGAGGGAGAGAGAGGGAGAGAGAGAGAGAGAGAGAACGCATCCCCTATGGGGCATGATCAAACACAATCCCTTCTCTTCTATTTTCCCTTCTTTTCAGGATCTCAGGCATGTACATGCATGTATCTGACATGGCTTCTAAGCCATCAGGTCCAGGACCTGAACCGTGCATTCTGCTGTGTGGGATCCAGCCACTTTAACCACACCACCAGCTAGCCAGAGACATTTTACTGAGCCTTGAGTTACTTATCTTTAGATACTTACCCCCTGTTCTTTATTGATGATGGATCGAATGATGTTCCTTGGATAAGGTAACCCAACGTGAGGCTAGATTCTATTGAATTATTGGAACCAGCCCTCTAGGAATGTCTTATAGTAGGTAAAGAGGAGGACGAACAGCCTTTTATTTGTTCAATGAATATTGATTAAGCATTTATTATATGCCAGAGACTGATAAAGTACTGGGGACACAACAGTGAATAAAACTAAAAGACCCTTGATTTCATGCTGTTTAAATTCCAGTGAGCATAGACAGACTGAAAACCAAGTAAACTGAACAGTGTGTCCAAAGGTAGTAAGAGTTACAGATAAAATAAACTCCAGTAAAGGAGACAGAGAAGTGCAGAGGGAATCAGAAGTGCAAGGACTCTGAGATGGGCATGTATGTGGTGCATTCTGGGAAGACAGGTGTGACTGAAACATAGAGAAACAGGAAGAGAGGTGGCACTTCCTGCAGTAGGAAGGGCGGTAGTATGTGTGCATGTGTTTGTGTGTGTAGATCTTGTAGGGACTTGAGATGAGAAACCAGTGGAGGGTCTGAGTAGGGGAAGAGTCATGGCAGGACACATGGACAGACTTCCTTGCAGTATATATCAAACATCTAACTTGCCTTCCTAGACAGGCACACTAGCCTTATCCTTTGGAACTCTTTCTTCTGCTGGTGAACTTCCATTTGTATACCTTTTTCTCAAGCCATTGCATCTCCAGAATCAATACTCATGTGTCCGGTATAGCCTGACACTATTTTAAAAACAACTCTTCAAGATACGAACTGCCTTTCAGGACCAGCAGTTAGTGTAATGGTTATGACGCTGAAATCCCATGTAGTCAACTGTGGTTTGAGTCCTGGACCCAGTGGCTTAAACTCACACTGGGCATGTGTGCGTGCGTGCCCAAGATCCTGAGAGGAGAATAGAGGAGAAGGGATTGCGGTGTGGCTATCCCTCCTGGGGGGGGGGGGGGGGTGATTTCTCGCTTTCTGTCTCTCTGTCTCTCTGGAGAGCGCACACACCCTATAGCCAAAACCTCTCCAAAAAAAAAAAAAAAAAAAAAAAAAAATACGGACTGCCTTTCAAAATGCCTCCTTCCTCACAACAGAGCATGTATTTACAAAAGTTAACAAGGGGCCATTTTTATTGAAGCAAATGTGTTTCTTGCAGCCAACAGCACAGCCCTATAACAGTGATGTTTCTATTTCAGAAAGTAAGTCTATTATGTCAGCGACAACCCTTTAAAACGCAAAGCTATCACATGATCCCCTTAGTCAATGTAAGATGAGTCAGGATCCAACAAATGAAACACTTTGGGAAACTTTATCCCATTTAGGTTTTTTAAAAAATCGTCTTTTAAATCTGTCATTGGGAAACGAGATTAAATTTGCTTCAAAGATTTGTTACGAGAATCCAAGGCAGACGAGAGATGATTATTTATTGGGGTCTACTGAGCCCTTTGAATATATTTCACATTAAAATGGATGTTGGAAGACAGACATGAAAATGCATATCAAGACTGTCTCTTGTTTCAGTTTTCATTCCAAATCCATATTACTTATACATTCCCAAAGAACAACTTCAAATACTGTATTTTGTAAGCCTGTGGTTAGTTGCTGATTTAAGGGTCTTCTGGACCTCTGTACAGATTTTTAGCATTTTTCCCTGGTTTGCTGGCCTGAGGTTGATGATGGATTCAAACATGCTTATACATAAGGCCAGATAAATTCAAATTTCTCTCCCAAGAAAGAGGTGGTTTTATAAAGAAAATATCTGTCACACTTAGTTTCTTAAAATAACTTCTCATCCACTGTCATTTCTGGTTCAACAAGTTTTCTTCTTAATGTAGTTAAATGTCAACAAACGTGTTACTACTTAATTATCTGAGTCTCTTGAGTCATAAAAATAATGCATATATTACTTCACTCAGAAAATGTTTTGTTCTCAATTAATTAACTGTTTTTTTTTTTTCCTTTTTTTTTTCTTTTTCTTTTTTAACAAGAATCTTTATTCTGCCATTGGAAAGAAGGTAATTTTTCCCCTGATGACAACTCTACTACCTTAAGTACCCTGGGTAGATTCTCTTTGCTGTTATGGAAGAATAAAGACTGACTTTTCAAAGATGAAAGAAAAGCAAATCTGTAAACTTCCCCTTCCTGGTACTTTCCCTAGAACAATAGTTCTCTATTCTGATGCTTAATAAAACTACATGGGAGAGCTTTAAAAAATAAACATAAGAGGGGCCGGCAGAAGGCATGGTGGTTAAGGTGTTGGACTCCCACATGATCAACCACAATTCGAGTCCTGGACCTGGCATCTTGCTTTCTCACTTTCCCATTTGCTGGTCAGATTAAAATATGTTAATGACAAATAAAATGAAATAAATAATTCTTTTAAAAAATAAACATAAGAGAGGAAAAACAAGATGTCTGAAGCCCAACCTGAAGAGACTGATTTAATTGGCTTTCAACATTTAAAAAAATATGTATTTTTAGCTTGAGAATTATAGTTCAGCAAGGAGGGAAAACGCTTTTCTTTCTTTCTCTCTTTCAGTACCTTTCCTTTTTTTCCTTTTCTTCTCCCCTTTCTTTTTTCTTTCTTTCTCTTTACCTAAAGTAACTATCTATTTGAAGTATTTCTATTTTTTAGGTAAAAGAAGCAAAGAAGATATCAGATAAATAGTACTATAACTTTAGGAGACATAAGTACACTGTAAATTAGTGACAAATGATACTGCTCTGATCAGTGGTTCTTGAGTAATTCAGAGTTCCAAATTCAGTTTGCTACCTTAGGATACACCTAACTGTATATTCAGTGCAGACCACAGGCCAATTTCCTTTTAACATCAGGGTTACTGAGTACAAGTTTTGGATTTTTCTCTTTTTTTTTTTTGACCTCTGTCTTCACTGGTCAATTTGTGGTCACTTAAGCATCTTTCATGTAATGGAGAATTGAGTACACCTACTAGAAACATGTGAGTATTTATTAGGTTGTCGGAAAAGTCATGATGCATTTTTGCATAGAAAAACATAGAAAAATATGTCATGACTTTTCTGACAACTCAGCACATGAAGGCAAAGGGGTTCCTGAGTGGAGAAGGTGGGTAGGAAGGCTTGAACTGTGTCACTAATTTACGTTCAGTTAATCAGAAGTATATGGGATGGAGATCCAGTTGTCAGGATGGATTAGGAATTTCTGAGGGGAAAAAGAAGGATTTATAAAGAATTTAAGCATCCTGGGTCAATAGTGGCATGGCAGTTAGGGTAGCTGGATCTTACATGGCTGACTGTGCAGTTAGAGTCTTGGACCCAGCAGCTTGAAAAATATGCCAAGAGCTTGTGCCTGCCCAAAATCTCTAAAAGGGAAATGTAACAGAAGGGATTACAGCATGACCACCCATAATGGGGGAGGTGGTGCTTTCTCACTTTCCTACTTTGTCTCTCTCCAGTGAGCACATGAGCCCTTGAACAAATTAAAAAGGAAAAAGAAAAAAAAATTCAGCATTTAATATAAACAGGATGGTTCTACAGTCTATCAGAGGATTAAAGGGGAATAGTTTTGTCAGCATGACCACTGGTAACCCGAAGTCTCCTGAATCGGTTGTGCCTTTGCATGTAACACAGGGATGGAGATAACTCCATGGAAAAGGAGATATTTCACTACACTCAGAATTACTTTGAGATCCCCAGCCCGGGGAGATATACAGTTCTAGGCAGTGCTTGCCAGTGGGGTCTGCGGTGTAGCCTGGAGTGGTAGTAATATTGAGCACTTACTCCTACTGACTCGAGAGAGCATGCCAAATTCTTGTTTTAGACTCCCAAACACCTGGGTGGACATGAGAGCTAATACTGCTTATGGACAGGACCGGACTTCTTTTTTTTTTTTTTTTTTTTTTTTGAGAGGTTTTTGCTATAGGGCGCATGCGCTCGCCAGACAGACAGAGAGAGACAGAGAGATAGAAAGCAGGAAATCACCCCCCAGGGGCAATGGCCACGCCGCAATCCCTTCTCCTCCATTCTCCTCTTGGGATCTTGGGCACGCACGCACACGCGCCCGGCGTTAGTTTAAGCCACTGGGTCCGGGACTCGAACCACGGTCGACTACGTGGGAGTCCAGCGACATAGCCATTACGCTAACTGCTGGTCCCAGGACCGGACTTCTTAAGTGAGCATCTCAATCCTCAACCAAGGGAAGGGTATAGCCACTGAGATTCGGGTTTTGATGCTACATGATCTCATTTGTACTAATGGGCAGAAACACTCATAAATGTTTAGGAACTCGGGATTCTATGCCATCTTTTCATTTTCCAGCCACCAAATCCCATCTCTTCCACCTATATTACTCCGAAGGCCCTGTTTGCTTTTTCCTCCCTAGTCCATTCTGCATGTTCCTAAAATACAGAGACAGAGTGGAGAAGGTTAGCGTGGCATGTCCGCCACTGGCCATTTTGAAGACTGGCTGAGTTCATGGGCGGTCGATCAGACTAGTCACAGCCACAGAACAATCGCCCCTCAAAGTAGCTGTCTCAAATTGCATCAGCAGATTGGTAGGGAGGAGCCCTTCCTTCATTTATCTTGTCTGTTGAACCAAATACACCAGAAATCCTCAAAATGTACATTGCATTAAAAAAATAAAGAAAACCAAGTTAGGTGGGTTGTAAGATTTGGCCAGACATACAGAGGTATTTAATTAATTAAGTTCTGAAATTGTCTTCCATTTTCTGAACTGAAATTTCAAGCAGCTACAAAATTCTCTGATTGCTCACCAGGTTCCACCATGTCCAATTTGCAGGCTTCTTGCCTAGCCACTGGCCAAAGAAAGCTCTTGTTACAAGGTTAGGGCCACATTTCTGTGTAGTTAAAACTTCGCTTCAGGGTATGTCTAGACTGAATATAGGTCATTGCATGTTTCTTACATATGCTTATCTATATATTTGCTAATATTCAAATTCTACAGAGTCACCAGGGAATGCAAATGGACCCAGCATTGATTTGGAAATGAGATCACCTTTCTAATGGGGGTCCTAGCTAGTGAATGAACTCAGAGAAGCCATGGAATTTCTCTTGCATATGTAAAAAGGATGTAGCAATTAGAAACATCACTAAGATTCATACCACTTCGGAAATTCTAAACCTAAATTTAAGCATTTATATAGTTTAAATAAATGAAGCTATTATTATTATTATTATTTGCCTCAATAGCCATGGTGGTATGCAGCAAAGAAGAAAAGGAAGAAGACTGAGTCTCCCCAACTTGAAAGAGATCTATCTCAAGGAGAGGGCTGTTTTCTAAAAGACCTATCTCAGTACCAGCAGATGGCATAATGGTTACATCGCTAGACTCCCGTGTAGCCGGCTGCAATTCGATTCCTGGACCCAGAGGCTTAAAACTCACACCAGTCATGTGTGTATGTATGCCCAGAATCCCAAGAGGAAAATGGAGGGGAAGGGATTGTGGTGTGGTCATCCCCCTGGGAAATGATTTCTCACTTTCTCTGTCTCTCTCTGGTGAGCACACACGCCCTACAGCAAATATCTATCTCAAAAAAAATAAAAAAGACCTACCTCATTCTAAAAACAGACTTATGATAAAACGAGCCCTAAATGGGATGAGGGGTCTTCTCTCACACTAAAATGACCGCATTTGAAGCAACGATGCCCCAGCTGGCCTCTTACTGCCAAAGGAAACAAGGCAAAGCCACAGGTCTCCCACAGTGATAACTGATAACTCCTCTGTCACCCTCTCACATGTGCCTCCAGTATTTGACCTGTCTCTTGGTGGCTCTATTTCAGTTAAGTACTTTTAGACCTCAGTTCAAACCCCTTTTCTTAGGATTTGGCTGAAAATATTGATAACCATAAATTTCCATATTTATATTTCCAATCTGTGAAGACTGAAAAAAAATATGGAAACCAAGTACAGACTGTGTATTTAATTTACACCATGAAACTTAGGCTACCGCATTGATACCATAACAATCCTGGCTAATTTAGCTGAATTGTATTGCATTTGTGTGCTGTAAATCCTTTCTTTTACTTTCATGTTTTAGGCAAAAATCATCAATCTAGGTTTGCAAAAAAAAAAAAAAAAGGCTTTTGTTTTGCATTTATATTTTTCTGTCCTTTTGACATTGCCTCTCTCTGTTGTTATTTGATTTCTTTGTTGCTAGATTTACTTTTAATTAGTGGAGTCACTGTGGCTGAAAACAATGACAGTTTAGTAAGTGAAGCAGATCTACTGTCCTGGGCAGAAGTCGAATAATGTGATTGGGAGTGTCTTCTACAGGCGAGCAGCTGAGTGCTGGATTGCACCTCCACCTCCACCGTAGTGCAGTAGAAGGTGGTATGTCTCCTGTTGACTATTTATTTACTCATTTAGTAAGTTCCAGTATGGTTCTTAGAACGGTACAGGTGGAAGGGTGAGAGAGTGGCACAGAGGTAAAACGTGATGCTCTGTGAGGCTTGCCCACATAGAAAGGTTCTCGGTTCAGTGTCTAGAGACCTCCCTGAGTATGCCAGGTATGGATGTGCCTGTAATGGATGGCTGGTCAAGGTGAGGGTGGCTTATCGCGTCAAGATCCTGTTCAGTGTGCTGTCTCTGTCTATTTCACACCGTGTCTCTCACTCATGGAAGAAATAAACTTAAAAAAAAAAAAAAAAGATGGTACAAGTAGAAGGAGTCAATTAGATCATATAAGTCTCTTGGTGTTTCAAGGATGTGTATTCATATTCAAGGAAGTTTTTGTTTGGTCATAGAACTGAAAAAAAAGAGATAAGGTTTATACAGAATGTTTACCAAACCGTTAAATTTATTCCCCTTTTTTTTTTTCAGGTTTTTAACCATCAGCATGTGCCCTCACCAGAGAAAAAGAGACAGAGAGAGGGAAAGTAAGAAATCACCCTCCAAGGGGGATGGCCATGCCATGATCCCTTCTTCTCTTTTCTCCTTCTGGGATTTTGGGCATACATGCACACGTGCTTGGTGTGATTTTCAAACTGCTGGTCTGAGACTTGAACCATGATCAGCCATGTGGAAAGCTAGTGCCTTAACTACCACACCTATAAATTTATTCACTTTTAAGAACCATAGTTAATTCTGAGGTTATGTTTCTTCTCAAAATTTTTTTTTTTCTTTTTTTGGAGAGGTTTTTGCTATAGGGCGCGTGCGCTCGCCAGACAGACAGAGACAGAGAGATAGAAAGCAGGAAATCACCCCCCAGGGGGGATGGCCACGCCGCAATCCCTTCTCCTCCATTCTCCTCTCGGGATCTTGGGCACGCACGCACACGTGCCTGGCGTGAGTTTAAGCCGCCGGGTCCGGGACTCCAACCGCGGTCGACTACGTGGGAGTCCAGCGACATAGCCATTATGCTAACTGCTGGTCCCTCTTCTCAAAAATTTAATGCTGAGATATATTTTCTTTCATGAAATGATGGTAAGAGTAGGCAGCAGTTGTTTAGATTTTTAATATTAGATATTTATTTTTAACTTAGATATTAAAAATAGAAACTACTGCCTAAAAAAATGAAATAGAGTGAATCTATGTCAGCTACCCTATTGTGAAATATAAATATGAAAGCCTGAGTACCACCCATCTGGTCTGATCAACTGTTTCATTGGATGTTTAGGGAAACTAATGAAGCAACTGATGACCTACATGCATGGGGTCACCCAGCTAGTCAATGGCACTGAAGACACTTGGCCTTGGAGAAGCTCAGATTCTCAAAATACAACAGTGTGCAAAGGACAGAAATGCTGTACTGAATTCTGAATTTTGGATTTTGGTCCCAAATTTGAAGATTACCCAGAAACTACTGTCATGTTGTTTTTTGTTTATAAAATTCTTATTTGTAATTTTGTTGTTGTTTTGTCATACGAGCGTTCTCTCTGACATCTGAGAGACGAGGATTCCATCTGACATCTGCGAAATGTAACTTCTCTTGAAAAAAACCCAAGGGGGACCAGCAGTTAGCGTAATGGCTATGTCGCTGGACTCCCACGTAGTCGACTGCGGTTCGAGTCCCGGACCCGGTGGCTTAAACTCACACTGGGTGTGTGTGCGTGCGTGCCCAAGATCCCGAGAGGAGAATGAAGGAGAAGGGATTGCAGCGTAGCCATCCCCCCGGGGGGTGATTTCTCGCTTTCTGTCTCCTATCTCTCTTTGTCTGTCTGGTAAGCTCAAGTGCCCTATAGCAAAAAAAAAAAAACAAAAACAAAAACAAAACCAACCAAACAAACAAACAAAAAAACCCTCTCAAAAAAAAAAAAAAAAAAAAAAAAACAAGGAAAATTATCTCAAAAGATTCACTTCTTCAGTAGACTCTATTCTTTGAGAGGTCCGTGTGGAGCAAAGTCATTGTCTACTTTTTGTGCAGATCATGATGGGGGCTTTAAGGCCACCTGAAGACACTCACTTTTGAAACTGCATTTGGGTCCTATATTTCTGTCTGTATCAAACATGGAAAACTCCCTAGATGCTGTGAGAGAAAGGAAAGGAATACTGACCAATGTCCCAATACGAGAAAGATTTGAAATTGTTTTCAACACTAGAATAAACATTAGATTCCTGCACCTGGGATTTCAACTTAACTTTCTAAATGGTTGTCTCTAATTGAATCAGCAAATCCTTAGAGCAGAACCTCACTTCCTCTCTGTCCTCTGTTATGCCAAACACACCAGGAGTGCTCAGTAAATAATGCTATCAGGAGTATAGGAGGTGAAGGATTGGGTGTAGCTCTTTTGCTTTTGATTGTTCCTCTTGGGTACAAAAGAGAATTAAATGTCAAATTGGCAAAAGGAGTATGCAAGAAAAAATATAAAACCAGAAACTTAGCATGACTTGAGTTCACTCTCTACAGCTCTACTCACTTTCGATTCTGAAGTTAAGAAATTCAATGTTAGATACTAAGCCAAGAACACACAGATTTCCCAGAGAAGATATTGATACTATTTCATATTTTCCTCTAGATTTAATATTTCCCCAAGTGAAATCTCTTGCCTATTATACATAATTGATATTGCTATCCTGGTAGCAAACTTAACATATAAGGAAATAGAATTCTATTGACTATCTCTTATTACTAAAATTAATAAAGCAGAAAAGATGATAATGTAGTTGTCTGTTTCACTATTAGGGTTCTTCCCTTTCCTGTCCTTTAGAGAGACTGTACGCATGGGTATTACCTAGTTTAGAAAATTGTATGATGTCTTCTTATTATCTGTCCATCTCCCTTCCAAACAGGGTAGGAAGTCTGCCTTCTCCACTTTTGTATCTGCCAGGACCCAACATGGTCCTCGATATTCCATCAATTATTGATCCCATAGTTTAGTGGCTACAAAGTGCTAGGGGGTGTTCTGGGTGTTGGGGACCAGATGGGCAAAGACTTGTGAGGAAGACTTTTAGTTCTGGAAGATATAACAGAAAGAACAAGAAGAGCAGAGCTGGGGAAGTTGGGTGGGGGTGGATCTGTCTGACCAGCTTCCTAAAGGAAGTGATGTTTAAGGGGAAATCTGACTGATGAATAGGAGTTTCCCCAAGTTCTCTTTTTATTTGTCTTTTCTGATTACTGGAAAAGCTAGTGGGGTTTGTGGTGGGAACATACTGTTCAATGCACCATCTGTTACAGTAGTCAATGTAAGGAACGTTCCTACTCTTACTAATGGTGTCCAGATAACACCTTTCATGATGATTGTGTGCTAGTATGTCCGAGGTAATAGGCCTTGCTATGTCACATTCTCAGACCTCTCTACACTTGAAAGCTGTTGTGAACCTTAGTTGGTCCTGCTTTGTGGATCTGTGCCTTGACTTTCAAAATCAATTTGCTAATAAGTTCTCTTTTCTACTTCAGTGCAATGCCTACATGGAAGACCCTCCCAATTTTGAAAGAATCATAACTGAAAGTTATTCTGACTATTTCTGAGAGGTGTGATAGAGCCACTTAAAGTACCATCTGAGCCAAGTCTGGGATGTTTAGGGGGGAAAGAAATGTGTGTAAAGTTTGGAGGTGTGAATGGTATGCATCTTATAAGGTATGACAAGCTGAAAGGCCAGCCTTGGAGAGATAACAGCCTCTCGCTTTGTTTACTGTTTCCTCTGTGTGAAATTTTAAATTGATTCTATGTGTATCATGATGGGAGCCATGGTGGAGGACTGCTCACTTTTCACACACACACACACACACACACACACATGAACACGGTCCTTTAGAGCTGCCTACTTAACTTCTCACAGCAACTTCCTCCACTCAGGATGGGCTGTGGTCCCTCAGGGAAACTTCGGCATCTGAACTTGGCAGGGAAACCCATTCCCATGGAAGTCAGGACTGCCCTCATACCCCCAAGGAACAGCCTGGTGAGGTTCTCACACATTTGCCTCTGGCTTCCCTAAAGAACATGTGACTCCATGCGTACCGACAAGGGGTCTCCAACAGACCCCAATGCACTCAGACCCATAGGTACTTAGAAACTCCTTGCTTCTGAGTACTAGAAAACAAGACCTACATGAATCTTCTCCAGCCCACAGCTCGAGCCTCTCTGAGGCACTCCATAAATGAATCTTGGCAGGGCTTGGTGTATCCAAACTGTCCATGTGGGGCCTGACCTTTGGGCCTTGGGATCCATGTTGAATTCATATCCATTTAGATCTGACCCCATTTCAAGAGTTCAGAAAAATGTGAAAGAATTTTACAAGAGCAAAATGGACTCCCCCTCCTTCCCTCCTAAAGTTGAATGAAACATGAGAAGGCAAACCAAATAGAGAAATTTGTGAGAATGACTGACTTCATCTGCATTTGCAAATAGAAATGGGCAAGCTATCAGAGTTAAAATTGCCTTATAAAGTATCTTTACACAGTGGAAGAGATGATCATAAATTCAATTTTGGGCCTAAATTTCCTTTCGTTTCTCCTTTGGGAGCTCTCTTTCCTACTATTAACCCCGTCTCTCTGACCCTCTGTCTTTCTTTCTGGATTTGACTATGTAGGCGATTTCAATTTTATCATGCAAATGGGTCAGAACTTCTTTAGGAAAAAACTTGGCGGTAAGACTACTGCTGCCTTTTCAGAAGCAAATGGTTTTGTAGACTGTATTCACTTATGTAAAGCACATCCTCGGCTACTGAGTCCACCCCTTGGGCTGGTTCAGAGTCCAGCATGCAGCCCATGGAGGCCACTGGGCCAGGCTGCCTTGGCAGTAGGTCCTTCATAGCCGGTGCTCTCCTCATAGACTATGGAAACAGTAGTGATGGCTCAAACCATTTATATGGGGGAATAAAATAAGCAAAATTCAACACCAATGCTAGTGCAGGTGGGCAGTGATAGGCATCCAGGTAGCACCCACCCTGTAAATGCCTGTGCCATGTAAGACCACTTGATTTGAAGAGCCCTGGGCTCCTTCACTGGCATTGTTCTGCTCATTTATACCCTCTCCCCTTGCTCTGGAGGCCTGCTCCCTGGGCTCTGAGGGTGCTGCTAAAAACACTCCTAGTCTCCCCATTCAGAGGTGGAGCTGGGCTGCAGAGCAAGCCCCTTCTCTGTGGTTTCTACAGCAAAGCACTCTGGGTACAGCTAAGACTTGGCTCTCTAATACTGTCGTGCTCCATTTCACGAGATATTGGGTTGTTGGAAAGGTCATGACATGTTTTTTCATGTTTTTCTATGCAACAGTATGTCACAACCTTTCAGACAACCCAATAGATTCCACCACTGTGGCAGGCTCGATGTACACTGAACAAGCCACTTAAAAACGATGTAATGTGCTACAAATCATGGTTAGTACTCCAATAGCTCAATGTCCACGTGAGTCCAGTAGACTTTGCATAGGGTGGCCTGAGGACTTAACACACTTTCTTTATATTGTTGGAAAAATAAAGAAAAAATGTTCCCAGAGTGCCCGATAATCCAGTTAAAAATGAACTTTGAGAATCTAACCCTCTCAAAAGCAGAGACTATTTGGTGAACAGGTACTTGATTCTAATTTCTTTCTTTTTTTTTTTCTTTTCTTTTCTTTTCCAGAGGCATGTGTACTTGCCAGAGAGAGAGAAAGACAGAGAGTCAGGGAATCAGAGAGGGGGAGAGGGAGAAAGTACTCCCCAATGGAGCATGGTCACATTAGAATGCCTTTTCCATGTCCCCATCTTACCATGAGGTTGGGTATGCACATACATACACACATGTTCCTGTGTGTTTTTGAAGCTACCAGGACTGGAATTCAAATCACTTGGTCAGTCAAGTGAGATCTGGCTCCCCTAACTCCCAGGCAAAAGGGCTAGTTTTGCTTCTGATTTCTTTTTCTTTTTTCCTTCTCCTCCATTCTCCTCTCAGGATCTTGGGCACACATGCACACGCACCTGGCATGAGTTTAAGCCACCGTGTCCAGGACTTGAACCATGGTCGACTACATGGGAGTCCAGCGACATAGCCATTATGCTAACTGCTGGCCCCACTAATTTCTAATGGAAAAAAAGTGTTTCTTCTTCTGAGAGCACTGATATTGGACAGCAATTAGGATGCTTCTAGTGGATAATGCTAGGAGAATGCAGAGAGAACTTCCTGTCTATCCTTCCTTTCTTTCCTTCTTCCTTCCATCCCTTCCTTTCTTTTTCCATTAGAGAGAGAGACTGAGAATTATAGGTACCTCCAACAGGGGACCCCATGCCACAATCCACACCCAGCCCCAGCCAGCCAGGGTCATGGATACACATACACACACCCACTGTGCACAGGGAGACCTGGGCTGCAAAGCAGTGGTCTCCTACATGGCTTCAGCATCACAGAACATAGCATTACTGCTGGGCTACTGTGGTTGTCCTCCCCTTGCCCAAGTCCAAGAAGTTTCTCTCATTTAGTGAGAGCTGTTTCTGAAGTGTCAAAACTGCTAGGTGAGAAAAGGAGTCAGAAGGCTTTAGCTGTGTCAGAAACACACCAGTGGAGTTTGTTTGCTTGTACATTAGACCTGTTGGTAACTTGTCCATAAAAAAAATGGTCCTATCTTCTTTCATTCATGATAACATTCTTTCCTGCTTATACCCCTCATTACTATTTTCCTTTGCTATAAGTATGTATCATTTCGGAACCAGCAGATGGCTTAATGGTTACATCACTGGACTACCACACAGTCGACCACAGTTTGAGTCCTGGACCCGATGGCTTAAACTCGCGCCGGGTGTGTGTGCATGCGTGCCCAAGATCTTGAGAGGAGAATGGAGGAGAAGGGATTGTGGCATGGCCATCCCCCCTCGGGGGTGATTTCTTGCTTTTTGTTTCTCCATCTCTGTCTCTCTGGTGAGTGCACGTGCTCTATAGCAAAAATCTCTCTCAAAAACAAAAACAAAAAGAAAAACAAAAAAAACAGAAATATGTATCATTTCTTCTGCTTAGTTAACTCCCCACCAGTCATCCCGATGTCCCTTGGCAGGGGCTAAATGTGATAAATGCCCGCAAATGAACTGACTGGGATGGAAAACAAAACCCACCAAGGAGAATGGTAAAACCACTAACTTAGTTCCAGCTGTAGTTGGATCAGACTGTAATTGCCTAATGCCTAGTAAATATGGGGGATAAAGGGTTGAAATCTCTTTTGGAAATAAGTTCTATGATTTATGGAAAAATATAATAATAAAATTTTATATATATGGGACTATGAGGATAGAAGTTGTACTAATCAGAACTTAGGTGTACATACAGACACACAGACACACACAGACACACACAAACATATACATGTGAGTGCACATGGATGTCAAAAGAAATGAAACAAACTAGGTCAGGAAATAGTAATCATCTGACAACAAACTAAAGTCATGACTGGGGCCAGCCCATGGTAGCTGAATCCCAGGGAGCTGACTGTGCAGTTTGAGTTCCAGACTCAGCAGCCTGAAAACACACTGGGCATGTGTGCGTGCTCACTTGCTCAAAGTCATGAAGGCAGAGAGGTGGAGGAGAAAGGACTGTGGTATGCATTATCATTCGCCATGGAGGCTGCTCTCTCTCTCTCTCTCTCTCTCTCTCTATCTATCTATCTCTCCAGAGAATACATACACCCTCTGGCAAGAAAACAAATAAAAAGGACATAATTGAGCAAACTCTTTGAGGGCAAGAACTATGCGTTTATTCTTTTTGGTTAAGGGAGAGAGTGTGTTGTGGAACATGATTAGAATCAGACAAACATGTAGCCAGCAGGTGGCATGATGGTTAAGACACTGGATTCCTACGTGGCTGACCACAGTTCAAGTCCTGGACCCAGCTGATTAAAAATCATGCTGGTGCATGTGTGTGTGCATGTGTCCCCAGAATCCCAATAGGAGAATGCAGGAGAAGGGACAGCAGCATGGCCATCCTCCCTGGGAGGTGACTTCTTGCTTTCCCTCTCTCTGTTTCCAAAGCGCATATCTCTATGCCAAAATCAAACAAAAAATCAGGGAAACATAAATCTGAACTCCGTTCTATCACCTGCTAGCTATACAAAGTTAGGCAAATTACAAAGCTTCCAATTTCTTCATCTGTAAAAAGGAGAAAATTATTATTTATTTGTTTGTTTGTTTGTTTTTGGAGAGGTTATTGCTATAGGGCGCATGTGCTTGTCAGAAAGACAAAGAGAGACAGAGAGACAGAAAGCAAGAAATCACCCCCCAGGGGAATGGCCACACTGCAATCTCTTCTCCTCCATTCTTTTCTCGGGATTGTGGGCACGCACGCACATGCACCCGCTGTGAACTTAAGTCACCGAGTCTGGGACCTGAATAGCAGTTGACTACATGGGAGTCCAACGACATAGCCATTATGCCAACGGCTGGTCCCCAAATTATTCTTATTTCTTAGGAATGGCATAGAGAAAGCATCTGACTGTAGTAGATGCTTACTACACAAAGGTTCCTTCTTCACCCCTTCTTTGTGTACTCTGCAGCACCAATGCCACTAGGGCATCATCTATACTTAATCATTTTCTTTCTTCATGGTTTGAATGTTTCTTCTTATTGCCTCAAATGACTTCAGATTTCTTTGACAGTTTTCGCATTTTTCTTTCACACATATGTGGTTGGGAGGTTACCAGCAGATTGAGTCACCTAAAATTAGAGTAAGTAAACAAATGGAGGACCACGAGGAAGACTAGAAACAAGGAGGCTGCTAACGGGAAGGCGTGGAGGGGCGTGGAGGTAGGGAGCAGGGGGACGGTGGGAGCAAGTTGTGGGATGACATCTGCTCTAGGAGAACGCCTGCGATGCCTGTTACAACTCCTGTTATAAAAGAACACCTATCAGAATTGTTGCTGCGGACAGGCGACTCCTAGGGAGTTGTATCCAGGAAATGAAATGAAGTAAATAGATGATCTGATAGGAATTATGGTGCGGAAAGTATATTGACAGATGTTTAATGAGCTATTGGGTGGTAGGAGGACACATGGCCAGAGATTCAAGGCGACTTTGTGAATGGAAAAAAAGCTAGACACTAACTCCTGGATAGGAACTATCAATGCAGCACACTGCTTGTCTTGTTAGTATTATTTACCTCTTCATAAATTCTAAAAACACTAGTATGGACTTAATTAAATTTTTTGGTGTAACTCTATTGTGGCAAAGATGGAGAGGATTTAGAAAGGGTTGAAAGTATAAAGGATCTTCAAAAAGTCTGCGGAAAATGACATTAAGGTATGAGTTTAATTGGGGGCAAAGAAATTTTTAAGCCCATGCTTACTTTTTTCATAATAGGCATTTTCCATGGGCTTTTTCAAGACCTTCTCATAAAACTAAAACCTTCACTTTCTATAATAAGATAAAAGATGTTGCCTAAAATTAATAAATCTAAAGGTATTAGGTATGGATACATTTAAAAATATGATGGTAACTATCAGAAGAAGCAACTAAAAATAATAACAATGGTTTCTTCTAGGGATTAAGAAAAGTGAGGGAAGAGGACCAGAGAGGTTTTGGATGGTAGCGTTGTCTTTTTCAATATGTGCATATGTTACTTTAAAAAGAAATCGTCAGGGAACCAGCAGTTAGCGTAATGGCTATGTCACTGGACTCCCATGTAGTCGACCGCGGTTCGAGTCCTGGACCTGGTGGCTTAAAACTCACGCCGGGCACGTGTGCGTGCGTGCCCAAGATCCCGAGAGGAGAATGGAGGAGAAGGGATTGCGGTGTGACCATCCCCCCTGGGGGGTGATTTCTCACTTTCTGTCTCTATGTCTCTCTCTGTCTGGCGAGCGCACGTGCCCTATAGCGAAAATCTCTCCAAAAAAAAAAAAAAAAAAAAAAGAAATCGTCAGAGGGCACATGCAGCCTCCAGAGAGAAACAAAGAGAGAAGGAGAAAGCAACTCCCAGTAAGGGCAAGGTCAAGGCGCAATCCCTTTTCCTCCATTTCTCCGGCCTGTTGGCATTTTGGGCACACACATGCACTCAGTGTGTTCTTCAAGCTGCTGAGTCTGGGACTCAAAGTAGAGGGTTGGCCATGTGGGATCCAGATCCCTTAACTACTAGGCCACAGGGCTGGCCTGCTTGTGTTATTCTGATAAAAGTAAAAATCAAACTGAAAAATGACGACAGGAATTACATTTTGGAATCACAAAATTCATAATTATATTAAAAAATTATAGCCAAGGAGGTGAGCAAGGCTTGATTACCATAGGTTTAATTACTGCCCAAAGTTGAGTCCAGACTTGACATACCGTGTCTCTCATCCCCCCCGGCTCCCACCCAGCATGCCTCATTTGTTGCATTTCTTAAAGCAGTGAGCATGGTTTACTGCATTCAGGCGGCACTTAAATATTTGTCAAATGACAAAAAATGGTAATGCTTGCTGGGTATTCTCATGGTGATTTTGCATGAACTTGGTTTGGAGACTGGAGGTATCACACCTGAAGCTTATAATTTTATTCTGTATGAAATGGTAAGATTACAGCCCAGTAAGCACATTAAAAGTTTCTGGAAAGCTATCCTTGAAACCTGATTCTAAGATAGACACTGTTCAGGCCTTGTCCAGTTTATATGCAATGCATGGGTTTTCTAAAGATTCATTCGAAAAAACTGATATTTGAGAAAGGCAATTTAATGGGCATTTAAATTACGCATTTCTATAAGGGCCGTAAATCCTAGTCATGGGTTAAGATGGAACCTTGGTTTGTTAACTCTGTCCTGAAGGAACCAAAGTTCTAGGAGGTGTCTCAGGGAAACCCTGAAAAGGTGGGGAGGAGAGAGGATGAGAAGGGATCAGAGTTCTTGCTAAAACGAAGTGTGAAACTACTCTTTATTTTGTAAGAGAAACAGGCTAACAGTGGTGAAGTTCCCACAGGTGCGGGCCCTGTGTTTATTGCACGTGTCATGGTTTATTTCATATAATTTTTTTTTTTAACAATCCTGCAAAATAGGTATTATTGTCCTCACTTTAGAGATGACATAGCTTAGTCTCAGGACTTGAGTAACTAGGCCAAAGTCATAAGGTCATTAAGATGCTTACAACATTTGGAAAGTAATACATACATTTAAAAAATGTACATTCTATATTCAAATTGATATCAGAAATTATTCAAACCTATTTCATTTCCTTTGATTTCAAGACTGTACAGCCTCTCTCTCTTTCTCTCTCTCTCTCTCTCTCACACACACACACACACGCCATATCTCCGCTCATTGCCATTTCCTCTCCATATGCTGCCACTTTCTCTGATACTCTGTTAGTCCTTGGAAGTACAAAGATGAATTACATACAGACCCGGGTTTTTAAGTAGCTTGAAGTTTAGTAGAGGGGTTTTTAAAGTATGAACTTAATGACTCTCCAAGGTGAACACAATAAGAGGTACAAATGTTTTGTGAGTTCAGAGGGAAGACAGAGAAAGGCCATGGTCCCAGCGCTCCAGGGGTTCACAGTTACATGGACGAGACAAAGACCGACATTGTGATACAGTTTGATAAGAACTGTGTTGTGGGCACTAGAGGAGGAAGAAACGAACTTGGCCTGCTTCACAGCTGGAGGAGGGGAGACAGAGCAACATGGGACTCAGGGAGATACGGGGAAGGCAAAGGGCTGGGAGTTCCAAGGCACGAACAGAACGAAGAGTGGACTGCGTGCTGTAGCCATTGGGATCAGGCCGTGGGAGGGAACAGGCTTTCACAGGGAAGAGAGCTCTCACTGTGAAGTAGAACCCCAGCGAGTGACTGGGTCTGGGGTGAAGCTGCATTTCCAGAAAGGAACCTGACAAATGTGACAGAGATAGTGGAAAACCAGCCACTGGCCTCACCTCTGAGGAGTAAGGGGCAAGGCAGACTTGCTTAGTCACACTGCCTAGCTACTATTGGGAGAGGTAAGGCTATTTGGAGACCCGGAGGTGAGCTTTTCAAGACTTGGAGGGTATCTATTACGGCAGGAGCTGAGTGTGTACGGATTTGGGGGAAGGATGAGTGGGAGTCGAGGGACGAGGAAGGCTGGGGAGAAGAGCCAATGAATCTGGAGAGTCTGGCAGAGGCCACATCACACAGGCTCTATCAGCTAAATAAGGAGTTGGACTTTGCCCGGAAAAGTTTTAAGCAGGTGACTGACATGATCACATTCCTGTTTTAGAACACCCACTCTGCTTACACGTTGGCAAGACTAAAGCGAGGCAGCCCAGTTAGCAGAAAGAGACAATGGTCAGAAATTACTGCGGATATGTTCTGCCCATGGGCATACTCACATGGAATCCATTCCTCGGTGCCAGAGGCTTGTGGGACCTGGAGAGGGCCTGCTGGGTTCAGTAGCCTCATGGTTGTCCCAACACACATCCTCTTCCAGGGAAAAAGTTTCTTTACCCTTTTTGGCCAATAACAACTCCAGTGGCGATGTGTCCCCACCCTTGTCCCTTTCAAGGCCTGCCAAGGTCTCAAGAAGGTCAGGGAATGGGACCAGTAGATGGCGTAATGGTTATGTCATTGGACTCCCATGTAGTTGACTGTGGTTAGTGTCCCAGACCTGGTGGCTTAAAACTCATGCCGGGTGCATATGTGTGCCTCAAATTCTGAGAGAATAGAGAAGGAACAGTGGTCTGACTCCCCACCCCCGGGGGGAGGGATACTTTCTTGCTTTCTGTTTCTCTGTCTCTCCAGTGAGCACACATGCTTTACCGCACAAATCTCTCTCCCTCTCTCTGAAAAAAATAATAAATAAATAAAAGAAGGTCAGGGAAAAGAGGCTAGTTCTGAACTGGTTTGAAGAAAAAGGATAAAAGTGGGAGAGTATAGCCAAGGGTAGGGGGAACTGGACAGTGACTCAGAAACACAGAGTAGAGACATGAGCCACAGGCCAGAATGTGTGGCTCTTCGGCCTTGATGCAATTCCTGACAAGGACCTGTAGACTCCCAAGAAGAAGGGCCAAAAAAGCTCCCTGTTTTGAAGTTCATGTTTCCTAAAGGTGGAGCTGAACTTAAGCTCCCATGAAAAGCAAACTGTGGAAAATTCTAGTGATTCAGGGTGGAGAGAATTAGCAGTAAAAAAAAAAAAAAAAAAAGGGAAACAGACCAACCATCCCATTCTTTCATCCTCAGGGACCTTGAAAACCTGATTTTGCAGGATACACAGGAAAGCAGTCATTGGCTTCCCTCTATTATGTATGCTCCAGTCGATTTATTGCTTGGAGAATAAGGCACCACTTTATTGTCTGGCTTCATTGTATCAAATGCAAATATTCAGCCAGGGTTCCCTAATTAGTATCCAGAGAGCTGCCTGTGTTGTGTGTGCACGTGCGTGCGTGTGTGGGTATGTGCACGCGCGTGTTCTTGTGTGCATGCATGCATGTGCATGTAAGTTTGGGCTCCCCTGCTTAAAACACAATGTAAAAGAGTAAGATGATTCACTTCACAGTTTAGCTCTGATCCTAGTAGTCTAAATATTTGTACAATCTTTTGTTTCAAACATAGAATTCCTTATAGTAAATACCTTCTGAATCTCAAGTCTTTGTGTCTGACTTAATTAACCATTAATGTGCAAATTTACTGACTAGAGCACTGGCTAAATGGATTTTTGTATCCTTTGCATTTTGCAAGAAGAAACGATCACCCCTTTCTACCAAACTGATAGCAACTGACATCTGATTAGAAAAGGCAAAACTAATTAGAATGGGTGCAAAGGGGGTTGTTTGAGTCACCTACATTAATGCACATTACAGTTAAATATCTGTCAGATTTTCCATTAACCCTCTTGCATTTCCATATCCAGGATCAAATCTATTTCTTAACCCTACACCCTTTCTCTCCCTAGTTGGAAACTTGGTATTCAACAGGCTAAATTACCCGCGGATGCTTTAAATGCACAGTTCTTGTTGATGGATGCGACACAGAGACAAAGACCTTGGAATGAGAATAATAGAAGCCATTCCCCTCGCTGTGGAGTTGAACCCTATGTATTATGATCCCAAGGCTAACATGTTCTTCTTGTTATTGTGTTTATTTCTTTATTGAGGGATACAGGAGTTAATGGTTGCTTTACGCTGATTCACTCCATTGTGTCTGAAGCTATTACATACTAGGGTAACAAAGTAAAATAGAAAAGAAAGTGGAATACCCAGCAAAGAGCGTTCTATTCTGTAAAAGGTTAAAGCAGCACGTTTAAAATGGAACTTGTTGACTTAGGAGAAATGCTTACGTGGTTTTCACTCAGTTACTACATAGAGAGAATTGCTAAGGATTAGGACAATGTCCCAAAAGGGGATCCAAGAAGTTGTAGGACAGATTCCTCCTCCAGATAAGAAGCTCATCAAGAGGAGAGACCAGGACCTCCTAAACTTTTAGATTAAGTGGATGCAAAGGGGTTTATTTAATCTTTTAGTCCCCACTTCCTGGCACATTCTAGGTGCTTAATACATTTTCATTACACGAACAAATGAATTTAAGAACTACGGTTTCACTCTACTGTGAAACTCCAATAGTGACCCTGAGTAAGTTCTCAGATCCTAACGGATGGTGTCAAAGAAAAAACAGAATAAATGAATTTTTATCATTTAAAGAGTCTAACAAAACTTCAGAATTTGTTGCTTTAAAAATTAAGTCATGGGCCAACGCATCATCTGGTGGTTACATGAGCTGGATCTTGTATGGCTGACTGTGTGGTGTGAGTCCTGGACCCAGTGGTTTGAGAAACATGCCAGGCATGTGAGTGCATGCCAAAATCCCCAAGGTGCGGGGGAATGGAGAAGAGACTGTGGTGTGACCATTTCCCGTGGAGGGTGCCTTTTCACTTGCCATCTCTTTCTTGCTCTCTTATTCCCACTCTCTCTCTACAAGTGCATGTTCCCTCAGGCAAATTCCAAAAAAAAAAAAAAAAAAAGAAAGAAAGAAAAAGAAATTGTGGCATGTTTGTTTCCTTGTTATTATTATGTATTTTTTTTTCCATTTTCATATGGGATCAGAGATAACAAGAAGCCCAGTGGCAAATCAACCCAGCAACAGAAACTAGAATAAGCCTGCGATACTGTAAAAATAGCTCAATTTGAAAATATACTCTGATTATTTCATTTTTGAAAAACTTTTTAAAAATGATGTTTCTTTTTACAGCCCCACAACTTCATCTTTATTCTCAGTTGAAGCACCAGTCTCCAGAACTGTGCCTGACGCAGAGCAGGCACTCAACAAATATCGTGTGAGGGAATGAACAGAAATTACTGCCAGGGATAGGAAAGGAGCAGTACTCCACTTAGCTCGGCATTTTCCCTTGTAGTTCCTGGCTGGATGGACCTGGAGATCTAGAGATCTGTAGATTCAGACAAGGCAAGTCAGTGAACTTGCATCAGACTCAACCTTAATTGTGTCTGGGGTAGTCATTTTTCCAGGGAACATAGAGAATAGTGAAACATGTATCACGAAGGGCCCAATAGCACACCTCAAACCACCTCTACCTATTTCTTCCACTTAGCACAGTATTCATGAACCCTTGATTTAAAATCAAGCTAATTGTTAACTGTAACTCTGAGCAAGTGATTTGATCTCTCTGAGCCAGTATCTTTACCTGTACAAAAGGGATGACAGTATCTACTATTTGGGTTATTTATATAAAGCACAGAGTTGGTGATAACACTAAAACAAATAAACCAATGAATGAACAAAACAACAGAACACAAAAACACACAAAATCCTTCCTACTAATTTTTCCAATCAAAAATCTTCGGTACCAATTATATTAACATATGCATCTAAACATTCACTCTGCATCCTGATCTAAGCACTGGTTTTGTGGAGTATTAAAAATAAAATGTTATTTCCTTTGTAAACTTAAGAGAAATTGCAATAAAATAATTTTTTTTTTAAAAAGTAAGTGGTAAAATATCAAAGACAAAATGAAAATGCAAGCACCTCACTCCCTCTACCTAGCCATCTTATTCATCACTTGCATTCATCAAAATGTGAGCACCGTGTTCCTGGTCTCTACCACGGTCTCTGTAACAACCTTTTCCTCTTTTGCTAAAACCAACCAAAGTACGACATAATAGAAGCAACCACATAGTCAAGAATCATTCATCAGGATCACCTTGTAACTCTAGGTCTCTAGCTCATCTTCACTCTAGCTTTCATGTCATTCATATTTATCCTTGACCATAGATTTGTCAGTATCTTTTTGACCTAATTCTTGGGTTCTCAGTATACTTCTTGATTTTCCTTTTTCAGCTGCTTTACAACTTCAGGGCACTGTTATCTACGGCTTTTCATGCTCCTGTCTTCCTCTTACCTAGTTCAAGCCTCTAAACCCAAGACCTGGCACTAGATTAATGAAATCACTTTTCAACCAACCTCTAGCTCCAGAAAAGGAGTGGCTTGAATCTTGTATTATTGTAAAATTTTTTAAAACATTGAATTCATGATTATTTTCCCATTAGAAAAAATAATATTCCCATTATTTTATTTATTTATTTTATTTATTTAAATTTGACCAGGAGGGGGAGAGAGCGAGAGTGAGAGTGAGAGCGAGAGAAAGTCACTAGGTCCAGGACTCCAACCGTGGTTGGCCATGTTGAGTCCGCCTCCCTTAAGCACCACACCACCTGTCAGCCCTAACGTTTCTATCTCTTCTATGCTATTAGGTTGTTGGAAAAGTCATGATATGTTTTCTATGCAAAAATGTAGTCATGATTTTTCAGATGACCTAATACATTCATTGGACAATAAAGATTTAGAAGCATTATCAGCATATGAGAGCTACAGTGCTTTCTTTATTGCCACTTAGGCCAATTTAGAAACAGTCTTCTGGAGTTTATCTTTGAGATTGGATATATGGGAAATTACCCTCAAAGAAGCAGGGAAGAGGACACTAGAAAACTTGCCTGATTCACAAACAGGCTTGATACGGTATAGGGATAAATAAGATTGCTAGGGAGAGGGCGTGGGGTGAGGGTCTTCATATATGATTAAAGAGCTTGTCTCTAAACTAAGGAGAAAACATACATATTTATGTTTGGGTCAAAACAAACCATCCATTCATCAGCTGTCGTCTCTTCCATAAGTTTTAGCATGAGAGGATTCTAAACCAAATACAGAAGCCACTTGGGTTGTATGGATCTAATGTTAGGGGAAAAAATAATACTTCTAAGTGACTGATGATATAGCTTGGAAAAGAACTGCTTTTGGTTCAAGAAATAAGCATTTTTGGACTACACTCTTCTGAAAGAGAAAGGGAAGGTCACCTTTGTACATTTACTGGGTATACTGAAAACCACTGATCAACAAATTCTATCATTTTGTAGCAGAGAGCCAAGATTTTTACCATGTCTAAGGCTAAAGGTCTCCAATTAGCAGATCTCATAGTAAATCTTCCTATGTTTGACACAAAGTCACTATGACAAGCAGAAAAGAATACATGACTGGTGTTTTCATTTAGCATGTTTTAGTTGACAAGTTTAAGAGTTGCTTAATTTTCAGTCATGAATGAGAGAAATTGAGTTGTTCTGGCATGAGAACACACATATGTACTACTATAGACTGGAGAGTTAAAACTACTCTGAGTAGGGGCCAGCAGGTGGTGTGGTAGTTAAGGCACTGGACGCTCACATGGCCAGCTGTGATTTTAGTCCCACATCTGGCAGCTTAAAACTCATGCTGGGCATATGTGCATGCCCAGAATCCTGAGAGAAGAATAGAGAAGAGATTGTGGCTACCCCCCACCGGAGGGTGATTTCTCACTTTCCTTTTCTCTCTGTCTCTGTCTTTCTCCAGTGAGTGCATGTGCCCTATGGCAAAAATCTTAAAAACAAAAACAAACAAACAAAAAACTACTACGAGTTGAGATTATTTGGCAATATACAGGATGAGATAGTAAGAATCAGAACAAATCTTAAAAATATATACCTTGAGAGAAAATTGCTTAAAATTAACATCTTGAGAAATAATTAATTTATTGTCTTTATTGCCTTTAGAGAAAGTTCACACATCACACTTGACATGCAGCCTTGTCACATCCCATTTATTCCTTGTTTTGACCCACAGCAGCATTATCTAGCTTGACTGTTTTCACAAATCTTCCTGACAGGATGAATATGATTGTATTGGTAATAATCTACCAGATATTGCCATAAGCACTAGAGACGATCCTCAAAAAAGATTCTGTATTGAATAATAGCACCATTTTTAGAATGTGTACAACCCTGCAAGGTAAATGCTTTCAGAGGGCAACACTTGGCTACAGAGCTCTGATATCCTTGGTTAACACTCAGACACACGACTTTAGAATCATGCTTCATAGAATTACTAGAAGAAACAATGCAGTTCAATCTACAAAGCTAGGATAAAGCTTTCTGTGGATAGCCAATGCCTATCTGTATAGAAGAGGCTTTTAGTTTCACATGCTGGCACCATTTACACCACTTTTTAAGGGCCTTCTTTAAGAGATGAAAATGATTTTGTCATTGTATATATCATATGCACAGGGAAATGAAAAACATCGGAAGTTGTTTATTGATTCGCCTGTCAGCATCTCTTAGTGTGCTTGGGTCTTGCAAGCTCAGGGAGGACTATGAGGTCAGGAAAATGTGCACAGTTGTACATATCAGCAGTGTATCCAGAAACAGGACAGAGGATGCTGAAGGTGGCAGGGAGCTTCCAAAAAAGGGCTGATGGGTCATCAAAGATGTTGAATTATTTATTTTGGTTAGCTCCATAATGTTTACCCTAGGAAGATCAACAGTCAGACATTTTTAAAAAATGTCTTTCTTTAACAGTTCTGAAGGTTGGAGATTTAAGCTTTTCTTTATGCCCAAAGCACTTAATCCACTATGCAGATTATGTAAGCAGGACTCAATGTTAGAAGAATTATTCCTTTTGAGAATTTCCCAATGATTTATAAAGGGTCATTTATTTCCCAGCAAATCCCACCTATGAGCTGTATAGCCTAGTGACTGAAAACAGTCTTCAAACCTGACTTTCAGAATCCTGGCTCTCCTATTCATTATCTGTGCGATCTCAAGAAAGTTTTTGAACCTATTTGTACATCAGTTTTCTTACGTCTAAGTTGGGAGAAATGATACTTTCTTACATGGGTGATATGAGATACCAAAAGTAAGGGAGACTGAAGTTAGAGAATAAGTATTGGATAAATGTTAACTAGTTAGTATCCATTAGTTATGATTTCCATTTTTATGATCAGCAGTCTGGCCTCAGGGAGGGTAAGCTGGACAGTGGAAGAATGAGGAATAACTTTTTTAGTTGCCCAATATTGTTTATGTTAGAATTTAGGACTTACTCTAATTCCTTGCCTACATAATAGTAGCCCTTGTTTTAAAGTATTATTTTGGTCCCAGCTGCAGTGGCACAGTGATAGATGAAACACTGCACAATGCTGGAAGTCATAGAAAAGATCTGGGTTCGGTTCCAGGGTCATCTTGTAAATGATGGGCATGCATGCACACCTGTGATCCTGGCTGGCTAAGAAAGGCTAGGAGGCATGGTGTGTGACCTTGTTGAGAATGTTTGATGCTCTTTGCTTCTTTCTTATGACATAAATAAACTCAAAAATTAATATTTTTTATTATTTATGGCTCTTTCCATGATAAGCATAATAGGCAACTAGTTCTAGACTCTGGGCTGACAGTGATCTCTTTTCATTCTCTATACAGACCTAAGACATGTTACTATCATCCCCATTGACAGAGAAGTTCATGAGCTGCTTGGGGTTATACAGCTAAGAATGTTGGGGTAAGAATTTGAACCTAAAGTCATTCAAATAAAAATGTCAACACTTAGCATTAGAAAGTAGTTTCTTAGGGGCCAGCAGGTAGCATGGTTAAGGTCTTGGACTCCCACATGGTTGACCATGGTTTGAAACCCAGACCTGGTAGCTTTCTTTCTCACTTTTTCTCTCTCTGTCTCTGTCTCTGTCTCTCTCCCTCCCTCTCTCCCTCTTTCCTTCTCTCTGGTGAGCACATGTGCCCCACAGCAAAGTAAATAACAATAATAATAAATAAAATAAAATAAATAATAAAAAGGAAGTAGTCTCATCATTTGTTTTAAAATGAGCAGCAAATTGCCTGTGTTAACAAAGGAATTCTGTAAACCATACACATGACCCCATTCCATGTTCATTCCTCATCATTTATCATTAGGAAAAAAAAAAACAACTTCTCCAGTGGATAAGAGCTCTGACTCTTTATTGAGTCTAAGTTTTCCTCAGCCCAATGTAGATGAAAGGTCATCTTGGACACAGTCTGTGGTGTTCGTGGCATGCTTTGCTGAGCAGTAACCATGAAAACTACTCTAGGAATGTTACTGGAATTGGGCTCTGCAGCATCACGCTGTCCTTACACATTGTTCTGACATGTAACGTGCTGTCTTTGTGCTTGAACAGATAATGTAGACCATGTACAAACAATATGCAGACTTCCTTTCTTGCTTCTAGGAAGTTTCTTTCAAGTTCCCTGGAAACCTGGGCTTACCCACCAGAGTGTGCTTGCGAGGCACAAGGCTGTCTCTTCACACTGTTTGTATTTGGGGCAGGATAAAACCTCTATTCTTTGGTAGCCAAACTTCATCTGGTAACCACAGATTTTTTTTTTTTCCTCTGTAGCCATGATGACCTCATCCTTTAACACTTAACTCAGGCATGATTTTCTCTAGGAGCTTTCTCCAACTTTCTCTTGTAAGACACCCAACCTCTGAGCTCTTATATCATTACTCTTCCCACCTGCTATTAAAATGGTAGTTTTAAGGCCTATCACCCTGTCCTGACTGTGCCTGTAATCAGGAATCACATGTACCATATGGAGTCATAGCAGGATCTACTATGATGAGTTGGGTATTTAGTCATTCCAGTTAGTTGGTGTGGGTATAGACTGCTTGTTTAATATTCCTACTATCACCTTTAGCCTTATTCCAATACTCAGCATAATCACAATATCTTGCATATAGAATATATGTACTCAAGAAATACATATTGACTTAATGATTGAGTTACTGTTTGGATGAATGAACATTGGGAATTTCGGAATCTGACTGACAACTAGACATGCCACTAAAGGCATGAGTTTTAACACAACATTCTTTTTGTTTGTTTAATGATGAAAATTCTTTACATATATATATGTGTGTGTGTGTGTGTGTGTATATGTATATATGTATATATATACACACACATATATACATATATATGTATATATGTATATACATACACACACATATATACATATATATGTGTATATATTTATATATATACACACATACATACATACATACATTTATTTATCGTTTGTAAGCTTGTCAGAGGGGAGTATGCACTTGCCAGAAGGAGACAAAGAGAGACAGAAAGTTAGAAAGTTAGAAACCAGCAGGTGGCATGGTGGTTAAGGAACTGGACTCCCTCATGGCTGAAGGGCTGAATGTAGTTCAAGACCTAGACCTAGGTGAGTGTACATGCATGTTCAAACTCCTGAGAGGAGAATGCAGAAGGGACTGATTGGTGGCTATCTCCCCAGGGGTGATTTTCTACTTTCTTTCCCTCTGTCTCTCTCCAGGGAGCACACATGCCCTATGGCAAACACAAACAAACAAAAACAAACAACACCTGCCCATGGGGAATGGTAATGCTGCAGTTCCTTTTCCACCATATCTCCTTCCTTTCAAGATTTTGGGCACTCATGTACACATGCCTAGTGTGTCTCTCAAGCCACTAGGTCTGAATTGCATGTTTGGCCATGTGGGATCTGGCTACCTTTACTACCACACCAGGGACTGGTACAATGCAAATTCTTAATAAGCAAAAACCTTTGATCATTACACATTCTCATGACAATAATGCTCTATGAAGGAACACAGCTCTTGCCCAAGTCAACCAGGCTTTGTGAAGTCTTCATATGAATCCATCAAGACTGCGATCCTGTCACAATATAAACATCATGGGAACCATAGCATCATGATCAAGCTAAATGGTCACTGGGAACTTTGTATGTGAAGTAGTAGAGCCCTTACCTGTCTGTGTTGTTGGGAGACTTGATATCCCAGTCCTGTGATGGACTGATTCTGCATTTTTTGAAGCAGGATCTTTTGCTGTATTGGCAAGGGTGACCTTAGCAAAGGCTGACTTGATAAAGGTTGGGTAGATTGGGATGGTGGCTGTTGCTGTTGCTGTTGCTGCTGCTGCTGCTGCTGCTGCTGCTGCTGCTGCTGTTGCTGCTGCTGTTGCTGAGCAGAAATGGAGCTCTGCTGCTGTTGGTGCTGCTGCTGCTGTTGCTGAGCTGAAATTGAGCTCTGGGGCTGCTGCTGCTGCTGCTGTTGTGTGTAGTGTAGGAGAGAAGGCTTGTTCTGGGAAGGCAACACAGAAGGCATCTGCTGGTTTGCTTGATCAGAGTTAAAATGGAACAAAGGCTTGGTGTTGCCATGGCGGGGCTCCATGGCTGGGTGCGGGCTGTTAATAAAACTTCGGCTGAGATCCTGAGGCTTTTGCTGCATGAGGACATCTAGGTGTCCACTCTGGGCCGAGGGGCTGGTCTTATATATGTAGTTAGCCATAACTTTTGATTGGCCGCTACTGCCAGCTACTCCAGGCATGGGGGAGCTCTGTGGGCTGAATGGCTGCTGACCAAAAGAAGGACTGGGGATTTTCTCCTGCCCAAATGGACCTGGGGATGGTCCAGCAGAAGAGGGCAAGGCTGACCAGTTGGCAGGCTGGTGTTGCTGCTGGTGCTGTTGCATCCGGGCATGCTGCTGCCGATTGGCAGCTATCTGCTTAAGCTGCTGGGCATGGGACACTTCCTGCCAGCTTGGCAGGGTCCGGCCAGTCCCCGAGGCTGTCTGAGGCTGAGCTTGGCTCTGAGGGACTGAAGGGATTGGGGATGAAGTAGAGAGAGCAGAGTTAGTCATGGAAAATGTGGGTCCAGCTGATGGGGGCCTCAATTGAGGAGAGCTTGAGGGACCCTGAGTCAGGCCCGGTGAGTATTCACTCTTGATCACTATCTTCTCCATGGGCAGGGAGGGTCTGGGAGTGCTCCTCTGGTTTTGTTGGCCCAAGTCAATGTTGAATGGGTCATCCTGCTTTATGGTGGCATTGATCATGTTCTCAAGCTCAAGATCACTCATGGGAGGCACGGAAATGTTGGTCAATTCATTGAACAGCTCCTGTAGCTCAGGATCCATCAGTTGCTCTCCAGGATCATCTCCATACCTATTAGAAAAAATATTCTCCTGGATCATTTGGGTATCCATATGCTTACTGCAAGACAGAGTCTCTCCTGGCTCCTTCTTCACTTCCTTTAGGCCCATGTTAAACATACTATTGCCAGGAGAATGGGTATGGGGTGGCAGAGTGTTTGTCTTTCTCAGGGGTGCTTGGTTCATAGGCAAGGCTCCCGACATAATTTGATTTTGTCCATTGTTTATTTGGAGGCCACCTTGTCCTGCAGAGAGATTCTCCTCAACCCGGATTCTTTTGATATCCAGGAATGAGTTATCGGCAAAGCCATTGGGTCTCTTACTGTTGGCGGGAGACAGGCTAACTACTTGCTTTCTTTTCAAGGAACCCTGGAGCTGAAAAACAAGTGGGGAAGAAACAGATAAATATATTATTTCAGGTATGATGCTAATCAAAAGTAATGTAGTATTTAAATGTTTCTTCTGTTTTTTTAACACATTAATTTACATAAATAAAAATGCATAAATAAAGCACAGTATGGAAGTAATGAAATTCACAGTAGCACAAATGGAACAAAAAAAAGTTCTGAAAGAAGCAGGTCAATTAGGCTGACGATCACAGTGCAGAAGTAGTTGTTCTCCAGACGTAAGGTGTTGTTTCAGGGGCAGGCCAAAATATTCCATATGCATGAACGATCCTATATGACTACTGATGACCAGAGTGCACTCAATTTTGACCAAGATGGGAAACGAAGAATCTAAAGCTGGGACAAAATTTTACTTTCTTTTTTCACAGATTCAACCTTTTCACCACTATTAGCCTTTAAGTAAGTAATTAGACTAGTACTCAGGGCCATGGAGATATTCTATCTGTTGTTGATCTACTTTTCTTCCTATAGTTCTATTGTTTTGCATTCAGGTCCAGGTAGCAATGCTGTGTGGACGTACAGAAGCCATGAGATTATCATTTATCAAGTGAGACATTCCAAGCACAAATTTTCCTGGAGATTCATTGCTTATGTTCCTGTCTTTAGATTTTGTAACCAAATCCCTTTCTGTCACTGAGTGTTCCATGGCCTTGATAACTTATATATCTGAGCCTCAATTTTCTAACCTAGAAAATGGGGACAATAACACTTAACTCATAGGAAGAAATGAGAGAATGCAAGTATTTATTGAAAACAGTGCTAAAAATAACAAGAGAAGTGAGAAAAAGTGAGAAAGCACTCTCTCATGTTGATTGGTCAAGCCCTTCTCCATTTCTCCCATCTTTGGAGTTTTGGGACATGCGAACACACACGCCTGACATGTTTCTCAAGCTGGCAGGTCTAGGACTCAAATCATGCAGTCGGCCATATGGGACCCAGCCACCTTAACCACCGCACTACTGGCCTGAAAGTACATTAAAAATGGTTATTTTATTTCCCTTAATCTGCACAAGAACTCTATTAAATATGTATTGTTATTCTTATTCTATAGCTACGAAATCCAAGGTTCAGAGAAACTAAGAAACTTGTCCAGGGTCACATAGTCAGTAAATGGTAGATGTGGGCTTTAACCCAATGTCCATGTTGTTTTAAAGCCTGTGTTATTTTCATTCGGTCATGTTGGAAATAGCTTGTTTAGGGTTAGGGGTCACCTAGCACAAAGGGAGCAAGGGCAGTGAGTACACTGACATTCTAGATCTTAGATAAAATGATAAAGAATCTGGGGAGAGCAAGGATTTAGCATAGGACCAAAAGAGAACAATATGTCTCTCACCTTCTAGCTCGATACCGTCTTTTTTTTTTTTTTTTTTTGGAGAGGTTTTTGCTATAGGGCGCGTGCGCTCGCCAGACAGACAGAGAGAGACAGAGAGACAGAAAGTGAGAAATCACCCCCCAGGGGGGATGGCCACGCCGCAATCCCTTCTCTTCCATCCTCCTCTCGGGATCTTGGGCATGCATGCACACGCGCCCGGCATGAGTTTTAAGTCACTGGGTCCGGGACGCGAACCGCGGTCGACTACATGGGAGTCCAGCAATATAGCCATTACGCTAACTGCTGGTCCTCGATACCATTTTAATCATCCCTTCTATGTGGTTTTGTCCACTTGTAAGTGGTGGATATGCCATGTTGGTGTTATCCTTTTACTACAGCTGATTGGTAATCAGAGAAAGGAATCTAACCTACGCTGGGCCATTCAGTCCCCTTCATAGGAATCCTGGACTTGAAGACAAATCTCTGTTTGACTGTACATAGATTTATGAAATTGTGAGCTATTATCCCCTTGTGTCAACTGTAGCCACAGAGGAAGTAAGTCTGTAGAAAGAGAGAAGAATGAAGCAGGCATTTGAGGGCCCGATTCCTATCCCAGGTCAGCTCTGCATCTCTTCTTGCTTTCTTTGATGCTGGATGGCGTTTCTATAATAAATTTCCTTTTTGACTTAAGCGAATATGGGTTTCTGTTACTTTCAACCTAGGGTTCTAACCAAACTCCCTGAGACTTCATATTCAGTGAAAAGCAATTTGTAGTAAGGAGCAGGCCATCCTTTATACTTGGGTGTGACGTTTCCTTGCACACCCATCTCTGCTCTCTGTGTATGACTTGCTGAGTCCTAATCTTGTCTACTCACTGAAATAGACAACATCATCACAGAACACTGTCGGCCATCACTGCATCAGGCAAAAACTTTCGTCACTGTCTGTGTTCATGGGATCAGGAAACTCATAGATCAGAGGGGTTCAGCCACATTGCTTGATTTATTTCAGTATAAGTTGCATTCAGTATAAGTTGAAAGTTCATTTACAACTAGTAAAAAACAAATAGAGGAGTATATTTTTTTCCCAGGTTTGGGTTATCAACTTTGGTTTATTTCCATCACTTTTTGAAAAACCTGTTGTGCCAGATTCTTCCATTGCTCTGGCCGCTCCCGGAGCAATGCGGTACACATTCTGGGAAGCAGCATGAATCCTGTTTTAGGCTACCAGGATTGAAGAGACAGTAACAGAACTATAGATAGTTATAGTGGTAGTGAGAATAATAATAACAATGAAGTCATTGAGCACTTGTGTGCTAGGCATTGTGCTAGGCTCTTTGTAGGGATAATCTCATTTAACTCTCACAACAATTCTAAGAATTTTCACTACAACTCTCTAATGTTGATACTGTTGGTTCTATACCCCCTCCACTCTTACCATTTTACAGTTGAGAAAACTGAGGTTTAGAGACTGAATTAACTTTTTCTGGTTATACATCTAGTACCGAGCATTGTCAAGACAGGGCTTGACTGTGCAGTAAATGGTACCCAAGCCCATGTATTGAGGAGGCCAGTGACCTAGTCCTGATGAACTTGCTTTGAAACTTTAGGCAAGATATTCCTCTTCTCTGAGCCACAGTTCCCTTCTTCATTTATTTTTTTAAAGAATTGTGTATTTAATTTTATTTATTATTATTTTTTAATTTGACCAGAGAGATAGATCGATAGAGAGAGAGAGAAAGAGAGAGAGAGGGAAAGTGAGAAAGTAAGCCACCAGGAAGGCCCTCATTTGCTAAGGACTGTGAAGGGCATGCCTATTTGGCACTCTATGGGGTAGAGTCTGGTTGAATCTCCCCCCAGCTTTCCAATGCATGTGTTCTTAAGCCCCTTTCATAAGTGAGGAAATGGATGTTCCTGACATGAAGATTACACAGTAATGATGAAGAGGCAGGATGCCAGCTCAGGCCCATCTGAGTCCAAAGTCCTGACTCTGATCACTAACTGTGTTGCTCACTTCCCTTTCGGGGTTCATTTTCCTGGACACAGGGACACAGCCAAGACAAAAGGAAAAGAGAATAAAGATGCAATGCATGTGCAGGGCAAGGGTAAGGGCATTCAGGACTCACAGGGATGGATGGCAGGGAGAGAGTGATGACATCATTGGTTGGAGGTGGCTGGACATCACCCCTGAGTCCCTAATATAAGTCAGAGATGAAACAAAGGATCACTTGGTCAGTCAAAGAGATTTACGAAGCTCCCAGAGAGAGTTCTGAACCATACCCTATCAAATCATCTTTGGCGTGAAGGAAAAGACACAGATGATTAAGCTGGTGGCAGGATGAAAAGGCTTTGAATCAGCACCGTGTCTCAATATGCACCTTTTCCTATTGCCAGGATGAACTGAGAAGCATTTTTTTTTTTTGGCTTTGCATTATAAAGTTGCACCCCCAAATTTGTTTAATTTGAGAGATTATGCATTTAATATTACCCTCTGGCTAGCCGTCTGAGGAATGGACTCCTTTTGGTAATGATTTTCAACATAGCAAGTCCAGTCTTGCATACGACACAGGAGTCACTACGCTTTTTCTGAGATCTAGCAAACCATTTCTTTTCTCTCATTCTCATTCTTCTCTTTGGATGCCTCGTGCTACCAGGGACTCCAGTCTCTGCCCGGGTGCTACCAGGGACTTCACCCTCTGCCTGGATGCTACCAGGGACCGCACCCTCTGCCCAGGTGCTACCAGGGACTGCAGTCTCTGCCCAGGTGCTACCAGGGACCGCACCCTCTGCCTGGATGCTACCAGGGACCACACCCTCTGCCTGGGTGCTACCAGGGACTGCAGTCTCTGCCTGGGTGCTACCAGGGACCACACCCGCTGCCTGGGTGCTATCAGGGACTGCACCCTCTGCCTGGGTGCTACCAGAGACTGCACCCTCTGCAGGCAGAAGGCACGTGCCTGCTCGGGATCGAGTCCAGACACAGTAGCCTGTGCCTGGAGACCACAAACACCCATAAACATGGAAAATCCAGCACAGGACAGAAGTGGTATTGGGGTCCCTCAATAAACTGCTCTCTTTTCAACAACTATGCTTTACTTTTCCAAAGAGCTTGAAACATAAAACTTCCTGGAGGGATTTGAAAGCACCATTATTGCACAATCCTCTGGTTTCTGTTTCTTCCCCTGCCCCCTATCCCATTCCACAAAATAAATGCATTCTTTGTCCCCTGCGCTGCCCTAGAAACAGGGAATGTGCTACACAAAGGTAACAATTCACTCCATAGGTCACATTTTTTTCCTCAAGTAGACTCTGTCTTTATCAACAAAGCCTAAACATAAGAGCCACATTTGCCACTGCTCAGATCCTCCAGGGAGTATCTCGGTCTCATCTCCTGTACCCTCTCCTCAGGCCATTTTACTTATGGCTGACCAGTGACAAGGAGGAGAGTAAAGAGGTTAGAAAGAGACCAGCCCAAAAGATCACAAACGACTCTTAATTTGATTCTTGAGATAAAAATGATCTAGATTCTGGAATAGAAAATTCTAGCTCATCATAGGACCTAATAGAAAGAAAACTTCCTGCCTGGCTCTTCAATCCCAAAACAAATGAGACGGGGTTTTCAAACTTTTGCCCAACACATCCCAAAGGTCCTACTTCCTAGTTGGCCCGGTAAAGTTCTGAGCTTCCCTGGATTACTAGGTATTGTTATTATTATTATAATTTTTAGAGAGGTTTTTGCTACAGGGCATGTGCACTCAACTGGTGACACAGAGAGAGACAGAGAGAAAGAGAGAGTGAGAGACCATCCCTCAGGGAGGATGGCCATGCCATAATCGCTTCTCCTCCATTCTTCTCTCAGGAAAGGAAAATGCATACAAGCCCAGCATGAGTTGCAAGTCGCCAGGTCCAGGACTTGATCCGGGGTCAACCATGTAGGAGTCCAGTGCCTTAACCACTATACCACCTGCTGGCCCACTAGGTATTATTTTATGTCCACATAGTTATTAGGGTTGCACAACCAGATGCTAACTTCTTGAGGGTGAGCTGTCTTCTACTTCTCTGAGTTCCTTTCAGAATCTACCACAATGCTGAGCATATTACATGTTCTTTAATAGCAATTTCTTAATCCCAGGGAATTAGAGGGAAGCTGAATCCCTCTAACCACTGAGCAGTAACACAATGATAAAAAGGCAGCTGTGGGACTAGCCCTGTGGCAAAGTGTGCTTGTTTTTTTTTTGGAGAGATTTTTGCTATAGGGCGCGTGCGCTCGCCAGACAGACAGAGAGAGACAGAGAGACAGAAAGCGAGAAATCACCCCCCCAGGGGGATGGTCACGCCGCAATCCCTTCTCTTCCATTCTCCTCTCAGGATCTTGGGCACACACACGCAACCGGCGTGAGTTTTAAGCTACCGGGTCCGGGACACGAACAGCGGTCGACTACATGGGAGTCCAGCGACATAGCCATTACGCTAACTGCTGGTCCCTGTGCTTGCCAGAGAGTAACAGAGAAGGAAAGTGTAAAAGCACCTACGCTTCCCCCATAGGGCATGGTCACACTGTAATCCCTTCTCTTCGATTTCTTCCTCCTGGGATTTTGGGCATGCATACACACTTGCTTGGTGGGTTTCTAAGTTGCTGGGTCCAGGACTCCTCTGCACAGTCAGCCACGTGAGATTCACCTGCTCTAACCACTACACTACTGGCTGGCCCCAAATAGCTATTTTTTTCACAAAATCCAAGATCAAGTTTGACATAGAAAGATCACTAAAAACTCAAGATTTATGGAGAGAAAGTCAGTCCATGTTCTGTCCTTCTAAAGACAGATAATACTTCTTTCCCATGTTCAACAGTTTTTATTCATGTTGTCCTCTCTCTGTTTCTTTGCTTTACTGACTGACTCAGAGAAGAGTCAAAAAGAGTCAAAATCCCAAAAGACTTGGGATTTGCCTCAGAAACACACTTATCATTACTGGGCAGAAAAGGAGCATTTTTGGTACAGCATTTTCTCAGCTTGGACGCTTTCATCATGGGTCCTTAAAGAATCTTCTAATTTTATCATCAACCAATAAAACATTCATTGAGAAGAAGGGGAAGAGAACCAGAGTAGTCCCACCTCAGAGAGCAAGATGACTTTCAAGACTTCGGGAAGTTTGCAGAAAATATAAAATTAAAGTTTATTTTGGTGCAATACCAAGTTGGAAATCCATGCATAGTTTTTTCACAATGTGTATTCTCCATGAACTGTTTGAAGACTCTGCTGTATTTTATCAAGGTAAATGGGAGGCTGTAGGATGCCGAAAATGTATGTGATTCTGCTGCCAATACATTTGGGTTCCAGATATGGCTGTCTTCCTATTTACTGTCTAAGCCTACAGTCACTTGTCTCACCTGTATGATGGGGACAATAACACCTATGTCTCAGGGTGGTCAAGGGGATTACCAAGACATTTAGAAAACTCCAGCGATGTTCCAAGCACAGAGCAGAGCTCCAGCCCTGGCTGCTAGCTCTTTTTTAGTAGGAGAGGCCTAAGCTTGTCTGACACTTGCCACTGTCATCTTGACTATTCTATGTGCCAGAAAAGGGTAATAGCAGATAATAAAGTGCACCTTTTCTCGCTCATCTGTAAAATGGGGATTTGTTCACTTATTTAACAGATATAATTTAGCACCAACTATACACTTGATAAGAGTGCCTATGTCATAGGATCCTTGCAAGGACCTAATGATCAAAGCACGAGGATAGATTCGCACACTGCTCTTAAAACATTGTTCTTGGGTAGCTGATTTCCCCATGGGCAACCGTGATGTCTGAGTATGGATCCAAAGGCTTGAGAAAGCATGCCAGGCGTATGTGTGTGTGAGCCCAGAATTTTTAGAAGAGAATGAAAGGAAAGAGATTGCAGCGCGGCCATCCTCTGTGGGGGATGCTTTGTCACTTTTCCTGTCTCTCTCTCTGTCTCTCTGGTGAGTGCACATGCCCAATAGCAAAATTATAATATAAACCAAAACCAAAACATCATTCTCAATAAATGAAGAACTAAAGAAACAAAAGGAATTTATAATCTCTCCAAACAACGTAACAAGTAATAATATAGTATGGTCACTACTTTGTAGAAGGGTGCATGAGATTCCAGTTATAAAGGAGAGGGAACAGCCCGGGAAGGCTAGGAAAGGAATCCAACTCCCCTCAATGAAGTGCCTCTCAAATATGCAAATGAATATGATGTTTCCTGAGAGTCTGCTACTGATGGTGTAAACAAAACTTGTCCAACCACAGGGGAATGTTAAATGAAACAGTTTGAAGAAGAATTATTTTCCCAAATAGTCTACTACATTGAACAATGGCATTCCAGATCAATTCAGTGATAACCAGTATGATGACCCACCCTGCCGACTAGCCCATTATCCTGAATGGTCGCTGCCATCGTGCTAAGGCAAGGACTTGCCAAGACTCATTCAGAGATGGACCCTTTGTGTTTTACAGTGAAATGAACAGCATATTCTAGAAGAGCCTAAAAAACCCAACTACTTTGTGCATGAAATATTTTAACCATGACTCACTTTTTGACCAAAATATATCAAAGCGAATCCAAAGTAAATGCTATGTCTAAAATGTTGGCAATTCTCTCAAAATCTCTAAATGTCCTCCTCAGCGGAATGTGCAAAGCATTAAGTATCATTAATCATGTAGTGTCTCTCTCTCCCTTCACTTGGTGGGCCCAGCTCAAGGTTCATTCTAGTTTTCCTTATTTTCATTGTCCCTGCTCCTGGCTTTTGTTCTTTCTGTCTTCTATTGTTTTTGGTAACTGATCCAGGTCTATAAGTTTCTTACTGTAGTATGATCCCATAAATCAATGGAAGAGACAGTACCTTGTGCTTCTCATTCACTCCCATAAGTTCAGTCCAGATCAGCCCAGAGAAGGGCCCATTGACTGGTGATGACTTGACTAATTGGGCAGTCAGTGGTCTGGGAACATCAGATGAGTCAGTTTATGGGGCGTCTGTGTTTCTAGGCCATTGGTCATAAACCACACCTCTTTTATAAGCTATATGGCTGCTTCTAAGTCACTGTTTGTCCAGTTGTAGAGCTGCCGGACATTGAGGCACAGCTGAGGGTTGTCAGAGAGAAAGAGAAAGCACAGATGTTCCAAGATGTTGCTAATCTTTTCTTCTGGTGGGAGAAACTGGACTCATCCTAAAATGTTGGCCAGTGTGACTGATTATCAGCAAACCCATACGGCAGGGAGAATCACCTAATGCCATTCCAGGGTTGTCTATTAATTGTTATGGGGTGTGAACATGGCTACTAAAGAGCTCCCATCTTTTTGCAAAATAATATAAAGTATATCTTCTGCTAATTCAATTAAAGCATTTCTCCTTCTCTCCTCATTAGCTCACCCAATTAAAGAGGTATTAAAGATCCTTATCCTTCCCAATCTCCTTCTCTAGGGTCATATTCTTCATTCCTCTTCAGGCCCCTTCTGCTTTAAGTAAAGTGAGCTATTGAGTATCCAACTATACCCTGAGAATCTGGCCCTATATTTTGCCTCTCTCTGCCCTGGTATGTTCTCTATACTGAAATAAAAGGGATTTCCTTCTCAAACCCAAACTCCAGCATATACATTTTTTTTATACAGTTTTTAAAATTCTAGATATACAAAAGAGTATTTCAGCTTCAGGTCTTTTGCATAGACTGTTCCCTGTAAACAGAATACACTCTGCCTCTCCCAACTCCTCCTGCTTGTGTCAAAGTTAGCATCTTCTTTTCCTTAAATATCATCTTAATGTGACCCTAGAAGAGATTTTTTTTATGACCACCTTAAAGTATGTCTTCATTGTTATTTTCCATCTCAAACTCTTCATTGTTTCCTTTACAGTACTCACTACAATTCCCTAATTTCTTTTTTATTAATTAGCTTCCAATTTTTGTTTGTTATTACAGGGTACGTGTGTAAGAGAGAGAAAGTGAGAAGTCATGAGAAGTCACCCTTCCTCCAAAGGGGAGGAAAGTCACACTACAATCCCTTTTCCTCCATTTCTACTCTCAGAATTTTGGGCATGCACACACACACACACATCCCTGGCATATTTTTCAAGCTGCTAGGTCTGGGACTCGAGCTGCACAGTCATCGTGCGGAATCCAGGAGCCCCAACCTCCATGCCACCTGCTGGCCCCAAGTTTCCAGGACTGAATCTCTCATGCTATAAAATAAGCTCCAGGGAGAGTGACTTGATACATGTTTGTCTTTTTTTTTTTTTTTTGAGGGGTTTTGGCTATAGGGCACATGTGCTCGCCATAAAGACTGAGAGAGACAGAGAGACAGAAAATGAGAAATGATCCCCCAGGAGGGATGGCCACCCCACAATCCCTTCTCCTCCATTCTCCTCTCGGGATCTTGGGCATGCACGCACACGTGCCTGGTGTGAGTTTAAGTCACCGGGTCCGGGACTTAAATCACGGTCAACTACATGAGGGTCCAGCGACATAGCCATTACACTAACTGCTGGTGCCTCCCTGTTTGTCTTATTGACCACTGTCTCTCATTCTTAGCATAATTCAAACAAATATGAGATAAAAAATTTTGTTTAAAACAAATAAAAAGGTCTGGAAGAAAATACTTTGAGATACTGAAGTATTTCTGTGGTGAGATGATGAAGGATTTTTCTCTTCCACTCAGCTCATATGTTTTCTAGTTTTTCTACATTGACCCTATGATAGCTATATGATTAAGATCGTAGGGAACATGTTACTCAATGTGTCTGCCTTTGCTTCTTAGAGAATCTGACTCCACATTTCCTGGTAAAGGTCACCTATCTAGAACATCCCGTTTCCTCTAGCCCCAGCAGACTGGATCAAGGTACACACTTGACTCAAACCGAACCTCTGAATGCTCTTCTAGTAATCCTGAATTGAAACCCGTCATTTCCAGGAGTACATGTGGATATTCAAAATGAGGGATATGGAGGGTCGCCTGTTGGAGTCATTTTCAGCCATGCACAATGAGAAACAGAGAAAGCAAGTCTATAGAGACGGGAGAATGAAACTGATGCACAGGGAGAAGTCAGATAAGAAAGGCGATTGGAAGAGGAAGAAGAGGGGAAAGAGAAAGAGATATTACTGAAGCTTTCTTTCCAATTCCTGGTCACAGAACTTCAGGAAGCTCAATATCTCTGATAATCAAAATACCAGCAGCCTTCCAATAACCAACACACACCACCCCCCCACACACACACACATTTTTTTTTTTTAGCTTAGACACAGGCAATTCTCACTTAATGACTGGATTCCATTCATACCACTAGGTCCTTAAGCAAAAGGATGGATAAGTGAGGAGATTAATAAAAGACGGGCGTCTTGTGTCATGGTGCCACAAAGTACGTATTTTTTAATAGATATCTTGCCACACCACACTAGAATAATGTGATTATATCCATACAAAATACATACAGAAGATAAGCACCAGAAAGCAGCAAGACACACCACAACACAATGCTATAAATCTGGCATAATCATTTTTATTCTGAATACTATGACGGGTGCACAATAAACCACAAATTTATAAAGGAAATACATACTCTTGCATGATTGGGACTGGTTCGTGTCGTGAGTACTAACCGACTGTGGGAATGAGAAAAGACTAAGAAAGGGGATTCCCTAGACTCTTACAGACTTAGAAAGGGGATTCCCCACCCTGGAGAACTAGTCCTTAAGACCAAGTTGTCCTTAAACAGGTAGGTCATTAAGTGAGGCTTGGCTGGACTTGAGAAAAAGACTTCTGTTACTTGCAACAATTCCCAACAAAGATGTAATGCAGTCAAAAATCGTGTTCAAATTAAAGTTTTCATAAGATAAATGCATATTTTTTGATTGATTAAAATTGAAAATCTAAAGAAAAGTTAAATGCACATATTTATTTTGGTTTCTTTTTCAACTTTCTATATGTGGGCAATAACCAGCCCTTCCACAGCCTTTGTGAAAGAAGAGTCTTAGGAATCTAGGTGGGACCTGTTGGCCCGTGACAGCAGAATTCAAACAGGGTTTCTATTGTCTTCATATATCTCTACACGGCATTCCCAGGGGAGGTCCAGAGATTACATCTCCACTGATTCCCCTCTCAATGCTCCAGAACATTCTGAAAGTAAAACTTCCATCTGAATCATGTTTAGACAGTCCAGGACTGCAACATGTTCACTGGTTTGGATGCAATCACCTGGAGACAGAGGCGGGATGGGCAGACCTTTTAAGAGGTCTCAGCAATTTCAGGCTCATCTTTAACTCCATTACAAAGGAATGTTAAGCAGCATTTAGAAGGTAGTTTGGCAAAGTACCTGAAAGCACCAAACAGCTCCTTTGATGTTCTTGGCATTGATGTCATCATTCTTTTGAAACTTTTGAAGAAACATTTTTCTTATAGCAACTGTATCTAGCTTCAATATAGAGTGTTGATGTGTGTTTTCTCTGCTCTACTGTTAGCCCGAGTAACCATGGACCATATAGACAGATACTCTCTTAGAGAGTTCCTCAGCTTTCACTGCAGTCTATGTTTATTTTCACATCAAAGAAACATCTAAGGGGAAATTGCCTAACTAGCTCTATGAAATATGAAGAGGTTTACAAAGATATTTGGTTATAATTGAAAAAAAAAAAGAAAGAAAAGGAAAACAAAACCCAAAACTTACACTCCAGGCAATTTAAGCCTTTCATGCCCGGAAATGAAAATTTATAATGGCAGATCGAAAAGTTCCTTTGCTTTCCCTGAAGGTCTAAGTAAAGACGTTTTTCAGCAAGGCATTAAAATCTCATTATTTGTCATACATTTATGGGAAATGTTGCTTTATTATTTAAATGACATTAAATGGGGGGAACAATAAAGCCCTTATATTGTCTGCACTTCAACTGCTCTTTGAAGCCATGTCCTATAGCAATACAATGCCCATACTTTGATCTAACTTTCTCAGCCTGGTAATTATATGACGAGATGAATTCTCCACCTGACAGATTCTAATTCTTCTTGTGTGGCCAATTTCTTTGAAGCAGAAGAAAAAACCACCTATGTTGGAAAATGAAACTATTAATGAGTCAAAATTGTGAATCAATGGTAATTCTCTGTGTCAACGTAATCAGCTGGGAAGACAGCCTTTTACCATATGATGAGAACTACTGTTTCCAAGAACATGCTTATGACCTTCTTGAAACCTCTCTTTAAACATGGGTACATTAGAGTTCTCTTCTGTGAATTTGTTTAATAATGACTCAACATTCATCATTTTTAAACAAAAGAGAGAGAACAGAGTATACTAACCTAGACTTTGTATCTCCTAACTGTCCCTGGTGAGAAAGTATGGTTGCCCCGTGATGGGTAGGCATGACATAATCATCAGATACCTAAAGAAGCGCGTTATATACAATTTCTTTTTCTTTTTCTTTTTCTTTTTTTTTTTTTTTTTGTGTTGAGAGATTTCTGCTATAGCTCACGTATGGTCACCAGAGAGACAGAGACAGACAGAAAGCAAGAAATCACTCCCCAGGAGGAATAGCCATGCCACGATCCCTTCTCCTCCATGATTCTCTCGGGATCTTGGGCATGCACACATGTGCCCCGTGTGAGTGTAAGCCACCGGGTCCAGGACTCAAACCACGGTCAACTACATTGGAATTGACATAGCCATTATGCCAACTGATGGCCCCCACCAATTGCTTTTAATCTGAGATGTCAGCAGGATTAATGTCACTGGGACTTTAACCCCACCCCCCAAAATACCTTTCTTCGCTGAACCTGCCTTATGAATGACATCTTGTGTCCGCTAGATTTCTAGAGGAGAAACGTTTCCACACCCAGGATCACTTCCCTGCATTTGGCGCGTCTCTACATATGCCCCTATGACCTCAAAGAGTCTTTCTCTTTGGTGTGTTTTCTTCATTAGCCTTAAATCACAACTCCAAACACACTGCTTATCACGGCCTAATTGTGATCACCCAACCATGTTTGCTTTCCTTGTGTATTTAATGTTTTTCCTTTATGTTTTTATGCCTTTTTCAAGAACCCCTGCAATATTATAAATACCAATTTGTGTCTTTTTTTTTTTCTCATAAAGAGATTTTTGCTATAGGGTGTGTACTTTGCTGGAGAGACAGAAAGAAAAAGAGAGACAGAAAGCAAGAAATCATCACCTAAGGAGGATGGTCATGCCGCAATCCTTTCTCCTCCATTCTCCTCTCAGGATTCTGGACATGCACGCATACACACGCACCTGGCATGAGTTTTAAGCCACCGGGTCCAAGATTTGAACTGTGGTTCACTACGTGGGAGTCCAGCAATGTAACCATTACGCCATCTGCTGGTCCCGTGTCTTTTAATGTCTTTTGTGGCAATATATTATACTGGTTGAATATCCAAACTTTGGCCTCAGAGACCTGGATTTAAGTTCTTGCTCTGCCCTCTATAAAATAGTTAGGAGCCTTTGGGTAGTTTACTCAATCTCTCTGAGGCTCCGTTTCTTCCTCTGTACGATGGGAAGAGTAGTTCCCACTCAGTGGTTACAGTGAGACTCAAAGGGAATAGGTCTGCAAAGTCTGTAACTCAAAAAGAGGTAAATAATAAAGGCTTAATAAATGTCAGTGTGATACTGTGATATAATAAGAAACATGTATTTAGTGTCTGTCCCTGGTTTCGGGTACAAAGCTCTTAAAATCTTTGGAATTCTCAAATGGAAAAGGGTCTTTCTGTATGCTAATGCGATGACTAAGGGCTGGGGGCTGACCTAAGGTTGAGTTGATTTACTCAATCATGTCCACATAGTAAAACCTTCATAAAATCCAGAAAGGACAGGGTTTGGGGAGCTGGAGAGCTGGAGAGCTGAAGGGGGAAGTCCCCAGGTGGCTGGCAAGTCCCCAGGTGGGCATGGAAGCTTTGCACCTTTTCCCACTTGCCTTTCTTATGTATCTCTTCCATCTGGCTACTTACCTGAATCCTGCAGAACATTCTTTATTTCATTATTTTTTTCTGAGAGGTTTTTGCTATAGGGTGCATGTGCTCACCAAAGAGCCAGAGGGAGACAGACAAAAAGCAAGAAATCACCCCCCAGGGGGGATGGCCACACCACAATCCCTTCTCCTCTGTTCTCCTCTAGGGATCTTGGGCACATAGGCACACGTGCCCGGCGTGAGTTTTAAGACACTGGGTCTGGGACGCGAACCGCGGTCGACCATATGGGAGTCCGGCGACATAGCCATTATGCTAACTGCTGGTCCCCTAGAATATTCTTTATAATAAAGCAGTAAAGGAAACTGTTTTGGAGTTCTGTGAGTCACTCCAGGAAATTAATTAGACCTGAGGAAGGGGCAGTGGGAACCTGGATTGATAGCTGGTGAGTCAGGAGCACAGATCACAACCTGAGGCTTATGATGGGTGTCTAACTGGAGGACTGTCTGTGGGAGCTGATGCTACCTCTGGGTAGACACTGTCAAAATCAAGTTCACTAATAGGACCCTCGGTGGGTGCTCATTGGAAAAGTGCCTGGTTCGCGTGCGGGGAAAACCCACATACATCTGGTATCAGAAATATTCTGTGTGAGGGTAGGAAAAACACATTGGCTTTTCCTATTTTTAATAGTCAGCTATTATTTTTAGTCTTCTGGGTCTCTCACAGGACTTGGGTGAGTGGTTAGCCTACAGAAGGAAGGAGGAGGAGCAAACAGCATTTATTGAGTAACTACTGAACAGAAGGCACTTTGCAGATATTATCTCACTGAATCCTGGTTCCCCTATTTGCTAGCTGTATGACCACAGGCAAGTCACTTCTGTACCCTGGTTTTCTCATCTGTAAAATATACATAATAATTATAACTACAAAGTTGATGCAAAGATTAAGTGAATATTAATAGAATACTTAAAACAGTCCCTGATGCATAGAAACTGACCAATGATACCATTTTTTCTTATTATTATGTCCTGTGACAACCTTGAGAGGTAGATATGAGGAACCTCATTTCATATAGGAGAAAGATAAGGCTGCATAAGTTTAAGCAACTTGATTAAGGTTTTCCAACCAGTGACTGAATCAGATTTGTCCAACTGAAAATCCATGCTTTTCACAAAATGCATAGAAGAAACTTCCGTTTCATACTAGTTGGTTACTCCAGGGAAGCACTTTGACAACTAGGCTTTTGGAGATCTGTACACTGTGGACAAGGCTGGGAATGAAGCAGGCCCCAAGCTGGTGGGTAAGATGTGAGGCTTAGTGAGATGTAAGAAAAGTTCTCTCCATCTTAGCCACCATACAGAAGAACATGGGCTTCATCATGAAGATCATGGGTAGACATCAAAGGATTTCAAGCATGGTCTGTAGTGCATGTTAGGAAAATAATTCTAATACCCAAAGATTTATGTGTGTGTGCATGTGTGTGTGTAAGAGAGAGAGAGAGAGAGAGAGAGAGAGAGAGAGAGAGAGAGATAGAGAGAGGAATTAGGATCAGTTCAGATTTCTGGATTAGTGACTGAGGAGATGATGGAGTCATTTGCTGAGAAAAGGATTGTAGGGAGAAGAGCATGTTTCAAGATAGGAGATGGTAGGGAGGGTTCCAATTTGGACAGGTTGAATATGAGCAGTTAGTGAGGCAGGTGAGTGGAGATGTTCCCCTGCTAGCTAGATATTTGGGTTTATAGATCAGGAGAGAGCTCTGGGGTGTCTATATAGACGGTGTAGAAACACACATACACATTAGTTGAAGGGTTGAAATGAGCATTCATGTGGAGAGTGAGATCAGATGGAAAAGGGACAATGGAAGATGAAGATTTAAGGAGCGAGGAGGAGAGCAACTAAGAAGAGATGGCAGCTGAAGGAAAGAACAGAGTTTCAAGGAGGGACTGAGCAACCTCACCCAATGCTGCAGAGGTCACCTGTGACAGGCAGAGCCAAATCTATCAGACTGGTATTTGATGTTGGCAGGGGGAAGATGCTGAACTGCAACGTGTTCAGGAGAGAGAAAGAGGTCACAAAAGGGAAATGAGGTGGGGAGCTTGTTCTTCCTGTAAGCTTGACTGAAGAAAGGAGAGAGAATAGTAGCTGGAGGAAGTTACAGGGTAGAAGCTCCTTTGCAGCAGCTAGCATAATACTCGATATTCTGTAGTTACACAGCTAAACATTTTTGAATGAATGATTCTATTATCTTTCCTAATTCTTTCACTTTGTTTTCTACCATTTGGTTCTTCTCTTTCTCAATCCCAGTAAGGATGTAACAAGGCTACAGCTCCTGTTCTAATACTACGGAGAAGGCATAGAGTTAGCCTATTCCTTCTGGAGTGCTAAATAAGTTGTATGTGACGGAATTTCCATATGCATTTGAAGAAGAAAAGAGGTGAGGGAAGCCAGATCATAAGAAACAGAGATATCACCAAGAAAGCATCGATGTTGCATTCAGATATTCTTTAGACTGACTTTTATTTCCAAGTGACTATGGGCATATGGGAAAATCTTTTTAGGGAACAAAACAACTACTCCCAGGGACACTTAAAAAAGAGAGATGGATGGCATTGGATGGCTTCAATGAAAATTCCAATAGCATAGACTTTCAGGAAATCTAAGGATACTAAAAGCCTATTTAAAATAGTATCCTGCTTGATCTTGGTAAATGAAAGATATTTCAAAGCATCAAGATTGGGTCTAATGACTTGTTAAATTAAGGTCACATATGGGATTTGCTTTTGACCAGGCAGTTTTATTCTATGGAACAAGGAGGATCTAATGAAGTTTGATCTTTGGATGCCTATCATCATGTATTATCAAGCCTATCATTTTCCACCTCAAAGAAAATATAGTCAAAAGTCAGAAAACATAGGGAGGGTGGTGAGGAGAGTGGGAGGGAGATAACAATTCAACAACCCTTGATCCATCTATGCCTCAATTCAGACCATTCTCCATTATCTGTGTCCACCTGGGAAGCACACAGCATTTCATTTCTTGGTTTTGCTTCTCATTGTATTTTTAAACTTTCAATATCATTTAGTACCATTCTTTTTTCCTTCATGAGCTCTAGTGTCACAGGTGCTTTTTTCTTCCTCTTTATTACTTTTGGCAGTAGAAAGAGATTTTTTTCCCCCTTCCCATTGACCTTTACCTGTTCCTAGCAAATGCATTGCTTTATGACAAGCGCCTACATGGTCATACGCAGATGCAATTTATCTTTGCACGCAGTTGGCCTGTGCACACGTGTAGTCTGTGTGAGCGTTCTTCTCTCCCATTGTTTGACTCCTTTTAACTCCACTCAGATCTCTCTAATCACAGTTTGGAATTCACCTGAATTTCCCTGCTGTGAGAGCTGAAAAAGCTGATATCAAGTTGCTAAGACCAGAGCTCTTAAAAGGAAATAGCACATCTTTATTGGTGGGACACATTAAAAGATGTGAATGTGAGGTTTTTAAGTAGGATGCTACATACACATAACCTCTACGTGCCTGACAGTGACACTGTCCCGCACGTTGGCCATCTCCTCCATAATTAAAGAAAACGCTTTGGAAAGAAATACAAGTGTTTGATTTTCACACTAAAACATTATTCTGGGAATTCAGAGCCCACAGCTTGCTATACCCAATCCAAAGCATAGAAATTGTTCACATAAGTCTTTTTAGGAGGCTGAGGGAGACTTCATTATTCCAGTTACATTCTGTCCTGAGGAGGAAAATTTAATTTCTTATGATTTCTTATGTGTCCATTCACAAGGTTAGCCTTTTTTTTTTTAAGTTGCTATAGCAACAACCACCTATCACTGTGCTCATACTTGAGTACTTATAAATGTTGCTTGTTAAACAAGCAGGTCCCTGTGCACAAGGAAGGCGAGAGAGAAACATCAGCATATCAGTTGGAAAAGATGAACTTAATAGTGAAAATACACAATTTTAAAAAATGGAAATGGGCCGGTTCTGTGGCCTGGTGGTTAAAACAACTGAATCCCACATGGAAGACTGCATTGTTCAAGTCCTGGACAAACACTCCAGGAGCAAGTGGGCATGCCTGAAATTACAAAAAGAGGGAAGGAGGGAGGGGGAGAGAGAAAGAGAGAGAGAGGGAGGGATGGAGGAGGAGGGTTGCAGCATGACTATCCCTTTTGGGAGTGCTTTATCCTCTCCCTTTCTGCGTCTCTGTTTCTCTCATGGGAGTACACATGTCCTTTTGGGGAAAAGAGAGAGAGAGAGAAAGAGAGAGAGAGAACAGAAGTATCAATGGATATTTCCATAGGATGGGGGATTGGAAAAATATGGTTATCTCTCTACAACAAAGTCAAAAAAATAATGGGAACCAGCAGTTAGCGTAATGGCTATGTCGCTGGACTCCCACGTAGTCGACCGCGGTTCGCGTCCCGGACCCGGTGGCTTAAAACTCACGCCGGGCGCGTGTGCGTGCGTGCCCAAGATCCTGAGAGGAGAATGGAGGAGAAAGGATTACGGCGTGGCCATCCCCCCTGGGGGGGTGATTTCGCGCTTTCTGTCTCTCTGTCTCTCTCTGTCTGTCTGGCGAGCGCACGCGTCCTATAGCGAAAAACCTCTCAAAAAAAAAAAAAATTACATGGTGATGAGACCAGACGAGGTCTTGAAGGAGACACTAAAAACAAAACGAAGCCTAGGTAATCCCAAAGGAGAGGCTGGTGCTTTGGTTTCAGTTCAGCACCCTGTGTGTCGTGCGGCCTGGCCTGGAGCACCTCAGGATGGGGCCTTGGGCCAGTCATTCTATGACTCCTGAGTGAAAGTGGGGCTCAGCCCAATAATTTGTGTACATGCCTCCCTGCTTTGAGGGGCCACTGGACTGAAAAGCCTAAGCCATTGAGTGTATTTCTTGAATTATCTCAGATGTCACCAAATTTTTGTACTGAGATCATTCCAGTCTATGAAGTGCTAACTGGATATAGGAAGCCATCGTAGAACCAAAAGGAGATGGTTCTTAACACACTTTCCTTCCTTGTGATCCTATTTCCTAGGCAGGACAGGAGGCTTCTGACCCTCTACTGGCACCCTCACTGCCCTTCATGGCCATGTGTCTGATAACCCACATTAGCTGTCCCTTCCTTCCATAATCTTATTGGTTTGAGAGAAAAATGGGCAATACATTTCCAAGGCTGGAATGACTCATCACTTTTTGTGATGTAAGGAACGGACTTGCCTAATGGAAAGCGTTCTCGGAAAGACACAGGAACAGGGAGCCAAGAGAGTGTGAAAGCCACTGGGTCCATTGCTGAAAAGACGTGCTGTGATCTCCCTTGGTGGGTTTGTCAGCTGAGCAGAAGTTCTGCCCTCTGCTCTAGGGGCCCGTTCTGCATTTGAGTCATGGAAAATCAGAGCGCAATAGGCAAGCATGCAGAAATATGTTTGGCTTCATCTTTCATGAACAATTTGAATTCAGTTTGCATTTCTCAGTACAAAAGCAAGCATAGTTTTTTTTTTTTCCAGAAGATAAATTAGAAGGAGGAAGAAGAGGAGGAAAATAGAACACAATAGAAAAATTAAAAAAAAAAACAAACATTTTGTAGGTTTTTTCCCCTACTTAATGACAAGCAAGGATACTCACATTTAATCATTCCATTCGAAAGGAAGCATATTGTGCCAAAATTTATATGAAGAGAATTTCACTGCCCTGCATTGTTTTATTTCAGACTGCTAGTTATTTTGAGTCTGTATTTTCAAATTCTTTGCCCTAGGGCAGACATATTAACTCGTTTTACACTGAGAATCTCATTATATCAAGTAAAAATCCTAAGCCTGAAAAAATGATTTACCCCCTCAATTTAACTTTTATTTTAGTCTCCCACCAGCTTCCCTGAAGTGGGTTTGCTGCCAAGCTATAATACTATTTTAGACTGAGTCACCCAGGCACAATGAACAGCTTTTACTCTGCTCTTAATTTTTCCCCATCCCCATTGTTTGAATAAAGAGAATGCGTTCTTCTATGGGTTTGTGTTTGAAATGGTTAGGGATGATGGAAACAAGAAAAAGCAGAGGCTTAAATCCAGGGTGTTCCCCCCTAACACCTCCTCCTCTTTCTTCCCATCTCCAAGCTTTCCTAAAGCAGATGTCATGTTATACACTTTTAAGTTGTACTGCGGCCTTGAAGCCACTGAAAGCATATGCAGGCAGTTGTGTGAGTCCAAGATGCTTCATTTATTCAAGAGAAGAATGTATTTGGAGTCACTCCTAGAGGGTGTGGTTAGAAATACCTCCTGGAAAAATCAAAAATAATACAACATCTGACGAAGTCCTGCTCTAGGAAATTGGCAGCCCATCCCCACAGTAGTAGATTTTGAAAACATAATAAGGGAATCATGCGTTTTGAGAGAATTCCAGATTTTTCCTTGATTGCTCCGACTTTGCCATGGGGCAAAAGATATTCCAGACCGAGAAACATATCCAGATTTGGGGTGAGCAATTAGCGCAGAGGTACGAGATTTGAACTTGTCACCTAGAATCATCAGCGGATCCTGAGCTGCTCCAGTCCTTTCCCTTGCACTCCTTCCCTCCTCACTCAGAACCCAAGTTACACGTGAATTCACGCAAAGCAACCCGAAGTCTATGTGCTTCTGAAAGTCCAACTTTCAGTATTCTGGCTTCTATAGATCGTGATCTCTGACATGCACACCCTCCCTGGTCTCTTACTGATCTCTACTGTTGGCTGTGTTGATAGGAAAGCCTGGATATTTTTGGAGATAAAGAAATAGCATCTAAAGTTTCACCACACAGACAGGCTCCTACCAGAACAGGGAATCCTGAATCTTGAAAAGTACAGACTCTCTTCTCCTTATGGACTCCGCTGAGAGTTGATTAAATGGCAGATTTGAGGGGTCTTGTCAGCAGGAGAGGTCCAGGCCCAACCTGCTGAACTACCACGGTGAGGATATAAGCTATAAGCGTACCTGGAATGTGGAACAGTACCCGTAACGCTGAACTCAACAGGCCAAGAAGGACTGGGGGAAGTGAGACAGAAGAGGTAAGCTGGCTGGGGTCAAAACACAATGATCAGGATGTCCAGTGAAGCAGAGACAGCAAGGTGGAGCACTGTTAGAAAATTGGGCTGTATTTTTGCTGAGGTTCTTTTGTGTTTGTTCATTTATATTTCTTTCATGAGAGAAAGAGGGTAGGGGCAGGGACCCCAACAGGGTTTCACAATGCTATAGTCCTCCCTCAGGCTTCCAGCCAGCATCATGGACACACTCAGGATGTTCAAGTCACCCTGGGATCCAAATCCTGGGCCTTTCCATATGGCGCCAACATTGTGCAGAGGGACCCTACCACTATGGTTGGGTCTTCATTGAGGTTCCAAATCAGAGAAACCATAGGCCGGAGAAGACAGGCAAGTTTACAGGCTGGTTTAGGTCACAACTGGAAGTGTCACACAGAGGGGGAGAGTGAATTAGAAGGGGTGTATATCAAATTTGGTGGTATGAAGTAGATTTGTTAATCTTGCTCATCCTCAAGTAATCCAGACTCAGAAATTAAATTAATTAAGTTGGCCATTCCATGCCTCACCTGTTACCTCCTACAGGGCCTGGTCAGTGTTCAACAAACACTGGGTAACTTAAGTATCAGACTCTGTCCTACACATGTAAGGTTTTATTGTGAAAAAAGCAGACAACAGTCTTTATCTTTGTCACTGTGTCTAGAGAAAGAGATTCGCAATAGATGAGTGCATATGAAATGTCAGGAAGTGGTACATTCTTTGAAGAAATACAGTGTTCAGTAAACGAAGGGGTATTATGTTTAATAGGTTGATCAGGAAAAGACTGCTCTGAGGCAGTGATACTGGAGCAGATACCTGAGTGAGAAGAGGGTACCTATGAACATTCCAAGTCTAGGATCTCAACTTAGGGCACTGAGAGGTGAAATGATTAAGTGCTCTGATCTGGAGTCTTAGGGTCTATTTGGGCAACATTCTCATAAGACTCAAGAGCCATCTTAGCACAACTACACAAACTAGACTCTGGGGCTGAAAGGATCTACTAAAGGCTGGTAAACGTTCTTTCCCATCCTGACAAGTCTAAGGCCAGGAAAAGCTAGGCACCCACTGGGATTCTTTTTTTTAAGGAAATTTTTGCTATAGAGCAAATGCACTCTCTGGAGAGACAGAAAGAGACAAAAAGTGAGAAATCATCCCTCTCTCAGGGGATGGTGACATCACAATCCCTTCTCCTCCATTCTCCTCTTGGGATTTTGGGCACACAAGTACCCACCTGAGGTGAATTTTAAGCCACTGGGTCTGGGACTCGAGGTGTGGTCAACTATGTGGGAATCCAGCGATATAACCATTATGCCATCTGCTGGTCCCCCCACTGGGATTCTAATGTAGCAACACAGACAGCAAAGAGGCACCTGGCTCCTGTAAATAACATATGCTTTCTTAGCTGGAGACAGGGCCATGCTTTTCTGTCTCCATTTACATTGCTATTAACAGTGAATATGCATTTGTGCCTGAAATTCTACAGGTTTTTTTTTTAAATTTCTAGTCGGAATCTAATCATCCATGGGCCTGCCCATGAAGTGGATTCCTAAGGGGACTCAAGGTACTAAATGACAGGATAGAGATGACAAAGATACTACTCAGATATTCTGATCAAAACTGCAGGAGGGCCATATTGTGACACCGAGGAGTCTGATTCACTTGGCTTTACCGTATTGCTGTGGGACCCAGACAGAGTCACTTGTAGCACAGTGTACCTTTTTTTGTGTTCTACCCCAGTCTGACAACATGGCGAGTAGGAGGCCCTGGCTTGTGTGTCTAATTTAGAGACAGGTTTTGTGCTCAATTGCTAAGTGTTCTGGTGTTCAGCCACTGGGACATATGGAGCTGAACTCTCAGGATCTCTGCAGGAGTGAGAGAAAGAAGGTGGAAAAACAAAACAAAGTTCCAAACAGATGATTCCTCTGGTGGAATGTGCTCGCCTGTGGAATATGGTGTTGATTCTTATGTATGGCAGAGAGAAGGATTTCAGTTTTCAATTTATCAGAGGAAATCACTCAATAATGGATAAGTTGATCCACAGGAGAGAAAAATCAGTATGTCATAAAGATGGCTGCCCTCCCATGTTTTTTGCAGGTAATTCACAGCAGTCAAGATACAGAACCAACCTACGTGTCTATCAATAGACAAGTGAATAAAGAAAATGTATTCTCTCTCTCTCTCTCTCTCTCTCTCGCACACACACACACACACACACACACACACACAGAGCAATACTATTCAGCCAATAAAAACAATGAAATCCTGTCATCTGAGGTGACAAATGAGCCTGGAGGACATCATGTTAAGTGCAATAAGTAAGGCAGAGAGAAATATTGTATGTTTTCTCTGATCTATGTGGAAATAGAAAAGGTTGATCTCATAGAAGTAGAGAGTAGAAGAGCGACTACTAGTAGCTGAGAAGGACAGAATGGCTGGGGATAGAGATAAGTTGGTTAGTGGAAACAATGTTACAGACAGATAGGAAAAATGTCTAGGGTTATAAAATACAGTAGTAACAATTTATTGTATCTCAGAGTAGCTAAAAAAAAAAGGATTTTGTATGTTTCCATCACAAGGAATGACAAATGGTTGAGACGCTGAATATACCAATCACCCTGATTTCATCATCACATATGGTATTCTTTTCCTGAAATATCTCATTGTACCCTAAAAATGTGTATAATTATTATATATTGATCAAATAAATGCATTAATGAACAAAAAACCCACATGAAACAAATGGGTACATTGAGTACCTATTAAGAGCAAGGTACCAGAGTAACCAATCAGAGACAAAAAAAATACAGAGCACATTAAAATAACAACAAAACAAATGCTAAGCAACATTCTTTTAAAGAAAGGCAGGGATGTCAGCAAGCAGTTGGTGAGGACTAATAACAAATGATGACGTGAATTGACAGCCATTAACCAGGTATCTGAATGAATTGGACTGGCCCTAGCAGGGTAAAGCTCAGTCTCGTTTATAGAAATAACCTGGGAAATTTAAGATCGTATTTAAGTAAGTAGAGATGTAAAAGGAGGTCATTCCAAGGGAAGTGAATCTGGAGCAACTGTAGGAAGAAGGGAAATGAAAAAAATATGAAAGTCAGGGGAACCAGCAATTAGCTAATGGCTATGTCGCTGGACTCCCACGTAGTCGACCGCGGTTCGCGTCCTGGACCCGGTGGCTTAGAACTCACGCCAGGCGCGTGTGTGTGCGTGCCCAAGATCCCAAGAGGAGAATGGAGGAGAAGGGATTGTGGCGTGACCATCCTCCCTGGGGGGTGATTTCTCGCTTTCTGTCTCTATGTCTCTGTCTGTCTGTCTGGCGAGCGCTCATGCCCTATAGCGAAAAACCTCTCCCCCCCCCCAAAAAAAAAAAAGAAAGTCAATAAGACATGAGCACGAGGCTAGCCTTGTACATTTTCATAGTTGAATTCTATTCACAAAGTCATGAGGCCTTGGAGTCCTAGAGATACTCAGTACCTTTCAGGCTGCAGAAGCATTCTCAATACGCTCTTGTGCTGAGGAGTTGTAGAGCACTCTACCAAGGATGAAATGGGCAAATAAGCAATCACAAACTCTGACCCCCATCACCACTTTGACAGTGCATCACCCTCTCAGATTAGACTAGAAGTCTTAGAATAAGACAGACTGTAATTAGTTGAAAGCCAACTACATGCCACTACTTAAAAAGTGTATTTAACTAACAATGGATAAACTCTGGAATCAAGGAACCATAGGAGTTACAATAAGAAGTCTGGAAAGGATCTAAGAAATCATTTCGTCCAGGCCCCTTCCTTCACCAGGTGACTCTAAACCACCCCCGAGACATTTCCATTTTCTTCTTCAATGTATACAGATCAAAGATTTCCACAACCTCTTGTTATTTTGGTAATTTTGGTGACTAAGAACTTACTGTCAGTCTGCTTAATTCTTCCAACATCTGTTAAATCTACAGCTGTAAGACACTGGGCCTGCATCATTACAGATGCGAAGTTGACTTACATACGATTTCTGTGTTCAGGAAGTTCACTCCCAATAGAGAAGGCAAGCATGTGCGCAGTTGACTATAAATCAGGTGTGAGAGACATGGGTTCTAGGAAAACATGCTAAGCTGTGAGCTTCTTGAGAGAAAAGACTGTCTTTTTTTATTTTTAAATTCTCAATAAATGTTTGTTGAGCTGAGAAATGCATTAAAAAGATAAAAGAAAACAGTATGGAGGGATGGATTCACAAGAGTTAAGTTAGAAATCATCTTCTGAGTTTGATTTAGGTCTTGAAGAATGGGAAGGAACAGAATGAGTCAAGAAATAATACAGGAAAATCTCCTGACTCTTTTCTGGTCTTTAATGGAGATGAATGTGTGTGACGAGCATCCTTCTACATATCAAACACAACAAAAAGTACTTCTTTTTGTTGTTTCCTCTAAACTAAACACAAACCCCTCCTTTACTCTTTTAGTATTCCTCCCTCCGCCCCCGAGGGTGTGTGTGCTCGTCAGAGAGACAGAGACAGAAAGAAAAGGAGAAGGAGAAAACATCTCTCAATGGGGTGTGGTCATGCTGCAATATCTTCTCCTCTCCCGTGTGTCTACATCCTGTTGGAATTTTGGGTGTGCATACATACGTGCTCACACCCAACATGCTTTTCAAGCTACGGAGTTTGGGATTTGAACCACATGGATAGCTAGCCATGCAGGATCTGGATCCCTTAACCTCTAGGCCACAGGGCTGCTGGCCTTAATATCCTTTTTCCATTGTTTCAGTCCATGTTTTTGCCTTTTCTTCGAATCCTCCCATAGTTCATCCTAAACGAGTTACAGAAATCTTTATTATTCTGTCAACTCCCACAACTTGCAAAAATACATTTATGCCTTTCATCATATTTGATTTTCACTATAACCTTATGAGAAGGCTCAAGATAGTAATAGTATTTCCATTATAACGGGAAAGAAATGCTGGAGTGGCATTGTGGTAGACAGAATAATGTCCCCTCCTTAGAGATGGTCACCTCCTAATCCCTAGAACCTGTGAGTATGTTGCCTCACCTGGCTTGGAGAGAGGGACCCTATAGAGGCATGATTTGATTAAAGCTCTTCAGATGAGGTGATTACTTTGGATTTTTCAGGCAGGCCCAATGTAATCACAAGGGCTCCTATGAGTGCAGGTGGGAGGCAGCAAAGTCTGAGTAAAACGTGAGGATGCTTGCTGCTGCTGTCTCTGAAGGGAGCCATGAGCCAAGAACTGCAAACAACCCCTTGGAACTGGAAATAACGAGGAAATAGTTTCTTCCTAGAGTCTCCAGAAAGAATGCAGCCTTACCAGGACATGGTTTTAGCCCCTTAGGATCTATTTCAGATTTTTGGCCCCCAGAACTATACTGTAATGTATTTGAAGATTTTTTTTTTAAGGTTTTTACCATAAGGCACATGCACTCACTAGAGAGACAGAGAGAGACGGACAGAGGCAGTGAGAGGCAGTGAGAGGGAAAGTGAGAAACCACACCACAATCCTTTGTCCTCCATTATCCTCCTGGGATTTTGGGCATGAATGCACACATGCCTTGTGTGATTTTCAAGCTGTCAGGATTGGGACTCAAATCATGGTAAGCCACATGGGAAGACAGTATCTTAACCACCCTGCCACCCGTTGGCCCCTATGTTTAAGTTTTTTTAACCTATCAAGTTTGTGGTAAGTTGTTACAGCAGCATTAGGTAATATCAGTGTGGCTGTATAACTTGCTGAAATTCTCACATAGGCCATAGTTCTCAGAACTGGATCTAAAACCCAGGTAAGCCAGGCTCTATCTGTGGGCTCTTTATTTGAGCTACCCTATTTCCTCTAATTACTCTTGTCCTCCTCACACACCATCTTCACTATCAGAAGGTTTTGTTTGTTTTCTTCAAATCACTTATAATTTGTAATAATTATTTTATTTTTCCAAGGCAGTGATAAGAGATACAATACAACCTTCCTGAAGGCAAATACATTTTTTAATCTTTAAATTCTCAGAGCATAGCACAATAGCCAATATTTAATAATTACTCAGTTAACATAGACATAATTTTATTTATTGAATATTACTTGTAGTAGCTCTTCTTTCATCAGAATGCAAGTTCCGTGAGAGAATATAAGTCTTAAATTCACATACCATTGAGCTCCTAACATCTACATCAGTGTCTGTCAAATAGTAAGTACTCAATACATATTTGTTGGAAGAGTCAGATTTCAAACCGTGAGGGTTCAATGGCTGAGTAGAACCATAAAGACTGAGTTAGTGACCCAATGTCCACCACAGTCCTGGAGGATCAAGAGTAATGTATACGAACCTGATTCTTTGAGAAATTGAGAGAGAAAATGCATGGCAAGTTGCTGTCATGGGGGTCCCAGCACATGGTCTCTCCCCAAGCTCGGGTGTGAAGCTAGAAGCCCACATCCCTGTAGATCACACTACAGCAATGCTAAACTACTCCATTCTCCCCTTCAAAAAGCCTGTCTCTCGGTCCCTGAAGCACTTTGTTTCCACCCTGCATCTAATTGCTTTGGATAATTATATCATTAACTCTTTGTAATGAATAATAAAACATAAATCATATTTGTAGATGGCTATGGAGCAAGATGCCCGGGTGAGCAATTTTCAGCTACTTTTTCTTCCTTGTCTTTGTCCTCATTTCCCTCCACTCCTAACCTTCTGAATTGAAATTTCAGCCAAGTGGGGCCCAAGAATTTGTATTTCTAGAAGGATCGCTGGGTGATGATGCTGATCAGTGAGGTTTGGAAACCACTGACCTGGAGGATCGGGATCCTTGGAGACTAAAGAAGAAAGTAACAGATGAAGTAGAATTAGAAAGATCCCCATGTTTATTTAGCTCTTGCCTTCAAGTTGCTCAAGGGAGAGTGTCTTGTTCTCCTTAGTAATTTGAGGGCAAGTCCTCTGATTTTGAATCTTAACAATGGGAAAATCATGTAAAGAGACGTGCCTTGGCATATAGCCAGATTCATAACTAATGAATAAGTACTAATCTGAGGGCGGTCTGAGTCAGGAGGGAGTGAAGGATAGTTTGGATGTTAATTCAGGTCTCAGTCCCATTTCTGGAATGCGAGCAATCAAGAAAGGTTCTTGTAGCTTACTCTTTCAAATTAGACCCTAAAGAGGCCCCACTCCTCCACACCATCCTTGAAGAGAATCCTAATACCCTCCTCAGCCCCTAGGATAGCTTGGCTTTCCAGGAAGCTCTCTAATATCATGTGAGAATTACCTCCACTGAAAATGGAGGCTGGCCTAATGGTCTAGTGGTTGAGAGAGCTATATCCTGCATGGCAAACTACATGGTTCAAATCTCAGCCCTCAATTTTGAAAAACATGCCAGGCATGTGGGCATGCATGCCTGAAATCTTGACAGCATGGAGAAATGAAGAAGAAAGGAGTGTGGTGTGACCATGCCACATAGGGGGCTGTTTTCTTACTCTCCCTCTCTGTCTCTCTGGCAAGCACATGTGTCCTCTGGCAACATAAAAGAAAGAAGGAAGGAAGGGAGGAAATGGAAGGGAGCCCCAGTGGTCCCAGGTCTTGGTCAGAAATAAGCAGACTTCCAGGGACATTGAGAATATTCACTGCAGTCCATTTCATTGATATATAGGAAATGTTCAATACTTGATCAGTTATGAGTTCAATTGCTTGCCATGGAGGAGACTGCTAGCACATGTAGGTAGGATTTTCTATGAATGGGAAGAAAGAGTTGGGTTTGTCCAGTATGTACTTCAGTGCAGTGTGCATCGACCCCAATAAACATGCTCCTAAGAAGCATCATTTTTCTTTTTTTTTATTTTGTTTTACTCCAAATCTAAACTTCAGCTTTTCCAACTGTTCCTTGTTAATCACAATGAACTCATCCAGCATGAACACATAATGGTTGTGATTAATGGGCTAGTGCCCTGGCGGCCTCCACGTCACCACAGCAAGGCCTTCTTTTTGACAGAATAAAAGGGGAAAAGAGACTGCAAAGGAAGACATGGGCAACCAAGGCACCCTAGCTATGTGCCGATGCCATGTTCCTATCTGCAGTGGTTTTAACTGGCCTGCAAACTGGCTTACGTGCACAGACTGCCACCCTGGGGCACAGCACAGATCAGCCTGACCTTTCTCCAAACATGTAGATACAGCCACGCTGTGGCCTTCTCACTTGCAGATAATCTCTCTGAATTTCTAAGGCATGATTCTCTACTAAAGGGAAAAGAAAATATATTTTTTTCTTTTTTCCCCTAGGGTGCTGCTTAAAACTCTTCTTCTTTCTCCTTAAGTTGCCCAAAGTCCTTAAGTCTACTAAAGTGCCCTAATGGATAAAGACTGTGGGGATAATTACCAAGAGAGGGAAAGAAAACCAGACAATGGAGGGGGTGGCATAAGAAGTGGAGGTAGGGGACCAGCAGTTGCCATAATGGTTATGTCGCTGGACTCCCATGTAGTTGACCACGATTTGAGTCCCGGACCCAGTGGCTTAAACTCACGTCGAGTACGTGTGTGTGCATGCTCAAAATCCTGAGAGGAGAATGGTGGAGAAGGGATTGAGGCATGGCCATCCCCTCTGGGGGGTGATTTCTCGCTTTCTGTATCTCTGTCTCTCTCAGTCTTTCTGGCAAGCATCCGCACGTGCCCTATAGCAAAATCCTCTCCGCTCCCCCTTACCCCCCCAAAAAAAGAGAGAAATGGAGGTAGGACGAATGCAAATCTTCCAGGCTGGGGAGTATGCAGATGAGCTCCCCCTACCCCACCCGAGAGAACATATAGGCCATTCAGTAATAAGAAATTCTATCTCCAAAACTGCAGTAAACCATCACACCTGTAGGCTTTTATTTCTCACAGAGGACCCTATAAAATCTAAGGCAGCAAATCGGAATTCTGTGTGGTTTAGAGGGAATGTAACCACAGATTCCAGCCAAGAGGGAAAAGATCAATTATCCCATTCTTTACATGCCCAGTCTCGTACTTAGAAAGCCCCGTGTAAGTGAAATGTGAGCCACAGCCACGGCCAGGCCAGAGGAAACATAAGCTGCGAACCTGCATCATGTGCACTGAACGTCCTTTATGTGTCGGTGCTGGAACAGCAGGGCTCATGCCCACTGGCTGACAGGCGTGATGAGCGAGAGTTTCTGAATGATGTCATTCCATTTCAGGGACCTGAGCTGACCCATGTGCTGGCTGAAGTCATTCATTCAAAACCATTCAATGCTAAGGGCCTAGTTCCCTACTGTCACTTTTTCAATAGTTTATTTCTTCCATGAGAGAGAGAACTCCCAATAGGGACTTCCTGCCACAATCAATCTCCAGGCTTAGTCAGCCCTGATCATGGGCACATATGTGGTCAGTGTACTCACGGAGGCCTCTATACGTGAACCTAGAACATTTTCACGTGGGTCACCCTTGCAGAAGTGTTGGGCTTTACCACCACATCACTGACATCCAGCCCCTCCAGCTTTCTACCCATGGATACATTTGCACATAAGACAATCAAGGAAGAGTTGAGGTCCAATAGGGTGAGCTGCCTATCTCTGTCTCTCTCATCACATCCTCCTGCCCCAAGTGCCATTCTCTCTCCATTCCAACCCTTTCATGCCACTGACTACAGCTGTAGCCAGCGCAGGAGGTCTCCTGAAGGCAAGAACAACTAGATCTCCAAAGGATTTCATTAGCATTTACCTGGGTCCAGTGTGTTTGTGAGATATTGAAAACAGTGTCTTTTCTTTTCCTTTCTTTTCTTTTCTCTTTTCTTTTTTCTTTTCTTTTCTTTTCTTTTCTTTTCTTTTTTTCCTTTCTTTTCCTTTCTTTTCTTTTCTTTTCTTTTCTTTTCTTTTCTTTTCTTTTTTTCTCTTTTTTTCTCTTAGTAATCATACATCTGCCTGTATGTGCACTTAACTGAGCTCCTTTAGGTCAGGGAGCTTGTCTGGTTGTTCAGTGTCCTCAGCACCTTATGCTGCATCTGGTATCTTAGTAAGAGCGCAATAATGCATCTTGAATAGACGTTGGCAGTTTATCATTTGCCCCTGACATGTAGACTAGTCTATATGCATCTGGTTTTGTGGTCATACGCAGTGCTCCCAGCCACGCTTAGGGGCTTCTGTCCTGTAGAGGGAAGACTGAATGCAGATATGATGACGTGATGAGAGCCTGCTCTATAGTAAAGTCTGTCACAGTTACTAGGGTTCTCTTCGGAATCCCCATGTGGTGGGGTAGTTGATGAGGGAAGTAGTGGCTACTGCAGCCTTTATGAACAAGAGGCATATCTAAGCTGAGAACCGTATGCAGATGAGGAAGGGAGGGAGAAAGACATGGGTTTCATAGGCAGGGATTAGGAATCATCTCTGGAGGTATCATGATTTAGAAATGACTGTTGGACCTGTGGCCCACTGATTTCTTCTCCATCCCTTTGAGGTTCTGCTTCTGCCGATGTTATAGAAGGCATCCCTCCTTCCTCCCTCCCTTCCATACACAGTAGTCCTCTGTGGGACATTCTGCAAGGGACCGGGAGACAGACATAAATAAGTCCACCTCGCCAATATTGAAGACACAGTGTACTCTATGGTTTGACTCCAGTGGAGTGTGATAGGAGGACTGCCTAAGATGGGGAATGGGAAGAGGGCCCTATACTGGCTTTATCATTAATCTCTAACAAGTCAACCCCAGGTTTCCTATCTGTAAAATGTCAATCAGAATACCTACTTTGCCTAACAAATACAGTAAGAGATAACCCATGAGAAAGAACACTCAAAAGGACAACATTCTATTGATACCAGGTCTTCTTGTCATCATCATGATGATCATGTTTTTGTCTATTTAAAGTGAAACATGTGTGGTGAGAGAGAAAGACTGCATGTGTACATGTGTGCATCCATTTAGCAAAAGGGCATGAGAGGAGGAGGGAACGAGGGTCACAGATTACAGAAATACTTAGAAGGGTCAGTGTACAACTAGGAATCAAAATCAAATTCCAACCCTCTCCCCCCCCCCCCCCCCCCCCCGCCTCCATTTGCTCACAGAAGCTGCTTATGTACTAAGCTCAGATGTAGCTTCCTCAAGATACTCTCAATCCTGGGCTGCTTTTGCTTCTCTGCTTCCTTCTATGCCATGCACTAATAAGAACGGGTCATGGTTGCATTCACTGGCACCTACCCCCTCAATTGAGCCCTTTGCTACATATCACATGAGCCCCATTTTATCACGTTGCCTCTTGATCAAACATTTTTTGCTTGTGGACATTAAGCTATTACTTTGGAAGACATGACATTGCTGGCTTTTCCTAAGGGGGTTAATGAGTTGCCCTTGAATGACCTGAAAAGTTCATTATTTATACAGATTCGTAGGGGTGGAAACAGGGAAGCAAATAAACAGAGAGGGGAAGAGACAGGCATTGGACAGAGACTGTTTGTGGTTATTCAGGCAGAAGCACTTTGCCTTGAACAGGGCGACCTTTAGGCTAAGAGGTCCCTGAGCTGTGCAGAGATGGTACAAAAAGTTTGCCCATTGCCAAGTCTCTGCCTCTTGGGAGTTGTTAGAGTAAGGTGCAAGAGAGGCATGAGGTGGCATCTCTAGTACAACCAGTGGTGACTGCTGGAGGAAGGCTATGAACCCAGCTAGACCAATGTCAATGTGACAAAAGGAAGCCCAGACATGTGCATACTTAGTCTGTCTAGACTCTGAGCTGCAGGTAGGGATGGGACTGCAGGAGGGGCAGGTTCCACAGTGAGGGGAACACACATGTTATGAAATCCTAAATGGATCTGTGCTGTCTGCCAGCCTGTTCTCTGTGTCACAAACAGCTGGCATTATTTATGAGCCCCAGCAGCCCTTGACATGTTACTAATAGTGAAGCAAAAGGCAATGAGTAAAGGTCCTCCAACCAGAGAAGCATAAACCGAGACCCTTAATCATCTCCTCTTCCCTTTCCTTGTCATAATTCAGAATGGCTTTCTTTTTTCTTTTCTTTTTTTTTTATAGTATGTTTGACCCAGCAATAATATGAGTCTGGCCTTAAGACTGAGGAAGAAAATAGGGGCTCAAAGCATTCTTTAAGAAATGCTTACCTGCTGGGAAGCCAGGTGAGGTTCTAGTTGTAACTGTATGAGGGACAGGAGTAGAATGGGAAAGAGTCCAGCTGGTTCCCGACCCAAAGAGCCTTCTAATTCACATGCAGAGCAGGAACTCAATCTTCAGGTTAAACCTTTCCTGGGACACCAGGAGGAAGTCCCCCCTTTCTTCCCCCTGATATTGATACTTCTGTTGATAGTGATACTTCTGTCTATTATCAATATAGTTATAGCTCATGAACTATAGATGCGACTGTGTCTCTGATGTGCAAAGTGTTACACTGGGGGCTCAGAAGGATATAGGAAGGACATCATCCCTGGTCTCCTGAAACTTAGAGTCTAGCTGAAAAGATAAACTACATAGAAACAGAAATGTAAGCTTTTCTAAGAGAAAAATGACAGTAGCAAAGGAATAGCAGAGCAAGAAAGTACTATATCAGGGTTCAGGTGGGGAAGATGTGATTGCAGAGTGAAAATTAAAGAAGGCTTCAGGCAGCATATTGTGCTTAAGGTAGATTTTGGAGACTGGGAGGCCATTTGGAAGACAATCATTCCAAATGGCTGGAATGTAGTATACACCCAATAATCCATTCATTCCACAAATATTGTTGAGCACATCATGGGCTGGGCACTGTACTGACACTAACAACACGGACACAGTATCTGCCCTTGAGGGGGACTTACAATCTCACTCTGATATGAATCAGCTCATAGGAGACATTCCCATAGAAGCATAAATTCTATTTATCTGGAGCCCAGGGGAAGCACTTGATTGTGTTTAGGGTGACGAGGAAGAACTTCCCAGGACAGGTATCATCTAAACTGAGCCTGAAGGATTCTGATATGGGAGATGAGATTAAGGTTAGTTCAGGGTAGGGGCTGGCACGTGTCACAGTGGTTAAAGGTGCTGGACTCCCACATGGCTGATTACGGTTTGAGTCCTGGACCTGGAGGCTCTCTTATTCTCTCTCTGGTCAAAATTGAAAAATAATGATAATAAATAAATAGTTCTTTTAAAAAGGGGGTAATTTAGGGTAAAGGATGGGCATGAGCAAAGTCATAAAGGAATAAAAGTGGATGGAGTGCATGTGAAGATGAGTGAGACCGGATTATAGCGTGTGTGGTTCCTACACTATGGAACGAGATAGGCAGATGGAAGACCAAACCTTGAATGCTGTGTGGACACTGTACTGTAGGCAGTAGGGAGCCACTGGAAGTTCCTGAGCAGGCATCTGGCATTGATGACAGTGCATGTGGGTATGGGCAAGGGGGAGCAGATGGTGGACAAAAGAAAAATGCTGGGTAGCGCAGTTATTTCCGGCATGGTTCCTACAGGAGGCCATAGAACACAGCCTCTAATCTCTTGCTGACTCAGTGTTTCCATCTCCAATTAGAGAAATCACACTCACTGCTTCTTGAAACCTGTAAAATTCAGCCTGAAAGGTGCAGAACATCGTTGGGCAAAATTACCTGAGAAGTTACATGTGGTTAACCTGTTGAAAGTGGATAGGTGATTTGTTGAACAGCACACAAGGAAATCATGCTAACAGGTTGGCCAGTATGTTAAGACCATAGCTCTCCCTGCAGGGTGCCACTCAATTATCGCTCAGTTAAAAGAAAGTCTTTCCTCTGGATTCAATGGTCCACTATTGTTGGGTTACTTATTAAAGAGGACTGATAGGCTGAAGCTGTTTTCACTTAGGATTTGCATGACATGTTCATAACTGAGATGGAGAGTTGCCATAGTTACCTGTGTGAGCTGTTAAACAGAGCACAATCGCCACTAAAGTCTCTCCATCAAGGTCAACGAGACATTTTCAATCAGCCCCAAATAATTTGCTACCTAATGGAAGAGTTAATGAAATTATTAAAAGACTAGAAGAAATTGAAAATAAGGTTAAGGATGGATATATTTTATATTTAAATATATTTTAGTAACCAGCCATTTCTGTGGGGTTCTTACCAGCTGGAAATTCTGCAGTATCACTAGACATCTGGAGGGAAGTTTAGAGTAAAAACACATTTGGATTTTGGCACAGATTATGGCCTTCAAATCCAGCCCATCATTAACAGCTTCTGTACAGTATTGTTCTTCCTCTAGGGGCTATAAAAATGAACCAAACCTTTGTTCAACCTAAACTTCCTTTCTTGGTCAGCTGTTTCTGCTGACTTCCCATCCTCGTGGCCCTATTGTTTCCATTGGAAATATCCGAATGTAGAGGAGTACAGACTGCCTGTTCTATAAGTAGCGTGTTCTACTTCAGTAGCTCCAGAAGAAAACTGTTACCTGAAATATCCTTTAGATCACTGATTCTGAAACTTTAAAATGCACACAAGTCATCTGGTGATCATGTTACCTGCAGATTCTGATTAAGCAGGTATAGAGTGGGACCTGAGATTCTTTTTAAGCTTGTAGGTGAAATCAATGTAGGGGATCCACACATCATATCTTGAGTAGCAAGGCCCTAGTTCATTTCATCATTTGCTATGCAAACCATCACACACATCAGCCCTGCAGTGGAACTACATCAGTTTCTTGTTTGACACACACATGATCTGCCCTATTCATCTAGGAATGGAGTTTGTCGACATGAAGGTATTAGATAGCTTCCATTCATCAGGCCCACACGACATAGTGCTCTCAGGGCTCTCCAATACCTTTTGTGTTTTCAATTTACAATTATTACACTAAGTAAACAAGTAGATTGTTCAAATCTGATTTTAGTGAAATGCTTCATCCCTGGGCAAAATAGCATTTGACTGATCTTTAACAACGAATGAAGCACAAATCAAAAGTCAGTAAGTCAACACAGGCAGACTAGAATTCCAATGCCAAAAAAAAGTATAGAGTATATGTGAAGTCCAGAATTGTTATTGTTTAAAACATGAAGTCTCCTTATAGTATGATATAAGTTGAATTTTTACATGGTCTGTTTTGAGGGCAATTCATTGTTGGGTATGTGTGCATGCATGTGTGTGTGTGTGTGTGCAAATGCACTAAGTATTTAGCCAGATTAACCATCTACATGGTACAAATCTACTACATAGCATTTAACTCAAAATTTACGAATTATCATACTTGGAAAAAGAGTGCATAGAGCTGCCATTATACTAAAATTAGAGGTTTATGGAGTATACTGATCTGTAAAATAGATGAACTGCCTACCCCCCTCCCCCCACCATACACACACTGAATTGGTCAGATTCCCACTTGTTTTATTATTTTTTTTTTTCAAAAGAACATGCCCAAATGAGGAAAGGGGTCTTGTCATTCTAGACCAGTGGTTTTCAAACTTTAACCATCCATCAAAAATCACCTGAGAGACTTGAAAACAGATTGCTGGGTCCCACCCCTAGAATTTCTGATTCAGTAGATCTGCTGTGGGCTTGAGAATTTGAATTTCTCTTTCTAGGTGATGCTGATGCTGCTAGTTCAGGTACACACTGTTCTATAATAGATTATTAGTTCACATCCTTATCTGCATATTAGAATCACCCGGGAAAATTGTGCTGTAGTCCTGATGAACTAAACCAAGAGGGTGAAACCCAACTGTCATCAGTAATTTTAAAGTTCCCCAGGTAGATCTAGTATTTATCAGGGCTAAGAACTACTAAGTGTAATGGAAAAATTACCAAAATTACCTCGTAGTTGAGGAGTACAAAATCATTACCTCAAGCACATATTGGCCCATATATATTATAATGATTCTGAGAGCATGACTGAGCCAATAGTGGGCCGATAGAATGTTCCATGGCTATGAAGATATAAGCCAGTGGAATATTTCAGCTATATTACCTAATTGGAAGATTATCTTCTAGCATTTACTCTGCATATGTATGTGTGTGTATCTGGCACTTGGACTCCAAAGAGGAGGAAGTTGGGTGCCAGATCTCCCATGCAGGGCCTCTTAGGAAGAAGGCTAAACCATCTACATTACTAAGTCTGCTTCTTTCAACTGAACTTCCAAAAGAATGTCATTTCTCAACAGAAATGATAACAGAGTTCAGAAATCCAAGAGGGGTATATGATACTTTCTTTTACCCTAGTAACTCAATAGCTTTCTCTAGCTATTGCCTCATTCCAATGCCCATTTGACAAAAAGTTAGAGAAGGATAAGTAAGGAGATTCCAAAATACTCTAAGCTTGCCAACATATGTACAATAGAAGAAAGACTAAAAACCATTTCAGAATGGATAGCATTTAAGATGAATCTTGGAGAATGGGTACAATATCATTAGGGTAGAGATGAAAAGGTATCCAGACATTCTTGAGGAAGAGAACTGCATAAATAAAGGGATAAAATGACTAAAGAGTCCATTTAGAAAATATAACAGTCATAAACATAGATACATCTAAAAATAGAGCCTCAAAGTACATGAATCAAAATAACAGAACTGAAGGGAGAAATAGATAATAAACAGTAATGATTTGGGACTTCAATGTCCCACTTTCTATAATGGGCAAAACAACTAGACATAAGATAGATAAGGGTACAGAAGATTTAAATATTGTAAATGAAGTAGATTTAACTGACATATATAGGACATGCATTCAACAACAACAGAATACATATTCTTCTCAAGTGTCCATGGAACATTCTCCAGAATAATTCACGTATTATTCCATTTATATGAAGTACCCAGAATAGGTAAATTCATAGGTAACCAAACTATACCCATTAATAGTTACAAGACCCTAAAGGAGGAAGGATTGATGAACATGGGATTTATTTCGTAGAGTGATAAAAATGTTCTAAAATTAAATAGTGGTGATGGCTGCATAATTTTTAAAAATACACTAAAAAGTCAAAGAATTGTACATTTTAAGGTTAAAATTATCTGGTGGGCATGGACCACATCTTTGTTGCAAAAGAATAGAATACATCACTGATAGTATACACATGTACATATTTTGTTCTTGAAGGTATCACATGCAGAAAAAAGATCTCTACAAAGTTAGACTTTAAGCAGGAAATTAGAAAAAAAATGAATATACAGAATGAGGTCAAGCATTTGGAATAGTAATTTATTCTTTTATTAATTTCTTCAACAAATATTGATTGAGGACCTACTATGTGCTAGATTTTATTTATTTATTTTTTTAAGCGTTTTTTTGCCAAGGGCACATGCGCTGGGGTGGGGTAGGGGAGACATGTGCTTACTGGGGGGGGGAGAGAAAAAGAGAAACAGTGAGTGGGAAATTGAGAAATCACCCATCATGGAAGATGGCCACACCACAATCCTTTCTCCTCCATTCTCCTCCTGGAATCTTGAGCACACGCATGTGCCAGCATGATTTTCAAGCCACCATGTCTGGGACTGAAACTAGTTGGCCATGTGGGAGTCCAGCAATATAACCACTACGGCCTCTGCTGGCCCCTGTGCTAGGCCTTCTGCAAAGTGCCAAGAATTCAGCCGTGAATAAGACAGCAATGGTTTCCCAGAGTGTGTGCCTTAGTAAGTCTAATTACCAGCCACATTTCACTCGTAGGCAAGTATAGTTAAAATACTTTGTACTTAGAAAGTTACAGCAGCATTTAATTTTACTCACTCTGAAGAAACAATATATGAATGACAATAGGATGGCCAGTATGATAACAGCAAGAAAATGAAGCTCAAGGAATAGGAATCTGTTAAAATGTCTTAGCACTGTCCACAGATGCATCAGCATTCCACAATCATAAGCCTACTGTGGACACGGCATGGTCTGTTCTGACAACAGCCATGACAATGTTTCTACCAGATGCCATGGCTCTGATTCCATGCCTAACAAGCAACTTGTAATTTGTCTTTTCTACATAGAGAAAAGGATGAGTTAATCAGTGTGTATGGTTTTCTGGTCTGCTACCTGTTGTTGCCCAGTCCTTGTTGTATCAGTCCAGATTGTTATTTGGATTTAAACATAGTCTTTTCCTGAGTTAGACAGTAGGAGCTATTTCCAAAAGCCTGATAAAATCTATATTAAATCCTGGAACATGGCGACCAGCGCAAGATACTGCTACTCTCTGATGCTTGTGAAAGAAATATTAGAGCAAAAATTGAAATATGATTACTTAGATGTTAACATATCACTCAGTAATATATAGTGAATGCCTGCTATATACACGATACTCTGGTAGGAAGTATGTGGATACAGGAGATACATGTGTGCGTGTGTGTGTATATAAATGATATAAAACAGAACATCCTCAGGTGGACTCTCCTGAATAAAGATATTTCCCGATAACTTTCTTCAATGGTACTTAAAGCATTTCATCGATATTAATTAAGCTCTGTGAATATTATATTACATTCAATTTTAAATAAAAAGAGCAAGGATATGAATTTATTTGATGTTTAAGAAATGTTTCTTATCAAATAAACATTGTTTTGATTTAATATTGAGCATATGAAATGAAGACACTGCAAGAAACCACTACAAAAATAATTCTATTAATATGAAATAAGTATGTTCCTGTCTCACTTGTCTGGAGGTTTATATACTGATGCTGTTGAATGCTATCTGGGACAAAGTATTAATAGCTAAGTTTAAAAAGTAAAATATCTATCATGTTTTTAAATCACTTTTTATTTGTCACTGTTACTTTCTTACTGATAAAGTTTCAAAAGCACCTAGCTACATTCTTTCTCAGCCATTTACATGTCTCCATGTATGTGAATGGGATCCCATATAGTCACATACACCTTAATTCTTCTTGTGAAAGACCTGTGTGAACATTCCGTTTTCTCTAGATCATTCTATGGAAAGAATCAGTTTAAAATATTAAAATACAGAATCTTCCTGAAACAAGATTTTCCGTTTTTTAGTGTAAGAGGGCCTATGCACATACATGAGAGAATGAGTCCCCCAGTGGGGCCTAGTCAAGCTGCAATCCTTTTTTCTTGATTCTTCTCCTCCCTTGTCATCATCTTGGGTACACAAGTGAACGCCTGGTATGTTTTTCAAGCCATTGGCACAGGTCTTGAACCCTGGTTGTCATGTGCATCTGGTTTCCGCTGTACAGCACCCAGCTGCTGTGCTGGGGGGCCGGCCCAAGTTTTATTCTTAAGGAGCATATCTGTACTTCAGATGAGAAATATGAGTGTATAGTAGAAATCTTTTTTTTTTTTTTTTTTTGAGAGGTTTTCGTTATAGGGCGCGTGCGCTCGCCAGAAAGACAGAGACAGAGAGACAGAAAGCGAGAAATCACCCCCCAGGGGGGATGGCCACGCCTCAATCCCTTCTCCTCCATTCTCCTCTCGGGATCTTGGGCACGCAGGCACACGCGCCCGGCTTCAGTTTTAAGCCACCGGGTCCAGGACATGAACCGTGGTCGACTACGTGGGAGTCCAGCGACATAGCCATTACGCTAACTGCTGGTTCCCTATAGTAGAAATCTTTAAAGGCTGCTTATGTGACTGGAAAATAATGGTTTATAATTATATATTGTTGATAACTATTCTTTGTATTTGTTCAGTGTTTTATAGTGCATAAGGCTTCCTGACTGATCGCTAAAACTCCTTTAAATTCTATTTTCTCTGGGTATGACTTATTGAAGATCATACATGTCCGTATGACTTACTCAGGATCATACAGCTGCTAAGGGACAGGACAAAAGATCTTATTATTTTTTTCCCTTTATCGCCCTTATTTTAAACTAAATACAAACTAAATAGCTTACTTGTTAACTTGGATATTGTCTTTCTCATCTACTAGGTTAAAAGTTCCAGGTGAGCAAGAACCGAGAACCGTGTCTGTCTTATGCCTTGTGGTTCCCCAATGCCTGGTATAGTCCTTGGCACATAATAAATTCTCAGCACATGTTTATTGGATGAATTAAGGCAAGATACCAAATGTCTCTAATTTTAGTGCTTTTTTACACAACATCAGCGAGTACTTTAAGATTCTGAAAATACTTATTTGCTTAAAAGATCATGCTTCTCACATATTGAAAGAAACTCTTGTCCAAATATTATATTAGAATAAAAAAGGAGTCAAAGAAGTTCTACCATATGTAAACTACTCTACCATTCCCTCGAATTCTATTTGACACATCCAACTCCTTGCTACCTAGAATGGTTATAGTGATATTCCCTATTCTGACTTACCACATTGTGGTCAAAAGTGAATGGCATATTCTAACTAATCCAGCCAGCATGGCCTTATTTCCTTCAGCTAAGAAGGGTAAATAGAAATGGTTACCATGGAGAGTCATAAATACCTCTGACGGCTATTTCCTCGTTTGCCACTCTATCGTGTATTAGGAGAATAAACAGCAAGGGTTCCTTCTAAAAGCTGAGTTCCAGGCATGTGAAGGCATTAGATGGAGCACTTCTGTAGCTCATTCAGTTGCCTGGCTATAGCGGAGGTTGGGATGATGTTAACAACCAGCATTTTGGGGCATTTACCCAATGCCAGATAACTGCACCCTGAATTGTGTATTTATCTTATTTCACCCTCACTCTAGGCCTATGAGTTAGGTCTTGTACTGTTACTACACTTTTTAAAAAGGAAGACACTAAAGCTTAGAGATACTAGTTTTCTTAAGTTCACTCAGCGTGTAGGTGGTGGCAGTGAGGCTCTAACCAAGGTCTTTGTGTGTGTGTGTGTGTGTGTGTGTGTGTGTGTGTGTGAGTGTATGTGTGCGCACGTCTGTGTGTTTTTAACTATGGTAATGATTTTATGGTATTTTTGTGCTGAGGATAGAAAAATAACCGAAAGACAAAAAGATAACTGAGTACTCACTTATAGTAAAGGTCAGCTTTTCTTATAACTTGTGTAGCTTTATTTCCTGGAATTGTGGCATTTTCTTTTCTACCTCTAGAGTAGTGCTTCTTCTGACTGTTTGCTCAGGGTTGTGCTCTTAATTCCTGATGCTGACATGCATCTCTGAATCAGAGCACTCATGCTTTGAGCAATATGATTTTCTCTGGTTTCCAGAAGACACTGGGTTTGGGGGGGAGAAGAAATGAGAATTCATGCCTTATAACCCAGGTCTTTCTGAACTCAGTGTTTAAATGGGAATGGCATTTTCCTGGACTCCTTTACTGAAGATAAATTTGGTCTCTTGACCAAATTAATTCTTTCATGCTCACCTGATCTCAGAAGGCTCTAGTAGGTGCCAGGCAATAGAATTTGTAATCCAGAGGTCTTGTATTTTACTTTTCTGTTACTTTTTTGGCATTTGATCAGGGGATCTATCTTAACTACAACAATCACAAAACACATATTAAAATGAATTTTAGTTCCCCTGCACCTAGGGAAAAGCTCAGGACATATTAAATACTTAATAGATTTCTGGTGAACTGAATTACTGTTGAGGTGAACTTTAGTAGCTAATCCCATTAAATGTGAACCAACATGGCACCAAGTGTTCTTGCACCAAGGGTACAGTGAGCTCACTTACGTGTGACATCTAATCACATCTAGGGATTAATGTTCTGATCTAGAGTAGGAAGGAGTCCAAGACTTAGGACAGACATGTCATGGGGAGAAGTCCAAGCTATACCTAAAAATGAATTAATAAGGTAAGTGACACTCTTCTAAGCTGTCTTTTCCCTCCCTCATCCTCAGAAGAAAGTTTCCCCCTTCTGCTTTCCCTTGCAGAATGAGCCACATAATAACTTCAATTTGCTACTTCCCCCTGACAGCTGTAGTTATGTGTATATGTGTAATACATACACACTTACATAAACATGAGATGAAGTCAATTTAGATAACTGACAAGAAATCAAATATTTAAAGACGTTGTTGATTATGTACTTATCACAAATGTCTAGTTAGCATCCCATATGGGAAAGAAAAATCCACCATGATTATCTGATTTCAGCAGTCTTACCTCCTCCCCAATCTACAATTGCTATGTATTTACTCAGAGCCTCCATTCCCAGTTGTTTATTTCCTGTTTTCATATCCAAAGTTGGGGAAAATAGACCTTAGTGAATTTTACATTTCAAAGTTAATGGCACACTTCTGGTATGGTAGGGATTTATTTAACTTTATATAAGAAGGCAGGCACCTTTTTTTTTTTTTTTTTGGGCTGATGACACAGTTCATTTTCTCCTGAATAATAGAGACATTTCAAAATGCATGAAAGCCCACTTTCTGCTTCATTTCCTGTAAATAATTTTACACGTACTTCAAAGCTGACCTTTCTCTTAGATCAAAATCCATGTTACTAAAAACTTACAGAGAAGAGAACTGAATCAATAGAATGAACATTAAAATAATTGTATCTTGCTTATTTACTGTACCCTGAACACCTTTGAGGGTTTATAATTTCTGGGGATGCCCTGAGCAGCTTGAGTGAAGTGTCTGCCAAAAATCACATCTGACTAGCGCCCTGTTATTTTTTTTCCACTGCTGTTTTTAAAAAGTGCCATCAGGGAAACTTAACTACAACAATTCTCTTTCAGTGTCGTCAATTTTCCATGAGTTCAGGCAGGCCACACTACAGATCTCAAAACAGAAAGTTTTAAGCGAAAACTGGGTTAAAAGGAAAAGAAATGTATACACTTAAAATCGTAGAAATGAAGTAAGAAGGAAAAACTACTAACTTGGAGAGTGAAATCAAGTTGACTGTATTCACTGGAAACAGAATTCAAATTACCTTGCATTTGGTTACTGGAGAGGGATGAAGAAGCTTTAAAAATAGACACCACTGTTTTTTTGGCTTTTGTCTCAAGTAGTAGTAATTCCCAAGACTAAATTTCTGAAACTGTCTTCAACATTCCTGGATCAAAAGAAGCAAATCTGACTGGTTTAGGAAAATCTTTAGGGAAAACCTAATTCCTTTGTCTTTTCAGCAAAGACTTTGAATAAGAGTGTAAGTTTACTTTAGCCTGTGTGTTTTGCGAACTAAAGGACACATTTACTGGGAGCCAGAAAGGGTTCCCTCCCATGATCTAAACTTTGGAATTCCTTTGTATCTTGCCTCTCAGATGGAAGAAGAATAACCAGTATTGTGTTGTCCACAAACTCACTGGCCATTCAGTCTCCATTTTAATATACTACATATACACTGTGTGTGTGTGTCTGAGAGAGAGAGAGAAAAGAGGGAGAAATTGTTTGGATGTTTATGGCTAAATTAATAACCTGGACAATGAATATTATTATGAGAACATTGACATTGTGTTAAACCTGAAAATTAATAAATCTGTTGGTCTTTAATACTTGGTTCCCAAGACTGTTTTCTAAGCAGTCTCTTTTATGTGTCAGTAATATTAAAAGGTGGTCTCTTCCCATGAAATAATTCCTCCTTCCTACATTCCCTTGATCACATTCCTCTATTTATTCATAGCAGTGTCTTTATAACTGGTAGGCTTTCTGGCCTCTGTCATTGTTATTGTGAACAGAATGGTGGCTATGGTAAATATTACCCAACTTGGAGTAATTAGGGTCAAAAGAAGTTCTTACTATATGTAGGCTAATAAAAACACAGGAGTCTTTTTTTTGTCTGACTTAAGATCTTTCTTTTGTAATCAAAGATGGAACACCCAACAATGGTGAGAGGAAGCAAAATGGAACAGCAGCAAAATGAAGAAAAATATTTTGCAGTATTCCATGTTTCACCCATATCTGTTCTCTGAACTCCTAAAACCTATTCTTCAGTCACCTTCTTCAAGTGCTAATTTCCAAGCAGCTACCTGAGCTCAAGTCACTGTCTCCGACCCAGGAGATCTTTCTTCTGTTCTTAACTCTAAAGCTTTGTGGCCAGGGCAAGTTATTTATGCCATCAGTAAAAGAAGCAGCAAAATGACTGCATTTTATCTTGTGTTCCATAAGGCTGCTTAGGAAATTTATGAAAAATCTATTTCAGTGGCTGCCGAGCTATGAATGCTGAGTTCCTAATGGCCGCTAATGGGAGATCTTATTGCAGTCTTCCTGTTTTCCTTACCCCCATGTGGTCAGCCAGCATTTAGCAGAGGGTGAGAAAGATGGGATCATTGGTGAATAATGATTGCTGGGTAAACCACCAGGGGTTGGGTTTGATAATGCATCTTCACTTGAAAATGCGTGACTTGGAGCAACCTCTGAGCCACTGCCCATGAAAGCCCGAAGATACTTTCCACTTAAGGATCTGTGAGGTGCTATGACCCCATAAGCCATGCATCCTCCAGATATTTTTACATTGTCCTAGGGTGCCTGATTTGTCAGGCTGAATCACCTACCTTTAGTTAGATCTGTTCTCAAAAACTTGGGGGCAAATTCCTGTCCTCTATCATCAAATGCCTCTAAAAAAGTTTCACAACCCATCCTAAAATTTAAATTTCCTTCAGTTTTTGAGCAATGTGAAAAGTACTTGGCTATACATTTTTCATATAGTAACCTCAGAACTCTTGAAAATAGTTATTTAATTATTCCCTAACTTTTGTTGCCTAGGTTAAGACATGTGATGCTTACAGTTCCTTACAAGGAAAATTTACCAGAATCATTTGTCATTAAAACTTTTTTTCCATATATATATATATTTGCAAAGTACTGTGAACCAACTAAGCTCTCCTAACACAACTTTTTATAGAGGTCAGATAAATTAGGCTTAGTACCCACCACCTGTGTTGAAAGACATAGGTATTCAACAATTGTCAGTCCAAATATCTAATATATAACAATTCCTTTTTTATATATATACAAAAGAGAATAAGGAATCTTCAAGCACATTAAATTCTTTACCAAAGATCATAAGAATCTCTTGACTTCTAAAGAAAAGTGATTTGACAGCAAGGAATCTGGCCTCTGGGGCTACCTCAACCCATTACCCACACTCATAATGTTAATGTTTTTCAATATTTTTCAGGATGACAGAACAGAAACTCAATTTCTCAGGGCAGTACCAGATTATGGCAAAGAGCAACATCATACACAATGCTCAAGCAAAGGCAAACATGAGGCCTGATGAAATTTCTCTCTCTATTGCCTATTCCTACTCTTCCCACCCACATCTACTGTCTGTGATGCAATAAAGACCAGGGTATGTGGGCAGTAATCACTGCATACTTCTGTCTTTTAAAAAAATCTATTGAATTAAAAATACCTGTAAAAAACTAGAAAAACTTATTGAAAATCTTTGGAACAAAAAGTTCCCAACTCTCAGTAAATTGCTGCTGAGGTTTATCATTGATGACGTTTGCTTTCTTTATGTGGCTAATTGCTTCCTGCTTCCATGAATGATTTCATCCTTCTTTATCTCCCCTTGTTTGTCACTAATGCCCAAGCAGTGGCATGGTTCATCTGGGATGCCATTAACCTCATGGCAAGCACAAAAACCAGGACTGAGAAAATGAAGAGTCTACCCTGTTAATGTCAATTAATTTTCATATTCTTGCTTTGGCCTGTTTTTACCATACTGCTGATGAATTGTATTTTTCTTGTTACTCAATCCTCAAAGGCTTAAAGTCAGCCCAGGTGCATGACGATAAAGGATAGCATGGAACACTCTGTGCCTCTGTTGAGGTACCTAGTTTTGTACAAATGCACTGCACTCTCGCCCATGGGCTGATATGAATCAAGCCAACCCTGATGACAGAAAGGCTAGCAGAAGACAAGAAAAATTCTTGGACTCTTTTGAGCAAAGCCTTAGAAGCTACTCTGAAGTTTTCTGACTTTGAACCAAAGCTATTTTGTGTAGAAGTACTTCTTGGCTCCAACTGATGCAGCCTGGAGTAGTGCTACCAGTGGTAGGTTCTTGACCTCCCTCTGTGGTTCAACACTTTCCACAGGACCTTGTGCCACTCAAGATACACAGCATACATATCCAGAGTCCAGAACTTGCTGGTGACTGGTCTTCTCTATAGAATCCAGAAGTCAGTCTAAAGATAAGCTGATGGGCTAAGGAGGTCAAATGTACTTGACTGGTGCCAGGTATTCCATCAAGGGCCACCCTAGGGACTGTTATTTTGGGATCTAGAAACACTACTGTCCTTCAAATGGCTCTGCTGGTGCTTTTGGTTGAGGACTAGGGATGCCAGATGTATCGAATAACAATACAGGATGGATCCAGCCCTGGTGGTGCAGGGGCCCATGCTATTCTGCATTGGTGACACTATGCAAAGCTGGAAGCCATGCGGAAGACTGTGGGTGCTGATCTTAGGGTAGCCTGAGCATGCTAGTCAAGTGCACATGTGCACCCATGATCCTGACTAGCTAGAGAAGCTTGGGAATTGTGGCTTGATGAGACCCTGTCATGGCATGATGAATATCTTTTTCTTTCTCCCTCTTAATAAAAATATACTTAACAATTACAGGGTACCCAGTTAAATATTAATTTCAGGTGAGTCATTTTTTAAGCATAAATAACTCTCATGCAATATTTGGCCTGATTTTTATCATACAGTTGAAAATTTATATTTTTATTAGTTATTCAGTACTCAAAGGCTTAAAATAAGCCCAGGAACATGGAGATAAAGGATGATATGACAGCATCATTCTCATTATTGATGGGGTCTTAGTTTTGGGTTGAAATTCAGTACTTCTTTAGTATAAGGAAGTTCTACACACTATTTAGGATGTACTTTTACTCACAAACATAGTGTCATTTAGCAGATAGTCCATTTTAATCAGTGTCTTATGTTTTTATCTGTCAACTCTACCTTTGACACCTCTCTTGAAGTGCAAGGGAACAAAAGATTGTCTATGGATAGATAGTTCTTCACCTTTGGACCTTAGTACAGGCTCTGTCTACAGCCTCCATTGTGCTTACCTTCAGAATATAGGATTTGTAGGCACATCAGATGGGGAAGGGAAATCTCACTGAGGTCCATTTAAATGAGGAGCCAAACAAAATCCTGTGACAAAATTCATTCTCAGGGATGAGAGTCAAGGTATGTGACTTCAAGCCACTCTTATAGAGAAAGGGGCAATTGTGACACAGTAGACCTCTGACTTCAGATTACTTCCCCTCTCAATTCCTAAGGACCATGCTCTAGTACTAGAAATAGGAGTGGTGGTGCAAAGATGCAGGGAAAATAATGCAGCACAGGAATCAGGGGTTTCTGCCTCAGTGGGGAGCTCTATCAACATGAGGCACGGGCAGCCTTGAGGCTGACATCAGTGGGCAACGGCAGTGGTGCTGGTACTCCAGGCAACATCACCAACAGGGCTGCCTTTGTGGTTTCTGGCAGGAACTGTCATCACAGCAATCTGGCGCAGAATGAGAGGAAACTGGAGAAGGCCATGGACAATCAAGAAAGCTGGCCCGAGGAGATATTCACTTAATTAATATTTATGAAACACCTACTGAGTGGCGTGCAGCATGATAGGTGTGAAAAATACTACAGTGAAAAGATATAGTCCCTAACCTCATGGTGCTCACAGTCTAGGGTGAGAAACCAACAAGTCCACAGACAATCAACACGGTGTGATTAGAACTATAACAATTTGTAATCACACGGAGAGGACACCCAACTCCTCTTGGGTAAGCTGGGGTAGGTTTCTTAGAGAGATTGACTAGTAAGTTGAGGTGTAAAAGAAAAATAAGGAAAAGTCAGGAGGATAGGACAAGTCCATATGAGATGCCCCTAGAGCATTTCTGGTTTATTTACGAGAAATCTGAGGGGGCTAGGGTTCCAGATTGAATGGTGAGACTTAGGGAAGTTCTGATTTGTGAACGTTGTTGTGACTCTTTCCTGTTATGCTGATGTGGTTTGAGAAAAAGTCACTTCTTGTTAGTGGCTCAGTTTGAGACTTAGGGTGAGTAAACACCCAGCTGATCGTAAACGGTGGAGTTGTAAAGCCTCATATAACCCTTATGTCCCAGGACTGTTTGGGAGCGCCTCACCAGGTTGCTAACATTACATAGGGAACAGTATATTTGGCATATATCCTGCCCTTTGAAAGATCTTTCACAATAAAGAAGGGATTGCAAATGTCAGAGACTTAAATTATCCCTCTTTCCCATCACCAGTTCTAGGAAGAGCTATGAATACACAAGCAACCCAAATGTAGCATTGATGAGGTGATGTGCTTCTCTGGTAGCATCTCGCTGTCAGGTTTTGCAAAGCTGATTTCTCTTCCTCTGGTCAGAGTAGCCTCAAAATAATAGGTTTCAGAGTAAGAAAACAACTATTTTTTTGTTTAATCTTAATAATAGGGTATTTCAGGTTTGTCTAATGAAAACCAGAAGCTGATGATCTAACGCAATCAAATACTAGCTTTTGTGCAAGGAGAAATAGTAAAATAACGCAGGACCTTGTCTAAATAGGACTTATAAATGATGCCAGCTAAATGGGAAAAAATAGCAATAACCTTTTAAAACATTAATTTAGACTTTTATTGGAATACAAAGGATCTCTAGTGTCTGAAAGCAGGCATTGTCTCTCTTTTTTATTTCAATAGAACTGTGGCTTAAATACAACACAGCAGGGTGTGTGTTTTCTAAAGTTGGGTCATTATCAGAGTGTTCACTGCAGTTTGCCAATAAGCCTTTATTTGGCAAAGTTTAAAACTGCTGACAAATGGGATTCTTCCTGTAACAGTATAACACAGTACAGCTAAATATGCCTAATTACAAAAACCCCTTCAAGGGCCGTCGAGAAATCTACGGCTTTGAGAAGAGTCAGATGGACAGTCCTCGAAAGGGAAACAGGAAAACCTTTGCGCTCTTGGTTATCTTGCTGTTATTCCTACTATGAGTTTTAAGTTACGGGGACCTGCAAGATTATTTAAAGGCGTATGTAGTTTGATCTTAAGCTGCAGGGACTTCCAATTTCCATAAATGTCTCTGGAGAAATTTAAGAGGCAGGTTTTACTTCTGCACACCTTGACCCATGGGTTTCTGTGGGTGTCCAACTTTGCCTCCTTATCTTAATTTGTGCCTGTCCAGAGACAAATAAATTGGAATATTATCTTAAAATCCAAACACTAATTCCTTGTATATATTTTGTGCTTTTAGACTCCAAGCATTATAATGGACAATCTCATTAGAATTGGAAGGGGTGCCGATGTCAAGTCACTTAATCAGCATCCACCTCCAGAAGCCCCTCTGGAAGAACAGACGTCTTACTTGAATTGGGTTTCATGGGAAAATCTGTGCTGTGAACCTTGCTCTCTAATTATAGCCAGAGGAACATGAGGTTTGTTTGGAATCAGATGTAGCTTTCCACTACCATAATTACACATCTTGTTTCAAACACCTAACTGCAGTGTTTGAAGATGTTAGCACAGTTGTACTAAATATCATCCCAGAGTTCTTTCTGGAACAGGATTATAATTGCAATGATCGGTTTATGAGGTTCTAACAATTTCATGGTTGGAAGAATGATGTAAAGAAATGAGCAATGGGCTTTCCACCTAGACCTGGAAGTGCTCCTCTCAATTGTATGGCCTAATTGATAAGGCCTTTCACTAACCAGGTAAAGCAATTATTGAGTTAATGGAAGCATACTGACAACTGGCTGCTAAGTAACATTAATTAGAGCCAGCAAGGACTTGAAAGAAACAGACAGATTTAGAAGAGAATTTTCCTAATATGGTTAAGAAGACTGCTCATTGAGAAGAAGAGAATCAGTGTCTATAACCCAATGCTGGCTAGAATGCATAGTTATGGGCAAGTCTTCCAGTAAGTAGGAATGAGGAGTGTAAGAAAAAGAGCACTTGGGGTCAGTAGAGTGAGTGATGGCAGAGGGTTCTAGTCCACAATTGGTGGAAGAATTAATCATCTCCATCCCACAGATTTAGGGCCCTAAATCGATAACTCCCCAGATATTTGTGTCACATCCTCATGGAGTGTATCTTAGAATTGAAGGAGCACTGAACCTATGGTCTGTTAAATAACACTATTTTTATAGTGGAGTTAGAGGAATTAGTATTAACTGAGAATAATAGAAAGAGTAACAAGTAGTGATACTTGCTGTCCTATTTGGGATCATCTGACAGAGTATGGAAGTTTAAGAAAAAGGGCCAGGTGCTACTCTAGGTGCTTCACAGACATGTCCTCTTACTCTTATGCAAGACCTATGGAATAAGAATTACTTTCCCCTTTTTATTTTAAATTTTGCTACAGGACACATGCCCTCATTAGAGAGACAGAGAAAGTGAGGAAGGAGAGACAGAAAGAGAGAGGGAGAGAAGGAAAGTGAGAAATCACCCTCCCAGGGTAAATGGCCACATCAAAATCCATTCTCCTCCATTCTCTTCTTGGGGTTTTGGGCATGACATACAGGGCCCAGCATGGTTTTCAAGCTGATAGGTCTGGGACTGCACAGTGGGCCATGTGGGATCCAGCTGTCCTAAGCACCATGCTACAGCTGGCCCAATTTTCCCCATTTTTGATTCTGGAAAATGACTGGGGAAAAGTGAAATGTAATTTAGAGTGAAGATTGCCCTACTCAACTTCCAGTGTATTGCATTCTTTTAATTTTACTATTTTCTCAGTGCCATCAAATTTCTGTGATCCATCAATAATACTAATAATTTTTCTTTGCATTTGTATAGCATTTAATATGCATGGTTTTCAAGAAAGTTTTGCTTATATTACTACCTCACTGGATTCTCATAAATAAGTCTGTGACTTGGGCAAAATAGGAATGATTACCCTCATTTTATTTTATTTATTTTTTAAAAGAATTTTTTAAATTTAATTTATTCATTCATTTAATTTAATTTGACCAGAGAGAGACACACACAGAGACATAAAGAGAGAGAGAGACAGAAAGAGAAATAGAGAGAAAGTGAGAAGCAAGCCACCAGATCTGGGACTAGAACTGTGGTCAGCCATGTGGGAGTGTCCAGTGCCTTAACCACCATGGCACCTTCTGGTCCCCATTTTATTATTTTGTATTTATTTATTTTTATTAATGAGTGCATGTGTACTCATCAGAGAAAAACTGAGACACTGAGAAAGAGAGAGAAAGAATGAAAGCAGAAAGCACCTCTCAATGGGGTATTTTCAAATCTGCAATACCTTCTCTGTTTTTCCATTCTGTTGGGATTTTTGGTCACACATGTGCACGTGTCTGGTGTGTTTTTCAAGCCATAGGGGCTGGGATTAGAATCATGGTCAGTCATATGAGATCTGGCTCCACAGGCTACAAGGTGGACTCTACTTCCACTTTATAGATGGTGAAACCATGGTTCAGAGATGTGACATGCACTACTGAGGGTGAAAACCAGAATCTAGCTTCTGCTAGAACTAAGTCCTCCTTCCTTTCTCCCTGTCTCAGAGACCCTGAGGGCGACTGTAAGCATTCGACTGTAAGTCAAATAGCCAAACAGCCCAACAGCCCTTATTGCTAAACCCTGCACCAACTCCCATTAAATGTTTAAGATCTTTGGATGGGGACCAAAAACTCTCCTATCTCTCCAAAAATCTCTACAGAAACATTTTTCTCTCTTCACTTCTCCTCCTCCTCATTTAACTGCTAAAATATTCACAGTGATAGGGTAGATGACATCACACTACTTTGTGGTTTTCAAGGAAAGGAGGACAGGCCCATGATAAGTCTGGGAATTTTCACTTTCCTCGCACAGTGGAAGGAACACTTGCTTAGGAATTAAGTCATGTGGGCTTGGGTCCTACCTCTTCCATTTAGAAATAGTGTAACCTGTCACTTGTTGCTAAAAACCCTCTAAGATTCCATCTCCTGGTCTGTAAAAGGGACCGTCCTGGTAAAAATCATGGTGCATAAAGACTTTTAAAAGATGTATGTTTCTTAAAGAAAATTCCACCTCTTGGGGGCCTTAAGAAGGCTATGAGATCTGGTAGGTTTCAACACTAGGAAATGGGAAACCACGCTCGAGACTAGTCTGGCTCTTTGTACTTATTACTTGTTCAGAAGTTAAAATGACTTGGAACAATTGTGTACAATATTGTTATCAGCAATGAACCTACAAGGCAGAATAAAAGCTGAATCATGGATTTGGAGTCAGAAAGGACAGAGTCCAAATTCAAGTCCTATAATCTGCTGGCTATGGACTTCTGTCTCCTAACCATTTTGCCCCTCCGTGTCTTCAACTATGTGAGTGGATCACACCATATTGTAGTGTTGTTAGATGGATTAGATACATGTGTAAAGTAACTTGAATATGTCCTGGCTGTGAGGTAGGCCTTCAGTAAATAACAGCATCAAACTTTACCCACATGTCGTTGTATCATGGAGATTCTTCAAGTGCCACAGTGATGCAGGAGCATGTCATCCAAACTAGATTTCTCATTCGTTTACAGTTGTTCATTTGGAGTTGTAAGAGAGCAATAGCTCCATGTTCGAAATGCTATTGGTTATTTATTTTTCCTGAGATGTTCTTTAAAGGTTAGATGCAGTTGGCAGCCGTTTTTAATGTAGAAGCTCTAAGAAAAATGGTGTCAGAATAACCTATTTTGGCACACTCTGTGCTCAAAACGAAAGGCCATGAAGTCTCTGGGGGATCATAAGACTTCCCTTTAACCTTTGAGATACTTCAGCGTAGGATCATTCTTTATTTATTTAAAAACCGTTTATAGGGACCAGCAGTTAGCATAATGGCTATGTCACTGAACTCCCATGTAGTTGACCGCAGTTCAAGTCCCGGACCTGGGAGCTTAAACTCACGCCGGGCGCGTGTGTGTGCGTGCATGCCCAAGATCCTGAGAGGAGAATGGAGGAGAAGGGATTGCGGCATGGCCATCCCCCCCGGGGGGGGGGGGTGTGATTTCTTGCTTTCTGTCTCTCTGTCTCTCTCTGTCTTTCTGGCGAGCACATGTGCCCTATAGCAAAAACCTCTCAAAAAAAAAAAAAAACATTTATAGAATACCCACCTATAAGTCAGTACCAAATTCACTGTAGTATGGTATAGTGTCAACTTCATAGCACTTGGCTTGTTGTAGGTGCAAAAATTAAAAAAAAATTATAATAATTAAGTGGTTACATGCATGATGGAAGAAATGATATACTATATAACTAAACTTTTTTGGTCAATATTTCTTTTCCTATAAAAAGAATGATGTGGACTATCATCTACCAAGTACCCTCAAATACCAGAATTTAAGTTTGGTATTTACATGGTTTTGTATATCAGCTATGTCCCCACATGACTATAACATGGGGCCATAAAAGTTTATGGCGTAGCTCTTATTATTACACTTCCTGCATTTGCCATGTTTTTATTCTGCATCCTTGAATTCAGAATAGCCTTAGAAAGTGGTTCACAGTGGCATTAAGCCCTCCCCTAATCAGATACGTGAAACACTGTACTGTCAGCTTCTGACTTACTGCTTCTGTGGTTCAAGTCAGAATCCTTTGGATTCAGCTCTTCAATGAGTAACAGCTGTGTGTTTTAGGTAGAAAAAGTTTATCTTTTCCATATAAATGAAGAAACAAAGCTAATTTACCTAAAACTTTCCTTGTTTGTTTCTTTCCTTTGACTTCTGGCTGGAACCATCCTTGAGCAAATTTTGCCCAAAAGAAAACTGGTTATAAGGAAGAGAAGATAAACAAAGGATGACATAGTCTTTTTGCACCCCAGTATGATTTCCAAAGCTATCACATATACATTTTGGGGGTATTGTTAGGAAGAAAACAGGCATTTGGGATATTCTTATTTTAAGCTTTGAAAGGGAGATTGTTTTTACCACAGGACATAAAAACGACCAGTCTGATGCATGCTAGTCACATCACCTGTCACTCTGAAAGAACACTGAGGGGCTTTAAGCATAATGAAAATGAAGAGTAAAATGCCGGGTGTTTATCTCCAGTGTTCCAGATAGAAATATATCTCCGTCCAACGTGAAGCATCTCCTTTAACAAGACGGCGGTGCATTCATCTCTCCTGCATACACATGACAAGCACACCTCATCTGTCACGTCCAGACACGCTAAAAGAAACCTTCTTCCCCTGTTCCTTTCCACTCTGAATAAGTAATTATGAAAAACAAATCATTGCCGTGTCTCTTTCTTTCTTCAGTTTTATTGGGTTTTGTCTGCCTGTCTCCCGTGGACATAAAGAATTGTTCTGTTCATTCAAATCCAATGATTTTCTTTGGGGGGTTGTTTCAGATAAAACAGAAGGTCTGATTTTGTCAGGAATGCAGCTCTGAAAGTCTCTAAGAGCAACTATGCATATGAATTTGGGGGCAAAATGTCACCCTCTAAGTGAACTGAATGAGAAAACACAATAGAAGTCTGTTAAAATGCTGCTTTGGGCAACAAGGAAAAAAAGGAGCCTAAATGTGATCATTCTTTCTAAAGGCCTGGTAGGTGCTCTTCCATGCTATGATTTGAGGAGTGTCTACCAGTCTGCAGTTTGATATTTCTTTTTGTTTAAAGCACTACTTTGATGAAATGTTGGTGGGGGGGGTCATATTTGAAGCAGGAATGTGTCCTTCTAGCTGGAATAGTCTTAGAATTCTGAAAAACACACAGGCGACCTGAGAGGAGAAGGCAGAACACAGTAACATGCGTGTGTGTGCGTGTGTGCTTGCATGTGCTTGCATGCGTATGAGTTAATGAAATTATCTCATCAAGTGGCTTGGAAAGCAAAGGACAAAGGAGTCATGACCATGCTGTAAGTCCATCTACATTTGGATGACAAGGATTTTGCCCAAGCAGGAAGCTAGAAAGGCATGAAACTGGCCTATATATTAATAGCATGGATGTGAGATGACTTTTGAATGCCAACTTCATACATAGGCCCAACTTTAGGACAGAGCATCTCAAGTCTCTTCCCACTAGGCTCTCCCTCTTGATGGCTTCCATAGCCCTCCATGACTAATTGCCCTTAAACTGTGACATGCCTTATATTGGGGATCATAGAAGGTTGTTGATTGAAGGATAGTGTTCTTAATTTGTCTTGGCCCTTGCCCTGTCTTATTCTCTTCATGTCTCTACTTCTCTAATGATCTGTCTCTGTCCCCCTTTCTCTCTCTGGATCTGCCTGGCTCTCTATCCCTCTCTGTGTCTTTATTTGCCAACTTCTTACCTTACCACCTCTCTTTATATGACTCCTAAGTCATTGTAGCCGGCCCTGAATATTGTCTTGTAAGTTGTACTCTGAGACTCCTAACAGCTTGTTGGATACCTTCACCTAGATATTCTGTACCTCAAAATTACCATGCACAAAACTAAATTAAATATGGTGTCTACATAGCTTTCTTTCTACTTTGCTCTTACCAACAATGATAAAAGCAGAAGCCATTGCTGCCACAGCAAAAGAAAAGCTTTGCTTTTCCCTTCTAGCTCAGCTATTCATTCATCAAACATGTATTGAGTCTCTACTATGTGGGGACAATGGGGTTACAATGCTGAGAAAGATAATCTTCACTCTCAAGGAGCTCAGAGTCAATGACAGACATGCAATTGCACTACAGAGATTTGCTATGAGACCTTAAAGATGTCATGGGTGCACATGGGAGGGATATCTAACCCCTCATGGGGGTGAGAGGACCAGAAAAATTGGGAAGAAGTAACACTTGACTTGAGTCCTAAAGGTGTGTAGGCATTAATCTGGTAAGGGGAGGACAAGAAATAGTAGCATTTCTTGCAGAATCAGCCACAGGACAGTAACAGGACAGAGCCCAGACGGCCAGCTTGGCAACTCAGAGAACTGTAAGAAGTTCAGGATGAAAGGAGCACAGAGTGTTAGGGAAGTAGCATGCTCAGATACCCACACGCACGGCTTGAGGATCTTTTTTTTTTTAGAGGTTTTTGCTATAGGGCACGTGCGCTTGCCACACAGAGAGAGAGAGAGACAGAGAGACAGAAAGCAAGAAATCACCCCCCGGGGGGATGGCCACGCCGCAATCCCTTCTCCTCCATTCTCCTCTCGGGATCTTGGGCACTCATGCACATGCGCTTGGCGTGAGTTTTAAGCCACCAGGTCCGGAACTCGAACCGCGGTTGACTACGTGGGAGTCCAGTGACATAGCCATTACACTAACTGCTGGTCCCCTCGGCCTGAGGATCTTAAGAGTCATTCATGACAGACCCACTCCTGTCAGCCTCCATAAGATGCTCTGCTTTTCTGTCTTGTGGCCACTACCCTAGTTCGTACCTGGTTTTCACTTGTGCCACTGTGATAACCCCTGTCTCACAGTCCCCAGGCCTCCTCTGCTCCAGTTTATTTTATTTTTATTTTTTTGTATTTTACAATACATTTCTAGCCTCTCTGTTTAAAGAGTATTCTGTGGCCTAGCTGCATTACTTGAACTTGGCAGCTTTCTTAGAAACGCAGAATCTCAGGCCACTCCCTAGACCTACAGAATCTGAATCTGCACTTCAACCCACTCCTCTGGTGATCTAAATGCACATAAAGACTGCAAAGCACTGCTCTAATGCATAGCTCTAATTCTGTTTCATCATTGCTAAAGCTATCACTGGTTCCCTGGTGCCTACCAACTACAGTCCACATTTCCTCATCTAATTTCTACTTCTTTCTAACCTAACAAGACACTTTGCTTTTGCAGAATGTGCTCCATCCATCCTTCCTCATCCCCCTGACTTTGCCCTGCCCAGGACGCTCTCTTACTTCTCAGCTCACCGAGCTGAGCTGAAATGAAGCCTCCTCCTCGGTTCCTCTGAAATGTCTCTCTCCCACCTCTGAGCATCTAAAGCATTTCCACTGTTTCTTTGTAGTCTGTCATATCTTGCAGTACCACTTATCAGTTATATTTCCTGTTAGAAGTCAGAAAGCTCCTGAAGGTCGAGACTATATCTGACTCTTAAAATAGTCCCTCATGATTTTAGGTAATAGGTGTTCAACACATATTTCTAGAATACATTATGGTAGGAAAAATGTTTGTACTGAAAAGGTGAAAAGAGTAAGCCCGTATTGCTATCAACGGCCAAAGAAATCTAAGTTTATTTGGCACTCACTTGGTAACATCCGAGGAATGACCTCCACTGGACTTAAATAACAAATTTGTGCAGTAATTTATCCCCTATGCCTACAGCTACCAAATTATATCATGGACAAAGCCAGACCTTTAGCCTAGTGGTTAAAGGAGCCAGAGCCCACATGGCTGACTGGTTTGAACCTTAACCACAGAGACTTGAAAAACATGCCAGGCCTGTGTCCAAGAATGTAATGGACAGAGAATAGTTGAAATTCTGTCCAAATGTCTAAGTCTTGAACTTCTTAATTTGCTTTTACCTTAAATATCATCTAGCACATGGCTGGTAACATTTCTAGGTCTATAAAGCCTATCATCTCTCATGACTAAAGAGAAGGAGCAGGGCAGGGAGCCATAAACCTTTTGATCCTTTTTTTTTTTTCCCCAGTGTGTCATGTAAAATTTGTTTCAGTCTCCTGACACATGTATACATTCACCAGAAATATTCCTTAGAGTCAATTTGTATAAAGCAAGGAAGAGTCATGGTGGGTGCAGCAGAAACTGCGATGTTTTCAGGCAAGGAAATATCATGTTCACGGAATGCTGATTTGGTCCAAGAAGGAGAGGCGTTTTGCCGTGAGAATACCAATGTGGTTCAACAATGCAGCTCAAACATGTCGGGGCATTCTAGGTGACCAGCTCTCAATGACAAACCCTCAAGACAAGCAGCTTGCTGCCTGCTAGAATCTCACCGATTGGGCGTAAGGAAGGAAAATGCTCCATCTCTCTCTCCAAAGGTGGAGACTGAGGAGTGCACTGTGGTTATATTAAGTGATTCTAATTATCACATTCCTACAGCCAGAATGCAGGGAAGTTTTACCCTCGGAGTCTCCCAGCAGAAACCAGTCAGAAGGAAAAATCAGAGGAGACTTTGGAAACTTTCCTTTGTCATACTTAAGTTCATGGATGGCCATGCTGTGAAATTTGGACCTCATTTAGGTTTTATGCTTCTGTTTTCAGATTTGTGTGTGTGTGTGTGTGTGTGTGTGTATGTGTGCATGAAGTTCCAGTAAATTCAGAATAAGGCATCCCTTAGTCCCCAAAGATGCTTGCTCTTAGGCCTGCACCTTTCCTTTTCTGATCAAAATTTGAGTGGTACGGGTTAACAGGAGGGCCACAGCATGGCAGTTGAGCGTTTGATCTTGGGTCAGCCTCCTTGGGTCCAAGTCCTTACTCTGCTTTTTACTGTGTATCATGCTGGCACCTGTAACCATTCTGCCTGTCAGATCTTGTCTTTCACATTTTGATATTTTGATCGCCATGAATTTATTAGCATTAATTTTGATTTTAAAAATATTACATTAAAATGATATTAATTTTGATTACTGAGGTTTTTGGCACCCTCTTTGATTTCTCACCCAAAGCAAGTGAAGGACAGGCCATGTGCCTCAGTTGCCTCATCTATAAAGGAAGTATAAAAAAGTCGTACACACTTCATTGGACTGCTGCAAAGAATAAAGGAGATGATACTGTCTTTAGAACAACACCTTGCAAAACATACGAGCTGTTACTATTATTTCCTTTGACTCTGGAAATCTGTTTTTCCTGTACTAGAGAAGGAGGCATTCCTAAACAGTCTTGTGGAACTTTAAGAACTTTAAATCAGAGTTGCCTGAAGGGCTTATTAAATACAGATTCCTGGAACCTGACCCCAGAGGTCCGAATTCAGTAGTTTTGGGTTAGGAGTCTTGGAATTTGCATTTCTGACAAGTTTCCCAGTGCTGCTGCTGCTGCTCCTGTGGGAACCGAACTTTAACTGGAGAGGGTCCCTATCAAACCTGAGATTGAGCCATCACCCACGCCATATTTGTAATCAATCACCAGCACATGCTCTTGTCTGAACAGAGCCGCTCATGCACACATCTCAGACTTCAATACAGGCTCATCTCGAGAAGCAATCAGCTGCCAATCACCTCTGCGGCTTTTATCCGCACATCACAGTTCTTCTTTTGGAAACTGTAGCACTGATTTATCAGTGCTTATCCTGACTTTGTAAGCAAATATTCAGAATAACATGGCTGCGGTTTCAGAGACCACCCAACGACAAAGTATTTGCAGTGTGGGTTGGTAAAAGAGGTTCAATATCTCAGTTCAGTTCAGTTTAACCAACTCTCACCAATACCTGCCAGGTGCCAGGCACTGCAGTTACAAAGGTGGAAAGGCCCAAGGTGTTCACTCGATATGCACAGTCGTTTGGGGAAGCGAGGTCCATAAATATTAAGTTATGTTTTAGAATCACATGTGACATGATAGTAACATGCAGAGAGGGCTGTGGAAGAGCAGAAATGTATTCATGTTGGCAAATTCACTTTACAAGCTAAGTGATGTTTAGTAATTGAATGTATAAAAGATATTAAAATAATAAAACAAAAAGATTCTAGATGCCAAAATGAAAAAAAAAAAAAAAAAAAAAAAGAGCAGAGAGAGCCCCCTACTTATTTTCAGGTGTCAGGTAAGATGTCCTGGAGCGACTGTTAAATGAAGTGATTCTTTGGTACTTCTAAGGGTTATTTCCAGGGACCTGTGAAGCCCCAGTAGCTGTGAGGCTCTGGTTCCTGGAGTCACTCTGCCAGAGGTACTGTATCCTGATCCTCTCCTTTCCCACTGGGAGTGGCCTATTCCAGGGAGCAGTTCTCTGCTTCTCCATGAGCGAGACCCAGGGAGTAGGCTCTCCCAACCTCTATGGTTACAACCAGGTCTACTTGTCTGCCTAATTTGGGAGTTTAATGGCTCAGCTGTATCTTCCACTTTAGGCCTTTTTTAAGTAATAGTGATGATGTTTCACATTTGTTAGGAACTTCAGGTGGAAAAGAGAGAGATGCTCTCTATCTGGGTCTCTTAGAAACTCCAACAAAGGTTGATATGTAAGCTGAGACAGAAATAGTGAAGGGAGTCAGATAGCAATTAGGTTCCTTTAGCAAAGGAAGTGGTCCTGGGAATGCTGAAAAGCACAGAGCCATCTTGAATTCATCTGTTTTCTTGCTGGTTAAACTCCCTGAAATGGTCTTTCAAGGAAGGGTCAGATTTTCTATTATAAGACCTCATGCATTTCTCTGAGCCCCATTTTCCTGTAAACCATACCACATATCTCAAAGGACTGTTAACAATTCAGCAAGAAAATACATAAGGAAAGTCTCTGGTGAACCAGAAGGCTCTGGTCCAGTGTTTAGTTGCCACCCTCCATGCTGGAAAGGCCAGTGGTCTGTACACATTGAGTTGCTCAGTGAAGAACCCTTACTGCAAGTGTAGTTGTTTATGCAGAGTAAAGGAAAGAGAAAGAACCATCCTTACCCCACCCACTCCTGCTTTCCTTGAATGTGTACATGGGATATGCAAAGGCCCAGTGAACTCACTCCTGCTGTAAACATTTCTCACCACACCACTGGGCAAAATGACTGCAGCCTGAACAATGGCTCTCAGGTGATGTGCGCCTGGGACATAACTGTGATGTGGCTTCTGTGGATTGAGTGCCATCAAGAATTACAAGATGAAACAGAAAAGGAAACACAGCACATAAACAAGCTCCCAGGATCACTGATAGGACAAGCTCCTTCACTTGACCACACAAAACTCACAGACGAAGGGTTATGCTGACCGCCCCCCACCGGTTCCTATTTCCAGCTCATCGAAGAGTTGGCTGTTGGCCTGTCTGCAGACAGGAAATGCTCCTGGTTGCTCACAGGCTTTGCCTCCGTAACCCAGGGCTTCCATCTGTCCACATGGTCAGACTCTCTTCCCTAACCACACAGAGGAGCCTGTTTGCTTCTGACCCCTTCTGCTCTCATCTCACCCTCCACCCCCTGCATGGATTGGAGTTGGCTCACACTGGCCCCTTGCCCAGGCAACCTCCTCCTCCCCCCCTCACACACCAAAGGTTCATTAAATTAGTCACTTGGACTTTCCATGATTTAGCTGAAGGTCACTTGCTTTAACTGTCAGCCAGAAAAGAGGGATTGCTGCGGGTAGGCTCAGAGCTGTGGTCTCCTTGAGAAGAAGGCTGGTGTCACTGCTTGTATGACTGTCCCTAGATGCTCTTAGTACTGCCCTCTAACTACAGGCAGGAGTGCCCCCCACAAGACACCATGGAAGAAGTCAACTCCCCGTGACAACTCAGCCTTCAATCCCTGACAGGATAAGGCAATTGCCTAAGCTTTTTATGCTTCATTTTTTCCAACTAGAAACACAAGAATACTTCACTTCTCAGAGGGGTGATCTGAGGACATATTAACCAATTTCTGAGCACCACCTTCAGAGTTGGACTAAAGGAGGTGAAGAATAGTTACTGCTTGTCCAGAAGTACTAAGGTTAAATGATAACAACAACAACTCCTCTACCTATTTTGTTGGGACTGAAAAGCAAATTACCAGTGAAAGCAAATCAAGTTCTTTTTATATAATGTTTCATCTCTGAGCTGGAACCTTAATATCATGAAGCAATAAAAACAAAACACAACAGAATCCTAAACTCGATGTTCTTTTGGCCCTGTGTCTTCCTTGCAGAGGTGGGTGGACTCTGTAATTACAGTGGTTGTAAAAGTCCCCAGCCATGTCTCTATCAGGCAGTCAAGGCAGACTCAGCACTGCTTGGGTGCCGGCAGTCAGCAGGGAGAGGGTTCAATTGTTTCCCTGGCAGCGTTGCCATGATTCAGTGGAGGAAAAAAGTGCCAGAAAAGCAGACGTGATAAGAAGAAATTGATACACATTCTGTGTTTTGTGGTTCTCTGGAAGCTGGCATTTGGAGATGGCAGTGAAGTTTCAAAACTCCACAATTAAAGATGCATGCATGGATTGGGCCCAGCCTGGTAGACTTGACAGGCTGAGCTCACATGAAAGGCCCAGGTTCGATTCCCAGTCCCCTAAAAGCTGAACCTACAGCATGTACCTGTAGTCCCAGCTACTTAGGAGGCTCAGGGAAGAAGATTGTGACACAGCAAGACCTATCTGAAAAAGAAAAGAATGGGTCAGAGGTATGATTTGCAATCTTCATTTCTAACAGGAAATGACCTGGTAGGAGAGAGGGGCTGTCCTATTAATAGTCTAATATCCAAAGTTGAGGTTTTCTCCAAACATTCTCACACAACACCATGGAGCATTGCCCATGAAACCACATGAAGTATATAAAGGATTATTTATCGGCCTGTGTTTAACCTGCGGTCTGTGAAGCATTAGCGAGTGCTATAGGAGGAGAAAAAATTTTATCATTATGCTCCATGGAACTTTAGCAAAATCCCATCAGCCTTCTGATGACCTGAATATTACTTCTCCTCAACACCATTCTTTTCAGTCTGCTGTCAAGAATAATCTACTCATGTAGTATGTATAAAAATTACTAGAAATCACTGCCTTGTAAGTGTATTTTTGTTATACAAAATTTGACTCTTACAAATAACAAAATACTTACATTTAATACTTACATCTATCTACCTATTTCTACTTTGATATTAGAAATATCTAACCCCTACACAAATTAGAAAAAAAAAAGATAGTCAGATATAAATAAAGCTTTTGTATGTGGGTCCCCCAAGTTTCGATGACCAGAAAGAATCCAAAAAAAAGAAGATTAGAATATATTTGTGGACTAGTCCTGTAGCTCACTGGTTAAAAGAGCTGGATCCCATGTGACCAATCACAGTCTGAATCCTGACCTATAGTCTTGAAAATCCCACTGGGTGCATGAGCATCCATGCCCAAGATTTCAACAGAAAGGAGAAATGAAGAAGGGATTGTGGCATGACCATGCACCATTGAAGGATGCTTTCTTCTCTCCCTTGCTCTCTTGTTCTGTCTGTCTCTGTGCTTCTGGCAATAAAAAAACAAAAAAACCCAAAAAACAAAAAGTATGTATTTGCTATTGAAATCACCTCTGTGGGTAATAACTTTTGTAAATTCACTACCTGATCATTTAATATGATGCTTTTTTCTTTTCTTTTCTTTCCACTTACTTTTTTTCCCCTACAACTACCTATTTCAAGCTTCAAAGGGTGGTCCCTAAATCTCATATCCCATTCCGCTTTAATTCAGTTCAAGGAGCATTATCTATTGTGTTTTCAGGGCTGTGGTTTTAGTATTCAAAAGAAATATAAATCATATTTCCTGTTCTCAAGGTATTCCAAGTCCTGTGGGGAAGGCAAGGCTAAATAGAAAGAGTATTTGTCTGCTAGGATATGATCACTGCTAAAATGAATTATGTGAATAATAGGTGCTACAGAGTTCCAGAGACAACAAGATTTGGGGGGAAAGCATAGCATATTTCAAGAGCAAGGAGTCCTGGGGCCACCAGGTGGCGTGGTGGTTAAGGGCACAGGACTCCCACATGGCCAACCATGGTTCAAGTCCTGGACCTGATGGCTTGCTTTCTCACTTTCCACCTCTCTCTCTCTGTGTCCCTCTCTGGTCAAATTAAAATAAATAATTAAAATAAAGTTAAATTTTTAAAAAATTAAAAAAAAATAAAGAGCAAGGAGTCCTCATTCTTAGTCTGCTGACATGTGTTGGTTTCCTTAACACAGGGAACCACCACCCAGTTGCCTAGCTTTGTTTTGTTGGTCCTGGGATGACCAGGTCCATACATGGAGATGGACATGGCAAGCAAGATGCTGCCTGGGTCAGCCATCTGTCCAGGTTTTCCTGCGTGGCACAGTGGAAGACCAGACAGAGTGATCAAGGATGCTCTCAAAGGTTGAGGAGTTGCCAGAGAAAGAGTCCAGAGCTGACATGAATTGCCACTCTCAATGCCTCTGAAAATTCTTACAATAGGAGGATAAAACTATTCCTGAAATCAGAGCAGACAGGTGGAGGCTGGAAGTGCCAAGTCCAAATTTATATCTGAAATCTATTTTTTAATTTCACAGAGGAACTGCTATCAGGTTCTAGATTGAAAAGTCAAGAGTAGGCCTACCATGTGGAAAATTAGCCAGAGTCATTGAGACTCAGGACCCTCTGGGTTTTATATAAACTCTAATTTATTATCAAAATGCTGAGGTAAAGAGAGAATTTAGTAAGGTTTAATTTTTCCACCCTTCCCTTTGAGAGAGAAAATGAAATTTACTGTGTAAGGAGAATAAATTCTTTTAGGGAAAAAATAATGAATGGTGGATTAGAAAGTGTGAAAGTCCCAAAAGCTGTGCCTTTGAGCCTTTCCATTAACAGGAGAGCAAGGCTCATCTTACTGTTGAACCTGTTAGCCTTGCTAGGTAATGGGCGGCTGCTGTTTCTTACAATTCTCGGATTTGGAAAATAGTGATGTGTAAGGAAGCCCTCAGGCTGTAGTAAAATTAATACGATTTTCATACATACAAATTGCATCACAGCTGTTGTCACAGTAACTTGAGTGGCAAGAACAAGAGAAGCAAGAAAAAGAGGAGAAAGCCTGTGGTCAGCTAAGATTCGGATTATATGACCCCTTGAGTCTTCTGGCCGGGTGTGCTCTTTCTGCAGTGGAAACCTTATCGAATGGCTTGACATGCACTACTGGATGATGTCTCCTTAGCAGGACATTTAATGCCTTTAAATCATCAGACCTACGTTACCTTTCTAAGACTAATGTGCTATCCGCCTTACCCCGTCTCCTATGAAGTCAGAATCAGTTATCATCCAGCCCCCTAAACCAGTGTTTCCCCAACTTCAGAGAGCATCAGGATCATCTGAAGATTTGTTAAAGCGCAGATTCCTGGGGCAGCACCTTCTCCAGAGTTGGGGGGGTTTGGAATTGGCATTGCTAATAACTTCCCAGGTGCTAGGATTTGGATAATGGTTTCACCCCAAGGGTTCATGTTTTGGAATTGATATAGTGGTTGGGAGTTGGTGAGTCCTCTAAATGGTGTTTGCATCATGGCGGCCTCACTCACATGAATAGATTAATGCTCCAGAGAGGGACAAGCTCTAGCTCTCCCAGGAAGGGGTTAGTTCTGACAAGAGAAGGTCATTAAGAATGACAGAGCTGTCCACATGTCACACACATGTGCTGTGTTATGACATCAGATAAGATGCTGATCCCATGTCATGGACTTGGTAGCCACTAGAATCACAAGCCAAACCTCTATTCTTTATGGCCCAGTGTCCAGTATTTTTGTTCAGCAATACCATAACAGAATAAGACACCTGGTGAGGTGGGCTATGTGGCTGGTCGGGAGAAGGCGTCTTTCATGTTGCCTTCTAGCTCTTCTCTTTCATTAAAGATATTCCTGGAGCTGGACAGTGGTGCAGCAGTAGCTCAAAACTCTGAGAAGAAGAATCACAAGGAAAGGTTCTGAGTTCTCCTTAGGAGACCTCTCTGAGTATGCCAGGTGCCACCTGTGCTCACGTTCCTGGCTGGCCGAAGCTAGGAGTCACCACCCCCCATGCCCTATCACGCTTCCTCATGGAAGAAAGAGCTAAATAACTTTAAGACAAATGATGGGGTTGTCAGAAAAGTCATGACGTATTTTTCTATGTTTTTCTATGCAAAAATACATCGTGACTTTTCCAACATCTGATAACTGTATTTTGATTTGTCATTAGAACCTGATTGACAGCAGAGACTTCAAGTCCAAAGTCCTGAATTTGAGCCCATTTGTGATATCACAGAGGTCATGGCCTGGAGCCAGTGGGCTGACCTAAGTCGCAGTTTCCCCATTTCTGAGGTAAGCACTAATACTCCCTAATTTACAGATTTGTGTAGATTCAATAAAAAAAAAAAAAAAAAAGAATAGAATTTGTGTAGCCGGGGGCTTACCACACAACAGGTCTTCACATAGTATCTATTACTTATTATAAAAACAAATTCAAGTGCAAGCTCAATGTGGTTTGATTGAGAGTCCACATTCTCCAGGGATGGCCAGTGGGGAACACTCGCCATTAATCACTCCATACAGTTTGACAAACAGCTGCAGGATAACCTGAGAGGCAATGCACCTACCTCTGAACATCAGTGACCCCATTTTATGCCAGAGGGATAAATCTCCCATTTTAATATAATTTTTCGAGTGTCAATGGCAAGTAGGAAAGTCACTGAGAGAAGCCTCTGGAAACTATGAAAGCTGAAGAGAGTAGGAAATGTCCCTGAGGAACAGTCTCAGAAGATGCCTGTGTACTGCAATTGGGAACATTTAGACCCTGAAACAGTAGGAATGTGGTGGGGGAAGGCAAGGGAATTAAATTTCCTCAGCCTCCCCCACACAAATCAATCACAAAGAAAATAGACGTTTGAGGGAAAAGTTCCTTTAGAATGTATTTTTCTATTTGTATTTCTATTACCTCATCTCATAAATCTCATTCTCTCCCACTATGATTCCTTGAAAAGAACTGCCTGGATCTTTTTCAGTTCCTTAATAGGTTTATTTTTGACTCCATGAACTGGACAAAGGAATCGTAGGACCCAGTAAGTGGTGAGGGTGGCATGTAAGGGAATAAAAGTAGCGTTAGTTCAGATTGAGGATGGAAGATCATCCAAATAGCTTCAAGTTACCAGAATTGTTTACCTCCATGCTAAAGGGGGAATGTGAGGCAACAAAAATAAGCTGTAGAGTCTATGCTGTATCTTACTTAAGAATATGGTATTTTGGGAACCAGCAGTTAGCGTAATGGCTATGTCGCTGGACTCCCACGTAGTCGATCGCGGTTTGCGTCCCGGACCCGGTGGCTTAAAACTCACGCCGGGCGCGTGTGCGTGCGTGCCCAAGATCCCGAGAGGAGAATGGAGGAGAAGGGATTGCGGCGTGACCATCCCCCCTGGGGGGTGATTTCTCGCTTTCTGTCTCTCTGTCTCTCTCTCTGTCTGTCTGGCGAGCGCACGCGCCCTATAGCGAAAAACCTCTCAAAAAAAAAAAAAAAAAAAAGAATATGGTATTTCATGTTCAGCAGTTATGAGGTCTGAATATTTTCAATAAGCACTGTGTTTAGATTCTGTTCTACTATTCACAAAATAGCAACATGCCTAGGACTGTCTCACATTTTAGCTTCCAAATTATATCTTCTATGTTGCTTTATGTCCCTCAAATCATAAGAAACTGGATGGGAGGTTTTGGTTGGGAAATATAATCATTACAACATATGACCTTCATTTTGCAGATGAGGAAAGCTAAATGTTCCAACAGCCTGATGACAAGGCCAATGGGCTGTGTTCTAGCTCTGTTGACCCTTGGTACCTTACATCCTTCTTCTAAACTATGCAGTCATCACATGCATTTTCAGCTCTTAAAAAATTTTTTTTTTAATTTGTTTGTTTAAATTAAAGAGATATTATAGGTGAGCCCTGTAGCCCAGTGGTTAAGAGAGTTGATCCCACATGTCTTACCATGGATTGGATCTTGGCACCCGTGACTTGAAAAACATCTGGGTGGTGTAAGCGCCAGTCCCAAAAGGATGGAGAAAAAAGGACAGTGGCATAACCACACCCTATTGAGGGGTACTTTCTCCTTGTCTCCCTCTGTCTCTGTCTCTGTATCTCTCTCTTGGATGAGTGTGTGTGCCCTCTGGCAATTAACAATAAAATAAAATAAGTATTTTAATCCTGAAAATACATTCCAGATCCCAGCTTTCAATCTGGTTAGAGAGACGAAAAATAAAGTTAAAGGGTATGTTCACAACCTCATACCTGGAGGCATTCTCTTAACCCTGTTTCTAGTCATTCAACTTTTTTTTTTTTAAACCAATATATTCAGCTCTTTACATGCATAATTAGGTCTGTTTATTTATTTTTTTGCATTCAAAAGTGGTTTATAAGATAAAGTCTTGACATCTCCACTTGAAAAACAAAACATTTATAGGAGTGATAAGATATTCAGAAATCTTCTAGTCTAGGTCTAACACCAGCTATATTCCAGCAACTGTACTAGGTATTAATACTAGAAGTGAATATAAAGATAAAGACCCTGTCCTCATGGAAGTTACAGTTAAGCTTAATTCCCTTGACCAAGCGGGTTTGGGAAGGGTTCTTTCCTAAGCTATCCAGGTACAAAAAATCCAAGGTCTGGTATAGTTTACTTAAAAGACCATCTTTCCCAATTAGCCATGAGAAACATGGCTTGTATAGCTTGTATAGCTATGTCATTATCACTTCCTGCCGGGGTTAGTGTAATCCATGATATGCAGGCCTTCTGTGCTCCAGCGTTTCCTCTGGGGATTTGCAACTTTTGCAAAAGCCCAGCTTCAGAATGCTGGCTGGAGCCAAGACTTCATTACTCACATTACTCCTGTGCCAAGCAAACTTCACGGGCTTCCTTTACAGTGGAGTGCGCACTGTAAACGTTCTATAGTTGAAAGAGACGAACAAAAATCTCTTCCTTGAACCTGGGGCTGTCTCGACAGTTTAAGTATACACTTCCCTCAATCCAAGGAAAGACTGGAAATTGCCAGACCTAGACACATATGTGATCATCTCACAATCTTTCTTCAGAAAATGCTAGATATTGTTGCAATGATTCAGGTCCTCTGAAGGACTGAGGCTGCTCCTAACTCCATAAACTCTTCCAGCTTTTTTATCTAGAATAGCTACTTCCTGGGGGGATCTTCCTTAAGTATGGCAAGTGTCTTTATTCTCATAATGGCATTGTTTCAATCATAAACATATTATTTTTAGAAACAGAATCTTACTGAAGATCAACTAGAACTATTTTACACAAGGAAACTGAAGCTGGGAGATGTAAGGTACCTAGACAAGGTTATCACTAGGATTAGAACCCGCATCTCCTCAATGACCTAAACGACTACTGTGTCCTTTGTAAGAAATAGTTCATATTCCAGTGACATGTGCCATATATCTTCAGTCTCTATTTTCAGAAATTATCACTTTTTCATCCAACAAGTGGCCTGGAGGTTAAGGCCACTGGATCCTACGTGGCCAATTGTGTGGTTCTAGTCCTGACATGGGTGCTTGAAAATCACACCAGGTGTGTGTACGTGCATGCCCAAAATCCTGAGAGGAGAACGGAAGAGAAGGGACTGTGGTGTAGCCATTCCCCTTAGGGATGATTTCTTACTTTCTCTCTCTGTCTCTGTCTCTGTCTTTTTCTGGCAGGCACATATGTCCTGTGGCAAACTGAAAGAAGAAAAAAGAAAGAAAGAAAGAAAGAAAGAAAGAAAGAAAGAAAGAAAGAAAGAAAGAAAGAAAGAAAGAAAGAAGTTATCTTTTTTTTTTTTTTTAATCTGTAGATTGCCCAAGTCTCTGGTGTTGATATGAAAAAGATCCTGAATTCTAAATGCCACTTCTCACTGATAACATTGATCAGGTAGTATCTCAGGTAAATATTTTCAGGGCCAGGGAGGACAGAAGCTCATTAAAGGATGTTCTAGTTTCTGAAAAAGCACCAGGTTTTCACAAATGTAGGTTTCATGAAACAGATCAAAGAGCATTATATCGCCTTCTGGTTATGGGTCACTTTATCTCTGCAAATCTAGTCATAAAAACAGAAATTTAGAGCTGGAAGGGACTTCAGAGATCCTCTTGTCAACTCCTCTAGTTTAAAGGTGAAGAAAGTGAGAGCCAGAGTATACTAAAGACTTGCCCAAGGCTATTGAACAAGTTACAAGGAACCTTGGCCTGTTGTTTTCCCCTCTACTCGCCTCTCCTATAAACTAAGGCCTAGGGGACTTGCTCTACCCAGTGATTTTTCCATCCCAGTATTTTACTCCATTTAGCTCTTTCCTATAAAACGCTCAAGGAGGCAGAAGATGCTTCTGATTTTTTTCTTTGAGTGATACAGATTGTGACAAAAGCCCAAACTGATCTATCTTTTCTATAGCAGAGGCGCAGGCCAATGTATAACAAATCCCTGGACACAACACAGAAGAAAGAGAATAAAACCACCCAATCATGGCTTCAAAGAAGTCAGGTCAGAGATCTGATGGTCACTTTTCCTCCTGCACCCTTTGATGTATGATGCTTCAGATGACGGTGTGGCCCTTTCATAGCTAGCACCAGTGCAAAAATGTCAAGTTCTACTTTCAGGACAATAAGCCTCCCCACAGAACTTATTAGGGAAAAAACCCACCCATCCTTTCAATTTTCCTCTTTATTGAACTTGTACAATAGATATCCCTAAGTGACTGACTGCCCAGAACTTCCAAGGACAAAAATTTTTAAAAATAATTTGTTTTTATTATAAAAGTAATATATAAACATTACAGAACATTTAGAAAATAAAGGAAATGGTAAAAAAGAATACAAAACAAATCTATATAACTACCACGTGTAGATACATTCTGTTAAAATTTTCAAATATATCTTACTAGTATTTTTCTTTTTATAATTATTTATTTAATTTAATTATTATTATTATTATTATTTGACCAGACACACACACACACACACACACACATACAGAGAGAGAGAGAGAGAGAGAGTGAAAAAGCAAGCCACCATGACAGGGACTTGAACCATGGTCGGCCATGTGGGATTCTAGTGCTTCAATTACCACACCACCTGCCAGCCTCACTAGTATTTTTCCAGAAATTCATATATATATATATATATATATATATTTCCAGTAAACAGGCCTTCCATTATTATATATTGTTTTGTCATCCACTTTTTACCCCCACATGACATATCATCAGGAATATGTTTTAAAATGTTGTTTTCAAACTTTACCATGTATCAGAATCACATGAGAAAGATTATTAAAACACGGAATATGGAGTCTTGATCCCAGTTTCTGAAATAGTAACTCTAGGATAGAGATTCATAATTTATGTTTCTAACAAGTTTCCAGGAGATATTGATACTCATAGTCTGAGAATATATTTTGAGAACCACCATTATACTACAACATAACTTAAAAAAAAAGTAGTGTTCAATTAAATGAGTGTGGTATATGATATTTTCCAATTTTTCTGTTATAAATGGTACTGTAATTAATACTCATTTTTATATATATGTTTGTTTTTAAATTTTTATTTCTTTACTTCTTCCATGACAGAAATAGAGGCAATACCATTGATAGGATCTTGACACTATAACCTACTCCTAGCCTTGGTCAGCCCTGGATCACGGGCACAAATGTTTTCAATGTTCTCAGGGAGGCCTCCAGACACAAACTCAGAACCCTTCCCTGTGGGTCAGCCTTGCAGAGTGCTGGCGACTATTTCAAGAAAAGCTTTATTGAGAAATAATTCATGTATGTATCATAAAAAATCACCTATTTTAAGTACATCACTCTGTTTCTTTAGGCTAAATTCTGAAAAGAAAAATGGATGGGTCAATGATAATGAATGTTTTTAAGGTTTTTAGATACATATTGACAAACTGTCTTCCGAGGTTTTACATAATTATATTCTTACAGAGTATGAGAGCCTCATTCTTACAGCAGAGTGTGAAGGTCTCATTTTCTGATTTCCTGAGGCAACCCAAAGTGCTATAATTAAAAAAAAACAAAAACAAACATAAAAAAAGCCCACAAAAAACCAGCTTTCCCAGTTTGAAAGGAGATAAATAGTATCACATTGTTGCTTTTATTTATATTTCTTCACCATCAGTTGAAGTTGAACATTTTCCTCATATATTGGGTTGTCAGAAAAGTCATGACATATTTTTTCTATTTTTCTATGCAAAAATGTGTCTTGACTTTTCCAACAACCTAATATTTACTTGGCATTTGTATTTATGATTTTTTGAACTGCTCTGCCTTAGGCAGGACATTTGTGTCGGCATCATACATATCACAAAACCATGAGGACAAAAAACATCTTTCTGATAGATGAAAGGACAGAAGGAATACCCTATGTAAAATATCATTTCCCAACACCAGCAGATAGTATAATGGTTATGTTGCTGGATTCTCATGTAGTTGACTGTGGTTCAAGTCCTGGACCTGGCAGCTTAAAACTCATGCTGGGTGCATGTGTGAATGTGCCCAAAATCCCAGGAGGAGAAACAAAGAGAAGGGATTATGGTGTGGCTATCCCCTGTGACGGGTGATTTCTCACTGTCTGGCGAGTGCATAGCAAAAAATCTCTCTTAAATTAAAAAAAAAAAAAAAAGAGAGAGAGAGAGAGAAAAAAAAAATTCAAATTTCCCTACAATTCTCTTTGAATGCCAGCATCATTTCTCTCTGTCTCTTTCTCTCACACATATATACCCCTTCCCCAGTTGTGAAGGACAGTCAAGCTATGGGGAGCCCCAGGGAAACTCCCACTAAGACTGCAAAACGCTAGGTTAAAAATTCACAAATAAATTGTGTGAGTCAGTTTTACTGCAAATAGCCAATTGAATTTAGTTAAAGGATAAGCGTAATCATATTTGTTATGCTACTTTTAAAACAAAGTGGCTATTTTACTTCAATGGTTTTTCATCTTGTTTTTGATTCTACTCTGGGTGTAGACTCGTCTGGTGGATGCTCATCTTGTTGAACAGGTGGTGGACTAAGGAGTGGGGAGAGAGGGAAAGAGCATGTGAGAGAGAGAGAGAAACTAGCGAGTGAGCACACTGTAGTTGCTGATCTTTGAAGTTTCCTAACTTGCCACCACAGAAACCTTAAGGTCAAATATTAATTGCTGAATTGGTGGGGGATTCTGCATTCTTGGGCTCTTTGGCCTTCACTAAGGGGGAGATGTCATCTATTTGCACAGGTGAAGGAGAGCTGCTACCTGAGGCATGAGTACAAAGGCACTGTCTGTTCTGGGTGGTCGCCTGGGTTGCAGTGAGAAGAGTTTCATTTTCCTAAAATTCTTCTGAATAAACACAAGAGGACTCTTCCATTAGACCAGCACAATTCGAAATCATAGTATCTTGTCTGCCCTCCTGAGTGCTCACCCTTTAAAAGCTATGAGTTCAGATTATCTTCTCAGTTGTTTCTTGAAGGTTGCACTATTTCTGTGCCTTCAAGCTCTGCTCTGGCTGGTGCCGATGGTGCCAAATACCAAGCCTCCATTCACAAACACTCGTAAGCCATCTTGATAAATGCCTTGGGAATTTTCTTCACTGGAAAGACCAACAGAAGATTCAAACCTAACCTCTTTAAAACTGAGCTCTCTTTCCACCTCAAACTTTCCCTTCTTGGATTCCTTATTTCAGCTAATGGCATAGCTATTCATGTTTTATAAAAGCATGAGTTTATCTGGGTACCCTCTATTCACTTGGTCACTAAATCTTCTCCTGCCTCAGACAAGTAAACGGTCCTCCCTTTCCTGTCCCGCTGCCCTGTGTGTGAACTCAGACCTTCTGGCTCTCTGGCTCTCACTACTGCAGCCTGCCAGGTTGGCCTCCCTTTTCACAGATGTCCTTCCCTCGAATTTACCTTATGCCATCAACCCTGGCCTCCAGAGGTGGTCTTCCTAAAGGAAAGAAACATTTAACAGACAAAATAATGTAAAGATCTCTGTTGAAAAAAATAAGGAGCTGTTATTTTTACTTTATAAAAAAGAGAGAAAGAGAGAGAAACCTGATAATGTCATCCCCTGCCTGAAGACGGCAGTCCAGAGGACTAATCTAAATGTTTTGGCATGCGGCTAAGACTTCCACCACCAGGCTCTTCTTTTCCCTCCCTCCTCACTTCACTCCCACCGCTGTCTCCCAGGTACATTTTGCTCTAGACATAGTGCATCTCAGTGCCCAGAACAAGCTATTTTTAGCTTTTTACCCCTCCAGGTTGCATGCATGCTCCTCCCTCTTCTTTGTTGCAAAATCTTCACCTTACCTACCCTCCAACACCAGCTGAAATGAATCACCTCATTCATTAACTCATTCACGCATTTCAAGTATTTATTTTTAGCATCTCATATTTGTAAAACACTGTAAGGGAAGCCAAACAGAGTCCTTATTTTCATGGAATTATGACTTTTTTTCTGGAGGTCTTTCTGGATACCTGTGGCAGTTAGTAATTTTGTCCTCACTCTCATAGCATTTTGTCAATAACATTGTTAACTGTGGTGTTAACAAAACCATAATGATATGACTATGCATATGTCTGAAGTCTGGATTCCGGACTAGACTGTGAGTACTTGGGCCCAGGGCTGGAGGGTTGCTGCCAAGACAGTCTTATTCATGTCTGTATTTGAGGAGCCTATTTAATATAGCATCTAGGATTGCTGGATCTACAGCTGACTACCTGCATTCAAACTTTGCCTACATATATGAGCTCCATAACCTTGAAAATTTTTCTTAACCTCTCTGTGCTTTGGCTTTTCCCTTTGTTGAATGAACATAACAGTAATGGCTATAAAGTGGTAAGGATTAAAGAAGTTAATACCTGAAAGCAGCAGTTAGCATAGAATATGCTAGGTGTGTCACTTTTATTAATTCCACTATGATGCCTCATAATAGATCTCAATAAAAGCTAACTGAACTAGATGGATAATACTTACATACAATAAGAACTATCTTTCCATCTGTCTATCCATCTGAGTAGTCAAAAAACATACCATCTTATTCTCAGGAATGAAAATGATGAAGACAGCTAAAACCCAGGCAGTGATTCTCAAGCAGTAGGGTCCTTAAAAGCTCCTAGGAAACCTAATAAAATTTATATTTTTGCCCTCTTTCTCATGTAGTGGTTTTGGAGTAGCCCTCAGTACCTGCATTTATAATATGCATGGTTTTAGATTACACTTTGAGAAATACTAGCCCTGGGAAGGTATCTTAGACCCCTTTCCCTGCTGAGGGTCCCAGAACTACACATTGTCCCTATGCAAAGGGACTGAGGTGGTCTTGGTGATCAAGGCGGCATAGTACCATGCAAGCTTCACATGATCCTTCTGGGGGAGACCAGCAGGGAGGGGAAGGAAATACATAAACTCTATCAGGTGGAGATCAGCTATGAGGGCATCTGCATCATGAAGCTGTTTGGTTCAGTGTGGAAATTTGAAAAAAATAAATTCTGGGTAATCCTCCTTGGGTTATTTCCCAAGAATAGGCAACACAGAGATGGTATTTAAAGTGCCTGGGTGTTGCCATTCAGATTTGAGCTTCACTGTAAGTTTCATGTTGGGTTAACTTACTCTTATTAATCTGTCATAAATGAATTATGTGACATTCAGCAGGTCACTTGGCTTTTCTGGCCTCTTATTTATGAGTAGGTCAAGTTAAATAAAGTTTGTCCAAGATTCCTTCCAACCATACCCTGACTTCCATATGGAGATTACACACTACCAACAGAAGGCCTGGAGGAGTCGATGCCTTTCCTAAGGGAGAACAGTTTACTCTGTATTAACCTCAGGGTCAGTTTCCAAATGTCAATCAATAGCAACACACCTAATTTTTAAAGGTGGAGAGAGAGTGCCAGCTTCATAGTGCATCCTGAGCCAGCACTCAGCTATAATAGGAATGAAAAGGCACACTAAAACAAAGAGCCATTCTCCTCTCTCCTCTATTGCCAGCAGCTTCATCCAGCACTTTCTCCAAAGGCTGAATCTTCTCAGCCCCAGACCCTGGGATAAGTAACCCAGCTCCTCCTTCCTAAAAGGGTCTCGGGTTTTACAGAGGCCACTTGTAGAAAGTCATCTGTTCACACTCTTGGGAACAGTGATAAAGCTTCTAGAAATAGTGAGTCCATCATGACCATCATAATCATCATTTTCACCATCATTTGTTTATAGGGTATGTGCACTTGCTAGAGAAAGACAGAAAAATAGAGAAAAGAGAGAGAGGGGAAGTGAGAAATCATACCCTAGGAGGATGACCACACCACAATCCCTTCTCCTCCACTCTTCTTTTTGGATTTTGGGCACACACATTTGACATGTTTCTCAAGCCACCAGGTCCAGGACTTGAACCATGCAGTTGGACATGTGGGAATCTAGCCTCTATAACCAGCATACCACCTGGCTGGCCCAAGTCAACACCCATTCCTACTTTCATAACAACAATGGGAAAAATAGAAGGAAATGGAAAATGAAATAAAAATTTTATTTTTCCGGTATTACCTAACATAAGCAAATCTCTAGTCTTGAGTGATTTTGCTGTACATTACACAAAGAGAGTGGTCTACAATAAAAATGCTTTCAGGACCCAATCACAGTGGTGTGTTTCTCAGACACTATATTCTGCAGGCCGGGACTATATGGGAGGTCTGGGTTGTTCTAGTCCAGCCTAACGGTTGGGTGAAATGGTGCATGCCTGTAATCCCAGTGACTCAGGAGACTGAGGCCTGATGATCAAGACACAGAAAGACCTTGTGTTTAAAAGACAAAAAAAAAAAAAAAAAAAAAAAAAAAAAAGTGCCTCCTAGCTGTCTGTTCAGGAGAACCCAGTTTCAGAGAATGCATAAGTACCTTAGCATGACACAGGTCCTTTTTACTGGGACAGGGAGTGTTACATGGCAAGAGTACAACTGTTTAGCATGGTGTCGAAGTTCTACTCTCCTGTGTCTCTTTGGCTAGTGTATTCCAAGCTTTTCAAATGAGGGAATCCCAACCTTTCATTATTTTCCCCTTCTCTACCAATATGTGATGAAAAAAATTTCCTTCCAAATTGCATTAAGTAATAATATTTCTCCATTTAAAAATGAATCAAAGACACAGATATCAGCTATCAATGCTTCTCATCTGCACCAGCATGCCCGTATAATCATTTTTATCAGTTCAGGGGAGAGCTCAGAAAATTGGCTTCTCAATGAGTTTATTCAGTCTCATCACAGAGGTAGTTTGCTTTTTGGTAAAGCTTTTCAGAAAACTGACACTATTTCAAGAGTCTCTACCATGCCTTGAACTCTTATATTTGACAGGAAGATAAGCCAGGTGAGCACAGGTTCCCTTCTTCACAATGAAGGGTCAGTGGGCTGATGTGTGGATTGCCAAGTTGCAAATGACACAAGGATTTCTTGGCTAAAACACAAGGCTGAAAGCTATGGAGAAAAAGAGGGAAAGAGGAATGTGGCTGCTGTATGAATTTTTTTTTTTTAACTTTTGTACTATTTGTGAGGGTGTAAACTAGTTAAGTCCTCTGTTCCCACTTGTCTATGCTCTTTTTTACCTCTCTCTCTTGTCTTCCTCCTTTCCTCATCCAAAGTGGGATTAGAAAAGGGCTGGAGGAACCAGCTGGTGGCATTCTGGTTAAGATGACTGGATCCCACATGGCCAACTGAGTAGTTTGAGTCCCAGACCCAGAAGCTTGAAAAAGACAACAGGCATGTGTGCATGCATGACCAAACTCTGAGAGGAGAATGTCATGGGGACATCTCCCCTGGGAAGGGGAGTGGTTTCTCACTTTCTCTCTCTGTCTCTCTCTGGTGAGTGCTCTCACGCTACAGTAAAAACTAAAAAACAAAACAAAATTTAAAAAAAGGAACAAAAGGGGTAAAAGTAAAACTGACTGGAGGGGAGAGTGAACTGGGTTGTCAGGTTGTGAAGCTGAGGAGAGTGACATGATATTCATTTTCCTATTATCATCTGTCTACTAGAGACACAACACTTCACCACCCATGTGGTTCTATCTTCCTTCAGAGCCAGCTTGAACTTCTGTGCCTTAGTTGCCCGTATGCTTCAAGACTGCCCAGTCAGGGTGGGTGCTCCGCGTCTGTGTTCAAGATGTTATATTTAGCTACTGGTTCATTTCTTTCTACTTTTCCAGTCTACTCTACAGTCCATGAGGCTATCTCTAGCCCCAGAGCTTCCAAAAGACCTGTATGCTATTTGTATTTGATAAACATTTTTTAAAAAAATTAATTAATGAAGATATGTGTAAATAAATACCATAAAGGACAGGGCCCCTCCTGGTTGTCAATACAGACATGGTACTAATAAAACAGAAAGTGGTTGGTGTCCAAAGCTAAATTCTAATGAAAGAGTACACAGTACCTCAAAGTACAGTAAAAAGACAAAAATAAATCTGGATATAGGAAGAAGGGAGAAATCAAATAAAGAATGGTAGAAGCCAAGAGACAGGGATTTAGACAAAGGGAACACCAGGAAACTAGGAAGGGTAAAGAAGATTGTGTATCCAGCCCTTCAATGCCTTCTCCACTCTCACCTACATCCCTCAAAACAAACCAACAAAAACCCCCAAACAAACAAACACTGCTGGTAGAATGAGGTCTGGGATGTTAACCCCTAAACCTTCCAGCCCCAGCTAGATTGCCCCTTCTTGGATGGCCAGAACACGGCCTTCCATGTCTTTCCTATTCCAACAATAACTTTCCACAGTGTCTCATACAGAGAGACGCTTGAGGAGTCAGAGCTGGTTTGACTAAAGTGCAGAGCACCGCAGATTTGGATAAACAGGCCTGGGATCTGGACCCTTTTTGTTGATGTATCCAGAAAGCTTACATCTGTGCTTGTCACATAGCTACCACTCATAAATATTTGTTGAGTTGATAAATAAATATTGAATAATCTCATAGCAGGTCATTCTCTCTGTGGCCAGGGTTGAATAGTATTTTTGATTATCCCTCACCTAGCCGTCTCATGGCTCAGCAGAGCAGAGGATGGCGGTAATAGACCCTCATCCAGCTGCGCTCATCTGGTGAGAAAGTGCACCAGAGCCTCCTATTTGGGTAACTTCTTTGCTCATTTCTGATGCAAGAAAAACCAGCTCATTTTTTAAAAAGAATTATTTAATTTTATTTATTATTTTAATTCACCAGAGAGAGAGAGACAGAGAAAGAGAGAGAGAGAGAGAGAGAGAGAGAGCGAGAGAGCGAGCAAACTACCAGGTCCAAGATTTGAACAGTTGGCCATATGGAAGTCCAGTGCCCCAGCCACCATGTCTCCTGCTGGTCCCCATTTTTCAAGATGTACACAAGTTACAGGAGCAAGAGGATGGCATCTTTTCTCAAAGTGCTCTTTATTCTCTGTCTTCTTACATGAGAAGGAGAATTATGAGCTTGTTAGTGGGTCAAAACTTGAAGGAAAATTCCCACTCTTAGCTATGCATTTTTGTTCACAAATATGGCTCTTGAGAACAATGTCATGAAAACACAATGCTGGTAGTGGAATAAATTTCACATGAAGTAGTAGATGTGTTTAAGACATGTACAATCTCAGAGAATGTGAGTTTACATTTCACTTGTCTTGCTACGACACCCTAAATTTACTCAGCTGGTTTTCATAATGAGACTTTTTAAAAAAGTGCTGGGAATATTTTTCTGTGTGTACATTATGGAATGAGAGGCTCTTACAGCAAGAATGTAACACCAGCAGAACACATGTGTACAGATGGAAAAACATGAGTAATTCCCTTTCATGTGTTTTCCAGCCTTCCATATGTAGGACGCCACACACTGCATCAGAGCCAGCATGCCTTTGTAATAGGCAGCCTTTTTGCCAGTTGCCATGGACAATAAGATTCTATTTCCTTTCTAACATCCTTCCCCTCCTTTCACCCCGGCACCAAAACTTTGGCATTTACAGTCATCTCTACCAAGTCCTCACATATACAACATGCCTCACCTCCTTGCCTTTTGTAGAGGGGCTCCAGGACCCAGGGGACTGTCAGTGAGTTGGGTCCCAGAGCACTTGGACACACCTGTAGCCATGGGTCACACCCCATCCTGGAGGAGATTTTTCACTACCAAAAGAAGAGGCTCAAACACAGAGAATAACTTTGACACTTGTATTGTGACACCCAGGAAATAAGAGAGACGAAAACACCTTCTAGTGAAAATGGCCTGTAAATAAGAAACCAGAGGGAGGAAGTGATTTTCTGTGGGATAGAGTTACATCTTTAAGGGGTCAGTTTTGAGGAGACAGGGAAGCTCTGGAGATAAAGGATGGGAGTCCTTTAGGGCAGGAATCACAGCTGGCCTGAAAAGGTTAAGGTTTTTGAGAGCAGAGGGAGGAAATGAGCAGGAGACAAAAAGCTGAGACTGAACTTTTGGGCCATCCCCATTGAGGACAGGACAGGATGAAGAAGGTTCAGTGCCGGGGGGGAGGAGGATTTGGGAAAGGATGAGGAAGTGCACAGGCTCCCTGAATACCTAGCAAGCTACCGGGAGTCAGAATTTCAGGAAGCAGGCAAGCAGACCTTCAGCCTCGTCAGAGGCCACAGACGTGTGAGAAGGTAAGGACAGGGGCTTCTTTGCCATCTTTTCTTCTCTTCTATCCCTCAGCATCATGACCTACTTTCTAACCTACTCCCTTTCTCAAGCTCCCACCTCACTCCAGTAACATTCTGATTACAATTGTTTCTCGTAAGAGAGGCAGAAGGCATATCACATTGTCTGGGGCTCTTTTATTTTTTAGAAATGTGGTCGTTTGGTCACCTGCCTATCTTTAGGACAAGGGTACAGAAGGAACCATTTGAGGTATGCCCACTGTGTGCTTAGCACCAAGTAGAGTGTGAGTGACAACGTTCCAGTAGTGATGACTGAGGCAAAGGCAGAATGATCAAGGCAGAGGTGCTGACATTAGGAACAGATGACTTGGCCTCCCTACCCCGTCCTACATGGCACTATGGGACAGTCACACTCACCCCTCCTTTCCTTCATTCTTTGGAATGAATGAAAACCTACCTAGCTCAGTGAGTCATGAGGTCACATAGGAGCTGAAAGGCTGTGTGAATGGGCCCAAATGTCATGGTGCTCATGACTGAGATACTGTGCCGAAAGTCCAGGACCACATGGGAGGCCTGGGTTCAATTCCCGGTCCAATCTAAAGACCAGGCGCACCTGTGATCACAACTTGGGGAGATTACGGCAGGAGAACCATGAGGTATGGCATGCCTATGTAACAGAGTAGAGATCCTATCTAAAAGAGCCAGGGGGTACCTGCTGGTGGTGTGGTGATTAAGGTGGCTGGATCCCACATGGCTGACTATGTGGTTTGAGTCCCAGAACTGATGACTGGAAAAGCACGCAGGTTGTGTTTGTGTGTGTGTGCTTGTGTGCACACGCGCCCAAAACCCTAAATAAAGGGAAATATGAAAGAGATGGGTTTGCAGTATGACTAGCCCCTTTAGGGAGGATTCTTTCTCTCCCTCTTTCTCTCCAGTGAGCACAGGCACCTTCTTGCAAAATAAAATAAAATAAAATACTGTACAGATAGAAGCACTATTAGTGAGATGCCTGTCTTTTCTGTCTTAAAAGGCTTGTGCCAGTTGCATGTCATTTACGGACTTCTCTGGAACAGCCCGGTCTATGATAATTTCCCTTGTCTAAAATTCTACAGTCAACACTTAGACATTAACGACTGTACTTTATTATTTAAGCACCCTACAAGTCTGATCTTCTCCATGAAATAATGATCCTTTGAGAGAGGGACCCTATCATACACTTGAGGGATACCCACAAAGCCTAGCCTGCATGCAGTGGATAACCTGAATTAAATGCCTCTTGTGGCACCCACAATCATTCAAATCTCTTTCTGCTCTTTCCCTCTGACAGTGGGTTTGTTTTAAGGAACACTTTTTTGATTGGCCTTTGGCTCGAGTAATATGCTCAGAGCCCCAAAACCCTACGGCATTGTTTTATAATTGCCACTCGGCATTTCCAAGCACTTTGGAAAACCTGGTGCGCAGCAGCTCCTTCCCTGAACGTGGCACAAGCAGCGTCAAACAAAGCAACAAGGGAAAAACTAGAGGGGAAGATGGCTCACACTCCTGGGGCTGACAACTTCTTAATCCAAGCCTTCTAATAATTACCACAGAGGAATATTTATTTTAGGAGTCTTGCAGGCACCTTCCTTTCTTCCTCCACTGCTTATTTTGTGACCCAGAAAATTTTACCACCCTTGCAAGAATAAAGGAGTGTCAGGTTTTCTTGCAGTAGAGATGCAATTCCTCATCAGGGGAAATGGGAACCAAATTAAACTTTGTTCTGCAATTTAAAAACATATCTCCAATGCAAGCCAACAAAAATTTCCCTGGCTCTAGTTGAATTGGGTTTTTATGATGTGCAAAAAGCAAACCACTATAGTAGGTAGTCCCTGGCTGCAAAAACCAAGACAGACACCATTAACCTTGCCATATGCTCCAAAGAATCAGAAGATCTGATCTTCCTCCACTTCAGCCATTTGTCCTTAACAAACCAAGGAAATAGAAAGTCAGTTTCTTGTGCCTGTACCAGTGTTCTCTGAAGTCTCTGACTCACCTATTGTGAACACAAAATAATGCTATCCCTCATTCATATAACATGCTTGGGGAATAGCAGCATAGGAGAAAAACGATGCCTTGATTTAGTTGCATAGTGCTTTTTTGTTCAGAATATGGAATCCTAGGCGTTCCTTCTTTAATCCTTATACCTTCCATGTGAGTTAAGGATGGTGACCTAAATTTTGCAGGTGAAGATGAGGTTCAGAGGTGTTGAGTCATTAGCCCCAAGCCATGGAGAAAATTAATGCCTAAACCAAGCCTTGAAGCAAGAATAAATTCCCTAGCAAACCTATGCTCACTTAACCCCAGAATGCTGTTTCCTTTAGTGAGATTGGAAACTCCATATTTGTTACAATTCATATTTATGAAAAGATAAATTTCAAAGTTTAACTCATTAGAAAAGCAAGCTAACAATTATTGAATGCCTACTGTAATATGCTAGATACCATTGTGTTTTGGGGAAAACCAGGATACATTTTTGCGTAGAAAAGCAGAAAATACATCATGACTTTCCCAGCTTAATAGACTAGGTAACTTACATACATGACTATACTTAATCCTCAAAAGATGCTGAGAAAAACAAACAGTGCCTTAGAGAGGAAGGCAAAGGACTCATCTTCAAGTAGGAGAGAACTAGGTGCCCTGGATCTAGTCTGGAGTGCTGCTGATGGTCCACAGGAAGGAATCCTCCTGGGTAAGACACAAAGTTTACTTGCTACACAAAAAGCCTCAGACCCAGCTGTGGTCCTGGGAGGGACCTATGAGAAAATTGCAAAAACAAGGCTACCTTCTGGAAGTCTAATCTACTCGTGACTGAGCCATATCTGATGAGGAGAATGTATGGAAATGGCAGCAAGGAAATGGCATCCAGTCTCCTAATTAAGGCCACCAGTTAGTGGGAAGGAAGTAGCTCCTATAGTTGAGCCCTGGGTGAATAATGTCAGTCACTTTAATCCTTGCAGGGCTTAAAGGGGCTTTGGAGAGCTTGGCTGGGTAGGAGTTCACAACCAAAGACTGTTTTCCCAATTGGTATGCCACAAGGTAGAGGGAAAAATGACTGAGCACACTGTGTGTCAAACACTATTCTAGGCACTGCAAATATGGAGGTGAAAAGGAGAAAGTGTCCCTGCCTTTGTAGGACCTGGAGTCTACTAGACATAAATGTACCCATCGTAGTCCTATTTAGGCCACAGTGGCCTAAAGAAGCCCCAGTTGAGCATGTAAAGTAGACATGGAAATGTATCAGAAGAATGTCATTTTATCGAAAGTCTCTCCAGATATACTGTTGCTTTAACTCTTGATTGAACCATAAAAGTGTAGTCACTGCCAAATTGCATGGTGTTCTCAATTACTTGAGTTCAGTTGTCACTGGCAGGAGGCCCTTTGAGGATTATGAATCATTATCCATACCATGTTATTAAATGGGAAAAATATGTTATAATAGAATGTGACTGTCAATTTTCAGGGGCATTAAAATCCCCTGGGAACAGAACTGCATCACAAGAGGACAGGGATGACACAGGGAGAGAGGCAGGAATGCAGGTGATATGTGAGTTCATTTCTTTGCACAACTTCCATAGTAATGAGGCAGCTTTTGGCCCAAATCACATTAGTAGCATTTGCAGACAACTCTCCATGTGACAGGCCACTGCCAAAATTATAAGGTATGTCAATGTTTAATACTAGAAATCTGACAGTGTGTGGGGGGTGGGTTTTTCTTCGGGGCTGGCTGAGTCTTTGTAGCCCGTAAAATACACTAACAATACACCCTCCTTCACAGAGAAGCTGCAAGGACATTGAGTCTGTTTCTATTATTTTCAAATATCTTTATATTTGATCTAAGCATTCAGCTTGAAATTTTTAGCAACTCTTAGCCTACATTTCATTGACAGAATATCTATAAAATATAGAATGAGGAGGGTAGTGGGAGCGAAATGAAAAGCTAAGAGAGGAAATATTGCTTGCGAATCATTAACTTCTTCAAGTTGGAATGCATAGACAGTTGTGTTTTCGAGGGAATTTTTGAAGGAAGTGAAAAAAGTTGCATATCCTGAGGCCTTGGTTGTGCGCGTGTGTTTAAATAAGATCCTGCATCTAGGTTACAGTTTAAATCCTGATGGACCTACGATTCTGTATTCTCTAAATTAAAAAATTATAATAATAAATCGCACCATTACGTGGTGTTCTTTATGGGAGTCTCTCTTTCATTGTTTATGCTGACATGGCCTGGCAACATGAAAACTGTGAGGAAACATTAAAAGTGATTAGAAAAACAATAAAAGGCATCCGCGGGTCTGTGTGACTCTCTCAGACAGTTTTATAGGAAGGATCAAAGAAGCAGGCCTCGATTTCATGATAAACTGAGGTCGGCCGCCATGATGAGGACACAGTTTCACATCAGTGCCTTGTTTTTAATGCCCGTGGGGAGAGAGCAGATGAACAGCATCTGACTGAGTAAAGGGCCACTGCTCTGAAATCACCCTTGACTTTGATCAGGAGACAGAGCCAGGGGTGGGACAAATACATTTGATCTGAAGAGTTAAATTCTCCCTCAGACAGCTTTTAGGGGTGACCTTACTATGCTGTAAGTCACCAGCCACAGAGAAACATCAGTTAATCCGTGGCTTATATCAGGAAATGGCAGCAAAGTGATTCCCCGAGAGGTGAAAAATGGAATGGGGCAACCAATTGCCTAAAACTACTGACACCACAAGGAATCAGAAGATGTCACAAAAGCCAGCTTTAATCAAGCTTGATTGTGGAAAACATAAAAACATACGCAGCTGCAGTACAATATCTTATTAATCGTCACCAGTGTTCCAAGAGGTAGGTGTTAATTGTCTCTTGTGCTTCTCTGGGTATGTCTGGTACCCGGTTTTGCGGTTAACTTGCACACGGATTAAACGTGAGAAAGAACAAAAGGATCAGGAGGATTTCTAGGCAACACAATCTCTTCTAAAATGACATGGCTGTTGGAGGAAGAAGATAATGCTCTGCAGAATTCTAATTTTGACCCTTTTCTGAAAAAAAAAGAAAGAACGAACCCAATTTTAATAATCATCGCCCAATGAAATGGTCATCCTCGCAGTGCTGCGGGCTGTACATGTGCCTGAATTTGATTAGACACATCCCGAGAAAGGGTTCATCTGCTTTTGTCCCTGAATGCTGAAGTCTATGCGTGTGTCTGTCAAATCTGTATTATTCTGCCTGACATTATATTTCTGCCCGGCAACACAGTACTGCATGTTGTGACAATGACCTTACCTTCCCAACACCTTTCAAACGAAATGCCTGGTTCACCCGGGCTCATTATAACTACATATGCCAACTGTTATCCTTCAATCTAAAGAGAGAGAAATAGTTCAGATGTCCAAAAGGAAGGATATGAATAGATGTTACAGAAGCCAGCGAATGGAGAAAATGCCCAGGATCAAGTAACAATATCAAAAAGAAGAATGTGACTTTAGGGTCCTCAGTCTTTCCTTTTTTGTTCTTTTCCTTCCAGTCACCTTCCTTATTGCTTTAATCCCCAATCCCTAAAGTCTTAATAACCTTGTGATTTTTGTTTTTCCTCACTCAAACCTACATACAGGATATTAAACATGGATTCGAATGGCCAGGACTCGGTAGCAGGACCCTTTACTGCCATTTGTGACTCTGGACAAGTCATGTTCCTGCCCCACATCTCTGTTCATTGCATGATATTTCAGGCTCTTTGGGCTGCAAAACAAAAATGAAAAACCAAAAGCCAGCATCTACACCCTTACCCCAGGCCACTTGGTGTACATGGCCTGGGAGGGATCCAAGAAGCCTCGGGGTCTGAGATGCTCCTTTTCTTTCGACCCCATTTTCTCTTTCAGGTCTCATAGTCTCTCTCAGGACATCTTTGCTCTTCTTGATGTGTTGGCCCGATTCTCACCACACTGCCAAATCACCAGTTTTTCAGAAAATAGTCATTTGGGCCAGCGCTAGTCTAGGGTTCAGTAGGGGCCACCCTGCATTGCTTTCCAATGTTAGGTACTCAAGAAAAGACCATCATTCAGAAGAAGAAAGTAGGGAAAAGCAGATATTGTAGCCATAGTGATAACAACATCTCAATTCCAGCCCCAAACTAGGAATACGGCTTGGAATCCCCCCTTTAGATTCATCCTTAACAAGGGGTGGGAAACAACACAAATGTGCCTAACAAGGCAATAGCTGAGAACCTTGTGGGGCAGCAGTAATGCCACAGAAGGAAAAGAAAGGCTGCTACAGGTCTTTGACATATTGTGTTTTTCCCAAGGAATGCAGCAATACCCCCATTCCATAGGTTCTTCTGACAATGCGATGTTGACATTCCTCCCCTTGAGCGGTGAGATCTATGTTCCCTCCACGTAAGTCAGAGCCAGAATGTGTGACTTCTCTGACCAGCTCAGTAGAATAGACGTGATGCTCTGTAACTTCCATGGGTGAGTTAAAAAAGGTATACAGTTTTTATTTGGTGCTCTCTTTTGGAATGCTCATGCTTAGAACCTGGCCACCATCTTATGAAGGAGCCCAGGTCACAGAGAGAAACCACATGTAAGTATTCTGGCTGACGGCTCCAGCTGAGGTCTCAGTCAACAGCTAGCACTGAGTAGCAAACATGTGAGTAAGCCAGACTCCCAGTGACTCCAGTTTTCTAGCTTTAAGCCTCTTCAACTGAAGCCAAATGGGAGTCAGTCCCTGCCTGAGTCTTGCTCAAATGTGGGGTCAAAGGCAAATAAATATTGTCATTGTTTGAAACCACCAAGTCTGGGGGTAATTTGCTGTACAGTTATAGTAACTGTGTAAAAATTTTCCCTAAGAAGGGAGAAAAACTAGAAAACTCCAGAAAAACTACAAGCCTAGCGGCTGATTATTGGTCCCAGATAAGGCAGAAGCTATTCAGCTACCACCTTGTCTTATCGTGTCAATCCTCCTTCTATGAAAAGATAATCAGGAGCTTGTCATCCACTGGATCAAGACTATGTTTCCTCTTTCACGACATCATAAAATGCATGCTTTTCTTATGGACCTACATAAACAGCAGTAGCACATTTTGTACAGCTATTGTAATAATCCAGAAAACTTCTGCTACAAGGAAAATCTTTCTTTACTTTCTTCTCTCCTTGCTCTGCTGCCCTCATCAAGTCTTATAGCAGCATGCAATTTTAGAATAAGTCCAAGATGAAAAAAGAAAAAAAAAAGCTTTTTACTCTACGTAAAGATTGAGCTAACATCAAATAGGAAAATGATCTTCAAAACCCAAAACTCCATCCACACAGTTTCAGGCACTGGACAATGCTGGCCAATGGCCATCAGTGCCCATCAAATCCCAAACTGAAAAGAAACAGAAAATTTATTCGGAAAAGAACACTTTTGTGCTGTGTATGGTCATTGATCAATTCTTTTCTACATTTGTCCTTGGCCAGATTTTCTTCCTACAACATTGTAAGAAACCACTAACTCAGCAGAAATCTTTTCTTATGTTGTAAACTTCCCATGTTGCCCTCTTAAGTGTTTAGAATGACTTTTTTCTTTTTTCCACAGTGAGTATGGAGAAAATACTCAAGCTAATTTTCAATTGATAGAATAAGAGACTGATTATTGGGACCAGCAGTGAGCGTAATGGCTATGTTGCTGAACTCCCATGTAGCCGACCGTGGTTTGAGTCCCAGACCTGGTGGCTTAAACTCACGCTGGGCACGTGTGTGCCCAAGATCCCGAGAGGAGAATGAAGGAGAAGGGATTGCGGTGTGGCCATCCCCCCTGGGGGGGGGGTGATTTCTCACTTTCTATCTCTCTGTCTCCCTCTGTCTTTCTGGTGAGTGCAAATAAATGCCCTATAGCAAAAAACCTCTCCAAAACAAACAAACATAAATAAATAAATAAATAAATAAATAAATAAATAAATAAATAAATAAAAAGTAGATAGAGTAAGAAACTGATTATTAATTAGAAAACAAGAGTTTTTATTATTTATTTAATCTTATTTATTTATTATTAGTATTAATTTTAAATTTGCTATCAGGCACATGCACTCACCAGAGAAAAACAGAGGAAGGAAAAGTGAGAAAGCAAGTGGCCAGATTCAGGACTTGAACTGTGGAAGTCCAGTGCCTTAACTACTACAGCATCTGTGGTCCCAGAAGACCCAAGTTTTTTTAAAATAAAAAAAATTTTTTTAGAGGTTTTTGCCATAGGGTGCATTCACTTGCTGGAGAGAGATAGACAAAGGCAAAGAGAGGGAAAGTTAGAAATCATCCCCCAGGGGAGATAGCCACATCACAATCCTTCTCCTATTTTCCTCCTGGGATTTTGGGCATGCAAACATGTACACCGGTGTGAGTTTCAAGCCACAGTGTCAGGGACTCAAACGGTAGTCAGCTATGTTGGTGTCCAGCACCTTAACCACTACGCCACTTGCTGGCCCCAGAATACCTGAGTTTTAATTTTGCTCCTTTGTTGAAGTTTCTTGTGCGATTTCTGTGCCTTGGTTTCCACATCTATAAAATAGAACCTAAGATCTACTTGACCTGTTCTCCCGGTTTGGGCTTCTGTTTATTTTGTTAAATAGTAGAAAGCCACCTTAGAAAATGTGAAGCTCTATAAACAAAGAAAGTGAGTCTAAGGACAAAAACAACCCACTGCAAGAAACTCTAGTTACTTGCCCTCCAGAGCCCTCGTGTATTGAATAACTATCTATTAAGGGCCCATTGTGTGTCAGACAGATCTCCAGGCACTTGCTTATGTACCAACAAGTTTTGTCCTTTTCCAGGTTCCGTCCTCATGCTTTGACCTCCCATCTAAGTGACATGCATCCCCACTTCATAGAATTAAACCATGAAAGCAAAGCTAGGCACTGCTACTAGAAGTTGGGTAGCTTCAACTGACATTTGCTAAGCACAGACTGTGACTAGTTTTTTTAATTACAATATGTCATTTAATCCTCATAGTAACTCCATTTCATACATGTCATTATTATTATTTTATAGGTGACAAAGCTCAAGATCTAAGTAGTTAAGAAGCCTACCCAAGACTGCACAGCTTGTAAAAGGGCAGACCTGGGATTCAAACTCAGGTCTTAACTCTACGTTGTTAACTCAAGTTCTTTTCATTTTCATGTGCTCCTTTTTCAGGTTCTTCTCTTACTAGAGAAAGAATTGGGTAGGGGGGTGCTCTTACTATTTACCAGGGAAACAGATTCTATTTTCGTTTTTTATCAGATCAGTTGATTATATTGTAGCAATGAAAAACTATTTGGAAGCTTTTTTCTTGAATATCCTCTCTAAAGATGTTTTATATTTAGCATATTGGTTTCTATTTTTAAAGGTCATCAACTTTGCATTTCTTTTACTAATGCACTTTTTCAGAGCAGTTTTAGGTTTATAGTAAAATTGTGCAGAAATTACAGAGTTCTACATTTTCTCCCCTCAACTTTTCTTTTTCTTTCTTTCTTTCTTTTTTTTTTTTTTTTTTTTTTTTTTTTTTTTTTTTTTTTGCCATAGGGTACATGTACTCACTGGAGAGAGATAGAGATTTTTCTTCTGGGGTTTTGGGCATGCATACAAATATAACCAGCATGATATTAAAGCTGCAAGGTCCAGGACTCGAACCATGGTAGGCCATGTGGGAGTGCAATGCCTTCACCACTTGCTGGCCCCCTCAACCTTGTATTTTTTACATGATTTTTTTTTTCTATTTCTGTATCATAATAAGCAGGCTTGCTGTATCCTGCACTATGATATTATCTATTTGAAATGCTCATCCCTACTTCCTTCACTAGGAGTAGATGTGGTACTTAGAAGAAAATCTGTAGGTTTGCTTTTTGGACCAACTATGGAAAAGCTATCCGGAGTGTGTGGAGGCCCAAAGTTCGCATCTGCTGTCTGCTGGGCAGGCGGAGACTACGCATCAGGGCTGTCCTGGGAGGGCAGTGTGTGTCCAGGGCAGCGTGACATCTCTTGCTACTGGGCCAGACCAAGCAAGGCCCTAAGGAGTGACCTCAGAACAAAAAGCATGAACAATGGGGGGAATAAAAAAGACAATTTCGACACTTTATAATTCAGAGTCTATGTTGAAACTCAAATTCCAAATGGCATGCAAAGGGCTCTGAATATAGTCGTTACTTCTATATTTACCTATTATTTCTAGCATTTTTAAAAGCAAAATATTTTAAGAAAAAATTTTCTTTTCTTCCCCTCCCCCCTCCCCCGGGATTTACTCTTTGGTACTAAATCATTTGGGGAAGCTGTGATTCACCCCTCACCTGAAGGAACTGTCATAGGAAGGAATGTGAAGACTTAGTGTCCTTCACAGTCTTTATGTTTTTTGTTTTTTTCTTAATTTTTGCTATAGGGTGCATGTGCTTGCTGGAGAGAGACAGAGAGAGAAAGAGAGAGGGGGAAAAAGTGAGAAAGCACCCCCTAGGGGATGACCACACTGAAATCCCTTCTCCTGTATTCTCCTCTCAGGATCTAAGGCACACACATAAACCTGGTGTATTTTTCAAGCTATCAGGTCTAGAACTTGAACCATAAAGACAGCTGCATGAGATCTAGCTCCCATCTGGGTGGGCCACTTCATATTTTATTGGTCCAATTGGCAAACCAAATACACTGGAGAAAGATTGTGCGTGCCCTGATTTAAAGAAACCTAGGAGGCGGACGAGTGAGGAACTGGTCCACACAGGCTGAACTCCGGGCAGAGCTCCTCCTCATTGCGGTGTCAAAGCTCAGGAAAGGGCTGTGATTCTACCTCCGGTGACCCTCCAGCCTCTGATCCAACAGCCTCTGGGACTCCTCATTACCCACAGTTGTCAGAAATAATGGGCCTGTGCAGAAACTGGCCTTCTGAACAAGGAGACAGAAAGTGTTAAACCAGGGTGCTTTCTTTGTCAAACAGCTGGGGCTGCCCAGGTGTCACGCTGCAGTTTTCCCCCATGTTATTGCCTGTTTTCAGTGTGTTTTTGCAGGTGCCAGCATAGGAGGGGGTTGTCTTCCAGGGAGGCTCAAGCCATGTTTGTGAGGGCTGAGTGCTGCTGTCGAAGAAGTTACTCCTGAGTGGAGGAATGTTCGAAGTGGTTCCCTAGCCTTGTCCACGCAGTCCTGTTACTAGTTTGGGGTCTAGATTAACATGTGTGCAGCAGACCAGCTGTGCGTGCAAGAAATGCAGACTCAGGCTCCACCCCAGACCTGCTGAACCACAAGCTGGATTGAACAAGATTCTCAGGTATGCCAGCGCTCAGTGTTCCTGGAACTTGACTACTACGCATGTGAAGGCTGGACCTGGGCTTCCGAACTTGCAAATGCCTCAGAGCTTTCCGGGCCCTCCAGCCTACTCCTCTGGTCTTCGTTTTTATGTTTTCGCAGTCTCGAGAGTTTGCATCTGTTATCTCGTGCTGCAGTCCAGATGGGGCACAGTTCAAGTGTAATATACATAACAACAAAGCGTGGTGGTGCACAGATCCACAGTGCAGGTGCTACTTGAGAGCACCTTAGAAACAGAATCTCTGGCCTTGCCTCAGAACTTCTGCATCAGAATCTGCATTTTAACCCGACCTGGGATTCATGTACGCATCAGTGTGAGAAGTCCAGTTGTATAGAATCCATAAATTCCTCCTTGCTGATAGATAGCATAGTTTACTTCTTTACTTTAATAAACTACATCAGATACCTGTACACTAGAGGAAATTATCCAGTAATATAGCATAATTAGGTTCTGCTCCTAAATGAATTATATATTAGCTTTTACAAATTGCCTATCAAATCACAAGAGAACCAGACTACTTCTTGGAATCCCTAGAAAGAACAGATGCACAAAACTGTATTATTAAGTGCTGTGTGTGGGGGGGTGGTCCAGCAGTTGGTGTGGTGATTAAAGTACTGGACTCCCACATGGCTGACTGTGGTTCAAGTCCCAGACTTAGAGGCTTGCTTTCTTGCTCGCTCTCTCTTTCTCTCTCTGTCCCTGTCTGGTGAGCACACACGCCCTATAGCAAATTTAAAAATAAAAATAATAATAAAAATAAAATTAAATAATAAAAAAGTAGTGTGGAGATGGAAAGAGAGGCTGATAAAATGCTAGAATGCTAATTATTGTGCACATATTAGCTACTACCTTAAGTAACCCACATGCATCATATTTTCACAACTCCACTTTCTAGGAACTATTGCCATGGATGAGAAACTTGTGCAGAGAGCTTGAGGTTACTTGCTCAAGGTAACACTGTTAGTGAGTGCCAGAGCAGCATCTGAACCCAGTAGTACCTGGCGTCAATGCCTAACCCTTTAATAGCCATAGTCACTGTCCCCATACAGGGGGACACAGTAGCAACTATAAGGACAAATATCACAAGCAAAATATAACCTGATAAAAGCTACTATATTCAAAGAAACAGGTTTCACTGATTTTAAAATCGTCAAGAGGAACAAACTTAACCGTGCCTGAATGCCTCCCCGCTACTGAATGGTCAGTCGTGTGTCCCTGGGACACTCCTGCTGTCCTGCATTCTGTCCCTTTAACCTTGCTCCTAACTGACAGTGTCTCTGGAGCCTCTGAAGGGCCTTTCTTACTCTATGAACTGGGCCTCTCCTGAACATTCTTTCAATTGCCTTCTCCACATCTTCCTTCGAAGTCAGGTGTAATAGCTAAGTGGCAGGTAGGTGGTAAATAAAAGCCATTATTATTTCAGTAATTATTGATCAAATATGCATTCTGGGTTGCTATTTTTCTCTGACTTTCAAATTGACCCCATAACCTATGTCAAAAAAATGTATTTGATGGGGCCGGCAGGTGGTGTGGTGGTTAAAGATGCTGGACTCCCACATGGCTGACCTCGGTTCGAGTCCGAGACCTGGCAGCTTGCTTTCTCACTTTCTCTCTCATTCTATCCCTCTATGGTCAAATAAAAATAAATAAATAAATGGATAAAGATAAAGTAATTAAAGAAAAAATTTTAAAAAATGTATTTGGTATCTCCGTGGCACTTCCTAGGTTCTCTAGAAATATTTTACCTTTTAAGTTCATTCACCTACTTGGAGAGGGAGAGAGAGAAAGAAAGAAGAGAGAGAGGCACCCCAAACAGGGTCCCAACCCCAGCCAGCCCGGAACATGCACACATGCTCCACAAGCTCAGAGAAGTACCAGAACACGAACCCAAGACCTTTCCCACCTAGGTCCAACCACACCATCACTGTGCCACAAAATACTTTTAAATAAAAGAATAAACAAAAGAATGAGGGTATAAATTAGCTTCACTTAAGGAATTGCTGCAATCCTAGCCCAGGCTGCTTTGGAGGTAAATACTTGAAACTCTCAGCATCAGTGATCAAAAAGTGACAAGAATTTCCAAACGTCAGCATTGCGGCCAGGACGGTGCACCTACTGCTGTCTTCTGCTCTGGGTTTCCTCCAGTCTGCGGACTAAGCACTCCAGAAGAGGCTTTCGCTCCTCCCCCCTGCACTGCGCACACTGATTAATTTGGCTGGCGTCTGGCCTGGCATTCATGTGGCAGAGGTATCCTTGGCCTCTGGTTAAATGGAGTTGTCTCTCCGATATTTCTGACTTGGCAATGAAATCTTAGTAACCAGAGTCATCTCTACAGCACCCTGCTATTTAATCTTAGCTGGAAAGTGATGAAAACAGAGTTCACTTGTATGAGAACGCTTAGGTTTAGTGAAAGCAATGTGAGAAGTCGCCAAGTTGGTGCTTAGAAACAAGCACATGTTTGAAATCTTCATTTTCTTTTTCTTAAGTGCTACTAAGTTGGAGGCTTTTAACACAGATATTAAAGTCTGATTTCAGCAGTTTCAGTCACCTTCCTAATTCAGATTTTAAAATCTGCTTTTGTTTGAATAGAAAATAGAAAGCCAACAAATCTTTCTCTACCCTCATCCTTCCCTGAATAATCTAGATCCTTGAGCAATTCTTTCCTTCCCTGGGGGTGTGACTGTAGAGTATTATTTTATTGACTCATAATTAAGAACTTCTGATGGGAAAACCAGCCAACAGGGAAAAATGACTTGGGGAGGGGGGTCCAAGAAGCAGAGAGAGAGCATATATTCTTATTATGACACATAGGCACAATAAACAGGAATGAAGAGCCCTCACACAAGAAAATATTCTAAAAAAAAAAATTAAGTCTTTTAGGTGAACTTTATGTCCTTTTTGAGGAAGTCTTTTTTTTTTTTTTTTTTTTGCTTCATAATGTGTAGTAACAACACAAGTGGTAGTTTGAGCTGCTCTAAGATATGGGGTGTGTATGAGTGAGTGAGATTGTGTGTGTGGGAGGGGACTGACCATGGAAATTTGGTGGTGAACACGGAGTGTGGGCAGAAGGAAAAAACACATGTGAAACATCCCTGAACGGAAGTGCCACAGGAAAAAGTTATGAGGCAGTGTTCTACAGTGCTAGTCAGGGCAGCATCAAAACTGTGAGCGTTTGTTCAGCACGATATATATAAATATATCCCACTAAAGATACAAGCACAAGATTTCAAAGGCCTGAAGAGCCACTGAGGAGAAACCATTACAGCCACTACTCTTTTTCACTGAGCAAACATTCCTGGAATTCGGTCACATCTTATAAGCAAAGAGAAGATTCTTGTTCTATGCTAGGGACTAGAGTTTGTCTACATCTGGTTCCACTCATGGAAACGACCACCTCTGCACCCATCATTCTCCTGCCATATCTAGTTTAATGTGAGAGGTGATTTTCCTCTCAGTGCCCTGAGGTATGATTTGATCAGAGTTTGGTAGTGCATGTAAAATGGATTTCCATTATCCGATTAAAGCCAAGAGGACCTGATCTAGAGTTCTTATTGAACCATTTCTTTTTTGTTGTTGTTTTTCAAAAATGTAAGTAGCCACATTGTATAGTACCAGTTTTATGCTTCTAATGTACTACCTACGGTGTCTTTATATATAATCTCAGTATTTTTAATTACCAAGAGTTACTCCTACAAGAACACAGACTTTTAAAACTCCTTTCAAATAGAAGTTTTAAATTCATCATTTGAAATACAGGAAACAAGCTTAAATGCTATTGTGGAGAAGACAAGAAAGAGAGTAGTCTCCTACCACTGTGACTAATTGCAGGTAATTGAAAAATCTACGGCTTTGAAATTGTAGCACAACTGATTAATTTGTGACGGCAAATCTGTTTTTCTCCTGATGGATTTATAATTTATGTCATGTTTCATCGTATCTATTCTGTAGACATACAATGTAAACTATTAGAACTCTAGTCTACTTTCTGTCTTGTGTGTTGGCCACTTTGTTTTGGTTATTTAGATTTGATCGTAGGCATCTTGGATAAATTATCCAGAGACATATGTGAGACATGAATCCTTCAATCTGAAAAGGAGTGATCACAAGAAGAAAAAGCTTTAAAAACTGGAACTAGTATACTTATATTTCTATTCGGTTGGCTTAGTTTATTATTATTCTCAAATATTAAAGAAAACTAAAAGAATTTTTTCTGCTAAAAAGCATAACTAAAGCATCCTAAGACTGTGTATTATTGAAGTTCATGCACATGTTACTAGATGACATAAATAGAAAAGTTAAATTCCTATTTTTCTTACTCTCCTTTTCGAGGAAATAATTTCACACTGAATATTTGTTAAGAGGAAATAAAAAAAGCTACTGTGGATGAAGCTATTTTAAGAGAGGACTAAATTTTCATTTTTAGCGATGAACCTGGAGTCTGCAATATCCTCGTGTACATGATGCAAACATTTTATGTGAGGGAGAGATTTGGGAAGGGTTCGATGGAAGACAAGCTTGTGCCAGGCACTGATCCATACTGCTTAGGCATTATCTAAATTAATCCAGCCAACAAGCCTGTAAAGAAGGTATTGCTGCAGGTGAGGCGTCCATTCATAGGCAGTTTAATGAACTTGTCCAAGCTCACACCGTTAGTGAAGGGAAGGGTTGCATTTTGAAATCCGCATCTGCTTGGCCATGAAATCTACGATCCTACAGCACTTCTTTTGGATAAATTTATAATAATTTGTTCATCTATATGTAGAACCAATTCATGAAAGAATGAAAATTCATAAGGCTCTCATGATATGCCACAGAGCTGATCTCTTCCCTGTCTCGTTTACTATTTGTCTGGTGACTTGATGAAATTTGTAAAAGCAGATTATTAAGTTTATCATCGATATGAAGCTCGACCAATGAAAAATATTTAGGGTAATAGAATCAGGATGGAAATGATCTCAATAAAATAAAACTAAAAGCCAGACTTAAAAAGATGACATTTGGCTGCCATCTACCTTACCCATGTTTTAGTGCCCCAGACAACCAGGTGTAGGTTAGACTTCTGCCCATTCCATAGTAAATTTGTACTCTGGAAGAAAAGTAGAGGCACTAAAGGAAGGTGAGGATGAACCTTCTGCAAAGTTAAGTGTTAAGACTGGCTGAGGAACAGGTCTAGAAAATGGAGTAGGAGGATGGGCAGTTTGGGAACCCATGTAGTTTCTTGGAAGAATAGGATTTGCTCTCCTTTTTCTTTTTTCCTTCTTCTTCTTCTTCTTCTTTTTTTTTTAATTGCTAGAGGACATGTGTGTTCTCTAAAGAGAAAGAAAGAGACAGAAAGAAAGGTGTCATACTGCAATCCCTATTCCTCCATTTTGCCATCTTGTTGGGATCTTTAGGCATAAACGCATATGTGTCAAGAGTGTTTTACAAGCTGTCAAGGCCAGGACTCAAATTGTGGTCAGCCATGTGGGATCCAGATTTTGAGGATGCACCATGCTAAATGGCTATGCTACAGGACTGTCCCTGCTCTCACTCGTGAGAAAAGGTATACACAACACTCTCCAGCCTGTGAAGACCAGGTCTTTAGCATCTCCCTCTCTGACTCTTTATAACCAGGAGTGTCATCGTGACAGACCTGTTTCTAAACTGAGTCCAAGGAAGAAGGGGCCCATCAAAAAGAAACAGACTAGAAGTTAGTATCACTGGGATGCAGGCATCTTATAGCTACAAAGACCTCTAAGGATGCTTCCAATCCCAGAAATCTATAATTCTAAAAAAAAGGGAGATTATCTAAGGAGACATTTTGTGATTTTCTAGTCATAGTCCTTGTCTTTCATCCTAAGCCTTGCTACTACAGCCAAACTGTTCAAAGATAATAGCTTTAGAAAGATCAGGAAGAATTTTGTCTCTACGCTAGTATTTCATAGAATGACCCTTCTAGCTACTCTTGGCCTTCAAACTATTTGGAGGCAGAAGAAGACTACCCTCCAGTCATATCAAGGGCAAGTAGGATATCCATACTTCGGATGACCTATACTTGGGACATATGTCAACACGAATGATCACGTGCAACTAGATATTACCCAGTGACCCTGAATTCTGGAGATTCACCTGGCTCGCTTCAGGCAGGCCATCTGACACTGCCTTTGTGTGCAGCAGAATTGAACATTTCACATTTTTATTTAAAATTAAAATTCTGATGGAACCTAGACCTTAAAATAATTTACAAGACTGAACTCCAGGAATCACATCCTAGGTGCAGCATTAAAACCCAGATAAGTGGGTAAGGGATCAGTTGATTCATTCTCCGGCTCTGGCTATCTTCCACTGATTAAAATATGATGTCGGGGGAATGGAAATTGTGTGGCATTGTGTTTCTCCAGCTAGGAAGAGGCTGGCAGTTTGATCAGACTGCAGAATTCACTTGGCAGAACACCATGTTAAAGACATGTCGGTAGATTTTTGTGAACTATCCCATTTGTATAACATCTTTAGTTCCAGAAAGAAGAAGAAACAGTAATAAAACAGCTAATCCTGCGAGGTTCAAAAAGACAAATTGTATTTTCTGGAACATATGCAAAGCAGCAATGTATTTACCAGTTTCAAATGAAGCACTCTCCCTTGTAATAAGATGGAAATTCCTCTTTGAAGAGCGAGTTGCTTTCTTTTCTTTAGTCTTTATCCTTTTTCTCATGCAATGCCAGGAACATATATTTGACTTATCCACTTACTTTAACCAGACAGTCTCCCCATTTTAAATGTCTGTGTATACTACATTGACCTGCATATTAAGAAAGATAACAAAAGCAGCTGACAAATTCCATTATGTGGTCTTTTTCCCCTTTCTTTGTTCCTTTCTAATTCTCCCTATAGCTGTGTCTGCAGTGGGGAGAGTCCCCAGAGGAGAGAGGATTCCAGCCTCCTGTCACTGGGACCCACGCATCCTTTTTACATCCTCCTATTGTTTGTCTAAGTAGAACCCAGTGGGACAAAGCAGAAGCCTATCTGGCAAATGTGAAATGATCTAGAACTGGTATCAACCTAAGGAACAAAAATGATCTTTGCAGAAATATTAAAAAAAGGTCCAGTTTCTGTAATAACAGGCCAGGTGGTCAATTCAATAACTTCATGCAAACAAATGGTCAATTGAATCGGAGGCCAGGGTGGCAGGATGCGGAGTGGGAGTTGGCGATTAACTAGACCAGTTGAACAATGTTGTTAATAGGTCGGTTCAGTCCTCAGTTCCAGTGTTGGAGCTGTTCATACTGTGTATACCGAGTTGAAGTCTATAGCGAAATAGTCAAACTAAAGGTTAGAGTGTAAGGGATGCTCCAGATAATTTGGGAAAGGGAGCAGTCAGAGGAGCAAATTCTGTACTTCATCTCTCTCATCTGAATCCACGAGGCATTTCCTCTGCCTCATTTTTATCTGAGCAAAAAACAAGCCACCTTAATGCAAAGCAGTTTACTGCAAGGAGAAAACAAATTTGTTGGATTAAATCATTTGTCCTCTTTAGTTTACAACCTGGAGTTGAATGAGATAAAATCTAGAAAAATCTACTAGTAAAAGAACCATGTTTTGAAATGTTGCTTTCTTTTGTTCATATAAGCTAAATGTGTCTTTTCTTTATTAGCCAAAGGCACAAGAACTAAATACAAAATTCCTTGGGGAGAAATGTTGCTATAGGGCTGAGTCCATTGGCTCTTTTCCCTCCCTTTATTCTCAGGAAGAAAAGACACCGAAGGGAAAGCATTAAAATCCTTCTGAGGTTCAATTCAAGATCCCTCCCTGCCCCTTAACCTCTCCAGCTTCTCCAACATTTAAAGGGACATTGTCAAATAGGTGAGGGTTTATGTTTAGAATGAAAGGGCTTACACATTCTTAATAACAATAGATATAATTCTGTGATATGAACGCTTGGAAAACAGCTTGAAAATATTCAGACTCTGAACTTTTTTTTTCCTGAGTGTTTTATTGTGGGGGAAATGAAATTAAAACAGCTAAATTTTGTGAACAGGGTAGACGTCCAATCTATATAAAATGAATCTTACTGCCTCATGTTCTTCCTTAATTGTAGGTTTTTTTTTTTCCTTATTGACCTGACCTCTGATAGAATCTTAAGTCAAAATACTGGACATTAAAAAGAAAAAAATAGTGTCCTAAACTGCAAAGCCTGCGAATCCATAGATACTGCCAAAGTGCTCTCTTAGATGTTACCTTTGTTTATAGAAACAAGGTAATTCTTTTTTTTTTTTTTTTAAGAGAGGTTTTTGCATAGGGCATATATTCTTGCTGGAGAGAGAGAGAGAAAGTGAGAAATCACCTCCCCACACCATCACCCAGAAGAGATGGCCATGCCACAACCCCTTCTCCATTCTCCTCTTGGGATTTTGGGCATGCATGCACACACACCCAATGTGAGTTTCAAGCCTCCTGATTCAGCACTCAGACTACGGTTGGCCATGTGGGAGTTCAGTGCCTTAACTACTATACCACTTGTTGGCCCCCAATGAGGTAATTCTTTGCTTGACAGTGCGGGAGAGCTTCCATGCAGGGGTAAGACTATTTCCTAAAAGCACCCCAGGGGGAAAACATGCTAAAGGGGGAAAGCCCAAAGGAAGAACTTATAGGGAGGACCCAAAGACAGTGGTGTTTACCATCTCCTCCAGCAGTAAAGAACAAGGGAAAATAAATGTGATTCTTTCAACAGCTCACAAATACAGAAAACTAAATATGAATGCTCAGTGCCTTCCAGGTATCTACTTCACTGAGAAAATATTAACTAATCTTTGCTATGAAACACACAAGTAAAAAGTAGGAAAAAAGTGAGGTATGATTTATAAGGATCTAAAAGAAATGAGGCAAAACTAGCCCTGAGTCACCACCTGGGATAAATATGTCCATACTGTGGACAACCTGCAAGGTTATAATTCCAAACAACTCAGTAGAAAGGCAGATTGGTATGCTAGAAAACAGACAACTAGAAATTTTATTTGAAAATTATACTCATTACCAAACTACTGTCACTGCAGCAAAACATGTTTTACTATCTTTCCTCTCTTGCTGATTTACAATAACTCACAAAAGAGTTAACATTCTCTGTCCCTTAATCCCTAAAGCAAGTAGGTTAATGATTAATTGTACCAGTGGGTTTTGTTTATAGAATTGAAACACTGCCTTTGTATATGTCAAGAGAATTAAACTTCTCTGATCATCTATACATTTTAAAATGTGCAATTTCACAGCATAGATATATACCCACACATGAACAAAGTGAGTGTTTTAAAAAGTCAATGAACAATTTCATTTTTAGAAAGTAAAGAGTGACTATTGTTAACGAATGCTTTGTACATACAACATGATTAGTGACTGCATGCCTTTCACAACAAAAATGGTGGAGACAGAAATATCTTTGTTCATTTGTGTTCTTACAGCAACTGGGAAAATAAATAGTTCATCCCAGTTGCTAGGAAAGCTTTATCATTTCCTATCAGCTTCAGAAGACGCCTGTTCTTAAAACATCTTTTTCAAGGTAACCACTGTTCTGAACTGCATGAACATAAAACCTTCCTCTTGGGAATAGCACTCTGTTTTCCTGGATGCTGACTCTCCAATGGTCCGTGGATACCAAGAAAAGAATACCCGTATAACAAAATAGCATGAAAAGATTGACCACTGAAGTCAACCATGGTAATACAAATGTCAGGCTGCAGGTCTTTCCAATTTAAGGATGCTGCCAGGTTGAAGAATCCCATAGAGCTCTACTGGGTAACAGTGGGTAACTGTTACCCCATGCCGGTAGCAGGAGGTCCACTTCTAGGTCTCAATAAACTCCAAACCAGAAATCATTCTTGCCTCTATTGTTTGGGATAAATAAAACTAAGCACAATTATAAATGAACTGCAGTGTTTCTTCTGCCTGTTCAGTCTTTCCTGTCTCATCCTCCTCTAGTTATTTCTGTCATGTAAACCTTTTATACCCTCTTTTTCAATTGGCTCCAATATATCTCTCTATGAATTTAAATCAATGTGTTATTCTTCTGGTCTTTGTATTTCAGGTTGCTTCTAGGAATGTGAAATATTAAGCATTGGGAAGCAAATGGCAGTATGTATTTGAGAGCAGGGGTTTACTCAGTGCCAAGAAAAGGCAGCCATGGTGGCCAGCCCAGGTCACTAAGGTCTGGGAGGCCAAAGCTGCTCTTATGCAAATGCTGTCATGGGGTGAGAGACCCGAAGTGCTGTCCACACACTTACTGAGATTCCCCAACACCTTCTGCAGAACAGATAATAACAGAAAACCAACCAAGATTTATGTCAGGGACACATTAGCAATCGTCTATACACCAAGAAGCCCTTGCTCCTCTTTCAACATAACTAAGTTTGAATAATAGAAAATAAATCGGGGTCAATTTTTGTAGCTGTAAATCCAGTCTCAGTCATCTTGACCTCCATTAACACAGCTAGTATTTCACATTCTACCCTAACAGTTGCTCTGACGCTTTGAGGGCTGAGAGGCAGTCAAGGAATAGAAGACAAGGAATTCTCCCACGTGCTTGAATCCCAGCACTCCAGAAAGGGTGTGAAGGGGACTAGGGCAAAAGATGATCTTTTGTTTTCCCATTCCCCAGTACTCTTACCTCTCCTGCTTCTCTTTTGTCCTCGATCTGTCTATCCTCTCAGCTCAGGCTTGAATACCTTCCATGGTGTTCTGCTTGCTTTTTGGTTACCTACTAGGTGCCAGGCATTGTGCTGAGTCTGAGGATAACAGAGTCTGCCTATGGGGAGCTTATCGGCGAGACAGGCAGGTCGTCCATTAAATAAGCAATTGCAGTAATAGTGCTAAGTGCTGTGAAGGGAGGTGTCAGAAGTCATGGGAATCCCCCTTCAGAGGGGATGGGAGTGGAGACCCGAGAGGAGGTGATGATTCAGAATGTGTAGGCAGGTGAAGTGAGAGTGAGTATGAAGGAAAGTGTTCTGGAAGAGGGAACAGCACGGGTTATACTTCAGAAGGGAGAGAAATGTAACATGTTTGAGTAAGTGGGAATTTTGTCTGGTGAATTGGGGTGAGTAAGCCAACAAGCACCAGATCAGGAAGAGCTGGATGGCTGACAGATAAGGGCAAGATATCCAGAGGGATTAATCTGGGAAGTTACATGATCTATTTTGTATTTAAAAAGATTGCAGCAGGGAGAATAGACCGTAGGAGTGGTTAAGAGGAGAGCCAGGAAGACATGTTGGAAGGCCACCAACTCCCCCTACAGAAACTGCTTCGACCCCTTCCATGGTCACAAGTTCCCTCTCCCTAGAGATAGCTGATTGGACTTCAGACTACTCCGAGATCAGGAAATGCCCCTAAACATAGTGTATAAAGTTAGACTCACTGATTGGGGAATGTTCTAATTATTTAAGTTTCTTTCTTCGATGAGTGAGAGAGATAGAGAGATGAAAAAACAACAGAGATCCCAAACAGGGTCTTTACAACTCGATCTACCCCTAACTTCAGCTAGCCCATAATCAAGGAGGTCTCTGGATGCAAACCCAGACTCTTCCTATGTGGGTGATCCTCGTGGAGCTGTGAGTTAATAACTACGGCACTGTCTGGCCCCATGGGACACTTTCTAATTCTACCAGTTAGAAACATACAGAAAAGATCTTCAAACATTCTAAGTCAGGTATCATGTCTTCCCTCTGTCTTTTCTGAGACAGCAGGGAATTCCTAGGTAAATATCACTAGTTCCATCACTCGTTTCTATTATGACATGGTCCACTGAATTCTTTTTAACTACTACTAGGGTGGCAAGAGGGCCCCAGTTTTCACCCCATCCCGGTAATGTACCCCTGAATATATTGGTTCACTTATATCTCTTTTGCAGTGCCATTCCTGGAACTGAACAACATATGCAAAGTGTGCTGTGGACAGAGGAGAGAAAGTCTGTCACTTCCCAAGGAGACGCTGCTAGTCTTCCAGGAAGATGGGAGAACCTTGGCAAAGTTCCAGGAGGGAGAATAACATCTATCCCTCCCTTCTTCATGAGTCATCCCTGATTTCGGGCGGCTCAGAGAACTACCCAAAATAAAGGCTACATTTTCTAGCCAGTCCTGTAGCAGGGGGTGATCTTGGAACTAGACTAAGATTTGCATGGAAGTACCATGTGTGACTTGGGGGAGCATTCCTGAAAAGGGGGGGCATACCTTGCTGCTGTGGCTGCTACTGCTTCCTTCTTCCTCATTGGACCTCTAGCAGCTGTCTTGTCCCCCACGTGGAAGCCACCTGCTAAGGCTGGTAGAAGAGAAAGAGAGAAGGAATGTGGGTCCCTGACAATTAGGTATCTTTCTCTTTGGGGTCATCTACCTTGGGACCTCTTTTATAAGAGAGCAGGAAATAAATGTTTATGTTGTTTAACCTGGTGCTGTTTTGTGTTTTCTGTCAATTTCTAGTCAAACTTGTCTGGCTAATCTATCTTCTTTATTTCAGAGAACTTCCTTTTATTAAAGGAGGCTAAGAATTTTTTTCTATCACCCACTCCCACCACACACACGATGTAAGAAAGTGTTTTTTTAGTCTTTTCCCTTTGAATTGTTACTAAAGCATAGGCTATTTCTCTGGAAAGATTCTTTAAAAATCTTCCTAATGGGGCCAGTAGGTGGCATGGTAGTTAAGGTGGTGGATTCCCACATGACTGACCACGGTTCAAGTCTCAGACTCAGTGGCTTGAAAATCACACTGGGCATGTGTGCACGTGTGCCCAAAAGCCTGAGAGGAGAAGGGAGGCAAAGGAATTACAGCATTGCTATCTCTCTGTAGGGTGATTTCTCACTTTCCCTCTCTGTCTTTCTCTGGTAAATGCACATGCCCTATGGCATGCATGCATGCATGCATGCATTCGTGCATAAATAAATAAATAAATAAATAAATAAATAAATATCTCCCTAAGATGACTGGGTTCAAGGATTGAAGAAATGAGATATGAAGCATTGGGCAGGGGCTCCATTGCTCAACGAGGCTGTACATCTCTAAGATCCAGGTGCCAGATTCTTCTGGGGCTGGGCATATGAGCAAGTGATAACAAGTCGGAGTCCTTCTGTGGCTACCACATCAAATTTGTTCTGGGGAGATGTAAGGTAGTGGAGGACTGCAGTGCCTCCATTTGTTTTGGGAACCTATTTGTCAGTCTTGCTGTCTGAGTTTCCACTGTCTCTCCCCATTCCAGCACTCCCCACACACACCCAACACCCCGATACACACAGTCCTGCTAAATCTAACTCTGCTTAGTCAAAAAGGTTTCTGTTGACTCATGTGAACATGCACCAGGGGAAAACAGTGACAACACGGATTGGCAGAAAGCCAAACCCACGCGGAAGTCTCTACATTTTCCATAAAAGAAAAATAAAGTAATATTGTTTCTATGTTTCTTCAAGTTGGACTAATGCCAAAATGAAGACCAACCATTTCATTAAGTAGGATTCACCTTCTAGTTCTACCCAGAAGGGAATCCACTTATTAGCATAAGAAAAACATTATTGAAAACTATCTCTTGAGGGATAAGAGGGGGAGGGTGACCAGAAACCAACTTGAATAAATTAAAAGTGTGAGCACTTCACACATATCTGAGGAACTTAGCTATATTATTATCGCCTTCTGGAAGACAGTAAGAACCTTAGTTCAAACAGATTAAAGATAAGTCACAATACAAATGCAAACATGACCCTAATTAATGACTGTGCCCACAATTAGTTTCTCTGTATATAGTCATTAGTCCATGTAACGCTCTGGGTAACTGTAACATTCTCCAGCTCAGGAGAACCTATGAGGGTTACGTGGTCCAGTTGCAAAATGGATGCAACCTGGAGCCTGGATTTGCTAAGTCCAAGCCCATTTCTTGAATCAGATCTCAAAGTAAACACAATTCTCCATCTAACAAGCTATTAGTAAGACTTCGTTCTTGTTCTTCTGTTTCTCTGTGAGGAATGAACGGAATCTCTCTTGGGACTTATCCTGTGCCTCAGAGCAAAACAAGTATAAAAGTTCCCACATTTGGAAAACTAAGGGCCTGACAGATTTCATAAGAGAATGATGTTCTAAGTTAGTATGTTCCACACAGCAACACTCTTAGAATTTAATTATTTCCTTCAGGTCTTGGTTAAGCCTCATTCTGCCATTTCTTACTGCTGACATCTTAGGAACTTCTGGACTCTGACAAGTTAACATCTAGAGTACTGCAAAGAGTGTGTTCTGGAGGGGAAGACGGAGAAATGTTAAAATAGGTTTACAAGCCTGACTGAAAAACAGCCATTTCAGTAGCAACAGCATCAGTGTACAAAGCATTCAGAGGACAACAGTACTACCCTTTACACTTCCTGAACAAATAGGTGAATAAGAAGGGGAGAGAACAGAAAGACAATTCCATGTAATGAAAACAACCTATAAGATAGGCTTTATTTCTGAGCTGCTTTGGTTCTATGACTTGGAAGCAATATTTCATAAAATTACAATGATTTATAATTCTTTTGAAAAAAAGGCTGCTTTTTTTCTTTTCTTTTTTTTTAATAAAGATAGATTTTTTTAAAAATAAAGGCCTCATTCATTTGTGACATGAAGTTTAAAATGCATTGTAAACGATCTTCATGGATGAGTTCTTTAGAGCAATAAAAAGCTAGATAGTTGTATATAACTACTTACCACAATTATTTGTACTTAATGAATATGTAGACTTGAAACTTCACAAAGGGAAGTAGATCTCTGGGTACTTAACACAAAAAGGAAAATGGACAGGAAAGAAGAGGAGAGAGGAGAAGAAGGAAGACACTTAATTGCCTAAAGGGAATGCACCCTCCCCAATCATAATGGCATCTGTCTATGTACAATTCCCTGATAACTCTGATTTCTCTACAACTTAGATTAATAAAACAATTACAGGGACCAGAAGTTAGCATAATGGCTATGTTGCTGGACTCCCACGTAGTCGACCATGGTTCATGTCCTGGACCCGGTGACTTAAACTCACGCCAGGTGCATGTGCGTGCGTGCCCAAGATCCCGAGAGGAGAATGGAGGAGAAGAGATTGCAGCGTGGCCATCCCCCCAGAGGGTGATTTCTCACTTTCTGTCTCTCTGTCTCTGTCTGTCTGGTGAGCACATGCGTCCTATAGCAAAAACCTCTAAAAATAGAAAACAATTACAGGGAGTTTGGAGATTTGCTTAACATGTTTTAAGTGTTGAGGTCATAAGGACTCCTCTGTAAGAATGGTTCATGTCAAGAACCTACTTGAGATTGAATAAGTAAAAAGTATTTGTGAATAAATCAAAATGCTCATGAACTTAAAAGTGTATATAGAACAAGTGGATTTATGTGAGGCCCTAGTAAAAGGACTTGGAAAAGTCTAATAGGAGCACATTATCATGAAGTTCTCACACTAAGCAAACAGAGGAAGAAAATTTGGGAAGATTCTGTTTTCTACCATTGTGAAGGAGTTTGAAAGAAAAATATGGAAGAAGGAATAGGCTTTCAGCAGTTTTATCACACTAAACAGGTCCATGTGAATAGGTGCCACATGGTCACCAGTGATGGGCTCCCAGAATAGGAGTAGACTCTCTAAAGTATTAATCATGGGATATATTTCATTAGAGTATACAAAAATTAGAGATTAGGAAGGTATAAGTAGAGCTGGCTTTGAGCAAAAGTCTGATGTGAAAGAAAAGCCACATGGGTAGGATCCACTGGTGACTATCCTGTGTTCCAGGGGATACTTTTCACCTGTAGAATGTGCGCTCCCAAAGGAAACACCTAATTAGTAAACACTGAACGGAGCAAATGTAATAAATATGAGGGCATTTCAAAAAGGTCATGAAAAAATTGAATTAAGATATTGGTTTATTTTGATAGAAAAAGGTACAAAACACACAGTTTTTTAAAATAATAAGCATTTTCTATGAACTTTTTGAAGAACCCTCCTATCTGTTGAAAACAATGGACATTGCCTTTTTTAGTATTTACGAATGACAACACAACAACTGCAGATTTAAATGTAACAGACACCAGTAGCATAACCAATCCCAATATATTAATTTAATCAATGAATATTTATTGAACATTACTAGATGCTAAGCTGTGTTTTAGGCATTGTGGATTCAGCAGAATGCAAATCAGAAAAAGTTTCTGATTTCCTGGTGCTTACACATCAATAGTAAAGGCATGGCATATCCAAAGAGTTGCCTGAATTAATGTTTAACACTCTAAAATATGAACATGTTAATGATTCTTCAAATGATTTCACTATGAACATATTAATTGACTGGTTGTTTTACTTCCTTAAGAATTGCTGGCTCTGGAAAAGAATGTAACAAGTCCCATCAGATTAGGTCTAAAAAATGTGCAAAATGTTTGTTGTCAGATCTGGCTCAACATTTATTAGGCTGTATTTATAATTCATAAGTACCTAGATTTTTTTTAAAAGATAGCCAGCAAATTGCTAAGAATAAGGCATTACATAAAAGAAAAAAGAAAAAGATGGCATTCTTTGCTTGAGGCACTATACTTTAATGCAAAAGGTCACAAAGCATAGAGAAATTACACTTAAATACAAATGACCAAACATAAGTAGTCACTAATTCAATGCAAAATATATATACGATATAGACACAAGTGAGTCTGTACCATCATGCTTTGGAATGAGTGAGTCAGTGAGGGTAATCTGTGTATGGAAATACTTAGCCTGGGTCAGCCCAGTGGTGTAGTACTTAAGCTTTGTGCAGAGGAAGCTGGTATCCATGTAGCCAACCAGGGTTTGAATCCTGGCCCCATAGGCTTGACGAGCTTGCTAAGTGTGCATGCACCCAGCATTCTGATGAGGTGGAGAACTGAAAAAAAAATGGGTCACGGTGTGACTAGACCCTGCAAAGGGTTTTCTCTCTTCCTCCCTCTTGCTTTTTCTCTCCCTGTGCACATCCATATGTCCTCTGGTATTAAAATAAAAATATTTAACCTACGCAAAGATCTCTTAGCTAAAAAAATCAGGTTGGCTAGTCTCAATAATACGATTGCAAAAACACATTTGAAACAGAATTTCTTTTCCTTTCTTATCTACTTTTGAGCAAGTGTTCTGACACTCTGGAAATAGATGGTACACCTGAATCGGGATAATTCACAGAGAGGTGAAAAACTAATTATGCAGTTACAATTTAGGATGTAGGGAAATTTCAAAAGATAGAACAGGAGCCCAGGACTAACAGCAGAGTTGCTATAACCACCTCCAAGCCTGAAGGACTGAAGGAGGGAGAAGTTTCTGAAATAAAGAAGGTGAAAATCCTATGGAAGAGACTGCCTTGACAGGAGCAAGGACCTTCCTGCATGAGCAGAGCGGAAAAAGGTGGAGATGCAATTGGAGGGGCAAATGGAAGATATCTGACCTGCCAAATATACTACTGCCCAAACAAGTTAATGAAATACTCTAGTCATTCAATCGAGCCCCTAGTATTTGTCAATCTCTGTACTATACAATGACTGTAAAAGATGAGTAGGTCATGATGTTTGGCCTCAAGAAACTCAAAGTCTAATGTGGATGACAGACACTTAAACAGACTAAGTACAATACATTGTTCCAAGCAAGTTCTGCAACAGAAATATGAGAAAGTGTTGTGAAAATAAAGAGGATTGAAGAGGAACTATTCTTTGGAAAGGGACATATTGAGGAATTGCTGACACAGCCTTGCCAGCCATAGCAAGTGAATTATATTCAAGGTAATAAAGAGGTCACTGAATTATGGGCCTACAATTATACCAATATGTTTATACAGATAAAATCATATGCATTACGAGGTCTAGAGTAAAGACTCCAAAGCTCCATTTTTTTTTTCTTAATCACAATTCACATAAAAAGTAGTTCCATGTTTTCATGTTAAGGTGGAAAATTCTGCTTAAATTTATAGTAGCAAAGAAAGAAAGAACAAGGAACCATGCCTTCTGGCTCCCTGCTAGGTGGGTCTCAGAGGTGTTGCATGTTTTAAAGGTATTTTTAGCTGCACCTAAATTAAATCAGTTTTATCTTTCCCCTCTTGTCACTGTTTTTCTGTTTGATTCTTCTAGTCTTCATTCTTATACAAAGAAGGGCTTGTCAGAATTGACATCAATAAAATTCTTTTTTAAAGAATTATTTATTTAATTCCATTTGTTGTTATTATTTTTTCTTTTTTGTTAATTTGACCAGACAGTAATCTAGAGAGAGAGAGAAAGGGAAAGTGAGAGAGCAAGCCATCAGATCGGGGACTCAAACCATGGTCAGCCATGTGGGAGTCCAGTGCCTTTAACCACCATGCCACCTGCCAGCCCTGGCATCAGTGAAATTTTTCAGAATCATAAGCTCAGATCCCTAAATCTGCTTTTGAACAATAAACTTCAGGAATATATTTTCACTCTACTATTCGGGCTAGGCTGTACTTTCCTGGTGTGGTTTCTTTTCATATAATGTGTGAATTTTATAGTATGATGTCAACACCATAAAATGCATAACCATATGGTTGCTACATAATAGAATGCTCCAATCTGTGAACTGTTCTTTGAGCAATTACTGTAGTGACCTCATTGTTGCCACTTATTGTTTTGTTGGTAATGATTACTCAGAATACCATAATGCAGTGGGTTACCAATATATTTCATTTAATCATTTCTACAAGACTGTTTTGAACATTCCTCGGGACTATCTTTGGGCCTTAACACAGTGCTCGGTATATTGCAGATTCTCCAGAATTATTTAACCATTCAACATACATTTAGTGTCTAGAGTTTAGTATATTCCAGGCACTGCACTGGAATAAAAATATAAATAAAACATGATCACTCCCTTCAGGAGGCTTAGGTGGCAGGGCCACCTTTTGCGGTGCAAAAGCAATGGAACTGGTTTCCCCACGGAAGGTCCTGGGTTTGCTGCCAGGGCCTCCCTCTACATGCCATGTACACGCGCACTAGCCCTTCACCTGAGTTGGTGGAGTCTGGGGAAGATTGCGGCATGAGGGCCTGGTTGGATGTGCCACTGTCTTGCTCTTGGAAAAAATGAACATTTTTTTTTAATTGAAAAAATTAAAGAGGCTTGTGCTGTTTAATTCAAATGAACCCAAAACAGTTTTTGACCAATACTATGTGACAAAGTGCCAGGCTGGTGAGGGGACCCCTTCTAACACAGTAGTGAGTATAGTTGTACAACTCATGTTGCCTCTGTTGTTCACAGGCTGGACTCACTTGGCAAACAGGATAATGACTATTGCGACAGTCCAAATGTCACTGCTTCTGAGAGACTGCCTTCTGCTCTTCTCCTAACATAGGGGATGATGGCTGGAGGTCACCTTGCCTTCAGACCTGCCCCCTCTGACCCCTCCTTTCATCTCTACCTCTCTACCTTCTTTGTTCTCTTTTGGAAAGATTTCCCGATATCTGGCTTAAAGCTGAAAGAGCTGAGCACTGAGGTTTGATCCTTAAAAGCAAACAAAACTGCATATTGTTTCTAAACTTTCAAGAGTTTTGCTCATGTTGTCGATATAAGTCCTAAGAGAAGATTTTTTTTTTTGCACATTTAAGGAAAAATGAGGTTTACTTTCGAGCCAAAAGAAAAATTGATGTCTTTGGCAATCATGATATCTTATATGAGCTTTCTTGTTATAAATTTCTTCCCCACTTATGTTTTGATGGAATTAATTTTCTTTATTGAGCAGATTAAGCAATAAAGATCTTTTGTTATCTAGAAATACTTCCTGAATCTTTTCAAAATGGCTGTGACATGAAAAACAAGTCTAGATTATATGTTATTAAAAATGTGTTTATTTCACACAGAATGCATAATTGTGGTGACTAATTAGAAATAATACAAGAGAAAGTAAAACTTTTCTGCTAAAAAGTTTTTTTATCACCACAGGAGTACTGCGATTGCCAAAATGGCTACCAGTAGTCCCAGGGTCATCAGATAACTCATTTCATTCTGTCCTTCTTGACATAAAGTCAAAGAGTGCAGAATGTTTTTCTCATACGCTTGCCTACAAATTCCACACACACACACAGTCAACTACATGAAAAAATAAAAACTGCCTTGGGAATGGATTTGGAGGCAACTCTGTAACTTCACAAAATTATTTATCAAATATTTGGGAAAAATCGGGAGAAAATGGGGGTATAAAAAAGGACACTGGGAAAACAAATGATTTTAGAAGTATTTTTTTTAAAGTATTAAGTTTGATAAAATAAAAGGACAAAAATTATATAGACCATGAAGTGTTACAAGGATAAAAAAGGGGAGGGAAACACATCATCCAACCTCCTGAAAAAACACAGTAAATTTAAACCATAACATTCTTTCAAGGTAACTTAAGAAAAGATGTTAAGTCCACATCCCTTTTTGTTTTCGTAAGAGAGATTTACTCTGCCCTCTATAAAAGGACTTGTTTTCTTGTAACTGCGCCAGTTAGACCTCTCTATTGTAATCTGGAAATCTATGGCTTTGGGAGACTCTGAGCATAACTTTTTGTTGTGGGCTCTTTCTGCTGTGTGACATCGTGCTGCAAAGGATGTCATTTCAATTATTCACTGGTCCATCTTTTAAACCCTTTAAAGGTTACAGGGCAAACCCTGTCCAAACACTCAATGTGAAGTTACTATTAAAAGTCAATGCATGTACCATCTTAGACTCAGAGCCTTTTTTGGTTCTAGTCCTTCTTTGAATATGTTCATAATTCCTCAAGTTGGTTGGTAAATGGTGGTCACGTAATGATACTGCTTCATTCTTTTTTTTTTTTTTTTTTTTTTTTGCTATAGGGCGCGTGCGCTCGCCAGTCAGAGACAGACAGAGAGACAGAAAGCGAGAAATCACCCCCCCAGGGGGGATGGCCACGCCGCAGTCCCTTCTCCGTTCTCCTCTCGGGATCTTGGGCACACACGCACACATGCCCGGTGTGAGTTTCAAGCCACTGGGTCCGAGACGCGAACCACAGTCAACTACATGGGAGTCCAGCGACATAGCCATTACGCAAACTGCTGGTCCCCACTGCTTCGTTCTTAAATGAAGTTGGTTAGAAACAAGTTGTAGCCTGTAGCCAAACTAGTCACAGATTAAGCCCATCCACCTCACTGCCTGAGGCTGCTCTTTCTACATCTGCGCACCCTAGGTGAGAACAAGTCCTGGCGTGCCGGGCAATGCTCAGGCCCTCTGCTGCTCTTCCCACTAGGTAGCAAAGCCTCCTCAGGACATGCCGATATATGCAAAAGCAGAGCAGAGCTGAAATCTAGTTTAGAGTGCGGTGTCCTTTAAAAACCATCCAGGCAGTACATCTCTAGAGTAAATCAGTGGGGATCAAAATACACAATGAATATCCCAGCAACTAAGGCAACTCTCATTCTTGCCATTATCAAATAAAGAAGGTACTTTCAGGTTTTCACCTGTTTTTAAAGGTCGGTATCCTGGCTTGTATAAACATATATGGTCATCACTACATAGATGCCCCTCTGTTACAAAACCAACAAAGAACATTTTACTTAAAAAAAAAAATATGCTCTCACATCCTCTCCAGGAAACAGTGTATGTTCAGAGAGGAAATTGTCTTCCTGTTTTCTCCATACCAATACTCTTGCAAGTTTTTTTTGGTAAACTCCCATATTCAGCGTCTCCATCATATGGAACAAACTCTTAGTAACTGGCTACATTTTTTTTCTTTACTGAGGTGATGAATGAAAAAAAAAAAGATTTATTTTCTGTAAGTCATAAAAAATGTTATTTGCCTATGTTTCTTCTACTATATTTGTAAGCACCATAGCCCCTCTCAATCTGTGTCTTATTCAATGTATAGTAAGGGCATTAGATGCATCCGCTGAGGTTATTCTGTCAAAATTCTTAGAAAAATATATCAATTTTTAGTTTCCCAATTATGAAAGAGACTTGACAGGGCACCTGCTTTTTATTATTTCAGTGTTTTGTGATACAAACCCAATATGCCTGGCACCCAAGAATGAAATATAATTCAAGAATGTTTTGTACATTCTGCTCTAGCATTTCAGCACTGATTTCTGAGACTATTAAACAGGGCTAGTGGGAAACAAACAAAAGTCTTTTTCTCTTTTTCTTGAGTTTTCACAGTTAAGGAGCTCTTGTTTTATTTATTTCACCTGGAGATATTTGAAATACTAAAGTTCAGAAAACGTGAGAATGGAGGCAGGACTAGGTGATGATATTTTAAATAAGATGAACTTGGGGTTTGGTAACATCAGCTTTCCTTTTTACTTTTGAACGACCAGATGTGTCAATTACCCATTAAGTGAAAGTTTTTCAGAGTGGTCCAGAACCATCTATCTCAGCATCATATAGATGCTTGTTAAAAATGACATTTCTTAGATCTCTTAGAAACTTATCAAGTCAGAATCTATAAGAGTAGGCCTGAGAGGCCAGAGGTGGTGTAGTGGTTAGGACACTGGATTCCCACATGGCCAACTGAGGTTCAAGTCCCAGTCCTGGTAGTTTGAAACTCATGCCAGGCACTTTTGTGCATGTGTTCAAAAATCCCAGGAGGAGAATGCAGGAGAAGGGATTGTGGCATGGCCATCTGCCCTGGGGAGTAATTTCTCACTTTTCCCTCTGTCCTGTGAGTGCACATGCCCTGTGGCAAAAATCTTAAAAAACAATAAAAGAGTTGGCCTGAGAATATGTACTTTTAGTTGCAGCTGATTATTTAAAGGTGTGATAAAGATGTACAGGATTACCATTCCCTGAATATTTACTTGTTCATACAGAATAACCAAAGACTGGAAAATTGAGGAGTAGGATGAGGTGGAAGGGACAAGTTCTTCTGAACAAGGAAACATTTTTGATGTCTTTCAAATTTCGCAATGAAGGCAGCCCCACCTTCACCTACTACTCATAAATTAAACACTGGGGGTCAAACACCAAGAAAATTAGTTGTATTGTTTACTGGTTGCCTCTAACAAATGTGATGGGCAGATATTCTGAAGGAAATTAACCCAAAAAAAGGTATATAATAAGATCTGCAGGCTCTTTGAATTGTGATTATTTTGAGTCCATTTACCCTTAAACAGCGCCACAAAATACACTATGAATTTTTTAAATTACCCTCCAGTAGGAAACTCTATTTTTTTATATCAACAACAGATCTTAAAATTTCCCACTATGCAAAAAATAGTTAGAATAGTTTAATGATATATTAGTGGTTATGCTAGTAACTGTCTAGTTTCAAACAAATAGTTTTTCTATGCAAGAAAAAGTTCCAGATCCAGGCAACAGAAATAGGCATACTTTATAGTAAGTGTTCAAGAATTTGATACAAAAGCAGACTTTAAAACAAACTAATGCAGTGGATTTAACAAGTTAACAAGACCTGATTTTGATGATTCTCAGTGAATGTTTTCTCCTCAGTGACTACAGTGTATGAATTATTATTTCATATGTGTCCAAAGCACAGTTTATACAAATGTATCAAATATTTTAATCAATTATTTTCTCATTAGTATAGGATTAAGTAAAAAAAAAAATTCACTTAATACAGAATGACCAGGCTGTATTCCAATACTAAAACTTGTTAGTTGCATGTCTTCTGCAAGTGATTCAACTTTTGTGACTCATTTACTCATTTGTAAAGACAGGAGTAATAATAGGAAGTGTGTCAAAGAAATAGTGAGAAGATTCAATGATGCATGTGAAGTACTTAGCACAGTACCTAGCATATAGTAAGTGCCTAATAAATGGCAGTTATTGTAATTATTATAAGTGTTTTCTCTTTTTAATTTTCTTTCATGAGAATGAGAAAGCAAGAGACAGAGAAAGAAAGAAAGAGCAAGACAAGCCCTCACAGCGGTTTCATGCCATGACCCCCTCCCGGCCCCTCCAGTCAGCCAGCATCGTGGGCACGCCTAGCACAGACAGGTGACCAAATACTGACTGGAGAACTGAATCCACCCTCTTTCTTACAGATCTAGAATTGTTTGAGCGGTGTATTAGCACTGTACCACTGAGCTGGCCCTGTGCTCTTATCTCTAGGCACAGTGGTGAACAATTAACTTTAATACTTTTTTTTTTTTTTTTTAATGCCAGGTGGCATGTGTACTTGCTAGAGAGAGAAAGTGAAAGGGCATCTGCCATGGAAATAATCACCCTGCAATCCCTTCTCTTCCTTCTCTCTCCTTTCAGGATTTTGGGCAGGCATGCACACGTCCAGGGTGTTTTTCAAGTTGTGCAGTCAGCCATGGGGGATCCAGCTGCCTTAACCAGCACTCTATGACTAGTCCTTATGATACTTTTATAAAACCAATGCATGGATATATCATCTAACTTCTCACACTATTTTACATTATAGCATATGTAAATATAATTGGATTGCTTTTAAATTTCAAAATTTGGGGCCAGCAGGTGGTGTGGTGGTTAAAGGCACTGGACTCCTATATGGCTGACTATGGTCGTGTCCCAGCCTTGGCAGCTTGGTTTCTCACTTTCTTTCTCTCTCTCTCTCTCTCTCTCTCTCTCTCTCTCTCATTTTGTCCCTCTCTGGTCAAATTAAAATAAATAAATGCAATAAATAATGTTAAATAAAATAATTCTTTAACAAAAATTGAAATTCTTTTGTTTCTTCATTTTGTATAGATTCACATATGTATTACTTCCTCAAGCTGCATGGTAAGCTGATGTCTTTCATTCTATTTATTGGAATACATTTAGATCTATATCCTCACCTATCTTTGGATCTTATCATCAAAAATGATATCAGAGTCACTTAAGCATAATGATTACTTTTTTGAAATAATTTAAGTGAATTGAAGTTAAACTTTAGAGAAACCTGAAAATCTCTGAAAATCATAAGGGAACACAGATATTTTTGAAATCCTAACTATAAACTCAACATCTTGATGTGAAATCAAGGCCATTTCTGAGGAAAAACAAAACAAAACAAAACTAGTAACTCATTAGTTTATGATGTATTAGGAGAATTATTTACTGAAGGATTAATAAAACAAAATATTTAACTGTAAAATAGAATGATAAGCAAGTAATACTCCTTGGGTCTTAATAATAATTGTAAGTGCATTCATTCAACAACTATTTATTGAATTTCTTTGCTGTGTGAGACATTACACCAATAGAATGTTTGGCATTAAAAATATAGCTATTATTCAATTTGGTGAAATCCAATCTTGTTGGGGGAGAGATAGATGTAAAAAATCATAATGTTAAATTACAAATGAGGGTCTCTGAACATACTGAATCAAGAGCAAATAAATATGCATGAGAGGGATTTAAAAAGATGTTGTCTTTCTTACAGGCTGATTTGCAAGGACCCAACAAGGAGCTGTAAGAGAAGGAAAGAAGAGAATTACAGACAAGGCCTTGGAGGAGGAAGTCACACACCTCATGTCAGCTAAGTAGTTGGGGAAAGTGGCAGTTCTTTGTAATGGAACATAATGACCCATGGCGTACCTAGTGGACAGAATCCTGGAAAGAGGTTGGAGCTCTAATCCTGGACATTTGCAAAGTACTAGTTTGAACTCTTTGGTAGGCAATTAGGACCTAACAACATATTTCTAACAGACAATCAAAAAAGACAAAATTCGATTTTAAAAATTATCTGTGGTAGAGGGTAAAGATTAGATTATATAAAACTGAAAAAAAACTAGCCCATAGGGAAAAGTTAGGAAATGATTACAATACACAGGAATGAAAAAATATGAAGGTTAAAACAAGGCAACTGTATAAAAAATGCAAAAAAGATATGTCAGAGTTAAGAGTTATTTCGAGAGAAAAAATGATTTGAAAAATGGGTGAATATGGAGCTTGGACAAGTAGTTGAGAATGCCTGCTGATTAGCCTCTGGAGGAAGAAAGTGTGTGTGTGTGTGTGTGTGTGTCTGTGAGAGAGAGAGAGAGAGAGAGAGAGAGAGAGAGAGAAAGACCATGTATTTGAAAAAAGGAGGCTAGGAAGCTCATTTGTGGATATAACATGTTTGAAACTGTGGGCTGCAGGCAGAGACATCTAAGAGGCATGCGGATCTGGAGATTAAGAGAAAAACTTCAAGTTAAAGATAATGGATTTAGGAGTCCGTATCAGATAGATGGTAACTGAGGACACAGAAAGAGAATGCGATCACCCAGGGAGAACAAGCAGAATCAAAAGAGAAGACCAAAAACAGATGTCTAGAGACAGTAACATTTGAGGGTAACTAGAGAAAAGGATCTAGCAAAGAAGGAGCAATGAGAACAGAATGAGGCAAGTGGCAATACAGAAAGCGAAGTGATAGGGCAGGTGTTTTAGGAAGGAGAGATGGGCATCCTCTTATCAGTCAGCAGCAGTGGTGAGGCCTTCTCTCAAGAGACAGGGGTGCTAAAAAAGGAGTTAATTCACTGTCACCACTCTTTCACCTCTCCAGGAGAAATGCTAGCTGAAATAAAATGACCCCATGATAGAGACAGCAGGAGAGGAAGAAAGAAGGAACAAGTCATTTAGATAATTCATAAGTGAGTCATCAACCCATCAACAAGCGTCAGCAAATAGGACCATTCCTTCTAAGATAAAGGAGCCAAGAGAGTTCTCAATTTAAAATATGTGTATATAAAATACACATTTATATATATATATATATATATATATATATATGTGTGTGTGTGTGTGTGTGTGTGTGTGTGTGTATATATATATATATATATATATATATGTATATATAAATCTTTGTACAAATTGAGGCAGCGGTTCTTAAACTAATTAACCTAGCTTGCAAGGGTAGGGACCCTGCTTGGTATAGCCTACAGTATTTGTTCATGAATGAACTTAGGAAAGATACTTGACAAGCCAGGGCCTCAGTTTCCTTATCTTACAATTAGGGAGAGCAGGTGACATAAATTCTATGAGGCTTCCCAAACCAAGTATAACCCAAGACCATCTTAGGCCCTCACCAGTATCTTATGAGGCAGAAATAATTTTTAGCCAATTTTCAGATGAGGTAACCATGATACCAAGAGTTAAGGAAACTTAACTACACCGGTGATAAGTAGCAAAGGTAAGTTTCCAACTTGGGGCTTTCTGACTACAACGCCTATGCTACAGAACCCTGTGGGACTCAGACCTTACACAATACTTAATATTCTTCATTTCTTTTTTCTTAAGTGTGAGGTTATAAGGGAAGCCGGATAACTACTGCTGCCTTGAGAAAAGGTAAAGAAACAGGATTTGCCTACCAAGTATATGCCCAACAATGGGAGGCCTGAGAATCTGGGTCTTGTAATTCTACTGTTTCATGGTTTTCTAAAGGTCAGTAAATAGATGGTATTAATAACAATTAATTAACTTTGGGACCAAAAGGAGCATCTTGGAAAGAAACTACCGCTACTCTTAAAACTGTATAAAGTATCTTTTCTTTCTAGAAATCATAGCACTATAGAAATAAATCATCGGAGATTCTGCCTTAAGAAGTATAGATGGCAGTGTAAGTATGGCCCTCTAAAAAGTAGCAGCTTTCCTCCATCATCTTACTAGTTAATCTTCCTGGGAACAGGCTGATATTTACTCATCCCAAGAGAGTGTTGAATTGTCTGGACTCCAAAAGATACCAAGGATAAGGTTTTAAGTTCCCCACCATTAGTCACCACATGAAGGAAAGTGGCAGAGCTTTTTTACAGATGCATTGCTTTCTCTTTGCCCTTAAAATGGTAGTTGAAACACCATTCAATGAGTTTAAATTAGAAAAGTCAGTCAAGAATGCCCTCCCTTCCTTAAAAGTGATCGTTTCCCTGGGTAAAATGTGAAATACTCTGTGGTCTCCGGACGACAGGATCAGATAGGCTAACAATGCATTTGAGAGCTTTGCAAAGAAATGTTAGACAAAATAGGTAAGATTAAAGTGGACACAGACGCCCAACTGCAAATTCTAATTATTTTCATTCTCAGTCTTGGAACACAGAGATAACTGTAAGAGACATATACATCCATATTTTATACATATATAGCAAGAGAGAAGGCATGAAAGTATTTCCTGCTCATTTGGTTTATTATTGATGCTCAGAATTTGTATGGAATGTAACACATATGCAGTCTGAATAGCTGAATAATAAAAAGTAAGTGTTTCCTTACAGATAGGAAAATGCACATTTCCAACATAGGTTTTGTTTTTGTTTTTTAGGGTGTGTGCACTTGCCAAAGATAGATAGGGAGAGAAGTGAGAGCCCTCCCCCCCTCAAGGGGGATGGCCATGTTGCAATCCCTTCTCCTCCATTCTCCTCTTGGGGTTTTGGGGCACATGTGCACATGTGACTTTCAAGCTGCTAAGTCCAAGATTCAAACCACTGTCAGCCATGTGGGAGTCCAGCACCTTAACCACCATGCCACCTGCTTGCCCCTCCAACATAGACCTTTTGAGGCTATGCCTGGGTCATTTTGGTAAACTGAAACTAGTTGAAACACACTTTTGAGTCAAGGAATTCTGGATTTGAATCCAGCATTCCTATTTGTAGCTCGCTAGGCCCACATTTTACCCAGGGAAACGATCACTTTCCTGAGTTTAAATTTTCAAAAAATTCTATAAAATAGAAGAAAGAGCATTAACTCTTTGGTGTTCTTAAAAGGATTAAATGTGTAAGAGATGTAAATACTCTGGAATCAGTAGTTCTCATTTTCCTCTATGGCTTTCTACTACTTCTGTGAACATGTAGAACAAAACAGGAAACATTTGCTGATGTTGGTAAGCCATAAAGTCACTTCCAAAGCAGAAGGTTTAAATAACCATGAAAACTCCAGGAATTGTTGATGCAATTATCTTCCAGATGAGAAATGCTTCTAGTCATGTGGAACACATTGTACACTTGCTTCTAGCTCCTTGGCCAAATTTTCCATGTTGAAGAGCAGTGGTTGGCTACCCACACTACCCTCTAAAGACAGCTATATTGTAGTAGCAGTTGTCGAATAGCTCATACTTGCCGAAAACTGTTGAAAGTCACCTTGGCCTATTCAAATTCATCATCACATCCATGTGATGATGCCCCAGATGTACATACTTTGATCTTTCATAAGAACTGAGATTCTTTAAGCTCAGGTCCAATGAGGAAATATAGGCTGAGGATTAAGAAAGAATCACACGCCTTTTGAAGATGGTCATGTGTCTCATTGTCTAATGGCTCTTAGTTGAGTTTGGGTCTAGCTGCTCCCATAGCTTCTGCTTCATGAGTTGAAAAGAAGAGCCTCATAAGAGACATGCCTCTGTGTACCCCTTTCTTGTGCTAGGAACAAGAGAAAGCTGCTTTAAGGAACTGCTGCTTGTAGTTCATGAAACTATGAGTCATCTGTGTAGTAAAGTGAATTGGCACTTAAGTTTGTACAAAGTTGAAAAGTGGATGGACTAGGGCTGGGGCAATTCCTGCGCAGACAAATGCATTTTCTGAGAGGCCTATATGCTCCTTGAGATACTGGAGCAGGCTGTTAGTTCACAGAGATGAGGTCCCCAGCATGAGCATCCTCCTAAGTAACAATCTTTATTGAGGCCTTATGACCTCTCTGACACTAGCATATGACACAGAACAGTTCAGGTCACGGTGTGCTCTCTTCCACTTCCTGTTATTTTGACTTTTCTGCTTTGTTTCATATTTTCAAAGGTCTTTGCTACCACTTCTACAAGAAGCTGCTGGATGAGACACTGGCCAGTAATTCCTCTGATGAATACACACTGTTGTCCCTCCTTTTGGGATGAGGAAATTCAAAGCAGGAAAGGGTCAGTGGCTTGCTCAGTGTGGTGTGGAAGGTGGAGGCAGAACGATCTGGTAGCCCTGAGCAGTTCACTGGTTAAGTCCAACTGAACCCTGCCACCACCTAGACATGCACTGGCTTGTGGCCAGCAGGTGGCGTAGTGGTTGAGTTGTTAGATTCCCACATGATCAACTGTGGCTCAAGTCCTGGACCCGGTGGCTTGAAAATTTTGCTGGGTATGTATGCATGTGTGCCAAAAATCCCAAGAAGAGAATGGAGAAGGGATTGTGGCATAGCCATCCCCCATGGAGGGTGATTTTTCACTTTCTCTCTCACTCTCTCTGGCAAGTACACATACCCTATAGTAAAAATCTCTCTCTCTCTCTCTCTCTCTCTCTCTCTCTCTCTCTCTCACACACACACACACACACACACACACACACACACACAAAGCCCTGGCTTGCTCCTGCTCTTCCTCCTTCATACCTGAAGATGGACAGGACTGGCTGCAGCATCTCCCCCCAGCCCACCTCAGCTGCCTCAGCTTCTATAACCATTTCCTTTCTTAAACCCATTTTTTCTCACTCAAGGATCTTTTTATTCTAAATTTACAAATTGCATTTCCAAGTTCAAAAAGTAGGAGCACAGTTTGGGACTACAAAGGTAATGAGAACATCTTTCTACCTTTCTATTAAAAGCATTAGGTCAAAAAGGATTTCTGAGAGCCAGCTCTGTGGCCTAGTGGTTAAGGGAGATAGGTTCCACGTGGCCAACTGTGACTAGAGCCCCAGCCCCAGCAGGTTGAAAAACACACTAGGTGCATGTGTACGTGTGTGTCCCAAATCCTGACAGAACAGAGTAATGGAGGTGAAAGGATTGAGGTGTACCCATACCCCACTGAAGGGGTGTGGTGCTCTTTCCCTCTCCCTCTCTATCTCTCTCTGCCAAGCACGCACACCCTCTAGCAATTAAAATCAGACAAATAAAAACCAAAAATATAGCAAAACAAAAAAGGACCCCGAATATATTACATAAATTATTAGAAAAAGAACAGAAGAACAAGTATAAGGCTGACAAAGAAAGTGTGTGTGTATGTGTGTGTGTGTGTGCACATGTGCATGCAAACACACACACACACACCTAAAATTTGCTATAGGGCACATATACTCACCAGAGAGAAAGGGCATGAGAGAAAAAGAGAATACAGTCTTCAAGAGGGATGGCCATGATGCAATCCCTTTCCTTCCATTTTCCTTGTTAAGGTTTTGGGAATGTACGCACATGCACCCAGCATGACTTCCAAGTCACCAGGTCTGGGACTTGAATTACTCAGTAGGTCATGTGGGATCCAGCTGCCTTAACTACCATGCCACCAGCTGGCCCAAGCAATATATTATCATATTATGAGACAGTTACATACTCAATTTGCTAAAAAATGATTGAGCATCCATCTTTATAGAGTCATATGTCTGTGCATGGGATGGGAACCACACAGTATCTACAAAGGTTGTTAGTGAGAGCTTAATCTCTTTTAGGCATGCCTAGACCAGAGGAGATGTAAAATTGGACATCAGAAGATTCCCAGTTACATAGAATGAAAAATGAAGATTTTAACCTGCTCTTCAACTTAAACCCTACATTTGCCCTTGGCCTTCTCTTTACAATCTATGTTTTGACTTTTTTTTTCCTAAAGTCTATGTGAAGAGGTGGTCACTGTTTTCTCGTATGATAATTCCTCTGGTCATACTTCATCTCAAAATTTGTCTTCCCCAAGAAGCCTTCTTCACTGTTCCCCAGAGTCCGGACTGCTAGAATTTTCACTGTCGGTACCATTACATTGAGAGTTTGATAACTGGAAGTTTTACATAGGTATGTCTGTTCCCTGACATCTTACTTATCTTATACCCCCTCAGAAGGCCAAGAGCATGCTCCACATTGTATAGATGGTTATCAGTCACCTATGCATGCCACATAAAACCTTCTGTTCTGAAAATGTAAGACAGAGGAAGACAGTTTCTGTTTTTAAGAAGTGTGTGGCTCATTAAGAGAGAAAGCAAACAACTGATAGAAATCCAACATTATGTGCTCTCTCATTCATAGTGTGAATACAGGGTTGGAGCAACATGGTAAGGGGTATCTGACTCTGGGTGGGATGTTTGGGAGTAGAGGTGAGAGGATGATTTTTGAACTGAGTCTCAAAAGTGAAGGTTCACCAGGGAGACAAAGTGTAGAGGGGAATTCCAGCAGAGGCAGGAGGATGTACAAAAGCAAACAGGCACAGAAGAGGCCAGCAAAGAAAGTGCCCAGAGAAATTTGAGAATGACTGGAGACTAAGGAATGTGAGAACAGGGCTGTGAAGTGTGGAATGAAAAGCCAGACCAATAAGTTCTAATTAAATAGATGCATGAATGCATCTGACATAATCACTATACTCAGTGCTTTGTTCCCATTAAAGTATAAGTATTTGCTTAGCTATTTTATTAACATAATTGGTCAATTGATCCTTCCATGTCATTGAAATACTTTTCCTTGATCCCTGAAAATGTGGAGAAGGAAAGTGAGAATGCTCACTTCAATGCATTTATGAAAAATATCACACAAGTGCAAATGCATCATCCACCTAAGATCTAAAGACACTGCGGGCCATGGTGGTGGCTGTTACACACAGTGCACTTCACACGGTGCTCAGTGCTGTACTGTTGCCACTCAGAGCAGGGTGTGGAGACAGACTCTGAGAGACACCAGATTTAAATCTCATGCTTCAATCCAAGGAACACTGTTCACTGATATCCCGGCATCTTCCCTCATTGCAGTATCTGTGCTTTTCCTTTGTACATTTCTCCCTTTTTTACACTCTACAAGTCCTCTCTTTCTGAAGGGAAGAAAGAACTGGACAGGCCAGAGAGGACTGCAGGAGTGGGTGATGGTGAATAATGGCTGGCCACTTTCCAAGTGATTACATAGCTGAGAATATGTCACACTGATGGAGCACCACACCTTTTGATAACCACAGCCTGCTTCAGATACATTATAAACATTAGATTTTACTATGCAGCCACTACATTAATTTATGTGTCATTTTCTTGTCTGTTCGTTCTTCAAAGTATTAACCCAGAATAATTCAGTACTTCTTTGGTAAACCTTCCATAGGAAGATTAAAACAATTTTAGTGATTATAAACTATCTAGGCTTAGCAGATGCTGGTAATCTATGGGAATCATGACCTGAAAGGATTTATGTCTAAATGTGATTTAAACCATCCCCACCCCCACGTTAAGACTCCATTTTACCTTTCATGTTTTGCATTCTCTCAAACCACATTTTTTTTTTCCAGAATGAGTTTTCTCGTTAAATGATTACAAGCAACTAGGCATTAAATAGGTATATATATTTGCTTTCTGGTTTGGGAGTACTTGTATTAATTCCAAGTTGTTTTGAAATATGCACACAAAAGAAAACGTTTGAGTGTGCCTTCTGGATTTTTCCACAGCTGTGTCAGTGACAGAGGGCAGCTGCAGTGCTGGCTTTCAGTTGGTTTAAAGGTTGATATTTGACTCCAACTCTAAAAACAATCATCATTCTTACAATTTAATCCTAAGGCAGCATGCCTTCTCAGTGAACCCCACTTAATTGTCATCTTTAATGGGGGCATGGCTTGGAAATCCAGTTTTCAGCAGGTCCTTTTTTATCCTCAGGGTACACAGCATGAAATGCATTTTTATCTTGATGCAAAGCAAGTGACTTACTTGGGTCAACTCTATTATTTTATGGTCAGAATTTCTTGAATGAATAATTGAGGTATAAAAAAGAGATTTTATATTGGTTCCACAAAACTATTTTGTGTCATAACTTTTTCTGCTCTGTTGGTCTCATCTTAAAGGGGTACATAGGTGTGCGCACAACGCTGAGGATGCTTTTTCCTTATTTTGTTCTTTTTGGGTTTTATTTGACTGAATGTCTTCAAAGAGAAGAATATTTATATATTTTAAAGAAATTTGAATCTCCAAACTTTCCCTCTAATTCCTGTCTAGGTAGGATTACCAGAAAGTATATAAAAACCCACTTAAAATTGTATTTCAGATAAACAACAAGTTTTTTTTTTAGTTATAATTATATTCCATGCAATATTTGGGACATTCATTGTTTACTTGAAATCCAAATTTAACTGAGTCTACTGTATATCTGGCAAGTCTATATATGGAGGTACTTGAATTATGATCAGAAGTGCACTATTATCCTATTGTATGTCTACAAAATTCTTGAGGCCATTTTTTTCTGTGGCTATATGTCCCACAGGCCATTCCCAAAGGCACCACGGAGTCCTCTAGCTCGGGGTCGAATGGATCTAGACATTGGAGATTAACCAGATACTCCTTTCAAGTATATGGAAAAGCTTTAAAGAAGCATAAAGAATGCCTTTCACATAGTGGGCACTCAAAGTATTTTGGCTGAAATTTTTTATGTTTGTTCAGGACAGTCAAGATGAGGGAGAAAACAAAATATGACTGAATTGGAGTCTTGAAGTGGGATGGTTTAAATAGGGCTGGCCCCATAGTGCAGTGATTAAGCACTGTGTATTGGGAGCCAGATCTCACATGGCTAACCTAAAAACATTAGTCCATGGAGGCAGTTATTAAAAATAGAGTCATGAGGATCAGCAGATAGCATAGTGGTTACATTGCTGGACATGGCCAGCTATAGTTTGAGCCCCAGACCTGGTGGCTTGAAAATCGTGCCAGGTGCATGTGTGTGTGTGTACTCAAGATCCTGAGAGGAGAATGGAGGAGAAGGTGGCCATTCCCTCTGGGGGGTGATTTCTCACTTTCCCTCTCACTGTGTCTGTCTGTCTGTCTCTCTCTGGTGAGAGCATGTGCCCTAAGACAAAAACCTCTTTTAAAAAACTGGAGTCATGAGACCAGCAGTTAGCGTAATGGCTATGTCGCTGGACTCCCACGTAGTCAACCGCGATTCGAGTCCCGGACCTGGTGGCTTAAACTCACGCCGGACGCGTGTGTGTGCGTGCCCAAGATCCCAAGAGGAGAATGGAGGAGAAGGGATTGTGGTATGGCCATCCCCCCGGGGGGTGATTGCTCGCTTTCTGTCTCTCTGTCTCTCTCTGTCTTTTTGGCATGCGCACACGCCCTATAGCAAAAAAACAAACAAACAAAACAAAACAAAACAAAAACAAAAACAAAACCTCTCCAAAAAAAGAAAACAAACAAACAAACAAAAAACCCTGGAGTTATGAAATGGTGGTGGGGATGGTTTAAATATAACTTTAAATATGACCTTTTAGTCTAAGCACTTCTGATTTTTCAGGAACCAGCTGGAGTTCTGATTGGGAATCTGGTTGGAATTATCCAAGATGGGCTCCCAGGTTGCCTCAGACATGTGTTTTCTACCATCCCATCTTCCAACATTTAGTGTTTATACCATTCCCCACACAGCTGGCTGTGTAGGATCCAGTACCTTAACCTCCATACCACCTGCTGGCCCTCAGTTTCTTATTTTTATCCTCCAGTAAAATGGGATCAATAATACTATCTAGTGTTCTTATATTAATTGATGCGATGACTCTGCCTGAGATATGACAGGGGCTCCGAATTCCCAGCTGCCTGCGTATGGGAAAAGCACAACTACAGACAAGTAAGAGACCCTCAGTCACTCTATAGTGTACAAACTTTGTTCTCTTATTTCTCTGTACTTTTTAAACCTGCAAAGTTAACTACAAAGTTAAGCCACTGCATTGTGCTCTGGTTGGGATTATGTGAGAAGCCGGAAAACTCTTAACTGCCTAAGAGATTTGTTTCCTTAGTGGGCCGGACATGGTGAGCTCTCCTGGGACTCACAGTCCCCACACACTTCCTGACTTACTCTTCATTGACTATTTGCTACTTCTTTATTTTTCTCTCAGCCATCAGTGAGGAAGTTGCATAACTTTAAAGCTAAGCTAAGGAGAAGTCTCTTTACTGCAATCTGAAACCATGCATATTATTTATCCTTATTGCACCTTTCTTACTTTTTAATATAACTGAAAGTGCTTGTATAAATGCAAAATGATTTTTCTTGGAAGATACATAACACTGGGTTTTTAGGCACTGTGCATTGGGAACCAGATCCCCCATGGCTTACTGCAGTTCAAATCCCAGCTTCAGTAGGTTCAAACACATGCCAGGTACATGTGTGTACATGCCAAAATCCTGATGGGATGGAGAAATGGAAAATAAAAGATTGTTGGCAAGACCATACCCTACTGGGGAAAGGTAGGTGCTTTCTTTCTCTCTCACCCTTTCTCTTTCTCTCTGGCAAAGCACATGTGCCCTCTGGCAAAAAATAAATAAGTGAAAATCTGTATATTAAAAATAGAAGAAAAGAAGGGGCCAGACAATTGTGACACTGTAAGAAGCAATGCCACATGGGAAGTTTCCCAGTTCAAGTCCAAAGACCTCCCTGAGTATACCCAGATACACTTGTCCATATCAGGGGCTGGCTGGTCTCAGGAACTGTTCAGCCGGGGGGGAAAGGGGGGGAATGCTATCTCTCTCTGTCTCACTGTATCTCTCACTTGCTCCTGGAAGAAGTAAATACACTTTTTTTCAAAAACTAAAAAATAAAAAAAAGGGAAAAGCAAAACAGTATCAAATTGAAAGGAGTATGTCATTCTAGATCATTAGTTCATTAGCACAACATTTGCAAAACTGTAATCTCTTAGAATGTTCCAGCCATAATAAATTCATTTTTTATTACCTAGTTCCTTTTTTCATAACAGGTAGTAAATGAGCATTTGTTGAACCAGTTAAGGACCAAATATGTACTCAATAAGTATTTCTGGAGCACCGAAGAGCTGTATTCCAATGAAGCAAGTCTACAGTATAGTGCTATTATCACAGTGGTCACTAATGATGATTTCACCACAACACAGTTTGTGATGGAGCCTCTGGCAAGCCAGTGACATAAACTGAAGGTTTGGGTGAGAGAGCTCACAGTTTCTGATTATTTATTTAGACGTTAGTAACTGACCTTGTTCCTATTGTTACCTACAGAGAACAACATATTCCCGAGTCCCTACCTAGCCACCTTGTATTTATTAGGAAGTTTAAAGTCATTCCAAACCCATCAAGACTCAGAGACAGCCTTGGGCCTCTCCTTTAGTGTCTGAGTTGGCTTCAGAGCAACATCCCAATCCTGCAGCCTTTGGTGTGACCCATCTGTTCTGTATCTCCTGTCATTTTGGGAACAGTGTAACACTGGGGGCCAGGCTGTACCCGAGCTTAGAGACCCCACCTTTAAAATTATTACTCTTGGGAAGGCGGGAAATATTGTTCCAATTATAAGGATAAAACACAGACAGCTATGAACCACTTAAGAAGTTGCATAGTAGTTGTCTTCAACCACAAAACCAAAATTACTATGGAGCGCTTCGCTTTTGCATAGTAGAGGGAAGATCTGAGTGGCAGTTCAGTTACACTACTATTTTTTTTTTAAAGCTGTCTCTGGTCCTGAGTTTGCTATTGAGGATTTCCTAAGACTTCAGTGTTAATAGAAAACAGCTATAAGTTTACCCCATTTGCAGATGTGAGCTCGAGAACAAGGTCGGTACACATAGGACCAGCAGGAGTGAGTGGTGTTTCCAGACTTGTTTTCAGGTGTTTTTGCTCTGGACTAATTTTCATTCCCTATTTCCAATACATCATTCCCTATATTTCACTTCATTTCCTCCCAGTTTCCATCTCTACTTTGTCATATATTCGTCTGGACTCTTGTAATCTTTGGTTTTCTTCTGGTAGACTCTGGTGGCTTTATTAGAACCAGATGATTTCACAATGAGAATACATTCACAGGTGAAGTCTTCAACGCCGGCAGCCTCTCCCTCCCACCACCACCACCCCTGCCCATCAACTCAACCTGGCATATTACCCCACTATTGCAAACTAAAGACTTACAAATGGGGCTAGGGAATAGTCCTACTCTCAAAGCCCAGGGCTTATATTTTAGGGAGCCATGAGTTTCATAAACACACAGCATATACATTTCTAGAGGTCATGTGATCCCCAGACTGTGGTGTCCAGCACTGCACAGCATCGGAGTCAATCCTAGACATCCACTCTTGCGAGGAGCCCCATTCAGGCTCTGTAGCATGAAAGCTTCTCTACGTCTCCTACTTTGTATGTTGGAAGCCCAAGGTAGGTTCCCTGGAAGCTGTGAAGGTTTCTTCTGAGATCAGACCAGACCAGAGCAGGACACATTTTTGAAGAGTGAAGAGGAAATGAACAGCAGAAGCATTTAGGTAAGAAAAAGACAAATTAATTACCTTGTCAAGTCTTTCCTCTCAGCATGAATGTAAAGGATAGTGAGGTATCATTTCCTAGTTGTGTCAAGCTCCCATTTTGCTGCCTTTTTTCTTGTTCTAATTCATGGTTCTGGAAGTAACTCACCTACTGGCATGATATTCCCAACAGATGCATATTGTGGCAGAAAAATATCTTATCCTATTAAAACACTTCTGATAGCTCTTGAGATTAAGTATATGTGAGGCCAGTAGAGACCTATGTGATAGAGATTCTTTGGCAATTAGATCAACATAGAATGCTAGGAATTGCTACTAGCTTTATTTTTATAAAAATAGTAAGTAAGATTTAATTAAATTTTCAAGAAAATAAATTTTTGGCCTCATTTAGGTAATTTTTAATTTAAATTTATATTTGTTATACTTTGGATTCTACCTTTAATTTTCCAGAAAACTGAGAACTTCTGAAGAAAAATAACTTCTGAGAACATGAAAAATAATTTTTTATGTTAATGTTTAATTTACACTTGTGATGAAAATATACTTATATTGTGTATAGTTTGAATAAAATGAAATTTTACTTTTCATACTTTAGAATCTAAAGTTCAGATCATTACTGTCAGTAGAAGATAATTTCTATGAAAATCTTCATTATAATGACATAATAAGAAATGAAGACAAAAAATATATCTGATGGGTTCACTAATGTATTCATAATGTATGACCTAACTTTATTACTCATGAAAATATCACCAACCCAAGAATAAGATACCCAGATGTCTACAATTATAATTAATTGTAGTCATCATGGAAATGGTGTTGGCTTTAGTAATGACCACTTCCCACGTATTTCTCAATTTTTTTTTTAAGAGAGAGATTTTTGCTATAGGGAGCTTAGTGACCTGTTCCTCAGGCATAGAATAAAGTGGAGATGATGGCATGGAACTTGGGACTAGGTCATGAAAGCCACTGTGGCTTCCTCTTTGCTTTCCTTTGAGATCACTTGCTGCAGGTGGACAATCATGCTGCCCTAGAGAGAGGCCCTGTGGTAGGGTCTCTTGCCACAGCCACAACTGAATGTGGAAGCAGATCCTCCAACCAACTTAAGCCTGCAGGTGAGAGCAGCCCCAGGAGATAGCATGACTAAAGCCTCAGACGAGACCTTGAGCCAGAGCCACCTGCCAGGCTGTTCCCAGATTCCTGACTCTCAGACACCATATGAAGTGGGACCAGCAGTTAGTGTAATGGCTATGTCGCTAGACTCCCATGTAGTCAACCGTGGTTCAAGTCCTGGACCCTGTGGCTTAAAACTTACGCTGGGCGCGTGTGTGTGCGTGCCCAAGATCCCTAGAGGAGAATGGAGGAGAAGGGACTGTGACGTGGTCATCCCCCCTGGGGGGTGATTTCTCGCTTTCTGTCTCTCTGTCTCTCTCTGTTTGTCTGGTGAGTGCACGCGCCTCATAGCAAAAACCTCTCCAAAAAAAAAAAAAACATATGAAGTAAGAAATGTTGTTTTATCACTGCAGTTATTTATACTTTAAGTCTGTGATGATTAATCTCTCAAAGAAGTAAAAAAAGTTGAATTGGTTGCCAAAACTGTGATCTGAAATTTACCTCCACTGACTGGCCCTTCTGTAGTTAGCAAATACTTGTAAATTGTCTTCTGTCAGCCAATCACTGTGCTAGGTCTTGGAACCACACAGAGAAGATACTGAGCCTGTTTTGAAAGGTTTCGTATTTCAGTCTTCCCCATCACCTTATCCACCACAGATAGCATGGGAGTTGAATCTGAGGAATCATTACTGCATGAAAACTTATTTTAAAACCCTATTGTGTAATGGACAAAGAATTTGGGTGAAAGTTAAGAAAGGCTTAGAGCCAATCACAATTTTAACAGGTAAGGTCACAAAAAATACCAAGCCTGACAAAACAGTTTCAAGGTTTTAAATTAAAGACAGTGGTCTCAGGTTGTATGGCAAATGGAATTTTGTGACATGGTTTATCTGCCTACAGTCTCTCACACAGAATAGCAATCACTGTCAATAATGCCGTCCTCAGGGATGAAGGACAGCGACATTAATGGAAAGAAAAATATTCCATTAGTAAAACATCCCCTAATTAACTCTAATCTGTTCCCTGGAAAAGCTGCTTGAAAGGAAAGATATTTTTCCCCACATGCCAAACTGCCGAGTATTACTTTGGGAAATTTTCCATTTAGTTTCAAGGAATATTAATAAGTGTCACTTATCAAAAATTAAAATAAATCTATTTTCTAGCTCATATAACACATAAAGAGATCACTTATTACAGGTAATGTCAATTACTAATTGAACATATCAGTGAAAAGCAACAAAATTCTGTTATTGTCTGAATTGACATTTACTATCTTTTTTCTTTATCATAAAAATGCACTTATTTAGTACCTAATTGCATATAATCTTAGAAACTGTTATATACCAACAGTGATATAATGTGGACCTTGTCCCCCGAAAGCCTTTAAATCCAAGTCAGATAAAATTTGCAGAAAGAAAAAGAAAAATCAAAACTGCATAAGCAAAAGTGAGAATATCTTCATAATAGTAATTCATTAAGGAAACAGTAAGAAATTGTGGGTTCATGTGAGGAATACAAAACACAATAAAAGTAATTATATAATGTATCTATATATATTTATAGAATCAACAATGTGTTGACTCTTCTCCATCCTGAGGTCTCTTGTATGGACTAGCCGCCTCCCTCCCCAGCAAGTTCTTCTCTCTGCTTAGTTACCATTTTTAATCCTTTAGTGTCCAATACGCATGTCTCTTTCTTAGAGTTCTCCTTGACTCTCCAAAATAATACCGAGTTTTCTTACTCCATATGCCTTTCCTTAACATTACTCATCATAGCTCATTTCCCTATGGTAAGTGTATACTTGCCTTGGTACCTAGGCATTCTCCGGTACCTATCACTTCTCTTCAACATTACTTTTCACAATTCACAGTTACGTATGGATGTCAGTATTTCATAAACATATGTCTCATCCACAACTAGACTGTACATTTCATGTAAAAAGTGCAGGAAATGAGTCTCTTGTCTTATCCTCCCCTGTTAGCCTACTGCCCAGAATTCTGTAGTTGTACAATACGCAGATGAATAAATGAGTGAATGAGCAGTATCGCATGTGCTCAGAACTTGAGCTCTGACGTTAAGCACATTCAAGTCCAAAGACCATAATCTCACTATCCAGTTATGTGACCTTTGGCTTGATTGTTTTCCTCTCTAAGATTCAGCTTTCTCCTGGGTAAAATAGAGATAATAATAGTAACATCCTCACGAGCTGTCCCAAGTTTAAATGTGAAAATGCATACAATATGTTTAGCTCAATACCTGCATAGAATTTCTTTCTCTCCATCAAATAAAATCATTTCAAACTCAATTCTTCCTTGTTTGTCTTGTTCAGGAAGGAGGGAAAGAAAGAACTCACTCTCTCCCTGCTATGCTTCTGGATAGCCTAGTCTTGGTCACTTTTGGTTTCCTGTTACCTCTGGGGCCTGGTTCCCTCACACTGACATAGGCCAATCTGTCACTCCTGCCAGCCATCACCAGATTGCATTTTTGGTTCCCTAACTCTCTAGAGGCATGGCTTTTTAGTTACGCATCCTTTTCTCCTTTATAATAGCACCTAGTTCCCAAGATGGACCGTTTCTCTGAAGAGCCAGACTAGAAGAGACATGAAGTCACATTCAAAAATGGTTCCACTTTACCACTAACCCCAAACCAAACATGTACACCTCGACTTTCACATTGCAGTGACATCCTACCCCACCTAGGACAGTGTCTGAAAAAAAAGAGAGGGCCACAGCCCCCATCCACGGGACATTTTAGTTTTGGAGACAAACATCTAGTTATTGACGCTGAGGAAGTCCTCATGCAAAGAAAGGGCTCTCTCGCTCAGTCAGCTGGACAGGACCAGACCGGACCAGACCAGACCAGACCAGACCAGACACGCCTGATTTGCCTGAAGGTCCTGGCTCCTGGACCCTCATTGTATTTATAAAGTCTTAGCAGAGTAACCGTGAATTCCATTCTGGTGATGCTGCCTCTGGCTGGCAGATGGCCATGGTTTCTAGCCGCTCACCCACAGTTTTGAGGCCTGATGATATGGGCATCAGAAACACCAAGCTCTTTTTCATGTAACTATGTTCATGCATTTTCTTGTAAAGCTGTCTTTGGTATCTTTTAAATGTATTGATTATTAAAGATAATTAATAATACATTGAAAATATAGCCATTTCTAGATTAAAAAAAAAATGTTCCCTGCTTTTTCACCTCCAGAGGTCTGACTTTGCAAAACAATTTATAGAAGTAGAGATTTTACTAAGTTCAGGCTGGAAACAAAGAAAGAGGAAAGAAAAAGCAGTTTCGCAGAAGAAAAAAAATGCAACAAAGACTTTACTTCTTACCAAATAACTTAAGAATGTCTGAACAAAAACATCCCAAACCTGGCTAGTGCCAGAATCTTTCTGATAAGTCAAGAGAAGAGAAAAACACAAACCCAACTCCAAACCACTAAGAAATCATTTTGAAGGGCAAAAACAAAACAATGCTTAATTGAAAACGTGAAACATTTAAAGAAATAAACTCTGGCCATTTCCTAGAAATAGCGATTATACATCTGGGTACTTTGTAATTCATTTTCTTTTGGAAACAATTGTGTTCCTGCAGGGGTTCCATCTCTTCCTCCAGGAGGACTTCACACCCCTGGAACCCCAAGGAGCCTCTGACCTCTCTAAGGTTCCTTTAGTGGATACTGTCTCATATGTCATGTTGGACAGCATTCCCCGCTTGTCGCTAGTCTCTCTAACTAGACTAATCACCTAGATATAGAAATACAGGCTGGAGTCAGACAGGGATGCATCGGTAACACAACTGTGCCCACATAGGAAGGTCCCTGGTCTGCATCCTAGAGCCTCTCTCTACATGCATGCCTGTGATCTGGTCTGGCTGAGGTGGAAGGTGGCTTGGGGTGTGAAGACTGTGTGGGGTGCCCATCTCTCTGCTTGTCTCTCTCTCTCTCTAGTATGGAGGAAATAGACAAATGAATTTTAAAAAAGCAGAAATACAGATTTGTATCTGTATTAGCCCCATTCTACCTACCATGCTGCACTGAATAATTATCAATTGATTGATCCATTTAAGATCAACAAATGTTTTCTTCAAATCGACAGAGGATAAAACCCTGAACTAATACTTCATTCCATTACACCATAAATAAATAAACAAACAATAAAACACAAGTAAAACATGTAATACGAGAATGTTCACTTATTTGGGGTATCTGCTTAATATTTGAAGAAATTGAGGACTATTTGTATTGCAAAGAAAGATAGCTTACTTGGTGTCCACTTTCACCATAATATTCTGTTTTGCAAAATCACAGAGAGATAGCAAAGGCAGGAAGGTGGGTTTGGATAAGGAAAATATTAATTTATTTATGGTATTTTGGTACCCCAGAACCAGAGAAACCTTTTCTTAAATAGGAAAGTCTTATGTTTAGGACGCAAATGTTATTTTTATCAGCAGTTAACAGACTTTCAGAATTGTTATTCTCAATAGGATAAACTGAAAATTGAAATAGATTTTTAAAAATACTTTTAATAAAGTAATTAAAATATACTTTCAATTTAAAAAATTTCCACAGCATGATTCTCCCTGGACTCACTTTTTAAGGATTTATTAATTTATTTTTATTTATTATTATTTTTATTATTTGACCAGATAGATAGAGAAAGTGAGAAAGCAAGCCCACAGGTCTGGGACTCAAACCATGTTCAGCCATGTGGGAGTCCAGCACCTTAACCATCATGCCATCTGCCAGCCCCTCCCCGGTTTCAATTTTAGAAAGAAAATCCTGAGTAATTTAGAATATGGAATGATGAATATAGATAGACCTGGCTAATCTAGAATAGTCTATCCTAGCTAGGATAGAATATGAATATGATGATGACAACATTTGTGCAAAATTTTCTGGTTTATAAAAATACATTAAAATTCATTACTATTTTTTCAAGGATTTCTACATTTTATTCTTTCAAATATTTATATATATTTGTGCATCTTGATTCTCAATTTAAATGCACTTCACTTCATGCTCTTTTAAGAATTTATATATTTTATTCAATGATTTATATATATATTTAATTTAGGAAAATGAAGTAGCTGAAATGTTGGAAGCCTAGGTCTGTATCTTAATTATTTTACAACATCCTATGGGCAGAGAAGAAGACTACACATAGCTCCCTTTCTTCAAATGGGTAAGTGAATATAGAGATGTTAAATCATTTACTAAAAAGTGTACAGGATCAACTGCGTTTTGGATTTACTGATTTTCAGAACAGCACACATCAGATTATGCTGATGTTTTGGCCATTCAGAGACATACAGAGACCTCAAAATCTTTGATTCCATCTAGATATATCGTTGGGAGAGTTCTCAGAAGATGACAGAGTGATACTAAGCTTAATATGCTGCGATACGTACAGACATTTGACACTTGCCTAGCTAATGGAAATCCTCTCTCTCTCCTCAATAGGGGCTTTGTAAGAGATCAACATATTCACTTCTGCATTTCCTTCCCTATTTAATGTTCTCATGGTCACATGAGATCACTTAATGCTCAGCTCCTGAGCTACATTTCCATGTTTAGTAAATCAGGAAATAGTGAAAGATGTGTCTTGTGACAGTTTCATTCCAAACTTAGACTAGGCATAAGTATTTAATGGCCAATGAAAGGACATGAATGAGAAAGAGGTCAAGATTTTAACAATCTGAATTGATATATAAAGTGATCTACAAGCAAAAAATATATATGTAAGGAATTTTAATAAATGTATTTCTCTCTCTCTGAAAATCTCCCTGATTCCCACAAGTAAAATAGATTATTTTCTTCTTTAATGTCCCACCATCTGTTCCTATTGCTGTACTCAGAATACTTTATTGTACTTATTTTATACATACCTGTGTTTTAAAGGTAAAGTCACTAAGGAAAAGAACAATGTTTTATTCATTTCTAATATCCCTTTTAACTTTAATAATGCTGGCACATGGTAGATGCTAAACATGATTGTTTCTCAGATGTGGAATAAAATGTGGAATAAATAAATGTTTATGTAGTTTATGTCATTAAGGATTTTTTTGGCATAGGGCACTTGCACTTGCAAGAGAGAGAGAGAGAGAGGAGACAAAGTGAGTGGGAAAGTGAGAAATCAGTCCCCAGGGGAGGACCATGTCATAATCCTTTCTCTTCCATTCTCTTTCTGAGATTTTGGGCACATACACAAATGCATTGGGCATGATTTTCAAGCTGCCAGGTCTGGGACTCTAACCGCAGTCGGGCATGTGGGAGTCCAGTGCCGATAACCATTACACCACCTGCTGGTCTTGTCATTAAGGATTTTATACTGGAGTTAGGGAAATATTATGTTACACAATGTTTACTGGTACCTACCGTGGAGGTAAAGGAAGGCAAGGACTTGAGAATGACAGATCTGAGATTACATATAAGAGTAGAAATGGGAAAAAATCAACTGAGAGTAAGACTTGCCTGGAAACTAACCAGCTGTACTTCAGATCTTATGAAAAAAAAATGTGCCAGTTGGAAAGAAAACTGATCACTTATGGAATCACTGAGAGTTGCAGAGTAATGATCCCAGCAAGCACTTACCATGTGAGCATGCATACAGGTCCTACTGTCCACTGCCCACCTTATCCTGCAGAAGGACACTGCTGGCCCAGTTTTTCTTTTCTTTCTTTTTTTCTTTTTTTTTTTTTTTTTTTTTTGAGAGGTTTTTGCTATAGGGCACGTACACTCGCCAGAAAGACAGAGACAGAAAGAGAGAAATCACCCCACCCCACCCCCGGGGTATGGCCACACCGCACTCCCTTCTCCATTCTCCCCTCGGGATCTTGGGCACACATGCACACGTGCCCAGTGTGAGTTTAAGCCACTGGGTTATTTACGACAATATTTACGTTGGGAAGAAGACTCAAACCATGGTTGACTACATGCGAGTCCAGCGACATAGCCATTACACCAACTGCTGGCCCCAACTGCTGGCCCAGTTCTGTGGGCTGGTATCTTTATGATTAAAAAAAAAAAAATCACCAGTCTTAAGTTCTACTTCTTTAAGCTTTGAAATAATTTGACTAGCCACTCTTGTCTTGATTCCATGCTCATCAAGAGTTCTGATGGTTCTAATTGAACTCAGGTAGTTCACCCTCAGGTAGATAAAACATTAGCCTAAGGACTTGTGTGTCTAGTTATGCTAGATAGTTCTACTTCATATTGAAAACTAGTAAATGGGCATCCTAGTCAGCCTCTGTGGATCAGGTGAAGATGAGTTTGCTCTGATGGATGTAGTAACATGTGGTATCCTGACATTTGTCACCATACTTACAAGTGCAAAGGCCAGAATTAGACTTTACCCAATCGCCCAAGATGATTCCTCCCTGTGGATGCTTGTGGAGTTCCGTAGCATCACATCTCTGCATCTCTGTGAGCTGTTTGCCTTTTATTTAATGGTCGCACATTTGATGTGCTTAACACTATGCTTTAAACCACTGGAGAGGGATCCAAGATAACGTATAATTAAGTGAGGAATTGTTTGGCACAAACTAAAAGGGCTACAGAAATTCCAAGAGAGTAAGGATGACTGCAATGGGCAATTATCCAAGGAGAGCTTCCTAAAGGTCTATGGTCTTAAGAAAAGGATTTGACCTCTGGGTAAGATGTGGGAGGTTGGGAAAGAGGGAAGGGCCATTTCTAATAGGAGGATGTGGGTCTGCAGATAGGAAGGACAGAATGCAGAATACAAGAATATTAGAACTACAGAACTACAGGTGGTCAACATACCACCTCCCATACTTCCTTCAGAATAAAACCTGGAGATAGAAAAGTGAGAAATTGGCCTTCTTACATAAGCTCTTACCTATAAGCATCAATGAAACAAAGCAAAATAAAATGAAATCCACCATTCTATTATGTGCTAATTTCCAGGAAAAGAAACATTTAAATAACAATCCTTCCGGTTTTTCTCCAAAAATCTTTACAGACAGATATAATTGTCATCATTGAAAATGCAGTATTTACATTGGGAAGAAGGTAGTCAATTTATGTGCTTGCCCCATTCTTGCCATAGGGCGGGCGCCACCATGCCCAGCTTGCCCCATTCTTTGGAAGAACTCAACATAGGAGAGATGAAGGAAATAGAAGACAAAATGATTCTCTCCAAGATCAGTTCTGATGCAGGATACCATCTGCCTGCCGTGGGTTTGGTATCTGGTGTTAGAAAGAAAAAGAAAAGGAGAGCAATGAAGTGGAGTAAAGAGGAGCAAGGGTAGAAAGAGGAAATGGAAAGAGGGAAGAACTGTCTGTACCTGCTCAGAAATCATGTCAAATGGGACTCCAAAATTACAATTACCGCCTCTCTCCCTATTCCTTGCCTCAGTCGCTGCTGCTTCCATCTTCCTCTGTCCCTCCATCCTCCATTGAAGTATTAAATTCTTGGTCGAGACCAATAAAAACAATATATTCCCTAAAGGACTACTCTGCAAACAATTAAGCATAGGAAATAGAAGAACCCTATGAATCTGCGTTAGTTAGGATGTGCTGACCTGAATCCGGTAGGCCTTAGGACAACAAACCCACCAAGAAATTTTAACCAGAAAAGAAGTTTTATTTCCAGGACATTTATTGTCATGGATGTAGGTATTCCCCCAATGAGCTTCCCAATGATGTCTTTCCTTTTCTTCTCTCTCTTTCCCTTTTTCTGTCTGTCTTTCTTTGTCTCTCATTTTTTCTCACACACGCAAACACACCCTCATACATGTGTACACACCAGCAACCTTTAACAGTTCCAAGCTTTCTTTATGATCTAAGAAGAATTTTGATTAACAAATATAGAAGTATTTTAATAAGCCTTTGCTTCATTTTCATTTCTTTACTGCTGTTAAACTACAAAATTCTCAAATCATATTTCTGAAGGAAACATGTATACTTAGATTTTTAAGAGAGTACTCAAGTTAACAATTTCTAATAGCAATAATAGAAGACCTTTGCTGTGAGTGTTTAACTTCTGAAATGCATATGGTAACATAAATCTGCCACATTTAAGTGGAATAATAGTGACATACAGACAATCCTGAAGAATGACTCTTCAATACTTTGAATTTCTCATAAATAATCTTTTCTCAGGAAAGCTATTAAAAATCAGTTTTTTCCTGAGTCAAAATAATTTGATCTAACTCACAACACCCTCTGGACCTATGAAAAATCGATATTCTCCATGACAGATCAAATTTGGGATGTGGCTCATAAAAGAGCTCCTTACAAGACTTTCATGTTTATTTTGTCCTTTAGATTCAAAGCAAATGTCAGCAAACTATGAACTGTGGGCCAAAGTTGGGCCTATGGATTGTTTCTGCAAATAAAGTTTTACTGGAACACAGACACACTTTATTTTTTTTTAATTCTATATGGCAGCTTTCCAGTTCCAAGGACAGTGCTGAATAGTTCTGATAAAACCATATGGCCTGCAAAGGTAAATTACTTACTCTCTGGCCATTCACAAAATATAACTGGTGATTTCTATCTAAACGAAAGATTCCTCTCTTCTATCACTCTTAGACAGAAAGTCAGGTCACCTGGAATTGATGATTCACTCCATTTTGCCAGTAAACTTCTGTGAGATCCCTGGCAAGGGATTACTTTGCCTAGGTTTGGCATCTTATTTGTAAAGTAAGGGTGACTTGTCCAGGTGATGATCTATTGATAGTTTTTACTAATTTCCTTGAAACTTCTGAGTTGAAAGGGGATTAATATCTTTCCTCAGTGGGTGGCATGATGGTTAATGTGCTGGACTCTCAAACGGCTGACTGCGGTTCAAGTCCTGGACGTGGTAGCTTGCTTTCTGACTTGCCTTTTCTTTCTCTCTTTCTTTCTCTGGTCAAATTAGAAAATAATAACGAATAAAATTAAATAAATAAATTTTAAAAAAAGAATCCAAATTAATTTTTAAATTTTTTGGAGAGGTTTTTGCTATAGGACACGTCCATTCGCCAGAAAGACAGAGACAGAGAGACAGACAGTGAGAAATCACCCCCCTAGGGGGATGGTCAAGCTGCAATCCCTTCTCCTCCATTCTCCTTTTGGGATGGGCACGCATGCACAGGCACCTGGCATGAGTTTAAGCCACTGGATCCAGGACTTGAACTGCAGTTGACTACTTGGGAGTCCAGTGACATAGCAATTACACCAACTGCTGGTCCCCCAAAATAATTTTTTTTAAAAATATGAGTTTGAAACCCCAGTTTATACTGAAATGCTTCACATCATTTTGAGTTTTCAAAAACCAAATGATACCTCTTTGCTACCGTATCATGGTTATGCCAGAAAGCTGCAGAGTGGAGCTGGAGAGAGAATGTAAACAGCAGTAAAATCTGTTTTAGACCAGGCAGCACATCTGGCCGACGCTTTCCTAGAACAGACGTACTGTATTGCTTGTGCCCGAGATGAATGCTCTTTTCTGTCCTGTTTTGCTAAGTGCGTGTTCTACCTCTGCTGCAGCTCTGGGATCCTGAGGGAAATGACAGGAGCTATCACACTGAAAGAGCACCTCAAATTCATGGCAAAGGCGAAACTGTCTTGTTTTAGCAGGAATGGGGCTGCTCACTGTCAAAAACTTGGGTGCCACTGGCATATTCTGCATTATACAATTTCTTTCCAGACACGCGGCATAAAGCTGCCAAATTAAAGAAGGAAGTGTACGGCAAGAGCCATCTCCTCTCTTCCCAAATGTCCACAACAGCCAAAGGATATTTTGCAGTTGCTATCCTTACAAAATAAAATATTTGAGATATTATGTTATCTTAAAAACAAAATCACCTAAAGAGCTCTCAACAGAGGACAGAAATGCACTAAACGTCAATGTGAATAACTATGATTTTAAAACCTGAAAACCCGTTATCCTTAAAATACACATTTTTCTTCCAAATTCTTTCTTCTTGGAAAATAAAGGTGTTTGGGGAGGTCTTCAAGTCTCTAAACCAGAAATGAAGGGTTACTAGTTTATATAGAAGGAGACTTTGAATTGGGAAAAGAATATATGATATTTGAAAATACAATGCTTACTGATTTTAAAACATTATACTTCAAAACAAAAGGTGTGCCTACCAAGTGGAACCACCTGAGAGTTTTTACAAAACCCAAAGAAAAACTACCCTACAAATAACATGCAGAGCTTGGTTACCATTTTCACAGTAAACATCTATGATGTACTGAGTGCTCTGTGTTTAACACACAATATATAGTTTGGCTGGCACCTTGTTTTCAATAAATGCTCTTCCTTGCAAGAAAAAGATGCTACTGAGTACTGTCTATCATGTCTGCTAGATCATTTTCCAAAACCCCAAAGAACAGCACTATCTGCTTTTCTTTCTCTCTGACAGAGAAACCTCTGCACTGGATGCTAATATTCTACAATCCAAGCATGAGCCAAAATGGATTAAAAAAAAAATCTAAGCTGGCATATCTACATCAGTCTAAGGAATTTCAAAAGAAGAGCTGCAATGTTAAGCTGATTATCGTAGCTATGGTTTTCTCTTATCCAATGCCCTCTTCTGAGTCCTGTATTTTACAGTTCTTTACCTTCGCTTCCTGGCCAGTCAGTGTTCTTCTCATCCTCTCAGATCCTGCTTAAGTCCCATCTCGGTGATCACCCTTCTCTCTAGCCTTCACAATGCTTCAAACGTAGAAGGGGCTTATAAAAATGGGTGGTTTGTTTTGAAAGTCTCCCTTGATGACCTCAGCCTGTGTTGATCTCTACCTTCCGTAACTCCTTTGAGATTCACTGCCTATCCCACACAATTAACACCTTATTATCCTTGGCTTTAATAGCCAGCACCACATAACACATTTCACTTCTTTATAATTGTTTCATGTGAGTTGGGTTTTTTCCTCCAATTAAATTGTCAGCTTCCCATGAATGGAGCTGTTTTCCATCCTCTCTAGCACACTGTGAGGCACATGGTAAAACATCCGAAAAATACTTTTTCAATCAACAGCAGTTTTCCCATATAAACATACAACATATAAATGTTATGTCTAATAGCTTGCTAGTTGTGTAATGGGAGATCACAGATCAAACTTTTGCATCAGAAATAGCAATAAGGTAAGATGGTTAACTTCCCCAATGAGCAAATGGTAATATATATATACATATGGACTATCAAGGCCAAATGAAAGCGGTGGTTTCAGCCATTATTGTCAAGGCAAAAGATCTATATACATAAAAGAAAAGCACAATAAACAAGGAAGAATACATAGAGAATTCATTTTCAGGAAGAATATGACATATATCTAATGGATCAAGTATAGGTCAAAACGATGACAAACTGTAACAATTCATTCCTTCTTCGTTAATGGAATCATCATGTGTAGAGTCTGGCTGTGCATGTAGTGCATGTGAAAACCACGTGATCTTTCACAGCATGCCTGGTTTCCTCAAGGCTCACAGATTGCCACAGTTGACACCTTGCTCATTGTTTAGAATGCATCTACAATGAAAGGAATCTGCTAAACTAATGTTTATTTCAACAAACACTTTGTTTGGATGTGTCCTGACAACTCAGACATCTGTGTTTTAACTAGAAACATCAACTGAGTTGACTTACTGCACTGATAAAATTTGGAAAATTGCTCAATATTCTGCTTTGTTCTGCCTGTGTGGACACAGCTTAATGCTGTCCATGCACCAAATTAGTACTTAAGTGGTTAAAGGAACCAAAGGAGCTTCGGCATTCTCCAGGCCAGCTGGTGTTCTAAAGAGAATTAGACCTGAAATACACAGCTCGGAGGACAAGCAATTAGTACAAAGCTTCAGTTGTTTAGCTGTGGGTTTCATTAATATGGAAGAGACAATAAAACTGTTATTTACACTATTCTAGAGTTGGGTTCAAGCATTTCATGCTAGGACACCTCCCGTATGAAATCAGTGAAGGGCCTGTTTAACAGAAGAGAAGCAACATTAAAGTTCATCAGACACAAAGTAAAATGAGCCAAGAAATATTGCTGTGTTTCAAGTCAAATAACACATTCTTTACTTCCAAGCAGGAGAAGATTTATTTTTTTTATAAGTGGCTAACCTCTGGAAATAATTTGTGAGACCAGAGAAAAAGAACCTGATTTTGAATGAAATCAAAAGGCTTGTGAGTCCAAGCCTTACTGTCTCCACAGTGGCATTTCCACAATTTCTGTGGTTGCCACTGTTCCAAACTCCCTCACAAGGAAATTCAGGTTCGGCTCCTGGATCAGTAAGTTTTTTTTCTCAAAGTTAGGTGTCATGGAAGCTGCTATTGCCACAGACAAAAGTCCTTTCTAGATATGATATGTAGAAGTAGGTCTGCTGATGTCTTAATAAGCCATAAATTACAAGAAGAGCTAAGTCAAGAAATGTGAACTTATCCACGCATTTGATATGAAGATAGATTATCAGATAAAGAACTCATTTGTAAAATGGAGTAGAACATTCTGGAATCACTGATGGAATATAGTTGATGGAACCTTCTTGGAGAAACAGAACTAAGCAGGAAGGAATTTAAAAAGGGATTCATTGAAGCGTTTTTGTTCAAAAGAGTAGGCAGCCACTATGGAGTTCAGAAGTCTAAGGAGAAAAGAGAAAAACTGAAGAAGTGCTTTGGCCAAAGTCCAAGTCAGAAGCATGTGTGATATAACACTGGTGTAAGAGGCATAGACTCGCCAGCCATGGGTAAGACAGTTGAGACATCTAAATTTGCAACTAAAGATGCAAATCTTGCTAACAGTTTAGAGCTACAATTGGCAGATTAAATACTGATTTTCTCATGCTTGAATACAATGGTATGGCAGATCTCAGTCCTCTGGCTGTCATAAAGTAAATGCTATGCTGATCTCCAAATGGCTAGTAGGTGTGAATGACTTCATATTAGAAAGGAGACTTAAACAAACAAACAAACAAACAAAAAGGCTAAAGGCTACAGCCCCCAAAGGTAACTTTTCTTTCTTCCCCTGGGTGGTAGCAGAAGAAAGCCACTGTGGACTCCTGAAGGATGTCACTTTGGTGCCATCATTTCTCTAAGGTAGCTCTCCTCAGGAATTCAGAAGACAGTGATGCAAAGCTCATGGACATTTTGGTCAATTTCAGAGTAAGAGCAGATTTCTGGGATAGATTCAACAACTTTCAGAGTTTGAGTTTTCCTAAAGACTGAAGCTAGAATGTGATTATATTTTTTCTGTTTCAGAGTTTACAAACTATTAAGTGTGAATTGATATGTCTTCACTTTTTTTTTTCTTTTTTTTTTTTTTTTGGAGAGGTTTTTGCTATAGGGCGCGTGCGCTCGCCAGACAGACAGAGAGAGACAGAGAGATAGAAAGCAGGAAATCACCCCCCAGGGGGGATGGCCATGCCGCAATCCCTTCTCCTCCATTCTCCTCTCGGGATCTTGGACACGCAGGCACATGCGCCCGGCGTGAGTTTAAGCCGCCGGGTCCGGGACTCGAACCGCGGTCGACTACGTGGGAGTCCAGCGACATAGCCATTACGCTAACTGCTGGTCCCGATATGTCTTCACTTTTGATGTGTTTTTAATTTTTTTCTTCATTCATGATATAGATCATTTGCACATGAGAGAGAGAGAGAGAGAGAGAGAGAGAGAGAGAGAAACAGTCTTTCTGGGGTCTAGCTATGTTGCAGTCCCCCTTCTCCAATCCTTTAGCCTATCTGATCTTGAGTACCCACATGCTTGCCTGGTATACTGAAGGACCATTGGGCTAGAGAGTCGAACCTTGGTCACCATGTAGGATCCAGCCTCTCCTGAACAGCACGCCACCACTGCACCATGGAGCACACCCTTATTGTGTTTTTTAATTCAAGGTACAAGAGAGGGGAAAAAAGAGTGTCAGAAGTCCTGGTTTCAAATTTTGAAGTTACCATTTACTAATTATCCATTTGGAAAATGGATAAAAACCTCCATGGCACCCACACTGCAGAGCAGAATGGTTCTGCAATGAACATGTTGTAGAACAGAATGGTGATCAATGATGTGGGTATACCAGTAAGTTCTCTAATACTAGTATTCCTCACTCCCTAAAGCTCTCCCCACCTACTACCACAGCTGTGGTGACCTGTCCATGTCTTCTTAACACTTTTAAGCTGTACATTTCTCGTTGGTAAAATAGGGAAATGGTTGACACTGAACATGGTGCTTGTGGCGATCCATCCAGAGTAAGGGACTGTTTCTTAGTATAGACTTCAGAGGCATCATTATCAGTTATAGCCTATGAAGAAATATTAATCAATAACTTTTTTCTTTGTTGCTATATAGTACTTTGATTTATAATCTACATTCGAAGCTAAAACAAGAACAAACAAAAGCTAAGGGTCTGTGTCTTAGAATGCTAAATCACCATTAAAATAAACCATTTGGAAAACTTAATTAGATGCTCAAATTTATACTGTGATTATTCTTTATACTATGATTATTATTAAATTTATATTGTGATTATTCTTTATACTGTGATTATTATTCCTCACACACACACAAAAATAGAAAATTTGGTTTGTTTTTCACAGCAGTAAGAAAGGCTGATGAAATGTCTGTGTCACTGTTTTATATTTAATGGACTTATTATTTTGCAATGCTTTGGCATAGATCAATTTAAAAAAATAATTATTTACTTAATTTTATTTATTTATTTATTTATTTATATTATTATTATTATTATTTTGGAGAGGTTTTCGCTATAGGGTGCGTGCGCTCACCAGACAGAGAGAAACATAGAGACAGAAAGCGAGAAATCACCCCCTGGGGGGATGGTCACGCCGCAATCCCTTCTCCTCCATTCTCCTCTCGGGATCTTGGGCACGCACGCACACACGCCCGGCGTGAGTTTTAAGCCACTGGGTCTGGGACACGAACCGTGGTCAACTACGTGGGAGTCCAGCGACATAGCCATTACGCTAACTGCTCGTTCCCTATTTATTCATTTATTTTAATTTGACCAGAGAGAGACAGATAGAGAGAGAGGGAGAGAGAGAGAGAGAGAGAGCAAGGCACCAGGTCTGGGACTTGAACCTGGTAGGCCATGTGGGAGTCCAGCACCCTTAACAACTATGCCACCTCTGGCCCTGGCACAGATCAATTTTAAACACTACTATCACGTTATAATCTTGGCAAGATCCACCATTCCAAATAATTCTCTGATGTACAGATGAGTCTTCTGACCAAATGAAAACTGAAAATGGAAAGGTACTGCTATAGTATATAAAAACGAAGAGTTTCACTGAAGCATAGAAGAACTATAAATTTTATTTGAAAAGCATACACTATATACACACAAAAATAAAAAAATGTTATAATTAAGATGTCTAATACTCCTGAAATAGCACTCTAATATATAGTAATTCATTGTAGGGTATGTCGGCAGCCTGAATCAAACCACATCTTTCTATTTCGAACTAGAAACACTATTAGACTCCATATGTTGAAATATTTCTGCAACCTTTTTTTTTTTTTTTCAGAATATAAAGATAAACACTAATTGCAATGTGGTCAGAACACTCTGGAATCATTTGATCACCAACATTATAAGTTGCTGTGAGGTAAAGTTTTCATAAAAGTATCATTTACAAATGTCTTCAACAACTTATGGTATTTTTACTAATTCTGCCTCATGACAATATCATACATGGTCTTTTTAACATAGAGGATTTCTTACTTAAATAGAGAAATCAATTCTGAAATAAGGTCTCACAGAGACTGGCTTTCATTTACTACTAGGTTGTCCTTCGGGAAGCTAAGTGTGTGTATAGCTTGTCCTTCCAACATCTCCTAGAAAACCCTTTAAAGCAATGTGAAAGGCTGATGATGACAGTCCCCTTATTGAAGTAGTTCCACAGGGGACATTTGGCCATGTCCCCATTAAGACATTTTTGACTGTTACATTTGGAGGGAGGGCTACTAGCATTTAGTGGGCAGGGGCCAGAGGTGTGATAAAACACCCTCCAGTGCATAAGGACAGCCCCACACAGAAGGGACTTATCCAGTCCTAAATGTCACTAGGGCCAAGGGTGAGAAACTCTGCCCCATTGGGTTCTCTGTCTGATGACTAACAGGCATTGCTCATTAATCCCTGCAGCCTGAGTTCTTGTCCCTGGGACAGTCATTGCAGTGAAGGGCCACAGAAGAGCAGAGTCCAAACACTTCCGGCTGGATCTCATAAACCACTCCAGTGCACACATCCAAACCAGTGGTCCTTTGGTTTGTTTTAGGTTAAGTTTGCGGAATTTTCCGAATTCTAGTTTTGCTCTACTAAATCATTTTTTAAAATATGTAAGTATCATTCTGGGTTAAACTGGTTCACTTGGTCTATTTTTAGATTTATCGTGGTTCAGCTACACTAATATTTGGGTTTTGTTCAGTTTGGGGTTCAGCAAATTAGTGAAATCTGGGCTTTCGCGGTTATGGTTACCTGGTTTATATCTTTGCGTTAGTGCCCATGCGTGTGTGATGAACGCTTAAAACTAAGTCTTACTGTGAGCAAAGCCACTAGTTTTCTGTACTCAGAGGGAGTTTATTCACTGTTGACTCTGTTTTTCAGGAGTACTGAATAATGAAAGCATCAAGCCAAGACTTTTTTTTTTTTTTTTTTTTTGGAGAGGTTTTTTTTTTTTTTTTCACTATAGGGCGCGTGCGCTCGCCAGACAGACAGAGAGAGACATAGAGACAGAAAGCGAGAAATCACCCCCCAGGGGGGATGGTCACGCCGCAATCCCTTCTCCTCCATTCTCCTCTCAGGATCTTGGGCACGCACGCACACGCGCCCGGCGTGAGTTGTAAGCCACCGGGTCCAAGACGCGAACCGCGGTCGACTACGTGGGAGTCCAGCGACATAGCCATTACGCTAACTGCTGGTTCCCAAGCCAAGACTTTTGAGGATGCAGAAAGTCCCCACTTTCCATAACGTGGTTCAAAATCCTAAGACTTGACAAAGAAACATGACTTACAATATTGCCTACTCTGTTTATGAAAAGGTACGTGGTCTCAATGTTTTGCATCTTCCTCAAACTGTTTACTTGAGTATACTGTGAAGAAACCAAAAAAAAAAAGGAAAAAAAAAGTTAAAAAATCTCCAGGGATTTCTAAAAATGCCCATTTACTCTTATTTTGCAATTGCTCTGGTTGTGAAATCATCACACTGAAAAATACTGGAGGAGTGGCGAGGGTGGATTTTAGTGACAAGATTTCCTTAAGGCTGTAAACAAACCAAATTCATTAAAAGACAGAAACAGAGGTGGCAGATTTCACCATAAAATGAGGAAAACATTTTCCAGCTGAATTAGAGGTACAGCACAAAACACAGTTGTTTCGTTTTTTAAAAACTTCAGTTTCTGTAGGCTGAAACAGAGCATTTCAATTGGCTCAGTTCATAAAAGCCATCTGCACCTGCTCACAAAACAGCTTAAAGGGGGAAAAAATCTGCACCAAGGATTTTAACTTAAAGGGACAATACCGGGTGGCCTCTGGCACTCAAGCACCACAAAAAGGAAGAGCAGGATGAAGAAAAGGTGAACATAATTTTTAAAACTGCAAATAAATAATCACCTAAAAGCCAGCTGCCAGCATTGTTTCAGTGTTAACCTGTGCTTGCTACACATGCCTGCTGGGGTTGTATGTTTAAAAGTTAGTCGATTAAACCTCAATTATACGGGTTTTTCTTTTATGTAGCCTAGGGTTGAATGAATTACTGGCAGGAAACTTCAGCTCATGAATTCAATCAAAAATCCTTTCATTTGTCAGCACAACTTCCTGCCCGTCTCCCTTAAACATCTGCTTCTCCAGTTCAGACACACACACACACACACACACACACACACACACCACACACACACACACACACACACACACACACCACACACTTTGTTAAAATAATAAGCAATCACCAAAACTTCCCTTGCAAGAGTTACAGATTCTCCCTTAAACACACACTTGCTCCCAGTAGAGTTTATTTAATATATCTTTAATAGCTTCCTTGTTCTGCTCCCTTCCCTTCCGCTTTTAAATTCTGGAAAATCTCAAGCTGACAAAAGAAGACATTTTTAAAATGCGAACCTTCTCAAGGATAAGCCCCGGCCCGAAGGCAGGCCAATGGGGAGGAAGCAAAGCTGGGAGGCGGGGGAGGCGCTGACTGTCGGGAACCGCTTGCACTCCTTACATGGCAGGCGCTTCCTGCCGGAGGAGGCCAGCTTTGCACTAACAGAAATCAGGGTGGAAAGAAAGCAGGAGGTTTGCCCAAGTTCAAAATAATCCTGCGCGTGTCCACGCGCGCCGAGCGGGTTCCCCAGCCGTGCGGCTCAGACCTCTAGAGCTGTCACCTGAGGAATCCGCAGCCCTTTCTCATCAGCCTTACACTGGTGTTTACTCCACACAGCCAAGGAGGAAGACTGGGATGTTAAAATTTTGAGAAAAACTGCAAATTACATCTTTTACGTTGCCTTTTCTTCCTCTGCACTGAGGACTTCTCTTTGGGAAGTTGACTCAAGGGCAGACCTCCAGGGACTTACTCTTTTGCCCCCAAATCACACTGCCTCCTCCTCTGGGGAAGTCTGGAGTGAAAATTAGTAAAACTTGGGGGAGTGTTGCCTTATGATCTCGGTCCTATTCCAGATGTTGAAAAATGTTATTGCCCCTTTTGAGAATCTCAGTGTCACCCTGGAGGCAAATACTTTTGCTTTAAGAATACTCATCTAGAATTTATAAACATTATAAAGTACACAAGATAATGGTGCTTTTAAAAAACATGATCCATAATGTAACCAACATTATGAAGTTAAGAATATTTTCATATCCAAATTATTGTTGTAATTCTGTAAATAGGGAAGTCCTGGTTATTATACTTTTCATATTGTTATGGATCGAAGAGCTTGAGCTATAATGATTAGAAAATTACTGGTATTCCCAAAAGCACTAAATTCGAGTCATTCAAAATTTCTACATGCTATAATTATTCATACTTAAATGAAAAAAAAGGGTTATGTGTTTAAGCTAGTCATTATTATGTTAATGATGGTAAATACTTCTTAGTATTTACTCATGTTTCCTATTACTTACTATGTGTCAATTATAATGCAAAGTTCTCTACATGTATTAATTCATTTAATCTCCACAACTCTATGTAGAATTATGACAGCCTTGAAGTTTTATGTCAGGTTTATGTCATTAATTTGCTGTAGCCCAGAGAGATAAATCTATAACATGCTGTAAGCCACAGATAGCAAGATTGGGACTTGAATTCAACACCTAGACTCTTTAGCATATACACACACGTGCATACACATGCATGCGAGTGTGCACATACACACACATACACAAACTCCAACATCTACCCATGCTATTTTATCCAATTGAAATATAAGGAATTCACTGTATCTCAAAATGTCAGATGTTAGATGTGAGGTTAACGCATTCATAATGAACTGTAGACACAATGAATAGTATAAGCAACAACAAGAGGGTCAGTGAAACTAGCATCAACAAGAAACTCAATACTCCTTGACATACAATTAACATTCAAGGTATCTCTCAAAAGACCAATTTTTCCTTCAATTTTCCAAAGAATTTGTAAAAAAGAAATAAATTCAAGGAGCATTTGGGAATAGCAAGTTTCCAAAATAAAACATACGTTTTAGTTTGTCAACTTTACCATTTTCTTTTTCAATGGAAAACTCATTGGTAATAGTAAAATTCACTCTAGACAGGATATGAGAATGCTATAAATCACATTTATGGTATATTAATGACACGTGAAAGGTTTTTTCCCCCCATACAAGAGCGTACATGAAACTTGGTTGTTAAACTTGAAATAAACCTTTCTTATATACTTATAAGCCTCACATTGAAATTATAAATGGATTGTTTTAGATTGCTTTTTAGTTTCATCCCTTAGCATAAAGGGCAAAAGTTTACATCCTTTACAAGAACTTCTGCCTTGAGCTAAAACTGATATATCCTCACTTAAAATTCTGCCTGAAATGCACCAACCTGGTTGATCAACTTCAATACGAGTTTGAATGAGTTATAAAATCATGGCCTAGCTTGAGTGATTTCTATGTTCATCTGAAGCACACTATCATGCATAATTCTTTGCATTTCACATTCAACAAAAATGTGAGGGCCTATCACATGGCAGGTACTCTTCTGAGCATTATGGAGAGAAAAATACATAAAACTTTTGGTGGAGAGCGTTGCAGACTCATGAAAGAGACCAAGAATTCGATAAATGGCCAACATGAAGTATAATCCAAGCAGGTACTGTTCGTAAGAAAGAGTGATCAATTCAGGGACAGTTATCTCCTTTATAAAGCATCTCATTCTTCCCTCAACAGATATTTATTGGATTTGGAAGTATAAAGAGGTGTTCATAGGTGAGACAGGCAGAAGAACATGATACAGAAAAGCATGAAGTTCTGAAAGGAATCATGTTCAGGGACATGGTTGAAATACATACAAAATGCTATGGAAGCACAATGTATCAAGTGATTGATTCTGTGTGGGGTGTCAAGGAAGATATTAGAGAAGAGAACCTCGGAATGCATCCACAAACTCCTCTTGGAAACTGATAATTCTGCAAGCTGTTTATGGTAGCGTACAGAGAAAGTGTTCAATCCCTTTGAAATAAAACCAGTGAAGAACTTCCTGTGTTGTTTCCATAAAAATCTGAATGGAGTCAAATGTACCTGAATTATTTGGTAAGACACAATGAACTGTTCCCACAGGCACCATAAAGAAAGTTCAGACTATACTGGCTGCAGGATCATACTCAGTACTGCACTTGCCTGTGCTGACTGGTCAAAGTAATGCATAAAGTTTGAGGACTGTGCTGAGGACACTGTTGTAGACATGCACAGAGCTGCCAATTAAAAATGAAGAACCACTTCCCTCAGACCCGTGGTTCTCACAAATGCCTCACCCTGTCTCAATTGTTAATTCCAAGTGAAACAAGGACATGATTCATACCCTAGTTGCTTTGCTTTTCATGTGTAGCATGATCAAAAGAATAATTATATGGAGAGGAATTCTGCAAAGACAAAAATTGAGTGTGATCCTCTACATAAGGGCCTCAGTGTGTTGCTGGAAACATTCTAATTTCTGATTTGTTCTGTTGATGAGCAGCTCCAGGTTCCAAGCAGGGACCAAGAGCCTTCATTAACATTTTCTTAGCTTCCAACCAATATGGTGTCAGCTCAATATACCTATTTAGATTGGACAAATACATATTGGACCATCTGTATTATTAGATTGTCCAATTGTATGGACAATCTGGTAATAAACTTTTGTCAACAGTTTGATGAATTCTAATGAAAGAGAAAGAAGATGCACACAGCTCAGTTAAGTGATTCTACAAAAAAAAAAAAAAGAGAGAGAGAGAGTTCAGAGAAACTGCTAAGAGAATTCTGGCATAGGAGCTCAATGACTGGGAAAAAAATGTTACTATGCTCACAAACTCTTCCCATCTACTTCTCCCTATAGGATTACCTGCTTAACATCTCACACTCCCACCCTGAACCACATGCGGAAAGCCTAGATCAGAAAGGGAAAAGATCAACCTTATGGAGAAAGTTCAGCATTTCTTAACAGAGTGACAAAATGCTGTCTGTTTCCCAATTAATTTCACATTCTTTTGAATCTAACTTTGTCTACTTTGCAATGTCTCCTGCCCCTGTAGAACAGAAGATGGCTGAAGAAAAACACACACATGGGAATGGCTAGTCTCATTTTGAAATCTGGACCATTAACCCTAAATGGGTCATGGGTACTGCACCAATTCTAGCACGTTCTTCTGGTTCCATCAAATAATCATTCTCTTGCATGACTATTTCATGCCTTTTCTTCTCCCCTCAAACCTTTAGCTCCTCCTCCCCAGGTGCTATGCCCAGTTGCTGAATGAACTTGATTCCTATTTCATTGAGAAAGTAGAAGCAATCAGCCCTCAACCAACCTCCCACCAAGTGCCACATCTGGCCACCTAACTGATTATTGATACTTGTGTTCTCTAATATGGTAGTCACTACTACTCATCAGCTGAAATCTGGCTTATCCAAACTGAAATGTACTGTTTGTGTGAAATATACTAGATTTTGAAGATTTACTATCAAAGAGGAAGTAGAGGGACGAGCAGATGGCATAATGGTTACGTCATTGGGCTTCTATGTAGTCAACCGGGGTTCAAGTTCCAGACCCAGCAGCTCGAAACTCATGTTGGGCACATGTGCATTCATGCCCAAAATCCTGAGAGGAGAATGGAGGAGAAGGGATTGAGAAGGAATATCACCCTAGGGACTGATATCTCACTTTCTGTCTCTCTGTGTCTCCAGCAAGTGCACATACCTTATAGCAAATTCTCTCTTAAAAATAAAAAGAATGTACAATCTATCATTAAAACTATTTTAAACTCACTATGTTTTAATTATAATTTGTATATATTCAGTTTATTAATCATTAAAATCAATTTCATCTGCTTCTTTTATTTTTATTTTTTAATTTTTTCTTTTATTTAAAAAAAAATGTGGCTCCTACAAGATTTCAGTTTCATGTATAGCTCATACAGTATTTCTATTGGCCAGTGCTGCTCTATGCTCTGCTGTTAACATGAAGGAACTATACCCTTGTTCTTATCTGAGACCAACCACCCCCTCTGCGCATTAGAACCTGCTCAAAGCCTTCACCTCAGCAGCTCTCCCTGCTTTGTCCTGCTTTGCCAGTTTCTCCTTGTAACTGGATCATTCTCAACTGCATAAGAACAGCCAATATCTCCTGTTTAAAAAACAAAATCTCTTGACTACATATCTTGATTCAGCCATCTCATTTATTTATAATATAACTACTTTAAAAATGTCTACACCAGCAGGTAGAGTGTTGGTTAAGAGCGCTGGACTCCCACATGGCCAACCACCATTCCCATTCTGGACCTGGTGGCTTGCTTTGTCACTTCTCCTCTCTCTCTCTCTCTCTCTCTCTCCCCTTCTCTGGTCAAATTTAAATAAATAAATAAATTAAGTTAAATAAAAATAATTTTAAAAAAGTATACACTCACTGTCTGTAATTCTTCTTTCATCTCTTAGGAATCCACTTCAATACCCATCACTCTACCAATGATTCTTTTTAAGGCACTGTGTGCTGGATCTAGCAGGAAGTGATTGTTAAATATTCAAGACCTGGCAAGCTGGTTGTTAAACTATTGGTAGCTTGAAATTGACTATGACAAGAATATTTCCACCATGAAAATTGTTCATTATTGTTTTTCAGAGAGCCAATTTATCAGCATACCACTGATTGAAAATCACCAATGACTTTCACCAAACTCGATACACACTATCAGTCCTTAGCTTACCTAATTTATTTGTAGTATTTGATGGAGATAAACTCTTCTTCACTTCTTTCATCACTAGCTTTTTGGGGCACCATTTTTTTTTGTTCATCTTCTCCATCACTGGACACTCCTCTGGCTTCTTTGCTGGGTCTACTGCATCTTTCTGACACTCCTCCCTCAACACTGGACACTGTAAGGACTTGGCCCAAACACCTCTTCTTTTATCTATACTTCTTTTATTGGTGTTTTCATTCAGGCGTACAGCCTTTACTTAAATGTACACCTTTACACCAGACCGCAGCCAAGAATTCTAGATAATGTATCCTCTCACCTACTAGGCAAATTCACTTGGATATCTAATAGGCATATCATATCATTTTGTGTCCACAATAAAACAAATTCTCTCTTCTCCTCTAGCCCTCAGTCATCAGACATGATTTTGTAATAATATCCCCAGCTCAATAAATGGCAGTACTCACTGTGAGGCCATACATTTTTTTTTTTTTTTTTGAGAGGTTTTCACTATAGGGCGTGTGCGCTTGCCAGACAGAGAGAGAGACTTAGAGACAGAAAGCGAGAAATCACCCCCCAGGGGGGATGGTCACGCCGCAATCCCTTCTCCTCCATTCTCCTCTCGGGATCTTGGGCACGCACGCACACGCGCCCGGCATGAGTTTTAAGTCACTGGTTCCAGGACACGAACCGCGGTCGACTACGTGGGAGTCTAGCGACATAGCCATTACGCTAACTGCTGGTTCCCTGAGGTCATACTTTTTGAGTTATTCTGGGTTCTGCTCTTTTATTGCCCTCCATATCCAGTGTATTGACACTCTCATTGGCTCTATCTTCAACATAAGGTCAAAATACAACCTTTTTTCCTACTTCTACTACTACTACCTTGCTCTAAGCAATCACCTAGGAGTGTGCAAAAAAAACCTTTTAACTGAATATAAGATCTAAAATAATCCTTTAGAAATGGATTACTCTCTCTCTCTCCCTCCCTCCCTCCTTCTCTCCCTTCCTATTTTTCTCTCTGCTAAAATTGAAAATACTACTACTAATAATTAATAAAATTTTAAATTATTAAAAAAAACTGGATTCCATCTCAATGCAGAATTAATAGCGACTAATTTGGTGATCATGACATTATCGACACTTTTCTTTTAAAATTGCCTATTTAAAAGGGGGATTTATTCATCCAAAGGCCCTCTAAATTTCATACAGGGAGTACCTGTAGTAAGAACTATGAAACAAGTGGAATTATTCCCTAGAACCATGGTTGGTTTGTGATGTAATGGAAAGGAGTGGAGGGAGAGCAGGGGGCAATAAAACAAATGCCAAAGGTTTAAACAATTTTCTGTCACTGTCAACAAAGTAGTCTTTATAAAATACACAGCAATGGTTGTATTAACCTTACCAATTCTCTGTTATTGATGTTTACCACAAAACTGAGGTTAAAATTGTTCAATAAAAACTGTGTCTCCTACGCCCGTTTCTTCCGTTTACTGAAGATGGGAGGAGCCAGGTAAAAAGCAGTCTTCTCATACTCAGGATCTTTGCGGGGAAAGGGTTTATTCCTAGTATCTTGCTAGCTAGAATTCAGAGCACATCCTATGAGTGACACATGGTGATTGGTGGTCTACAGTACCATTTTTCCTTCACTATACTGAGATTGTCTGATACGTAGGCTTGTGTTTTAATGATCTCTTATGGTATTATTTTATAGGAAAGTATACTATGAGATCGAAATAATTGCTTTATATCTGAATTTTTTGGAATGCAAATTATTTATCAATTGGGAATTTTAGAAACTTCCTGAATAAATAAGTATTACTAAATTAGTTTCTAATCAAGGCCAAAAGTCAAAAGTTTTAACCTTTTGTGGCAGAGAGACAATAAGCAATGTTTATCCCTTTTGATTTTCCAAACATGTCATAAGGTGTAAGAGGATCCATCCATGGTTGAAAAGTTTGGAAATGAGTCGGGGGGAGGAGGGACTCAAAATATAGATAGAAAAACAAACAAACAAAAACCACTTTAAATCCCAGACAGAATAGCAAGAATGCCCTTAGATATGTGGCCTAGATAATGCCATTTTGTTATTATACTTTGTCCCATAAAATTCTTTAGCTTGTTGGAGAATAAATGCTCCTCTCCTTTTTTCACTATGTGCACACATGCACACACAGATATGCAATAAATAATAAAATCAACATTTATCAGGTAATAAAAATGTACTACACATTGTGTTGAGTTCCTATTTCATAATAGTTAGGAGCTATCACCCTCATATGTGTTGAGTATTACACATGGATTATATTCAACTCCCACAATAATGAAAGCAAACTCTTACATTATGCTTTGTACAAGGCCTTGTTCTCAGCCCTTTACATTTACTAACTCTTTTAATATACACAGGACCAGAAAGCAGGTACTAACATCATTGCCATCTTTATGTGAGGCAATGGAGGCATAGAGAGGATATGTGAGACTTGCTCAAGGTCATATCAAATATGGGATTTACACACAAGTATGGTTTTGGTCATGTTGTCAGTCAATAATACCCTGCTGTCTTTTTCACAACTTGTGAAGCAAGCATCTTCATTATCTGCATGTTCCAGATGAAGAACTCCATGAAGTCCCAGGTACAGATTGCTCATTTAATAGGCAGAGCTGAGATCCTATCCTCAGGGTATTAACATGAAATCCTGGGTTCTCTCAATACAGCTTCCCATTGTAACATCTCATCTCTTTCAATACTTAGTTCCTCAAAGTCAAGTGACATGCCTTAAAATTCTTTTGCATAATCCCCCCAGCACAGAAATATCCAAGGTTCTGCATATAGTAGCTACTCAATATAGGAAAGAGACTCACGCAAAGAGTGATTTTTGTATCGTGTGAAGATGAGCCCAAAAAACTGTCAACACCACAGCTTCCCTTTGTTTTTGGGTAAATTCCAAGAAAAATTGACTTTGATTTTCTAAATCTTCTTTTGATTTACTCTAGTAGAGGAAAACTGATGCTAAAGTCACTATTGAAAGCCACCTGAGTTGTGCTGATCTAACATGACAAGTGCCAGGGAAGTTAGACAATAAATTCATCTTGGAAGCCAAGCTCCCCATCTTATCTCCCACCGAACAGGAATCACAAAATCCACACAGAGGTGAAAGCTTCATATTTAGACTACGAGTTTGTCATTTATTAAAAGCAGATAGAATATCTCTGACACAATCTTGTTTATAAAGCAGCTAAAATTGTTACTTCTGTACTCAAGTGACTGCTACCTCTTTATACTATTGATTACTGGGGATTTTGCTGGTAGCACGATGATGGAAACTGGCCACCCAAATGTGACTTTAATCTGCTGAGGTGCATTTAATATCTTTCTGTTTTTTGAGATAGAAAACAAGGGAGGTAAGCCCCATTTATCTTGAACTGTGAAGCCATTTCAGTATATATCTAAAATGATTTCTATTATCTGACAATGGAAAGATAAATTCTCTCACAGGATTAATGGCATAATTCTTAGTCATCTGAAAATTCTAGGCATTCTACCTTGTCTCATGGCTACAAGAATTCTGCATAGATAGAAACAGCTAATGTCAAGGCATCTAGAATCTCCAACATGGGAGATTCTGTGACTGTTTCAGGTAGTTTTTCTCTGTGAAAATCACCAGAGTTTATGGATAGTCACCATGTCCCCTTCTCATTACTGCGCTCTCAGACCTACTGAACAGATGACAACTTTTTTAGAAAAACATATGAGATCAATGCCCTGAAAAAATCCTTCAGCTATTTCTTTTTTTTTAAAGATAAGACCTGTGTAGGACTTCTGAAGGAATTTTGATAGGGTTCTGTTTAGGATTATTTTTAAATGCACAGGGGAAAGTGATTTAAAGTTAAATAGTGGCAAATCTACACAAAACCAAAAATAGCCATCTGAGACTTTCACTCAAGATAAAGTTCTACCACTTCTATACAAATAGTAATAGCACTTTCTAGAAAGAGTTCTAAAGCAAGTCACATATACAAACCTCAGTAGTGGCACAAAACATCCTTTGTTGCCGGACGTGAGAAAAACACACTCGCTTCTAAAAAAAGCCATAGGAAGGAAGTGGAAGAACCTCAGGGGCGAGTGGGAGTGCAAAAGGAATGTTGCAGCTATTTTTTTTTTTTTTTTAGCATGTAAGCTTTCCATGGCTCTTGATAGTAGGGCAGTAGTTCATGTAAATGTAGTAAAATCTTTGGGAATTTTTTTTCTACTTTGTAGGTGCTCTCTTAGCCAAATAGGATTAAAAATCTTGATCAAAGAATGTTGATATTCTAGAATTAAAATGCCTCAAGTTAAAAAGTTCTTTAAAAATACAAAACAAAACAAAATCAAAGGCACTCAAACACCTGCATTCAATTCTAATTTCACACATCTCGAAGCAACTGGGATTGCCAAAATAAGAAAAGTTACCCAGGAGCAAAGACAGGTAAGCGAAGCAATTACTGAAATTTTGCAATTTTACGGATAGATTTGTTAGAGGACACACTGAGAGCTCTTCGGAAAACAAAATATGATCATGTTGCCTCCTGTGTAAAATCTATGAAAACTTTCCCATTGTGCTAAGGATAAACACCAAAGGCACAGTCGTTAAGGCAGCTGGCTCTCACATGGCCGACTGTGCAATTCAAGTCCCAAGCTCAGCAACTGGAAAAACATCAGGGAGCGTGTGTGTACATGCCCCAAATCCCCAGAGGACAGTGGAGGAAGAATGACTGTAATGTGGCCATCCCCTGGTGGGGATGCTTTCTCACTTCCTCTTTCTCTCTATCCCCCACCCTCCACCTCTCTCCAGGGAGCACTTGGACCTTATTGCAAAAATTTTAAAAAAATATGTATCAGTATGGTTACAAAGCATTTTGTGGTCCAGTTGCACAGCAGAACTCATACTGATTGAATATGACTAGGTACCAGAAATGGAAATGATTTCAGTTAACCTCATAATTGAGATGGAGACTCTTATCATCTCCATGTTTTCAGCAGAAGAGCTAGAGACATTGAGTTGCCTGCCTAAGATCATAAGGTAGAAAATGGCTGTGCCAGATACTGTTGGGGAAATCAACACATTTTCTCAGTGTTTCACCTCTCTCATTTGCTGCCTTTTATTAGGGCTAGATCTGTGTTCCCCTTTTCCCTTTTTTTCCCTAGTATTTGGGTTGTCTTCTGGCCAATGGCACACAGGCAGAAGTCCACCGGAGGATTTCTGGGAAGCTTTTAACTTTTCTGATGAAAGAAGCTGGCATGGCACATCTTCCTCCTTCCTCCTGCCCCAGTGGGGCCATCGTGCCTGGGGCTGCAGCAGCCATTTCCAGACCAGAAAATGACAAAGCAACAGCTAAGATGGGACGAGTCTAGACCTGGGATGACCTCGTTGAACTCTGTATGAAACCTGGACTGCCTATTTTCAGACTTTTTTTTTTTTTCCCCTGTGGGGATAAGGTTTATATTAACCTCAAAAAGATCGACTTTCTGTTATTTAGAACACACACACACATACACACACAAATCCTATTTTTTTTTTTTCAGAGAGAGATTTTTGCTACAGGGCATGTGCTCTCACCAGAGATAGAGAGAGAGGCAGAAAGCGAGAAATCACCTCCCGGGGGAATGGCCATGCAGCAATCCCTTCTTCTCCATTGTCCCCTCAGGACTGTGGGTACATACGCACACACGCCTGGCATGAGTTTAAAGCTGCCAGGTCCAGGCTTTGAACCACTGTCGACTCCACAGGAGTTCAGCAATGTAACCATTATACCATCAGCTGGTCCCACAACAACAACAACAAAATATATATATGTATATGTGTGTGTGTATATATATATATATATATATATATACACACACACATATACATATATATATATATATATATATATATATATATATATATATATATATATTTAGAGAGAGAGAGAGAGAGAGAGGTTTTTGCTATAGGGCGCGTGTGCTTGCCGGAAAGACAGAGAGACAGAAAGCGAGAAATCACCCCCCCAGGGGGGATGGCCATGCCACAACCCCTTCTCTTCCCTTATCCTCTTGGGATCTTGGACTTGCACGCACACGCGCCTGGCATGAGTTTAAGTCACCAGGTCCAGGACTCGAACCACGGTCGACTATGTGGGAGTTCAGTGACACAGCTATTATGTCAACTGCTGGTCCCCCTGCAAAAAATTCTTAATTAATATAACTGTGTAGCCGGGATTCCAACTTAGAAATCTGATTCTGGAGCAGGTGAGTTGAATACTATTTCTCCCTGCGTCACTCTTCCTTTTGGTCTCTGCTGTGGCCACACCAACCTCAAGATCCTAAATATCACCATGTTCCCTCTGCCCCAGATCTTTGCTCTTCCTTCTGCTTAGAAAAATCTTCTGCTAGTCCTTCAGATAATAGCTTAAGTATCACCCCCTCCATGAGGCTTTCCCTGACCTTCGAAAATCTTACAGAGTCAATTCCTCCTACATATGTGTTTATGGAAACCTGTATCTGTCTTCTGTAGTTTTATTACCATTACAAACAAATAAGTATTTAATGCTTGTCTCTTCCCACACTACATGGTAAGCTCATAAGGCTAGTAACTGTATTTCTAGTTGAAGGTGGTCAGTAAATATTTATTAAATGAATGAATACATATAGGCATGCTGCTTCTAAATTAATTCTTGACCTAGACAGACAAAGATAGGAAGCTACTCATCTTACACAAGTGAGGCCACACAAGCATATCAGGCTGCAATCCATTTTCTTTGACTCTATTTGATGCCACAAATATCTCAACTGAGAGGAAGGAAGGGGAACTAAAATTCAGAGGCATGCTGTGAGGACAGAACACAACCCTGTAAGAAAGAAAGGAATACCTCTGGTCCCAAGGTAGTGGCAATCCCAGAATTAAAAAATGCTTCAAGGAAAAAAAAATGGCGAGTTGGAAAATGAGAATTATGAATGAAACAGAGATTATCTGGTCAAAACGCAATTTCTAACAGGTCTATGATATACACAATATAGATTGTGATTCCAAGATTTGCATGCAGCATTTTGAGAGGTTTTCTGTGGAAAAACATGTCCAATTTTATAGTGGAGTTGTAAAAAAAAGTTTCAATTTATATAAACTTTGTTTTATTACCAAATTTCCTGTAGCTCACTTACTCCATTAAGCAAGAGATAAATGGTTTGCATCATCTTTAAAAATAATCCCAGCTCATTGTCATATTAGAATACTTTTTGTTGCCCTGCAGTGGATTTTTCTATACTCCTTTCTCCTCCATTAGACTATAAATTCTGGAGAGTATCAATTTTGTATCTGCTTTAATTTTTGATGTTCAACACTAATCACAGTGTTGGCACAGAATATGAACTCACTCTATCTTGTTATTAGAAATGAGTAAACAAAATGCATAGGCACGTTAGGCATTTAGTAAATACATGCCAAATTGAATCTTCTTGATACAAGACTTGGAATAACTTCCCTTTCAAGGTACTTGTTTTGTGAGCATAATTACAGATTCCACAGTCCAAGAAAAACTTCCTTGCAGAGAAAAACTAGAAGAGTCTGGTTTTTCAAGACAATGTGAATAGAAATGGCAGCCCCCATTTTATCATGTGCATATTTCAAGTGCAAGGACAACTCAAAACTTGAAATGAAAAAAAAAAAAAAAAATCCCTCAAAACCCTGCATTTATCTGCTCACCAACCCTGACCATCCCTTGTACACTCTCTTTACTATGTATCCTGGGGAAGATGGAGGTAGAAGAAAGTCAGACGAAAAGCAGAGAGACAGATGGGACAGGAAAGGCAATTAGTAACAGAAGGGAAAAGAACAGGCTGGGGAGAGAAGCAGAGGACACAGGGAAGGGAAGATAAAAATTCAAATAACTAAAATACAAAAAATAAACAACTGATTCCTTATCACTTCCCCAGTCTCTGATGCCTCCTGTCTCTAATAGAGGTGTCCATAGACTTTTCCTTGATCTTAATTTTATTACCTACTCAATATCTCAAGTTCTTTTTACAGAAAGCAATTTAGAACTAGATGTCCTTAACTTTCACTCTGATATGTGTGTGGCTTTTGACATCATTTGATCCTATTCATGAAAACCAGCAGCTAAGTCTAAAGCACCACAGTAGGGTGGTTTTAGCAACACCCCTACTGCATGATGGATGCCGTCTATTTTCATATTTACAGAAAGTGAAACTTGTTTCGTGTGTTTCAGGATCTGCCTACTTCGTAAATACCTCGTAGTTTCATCTACAGACCGTACCAATTAAACATAGGTTGGTACTAACGCAGGTACCTATATGAAATCCAGTTCTGACATTAGGGGAGAAAAAAGAGGACAAAAAACATATTAGCAACAAGACAAAAAAGTTTGCTTCAAATAGGCAGATTATATTTTCTAGTGCTTTAAAAAAAGAATGAAACCAAAAGAGGCAGCTTGAAGAAGTTTACACGTGTTTAAACCACATCCTGTTGTTATCCACTGCTGTGGCACAGAGAGGCTGGGAGGTGAACGTTCTCATTAGGGTTCTTACTAGCTGTGATATGCAGTAGGACTTCTCCAAAGAGGGAAATCACATTACATGCTGGGCAGTGGTCCATGGACCAGGTAAATGCAGAGTGCCATTTACCAAGTTAATACCTAAACCCAGGAATACAATGGTTTAACCCAGTGCACTTAGAAGTGAAAGGGTCTCCATGCATCCTTCCAGCCACAGTGAGCAGATACTAGATCACCCAGGAGCAGAGAGGCCCATCTGCCGAGGCCAAAAGAAATTGTAACAATAACGAGATGCCCACTGGGAGTCAGTCAGCAGGGATAAGAGCAAATGGTGTACTCGGAGTTTTGCTCCTTTGTATTTATTTGATTGAAATGCATGTGTTTTTGCTTGAGGCAGATGTGGGTATCCTAGCCTTTGTACAGGAAGCTGTAGAAGGAGGACTAGGGAGGGAGCAAAGAATATTTTATAGGCCAAGTGGCATTTTTTTTGTTGGCCCATGGAGTTTTTGTTTCTTTCTTCCTTTCTTTCTTCCTTCCTTTCTTTCTCTCTTTTTTCTTTTCTTGTTAAAACTATAATCTGTTCAGAACTCTTTTAAAGGGTGAAAACAAATCTAACCACCTTCTGGTACAAATCATTGCAGTATTGTTTTAGACTTGTATCTTGAAGTTCCTCCTTTGTGTTACCCTACTTAACCACCAGACTCTTCCTAATGGCTACCCGCATGTCTTTTCAATTTTCTAAGAGAGGACCAACCCCTTCAAGATGTTCCGTCAACTCAAGCCTGTGTTTCTCAAAAGTAGTTTTTTTTCTTCTTCTAAAACACATGTGTTGATAGACTACAGGGAATAGATAAAGATTTATTTTTTAGACAGTGTTTTCCCCTTTCAACTGGAAGTCAGCCTTACTCAGAAGGGAAGCCAGGGCAAATGATCCTAATGCACTTTGCTCCCAAGCTTCTGTCTTAATAACCCTTTAAAAGAAAAGCTGTGGAGAGTGAAGTGAAAAACGTGTCTCCATCTGGAAGCATTTACACACGGAGGTGTCTTTAGCTTTAGTTGTTTGTCTAGAATTTCCATTTCTGAACCAACTCGCCTTTCTCCTGTGAGTGTGCCGAAGACAACAGTTCGCAAAAGTCACTTTATGCAACAATCCAGAGGCTCCTTCAAGCTCGGTCAGGCTGGAAAGGCCAACTGTGACTCATCAGGCCCCTCTGACACACACAGAAAGTCAAAAGTCAAGCAAAGCACTACGCTGCAATGCCGAAGCTGCCAGTTTACCTGACAAGTCAGAGTATTGTCTTCAAACCAGTTTCCTGCTTGGAAGACCTTGACTCCGCTCAGTAAAGGTGTCAGCACCTCCTTTCCTGAACAATCTCAACATGAATGACAGGGCCTGGGTCCAGCAGAAGGTGTCTTTAATCTTTTTATGGTAATGGAAAGGTTGTCTGAAGAAAAAAGCCTTTGGATGTACTTTTGAGATATTGACCTGTGGCTTTTATTTTTATTTTTTAAAAACATTAGGATGTCATGTCTTGATTCAATCATTATTCTTTTAAAGAGGTAAGGAGGAAAGGTCGCTAAACGTCCTCAGAGAAAGCTTTTTTCAACGAAACCTTCTCTACCCTAGAGACACCTGTGTCATATTCCTAAAGGCCAGTCAGTTCTAGGACTTCCTAAAAATGAAGATTCTGGCTGTGAGTATGTCTGGCTATGTGAGACTGCAGTCGCCCTATATAGTGTGTGGGTTTGAGGTGGGTGTCAAATCAGGCCCAGTGGCAGGGTGCAGAAGGGCAGTGATAGATGAGAAGTCAAAAGAAGACAGAATGTCTGGAACTGGCATGGCTGCCTAAGACCCAGTCTGTACTCAGGTGACCCTTGGAGACCAGAAGAGGAGCTTCTTCCAGAATCATGAGAGTGGCAGACACTGTCCCGACACACCCATTCGTAATCCTCTTCTCCTTTGCACTGTTTTTTAGAAGGTAACACAGAACGTTCCTTCCCCAGTTTCTCTTGTTCTTGGGAGGGAGATGTTGCATAATTCTGGATGATAAAATGGATATGTGGTGGGGGAGTGCCATGCTGGGAAATCTTGGGCTTTACTGATAAAAGGAAGATCTGGGGGCCAGCAGGTGGCATGGTAGTTGAGGCATTGGATTTTCACATGGCCCACCGCAGTTCAAGTCCTGGATTCCATGGCTTAAAAATCACATTGGGCATGTGTGTATGTGAGCCCAAAAGCCTGAGAGAAGATTGAGGAAGAAGAGATTGAGGCATGGCCATGTCCCCGGGGGAGGTGACTTCTCACTTTCCCTTTCTCTGTGTCTTTCCAGCAAGTATATATGCTCAATAGCAAAAACCTATATTCTGAGACATCTGGCACTAAATCTGAGAAATACTGATCTGATAACAATGTCATTAAAAGTATAAATTCAGACTTGGAAGGGTTAAAAATGACATAGAAGCTGTTATGATAAAACAAAAAGTTCATTCATACACACATACACAAACACACACACACACACAAATAAAGAAGAGAACATCTGTGTTGGCTCCACTCCATCCTTCATTATCCCATCTTGAATGCCAATGTGATATGTGGAGTTACTACGACAGAAAAGACAGGAGAATCACAGAGATACTGACCCTGAACCTCGATATTTTGAGTTACTAAACTAATAACCACAAGGAACTACCTTCAGAAATAAAGTAATGTAAGGGAAAAAAAGTCCTCTATTTGTAACCTCTTTTATTTCAAAGATTATTGATTAGTTTTCTTTTATTTGTGGCCTTCTTCTGATTTGGATTTAAAAAAAAAAGGGACCAGCAGTTGGCATAATGGCTATGTTGCTGGGCTCCCAAGTAGTCGACCGCGGTTTGAGTCCCAGACCCGGTGGCTTAAACTCAGGCCGGGCGCATGTGTGTGCAAGCCCAAGATCCTGAGAGGAGAATGGAGGAGAAGGGATTGTGGTGTGGCCATCCCCCCTGGGAGGTGATTTCTCATTTCTGTCTCTCTGTCTCTCTCTGTCTTTCTGGCGAGTGCACGTGCCCTATAGCAAAAACAAACAAACAAACGAAAAAGAAAAAAACCTCTTCCCCCCACCAAAAAAAATCCTAAATGATGCAGCAGATAAAAAAAAAAAAAGCTTTCTTTATTTTATTATTATTATTATTTTTTAATTTGCTAGAGAGAGCATGTACTCTCTGGAAAGAGAAAGAAAGAGGGAAATGAGAAAGCACTCACCACGGAAAATGGTCATACTGGCAATCTCTCCTATTCATCTTTTTGGGATTTGGGGTACATACACATATGCCAGGCTCATTTTTCAAGCTGCCAGGTCCAGGACACGAACTACAGTCAACCTTGCAGGATCCAGCCATCTCAACCACCAAACCACTGACTGGCCCAAGTGATCTATTTTTAAAAAGTTTTAGGGGACAGTGCAGTTTTGAAAAATCTAAGTGAAACTAAATGTCTTCCTGAAGGTAAAACCAATTTAGCATACCATGGAGTTCCATAATTTATTTCAAATTTTATGCCTACAACAACTTAGCATCATTAGTCCATGCACTGTTCATGAGATTTCCTGAGTTCAAAGACATGACTTACTCTACAGTCATTAGTATAGAGTTGCTTCTCTCAGCTGTTTGTATTTATGTTTATGTAAGCTGCTAAATCTCCTTCTTTTTTTTTTTTCTTTTTTTTTTTTGGAGAGGTTTTTGCTATAGGGTGCGTGCGCTCGCCAGACAGACAGAGAGAGACATAGAGACAGAAAGCGAGAAATCACCCCCCAGGGGGGATGGTCACACCGCAATCCCTTCTCCTCCATTCTCCTCTCGGGATCTTGGGCACGCACGCACACGCGCCCGGTGTGAGTTTTAAGCCACCGGGTCCAGGACGCGAACCGCGGTCGACTACGTGGGAGTCCAGCGACACAGCCATTACGCTAACTGCTGGTTCCCTAAATCTCCTTCTTTTCTGTATGAGGCAAAGATATCTGCTAATGGGACACTGGCTTATCCTGAGTCCTTTTGCTAATAATGAGCTATTTTTGGAGAATTTTGAAAGAAATTTAACACAATGAATGTAAAGAACAAAGTATCTAGCTTAGTCACTAACTAGAGGCATGATACCGTACAAGTCACTTCAACTCCATAACCATCCTCCTGCTTGCCTATAAATAATTAAGTGTTGGGTAGTTCTTTCTTTTTCTTTTCTCTCTCTTTTTTTAAAAGAGATATTCTTGCTATATAGTATGCATGCACTCGTTGGAAAGACAGAGACAGAGAGACAGAAAGCGAGAAACAGCACCCTCAGGGGAAACAACCAGGCTGCAATCTCTTCTCCTCTATTCTCATCTTGGTATTTTGGGCAGGTATGCACATGTGCCCAGCATGAGTTTTAAGCCACCGGGTCCAGGACTTGAACTGTGGTCAACTATGTGGGAGTCCAGTGACGTAAGCACTAGGCCATCTGCTGGTTCTGGTGATAAGTAGTTCTTTCAACTGTATGTTGTAAAAAGTTTGATTATAACCAACCAAATTATCTAACCACAGACAATTTTATAATTATTTTTAACCAACAAGTATTAAGACAGATTTGTGATAGATTATCAAGAACAAAATTCATATTTGATAGGGGCAGAGTTCATGAAATCAGTGACAGTCATTGAATGAAAGGATCATTTTCCTCCTGACTCATTATTTTCTGTATTAGTGCTTTGAAAAGGCAGTCTAAAGTTCCTGTTTCTTCCTCAGTGCTTCTCAGCATTTACAGAACCAGAATATCATGGGATGTAACCCAAACATCTGCATTTTTCACAAGCATCCTGAGACATCTGACATGCACTAAATTTGAGAAATACTGATCTGATAACAATGTCACTAAATGTATAAATTCAGACTTGTAAGGGTTAAAAATTAGACATAAGCTGTTGTAACATAATAGAAAGTTCGGTCCCAATTTCAGTTCTGTACTTATCTAAGTGTGCTGATTTAAGACACTTACGATGTTGACAGAGATCAACTTAACACTCAATTTGCATTATTATTTGTTACAAAAATAAAATCCACAAAAATCAAGATTCAAAAAAATTCCCCAATGCTTTGATTACTGCTCATTTTGTTTTTCCTTTCCAGTTGCTGCTTATTCTTATTTTTAAAATTTAATCCATTTTTATCCTTGTTTTAATGCTCTGTTTCATTTACTGCCCAAGAAATCGCAAGTTTTTAGATAAACACATTGTAAGTGCCATTGTCTGATGGTTTACTAGAATCTTACATTCTTGTACTTTCTGGTTTTTCTCAATTCTAACATTCACTAATAAACCAAAGGATTCATGCTTGTTTTGCATCTATATCTCTAGCCATCTCTATTTGGTTAGGTGTGATCGTAATTATTATACTATTCTCTAGTGGTAAACTCTTTCCCCAGGAGTTCAGGAATTTCTGTTCTGGTGTCTGCATTTGATTGGGTTGAGTAAAGCATGGTATTGCAATAGCTACATAAATAATTTATTTCTGAAGAGCATACTATTCACTTTAAGTTTAAGTATACAATCATCTCCTTGCTCAATTATGATTTATGCAGCATTTGTTTTATTACAAATAGTAACAGTATTCTCCAAAATGTCCTATATGATTCAGGTATTTTTTTTAATATACTGCCTATGGTTTCTAAAAGTAGTAGGAACAAAATATATAATGGAGGCCAATGTTGTTTGCTTAGACCACTTAAACGTCTAGAGAAACAAACTGGAATAAACACACTGAACGAAAAAAAGGTCAAAGCCATTATAATCCCAACAATTTAAAAGCAACATTAGTCATTGTTATTTCATCACAATGATATGTTTGGCATTTCTAAAATGTTTCCCAATCAAAAAAATGTTCGTGTGTCTTACAGAAATTAAATTGTTAATGAATCATGCATAGTACCTTAAAAGGAAGTCTGATGTTCACTGCGAAGGATAAGGACTGAGAGGTAGAAGAGCCTACACTTAGGTGCACTTACCCAAGGAGAGAACTAAGATAGTTCTGAAAAAAAGGAAGGTGGGTGAGGTCCTGACATTTTATACACCACTCGGCACAGGGAATCTCTTCTGAGTCTCTACGTGGTCTCTGCAGGTGTTGAAGGAGGTGGTGTGACCACAGGATCCCTTTGCACTGTCAAAGTGGTTGGTATCATTAAAAGAGCACACAATTTGGAGTTTAGAAACTGAATCCTTATTTACCAGTTGCAAGTCCTTGTGCATCTCCCAATCTCCCTGAGTCTGTGCCTGTCCGGGTAAAAGATCTATAACATTAGTTTATGAAAATATCTCCTTCTTGGGCTTTTGTGAGGGAAATCAGAGCTAATGTACAGAAATCCCTCTGAAATAAAAGTGAGCTATAATCCAAATTCACACAAGCCAGGTCACTTCTCGAGACTCTATATCCTGAGTTGTGGCTGAGTGCCTGAGTGTCCCCTCTCTCGGCTATTGTTCTGTATCTGCCCACACTTGCCTCGGCCGCTATTCATCTCCACGTGAGCTAGCTGGGGGCGCCTGGCCCAATGCACAGTTCACAGGCCCAGTAACCTTTGGCAAGCCCCTTCTCGAACCAAGATATTGTCAGTGGTTGCAGAAATAGTTACAGCGCATGGGACCTGTCAGTTCAGTTTTTCTAAGGCTCAGACCCCTACCCTGTTTGGTATCTGGAAACTCTGAGGATTGCACACTGCCAAATAAAAAATGATCTTCAAACCAATCCCCCCCTCTGACAGGAATATGCATTGGAACAAACAGAGACAAAAATAAGTCACTCGAGCACAAGACACAACAGTGTGTACAAATAAGCTTTATGGCCGAACCCAAGCTCTTTCTGATTGTTAACATGTCCTGTTCTTTTGTGCCACCCACGCAAAAATGTGTTCTATTAGGAGTCAGGTTCTATTCCTGACCCTCTTAGTCACACTGGGCAAGCTGTTTCCATTTCCCTTAGCTTTATTGTACCCATCTTGGAATCTTTTCTTATCCACTTTATCGTACTTAGGTTTCAAGTTACATCTTATAAGCTAATAAAGGAGGGTTGGCAAATTAAGCATCACAAACTGCACTACCATTGTAATAAAGTAGGAGTCATGACACCAAACCACTTCTGAAGATGTTCCCGAAGTGAAAAGGTTGAAAGTAGTACAAATCACTGCTCCTATGCTCTAAAAACTCACTACCACACAGCATATCTTGTTTCTGCATTAGCTATTTATTTGGTTTTGCAAGGACACATTTAATATGCTAAAGATGTCTTTCTTCAGCCATAATGTATTAGATTTTGTCAGAAGATTCTGAAGAACAAGACCTTCTGCTTCCAGAAGATTAGCATACGGCTAAGACTTAAGTCTTAGTGAGGCTGTAAAGTTAGCCTAAAGAAATCAATGTTACATAAACAAACCATATTATTTACTCTTTAGTGCACAAAACACGAACTGTCAGCTGATTTTCATTAGGAATTTGGTAGAGACTGCTACAAAGGAAGACAAGCTACAGAAGAGGCAGAACAAGTGCCAGACCAAGCACGCATGATGCAAAACTTTTCCATCCATGAAAATGGACAGAAAAGTAAGAGCCTTCCCCTCAGCTTCAGTGCTTGGAAGAGGAGGGGTGAGTTGGCAGAGACAGAAAATGTGATGGAAAAACCACCAAGATATTTTCCCCATGAATTACTCCTGCAAGTGGTGTAACCTTTACATGAATAGCTAGATTATGGCTTATGATGTAGCTGCATAGTTCTGATGTCTGCACAGAGAAAGCCCTGCTCAAAGGAAAAGGGGTAGGAAATTGCTGAGTGACCACTCAGCAGATGAAGACTGAGTCCTCCTGCAGCTGTACTAAGCTGAACTGCGTGAGGATGGCCGTCTTCAAAAAGTGTGATTCTGAACTTCACTAGAAAGTGAAATTGACTACAGCTCTTTCTTTTTACTAATATTATTATTATTATTTTTTTTTGGAGAGGTTTTTTGCTATAGGGCGTGTGCGCTCGCCAGACAGACAGAGAGAGACATAGAGACAGAAAGCGAGAAATCACCCCCCAGGGGGGATGGTCACGCCGCGATCCCTTCTCCTCCATTCTCCTCTTGGGATCTTGGGCACGCACGCACACGCGCCTGGCGTGAGTTGTAAGCCACCGGGTCCGAGATGCGAACCGCGGTCGACTACGTGGGAGTCCAGCGACACAGCCATTACGCTAACTGCTGGTTCCCACTAATATTATTTTTAATAGGTACATAATAATTGTATTTATTTATGGGGTACACATCTCTAATTGAGTAACTGCATCCTGATACAAGCTACAAGTTTCAAATATTGCCCTGATCACAGAGATAAAATCTAAACGTGGACTGACATGTGATAGGTGTTTAATGGCAGAATATACTTATTCTAGATTTCCTGTGCTATGACAAACTTTGATATGGTTAGGCATATTTCCAGGAACATGCCTCAGTGAGTAGCATGCACAGAAAGGTGTGTAATAATGAGCTCTTTCTGCAAAGGAATTGATACTCAAAGTATACAGGGGAGGGGAGGTTCTTTAGAAAGGAGATAGAAATGCATTTTAGGAAAAAGCATACATAGATTTCAAGATATTTTTTGCCCCCAAATAAACTAATATTTTAACTCAATATTTTCAACAAACTTTTGGAAGTCTCCCTTGAATAAATTTAAAAGTACTTGAGGCTCACTAAATCATAACCTTATTGAAAAGTAAATCTCCCATTGAGCATATCATTTTTTTACGTAGTACGCCCATACATAATTTCATCTATCTATCTATGTATCTATTCATCTATGTATCTATCCATCTATCTATCACACAAGAGCGAGAGAGAGAGTAGCACCATCAACAGGGTTTCATCCTGCTAGATCGCCTTTCTGCAGTCCTCCAGCCTGCAGGATGCTGGGTAGGCACATGCACACACAGCTCGTTTCAGGCTAATGCAGTCAGGGACTGGAACCACTCACTGTCAGCAAGTGGCTTCCAGTCCTGCACTCTAGTGTGCTACCAGCTGCATGGAAGAGGCTGGACCACACGGATCATTTTAAAGAAAATGAATGACTGGCCATGCAGTCTGCTGAGGAAGGGGACATTCCTTCCTACAGCTTTCTAAAGAAAGGTATATTCCTAACACATAATTTTGTGTATATGAAAAACCCCGGAGAAAAAAAATAGATTTCCCCACAAATGTAGCAAATGTATCAGCCACTTGGATTTTCATGGAAAATATATGGTTTGGGAAGAAAATGGCAAAAGCAATAGTGGCGTCAGTGCTGCACCGATGACTGTAGTACAGAACAACTTTCTAATGGAGATGACTGGTTCAAATAAATCCTAAGACAATAGGAAAATTAGGTCTCCATTAAATGAAATTTCTGTGCCACATATTGAGACTGTGGCACGGACAGACAAAAGAGAGGAAATATATGATTAGAGTTGCTTAATTCAGCCAACACAAACACAGCACATCCATTTTCCCACAATGTGGAATTGCTCACTTTGTGGATGGTGGGGAAGTGGGGGGGGGGGGGGGGTGGGAAGGGGAAAAAAGGCATTTGAAAAAAGAAAAAAAAAAAAAAAAAAGGCTTTCCTATAGTTTCCCCAAGGCAACCAGAAAGTGAAACTTAATTAAACAAGTGAAATGTAATTACCTACTGCTTGCTGCACGTGGTGTTAATTTTTGCTTCACATTCAAGGTGTATTATTAACTGGCCAGTGTTGCCCAGAGGCAGGACTAGGAACTGGGCAGGGAAGCAAGAGGAGGAAAGGGCTCTTGTCCTGGTTTTCCAGCTCAAGTCCTCCAGAGGCTGGTTTCAGCTAGTTACACTGCAGGCTGGGACTGTGAGTTGAGTCTAATTATGGAAGGGCTGTCCCACAAGCATGGCAGGAGGTAACCCTACTCACTGGAGGAAGCTGAATCTGGGGCTTTTTACACCTCTCTGGACCTGTCTGTGATTGCTCACTCAGCCCATTTGCTACTTGCATGTGCTGTTTGGAATAACTGCACAGTTTCCCCTGTACGAGGCATTCGGCATATGGCACCTGTTGAAATACTCTGAAATGTGCTTTCATCGTGACTCTGGAAACACGGAGAGAGCTTTCTCTTATTGACAAGCACATACACTCAGAACCAATAGGATTCCATCTCTGCTCTCTAGGATTTCTGTTTATTATCAAGCTTGAGGGAGTGATGGCATTTGGATATCTTTAGTTAGCCATCCATTCCCCTTTCTACCAAAGCATCATTAAGCACACATCCTAAAATTTTCTACCTGCATGGCTTCCAGGAAAAAAATATTTGAAAAATCAAAAAGCTGACTTGGGAGAAAAATTAGTTCTGTAAATCCAGAAAATGCTGGATTGCTTGGGAAGAAAAATTGCATTCTCAAATTGGAATAAATCCCTGAAAACTGAAAAACATATTCACAAAGTTATGAATCAATACAATGTTGGTACCACAATCTGCTTCATTCATGTAACATGGCAAGGACTTGGTCATTTTTATTGCAGTTGCTAGATGGATTTGAAGATGCATGAACTGTTCAGATTTGTGTGTGTGTGTGTGTGTGTGGACAGGTTTTTTGCTATATGATGCATGCGCTCACCAGAAAGACACAGAGAGACAGAAAGCGAGAAATCACCTCCCAGGGGGGATGGCCACACCGCAATCCCTTCTCCTCCATACTCCTCTCAGGATCTTGGGCATGCACGCACACGTGCCCGAGGTGAGTTTAAGCTGCAGGATCTAGGACTTGAACTGCGGTCGACTACATAGGAGTCCAGTGACATAGCCATTATGCCAACCGCTGGTCCTTGAACTATTCAGAATTTGAAGTCACATGCTATTTATTTATTTACTTATAGAGATTTTGGCTATGGGGGTGTGCACTCACCTAAGAGACAACAAGCAAGAAATCATCTGCCAGTGGGGATGCCATGCCAACATCCCTTATCCTCTATTCTCCTTTCAGGATTTTGGGAAAACACGCACATGCACCTGGAGTGAGTTTTAAGCTACTGAGTTCAGGACTTAAACCATGGTCGACTATATGGGAGTCCCAGCAATTTAACCATTTGCTGGTCCCAAAGTCACATGTTATTGAAGATAATTTTAAAATGCTGGATGACTTTGTAGTGGCAATTTTGCAACAGTTAAGGGACAGAACTAGGTTTCTTTTCTGGTCTTTCACAAAATGTATGATTCTGTGAATATGGTAAGATTTCTATGGCAGCGAGTCACATGAATTGCCATAGTATATGTATGTGTAAGCTCTCATTCAGCCTAAATGGATATTGTATCACGTGTTTCTGAGATGGTATTAGCATGGTTGTTACTGAAGGCACTCAGGTTAATTATCTCTTTTTGTTTCCTCCTAATAACTTTGGTATGTCCTAGTAAATATTATAGAAAACCCACCAAAAAACTTTCTGCTCTTCTTTGTTTCCTCATTTGGCTCCCAGGCTGTCCTTCATTTTCCACTCCTTCCAGTCTCCTTTGGGGTTTCTACCCTTTCTCTTTTTTTTTTTTTTGGAGAGGTTTTTGCTATAGGGCGTGTGCACTTGCCAGACAGACAGAGAGAGACAGAGAGACAGAAAGCGAGAAATCACCCCCCAGGGGGGATGGCCACACCGCAATCCCTTCTCCTCCATTCTCCTCTCGGGATCTTGGGCACGCACGCACACGTGCCTGGCGTGAGTTTTAAGCCACCAAGTCCAGAACGTGAACCGCGGTCAACTATGTGGGAGTCCAGCGACATAGCCATTACGCTAACTGCTGGTCCCCCCTCTACCCTTTCTCTTTAACCTCTAAATGTTGGAAGCCCCAGGGCACACAGACCTCACATCAAGCATCATGGCTTTAAGTTATATCTATGAGTGTAGCTTTTGATGATTGACAAATTTCTCTCTCTAACTCAGACATCTCCCCTGAACTCCAGACTCATGTATCTAAGTGACCTCTCTTCTTTGATGTCTAAGACTCAACATGTCCAAAATTGAGTTCCCAATCTTTTCCGCCAATTTGATCTCCCATAGTCTTCTCCAACAGCAGACTTGATGCTTTGTTGGTTTCTATTTGCAAACCTCGTATCCATTAAAATTGCTGTTGTCTATCTCAATAATATATCCAGAATTCACCAAGTGCACCACTCCCACCAGTACTAGCATCCTATATAATCTCCATTGACGTTCAACCCTTTCTCCCTTCAGTCTTCTTTAAACAGAAAAGTCAGATGGTTCATTTAAAGCCTATGTTGGCTTATGCCAATTGTCTGCTTAAAACTATCCATTGCCTTCTCATCTCATTCAGACCAAAAGCTGGTCTTCTCATGGCCTACAAAAGGTCATATGCCACCTGCCCCTAGACCCACTACTTCTGAGATGTCTACTCCCATTTCTCTCTCTCTTGCCTACTGCTCCAGCCATATGGGCTACCTCGCTCATTCTATAACAGAACATGCCAGGGATGTACCTAAGAACCTTCACACTTTTTGTTCAGCTGGCCTGGATGTTCTTCCCTGATTTCTGCTAGCTACTCTCTAATACCTTTAAAAGGTCTTTGCTCTATGGTCACCTTTTCAGTAAGGTTTCTATGACTTTTCTATTTAAAATAGACCCCTTTCTCTGACTTACTGTATTTTATTACATAGCATTTGCCATTACCTAACATCCTGTGCACTGTAGTTTGCTTATTTTGAGTTTTCTCCACTAGAAGGGAAACTCTGTGAGAACAGGGACTTTCATTTGTTCAGCATGCACCTACTACAATCCCTGGCACACAGTAGGCACTCAATAAGTAATTGTTGAGTGAGTAGATAACATACAAATATGCTTAATTTTGATTGCACATATATGGAAACCTCTTGGGGCTAGTTCAGTGCACAGTGGTAACACTGCTTAAGTGATGCCGGATCCATATGGAAGGTCACCAGTCTAGTTACTCATTCAACCTGTACACACTTGGGGCACACTCACGATCCTGGCTGGCTGAGAAGCCTGAGGAGTAGGGGTTAGGGGGAATTGAGGCATGAAACCCTTGAGAGTGATTGTCGCTCTCTGTGTCTTTCACTCTCAAGAAAAAAAATAAGCCTAGAAAGAAAACAACAATCAAATGACACTAACAACAAAGACCTCATGGCTTGCACATCAATATACTACACTCGTCTCCCATGTTAAAAAGCTTCTATGACTTCCCAAGAGAAATTCACCTTACGAGGGTCAGAATTTTCAAACAACTTTCAAAGGGTAAATGGTCAACTGCCAAAACCTATGAATTTTTTAGAAAACAGGCCAGATTATTGGGACCAGAAAATGGCATAATGGCTCTATCACTGGACTCTACGTAGTTGTCTGGAGTCTGAGTCTCGGACCTGGAGGCTTAAAACTCACGCTGGCCACCTGTGCATGTGCGCCCAAAATCCTGAGAGGAGAATGGAGGACAAGGAATTGCGTTATGGCCATCCCTTCAGGGGGTGAATTCTCTTTTTCTGTCTCTCTAGCGAGCACACATGCCCTACAGCAAAAAATCTCTCTTAAAAAATAAAAGAGGCCAGATGAATTGGAAATAAACAGACAACAACAATAACAGAACCCAGTAAGATGCATTTAAAAACCTTCCAAGCAAAACCTCAGAAGAAGCCTACCAGATTTAGATGCCATGTACTAGGCTATGTTGTTTTGCAAAGGCTGGAAACATAAGGAAGCTCTGGAAGTCAGCAAACACCAGCATTTGGCCTTAAAATGATTTAACACACACAAAAATGGCACTGTGCCTCGGAGACCTGGAATGCAGCATTACAGGTTTTCTCCAAAACAGCTTCATTTACTTAACATTACTCTGACCCTTTAACTTCTAACTTGCTGCACGATTAAGCTATTTAAGCCTTCAGCTTAGACAGCTCTCTTTGTGCAACAACCTGGGTCTAAAGGGAAGTTAAAAACAACCCTATACCTTTATATTTTGCTAAAGTTTGTTCTGTCCCATGAAAATGTTTACATATGCAAATTTGAGCACCACATGTGTTTAGCATGCAATTGTATAGCTGAGATTATTGCTAATTCACTCTTTCAATAAACACTTACCCAGCCCCTCCTGTGCATGTATCACACACATAGCTTCAGGTTACTTTTTTTCCCTTGCCTATTTCAATGCAAAAAGTTTCTATGTAATGCTGATCACATTAAAGTTTGTTGCCATAGAAACAAGAGAAAAATCACAACCAGAACTGGCATTGAGTTGCATTGAAAGTATAGAACTGTTTTTGACAGCAGTGAAAAACAATCTGAATTCTGCATTGTTTATAAATCAAGGCAATAATCTCGTCTTTCTTATTTCCCCATAAAAATCATAAATGGTTACAGAAGAATAGTCTATTTATCTCATGAAAAAATTTTCTCTCTTTTTAAACTTCAACTTAGACTAAAAGGGACAGAATTTACTGGGTTTCATCAATATTTGACTAAGGAAAAATTATGCTAGCCCCAAACAGTAATTTCATGTAAATGAAAGTACTTTTATATGCTTAAATGATTGCTAATTTTGGAAAGTTTTTTTTCTTCTTTTGTAATTTTCATCTCTATCTCTTTATTGACTGATTTCTGTTACTATTGAAAGTTATTCTTGGGCCAGCAGGTGGTGTGTTAGTTGGGGTGCTGGGAACTCCCACATGGGCAACCGTGGTTCAAGTCCCAGATCTGATGGCTTGATTTCTAATTTTTTCTCTCTCTCTGGTTAAATTAAAATGAATGAATGAATGAATAAAATTAAATAGTTCTTTTTTAAAAAAGAAATTTGGGAACCAGCAGTTAGCATAAGGGCTATGTTGCTGGACTCCCATGTAGTCGACGGCGGTTCACATCCTGGACCCGGTAGCTTAAATCTCACGCCGGGCGCGTGTGCGTGCATGCCCAAGATCCCGAGAGGAGAATGGAGGAGAAGGGATTGCGGCGTGACCATCCCCCCTGGGGGGTGATTTCCCGCTTTCTGTCTCTATGTCTCTCTCTGTCTGTCTGGCGAGCGCACGCGCCCTATAGTGAAAACCTCTCCAAAAAAAAAAAAAAAAGAAAGAAAGGAAAGTTATTCTCTACACTGCTAAAAAGCAAAATGAAAACAAATAGCACTGAATTCAGGGGTAATTTAGTGGAAGCTACTTTGTGAGATTCAGTTTTCTCTCTTACAAAATGAGAGTGATACTCCTCAGAATTATTGTGAAGTTTAAATAAGATAACTTTTGGGCCAATCAATGTATTCCCACATGGCCAACTGTGTAGTTTGAATCCTGGATCCAGCAGTTTGAAAAACACACTGGGTATGAGTGCATCTATGCCCAAAATCCCAGAGAAGAATGGAAGAGAAGGTATTGCTGCATGGCCATCCCCTTTGGAGGGTGTGTTATCATTCCTCACCACCCTCTCCTGCAAGTGCACACAGCCTATTGCATATTAAAAGAAAAAAAGATAATTTGTGAGTGACATAGGCAAGATTCTGGCCTTTCATGGACCTTAATTTCTTATATATGAAATGGAGAATAAAAATTTGATCTACTAAATTCTTTGGGCTATTTCAGGGCTCAAATTCTTATGTTTACATTTTTATAACATGTAATCCACATCCTTTATAAAATAGTACCGTCCTGTCGTTTCTATCTCCTTTCTTTGTTTCAGTTCTTCTTGGTATTTTCATTTATCCCTAGTTCTCTTCTAAAGTCTTTGTCTTCTTTTCCTCATGAACATATTTATTCACAGACCTTTATCTTTACAGCTATTTTCCTGTTGTTAATATTTTTATTTCTCTCTTGCTAACCATAAAATTATAGTGTATTTCTTCTATTTTTCATTATTCTTTATGAATCATGTACTTATCTGTACTGTGAAACTAAAAAGAAAGAAGAATTAAGTCACCTATCAATTGAACATATTGCTAATGGAAAGGCTAGCAATGTGCAATTGTACTGGAAAAATTAAACTTAATTTGAAACAGAAGCTGCAGAACAGCTTAGCTCATAAGCTTAGATCTTTTTTTACATTTTAATTACATGTTTAATTGGGAAAAAAATACATTCTTTAGGTAAATATTCAAACACTACCAAATGGTCTAAGAAGAGAATAAATATAACCTGAGTCCAACTACCTAGAGATCTCTACCATAAATATTTTGGTGAACTTCTGTCATGAATCTAATTGTAGTAGTCCTACTAGAAACCTACAGGAGACTTTTTCTAGGACTATCATGGATATCAAAATCCACAGACGTTCAAGTCACTAATATAAAATTGTGTAGTATATCCTTACATACACTAATTTTTAAAATCAATCTGTTTTTCATTTGCCAGAGGGCACATGCACTCTCTGGAGAGAGACAGAGAGAGAGGGAAAGTGAGAAAGTATGCCCCTCCCCCCCCTCCCCCCCCCCCCCCCCCCACTCCCCCACTCCCCCCGGGAGGGGAGATGGTCACACCATCCTTTCTCCTTTGTTCTCCTTTTGGGATTTTGGCCATGTGTGCACAAGCACCCATCATGTTTCTCAAGCCACTGGGACTCACACTGTGCAGTTGGCCACGTGGGATCCAGCCTCCTTAATTGCCATGTCATTGGCTAACTCTCTTACATACACTTCAAATCATTTCTAGCTTCTTTCTAATACTTAATACGGTGTAAGTGCTATGTAAATAGTTGTTATACAGTCTTGTTTGGGGAATAATGGCAAACAGAAAGTCTGTACATGTTTAGCACAGGTACAACCATCATGCACCTAACTCCAGAGGACATGTAGCAACAAAAGAACATGTTCTGTCCTTGGACAGTTGAATCCATGGATGTGAAACTCATGGTCACAGAGGACTAACTGTACATGTGTATAAGACACATACAATTTCACATGAGTGGGTTCACAGTATACATGATAGTTTGAAATCAATTTCTGCACTTAATATCTTGAGTTAATTCCATGTTAATATATAAGTACTGTATCTCAATTTTCATAGTTGCCTGATAGTCCATCATGTGGATGTATCATGATTTACTTAGCTAATTCCCTATGGGCAGGTACTTAGGTTACTTCCTCTTTTCTACTATTATGAAAAAGCTATAGACAGTAATTTTCACACTCTTACCCCTTTAGAATAATGGATACAAATATAACTAATGATCTAGATTTTTTTTTTTTTCTTTTTTTGGAGAGGTTTTTGCTATAGGGTGCGTGCGCTCACCAGACAGACAGAGACAGACAGAGAGACAGAAAGCGAGAAATCACCCCCCAAGGGGGATGGCCATGCCGCAATCCCTTCTCCTCCATTCTCCTCTCGGGATCTTGGGCACGCACGCACACGTGCCCGGCGTGAGTTTAAGCCACCGGGTCCAGGACTCGAACCGTGGTCGACTACGTGGAAGTCCAGCGACATAGCCATTACGCTAACTGCTGGTCCCATGATGATCTAGTTTTTAAACACATCCTAATTTTGCATTTTCCTCTTTATACAGACCCTAGGAAATGCTGTTTCCTTGCTGTAGAACACAGAGCATGTGAGAACTTAAAGTGAAGTTCAATATCAATGCTGTTGTAGGTACAGCTCTCCCAAGTCAGATACTGAAGGGGTGTAGAAAAATTGTGCTCCTGACCTATTAATTTTTCCTAATTTAAACATTCCTGCTGTATAAGTAGTGGCACTTATGCAAAAAATGTTTCCTTATGCTGCAAATCAATAAAAAAAAGAATACTTTCTTCAGTTTTTACTCATCTCTTTAAGTATCTAACAGGACTGTAATTAGCAATGTCCTTAGTTCCTCAATATGGATAAATACTGAATATTTTAACCCATAGAAGAGTCTACTTCTAACCATCAGGAATGTATAGGGAAAGAGGGTTTTACAATAAGTGGAAACTAGCCTGGTGAATACATTAAGTCATAATGTTCCAGGTAGGAGGACTGCAGGGAAATCGGTTTTCATTCAGATGCTTGTCCCTCAGTGGACATTCATAGCTCAGGTCCAGGAAAATAGGTGTGCAATTTTTAAGTCTCAAAGAGAAAAAAAAAAGCAAAAAACAAAACAAACCAAAATAAAACAAAACAAAATTCAAAGCAGCCATCAGTTTCCTGTTCCATTCTCTGTTCTAGACAGCAATAACTAGCAGATGACCATAACGTAAAAAACCTTTCTCCTTCAAACTGACCCCCTCTACTCAGTGGAAGACGATGCAGAAACACTCTTGAGTGGGAACTCTGACCGTCCTGTTACCCTCTTGTCATTTCTCACTCTGAAGAGATGCTCTGTATAAAGACAGGGCAGCAAGAACAATTTCTTAATCTTGTCAGTGCCAACTCTTTAAGTTTAATCAGAAAATCCAAACTAGCAAAGTCACAGGGGGCCACTTTTAAGGTACGAAATGCCCTCCCCTGTCCTTAAGCAGAGCAGTCATCAAAGCTGAGAGTGACGACTTAGGGTGCTGCCAAACGTACTGATGCCCAGAGTTTCAAGGACAATTTACGACCAAGTAAAATTTTGTATTTGAGGCACAGTGTAACACTAGATTTGGGGGGATCCCTGTAATTAAATGGACCCAAACATTGAAATGTCTATATCTTTAAAACACTAATCAGACAGAAGGGGCTTGAAAAATGTCTACTCCCCTCCCCCAAAATAAAAACAATAGAAAAAGAAATTAAAATGTGGTTAGTGCCCCCTTTCTGTAACTGTTGCTTCCCCTTCCTTTCCTATAAACAGGTATTAAGGCTTCTTATATGAAAAAACAAAATTTATTATCTGTACTCTGTGGAGTTACAGTACAAACCTAAATCTGGATAGTACTGTGATAAATGTAAAATGTAGTCGTTCATGCCACTGATATTTATCAAGGTGCTGTCTAAAGTCAAGTGTAAGCCTCTGCACAGAAAACAGGGCTCACACCGTGTCCCTCACAGGGTGAGAGATAAGCCCGCTGCTGAGATATCTATGATATCGCAACCTACTTACAGTGTCACTGCAGTGCACGACTCATTACAGAGAGAGAGAAATCACTCTGGAGGCAAGTGGACACACACCATTTTTCCTAGGCCAGGTACTCTAGCAAACTCAAAACCACTGTATCAAAAATAATTTTCAGTGGAATAAAGGCATTTTAGCAGAATTAAATCTTGAAGCACAAATTTGGCATTATCAAATACTAATGAAATAAATAAAATAAATAGCTTGATACCCAGTAGGTATTCTATAAATGTTCTTTTTTTTTTTTTTCTGGGTGACTTCTCCCCTCCCCCTCCGGGTTGTTAAAACACATTGCTAAATCCCATCCCAGAGCCTCTAGTTCAGGTGATCCAGGGGAGAGAGGGCCCAGTGAAGTGCGTAAGTTCTCAAATGCTGCTATTACTGCTGCTGTTCTGAAGACCACACACTCTGAGAACCATGGCTCCAGGGAACCGCGTAGGTGCTATGAGAATACTATTCTGTGATCATTTTCCGTAACAGACATAGGTCTCACTTTTTCAATTGCACTTTGTTTTGTTGTTGTTGTTTGTCTTATTAAAGGAAGGCGGGCGGGAAGTAGCACCATTTTACACAGACCTGACCTTTTGGTAAGCCTGGACAGCAACTTCCCATGTGGACTAAATGAATCTTTTTTATGCATGCTTTGTACTCTGGAAAAGATAAAACTGATTCTGTTCAACAATTACCAAGGGCTTCTTCTGTTGCTGGTCACTGCGCTAAATTCATCAGAACTGGTCTCTGCCCATGAAGAGTTTACAATGCAGTGCAGTGGACAACCTAGCAAGTCAATCATCAGAGCTCATCATGTTAAGTGCTAGGATGGGTTACAATATAACAACATAATCCACTAAGTATCACGAAATGTGAAAGAGAAGCAAACTCAAGCCAGGCAAACTGGGGAGGAATCGAATCACGAAGGCTTTCCTAAAAGGATGACCTGTGATCCACTGAATAGTGAAGGAAAAATAAGAGTGCATGAAACAGAAACCGGAAGGGCTTTCTGGGCTAAGAGAACAGAACACGGGCAGCAAATGCACCTCGCTTTCTAAAACTGCCAACAGGTTTGAGTTCTGTTCAGCAATGTCACGTCACAAAGGTCTTTGTGTGCTTTGCTAATGAGCTTGAACTTTCATAAAAGCATTTTAGAAAGATCACTCTGGCAGCTGCATATTATGAGAGATTAGCCTAGAGGCAGGGTAACTGGGATATTTTTGTAGCAACAGAAGTGAGAAACTGTGAGATCTGGGGGAACTAACATGTGGCAGTGGGTATAAAGGAGAAGAGAGTACTGGAGTAGCTATTTAAGAAGCAGACAGTATGAAAGGAATTGAATGGTTATAAAAATGAAAAGCAACTGAGAGGAAGGAATCTATGAGAACGCACAACTTTTTGATGGCGGTCAAAGACCATCATTCACTGATACAAAGAACATAGGAGAAAGAACAGATGTGGAAGTGAAACATTCAGTTTAACACACTGAAAGTGATACGATTGTGATTCTCAAACTGGACATGGCCATTAGGCAGTTGAATATGTGGGCTTAGAGCACAGGAGAAAAGTCTAAAAGCCCTAGGCTTCTGGGTGGGGAAGTTGTCACCCGATGAGAGGGAGTACAGAGAAGATACATTACGAAGTTGATATGGATACCATTTTCCTTACAGGGAGAGAGGCACTCTTAGGGGGCTCTTCCCATTCTGGGTGGCCATCAGCAGTATGTAGGCATACACTGAGTCTGTCCTCATGGTGACCTCCTGCTTGATCCTACATCCTCCACGCAGGTACTGTATGTGAAGGTCTTTCACAGACTAAAAAGCACTATATAAAATGTAAGGGAAGATATGAGGAGAGCACAGGGAGTGAAGGGGAGGAGACAGAGGGCAAAGAACAAACTGTAGGGCTTTCCAAGGATTAGGGTGTTGGATTTAGGTCTCCTTAGTCCTCAGGTGTTTCCAGTCCCCTGACATGTTTCGCATGGAAGTATGCTTCTCTTTTTCGGGGCATATCACACCTATGGTTCACCTCTGTCTGCTAACGTGCAGATCCCAAACTGGTAACATGAACGACTCTGGAGCTCCAAAACCACATAGCAGAGAGAGTAATAGCTGACTCATGGCCCTCACCGTGACAACAGTGTAACCCACAGTGTGTCTGTGTCCCTGGGTGAACTAGACACTTCATAATGGACTTTTACAGCATCTCAAAAAAAAAAAAAAAAAAAAAAAAAGTAATAGATTAAATGGTAACTGAAAGAGTTCCTTTTTAATATTTGAGTAAGTGCTTTATATTAAAAAAAAATTCTTCTCTGTGTTTTACCATGGGATCAGTTCAAGTCTAAATGAACCTGGCATATATAAAATACATTTATAAGTAGGTCTATATAGAGATATAGCTCTACATAGCCATTAGCAGACTCACATACAATCATTCTTTTATGCCAGGTGTGAACTGCTGTGCTATTCTGCCCAGTTCAGACACAGGTCGAAGGCTTTTCAAACTAATTTGAGAAAGCAGACACTGTGTAGTTGGTAGGTAGAGTAAAATGAAAACAGAAAAATTAGTATGCATGTCATTTTAACTGGTCTTGTATCTCTCGTGAAATGGGAGCATACTCTAAAATTATTTAATTTTTTTTAAACCCAGACTTTAAAAGAAGGCAATCAATTGCCAGTAATTTCTCTACCTGAACTCAGTCATGTGTTCTCTGCTAAGTGAAAAGCCATGGATCTTGAAACTGTTGTTGAAGTTTCTTTTTCCTGGCCTATACAATGCCACGACCCATTTCTTTTCCTTTCTTTTCTTTTCTTTCCCTTTTTTTTCTTTTTCTTACTTCAGTTTGTATTATTCTAGTCTGTTTGCTTTTTTTTTCTTTTTCTTGCTAGGAGATGTAGAGAGAGACAGAGAGGAGAAAGCATCCCCATGAGGAATGGTCATGCCACAGTCCCTTCTCCATCTCTCTCTCTTTTGGGGATTTTGGGCACACAGGTACATGTGCCCTGTGTGTTTCTCAGCTGCCAGGTCTGGGATTCAAACACTGTAGCTGGCCATGCAGTATTCGTTGCCTAAACCATCAGGCCATGGAGCTGGCCTGGTTTACTCCACTTCTGTATCTGTATGTCTTTCCTAGGAGGCCAGGGACAATGTCATGGAATCACGGAATTTTGTAGTTGAAAGGGATCTGAGAACATCAGCAATATTCCTCATAGATGGTCAAGTGAGTCTGGCTCGAGCCATCCCCATGGCCGGGGACTCACTGCCTTACACCACAGTTATTTCACTACTTAAAGACCATCATACAATGCCCAGGGTGCTGCTCTATTTGCAATATGAACTGGAACTAAAATTATACTAGGTCATACTGATGAGTGGTAGCAACAGTCCTTTCCCTCTGGTGTAATTTAATGTGTTACTTTGTTTAATTGATCTATATAATATTATTCTGTGGTATAAACCTTTCTCATTGACACATATGCATCCTATTCTCAACTGTAAGCTCCCAGGGGAGTAGGAACTTCATCTTCACTTCAGTACCCTAAATGCCCAGCGTATCTCTGATGCACCGTAAGAACTCAGTGGGCATCATTTTAACTCTCAGATGAAGAACTAAAGCTTGCAACGGTAGTTCTAAACACAGCAAGTACATGAAGTAGGGAACACTGCTATCAAAATGAAAATTAATCCACTTAATATTTGCGGCTTTTCAAATCATGTACAGTTATGAATTTTGTTTTTAAATGCATCACAAAACAATATTCAATCTGGTTATTAAGAGGAGTGTGTGTAGGGGAGGGTAATATACAAGATTTAAATATATATATATATGTATACATACATACATACATCTCAGAGAGAGTATATATATATGGGGAAGGAAGAGAGAGAGAGAGAGAGAGAGAGAGAGAGAGAGAGAGAGAGAGAGAGAGATCTTTTGGTGACAGAGTCTCACCATGCTGGGATCCTTCCCCAGTCTCTCAGTTACCCAGAACCACAGGCACCTACCATCACACCCAGCCTGTTTAGGCTGGACTGAGAACAGAACCTGGGCCTCCCATGTGGTTTCAGTCACCACATAGCAACACCCCCTACTTGTACTACCAGTGCTGGGCCAATATATATTTCACAACTTGAAACAACATGGTAGGAGTTGTAGTTCCCACAAGTAGACCTGTGAGAGGACCCCAGGCGAGGATCATTCAACAGGGGACAGCACAGATGCAGGGGGTGGATGGTGCAGATGGGGAATGGGACACTAAGTAGTTGCACAAGTGGGTGCTGGTGTTGCTCCCAGGGGTGCCTATCTCTGCTGTGGACTGGGTCTACTCTGGCTTGGGGAGGAGGAACGAGCAGGGATGTGGCTGCAAAGGGCAAGCTAAGGCAGCCCCCATGGTGTCCACTCTCTCACACACACAGGGGAGAGGGAATCACTGGTTGGGAAGAAAGGAGCAAAGGCTGTTCTCATGTCAGATTAGCAACCCCAGTTATCAGAAAGGTTAAGATAAGCCTCTGATTTTGGCGTGTGGGTAAGTATCATTCAGTTTTGCAGTAAAGTAAGTGGGTCCCCAGTTTTTTTGTTTTGTTTTTTAGATATTTTGCTATAGGGTGTGTGCACTTGCCAGATAGAGAGACAGAGACAGAGAGACAGAAAGCGAGAAATCACCCCCTGGGGAGATGGCCATGATGCATCCCTTCTCCTTTATTCTCCTCTCAGGATTTTGGGAATGCACGTACACATGCCCCATGTGATTTTCAAGTTGTTCCAGGACTCCAACTGTTGTCAACCACATGGAAATTCAGTGTCTTAACCACTACATCACCTGCTGGCACCAAGTGGGTCCCCAGTTTAAGATCTCCTGATATTCTGGGAAAACAAAACAAAGCAAAACAAAAACTACTACCACAACAAAACAAACCGGAATTGTTTTGTTTGTTTTGGAGAGGTTTTTGCTATAGGGTATGTGTGCTTCCCAGAAAGACAGAGAGAGACAGACAGAAAGCAAGAAATCACCCCCCAGGGAGGACGGCCATGCCGCAATCCCTTCTCCTCCAGTCTCCTCTCAGGATCTTGGGCACGTACACACACGCACCCGGCATGTGTTTAAGCCACCGGGTCCGGGACTTGAACCATGGTCAACTACATGGGAGTCCAGCGACATAGCCATCATATCAACTGCTGGTCCCAAGCAAACTGGAATTTAAAACAAATGAACAAAATGACTGTGTGTATGTATTTGGAGTGGTGAATGATCATGATGAAGGCATTCGAGAATTCACAACAAACTTTTTGTTCTGTGTTTGCTTTTTTATAAGCTGGAGGGTATGTGTGCTCACCATGAGACAGAGCACAGAGACAGAGGGAGAGGGAAAAGGAGAGGAGGAGAAGAATTAGGAGAGGGAGAGGGAGAAAGCACTCCTCAGTGAAGCATGGTCATGCTGTAATCCCTTCTCTTCTACTTCGCGATCTTTTCAGGATTTGGGGCACACATGCACGTTCACCTGGCATGTTTTCCAAGTTGCCTGGTCTGGGGTTCAAACCATGTAACTGGTCATGTAGGATCCAGCTCCCTTAACCAGTAGGCCATGGACAAGCTCCACAATAGAATTTTTAAGCTCTAACAATTTTAGTGGACTTAAATTAATTTTCAATCCAAAAGTTTATTTCAACACTTTTCAAGGATACACCAACTGGGAGAGAACAGAGTATATTGATGGCCATCTCACTGAGCAGGCCACGTCAAGTCTTCAAAAACAAAGCACAACTGAGGTATAGAGTGAGTTTCCTGATTTTAAAAGTAATTTTAAAACTGCTTCTGTTTAAACTATCCTCTCCATTTTAAATGTTAGGTTAGAAGACATGCTTTTTTGTCTAATATATTCATTTCAATTGTACAAGAAAACCTGTTTCCTTGGTTCAAATTAGGTCAAAATTTGTGCACTATCGTCAAGGTCAGGTATCATTTTTCTACAATCTGCAGTCATATTGAATTTTTTAATTCAATTCTAAATGACTTCAAAAATTTTATTCCACTTTTCAGAGGCAACTGTAACTTTGTTCATGAGTATTAGTAAATAACCTTAAAAAATTGCAATGTGAACTCAGTCATCCCTCTCTATCCCTCTCCCCTGTCCACTTCAACCTTAAAGTATACATTTGCAGAATTTCTTCCTCTTCCATTCTCCTTTAAAGGCCACCTTCTAGCAGACAATTCAGCTAACTGCTGTATTTTTCCATATATGATGCCAGAGAATAGAAACAAGTGAGATAGTTTCTTATATGATATAATTGTTTCCATTAAAAACTCAGGAAAGCAGGAACCAATCCATCAACAAGGGCAAACAAAAGATTGAGTAATCCACAAATTTTAACTTTTGATCACTTATAAAATTGAACCCTAAATAAGCCATAAACTAAAGAGATGATACATGTCAAAGTATAGGGTTCTTCTTTTCCTTTTTTTTTTTTTTTGCTACAGACTTGTTCAACTTCGTACTCCTGATAGGTCTTGATGCCTAACACCAAAACTGGGATCACAGTCCTCTTTATCTATTTTAATCTAACATTAGTTTGCTAACCAGAAATTCAGTAGAGGCATGCTTTTTTTTAACTTTATTTATTTCTTTCATAGAGAGAGATACATACAGGGAGAAGGTGAGAGAGAGGGAGGCACCCCAGCAGGGTCTTCATGCCATCATCCACTCCTGGCCTGAGCTGACCAGATCACAGACACTGACAGGCACGCACACCCGACATGTGTACAGGCTTCAGGATGCAGACAGGGGACCTTTCATGTGGGTTCAGAGAACTGCATTACAGCCCTGCTACCAGGACATTTATTCTTTAGCACATATTTTTTCTGAATGTGTAAGCTGGGCCCTATTTTCTACAGTGTTTACCAGAGTACTTGGCAGGAGTAATAGAAAGGAAATATCAAGAAGCCGTGAGATGTCCTCAAACTGGGCAAAGTAAAATGCAAGGACTGTGTGCCATAATCTTCCCCCCATAAAACTGAAAATTAGCACTAATTGATAATTCCTGTTGTTCTTGGAAAACTAAATATTTCTGACTTTTGAGTCTTCAGCTGGGGAAGTCTTTAAAATTTTGAGAAATGTGGTTGAGAAATGTGGCTCCTAGCATTCAAGAAGGTAGAATAGGACACATTGACTTTACCAGACCAACCAACAGTTGTCCTCAACATTCCGAAGTCCAGCTGGATTTCCAAGAATCACCAATCACTCTTGGTCGAGGTCTTATATACTGGTGATTTACCCCTGCTTTCTTTTATGTTTTCAATCTCTTCCTCTCCGCTCATTCACAAACCTTTGCCTTATGAATGTCTTTATTATTCCAACCTAAATCTCTTCCTCTCCACTCATTCATGAACATTTGCCTTATAAATATCTTTATTATTCTAACCTAAAGAAGAAAATTGAGATCCTGGTCTCTCTTCCAGTGGATGACCTTCTTCTTCACACTGTCATAATTTTTGAGAGAGTTTTGTGGTTTTTTTAAGGGTTTTTTTTTTTTTTTTTTACCATAGAGTGCATGCACTCACTGGAGAGAGAGAGAAAGAAAGAGAGAGAGAAAGTGAGAAATCATCCCTGAGGGAGAATGGACATGTTGCAATTACTTCTCCTCCATTCTTTCCTTGGAATTTTGGGCATGGACACACATGCTCCCAGCGTGATTTTCAAGCCACCAGGTCAGGACTTGAACTTCAGTCAACCATGTGGGAGTTCAGCACCTTAATCACATGCTACCTGCTGACCCCTTGAAAGAGTTGTTTTGTTTTGTTTTTCCCAATGCTGTCTCCGCTTTCATCTTCTGCTCAATCCATACTTGCCTTTCATTCTCAAACTTTACTCCAGATGCTTGTCATTTTAGTCGAGTTTATAGTTTTGAGCTCCCCTATGTAGGGCCAGAACTCTGCTAGCAACACAGCAGTAGTTTTTCAGAAACAACAGCACCCACCATTGTGGAACTAATGCAGCACTAGCATGAGTTTGGATCAGTTTCTTATTGTTCTTGAACAATTTCCAGGTATATTCCCCCCCATGAAGAATCGAGTTCTTTAGTTACTTTAACTCACCATTTTACAATAATAATAAACATTAACTTAGAACCTGTAATGTGCCAGTCATTGTCTAAGCACTTTTAAATATTTCCTGCATCAATACTTATCACAATGAGCACCCGTCACTGACGACTGATGGTGCCATACGTATGTGTGGCTGTGTGGGGTTGTGTAGTCAGTCTGTTTAACCATATCTCTCGGGCTTAAGAATATTCCTCTTACAGATGAAGATACTGAGCCACGCAGACAGGCTAAGGAACTTATCTAGAGTTGTGCAGCTAGTAAACCAGGATTGAATGAGGATTCAAACCGTCTAAACCAACATTCCGACATGATTTTCTGCTTGTAACCAATATATCAAACCATCTCTGCTCCTATTTCTATTTTAACACAAATCACAAATATCTACTTTTGCACTTGTTTCCTCACTTGCAATGTAAAGGAGGAGAAGAGAGTTAATTTTTAAACTGAGGATGTTTAAGATATTTAATTTTTTAAACTGTTATTGAACAGATACTAGATTCTGGCCTATAGTGGGCATTCAATAAACTGTAACTAATACTTATTTTCACCATTTATCATGGATTTGTCAGGAAATAATCTATTAATTAATGTTTTTTGAATAAATTATTATGCTGATTCTCCAGTGTATGTAAGATGAGTATACATATGACATAGTCTCAAGAAAAACATGTAGAAAAGATGAAAAATAACTTTTGTACCATAGAAATGTCCTAGTCTAGCTTATGTTTCCTAATCAATCTATGAGACAGAAATTCATTTAAGAATTCCTTCATTCTTGGGCTGGCAGGTGCCGTGGTGGTTAAAGGCGCTGGACTCCCACACGGCTGATCATGGTTCAAGTTCCTGACCTGGTGGCTTGCTTTCATTTTCTCTCTGTCTCTCTCTCTGGTAAAATTAAAATAATAATAAGAAGAAATGAAGTTAAATAAAATAATTCTTGTTTAAAAAATAATTCCTTCATTCTTTTTTCGTTTTTGTAATTGCCAGTGGACTTGTGCCCTTAGGAGAGAGAGAAAGCACCTCCCCCAGTTGAGGCATGGTCATGCTACAATCTTGTTTCCTCTATTTCTCCTTCCCGTCAGGATTTTGGATATATGTATATGCACATGTGTCCAGCATGTTTTTCAAGCTGGCAGGATCAGGATTTGAACCACAGTCAGCCATGTAGGATCCAGGTCCTGATGCACAGTGTTTAACCACTGCATTACTGGGAGGGCCAGCCCTCATGCTAATGTGGAGCTAAGCAATTTAAATTGGTCTTTCAATAGTCAGCATATGAGTCAGTGATGCTAAGACCCCCAAATTCTGAAGTCATGTTTATCACTTTAGAGCCAACCCCCAAGGAAAGTAACAATGTATTCACAAGAGAAAGTGGCCTGATAGGCTGCTCCAGCATAAAAATGAATTGACCTAAACAAAGATATTGTGCAAAAAAAAATCAGCAACTAGTACTTAGCAGATCAGAAGAAAAGATGTTAACTGAGCTTACAAGAATAACGATTATTGTCGTCAGATAGCTTTATAAAGAGGGCCCCAGACAACCTATTATTCTAGGAGTGTTAGTTACATCATGGGAGAAACTGAAAAGTAATAGCTCTCTTAAATGTATGTGATTAATAACATCTGCTAAACTTCTCTTTAACAAATGACCACAGTCAGAAATATATATGTCCCAAAGAGAAGCTGATGGTAACTAAGTGGCCCTTTGGGGGAAATTCATCTGATGAAACCCCTCCAGAGGATGTAAGGGGGGATTATGTGAATATGTATGTCTCTTTCCATCCTTGGAGGGGGTAATTTTTTTAAAACAAAGTTCAAAGTTCAGAGTCTTACTAGTAGGTAGTAACTTACCTGTGGTTCTTTGACTAAAACTGGCCATCTAAAGCAAGAATAGCTAAGAAATTTTTATATAAATGTATTATAGAAACAGTTTTATTTTTTTTTTGACTTCTGAGTCTCAAACACATTTTAAAGGAATGTGCAATTTTTAAATATAATACTTTTTTTTTTCAAACCAAAACATGGAACTGGAATGATTCTAACAAAAAATCTGGTGTAAGTAGATTATTTCACAGTAATCAAACTATAAAACGGGGTCATTAAATGCTCAAAGTCACCTTAGTTAATAGAAGAATCAAGCACTGATGTTATCTTGCAATGTTCTTGCCATCCTAATACTCTCTCTGGTACATTTTATTGCTTAATTCCATGTTAGGAGATTAAATGGCTAAAAAGTTAAGAGAAAACCAATCCTCCATTTTAATACTAACTCATGGAAAGCGCATGAAAGGAAAGGCTTATCAGCCAAGTCATTAAATGCACTTTGCCTGCGATTTTGTAGAACTGAGATATTGAATCCTGCAAAGGCCCCACATGAACTCTGAGACTAAGTGGATTGGTATCTTGATACGCTTTTTACCATGTCATTGAAATATTTACAGTGGGTATTATAAATCTGAATGACAAATCTTGGAAACCACCTGAAAAACCACAGGAAATATCCTATCCCATTCAATATATGGAAATAGTTGGTAGTTTTTTTAAAAAAGGAGAAGAATAATTTAGAGCTCAGAACAACATGCAGTTATCTTTGAACAGGATCAGGATACTGTTACTTAAGATTGGATAGCTACTGCTTTGCAGATTGTGTTAATTGGCTACCATCAAAAACAAGGTATAAAACAGATAAGCACATTTTCCAACTGGCCTATACAATGAAAAACGTTTTAAAGCAGCAAATGGTATTATTATCATTATTCATGTAATATCAAGCTGGACTCCTCCAATGTGAATTTAAATTAAGCTCTGAAGCTGGTAAAGATGTGGTATACAAACACTTAGGCATTATGAATTTAAATTAATTTTAATTATTTTCAGAAAGTTTGGCAAAACTCAAAAGGTTTGCATATTATACATGCAAATGAAGGTAATTCTGGAATGATGATATGTAAACACATAATCCAATTTTAAAGTTAAAAATATACTTTCCTACTAATAAACCAAGCCAGCATATGTTGATTCTCAGTATGTGTGTCCTGAAAATTAATTTTGTATTAATGGCTCTGGCAGTGCACTTAGGGACAGAAAGTTGTCATGGAGAAAGGTAACCATGATATGGGAAAGTCTGCTTTATTTTCTAACCAACTTTGAGACCCATATTCAATTTTCATGCTTTAGTCATGAAATGGCAGAATGATAGAAAAAGACTTGGAGGAATATCAAACCATTTCGTTCTACCTGAAACTTAGCTTTCTAAAACCATGAGTGGAAATAAGACTGTTGTGTTTAGACCACAGTTTTTTTGCTAATTCTTTTAACTCTGCAAAGTCTAACTAATACTACTTTCATTTAACTCTGAGTCCATTTGGCTTCAAAGATAATTGCACTTCTATACAATTATCCAGACTGCAAAATTTAGAGCTCAGAACAAACATGCAGTTATCTTTGAACTACTAGAATATGTAGACTCTTAATGTCAAGGAAGAGATTCTTAAATTTACATTGCCTAGAATCTCTATAAGCACTTCATAAATGTCTGTAGAACTCCATACAACTCATGAATGAATGAACGAACGAACGAATAAATGATGTCTAATTGCTATGAAAATGATGTGATGTAGTGGTAACCCAACAGGACCCACTAAGTCCTTGTCCTAGGACCTCTGTGAACATGATAGGAGATCTGGATAGACTAAAATTGAGGGTAGGTCTTGGCATGAAGACCCTGTGGGGATGCTTCCTTCTCTCTCTCAGAAGAGATAACTTTTTTTTTTTTTTCAGTTTTTGCTATTGGGTAGGTACAATCACTGGAGAGAGACATATAGAGGGGTACTGAGAAACCACCCCCTAAGGCAGATGGTCATGCAGCAATCTCTTTCCTCCATTCTTCTCTTAGGATTTTGGGCACGTACATGCATGCACCCAGCTTACTTTTCACATCGCAGGATTCAGGAGCTGAACCACTCAGTCAGCCATGTGGGATCCAGCTGCCTTAACCACCATGCCAACAGCTGACCCAGAGAAAATTGAAAAAGTACAGAATATGCTATTGTTTGAGGATCGCTTGTCAAATGCTTGATACTTTTTTCCAGATTTTTTTTGAACATTTGCATATAGATATTGAAATATATCAAGGATGAAACTCAAATCTAACACAAAATTAATGGTTCATGGACACTATACCCGTAGTCTGATGGTGATTTTATACAATACTTTTGTATTGAAGCATTTTGACTGAGACCTGTCACATATGGTCAGGTATTAAATTTTCCACTTGGTGTCATGATGACACTCAAAAAGTTTTAGATTTTTGGAGCATTTTAGATTTTGGATTTTGACTTTCAGATTAGGGATGCTCAACTTGTATGTTAACAGTCATTAAACATCTTACTCTGGGAAATGAATTGAGTTAATACAAATTCATAAACCTTTCTAACATGAGATAAATTTGAGAAAATTTGTGAACTATGAGGTACAGGTAAAAAAAAAGGATGATGTAAATATGCTTTATTTGGCATCATGTATTTATTTGGTGGACCTAACATTTTTAGTGGCCTGAACACATGCATTAAACATTCAAAGGGGAAGAAATTCTTTTCTTGATTACTTTGAAATATTTTATTATGAAATATTCATCTTTTATGAAAAACTACTTAAAGTAGTTGAAGGGGACTGAGCATAAATCCCAACTGAATTGATAAATGGTATCAGGGAAAAATCAAAGTTAGGAAGAACCTTAGAGTTCCTCTGTTCTTTCCCACTTTTCTGAAACTTAGAAGAAGTGCATTTTTACTCCTTTGTTAGCCTTTAGTAGTGAATATAGTCAATATAGTGAATATCCACTCTACCTGGACACTGCTTTTTGATGGTGGGTGTCCATTTTGTCTTATAGAATAATGTGGAAATGTTAGTACTTTGGGCAATATCTTATACCCTGGGGGCATTTAATGGCCTTTATTCTCCCCAAAGCTGTTTTCACTCTAGGTAATAAGTTGAACTCTAAGGGAGATGCAATCCCTCTTTCAACCCAGTAGAGTACCATTTGATTTACCACTTGACTGCACAAAATGGTACCCTAGTGGCTCAAAAGAGATGGTGGGGAGAATGTGGCTCATTAAATAGTAATTGATGCTGCTGCTACTACTAATGTTAGTGCTGCTGCCAAAATAATTGTGTTTCTTTTATTCCACTTCCTCTCTGAGAACAAGAATAAGCACACTTCATTCCCATGGACAGCCAATTGCTAGGCTAGTCCAATCGAAGCACAGCTTGGCCAAGCTGACCGGAGAGACAATCAAGATTTTAAGATCTGAGGTACTTCATATTCCCTGAATCATTATTTCAGTAGCCACAAACATATTATAAATCTTCACAAATCCCAATGAGCTATTGTTTCATCTAAGTAAATTGTTAAGGTATTTAATATTTTCCCTTTGAAATATCAACTTTACTTACTTTCACAATTAGGTATGAATGCCTTTGTGGGTTAGTGTTATGCACTGCCTACTTTCTTAAAAAAAAATCTTCACTACAAACTACCTGATGTCTAAGTACCCCAGAATTCTCATTATTACAAGTATTATTGTACTGTTTTATAAAAGGACAAAGCTCTCAAAGGCCACTCCACATGTGATGTTATGTGTCAAGTTTCTGACTAACGGGCTTTTCTGTTTTGTTTTATTGGGTCATTAGGAAAGGCATGACATATTTTTCTATGTTTTTCTATGCAAAACTGCATAATGACTTTCCTGATAGCCCAATATTTTCTTTCTATAATTTTTCTGATTACTCCTATCTTACCAAGCTTGTCAAATTTTATATGTTAGCTGCTCTCTTCTTATAGGTAAACTTGTCTAATTACTGAAGGCAGAACATTTTGAAAAAAAGAAAAACAAACAAACAAACAAACAAAAACACTTCTTAGGTAACTCAAGGTTTTGAAACTACTGAGTTGTCCAAAAAGTCATGATGTACTTTTTGCATAGGAAAATATGTCATGACTTTCCTGATGATCCAAAAGACTTGAAAGATTTTCTGAAATGGTGTGACATTTGTATTTGTTCTTTACAAGCCTCTTGTTGCTTATAGCCTGGTTCTTATTTGATATATTTCATATTGCTGAAGTTTCAAGGAAAGGGAACATCAAGATGAATGAAGTCTTAGATCATGTTGCCTAATACTTTTAGTATATAGTTCTCCCATCCATTTTAGCATTTCTACTTTTTCTTTTTCTGTTTGTTTTGGCTTTGTTTGTTTTGCTAGAAGGTGCATATTTTTGGCAGAGACAGAGATAGAGGGAGAAGAGAAAGCACCCCCCATGGGAAATGGTCAAACTGCAATCCCTTCTCCTCCATCTCTACTCCCTTCAGATTTTCAGGCACACACATGCACACACATGCTCTGCATGTTTCTCAAACCACCAAGTGGCAGACTTTCACAGTGAGGTTGGCCACGTGGGATCTGGTCCCCTCTACCACCAGACTACAGAGCCAGGCCTATCAGTATTATTTTCCTGACGACTTCTTGAGATAGTTTTTGAAAGGAGATATTTATCATTTATATTTGCCTTCTTCCTTTTGTGTGCATATGTGACATTAGGATATTCACACCAAGGGGTGTGTGTGTTTGTGTATATCACTCCTCCCCTGAAAATAATTGCTTAACCACAGTCTCTTTGAAGAGTATGAGTGTGTTTGTCATTGTAAAAGACAATCCCTTGCTTTTACGATCCTCACCTCCTGAATGTATAATCCCTGCAATATCAGTGGCTGGACTCTGGGATGACTGATTGTCCCTAGCACAGCTCTGTGTTCCTCAAGCATATCTTTACACGGCGTGTGAGTTTCCAGTTAACATTAATATATTAGGAACAGCACTATTCGAAACCTTTAGGAATGCCTGGGTACCGAGGTTGTCCCACCACTCAGCAAATATATGTAACCAATGACCTCCTGCATTTGTCGTCATGCACCACCTTAGTCTGCAGCACGCAACCACTGCTGTCATCACTGCATGGAACTCAGCTAAGTTGCTTCCCTCCTCTTCCCATTGGCCATATTTATTTATTGAATACAGCAGTGTATGGTGGAATTGGTCCAATGTAAAAAGTTGGCTTTATCACAAAAATCATAAAATTTTAGTACTGTACGGGTTCTTAAAAATAACTTAGCAGGAATATGCAGGCTCCATTAAAAGAAAAGAATTTTGCAAAAGGAAAGAAATAGATTTTCATCTATTGAATGCTCACTAGGTATTGGCCATGAGACTAAATGTTCTAGATATCTTTTTTATTTAATCCTAACAACAATTCTACAGCTTGGATGCTATTATTCCTTTTCACAGGTGAGGAAACTGAGGCCAGAAATAGGTCATTCATCTTGCCCAGCCTTACAATGACTTAATTAGAGCAATCATGATGTAAAACCTAGATTTAAATCTGCTTGACTCTAAAGACCACCCTTTCCCACTGTTCTACCATACCATTCTTCTCCTAGGTAGAAATTTTATTTTATTTTTGTTGCCAAAACCTCATTTAGCTGGGTTAGTCATTTACAGCAACACTGTAAGACTAGCATGTTCCGGGACCAGCAGTTGGTGTAATGGCTATGTTGCTGGACTCCCATGTAGTCGACCGCGGTTCGCATCCCAGACCTGATGACTTAAACTCACGCTGGGCGCGTGTGCGTGCGTGCCCAAGCTCCCAAGAGGAGAATGGAGGAAAAGGGATTGCGGCGTGGCCATCCCCCCTGGGGGGTGACTTCTCGCTTTCTATCTCTCTGTCTCTCTCTGTCGGGCGAGCGCACGCGCCCTATAGCAAAAACGTCTAAAAAAAAAAAAGACAGCGTGTTCCTTCGCAGTAACAGTCTAACCTTTCTCTGTTGCTTTCAGAGCACGGCTACATGGCTGTTGTGATGGCAGGCAAATTTATGAATAGGTCTGTTCTTTTACAAGTACACTGTGCGTTTATGGTGCCGAAATATAAAAACACGTGGAGAAATAGGGAGCAAAGTCTAGCTGTCTAAAGAAGGCAGCCCTAAACTACAAAAGAGGAATCTGTGTTCATTCAAGTTTGGGAAAATCTGATGTATAGGTTGATCACCACGATGGAGTTTCTATTTTACATTTGATTTCTTTAAATACTATAATACTATACTAAATACTAATCTATATTTGATTTTTTTCAAATACTATTTAAGTGGAAAGTAAAAAATTCATCATATAGTCTATGTTTACAAAAGGCTATCCATTTGTTAGCCATACAAACATTTTTAAACAGCAGGTACAACAGCTATAAAGTTATGTATAACAATACATTCCTTTAAAGAGTCTCTAGGCCAGCTCATGGCCTAGTAATTCAGTTGGCTGGGTCCCACATGACTGATTGCATGGTTAGAGTCCTGAACCCAGCGGCTTCAGAAACATAGGAGAGAGAAATGGAGAAGTGATTGGGGTATGACCATGCCCAATTGGGAATACTTTTCTACTTTCCCTCTTTCTGTTTCTTTGCAGACAAGCACACTCTGATAAATTAAAAAGAAGTATATAAACAAAGAACAAAATCAAAAGAACCTCAAATGGGTACAATGCTACCTTTGTAATACCCCAACTATCAATATTTTTACCATTAGAGTTTCCCTAATTAAAGTTTCCGCCCAGTTCCCTGACAATGTTAGACACACTAAATATTTGGAGCATTTTAACCCACTTATTCAAGTAAGTTTAAGCTTGCGGCAGATCAAGATATTGAAGAAAAAGAAAAACAAAAAAACAAACTCAATGTAACCGGATCTTGCAAAATTACATTTTATCTCTGAAGTCATTCAACAGAGAGAATGATTTTCCTCATCTTTCATGTGCTGAAAGGGAGAAAGGGCATAAGGGTGCATTTTTGGTCATCTGAATCATGTTAAATCATACAACTTTGTTGATGCACATTAAGATAATAAAATGTCAAATGCCTTACTAAAAAGAGAGGTTGGAAGTATAGCAAACTCAAAAGAAATAGCAACAGTAACAACAGCAAAACACAGACCTTGAAGACCCAAGCAGTAGGGACCCTCTAAAGTGTCAGACTGAAAAAATTAGACACCGCCAAATAGGCCATGGAAACACTATGCAGAAAAGAGAATTATTTCACAGTATGCAGACCAATATCCATTTTGATAGTATGCTATTTTCATGTGGCAGTCCAGTTTGAGGAAGTTAAAGTGAAAGAGAGTCAAGTCTGAACAGACTGGTTCACTGTTACAAAAAAAGACTGAAACATTGAAGATTTTACACATGACCACGATTTCAAATAAAGATGAAAACAGTGAAGATTTTAATATATGTAGCAGAAAGTCAGGGAAGAAAATGATACAAAGGTCCAGTGAATTTTAAGTGTCTTCAAAGTCTAGCAGTTTAGACTAGTGATTGGCTAAATAATTTTTAGTCCTTTATTTCACCTTGGGTCTTCAGGCAAGAGCTGGCTATCCAGTTGTAGCTAGAAAATAAATGCTGAATACCCACAGTTCAGAAATTACTCTGGAGGGAGACCAGTGAATTTTAAGTATTATTTCAGTATTAGCTTAGGTTTCATTTTTAAACAGTTCTTCAAAAGCCTGATATATTCATTCTTAATTATCTTTGCCCCAAAGCAGTTCTGTCTCTTAGAAATAAAAGTACATCATAAAGGAAACTTACACAAATGCCAAGCTTAAATATTTTCCTTTTGCAAACAATGCTGGCTTCAGAAACACACTGCAAACAGCTGGGTTTGTGATTTTTTTTTCCTTCTTGGTAACAGGAATGTTCTCATATCAAAGGTAACTCATTATAAGAAAACATTTTCTGATTTTTCTTTAAGTGCATATCATCAGTTCATTCTAAATGTGTTGTAGCCTGTAACACGAAAACCACATGCTAAACTTAGGACAGAAGGAAAAGAAATGGACAATCACTTTGTGAAAGTTTGCACATTTTCAACAGTTGCAACTAAAAGATCAACAACAGGTTATAGGCACTTTCTGTATGAATTGTTTCAGGGAGAAGAGTAGGAAGTTCCAAACAAAAGCGATGTTTATTCAGAAATAAACAAATGTCTCATAGGTGACATATTCAAAACTCAAATAGTTTCAATATGGCTTTAATAAAAACACAATCTCCTCTGGAACAAACAAAAGGTAACATTTATTGAATATTTACCATCTGCCAGCCCAGGGCTTTCTCCTCTACATTGCCTCAATGTATCAACACTACATCAAGTACCATTTTACAGACCAGGCTCAGAGATACTAAGAACATTGCAACCTATTACAAAGCTACTATGCAGCAGTGTAGGATTTGGAACTCTAGGCTGTCTGATTCCAAAGCTCCACACATTTAACCACTAAGAAGATGTACTAGGAAGTGAAGTATTTGAATACAAATTAATTTTGTTCCCTTTGGCCAAGAAGATGAAATGCAGTGAAATGACCACAGTATCAACATAAAGGGCATATTTAGGAATTTCTCCCAGATTTGGAAACACTTGTTCAAATGATCTTGCCCCACTTAAACTTTAGTCAGGCGACTCCATCAAAACAGAGGTAACTCCAGGTGAATGAAAGTATTTAGTTTGGAATTAACTTTACACTATGCAAATTTAATTTCTATTACTAATTCACTTTGCAATGGTCAGAATTTTCTGCAAACCCTGATATTTTAAGAGCATTTTAAAGAGTAATAGAAAAACCACAGGTGAATAAACTTTCAATAAAAAGAGAAATGGTCAGGATTAAACTGATTTACTATATATAGAAACATAGAAGTAAACTAGCATTTTTGCTAATTAATTTGTAAGCCCAGATTTACACTGAACCCATTCAAAACTGCTTGTTGCACGCCTGAGCGGTAAACAAATGTTGATGTGGGACCAGCAGTTAGCGTAATGGCTATGTCGCTGGACTGCCACGTAGTCGACCGTGGTTCGAGTCCCGGACCCGGCAGCTTAAACTCACGCCGGGCGTGTGTGCATGCGTGCCCAAGATCCCGAGAGGAGAATGGAGGAGAAGGGATTGCGGCATGGCCATCCCCCCTGGGGGGTGATTTCCTGCTTTCTATCTCTCTGTCTCTCTCTGTCTGTCGAGCGCACGTGCCCTATAGCAAAAACCTCTCCAAAAAAAAAAAAAAAAAAGTTGATGTGAGCTAACTTTTTCTCCTCTGCTCGAGGCCTAAGAGGTCTGTCCAAATGTGAGCTATGAGCACTAAATGCCCATCATCTGTAATGTGTCATCCCAATATCCTTCAGAAGCCGATGTTATGACTTCACCTGGCAGCACAATAGTAGAATAATTTAAATATGCAGTCATATTATTTGATAAAATCCTGAGTAGTAAATGACATTGTGGTCCAATCTTAATACCTCTGCTCTGCTGTGAAATACACACACACACACTTGCATGCACCATAGGACGGTCTGATGGTGGTGTTAAAAATATATGATAAAACAATAGCATCAATAGTAATAGTCAAATGGACTGAAAATCATTCAACTACAATACATTATTTTTAATAGGCTCCATACTCAGTAAGACAGTAGTTTTCTAATATTTTTTTACCAGTGATTCATATAAGAAAACATGTTACATCAGACCTGGTACACTACAGACACACACACACACACACACACCCTTAAAACAAACATTTCAGAAAATAATATTCCTAATATATGCAACACACCAATTTCTTTTGTATTTTACTTCATTTTTTAAAATGCTGATTGTTACTCATTACTTTGATTTACTTCCTGGCCAACTAGTGGATACTGGCTAACAAATTGAACATCATCACCTTAAAGTGGCCAAATTCAATGGGAGAAGTTCACTATGAACTACAACATAAGAGTTAAAAATACAAAGAGAGAGGAATTCTAGAGTAGCTACTATTAAATTGCAGGTAATGTTTAAAGAATGTGGAATTATGAGCCTTGGTGATTGTACCGTATCTTCTTTTTTTGTACTGTATCTTAATAGGCAAAGGGAAGAGAGCTCTTTTGGTTGCTGGCCAAGAAAGTATGTAAAATATTTGAGCTGGCACTTAAATAACAAAGGAAAAACAATATTTCATCAACTTTGCAGATGGGAAAACTGAGGCAAAGATGAATAAAGGTCTTGCTTGATCTGTCACTTAGTCCTAGTAGAATTGTCATGTGAATTGAATCCTGACTGTGGGACCCAAGCAACCCTGTAAAGCTTTTCTCTAACAAAAGCAATGAGTCTTGTCCACTTGCCTGCACATGGAATAGACACTATTAGCTTTGTTTCACATGGAAATAGACACTATTAGCTTTGTTTGTCTGAAGTACGTGCAAATAGTTTCAAAATAACAATATTGGTGCTACTAAACTATTGAATAAAATTCAAGATTTGGGATCAGCAGATGGCATAATGGTTACCTCACTGGGCTCCCACATAGTTGACTGGCATGTGTGTGTATGCATGCCCTAAATCCTGAGAGAAGAATGGATTGGGCATTGCCATCCCCCCCGGGGGTGATTTCTTGTTTTCTGTCTCTCTCTGTTTCTCTGGGGAGCACACCTGCCCTATAAGAAAAAACTCTCAAAAAAAAAAAAAAAAAAAAAAGGAAAGAAAAATCAAGAATCAAGATTTCTCTATAGCCATGTTTGATTTTTGGACTATAGTCTATGAATGGCACTTGAAGTATTTGTTTTTTATTTATTAACTATTTTCTTTTTTAAAAGAATTATTTATTTAATTTTATTTATTCTTCTTCTTCAATGTGACGAGAGAGAGAGAGTAAGAGAGAGAGAGAGAGAGAGAGAGAGAGAAAGTAAGGTGCCAGGTCTGGGACTTGAACTGGGGTCAGACATGTGGGAATCCAGCACCTTAACCACCACACCACTTGCGAGCCCCTTTATTAACTATTTTCTTTTAAAAACAGTAAAGAAAACTTTCCCTTTTTAAAATTGCAAAGCTTATTACCCAGTAAAATTATAGAAATTATAGGTCTAGTCCATACTGGAGCCCAAATTATCAGGAAATGCTTTATTGTTGTTAAAAAAGAATGAATGATATGACCGTGACTCTAGTACCTAGATATTAAAAAACCAGGTTAAAATGGACAAGTTACTCTATTTGGGATGGCAGTCTAAGAGTAACTTCTTCTTACTGTTCTCTCCTTTTTAGAATCTATACAGGGCATTCATAAAAAGAACCAGAGGAGAATTCGAAAGCACTTGCAGAATGAAAGAATCATACTGATGGTGAACTGGGGGGGGACAGATATTTTTTGGTACGTTTACATATTGTAGATGACAACTCCCACAGTAAGCTTTATATGCCGTCTGCCAGTCTCATTTTTGTCTCAACAACCCTAAAGTATAAGCACGTCACAAAAAATATATTTGGTATGCCAACGATGTTGAATTTTTCATAAGGGGGCAAAATCTAGAAATAACCCACATGTTAAAGTTTCTTTTAAGTACAGTTATATGTTTTTTATTCCTGATTAATTGAAAATCACTCTGATCCCCTTCTGTAACTCCTACCTTTACCTATAAACCATTATTCTCCCTTTTATCATGTCTTCCTTGACTTCCCAGAAACCCACTATATTCAGAAAATAGAAATATTTTAGGATTTCCCTCGGTCTATACGATAATATTGAAGGTGGTATGACTTTCTGCACTTCCAGTATTCCTCGCAGCAGCTATGTGCCGTAAGGATATCTCTGTTGCTTCAGTTAATAAACATGCTATATATGCTAAGTGGATTAAAGTCAAAATGGAATGTATATGTGCCAAGTGATTATAATAATCTAAAGAAGATTCTTTGCAAATAACTGTGAAGATAGAATGAGATTTGGGAGAAGGATGTCGGTAACGGACGATGTAAATTCCTGGAGGAGTAAAAACAGGCTGAGATAAAGGTCAGTCTTGAACAGAATGAAGAGCATCTGTCCCTCTGAGACCCAAGAAATGTAGAGGGGTAGGTTGTCTTTGTTGGTAGAAAGTTGAGGCAATGCGATTTCCTACAGTGTTGGGTTTATGTAAGAGAAGATAACTAAACAGAGCAAGTGCATTCCTGCTATGGGGTAGGCATGGCACTAGGTTATATATCTATACTTATACACAGAGCATGTGTATTTTATATCGTATATGCACTATGTACGTACATACATACATACATACATACATACAAATACACAAAATTTCATCAAACAATTTGTAACAAAGAACCAAGTCAATTCAAGGGGACTTAAAAAATGAAACTAAAGTGGGACCAGCAGATGGCATAATGATTACATCACTGGACTGCCACACAGATGATTGCGGGTTGGGTTCTGGACCTGATAGTTTAAGACTCATGCCAGGCGCATGTGCGTGCATGCTCAAAATCGAGAGGAGAATGGAGGAGAAGGGATTGCAGTATGGCCATCTACCCGGAGGGTGATTTCTCGCTTTCTGTCTCTCTCTGTCTCTCTGGCCAGCACACATACCCTATAGCCAAACCTCTCTAAAAAATAAATGAAATTAAATTGGAGGACATAAAAGCAGTGAAGGTACTTAACGAGAATAGGACAGTGTGGAATGGGGGGGGGGGGTGAGGAGAAGAGGATAGAGAAAGATAGCAAGAGAACATAGAGAGGCAGGATGTTAGTGAGAAACAGATATGGCTTATTACCTGTTGGGGATGACATGTATAGTATTCTCAACTGGATTGGTCTGAGAAGTATTTCATGATGGGTAAAGTCTTTTTATAAGCAAAATGAGAAATAGTGATTGACTGTTTTAAAAAATAATTAGAATAATAATAATAATGATTGGAACAAACATAGAAAAGATATTGAATGATGAAGTGGGGAGATTAATGTCTCTGAATTGACTGACATACATGGCACTCCCTTTTGAAAAAGCAATGTAATACACTGTAAAATTATATGTAACCCAATGTAATATAGAGAAGATTATGATGATAATAAAAAATATATAAAAAATAAAAAATAAATGAAATGAAAGTATGACTTATTTTAATGTAAAAAAATTGAAATTCATCCATAGTATTTTCATAATCCACATTTTCCATGAACTTTTTGGAGACTGTTCATATGATTTCACGGAAGAGCAAAGCACAGTTTGGAAAGGGGTTTGGCATCTGTCCCAATACACAAAAGACTAGGAGTAAAATGTTCACTCAGTCTGTTGGACACTAATCATAAGTTCTAAGGGAAATGAAAGAGAAGCAACAAGGTAAAGGACCATGGCATGTCATTTATGGGTCCTGCTGAGATTATAAACTATACATACATACATACATTTTTTTTTCTTTTTAAAATTTGCTATAGCGCGTGTGCTCACCAGAGAGAGACAGAGAAAGAAGAAAAAGGAACAATCACCTTCTCCAGGGGAGATGGCCATGCCACAATCCTTTCTCCATTCTCCTCGGGATTTTGGGCACATGCACATGTGCACCTGGCATGTTTTTTCAAGCTGCTGGATCTGGGACTCAAATCACACAGGCAGTCATATAGATCCAGAACCTAAACCACCATGCAACCTGGCTGGCCCAGAAACCATATATCCATCAAAATATAAAAGTACAGTAAGTAATCAGAAAGCAGCTTTTAGGATCACTCCGGTAGTGGTTTCCTGGTTGATGAATGTGGTAGATGCTTCCAAGGCCCTACCCAGACAGCCTTGGCACACACCTGTCCTGTGCATACTGACGGCTTCTTCACAGGAGCAGCTGAGACCGCCTTGGGGCTTTCTCTAGCTGTGTGAGCAGGTTTGGCCTTCAGACAAAAGGGAGCCAAGAAGTTCTTAAGGAAGAAGGTGGCGTGGCAGCGACCCTCAACCAATGACTGTGAATGTTGATGGATAAATACTCTCACTGCCTTTGGTAGAAGGGCAGTCCTGAGACATGTTCCACACAGTGGCCAAAGGTTGCAGTGAGCCCTCAATGCCCACAGTAACTATCTGCTTCTTGGCCTACTCTGCAGTGGCTGCCTTCCTTTCTCCATCTCACTTCCAGTGATTTCACACATACTTCCCAGCATTGCGAGAGTAGACTACTTACTTGCACTCAAATCTCCGAAGTCCACTTTTGGAGAATCAAAACCAAAACAATAGAGAAAAGGATAAAGAAGTGCAGGAATAGACCCTGCTGGTGAGAGTAATGCCCTTGCCAACCCTGAGGTTCACTTAGAGTAAAATAGGAACACAAGTAAAGAAAAGATAGGAAGAGTGGGAAACAGTAAAAAGAGGTCAGGATGACTGAAGTCTTATTAAGAAAATCCAGGAGTCTGAGAAAGAGAAATTGGGAAGGTGGAAGCAGATGATAGTATGAGGTTTGAGTTTGAAATTTCCTAGGTAGGACAGTTTAAAGTGATGATAAAGCCAAGCATAAGGCCATGGGAATCAGTTCTCAGGGGAGCTGAGGTGAATGCTAATGAAATTGAGAGGCCTGGAAACTAAGAGCTGGTGTGCTGGAATGTTGCAACCTACTAAAATGATGGCAGGAGGTGGGAAGAAGAGAGGCCTGAGCAAGCTGTCAAAGCACGGAAGTGACCTAGATGTAGACAGACAGTTATGACAAAACATGTTAAAGACAATAAAACGGGATGGTGCGCACCTCCAAAGAGGAGGGAGAGGCTGAGAGAGGCAGTTAGGAACTAGGATAATGAGGATGCTGTTTTCTGTTGTGCTGAAAATGGTATGTTCATCTCTTACCTGAGAGGAATAAAAGAAAGGACACTTTCTTAGAGGAGAGACAGGTTTGCTGGACTACCTGGAGGAAAAGGTAACACACTAAATGGAGACAGGGTGTGGGAAGTTGATGGAGCAGAGGTTTCAGTGTGCACAGTGGGAAGAGCTGGAAGGGAAGTCAGGAAAGGAAAGATAAGCTGTAGGAAGAAAGGGAGGACCCCCATATTGGATGATATCATTAGAGCGGATTCAAGACCCCAGGGCCCGGGGCATTGAGTGGGAGGATGAGGAGGGCTGAGAAATAACTGCAAAGGCCAGGATGGCAGAAGCAGAACACCGCGCTGAAAGCACGACGTCAGGGTCCGATGGAGTCCGGTCCTGGCTCTGCTCCTGACTTGGGGATTTGGATCACATTACCTAAACAGCCACGCCTCAGTTTCCTCTTCTGTGTACTAGGAAGAAGTAATTACCTCGTGGGATCATTTGGAGACTGAAATATAAAACTCATACGTCTACTTCTGGCTCACAATAAGCACTCAGTGAATGTTAATTATCTTTAAAATCAAAACCATTAGCTTCATAGTTTTGATTTTAATATCACTTGGCCAAGGGTTTCAAGTATTATTAGGATTGTTTGTTTGTTTTGTTTCATTTCCCTGAAGCCAGAGAGAGATAGTGAGAGAGGATAAGTGAGAAATTACTCCTCAAGAGGATTAGTCATGCTGCAATCCCTTCTCCATTCTCTCAGGATTTTGGGCATGCATGAACACACATCTGGTGTGTTTTTCAAGACCCCAAGTCTTTTATCTGTCAAACAAAAATGATGCGCGCACATTCACACATACACACACACACACAAATATACACACAGTGTGTATATACATACACACACACACACACATATATATATACCACACCTGATACACATGACTAGATCCACATGACTGATTTCACAATTCAAATCCCAGTATAGACCTATAGCTTCCAGAGCAGAGTCACCCTCACAGAAAGACCCTCATCACACCAATTATAGTACAAGGATATGTGTTAAAAGCAGAATGACTATTTTCTTACTAGAGTTCACTACAATTTACATATACTAACCAATTCCTATCTTGTATTATGCATCGTGTACCTGTTAAAAGTTAATTTCATATTTTAAATATATGTGTGCATACACACACACACACACAGACACACTATATGTATTGTGCACGTGTGTGAATGTGTGTGCATCATTTTTGTCTGACAGATGAAAGAATGCATAGGTCTGGGGTCAGCATGTTAGGCAACTGGATTCACGTGACAGGATGACTTCACAATTCAAATTCCAGACTTGGTGTCTTGAAAAACACGCCAGGTGTGTGTTCATGCATGCCCAAAATCCCGAGAGGAGAATGAAGGAGAAGGGATTGCAGCATGACTAACCCTCTTGAGGACTAATTTCTCACTTTCCCTCTCTCATTATCTCTCTCTGGCTATGGGAAAACAAAACCAAACCAAAAGAATTCATGGGTCCGAAAAATTCTGAAACCCTTGGCCAATTGATAATAAAGTCAAAACTATGAGGCTAATATGAGTGTGTGTGTGTGTGTGTGTGTGTGTGTGTGTTTTCTTACTAGAAAGTAAAAATTCTGAATCTGTGTGTACTCCCAGGTGTGGCGTGCAAGGCACGCAGGGCATAGAACATAGAAAACATTCACACCCAGTGCACGCATGGTTTGAGAATGAGGGCCTCCTTACATTTGCACCCTGGGCTCCTGCTTTGCTCCACTCTAGCTCTGTCTGTCAGGAAAACACACCACTCCTCGGCCCCCACTTATACGAGGCCTATAGCTTCCAGCGCAGAACCACCCTCACAGAAAGACCCTCATCACACCAGTCAATTACAGGACATGGACATGTGCTAAAAGCAGAATGACTATTTTCTTACCACGTGGATGATCTATGACTAACTGATATGAAGAAACATATTTCTCAAGACTGTTCACTGGAGTTTACATATACTAACCCATTCCTATCTTGTATTATGCATCGTGTAATTGTTCAAAGTTAATTTAAAACATATATGCCATGGTTGAAGGCATACTAATAAATCCAAAGCTAGGAAAATTAATCAGCCACTTCATGAACTGTGCTTCTTGGACTCATATTCAGATAATACATTCAGGTGCTGACGTTTTTACTTATATAAATTAATAGCACTGGCAAAGAAAATCTAAATTGAGCCATAATTCACATATTTCACAGTTATTATCACCTGCCAATGTATATGTCTTAGCAGTTGCTTTTCAGCTACATCAACATCGAAGAGCTATAGCAACCTCCTTCCTTAAACTTTTTAGCCACTACTTGAGTTTAATAAGCACTTTTTTTGGAAAAAAAAAAAAAAAGCACACTGGACATTGTGCAAAGTACTTTCTCACAGGCTAATGTAATTTGATACTCCATTTAATCTTTATAAAAGCACTATTAGGTACTTCTATCTACTAAGAAATTAAGATGTTCATTTTTGTTTTCCTTTTTAATATTTTGCCTGAGAGTACTTTCCAGAGAGTGACAGAGAGATAGGGAGATAGAAAATAAGAAAGCACCTCCATGGGGAATTGTCATGCCACAATCCCCTCTCCTCCATTTCTCCCTCCTCTGGTATTCTGGGCATGCACACACATATATCCTGCATGTTTTTCAAGCCATCTGGTCTAGGACTAAAGCTGTAGTCAGCTGTGAAGGATGCGGCCTCCTTACCCACCAGGCCACAGGCTGGTCTGGAAAGTAAGATATTTCTACTTGGTTCAGTGTTAGAGACACAGGTTTGTTTTCATGGCAGTGTTTCATAGTCAGTGTTATATGTTGCAAGAATAGTATGGAAAACGTTCTTATCTCTATCCACATTATGACCTTCTAAGATGTAAATCAACAAGGTTAACGTTTATTGGCTGTAAAAGTATAAGAAAGTTTAAATGATAAAGAGAATTGAATAAAAACCCACTCTGCATTGTACATCTGCTGTTTAGCCTGCTCTGTACACATTCTTCCCTCTTTTCTGTATATAGCATACCCCCCCATTTCCCCTAAGGGGAGCCAACCCTCCTTATGCATGGGTCTGGGTGGGACTGTCAATCAAGGTGCCCTTATGCCCTGGTCATGAAGGGGGTAGAGGATCCAAGACAAATCAGAGACTCATTCCTTCAATGTTCGGAGGGTGACACCTGGACAGAAACCAGCAGGAGCCAATTCTCTCCCAAGAGGTTCTCTGGAGACAGGATTTTCCAGTTCTTGCTACCTGGAGCCTCAGAGCTGCTCTGATTCCATTCCTTCTCTGGGGTTGGTTACTCAATCTTTTCTTAGACTCTACAAAACCCCATGTCCTTGTAATAAATTACTTTCTTCATTAAATTTTCCAAAGCCCATGTCTGTTGCTTGTAACTAAAAAATACATACTGAAATACACTGGCTTAGTCCTTCCACTATAATGTATACATACTACTCTACTGGGTTTTTATTTTCACATTTTTATACACATAAAGTCACTTAATTCTGCTCCTGTTGTACATGTGGATAATTCCAGAGGCTACTGCTATTATTATTATAAATAACCTTACAATGATTATGATTATTTTAATGCATATCACTTTTTCCATATTTTGCATTCTTTCCTCCTGAGAGATTCCCAGAAGTGAAATTACTGAGTCAAAGGGCACAGATGTTATTATAGCTCTTGAAAGATATTGCCAAAATGCTTCCTAAAAGGGCCCTGCCAATTCATAATAAATGATGGGCCCATTTTTATCAAATGCTAGTCAACACTGACCATCCATGTAGTTTTGAATAATGCTTCCAATATTTTCTCCATTTTTTTTAAAAAAAGTGTTAGCATATGATTCACACACTCCATAAAAGAGAGAAATTGCCCCAGTCAACCACTCTGAATTATTTTCCCTAACATTTGTTAACTTCATAGAAGTATTACATAATTTGCCAATCTAGAAATGTCATAATGTCAAAATTTCATGTAATTTCTAAGTATAATTCTTTTTTTTTTTTTTTTGAGAGGTTTTTGCTATAGGGCACGTGCACTCGCCAGAGAGACAGAGAGACAGAAAGTGAGAAATCACCCCCCGGGGGGATGGCCACGCCGTAATCCCTTCTCCTCCGTTCTCTCAGGATCTGCACGCACACGCACCCGGCGTGAGTTTAAGCCACCGGGTCCAGAATTCGAACCGCGGTCGACTACATGGGAGTTCAGCGACATACCCACTATGCTAACTGCTGGTCCCCTAAATATAATTCTTGATGATTTCTTTTCTAATTCTGCTGGCATTGTAGTTGACAATATAATAAAACAGGCATTTCTACATTGAGTAGGAGTGTAGAAACCAGTTTCCATCAGTTCTGATATAAGTATATACGAATACAAAAAACTACTGAGACACTGCTTCTAACAATCCCACGTAGCCCATGTAAAATTTCTGAAGTAACAGAAAAGAAAGAGGTCCGTTTTACTTTTGTCTTTTGTGATATTTCAATACCAAGAGTATATATCTTACTGATAATAACTAGTTGAACAGCCTTTGAAGAGACTGGTTGAAGATTAGGATAAAATGAGGGCCCTATAAATACAGATCCAAGAAAACACATCCTAAAAGATTATACAGATGGGCAGCAGGTAGGTATGCTGCCAAGTTGCCCTTACCTACAAAAGGCTGAGATATTTCTATCTGACTCCTGGGCTCACCTTGGCTTCTCTAACTGACACATGCTCTATCCTATCCTACTTAGCTCTGTCCAGAGTATGTGACAAATGAAGAGAAAGACAATAACCAGCAGAACTGCCGCAGGGGGCGGGAGTTAACCAAGTCTATTGACAAATGCTTAGTGCACAATTACTACGTGCAAGGAAGTGGGTTCCAGACCCAGAGTGACCCTCCACCCCCACCAATGTGTGTCCCTTCTTCCCTAATCCAGCTCCATGTGACCTTTGATCCTCACAGGATCCACACATTCCAGACTTCCTCTGAATCTGAGAAAACTGCTTCAACCTTACTTCTTGCAAATCTGCAGCCAGTCCCTCTTAATCAGTGTCCGGAAGAAGGGATGCTGCTTTTATTCTTGAGTCTGGGTTCACTCTCCCACCTCTCAGAACAAGACATTAATTACAGTTATGTTTTCAGCAACAATCCTAGAATCCTCTTGATACTGGGATCCACAAAAGCTAGGATCGATTAGGAAATTGAGAATTTTGAGTGAAGACTGAAGGTGTCATTTCCATATTTTTAGCAGGGATTTGATATGTTTTTAAAAGTTTCCTTTTAGAACTTTAACTGGCAAAAGGATAGAGGATTAATAAGGGGGTAAGATGCCAATTTTGAAGCACTACCATCCAGCCGGTACTGTATTCTGAGAGTGGCACTAACTTCTTTTCTTCTTTAATCAAACGATCATCCTATTACACTTCATGACATCTGCTTCAAAAAGCGGCTAATGCTTCCTTTTAGTTTAAATCAACTTTTAAAGATCTGCTTGTAATTAATGTATTCATATAAACTCTCCTTGGAGCAGAGGTGCTCTGGAGACCTAAACAGGTCGCTACATATATAAAGTTATCCAGAAATATAGCCCAGATCACAAGAATACTATACTATGTAGGAGCATCTAGGATGTAGGAGCATTAAGGAAGGAAGAAAAAGCTAAATGTGTCTATGCTGTATGTGTTAGGAAGTTTATGCTTTTCTTTAAGGAGCTACTTAACCAAATGCTTTCTAAAAATTCCAGTCCCTGAAGGTTACAATTCCCTTGACTGAGAATAACATTCTAAAATATTACTAGTTAAGAAATGATCAGTTACGGGGAAGCAATTAGAGTTATTTGATTTGTAACAACTTCTCAATGCAAAAATAAGAGCTCTGAAGCTAAATAAATAAATAAACAATCAACAACAAAAATCTACTTTTATTTTTTTAAGTAATTGTCAATCTTAGTATAATATTTAAAAATTAAAGCAATTACATTTTAATATAGAGACACTAAAAAAATCAGTGGATGGTCAGGGGTTAGGAGAAAGAAGGAGTGAATAGGCAGGCAGGACACAGAGTAAAGATAATCTATATGATACTACAATGTTGAGTACATATCATTACACAGTTGTCAAAACTCATAGAATGTACACCACAGAGCATGAATCTTAAAATAAACTATAGACTTTGAGTGGCAATGATAAGCCAGTGTGGGTTCAAAGATTATAAAAAATGCATCTATAGGGTAGGGATTTATTTTTTGGAGAGATATTTTTGCTATAGGGTGCGTGCACTCGCTGGAGAGTCAAGAGAGATGGAAAGCAAGAAATCACCCCCTGGGGGGATGGCCATGCCACAATCCCTTCTCCTCCATTTTACTCTCGGGATTTTGGGCGCACACACACATGTGCCCCGCAGAGTCCGGGGCTTGAACCATGATCAACTATGTGAGAGTTGAGCAGCGTAACCATTATGCCATCAGCTGATCCCTGATAGGGAATGTTGATAATGGGGGAAGCTATGCAGATGTGGAGGGAGGGAGTTATGGGAACTTTCTGTACTTTCTACTCAATTTCTATGAATCTATATTGCTCTAAAAAAAATTAAGTCCATTTGGGCCAGCAGGTAGTGTGGTGGTTAAGCCATTGGACTCCAACACGGGTGAGCACAGCTCACGTCCTGGACCTAGTGGCTTGCTTTCACACTTCCCCTCTCTCTTTATCTCTCAACATGCTCTATTGTAAGTTAAAAATAATAATAAGAAGAAAAAATTAAAATAATTAAAGTCCATTTAATGATGATAATAACAATAATAACAGCAACAACAAAACAGGATTTATCCTATATTAAAATACATCTGAATTTGTACTTTATGGGAAAATTTTGAGGACAATAGTCTCATTAGTTTTCTACTTGTCCAAGCCTAAGTTATTTAAGTCATCTAGTACACAAAGGGAATTTTTTCTATATTAGAAAAAGTTTCCACAACTTGCATGATTAACTATTCTGAATGTTACCAGAACTTGAAAATGTGGTAACTGAACATTAAGGCAGATGAAAACATCTGTCTCTATGCAAAATATGTCCCTGTAAGGTCAAATTGGGTGAAAATAAATAGCTAACCTGGCAACCAAATAAAACTACAAAGTAACAAACACAAGCATAAACACTCTGAAAAGTGGTTCCAAAAGACAAAAAAAAAAAAAAAAAAAAAAAAAAAAGGACATTTAAAATGGATCACATAAAATTTTTTTCTATTGTTTTCAAATATGAAGTACCTTTCTTCATGTTACGGTGCAAGACACAGTTGCTCTACTTATCTGCGATATGTGAATTTTCTGCAAGTCTTGGTGAAACCGCATCGCGCAAATATGGAGCACTGCAGTTGTTCCTTTGGGATCACTTCACAAACTCAGGCCCACAATATGAAATAAAGAAGAGTTAACATGTTGACATCTGTTTTAGGCTAAAAATGGAAATTGTGAAGTTCTTCTCTTCTAAGAGTTCCCTGGAAGGGATCGAAAAGCTTCAAAAACTTGGCTCCAAGGGAATTTCTAGGCAGTGTCTATACAGCACAAAATGAAATGGAGACTTGGCATCTACTGAGAGAATTTGGGTTGTGTTGACTACTGCAAAAAAAAAAAAAAAAAAGATAGAGGGTTGGGAAGGGGAGGCTTTAGCTAGCTTTCCTTGTGACCTAGAAGTTCAAAATAGTCCAAATCTCCAGCATTTTCCTTTATGTGGATCTGTACATTCATTTTTCACATGGGCCTGATGAAAGCTCCTTGTCTTCAGTGTGGCTGGACAGTGACTGCACATCTAGTCGGCAAGGTATTGGGCTACACCTGGTGGTGCAAAAAGCTGAATCTCCCAGATCAGTGAGATGAAGGAATGTCTGGGGTCTGGATTTTAAAAGAAACTTTCTCAATCTTTCAATTTACTTTTTAACACCAAATCACCTTCGCCTGTGAAGGTTTGCTTTTCTTGAGGCTGAGTCAAGATGAGCTAGCATTTTGGACTGGTTATTTGAGAGCACAAGGGATCTTATACATAAAGCAGAAACACTTTTGTTTTGGTTTTTAAGTTGGGGTGAGTACGAGAAATCGACTTGTTTTTCCTCCAGAGTTAAAAGACCGAACCCAGAGACTACCAAAATGTTGGGTTTGTTTATCATTTCCAAGTTGAAATAAAGCATAATATGAACACTCAGCACTCTATCGTTCCCTGATTAAAGCGATCCTGCCCTTTGAATTGCTACACAGGATACTGTTCTGTATGGCTCACTCACACGGCTGTAATAAGTCACAACAGATTGGCACCTTGCCCAACAAAACACAAACTCTCCTGAAGTCTTGAGCTTTCCCATGGCAACATCACAGTCACCAACACAGCAAACAATCACGCCAATCCCTACTCCCGCTCCTCTTTTCTAACAGCAAAGGATATCATTGCAGCCAGCCTCCTAGAACTGTGCTAATTATCATCTCTGAAAGGAGATAGTGAAGGAGATCAAGTTGCCTTCAGAGAACTTAAAAAGAGATCAAAGGCAGGATAACTGCAGAAACATGGGGAAGTTTTACTCAAACTCGTGCTTTAACAGAAGAGAGACGGGCTGTATGTAAAATATATTCCTTCAGGATTAATGTGCCTTGCTGCCCTGATTACCAAGTGGCTCTGGCTCACCCACAACCTTCATACAAAACTCCCATTCACGCCGAGCCCAGGCGCTCACAGCAGCTAGGGGGGAAAATGCCATCTTAAAGCTGCAGCTCTGACACATTCCTGAAACTGCAAAACTGGAACTGCTTTCAAACCTCAGCTGCTTTCTCCAGTGGAATGATCACTTTGCTCATGTGAGAAGGCCGCCTCACGGTACAGCAGGGTGGGAGCGCCCTACAGCAGATTAAAGCAGTAGCGCTACTTCCTTTATGACTGCCTCTTTTCAGATTCAAATAATATCCTTGGGGGTGACAGTCCTGCTCATAAAAGTGTCTGGGCTCCCACAAATCCCCTACAATGATAATCTCTCCTTGTGTATTAATTTGATTTTCAGTCCACCCATGGCCCATGAGAGTGCAAGAGCAGAACTAATACCCAACCCAAGGGATGAATGGCCTATGACTCATGGATGGATATAATTTTAAGGGAGGGTGGGGGTGGGGAGGGCAAAGAAGAGAGTCCTCGCCTCCTGTGGTTTTGAATGTGTATTGTTTCACTCTGGAATTATGGTAAAGCTCTGTACATGCTCATGAAAAACCTTGGCTTCTCTCCAATTCCAGATACAGATTTTATATAGTGCTATAGATTACAGTCCTATAGATCAACCAACCTCAGAATTAGAGTAAAAATTTCAGGGGAAGCCGCCTTTCAGCATAGCTAAAATGGGAGGCGGGGTTGTCCATATAATAAAGCATATAAAATTCTAATGACAAAGAATGAAAGTAATTATACCAAGATATTTCAATGATATACTAAACCATGAAGAAGAAAAGTCCAATGATTTGATAAATGACAGAATTCTGAAATGTAACTGAAGCCTTTTTAGCATACACATGGGTGACTGCTATGTCAATTGAGACCCTATATGTGTTTAAATACTAACCCAAAAATCCATTTAGTGACAATTTAAGTAATTATGGTATTACTCTAAATGCTGGCATCAACTTTTCACTTACTGCATACTCAATTATGTTGTGTTCTCTGTTATCCAATCATTTTCCAAAACCCACAATCTAATTTCATTGCAACTTTTATCAGTAAGAAAACCTATTTTGGACATAAAATATTAAGCTAAAAAAGGAACAAAGGTATGGATCAGAATGACTCTATCATCTTAGAACACACTTACCAAAATTATTCCCATGCCTAATTCCTACTCCTTTATGTATCTACTTGAATCTATAGGAAGCTGTGCTTTAGAGTAAAAAATGACTTGCTATTTTTTTAAAATTTTACCAGAGGGCACATGTGTTCACCAGAGAGAGAGAGAGAGAGAGAGAGAGAGACAGAAAGCACCCCAATGGGGTGAGGTAACACTACAATCTCTTCTCCTCCATCTTTTCCTCCTTTTGTATTTTAAGTATGTATGTACATGTGGCCAGGGGTGTTTCTCAAGCTGCTGGGTCCAAGACTTGAACCCAGTAGTTGGATCAAATGGGATCTAACCACTTGTTTTTGTAAGAATTATTTTATTTAGCTTTATGTATTATGTATGTATGTATGTATGTATTTTAATTTGATCAGAGAGGAGGGGGGAGAGAGAGAGGGAGAGGGAGAGGGAGAGGGAGAGAGAGAGAGAGAGAGAGAGAGAAAGCAAGCCACTAGGTCTGGGCCTCGAACTTATGTCAGCCATGTCGGAATCCAATGCTCTTAAACCACCACACCACCTGCTGGCCTGCTAGGATCTAGCCACTTTAACCACAAGGTCAAGGGCTGGCCCAACTTGCTATTATAGTATATATATATTTTTATATGTTTGCTTGTTTTTAATCCATCACTCTGTTAGAATCTACATTCCTTGAAGTCTGGGACCATGGACCTAACTAGATGTCTTATACACAGTGGATATTCAGCAAATATTTATTGAATGAATCCTTCATTCATCCACAGTGAGACACACATGTATTAAGTATTTTCTGCTCTGTATAGTCCTAATCAAATGTAAAAATGCTACAATATAAAGTAAGTTGTTGTATAAAATATAATTTAAAAAATAAAAATAATGCACTGGTCAAGTTCAGCAAAACATAGAACTAACAGAAAGAAAGAGAGCCAAGTAGCCTTGGTAATATTAGCTGGCAATGTCTTCATTAGTACGTCTTGAAATTTCTGGATGAATGTTTTTGGGTTTTCAGAGAGAATGAATTCTGACTGAAATGAGTAATCTATTGTATCTGACATCATACTGAGATCTGATGTGCCATTGTATCTCAGTATGAAGTGCTTGACAATGCTTTCACACTCAGTGCCTAATGTTTCAAAACTGCTCTTCAGTGTAACCCTAATAGATATGATTTAGTAGGAAGGCTCAGGTAAATGCATAATTTAAGTGTACCCCATGTTATTCTGCTTACAATGATAAGTGACTCATTCTTACCTACAACCATGAAATCTGTATAGAAAGCTGCATCCAACCCAGTATCAAGATCACTGAGATCATAATGGGTGATGACGATGATGGTATCTAAAATTACTGAACACTTTCTCACTTAATCCTCCCACCAACCCTGTTAGGCAGGTTCTATTAAATCACCATTTCATTGGGGGGGGGGATGGTATTTAAACCCTTAAAATTAAATAATTCCCCTTAATTTGCTCAGTTAATAAATGGCAAAACTTTGATTCTAATGGCCAAGGACTTAACTACTATGATATTCTACTTCTCAAATGGATGATTTTTCAATACTCTATATAGTGTCTAAATTTATACAGTGACAAATTGCAATGCACTTGCTTCTTGCTCTTTTAAAATCTGATGTCATAATTGGAACTAAGAAGTCATAGCAAGGGTTCAGTTTGTGCTGTGATCATGTCAAAAAGAACATGTTACTATAGATGAATTTTGAACTATATGTGAAAAAGGCTACCATAGAAAATAGTCAAAACTATACTTGTTGTGTCAGAAATTAAAGTTTATTTTTTAACTAAGTAATCTAAAAATCAGTATGTAGAAAGTTGAGGTCACTAAGAAAGAATAAAAATATTCAATCTTTCAGATTCATTTTTAAGAACATATCAGGGTTTCCACTATGTCGTCAATGTTATTACCTTGGGGATAATTAGAGGATGTCAAATTTCACCCCCGTGTGAACTGAAAATGCCAGAAACATGAAATCCCTGGAATCATCTTTTGAGTTGCCAGATTACTACACATGAGTTGAAAATTTTCATTCCACTGGAAAAAAAAAATCCTAATCTTATTCATAAAGCATACCTTATTCATAAAGGATACCTTTTTAAATAAATTATCTTTTAAGAATTATTTTATTTAACTTACTTTCTCTCTCTCTCTTTCTCTCTCTCTTTCTTTCTTTCAATTTGACCAGAGAGGGACAGAGTGAGAAAACAAGAGAAAGGGAAAGTGAGAAATAAAGCTGCCAGGTCCAGGACTCGAACCATGATCAGCCATGTGGAAGCCCAGCATCCTTAACCACCACGCCACCTGCTGGTCCCTTTAAATAAATTATTAAAACAAGAAAAACGTGAACAGTTTCTCCTTAGTCCTTATGTTGACAACACTATAATGTTAATAAGTTATAACATGCTTTCTCAGAAATAAATAGAAAGTACTGAGCTAAAGAGTCCACTGGTTTGACACTTTACTCTGGCCAAGTCAATCTAAACCAAGTCACTGCATCTCTCTGAGCCTTGGCTTCTCATGTTTATAAGGGGAAAATATCTAAGCTCTTCTTTTTCAATAGGGTTGTTGTAAAGATCAAGTGAAAAGTTGTTTTATAACTTGTAATTTGCTACGCAAATGCATGGAACTCACATAACACTTCATGTATGTTGACAATATAATTATGCAAATATAGATAAGTGTGTTAACTATGTTAACTATATACCAGAAAAACAGCAATAAATAACCCAAGAAATATGTACCAATTGTATTGGCCAACATTTAAAGAGCCCCAACTATGTTTAGGTACTAAGCTCTTCACATATATCAACTCATTTAACTCTCACAATAACACTTTATTAGTTGCCATCCCATTTTATACAAAAGGACACTGTAGCTGAGAAAGCTGAGGCAATTCGTCCAAGAGTTCACAGTAAAAGGCAGGGCCTACACTTTAATCCACTTCCAAATAGCGTTTTACCACGCTACAATATTTTACTAGGTTTACACTGACTAGGAGTTTGAGAAGTCACATACGCCCATTCCCAGCATGTGGCAGAATGATGGGGTTGGAGGGGAAAGAGTTAAAGAGTAGAAAGAAATAGAAGCTAGACAGTCACAATTCAATGTAATGCTTCTGTAAGAACTATAAGAATCCTTAGATTATCTAAGATATTTCTGCAAAGCAAAATCAAATTGTAATTTGTAAAGCATCTCCAACCTTGAATTTTAATCATCTCTGAAATACAATGCACAATCTGCAATGTTCACTGCATGATGCTACAGACTGCTGGAGACTGTGGTATCTACATGGGATTCCCATAGCTGAAGCTGGCAAAGATACCTTGTTTTGGTTTTCCAGGTTCCAAAGTGAAGTTCAAAACAGTCTCAGATATACAAATGGTGTGATAGGAAAGCGTATGCCAAGTTATACATGGCTTACTTATAAGGTTTTGGGATCCAGCTTGCTTATAATAGGGAGACTATAATGTTGAGTTTCATTCTCCATTGGGCAATGGAAGGTTGCCTATATTTGCTTTTCTAATAATTTTTCCCTGATTCCTTTTTTTAAATTTTTGATCAGAAAGCCTTTTTTCCCATAGATGTACTATTGGATTTTAAGAATAAGGCATCCTTCCGTGACAGTATAGCATGTAACCATAATAAAGAAGACTGTAGATATCAGATAAAGGCCTATGTAATAAGAATGAGTGAATGCTCTGTATTTCTAGATTCAGTTCATCATCTCACAAAGGAAATATCTAAAGCAAATGACAGGCTTGTCTCAGGCAAAGTCTGTAAGGGCATTTTCTTTTTTAATCATTCAATGAGAATTCAGAAAGGTGGACTTTTGTGTTGGGGAAGTGATTGCAATTCAACATTAGAGAACTTAAAAATATCACTGGATTCATCTTTACAACAGATTCCTCTGAGACTGTACTCACAATGGTGGGCCCAGAGACCTTGCCCCAGAAGATGGACAATACAGTATATATTTTAAAATGTAGTCACTCTTCAGACCAAGGCTAATTTGAACAATAGCTGTTAAACTTTCTCCTAAAGGAATTTCTCTAGAGATCATGTGGAAGGAAGCAGAGGCCATCTATCATTTTTCAGTAAAACATAAATAACATAAAATTTACCTTTTTAGCTATTTAAGTATACAAATCTATGGCATTAAGTACATTTCCATCACTGTGCAGCCATCACCACCAAAAACTAGCCTTAATGTGTCCTTTTATCAGGAACTAATTTTAGCTAGTAAGGTACTATATTGTGACACAGAAATAAATAGCTTAGTTGTACTGCAATTCAACTAGTTCATCGCTTTATTAAATATACTACTTATATGTAACTATATATCCTCTTTCATCAGGAGCACAAATATATTTTCTACTTCCCCAAAAAGATACAGAGGTAGTACAAGCCAAATAATTACCTTTAGGATAGTGAATGCTTGGATGTGTGGGCACTATGCTAAATATTTTATGTGTATCAACTCAGTAAGCCTCACAACTACCTAATCATCATCATCCCCACTTTACATGGGAAGGAAACTATAGTACAGTAGTTAAATTGCCAAGATCCCATGACTAGCAAGTTGTACCTGAGACCAACTCAAAGTAAGTTTACAAAGCCTAAAGCATCAGCATCTGAGAAACTGTGAGAAATGCAAATCCTTCTGCCTACCCCAGAGCTAAAATAAGACAGAAGCAGCCATTAGTGGTCTAAGGGACTCTCTAGGTGGTTCTGAAGTTCATTAAAATCTAAGAACCTGGAACCGGCAGGTGGAGTGGTGGTTAAGGTGCTGGACTCCCACATGGCCAACTGTGGTTTGAATCCCAGACATAGTGTCTTGCTTTCCCTTTCTGTGTGTGTGTGTGTGTGTGTGTGTGTGTGTGTGTGTGTCTTTCTCTGGTCAAATTAAAAAAATAATACTAATAAATAAAATAAAATAAATAATTTTTACCAAAATACCTAAGAACCATTGCTCTAACCACTGCCTCATTTTATTTCCCTTTTTTACACTCCTTTTCCCATCTGCCAAGTCCTATCGCATGTTATCATAGAAAGTCTCCATGTCAGTACCCCACCTACCATAGCCTCCCAGAAATTGGCCCATTCTTCGAACTTTTTTCCTTCCTCTTTTCTTATTTGCCTTCCTCCTATTGAAGATTCCCTTGTCACTGGTTTTTGCTATGATTTAATACAAGAGCAATCCTTTTAGAAAAATTCTACTAAGTGTTGGTTCATTCATTCATCCAACAAATATTTACAGATCCCTGTACTTTTTTTGGTGTTTTTAGGAAGTGAACAAGTTAGTTGGGATACTCACGTGAATAAAAACACAGATACCTGTCCTCACATTGGTGCTCATGTTTTATTAACACTGCAGACATTGGCACCCTCTACCAGAAATTTGGATGTTTCTCACTTTGAGATAGGATCCGAGAATCTACATTTTTTTTTTTTTTTTTTGGAGAGATTTTCGCTATAGGGTACGTGCGCTCGCCAGACAGACAGAGAGAGACATTAGAGACAGAAAGCGAGAAATCACCCCCCAGGGGGGATGGTCACGCCGCAATCCCTTCTCCTCCATTCTCCTCTCGGGATCTTGGGCACGCACGCACACGCGCCCGGCGTGAGTTGTAAGCCACCGGGTCTGAGACGCAAACCGTGGTCGACTACGTGGGAGTCCAGCGACATAGCCATTACGCTAACTGCTGGTTCCCCGAGAATCTACATTTTTACCAAGCATTCCGGGTAGTTCTGATGTCAGATAAATCAGAAAATTTACATATCCTGAAACATACCTGTAGCTCAATTAGGAGCATGGTAATGTACCTGGTCTTTCTTTCTTTTTGTTTTTACTTCACTCAGTAGGGTCTTTGAGAAGAAGCAGAGATACTTTTTTAAAAAAGGAAGAAAAAAGAAAAAATTCCAGCAAACTGAAACAGCTTTTTTTTTTTTTTTTTTTTTTTTTTTTTTTAAGGAAGTGAACTTTCTAAGATCTTCTAAGACTAGTTATGTAGAGATCTTGTTTAACTGAAGCCCTGGCTGATGATATTTAAAGATGAAAAATGAATAGAAATGGGCAGGAGTCAAAGGTGGCCTCTTAGCCTATGTCCCACCAGCCAGGTCAGGCAGCTGCTGTTTGTAGGCCTGTGGCCTGCTAGGCCTGGCCACAGACAATATTTTTGATGATTTCAAAGACAGCACCTTTAACTCTGAGTGGTAGTTTGGAATCATTTGAAGTTTTGCTATCCCCCTCTTTCCTAATAAGAGCAAGACCAGCTTGTTTAACATTTCCTCATACCACAGATTTTTTTCATGAGGCCTCGCCCACTCCCAGACAATAACAACATCCTTCCTGTGGGCTGGTGACCACTGCTGTATCTAAGAGGTATAATAAGCACTTGCTCGGTGGCATTACCACCTCCTCGTCTTTGTTTCAATTCCTGCCGAAATACCTAAAAAAGGGAAACTGGACAATGAGAAGATTATTTCAACCTTTTCTTTCCTTTTCCAAAATGTCTCCCAAATTCTTGCCCTGTGTCAACTATAGATCCATTATTCATTTAGAAGATAATGCACATGCATTTTGTGCCCAGATAAATATTTGGCACAGAAACAGCCCTATCTCAAATAGGTCCACAGGGGAGCTTGCATGGGAGTGACGGGGCAGGCACAGCCCCATTCTCACTCCCTACATTCCAGAAGAAGGCCCAGGACAAGTGAAGGCAGCAATCTGAACTAGAAGCTGGTGTTACAACAGCCAGTGAAGAACTGAGTTTTTGTTCCACATTTAAAAGGCCAAACATTTGTCCTACTCAAAACAACAAAGTGCCAACTCTAGAGGCTCTATCAAAGTGCTGGAGGCACCAGATAGCTTCTGAGTATAGTATAAGGTCCATAATCTAATTTCAACAACTTCAGCTCTTCCTTCAGTTCTAGAGAGCATATTAAGGAGGGGTTCTCAACTAACCAGACTCTGGAAATAATTGAGCAGTGCCTGTCCCTGGTCATGGCACTCACCCATAGGACCATGATTGTTATATAGAAGGTGACAAATATTTACTGAAAGGAGGAGGGACTAAAGAGTACCACAGGACGATTTTGGGGAGGAAGTGATCTTCTTTTTATTAACCTCATTGGTTAGAAATGCTACCTCAAGGGCTGGGAGGTGGTGTGGTGGTTAAGGGCACTGGATTCCCACATGGTGGACCATGGTTTGAGACCCAGACCTGGTGGGTTGCTTTCTTGCTTTCTCTTTCTCTCTCTCTCTCTTTCTCTGGTCAAATTAAAAAATAATAATAACAAATGGAAATAAATAAATATTTCTTTTAAAACAAAAACAAAATGGTACCTTAAACATCTCCTAAATAATCCATTATGATTACCTATAAATACATTTATACTTTATTTTATTTATATAGGTATTTTATTTTACATTTATATTTTCATTCAACCAGTAACTCTTGGGGTTAGATTTCTCATATCTTTGCCAGTTATTATATTAAATAGAACTATCTTTTATTTATTAAAATGCGTTCTCTTCAAATGTTAAAATTTAAATGCATTTTGGGTCCTGATATTTTACAAATGCCTTCCACACTCCTATTTCTTTCATATAACCTTTTAAGTGTTTGTCTCTTCGAACTCAAGGAGTTCCAATGCTCTTGGTTAATTCTTTTTTTTTGGAGAGGTTTTTCGCTATAGGGCGCGTGCGCTTCGCCAGACAAGACAGAGAGAGACATAGAGACAGAAAGCGAGAAATCACCCCCCGGGGGGATGGTCACGCCGCAATCCCTTCTCCTCCATTCTCCTCTTGGGATCTTGGGCACACACGCACATGTGCCCGGCGTGAGTTTTAAGCCACCGGGTCCGGGACGCGAACCGCGGTCAACTACGTGGGAGTCCAGCGACATAGCCATTACACTAACTGCTGGTCCTGCTCTTGGTTAATTCTCATGTAGCATTCACTCACTTACGACAACAGATCAGAATGACTCAAAGTCCTCATTCCTGGTTCCCAGAAGGTCCAACGAAGAGGAGTGCAACCTGACCTGTTTCTTTTTGTTTGTTTGTTTGTTTTTGTTTTGTTTTTGTTTGTTTGTTTGTTTTTTGAGAGGTTTTCGCTGTAGGGCGCGTGCGCTCGCCAGACAGACAGAGACAGACATAGAGACAGAAAGCGAGAAATCACCCCACAGAAGGGATGGTCACACCGCAATCCCTTCTCCTCCATTCTCCTCTCGAGATCTCGGGCACGCACGCACATGCGCCCGGCGTGAGTTTTAAGCCACCGGGTCCGGGACACGAACCACGGTCAACTACGTGGGAGCCCAGCGACATAGCCATTATGCTAACTGCTGGTTCCCTCTGACCTGTTTCTTAGGACATCCCATTCAAAGCCCCCTACCATCCTGTCTAAGCTGGGCTGTCCATCTAGTTCCAAATGTAGCCTTCACATACGGGCTGACTGTGAAGAAACCTAGAGACACCCTGGTATTGTCTACAAAGGTTCAGTTTTATATAACTCTTCCTCACAACTCATTTCTTGCCAGTGGTCACATTAGCAGGTAGACTTCAACCATTACCATAGCCAAAAGCACCAGGAAATTGTGATACAAGGTTTTCTACCAATTGGATACAGCCTTGCTGTCACTTGGGCAATATGCAGACTATAACTCTTCTGTCAAACAGAATGAGGGGATCTCTGGTTCCTTGAATTTTAGTTTGAGCAAGTGAGTCACCTGTTGCAGGATTCTGCAATTTCCTTCCACTGATTATATGAACAGGATTTAATTTGTTTGGGGAAAACAGATGCAGCTAACCTCGCTGATCCTTTATACCATATCTTCTAGAACAGGCAAGTCAGAGTACATGTTCACTTATTCAACAAGCAGCCAATAAACCAAAACACTCTGGTAGATACCACACATACAGTGGTGAAGAAGACAGAAAAATGGAATTTTGACCTACCCACGTGACACAGCATGGGCACAAGTGCCTTGCCAGGATGGAAGCCATATGTGTGACCACAGGCTCCAGATCCTCAGGTCAGCTGGGTATGTGAGTGGGTGCCCAGGATCCTGGGGAGCTGGAGGACTGGGGAAAATGGCCTTAGCATGACAGGACCCTGCAGAGGTGGCCCCTTTCTCTTTCTCATATACACAGGAGCTATCATTTTTTTAATGGAGTTAATATTCTAAAGAAGACCACAGACCAAAATGGGAATAAATATGTATGTAAACAGAGACGGGCCAGCCAGTGGTGTGGTGGTTAAAGCTGCTGGATCCCACAGAGGTGACTGCTTAATTCGAGTCCAGACTTGGTAGATTGAAAAACATGCTGAGCACATGTGAATGAGTATCCAAAATCCTGAGAGGAGAGGAATGAAGATGAAGGGATTGTGGTGTGACTATCCCCTATGGGGAGTGCTTATTCACTTTCTGTCCCTCTCTCTGTCTCTTTCCAGCAAGCACACGTATCCTCTGGCAAAATTCAACAAAACAGAGACAATGTAAGTTGTAATAAGCCCTGTTAAGAAAACAGAGAAGGGACTGAAATACTGAATAACAGGACAGAAACCTCTGTTAGATATTCAGTAAGGCTGTCATTTAAGTTATGATCTAAAAATCAAGTGGGAACCAGTCAGGAGATGAGGTGGAGAAATAACAGAAAAAGACCTCAGGAAAGGAAGACCTTGACTCATCTAGGGAACTGCTTGGTCCACACATGGCTTGCGTGCAATAAATAAGGAGGAAGATGGCTTGAAAAGTGAAGCACAGGGCAGCACCTACAGCATTTCCAGGCTCAGTGGAGAGTCTGGATTTTATTCTAAGTGCAACCAGAGGCCACTTAAGAGTTTTAAGGAGCAGTATCATGAGAACAATGTTATGTTGTAAGAAAGTAATTTTAACTGTTGTACTTAGTATTTATTAGAAGGAAGATGGGTTAGACAACCAGCACAGCAGCTGAAGGGTGGGGAGGTCTCAAACCAAGCTAGGACGGTGAGCAGACAGGGGATTCAAGCTGTGTCTTGTAGAAGGAATTGGGAAAATAATCCAACAGTACATAGGTCAGATAGTTCACCTCTTCTCCACTGCTGGAGCTCCAAGCCCCCTCCACACCGCAGTGGACAGTCACTATCACTGACGTGAGTTAAACACTCAGTGTCTTGGCATTCATTATCTCCCCAAACCCTCTGGTTTTACTTGTCCTTCAGCTTCAGCTTGCATTCCACAGATATTCCTGGGTATCCTGTTCCTGCTTGCACTCTGAAATGGGGCCTGTGGAAATCAGTAGATTGTTCCACCCAGGTCACACATGAAAGCAACAAATTTCTTAGAACAGAGGATACATCTGTGCAAAGCTCAACTTTGGGGCCTTCCAAAGCACCCAGAAGGATCTAGAAAGGACTTCTAGCTCTAAAACACCTGTGATTCAATGTCTTTAATAATGGAAGAATATTTTTCAAATTTGACCTCCACAAATACCTGAATATTTAAGCCAAAATGATTTCATAATCTCCCCTCCCCCCCTTGGCAGAGTTACCCTAAAGCTTGTGTTTTCAAATGTGGCCTGGGAACCTCCTGTAAGAAATCCCTTTTCAGATCCCCTGAACCAGAATTTCTGTAGGTGAGGATGGTATTTTAGTACATTTCCCATAACTAACATATACACAGTATCTTCAAAAAGTTCGTGGAAGATGCATATTTTTGAAAACTCTACATGGATTATTCAATTTTTTTTTTCACCAAAATAAACTCATATTTTATTTACTTCCCATGAACTTTCTGAAGTCCCCTTATGTAGTAATATTTAAGAATCAAAGCTGGGGCCGGCAAGTGGCATGGTGGTTAAGGCACTGGGCTACTACATGGCTGACCACAATTCAAGCCCTGGACCTGGCAGCTTTCTCTCTCTGTCCCTCTTTCTCTCTCATCAAATTAAATAATAATAATAAATAAAATTAAATAAATAATTCTTTAAAAGAAAGAACTCAAATCTTAGAAGTCATAAATATCTTCTAATAAAAAATGTGATGTTTTAACATGATAAATTTAGAAAAGTAATGAGTACACAGAGGAAAGGTAATGTTTCCTGGCACCTATTCTTCTCTAACATATAAAGTGCTACATGCTTTACCTTCTCAATTTCACAGGTGGGACTTATTGACATTTAATAGATTTTATAGATTGGTTTGAACAGGTTAAGAAATGCCATTGCTTGAAGTCATAGAGCTAAAATGTATCAAGGGTCAGAATTCAATCTCAGGATAGTCAGATTCCAAGACATCTGTTCCTTCCTCCTTAACTCTCTCCACCTTGTGTACCTTTTGAATGAATGTCTTTTCTCTTAAACTAATCTAGAGCCCATGACTGCCTGGAAATTGGTTATATTTGTTTATGTCTTCCAATCATACAAGGGATTAGGTAGTACCCATGCACACATTTCCTGCCTAAAGAAGGCCGGGAAATTGGGGAATGGAGGGTATACGAGGCACAGAGAGTTTCAAACTACTGTTTGTCTTCAAGAATTATAGTGCACTCCCACCTCCACCAAAATATACTTGCCTAGTGGATTTTTATATTCTTTCTGAGGTGGCTAGTTAGTAGGATCTCTTCCATCTCTCACGGCCGATTTCTCTAATAGTATCAATCCAGGAAAGGAAGCGACAAAGGAATGAGAGTTCGGGAAGGCAGGAACCTCTGTGGCAGGAAGTAGCTGCCTGGCCAGCACTGGCAGGAGCAAAATCATAGGCTTCCCAGCTCAGGTGCCTGAGACTGACAGAATAAGACAGAAACTCAGAGCACATACATTTTTCTTCTCCAGACTCCTTTGCAAAGAGATGACTTATTAGCAGAGAATATGCAACAAAAACAGCACAAGTAAGAAACCGTTAGGTGGGTATTAAAAGCACTTTTACATATCAAAATGGTAAACTAAACTCCTGGTGATAAACCAAAAGGTCTTAGCACAGATGATTAACCGCCAAGTTTTTCTTCCCACTTAATACACAGACCAGCGGCAGTCACAACTGGCAGATGAGAGAGGGAGAGAGGTAGCTTTGGAAGTAAAGTTACTATGTCCCTTACTGTCTTGAACCTTTGGTGTTGAACGAGGTCATTTCTGCTAGTAACTTTGGTAATTTGTCTTTGGTAATACATCTCTACACAGGTGCAGTCAGAGTGAAGAAAAGTGGAGAAAACTAAATGATGCTTATGCACAGGATCCTGTAATGGGTGCTTTAGGTGATCTGTTGCTTATAACTGCAAAAATAAGATGCTATTGTTATCCTCATTTTAGAGTTGACAAAACTGAGTCTCAGATGAGTCAAATAACACTTAAGGTGACACAGTAAGAAGTAAGCAGGAGAGTTATGACTCAAACTGGGACAATCTGACCCCAAACTTTAATTCTTAAGTAACACACTTTACTTCCCATCATTCTTAAGTAATGGACTTTATTTCCTCACTTTAGCAGTCAGAGAGGAGTAATCATTTAAGACAGTTAACTAGCAGAATGATATGATGGTGATCACTAGAGAGCTTGTATTGTTGTTATATCTGTCTTAAAAACCTACTTATTCTGATGCACAAATAAGAGCTACCCCTGTTTCCTGCTGAAGGTAGTCAAGACCAAGTCAGTCTGAAACAATGGTTAGAGGTCCACGTACTTACCCTAATTATGGGCCCACTGACCCATGAGATTCGCTATATGAAAAGCAGAACATACAAAGAACTTAAGACTCATGAGGGTGAGGGTTATTGTTTTATTCCCTGATATATCCATAGGAACTTAGAATAGTGCTTGATATGCAATAATATTTATAAAAATAAACGAACGGCCAAATTTTAGAATAGCCTATGGAAATCTTTATTATTAATATCATAGTAGAGGACACAGTAGCCTGGGGTATTGACCATTGTTTATTTATTACTCTTAAACAGTCTCCAAGATGGCCCCTGAGATCTCTGCCTCTTTGTACCATTCCTTTCCATTCTGTTTCAGGTTGACCCATGAGACCAATACATGTGACAGAAGAGAAGTTACATTGCTTCTAAGATTGGGTTGTAAAGACTATGGCTGTGTACTGAGCCTTCTCTCTGGGATCACTGTCTCTGGGAGAAGCTAGATGCATAAGGACACCGGGAGAGCCTATGACAAAGTAATATACAAAGAACTGAACCCTCTGGCCAACAGCCAGTGGGGAATTGAGTTCCCTTTCCAACAACCACCTAAGTGAACATGGAGGTAGATCTTCATCCTCAGTCAAGCTGTGAAGTGACAGCAGTCCTAGTCAGTAGCTGGTTTGCAATCTCATGAAAGAACATGAGTAATTGGCACTCAGCTAAGCAGCTCCCAACTTCCTCAGTCCTAGAAATTGTGAGGGATACTAAGTGTTTGCTATTTTCTGCTGCTAAGTTGTGAACTACTTATAATACAGCAAGAGAGAGCTGAAACAATTAACTAATTTTGTCATTTTATTAACATGGAAACTGGAATGTAAATTTTGAACAACAGAAAAAAAATCATGTCATCAGAGAATTGTAAAAGATCAATTTTACTAGTTGTTCTTCCTACTAAAAGCTTTCAAAACATAAGATGTGTTCATATGATCTATTATGGCTCCTTTATCTTTGCTACTCACTGAACAGATATGCACAAATGTAACGACAGTAGGGCACAGATATGTTGTCATGGTTAGGTGGAGGAGTAGTACCCACCTCCCCCAAAGAAGAGAAGAGATATTTTTATGAACTTCCTGGGGAACAATCTTCCTGCTATTAAATTAATTTTGATTCTATTTCATTTTTTTAGGAACTTAAATTTTATAGTGGAGAAAATGTAGCCTATAAAACAGTCAGAAGACTTTGGTATTGTAATCGTGCACAAAGCTGATGAACACATCACAGCTCTTACACAGAAGGACAGCCTTCAGAAAGAATCAGCTGAGGTTTTTCTGAATTCAGCAAATTGCCTAGAGTGGTACCACAGTCAAAAGGGTCATCTGAGGAATGTTCATCAGAGAAAATTGCAGGTACATCCAGCAGAAGCTACAGGGAATATGCCACGATGGCCTGAGAGAGAGTAGACATGCAAACTAGACAACACTACCATGATAGTTTTTGTACTAAAGAGGTGTGATGAATTAGGATATATACACTAGCAACTCCACAAAGAGAAAAATGGAACAAAGTGTAAGTAATTCCTTGTTGTATTGCTTGACATATGTCACCTGTCAGTTAAGGCCCGACAGCAAACCTATCAATAATCTTCAATCTGTGGTCTTATGATACACTGGGAGACTGGAGAAGGGAATCATTGGAAAAGGTACTATTTATAAGCATCACCAAGCCTGACCACAACTCTGTTCAGCTGAGTGAAGATTATAATTTTAAGATCATTTTCTCACCCGTTGGGATACCCAAGCTCCTGTTAACTCAAGGAGGAAGCACATTTTGTTGACTCTTGAGATGTCTCTGGCAAAACATCTGTAAGGTTCCATCCCTGAACAGATCTAACCAGCAGAAGCAGAGTAGAAAATTCTCATTTGGGGATTGGTTGTGTTTTCCCTCTTTCCCTATTTACTTTCTGTTGGCATAGAGAAATTATTTTATGAATTTCCATAGTTATAGCATTCAATTCATTACTACTGTAAGAAGATGGGGCAGGGGATTGGCCCTGTGTCCTAGTGGTTAAGGGAGCTGAATTCCAAATAGCTGATTGTGGTTCAAATCCCAGCTCCACTGACTTTGAATACACCAGGCTCATGTGTGTTCATGCCCCAAATCCCAACAGGATGGAGAAATGGAAGAGAAGGGTCTACAGCATGACTATGCCCTATTGGGGAATGTTTTCTACTTTTCCCTCTCTCTGTCTCTTTGTCTCTCGCTGGAAAACACACACACCCTCTGACAATTAAAATAAAAATTTAAATACCCATTTCAATAAGACTCATAGGCAGAGTTTATGTGATAGGTGTGTATGTGTGGATGTGTCTAGATTATTTAGGCCCAGAAAATCAACTAGCCAGCACATGTAACAGATGAATGCCCACTCCAATCAGAATGTCCTTGTCTTTCAAAACACTTGAAGAAGAGAGTGATTTAAAAGCCAGCACAAGAAGCGCAGCAATGAGACAACATCTGACATGACAGGGACCAAGAAAACAAATGTCTGCAGAGCACTACATTAGAGAAAGAAGGAGAACACATGTGGAAATCATTTGCTTCCCAGTGTTCATGCTCATCTGTCTGAGATGTGGGGAAGGAAATAACATTTTTACCTGAGGGGAAAAAAATAACACAGAGGCAAGGTACCCGCAAACAAGATCTATTCAGAAAAGTCACAGTCATCATGTAGCTGGAAGGTTTCCAGGCCAAGGTACTTCCACAGTATATGGTTGCCCACTGGGCTCATGACCCCTGAAGACACACAGACTCCCAGGTCTTTTTATTCTTCCCACCACATAAATGCAGCCAACCTCTAGGAATGGTCACCCTACTCTACTGCTAAAGGGTTCTCAAAAATACTAACCCTTCATGAAAAGCTATTGTTTCTCTTGTGATAGACTGCAGGCATTTACCTAACATTATGTTTAGAATTTTTTTTTTAAGAATTCTTGATTTTATTGTATTTGTTATTATTTTTAAATCTGATCAGACAGAGTCAGAGAGAGAGAAAAAGGGAAAGTGAGAAAGCAAGCCTCCAGGTCTGAGACTCAAACCATCGCTGGTCATAAGAGAAAGCTGTCAAAGTTTAATCTCTCCTTTTTAACATTTAAATTCCTGACACTGCTGCTTTAAGGCTGTAAGTTCAGATCTCCTCAAAAGAGTAATATGTGTGGGCAGCCCATGGTCTGATGGTGAAAGTAGCTGGATTCCACATAGCTGAGCATGCAGCTTGAGTCCTGGACCCAGTGGCTTAAAAGTCTAAGCAGGCACTTGTGCATGTGTGCCCAAAATCTCAAAAGGAGGGAGAATTAGAGGAGAAAGGATTGCAGAGTGACCATCCCCAGTGGGGAATGTTTTCCTACTTCCTTTTTTTTTCACTCTGTCTCTCTTTCTCTCTGGCAAGTGCACCTGTCCTCTGGCAAATTTAAAAAAGAAAGTATGTTTTATGCCTGCCCTATAGCCTAGTGGTTAAGGAAGTCAGATTCTACATGGTGAACACAGGCTGAGTTTGAATCTCAACCCTGACTGAGATTGTGAGTGGGCATATGTATGTGTGCATGCCCAATATCCCAACAGGATGGAGAAGGGATCGCAGTGTGACCATAACTCTCTGGGGTGCTTTCTCTCTCTCTCTGTGGTGAGCACATCAGCTACCTAGCAATTTAAAAAAAATAATAATATGGTGTATTGTTACATTTGCTTAATTCCATCCAAAGATAAACAAAACAGGTATACTGGTAATACTCTTTCCTTCGCCAAATTTCTATATACTACTTTTTATGACTCTCAGATGTCAGTAATCCATCATTGCATGTGTAAGGTGATGCTGAGAATTTGGGACATTATTTATGTTCTCCTAATGGGACTAGTAAAGTCTCCAGAAGTTAGAATGTGCAGGAACTTAAGTCTACAGGATATTTTTTATTCTAAATACTGAAGATTTTAAGGGAATAAACAATTTAGTCAGCCTACTAGACTACCTTCTTTGAGCTGCTCTAATCAATCACATAAATATATGTGGAAACATTATTCCTTCCACAAATGTTTAATCAGCATTTGTCATAATAAAATGACCTACCAGTTCTATTTCTTCCTCTCCTCAAATGACCAATATGAGTGGACCATCAAATTAAGCAACTAAATGTCAAATTTTCCTTGTTTTCGATTACACACAGTTTTGAGTTAGATGAATGAAGAAATAGCCTAAACACTGAAGGTTTTTTCCCCCTTTTCTTACAGTAACTTTTCAATAGTTAAACTGTTTTTGGCAAATATGAGTTAAAAAAAAGTGAGCTCCTAGTCACAGCACATGTTTACAACTAAGTTAAAGGTTCTTAAAAATAGGGTGTTTGATGGTCCACTGCCAAAATAAGAACTCTAACAGCCTGGAGTGCATGGCTAATAATAAAGGGTCAGTGTTACTATGAAAATCCCTGAGATGCAGCTCCAATTCAGCTGTATCTTTTTCACCAATAAGCTCCCCCCAATGACATGGAGACATAAATTTAGAGTTAGAGGTTAATGGGAGGAGAGAAAGCCTGAAGATGGTGGGAGGTCACTTGGAAACAAAGTAAAAAATTGCTGGACCAGGTTCAAAACTAAACTGCAGAACAGAATAAAAAGAGCTCAGGCCCAGCTGAGGTGGTGTGCTGCTAAGACACTGTGATCCACATGGAAGGCCCAGGTTCGATTCCTAGTCCAACCTAAAGGCAGGGCACAGTGGCACATGCCTGTAATCCCAGCAATTTTGGAAGCTGATGAAGGAGAATTGAGACAAAAGGAGACCCTGTTTTAAAAGGAGAGAGAGTTCAGCTGCTACCTCTGCTATCTGTAAACTGCTTGCCTTTTAAAAAAGAAGAAAATGCCTAGATAGAGAACAAAAGTCCAAGGTAAAGGAAATTTATTAAACATGATGAAAATTGCATTAGCTTTCTGTTCAGATTCCTAAACTAGAATGGACATATGAAAAAATGAAATATTTGGTTTCCTGGAGCTAGCTGCTCCATGTAGAGTGAAAAGTCACACTGATCCTTGTTTCAATGGGTTCTTCTTCTCACTAGCAAAAGCCCAGACTTCAGGTTCTTCAGCCCTTAAGACCTTTGGAGAATCTGACAAACAGAAGGAACATGCTCACCTTGACAATACATATATGCCATTGCAGAAAAACACTATATTCAGTTCAAGAATTCACAAATTCAAGAAGTGAGGTCACTTATCTTCCAGTGTCAAAAGAGGCTATTGATAAAAAGAAAGCACTCTACAAGAAACCATATCTCTCTTACTCATCACTCTATTCCTGGGCTGAGGGATGGGGCTGAGACATACGATATGAAGACTTATTGCTGACATTTTTAAAGGCAGTTTATAGTAGAATTCGATTCCCAAAAGAAAATGTCAGTGATCACCCTTCAGTTTAGGCATTGTTTTCATCACTTCTATAGTGTTTCTTTCACTGCTTCTTCCCAACAAGGATTTCCTCAGCATATTCACTGCAAGTCGTGGTATCTACAGAATTCCTTGTAGGAGAGGCAATCTGGCTGCAAGTTGGGAGGGAATGAAGCCGAGACGCCACTACACTTTGCAAACTACAGGAAACAAACAAACTAAGAAACCATTTCTCAAAGAGAAAAAGAGGTTAACTGTCTTCAAGGCATTCATATCAAGTTAACCAACTTATTGAACATTTAAACCTAAGTGTATTCCATAGATGGACTTGAGGCCGACTCATAGTGTAATCTGGTCCTGACTCATGACTCCATAGGCATGATCATGTCATCAGGAATCCATACTCAAGCTGCTCCATGTCTAGATTCTCAAACTCTGTAGAATCCAACCCAGGGACATGCCAGTCACACTAGCTTCTCTTGTCCCCGTGGGGCGGATGTTGATACTGAAGCATTAGGGCCATCTTTCCCACTGAACTTGGGTATCATCTTAGAATCCTCCACACAGCCTCCAGGTGCCTACTAAAACCTACCCCGAAATACAAGTTGAAACACATTTGTCACTCACAGACTCTACATGTTCAAGCACTTTCTATCTCTTAAAAACAGGAGACTGGCAACTATCTCAAAGAATAATCTGTAACCCCTAGGCATTGATTCTGAATTTCAGCTGCAGCCTACATTATTAGTTTTAATTATCATTGACTTTCAAATGTCTTATTGCACTTGGCTTCCAAACTTAGGCCTGGGTCATGTGTGAGCTGGAGCCTGGTAATGCCTGTGTCTGTAATTAACTTCTCTTATATATAGTATGACACAGCAATTAGAAGCCCGAGCACTGGCGTCTAATCCTTCTCAGTCCAAATTTATGTTCTACCACTTATGTCTGTGTTATTGAGGTGGTGGTTCCTTCACCTCATGCCTCAATTTCCTCATCTGTCAAATGGGAATAAGGTGGTACCTCCTTCATAGCGTCATTGCAAGGATATGAGTAAATTTTTTAAAAACACCTGGAAGAATTCCTGATGTTATTTATATATTTTATCAATGTAATTTTTTAAAAAATGTGCTGAACCAAAACAGTTGAAGAACAGTTCTTCACATTTGATACATGCCACATTTAGTCACAGAAATAAAATGTTCAGGTCTTTTAAAACTTCAGGCTCAGAAAAATGGAGTCCAATGAAATTTATGGAAACCTTGCTTACTAGATATGTTACACTATTGTAGGCCCTGGAAATACAAAGATAAAGAAGGCAAGTCTTGACTTTGAAGGAAAATCTCACCAATTGTGAGCTCCCTCTTTTCTCTAGATAATGAGAAAACACTCACCACCTTAAAAAACATATTGCCCGGGACCAGCAGTTAGCGTAATGGCTATGTCGCTGAGCTCCCATGTAGCGGACCGCAGTTCAAGTCCGGGACTCTGACTTAAACTCACGTCGGGTGCGTGTGCCTACGTGCCCAAGATCCCGAGAGGAGAATGGAAGAGCAGGGATTGTGGTGTGGCCATCCCCACTGGGAGGGCAATTTCTCGCTTTCTATGTCTCTGTCTTTCTGGTGCGCGCACGTTCCCTATAGCAAAAACCTCTCAAACAAACAAACAAAAACAAAACAAAGCAAAACAAAAAAACATATTCCCCACTTGGATCTGTATGGATATAAAATGGTTTCTCAACAAAGAGCTGCAGGTCACTCTCTTAAGTACCATTTATGATATTTACTCCAAAATAAGTAACAGAAAGGAGAAAAAACAATCTTTGTCCAACAGAATCATCTGCTTCTTTGATTGAAGATCAAGTTTCTCTTAATAATGACCTTAGAATCTTCTCTTTCCAGTCCTATCAATTTACTCACTAGATTCACAGGAAATACAGGTAGCACGTATGGCCTTTCATAAATTAAAAAGTTTTCTCCCCTTGCCATGTATTCTTACATATTACTGAATTTAAATAAGAAAAAAAAAAAAAAACAAGACTCTTTTCAGCTTCCCTTATTTTAGATATGATGTGCCTGGGGTATCTGACATCCTCATTCCATTCATGATTGTCATTCTTTCTAGGAGAGTCATTGCTTCAAATTGTGTGTGGGTATGTTTCTGGGAGCTCAAGACATTCAATGTCCCTCTCAAATTGTAAATGCGTTGAGACACACTTAGGGCCCTACTGGTCAACTTTGCCAGTTTTGTGCCCTGCACAGGACCAGGGGCCCCAAGGGTGGACTGACGCTCACTAATGGAGTTCAAATGGACCAGTCTGAACCTTTCTTACCTATCTCTAAGATGGGGGTAATACTACCCCAGAGAACAAACAGATCATGTATGTGGGCACATTCCATAAACTGGAAATTGGCTATGTAGAAGTATGATACTATTATAATTTCTCAACTTCTCTAAGCATTTTCTATTTGTAAACTACAAATAGCTATACTTTCCTCATTGATAGCATACGTTTCTGGGAGGACTGTGTGGGTCATGTACATGTGAGATATTATTATTATGACTCCTACAAAGGCCAGTTATCTCTCCTGCATAGATCCTGAGGGCCTGCTATGTCTTCACCTTCTTGTGGCCCTGATGCTGACTTCCTGACTATTTCTTTTTTGCTTCTATTTCTAAAGAGGAATGATAGTCCTTCAACAAAATGTACCTTCCAGCAGGTTCTCTGTAATTCTTAAACCTCCTTGGATTCTAACAAAGTGATCACAAAAGTTTCAGGCACAGAAGATGCTGGCAAGACCACCTTCCTTTTTAACAGCATCAGAATCAGCATTTCTCACAGTCTGGGCCAGAAGGACCACTGTGCAGGCAGATGTCCAGGCTTGGAGCAGCCACTAGCAGAGGAGTCTCTTTTCTATAATAGCTCTCAGGGTAGACGTTTGTTTATGGCTATTACTTTCCATTTTCCAGCATGTTACCCAGATTTGCTTTAAAAATAAAAATCCAAATCAATCTCTAATCAAGTCACATTATGTAAGGAACAAAGAGCTGTATATTGTGTCACTAGTTTCGTTAACCTTGTGCTTTTATTTGTTTGTTTACTCTGTCCCTCCCTACTCCCCATTAAACTGTTAACTTTATCAAAGAGGAACTTGGTCTCCCTGTGTGGCTCAAGGGTCTAGCACTGGACCAGAATGGAGTAGGCTCTCAATATTTGTAACTTCTATCCCATCATCCTTTGCCTTGCACCAACACTTTCCAATCATGAGAGCCTGGACTTTAGAATTTGAATCTGGGGGGGGGGGGGGGGGGGGTTCATGGCCAGGTGGTTAAGGCAGCTGGATCCTACACAGCCCACTGCATGGTTCAAATTTCAGACCCTGCTGCATGAAAAACACATAGGTGTGTGTGTGTATGCCCAAAATCCCAAAAGGAGGGAGAGATGGAGGAGTGACCATTCCCCACGGGAGCAGGTGCTTTCTTCTCTCCCTCTCCCGGCTTCTCTATGGCAAGTGCCCTCTGGTGAAAAGAAAAAGAATTTGAACCTGGGAAGGATTTTTTTTAAGTTTATTTCTTTCCTGAGAGTAAGAGATCAACACAGAGACAGAGAGAGGGCAAGGCAAGGACCCTCAACAGTGTCTTATGCTGGATTCCCCCACAGCCTTCCCAGCCAGCCAGGATCACAGGTGCAAGTGCCCAGCAGGTAGAGTTTGACCAAGGAAATGAACCTGAAATCTTCCATATGGATCCAACATAGCTTGAGCAGTACATTAGTGCTGTGCCACTAAGGCAGTCCTAATCTGGGAAGAATTTTAAGAGGTTATATAGCCCCTGTATTTTTTGAATGGCTAAAGCAATAGACCTGTTTTCAATTACACCAAAGATGTATATGTGTTTGTGTGTGTGTGTGTTGTGTGGGTATGTGTAAATGTACAATTAAACAGAAGATTTACACATTGGAACCCACCACATATTCCTCCCTCTCTCTTTCCTACCTCTATCCATAAAAGTAGGAAAGACTCCTACGATATCTCTACTTTAAAATCCACTCATCCGGTCATTTCATTGACTCAACAGATATTTTGGGGGTACTCCAAATATGCCAAGTAACTGCTAAGGGCTTGAGATAGATGGGGTGAACAAGATGATAATGTCCCTGGTCTCCTGGAGGTAAACTTCCACTGAGAAAACACAGGAAGAACACAAATGATCTAGGTATCAACATAAGCTCAGTGATAAATGTTATAAAGAAAACGAAAACCTCCGTGATGGGATAAAGTGATGAGGACATACAGAGAAAGGGATCAGTCATGTGTGTCCATTCTAGTTCGGGCAGCCAGGGGAGGAGGTCTCTCTATATTTGAGATGAATCTTGTATGACAAGAATAATATAGCCAAATAAAGTACCAGGGAATTGAAAGATTTGAGTTGCAGGTGGAGAAAGGAAGAAGCAAAGGAGGGCTGACTGGCCCCAAGGTCACTTATTAGTTAAAGCCTGGATCAGAATGGAGGTCTCTTGTCACTCTACACTTAACATTGTACTAGAATGTTCTTTTTGTCAATTTCTATAAACTGGCACGCTCTTGTCTTCTGGAGCAATTTCCTTTAAAACTGATTTCTCTTTTTCATACTCCTTAATGCATTTCCTCATTTGTTATTTTCTCTGATATGTAACCTACTTGTGTCCATGTATATTAAAAACAATCATGGTAAATAAAGTGCATATATGTGTATATGTGTGTGTGCATGTGTGCATATGCATGTGTGCATGCACATGTGTGTGTGTGTGTAATGAGAATTTGGGGTACATTTTCTAAGGAAAAGTAAGGCCTCATATGTTGGAAAAGAAAGGCAACTTAACTTCCTTTATCTTAACATTTTTAAAAAGAAAAGCCATGCTCTCTAGCATAATCACAGGATATTCTCATCTAAAAGTCCTGAAAATCTTAAAAAGAGAAATTCTAAAGTATTTTAGAAGTAAATGAAGAAAAATACTACTATCTTTATGTCTCAAACCTAACAGACAATGAAGCTGAGTGTGTCTACCCTTGAAAATAAAATAAAAGGATAACCTGAACCAAATGACCCTTTGGCTTCATGCTAGTTACATTTTGCTTTGTTAAAGAAAATGAACTTGGCCTGCCTGGAGCAGAAGAGAGCCACAGTCCTCCTCCCCACTCCCCCTAAGATTCTAGGAGTCATAAAGATGCAATTTGAAGAGCTTTATAACTGAATCAAGAACGGGGAGGGTAAGGTTGTACAGTCAAAGAAATTCACTAGATTTAAGATTCATTTGGGAAATTTTTCCTTTGTTGGTTTGTTGGGAGCAGATTCTGTCCATTTCTTTTTTCCAATTCTATTAAATCCCTAAACAGAGCTGAGTTTTAAGGGCTTAGGGCTGCCCTTGGGAAATAGGTGATTACACTCTCTGCTTAGGGTTTTAGTGATAAGAAAAAAAAAGAGGCAGTGGATTGAATTCCCCTCCCCCAGGCCAATTTCTCAGTGACTCTCTTTTATAGTTCCCCTTTAAAGCGGAAACATATTTAAAAAATGAAGTGGTGACACACATAAAACCCTATCCATCAATTTGCACTTTCCAATTGTTATGTGTGTATGAGAGAGACAGACAGACAAACAGATGGGGAAACTGATGTATGTCGCTGAAACACTAGTCAATTCCTGAGTGAGAAGACACTACGAGAATATTTTACTTTTTAATAATATTTTATATTTTGTGTAATTATTTCTTGGGGTACTCTGGAATCTTCTTTACCCCACAGAAATGTTGCAAATGTAGTTGGCAGGATCTCGGTTTAAAAAAAAAAAAATCAGTCCTCTCTCTAAAAATGAATTTAATGAATCCGACTCTACTCCAACAATAGTGTTTCACTGGAACCCTAAATCCTGAAAAATAGGGTTAGACATGGAGTGATTTGTTCATTATTTCTAAGAAGAATGTAAGCAATTAATATGGTTGGGCTGCCCTCCCCCCCCTTCTCCTGGCTAGAACTAGTATTTCTTTAAAGAAATAAAGGATTCTCACCCTGTCACCTCTTTTGACTCTTCCTCATTAGATCTATTTAAGGAGAGACTGACATTTCAGAGACAAAAGCAAAATATCAGGGACTGTTTAAATGTATAACACCAAAAGAGGCCTCAGAGGTGACCTAGGCCACTTCACCAAGTGCCCCTTATTGGTTTTCAAAGAAGGAAAGTAAATATCAGAGAAATAAAAGGACTTGACTAAGTCACCCTACTATTCAATAGTTAGTATCAGAGTCAACACTAGGACCTTCAACACTCAATTCCCAGGCCAATATTCTCCTATTATATTCCTTGTAAGTATACTAAGCCAGTATAATATAGTATCAGCACATCATTCTTTCTTTATTTTTTAAATTCATTTATTGTGAAGGGTAAGATGGAAAAAAATGAGGCACTTAAAGTAATTTCCTAATGAACCCCCACCCCTAAAAAAAGTGACAAGAGTTTCGAAGCAGAGCTCTTAGAAATGGAATGTGCTTACTTTCCTCTGTGTGATGTACCAGCTAGCAAAGTCTTCTGTGACCTAGAAGATCGAATGCAATTACATTGCCCATATATATTTGCTATGCTGTTTGACTCTCCCAAGGGCGGCATAACGGTACAAGAGGAGTGACATCTTTATGAGGTTAACCCTTTTCTATTTTAAGGGTAGACTACCGAAGGCAGATGTGTTCCCTGGAGCGTAACAAGAATGCTGGAAATTTGGTAGTTAAGAGGAATGATAGCACCAGGCCATCATCCAGGAAGAAATAATAAAATTGTTGTTCAGAGAAACAGGGAGCTGGGGTAGCCTAGGACAATGTTGATGCTCATGAAGTGAACAGGAGAGGACAAAGGGAGCCGATGGAGCTATAATACAGCAGGAAGGTACAAAAGAGAAAGCAAGGGAATCAGCATTTGTTAAGCTCTGCGAGGTACCAGACAATATGCTAATGTATTAGTTCATTTAATTTTCACAAACTTGTGAGAGAATTACTATTATCGGGGAACCAGCAGTTAGTGTAATGGCTATGTCGCTGGATTCCCACGTAGTCAACCACGGTTCGCGTCCCGGACCCGGTGGCTTAAAACTCACGCCAGGCATGTGTGCGTGCGTGCCCAAGATCCCGAGAGGAGAATGGAGGAGAAGGGATTGTGGCATGACCACCCCCCCTGGGGGGGGTGATTTATCACTTTCTGTCTCGATGTCTCTATGTCTCTCTCTGTCTGTCTGGCGAGCGCAAGCGCCCTATAACGAAAACCTCTCCAAAAAAAAAAAAAAAAAAAAAAGGAGAGAATTACTATTATCCTGAAAAACAGAAATTGGGGGCTCAAAGAAGTAAAGTAACCAATCTGGAGTAACACATCGAACCAAGTAGAGACATCTTCCATGTTAAGAATTTTTAGCTTTGGGGACCAGTAGATGGTGTAATGGTTATGTTGCTGGACTCCTACATAGTCAATCGCAGTTAGAGTCCCAGACTAGGAAACTTAAAACTCATGCCAGGCGCATGTGCGTGCATGCCCAAGATCCCGAAAGGAGAATGGACAAGGGATTGTGGCATGGCCATCCTCCCAGAGGGTGATTTCTTGCATTCTGATTCTCTGTTTCTCTCTATCTCTTGTGCAAGAGCACACACTCTAAGCAAAAATATCTCTTACAAAGAAAAAAAGAAAAAAAAAATTAGCTTTGATTCAGTTAACCTTTCCTACGTTACTAGCTACCCAGGAGGTTAGTGGCTTAAAACAAAGATGCAATACTTCTCACAATTCTGTAGATTGACTGGTGGTTCCTCTGCTGGTTTCACCTGGCCTCACTCCTATGGCTGAATTAAATCAGAGGACTGGCTGGATCCGAGTTGAACTCACTCATGTGGGCCATCGGTGCTGATGAGGATCAGGGGCACCTTGGTTTAGATCAGCCTCCTTCTGGCAATCTTGGGTCAATCTTCCATGGGGGTTTTATAAGGACCCTCCTCATATTCTGTCACTAGTAACATTAAAGAAAATCCCAAGGCCATTCAGAATTCAAGGTGGGAAACAGCATCCATTTTTTGATGAGAGGAATGGCAAAGTGACATTATAAAGAAGTAGGTGATCACTGTGATCATTTAAAAAACAACCTGTGGGTCTAGTAGGTGATATGGTAGTTAAGGCGCTGGACTACCACATGGCCAACAGCAGTTTGAGTCCTGGACCTGGTGGCTTGCTTTCTCATTCTCTCTCTCTGTGTCTCTCTGCTGAGTGCACATGCCCTATCACAAGTTTTAAAAAATAATAAGTAAAATTAAATAAATAATTCTTAAAACAAGCAAACGAAAACTCCACAAACTCTATATTCTATGTTCTTCCTACTACCAAAATTTTAATTAAAATCCTAAACTTCTCCTGGCTGCTCTGTTTTATTTAGGTTTATAAAAAGTCCTTAATAAGGGACCAACAGTTAGCTTAATGGCTATGTTGCTGGATTCCCATGTAGCCAACCGCAGTTGAGTCCTGGACTCGGTGGCTTAAACTCACACCAGGCGCGTGTGTGTGCATGCCCAAGATCCTGAGAGGAGAATGGAGGAGAAGGGATTGCGGCATGGCCATCCCCCCTGGGGGGTAATTTCTCACTTTCTGTCTCTCTGTCTCTGTCTTTCTGGTGAGCGCATGTGCCCCATAGCAAAAAAAAAAAACCAACCAAAACTCTTTCTAAAAAAAAAAAAAAAAAAAAAAAAAAAAACAAGTCCTTAATAAAATGACTACTTTTTAAAAAAATTTTTGCTAGAGGTTGCATGTATGCACTTGCCCAAGGCAGACAGAGAAAAAGAGAGGAAAAGTGAGACAGAACACCTCCAAGGGATGGTCATACCATAATCACTTCTACAAAATGGTACTTTTTAATATCAGAAAACTTGGGCTCTGGTCTTGGCCCTACTCTTATGGTATCTTGGAGGATTTGTTTGTATATTATTTATTTATTTACAATTTTTTAAATTTTTTTATTTTTCCAGAGGGCATATGCACTCTCTAGAGTGACAGAAAGAGAGTGAAAGAGGAAAAACAAAACAAAACAAAATAAAAAACAAACAAACAAAAAACACTCTTCAAAAGGGTTGGGTTATACCATAATCTCTTTTCCTCTGTTTCTCTATTCCCATCATGATTTGGGGAGTTGGGGTACTCATGCACACATGCCTCACGTGGTTTTCAAGTTGCTGAGGCTAGGATTTAAACTGCACAGTGAACCATGTGGGATCTGGCTTCCTTAACCACTAGGCTACAGTGCTGACCTATTAGTTTATTTTTTAATGAGCTTCCATTTTTTTTCATCTAGGAGAAAAGAGTTTGGTCTGTTTTTCCTTGAAGGGCTCCTACAACTCTATAAATTGTAGAATTGGGTCCTATTTTTAGACCAATATGAACTGGCCCTCAAGGAGAGTGGGGAGGATGGAGATAAGAGACAGAGAGAAATGAGACGGCTTCTATTATGTAGCGCACTCCCTTACACCACTGTGGGTGCAGCATTTGGAAGGCAGTGAGCGAAGGCGACTCCTGCCCATGTGTGGTTGTAATCTGACATGATCTGGGTGCTGCTTGGTCCATTTTCATTTATTATATGCTAAGCTGCCATGGGGCCTCCAGCATTGTGCCAAGGATTAAAGTACAAGTCCTTGCTCTAAGGGCTTCTAGACCTGGTTAGACAAAACAATTCCCATGCAGCACACACTCGCAACAGCTAAGCAGACAGCAGAGGTGAAAAGGCTCCTGAGCCTGTCTTCCTGAGGGAAATGCTTAGCTGAGAGCTCTCTCAGAAAGATATTGTTGCCTAGTCTATGGAAGATCAGGTTCCCAAGGAGAAAACTAATGTTTAATTTAGCACAAAGACAGCTCAGAATCTCTCTCTGGGGGACTGAGCCTGCAAACAGATCCACATGCAATGAATCTAAGTGAGAAAAAGAAGCTCTCTTCGGCGCAATAGCTACAAGGCTTGGACTCAAACTTTTGCTTGACTAGTGCCTCTGCCTGTTGTTTCTGTCAAGAGAACTGCTGCTCTTTCCTGTTTACTCTTATGTCTGCACTTTGCACTTTTCCAGCACTTCTATGCAACAACCAAATGGGATAATATCACTAGCATATACTTTCTGCTGCCTGAAATTACATGGTGTGGTGTGGGAAGCAAACCTGCAAGCCTTAGCTGGTTTAGCAAGTATTGGTCCACTTGGGTGAACAAAAGTTAACAGCGACAACAAAAGCTAGATTTCTCAGCTGCTTAGGCAGAGAATGTTTTAATTTTTACATAATTTAGACTTCAGAGATCTCCAAAAATGAGTAGTTTATACTTCAGCATGGCAATCATCTTTCCAAAGACACAGTACAGTACATGTTGTATTCAATTAAGCTACTTTTTTTGCACTCTGATTATCAGGACTCAGACTCCTGGTTAGTTATTAGCATTTGCATCAGGCTTTTGCCTTAACTAAATTTTCTTTCTTTCTTTTTTTTTTTTTTAAAAAAAAGACATGTAATTAACTTTCTGTTCAAATCTGTCAGATTTTCTACCTGAAAAGAACTCTGTTGTACAATATGGAACTCAAAGTCTTAGGCTTTATAAGGCTGAGAGTTATGAGTATACTGGGTAAGATTCACAAATAAAACTTGGCCACAGTTTTGACAAAAAAAGAGTTTTGAAAGTGACAATATTGCCTTTCCATAGGCCCTGGTGGTTGCTGTCGATATGGGCAAGTTCAAGAAACCCGGGAAAGTGGTGCTGGTGCTGGTGCTGACTGGACGCTACTCCGGATGCTACTCCGGATGCAAAGCCGTCATTGTGAAGAACATTGATGATGGCACCTCAGATCGCCCCTACAGCCACGCTCTTGTGGCTGGAATTGACCACTATCCCCGCAAAGTGACAGCTGCCATGGGCAAGAAGAAAATCGCCAAGAGGTCAAAGATCAAGTCTTTTGTGAAGGTTTATAACTACAATCACCTCAGGCCCACAAGGTACTCTGTGGATATTCCCTTGGACAAAACTGTGGTCAACAAGGATGTCTTCAGAGACCCTGCTCTTAAACGCAAGGCCCGGCAGGAGGCAAAGGTCAAGTTCGAAGAGAGGTACAAGACAGGCAAGAATAAGTGGTTCTTCCAGAAGCTGCAGTTTTAGATGTTTTATGTTTCAGTCATTAAAAAGGTGGGAAAAAAAGTGACAATATTAACTAATGATTCCATATTAATGTATGAACCTGCCAGAGTGACTCAGAACATGTTAAAGACAAAACAAAGCAAAACAAACCCAAATGAATTTGATGCTACATTTTCTTAGCACTATTATCCTTGAAAAGAGGGAGAGGATCTAAGTTTAAATGGTAGAAAATAAACAAGAAGGAAAAAAAGGTTATAACTACATTCTTTGCTCTTAGAACCAATATATCTAAACTTGCTCAAATAGCATCTGCAGAAAAAAAGGACTATTTTTATTCTAATTCTGTCCATTCTTCATAGAACTATTATGCTTTTGATTAAGAATTATCATCACTACAATTTGCTTTGAAGCCCTGGAGACATCTTCCTTGTGTTTTTTTTATGAAAGGCCACACTTTAGGAGGGACCGAACAAAGAAGAGATTTGAAGCTAAGAAGTACATCAAGCCATGGAATTGTCAACATGTTCTTGGTCAGGATGCTGAAGAGGGCAAATCTGTGTTGCCTGTTCATTTGTGGATACAGTAAATTGACTAAACCCTCAGAAACATCAGCCAGAGATCTGACTTTCAAAAGCATAAATTTAAATCGACACAAAGGGAATAGATTCACCTAAATTTATTCATTAATCTGAATTAAAATTTTCATTAAATTAGTTATGTTTGAGCTATTCAATTCTAATGATTCTAAACTTCCAATAGATGGTTTAAATTTTTGAATTTACCTACTGAGCCCATACCGTACATTTCCTAAACACCTGAATGAAAACTCAGAGTGTATTCTAGAAGCAGAGTCAAGTAGACACTCTCTCTAATCAAGTTCCAGACTGGGTAAATCCTAGAATCCTAGAAATGAAAGCACAGTTAACTGAAGAAGGATATTTTTAATTCATTCCAGGGAGCTGTATATCTATACAGGGTGACATCTGCATATATGCTCACCCATCAACCATTTTTAGTAAATATTAAATATGAAAGCTATGCCCTTCTACAAAACATCAGATTTTTGAAGACAGAATCCCAGGTTGGGAAAACCATGAATAATCTGATTGAAGTATGTCACTCCTTTACATTAATAATAACAGTTCAAATGTATTAAGCATTTAGGAAGTCCCAGATAATTACCTCACTGAATCAACAACCTAAGAAGCTAATTCTAGGGGGTCAGCAGTTAATGCGGTGGTCCAAGCACTGGATTCCCACTGGATAACAGTGGTTCAAGACCCAGACATGGTGGCGAGCTTTCTCACTCTTCCTTCCCCTCCTCTGTTGGGCACATGTGCCCTATAGCAAATTTTAAAAATACCAACAACTAAAATTAAACAGTTCTTTTTTAAAAAAACAAGTTAGTTCTATCGTAATATCATTTCATTGTATAGCTAAGGAAACTGAGGCAAGACATTTTAATTGACTTAACCAAAAAGACACAGCTAAGAAGTGATGGAGCTGCAGTTTGAAACCTGTTAGTCTCACTTCAGATGGCAAGCTCTTAATCCGTATTCTACTTTGCCTCCTTAAACAAATCAACTTTAACACTTATTTCCTATCCCACCCACATTTCTTTTAGAATGTAAATTCTAAGGTGACAAAGGCTATATCAAATGGCTCATTAATGCATTAACTGGCATTAAACAAGCTGCACAATGATTATTTATAGAAATAATGAATATTTTCTCCATACTCTAAAAAGCAACCATGTCTACAAACTGGATGTGAAATTTTTGTTTACACCATTAAGACCCATGGCGAGCTGTGGCATGTGTCAATATTGTTATTTGCCTATTTTCATGGCCATTCCTTCAAATATTTGGTTATGGTAGGGCCCTACTCTCTAGCCTCCTTTGGCTAGTGAAGAATATATGAACTTCTCTCTTCATGCTCCCCACAGGGAATGAAACAGCTTTTATTCTCTTACCTCTGTCCTTTAGATAAGTGCAGAGAAAGGTAGAAGTTGGTAGACAGCCCATCAGCATCATGCTCTAAGTCAGGGAAGGAAAGAGCTGGTTTTTCTCCTTTGCCAACCATTCCATAGGGTCCCTTCCCCATGCCTTGTAAATAAGAACCAAATGGTGAAAACTGGTATCTGACTGAGCCTTAGACCAAGTGAAAGATTTGTAATACATCCGTGGGAAAAGAAATCAAATAAGTAAGTAAATCTCAAAAGTCCAACTGGATTCATAGCAACTCACAAATTTTTCCGTGTGTGTGTGTGTGTGTGTGTGTGTGTATTAATGAAAAGACCTTTCCCAAGTTAATACACAAGCAAACTCATTTGTTGGGAAGAGCAGTTTACACATCAAGAAAATACACTTTCACATAAAAGGCAATTCTTGTTTGCACTGAAAAGCCTAGTGAGCCTATAAGGAGAGGTATCATTGGTTCTGCTTCCTTTCGTTTCTCTTCCGTGTCTAGCTAGTGTGCTTTTAAAACCGTCTCCTTTCAGTGCCAAAGGCCATGTCATGCTGTATATAAATCACCGTGAATGGGAGGAGTGTGTAAATAGCAAGGCATTAAGCAGCTCAAGGGACTTGAAGATAGGTAGTACAGAACACTTAGGCAATGTGCTATGAGAAGAGGCTGCTGGAGGGGAAATGTAATACTTGTCTTCAAGTATATGAAGGATTATTATTGCTTCATAGCTGCTGATTCCTCTGAGCGTTCCTTGCTAGACTATTTTCCAGAGTTCTGATTTGCTTGTGCCAGACCTCCAGATCTTCCAAAATGTGGCTAGACCTCACCTGTTCTCCTCACTACTCACACTCAACCACAGGGTCAGCCAGTGTGACGCTCTCCGTGCCCCCACCTGCATTGGGCACCCATGTGCACACATAAATTCAGCAACCCCATCCCACATTTGTACTCTCTTTGTTCTCCTAAGCACTGTTGGTGAGCCACATGCTCCAGAAAGCCATTCCTGGCCCGAAGTTCTACCAATTCTACCAAGTCATTGGCCATTCCTACCAGTGACTAACAGTACTCATGTTCTGGGTACCTACTATGTATCAGGTGTATTGCTGTTTTGCCAGATGAAGACATTGACACCAAAGTAATCATAACATCATTTTCTCAAACTCATACAACTAATAGATTTGAAGCAGGGATCTGAACGCAGGTCTAACTATAGAATGTATGCATTCTATTTTTCCATTTACTTTACCTCTAAGCCTCAGTTTCCTTATCTGTAAAATAGGGTAAATATTGCTTGCTCGGTTTTTGTAGGCTTCAGGTAAAACATGTAACAAAAGTGTTTTATACATTCTAGGCCTTAATAAATATGTGTTCCTTTATTCCACTGATTTTCTCTATCACCTGGTCCATTGTACTTAGTTACTACTTTTACCTTTACTTTATTGAGGTGGTCTCGATTTCTCCATTAGACTGGACAAAAACAGGGCCTATGTATTCAGCAATACTTCACAGAGCCTGCTACAGTGTGAGGGAAATTATTATAATATAAAAATGTAGGAGGAACTGGACCAGGGTGCAGGGGTAGTGAAATGATCTGCAAGGCTGACCCACATGGGAAGGTTCTGGGTCCACGTCCAGGACTTCCTTGAACATGCTGAGCATGCATGTGTCCATGACCCAGGGCTGGCTGAGGCTGAGGGAAGGTCATGGCCTGAAGATCCTATGGAAGGTGGCTCTCTCTCTCCCCATCTCTGTCTCTGTTTCTCTTGCTCATGGAAGAAGGAAATAAACTTTTAAAAAATAAATAAATGAAAAAGAAAAGAACACGCAGAAGGAAAAATTTTAAATTGTTTTAATTAAACATGGCCCTGCCTGTGAACACATAAGGGACTGGATTAAAGGATGAGGAAGCTTTAGGTCATCAGAAAAGTCATGATGTATTCTTTTCTATGTGTTTCTATGTAAAAATTTGTCATGACTTTTCTGAAGACCTAATAGTAGAATCCACTCAAAGATCTAGCTCCCATGCAGAGTAGAACTAGATCATTTTTTAAAAAGAGATTTTCTTTTAAACTTTTTGAAATTAAGAGTGCCAAAAAGCAAACACAATTGAACAACAAAACAAAAACAGTTAATCATGGTCACTCTTTTAGTCTTATTTAATTGGAGAGCATTTGAAAGCCTTGCTATTTAAGAATGTTTACAGACATGCAGAAGTCATAAGGTATTAGACTTTCAGAATTAAAAGAATGTCATGATCATCACCTAGCAATAACAATATTTCAAAGAAAGCAGATTCCTTCTATAAACAAACATTGACTTGAACAAACAAGACATCTTGGTTTACATGATAACATCACATTGCTGTCAAGCAAGTTTTCTGTCAGTTTTTGATAAAGTGTTGTACCAACTTCTCTCTCCACTTGAACACTTTTGCTTTTGTGAGATCTTATATGTACTCAAAAGACGTGCTAGGATGGTCCTGAATAGATAAGAACTCCCCCTTTATTACTTTGTTCTGGAAAACAGAACAAAAATAGGTCAGATCTTAAGGAAATGATGGCTGCATATATAAATAATGTAAACACTCCTATCACTGTCCTGGGAGGACATTTATCATGGAGACAGCCATAGACACCCAGATCTGGCCTCCCACTTACAGCTCTCAAATTTTGAATTGTCAATTGGAAACTTGATTATTATCAGTTAAAAATAACCAGGAAACTCTGGCAATGATTTAACTTGTTTGACTTTCTTAAGCTAACAATTAACGTTTTAGACTATTGTTGACAAAATATTTAACCTTCTCATGGCATTTGTGTAAATGACTTTTCTAATATTCCTCGGAGGCTCTGGGAGACATACTTTCGCAAACCTCAGGTCTGTGCAGATCCCTGTAAAGGACATGCATTCAAAGACTCTGAAGACTTTCAAGCATTGCACATTTGAACTAGAATTTCTTAGGACCTTAAGAAACACCTAAGTACGCCGATATCTCAATCTTATCTCGACAGCACTAAATTTAACATACCAATTTCCCTATTTACAATTAAAACTATTTCACCATTTTAAAACAGAAAACTAAAAGCTGAGTATACATTTAATCCCTGCAAAATCTGGCATCATCATTCACTGTTTAGCAGCTTATTATTAGTATATACATAAGTAATGATGCCTTTTCTGCAGTGCTTAATTTTTTTTTCCAAAGTCTGTTAAAAAATCCATGTTCATTTGCTTCTCAGCCAGCTGAGGCAGCCTGATTGTTCTGCTTTACAGATGACTGTTAAGTAACTTGTCCTAGGTCACCCAGCTGGTTAGTGATCAAGCAGGCACAGAACCGAAGGATACAGGCTCCTTGTCTCATATGCTTTCTTTCCTCCAAGCCACATTAGAGAAAAAGATACTCTCTGAAGCCAAAGATGATTTGGAACAACTTATCTACTCATCTTAGCAACACAATCTATGCAACACAAAAAGAGCTTGTCTGAAGCAAAAGGGAAAGATGAATAATGTACCAGAGAAGGGCTAAACCTTAATGTTCCACGGACTAGCAATTATTTAGTTTCACAGTTCATTCAAAGATTCAAACATGCTTCGCCAGAAAATGATTTAGTGCCTAAAGCCTGCTCCAAGTACTTAGAAATGCAGATCTGCTCAAAGACCTACAATCTGAGCCCCTCTGAAAGACCCTGTTCTTGCAAGTCTCTGAGGCAGCGGGGCTTCCCCTGAACTTGTACTTGAGCTAAATGAAGAAATTGGCAAACTAAGGGCTGTAGAAACAGGCTCTGGGTGTGGACAAAATTAGAACTGGCTTGGAGGTTATTCTTGCATTGTTCTTGAAACATAGGCTACTGCGAAGAGTTCAGACATTATATATTCCTTGCAGTATAATACCCGTTGAAATCAACACTATCCTAGCAAACATAGGCTGCCCTTTCACCCCATTCAGCAAATACTACCCACTTATACAAGGCATTGTACAAGAAGGTATATGGGATACAGAGCTTTCCTCGGAGGACACAGCACATGTTTGATTTAAAATAATCAATATTCTCTCCCTTTCTCCAAAGGACATTTATAGCCACTTATGGCATACAGATTAACTATTAAAGTGATACATTCAACACACCCAGACCACATAAATCTGATTACGGACACAGTAGCAATAAAATTAAGCAAGAATTCTGACAGTTTTTCTGAGCAAAGGCCCTTTTAAATTAATAGTGTCTCTGAATATAAGAGGAGCCGATGTGAACTGAGACCTGCCAATGCAATGGGCTTGGTGAATCACTTCCAAACGCCAGGGCCTCCCTTCAGACACAATGTTATCAGGTTAATACAGCATTTGCATCACCATGACTGAGTGCCACACCGAGTAACAAACTCCCAAATTTAGAAGCTTAAATGGAGAGGGAATTTCCAATAACCAAAAGGGCAGTGGTGGATCAAATGCAATACCATACATTTTTTCAATGAAAAGCAACCATTAGAAATAAACTTCCTTTCCCCTCTGAACTTATATCTCCTCGCATCAACACTATACTCAGAAAGGGAGTTCCTCTAAGGGAATGTTTTAGGAGCCAGTTGGTGGTTAAAAGAAAAAGCACAGATGCCTTCTTAGAATAGGAGTGGCATAGCAGCCACCTTTGGCTTCCATAGCAGCAAACCTTCACCCTGGAAAGGCTAGACACTATTCCCTCACTTCTCTCCCAGCATGGATATTGCTATTGTAAAGTTACAATAACTACTAAAGTTGGTTTCATGTCGCATCCCAAAACACCCAGGAGAAAGTGGCAGCCTTGTCTTCTTTCCAAGTTGAACAAAAGCAAAAACCAATAGAACAAGGCCACAGGCAGACATGTCACCTCCACCTTCCTTGCAAAGGCTGTATGTGAAGGCCACAAGAAAAGCCCACACCATGGCCCTTTCAAGGCCCCTCCAGTCTTGGCACCCAGGACAGAGATCAGTTTTCTCTACTCAGGGTTGGGCTGGGTGCCTTGCTCTCAGTATCACTCCCAGAAACACTTACCAGGAGACTGTGAAGCGCACAAAGCTGTATTATTGGGAGACTTGCAGACAGATTATAAATTTACTGGGGACAATCAAGGCATTTAGATACTTTTGGCTGCAGATGCCGGTGACACACACATACATACAAACCTCATTCTTCTCTCCATTTGAGCAATTCTGTACCCCTCTTTCCCTCCCAGCATCTCTCTTTCACAAAACCAACTCCTAGTACTCTCCGAGTAAACTCCAAGGAGAAGGTGGGGACAGAGCAGGTGATAAAAGTAAAAAAGAAAAAAAATGGGTGGGGGGTTAGGCCTTGACTCTCCAACATAACCCCATAAGCTAACTGTATGCAAGGATTAAAAGGTGAACACTGGGCAGTTTAACTGTTTGTAGTTATTCTTCATGTGGAGCTGGCATCAAGGAGTTCTAGGCATCTCAAGCCAATTTGTATGTTGGGGGCGGGCATGAGCATGGTCCTTCCCCCAAGAGTTTCCTGGAAACTTCACCATTAGTTTAGGCCAAGGATAAGAGGATTCAGAAGGAAGCATTTAATGGGCCTGGCTGAAAGATGCTCTCTCTCCAGAACTTTTCGGTCTCCTTTGGAGGAGGACTGAGACATAGTGCCATCCTCTCCTTTGGGCTGTCTGAGCCCTTTTGGACTTCCGCAGCCATTTCCAGTAGGGACTGTTGTTAGGGCTGGCTTGTATACACTGGAACTGTGCTCTGGGCAGACACAGCACTTCTGGAGCCCAACGGAACTCAGCAAGAGACGAAGCCTACGGGGCTGCATAGAAGCAGGGCAAGGTTCTACCTTCTACCCCGAGACCACTGGCCCAGCAAGCTTCGGAGAAAACCAACACACAGCAGACCTTCACCTGACCAGGACTGGCACCAAGAATCAATGTTTCAAGGGATATTCCCCTGGAATGGGTGTGTCTGTAACTTGGAGAAAGAACTTCAAGCCAGAAACTTAATCGGAACTTTTAGGTCTGATATCCTGTCACCAGGCAAGGCTGAAGACAAGGTACTTCTTAGGATGGTGTCTGTGAAAATAGTTGCCTTGTGCCTGCTCACCGTAGCGAATGCTCTACCTTAGCCTGCTTAATGAGGGTGTCTTTGAACAGAAGCTAGGCAGAGGTGAGGGGGTGGAAGGTCTTTAGGAAATCAGGGAGTAGGTCTCTTAAGAGACAGTTCCTCACTCATCTATCTTGGGGATATTTCCTCTAATTTTGGTTTTGACTAAGAGGGTACTCAAGGAATGTGCTCTGTGTTACAGGTCTCCATTTATGTTCTTCCTACCAAAAAAGGGCCACTGCCTGGGGGGGAGGGGAGGAGAATGGGGCCAGAAGGAAAAGGTTTTGATAAAGGTCAGCTGGGCTGATAAGTGCTTTCAGGCTGAAGAACGAGTTGTTAGGCCTAATCAGGACTGGCTAACCAAAGCAAGGGGATCCTTGAGACAGGGCCTTCCTCAGTGTCTCAGGTCTTACCAGTTTGTAGCTTACTCTTTTACAAACTGTGGACTCCAGAGAGCCTCTGGAAAACTCAAGCTTCTTATCAGTGAAGGCAAACCCAACAAGTGGAGGAAAACTAATGAGTGCGCACCAACAGAACCTGCTGAGTGGGAGTATAAAACCACGCCAATACACCCTATGGTAGTGATGATATCTTGGCCTTTTTCGTCGCGCCGCGGTCCACTCTACATGAGGCCAAGGCAACCTCTACGTTCACAAAAGGCCACAGGACCACAGCCAGAATTATGAGAAACCTGTGTCTTACCGCAATCAGGGCTGAGTTCCTCTGGTCCCCCGGAGTCGAAGCTGGCGGCTGCTGTTCTCCATTTACCCCGCCACCTACACCATTATTGCTGCTGTTCAGCAGGTGCTGCTGGTGGTGATGGTGATAGTCTGGTGGGGGCGGTGGGGCTGCTGCTGCTGCGCTTTGGGAGGCCGTAGGAGGAGCAGCAGGGGGCGGCGGAGGCGCTGTAGCGGTGGCAGCAGTGGCCGTGGCCTTGGTGTGTTTGCCAGCCTTCCTCGCCCCTTGGCCATGCTGTACTAGGCTCAGGAGCTGCAAGGTGCTCTCTCTTTCCCGGTCTGAGCTCTCGGCTCTACCCCGTTCATAGCGTCCTTCGCAGCTCAGGTGGTGCTGGCGGCAGACGGCGATTCGAGCCCGGAGGCGCTCCACGATAGCACTGTGCACTCTCGGGGTGACTGAGCCCCCTCCAAGGAGCCCCGCCCCAGAGGCCCCCCCTAGCCCTCCTGCGGGGGCCTGCGGGGGCGCTGTGTCCCCCATCTTACTGGACACAACGTTTGCTGCCTCTGGGATGGGGAGGTGGAAAGAGCTACTGCTGAGTGTTGCAGGCAAGTCTGTTTTTGAAAATGTGAGCTCAGTGTTCAGGGCCACATGAATAGAGGTCTTCAGAGGTTGGGGGGGCGGAGCAGTGGAGAAGGTATGGGGGAGGGGAGTTAGTAAAAAGAGGGTGGGGAGAAAGAAAGAAACCAATCGGAAAGGATAAGTTGGAAACAAACCCTGATCAACTTAATCTAATTGCATTTGACAGCTCTGGAGAAGTTGGACAGAGTTGGTGGATTTTTTTTTTCCCCCCAACAAACTGACAAGAGCCACTAGGTACTTTGTCAACACACGATCTGGGGGTTAGATCAGGAATTCGGAGATTGTCAAGGGAGAGACAGAAACGCACAGGAAAAGGAACTGAGGGAAGTGTGAACAAGAGAGCTGGGCTCCCCCTCACCTAGTTGTTTCAGAAGATTCTTTATGGGGCTGTTTCTCCAGAGAAACACACATTTACCGTGGTCTAGGGAGCCGGCAGCCTTTACTTTTTCTCACGTTAAAAAAAGAAAAAAACAAAACAAAACAAAACAAAAAAACACCAAGAAACAAAAAACAAAAACAAAAAATTAAACCAGGGCTGTCTCAGGTTTTTGAAGTCAACGCTGGAAATGTGCAAAAATCAAGGGAGACTGTCTTGTATTTGAATTTTTCCTCCCTTCCCCTTCGCTCCGTGTTTTCTCCCCTTTGGGGTTCTGTAGGATGTTGTCTTCTCCCCAAGGAGGGAGATGGCTTTTCAATTGTTAACAATGTCAGTGGCTGGACTTGAGGACCATGCTTTTTTCTTCAGCTAATCCAATCACCGGTAAAATCCTCATTCCCTCTAAGGTTTCCTAACCTGAAATGAAAGCAATCTGAAGTCGCTTGCCACTGAGAGAGATCCTTCAACACATTTTTTCTTGCCCGCTTACGTTTCTATTGCTCACCCCCGGCTCTATTCTAATACAGTATCAAGAGAGACAAACTCTTCAGAGAGTAATTTACAAACGATGGTCAAACTTACAAACTTCCAGCAAATTGCACCGAGTCCTGTCCAGCCACTTTTCTGTCCACTTTTGTACATTCCATCCCCGGCCAGAGGATCTGAGGGTCTGGACTCGCAATAAGCAATGTGGTTCTATCTCTTGTATTGCTCCGCTTTATAGATGGAAAAAAAAAAAAAGTAGCTTGTATTTTCCTTTCTCTTTCTCGGGTCTGTTGTTCGCCGCTTTGCTGACACTGGCTCCCGCCCGGAGTCACGGCGATACACAGGCTTTCATTGTGCTCCGATAGGAGAGGGAGAGAAAGAGAGAGAGTGAGACTGAGAGGGAGAAAGAGAGAGCCAGCAAGCTGCAGATTGGGGAGGGCGGGGGGCGGAGGGGGCGGGCGGGAGAGCTCGATCGAGGCTCCCTGGTGGAAGGCTGGTGCCACTGCGCGCGAGTGAGTAATCGCAGCTAGGCACCGGGGAAAGGGGAACGCAGAGGGCCTCCCAGTGGCTGAAGAGGTAAATCCCAAAGCCTGCACATATCAACAGCCCTCATCAGCTCAGTCTCAGACTCCGTGAAGGGGGGAAGACTGGGGAAATTCCCCAACCTCCATACAACTACTTCACTAGCTCTAAATGCTTAAGAAATTCCAGACTGGGGAATGTATTTTCCCTTTCAGACCTACATTAGGCCTCCCCTTGAGGATCTAATTTTCATTTTTCAGTATGCTGTAAATGACACCACTGAGCACCCTAGCCAGAGCTGGGTGAGCACTGAAGAAATGTTCAGAGACACGATAAGGAAGATGATGAATGTGCCCTGCTGGGGGGTGGTGGTGGAGGGAGTTTAGGGGGTCCTGTTGTTAGCTTCTAAAGGGCAGGTTGGTGAGGCGACTGTCTATTTGCTTACCTATTTAGGTGTGTCTGGATAGGTCCATCTGGATAATCACAAACAAGTACAATATTTTATGATGATGATGAGATTACTAATACCAGTTTTAGAAAGGAAAGAAGTTTTGTTTCTTTGGGAAAGTGCAAGCTCCAAAGCTCTCTAGTTTACATATACAATGAGGAAAATCAATATACAGTAGTTGTTTCAAGAAGCTTATTAACACAAATCAAACAGCTCTCTTACAGATTGTTATTCCTTCATCTTCCAATAATCCTACCTTTAAAATAACAAATTTCATAGTGGATTCTGCTTCTCATTAAACATAGATGTTAAGGTGAGTACAATATTATAACCGTCAGGACCAAAAATATACTGAATGTCCTAACTTGGATGTCATTTGGAGTTGAGGGTCAAACCAACTTTGGCATTTCAATAATATAGTCCTGTTTCAGACTGAGCTATGATAGCAATGAATGGAAAACCAATGCAAACATTTCAAAACTGGATTTATTTACACTTTTGTTCCCCATAGGCTGTCCTACTTAAGTCTCATTTTCACAAATCCTGGAATGCTGGTTTGGAAATAGGGACAAGTAAGTACACTCTGATGGAATGTAACTTAACTTTTCGTTGGAACATACTTCTGCTGTCCTTTCCAAGGCTAAGGTCCTCACTACAGATATGGGAGAGAAAAAAAAAAAAAAGCCAAAAATATATCTTTGTTGGATATATAAAATTTGGATGGCAAATTGTCATGTGGTATAGGTTGGAAACTGCTGGCTGTGAGCTCAAAGACTCCAGGCTGATTGGCTCCAGACACCTGAAGAGAAATTTGATTATCTAAGGCCTCACCAATCGAGAATGCCCACAAGATGATCACGCCCTATTGAACCATCTTGAACCAATCACTGAACTGATCATGTGCCTAGGACCTCTGCCCCTAATTTTGCCCTTAAAAGTTCATGTAGGGAACATCTCCGGGAGACTGGGTCTTTTCAGCATGAGCTACCCACTCTCCTTGCTTTGCACTTTGCAATAAAGCTGTACTTTCCTTCATCAAAAAGGAAAAAGAAAAAGAAAAAAAAAGTGATGGAGTTTTGGTCATTTTATATTTAATTTAAAAAAGCATTTATTTATAAATCTATCTATTTGTTGTGATTTTCAGGTCATCCAGTCTGGGACTTGAACCTTGGTCAGCCACATGAGAGTCCAACATTTCAACCACCATGCCACCTGTTGGCCCTTACATTTGGTTTCTTAAAAGCTGTTTGTTAGATAATATCTTTTTTTTTTTTTTTTTTTTTGGAGAGGTTTTTGCTATAGGGTGCGTGCGCTCGCCAGACAGAGACAGACAGAGAGACAAAAAGCAAGAAATCACCCCCCAGGGGGAATGGTCACGCCGCAATCCCTTCTCCTCCATTCTCCTCTCGGGATCTTGGGCACGCACGCACATGCGCCCGGCATGAGTTTTAAGCCATCGGATCCAGGACGCGAACCGCGGTCGAATACATGGGAGTCCAGTGACATAGCCATTTCGCTAACTGCTGGTCCTGATAATTTCTTTCTACTACTATGGGTATTTTACTTTTAGCAATCAAACCTAATAAAAGAGAAAAAAATTAAAATTTAAAACTTACTGTTCACTGTATTCCTGCAGTAACACAGATTTTGATTAATTATACAGAATCCTTAGTCAACTAGTCCTAAATGACAAACGGATTTCTGTGCTAGACATAGACATACATTAAAAACTTGTAGAAGCAAGAATTGAATTTTCATACCATATTCTAATGGTATTGGACATGTCTTTGGAGTGCCTTTTTCACATCTACCCTTATACAGCCACTTAATTTCAAGGTGATATCAACATCCTCATTTCTATTTACATCAGTTACTATTTTTTTGTTTTGTTTTTAGAGAGAAATTTTTGCTATAGAGCACATGTGCTCGCCAGAGAGACACAAAGTGAGAAGTCACTCCCCAAGACGGATGGCCATGATGTAATACCTTCTCTTCCATTTTCCTTTTGGGGTCTTGGGTGTGTGCGTGTGTGTGCAAACACACATGCTCAGTGTGAGATTTAAGCCTCCAGGTTCAGGACTTGAACTGTGGTCGACCACATAGTAGTAGTTCAGTGATGTAACCATTACACCACCTACTCGTCCCTCAGTTACTATTTATTTTAAAACATTAGTGTTTCAGTCACAACACTTTGCATATATGATCTCCTTTAACAACAGTCCTGAGAGATAAGTATTATGAACGCAATTTATAAGGAAACTGAGGCTTACTGAAATTAAACTATTGGGTCGACTTTACTGAAAAGTAAAGACAGTAAAGACAAGACATGATGCATTTTTGAATAGAAAAACACCATGACTTTACTGACGACCCAATATTTGTTCCAGTTCATGTAACTAGGAAGCAACAGAGTAGGACTCCAGCACAAGACTGATTTCAAATCTATGCTCCTACCCCCATTGGGCTCACTGCTCAATATCAAGTGTAAGAGGAGTTAGAGAAAAGCCAGACTACCCCACTGCAGCTTAAGGGTTACAATGACCTCTCAATCACTATTCTAGAGTCTAAGCAAGTCTTATTACTCCCCCAAGGAATGAGTGATGGATAGACTCACTCATCTGAGGGACTAAATGGTATCATAACAGCAAAACTTGATTCTCTGTGAGACAATCCCATACAGGAACATTCCTGGTTCAAATCTGGAGACCTCTCTCAGTATATCAGGATATAACTGGCTTGTAATCTAGGGCTGGCTGGGAGTAGAGTGTGGTATCTTTCACTACCTCTTGCTCATGAAAGAATTACACCAAAAAAAAAAAAAAAAAAAAAGGACAACTCATCTGATTATGAGAGCAGGTAAGTCAGGAAATATGGTTAATTACATCTGCCTATGACACAAACATTTCTTTTCCCCCTAGTTTTTCTTCTCATAGATTTGTTTCCTCTCACAATCCTAAAGTTTCTGTGTACCCCATGAACTCTTTCAAACATTACTTGCCTTTTGTTTGTTTCTGTCTTCCTCATCATCTCTATTATCATAACTGCCTAAAACTAAAGCACCAAATGCCTAGATCTGAAAAATGAAGTCATATGAGATGGACATGTAACATTCATAAGCTTACAAACTATTTTTCCATAATCGAATCAATGATATTGTTGATGGCAATACAATAATACACTGTGATGATGGTAATATACACTAATGGGTATAAAGGTTAACTATATTTTTCAACATTTCTGGTTTCTTATAAACTCTGATCACTTTTTGGTTCCCTAATATGCTTATTTGCACTTTCTATCAGCCTGCCTCTGCTCTTCTTTTGGTGTTACCACATACCTAAAAGCCTTTTGTACTCTCCATTCATTCACCAACGTAGCATGCTTGCTTGCAATGACCTCCAGTCAGGCTTCAGAAAAACAACTTACAAGCACTTCATGATCAGTAGTCTGTTGATCTAATAGGAAAAGCACTTAACACCAACAACGTGTCTCACCTAGGAACTGGGTCAGTTACAATTTTCAGTCCCTAGAATTATCAATATCTTAATTTTACAAATTGATTGCATGCTATTAAAAATGAGAGATGAAAAAAATTTAAAACTTCCCAGCTAGAAGTTGTCCACACTTCAGCTAGCTCAAGCCAGTCTACAGTGTCATTTATGAGAAGTGAAGATTTTTTTTCAGTCATTGGTGAGACTTTAGAGATCATTCCTTTTTATTTTTTCTGGACTTTGTTTTTACAGATCATTCACGGTTCTTCACCCTTCCATCTTGATTACCAATTTTATTTTAAGTCTGTCTTACTTCTTTTTGGACACTCATTTCATTGTTACCTTTCAATTAAAGTTTTATTTTTATTTCCTGGAATTTAGTTAAGGATTATTTCTCCATGTATCAGAGAAATGTGAATAAGAATAAAGATATGTGACTGAAATTTCACATGTTTGAAAAAGTATGCACTTTTCCTTTCCAGATTGTTTACATTAACAATAATTTCTTTTTTTTTACATTAGCAATAATTTCAAGAAATCATTTGCAAAAAGTACTCATGAATCTCTCTGAATGAATTGTAAATTTTTCCATATATTCACATAAACTGAGGTCCGTGCCATGAATCACATAATAGATGAAGCCAAGTTCAACGAGTGCTTGCAGCAAGAAAAAGTATCTAAAATTCTACAGCAGAACAGATCCTACTATAATATTACTTTGAAGAATTAAATATATAGAGGGCCTGTCACTGGTGTGGTGGTTAGGATAGCTGGATCCCATAAGGCAGCTGTGTGGTTCAAGTCCTGGACCCGGTAGCTTAAAAAACACACCAGATGATATGTGCATGCATGCTTACAATCCTGAAAGGATGGGGTTAGCAGGTGGCATGGTGGTTAAAGGCACTGAACTCCCACATGGATGACCACGGTTCCAGTCCTGGACCTAGCGGCTTGCTTTCTCACTTTCCCTCTCTCTCTTTCACTCTGTCCCCATCTGGTCAAATTAGAATGAATGAATGAATAAGTAAATAAATAAAGTTAAATAAAGTAATTATTATTTTTTTTAATCCTGAAAGGATAAATGAAAGAAGAACTGTACCTTGACCATCCCCCATGAAGGGTGCTTTCTCACCTTCCCTCTCTGTCCATCTCTCTCCAGTGAGCACACATGCCATCTAGCAAAATAAAGAAAGAAAGAAAGAAAGAAAGAAAGAAAGAAAGAAAAAGAAAGAAAGGACAGGCAGGGCCCATTTGTTCCCTCTGCCACTGTTTTACACTATTATATATTTGGAAAAATTTAGATATGCAAAGCAATAGATACCAAATTTTTCACCCCTATAGGGCACGTGTGCTCATCAAAGAGAGAGAGAGGGAGGGGTAGTGAGAAATCACTCCTGGGGGGATGGCCACATCGCAATCCCTTCTCTTTATCATCTCGAGATTTTGAGTACACATGCATGTATGCATGCACATGTGTCCGGTGTGATTTTCAAGGCACTGGGTCTGGGGCTTGAACTGCAGAATTGGCCATGTGACGTCCAACACCTTAACCTCTACACCATCTACTGGTTCCTCATATATGCTTTTAAGGTGTTTTTCACTGTATGTCTTTCTCTGAGATCTTCTAACCCAAACATATATGAGAAAATGATGAATAAAAATAAATAAAATACATTTTAATCATGAATATCTAGGCAAAATTAAATAGATTTTATAATGATTAAATTATATTTTATATAATAATTTATATTTTATAATTTTCATTATAAAGCATGAAAACACATATCATAAAATTATTCTTGCATGTGTGGTTAAAAGACTTTGAAGGCCTGAAATCTATTTGAAAGGGAAAGTTCAGAAAAGGGAACAGTGGGGACAACAGGTAGCACAGTGGTTAAGGCACTGGGCTCCCACATGGAATGGTCTGGTTTGGACCCCAGATCTGGTAACTTGAAAATCATGCTGGGTGTGTGTGTGTGTGTGTGTGTGTGTGTGTGTGACAAAATCTTAAGAGAAGAAGGGACTGTGAAATGGCTATCCCCCTGGAAAGTGATTTCTCATTTTCCCTTTCACTATCTGTCTCTTTTCAATGGCCAAAAAAAAAAACAAAAACAAAACAAAAACAAAACAAAACAAAAAACAAAACAAAGAAAAAAACCCAAAAAACAAACAAACACTAAAGAAAAGAAAAGAGAAAAGGAAAAAGTACTCCTTTTCATGGAGTAGATGAGCCACGGTCTGATTCTGAGGCAAAGGGGTTTCTTTCATTGTCCATGGATTTAGATAACAGTAATTATAAATACATTAGTGAAGGTCAATTAATACTGCAAAAGATGATAAACAGACCTAAACAGGAATTCGGAAATAAATACATATAGGGACGAGCAGTTAGTGTAATGGCTATGTCGTTGAACTCCCATGTAGTCGACCGCGGTTCGAGTCCCGGACCCGATAGCTTAAACTCATGCCAGGCGTGTGTGCATGCGTGCCCAAGATCCTGAGAGGAGAATGGAGGAGAAGGTACTGCAGTGTAGCCATGCCCCCTGGGGGGTGATTTCTCGCTTTCTGTTTCTCTGTCTCTCTCTGTCTCTCTGGCGAGCACACGAGCCCTATAGCAAAAACCTCTAAAAAAAAAAAAAAAAAAGAAAGAAAGTCTAAATACATTTTTAAAATACAATATACTTCTATTAAACTGTCAGGACAAGAACAGGTTATTCACTTCATAGTCAAAATGAGTAAGCATATATTTTCTATGTACATCAGGTAAAAGCTTTATTAGACTGTTGGGTACCATTTGATGGGAATTAAGATAAACATTTGTTCTAAACAAGATGTTTTGCCATAAAGATATATGTAAAATATATAAATATGTCACATGATACAGAGAAACAAGACTCATGATCTTCACATTTACAGGAATTTATAAAGTCTTCTCTGAAGGAAATGTGTTATAATTCAGTCAAACTTCTCATCTTGAAAGTAATCCGCAAAATTGAGATATTCTTCAAGTTGACCATATTTCTGTATATACAATAAAAAAGCTAGTTATTTTACTCAAAATATTGAAGGTAGGCTAGGCCTTTTCAACTACAGGCACGAACAGGAAGTTTGTTTGATGGTGATCATAAATGAAAATCTTTGTACTATAAATAGGAAGTCAATCTCAATGAAGCATTTCTAACTCAGAATGTATTAGAAAGGGATCAAACTGAATAATAATATTGGTTTTAAAACTCTTATAATTTGTCTATTATCATCCTTAGAGTATAAATGCAGTCATTTCAATTATTAAACAAAATAATTGAACATATTTATCAGATACTCTGCTAATGACTGTCTATGTACAAAATTTTTAAAAAGACACTTTCCCTGTCCCTAAAGAGAACAGAGTTCAGTAGTAATACACCGATGACAATCAGTCAAAAGTGACATAAAGAAGTACAGACACTGTTATGAGGGCTCAGAGGAGAGAGGTCATGGTTAGTTGAGGTGACCAGGAAAGAGTGGCATATAATCTGTCCTTGGAAAAAAGAATTTCTAGGCAAAGAGTTGGTGGTGAGATTCGCTGGTGTTGGAAGAGATGACAGTCTATCCAACAATGACATGACAATGAAGTGTGGAATTTCACTAACAATTTTTTAGGAGGATAGAAACAAACAAAACTGAACCAAAGAGGTTAGGGTCAGAGAATAGAAAGTATGAAATACTAGTTTAAGGAGATTAGCAATAACTTGACAAGCAATGGAAAGCTACTAAAGGCTTTGGATCAGGGAATGGATAGTCACTCTAGAATATCTTGTCAGCTAGTTATGAGTTTATGATGAAAATTTAGGTCTGAAGGCCCAAATATGAGCAACAGCAATAAAGACAGAGAGTAAAGAACAGGGTAGGGCAAATTAGGAGAGGAATCAGGATGATTTAGAGATTTCAGCACTGAGAGAAGGATGGAAGGTCTGTTCTGCAGGCAAGTTGCGAGAGGAAAAAAAGATACATGAGTTTGATTTTAGGCATGCAGAGTTCAAAGTGCTTACTTCAGTCGAGATTACATGATCTAATGAGTTCTTGACCCTGTTTATGAATTCTGGCTCTATCCCAATAACCCAGACTTTAGTGGTGACAGTGACCTATAGAAGGAAAATGTGAAGAGTGCATTTTCCCTCTACAAGGTCAGGAAACCATTTTTTATTTCTCTAAGACCTCTGACTTGATCATCTTCACATGAAAGAATGGAGACAACAATGGGAAGGGAGATAACTACTACTCAGAGATTTTTCTTGGACTAGGACAGGTTTTTATTAGATATAAATAAAGTACTCTAGGATTAGAAACCTATACTTCAAAAGTTTGGCTGTTTTTATGCTTTATATATTATCTTTCTTTGTATACTCTTTATTATTTTGTTAAACTTCTGTTTGAGGGACCAACAGATTGTGCAATGGTTATGTCGCCGGACTCCCATGTAGTTGACCATGGTTCAAGTCCTGGACCCAGTAGCTTAAAACTCATGTGCGTGCCCCAAATCCCGAGAGGTGGATGGAGAAGCGACTGTGGCATGGTCATTCCCCCGGGAGGTTTCTTGCTTTGTCTTTCTCTCTCTGGCAAGAGGACACACCTTATAGCAAAAATACCTCTCAAAAAAAAAAAAAAATTCTGTTGGAAAATGAAAATCTATCCTAGTTATACTAAGAAAGTGAAAAAAATCTTTCTTGGCTTTTATTACCAATAATAGCTAGCATTATTTGATCAATTACTAATTACTAGATCTTTTACTAAATGTTTGAAATATTCAATATGTTGCTCAGTTGTTTCAGTTCCTATTTTATAGATGAGAAAACTTGGGCTAAAAGAAATAAAGTAAAATTTTCCCTAAAGTCTACCATTAGTAAGTGGTAGAGCAGCTCCAGAGCCTCCAAAGAGAAAGAGGACCTCAGAGAGAAGCAGTCAGTAATCCTCTGCCATCCTCTCCACCTGGAGATGCTGTTCACATCATCCTTTATTAAAAATTCGAAAAGTTTGGGTCTTATTTTAATAATGAAGACTATTCTTTTAAAGTACTAGAGGGACCTACACAGGAAGATACTGAAATTCTGGGAATAGAGTATAGGAAAAAGGTCAGAACATAAAAGGAGCTTAGAGTCTTTACTCAGAAGTGGCAACTAAATTGGCAGAAAGAAATGGGCTTGCTAGGGCCAGCAGGTAGCATGGATGTTGAACACTGGATTCCACATGGCCAGCTTTGTGGGTTCAAACCCTGGGCCTGGCAGCTTGGGACTCATGCCAGGCACATGTGCATACATGCCCAGAATCCCTGGAGGAGAGGTGACTGTGATGTGGTCATCTTCCCAGAGAATGATTTCTCATTCTCCGCTACTCCAGGTCTCTTTATGCAAGTGTGCATGTCTTATAAGAAAAAAAAGAAAGAAAAAAAGAAAGAAAGAAAGAAAGAAAGAAAGAAAGAAAGAAAGAAAGAAAGAAAGAAAGTGGTTTTTCAAGCTGCTGGGTCTGGGACTCGGCCATGTGATATCTAGCCACCTTCCTTATATCACCAGCTGGCCCTGCACTTCCTTCTTTATTAAAAACATTAGAATTTTGCAAGTGACATATTCAGGTTCTTCTTTCAGCTCTACATTTTTATTTAGAATAAGACATATATTATAATATTAATTATACATTTCACTTTTATACAATTCTTCTATCATTCACTCTTATACTTGTGTTGCTCTTATATCCTGTTCTTATCATTAGATTAAAAGAGATCATCCTGGTTCAACAGTTAGGAGAAAGAACAAGAAAAATAAAGTCAGTCTAGCTGGTAAGATTTGGGGAAGACAGGCTGAGATATCTTGAGAAAATTAAGTAAAAGCTTATATAAGGAGTAGATGAAGGAAAAAGCAAAGCGTCAAACACAAGCTAGGGGTGGAAAGACAGGACAAATAGTTTGCATAAGACAAAAGATGAGACTGACATAATTGAGAAGCAAGAACAGAAAGGGCCAAGGAGATGAACATTCACTAGCACTGAGCCCCAGGCATTCCGGTGGGTTAGATATCACAAAAAACATGCAGTGTGACCCCTGAAAGGCACACAGAGAGGGACACACAGAGTGAAGGTGAGAAACACCAGAGCACTTGATGAATTTTCAAATTTAATCACAGCACAAAAAGCTGCATATTGGTTTATATTGGCTATAAACTTGTTTGGTTTCCAGGAAATCTGGGAAAGTCTATGGACAAACATATTTTAAGGTAGTGAGGAATTTCAAAAAGCAAATGAAGCCCTTTGGTATTTTTATATATAAAAAAGTACATATTGTCCTAAATATCCAGTCTTGAAATGCCTCCAATATCTAATGCTCAGTGCTATTCTTTATGCACAATATGACACTTGGCTTTCTTTTCCTAAGATCATTTTTCTTATCCCAGGTCCATTCTGTTGTCCCAAGCCTTGTTTAATTACATGACCCTGAAATGTTTGTTTGGTTTTTTTTTGCAAGAAATTTAATGTTCTTCCCCCATATATATGTAAAACACATACAGTGATTTTTCTACACTTAGTACACCATTTTTTATAAATGTGGTATCCTAGTAGATTTTTCAACTCCACTAGAGGGCTGATTAACTTAAAGGCATCAATAAAAGCACTTAAGAATTTAATGTAATCTGGGGACCAGCAGTTAGTGTAATGGCTATGTCACTGGACTCCCATGTAGTCGACCGAAGTTTGAGTCTCGGACCCCGTGGCTTCAACTCATGCCGGGTGCGAGTGCGTGCATGCCCAAGATCCCAAGAAGAGAATGGAGAAGAGATTGCGGCATGGCCATCCCCCTGGGGGATAATTTTTTGCTTTCTGTCTCTCTCTCTGGCGAGTGCACGCGCCCTATAGCAAAAACCTCTCCAAAAACAAAAACAAAAAACAAAGAATTTAATGTAATCTAAGTGGATTAGTGATGGTATTCCCCTAAGGCAAATGGAAAAATACAGAAAAAGAAGGGGGTGAGGTGGGGGTGGGGTGGGGGGTGGGGGGTGGAGGGTGGGACTGGGAGTAAGAGAAGTAGAAGCAAAGTAAAAGATAAAAAGCTGAAGAGAGCAATATGAGACAAAAAAAGAGTTAAGAATCAAGACATGGGGAGCAGGTAAGATCACTGAGCGGTAGTTTGTAGTGAAAGGATAACTGTCAAAAGGGAAGCCAATTGTGACGTCATTCTCTGGCCTGGGAGACCTCCAATAAACATGACACATCTTAAGTTCTTTGTTTTTTTCTTTCTCTCTAGTGCATAAGATTATTTTCTAAGCTCTTGCCATATTTCCTATTTCCCTCTTTTACAAATTTCTCCATAATATAACTCATGTAATGGATCTCAAGTCAGGCTTTTCTCTGTCTCTCTCTTTTTAGATTAAATATACTGTTGATCACTCGAGTTGCCTCAAAGATTTAAGAAAAAATCTGTTTGTTCTCTCTCTCATACATTTATGTAAATAGACTTATTTGAGAATACTGCAAGCATATTTAGCATTCTTTCTATATACCATAAGCAATTTTAAAAGCTCTGTGGGCAGACCAGAGGTTATGAGCTGCCAAGACATCTTTGGGAATCCAGTGCACCCTTTGAAATCCCCACTTTATCTTTGATATCAAATCTAGTGAGCAATAGATACGGGGGAATCAAAATCAGTGCGGAGGCCTGAAAGCTCGACATTCCCCTCCATCTTCAGTTACAGTGCTCACTGCTAAGTCCCATGTCCTCAAGGAGAGGACATAGGTGGTATTAGAACTGGCAGCCAAGATCCTTTCCGCAGATTGGCACCAGGTGCTTCTTTACTCTCAGGTCACAAGAACTGCACTAAAGAAGAGAAAGCAGACAAGCAGAGGTGAGTCCTATACTTTATCAAAGAAAATAAGGGGATTTAATATATATGTAAGGAATACATCTGGGAAAGTGAAAGGACAGGGGTCCTTCACTAAAGAACAATATTACTGCTTATTAAAATTCATCTGATGAACTGAGTAAACCCTTACAATACTGGGGCATGTTTTCAGGGAAGGACAATGATATGCATGAAAGGAATGGGTTGAAGAAGAGAAAATACAAAGATAGGGAGAGGGAAGAAACTCTCTTTTTAAATTTCCCTGTCTTCTAACCATTCGTGTTCTTCTGCTGGTTATTTAGGCTCCAGAATCTACAGAATATGATGATTCTTACACATTCACCTTACCTCCTTAATCCACCCATTTTCTTTTGACTGACTGAAAATTCTTTCCACTGTTTCTTTAACCTGTTCATCTTCAACTTCTTCTGTCTTTGCAATGAAGCAACATTCCTGGTACAGTTTGAATTTAAAATGTTTCAATTTATGATAAATTCTGGTACGATCAGCACAAATTCTGCCAACAGTAAACACCTAAATCAAGAAATAAACATTATTATTTGACATATGTAGTGCTTAATATCATTATTAATATATAGCTTTTTGGCATTTTGGACTTTCTTTAATAGTGGAATCTAATAAATGCACTGTTCATTTTATTTTACACATTTATACAATGATTCCTTTACCTTGTTTTATTTATATAACCAGTGAACAAAAACTGCTCTTACTATCTTTCATTGGACTAGGCACTGGAGATAGATAAAAGATATACTACCTAAATAGTGAGCTTACAGACCAATGATTACTTACAAAGCAATGTGACAGACATTAGGCATAAAATGCTAGGGAGATGTTAGTGGGGAAGGGCAATCCAGAAAGGAGAAAGATTCCCAAATTGGTGAAGCTTGAACTACATCTTAAAAACACAGAGTTAGCCAAGTTTGGGGAGGAAGAGAGAAGTGGTTTGTAAGGCAGAAGGATAGCATACTTGAAAGTGAGAGAAAGCATACAAAGTATTGTAAATGCACATTTATCGAGTTTTAAATGCCCAAACAATGATAATTTCCTGGCTATTAGCCGCATGAAAAACAGAAACAAACAAACAGTATGAATTACTGGCAGCATTTTACTAAATACTTCTTTCTCCAGAAATGTTGTAAAGTGACATATTAATATTTAATTGTTAGTAAGTCAAATACACTTTTTTTTTAGATAGGTTTTTTTCTCTAGGGCATGTGCACCTGCCAGACACACAAAGAGACAGAGAAAGTGAGAAATTATATACACACACACACACACACACACACCCTGCCCTGGGGAGACAGCCACACTGCAATCCCTTCTCCTCCTCTGCTCTCCTTCCGAGATCCTGGACACGCACACACACATGCCTGGTGTGAGTTTCAAGCTGCCAGGTCTGGGACTTGAACCATAGTCAGCCATGTGGTAGTCTAGCACTTTACTATGTCACCTGCTGACCTCAGCAAGCCAAAATATTTTTTAAATACTATGTTTATATGGACTTCTAGGACTACAACTCATACACTTCCTGTGAAATCAACCAACCAGAGCATTCTTAAGTTTGTTTTGAATGTTTATTGTTTGTTATACAACCTATAGCCAAAATGGGAAGACAGCATAATTTCTTACCAAATTAAATATATTTTATCTATATTATCTTGCCCGTTGTACAAAATACATCAAAAAAGAACTTGAAAACTTATGACACAATCAATCTTATTCTCACGGAGTAACTTGAAGAAATAAATAGACTCTTGCTAACTCATGTATTCATTCCTATGCCTATATTTACTCATAGGTTATGTTTTCATGACTTCAGTATAAGTGGTATAGTTTTAATTTTTATCTATGCAACTTGTGTTTTATCTCACAATTGAGTTGTACTATTTTTTTTTTCCTGAAGTCACTTTGCAAGGGAACACACAGGTGACAATATTCAATTGATAAGAAATGGAAAATTATTTGTTGATAACACATATGTTGATGTGCTTGATTGAGCCAATATACAGTGTATTCTGGATGGAAAATTCATTTTGTATGCTGTAATGATGTATAGTGAATTAATGTAAAAAAATAAATTTAAAGAAAAAAGAAAAAAATTCTAAATGATTTTTTTCAAAAAAAAACAAAACAAAAACAAAACAAAACAAAACACAAAAAGATAAGTGAAGAATATGTTGCCACAACAGAAATCACATCATAGTAACTGGCAACAGTCAGATTTGATGTGTTCCCTTATGAAGATGGCATATTGGACATTTGCCAATCTTTCTTAAAATCTCCAAAAGTTAAAGAAAGATGTGTTTGGATTTCTGTTCTATGAAAACCTTCCTGTTTTTTCAGATCACTAGAAGTAATCAGGTATTACTGTATGTTATTTATTTATTCAAAGTAGTTTTTCCATCTCAACATAATTATCAAACCAGTCCTGGCAGTAAATGACATTTCAACAATTCACTTGCCAATACCACTTATTTTGAGTAAAACAACACAATAGTTGCAATGGCTAGTAAGGATACCTTGTGTATCTCCATTTCTGATATAAAAATAGATTGTGTTGGAAGAAGTCTTCTACAGCTGTTCTTGATAAAATACAGAGAATTACATGATTTGTATTTCTATCACATTGTAGTCTATAGTTCCTCAGAACAAGAGGAATTTATCTGTACAAAAATTTACGTTGGAACAAGAGGGAGGGAGAAATATTTAGAAATCCCCTTTTAAATCTTTTTTCCTGTATGAAATAAAAGTATCCTTTGAAAATATTAACCATTACTGTTTACTTCTTAACATCTATAATTCCTATCTCCTTGGCAACTACTTACTTTTATTTAAATCAATAAACTCAAACTTGTCTTTAGAATGTGCTCACAATATTATTTTCCCTAAAACATGATTTTTTTTTTTTAACGTGGAAGAGCCTAAATACCTGTTTATCATGTGACATGAAATCATCTGTTTCCATGGTCCTGGTGTTATACAACTTCCCTGATAAATGCACTGAAAATTTGCAGTAGCGATGCAATCCACAAGCCTGGCAGGAACAGTTTTCGGGCGTCTTCCAGCGGATACTTACATTAGAATAATTTTCTACCCGCTCCTGAAAATGATTTATCAACATAATGAAGTTTAAAAGATTAAAAACAAAATGAAGTAAAATAACAATCTAACCAAATTGAAGCTTATCCTCAGAATCAAACAGGAAAAGATACGAAAGCAAAAACGCTGGCATTTCTAACTTTCATAGTGATCATGTAGTAGGTGTTTGACAACATGTTTTCAAGTTAAAAACAGTGAATTTATAACCTTGGCTATTAAATGAAAAGAAAATAGAAAAGGACAAATACTAGTTTCATATCACTCACCCTTAAGCATTACTACACCAAGTAGTGTTTTTGATATATCTACTTTTTTTCCATTTACTTCTCTCTAGTTAGTGATACAGAAATTTTAGTTAGAAATGGAAAAGAAAGAGCAGCAAATTTTCATGATAATTTCAGGATAAAGAATATTATTCAGGGGACCAGCAGTTAGCGTAATGGCTATGTCGCTGAACTCCCATGTAGTCGACTGCAGTTCAAGTCCTGGACCCGGTGGCTTAAACTCATGCTGAGCGCATGTGTGTGCGTGCCCAAGATCCGGAGAGGAGAATGGCGAAGGGATTGCGGTGTGACCATGCCCCCTAGGGGTGATTTCTCACTTCCTGTCTCTCTGTCTCTCTGGTGAGCTCCCATGCCCTAAAGCAAAAACCTCTCAAAAAAAAAAAAAAAAAAAAAAGGCTATTATTCAGGAAAAATAAAAAGGGGAATTCATGTAGGCTAGTTAAAATTTGAGGGGAAAAAACACATTCACTCATTCACTCTTAATTGTATAAATGATATATTTTCCACATACTATTCCAGAAATACTTTAACCCTCCTGTGGTTACCTGATCTAGTCCTGTGAAAATAAGTAAGTTGGAGCTAGGATGGCTAAATGTCCTGGATTGCATATGGATAGTCTCATAGCTGAATTATCAGTAAGTAGACAAACTCAGAAAACACTTGTCATTTATAAATAAGCTTTATTTAGCTATGGAGTTCTTGTACCTGCATCTTTTTTTTTTTTTTTTAAAGAGATGATGTCTCACCATGTTGCTCATGCAGGCCTTGAACTCATGATCTTCCTGATTTAGCCTCCCAAGTAGCTGGGATTATAGGTATACACCACTGCACCCGGTTCTTTTGTGTATTTCTGTCCACACTCTATGCCTATGCCGGGCACTACTATTCTAATTAGTCATGTAGATTAGGTATTACCACAGTATCTGAACTGCACATAGGGAGTATATTAACATGGTCACTATTTCACGTTTGCATCATTCTCTATCAACCTGATGGTGATTTAGTATCTAATATATCCGTAGTTTCCATTTTACATTATATGATTCAAAATGCTGTTTTTAGTCTACTTTTCATTTCTCATACTTCATGGCATTTCATGGCATGTGTCAGTATAAGGTGAAATTCAGATGGAATAAGTGATGAGTCATCTTCCCTTCCTGCTTCTTTGGTACTCATGGAAGAACATGGTAAATGAAACCTGAGATAAAAGTTTTAACAGCTTGGTCCTCTGAGTAAGTACAATGAGCAGAGCACCCCAATAACTGTTACTGGACATATAAGTAAAAAATAAGCTTTGTTGGGTTAAACCATTGAAACTTTTTAAAAAATTATTTTTTCATATTATTTCTTTATCTTTAGAAGCATAACTCAGTTTCTGTTGACTAAGACCTTACTGAATCATCAATGTCTCTATATTTTTCAGCTAAAAAAAAAAAGAAATTAAGTTTTTTGTCATAGGGTGCATGTACTCGCCACAGAGAGACAGTGAGAGGGAAAGTGAGAAATCACCTCCCCCCAGGGGGAATGGTTATGCCACAACACCTTCTCTTCCGTTCTCCTCCTGGGATTTTGGGCACGTATGCACATGTATCAGGTATGATTTTCAAGCAGCCAGGTCTAGAACTTGAACCACAGTTGGTCATGTGGGAGTCCAGTGCCACCATGCCACCTGCTGGCCCCTCAGCTAAAATTATTTATCTTACAGTTACTATTTCAACATTGGGTTACCCAAACTCAGTATAGTCTACTATGGTATGGTATAGTGTGGTAGAGTATAGGTTTTGGAAACGGAGGTTTAAATATTGGCTTATTGGTGTGGAAGTTTATGCTACTTAATTTTCCTGAGTTACAGTTTTCTCATATCTAAAACAGAAGAAATACGAGTGCCTTCCTCATAGAACTACTTTGAAGATTAAATAGGGCACTTAAATATGAATGTAAATTACTTGGCAAAAGTTAAAGGATCTATAAGTATATGCTGGTTTTCTTTCTATTAAAGAAAATATTTATGCCATGTTCTGAGAGCTGTGCTATGTACTTTATCTTCAAAGTAAATAAATACTTCCCTTCAAAGTAGACAAATATTTTTTAAAATTTGAGAAAAAAACTGGGGTTCAGTGAGGTTAAAAACATACCCAAAGTCAAATATACATGGTGGCTCTAGAATCAAGCCATCCTCCAGCTTGAAGTCTTCTAACTCTTTCTGTATCTCACCACTGTCTCCTAAACGTAACTATCTATGGCTAATTTACTATCAGGTAATTGAAGGCTAACCAAACTTTGCATGAAATCAAATCTCTTAACATAAATGAGTTAGAGAAGCTAATAATTTAAGTGCTAGAAGGATTAAAAGGAATTTGAATTTTTTTTTAAAAAATTATTTATTTGTATTTATTATTATATTTTAATTTGACCAGAGAGGGAGAGAAAGAGAGAGAAGGGGAGAAAGTAAGCCACCAGGTCTAGAACTCGAACTGTGGTTGGCCATGTGGGAATCCAGCGCCTTCAACCACCACACCACCAGCTGGCCTCAAGGAACTTGAATTTTTTTTAGAGAGAGATTTTTGCTATAGGACATGTACACTTGCTAAGGAGATAGAGACAGAGATAGAAAGCAAGAAATCACCCCCAGGGAGGATGATCATGCCACAATTCCTTCTCCTCCATTCTCCTCTTGGGATTTTTGGCCTGCATGTACATGTGCCTGGCGTGAGTTTCAAGCTGCCAGGTCTGGGACTCAAACCGTGGTCAACTACATGGGAGCCCAGTAATGTAATCATTAAGCCATCTAATGGTCCTGGAACTTGAATTTTTATTATATTTCTATTTTACCTCTTGGTAATCTTAGAACATAGTATGTTAGAAGTAAAGAGAGGAAAAAAAAAACACCTTAAAAATCAGATAGAGCGGGAACCAGCAGTTAGCGTAATGGCTATGTCGCTGAACTCCCACGTAGTCGACCGCGGTTCGCGTCTCGGACCCGGTGGCTTACAACTCACGCCGGGCGCGTGTGCGTGCGTGCCCAAGATCCCGAGAGGAGAATGGAGGAGAAGGGATTGCGGCGTGACCATCCCCCCTGGGGGGTGATTTCTCGCTTTCTGTCTCTATGTCTCTCTCTGTATGTCTGGCGAGCGCACGCGCCCTATAGTGAAAAACCTCTCCAAAAAAAAAAAAAAAAAAAAATCAGATAGAGCATCCTTTCCTATTTGAGATCATTAAATAGAAATCTAGAGGAAACAGAATCCAGTATATATTATAAATTAAGACAGTGCTTCTCTAAACTGGTAGATTACAAAATCTTAAAATAGAGAGGGGTAAAAAACACTATGTAGGATGGTGTTTTCCAAACAATATTCTATGGACATCAAGCATTCTAGAAGACAACGGGTATTTTATTAAAAGGAACCTCATAATAAAACACAAATTGGTAAAGAACTGCATTGTGTACCCCCCCCCCCTTTTGGACTATAGGTAGGGCACATAGCCTCACCAGATATAAACATAGAAGGAAATTGAGACAGCACCCCCTAAGGGGTATGGCCACACAGTGATCCCATTTCTTCTATTATTCTCTTGAAATACTGGTCTAACAAACAGAGATCTAGCGTATTTTTCAAGCCACTGGGTTGGTACTCCAACCATGCAGCCAGCCATGTGGGATTCAACTACCACATCACCTGCTAGCTCTTACATCCCCTTCTTGAAGATTTATAGTATAAATTCATTTACCAATGCTCTTGAAAAGTTCTTAAATAACAAATTCAAGGAATTATAGGTGAATACCATTGTGCTCATAGTTTTAAGTTAAACCTATTGTTTCCCAAATTTCTTTGTCTATGAAACTCTTGTTTCTGAAACAATTAATACCCTGTGAGACAATCTCCTCATTTAAAAAGATAGACTAAGGGGACCAGTAGGTGGCATGGTAGTTAAGGTTCTGATTCCCACATGGCTGACTTTGAGGTTTGAGTCCCAGACCTGGAAGCATGAAAAATCCACCAGGCACACACATTCACATAAAAAGTCCTGAAGGGAAAATGGAGAAGGGATTGTGGTGTGGCCATCCCCTGTGGGATGACTTTTCACTTTCCCACTCTGTCTCTCTCCTGCAAGCACACAGGACCAATGGCAAAACTCGAAAAAAGAAAAGGAAAAGATGGACTAAATCCTACTTCATCATTTAGAAGTATTTAATTATTGAATATTCTATTAATAAAAGTCTTTAGAAGTGAGAAATAACAAGTTGATTATCTAACAAAGAGAAATGCCATGCTATAGAAGGTTATTTAGTCTGACTGGTATTGACTCCTGAGAGGTTTACTGCCTCCAAACCCCTACCAGAGATTCAAAAACAAACTGCATACCTTATACTGCTCTTTCCAACGACTTCTAGAAGCTAAACTCTCCAGACGAGGCTGAACAAAGCGGTTATCCAAATAATGAAGAGATGTCAACATGTCTTGTGCGTATGATTTTTGCCTGGTGCCATCTGTTTAGGGGATCAACAAAAAGAAAGAACAATCACTTTGTCCATATATGAAATATTTAAACAATTGAATACTTAAGGATCTCTTCCCATGGGCTTAGAAAGACATCTGTTTGGTTTTCTGGATGCATTTTAAATTAGAAAAGAAATAATAAATTAAAAAAAATCATTCCATCAGAGCATTACAGAAAGAAAATAAGGTTAAAAAAAAAAAAACCCTACAGTTCTCCTTTTAAGTATCCAGCTTTAGCATTATTTTCTGATAACTAAGAAAGATGAAAAAGCTTGCCAAATTATCTTTTATTCTCTTATACAAAACTGACAGGGATTAACCACTGAATTCCAGATTAAGCTAAAAATTCTTAGAAGGGTTTCCAAGCTCTCTGCAATTAGATCCATTTTTTAAAGTTTATTTCTTTCTTTCATTGACAGCGTGGTCAGGGTGTCCACTGAAAGTCTTTACACTGCAATCTTCTTTCTCTCCCTCAACCGTACAGGCAGCCAGAATAGTGCATTCAGGTAGATTCAGGAAGCAAACTTGGAGCATTTCCATATGGCTTCCAGCATCATGCAGAAGTGACCCGACTGCTTGCACTGCCACAGCTAAGCAGGCCCGCAATTGGCTTGATTCTACTGAGTCAGTGGTAACTTCTGCCAACAAATAACAACTTTTATTTTCTAACTCATTCTCCTTTAGCACGCTAAACTCATTTCACCTTCCTGATTTGGTTCATATTATTATTTGTATTTTATTCAAATTTGTGATAGTCTGTGAAATTAAGCTTTGTTTCCCTACATTCTTTTTAGTTTCTCTAATTTATCTAGCTAATAAATTTATCATGTTTCTTTAAATCACTACAAATTTAAACATCTTACTATGGCTTACAAAGTCTTCATGTTCCCTGCCTACTGTTCTGAACTCCACTCTTCTCTTTCTCCTACTGGATTCAACTCCAGCCACACAGGCCACCTTGTTCTTAGACAAACAAAACTCATTCTTTAAGGGTCTTAACACTTGCTAGATCTACGTCTTCCTCCCTCACTTCATTAAAATTTCTGTTAAAACATTATCTCTTGAGAGGGGCCAGCAGTTGGTAGAGTGGTCAAGATGTAGGACTCTTATGTGGTCAACTACAGTTTAAATCGTGGATGTGATGGCTTGAAAATTACATCAGGAGTGTGTGCCCAAAGTCCCAAGAGGAGAATGAAGGAGATGGGACTGTGGTGTGGCCATCCTCCCCAGGGGATGATTTCTCACTTTCTCCTTCTCTCTTCTTCAAGCACATATGCTCTATGGCAAAAACCTTAAAAAATAAATAAATAAATAAAGTTACCTTTTGAGAGACCTTCTTTGACCAATCTTACTAATGTAATATAGGTTTTATTTTATTGTTCTCTATTTCCCTATCCTACTTTATTCTTTTTGTCTGAGAATTAAAAATCACTAGATATATTTGTTTTGTCTGTCTCTCCCATGAGACATTAAGCAACATGAGGGCTGGAAGCTAATACATCTTAGTGATTGTCATATCCCTAGTCCTCGAGTGATGTATGGCCTTTAGTAGGAATTTAATATTTGTTCAATAAATTGTGAATAAACTCTTTCTAGTCAGTTAGGCAGATATTCACTGCAACATATTTATAAGCCATTAAGTGCCAGATTCTGTGCTAGATATGAGATACATGTATATATAAAGTATATTTCTTCTTACACAGAGGTACAAGAGGAAAGCAAAAATATATATTCAATACAATATGAAAGGTACATATACATGAGTACTACCATACTCAGAATGGAGGTACAAGTGAGAGTGTTCACAGTGGAAATGTTTTTACATTTCTTTAGAAAATCTATTGGGTCATTGGAGAAGTCATGATGTATTTTCCCATATTTTTAAATGTTTTTCCATGATGTAAAAATGCATCATGACTTTTCTGATTACTCAATATATAAATGGATTTTAATCCCACAGGGAACAACTGGTTAAAGATGGTGCTGCTTGATTTTTGTCTAATCTGTAGAGTGTCAAAAGTGAGGTTACTGGGGCCAGCAGGTGGCATGTTGGTTAAAGGCGCTGGACTCCACATGACCAACCATAGTTCAAATCCTGGACCTGGTGGCTTGCTTTCTCACTTTCTCCCTCTGTCTCTGTCTGATGAGTGCATGTGTCCTGCAGTAAATTAAAAAATAATAATAAAATTAAATAATTATTTTTTAAAAAGTGAAGTTATTTAAAAATTGAAAAAAATTGACCCAATCACACTATTAACTTACCATACAATGTTCCCAGAAAAGATTCATCTAAGGCGTTGATTAGAAGAGCCTTCACAACTCTTTCAAAGTGAGTATAGTGGTCACTAAAAGAATCTGAAATTAATTTTTAATAAATATTAGAATCTAGTAGACAAAACAATTCCCTAAAAATATGAGGTTCCTTTCTCCAATCCTAGGAGGTATATGCTATAAATAGTATAAATAGTAGTATCACTTACTAATTTTATCGCTGCCTTGGTGACTTGTCTAGTCACTGAGAAAATCCCTATTTTCAAATTTACTGGCTTCTAATTCAAAGTTTCTAGTTGTTATTTCAAATGTTAACTTTCCAAATTTAGAGAGAACTATTCAAGGACTATTGGAGTTAAGAAAAAAAAAGAAATCAAAAGCATCACCTGTGTGCCTAAGCTTAATTATCAACTGGTTAACTGGAGTCAGGGAGGAACAGGGAAAACCCTGCAAAGATTGTTTTATATGACTTATTTTGTACAACTTATTCCATGTCAAACTGTCTGAGAAACAGCTACCTAAGCCAGAACCCCAATGATGATAAAAACTTTGTTTCCTTTTATGCTCAATTCTCTTTCGTAGAATTTTTCCCATCAACTTAAAGTATTTTTTCTTTTCCATATCCGATGTATAAGCCTGCTTACTCACTAACCCAATCTTATATATAAAATCACATATTGCGATAGGCCAGGCGGACGGACATAAAACAGAAGAGCCACACCATTCTCATATTGTCTGGATCAAAGTTTACGATTTTGTGGAAAACAATAAAAGGGTCATGTCAAACATGACCCCTTCCTTGATCTAAATTATCACCACAGAACATACACACTCTGCTCTGGAATCCTGTGAAGACATATTAAGTATTTTAGAATATGTGGGAAATGTTTTACAAGGGATTAAAGCAAAATAAGCCCTATCATTAGCAACTATGAGTGGATTTTGTCTTCCTTTCCAGTGGAGGTGAAAATAAAGATTGAAAATTTAAAATACTTTTATTTACATTTCAGTAATACAGTTGTATAACTGTTTTTACAGACCTCACAGAAAATTTTGCTATGCATTCATTTTTATGGAGACACAGAAATATTAAAGTGACCAAAAGAAAATAGTAATGAAATAAATGACAATAGCAGATAATTTGTACTGTGGGCCTTAGAATTCAGAGGGCTTATAATCAGTTGAAAATTATGAAAGACCTGATTGTGGCTATTAATGAATATAATATTTTCTTAAAAATCAGTAGAGCATAATTGGAAAACAAAGTAGATAGAATTCAACTTTGATTAAATTCATCAAACTCTTGATATAATAATATAGTGGTACATAATTTTGTGTTAAAACTCACCTATACTCTACCTAGCACTTTCTAAACTGTTTTTTGTTTGTTTTAGGAAAAACTGTTCTGGGAATATTAACAGTTTGAAACAAAAAAGAAAAAGTCAAACACATCCCCTGTGCCCCTAAGTTTAACTATCAAGTAAATTATGGAAGAATATTTTATCTCACTGAATTTATCCATCTTAAGTGTGCTAATACTCAATGTTACTAATTTTTGGAAACTGCTGCTCTATTTCAAATAACCTAAAAGCACTGTTTAGAATTAAGAGAGAATAGGGGACCAGCAGGTGGCATAATGGTCACGTCGCTGGACTCCAATGTAGTTGACTACAATTCGAGTCCTGGACCTAGTGGCCCCAGGCAGGCCGGCAAGTACACCGTGGTTAAGGGTGCTGGCTGAGGTTAAAAAAAAAAAAAAAATTAAGAGAGAATGGAAACAGCAGAGATCACAATCATCAGGGGAGTTTCTCTTACCTATAGGATCCCTCTCCTACCAATGTGCATCAAAATCTCCTTCAAAAAAGTCAGGAGCCTCTATTTCATTATGCTTAAGCAAATGGGTGAGTGGTGGTAAAACTAAGCTTTGGGCACCTCAAATTGAAAAAAATAAAATAAAATAAACATTACTGAGCAACTTTATGCTGGGCATCATTGTAAGTATTTACATGCACTGCTTTATTTTTCAAATCGGTAGTTTTGTTTTCATGTCTTTTTTTCTTTTTTTAAGAGACATTATTGCTATAGGGCACATGTGCTTGCCAGAAAGACGGAGAGACAGAAAGTGAGAAATGACCCCCCAGGGGAGATGGCCATGCCGCAATCCCTTCGCTTCCAGTCTTTGGGATTTTGGGCACACAAGCACATGCATTTGGCATGAGTTTTAAGCCACCATGAATCACAGTCCACTATATGGGAGTCCAGCAACATAATCACTATGTCATCTGCTGGTCCCGCTTTCATGTCTTAATAATTATTCAAAATATCCAGGAGAGTTAGTAGGAAACATTTTTGTCTTCTTCCTCACTTTTAGAAACTTAATAAATTATATTATTGTTATCTTTTGATACATTAATGTAAAATCAGTATAAGTCTCAGTATTAAACTACCTTTATAGTTCTAAAAAAACTATTAGTCTTATTCTTGAATTTGAGTTTGTCTATTTGTAAAACTTTTTTTTTTTTCGGAGAGGTTTTCGCTATAGGGTGCGTGTGCTCGCCAGACAGACAGAGAGAGACAGAGAGATAGGAAGTGAAAAATCACCCCCCAGGGAGGATGACCACACCGCAATCCCTTCCCCTCCATTCTCCTCTCGGGATCTTGGGCACACACGCACACACGCCTGGTGTGAGTTTAAGCCACTGGGTCCGGGACTCGAACCACGGTCGACTACGTGGAAGTCCAGTGACATAGCCATTAAGCTAACTGCTGGTCCCTATTTGTAAAACTTTTCATCAATTTATTGCACATGAGCTTCTTTAATCTACAAAACATGTATTGTTTATCATGTATGTATTATTATATATATTATGTATGTATATAAAAATAACTCAAGAAATTTTTTCTATTATGCCATTTTATACCACCAAAATATGGCACAAATTTTAGTACATTCAAATCTTCTTTTGCCTATCTGACTCAATTAATGAACTTTTCTTCTTTTGTTTTTACATTCATTGTGTATTCAGCAACCCCCCCCCCCCCCACACACACACACACATCCCACAGGCTACTAATTTGTGAAACAGGGTCTTTGTTTTTAGTCACTTATTATTTTCTTCCTCAGAACTGTTTTCTTTTTCTTGTATACACTATGTCTTCTTAGACTTATCCAATATATCAGTGATGAGATTCTCTGTTCTGTTAAATTCTGCTCTCTGCTGCTTTTGATATCAATTTTATGGATTTGGGTCACATCCCTGAAAGACAGAATCCTAAACATGATAGTCCTAGAGGTTAAAATCCCGAAAGATCAAAATTTCTTACATTTAAAACTCCCTAATGTCTAAAACCTCAAAAATCACAATGGTGAAAGATTAAAACCCCAAATGCTGAAATTCTGAAAGTTGAAATTTCAGACTGCTAGTCTCTTTTTTTGGGGGGAGAGGTTTTCGCTATAGGGCGCGTGCGCTCGCCAGACAGACAGAGAGACAGAGAGACAGAAAGCGAGAAATCACCCCCCGGGGGGGGGGGGATGGTCACGCCGCAATCCCTTCTCCTCCATTCTCCTCTCGGGATCTTGGGCATGCACGCACACGCGCCCAGCGTGAGTTTCAAGTCACCGCATATGGGACGCGAACCGCGGTCAACTACGTGGGAGTCTAGCAACATAGCCATTACGCTAACTGCTGGTTCCCAAGACTGTTAGTCTCTTAAAAAAGGCGGGGGGGCTATAGAAGAGGAATACAAAGCTAAATTCTAGGAAAATAATTTTTTCATTTTCTTTTTTTTAGAATTTTGTTCCCACCATTTAAAAATTTCAGCATTAATTTCCACAAATTGCTGTGGTATGTATTTCATCTCTGTCCATTTTTAATACTGGAGGTACACCTTGAGTAAAATTTTATAGAGTTATTTGTTTTATGCGATTTTTGCAAATGATGAAAAATCCATTATCATAACATTGAATTCGTGTGTCAGCATTGTAGTATGTGTCTATATACAAAATGTAGTAACTTCCTCAATAAGTGAAGAGATATGCTTTTTGTACATGCATGTTTGTAAAAAAGAAAATTCCCAGTCCTGGTCACTGTGGCTTGAAAAACACTCCAAGCACATGTGAATGTGTGCTCAAGATCCTCTTGATGGGATGAAGAAATGATGGAGATGAAGTTACAGAATGACCTTGCCTCATTCTGGGGTAATTTATTGCTTTCTGTCTGTCTCTGCTGAGTGCATGTGCCCTCCGGCAGTGACACACACACACTAGAGAAAACATAATGGATAAAAAAAAAAATGAGATAAATTTTTCCCTAAGACAGAAGTGTGCATATTGAAATTAAGCCTAGAACAATGTGTTGAAAGTTTATGTCTACAGAAAAACTTGCACATGAATATTTATAGTAGTTTTATTCATAATTGCCAAAACTTGGAAGCAACCAAACTGTTTTTCAAAAGATGAATGTACAAACTGTGGTATAGCCATATAGTGAACTATTATTCAGTGATAAAAAGAAATGAGCTCTCAAGTCATGTTTAGACATAGAGGAAACTTAAATGTGTATTGTTAAATGACAGAAGTCAATCTCAAAATGTATACACCATGTTATTCCAACTATGTGACATTGTGGCAAAGGCAAAACTATGGGTAAAATAAAAAGATTAGTAGTTATCAAGGGTTAGAGAGAGAGAGAGAGAAATGAATAGAGCATGAGGCTAGTTTTAAGACAGCGACACTTTTCTGTAAAATAAAGTAATAGTGGATCCATGTCATTAAATATTTGTTAAAACGCTTACAGAAGGAACAACAGAAAGGGTAGTCCCTAATGTGAACTATGAACTACAGTTAATAATAATGTGTCAATATTGGCTCATTCATTTTAACAGAGAAACCAAATTAATGCAAGTTAATTCATATGGAGGAGACTGCGTGAGAGAAGGTATATGAGAATTCAGTGTACTTTCTACTCAGTATTTTTATAAATCCAAAAGTGCTATTTAAAAAACACAGAAGTGGGGGACCAACAGATGGTGTAATGGTTATGTCACTGGATTCCCACATGGCCAACCATGGTTCAAGTCGCAGACCTGGTGGCTTCAAATTCATCTCATGGGAGCATGTGCATTGAGTACCCAAAATCACGAGAGGAGAATGGAGAAGGGACTGCATCATGGCCATCCCCCCCAAGGGGGTGATTTCTCTCTTTTAGTCTCTTTGTCTCTGTTGAACACATGCACCCTACAGCAAAAATCTCTCTTAAAACACACACACACACACACACACACACACACACACACACACACACATATAAAGGTGGGGCCAGCAGGTAGAATGGTGATGAAGGCTCTGGACTCCCACGTGGCAGAACATGGTTAACTCCTGGTTCTGATAGTTTGAGCATCACACTGGACATATATATGCAGGTTCCCAAAATCCCAAGAGGAGAATGGAAGAAAAGGGATTGCAACATGGTCATCTCCCTGAATGGTGATTTCTCTCACCTTCCCCATCTCTTTTATTTCCATTAATTAGCAGAAATGGCTGTATTTCTCAGTAAATGTTATATCACACTCTAGAGATAAGTGGGATCTTCAAAAAATTCATGGAAAATGCATATCATGAAAATATCATGCGTGGATTACAAGACATTTTTGCAGCAAAATAAACTTTAATTACATTTTCCACAAACTTTTTTGAAGTCTTCTAATTGAGTATACCTGTGAGTCAGCTTTCTGGGTAGCAAATAAACTGGTGCTTATTGATAAGGAAAACAATTTTTAACTCAGAGTATATAGATTTCTGTTACTAGCATCTCTTTAATAGTTAAATCTCTTGAAATTTGATTCATACCTCAGTTTATTATTTTATTGTAAACTGTGACATCTAAATTAAACCATGTTATAATTAATTTTAGTAAATATGACCTTTTCTAAAATAATATTTAGAAAGAATGTATTTTTGAAGGAAAAACATTTCTTTTCTTTAAAGAGATTTTTGCTATAGGACACGTGAGCTCACTGGAAAGACAGAGAGAAAGAGAGAGACAGACAGAAAGTGAGAACTCATCCCCTCAGGAGGGATGGCTGTGCTGCAACACCTTCTCCTCCATTCTGCTCTCAGGATCTTGGGCACGCACACATACGCACCTAGTGTAAATTTTAAGCCACTGGGTCCAGGACTCAAACCATGGTTGACTAGGTGGGAGTCCAGTGACATAACCATTATGCCATCTGCTGGTCCCCTTACTCTGTTTTTGTTTGATACCTGAGACTGGGTGATTTATCAAGAAAATAGAGGTCTATTTGCAAAATTCATGATTCTGTTGGCTGGAAAGTTCAAAGGCGTAGGCCTATAACATGGCCAATAAAGTGAAGAGGATTGTGGGTGCATACAGAGACAGTGCAAACTATGGGCATGATTATCAATCAGCTCTCATAAGAATTCTTTTTTGTCAGAGCTAGAACTCACTGGGTTTTTCAAGACATCATTAATCTATTCATGGGACTGTTGCCACCACGATTCACCCACTGCCCACTAGGCCCATCACCTTCCCAAACCAAATTCTAAAACATAAACTTTGGGAAATAAACAGTAACATTCTATTCTGACACCCAAGGTTCATGTCTTTTTCATGTGTAAAATGTAATTATCTCATCCCAGTAGTCTCAAAAGTCTTACGTTATTACGACACCAATTCAAATACTAAAAGACATTCCAGACACAAGGCAAACTCCTGTCATTCTGTGTACTCAAAACAAGTTACATACTCCAAATATACAATTATGAAGCAGGAGCATGGTAGAAGTTTCCATTCTACCAGAATTAAAAAATGACAGGCTCCAAGCAAGTCCTGAATCCAAGCGGGTGTATGTTAGATCTTAAAACCCCTTCCTTTTCCAGTCACTTATCTATATGGGTGAATTTCCACATACTTCAACTGAAACAGCATATCTAAATAGACCAAATGCAAAAGCTGATAAAAGATTCCAGCTGTCAGGTCAATCCAATAGCTCAACGTTAGGGAGATGAAAATTTCACATGGCTGATCATGGTTCGAACCCTAGCCCTGGGGGGTGTGTGTGTGTGTGTGTGTATGTGTGTGTATGAGCATGCCCCAAATCCTGACAGGATGAAGAAATGCAGGAAAAAAGAGTATGGTGTGATCTCTTCCACTGGAAGTGGCTTTCTTTTTCTCCTCTCTCTTGCATGTACACATACTCTCTGGCAAATAACAAAGAAAAAAAGGAAAAAAAAGAACCTAGCTGTCTCCAGTTAAGGTAGATACAATGATACATTCAAGAATGTAAAACGATGTAATGCTCTTCTTTTGAAAAATAGTTCTTTCACAAAAATGTTATTTATGCTAACATAATGAGATTACCTATGCTGTTCTTAAATGAATAAATACATTCTAAATTTCTTAGCTTTATATTCCTAAACGGTAAATATTGATGGATATACTACACAGAAGTAAAGGCTTGTTGGGATTCAATAATTTTGAAGTGTAATAGGTTGCTAAGACCATTGGAAATAATTATTAGACTAAAAATATTATCTGAAAATGAAATAATTTCCTAACCAATGATTCAGAATGTGATACTGGAAGGCTGAGTTGATGCTTGGTATAATAATATGATAAAAACAAGTCATAAAATGTTTTCTTGATATTTAACTTACAAAGAGAATTCTGTTTTACTAATTTCAGTTGTGATGTAGTCAATTGTTCTCTCCGTTGGTTTTTATTTTCATCACCCTCTTCATCTTGTACTACAAAATCATCAATAATATAATCATCTCCATCTTCATCATATTCATAATCCTCCTCCTCCTCTTCATCATCATCTTCATCACTACTTGGGCATGATTCCTTTTCATCATCCTAATTAAATTAAAATAAAAGTGCTTCAGTGAAGTATGCCTATACAATAGTCAGTGTGAATTTGAAAGATTAAATGTGAAAGCAAAAAAATCACCCACAAAAATTAACAAGATTTTAATATTAAAAATAAAGAATTCTGTCATGTTAAACGTTGAACTTTAGAAATAACAGGAAGAAGATAATATACCTCAGCTAAGTGATGTCAAATATTTAAAATGAACATTAAGATTTCAAGGAGTTAAAAACAAGAAAGACCATACAAAACAAGTAGTCTTTCAATTTTCAAAAAGATTGATGGACTGAGGCTCATGATAAAATAATATATTTAGATACAATAGTGCAATCAAACATATTCAAGGATACTTGTAAAAAACAAATTATATAATTATTGAGAAATAGAACACAATCATTACTTTCATTTTTATAAAAATTAAATATTTTAAGACTTTAAAAACAATAACACCACCAACAAAATATAACACACCTCAAAATCTCTACCACTATTGCGTCTCTGACGAGATCTTTGTTTTGAGAGTTCTTTCAGCTTCTGGAGTTGTTCTCGCTTTCGTGCAGCCACTGTTTTCTCAGGGTTGTTTTGTTCCATTTCCACTGAAGAACATTCATCCTCAACTACTCTTCGAGGACGTTTAACACCTACTTTTCTAATTAGGATATCACTGTCATCACTCTCATCACTGTCATACATTACAGAAGAGATCCTTTTTCTTTTCCCTCTCATGATGTGTTCTTCTAAATCCTCCTCTATTGCTTGTCCAGTATGTTTGAGATCATTGTCCTCTTGGTTTGGATGCTTTTCATAATCTGCTAAGTGAGCACTTTCATGCTTAGTTTTGTTCATTTCTTCTTCATTTATTAAACTATTTCTAGTGTTAATTAGATGCTTATAGTTGTTTCCTTCACTTTCAACTTTAATTAATTTAAGCTCTCTTTCATTTTCTGGTGTTTTATCACCATCAAGACCCTTGTTACTATCAAGCTCTTCATCATCAACACTTTCATCACTATCAAGCTCTTCATCACTATCAAGCTCTTCATCACTTTCCAGCTCATCATCACTATCAAATAACTGTGAGATACTATTTCTTTTAGTTCGCCTCCAATCGACTCGAGATTTCTGCTCAGGCACTTGAGTTTTAGAGTTTTTCCTTGTTTCATGTCTTCTAGCATGTACCATTTTCATTTAAGCTTCTACAAAATAAAGTTATTAGGAATATAACAATGATAATCAGATTATAGCAATAAATGAGTTTATGGTTCAACTTATATTTATTTGGCATTATTAAATGGACCACAGAAAATCACATAAATATCTAAGTGAAAATGGTAGGTCAGTTATTAAAAGATAATTTATTGAACAGCCATGAAACAATTACATGAACATCTATTCTGAATTATGCTATATATTGTGCTGAAAAGGGATATGAAGATAGACATATAGACAAATTATGGCCCTGTCCTTCAGGAGATTATCATCTATGTGCAGAACTAAACACACAAACATATAACAGAAAAATTAAAGGCAGTATTCACTTAGTACCAAATTAATGATAAAAGTAACTGCAATAAAATTGTAAAGATGCAGGAAGATCAGTAGAAGAAAGGCTTTCCAGAAGATTATCTTGAACAAGTATGATCTAATTCTGAAGGATTGGTTATATTGAGAGAAAATGAATGAAAACAGTTTCAAGCAGGTAAAAATGGTAAGGGCAAAACTTTGGCACTGACAAAGAATGTCTATGTTCAGTAAATAAGTGAACCAAAAGGCATGAAAAGAAGTTTTATGGTGGAAAAGGGGAGACAAGGATGGAAATGGAGGACAGGATTACCAGGATGATTTGGATTCTAGAGAAACGATATGAATTATAACTTAAAGGATTGGGACCAGCAGTTAGCATAATGGCTATGTCGCTGGACTCCCACGTAGTCGACCGCGGTTCGCGTCCCGGACCTGGTGGCTTAAAACTCACGTCGGGCGCATGTGCGTGCGTGCCCAAGATCCCGAGAAGAAAATGGAGGAGAAGGGATTGCGGCGTGGCCATCCCCTCTGGGGGGTGATTTCTCGCTTTCTATCTCTCTGTCTCTTTCTGGTGAGCGACGCACCCTATAACAAAAAACAAACCTCTCAAAAAAAAAAAAAAAGGATTAATCAATTTACATGGAAAAAGTTTCAAAGTAGCAACTGACATAAAAAGATAGCAATGCAAAATTGAGAAACAACCTATTAAGACTGCAGCCTCTGGATACCTTAGTAAAATGGCAATGACTTTAAACGACCCTAGTTAATGATATCATATAATCCAACAGAAAACTTTCTAACAATCCAATAATATAGTCAAGTGGAAAAACAAAAACAAAAACAAAAAACTTTGATGGAGGAGCTGAGGATGGTACTGACAAGAAAAACAAAAGCTATCAGTTTCTGATTTAGAATATGGTAAATTCCATTAAAATGATCAACAGCATTGGGAACCAGCAGTTAGTGTAATGGCTATGTCGCTGGACTCCCACGTAGTCGACCGCGGTTCGCGTCTCGGACCCGGTGGCTTACAACTCACGCCGGGCGCGTGTGCGTGCGTGCCCAAGATCCCGAGAGGAGAATGGAGGAGAAGGGATTGCGGCGTGACCATCCCCCCTGGGGGGTGATTTCTCGCTTTCTGTCTCTATGTCTCTCTCTGTCTGTCTGGCGAGCGCACGCGCCCTATAGTGAAAAACCTCTCCAAAAAAAAAAAAAAAAAAAAATGATCAACAGCATTTATTAAAGGAACGATTAATGATGGGTAAGATTACTACACAAGCAGTAACACATACGTACTTCTATAGTTGCTAAGGAACAGAAATATGATCACAATGTAATAAGACTGACCTCATAATACATGCATGTTTATATATTCAACTGTGTGCTATCCTGTTTGAATAAATCACTTTATAAGGGTGATTATTCTAATATTTCCACCATGGCATATAATATTTCTGGAGCTTTTCTACAAACCATAGGAACAAAAAAATGAATCATAATTTAATTTTTAACCCATTATATGAGATTGTTGACAGCTTCTAGAAATAAACTTCACAAGATAAACTATCATTAAGATATTTTTAAAGTCCTGTAAACTCTGAAGGTACTTCCAAAAACACAAAGCCCCAACTGTTGGCGTAATGGCAGTGTTACTAGTCAGTTTCGGAACTTCCCAAGATAATGACTTATTTTCATAGAGATGAAGAAGATACTATTCATTTGACTGTATGTGTTTATAAGACAACATGACTACTTCTATAATGGTAAACAATACATATAATATTAGAACAGGGTCTGCTATGATTATATATTAGGAATAAACTTTTTAGTGTAAATTTAAGTATAACCTTATGGCAGTAAAGCTACAAGATAAAATCAGCATTGATAACAACAATCTAGCAAATCTTATTCAATAGACCAAACAGTCTGGTTCTGAAATTATACTTGGGTTACATATTACAGACAGCATTTATTTAAAATCAGCAAAGATGAAAACTATGTGTAGTCAAAATTACCCTTGTATGGAATCCCTATATTATTCCTCAAAGTCTGTTTGTGTGTGTGTGTGTAGCACACTGCTTTTACGATATGTCCAGTCAATTTCTCCTCCAGGTCTTAAATAGATTACTGTTTCTTTGTTTAAGATCCAGAAAAATGAGCCAGCTTATATATTGAAGCTATACAGTACAATGATGTATTTCTAAGCAGATTTAGTTAAATTTGCATAAGGTAATTGTGCATATGTGCATGTGTATTATGCTGTAATTATAAAGCTTTCTAGTAAATCTATCTGAATTGTGAGAAATAATGAACAAAAAGTTTATGAAAGTAAATGACAAATATGGTTTTAGTAGATACACTAAACCAAATATGGACAGTAAAGAACATTAAAGTGAAAGATGAGTTTATTAGTGCCCCAAATCAGATTCAAATACACTAGGAAGATATCTTACAAAAGTTATTTATCATATAAATTAGTTATTTCTATGAAACTGGTGGAAAAGTTTAAGACTATCACACTATTAAAAATTACTGCACATTTCTAATCTTTGTATTTATAATATAAACTTCCTAATAATTTTCAGTTTATTTTTAAATACTAAATTATTCCAGGGCAGATGATATTATCTGACTCATTTGTAAGTTTCAAAGCCAAGGACACCAGAGTTTAAATGACTTACCAAAGATCACACAGCTTGTTAGTGATAGAGCAGGGATTAGAAACCATGTCTCCTGATTCCCCATCCAGTGCTACACAATGACTGCTGTCAATGCCATATTTATACAAAGTAGTAAAAATTAAGCCTTTAAAAAGTTGTCATTATTGAATCTTTCATTCATGCTGTGTTTTAGTTTCAAAAAATAACCAATAAAATGGTTTAGAGTTTACAAACATGCTTTTTAAAATTAGGTAGCTGAATTTTTGGTGCACATGGGTTAGACCAGAACCTTCTGAAAATTATTCACTAAGCAAGAAAATAATGTACGAAAGAGATGAAAATATGCAGACTTCCCTCTACCACCTGATGACACTGGTTACAAAATTTAAGGTAGTTCCCAGTGAGTCCAAAAGTAAAAATGTAAGAGAAAGGCAGTCTCTGATGAAAAAATGTTTATTTTTGGAAAGCTTCCAAATTTGAAGGCTCAAGGAGTCATATTTTACTTATATAAAGTAAACCAAGTTTCATTTGGCCAAATGCAAAATTGTTAGAGTCTCTATTTCAAAATTGACATTTATGCTGATAAAGCCAAAATTCTATTATTTAAAAAGAAGATCATTTGAATGTAGTTGGCCCCTCATTTTAAATTGTGCAAATCTATTTACCATATTAGCTGGGGAGGGAAGAATGACAGAGAAAAGGTGAGTGAATCTGGGGAGAGAAATGAGAGGTAAAGCTAGGTTATGGGTAAAAGATCTTGTGGTCTGTAGGATTCACTCAAAAAAGAATCCATGCAAATGGATGTAATTTCTGTATATGCTGAATACACACTCAATTCTTGAGATGAAAGTTTTATCAAGCTTCTGTAAAGATATCTTACCTTTTCTGTAAGAGAAAAACAGAGACTCCAAACAGAAAGCATTAAATAAGTGAATGAAGAAGATCAATACTATCTCTGTATGTCAGGTTAATATTATATAAGAGGCATGTGCATACATAGCTATACTGTCAGTCAAAAAATATAAACTAAAGGTGATGACCTATGTTCCTGTGTTCTTTCTCTAACACGGTAACTTTTTACCTACAAAAAGGTACTTAGATGATGCCATTTGAATGTCTCCTGAGAATAAATATCCTTTCCTTTGGAATTTGAGGTTAATTCATATACAAGAAAAGATTCATTCTAGAAATCACCTACTTGCTGTAAAAACAATGTAGGTTACACTAGTTCCAACTTTTAAGATTTGAAAGGGAATAAAACCCCAGGTCATTATTTGAAGTTCCACCAGAAAGGATGCACTTTTTTTTTTTTTTTTTTTTTTTTTGGTAAAACATCATTCCTCCCGGATGTTTTCTTTTATACTACAGTTTGGAGAAGAAATATTAATAAACCAAAGAAATCGTTATTTAACCTCTACCAAAATGCCAGCACATGCTTGGAGCTGTGGCAATACAAAATAAATAAATAAAACGGTCTCTGCTCCCAAGGAGCTCACAATCTGATGAAATTACTACAGACATCAAAAATAAACTAGCAAAAAACACAACTTGAAAGCTTCAGATTTCAGTTCATGATTCGGATTAAGTTTTTATCACATTATTGTAAATAAATTTATCAGTCCTTCTATTGGCTGGAAGAGAGGACAGACAGCACACTGCAACAAAAACAGGAAATAAGAAACAAAAACATATAAAGACAGGAAAGCCAATTCCCCCCATTAGAAACACGATGCAACACGTCACAATTTCGCAGAGCGCATCCTGCCAGCTTGGCATCTGGGATAACTATATTATTCATTAAAATGGTTACACTGAAGGTGGTTCACCACATCCAGCAGAGAGAAGGGGTAGAGGGAGGAACTGATCCTCTCCGGACTTAACACCTGTGTCATTTTCATGATTACAAACCTGGCTCTTTGGCGGGACGCGGGCACCCAGCCCAGCCCGCCCGCCCACTCGCGAGTCACTGTCTCCAGTGGGGAGGGGAACCGTAGCTAGGAAACATGACAGCCGTACAGAGCTTCGCGGGGACGTGCGCGGGACCACAGAAAGCCCAAAAGCCCAGCGGGGCTCTGCTCCCAGAACACAAGCAAGGGGCTGGCAAGCTCAGAAACCTGAGAAATCACCGATCGAGCTCCCTGCATCAGTTCCGAGCATCTCTTGATGGCGAAAATAAGGACCACCGCGCCCACTGCAGCTCAGCTGAGGAGGAGGGCTGGTGGAGCTAGCGGCTTCGGGAACCTGTCCTCCGCACTACGTAAAACGCGCGGGAGAATTTCTCTCTGGGCCCGCCAGGAGGCGTGGCTTCCCCTGCCCACTAATAAGCCCTTAGCAGCCGGAGCAGGAGTTACAACGAGTTCCCGCCAGGAGTTGGCCTCGCACCGCCCTCGCGCTCTCACCTTTCAAAGCGCCTTAGCCTATGCCTCCGCCTCCTCCTCCGCCTCCGCCCAGGGCTCCAGCTCCACGAGAGACGCTCCTCCCTTTCCCGGGGACCAGGGGAAGTCCCGCCTCTGGGCGGGGCAAGGGGCGGAGCCCGGCAGCGGGAGGGGGCGTCTTCCGGGAGCCTGTGCTGGGGGAGGAGCGGCCGCTACGCGGTAGTCAGGGAGCGTTGCGGGTCCTGGTTGCAACTGAGGTGGGAAGAAGGGCCTGGCGGGCTGTGAGGGACCGGGAGGACTGTCCGGGATAAGCCTGGCACCGGGAAGTGGGTCTGAGCGGCGGGAGGGCCCGGTCTCTGGGGAAGGAATCAAACGGAACTGGTCCTCTGGGGAAGGGGGTCAGTCCCCGACTCTCTGGCTCTTCCGCTCTCAGCCGTAACTTTGGGGTGTGGCAGGGGTTAGTGACCACGTTCACCCCGGAGCTGGGCATGAAGGAGGTTGGCGGCCACCACCAGGTTATAATTTTCCTTACTGCCACTGGGGTAATAAAACACATGTCTGTAATCCGGATTATCCGCGGTGATTTGGGGCCTCCTCCACTGCCCATCTGAATTAAAGGCCTGTGCCCTCTGACTTGCTCATCTTTCACCTCTTGCTATCCCTTTGCCAGCCAGGCCAAGCCCGGGAGGGGGTCAGGACCACCAGGTGGCTGTTACGGTTGAAAGACTTAAAGTTGTTAAAGTGAGTCTGGAAGAAAAGGAAGGATTTTTGTGTATTGGTAGAGTGTGAGTGTGAGGTGACTCAGAGCCTCACCATGTCAGGGAAACGGAAGCGTGTGGTGTTGACTATTAAAGATAAACTTGATATAATAAAGAAACTTGAAGATGGAGGTTCTTCCAAACAACTAGCAGTGATTTATGGAATTGGTGAGACAACAGTTAGGGATATAAGAAAAAATAAGGAAAAGATTATCACTTATGCAAGCAGCTCTGATTCCACAAGCCTTCTGGCCAAGAGGAAGTCTATGAAGCCATCCATGTATGAGGAACTGGACAGAGCAATGCTGGAGTGGTTCAATCAGCAAAGAGCAAAAGGGAATCCCATATCGGGACCAATTTGTGCAAAAAGGGCAGAGTTCTTCTTTTATGCCTTGGGAATGGATGGTGATTTTAACCCCTCTGCGGGTTGGTTAACTCGCTTTAAGCAGAGGCACAGCATTAGAGAGATTAACATTAGAAATGAAAGATTAAATGGAGATGAGACCGCTGTGGAAGATTTTTGTAACAACTTTCGGGATTTTATTGAACAAGAGAATTTGCAGCCTGAACAGATCTATAATGCAGATGAGACTGGACTTTTTTGGAAGTGCCTGCCTACCAGGACTTCAGTTATTAAAGGTAAATGCACTGTCCCTGGGCACAAATCAGTTGAAGAAAGAGTCACTATCATGTGTTGTGCAAATGCAACAGGTTTACACAAACTTAAACTTTGTGTTGTGGGGAAAGCAAAGAAACCTCGCTCCTTCAAGTCAACTGATACCTTAAATCTGCCAGTCTCTTACTTTAGCCAAAAAGGTGCATGGATGGACCTTTCTATTTTCCGACAGTGGTTTGATAAAATTTTTGTACCACAAGTTCGAGAGTACTTAAGATCCAAAGGCTTACAGGAAAAGGCTGTGCTCTTGCTGGATAATTCACCAACACATCCAAATGAAAACGTCCTAAGGTCAGATGATGGCCAGATATTTGCTAAATACTTACCACCAAATGTGGCTTCATTGATTCAGCCCTCAGATCAGGGAGTCATAGCAACAATGAAGAGAAACTACCGTGCTGGTCTTCTCCAGAACAACTTGGAAGAAGGTAATGACCTTAAATCATTCTGGAAGAAGCTTACTTTGCTAGATGCACTTTATGAAGTAGCCATGGCATGGAATTTAGTAAAACCACTTACCATTAGTAAAGCATGGAAGAAGATTCTCCCTACCATAGAGGAGAAAGAATGCATGGATTTTGATGATGAAGAAGATATTTCTGTGGCTACTATGGCCACCATTTTACAGCACACCAAAGGACTAGAAAATGTGTCTACTGAGAACATTGAGAAATGGCTTGAAATAGACAGTACTGAACCAGGTTATGAAGTGTTAACTGACAGTGAAATCATCAGAAGAGCACAAGGCCAGACAGATGAATCCAGTGAAAATGAGGAGGAAGAAATAGAACTAATTCCAGAAAAACATATTAATCATGCAACTGCTCTCCAATGGACTGAAAATTTATTGGATTATCTAGAACAACAAGGTGATATGATTCTACCTGATAGACTGGTAATACGTAAGCTTCGAGCCACTATCAGAAATAAACAGAAGATGACGAGCTCAAGCCAATAATGGCATTTCAATTTTATTTTGATAATTATGTTTATGATTCTTCACCTCTGTAATATGGCTTAATTTTCATTGTGTTCTGAATTCTCAGATACAGTCTTGTGAAAAACAAATACAAAAATGTATCTCAAATGCTTTTTGAGGATATGTTTTCATCATGTGTTTCTTGTCCCTTGTGTAGATAATCAAAAGCTTATAGATACAAATTACATGTACACATGTATTTACTTTTGTAAATCTGTAATGATCTCTTGCATTAGAGTGTCATTCTCTGGATTTTCTAGCAAAAGAGATAACAGTGAATCACTTTCCACAAATCTGCTTGATTCATGAGGACTGTCACAGTAATCTTCTCTTGTATAACCATGGTAAATGGTGGTTTTGTGTGTCTGCATAGGCTGACAGGATGAGAATAATCTATGTTGATAGATTTTGGTACATAATATGATTTTGGTATGTAATAATTAAAAAATGAAGTTCAGTAATGATGAGGTAACAGTGATCTCTGAATTACAAAAAATAAGTTCGAAGTCATACTTGTGTTATTTTACATTCATGGGGATGGCAAGTGGAAAAGATTATTTTGGTAAATAGGGGAAGTGATTGCTAAGTGAGTGAGACTACTGGATATATAAAAGAGGTATTCTGATCAATTAATTTGTAAGCAAAGGAATTTAAAATTTTGAATATTTTAGATTATTTATACAAAGGGAATAAATAGGCTTGGTTTAATTTGGTCTTTATTATGAATTGGGTAACAGTATAGGTTTATTATTTATTCATCAAATGATAATACAGGTTGGATGTTACATGTGATGATATGAAATCCCAACTATGGAACAATATGTTTGGAATTTGAAATTTAATAAGTTTTTTTTGTTCTTTTTTTTGTGTTTTTTTTTTTTAACCGTATACTTGGAAATGTTATATATAATTTGAAAAACTTTGTCATTTCTGGCCCTTTGATATGAAAAGACGAAGAAATGAAAATAATAAAGTTTTTGTTATTTTTAAGTAAGTTCTACGTTAGTGTTCTGTTTTATGAAAAAAGCAGAAATAATTTTGGAAAGTGCCAGGCATAAATTTCATCATTTATTATTTTGACACTTGTAAAAAGGGATTAATTATTTATTTTAAAATCTGAGTGAACAATTTGGTAAATTTTCTTAGTAAACTTAATATATCAGTGAGGTAATCAAGACATTTAAAAGACTTCACATTTATTAATATTAATGTAATTTATAATTTAAAAATTAAGTCTGCCCATACTATTTTATAAAAAGAATAAATTAGAATTGTTCTTGCTTAATCATTTTTAAAAGGATTAATTTTTTATTGAAATACTTAACATTTTATCGTACCTTTCTAAGAATTCTGAAACTTTAAAAAGATTTTTAGCTTTCTGTAATTTCCATTGTTTTCATGAATATGTATTTTTCAAAAGACTTATTTGTAATGGACATGTTTAAAAATCATGTTCATTTCATGAATTGCCTCAGTGGACAAGTAGAAAAAACATCGGAAGTTAACATACATTTTGAATTAGATGATTACACATTCTACTATAAATACATCATATATAAACAATTTTTGTAAAGTGAAAATATGTACTAAAAAACTTCAGGATTTCTGTCTAGATTTGCGCACTGTTTTTAAAATTAATCCTATGAAATTCAGCTGTGTGGTTGCCACCTAGTGGTAAAATTAACATTACTGTCAAGCTGTGTCATTTTAACTAATATCTAGTAAAAGGTTCACTGGTTCATGGCCTTCTTTGTGAATATTGTGACTCTTTAGGCTGTGAGAGAATGCTTTGCTTTGCATCTAGTTTGCTTTTCTGTGAAATCTGTTAACACTGGTAAGCTAGAAAGTTCTGTTTTGGGTCCTATCCTTAATTATATAAACTGCCAGTTACTGAGTACCATTTTGTGTTTTGCGCAGCATATTTATATCATTTCATCCTCTTGTTAGGAATTAAGTGGAAATACTAGTGTTTGCTTATACACTTGATTGCTGAAGGTCATTTGACTATAGGTAAGTATTTAAAAACTGATGTTTGAATTCAAAGACTATGCTTATATTATCTAACCTCTAAGGTTGGTATCAACCTCTTAGGCTTTCCAGTCATCAACATTTATTCCTTACCATCCCTCACCACTTGTTACAGGTTTCTGAGTTTACTTACATATCTTTCAATGTACTTGTAATAGCCATTGCCCTTTCATTTACCCTCTAAGAAAGTTAGTTTTCCTCCTTCACTGCACTTTAGTATCTAATGCTTTTTATCAACAACCTTACAGCATTTGAAACTTGAACCATCTGTTTTCTGATTTCCAGGTGCACATGCTCAATGAAGATATTTTTTCATTCAGCAAATTTAAAATCCCGCATTGAGGGGCCAGCAGGTAGCGTAGTGATTACATTGCTGCACTTCCACATGGCCAACTACAGTGCAAGTCCCAGATCTGGTGGCTTGAAAAATCACACTAGGCACAGGTACATGTGTGCCCAAGATCCCAGGAGGAGAATGGTGGAGAAGGTATTGTGGCATGCCACCCCACCCCCCAGGAGGGATATTCTCACTTTCCTTCTCACTGTCTCTGTCTGTCTTTCTGGTGAGGATATGCATGATATAGTAAAAAGCTTTAAAAAAAATGTAAAATACTGATAGGAGAGGTGGTAACTTGACCTTGAAAAATAGTATCTTCATGATTTATAATTCTCAGGACATTCTCATAGACATTGGCTCAATGTCCAAGAGGACATCTAAAAAGATAAATTTGGTTGGGAAAATTAAAAAAAAAATCTAACCTTAGCCTCACGGATGAATCACCTTAAGAAGTCTTACTAAGGTGTTGCCTTTTCAGTCTTCTTCATCCTGTTTTCAGTCTAGAGGAATTGTTTTGAACTCACTAAAGCTCCTAAATTTCTGGACTTTCTTTACGCCCTTTTACTTCTACTCGTAATTGATTACTTTGTGAGCTGATCTTTTTCTTGTAATATATGCTAAACACAACAAAGAAGAACAAATATTAATTCTAGCTCTTTCCAGCCATTCTAGAATAAGGCTTCTTAAATTGCATTATTGTGTTCCAGATAACTTTATTATAGGGGGCTATATTATGCATTGCAGAATTTCCAGTGGTATCCCTCATCTCTACTTATCTCCTCCTTGCCCCAATTATGACAAAGAAAAAATTTTCCATACATTTCCAAATGTCCCCCAGGGGGCAAAATTGTACCAGAGTGAGAACCACAGCCTTAAAACTACAAGATCTTGGACACTTGGTCTGCTTTCTAAGTTATTGAAAGTAATATTTTTAAAATGTTTTTTTCCACTGTCCATCTTTCTAACAACTGGTAGTTATTTCCTCGATGCCTAATTCCTGTTCAATAATGGCCACATATTTTAGGTTTTTGTATTAACAGTATCCCACTCAGGGTACCCCTTTCTCTATTGATTCAGATAACTCTAGTTGGTGAAACCAGCCCCAAATTTTAGAGGATTAACACAATATTTATTTTTTCTCAGCAGTCATGATATAAAGAATAATCAGAGAATCACTTCTTCAAGTGGCTCTTGAACTCAAGCCCCTTCCATCTTGCTATTTGGGATTTGCTATACCCTTAAAATCCTCTACATCCAGTTAGCAGATGGAAGAGAATGAAGAGTATACACTTGTACCTTTCCCCCACCTTGTTAATGTGTGTGTGTATGTGAATGCGAGGAAGAGAGAATGCGAGAAAGAGAAACCTCTGGTGGGGTTTTTGGACATGTGCACATATGTCTAATATGTAAGCCAGTGGGACTTGCACTCAAACCCTAGTTGGCCATGTGGGAACTGGGTTCTACATGACACTTAACCACTGTTTTACGGGGCTCACCCCATACTAGCTTTTTAACTTTCTTTTCTCAGAAGTCCTTTCATTTTACATGCCATTGGAGAGAACTCCCATATGGAATGGCAGTGGACTGGGATGCTAAGAATGACTCCTTAGCTAGGCAGTTACTTCTCAATGACAGCTTTATACAATGGAAGGGGAAACACATATTTTGATAACTAAGCCCTTTCTGAAATAAAAAATGGCTATATTAGGGTAATTATTCTCATAGAATCACCACCCAAGGAACTCAAAAAAATATATTTATTAGTACATGAATCTTATGCTCAGAGGATCTGATTTAATTGGTCTAGGTGACTATGCCATATATTTACTTAAAATTCCCATGTATCTTTAGTAATGTAGCCAGAGTTGAGAACCACATGATTACAAATACTTGAGCAAAGTAGAAAGTGTGGCAGCAGGAGGATAATGGGCTCCTTTGATGAATCTTGAAATCAAGACTAAGTGTAAAAGCAGAGTAAATAAAAGTTTATAAGAAAACTAAATTCTATGGCTTGAGTTTTTGTCTCTAAAGCTCATGTCAAAATTTAATTGCCAATGTAGCAGTATTGGAAGGTGGGGCCTATATAAGATAATTAGGCCCCGAGGGCTCCTCCCTGGATCATTACTGTTACGAAAAGGGATTTGGGGAGTGGGCATGCTCTCTCATTTTTCTGCATTCTGCCCTGTGATGACAGCAAGAGGGCCCTTGCCAGATGCCAGTGCCTTGATATTAGCGTTCCCATCCTGCAGTACTGTGAAGAAATAAGTTTCAGTTATTTTCAAATTACCCAGTCTCAGTTGTTTTGTTATAGCTGCACAAAGTAAGACAAACATGTAAGCACGTGCATGTGTGTTTATGTGTATATATGTATGTGTTGGGGGAAGGAACATGGAACTTGGAGATAAAAGACATTTGAGTCCCAGTTCAATTTTTCAGTTGGTTGAATCTGTGGATACAGAACTCTTGGATACAGAAGGCTAACCATACCTATTTTTTCATGTATGCAATCATTTAATTATTTGATTGTGATCATTTTATTTATTTGAAAGTTGTTTGTTGAATTCTCTATCATCCCTATCCTTTCCTACCCTTTATTAAGTTTGTAGTAAATGAAGTTAGTACTCCAACATTTGGTAATGTTTGATTTTGTACTACTCACTGCATTTGAGAGTTCCTGGAAGACTATGGCCTCTACTTATACAGCACATATTATAGGAATATCAGCTAGAGTTTGGAGCCCCTAGTAGTGAGAATAAGGAATTGATACTATATCTTGCCAGATAGAAGACTTGGAAACTTGTCTTCTGAGATTAAGTGTTCTCTATTCCTCCTGACTTTTTACCCACTATAAGGACCATTCTACTAATAGTTATTCCAAGCTCCTGAAGATTGATACAATTTTTAAAAAATATCCTGAAAAATAGGTATGTGCTTACATCTTTCCACAAAGCTTCTTCTTGGTCCTGCTCCCAGTTTTCATTACTTCCATACATGATCACAATTTTATTGCCCACAGTTTATGGTCTTCTGAAAGTTTACCTACCTGTTTTGAGGATGTGTATATTTGCTTCTTAGAGAGTACATAGTTTTTTCTATTTATGAATGATGTAAGATGAGAATAAAGTATCTCTTCCCGACACCATTTATTTTCTCTAACCACATAATTTTGCATAAATCTCTAAGTCTCTCTGATCTCATTATCTCTAAAATGGGATAATACGTAATTGTTAAGAGGATTAGGTAAATAATATGCAGCACTTTATGAACTAATACGTTTTTATATTATTGATAGAAAGGGTTAAAGGAAAAGAGGGCATGATAATGATAAAACAGTAGTAGGAAAGTAAGATAATTGAAAAGAGTTTGTGGCTAAAAGGATTTAAGAGGCCAAGAATAGCAAATTCAGTTATTTATTGATAGTGATGCTTTGAGTCAATATATACAATTACCGTTTAGTAGTCCTTTTCCAATACTCTGAGGTGCATTTCTTTCATTATGTAGTGAATATTTAAATGCTGTTATTCTTACTCTGTGATAGAAGTTACTTTTTTCATATTATAAATATATGAAGTTTGTAGATTCTCAATGCAAAACTTTTCTAAAAGGGGAAAGGAACATTTCAGTATGTCCTACAGGTACTAAGGCAAGACAAAGACCAAGTGTGGTTAAAAATTTCTCCCAGGTATGTAAGTCTTAAGACTTCATGGAAAAGTTAATCAGATATAAAGGAACAGATAAATCTGGAAAAGAGAAATGGATGGAACAATAAAGGAATATTGAATAGATTTGTGGCAAGCATTTATAAAATCTTTTATCTCCTCATGAATAATAAAAATTTAAAATATGGTTATAAAAACTGAGTGATAATTATGGCAAATTTGTAGAAGTTATTATTTTTTAAAGACATGTTTTGCTATAGGGAGCATGCACTCACCAGATACACAGAGACAGAGAGACATAAAGCAAGAAGTCACCTCCCAGGGGGAGTGACCATGCTGCAATCTCTTCTTCCCCATTCTCCTCCTGGGATTTTGGGCACACATGCACATGCACCTGGCATGAGCTTCAAGCCACTGGGTCCAGGACTCCAAACATGGTCAGCCATGTGGGGGTCCAGCATCCTAACCACTATGCCACCTGCTGGTCCCTAAAAGTTATTTTAAAAATACGATCATACTGGGATGATTTGAAGTTTACCAAGAGAACTAGTGAAAAGAAATTGGATAACAGTGGGAATCTACTTTTTCCCTAATAGCATTTTGACAAAAGATAATAGGGGGACCAGCAGTTAGCATAATGGCTATGTCGATGGACTCCCATGTAGTCGACTGCGGTTTGTGTCCCGGACCCAGTGGCTTGAAACTCACGCTGGGCACGTGTGCATGCGTGCCCAATCTCCCAAGAGGAGAACGGAGGAGAAGGGATTGTGGCGTGGCCATCCCCCCTGGGGGGTGATTTCTCGCTTTCTGTCTCTCTGTCTCTCTTATCTGTCTGGCGAGTGCATGCTCCCTATAGCAAAAAAAAAAAAAAAAAAAAAAAAGATAATAGGGATGATTGGTATTTGATGCCATTTTGAGATTAAGTGAATAAATAGTACTAAGCAATCAGGTAGATCTTTCATTCATTTATTCTCTCTTTTAATATATAATGTGTTATCTCGTAGTCTAACAGAATAAATGCCTTCTTAGTCACCTTATTGTATCTACAGACTGGGCTGCCACTTCTTACCCATTGCTGTTTGATTTCTATATCCTCATATATTAAGACAATGACAAAGCAAAGATCCTAGGTGGAACTACCTGTGTTATAAGTTGATGCAAACAACAAGGAATCGTAAGTACATATATGAAGCAAATATATATGTGTGTGTGTGTGTGTGTGTGTGTGTGTATATGTGAGTACATATATGAACCAAATATATATGTGTATATATGTGAGTACACATATGAACCATATATGTATGTATATATGTGAGTACATATATGAACCAAATATGTGTGTATACATATATACATGTATATGTGTATACATATATTCACACACACACACACACACACATATATATATAAAGTCATGTTTTCTAAAAGACAGTTGTTTGATAACACTCTTCTTGTTGTATAAGACATGTGAAAAAATGTTTGTCACAGAAATGTATGAGGGCTCCATGGCAACTGAAACAAGATGCTGCATTTGATCATACAATTAAGTACCACTATTATATTGTACTTTCATGTGTATTTAGGGCTAGTCTATTTGTAGTCTATCACACATATTTTAACAAATAAAATTGGATGCAGTGCAGAAAAGTAAATATACATGAATTAATTTCCTAAGCTATATTTAAACTCTAGTTAGTAAAAATCTCCTTTTTTCTAATCTTAATGGAGAGAATGCTATTTCATCTATTAAATGATAACATGTGTCTTAGATAAAAACTCACCTGCTTACTGGAAATATTGTGTTAGTTCTCTTGATGTGAACATGTAATTTTATCATTAATTCATTCATCTCAAATATTTATGTACCTAAAAATATTTATCTACCTCATAACTAAAAATTATAAAATCATGCTCTAATTTCTTGAAGATTGGGACAACAGATTGAACTTTTCCTCTCTTGCTATTTAAGATGTTTTATTAACTATGGTGCAAAAAATATGATGCAAAAAGGCTACTAGCAAAGATGTTGTGCTTATTTTCAATATGGTGTTATTAACCACATGCCATCTAACCTTTTTAGATAAGAGGACTTATGCCTGGCACCTTGATTCTCATTTATTTCTACTCATTCAATTCTAAGACATGACAAAGAGAAGTGATTACAGTGAGAAAGAAGTTTTAGTGGACGTTCATAAATGTTTAATCAACACTAATCTGGCTATTCTTTCTGATGTTCCTTTATAGACATTTCTTCCTCTGCCTTCCCATGAAAAGGAAGATATTTCTTAGGAATTTATCTGGCTACTCCACTGTGTTCCAATGTCCTGTCATCCCTGGGTGATTTTTACCCCAGGTGTAGGTTCTATCACTATTCCAAATTTTGATAGATCTTAACTCTACATTTCCAAGAGCATTTTCCTATGTTCCAATCTACACAATCAGCATATACAACAATCTTGGCCAACTATGACTTCGAATTGTATTTTACATTTTTTTCCTTTCCCAATGCATCATTTATTTTTTTATTTTTAAAATATTTGTTTATATATATTTTTCATTATTATTATTATTTATACATTCAATCGCTATACATCATTTAGATTTTAAAGACAGTTTACCCATCATGATATACACTTCAATCCAGTTGAGAATACTATACACATCCTCATGAACAGGTAATAAACCATGTCTGTGTCCCACAAATGTCTTACCTCTCTATTTTTTCCCCAATTTTCTTTTCCTTTGCTCTTCCCCTCCCACACTTTCCTTCCACTTTGTCTCTAGTGTCCATTACAATTTTTAATGGTTTTATGTTCTCCAGATTTTCATTCTCTGCCATAGAGTAGTGTGGACAGTCAGTATATGGTAAGTGGAGACATACAATATCTCTCATAGCCTGCGTTGCTTCACTCAGCAACAGAGCTTCCATATTTGCCCACTTTCTATCAAATTCCAAGGCCTTGTTATTTTTTATGCCTGAATAGTATTCCATGGAGTATATGTCCACACTTTTTCTATTCATTTATTTCTTTGTGGACATTGGGTTGATTTCATGTCTTAGCAATCACGAATAATGCTGCAGTAAATATAGTTGTGCAAGCACATTTCTGGCTGAGCATCGTCCTGTCTTTGGGTAGATACCCAGGAGTAGAATTGCTGGATCATATGGTAGTTCTATTTGAATGTCTTTGAGGAACCTCCATATAGTTCTCCATAGTGGCTGGACCAATTTACATTCCCACCAATAATGCAGGAGTGTTCCCCTTTCACTACATACCCTCCAGTGCTGAATATTATTTTTTTTAAATCTTTCCATTCTGACTGGGATTAGGTGGTGTATCATTGTGGGGTTTTTTTTTGTTTTTTTCTTTTTTCTTTTTTTTTTTTTTTTTGCTATAGGGTGTGTGCGCTTGCCAGACAGACAGAGAGAGACAGAGAGACAAAAAGCGAGAAATCACCCCCCCAGGGGGGATGGTCACAATCCCTTCTCCTCCATTCTCCTCTTGGGATCTTGGGCACGCACACACATGCGCCTGGCATGAGTTTAAGTCACCAGGTCCGGGACTCGAACTGTGGTCGACTATATGGGAGTCCAGCGACATAGCCATTACACTAACTTCTGGTCCCAACTTATTGTGGTTTTGATGTGCATCTCCCTTACAATGAGGGATGTTGAGAATTTTTTCATATGCTTTTTTGGCTGTTCTTATATCTTCCTTAGAGAGTTGTTTATTTAGTTCATTTTCCCATCTTTTAATTGGGTTATTCACTTTCTTCTGGGTAAACTGCTTGAGTTCCCTGTATATTCTGGTTATCAGTCCCTTACCTGAGGCACAGTTAATAAAAATTCTCTCCTATTCCAAGGTTGTCGATTCACACTAATTATGGTGTCCTTTGCTGTGCAAAAACTTCTTAATCTGATGTAATCCCACCTGTATATTATGGGGATTCTTGTCAGTGCTTTGGGGATCTTGCTTAAGAAGTCTTTGCCTACCCCAATGTCTCCCAGAGTTTCCCCAGTGTTTTCCACCAGCAATTTTATAGTTTGTGGTCTTAGGTTTAGATCTTTGATCCACTTTGAGTTGATTTTTTTAATGGTGACATATAGGGGTTCAGATTCATCTTTCTGCAGGTGGATGCCCAGTTGTTCCAGCACCATTAGCTAAAGAAGTTTTCCTTGGGACCAGCAGTTGCGTAATGGCTATGTTGCTGGACTCCCATGTAGTTGACATGGTTCGAGTCCCAGACCCGGTGGCTTAAACTCACACCGGGCGCTTGTGCGTGCATGCCCAAGATCCCAAGAGGAGAATGGAGGAGAAGGGATTGTGCTGTGGCCATCCCCCCAGGGGGTGATTTCTTGCTTTCTGCTTTCTCTCTCTCTGTCTCTCTCTCTCTCTCTGTCTTTCTGGTGAGCACATGTGCCCTATAACAAAAACCTCTAAAAAAAAAAAAAGTTTTCCTTTTCCCCATTGGATTGATCCCATCAGTTGGCTGTATGTATATTTGGGGGTTTATTTCTGGGGTATCTATTCTGTTCCATTGGTTCTCCTGTCTAATTTTGTGCCAGTTGTGCCAATTTGTGTTTTGATTATCACAGCTTTGTAATATATTTGGGGTTAGGGAGTGAGATGCCACCCACTCCACTCTTTCTGTGCAGGATGGGTTTGGCAATACAGGGTCTTTTATGATTGTCTCTTCTAGATCTGTGAAGAATGTCTCTTGTAATTTTATAGGGATTGCATTAAATATGTAGATTAACTTGGGTCAGGTTGCCATTTTGATTATATTAATTCTGCCAATCCAGGAACATAGATTTCCTTCTACTTTATTGTGTCCTTTTCTATTTCCTTTTTAAGGTTTACATAGTTTTCCTTATAGAGGTCTTTGACTTCCTTGTTTAGTTTTATTCCTAGATATCTTATACTTCTTGTGGCTTTGAGTTTTTCATGGATACTATTGGGTCTTCAATGTATACAATCATGTCATCTAAAAACAAAGATAATTTTAACTCTTCTTTCCCTATTGGAATGCCTGTTATTTCCTTCTCTTGTCTGATCGCATTGGCTAGGACTTCCAGTACTATATTGAATAGGAGGGGAGAAAGTGGGCAGCCTTGTCTTGTACCAGTTTTTAATGGAAAGGCTTTCAGCTTTTCCACATTCAGTATAATGTTAGCTATAGGTTTTTCATAGATGGGTTTTAATGCTGAGAAACGATCTTTCTTTACTAACTTACCTGAGTGTCTTAATCATAAAGGAATGTTGTATTTTGTCAAATGCTTTTTCTGCATCAGTTGAAATGATCATATGGTTTTTATCTTTCTTTCTGTTAATATAGTGTATTACATTTATGGTTTTGTGTATGTTGAACCACCCTTGCATCCCTAGAATAAAGCCTACCTGGTCATGATGTATAACCTTTTTTATATGCTGCTGAATACATTTAGTATCTTGTTGAGAATATTTGCAACTGTATTCATCAGATACATAGGTTTGTAGTTTTCTTTTTTTGTCTTATCCTTATCCATTTTGGGAATGAGGGTAATGGAGGCTGTAAAGAATGAATTTGGAAGGGTTCCTTCCTTTTGGATCTCTAGAAACAGTTTGAGTAGAATGGGGGTTACCTCTTTTTAAAAAAGTTTTGTAAAATTCAGCAGTGAAGCCGTCAGGACCTGGACTTTTCTTTGTTTGGAGGTCATTTATTACTGATTCAATTTAATTGCTTGTTATAGGTCTATTCAGGCTTTCTTTGTCCTCTTGAGTCAATCTTGGTAGATTATACGTGTCCAGGAATTTGTCCATCACATCCAGGTTTTCTTCTTTGTTGGCATATAGTCGCTCATAGTATCCTCTAATGATGTTTTGTATTTCTATTATGTCTATTGTAATGTTGCCTGATTCATTGCACATTTGATGTATCTGGTTCCGTTCTCTCTCCTTAATTAGTCATGCTAATGGTGTGTCAATCTTGTTTATCTTTTCAAATAACCAGCTTTTGCTCTCATTTATTTTCTGTACAGTTTGCTTATTTTCAATTTCATTTATTTCTGCTCGAATATTTATTATTTCTTTTCTCCTGGACTGTTTGAGATTTTTTCTGTTGTTGTTTTTCCAATTCCCTGAGGCATGATGTTAGGTTGTCCTTTTGCCACCTTTTCCATCTTTTCCTTGTACACTCTAGTTGCTATGAGCTTCCCTATTATGACTGTTTTTGTAGTACCTCATAAATTATGGAAACATGTATACTCATTGTCATTTGTTTCCATAAATCTTTTGATTTCAGTCTTAATCTCTTAAGTAGACATGAAGTAATTCAGAAGTAGGTTATTTAGTTTCCATGTATTTGTGTATTTTTGAGGATTTTTCCTGAGATTAATATCAGGTTTAATTCCATCATGGTAGAAAAGATGCTGGGTATAGTTTATATGCCTTTGAGTCTGTAAAGGCTGGTTTTGTACCCTAGCATGTGGTCAGTCTTTGATAAAGTACCATGCGGGGATGAGAAAAATGTGTGTGTGTGTATGTATGTATAGATATAGATATAGATATAGATATAGATATAGATATAGATATAGATATAGATATAGATAGTGTGTGTGTGTGTGTGTGTGTGTGTGTGTAAAGTTCTATAGATGTCTATCAAGTCCATCTGATTTATGGTATCATTAGGTCCTGAATCTCTTTGCTTATTTTATTTTTTTTTCTTTGCTTATTTTTTGTCTCCTTTACCTGTGTAAAGGAGACAATGAAGTGTTGAGATCTCCAACAATTATTTTGTTACAGTCTATGTCTCCTTTTAGATCTGACAGTCTTTACATATTGGGTGCTCCTGAGCTGGGTGCATAGATATTTATAAGCGTTATATCTTCTTGATGAATTAGTCCTTTTACTACTATGTAATGCCCTTCTTTGTCTCTTCTTACAATTTTTGTCTTAAAGTCTATTTTGTCCGAAATTAGTATAGCGACTCCTGCTCTTTTTTGGTTTCCACTTGCATGGAAAAACTTTTTTCAGCCCTTCACTTTTAGTATATGTATGACTTTATCCATGAGATGGGTTTCTTGCAGGCAACAGATGTAGGGTTTCTGATTTTTAATACATTCAGTCAGTCTGTGTCTCTTGATCGGAGAATTTAATCCATTAACATTCAACATTATTATCGATATTTTTCAGACTTTTCCCTGCCATTAAGTTGATCATATACTTGGTTTTTTGTTCTGTTATTGCTGTCTGTCTGTCTTTAGTTTTCTTGGTATAGTACTCTTTTCAGAATTTCTTGGAGAGCTGGTCTGGAGTTGGCAAATCTTTCAGGTTTTGTTTATCTGAGAACGTTTTTATATTCTTTTCCCATATGAAGGATAGTCTTGCCAGGTATAGTATTCTATACACAGTTGAAATAGTTTTTCATTTAACACTTTGAATATTTTTGAATATATTTCCCCATTCCTTTCCTTGCTTGCATTGTATCCAATAGGAGGTCTAGTGTTAGCCTGATAGGATAGCCTTTGTAAGTGATTTGACATTTCTCTCTTGCCAATTTTAGTATCTTGTCTTTGTTTTGGCCAATATAGCTATGATGTGCAGTTGAGAGGTTCTTCTTGGATTGATTCTACTTAGGGTTCTTTGTATTTCTTGAGTCTGGATGTTTGAGTGCCTCTCTAGACCTGGAAAGTTTTCTTCTAGAATTTCGTGGAATAGATTATCAATGCCTTCATTGTTTTCTTCACCTTCTAGGAAACCAATTATTCGGATGTTTGGGCATTTCGCGGTATCTAGTATTTCTTGTATAATATCCTCAGCTTTCTTGGCTGCTTTCTCAGTATTTTTGATTATTTTTTTCTAGGTCATAAGTTTTGTCTTCTACTCCTGAGAGTCAATCTTCTGCATGGTCTAACATGCTTTTCATAATTTTAAGGGAGATTTTGATTTCCTGTATTACAGTCTTTATATCTAACAGTTCCATTTAACTTTTTTTTATGGTGTCCAATTCTTCTTTCATATTGTGGAAGGACTTCCTCATCTCTTGTAACTCAATGTCTCTTTTCTCTGGCATCTCTTTGAATTCTGTTACCATAAATATTCTAAATACTTTTTCTGACATAGTATCATCTAAATTTTCTCTACTTAGAGACAAGTTACAGTGTTCCCTTGCTGGAGATGTATTACTTGATTCTCTCATCCTTGAGGCTCTTCTCTGATCCTTAGTCATTTGGTAATGTGTTCACTTTTGTCTAATTTGTTGGAGAGGGATTCTGTGGCTGTGAGCTCATGTACTTCCCTTACTGTGAAATAGTTTGTTACTATTTTCTCCCTTATACTATGTCCTCCAGTGTGGGAATCACAGGATAAGTTTTGCAAACTGATTTATGAAGGGGAATTTCACTCTTCTTGCAACAAGTACAGTGAGGTGCAAAGAATTGTCTAAAATTCACAATGTTCAAATGTTTAGCTACTATGCACCTAGTCTTTTCTAGGAAGTGGGTAAGGGCTGAGCAGTAAAACAGGAAAGTAAAGAAAAAGAATGTAGGAACTAGAAAGAAAAAGCAAAGAAAAGGGTAGGAAAGAACTAGAACAAAAAGAGAAAAAAAAAAAACAGAAATCACGTGGTAAATAATGAAATTGGGTTAAAAAAAGAAAACCACACACTGCGCTTGCTCACCACATAGAGCCAGCACAGTCAGAGGTGGAGTTGCTTGGATGCTTTCTGTCCTAGTTGAGGGGAGAGGAGACAAACGAACCAGAGAAATGTACACATGGGGCTGAAAAGCTTTTTTTTTTTAAGAGGAAAAAAAAAGAGCAAGATGAACAGTGAAACTTGTCTACCTGGCCAGCACTGGGTTCTGGAAGGCGGGTCCCTGGCTAGGGAGGGCCTCACAGCCATGAAAGCACCCAGAGGATCACCACAGTCAGAGGTGGACTGGCCTGGATGCTTTCTGTCCTGGCTAGCACTGGGGCCTCGAAGGGGGATCCCTGGCTGGTGGGCCTTATAGTCATGAAAGCTGCACCCAGAGGGTCAGAGATGGACTCTGTATTTTACATTTGTTTTAACCATTTTTTTCTTTTATCTGTAAAATTAATTTTATAGCTATGAGTGACATTTAGCTATTTCTCTAATTTTAAGGAAATCTGTATAATTATCATCCTATTTATTCAAATAATCTCAGTGAAGTCATAGTAAACTAATCACTATGATAAAATTAACCTCTTATGTCAACATATTATAGATTGTTCTTTAGATAATCACAATTTTCTTTAATAAATTTTTTAATATAGTTCCCTAAAAAGTATTTTTAAGTTCTTGGTACATTGGACTAGGTGGGATAGGATATATTAACATAAGACATAACCTCTGTCATGAAATTTAGAATTGCATTTGTAATAATTGATGAACTAATATTGATACATTGTTATTAAATCAGGCCCATAATTTACATGAAGTTTCACTCTTTGTATTGTACATTTCCATGGGTTTTGACAAATACACTATGTCATGTATCCACCATTATAGTATCATAAAGAATAGTTTCACTACCCTAAAAATGTTCTCAGTACTGTCTCTTCATCACTCTTTCTTCCTTTCCCAGAATTCCTTCCAACTGCTGATCTTTTTACTCTTCATAGTTTTTCTCTTTCCAGAATGATGAATAATTGAAACTATACAGTATAGCCTTTCCAGATGGTTTATTTTGTTTAGCAGCATGCATTTAAGTTTCTTCCTTGTCTTTTTATGTATCCATAGCTCTTTTTTTCTTATCACTGAATAATTCGAATGGTCTTCAAAAAAGTTCATGTAAAATGCTTACTATGAAAAAACTGCACAGATTTCAAATTTTTTTTTTTTTACCAATATAGACTAGTATTTCAATTCCATTTTTGCCACAGACTTTTCTTTTGGTTTGTTTTTTTCTTCTGTGAGAAAGAGAGAGCAGGAGAGAGAGGCATCTCAGATGAACTATTTAGCCTACTCTCCACCCTCACTTCTGTGTCAGCCAGTCTGGATCACAGACATATGCATGCACGCTTGTCCCTGCACTCACACTGAGGTTCTGTAAGGTGTACCCAGGAACTTTCCCAAATAGGTCCAATTGTGTTACCACTTTGCTGCCACCTGGCCCCTTCAGGAATGCTTCACGGTCCCCTTGTGTTCCACTGTACGGATATACCACAGTCTGTTTATGCATTCTCCTCTGGAAAGGCATTTGGATTGTATCCAATTTCTAGCAATTACAAATAAAGCTGCTATGAAAATTTGTACATGGATTTTAGTGTGGACCTAAGCTTTCAAATTATTTGAATTAGTACCTAGGAGAGCAATTACTAGATCATGCAAGACTGTATAATTTTATAGGAAACTGCCTAGATATTTTTCAAGAGTTGTCCCATTTTGCATTTCCATTAGCCATAAATGGAGGCAGTTGTGCCACATGTTACTGGTATTTGGTGTTTTAGTGTTTTAGATTTTAGCCATTTAATAGGCAGAGAATGTATCTCATTGTTATTTTAATTTGCAATTCCCTAATTATATTTGAGGTTGAACATATTTTCATATGATTGTCATCTATTCTCTGATGAGGTATGGGTTCAGATCTATTGTACACTTTATAATTGGGCTTGACCTTTTTTTTTGGTAGGGTTTTGAGAGTTCTTGTTATATTTTGGTTAACAGTCCTTTAACAGAAATTTTTTTTGTGAATATTTTATCTCAGTATATGGTTTGTTTCATTCTCTTAACAGTACCTTTAGTAAAGGAGAAGTTTTTAATTTTAGCATAGTCCAGCTTACTATTTTTTCCCCCATAGCCTATGCTTTTGGTGCTGTATCTATAAATTAAAATCCAGACTAATGTTGATCTAGATTTTCTACTATGTATCTTCTGGAAATTTTAGTTTTACATTTTACGGCTAGGTCTATAAATCATTCTTAGTTAATTTTTATGAAGTTCATAAAATCCATGTCTACATTTATCTATTTATTTGTGGATTCCCAGTTCTTCCAGCACTATTTATTTAAAATACTCTTCTTTCTTCATTGAATTTCTTTTGCTTCATTGTCAAAAATCATTTGACAGTATTTGTGTAGGTCTATTTCTGGGCTCTCTATTCTGTTTCATTGAACTATTTGTATATTCTTTTGTGAACACCATACTGTTTTGATTATTGTAGCTTTATGCTAAATCTTAAAGTAAATGATATCAATTGTCTGACTTCATTCTGCTTCAGTGTTGTGTTGGCTATGGGGTCTTTTGCTTTTTCATATAAATTCTAGAATCAATTTGTCCATATCTGTAAAATAACTGGCTGGGCTTTTACTAGAGATTTTTTTGATACTGTAAGACAAGTTGGAAAGAAATGGCATTTTGAAAACATTGAGACTTCCTGTCCATGAACACTGAATTTATCTCCATTTATTTAGATATTTTAAATTTTCTTTCATCAGATTTATATAGTTTTTCTTTTACAGATTTCTGCATATTTTGTAAGGTTTATAACTCAGGACCCCCCTTTTTCCAACACATACAGTCTTTTGTGCTTATGTAAGTGGTAATGTATTTCTAAATTCTAATTCCAATTGTTTGGTGTTGGTATATAGGAAAGTAATTAACTTTTATAAATCAACCCTTGTATCTTACAACCTTCTATAATTACTTATTAGGTCCAGCAGGTTTGTTTCATGTTGCTGATTCTTTAAAATTTTTCCTCTTAGCAATCATGTTATCTGTAAACAAAGGCATTTTTATTCTTTTCTAATCAATCAGTGTGTCATTTCTTTTTTTCAAATCATTTAATTAAATAAAGACTTTCCAATATGATATTGAATAGGACTATGGGGCTATGGTTACTTTTAAAAATAAAATATTTTATTATTTCGTGAATAGTGAAATAGGCCATTTAATGGGCCCAGCAGTTGACTATGTTGCTGGACTACCATTTAGTCAACTGTGGTTCAAGTCCCAGATTCAGTGGCTTAAACTCACACCATGTGCATGTGCGTGCGTGCCCAAGATCCTGAGAGGAGAATGGAGGAGAAGAGATTGTGGCATGGCCATTCCCCCTGGGGAGTGATTTCTCACTTTCTGTCTCTCTGGTGAGCGCACATGCCCAATAAAAGAATATCAAAATGTAACCAATAGGTAGCAAGCTTGTAAGTAAGTAAGTAAGGTAGGTAAGTAAGTAAGTAAGTAAGTAAGTAAAGAAAGAAAGAGAGAGAGAAAGAAAGAAGAAGAAAGAAAGAAAGAAAGAAAGAAAGAAAGAAAGAAAGAAAGGTAGAGGAAACCAATTTGAATTTCTCTGCAAACAGTGATTTCTTTTTTTCTTTTTTTGTGGGGGGGGGAGGTTTTTGCTATAGGGCACGTGCGCTCGCCAGACAGACAGACAGAGAGACAGAAAGCGAGAAATCACCCCCCAGGGGGGATGGCCACGCCACAATCCCTTCTCCTCCATTCTCCTCCCGGGATCTTGGGCATGCATGCACACGCGCCTGGCGTGAGTTTTAAGCCACCGGGTCCGGGACGCAAACCTCGGTCGACTACATGGGAGTCCAGAGACATAGCCATTATGCTAACTGCTGGTCCCTGCAAACGGTGATTTCTAATGCACAGGATCAAAAGGAGACTTTCTCTTCTACTTAAGTTAGTGTTCAGAGAAGACATAAGGATATCATATGGGAAACCCCTCATTTCAAATACAAGACATCCAGACAGAAAAAAATTAGTGAACACATAAACACACCTACACACCACACTATGGAACATGTAAAACACACAGAATACTTCCCTGTTTCCTAATTCAGTTCAATAATAACTAATTTAAAAAAAACCCTTAATGATTAGTATGGTGATAAATGAGAGGAGAGAAAGAGATACTTCTTGAGCATCATTGTGGCTTACCTGTACTTTCATTGTATTATGATTTTTTTTAACATAGAAAATACAGAAGTAAGGAAGAATAAGGATAAAAAGGATAGCATTTTAACATTTTCAGATGACAAAGATATATAGATGCACACAATTCATTTGATATTGTGGTTGCAATTGTGAATTAATCATAATTTAGTGGTAGAGACAATTACATTGACACAGAATCATTACATAGAAGGATGAAATAAGTGACAGAGATGATAACGAACACCTGGCACATAGACACAATAAAATATTATACAAAAGACAAGTGCATGCAGCCTGTAGACAAAGAAAGATAAAATTCATGTTCCACTGACACATTTTAAAGTCAACATATCTGCTATAATTTTGATTTAGTTTTGACTATAACTGTTTGAAAACATACATGATTTTGTAAACTTAATTTTTGACAAAGCCCAAATTAAGGCTTCTGGTGAGTTTTAAACATCTGGGCTTTGAAGAATTGTGGGGCGGGTGTACAATGGTCTTTTAAATGGAGTAATAACTCCATCTTGTGGTGTTTCAGAATATTGACTCAGCTTTTTAATAGTATTTTGATTTTATACAGTTCTTGGTAAAATACATATAACCTGATTGTGGAACTAGGGAGAGTAGTCACAAATAAAATGGAACCTGAAATTTCTCCTACATTTCTCATCAAAGCTAAACTACTTTAATTGGAGAATTGCATTACTAAGAAGGCAGGTATAATAACTTAATAGTTGGTGGTTCAACATTCATCTTTATTTTACTAAATTCAGAACAAGAACCAAGAGGTGATCCATATTTACATACATCTTAAATGTATTGTTTAGAGGTTTTGTTTTTTAAATGATACTCTTTTTTGTTTGTTTTAGTTGTACTTTGCAATATAACCAAAAGTAAAGACCATTCACTGACAAAAACAATGCTTACTTTGCTACAATCCTTTAGCTAAGACTAAGACCATTCTAGCTATCAATAGTATCAGATAAAGGGTCTAAAAATGCTTGTTTAGCAATGTCAGCATAACCTCTATTTTATATTATTTGATATATTTATGGTTGATTTGATTCTTTAGCATATGAAGTTTTATTTTTGGTCAATCCAGGATTTATCACTAAGTTGTATGTCAAAATTGTGTAAGGGGAAATGTGAAAGAGGGAATATGAAGTATAGCACCTAGCCACCAGATGTTTAAAGTCTAGTTGAGAATGTAAACCATGCACACAAGAACCACATATAAAAAAACAAGACAATGCATATTTTACTTGGAAATACCACATCCAATTTTGTTCTTTCCTCGATCCTCTGCATCAGTCATTCAAATCACTACATAAATCATTGAGGAGGAAGTTACTGGGCACATAGTGTTTTCATAATACTGTACTAGGTGCTACAAAAGACACAAGTAAAAGTTGCAGAGAAAAACAAAACACTTAAAGGCCTTTGTAATCTATTTGGGCTGACTAACAATAACAAATCGTAGGGAGTCTACAACTAATACACCAAAGTTATGAATGGAAAGTGTGAGAGTTTTAAAAAATAGAAAATTATGTTTTGATGATAGTGTATATAATAATATCTTTATCTGGACAGTGTATTCATGAATACAGTGTATTCATGCTGGGAAAATTCGTTTTGCAAGCTGTAATAATATACAGTGATTGTTGAAAAAATTTTAAATAAAAGGTCTCTATATAGCTATAAAGAGAATTTATTTTTTATTTTTTTAAAGAAATTTTATTATCATAAACTTTTTGTGTTACATTGAATCACATATATCTTTACAGTATATTACATTTCTTTTTCCAGCATGATTACCATGCATATCAATCAAGACAAAGACATTACTATCTACATCATCATCATTAAATAGCTTTTCATCATTTTTTTCAGATTATTATCATTTATTCTCATTATTTTTTAAAACATTTAATCACTATATATCATTTGGCTTGTAAAAATAATTTACTCAACATGAAATACTTCTCAGACCAGTCCAGTTGAGGCTACTATACATGTTATCATCAACAGGTAATAAACCTTTTCTGTGTTCCACTAATGTCATGCCTATTTGTTCTCTTGCTATCCTTCTCTATATACTCTTCCCTTCTCCCACTCTGTTCCACACTGTCTTCAACATCCATAACTATTTTCACTGCTTTGATGCCCTCCAATATTTTCATCTTAAAGAGAATTTAGAAACTATGGGAGAAAAAAATAACCAAAAGCATTAACTCAAGCATTTAGTGTTTTAGTATACAATAGATCTCTGGCCCCCACCCCCACCCCCATTCAGTGTTTAGAACGCTTAAAAATCATTGTGTAGAAGAATCTATAGTGGAAGAGAATAAGAATATATGTGGAAATTAAAACAGAATGGTCACGGTCTTGACTTTAAAAAAAAAATCTAATTAGGAAATACTTAGGAATAAATGTGGCAAAAATGTTCAAGTTTTCCTTGAAGAAAACTATAAATAGAGAAACAAAAGAATCTTGATTAAGTAGGTGTTCTTGGGTATGAAATTTTAATATTATAAGGAAGTAAGTTCTCTTCAGATTAATGTACAAATAAAGGGTAATTTCCATTGAAATCTTAGATTTCCAAAGTGGCTCTAAAAATAATTTTGGTAACTAAAGGTTAAAGAAAAGCTTAAACTTTTTTTCTGGACAAACACACAAAAAGGAAATGGATAAACTGTAGAATTGAAATTGACTGATATTGTCAGAGGAATAGAAAGATTAATGTAACTGGAAAGTCCAGAAACAAACAAACAAACAAACAAACAAAATATATATATACACACACACACATATATATATATATATATATATATATATGAATTTCATATAAAGGATCCTCAAAATGTTTGTAGAAATGCATATTAAATAAATTACTCATGGACTACAAATTTTGTTTGCACCAAAGTAAACTCTTTTTTTTTTTTTTCCTTTTTTTAATTGCCAGAGTCCTGCCTAGAGTGAGGCACAGAAAGATAGAAGGTACTCCATTATGGGGTGTGTTCATGCCATAATACTTTTTGTATCTATTCCTCCTTCCCAACATGATTTTGAGCACTCACACACACACACACCTTGCATTTCTTTAAGCCACTAGGGCTAGGATTCGAACTGCAGTTGGCAGACTATTTCCCTTAAATTACTGCCAGTCCACAACTTGAGATTTTGTTGTTGTTGTTGTTTTTGGAGAGATACTTGCTATCGGGTGTGTGCACTCACTAGAAAGGTCCCTGAGTTTTAATTTAATCTTTCCATAAACTTTGTCAAGTCTCCCTTTTTTAAAAAAAGCAATAGTTTAAAAGTCAGTGAGGAGAAAATGAATTAGGTAAAAACTGGTTTTGTAAAAATTGGACCACCGTTTAAGAAAATAAATGTAGTTTTTTTACCCTATTATGTGTACCATATAACTTCCAGGTGGATCAAACTTTTATATATATATTCAAAAAAATGGGCAGGAGGCTAGCTGCGTATTTTAGTGGTTAAGGGAGCCAGGTACCATGGCTGACCATGGTTCAAATTCTAACTCTATGGTGACAGTGGAACATTGAAATCCCCGACAGAAAGACTTTTACTGCCCTTCACTTTTGGTCTATGTATATCTTTGTCACTGAAGTGTGTTTCATTTTTTTTTTTTCTTTTGAGAGGTTTTTTTGCTATAGGGCACGTGCGCTCGCCAGACAGTCAGAGAGAGACAGACAGAAAGCGAGAAATCACCCCCCAGGGGGGATGGCCATGCCACAATCCCTTCTCCATTCTCCTCTTGGGATCTTGGGCATGCACGCACACGTGCTCGGCGTGAGTTTTAAGCCACAGGGTCCAGGACACGAACTGCGGTCGACTACATGGGAGTCCAGTGACATAGCCATTACACTAACTGCTGGTCCCTGAAGTGTATTTCTTCTAAGCAACATATAGAAGCTTCCTTTAAAAAAGAAATCCATTTATCTATTCTATATCTTTTAGTTGGAGAACATAATCCATTAACATTCAGTGTTATTATCAATATGTGCAGGCTTATCCCTGTCATTTGTTATTCTTTTTTGCTTGTTTGTTTCCTAGTTGTTTTGTGTTCTCTTTATTTATTGCCCTTTGTGTTTTCAGGTGTAGTATTCCCTTAAGTATTTCCTGAAAAACTGATCAAATTTGGGTGAATTCCTTTAACTTTTGTTTATATGGAAGTGTTTTTTTTTTTTTTTTTTTTTTTTTTTTTCCCTTCCCATTGGAAGGATAATCTCTCTGGGCATAGTATTCTTAGCTGAAATTGTTTTTCTTGCAAAGTTTTAAATTTGTCTTTCTATTTATTCCTTCCTGTATTGTTTCAGTTGAAAGAGGTCTTATATTAGTCTAATGGGGTAAACTTTGTGAGTAACTTAATGTTTCTTTCTTGCCATTTATAGAATATTATCTTTTTTGGGTCTGCCAGATGGTGTGGTGGTTAAGGCTCTGGATTCCTTCATGGTCAGCTATGGTTTGAGCCACAGATCTTCTGGCTGCTTGCTTTCTGACTTTCCTCTTCTCTCTCTCTCTCTGGTCAAATTATATATAAAAAATAAAATAGCAACAAAGAAAATGAAAGAAATAATTTTTTTTTAAAGAGATTTTTTTCCTTAGGGCATGTGCCCGAGAGAGAGAGAGAGAGAGAGAGAGAGAGAGAGAGAGAGAGAGAGAGAAAGACAAAGAGAGACAGACAGTGAGAGGGAAAGTGAGAAATTACCCCTCAAGGGAGGATGGCCATACCACAATCCCTTCTCCCCCTGTGATCTTGAGCATGCATACACATGTGCCTGGTGTGATTTTGTAGTCACCAGGTCTTGGACTTGAACTGCAGTCAATCATGTGAGAGTCCAGTGACATGCCACTCTACCATCTACTGGTCCCAGTAAACAATTCTTTAAACAAGGAAAAGAATATTGTCTTTTTCTTTTCTTTTTTTCTTTCTTTCTTTCTTTCTTTTTTTTTTTTTTTTTTTTTTTTTTTTTGCCAATTTGGCTGTGATGTGCCTTGGAGAGGATTTTCCTATGTTATATCTATTTGATGTTCTTTGTATTTTCTGTATTTGAATGTGCATATGCCTCTACATATTTGGAAAGTCTGCAGCTAATATATTATGAAAAAGATTTTTATGCTGTTATCCATTTCTCCCTTTTCTGGAATACCCTTTATGTGAATATTCATCTGTTTAATGGTTTAATGGTGTCTAGGATTTCTCATATGTTATCCTCATTTTTAATGGTAATTTTCCCATTCTTCAAAGTAACTTGGACCAAATTGGAGGTTTCTTTCTTTTTTTTTTTTTTTTTGGAGAGGTTTTTGCTATAGGGTGCGTGTGTTCACCAGACAGAGAGAGACATAGAGACAGAAAGTGAGAAATCACCCCCTGGGAGGATGGTCACGCCGCAATCCCTTCTCCTCCATTCTCCTCTCGGGTTCTTGGGCATGCATGCACACGCACCCGGCGTGAGTTTTAAGCCATCGGATCCAGGACGTGAACCGCGGTCGACTACGTGGGAGTCCAGCAACATAGCCATTACGCCAACTGCTGGTTCCCCCAAATTGGATGTTTTGTCTTTAAGGTCAGAGATTCTTTTTTCTGCATGATCTAATCTGCTGTTAATACTTTTGAGGGAAGTTTTGCTTGTATTATTTATCTTTAGAAGTTCTGTTTGATTCTTTTTCAGGGTTTCCTGTTATGGCAAGATTTTCTCATCTCCTGGCATAATTATTTGTTTTCTTTTCCATATCATTGAGTTTAGTTATGATAAATATTCTTATTTTTTTCCTAGCATCTCTGTGATTTCTTGTTTTATCCCTTATTGGTGAGTGATTTTGTATTCTATTGTGGAGGAGGTATTTCTAGTTTTCTCGTATTTTTTGAGACTCCTTTGTGATTTTTAGTTATCTGGTGATATGTGCACTTCTTGTTACTTCTTTGGAATAGATTTCTGTAGCTGAGTGCTCATACACTTCCCTAAAGTATGAATTAGCTTTCTGACAATTTTCTCTCCTACTGTGGGTGACAGTGTGGTGTCCACAGTGGGGATTTGGATTCAGGTTTTCAGAAAAGAGTTTCCTTTTTTTTTTGCTGGGGGGAAGGGGGAAGTGAGGGAAGAGAATTCCTCCTGAGCCTTATTGCCTTGAGCTGTTTGGTTCCTATATATCCAAACCTCTCTGGTCTTAACATGGCTAGTGTCTAAGCTAGGGAGGTGACATGTAAGGTGTTAATCAAAGTCTACCTGCTTCCCTTTTGCTTCTTCTAACTCTGAGACTACAGGAACTGGGGTAGTGATTTTGTTCTTTTTTTTTTTTTTTTTTTTTTTGGAGAGATTTTCACTGTAGGGCGCCTGTGCTCACCAGACAGACAGAGACATAGAGACAGAAAGCGAGAAATCACCCCCCAGGGGGGATGGTCACGCCGCAATCCCTTCTCCTCCATTCTCCTCTCAGGATATTGGGCACGCACGCACACGCACCCGGCGTGAGTTTTAAGCCACCGGGTCCGGGACGCGAACTGCAGTCGACTACGTGGGAGTCCAGCGACATAGCCATTACGCTAACTGCTGGTTCCATGGGGTAGTGATTTTGAAAGCTGAGGCAACCCCCCTCCCACATTGTAGGTTGGGGATGAAGCTTTGGTGATCAGCTCAGGCTAGGCAGCCCTGCTTCCCTTTTGCTCATGGATGGGTTGGAGTTGGGAAGAATTAGCAAAGGCAAAGTGGCCCCTCCTACTTTCTAACTCTGAGACTGTAATAAGTGGAGTGGTGGTCTTGAAGGGCAAGACAGCTCCTCCTCCCACACTCCAGGCAGAGTAGCCCTGCTTCCCTTTCCTGGATAGGTCTCTTGGAGGGATTTTTACAATATATTTTTAAAGAGATTTGCATAACTTTCAACTCACTAATTCTTTTAGGAATTTATCCTAAGGAAATAGTCATAAATATATTCAAAGATTGTATTATACAGATATTGCTTACAATAAGGAAACCAACCAACCAACCAACTGCTTGATAGTGTGGGACTGCTTATATAGATTAATTTTGGCATACTGTCTAACCATTAATGTTGCAGATGACTGTTTACTGGCATAGAAAAAAAGGCCTATTTTTGTTATGAGGAAGTGGATAAAAATATTTGTAATTCTTCTACTTCTCTGTTTAAAAATACATGTTATATGCTCTAAAATGGTAGGGGTGGGTGGACTCATAACAAGATGCCTATAGTCATATTTCAGTGTTGGGTTTAATGATAATGCTTTTTTTGGGAATAGATCTATTTTCTAAATTTTTTACAATATGTATTTATTACTTTTATTATGAAAAAGAAGACAGGGCCAGTTATTGCATAGTGTTTGGGGGTGGGCTGGATCCCACATAACTGGCTGTATAATTCAAGTCCTAGACTGATGGCTTGAAGAACATCCTGAGCTCATGTACATGCCCAAGATCCTTAGAGAAGAATTGAAAAGAAGGGACTGTAGTGTGGCCATGATCTTTGGAGTAGTTTCTTATTCCCCTTGCCCTCCCCTTCCTGTCTCCAGTGAGTGCATGTGCCAAATAGCAAAATAAAAAAGAAAATAGATGTACAGTTAAATGGAAATAAAAATGAAAGTCCATAAAATGATTTATAAAAAGTATTAATGGGCTATCATCACTGCATGGTGATTAAGGGAGCTGGACCATATATAGCTAACCTTTGTTTGAACCCTTGAGGCTTGAAAAACCTGCTGAGCGTGTATGCCTGTGTATCCAAAATCCTAAGAGGAGAATGGAGAAAGGATTGTGACTTGTGTGACCATCCCCAATGAGAGGTGTTTTCTTATTCCACTCACCCCTGTCTCTCTTGGGTAAGCACACTTAACCTTTAGAAAAATCTAAAAATTGTTTAAAAAATATACATTTTATATTTTTGCATTCACTCCATATATATTTACTTACATGTGATCTATCAACAATATTGAAATTAAGCTGATAGGTTTGTATCCTAGACCATTACTACTTTGCTAACAGAAATATCTGAGGTGGGTGAATATAAAGAAATGTAAGTTTAATTATTAATAATTCTGGTGGCTGAAAAGTCCAAAAGCATCACAAATAATAGAAGGCAAAACTTTTAGCAGGGGAAGGTATGGTCTGTATCTATCATAATTTAAGCATAGAAGCCCTACCTAATAACATTTTCACACCAAACAGTTTCACCCTAAGATACTATGAAAGAATCTAGTTTTCACTTAATATATTTATTGAGAGGTTTTTTTCCATAGTGCTATAGGCACTCACCAGAAAGACAGAGAGAGACAGAGAGACAGAAAGTGAGAAATCTACCCCGCCCCCCCAGGTAGATGGCCACACTACAATCCCTTCTCCTGCATTCTCCTCTCGGGATCTTGGGCACACACACACACGTGCCCAGCATGAGTTTAAGCCTTTGGGTCTGGGACTCAAACTGCAGTTGACTACATGGGAATTCAGCAACATAGCCATTATGCCAGCTGCTGGTCCCCACTTAGTATGTTTAAGATATAATCAGTACAATTGAGTCCCAATGCATGAATTTCTGGGGGAACATCCAATCACTATCTACTAAGACCAAACTTCAAAACATGAAACTTTAGGGGCAAATTATGATCCAAACCACAATTTTTTTTAAAAAAAGCTATTTCTTCCATAAGATAGACAGCATGAAACATACAGGAAGATAGGTACCCACATGGTGTCTTTACACCATGATTCATCCCTAGTCTTAGCCAATTAGGATCACGTGCACATGTCCAGTGTGCACATTACCTATATTGTGGGTCCATTTGCATTACTGTTTGCCAGTTTCTGTCCTATAGGTTTGCTTTCCATAGAGCCATGAGTTAGAAATCCAGAAACACTTTCTGTATATTTCAGGCCTAAGCAAATGAGTATATTTTAGAGAAAATGGAAGCCAAGTTTCCCACTGTTGATGAAGGAAGAGGAAGATAAAATCATGGAAAAGAAGACTGGAATGCACTCTAGTATTGAATTAAAAATGGAATTATCATTTGGTAGGTCTATGTATATACATATATGTATGTATTTTCTATTTCCTAGCTTAAATGGTCACATACATTGTTACCTTAAAAGCAATGACTATACTTAGTGCACACATTTTATAAGTACCATTAAAAGAAACCATGGTTCTTTGGAGAAAAGGCAGATTCCAATCTGGGTCAAGAAAAGTATAAAATGAGCCTGAAACATTTTGTGGTGCCAGAAAGTAAGCAAGGCCTCAAAGAATAATGGGAACTTCACTAAATGCCATACTGTTTGGTTTGTAGGGTATTTTTCTGGCCAAAATTTGGACAATTTAAACTTCAAATAATGATAATTGGTTGAGTAAAATAATATGTGTTTGTAGTAAAATATATGCTGTACATTTATAAATGGAAAAGAAAAAGCTCTTTCAGTAAAATGCAAAGTAAAAATATAAAAGGAGTGATGGAGTTAGAAAATCATCAGTAGGTATTAAAACTAATAGTGAAAGTCTTATGAGGAGCATGATATTACATAGCCTTAAAATAATCCCCCACAAGTATAGCTATTACATTCAAGGAAGAAAAAAAAACAAAAGAAACTTACCAGTGGTGGAGAGGTAGACTAATTTACATTACTTTAATCAAATGATCAAACTTTTTATTGCTAATATTGGGAGAGACAGACTGAGATTACGTGGTAATATGAATTCTTGAGAAGATATAATATTACTATGTCTGTGGTATTCTTGTTCACAACGTATAGTAATCTAAATGGGGAAACATTAAATAAATTCAAGATGAGTAACTTCATAGGATAACTGGCCTGTTCAAGAATGACAATGTCAAGAGAGATAGAGAAACTCTAGATAAGTTTTCCAGATAAAATGATACTAAAGAGATATGACAAAGAATTCTTATCCTTAGGAAGGACAAAAAGAAATATTGAGGAATATAGGCCATAATTTGTACAACTTAAATGGTTCAGAAAAAAAGTTATGTGTGCGTGTGTGTGAGAGAGAGAAAGAGAATGAAAATCAATTTGGGCAAAATGTAGTAACTGGTGAATATACAAGAATTCATAATACTATTCTTGTAGCTTTTTAAAGCTTGAAATGTATTTTTAAGAAAGTTATTAAAAAATAGCATATGGAGAGTCCAAAGAAAGAGAACTGGAGGGAGAAGAAAGCAGTTTCAAAGTGGGAGAGAGCTTGGCATGTCATAGGAACTAAGGAAAAACGGTACAGCTGGAATGTATTGACAAGGTACTTGGTGCCAAGTGATGGAAGCAGTAGCAGTTTAGATCATGCAGGTTCTCATTGGCCCGGTGAGGCATTTGGATCTAATTCTAGCAGGAAGTCACTGTAAAATTCTGAGCAGGAATGTGACAAGATATCAATACACTGTACAGTTGATTTCGGGAGATAATTTTGACTAGAGGACTTAATCTCCTTAACACACCAATTTCTTAATCTTTTTTCTGTATTCACAGAAAGAAGGAACAGTAAAAGCCAGACTTCCTTTGGCCCCTGGCCAGGACAAGGAGCATGGGGAAAAATCCCCACTTGAACCCTGTGGGACGTCCGAAAACAGGTATTGCTGCCCACACCTTGTTGTGCCTGGGATGATTCTGACCCCCCGACAGGGAACCTTTATTTTACTCTCATAGTCCAGGAATGTCCCAGATTGTATTCCAACATACTCCATAGTCCACCCCCAGAACAGCAAAAGCCCACGCTTAAACCTTCTCTAAAGGGAGACAATGCAACGTGATATCCTGTTCCAAATCTAACATCTCTGGGTGATAGTTATTTTATCTAGTCAGTTCTGAATATGGTTCTTCCTAACTTTGCAACTGAAAGCTAGGTGACACATTTAATGTTCGAAGGAAAATGGTTAGTTACTTAACAATTTAGATACAGAGGCTTCTCTCCTCCAGAGGGTAGGCTGTGCTTAAACTCAGCTATCCACAGTGACAGAGTCTCCCTTCCCTCAGAAGCAGTCACAGCAGCAGCAGCAGTAGCATCCCACTACTCACAGGTTAGCAGGTGATAGCTGGCATTTTCAGACAGCTCTTAGCCTCAATGGCGTTTATACTCAGATCATTAGGTGTCTATATTCTTTTTATTTTTATCCCATATCCAGAACTTATCATGATTGGATTTTAAGACAGTAGAGTCAGAATCTCTTCTCTGGGAGAGACTGAGACCTATATGTCTGGTGGTTTGCTGAGCTGCATTTTATAAACCTCTCTTTATGATAGAATGTAGACTATGTGTCTTAATTCTAATTCCTGATTTCTATGTTTCTCCCAATAAACCCAGTTCCTTATAGCCTTATATATGACCTTATAGAATTTTCCCCCACCTACCTTTATCTAAAATTTAAGTTAAAAAAAAAATTCTTGTTTTGGGACCAACAGATGGCATAATGGTTATGTTGCTGAACTCCCATGTAGTTGACTTCAGTTTGAGTCCCAGACTCAGCAACTTAAAACTCATGCCAGGCATGCCAAAATCCCGAGAGGAGAGTGGAGTAGAAGGAACTGCAGTGTGGCTATCCCCCCTGGAGGGTGATTTCTTGCTTTCTGTCTCTCTGTCTTGCCAGCGAGCACATGCACCCTATAGCAAAAATCTCTGTCTCTCTCTCAAAAAAATCTTTGTTTTATATAAAGGAATGAACACAGTGAAGTCTCTCTCCTATAATATAAATTACATTTGCTAGATAGGTACATCAAAAATCTCCCTGCTCTGGTAGTGTACTGAGTTACTCTATAGGGATAGACTAATTTTTTTTTTTTTTTCAGGTCCTGCTTGCCAGGAGTATGTCTATAGTCACCTATTGGCTATTCTCAAGAGTGGCATAGATAATGGCTCCCTTTCAAAGGTATAAAGACCTCTGTTCATTTTGTCTCCCAGTATACAGTCTCTTCTGATCATAGAACATGACTTCTCTGAAGGAGACACGTTCCATGTGTTTTAAGTATAACTACATACCTATGTTTGCCATATTTCCCAACCCTCCCTGCTCTTCTCCCGGCTGCAGGGCAGGCACACGATCTCAAGCCAGAGGGTCAGACTCCTCAGAAATCCTTTTCAGAGATTTTGAAGATGTTCTATTTCAATTGGAGTTGTTTGGCTGATAGTTTGTGAGGCTTGGGGTGTTGAAGACTTCCACACCTGCTGGAGAGAGTGGGAGATAGAGGTCAAAACACAGCATCTGTGCACTTCATCTAGCTGTTCTTTAAACCAGCATTACCTCTGATTTTCATCTAAATGACCTCAAAATATATTTTTGTTGCTTAAGCACTATTCTGTAATTTGCAATTAAGAGTCCCTACCTGATTACATCAGGGTTTCATTGCTTTAGCAGTAAAGCCAAGGGTATTGAGTGGTTGGAAAAGTCATGACACATTTTTGCATAGAAAAATACGTCATGATTTCTCCAATGACCCATTAATTTCAAGTCTGTTGGCAAGTTTACAGGATTCTGGGAATTGCTTTAGGAGTTAAGTGACCACAGGACCTTGGCTAGGTTTAGATTTTCTCTAGCAATTAAACTCCTCTAATGTCTTATCATGTTGTTGGGATGTTAGTTTTTTTTTTTTTTTTTTTTCTTTTCAAGGATCCAACTGGACTTTATTTGACATAGAATACAACATGGCTACAGGAAGAGCAAACTAAAAAGGCAAAGCAGAAAAGATACGATTCTATCTAATTTATAATTAAGTAACAGGAGGGCAAGTCATTAAGTGAATAACAAAACAGTTAAACTTGATGGAAAAATTCATTTTCTAGTGCCCATACTTTTGGAATTCCCACTTTCTGTTGTCCAATCAACACACCTGTCCTGTTTTGAGCCAGCGGGAGATGCAGTAGAAGTGAAACGTGTGATTACAGACCAGACTCCCTATGCCACAGTACACTCTTCAGAAGTTGCAGATACCTGGTTAGCTTGGCATTCTATGCAAAGACCCATAATGATGTGGTTCCTGTAGATGGCACAGTTATCACCCACAGTTATCTCAGGCCCAGAGGGCTATTGCATTCCACCTTTTCATTTCAAAGAGCTTTTTGTCCACACAGCTGTGGATGCGTGGCGAAGTGGGGGGGTGGGTATCCACTTCTATCGCTGCCGCCAGTTTGGAAACACACATCTGTCCTTAGTATGTTAGATTTTGAGGAGCCTTCTTAGCTTCTAATGTCAGAGTTATGATCTTGGAATCTGGACTCTGCCTTTAAAGCTTCCATCACTTTCCAACAGGAGTCAGACCTCAACCCACTGCTCTAGGTCTGAGTTTTGACTCTGCCTTTAAAATAATAGACAGGAGGGAAGACATACAGATTTTATTTAGCAAATGCATTTATAGTTTTTATTAAATATGAAAGGAGAAGATTTGTTTTTCCCTTTACTGTTTTAAAATCCTCTCCAGTAACAACTTTAATTTAAAAGTTTGAATACATTAAATAATATTTTCAATGTATTTGCACTATTTGTACCATGAAAGCCAACATTTCAGAACTAAAATGTTTATTTGTAATCTTAAAAAGCCCCATTCTGACTAAACTTCTCTAATCAGAGACTATGATTTCTTTTTCTTCATGGACCATGATGTTATATTGTTATGTAGCACTTTTCTTTGGAGTTGTGAAGAGTCTTTCTGAAATATTCTATTTATGGTAATTGTATAAATCAGCTGAATGGAGAATATAAATATTGTTGATAATATGATTTAAAAATTATTTTAAAAATTTAAATGGCAGGACCAGCAAGTGGTATGGTGGTTGAGGAGCTGAACTCCCACATGGCTGACCACAGTTCAAGTCCTGGATCAGGTGGCTTAAAAATTACACTGGGCACATGTGAATGTGTGCCCAAGATCCTAAGCAGAGAATGGAGGAAAGGGATTGTGGTGTGACTATCCCCCTGGGGGGTGATTTCTCAATTTCTCATTTCTCTTTCTCTCTCTTTCTCTCCAGCAAGTGCATGTGCCCTATGGCAAAATCCTTAAATTTAAATGGCATGAAATGCCTTCATTAAGAAGAAAGAACTGGGATGATAGTTTAAATAAGAGATGAACTATTGAAAGTAAAATAATTTATTCACAAATTGTTTCATATTAACCAAATTATATTTATTAAAACCATTTTTGGAATTGTTTTCTTTGCTAGTTGATTTTGACTAAACATAATGAAATTAACTTTTGTGATTACCATGTAGTAGCAACATAAGAAAAAAACATAGTTTCTTTTATGAGTCCCAAAATACAAAATATAAACGTCTGGTATATGTTAAAAATGAAAGAAAGTATCCAGGTAAAGGAAGGATTTGTGCAGATAATAAAATATCTTATTTAAATATGCAGTTGTACTAGTGATTAATTTTCCAAAATGTGCTTTTAGTAATTATATAAGCTTTCTATCACTGCATAATATCATAAATTACCAAAAATTTAGTAGCTTAAAACAGCAGCCATTTATTAGCTCAGTTCTGTACATCCCAAATCTGGACATGTTTGTGTTCTTTGCTCTGGGACTTACAGGTTGGAAGCAGAGTGTTGGCTGTACCGTGTTACTTTCTGGAAGGTCTGAGGAACTTTCAACTGCATTTAGGTCACTGGAAGAATTCAGTTTTTTGTGGGTGCAGGACTGAGGCCCCCATTTGTTTTCTAGCTGTCAGCTAGGAATTATTCTCAGCTCCCAGTTGCCATCATATTCCTTGCTACTTGGCGCTCTCCCACTTCTAAACAAATGACAGAGAGTCTCTCTAAAAGTGCATCCCTTCCTCCCACTCTTAGATTCTCTTCTAGCAGTCCCTCTGAGGGGTTTATTCCTATTAGTTTAGGGACACCAAGCATAATTTCCCTGTCTGATGTCAGCTGATTTAGGACCTTAATTATAACTATAAATTCTTCACAGCAACTTAGATTAATATTTGATTAAATATCTCAGTATTCTACCTTTAATAGCAGTGAATTGTACTGGGATTGAATAAAAATCCTTTTAAAAATATGATTCCTGTGGCCTAGTGGTTGAAGGAGCTGAATTCCCCATGGCCAACTGTACAACTCAAATCTCATCTCTTGTGGCTTGAAAAACATGGTGTGTGTCTGTGTGTGTGTGTATTTCAGATTCCAAAAGGATGGAAAAATGGAGGAGAAGGAGTCATAGCATGATATACCGTGGCTCTATGGAGAGGCTTTTCCTCCCTCTCCTCCCATCTCTGTCTTTCTCTGGTGAGTAAATGAACCCTCTGAGGAGGGATAAAAAAATCCTAATTCAAAATGAGAGATTGTTTTGGAAGACTTGAAACTATTTTAAAATCCCCTCTAGTTCAAATTCCAATGTTTCCCTGATCTCTCATGTCAAACCCCAAACACAAAGTAATGATAGTGCCCGTGTGGACTCCTTTTCCACCAAATCAGAGTCTTGCTGCTCTCCCTCCAGCAAGACAATTGGTACAATATCACCTGCATTGTTCAGTTTCTCTTTCTTGTCAGCTGTCAGCTTGCAGGCACAGTGAACTTTGGCTGTTTATGGTTGGAAAGTTTGAAGACCTGTAAGTCCAACCTCTAAGCAAGTCTCATGATTAGGAGAGGGTGTGTGTGTGTGTTTAACATCACATATGGCTCTGAATCCCTCCAGGAAAATACCAGTCATAGGGCAGCATTACCTCTTAAATCCCTTCTCATTCATCATGAGGTCCCCACTTGGAGGCAGAAATGTAGTCCCAATAGTCCAACTATACTCTGATTTGACTCTCTTTATCTGTCCCAAGACTAAGCTGCAAAAACACTTCTCATGCTCTGCCAGCTACTTAATCTCTTTTTCTCATTTCAAACTTCAATATACTCTTTTAACAAAGAATCATACCAAAACCTCCCCCAAAGCTAAATGGCATAAGTAGCTCTGCTTCTTGGATCCCAGTGCCTTAGTGCGTATTTATAACTTTGTCTCCAGTCATTAAGTCAGTGTTAAATCATGTGTCATACACTGTTTAAAAGCAGGGAAATGTATTAAACTGCCATATTTCTAGGTAGGAGTCATTTTGGTACAGAATCACTTTGTTCCCAGAGATTTATTCATTTCATAATTAAACTCATTAGTTGCCAGTATTTTTTTAATGCTGTTTTCTGCCTCAGTGGTGTGTTAGGGACTGCTACACCTCAAGGGTTAGCCTAGTTCACCCTTGGTGCAATAGCTCCAGCTATTCGTTTATGAGTCGCCAGATCTCAGATCTTCAAAGTGTGCCTCTATCAGAAGGCTGTGTGCAGGCTTGTTATATATGAAAATTTTAGTGCTAGATGTTCTTGGTTCAAATCCCAGATCTTCTTACTAACTTGTATGATTTGAATGTTTTTCCCCAAAAATCATGTATTAAAATTTGGTAAGCTTCATAATGGTGTTGAGAGGGTCTAGACTTAACCTAATTACAGTGTTGAAAGGTGATGTTTTTGAGAGGTGATCGAGATTGGATAAAGTTAACAGGATAGGGTCCCATGACTGATACCTGGTGGTTTTGTAAGAATATTAGACACACAGTTGCAGACATTTGCTCAAGCTCTTGCTGGGAGATATTCTGTGCCATCTTTGGACCTCACCAATAAGAAGACTCTCACCAGATACAAACCTTTGAAACTGAACCTTCAAAACCATGAGCCAAGTAAACCTCTAGTCCTATAAATAACAGTAACAGGTATTCAGTTATCAACCAACATAATGGCCTAGAACACTAACTTAAGTCACTTAAATGTTTGCATACTTTAGTTTCTTATCTTAAAAGGTATACTTTCCATACGACTGCAAGGTACTTACTCCATGTTAATTCGAGCACTCTCACTTTTTGCACTGAAGGGCCAATGTTGTGGATGTACTTCTTAGAGGCCCAAGAACTGAGGCAGAGCTTGGTCAGTAGAGGAGGTTTCTCTTACTTTCTAAATATATCCAAAATCTAACAATCTCTTCCCTTCACCACTACCCCTCCCTTTGGTCCAAGTCAACAATTTAATTTTACTTGGATTATTGTAAGTCTCCTTGCTGGCATCATTCCCTATACTCTGTCTTCTATATGTTGGCTAGGATGATCCCTTAAAACACGAGTCTTGTTTTTGTCACGCTGCTCAGAATCCTGCAATGACTTCCCATTTTATCCAGTGTAAAAATGAAAGCTCTTATAATAAGCTCTTCATTATTTGCTCCCATTAATTCTCTGATTTGTCTTCTACTCACTTGGCTCCTGAAATGCTCTTCTTCAAACATGCCAGGGCTGCTTTCATGTGGTTTTTGTACACATTGTGGACCATGTCTGGAAGGCTCTTTCCTCAGATGTCTATCACCTCCTTAAATCTTTGTTTAAATGTCATCTTCCTAACGTGGTTTGTGCTGACCCCTGACCCCTTCTTTTCATGACCCTGATCTCTTTTACCTTGTCCTATCTTCCTTTTCCATAGTCCTTATTATTCCTGCACACTATCCATTTTACTTATTTCATATGCCTAGTAGTTATTTTCTGTTTCCGCACATTCTATATGGGCAGCAATATTTACCTCTTTTCTTCTCTGATGTATCCCAAGTACTTAGAACAGCATGTGATACATTAGATAATCAATACATATTTGTTAAATTAAAGAACAAATTGCTGGAAAAGACAAAGAACAACATAAATGTGACGTCAGTTTAAAAGCTGGCATATCACAAAGAGCATCATGGAACTTTAAATTAGAAGAGAATGGGGCTGGCTTCATGACCTGGTGGTTAAGGCTCCAGATTCCACATGCTCAACTGCACAGATCATGTCCCAGAAATATGGTTTGAGAAACATGCCAGGTGCAGATGCATGAATGCCCAAAATCCTGAAAGGAATGAGAATTGAAAGAGAGGGAATTGTGGTGTGACCACTTACATGGGGAGTGCTTTTACCTCTCTTTGAAGAGCACACACATATGTATACACAAAAGATGAATTGAAGAGGCAGAGCTCTGTACAATGTGATTAGAGTAAACCAAAGTATCTTCTGAATTTTCTTGTTTTGCGTTTATCTTTTCAGGCACATGTAAGATATATAAGTAGTAAGCTAGTGCTCCACCTAACATCTGATCATAGATGTTAAATAAATATATGTCAGCACCACCATTGTCAAAACTCAGGTGTATCTGTGAGGCAAACTATAAGCTCAGAGTGAAGGTAGATGAGGAAAGAAAAGAGGCTAAGACTAAGATTGTTTAGTGATCCCTACTGTAGTTTTAATGTAAGAGGGCATAGTGGAAAGACTTTGCTTGGGCTTTGAATTCCTACAAATATGGATGTGAATAATGTTGTAGCTATGTGGTTTGGGTAAGCTTTCAAAATAAGCTTTCAAAATCTTTTTTTTTGCAAAGTAGGGAAAAGTAACATGTGTTCTAGTAATATCCTAAAAAATTGAAATATTTTGGTGAAAGATAGTAGATGTTGTTATTATTGATATTGTTCTCAAATGTACATAAGAACTTGGGCATGATTGAGATTATGTCTGCTATGAATTTTATCTCTACCCTGCTCCATTCATGCTGAAGTCCCAAATGCTAATGTAACTATATTTGGAGAATATGACCTATAACGAGATGATGAAGGTTAAATGATGTCATAACTCTGGATCTCTGATCTGATGCATATAGTGTCTTTATAACAAGAGACAAAAGACAGTCTACTCTTGCTTTCTTTGCCACATAAGGACATAACAAAAAGGTGGCTGTCACCAATCTAGGAAGAGAGCCCTCACCAGAAACCAAATTAGCCCAGCATATTTATTTTGATCTTCTCATCCTCCAGAATTCTGAGAAATAAATTTTCATTGTTTTAGCCACCAATGTATGATGTTTTGTTTGGCAGCCCAAACAGACTAAGACAATATCCAATGGTGTTACACAGAGTAGGACTGTAGGTGAACCTTCATTTTATAGTTAGTGTCACGAATATCACCACACAGGTTCCAAACCCTGAAAATGGTATTTCTCAATGCTTGTGCATTTTAAGTACTCCTATAAATGGGTTGGAATTACAGAAAGGACTCATGTTCCAACAGAAAACCAGACTGCTGCTCAGAATCTGAGATGGAAGATCAGGCAATAGACTCAGTGCATGGCTAGTGGGAAACAAGCCCCTCACCCATCCCCAGAATGACTCCAAATTCCAAATAGTAAAGAAGGGCACAGATATCCAACACATTTTCTTCTCTGCTCATAATTTTTTGGTGAACCAGACAAAACTGAGCCTACAGATGAAAGATGCTAGTGTGCAGAGCTTGGTGGAGTCAGGGAGGCAAAGGCCGATTACCATCTTGTCTAAAGTGCCACCTCAACTAGAGTTTTCAAAGACAAAACCTAACACCACTGCACAGTAAAACATTGGCTGTTTAACCCAGGTATATGTTTGCTATTTTAAAAAGATTTCACATATAATTACACTCGAAAATAACCATTTAGCTACAACTAATAGACTACATTCTCTAAAGTATCAATGATAGATTTATACAAGCTCTTTTATGATTACTCTCTGAGCAGTCTTATCAAGTAATTGTCCTTTGCTTGAGGTCTGGATTGTGGTTCTCAATGTGTGGTCTTTATTTTCACTCTCAGTGTAGACTGTTTAACATTGATAATATTTCATAAGGTTGAGAGATTTATCCCCCAAATTGGATTTTGTCATTTCCCTTGCTTGGGTAACTAGAAATCTGAATTTACTCTAATTAGAATTGACTTCTGATTTGACAAAGAGCCCTATAGGCTAAATCATGATGTACATAAAGAGTAGACTTAGTTTCCTCAAGAGTCAATATTATTCCATTTGGTTTATGACAATCCATAAAATCTTTTTTGAAAAACAATTCTGAAAAAATTTTAAAGTATAAAACACATACATGTAAAACTTATTTACAATAAGAAATTTCACTTAAATCCATTCTAATCAATATCCTTTCATGTAGGAAGTTTAAACTGTCCCACTATTATATTCAATCAAAAAGCACTAGGGAACATCATGATAATGAATAACAGTCCTTAGTTTTGGGCATCCATAGATTTGTAGGAGAGAGAGGCAAGTTTGATATGTAAATTCTGCTAAAAGAGACAGATATTCCTGGAGAATTATAGGAACAAAAAGACTGGTACTTACCATAATTGGGGAGTATCATGGAAGTATCTTAAATACATAATACTTATGTTGATAGTTGAAAAATAGATGGGACTTGTTCAGGTAAATGGAGAAAGGTTTAAAGAAGGTAAAACTCCATAGACAGAAGAAATATCACATTAGTGTTTAAAGGTCTGTAAAAAGCAACATGTATTTTGGAGAACTTTACGTAGATTGATGTTTTCTGAGACTATAGTATCATATGTGATGAGGCTGAGGCCAGACCAAGAAAGATCTTGTGTTGTATTTTAGGTAGTTTGGATAAAAAGATATGTCTCTAAAAAGTAAAATGTATGTGATTATTTTCACACATTGGAAATTTCACTGAAGAATAATGGTAGTATCACCTATCTTTATATCACCTTCTTTATCTTTCCTCTTAAATTCTATTTATATTCCATTTTTTCATTATTCTTGGTATTAAACAATGACAGAATGGAGGTTGTATTAACTTGTATAAATGTTCCTTCTTCCTATTTATTATTCTGGATTTTATTTGTTAAATGAGACCATGGTCAAAGAAATTATGTGGCTACTGAGAACTGAAACCAACACTATTCCTTGTGCCTATGTTGTACAATACTGGAAATAGACATTCTTTCTTACTCTTATGTTAAGCAGTGCTGGGACCAGGTAAAAACAAGTAAGCTATTTCTTTCTAAAAATGACTGCTCATGGGAGAAAAGACTGTAAATCAATGAAACAGCTTACTTATCACCACTAACAGTTTATTCATCAAGATTTGCTCCCAGACTCCTGTCTTACTATCTACCACTCCAAACTATTAAAACAAAATAAAGCAAAACAAAAACAAAACAAAACAAAACAAAACCACCTCTGCCCAATCTCAACCAGTTTTCCACTTGTAAGACCCACCTCAAAAAATGCCCAGTCAAGACCTTCAAACCCTACAAATACCCTGCCCTAATTTTCCATTCTAAAATGTTACTAAGATTCTCTCAAGGTGGTGTTCTTTGACCACAATAAGTATAATAAATATAGCTTTGCCTGGTCCACAGATTTTTTTTAGTGTTTTTAGTGGGGGCAGGGGAATTGACAGTCAATACAACTCTGTTGTAAACTAGTTCTGACCTTCTACTGTGCAGAATATAGTTTCCTCTAAGGTACTTTGGTGAAGTTACTGTAACAATATTGATCTTAAGACAATATTTGGAGACTTGATGAGATGCTGGATAGATGAGAGCATAAATGCACCGCCATTTACATTTCACAGACAAAATGTTATCCAATAACATGGGGTAAGAACTATTGGCAGAGAGAATTAAGATTTTGAGTGACTAGGGAAAGTTTCATCCAGCTGTTAAAGTGAACACCATCTTGTGAACTATGCTAAGCTCTATGATATTTATAGAAAGAATCAGAAGAAGTTGTTTACCTCAGGTTGCTCAACAATTCTCTTTGGTTCTTCATTGCTCTCATGATAAAGTCCGGTTTAATGTCTTGCAATGCCCTTTATAATCTGACCTCTGTTTATTCTTGTATTTATCTTATACCCTCCCACCCATATTATATATACACATATTCATTTTGCAAAGACACTAGGTATTTGATTGTCTCTGGGCTTTTGCACAAGCTTTGCCCTTTGCTCAGACCAAGTTCTCCACACTTGCCTAGCTAGCCCCTATACTTCTTTCCTGTATCAGCCCAGACTTTCTTCCTCTGGGGATTGTTTTCTGAACTCCTAAACCTATAGATGGTACCTCTCTTGGATAATCTCATGGTGTTCTGAAATTTTTCCATCATAGAACTTCTTACATTGTCTTTTGAGCAGAGTTTATGTGGTTTTCTCTCACCCAGATTCCCTCTTCTTAGAACTCTATAAGCTCCTTGAAAGAAATACTATATTATTTTTTCCTGCATATTCTCCACTGAGCACACTCCCTGCATATAGGTGTTTAATAAATATTTGTTGAATAAATTAATAAACTCTGGCCATGCTGCCTTCAATGACTTTATTCTCTCATCTTTTAGTCTCTCTGTTGCACTGATCTTAAGACCACTTCTGGTTGGATACTACATCTAACATGAAACTTTTGAAAATGAGTTGCACGTGTTGATTTTGCTATAGTGAAGCACAGTTTTTGTTTTTTCATTGATTTTGTGTAGCAGAGGGATATTTGCATTCTAGCCATTATAGGATTTGAACTAGGAGCTCAATAATAAATTTTAAAGCTGCAAGCATTCCCATCTATCTTTTTTTAAAAAAGATTTTTGCCATAGGGTACATGTACTCTCTGAAGAGAAACAGAGAGAGACAGTGAGAGGGGAAGTGAGGAACTCCCCGCACCCCGGCTCTTGGGGGAAGGCCACACTGCAGTCCCTTCTCCTCCATTCTCCTGCTGGGATCTTGGCCACACACTGCACATGCCTGGCTACCAGGTCTGAAATTCAAACTGCGGTCAGCTTTGTGGGACTCTAGCACTTCAACTACCATGTCACCTGTTGGTCCCACAACTTATCTTTTTCATCTCTCTCTCTCTCTCTCTCTTTATTTCCCCCCTGGAGTGTGTGTACATTCATCAGAGAGAAATGGAGAGCCAGGGAGAGAGAGGCCAGGTCTAGGACTCCAATTGTGAGTTGGTTATGAGGAATCTGGCTGCCTCTACCTCTCGGCCATGGATTTGGCCCATTCCCTATCTTTCTCATGTGGCATTCCTCATTTACTTCTTGTGGCATACACTTTGCTTTTACACATTAGAAGCTATTCCTCTTGAATATGCAAGCTTCTATTTTCTTCTCATACATGGACTCAGCCCATTGTCCAACTTTGTACAGTAGCAACTTTGCGTCTGTACATAAATTCCTTTGTTCTTGTGCCTTCTTCCTTCTGCCTCCTCGCCCTTCTCTCTATTCAAGAGTTTACTTCCATTCCAGTTATTGTGGTTACTTGAATTTCTCCCGACCATCAGTGTCATTGGGGCATGTTTTATGTTAGAACTTAACACAAGGACATGAGGGAAGCTGAACAAACATGATTCTGTATGGCAAGATCAATATCTAAGCTGCCAATCCTCTAAAGATGACTGGATATAGCAGCATCATGTTAAAGTATAAATGATGAGGTATGAGGAGTAATAAAAAGTCTATCAGCCCAAAATACCTTGTTCACCTGCTATTAACAGTTCCTAATGATCACCATTCAAAGACCATCCTTTACTTTAAAAAAAGTCTTCCAAAGATATAAATATCATGGAAATAGATAAAACACCTATATGTTAATGATGCCCATTATCTTTCTAGTGGCCCACACACAAGCTTTATAAAGGTTAAAGGGAACTTAGCTGTCAGATCCAGCTTTGAGGAACTGAGCCACAGAGCAGGTCTCTGGAGAAGAGAGGTATTCCAATGCAGATATCAGGTTCTTTGATGCAGGTGTACCCCATTGTCTAATGGCTCCCAGTCATCTCCCTCTCCTCAGAACCCTCTTAGAAGTTCTCTTTTCTGTAGTGTCTGTAGGAAATTCTTTAGAAGTCTGTTGATTCTGTAATTTCTTTGTCTCTTCAACTGCCTGGCTTTGAAATCCTGATCGCCACTCTGTCCAAAGCTGTAGCCCATGATTCCACTGATTGCTTTGTGCAGTCATGGGGCCTCTGACTTACCTAATATTTATGCTGTTAACGTTATGATATAGTCTGGTGGGGAGTGGGGAAGAAAGAGAGAGAGAGAATATCCTTAATCCCTATAGCAAGGCTAAGGGCAATGCTTTAACTTTTGACAAGGCTTTAGAGATGGTTGTTGCATAGAAAAGAGGAATTGCAACCAGAGAGCAGCTTATAGTAACTAAAATGGGGCTGCTGTCAGAACCTGCAGAACTTGTTCTACTCTTGTGGGTTCCTGTGCCAAACATTACTGTTATCCACCAATATCTCATACTCTTCTCTTTTTGAGCACTGAGAAAAATATACTTTTTAGATCCTTTGAAGTTATAAATCCATGAGATTAGTTCTAGCCAATGTGAATAGAAACTGGGCCACTCCAGGGGTGGGATTGCTTGGACCTATTTTCCTTGGCTCTTCCCTATATAATAACTTGATGTAAAAATGTTATTATAAGATTCATTGGTTCATGTAAGTTATAGATATTTATCAATGAAGATTTAGAGTAATTGTTAGAGAATTATATAGGTATTATATATAAATAATTTGCCTGTGTCTACATGTACTCATTGGAGATAGAGAGATAAAGAGGGAGATGGAGAAAATAGCCCCCCCCCCCCCACGCCATGGGGTATAGTCACATTGTAATTCTTTCTCCATTTCTCCATTCTGTTGGGATTTTGAGCATGTGCACACATGTGTCTGGCATGTTTTTCAAGCTACTGGGTTAGGAACTAGAACCAAGCAGTTGGCCATGTAGGACCCAGTGGATTTTTAACCACCAGACCATGGGCTGGCCTGAGGCTAAATTATATTTTAACATCACCTTGTTTCTAAATTTTTCCTGCTAGCTGATGCAGCCATGAGAAAATCACCTGTCAAATATGATTGTGTATCCTCTTGATTTATGATTGCAACAGAGACAAGGTCCATATCTTTCAAGTTTCTCTATAATTTCACTCAGCACTGTACTCTGCTTACTGCTAATAATGCCATCATGCTTCTGATTTATGCAGAGAGGTACCATTGACTTCATCTGACCTCTGCAATGAAAATAGATCTTTGGTGAAAAGAAGGCCATATAAGGTAGGCCTTCTTTTTGATCCTTATCAATTGATATAGCTGATGTCTGTGTATTTTTGTGTGTTTTACATTACCAGCATGTTGTAAAGACTAACTCCTAACTATGTTTATAAGAGAAGGATACTGCATAATCCTAAAATTAGAGAACTTTTAAGAAAGTGGGTAAGCTTGTAAAGGGCTAGGGGTGGAGTGAATATATAAGATTCAGATGATCTCATTACCAGAAAGAGGGAAAGTCTTTCTTTCCTAAAATTTAAGTGGTTGAGAGAGGAGACGAGTATTTGTTTTTTAATAATTAGCCTTTTCAGGAAGTGAATAGATGAGAGGCATAATCCTACTAACTGGAAACTTTTTTTTTGTTTTTTAATTTATTTATTTGCATTCATTCTCTGAACATCATTACAGCATACAAAATGAGATTTTCCAACCAAATTACACTATATATTGTCTCAATCAAGCACATCAACAAACATGTTATTGTCAGCAAATGATCTTCCATTTCTTGTCTTCTGTATGTTTTGCTTTTTCCCCCCCATCCTAGATTCTCTACCTCTTACCCTCTGCCATCTCCCACTCTCCTCCCACAGTCTCTGGTATCTATGTTTGCTTTCTATACTGTTTTCTCCTCACATTTTATTGTAACACCAAAGACCCTAATCAATCCAAATACCCTCATAGCAAACACAGGTGATACCCACATTTCCATGAACACAAGTCTTACTTTACGCATCCTATAAAGTAGCACCTAGCTGTGGCTACATATCCTACTGCAGTCATTGAATAGATATATTTTTTTTTTTCTGAAACTTTTTTTTTCTAACTGGAAACTTTTTGACTGTGGACAGAAAAGACGGCAAGGGAGATTCTTACAATAAAGATAGAAGCATTCATTCTTGTGAGAAACAATACGCAGCCAAGTGGATCAAAAACATGGTTAAAAGTATGTAGATTCCAGAGCCAGATAGAAAAGTATTAAGTTAATGGCTCTATTTTCTATCTCAGTGATCTGTATCAAGTTATTTGACTTATCAGAGGTTTGTTATTTTTAAAATAATTGTAAGATATTCAATAATATTTTCTAAAGAAGTATTTATTTTATTTATTCATTCATTTATTTTAATTTGACCAGAGAGAGACACAGAGAGAGAAAGAGGGAAAATGAGAAAGCAAGCCACCAGGGCTGGAACTTGAAAGTTGGTCAGCCACATGGGAGTGCCAAGTGCCTTATCCACCACACCACCTGCTGGACCCTCAATAATATTTTTGAAGTGGAATAATTGTTCTTATTGCATTCGATTGTGTGATTCAAGGAGAAAATGAACCATGTTTGACACAAAGTAAGTGCTTGATAAAGAATAGCCCTTTTCAGGACTAGCAGATGGTGTTGTAGTTGGGGCACTGGGCTCCCACATGGCCAACCAAAGTTTGTGTCCTGGACCTGGAGACTTTCTCACTGTCTGTCTCTCTCTGGTCAAATTAAAAATAGTAATAATAAATAAAATTCAATAAGTAATTCTTAAGGAAAAAATATAATAGCCCTTTTCTCTGTATGACATTGATCCTCAACTTTATTATGTCAACATAGACTTTGTAATGCTTGGGCCATGATAGAGGTATTTTACATAATTAATGCCAGGAGAGTGCGCCAAAGGAAGGAGCATATGTGAATTTTCACCTAGAGATTCTGAGAGATAAGAACTCTTTCTTGCTATCAGATTGGATCTTGAAAGAATGTGGGGCAAGAGTAGTAGTAGCCATCTTGCTGCTTTCAGGAAAAAGTCTGAAATTTCTAGAGGTAAATGTGAGAAGAAGGAAAGTAAAGACAATACAGTGAGGGAAAAATCAAGGGATAAAGAGAATCTCAATCCAGAAATTGTCATTTGATCTGTGAGTCTTGGCATGCTAAAGTTAGCACTACCCCTGGACATTCTTTCTTTCTTTTTTTTTTTGCTATAGGTTTTTGCTAAAGGGCGTGTGTGCTCGCCAGAAAGACAGAGAGAGACAAAGAGACAGAAAGTGAGAAATAGCCCCCTGGGGGTATGGCCACGCCGCAATCCCTTCTCCTCCATTCTCCTCTCGGGATCTTGGGCATACATGCACGCGCACTTGGTGTGAGTTTAAGCCACTGGGTCCAGGACTCAAACCACGGTTGACTACATGGGAGTCCAGCAACATAGCCATTATGCTAACTTCTGGTCCCAGACTTTCTAATTCTTGAAGCCAACAGGTTTGAGTTTGACTCTCTGAATTTTAAGATACTTGACACAGAAAGGATAAACACACACACACACACACACACACACACGTGTATATATATATATATATATATATATATATACACACACACACACATATATATATATATATATATATATATACATATATATGTCATATTTTTCAGTTTATGTTAAGAAAGAAAGCTGTCTTCTTCTCTCTTCTTTCTTGGATAGAGGCATGATGCCTGGAGCTGTATTAGCTGGTTATCAACCATGAGGCAAAATGCTGAAGGGAAAGGCTAATACTGACATACCTATTTTAATATTATGGAGCCATGAAAGTAATACCAATCTCATTTTTTATATTATTTTGCTAAGGCTGTCATACAAAGTACTAGAGACCTGGAAGTTTAAATAACAGAAATGTATTTTCTTACAGTTCTGGAAGCTAGAAGTCTGAGATTAATATATTGGTATGGTTAGTTTTTTCTAAGACCTCCTTCCTCAGCTTCAGATAACCATTTTCTCCCTGTGTCATCATGGTTTGTCGTCTATGTGTGTCTATGTCCTAATCTCTTTTGCTATAAGAACACTAATCATATTGAATAAGGGTTCACACTAATGACCTCATTTTAACTTAATTTCCTCTTTAAATATAGCATTCTGAGGTACTAGGACTTGGGACTTCAACATTTTGAACTATCAGGGACTAAATTCATCCAGAATACTTTTATGGGCGAAAATTAAGGCATACAGTAATATTCATGCTATATTTTGGGTTATTTTGTTCATATCTTAGAAGATACATACAATAGTTAAACAGTGATGGAAACAGTTTGTTTCATTTTCATGTCTTCAGATATATTTATTAGGGCTCACTAGGAACTATAGTATGATTTTACATTTTGGTAAAACTTAGAATTTCCAGGAGAAAGGCATCTGTAGACAAAAGATGTTTTGCTTCTGAGTGCAGAAAATACATGTTTCTACTTTTTTTTTTTTTTTTTTTTTTTTTTTTAAGATTGATTTTTCCAGAACTCCAGAAATGAATTCAGGGCTATAATAGCTTAGAAAGACCACAGGAGAGGAGAAAAAAATAAGAAAAAAAAGAAAAAAGCAATGTGGGTCAAGCTTCATAAGGGCAAGATCCCAGACATTAATACAAATGGAAGTCTGACTAAGAGAATTAATAATAGCTCCCACCGATACTGGAACAACAAAAAAATAGCCCTTCCACTTTCTCTCCAAGACTATAGCTATCCTCAATCTTCAAACTTGAGTTGGAAATTGCAAATGTTAACATTTTCAACTATACAGTAGAGGTACTGCCTTTCTGGGAGCTCAGAGTATTTTTAGCAAACCTACTATAGCTCCCCAGGGAGTGAAAAACCTATGTAAGTTGGACTCTAGCCCTGTTAGGTGAAGAAAGAAATACATCTGTAAGTGCTGAAAAGAAAAGACAGGTTAAAAATATCATCCATGACTTGTTTTCTAATAGTGTCTAATTTCTCACAGAAGCGATCATATTTGAAATGAGATTTGAGTAATAAAGAAAAGCATTGTATTTGAAAACTCTTCATACAAATACAATAAAGCTTTAATGATTTTTTCCTTCCAAGATTTTAATATAAGTCCTGATCTCATAGTCTCTGCATGGGTTGAGCTGCTACATCTTTTTAATAGAATTTTAGCTTGAACATGAACTCCAGAGGAGAGAGCTGATGCGGAATAGGATCAGCTTGCTCACCAACTGCATGTTGTCCAATAGAGGGCACTTGGAACTCACACATGAATAGCAGCAGCACCAGCATTTAAAAGATCCATTTTCATTGCCATGGTGATTCTTAATTAACACATAGCATCAGGTTTTCATTGACACCAGTAAAATGAGGTGACTATGACCTTGATTAATAAAATGTGTAATCATTTTGGAAATATAGGGAGCTAGAAACTACTTAGCTATTTCTTTTTGTTGATTGCACTGACCTGTAATCAATACAACAAAATCTAAATTGCAAATTGTTTAAATTCCATTTCCGGGGGAAAATTCTTATTCCTTCTTAAAAATAAAATTGAATATATGTTTATGACAGTTTTAGGATGAGAGACTAACAGACTAAATAGCACCTATCATTATTATGTGAGAATTAAATTGTTTGATACTTTTCAGTATCAAGTTAATGACTTTCAAACTCAAGGAAAAGAAGTCGTAGATGTTCTGAATATATTGGTTATATTTCTAAGATTTAATACCCCCCTACCCCTGCCCCAACCTGGCCCCAGTCCAGATTAAGAAGCAAAATAAAGAAAATGAAATTCTCTGGCTCTGGTCTGTTTACAAATGGAAAGTTTTGAATTACCACTAGAGTTCAGTCTTCACTCTCTGATCTCTCTGAAGCCTCTGGCTCAGCAGGTCTCTCATTCAAATGGAAACACTGCATTTACTGCAGTTAGTGAATTGCTTAGGAATAATCAGAAATACCCCACAATTCTGGATGGGATTTTTTTTCTCTTAATGCTCCCACTGATTATGATGCAAAGTCCTTGACTGCATCAAATATATAAGCGGGAGGGACTCAGCAAATCCAAGTTGCCTGTGCAACTGTACATAAAATATAGTTCATTATTACAGTTTTTATTCTCATAAAGCAAAGGAAAAAACTTTGTTTCTCCTCCAATGTTTTTACTTTTATAAGGTGCAATCATGCCTGTTAATCACTTTGGCTCTGTATCTTTGTGTAATGTTTTACAGCACACAGCTATCTGCATTGAGATTAGTGTCTCATATTTTCTTTGCAGAATGATGAATTAATAATTGATCTCATAACAATCCTGGTTATTACACTAATTTTATGGGGTCAGGCTAGCATAGCTCCAACTCTGAGGTTTTATTAGTCTGATTTTTCAGTAGGACATGTGGAAGATTGTATTATTCTTTAAAAATATGGACCAGTGGGTGGCATAGTGGTTAAGGCGCTGGACACTCCCACATGGCCGACCGGGGTTTGAGTCCTGGACCTGGTGGTTTGCTTTCTCACTTCCTCTCTCTCTCACTCTCACTCTCTGTCTCTCTCTGGTCAAATTAAAAAGTCAATGAATGAATAAATTAAAAATAAAATAAATATTTATTTAAAAAAATATTTACTTTCTTCTTAATGGGAGAAGAATGCCCACTCCACCATGCTGAGTATTGTCTACGAAGTAAGTATTTAACTATGCCACCTTTGAGCAAAGGATTGAAATGAATTAATAGCCTCTTGCTTGACCCTTCTGCCATAAGAATTCATATGTTATATATATAGATAGTCACTGCCTCTTCAGCATGAGTCCCTGTATGTGAAGATATGTAGAAAGAAGTCAAAGTATTCACAGCCAAGTAGCATCGACTGGCATGTTACTTGGGTAAGAAATATGTTTACTGTTGTAAGCCACTGGAGTTTGGTGGTTGCTTTTTGTAGAATGACTAGTAGAGAAGTTAATATGAGAAGTCGAGAACTACTGTATGAAAATAAAAAATACATGGCAATTGCTTCAAAGTAAAGTTATAGGTGATGAGAAAACTATTAAAGGAAACTGAAAAACTGGTGACCAATGTAATAATTTTTCTTCAGTGGCAATACCTTATGAGGTAGAAAGTATACTTAATGAACTTGTGGTTTGGGCTGGTAAAGTATTTAAATGAAATATTACTAGTGTGAGTTGGCTGTTATTAGCTGCATTTGATAAGATTTTTCTTTTTAAATGAATATAGAAAAACATTGGCCTGAATGCAGGAAAGAATAAAACAAAAAAAGAGACCCCCCACCACACACACACACAAATCTTGGAAAATAAAGGTTAAAAAAATGGAAGTATTTTAAAATTTCAATTGCTAAACATAAAATTGATAAATATTTTGCATCAATGTCACTGATTAAGACATAAACTCAGACAATTTGGGGTGTGGCTCCAAATTTTAAAGGCACAATTCTGCCATAACTGGAGAAGCCCTTATTATCTTTCATTGAATCTAGGAAAAAAGTATGTCTACATTGTGGTGGTTGCTGGCACACAGAAATGGAATCAAATAGATACATGGCCAACACATTATTTAAGATAGTTGTACTGTCAAAAGCACTGTCATTTTCAATTTAAAGAGAGTAATTGTTTGAGGCTATTTGTGCTTCAACTTTCTTGAGCAAGAAGTAGGCTAAGAAAGCTGCTCACTCCTATAAGAGAGCATAGTTGCCAACGCCCTCCTCAGATGCATTGAAAAGGGTTAATGGAAAAGAAGAGACATTCTGGAGGGTAGAGTCAAGACACAGAATGATGAACTGGGGAGTTACCCTTAAACACTAGAACAGAAGCCTAATTCCAGGAACATTCCCTGCCCTAGGATGGAAAACTTGAGAATGGTTTTCCAGTAGAATTTCAGAATTGCCTACCAGTGATGGCTAAATGTCTCTCCTTCTTGTCTTCCTCTTTATGAATAAAGGTTTTTGTCTTAGTTGTTCTCCCTCTTTCACTATTCTATATGTGTACATATAAGTTATTATATGTCTACGTTAGAGACTACTGTGAGATCTTCAGTTTTGCGCCTGCTGCCATCTGGGGATGACACTTACAGGGTATGAACTGGGTGAGCTAGTTTGAGTGAGAAAGGAAAGAAAGTGAATATCCAGAGAAGATGGTCTGTGACAGATTGTGTTATGCTTTGCAAATACTTATTTCCTTCTGTTGCCATGGGCAGAGTGTGTTTTCTCATTCCATGCTGGGCTAGTCCACTTGGCTTTATTTAGCCAGTGAAATGTGAGCCAGTGAGATACATTATTGGAGCAAAAGCTTTAAGTGTAATTGTTCTTAGCTTCTGCTATGAAAATGAGGATCTTCCACTTAGGGGCTATGCCTTTGAGGTTCTTGAAGGAGAGGAAATGTGGGGCAAAGCTCAGCAGAGCCTGCAGCAGCCATATCTACTCCATGAATGCAGACATGTGAGTGGGAAAAAATATACTTGCAAACCCTTGAAATGTTGGAATGCTTCCTTCGTGGCAAGCTGACTAATGTAGAGCATGAGACCTTGTTTGAGATTACCCTCAGAGTTTTGATCAAGAGACGTAGTACCCATACAAATATTACTTTATCTTTTAAAAAATAATCATTTGAGGCATCAGCAGATAGTATACTGTTTGTATCTCTGAACTCCCACCTGACTGACCACTGTTCAAGTTCTGGACCTAGTGGCTTGAAACTCATGCTGGGCATGTGTGTATGTGTGTGTGAGCCCAAGATCCCAAGAGGAGAATGGAGGAGAAAGGATTGCAGCATGGCCATTCCCTCTTGCGGAGGTGGGGTGGGGGTGATTTCTCACTTTCCCTCTCACTGTCTCTGTCTCTCTCCTTCTGCAAGTGCACAGGCCCTAGGGCAAAAACCTCTAGAAAAAAAATAATTTGAACCACAGCATTCCAAAAAGGCTTATATGCCAACTAAAGTGTAATATATTGTTCCTTATTAAAATGAAGCAAACACCTACTGATCTTGAACCCTCCAATATAGGAAATTTCCAATTAAACGACAATTTATAAAAGAATACAGGCACTCCTCACTTAATGACCAAGTTATTTTCTGATAACTAGGTTGGTCTTTCAGTAAATTGGTCAATAAGCAAGCAGCCTGGAAGTGGATGTCTTGTGGTATGTAATGGTGCCATAGACCATGCATTTTTTTAGTAGATATCATATGATACCATACTATTATAATTCTATTCATATAAAAAACATACATTAGATAAGCACCAGCAAGTGACAAGATACACCACAACATCATAATGTAAATCCTGCATAATTGTTTTTAGTTATTCTGAAATTACTATGGGTACACAATATAGTACAAATTTATAAATGAAATATGTAGTCTTGTGTGATTGTGAATGCCTCATGTAGTGAGTACTATCTGACTGTGGGAAAGAGATAAAGATTTTGAAAGGGGATTCCTAAGACTCATACAGACTGGGAAAAGGGATTCCCATAGCTGGAAAACTGGTTGTAAATTGGGCAATCATTACACAGGTAGGTCATTATGTGAGGAGTGTCTATAAAAGGTTATAAGAACTCTGTGATATACTTGTAGTGAAATAATTGGCCAGATCAAACCATTTGTAATGCGTACATTAAGGACTGAACACTGTTGAAAACTATATATGCATTCCTGACATACACAGTTCTACTGAGAAATGTCAGTTTGTATTTTTCAGTTGGACATTTTGCCAGTGATTCTCCAGTTTGCAAGTGGGTCCCACTGGAATGCAAGGATCATTTAGTAGTAGGTCCCATGTGCTGTGATACTAGTAATACAGTAACCACATTTTCTAACAATTTCCTTCTTTTACAAATTAGAGTGGATTCAAGATTATCCCTATAATAACCCAGGATTGCTTTCACCTCAATATACTTTCTTTAGTGAAAGATTGATGGATGGAGGTAGACATAAGCCCCCAGTAACCTCACAGAATCTCAGGTTAATTGTATTTGTGTTTCAGGCCATAATGTAGACTGCACTTGGAAATGTGTTCCACATACAAACCTCATCAGTCATGTGAATGTGTAGCCAGGGTGAGTTTGAAGTCTCTTGAACTCTGGTGAGAATTGATGTGGCTTCTAATGGAGATAAATCAGATGGAAGAAGAGCACCGATAAGCAGGTGGGCCTCTACTCTTCTGGTTTGGAAATAAGAGTAAGTGGAAGGAATGAGGAGTGACAGATATGCTAAGCTTAGAATGGCAGAGTAATTCTCTGGCTCAAAAAAATATCTCACCCTTGTATTTTACACTTGAATCAATTCAGGTCCTCTTATTTTTATTATGTATTTATTTACATACTTATTTATATATTCCTTTGTTTTCAGTTCTGCCAAGGGCACATGGATTTGCCAGAGATAGAGAGAGAGGAAGAGCTAGAAAGCACTCCCCAACCCTCCTCCATGGGAAGTGGTCGTGCAACAATCCCTTTTCCTTTTCTCCATCCTGTTGGAATTATGGGCATGTATGCACACATGATCAACATGAATTTTCAAGCTTCTGGGTCAATGATTTGACTGGGACTCAAACCACAGGGTTGGTCATGTGGAATCCATCTGTGTTAACCACAAGGCAATAGAACCAGAGCCTGCCCTAGAATGAGTCCTCTTTTTTGCCTGCCCCCAAATAAGTCCTTTTTTGTTTGTTTGTTTATGTTAGAGATATTTTTGTTATTTTGTGCTTGCTGGAGAGACATAAAGAGAAAATGAGAAATTTTCCCCAAGTGGAATGGCCACACTGCAATCCATTTTCCCTTCTCCTCTCAGGATTTTGGGCACATATGCACACATGCTCAGCGTGAGTTTCAAGCTGTCAAGCTGCCAAGCTGCTGGATTCAAGACTCGATCCATGGTTGCCATGTTGGAGTTCAGAGTCTTAATCACTACACCACTTGCTGGCCTCAAGTCCTTTTTCTTTTTTTTTTTTTTTTTTTTTTTTTGTAAGAGAGATTTTTGCTATAGGGTGTATGAGCTCTCCAGAGAGATAGAGATAGAGAGAAAGTGAGAAATCATCCCCCAGGGAGGATGACCACACCACAGTCCCTTTTCTTCCATTCTCCTCTTGGGATTTTGGGCACGCACACACACGTGCCTGGCATGAGTTTTAAGCCACTGGGTCCAGGACTTGAACTGCAGTTGACTATGTGGGATTCCAGTGATGTAACCATTACATCATCTGCTGGTCTCCCTGAATCTCCTTCTAAAATGTGAAAACCCACCATTACCTTTTCTTATGCCACAGGAAATAATTCCTTCAGGGCTCAGAGCACAAGGAGGGAAAGCTTTCTGGAATGGAAGGTGTTAAAATATAGGGAAGACCCGGAAGAGGATCCTATAATGAACTGTTCAATCACACCCATGGATTATATACCTTGTCTGGAGTGTGTTGGACACTCAGCAGATGTGAATGAGTGAAAGGACAGATAGTGTCAGTGGGTACCTATGGTATTTAGTGTTTCGAGAATCTCCCTATTTCTCTTGCCTCACAGTGTGCCATTCTCCTGTACAGAATCCCACAGAGAACATGGTCACTTCCCAAGTAGATCTCCCACTATGAGACTTCTGTGCACTGCTTTTGCTATTCTCTCCACCATAAATACATATTGATCCTTTCATGCCCATCTCAGATGTCTCTACCTCTATGATGCCTGACTGATTCCCTTGGCAGAATTAAACTCCCTCCTTGCCACTTTTAGTATCTCCTGGATATGTCTCATGTTGTACTGTCATTATCTGTTCAAGTTCTGTGGATATATTGAGGTCAACACCCAAGGCGTATTCATCTTTGTATCCCTACCACAGCATCTTTCATGTAATAGGCGCTCAATAGAAGCTTATTCTTGGAGTAGAGAGAAGAAAAGGGAGTGTATTATAAAAGTTATATAGAAGTAAAAATGGCAATAGATAGCTGCCGAAACAAACTTCATCCATGGTGGCATTTTTCCCTAGGGTGACAGCCAGTCCAAGTACCCTTGAGAATCATTTCGTTCGTAGACTGGTATATGACAATAGTGCTAAATAGATTTTGGTGCTTGTAAAGCACCAGCCTTCATATTAGGTGCTTGATTGTGGGCGTGTGGTCAGCACTTTCCCCTGCTGCCCACTGTAACCTTTGACCCACAGACACAGCAATTATGCAGAGAGCTGTTGGCTCCTTGGAGTCCTGTGTAATATCCACAAAAGGTGTTGATTACCTTGGATCAAAAAAGCTCCCTATTTCTGACTTTCACATGCCAGATTGGCTGCAGAAGTGGTATGAACTCTGCTCAGCTTTTTTCTTGTTCAAACGTGTGCTTTCATATGCAGGTACATTCCTTTGCTTTGACCTGCTTCCGGTCACCTCCACTTTGGCGTATAAAGCAGCATTATTTGGGATCCTGCTGTCATGTATCTTCTGGGTACATAATGTTTGGTAATGCTGGTGGCAGAAGGCTTTTTGAATTTTTTCCCAGCACACACTAATTTTGCCATTATGTTAGAAAGGTGCCATTATTGGGACCAGCAATTGGTGTAATGGCTATGTTGCTGGTCTCCTATGTAGTTGACCGCGGTTCAAGTCCTGGACCCTGTGGCTTAAACTCATGCCGGGCACATGTGCCCAAGATCCTGAGAGGAGAATGGGGGAAAAGGGATTGCGGCATGGCCGTGCCCCCTGGGGGAGGGGTGATTTCTCGCTTTCTGTCTCTCTGTCTTTCTGGTGAGTGCGCATGCCATATAGCAAAAACCTCTCTCTCTCTCAAAAAAAAAAAAAAAAAAAAAAAGGCGCCATTACTAATTTCTTCATTGGGGAGTATAAATGGCTAGGAAGAAAGAGTTAGAGGAGAATAGAGAGGGAGAGAGGAGAGATCAAGAGACAGTCTCTATCATGCAAGGTGAAGAATATTATATAGGCTAGGTTAAACTGTGAAGTAGGTTGACAAAATGCCTCTTTGCCTTATTGGAATTTTCTGCTTTGAACTGGTATTTCCACACTCTTATCTGCTATTTCCACACTCTTATCTGCATGCTTGTTCTCCAACTTTCCACAATGTCTCACCTCATTGAATAGTGCCAGTAACAGTAATACCTGTAGACATTTATTGAATACCTACCTGAGCCAAAAACTATGGTGAGTGTCCCAGATGTCTTATATATAATTATTATAAAAGTATGACAATATAGGAACAGTATTATCTTCAACACTCCGCAGATGAGAAAGCTGCGAATCATATGGTTTATATGATTTGCTCAAAGGTATCCATCTAGGAAAGTGCAGATTGAAGATTTGGGTCTCAAACCTCAGGACATCTGATTCCAAGACTCATATCGTTCTTGTGTGTCATGCCATTCTTCTCTATTTCCTTTCATTACATAGACTCCCCTTCCACACATATTCCGGTTATCCTTGTTCCCCAGACCTTTGGTTTCTGCTTAAAAGTAAAGAGTGAATCACAAGATCTAATCTCAGAGACTATGGTGCTCATGTGCTAACTCTTTCATATGCAATAATACCTTTGCCCATTTATATGATCATTTTCCCCCCTAAAGATTCTGAAAGATAACATTTTTTGAGACCTTGGCAGGTACAGATATTCTCAGATACAACGTCTTGATAGAGAATTTTTTTAGGAGAGGTCTCCAGCATGCCTCCTGCCTTCTATTGATGCCCCAAAGGCAGGCAGAGTCAGTAGCAGGTAAGGTACTCAATTCTAGTCCCATGCAGCATAACAAAGTTTCAGTCAACGATGGACTGCAGAGATGATGATGGTCCCATAAGATTATAATAGAGCTGAAAAGTTCCTGTTTCCTAGTGACATCATCGCTGTCAAATTGTCAGCGCAACACGACTCACATGTTTGTGGTGGTGCTGGAGTAGACAAACTACTGTACTGGCAGTCAGATGAAAATATCGTGCACTGCAGTCAGGGACAGAACGTGATGCTGATAATGGTAATGAAAGTGGGCTATGTGTTTACTGTACTTACCATTATGTTAGGGTATACTCCTTTTACTTGTTAAACCAAGTTTACTATAACATACTGTGCTGGGTTATACTGACAGCAACCACAGACATATGCATTTGCCTTGTTTTTGTTCATTTTTTTCTTGTGCTTGATTTAATCTCTTGTTTTGCAGGCAAGACCCCTAAGCAATAGGCTATCCCATATAGCCTAGGTGTGCAGTAGTGTATACCATCTAGATTTGTGTAAATACACTCTATGATGCTTGTACAATGATGAAGCCACCTAACAACATATTTCTCAGAACATATCTGTACCATAAAACTGTTATACTTATTTTTTCCTCAGGCTTGACACCACTGTAGTCTACTTAGATACATAGAATCAGGGAATCTCGGATTTAAAGGAATTTTTAAAAAACATCTAATGTAGTGACCCCTACCCTGGGGCATGCATACAAATAAATTTTTTTTTTTTTGAGAGGCTTTTGCTATAGGGCGCGAGCGCTTGCCAGACAGATCAAGAGAGACATAGAGACAGAAAGCGAGAAATCACCCCCCAGGGGGGATGGTCACGCCGCAGTCCCTTCTCCTCCATTCTCCTCTCGGGATCCTGGGCACACACGCACACGTGCCCGGCGTGAGTTTTAAGCCACCGGGTCCGGGATGCGAACCGTGGTCGACTACGTGGGAGTCCAGCGACATAGCCATTACGCTAACTGATGGTTCCCCATACAAATAATTTTTGAGCTTTCAAATGATAGATTCTCAGGCTTAAGTTTCTGAGGGCTTTATTCTGTAGGTTTTTAGAAGGTAGCTGAGTTCAACAAGTGATTCTGAAGTGCAGCTAGGTGGAGAACCATAAATTTAATGTACTTCTCATGATATATGAACACTTTCTTGCTTGATTTGATTTTTTATTTCTTCATCATTGCATCTCTGGGAAATATGCAGGAAGCAGAACATGAAGATTATTTTCTGCTCAGTTCCACAAAGAAAAGCAATGGCTCGGGTATTACTTGAATTAGGAATGATGACAAACTTCAGGCTTATTATTGGAATAGAGTGCTGTGTTAATTTTTCAATATATTTATTTCAAGGGGATTTTTCACCTCTCCCTGGACTTCTTCCTTGGTATTATTTGTGAGGACATAAGTACTTCTGGATAATTGGGTCAAAAATTTCACAAATGGCGGGGCTAGCAGATGGCATAATGGTTATATTGCTGGATTCCCACATGGCCGACTGTGGTTCGAGTCCCAGATCCAATGGGTTGACAATCACACTGGATGCATGTCAGCAGAGCCCAAGATCCTGAGAGGAGAATGGAAGACAAGGGATTGTGGCATAGTTATTCTCCCAAGAGAGATGGGAGCATGATTTCTTATTTCCCCTCTCTGTCTCCGTCTCCAACCAGTGCACACACCCTAAGGCAAAAACCTCTAAAAATAATAAAGTCCACAAATGATATCAGCCTTTTAATTTGAAGAAAAGCAGGAAGCAGAGAGTCAGAGATTTGGGTTTTATTTAGCTTTGCCACTGAAAGCTATAAGTTTTGAGTGAATTAGTTCATGACACAGACTCAGTTTCCTCATGTATAATTTGACTAGAGGACCCTTTTAATGTTAGATTTTTAAGCTCTCACAGTAACTTCCAAGATCCTTCTTCTTTTTTAAAAAATAAATTTTATTTATTTACTCCATGGGTATGAGAGATAGAAAGAATATCCCTGATAGGGTCCTGATGCCGTGATCCATCCCCATCCTTAGCGAGTCTGGATCTTGGCATAAGCACATCCCATGCACTAAGCGAGGCCTCTGAACATGAAGTGGCAACTTTCCCATGTGGGTCTTCCTTGCAAAGCACCACATTTTGCCACTGTGCCACTGACCCCCAAGTACCTTATTGCCCATTTGAACATCATTTCTGAGAAGCCACAAAAATGAGCACAGCCTTTGTTGTTATTTAATTTCTCTAAATTTTTGTTATACTCAGTAGTCTCTATAGTTCAAAAAAAGAATTATATTCTGTCATACTATTCTGTGTCACTGAATTTGTCTTTTAAAAGATTCCAAGATATTTGACAGGCAGTGTCATTTGTCTTGTCTCCCTCTACTCTCAATTGAAAGTGTAATGTTGAACATATAAGCAGAAAATAAATGCAAAGAATCATAGACTTTTAGGGTTGGAGTCTACTTTCAAGATAATTGATTTTGCCCACTTAATTAGCCCTATGAAGAAGTAAAGGCTAAGAGCTGATAACTGCTCATGCAAGGGCCAGCGGCAGAATGAGGGGCATGAGCTGGTTTGTAGACTTCCCGGGAAAGTGCATTTCCTCTCCACACATCTTTGATCAGTTGTTTCTAATGAAACTGACCATATCTTAATGATTTAGTATGAATTTCTCCAAATAGTCTATACAGTATAATAATTTGATCACTTTATATTTAAGTTTATTCCTACATTTGTCACTAAACATCTCATGAAAAAACCATCTTTAGAAATATCAAGATGGTTTTAAAACCAGTATGATCCTTATTAAGGAGAAATCCAAATGCATGTATTTGTGGTATTAGTGGTAGTTAAGGCGCTGGACTTCCACGTGGCCAACCACAGTTCATGTCCTGGACCTGGTGGTGTAGAAATCACAGTGGACACATGTGCATGTGTGCCCAAAATCCTGAAAGGAAAATGGAGGAGAAGGGATTGTGTGGCCATCCCCATGGGGGATGATTTCTCATTTTCCCTCTTGTTGTTTCTTTCTGTCTCTGGCAAGCACATGATAAAAACTTAAAAACTTAACAAAATGAGGGGAAGAATCTAAATAAGGAAAAGTAGTTCAAGGTCATAAAAACCTATTATAAATGAAGGTAGGAAAACCAACTTTATTGCCTGGGTTCAGCTTCACACACTTTGCCTGATCCAAGGGAATATGTTATGTTTTTAGAAATGAAAAATGATGGGATTAACATTTCCTTGGTTAAAGTTAAAAATAGAAAGTGTTGACTTTGGTTATCAAGCAGTCATTGAGTATCAGATAAGGGGACAGAGAACTAGCAGGGCCAGCTCAGCTTGTTTTAAACTAAATATCACTAGGTAAGCACCATTTTCTGCCCCTGATGTTCTGGGCTGTCCCATAACTGCTGGACTAGAACATTCTCAGATTATTTTATCCTTTCCTCTTAAATTGTTAACGTGGGTCTATAAATAGATTCTGAGAATCTCAAATTCTAATAATAATAACTAATATATCCTCCTGAGATATTAAACCACTTTATGGCCATTTTATATATCACGTAAAATTAATTACTATTTGTGAAATTTGTCCTCAAATGTTATATGGTAGTGGTATTGCCCTGTTAGCTCATGTTTTCCAGTAGTCCTTACACCATTCATTGTCATCCAGGGACTAGTTTGCTGCTCAAGGGACATCTGACAATGTCTGAGACACTTTTGGTTTTCATGTCTGCTTATGTGAATATTATAGGCTTCTGGTGAGTAGAGTTCAAATAGACTGCTAAAATATTCTACAATGTATAAGATAGTCTTCTCTCACAAAAGAGAATTATTTGGCTCAAAATGTCAACATCCTTAAGATTGAATAATACTTTTTTTTTTAAGAGAGATTTTTTTTTGCTATAGGGCATATACACATATCTGAGAGACAGAAAGACAGAAAGCGAAAAATCACCCCCAAGGGGTATAGCCATACTGCAATCCTTTCTTCAGTCTCCTCTTGGGATTTTGGGCATGCATACACATGTGTCCAGCATGAGTTTTTAAGCTGCTGGGTCCAGGACTTGAACCATGGTCGATTATATGGGAGTTCAGTTATGTAACCGTTCTGCCATTTTCTGGTCCCCAAGATTAAACAATCTTCTTTAATAATATAGCTTTACATAAAAATGTTACCCTATACATACAGACAGTAATTATTACTGATAATTTAAATCTATACCACATAATAAGTGTATGATACTGTGTTAATTCTGTTTGTCACTATTCCTTAATGTGTCAAAGTTAAGAGCTGACATACTCTCAAAAGAGTATAAGGACTCATGAACAGGTCTCCTGTCATTGCCCAACATAAATAAGAAGTTTTGTCAGCATTCCCAATTCTTTAGGCCTTTTTTGATGAAGACTTCCTGCATTTTGATCCTAGTAAAAAGTAATTCCACAAACTATGGGTTGTTTGGAAAGTCATGACACTTTTTTACATAAAAAAATATGTCATAACTTTCCCAACGACCTAATAGTATTCCTCAGAGCTTATTGAATGGTGTCTCAGCCCCTGGTCTGTGAAACAGTCTTGCATTGACATGCCAATATCTTCATTTAGTCACTGCTGCTGCACAACTTCAATGCTAATTCCATTTTTAGTTACTGTTTGTAGTCACCATTAATGGAGAAATAAGAGAGAAACAGTCTCTTTTTCTTTTCTTTTTTAAAGCTATATCCATTTGGTGGCTCCATGGCAGCAATTCCCAGTGCAGGGTGATCCTGCCTTTAAATGTAATTTCAAAACAGCTGTAATGGCAAATTAGTTTCTTTCTATTAGTTAAGTGATTATACACCAATCAGAACTGAATACACACACTATTAAGTTTATAATTATATTTGAGAATTTTACAGTCCACTTCATCTTCCTTCAGGACTCCTTGAATGCTCCCTGACTCATTTCTTCTTGAAGGGAGTGTTTTAGCAAATGTTTAAGCATGGTTATCTTGGTGGAGAGTATTTAAAGTCAGGCCCAAAGGTGAATAAAATGGCTGAGAAGTTTTCAAGGTCTTCATTACTTAGGCCTTGGTCAGAATCCAGTTTAACCGTGAATGAAATTTACTGTTGATAGTGATTTTCTGGTGAAGTGCAGTGAGTGACTTGGCTATCTCTATCCATTTCTTAGCAGACAGAGCTTTGAATCCCTGCCATCTTCTTGTCATAACAAAGGCCAAATATTAAATGAACTGACTATGATGCAGTGACCAGGTTTAAAGGAAACTCTTTCAAGGTTATACAAATAACTATAAAGGACATAGATTCTATTATGTTTTCTAGGAAACAAACTGTAGTAAAAAGAGTATTTCTTTAGATAAATTTGTTTCTCTTCATGGTACTTCATTTCCATAGTTTTCACATTATAATTTTACAATGCAGCTTGCTTTTGCATAAGTTCAGTTATATATTTTGAACAAATATTTATTAGGAGCCTGCTATATTCTTCAATTGATAATTATTGTATATAGTAAAAACATGAGGGGCAGCACAGAAAATGTACAAAATTGTTCCTGAAAGCCAGCTAGACAGCACTGTGACATGATGGTAAATGTGCAGAGGCTCTGTAATCAAACAGACCTGAGTTCAAAGTCAGGTTCTGGAGTTTACCATCATGTTGCTTTATTTCCCTGAACCTGGTTTCCCCATCTATTGAATGGGAAGCAACATAGTCTAGTGGTAAACAGCAGTGACTCTAAAATCGGGCTACACACAATCAGATTATCTATCCTACCACTTGTACAACATTAGATAAGTGTCTTAACCACTCAATTTCCTCCATTGAAAAATCAGAATGGAAGGTTATCGTGCTTTTAAAACTTTCAGCATGATTTGTAGCTGGTTGTAGAGCAGGTTGTCAGTAAATAACAAAGACCATTACCATTATCATCAGAGATAGTAAACACTCCTTCATAGAGGTATTTATTCAAAAGCTAACTGGATACTTTTAGGCTAGTGTCCAGTATACTCATTCCCACAGTATCAGCTTGATCTAGCTTCCCTATTGAATGATTCTATAAATAAGATTCAAATGGGTAGATTTTAGAACTGTGGCAATTGAACAGGGAATATTTCTAGGTAGCAGTACCTTTATACCTTGTAGGCGATAACCTCTTCTGGGAATACCTGATACTAGAGAATCCCAATTAACTTTCTGCTATGGAGGCTAAACTCTTTTGGTTTTTCAAAAAATGTTTTATAAGTTACAGATGCTCTCTCCTTTGAATCCTCTCCAAATTCTACACAACTCCCCTGAATTAATTTAGTTAAAAGTCCAGAAAGATTGAGTTAATTCTTCATGTTACTGCTTCTCTTATTTATGCATCCCAAGAACACAACACACTTCACTTTTTTTTTCTTACTCAGAACCATTCTTGACACCTGTTTAGCTTGAGGTCAGCTATGTCCGTAACTCTCTCTTTGTGGCTTTGTAATGTCAGTGGTTCTCATCTTGAATTTTTGCACTTTGTTTCTCATTTCAACATTTTACACTAGTTGAAAGTCGTTATTTTCATTTCTGTCTCCTTCTGCTGCCAGGGTCATTTGGGAAATCTAATTTTATCTTCTTAAGGTAAATGACTCATCCTTTTTTCCCACCCCTGGTGGTTATGTCAGCTGTGGATATAGTGAAGAACTCTTTCTTCTCCAGAGGAATGATAGAAAAAATGTGAAAAAGCTTTAAGTCTTTGTTCCAGGTTCCATGGCACAACACTAGCAGAATGCTCTGCAATACTGGGAGCTATGAGGGAGATGAGTTTGGTTTCTGGGTGGACCAATATACGCTGGGTGCTTGCATGTGTACCTGTTATCCTGGCTGGCTAGGAAGGCTGGGGTGGACAGCGGAGAGGAACATGGTGTGAGACCTTATGGAGTGTTTTTGTCTTGCGTGTTTTTTTCTTTTCTTTATCTATCTCTAATGAAAGAAAAAGAGAAACTTTTTTTTTTTTTTTGAATGCTTCAATTCTAGTGTGGACTTTTGCATGAATTGTAATTTAAAATTTTAGAGACTTGGGGCCATCAGACGGCATAGTGGTTGTGGCACTGGACTCTCACATGGCTGATTGCATTTTGAGTCACAGACGTGACAGCTTGAAACTCATGGTGGATGTATGAGTTGGCATATGCCCCAAATCCCAGGAGAAAGGAGGAAAAGATATTGTGGCATGGGGGGTAATTTCTCACTTTCTCTCTCTCTCTGTCTCTGGCCAGCACATATACCCTATAGCAAAACTCTCTCTTAAAAAATAAAAAAGGTTTAGGGACTTAAGCAGTTAAAAATTAAATTAAAGCAAACAAAACATACCCTAATAAGTGATAAAGATTTCCTGAGAATCTGAGAACAGAAAGCTTATTCATACCAATTGTGCACTGAGATTTTAGGTAGCTGTATTTGGACGAGTTCTTTGAAATAAAGTAAGGATATTTTCAGTGACAAACTACCTTGGTTTAAGTACTTAGCCAGAAGCTTCTATCAACTGAAACATAGCAAAGAACTAGAAAATAAATCCCGGATAAGTCTAATATCTGGGACTTGGAGCCAGCCCTTCAGCCTCACAATCTGAATAAGTCTTTTTGTTTGTGTGTGTAAAATCTGCTTTTGGGTGTGTAAAATCTCATTTCTAGTTTCTTATTACTAATGGTAATAATGACGACAACAACAAGAAAAGTAAAAACATGAGTCACCATTAGACAAACATTATACTGATATCTTATTTTGAAACTTGTAACAAGTCCTAAAGTATAGGTTTTGTTAGCTCCTTAGTGCAGATGATCATAAAGACATTTACGGAGGTCACGTGACTTGTACCAAATTGTTTAGCCAGTGTCATTGGAACCTGGTTTCAGGTGTATGCTATGTAAATCATTTCTCCTTTCTCTCTTGCACTGTTTACTATAGCCTACATATGAAAATCTTCTTTTATTGGTACCTTAAAAAGGAGTGGGAGATAGCTAACGTCTGGATGACACGTAATTTTTGCCCTGAACTCAGTGATTTTTCCACTGTGAAGAATTAATAAATTCTTTCTTCTTTTTTTTGAAAACACATTGCTTATGCTTTAAAGTACATATTTCACAGACATAGTGATATTAGCATTAGGTGGATGTGTATCAGCAGCTCTTCCAGTGTGGGGGCTATAAGGAAGCAGCTGCTAGACCTCGTCTTTGTATTCATCATAGCACTTAGCCCAGGGTCCTTTTTGAGCATATTAAGTGTATAATAAATATTTGTTGAATTGATTTGAATTGAAGATGAAATGTTTTAATGCATGCTAAATCTCTTTGTAAGGCACTAGCTACATGAAAGACTGTATGATTATCTGAATCATGGTGTTTAGAGAAGGAAAAGAGAGAGCGAGGAGGAGGTAGGAGAAAACCCCTTCCAGAGACTAAAATCTTTTGGATGTGAAGTCATCAAGAGATGAATAAAAGAATTTTCATTTAAAATGGAATTTCCCTAGTCACTCCTAATGTAGACTCTTTAAAATTTCCACTAAAAGCTTTGAAAAGGTAAAAGACAACTGAAAAAATTCTATATAGCAATATTAAAAGCAAAGTCCAACAGACAAAAATCAAAATCTGGGAGACCCTTTAACAAAGATATTGTGCTTCTATCAGTAAGTTAGATTTTGTTACAGATAATACTTGAATAATACCTAAAATATTATTTTAGCAAATAGCCAGCAATTAGGTGTTTTCTGTATCCTTCAATCATTGAACATCAAGAAACTAGACTTTCCTCATTTACTCTCATTGTATTCTCAAGATGTTGGCATTTTGTCCTCAGGTTTTTGCATTACTTTGTCCCCAGGATAACTCACAATTCCAGATATTATATTATAACCCCGAAACTTCTCAAGCAGGGAAGAAGGGGGGAAGGAGCAAAAAATGATCCATTTTCTTACATGCTTCTCTCTTATCAGGCAAGAAAATTCTGTACCCCTCTCCCCTCCCCCTCCCACCCTCCTCACCCCCATCGCTACCAGTCTTACATCATTGCCTGGAACTGGGTAGCATGAACACTTCCATTGCCCAAGCACTTCTAAAGGTGAATAGAAATTTTATGACCAGTAATTAGTACTGGGACAGGTACTCTCTGTCTTTGTCTCTTGGTTTGCCTGTTTGTGTGTCTCTCATTCTTACAGACACAGACACACACACCCACACACTCACACACCCACACACATACATGCACACTCATGGTTCTTTCAGCAATGAAAAGTGGGAAAATGGCTGTTATACAAACAACAGACAGTATCTATCATGTTGAACTGGATTGAGAAAAGAATTTAGCCTGTCACATGCTTTGACTCATGTCCTACCTATATGGAAGAAAATTAGCATACTTCTTTACTCCTGGGGAAGAAGTCTGTCTTTGGACAGAGAAGCTGGGTGAGTGCCCACCAGAAAATTGAGTGGTGGTTTTTCTGTTATGGTATTCTATCTTAAATGGTTAGTTTTCTAATTCATCCATATTTCTGTATTCACATGCCCCATTTTTCTATATGCCTAAAAAGGCTGGAACTCTATGAAGATAACAGGGAAATATATAGAGAAGAAACTAACAATAACTACTTAATCTGGGGTATACATTATCTGCAAATGAAAGATTTCATTTGAGAATTGGAATTGGTTGAATAATACATTCAGAAAATTTAGCTCTTTATAAATTGTATTGCTTCAGATTATTAGAACAAGCAGTAGGATTATCTGGAATTGTATTTTCTGTTTATTAAAATAATGACACTAGGGATAAAGGGCATGCTACTACATCCTAGAAATTGAATACATTTGGTAGGGCATATTAATATGTCTAGTATTAATATTTGAACAAAGAACATATGATTTAATAACAAACCATACTAGTGGCTTCTACACAACATTTTTATGGTCAGTGATTTCTTCTTACTTGAATAAGACAAGAGAAAAAAATATATGGGATTTACATGTAAATATTACAAATCAGGGGAAAATAAACTAAGTAAACTTAAAAATAATGGAGATGGGTAATCTAAGGAAGCTGGCAAGGAAACATCAGAATACAATCTCTGTGGGGGACAAGCAGGTGGTGTAATGGTTATTTCACTGGACTCCCATGTAGTTGACCTCAATTTGAATCCTGGACCTGGAGGCTTAAGACTCACTCCAGGCGTGTGTGTATGCATGACGCAAATCCTTAGATGAGAATGGAGGAGAAGGGACTGTGGTATGGCCATCCCTCCTGAGAATTGATTTCTTGCTTTCTTTCTCTCTGTGTCTCTCCAGTGAGCACACACAACCAATAGCAAACAAACAAACAAACAAAAACAAAGAACAAAAAAAACTCTCTCTAAAAAAAAAAGAGATTTTTCCATCTCTAGACTCCTGGCCTAAGGGACACTGAGGAAGGGCCCCCTGCCCCAGCTGCAATTCCAGCTCCCCCAACCCCAGCGACCCACTCTCTCTGTCACTAAAGACTGCTCCCAGCTCTCCAGCAGAAGCCATTTCCATCTCCAGATCCCTGGCCTAAGGGACACTCAGGTAGCTCCCCCCTCCCCCACAGCCCCAGCTGCAGTTTCAGCTCCCCCAATGCCAGGCAAACTCTCTTATTGTGAGCAAGGTAGGCTTTTTTTTCCCTTTTCTTTTTCTTTCTTTTGTAAATTTCCCACTTCTCTTTATCCCATAGGACTGCCCCCAACTCTCCAGCAGAGCCCATTTCCATCTCTAGTACCCTGGTGAAATTGCATATGTGGCACACAACTTTTTTATTATTCTCTTTTATACTCTTTTCTCTTCCATCTTATATTATCATCTCCTACTTATTCTCCATGCACCTTAATAGGCTAGACTGGTCTAGAGTCACAGTTTTCAAATACCCTGGTATTGTAAGGCTCCCTGGGATCCTCCCTTTTACTTAACCACCTGTGAAAAAGGAAAGACTACACTTCACTCTCAAAATAGAAGGCTCTTCCTGTGCAGACCACTTTGCAAAACACAGCAGAAGAGAGACTTTGGCACACATCAGTCCACAGTAAAAAGAAAGAACACTTGTTCCCAGTCAAAGAAATATTCTCCGAAAAGGTATCCAAAACTGAATACCTCTCCCCATGGCTAGAAGTAGAAGAGTCTCAGGTCTGAATAAACTAGGAAATATGTCTCCATCAAAATAACACAGTAACTCCTCTTTATATCTTGAAAAAATAGAAGATGTTACCAAAATGTCAGAGAAAGAATTTAGAACATTTAGTGTGACAAAATTCTATGAGCAGAACAGAAAAGAGACAATGAGATACAGGAGATTAGGAAGTCCTTCCATGATATGAAAGAAGAAATGAACACTCCAAGAAAGAATCAGATAGAACTATTAGAAATGAAGTCTGTAATACAGAAAATCAAGAACCCTCTTGAAAGTATTAAAAGTCGATTAGGGACCAGCAGTTAGTGTAATGGCTATGTCGTTGGACTCCCACGTAGTGGACCGCGGTTTGAGTCCCAGACGCGGTGGCTTAAAATCACGCCGGGCGTGTGTGTGTGCGTGCCCAAGATTCCAAGAGGAGAATGGAGGAGAAGGGATTGTGGTGTGGCCACACCCCCTGGAGGGTGATTTCTCACTTTCTATCTCTCTCTGTCTGTCTGGCGAGTGCTCACGCCCTATAGCAAAAACCTCTCAAAAAAAAAAAAAAAAAAAAAAAAAAAAAAAGAAAAAAGAAATACAAAGGACTCAGAATAGAATCAACCCAAGAAGATCTTCCCCAAGGCACATCTTAGCCAGATTGGCCAAGCCCACATATAAAGATAGGATACTAAAATTGGCAAGAGAGAAATGAGAAGTGACTTACAAAGGTCATCCCATAAGGCTAACCCCAGACCTTTCAACAGAAACAATACAAGCAAAGAAAGAATGGGAAGACATATTGAACGTTTTAAGAGAGAAACAATTTCAACCAAGATTATTATATCCAGCAAGATTACCCTTCATATGGGAAAAAAAGATGAAAATCTTCTCAGATAAACAAAACCTAAAACTATATTCAGCAACTTGTCCAACGATGATAGAATTAAACTTGATGTTAATTTCAAGAGAAATCCTCAAAAATACACAATGGAAACTAAATAGCCTACTCCTGAATGACTTCACAACTACTGAAGAAATTAAGACTGAAATAAAAAGATTCGTGGAAACCAATGACAATGAGGACATGAGTTTCCATAATCTTGGAACACTGCAAAAGCAGTCATAAGAGGGAAGATAATAGCAATTAGTGCACATAAGAAGAAGACGGAAAGAAGGCAAATGGATCACCTAACACTGTGCCTCAGAGAATTGGAATAGCAACAGCAAAAAAAAGTCCTAAAATCTCCAGGAGTAAAGAAATAATAAAGATTCTAGCAGAATTAAATGAAATAGAAAATAAATGAACAATACAGAAAATAAATGAAAGTAAAAGCTGGTTCTTTGAAAAGATGAACAAAATCAATATACCACTAGCGAGACTTATTAAGAAGAAGAGAGAAAGGAACCAGGTAAATCAAATTTGCAATGAAGCTGGCAATATAATAATAGATATAACAGAAATACAAACCATCATTAGAGGATACTATGGGCAACTATATGCCAACAAACAAGAAAATCTGGATGAGATGGACAAATTCCTGGACACATATAATCTACCAAGATAGAGCCAGGAAGATGTAGAAAGTCTAAATAGGCCGGGACCAGAATGGCTATGTCACTGAACTCCCATGAAATCGACTGTGGTTCGAGTCCTGAACCTAGTGGCTTAAACTCGAGCCGGGCGTGTGTGTGTGTGTGTGCCCAAGATCCTGAGAGGAGAATGGAGGAGAAGAGATTGCAGTGTGGCCATCCTCCCTACGGGGGTGATTTCTCACTTTCTGTCTCCCTGTCTCTCTCTATCTCTCTGGCGAGCTCACATGCCCTATAACAACAACAACAAAAACTCCTTTCCAAAAAAAAAGAAAGAAAGTCTGAATAGGCCCATAACAAGCCAGGAGATTGACTCAGTAGTAAATAACCTACCAACAAAGAAAAGCCCTGGTCCCGATGGCTTCATCTCTGAATTCTAAAAAACGTTTCAAGAAGAGTTAACTCCCATTCTGCTCAAGTTATTTTTAAAGATCCAAAAGGGTGAAACTCTACCAAATTCATTCTATGAAGCCTCCATCATCCTTATCCACAAAACAGATAAGCACAGGACAAGGAAGGAAAACTATAGACCAATATCTCTGATGAATATAGACGCAAAGATTCTCAACAAGATACTAGCAAATCGTATCCAATAACATATAAAAAAGATTATACATCAAGACCAGGTAGGCTTTATAGCAGGAATGCAAGGCTGATTCAACATACATAAAACCATAAATTTACTACACAATATTAACAGAAATAAAGATAAAAACCATATGATTATATAAGTTGATGCAGAAAAAGCATTTGATAGTATACAACATCCTTTCATGATGAAGATTATCAGCAAAATTGGCATAGAAGGGTCATTTTTCAACACAATAAAAGCTATCTATGAAAAACCCATAGCTAACATCATCCTGAATGGAGAAAAGTTGAAAGCTTTTTCACTAAAACCTGGTACAAGGATGCCCACTTTCTCTACTCCTTTTCAATATAGTACTGGAAGTCCTTACCAGCACTATCATAACAGAGAATAAAATAAAAGACATTCAAATAGGAAAAGATGAGGTGAAACTATCTCTATTTGCAGATGACATGATGATATACATACAAGACCCAATGGTATCCATGAAAAAATTCCTGGAAGTAATGCATGAGTACAGTAAAGTTGTAGGATACAAAATCAACATACAGAATATATGAAGAGCAGACAGACTGAGATAGAATTGAAAAAAGTAATTCAATTTACCATAGCTCAAAAAATATAAGATACCTAGGAATAAATCTAACCAAAGAAGTTAAAGACCTCCACAAGGAAAACTACGAGAAGCTAAAAAAGAAATAGAAAATGACACAAAAAGGTGGAAGGACATCCCATGATCCTGGATTGAAATAATTAGTGAAAATGGCAATTGTATTCAAATTAATCTACATATTTAACACAATCCCAATCACAGTGCTGGAGACATTCTTTGCAGCTCTAGAAAAGACAATCATACAACTTGTCTGGAATCATAAAAGACCTTGTATTGCCAAAGCAATCCTTCACGAGAAGAGGGGAGTAGGTGGCATCTTACTCCCTAACCCAAATATATACTACAAAGCTATGGTAATCAAAACACCATGGTGTTGGCATAGAAATAGACAGGTAGACCAATGGAACAGAATAGAGTCTCTAGAAATAAACTCCCAGACATACAGCCAACTGATTTTTGACAAAGGGTGCCAGTCTATCTAGTGGGGAAAGGAAACCTCTTTAGCAAATTGTGCTGGAAAAGCTGGATATCCATCTGCAGAAAGATGAATCTGAACCCCTACTTCGCATCTTTGACAAAAATCAACTCAAAGTGGATCAAAGATCTAAACCGAAGAGCTCAAACTATAGAGCTGCAAAACACTGGGGGAACTCTGGGAGACATTGGGGTAGGCAAAGACTTCTTAAATAAAACCTCCAGAGCATAGTCAATAATCCCAAAAATAGACAAGTGGAATTACATCAGATTAAAAAGTTTCTGCCTGACAAAAGCCATAGTAATTAGTGGGAACCGACAGCACTCAGAATGGGAAAATATTTTTGTATACTGTGTCAGATAAAAGACTGATAACTAGAATACACAAGGAACTCAAGCAGCTGTCCAGAAAAAAGTTGATTAACTATATTAAAAGATGGGAGAATGAGTTGAAAATACCATTCTCTAAGCATATAAATAAATGCTCATCATCCCTCATTGGGAGATTCAGATCAAAAGGGAGATGCAGATCAAAACTACAATGAGATACTACCTAACCCTAGTCAGAATGACCAAGATTAAAAAAAAACAAAACAGGGGATCAACAGTTAGTGTAATGGCTATGTCGCTGGACTCCCATGTAGTCGACCATGGTTCGCGTCCCGGACCCGGTGGCTTAAAACTCACGCCGGGCCCGTGTGCGTCCTTGCCCAAGATCCTGAGAGGAGAAACGGAGGAGAAGGGATTGCGGTGTGGCCATCACCCCTGGGGAGTGATTTCTCGCTTTCTGTCTCTCTGTCTCTCTCTGTCTTTCTGGCGAGCTCACGCGCCCTATAGCAAAAACCTCTCAAAAAACAATAAAAAACAACAAAACAAAACAAAACAGAAAATGATAAGTACTGGCAGAAGTGTGGTGAAAGGGGCACTCTCCTACACTGCTGGTAGGAATGTAAATTGGTCCAGCCACTGTGAAGAACAATTTGGAGATTCCTCAAAGATCTACAAATAGAACTGCTATATAATACAGCAATCCCACTTCTTAGTATCTACCCAAAGGACAGATGAATTCTTAATTGGAAAAGTGCTTGCACATCCATGTTTATTGTGACATTTTTCACAATTGCTAAGACATGAAACCAACCCAAATGTCCATGAACAGATGAATGGATTGAAAAAGTGTGGCACATATACTCTATGGAATACTACTCAGTCATTACGCTAACTGCTGGTCCCTTTTTTTTTTTCTTTTTTTGGAGAGGTTTTTGCAACTACTCAGTCATAAGAAATAGCAAGACCCTGCCTTTTGACAGAAAGTGGATGAATATGGAAGATTTACTGCTGAGTGAAGCAAGCCAGACGATGAAGGAGTGACATTGTATGTCTCCACTTAATATATACCGATTGTCTGCACTCTATGGCCAAAACTGAATGACTAAAGTCTATATAAACTAAGTAAATGGTTGTGAATACCAGATACAGTGTGGGAAGAGGGTGGGTGAATGAGAAGAGTCTGAGAAAGGACATTAAAGAGAAAAATAGAGAGGCAAGGCATTTATGGGACAAATAAATGGATTATTATTTTTTGAAGATAACTTTCTAGTATGGTGAACTGCACTGGTGAGAAATGTACACATGTTGGAATATTCACTTTGTAAGCTAAGTAACATGATTGAATGTATAAAAGAAATAGAAATTAAAAAAAAAAGAATATAACCTCTGTGAGCAAGGGTAGGCCTTCCTGGGTTTCACCCAACTGATCCTCTTCTGCTTCCTCACATTTCATAACCATAGGAAACATATTTCTTGTGCTTTGTTTGTTACAGCATGATTTAGATAAAATTTCTTTACTTTTTAAATTTTTAAAAATTTGTTAAGGATAGCTCAAGTTTTACAAATTTGGAATATAATCATCTCCCTTTTTCACAGAGAATAGGTTCCAAGAACATAACAATGACAAAGTTTAATTTATGAAGTATGGAATAGTGAGATACTAACAGCCATAACTAATATAATACAATAGAAAAATCATAACAAGATGGTGTAATACAGTTTCTGTGAATGTGGTCTCTTTTTTTGCTCTCAAAATACCTTATTATATTACATTCACCTAATTTTGGATCAAGATTGGTCACAGGTAACTGAAAGAGCAGAAGATGAAGTGTGGATAGTTGGAGACTATTATGGGAAGATAATTTGGGTCAAATATATTAGTAAGAAAATGTTAGCTTGTGCATAAAGTCATAAGTAATTCCTAATTTTCCATGGCTTAAAATTTCAAAATTTTGTTTCTTATTCATGATACATTCCCATTTTGAGTGGACAAGGAACTCCTGAAGACCTCATTTTCAGAATCTAGCTTGGCAGAACACTTACAATCTGGGAGATTGTCAACCATCATGGAGGAAGGTAAATGACCTCTTGCTGGTCCTGCCTCAGCAGTTAAATCTTCCAGCACAGAAATTGTTTGTGCTATTTTTATTCACAACTCATTTTTCATATCAAGTTTAATAGCCTCACTCAACCAGAAGGAAGCCAGAACTTGTGAATGGAATGTGGTAACTAGAAATCTATAGTCTATCACTCGAGAAAATCACTTTCTGCTTATTTGGTCTCAATACTTGGTTCATCTTTTTTGCGAAGGAACCTTCTCTGTCTCTGTCATGGGATAAAAGTCAAAAGTTCTACCTCGTTATAACATTAAGTCAAAGTCTAGGATCTTGGTTGATTCATAGTGGTTCCAAATTGCTGGAATGGGAGAAAAGCCAAGTGATTTCTTCATCAGGTCCAGATGTGACTCTTCTTAAATCCATAAATATGTGAACTAAAATTGTGAAATTAATAGGTTTCTTCTAATATATAGTGATTGAGGAGAACTGAGGCAAACATTCTTGTATGGAAATGAAAAATTGGAAAGATTCACAGCAGTCGCTAATGGATAGGAATTCTGAAATTCTGCTAGGCAGAAATTCCAAGGGCCTGTTACCCTGAGGATGAAAAATATTCTTTGCCTGAGTCTTGATTCTATTAGGAGGCCCTCCCGAGTCTATTGTTCTGTGGCCCTGGACTCTACCCTCACTAAGATTTTCCTTTGCATTGTCCATCTAAAGTGGGGATTAGAAAATACACTTTCAACTGAGCCTCTTATGAATCTGCTTCCTTTGCATAGAAAATTAGGAGTCAGGAGAGTAATAATAAGTCTTAAAGATTTACTAATTATTTCTCCTCCTCCTCATCCATCTGCATGTCTACCTCCTCCTCCTTCTTATTCTCGTGCTTTATTTCTTTGACATTATAAGTGTTATCAGACTTCTTATCTATTTGATTTGAATTACTCCTATTTACCAGTAGAATTGCTCACTGTGTGTGTGTGTGTGTGTGTGTGTGTGTGTGTATGTATGCACATATAAATATGATTTGCAGGGAAAGACCTTTTTTTCTTATTTTCTCACTGAACAATTTTAACCAATTGAAAGGATTTACTAGGTTTCATTTTAATCCATTCAGAGATTTTTAACAGTAAGTGTATGGGCATATCCTTGATTTAATACTTGCTATTAGACTGTGCAGTTTTTTAATTAACCTTTGTCTCTCAGAATATGTCCCTGTTTTATCTTTTTCTATTTGAGATTGAGAAACATTTGCCTCTTTCAGTTCTAGGAGTCTCAAAATGTGTGATTTTTCTCTGTACTCCTCCTGCTCATAAGTGGACCAGTTCTATTCTGAGGCTACTTTTTGCTTTTACAAAAATACTGTGAAAAAAAGTACAACAAACAGCAACTGGGATGCATTAGTAATGTTCCAATCACCCTCATAAATTATTACAGTCAATGCTGTAGTGGTAAATGTTTAATATCAGCTCTCCAGGAAAACAAAAACAAAAACACAATGATTTGTTGTCCTTCCCAATTTCAGTGGTATTAATTCTCCTACTATGGCAGAATCAAGTTACCAACATGACTTATAACTTGGAGTTGGGAAAGATGCTCACAATGAACACTCTTGGGCAAAAGCCAGCTCCAGCATACTACTGATTACAGGTGATCATTTTACTGACTGTTTTGCCATGGTTTAACATGGAGTGTCATTCTTCCAGTCTTTCTCACAATATACTGCCTAGCCCAAAGCCAAAGCCACACATTTTACCTTTTTTTATGGCAATTCCTCACTTTTATGTACCATTTTCCATATTAGTTAGGATAAGCTATGTTATATCATAGTAGTGAACAAAGCCAAAATCTCAGTAGCTTAAAACAAGAAATGTTTATTTCTCATTCATATTACCATGGATATCACAGAGCATCTGGAACCTTGCTCCACATGTCCTTATCTCAGGACCCAGGCTGTTAGAGCAGCCACCACCTGGAACATTGCAAAGCAGCCTTGTAGAGAACAAAAGAGCTATGGAGCATTTGGTACTGGCAACTAAATGCATTTTCCTCAGAAAGGGTGGGTACTATTTTATTCATGATTCATTGGCCAGAATTAGTGACAAGATCACAAAGAGGAAAGAAAGTGTGCATTTTCCATGTACCTGTAAGGCAGAGAAGAGAATGTCTGGCAGACAATACTAATGACAGTCACAACTCTTTAACAGTAGAGATGATTAAAACTACACTTGCCAAGCAACTTGAGTAATGTTTTCTTTTTCTTTCTTTTTTTCTGTTTTGTATCTTACATAAAAGATTTTTATCAGTAAAGACTGATACAATAACAATAACCTTTTACCAATCTTCTTAATATCATGATCAAATAAAGATTTTGGATATTCCATAGTAATTACTTAAAATCAGCATATATAATATGAAATCTAGTAGACTATATACCCACACATTCATAAAATATAAGAACATATAAACATTCTTACCATAGAAATCTGTGAGTGGTAGGGCTTCTGAGTTTCTTTTATCATGCTTTTTCCCAATTTTATATAAGCTATAATTTTGCAGCTATAAAAACATGTATTTCCTTGATAATAAGAAAAAATATTAAAAGAGGTTATATGATTTTGTATGATGTATAGCAAGTAAGCTTTGCAAAAATATAATTGGAGTTAAAAAGCCTAGATAGAAGTATGTCAAAATATTCTTGGTGGTTGGGACCAGCAGTTGGCGCAATGGCTATGTTGCTGGACTCCCATGTAGTTGACCGCAGTTCGAGTCCTGGACATGGTGGCTTAAACTCACATCGGGCATGTGTGCGTGTGTGCGTGTGTGCCCAAGATCCCAAGAGAAGAATGGAGGAGAGGGAATTGCAGCGTGTCCATCCCCCCGGGGCGTGATTTTTGCTTCCTGTCTCTCCGTCTCTCTCTGTCTTTCGCAAGCACACATGCCCTATAGCAAAAGCCTCTCCAAAAAAAAAAAAAAAAAAAAAAAAAAAAAAAAAAAAAAAAAAAAAAAAAAAATTCTTGGTGGTTGTTTCTGGATGGTAGGATTAGGCATGCTTTTAAAAAAATTTCTTTTTTCCTTCACTTTTTCAGATTTTTCATAATGATAATGTAGTATTTCCATTGCTTTTATAATTTAAGATGACAAATGGAGCACCTCTTTAATTTTTCCTCATTGTAATTCATTAAAATTTCATTTTTATTAAAACTTTTCTTTTTCTTCAGTGTTTCTGCTATTATGTCTTTATTTATGTCTATCATTTCCAATACCATCTATACACACACCCACATACACACACACACACAGGTATAAAAATGTATTTGTGCTCTTCTTGATCAAGTAAGGAGTATGGACTGGCCACTTAACATCAACATTTAGGTCATATGCACTCTATTCATAGGATTTCCTTGACCACCCATTGACCACTCAATCAATGTAGAAAACTATGTCAGTCATGTTTTTTTTCTCATTTGCTGTGATTTATGAAGCTTACATAAAATCATCTGGTCCACTTATTCTGCTTGCTTATGAAAATTCTCTCCTTAGAATGCAGCTTCATGATAGTAGTGTTCTTACCTGTTTTATTCTCCACTATTTTCTCAATGCTTATATCAGTTCCTGGCACAGAGTAGACACTCAAAATTACTTGTAAGGTAAATTAACGCTAGACCAGGGTTCATGGGTTATTTTTTGTCTGGAAAATGTCAACTCAAAGGAGTAGAAGGAACAATTGCATCCGTAGGCAAGGGTTGGTTCTTCCAGAACTTAGGATCCAAGAAACCACATAAGAAGTTGGATCTGAAAGACCAGTAAAGGCCTGAAAAGGGAAGGATAAAAAAGATATCAGGAGTTTCTCAAATACAGGCATAATTAAGGAAATTATTTATAAAATTGAGCAATGAGAAAGTGGCATGTTCCTTATTAACTTTAGGAGGTCATTTGGCTGGATTAGAATTCAATGGGTGGTCAGTGAAAACAGTCTCACTGTTCCCATGGTCTCCACTCTTGTAGTCTCTACAACTAGGTTGCATCTCTGGATATTAGAATATTTCCTAATTATCTGTCTTGCTATCCTATACTATCACAATGTATGTGTGTGTGTGTGTGTGTGTAGGGGGCTGCTTTTTGAAGACCCCATGAGTTTCTTCTGTTCTTTTTAAGCAATTATGATACAAGTTCAAGACAGCATTCACTCCTCTTCTTCAAAAGTAAAAAAAAAAAAGCCTGGGGGCTTAGGTGAGAAATATACAGCATCCAGGATAATAAATGGGTTGACATCTTTAAGAAAAGCAACCTGAGAGCAGTGGGAAACTGTCTTGAAAGAGAACACTAATCATATATCAGTTTTAGAAAGAGTTGTTAGGACAGAGTTTGTGTACTGAACTCCATTTCAGGATGAGTTTGAAAGGCATAATCCTACAAGGTTTCTAAAAGCTTCAGTTAGTAAAGTTTTAGGATTTTTCATCTTCAGATAAAAACTGTCCAGTGAGGCCCAAATTTTTTATCTCCTTATGACAGTTTGGAGATATCTTCTGTAGCCAGCCTTCTGCAGAGCTGGGAAGCAGTCCAGGTTGGTCTCTGATATTCCTGGTCCACATATCATATGTTAACCAGAGAGAAAAACATTCTCTTTCTTGAGGAAAAGGGCAACTAAAATTGTTTGCCCTAGAATATATTTACATGCTTACATGATGAGACCATTGGCAGAAATCCAAACATAACACTACAGATTGCTTTCCAGAATTAAAGAGGCATTTTGATAGGAACCTTTTGAAAGTATTTTCTTCAGTTCTGCCTTTCTCAAGTCCCCAGGCCATAGTTTATGGAAAAGAACATTGATATGATTGGTCTTCGGTTCCATGTCATGTTTGCAGTGAGGCTACCCTGGCCACTCTAAATTAAGTTGTTTCCCACTAACAGTTCATGTCCTATTGCTTTGCTTATGTTTTCTCTTTTGCATTTACCACTATCTAAAAAGCACAAAACAAAAAAGAAACTTACAAAACTTACTTACTGTTTGTTACTGTGCCCAGAGTGTAAGTTCCATAAGAGTTATGAGATATTCATGTCTGTTTGATTCACATTTCTATTCCCCAGTGTCTAGAGCAGTATTTGGCACACAGTAGATATTCATTTACTGTTTTTTGAACGAAGAAATTAATTTGTACATTGAGATGGGAATAGTCTTCCAAAGCAGCCTCTTTAGATTATATAAGCTTGTTATGATGGACCTGTTGTTATTGCAAATTTGTCTACTAGTAATTGCCTCCTGTCTTGTAATTCATAACATAAGGCTCATGATAGCAAGCACTTTGAAAATTTGGAACCTAAAATGGGCACACACTTCTTGAAATGAATGAAAGAATGGATGAATATATAAAATTGCTTGTAGAACTCCTTTTTCAGAACTACATTGAGAATAAGTCTGTGGCCTGAATAAATAAATCAGCCTAATGATTTCTTATCCACACATTATTTTGACCCCAAATTGCTACATCTAGTGAGTTGTACTAGAGTAAAATAATGCCCACATATAACTTTGCTTATAGACAATCTTCAATATACCTTATTATTGATAATGAAAGACGAAAATGTAAACAAACACATTTAAGTCCTGTTGGGTGACGGTGCCATAAAATTTGAGTTCAATTTAATGTCTAGCGGCATATTTGAGTGATGAGCATTTGGCAAACTGTTTTCCATTTTACTGTGGTGTGTGGCAGAGACCAGCTAAAGTTCTGGTTTTGAAAAACCTTGGGGGAAGAGGACACATATGAAATATTATAAATTCTTAATGATGTCTCCTGAGTTTATTCTGCATAAAGTCTGATTGCCAGCCGTATCCCTACCTTTAACATTAATGGCCTTTTATTTTTAACTAAAATATCAGGAATGTAAAGGAAATGTAAACCACTTCAGATGTCAAACCAGCATGATTCATTTGATTTCTGCTCACTGCTGATAGTAGCACATTTATATTTCATGGTTTCTGAATTCAAAGGATGGTAATATCCAGATGTGGTTGACTGCTTTCGGGACCAGATGATAAACAGCATTGTTCCTTACAGTTAGATAGCGATGCTGAAGAACAGCCCATTCAGCAGCAAATCAAAAGATTTATATTAAGTAGGAGAGTCATATTAATCTTACCTAGGTATCCCTTGTGTGGGAAACTTATTTGTAGGGCAAGTGAAGCATTATATAAAGAAAGTGGCTTGTACTATGTTCTGGAAGGAGAGTGCTACCAAAATAAGGGGAGAGACTCAATATATAATTTAGAACTAATTTCTAAAAACAATACGTAATGGAAGAATCAATATCACAACTTGCAACCCTGCTGTGGTCTTGCTAATCAAAAAATTGATACACAATTTAAAAATGCTTCATGATTTAGAAAGAAGTCCTTGTTAAAGACACAATGGTATTAAATTGGAATATGTTATCTCCTATGAGTTTTCTAGAACATGAAACTCCTTTTTAGAGTTTTTTTTTCTTTTTTTTTCTTTTTGCTATAGGGCACGTGCGCTCGCCAGAAAGACAGAGAGAGACAAAGAGACAGAAAGCCAGAAATCACCCCGCAGGAGGGATGGCCATGCTGCAATCTCTTCTCCTCCATTCTCCTCTGGGGATCTTGGGCGCGCACGTACACGTGCCTGGCATGAGTTTAAGCCACCAGGTCTGGGACTCGAACTGCGGTCGGCTACATGGGAGTTCAGCGACATAGCCATTATGCTAATTGCTGGTCCCTAGAACATGAAACTTTTAAAATACCTTGGTGATACAAGTGTTCTTTTTTTTTCTTTTTCTTTTTTTTTTTTTGGAGAGGTTTTTTGGTATAGGGTGCATGTGCTCGCCAGACAGACAGAGAGAGACAGAGAGACAGAAAGCGAGAAATCACCCCCCAGGGGGGATGGCCACGCCGCAATCCCTTCTCCTCCATTCTCCTCTCGGGATCTTGGGCACGCACGCACACGTGCCCTGCGTAAGTTTTAAGCCACCGGTTCCGGGACGCGAACCGCAGTCGACTACATGGGAGTCCAGCGACATAGCCATTATGCTAACTGCTGGCCCCAGATACAAGTGTTCTTGATGATACAAATACATAGTTCTTTCCTGCTGAGAATAAATTTTTAATGTAGTTGTTCATGGTTGCTTTAGATCTGATGATGTTGCAGCATAATGATCTAATACTTATATGGACGTTTTGAATAAACAGGGACTTCTATTTTAATTCAAACATTGGCATTTTTCTCATTTTTGTTTAGTGTGTGTATATATATATCATGCTCTTCATCATTTCCTTGCAGTGCAATTTTAAACCTGTAAAGAATATTTGGTCTTCAGTCTTGGCAAGCATACTTATAAAGTAGACAGTAGGGATGCTGGTGAGATAAGAAGCTTTCTTCTTGGTTAATAATGAATATCTAATAGTCTATAATATCATCTTGGTATATTTGCATTCATGTTTCTAAAATAAAAAATAATTAACTGTATTTGTTTAAGTTCACATTCAAGCTTCAAACAACAGTAAATTCAGGCTTAAATTCTGATGCAAAGTTTATAAAGTAGACCCACTTTTTCTTCTATCATAACTCAAAAGCCCATTTTTTAAAAGGTTTTTGCCGTAGGGCATGTATGCTCAATGGAGAGAAACAGAGAAAGACAGTGAGAAGGAGAGTGAGAAATCACCTCCCAGGGGAAATGGCCATGCTGCAATCTCCATTCTCCTCCTAGTATTCTGGGCATGCACAGACATAAACCCAATGTGATTTTCAGGCTACCAGGTCCAGGATTCAAGCTACACTTGGCCATGTGGGAGTCCACTGCCATAACTGCTATGCCAACTGCTGGTCCCCAAAAGCCCTTTTTAATATTATGCTCCTTGGGTCACCTCTTCTTTTTTCTTGGACATTAAGCACTTCTAAGATAGCTTTCTAGTCAAGACATTGTTATTGATTTTCCTTTTAAAAAATAAATCTCTGTAGATTGTGCTATACAAGTAATCAATTAACTTGATGCCGCTTTATTTTGTTTGCTGCTGCATGTGTGCTAAGTCTTAACTTCCAAGCCTGGCTGTTTGATCCCTTAAAGCAGGATATAAAGCAGAGTTTCTCAGCCATTAAAGGAAGCTAACAAGTGTCACACAGGAAAAGAAAATTCAGGGTCTAATATGTGTGAAAAGTACTGGTTATGACATGAGCTATGCAAGCTTCATTCGTGCAGAACTTCTCTGAGCTTCAATGCAGTAGTAAATGTTGCTCTGGAATCAGATTGCGCATGTCACATCTCAACCCCACTAGGAATTGTGTGACCTTGCATCTTGAATACAGGGTTTAGCTTTTAGGTGCTTTAATTTCTAGAACTTTAAACTGGGTTATCCTCCATGGTGTTTATAAACCATTAGTAAACTATTGCATGTGCTATTATCATTAATGTACAGTTGTGAATTTCTACAGGCCAAATTTATTGTGCAAGCTCCAAAAACATATCTGATTATGGATCTTTTTCTGACATATTTCATAATTCGTGTTCTAGAAAATATACTAAAAACATGTCCTTAGGCCCTGTCCTATGGTTATTGGTATATTTTATACATATAATTTATTTAATACTTTTTAAATCTAAAATAGTCCTTCCATGTTATTTTCCCCAACATTGAGCTTTTGAACAGTTCTAATCTTTTGTCTGTATAAAGTCCCTTCTGTCTGTTTTTCTTGTTATTTTGATTAACTTGTTCCTCCGTCCTCTATCTCTATTGGAAGTTGGAAGTTAGCTCTAGAACTTTGATGATATATAATTTAAGCATTTTGACAAGAGTGTTTGATAGGTGATAGTCTGTATTTTATAACACATCTATTCTGAGGCATGTAGTGTCAGATTGTTCCATTATTTGTAATGATAACTTTGATAACTCAGTTGAGGTGATGACTCTCAGTTGCAAAGATACATGTTTCCCTTTCTAAATTCTAAATATTACATTGTATAATGCATTGAAATTTGTGAATCTCTTTTTATTTAGCAAGATTTTACAGAAGTTTTTTTGTATTCATTGATAATTCTCACCTAAATCAAATATTATACTGGGTCTAGAAAACAGTGATTTTCCTAAATCATTTTCCCAAGTGTATTTATTAATATGCATACTTCTGTAGCTATACTCCTATGATTTTGATTTACATGTGATCTAAGATGAAATGATGAAATGAAATGGAAGAGCACGTGCTTGACAAGTTTAGGTAACTTTATTACAATTGTAAAAGAAAACACCAGAAGTTTCAGAGAAGACGAAGATAAACATGAAGGAAGGGAAGAAGAACATCCCTCCCCACACACATACACACACACAGAAAGAGAGAGACAGATTTATTATATGAATATCACTTAAAGAAGGTCATACGGAAGGGGCCAGTAAACCAGGACAACCTATTTTCTACTGGAGCCATTAACTCCCCTCTTACATTCTTTTCATTGTATTATTTGATTACTTTCTTTGTCCTTTCTTTCATGTTTTTCGTTACCTCTTTTTCTGAATACATCGCGCTGATAATTAGCCTATATCTCTCTTCCTCACATAAATTCTTAGAAGTGTTGGCAGACAGTAGAGAATGCAGGGTGTGAAAAATACAAGAATTAAAAGCTCTCAAATAGCCATAGACAGGAAATAAGGCTTTCTGTATCAGGTTTAGGTGGGAAATTAGGAGAGTTTAATAATGGTGTGGGACAGATTAAAATACTTCACAATACTTCATTGCCCTCGGCTATGACAAGTTTCCTGCTGTAAGAGCTAGCGTTGGGGGAAAGGGGGCTACCTAAAGGAGCAATAGACAGACAGAGGGACATAGCTAACTACTTAATCCTTGTGGGGAGGGAGCTGGTGAGTAAGTAACTCCAACTTCAGTCTTTAGCAACCTCTGATCTCCTAAAACGTAAATTCCACAAGGTTGGAAATTTTGTTCTACTTCATTTACTTATATGCCTAGTAGAAATTGTGCCAGGCAAGCAAGAGGTGTTCAATAGGTTTTTATAGTGAATGAATGAGTGAAAGAATGAATGGATGAGTGAGATAGACTCAAAGGACTAATTTTGAGTTTCTTAGTTAGTCTCTTGAAATTCCAACAGCAAATTTCACTTTCTTTGCCTAACTAAAATGCATATCAATGCCATGAGATCTCATTATTTTATTTTTAGAAAAAAATGATCAATAAGAACATTGTACCAGAGGACCCTCATTGGGACTTTTGAGTTGAACACATTACTTAGCAAATGCTAACATGGGAACTTGAGGATATTTAGTGAACTTGCTGAAGTCAACACATTAATGCAACAGAAACCAATAGAGAAACAACTATCTATTAACCTTGGCATTGTGGGGTCTAAAAAAGCTTTTATCCACTATTGGGCTTTGTAACCTATAAAATAAATCAAAACAAAGCAACACTTAACCTTGAAAACCTTTTGATTACCTCCCAGGGGTTAATATTCTTGAAGCCAGTGTACTATGGTAGAAATGCCTGTATCTTGATTTAAGTAAAACTCTACCAAATCCTAGCACTGATATTTACTAGTATGTACCATAATAATTATTTAAAAATTTAGAAGTTCATTTTTCTTATTTGTTAAGGCAGGATAATCTTGCTTGTTCTTCAAAACTTTGTGAAAAATTAAGTGAGATCATGTATTTCAGATGTTTTACGTATGATATATGCTTTATTCATGCTAGTTCTGGAAAGCTTGGGAAATACAAATTAATATATAAATTCAAATTAAGATACATAAATTAATATTATATTACTTTTGTATTATCTTCTTTTATTTCTCTTTATTTTTGGTAAAACTTTGGTAGAATTCTTGATGCTATCATGTAGTTGATCAACTTAGAATCAATTTCAATAAGCGCTATGAAAGAAGGAAGAAAACCTGCATTTTTGTATAATTATATCCCTTTGTATTTTATTTTTCAAACCTGAGATCTAGAAATAGTCTTCATGCTGAGATGTCAATATCCATGAACCTGACTTTAAAATATTAATAAAGATAAATAAATCATTTGAGTTTGTAGAAACATACATCCCTGTATTCAAATGGCAGTACTGAGCAGGAGTCTTAGAATTCTCGTAGATGAAGTTTAAATATTTCCATGTCATTATTATATGTTATTTTTTCTGCTGGAAAGGGATATGCAGCCAATTTTTGAATTTTCTTATTCTTAAGTAGAAATATCAGAAATAATACTGTCTTGTGACATACAAGAAAAGAATGGTAGTTTTTCATATTATCATTTTTTCATAAATGATCGGATTTAGCATCGAGTTAAAATACAAAAAATTAGCCACTCATTGGAAGGTAAGTTATTCTTTAGGGACTCTGGGATACCATTGCACTTTTTGGAAGATTTAACAGACAAATAGAGCTCTATAAGAAGAAACATATATTATATTAACAGGTACTTTACTAAAAAATAATGTTTTATTTTTGTTGGTTTTTAGGACAAGATTTTCAAGTTCTTTATACATAAGTTTCATTGCTTTCTCTCTCTCTCTCTCTCTCTCTCTTTCTCTCTCTCTCTCACACACACACACACACACACACACCTTTTCATTAATCCTGTTTCTAAGAACTACTTGTCCAGAAGCTTTTTTACTATCTCAACTTTTAAATCATAATGCATTGTTACTCTTCTTTGAAAGTCAGTTATGTTTCCTTTAGGATTCAGGTGTGTCCAGATACATCTGTAGGGCTAGGGTTGTTCGATTAATAGAAACCGGGACTGAAAAATCCCTCTGGGAAAGACCTACTCATAAGGGACTAAATAATTCAAATGCATAAGCTTGATCTGAGAATAAAACTAGGGCACTTTTAACAGGGTCTGGAGGGCCGAAGGGGTGGGGTATGGGAATGGGAATTGGATACAGAAACAGAACTGATTTGAGGTGCTTGAGGAACGCTGAACTCCAGCTCTCAGGAGCAAACTATACATTCATCAAAGATGGTGAGATACATACAGGCCTATGATATTAGGGCTTCAATGATGTAACTCTACCTAGACATTCTACTGATCTAACACGGGACTGCAAATTATTGGCCATCCTTGCCAATTTTTTCCCCTCCTGGATAGGTTTGATCTCCAAGTGGGCTTGAGCAGGTTTGAACTTGCAGATAGGCAACTGAGTGGTGCCTTTGCAAGCAGAATCCACAACAAGGGGCTGCAGTTGATCCTTTGTATGAATGGGGAAAAAATAAAAAGTATCAAAGAGGGTATTTCTTCTGGGAGCAGGAAAAACTTACCATCTTCCCTGTTTTTATTTTTTAATCTTTAAAAGTAATTAAAATGAATGAAATATGAGCTATCTCCATTTTGTAATATTATTCAATGTAAACACTTTGTGGTTTTGAAGTCACTTTTTTTGAGGTAGAATATTTAATAACATTTGTTTACTAAATTTTTAAGAAGGCAGAAATTTTAATTTAAACAAACCTTTAGCTTCAATAAAATAAACCATATGCTGAATTACCAAAATGTCACCAGCAAGTAAAGCAGAGCTCTCTCGGTAATCCCAAGATGTTGTGAAAAACTTAGGACTTAATGCAAATATTGCTCCAATTCACACATTCTACTCTCTTCAGGCTGATCAATCAGCTTATCAACTTCCTGTCACCCACTTTACAATCTCAGAGAAAGATCATTTCCCCAGAAACAATGAAAAAGAGCATGTGTATATGTGTTATACATCTATATATACATATATAGATTGCTATCTAACCTCTTGAGAAGGGTTTGCTAAAAAAATAAATATTTTCAAAAATCAGGCCATTTCCTTCTCTAAGTTGTTTGAAGAACATTGTCCCGATATTTCAAATCGCACAAAATATATTTCCCTTGCTACACAACAAGTACTTTGTTTTTCAGTGTTTCTGTGAAGCTGTTATGAGTCTGACATAAGATGCATGTGAAATGTTCAGATATTTGGCAGATATAATGTAACTGTCATGATTGAAACCAGCCAAGAAACTCATTTTTCAGGTCTCCTCAGTCCCTTATATGAAACATTTTGACCTACATCATCAATTTAGGATTATACAACTTCAAACTGAATTTCACTAAGGGTTACCAAGTTCATGAGTAGGTCCAGAAAGAATTCTTTATAATTTTTCTTTGCTAGAAATGAAGTTTACAGATAATTTTTTTTTTAGGTATATTTTTTCAGACTATCAGAATTAGAAGGAAAACTTTTGTGGGATAGCACTGTCCATAAAACAAGTATTTGTTGAATGAATGAATAAAAAGTAGCACAAGATACATAGAAGTGGATGGACTTATTTTGCAGCTAATGAATAAGTCTTAGTAATATCCTCATGTAGTCCTGTTTAGGGGAAAAATTGCAAATGTAAATCCCAAGAGCAAACTGCAAAAACTATTCACTGCCTCTTTTCTGTCTGATTTCCCCTTCATCACCTTCATGTTCATGGCATTGGAGAGGCTGTAAATATTTTTGGTATCTAAGAGGAAATAGAATTGCAGACCAGTATGGTGGTGTATTTATGTGTTTTTTAGCCACTTATGGGTATAGACAGGTTGTTGGTAACTGTCAGTGCAGAAATGATTTCTATCTTACTATGGTCCCTGTGCCAACTTTATCCTGTGCAGGGGAAATGTCAGGAAAATGCAGTGCCAGAGATCTCAAGGTGATAAGAAAGCTCAATATGGCATTTGATTCAAGTGTGTGGGTAGCAGAGAAGCCACAAAACTTGTAAAGTAGGGGCCAGCAGGTGGCGTGGTGGCTGAGGCTCTAGATTCCCACATGACTGACCACAGTTTGGGTCCTGGACCTGGTAGCTTGAAAATCATGCCGGGCATGTATGCATTCATACCCAAAATCCCAAGAGGAGAATGGAGGAGAAGGGATTGTGGTATGTCCATCCTCACTGTAAAGTGATTTCTCACTTTCCTTCTCTCTCTCTGTTTCTCTTATGACAAAAGAAAACAAAGCAAAAAATCTAAAAAAAAAAATTGTAGAGACTGGCACCTAACTTGGGGAGAATTTTTCCAAACTCCAGATCGTGTAAAATTTTATACAGAGGATTTGATTCTTACTGATCCATGGTCAAAATGACTCTCTTTTTGGTAACAAATTTGGTAATGGAATAAGTAGTTACAAATGTTATATACTTCTAAATTTTAAAGCTGGAATTTCATAAAATAGAATTTATCAGAATCCATCAAAGCACAAGCATTTAGCATTAGTATAAGCAGTCAATATATCTGTAAGAGATCACTTATGAGAGAAGCATGACAGAGATGTTCCCCAAACTTGACAACTTCATGAAAGGTCATATGACATTAACAAGAATGAGTTGCTATAATAAAAGAAACTCTTATAAACTACCAGTAATAAAACCACCTTGTAATCTTCTTAGCTAGAGGTAAGACGGAATTACCTTTTTATTCTTTCTGTAAGAAATATTATAAACTCAGTATTCTATGAAGAATTAATCAAAGAGAAAATCAAAGTTATGTAGCCCAAAAAGATAAGAAAAAAGATGCTCCAGAGGTGAATAATTTAGTTAATTAATAAAAATATTGTCTTGTTTTTTGGTATTTTGTCATATTTGTAGGATATATCAAATTTTTGTATCTGTTTTCTGTGGTGGCTTTATTTTTCAACCTGAATAAATGCTACTTTTTAACTTAACTTTATAGTTTTTATAAATTCTATAAGCCTTGGTTTCCCAAGAAGGTGATACACCCCTGTAGTTGCAAATTTACAATAATTTGATGTTTTTTTAAATGGAGGTATAATTTATAAGTAATCAAATGCATACATTTTCTATGTAGAGTTTGACAATACTTAACAAATGTATACATTCATGTACCTACCATTACAATCAAACTATAGCATATTTTAATTACTTCAGAAGATTCCCTGGGGGAAACAAATACTATGGTGGTTTAGGCGCTGGACTTTCACATGGCTGACCATGGTTCAAGTCCCAGACACGGTGGCTTGCTTTCTCTCTCTCTCTCTCTCTGGTGAACCCATGTGCCCTATAGCACATTAAAAAATAATAAAAATAATAAATAAAGATAAATAAAATAATTTTTAAAAATAAAAGGATTCCCTGTGACCTTTCCCTGTCCATACCCAATCCTCATGCCCTACTCAAAGCAACTACTAATCTATTTTCTATAACTATAGATTAGACTTGTCTTTCATAAAGTTTTATATAAATTGAATCATATAATAATCCTCTTTTGTGTCTAGCTTTTTTTGCTTAGCTTAATGTTTTTTGAGACTCATCCATGATGTTACAGGAATCAATAGTTAATTCTTTCTTATTGCTGAATAGTTTTTCTTGACAGACATTCGGGTTATGCCCAGTTTTGCTTTTTATGAATAAAGTGTTATTCATGTTTATGTCTTTACATGGACATATGCTTTATTTCTCCTGGGTAAGTAATTGGAAGTGAAATTGCTGGGTTGCACAGACAGCATGTACTTATAAAATTTTAGATTTTGCTTATTTTGTGGCACCTTTAAATTATTTGTTTAATTTTATTTATCATTATTATTATTTTTAATTTGCTACTGGGCATGTGTGCTCACCAGAGAGGGGACAGAAGGCTGGCAGGGGTGGCGGGGGAGTGAGAAAGTAAGCCTCCAGGTCCAGAACTTGAACAGCATGGTGGCCCTGTGAGAGTTCAGTCTCTTAACCTCCATGTCACTTGCTGGCCCCCATTGTGGCACCTTTTAACATCTGGCTAAAATTTTTGTTTATTTTCTCAATAAAATTTTATGGAATGCACTGTAGTAGATATAAGGGAATCATAGTAAATTATAGTTCAAACTCTATCTTAAAGCACACAGAAAAAGAAGTCATAGTTTTCAAGGGTGGAATTTCTCAGGACCAGCCATGAAGAAAGACTTAAGTTTGGTCTTGAAGAAATATGGGAGTCTGCTGGGCAGGCATTGTATGAAGACACAGCAGTTATAAACATTTCCATGTGCAAAGGTTTAAAGGTATGGAAAGCATGGTAAATCTTGGAAGCTACCAGGATTAGGAATTGGAGGGAAGGTAAGAGGATTAGATAAAGATAGAGAAGTAGGCAGATTAGGAGGACTGCAATGTTATGGAGATATGGTCTTGTCTTGCTGAGGTCATGCCTTGCCCCTTGTGCAGCTAATGGTGTCCCCCTGGGCTTGTATCACACTTGGAGCACAGTTCTCTTTATACATTGTATGATTTGCATGTCTCTGGTTCTCTGCTGCTCTACAAGTGCTACAGGGTATATTTGCCATCTTCAGCACTCACCATGCTTGGTACTTATTAGGGCACTAGAAAATTAGAGTTTATGCAAGAATGAATGAATGAATGAGAATGAATGGAATGGCCTACATGCTGTCGCTGAATAAGTCCAGGAAAAATTATTTCCCAAAGACCTATGAGACAAACTTTATGGTGATACAGCAAGACATGTTTATTTCTCTATCAAAGCAAGGTCAGGCGTGTAATCTTCTCATGAGCTTGATTTATTAATTTTAATTGTCTTTATTATCAATACAGATTTCATGGCCTCATTGACTTTAAAATGATCTGCATGGATGGCAGAGAGAGCTGAAATGAATGGATCAGCTGTGCTACAGTTTCTTTGGTTTTGTGGTAAAACGGGCCTTAAACTTGTAGTGCTGAAAAAAAAATGGTTTAGGACAAGTTAGAAGTCTTTATATATTGTGATCTACCATTTTTGGTTGTAAATTGATTTTTTTTCTTTTTTCTTTTTTCTTTTTCCACTCCTTTTTCTACTCCTTCTCCTTTTTGCTTTAGCACAGGGTCTTGCTTTGTCACAATTTCCTACCTTAGGCTCCAGAATAATTGAATCTGCAGGTTTGTGTCATAACCAGCATTTTTAGAGGGGGGTCTTGCTTTGTTGCTCATTCTCGCCCTTAGCTTATGATCTTCCAGTCTCAATGCTGTATTTTCTTTCATTCTTTTCTTTTTCTTAATTGCCAGAGGGTGCATGCACTGGCCAGAGAGACAGATAAAGAGAAAGAGGGGGCAGAAAACACCTCCCAACAAGGCATGGTCATGATGTAATCTCTTCTCTACCATTTCTTCATCCTGTTGTGATTTTGGGCATGTGCCCAGCATGTACTTCAAGCTGCTAGGGCTGTGATTCAAGCTGCACTCAGCCATGTGGGATCTGGCTCCTGTAACCATTGGACTAGGTGCTGATCCCAATCCTGAATTTTCTGAGTGTTTTCATTTGTGCTAGATATCATCAACTTCTATTATTATCATAATCTACATTTACACAGATTTAAATAGACCAAAAGCCCACCTTTGTATATGAAAAAGTATATATTTTGGTGATCTGTTGCAATAGCAATAGTATTTATTTCATTCACTTTAGTAATGGCAATATAAATACACAATAGGAGAGAAATAAAATCCAAAAAATAAAGAAAATAGTTTTTAAAATAGAGCAGGTAAGTAGGAATCAGTCAATTTGAAAGATTTGGGATATTATGAATTATTAATTAATTAAAATTGGAGTGATTATATATAAATTGAGAGCGAAAGGGATATAGCAAATAATTCTGCTGGGGTAACAGGTGATAATTGAACTGTGCAGGGAAGCCAGAGAAGGATAATGGTATAAGCTTTCGAAATCCTTTTGTTTCAGATTATTATCACTTCTTATCACTGTCATCTAAAGTGCTAATTAGTAGGTCTAAAAGTATTTGTAGCTCTTTAACTGTTTTTTTAAAGCTCTCCACAGACACTTTTCTTAGTAGACTAGTCATTGTAGTCTAACAAGGAGAAATGATTTTTCAAATCGCACGGAAGTATTAAGAACTATGTGAACTAACAAGTATGTTAACTTGCTTGATTGTAGTAATTTCTTCTTTATGTACATGTATATCAAGATAAATATACCAAAACATCATGTTATGTTCCTTAAAGATATTAATTAAAGTGGGAGCCAGCAGATGACATGGTGGTTAAGGCACTGGACCCTGCATGGCTGACTGAGTTGTTCGAACTCCAGACTCAGAAGCTTGAAAATCACACTGGGCATGTGTGCATGCATGCCCTAAATCCTGAGAGGAGAATGATGGAGAAGGAACTGTGACATGGCCAACCCCTTGGGAGTGATTTCTCACTTTCTCTCTCTATTTGGTAAGTGAATGTGCCCTTTGATAAAAATCTAAAAAAAAAAAAGTAAAAGTATATCTTTCTAAGGTATACAATATTAAAAACATTAAAAATATAAATAAAGTATAAAATATATATTTTACTTTGACATATATATATACATATATATACATATATACACACTATATCTCAAAGTATATATATATATATTTGATATATATATATATATACACACACATATATACACACTATATCTCAAAGTATATATATATATATATATATATATATATATACACACACACACACACACACACACACATATATATATTCGATATCTATCTATTGGGTTGTCAGAAAAAGTCATGATGCATTTCTGCATAGAGAAACAGAAAAAATATATCATGACTTTTCTGACAACCCAATATCTCTCCATCCATAGATAGATATGAAAGTAAAATGAAAAGAGCTGGTACCATAGCCTAGTGACTAAGGGAACTGAATCTTACGCGGTTTATCTTGGTTTGAATCCCAGGTAGCTTGTAAAATATGCCAGGTATGTGTGCATCATGCCCCAAACCCCAAGAAGATGGGGAAATGGAGAAGGGATGGTGCATGATTGCCCCATTGGGGGTGCATTATCTCTCCCTCCATCTCTCTGTGCCTCTGTCTTTCTTCAGTGAGCACATGTGCCCTCTGGCAATTTAAAAAAAGAATAAGAGAAAAACAATAGGTAAATAGACACAATTTTATCTTTCAATTAAAAATAGAAAATTAATAGGAAAAAAGAGAAAAGAAATAAAGAATGATACTGACCTCAGTATAGTTGATATGAAAGTATAAATATTAGTGTTAGCTAGATTTTTATTCCTCATATTTTTCTTATGATTATGAAGGAAAGATCTCTCAGTCTTTTTTAGATGTGGATGTGTTAATTATTTTATTTTTTATTCTGCACATACTGACTGGTCCATAGTTGCTCTGCTGGCTGGTGGGAATATAATAGTGAACTAAAAATAGTCACTGATCCTAAGGGACTAGTAGTGAAGATAGATGGCAAAGTAAGTATTAGCAGAAGAAAATTTTTGTGTATGAGAGTTGGAAGTTAATGAAGTTCAAAAAATAATTTCAACAGTTTAAGCATGACTGACTCAAGTATATGTTCTCCAAAGGATGATTTGAAAAGACAACACCTATTTAGATGTATATATTCCTTCTTGCTTATTGTTTTACTTAATTAACAATGTTCTTCCTTCCTAATTTCCAAGCATACATTAAGTTGTTTTGGGAAAACTCTTTAATATTCCTTAGAGTTTTTCTGTGTTTGAACTCAATTTGTAATCTTGATCTTGCTTTTTAAATATTTAAAAAATGTTTTAGAATCTCTTTTTAAAAAGCAATTTGAGTTTTATTGATCTGCAGAACTGGAGTTTAGAATGCACAGATAGGCACTTAAATGCATTTTGGTAATAAATGTTTCAAAATTAGATAGCTTGAGAGTTATTAGAGAGAAAATTAAGTTTTAGAATAAATCTGTTGTGAGATTAAGAGGGTTACTATATGATTTTTGGTTTGTATATTTGGTGAGAACGTACTTTTTGTGTAGGTATTTTACCTTGTTCACCTTTGTGCAAAATTAAAGCATATTGATTTTTTTTTTTTTTACTCGTTCGACACACATTTATAGAGAACTGCTACACTGGTAGGTGAGGGAGATAGGAATATAAATAAGCAGGATTCTCCCTTAGCTTGTATTCTATTAGAGAAGAAAGGTATACTAACAAATAAACATCATACAACATTTCAGTAGTCAGTGTAGTGATCAAAAGGATGGCCTAGTATCTTTTAATCCCAGGTTACATTATTAGTATACCAAGCCATGGAAACCTGCATAATTCATTTGACCTACCCTTACTTCATTTACCTATAGAAAGTGGATTTTACTAGTATCTACTTCATGTGGCAGTTATGAGCATGAAATGATTCACAAAAATTGCTCATGGTCACTTCCGGGTGGCAGAGCAGAGCGGAAAGTCCAATGGCCTGAGGAGCAACATGCCTAAGTTTTATTGTGACTACTGTGATACATACCTCACCCACCATTCTCCATCCATGAGAAAAACACACTGCAGTGGTAGGAAACACAAAGAAAATGTGAAAGACTACTGTCAGAAATGGATGGAAGAGCAGGCTCAGAGCCTGATTGACAAAACAACTGCTGCCTTTCAACAAGGGGAGAGACCTCCTACTCTATTCTCTGCTCCTCCTCCTGCAGGGGCAATGATTCCACCTCCCCCCAGTCTCCCAGGTCCTCCTCGCCCTGGCATGATGCCAGCACCCCATGTGGGGGGCCCTCCCATGATGCCAATGATGGGCCCTCCTCCTCCTGGGATGATGCCAGTAGGACCTGCTCCTGGAATGAGGCCACCCATGGGAGGCACATGCCCACGATGCCTGGGCCCCCAATGATGAGACCTCCTGCCCGGCCCATGATGGTGCCCACTCAGCCAGGGATGACTCAGCCAGACAGATAAGGATGAAGGGAGGCTTCTTTATGTCAGTTTTATATGAACTTGTTCTACTTCACCAGGAAATCATGGTGCTGTGACTGGGTGTTTTCTAACAGCATGTCAAGGAAGACTTTCCCCCTTCCTATTAAAAAAAAAATAAAAGTAAGAGTAGTTTTGGAGGAGAGAAGTGAGGCAAAAAGTGCAGTTTTCATTTGTATTGTGAAATGTGAAAATAATAAAATCGTCAACTGTTTTAGTTAAAAATTGCTCATGCCAATTTGTGCTATTCTAAAAAGCTCAATGCAGTGCTCACTTTGGCAGCACATATACTAAAATTGGAACGATACAGAGAAGATTAGCATGGCCCCTGCGCAAGGATGACACGCAAATTCGTGAAGCGTTCCATATTTTTAGGAAAAGAAGAGGTGAAACTCTCTCTATTTGCAGATGACATGATTGTATACATAGAAGACCCAATGGTCTCCATGGAAAAACTACTGGAAGTAATACATGAATTCAGTAAAGTTGCAGGATATAAAATCAATATACAGAAATCGATAGCATTTCTATATACGAATAACAGGCAGACTGAGATAGAACTGAAAAAACTTATTCCGTTTACCATAGCCACTAAAAGTATAAGATATTTAGGAATAAATCTAACCAAAGAAGTTAAAGACCTCCACAAGGAAAACTATGAGAAGGTAAAAAAAGAAATTGAAAATGACACACAAAAATGGAAGGACATCCCATGTTCATGGATTGGAAGAGTTAATATAATCAAAATGGCAATTCTACCCAAATTAATCTACCTATTTAATGCAATGCCAATCAAAGTATCAGACACATTCTTCACAGATCTAGAAAAGACAATCTTAAAATTTGTCTGGAATCATAAAAGACCCCGTATTGCCAAAGCTCTTCTACACAAGAAGAATGGAGTGGGTGGCATCTCAATCCCCGATCCAAAAATATATTACAAAGCTGTGGTAATAAAGACAGCATGGTATTGGCACAGAAACAGACATGTGGACCAATGGAACAGAATAGAGTCCCCAGAAATAAGTGCCCAAACATACAGTCAACTGATCTTTGACAAGGGGTACCAGTCAATCCAGTGGGAAAATGAAAGCCTCTTCAGCAAGTGGTGCTGGAGAAACTGGACTTCCACTTGTAGAAAGATGAATCTGAACCCCTACCTCTCTCCTTTGACAAGAATCAAGTCAAGGTGGATCAAGGATCTAAATCTAAGACCTCAAACTATAAAGCTGCTCCTGGAGAATGCTGGGGAAACTCTGGGAGACATTGGTGTAGGGAAAGACTTCCTAAAGAAGACCCTCAAAGCAGAGTCCATCGTCCACAAAATAGACAAGTGGGATTACATCAGACTAAGAAGTTTCTGCATGGCCAAAGACACAGTAGTTAGTGTGAATCGACAGCCCTCAGAATGGGAAAATATTTTTGTAAATGTTGCATCAGATAAGGGACTGATAACCAGAATACACAAGGAACTAAAAAAGGTGTTTGGAAAAAAGATGATCAACCCTATTAAAAGATGGGAGAAGGAGATGAAGAAAACACTGTCTAAAGATGACATACGAATGGCCAAAAGGCATATGAAAAAATGTTCAACCTCCCTCATCGTAAGGGAAATGCAGATAAAAACAACAGTGAGGTACCACCTAACCCCAGTCAGATTGTCTAATATTAAAAAAACAAAAAATGATAAGTGTTGGCGGGGGTGTGGTGAAAGGGGAACTCTTTTACACTGCTGGTGGGAATGTAGATTGGTCCAACCACTGTGGAGAATAATTTGGAGATTCCTCAAAAATCTACAGATAGATCTGCCATATGATCCAGAGATCCCACTCCTCGGTATCTACCCAAAGGACAGAAGAATTCTTCATTGGAAAAGTGCTTGCACATCGATGTTTATTGCGGCACTATTCACAATTGCTAAGTCATGGAACCAACCCAGATGCCCCCGTATGGAGGAATGGATTGAAAAACTGTGGCACATATACTCTATGGAATACTACTCAGCCATAAAAACCAACAGAGCCCTGGCTTTTGACAGAAAGTGGAAGAATATGGAAGATGTACTGCTGAGTGAGGCAAGCCAGGCTATGAAGGAGAGACATTGTATGTCCCCACTTAACATATACCGTTTGTCTGCATTCTATGTCTGAAACTGATTGACTAACAGTTGAACAAACACAAGAGATGAGTGTGAATGTCAGATGAGGTGTATGTGGAGGAGTGGGGCCCAACGAAAGACATTTGGAGAAGGGATACAGAGGTAGAGCATTGATGGGATGGGGAGGTGTGGTGTTATCTGTTGAATATATTTCGATCAACAGGTCTGGGGAGAAATGTTCACATATCGAAATGGTCTCATTGTAAGCCAAACAATATGATTGAAAGTATATACAAAAATAAATAAATTAATTAAAAAAAAAGAATTACAAACCCCATTGAAAACAAAACAAAACAACAACAAAAAAAAAGCTCAATGCATAACAGTGATTATGACATCATCACTGTGTACTGTTAAATTTCAGGAGAGAGAGTAGTTAACCCTACCTAAAAGATGGCTTTAAAAATAGTCACAAAACATTTAGATAATTTTTAGTGTTCTGGATCTAATAGGTAATGACTACCATCATTCTTTGTGCAAGATATTCATGAAAACAGCTTGACGGCACTATTAAGTATGATTCTGGAGATTCTGAAATTTGAAACCATCAGCTAACTTGTCCCTGATTGCATCACTTTCCCTGTGACAGCTTTTTCTGGTGTAGTCATTTCATTTTGTAGGCAGAGCACTGATCAACACAGACAGCAAATGACAGGTGTTTTATTCTTTTTGCTGGTCCTTGGTTGAAAGTTCTATTGGTTGATGACAGTGTTGGAAAACAAAAATAAAGCAAAGAAAAACATCAACATGGTGTTATATATATCTTTTTATTTTTAAAAGTTTGTTTGTTTATTACATCAGTGAGCAAGACAGGCAGAAAGAGAGGAGTCAGAGACACCCCCAAAAGGATCTTTATGTAGCAATTTCAACCCCTGATCCCCCATCTTAGATCATGGTCACATACATGCTTGGTGTACTCAGAGAGGTCTCCAGATGCAAATCAGCAATCTTCCAAAGTGAACTTACCTCTCAGAACATCAGATGTTTCCACTGAACCACTATCTGGCCCCATGGTGTGATAATTTAAAAAAATCACTAAAGGGGCCAGCAGGTGGCAGAGTAGTTATGGCATTGGACTCCCACATGACCTATTCAACTTCTTGCAAAATTTGGGAGAGTCTATTATTATCATAGATGTATCTGATGGAATGATAAAATTTCTTCATACATGTTGTTTACAATATATAGATACTTTCAAAGCTATTAGGGAAGCAAGATAATAGTATATGTTTCCAATACCACTTATAGCATTTTAGTAATTGGATTAGTACTAAAGATGCTTCCACAGAGCTGAATGAGTGCAATAAGTTACTTCACAGCATTCTTCTTTTTTTCTTTTATAAAATGAAGAAACAAAAGGGTATCTTATTTCTTTGTATTACTTTCAGTATCTATCATAGTGCCTCAGAAATAGTAGAAGTACAATAGATGATTTTGGTAAATTGAAGGAAAGACTATATATCAGAACATATGCTAAATGTTTTCATTTTTTAGGTTTTTACCATGGTATCCCTGTGCTTGGTTGAGAGAGGCAGAAAGGGGGAAAGTCAGAAGTTGCCTCTCAGGGGGCATGACCATGCTCCAATCCCTTCTCCTCCATTCTTCTCTTGAGATTTCGGTCATTCACATACACTCACCTGGTGTGATTTTCAAGCTGCTAGGTCTGGAATTCTAACCATGACCGGCCATGTGAGTATCCAGTGCCTTAACCACCATACCACCTGCTGGCTGCTGAACATGTGCTAATCTTATAGTTGCTTTATCTGACATATTTCTTCATCAGGAGGGAGGGAGGAAGTCAGATAGGAGTGAAGATTAACTTATCATGTAGTAATAAAGAAAATAAATCCATTTTGTTGATTGCTTTATTTTGACCTCATTCATAATACATAATAGTTACTTTTCTCATAACTGCTATAGTAGTAATAACTAATATACTCAGTGAGTAATTCAATCTTGGGGTTATATTATACATATATTTCATTTATTTCTCTAGGATTATAACCCCCAAATGACTATGCTTTAGCCTCTCTCAATTCCCATCTTATGCTCCACTTATTTTAGTTTGCTTTTTTAAGTCTCTGTATGTGTGACATGATTTCCTTTCATCAAGATTTTACCTAGGCAAATCCCTTATCTTGCTTAAGTGTCTCCTTCATGACACCTTCTCAAATGTTCTATGATGGGAATTTTGGTGGTACCTCTTTAAGTATTTATCACACAGAATTGCAATAGTTTGTATGTCTGAATTCTTACTAGAGTTTGAACATTTTTAAGAGAGGAAGCCACTTTTTTTTTTTTCATATTCTTTGTCTTCAATACCTAGCAGTTTGTAGGTCTTGTGGTTAAGTGTTCAATGAACTAATATTGAAGCACTATTTAGTTCTGTCTTTGATTACTTACGTTTGACAATTTATGCTTTTTCTCATCTACTATTAAGATTGTGAACTGTTTGGGAAAGGGATCTTGGAAAAGTGATTCATTTTACTCTGTTTTGTATCCTTGCCTTATCACTACATTCTATTTCCAATTACTTGGTAATGGTAAGGGCTCAGCAAACTTTGGTTGAATGTGGACACTTTCGAGAGCCAAATCTGAATTTGGAAGTTTCAAAAAATCATCCCGGAATTCAAAACTGTTTTTGAACAGATGCTTCCAAAAGTCTTTAAGTCACAGAAATGCACTGATCAATGAGGATTTCAGTGTTTACAAATTGAATTATCTCTCCATATTTGTTTTGCCTTATATAAAACAAAATAAGGGCTGATATTTGCATTAGCCTAGGATAAGACATTTCAAGGTTTATTTTTAGTTTTCTAATTATTTCAGGCCCTTGTAGACATGAATATATAACATAATTCTCAATTTTTATGCTAAAGGAAAAGGATGTTAAACAAACATCCAAATTTATCAATGATATGTGTGTATAGTTTTATACTTATGAAATACTGTTATCAGTAAGAATTCAGTAAGAAAACAGGCTCCATTTCAAAGTGGGTAATTCGAGGAAAATTTAACAGAGACTACTTGCAAAATTGTGAGCAAGATTAAAACTACAAGCAAGAATGCAGTGCCCCAAGCTAAGTATCTGTAGAAATCTGTCATCAGGGTAGAGCACTTACCAGAACCTGGAAAGAGAGCTTTATGGAAAGTATCACCTGAGAAAAGTTGTGGGGTGTGGCATAGCCTCAGCCAATCCATGGCTATGTGGCAGGAGGAGAGCCTATGAGGAAATCGTCTAATCTCCTCCTCATTCTCCTCCTGCCCTCTGATCTAACAGTACTTTCCATGGGTAAACCTAACTGAAAGCCAAAAGCCATGAAGACCATTTGCTACCAGTTCACAGAACATGGTGGCAAAGGAAAGATGGCAAATAGGAGATAGCTAGTATAGTATAGTATAGTAAACTAAACTATAAACTAAACTACAGCATAGTAAACTAAAGTAAAGATCTGATTCTGGGGATCAGATCTAAGAGAGTGTCCCTTAGCTATGTATCTTCCCTTGTTCTCAACATGAAAACAACTGTTTGAATAAAAAGATAGCATAGCTTTTTCCTAGGAAGAGTCAGGTAGTAACTGTCACAATTCTCATAATTCTAGTTGCTTGATGAGTCATTGAATAAAATCTCCTTAAACATTAACTTCTCCAACCAAAAATGTTTAAGAAGATTCCACTCATTGTAGAAAATAAAGGCTCATAATTTTCAAAACATGGACTTCTCCTAGTGAATGAGTCAGCTCAAGTAATGCAACCTATTTGCCATTTCCTATTTGCATTTAAGTTCTATGAAATAATCAGGAGTTGGAAGACCTTGAAGACTTCTCTCCATTGTGATTCAGAGGTGTATATGTGCTGGTTCTTCTACTTTAGTTTTCCAGTGCCACTAACTTTGATTTGTAAGAGGATTTGGAGAATTATACCAGTTACATAATACCTTTGCTTTTCCTTTTTAACTCCAGCTTCAACTTTTTCCGAGATAATTTATTTTCTGTCCCTTTAATCATTTTCCCTGTTCTTCTTTGGACTATTTCCAGTTTCTCCACATTCTTTTAAATAAAGCTTAACTATTACAAAGGGCTATTCTGGGAAATCATTACTTAAAGAAAAATTGTTACAGCATTTAAAAGTTTAAAAATGGCTACATGGATGTTAAAAAATGAAATGTTCCTGTCTAATAATGCTGATAGTGGAACTGTAGTAAATTAAATTACATCAGGTCAGAGCATAAAACCTTGAATGAGAGTCAAGCATATCAAGACCTGAGAAAGAAACCCTTTGTTAAGAGAAAGTGATTTCAAAAAAGCCCAAAATAAAACTCTAATGTGAGAGAATTTTTCCTGGACCAGTCACTAAAAATTGTCTTCTAAGACCAGGCCCTAAGTTTAACATTCAGGAAGTTAAGAGGCTAAAGTAGACACAAATCTCAGAAGAGCTGAGATAATTAATTATATTAGAGAAAATATTCCTGAGTTTGTACCTGGAAAAAGATTGAGTGAATGTTTACAGAAGAAAGGAAAACTAACAGGTTATCAGAGTACTTTATATGGCAAGCACTGTCCTAATTGCCTTATATATTTTATTTCATCTTTAAAATCAGTCTTGAGAGGTAGGTTATTATTATGTTTTATTTATTTACTTATTAAAGTTTGTTTTATTTATTTCTTTAATGAGAAAGAGACAGAGAAGAGAGAGAAAGACAAATGGGTTGTCTCAATAGGGTTTCCCACTGCCATTCTCCCTGCAGTTTCCCCAGCCAGTAAGATCACGGGCACACATACACACACACCAGTCATATACTGGTTGCCCCAGGAAACCTGATATTACGTATGGATTCCAGCATTGCAGGGTGTCATGCAATCACTGCACTGCCATGGCTGGGCTTATATCCTTTTTATGATTAAGACACTGACTCAGATTCTAATCTACCCTGGCTCATTCCTACAACTTCTATGTTTCTTACTATAGTATGCTGCAGGTAATTTTCTAGTGAAAAATTAATGTACCAGGAAAGTCCTATGTTTTATTTTTAAAAATTTATTATTTTCTTTTAGAGATGTTTTTGCTGTAGGGCATGTGTGTTTACTGGAGAGACTGTGAGAGACAGAGAGACAGAAAGCCAGAAATCACCCCCACAGGGGAATGGCCATGCTGCAGTCCCTCTCTTGCATTCTCCTCTTGGGATTTTGGGCATGCATACACATACATCCTGTGTGAGTTTTGAGTCTGAGTCTGGAACTTGAACTGTGGTCAGCCATGTAGGAGTCTAGGTCCCAGTCCTATATTTTAATGTATAAACTTAAAAAAAAATTTTGTTTCATAGGTGGAAATATTAGATGATATGTCTTTTAATTTATGAGTTTAAGATACTCCATGACTAAAAAGTAATCTTCAAAATTCATTACTTGATCTGTTGATTCATTGACATTAAATACATCTCTTTGCAGAGTAACAGAGGTATAAGAATATATTTCCATTATATTTCAGTTAGAAATAATTAAACTTTTTACTTTTAATTCTTTCATCCATGAGTTCTTTAAAGACAAATGCTACGTTCGTTTAAAATTTCCAAAAATATTTAGTTTTCTATAGTTTTGTTATTGATTTCTAAATTATATAAATTGTGGTGTGTATATTTGAAAAATGTTTTGACCAGACTTATGGTCTATCACAGGTAAATGTATTTATAATCCCAGATGTGCCTGAATAAAGGGCATATTTTCCAAATATATCCCCTATTGCTGTGTGTAATATTTTATTCATGTCCACTAAATCAAACTTTTGGTGATTTAAATTTTCTATATCATAACTGATTTTTGTCTCATGATCTATGATTTACTAAAAAATTCCCAATTATCTTATTGTACTTCAATCAATTTTTTTTCTTCATATATTTTGAAGGTAAGTACATTTATGTTTAAGATTTCTGTAGATTCTTTGTGAACCAAACTCTTTAGTTAGATAGGCAAGTCTTCAGTTCTAGAAATGTTTTTGCTTTAAAATTTGTCATATCTAATAAAACAAACTTTAGTTAGAACTTAACTTATGTATATTTTCTATCCTTTAATGTTTTATGCTTTCTTAAGTTTTCAGGGTCTCTCTAAATAGAATATAGCTAAAATTTCTTTAAATGAAATAATCTTTTCCTTTTAATTGAAGTAAATTCAAAGTATTGAGGTACTGATGTATTTACTGATTTCTCTAAAATCTTATTTTGTGCTATTTAATTCCTTCTCCTTTTAGTTTTTTTCCTTTTGTTTTATTTGTGCTTTTGGTTTAGATTGCCATTTTTTCCCTCCTCTCGTCCCTCATTACAACCCTCTGTCCTATCAGTTTGTAAGTTTTTTTTTTTCTATATTTATTTATTCATTTAACCTTTGGCAACTTCTGAGGTCAATAAATACCTTTATCCTCTTCGCAAGCAAAGCTTGAAAATCCTTAGAAACTCACTCAGATCACCATTTTCCAAATATATATGCCATAAACATGTCCAATAGACATATTGACTATTTGAGTTTGCATGTAGTCGTGCCAGTTTGAGTTTACTCATTTATTGTATCCTTGCCTGATCACTGCATTCTATTTCCAATTATTTGGTAAAGGTAAGGGTTCAGCAAGACACTATTCTTGTCATGGATATTACATTATTCTGGGGGAACTCAGAAGTAATCAGGAAAGCAAAAATAATTAAAAAAATAAAAATCAATGAAATGTTTTTAGTGCTGTGCAGATAAAAACAGGCTAATGTGATAGAACTAGTTGGGAAGTAGCATTATTTGGTAAAGGTGTTTAGGGCAGCCCTGACAAAATGGGCCGCAAGGTGGCATGGTGGTTAAGGTGCTGGACTCCTACATTGCTGACTGTGATTCGATTCCTGGACCTGGAGGCTTAAAAATCATACCAGGTGCATGTGTGTGCATGCCCAAAATCCTGAGAGGAGAATGAAGGAGAAAGGAATGTGGTGTGACCACCCCACACCCCTGGGGAGGAGATTTCTCACTTTCCCTTTCTCTGTCTCTCCTGGCCAAGAAAACCTAAAACGAAGTAAATAAATAAAGACTTGGAGATGGAAATGAGTTTGAGATATTTGAGGGCCTGCAAGATCTTGTGGCTGGAGAATAGCAATCAAGGGGGAGAGTGGTAGGAAATGAAGTTACAAAACTAGGCAGTAGTTGCATCATGTAGGATTTTATACCTCAGGATAAGAATGTGGGTTTTATTTTGCAATGAGATAAAAAAATAAAAGGTTTAAGTTCACAGAGGTATTGTCAGATTTACCTTGTTAAAATACCATTTTGGCTGGTATTGGAAACATGTAATAAAAGAGACCAAGAGTGAAGATAGGAAGACTGGTAGCCCTGTGGTTATTCAGGAGAAGGCAGTGAGGATTTATATGTGAGAATGAGAGTGGAAGAGATGGAAAAAAAAAATAATTCTCCATATATATGGAGAATTAAAACAGCTATCCTCTGCTACCGAGTAGAATGAATACTATTTTGAAAAACTTGAACAGCTTTGCGCAGTGGCAGTATCGTAGCCAATGAGGTTTATCCGAGGCGCGATTATTGCTAATTGAAAAACTTTAACAGATTAAATAACTAATTTCCTTCAGTCCCCAAAGTATATTTTAAAGAAAAGGATTTAAATTCTAAAATGCCAAAAACTGAATAAGCATTTATTTAGCGCTTATTTGTTGTAAAATTGTTTTGTTGTAAAATTCAAAACAAAAGATATCTATGTTATGTTTACTTCTTACCATGCTTAATAATAATATATTAATTCTATGCAATATAATTATTATAATTAGTAATTAAATAAGACAAACTAAAACTATGTGAGAAGAAAATTATAGTCATATATATATTTTAAAATATGAATCTACATTTGAATACTGTCAGTTGATCTAGAAATAGTGCTTTTTATGACTTGATCAAGAAACTAAAATGATTTTCACACTTTAATAAAATTCTAAATTCATTGATATTATATAATATTGGACATATTTCTTTTAAAAATAGTTATTTTATTTATTATTTTTTATTATTTTTATTAATATTTCAATTTCTTTTATACATACAATCACGTTACTTAGCTTGCAAAGTGAAAATTCCAACATGTGTACATTTTGCATGGGCCCAGTTGGCAGTATTATAAGGTTATCCTTCAACAGATAATAACCAATTTCTTTGTCCCATAAATGACTTGCCTCTCTATTTTTCTATTTAATGTCCTTCCTCAGACTCTATTCCTTCATCCTCCCTCTTCTCACATTGTATCTGGTATTCACAACCATTTACTATGTTTCTTTGTCCTTTAGTTATTCAGTTTGGGCCATAGAGTGTAGACAATTGGTATATATTAAGTGGAGACATACAATGTCTCTCTTTCATAGCCTGGCTTGCTTCACTCAGCAGTGAATCTTCCATATTTCTCCACTTTCTGTCAAAGGTCAGGGCTTGTTGTTCTTTATGACTGAGTAGTATTCCATAGAGTATATGTGCCACACTTCTTCAATCCATTCATCTGTTCATGGGCATTTGGACTGGTTCCATATCTTAGCAATTGTGAATAATGCCGTAATAAACATCAATGTGCAAGCATTTTTCTGACTAAGGATTCTTCTATCCTTTTGGTAGATACCAAGGACTGAGATTGCTGGATCATATGGTAGTTCTATCTGTAGATCTTTAAGGAATCTCCAAGTTGTTCTTCTTAGTGGCTGGACCACTTTACATTCCCATTAGCAATGTAAGAGAGTACTCCTTTCACCACACCCCCGCCAATGCTTAGCTTTTTTTTTTTTTGTTTCTTTGTTTTAATTTTACTCATTCTGACTGGGGTTAGGTGGTATCTCATTGTGGTTTTGATCTGCATCTCCCTTACAATAAGTGATGTTGAGCATTTTTTTATGTGACTTTTAGCTATTCATGTCTTCCTTAGAAAGTGTTTTTTTCAACTCATTCAGTCATCTTTTAATAGGGTTGATCATCTTTTTTTGGGACAACTGCTTGAGTTTCTTGTGTATTTTGGTTATCAGTCCCTTGTCTGATGCATAGTTTACAAAAATCTTCCCATTCTGAGTGCTGTCGACTCACACTAATTACTGTGTCTTAAGCCATGAAGAAACTTCTTAATCTTATGTAATCTCATTTGTCTATTTTTGGGATTATTGACTGTGCTCTGGGGGTCTTACTTAAGTCTTTGCCTACCCCAATGTCTCCCAGAGTTTCCCCAGTGTTTTCCAGTAGCAGTTTTATAGTTTGAGGTCTTAGGTTTAGATCTTTGATCCACTTAGATTTGATTTTTGTCAATGGGGAGCAGTAGGGGTTCAGATTCTTCTTTCTGTGGGTGGATATCCAGTTTTCCAGCACCATTTGCTAAAAATAGTTTCCTTTTCCCAATGAAGTGACTGGTACCCTTTGTCAAAAACCAGTTGGCTGTATGTTTGGGAGTTTATTTCTGGGTACTCTATTCTGTTCCATTGATACACCTGTCTGTTTCTGTGCTAATACTATGCTGTTTTGATTACTACAGCTCTGAAGTATTTTTCGGGTTAGGCAGTAAGAGGCCGCCCACTCCCCTCTTCTTGTGCAGGATTGCTTTGGTAATACGAGGTCTTTTATGATTCCAGACAAATTGCATGATTGCTTTGTCTAGATCTGTGAAGAACTTCTCTGGTACTTTGATTGGGATTGTATTAAATATGTAAATTAATTTGTGGAGGATTGCCATTTTGATTATATTAATTCTTCCAATCCAGGAACATTTGATGTCTTCCCACTTTTTTATGTCATTCTCAATTTCTTTTTTTAGCTTCTTGCAATTTTCTTTGTGGAGGTCTTTAATTTCTTTGGTTAGATTTATTCCTAGGTATTTATACTTTTTTGTGGCTATGGTAAATGGAATTACTTTTTTCATTTCTAATTCAGTCTGCCTGCTGTTTGTATATAGAAATGCTATAGATTTCTGTATGTTGATTTTTGTATCCTGCAACTTTACAGTATTCAAGTATTACTTCCAGGAATTTTTTCATGGATACCATTGGTTCTTCTATGCATAGAACATGTCATCTACAAATAGAGATAGTTTCACCTCTTCTTTTCCTATTTGAATGCCTTTTATTTTATTCTCTTTTGTGATAGTGCTGGTGAGAACTTCCAGTACTATATTGAAAAGGATGAAGAAAGTGGACATTCTTGTCTTGTACCAGTTTTTAGTGGAAAAGCTGTTTTTCTCCATTCAGGATGAGGTTAGCTATGAATTTTTCATAGACAGCTTTTATTGTGTTGAGAAATAACCCTTCTATGCCGATTTGCTGAGAGTCTTGATCATGAAGGGATGTTGTATCTTATCAAATGCTTTTTCTGCATGAATTGATATGATCATATGGTTTTAATCTTTTTTTTCTGTTAATATGGTGTGTTACATTTATGGTTTTGTGTATATAGTACCAACCTTGCATCCTTGAAATAAAGCCTACCTGGTTGTGATGTATAATCTTTTTTATATATTGTTAGATATGAATTGCTAGTATCATTTTGAGAATATTTGCATCTATATTTATCAGAGATATTAGTCTATAGTTTTCCTTCCTTGTTCTGTGCTTATCTGTTTTGTGGATAGGTGCTGGAGGCTTCATAGAATCAATTAAGGAGAGATTCACTCTTTTGGATCTTTAGAAATAACTTGAGCAGAATGAGGGTGAACTCTTCTTTAAAAGTTTTGTAGAATTTAGAGGTGAATCCATTAGGACCAGGGCTTTTCTTTGTTGGGAGGTCATTTATTATTGATTCAGTCTCCTGACTTGTTATGGGCTTATTCAGATTGTCTATATTCTCCTGGCTTAATCTTGATAGATTGTATGTGTTCAGGAATTTGTCCATCTCATCCAGATTTTCTTGTTTGTTGGCATATAGTTGTTCATAGTATCCTCTAATGATGTGTCATATTTCTGTTATGTTTGTTATTATATTGCCAGCTTCATTGCAAGTTTAATTTACCTGGTTCTTTTCTCTCTTCTTCTTAATAAGTCTTGCTAGTGGTATATTGATTTTGTTAATCTTTTCAAAGAACTAGCTTTTACTTTCATTTATTTTCTGTATTGTTCATTTATTTTCTATTTCATTTAATTCTGCTAGAATCTTTATTATTTCTTTTCTCCTGGAGTTTTTTGGATATTTTGCTGTTGTTTTTCCAATTCTCTGAGGCACAATGCTAGGTAATTCATTTGCTTTCTTTCCATCTTCTCATGTGCACTAGTTGCTATTAACTTCCCTCTTATGACAGCTTTTGCAGTGTCCCAAAGATTAGGGAGACTTCTGTCCTTCATTGTCATTGGCTTCTATGAATATTTTTATTTCATCTTTATTTCTTCAGTAGTTGTGAAGTCAATCAGGAGCAGGTTACTTAGTTTCCATGTATTTGTGTGTTTTTGAGGATTTCTCTTGATACTAAAATAAAATGTAATGCCATAATAGTTGGAGAAGAAGCTGGATGTAGTTTTTTTTTTTTTTTTTTTTTTTTTTTTTCCTTTTTTGGAGAGGTTTTTTGCTATAGGGCACGTGTGCTCGGCAGACAGGCAGAGAGAGACAGAGAGACAGAAAGCGAGAAATCACCCCCCAGGGGGGATGGCCATGCCTCAATCCCTTCTCCTCCATTCTCCTCTCGGGATCTTGGGCACGCACGCACACGCGCCCGGCGTGAGTTTAAGCCACCGGGTCCGGGACTCGAACCGTGGTCGACTACGTGGGAGTCCAGTGACATAGCCATTACGCTAACTGCTGGTCCCCTGGATGTAGTTTTTATGCCTTGGAATCTGTTGAGGCTAGCCTTATGCCCTATCATGTGGTCAGTCTTCGAAAAGGTTCCATGTGTGGGTGAGAAAAATGTGTATCATGTGGTTTTTGAGTGGAAAGTTCTACTGATGTCTGTTAAGTCCATTTGTTTTGTGGTTTCATTTAGATACTTTATCTCTACTTATTTTTTTGCCTAGATGATCTGTGTAGAGAAGATAGTGGAGTGTTGAGGTCCCCAACAATTAGGTGTCACAGTCTATTTCTCCTTTTAGATCTAGCAGTCTTTCCTTCATGTATTTGGGTACTCCTGGGTTAGGTGCAGAGATATTTATAAGCGTTGTATCTTCTTGATAGATTAACCCTTTTACTACAATATAATGCCCTTTATCTCTTCTAACACTTTTTGTTTTAAAGCCTGTCTTGTCAGAAACTAGTATCATGACTCCAGCTCTTTTTCGGTTCCCATTTGCATGGAATATTTTTTTCCAGCCCTTCACATTTAGTCTATGTATGTCTTTATCTATGAGATGCATTTCTTGTAGGCAGCAGATAGAGAGTTCCTGTTTTCTTATTCATTCAGGTAGTCTGTTTCTCTCGATTAGAGAATTTAAACCATTAACATTCAATGTTATTAACAATATTTCCAGACTTGACCCTACCTTTAAGTTGGCCACTATCTTGGTTATCTTTTATTCTCTTATCCCTGGCTGTTCATTCTTTAGTTTTCCTGGAATAGCACTCTCTTCAGAGTTTCTTGAAGAGCTGCTCTGTTGTTTGCAAATTCTTTCAGGTTTGTTTGTCTGAGAAGATTTTAATCTTTTTTCCCCACATGAAGGATAATCTTGTAGGATATAATAATCTTGGTTGAAATTGTTTCATTCTCTCTCTCTTTTTTTTTTTGGAGAGGCTTTTTAGCTATAGCGCATGTGCGCTCACCAGAAAGACAGAGAGAGACAGAGAGACAGAAATCGAGAAATCACCCCCATGAGGGTTGACCACGCTACAATCCCTTCTCCTACATTCTTCTCTTGAGATCTTAGGCACGCATGCACATGCACCCGGTTTGAGTTTAAGCCACTGGGTCCGGGACTCATGTGGAGGGCACTGCATACAGAAGCCATCTTGAGCTATCCACCATCTTGTGCTATCCACCATCTTGAAAACCATTAGGTTTCACTTCCTCACTGAGCAAACCATTTCTCAGAAATCATGTGACCAACCGTTCTTCCTGGGGGCGGTTGGGTTTCTAGGCAACGGGAGAGATCCACCCACATCAATGATTAGCTCATACGGTTCTATCTCATTTGCATTTCGGGCAACCAATCAGTGCCCACCAGCCTGTATATAAGCTCGTAATTCTTCCTCAATAAAGAAGACTTGAAGACTTGATCAGCACCTCCCTTTGTCTCCACTCTGTGTGTCTGTGTGTTTGTCCCATCTCTCACTCCCTCCCCCAGGAAAACTGCTTGACTGTCCTGCAAAGGCAGCCATTTTGAATTATTGTACTTTTTTTTTTTTTTTTTTTTGGTCAGAGTTTTTATTTTCTACATCAGAGATTCAATCTTCAGCATGGTCTAGTTGACTATTAATACTTTCTAGAGTTTTTGATTTTCTGTATTACAGACTTTATGTCTAATAGTTCCATCTGATTCTTTTTTATAGTGTCCATTTCTTCTTTCATATCATGGAAGGACTTCCTAATCTCTTATATTTTAAAGTCTCTTTTCTGTTCCAGGTCATAGAGTTTTGTCACCATGAATGTTCTAAATTCTTTCTCTAACATTTTGGTAGCTTCCTTTATTTTTTTGAGAGATGAAAGGGAGTCATTGTGTTCTTTTGATGGAGACATATTTCCTGGTTTATTCAGACCTGCGGCTTGTCTAGCCACTGGGCGATGTATTCATTTTTGGATACGTTTTTGGGGAATGTTTCTGTGACTTGGAATAAGTGTGCTTCCCTTTTGCTGTGGTCAGTTGTGTGCCAAAGTCTCTCTTCTGCTGTGTTTGGCAATGTGCTCTCCACAGGAGGAGTCTTCTGTTCAGATTTCTGAAGAACAGTATCTCCTTTTTTGCAGGTGGTTAGTAAGAAGAGAATCCAAGCAAGCCTCACAGTACTAGAGTTTTTTAAAAGGGTGATTCTAGAACTGTCTAGTCCCACTGGAAGGATGGAAGATGTGGAGAAAATGACAAAATAAAAGGGGAAGAAAAAGAGTATAAAAGAGAATAGAGAAAAAGTCATGTGCCACTGTTTCATCAGGGGCTTGGAGATGGAACTGGGTTCTGTCAGAAAGGTGGAAGCTGCCTATGGGCTAAGGAGGAGTAGGACATTAACAAAAGAAAGAAGGAGAGAAAGGAAAAAAAAAACTGCCTACCTTACGGATATTGGCAGCTCTGGGGTTTAGGGAGCTGGGCTGTGGCCAGTGACCAGCCCTGCCTCCAGGTCCCTGGTTTCTTCAGCAACATATTTCATCTTATGTTTAAAAACAGGTATCTTAAGTCCTGACAAAAAGATTTTATTTATTTTTCTATCTGCCTTAGATTGATCAGCCTAGGCTTCTGAAGAGTTAGCCTGATAACTCAGCAAAGTGAAATGATCTATTTATCTGCTGGCTAGCCCCAGTGTAGGGTTCTTTATGCTACTTACATTTACTAAACCAGGACCTGAGGAGACCGATCTCTTAAATAACAAGGAGAGAAGAGGAATCTAGTGACTAGAGTAGTATCCTGACATCAGCACTTCAGGGATTCTATCTTTAGCATTTTCATTTTATCATTTAACTATTCTTGTCCTGCTTTTTGTATATAAAAAGAAAATAATATTTTGCCCACACCTTATAAGTGTTCTAGGGCTTAATTATAGCTTGCAAACTTCTCTGAGCTTTCTGAGCAAGGCTAGACATAATTATTCAGTCTCTGCTTAGAGGCTTTTCTGAACGCTGAATGGAAGATTATCCAAATTCATCCCAGTGAAGCATGAGAAGTTTTGTAATGCTGATTACATATCACTGGGGAACAAATTAAGCCCATCAAATGCCTAGCATATCAATCTCAAATCATATCATATTGAACTAGGGACCCAGTGTTTCATTTACTAGATGAGCACTTTCCTCTCCAAATGAATGAGCTCTTCTGCAATGTATTGGTTGGCATCGTGGGGCTCTAGCAGATTAGGGATTGAGTCCTTCTTGACAAAGAGACATAATGCCTAACTTTGTGGACCTATTTTAAAACTATTAACTGAAATATAAGCATGCAATGTCCATTATTATATTGTTAAAGAATAGGTTAGGCCAGAATTGTATGTGAATGTTTATAAGGGCACTTTGAAGTATTCTGGCATATTTGAAATATTACTTTTTTGAATTTATTAAGTTCAATGACTGTCGGCGTCCGCCCCTGGGCTCGGCACTACTATGGAAGAAGCAGAAAAAATGAGACAAAAGATAGAATAGAAACGGACACAGGCAGCCTGAGCCTAGGTAGCCCAAGCAACTTGTGCCGCCCAGATGAACTGGACGTCTTTATTTATAGAACAAGGAGACATTACACATGTATGTTTTATGACTCTTTATACATTGGTTGCCAGGTTACAGACAATAAGAAGCAGTTAACAAATCTATAAGGGCTTAGTCACACCAGGCCAGGTATATCCCTTGGTGATAATCCCATCAAGAGAAAATCTCATCTTCCTTTTTAATGCAAAGAACTAGCTGTTAGGTGTGGGGAAGGAGCTAAAGATCTTCTGGAACCACCACAACCAGAGTAGGCTAAGGAACCTTTCAGATGCAGAGCAGGGATTGGATTTTGCCAAGATGTTTCTTGAAGTCTACCACATGTGTCTGTTCGAACGCCCCTAGCAATTTCCACCCTTGCTCTGTCTGCAGCCAAGGTCAAGGAAAGACAAGTTACAAGGTTCTGCCAAACCCCAAAAGAGCATGTGGTGTTTGCTCAGAGCATGTCCCCACACCTCAGACTCTCTCTCTTAAACGTGTCCCCACAGATGACTTTTATGAAATAGGGAGTGGATCAGAGAAGAGAGCAACCTAAAATACATATTTCCAGAGCTATCAAATCTCTTTGCATTAAATAAAAGTATATTCATTAAAGTAAACTGATAATAGAAAGACAAATAACCTAATGGAAAATAGGCAAAGAATATGAAGAGATAATTAAGAGAAGACTAATACAAATGCTCAGTAAATATGTAATACAAACTAATGACTTGTAGCAATCATGGTAATGTAAATTAAAATCAACAATGAACTATTACTTTATTAGGATGGCAAAAGAAAAAGAGTGATAATACCTACTACTGGTCAGCGTATGGAGGGGAAAAAGAGCCCTTTCGCCTACACCACTAGTGGAAATTCAAAGAATTACAGCCAACTTAGGAAAACAATATGGAATCTACATAAACAAAAAACAATTAGTAAGCAAAACAAATAATAAATAAAGACCCATTAATAGGGGAATAGGTGAACAAATTTTAGTAAATCCAAAATGAAGTGAAAAGTGCTAGGTGTCCACTGAAATTTATTCTCTTCTTCTATAGTAATAAGTCATAACTGGAATGTGACTGCCTGGCTGATTTTTCAAGGCCTGCTTGCAGCTATGTGTGGCCTTATAAGTCAATTGTTGTCAATGGAATATGGATAGAAATGATGTGTGCCAGTTGCAAGGCTGACCTATGCACCTCCATGTGTTCCCCTTCACACTTGTTTCTCTAGTCCGAGGTGGGAATGGCAATGAACAAATAGCAGTTTTGGAAGCTGTCTGTTTAGGAGAGTAGAAATGCCATCAGTTTGGGTCCATAAACTGTTGGGAACAAACTACTTGTGAAAAGTGAACCATTTGTTGAAACTATTAGATGAAAGAGAAATAAAATTTTTTCCTCGCCATTATCGATTTTAGGTCTCTTTATTAATAGCATTTCAGTCATACACTAATTAATATGTCATGGGATATTATGTAATCATTAATAAGAATGAATTAGCTCTAAAATAGCTAGTAGGAGGGATTTTGTTACCTAAAGAAAGTGAAGGGCAGAGTTTATATATGTGATCCAATTTCTGTAAAATAAGTGTATAATTATATAACCCAGTAGGACGTAGCAAGGAGACTAAAAATTGAACAAAAACAACCAAGTCACAAATAAGCTGAAGTCATCAAGGTGGGAATAATACAGTTGCTGTAGAATGTAGAATCTGAAAGGAACAATGGAGAAACTACCCATCTTCTTTTTAAAATTCTATGATTTCTTTTTTTTTTTTTTTTTGAGAGATTTTTGCTATAGGGCGTGTGCACTCACCAGAAAGACAGAAAGTGAGAAATCGCCCCCCCCTCCCGGTGGGGGAGATGGCTATGCCATAATCTCTTCTCCATTCTTCTCCCAGGATCTTGGACATGCACGCACATGTACTTGGTGTGAATTCAAGCCACTGGGTCCGGGACTCAAACCACGGTCGACTACATGGGAGTCCAGTGACATATCCATTACACCAACCGCTGGTCCCAAAATTCTGTGATTTCAATTTTTACTTGATTTTGGAGCCCATTTTGATGTTTTATGCTATTTTTTTCAAATGTCTACTTAGTATCATCACCTGGATGTTTTGCATGGATTTCACCTATAAAGCAGACTTATTCTCATTTTGGGAAACAATAAACAATAAGCACATTAAACAAATATTTTTGAATATCTTCAAAGATTCAATCCTTGTGAGACCTGATAGTTGGTACAAAAAAAATAAAAAAGACCCCTGCCTTTCAGAAATAAATGAATAGATAAAAATGAGCCATAAAGCGATGCTTTCAATAAAATGTAGCAAATATATCAATATAGGTATGTGTAGAGAAATAAAAGAGATTTGAAGAAAAGTCACCTCAATTTCCCACACTAGGCTGATTTTCAAGGAGAAATAGCACTGAATCTGCTAAAACTTTGTGCTTTGGTGACACTTGTCTTACTACTTTAGGGACATTAATCATGCGCTGTTATTACTAGTTTGCTTGTGAAGGGGTAAATACCCGTTATGTTTACTCCTCCATTCTTAGGCAAAGAACCTTGCACACACTGTGCTAGAGAAAAAGATAAAGTAATATTTATTGCCCTTGAACAAGTCAAAGAATTTTGGGAAGTGGAGAAGTAAAAGAAGAGGTGTCACAGATGTTAAAATAAGCAGAAGTTCTTTTTAATTATAGCAAATGTTTATCAGGACAGAATATCATTTTTCTGGTCCCCAGTTCAGGGCTGCTCCATTTATATTCTTTCCAGCGCAACTGGGTTTCTGATTTCTCTTATCAACACTTTGATCCTCTGGAATCAGGTGTCTGTAGAGTACTTCTAGGAGCTTCCAAATCCTGAGAGCAGGAGTCAGATCCTTGATGGCTGATGAATGAGAGTGTGGAAAGAACTGACTCTGTAGCATGGTGACTTATTCCTTTAAGATGGTCATGGCTCAAAGATATGGTGCAAAACCAACCATTAAACTTATTTTAAGGGACCAGCTTGTGTTCTAGTGATTAAGGTGGCTGGATCCCACACAACTAGCCATACAGTTTGAATACTGGACCCTGTGAGTTGAAAAACACTCTTGGTATAGGCACATGTATGCCCAAAACCCCAAAAGGAAGAAAGAACAGAGAAGGGATTATGGCATGACCATTCCCCATTGTGATGCTTTTTCATATTCCCTCTTTCTCTGTCTTTGTCTCTCTCCAGCAAACGTATGTGCCCTCTGGCAAATTAAAAAAAATATTATAAGTTACTCAACTTATTTATTTTACTATTCATATTTTTTGGGTACTAAGGGCAAGAATCACAACTTTTCACTTTCAAATACATTTGAAACCATTCAAAAGAGGGCAGTACTTGACGGATAATATCCTTAAGTGCTTAGTGAAATTTTTCTGGAACTGATACACCATTTTTCTCTTCTGAATAATGACTCCAGTGAGAGAAATAATCTTAGAACCACAGAACTATAAACATTTAAAGTTGGAGGTATTTAAAGGTCATCTAGTTTAACCATTCGTTCAATATTTTAGGTCAAATTTCTTCATGGCATTTCAGATCTTCACAGACTGGCTCCCACCTCCTTTCCATCCATATCTCTCATATTGTTCATCCACACATCACCTGCAACAGAAGGATAGCCAACTAGAAATGGTTCAAGAAAATGTGATATGTTGTCCTTAAGGTGTCAGTTTTAAATAATTTTCTAGGGCTACTATAATGAATTAGCACAAATTGGACAGCTTAAACGAAAGTATTGTCTCATAGCTCTGGAGACTTGAAGTCCAAGATATACATATGAATAGGGTTACTTCCTTTTGAGGAATGTCAAGAAAGGAATTTTTCCATTCTTCTCCCTTAGCTTCTGGTGGTTTACTGACGATCTTTGGTGTTCCTTGACTTGTAGAATCATTATGCTGATCTCTGCACTCATTTCCACATGGCATTCACCCTGTGTGTGTGTGTGTGTGTGTCTGTGTCCAGGTTTCTCCTTTTTATAAGGATAGCAGTCATATTTGATTAAGGGCTTATCCTACTCTAGCATAACCTATCTTAATTTGACTAGCTACAGGGCCGGCAGGTGGCGTGGTGGTTAAAGGCCAACAGTGGTTCGAGTCCTGGACCCGGTGGCTTGCTTTCTCACTTTCCCTTTCTCTCTCTCTTTATCTTTGTCTGGTCAAGTTAAAAAATAACAATAACAGGGAACCAGCAGTTAGTGTAATGGCTATGTCACTGGACTCCCACGTAATCGACTGTGGTTCGAGTCCCACACCCGGTGGCTTAAACTCACGCCGGGCTCATGTGCGTGCGTGCCCAAGATCCTGAGAGGAGAACGGAGTAGAAGGGATTGCAGTGTGGCCATCCCCCCTGGGGGGGTGATTTCTCGCTTTCTATCTCTGTTTCTCTCTCTGTCTGTCTGGTGAGCACACGTGCCCTATAGCAAAAAACAAACAAACAAACAAACAAACAAACAAAAACAAAAAAAAACCTCTCCAAAAAAAAAAGAAAAAAAATAGCAAATAGGAATTAAGTAAATAAATAATTCTTAGAAAAAATTTGACTAATTACATCCCTATTTCAAAAAAAGATCATATCCTGAGGTACTGTGGTCAGTATTTTAATATAAATTTTGACAGGGTGGGGGTGGCTGGCACAATATGACCCATAACAGTGCCTTTAAAATGTAATGTGTTTTCTCAGGTATTGTCTCTTCCCAGAGTACCCCACATAAATTTTTTTTTTCTTTTGGAGGAGAGATTTTTGGTATAGGGTGTGTGTGCTTGCTGGAGAGACAGAGAGACAAAAAGTGAGAAATCACCCCCATGCAGGTGGCCATGCCACAGTTTCTTCTCCCTTTCTCCTCTTGGGATTTTGGGCACGCACATACATGCACTTGCATGAGTTTTAATCTGCCAGATCTGAGACTTGAACTGCAGTCTACTATGTGGGAGTCCAGAGATGTAATCATTATGCCATCTGCTGGTCCCTAGATTTGGTTTTCTTAATACATCTATATTACTGTTCTACATTGACAGATTTCTCTGTTGTTATAAAAGATAATCATATTACTCTTACTTCTTCCTTAAAAAATGTTTTAAGACTGTTTTGTTTTTAAAGTTTCTTTCTTCTTTCTCCCATGAGCAAGAGAGAGAAGAGAGTGAGAAAGAAAAAGAGAAACAAGACTTCCAGGTGGGTCCTGATGCCACAATCTATCCCCAGCCGTAAGCCAGCTTTGGATCATGGGCACACATGTGCTTGGTGTGCTCAGAGAGGACCCTCAGTTTGAACCAGTAACCTTCCTAAATGAGACTGTCTTGCAAAGTACTGTGTTTTACCGCTGTACCACTGGTACGGATCTACCTTTATTTCTGTTAAACACTTGTAAAATGTTACAAGATTTGAGATATAATTAATTCTTTCTGCAACTGACATTTGAGATACTCAAATCAAATGGCATTTAAATTTTCCAAATTTTCATCATTCCTACCTGCTCTCATTCAACACATATTTATCAAGAACACAACATATGTACTGGACATTATTCTAGATATGACTATCCAAATCCCACACTCATGGAGCTTATATTCTAGTAGGAGATGCACTGACCTGAGTTTTCAGAAATCATGAAGCAATGTTGGATTTTAGCCAAATCTTTTATTGCATTTATTAAGCTGATTTTACTCTTCCTCCCTTGAATTATTGGCATTAATCCCTCCTTTCATGATTATATTTTAGAATATGCTTCTTGGTTGACTTGATACTATTTTTTCAAGTGTTTTCACAGTTATGTTCACAAGGGATATTGTATTGCTGTGTTCTTTCCCTGTAATCTCATTGTTGAGTTTTGGCTTTAAGGTATTATTGGTTTCAAAATGAGTTGGAAAGTGTTCCTTCTTCCTTAATTTTCTGGAAATGTGTGGGCAATATTTGTATTTTTTTTCCTTTATGTTTGACAGAATTTACCAATGAAGTCATCTGCACAGGAGCTTCCTTTTGAATGAAGGTATTAAATTATGGATGTAGTTTCTTTAACAGCTAAAATGCCATATAGGTTGTCTATTTCTTTTTGTTTTAGTTTTGCTAAATTGTGTGTTTCAGGGAATTTGGCCATTTAATCTATAATGTGAGATTTACTGGGCTAAAGTTAATTTTATTTCCTTATTATCTTTTTAATGTCTGTAATATTTGTACCAATATACTTTATTATTGTTGGTTTTGCTAATTTGTGCTTTTTCTAGTTTTTTCTCTTGATTGGAACTGCTAGTAATTTATCAGTTTTATCATCTTTTCAAAAATTTTGTTCTTCTTCCTTCTTATTTTGTTTGTTGTCTATTTTATTAATCTTTATTATTTTCTTTATAATTTAAAAAGTTATTATTTTATCTTTATTATTTTATTCCTTCTGTTAACTTTAGGTTGCTTTTTTTCTTTCTCTAGGTTCTAAAGTGAAGTATTAGATCTTTGACTTTATGCTTTTTTTGTTTTCTCATATAAACGGGTAAAATTCTAAGTTTCCCTTTTAAGCACCTCATTAACTACATCTCACAAAATTTTTTTTTTTTTTGGAGAGGTTTTTTTTTTTTTCGCTATAGGGCACGTGCGCTCACCAGACAGACAGAGAGAGACATAGAGACAGAAAGTGAGAAATCACCCCCCAGGGGGGATGGTCACGCCGCAATCCCTTCTCCTCCATTCTCTTCTTGGGATCTTAGGCATGCATGCACACGAGCCCGATGTGAGTTCCAAGCCACCGGGTCCAGGACGTGAACCGAGGTCGACTATGTGGGAGTCCAGCGACATAGCCATTACGCTAACTGCTGGTTCCCTACATCTCACAAATTTTGACACATAGTTTTTTTTTTTTATAAAGAATTATTTTTATTTAACTTTATTTATTTATTTATTTAAATTTGACAATTGTGAGAGAGAAAGACAGAAACAGAGACAGAGAGAGAAAGGAAGAAAGCAATGCACCAGGTCTAGGACTCGAACTGTGGTCGGCCATGTGGGAGTCTAGTGCCTTTAACCACCACACCTCCTGCTGGCCCTGACACACAGTGTTTTAATTGTCATTAAGTTAAAAATATCTTCTAAGTTCATTTGTGATTTCTTCATTAACCAATAAATTATAAAGAAGTAAGTGCTTATGGGCTGGCTCTGTGGTATTGTTATCATGTATTGCTCAAGAGAATCTGGACCCCCCATGACCATCATGAATTCCTGGCCTGATCAATTTGAAACATACCAGACATATGAATGCCCAGGATTGGTTGAACTGGGGGACTGGAGGAAGGGAATTGTGGAATGACTAGACCCTGTGGAGGATATACATCTTTCGTCTCTCTCTACCTCATTCTCTCATGTGATGTATTGTGAAAAAAGAAACAAAAAAGAAGTGTATGCTTAATGTATAAATATATGAAGCATTTTTTTGGAGTCATTATTGTTTCTGAGTTTTAATTAAACTCTTCAGTGACTGAAGAATATGCTTTGCATAACTTCAATACCTTGAGAATTTTTGTGGCTTATTTTATGGCTGATCATGTGGTCTATATAGGGGAATATTTGTGTTCTTTAAAAATTTATATATGCTGCAGATGCTGGGTGTGGTGCATTATAACTCAATTAGGACCATTGAGTTCATATTGTTATTTAAATTTTAAAAATTATCAAACTGTTTGATCTAATTGTTCTGTTAATTATTGACAGAAAAGTAGTGGTCTTCAAGGATGATGGTTGTTTCACCATTTTCTCTCTTTAATTTTGTTAATTTTCTCCTTTTAATTTTGTTTTGTTTATTTAAATACTCTGTTTTTAGGTTCTTATACATAAGCAATTGCTATTTCCTTTTTTATTGAGAAATATTCTTTCTTTTGAAGTCTCATTTGTCTGATATTGAGTCACTTTAAAATAATTATTTTATTTAACTTTATTTATTTAAATTTGACTAGAGAGGGACAGAGTGAGAGAGAGAGGAAAAGTGAGAAAGCAAATCACCAGGTCTGGGACTAGAACCACAGTTGGCCAGGTGAGAGTCCAGTGCCCTTAACCACCATGCTACCTGCAAACCTTATTAATTTTCCTTTGATTAATGATTGAATAGAAAAGTTGTCTCTCTGTACCGATGGGTTCTGCATCCATGGATTCAACCAGCCACATATTGGTAATATTTTTAAAGAAGATAAAATAACAATACAACAATAAAAATAATAGAAATAGGGAGACCAACTGATGGCATAATGGTTACGTTGCTGGATTCCCACATAGTTGAACGTGGTTCAAATCCTGGACCCAGCAGCTGAAAACTCACACTGGATGCATGTGCATGTATGCTCAAAATCCCAAGAGGAGGATGGAGAAGGAATTACAATATGGCCTTAACGTCTGGGGGCTGATTTCTTGCTTTCTGTCTCTCTGGTGAGTGCATATGCCCTATAGCAAAAAAAAAAAAAAAAAAAAAAAAAAAAAAAAGGAAGAAAGAAAACAGTACAATATAACAAATATTTACATAACATTTGAATTTTAATGAGTGTTAATCATGGGACCAGCCAGTTAGCATAATGGCTATGTCGCTGGACTCCCATGTAGTCGACTGCGGTTCAAGTCCTGGACCCGATGACTTAAACTCATGCCGAGCATGTGTGCGTGCATCCCAAGATCCCGAGAGGAGAATGGAGGAGAAGGGATTGTTGCATGGCCATCCCCGCTGGGGGGTGATTTCTCACTTTCTGTCTCTCTGTCTCTCTCTGTCTTTCTGGTGAGCACATGCACCCTATAGCAAAAACCTCTCCAAAAAAAAAAGAAAATTAGTGTTAATAGTAATCTAGAGATGATTAAAGGTACACAGGAAGATATACATAAGTTACATGCAAATACTATGCTATTTATTTAAGACAATTATCCATCCCTAGATTTTGGTATGTTTAGGGGTTCCTGAGACCAATCCCTCTTGGGTGCTAGGTGACAACTGTATGTACATATACTTGCACTTTTTTTTCTTTTAATCTATGTCTTTATGTATCATGAATAAAAATAAATACACAGTGTTTCTTGTAGACAGTGTATACTGACATACCTCATTTTACTGTGCTTCATGTTATTATACTTTGCGGGTACTGCCTTTTTGGCAAATTGAATGTTTGTGGCAACCCTGTATCATTGAAATCTGCTTGTACCATTTTTCTTTTCTTTTTTTTTTTTTTTAAGATTTACTTTAATTATGTCCATTTTTCCAGCAATATGTGCTCACTTCATGCTTCTGTGTCACATTTTGATAATTTTCATAATATTTCAAAGTTTTAAAACATTTTTAAAGATAAAATATTTTTAAAGAAGATAAAATAACAATACAACAATAATAATATAGAAATAGGGAAATTATATCTGGTATGGTGATCTCTGATTAGTCATCTTTGTTGTTACTCTTGTAATTGTTTTGGGGTGCCATGAACTGTGCCCATAAAATACTCAAAACTTAATTGATAAATGTTGTATGTGTTCTGAATTCTCCACCAACTGGTCATCCCCCTGTTTTTTCTCATCTTCTTGTGCCTCCCTATTTTTTAAGACACAATATTGCAATTAATCGCCCGGTGTTCAAGGGAAAGGAAGAGTTATGCATCTTTCACTTTACATCAAAAGCTGGAGATGATTAAGCTTAGGGAAGCAAGTAGAAGCCAAGACAGGCCTTTTGTGCCAGTCAGACAAGTTGTGAATATGGAGGAAAAGTTCTTGAAAGAAATTAAAAAGGGTATTCCAGTGAACACACAAATGATAAGAAAGTGAAACAGCTTTCTTTTTGTTATGGAGAAAGTTTTAGTGATCTGGATAGATCAAACCAGTCACAACATTCTCTTTATTTATTATTGATGACTTTACTGATGACTTTAAGTTAAAACCAATGCTCATTTGTCATTCTGAAAATCCTAGGACCCTTAAACATTTTGCTAAATCTTCTCTGCCTAAGCTATATAAATGGAATGATAAAACTTGGGATGACAGCACATCTGTTTACAGTATGGTTTACTGAATATTTTAAGCCTGCTGTTGAGATCTACTGAAAAAAAAAAAAAAGAAAATAAAAACAAACCACACACACACACACACACACACAACAAGCAAATAAACAAAACAAAAAACTCTTTAAAAACATTACTGTTCATTGACAAAACACCAGTTTACCCAAGGTTGTGATGGAGATGTACTAGCAGATGCATGTTGTTTTCATGGCTATTAATACAATGGTCATTCTACAACTCAAGGATCAAGGAATAATTTTGACCTTTGTGTATTATTTGAGAGAGATGTTTTATAAGGATATAGCTGCCATTCCTAGTGATGCATAGCAGATAAAGAAATTGAAAATATCTGGGAAGAACTCACCATTCTAGATTACATTAAAAGCATTCATAATTTGTGGAAAAAGACTAAAATACAACAATGGGAATTTGAAAGAAGTTTATTCACACTCTCATGGACAACTTTGAAGGATTAAAGGTTTCAATAAAAAAAGTAATTATAGATGTGGTAAAACTAACAAGAAAACTGGAATTAGATGGGAAGCCTGATGATGTGATTCATTGTTGCAATCTCATGATAAAATTGAATGGACAGGAGCCAGCAGGTGGCATAATGGTTATGGTGCTGGACTCCCATTGAACTGACTGCAGTTCAAGTCTCAGACCCATTGGCTTGAAACTCACGCTGGGCGTGTGTGTGTGTGTGTGTGTGTGTGTGTGTGTGTGTGTGTGTGTGTGTGTGTGACCAAAATCCCTAGAGAATAATGGAAGAGAAGGAATTGTGGTGTGGCCATCTCCTCTGGGGGATGATTACTCACTTTCTCTCTTTCTCTCTGTCTCCGCGTGCATGAGCCTTATCTCTCTATCTAAAAAACAAAAAACAAAAAACAAACCAAAAAAACCAAATAACAACAACAACAAAAAAACAAACAAGCAAACAAACAAAAACCCCAAAATCCAAAACCAAACCAAATTAAATGGATAAGGAGTTGCCTCTTATGAATGAGCAAAGAAAATGGTTTCTTGATAAGTAATCTACTCCCAGTCAAGATGCTGAGAACATTGTTGAAGTGATGACAAAGATTTAGAATATTACACAAATGTAGTTGAAAAGTAGTGGTAGGGTTTAAAAGAATTTCAGTTTTGAAAAAGTTCTATGGAGGGTAAAATGCTGTCAAAAAGAATACTATAAATAAATCTTTCATGAAAGAATTAGTCCATATATGTGGTGATCTTCATTGTTGTCTTATTTTAAGAAATTTCCACAGCCATCTCAACCTTCAGCTATCATCACTGATCAGTCAGCAACCATCCAATTGAGAAAAGACCCTCTACCAGCAAAAACGATAATAACCTTCAGAAGGCTCAGATGATTGTTAACATTGTTTAGCTATTTTTTAAGATGCAGTGCTATTGCACACATAATAGACTATGGTACAGTGTAAACATAGCTTTTATATGTACCAAATAACTCATGGAACTGTCTATATTGCAATGTTACTTTACTGCAGTAGTCTCAATATATCTGAGGTGTCCCTCAGTATTTAAAACTCACCCTGAAAAAAAAATCTCTGTTGCCTTTTATAAAAGTCTTTATCATATTAACATTTAATATACTTACTAATATGGGCTGAGTAGAAATCTATCATCTTGTTTTATTTTCTTATTTTTCATTCTTCTTTCTTCTTTCATGGTCAGTCTTTTATTTGCCTTTGTCAACCATTTCTCTGGGATTTTCAGCTTAGAATCTTATTCCGTTCTCTTGGTCCATGCTGATATTCTGCATATCAGAGGCCAGACACTGCACCACTCAGCAAGTAAGCCCAAGTAGTGAAAGAAAGGCATTTTTGCTCCTTTGTTTTTATTAAAATGTAGCTTTATCTAAGCTGCATTTTGCTATAGTGGTCAGCTCTTTTCCATCCCTATTCATAAGTAGAGTAGCTTTATACCAGATTCCTATGTAAATCAACTATTTTGGTTCTAAAACCTGATCAACTATGAGGGTACTTTTAGTTCCCAATACGCTTTATGAGTTAAATTCCACTGACTACCTCCAGATGTGGAGCCCAGCAGGCTGTGCCTTTAGAACTACTTATTGCTCTTTCTTTTTATTGCTTTTCAGTTACATAGAGGCATTAATTTTGTATTTGAGAATGGCTATATCTATATAATACTTCTTTCTTAAAATTTATCAGCTCTTATTAGAATATCAATGAGGATGGGTTAGTGTGTATGTGCACACTTTGTGTGCGTGTTTTAGTGTATACAGTTCATAGAGAGTATTTACGGTACAATCTTGACTAGAAGTCTTGTTCTTTTTTTTTTGTAACCTGTAAGTTAGAGATAATAATAACTCCTCCATAACCTTATTGCAAGCCTTAAATTATGTAAGGCATGTAGAGTGCTTGGCAAGATGCCTGGCATATAAAAAGACTCAGTAAATATTATGAAGCATTTTACTATGAAATAGAGTCACTCACTCAGTTATTGCAAAGTGGTAGATAACAAAAGCATGAAGAGATAAAAATTGCATCAGGCTCTGAAAACTACATTTGGAATACATGTTTCTGAGACAGTCTCTTTCTGAGGGTGTAGAAAGTATGGGATGCAGCTGGAGTTCTTGTCCTATGGATAATTTTTGAAGAAATATTAATATCCTGGAGAGTCGTTCAGTAAAAGACAGTGCTGGGAGAAAATCCCCTGTGGATCTCTGTGTTCCTGCACATCTTACAAAGCAAATGACTAGTGCCTTTCTTCTGAACTATCTTTTTGAGGATGTTTGTACAGTGAATAGCTATACAAATTACTATCTATTTTTAGTCCAATTTAGACCAAGAATTTCTGGATTTTTCTTGAGTAATTTTTCAGGTGCCTTACCTTCAAAAGCAAACTCAACTGCTCTAGGCTTTCATAGGTGATAGAGCTAAAACCACATTCTCAGGGACTGCTAGGTGTAAATATCCCAGTATTATGCTCAAAGGCATATGCTGCTGTCACTGGACCTGGTGGTGTTCTTGCTACTATTACCTATCTGAGCATTACAGTCTGTTTTGAGCATGCCCTTCAGTAGACTTGGATCTGTAGAGCACATCAAAGCACAGTGTTTGCCCAAAGTAGGCATCTTGGTTCCCTAAGATTTCTCCATTTACTCCCCTAAACTCTTTCACATCTGTGGATGATCTTAGCATTACAGTTGCAGTGGATATTGGGGATCTCCCGTCTATCCAGTCTTTGCCTCCCCAGTTGTGAAAGAGCTATGTGGTTTGATTGTAATAGGACTAAGTTGCTTCTCGGTCTCTGACCTTGGATTTTCTCCTTAATCTTTCATTTAATGTTCTAAGTAGGAGAACAGGTGGAATGAGATGTGAAAACAACGTATACATCAAAAATTATTTGCAAATTTTGAGCAATCTCAACTGGTTGCTTCTACTGCAGCAATAGTTTATCAAATCTCTTTGATGTGACACCTCTAGAGGTTAAGAATTTGAGAAATACTGTCCCTCTTACTTTTAAAATATATTTTATTGTGAGAAAAGCTCTCAGAGTTGCCTCTTGTGTGCATCTGTCTCTTATGTGAAGTGTTTACTCGATATTATTTTTTTACCTCTGGTTCAACAACAATTTTATAGAAACATTACTTGTCAATTCTGCATTCTCACTCTCTTCGACACCCTTCCTCTGGCATTGACTTCTTGAAGAGCCACCGGCAGACAGATGATCTATTATTTCTTTTTTGCTCTCACCTTATTCACAATGATCACTGAATTTGTTTAACTAACACAAACTAGAGCTGCCTCTGCCAGCAATTAAGTTGTCCTAACCAAACAAATGCAGTGACTGGAATTTCCATGAGGCACCGTGTTTCACATTTACTGCATCTGGGATTTGAGAAAAATCACACTTTAAAGCCTTACGAAATGCGTTTTATGGGACTGGCAGAAATTCAATGTTGTATAGAAAATCATGTAGTGTAAACTACGGAGAAATCAAAAGTAAGTAAGTATAAGAGAAAATTATACAGTAGAATAGGGCAAGAGAAATAAAAATAAGAGCAAATGAGTCCTTTTAGGTGTAATATAAAAGAAGGAAATATCAAGATAACAACTGTATTTTCTAAACACAGATTCTCTGAAGGATGGCAATTTTGGACAATCAGAACTCTGCATCCCAATTTTGAAAAAGTGTTTTAGTTTTATTTCTCTGGGTCACTTTTTTGTTCTTTTACAATAATGTCCCAGAAACATCATTTTAGAAGGAATTGCTCTTGACTTACATTTTTACATATGTGGAAAATGTACAAAGACATTAATGCCCCAGTGTTGTTGATTCTGAAGTGTGTCTGTCAAAGCTGATGGGTGATACTTCTTAGGAAATTCATGACACAAAGAAGCTGGGTGCAACTAGAAGATAAATCAAACTAACCACTCCACATTTTCTGACCTTGATACTAAATGATAACTGGATTACTTAAGAGACAACTCTCTAGTCGTTTTTGTCAATTTTCTGAATGATGACATACATATTTTGTACCTGTTCTTATTTATTGATACTGGCAGAAGAAAAATGTCAGACTGTACAAAAAAGATGTCCACATGAATCCTATTTTCTGGAGATCTTATTGCATAATGATTATAAATACATATATCAATTTGATGACCTTGAAGGAATTCTTGGTAAGATTAGCAGGAGGAAGGAAGGTTGTCACACAAATAGACATTATGAAGAGATTTATAGGTTTCTAAAGAAGGAGACTCTTTGCATTTCCTAGTCAACCTGTTTTGTAGAACCAAGAAATAGCAAACCTGCAGGTTATAAATGGTGTGTTTAAAATTTAACATTCCAAAAAGGAGCAAAGGAATATTGTGAATAGAATATAAAAAGAGGAGAGAGATTGGAGGAAAAAGTAATTGTAATAGAATATAAATGGATTTTGAGAATGTCAGTTGCACTCTCCATGCTTATATACTGTGGGTATTTTATGACAATAGAACTAGTTCTATTTTTTTAAAACTAGTTCTATTTTTCTCTCTTTTTTTAAAGAGACACTTCTTCTATACTGAGAATAAAATTTATTTCATAAATTTAGAATTTATAATATTATCAAAAGCAAAGTAAAATCTAGGCCTAAACAAAATTTAACTAATGACTTGGGAATCCTGAGTTGACCGTAGATGAGAATTAACTACTGAGAAATAGCAACAACTAGAAAGATCAGGAAAATATGGAAGTCAGCATAGAACAGGATTTCAGAGTAATTTGAGGAGGACTAGGAAAGGGATTTGGAGCCAGAACACTCAGGTTGGAGCAAAAGATATGTTAATTTCTCACTGTTTATAATCACTTTAGGAAAGTCTACTAACATACCAGGCTCACACAGCTTCATCCAACATAAAAATGAAACCTCTCAGGATTGCTCATGTCGCTTTTGTCCCCACTGGGAACTGTAGTTGACCGTCGCACTTTTTCTTTTTTTAGAAGAGAGATTTTTGCTATAGGGTGTATGTGCCTGCCAGAGAGACAGAGAGAGATAGAGAGACAGAGAGTGAGAATTTTTCCTCAGGGAGGATGACCACACTGCAATCCCTTCTCCTCCATTCTCCTCTTAGAATCTTGGGCATGCACACACACATACCCAGTTTGAGTTTTTAGCTGCTGAGTCCAGAACTCAAACAGTGGTTGATTGTGTGGGAGTCCAGTGACGTAACCAATACACCATCTGCTCTTCCTGACCCTTACTTTTTACTATCCCTTCCTTCCTTATACAGAATGATTCACGACCTGTCATTGTATTTACTTCCTTTTGTATATGCTCAACTCCTTTCCTCCTCTTGTTTCTTCAAAATTGTTTAGCAAAACTACACCCAGATTAAATCTAACTCTACATACTTTGCACCTGAGTTCATAAAACCAAATGTAGCTGGAAAAACAAAATCATGTAAAATGGTTTTACTCCAAATTCATGAAGATTATTTTCGAGTAGGCATTTAATCCTTCTATGATAGCAATTACATTTTTTAAAAAGTGTATTAATTGTGACCAGCAGATGGCATAATGGTGGCATCACTGGACTCCCACATAGTCGATTGTGGTTCGAGTCCGGGACCTGTCGACATAAAACTCACCACCAGGTATGTGTACACGAATTCCCAAGATCCCAAAAGGAGAATGGAGATGGGATTACAGCATGGCCATACCTCCGGGGGGTTGATTTCTCTCCTTCTGTCTCTCTGTCATTTTCTGTCTCTCTGGAAAGTGCACAAATCCTATAGCAAAAATATATCTCTTTAAAAAAAGTGTATTAATTTATTTATTTCATTAGAGAAACAAAGAGAGAGAACATTCTCAATAAGTTCTTGATGCTACAGTCTATCCCTAGTCATAGCCAGTCCCCAATCATGGGCACTCACCATCCGCAGGGGTATTTCTGAAAGTGAACCCAGAACCTTCTTGTATAGGTCAGGTTCACAGAATGTAATGTTTTTACCATTGTGCCACTGTCCAGTCTCTTAATCATTTTGAATTTTAATTTCTTTTCTTTTTTATTTTAGGTATAATTTTGGAATTAAAATTGTGTTAGTTTAATAAAATTTTAACTTCATAAAAGGAATTTTTTTCTGTTTACTTATAAGAGTGTCTCTATAATGTGAATGATTAGTTCTTTAATGTAGAATTTATCTATAAAATTGGGATTAGTGTGAAGTATTTTGAATTACCAGTTCAAAATTTAAAATGATTATAGTACTTTTAAAGTTTTTTATTTCTACTTAAAATCAATTTATTAGTGAGAATTTTCTAAAAAGTGATGAATTTCTTTCTTTCTTTTTTCTTTTTCTTGAGAGGTTTTTGCTATAGGGTGTATACACTCACCAGAAAGAGAGAGACAGAGAGAAAGATAGAAAGTGAGAAATTACCCCCAAGGGGGGATGGCCATGCTGCAATCCCATCTCCTCCATTCTCCTCCCGGGATTCTGGGCACACGCACACATGTGCCCGGTGTGAGTTTAAGCCACCGGGTCCAGGACTTGAACTGTGGTCTACTACATGGGAGTCGAGTGACATAGCCATTACGCCAACCGGTCCCTAAAAAGTGATGAATTTTAATAGTATGTTCAATTCAGATGGCAAAAATTATGCATAGTATTTTTGATTTATAGCACCTACTAAATCTAAATGTGTCTCTTACTACATTTCTAAAATTTAGTTTACTTATTTAAAAACTTTTCATTATCAATTTTGCCATATTTGTCTGTCTTCAGTCTTAAAATATTCAATATTAAACATTTCTCTATAACATTTCAAAATATATTTCTTTAAAAAATCTTTTCTTCAGATACTCACCAATACTTGTTATCTTTCTTTTATGTTTTTGAGATCAGCCATTCTGACAGTTGTGACATAATATCTCATTATGGTTTTAGTGTTTATTTCCTTAATGATTGACAATATTAAGCCTTTACTCATGTCTGTTGGAGAAAAAGGAACACTAGTACACAGTTGCTAGGAATTTAAATTAGTGCAGGTAATATGAAAAATTGTGTGGATGTTCCTCAAAAAACTGAAATTAGAATTGCCATATGACCCAGCAATCCCATTTCTGGGATTTTACCCAGATTTTAAATGAGTTTATAGAAGAGATATCTGCACTTACATCTTTCTCACAGTACTATTTATGGTAGCTAGGTATGGAATCAGCATAAGCATCCATTAACAGATGAATGGATAGAGAAAATGTGGGAGGGGCCAGCAGCTAGCATGGTGGCTAAGGTGCTGGGTTCCCACATGGCTGACTGTGGTTTGAGTCCCAGACCCAGAAGCTTGAAAATCACACCAGGCATGTGTGTGTTCTTGCCCAAAATCCCAGGAGGAGAAAGAGGGAGAAGGGATTACAGCATGGCCATCCAGCCTGGGGGCTAATTTCTTACTTCCTCTCTCATTCTTTCTCTCTCTGGGGAGCACACACACTCTATAGCCAAAAAAAAAAAAAAAAAAAAAGTGGGATACACATATTATGAAATACTATTCATCCATAATAAAGAAGAAAATTCTATAATTTGCAACAACATGGATGGAATGAGGAACATTGTGCTAAGTGAAATAAACCTGGCACAGAAAGATACATTCTAAATGTTCTCACTTATATGTGGAATCTAAAACAATTGATCTGATAGAATCAGAAAGTAGAGTAGTTGTTACGAAGGCTGGTGGAAGTAGGAGGAGTGAGGAGATAATGGTCAAGGTAAACCAAATCTCAGACAGTAAAAATATTTTTCTGATGTCTATTACATTGCATGGTGACTATAGTTAATGATAGATTACTGTACATTTGAAACTTGCTAAGAGAGCAAATTTAAAATGATCTCACCATAAAAAATGCTAAGCATTTGAGGTGATGGACCTATTATTAGCTTGATTTAATTTTTCCACATTGTATTCATGAATTATAACATCATTTTGTACCCCAGTAATAATAAAAATTTAAAAATAAAGTTTAGTTTCATCTCTCATAGTTCTTTCTTTGATCTATTCTTTATTTCTTTTTTTAAAAAATAGCTCAAGGTTAATATTTGGTTCAAATTTTCCACATTTCATTTTCATTTTCCAATAGATATATTTAATCTTATAAACTTTAAGTACAGGTTTGGCTAATATCATACTATATTTGTTATTTAGCTAAAGCATTTTAAAATTTATATTATGATTTAATCTTTAATCCATGAGTTTTTCAGAAGGGTGTTGATTATTTTTTCTGAAAATTAATTTTTGGGGCCAGCAGGTGGTGTAGTGGTTAAGGTGCTGGACTCCCACAAGGTTGACTATGGTTCAAATTCCCGATCTGAAGGCTTGAAACTCTCACTGGTGTATGTGTGCCCAAAATCTTGAGAGGGGAATGCAGGAGAAGGGATTGGAGTGTGGCCATTCCCTCTGGGGAAGGGCTTGATTTCTTACTTTCTGTCCTCTGTTTCTCTGGTGAGTACATGTACACTATAGCAAAAATATCTAAACAAAAATAATTAATTTTAACTAAATTGTATCTTTGAGAACATAAACTGTTTATAGTAATTTGTTCATCAATTTGACTTCTCAACATTTGATGGTTTTCTGAAAGAATCACATGTGCTTGAGAAAAAATGATCATTGTTTGGAAAATAGTTCAACATGGGTCTGTGGATCTAGGTTATTAGCTGAGTTACACATTCTTTTGTCACTTTATTGTATCAGTTACTAGAGAAAGTATTTTAAAATCTCCCATTGTGGTGGTAACTTTTTCAATATTTTTATGTTTTTCTAACAATGCTTTATGTGTTTCGAACCTATGTTGTTATATGTATTATTTTATTTTAGTTTAGTTTGTCAGAAGTCATATGTGCTCGATAGAGCATGGCAGAGAGATGAAGAGATGGAGTGGGGGAGAAGCACTCCTGACTTCCCAAACCCCCCAGGCTAGGGCATGATCACTCTACAATTCCTTCTCTATTTCTCCATCCTATTGGGACATTGGGCACACACACATATGTACCTGGCTTACTGGGTCCAGAATTCTAACCATGTGGTCAGTCACGTGGGATCTGGCTCCCTCAACCACCCTAGTCATCCTTTTTAAAAGATGTTTATTTATTTATTTATTTATTTATTTATTTATTTATATGTTGTGATTTTTCAAGCTGCCTGGTCCAGGTCTTGAATCATGATCTGCCATGTGGGAATCCAGCACCTTAACTACCATGCCTGCTGTTCCCAGTCATTCATCCTTACTAACAGAAATGCAGTTCAATTCAGAGTGGCAATAGGTCCCAGTAAAACATATAATCTCACAGTCTGTCTTGTAGTTAGTGGTTGCCATATGTCAAATTTCATTGGATCATATGTTATTTTCTTTCTGAATGTAAAATTGTTTCTTATCGGAAGTTTCATGTTGTTCAACTGGTAATATTGGCCTTAAAGATGTAAATGCACATCACTGAGTATTTCTGTTAAGACTGTTTTAAAGGAGTTACTCCCCACCCCCGCCCAGCCTTCTGTCCTTTTCCATTTTCTCTCATTTCTTTGTGGTCTTTGCATTGACTAGCATTAGTGTAGCCATCTCTTCACTAAAAGACTGAAAGCTCCATTTTAAAGAGAGCATGTTAGGAGAGAAAAAAAATCCTTGAAAACTACATTAAGCAATTGCACCATCCTTGAGATATTCACATCTGGATACATTGTTATACAAGTAAATTAAACCTTAATTTGGTTAGGCCAGCCCTTACTTCTTTTCTACTGAAATCTACTTTATCTAAAAGGATCTATAGCTAAGAAAATGGCTTCATATAAATAAATTGGGCTTATTTTTTAATGCACAAACCTTCTCCCTTGTCTTTGGTCCTCAGCAATCTAGACTGGGGATAAAGGAGTCTTCCTTATATTAAAATCAACTTGTGATACTCAAAATGTGCTCAGAGAATAATAACAAGGAAAGACCGTCCATTTGTTTTCCTTTCAGAAACAGGGAAATGACTTTTACATGTAGTGATTGGCATGCAAGAAAAGACCCCAACTACAGCTGTCAATGTCCCAAGCCATTAAGTATTTAAATCAGAAGATATTTAGTAAGATTATTCAGATTTATTTAATTTACTTTCAGTGATACTTCACTGCTGCCTTTGGGATGGAAGTTTTATATTGCATCCCTATGTACCAAGCCTAGTCTGAAGTATGACAGATGTGTTTGTGGATTAGTGGGTTGTGATATGCATGCAGCTTGCTCTGCTCCTGAATTGTAGGCATGATAATAGTGATGGCTACTTTTTTTTTTTTTGAAGAGTTTTTTGCTATAGGGCGCATGAGCTTGCCAGAAAGACAGAGAGACATAGAGACAGAAAACGAGAAATCACCCCCCAGGGTGGATGGCCACGCCGCAATCCCTTCTCCTTCATTCTCCTCTCAGGATCTTGGGCACGCACGCACACGCACCCAGCATGAGTTTAAGCCAGCAGGTCTGGGACTCAAACCGCGGTCACTACATGGGAGTCCAGTGACATAGCCATTACGCTAACTGCTGGTCCCTGTGACAACTACTTTTTACAATGTTCGAGATACATTTCTAAGCACTTGACTATTAACTCATTTAATACTTGTATCCTTCGGTAGGTTCTATTATTTTATTATTTATTTTAAATCATATTTTTATATAACATTTAATCACATATATCTTTACAGTGTATAACATTTCTTTTTCCAGCACAATTACCATGCATATCAATCAAGACAAAGACATTACTATCCATATCATCATCAAAAAGCTTTTCATTTTTTTCAGATTATTATTATTATTATTTTTAAAATTCTCATTTTTAAAAACATTCAATTACTATACATCATTTGGATTGTAAAGAGAATTTACCTAACATGAAATACTTCTCAGACCAGTCCTGTTGAGAACACTATACATGTTTTCATCAACAGGTAATAAAACTTTTCTGTGCCCCACAAATGTCATGCCTCTCTATATTAACATCCTAATTTTCCAGCTGAGGCAACCAAGACAGCAAAAGGTTGAATAACTGCTCACTGTCACCTGGTGAGAATAGGGTAGAGCTGGGATGGACTTCTGGCAAATAGACTTTAGATGCAACCTCTTCATTGCATCTCCTGGCCCTTGTATTTATTTATCTCCCTGGAATTCTGCACTACATAAGAAAAGAAGCTGCAGTGGGTAGCAAAGAGAGGAGAGAAGCAAAGAGAAAAGTAATGAATACAAGCAATTACAGAGGGATTGACTATTGAAGAAATTGCCAGGAAACAGATGAGAGATTGTCCCTTCCCGACACTCTAATCTTGCTCTAGTTTGAAATGTACCCAGGAATAAAATTATCCTCTCCTACTTGCCTGGGATATTTCAGTATCAAGCCTGGACGTGTGAAGGTTTTCTCTCCTACTGCCTTCCTTTTACAAAAATTCTTAGGCCTTTTTCTGAGGTGTGATCCAGCCTTTGCTTCTGTGGAGCAGCTTGGAGTAGTAGAAAGTTTGTTCTCTCAAGTCAGGCAGACTTGGGTTTATAGAGGAGTCCAGAGCTCTTGGTGTGTGAAAGACCAAGTAGCAAAAGTAGGTGCTTGTCTATTTCCTTCATTATCTTATCCTAAAGGAGCCTGCAGCAGCTAACCCTTCCTAATATATATGTGGCTTCATTTTAGAAGCCTTGTTCTATCCCAAAACATCTTTTTAATAGGCAGTGTGTCTCTGAATTGATGCTGTTTAATTATCACTGAAAGCCAAATCAGGCAATTTGTATATCATGTAGTTAATGCTGTAGCTACCTTTCCTGTCTTTTCTTTTCCCCCAAGAATTATTTATTTAATTTTATTTATTGTTATATTTTTAAATTTTGCAATAGAGCATGTGAGCTCACCAGAGAGACAGAAACAGAGAAGGAAAGTGAGAAAGCAAGCTACCAGGTCTGGGACTTGAACTATGGTCAGCTATGTAGGTGTCCAGAACCTTAAATACCATGCCACCTGCTGGCCCTGCAACCTTTTCTTAAAATTAATCTTTGTATGGTATATAATAACGTTAAATTTCTTCTGAAAGAAAACAAAGTCAAAGGATTCAAAAGAAAGATATAACATGAAAATCTTAAAATTAATGGGAAAAATAAGTCTGGCTTCATGGGGCCAGCAGGCAGCATAGTGGTTAAGGCACTGGACTCCCACATAGCTGCCTGAGCCCTGGACCAGGAGGCTTGAAATGTGTGCCTGCCTGCCCAAAATCCTGAGAGGAGAATGGAGGAGAAGGGATTGTGGCAAGGCCATCCTCCCTGGGGCTGATTTCTTAATTTCTCTCTCTGTCACTCTGGTGAGCACATGAACCTTTACCAAAAAATCTCTCAAAAAATGAAAAAGTAAAGAAAAAAAGTCTGGCTTATTATTTGCATATTATACTTACGTAATTACTTATGGTTTTTGTTGGCTGCCTCCCAATAAACTTATTCCAATTTTAATTGTAAAATTTGTGATTAGTTTCTCCCAGAGTTGATATTAGAGTTTGACAATTTTGAAATCTTGACTTGTGTTTTGTTGCCAAACCAGCTTCCCCACTAATATAGATACATACATATTGCGATGTGCATTTATTATCAGGTTTTGGTTTAAAGACGGTCTCACCTTGTTGCAGTTCTCCTGCCTCAGCCTCCTTGCTGGAACTACAGGCAGATTCCACGATACCTGACTCTTCTGGAAACAGTCTCGCTATATTGTTCAGGGTTTTGATCCTCCTACCTCAGCCTCCCCAGGTCTCTGAGATTACATGTGTACACCACTGCACTTAGATTCCAGATCAGACCTGAAGTTGAACCTAGACCTCCCATGTGGTCCCAGCCTGAGAAGCACAGCAACTGAGCATGTACCAACCTAGCTGGGTCTTTATATATAATTTTATATTATTTTTATTTCTGATTTATCTATAATTGTATATCTTTGTGGGGGTACAATATGTTTTTTGAAGAAAAGAATGCATACTATTTGTGATAATCAAATCAAAGACATAAACATAATCATCTTTAGCAGAGAACATTACATTATGCTATGTACTTCCATTATTTATCCTATTTTTTTTGTGTGTGTTTTAGGAGGTATATATAAGATTGACAATGTTTTTTCTTAACTCTGTTTTACACTGTTCCATAACCTACTTGCCTTGTTTACATGCTTTCATTTAAAAAAATAATTCACAAGAAGTTGTGTATGCTCACCAGAGAAAAGAGACAGAGAAGGAAAGTGAGAAAGCACCCTTGAAAGGGGATGGTCACACTGCAATCCCTTCTCCTCAATTCTTCTCTTGAGATTTTGGGCATGCATGCATGTGTGCTTGGTGTGTTCCTCAAGTTGCTGGGTCTGGGAATCAAATCGTGTAGTCAGCCATGTGTGATCCAGTCACCTTAACCACCATGCCACTGGCTGGCCCTTCATGCATTCTTGTGCCTGTTAGTACTTTTTTACTGAATCCTCCATCCCCATCCCTTGCAGTCTCTATGTATACTGTTGCTCCCTCTACTTCTATACTATCAAGTCTTTTAGTTTTTGCCGTGTAGTGCAGGCATTCACTATATGTTAAGAAGTGACATACAGTATTTATCTTTTACAGTCTGTCTTCTCTTAGCATTCTGTCTTTCAGATTTGTCCACGTCACGTCAAGTGACCGAGTATCATTGTTCTTTGTGGCTGACTAGTATTCCATTGTGTGTTTGCGGCACATTTTCTTAATCCATTCATTGGCTCTGGGCACTTGGGTTGATTCTGTGACTTAGATATTGTGAATAATGCTGCAATAAGCAGCGGTTCTTCCCCCTTAAAAAGTTTCCTCTTGAACCCTCTCCCATACACTCATGCAGTTTCTGGTGTCTACCATTGTTCTCTTTATATCTATGTTTTGGAGACCTTCATTTTTACAATAGAGTGCAGACATTTCACGTATGTTAAGCAGAGACAGTATTTAATTTCATGGTCTGTTTTATATCACTTAGAATTATATCTTCTAGGTTTGTACACTTTGTGTCAAATAAGAGGATTTTGTTGTTCTTTATGGCTGAGTGGTATTCCACTAAATATATGTGCCACATTTTCCTAATCCATTAATCAATTATTGGACTTAGATTGATTCCATGACTTAATGATTTTGAATAACACAGTAATAAACATGGATCCTCTCTGTCTGGGTAGTTTTCTGTCTTTTGGGTAGTCTGGTAGTTCTGTATGTAGATTTTTGAGGAACCTTCATACTGTTTTCCATAGTGGCTATACTAATTTACATTCCTAACAGTCCTGTGTGAGAGATTCCTTTTATCCACAACGTTGCCTAATTTTTGACTTAAATTTTTATTATGATTAAGATGTTGAACATTTTTTCATATCTTTTTAACCATTTGTCTTCCTTTGAGAGTTGTCTGTTCAGATCGATTGCCCTTTCTGATTGAATTTTTAGTGTTTTGTGAGTGAACTGTTAGAGTTTCTTTTTTTTTTCTTTTTGTGTTATTTACTTATTTTTAAAATTAATTTATTTTGCATTTATTCACTGAGCATCATCACAGCATATGAAATGTGATTTCCCATCCAGAATACATTGAACAGTGGCTTAATCATACATGTTATCAGTGACAAATAATTTTCCATTTCTTGTTTCATATATGTTTATGTATCTTTCCCCCTTTTTATCACCCCCTGCCATTTCCCACCCTCCTCCCACACTGTCTCTGGTGTCTACAGTTGCTTGTTATTCCTCCCTGCCCCCCATATTTTATTGATTCATAAAATATCTTAATTAATCTAACTATTTTCAATGGCAAGTTCAGCTGATATCTATATCTATATCATCTATATCTATGTCTATATATCTATCTATCTGTGAACACATGTCTGAATTTAGGCATGAAGCTCTGAGTAGAATGAATATACTGTGGAGTAACACCTAGCTGATGGTATATAGTTTACTGTGGTCATTAAATAGGTATTTTTAAACAATTTTTTTTAATTTTGAGAGAAGCAGTTTTAGCTTTAATAATTCAAAATGAAAAAGATGCTAAGAGAGCTTTGCTTAAAACTTAAAGCCAGGAAACAGGTTAAGATTCTGTTCAAACAGTAGGTGCGTGAACCTATAGGTAGCTTAAATCTGGAAAACAAAGCATAGAAGAAAATCAGTAATGCTTTAGTCAAAAGTCATGAGTTCTTTTTATATTCTGTTTGTCAATCTCTTATCTGAAGTGTAGTATGGGAGAAAATATTTTATCCTTTAGAACTCTACTGTTTCCTTTTCTGTGTGGAAACTGTTATCTCACTTAACTGTTTTTAGTGTTATTATTCTTGCTTTAAGGGTCTTATTCAAGAAATCTTTGCCTTCTTTGAAATCTTGGAATGTTTATCTTGTGTTTTTCTCTGGTGGATTTATTGTTCAGGGCTTTATGCTTAAATATTTAATACATTTGGAGTTAAATGGTGAGAGAAGGGGCTCTAGTTTCCCTTTTCTGCAGGTGACTATCCAGTTTACCCAGCATCACTTGCTGGAATACTATCTTTTCTCCATTGGATTGTCTCATGCCCTTTGTGAAAAATCAGCTGGTTGTATGTTGGATTTATTTCTGTCTTCTGTTCTGTCCCATTGGTCTATGTATCTGTTTTTGTACCAGAGCCATGCTGTTCTAGTTATTATGGCTTCATTATGTATTTTAATCAGGATGACAGTAGTCTAAAATCCAAGAAGTTCTTCACAAATTCAGGCCAAAGTTTTTATAAAAAATATATTTTTCTCCCTGTCTTACTTTAAGATAGTCTTAATTATGAGAAACACTGTCCTTACCTGTTATATATGGTTCACTATATTTATTTTTAAAGCTTGCAAAAATGGGTCACTAATTCTCAGCTTACAAAATAAAAGAAAAATAAATATTATTGAAATAATTAGTGTGTAAGTAGATTAAGGAAGGATATAGTAAATATTTGGGGTGACATTAAATTTGTAAATAAATTTTTCCAAAATGATTTATGGGTTGTTTACCTGGGTGACTGGAAAATTGCTTACATATAAATTGACAAGTAGTGCTTCAGATCAGTGTGTATTAGTAATCGCCTTTAGAAATAATGGCTATAGAAATAGTTTGTGTAAGAACATGTACACTTAGCTGCTACCCTAGTAATACAAGAGACATTATTGAAAGAGACAATATTCATGAACTTTTTCTTATAAGCAAGTGGAAGTCCCAAATAAACAACCCACAGTGGTGCTTCTGTGAATCGAGGTTTAGGGTATTGAGAGGACAGGTTTATACTTGATCTTCCAAACTCTAAGAAACACAGCCTTCTGTGAGTTGGATGTTTTTCGCACGAATTAGCATAGGTTAACCTTGACTTTGCAGTGCAGATAGCCCCTCTAGAATGGCTATCTGCACTATCTATAACAGCAATGGCACAAGCTGTTATACTGTTCTGTTTGTGAACTGCTTTTGAACAAATTGCCTATTAATATTCAGTTGGTCAGTGACTGTATATTCAAAGAATTTTACTTTGCAATAAAATCTTTATCAGGATTTAATTATTGATACCATGAAAGCAGAAAGGCAGAGGTAGTTGGAATCTTTACATTAAATCATAATTAAAACCCATATGGAGTTAGCACAAATATTTAGAATTTTATGTAATTGAACTCAAGATAAAAAAAGAACTAATGAATGGCAAAGTTCATTAGTAACTTCCAGTTAATACAGTAGTATAAAAATTGCTCAAAAAGCCCAGGGTGACTTAAGCACATATGTGTATATATAAGTATATGTGTCTGCACTATTTTGTTTTATTATATAAAGTATGTATGGTTATAAGTATATGTGTGTGTGTATACATCACATTATGTTATCTTCATAACCCGATTTTGTTTTATTATTACTTTTTTTTTTTTTTTTGTACAAAACTTGAGACATCTTCCAGTGCATATTTCATCCTATTTCTTCAAACATGCCTTATGGAATTTTATATTCTGCTCTCCTGGAGTTTCATTTTATCCTTTAGACTTACTTAAAAAAATGAGAATATATTGTAAAAGCATTAAACTTCCTTGCGTGACTTAGGGAATAGCAGTGATACTCCTAACAATCAACCTCATAAAACATAAATTGCTTCATTAGAAAAGATATCCACAAAACTTAAGAGGAAGCTCTGAATTTCTGTGGGAAAGTGTTATTAAACCTGCCTTAATATTTTAGTCCTACCATTGGCTACACTTGATTAATACTAAAATGTGGAGAAAAGCAACAAATATTAGCTCAGAGAATGCAGAAAATAAAGTAAGGTGGTCAAGTGCTCTGAGGCCAAACATTGTGAACTAGTAATGACATAAGGTTCAGGTGGGGACGGAGTTAGAGACTGAAGGTGTTCTAAAAGAAATCCTGCCCTTTCTCCCCTCCTCTTCCCCTGCAAGAAGATGAGGATCTATCTTTCTTGATCAAAGTATGTTCTGAAACCTTTTGTTGAAGTATAAAATGACTTTTTACCTCCCTAAATAGAGTATAAAACTCATCATCTCTAGTACTGAATTAGAAGTTTGAGTACAAAACAGAAGACACAGATTCAGCAACCTCAAGTTGAATAAACATGGAATACAAGTACATAAAGCTTTGGAGCAAAATTCCGAGTAAAACACAACTGCTAGTGTCTGAATTGTGTGTGCTAATCATACACAATTCAAAGCTGCTGTCAGCTACTCATATCCTCTGTGTATGGAAGCTCGGTGTTTCTTACACTTACATAATGGACAGACCTCCCTCAAATGAAAAATAAGCTTTTGTGTATTCTAAGGGTTGACTTCAATGATATTTAATACGATGCTATTTAAACTCAGATGAACATATTTAGTTATACATTTTTTATACCTGTAGCTCATATATGACTTTGAAAATAACAGTGATTTAAAAATAAATAAAATAAAATAAAAATTTTTAACAATACAATTCAAGTAATAGTAATATAACTTATTTCATGATGTTGATTTTCCTAATGTTAATGGTTAACTAAAATGACACAAACTATTCTGGGGAAGTTTTTTTTATTTCTGCATGCAAGTATCCTCTTTTGACACTTCACTAAAACAACATCCCTGTTCAGCTCTTAATGCCCTTTCTTCTTCAGTTGAATTTCTCCATGAATGTATCTTTTACACCTTAAGTTTTTCCACCATTTTTTTCTTTTGCATACAATTACAATGACACTACACAGTACCAAATAAATGCAGGTATACCCATACTGTGTAGCTGTACTTGGCTATTAAAGTGTTAAATAATCTACAACAGAACTATCTTATAAGACTTTCTGCAACAATGGAAATGTACATATACTCACTATCTTATGTAGTAGCCACTAGCCATTTGTGGCTAATAAGAATTTGATTAGTGTGACCGAGGAACTAAATTTTAATTTTATTTAACTGAAATTAATTTACATTTAAATTTAAATAATCATACATGACTAGCGGCTGCCATGTAAGTCAGTGTATATCAAGAATATATTAAAACATTTTTTAACGGTCACAAAAATGAAAAATAAGTCATAGTCTCATAGAGAACTTGCTGATGCTTGCGAACACATGGACTCTAGCTTGGAAGTCAGTTTCTGTGGATGATTATTATTTATTTATTTATTTATTTATTTATTTTGAGAGGTTTTCGCTATAGGGCGCATGCGCTCGCCAGACAGACAGAGAGAGACATAGAGACAGAAAGCGAGAAATCACCCCCCAGGGGGGATGGTCATGCCACAATCCCTTCTCCTCCATTCTCCTCTCGGGATCTTGGGCACGCACGCACACGCGCCCGGTGTGAGTTTTAAGCCACTGGGTCCAGGACGCGAACCACAGTCGACTACGTGGGAGTCCAGCGACATAGCCATTATGCTAACTGCTGGTTCCCGGAAGTCAGTTTCTGTGGATGATTATTTTATCAGTCCTGGGTTTAAATATGCCCAGTTGTGTACATTCTCAATTTAATGAGTTTAGGCTAGGTCCCTTGGAAACTTTAATTTAAAAATACACCTACAAAATATATAAGAAACAAGAAATAGAAAATTATTTGTTGATGACAACATTTATGGTGATATCTAGTATCCTTGATTGAGCCAATATATAATGTATTCTGGATGGAAAATCTCATTTTTATACTGTACTGATGTACAGTGGATAACTAAGTTAAAAAAATGTCCAAAAAAATCCAAAAAAAACCTAGTGTATTTAAAAGTGATCACTGTAACTTTGGGAACAGTGGTGTCCAAGGAAAAGAATTCTGAGCACTAAGACCTCGAACAGTTGCTGCATTTCTTTTCTTTTCTTTTTTTTTTTTTTTTTTGAGAGGTTTTGGCTATAAGGTATGTGTGCTTGCCAGAAAGACAGAGAGAGACAGAGAGACAGAAAGTGAGAAATCATCCCCCAGGGGGGATGGCCACACCACAATCCCTTCTTCTCCGTCTTGCTCTCGGGATCTTGGGCATGCATCCACACGTGTCCCGTGTGAGTTTAAGCCACTGGGTCTGGGACTCGAACCATGGTCGACTACATGGGAGTCCAGCAACATAGCCATTATGCTAACTGCTCGTCCCAGCTGCTGCATTTCTAAATAGCACATGTAGAACCAGATGGTGACAGACAAGTGTAGTTTATGTGGTAGGAACAAAAGGGTTAAAAAGTAAAAAGTGTTGTACTTGAAAATGACCTAAAGCATTAAAAAATTCAATTTATTTTCTGCAGTGATGATATCCTCTTCAGGGTTTCACTGTCCTCAATTTGGCTCTGAAGAATCCAGCTCCAGGCAGAAAGTCATTGGCCAGTTGTCCAGTCGGGCTACCCTGGTCAGCCTATATTGAAGAGAGACTGAGGATTCAGATTGGGATTTAACAAGGGCTATCCCTCCCAGGTGACAGATCACTCCCTTTTACTTGATTGAGTGCCTAATATACAAGATATCACAATAGAGTCCAAATGATACCTTCTAGAAAAGATTTGTGATTATGTAGGGAGATGAGATGTAAACAATCCTTTGTAGTTAAAGATTTAACAAATCATATGCCTAAATCCTAATGTATGATATGATAGTACTGGGGTACAGAAGAAGAGGACACCCATTTGGGTGTCCTAGTAATACCAGGTAAGCTTCAAGGACTTGTGTCTGATATGCCCAAACATATCTTAAATATTTGATCCTATAGGCCAAGGTTATTGATGACTGTGTTTTTAAACTGAGTGACACAGAATTAGGTCTTTATGAATAGCCAATGAATAGTGGTAAGATGTGAAGGATTAGAACTCAGGGGTTTTGTTAGTCCAAGAAGTAAAGGAATTAGGAGAGAGGTCAGGAACTAAGAAGTTGTGACAAAATATAAACACAGAAGAAGCTTCCTGAGAGTCCCTGTAAATGCATGCATCGTAAGCATGCTTTCATTAGCGGAGAAATATTTTTCTGTTATCTGTTAATATCAAAGTAGTGATACATGTATAAAAATTAATATATCTGGAAGTAAAAAGGGTGGTCATTATAGAGACAAAAAGTATGCTCTTATTGTCCATTAATGGGCTGCAAATCATTAGTTTGAATGCCAACAATCAGTAAAAAATAGTGTTTTCTCTTGAAATACATTTTTTGCTATTTCTGTCAGATCCACAGAGTTTAATAAAATAATTTGAAGGTAGTGACTCCAAAGGAGTTGTGAGATTTATGATCCATTCTATCAGTGTGTCTCCATTATGGCTCCAAGCAAAAACTTCTGGGAAGGTGAGTTGTTTGCTTTCTATGGTGTGGTCTTTAGCACTGCCTGGCCATTCCTGATTCCCTTTATAGATCTGACCATCCCAAATGTATTCAAATGCTTATTGACTGGTTCATGTTTCTGGGTTATAAAATCTCTTGAAAGTAATGAAAATTCTATGACAAAGGGACTTGAAAACAAAGTGCTCAACATATTCTTCCTATCAAAGCATCATCCATGCTGAGTTCTTTGATAATTAGAATCTTCAAAGAATATACAGAAGAGAGACTCAAAAACATTACCAGTGATGGTAAAGCCATCTCAGGAGAAACTAGGCCTGATCTTAGTTTTAGATATCATCATACACTTTGACAAGTCAAGTCTCCCAAGCAGCAGATGTCAAAAATTGGATTAGAAATACAAATGCTTTATTGAAGAAAATGTCTGTAAAAAATAAGTGGGGAGGTAGCAAGAGTAGAAAAGGAGAAATTTAGGACTGCAGTAGAAGTCTGACACCTGAAAAAGGATAGAGGGAAGAAAGGGTTGAGTAAGAAGAGCTTCTTATTGAAATTCAGTTCTGACAAAGCTTCAGACTTAGGAGAGGATTCTGAGCCACGTTTTTTATCCTGCACATTTTATCCTATAGGCAGCAGTGTCCTTTTCTAGTTCCTGCTGTGCTCAGTTTTTGGCTAGGAGCTTCCTTGGGGAAGTATGGTCTGGTGTGAATGCTGTTATCCATGTGAAGTTGTAGCAACTGGAACCTGTCAGTTAACTGTAGTCTTTGCAGCAGATCCTCTTGAAGGATATCTGAGCAGGGCACCTCCATAAATGATACAGGCACATGTGACTTAACACAAATTTTCTTTTAAATCTTCTGTTCTGAGCTAGGAAATCAATTTTTTTCCACTAGAGATTTGAGAAGATTGAGCTGTATCATGACTGTGTGCTATAGTTAGAATAAATCCTCCAGAAATTCATGTGATGAGACTGGATTGTATTGATCATATTATAAAGGTATTAAGATCTTAATTCCTTCAGAGTGTTCCAGGGCGAGGCCTCATGGGCCAGTGATTGGTTCATGGTGATTGCATCATGGAAGCAACACTTGTGAATAGATTAATGATGTCTTAAGAGACTCAGTGAATCTTAAATCTCATGAGAAGTTAATTCTCATGCCGTTTTCCATGAGAGAGGGAGCACAGTCTTTTATGCATCTGTTGGCCATCCTGTATGCCTAAGCCTTTGGACTTTCAAGACACCAGAATCATGAACTTTGTAAATATGCCTCTATCTTCTCTATAAAATCACTCAAGCTCAGGTATTTCTGTTAACAACACAAAAATGAACTAAGACATTATTTCAACTCCTTCGTATTCCAACCTCAGTCTACTCATTGTTTTCTACTCATCACACATTTTTCTTCTGGACTTTATGCACAGATACTAGAGACATAATCTTGAGACAGATTTTAGCACAAAAAAATTCAACATTAATTGCTCTAAAGTGGAATCTGTAGGCAATAAAAAAGTCTCTGGGGGCTGGCAGGTAGCATGGTGGTTAAAGGCAGTGGACCCCCACATGGCTGACTGTGATTTGAGTCACAGGTGTGGTAGCTTGGTTTCTCACTTCCTTCTCTCTCTATCGCTCTCTCTGATCAAACTGGAAAATAATAATAATAATAAACAAAGCGAAGTAAAATAATTCTTAAAAGAAAGGCCTCTCTGTAAGCAATATAATAAGGTTCAGGAAAACTCTTCTGAATTGGTCTTATATGTAAGAGTATACTAAAGCAAGTATCCCTAGAACTCATGGGTATAAGCCATAGGTGGCTGCCAAGATTTTGATCACAGGGTGGCAAGTTTAGACATGACATGTTTGAAATATCATGTTTGATTGAGAATTTGTTATTAATCTATGACTATTCCATGGTTTGTTGTTCTGAAAGACTTAGCATATATAGCAACATATCATTGCTTTTGGAAGACCAGAAAGACCAGAGTGGTTCAAAGAAGCTTTTTGGACTATTATGGGGAAAACTTTAGGCAGGTGTGTGTCTTGAATGAATAAACAGGTTAGTAATTACATACCTGGAACCCAGAGAGCAAAATTGAGTATAGTGACCTGCTGGAGTAAAGGCAGGATCTCAATAATGGTTTTAGATGAATCTATAGAGTGTTTCTACTTCTTTGTTTTGAATTCATTTGTAAAAGAGATATGGCTCGGGGACCATGGCACTTCTCTCAAATATGTGGCTCATCCCTTCCAACTTTGCATATATTTGTATCTGAATGATATTTTCTACCACTCCAGAGTTTTTTTATAATGTCTATTTTTTGGCACAAAAGGATTTAGCAATGATCTTAATTCATTCTCAGAGAGATGGCTTAGAAATACTTTCATGGAATAAAAAGGTTTGGATAAACGATTCTTCTTTCTTCCAAAGAAAATTGTTCATTAACTAAATATTATTGAGGACCTACTATGTGCTAGAATCTATGGAGATATAAAAACAGATAAATAAAAGATGTTTATACTCCTGAGAACTATAGTTTGGAGATAATTATTCAAACAGTGATGTATCTATTAGGTTGGAAACTGGTGGTTTTTCTATCTTGCAGTGAATCCTGACTGACAGAACTTAAGGTGATTATATCATATTGTTTTCAAGAAAACTGGCAAAATTCTTTACCTAGAAATATAAATTAACATATGTTGAATACTTACTATATGAAGGGGACTATTCTAAGTGTATATAGATCAGTTCATTTTAACATAACTAAACCCTGATATAGATTCTTTACAGGTGAGGGAAATAAGGAATTGAGAGGTAACATCTTTCTCAGGATAAAGTAGTTAGAAAATGTTGGAATGAGAGTAAAATCTAAGGATTTTGTCTTCACAATGGTGATAGAATCATTGCTTTGTATTGCAGAAGGGTCATAGTTCTTGTGGAGGATTAGAATTAAGACTCTTTCTATCCTTTGGCCCACTGTCTATTCCTTGAGTCGTAACTCCCTGTCATGTTGCTTTACACATTTTTGAAACCATTTTCCCCTCTTTTCCCTTACCTTTAATTCAACAATGATTAACTTAGCTCTTGTTCTATTGATATACCACTACAGTTTAAGATAAGGAGATTATTACACATATTAAAATGGCAAATGCAGGTTTTGCTTTTATGGAGATTTCTCACTACTGAGACTTGAAAGCAAATAGAGAGAGATTACAGTAGAGAATGATGGGTAGAAGCAAATAAGGAGAAGGTATAATTGTATCAAAGTGTTATCTTAAGGACTGAAAAGTGTCATAAAGCACACATGAAGGGAATAATTCGAGTTTAAGGATTTGGTAAGATGATGGTCTAAACAGATAACTGAATATATGCTGTTTTCAACACTTTTCTTACTTGCTAATTCCTAGGCTTCTATAAAGTCTGTATCTTCTTTGGGAATCCAATCTTTCCCTCAATCTTATTAATATCCCTTTAGCAATTTGAATGGAAACACTTTATTATCCTGCATTGCTATTGTTATTTATTGTCTTTTCCCCCACTAAACTGAAAGCTTCTTGAAGGAAGAAATGATTAATTTCTTACTTTTGTGCCCAGCATATCTGTTACAGGTGGTTTAGTAGATACTCTCTATGAGAATTTGTTAAATAAATGAGCAAACCATTGAGGTTGAAGTGGGAAGTAAAAAGTTACCAGTTCAAGAATTCAAGGTAGGTCTTCTATATATTGCTAAAATTTTAACCTTTTCCTTCCTAGATGATCAGAAATCCCTAGAGAGTTGTCAATAAAAAAGTAATTTTGGGGACCAGCCAATGGTGTAATGATTACATTGCTGGACTCCCATGTAGTCAACCGTGGTTCAAGTCCTGGACCTGGTGGCTTAAAACTCATGACAGGTGCGTGTCCATGAATACCCAAGTTACTGAGAGGAGAATGAAAGAGAAGGGATTGCAATGTGGCCAGCCACTCTTGGGGGTGACTTTTCTCTTTCTGTCTCTCTCTGTCTGTCTGGTGAGCACACATACCCTATAGCAAAAATCTCTCTTAAAAAAATAATTGCTACAGTAATACGTTTCTTCTTTGTATGGACCAGTTTGCTTTAGCTTTCTTCGTATCCATTAGCTGAGATCACCACATGTAAATTGGTCTCCTGATTGGCAGATGTATTATTTTGGTTATAAAGAGAACCAGATAAGAAAAGTATGTGGTATATGAATCATCTCAAATCAGTTTCCATTTATGGAGTAACAGCTCTCACACACATGTGCTAGCAATGGTGAGACAGCAACTTTGCCTTTGTATATACAAAGAAGTATATTATGTACACAAACTCAAGTGTCATTTCCTTACACTGTTATAGTATGCTTGAAAATAAAATCACAGACAAATTTCCAGGGTTAATACATTATGACAATGTACATCATGTTACTGTAGACCTAAAACATTTATTTAAATTAGGGATTGTATTTTCTGTGCTGTCAAAGAATTTTGTGTTTTACGTATGTTTTGATAAAATAATTTTTCTTGAGGGTCCCATTTACATAATTTTTTATATTGACTCATGAAAAATTTCTGTTGTTTGACTCTTACCTGAGTAATTTAACAATACAGCATATCATTTGTGATCCATAAACTCAGGATAGGGCCATAAAGCTATTTCTTCAGAAAACAAGTAATATTAAGGTACTTAGAGATTCAAAATATTTAGATAAGATACTCTCTACTATAGTAGATAGTGACTTACAGTAAGAAAATTTGAATAGTAATAATTTGGAAAAAATAACAAAATTATTTAGGGATTGTTCTGGGTGGGGGGGATAACACAATGACTATGATTCAAATGACCTTTTTGGATGTTTTGTAGAAAAATTTGAGTGAAGTTAGGAGTAAAAGCCGAAGATCTTCCATTTGGTTAGTGTTAAAATATCATGGGTGTTATTTCAGAAGGAACTTTTGGGGAACTATATTCTCCTCAGAAACATCGTAGTTTAGGTTCTAAAGAGCAGAGTATACGTGTTCACTGTCAAGTGCAGCCTCATCATTTATCAGACATTCGTAGTTCATTAGGTTATAGTGATCCAGAAGCTATTTTCGGTGACACATATAAAGAGTATAAAGATAAATTTATCCCTGTGCTGTATGTCTGATAAGCAGGTTGAAAAGATTTAATCAGAGATGTGACATGCTGTGATAGGCATAGACAGATCATTGATTTTCACTCACTGTGCATAAAACACAGTTGAATCTCATGATCTTGTTGAACGAGTGCTTTAAATTGCCCACTAAGTAGATAACACTGATGGCCCCAGGTATTTTAGCATACTGTTTAAAAGTAAACATCACTCCTGAATTTGAGATGGTTTTAACACACTGCTTGAGAAGAAAAGGGGTGGGGAGAGCCAGTTAATTTTTACCACTGTTCCCGTCTCCCCTTCACTGTGTTAGTGTTCCGAAAAATAATAGGAGGTAAGGTTTTCTAGTCCTGCAAGTTTCCAGTCCTCCTAAAACTTCCAATTTATTTGAAAAAAATATAATAACGACTTTTAGACAATAAATAATTAACATATGTTTCTACTCTTGTGCCTTTATTCTCTTATTTGCCAGAAAAGAACATAACCTTTTCTTTTCTTTATTTTTTTTTAAGAATACTTATTTTGTTTTTTAAATTTTAGGTGTATTTATTTTTTCCATGAGCAAGACAGACAGAGACAGAGAGAGAGAGAGAGAGAGAGAGAGAGACAACACCCACCAACAGTGTTTTTTGCTACCGCCTAGTTCCATCCTCAGCCAGGCCCTAATCATGGACGTATACATGCCTGGAATATTCAGGAAGGCCTCTAGAAGCAAACCTGGAATCTTCCCATGTTTCTGTTTCACATTACCTCTGCCCACTCTCTATTCCCAACATGTACATTTTCTTCAATTAGGGTACTAGAAAACGAAAATAAAACTCCCCCTAATGAGATACAGTCACCATGAGAATAAGATTGTTAAATTTAAATCTGTAAAAATAATAGAATATTTTATTTTCCTCTTAGTTAATATGTAATGATGAACTCCAAAGTAAAGAGAAAGAATAGTGAATGTAGTTGAAGATGACATGAAGAAAAGGTTCTAGCATCAGGGGACTCACCCATTTCAATGGGCACTAAGGTCTTTCTTAGAAATTTAGGACTTAGAAAAACAATTTGGAGATTCTTGTCTTAGATCATTCTCACCATCATATAAATAGATATAGTACTTGATGTCTTGATGTTTAAAAGCACTTAGGAAGTGTGATGCTATGTTTATTGGTGGGTAGTGTGTTGATGGCTTTTTTTTTTTTTTTAATATTGAAAGGGCTTTGGGAAGAGATTCAAAGTTGAAAGGGACTCACTGGCAGAGAATTTTCATGTGGCAAGTATCAGAAAAAATCTGGTATTATGAGTGTCCCATGAAATAAAACCACGTTGTGTCCAAACTGGACTGTGTGTGTCACTTAACCCATCTTATCTTATTCCTCTGTATGGGGCCTATAAAATAACACATGAGAGATGCATTTGTCTCTGTTAGTAATCTTTTTTTGTTGAATTAATACTAAATTGTCTACCAGAAGGCATGACAAAAACTTGGAACAGAGTCATGAGTTAAGTCTTTTGCAATTATTATTTGATTTTCCCCTTAAAAATTACATTATTAATATTTGACAACCAAAAATCCATTTCAACATTAGCATTTTTATTGTGACAGTATGCATTTGCCCTGGATAGTCTTAAGTTATAGCTCTTTTTAATTTTTCTAAATTGAAATACTTTTTTTCTTAGTTTCTTTCTAGTTGAATATTCTTGCAGCACCATATTTGACATTTTCTCTTGACTAATGAATGTGAAGATATTTGGTTTCTATATGCCAAACATTATTGGAGAATCTGCTAAAATGGAGGGAGGAAAAAGAAAATCTTGGATTTCTACTGTTAGATGCCAATAACAAACAAAAATATAATTACAAAAGTAATCATGTTACTTTAAGATACATCAGTGCATTTTTTTTAAAGAGCAAAATTTAGTAATGGGCTTTGTTTCTATTTATAAAATATTAATGTGCCCTGACATTGAAAAATGAAATGAGATTAAATAACTGTTGTGTCTGGGGTAACACTACTCCATATGTGAAAGCTGAGTTGGGAAGATGATGACTGGGGGATAAGTTCACCTACAGCCTCAGAAATGCTTTCTCATATTTCAGATACATTTCTATTTCTAAAAACCATCCCTTAATAATACAATAGAGCTTGAACTAATGGGATACTTTAGATTTTCTATAATTAAACAAATCAGCTGAGTGCAGGACTAAATTTCCAGCTCTTTGCAGAAATCTCTCCTTTGTAATTCAAGGGACATATAATCCCTTCCATGTACTTGACAAGGTATATGCACTGCACTTTTATTTCCGTCTTAGAAGTCCCTCACTCCTGTACTCAGGGACCCTTGCATCTTAATGGCTCCAGAAGCGTAGGTGGTTGTCTTCAGGCCTTGGTTCTTGCCCTCTGGCAAATTTCTTTTGGCCTCTGTTGCTGGCAAGGAAGCAAGAGAGGATAGCTTTGCTTCAGCAATGAAATCCTTTCCTCTTTCAGTAATAATATCTGGCTAGAAGACAAGATAGCTCAAGGCTGACTGGCTTACAGTGCCAGAGGAGGGGGAGCCTTACAATAGGAAGAGGCTTTAGGATAAACCTTGAATCCTGTGCAAAATGCATTTCATCTGGAATTTGTATTCTCCCTCTGTCCTCTTGATATTAATAGTTAATATGATTCATGAATTAAAGAGAGAATATTTCTTGAAAATTTTTACTTATTAATGCATTCATTTGATACTTTTAAAATGATCAAATATACTTTTGCTAATTTATTCTAGTTCTTTCAGTATTCTATGCTATGTGAGATGCAGTAGCAGTCTAGCCCATGGCCTCTCATTCAGGGGTTGGTTTTCTGTCACATAATACCCTATTCACCACATACTCAGATGCACTCTAGAACACAGTAGTATCTCTCAATACTACTGTGATAGTGTGGTTGCTTGTTGACTCACCGACCTACACTGTGGATAAACAGTTGTATACACATATACAGGTCAGCCCTAAATGATAAAATGAACAAACAAGGCTCAAAAAGCCAGAGCATGGGGCCATCAGTTGATGTAATGGCTATGTTACTGGACTCCCATGTAGTTGACCGCAGTTCGAGTCCTGAACTCAGTGGCTTAAACTCATGCTGGGTGCATGTGCGTGTGTGCCCAAGATCCCGAGAGGAGAATGGAGAAGGGATTTTGTTGTGGCCATACCCCCCTGGGGGTGACTTCTCACTTTCTGTCTTTCTGTCTCTCTCTGTCTTTCTGGTGAGCGCACGTGCCCTATAGCAAAAACTTCTCAAAAGAAAAAAAAAAAAAACAAAAAAAAAACAGCGTGAGAAGAACCCCAATCTCTAGAACTCTGCAGGGTTATTGCTCTTTTGTCAAGCTCTTTAGCATCCTTGATCCCATGAAACTGTCTTGAATTGGTCCATGGAAAATAACTGCCTCTTTGCCTAAGTTGAAGGTTGACCTCAGTCTGTTCACACTTTGTTCTTGTATCTAAATCATAATCCTGTTGCTCTCCATATAAGATTTACATAAAATCCTTTGTTTATGGGATCCCGTAGTTACTTTTAGTAGCTGCTGGCTACTTTTTCAACTTGCTAGTCTTGTTTGCTCACTTGGAAAACTTAACTAACCTCAGTAAAACTAAAGAAACAGCAAAATCAATGATAAATGCAAGAATATAGAGAACCATGACCAACCTAAGACATTACTGATAATATACTGGTAATAAAATATTTCTTCAGATCATAAGTTTTTCCAATTTTCTCTTTGTACGTGTTCTAGAAGGAAGTGTGCACACAGACTATTTTGAATACTAATTTTCATTCTTAGTAAGTCTTATTACACATATGCTTTCATTTAAAAATTTCAAAGTTCAATCTTCTAAAGTAGATTTTTTCCTATGTAAAAAAATATTTAAACCTCTCTATTCATTCACCAATTGGCCAAAAGAACTGAATAAAGGGTGCTTGTTTTTTCAATTTGCAGTTTATTATGTGTCAGATGAGGTCAGTCAGTCATTCTTTGGGAATTAAGTGTATCTCTATTTATGTATATATTTTTTTAAATTATTTTTAAAACCAGATGATTATATATGCTCGGAGGAGAGAGATGGAGAGAGAGAGACAGGGAAAGTGAGAAAGCACCCTTATGGGGAATGATCTCAACATAATCCCTTCTCATCTCTCTCTCCCTTCAGAATTTTGGGCACACATGCACACATGCCCTGTATGTTCTACATGCCATCAGGTCTGGTACTCAAACTATATGGTTGGCCATGAGGGATGTAGCTGCCTTAATCACCAGGCCATGTGCTAGCCCCCTATGTTTATTATTTTTTTAAAAGAATTGTTATTTAAATTTATTTATTTATTCATTTTAAATTTTGACCAGAGAGGGACAGAGCAAGAGAGAGAGAGAGAAAAGAGGGAGAGAGACAGATAAAGTGAGAAAGCAAGCTGCCAGGTCCAAGAATAGAACCACAGTCGGCCCTGTCCAGCAGCCTTAACCGCCATGCCACCTGCCAGCCCGCCTCTATGTTTATTTTTATTTCCATATGTGTATATTAACATCCAGTGAATACTGGAACTACAGTTTTTAAGAATCCCAGCTGAGACTAACCCTACCATGATATTAAAGGGGAAATAGTAAACTTTAAAGGAAATATAGGATGCTTGAATTTAGAAAGCACCACCCAGATGAACAGAAGGTAGGAAAATATTTCCTTGAGCAGTGGGCTACAAACATCTATCAAATGAAGGAATAAATATCATAACACCCTACCCCAATTTCAAGTACTTCAAAGCCACCTTAATTTGTCCCTCAGGAAGGCTTACTCTTTTTAATTTCTGCTGGAGGGCAATACTTCTAGGCTATTATGGTGTTCTGTCTCTTCAAACAGTTCTGACACTCTTCTTTTTGTCACTTAGCACAGCACACAGGAAAGAAAGCTGTTGATGGACTGTGGCTGCACACTTAGTTGTATTACATGGTATCAATGCCTTCACAATGTCATTCTCTACTTGGGTGGACATACTTCTGGAAGTGCAAAACAGAGAGTGAAATATATTAGGTAGTTACTGCACAAGTCACTGACTCTCATCCTATAAAAAACACCCTGTGACTTTGGGAAAAATTTTAGTTAGATTCTGCTCTAAAAAAAAGAAACTATGCAAGGTGTTTTAAGAAGTGGGGATATAAGGGCTGGCTCCATAGCACAGCAGGGAAACCTTGTACTGAAGAGTCGGTTCCCTCATGGTTGACTAAAGATTTTATCTTGGTCCTGGCAGCTTGAAAAACATGTTGGGCACTCAGGATCTTAATGAGGTGGAGAAATGGTGGAAAAGAGGATTGTGGCATGAACAAGCCCTATTGGAAGGCACTTTCTCTCTCTTCATACTCTCTCTTTTGTGTGGGTGCAAGTCTGGTCAAAACAACCAAAAATAAAATGGGGTTAAAATTCAGAAACTTGGTTATGCAAGTGTTGGAAAGCTGGAAAAGCTAAAACAGTGAGAGGTTAGTAATTCCAGGAAGCTGCTGTTATCTGTAAGTATGGGGAAAAACAGGGAGGAGATGTCATAATTTAGAAATGAGAAAGAGGGCCTCTTCCTCAAAACACCAACCACCCGAGGAGTTGTCATCACTCAAGGAACTGCCAATATTTCAGGATCCAAGAGAGTGGATAAGGGGTTAGAGTTTCAGAGAGTGGATCCAAGGAAGAGATACCCATGTCTGAGTAGGCCAGGCTGGTGCTGGGACACTTAAGAATGCCACTTTGCTAGTGTTGGGATGACTGAGGTTGTGCCATGTGCTTAATTCTGGGACTGCTAAAGGGTGTTAGAGCTTTAGTTATCAACTGTTGTTGAAGAGATTCTGACAGAAATTGGAAGCTTGAACTGAGTTCCTTCTCTCTCTCTCTTTTTTTTTTTCTTTCTTCTGAAATTTTTCCAGAGCTTCCTCTTGGCAAAAGCTAGTGAGAAGTGATCAGGCAAGTGAGTCTGGGAATGTAGTTTATAGACTCTAATTCCCAGCAAAATAGAGTAGGTTAAGAAGGTTGGATATGAGACTAAAAATAATGGGCAAATAACTGGACAGTTCAACTGAATTTATGTGAGCAGAAACTGATAACACATTTCTGTTCATATTTCAATGTACATATAACAATTTTTAAAATAATTATTTATTTTTAAATTTATTATTATTGTTTTTCACATGAGTTTTGCCAGAGCGAGCGAGAGAGAGAGAGAGAGAGAGAGAGAGAGAGAGAAGAAACCAAGATGCTAGGTCCAGGACTTGAACTGTGGTTGGACATGTGGGAATTCTAGAGCCTCAAACACCATGCCACCCACTAGCTTGATACAACGGTTGTTTTGAATAATTATATTATTTAACTTTATTTATTTTATTTATTTATTTTAATTTGACCATAGAAGGACAGAGAGAGAGAGAGAGAGAGAGAGAGAGAGAGAGAGAGAGAAAGCAAGCTGCCAGGTCCATTACTCAAACCAGTGTCCTTAAACACCACGCCACCTGCTTGCCCTACCTATGACAATTATTACAATTCATTATTCTACTTAAGATGCTACCACTTTTTTTTTTTAAAGGAAAGGTTTGTCATTCTTTCCTCAAAAATAAAAGTTTTGGGACCAGCCAGATGGTGTTATATACCTGGACTCTCACATAGTTGACTGTGGTTGAAGTCCTGAACCCAGTAGCTTAAAGCTCACTCTGGGCACATGTGCATATGTGCCCAAAGTCTCAGGAGGAGACTGTAGGAAAAGGGACTGCAGCATAACCATCCCCCTGGGGGGTGATTTCTCACTTTCTGTCTCTCTGTCTCTCCAGCCAGTGAATATACCCTATAGCGAAAATCTCTCCAAAAAAAAAAAAAAAAGTTTCAACAGTGTCACTGTCAGCACTTGAGCAATTATTTTTTTTTAAATTTAGTCACATTCTCATGTAAATATTCTGTCAAGTAAAGACTAAATTGTTAATTAGCATGAATAATTTCTGTATTAGATTTAGGAGAAGAAAGGAAACAGTCAATGCAATAAAATATATACTAAATAAACAAGAAAGAAAATATAACTGAACTGCTCAAGTTCTCATTTATAATTTGTCATCATTTTTTTAACAAAATATGTATTTCCTTTGTCTTTAGCCTTATCTGAAGGCAATGTTCTTTTCCTTAACTAAACTTCATTTCTAAGGATCTGGTTCTTCTTTAGCCCTGACTTCAGGAGGAGGATCTAGTTTTTCATTAACTTTTATTTTTGACTTTAAGGTAATAAAAATCCTTTAGAACCCTCTGAGTTCTAGCACAATCTTTCACTGTCTTTTTTTTTTTTTTTGGTTTGTTTAGGTGATATTATGACATTCTCCAACCCACTGGATTCCTAGAAAGTGGGCCAAGGCAGAGGATTTTTCCTGGAGTTTATCTCTCACTCTTTGGGACACTTGTGTTTTGCTAAAAGTATCTTTTATGTTTGCTGTTTCCCGCTCACCAGATCGAATCAGCATGATTGTAACTGAGTGGATCATCATGATAATGTGTGAGATGCCAGGACCAGTGAAGCTCTTATAGATTGTATATATCCTCTGTTTTGTCTGACAGAACTGAAGAGTGAAATATAGCCCTCAGGTGACTAGGGCAGTCTAATGTTCCCCTCAACTTAACTAAAATTTAGACAGGTCTCTTCCTGACTATAGGTCCCTAATCTCCATTTTCTTAGAACAAAGAATAGTACATTCTTTCTCAACTTCTTTGAGACATAAATCTTCTACAACACAGGAATGTCTTTATCAAGAACCTACAAGCTACCTTTGAAATGTAGTAACCAAGATAGAGCTTTATCCCCCAGTTCCTGTGAAAGGGTAGGACCCTAACTCTTAACAAACATAGGTGGCCCTAATCACATTGATAACTCCCTTTTGCTCCCCACGCTAAGTACTCTCCCTTTAGATCATTCCAGCTTTAAAAGAACCCTCCAGCTTAATGTTTCAGTGGAGTTGAATTTGATTTCTTTTCCTTTTTGCGATAGGCTGAAATAAAGATTTTTTTCTGTTTCGTCTTTTGAAACTCCATCTGGCCCAACATTATAATATGGCTGATAGAAGCTAGATGATGATGGGGATATGCAAAGACAGAGACCATCTTCCTTTTGTAACAACAACCCTCTCTCAAAGGAACTCACCTCGTCTCATGAGAGTTCAAATTCATTTGGTCTTGGTCTTGCGATGAATCAATTTATAGGGTGATGCCTCTATTATCCCATTATCCCATCACCATCCATTATACATCATTTCTCAAAGTCTCACTACCTCTTGATGCTGTCACGGTGAGAACCAAATTCCAAAGCATGAACTTTTGGGGGACAAATTATTACCCAACTCATAGCACAGCATTTCTCCTACATTATTCCAGTTCTGAGAGAACAGCCATCACAGAGTGTTCCAATGGACACAACAGAGGGGACTTTATAGTTCTTGAAAAAATGGAATTAAAGTACAAGTTTATTTTGGTGCAAAATTTTGAAATCATGCATAGTTTTTTTTTTTTCCTTAATACACATTTTCCATAGACCCTTTGATGATCACTCATACTTTCTTCAGGAAGGCATTTCTTCATTACTCAATGCCTTAGCTAAGGGGTGTTCTAAGGTCCCTCTATAGGATACATAGCTGGGTGTAAGTTTTCAGTCTATGCCTGATAACTTTGTTACAACACTGTGATCCTCCTAACCCTTTTATTTCTTCTTTTACATATGTCAGGGAGTGCTATCTTAGATTTACTGAATATGGCTCACTGATGAGTGATATTTTAATCAATTAATCAAGTCAACTTCTCAGACTAATACATTAAGTCTAGAATCTGCAGTCTGTTCCAGTGTTGTATCCCATTGTTTTGGATTAACTCTTCAAATAAAATTGTAACTATAAACTATATTTAAAAAATATTTTTGTTGATACAAGTTTTAGAAGTCTTGCAAAGTTAGAAACATAAGCTCTTATCTTTTTTAGATCAGATTCTCCATTTACCTTCCTGGGAATGTGTAAAAATTTGATTATTGTTATAAGATTGCGATAAATGAAGGGTGATGAGGTGGGTCTTGAGGAATTTCTTTCTAAGCAAATTACATCAGATGAGGCCACGTACAGTGTCTTCAAGCAATGGAAGATCAGTCTCTCCATACAGGGGGAGAGTACCTGCTTATACCGGCAAGGAAGTTCAGGGGAGTGTGGGATTTATATTTCTTTTTTTTCTCCTTTTCTTTTCTTTCTTTTTCTTTCTTTCTTTTTTTTTTTTCTTCAGAGAAAGATTTTTGCTATAGGGCACTTGCACTTGCGGGAGAGACAGAGAGACAGAAAGAAAGTAAGAAATCATCCCCTGAGGGGATAACCATGCGTCAATCCCTTCTCCTTCAGTCTCCTCTTGGGATTTTGGGCACAGACGCACACACACCTGGCGTGAGTTTCAAGCTGCTGGGTCTGGGACTTGAACCATGGTCAACTATGTGGGAGTTTAGCAACATAACCATTATGCCATCTGCTGGTCCCTGGGGATTTACATTTCTTAACATTATCCAAGTGTACTCAAATGTTCCCATTGCAAAGTTCCACTCCTTTCCAGTTGTTGTACTATATTTTAAAATGACATTGGGAAGATGCAAATTAAAATTATGTTGTAATTTTCTTAATGTGTATAATTTTGGAATTTTCTATTTGTCATATTTCTCTAAAATGAATAGTAAGAGATTTGCTTGGTTATTTTCCCCATAGTTTGAGAGTTTTTCTTTTTTGGAGAGGTTTTTGCTATAAGTGTGCATGTAGTTGCCAGAAAGACAGAGAGAGACAGAGAGACAGAAAGCGAGAAATCACCCCCCAGGGAGGATGGCCACGCTGCAATCCCTTCTCCTCCATTCTCCTCTCAGGATCCTGGGACACGCACACATGTGCCCGGCGTGAGTTTTAAGCCACTGGGTCCGGAACTCGAACTGCGGTCGACTACATGGGAGTCCAGCAATATAGCTATTATGCTAACTGCTGGTCCCCATAGTTTGAGATTTTAAATTACTGAATTATCATTTATTTTTCTGTAAGCTCTCTAAAGCAGTCAGAAATAACCAGACAACCTCACAGTTCTTGTGGTCCTTATTCTGGTTATAATGGTCGAGTGGAGCAGCCACCAGGGATCCCAAAGTCTGACTTCCAGTACATACTTTCTTCTAAGCAAATATGATCAATTAAGTAATCATAATGCCATTGTATGCCACAATTGCTAGTGTCCTACTATGCCTTAGTACAGAGGTCTTCAGGGCATTGACACTCAAAAAAAGAAGCAGTCTAATACAAGAATTCTAGCTTTTTACTAAGTACATATTGGTCAGAGATTAGTGAGGGGAAGAGAAAGCACACTTTCTGTCTCAAGAGAGGAGATTCAATATAGGGGATTTATTGAACAGGTATCAGATGCCTGAAGGAACAAAGAACTGAAGATGAATCTAGAAACTGCAAGGAGCAGCTGTTATCACTGGGTCTAGAGAAACAAAAGGGAGGAGGTGGGGTTTCCAGAATTCAAGAGCATAGAGGAGAGGCTGCCACTGCAGGAACTGGAACCATAAATGTGTGGGTGACAACTCCAGGAAGAAGGGGCCACCATGAGACAAATGGAATTACAAGCATTTCCCTTTGGTAGAATTGATACCAGCTGGAAATGGTTTCTGGGTAAGGCCATTTGCAGACTCCAAGTTCTAGTCCTTCAGATTAAAGATATGGACATAGGGCAAAGAGAATATAGGCAAAAAAGACCAGCACAGACATTTAAGCATTCACAATGATTTATTATTTAAAATTTAACTCTCAAACATTCATTCTTACTCAATCCTTATACCTTAGTCTTATGGCCTGGACTAAGGTCCTCTGCATTTTGCTCCCACTTAAATTTATGTTGACAGCTTTTATATTACTTACAACATTGTGCTCATACGATTTATAGCACTTTCTTTGCCCTCTTGAATATTTTTAATTTCTCAAGGGAAATGTCTCTGCCATATTCCTCTTTGTATCCCCATTGTTTACAGATATTGATGGTAGAACTTAGGATATTCACTTTGGAAATACTGAATGATGTTTTGTTTTGTGTAGCACAGACTTAGTGTGTGAAGTGTGGAGCTTCATTGACAAACCTGTACATGCTCTGATCTGTGTACAGCTAGATTATTAGTCTTTGTTCACGCTTTATTTTATTTTTTATTTTTGTTTTTGCATCGCTCGACTCAAAAGGTCAGAGTACGTAAAGCCACTCATTACAGGTGTGGTATGCATATGCACTTACAGACGTGCTTGCCCATCTACACACACACGCTTTGTATACCTCTCACCTGGAATTATTCCTATTCTTTTCCTATCCAAGATGTTTTTTTTCCTTTGCTATTTGAGAACTTCTTAAGAATAAGAACTTGTCTTATACTTTTTCCTTCGTATTTCATAGCATTTGATACCCAGTATTTGTTAATTAAGTCATTGATAAGACACTTGATACTGTCTTTGTGAGCAACAAAAATCTACTTATTTTATCAATATATCCATTTTTGAGTGTCACAAAGCACTGGTATTGTCACAAAACACAAAGTATTGTGGCTGGAATAGGATACAAATTGTTTCCTTAGCAGTTTCTTTCCTCATCCTGAGGCAAATCAAAATAGCTCATTGCCCATTTTAAAGTAGAGAGTACTTAGTTTTCTTATTTCCAGATGAAGACAAAGCAAGAAATAGATGCTAATCTGAAAAGAGGTAGACAGATGTTTGCATTCAGTTTCAGTAAGTGTAATTTGATTGAATATTTCATTTATGGTGTATTTTGGATACATATTTGGATTTCTAGTTACCACAACATACATTGCCTTGTAAAATGATGGGAAGTTCGAATTTACAGATGGTAAATTAAGCTCTAAAATAAAATAGATGGATGTTAATGTTAGACATTGTTTTTAATAGGGCTTTTAGAATTTGTACACCTAGTAAATCTTTGTCAATGTTGAAACTCAACGACAATGAGACATGCTTTGGAATATGCTTGTAAGTGTGTATTTTAATATAGTTTGGCTTTAATTTTTCAAGATCTTTTTAAAAATTTTATAATAAAGAGCATGCTTGTGCATGAGATTGAGAGAGAGAGAGGAGGAGTTACCCTCTGTTATGTCACTATCCCTTTCTCCTCCTTCTGGCCTGCTAGGATCCCCCACAAGCACTTGTGCTGGAGACTTCTTTCCTTCCCTCTCTCCTCCTAATTCTCCACCTCTTTAAAGTTAGCATAATGGCTATGTTGCTAGACTCTCACGTAGTCGACCGTGGTTTGAGTCCTGGACCCGGTGGCTTAAACTCGGGATCTTGGGCACGTGCGTGTGCGAGCGTGCCCAAGATCCTGAGAGGAGAATGGAGGAGAAGGAATTGCAGCATGGCCATCCCCCTGGGGGGTGATTTCTCGCTTTCTGTCTCTCTGTCTCTCTGTCTCTCTGGCAAGCGCATGCACCCTATAGCAAAAACCTCTCCAAAAAAAAAGAAAAAAAAAATTACTCCTGTTCTATTATGGAATTTAGAGACCATGTCTACAAAGACTATTATTTAAACTATTTTTAATTTTAATTTTTTATTCTATTTCTAATTGACTAATATGTGTGTATGTATTTAAGGGATACAGTGTGAAGGGGGTTGACAGGGAAAGGGCATTCATTAGTCAAAGGGTACGAAGAGAAAAATAATTCTGATGATGTATTGCACAGCACCTTAACTGGAGTAGGTGGCAATTCACACTGGGTCTCTTAAATTGTTGCTTGTTTTATAATCGAGATCATTGGCTATCCTTGCTCTGGACCATCTTCTCAGGGATGTTTGTATGCCGAACAGCCTTGGAAGAGAGAGATGGTGTCTCCCATGGGAGCAAAGTATAGGTATTTTTGTTTTGTTTTGTTTTGTTTTGTTTTGTTTTTATAGACAGTGTAATAACAAGGTTTCTCTCTGGGGCAAAGATAGAGTTTAGGGAACTTGGGAAATGCTGATACTTTGTACTGCTTATGCTGTCAGTAATAAAGTTATTTATTTCCAAAGGGGTTAGCATCAGTGACCTTGTGGCCTGTGTTCTTACTAGTTTGCAAGAAAAATCTCAGACACTTCACAGTTTTTTTAACATTGTATACTTTCCTGAATTTCATCTAGTCAACAATTGTATCAGGCATTGAGTAAATAGGTTGAGTTAACTAACTTTAATGAACTGTTGTAAATAAAGTAACAAATGTATGCTTTGAGATTTCTTTTAGAATAAGTGTGTATAAATAAGTGTGTTAGGAAATTGATCCAGTACATATTCTTTCTGATAGAAAAGGGAAAAAAAATTCTTATCATTTTATTTCATCAACTTCTATTAATGCTTTAAACCCTACCTAATTACACAATTTAAAATATTCTTATGTAGACAACGAGTTTCATGAATGCTTTAGAATTAATGCACCTTATTTATTTAGTACAATTTTAGACTAAATATTATGAATGGGACTTCCACATTATGGTGCCAAGGTTTAATGAGGTGTAATTACAAGTTCTAAGATATTTGTATGAGGAGAAAAGCTTACTGTACACCATTAAAGTGTTTTATGTATGATGATGACTGACACAACCCCTTGTGGAATTTGAATAAGCTTAATTGTCCAAGAAGAGTAACTGAAAATAATCCTTCAGATGTCAAAATATAGCAATTTATCATATGACTCTGTCAGTTGTTATTTAATATCCTTCCTGGTTATAGACATACTTTTTTTGGTAGCTCATTTGTTATGTCACCAGGAAAACAATATTTTTAGCACTATCGAAGATGAAACCTTTATTCTCAATGTGTTGAAATATAATTTCACAAGAACATTGTCATTAAAACAATGTAATATTATCAGCATGACCTAAGTCTTGGTTAATTAAAGGCTAAAGTTGAAATGGACATGAGGGAGCCAGCAGGTGGTGTGGTGGCTAGGGATGCTGGACTCCCACATGGCTGACTTTGGTTCAAGTCCTGGACATGATGGCTTGCTTTCTCACTTCCTTTCTCTCTCTTTTTCACTCTGTCCCTCCCTGGACAAATTAAAATAAATAAATAAAATTAAATAAAATAATTCTTTAAAAAAAAAAAGAAACGGACATGAGTAATGATAATTTATGTTATATTTGTTAATAGTTCTGTGATGCTTAATTACATTTTAGGAGACTTTTTTACTTACTATTTCAATTCAGTTATCATTCAGTTGAGGATAAACCAATAATAATAATAATAATAATAATAATTCTACTTTTAAGTAGCTTATTGCACCTTACAAGTAAAGGTTATTGAGTTGCATAGAATCACAGGGAAACACATGAATAGAAATATAGTAAAATCTAAGATTAGATTAGCACAGATCAATATATGTTTCTGTCCAGTTCTAGAAGTAAAATCCAAGTTGGCCCTAAGGTTTATCAGACAAAACAAAGATAAAACTTAAATAATTTATGAGATTTCAAATATCCTTAAATTAGTCAACCAGTCTTTCAGAGAAGCATTATTTCTGTCCCTGACATTTAAATAATTCAGAAATATGAAGTAAAAGCTTTAGTCAGTTACATTTTATTTTTCACAATGTTTGCCAGAGAGCACATGCATGCACTCATGCATGTGTGGAGAGAGAAAGTTCTCCCCTGCATGGCTAATGGTGATACCGCAATCCCTTCTGTTCCACCTTTCCTTTCTATTGGGGTTTTGAACACTCGCACACATGTGGCATCATGTTTTTTGGGTTGCTGGTCTGAGGCTTGACATATGCGGTCTGCCAAATGGGATCCAGCTGCCTTTACTATCACAATGCAGGCTGGCACCATTACATTTCAAAGGCATCAGAACAACGGGTACATGTTCTCAGGTAGTGAATTTTAATATCGATGCATATTGCTAATTTGGAATAGATGAAGTAGATGGCCTTCCTCCAGACCATTCTTATTCTTCTTCTTTTAAAAGAATTATTTCATTTAACTTTATTTATTTATTTTAAATTTAGACCAAAGAGGGAGGGAGGAAGAGGGAGAGGGAGAGGGAGAGGGAGGGAAGGAGGGAGGAGGGAGGGAGGGAGAGAGATAGAGATAGAGATAGAGAGAGAGAGAGAGAAAGTGAGAAGGCAAGCTTCTAGGTCTAGGACTTGAACCGTGGTTGGCCATGTGGGAGTCCAGCGCCCTTAACCACCACTCCACCTGCTGGCCCCCAGACCATTATTCTTAAACAATTTGTCTGTAGTCTAGCTTTTGATAAAGGGTCAATAGTAGACAACTCAGCCTTATATTTTTCTGTTCAGAACACGGGATCCATATTTTCTATATAGTCTATAAAGGTTTTGATAATGAGCTGAGAAAAGTCTGATTTAAAGTGTTTCCAAAAATATAAAGGGGCCTGATGAAATCATTGGCCTGCATAGGTGATGCCTCACTTCCTCGTGGAGGAGGTTCAAGGCAGAACCATGTGCAAACTGTAAAGACAGCATAGTAAAATGATAGCAACTAAAATATCCTGTGAACTGCATACTTTTTAGATACAATTTTACGTTTCCATTTTACAAAATTACAAGGGTTACAGGGTGGCCTTTTCATAGTGTCTGTTTAATTTGGATGAAGGTCTGTGTCTGAATAGTTTACTCTACATGGTTAGAGGATACTGTTTCTCCACTGTGTATTGAATGGGGATGAAGACTTTTTTAAAAAGATGTTCCCATCTGCACAGGGGTCATTTTTCTGTCATTCCTTTTGGGTGTTTTTGCTTTTGCTTTATGACTACTATTTGAAAAGTGATAGATTTATTTCTAAGGCATCTTCTTTCATCTGCAAAGAAAAATTTCTTATTGCCTTGGGAACTTAGTTGCCTTTTTCTTTTTCTACTTAAATCCTTTTTTATTTTCTATCATGACATCACACTTAAAGTCCTGTATTGGACTGTAAGCTTGTTTTATTGCTGTTTGGATTAGAAATAGCCCATTAGAGCCTCCTGCTACAAACTTCCCTGAAAACTCAGGCTTCCTTCCATATAGCTCATAGGGTGAGGGAAAACTTAGAACATTTTCCTTTTTCTCTTCCAAAATGGAATAAATATTAACATTTGGTTCTTCTGAAATCCCAGATCTAAAAAGAAAGATATTACTTAGAAATATAATAATCAAATCCATTAAATACAAATAATTTTTCATATTCATGATCATATTTTAATGATCACAGTAATTTCTTTTTTTCAATTTTTAAGAATACACTGGGAATTTTTATATATTTTATTCATTCATCTCTTGGATTTATATCCTTTTTTTAGATCATTTTTAGATGATGAAATCTCTCTTTCTCTTTTTTTTTTCTGAGAGAGATTTTTGCTATTAGGGTATGTGCATTCACTAGAGAGAAAGACAGACAGAGTGAGAAATCCGCTCCCTGTGGGGGAGTGGAATGGCCATGCTGACATATCTTTTCCTCCAGTCTCTTCTTGGGATTTGGTCCTGAATGCACATGCACCTGGTATGAGTTCCAAGCTGCTGGGACCTGGATACAAACTGCTGTAGGCCATAGGGGAATCCAATAACTTAGTCACTATGCCACCTGCTGTCCGTGATGATGGAAACATCTTAAAATTAGCTTTGTTCCTTTCCCCCTTATGTCTTTATAAGTAATGAAGACAACAGTTCCATCAAATCAGTGATACTTACGAGGTGTCCAATAAGGAAATAACACAGTTGCAATAATTTCTAAGCAAACTGGACAATTAGCTTATATGTTTTGACTTTGAAATCCATTTGCTAACAAAGAAAGGGTAAGAGTGAACAAGCTCTTGTTTTCTTTTCCTTTCCTTTTTTTAAATTTACTTTTGTATTTTTACCAGGATTGTTTTCTGGAAAATGGGGGAAGTTGAGGTTACTTGCTCAATATGAGGGCTGTGTCTCTACTAGTATTCGTGAAGAAAGCATTTAAGTTTGCTTTTTTTTTTTCCCCCCTTGCTGTGCGCTTTGTGGGTTACATTTTGGATGAGGAACCAGAGAGAAAAGCGAGTGTCTTAAAGCCTATTTGAGTGTATAAGACATCCAGCTTGTTTACAGTTAGATTTTTCAGCCTCCAATGCTAGCAATTGCCCCATATGTTTCTCACATAGTGTTCTGTCTCTAAAGGAGGCTAAACAAGGGGAATTGTGGAAGTGCTCGAGGAGGCATTTTCTTGCAAAGTGGCTATGTTGGCATTTTTGTCTGCCAAGGGGTTCCTTCAGCGTCAGGAATCTAGCTACCAGTGCGAGCTTATTTTGAGGGCAGCTGATTGCTTTGATAGGAGTAAGGCTTATAATAAGTTAGCTACTTGAGTTCCATTTATTGAGTAAATCTTGCAGCTCTCATGAACACTCTTTGTTTCCTTACCAAACCCAAAACATGTATAAGTGCCTGTTTCTGCTACCTGTGTATTCATGAAGTGACACATCTTACTTTCACTAGCCGTTTGACAAGTTGATATATATTCAGGAGCCCAGGAGAACGCACCCTGAGTACCAGGCGGAATTGATTACTAAATTCCCTGTATTCCTAAGGCTCCAAGAAGTCTTTAACTATAACTATAGCCTGTAAATCTGAACGTGACCTAAGTCTAAGGAGGAAACATTTAGGGAGACACACAAGTCTCTGAACTTCAGTTACAGATGGGAGAAAGGCCAGTAATACAGGTGAAGATATAAAGTTAGGGATCAAAGGAGTTTAATGGAGGCAAGGAAGGATAAAAGGAGGAGTGTGGCTGAATAGAGAAAAAGGAAAAGGAAATTCTCACAGTAAGGAGGAGTAATGGGTGGGGAAAGGTCTGGGATGGTACCCACTATGGGTGATAGCTGTGGACAGGGTTGTGAGGGCTGGAAGTGAAGGAAGGGCTCAGGAACAGAGTAATGGAAATTAAGGAACTGTACAGTTTGAGATATTTTAGACATATTCTTGATGTGTAGCTTCCTTGGCCACACAAAATAAACTGACAATTGATAAGAAGATATCTTAGAGACCTGAGATTCAAGGGCATCTCATAGATGGACATGTTTAGTGAGCTTACAACTGCCATAAAAATGTCATGTTTGTCCTTAGTTGTCCTTAGTCAAGTTCAGCCATTCTTTGGAAGTAATGAACTGAATTCGTACTATAGTGGCAAAGCTTATAATTGACAGAGGTTTTTGAAAAAGATTGAAAAGTGGATTGACAGTTTTTTGCAGTACCAAGGTTAAACAAAAGTTGGCAACAAAACCAAACCAAAAAAGTGCTCAAACAAAGAGGTAAAATCAAATACTTACTCTACTATCATGGACAAATGTCAATAGTTTCACTAACAGTTTGAGAAGGTGATATAAATTCTGTGATCGGGGGCCAAATTCATGGTGAGATCCCCAAGTTGCCAGTCAGAGAATGAGCAGAATAAACCCGAGGCCTTAGTACCTTGAGTAAATGAACAAAAGAATAATTGTACACAGGTTGAATCAGTTGCAACTGAACAAGTTTGATTCATATTCCTTTTTAAGTTGTTTATACTTGTAAACTAGAGTCTTGAGCCATTGAGTTCTCTCCTGTAATTACTAAAATATATTTAGGTAGGTGAATATACACTCATCAAAGTTATGATTAAACTAAACCTTCAATAGAAAAAGTACACAGAATGATGTAGAGAAGGCAAAGACAGCTGTGAAGTCTTACCTGCAAAGCATTCTGTCTCCAAAATTTCTTTATGGTACAGCACTCTTTATGGACCACAAAATACTCTTCCATCTCTAAGTATGGGGGTCTCCTAGTAGTGACTTGAAGGATACAGGACAACAGTCAACTGTCATTTTGCTCATATGGAAAATCCACTTAAACATGGCATCACCGTCAACCATCAATGGATCTTCACATTCTCTCTCTCTCTCTTTTTTTTTTTTTTTTTTTTTTTGAGAGGTTTTTGCTATAGGATGCATGTGCTCGCCAGAAAGACAGAGAGAGACAGAGAGACAGGAAGCGAGAAATCACCCCCCACCCCCAGGGGAGATAGCCATGCTGCAATCCCTTCTCCTCCATTCTCCTCTTGGGATCTTGGGCACACACGCACATGTGCCCGGCATGAGTTTAAGCCACCAGGTCCGGGACTTGAACCGTGGTCGACTACTTGGGAGTCAAGTGACATGGCCATTATGCTAACTGCCGGTTCCCACATTCTCTCTCTTTTTCATAACACCAACTTCGATACACTATTTACCAAGCACTCGTAATTTACGAAATGGAGTTCACTTTAGAACACAGAAATATTGTAAAGATGTTTGTAAGGATTTTCTCTGCCTCGGGTATTCACATTACCTCTCCATGTTATCAAGAATAAGAGAAACATAGTATATAAAGAAGAGAGCAGTAGCAAAATGAGGGATACCTGAGTTTGGGTCAGACTCTGCTGTTTATTATATGACCGTGATCAAGGTGCTTAAACTTTTTCAACTTTCTGGAATGTCAGTTTCACTCAAGAAAAGTCTTAATCATTTTTTTCTTTGCTCATACATAATGGATTCTAGAATAAAATGTAAACACATATTATAGTCTCAATAACCATTTGGTAAATGAATAAATAAATAAATTCTTATTTAAAAAGTAACAGAAGAGGGGGACAAGAAAATAATGAGATAAAATGTGAATGGCACTTGCCACTATGGGAGCACATTTTCAGCAATAGTGTATGCCTCATTTTTTTCTGAGATCATCAAATGTCACCTCCAAAAAAGGCTTTCCTAACTCCCTCTTTCAAAATGCCAAGTTTCTGCTTTGTTCTTTTCTCTAGTAGTTACCATCATCTAATATCTTTTATTTTATTAATTTAATTTTTAATGATCTGTACTAGCCCATTATCATATAAACCCCATGAAGAACATGAGTTTTGCATTGTTCATGTTTTTCTCCTGTCCCTAAACAGTGTCTACCACAAAATAGATTTCTTGTAAATGTTTACCAAATGTTGAAAGAATGGGGATAAATTTGTTACTACTCCCGTTTTTCAATCATTATTAAAATTTATGGATGGAAAGAAACATTTGACCTGACCAACTAGAGAATGAAAGTGAAGAAAACAATTTCATGAAAAAAATGTCTGAGCAAGGTAACCCAGAAAGCTGTATGCGGATGGACTAAAAGCTCTGTGGGCATTAATGTCAAGCATGTTTTGCTTACCCCTGTATCCCTGTTACAGTGTCTGGCATATAGGTGCTGCTCAGAGACATTTGTTAAACTAGGGGGCAGATGGCAGCTCAGTGGTAAACCGCGATCCTCTGTTGAGCTGACCCCTGTGAGAAGGGTCTGGGTTTGCTCTCGAGACCTCCCTGAGTATACTGGGTTCACGTGAGCCAGGGCTGGCTGAGGCTGAGGTGAGTCTCAGCATGAAGACCCTGCTGGAGACGCCCCTCCCTTTCTTTCTTGATCTTGCTGTCTCTCTCCCTCATAAAAGAAAGAAGTAAATACACTTAAAACTTATTGAGCAAAAAAAAATATGTAAGGTCCATTAAGACTTGTTCTTCCATTAGATGACTATAACCGTAATATAACTTTTTTTTTTTAGAACAATTTTTGCTAGAGGGCACATGCACTTGCCAGAGAGACACAAAGAGACAGAAAGTGTGAGAAATCACCTCCCAGGGAGATGGCCATGCTACAATCCCTTCTCCTCCATTTTCCTCTCAGGATTTTGGGCACGTAAGCACATGCACGCGGCTTGAGTTTTAAGCTGCCAGGTCTGAGACTTGAATGGCGGTTGATTATGTGGGAGTCCAGCAACATAACCATTATGCCATCTGCTGGTCTCAATACTTTTTAAAATATGGCATAGTGCAACTTGGTGATGCAACAGTAATGTGCTGCTCGGGACCAGCAGTTAGTGTAATGGCTATGTCGCTGAATTCCCATGTAGTCGACCGCGGTTTGAGTCCCGGACCCGACCCCTTAAACTCATGCTGGGCACGTGTGTGTGTGTGTGTGTGCCCAAGATCCCGAGAGGAGAATGAAGGAGAAGGGATTGCGGCCTGGCAATGCCCCCTGGGGGTGGGGTGATTTCTCGCTTTCTGTCTCTGTGTTTCTGGCAAGCGCGCACTCTATAGCAAAAACCTCTCCAAAAAAAGAACAAAATAAAGGTAATGTGCTGCTCAAGTGAAGTTGCGTTCATAAGGAAGATCGCAGATTTGGTTGCCTGTTTGACCTATGCATGCCAGGCACTTGTGCATATCATTCTGGTTGGCTGGGAAAGGTGAGGGTAGTGGAGATTATGGCATGGGACCCTCTCCATCATCTTTTTTTTTTTTTTTTTTTTTTGAGAGGTTTTGCTACAGGGTGTGTGCACTTGCCAGAGAGACAGAGAGAGAAAGGGAGACAGAAAGCAAGAAATCACCCCCAGGGGGGATGGCCACACTGCAATCCCTTCTCCATTCTCCTCTCGGGATCTTGGTCACACACGCACACGCGCCTGGAGTGAGTTTAAGTCACTGGGTCCAGGAGTTGAACTGCAGTCAACTACATGGGAGTTCAGCCACATAGCCATTATGCTAAATGCTAATCTCTCTCCATCACTTTCATGAAGGAAATAAAACTTTAAAAACTATAAAATAAATTTGACTGTTATTTATTTATTTATATTTTATTTTATACATGTAATCACTATAAATCAATTTGTTCATAAGTTGAGTTTATCCAACATGAACATGCTTCACACAAGTCCAGTTGAGGATACAAAATATTATCATCAACGGGTAACCCATTTCTGTGACCCATAAATGTCTTGCCTCTCTATTTTCCTCCTTAATTTGACTTTTATTTAACAGCTGAGGACAAATGAATGTTGTCATGGGTGAAATTTATTTCTTAGAATCCAGGGTAAGAAATGTCATATTTATTTATTTGATCTGAATCAAATGAAGTCTGTTTTTATTCCTCACTCTACAAGGTAGTAAGAAATTACATTTCATTCTGTTTTAAGGGCTCCCTCCTGTTTTCTGAAACTGCTGGAAAATGAGAAAGTCTCTGGTTCTTAGTCTGCAGTGGCTGTGTAGGTGCTGTAGCCTGTATGCCATGGTACCTCTATGACCATTCTATCACCTCCTCGATGTTACCTCATCCCACTGTACAGCCTGATTCTCCACTTTTCTCAGAGTATCGAACTGGGGTCTCTAGTAGGTAGGTCAAACAAATAAGCAATGCATTCCTTTATACTGTTAACTATTTTCCTTTTGAAAAGCTGAATACCTTTTTTATATAATACTGCAGTATCTGGATTTAGGGGGCTTGCTGTATCTATCTTGTAGAAAAGTCTGCTTGCATATATTAGTACTTGTCGAATATGATTATGGTTGTACTTCCATTTTGCAAATGCTCTTGTTTAAATCCAGGTCACCTTAGGTGGGAACAATTAATGGTGAAAGACAGGAAAATCAAACACCAAGTGTGGACAGTCACTATCGGTATGGTTATCAAGGGTGCATAAATATTCCATTTTGATAAAGTTTATGCTATCTGAACTACAGTAATGTAGAGCGATACAATCATTGTAGATAGACGCTCACACTTCTGCTTCACAATCAAGTAAATTCGACAAGAATATAGCATGCTAGATAAAACAGTCCCTGAAAAGCATTTGTGCCATTTGTTGACTGTGATGTGGCAGGGGGATATGTAGGATTAGTTATGGACAAAGCATTCTTGAAAATACAAACAGTTTATTTCTTTGGAGCAGTGAGGTGAGTACTGGTTTTCATGTCCCTTGCTAAGGTATTCTCTTCACCATCAGATTGATTACAGAGCTTGTGGACTTGCTTCAAAAAGAGTACAAACTATGTACTTCAGAGAAGACATTCAGCAGTCTAAACTCTTTTAGAGTCAGTAACTGTTTTGTGTGGCAGGGCACCTCATCCTGGTACCTTCAGTGCAGAGCTCCAGCAGCTAGGTGGCAGTGCCAGCCTAGCTCCTCCTCGCTCTTGCCTTGCCCTTGGCATGTGTGGAGTGTGTGTAATCTAGACACCATATCTATAGCAGACTAAGGGACAGTCTGAATTGCCAGGGCACCAGGTTGGCCTGATTGCTCTTAGGGGACCTACAGCAGGACACTCAGAACGGCCATGTCTTTTCACTGCCTTGTGCAGCTGCCATCTGTTGTAACTGGCAGAATCTGGGCCACTGCTACTAACGTACTTTCCTGTTTGCCTGGTTTAACAATTTTGAGTGTTTCGTGGCCAGAGATTTTTGAGTCAGATTTTAGCTCCAGTTAAATACAGACACATTTTCATTTTCATTTGGTTGAATATTCAAGAAACTGATCTGTATTGCTCTTTGGTTTTCAGTATGGCCAAAGCTGGGTGTAGAGTGCCCAGGTAATCCAGCTGTGCACTGAGTGTTGTAATATTCTTAGGGATGAGGCCTTTAAAGTGATCCTTTTCTAAAGGCATCAGCTGCTTGGACTTGGGTGAGAACTGTAGTTATTGCACCTGAGTAATGGGCCTTCTTCTTGATTCAAGTGTCTCATCTTCTGTAACTTTCTTTTCATCCTTAGAAAACACCTCCATTTTGGGGGAGTTTATTTTTTTCTATCAGAAGCTGAAGATACTTTCATAACATACTGTTTTAAATCATTAGACCTTGTCTGCATTCACTGTCAGACTTAGGATATTATAGCAGTGTTCTGTATCTGTGACATCTGCTTCCCTCTTCAGGAAAATGTTCTTTTTTTGGCCATAGGGTACATGTGCTCACTGGAGAGAGACAGAGACAGAGACAGAGAGAGGGAAAGTGAGAAGTCTTCTCCTGGGGGTTGGCCACACTGCAGTTCCTTTTCCTCCGTTTTCCTCCTGGAATCTTGGGCATGCATGCACATGTGCTCAGTGTGATTTTCTGGCAACCGGATCCAGAATTTGAACTGATTACGTGGAAGTCCAGCACCTTAACCACCATGCCATACACTGGCCCTGAAAATTTTCTCTTTTAGAAGTTCAGCCCCTCAAAAAAGAACTTTAAGGGAACCAGCAGTTAGCGTAATGACTATGTCGCTGGACTCCCACGTAGTCGACCGCGGTTCGCGTCCCGGCCCCGGAGGTTTAAAACTCAAGCCGGGCGCGTGTGTGTGCGTGCCCAAGATCCCGAGAGGAGAATGGAGGAGAAGGGATTGCCGCGTGACCATCCCCCCTGGGGGGTGATTTCTCGCTTTCTGTCTCTATGTCTCTCTGTCTGTCTGGTGAGCGCACGCGCCCTATAGCGAAAAATCTCTCCAAAAAAAAAAAAAAAAAAAAAAAAAAGAACTTTAAAATCATCTTCAGTGACGTGCTTGCCCTCTTCCTTTTTGAACCCGCTGCCATTCAGTTTATATCTACTTAGGGATGTTTGTAAACATTTGCCAAATCTCTCTCACTTTCTCTTTTTAAACTTTATTTATTTACCTTATATGAGAGAAAGAGAAAGAGAGGTAGCACTCTCCAAAAAGTCTTTGTACTACACCATAGCCTTTACCAGCCTGGATCAAGGGTACATGCATGCTTAGTGTGTATAGAGGCCTAAAATGTGAACCTGGGTCTTAACTGTCTGGGTACTATAGAGTGTTGTGTTACTATTGCACCATTGTCTGTCCCCAGAATTTCTCTTTGAATTGGCTCTCAGTGTTGCCCACTGTTCTTTTATTTTTAAATTATTGTTATCTTTAAAGTTGAAGGTGATTGTTTACATTATTTATTTGTCTGCACCACCATTTTTTTGTTAGTAGATCTTAGCTATGGCTTACATACCAGTAAGCTCATTGTATTGGGGTTTTAATAAGTCCATACCTAGCACAGCCAACATCTGCAAGAATATTTTTAGTAACCTTGAGTGAGTTCTCAATGCAAGTAAAAATATCCTCTAGAATCTTTGTAGGCAAGAGAAGAAATAGTAGTTTATTTTTCCTAAATTAATTTAAATTTGGCCTTGAAATCCCAATTGCAAGATAGTGGAAAAAAGAAAATTGAATCTTAATTTTATTTTTGTAAATGCTTTCTCACAGTGTAGGTTTCACAGCACTCTGGGATTTGGAGGTAGCTGGAAGAGTATTTACAAAACACATGAGAGTCTTCTTTTAGTCTTTTTGTGTTATTGTCAATCCTCAGCTTTTGCTTGACCCTATTGTTGAGGCTGGTTGTTTGCATTATCTAGTTACTGATTCCTGGGTGGGATTAAAGACACTCCCTAAAACTGTCCCTTCCATTGCCTGAAGATTGGGCCATTCAGAGCTTCACTGGTTCTCAAACTTCGGTGCTTAATTTCTGGCTACCACCAATCTCTGAAGCCTGAACTTGGTCACTAACTATAAGAAAGTCTCCACTATTCGTGAAAACTTGCAAGTTCCTTAAACTCATCCTGTCTTTTAGGGCTAAATTTCCTTTGTCCTCCTCAATTCTTAGAATCAGGCTCTTTTTTATCCTCTGTGTAGGAGGATACTCTAATTTCAAATAATAGGTTCAGCATTTCTTTTAGACGACTGGCAACTTCTGTTTCTAGCTATGTAATCCAAAAGTCAATATTGGTTTATGGAGGAGAACATCCTGACTTTTTAGGGAAAAAGAGAGGGAAAACATTTCTTATTATTTTGTGTCAGGAAGTCACAATGACAAGAAATAAATAGTAATGATATAGTACATTGTCCTGCTATAATATGAACTCATTGCATTTGTCTCCATGAAATGGACAGATTCTGTTCTACCTTCACTCTTCTTACCATTATATCTCAAGATTGCTGAATACCTTGTAGGCATGAGAAAATACTTATGTTTAGTGTTTAGCTTAACTCTGAACCATGTACTTCACCCCCTAGAGGGCATGTTCACTTGCCAGGGAGAGACAGAGATCAGAAGAGGGAGAGGGAGAAGGAAAGGGAGAAAGCACCCCCAATGGAGCATGGACACATTCTAAGCTCATCTCCTCCAATTTTCGTCATGTTGGAAATTTAGGCATGTATGTATATGTGCCCAGTGATTTTTTTTTTTAAGCCACTATGCTGGAATCTGAAGTGCCATGTGGATTCTAACTCACTTAAACCACGGGCCATGGGCCAGGCCTCCTTTGGGCTACTTTTACCTTGTATGTAGACAAATCTACACTGAAGAAATATAGAAAGAAGCTATAGTTACAGACTTTCTATTGCCAATTGCACTTATTCTGAAACTGAAGCAGAGAAAAGAGAAATTTTAAAAATGGCCTTTGAAATTTTTAATGATGTACATAGGAGTAACTTCATTATTGGAAGAATGACATTTGAGTAAAAATCTGAAGTAAGAAAATGAACTATTTGTAAAACTCCTAGGTAAGGGAAAAACAAATGATAAAGTGACATGTTTGACCAGAGTGCACTGACTGAGGAAGAATTTTAAGTGACACTATCAGAGAGCAACATATAGGGCCTGGATCTATTGTGAAAATAGACAAACCTAGTGCTTTAATGATCAAACTCAAGTCAATGAGTTTATATTCTATTTCACTGTGTTTTGCATTCTCAATCAGTACCTGCATGTATTTCTCAAAGAAAATACAAGAAAAAAATGGACTGATAGAGCTAGGCCTGTGAATGAGGTGTTAAAAAATGCCCGTGTTAAAGAGTTACATGATATGCAAGTTGGTAATGAATTTACTCAGGAAGAAGAGAAAGTTAAGTCTCTCACTATATTTTTGGTTTACTGTACCATTTAGATTTCACTGTGAGTTTTACAACATCGGAACATAAGTATCAGCGGTGGATGAATACTTGTGGAACTGCAACACAGCATGAATTCTTCCTGACACCTATTGGGTTATATACTGCCTTATCCATAAAAGTACGCCAACTAGTTCATTCGTTACTCTTGAGAATGAGAAAACACCTACTTCTCTTAAAATAATAATAAAGAACAGTGGGATACAAAAGCCCATTAAGAAGATCACATGCAGGACTTTGCTTTACTAATTTGCAGAGGAGAAAACATGCTTCAGTAAAATTTGTCAGAGTAATACCACATGGGGCTCTATCATGAGAAATTAATAGACAATCAAAGAAAACCAGAAGGCTCACATTTTTTTTTTTTTTTTTTTTTGTAGATTTGGAGCCAGGCACTCATTTATTTTGTAGTTTTCTCTTAATAGTCTAGTAGTTTCTGCCATGCAGCAATTTCATTAAAGCTTTGATCATACCAGTAATATAAACTCAAGCTTTCTGCAAAGGCTTCATTGCCCTAAAGAGTCAGTAATTGGCCAAATGGCTTTTAGAGTTTTGCTTGGATTCATTGCAGTACAAGTAAAAATTAATTACCCCACAGTTTCTGTACTGCCATAATGTAAGGGTGTCAAAACTTGTCTTTCTAAATGGCATTTCTTAGAATCACACTGGATATGGGGCTGGCCATAAATGTGATTTATGAAAACCATTAATGAGGTACTAGACCTAATTGACTTCTTTTAGCTTTATGACAACATAAAAAAAGTTCTGCACTGGTGGTGATAATTCTTTTGAAGTTCTGTTGGAAATCCATGGTTGTATATTTTTCTAGTGAGGCAAGACTTAATGTTATTTAGAATTTGAAATGCAGCTGTAGCTAAGGGACAATATGGCAGACAAGACTTTTTTGATTTTTATTATTATTGCCATCATTATCTTTATCTTCTGTATCTGCTGAGCTCCTGTTATATTTGTATCACTGCATTAGACTTGTGGAAACTGTGAGCCAGGGATGGAGCATAGCAATTGGTTGGTGCACACTGCTGAATGAGGAAGCACATTTTGTTTAACCACTGCACATTTTGTTTAACCACTGACAAAGCTGACTTGTGTTAAAAGCTTTAGTATCAGAAGGCCCATGTTTTTTCTTCATAAATATGAGATTTCTAAGACTCTAAGTAGAAAGAAAGATTTGTCTGATTTTGAGGCTTTACTTTGGTTATTGACTATAATACCTACAAATAGATGAAATATTTGTAAATTAAGATTTTTTAAAAGAATGTTTTGACTATTAAACTGAAATTAAAGTTAGGTAGTTAGTAACAATCTTGTCTTTTGATCTTTCTGTTTTCCTGTTTTTGTCACACAATAGTTGTACATATTTACAGGATATAGTATAATACTTCCATACATGTATACATTATGTAGTGATCAAACTGGGAATTAGTATAGCCATCATCTCAATCATTTATCATTTCTTTGTGACTGGGACATTCAAAATTATCTCTTCTAGTTATTTTGAAATACGTAGTACATCACCGTTGACTATATTCACTCTACTATTCTATAAAACACCAGAATTTATTTTTCCTATCTGTTACTTCGTACTCATTGACTAGCCTGTCCCCATCTCCTCATCACCTCTACCATCCCAGCATCTGATAACCCTTATTTTACTCTCTACTGCTATGAGGTCAACTTTTAAAGATTTCTCATATAAATGAGATCATGTACTTTTCTGCTTCTATGCCTTGCAGATTTTATTTAACAAAATGTCCTCCAGGTAGATATTGTTGCACATGATTGGATTTTATTCTTTACTATGGCTGAATATTAGTCCATTTTATATAAAAACATCACATTTTTTGTATCCATTTATCCATTGATGGACACGTAGGTGATTCTATAGCTTGACTATTGTGAATAATATCACAATAAATGTGAGCGTGCAGATATCTTTCCCATCTACTGTTTTCATTCTTTTGGGTACATGACCAGCAGTGGGATTGCTGGATCATATGGTAATTCTAATTCTATTTAATATTTTAAGGAACATTCACACTTTTGTACATAATGGCTAAGATTTGTATTTTCACCCATAATGCATAAAAATTCCCCTTTCTACACATTCTTGTCAGAATGTATAATTTTTGTCTTTTTGATAATATGCATTGTAATTGGGGTGAGGTGATGCCTCACTGTGTTTTTTATTCCTATTTCTGTGATGAGTAATGATATTTGGCTTTGTGTTTCTCATATATTTTTTGACAGTTTGTATGTACTCCTTTGAGAAATGTCTATTCAAGTCTTTTGCTGATTTTTTTTTTTTTTTTGGAGAGGTTTTTTGCTATAGGGCGCATGCGCTCGCCAGACAGACAGAGAGAGACAGAGAGACAGAAAGCGAGAAATCACCCCCCAGGGGGGATGGTCACACCGCAATCCCTTCTCCTCCATTCTCCTCTCGGGATCTTGGGCACGCATGCACACGCGCCCGGCGTGAGTTGTAAGCCACCGGGTCCGAGACGCGAACCGCGGTCGACTACGTGGGAGTCCAGCAACATAGCCATTACGCTAACTGCTGGTTCCCAAGTCTTTTGCTGATTTTTTAAAAGGGAGATTTCTGCTAAAGAGTATGCATGCTTACTGAAGAGACAGAGAGACAGAGAGATACAAAGCGAGAAATCACTTTCTAGGGTGGATGGCCATGCCACAATCCTTTCTCCTCCATTCTCCCTCTGGGATTTGGGCAGTCATGAGCATGTGCCCAGCATGAGATTTAAGATGCTGAGTCTGAGACTTGAACCACAAATGACTATGTGAGAATCCAATGATGTAACCATCATGCCATCTGCTAGTCCCCTTTTGCTCATTTTAAATTATTACTACTATTATTACTAGTGCTGATGAGCTGTTTGAGTTAATTGGATATTTTGGATATTAACCTCTTGTCAGATGCATAATTGAATATATTTTCTCTCATTCTGTAGGTTGTCCCTTAGTTTAGTTTATTGTTTTGTTTGCTACACAGAAGCTTTTCATTTTGATGTAATCCCATTTGTTTATTTTTGCTTTTGTTTTTTTTGTCAGTGCTTTTGAGGCCTTATCTAAAAACATCCATGCCTAACCTAATATTGTGAAATGTTCCTTTGATGTGTTATTCTTGTGTTGTATTGTTTCAGTTTTTCCATTTAAGACTTTAATCCATTTTGAGTTGACCTTTGTATATGGCAAGAGGTAAGGGTTTATTCTCTTTCTTCCATGTATGGCTATCCAATTTCCCAGTACCATTTATTAAAGACACTGTTCTTTCTCCAAAGTTTGTTCTTGGTATCTTTGTCAAAAATCAGTTGACTGTAGGTGTGTGAATTTATTTTCGAGCTCTTTATTCTGTTCCATTGATCTAGATGTTTATTTTAACACAAATACCATATTGTTTTGGTTATTATAGCTCTAAAGCATGTCTTGAAGTCAAGTAGTGTAATGCCTCCAGGTTTGTTCTTTTTGAAGAGGAGTACTTTGGCTATTTATTGCTTTTTATGGTTCCATATAAATTTTAGGATTTAAGAAAAAAATTCTGAGAGCAAACAGGTGGTTTGATGGTTAGGGCTCTGGATCCCACATGGCTGGCTGAGGTTCAAGTCCTAAATCTGGCAGCTTGCTTTCTCACTTTCCTGTTATCTTTTTCTCTTTCTTGTGCTGTCTGTCTCTGGTGAGCAAAGTGCCCTATAGCAAATTTTTTTAAAAAAATAATAATGGTGAATAAAGTTAAGTAAATAATTCTTTAAAAAATTTATGTAAAGAATGTCATTGGAGGGACCAGCAGTTGGTGTAATGGCTATGTTGCTGGACTCCCACGTAGTCGACCACGGATCGAGTCCCGGACCGGTGGCTTAAACTCACGCTAGGTGCCTGTGCGTGTGTACCCAAGATCCCAAGAGGAAAATGGAAGAGAAGGGATTGCAGCATAGCCATCTTTCCTGGGGGTGGGGGTTCTCGCTTTCTATCTCTGTCTCTCTCTGTCTTTCTGGTGAGCGCACATGCCCTATAGCAAAAACTCCCCCTCCCCCTCAAAAAAAGAATGTCATTGGAATTTTGATAAGAATTTCATGAATTGTGATCTCAAAGATCACTTTGGAAGGTATGGCCTTTTAATAGTAATTCTTAAGTAATAGTTCTTCGAATCTATAAGAATAGCATATCTTTCCATTTATTTGTGTCCTCTTCAATTTCTTTAATTGAAGGTTCACAGTTTCCAGTGTAGAGATCTTTCACCTCGGTTAAATTTACTTTTGGTATCTTTTTTACTGTAGCTCATATAAGTGGAATTGTTTTCTTGATTTCTTATTCAGATAACTCTCTATCAGCATATAAAAATTTTGTTGATTTTTGTACGCTGATTTGTATCCTGCAACTTTAATAAATTTGTGTATTAGTTCTAAAAGTGTTTTGGGGTAGTGTCTTTAGGGATTTCTATGAATAAGATCATGTCATCTGCAAACAGAGACAATTTTACTTCCCATTTCCAATTTGGATGCCTTTGTTTCTCTTACCTAATTGCTTGGCTAAAAATAACTAGGATTTCCATTACTATATTGAATAGAAATGATAACAGAGAGCATCTTTGTCTTCTTCCTCATCTTACAGAAAATGTTTCAGGTTTCCCCTATCAGTTTCCCCCTATTAGTTAGCTCTGGGTTGGCTGTAAATGATTTTTATTGTGTTGACTATATACCTTCTGTACCTAATTTGTTGAGAGTTTATTTTTTATCATTAAAAGATGTTGGATTTTGTCAAATGCTTTTTCTACACCTATTGTAATGATCATATAGGTTTTTATCTTTCTTTCTGTTAATGGGGCGCACCACCTTTGCTGATTTGCATATATTGAATCATTCTTGTATCCCTGGAATAAATGCCTTTTAATCATAATGAATACCTTTTTCTTCAAGTTTTTGCCATGAAGTACGTATGTTTGCCGGAGAGCAATAGAGAAAAAGAGAGAGAGGGAAAGTGACAAATCACCCCCTGGAAGGTTGGCCACACTGCAATCTCCTCTTCTCCATTCTTCTCTTGTGACCCTAAGCATGCATGCACATGAACCCCATGTGACCCTCAAGGTACCAAATTCAGGAATCAAACCAGAGTCAACCATGTGGGAGTCTGGCATCTTAACCACTAAGCTACCTGCAGGCTCCCAATGAGTTATTTTTAAAAATGTGCTGTTGGGTTTGGTTTATTGGAATGTCATTGAAAATAAGTGCATCTATGCTCATTATGGATATTAATCAGTAATTTTGTTTTTGTTGTTGTGTGTCCTTGACTGATTTTGGTATTGGAATAAAGATGACCTCATAAAATAAATTTGGATATATTCCTTCCTTTTCAATTTTTTGTAATAGTTTGAGAAGTATTGGTATTAATTCTTTAAATGTATAGCAGAATTAAAACATTCCAGATCCTGGAATTCTTTTTTTTATGGAAGAAATTACTGCTTTGATTTCCTTACTCATTATTGATCTGCTCAGAGTTTTTCTATTTTTTTAAATCATTTAATCTTGGTAGACTTTATGGATATAGGAATTTATCCATTTTTTTCTAGGTTATCAGATTTTTTGGTATATAATTATTCACAATAATCTATTTTGATTTTTCTACACTATTTTTAGTAACATTGCTATAAAGGGAGACAAGTACTATAATGGTAGAGATGAAAGGGCAACACCATATTTCAAGAAAACACTGCGAGGGTAGTAGCAAATTATGGTAATACATTAAGTGACAACATAAACACAATGAAATGCAGAGATGTGCCATTGTTTTGCTTTCTTCTTCCATTTTCCCCTGCCCCTTGAATTTTTGTCAATAATAATTTTTTACCTCCTTTTGGCTATATGGATGTGCAGCAAACAGTAATTGCTCAAAGGGTATACTTGTTACCTAAGCAGATGTATTAGTTCCTCACTGCTGCTGTAAGAAAATAATAGCTTAACATAAACACAAATTATTATCTGACAGTTCTATAGGTGAAAAATCCAACATAGGTCTCACTAAGCTCAAATCAATGTGTTCTGATTCGTAGGCTGGGGGATAAATTGTTTCCTTGCTCATTCAGAAGATGGCAGAATTTGGTTTCATTCAGTTGTATGACCAAGCTCTCTTTCCCTTGTGAATTGCTAGTCAAGAGCTCCCCTTACTTATAGAAGTCTCTTTGAGGTCCATGGATATAAACCTCTATAGCTCAGAATGAGCAAAATGGCATCAAATATTTCTCATGCTGCCATCTCTATGACCTATCACTCTTGTCTTAGTCCAGTTTTGTGTTGCTAACAGAAATACCTGAGACTGGGACCAGCAGTTGGCATAATGACTATGTCGCCAGACTCCCATGTAGTTGACCGTGGTTCGAGTCCCGGATCTGGTGGCTTAAACAGGCAGGGCTCGTGTGCGCGCATGCCTAAGATCATGAGAGAATGGAGGAGAAGGGATTGCGACATGGCCACCCCCTCTGGGGGGTGATTTCTTGCTTTTTGTCTCTCTCTGTCTTTCTGGTGAGTGCACGTGCCTTTTAGCAAAAACCTCACACACAAAGGAAAGAAAGAAAGAAAGAAAGAAAGAAAGAAAGAAAGAAAGAAAGAAAGAAAGAAAGAAAGAAAGGAAGAAAGAAAGGAAGGAAGGAAGAAAGAGGGAACCAGCAGTTAGCGTAATGGCTATGTCGCTGGACTCCCACGTAGTCGACCGCGGTTCGCATCCCGGACCCGGTGGCTTAAAACTCACGCCGGGCGCGTGTGTGTGCGTGCCCAAGATCCCGAGAGGAGAAAGGAGGAGAAGGGATTGTGGCGTGACCATCCCCCCCTGGGGGATGATTTCTCGCTTTCTGTCTCTATGTCTCTCTCTGTCTGTCTGGCGAGCACATGCGCCCTATAGTGAAAACCTCTCAAAAAAAAAAAAAGAAAGAAAGAAAGAAAGACCTGAGACTTAGTGATTTATAGTGATAGGGTTTTATTTACAAAACTCACCATTCTCATGGCTTTAAAGTCTAACGGCATCACAGCATGGTGAAAGGCAGAACTTTTAGCAGAGCAGACCATAATCTATATCCATGCACCTCTGTCTGCCTCATTTCTTCTCCTTATATTCCCACCAGAACTCAATCATGGAGGTCCCAACCTAATGAACTTATCATACCCAATGACCCCACCCTGGAACGCCACAATGAGAGGATTAAGTTTTCACTTAACATTTTTACAATATAATCAAGTCCCAACATAGATTACTGTGAGTTATTGAAATTCAAAAGCATGAACTTTTGGGGAACAAACCATTATGCAAACTAATACCTGACTTCTTCTCCCAATTTTAAGAGTTCATATGATTTATATTGGGTTTACCTAGATAATTCAGGATAATTTCCTCATACCACAGTTCTTAATCTTAACACCTGCAAAGTCTGCTTTGACATTGAAAGTATCATATTCATAGGTTTTTGAAGATTTGAACATCTTTGCAGGGGGAACTATTCTGCTTTCATAATAAAGTAGTGGATGCCATTCTCAAGGACTGATGTACACTTGCTGGCTTTAAGGAGCTCCTTTTGCTGGAGTTACTGAGATAATTCCTATAAACTTGGAGCTGATGATGGCTATCTCTCAAGCTTCATAAAGGAAGCCCTCCTGCATAGAGAATGAAGCCTATACCAAACAAAGTGATGGAAGAAGAAAGAAAGAGACAGACAGACAGAAAGACTTTGGCAATGCTTTTGAGGAATTGCATCCAATTTGTGTGTAAAACTATCTGAATCAGAGTTTGAAATATATAACTGGCTGAATTGAGCTGAGATTATAGACAGTGGGATACTGCTGTCAGTGGTTGGAAAGCTCTTTGCTTCTTTTGCACTGCTAAAGTAAATAGCATATTAGTCACCTCTCATATTTGGAAATTAGACTTAGTGATACACATATTTTGGAAGTAAGTGTTCCAAAAATGTTAAGATGTTAGTATGTGTTGGTAACTTCTTAAAAGTTTTCGTATGTTTCATTAAGAAATAGAGAAAGGCCCAGCTTCTGTGGTACAGTTGGTAGTTTACCAGACTGTTGATCTGGTAACCACGTGCTGACTGTGGTTCAAGTACCCTGACTGGCCTGAAAACATGCTGGGTACATGCTCATGTGCCCAGGATCCTCATGGGCTGGAGGACTTCAGGAAGGGGATAGTGGCATAACAGCCCTGTGGAAGGTGATTTTCTCTCTCTCTCTCTCTCATTGTGTCTCTCTCTTTCATGCACATATACTATACTGTTAAGAAAAAAGAAAAGAAAAAAAGTAGACAAGATTAAATATAATTGAACCATTGGAAAAATAATGTAAGAACACTTAACTTTATAAAGAGAAGCCCTCTCTTCCTGTGGCTAGTGGATCCCTGACTGCTGAGGATCAGAAAATCAGAAGCCTAAAAGAATTCACAAAAATTGAATTATCTCTAGCATTCCTAAGATTATGCAAGCAAATAGAAGAAGATGGAAACCACAGTAGAAAGTAAGAATGGGACAAAGAAGGGGCCAAAGAAATGAAAGAATCTTCCATGCAGGTTGTGAACCTTCTTCTGTATATCCATTGCATGACAGAGTTTATAATCCCTTTCATGATAAAGAACCATCCACTAGGATAAAATTTGGTTATGACTCAACACAGGAGCATTTTGCGGAAGGTTAATATTGAGGTATTTAGTCTGAAGCCTAGGATTATGGAAAGAAGCTCATGGCTTCTTGGCTAAGGTCAGAATCCTCTAAGATTTATGACTTTAATTATTAGCTCACATCTTTGCCAGAAATTAAATAGATTGATGAGTTTTGATCTTTTAATAGAGTTGTAATACAGAGAAACCCCAAATTGGGAAAACAGGAGTTCATGAACTACCTAAGGTAGTTCCTAAGACCTCATAGATAGGGCAATTACAGGGAGCACAACCAACTCTCAAACTGACTACTAGATCAGAATTTAAAGAGAACAAGAAATAAACTAAAAGTTGTGTTAAGCTATAGAGATTTTGGGGTTATTTGTCATCGTGGAATAATCTGCCCTGTCGTAACCAATGTATCCTCCTTTACAACTGCTTTTCAGATATAGTTGGTGCATTGGTTGATTTCACTTGGAAAAGAAGTAAATATCTATTCTCTATTCAGAATGGAGCACTTTTTTCTCTCTCAGTTCCATATTCCCATGTGGATAAACTGTCATTGAGTAAAAACATGCAGGATTCTGTCTTTTCAACCATTCCTCTTCCATTAGCAGAAGAACCAACTTATTAAAACAAGATTGGCTGAAGAAACTGTGCATGCCTGGCTCATTTCTTTCCTCCTCCTATATGTGGGTTTTCTTGATCTTAGAGAACATCTATTTTGGCTTATTCTTGGCCATGTGGTAAAAAACAGGTCCTCTGCCTGTCTGGCTCTCCCTGGGACTTTGTGAGTAATTCTGCATAATTTGGGGGTAGAAGTAATAGAAGTTCTTTAGACTCATAGCTAAAGCCATACATTCTAATTAGTGTTTATCAGCAATAAAGCTAATTTTATATTAATCTGTCTGACTTCTGTGTCTCTCACGCAACTGATTTCAAACTGAGGAGGGGAAAAAAGAAAGAATATACATAAGTGATGTAAAACTTCAGTTGGGGGGCCAGCAGATGGCATAGCAGTTATATCACTGGACTCTCACATAGCTGATTATGGTTTGAGTCCTGGAACTGGTGGCTTGAACCTTACATCAGGTACCTATGCATATGTGCCCAAGATCCCAGAGGAAGAATGGAAGAGAAGGGATTGTGGCATGGCCATCCCCCACTGGGAAGTGATTTCTTACTCTCCCTCTCACTATATGTGTCTCTCTCTCTCTCCAGGAAGCACATGTACCCTAAAGCATGGGTTCTCACATGGCTGATTGCAGTTTGGGTCCCAGATCTGGTGGCTTGCTTTCTCACTTTCCCTTTCTCTCTCTCTTTCTGTCTGGTCAAATTAAAAAATAATAATAACAAATGTAATTAATTAAATAAATAAATCTTTTTTTTTTATAAATAACCTCTTTTACACACACACACACACACACACACACAATTAAAAAAAAAAAAAACTTCAGTCAGATGCAGTATTGGGTGACAATTTGTTGTCATCCTTTAATTGCTGTTTCTTTAACGGGTGATTATTTTAGTAGACAAGAATATTCTCTCTATATAAAGTATATACAGATGCTTGGAGGCTTAAAGTAGAATATAATGAGGAAATATTGTTTTCTGCATGTTAAGCATTGGTTTTTGCAGCAGTTATTTTTGTGGGGAATCTGACCAATAGCATTCCAATGTATTAGGATCGTCAGTTAATGCATTACATCCTTTCTGTCCACTAGACAGACATGGACCTTGATATTGGCCATTTCTGATATCCTGTGCCTTTGGCAATAGTCAATAGCCAAAAATATGGGCCCTGATCTAAGAGTTCCAATAATTATTGTGAACAACAACAACAAAACAAAAACAAAAACAAAAAAACATTTCTTTTTGTTGAGGTTTGATTTTGGAATGAGAATTAACTGCTAATGTCCGTCCTCATTAACCACTAGCTACATTAATGAAAACCATCTGTATTTGGAGAAAATAATTCCAACATAGAGAGGGAAGTTGAGATTTACAACAGAGAAAGAGATGGAGCTCTCCCTAAAGCCATCTTTTGAGCTTACTGGCTTGCTTGAGGCCAGTCCCACCCCGGATGTCTGAAAGACAATAATAGATACCATTTATTAAGATTGTTTGAGTTGTGTATCTGTCATTTGCTAACAAATGAGTTTTGATTAAGACAAAAGTTATAAACATAAACATAAAGCTTTATGTGATAAACATAAAGCTCTGTGATCTTAATGTCTAGGGCCATTTTGTTGTTGCTTTTCTATCTGTTTATAACTTGTAGAAGAAAGTAAGTATAGTGAATATGAGAAGAAAATCACCTTAACTTAGCATTAAGTTATTTAGATCAAGAAAATTCATAGACAAAGGAAAAGTGGTGTAGAAAAAGATTTCTCTTTTTTTTTTTTTTTTTCTTTTTTTGGAGAGTTTTTTGCTATAGGGCGCGTGCGCTCGCCAGACAGACAGAGAGAGACAGAGAGATAGAAAGCAGGAAATCACCCCCCAGGGGGGATGGCCATGCTGCAATCCCTTCTCCTCCATTCTCCTCTCGGGATCTTGGGCACGCACGCACATGCGCCCGGCGTGAGTTTAAGCCGCCGGGTCCGGGACTTGAACCGCGGTCGACTACATGGGAGTCCAGCGACATAGCCATTACGCTAACTGCTGGTCCCGAAAAAGATTTCTCTTAACATAATGTCCTTTAGGCATGTCTGTGTTGCCTCAAATGTCAGGATTTCATCCTTTTTTAATGACTGAATAGTATTCCACTGTGTATATATATCACATTTTCTTTATCTGTTCATTTGTTGATGAGAACTTCGATTGATTCCACATCTTGACTACTATGCATAATGTTGTAATAACCATGGGAGTGCCAATATCTTTTTAACATAATGATTTTATTTCTTTTGGTTATATAGCCAGTAGTGGGATTGCTGCATCATGTTGTTCAATTGTTCTATTTTTAATTATTTAAGGAACTGCCATACTGCTGTCCATAATGGTTGTACTAATGTATTATATATATTATATTCCTACCAAATGAGTATAAAAGTTCCCTTTTGTCCATATCCATACCAGCCTTCATGATTTTTTGTGTTTTTGGTAATAAACATTGTAATTAGGGTAAGGTGATGTCTCATTGTGGTTTTGATTTGCATTTTCCTGATGATTAATGATGCTTAGCATTGTTTCAAATACTTGTTTGCCATTTGTTTGTCTTCTTTTTAGAAGTGCCTATCTAGATAATTTGTCCTTTTTCTTTTCTTTTTTTTTTAAATTTCCAATGGATGTGTGCATTTGCCAGAGAGACAGACTAAGAGGGAGAGGGAGACAACATCTTCTAATAGAGTGTGATCATATCACAATACCTTTATCTTCCATTTTTCCATCTTTTCAGAATTAGGGACACACACATACATACATTCAGCATGTTTTTCAAGCTGTTGAGATTGGAACTCGAATTGCAGTCAACTCTGTGGGATCTGGCTCTCTTAATTGCTAGGCTAAGGAATCAGTTCTTGTGCATTTTGTTTTTTTTTTTTTTTGGAGAGGTTTTTGCTATAGGGCACGTGCGCTCGCCAGACAGACAGAGACATAGAGACAGAAAGCGAGAAATCACCCCCCAGGGGGGATGGTCACGCCGCAATCCCTCTCCTCCATTCTCCTCTCGGGATCTTGGGCACGCACGCACACACGACTGGCGTGAGTTTTAAGCCACCGGGTCTGGGACGCGAACCGCATTCGACTACGTGGGAGTCCAGCGACATAGCCATTACGCTAACTGCTGGTTCCCAGTTCTTGTGCATTTTTTAACTGGCTTTTAAAAATGTAATTTTGCTGCTGAGTGTTTTGAGTTATAGTATGTCCTGGCCCGCAGGACAGTTGAACAAGTTCCCTGGGGGAGGGAGTGAGAGATGGGACAAACACACGCACACACAATACGAGGTGCTGATCAAGTCTTCTTCTTCCTGTTTATTGAGGAAAAATGGTGAGTTATATACAGCTGGTGGGCACCAATTGGTTGCCCGAAATGCAAATGAGGTAAAACAGCATGAACCAATCATTGGTGTGGGTGGATCTCTCCCATTGCCTAGAAAACCAACTGTTTGGGGGAGAATGGTTGGTCACATGATTTCTGAGAAATGGTTTGCTCAGTGAGGAAGTGAAGCCTAATGGTTTCCAAGATGGTGGATAGCTCAAGATGGTGGATAGCTCAAGATGGCTTCTGTATGCAGTGCCCTCCACAATAGTATGTTATGTAAATAAGCCCAACACAGGGATACCCTGCCTTTTTTTCATATGTGGAAGTTAAAAAGTTGATCCCATAGAAGTAGAGAGTTAGAATAGACATTTCTACAGACAGGAAGAAGGAGGAAAAGTGGGGAAGAGAGAGATATTGGTTAACAAATATGAAATTACAATTAGAGAGGAGGAATAAATTTTAGTGTTTTACAGCGCAGTAGGGTGATTATGTCTAACAATAATATATTTTATATTTCAAAACAGCCAAAAGAGGATTTTGAAGATTCTCAAAACAAAGTAATGATATGCGTTTGAGGTGATGGATATGCTAATTATCTTGATTGGTCACAACATATTATATTCATGTGTCAAAAATGTACTCTACGCTTTGGGACCAGCAGTTGGCATAATGGCTATGTTGCTGGACTCCCATGTAGTTGACCACGGCTAGAGTCCCAGACCCGGTGGTTTAAACTCATGCTGGGCACGTGTGCATGCATGCCCAAGATCCCAAGAGGAGAATGGAGGAGAAGGGATTGCAGCATGGACATCCCCCCTAGGGGGTGATATCTCACTTTCTGTCTCTCTGTCTCTCTCTGTCTTTCTGGCGAGTGCACATACCCTATAGCAAAAACCTCTCAAAAAAAAAAGTACTCTACTCTCTATATAATTATAATGTGTCAGTTAAAAGATTAGTAAAAAAGGTTATTTATGGTACCTGAATTAGATAGTAGTGGAATTTATCCAGATTGCCAAGTAAACCTGTCACTGAGGAAATCTGTGGATAGAAAAGGGTGTCAAGAAACATGAGGAGGTTAGGTATTGGTTAGTGGTCTAAAAGGAAAAATCAAATTTTGGAAAAACACAGGAAGAGTGTACATGAGGGTTGAACTCTGAAAGCATATTGACTAGGAAGAAAATGTGAATAAGAAGGGGGCCAACAGGTGATGTAGTGATTAAGTCACTGGATTCCCATGTGATTGACCATGGTTCAAGTCCTGGACCCAGAGGCTTGAAATTCACGTTAGGCGCCTGTGGATATGTGCCCCAAATCCGGAGAGGGGAGTGGAGGAGAAGGGATTGCAGCATGGCCAGCCCCCTGCCCCTAGGGACGTGATTTATCACTTTCTGTCTCTCTGTCTCTCTCACTGTCTCTCTGGTGAGCGCACATACCCTATGGCAAAAATCTTTAAAAAAAAAGTAAGAAAAGGATGAGAAGTTTACATAATAGTCTATTATGGTGAGAAGAGATTGGATAATAAATGAATATTAAATAAAAAGGATGCAAGAAGTAAAGAGCAGAATTATAAGAACAAGAATTAATTCCTGAAATCTCGTTATAGCTTATAAAAATTTGATTTTAAATGTATGATTTAAATTTTTTTTGTTATCAACTCATATTTTTCAAATAGAGATGTTAAGTATTTGTTGCTGGAATGAAACCAGAGGTCACTACCTGAAACCCTTTTTTTTCCCCATATTAGACATGAATTACTAAACTTACTGCATACTTTAAGGCTTACGGAATTTGCCAAAACGAGACAGGTAGGTTTCTTTCATTTTCTTGTTTTCAATAAAGAATCACAGATCTTTTTTCTAAGATTTTTTCCACTATATCCTTACTATTTAAATAACAAAATCCCATCTTGTAGAATCTTTATTACACATTATTTGGGCATAATTTCTTATTTTCTTTGTGTTATGTTAAGTTTTATTCAATTTCACTTTTTTTTCCTGGCATCTTTGATCAATTGAAGGGGCTGAGAAATTCATATTATTGAGCTGGTCATTACAGTGAGCTGTTCAATATAATATCAAGTTGGCTTTTATTGTGCACTAAGGCATATGATGACACCTGTGTAAATCATCGTGACATATTATTTGATCAATGAAGGACAACTGTCATTCCATGAGATTCATTTTCCATTTAATAGTATCAAAAATCTCTGTTAGTATGTGGTGTTAAATTAAGAGAATACATTAACTCTCACTTTCCCTGACTGAAATATGGCATGGATTTAGTCAAAGTGTGATCTAATACCTTGGTCATTGCTGTAGCCTAACTACAACTCAGACTCAAGAAATAAATATATGTCAGCAAAATGTGTACTAAAGCTTATTACCTAATTTCATCAGACTACATCTGACTTTCAAGTCTGACTTCCCCAGTTAATGACTCTAAGATCTTAGACAAGATACTTTGAGACACATCTTCTTTACAAAATAGAGTTAACACCTATTTCTGTTTGGTTGTCTTGGGGTTTAATGAACTACTATAATACAGGTCAGGCACTTTGTACAGTTTCTGGTACCCTGAAAATGTCAGTGGTGATAATGGTGGCAGTGACAAAGGCATTGTTACATGGGGATCTAGGAAATGAGCCTTTGGGTTAGTTCACAGCAAACTCATGCTATGCCTTGCAATATTGTCTAAGCTTTGTGTTTCCCCTTACTCATTTACCTGTGGATAAACAAAATTATTCTGTTCTACTTTCTCCTAATGAAGCTCTCCTGAAACATAATCCATTATTTCCCTTTGAGTCAATGATCTTAATTTAATTAGTGTTATTTATTTTTTTCTTTCTGGATATAAATAAAAATCACATAACAGGCACTTTCATGCTCCCAAGCTGGAAGTGAAATAGGGTGTCATATAACCGCAACTTCCTTGAACCATAGTCTCTTCAGATCCCTCTCTGTGGCACAAAGATTTGTACATGGGAGCTACTTGGAATAACAAAGGCTATCTCCCATACCCCTCCATGGCCTAGTGCTTATCATATTAAAAAATATGTAACCTTGACTCCTGATCCTGTCATGAGAACCATCCACTCTTTGAGACTCATTTGTCCTTTCAGGCCCCAGACCTAAAAATCACAATTCACTCCTCTGTTGGGCTCTCAGCTGCCTAGAGAGGCTCCTGTGCTTTTCATCTTTCTTTCCTCAGTGCCTGGTACAGGATTTGACACCTGCTGGACTGCACATTATTTATATATTGAAAGTTTCTGTTTATTATAACCTTAGACACAGCCTTTTCTGAAAGGAAATAGGCCTATTTTGAGTTAAATTGCCCTCTAACATTTCAAACATCCTTATTTTCATGCAGTTTTAAATGTCTTCAGTTATTGAGCTTACAAAACATATATTTCCATCAGAATGAATTCTTTCCTCACTAAGATATATTAAATTATTGATCAGGAAATGATCACTTCCGAGGAGGCGTACACTTATTTCTCTGCTATATTGGTATTGGGCTCGTCTATTATACTTGCTTCGGTCAATTAAATGTTAGAGGATGCAACTTGAATGGAGACTTGAAAAGTCTTGGATGGTTGGGTTTGTTCTTGTGAGATCCTGACCTTCAACATGAGACTATGATTCAGAGAGTTCGTTATTGGGCACGTGAAGATGACAAACACATGGAGGAGATCTGGATTCAATCCATATCTTGGACCCAATCCCTCAGTTTAGAACAGCCAAACCCTGGCTGACCTACAGACCCGTGAATGATAAATAAATGTTTGGTTTGGCCCAACTATTCTAGCACATGTGCTAGGGTACTCCTGAGTGATACTGGAGCCATATGGGAAGGCTTGGGGTTGGGGGTCCTGAACATGTCAGATGTACTGATCATCCTGGATGGCTGGAATGTTTTGGCAAGGATCAAGGCATGGCAAGACTCTGTGGGGTGTTGGTCTTAGTCTTCTCCCTTGTAAAATAAATGATCATGAAAAAAATAATAAGTAAATGCTTAGTTATTCTGCATCACTATTTTGGTGCAATTTGTTATAGAGTATTATTGTAATAATATCTGGTTTATTCAGGCTATAGAATTGGGATATTTGGAATTATGAGATAATCTGGGAAATAGATGAGAGAAAGAGGTTTTAGTAACTTTTCTCTCATTGAACTGCTTAGATTTTTTTTTTTCTTTCTTTTTTTGGGAGAGTTTTTTTTTTTTTTTTTTCTTTTGCTATAGGGTGCGTATGCTCGCCAGACAGACAGAGAGAGACAGAGAGACAGAAAGCAGGAAATCACCCCCCAGGGGGGATGGCCACGCCGCAATCTCTTCTCCTCCATTCTCCTCTTGGGATCCTGGGCACGCACACACACGAGCCTGGCGTGAGTTTAAGCCACCAGGTCCGGGACTCAAACCACGGTCGACTACGTGGGAGTCCAGTGACATAGCCATTACGCTAACTGCTGGTCCCTGAACTGCTCAGATTTTTGTGCAAATATATGGGCCTATCATGTCACCTCTTAAAATATGACTTCACAATGTCTGAATTTGTATGGCTCTTATTTTGTATTCATGCTCTGGAATTTCTGTTGTAATAGCATTTGCTATGTTCTTTTTCTTTATCTATGATAGAGCATGTGCATATGCATGAGAGAGAGGGAGAGAGGCCCAGAGCCCATGAGGAATGCTGGGCTCTCAGGCAATAGAGATTAAAATCATCCAACATGGTAAGAAGGATCACTGGAATCTCACCCTTTCCAGTCATGGAGAGTCTCTCCTGTCTCAAGGCTGATTTAAGCCAGGTGTTTTCTCCTCTCTTTATGCTTCTTCTTGTGTTTTCATGCTTCAAAGGGTTTTAGTCATTTCCTTGGAAGATTCCAGTATTGCTCTTTAGACACTCCACTCAGAGCATTGAATTATTTGCTGATTTTTTTTTTATCTTTTTTTTTTTGGATTGATTAGGGTCTGGAGGAGATGAATGCTGGGAACATCTAGTTAGTCCTCTGGATTACATCTCCTATTTGAAAAAAATTTGAAGTCTTTACTGAAGATATGTGATAATTCCAAAGATGACTATAACACAACATAGGTACCGTTAAGTTATAGAAAGCATGATCTTTTGCCCAGAATTCCAGAGAGAAAATATTTAAGGAGTTAGTGTCTTCACAAAATACATCTTTTTAGAATGGTTTTCGGTTCTTTACTCCTATTTCTTACTTAGCTTTTCAGTTTTTTAATTGAAAAATAACTGTGAATATTTATGGGATACAAGGTTATATTTGATCTACTTATACAGCTTAGATTCAATAAAATTAATCAATATATTCCTCACCACACTGATTTATCTTTCTCTTTTGTGTCAAGGATATTAAAAATTTACATTAGCAATTGAAAAATATATAAGACTTCTTTATTAATTGTGGTCACCATGCAGTGGTAGTTTAGATTACAAAAACTTATTCCTGGTGTCTAGTTGAAATTTGTACCCTTGGAGGCGGTCAGGTGGCATGGTGGTTAAGGTCATCGGACTGTCACATGGCTGACCATAGTTTGAGTCCCGGACCTGGCGGCTTGCTCTCTCTCTCTCTCGCTCTGTCCCTCTGTCCCTCTCTGGTGAAATTTAAAAAAAAATAAGTAAATAAAGTTAAATAAAATAATTATTTAAAAAACTTTATACTCTTGGATCAACATCTTTTGCTTCCCCATTCTGTCCCCTCACTCCTAGCCAATGGTAACCATCTTTTTGCTGTCTGTTTCTATGAGTATGATTTTGTAGATTACATATATATGTGAGATCATATAGTATTGGTCTGGGTGTGGCTTATTTCATTTAACATGTCTTCCAGTTCCATCTGTGTTTTCACAAATGACAATTTTCCTCTTTTTAAAGGTTGTATAGTTATTAAACTTAAGTATTTATACCACCTATTCCTTAAGCATTTATCTAATATTAGATATGTAGTTTTTTGTATGATCCCAAATATCTACTTACTTCTTTAGAAAACAATACTTACACTTAGTTGCCTTCTAAACCTACCCTTTCCCCTGTGTTTCTATTTACATCTAAGTCATTCAATCTTGAATGGTACTTTTGGATTTCTACCCAGCTAGTGATGCCTATTTGTCTAAGATATCAAACGTTCCAAGATGAGAAATCTCCAATAGATGTGAAAAAGAATAGTTGAGTCTGTTATTCTTCAGCCTTGCATGGTAGGGGAGAATATCTGAATGGAGAATAGGAAAGCAGGATTGGTAAGAAAAAGAATGATTTGGAATGTAAAATGGAGAATGAAGTGAGAAGAATGTTCACAGATTCCAAACTTTGCAACTACGTGAGAAAAACTCTAGCTACACACAGTCAGTATGATTGATTTTTCTTCTTTTTATTAATTCTTTCATTTGACTCAACACAGATTTAACCAATATTTATGAAAAACCCTCTGTAATTGGCATTATGTTATGTTCTTGGGCTATAAAATTCAGCATGACAGGCATAGCGTCTGCTTTGTGGATTTGTATCTGGATAATTAGCTTAAAGCCAAAATATAACCTTTCTCCTGTATTTGCTTCTCTGTTTCAGAACTCAGGCATTACAAATTCCACACAGCTTAAAATTTTAAAATAGTTCCCATTTATAATAAATGATGGCAGTGTCACGATCTAGTCTCCTAAAAGAAAGATAGACGGCTACAGCTCAGATTACAAATCTGCTGCTAATTTGAAATCTTGGGTAAATTCCTTTCTGAATCTAGTTTGTCATCTCTAAAATACTGAAACTAATGCTGAGTCACATTGAATTGGAAGTGGGAGGAAAGATTCTTAAATGATTATAAAGCGTTTTGCAGATAGAGAATCATATGTATACCAGAGGTGATAATATTGTCCCATTAATCCTTTTTGTGACAAAGAAAATGTTGCTATTTAGGGAGATGATATGTGAGAGAATAAAGGGGAGGGAATAATACAATGGAAATGAGAAAAGAGCAAGCTTGGAAAAATGAATTAACCTCCCCTTTATCTAAATGGAGATAACTTTTCCAAAGTCCAACTGTGTTGACTCTGTCTCATTTTAAATAAAGCGTGAAGAAAAATGCCTTACATGGACACATTTATTTTTACTTTATGTCAATTTTACTTGTGTTTTCTGTTATGGATACTTAATATTTAAGCATTTAACTAAAATGGCCTTTTTGCACTATTTTTTAATAGTTAGATTCTTTTAGGTGAAGGTGGCTTTCTTATATTTCATTATTTGTAAAGAAAACTTCTGTCTAATGCCTCATTTAAGATTCAGTGGAATCTTTCTTGCTTCAGTAATTTTCCTATTAAATTACAACTATTAGTGCTAGTTCCTTACCCTAAAGGAAACCAATAAAATCACCCAAACTAATGAAGTTGTTTCCAACAGTAAGCTCCTTGTTATGGGGGTACTTCTAATTACTGTTAAAATGAACTGGAACGGAATGTTTCCAGGATGGTATGTCCCAGAGCTATAAACCAAAACGGTAAACAGCTGTGTAGTTTCTAATCTATTCATTTCACCTTTCACAACCACAGCGCAACATCAACTAATTTGTTGGTAGACAAGAACAAGAATGGATTTGGAAACAAAACAGGGAACATTAATAAGAATTTGCTCGTGTTATCATAACAAGAACATCTTGGTTACATTTTGTTTTGTAAAGGATTTGTTTTCTCTTCTACATATTATCTTATTTGCTCACACAGTTATGTCTCTTTGCATTAATTCCCAAGTTTAGGTAGTGTCTTAGTCAAGACTACATTGAACAAGAATGGTGGTGTGGTTTATAAAGCAGAAAACATTGTCAGTGTTGAAATAACTTGTATAGGAGGATGGCTGTAGATCAGATTTAATTAAAGTGTGCATTGCTTTCCAATAAAATTTTAGGCCTAAAGCATAGAAAGCTGAACTTCTCCTATCCAAATCAGAAAGTAGGCACTCTGCAGATAAACAGGAAAGCTTGCTGTTTTTGTTGACTCTCATTTATTTTCAATGTGGATTTTGAAACAGACACACTTGAGTTTAGTTGATAAATTCAAATAGCTGTGGAATTTAAACACACTTCTCATCTTCAAAAACTTGTGAGGTCTCGAAGAAGAAGTGATTGTAGAGGACGTTTAAAAATCGTAGTAGATTTTTAAAAAACTGTAAAAGCTGTTTCATCCTCTGCTTTTCTTTACGTGAGAGGAAAAGAAAAATGGCAGTGTGAATAAAAAATAAAACTGAGCAATGATTGTACTACTGTTTTTACAGTTACAGTTTATACAAATATATGAGGTACATATAAAAACCCTAGGTTGGCGGGAAGGAGTAATGACGTCTAGCTCTGGCTCTTGCTTAGGAAAGATTCCACTCACTTAACCTGGCTAGGTCTGTTTTCTTAACTATTACGCAGAGAAAGTAAAATTATTATCCATACATGATCTGCATGGCCTCTTCTAGGCTTACTTGTCTTACATGCTTTTCTGTGACCTGGGGACACATATTTCACACAGGGGCTGTTTGTGGAATATGTTGCATTTAAGATCCATGAAAAAGATTTTATTATGTTTGTGGAAATCCATCAGAAAAATAGGTGTAAAACTATTTCAGAATGAAAAGTTAGTTTTTTGTATTTTTAATAGATTTTTGCTATATTTATTTATTTATTTTAAGAGAGATTTTTGCTATATAGCACATGCGCTCACCAGAGAGACAGAAAGAGACAGAAAGTGAGAAATCACTCCCTGGGGGGATGGTCATGCCACAATCTCTTCTCCTCCACTCTCCTCTTGGGATTTTGGGCATACATGCACACACACTTGGTGTGAGTTTCGAGCTACTGGGTCTGGGTCTCGAACTGCAGTCAAGCATGCTATGTAAACATTACACATCTGCTGATGCTGAGGGGTTTATTTTTTGTTTACTATCAAAAGTGGATAAGTAATGTGGATTAGTCTTCTGTCATCTGCTAGGGCTATATTTCCTCCACACATTTCCCTGCACAGTTCCCTTCTGACATGGGTCACCAGAGATATTTTGAGGGAGGTTTGGCAGGCAGAAGTGAAGCGTTAGCCATAAGCTGCCCTGAAGCATCTCTGCTGGCTCATACTGTTGACACGGGCATCTCCCTCAGCTCCTGTGGATACCTCTTTCAGCCCCTCTGACTCCTAGTCCATGGTTAGTAAAATGATGGATGCTCGCTTCTCCTGAATACCAACCCGTTGCTGATGCAGGAAACTTTGAGGTCATAGGGCATGTGCCCTTGCCAGGGAGAGATAGAGAGGTAGAAACAGAGAGAGAGGAAAAGAGAGAAATTACTTCCTGCCCCGGCAGGGGTCAGGGAGAGGCCATGTCATAATCCCTTCTCCTCCATTGCCCTCTTGGGATTTTGGGCATGCACACACATGTGCCTAGAATGTCTTTCAGGTCACTGAGTTTAGGTCTCAAATCACAGAGTCAGCCACATGGGATCCAGTGCCTTAACCACCACACCACCTGATGCCCTTGACATATTTTAATGTCATCTCTGTGCAGTTGGCAGTTTCTGCAGCCTGATTATTCTTAAAATTTTGGTAAAGTCATGAGTAAGAAGGAATGACCGCCTTCAAAGCACACTCATACTATAGTATTCAATCGTGAATCGTGATCATTAGGAAAAAAAAGGCATATAATTGTTTGGTAATCATTTAAAAAAAAAAGGAGGAGTTGCCTTAGGACAGTTAGTTCCTTGTCCTAGAGGAGGTGTTCAGTCAGCTGCTCATCAGTGACTTGAAAGGACTTAGGGATGTTTCCAAATCTCATATGCGTTTGTGTGTATGTGTGCACATGTGGGCACATACTATTTGGAAAACTCCTGTCTAAAAAATGTGCTGTCCTGCTAGTTGAAAATCATTACTCTAGTATGCATTGAAACTTTTTTTACATAATCCATGGAATATATTCAGTCTGTCATTAGCTTTGTGGAGCATAATTTTGGAAAATCTACATATTTATTTGATACTAAATTTATGATAAAAAAACCAAGCTTCTATTTTACTGAAACAAGTATGATCCATTGAAAGACAGACCCTGCACACAAAAAAGGAGAGTTACCATAGAATCTTGAAAATACATGCTAGTAGAATACAACAGAAAATGACATTTCCAAGTATAGGATATTACAGAATTGCATATATTGACCTGGGTATTTAGAGTTTGGAGAGATTACATTGTGAATATAAGACCGAGGTGAAATTTTAGTTCCTTTATAATTCCAGATCCACAATTTTCCTTCCTTCTTTAAACATTAAATATATTTCTTTTCTAAAAATGAAATTGTTAAAATTTCCACTCTGCACGTATGTTCTTTGATAGAGCTGTGCCCTTTTTCTTTATGTTCCTTACAAATTATCCTCCCTTCTTTACATTTTGCTGATAATTTTTTCCAATTAGTTCCTATTGACCTAAAGGGACAAGAACAATGATAGGCTTCTTTGTGTCTTAAACATATACTATTTTCCATTGTTCTTAATAATAAAAGTCTGTTCCTAATTTTATACTCCATTGAAAATTCAACTAAATATTAATAATTTAATTTAATATTAAATATTTTATGTGTATGCTAAATGGGATGGTTACGGGTGTTGCTAGTTTAAACAAGTTGTAGGTTAATGTTGAATGGAATAACACATAGAAAGCTCAAAAGTGACAGTGTTGAGTCTTGTTATTTAGAAATTTATTGAAATGTTCAATATCACAGATACCCTTTTGAACTTATTTCTGTGTTTAGGGCACATGATACTTCATATATCATTCTTTTTTTTTCACTGCTAGAATTACTTAATTTTGTGGTCAATGTTCTTTATCTGTGTGCTTTAATCATTACTATTTTGAAAATAACTTACAGACTCTAAGCAATTGTGCATTGGTTAGAATTCTTTGGTTAGAATTCATATCACAAGTATCTGGAAGTTCAAAGTTATCTGGTTTGTCTTTGATGTTTAGTTGCAATTCTTTGAGGAAAATTGTGTGTAATTTTGAGAAGAATCTGTGGGGCCAATACATCAGCATAAGACCCTGTGTATCCAAATATTTTAGACAGAAACTGCCACAAGGATGACAGAACTTCCAGAAAAGATCTTTTTGGTCAATGTGGAGGCACTGTGAGTAAAAGCCATTCACAGCCAGATACAAAAAATGGCTCATAGTCCTTGTATTTCCCAGGTTTCCTGTGTGTGAACCCCTCTGTACATCACCTCCCTGAGCAAGAAGACCCCTGAACCATGAGGAATTTCTGTTCCTTATTATAGACTATTGGCTGGAATGGCACTTGTATGAGCATCTGTGTGCATAAATACTGAACTGAATTACATGTAAAAATGTTGTAAATTTGACAGTGCATTGGGCTAAACAACTCAATACACCAATTTTTTGAAACACTTACATATCACACAGTCAGTGAAACTTTGAAAACTCCCAAGATTCTGTGAACCAGACTCTATTTCATATTCTCTTTGATTGCTGAATGATTATTATAGAGCTAAATTTCAATCTTTGAGAGAGCAATTAGAATTGTAAAACTTCCTTCATTGGATAATTCATATTAAAAATCTTTTTGAAGCATTATTAATTATATGTGTGTGAGTGTGTGTGCGTGTATCCTCCTGCTGGAAAAAGGGAGGGATTATATAATTATATCTCCATAGATCTAATATTTACACATAAATTATGTGCAAGGGTGTTACATACATATATACATATTTTCTCTGGTTAAAATGAGAGGGAGAACATATTAAGGAATGAATGGAAAACTAATTTTGATCTTATAAAGAGGCCACTCTGTGCAGGCTGTGGGTCTGAAGAGTTTCTACCAGGCTTAATTTGAAATTGGTCTCAGTCAGGGTAAATAGCAGGTTTGACTGTGTTGCTCAGGAAAGTCATATATCTTCTTGCTTTTCCAGAGTTGATCATTGTGTCCCACATAGCAAAGGATGCAAAAGAGAAATTTGAGATAAAACCTGTGACTTGCAAATATTTGCCTTGTGTGTACTTACTTGTATTAGAGCAAAAATCTTGTCATGTTACTTGACTGTGGTCTTTGTGCTCTGTTAGGCTTTTTGGTATTAGGCACAAAGAAGACTGACCCATTCTTGAGGTGTAACTTGGTATTCTCTTCATTCACTAGATGTATTGACACAGGAATGAAACAGAGCAAAATGACACAATTTCCTTCCAAATCAAAATATATTAAAGTGATAAATATATCTTCAGGCTGTGATTTGGGTATTGGTTTGTCCCCTTAGAGGATTTTAATTTGGTCACTAGTGTAATGGCATTGGGAGGTGGCAAGATCTATAAGAGGTAAAGCCCTGGAAGGTAGTGTATAAATCATGGAAGCATCAGTCTCATGAATTGGTTAATACTGTCTTACAAGATAGAGTGAGGGGAGCCAGTGAGTGGCATGGTAGTTAAGATGCTGGACTCTCACATGGCCGACCACAGTTTGAGTCCCAGATCTAGAGACTTGCTTTCTCACTTTCCCTCTCCCTTTGTCTCCCTCTGGTCAAATTAAAAATAAGTAAATAAATAATAGTGATAATAAATAAAATTAAATATATAATTCTTTTAAAAAAGGAGTAAATTCTCTCTTTCAGAAGAAGGGATTAGTTACCAGGAGAATAGGCTGTTATAAAACAAAGAAGGCTGTCTCCAGGCTTTTTACACTTTGCTCACTTGCTTTCCTCTTCTTCTGTCAATCGTGTTGTGATGCAGAGTTGGAGGTCACTTGGATGCCAGCCCCGTGGCTGTTGAATTTTCTAGCCACCAGTATCTTGAGCCAAATAAACCTATTCTTTATAAGTCAATCAGTTTTCTATTAGCAACACAATAGTGAAATAACACACTCAGGGACCAGCAGTTAGCGTAATGGCTATGTCACTGGACTCCCATGTAGTCTACTGTGGTTCGTGTCCTGGATCCAGTGGCTTAAAACTCACGCCAGGCGCATGTGCGTGCGTGCCCAAGATCTCGAGAGGAGAATGAAGAAGAAGGGATTGCAGCGTGGCCATCCCCCTAGGGGGGTGATTTCTCGCTTTCTGTCTCTCTGTCTCTGTCTGGCAAGCGCACATGCCCTATAGCAAAAACTTCTTAAAAAGTAATAATACACTCACAAACGTTAGAAGAACGACTTTTTGTACAGGAGAACTAGGTCATTTTATATTTATTTAAAAATACTTTTAGAATTATTAATTTTTTCATTGTCATTACTTTAAATTTTGCTATACAGCACACGTGTTCACCAAAGAATAAGAGAGAGAGAGGAAGAGAGAGAGAGAAAGAGATGGAAAATGAGAAAGCAAGTTGCCAGGTCCAGGAGTTGAACCACAGTTAGCCATGTGGGAGTCCAGTGCTTTAACCACCTTGCTACCTGATGGCTTCTTTAGAATTTATTCTTACCATAATATAAAGAAAGAACAATTTAATTCAGCAGTCATTGGGCACATTTTGTCATGGTAGGTACTGGGGACAGAAAACTATTAAAATTATGTTCTCCTCTATACTACTAAATGCTGAAATGTTTCAGTGCCTGGCCTAGGATCCTTCTCTTCTTTCCTAGAAATTATATCTAGTCTCATGGACTTACATTTCTGTATGTTTAAGATTTTTACATTTTATCTCCATGTATGATTTCTCTTGTAAACTCAAATCGGTTGTGTATACCACTGCCTCCTTGAAATATATACTGTGACATACAAAACATCTTTATTTGTTTTAAGGCAGGGTCTTACCATGACCTGATCTTCTTGCCCCAGCCTCTCAAATTGCTGGGATTACAGGCATGTGCCACAGTGCAGGCCTTCAGGTTAGACCAAGAATTGAACCAGGGTCTCCCATGTGGTCTCAATCTGTAGAGAAGTTTCATAGCAGTGTGCCACTATGACTGGACCTAAACAAACAAACGTGTTCAAAATTAATCCTCCCTTTCCTAATTTAGTACATTTTCCCCTCAGTATATAGATAGGATATGCTATCATCCATCCAGGGGCTAAATCAGTACCTAAGATCTATTCTCTACCCCGTCCTCGTTTTCATGTTCCACATCCAATCTCTCACCATTTATTCCTATTGACTATACCTCTATATGGCTCTGTATCTTTTCATCAGCACTTTCCCACATCTATTTGAGCCATTATCTTTCTTTGCCACATGGAAGCAATTCTCTTACTTTCTTTCTTATACATCATTCCTTTTTTGTAGGCAGAATAGTATCTTAAAATACAAACCAGTCCCAGCCACTCTGGCACGGTAGTAACACTAGTTCCCGGCAGGGCTGGGAGCCTTACAGGGAGCATGGTTCAGATCCCCAGTTGTCATATCTAGTGTGTGGTTGCTTAGATTCTTGAGAAGATGGAGAGCTGGGGAAGGCGGATTACGGTATGTTGAGATCCTGTCAAAGGTGCTTTCTCACTACCTCTTTCTCTCTCTTTCCCTTATTCATAAAAAATAAACCATATCATGTTACTATCAGTTTCACATTAAATGGGAATAAGAGCCAAGCTGTCTCTGGTGTTAAAATCCTTTCATGATCTGGCTCCTGCCTGCTTCTCTCACTTCATGTTACAATCTCTCCTTATTGTTCTAAAGCTTCAAGTCCCTGGAGTCTCTCTTCTTTAAGTAGGCCAAGTCTATTACTGCCATAGGAACTCTGACCTTCTTCTTGCCCCTCTCTGGATTTCCCATGTCCCCATATAGTGAATGTCTGATTCCTTACTGCCATTCAGATTTCACTTAACTATCACCTCAGAAAACCTGTCTTCTGTCATATAATATAGACACTGCACCTGTACTGTGTAATTCTCTCAAAATTTCTCAGATTTATTTTAACCTTATTACTTATCACCATGGATATATTTATATCTGTTTGTTTCCCTCTGTCTTATTCTATTAAGGTGTACAATTCTTGAGAACAAAAATAATCAAGTTACTTTTGCTGCGGTTATCACTTTCAGTGCTTGCTTCCTGTAATTTTATTCTTTGAAGGAACCAAGAGAGCATTGGAGGTTTTTAAGTAAAGGAATGACTTGGTATGATTTGTAGATTAGAAGGATTTCTCCTGTAGATTATTGGAGGGTAACAAGAATGAAGGGAGAAATAGACGGTTAAGAGGTTTTTGCATTTCTTCATCGAATGAGTTGCAGCAGAGCAGAGGTAATAGAGAAAGGAATAAGAGAAAACTTTGAGGCAATATTTCACAATACGTAGAAGTTAGCAATAGATTCTGTATGAGAAAAAGCCCAAGTAACAGCTGCTGTTCTGTTTTTGTATGGTAGTTGTATACAAGTAGGGAAAGGTGGAAGGGAGGAAGCTACATTTGTGCAGGAATGTAAGATATGTTTTGGACTTATAATTTGAGATGTCCTTGAAATATGTGGAACAAATGAAGATATCTAGTAAAGAATAATGAGAAAAAATGATAAAACAGACTTCTTGTTATAGAAAACACATTTTAATCATAGAATATTTATTTATGAGGTTTGGGGATAGATTTTTTTTTTCAGAACCAATGTGTTGATATTACAAATTGTAATTGGTATCAAGAATTGATCAGCTGTTTCAATTTTTGAAAAAGTTAGAAAAGCATTAAATGGAATTAAAAAGAGCAGCATTCTAAATTGTCTTGGTGAGGCTTTAGTGCTGCGCTTTTGTTCCATGAAATAAGGTTCTAACTGCTAGAGTGGCTATAATGAGGTCTTACTGGTATTTTTGTTCTATTTTATTATTGCCACTAGGCAGGCTATGAGCTTTATGAATTTTTAGCTTACTAGAGCAGATATTTATGAAGACCTTTTTTCCTTCCTTATTTGTATTTAGTATATTTTCATGCTTTCAACTTGACTTAAACTAACAGAACTATATAAACTCAGTGGCATGGTTTTTCAAAAAGCATTCTAAAGTCAAGTCAATATTATCTTTCGTATTTTATTCTTTTATAATTCTTTCTTGGGTAGAACTTTTAAAAATCACCCCCCATGACATATTCTTCTACCTCTACAAATTTCCCTAGACTATTTTTTTCTAGTTGTAAGGCCTTTTCTTATTTTTCTCTGACAAATACTTCAGCGCCTTCAATATCTAATTCAAATGACATCTCAGCGAAACCTTCTCTAACCCATCTCTCCACCCAACCCTAACACTAACCCTAGTCCTAACATTTGCTATATTTTTAAAGAGTAATACATCTTTGAAATTAAGCTTTAATGCTTAAGGAAGATCTCATTTTTAAGTTTTGTAACTTTACCAGATGAAAGAATAAGTTTTAAAAATTAAAATAGTTATGAATAACCTTTTCTGTTAAAAAAGTTAGCCCTTGAGAGGGCTTTTAATTAATGTTGGATCCCACTTACAAATTTTGTTTATGAAGCTTATTCAAACATTTTAAACCATGTTTATAAATTTAATATAGATTATTCCTCTTACAAATATACATTCATCTAAAAAACCGCTTATAGGTCTAATAGACTTTAAAATGTGGGAAAAAATAGCCCTAGTTTTATGCTTAGTAGTATCATGGATTATTTGCCTATAAAGAAAAACAAAAACAAAAACAAAACAAAACAAAAAACCTAAAATAGAATCCTTCAGTGTCCTAAGAAATTTTATTTTTCTGAATATGAGTCATATTCACCAGTAAGAAAGCACAGGATATGGGGCATTTAAAGTTAATACATACCAAGTCTACACTGTGTTATGTGAAATATATCCAACTCTGATATCGCTGATATCTGCTTGTCTCTATCCCTATAGTGAAACATTAGTTCAAACCACTGTCATCTCTTATGTGGAGAACTATGATATGATCATCTTTTAAATGAGTTCCCTGATTAATTGCTTGTTTACTTCTAATCCATATTCTTAAACACTACTTGGCAAAAAGAATTCTGATGGCCAATTTTGACTTGGCATCTGTTTTTATATGCTGTTTGAGTAAGACTGACTTCAAATTTGCTACAGGGTATGTGTACTTGCCAGAGAGAAACACAGAGAGAGAGAAAGAGAGAGAAAGTGAGAAAGCAGCCCCTTTCCCTTCAGAAGAGATGGTCTCACTACAATTCCTTTCTTCCATTTTCTCTCAGAATTTTGGACACATATGCACATGTGCCTGGCTTGTTTTTCAAGCCATCAGTTCTGGGACTGGAGCCACAGAGTTGGCCATGTAGGATCCAGCCACCTTAACCACCACACCACCAGCTGGCTTGTATTTTTTATGGTTGGAAGTAAATAAGGGGCTAAGTGTTGGCATTGAGAAAGTCCTGGGATAGCATCCTGAAGTCTCCCTGTATATTCTGGGCCAGTGTGTATGCACTTGTGGTCTGGGGTGAGTGAGACTAGGGATGGATCATGGTATAAGGACTCTGTGGTACCTGTCTTTCAGTCTCTCTTGTGCTCCATCTCTAATATACAATAAATAAATAACCCTAAAAAGTAAAGACAAAAGTATTATCTTGTGACACACAAGAATTGTATGAAAATCCAGTTTTGGTGCTCACAAAGTTGTCTGTTATTTTCATTATAGATGTATTTTTAACCAATTCAAGTAGCCTTTAGGTAAAATTATAAAGCTCTTGTTTAGATGTGGAGGTGGCTGAAATCATGAATTTTGTTTTCAGTGAGCCTGTGAGAGAAACCACTGGATGGATGGTGGTGGGAAGACATACAGAGATTGGTGGTGATATTGTCACATACCAAGTGAACTAGGATTTGACCACTTAGCAGTTGGGTAAGATTTAAGAGTATGACAGCTAGCACTGCCTCTATCAGTAGTAGTTCAGGTAGTTATCTTGCTCTGGGTTCTGATGATGTGATAAAATGCCAGGAACAAAGAAGGCAGGCAAAAGTCAGTCTGTCTTCATTTATTATCCCTGTAAATATAAAAGTCCCTAAAATTGCCCTTGATGATTACCCTCTAAAATTTAGGAGTGGACTGGGAAGGGTGGATTCAAAGCAATGACTATAAGTAAAAGTTTATTTTCTTTTTCATTTAAGTAAGCAGATTTTACTGCATTCTCTAGAAATCAGACTTTTTAGAAAGGATGAGTGACTTAATGCATTCAATTTTAAACTTGGGTTTTAAAAATTAGCTTTTAGGGACCAGCAGTTAGCGTAATGGCTATGTCGCTGGACTCCCACGTAGTCGACCGCGGTTCGAGTCCTGGACCCGGCGGCTTAAACTCACGCCGGGCGCGTGTGCGTGCGTGCCCAAGATCCCAAGAGGAGAATGGAGGAGAAGGGATTGCGGCGTGGCCATCCCCCCTGGGGGAGTGATTTCCTGCTTTCTATCTCTCTGTCTCTCTCTGTCTGTCTGGCGAGCGCACGCGCCCTATAGCAAAAACCTCTCCAAAAAAAGAAAAAAGAAAAAAAAAATTAGCTTTTAGTTTTAGCTTCATCACTTATCAGCTAACTGGGTCCCTGCTGTCAAGCATTTGCTAAATAAGCCATTTACTGGCAGAAAATAAACATAGTGTTTAGATTCAGCCTGTTAGTGAAAAATCTTTGTTTCCACTGCATTTTTTTTTTCTTTGTTTGGTTTTACCTGAAAGTTTATTCGGCAGACAAACTCTCAGTCTTGGGGAATTATTTTTGATAGAGACTTTTCCTAAGGAACTGTATTCATTAGTAAAATAACTTTTTTTCTCTTAGATAAACTTTCACCTAGCTATGTAAAAGAATATTTTTGCACAAGGTGCACATGCACGCACACACAATGTAGATATCCTTAATATGTTGTCACCTAACCCCTTACTTTTTCAACCTTAAAAAATGCAAAAGTAAAAACAATGCAGTAGTTTTTCTTTCACATGTAACATCATAATTAGCATTTATCGAGTTCTTATGTTTCTCAGACATTAAGTTGGAAGCTGGAGAATAAGTGCATAGTTTGATAAAATGACTTTTTCTTCTCAGTACCACTTGTCATTTCAAGTTAGATACTGTCTCTTAATTTCTCTCTTGAAAATTGCAATAAAATGTTAGTTTCTTCATGCTTATGTGAAATTATAATGAACATTAATAAAAATCCATATTTAGATGGGAAATTGACAGAGTCCTGTAGAGAGTAATTATGTTTTTCATGAACTGTTATAGACCAAATTTCCGTGCTATAGTTTTAAATAAAAATTGTAAAGAAAGACTATATTAAGTCATTATGATTGTCTTTTGGGGCCACTATAAATTACTCTGGTTACTGAAGTGAACAAAAGTACATTGATCACCTGATTCCTTTCATTTACTTCCAGTAATGAGAAAGATAAAAGCTGATAGGATATAGTCTGTGGTAGGGCATAAAAGTTGAAGAAATGATCTTACTGTTAGGAGGTTTTCTCAAGAGGAAATTGCAATAGCAGGGCACAGTAGGTATTAGCCATACTACTTCCTTGGTAAACTATGGAATATTTCATATAAAGATAATTTTATTGTCTCTATGTGGTATTTGGCTGTTTTACAAAATGTCATCAGAGTTGCTAGTGATATACAACTTGGGAGAAGAGTTCAGTCATACTTTTAACAGAAAAAGGGATGATTACCTACACATGACAGGCTTGCAAATCAAGACTAGTCTCTCCAAATACTTTTAACCAAGAACCTTGGATAACACTGATTTAGACATTAAACTGATGTCTCAGACATACTAGACTATAATAAAAGATAGAGAAAGGTGATTTATAGTTTTTCAAAGCTTTAATATTTGAAAAAAATTAGGCAAATGTTCTGTAGCTGCTTTTCTAAGCCAGACCTTATTTATTTATTTTTAAAATTTTTTTTTAGGGCATGTGTACTTACTCATCAGAGAGAGAGGGAGAGAGAGGGAGAAAGAGAGAAGGAGAGGAAGAGGAAGAGAAAGTGAGAAAGCATCTTCCAGGACTAATGGCTATGCTGCAATCCTTTCTCCTCTTGGGATTTTGGGCATGCATCCATGCCTGGCATATTTTTCAAGTCTCCTGCAGTCAGCTATTTGGGATCCAGCTGCCTTAACCACCAGGCCACACGCTGGCCCAGTTAGACATGATTTTGACTCTTATTGAGGGGAATTCTTATTGAAGTTATTTTTAGGTAAGCTTATGATATCAGAGACTTCTCCATAGTTAATATAATGAAGGCTGTCTACATAAAAGTAAAGTAATGAAAGATAATTTTCTGAGCCTAGAATGAAACAAGAATGTCAACACTTCTATTCAACACTATACTGCACGATTGAGAGTAGTGCATTAAGGGAAAAAATGTATAGTTGCTAGGTTTGGAAAGGAAGAAATAAAACACACTATTTATAGACACCATGATTGTATATATAGTAAAATAGTCTACAGATAAACTATTACAATTAATAAGAAAGTATAGCATTTTTTTGCATACAATGTGGATATACAAAAGTTGATTGCATTTTTATACACCAGTTCAAATAATTAAAAAACAATTTAATGTGTTTGTGTGGGCAGCAAACAATAAACAAAAACATAAGTGCTGAGAAGAAATATATGGCAAGGTACTGGAATAGAGAATTACATGATATATATTTGTAAGGGGTGTATAATTTATTCCTTTGTATTTTAGTAAAAATTATATTGATTGTAATTTTACTCTGTTTTCATGGAGAAGTAGTAGAAAAATCCCAAATGCCTTAAAAAGAGAAAGTGCTTCTTTTAGGAAAAGGAAGGGTATCAGGAGGAGACAGTACAGTTAGGAGGTTGGAGGGTTGGAGGTACATTTTTTTTTTTTTTTTTTTTTTTTTTTTTACTTTCTTCTCTTGGTGGAAAGTAGAGACTCCTAATTATCAAAATGTCCTATAACTAAAGAAGATTGCTATTAAGAATTTATTTAGAAAGGGCACTCCCAATGTCTTAGAAATAGTATCTAGTTTAAAATAAAGCAAAAATTCTTTTTACTTTAATTGTTCTATATAAAAATTTTATGATTGTAAGCTTCTAGGAATACAGTTAATGGAACTGTACAAAAAGACAGGAGGTATACAGATCAATTGCACTTTACTCACTTAAAAAAAATGAACCAGGATATACTTATAGGCAAAAACAGCTTTTGAAATAAGAGACTCCCATTTAATTTTGTGTTTCAACATAAAATAATTTACTATTTCTCCAATTTTACTTTTTTCTTCAATACATTGTATATACTTGAATCAAATGTTTAATTAGGGTTATTTATGCTATTCTGACTATAGTAATTGAAATAAAACTGAAGCCAAATTACAATTTAGGATCACAGTAAATCTCATAGGATTAATATCACCTATGATAAATTTGTGGGCAGATAGAAAGACTTGTGGAAATATACACTTTGGTGGAGGTCTTTAAGAAATATGTAGGACTTATCAATGTTAAAATATAATTTTTCAATATTTCTAAATAATTTTTTGCAATCAGAAAATCAAAGCATGGGAGCACAGAAAAATAGGGATGACTGGTATATTCTATCCCATGACAAATCTAGTTTTCTAATCCTAAATGAGTCTCACGCTTGCTTCCTCCAGTCTAGATCTTATTTACCCTCAGTCACCGATTTAGGCTTGTCAAGCCCTCTCTCTGTTTTGTACAGATGAGGTCTGGCTTGTGTTGGGATCCTCCTGCCTCATCTCCTGAGTCACTGGAAACATAATTACAGATAATTGTGTCTGGTCCTGAGATTGGACTTTATATTTAAATTGTAGCTTTTTTTTTTTTAAAGAATGATTTTATTTAATTTTATTTATTCATTCATTTACTTTTCATTTGACCAGAAAGAGACACAGAGAGAGCAAGAGAAGGAAAGTGAGAAAGCAAGCCACCAGGTCCGGGACTTGAACCATGGTTGGCCATGTGGGAGTGCCCAGTGCCTTAACCACCAGGCCACCTGCTGGTCCCCTTAAAATGTAGCTTTTGAGACAACTTCTAGTTGGGTCTTATTTTATTTAGTTGGTCTATTTTGTTGTTGTTAAGTATTTCTTTCTTTCTTGAGAGAGAGGTGGAGAAAGAGAGAGAGGACAACTTCAACAAGGTCCTGCCATAACAATCCACTCCTCCTACCCTCAGCCAATCCAGAATAATTGTCATGTGTGTGCCCAGAATACTCAGGGAGCTTTCAAGATGTGAACTTGGCACGTTCTTGTATGGGTCACACTTGCAAAATGTTGCATTTCACAGTTGTACCTCTTCGTAGCCTTTGTTTATATATTTTAATTGTGCATTTAGTTTATTTATGTTTAATGTAATTATTGATACGGTTTTATTTGTCAACATTCTAGTTGTTTTTGTGTTTATCCCACTTTTTCTTTCTGCCTTTTCTGTATTCTTTGCTTTAATTAAATATTTCTTACTATTTGGTTTTAATTCTTCTATTGTATTTTAATTTGTAGTCTATACCTCTCAGCATTATTTTAAAAAATATTTTTTGTCTTTTTTTTATTTGTTTAGGTTTTTGCCATAGGGCACATGCTGTTGCCAGAGAGAGACAGACAGACAGATAGAGATACAGAGAAAAAAAAGTGAGAAATTACCCCCCAGCAAAGACGGCTATGGTGCAATCCCTTCTTCTTCATTCTCCTCTCTGGATTTCATGCATACACGCACATGTCCCCTCCCTGAGTTTCAAGCCACTATGTTCGGGACTCGAATTGTAGTTGGCCACATGGGAGTCCAGCACCTTAATCATTGTGCCACCTGTTGGCCCCTTAGCATTACTGTTTTAGTGAGTACTCAATACTATAACATATGTCCTTATTCACATTCTATGTAACATTGTAATTCTTCCCTAAAATATAAGAACATTGAACAGTATAAATACATCTTTTATTTTATTTGGCTAGAGGGCATGTGTGCTTTCCAGAGATGAGGGTTGGTGAGAAAGCACTCCTGCCATGAGGCATGGTCATGCCACACTTGCTTCTCCCATACGTCTTTTGGGATTTTGTATACACACATACATATGTGTATTTCTAACACCAGCAGGTCTGGGACTTGAACCATGCAGTTGGCTATGTGGGATCCAGCTGTTTTAACCACCACATTCCTGACTGGCCTAAACAGTATGAATATATCTATGGCAACCTCATTCTTTATAATATTTTTATAATGTACATCTACATATATACCACAGTGTAGTGTCGTCATTCTTACCTTAAATGGCCAATTGTCTCGTAAGTAATTAAGAAAAAAATATTGTCTTTTAATTATTCATATCTATAAAATTTCTAAATCTCTCTTCTTTTGTGTAGACCTGGGTTTCCATCTGGTGTCTTTTTTCTTCAGTCTAAAGACTTTTCTTAGAAGATCTGCTGATAAAATACTATTTCAGCTTTTATTTATCTACTTCAAAAAAATTCATATTATCTTAATTATTGAAGGAAATTTTAAATAGAATTTAGTGTTTACAGTGTTTTCTTTTTGTTGTTGTTGTTCATTACTGTGTTATTGATTTTATTCTGTCTTCCTTTTTTCCCCTTAATGAGAAACTACATGTTATTCTTGTCATTGCTACCCTGACTGTATATGTACTTTTCCGACCTTGGCTGCTTTTCTGATTTTTTTCTGTTCTTTTTCTCTGGTTTGAGCATGACTTGCACAAATGTGGTTTTATGCTTGAAGGACCTATAGTTTATTATATTTTCACCATATTTGAGAAGTTTTGACTATTTTAACATTGACATTGTTTTTAGACCCCATTCTAGCTTTCCTTTTTTATTTTTTTGAGACTTCAAAATTAAACCATGTTGTGGGAACCAGCAGTTAGCGTAATGGCTATGTCGCTGGACTCCCACGTAGTCGATCGCGGTTCGCGTCTTGGACCTGGTGGCTTAAAACTCACTCTGGGCGCAGGTGCGTGCGTGCCCAAGATCCCGAGAGGAGAATGGAGGAGAAGGGATTGCGGCGCGACCATCTCCCCTGGGGGGCGATTTCTCGCTTTCTGTCTCTATGTCTCTCTCTCTGTCTGTCTGGCGAGCGCATGCGCCCTATAGCGAAAACCTCTCCAAAAAAAAAAAAATTAAAAAATTAAACCATGTTGTATTATTGTCACTTCCTTGAATCTCTGTTCTTTTCTAGTTTCTGTATTTTATTCTGCTCTTCTGTTTTTTTAATAGGGTAATGTCTATTTACCTGCCTTCATTTTGTTGAACTTCTCTGCTTTTTAAAATCCATCTTTTTTTAAAAAAAATTAAGATATTGTACTTTTTCACTTCAGAGTTCTTTTATTATTATTATTTTTTATTACTCTCCTGATCTTTTCCTTCTGTTTACAAATTAGGTCTACCTTAATCTTTGAATATGCTTAGATAACTTTTTAAGTTGTCTTTTAATTCCAACATCTTAGGTATTTTAAGATCTGTTTCTGTTGCTGTCATTTTTCTTGTTATTAACCATTTTTCCTGCTTTAGTTGTCTAGTTAATTATTTGTTTATATTCTGGAAATTGTAGATGAAAAGTAGTAAGTGTAACTATTTTTTGTTGCTTTAAATATTATCTTTTGTTTTGGAAGGGTGTTAAATTATTAGTAAATTATCTTAATCCTCAAAAGCTTGGTTTTATTCTTCATTAGGCAATGCAAGTTTCAGTTTTATCATTAGTTCTAGGACAGGACTCCAACCTTAAAGCAACAGTTCTCAAGTATTTTAGTCTGAGGACCTCATTACTCTTTTAAAATGCGTTGGGACCAGAACCAGCAGTTGCCATAATAGTTATGTTGGTGGACTGCCATGTAGTTGACCATAGTTCGAGTCTGGACCTGGTGACTTAAAACTCATGCTGAGTGTGTATGCATGTGTGCCTAAGATCCTGAGAGGATGATGGAGGAGTAGGAAGAATTGTGGCATGAGGAACCAGCAGTTAGCATAATGGCTATGTCGCTGGACTCCCACGTAGTCGACCGCGGTTCGCGTCCCGGACCCAGTGGCTTAAAAATCATGCCGGGTGCATGTGCGTGTGTGCCCAAGATCCCGAGAGGAGAATGGAGGAGAAGGGATTGTGGCGTGGCCATCCCCCCCTGGGGGGTGATTTCTTGCTTTCTGTCTCTATGTCTCTCTCTGTCTGGCGAGCGCAGGCGCCCTATAGCAAAAACCTCTCCCAGAAAAAAAAAAAAAAAAAAAAAAAAAAGAATTGTGGCATGGCCATTCCCTTTGGGGGGTGGGGGTGGGGCGATTTCTTGCTTTCTGTTTCTGTCTCTCTGTCTCTCCAGCAAGTGAACGTGCCCTATACCAAAATCTCTCTCAAAAATAACAAAACAGAAAACCAAAAAAATGTATTGAGACCAGGAGATGGCGTAGTGGTTATGTCACTGGACTCTCACTAGCAACTGTGGTTTGAGTCCTGGACCCTTAGGCTTGAAACTCGTGCTGAGTATGTGTTCACACTTGCATGCCCAAAATCCTTCCAAGAGCATGGAGGAGAAGGGATTGCAGTATGGCTATCTCCTGGGGGTGGGGATGGGGGCTGATTTCTCACTTTCTGTCTCTCTCTTTCTGGCAAGTGCACATGCCCTATAGCAAAAATCTCTCTCTCTCTCAAAAAAAAAAAAAAAAAAAGTATTGAGTACTCAAAAGAGCCTTTTCTTTTTAAGTGGGTTGTATCTATTAATATATACTATATTAGAAGTTAAAACTAAGAAATTTAGGGACCAGAAGTTGGCGTAATGGCTGTGTCGCTGGACTCCCCATGTAGTCGACCGCAGTTCGAGTCCCAGACCCAGTGGCTTAAAACTCACACCGGGTGCGTGTGCATGTGTGCCCACAATCCTGAGAGGAGAATGGAGGAGAAGGGATTGCATCGTGGCCATCCCCACTGAGGGGTGATTTCTCACTTTCTGTTTCTCTGTCTGTCTCTGTCTGTCTGGTGAGCACACATGCCCTACAGCAAAAACCTCTCCAAAAAAAAAAAAAAAAAAAAAAAAACAAAAAACTGAAATTTAAAAGGACTTACTTATAAATGTAGTAAAGTAATAAATGAATTAAACTTTTGAAAATAATTAGTTAATTATTATTTTTTTAAATTTATTATTTTTTAAGAGATACTTTTGCTATAGAGCATGTGTGCTTGCCAGAGAGACAGAGAAACAGAAAGCTAGAAATCACTCCCCAGATGGAATTGTCGCACTGCAATCCTTTCTTCTCCATTCTCCTCTGTGGATTTTGGGCATGAATGTACACACACCTGGAATTGAGTTTCAAGCCACTGGGGCTGACTATGCAGCAGTTCAGTGATGTAACCATTACATCATCTTCTGGTTCTATATAATAATAATTATTATTTTTTTAAATTTGATCAGAAAGAGACACAGAGAGAGAGAGAAATGGAAAGTGAGAAAGTAAGCTGCTAGGTCTGGAAATCAAACTGTGGTCAGTCATGTGGGAGTCCAGTGCCTTAATCACCATACCACTTGCTGACCCCCTAAATGCATTAAGCTTTAACATAAATGCTTTTGTGAAAAATAACTATATTTTCTAAGACAAAAATTTAGTGAGAATAGTAGGATTGGTTTACCTTTTTAGAACACTTATTTAATATCTAGCTTAATGGAAAACTACAGATTCTCATATATTTCATATTCATTTTATTGCTTAGGATATAGAATGTGAAGAAAGTTCAGCCTCACACTGACATGTGGTTAGAAAAGTGATAAAAATTTTCATAGTGTTTTCACATAAATGCAAATATTTGTCTTTATAATGACCAAAATTTTGTGATAGTATTTTAGAAGTTAGTTATAATATGGAATCTGAAACCATAATAACAACATTTTGATTTTTTGACGTATTAAAATTCATTGGTTAGTCCTGAAATTTGAATGAATCTTTTCCTCATACAGAGTTTTTAATGTTATATATTGATAATTTGGAAAATACTGAGTCATGAGTTATTAAGATTTCTCAATAGTAACACATATGACATCAGAATTTTATTTTTACAATATTATGAAAAAAGTCATTACTATTGAGATATTATCATACTTATGGGAAGCATATACAAGTTTTCTGAAATTATCATTTTTGCTTGAAAGCTCAAAATTTTTCAGTAGCCACAAGTACTGCCCATTGTTTTCTTTAAGATATGGGTTCACTTCATTAAGTTTTGAGCAAATGTCTGCAAATTATCCAAATCTGAATAACCATTTCTTTCAGTCATTCTTCCAGGTTACAATGATATCCCATGAAAAAAAATCAGTCATCTTGCAACTCACATTACTCTATAAGTACTTTTTCTTGAGACAAGTATTTCATTTTGGTATGAAGAAGTGCTTAGTATATACACTTTGTGAACCACTATTAATAAAATACAAATATGGCATCAAAATTCAATAAAATTAGTAAATTATATTCCTTTGAGTATATAAGTTGAACTGGAAAATATATGTATACAGCAATAATATAATAATTTTAAACTGTTAGTGCATGGTAGTGAGGAATACAGTACTATTAGCAGATTTTGTTAATGTTAAATTTTAGGAAGTTTTACTTACCTTTTATTTGCTCCATTAATGCAAATATCACCATAACATAAAAAGCAGTAATGTGTTGGTATTATTATGAAAATAATTTTTATTTTGTGTACCCTATGACTGTCTAGTGAATGTGAAAGACTGTAAACCACACTGTAAACACAACAGCTGTAAAGTTTAATCTTTAGTTTTAAAATATGTACTTTCTGGTGTTGGCTGTAAGACCAGAGATGTTTCAGAGGAGACTGCAGTCCTTCTCCAGGAGTCTGGTAAATAAAATGTACAAGCAAACAGGTGGTCACAAGAGAAAATGAAAAATGCTTTTACAGAAGTTCATATGAAATATATGGAGAATAGAGACATGATTATCTTTCTGAAGATGTTAGAAATAACTCTAGAGAAGCAAAAGCAGTTGAATTACTCATTAAGAACAGCAAATTTAGTGGTTTAAATGGTACAAAAAGCTAAGAACAGCAAATTTAATGGTTTAAATGGTACAAAAGACTATCTCTAGACTAGAGATCGTGAGAGCAAAAGTATGAAACCAAGAATTATTATTCAGGGAACGCTCACAGAACACTAAGGCTACTTAATGGAAGCAAATTATATGACACAGAAATGTTGGAATCAAATGGAAAGGATCTTGCTAAGGAGCTTAAAGTTAATTTTGTAACCAGGAAGACTAAATATCAAAAGGGTTTAAGGTGATCAAATTCCTTTACACCTTTCTTGCCAAGTAATACCTATTCGTTGAATTATTCAGCACATATTAATTAAATGTTGACTGAGTGTCAGGTACAATGGTAGAAACAGAGCATAGAATAGGTTGACCCAGCCATTGTCCTTCTCCATCTGGAAATTATTATCTAGTGGAGGAGCAATCAAGACGTGCAACTATAATGTGGTAATTGCCAAGATAAGGAGTGGGCTAGATGCTTTTTTGGGGACTACATAGGAAAATCTGATAATAATGAGAAGAGGATGTAGGTTAGAGAAAGCCTGTTGAAGAACGTGATGTCTAGGCTGAGACAAAAAGGGATGGTTAGCTCGGCAATGTGTGGCATGGTTTCATTCAGGAGAAGGGGCAGCTTGAGGTAAACAGCTCAAAGGTGTTCTAAATGATGAGTGATTTGTGAGAAATGCAGTAAAATGTTAGAAAGATATTTCTGTCTTTTTATTAACAATATCAAAAAGCTATGAAAGCAGTTAGGCATGAGTATAAATTAACCTTAATAACATTTTAAAAGATCACTTCAAGTGGGAAGAAGTATTAGGAGCCTGCTCAAAGGTCGACCAATAAATGACTATAGATAAGCTGAAGCAGTAAAGGAGAAGAAGAGTAGCAGACAGAATCAAGAGATATTTTGGGGTTAGAGCAAGGGACTGGGATAAATGACATAGCAGGTTGGGGTTGCAGGCTTCATGGAGAGGAGGCGATAAAATAAAATATAAATTTCTCACTTGTGCTCTTGGTGATGTTAGTCATGAGGAGGGCAGGGAGATCACAGTGGAGTCAGATAGGAAGAAAATAAATTCAGTTTTTAGTGTATTGAGAATATGGATTTTTTTTTTTTTTTTTTTTTTTAAGGCTTTTGCCTTGAGATCTATGCGCTCACTGGAGAGAGACAGACACTTAGAGGGAAAGTGAGAAATCACTCCCTGGGCGGGGGATGGCCATGCCACAGTCCCTTCTCCTCCATTCTCCTCTTGAGATCGATCTTGGGCATGCACGCACATACACCCAGTGTGATTTTCAAGCCATTGGATCCAGAGAACCGTGGTAGGCCACGTGGGAGTCCAGGGGTTCCTGGTCCCTGAACATGATTTCTTAATGTCCTATAAGAATTGTAATCTTGGGACCAGCAGTTAGCGTAATGGCTATGTCGCTGGACTCCCACGTAGTCGACTGCGGTTCGAGTCCCGGACCCGGCGGCTTAAACTCATGCCGGGTGCGTGTGCGTGCGTGCCCAAGATCCCGAGAGGAGAATGGAGGAGAAGGGATTGCAGCGTTGCCATCCCCCCTGGGGGGTGATTTCCTGCTTTCTATCTCTCTGTCTCTCTCTGTCTGTCTGGCGAGCGCACGCGCCCTATAGCAAAAACCTCTCCAAAAAAAAAAAAAAAAAAAAAAAAAAAAAAAGAATTGTAATCTCAGGGACAGCAGATGGTATAGTAATTACAGTGCTGGACTCCCCACTGCTGACTGTGGTTCAAACCCTAGACCTGGTTGCTTGAAAATCACACCAGGCGCATGTGCGTGGTGTTCAAGATCCCAGGAGGAAAATGGAGGAGAAGAGATTGAAGCATGATCATTCCCCATGGAGGGGTGATTTCTTGCTTTCCCTCTCACTATCTCTCTCACGCTCTCAAGCGAGCACAGGTGTTCTGTAGCAAAAACCTTTAAAAAAAAATAAAAAAGGAGATAATGGTCAGTAAGCAGCTGGATACATGCACACTTACGCACAAACTCACTCTCTGTCTCAAGATTTGCCTGCATTTAAATAAACTAGGAAAACCCAGAGTCATATCTAGGTGAAACACACCTATTTTAGCCTTCAAACTGACAGGCAGTTCTAATTTCTTCAGCGCTACTTTCTCATTGGTGACAAATACGACTTTAGTTCACATTCAGTGATGCGAAGTGAATTGTGAATGAAAAATGTTTTGGTATGTTAGCATGGGAAAAGAAGTCATCCATTTTTAACACACACTAATACAGTCTGATCAGTGGCTAGCAAAGTCATGTTATCGTAATAAAAGTTCTTCAGGCGGGGATGACTTTTATGCAAGTTATTGCAGTGAAGGTCTTCACTGAATTTCAGTAACTTCTCAGAGAAATAATATTTATGAGATAACCGATTTGCCAACCTAAAATAAAGGCAGCTGCTTAGCATGGTCCTCCTACTTCAAGGCTGTGTGACTGGGAGAATGCTAAGTATCTCCAAAAAGCAGCAGTGTTCCTCAATCTGATCTTTTCTCACGTGGTGTAGTGTGTCATGCTTGTTCTATCATGATTTGCACCTTTTTTGGGCTCTAATCTGCTCTGGATCCTTTATGTCAGTGATTACAATGAACTACTTTAACTTTTTCTATCATATGGTACTGTGGAAATAGTGTAGACCATTCTGGGTCTGGGCAAGTCAGTTTCCTTGTGTGGAAAATGGACACATTAACATCCTCTTTGTTTGCTGTGAGTTAAATAGAATAGGATGTGCCCAGCTGTGGTGGCATGTGCTGGATAGGCTACTTGGCAGGCTGAAGCCTCATGGGACATCTGGAATTTCATCCCCAGCCTTCCCTTAAAAAACCCAGTACAGGGCTGGTTCTGTTGCTTGTTGGTTAAGACCCTTGGATCCACATAACTGACCATGTGGTTTGAGACCCGTATCTGACACAGGAAGACATGCTGGGCATGTATGCATGCATACCTAAAATCCCAAAAGGAGGAGAAGTGGAGGATAATGGATTGCAGTGTAAGCATTCCTCACGGGGGTTGCTTTTTCCTCTCCCTCTGTCTCTCTGGCAAGCACATTGCCCTGTAGAGTGCATGTGCGCGCACACACACACACACACACACACACTCACCCATCCAGTGCAATGGAATGTGCCTTTAATCCCAGCGTCTTAGAAGGCCGAGGTAGAAGGATGAGAACATGATCCTATCTAAAAATACACACACTGAATGTAAAAATGCTAGGAGTAAAATGTATGCATTGTATTTTATAGGCACTAGGCAAATGTTTATGTGGACATGCTGTGACTTCCCTTAAAACTTTTTTTCTTAGTGGGGCTTGCAGGTAGTGTGGTACTAAAGGCCCTGAACTACCACAGGGGCAATCACAGTTCGAGCCCTGGACCTGGCGGCTTGAAAATAATGCCAGGTGTGTGTGTGTGTGTTATGTGTCCAAAACTGCAAAAGGAGAATGGAGGAGAAGGGATTGGGGTATAGCTATTCCCCCAGGGGTATGGAGGGGGCAGCGATTTCTCACTTTCTTTCTCTCTATCTCTGTTTCTTCCTAGCAAGCACACATGCTGTATGGCAAAAACCTAAAAACAAAAACAAAAACAAAAACAAAACAAAACTTTTTTTTCTTAGAAATCTTTCCTGGAAGCTACTTCTATAAGAAATCCTGATGGAAATATATCCAGGTATTCTGTGCGGTCCTTTGTTCTCAGAAAAGAGACAGTGGGAACCAGCAGTTAGCGTAATGGCTATGTCGCTGGACTCCCACGTAGTCGACCGCGGTTTGCGTCCCGGACCTGGTGGCTTAAAACTCACGCCAGGCGCGTGTGCGTGCGTGCTCAAGATCCCGAGAGGAGAATGGAGGAGAAGGGATTGCGGTGTGACCATCCCCCCTGGGGGGTGATTTCTCGCTTTCTGTCTCTAATGTCTCTGTCTATCTGGCGAGCGCACACGCCCTATAGCGAAAATCTCTCCAAAAAAAAGAAAAGAGACAGTTACCAAGAAAAACAAAAACAGGGAACCAGCAGTTAGCGTAATGGCTATGTCACTGGACTCCCACGTAGTCGACTGCAGTTTGCGTCCCGGACCCAGTGGCTTAAAACTCATGCCGGGCGCGTGTGTGTGCGTGCCCAAGATCCCGAGAGGAGAATGGAGGAGAAGGGATTGTGGCATGACCATCCCCCCTGGGGGGTGATTTCTCGCTTTCTGTCTCTATGTCTCTCTCTGTCTGTCTGGCGAGCACACGCACCCTATAGCGAAAACCTCTAAAAAACAAAAAACAAAAAAAAACAAAAACAAAAATAAAAACAAAACAAAAAAACAACTGTTATAGATTTAGAAGAATCATCAAATCTAACATCTTTATAAAGTCACTTACTAACATTTTTATATGATTAACTCACTCTCCACTGATGCAGAAAACCTGAACAGAATAAATAGACTTATGCATGTATAATCACTTCATTTTTTTCACCTTGAATTTAGTGTACACCAGTGTCAATAGAAACCAGGGTTCTCTGTTGAAAAATGGAAAAACTATCAAAATGACTGCATGACTCAGATTAGATGGTGTTTGCTATCTTCGACATGAAGAGATTAATAAAGAACTTATCCTATTTCATCAATGTAGATGCTAATCTGAAAAACCATTTCATGTTATGAATAATTTTGTGTCAATTGCTTCTAAATTAGATCTATATTCCCCTGTGAATTCTTAATTAGCATCTTTGCTCCCCTCTCATATAAATTTAACATTTTTGTTTTCTTTACACAAATTCTATTTTTAAAGGATTCTGAAATGCACTTTTAAAAGGATGTTTTTCAGAGTCCAGATGGTACCAATAATTATTTATTATCTTTAGCTTGCACCATTATCTATCATCCAATCTGTGATATTATAAATCTTGTTCAGTGCTCAGCGTTACTGTGGCAATTCAATGAAAAAATGCTTGTGTAATAAGTTTAGAAAAATCCAGCACATTAAAGAGGTAGAACTACTTTCAAACCTTAATTAAAAGTCTGTGATGGAGCTGGCTTGGTATTAGGATTTAAAGCAGTTGCACATGACTCTAATCTTTTTTGCTCATCTCTCATTCACTGAATAATAGTCAAGTATATTTCAATAGAACTCGTCATAGCGCAAATTGAACATTTACCTTTCACCTGTGTGAAACTGAAAGCAGTCATCCACTGAGTGCTTTTGCCATCTTAATAACTCACTAAGACCCTTCAGTTTATTTTCACTTGGAAGAGATTAGGGAGTTCTTTCTGCTGGAGTAGAAGTATTTCACTAGATTGTGATCTTTAAAGGCAAAAGATGACTGTTCTATTATTATTTTTTAGTCTAGGACCAAACCCATAGTAAGTACTCAGTACTTGCCAACTTATTTTTAGTCCCTGAAAAGTTCTTCAAACTTTTGTGTGCTAGTTAAATGTGTTTACCCACAAACGTGGTCTTCTAAACAAAATTAATCATGCTATTTTAGTGTTCCCTTACCGCTTTGTGCATTTCTGTGAGGTAAGACTTATTGCATTTTATTATAATTTGTTTTCATTTATTTCTTTAGATGGTGACCTTATTGAGGACAGACTGTACTTTTCCCATAAATCTTTGTGTCTAGAGTAACTGAGTAGATTGTTTATATCACATTCTCAACAAATATCTTTTGAAATAGTTAGTAATTAAGGATTTGGAGAGCAGTTTTGTGTTTATATACATTAGCCATGAGCTTATTGCTGTTTGGTGGTAAATTAAATGACTGGTTTTTGGTTTTGGTGTTCTTCCTTTTTCTTCTCATTTTCTGTTCCAAACTGCTATTAAATTTGCTTTCCCTAATATGCCAAATAGAATATTTTAAAGAAGAGAAACTTTGTACTGGGTCTTGTTACATTTATTTTCTCAAGATTTCAGCCATACAAATATTTTTAAAATAAAATGTTTCAGTTAGAATTAATTTTGAACTTTTGATTGAAAGATTTTATTTTGTTTCTTTTCTTTCCTTTTTTTTTAGGAGAGATTTTTTGCTATAGGGTGTGTGCACTCACTGGAGAAACAGAGACAGAAAGCGAGAATCACCCCCCTCTCCCCAGGGGGGGATGGCCATGCTCCAATCCCTTTTCCTCCAATCTCCTCTTGGAATTTTTTGGCACACATGCACATGTGCCTGGCATATTTCAAGCTACTGGGTCCAGGACTTAGTCAGTGGTTAGTCATGTGAGAGTCCAGCAATAAAACCACTCTACCATCTTCTGGTCCAATTTGTAGTTTTATAGGCCTAGCTGTGGTGGTACAGTTGGTAAGGTGCTGTTGTTTCTTTCTCTCTCATGAAATAAATAAACTTATTAAAGAAACATTTTTAAATGTAATTATCCAAATTGTTCAGAAGCTGCTGAATTATATGAGAGCAGTAACCAAACCACTGGAGACATCCTTCTAGTTCTTTTTAATCAACTCATTGGTTATGTTAACTTATCTAACTTTAAACATGATTAATTATGCTATTATGTACCTCATATTTCTATAGGCTTTCAAAAATGATTTTATGAAAAATTTATCTAAAAATTTATTGACAACTTTTTTTTTACATTATTGGTGGCAACATTTAGTATCTCCACAGCAAACACTGAGTGACATTAGTAAAAATGGTGGCATAAGAACCTTTGAAAATTATCTTTCTTAAAAAGCAATTAAAACATTGGAAAAAATGGATAGAATCAGTTTCCAGAACCAAAGACTCGCAGCAACTTTGAAAGTACTTGTTTAAAGAAAAAAATGGTTTGATCTCTATAAAAAATTGTAAGCTTTGTGCTGTTTTAACTTACCCTACTCCCATCATCCTTTTCCTGTATCTTTGGTAGCCTTGAAAGTCAATAACCTTGTATAAATACTGAAAACAAACAGCCTAGCAGTCACTGGTGAATGTGTTCGAACTATTGTAAAGCTCTCTTCTTAGCTGTCATTATTTGACCTAAGAGAGTATCTGGAAAATCCTTCTCCACTCACCAGGCTTCTCTTTATTAGAACTGAATCACAGCTTTCCCAGTATGAAAAGAGTTGCCCAGGGAATTTATTAAAACATTTAGTTGCAATTGCCTGAGGCAGCAACAAGAAAAGCAACAAGTTAACCAAAAAGAAAAAAACATAAAAGGCAAATCTCACTGGATATGTTTATAAGACCTTTGAAAATGTTTGACATATTCCTGGGAATCTAAAAGGTCTCGCACATGCATATTAACTATGTTCTTGTATAGGGCTATGTGCACACTCAGGAAAGATCTAAGAAAGCCTTAAAATCTCATCTCTGACTGACTTAGATGTTCTGTACAAAAAGGAATTGAAGGCTAAGGCAGAGTTTTAAACTGCCAGGCTAAGTGTTCAAAGCATGCCCAACAAATATCAGAACCCTTTGGCAACAGCCAGAAACATATTGGTTATACACATTTAAGACTGTTTATGTTTCATCACTGGTTAATCCCAAAACTAACTGAGAGAAGACTTCAGTGGCCCTATACTACAAAAAACATAGACAACTTACAAATGATTTTCAAAAGATTCATGAGAATACATATTATGAAAAAACTATACATGGTTTTCAAAACGATTCTGCACCAAAATAAACTAGTACCTTAATTTCATTTCTCTATGTACTTTTGGAAGTACTCTCATATAAAGTGACAATTATAAATCTTTGTTGATGTGTATATAATACTTAAAGATATAGTTTGTACATCAATATTACATAGGAGGGCACAATGGTCCTATACAGGGCAAATTTTTATAAGCTATTAAAACTGTTACTAAAGTTGTAGAAATTGAAGTACATCATTATAAATTAATTTTGAACCCCTGGACAACCACTAACAAAACAACCCAAAAAATATATAACATAAAAAGGATGGGAATGAAAATAATATACTAAAAATACTATATTTAACACAAATGAAGATAGCAATGGAGGAACAGAGGAATAAAAATGACATAAAACATATAGAAAATAAATAGTAAAGTAGGGGATATAAATTAACCTTTTAAGTATTTACTTTAAATGTTAATTATGCCAATCAAAAGAGAAAGATGGCAGAATGAATAGTCATGCTTTAACTCTGCTAGTTCTAAAAGAAACACTTTCAATATCTTTTGAAAAGAATTTCAAAAAGAATGTTGAAAAGAAAACACAGGAAATGACATCATAGGAAAAGTACAGATTATTACCAGCTATGACTATAGATACCAAAATTCTCAACAAAATAATACCAAGCTATTTTCAGCAACATACCAAAGGATAGCCACTGTGGATAGACCAGGAACGCCTCGAAGTTGCGTACGTTCTAATGCCTGGAAACTTTAACTATATTAGGCTACATGGTAAGGTTGCAAATAAATTACTGTTGCTAACTAAAACACGTGAAAACCTTAAAACAGGGAGGGGGGGGCCTGGATTATCCAGGTGAATATAATGTAATTACATGGGGAATGGTAGCAAATTAGCCAGGGAAGAGAGGACTGAAGTTGAAGATGATGAGAAAAGGAGATCTCAAGTGGCTGGAAGATGAAGCACCCGGTGAGAAGATTTCTGTAAATTTTCTAGTGTTGAAAAGCTATTTAGTCTTACAGACGTGTGAAAATGAACTGGAAGATTTTTGTCTCACATATGCTCTGATGTACATGTCTCCTGTGCCTCAGTAAAATCTATTATCTACACAGTCTTGAAACTGTGCTACTTGGGGAGGGGGATTGAGGAAGGAGAAGGCAGTTAAAGGAATCCACATATGTAAAAGGGGAGAAACATATGGAAAACTATGAAACCTGGATAGAAAGACATGAAATGACATTGAACATGGAGACCTCAGTGAGAATGAAAACTTGGACCTGAGGTGAGTTGGAAAAAGATGAACTTCTACTTAAAACCCCAGATTTCTGCCCTATTTGGGATGGAATATCTATGTTTGTTTGTATGTATGTATGTACAAATACACACACAAGGGGCCTTCAAAAAGTTTATGAAAAATGCATAGTATAAAAAAGTCTATATATGGATTTTAACTTTTTGTGGCCTCCAAATAAATTTGTATTTTAATTGCATTTTTCCACACATTTGTGAAGTCCCCTTTTATATATGTGTATTTTGTTCAAAAGACAGAATAAGTTTACTCACTTGTGTGTAATATGGACTATAAAGACTTATTGATAACAGCCTAAAAGGGAGCATAAAACTCCCATAGAAGTGAGTGGAAATATTATTGCGTTATTGGAAAGTCATGACACACTTTTGCATAGAAAAATACATCATGACTTTTCTGATGAATTTTTTTTTATTGTCCACAATTCTTTAAAATTCTAAAAAGCTTTATACATGCTACCTATGAGGTTTCAAGTAGTTTATCGAGATCACAGAGGGTTTTAGCTTATTCTTTTGTCCTATACATTTATTATGAAAAGAAATGAATACTACACAAGCTGTCATTCTTGGTTGTTCTCACACTTCACCTGCTTTTAAAACCTCCCACTCACAGGTGACCTACATCTGTACAGCTCTGGGTCAAGAGATGGGCCCCAGAAAGTACTGAGGGTGTTAGGGCTCAAGTAGCGCCAATGTCTCTTCTGGTGTATTTAGCGTTGTTCATTTGTATCAACTCAGTGCCAGTGTTTTTAAATGTCTATTTTAAAGAACAGGATTTCCTTTGGGGAACTTTTATCACTTGAAGAATGTGGTACCACACTATGTAAGGTCCAGCCGTGTACGTTCTAAAGTGATTGCACATGGCTTGTGATTCTTCTAGGAGATGAGATAGTTTTTAAATGGCCACATTGTCAGTTTGCCATATCATATTTGTAATTTCCCCGAGAGCCTTCTAGGGAACTGCAACAGTGAAGATAAAGTTACTTTGTCGATAGATTTCTAGTCCTCTAGACCGCTGTCCATATTGAAGCAAAATTTCTTCACAGAAACTTGAATGTTCCTAACGCCCACGCTATGCTTTAATTTCCTTGAGGGTTCTGCAGTTTTCCTTACAAGTTACTTTCAGATCTTCAGCGTTTCCAAGTGGACTCACTTACTAGTAGATTACGATAATTCACCCTCTTTGTTTTGCATGTATCTTTTTAGCCGCATTGCTCTCTTGTAGGCAAAAGTCGGTATGGAAGTCCTTTCTTCTCCTTGTTTCTCCCATTTGAAGAGCCCTAACTCTGCCCCTTTGTCTATTATAATTCCACTCATTCTTTTCCATGAGTCTTTCCTATCACCGTGCCCTGAGTTGATTTCTTCATTTTCTCTTTGCTTATACAAAGATTTATTTTGAATTTTGTACAAATAGTTCAACTAAACAGAGCTTTATTTTCCATGGAATAGTGTGGTAGTCCTTAGCTGGACTGAGGCTTGGCTCTATCTCGTCTAGCAGTGGGATGTTCTGCAAAGTATTTAATCTCTCTCTCTGCTTTTATTTCCTTATCTGTTCCATGAGGTATTCAATACTAATGCTGCTTATTTCTTGGGGTGGTTCTGAGGGTTACATGTGCTAGTATATGAACTGAAGGCTATTGTATTTTGCATTTAGGATTTTCACTGAACAATTTCTGTAGCATCAGAAATTGTTTATTTATTTTTGTTGTTCCATCATGATAAAAATCTATAACCCATGGTTATTCATTGATTTTTTTACTTCATAATCTTTCCTTTTCACCCCTTGGAGGACACATTTACTTCTGTTCATCTCTTATATTAGTTGCTAACCACTGCCAGTTCACAGTTCTTATAGTTTTATACTCAATACCTTGGAAACTGTAGAATACTAAGTTTGACTGAAGAACATGAACAAAATTAAAAAAGTAAGATCCAGGTAAACAAGTGAGAAAGCTATCTGAAAGTGATTTTCTTTGTGAAAATGACAAAAATAGTTTCTATGTTGAATTCTTATTATTAAAATGAAGAAAATTATTCTTAGACAGGGTCAGTGGCTCAGTGGTAAAGCAATGCTTTATAATGATGAGAACACACGAGAAAGTCTTGGGTTGGCATCCCAAGGTCTCCCTGTACATGCTATGCTGTGTGTGCATGACTGTGAACCTGGCAGGCTGAGTCTGTGGGTGGATTACAGCAGAGGACCCTGTTGTATTGGGTCATTGGGAACTTATCAGGTCTTTCTTCCTTATCTACATACTTCTTAGAAGAGGGGTTTTATAATGATTTATTATTAAAATGATCATTGTTTTGGCATGAGGATCTTGCATTTTGGGAATTATTTTCAAGATCTTGTCATTTGTTTATTTATTTATTTAGCCAGCCAGATGTGCATGTACTCATCGGAGAGAGACACAGAGAGAGAGAGAGGATAGAGGGAAAATGAGAAAGCACCCCTCCATTAAAATGGGGAATGCTCACACTACAATCCCTTCTCCATTTCTCACTTCTGTCAGGACTCGAGCATACATGCACATGGGCCCGGCATGTTTTTAGAACCTTCAGGTCTGAGACTCAACCATGCAGTTGGCTGGATAACATCCAGCTTCCTTAATTACCACTGCCTTAATCACTAACGGCCTGTTTTTTATTTGTAGATATTTTCAGCAATTATCTGTGCCTAAAATTGTGTATTTAATGGATTTCAATGCCCAATATTAGTTTTTATTGGACTTCTTCCTGAGTTCTTGATTTTTTTTTTTTTTTTTTTTTTGGAGAGGTTTTTGCTATAGGGCGCGTGCGCTCGCCAGACAGACAGAGAGAGACAGAGAGATAGAAAGCGAGAAATCACCCCCCAGGGGGGATGGCCACGCCGCAATCCCTTCTCCTCCATTCTCCCCTCGGGATCTTTGGCACGCACGCACACGCGCCCGGCGTGAGTTTAAGCCGCCGGGTCCGGGACTCGAACCGCGGTCGACCACGTGGGAGTCCAGCAACATAGCCATTACGCTAACTGCTGGTCCCTTGATTTTGATTTCTATTTCTATCAGCTAGGATATATCTGCAAGACATTTTCTTGGGTGAGATATATAAGAGTAATTATTTCAGCATATTAAATATTCATGAGTGTCTGATGTTTATTCATGGTGCTATAAAGGTAGAACAATTGTGTGGGCACACACCTTTGTGTCAATAAATTTTCTTTAAAAATTATAGTGTTCTATTTTCATTGGCTATATTGTATTATTGAAAATAAATTTGAAGCCTTTATGTAGCTACATTATTTTTACTACTCAAGAGATTATAATATTTTATTTCTCCTGTCTTTGCAATTTAAAACTTACTGAACAAAACAAATAATAATAATAATAATAAAAACTATAGAAAAGAGAACTACAGGTTCTCTTTTGATGTTAAGTGATATAAATTTTCTGCAGATTACCTTGATCAAATTCCTATTGTACATTTTTAGTGGAATATGACAACATTATTTGGCATATATATATATATATATATATATATATATACACACATATATATAAATATATATAAATATGAATTTGTATATACACACATACATAACATATATAGTTGAGGCAAAGAATAAAAAATGTGAAAAACTTATTCTAATAGATATAAAATCTCAATAAAAAGCTATAAAAATTAAGACAACACGATATACTCCCAACGGAGAGAAAAGAATAATGGAAGAGAGACCCTCCTGGAATCAGATTCATGCCCATATGGACACTTGATTTATGGCCAAAGTTAGAATGCATAGCAATATGGAAGGGACTATCTTTCCAATAAAAATGCTGGGATAATTGGATATCCACCCAGGAGAAAATGAAACTCGATTCCTATCTCCCGCTATATAAAAAAATCAATTCCAATTGTTAAAGGCAAAACAACAAAGTTTTTAGAAGATGAATGAAGAATACCTCCATGACCTTGCAGTAAGAAAAATTTCCTAAACAAAAACATACAAAGCCCTAACAATTAAGGATAAGTTTGATAAAAGAAGATTGATATGTGTTAAGTATGACTATAGTAAAATTGAGTACTTCTGTTTACCAAATGTCATTACCAGTGAGTGAAAAGGCAAAGAACATAGAGAAAATATTTACAAGGTATAGAACTGTCAAGGGAATCATCCAGAATTCCTACAAGTCAATGAGAAGATGATGAATAGTATAAAATGGTTAAAAGAATGAAAAACCAGCTCACAAAAAAAGATATCCAAACGCAAATGCAAATGCATTCAGTCACAGTAATAATTAGAGAAATTCAGATTAAAATCCTATCATGAAACCAGTAGACATTACTAATGACTAAAATAAAAAAAGACTGATAATAAATGTTGGCAAAGATGCAAATCAGTGGCATTCTTATGAACAATGCTGAAGTTATTGTCAGTAAATGGAATCATTTTGGAAATAGTTTATTGTTTCCTAAAATAAACTGTATGGATATCTGTAATGTAGCAGTTTCACTTCTAGGTAAGTAATCAACAGAAATGCATGAATATATATGTTAAAATATACATAAAAGTAAAAGAATTATTCTTAATAAAAACTGAAACTGTGTAAGCATTGTAAACAATTCTTCTGTCCTTGAATAGTAGAATTATTAAATAAACCGTGGTATCTTTATACAGTGGAATACTATACAACAACAGACATAATAAACTACATATATGTCCTGACCCGCAGGACAGTCGAACAGGTTCCCTGGGGGAGGGAGTGAGAGATGGGACAAACACACAGACACACACAATACAAGGTGCTGATCAAGTCGTCTTCTTCTGCCTTCTTCTGTCTACTACCGTTTATTGAGGAAAAATGGCGAGTTATATACAGCTGGTGGGCACCAATTGGTTGCCTGAAATGCAAATGAGATAGAACAGCGTGGACCAGTCATTGATGTGGGCAGATCTCTCCTGTTGCCTAGAAACCCAACCACTTCAGGAGAGAATGGTTGGTCACATGATTTCTTAGAAACGGTTTGCTCAGTGAGGAAGTGAAACCTAATTGTTTCCAAGATGGTGGATAGCTCAAGATGGTGGATAGTCAAGATGGCTTCCATATGTAGTGCCCTCCACACATGTACATATAACAATGTGGTTGAAGTCTAAAATCACAATGTTTTTAGAAGTATTAGATGGAAAAAAAGAACAAGCTGAATACATACTGCAAAAATACTAAGGCTTAACCTTAGAGAGATAAACTTAGATAATGTAAATATAATAGTAAAAAGAATGAGCAATTGATCAACATAAAATTCAAGACAGTAATAATTTTTTGAGAGGAGGGAAAATGTGTGAGTAGGAAGGGGCTTGCTGTTGATATTCTAAATTTATTAACTTGTAAAGTGGTTTTATATTGGTAATTATAATACTTTATTAACATGGATGTTTCTATTTTCTATTTTTTCTCTAAGTGTACTATTTCACCATAAATTATTTTTCCTTTATTAAAGGAAACAGGCCAAAAACTAATTGTTTCATGATACAATTCTAGTATGGTGACTCTAAATATGAGATATGATCTGTCAAATAATTGTATGCCACTGCCAGGTAAAAATGAAAATCTGACAGATATTAATTAGAGGTGAAATATTAAAATTTTGGAAATTTTAATAATTTATGGACACAAAAGAAGAAAACATTTCATTATAAAACTGTTCCCCCAAAGAGCTTATGTTTGTTACAGGAAATTTAGGGATGTGCCTATGATACTTCTGTGACCAAAATGATAACTCATGGGTGATGCGTGTGATAATCTATATCATTTATGGAAATGGCCAAAATTAGAAAGTCACCTGCCTCATGTTGATTTGTAGACCCACTGTTATATAATTTGGCTTTTGTTGTTTACATTTCTGAATTTTAACTGTGTGACCTTAGAAAGTCATCTAGAGGCTTTCACTGTTTTTACGTGGCTCATATTAGAAAATACACTAACTAGAGAGATGGATTAGAAATAATTCAACCTATTCATCATTAAATAGTCAATATATAGCCATCAGAGAGTGGACTTTTATTTTTCAAAATGAGTACTAGAGAAATGTAACCATAGAAAGTCACAGAAGTCTTAACAGCTGATTATTATGAGGTTAGATTTGTATAATTAACTGGTTCAACTATTTCAACTGAATAGATAATTTTTACTAATTGGGTTGTAATATGTGGAAAACTATGCAGTTTAAATTTAAGAATACCTTGTATTTTTAAACTAGGTTTGAATTTTAAAAAATTACACAGCATTCTGCATCTAAATTCCTTTATCATTAATGTTTTTAATTAGTTTTGTATGTTTGCTGCAGTTTAATTAACAAATACTGATATATTTTTATTAGAGTTCATACTTTCCTTTAGATTTTTTTAGTTTTAACCTATTGCATTTAGTTTTTGCCTAATGTATTTTTTTTTTTTGTTCCAGGATCCAGCTTAGATTACCAAATTATATCTAAGTTGTCATCTAGGCTTCCCTTGCCTATGACAATTTTTTAGGATTGTTTTTGATGACTGTGACAATTTCAAAATGTATTGGTCAAATATCTTACAAAATATCCCTTAAATGATGTGTCTGTCTGTATTTTTTTTTTTTTTTTTTTGGAGAGGTTTTTTTTTTTTTTTTTTTTTTTTTTTTTTTGCTATAGAGTGCGTGTGCTCACCAGACAGACAGAGAGAGACAGAAAGTGAGAAATCACCCCCTAGAGGGGATGGCCATACCACAATCCCTTCTCCTCCATTCTCCTCTTGGGATCTTGGGCAAGCATGCACACATGCCCAATGTGAGTTTAAGCCGCCAGGTCCGGGACTCGAACTGTGGTCAATTACATGGGAGTCCAGCGACATATCAATTACGCTAACTGCTGGTCTCTGTCTGGTATTTTTTGTAATTGGATTGAAGGTAATGTTTTGGGGGAGAGGAAGATAATAGAGGTAAAGTGGCATATTTATCACATCACAGCAAGGCTGTATACCATTTCGGTGGCTTCTCACTGTTGGCATTGACCTTAATGACATGGTGAAGTAGAGTTAGTCAGTCTACTTCAGTTCCTCCACACTGAACTTACTATCTTTTCATTGTTTCCATATTATACTTTTTGGAAGTAATTACTGTACACATTCCAAACTTAAGGAATAAGGAGTTAAACTCCACTTTATCATGGATAAGGAATTTACATAATTATTTGTGGGGGATTTTTCTGCATGGGGAATTTGTCTTTTCTTCCCATTTTATATTATTGTGGATAAATACATATTTTAAATAAAGTCTTATATGTGCATTTTGTTCACAGCGGTCCTAATTTAACAGACCTTAAATGACCTCTCTGGCATCATCTACTATCTACAGAGTCACATTCATCAGTTTGAACAGACTAAATTGTCTTCTGACTATTCCATACAAATTTTTGCTGTCTATATGATCAAACTTCCGACAGGAATATTCTTCCTTGCCTTCTCCACCATTCATGTTTTAAGACGATGTTCTAATATGACTTCATCTATGAATAGACTTTAAAAGCTTTATGGAGGGACCAGCAGTTAGTGTAATGGCTATGTCTCTAGACTCCCATGTAGTTGACCGCAGTCCCTGTCCCGGACCCAGTGGCTTAAAACTCACGCCAGGTGCGTGTGCGTGCATGCCCAAGATCCCGAGTGGAGAATGGAGGAGAAGGGATTGTGGCATGGCCATCCCCCCTGGGGTGTGATTGCTCACTTTCTGTCTCTCTGTCTCTCTCTGTCTGTCTGGCGAACGCACACGCCCTATAGCAAAAACCTCTAAAAAAAAAGTTTGGTGGAAAATGTAATTAATGTATATTTAATTGTGGTGCAAAATTTGAAATCTATGTATAGTTTTTTTTTTTTTTTTTTTTTTTTGAATACTATGCAGGAAATCACCCCCCAGGGGGGATTTTCTCCTCCACTCCTCTCGGGATCTTGGGCAACGCACACGCGCCCGGCGTTTGCCACTGGGTCCGGGACTCGAGACTACGTCTAACCATATATGCTGGTCCCTAAAGTTTTTAATACTATGCATTTTCTACAAACTTTGAGAAGATTCTTATATGAAAGTTTCTGCAAAAATGGTTAGTCTTGGCTCTTTGGCTCCAAAAGCAGTGTGTGCATATCTCTTTTTATAGTGCTTATTAGGTTTTATTGCAGTTATCGCTTTATATGACTGTGTATCCCATTTGGTTGTGAATTTCACCATTCAGGATCTAAATCTTATTTTTTATATGTAATAGTCCCTATGCCTACTAGTGTCAGAAATCTGAAATTTCTATTGCATCTGCACAAAGAGTAAAGCACAGCAAAAGTGAGAGATTCTGGAAAGCTCTTGAAATATATTTATGTAGTTAATCCACTGCTGTTTTATTGTGAAGGAAATAATTGAGTGGAAACCACTCAGTAGTACTGTTTTTCTAATTAATTATGCTACAGTAGAGGCTGTGCATAGCCAACTCTTAGTTATCTTCTTCAAAGTCTATTCCCATATTTCTAGAAAATACATTGTTTTAAAATAAATTTATTTTAATTTATTGTATGCATTCAATCACTATACATCACCTAGTTTGTAATGTGAATTTTCCCAACACGAATACACTTTACACCCAGTCCAGATGAGGATACAAACAATGTGTCTTCACCATCTGGTTTCTTGGGGGCTCTGTTTCAGATAACTCATTACAAATCTCTACTTGCCAAGGTAATTGCAGATAGCATGTGATGGTAGCTTTATAATGTTTGATGAGACTGGTTAAATATTTTATGCCAGCCTTTAGCCTGGAGTCATTGGTTTTCACTTTTTCCTCTCCAGCTCTCTGGATTGCTCATAGATTGCAATTTCCTGTAGTATGAGCCTTTCTCATTGTGTTCGTTATACAATGCTTTGTTCAGTAATATTAGCTTACAAAGGGATAAATTGTTTTCTGTTCCATTGTTTGGTTTTGTGTAAGTTGTTGTAGAATAAATAAGACTAAGACTTGTTGATTTCTCTGTCGAAAGGTATCAGGGCATGTCTAAATATACAGCAAGGCTTTGTGGAACAGAAGATGAATAGGAGAATAGCAACGAATTGCAGGCTTCTATGCGAAGATTATGATTTTGCTTGTTTTGTTTTGTTTTGTTTTGAAGGAGATCCAAACATCTTCACTATTATGGTGGTGAATGTTTGGTGACATAGGATATCTTCTAGGTATAGACATGAAGAGGGATCTTTGAAAAGTTCATGGAGAACACATATTAAGAAGAAAATGTAAATAGATTAAAAAAATTAGTTGTATCAAAATAAACTTGTACTTTCATTCAACTCTTCCAAGCGCCTTTTGAAGTCCCCTCATAGGACTCGGAAGAGTACATTGACCCACCTGTAGGTGATCCCTCTTTTAGTATAAACTCACTTCATTTAAATTGTCTTTTAATCAGCTCCTGTTTGGCATAGATGGCAGGAGAGCACATTACAGAATTTTAAGTCAGGCTCTAGGTCTGTTGTGATTTGCAGCGTATTTGGTCTTGAGAAGAGCATTTTCCAGGATGTCTGGGGAGAAAATGTTTTTCTGCTGAGCAGAGAATCATAGGCCATTAAGAGGGCACTGGAGGCCCCAGGCAGAGGTGGAAAAATCAACATGCTCTTGTGATAGAATGACTTTTCCATCAGATTTCTGATTGCCAGGAGCCAGCTGGGATGAATTTTTTAAAAATTGAATTTGCAGCCACAAGACAGAATTGAATTCTGGCTTCTTTACTTCCTGACTGTAAAGCAGTGTTTCAAAATTATTTTTCATTTTTGTCCCACTAAAAAGAAGCCTTTTAAGACATGCTTTCCTAATTGCCCCCTAAGAAAATTTAATAATGCCAAATGTAGTAAATATGTTTATATAACTATGTCCAAACTCTGCCTTATACATAAAAGAGTAAGCAAATGGCTTATTCTTTCTTCAATGCAGTATTAAGAATGATTAAATACATCTCAATGGTCACGATTTAAGGCAAGATCATTGATGTTGAGAGCCTCTGATTCTTAATTAGAAAAATAAGGATGATTTAACCAAACTCATATTTAAATGTGTGAAAGTACCTAATTCAGTTCAAATGTGTGAAAGGTTAGTTGTGTAGTTTATTATTAGTTTAATGCATTTTTGACTATGGATCATGTGTAAGACATGATAGCAGTGATAAGGATATACAATTAGATAGCACATTAATGAGATTTGGTTCTTAAACTAAAAGAAAACTTACATTATAGGGCCTAGCCACCATGGCACAGGTGATGCTATGTAAAACCAGAGCCCTGTGAGAGTCCTGGATTCAGATTCCATGTCTATCTGAACGTGTGTGGTACACCTGTGATTCTGGCTAGATGGAAAACTGAGGGAAAATGGTGGTGTGACGAGACCCTATATGAGGTTCTCTATCCCCCTAATGAAATTAATAAAACAAAAATATCAGTGTACATTTGTAGATGAACATGAAGGCAGATGATTTTTTTTTTTTTTTAATTTGCTATAGGGCATGTGTGTTCACCAGAGAGAGAGAAAGTAAGAAAGTGAGCTGCAAGGTCCAGGACTCAAATGGTTGTTGGCCATATGGGAGTCCAGTGCATTAACTACCGCACCACCTGCTGGCCCTGAAGGCAGATAATTTTAATACACTATGACAAGTACAGTTGAAGTAATGGGCAAGAAGAGGGATCCTAGTTTATTTTTCCTATGGGGCAAGAAAAGATACACATAGCAGATACATTTCGTTTTAAAGGGTGAATAGAGAGTGAGTTTAGGAGAGGTTTCATGGAAAGTGAGAGCAGAGGAGAGCAACCTAGGTGAGGGAAATAGCATGTGTAATGGTGACATGAAACTACAATTATGTGCCTTTCAGAGGCAAAAGCAATGATAAATGTCTAGTGGTAGACTTAAAGGTACAGTGTTCTGGGAGACGAGATTTGGCTATAGGTGGAAGACAAGTCACAGAAGTCCATATATATGTTATTGAAGGGTTTGGACTTTATTCTGTCTATTAGTGTTTCTTAATTGTTTCACTAAAGGAAAAGGAAAAAAGGAAACTGCTTAAGTGATGTATTGTTATTTTATTTAGCTTAAAATTTCATATGAACTTTGGATTTACTCCATTATACATCTGCTTTTTAACAATTTAAGAATTATTTGCTAAATTACCCTCCCACCCAATATTTGAGTAAAGTTGATGGTCTGGAAAGATGTGCCATGTTTATGCTTTGAGTTATATGTTGGGGTTTGAGATGTTAAGTATGACCTCAGAGTATGAAGAATATGTAAAGCTGTGGAAAGGTAGTGATATAGTCATATTTCTTATTTAAATAGAATATTCGGGTGGCAGAAAGGAAGATGAATTTGAGAGATGAGTGGAAACAATCAGGAGGCTACTCCCATAGCGCAAGTGAGGGCTAAACAACATAGGCTCCTGCTCTACCATGCAGACTGAGGAGCAGATCTCTGTCTTCCTTGATGATTACATTAGAAAGGGATGGCATCCCGCTCTTGAGAAACACATTGCTGGATGATGAAACTTACAGACTGGACTGTAGAAAGTCAACAAGCTTTTACAACACATTTCTGTGTCAAAGGGGAAAATAAAAGATTTATAATTACAAGTTTTTTAAAGTAAATGTTCAAAGAAAAGGGAGATGGGCATCTCAAGTCAGGAAGAAGTCTGTTTAAAATTCAGACTGTTAAGGGCTGCATGGCACAATCCCCTAGTGCAGTGGTGAAATGCTCCATACTGGAAGCTGGGTCCTACATAGCTGGCCATGGTTTGAATCTCCATCTAGTGGCTTTAAAAACATGTTGGACATGTGTGTGTCCATGCCACAAATCCTGATGGAAAGGAGAGATGGAGGGAAAAAGGGATTGCAGCACATGCATCCTTCAGCAAAAACAATAGCAATTCAGGCGAGAACATCTAGATCAGTACAAAAGACTAAGTTTTACATTTGACCTCCAATAATTTGTTTAAAAATAATAAGGAAGAGAAAAAAACAGTCAACATATAAACATAATATGTGAAGAAAAAAGGACCAGTGATTCCATGAACATGAGTCCATTTATGTACCTCTTTTGCTTTGAAAAGATGACTTGATCAGAAGCAACATAGTTTGAGATACTATCTCAGTGGATAATTGTAACTGACATTCTACAAAATAGCACAGTTTATAGGTTTGAGAATGTTGAGGCTGGTGAAGGTATTATGTGAAGAAAGGTTACCTCGTATCTGTGTATATCAGTGAGGATGCATTTCCGACCCTTAATTATGGAAAAGGTCCAATTTAATCGAACTGCTACCAATTGAGTGGCTGCTTCTACCCCATTTTAGGAAATGATATTTTCTCAGGAGTTCAAGATTGGTGTGTTCTGTTGGCAGATTAGACAGTCAGTAGCAGTAACTAGGACAGATTTGATAAGAGAAAGTTTTGAACCAAAGGACAACCTTTATCTTTGTCACTAAGAATACTTTGTCCCTGGACCCACTGATCTTGTAATAAAGTTGCTGGTAGAAAGGGATGACTAGTGTATAATTTTGTCAACTGGACTATTGACAGCCTCCTTTGGTGAACATTCCCTTGGGACAGAAATATCTTCATAACATGTGTCCATTGTGAGAGGCCCATCCACATAAATCTGTTACATACTTTCTTGTCACTGATCTCTCAACCCTGTTTCTTTCAAGTCTGTGACTATCTAGTCAATCCATCTGTAATTTGTCTTTGAGTCATCCATCTCTTCTGACAAAAAGGACAACTAAATGCACTATTTGAAATTTTGCCCATGGAGAATATTTTCTTTTACTGCTGTCATTCATAGTAACTCTTGAACGGGTCTCTATTGATTCATCTGTCTACTTGATTTTTCCTTTCATCAACTGTGTATAGAATTCCTGATTATCTGGTTTGCATATTTTACTAAGGTATCCTAAATACTTGCTACTTCCTGTTTATCAAATCAGTCATCAGTATAGCAGATCAATAGTGGATATTATGCAGAAGGTTCAGGTAGTCAACATCTCTATGAACTATATAATGGCAAAGAACAGGAAAATTGTCTTGGCTCTAAGATAAGACCACAAAATATATTCTTGGCCCTACCAGGTAAAGTAAAACTATTTCTCATGGTCTTTACACATTGGTATGGGGAAAAAAAAAAAAAAAGCATTAGACAGATCAATAGCTGCATATCAGGTGCCAGGAGCAGTGTCTCCCATATTCATTCAACTTTTCATTCACAGACCAATCCAGTTACCTCCCATATCCATCAACTTTTTATACAGATCAACCACGTCATTTACATGAACGTCTGATAGCTATTACCACCCTTGTATCTTTAAAGTCTTTGATGTGGTAATCTGAGAAATTCCCTCAGGAATGCAATAATTGCTTCTAATTTTACTATTTTATTAAGTATTGCATCGTTACAAAAGTTACGATGTAATTTGTTATGCAAAAATGCATCATGACTTTTCCCATGACCCAATATGTAAATTCCAGGGGCTTCCGTTTATTTTTTCCTACTCTGGAAACTACCCAGGAGTTAAAAAGCCAATTTAGATATTCTACTATTTTACAGGTCTGCCAAATTTAACTCACAATCAGTCTATTGAACAAAACATACACAGTATACCCATGTACTTCCTGGATCCACTATCATTCAGTTGACCAAGACTGCATTCATCATCTCACTACTATATGCCTCAACATTACTGGTGAGTAGCATTTTGGGCCCATAGGTATTACTAACAATTCACCAATGTCTAGTAATGCCCACAAAATTTAAGTATTAATATTTATATTTCCTTTTTTTTCTGGTATTCTGTCATTCTAGTACTCTTCAGGAAAGGTTTAGAAAAATAATTATGACAGACTAGTGGTCTTGCTATAGGGTTCTTCTAGGAGGAGACCGCAGTTCTTTGTCAATTAAGAAGTTCTTTTTTTTTTTTTTTCTTTTAAAGGCTTTTGTCATAGGGCATGTGTACCTGTTGGAGAGAGTCAGAGAGAGACAGTGAGCGGGAAAGTGAGAAATCATCCCCCCCCCCCCCCCCCCCCCAGGGAGGATGGCTACAATGCAGTCCCTTCTCCTCTTGGGATTTTGGGCATGCATGTACACGTCTGGTGATTTTCAAGCCTCTGGGTCTTAGCCTTAAACTGTGTTCAACCATGTGGATGTCCAGTATCTTAACCACTATGCCACTTGCTGGTCCACATTAAGAATGTCATCTTTGAACTGCCTTAGATATGGAAAGTGGGTGAAAAGTCATGACTTAGCATGTGGTGAGTGGAGTCAGGTAGTTGGCCCTCAGACTTGGTTTTTTATTTCTGTTACGTGGGTTAGATATTATTCATGTAGGATTCCCATCTGTTTCGTTCCTAGGGACACTGTGATAAATTAGTCACTATCAGAGATTCCCAAAGGTCAAAACATTCTGATTACTGCTTTATCTCTGATGTCTTTATAGTAACTATGCTCACATTATCTTTGGCAATTAAGTACTGCCACTTAATCTCTTCTTTTCTGAGAATTACATTCTGATTTTTTTAAAATTAAAAATTATTCAGTTTTATTCATTATTTTTGAACAGAGAGAGATAGAGAAAAAAATGAGAAAGTAAGCTGCCAGATCTGGGATTTGAACCATGGTTGGCCATGTCTCAACCAGCATCTCAACCACCACACCACCTGCTGTTCCTGGGAATTCCATTATTCTTATTGAAATCAGGAGCCTATCTCAATTGCTTTATCTCTCATTGTCATATCTGGTCAACTAAGGAGTGGGACTACAGATTTTTAAGGATGAAGATGCTATACTTAATATGCTATATTTGATAGTGCCTAATAGTGAAAGGTGTGTCTTCTAGGTTTTCTTGGTAGATGGCACTATAAAGCACACAGAATTCACTTTATTATTCCCATATTCTTTAGCTTTGGCCTTCTTTTTGATCTTCATTGCTGGGAAACATTTACATCGTATCTTCATTAAGCATTAGGAACCAGTAAGTCCTAGTTTTAGCCTACCAACCAGGTGGGAAGCCAGAGCTACTTCTCAGTGCAGGAGCCAATTTATTAAATTCAGATTTTCTAGTGAGTGCACTCATACAAACATATTCTGCTCAATCTGGTTTTTGATCCTTGGTTTAACAGTATAGAATCAACTCCTACATGTATGCCCAGGATTCGGCTAATAGATAATAACACTATCTTGCAATTCTTTAGAGTATAAGCTATTTTCTCTTTGATCAAACTGTATAACCAATACCTGGAGAATATCCTTGTACATAGTTTGCCCCAGGTAAAGATTATCAAGAGTATTCAAGCAAAAGAAGATTACTCTCCTTAGGCACAGGAATGGAAGCTGGTTCCCCTAACAAAGGAGGTTCAGTGTGCCTCAGGATCAAGGTGCTCAATTTCATCTGAGTCCAACCAGATGTCCTCATTCAGAGCCTTAGTGTCCTAATGCTCACATGCGAAACTCAAGAAGACAGCATTTAACTGATGCTTTAATTCTGTGATCTGAACAACTAACTTAAGTATCTGAATTTTCAGTGATATCAATTTATGGATGATCTCTGCTTATTTGTTTTGTTTATTTTGGGTTTTGGTTTGTTTGTTTCCCTGAATGCACTCAAATATACTCAGGATATTATGCTTTACACATTTTTAGTCATCATTACTACAGATAACTGGTGGTCCATACGTGTCCTCCCTCCTGTGGCTGGAGCTGGCATATAGAAGCAGTTGAGTGGGCTGTGGAGAAACTTGCTGGAATGCAGACTACAGTTTTGTTAAGGCTCATTAATGTGAGTGCTATGAGGCTACTTAACACACTGATTTGCTGACAAGAAAATAAAGACAGCATACTGGAAGCAGGGGGAAGTCTCTTCCTTCCACTATGGCTTTGTAGTGTCCCTCAATTACCCTCTATTGATGAGACCTAACAACAAGCTGGCTAGCAAAGGAGAGAGATGTATGGGATCCAGCTGGTGAAATGAAGCAAGGTAAAGAAGAGTGAACTTAGAGCTGAAATGAATATGTTGTTACTAGCATAGAGAAGAAGAAAGTACAGTTTCAGACACTGGGGTTGAGATGCCTGTAACACATTATGTAGATAACCTGCAAATCTTCTGATACACTGTTCTGGAAAGATTTTAGGAATTTTCTTTTTTATTGGAGAGATTTTTGCTATAGGTACGTGTGCTCGCCAGAAAGACAGAGAGAGACAGAGAGACAGAAAACGAGAAATCACCTTCCATGGGGGATAGCCACATTACAATCCCTTCTCCTTCATTCTTCTCTCAGGATCTTGGGGATGCATGCGCATGCACCCAGCATGAGTTTAAGCTACTGGGTCCAGGATTTGAACTGCAGCTGACTACATGAGAGTACAGTGACATAGCTATTATGCCAACTGCTGGTTCCAATTTTAGGGAATTTAATGTTGTCCACATAAGAATGTTTGATATCACTAAGGAGAGCACTTAGAGAGAAGGTTAAAGGACTAAAAGTCAGAGGAAACACCATTATTTAAGGCTTAGTCAGAAAGGGTGAGAAGCCCCCAGCAGAGAACTTGAAGAATTCAGACTAGGAAAACCAAGGCTGAAAGCATGGAAACTCAAAAAGTAAAGGTTCAAGGTAATGAGATTGGTCACTAGTATCAAATTCAATGGAAGAAACTAGCAGGAAAAGACATGAGCAAAAACAGTACATATTGTTGATGAAAAGTAGCCTAAAATAAGATAAATTCAAGTTTTTATTTGAAGAGAGATGGTAATTTCAAAAAGTTTGGCTGAGAGAAAAAAGACACGATGCGGCAAGCTGGGACATGGGAAAGACGTCAACCTGTTTTAACCAACAGATGTCCTTTATTTTGGCCCACATTATTTTCTTTTCAAAATATGTGAGCCTGTATGTCTGCAGGAAGGACCATGGAATCCCTATTATATTTTATCCATTGGAAAAGATCCATTTAAGTTACCAGCCTCACACATATAGACATTTAAAAATATTGACTTTGGGATGCATAATTCTTGGGTTTAAATGAATGTACAGAAAGAGATTGTTAGTTATTTTTTCAGAAAAGCACTTTTTAGGACAATATATGTAATGAACATTGGATCTAAAAGAGAACATTGAAACAGTTGGCCACCTTGTCTTTGCTTCATAGTCGTGTCCTAGGACCAGTGCTGTCTTCAGATTAGTAAAGATAAGCACTCTTCAGAATACCACTATTGTCTTTGTGGATAGTTCCATTCCCATCATGCGCCTCTCAACAATATCTGGTTTTGAGGAAAAAAAAAAAGTGTTTAAAAGAAAAATGAAAAATAAAACTATTGAAAAATAAAATGGTGCACTTTGGGAATTGAGCAGAGCATGACTTCACTGATTTTTCCTTTCAACCAAGAGAGTTTTTTTCTATGTATTATCAAACAAGTCAAAGTTTGGATGAGCAATTTGCCATCCCTGGGTTTTAAAGTCAACAGTAGCATTGATTTTCATCATACCTCAGAGCATTTCTTGGTTTATGTCTTCTCTCAGCCACTGAAGTGACATGGTTAATGAGAGCAGCTTTCTTTTGTCAGTAATATTGGTCCTCATCTCTCACTAAGAGAGTCAGAATGAAAGAGATTATGTTGGTAAATTGCCTTTGAGATCTTTAGATACTAGTGGAGAGCAAAATATCAGAAATTTCAATTTTCCCCTTCTCCAAGGAGTGCATATTTCTCAGTATTACAGTACAATAGAGAAACAAGGAAATGAATATCAAGCCATACAAAGGGGAGGCAAAGACTCAAATTGCTTTTGTAATAATGGTTATGAAGACAGGGAGGAAATAAAAATAACTGTTACCAATTGGTGAACAACCAGTCCTCTGCCGAATCTCACTGAGATTCAGCTTGCCCAGTTTATGCAGCTCATTTTTCATATGGAATGCAGAGACAGAAGAGAGTAGCAGATAAGAAAAGATTTCTAGAAAAAGATGGTTGTGGGCATGATTTCAAGAATGGTCTCTTAGGAACCAGCAGTTGGTGTAGTGGCTATGTCACTGGACTCCCACGTAGTCAACTGCGATTTGCGTCCCAGACCCGATGGCTTAAAACTCACGCCAGTCGTGTGTGCGTGCATGCCCAAGATCCCGAGAGAATGGAGGAGAAGGGATTGCGGCATGACCATCCCCCTTGGGGGGGGGTGATTTCTCGCTTTCTGTCTCTATGTCTCTCTCTGTCTGGCGAGCGCACGCGCCCTATAGTGAAAATCTCTCCAAAAAAAAAAAGAATGGTCTCTTGTTGGAAAACTTGAGCAAGTGATAGTCTCTCTAAAGCTTGATTTCATCATTATGAAATAGAAATAAAATTATTCTTAATTTACATGATCATTTTAAGAAATGGATGGAAAATGCGTATTAAGTGCCTAGTAAAGTGCCTGAAGCATTATAAGCATTTAATATATACTGTTCTTTATTACTATAACTGCTATAGTAATACTAGTAACAATACTAGTAATAATGATAATAAGAATATAGTCCTTATTGTGTCACTGTCCTGTATACAACCTCTCAGTGACTTCACCTGAGACAAAGTTAAAGATCAAGATATGGCTTCAGGGGCATGTAATTAGTCACTTCCATGTTACAAGAAACACAGAGAGACACATACACACTGTATAGGACAGCTAGATTGGATTTCTCATCTTTCCCAAATATGCCAAGTCTTTTTGTATCTATGCAATAGCTGTTTCTTCTATCTATTAAGAAAACCCTTACCTCTGTTACTATTTTAATAAAACCCTACCCTTCCATAAAAACCATCTTTTATGGAAAACATTTTTAATCTCCCAAATAGCAGTTTTCTTAAGCTGGCCCCAAAGTATAGTGGTTAAGGAACCAGATACCGCATGACTGACTATGGTTCAAATCCGAGCCCTGGTGGCTTGAGAAACATGCCAGACTCTTGCGCATGTGTGCCCACAATCCTGACAGGAAAGAGAAATGGAGTAAAAAGAGCTGTGTTGTGACTATACCATTTGGGGCTCTTTTCCCACTTTGCACATGTGTATAGAAGCATACCACGGCTTCTGGCAATTGAAAAAAGACAAAAATCACAATTTTCTCCCTTATTTTTGCATGAGTGCACTGTTTAGAAATTTGTCTTAGCTATTAAAATTATAAGCCTTTAAAATCATGGACCATGTCATCTTTATCTGTACATAAGCACTGGGGCAGTGGTTTGCTAATATAATAGTAATGATGCCATTCAATCTTTGAAAAAAGCAAGTTCCTTTTCTCTCTGGAAAAATAGGCCAGTCCACGCCTCACTGGCTATTTTCTATTCCTTTTATCAAGTTTTCTTAATTGACTGTTGGGCTAGTTGTCTCCATCACCCAGTGGACCATTATCATATAGCCATATGAACGTGCTCAGAGGCTGAGGAACGTTGGAAGTAGACCTCCTGAGGAGAGCAGGAGAATGGTAGCAATATGAAAGCATCCTAGACGTGCAGGGCAGATTCCATGTTGTAGCTTGGACATTTGTCAGCCAATACATTCCTCAGCTTTCCTGAGCCTCTGCTTCTTCACCTGAGAAAAAGAATAGTTATTTTTTTTACTTAGGATTCAATATAGGGTTAAGTGAGATAAAATGTGAAGAGATAAAATGCAGATCTCGGCACTCAATAGACTCTACTCAATACAGAGTTACTTTCCCTCTCTTCTCTCCTGAGAAGTGTCTAGATATAATTTATCACCAAAAGGAGAGATTCTTGTCCATCTTATAGATAAGATATTCAAAGCATGCAGTGTTGTATCGGTCACTTGATCATTGAAAATGGCCAAATAGCCAGATAATAAACTAGACCTGACAGTGAGTAGCATGTTCATAAGGTATAAAAATATCATTGAACATGTACTCATTAATCTCTTAATAATGTCAGTCATAGAACTAGAGGTAAGTAAGATTAAGGTTTCAACCTTGTGATATGGTTCTTTTAGCTTCTAAGTTCTTGGTTTTCAAGTGACACAAAATCAATTGAAGTCTGACAGCTGTTTGGTAAGCTATGTAAAACAAATATGGTGAGTCAGCTCAAATCCTAATGGTAATGTCCTCAAAGTAGCGGATATGTCCAATAGGTCTGATTTGTCACCAATTATTGTGGGCGAGTCTAGCAATTTGGCTAAAAAAAGAATTGTGTGTGTAGGAGAATCATATTCCCAACATTGATCTTTAGATGTTTCTTGTCTTAAAAATATGAGATATTAAATTATAAAAGGTATTTAATAAAAATGCAGAATATATTTACATTAAAAATAAAAATAAAAATATATCCTGATCCTTTTTGTTAGATTATCTCTTTCTCTTATGATACATTTAAAATCTATAATGCAATTCTGTGCATTCTTTTGTCTCCTACATCTCTTCCTAGGAATATACCTTCTCAATTTTCATAGTTTTCTTGTTGAATCCTGCTGCTAATCAAATCATAGCCGGACAATTTCTCTTACTTTGTAATCCATGCTAATTAAAGCAACGATTATCGTTTCCCTAAATTATTTTAATCAGATTGCTCCCTACACAGAAAACCATTGTAGCTCCTAATTAGCTATTGAATCAAGCTCTTCAGCATCTGCCCCAAGGCCTTCAACTCCTGTTGCTCATTATACTGGTTTTATTCCATGGTATACACATTCAAATAGAATATTCCTTCTCTTCCCCACATACACCTAGTTCACTTCTGTCTCTGAGATTCCAGGCCTCTTTTTATTCTCTTTTGAAAATATTCTTTAAGCTGAGCATAGTGGTGCACACCTGTAATCCCAGAGGAGGGTGAGGCAGGAGGATCTCAAGTTCAAGGTCAGCCTGGACATCAGAGAGAGTGAGAATCTATCTCTAGAAAAACAAATGTACTCTTCTTTCATTGTACTAAGTTATGTCCTTATCTGCCTTCACATTTTTCCCTCTAAATTCATCTTCTCACTTTGATGAACTCTCCTAGATTTTTATAATTCCCTTTATTTTAGTGTTTCCTTAGCTTTTAAAAATATTTATTTATTTAATATATAGAGTTCTAGGGCTTAAACACATACACATAAAATGCTTAGCTTACTTTATTACAGTTCTCTTTAAGCACATTAGATATATGCTGTAAAAAACGAGCACAGCTCTATAATAGTATTTTTTCTATTACAATCATTCTTCTGATAAAGAGGCACCAAGAGGTAACAACATGCCTGCAGTAACTAGCTACTATGCTTTGGGGGTCGACTCTGAAGCAGGCCACCTGGCTTTGGTTTGTACTTTTCATCACCCAATTCTAAGATAGTCACACTAGCTTACATTCATGTGTGTATTTTTCTGTTAGAGGCTTTATGACTCAGATTTGCTCATTTGACTCCCACATTTCATTGGCAGAGTCCAGAACTCAGTAACTTATGCAGATCAGTCCCATATCTAAAAGTATGCTATCTACAGAGCAGAATTTTGAAACACATTGCTGCATAACACAGTAGCTTATATTTTAGCTGAGTTTGTTTTTACTCTCATGAAATTTTGGAGAAAGGTTTTTATTTGTCATGTGATTTTTTCCTCAGATTTCAGGAAGGAAAAAAGTCAGATTGCTACAAAATTACGCAGTTGAGGTTTTATCCATTAATTACACACCGCGTGTCCAACCTTGGGCTAATTACTAGGATTAAGCCGGGAATAAAATTATCCCCAATTAATGGAAATAGCTATCTCAATGGAGGATGGGTGGTAAACCAAAACCACAATATTTACTTTATGATAATTAAGTGCTATGAAAATACAATTCATTATAATTTTGTCCGCAATTTAATTACAGTTTTTATAAGTGGTCTGAGGGAGACATTCTAGAAATTATGGTATTGCATAGTAAAGGGATATACTGTGGGGGAATCAAAAAGAATTCCTTATGACAGCAACACTTTTAAGTCAGGATAATAGGAGATTGCTCAGTGAGAGCAAGATGTTGTTCTAGTCTGTTTTCTTGCTAACAACAGGAATATGTAAGTCTGGGTTATTTAAGAGAACAGAGGTTTAGCTTGTGGTTTAGGGATACAAGGTCCCAGGGCCATGTCTGATGGGAGTCTTCAGGCTGCATCATGACATGGTGAAGAGCTGGAAAACATGGTCTATGTTTCATGCATGTCTCTCCTTACAAATCCACCTTGAGTCATCATGGGGGCCATGTCCTGAAGACTTTAATCTTAATGTCTTCTAAGCTCCACCCTTCCACAGCATAACTGGATCAAGTCTTCACCCTCTTGATCCTGTTATAATGGCTTAACACATGATTTTTGGGAAGATACACATCACAGAAAATGTGGGGTAGCATTTCAGATCAAAGAACAGCATGTGAGCAGGTCCTAAAAAAATCAGAATTGGTAACTTTTGAGTAGTTAAAAAGAAGACCTATCGATTAGATCATTGTGAATAAACAGGAATGTAGTGTAGGATGAGACTGGAGAGGTACAAAGAGAACAGAAAATACAGGACTTTGTGAACCATGCTAATAGTATTTGCATTTTAATACCTTACAATTTTCTTTCTGTGTTCTAGTTTTTTCTCTTCTGATGTAAACTTTTCATTAATAACATAGGAGCCTTAAAGTTTAAGCTTCCTTATGGATCTTTTTATTAACTAGGAAGCAGAGCCTGTGTTCTGTTTGAGCCAAGTACACAAAGATGTACTCATGGGCTCTTATTCATAGGTCAATATTGACACCATGCCCACAAAGAGCCACCTCCCTGTCAGTGTAGGCTTGGTAATTACAAGAATTAAAACAGAGTTTTCTCTCATAAGACGTCCTTTAGATATTTTACCATTTCTTGCCATTGTGAGGGTGATATGGAGGGCACAAGAAAAAGGATACAGATGGTGGAAAGTAAATGAGACAGTTGAATAGTTAATGGTGGTATGTGTATAGATGCATGTGTATTAATGGGAAAGGCAATCCAGTCCAATAAATTTGCACTATAATTCTTCAATTAGGTGTCCAGCCAATCTATCCCATACATAAATTGAAATAGAAAAGAATGCTGAATTCTTCCGCTTGTTTTTCACTTAAAAGAGGAAAACACATGAGCTAAGTCTTTCTTCCTATATCATGAATCATGTGGTACTTGAACCTGCCACTTCAAGCCATGATTAATAATATGCTTAATTGCTTTCCTTTTCCTCCTCACAGCTGGCAGATGGAGTGCTGTAGATGTGACTGGAACACATTGGTATTCATGTTATGCAAAAGTGGTGTTACAGTCTGTGGAGTCTCCTTTTTGATTCAAATGCCCTAAAGACAAAGCCGAATTCTCAAAAATTTATCTTTGTTTCTTCTTTTGTCTCTACTGCCCTCTTAATTTTTACACCAGCACACTTGAGATTTGAACCTCAGTTTAAGGTGAACTTGAGGATTGTAATTTGTTTCTGTTCAGCTCACAAGGCACCAGAAGCTTTGGCAATGATAATGAGTGCATGCACTGCTTGCTTTGAGATCATTCATTGCCATCCTTGTTTTTTTAATGCTCTTTGCTCTTCCATGGAATGTGGAAATCCACAAAAATCAACAATCACATGGATTTTGTAATTCAGTCACCACATTTAAAAATATCCATTTATAGATTTTTCAACTCTCCACCAAATTTTGTCTTTTGTGACTTTTAGCGTCTGCTTTTGACTTGGATTTAAATGCTGTGTCCTCAACAGTTAATGCTCATTTGCTATTCAGTTTAGTGACCTCTGGGATGGAAACATTAAGAAAGAGGAATCTCTGCTACAAGGCACACAGTATGAGGGAGAGATAGATTCATGGAGATCAGATCGGAGGTTAAGTTGTGCTGTTCACACGCAGCACCTGCTGGTGGAATTTCTGAAGGAGATTTTACTTGCACAGTTCCCGTTAACCTGAAACAATGATCAATGAAAGTTAACTTTCAGGGGTGGGACTTATAAAGCATAAATTTTTATTTTGGGAATAAGTGATGCTAAATAGCATCAGGAAGACAAATCAAAAGTATTAAGACTGGATTTTGAGGATAAAATAGTATATAATCTAAAAATTTAAATCATTTATAATGTATTAAATTGTGTGCTGTAAAAAATAATGGCATAAATAGCCAGAGTCTTAAACCTTCTTCTTTCCTCCTTTTCTCCCACCCTTCCTTTTTCCCTTTCTTCCTTCCATCCTTCCTATACTTGGTCATTTCTGTTTTCACCAGTTATACACATATGTTCTTTGAAGTGTCACTAATTTTACAAGGCTTATTATAAATCTTATAATCTCATAAATTATAAATCTTTAGCCTTTTAGCTATCACTGTTCACAAAACCCCTCTACGATCCCCAAGAACTATGGACCTTCTACCCAGGCTAGAACTCTCACTTCTTTTGGCTGATGTATTGGTTTTATTTTAATATCCCTAAATAACATGCTTATAACTGACATCGTGCTTTTTTAATTAGGTTATTTTTGACTTTCCACTATAAAAATGTCCTTTCAGTTTTTCTTTTTGCACTCATACACCAGTTCCTGCTAGACTCAAAGGAATCTGTTCTCCCCATGTGGTGATATTTTAATTTTGGTCAGATCAATTCCGTATTTTTAGTATTTTGACTCTGTAAATTGAGTAGCAGCTGAGCCATGATACGTTTTCTAGGATTTTTTTTTTTTTTTTTTTTTTTTTTTTTTTTTTCTGGCCAGGCCCACATTTTTTGTAAGGAAAAAAAAATTATTGTCAGTGGGCCAATTGGAACTTGGCACTGTTAGTGTGGTAGATGCAGACTTGCTGGGTATTTCTTGCACAGAGCACCTTTGCAGACTTCTCAGAGAAGCCCCCTCAACCCCAGGGAACTTTCTCCAAAGTTTCTGGCACAGATGGTGCCTCTTCTGGCTAGCTGCCATGGTTTCCACCTTAGAATCTGCCTTCTCAGCTGCATCTCCAGCCTCCTTCTGCTGAATTTAACTTCACTGCAGGCAGGGAACTGTCTTGGGGAGGTGTAGTGTTCAGGATAGATCACTGTCATCTTTACCCTCTGGGGTCCACATTTGCAGCTTGGCTCTGCTATTAGTTAATGTGAACTTTGTTCTTTCACAAAGTCCTTCTCTTTTTTATGTCAACTCCATCCAACCTCTTTCAATTTAGACTTTTTAAGCCATAAATTAGGTATGAGTTGAATTCAACTACATGTTTCCATAACCCTTGAAATATGTGTCAAACTCTAAATATTTCTCTGTAGGTGCCCTCATGAGACTTGGCCTAGGCGAGCATCCCTCTCCTTGCCCCAACATTTCACATACTCTCAAAATCTTTACTACAATTCACTTTAACTTCCTGAAGGCTCCTTTACCTCCCCGTATATATCCTGGGTTTAAGCAATTGGCTATTGATAACAGCAGAACCAGCTCCATAATGATATAGGCCCTATGAAGGTCTAGTACCTTACTTTAGGATCTGGTGCACTAAGCACCTGTGGTAAAATTCTTAATCTTTTAAGCCTCAGTTCAAATTTTAAGATATTGAGAAAAAGTTACAAGTAACCTCTTGTAACATTCATTTTAACAGACTTTTTCTTTGTGGGACACAGAACTGGGCATTTTGTACATAATTTCTCATTTAATTCTTACAATAACCTCATTGAAGTAGGGGTTATTACCACCTTCATTTTATAGATGTAGAAATTGAGCCAAGAAATGTTAAATAAGACAAATGCTATTCATAGAAATAATGAAAAGCTGAGTCTAGATTTACTCAGGCAGGCTGCTTTTAGAGGCGATAGTGGTCATTGTGATACCATCCTGCCAAGTGAGAGGTAGACAGCATAAAAGTGAAGTTGTCTCCTAACTTCACTCCGATGTCTTCTCCAAATCTTACCCCATGTGATGTAAGGCATCATAGAATATGAAAGAAATTCTGTGCATTGCTGATTGATAGCAAGAGAAAAGCCTATTTGTCATGTAGGTAATCTTCTTTAAGAAACCTGAGGATTCAGGCTGCAATGGGTTTGGCCAGTTGAAGCATGGAAGAAATGGCAAGATAAAGCTGTCGCTTGTGAAGAATAAGGTAGAATAGGGAGGTGACCCAAGGGAGGAATAAGAAGATAGGCATGTTCATACTTCTGTCAACTTCAAGTTTTCTGATGATCCCCAAGGAAGGCGGCATTCTTTCTGATGTGGGACTGAGGCATTCCAATTTATTGGGGCCAAGAAAAGTATATTTATATTTATTCAGGTATACAGCTAGATATACATACAGTGTAGAGGAGAGAGAGAGAGTATTCTTACTGATTTTCATCTAAACCAAGCACAGGTGAAGAGAAACACAGGTCCTGTCAGTCTGACTGCTTTTCTAATAGTGTTTATGACTATCTTATAAGTGAAAATATTTTGTTCTCAAGTTCCCGGACTTTACATATTTTCTATTTTATTCCTTTAAGATCTCATAAACACTTTGCCAGATCATTGTATCTAAAATTTTCTCTACCTTAAAGCCCTCTAATTTAAGCTAGTTTAGCCACAATAGAGTGGGTACCCTGAGTTGATATTTTACTAGAGAAGATAACAGCAAAAATCACATATGTTCCAGCCAGGGGGGAAAATATACTCATTTGTTTTCTAATAGCCATGAGAACTATTGTTATTTGTCTTCATACTGATATAAGCCATCATATCTACCATTATCAGTCTAATGAAGATAGTAAACTTATTTAATGATAGTCTTTGACCTGTTAAGGCCACTTCACTTCCACTTTAATATATAGATACTTTAAAAATGAGAGCTCCACATTTTTTGTGTTTGTAGGGGGGTGTAATGCATTAGTACAGCAGAAGATTCAAATTTACATAGTCTGATCTTATAAAATACAATTAGATTCATGAAACCAATGATAGCGTTTATTGCCTCCGGTACACCAACATATAAGAATTGCCTTTTTTTTTCCTAAAAGAGATTTCATTATTGCATGTAGACTGGCCTCACAGAGCTGCTCAGCCAAAACGTTGGCACTCTTGCTGTCTAGAGATAGACTTTGATTGAGAAGTCCTGTGATACCTAATTCCCAGAAACGTGTATCTGACATACGGTGATACAGGCAAACCTACTTTCTAAACTAAAAAGAGCTAGAAACATGCTAGGTGATGGTGTTCTCTGGGTTGTCTGGATGTCCTCTGCTCCAAAGAACACATGACCACATTGCCTGCCCTCACACAGCCAGAGCAAGGCCCCTCGTCTTCTTCAGTGACGGGGCATCTGCTATGACTTCTGTCGCTGCTTGCTAGATGACATTTTTCTCCTCTGCTTGATGAAACCAATTATTTTCTTTTCCCAAGAGTGTGTCAATTATGTCATTGTCATGATTTTGGCCAAATGCATATCAGCATTTTTTTTTTTTTGCTAAATTTACTTTGATATCTTAGTATTTTGTCCCAAAGCCTTTCTGTTATCTCCCCTCCTTTAAATTTTTTTCCCTGTGCTATAATTGTATTTAGTCATCTCTTTTGATGTGAAAGTGTCTGCACTTGACATCTTTGTCAAAGTGTTTTTCTTTATTTCTAATACTTTATTGTATATGTCACTGTGATTGTACAATTGTGTAATACTATTTGTCACTTTCCTACTTTTGATGTTCTGTATTTGTCCTATTACTGTCATAGAAACAAGATAACCTTTTATCAAATACTTTTAGAGACTTCAGAGAGTCTCAAAGAGCAGTGGAAGAGAAGTTATTTCTGTTATAAATTATTCCTGTTGGTCTTAAAAGTATTCATCATATTATTTAAGAAACTAAAAACAGAGAAGTTTCTCAAACCCATAGATTTCTTAGATTGTTTAATAAAGTTGTCAATTCTGTACTCTTCCATGAATTGCTGTTTTTCATGTCTTGCTAAATAGATAGTTAATGATGTGTCCATATTCTGTTTGCTATGTGGCTTGCCTGAACTTCCAGCATTCTTCCAGACTACTCACTGTAGCAGAATTCTTTCCTTACCTGTAGTCTTGTGGAAAAATAAGTCTCTTTTGAGCTCATGTGATTGTAAAAGGTATGGGTAGGTATTAAGAAACTATAAACATTAGTGATATCTGGAAGAAAAGCAAAATTAAACATCTTATTCAGTAGGGTTATCTAAGTAGGCTATTAAGGAATTGAGATAATCCACTTCTAAGAACTAGAGGCTGATTTTGATAACATAGATATGATATGTTGCTGTTTCTTCAGAATATAAAATTAGCAATGGCTCTGTATTAATGACTTCTTTTTCCCAAAGGAGTCCAACTTCCTTTGGGTTTGAAGGCAGTGCTTTTTCTTGAGTCCATTAAGATTTCTTTTACCCTTTCGCCCTTCTGAAAATGTCACAGCCGCAATTTGGAACTACCCCCTTATTGTGGTCAGTGCTTATCATGAAACACAATCTCTGATGATCTCTCCCTCTTTATCTTTTTATTTCAACCACTTATTTCTTCAGAGGATTTTAAACTAACTTACTTTATTTTTCTTTCTTTTTTCCTTTAGCATTAAATGGGCCTTGCCAATTATCATTTCCAAGCACTTGGTTTATAGAAAGAGGCAGTGAAAATTAGATTGGGTCAGGGACATGGTTTGACTCAGTGTCAGAGACTGTATCATTAAAATTCAGTATTCCCAAATTCCATTTTAATCCATGAAATCTTTCTCCATCCCAGATGTGAAATCTTTTCATCCAGTGACTTAGGAATAAAAAGTCATAGAAGAAGCAAAGTATTCTTCACAGTGAGAGAAAAAGTTCTTCATGGCGAGGGAAAACTCAGTGATGTGGGTCATCAGGCCCAAAAATAAGGTCCAATTTCATTACATAGATATGCCCATCTGTGTTCATGTCACTGCAAGTATGTTTCTCTTCTGCCTTTAGGGAAAAAAAATAAAGGGACAGACTGGTTTCCCTTGTTACTTCAGTGTGTTAAAGCAATCATTTGGTGTTTATTGTACTAATTAATTATCTCCCTGTTTACTTTCTACAATTATTTGTTTTTACTTAGTGAGTCGATAATGAATTCCTGTTAGCAGAAGAGGGATAAAAGCAGAAATTAAGAAAGATCTGAAACCCAGGCTCAGGGTTTGGTGTTTGAATGGGAAAGTTCAAAGCTGTCATTGGATGTCATGTACTGGCATGAACTGGTACTGCCTTTCATCACTTTTTGATAATCAGTTCTGCTTGCTAAATTCCTGAGTTATGGTTGCTCAGTGTTTGAACTCACAATGAACTGCTTACTCTAATAGGCTTCATCCTCATTACAAGTTTATATAACAAATACGTTTAAATATGTAATTAGATGCTGGGCTCTTGAAGAGTGATTTATTAGAAGAACATAAATTCTTAGAAAACAAAAATGAGGCTATTAAGATGTTGACAGAAGATTAGGGCAGTCACTATTAGAATTTTATAAACAAGTGTTAAAGAGTCTCTTTTTAATGAAACAGTATATTTAAATAAGCAACTCATTGGCTTCATCTTTTTACTTGACATTTCCTATCACATGAATTACATATTCAGTCTCACCATCCTGATGTAAGAGCTTGGTTACTAAACAACTGATTTAAAAATTGATGATGAATATTTCAAAGATTTCAGGAACTCAGCTTCTCAGCAGTTCTTATTATTATTGATCCCAGCAATCTATTTTGCAATGTATGAGCAGACAAATGCATTTTTGGTAAACCTGATATATTAACTAAGATACACTTTTTTTATTAAGATATATACATTAAAGGCAATCAGTTGGCATTTTTTTTGTGATCTATTTTGTAATTTACCAGATTTATTATGTCGGAATAGAGGGAAAGTTCCTTTGACAACATTTATATTTCAGTGTTGCTTAAAGTTTGTTGTTCAGGTATTTTCTAGAAAATGATGCACAGATATATTTTGAAATACTTTTGAGATTTAAAATCTTTTTGAAATTGTGTCATTTTATGAATAAAATTATTTGAAATTTTTCCCCTGTAATTTGCTAGAGGGCATGTATGCTTGTGATGGAGGGAGAGAGAGAAAGTGAGAAAGCATCTCCCCATGGAGGATGATCACACTGCAATCCCTTCTCCGCCCTGTCTTCCTCTTTTCTGGACTCGGAGAACACATAAACATGTGCCCAGCTTGATTTTTCAAGACATCAGGTCCAGGATCAAAGTGCATGGTTGACCATGTGGGATCCAGCTGCCCTATTATGCCACTGGTTAGCCCAAATTGTTTGAATTTAATTAGGAACTTATAATTGATTATTTGAAACAGATTGATCTTTTAGCTATGAATATAGTATCAGAGAAAAATGGGATGAAAGTGTTAGTGATGTTTTAACTTCTAGGTATTTACATTTTTTCTATTCTAATTAGTTTGAATACCATTTTGAAACATATTGAATAATTTTATTACTTTAGTCATTACCATCTTGTATTTAAATACAGTTTTTAAAGATGTGTGTTTTGGGACCAGCAGTTAGTGTAATGGCTATGTCGCTGGACTCCCATGTAGTGGACTGCGGTTCGAGTCCCAGACCCGGTGGCTTAAACTCACGCCGGGCGCGTGTGTGTGCGTGCCCAAGATCCTGAGAGGAGAATGGAGGAGAAGGGATTGTGGTGTGGCCATCCCCCCTGGGGGGGTGATTTCTCACTTTCTGTCTCTCTGTCTCTCTCTGTCTGGTGAGTGCACGCACCCTATAGCAAAAACCTCTCCAAAAAAAAAAAAAAAAATGTGTGTTTTGATGATTCAACCTCCAAGTTTCATGTTTTGGAATTTGGTGAGGCCTGGTGGATGGTGATTGGGTCATGGATATTGCAACATGGAAGCAACAGTCTCTTGAATAAATTAAGGACATCTTCAGAGAACCAGTGAACTCAGCTGTTCTGATAAAAGATTAGTCTCATGAAAGCTGGTTACTATAAGGGAGGGAGGGAGAGCTGACTACAACTTTCTTCCTCTTTCACTCTCACTCTCTTTTCCTCTTTTGCTCTCTCTCTTTCGCTCTCGCTCTCGCTCTCTCTTTCTCTGCTTGTGCCCTCCATCCTCTGTGCTTCCATCAGTCGTAGTACAGGACTTTGCAGCCACCAGAATTGTGAGTTTTGCAAATAAACCTCTTTCTCGTAGATTCACTCAGTCTCAGGTGTTTCAGTTAGCAGTGTAAAAACAGATGGAAACAATGTGAAATCTCTGTGAGCACTATTTCTTTATGATGGTTCTAAAATCCTGGCTGACACATGGCAGTTATGGAACAAATTATAAACTACAATTCTTAAAAGGAAAGATGCACAAATATCTCTCTATTTCTGAACAGAAGAAAATCCTTTTTTTTAAAAAAAAAACGAGGGGACTTGAAACTACTAGAATTAATGAAGGTTCATTAAGCAAGTCCAATATTAAACAAATCTATAACAGCCAACTTATCAGTCATTGATTTATTATTTTTCTCAACTTTATTGAAGTGTGGCTGACTTAAAAAGTATATATATGTGGGGCCAGCAGATGGCATAGCAGTTACCCTGCTGGACGCCTGCATGGCTGACTGTGCTTCAAGTCTTAGACCTGGTGGCTTGAAAATCACGCCAGGTGCATGTGTGTGTATGTGTGTGTGTGTGTGTGTGTCCAAGATCCTGGGAAGAGAATGGAGGAGGAGTTGTGGCATGGCCATTTCCCAGGGGGCGATTTCTCACTTTCCCTCTTTGTCTTTCTCTGGTAAGTGCATGTGCCATAAGGTAAAAACCTCTCAAAATATATTTATTTATATATATATATATATATATATATATATATATATTTAAGCTATATATCTTGATGGCTCGGTATGCACACACATTTTGAAATATTCAGTACAATTAAGCTAATTAACATACTAATTTTTTAGAACAATAGAAAAATTTTCATGAGTAAGTAATAAGCAACAGATAAAATATCTGAAAACTATTTTTGAAGATTTGTGTAGCTAGAAATGATATTTAAGGACATAAAATATACATGATTCATTTACAAAATATACATGTTTTAGATAATAGAAACTATCAATATTGTAAAAATATGTATTCTCCCAAGTACTTTAGAATTTAATTAAGTTCAGATAAAATTCCACTAAATATCTGTACGTTTAATCTAACTATACTTTAATACTATCAAGATTTTATTTTCTTGAATTTATTCAGACAATTCTAAAGTTCATATGGAAGGATAGACTGGAAAACATGAGGCCAGATAAGGAATCATTAGGGCAAACTAGAATTTCAGATATTAAATTGTATTATAAAGATACTATATTAAAATATTCATAGTAGCATAGGACAAACCAGTCAGTGGTAAGAAATTTTTTAATTAATAAAAATACTTATGGAAATTTTGTATATTTTACAACAGTGTGAGAAATAATGAATACTTTCATAATTCTCATCTTGCACAAAATATAATTTGTTTTCACTTAAATAAATAAACTATTTACTTATAGTTTAAATAAACTATAAGATGGATCAAAGGCTTAATTATAAAAAAAATCACCAATGTATTGGATGAAAGCATGGATGGGTGAATTATTTTTTATATACTTTATAGGTTTGTTTAAGTAAGAGATAAAAGTCAGGGACCAGAAAAGAAAAGATTATAAATGTGTGCACTTAAAAATTTTAAAATAATTCTTTATTATATAAAATACTATTACCAAAGAAAAAGAAAAGAAATTCTTCAAAAAAATACTTCCACTGAATATTGTTGACAAAAGCTAGTTTATCTACTAGATTTCAAGCTCATTCAAACCAAGAGGAATGAGAATGTCACCACAATGTTTAAATGGATGTTGGACTTTACAGTAAATGTGAATATATTTCATTTTAAGCAAATAAAAAGATATTCAATTCTCTACGTAATATTAAAAATACCTATGTGGCAAATATTGTAAATTTGAGAACATAGTGAATTAGTAAGAGTAGAGAATTAGGAAATCTCATGCATTGGTGGTGAACATATTAATCGATGCTAGAATATGGACGATAATTTAATATTACTTTTAAAATTAGTGTATCTACACTTTGAATCAGAAATTTCACTTTTATTTATGCATAATTTCATACCACATGTGAAGAAATATTGAAAATTGGAGCATGGATAAATAATAATGACCAACATTTCTATAGACCATGTTAGTTGAAAAATTGGACTTATTTACTCTAAATCTCTTCAAGTTCAAGAATAAACGACAAATTTTGTGTGATATTAAGAGGTAGACCTGTGAGCCAGAATCTGGTTCTGTATGCAGAACTTTCAAACCAAGAGCTAGATATGTAAACAGTGGAGTGACCTCATTTTGAAGCAGTGAGGCTCTTGTTACTGGAAGAGTTCAAGATAAATTAAATAGACATTCAACTATGGTGCTGTAGAAAGGAGATTCTATTGTTCAGTGGATCCAAGGCAGTTTCCCACAGTTACAAAAAGAGACTCATTTTAGAGAGAAGCATGAAATAAAACCTAGGCAGGGCCTAGTGCAGGTTAAGCCCTGTGTAGACGGTTGTGTTGGGGTGTACTTTCACACTTACGTACACATGTTTCTTTGTCTCCCTCTCCTCTCTCTTGTGCTTGCCCGTGCATCCTCTGTCATTAAACAACAAAAACAAGTTAGCCAGGGGTCACGGTCTCTATCAGTGGTCTAGAGTATAGGACTAGCTAGAAATCTGGATAATAGGGAATGCAGTGGATCAAAATTAAGGACTAACAACTAAGTCAGACACCCCAGGTGAATAGCTGGGTTAACATTTGGAAGAGGGCAAGAAGATACCATGAAATGTGCTCCTATGGGCTGTAACGAATTTAAATCTCTTACAGACAACAGGATTTAGTCTGGTGAAAAGATCTGATAATATATCTCTTAAATATACATCAAGGATCCAGGGGATCTACTTAATCACAGACTCCACATTTGGGATAAACCAGACTAGGAGGCAAAGCAACACAGATACCTGTTTTTAAGTATGGTACTACGTCTACTCCTAAATTTGAAATTATTAAGAAATTCAGATGACCAAGCAAGAGGGAAGGGATTACAAAACAAAACAAAACAAAACAAAACAAAACAAAACACACCCTATCCACGGCAAAGAAATATGTGCTCCAATTATCAGTATCCTCTAACTCAAAATCTATTTTTGGTTTAAGCATCTCTCTGACCAAATATAATTTTATAGTAAATGAATTTTGTGCTGTCTAAGGTTCAAAAGATTCAAATATAAATGATTGCCAAGCAATTTATTATGTCACTCAATAAACCTAAAGCATGCACAAGAATAGATTTCTCAGCATTAAGTTTGCATTTCAATTTGCTCGTGTAACTTTTTAAGAATAAAGAATTGTGGTGTAATTTTCAAACTAATAAATCCCTAGAACCTTCAGCAAGCATTTGTTATATCCCTGAAGGATAGACAACTTCTGTGAACCATTTATACAGAACTCCAGATCTCAGTTTACCCTGTGAGTACCTTTGAAAATTTAAAAATGCTTTCCAAGATTTTGGATTTGTTTGAAAAACTATTATTTATATCACATGTGAACTAGTTTTCTATGACCTAATAAGTATAAATATTTTTCAGTTGCTTAATTTATTTTTATTCAGCTGTATTAAATATGTAATTATTGCCAGCAATGGGCAAACATGTTATTAGGCATTAAGATTGAGTACTGAACAAGATGGACACTATTCTTCCCTCTTAACACAATCTGATAGAAAATAGAGAAAAAAAGTAAAAATTTTGCAACTGTGATGATTATAATAAAACCACCCATACAAACGGATCTAATTGACACTTAGAGAGATTGTACAGTTTCCTGTAACTAAGTGGTGAAGCAGACATTGTGAATTCAGTCTGATAGTATAATACACTGTGCTAAGCTGCTTAACTAATATTCATGTTCATAACATAGACTTTGGAGAAGGCAGAGGTCCAGAATTCCATGACATTTTGATTTTGTAATTTTTAAAAAACTTATTTTTAACTAGTTAATATAGGTTCATAATACTATATCTATTCTCTTTCATTGTTTGAAATGGTATAGAGTGAAATGTCCTCTTCTCATTTCCTCCAGACATCTTCTTCCCTGCTCAAGGGGCACATTCTGACTAAGTTTCTAGTATATCTTTCTAGAATTATTTCATGCATTCCAATATATTATATGTGTATGTATGTGTGCATGTGCTTGTGTGTGTGTATGTATTTTTTTTTAAAAAACAGAGTGAGGAGTAAAGAAGTTAGGTAGCTTGTCCAAAATCATACAGCTATTAAACGGTAGAATTGCCCATTTTTAATTTATCTATAGTTTTCTTTTCTTATGAAAGTTTTGCCATAGGGCACATGCACTTGCTGGAGAGGAGAGAGAGACAGTGAGAGGAAAAGAGAAATCACCTCCAAGGGGGATGTCCGCACCACAATCCCTTCTCCATTCTCCTCCTGCGGTTTCGGACACACATACACATACACCCAGTATAATTTTCAAGCCTCCAGGTCCAGGACTCAAATCATGGTGGGTCATGTGGGAATCCAGCACCTTAACCACCATGCTACCTGCTGACCTCATTATCTGTGGTTTTCTATTTCTGCTATTAATGCACAAAATCAAGCCACCATCTGATCACATGCGAACTAGTGTTAGGGTAGCCTTTCATTTTTCTTTTCTTTTTAAAAGAATTTTAAATTTAATCTATTTATTACTATTATTTTAATATTTACTATAGGGCATACGAGCTCACCAGAGAGAGAGAAAATGAGAACGCAAGTTGCTTCTGTCAGACATGTGGGAGTCCAGTGCCTTAACCACCATGCCATGGGCTAGCCCTAGGGTAGCCTCTTAACTGGTTCTCTCGGTTCTATTTTTTTCCCTTCCTTAATACACTGTTTAAAGCTCTTATTTATTATAAGATCCACAAAGGCTCTATCTCCAAAATATTATATTAATGACAATCATAAAATAAGTCACAAAACAACGTAGAACATTTTCAGTACCTTTGACACCCTCAAAGTGCTCCTCTCTTATTTCTTTCCCCTTTCATTATAACCTGAAGAAACTGCTATCCTAAATTGTATGCTAATGGCTTCCTTGCCTTTTCAATAGTTTTACTACACATGGATGTATATATGTCTAAATAGGGTATGTGGGCTCACTGGAAATAAAGAGAGAGCAAGAGAAGGTGAGACATCAGTCCCCGGGGGGATGACCACGGGCAGTCCCTTCTCCTCTATACTCTCCTCTACACTCTCTATACTCTCAGGATTTGGGGGCATGCATGCTTGTGCATCTAGGGTGGTTTTCAAGCTTCTGGGTCTAGGACTTGAACTGTGCAATAGGACATGCGGGATCCAACTGCTTTAACCACCATGCTACTGCCTGGCCTAGGGAAAATTCAATTCTGCTCTGAATCATCCTTCAACTTCCAGCAGACTAGTTCAGACTTATTTTCATGCAATATCAGTATCAGGTTTCCTGAAACAAAACAAAATATAACAAAATAAAAACATGCAAGAGCCATGGAACTAAATACTTTGAGAAATCATACCATCATGTTGGTCACATTTTAGTTAAAGTGTTAATAAATCTTTAGTCTATGTAAATTCAGGTAATACAGAAGTAGAGTTTTGATGGGATGACTTTCAAAGTCACATTGTAAAATATATTGTGCAAGTAAGGGTACTGAAATGAACTATTTTGTAATCAGGATACCACGCCCAGTGTTTGGGAGGATGAATTGTGGTGGTAGCTTTCCTACCCTGAGGGCCTTAATGTAATTAATAAATCATTTTGGCAATTCCTTCTGCAATACCTGGTAAATGTCAGGATTCTGGTCTGTGCCCCAGGCCATGAGTTTTTCAGGGCCAGGCCACCTAAGGGAGGCCCTTTCGGGAAACCTGTGATTTTTCTCTGTTCTATCTATGCCTGCTTAAGTACTTGGCTAATTTTAGGTTGCAGTTTTAAGACATTATCTCTTCCCATGTGCTGGAATATCAGAAATAGAACTGACATTTTGACCTTTGTCTTCCTTGTTCCTTATCTACTTCCCTACTATTTCAGGATAAGGGCTAGATAAAACACATTATTATTAATTGGGTTCCTTCATATTATAGCAGTATATTATATAATGTCTGTCTTAATGTCTTAAAAATATATTCTCTTTTCTTTGAAATCAGGCATCATGTCACTGTAATTCAGTATAGCACTTAGAACAGTGTCAAGGCACTCCATCAGTGATTATGGGGCTGAGTCACTGAGTGAATGAATAAAAGAACATTTTTCCTTTTGAAAGAACTTTCAAAGTGAAGCATGGTCTTATTCTTTAGGTTGCTGAGATATTTTTGGCACTGACCCATTTTATTTTTATACTTTCCTATAATCAGCACCTTTTGGCTCATGTTCACACGGTGTATGTGTTCCTTTGCGCTGACTACGACGCTGAATAATCACTACTCACTAGTAGGTATCACCTCTTTGCCGATTGTCCTGTTCTGGTGACCTCTATAAAGACAAAGGCAGCAGAATGAATTAGTAATCCTGCCTACTTAGCATCTCAGCAGTGGACAGTTGGTTTCAGGTTTTTGGCACCCCTAGCATTTTTCTTTCATTATGATTCATACAATGGGATCCACTGAGACCAAATACATTAACAAGGGCATTTATAAAACCACTCTTCCTAACATACTATAAAACATTTTCTTTCTTTTAGAGGGGAGAAATCTGTTTTAGGCAGCTTTATCCTGAGAGTGTTGTTAATTTATAGGATTCTTAGCACATTAACTTTATTTTTAAACTTTTTATTATGAATAATTTCATACATACACTAAAGTAGAGACAATAGTATGATAAACTCTATGTGCCATTATCCTCCTGAAACAGGATACAAGAAGATATACTTTGAATGGTGGAACATTGAGACAATCAAAAGGTTGAGAGTGTTGGCTCTGATACTTTATTATTCCATCTTTCTTGAAATGTGATAGTGGGCCAGCAGGTGCAGTGAAGGTGGAGGTGTTAGACTCCACATTGCTGGTTGCAGGGTTTAAGTCCTGGACCCAGCAGCTCGAAAATCACTCTGGTATATGTGCATATGTGTCCAAGATCCTGAGAAGGAGAATGGAGGAGAAGAGATTGTGGTGTGGTTCTCTTCTCTTTGGGATGTGACTTTTGATTTTCTCTCTTTTTCTCCATCTCTGGTAAGCATAAGCACTAGGACAAAAAAAAAAAAAAAAAAAAAAAAAAAAAAAAAAAAAAAAAAAAGGTGGTTACAGAGTAATAAGAGCTCTGAGATCAAAATCAGAGTTTAAACAATAACTGTGGAATTGTACTATTGTTTATTACTGTTTTAAGAGTAAATAGAAGCAAGGAGAGATACTGTAATTGTCAGCTCACAAAACTGGCAAATAGTGTAGTAGACTTTACATGTCTAAATCTTAGGCTCACAATTTCATCATCTCACTCCTGTCAGCCCACATGCTTCTGTTCCATTGCTCTTTATTCATATCTGTGGATCCCCTTTCTTAAGGAGACCTTTCAAAATCCTCAAGTTCCCCATTTTCCTTTTGTTTACTTCTTTCATGAAGATAACTTCCCCCTACTTTATAAAACCCATAATCCTTGTTCTTTTGGATGTTTATTTTTAGATCACTGTGCTTCCATATTACTCAGTTATTACCTTTTGAATGTCATACCTCTGTCTGCAACATCTATTTTTGTTTGCATATTTAGCTTTTACCATTCCTATAGGTGGTACAATAGACCCATTTAGCCTCATAATTATTCAAAACTCTTATTGTTGATGATATTCTTCACCACTTCACATGCAGAAACTCATAATCATGACTATAGAGTGTGGAACAAAGCTTAGTGATAGAGAATGTACACTTTGAGGTCAGACCTAAATTAGAAAATGAAGGTTGCTAGCTACATGGCCTTGGGATAGTTGCCCTCTGTAAACCTTAGTTTATTTGAATATAAGATTTACTTAGAGTATCTTCATAACACAGTTCTTATTAGAACTAGGTGAGAAATTATCTACAAGGAGTTGCACAAAGCTCAACGTGTTCTGTAAATCCTTAGTAAAAGTTGACAGTAACCATGTGTGTCCTTGCATTCTTCAGTCCTTAGGATTGCAAAACTTTTAAGATCTGTTATCATTCTTTTTATGACCAGTTCTATGCCTCTCACTTTTCCCACTTTCTCATAACAAATGAATAACTATATTCCACATTCCCAGCACTTTTTGCTTATTGTTTCAATTTATTACTCCTTCTGGATTCAGTTGCTTTTCTTTTCACTGTAAGCCATTTTCATAATGTGTTTGTTAGCAAATATTATTGAATCTCTCTTGTATTCTTCACTTTCTTTGTCTAGAAATACCTCATCTCCTATGACTTGCTTTCTTTCAGTCTATATTTATTAGTCTATGTATCTTTGGAAACATTGATTCTTAAGAAATCTCTATATCTTCATGCTATTTAACTCATCTGGTCCTTCATTGTTGCCCAGAAATATTTATTAGTTTAACTGATTCCAAATAAGTTGAATCTGAATATAATTCACCCAAATTTTCATCATCAACATCACTTTAGGGAGACTCTTAAGACTATGAAATGAAGATACCATCTATCTCTTTATGACTTTTAATTCAAAAGCACATTTCTCATTTTGTAACTTCCTCGTGGTTATTAAGATAAGTTTAGATCTTCCTGGAATTCATGGAACCCCTTTTATATTAAGCATGCTTAAAAGCAAAGATAATAGTTGTAACTACTCTTTAAAACAAGAAATTTATTATTTCTGACTGAAAGTTCATTCACTACAACAGGAATGTTCATATTATTAGAATTCTAGGTTCTTGGGATCTTGGGTCTTGTCAAGGATAGTTTTTCTCTTTAATTTCTACCTCATTATGAGGGAATTTATAATCTCTCTCTCTCTCTTCTTTTGCTCTTTCACAAACATTTATTAAGTTACTACTACTGCAGTCTCTATCATTGGACTAGCCATTGCATGATATAAATACACACAATCTCTAATTCCAAGACCCATATCTTAGTCTACTATTGATTGCTAACAAAAATACCCAGACTGTGGCAGGCAGGTAGAATGGTGGTTAAGAGGTTGAACTCTCTCATGGCCACGAAGGTTGGAGTCTTGAGCTTAAGGCTTGAAAATCACATCAGGTACATGTGCATGCATATATAAAATCTTAGGAAGAGAATTGTCTGCGGTGTGGCTATTTTCTCTGGGAGGTGATTTCTCACTTTCCCTGCCTCTGTTTCTTTCTGGCAAGCACATATGCCCTATGGCAAAAACCTAATAAAGAAAAGAAGATAAATACTGGAGACTGATTTATAAAAGCAGAGATTTACTTAGCTCACTGGTTGGAAGTCCAAGATCATCCCGGCACCATATCTACTGTGAGTCTGGAAAAGTCCAGATCATATAACGAGGATGAGAGCAGAGTGTCCGTGTCTGTGAGTCTCTCTATTCTAGTCTCATTCTCTCTTTTCATAAACCTACCAGAACTCAACCATGAGGGCCCTGCCCTAATGACATTAATCCTAATCTCTCCCCAAAGGCCCTAAATTTCAACACCAATGACCAATGGGTAAAGGTTTTTTTTTTTTTTTTTTTTTTTTGAGAGGTTTTCGCTATAGGGCGTGTACACTCACCAGAAAGACAGAGAGAGACAAAAGCGAGAAGTCACTCCCCCCATGGGAGATGGCCATGTTGCAATCCCTTCTCCTCCATTCTCCTCTCAGGATCTTGGGCACGCATGTACACAAGCCTGGTGTGAGTCCATACCGCTGGGTTCGGGACTCAAATCGTGGCTGACTGCATTGGAGTCCAGCTACATAGCCATTATGCCAACTGCTGGACCCAACACCAATGAATAAAGTTTTAATCCTACTACAAGGGTACAACACATAGACTTTGGGGAGCTATTTAATATATTCAAGCTGTAGTAGCCCTGATAACTGAAAAAATACTATAATAATATTTCAATCTAAGTCATTCCTATGGTTGCTTTCTATATTTAAAATCATGACTAAATGTACTCAATATCAATCCCATCTCATCTTTTTTCTCTTCAGCAAATAAGACATCTAAGCCAGATCTGTGGTCTGTCTAAATCCTTTCATAATTCTAAACAAATGAACATTTCTCATCTGTTAGAATTTAGGTCATGCTTGCTGTAATTTCAGAATAGGGGATCAAATGCATCAATTTCTGAAGTTTGAAATGAAATAGTAAAGAAATATTTCAATGGGATGAGCTTGGTGTTATTTAAGCATTACTTTCTTATCTTGCAATTTTGTTAAAATTTAAATGGAAGGGATAAAAAGCATCCTGATTGGTCTCAAGAGATACACAAATCAGAGAATAGGCTGTTTTCAGGTGTTCTCACAAGGTCACCTATGGGAAAGGTCTGTCTTTGGAGGATGCTGCTCTTTATTTATGGAACCAGAGGGCTGCTTGAAAAAGATGGACTGAAAAAAAAATGCCTTAAAAAAAAAAAGGAAGAAAGAAAAAAGAAAACGCTATCTTCTTCTTTGACTGGAAAAGTAGCAGCTTCAGTTTACCCTTTTTTTGCCCTGGGACTGCCACATCTGCAGCTGAGACCTCTGAGTCTTGTATGAAAGGATAGACAGATGGAAGTTCTAACCTTTATAAAGGGTATACCACACCAAAACAGTTGGGAATTTAATCAATTAAAAGATAAAGCCCCTACACAAGATGATCTTTTGCCTACAGGCATGCAAAAGTTATTTTACTGTTTTTTTGTTTGTTTGTTTTGTTTTTTTAGTTTTTAGGTCAAATCTAAAAACAGAGAAGTCATTGTCCAAAATGTCAGTAGACACTTGCCTTCAATCACTTCTGATGTATAAGTGAGTGTTCAGGAAGGAAGAAAAGACCTTTATAAAACGATTTAATCCTGAAATTGAAAAATACATTCCTTTATAGAAAAACAAATCTCTTTGTAATGAAACTACATGTTTTGCAAAGTTCTTGTCTTATTAATATATTAAAAGATGATAAGTTGGGAACCAGCAGTTAGTGTAATGGTTATGTCGCTGGACTCCCACGTAGTTGACCGCGGTTCGCGTCCCAGACCCAGTGGCTTAAAACTCACGCCTGGCGTGTGTGCATGCCCAAGATCCCGAGAGGAGAATGGAGGAGAAGGGATTGCGGCATGACCATCCCCCCTGGGGGGTGATTTCTCGCTTTCTGTCTCTATGTCTCTGTCTGTCTGGCGAGCGCACGTGCCCTATAGCAAAAACCTCTCCAAAAAAAAAAAAAAAAAAAAAAAAGGTGAGAAGTTAAATGGGGATTAATCGAAAGACTTTTTTTTTTGAGAGAGAGAGACTTTTGCTATGGGAGCATGTGTGCTAGCTGTAGAAACAGAGAGGGAAAGAGATAGAGAGAGAGAGAGATAAAAAGCGAGCAATCACCTCCCAAGGGGGATGGTCATGCTGCAATTACTCCCCCTTCATTCTCCTCTTAGGTCTTTGGCATGGATGTACACGTATCCTGCATGAGTTCCAAGCTACCAGGTCCAGGACTTGAACTGCAGTTGACCATGTGGGAGTCTAGCATCTTAACCATGACATCACCAGCTGGCACCTATCAAAATTTTTTCAGCACATGCAGCCTCTGTATAAGGTGATATTGAGAATAACATTAAAAAAATTGGGAACCAGCAGTTAGCGTAATGGCTATGTCGCTGGACTCCCACGTAGTCGACCGCGGTTCGCGTCTCGGACCCGGTGGCTTACAACTCACGCCGGGCGCGTGTGCGTGCATGCCCAAGATCCCGAGAGGAGAATGGAGGAGAAGGGATTGCGGCGTGACCATCCCCCTTGGGGGATGATTTCTCGCTTTCTGTCTCTATGTCTCTCTCTGTCTGGCTGGCGAGCGCACGCGCCCTATAGCGAAAAACCTCTCAAAAAAAAAAAAAATTAACAGTATAAAACTTTATAATGGGTTTCTGTTTATAATAGAGGATATTCATCCATCTCAAGTATCTTAAGTGATTACTTAGAATTCCCAGGCTCAGAAGGACTTAAATAATTATTAGCTAACAGGATGTTGATATGTCTGTAAATAGCTAAATACTGGGTAAGGTAATAAGGATGAACACAGGTAGCCAAAAGCAATTACAGGCAGTGTCCAGTGACTGGATGGGTTTGGCAAGACTCTTGAGAGGGAATTCGATCTGCTGCTCTGTAAACACCACTATGGGAATCAATTAAGATATTGGAGGAATACCTTCTCCCCAGAACTCAAGTGCTAATTCCTCTATGCATTTTTACGGTCACTTCCTAAATTTATCTTTTCATATAAAGAAGCCTGGAATTTTTGGAAAGTCTTTCCTGCAGTCAGTCCTCACAAAATCTGTTGGTTTGCTCTCTGAAATACATCCAGTGTATTTCTTTTTTTCACCATTCTCATTCCTGGTATATAACATGTGGTTAAAAAATGCTTTTTTGAGTCAAGGAGAGAATGGCTTGGAGAATACTTCAACTGTAATTGAGGGTATTCATGGAAAGGCTTGAATAAGAGAGCTTTGCACAAACAGCTTTTTCTATTTTATAGTTTTCTTCTTTGTGTTCTGAAATGGTAGAAGACAAGATTTTCTCTGTTGATTTTATTTTTAATCCTCTCTAGCTCGCTTAAGAGCCTGTTTGATATTCCTATTTGTATGTCTTAGTACTACCTCAAATTTCATACTTTTAAAGCAATGTTACCCTCTTTCCCCCAAATCTTCTCTCTTTTCTGAATTCCCTTTTAATTATGACATAATTTTTCAGGCACTACACTTCCAAAACTGAGAGATAGATTTGAGCACAGTTCCTAGTAAAATTCATTGCCAAAATTCTTCAATATACTTTTAACATGGGTCCCTTCCTTTCTATTCTAATAGCTTTTTTTAAAAAAATTATTTATCTTTTTATTATTATTCATACATTAAATCACTATACATCATTTAGAGTGTAACAACTTTGCCCAAGTCCACATACCTTTAGTTCTAGCAGAGATCATCAAGAGAGTCCTAAGTGAACTCTTTGTCTCCTGACATTACAAATGCTTACCTGAGTGCAACTGTGGGGTAATTTTAGTAATCCCGGCTTTTGGTATTCATCTGTCTTTGGCATTCAAGGTTATCTAAAATCTGAAAGATCAACATTCTCTCTGTGTCTCCAATTAATGCCCCAAAGGAACTTTCTGCTCCATTTAAGCCTGACTGTGAACACCTTTGATAACAGACCTGGGATCTGCCTTCTCTTGGGAATTATCTACCCTCATACTGCCACCCAATTAAACAATTGAGTTTGTCTACTCAAAGGTGCTTTGTGGAAAACAAAAGTAAATACTCTAACTGCAAATGCAGCCACGATTTATTGTAACACAATTTGAGCAAGAGCAAATAACAAGGGAAATGACTAATACTTGAATAATTTGCTGCATATACAAATAGCACGATAATTGGCTCTGAGACTGGGGGGAAAAGATCATAAAAATCTTTTATAACACTCCTAATTGTGCCCCAAATTGAAAACTAAGGGTTTATGACTGAAAAAAGAAGCATGATTCAATAATCCTGTCTTTCATGGATAATGGACTGAGGAAGGAGTCAAACTCTGCTTGTATCAGCTTTTTGGTGTGCGATAAAGGATATTATAAATGTATTTACAGAATTGCAAACTATTTCTGATATTTATAAGGGGAAAAATGTCTTATTCATCTCTTACTTACAAAGAAAATTCAGCAAGACCTTCTAAAGAGTTCTTTCAGAGAGATCTGAGCACACAATTCCCCGAATGTTCAGGGGGCGAGTCATTTAGAATTCGTCATTGTCTTTTTTACCATAACCAGAACTACCTTAGGGAAAGAATGGTTTTGGAGGAAAGTCTGATTTTGCTATGATTGTGGATTAAAATTACAAATAAACTGTATCTGCATGGTCTTTCCCACTGTACAAAATGGCAGGTGAAAAAGCTGCAAAGCAGCATGCTAAGAAGAAACCTGAAGCCAAGAAGGCTGATGTCAGTGGCAAGGTTAGAAAGGGTGACTCCAAGGCTAAACAGTCCAAGAAGGGAAGCCCCATTGCATCCGAAACCCCGTCCTAGTCCGGGGCATCGGCAGATACTCCCAGTCTGCCATGTATTCCAGGAAGGCCATGTACAAGAGGAAATACTCGGCCACTAAATCCAGGATCGAAAAGAAAAAGAAGGTTCTTGCGACTGTCACAAAACCAGTTGCTGAAGACAAGAAGGGTGGTACCTGGGTGGTTAATTGTACAAAATGCCTGGGTATTATCCTACTGAAGATGTGCCTCGAAAGCTGTTGAGCCACGGCAAAAAACCCTTTAGTCAGCGTGGGAAAAAGCTGTGAACTAGCATCACTCCTGGGACCATTCTGATCATCCTCACTGGACGCCACAGAGGCAAGAGAGCGGTTTTCCTGAAGCAGCTGAGCAGTGGCTTTCTACTTATAATTGGACCGCTGGTTCTCAATCGAGTTCCACTGCATAGAACACACCAGAAATCTGTCATTGTGACCTCCACGAAAATTGATATTAGCAAAATAAAAATTCCAAAGCACCTTACGGATGCTTACTTCAAGAAAAAGAAACTGCAGAAGCCCAGACACCAGGAAGGTGAGATCTTCGACACAGAGAAGGAGAAATACGAGATTTCAGAGCAGCCCAAGATTGATCAGAAAGCTGTGGACTTGTATATTTTACCAAAAATCAAAGCTGTTCCTCAGCTCCAGGGCTACCAGCGATCTGTGTTTACCCTTACAAATGGAGTTTATCCTCACAAATTAGTGTTCTAAGTTTTTTTTGCCAAGAACCTAATTAAATAACTGATCAAATGAAAATAAATAAATAAACTGCATCTGCATGGTGGATCACACTCAAACTGGGAAATTGCTACATTTTACACAGAGCTAAATTTAGAACATTTAGACCATTTCTATTTGTGTGGGTTTCAGTGAAAAATACAAGGATCAGCAGTTAGCGTAATGGCTATGTCACTGGACTCCCAGTGACTTAATAGTTTTAAAAGGGAGAATCTGTTATAAATTCCAAATAGATTCCTAAGTTTTCACATCTCCTCATTTGTACAAATAGTCCTCTAGTCAAAACCACTATTGGGGACCAGAAGTTAGCATAATGGCTAGACTCCCACGTAGTCGACCGCGGTTCGAGTCCCGGACCCGGTGGCTTAAACTCACGTTGGGCGCATGTGCGTGTGTGCCCAAGATCCCGAGAGGATAATGGAGGAGAAGGGATTGTGGCGTGGCTATCCCCCCGGGGGGTGATTTCTCACTTTCTATCTCTCTGTCTGGTGAGCGCATGCGCCCTATGGGGAAAAAAAAAAAAAAAAAAAAAAAAAAAAAGTCACTATTATTTCTTCCTTGGACTCTTGAATTCTCTTGAATTTTGGATTCTGGAAACTGATCTTCTCTTATGAATTTTGGACTGTCCATAGCCTTCTGCTTGTGTAAGAGAATGGGCAAATTATTATTCTAAAATGCATCTTGGCTCCTGTTATTCCCCTGGTGATAACTATTCATTGGCTTTCCCAGAGCACGTAAGAAAATGCCTCAAGTCTTTAACTAGTTTATTGCTCATCCCTTTTTGCTTCATCTCATATTACATTTCCTCTTGTTCATGGGATTTCAGTCATATGAGCCTCTTTCTGTTTTTCTTCCTCACCAAGCCCATCACTGGCTCAGAATCTTCAGACAAACTCTTCTATGTCCTTTTTTGTCTGTCTTTCCTCACTTTCTGACCTCTGTCTCCATCCTCACTTTGCCTTTTCTCTTAGATAGTCCTAATCATTCTCATAATGTCACTTCTTCAGAAACACCTTCTCAGATTCTTGCAGTATCTACTCTCATTGAACATGCATGCTTCCTTTGAATAACTCATCACATTCTTAATTAAAGTTATTTATATTATTAGCTGTTGAATGTTTGTATTTCCTGGAAATTAAACATTACTTGAAGGCTGAGTTGTGTCTGTTTATTTATTTATTTTAGAAGATTTTTATTTAATAAGACTTGCCAGAGGGCATGCATACTTGCCAGAGAAAGAGAGACAGAGAGAGAGAGGGAAAAAGAACCCTTTCCCCATGGGAGATGGTCATGCTGCCATCCCTTTTCCTCCATTTCTATAACCTGTTACAGTTTGGAGCACACAGATACATGCATGTAGCATGTTTCTCAAACCTACAGGATTTGAACTGTGCAGTCAGCCATCTGGGATCAAAATCCTTTACCTACCAAGACATATATCATCCCTGTTTGTTTATTATAATAATAACTCAGTCCGTAGGCTGGAGTTTGGTGATACTGGTTGCTCAATGAATATTTGCTGAATAAATTACAAAATGAATGAGTAAAGGCTAATTTTAGACTGAGCCACCACTAAGTATTACATGAGGTAACTTGGTCTAATCTGTACTCAAGTACCGACTAGCTATTGACCTTAAGCAAATTATGTGAATGATACAGTGCCTCATGTTTCTTCACTTATGAAAATAAGGGATTAATCTAAATCCCTATCTAATTTTATTACTTTGAGTTAGATTTGTGTGCCCAGATAGCTAAGTAAATATCTTTACCAAAAAATGTGCTGCAGTTAGTAGTTTTTTTAATTAAAAATTATATTATTAAACTCCAATAAAGATATTTTATTCAGAATCTTTCATTTTCTATAAATTATTCTAGTTTAGATAGAATATTCCACTTTTTAATTTTAATTACTTTTAGAATATTATGGAAATAAAAGGAAATTATTTTTATGATAACTACAACCTGCTTGATATTGATAAGAAATGGTATATTCATATATTACCACAGCATTAAAATAAATAGCATTCTTTTTAAAAATGTCTTAATTTGTGGTCCAGCATTGGTGGTGCTGCAGTAGTGCACCATGCAGTACCAGAAGTCATATGGGTAGTCGAGTTTGGTTCCTTGGATGACCTTTTCATGCCCATGTGCATTGGTGTGCCTGTGATCCTGACTGGCTAGAAGAGACTGTCGGAGAGGATAATGGCAATGGGACCCTACTGAGAGAGAGTTTTGCCTTCTCTTTCTCTCAATGAATAAATAAATAAACTTTTAAGAAGTATTGTTTTATTATTTGTACATCTTTAAATTTTCTTATATACCTAATGAGTTAATAAATAATTCTATTAAATAATTTTATCCTAAAATATCCCTTAAAAATTAGAAATGGTACAGGCCATAGTAAGAAATGATTAAACATCAAATTAAAATTATACAGTCCTCTCTGGGTTGACTAACCTCTGGTTTTTAATATCATTAGTAAAATGATCTTCCACTTACTGAATATTATGTTCATTTCTCTTTGCTGTGTGCTAGCTGAGAATTATTATTCTTTGCAGATTCTCATTCATGCAGGTCAGACTGTAAGAGAGGAAAAAGGTTAGTATTTCTTAGCAATTAAAGACCTATAATGCTGGCATTTGTGATTTTGAGAGCATCAGGAAGGTTAGGCATAGATTTAAGAGAATTTTGCTAAAACGTTAGAACCTTTAGGGTGACAGGCCACAAACAAATGAAAAACTGAATTTCTTATTGGAAAAATCAAGGCACTAAGATTTATTGTCTCAAGGGAAATATATAAAAGTTCAATATATTGATAAAGTATTTAGATAAATCAATAGGAGAGAGGAGTGCCTTTATGGAAAGACCCAAGTTCTGGCACTTGAGAGTCCTTGGGAAAATCATTTGACCATTACAGAGGCTTTTTTTTTTCTTTCTTTTTTTCTGTCTGAAAAGGGATTATTATAATGATATGTGCTGTTTTTTATAGAATTGTTTTAAAGATAAAATTAAGTAATGTATGAAAAAATGCTAGCATGGAGTAAACAGTGTCTGTTCAAAAATATTTTTAATCTGAAAGGCCCAGGGAATATAATAGGAAGATGGTTGCAGGGAAGAAGAAAGGTGAAATCTTGAGAAACTATTTGACAGTAGAATATCTATTCCCTTCCAGAGCAATGTATTGGGGAGTTAGAGTTGATATAGGTCAGCATTTACTCTGGGGTTTCTTACAAGGGAGCATCCCCAAACTTTGAGAATAATGTCACTATAAAAACCATCACATTTCAAGGATTCTCTTTTTGTGCCTGTTATAAGTAGATTCTTAGATAAGAAGGAAAGTGAACTAGAAGTGAACAGGTCAACAGGATCTATTATGTAGAATGACTCAAACTAGGAAAGCCAGAAAGCAAGTGGAAGTGGGACAACTGCCTCTTTAAAATAATTTCAAATTTAAGTCTAGCAAGGGTCTTTAGAAGATGTCTTTGGCTCTATGAAATTTGGATTGCAGTTTTCCTGATTTTTGAAGATGAGTTTTTATGTCTTATTCAAATTTTATTTGATTAATGTTAGGAAAGATTTAGGAACTAATAACATTCTTCACAGCTCTAGGCAGGATGAAGCTTTATATACAGCAAGTACAGGACTGTAGATCTTCTGTAGGCAGAAGATCTGCCTACACTCCTCTGTGGTACTGTTTATGTCCCAAGTACCCAAGGATATGTGTGAGGACCTTGACAGCCACAGGAAACAGGGAGAAGGAAAACTTCAAACTCACGTGAAAGCAGAGAGTAAAGTAATGTAATGGTGCCCAGAGCTAAGAAACAGCAGCAGGAAGAAGTCTATGCTGGCAGGAAAAGCTCAGCACCGCCTGGTAAGAAAGGAAATGAGGCCACACATAATAGAACTCCTGGTGGGCAGTGGCTGCAGTCATTGTTTCTGAAACAGATGATGAACTTGGCTAGTGTGTGAGGAACTGCTTTCTGGCTTGCTGGTCACACAATAGTTTCCTCATTTTAATTTCTGGTCGTACTCAGCTGTACCTTTTGTAAGCAGAAGTAGAGAGAAACAAGGGAAGAAGCTCTTGCTCTACCAAGGTGTTGTTTCTCTGTTTTCTCTCTGTATTCTGTTTTATTAGATTTAATTCTATAAACCAAGGCTCAAATTCATTTCTTTTCCTGTATTCAAAAAGAGAAATCACTCAACCAATCAATCAATATAAACAGGCTGAGAAGACTCTGTCCTATATTTCATAATCAATATTTAGTAATATATTTAAACAATTTTTGCCAGAGGGTGTGTGCACTTGTCAGAGACAGAGTCAGGGAGAAGGAGAAATAACTACCTAATGAGACGTTAAACACAATTCTTTTTTTTTTTTTTTTTCTTTTTGGAGAGGTTTTTGCTATAGTGCACGTGTACTCACCAGAAGGACAGAGACAGAGAGACAGAAAGCAAGAAATCACCCCCCCCCCCACACACAGGGGGGATGGCCACACCGCAATCCCTTCTCTTCCATTCTCCTCTCAGGATCTTGGGCACGCACACACTCACCCGATGAAACATAATTCTCCACTTTTCCATCCTTTGGGGATTTTTGGGTACACACACACATACACACGCACGCTCGCATATCTGGCATGTTTTTCAAGCTATCAAGGAGGGGATATGAACCAGGTGGTTGGCCATAGGGATATGACTCCCTTAACCATCAGACTACAGGCCAGGCCATAATATTTTTTAATATCTTGGAAAAATCAATAAACTTTTCAAGCTTCTGCTTACAACTCTATCGTATAGTTATGTAACCAAATTTGGACCCATCAGTTTCCCCTCCTATTGTATGGAATTAAGAACAAGGCTCTTATCATGATTTGTGGACAGTTGCATGGTCTGGATATAACTGCTCAGTGCTTCCCGTTCTACCACCATATACTAATCTCCAGACAATACTAAATCAGGCATTGCAGATTTACCTTTGAGTCAGTAGGAGTTTTCAGATTTATGTCTTACTCGTGCATGGTCATCACATGCGTGGGATAAGATTCAAATTTCATCTACATGGGACTAATGAGCACTTTCGTCATATGGTCACATAACTATTCTTTTCCTTTCATTTGTTCACTTGGCTTTTGTTTTTAAATCTCAACAGGACTTAGTCTAAATCTGTTTGTTTTAAAATTTATCTCCATTTTACTATAACTATCTTTAATTACTTGGGATTATCTCATGATTATTCTGAACTCTACAAAACATGATCAGTTTGCATCACAATGAGGTAAAGTCATTGATGTGAATGGTAATATGAATACCTTGACTGATTTATTTATGTATACAATTCTTAGAAGAACTGAGACATTCTCTATTAAATCTCTCTCTGAAACCAGTTATGTAGTCCTGTGTTTTTTAAAACTTATTTTCCATTTTATTTGTTTACATTATTCTTCACTTGATCAATGTTTAATAACTCAACTAATATGCCTTCATTTACTATTTTTTTTCTATAGTCATATTTCATCCTCTAGGAGTCCTTTTATTTTTTAATTTTTTTTTTTTTTGAGAGGTTTTTGCTATAGGGCACGTGCGCTTGCCAGATAGACAGAGAGAGACAGAGAGACAGAAAGCGAGAAATCACCCCCCAGAGGGGATGGTCACGCCGCAATCCCTTCTCCTCCATTCTCCTCTCGGGATCTTGGGCGCGCATGCACACGCGCCCAGCGTTAGTTTTAAGCCACCGGGTCCGGGACACGAACCGCGGTCGACTACGTGGGAGTCCAGCAACATAGCCATTACGCTAACTGCTGGTTCCCCATTTTTTGATTTTTTTAAGACTTAAGCAAGCATATGTACTGTGATGTAACTAACATATGTAGAGAAAATGTGTACAGCATATGTGTACAATTGAATGAGTTTATATACCCTGTCATTTCTGGGTTTCTTTACTCAGCTTTGAGTCTGTGGTCTATCATTGCAATCACTCTCTTATCACATTCAACTAGTTTGCTCCCTCTTGATTCATTGCATGCAGGTGACAAAACACCAACCCTGGTTCAGTCAAGCTCTGTGCCTATTCAGCTCCTTCTCCTGTGCAGTAACCCATGATGACAGTCTTACTTTTAATGTTTGAGCAGTTATTTTAAATTGACCCTTAGTGCTGGATGGAAAAAAATACTACATTTCTTAGACATTCTTTCTTCCCCTATTGGGAACAAGTGTTTTCATCTGCTCTTTCTCAAAATTTCCAGCATCTCTTCTCTCATTCTCAGTCTCAGCTCCTGACCCTTCCTGTACTTACTAAGAAAGTAGAAGTCATTGGAACATGATTTTCACAAGTTCCTGTCACAGCGGTTACACATTTGGCAGTATCCTTGCCCACAACTGTTCTCTATCTTCGTCTTCCTCTGGACAGACTGCCCATGCTCCTGTTAGAGCTTTCACTTGATGCTAGATTCCATCATCTCTCACCTACTCAACAGAATTTCTACAGTAACTGTTTCTCTTCACACTGTATCATCAAAACTTCCATTATTTAATATCATTTCGTAAGATTAAAAACAGTTTGTTGGGATCAGCAGATGGTGTAATGGTTACATTGCTGGACTCCCACATAGCTGACCATGGTACAAGTTCTGGACCTGGTCACTTAAAACTCATGCCGGGTGAATGTGCATGAGTGCCCTAAAGCCCAAGAGGAGAATGGAGAAGAAGGGGTTGTGGCATGACCATCCCCCTTGGAAGGTTGATTTTTCACTTTCTGTCTCTTTGATGAGCATACATACTCTATAGTAAAAATCTTTCTAAATTAAAACAGAACAAAAACAATTTACCATTTTCCCCATATATGTATGTATGTGTGTATACACACACACACAGATATATATCTTAAACTCGTTCATCCTCCAGTCACTCATTTCTCAGATCCTCTTTATGGAAAAACTCTTCAGAAAAGTATTTGTTACTTGGTGTTTCCAACCTTTCTTATCTTCAGTCAGGTCTTTATTCACAGAACTCATTAAACACACTATTGATATTTCCAAGGTCACTCAGTAGTCAACTCTAGGTTTTCATGTTTCTTGATCTATCATCAACATTTGACACAGGTATTAGTCTCTTCTCTATGAAGCTCTGACTACACTTGATTTCCAGTATGCCACATTTCTCTGGTTTTCTCTCTACCCCACTGGTTACACTTTCTCATGTCTAATCTTTCTAATCTCTTTTTTAAACATACGTAAAATATATAAAACATGTAAAATATATAAAAACAATTCTAAGTTGCATAAAAACAGGCTGTAGGCTAGTTTTGGCCCTCTGACCATAGTTTTTCAGCTCCTGCTTTAGATTTCTAAATTTCCCAGTATCCCAGCTCAGTCTTTGGATCACATATCTAGGCTGTATAGAGTAGAGATTATTCATTTACTTGATTCATCCATTCTTTAGGCTTTAAATACCATATATTTAATAACGGTATCTACCTAGGTATAGACTTAGCTGAGTTGTTGACTTGGAACACCATAATCATATATATATATATGATTGCCTACTTGATATCTCCATTTGATATTCAGTTAATATGCCCCAAACTAGAATCTTGATCTTTTCTCTAAACCTGGCCTATTCCCTATACTTTCGATTTCAGTAAATGTAGCTCTAGTTGCTTAGGCTCAGAAACCAGTGACTTTTTTAAATTGTTATTCTTGTTGTTTTATGCCCCACATTTAATATACTAGAAAATCCTGTGAGTATATGTGCATGTAGATATCTACTAGGTCATCAGAAAAGTCATGACATATTTTTATATGCTTTTCTATCCAAAAGGCATCATGACTTTTCCAATGACCCAGTATACTCATATCTAAATTTATAACTATCTATTGGGTTGTTGGAAAAGTTATGTGAAAATGCATCATGACTTTTCTGACAACTCAATATATGGAAAGGGCCATCTCCCTTCCCCCATACAAGTCCATGATCTACGATACCTCTGTCTCTTACTTGGCTATTGCAATCATATCATAAAACAATGTTACGCACAGTATGGTCCATTGATTAGCACTCTAGTCCACAAGCAGTTAAAGAGCTTATTCCATGATGTAATTGAACTATATCACTAAATCTACATTTAGTTCAGCCAGAATTTTTCCTTAATAAAACTTTCTTGAGGCAGAAAACAGTACATTGATTTACGTTTTGGCATAAATTCCTCATTTATTTGTGAACTGGCATTTTGAGTATCCTCATCCTAAAAGTTTTTTTTTATTGATTTTGATTTTTAAATAACTCTTATTGAGTATATTTAAAGCAGACAACATGACATTATGAGATACATATACATAGTAAAATTGGTTACTATAGTGAAAAACATAAAATGGATCATGTGAAAATCTCTTATGGCTTTACATCTCACTTAAAGTAAAATGCAGTCCCAAATGCCTTTTGTACATTGTCTTCCCACTTACCTCCTAGAATTTCTTTCTTTCCTTTCACCTCTTTCTCACTCCATTCTAGAAAAATGGATCTTTATATTCCTCAAACTTGCCAGAGAATTTCCTTTTCTCAGACCTTTACATTTGTTGATTTCTCTGCCTCCAAGAATTTTCTCCCAGATAGCTGTAAGGGCCACTGTCTTGTGTCCTTTTTCCTTTTCTTTCTTTCTTTCTTTCAATTTTTTTTTTTTTTTTTTGAGAGGGTTTTGCTATAGGGCGCGTGCATTCGCCAGACAGACAGAGACAGAGAGACAGAAAACGAGAAATCACCCCCCAGAGGGGATGGCCATGCCGCAATCCCTTCTCCTCCATTCTTCTCTCGGGATCTTGGGCACGCATGCACACGTGCCCGGCGTGAGTTTTAAACCACCGGGTCTGGGACTCGAACTGCGGTCAACTATGTGGGAGTCCAGCGACATAGCCATTATGCTAACTGCTGGTCCCATCTTTCTTTCATTTTTTTTTTTTTAGTTCCATGCTCAGAGTAATGTAGGTTGGAGATTTTCTTTCTTTCTTTTTTAAATAATAATTTTGTTTAACTTTATTTATTCATTTTTAATTTGACCTGAGAGGGACAGAGTGAGAGAGCGAGAGCAAGTGAGAAAGCAAGCTGCCAGGTCCAGGATTGGAACCATGAATGGTCATGTGGGAGTCCAGAGCCCTTTACCAGCATGCCACCTACCGGGCCCTTCTTGTGTCCTTTTGATCTTTGCTTAGTTGTCTGCAAAGAAATCAGCATAGCCTTCTGTGATCACTCTGATTTTTCATTTTTATCTTTAGTACTCTATTCCTTTTCCAGCTTTGTTTTCTTTAATAGCACACATTGCCATCTGATGCACTTGACTATCATATTTATTCATTTTAGATATTCTTTTACACTAGAGAATAAGTGCATGAAGGTAAAAATTTTGCTTGTTTATTTTGGATTTCTAGCGTCTAGACAATGTCTGATACATATCAGGTGCTAATAAATATTAGTGAAACCAATTAATAGATTGCATTATATAATTTATGATAGTCTTTATCACAGCATATCACATAATAATTTCATGTATCTCAATTTTAGACTATACATTACTCAGCAGAGGAGACTTTATTTATTTGTGAAGCGATAGTTCTTGGTGCGGTATCTAGAAGCAAGTACAGAAAACATACAAAAATAGCTAAATGTAAGACCCTCTAGGGCCTTTTGCCTGCAGTTTGAAATTCATACCACTAGATGGTGATGCTTTATTATAAATAAGACAAACTGCCAAAGGTTTACAAAAACTTGAAAACCAAAATTTCTTTTACATTACAAAATAAATCCATCCACAGATACTGATATATATTATATATTATATATATAAAATGGAACTCTTCTTTTAAAATTAAATTCTGAGTACAACATCAATAACAGAAATGTTAGACTAAGTTGTGGGATTTAGGATGTACTTTAAAAAAAATTAAATATTTTTTTTGGAGAGGTTTTTTTTTTGTTTGTTTGTTTTATTTTGCTATAGGGTGTTTGCGCTCGCCAGAGAGAGACAGACAGAGAGACAGAAAGCGAGCAATCACCCTCCAGGGTGGATAGCCACCCTGCAATCTCTTCTCCTCCATTCTCCTCTTGGGATCTTGGGCACGCACGCACACGTGCCTGGCGTGAGTTTTAATCCACTGGGTCCGGGACGTGAACCGCGGTCGACTACAAGGGAGTCCAGTGACATAGCCATTACGCTAACTGCTGGTCCAAAAAAATTAAATTTTTTTGAGGTATCTTGCCTCTGAGGTACCTCACCACACCTAAGGTCCCATAATCCGGCATATTACAGGACATTTTAAATGGTGAAAATTCTCTCTGCTCCTTCTTTTGGGATCAGGAGTCTCTTTAGATATTTATTTGGTACACCCAAAATAAATTGAATGACTGGTAAGAAGTTTTACCAAGCAAATGTTTATTAAATAACCTCATATATAACAAATAGCCCCCACTCTGTCATGGGCTTTGTCTCCAGCAACTTCAAGTTCATGGCTAAAGTTGGAGGAAGATCCTCCTCTGGCTTTGGGAGGGTGATAGAAAGGGTAATTGTCGTAAAGTAAACCCAGATTCATCTTTTTAACAAGGTGAACTCTCTAGGAAAAAAGACTTTCCTGAAGATTTTTCTATTATAGGTATTAAAGGACCTCCCGCTCCAGCTCCTTCCAGCCTTCCTTTCTCATCCAAGGGAAGAAGAAAAACACAGTCAAAAAAAGTTAAGGTTTCAGGGAAATAACCTAGGAACGCTGTAGCCTGAGACAGGAGTAGGGGAAGAGGGAAAAGCTATATTACTGAAACCACATTGTGAAGGCCATAGCCCTAGTACACAGATTCATAAAAAAGACTGATATTTAATTTCGAGATTTCAAGTTTGCTACCAGAGGAATAATGTCCCATTACAATAGTGTTATCCTCTTGGAGAACTGAAAGATAGAAGTCTCTCTGACAGGAGAAGAACTTAAAGAAGCCCCAAGTCAAGAAATGAGACTAGGGTCAGCAGGTGGTGTGGTAGCTAAGGGCTGGACCTCATATGTGGCTGACCGCAGTTCAAGTACCAGACATGGCAGCTTATTTTCTCACTTTCCCTCTTTTTCTCTCTCTGGTTGAATGAACATTTAGCCAATTTTTTTTTTTTTTATAAAAGAATAATAAATAAATAAGACAGGAGACAAAAACAGTCACTAGAGGGACTTGAAGGTTTGGTACCTGCTGTAAGCCTTTGGTACCTACAGCTACAGAAAGCAATAACATATGTAGCCTTAACAACAACAGCAAAAATACAAGGCATGCCCTTGCCAAAAGATGATTAAAAACACAGTCTAATGAGATAAAGGCATCATCAGAACAAGACACATGATATTGGAGGAAAGGCGGAGTAGTTATACTACTTTCAGACAAAGCCAACCTGAGGACAAGGAAGATTATTATGAAAAAGAAGGGGCATTATGATAATAAAGGGGATCAATTTTCTGAGAAGACCTCATAATACTAAACATGCTTGAGCCTAACACTACAATATCGAAATAATGAAGCAAAAACTGATAGAACTGAAAGGAGACAGAAAAATCTGCTATTATATTATAGTCAGAGATTTCAACAGCCCTTTGTGAATAGTTGATAGATCAATAAGGCAGAAAATCAGGAAGGATGTTGATGAACAAACATTATCATTATCAATCAGCTTATTCTAATTTACATTTGTAGGCTACTCCACCCAAACACAGTTGACTACACATACTTTTGAAGCTTGCATTCATGAAAATAGACTACGTTTTGGCCACAAAATACATACACTTTAATAAATTTAAAATAATAGAAAGCATCTCAGTATAGAAATAATTATACTAGAAATCAATAATAGAACATAGCTAGAAAATCTACAAATCTTTGATATGTAGGAAAGCACCAATAGTAACATATGAGTCAAATAAGAAGTTTGTAGTAAAATTTAAAAATAAAAGGTAAATACAACTAAATATCTTTGAATGCTAAAATCAAGTGTTTATAAGAAATTTATAGTTTTAAATATATATATTAGAAAAAAGAAATCTAAAATCAATAGCCTAAGCTTCCACCCCAGAAAAGAAGAGAGAGAAATGTAAATTAAGCCTAGAGCAAACAGAAGGAAGCAAAAACAGACAAAAAGAATAATTGGAAGAAAGTATACTATCAGTAAACAATTGTCCTGGGTGACTTCCCTGATACAGACTGAAGGTTTCATGGTAGGTATTATGCACTACTTTGGTATTACCAAAGCATTTGAGCAATCTTATGTACCATTGTTAGTGTTAACTTCTGCAAGTATTTTTTTCTATTCTTAGCATCTTTGCACAAATAAAGAAAAAAAAAGGCTATTTTTTAAGTGAATAGTCTGTGAGATAGTATTTAAGAGATATCTTTTTCTTGTGATTTTTGCTCACTCAGATTCACCATTATCTTTACACCACAATCTCTATGACCCATAAAATAGTTGTGGATACAAACTCACATATGGATGATGATACAAATGTCAGAACACACAGAATTAATAACTAATTCTGACAGGAGAAATTAGGGAGTGTTTCCCAGAATAAGCATAATTTATGCTTCTGTGGTTTGAATTTGCTCTCCTCCCACCCAAAGCTTGTATTGGAAACTTAGTACCTAATGCAACATGTTAAGAAGTGGGATTTTTAATTATTTTTTGAGGATTTTTGCTGTAAGACATGTGTGCTTGCTGGAGAGACAGAGAGAGACAGAGAGACAGACAGCAAGAAATCACCACCCAGGGAGGATGGCCATGCTGCAATCCCTTCTCCTCCATTCTCTCAGGATTCTGCGCATGCATATACTTCTGCCTGGCATGAGTTTCAAGTTTCTGGGTCTGGGACTCCAAATGAGGTTGGTCATGTGGGAGTTTAGGAATGTAACCATTACGCCATTTGCTGGTCCCAAGAGGTAGGACTTTTAAGAGGAGATTAGATCATGATGGTTCCACATTCATGAATGAACTAGGCTGTTATTACAGGAGTGGGTTTGTTCTGAAAGACTAGCCTTGGTGCTTTTTTCTTCTTTTGCTGTTCTGCCTCCTACCATGGGATTATGTAGTATGAAGACTTTCACCAGATCTTGAATTTTTCAACCTCCTGAATTGTGAGAAATAAATTCATTTTCTCTATAAATAACTCAGCATCAGCAAAAACAGACTCAAGGGACCAGTAGTTGGTGTAATGGCTATGTCACTGGACTCCCATGTAGTTGACTGCAGTTCAAATTCCAGACCTGCTGGCTTAAACTCATGCCAGGCACGTGTGGGTGCATGCCCAAGGTCTCTAGAGGAGAACGGAGGGGAAGGGATTGCCGTGTGGCCATCCCCCCGGGGGAGGGGCGTGGTGATTTCTCGCTTTCTGTTTCTCTGTCTCTCTCTTTCTGGCAAGTGCACAAGCCCTGTAGCAAAAACCTCTCCCCGCCCTCTCCCACCAAACAAAAAAGAAAAGAAAAAGAAAAAGAAAACCAGACTCAAATAGTGTGGTATCTTGAATTTCCATTCAGGCACTTGATGGTATTACCTAAGTGCTGAGGATAGCAGAGGGTAGGATAAATCACACCTAGATAGCAAGGATAAAATTAGATTAGTAGATTAGATTGATTTTGCAAAACACTTTGTATACCATGGTAAGAAGCTTGGAATCAATCCTACAGATAATGGGAGGAGTAATAAAAGCAAAATTGAAGGAACCAGCAGTTAGCGTAATGGCTATGTTGCTGGACTCCCACGTAGTCGACCACGGTTCGCGTCCCGAACCCGGTGGCTTAAAACTCACGCCGGGCACGTGTGTGTGCGTGCCCAAGATCCCGAGAGGAGAAGGGATTGCGGCATGACCATCCCCTTTGGGGGGTGATTTCTCGCTTTCTGTCTCTATGTCTCTCTCTGTCTGTCTGGCGAGCGCACGCGCCCTATAGCGAAAACCTCTCCAAAAAAAAAAAAAAAGCAAAATTGAATAACTATATTTTGGAAAAGAGAGACTTAGGGATCCCTGGAATAAGGGTAGTTATCTCTGTTACTTTCTCATTTTCATAGGCTTTTGTCTTTTACATAACACACCTGCAAATTCCATCCGTTGAAGGATTTCATAGCTGATGCCCATATCTTTGAGCTGGAATAATGTTATTTTACAGTTTCAGCAAGGCAAATGCTTGAGAGGAATCTTATTGGCCTTCTACAGATCAGATGTTCTTCCCTGAGTAACCATCATATATAGGGAGATGGAGTAATATAACATGATGATCCCTCCAGTACTACATGACTGGCATATGAATGAGAAGTAGTTTCCCAAAGAAGGTTTAGCAGAAGGCAGGAAATCAAGCAGAGAAACACTGGGAGTTAATGGAAAATATTGTGCAGAATTTTACAGTTGATACGTAATTTGTGGAATATGGAAAATTGGGGAAAAGCAATGAATGTGACTTATAAGTAAAAATTAGAAAGTTAGTGAATCCATGAAAATTCCAATGATCATTGCATCTAAATTCTTCCTGTTTTGGTTTGTTATTCATGATATCACATGTGCGTGCATGCACACGTGCATGAGAAGTATCCTTGGCAGAGTCTTGTCATGCTATCCCCTTCCTCCACCCTCCAGCTCATGAGGATCTTGTGTGGGCATGCACACAAGTGCACTTGGCATGTTTCAAGTCAGCTAGACTGGGATCCAAACCCATAGTTGGCCATGTGGCTTCCAGAACTGCAATTCAGTGAACTCACAACTGTGCCACTGAGTGTGAGCCTGAGGTCTCTCATTGAGTTAGACACAGTTACTTTGGATTAAATTCTCAGTGACCCTGTTTGTGATCCTATTAATCTGATCATACTTATTGGATTGAGCAATAGGAACTTCAGGCACTAGTAACTATTTATAGGCTAGACACAGGAAATCCGGATTCTCCGGATTCTCTAAATTGCAGCCTTTGTTACAGAATATAAACCTTGTTGGATGATAACTAAATAACCTAAGATCTTAAGATTTCTGAATGTAAGGCCAAAAAAACAAAAAACAAAAAAAACAACAACAAAAAAACAGGTGTTAAAAGATGAAGTGATATGTTCAGAGTAGAGTGAGAGATAGAGATAGAGTAGAGATAGAGACAATAGAAATCACCTATGTGTTAGGCATCAAGAGTGTATGTCTTCACTGTATTAGAGTGTGACACCTGTTTCTGAGAGGTTGTCAAGATGATCAGATAGCTAAGTGGCTTGCTGAAGATTGCATTCCATGGGAAGCAGACTCTGGGATGGAGATTAGGGTGCCGGATATTTCTTAGGAAGTGCTCCTAGGCATGTGGAAAGGAAAAGAATGCAGGGTTGTGCAGATGGAAAAGTTAAGCTGAGGTGGAATTCCAAGGAAGTCTTCAGGTGGCCTTATGGGGAGATCTGGAACTGGGAATGGCTTTGTAGTTTTTCTAACATGGGGAAAGAAGATCATGATAAATCATTGGGTCAGGAAGCAGAGGGCCATCTTTCAGCATTCCCAGTAGTTAGGGAAATATGTCTTTCCTTTCTTAAGAATTTTGAACATCACACTGGGATACAAAAAATTGCCTCCTTCATAGGGTGGTTGTTAAGATGAAATGAGGCAGCACTTAGAACAGTGCCTGGCACATAGTAAGCATTGTATAAGTGATTGCTGCTATTTTTCTTATTGTTAATGATTGAATGGAGAACATTCATAAGGCTCTGACAGGTTTGTTTTGACATGTTGATGGTGTAGTTTAATCAAATGTTGTTCCCAACAGCATCCAATGAGCCTAATATTTATTGAATTGAAATGTTTCCTTCATCTTGTGTGGAAAAAAATACACAGAAGAAAAACATAAATGGTAGCCTAATCTGTTTGAATGTCTCTAGATTCAGGTCTAAATCATAGGGTTGATCTTAGCTGCTCCAAGTTCTGTTCATGATCACCATCCAGCACTTAGCTCTTATTGGTTCCACTGCTGTAGTCTGAGAGACACAGCAGCGTTTAGCTTAATACTGATTCACAGTTGGACTCCTTTCAATTTTGGCTTCTCTTTACGGGGATCATGGTTATGAACTTGGTCAGGCGCCATATGCCATTCTAAAACATAATGGGAGAGTTGGACTGGAGGAGAGAGGCAGCGTGTGTTGGAAGGGCATGAATAATTTGCACCTATCATACTTTATAATTCTTGAATGCGAGGCAGAAGCATAGGCCAGATGGTCTGAGTTCAGGCTCCTGTTTTCATATCTTGGACTGAAAACCAACCAGAGCTTGCAATGCCCAAAGTCACATAGAGATGAACTTACTAAGTCAGCTGGTAGTTTGTTCAAATATTTATCTTCTGCTTAGAAATATCTCCTATGCCTTATACAATTCTGTATCATTTGTAGCATTGTAGTTAGCATCTGGCTATGTATATGCTGCATTTTCTATATAGTATATATAGTGATGGATGAAACTAGGCAGAAAGGCAGAAGAATGCTCTTTATTAAAGTCTTCTTCATTTTTAAACTATTTAAATCCTTCTTTGACTACGGAAAATAGTTTTATAAGAGTGATTATTAGTCTCAGTGGAATAAAGGGATTACCCATGAAGTTCTTTGAAAATAGAAATGACTGTACTGTGTCTACTGAATAAATCTCTTGGGGTAGGGTTTGGCATCTCCTGTGAAATAGTTCTACAGGTGATTTTGATGTACAGCCAGGATGTAGCACACTTAGTTTTATATATTTATTTTTTACACTCTGCTTCTTTAAGAAATAATGATGGTCACTATTTTGTGGCAGGTACTTGTTAACCACTTTAACATTCCAGTATTATAATCCTCCCCCAAACCCTATGAATTATAGCTTATTATTTCCTTTTTATGATGAGCTCAGTGAGGTTAAATAATTTGCCTAAGTTTGGTCTGTCTGACTCCAAAACATATATTCACATCACAGATTAAGTCAAGGGTACTTAGAATTCAAGAGAGTGGTCTAAAGCTCTCTACTGAATTTTCAGCATTATCCACACCCTTTGCTGATGCTTAAACTACTAATCATCACAGCTCATAAGAGGGCTATTTAATGTGTGTAACTTCTTACTATTCCCATGACAAATGTAGTATAGTAAAAATGCACAAGAAAGGAGAAAAATAGTCTTTACTCTATTAATTTTTACTATCACATTTTAAGTCTGAAGCTGGGGAAATAATGTATTATTACCAGACACATTAAATAGCCCAGCAAGCAGATCAATAACAAAGTGCAAAGACCACAAAGTCCCCTCTTATCTCTGTCTTTTAGACATATATCAAATTTATCACTGTCCCTGGATGCTGTTCTTCTTGGCTTCCACTAAATTAGTTCCCTGTTAGTTAGTCTTGTTCTCTGAATCTGCCTTCCTCTCTGTTAGAATGAGCTTTTTGGCTGCTCCACCATCATGTTGCTAATGCTGATGCCCCAGCATGATATCAGAGGGCTGATAATCCTCACTGCTTTGTTAAAAAAAAAGCTCAGTATCATGTAGGTAAAGGTGTTATTCTTGTTTCAACTCTCCAAGTCATGACAATGCTATTCACTTTCAATTTGTAAGAGCTCAGGACAATGTTCTTATAGATCATTTGTTTCTGTTCATTCCCCAAGTCATTTTTAGATGATTAGTACTAGATTTGGCATACTTGTAGTGAAGGAAAAGGGGAAGGGCCCCAAAGTTAAATTCCCCATTAGAGTTAATTTTTAGCTTGTAAGTATTTATCTACACAAAGGAAGATCTGTAATAAGATGCTATGATTTCTCTAGGCTTGTCCTTATTTAGAAGGAAGTGCAGTGTTAATTCACAACACAGGCAAATGTTATCTACTGGAGCAGTGCTTCTGAACTGTTTACTGATTAAATGTGTGTGTGTGTCTGTGTGCAGTGCTTTATATTGAAGCTTCGAGTCAGATATTTATGTGAAGCTCTAGTCACATGCTTAAGGCTTCCATTGAGTGGTTTGCGTTGCAGCTGATTCGACATAGCTGCTTTAAATAAAGCAAACGTGACCTGAAAAGAGGATGAAAAATGGCACCTGATTGATTAAAATTGAGTGGCATGGTTGCTTGGGCTCAGCGGCGCATCAGTTATTGAGACAAACCACACTAACAGGAACTTCTAATAAAATATGTATGCAATTTAGGGAGGGCAGAGGCATAAACTGTCCTCTGAGGTAAACACATTACGGTCCTTATGGTTATTGTAAGGAAATAACTTACTGTCTCCAAAAGCTCACTTACACTTTTCATATACAGCAGTATGTCAGGTACCCACCTGTAGACAAAAAAAGCATTGTAAGAGTTTGGTACTTTCTCATACGCCAGCATTCTTACAATTAGAAGATAGTACCTTATTACATAAATCATGTCTTTTATGCCACAGTGTCTTTCAATATCATTGACAGTTTATTTAGTTTAGTTTCCTAAATTTCCTCGCTTATAAATGTACTTAATATACCTTGCTGTCTTTGCATGTTCTTTTTCCTGTCCGCAATGCTTTTCCTCTACTTACCCATTAGTTTTTTTACTTGGAAATAATCCTTTTTTTTTTAATGGAGCTCTCCCTAAAGTGGAACCAAAGCAAATTTGAGTTACTAAGTGCTCATTTTAATAGAAGATTTTTATACATATACATATATCTTTTCCAAATTATAATTATATAGTTATGAGTAAGTCTCATTATTATTTTTTTGACTTATTTAAATAAAAAACTGAGTTAAAAACCCCTTTACAAATGTGTATGCTGGGTATGTTTTGGTTTGATGTCAAGAATGGAATGCCTAGAACTTAGTGAATTGACTATGAGGCAGTTGGGCCTGGTGGTAAACACATAGGCTAGGAGAGAAGCGTAAAATTTTAGTCCTCGTCACTAACTGAGCTTTTCTGGCCTTTCTTCCTCCAACTGTAAAACAAAGTATTTACTTGAACTAGAACAGAGCTTTTAAAAAATTTTTAAATTTTTTTTTAGCAGAAGAATTAATTTCTCTATTAAGCGAAAAAATGACATGTTCAACAGATAAAAGAAATGCCCTTCTGGCTAATGTAAAGTCATGAGGACCCCTAAGTCCAAACTACTCAGTTCCTATCCCCCGAAGGAGCCTCTGAGATGTATTTATAGAAGCTCATAGAAGGCATAGAAGCCAGTATTAAAACAAAACAAAAAATAACCATCTCTTGGGTTTCTTTCAAAGCCAGTTTTCCGAGGATCTTTTACAAACTGAAAGTGTGTAGTCATGGAAGTAAACTTTCCAGCCTATATGCCAATGCGAAGGCATCTTCCAGTCGTTTATCTCTCAAATGCTTGCCATCGATTGCTTGCTTTCTGCCTCGTTTTGTTTGTTCAGCAATGCAGATCTATACCTGCACGAATGTGACGAAAGGGCCTCTGTGAATCACGGCCACCTGAGAGTAGAAAGCACATGCTCAGTTCAGTGGTTCAGATGATGGTTAAGACCTGTGAGGATGGAAAATACTGTAGATGATGATCCTCACTACAAGACTGAAAGTAAAAATGATTTATCCTCCTCTCATTTCCTCTCTTATTTAAACCCTCTCCCCAGACCTGAGTTAAGAAACGTAGGAGTAGTTAGTTTTCTTTTCAATGGCCCTTGTTTTTTTATATACATAATTGAATTTTTGGCTGAGCTTTATGGTCTGAAGTGTGATTTAAATGCAATTATTCTTTATTAAACAAACCACAAATGCAAAACAACTGATAATGTATAAAAAGGTTTAGCAGAGACAAAGGTTAATACATTTCTATTAAAAGAAAGAAAGAGAGAGAGAAAAAGAAAGAAAGAAAGAAGAAAGAAAAAGAAAACGAAAGAAGCCCAACCTGACCATTGTCAGGCCTTAGGGACTAAAATATTGGTTTCTGGTGTTAAATTTCAAATGACTGTGGGATAGAATTCCAACATCCAGTTGGCATGTTGGGATTTCTGTTATGACCCAAAGATAGATTATTTGGAATAAACAAAATAAAATTATCATTTAATTTTCTTTTGATTAGAAATTATCACATAGGAGCTAGCAGGTAGCATGGTAGTCAAGGTGACAGACTCCCACTATGGTTCAAGTCCCGGACCTGGTGGCTTGCTTTCTTACTTTCTCTCTGTCTCTCTTTGGTAAGCACATGTTTCCTATAGCAAATGTAAAAAATATAAAATAAGTAAGTTATCATTGTAGCAGTTTTAAAAATAATTAGCTAGGCAGCAAAGCAGAACAAGAATTAGACAAAGTAAGACAGACAAAAAAAATTAAATATTAAGTGCCAAAAGAGTATCTTAAACACACACACACACACACATAAAATCTTATATGAAATCGGGTATGTGTTATGTATCAATATAGAAGAAGAAGGTTGTTTTATTTAAATTAGTAAGTATTAATGTTACTTCTTTAACTTGAGAACTTACCTGAAGAGAGAGATATGAACATTAACATAACTCACTGTGACAAGTGACTTAATAAAAGTAATAAACTTTAGTGATGGTTGATAGTCCTGCTAATGTCCTGTGAGTGTTTGGTAAATCTATGTATGCCGTGTACAGGTACTCTCTAGCTACTATCTCCTTAAATATTATTATTTAGCACCCTATAATATGATCTCCTTTCCAGTTATGGAGTATCTCTACTGTGCATATTTTTAGTAGAAGGTAATGGATCACTTCCCACCAGACCACTTGAGAGGAGAAGTCATACAAGCCAGGGTTTGGGCAAGTGACTTACATTCAGCCAATCAAATTCTTCCCAGATAACTCTCTTTTATATAACTCTCTTTCATAACTTGGGTGCAGGATACAATGTGATGAAATGAACAGAACTGTTGGGTAGCCTGTAATAGCGTCATGGGATACTGTGTCCAGTAGTGGTGATTGTGTCGATGACAATGGTACACAGTACATGAGTTACGTAGAATAACAGGATACTGGGACCAGCGTAATGGCTATGTCTCTGAACTCCTATGTAGTCGACTGCGGTTCGAGTCCCAGACCCAGTGGCTTAAACTCATGCTGGGCGCATGTGCATGCATGCCCAAGATCCTGAGAGGAGAATGGAGGAGAAGGGATTGTGGCTTGGCCATACCCCTGGGGGATGACTTCTCGCTTTCTGTCTCTCTGCTCTCTGTTTCTCTCTATCTTTCTGGATCGCACGTGCCCTATAGCAAAAAACCTCTCAAAAAAAAAAACTTTTTTTGACACGATACTCTTTCTACTGGCTCAATCCAGAGCTTGCTTAGTTGTTTCTCAATTGTCAGGTTTGCCTTGGATTCTGTGAACACTTGCTTGAGACAGTCAGAATTGGTATCTATTGTTCATCAGCAAGAATTGTGGCTGATAAATGTCAATACGACCTTATGTCTACATAGAGCAATGTGACACATATTGAATTAGATAAAAAAGACCAATTGCTTTATAATACTGTCATGTACCAAGTAATTAATTTAGTTAATATATATCCTGCACTATGTGTTAGTCATTTTATCAAACTATTAAACTGGATAGAAAAAGTAACCAAAATACTAAATCAAAAATATTTAGTATTATTGATTATGTAAAGTACTTCTGTGTCAGAAACTACTCCTAACAAAATAATGTTAATAATAGTGCTGCTCTGACTTATAGTGTGAACCTAAGTTTTAAAAGTCTAAGAGGTTGCAGATAGGGTGAGCATTTGAAATGATATCATTGGCTAAGTCATCTCATGTCTAAGATGTTTGTTTAGTGGCAGACATATTTAAAGGTTATTCTCAAAGTGGAAATTCTTCTTTTCTGCAGAAAGTCAAGGCATAAAGTAAAAGCTCTTTCAAGGAGATACTATATATCAAAGAGGTCCAGAACAAATATGATTATGAGGGGAGCAAAGGAGCCATTTCTGGGATAGTGTGGCATAGTTGATACTTTCCAGAATTATTTCTTTGTAGGAAAGCCAGTCTTTACATTTCAATTTTATTTGCATATTTATAATAGAAATTAGAAAAAATAATAAGTAAATCTTCAGAAGTCATCATTCTAATGCAAACCAGCCTGTGGCGTTTATAATCATAGAATAAAAAAAATATTAAGAAGAGCGGTTAAAAAAATGCCAATGGAAGCAGCAACTACACTCAGTTTAATTGAACCAGGTAATAAAATCACAAGACTGAGTGAATTAATCTGTAGTGATAAAGAAATAGACATTATGGACCAGCTGTTAGCGCAATGAGTATGTCGCTGGACTCCTATGTAGTGGACCGCGGTTCGTGTCCTGGACCCGGTGGCTTAAAACTCACACCGGGCGTGTGTGTGTGTGCCCAAGATCCCGAGAGGAGAATGGAGGAGAAGGGATTGCGGCATGGCCAGACCCCCTGGGGGGTGATTTCTCACTTTCTGTCTCTCTGTCTCTCTCTGTCTGTCTGGCGAGCGCACGTGCCCTATAGCAAAAACCTCTCCAAAAAAAAAAAAAAAAAAAAAAGAAAAAGAAATAGACATTATTACTGTAACCTAAATGGATAGTATTAGTTTTATATATATATATGTGTGTGTGTGTGTGTGTGTGTGTGTGTGTGTATATATATATAAATAACAGTTGTGTGTGTGTGTGTGTATATATATATTTATGTTTAGGTTTTAGTTGATTAGTAAATTAAACATAGTTCATTCTATCACAAAGGATTCAAGCTATTCACTTATTTTTGTTGGTTTTATGTCACTCATGACTTCTCTTTCCTCAGTCTAATGAGTCCTTATTGATTCTTCTTCCTGATTTTTCATAACCTTATCTCTTCTCTCTATTCCCAATGCTAATACCATGGTTTAGATCTTCATTATTGTTCAGTTGCTTTACTGCCATTGTCTTTTAACTGGTTTTAAAACTCCAGTTTTCTTACTACAGAACTGATCTTTCGAATTGCATGTGGAGTGCCTTTACTAAAAACACAAATCGAATTTCAATTTCCTTCTTTAAAATTATTCAGTAACAATCCACCAATTTACAATAAAATTAAAATTATTTTTGTGATGTACCAGATGATTTACAAATTAGTTTCTATTTATTCGTTTCTTTTTCCTCCCCTACAGGTAACTTTCCTAAACATTATGTGCTTCCTTTAGAAGACATCATACCTCTTTGGTCACATGCCTTTTTGCACGTGTTGGGTCCTGAGACTAAATTGACCTTTCTCTATTTCTTTGTCTGCCTAAACCTCTCCCCTCTCTATGATCCAGCTCAATCATCATCTTTTATGTGAAATATCCTAGATGTATTAAGTGCTTTGAGAGCAACTAGTCCATTTACCAAACTGTTTTTCTGTTATCTGTTTGCTTGTCTCCCTCTGATGCTAGACTTTGAGTTCAGGAAACATATTTTCCTGATTTTTACATTTACAGTATCTAATGTAAGATCTGAGATACTGCAGGTGCTCAGTAATACTCTCTGAATGCACCTATGAATGAATGATAAGAATTTTACACACATTAACTTAAAATATACAAGAAGTTCCGTGAGGTAAGTCTTCATATGATTATAATAACATTTTCGATGCAAATGGAAAGCTTAATATTAATTAAACTTGCATTAATACATCGTAGCCCACACAATTCTAATAGTGACCTTTTCTCATGGATTAGATAGGTATTGTCATTGTGATTTTCCAAAGCAGAAAATAGAATTCAACAAATTTAATGTAATCTGTACAAAACTGTAGAATGAGTTGGGGAGAATTATGGATCAAAATGTGAGGTTTTTGATGTTGAAAAAATTATTTGTTTTCCATTTATTCAACCTATTTTTTACCCTTGCTTCCCTAACTCAGTTTAACTCAGTGTATTTCAGAGTTAGAGGACCAAGTGAGAAACACCAAGTATACCAAGTGATCCTTTGGGAAGAGGACTAATAAAACACTAAGAAAACAACTATGTTATGTGTCACTAAATGAGAGCTATTATCTCCAGTGGTGACATCTTGGACTAACTTTTGTAGCAAAGTTTTTATCTGATGCTGTCAGAAAGAAATAATTAAAATCTAGAGTAGGTCTTGTAAGAAATCTTTGAATTTCAATTCTAGCCTCTAAATCCTTGAATGACCTGTACAAAATATACCACATTTTCTTACATTTTAAGTAAACAAACAGGTGTCTCTTAAAAAAAAAAAATTACAATGGGGCCAGCATGTGTCATGGTGGTTGAGGTGTTGAACTCTCTTACATGGCTGACCTGCTGTTTGAGTCTCAGACTTAGCAGCTTGCTTTCTCTCTTTCTTTCTGGTGAGTGCATGTAACCTATAACAAATTTAAAAAATAAATAATTCTTTCTTAAAAAGCAATGATTATTCCTGTTTTACCAATATAATTATATTTCAATTTTAACCTATTTAAATTTAGTTATTATTTGAACCTAATCTGCCTAAAGAAAAAAGTAAGTTATATTGCACACATATTACTAGTTAAAACAAATCTATTTTGTAGTATATTTTCTTTCATAAGTGAAAAACTTAAGTGTCTATTTTTCTTTCTTTCTTTTTTTTTTTTTTTGAGAGGTTTTTGCTATAGGGCACGTGCGCTCGCCAGACAGACAGAGAGACAGACAGAGAGAGAGACAGAGAGATAGAAAGCGAGAAATCATCCCCCAGGGGGGATGGCCACGCCGCAATCCCTTCTCCTCCATTCTCCTCTTGGGATCTTGGGCACACGCGCCCAGCATGAGTTTAAGCCACCAGGGCCGGGACACGAACCGCGGTCGACTACGTGGGAGTCCAGCGACATAGCCATTACGCTAACCGCTGGTCCCAAAGTGTCTACTTTATTTTACATGAACATCTCTAAGACTTCTCCTAAGTTATAAAGGTAGATTTCTGATCCTTGTTGGCCTTAGTTGTAAAGACACCACTAGCATTTTCTAAATCATTATTTCATTACTTTATTTTACTATTACTTTGAAGATTTATTTGTTGCTGCCAAAAATATACTTAGTTTGGAATAACAAGTGCATGGATTTGAGAGTATATTTGAAGTCTGACTATGCCATCTACTAGCCCTGTCATTGGATAATGCAATGAGTCTTTCTGTGATTACACATACATCTATGTAAAGTGAATCCTAGTATCTTTCCTAGATTATTCACCCCTGTAGAATGAGTCTCTTGATTACACAAGCTAGATTTTGTCTACCACTGTCCATAGCATCAAAAATGCCACTCGGTTGTCATGGATCTGGTGAAATAGTGCAGTGCAAACTCTGAAGTAATTTCCAAATCTCAGTTGTAACGATATTTGTTTCTGTTTGGTGGAGGAGAAAGAACAATACGTAAATTTGAAGCATTCTCAGGTGTATCTGCTTGGTATTTATAAAATGACTTTCCATACAACAGAGGCTCATATATTTTTTTATAATGCATATTCTCATATGCATCTTCTGTACATGGGCATAAATTACTGTAAATTACAAGGGTTCTTCAAAAAGTTTAAGGAAAATGTATTATGAAAAAATCTATACGTGGATTTCAAAAAATTCTATACCAAAATAAATGTTTACTTTAATTCCAATTTTCCACGAACTTTTCCATGTCCCTTCAGATAAACCAGTAATGGGATTTTCAATCTATTATAGTATAGCTGGATATTAGGATAAGAGTACTTCCCATTGTACTTAATATTGCCAAATTGATCTTTACAATTTTTAGAACAGTTCTTTCTTCCACCAAAAATATATGAGAATTTGTCATATATTGATACTCTTGGTTTTATTTCCTTCTGACAACATTAGATAAGAACTTTGCTATAAGAGTAATCAAAGATATCACAGCTGGAGATATTGCCTTGCATTTAGTGTCCCAGAAAGTAGTTGCTTTGTTAATGCTTTATTAACTAACCTCCTCACAAAATTGATATTCTCAGATTTACTTTTTGATATTTACAAGTGCATGAAGTGTACCTTCATGTACTTCACAAAAATTAATTGAATGCCTACTGTCTTAGAATTGTACTGCCATAACAAATTACCATAGAGTTGATGGTTTAGTCAGCACACACTTATTTCTCATGATTCTGGAAGCTGGAAGTTGGACAACCGGGTACCAGCATGATTGAGTTCCTAGTGAGGACTCTATTCCTGGTTATGTTCTCACATGGCCTTTCTTTGGTACATGAAAACTTTTCTCTGCCTTTTAAAAATTTTTTGCCAGGGATCTGCAAATAGCATAGTCTTTACATCACTGGACTCCTATGTGCTTCATCGTGGTTTGAGTACCAGACATGGCAGCTTAAAACTCATGCCAGGCATGTGTATGTGCATGCTCAAAATCCCAAGAGGAGACTGGAGGAGAAGGGATTACAGCATCACGATTTCTTACTTTCTGTCTTTTTGCCTCTTTTGTCTCTTTGGCGAGTGCACGTGCCCTATGGTAGAACTCTCTCAAATATCTATCTATCTATCTATCTATCTATCTATCTACAGATATTGATACAGATATAGGTATATTTTGCTAGAGGGGCGTTTGCATTCACCTGAGAGAGACAGAGAGAGAAAGGAAAGTGAGAAATCATCCACATCACCCCCCATGGAGGATGGTCACACTGCAATCCCTTTTCCTCCATCTCTCCTCTAGGGGATCACACACACACACTCAGCATGTTTTTCAAGTCTCCAGGTCGGGAACTCAAATCACAAAGTTAGCCATCTGATTTTCAGCTACCTTAACCATCACATAACTAGTTGTCCTGACTCTTCCTCTTTTTATAATAACATTAATCCTGTCATGGAAGTTTTATCTTATAACCTTATCTAGACATAATTACCTCTCAAAGACCTCACTTCCAAATACCATCACATCAATGATTAGAACTTCAACATATTAATTTTGAGGGGACATAAACAACTACTTCATTACTCTTTCTGAAACAATACCTCTGCCCTTAAGAAATTTCTACTTAGGACCAGTAGATGGCATAGTGGTTACAATGCTGGACTCCCACATGGCTGACCATAGTTCGAGTCCCTGACCTGGTGTCTTCAAAATCACACTAGGCATGTGCGCATGTAGGCCCAAGGTCCTGAGAGAAAAATGGAGGAGAAGGGATTGCAGTATTGCCCTCCCACCAGTGGGAAGATTTCTTTCTTTGCCTCTCACTTTCCCTGTCTCTCTCTCTCTTTCCCCGGCAAGCACACATGCCCTTTTGCTTCTCGTGTTCTCTGTCTCTCTCTGGTGAGAACACATACACTAAGGTGAAAAACTAAAAAAAAAATTTTATTCTAGTAAAAGCAGAGGACAATAATACACAAATAAATAAAAGATATATGATATAAAGCAGAAATAGGAGGATAGTGGACTATGGAATTGGGATGCTCTTTTATGTGGAGTAGTCAGGTAAAGCCATTCTGATGAGCTGAAGTTTGTACAGATATCGTGGGGAGGGTGCCCTATCCATGTCCCCTCTATCATTTACATTTTATGTACACCTGATGGCTTTTTATTGTAACTGAGATTTTCTGACTGTCAACAATCTTTGGCTGCAGGAGTGTGCTTGGTCTGTTTATGGATCATGCCAGAAGTGCTAGAGAGAGGGACTAGCAGATTGTATAATGGTTACATCGCTGGTCTCCCATATAGTTGACTGTAGTTTGAGTCCTGGACCCGGTAGCTTAAACTCACACTGGGCTTCTGCGCGTGTGTGCGTGTGTGCATGCGTGCATGCGTGCCCGAGATCCTGAGAGGAGAATGGAGAAGGGATTGCAGTGTGGCCATCCCCTTTGGGGGTGATTTCTCACTTTCTGTCTCTCTGTCTCTGTCTTTCCGGAGAGCACACGTGCCCTATAACAAAAACTTAAAAAAAGAGAGAGAGAGAGAGAGAGAGAGAGAGAGAGAGAGAGAGAGAGAGAAGTGCTAGAGAGAGATCTCCAGAAGTAGCCTTCAAGTAATAAGTAATGCTGGGTGAGAGTTAGTGAATAACACCCTAGCTTTTTAGCTTCATGTAGCCTCTCAGAGGTTCCCAGGTTCCTTGAGCCCCAGTTTTCAATGGAAATAATGTGTGTATTTGTACACTTGCATTGATTTTATTTACTTTTCTGTTCAGAGAGTGCACCTACTTGTTCTTCTCTAGATTCATTTGCCTAGTAAACCTACTTGCTCTGAAACTTTGGGGTTTGCTTCAAAGGAAAACTGATACATGTTTTATGGCTTGTAATTTTTGAGCCTTGTTTGGAATTTTATATTTCATATTGTCATAGTAAATTATGTAGTTCAACTTTCATTTTGCATTTTGGTTGTGTATTAGTTTGTTGGGAAAGTCATGACGTATTTTTTTGTTTTTCTATGCAAAAATGTATTATGACTTTCCCTACCTCCCGATAGAATCATAACTGATTATTTTATTCTTAATATGTCTAGTAAACTTGCTGAGCTCTCTTACTTATTCTAATATTTCCTCTGTACATTTTTTTTCCTTTGTAGACAATAGTATTATCTATAATTAATGATAATGTGATGCTATATGGAAGTGATTCTCCTTTTCCCATCTTGGAATCAATTATTTGGTTTTATTTCCTTAATGCTCTGGCTGCTACCTTATAGTCAAAGTTTAATATAAATAGTGATTCTTGTTCTTGATTTTTGCTATAAGGTGCGTGCGCTCTCAGGAGAGACAAAGACAGAGAGACAGAAAGCGAGAAGTCACCCCTCAAGGGGCATGGCCACTCCCCAGTCCTTTCTCCTCCCTTTTCCTCTCAGTATTTTGGGCACACACACATACATGCACAGTGTGAGTTTTACGCTGCTGGGTCTGAGTCTCAAACCGTAGTCTACATGGGAGTCCAGTGATGTAACCATTATGCCACCTGCTAGTCCCCCTTACTCTTGATTTTAAAAAGAGATTTTATTACCATTTTTAAAACATTCTTATGATGTTTCCTAATCAGGTTATGCAAATTCCCATTTATTTGTAGTCTTCCAAAATTATAATTCAAATGGAAATCAGAATTGTGCAGTAGTCAGAGTTATATAAGATTAAAGAGAATTGGGTAAAAATTGTAAGAGCAGACAAAGAAGGTCATTATAACAATACAGGGTTCAATTAGCAAGAGGATGTAACAATTATAAATATGTATGCTCCTAATATTGAAATAAAGCAAATATTATTATATATAAACAAGGAAATTGGACTGACTTGTTGCACAGTGATCATTCACTCCTAAGTGAAGCTGGTTCATACTGAAGGCCATGATCATGAATCTGATTCCCTGGTTTTCCTATATGTGTTGGGAATGTATTCATGATTATGGCTGACTTGGAAGGCTGAGAGAGATCTTAGCATGGCATCCTGTTGAGGGTGCTCTTTCCTCCCTCTTGCTCTCTGTCTCTCACTGTTAAGGAGGGGGAAAAAAAGCTTAAAAACAAAAGATAAGAAAAAAAAATAGAAACTAGAATCATAATATTATTTTCATCCCTGGACTATCATCTAAACAGAAAAACAGCACATAAATATCAGATTTAAAAACCACCAGTAGAGTGTGGGTGTAAGGGACAAAGGGAAGAAACATTTAACAAACAAAAGAATGTAAAGTTTTCTTCCAGAAAACAATGTTATGTAATTTTTGCTTTATAAAAATTAAAACTAAAATTAAAAAAAACTTATTATAGATCTAATGAATCTAACAGACATCTATAAAACATTTTATTCAGTAACTTAAGAATATATATTCTTTTCATCAACACATAAAACATTCTTCAGGATAGATGATAGTAGGAAAAAAATGAACAGATGTTTGAAAATTGAAATAGTAATTGGGGCCAGCAGGTGACATGGTGGTTAAGGTGCTGCATTTGCACATGGCTGACCACTATTTGAGGCCCAGATCTGAAAGCTGGAAAATCACCTCTAGGGGTTGATTTCTCATTTTCTCTTTCTCTGTCTCTTTTTAGCAAGTGCACACTCACTATGGAAAAAAAGAAAAGAAAATTGAAATCATATCTACTATTTTTTCTAACTTCATCAGATTAAAATTCAACAAAAGATGAACTTTAGAAACTATACAAATACTTAGAAATTTAACAACTTTTTTAAGTAACCAATGATTCAACAAAAAAAAAAAAATAGAGAAGAAATTTAAAAAATGTTTTTGAAACAAATGAGAATGAAGACAAAACATACAAAATTTATAGAATACAGGAAATGCAGTTTTAGAAGAAAAAATTAGCACTAAATGCCTATATCAAAAAAAGAGAAAGATTTCAAATAAATAAAACTGGAATTGAAAATGGAGATATTATAGTGAAAATTGCAGAAATACTAATGAATGATCATTAGAAACTTTTATGAACCATTATATACACCAACAAGTTAGAAAACCTAGAAAAGATGAATAATGTATTTGAGTAATATAACTCATCAAGATTAAACCAGGAAGAAATAGAAAACATGAATAGGCCAATAAGAGTAACAAGATCGAATAAGCAATTAAAAGTCTTCCAACATGGGACCAGCAGGTGGCATGGTGGTTGAGGTGCTGGACACTCCCACATGGCTGACCATGGTTAGAGTCCTGGACCTGGTGGCTTGCTTTCTCAATCCCCCCCACCCCCCGGTCAAATTAAAAAAAAAAAAAGAATAAATAAAATTAAATAAAATAATTCTTAAAAAAACAAAAGACCCTGTTAGGGATGCTGTCTCTCTCTAAAAAAAAAAAAAAAAAAAAAAAGACTTCCAACAAAGAAAAGCCCAGGACTAGATGACTTCACTACTATATTCTACCAAACTTTTAAACTTTTAAAGAAGAATTAACACCAGTTGTTTTTAAGCTTTCCAGACAATTGAAGTTGGGAGACTTCTCAAGAACTCACACGTCAGGTTGAGCCTTGTTCTCATACAAAAACCAGACAAGGACACGATAGCAACAAAACTACTAGGAAACATCACTGATGAAAATAGATGTAAAGGCCCTCAATAAATAATAGCAAACCAAATCCAACAGCACATCAATAAGAATATATTCTATGACCAGCTGGGATTTAGTCCACAGATGCAAATGTTTTAACATATGAAAAACAGTTTATGTGATATATTACATTAGCAGAATGAAGGGCAAAAGCCACATGATCATCTCAGTAAATATAGAAAAGGCATTTGATAAAATTCAACATACTTTTATATTAAAAATTTTCAGCAATTAGGAACAAAAGAACTATGCCTCAACACAATAAAAGTATGTATGATAAACAGAAGCATCTGACTGAACAGAAAAAAGTTGAAAGCTTTTTTTCAAAGATCTGGAATAAGAGAAGGATGCTCAGTCTCACCAATCTTATTGAATATAGTGCTGAAAATTCTAGCTAGAGCAATTAGGCAAGAGAAAGAAATAAAGAGCATCCAAATTGCAAAGTAGGATGATAAGCAATCCCTAGTTACAGGTGATATAATTTTATACATAGAAAAACCTAAAGAATTATCTGAAAAACTCTCAAATGATAAGCATATTTGGTAAAGTTGCAGGATACAAAATTAATATACAAAATTAGTAGCATTGTTATACACCAATGACTTTTTTTTTTTTTTTTTTGAGAGGTTTTTCCTGTAGGGCATGTGTGCTCACCAGAAAGAGAAAGACAGAGACAGAAAGTGAGAAATCATCCCCGGGGGGGGGGGGGTAGGGAGGGTGGGGGTGGCTACAATGAAATACCTTCTCCTCCATTCTCCTCTTGGGATCTTGGGCATGCACTCACATGCACCGGGTGTGAGTTTAAGCTACCGGTCCAAGACTTGAACCACAGACGACTACACGTGAGTCTAGCAACATAGCCATTACACCAACTGCTGGTCCCAATGACCTTTTTTTTTTATTTTATAAAATAAGAGGGAAACCCTATTGTTTTCTAGCTACAAAACTATAAAATACATAGGGAAAAATTTAAACAAGGAAGTAAAAGAACTCTACAATTAAAACTATCAAGTACTGATAAAAGAAATCAAACAAAACACACAAAATATAATCAGTCATTCCACATTGATGGGTTGAAAGAAATAATACTGTTAAAATGACTGTACTACTCCATTACAATCTATAGATTCAATGCAATCCCTACTAAAATACCAATGCAATTTTTCTCAGAAATAGAAAGAACGATCCTAAAATTGATATGGAATTACAAAATACCTTAAATAGTTAAAACAACCCTAAAAAGAAAGAATGAAGTTAGTGGCATTGCACTATCTGACTTCAAACATTCTATAATTGATAGCAACCACAGAATCATGGTTGGCATAAAACAAACACACCAATCAATGGAAAAGATAGAGAACCTAGAAATATATTTTTATTTATATTAGCTAACATATTTTAAACAAATACACATGAACGTTCATTGGGGAAAGTAAAATCTAATCAAGAAATGGTTTTTAGGAAAACTAGATATCCACATGCAGGAGAATTAAACTAGACTGTTATCTAGCACCATATATTAATATAAAAATTACCACGAAATAAACTAAAAACTTAAAAATAAAATCTAAATCTCTGAGATAGCTAGAATAATACAGGGAAAATACTTTAAGATGTAGAGTTAGGAAAGATTTTTATGAATAAGACCTCAAAAGAACAGTTAAATAGAATAGACAAATGGATTTATATTATAAAAATGTCTGTACAGTAGAGGAAGCAATCAAATAACAAATAACAGAAAGAGAGAAAATATGTGTGAACTATCAGTCCAGTGAGGAATAATATCCAGAATATATAAGGAACTCAAGTAACTCTACAGAAAAAAAAAAAAAAATCCAATTTGAAGATGAGTGAATTATCTGAACAGATACTTCTCAAAAGAAGTTATACAAAGGGCCAAAAAGTATATGAAAAAATGCTCAACGTGGTTAATGCAATTCAAGAGCATTTTGAGATACCATCACACACTCAGAATAGCTATTAAAAAATAATAAACACTGGTGTGGATGTGGAGAACAAAGAATTCTTCTACATTGTATACATTGTTGTTGGGATGATAAATTTGTACAACCACTATGAAAATGAGTATGGAGAGGGGACCAGCAGTTAGCGTAATGGCTATGCCGCTGGACTCCCACGTAGTCGACCGTGGTTCGATCCCGGACCCGGTGGCTTAAACTCACACCAGGCACATGTGCATGTGTGCCCAAGATCCCGAGAGGAGAATGGAGGAGAAGGGATTGCGGCGTGGCCATCCCCCCTGGGGGGTGACTTCTCGCTTTCTGTCTCTCTGTCTCTCTCTGTCTGGCGAGCACATGTGCCCACATAGCAAAAAAAAAAAAAAAAAAAAAAAAAGAGTATGGAGATTTCTCACAGAAATTAAGAATCAAATTACCATATTGTCCAGCAATTCTACTATAGAGTATATAGGAAATCAGTATGTCAAACCAGTAGTCGCACTCTCATTTTTATTATACCAGTATTCACAAGAGCTAAGATGTGGAATCAATCTAAATGTTTATCATAGATGAATGAACAAAGGAAATGTGAAGTATATACAAATGTAATTAACTGTTGAGCAACAAGAAAAGGATGCAATCCAGTTATTCATAGCAACTTGGATAAGTATAGAGGACCTTATAGTAAACGAAACAAGCCAAGCACAGAAAAACTAACAAATAAACAAAAAGAACCCTGCATGTTCTCTCTCATATATAGGAGCTAAAAAAAAAGTTGGTCTCATGGAACTAGAGCACAGAATGGCAGTTCTCAGGAGCTGGGAAGGATATGAGGAAGATGAGGAAGATGAGGAAGATATTATCAGAGTTTGGTTAATGGATATAAAGTTACACTTAGATAGGAAGAATGAATTCTAGAGTGTAGCCACACTGTAGGGTGACTATGTATATGAAAACCAACAATTTATTGTATGTTTCATAAAAGCTAGAAGAGAGGATTTTGATTATTCTTGACAAATGAAAAGCAACTGAGAAATGTGTGAGGTAATAGAAATGACAAATACCCTATTGTGATCATTCATATTGCGTGCATGTATCAAAATATCACACTGTACTCTATTTATATATATATATATATATATAATTATTATTTATCAGTTTTATGTAATGACAAAAATAAAATTATAAAATTACTTTATTTACTGAGAATTTTATACTTATAAAATGAAAATGATATTTTTCCCATTTTATTAAAGTACTACATATATTTTTTATCTTGTTTTATTTCAAGTTTTCTTATACATTCAATCACATCATTTAGTTTGCAAAGTGAATATTACAACTTATATTAAGTATATAATCTTTAAAGCTATTTACATCTGAACTGTTGACCCGGTTCCTACTTTTTCTTATATATGATCTTGGGCAAGTTTCTTAACATCTTTGATACTCAATTTTATCATCTGGAAATTAAAGATAAAATAAAAGCTTTGCTATGTTATTGTAATGAATAAATTATAATACATATAAAATCTCCAGTTCATGGTAGTTTCTTATTCAATAAACATCAGTTCATTTTACTTTGTATTTTGTTTTCAACTTATAAACCCCCGAAGTAAAAAAGCTATTTTAAAAATTCTGGTAGGTTTAATGACAAGCAAGTATTTACAATATCCAATTTTTGCTTAATAGATCCCAAAGGAACTAACAAGAAAACAAATAAATAAAAACAACAAAAACATCTGTTATACCCCTGGGTTATATAATGACATTATTCAGGATACTAATGATGTATATATTGAATCACATAAATAATAAAATAAAAACTTTTGAATAAAAGGAATTGGGAAATTTTCCTATAATGAAAGCTTAAATAACCCTCAAGCATATTTGACATTGACATACAATGCCAATAAAGAAAAGCTATGCAATAACTGAACTACAGATGAATGGGTTACTAGAAAAGAACTCAGTGGACTTTTCTGTTGTCTTCCTTTCTCACAGTAAAACAACAATAAAAGCCACCAGGTGTTTTATTTTCAGTTGCAAATAAAATATTAATTTTGACTCTACGTATTTTCAAGTATCTTGTTCAATATTTATGTCTTTTTCTTTTATCTTGTTGAAATGAGTAGGAATCACTTATAGTGTTTTATCAATTTTAGTTAGAAAATTTCTTCTGCCTTTATGGTAAATAAAATTTTGAATCTTCAGAGCAATTAGTTATTTTGATCCACGGCACACAATCCTGCCCCATATATTAATAGCAAAATTCTATGTATATTATTGTACCTGAAATGTCATGGTGTGAATTAGTGTTCCCCCCCAAAGTTTATTTATGTCTGTCTGTCTGTCTGTCTGTCTCTCTCTCTAACAACAGTGAGAGGCAGAGTGACAGCAAGAAAGGCACCTCTGACAGAGCCCTACCATGCTGCCATACTTACCCTCCTCTGACCGTCTAGCTGGTTAAAATCATGGGCATGCCCACGAATGTGACAGGTGTGCCAGGTTAACCCAGACTTCTTCCTATGTGGCTCCAGCATGGAGCAGTGGAGGTCCACCACCTACACCACCATGGCTGAACTAGAACTAGTGCTGTTTTCATCTTGTTGAAAGTCCAAAGCTTTGAAGACTTCATCTTGTTAGCATACTTGTAGTTATTGAGTACACTATTTAGAATTGCTTTTTATTGCCAGAGCGCATGCTAGAGAGAGAAGGAGAGAGATGGAAAGGCAAAGAAAGAGAGAGACACAGAGAGAGAACCCTCAATGAGTCTTGGTCATGCACAAGCCCTTTTCTTTCATTTCAGGCATGAAAGTACAGGTATCCTACATATTTTCTGCAAGCTTCTGGACTGGAATTTGGCCATATGAGGTCTGGCTCCTTTAGCTATGGCATCACATGGCCAGTCCTAGAAATTGTTTTCTAAATCCTTATTATAAGTTATTATAGAAGTATGTTAAAAACAAACAAACAAACAAGCAAAAAACAAAAAAACTTTCTAGAAAAAAACCATAAAACTTTAAAAAAAAAAAGAAGCCTACACTCAAATAACTTTTCCCTTTTAAATGAATAAGCATTTGTGTTGGATTATAATTAAGCAATATTCCGAAAAGGCTGATTTGAACCCAGTGGTTCAGTTAATCAATATTCTTTGTCTTTGTATTTCATTTCTCTTTTGGCCTCCTGCTTCTGAAGCTGTACCCAGAGAGCAGGACTATTTACATATTTCTTTTCTTTTTTCTTTTTTTGGAGAGGTTTTTGCTATAGGGTGCATGTGTTCGCCAGACAGAAAGAGAGAGACAGAGAGACAGAAAGCGAGAAATCACCCTCCAGGGGTTTGGCCATGCCACAATCCCTTCTCCTCCATTCTCCTCTTGGGATCTTGGGCACGCATACACACGCACCTGGCGTGAGTTTAAGCCACCGGGTCCAGGACTCGAACCGCGGTTGACTACGTGGGAGTCCAGCGACATAGCCATTACGCTAACTGCTGGTCCCTATTTATGTATTTCTGCAGAACACTGGAGAAGGACTAAGAACATTCTTTAAAAATCCCAACATGCTTCATGCTTTCATTTAGTTTAAAAGTGAATGATTATAGAGAATAAAAACACAAACAGGAAACACATGAATCCATTTCCTCAGTTTGTCATATGGCATATGCTTCTTATGCTTTGTAATTCCAAATTAATTTAGATCAGATTCTTATGTTTTATAAACCACTGAATTGAATGTCTTTACATGACTGTCAATGATTTCATATGGACAAATTTGCTTAATGCTTACATTTTTCATTACTGTGCTAAAAGACATTTGATTGCACTGTGGTATCTTCAGCTGTCAAAAAAGCCAGAATGAAACATCAGAAGGAAGATTGAATGAATTTCCTTTCATGACTTCTGCAAGGGATTCATTTTTTTATTTATATGACTGTTCTAACTATGGGAGAATTTTATGATAAGGAAAAATAAATTGCACCCTAAGGTAATATTCCCATTTTGATGGATTATAAAACATGTTAAAATTGGTCATTATGAACTATAATTCTTCATGACTTCAAACCCTGTTAGTATAATTTTTTTTGAATTATAAAAAACAGAGATCACTTTAGTTTGTGCTATTAAATGACAATGCATTCAGAATGCAGCACTGTAAAATGACAGCACCAGATATCAGGGACTGGCATATTTGTATCCTGATATTTTAAATGCAAACAACTTTGCTTCCTGTAGGTATAGACAGGTGATGATAACAGTGGGACCTGGATCATTGCAGTATGCTTGAGGCTGGAATTCATATTTCACAGGAAAGAAAATAACTGTTGTTCCTTAACAAAAGCAGAAGTTCTTTAAAAATTGCTTATTCAGTAATTGAAGTGTGAAGACAAAATATGGTTATGTACCAAACAAAATCTCAGAGAACAAAATGAAATCTAGACTTAAGCAATAGAATAAAACCTGGATTTTAAATAACATATTCATGTAGATTTTTGATTTTTAGAAAATCTTCTGACAGTACTGAATTTCTCAGTATAATTTTTTTTCTTATAATAACCCATCTTAAAATGTTTTTTTTTTTTCTTTTTCCTTTTTACTAATGGTTGGTCATTTAGATGTGGCAATGAGCTAGACACAGTCAAACCTAGTTTTTTTAATCTGATCCACATATTTTATATAGCAGGGATTATAGTCCTCATTTATATAAACATGAGATATAACGTTTAGAAATTACATGATTTGTCCTAAAACACATAATTAATGTGTGGCAGAACTGGAACCAGAACTTTTCTTTATTCTTACTCTCTTCATTCTTTTATTTTTTCAATTTTTTTTCTCCTTTTCCTGTTGCTTTTACTTTTCTTTGCTTTCTCACATGTATTTTCCAATTCTTGTAATAACATAAAAGAAGTTGTAATTTTTTTTTGTCTCCAGATACATCAGTAACACATAAAATAATTCCAATAGTTTCATTTAAATTTCCATATTTTTTGAAAATAAAAGTTTATTTTTTACTATCTTGTATAGAAACTAACAGTGACTTTAACTCATTTTACTATAAGTTAATGCTAATTATTTTAAATAAGCTGACACACACATATTCATATTAAGGATATGATCTTATAATTAGTTGTTGTGTCGCCTTATGCCTTATTGGACTGACAATTTCTCCGACTACCCTTGATTTTGAAGATCTTGACAATGTGGTTATAAGCTCAAACATTTTTGTTATTGACATACCCAGGTTCATTATGCTGTTCACTTATTGAAGGAAATCTTGGTTGTTTCCCGTTTTTAGCTATTATGAATAAAGTTGCTATGAACGCTCATATGCAGGTTTTTGTTGGAGCACGTTTTTTCCAATGAGTTGGGCAATCATTTAGGATGCCAGTGGAAGATACAGTACAGAACTCTGTTTGCTTTGTAAAAACCAGATGAGTATCTTCCAAAATGTATCCTTTTGCATTCTCTCCAGTAATGAGTGAGAGTTCCTGTTATTCTACATCCTTGCTCTTAATTGCTATTGCCAGTTTTATTTATTTTATCTACTCTACTGGGATGCATAATGGCAACTTATTGTTGTTTTAACCTGTAATTGCTTGATAATTTTATGTGCTGAGTTTTTTGCATGCTTATTGTTTAGTTTCTTGTGTATCTTCTTTGGTGAGGTGTCTAGATCTTTTGCCCATTTTTTGAAATTGAGTTTTTTTTTTCCATAGAATTTCAAAGTTATTTGTGTGTATATATGTATGTGTATATGTAAGTATATACCTTCTATCATAATTTTTAACTGACATATAGTCATACTTATTTATGGGGTATGGCGTGGAATGTAGAAAGCTATGCTGCAACAAGCTAGGTCTTCTGATTTTGTCATCTAATACCACGGGAAAATAAGGGTGCAGTTGATATTATCTATAAAAAGCCTCAAAAATTACCATATTATAGAGCAATATAATTTTATATTATGTAAAAATATATGCTATATTATACATTATACTTTATATTTTTATAAATTATAATATTTAATAATATATTGCATAGTTATATAGATATTATCATATTACAAAATAATAGAGTAACTTTGAATGATAGGAAACAGGTTTGTCATTGTGAATTCTCCTGATGGCTTTTGCAAAAATCACAGAAATGTTGATGATCTTTATTTTGAAATGATGCTTCGTCTTGTCTTCCTGAGGTACGTTACTGGTGACGACTACTGCTTTAAAGTATACATTGTTGATGTGAGACATTGGCCAGATCAGAGGAGATACCATGAGTTCAGGATAGCATAAATTCTGACGGCTCCATCTGAGAGAAATTTGTCAACTGCATGGCAGGTTATGGCACAAGAGTCATTCATATCATCCACAAAGGTAGCACCTAATCCTTTGCATCTCCCTCTAGATTTTCGGTCTACTTAATTGGACTTTGTTTATGCCGGTCCACTTATTAGGTTAGATTATATTAGGTTGTCAGGAAAGTCAGACATATTTTTCTGTTTTCTATGCAAAAATGTGTTGTCACTTTCCCAAGCACCCAATAGTACAATTCCTCCACTCAAAAATATTATCCTCTATCTACAGTTGTTTCTGCATAAAAATTGTCTACTGGGGATGTCAAAAAAGCTCTGAATTTCAGAAGCGTGTAAGTCCATGGTGATAATATAACCTGCACCTGTGACACATCTTTGGAATAAGCTTGGCCAGTGCTGGAACTCAGCTCTTACGCTTCTTATTCTGCAGGGCATAAGAGAAGTATGGGATGACTTAAAAAACCTGGCTAGCTGAAGCAATCCTGCAGGTATTAATCATCTTCAGACACTCTATTAGATTGTTGTTGATTTTGCCACAACCACTCCGAACAATGTAGATATCTTTTCCATGTACAGTTATATCAATTTCCACACAGGTCTCCCTGGGTGCTGAATTTCTTACTCATTCCTTTACCTAGCTCAAAGCCCAGGTACTCAGAAATTTTCTAGGGTAAGTCTTGGTGAGAGTTCCTGCTAAGATTTTGATATTCAGCATGTTGGCCAACTAATTATGCAGTTTTTAAGTTAATTTGGGGGTCCCGTTTAGGCTGTTGCTCCATAGAATTTGTCACTCTCATGTTGCTCCATACTCAGCCTCCTAAAATTCATCGAAAATGATCATGTAAGTGTTTCTATCAGTTTGTGGTTCCAGTGACTTGTACTTTCAATAAGCAGATTCTTATTGCTATTTCTCTCTGGATGTATCCCTGTCTAGGTTTGGGAAGGTTTTTTTTCTTTTTTTGTGTGTGTCCAGTAATGTTAATTCTCTGAAAGGTCCACATAGTCACTGATTTTCAGTTTGCCCAGCTTTTTCTTTTTAAGAATGGGCCTGATGGGGACCAGCAGTTTGAATAATGGTTACAACACTGGACTCACACATACTCAACCACAGTTTGAATCCCAGATCTGACAACTTAAAATTCATGCCAGGGTTGTGTACATGCACACTCAAAGTCCCAAGAGAAGAATGGAGGGGAAGGGACTGTGGCATAGCCATCCCCCTGGGGCAGTTATGTCTTGCTTTTTGTCTCTGTCTCTCTGGTGAGCACATGTATCCTATAACAAAACAAAAAAACAAAAACAAACAAACAAAAAAAAAAACTCTAAAAAATAAAATAAAGAATGGAACTGATGACTTCCAAGTTCTTTAGATGTCAGAGCCAAAATCAAAATTCAAAGAGGTCATTTAAATTTCTACTGGCAAAGGACTTTACTAGGTCAAAGATTCAATTTTCTCTTTAGAATTATTCTTTTTATATAAATTTGTCAATGACAAGTTGAGTTTTCCTTTTTAAAAACAAAAATCAGTACTCCTTCATAACGTGCTGATACAGTTTGGCTGAGAGAATTAGTTATGGAGATGGAGGTTGATGGCGTGCATGTGGGGAGATCAGAGTAGTGTCTGTACTCACTTCTGGGTGTTTGACTGAAACCTAGGTAATACTTAGTTTAGCAATCTTTGTTCTCATATTAGATTTTTCCTGAGATTATTTTTTATGGTACATCTTTCTTTTACCTAAATATTAGACAGACAATATTTAGACAATGGAACTGTCTGAAGCCTGATTATCCATCTCTCCCGCTTTTCCTTTCAGCTTTTCTTGTGATGCATCATTCACTTTATAAATATCCTCTTTTTTAGGAAGCTTTCCTCGATTCTTATATACAAAGTGTTATCTTCTACCTTGCCTTTTCTCAGTACTACACCTCTATCCAAGAACATTATTTTTATAATTGTTTGTTGTAATATTTCTGTTCTATAAAAGGATATGTGTCCTGTGGGCACAAGAGATTCTCTCTCTCTTATCATCTGTCTCTGTCTGTCTCTCTGTCTCCTCCTCTTTTTTACTTTTGTTTTTTCCACTACAGCTTATCACAGAGTCTGGAGCTTACAGATGCTCAGTTCACAAATATAACACAGTGAATGATGAATTATTAAATCAATAATTGGTGCCTTCTTGGTAACTCTCACTTCTTTGTCATTTCTAAACATTCATTTATTTTTAGCTATGTTTTCTATCTTTATATAAACTCCTCTCTCTTCTTTCTCTTCCCCTTTCAAATTAAAATTTTTGTAGTGTTAAACCTGTAGGATGTTTTTGTTCCTTTTTCTCCCTCAAACTGCTTATTGTAGTACAAAGGTCAAGAGAATTCATAAGTTTAGATTAAATGTAGGTTTACAGTTTTAAGGTCTGGGTTCAAGTTTATTTCCAGCTCTGCTTCTTTGGCTATAAAATAGTTTCTTCATGTAAACTTGGCAGACTCTTTGGACTTTTAGTAGGTAAAGTTTTCTTAATTGCACTTAAATCATAGTTTGCCAAAATACCACTTACAATGGGAATTAAAGTTCTTGGACAGTCTTAGTACTGTGTGTTTGCTGCTGGCACTTGTACTCTTAAAATAACATTTTGAGAAACAAACAACAGATGTTGTAGAAATAAGAAATTGAATATTTAAGAGCTGAGCTAGTTAATGCCTTTATTGATAGCAGTGGCAGAAACATTTATTTCCATAACATGAAAAAGTGTGCCAGTTTCTCTTTTAAGTAAACGCTTTTAAGCACTTTCATATTTAATTCTCATACTTGCATTTTGAAATAGAGGCTAGTATCATCTCCAGTGACTGAGGAGGAAACCCACAGCTAACTGACTCCAAGCAGAGGATGTAAATTATGAGCCTCGTAGACCACTATCACTCTTGAGCTAAAGATGGCTGCACAGAAATTCCCTAAACTTCATTTGTAATGCATGCTTCTGCCTTATAATGGCATAATCCATCTCCCTCACTGAAACTCCACATGCAGCTGCAGAGACCACAAATCTCAGTGTAGAATGTGGACCAGAGACATGGAATGAAGAACATTCTTTACTGACATCTGAAAAACAATTTTTTCTCACTCTCGTCACTGTGCTCAAATATACCTAACATGTCTGAAACAGTAAAATGGGTCCTAAGATTGAGAGTCCTACTGACCAAGAAATCTTTGGGGATGAAGAAACAGCCTTTAAAAGATAGGCAAGTGGCTATTTCCAACCACCTGTGACAAAAAATTTTTCATTTTCAGCACAGAAATGCTTGAACTATCTGTCAGAAACTACATCAGTAAGAAACTCAATCCTAGTTTTAAGTGAAGGTGTCATCTCAGTATGTCTATAAACAGTGAGACCTGTGTCTGGGTTGTAACATTTATGATTCATTTGTCCTTTGGTGAATTAAAATGTTTGATATTCCTACATTAGGCTGTAAAATGCAGGAGGATATTAAGTGGATAGTATAAAACGCTGTGATTCATGACAGAAAGGAGTGAGCACACCGCGTATTATCTGATCATCTCTGTAGCCAGTTCAGAGCTACTTATCTGCTTTCTTGAAGTCTGTTGTATAGAGATAAACTATCTTTAATGTCATACCCTAAAAGTGGTGATGAATTGTTCTTGGAAGTTTTCTGATTGACACTTTCTGAATCTTTACATTCTTACATTTTAACATACCCAGATGAGAGATCTTCTACTATCTAGCCATTATATAAAATTGTAGTTTCCCAATAGTCAAATTGTTAGATTCATGAACATGATTTGACTGTAAAGAACAGAGACTTTTATTTTTTATTTTTTTTCTTTTTACAATTGATAGCACCTTGGTTATCTTCTTAAAAAATCTAAATGCTATTGATTTGGGGATTTAATTTATGACTGTGTAGCATAATTCTCTATAAATGAGTCTCTGCTCTCCCCAAGGGTGCCAAATACACTAGTTGACAGAAAATCATTTAGTAAGAGAGGGAATGTTGAATATTGCCTTGGGGCATAACTCAGGTGCTCACTTTAATACGCACTTTTCATGCTGGAAGGAATTGATAAGCAATGACTCTAAAACTAAAATATTCTGATGTAACGGAGCCTGGGATCAACAGAGATAAAAATCTGAGAACAAATAAGGTCTGTTGGAGGCTTCCCCTGAGGAGTTTCTATACCAGTTAGGGAAAGTAAGAAGAAGTGGAGGGATTTTGCTTTTTTTTTTTTCTGAATTCTTTATAATCAGATCCAAATCTCTCCTTTGCACGGGTGAGCAGTAAATAGACATTTGAAAAGCTGCTCTTGTGGATGGACTTTTGCTCCTGCTGGACTTACTCTGGTCCCAAATACATCACAAATGGTGAAAATCAATGTGAAGTGATGTCTGCTAAAGGTCAAGAGTGAAAGAGAGTTCAGCATAATAATAATTTAAAGCACCTTCAGAAGATAACTCATCAGTGATGAAGAGATAAATTGAGCTTTACAAAAAAAAAATGTGCTTGAGAAGTCTGAGAACTTGGGGTGAGATGACTGAGATAGTTGAGGCAGAAAGAAAGGATAAGATTAGGGAGCACCTTCCAAGCACCTCTGGGCTGGGAAACAGGTATCAGAGAGGTGACAGCAGAGCCCACAATACAGTTAGAATGAATAAGGTGACAATGATTAACATTTATTATGCATTTCAAGATAGATAGAGGAAAGGATTTTGGATAGTCTCAATATAAAAGTAATGAAAAGTATTTGAGTTGATAGATATGCTAATTAACTATTTTGATTATTATACATTATATTTATGTACTGAAAAATCATATTGTAGCTCCTGAATATGAACAATTATTATATGTCTGTTAAAAATACTAATAGAGGGCCAGCTCTATTACCTGGTGGTTAGGGCACCCAGATCCTTCATGATCAACCATATAGTTAGAGTACTGGACCGGGAAGCTCTTGAAATGCTCTCGATGTGTGTGCACGTGTGTCCAAAATCTTGAAAAGAAAGAGATGGAGGAGAAGGGATTGTTGTGTGACCATTCACCATGAAGAGGGAGTACTATCTCCTTTCCTCTCTTTCTCTCTGTCTGTTCTGCTGAATACACATGCCCTCTAGCAATAATTAAAAATATAAAGATATGAATGAAAAGAAAAATAATTATGTAAATTGTTTTTAATTACTCAAGAACTTTTATTTCAAGTGTAAAGTAATAATTGAAAGAAAAAGGAAACTACTGTACTTTTTTTTAGCGGCCTAACAAGATAGTTCTATAATATTAAAGGCAAGAATATGTACAGTTTTTATATGATCTGGTTAATGCACACAGTTAAGGCTGCAGGAGGATAAAGGAGTAGGAAGTTTTTAAAGGTAGGTGCCAGTATGTTAATTTACAAACAATGAACAGATAATAGAGAGAAGTGGCATTACAACAAGATCTGGTTGGGTAAGATTTTAAATTTGTTCTTTATCTTTTTTTTTTTTTTTTTTTCCAGTCCCTGGAATTTATTTTTTATATCACCAAATATCTAGAACACTTTTACAATAGTATTTAAGGCACTAAATAGAACAATTTCTCTCTTTTATGTTGATTGGTAATTACTACATACTAAGTTGTTCTGAAAGCTTATGACTGTTTTTTGAGATATTCTATTCTAGATTCTTTTTTTAATTTATTTTTTATTTTAATTTTAAAATGTTTAGTTAATTAATTAATTTACATTCATTCACTGAGCATTGTCACAGCATACAAAATGTGATTTCCCATCCAAAATATGCTGCATAGTGGCTTAATCATACATGTTATCATCAATCATTTTCCATTTCTTGTTTTTATATATATATATATATATATATATATATATATATATATATATATATTTCCCCTTATTTCTCACCTTCTGCCATTTCCCACTCTCCTCCCATGCTATTTCAGGTGTCTATAATTGTTTTCAATTCCTTCCCCCCCCACATTTTATTGATTCATAAAATTTCTTAAATAATCTAACTACTTTCAATAGCGAGTTCAGCTGGTATATACATATCTGTGAATACATGTTTGACTTTAAGCATGGAACTCTGGGTAGAATGAATATACTGTAAGGTAGTGCCTAGCTGATGCTATAAAGTTTACTATGGCCATTAAATATGTAATTTTTAATATACTTTTTAATTTCAATAAAAGCAGTTTTTTTTTTTTTTTTTTTTTTGAGAGGTTTTCGCTATAGGGCACGTACGCTCGCCAGACAGACAGAGAGAGACATAGAGACAGAAAGCGAGAAATTACCCCCAGGGGGGATGGTCACGCCGCAATCCCTTCTCCTCTCGGGATCTTTGGCACGCATGCACACGCGCCCGGCATGAGTTTTAAGCCACCGGGTCTGGGACGTGAACCTCGGTCGACTACGTGTGAGTCCAGCGACATAGCCATTACGCTAACTGCTGGTTCCCACGAAAAGCAGTTTTAACTTTAATAAATCAAAGAAATACTAAGGAAGTTTGCTTAAAACTTAAAGCCAGGAAATAGGTTAGGATTCTGTTCAAATAGTAGGTTTATGAACCTTAGGCAGCTCAAGACAGGACAAAATTCCTTAAAACTGGAAAACAAAGCCTAGAAGAAAATCAGCAATGTTTTAGTCAAAAATCACAAAATTCTGTTTCACCAGTTCAGTCTCATGTACTTAATCTATCTTCTTTTGTGGTTCAATCATCCCGATAAAATCTGGAATATAATATTCAACTCTAGACTTGTCCCTACAATTAAATTAGATCTTTCCTTAGTTTTTGGACTCTTATTTCTGTGTATCTGTATTTAATTTTCCTGATATAGCACTTCCTGAAGAACTTCTTGGAGATCTGGTCTGGTGTTGGTAAATTCTTTCAGGTTTTGTTTATCTGAGAATGTTTTTGTCTATTCTTTCCATATGAAGGATAATCTTGCCATGTACAATATTCTTGGTTGAAATTACTTTTCCCTTAACACTTTGAATATATTTTCCCATTCTTTCCTCACTCACATTGTTTCTGAGAGAGGTCCACTGTCAGCCTGATGAGATGTTCTTTGTAGATAACTTGAGTTTCTCTCTTGTCAATCTTAGTATCTTGTCTTTGTGATTTTTATGAATCTGGTTATAATGTGTCTTGGAGAAGATCTTCTTGGGTTGATTCTATTTGGAGTCCTTTGTATTTCTTGGGACAGTCTTTTAATGCCTCGGTTTGGAAAGTTTTCTTCCAGGATTTTACAGAATAAATTATCAATGCCTTTACGAGTCTTTTCACCTTCTGGGATGCCAGTTATCTGGATGTGTGGATGTTTGATGGTATCTAGTATTTAACATATATTATTCTCATTTTGGGGGGCAATTTTTTCAGTCTTCATGGTGGATTTTTCTAGGCCAGCAGCAATTCTGTCTTCTACATCTAAGATTCGGTTTTCTGTATGATCTAGTCCACTTTTTTTTTTTTTAATTAATTAATTTATTTATTTTTGTATATACTTTCAATCATATTGTTTGGCTTACAATGAGACCATTTCGATATGTGAACATTTCTCCCCAGACCCGTTGATCGAAATATCTTCAACAGATAACACCACACCTCCCCATCCCGTCAATGCTCTACCTCTGTATCCCTTCTCCAAATGTCTTTCGTTGGGCCCCACTCCTCCACATACACCTCATCTGACATTCACACCCATCTTTTCTGTTTGTTCAACTGTTAGTCAATCAGTTTCAGACATAGAATTTTTAATACTTTCAAGAGAGGTTTTGACTTCCTGTATTACAGCCTTCTTCTGTAACAGGCACATTTGATTCTTTATTTTATAGTGTGTATTTCCTATTTTAGATCTTGCAGAAATTTTCTCACCTTCTGGAATTCATCAACTCCTTTCTTCTGCCTCTTCTGCAGTTCATTGTCTCTCTTGCATCGCTGTTAGCTTTGTCACTATAAATATTCTAAATTCTCTGACATTTCCATGAGTTTCACTGTACTGTCTCAGGATGAATAGGAGTTATTCTTTTCCCTTGGAGGAGAAGTATTTCTTGCTTTCCCTTATTTCTATTGACCCTGCAGTGATTTCTAGTTATCTAATGGATGGTGCATTTCTTCTCTATTATGGAAGTTCAATCTGAATGTTCAGAAGTGTGCTGGAGGAGGTGATCTATAATCTCTCTTCCATTCCATTTTCATTCTTTGTGCATCAGATTCAGTGGGAATAGAGGAATATTCTGAGCCTAATCACATTCAGATGTTTGAATCATGTTCACTTGGATCTGTCTAGACACTTAGCGCATAGAGGCTGAGAAGCCAATGAATAAAGATAAAGAACAAAGGAAAAGAATTAGAGAAGTGGAAAGAAGGAGAAAAAAAAAGAAAAAAAGAAGAAAGAAAAAAGATATTAAAATGTAAAGTATTTTTATTATTGAAAAGCAAAAAGTGAAAACCACGTGGCACGCGTGTGTGCTGCACAAAAGCATTATTTCATGGCTTAAGTTTGGTGTCCATCTCAGAATGGGCCTGGGTTTGTTTGTTTCCTAAATGTAATGGGGAAAGGCACAAATTAGCACAATAATGGAGGGGCTTGAGAGCCCTGAGAATACTTTATCTTAACAAAAATTTTAAAAAATTAAAAGACATAGGGAGACACAGAGAGACAGAGAGAGACAGAGAGAAATGGACAGAAGGAGACATATGTAGCCCTAGCCACTAGAAATGAATCTGGAGGGAGAAGCCTTAGCAGAAAATCTTCATTTTTAGTTAAGTAAAGCAATATTTCACATTTCAAGTTCAGTATCCATCTCCAATTTTTTCTTTTTCATCTTAGTATTGTAAACTCTGATGTCACCTGTCCAATGGGTTCCTAGTCAGGATTTGTCCCTCAGAGGGTGCTTTCCTATTCCATTAACCATCTCCCTTTCTTCCCCTTTCTTTTGCCCTTCCCACCTGCTGATGACTGCTATTCTAACCTGTCACTAATCATCAGGGAAATGTAAACCATACCAAAATGAGGGGCCAGATGATGGCTCTGTGGTAAAACCCATTGTTCTGTGAGTCTGATCCACATGGGAAACTTCCGGTTCATGCTGGGAGACCTCTCTGAATAGGCCAGGCATACATATGCCAATGATCTGGAGCTGACTGATACTGAGGATAAATTACAGGGTCAAGACCCTGCTGGGGGCCTTTCTCTCTCCCCAGTTACCATCCCCCAACACCCCCATGTCTCTTGTTCATGGAATAAATAAATAAACAAACATAAAAATGCACATACAATTGTCACCTCACCCCATTTAGAACTGCTATTATTAAAAAAATTAAAAATGAGAATAATAAATAGTGGAGAGAATATAGAAAAGGAGAAATTTTATACACCAGTAGTAGGCATGTAAATTAATACAGCCATTATGGAAAGCAGTGCAGCAGTTCCTCAAAAACTAAAAATAGAACCACCTTATGCCTAAGAAATTAACACCTGAGAAATTGGTATAAAAGGTTTTTTTAAACTTTTTTTTTCTGTCACAGTGTATAACCTGCTATCTTGAGGTGTATGATGAGTAAACTGTAATAATGAACACAATTCTTAAATTAAAAAAATTCTGACCACTAACTCCTCTTAAGAATTAATGGCCTTTGAGACCAGCAGATGGCGAAATGGTCACATTGCTGGACTCACACAAAGTCAACCATGGTTTGAGCTCAAGACTCTTGCCTTGAAACTCAAGCAAGGCACTTGTAAGTGCATGCCTGAGATCCTGAGAGGAGAATGGAGTAGAAGGGATTGTGGCATGGCCATGTTACCACCTCTCCTCCCTCAGGGCAGGGGTGGGTGATGTCTAGCTTTCTGTCTCTCTGTGTCCCCAGCAGCAAGCTCACGCACCCTATAGCAAAAATCTTCCTCTATAAAAATTTTTTTTTTAAAAAAGGAAGAATGAATGGTCTTCAATGAAATTTTTAATTTTCCACAGGCTCATTTATTCTTTGAAAATCATGTATAAGGAAATGGTTTTACTTTCCTTCAGAAGCAGTTTTATATTCTTAGAATAAGAGCACCCCTTTCCTTTCTCTGTGGGGCTGCCTTACTCTGTGGACTTTAGGACATCCTCCACTCTCTGTCTCAACCCTGCTCCTTGCACTATTGTCTGTATTCTCAGTAATCACCATAATGATTTTTGACAACTCAGTTTTGAACATTCTTGTGTTGAGGGCTTCTCAATCTTAATAGAGCAAAAGTTGATGCTTTAAACTTGGTGACAAACTATCAGTTTTACTCTCTGAGTCATTCTAGGGCATTTAGACCAGTTGTAATAGCATCTCTGGCCTCAATAAGCTAAAAAGGAATGAGGAAAAAAATTGACAAATTGTGTTCATAAATATTTATGGCAGAACTAAAGAAAAGAACCATTTGAGAAGACTTTTAACAGGGTAAGCACATGTCCTGGTATAATTTTTAATAGTATCCTTATTCACTCCCAGACGTGTTCTTATTTGGAAGATTTAATTAATTAGCCTTTCTATTTTTTTTTTTTTTTAATTTTTATGGAGAGGTTTTTTGCTATAGGGCACATGCACTTGCCAGAAAGACAGAGAGAGACAGAGAGACAGAAAGCAGGAAATCACTGCCCAGGGGGGATGGTGACACCACAATTCCTTCTCCTGCATTCTGTCCTCAGGATCTTGGGCACACACGCACATGCGCCTGGCATGAGTTTAAGCTGCCAGGTCCAGGACTCGAACTGCAGGCGACTACATGGGAGTCCAGCAGCATAGCCATTATGCCACTTGCTGGTCCCAGCCTTTCTATTTTTTTAAGAATTATTTTATTTAATTTTATATATAATATATATATATATATATATATTATATATAAATTTGCTACAGGGCGTATGTACTCACCAGAGAGAAAGTATATAAGACAGAGAGAGAGAGCAAGAGCGAGAGTGAGAGCGAGAGAGAGAGAGAAAGTGAGAAAGTACGATGCAAGGTCTAAAACTTGAATTGTGATCCACCATCTAGGAGTTCAGTGCCTTGACCACCATGTCACCTGCTGGTCCTAGTCTTCCTATGTTAAAAAAATAAATAAATAAAATCATGATCAAAGAGGTACTATAAATCTAGGCCAGTCAGTAACTTTTGTCTATTTTCTTTTAATTGAAGCTTAAAGCACCTAAATTTACAGAGATCATAAGGATACAACTTTTCAGACCAGCCAATGGCGTAGTATTAAAGCAGCTGTGAATCCCAGACCCAGCTGCTTGAAAAACATGCTGGGCACATGTGTATACATACCAAAATCCCCAGAAGGAGGGGAAACGGAGAAGGGATGGCACTGTTCTCCACGAGGGGGAGAAAGGTGCTCTCTCATTCCCCCATCTTCTCCCTGGTGAGCACATGCATCATCTGGCAGATTAAAAGAAAACAAAACTAGAAAAAGAATACATCTTTTCAAAGGGGACACATCTTGTAGTTAGTGACCCTAAGCAGAAGTAAAATATTCTGACACTCCCGAAGCCCTCCTCATGCCATCTCCTAGCTCTTCTCCTTTCCATCTAGGTAGCCCTATCCAAACCTCCAGAGAGCTGGAATCTTGCAGAATTTTTCTTCTGTGTCTTGGTATCTTTCACTCAGTATTATGTTTGTGATATTCGTACTCATTGTGCATGGAGTTTATTTTCATCACTGAATGATAGTCCAATATGCAAGTAGACCAGTTCATTTATTTAGTTGATAAACTTTTGGATTATTATTCGGTAGGAATTGGAATGGGGAAATGTTGAAGAGCTCACTTAGGAACTATAATGACTTTCACTAGTCATTCCAAATCTTTTGAATATGCAGGTATACTTTTTTATTTTGGGAAGCTGTTTGCAGTCCTTGTAGACTAGAGTTGATCTTTTCTTGTTCATTAAAAATGTATAATATTGAAAATTTGTAAATTAAATAATGACTTAGGTAAGTTTATTATTAGTCATTACTATGACATTTGAAACACTGTCACTTTTCTAGTGTGAAATATCTTTAGATAATCTATGACTCTTTGGACCATGATTGAGACCTATAGTAAAAGGTCTGTAATAATGCTGAGCTCTAAGACTGGCACATAAGATGATAGGAAATGGATTGAAGGTGGTGGTAGACCAGATGAAATGATGCTTTAAGTGATGATTTTAACTATCAGTATAAATTAAGTATTAGAGATATTATAAATAGATGACTTTAATAAAAAGTCTTATTCATAATCTTCTCTAATAGATCAATTCAACATTCTTGGAATATGATTGAGGAAAAACACATAGATAAAGTAACAAAATTAAATTTTATCATATTTCTGTGAAAAATATCTTCTCATATTTCAACATATACAGGCATTTGAGAGTGATAGTTAAAGCAAGATTTTTAAGTGACATATTAGCAATTTAAAAGTGAGGACTTTTGTGAAATCAGAAGAGAAAAGAGATTCATTCATTTGATGTATTTTTAGTCATGAACTGTGGGAAATTGACAGCTGAGCTGGATGAACAGAAATCTTTGTTTAATTTGTTGTGAATCATTTGTAGGTGTATCATTTGACATACCAGAAACATCAGTTATAGTTTAGATTCTCTCTCTCTAATCTCAGGTAGAGTAGAGTGTGAAGTCAGACAAAGATCTGTCATTTAAAAAATTGGGTTCTTTGGAATACTCTTTTTAACTCCTGAAAATCTCTGCTGCTTCACAGAATTGGAGAATAATGGAATTAATAATATGTAATAATTAGAAAAAATGCATTGAAAAATAAGTTGAGGCTATACTAAGCCAAGATGATCTAATAAAGAAAATGAATAACAAACCAAAGGTAATAAGGGAAATGGTGCACATTGCTTGTTAGAGGATTAGGGAGGTAGATGGAGTGCATTGTACTCCAGCTTGATGTCTGCTCTGGTCCACTGCCTGAGCCTGTCTTCATATGACACTGTTCCTTGCTCCTCATAGAATAGTGTCTTGAGATACCTGGATACATAGAGAGTGAATGTGTGGGTTTTAAAAATCAATTTAGTGGGGGCCAGCAGGTGGCATAGTGGTTAAGACACTGGACTCCCACATGGTCAACTGTGGTTCAAATCCTGGACCTGGTGACTTGAAAATCATGTTGGGCACACATGTGTGCATGCCCAAAATCCTGAGAGAAAAATGGAGGAGAAGAGAATTGTGGCATGGCTATCTCCCCAGTGGGATAATTTCTGGCTTTCAGTCTCTGTTTCTCTCTCTCTCTCTGGCTAGTTCAAATACTCAAGGCTATATATATATATATATATATATATATATATATATATCAATCTAGTATGTGTGGGAAGAACAAGTAAATCCTAGCATTTGATTTGAGAATTCTCTTGTCATTGGACCACAATAAAACTTACTTCTGTGGCCATACAGAAGGCTATTTCTAAATAAAACTCACTACTTTAAGTGTCTTCTTTCTTTGCATATTGTTCTGGTAGCAAGGTAAATATTAATGAAATGATCCATGTGTAATACACATAGTTGTCACAAGGATCAATAACTGAAATGTTTGTAAATGTAGTCCTTATCAGTGTGCTTAACAGAGTCAGAATTTATTAGTGCTTTCTATTGATGTGACTATATTTCCAGATGCATAAGATAAGAGGCTATCTAAGATTTTCATAGGTCTAAAATGACATGATTATCTATCTATCTATATAAATAATCTTATTTTTAGAGGTCAAAGATTGAAACTGAGGTATAGGGCCTGCAGGTGGCATGATAGTGAAGGAACTAGATTCTCACATGGCCAACTGCAGTTTGAGTCCCCAACCTGGCAGCTTGAAAATCATGCAAGCCCAGTGTGTGTGGGTCTAAAATCCCAAGAGGAGAATGGAGAAGGGATTGCAGTGTGTCCACCCCCTGGGGGGTGATTTCTCACTTTTCCTCTCTCTGCCTCTTTCCAGTGAGTGCACATGCCCTATGACAAAAACCTTAAAAAGAAAAGAAAAGAAAAGGAATATGAAAAATTTTGAAATAGAATATTTTTTCCCATTTTAATTCTTATGAGCATAGTAGGTACAGCTTATAGAGTAAAGTTATAGTGTAATAAATTATAGCATAATAAAAAAGTGTCATTAATGCAATCTGATATATTCAAAATGAGAGAGGTCTATCAAATTATAAGAAGGGAAAAAGAAAAAAAAATAAATGAGAGGAATGGATTCCCATTTTGTATACATGCAGTTGATACCTGTAAACTACTAGTTAGAATGTACTTGTTATTTTTATCAGCATATTACTTTGACTATATTTATAAAAACATTTTACTATAATTGTACACCTATCCCCTTCATTAAGTTTATTTTCTTTTATAAAATATCTTACTTATAAATTAATTAATGTATTCTTCCTGTTTAACATATATTTATTCAGTTTCTATTATGTGCAAAAATAATTGCGATAAGCCCTGGGATTACTAAAGTAAACAAAGACACAAAGTCCCTATTATAGGGAAACTTATAATCTAGTAGGAAAAGATCTTATATTCTAGTAAGGAAAGATCATTAATAAATAAGTATGCCTGAATGAAGTGGTGAAAAAAAATCTATGAATAAAAATAAAACAGGCTGAAGGTAATAAAGAAAAATAGGATTTAATTTTATAGATATACATCAGAGAAAACTCATGTGATAAAATATTTGAATAGAAACCAAAATAAAGACATAAAATAGCTATGCAAATATTTTGGTTAAGATTGTTTCAAGGTGAGTGATCACAAATATAAAGGTGTTAGTATCCTTGGTTCACTTGAGGAATGTCAAGGGAGAGATGTTGATGGATCAGAGGGAGTAAGGGAGAGAGAAAAGAGAGGAGGTCAGAGGTTAAAATCAGGTGTATTATGATGGAATGTAATAAGGATATTGGATTTTGCCTCTGTTAAGACTTGAAGCCATTGAGCTCAGAAGATACATCAAAAATGTTTTTTCTTAAAAGATAACAGTCTGTTGTTTGTATGATAGAGTATCAGAGGGCAAACATAGAAATGGGGAGTAAATAGTGAATTCACTGCAAGAAATAGCTTATGATATCTTAGACCAAGAGCCTGAATGTTTCCCAATGTTTAGTGAGGTTCTTTAGATATTTTTCCTTTCTTAATGTATATTAAACATCAATACATGAACAAAAGATGTGAAAATACTGAAAAGAATTTATGCTATTAACTGTCTTACTTAAAAAACTAACCAGTTCAATCCATTTATGAGTAAAAAAATGATGCATTTAGTTTTGTGGAGAAAACTTTGATCACAGTGACTAAATCTTTAATCTACAATTATTTGTATTGGAATTATTCTGTGAGGAGAGTTTAAGAAACATATTTTGACTGCCTTTTTGTAGAAAGTGGAGTGATAGAGGCAGGGGAATAAAAAAGATAAATATCAAACATTCTCTGGAGAAGTTTACAGTCAGCTCAAAAGTTTAAAAATGTCTTGGTGGTAGCTCAGGGACTGACACCTGAGTGGAGTTTTAAAGCTGGAGTAGAAGTTAGGCAACTAAATAATGAGTGCAAGAATTCAAGGTAGAGATAGCAGTAGGGACAAAAGTGTGAAGGAAGGGAGTATATGGCATGCACAAAAAATAATAAGCATTTATTATATTACTACATGAACTGAAGGAACTGAGCAGAAGAGATCACAAGTGGAGGACAAATTATAGAAGTCCTTCTTTTGCTATAAAATACTGGGACTACATTTCCTGAACATCAGAAAACTACTGGATGATTTTATGTAGGAGAGACATGATCAAAATGTTGTTTTAGATGCTGTATCAGTCATGGCGGGCTGTTAAGCTGTGGTCAAAAATTGACCCACCAATCTTCTTGGCTTTGGCTGGAAGAAATGGAACTTTAGACTTAAATATTCACTCAAGAACCCTGACTGACAGGACTGCACCATATTTTTGACGTACAATTTAGGGGAATAGAAACTGGAAATCCACACATGGACTTTTGTTATCTCTGCCTGGAAATAATTTAAGTCTTGCAGAAACCATTGTCCAAAGATATCACATCACCATGCTCTGCTGTAAAAGGTCTGAGAAGCCTGGAGTTTTTCAATGTGCTGAAGGGGAGTAGAACTTGAAATATTGGTGGAGAGTTGTTATATCTACCACTTCTTCTACTGAGCCACTCTGGGGGCAGTGGAGAAGGTGGATTTGAGTGGTACAATATAGAAAACAAAGGATATCTAAATGATCTAGGTAACAGATATAGATGGGGCCAATAGGAATGATGTCATAAATGTTTTAGAATTCAGTTATTGGAACCTGAAGATTAATTCACCAAAGTGTAATATGAAGTAAGAATCAAGAGAATGTAGGACTATTCTGAAATTGATAAGTGAGTAGTTGGTGGTATAATTACTCAGACTAGCACAGAAAACTAAAGAAACAGGAAATCTCATTGGCAGGATAGAAAACTGACGCATTTTTTAATTAATTGATTTTAAGTTGTAACAAGAAATATATAAATATAAAAGAAGAATACGGATGCTCATTTACTTATGTTAGGGTTATAGTCCAACAACCTTTTGTAATTTAAAAATATCATAAGTAAAAATGGTTTAATATACCCAATATACTAAACATCAAAGCTTAGCCTACCCTATATTAAAGATGCTCAGTGAGCTTAAATTGAGCAAAATCATCTAATACAAAACCTATATTATAACGAAGTGTTAAATATCTTATGTTATTTGTTGAATAATGTACTGAAAGTGAAAAACAAAATGGTTGGATACTCGGAGTATGATTTTTGCTTAAAGCATATCACTTTCATACCAGCATAGGGTCAAAATATTATAAATTCAATCACTGTAAGTCAAAAACCATATAAATATTATGTTTGGGTTACGGTTGCCTAAGAAGAGAATATAATGAAAGAAGACTGGGCTAAGGATTGGGCTTTGGGGGCATTCTCAGAGTAGGCCTCCGAGGAACACACAAGTAGCCATGAATTGAGTGATTAGGAACTCAGAGAAAAAGTCAGATGACAGAGTCAAAAAAGCTGTGTTTTCAGAAGTGAGTGGTCAACTTTATCACACATAAGAAAGCTTTTGTACTATAAAATAAATTTTAACTAGAATAGGATCGAAGTGTAAAAACTGAAACTTAAAGCCCTGAGAAGAAAATGCAGGAGAATAATCTTCTGATATTGGCATAAGAAAGTATATCATAAAGCATAAACTATAGAGAAAGAAAACGTGAAAAAACAGCCTGCATTAAAACATCTATATAAAGTAAGACTTGAAAGGTATCCATTAGGTGTGACAGTATGCTTACTCCGCCTTTTTGCCAGAAATGTTTAGTGACTTCAACAAAAGCTAGAGGAGGTTGGAGAGTCAAAGAAGGGTAATTTAAAAAAATAATTTTTGGTTTGCTATGGGGTGCGTCTACTCACCTGGAAGAGAGAGAGAGAGAGAGAGAGAGAGTAATAAAGAACCTCTCAGGTGGATGTCCAGCCATAATCCCTTCTCCTCCATTCTCGTCTTAGGATTTTTGGGCACGCACACACACCCAGTGTGTTCCTCAAGCCATCGGGTCTGTAACTCAAACCACAGTCAGCCATATGGGATCCAGCTACCTCGACAAGCATGTCATCAGCTGGTCCAAGAAAATTAAGTTTATTGAAGGTTATGAATATGAGTATTATTTATAGAATAAGAGTTGTAATCAAGGAGGGATAATTTTAGGACAAATATATTTTGAAAGAATAGTTACTTATTGAGCTATTTTGCCAGAGGACATATGCACTTGCCAGAGACAGGGAGAGGAAGAGAGCCTCCCCTTAATGATGAATGTTTATGCCACAATTCTCTCTCTTCCATGCCTGGTATGCTTTTCAAGGTATTGTGACCTGAATTTGAACTGTGATCGGCTATATAGGATCCTGTTCCATTAATCAATAGGCTACAGGGTCAACCTTGAATGATAATTTAAGTACTAAAACTTTTATAAAGTAGGAAAGCATATACTTTCTTATTTTTTTCTTTTTTAATTTTTTTTAAGGTTTTTAAATATATATGCCATAGAGCATGTACATTTGCTAGAGAGAGAAAGAGAGAGACATTGGGAAATCACCCCTTGGGGGATGGCCATGCCACAATCCCCTCTCTTCCTGGGATTTTGGGCATGCACACAGTCATACCTGGAATGATTTTCAAGTGACCAGGTCCAGGACTTGAACCGTGGTCAACCATGTGGGAATCAAGCACCTTAACACCCTGCTACTTACTGCCACCCTTGCACTCCCTCCCACATATACTTTCTCAAAGGAGAGTTTCTTCAGATTGGTTTAACAAAGGCTTTAGATCTCAAGTCTATGAACAGGAATGATGATTTAAACTAAAGAGATTTGGAGGTAGAATTTTAGTTTTGGTTTTCCAAGAAGCATTTGTAAGAATTTGAGTAGAAGTAGTTCATTTGTAAGAATTTGAGTAGAAGTAGTTCATTTGTAAGAATTTGAGTAGAAGTAGTTTATTTTGGAGGTAATCTTGGAATCACTGGTGGAGACGTGTGAATGCATAATAGGAAGGAAAGGAGCCTACCAAAAAGATATTACCAAGCTAGCCACTACCATGGACAACTGGAACTTAACCCTAGTAAAGGACTTTGGCAGACAATACAGAAAGAGGCAAGAGAGTTTGCCTGACAAAGGAATAAAGAAAGAGGTGATTACGCATCAACTTCCCATCCATAACATGTGGAGAGCCCTTTTCAGGGTGTTAACTGTCTAGCACTCTGTGTGGTCCTGGCCTGTGTGAAGATTGAGAGTGACTCTGTAGTCAGACACAGACCCTCTGACAGTCTTGGGTGTCGAGAAAAACATTCAGAATGAATCCCAATAGGATATGGATGAGGCACCGACAAGATCTGCCACAGGTGCGTTTCCCCGAACAAGAGTCCAACAATGGATCAAGTACAAGCATGCCATTACCTGGTTTAGGTACCTTACTTTACCTATCAGGATTAGTTTACAAAATGGGTGATGTATCAGGTTACTAAGGCTGCCAGAACAAAATGCCAAAGATAGGCTAGCTTAAATAATAGAAACTTACTTTCTCACAGCCTTGGAGGCTAGAAGTTCATGGTCATCCCTCTATGCACACACACGCCTGGTACATCTCTGTACTGACTGGGCTAGCCTAATGGTCTCTGAAGTATATTCTAATAACACATTTTCCTTTTTTTAGCTTCTTTTTCATAGCCCTGGAACACATTTCTGACAGTTTGATCTTAGGGCCACTTGTCCCAAATGTTGTTTTCTTTTCTTCTGACAGATTCAATCTTGTTTTTACTACAGTGCACTTAACTCTTAAGTGTACAATTTCATTAGATCTCATCGGTAAGAAATATATATGACTACTTTGACATAGTCATCAAACGCATACCTCACTGTCAAAGATAGGCTTTCACTATCCTGGAATAAGAAGTCTATTCTCATGTATGGAGAGGAAGTTATATTAAAGAGTGTGGATGGTTGAAGCAATGATTTAGCCATTGAAATATGTAAGTGCTTACACTGTTCAGCTTCCTGTAAAACCTTGGCTGAATGAAAGGGTAAATCCTGCCTCTAATCTCTGTATACCTCTAGCTGCCTTAGTGGGGCAGTGCTGCCTCATACATCAGACGAGAAACTGCCAGTCAAGAGATTTGGAATTTTCAACTCTCTTCCAAAAGCCTGAAGCAAACCACTTAACCTCTCTGTATCTCAATATCCACATTTAGAAAATGAGGGTAAATAGTATCTATCTGAGAGGGGTGTGATAAGAACAAATCAAATATGCTGTACGAAAAGTTCGAGAAATACTGTGGTAAGAGAATGTACTATTATATAATGATTTTTCAACTAAAGTCCTGGTGGTTTATAACCATTAAAAGATTCCATTTTTAAACTGAAAATGTATCCTTGAGAAAAGAGACTCTCAGTATGGTGTTTCCAGACATCTGGGAAGGAGCAGGAAGAAACATTCAAAGTAATCAGAATTTCTTGGTGGAGTAAGAGTAATCTATAGATTAAATAGACATGCCTTTTATTCATACACATACCATATACACATACACTTTTTCAAATATATGAGAGAACTTCATTAAGTTTGTGAAAAGTGTAATTAAAGTATGAGTTTATTCTGAAACAAAACATTTTGAAATCCATGCATATTTTTTGTAATATGCATTTTTATTAACTTTTTGAAGTATATAAGTACTGTTAAGCCAAATAAAATTATATTTTATTTTATTTTATTATTATTTTTAAATAATTATTTATTTTATTTTTTATTTATTCATTAATTGGTTTTTTAATTTGACCAGAGAGAGACAGAGGGTGAGAGAGAGAGGAAGTGAGAAAGCAAGCCACCAGATTTAGGACTCGAACCCTGGTTGGCCATGTGGGAGTGTCCAGCACCTTAACCACCTCGCCACCTGCTGGTCCCAAGTCAAATAAAATTTTAACAATAGAGTTACTACCGTGGTAACTTAATCATCGTACACCATTTAATTAGAATCTGGGAAAAAAACACAATTACTAGAATTAGTTAAATATTCTTGTTATGGAGAAGGGGCACTGAGCTGGTCCTTAGCCTAGAGGTTAAGAGAGCTGAATCCCATGTGGCCAACCACAAGCCCTGGTGACTTGAAAAACATTCTTTCTTTCTTTCTCTCTCTCTCTCATATGCTTACTAAAGAAACAAAAGCAGAAGAAAGGCATTTATACATGAAAATGATAGCTCTAAAGTTTATTTTTTGCTTTGGAAATGCGTTACGACCCCACAAAACATCTTTTAGCAAAGCTGTTATTGAAAATAGGCTGTAATAATTATTCCCAAAACACTGGGTCGTTGGAAAAGTCATGATGCATTTCACATTTTAAAAAACAGAAAAATGTGTCATGACTTTCTGGCAATCCAGTATTTAATGGTTACAATAATCTAGTATCAAGTGTCAAATTCTTTTTACTTCTCAGATTCTACTGGGGGAGATTTCATAAACTAGCAATTACTGTGCCTGCCTCCTGGGATTCTGATTTAATAAATGTATTATATCTTGAGTGATTCTGATGTCTGATATTACCCAGGTTTGGGTAGTGACTGTGCTAAACTACTTGTTTATCAACAAATCAGTCAAGTATTCATTAAAAAAAACCAAACAAACAAACAAAAAAAAACCGCTTTTTTTTTTTTTTTGAGAGAGAGAGAGAGAGAGAGCTTTTTGCTATTAGGGCATGTACACTTGCCAGAGAGAGAAAGAAAGCAAGCAAGCAAGAAATCACACCCCCCTGGCCCCCCCCCCAGGGAGGATGACCATGTCCAGTTCCTTCTCTGTTCCCCTGGAACCTTGAGCATACATGCACAGCTGCCTAATGTGAATTTCGAGCCACTGGATCCAGGACTCAAACTGTGGTTGGTCATGTGGGAATCTAGCGCTTAACCACTATGCCACTTGATGGCCCCTTTAAAAAGTTTTAAATTTACTTATTTCTTTCTGTGTGTGAGAGAGGGAGGCACTTTTAAAAGGAGTTTTGCAATTGCAATTCATCCCTAGACTTAGCCTGCTCAGATGACAGACACACATGCACACTCCACATGCTCAGAAAGGTCCTATGACGTGAACTCGGCTCCCTTTTTATGTAGATTCAGTTGCATTATTGTTGTGCCACCTCAACCCACTATTCACTCTCTATTTAAAGCCAAATGATTTGTGTCTTGTCCTAAAGAGGTTTATATGTTCCTTCAATAAAGCATCTTTTAATTTAATTTTGCTTATTATTTCTTTTTAATTTTTTTAAGTATTTCTTTTTAAAAAAGGTTTGTTTTATACTTTCTAATGATAAAGCATTGTTATGCACTATAACAAATAGTTACCTAATTCAAAAAAAAACACAGACATCCTCCAAAATAATTCAGTCAAATCAAAGCTGAAGATTGTGAGGAACAAACGCTGAATATGATTGACAATTTGTAGACCTAATCAGCTATATTGTCCTGTAACAGCACAGACTGCCACTTAGGAGTATTCCTGGAAAGATGGAAGAAAGGAAGTCCTTCTATAGTTAACTAAGTCAGGCTAAATGTGAATAACTTGGGCCAAGTCAGGTTTAAGAAGCACGGTTTTTGGGTTGCAAATAGACAGTAAAGCAAGACCACCATTCTTGATGAAAATAAGTTGCTTTGGTCAAGTTTATTTACTATATTTGGTTGTTCAAGGTGTTAGGACCAAACTTATTGCTCACTATTCTCCCTGGAAACATGTGAATGCAAATTGCTCCAGATTTTTTTTTTTTCAAAGATGTGCTTTGGATGCAATTTGATTTGATCAGCAGGGTTTATCTTAAAGCTCCTCTTAAGAACTGAGATGGCCTGAGAGTGTATCCTACTTTTAAACTCACAAGTTAGCTTGCCATAGCTTCATGGATATTAGAAGAAGCAATAAGATACCTGCTACCAGACAGAGAGATCTGTTACCCCTGAATGTTAAGTCACATGAAGTGTATGTTTTTGTAAGTTCCCCTATTTCCCAAACCCACAGGGGTATTGAGAAAAGACCCAGGAATATTCTGTATATATGATAGTTTTCATCACAGCTAAGGAAACACAAGTTTGGAGAACTCACATATTTTATAATGGATTGAAAGCAAACCTAACCCTTCACTCTAGAGGAGGATACTGTCTATCTTCCAAGACGGTTCACTATACAAATGGCCTTGGAAAGATACTCTGGAGCAGAGAGTTTGTCAATGCCTTTGTTTAGGAGACATACAGAAAACACGAGAAACTCAAGAAAAAATTGCTTTCTAAGTTTATTTTCTATAAAGCATAATATTTCCACTTGCTCTATATTTGCTTTAGGATGATATTGAGGGGCTAAGGGACGTTATCAATAGGAGATCAAAGGAGGTGAAAGTGACTCTGCCCCCCAACCAACTGCTTGACATAACTAAATACAATTACACTGTAATTTTGTTGGTTGATTTCTTGACAATAGAATCTAAGTGTTCTAAACAGAGTACAGCATATTTAACATTTTCTAGGTCATCTTTGATAGGTAGAAATCCAGCCCCTGCTTAAATGCCTGTAAGACAGGAGGAGATCCTTTTCTTATACATTCATTCATTTTGGAGGACTTATTTTGACAGGATAATGTAATATGTGTTGGGGACACATGAGTGTAAGAAGAAAGTATTTTGTTAAGAAGCTTTCCTTTGAATAAAGGAAATTGAGTAAAATGGCATTTCACTATGAAATCATAGAGAAGGATATTCAATTTAGTGTCAAGTTTTAGGAAAGTTCTGTCTAGGAGACATGAATTTTAATTATCTTGCAGGATTGTCTAGGCAAGAGGTGAAAAGAACTGTCTAGGAAGAGGAGGAAAATATATGTAGAGAACTGGAAGCAGAAAGAGTAAGGTATATTCAGGCCACATCAAGCCATTCTGAATTGCTGACATAGAGTATGTGTGTGGGTGACTGGTTGGCGATAAAACTACAAAGTAGGCAGGTGTCAGAATATATGGAGACTTGTGTGTGAAGCTGAAGTGTTTTGAAAATCTATGGTTATGTTTTTTTGGAAGGTTGGTGATGAATTTTAGAATGATTTCTCTGATAGCCTTGGGAGAATTGATTAGGGGAAGGCTAGAGTTTAGATCAGAAGATTAGAAGCAGAGAAAAAACTTAAAATGTCGTTATAGCAATCAAGATCTAAATTAAGGGTGTGTCAATGGGAATGAGGGGAAAGGGATATTTAGGGAGTAAATCAATAGGATGAGTCAACTGATTCAATGTTGAGAGAAAGAAAGTCTAGAATGACCTTATTGTTTACAGCAGGGCAACCGTTCAAGGAAACAATATTGGGAGAAGAGCAGATTTGTGTGTATATAGAGGGGAAGGGGGTAAAAAGGTTATGAGTTCATTTTGGACATATATGAGTTTGTGCCAGATAGACTTTAAATAAGGTCACCTCAGAGTTAGAGAAACAGAAGGCCAAAAATGGAACCTGAATAACAACATTTAAGGGACAACTGTAGTTGTTCAAAGTTATATATTTTAATTTCTAGAAAATTGATAGGCTATTTCTTCTAAAAGGAAAAAAAAAGTAGAACAAATAATAAAGCTTTTGAAACAATGGAAGTATGGTTTTTTTTTTTCTCCAGGATAATAATATCCTGGAGGATATAATATACAGACAGTATTGTCTAAATGTGTGGTCCTCATCCTTGTCAAAGCCAGATGAAGGCCTGAAACTTCTAGAGAAGGAAAGATTAGATGAATTGGTTTTATAGATAAAACCATAAAAGGTATTTACTTTTGTGTAATGGCCATGTTAAAAAATAGTGGACTTAAAATAAACTATAAAATAGAGCTGTTTTCTAGAAGGATATATTGGAAGCATTTATTTTATGTGCTTATGAAAAAAAAAATAGGTTCTTTTCAAAACATAGTTATCTGACCTTCAAAAGAATCTGCTTTAGTACTGATTACTATACTATTTATTTTTCATTGCCATTCACTTAAAAGGTTTTTATTATTCTGATAAAATTGATTTAGTATATTAAAAAAAAGAACGTTCTCTGAATAGAGCTATTCATCTGGAAGGGCTAGCATTCTATTAGATTTTATCATGTTCCTTGGTATATCCTTTTAACTACATTACTTTAACCAGGTTTTCCTTTAAACAATTTAAGCAAAAGATAAGGATAATTTCTGGGTTTGCAATGAGAATAACTGACCTCTTCAGAGCATCATAATGTCAATGATATTTCTTGATCAATAAACTTATGATAAAATGTCCTCTGTCATTATCAAGCAATGACATTTTAAAATATCTGTAATTTCTGTTGCTCTGTAGTTCTACAAGCAAATTAAAAAGAAAAGAGGACTGGTGTATGTGTGTGTGTGTGTGTGTGTGTGTGTGTAAGAGAGAGAGTGACTTTCTCACTACTGGTTTATTGGAATGTTAAAATCTAGGGATGTACAATCTTTCTGGAAGATAATTAGTTATGTACTATCAAAAGATCAAAGTATATTACCTTTTGACCTATAAATTTTACTTCTAGGAACTAACTCTAACAGAATCATGAGAAAACTGCAGTTTTGTATATAAAATTATTCAAATTATTCAATTATACATTGTATAAACGTTTTAAAAATTGGAAAGATTTAACATTTGTCAAAATAATCATGGGTCTATTCCTAGTGGAATACTATACAGCTTTTTAAAAATGACAAGGGTTATTCTTATTGATACAGGGTGTCATAATATAATGTTAACTAGAAAAAATAAGATTTCAAAATAATACGTAATGTGAATAGGTGGAGCTCACCATTCTATTTTGAATTCAACAAAAAATTATAATTTACTTCCACATATGTCGAAGAGTGACAGGACTCTTTGGGAAGTCTTCATCTCTTGTCACATGAAATTCATAAATAAAATTAAGAAAATAAAAATAGCACAGATGATGGAAATTTTTGGTACTCTGATTCACTTAAACTACTGGGCTGTCCAAAAAAGTCATGACACATTATTGCATAGAAAAATAGAAAAATACTTGATGACTTTTTGGACCACCCAGTATAATTGCCTTGTTTTAAAACTCCTAATGGAGAGCAAGGATGATCTAGATAATGGGGACCTGTCATAGAGACTTAGATATTTTTGCCTTTTGCAAAATAAGAGTAGAAATTTTACATTTCATCTTAAGATCTGAAGAATAACAAATTCAGGCCTTCATCTGGTTTTGACAAGAATAAAATATATATTTTATTAATTTCTGGGATCTTGCTTTAATAGCGTCCTCCAGGCCTAGGAGACTTGAAGATTCAAAATGAGGATTCCATCCTTTTTACTTGAGTGGCCAATGAGGTCAGGGGGCAAGGAAGTGCCCAGCTGGCCTGTAAATTTACACTCACTTTTTTGGACCCTGGAAATTGTTATTAATAGTAGCTGAGAGGTCAATTCATTGCTTTTTAGAGAAAGCTGCATGAAGTACAGAGTGAGCCCAGATTTCTCCTCATACTGAAAGGCTAGAGCTTGACATTTGAGCTTATGTCTTGTGTAAGAATGATATTACTGGGTTGTCGGAAAAGTCGTGACTTATTTTTTCTATGATTTGTCCGACAATCCGATATTTCTGAAATATTTTAATGTGCTATTTAATTTTCTTTGTCCTTTATTTTGTTCTCTTTACCAGAATCATCTGTTTAACTTGGAGCCTGATTGGTTTTGTATCAGTAGGGATACTATTATAAATAAAGTTAATGTTCAGCTCTTAACATTCATAGTAACATTTTGAGTCCTCAATGTCATAATAATAAAAATCAGCTGAGTTGGGGAGAGAAGAGGGTTTTCTCAATTCATTTAGCTTCCACAAATACATCAAGAACTATCCCTGTGAGATACCTTTTAAAATTCTACATTAAATCAAGGGTAGAGAAAATTGAGAATATGTGTTAGGAGCTTTTAGCTTCATGGAGTAGGTGAGAAGCCTACCTAGTTTGGTCCTAGGGAGGCAGGAGGGCAGGGTGGTATGCTGAATAGTCAGGAGTTAATACCTCTGCTTTCTTCTCAGGATGAAAGGCGAGGGCACATTGAGTGTAGTTGGTGATAGAATTGAGGTTTTTAGAAGAGAATCATAAGGATGAAAATTTCAGAAAGGTACAAGAATGGAAATACAGCATGAGAGAGGAAGGTACTTCAGAACTGGGGATAAATGAGCCCTGAGCAGGATCCTGGTGTGTAACCGTGAATTCAGAAGTTTCCTTGTGACCTGGGAAGGCCATGCAGGAGAGCCAGGAGTGTCTGCAGTTCAGTACTGCTCGGCATCAGTAAAACGAGGTCAATGCATTGCAGACTCTTCAACTTTAGGTGGAGACTGCCAGAAGCACAGCTTTGAAAGGTCAGAGTAGAGCAGTCACTCTGTCACTAAAACTGTCAGGGGTTCAGAAAACACATCTTACACTAAATGGCCACTTAACTCTCTAATTTATGATGGCACAGAGTGTCTTATAGCCCCAGATATCATCATATGTCATTTCTGAGAGGAATGAAGGAGAAGAAAACTGAAAACTGATACTTTACCAGAAAGTGACAGAATAGAGATGATTTAAACCTGGACAGATTGAGATGGTTTTGTCTAGCAATGTTAAGTTCTCCATCGTATCTCCCTACTGCATTGTATGCAAGGCTTAAGAAAAAGCCCAGATAAATTAGTGAGAAACTAAAACACTGTATTTTCATCCATCATTAAAGTTTAGTGTGTTGCATGTTTGGGGTCCCTCCATTTGTGTACTACATACTGGAGGGTGTGTTTTTCAGGATCAAACTTTGTCTTGATTATTAGCAGTAGAAAAACAGATACTGAGATCTCTAGACTGTGGGTGGAGACCATGATTTTATATTGCAAACACATCCCTCAACACCACAGCTAATAGGAGCAACATAGATTAAGTTAGAAACACTTCTTTAAAGAGAGATTTTTGCTATAGGGTGTGTGAGCTTGCCAGAGAGAGACAGAGGCAGAAAGTGAGACATCACCCCCCCAGGGGGAATGGAGGTGCAATTCCTTCTCTTCTGTTCTCCTCCTGTGATCTTGGGCAAGCATGTGCATGTTTCTGGTGTGAGTTTCAAGTCACCAGACCAGGACCCGAACCATAGTTGACTATGTGGAAGTCCAGCAACGTAACCATCTGCTGGTCCCTAGGTTAGAAACTTTTAACGTCATTGATACATATGTAAACACTTGGCTGGATCCATTCTGTTAGAATATAAATAAAGGCCCATGGAGAACTGAGGATACTAATTTAAAGTCATTATCAGAAGACCTCATTTTTGAGTGCCAGTAGAGCCACTGACTCGGTCTAGGATAGTGAACAAGCAGCTTAGTTTCTCTGAGGGTATTGGCTCTTTCATATAAGAGCTCCAAAACGACTATCAGATGGACTGCACTAAATGATATCCGAGATTTTTTTAACCTTGTATAATTCTCTGGCTAGACTTTGCTCTTTAAGAACAACTTGAAGCCCTGTAGAATTATCCTTCATATTTTTCCATGGGAATTATCATACCAGCTGAAACAATGTAGATAAGCAAGAGCAAAGTAAACAAGATGAAAAAGTACAGTGGTTAAGGGCATGGACTCAGGGATCTGGCCACCTGGATTCCAGTTGCTACTAAAGCCCTTAGAGCTAAGTGACCTTCTTTAACTTTCTCAAGCCTCAAGGTCTTCTTATTATAAATTGATGATAATAACAACACCTTCTTCTTCCTCTTTCTCCTCTTCTTACCCCTTAAGATGCCAACCAAATCTTTTCCTCAAGAACTCAACCCCTGTTGATTGAATACCTATTGTGTGTAAGAGCCTAAATTCCTGAGGAGAGAATGGAGAACGGATTGTGGCATGCCCGTCCTCTCTGGGAGGTAATACCTCACTTTCTTTCTCTCTCTATTTCTCTCTCTCTCTCTCCCTCTATCTTTTTCTGGTGAGTGCATGCACTCTATAGCAAAAATTAAAAATATATATATTTTATACTATCCATAAAGTGAAGCTCGAGGCTGGCAGGTGGAGTGGTGGTTAAGGGCACTGGACTCCCACAAGGCCAACTGCGATTCAAATCCCAGACCTGGTAGCTTGCTTTCTCACTTTCTCTCTCCCTCCCTCCCTCCATCCCTCCCTCCATCCCTCCCTCCATCCCTCCCTCCCTCTTTTTTCTCTCTCTCTGTCTCTGTACATCTCTGGTCAAATTAAAATAAGTAAGTAAATTAATAAATAAACAAGTAAATACAATTAAATAAAAAATCATTTTTTTAAAAAAGTGAAGCTCCCAGAGGTTGAAAGCTTTGCTATTTAGAATATAATTAATAAACATAAGAACCAGGTATTGCACCTAGATTCTCTAGCTTCAAATTTTACTGCAAGAGTCCAGTTACAGGTCTGAAATTTTCAAAACTCATAAAGTAATAGTTCTTAAGTTCAGTCATGCAATTTTCCAGTAATAATGTCTTTCACAAGTAATTTGTTAACAATTGACCTTTTAAATAAAGTGTGTAAAAGTCACCGTTATTTCTATTATAATAATAGTCTTAATTTCATACATTGGTATATTTTCTTTATTGACAGAAGAAAAGATGTATATGTAATTATGTTAGGGTCAGTAGATAGACATGACCTGGTGGATCCAGGACTCAAACCATGGAATAGGCCATGTGGGATCCAGCTGTCTTAACCTCCATGCCACCTACTGGCCTAGAATACAAGTATTTTTATCCTTACAGAATTATTGTGAGATTCAAATAAGGTCATGGATAATAAGACCCATTGTACAAATATTGGGTCGTCAGAAAAGTCATGATGCATTTTTGCATAGAAAAACATGTCGTGACTTTTCTGACAATCCAATAGTATTTATGGTTCTCATCCTTTGCAGGTCCATTTAAATTCTTACAGCCTTCATTTTGGATCTTTTAAGGCTATTATTGCCTACTTACCATTTTTTGCTAATTTAAATATAACACTTCTTTTTTTAAAATGTTTTTATAATCTATTAGAAAACATTTGGATAATAGACATCATGGAGAAATTTTATTGTCAAACATCTTTTATAGTCCACTGCTTTACTCTTTTTCCAAATAATATTATTGTTCCTTTTGACAGTGAATATAGAACAATGAAAATCTTCCTCAAAGCAACGAGATGTATATATGTACAATGTACAGGACTGCAGCTGTTTTTTTAGAGTTTGTTTTTATGATGCCATCTATCAAAGGCTATGTTTTGGATACTACTACAAATTCAGAATAGAATTTTTTTCATGAAGTTAAATAAATAGAATTATATATGAATCCTCTGCAGGCTGGAATATATTGTTCTTCAGTCTCTGAGCTCTGAACATTGGGGAGTTTGGAGAGTTTTGGAGACAGTCTAAGCCTAGGATGTCCTGAAATATAACAACTGCAGTTACTTGTATTAAGTGTGTGTGTGTGTGTGTGTGTGTGTTTAAGGCAGTGTTACTTTCTTACTTGTTACAGTCTTCTTGCATCAACCCTCCAGTTACTGGGAATACAGGCTATGCCACCCTACTGGTCCTTGGGTTGGAAAGGGTATGATGGAATTTGGGCATCCCATAGAGTCCAAGTGTCTTAGCAGCTTATGCCACCAAGCTGGGCCACTTACATTAAGTTCTGAATTTACACATAGCCAGTGTCTATGATCTGTTCTTCATAAGATGTTCATCAGTGTGTCTTTTCTTTTTTTTTTTTTTTTTGAGTGGTTTTCGCTATAGGGCGCGTGCGCTCACCAGACAGAGAGAGACAGAAAGCGAAAAATCACCCCCCAGGGGGGAAGTCACGCCGCAATCCCTCTTGAGATCTTGGGCACGCACGCACACGCGCCAGGCGTGAGTTTTAAGCCACCGGGTCCGGGACGCGAACCAGAGTCAACTACGTGGGAGTCCAGCAACATAGATAGCCATTACGCTAACTGCTGGTTCCCCTCAGTGTGTCTTATACTCACATCCATTTAGAGGAAATTGCTTTAAAAGTTTTACAGACCTACACCTCAGATGACCAAATTAGACTCTTTGACAGTGGCACATAGCAAATTGTAAAACTATATTCTTAACAGACACTTTGTTGATTTTTATGGATACTAGGGTTTGTAAAAGATTTACCTTTTATCAAGATACTTGTCAATTAGCTTTAGTCAATAGTCCATCAAGAAGCAAGCAATAAAACATAGGTCAGAAGAGGATAAAAATTTTAATTAGGTTTTAATAATGCTTAATCCTCTAATTCCAGTGGGAAAAAGATAGATAAAAAATTTGGGTCAAGGCTAAAACTTAACATTTTGTTTCTATTAATGATCAGCAGATTACTGATTGCATTCTTACTTTCTTGTTTCAAATTGTTCTGTGATTCTAACTTATGTACAGCCAAATACATTTTGACTACATGGTGGCTATTTTATCATTATTATCATTTTAAGTGATCACCCTAATGACTCTTTTATTCTACTTGTTTTACAGTGATTAGCTGACTTCATTTCTCTCTTGGAATAAAGTAACACTACTTTCATTAGAAATGTGGTTTTAAAAAGTGAATAATCTTATAAGTCTTTCTTGAGAAATATTTAAAGGACAGGGCACAGAGATGGCTTTCTTATGAAGTGAATAGATATGGTCCCTACCTTCTGGGAATTTAACAAAATTACATAATCTAGTCTTCATTAAATATCATTCAATTTCTTGACATTTGATGTCATCAGTTATTCCCATCTTGCATGATACTATTTGCCAATCAAAAGATCACTGACAGCATTTATGAGGCAATTTATATTCTGATAAATGAATTTGATATGTCAAATTTCTGTATGTCTTACTTCTGTTGAATAAAGACCAGAGCAGGACAAATTCCTATAGAGAGAATGAACTGTACATTGCTTCCTAATCAGTAACAAAGACAGTGCTTCAGCCTCTGTAATATAAATCTGAAGTAACATGAAACATTTTATTACTAATAGTAAAAAACTGAATCAATTACCTTTGAAAAATCATTGTGACTATTTCATCATAATATTTGGGAAATTGCCATATATATATATATATATATATATATATATATATATATACACATATATATATATGAAGCAGTTGCTCATCTGCTTAATGTAATGACATTATTAATACATACCTTTGGTATTGATGGTGTTTGAATTCACGTTAAGGTTCTTCTTAGAGCCAAGAATTAATACTTTACACAACAAAGAACATATCACACTTAGGGTTTGGTAATGAAAAAGCATGTCCTCACTTTAAGCAGTTCTTTTACAAATATCTAACTACCTATATTTTATACCTTTTGGTAGAAGTCCTTTTGTTTATGTAGTGGTATCACTCACTGTGCATGCAACTTTGAATGAAGTATCCCAACTAGTTTGTTCAAATACTGCTTTTATTACATAGAACCTCTTCCCTGGGGTCCTATCCCGTGCATTTGGACAGGCTTCCTTGGTCTTTTTTTTTTTTGTAGAATGCAGAGGGAAAGAAACTTATATGATATTCAGAGCAGGAGGTAGTACTGGGATGAATCAAACAAGGTAAGCATTCTGGGAGTTCAGGAAAAAGAGAGAGCAAGAGTTCTTAGAGTTGCTTTACTAGAATCTTTCCAATTTGAGAACCTGATATCTTTGAGCCTGGAATTAATGTGTATTTTTCTTTTTTCTTTTTTCTTTTTCTTTTCAGGATTAAAACAAACCATTTTCTCCTCCATCTAATTAAGGTTATCACCACCAGTCTAATGAATATAAATTGTTATCAACAGACTAATGAGAGTCAATGACTAAACATGAGGGGACTTCCAAATTCATGGGAAAAATATGAGGTTATTATAGTGGAAAAAAAGGTAAAAATCTATGCATAATTTTTTTTACAACAACCACTTCCATGAACTTTTTGAGGACTCCTCATAAAACTGTCTCTTTTTCTAGATATTTATCTATGTCTCTATGTTGGTCATTAGCCATATAAACTAAAATAAAATGATGTATAGAGTCAGCAATTTAGGCTAAGTTCTGATTTATTAGTCATTTAGCTGCTTATATAAATTTTCAAGTAAAAACTGATTTTAGTAGGATTGTTTGATCTAGTATGTCTAGTCAATATTGCTTCTCAGTATCTTTGTGCTCAATGTGGACAGAGAGAATCCCAAAATGGGACCAGGACAGGACAGTTCCTATTCAGTTAAAGACTCTTTCATATCGATTCGATAAACTTTAAATGTCTTATTTACTAGTAGAATCCTCAGTTATATTTTCAATTCTACTCAAATATAGATGTTGCCCAAGCACTTTCCTCTTCTACCTTTGAGGAATTTCAGGTAAATTATAAATGAAATGTTTCCAAATCACTCCTCTCTAGGTCGTGCCTATCACCGCCTCTAAAGCACTTGATACTCCTTCAGAATGGCTTCATTTTGCTGTTATCATTCCCAGATACCCTGTTCCATAACTTTTGTGTAATACTCTGAACAGTGGTGGTAGATTGGATGTGACTGTTTTACTACATGTGTGGATGTATATTTATAATTTTTACTGGTTCTGTCCATCCCTCCCCCAGCTGCTAACCAGATTGTAAAGACCCTTGAAGGCAGAAATATAGTTTTCTACTTCCATTTCTAACTCCACAGAGTGCCCTGAACATGGTGGGAATTCAATCAAAGGCAAATGTTAACCAGTTATTAAAGCCTTGCCTTTGGTATGGTGTACAAGCTGGGAAGTGTATAATTTATTGCTAATGTCAGCTCAGTAAACAGTTTGTTACTAGTGATGTTGAAGGGGAGCACAACTTATAGTTTTATAAGAGTTGAAAATACTGAGGGTAATTTTGGCAGTGAGCTGGCAAAAATTATGAATTAGCTTCACCAGATCTAAGGTGTACCAAACAGATAACTCATTGGATAAAGTAAATAGTTGCTAACTTTCTGGTTACTGGTTGTTTTTACTGAATTCACAGAAAGTTTGCTCAGTTTTGCTAATGTGGCCAATTTTCAGGTATTTGAATATATTGTATTCCACACCATAGGCAACATTATAATATTGGGTGGTCTTCTTCACTATATGAAAAAGCAACAGAAATGGGCATATAGTAGCTTTACTTAGCATCTTTCTTTTATAGACCTCTATTAATATTTACTGCTTTTAAATTGCAACTACAGGTAGTGGTTTATAATATTTAGGTTTATCTGTTAGATTAGGGATTATTAAATAGGGGGTTATATATCCATGGGTGGGTTTCAGGGAATCTGCAAGCACTTTGGAATTACGTTAACAAAGTTGACTCTTTCTGCAAAGATATTTTATTGCTCTTAGTAGACACAGAAACAATCAACCTAAAAGGATTAATGGAACGTATTGATACAGAGGTTGCCATAACAACTAGTGGATTAAATATTTAAAATATATGTTTCTAATAAGTAAGCACTTTGTTCATCGATCTAACAAAACCGTGTAAATTCTGTAACATCGCTTGACTTGGTGAAAATTCACTAACAACTGGCACTTCCAAGTTTTAAAATGGGTATCAGTTGGACATACTGATGCTTGATGCTATAAACCAAATGGTTCCTTTCTACTCTCCGCTCCCATCAGAAACAAAATGAACTCTCTGGTAGCAAGAAACTTCCAAAAGCTATAGGGCCCAAGTCAAAAGTGGCAGATTAAGGTTTAACTGCACAGGCACCATCAACACCAGTGGTAGTCAGGCAGCTAAACTGCTTGCACACTACGTAGAAAATATACCCTGGAGAGTAAATATGTTTTTGTACTAGAAAGGTTTTTTCAGAGTTTCTCTGTCTATGGAAAGCTATCATTTAATCTTAGATTCCTTCAAGGAAGGTCTGTACCCCTGAGGCTCAGTTCCATATGTCTCTAGTGTCTTTGATGACTGAGAACACTTGGTTCTTGGAAACTCTCCAGAGGTTGCACAATAAATACGAACTTCGTTGTTTATGTTTTGCTGAATGCCATAAAAGCTTTTCTTCTGATGTTTACAGAAGATCCTTTGCAGTCGGGAATATTGAAAGGTGAGCTGTTTCACCTCTTGCCTCCTAACTCCAATGGAAAGAGAATTTATATTTATTGTAAATGGAATATTGAGGGAAAAAGTATCCCCTGCAGAAGTCTGTGTCTATAAATAAGGTGTCCAGGATTCTATGATGTATACACAACACAAGGGACTTATAAAGAGCAGCTCAAGGCAGGCTGGATGAAGGAAAATTGAATTCTCCCATTTACGTATTTGCGTTTATCTGGAATTTTCTGAGGTGCATCCAAATGTGTTTTTTACTTTTGCTTAAAATTTTTTTTTGTCTACTTGATGCATTTGTCTTTAAACTAGTGAATATATGATATTTTTATTTGTATATGTTTGTTTGGGACCTGCTCCTTGAATCTAATGAATTTTTTGAGACTGTTGACATAATTTTCTTTTCTTTTTTGCAACCCACTTTTGGTTTCTTCAGTGGTATGCTTTTGAATGTGTGAATTTAATTTCATTTTATATAATTAAAAATTACTCTCTTTTAAAAATATTTTTGTTAACATGTAACTGTAGATATTTGTGGTGGTACAATAGGAATTTTTTAGTATAGGAATACAATGTGTAATGATTAATACAGGGTGATAAGTGTATCATTTGCATTATTTGTGTTGGGAACATTAAAAATCCTTACTAGTAGTTACTTTGAAATGCACAGCAAATTATTGCCATATATATTCTCCCCACTAAGCTCTTTAACACTACAAATCGTTCCTTCTATCTATCTGAAATTTTGTTTTCATTAGCCAACATGTCTCTATCTACTTCCTATCCTTCCAAATGTCTAGCAGTCATTATTCGTTTCTCTACCTCTATAATGTCTTTTTTCCACCACTGAATTCAGTAAAGATGCAGGATACAAAATCAACACGTAAAAATCCATAACATTCTTTTTAGTTATTTAAAATTGATTTAAAAATTATATACAGGTAAATTATACATAAATATATTTCATAAATTTGAAGTCATTTTAAAATTTTTAAATGCAATGTGAACTGAGCCAGGTAATTGACATACATCACCTCATATATTTAACATTTTCTGTGATAAGATCATTAGAAATGTACTTCCTTAGCAATGCTTACACTGACCTTCATAAAGTCTACTGTAATTAGAGTTTCTTAAAAATCTTCTTGTTCCTTTTTATGTCCAGATGCTGTGGTGCAAACATTGCTTATTTTCTTTATGCTCTGGAACCTCTAAATAGCACTTGACTTGTTACTTTTTTAACCATTTGAGAGAATTAGCGTCCAAAATGTATTTATGATGACTTTTCTTTTTAAAAAAAAATTATTTATTTATTTAATTATTTTATATTCATTCACTGAGCATCATCACGGCATACAAAATTGATTTCCCAACCAGAATACACTGTATACTGGCTTAATCATACATGTTATCATAGACAAATAACTTTCCATTTCTTGTTTCATATATATATAGATAGATAGATAGATAGATAGATATAGATATCTATCTATCTATCTATCTATCTATCTATATATATGCCCTCCCCCCATTTCTTACCCTCTGCCATTTCCCACCCTCCCACACTGTCTCTGGTATCTGCATTTGCTTTCCATTCCTTCTCCCCACACATATTTTATTGAATCACAAAGTATTTTAATTGATCCAGCTACTTTTGATTGCAAGTTTAGCTGGTATATACATACCTGTGAATACATATCTGACTTTAGGTGTGAAATTTTGAGTAGAATGAATATACTATAAGGTATCACCTGGCTGGTACTATATATCTTACTGTAGTCATTAAATAGGTATTTTTTAATATATTTTTTTCATTTAAAAAAAAGGAATTTTAGCTTCAATAAATTCAAAAAAAAAAAAAAAAAAAAAAAAAAAAGCTAATAGAGCTTTGCTTAAAACTTAAAGCCAGGAAACAGGTTAGGATTCTGTTCAAATAGTAGGTACATGAACCTATTGACAGCTCAAGACAAGACAAAAATCCTTAAATTTGGAAAACAAAGTATAGAAGAAAATCAGTAATGTTTTAGACAAAAGTCATAAGATTTAATTTCACCAGTTCAGTCTCATATACTTAATCTATCTTCTGTTGTGATCCAATCTTCCTGTTTAAATTCTGGAAGATAGCATTAATCTCCAGAATTGTCCCTACCATGATGTTGGCCATTTTCTTAGCTGTTTTTGAACTCTTATTTCTGTGTGTCTTTACTTAGTTTTCCTGGTACAGTACTCCCTTCAGAACTTCTTGGAGAGCTGGTCTGGTATTGGTAAATTTTTTCAGGTTTTGTTTATCTGAGAATATTCTTGTCTTCTCTTCCCATATGAAGGATATTCTTGCCAGGTACAGTATTTTGGGTTGAACTTGTTTTTCCCTTAACATTCTGAATACATCTCCCATTCTTTCCTTACTCACATTGCTTCCGATGAAAGGTCTGCTACTAGCCTGATGGGATATCCTTTGTAGGTAACTTGACATTTCTCTCTTGCTAATCTTAGTATCTTGTCTTTGTCTATGGTTTTGGTCAAGCTGGTTATAATGTGTCTTGGAGAAGATCTTCTTGGGATTCTATTGGGGGTCTTTTGTATTTCTTGAGACTCAATCTTTGAATGCTGCTCTAGGTTTGGAAAGTTTTCTTCCAGAATTTCATGAAATAGATTATCAATACATATCAATAGATTATCAATATCAAGCCTCTTCACCTTCTGGGATACCAATTATCTGGATGTTTGGATATTTAATGGTATCTAGTATTGCTCATTTATTATTCTCATATTTTTGTACTATTTTCTCAGTCGTTGTGGTGGATTTTTCTAGGCTAGTGATTCTTTCTTCTACATCTGAGATTCAGTCTTTCGTATGATCCAGTCTGCTTTTAATACTTTCAAGGGAGGTTTTGACTTCTTGTATTACAGCCTTCATCTCTAATAGTTTCATTTGATTCTTTTTTTATGGTGTGTATTTCCTCTTTTGGATTGGGCAAGAACTTCCTCACCTTCTGGAGCTCGTGGACTCTTTTATCCTACAACTGTTGGAGTTCACTGTCTTCCTTCTCTTGTATCTGTTAGCTTTGTCACTATGAATATTCTAAATTCTTTATTTGACATTTACGTGAGTTCCATTGTACTGTCTGTCGATGAGGAGGAGTTATTATTTTCCCTTAGAGGAGACTTATTTTCTTTGTTAAAAAATAATTTTTAAAATAATTATTTTATGTAACTTTATTTATTTATTTATTTGTTTTAATTTCACCAGAGAGGGACAGAGTAAGAGAGAGAGGGAAAGAGAGAAAGCAAGCCACCAGGTCTGGAACTTGAACTGCTGTTGGTCAAGTGGGAGTCCAATGCCATAATCACTATGCCACCTGCCATTCCCCAACTTTTTTTTTTTAATAATTATTTTAAGAGAGGTGTTTTCTTGCTTTCTTAATCTTAAATTTCTGGTGATTTCTGGTCAACTGATGGGTTGTACAGTTCTTCCTAATTCTTGAATTACAATCTGAGCATTCAGAGGCATGCAGGAAGAGGTGATCTGCAATCTCTCTTCCTTTCTGTTTCTCACCAGAATTTGCCCTACTACTCTAGAAGTGAATCTGGAAGATGAAAGCTCAGTAGAAAATCTTCATTTTTTCATCCCTGAAAGTAATATTTCACTGCTTAAGTTCAGTAGCAATCTCCAAAATTCATAGCATTCTTATACACTAATAAAAAAGTAGCAAAAAAGGAAATTTAATAAAAAGCAATCCTATTTATAATCAAAGAAAATAAAATAACTATGAATAAATTTAAGCAAAGACATAAAACATGTCTACAATGGAAACTTTAAAACACTGATGAAGGAAATTGAGGAGAGCAATACAAAAAATGGAAAGAAATCCCATATTAATAGATTGGAGGAATCAATATTGTTCAAATATCTATATAGCCTAAAGTAACTGAAATAGTCAGTATGATACCCAAATACCAATGACTTTGAGAAATAGAAACAACAATAACAAAATCTGTGTGGAATCATAAACCACCCCAAATAGATAAAGCAATCCTGAGTGGAAAGGATGTAGTTAGAGGCATTGTACTACTGGATTTCAAATTATCCTACAAAGCTATTGTAACAAAAACAGCATAGTAGTCACCAAGAAACAGACACACAGACCAATGGAACAGAACAGAGTGTTCAGAAATAAATTGTTCAGCAAAAATGTTGGGAACTTCCACTAGGGACATTCTCTTTAGATGGTGCTGGGAATATTGGACAACCATATATAGAAGAATGAAGCTAGACCCTTATCTCTTACCATATATTAAAAAATACAAAAATAAAAACTTCCAAATGGGTTTGCTCTTACACATAAAACCTGAAATTATGAAACTATTAGGATAACACATAGAAAAAACACTTCAGGACATTGATATCTGCAGAGTTCATTAATAAAATGTCAAAAACACAGGTAACAGAACCAAAAATAGACAAATGGGACTATGTCAAACTAAGAAGCTTCTGCATAGCAAAGAAAACTATCAACAGAGTGAAGAGACAACCCTAAAATTGCAGAAAAATATTTGCATAGTACACATGTGACAAGGAACTAATAACAAGAATATACAGACACTCAAACAACTTAGCCACAATTAAGTAACCTAATTTTTCAAATGAGCAGATCAGGGGCAAGTCAGTGGCATGGTGGTTAAAGTGACTGGGTCCCACATGGCCTACTGTGAGTCCTGAACTCAGTGGTCTGAAATACATGCTGGGCGTGTGTGTGTACTCAAAAATCCCAAGAAGAGAATGGAGGAAAAGGGATTGCAGTGTGGCCATTCTTCTTGCGGGAAGGAGAGGCAGGCCAATTTCTCACTTTTTCTCTCTTTTCTGTCTCTTGTCAGTGTGTGCATGTGCCCTTATAGCGAAAACAAACAAATTAACATAAAACCTGAAGAAACACTTCTAAAAAGAACAAGAAGTCTGAGAGAGCAGCAGACGGCATAATGGTTACATTGCTGGATTTCCACATAGTTGACTGCAGTTCAAGTTACAGACCTGGTGACTTAAAACTCACACCAGGGGTGCATGCATGCGTGCCCTAAATCTTGAGAAGATAATGGAAAAGGGATTGTGGTATGGCCATCTCCTTAGGGGGCAATTTCTCACTTTCTGTCTCTCTCCATCTCTCCTCAGATTGCATTCACCCTATAGCAAAAATCTCTCTTAAAAAAACAAAAAAAAGAACAAGAAGTCTGAGCTTCATTGGTTATGTTTTGCCAAATGCTATGAAAGCTTTTCTTTTGATGTTTACAGAAGACCTTTGCAGTCAAGAATATTGAAAGGTGATCAGGCTGCGTCACTTCTTGCCTCCTCTTGCCTTATAACTACAATGGAGAGAGAACAATCTCTTTTCCTCCATCTTGTACTCACTTTGGGGTTTTCGGCATATATGCATGTGTCCTCAATGTATTTCTTAGGCTACTATGTCTGGGACTCAAACTGCATGATTGCCTTGTGAGATCCAGCTGCCTTACCCACCAGGCCCTGGAATCAGTCCTCTATTTCTTTTTAATTGATTATGTATATATGAGTTTTGTTATTTTTTTTTTTTTCTTTTTGAACCTGCTTTGTCATCCTGATGACACTTCGTTAATGAGTTAAGATATAAACTTTGGCAATGCTCCCTATTTATTTGTATGAGAATTATTTTTTTCATATTTAAAAAAAATATATTACATTTTGACACATTCTACATGAGTGGTATAAAATATCTGAAGATATCGAAACACTATCCAAGGAACCTGACTCCAGTGTATATGAAATAGCCATTCTCTCTATTTTCTGTTCCCTTATCAATGTGTTATCAAAACAAGGTGCCATCTGGGAGACCCCCTTGTCACTCTCATAACCCTACCCACAGACCTTCTTTCCCTTTCCAACTTGGAGTATTCATTTTCAGTTCTCTCTTTGCTTCAAACCCTTCCCCTTTTTTTCTCGTTACCTATTTGCAGGCTTAAAAGCACACAGATTCATTCACGTTCATTCTCTTAGTTTTATCTAGTCTGAAGACTAAGGATATTTTTTTGTTTGTTTGAGAGGTTTTTCGCTATAGGGCGTGTGTGCTCGCCAGACAGACAGAGAGAGACATAGAGACAGAAAGCGAGAAATCACCCCCCAGGGGGGATGGCCATGCCGCAATCCCTTCTCCTCCATTCTCCTCTTGGGATCTTGGGCACGCATGCACACAAGCCCGGCATGAGTTTTAAGCCACCGGGTCTGGGACTTGAACTGCGGTCGACTACGTGGGAGTCCAGCGACATAGCCATTATGCTAACTGCTGGTTCCCATCTATCTATATAGTTTTGAAAGCAAAACTTTTGGTATACAACTTACCTTTCCTCTCTCATGTCAATCAGCCTTACTATACTCTATTTTACATTTTGCTCACAGCAGTGCTTCTTAAATGTGTACAATTATTTTCTGTCAATTAAAAATTATAACAGGTCCAGCCATGGTGGTACATCAATAGCAAGCGGCTCAGCGATGTGGAGCCACATGAAGATCAGGGTTCAGTTCCTGGGTCAGTCTATATATACTGGGTACCCATGTGTACCATGATCTTGACTGGCTAGAAAAGGCTGCTGGGAGGAGTAAAAGCATGAGAACCTGTTTAGGGAGCTTGTGTCTTTTCTCTCTCTCATGAAATAAGTAAACTGAAAAATTAGCAAGCTAAAATAATAATAATAATAATAATAATAATAATAATAAAATAAAGAACAACCAAAAAATTCTGGGAAGAAATTCCACAAAAGTTTCAAATTCTTTGATATTCTTCCCATAGAGGGCAGTGCCTAATTCTTACCTTAACATACATTGATCTTTGTTACTCATTTTTTTTTTTTTTGCCTTAGGGCATGCATGCTTGCCAAAGAGAGAGACAGAGACAGTGAGAGGGAAAGGAGAAATCACCCCCAGGGGGGTGGTCACACCACAATTCCTTCTCCTCCTGGGTTCTTGAGCACTTATGCACACATGCCCAACGTGGGTTTCAAGTTTTCAAATCTGAGACTTGAATCTTGTTTATCCATGTGGAAGTCTAGTGATGTAACTGTTAAGCCATCTGTTGGCCTGGGACTCACTTTTAATGACTAGAAAGGGGTAGAGATGATACCATGCCCCATGACTCCTGAACTAGATCACTGAAGGCAATACAGCTTCCACCTGTCTTTCTTTCAGAACATGATGCTCAAGGAATCCCAAGTATTCCATCTGTAGCTGTTTGAGTATTCCCAATGATGTACCAGACAAAGGAATGGAGAAACGTTGAGATGAGCTCAGCCTTAGCCACCATCCGACTCTAGTATCATGGGAGATCCTAAGCTACAAAAGAATCAGTCAGTAAGTTGCTCATTAATTTCTGAACCACAGAAACAATAAAGCATATTAAATAACACTTTGCTTTTAGCTACTAAATTTTGTAATAATTTGGTAGATAGTTATAATAACTAGAAAAGAGTACCTGACAGAAGTCAGAGAGTGGTCAAATGTTTTGTTCACTCATTCATTCAAAATATGTTGGGTAAACCGTGTGTCAGATACTGTACTAGCCACTGGGGATGCAAATACTGATAGAATTCAGTTCTTGTTCTCAAGAAATTATGCTCTCAAGAAAAATCACGTCTAGTCAGTAAGATGTATCCATATAAAATGGGTGAGTGCAGTCACTGAAATGGTAATAGAGACATAGTGAATACGTTTTTGAGCTTTAAATTTTGAGTGTTAAGTTTTGGATAAATAATAATCTTTAAGTACCAAGTTTTAAGACATAGTTTTCTGCAGTGAGACATTAAAAATTAGAAGAGATAAAATATCTACTCCATCCCCCAATATCAGTTATATCGTATTAACTAATATGTTTAATATGTATTCACTATAAAGACAAAACTTTAACAAAATGGAAATGAAAATTATAAAATAGCATCGTGATATTGCCATATAAATAATTAGAATTACCTTTGATTGCAATTTACTTATTAATTTTTTTTCAGTTTACTTATTTTTAACATGAGTGAAAGAGACAAAGAGAGAGAGATGGACACACAGATAGACACCCCCAAACAGGGTCTTTATAACGTGATCCACTCCATAGACTCAGATAGTATGGATCAGGGATACACCCTGACACAGATGGTTCTGTGAGAACTATTCAACTGCAGTTCCCTGTTCTGTTTTGTCATAGGAATTGTCATGTGACTTAGATTGAGCTGGTTAGTTCTACAACCTCTACAACAAGGCTTAGTAGAGCTGATGTCAAACTCAACTAACCAACTAATTAAATACCAAAATATATGACAAGAGCGGGAGCAAAAAGATGGCAGACTAAGTAAGAGACATGCCAGTTTAAGATAGAATTTCTTTAATCCAGTCCACTTCCAAGTCTTTGTTTCTGGGTAGGGACTTCAATGGTCCCAAAACAGGTAAAGTGCATGCTTCTAGATCAGTCAACTGTGTGCTTAGCTACCACTTGTACCCTGTTTGCCTGACAACTCTCACATACAGATGTGTGCACTTGTAAAGTGTGCTTTATTTTCAAAAGGGAATCTATAATTCTGGGCTCTAGATGGCCAGATTTTCTGAGAGCAGAAATTTTAATTTTTATGCGATTCTTGATGAAATCTTCATCTATCCCAATAGTATCCATAATTAATATAGTTATTAAAGTTTGTTTCTCTTGAGTGAATAGTTAGTAAGACATTTGATATAATCGTAATTGCAATCACTTTTCAGAGTTTAGGGTATTTCCTTTCTGAACTTCCTTCCACTATACTACTCCATTTGGAATCTGTATACTCATGGGTCTCGTTCTCATCCTATCTTGTAAGTAGGGTGGCAAGATGCAAAAAATGTCAGCTCATGTGATGAGCAGTGGGCATGGAAAGAGATGCTCCTGCTCAGTCTGGTTTGGGCAGATGGGTTTGATCTTATCATAGGCCTTTTTGCGTGTTTCTTTTGGGGAGCTTTAACTTGGCCCTGTCCACTGCAGAAAGATGGTAGGATGGCTGCGTCTCTGCTTGGACCCTGCCAGCAACATACACCCCAAGGCTTTTTGGGTTGTTCTACCGCTGCTTGGCTGAATAGTAACCCAAGCAGTGTTATGGTTCTATGGTACATCCCATGGAATACTGAATCGTCAGGCTTCAGAAATCACCAGAAGGAAAGCAAATCTCACTTTCTATATTCAAGTTCACCCCATCCATCAGGAAACATATATTTGATACTGTTCCCTCATTCTCCAGAGAGATGGAAGAAAGGTAAGGGAGGGCAAGGAGCTAAATATCTAGCCCATATGTTTTCTTCTCAGAGTCCCTTCTTATTTCCCTCTTATTTTATATCTCATTGCAATAAAAAAGAAATCTCTTCAGCCCCTAGGGAACCCAGAGACATACTTGGTGTCTCACAGAAATAAGTAAATTTCCTTGAACAATGTCATTGGGAATGTAATCACTTAGTTCTAGACAGTTTGCTGTCTCACCACTACACGGCACAGGAACAATGAAATCCGGGCTCCACAGATTGTGTTTCTCTGGGAGAAGTGGGAGAGGAAGAGAATTGAACAAGAAATGATTCCATTAGTATTTCATCCTTTTTAAACATATGACTTATAAACTGTTACAGTTCTTTTGGAAGTAGGCTGGATGTTAATTGACAACAAGTAAGAAAAAATTAAGCATCAATTAATGCTCTGAAAAAACTTTGTATTTCAGTTCATTTTTCTGTGTAGTATAAACTTAAATAGTTCATTAATGTTTAAAAGAAAATAAAAATTAATTTTTAGTAGTTTCCTATCTTTTCTTTATGCAATCATACTCTGCCTAACAACATTTCAGTCAGTGACAAAAAGTATATATAATGATGGTCCTATAAGGAGCATATGGGCTATGCCATATAGCCTAGGTGTTTAGTAGGCTACACTGTCTAGGTTTGTGTAATTACAATTTGTCATGTCCACATAATGATTAAATTACTCAACAATGCATTTCTCAGACTGTATCACCATCATTAAGCAATTTATAACTATATAAAGCAATTTTGGCTTTATTAAGAGTACCATGTCTTGGGGACCAGCCGTTAGCATAATGGCTATGTCGCTGGACTCCCATGTAGTCAACCGCGGTTTGCGTCCCGGACCCGGTGGCTTAAAACTCAAGCCGGGCACAGTGCGTATGTGCCCAAGATCCTGAGAGGAGAATGGAGGAGAAGGGATTGCGGTGGGGCCATCCCCCCTGGGGGGTGATTTCTCGCTTTCTGTCTCTCTGTCTCTCTTTCTGTCTGTCTGGTGAGTGCATGTGCCCTATGGCAAAAACCTCTCCAAAAAAAAAAAAAAAAAAAAAAAAGAGTACCATGTCTTTATAAACTGACTTGGGGACATAGGACCACTTGTGATATTACTTTATGGAGAAGCATAATCTCAAATATACATGTACATAATATATATAATACACACACACACACACACACACATATATATATATAATTTTTTGAAGTAGGTAGGATATGGGAAGGGAACTGATTCATAACATTTTACCTAGATTATATTCTTAATTATAACTTATTTTAATTATTTTATAGAAAATTCTCTTGGGACATTTTCTCTTCTAACATACATCCTTCTTTTGCAGGACATTTTAAAATCTTACAAGGTCATTTTAATTTTATTCCTATTTCAAATCCTTCTTTGGAAGATTACACCGCTTATTTATTTATTCACTGTGTACTCTCTTTCTAATTCAAAGTGAACCTATTTTTATAATGTGAGTTTATTCTCCTGGGACATAAAAAGTTTAGAGTTAAAATCTGGCACGTTAATCTCAATGTAATTTTTCTTTTATTTGTCCATTAACAATAACAATGCTAGTAAAAATGATTAGTAGAAAAAGGCTGCCTTTGTGAGTTTTGTGTGGAGGGTATTGGTGAAATCTATCCAATTGTATGAAACTCCTTGGCTTCTAACTGCTATTATAAATCACAGGGTCATGTGGTTAATCTTCTGAATACTTCAATAAAAACGATCCAACTTTGCAGCCTCCCACAGCTTTCAATTTCAGTCATATCTGAGTCTTGCCTATAAAATCAGGGTCAATAAACAGGTTAGAGATAAACAGAAGAGAAATTTTTGATTAAAAATAATATGAAATGCTGAGGAAAGGTTAGCTAATTCTGGAAGAAATAAAAGTCTGAGCACTGTGGGTGACTGAGAAGTAAAGCACCTACAGATTGGTGTGCTGAGGCTGGGCCAATGATGTCCACTTGAAATCCTGCATTGAATAGCCACTGATAGATCTCTGTAACCCAGTCTCCACTGCTAATGAGCTCATCAATAGGCTACACATTGACTTTCTAAAGCATTGGTTTTATTAAGAAAAGGAGGCCATTTCCAGTTTTATAAGTGGAGAGCTTCTGTAACAATCACTACATTTCAATTGTGAGCATTACTTATACAAGTCATTTAGAAGTGCTTTTTCAAGGCCATTATGTTTTCATTTAATTTTTATATGCTATAAAGTTCTTAAAATGTGTATTTTGAAGACACTATAGTAAAAAAAGGCTCTTGAATTAAAATTAAAGGCCCAGTGACTTAGTTTTCTTTCTCCTACTAATTAGCTTCCTGAGTTTGGACAAATCCCTTACTCTCTGAATCTAAGTTCATCATGTTTGAAAGGAAAAGGGCTTATTTATTTTCTTTCTTACTTAAATTATTTTGAAATAGCAAAGAAGATATCTGTGTTTCTACTTATCTATATTAAAGGTATGTGTATATGTATGTGTGTGTATACCTATATATCATATACTTATATCATATATACCTATATATCATATATACCTATATATATCATATATACCTACATATGTCATATCTTAATAATATATGTGTATATATACATATATATCATATCTTAATAATATATATTTATAATTAATTATATGTGTGTGTGTATATATATGTATGTATGTGTACACACACACACACATACACACACACACACTTACATCTGCCTGTGTGTCTTTCCTTCTATAACAAACCTATATGGGGAGCCGAAGCAGATATGGTATCATTAAAGGACTAGAGCATATTAATACATTTTAAGAGATCTTAGCCAGAGAGATTAGATTGATCAAGCAACCAGACGACACAAAAACAAATACAGGCAGGAGCCATTGTTTTGAGTAAACTTTCAAAAATTATCTCGGAACCAGCAGTTAGCATAATGGCTATGTCGCTGGACTCCCACGTAGTCGACCTCAGTTTGCGTCCCGGACCTGGTGGCTTAAAACTCACGCCGGACGCGTGTGCGTGTGTGCCCAAGATCCCAAGAGGAGAATGGAGGAGAAGGGATTGCAGCATGGCCATTTCCCCGGGGGGTGATTTCTCGCTTTCTGTCTCTCTGTCTCTCTCTGGCGAGCGCATGTGCCCTGTAGCAAAAACCTCTCCAAAAAAAGAAAAATTATCCCTTGTAGACGACATTTGCTATTTAATAGAATATGCCTGGGAGAGAAAACAAATCGAAAAGTAATAAAAATATGTAATGCATGAATAATATAGAATAAATAGATGCTAACAAAGTAAGATATGAGAAACACTATTGTCAGACAAAATAGAATTTTAAGACTAAACTATTAAATGGGATAAAGAGATATAATAAAAGTTTCAATATCTCAATAAGTAAGTATTATGAACATTTATATGACAAAAATATCATCATAGGATCATATCTTAATAAAATGCAAAAATAATTGCTGAAATAGCAATCATACTATATTTTGACACACCTCCTTTGATAGATTGGATAGAAAATGAAAGGAAAAATACAAATATTATGAAGACCACATTTTATGAGATTGAGTAGATAAAATGGTTGAAATATATATATTCCTTGTATATTTTACTCTTCTCTGTTGCTTACAATTACCCAATTTTGTTTGTAAACCATTTCCCCTGAAAAAGTTTGGGCCTAAAAGCAGAAGTTGCCAGTAAAATATTTCCTATGTTGGGTTTTTCTTTATTTAAGTAAAGCCTAAGCCATTAAAGAAAATACAGTGGGTGTATAGATAAGAAAATTAGTGCCTTCAAGAAACACTGATGTAGATAGTAGACATTATCTTAGACTGGGCAAGGGATAGAGGTTTGAGCAGACAAAAGAGAACAAATAAGAGAAGCTTTTATTTTAATATATTAACATTCTTATTTCTTTCTTTTTTTTTTTTCTTTTTTTTTGGAGAGGTTTTTGCTATAGGGCGCATACGCTCGCCAGACAGACAGAGAGACAGAAAGCGAGAAATCACCCCCTAGGGGGCATGGCCACACCGCAATCCCCTCTCCTCTGTTCTCTTCTTGGCTTCTTGGGCACGCACGCACAAACACCCAGTGTGAGTCTTAAGCCACCAGGTCTGGGACATGAACCGCGGTCGACTACATGAGAGTACAGTGACATAGTCATTATGCTAACTGCTGATCCAACGTTCTTATTTATCATTTCTGGCTCTTGTCATTTGTTTCTATGGATTCAAGTTACCATCTGGATTCATTTTTTTAACCCAATGCAGCTTCGCTCCCACTCGCCTCTTTTGTGCTGTTATTGGCAAATTTAATAAATTTCCATTTGTTATAGATTCAATGATACATCATTTGCATATTACTCTGTATAATTGCTTTTTATTTTAAAAATATTTGTTATTATTATCTTTTAATTTGCTATAGGGCATGTGAACTCACTAGAAAGAGACAGAGAAAGAGGGAAAGTGAGAAAGCAAGCTGCCAGGTTTGGGACTTGAACACCAGTTGGTCATATGGGAGTCTAGCACCTTAACCACCATGCCACCTGGTGGCCCTACAATTGTTTTTTAAATTAGTATAGAAAACATACAACAAAAACAAGACATAGGCATTACACTGTACTTCTAATTACATAATTGTCTTTACTGATGCTATGATTTTCATGTGTATGGATAGAAATCACTATCTGGATCACTTGCTTTCAGCCTGAACATGATGATTTTAGTATTTCTTTTAAGGTAGATATGCTGTGATATTCAACAAATAATATTCTCTTTGTTTTTGTTTCTGTATGATTTTAATTATTTTTTCTTCATTTGTGAAAGACAGTTATACTGAATGTAGGATTATTGTTTGACAACTTTTTCTTTGAGCACTTTGAATATGTTATTTCACTTTCTTTTGCCCTTCATTGTTGTAATGAGAATTTAGTTGTTAACTTCATTAGAGTTCCCTTGTAAGAATCATATTTTCCTTGCTATATTCAAGTTTTCTTCTTTCTTTTAATATTTTACTATGATATAAAAATGATTTATAAAAATGAGTTTGATGAGTTTGCTAAGCTTCCTATACATGCAGGTGTTCAATAGATTTGAGATGTATTCAAACATTATTTTTTAAAAATATTTTTCTCTATTTCTTCTCTGTCTCCTCTCCTTTGGGACCCATTATATACATGTTGGTGTGCCTGCTGGTGACCTATATTTTTCTCAGGCTTTGTTCAGTTTTTTTCATTCTTTTTTTCTCTAAATTGTTCAGATTGCATACTCTCTATTGCTTTATCTTCTTTCTTTTTTATGCCAGTTCAAATATCTAGTAAGTTTTTCATTTCAAGTATGCTACTTTTTAACTTCAGAATTTCCATTTGGGGTGTGTGTGTATGTGTGTGTGTGTGTATGTGTGTGTGTATAATTTATGTCTTTTTAATGTTTTTTTATTGAGATTCTCTATTTGGTACAGCACTGTCATATCATTTTTCTTTAATCATATTTTCCTTTAAACCATCCGGTCACTCTAACAAGCACTTTCTTTTGCGTACTCTCCCGCCTTTCCTCCCCTACCTGTGTACCATGTATGGGTCACACTTTCCTATTTCTTGGCACTCTTGTCATTTATAAACTGGAAACTAGATATTTTAGAAAACATAATGTACCGACTATGGGTATTGGTACCACAACACTCCCTATCTCCATCTTGTTATTATTATTTTTTGTGGACCCAGTGAGCCATTGCTTGGAGTTTTAAAGTAGAAGCTGTTTTTGTCCTGTAGCCCAGACAATCCAATTGAACTGGCTTTTGAGGTCAGTTATTTTTTTTATTTTTTATTTTTTCTTTTTTTGGAGAGGTTTTCGCTATAGGGCTTGTGCGCTCGCCAGACAGACAGAGAGAGACATAGAGACAGAAAGCGAGAAATCACCCCCTAGGGGGGATGGTCACGCTGCAGTCCCTTCTCCTCCATTCTCCTCTTGGGATTTGGGCACACATGCACATGCGTGAGTTTTAAGCCACCGGGTCCAGGACACGAACCGCGGTCAATACGTAGGAGTCCAGTGACATAGCCATTATGCTAACTGCTGGTTCCCTGAGGTCAGTTTTTGAGGTTTGTTCTGACCCCAGGAGGGCCCTTTTCAGCTGTCTTTTTTCCTCAATTCTTTTGGTAAATCAGCCAATTTATAAGGTAGTCTATAGCTCATATGATTCTATTAATTTTCTTACAATTTCCTTTCACTGCAACTTTCCCCTTTTGACCATACTCTCCCAAACAGAGCCTTCACAAAGCTGATGTAAGGATGACATCTGCTGATGTCCTGCCCACATGGATCTAGACCTCTGGTAGATGAGGGAAGAAAGCATGTCCCCGGTCTTCTGTTGCATCAGATAAATTAATCAGCTTTTGTCATAGGTCCCTAAAGTCCAACCCACTTGGGTCTATAATGAAAGGCCCATGTTTCTTACTCTGACCTTGAAAGATCAAGGGATAGAGTTGAAAAGTTCAACTCTAGGTCAAAATATAATTTGTAATCTTTTAGACCTATATTCATATTTTTTAACTCTGAAAAATTAAGTATGATTTAAGGAAAAAAATCCAGTGTATCAGAAGATATCTTTTTTAATATTTCATTTATAGGTAGGAGAAGCATTTGCCAGGTCATTACTACTTCAATTATAGGTTATTATAAAGCAAATCACTTGAAGCAGGATGATCAGACTTTCCTGGAGGAGTGAATGTAGGCATGTACTCTAAGCAGTCCCAAAGCAGAAAAAGATGTCCTACAGCCCATTGGGCCTATTTTAAAGTCAGGAGGTGTTCTTTCAATGCCTCGTAATGGACTATTATACTTTGCCAGTTTCATTGATCCAAGTGAAAAATGAGGTATGGGAAATTACTCACAACCATCCATGGCTGTCCAGAAAGCAAATTGATGACTGGACTGTGTGGTTATCTAAGTTACTCAGGCCTGCAAATTGAGGCTGGTCTAGTGTCCCCCATGCTGAGGTGTTATCATTCATGACCTCAGTAAAGGTCGGAAAGAGGTCCATGCATGACATTTTCACAGTGAAAGACTCTGATAGTGGGGATAACCCTACAGAGAATACACTTCTGAGCAGTCAATAATGTCACTTGTCAATTTCCCTTAAGAAACTTCGGTCTGCCTGCTTTGGGAGATTCCTCCTGACTCAGCATAGTGCAACATAGTCTAAAAAATGGTTGCTTTGGATTCCTGATGCACCTTATTGATACCTCATGTGCTTATTACAATGATAAGAGTATGACAGGTGAAGGCTGGATTTGTACAAGAAATAATGTTCAGGAGGATACACACAGCACTGAGAGGTAAAATTCTGGACTTGGCTTGTGGGGGTCCACCAGCCAGAAGTTCATTCTGGTGGGTGGAATCCTTAAGCAGAAACGAAGAGTCTGTGTAGAACTGGAAAGAACTGCCACTGTGGATACCAAAATTGTCCCAGTAGGAAATCCTATGACACCACCCCCCCAGATGTCACATTTGCTATTACCACTGATAGGAATGAGTTGAAATTCTAGGAGTTCTTCTTCTGTGGTGTCAAAGTCTAGTTGTGGCAAAGCATTGGTTCAAGTGAATAAGGTTGGGGTACTTGACGTATCATAAAGGTCCATTGTTAATGAGATGTTCATTGTATTCAGTGGCAGGCTAGTCAGACGTTTATCTGTGGGGTCAAGCGGTAGGTGACACATGTAGCATCATGTCAAATTCAGAGCAGTGGCAACTTTCTGGAGCAGATGTATCAACAAATGTAGCAAGACAGAGTCACAAAGGTAATGCTATAGAGAGAAGAGAAATTAGATCCCACTACCCCTCCTATGTGCTCAGCCCCTGAGTTTGAAGCTGCTCTCATACTATAGTTAAGGAAATCTTTATCCATTAACTGCAATGTGGGAAGACTGTCCTTCATCATGTGTAAGGATAGCATGTTTAATCTATTCCCTGGGATGAAGCATGCAAGTCTTCTGGCTTTATCCTTTTGTGGTTCAATAAATGTTTCTATTCTATGGAAGGATATTGCTACCACAGGGCTACATGGAACAAAGCAGCAGGACCACTCTAAGGAAAATGTTGAAGTAGAGACTCAAATTGATGGTTATTATTTTTGAAGTCTTTGTAAGCAAAAATCTATTGTCTGCACCCAATTGGTAAGTGGAGAAGAAAGTTACTATCTCCCACTCCCTGTTTAAAAGCTGTTCTAATCTCCCATCTATTTTAGTATTAAGAAAAGGGCTAAACAGGATTGAAGGTCCTTGCAATGTTCCCTACAGAGAGTGAGTTGTCAATAATTGTAAAAGAAGGGTGTACAATTGAAGGTAAAGGTCAGACAGTCTGGTAAAACATGGAACACAAATGAGAAGTACCCTTTCAGGGAATTGCTGCATTAAGACCCCAGACTGCTCTCCTGAGATATCCAGGCTGGAGTTATCTTTACCTCTGTCATTAGCCACTTAAGCCTATCTTTTAATTGTCCATTAGAACACTCAATCACCCTAGCAGCTTGGGAATGATATGGAACATGAAAACTCCATTGTATGTCTTGTGATTAGGTCCACTGACATACAGCTGTGCCACAATCCAGAGCCATTATTTTAAAAAAAATGCACTCAGAAAACTAGAATGAGAAATAATATAATATGGTCTGGCCTGACATGAGTATTATGTCTTTTTTTTTTTTTTTTTTTTTTTTTTTCCTGAAAGAGATTTTTGCTATAGGGCATGTGTGCTCACCAGAGACAGAAAGCAAGAAATCACTCCCTAGGCAGGACGGCCGTGCTACAATCCCTTCTCCGTTCTCCTTTCAGGATCTTAGGCACGCATGCACACACTACCAGTGTGAGTTTTAAGCCCCCTGATCTGGGACCTGAAGCACAGTCTACTACATGGGAGCCTAGTGACATAACCATTACACTATCTGCTGGTCCTGGGCAATATGTCTTAAAAAGTAGAATGCAGAGGATAGCCAGGCAAACATAGAGAAGTGTAAATGGTGGAATGCTCTTGATGGGATGAGAGGCCCAATGCAATCTGTTTGTCAATCACTCTTTTTGTTTTTTTGAGTCAATCACTCTTTACATATTGACTTGACAGATTTATCTCTGGGTGGTGTTTTTAGCTTTGATCATGGTCTGACAGATGAAAAAATGTTTTCATGCTATTTTATAAGTTCAGGTCATGATGGCATTCTGTGTTTGAAAAAAGGTTAAGGTTAATTTTTTCATGGATCTAGGAAGCAATAAGTTGAGCATCTGCATGTTCAGAATTAGAGGACAATTTAGTCTGAGTTTAGCTGACAAACATGGTCTACTCTTGGGTTGTATTTCCCTTTGTCAGTGTCATATCCTTTCTGATGATCATCTTTATGGATAATAAAAAGCTTCTTAGAAGCAGAACTAATTTAGTATCTAAATTTCTCATTCTCACAGGAGAGTTATTTTTTTATGGCAATCTGAGGCTTGTCTGTGACTTAACAAAGTGACCTGGTTATTGGCTAGAACCTGTGAATCAGTGAGAATATAGCACATTTTATTTGCTAGGGTAGCCTGGGTGTCCATCTATATCACATGAGGCGCTGACCATTGTGCTAAGCATCCTTTATTATGCTTTGTAACAGACAGGTCTCTCTCACATTGGATAACACCTGCACCTCTTTCTATGCTAGTAGAGGTTAACCAGAAAGAGACATCATCAGTGAACCAGGTCTAGGTACGGCCCTAGAGATTTTAATACCTGTTTTTTTTTTTTTTGGAGAGGTTTTTCGCTATAGGGCGCGTGCGCTCGCCAGACAGACAGAGAGAGACATAGAGACAGAAAGCGAGAAATCACCCCCCAGGGGGGATGGTCACGCCACAATCCCTTCTCCTCCATTCTCCTCTCGGGATCTTGGGCACGCACGCACACGCGCCCGGCGTGAGTTGTAAGCCACCGGGTCCGAGACGCGAACCGCGGTCGACTACGTGGGAGTCCAGCGACATAGCCATTACGCTAACTGCTGGTTCCCAATACCTGTTTTTTTACTGGGCTAGTGGAGGCAGTGGCTCCTTAAATGGTTATGATTGGAGGAGGGAGGAGTACTATTGAGACCTTTTCATGGTGTCATAAGATTCTAATCTGGCCAGATTCACCTACTCCTGTGTGTATCAGTTCCAGGTCACTAGAGAGGATTTATGAGGTGCCCCATCAGGTGATTTGAGGGCTCTTTTTAGACCTATGACATGATTGGAATTTATAGTTGCAAGATTATTTCATCATCATTGGCCTATACTCAATATCCAAGTCACAACAACAGGCCCGTTATGGTCTCTCAAGTGGTGAATGCCTTTGTGCCAACTCAGGAAGCCTATAGATCCAAAAGCCCAATGGTCACCCCTGATTTGTAGTAGTATCTTTCTGCCATAGGTTCTAATTGGCAAACTGAAAGGTTGCTGAAACCTGTAACTCTAACAGCAAACGTGGTAGACTGGTAGTAGGAAGAATGATTTGTGTGGCTCATTGGAAGAGCCCTCTAAAGACATTCTCTTGGGTGGTGTCTCTCTCCTTTATTCACCTTTTGGAGTAGAAAGGGCCAAATTCTTAATAATTGTCTCCTCTGGAATGAAGTATTGTGCCCATTTCTGGATCATGCTCAGGAATTTGACTTGAATTCTAGATCTTTGTACTTTGTCCATAGCAATCATCCATTCATATTGTCACATATGGGTCAAGAGGACATTTGGTCCCTGTTGGGCCCACAGGATCACTCCTTGATCTAGTGGAAAAGCAGAGTTCTCTGTGGGAGTGAAACTTTCTCTAGGTCATGGCCTATTTATTGATGATATACGTACATAGTCACAGAATTAGGTACCCTTGCAGAAAAACATTAAGCTGTACTGCAAAAAACTTTTATATGTCAATTAGATTGTCAATTTATATGTCCTTTGTGGGGAGACCATAGATCTTTTTTGCGAGACTCTATTATTAATTAACCAGATTCAGTGATCTTTTCTCAAAGGCCCTTTCCAAGGTTTTCCAGCAGAGGGCTCCACTCTCATACCGCTCTTTCACCTGGGCAGTCTGTTATCTTGACAGTCACCCCTTTTTCTGTTTCTTGAAATTTGTGTTGTGAAACAAGTATCCTGACATTGTGAAGTTGTTTAGTTTGGCTCAATCACAAGCAGCAGATGCATAAACAAACCAAGGAATTGGAGTTTGGTAATGATCACATTATGTATTGTTTCTACTCTCATTGCAGATCCAAATAGCTCTCAGGGCCAGCTCTCTGAGAGTAGCTCAAATGCATTTCCAAGTGGCAAAGAATTCTCCACAGTAGGCCAGATCTGTCGTAGCCCAAACAGTACCCAACAGAGGAAGAAAACAGTCTTAGTTTTTTGTACTCATTCCCCCACCCTCTTTCTCTTCTTCTTTAAGCTAAATAGCCATTGTGAGGAGCAGTCTGAAGAAAAGGACCTGTTTTTTATGTTTCAGTGAGGAACATACACTAAGTTTAGCAAGATATTTCATTGTGGAGGTGAATGAACCAAGTCTCTAAGGTATTTTGGGGTTGGTTGGTGAAGTAATCTTAAAGGGCTCTAAACTTTTATCCTTACAAGCTCAAATCTCAATCAGTTGCTGTCTGTGCCATTGACCTACATAGAGCTAACATTTGCCATTGGATGCAACTTGGCTTAAAGGGTCTTAGATGATTTTCCTCTCATTGCCTGAGGGCTTTAAGAAGTAGTCTGGCAATTGCTTCTTTTGCATTTTCAGAGCTCTTATGCTGGACCTCTGATTTGACTGACTAGGTAAGCTTGATCGAGTGTTGAGAGCTGAAGATAAAGGTTCCTTCTTTGGAACCATTGAAGCTTCTATAAGCCACCCACCATCACTATCCAAGAGTGCCTGTGATGTTTGTTATTACTTTCTGAGATTGATTGACATGGTGAGTAAAGTGACCTTCAGGAACCTCTGGCTTTTACAAAATGATCTGTTAGCACTACCTTAGAATGCCCTGTGTACTCTACTAACATTTCACAAAAGTGGCCACTGGGATTTTCAGTCGTTGCTCTTCCAGAATGGCATTGTGAACAATTGACCTTTCTACTCACTGTGCCAATGTGTCAAGCTCTATCAGGCATAAATGGGGTCAGTCAGGACAATAGGTCAAAGAGCAAGCTACAATTAAGCTTTTATTCATTTAATGGTGAAATTATTAGTAGAGTCCAAAGAGAGAAGGGTATCAGTTCTCCACAGGGTTTCCATATTTCTCCCCAAATTTTTCCCCAAGGAACAGTCCCCCAAGGGTTGGGTGAATCAGTAGAAATGAGAAGGTTGTCTCACTGAGAAAAACAAGTTTTCCAACATTTCATGGGCCTGGAGAATGAGGGGAGAAATAGACTAGAAATGGAAAGTTATAAGTCAAAGTGGGGGCAAATGTCTTCCAGGCCCCTACACAAGAAGATCCTGGTGAAGGCATGTGCAAAATATTTCCAATGAGGCCCTCTGAAAATAAGAATGAAGATCTGCATATAATCATGACTGACCTGGATTCCTGCCTCACTGCAACTTTCCCCAGAAACTGTAATGGAATGACTAAGCACAAAATCTGGCGTAGGGTGGACAGCTTTTCTTCCATGAAGCCGATCAAGTAAAGCTGTAGTAGAGTCTGAAAGATAACACAGGGTTTTTACCTGGAGCTTCACTCTTCATTGCACTTTGTCAACCAGCATGGAAAAAGATGTAACCTGAGGCTGGAATATGGAGTATTGTACAGAAAAGTGTAGACAATTTGATTGGTCAGTGCCATGAAAAGAAAAAGATCAGATTTGAGTCAAGGAGGTCTGATGAAGAGGCATGAAGACTGACCTATCAGAGAGAACGTGAAGATATTTGTATTGTATGTTAATATTCTTCAGTTCACATCTACCATGAAAGAACTCTTAAAGTATAGGTATTTTCAGATTCAGTCAGCTGACTTTGGTCAGCCTTTGTCATTGGCCTCTTAAATGTTGGCACAATAGATAAATGAATTAAACAGCCACTGGGGCTTGGATGAAAGGTATGGATATGCTGCAAAATAGGGCCACCCATTCACCATGGTTCATCAAGCCTTGGCTTAAATTTTAACAGAAAAGCCAATCTAACCATTAATATAGCACTATTCTTCAAAATTACCAACCAACTACTTGATTTTATCGCATGTTTTTCATTTTAGAAGTGGCAGATTATTTTTTCTAGAGTTGACATACATTTTCAGCATAGTCTTTTGCTTTCTCTGTCTGTAGGACAGCAGCTAGTCCTACTATTTGAGAGCTTATGGAATGTTTAGTGGCCCTATCCTGAAATTCTACATAAGAGAAAAGGAGATTTGAGAGAAAGTACATGGATATGGGATCCACTAGTTTAATCATATCTATACTACTCAGAAACTACTGGTCTTACATAGTTCTGCTCTGAGTGCGGCCAAGGTATGAGTTCAGAGGTAATACCCTGAGAACATGGGTGCCATTTTCCGGGATGCTATGTATACTCCAAGTCAATATCCAACAAATAGTACTGTACCTCTAATAGGTAGAATAAATGAGTCCAGAAAGAGAGGGGTAGATAAAAAGTAACTCCACTTGTCATCATTCCCTGTAATCCTTCATGAAATAATGTTCTTCTATTCACGTTGTTCTTGGCTCTGAAAGTTTAAAAGTCTTATTTAGAAGTTTAGAGAAGATATGCTTTTACTGTGTTGTGTTGTATTGAATGATTTTATTTTATCTTCGAGGACTGGGTCCTTTGATGCCTCAGAGAGGAAGTTGTGAGTCATTCTCCCAGATAAGTCATCTTATCCAGAGGAGGTCATCATGAAAGGTGAGGATTATTTCTAATAAAATAGAAGAGTGAGATAATGTGGAATATCTGGTCTAGAAGGGGCTATAGTCAATTCTACTAATCTTTACTTTGTAAATTTTCCTGAATGAAAAAGGAGTACCAAGTTAGGAATTGCTGCCAGACTTTATATATGGCACATGAATATAATCAGCATAAAATGGTGGACGGTAGTGAATGCTTTGGTTTGCTGGCCAGATCCCTGTACTCCAAGTACTGAAAACTAATTATCTCAGCTGCTGAGAGCCAGCAGCCAATGACTTTCAGTTGGATGCTCTGAGAGTTGAAAGGAGGCTTAGTCCCAAGACTATGTTCTTTCTCAGGGGTATTCAGTGACTGGGTGACATAAGGCTACAAAGGTTGATCCCAATAGTACCACAGGAAACATCTCTAAAGGGTGTCTCAGCTCCAGAGCTCCTTGTTGGACTTAGGTGAAACCTTTGATGAAATATTATTGCAAATTCAACTTTTTCTGTCACTTACTCATAGGTATTAATCACTATATTTTCCTGTAACAAATTTCTTACATACATCAGTATCTGATTGCCATATTTGTATAATAGCCTAACAATGTTAAACACACACACACACACACACACACACATTTTTTGGACAATTTGGTTCTCAGGAATTCATGTATCAGAAAGTCTTGAACGTTGGGAACAGCAGTTGGCGTAATGACTATGTCAGTGGACTCCCATGTAGTTGACTGTGGTTTGAGTCCTGGACCCGGTGACTTAAACTCATGCTGGATGCGTGTACGTGATCTTGCGTGCCCAAGATCCCGAGAGGAGAATGGAGGAGAAGGGATTGTAGCATAGCCATCCCCCCTAGGGGGGGTGATTTCTCACTTTCTGTCTCTCTGTCTCTGTCTTTCTGGTGAGCACATGCACCCTATAGCAAAAACCTCTCCAAAACAAACAAACAAACAAACAAAAAACAACAAGTTCTTGAACGTATCTCCAACATACATGTCATGCTTACTGCAGCATTAATTTTAGCAAGATAAAATATGAAATATTTAAATGTCCATCGTTTGGTGAGTGGTTAAACAAATTATGATATATCCTTAAAACTGAATGCTACTTGATCATTGAAAGAAAAATCTTAAAATACTGACATAAAAAAAAACTCTAAAGAAGTAAATCTTTAACTCTTTAAGTGAATAAAAGAAAATAAAATGTGTTTAGTAAAACTGCATTTGTTTAAACTCTCTAATTTTCTAGGTCCATTTTTATTTATATAACACAGTTCGATGAAATTTCAGAGTACTAAAAATAGAAATAATGGGACCAGCAGATGGTGAAATGGTAGTTGGCTGTGGCTTGAGTCCCAGACCTGGCAGCTTGAAACTCATGCGGGGCATGTGTGTGTGCATGCCCATGATCCTGAGATGAGAATGGAAGAGAGGGGACTGTGGCGTGGCCATACCCTCCGGGGGTGATTTCTTGCTTTCTGTCTTTCTGTCTCTCCAGAGAGTGCACATGCCCTGTAGCACAAAAAACCTCTCCATAAGAAAATAAAAATAATAGAAATAACAATCACTAAGTTTTTAGAGATTTTAAAAAAGTCACCTATAAAGCAACTGGAAATCTATTAGACTGTCATTAATGACTCTATGCAGTAGAAGACCAGTGCATTCAAAATCTTGAGAAAAAATTATATTTAACACAGAATTTTATACTTAGCTAGTTTTTAATGACTTGAGGAGAGGTTTTGTAATGTAACATTAAATTAAACATGCACTATTACAGACAATATATATAGTATGAAGAGAACTATGAATGATCACATATATGCCTAGAAGCCATTATTCTGACTTAGTAGTAGCTATGTTGGAGATGGAACCGTGAGTGATTATGTTTTCTTTTCAGCCATTTTTTTGCTCATATTGTCTAATTTTCTACAAAGTTTATATTTAGCAAAAAAAAAAGTTGGATCTGTGTTCCTCTGTAGTAATCAGACTGTATGTTTCAGAATCGCATGTAATAAATAGGATTGTTGAAGCTCTGTCCCAAGCTCATCAAATTAGAAACTTTGAACACAGGGCTAGGAATCTTGCACTTTAAATCAGCACCCTTCAGTGATACTTACATACATAAAAGATTAAGAACCACTAACTGAGATAAAAAGCAAAGACTTCTGTCACTAATGCATTAGGGTGGCAGATCTGAGATTAGCATTTTCATTTTGTTTTCTTTCTTTTTTTTTTTTTTCTTATTTATTTATTGGAAAGATTTTTGATATAGGGTATGTGCACTCACCAGAAAGAGAGAGACAGAGAGACAAGAAAGCAAGAAATCACTCCCTAGGGGTGATGGCCACATCACAATCCCTTCTCCTCCATTCTCTTCTCAGGACCTTGGGCGCCCAGAGTGAGTTTAAGACACCAGGTCCGAGACTTGAACCGTGGTCAACTATATGAGAGTCCAGTTACATAGCTATTACGCCAACTGCTGTTCCCTTCATTGTGTTTTCTTGATGTTTTAAGATTTGGTACAACTTTGCTAACGTCTCAAACTTGAGTCTTAAGAAGACAAATGTCATCTTGGAACTTGTTTTAGGGGCATCAACATTAAATCTGGTTTTCTATATCATTACAGTTCTATACAGTGCATGTTTTGAAGCTTCAGAAGGACAAACTTGACTTTGTCTTTATTTTAGAGTAGGTTATCTTTTGTGAAGCTATCAGTTGTTTATTTTTTTAAAGGGGATTTTTCTCACTCAATTTTGTGTACTCCTATGTCATATACACTTAGATTGAGTGTTTGTCTGTAAATAAATGCAAACAATAATTTAAAAGGGTCTCTGTTCTAGAGTAGGAGAAAAAAATAAATGGTGAATGAGAAGTTGAAGCTGCACTGCGTGTACTTTGCTTACTCTGGTTCACTGTAGCTGCTGTCTGCCTTGCCTTTGTTGATTGGTGCCCACCTGAGGCAGAAGAAAGAAGTTAAAATAAGTTCTGTTTCTGAAAATGCATTTCAGGGGGCCAGCAGGTGGCATTATTATTAAGGCACTGGACTCCCACATGTCCACTACAGTTCAAGCCCTGGACCTGGCAGCTTGCTTTCTCGCTTTCTCTCTCTCTCTTTCTCACTCTGGTTTGTGAACATGCCCTGTAGTTAATTAAATAACAATAATAATAATAATAATAATAATAATAATAAATGAAATTGTGTAATTTTTAAAAAAATAGTTTTCTAAGGAAAATGTTTGATATTATTTGCTCTGAAGAGAAATTTAATATATGAGCTACTAATTTCCTATTGTGAATGAATTATAACATGATTCAGGACTCCAACTTTTAGTCACTGAAAACTTTAAAACCTAATGAGCTGAAACATTTGATGCTGTTCTTTCTCCTAGAGGGGGTGAAAAAGAATGAGGATCTGGTGAAGAAAATTTATTTTGTTTAATTAAAGGCACATTAATTAAAATGCTGTTTAACTCATTAATGATGCCTTCAAAATGCATTTATTCATCTTTCTTTTTTAAGGACAAATGAAGCAATTATAAATCAGACATTTCTTTAATGTAAGGTGTGACTAGGAAAATATATGATTCATAATCTGAGAAAATGCTGATCAAAATAAATTTGCATTCAAATCATTAATGTAAATGACATTGAATGTATTATAGTCAGGACTAATTGTAAGCTGAATTATGAGGTAGACAAATTAAATTTGTGGCCTCATTTTTGTCTCCTTCCTATGACTGTCCTCTTACTTTTGGGAGCCTCATACAATGCTACTCCCTGTGCACCTCCATCTGCCCCCACCAAGAACAACTCCAGAGAAATACCACCTTAACTTGGTGAAGTGGTGACGTTCTGAGCTCCAGAGAGGGACAGAACTTTATAAGAAATGTCTTAAGGACCATGACAGGGATGTTGAGTGATATGTAAAATCCCTTCTTCACAACCTCCCTCTCAAAAATACAGATAAATTTGAATCTGTTTTACATTTGAGTTTCTCTATGAGGTGTTGTTTGATTAAAGTGTTCTCCTGTTGGTAACATAATCACAACAAAACAAAAATGAAAATGGACAGGAAAACCTCCACAGAGACTGAGAAATACTAGTCACAGGGACCTGAGCCATGGATTTGGATTTGATTACTGACTACAAGATTAACGACTTAAAATTTTTTCTGATCTTAATTCTCCTTATCTGAAAGATATGAAGTATTTATATATATATATATGTGTGTATATATATATATATATATATATATATATATATATATATTCTCACAAGTTTGTTGTAATGATTAAAAAAAAAACTTTAGTCAACTAGTGATCATAATATCTGATACACACTATGAGGATATAAAATATGTATTACTGTTGCCTTTTCTAAAATCACCTCCTACCTCACTGTATTCCTCAGTGTCAGTTGCCTGTTCTGTGCTATGTTGAGGTTACATGCAATTATTTATTTGAGCATAGATAGACAAAAGGCATGATGTGAATCAGTATCAGACTTAAGTTAGGGATTGATTGGAGGTGGGTGAGATTTTATGGGCTCCTTTCAGTGTGCCATGTACAGCTAAGGGCAGAGTGTCATACTTGCAAATCATGATCAATGTCACACTCTTTGCAATTGTTCGTCTATGAGAGGGACATGCCTATTAAGATGATTCCTTGGAACTGGGTACCAAGGTAATGCCAGACAGAAACTACCCAGTGTGAGTCTCCTGTCCACAGCAGGCCATGCTTATTTTGTTTTGCATAATTAAGAAATCTTGGTGGGGCTAGCAGGTGGTGTTGTGGTTGTGATACTGGACTCCCACATTGTTGATCACAGTTCGAGTTTCAGATCCGGCAGCTTAAAAATCATCCTGAGCGCCCATGCATGCTTGCCCCAAATCTCAAGAGGAGAATGGAGGAGAAGGGAAATCATTTCCCTGGGGGATTATTCCTCTCTCTCTCTACCTGTGTCTCTGGTGAGTGCATGCGGCCGACTACAAAAATATCTCTCTTAAAAGAGAAAAAGGATATCTTGGTCATCCATTTTCTAGGATGAACTAAAAGCTTGTATAGACTCTAAGCCAAATATGGCAGCATCTAAATAGCTTTCCTATCTGTGTCTGTCTTCATTTTACAGAGTGGCCCTGTACTTTGGATGAGTGAGATAAAATAGAGTAGGGACTTAAATAATCGGTGTCTTGCTGCCAAGGACTGCATTTCTGTGTTAATCTGATCAGTGAGATAGCATGGAATTCTCTTCAAACGTGGATTTACTTAAATGAATTATCCAACCTTCTGACCTCTCTTATGTTCATGTTGCTATATACTTACTAGCTCTGAATAATTTTACTCTACAAAGTAACAAAAAGACCCTATTTTTTATAGCACTATATTGTCTTCAAAATGTTTTTATGTTTCTTATTGCATGTAATTATCACAATCAACTTGCAAGATCATATTTATTCTGCTTCTTTCTCAAAAGGGAAAGGGAAGCTAGAAAGGACAAATAACTTAGAGGAATTCTCTACAAGACCCAAATGCTAGAAAATGCACGATTGCCCTTTTCCGTATTCCAAGTATTCTGATAGTTAAATTGTGCCTCTTGGTGAGTGAAGGCAGTACTTTATACCTCTTTCCTGCCACATAATAGGAATATAGGCTCATTTGGCTGTTCCCACTGTCAATTCTATTGGATACTGATGTATCTTTATTTCCTCTTGTGCTTATTTTGGTAAGGGTATAGAAACAAGTGCATTCTCTTCTTTTTCCTTAACACTTGACTTAAAACATCTTAAATTCACCTGAATAATATGCTTCTCTTTTCTTTTCTAAATCTCTACAACCATTTTTAATAACACCAGTGTCTTTCACAATTATCTAATAAACAGATTCTGTAAGTGTTAAAGATTTATTGCTCCCCATGGATCTGAACAAACTAAGCTTTCCTCTATTTAATTGTACAGCATCATTTTTCTTGAGGTGATTGGAGTAACTACTAAAAGAGATTGATCATTTGTATCTTTCTATACTTAGTTTTAAAATATCACACTCTGGCTATTGTTTTGATTTAATGATTGTATTTATTTCACTCATGCTATCTGGTTTGCAAATTTGTGAGGATTTTGATATTTGAGTAGCATATATTAAACTCCCTCCAGATTCATGGACATTCTACCTTCTGGAAAAAGTTACATCGAGAAACTGTGCTTCAGAAACCTTTTAAAAGTAGTTTAAGGTAAAGATCTGATTATTTACAATTACTTGCCAGAAAGTAGTACTATTTTCCTATGAGAATGTCATATCATCATCATAATCATCAAAAAGCATTAAAATCTTGTTCTACAATTATTTTTATAATCTTGTTCTACAATTATTTTTATATTAAGTAGAATTTAGAATTTAAAAGATTTATTTGATAAGCTTAAAAATAAGGTCTGATCATGATCTAGCTATTCACTTTTTACCTAGCTATGTAATCTTTCTAGTGTTTTCTCAGCATCAGAAGTGTGTTGTATAAATACATACAAATTTCTCAACTGACACTCTACATAATTAATAGGAAACTCTGGGGAGGTATTTGTTGCTAATTTGAGTGGTGATTTGGGTCCAACTTTAGATTTTAGACCTACCACTCTTAGTAATGAAACCTATCTGATTTACATCTGTGAAATGGGAAGTAATAACACTTCATATATTTTTAGGAATTACATGAGATAATGCATGAATTGTGTATAGTGTAATGCATGCCATAGGTAGATACTCAACAGGTCTATTTCCCTTTTCACAAACTATATTTTAGGAGTTGACAACTATGGTTGAAGACAGAAAAGCCAAACCAGTGGCTAATCTAGTAGTTTATAACATGATGTGAATTACTAGTTATCTCTGCATTTATCAGATGAGCTATTCTCCTAGAGTTCTTTAAATAGCCAACTTTCATTAGAGATCAAGTTTTTTTTTCCCACTGAATCTATCAGTTTTGCAGATTTAAATAAGGTAGTTGGTGATTGTTGTAGTGAAATCAGAGTTATGACTTCCATTTGAAGCTATTTATAATGGAACACAGATTGAGGAAACAAGCTGTGGTAGATCAGAAAGGAACCTAAAAATCATTTAAATGCATTTTGTTAGCATATAATAGTTTTGCATATGAAAATTGAAGTCTCAAAAACCAGAAACACCTGTCTTGCTACTCCTTTTAGTTAGTATCAACAGCAAAATTAGAAATTCTCAGAAGAGAATGATTATGTCATGGAATAAGCAATTTCAAGAGAGAGCACTGTTAGTCAACTATAAATATATAAATCTTGCCAAATTATATTTTATATCCATTCTTTTTTTTCTTCAGTGTTTTTTTTTTTTTTTTTTTTTTTTTTTTTTTTTGTCATAGGATGCATGTGCTCACTAGAGAAAGACAGTGAGAGTGCGAGGGGAAGTGAGTGAGAAATCATCCCCAGGAGGATCGTCATATTGCAATTCTTTCTCCTCCATTTTCCTTCTGGAATTTTGGGCATCCATGCACATACATCCTGAGTGATTTCAAGGACTTGAACCATGGTTGGCCATATCAGAGTCCAGTGCCTTAACCACCATGCCACTTTATGGCCCCAGGCTCCTTTATTCTTAATAGTAGCTATGTAGTTTTTAAAAATATCAGGTTCCCTTTTGTGGTTAGCATTTCTCCCCTGCCAATCATTGTGGTTGGAAAAGCTTCATTTGATATATTCATTAGGGCAGATGAGGAAAAGCAAAGTACAACATTCCGTTATGACTTTTGTATTTTAATTCAGCAAAACATTTCTTTCTTTTTTTAAAGAATTTTTAAGATTTTATTTATTCATTCATTCATTTATTTTAATTTGACCAGAGAAACACAGACAGAGAGAGAGAGAGACAGAGAGAGATGGAAAGTGAGAAAGCAAGCCACCAGGTCCAGGTCTTGAACCGTGGTTGGCTATGTGGGAGTGTCCAGCGCCTTAACCACCATGCCACCTCCTGGCCCCCAGCAAAACATTTCAACTAAGTACTAGTGTGATTTTTATATTTAAAAACAAGGTAAGTTTATTCAATTCTATTTAAGTTTTTCTTCTGGTAAGCAGTTCTAAGGCATTCCTAGGCAGTAGGCTCCAGCAAGCACTTTCATTACGTTTTTTAACTGCTATATCCAGTAATCTTTGACACAGATTATTTTTTGAAGAAAAGATATTGTTTTTCAAAAAGAAATGGCCAAGGGAACCAGCAGTTAGCGTAATGGCTATGTCTCTGGACTCCCACGTAGTCGACCGCGGTTCGCGGCCCGGACCCGGTGGCTTAGAACTCACGCCGGGCGCGTGTGCGTACGTGCCCAAGATCCCAAGAGGAGAATGGAGGAGAAGGGATTGCGGCGTGACCATCCCCCCTGGGGGGTGATTTCTCGCTTTCTGTCTCTCTGTCTCTCTCTGTCTGTCTGGCGAGCGCACGCGCCCTATAGCGAAAACCTCTCCAGAAAAAAAAAAAAAGAAATGGCCAAACAACTTACATTTTAATTTTGTACCAGGCAAATTAGAAATAAATCTTTCATGTGCCTTCTCTACTGCTCATACTGTCCTCTTTAGTCACCCCAATTCTGCATCTGATTCTTCTCTTGTGTATATTTATTACCTCTCGGGGGGGTTTCTCATAGTATTTGCTGCACACTTGTATTATATGATTTAACTACCTTATGCTACTATTGCATTAATATCCCCTTAATTGAAGTAACTTGTGTCATTCATATTTGTCTCCCCTGAATTAAGAGTAGCTAGTGCAGAAAGGATGTGGCTGACCACATGTTTATTGATTTAGTGAATGCAACTCAGCAAAAACTCTCTCCTAAGAGGAGAAATGAAATGGTACTGCTTACTTTACTCATATGCATATATGCCAGCCCCTAGTTATATTTTTTTCTAGCCTCTAGTTTTAATGTTTCCATTTTCATCAATCAATCCCTTCTAATTAATCAACTTAGATGAAAAGATAATGAGGAAAAAGTCTCTCATTATCTGTAATCAATATTTACATGTATTCTCTGTCTTCTTAGTTAATATTTTAGTGATATTCATGGACTTGTACCAAAACCGTCTTTATAACTTTACTGTAGGTAGATAGATATATAGATAGAGATAAGTAGACAAATAGCAAGCTAAATGGATAGATAGGTAGATAGAGGATATATAGATAGATAGTTGACTCTCCATATCCACAGATTTCATATCTGAGAATTTAACCAATCCTAGATCAAAAATACTTGAAAATAGTCCAAGTAAAAAAATAATACAACAGGGACCAGCAGTTAGTATAATGGCTATATCGCTGGACTCCCATGTAGCCGATTGTGGTTTGAGTCCCGGACCCAGTGGCTTAAACTCATGCCTGGCGCATGTGCGTGCGTGTGTGCATGCCCAAGATCCCGAGAGGAGAATGGTGGAGAAGGGATTGCAGCGTGGCCACCCCCCCTGGGGGGGGAGGGTTGATTCCTCGCTTTCTGTCTCTCTGTCTCTCTCTTTTTGGCTAACGCATGCACCCTATAGCAAAAACCTCTCCAAAAATAATAATAATACAACAATAAAAAGAAAGGGAAAGTGTGAAATCACCACCCAGGGGGAATGGCCACACCACAGTCCCTTTTCCTCCATTCTATCCTTGTGATCTTGGGGATGCACACAAGTCTGAAGTTTTTTTTTTTTCAAGTCACCGAGTCTGGAACTTGAACTGCACAGTTGGCTGTGTGGGACTCAGTGCCCTAATAACCACCATGCCACCAGCTGTTCCCAGGATATGATTTTTTTTTCTTTTTACATAAAGGAAAAAGTTGTCTTTATTAAAGTTTAAAATTTTTCTGCTCTGTGAAAAATATTGTTATGAAAGTAACAAGACAAGTCACAGACTGAAAAAAATGTTTGCAAAGTACATATCTAATAAAGACTTTTATTTACAAAATATACAAAAACTCTTAAAAAATATACAAAAACTCTTAAAAGTTGAGAATAAGAAAATAAACAACTCATCCAGAGTACACTGTATATTGTCTCAATCAAGCACATCAACAAACATGTTATTGTCAGCAAATAATTTTCCATTTCTTCTTTTCTGTGTGTTTTGCTTTTTTTCCCCCATCCTTGATTCCCTGTTTCTTACCCTCTGCCATCTCCTACTCTCTTCCCACACTCTCTCTGGTATCTATGTTTGCTTTCTATACTGTTTTCCCCCCCCATATTTTATTGAATTACTAAAGACCTTAATTAATCTAAATATTTTCATAGCAAACACAGCTGATATATACATTTCCATGAACACAAGTCTAACTTTAGGCATCTTATCATTTATTTTTAAGATTTCTCCTTTTTTCCTCATTTTTTTGTCCTATGACTTTGTTTAATATATGAAAAAATTATTATTATTTTATTACATAATCTATTAGTGAATACACCACATGGGATTTTCTTAAATGACAAATGAAGCACATTTCTGATCCCTCTGAGAACCTTGATGTCATCTGTCTTTTGGAGGGTCCAGTTTCTTACGACGTCTGTGACACTGTCTGTGAGGATACCAATGGTGCTTGGTAGTAAAGAACATTTGGCTAAGTTGTTCATCATGGGTCCTTGTTCAAGGTGTTCACTTTTCTCCTCTAACCTGGATTTCAGCACTCGATCATGTGTTTCTTCATTATTATGCACAGGATCTGGTCTAGAGAGAGGATTTGTGTGTTCATATGGGATGTCCACAGATGGGTGGTAGCACACTATTGTCCTGCCATCAGCTGTCAAAGCAAGCTCCATGTGGCAATTATAGTCATCTGGAACAGAAGAATACGCAGATTTATGACAAACACAATATAAAGCTCCATTTTGGGTTGGAAGGAAATGTTTCAAGAGTTGTCTTTGATACCACACAATTTTTTAAATTTGTTTATTTATTTATTTTTCATTTCATTTTCTTCCATACATTCAATCACATTATTATTAGTCTTACAAAATGGATATTTCAACAGGTGAACATTTTTCCCTAGTACTGTTGATAAAACTACGAAATATCTTCAACAGATAATACCACACCTCTTTGTGCCATTAATGCTTTGCCTCCCTGTCCCTCCCCCAAATGTCCTTCCTCAGACCCTCCTCTTTCACACACACTATATCTGGTATTTACATATATATACTGCATTTCTATATCCTTTAGGCAATTAGTTTCAGTCATAGAGTGCAGCCACTCAGTATATATTAAGTGGGGACATACAATTCCTCTTCTTCATAGCATGGCTTGTTTCACTCAGCAGTAAGTCTTCCATATTCATCCACTTCCTGTAAAAAGCCAGGGTTTTGTTGTTTTTTATGGATGTATAGTATTCCATTGAGTACATGTGCCACAGTTTTTCTAACCATTCATCACTTCGTGGGCATTTGGGTTGTTTCCATGACTTAGCAATCATGAAAAGTGCCGCAATAAACATTGATGTGCAAGCACTTTTCTGACTAAGTATTCTTCTGTCCTTTGGGTAGATACCAAGGAGTGGAATTGCTGGATCATATATGGTAGTTCTATTTGTAGATTTTTGAGGAATCTCCAAATTGTTCTCCACAGTGGTTGGACCAATTTACATTCCCACCAGCAGTGTAAGAGAGTTCCCTTTTCACCACACGGGGGACGCTGACCGCTCGGGGGTCGCACACATTTTATCGCTACTACTGCCATGATGAATTCAGAGGCTTCTTAGGTGGCACAAAAAAAAGTTGTTCTGAAGAGAAATTGCTTTTAAAAATCTGCTTTTAGACAAACTACTTTTTAACTCTTGACTGATTGTCACCGCGAGCCCACCATCTTGTCTAAATCCCTGTCCTATAACTTTTTTTGCAATATCTAAGGAAAAGATTCTGCATACTGACATTCTGTGGGCCACTAGAATATGAACCACACAGTGGGGACAGAAGTTGCCTCTGTAAAGCATACTAATAATGTACATATCTTTTCAGGGGTCTTGTATCTTTTTCATCATCTGTTATGCTTTTAGTTTTGTTACTCACAGTAATTTGAAACTTTATTGTATGTTGATGGAGAATGTTTAGTTTTCAAAGAGCAAAGTCTCTTTCTTGTATGGCCAGATTCCATAGGTATTACCTCAATAGAGAGTTTCACTTTAGTTTCATCAAATATTCTCTTATATTACAAGGCATTGTTTACCTATGATTTATGTTCATTTAATTCCATGAATGGCCTTACGAACCCATTGTGATGTCACCCTGTTGAAACAGAGATCAAAAGTATGTTTTGAATAACAAGCATTAATTAAAATTTTAAATATCATTCTCCATATCTTCCCAACAGAAACAGTTTCTTAAAGAAGTTTTTTTGCTTAAGGGCATATGCACTCGCCAGAGAAAGACAGAGCATGTAAGAGGGAAAGTGGGAAATCACCACCTGGGGGGATGGCCACATTGCAATTTCTTCTCCATTCTCTTCCTAAAATCTTGGACACATACGCACACATGGTACAGTGTGAATTTCAAGTCACTAGGTCCAAGATTTGAACCGCGGTTTGCCGTGTGGGAGTCGAGTGATAAAACCACTACAACATCTGCCGGCCCCCTGAAACAGTGTTTTTCAATGTACTACAGATTCTCAGAGACTGGATGGTGACTAAATTTGGGATCTTATTAGGTTTGTAAGCATAGCCATATCCTATAGATATTTTAGTATAGGTTTTTATATAGATCAGCTTCCAGATGTCGTCCTGTAATACCACCCACCTTCAACATGAATTATGCCCAGATTATTATGCAGATAACACAGATATAAACATAGCAAAACTAGAAGTTACTTTGTTTTTGTATTAATTATTTGTTTTGAGTTGATCCAATTCTGAAAAGCGTTTGATTTAAATTTATGTTGTTTCAATACATTTGCATTTCTCCTCATTATATAAAGGGAAATCAACTCATTTTGCAAATTTATCAATGGTCTATCAAAATTTACTCTTTAAATTAGGCAATCACAATTGCATATCTCCATTATATACCTTTTAGTTCTTTTGCTCCTGTTAGCTGACTTATTGTTTCCTCATTGCTTAAAACATTTCATTCTGGGGAGTCACTGGACTCCCATGTAGTCAACCGTTGTTCGAGTCCCAGGCCCTGCAGCTTAAAACTCATGCCAGGTGCATGTGCATGCATGCCCAAAATACAGAGAGGAGAATGGAGGAGAAGGGATTAGATGTGGCCATCTCCCCTGGGGGATGATTTCTTGCTTTCTGTCTCTCTATCTCTCTCTGTCTCTCTGGTGAGCACATGCACCCTATTGTAAACATCTCTCTCTTTCTCTTAAAAAAAAAAAAAAGAAAACAAACAAAAAAGGTTTTATTCTGTGTTATCCCTTATATTACAATGTCATTTTGCCTTGTTTCTTGGACTATAATTAATTTCTTTTGTAGTCTTGTGTGATTTTTGCCATTTTTTCATAATCTTAAGCATATAATACATATCTTTTATGTGTAGTATTGATGTGTAGATAGTATTTTGTTTTCTGTTGGCTTTACTCAAAGTTGCATCAAAAGTATAGATTTCTTGGGAACCAGCAGTTAGTGTAATGGCTATGTCGCTGGACTCCCATGTAGTCAACCACGGTTCGCGTCCCGGACCTGGCGGCTTAAAAAAACTCACGCCAGGCGTGTGTGCGTGCGTGCCCAAGATCCCAAGAGGAGAATGGAGGAGAAGGGATTGCAGCGTGACCATCCCCCCTGGGAGGTGATTTTTCACTTTCTGTCTCTATGTCTCTCTCTGTCTGTCTGGCGAGCACACGCGCCCTATAGCAAAAACCTCTCCAAAAAATAAACGTATAGATTTCTTGGGACCAGCAGTTAGCGTAATGGCTATGTAGCTGGACTCCCATGTAGTCGACTGCGGTTCGCGTCCCGGACCCGGTGGCTTAAAACTCACGCCGGGCGCATGTGCGTGCGTGCCCAAGATCCCAAGAGGAGAACGGAGGAGAAAGGATTGCGGCGTGGCCATTCCCTCTGGGGGGTGATTTCTCGCTTTCTATCTCTCTGTCTCTCTCTGTCTGTCTGGTGAGCACACGTGACCTATTGCAAAAACCTCTCCAAAAAAAAGATGAAAAAAAAAAGTATAGATTTCTTCCTACAGAATATCTATTATGTATTTAAATTATGTGTCATTAGAATTATTGTAACATAGCATTGTTATTTACATAATAATTTCACTATTGTCTGATATATAGGTTACTCCATAATAGTCTTCCTATTAATAATACATAATCAGAAATTTCATACCTAGATACACATTGAAGAGAAATGAGTATGTATGTACTTCAAAAGACATACAAAATTGTTTTACAGCATTTTAATTAATAATATATAAAAACTGGAAATAATCGAAATGTCCCTCCAAGAGCAGATAAATAAATTATAGTAAATTAATACAAAGGATTGTCATTTGAAAAGCAAACAAAAACTCCCTCTACACATAACAGATCTTACGTATCAAATAGATCTAACACAGAATTAAGGAAACAGTCATAAAATTATATATTACTCAGTCTTTGCAAAATTCAGGATAATGAATCTAATCTATGATAATAGACATAAGAACAATGGTTGTCTGGGTGTGGGAGGGTGAGAATGGGTCACTGGAACCTGCTGGGCTGCTGGGAATATGCTGTATCTTGATTTGAATAGATACACATAAGTAAGAATAGATTCAACTCTACACTTAAGATATGTACCTTTTGTAGTGAACATACAATAACTCATTAAAAAGTAAATAATATAACGCTACAATAAGCACTTTTATCCATTTTCTCCTACTTTCTCTGGATAATTTCTTAACTCAGATCAAACGGAATGAATCTTACTTTTTTTTTTTTTTTTTGAGACGTTTTTGCTATAGGGCATGTGCGTTCGCCACAAAGACAGAGAGAGACAGAGAGACAGAAAGTGAAAAATCACCCCCCGCGAGGATGGCCACACCGCAATCCCTTCTCCATTCTCCTCTCGGTATCTTAGGCACGCACATACACGTGCCTAGTGTGAGTTTAAGCTACTGGGTCTAGGATTTGAACCATGGGCAACTACATGGGAGTCCAGTGACATAGCCATTATGCCAACTGCTGGTCCCACTTTTTGTTTGTATTTTTAATATTTGAGATTATTAGTGAAAGTTATCAGAGAGAAAGCTCAGCCTTTTATTTAGTTATTTGAATTGCTTTAATTCAGATTGTTTTAGTGTTTCACAATCTTTCTGGGGAAAAAACATTCCACTATTATGAAGACATGGGTCATTTTAGGAAGATCTGATTTTCTCTTAGCTCTGATAATTTGGGGATAAGAACAGCTTTCAGAAACATAGACTTCTAGACCCCTTCTTTTAATCTATATATCCTGTCATGTCTTTAAAGTGTTTCTGATTATTTTCTCTTCACTTCTATATAATGAGAGCAGAGAGTCAAGTATTTCTAATTACCTATAATGTTGATTAAATAGTAAAATCATTTTCAACAGCAGGAATGAGTGGTATTTTAGATTTCCCACTGATTCTTGACTAAAAGACTTTACATCTATAAAATTGCCTCCTCTTTTTTCTTTTTGATAACAAACTTTTCAGTCTTTTAAATAAACATTGTTGTCTTAGATCTGTGATTGTGACTTTCTTGAAGTATTTGCATGTCATTATTGATCATTTGTACTAATTTCACAAATTTAATTAGCATGTTATAAGGCAGTATTGATACATGTCATTATTACCTTTTATTACTTTTGCATTTTTCTCTATATATGTCAAACGTTATTTTTGTAAATAATTATTTATTTATTATCATTATTTTTCAATTTAGACCAGAGACAGACAGAGAAAGAGAGAAGAGAGAGTGAGCAATTCGAAAGACCCAGGATTTGAACCGCAGAGGGCCATGTGGGAGTCCAGGACCCTCAACCACCATGACACCTGCTGGCCCCCTCAAAACCTTATTTTTAAGTTTTGTAAAGTAAAGGAGCTTTGTGACTTTGGGAAGAGCAGTATCTAGAAGTCAAGATATCTGAGTTCTTTCACTGGTCCTACAATGGGTCTCAGAGGCAGATGGTTGGTAGAGACATTTTCATTATTACAATGAGTCATTTAAAAAGCTGGGTGAGGCAGATTTAATTTTCATCCCAGTTTGAATCTTCAGGTGAATACTCTCCAAACTGAGATCAGTAGTACAGATTATTGCAAATAGAATATTGGAACATACTGAGTATAGTTACACACTTGATTTCAGCAAAGATCATGTGAAATGTAACTGGTAACAAATGTGTGTATGAGACCCTTCATTACATGGTCTTAATCTTGACACCCAGATAGGAATTACAGGGCTATCAATCTCCCTCTGCGGCTGCTGGAGCTATTTCCAATGCTAATGGTGATTCCATTTATAAGAAATCTTCCTCCTGCTTTATCTCTGACAAATTGAACATATCCATTGAAAAGAAAGGTGATAGGAGACAAAAAAAGAGAATGATACTATAGTTCAGGAGAAATTTTTTTCTTTGTGTTAGAAGCGGGTGATCTGAACATGGTAATTCATCTTCTTAAGATTAAATAAACCAAGTTCAAACTGTCCTGAGCACTTCTTCAAAGACTGAATTTCTGACTCAAATATATTTTTGGCTTCCACTCTCCATCTTGAAGACTAATGGGGTTATTGTCCATATGCATGGGTTATGAGTAAAACGTCTGCTGCTAACCTACAATTCATGCACAGGAAGTAAAGCTGATGTCGGAAAAGTATTGCAAGATGACAGAATTCACTATTCTAAATATGTCCCCATGGGAGTTGAGAGGTGCTAATATTACACCCTGCACCACCGTCTCTGCTCGGTACCTGCATAATCATGGCATTGGAATTGACATATTTGTCATAGGTAATCACACTGGAAACTTTCTGAGGCTATAAATAATGGCTGGGACACCTATAATATTTTCCAGATGCAGAGACATGGCACTTAATCTTGATGTAATCTGCACAGGTAAAGCCCAGGGGCTTTCACATCGAGTGCTCGTGCTTAGGCTACCGCATGACACCCAAAGCTCCCCAAATTTAACAAGCCTCTTTGGGCTAGATGAAACCTTACAAGCATATCTGGTCCAGCTCCACCACTTTAGACAAACAGTTCTGGAGAGATAAAATATACTTCTTTGAAATATTTCCTGAGATAACTATTCAGGTATTAAACAAATATTTACACTTAATGATTAATGCATATTATCCACACATGCTATAGAGTAGACACTGTCCTAAGAACTTTATATGCATACTTGTAACTAATCCTTAGAATATCTCTACTAGAGAGATAATACTTTGTATCCTTATTTATGAATAGGAAAACTGAGTTGCTAAGTTAAGGGCCAATGTTAACTAACATGCTGCAAAAGTCAGTGCACTTATGTTTGGACATAAGATTTTTGAGGCCTGCTTTTTATAATTTCCAGAGGATATGTGCACTCATCAGAGAGAGAGAGAATAAAAGGGGGGAAGTGAGAAAGCACATCTCATGAGGGATGGTCACAACACAATCCCAGCTCTTCCATTTCTCCTTTCGGGATTGCGAGCACTCACACACATTCACACCACGTGTTTCTCAGGTGATTGGGTGTGGAACTTGAACTGTGTAGTTGGCCATGGTCTGATTTTTTTTAGAAAATAAATTTCCAGCTCTTTATTGTTAGCTCTCCATATACTTAAGTCCTCTGTGCCTCAGTATTCTTACTGATAAATGGGGATAATAATTGTGCTTTAGTATTCTCACTGATAAATGGGGGTAATAATTATAGTTTCCTCATGGGGCATTGTGAACATTATGTGAACTGAAGAAAACCTTTATAGAAAAATAGTGTTCTGTGTTCAGGGCTAGCAGATGGCATAACAATTACATCACTGACTCCCACATAGCCAACTGTGATTCAAGTCCCAGACTTGTTGGCTTAAAAAATCACTCCATGCACATGCATGTATGTGTCCAAGATCCTGGAATAATGGAGGAGAAGGGATTGCGGCATAGCCATCCCCACTTGGGGGTGATTTATCACTTTCCCTCTCGTTGACTCTGTCTCCCTTTCTCTGTTGAACATGCACCCTGAGGGGGAAAACAAATCTCTTAAAACAAAGAGTGTTCTGTGTTCAAGCACTGCACTGGAATGAAAAGCTTTCGGTTTGTCCTCCACATTCAGCTGCATGCCCTAAATTATAGGGCTGTAGTTTTACTCATGTCAATCTCCTAGGAAGATCAGTGTTACTTATAAGTTCACTGAATTAATAACATAAATAAAGTATGATGCCTCTTTTTGAGAGTGTCATAATACAGTGGAGAACCCAGACCATTGCAGACACTCGACTATAAGAGTGCAACATGTTGATAACAGAACTAAGGCCATTTTCTGATTCCCATGATGTTCCTTAACATAATTGCTTTATAGCATTCAAGTTGTATGTTAATGTTTCTCCCTATAACTCCCTACTATCCTCAGACCTTCCGTGCTGTTCAGAAGCAGTCCACCAGTCTTCCTTTATCTGAAACAGCAGTGTCCAGCTTAACAACTGGATGTATGTTGTAAGTTTATGTGTGTGTATGTATATGTGTGCATGCACATGCATGATGCATGTAACCAAGGTGGAAAGATAGCCTTGACCTTGCTGTGGCAGCCATTGTGTAGCCAAATTGCATCAGACATAAGAGATCTGACTGAAGGCTCCTGACCTGTCTTTTACTTACTGCTTGGCAATATGCAAAGTACTTTGCATGAATTATTAGAAATACAGCCATCATGCTCTTCAGTTTACCTCTTCCTTTCCCCTTAGTAACTCTTATTTTTAGCTGAAGCTATCGTAAGCAACTATATAACTTGTACTTTCCCAGGACAAATCATAAACTAAATTCTTAGATATATAATATTGATATATTCTATATTGAAGAGAGTCTACTATGTATTATCATTAAGGCAGAAAGGCCCCTGGCTTCCGAAAACTGTACTGCTACAAGAGAGAAAAACGCATATACATTGAGTTGATGTTGAAGTTCTCCTAGGTAATATGTTTTGTAAACTGCCCTCATTTAGATGAACAATGTAAGTCCAGGACTTTGCACATCTCTATATTAGTCAGCTTGAGCTGCTATAACAGCATGCACTAGACCGATGTCTTAACTAACAGACAGTTATTGGGTTGTTGGAAAAATCACGATGCATTTTTACATAGAAAAATACATCTTGACTTTACCAGTGACCTACTATTTCTCATGGTTCAGGGCATTGAGAAATTCAAGATGAAGGTGCCAGCAGATTGAGTAAATAAGTTGCCACTTTTTGGCTTGCAGACAGCCACCTTCTTTCTATGTCCTCACGTGGCAGAGAAAGAGAGTACTGTTTTTTCTTCTTAGAAGGACATTAATCCTATCATGGGCACCACCCTCAAGACCTCACTGAGACCTAATTATCTTCCGAAAGCTCCACCTATCAATGCTATCACACTGGAGCATAAGGCCTTAACCTTTACATTTTGGGAGGATAAATTTTTTCTGTCCTTAACAATCTCCTTTTAAAAGCAGACAAACCCTTGTAAGCTTGCATGCTTATAAGAACCACACCTCTTCTTTCCTGGTTTGAAAATATAAACCTCTCATGCATCGCTAAAATAAAGAAGGCACTCAGACCTGAATTAATACTTGACAGAGAATTCTGTTCTACAATAGATCTCCCCTCACTCCTCTCTTAGTGGCAATCTGTGATTTGAATGCTGCTTTGCTACTGCACTTGGTGGAAACTTTCAGTCTGAGATTGGAGAGGTTAAAGGATTTGTCATTTTGAAAATTGTCAAACAATCCATTCAGGAAACTCAAAGCCTTTTAAGTTATTTTATGAAAGTCAAAACTCATTTTCAAAGGGGCTTCGGTGAGTCTATTTTCAAATAGAGTGTCCTTTGGTCAATAGATATCTTTTGGAAATTAGACATGTTTTAAATGTCCTATTTTCTAAGACTCCTTAATAAAAGAACTGCTTTTTCATAGGATGTCAGAATATTTGGCAATGACAGAGAGGTTACCAAAACAGGTTCCAATGCATTCTCTGAAGATCCTAAGAAGTTATTTATAGGTGCATTAACCTCAGTCTCTATTTGTGTCTTTAAAAATCTGCGTCTTATTCATTTTCACATTTGTGTGCCTAGCATAGGCTAGGCTGTTATATAGTAGATGTTCAATACATTAGAATAGAAGTCTATTCATAGAATGAGATGATTGTTCCTATTTATGGATACAGTTTATTTACTTACACACCCTTTAGAGAGCTGTTTTTCATCTTCCATTGAAAGAAAATCTGTGTAGGGCAGACAGGTATTTTCCTAAAACCTAGTTCTATTTTGCATGAAGTCCTCAGATTATAGGGGCCAGACCTCTTCTCTGTTCTTTACTCTGCCTCCCCCCACCACCCCCGTGCCCCCTTATAACTATTCACTCGCACTGCACGTGAACAATTTTCCGCTCTGGTTTAAGATTTGTTTCCATTTCACATTACCTATCATTAGCTTGTTGAACCAGGTGCCTGTCTTCATTGCATGTCCTCCAAACAGCACTTAGCATAGAGCCTCGTGGAAATGACACAGCTTGTTAAATTGAATTACATTGATAACGATCACAAGGTTTGGGAACTAGGATCCTTTAGAAAAGATTAAAATAACACAGATTGTTTATCTTAAACAAAAGATTAAATGCTCTTCCAGGAGTCTAATAATCAATAAACTTTATTATATCTCTACTGGGAAAAAGGAGAAGTGGTAGTGAAGAAGGTGATTGTCAACTGTTCTGGAGATTTCATTATAGTTCAGGGCTGAATGGCCAATAATGTTCTTTCCTTCTTTTCTTCCTTCCTTCCCTTTTTTTTTTTTTCTCTCTCTCTCTTTCTTTCTTCTTGGTTGTATGCGCCAATCTTTTTGAACGGTTGTATCTCGTATCTTGTTGGTTCTCATGGGCTCCAAAGAATTCTGTCTTAACTTGTATCTGTATTTATATTTGTGGAGCAGCTATTTTGCATACAGGATTATTTATTACATATGGTTATTCTGCTTTTCCAGCCAGAGTATCCTTATGAGTTTAACTTCTTTACTGTAACTTTTACTGAGACATGTACAACATGTTGCCAATCTTACTCAACAAACATTTATTGAACGACTGCTATAGATCAGGACATTAGTGATATGTCAGAAGTCTAAAAATGAATGAAATTTATTCCCTGTCTTTGAAAGGCTAGTAGGTCAGAGAACATCAAAGTAAAAGAAAGTTCTAATAGAATACAAGATGTGGTTTATAGAAATAGATCTGCTAAACTCTGTGGTAACAAATAAGAAGGTGATGATTCATCTAGGCCAGCACTATTTAATAGAATTACAGTGTGAGCTGTGTATTTAATTTAAAATCTTCTGGTAGCTTCTGTCAAAAAATAAAAAGTAGGCAGATATAATTTTTATAATATATCTGATGTAATCCAATATATCCAAAATATTGCAATTTCAATATTTAATCAATGTAAAAGTGATTCATGAAATAGTTTACTTTCCTTTATGTACTTGAACTAAGTCTTTCAGTGCACTTCAATTCATATTAGCCACACTTAAAGAGCTCAATAATATGTGTTTGTGGCTATCGTATCAGACCACATGGGTTCAGGAATTTAAAGAGGGGATTTCAGAACCAGTAGATGGTGTGGTGGTTAAGGTGCTGGATTTCCACATGGCTGACCATGGTTTGAATCTTGGACTTAACCTGGATTGGACTCATGCTTGAAATTCATGCCAGGCACATGTGCATGCACGTACAAAATCCAGGGAGGAGAATGGACTGCAGTGAATGGACTTCCCCCAGGAGAAGATTTTTCACTTTCCCTCTCTCTGTTTCTGTCCCTCTCTCTCTCTGGCAATCGCATGCACCCTATGGCAAAAATTGAAAAAAGAAAGGAAGAATTTCAGACAATCTAATAATGAGTTGCGTCTTGGAAGTTGAAAAGGAATTTCTAGATGTAATAGAAAAGAAGAGATATTAAAGCCATTAGAACAGCATTATGCAAAGGCTCAGAAACATCTGATGTGGTGGCAGACCTTTCATATGTGCAGATATGACAGGAAACCCAGCAAGAAAGTTTGAGGCCAAAGCCTTTAAATTATCCTTTAATATGTAATGAGTGGATTTGGGGCCAGACATTGGCCTATCAGTTAGATGTGATATTCTGTGAGGCAATCCGGCAGAGGAAGGCTTCCAAGTCAGAGATGTCTCTGAATATGACAGGCTTTTTTTGCCATTGATCTGAGGCTGACTGAAAGCTGAAGTTGTAAGGGGTGGATCGCAGCTTCAAGACCTCGTTGGGGGTGTTATTTCTTCCTTGCTCTTTCTACATCTCTCTTGCTCTTGGAAGAAATAAATATTATTTTTTAAAAAAGGAGATTGAGCCTAATAGCTAAGAATTCCTTCTTATATTATTTTCATTTTGTTGCTTCAGGCAAATATTTACAGAATATTTACTACATGCCAGGTAATATTCTAGGCACTTTACATATTAACTTGTTTAATACCTGCAACAACTCTATAAGGTAAGTGTCATTATTACCTACCTCATTTTATAGATGAAGAAGCTGGTTCATTAGAGGGGCCCATAATTTGTCTTATGGCACATAATTAATAAGTGGAGCAAACCGAACTTAACTCCAGAATCTTTGCTTTATTAACTTTACAAGTCAGTCTCACTTCTGTGCTATATAGACCCAGTGCTGAATTTAATGCTCTGTATAGATCAGTAGAAGTCAAACATTTAAGAACTACAAAAGCTATAAAAAGACTAATGAGGCAAATTTGTTTTCCTCAAAATTAAAACTGAATACTAAATAAAATTCAGAGTTGCAAAAATAAATGTGGCAACTAGTCCATTATGTTTTAGGAATATAATATATCTAAATATTTCCTAATATTATTTTATTAATATGTAAATTAATTTGTTATACTTATTTTACCCCAGGTAATTTCTTTCAACTCCTTGTAAATATAATTTAAAAAGGCATTTATATCATGTTTATGAATAAAAAATAAAAGCAATTTGAAAGTAAAAGGATGAAAAATTCATACCATACAAACACTAGCCAGAAGAAGCAGGTATTGTTACATCAATATCTGAGAAAATATACACTTTTAAGACAAAAAACATTACTATAGATAAACAGGATTACTTCACAATGATAATTAAGTTCTCTGGGACAAGAACTTAAAGTTTTATTTATCTGATTATGAACTAATTCAAAATTTATGAAGTGGGACCAGCAGTTTGCATAATGGCTATGTTGGTGGACTCCCATGTAGTTGCAGGAATCCCACGGGATTATTGAATGTGCTCTGGGGGGGGGGGTCTTACTTAAGAAGTCTTTGCCTACCCCAATGTCTCCCAGAGTTTCCCCAGTGTTTTCCAGCAGTAGTTTGAGATCTTAGGTTTAGATTTTTAATTCACTCTGAGTTGATTTTATCAAAGGTGAGAGGTAGGGGTTCAGATTCATTTTTCTGCAGATGGATACCCAGTTTTTCCAGCACCATTTGCTAAAGAGGTTTTCCTTTCCCCACTGGATTGACTGGTACCCTTTGTCAAAAATCAGTTGGCTGTATGTCTGGGAGTTTATTTCTATGGACTCTATTCTGTTCCATTGGTCCACCTGTCTATTTCTGTGCCAATACCATGGTGTTTTGATCATCACAGCTTTGTAGTATAATTTTGGGTCTGAGAGTGAAATGCCACTCATTCTGCTCTTCTTATGCAGGACTGCTTTGGCAATACAAGGGCTTTTATGATTCCAGACAAATTTTATGATTGTCTTTTCTAGATCTGTGAAGAATGTCTCTGGTGCTTTGATTGGAATTGCATTCAATATGTAAATTAATATGGGTAGAATTGCTATCTTGATCATATTAATTTTTCCAATTCAGGAACATGGGATGTCCTTTTACTTTTTTGTGTCATTTTCAATTTCTTTTTTTAGCTTCTCATTGTTTTCCTTGTGGAGGTCTTTAACTTATTTGGTTAGATTTATTCCTAGGTATCTTATACATTTTGTGGCTATGGTAAATGGAATTACTTTTTTCAGTTCTATCTCAGTCTGCCTGCTATTCGTATATAAAAATGCTTTAGATTTTTGTATGTTGTTTTGTATCCTGCAACTTTACTGTATTCATGTTTCACTTCCAGGAATTTTTTCATGGATACCATTGGGTTTTCTATGTATACCATCATGTCATCTGCAAATAGAGATAGTTTCACCTCTTATTTTCCTATTTCAGTGCCTTTTAGTTTATTTTCATTTCTGATTGCATTGGCAGGGACTTCAAGTACTGTATTGAAAAGGAGTGGAGAAAGTGGGCATCCTTGTCTTGTTCCAGTTTTTAGTGGAAAAGCTTTCAGCTTTTCTCCATTCAGGATGATGTTAGCTATGGGTTTTTCATAGATAGCTTTTATTATGTTGAGAAATGACCCTTCTATACCAATTTTTCTGATAGTCTTGATCATGAAGGGATGTTGTATCCTATCAAATGCTTTTTCTGCATCAATTGATATGATAATATGTTATTTATCTTTCTGTTAATATGGTATATTATATTTATGGTTTTATGTATGTTGAACCAACTTTGCATCCCTGGAATAAAGCCTACCTGGTTGTGATGTACAATCTTTTTTATATGTTTTGGATACAATTTGCTAGTATCTAATTGAGAATTTTTGCATGTATATTCATCAGAGATATTGGTCTTTAGTTTTACTTCCTTGTCCTATCCTTATCTGTTTTGTGGAAAAGGGTGATATAGGATCCATAGAATGAATTTGGGAGAGTATCACCCTTTTGGATTTTTAGAAATAACTTGAGTAGAACTTTTAACTTCTTTAAAAGTTTTGTAGAATTCAGAGGTGAAGCCATCAGGGCCAGGGCTTTTGTTTGTTTGTAGGTTATTTATTACTTATTCAAACTCCTGGCTTGTTTTTGGCCTATTCAGACTTTCTACATCCTCCTGGATCAATCTTGGTAGATTATATGTGTCCAGGAATTGGTCCATTTCATCAAGATTTTCTTGTTTGTTGGCGCATAGTTGTTCATAGTATCCTCTAATGATGTTTTGTATTTCTATTATGTCTCTTGTTATGTTGCTAGCTTCATTGCAAATTTGTTTTACCTGGTTCCTTCTTCTCTTCTTAATAAGTCTCACTAGTGGTCTATCAATTTTGCTTATCTTTTCAAAGAACCAGCTCTTACTTTCATTTATTTTTTGAATAGGTCATTTATTTTTTATATTATTTATTTCTGCTCAGATCATTATTATTTCTTTTCTCCTAGAGTTTTCTGGATTTTTTTGCTGTTGCATTTCCAGTTCTCTGAGACATGATGTTAGGTGATACATTTGCCTTCTTTCCATCTTCTTATGTGCACTAATTGCTATGAACTGCCGGGGTCTAGCCTCGGGTCTAGCCTCGGCGGGGGTGGGTCGACTCGACAGAGGCGGTGCAGGTGAACAGAAACAAAAATTAGACTGAGACCTCATTGCCCTTTTGCATGTTCTCAGCCGGCCACAGCCAGAGCCAGCTCCAGGCTGCCGCGCTAGTGGCTACCAAACACACGTATTTATTGAGGGATCTTACAGGAGTAGGAGGGGTGAGGGGAAATAAAAGATTTACTCTATGAAACAGAGAATTCAAAGCACAGGAACAATGATCATAAAACATGATGTCTGTCTTGTTTGAACAGGTGAAGCCAAACACAGTTCTCAGGACGAAGGAGTCTATTTGTCTGGTGCATTTTCTTCTTCAGTCTTGATCACCGGACAGGGTCTTTTGAAGAGGGGGCTTGGAGGAAGCTTGGTAATCTCAGTCCCGGGCCAGGGCAATACCATTGCTGGTTGCAAAGACCTAGATAGAAATCTTGTCTTGCTAAGTAAAGACACCGTTAGTATATGGACTATTCATACATTACAACAATAGAGGGTGAGTTTATGATCTTATATGGGAAAGGAAGATGATCTTGTAGCTCAGGAGACAACACAGGATGTTTTATTAGCAGTTTTTCATAGTCAACAGCAAATAGATGAGAAACTCTTTGTAGTTGAAAGCTACCTGTTGCTTTAGATAAGAGCTCCCAGTTAAGGTAATCTTTCTCTGGAGCCCTTAAGTTTGTTTATCCTGTTGTCCCAGCCAGGCCTTTTTTCGTTTTATAAACCTGTGGGTTTCTGCATTTTGTTTGCTGAGTCTGTCAATTAGTGAGTTCTTTTGTTTTATCTCTGAGTCTCTGTTAGGTGGTGAATGTGCTGACTTTGCCTAGCATGAGTTAACTTTGGCCTGTAGCTTTAACAAGGGGTATTTACAAAAACTAGCCTTAAACTAACTTAGTCTACATATGCTTCTAATGCTAATTTGGTATATACTAACTTAATCTATATGTTAATTTTGGCTTAAAATCAGACAGGTGGGGGAGTCTTAAACTTCCCTGTCCTCCTGTCAGTCTTAGGGAACCACATTCTTACAAGGTCACTAATTGGCTTTATTGTAATGGTTGGGGGTGATGTTTTACCCTTACAGGGTACCGTAATAACAGTAAAACTCATGGCAGAGAAATTGAATACCGGCCAGTTCAAGGACACAAGGGAGAGCTCGTAAACTGGGCCTTGCCTCAGTTTCTTCCCAGTCCAGGCCTTGCCTTAGAATGGGAGGCAGCATCCTTACCAGCTTGTGTTGCCTGCATGGCCCTGTCAATGAACCTTCCTCTTAGGACTGCTTTCGCAGTGCCCCCCAAATTATGGAAACTCATGTCCTCATTGTCATTGGCTTCCATGAATAATTTTATTTCAGTCTTAATTTCTTCAGTAGTTGTGAAATCATTCAGAAGTAGGTTATTTAGTTTCCATGTATTTGTGTATTTTTGAGGATTTCTCTTGAAATTAAAATCAAGTTTGATTCCATCATGGTCCGAGAATGCTGGATATAGTTTCTATGCCTTTGAATCTGTAGAGGCTTCCTTTGTGCCCTATCATGTGGTCAATCTTTGAGAAGGTTCCATGTGGGGGTGAGAAAAGAGTATATCTCGTGGTATTTGGGTGGAAAGTTCTATAGATGTCTGTTAAGTTCATTTGATTTATGGTATTATTTAGATCCTTTACCTCTTTACTTATTTTTTGTCTAGATGATCTGTCCAGAAGAGATAGTGGGGTGTTGAGGTCTCCAACAATAAGTGTGTTGCAGTCTATCTCCCCTTTTAGATCTAACAGTCTTTCCTTTACATATTTGGGTGCTCCTGTGTTAGGTGCATAGATACTTATTAGTGTTACATCTTCTTGATGAATTAACCCTTTTAATACAATATTGTGCTCTTCCTTGTCTCTTGGAACAGTTTTTGTTTTAAATGCTATCTTGTTAGATATTAGTATCGCTACTCCATCTTTTTTTTTTTTTTTTTTTTTTTTTTTTTTTTTTTTTTTTTTTGGTTGTCATTTGTATGGTATACCTTTTTCCAGCCCTTCATTTTTAGTCGATGTGTGTCTTTATCCATGAGATATGTTTTTTGTAGGCAAAAGATGGAGGGTTTCTGTTTTATTTTTTATTTTTTTTTTATCCATTCAGCCAGTCTGTGTCTCTTGATGGAAGAATTTAATCCATTAACATTTAATGTTATTATCAATATTTCCAGACTTGTCCCTACCTTTAAATTGGCCATTGTCTTGATTGTCTATTATCCTCTTATTTCTGGCCTGTTTGTTTTCCTGGCACAGGACTCTCTTCAGAGTTTCTTGAAGAGCTTATCTGGTGTTGGCAAATTCTTTCAGGTTTTGTTTGTCTGAGAAGATTTTAATCTTTTTTTTTCCCATATGAAGGATAATCTTCCTGGATATAATAATCTAGTTGAAATTGTTTCTCTCTTAATACTTTCAATACATCTTCCCATTCCTTCCTTGCTTTCATTGTTTCTGTTGAAAGGTATGGAGTTAGCCTGATGGGATGACCTTTGTAAATCACTTGTCCTTTCTCTCTTGCCAATTTTAGTATCTTGTCTATCTGTGGGCTTGGCCAGCCTGGCTAAGATGTACCTTGGGGAAGATATTCTTTGGTTGATTGTATTAGGAGTCCTTTGTATTTCTTAGATCTGGATGTGTGAGTGCTTCTCTAGACTTGGGAAATTTTCTTTCAGTATTTCATGGAATAGATTTTCCATGCTGTTATTAGTTTCTTCATTTTCTGTAATACCAATTATTTGGATGTTTGGACATTGAATGGAGTCTAGTACTTCACATATATTATCCTCAGGGTTTTTTTTTTTTTAATCATTGTTATTTTCTCTATCTTTTTGGTGTTTTTTTTTTTTTTTTTTTTTTTTTTTTCCTCCCCTAGGTCAGAGGTTTTATCTTATTCATCAGAGATTAAATCTTCAGCATGGTCTAATTGACTTTTAATCCTTTCAATTTTGATAGAGTTTTTGATTTCCTGAATTATAAACTTCATCTCTAAGAGTTCCATCTGACTCTTTCTTAGAGTGTCCATTACTTCTTTCATATCATGAAAGGACTTCCTAATCTCCTGTAGTTTGTTGTCTCTTTTCTGTTCCAACCCATTGAGTTTTGTCACCATGAATGGTCTAAATTCTTTCTCTGACATTTTGGTAGCATCTTCTGTTTTTTCAAGAGATGGAGGGGAGTTATTGTGTTCTTTTTATGGAAACATTTCCTGGTTTATTCAGACCTGAGGCTCTTCTTCTACTTCTAGACATTGGGGGATGTATTCACTTTTGGATATCTTTTTGGAGAATGTTTTTTTGACTTGAAACGAGTGTGCTTCCCTTTTGCTGTGGACTGATGTGTGCCAAAGTCTCTTTTCTGCTGTATTTTGCAATGTGGTCTGCACAGGAGGAGTCTTCTATTCGTGAATCTGAAGAACAGTCTCCTTTCTTGAATGTGGTTCAGTATAAGGGAGGATCTCAGGGAGCCTCACTATACCAGAGTATTTAAAAACTGTGATTCTAGACATGTCTACCTCCTCTTGGTGGGTGAAGGATAAGCAGGAGATGATAATATAAGACAGAAGAAAAAAGAGTATGAAAGAGAATAAAGAAAAAGTCACATACTGTGTGGTGGAGTGGTGCACGCACATGCGTGATTTCACCAAAGGGCTGGAGATGCAAGTGGACTCTGCTGGAGAGGTAGGGGCAGTCCTGTGGGTTAAGGAGAAATGGGCAATTAACAAAAGAAAGAAGATAAGAGAAAAAAAGAGTCTGTCTTGCTAACAGAGAGAGGGTCTCTAAGGTTGGGAGAGCTGGAACTGGAGCTGGACCTAGGGCTGGCGAGCTCTGCCTCAATGTCCCTTAGCCCAGGGGCTGAAGATGGAAGTGGGCTCTGCTGGAGAGCTGGGGGCAGTTCTTACTAACAGAAAGATGGTCTCTGAAGTTGGGAGAGCTGGATCTGGAGCTGAGGCTGGGGGGCCCTGCCTCAGTGTCCCTTAGTCCAGGAGGATGGAGATGGAAGTGTAACATTAATTTTCAAAACAGAACTTTCCTTGCATCACAAACATGGAAAAAAACACCTCAATATGATTCATGAAAAATAAGAAAAAATTTCTTTTTGTTTTCTTTATTTAAAAACTTATACACATATTTAATATTTTATACATTGCTAGAATACTATCATTGGTTTGCAGTTTCCTCTCTATTCCCAGTGGGTAATTGTATCCTCCCTGGGGTTTTAGTAACATAGTAAAAGCAGATGAAAGACTGTCTTTAAAAAAAAATCCAGATATTTAACAGGCTTCATGATATTCTCTAGTACTATGAGTTTGTGATACAATACATTAAGTGCAGCCTAAAAAATAAAGCTCTTTATTAAGTAGCAACATTTTCATGGTCTTCTTTCTGTTAATCTTTCTCTTGCCACAGAAACAATTTGTATATCATAATTAGCAATGAATGTGTTTCCAGGAGAGTTTGATGTTAAAGGCTGCTTGTATGACTATCAGTTTTAATTTGAAGGTGTTTTTCCTTAGCAACCTCACGTTGAACATCCTCTAGATTTTTGAAGATTTTTGACATGTTTTGACACATCTGGCTCAACTATTCATAACTGAAAACATTCTCATTGGTTCTGTATATTTTAACACCTGAAATGAAACATAGTTTGTATGCTTAGGTCCACGGGTTAGCCTCTACCTTGGCATGCATCCATATATCATAGATAACAAACATACAATTTAAATAAACTGAGCGTGGAAATATGGGAGGCTACTTCCCTTCTTCTAGTCACAGCTATAAGAAAGAGTGATACTTAATCAACTCTAGATATTCTCCAACCACAAAAAGAGACTAAAAATAGTTGAAGAGAAAGGATTGTCATCAGATAGCACAAATCTAGATAAGGAACTGCAGTCTGTTGGAGCTTACAAGCACTTCTGAGAGGAAAGATAAGAAAGAAGAACACAGACCAAATCAAGCATGTAATGTCCACCAAAGGCAGACGTCTGCCCTTGGAATGCTTAGTATTGAATTTTCATTATTTTTTGAGTGTTATGATCATGTTAATTCTTAACATTTTATAGATAGAAGAGCAAAAGAATTGCCAAGGCACATTTGACAAAAAGTATCAAGGTTAGGAGCCTGTCTACCAAATATCTAGACTTATTTACAGGTGAATTAAGACTGTAATATTAGCACAAAGATGGATATATGAAACAGTAGATCACAATAATGACCCCAGAAGCATAATTCTAACAGAAATGACACATATAGAGAAAAATAATCCCTTACTAAATGGTATTAGGACAACCGATTATATTGAATCATAACAAAATACATCAATTCTAGTCCAATAAAAGATTTCTATATATAAATATGAAGAATATGTAAATTTTTAAAAGTAAGTCAGTTATGATATGGTAGGAAAATATTTTTAATAAAACTCAAACAATGCAAACTATGAAGGAAAAGTTTGACAAATTATATTGCATTAAAAATAATAATGTCTCTGTTAATCAAAAGACAATATTAGGATGATAGAACAAGTGACTATTTAAAGAACAAATTTCAGATCCATATAATTAAAAGATACTAGCATCTATAATTTATGTGTATCTATTGTATTTATATACATGCTTAAATTATATATATATATATATATATATATATATATATATATATACACATACACACACACACACACACACACACACACACATATTTGGGTTAACATAATCATGAACATATATTTTTTTTCCAATAATAAAAAAGACCAACAGCCCTGATTAAAAATAGATAAAAATTATGAATAGGCTTTTCACTGTTGGATGTCCTATAATCTAAACTAAAATATTCTTAGCCTCATTATTTATTAGAGAAGTCATAAGGAGACACCATTTTACACAAACTTTACTGGCAAAAATTAAGAAGTGTGATTCTAATAATCTTGACGAAAATGGTGAGTTTCTTATATTCTTTCAAAACTGCTTTGGAACACAATTTGTTATCATCTAATAAAGTTAAAAGTACGTTTGGCATAGGACATCTTAATTTCATTCACGAGTACATGGTTAATAGAAATTTTTGCACATATACACCAAGAAATGGAGAAGAAACTTTATAAAACCTTGATTAGGAAGGGAAAAATACCACAGGGAAAATGTTTATTGGCAGGAGATCGAATGAAAAACTCGTGGGACAATTATAAAATGCAAAATGACAGTAGTACAACTGAATCCACTGCTACACATACTAAAAATGAGGTACCTCAGAAACATAATATCACATAAAAATAAAACCTAACTGCAAAATAATATAGAGTAAGATAAAATGTATAATGCACAAATAGAGAAAGCAATATATTGATCATACATACATACTATATACATCAGTATATCTCTGGAGACAATCAAATGAATGAGAGCCACAGCATTCAGGACAACAATGTCTTCTATAAAGAGGGAAGATATCCAACTGGCAAGTGGCACACAGTGGTTCTCAAAACTGATGATAAATTTTTGTTTCCTATGCTGGTTAGTGAGTTGTTCATTTTGTTATTAATCTTAACTCCTGACAATTAACATATTTTTAAAAATTAATATTGAGTGGCACACAGTAATTAGTGTGAGAACAGATTCGATTTGCATCACTAAGCAGAGATCATTGGTATCTAATAAGTACAGAGCCATAATTTCCCAGACTCAGACTGTTTCTTAGATACTTCAAAATTACCACTAGCCAACATGTTGTCCTTCGTGCTGATTAGCAACTTGCACCCCATTCCTTGGGAAGATGTAGCACCAAGACTGAGTGCAAAGTTTGGCAAAATTTTCACCTCCTCTTTTTTTCCCCCTTAGATTTCTTTTACTACAGGCATGTGCACTCACAGGGGAGACACAGAGACGAGAGAGAGAGGGAGAGAGAAATTGAGAAATCACCCCCTGAGGGGAAAGGCCACATCACAATATTTTCTCTCTTCTAAGGATTTAGGGCATGCATACACATGTACCCCGTGTTTTTTAAGCCTTCAGGTTCAAGACTCAAACTGCAGAGTCTGCCATGTGGGATCCAGTGTCTTAACCACCATGCCACCTGCTGTCCCCAAATTCTTACCTCCTTTTGCTCTCTTAAACAGGCAACATTGCGCAGGTTCAAAGTATACAGTCAGATGTGGTTGCCAGAGTAGAAAGCTAAAAACCATAGTCTTATTTTTTTATATTTTCTGATAAAGATCATAGGCAATGGGCACAAGAAAACAATATATCCTGTGTAGACTGAGGTATGGCAAGGCTTAGAAACACAAATGCCTAGCAAATTCTAGGCAACACCAGTTTGAACTAGAGGTGGATGCCCTCTTAACACTGTTCTAAGGAGGAACTGAAAGTTCTAACTGGGCTCCACATATGTGACTTATAAACTATGCTATGTAAGTTTTATAGTCCAGTACACATTGTTCTTCTCCTATTGCCTTATTCAATCATTTCTGCTAAATAACCTTTTTATCTTAGGACAGTTTTAAATCTTAACATATAGTTTAGGATACAGAAAAAAAGTTAGGATAGTAAAGTATCTTTTATACCCTGCCATAAAGTTTCCACTATTGGGACCAGCAGTTAGCATAATGTCTATGTTGCTGAACTCCCACGTAGTTGACCGCGGTTTGAGTCCTGAACCCGGTGGCTTAAACTCATGCCAGGTGTGTGTGCGTGCCCAAGATCCCGAGAGGAGAATGGAAGAGAAGGGATTGTGGCATGGCCATCCCCCCTGGGGGGTGATTTCTCTCTTTCTATCTCTTTGTCTCTCTATGTCTTTCTGGCGAGCACATGTGCCCTATAGCAAAAACTTCTCCAAAAAAAGGAAAAAAAAGTTTCCACTATTATAACGCCTTACATTAATATAAAACATTCGTTATAATTAATTAATAAATCAATGTTGATACATGATTATTAAGTAAACCCATAATTTAATATTTCCTTAGTTATACCTAATGCCCTGTTTATGTTCCTGGATTCCATCCAGGACGGAACATTGCATTTAGGATTTATGTCTCCTTAGGTGACTTCTTGACTGTGACGTGTTTCTCAGATTTCTTGTGGTCATTGGCATGCAGAGATTTGAGAAGTACTGGTCAGGTATTTTGTAGAACATCCCTTACCTCTCGCCTTTAGTTTTATAGACAGTACTGTTTTCCAACATTATTCATATCAACAATTTCATTTGCCTTTTAGTGAGATTATGTTATATATTTGTGATACAACTAGACTGTTGTGTCATAATCTACTTTCCATTCAGGAATTCTGTGTCCTCAAAATAAATAATTGTTTAATTTGCATATATTAAGGTTCACTCTTTGTGCTGCAAAATTTTATGGCTTTTGACATACACATAGTATCTTATCTTTTTTTTTTTTTTTTTGGTTTTTGTCATAGAGTGTGTGTGTGCTCACTGGAGAGACAGAACGAGGCAGTGAGAGGGAAAGTGAGAAATCACCCTTCTACCCCCAGGGGAGAATGGCTATGGGGAGAATGGCTATGCCTCAATTCTCCTCCTGGGATTTTGGGGAAATGCACACACATGCAATTCTCAGCATGCACTCAGCATTTTTTTTAAGCCACTAGATCTGAGATTCCAATCTTGGTTGGCCATGTATCCAGCACCTTTGCTACCATGCCACCTGCTGGCTCCATATTGTTGATAACAGTATCATATGGAATACATTTTCCTCAGAACTCCCCTATTCTTTGCCTATTGAACTTTCCCTTCTTCCTCACTGCTGTTTTAGCTTTTCCAGAATGTATCATTGAAATCTCAATTGTAGGGAGTGGCCAGACGTGGAGTAGACACTAGCAATCTCTAACGTAGAGATGATTGTGTGCTTACACTGTAGGGCCAGACATACCCCTGTTACACTGCAGGGCAGTATAATTAAGCGAAGCTGAGTGTCAGCCAGAAAAGGCCAGGAGAAACTTTTTTAGAACTATGAGACATGAGAACCACGGGACGCACGATGCTCCACAGCCACAACCTGGTTTCCCCACCCCCCATTTCTGCATAAAATAATGAACCTGGGAATGAATGGTTCAGAGCCACAGCATTCTCCAACAGAGATTCCTGGTCCACCTGATCCCCGCTTTCTCTATGTGTGTGTGAGTCTGTGTCTTTATCTTTTCTCAATCCATTTGTCTGCTTCCACTTGGGGTTCCACGTCCCGTTGCCCTGCAGGCCAGGACATTTAACTGTATGTGGTCTTTTTAGACTAGCTTCTTGTACTTAGCAGTGTCATCTAAAATTAATGTATGACTTTTTATCATCTTATGACTCATCTTTTAAATTCATGAATAATATTCTATTGTGTTTGTGTATATATTTTGTTTATCCATCATCTATTAAAGGGCACTTTGTATGAGTTTTTTTTTTTTTTAGGAGAGGTTTTTTTTTTTTTTGCTATAGCGCATGCGCTCGCCAGACAGACAGAGAGAGACAGAGAGACAGAAAGCGAGAAATCACCCCCCACGGGGGATGGCCACGCTGCAATCCCTTCTCCTCCATTCTCCTCTCGGGATCTTGGGCACGCATGCACACACGCCCGGCGTGAGTTTAAGCCACCGGGTCCGGGACGCGAACCACGGTCGACTATGTGGGAGTCCAGCGACATAGCCATTATGCTAGCTGCTGGTCCCTGTTTGAGGTTTTTGATATCAGGAATAAACATGATATGAACATGTAGGTCTTTGCATTGACATAAATTTTCACATACATTGAATAAATATCTAAGTGTGTAATTGCTAGTTATTATAATAAAACTGTATTAAGCTTGTAAAAATTAGCAAACTCTCTTTAAAGTGGCTCTACCATTTTTAAATAAGTGAGAATTTCTGTTATTCCATATCTTTATCAGCAAATGGCTTTGTCAGTATTTTTAAAATTTTATTTATTCCAATAGGTGGATAGTGGTATCTTGTCATTGTTTTAATTTGTAACGTTTTTTAAAAAAAATGTTTTATTAATTTTATTCATTATTACCATCATTTTTAAATTTTCTTATAGGGAACATATACTCATCAGAGGCAGATAGATAGGGAGAGGGAGAGGGAGAGGGAGAGGGAGAGAGAGAGAGAGAGAGAGAGAGAGAAAGCCATCAGGTCCAGGACTTGAACCATAGTCAGCCATGGAGAAGCCCAGTATCTTTAACTGCCACACCACCTGCTGGCCCCTTAATTTGCAACTTTCTAATATCAAGTTATGTTGAGCATCTTCCCATGCGCATATTTGATGTCTTTGAGGAGATGTCTGTTCACATATTTTACCTGCTGTTTATTCCGTGTTTACAAAAAAAAATCATGATGAGAATATGCACACATGAGAGAAACACCTTCCAAAAACTCAGTCACACAATGATCTCCTTTCTCTAAATCCCTGGCTCGCCAGGACCATCCCCACACATATGGGTACCAAACATGTTTCTCAGCGTCACTAGGCCAGGGAATAGAATCAAGACTGTCATGTGGACTCCAGCTCTACAGCCTAGTGTGATAGTGACTGCACCACGGAGGCCGTGTCTGCTTCTTTTTATATGTTTTATTTGTCTAATAGTTTGCTTATTTGGAGCTTTATGATTTCTCTGCATATTTTATATACAAGTACTTTATCACACATTTCATAAATATTTTCTCCCAGTCACTGTCTTTTTATTCCCTTTACCTTGTATTTTACAGAGCAGAACATTTTTATTTGAATAAAACCAACTTGTTCTTTCTTTTATGTTTTGTATTTTTAGTATTGTATGTCCAAAAATCAGTGATCTTAACGTCATGTAGATTGATTCCTGTTTTCTTGTAGAGGTTTCATAGCTTTTCATTTTACGCTTAGTACTTTGATACACTTTGAGATAATTTTTTAAAGGTATAAAGTGTCTAGGTTACTATATTGTTTTTTACATTGACGATAATTATTTCAGTACCATCTATGAGTCCTCCAAACTATGATTGTGCACTATCTTTCTATTCATTGAGGCCTTCCATGATTTTTTCATCAGTGTTTTGTAGTTTTCAGGATATAGATTCTGTGTATATTTGGTTATATTTATACTTAAATACTTTCTATTTATGGATGCTCTATTAGATGGTGTTTTTAAACTTTTCAAATTATACTTATTGCTGACATAAAAAGTAGTCCATTTTTATATATGAATTTAGCATCCTGAAACCTTGTTATATTCATTCATTAGATTTGTGTCACTCATTTATTATTTCCTTTCCAAGTGGGACAAGGTAGCGTGAGAGGGAAATGAGGGAGAAAGAAAGTGGCAACTGCTGGTAGCTCAGCCCTTCATGAAGTTAGTACACGCTGCTGTGATGTTATCTAGGTCTCTGCTGTTGTGCTCTGGGTCAGCTCCCTGCTGGCAAATCTACAGAAGTGTTCCCAAAGTCAATGTGCCTTGTATTGAAATTGGATCTTGAGTTTTTTTGTTTTTGTTTTTGAGAGATTTTTGCTATAAGGTACATGTATGTGCCAGAAAGAAAGAGTGAGAAAGTGAAAAATCACCTTCCCCCACTTAGGGAGGGTAGCCACATTGCAATACCCTCTCCTCCATTCTGCTCTTGCAATTTGGACAAATACACACACATGCTTCATATGAGTTTCAAACCACCAGGTCCAAGACTCGAACTGCGGTTGACCATGTAGGAGTCCAGTAGCTTAACCGCTATGCCACCTGCTGGCTCCTAGGATATAGTTTATTGATATGTGGTCAGATGTCAGTACATTAGAACCAGTAGAATGTACTAATGGACTCAGTGTGAATTGTGAGAGGAAAATGAGGAACTGATACATATTACTAAAGTTTAAGGCACAGGACAAAGGAAATACAATTGTAGGTGTGTTGAGTTTGAGATACTATTAGAAACCAAATGGAAATGATATATAAATATTTTTCTAATCCTAGTATAAAATTCAGGGAAAGATTAGGGTAGGAGGTTTACATTTGGTGTTCATTTTACCACAGGTGGTATTAGAAGCCAGGACTGGAAAAGATCATCCAAAGAGAAAATATGGATAGAAAACTGACTAGGTTCAAGGACCAAGCTCTGAGTCATGCCATTATTTACAGACTAGAAAGAGGTAAAGTTTTCTAAAAAGGATGGAGAAGGAACAGCCAGTGAGGAGGAAAATAGAAGCAAAATAAGAAGTCATCTCTTGATGGCAAACAAAATTAGTTTAAGTAAGAAGAGATAATCTATGTTCAAATATAACTGTGCAGGGTGATCTTGCACAGAGTATGTTCAATGAAGTAATAAGATCAAAACTTAATTGAGTTGAGTGTAAAAAAATGGTAGGAGAAGAAGTAAATCTATAAAGTATAAATGCTAAGAGTAATGATTGTGAACAAGACAGTAAAATGCATTTTAAAACTATAATTATATTTCAGTATCTAAATATATGATGTATCCAGTATGTGTACACATATAAATTTTATCCACAAAATTACATATAGAGGATATAAAATTATGAGCAAGAACATACATGAGAATTAAAGTTCATATGACATATTGGAATATAAATCATTTTAATAAGACCATCAAGTTAAACACTAAGATAAATTCCGGCTTTCCAGCTTTACTTTAAAATAAGAACACAATTTTTTTAATTGAAAAAGATCTCATACTAACCTGAAAATATCTTGACCTATCCAGCAATCCCTTAAAATGTTTTAATAAAATTAATCATTAACGAGACCAGCAAATGGCTAATATTATGTTGTTGGACTCCCACGTCGTTGACTACAGTTTGTATCCTAGACCTGGTGGCCTAAAACTCATGCCAGGCATATCCGTATGCATGAGCAAAATCCTGCGAGGAGAATGGATTGTGATGTGGCCATTGTCCCAGGGGAGATTTCTCGCTTTCTGTGTCTCTGTCTCCCTCTGTGTCTCTGGTAAGTGCACGTGCTCTATAGAAAAAACGTCTCTCAGATAAAAAGAATTCGTCATTAAATGACTAGTCATCATTGATTATTTTCATCTTTAATATCATAAAACTCTCAAATTAGGGAAGCATAAGTGTGTAATTTCTCATCTTTTTCCCACTCTGAGGTACAGCAAAATAGAAATTAATAGTGAGCTCTTGTCTTGTCTAGCATTTTTGGATTGTTGCTGTGTGGTCACAATCAAGTCACTTCACTAAAAGGAAGAGATAGACCTTCCTTTTAGAAGTTTAAATTCTCAGGAAACCAGTAAGGAATATTTAAAACTTGTTTACTGTTACATAATGAGTTCTTTCTAAGCTTAAAGTAAATCACTCAGAAGGCCACTCTGTAAAATTTTTCTATTTCTTTTTATTTTTTATTTGACATGTTTTTTAATTTGTCAAAATTAGAAATTTTAGATACATATCCTTAAGAAATGGCATTGGATAATTTCTATTCTGGCTTAAGTTTTCAAATATACTCCATATTTTTGGCTCTATTAAAAATAGTCATAGCTTCCAATTTAATAGAGCAAGTGGGGTATTTCTATTGATTAAGAAGTTATTGAGTGACAAACATTGTCAGGCTGGTTTTTCATTTGTAATTAAACAATATCATAGGTCTTTTATTTATTGTATAGTGATGATCTCTAACTTACTACCACTCCTACCTGACCCATCATTAACAATATTTATTCTTCCTTACATCACGTATAGATTTCTTTTCCTCACAGCTGGGATCTTGTATGATTTCCCCAGAGATGTTACAATGGTTTCTAGACCATAAGCCATTTCTTTCATAAAAAGTAAGGGCTCGCAACTGCAATAACTCAGGTCAATATGCTGTATTTTCAGTGAAAGATCTATAGCAATACATGGAAAATGAATTGAAGTGATAGATCAACTCTTATAGCTGATTATTCCCTGGAATTTGGTATCTGAAACTTTATTATTTATTTCCAGTTTCAGGGACTTACAATTTAACTCTTTTGTACTATTGTGAGCTCAGTGGTGTGGTACTTTATAATTTTCAAATCACTTCCATGTACCCTGAACTATTTGTAATACACATTAAAAAGGCAAGTATATAAATTTGAATTTTTTAGTTTAGCACATAATCTTTATGATTATGAACCAAAACTTAAAAAAAAAAACTCTACCTGGAATTGTCCTTATATATCAAGTTTAAATAAATATTCGATACGTTTCTAATATTGATATGTAAGAGAAAATAGTTCACATATTGAATGTTTGTAGTGGCAGCAGGGTAAATACATCAAATATGAAAGACAACATTATTTCATTATGGTCAGTTCCATTGCCATTTGAAGTTGATTCTTTGATAAACTGGACTATTGAAGAAAATGACTTCAAAAATATTCTATGTCTTAGAATCATGTGTAAGACAATGTGTGTGTGTGTGTATGTGTGTGTGTGTGTGTATGTGGAAAAATTAAGCATTTTGTAGAAATTTCTGCAAAATTTTGAGTTTATGACAGACGAATATATATTCCACTTGAATTTAAAAGTGCTAGATACAGAACCAGGTTCTAGGATACAAATTGATTAATACTTGATTGTTCTACTTACAGAGCTGCGTATCTGTCTCGTGATAAAGGTAAATTAATAAATTACTAGTTACACAGCATTAAAGATACCTGTAAAGGGGTTTGAGAAAGGGCTATGGAAGTTCAGGGAAGGGAGAAACAAACCCTGGATAAGGGCACTTGAAAAGACTTCCCACTTAGGGTGACATTTGAATTGAAGTCCACCCGCCCCCACCCCCACTCCCACCCTATCCCGCTAGAACCATTAAATTTCTTCAGAGAATCAGTTACTTCATATCTAAAGACTGTAAAGTGTTAAAATTCACATCACGATGGTCCTTAATTTGGTTAATGTACAAGGTGTTCACTATTTGGGAGCATTGCCAAAAGACAAAGGACTAGAAATGACCACAAATGACCTTAGAGTAGCTCCCTTGGAAAATGTCTGGTTACCTTGAAGCCACATTCTTAAGGCCTCTTATCTATCCAACTTCTTCCTTCCCACCTTAACAATTTCTATTGTTTAGAAGACTATTTTGGTACAAAATTGCACTTACTCATGGCGGCATAGTCAGTAAACTCCTGGGGCTAACTTTTCTAATTTACTTTCTATTATTAGCTGGGCCAGTTACAGTGTAGGCATTTTTAGAATCACCTGGAATAATATGTCTTATGTGACATTACTCCTTTGAATGAGCAGTGTTTTTTAGTAGAACGTTTTATTGTCTTTGAAAAAGTCTCATAACCTTAGTGGAAGTATAGCATTAATGACTAAGATTCTAATGTTAAGGTATTTACATGAATTTTGCCTCATTCACATTAAGGAAAAAGCATAACCAACTTTCATTTCCCAAGCAAAGTTAATAAGAATAGGAATGTATCTTAGGATGATTTAAAAGCAATTGCAAATAAATGAACATAAACCCCAACCAGGCTCTGTTACGGATTAGCTTTGAGTACTCACTGTCTCTTGGAAGAAAATAGGAGGAAGCTGATAATATTTTGAATGACCTACATTGAACCACATCTAATTGCCCACAGTGTCATGACCCAACAATAGGAGAGTTCATGGTGTCAAAAGAGTTTAATTGCTTCTTCTCAATGTATTGGCTTACCTTCCCAAACAGAAATGAAGCAAGGGGAGGGAAAAGGTGCATATACAGAAGCTAAAACCTGATTATTAATTTCAAGCTGCTAAATTCCTATAAGCTTCTTTTCTTCTTTTCACTGATTTTATAATGGTTCACAATTTTCCTGTGTGGGACTAGTAATTCTGCTTTGCTCACCTAATTTAAACAGTACCATTTGACATTTTGAGGTTATCTAATAATGGAGTCAGCCAGGCAATCAGCTTTAGTATTATGCATTTCATGAGTGAAAGAGAAAAAAAAAAATCTTAAAAGACAGGATGGCTTGGTTTAATTTCATTGGATATTAGCATTTCTCAAAAGCAAAGCGGTATTAGTGATGGAAAGTAGGTTAAAACATTGCTGGTTTGCTAATAAGGAAAAGTGTAATTCCCCCACAAAAATCACAATGCTATTGAATGGAACTTCAGCACATGCAAAGTGGCAACATTTTTAATTTTTTTGTCTCTTTGTTTCTGAGTAATAAATTCATTAGAAGATGAGAGAAGCATAAAACTGATTGTAGATCTTAAAGTGAATGATTAGTTTTAGTGTAAATAGCAGCAGGATTAGAAAGGGGACAAAAGGGAGATGGTATTCTTCTGTTTTCAGGGAGGGGAAAGGAAGAGGAAGTTAAGTCTCAGCACAGTTTAAATGGGTAATAGGGCATGTTCAGAAATGCTGTGCAGTGGCATTTAATGAAATTCTAAACTCTACCTCCTCTCATTAAGTTGATTCATGGAGTCAGTAACAGGGAATAACTGGCAAGTGCCGCCTGCTGTGAAAATGACCACATGTTCCACATCCATCAGTTTAACATCAGAAAAAGAGGGCCTGGAAAATGCAGGCTCTTTCAGGTCTTCCTTTCCCTCTTTCCTTGCTGTTACTGCTCAAAGCTGCTTTGTGAGCTTGGTGCCTGCTTGCTCCCCTCATTACCTGGGTATGTACCGCGTAAACGTAGATGTTCCTTCTGAAAGAGCCAACGTTTTCCCATTGCTTTCTTTGTCATCTCTTTTCGGACTCAAAACTGAACGGAAGCTCTAATGAAACAAGGAAAGATGCACCATCAGCTTGCCTCGGGTGAGGCTGGTGGAGTGATGGTAAATGAGTTGCAGAAGAAAACGTATAAACTGAGGAAAATTAAAGTCATTTCATCCATGAAAATTATTGCTTGATGAATACCTGAAATATGAGATTTAACAAAGGTAATAATTAGTCTCTAAAATGAGAAGTTATTTTAACCACCTTGTATTGGGAAACTTAGCTCTTTTCTTTTAACAATATATCCATGGCACCATCCCCAGAAAATATGATCAAGATTTTTTTCAGTGAAGTAACTGTGAATCGTAATCTCTTCCTTGTTTTGCCTGAACCTAGAAAGAGATTAAATACCTCTCAGTTAACTGATTTACTTCCCTTCTTCAAGGCTGCACGGAGGAGTTCTCTGAGGAAGAAAATATAATGATCCAAGGTCCCTGTCTAAAAGAATATGGGGATTTATGAGACTGAATAGAAAGAAATTTCCTTTCACCAATGAGCTGTTCTCATTTCTTATGGTTGTTCTATATCCCTACTGCAGTAATAAGGCTAACTTTCCTAATGTTTACAATAATTTTAAGCTATGTGGTTCATAAACAGCAGAATTCCTTGGGTATTCTATTCATGGATTTGGTTGAAAATAAGGATGTGAAAAAGTGTTATCAGGAGGAATATAGAAGCATAAAGGCTGTACAGACATATATTTGTATAAAGATACTTTCTTGAAATGGTGAAAAATAGTGAAGAAGGGTCCCATGCAAATGTCATCCTCTTATTGTCAGGAATTCTCCTCCTCTAGGTATTCTCCACATCTGTATGATGTAGGGAGGAAGGTTAAAGTCTAGGAGGTGAAAGGCAAGACCCTAGGCTAGCAGGATAAGTTCTCCTGACTCAAAAACACCCCCACCAGTTACCTTGTGGCTGTACTTTAGCAGCTTAAATGAAAATATGTCTCACCCTTTTGGTGGTCGAGAATTAGAAAATGGATTCATTTGATGGTTAGAACTCAGAGTTTCCTATGAAACCGTAGTTGAGCTATCAGCGTTATAGTTGTCCGAAGACTTCACTGGAGGTGGAGTATCCACTTCTGAGGTGGCTCACTTACCTGGCAAGTAAATGCTTATTGTTGTCAGGAGGCTGTAGTTCATTGCAATATGGATCTCTCCCTGTGGAGCTTGAGCTTCCCACAGACATGGAAGCAGAGCATGTCAGCTTCTTACTGATCTAAGGAGAGCAAAACAGATGTCACAATGTCTCAGTCTTATCTTTGAAGCTGAGTATGAATGAGACTGCTTTATTTCATAAGTAGTTGCTTATGACTGAGGGCAAATGACAACTCTGTGCATGGTAAGCAAATAGAAGAGAAAACCAACTTTCTGTAAATAATTCAGCCTATGTCGTCAATATTAAACACTTACATCTTTTCCTATGTTACCATACAAAACTTCCTCCACATTATCTACTCAAGGGAAAATCAGTGGCGTGGATAATCCAAAATCAATTAAAAATACATTATATATTGGGGGAGGGCAGGGAGTAATTTTCCATTTTAATTATGTCTGACCAAACTGCAATTAGTTTGTGTTCCCTGAGAACACACCTGTTAAAATAGATGCCCCAAATGAGCAGTCAGGATATGGGAAGACAGACTGAAATTTCAAAAATTTCATTAAAGGAATCTAGATTTTAGAAAGTCTACAAAGACTTAAATTTCTCTATAGTAATCAACATTACATCCTCTCTGATTGTGATTAACTCATAGTATCTTAATACACTTACCTATGGCTTTACATCTTTATGCTTTTTCTACAGTGTTGATAATTTGATTTCAGCGTAGGTTAATTTTGAACCACAGTGCTGGAATACTAGAAAAAGAGGAAACTAGTAAGCAGTAATTAGAGATGGGGAATAAGGGACCCGCAGATAGTATGTTCATTAAGGTGTTGGACTCTCATGTGGCTGACCTCAGGTTGAATCCCTGACCTGGTGGCTTACTTTCTCACTTAACCTTTCTTTCTCTCTGTGTCTGTCTCTGGTGAGTGCACATGCCTGATAACAACTTAAAATAATAATAAATAAAATTTAAAAAGAAGAGATGGAGATAAAACACAAAGCAAAGTATGAGTGAATGTTTTGAACATGACACCTCTGGAAAAACAAAGGAAGTTGAGAGAAAGTCAAGATGTTCTTTAGAACTATACTATCAGAAGTCAGTTTATCAGAAGTCAGGTTGCTAAGTCTACCAGAAGGGATCTGTTGAACTGTGCATTATTTCAATATGTGTTTCTAGAAAGCAGTTCAAATCTCCAAGTTACAAACTCAGAAAGACATTTTAATTTTTTTTAATTTGTAAATTTTATTTACTTAAAATATAATCAATATATAAGCTTTATTTTATTTTATTTATTTTATTTTATTTTTGGAGAGGTTTTTGCTGTAGGGTGCATGTGCTCACCAGAAAGACAGAGAGTCAGAGAAACAGAAAGCGAGAAATCACCTCCCAGGGGGTATGGCCATGCCGCGTGCCCTTCTCCTCCATTCTCCTCTTGGGTTCTTGGGCATGCACACACATGTGCCTGGCATGAGTTTAAGCCACTGGGTCTGGGACTTGAGCCGTGGTCAACTGTGTGGGAGTCCAGCGACATAGCCATTATGCCATCTACTGGTCCCAGTATGTAAGTATTATTATCGATTTAAGTTTTCAGAAGTTTTATATGATTGGCTTCCAGTTCTACATCTCTCAAAAAACTTTAATTCTGGGGAACAGCAGTTGGTGTAATGGCTATGTCGCTGGACTCCCACGTAGCCGACTGAGGTTAGAGTCCTGGACCCAGTGGCTTAAACTCACGCTGGGCATGTGTGCGTGCACATGCGTGCCCAAGATCCCAAGAGGAGAATGGAGGAGAACGGATTGTGGCATGGCCATCCCCCCTGGGGGGTGATTTCTCTCTTTCTATCTCTTTGTATCTCTCTGTCTTTGTGGCGAACACACTTGCCCTATAGCAAAAACCTCTTCAAAAAAAAAAATTAATTCTTACTTCTCTACATATTTGTGAGATTTATGTGTATTTATAAGTATGGGCCCATTTTATTTATATTTTTGTTATGACTATATATGATTCCCTTGTATGGGAATTCAAATTGTACTTATGTTTCTTCTTGGATGAATTTTCTTTCTTTTTTTTTTTTTTTTTTTTTACTATTATAAACAATGCTGAAAATAAAGATTCTTGTGTATTTTCTCCAGAGTAATTGTGTGAAAAGCTCCTCACTGGCATTTTAACATTTGTATTATTGCTAAATTGCTCTCCAAACAAGTAATACCAATTTATCCTTTTGTGAGCAGTGTGTGAGTCTCCAATCTCTTTAAAACTTTTAGGATCTTCAGATGGCTTAACATTTACCAAATCATTGTTATTTATATTCATTCATAATCATTAGGAAAAATGAGTAACCCTTCAGTTGTTTTATTGGATGTTTTTAATTCCCTTGTTCTCAATTCATATTGTTTGCCTAATTCTCTCTTTTGTTTTCATTCACTTATTAATTTGAATGGCTTTAAAATACATTTTTGATAGTTATGAACTATCAGACAAGTCATTGCAGATGTGCTCTTCTACATATTTTTTTAACTTTAATTTATACATTCAATCACTGTACATCACCATGTCTTCTAAAAAATTTTCCTAGTATATGTACACTACACACCAGTCTGGTTAAAGATATCAGACATGCTATCAACAGACAACCCTCCGTTTCTGTGTCCCTTAAATGTCTTGTCTCTCTATTTTTCTCCTTGATTTCCTTCCTCTCACTCTCTCTCACCTCCTATCCTCCTCTCACACTGTCTCCAGTATCTGCAATGTTTTCTATGCTTCTATATCTTCCAGTCTTTCAGTTTCTGCCAGAGTATGGACATTGGAGACACATTTGTTAATTTATTTTATTTAACTGCTATTTATGAGACACCTACTATGTGTCTGTAGACTTACTATTTTTAGTACCTCAGAATCACTCTACTCCATCAGAGTGAAACCAATTGATAAAATCATTTTTTTCTTCTAAAAGTGACAATAAAGGGATGACAAATAAAAATGCTGTGAGTCATTAGGTCGCATAGTAGTTAAGGTGCTGGAGTCTCATACGGCTGATTATAGTTTGTATCCTGGACCCGGCAGTTTGAAAATTATTCGAGTTATATGTACATGTGTGCCCAAAATTCTAGGAGGAGAATGGAGGAGAAGGGATTATGACAAGGCTATCCCACCTTGAAGGTGATTTCTCACTTTCTCACCACCTCTCTCTCTCTCTCCAGCAAGTGCATGTGCCCTATGTCAAAAACCTTAAAAATAATAACTCTGTGTTGCTAGTTAGTACAACTTAAAATATCTATAAGAAAAATGTATTTTTTATAATGAATACTATATTTTTATGAAAATGAAATATATGTGTGAAGCTGTTATATTAACACTTGTGACCTTGGCCCTTCAATTCTTTTTCTATTAGTCTTTAGTTTAAGTTGTTCTACACAGTTTTCAGGAGTTAATTATAGATTGAATATGTATGCTTTATTCAAGTATTTTCTCTATAAACATATTTTTCTTTTGTAGTACTTTGTCAAGTTTGTTTCTGATATAGGGAAATGTCATTTTGATATCACAGGTTAACATACTAGATATACCCCAGGTGAGCTCAAGCTAAGTACATCTTTGGGTGGCAATGCAGCTACAGAGATTTCAAGGAGGCTCAAGAAGTAGATCCTGATTTGATTCTTACACTATGTATACATATTTTGAAACATTACACTGTGCTCCATAAATATGTATCATTATTATGGTCAATTAAAAAACAAAGAAATGAGTGTTCACAAATTGGGTCAGAGTGTGGAGGTTAGTGCCAATACCTCAGAAGGACCAAGCACTTTTCTCTTAATTTTTCTCTTCATATTTATTTTCCATGAGTAAAAGTGACAGAGAGAGAGAGAGAGAGAGAGAGAGAGAGAGAGAGAGAGAACTCCCAATAGGGTCTTAACACCATGAAATATCTTCAGCCTCAGCCAGAACCCTAGTCTCAGAAAACGAACAGGTAGCCCCCTGGCATATGCAACGAGGTCTCCAGTTGTAAACCCAATCTTCCCGTGTGGGCCAACCTTGCAGACCAATTATATTTTCCTGAGTAACCATCATCAGTCCGCTTTTACTTAAAAAAAAAAATGATCTTAGAAATATAAACAAGCAAAGAGAAATAAAGCCCATGACAGCTTTACAATGAAGTATTTCTCCTGTTCTTTCCAACACAACTGCTTACTTAGGAATGGAGTGATTATGAATCTTGAGGCTACGCCTCCATTCCTTTTTTCTCTCCCTTTCTCCATTAATTTTCATAGTTTGGGAAAATAAATTGCCAGTTTAACAAACTATATTATTGGCCACTTCTTTGTAAATGTAATTTAAAAAGTTTCTTGGACTTGGGGTTTCTTTTAAAACCATTCAAATGAGGAAACTATTTTAATGATTTAAAGTATGGTAAGCTGTTTTTGTTAAATGTTTGTGTCTTTAGATCAAATGGTTAAAAACCAATTGTTATAGATCTGGCTAATATATAATTTGTTTTAAAGTCTACAGGAAAGGGAGAATTATATTCATTTGGGGAAAGAAAGTTGAAGTATTTTATAGAAATCTTATGAAGTATCTCATACAAGTTTTATTCAGTTTGTAAGCATATTGTTAATCATGTAGAAAACTGGCAAAGATAAATAAATATAAGTAGCTTATTTTACATTAAAACTTGTTTAATATATTTCTAAATTAATCTCTGCTTTTCTAAAAGATTAATGCACTATTGATTTGAGAAAAAATATTGTAGAAAATATAGCTATAAAGAGAATCATTCTTGCTCTTCCCAGGATGACTTGAATAATATTTAGTGGTAAATGAATATATGATGTGTTGAAAATTATTAGAATTCCTCTCTCTCTCTCAAGATTTTTCAGCATGAAGGACAAAAATTTTATAAACTGACAGATGTGAAGGAAAATGTTGGACCTATTAAATTGGGTGATAATATCTTAAATGAGGTACAGTTTGAAGTAAAATAGGATGAAATGTCATAAATCAAATACATGGAGAATTCAGCTCACGGATATGGTCATTATTCTTACCAATGCCATGAGTATAATAAATGTCAAGTAGACAAGGAATCATGCCTTCTCTATGTTGGTCATATTTTGATAAAATTTGTTGGATTCTTTTGCCAAAAATTGTTGGATTAAGTAATTTGAAATGTAAATGTGCCTTTGCTTTGCAACTTTTTTGTAGACCTGTTTTATGTCTTAGATGTAAGAAAAAGTGTGAGAAATCCCAAACTTAATACTCTTTCTCTCCATCTTCTTTATGTAGTCACAAATTCCAGTTAAAAACATGAGGAAAAACCTTGTATTACAAACAGCAAAATAGGTTAAAAAAAACAACCTGGCTAAGGCTGCATTTGATCAGATTGAGATTACTTTTTCTTCTGCTCTGAGCACCAGAATATCCTTTTCAGATATCAGCTGCATCCACTCTGCACACCATCTATAATTTCAGTCATTATTTGGTTCATATCACTGTGCTGCAACCACACTGGCTTCTGTTCTGTCCCCGAAAGTGCCAGACATATTGCTATCCCTGTCTTCAGGCTTGTTATTTTTCCCAACAGCATTCATTAGATCTTTGTAACTATGTCAAAGTGTCTGCAAAGACTTCCTTGACCTCAGTATTCAATATTTTACCCTCCCCCAGAACTCCTTATCCACTTTCTTGCTTTAATTTTCTTCATAATACTTATTATTTAATCTATTATATATTTTAATCATTTACAGTCTTTCTTCACTGTAATGTAAACTCTATGAAGAAAAAGGATTTTTACCTATTTTACTAATTGTCTTATTCCTAGGACTTAGGAGAGGGTGTACCACACAGTCGGGGTCCAAACAGTTACTGAATCAACAATTATATAAATATCTAAAGTATTTAATTCAGAACTTTTTGCAGAAATTTTTGCTGTAAGACATGTGCACTTCCCAGAGAAACAGAGAGGCAGAAAGCAAGCAGTCAGCTCCCCCAACCCCCAAGGCAGGGTGGCCACACTGCAATCCCTTCCCCTCCATTCTCCTCTTGGGATTTGGGGCATGCATGCACATGTGCCTGCTATGAGTTTCAAGCCACTGGATTTGGGACTTGATTCACATCTGGCCATGTGAAAGTGCAGCCTTAATGTGATGCCACCTGCTGACCCCTAATTCAGAACTTTAAAAAGCAATAAATAGTAAATTGTATTGACTAAATCACATTATGTAGTCAGAAAAAAAAAATAGAAGTTTCTGGGTAAATTAACTTATGTACATGTAGTGAGTTTATTGAACATCAAGGAATTCTTCTCTGAGTTATTGGAGAAACTCATTTTTAGGTGTATAAAGGACTATATATTTCGTTTATACTATATTTTTTTAAACAGTGTCTACATTTTGCATTGTCTTTTGATATATTGATACTATTACATTTGTCTGGACTATAGTATTATCTTTTTATGTTATGTAATAATAAATCCAGAGAATTCTCAATTTCTCTTCTTCCTTACTTTGAGAGTCTGTCTTGGCCAGGCAAAGTTTGAACAGTGCCTCAATAAAACGAAATCTCCAGTACTCTAAAAATTCTCAGGCTTAAGTCTTAAACGGCACGGCTTGACCTACCCACACATAATGGGTGGTTTGGTGTTCTCAGCCTCCTTTAATGATCCATCTTTTGGCTCACTTTCATATGTGCTTTCACTAGGCTCAGCATTTATTCATCCCCTATCTTTAATTATGCCTAGGTTACTTATTTAATTGATTTATTTTTGAAAAATTTTCTTCTCTTCCTTTTGTCAACATTCTGTGTGTGATTTTCAAAGTAGAATCTCCTGGCTGGATTCAGATTTCAGGATATTTCTTTCAGAAAATAAGCTTGTGAATAACCAGTTTTACTTGGATTATTCAACCCTTTCAGGTGAGAATTGTGTGCTTAACATTCATATTTAAGTACAAAATCTTAATTTTATTTCTGTAGTTCCTGTTATGGCTGCCTTATTAAGTATAATGTACTCACCATTGAAGTCACTTGTATCTTCTTAGTGCTTAGAAATATCTATCTCAGCTATTGTATTCTTTTTGATGGGTCTGTGCACCTTCTCTTTATATTTGAAACCTTTGATTTATAAGTTTTTATTCACCCTTTATGCCCCTTTCTATTGTTCAACTGCCTTTGAGGCATAATAATACAGTGACTGGAGGGTTCTCTAAATTCCTAGCTTTCTGATGATGAGAAAGTTGGTTCAGTACTGTCTCTGATCTGAAAATTACTCTGTCATCAGTATAAGGAACTATTGAACTCTCTGGTTCTTTCACCACATGCTTTCTGACTGTGGCTCCTCAGATTTACAATTTAACTATTTAGTGTGTACCATTTTAAAGATAATTTACCTATATAGTCATTGTATTACTATTACCATAGTCCATTCAGGAAAACTGGTTGTATGCATAGACATGTCATTGAAGTTGAACACTTGAGACTGACTTTGGTAAATGATACATGGGTTCTTCCTATAAGCCTGGCACTTCTAAAACTGTTGAGATGAATTAATTTGCTTGCTTTGTAAGGAGTGTCTATGAATTAGAGTTCTCTAAACTGGAGTTCAATTTTAGAAAAATTTCTACTCCACGATTAACTGCAACTTAATTTAGGACACCTCAAAACTCTGTGAGTAAATTGGCTTTGAAATAGAATTAAAATATTTGAGTAAACATGAAAGATTGAAAAGCATTTAAAGTCATAATAGAATTGCTATGATATTAGCTTAATTTTTAGAGAATTATTTATTTTAATTTTATTTATTCATTCATTTATTTTAATAGCTTAATATTTTTAAGAGGGTTTTGCCATAGGGTGTGTGTGCTCTTGCTGAGGAAGAGAGACAGAGACAGTGAGAGGGAAAGTGAGAACAACCCACGGGGACATGGCCACACCACAGTCCCTTCTCCGTCATTCTTTTCCTGGAATCTTGGGCATGCAATACATGCACCTAGCATGATTTTCAAGCCACCAGGTCCGAGACTCAAACAGCTGTTGTCCATGTGGAAGTCCAGCTGCGTAATCACTATGCTATCTGTTAGACTTCTATATTAGCTTAATTTTAAAGTGCAGAGCTACAAAATAGTACATGAAGTTCAAATAAAATGAGTATAATTAGCATAAAGTATAAATGAGAACAGACATGACTTTTAATTTATTTATGACTCACATTAAGATTTTGCAAATGCTTTCTTAGCGGGTAGGCTTATATCATGAAAATGGGTAATTCATTTTGATTTTTATGCCAGTAATAGAAAAAATTACGTCATGTCTGTTTCGTATAACAGAAAATAATTTTGGGATGCTTTGTATTCTAGTGTTTAACACTGAGATTTCAAAATTTATTTACATTTATTCACGTGTTATTTCACTTTCTAGACTTAGTAAAAAGGGGTGCAGTGAGTAAAACATTACGAGTGTTTTAAGATGTAATTTGAAAAGTCTTTAGTTTGTTTACAAGATCAGTAATTTACTTTCCTGAAATTATAATGTGACATTGATATCTTTAAGGTCATAACCAGTGGGATGAACTAATACTCAAGGCGATCTGTCAGAAAAGAAATGTAAAACATTCATTTACTCCTTTCCTATGCCCAGTTTGTGCAAGCAGGAATAAAGGTAATTGGATTTTGGCATGGCATTCTAGACAAATGCAAAGAAAGTTATTTGAATATTTTGGTCTCTGAAAAATAAGTTATCTTGTACCCCCCTTTTTTTTTTAAGCAAGATTTTCGCAGGGCGTGTGCCAGCACCAGAGAGACAGAGAGAGACAGAAAGTGAGAAATCACCACCCAGAGGGAATGGCCATGCCACAATCCCTTTTCCTTCATCTCCTCTCAGAACTGTGGGCACACATGCACATGCACCTGGAATGAATTTTAAGCCATTGGGTCCAGGACGTGGACTATGACTGACTACGTGGGAGTCCAATGACGTAACATTGTGCCATCTGCTGGTCCCTTGTACCTAATTTTTACTACATTCATATTCTTCACTGGAGCGTTACTGTTAATGAAAGATTAAACAGAGTTCTTTGTTACCTTGTGCAAGGCATGGCCTAATTCAACTAGCAGAATTAAACTGTTAAGATGAATAATTAATAACCAAATGGCTTGCTATTCATATCAGTATTTTTTTAAGAATTATTTTATTTAACTTTATTTATTTATTTTTATTTTGACCAAAGAGTAACAGAGCGAGAGAGAGGGAAAGGAAAAGTGAGAAAGCAAGCCACCAGGTTCAGGACTGAAACTGTGGTTGGCCATGTGGGAATCCAGTGCCCTTAACCACCACACCACCTGCTGGCCCCCATATCAGTATTTTATTCTTCCTTTTTATTAATGGATTGCTATTCTTAGAATCAAATGATGCAAGTAGCACTTTAAGCAAATTTCTGTGTTTTGTAAATTAGTCTCACTATTGTAAAGCAAAATCAAATCTCATTTGCAATGAAGATTGGATAGTTTCTAATTTGGGCTCCCTGTTCTAGGTGTGTCTATAAATAGCCTTATCAGTTGTAAAAATTTGACTAATTTCTAAAGTCACTGAATAATTAAATCAATTAAGTTCCATTTATTAATGTAGTAACATAATGGAAAGAAAATAGTCTGTTGATCAGTGATCTTAGAATTCAGTCTTTCCTTCTTGCTGGCCTTATAGCTTTGGCCAAATTGCTTAAACTCTCTTTTGCTATAGTTTTATCATGTACACAATGGGAATTATATTAATAGTATTTAACAGTTGAGCTGTGTTAGGAGGCCAACATGATATAAAATATATGAAGGGTCTATAATGATACTATGTACTTATTGGATGCTTAACAGATGTTAATTTATTTCCCCTTTGCTATATTTAGACCCCATTCTCCAGCACACACATGCATACACATGAAGTAGTTATTTGACTAAACTGCCATTAAATTTATTTACAGGTTAAATAAATTGAAAGTGAAACTAGTTCTGTGTGGGAACAAGCTCAGTAACTTCTTTTTGTGTGAACGTTAATTGCACCAATACCAAGGCAGTTAATATTATGTAATGTTAAAATTGTTTGAGGATAGGAAATCCAATGAATTATATATTATAGTGGGTTATTGGAAAAGTCATGACACATTTTTGCATAGAAAAACAGAAAAATACGTCATGACTTTCCTGACAACCCAATATATTTTATTGTTAATTTTTATCATCCTATAAAACAATACTTTTAAGAGAAAATTTATTAATTCAATTATAGAAACTAAGACACTTGTGGGACACAGATAAGGTCTATCTGTAGACGAGGATCTGTATGGTGGTCTCAACTGGGCTGGACTGAGGGGTATATCATGCTGGGTTAAGTCTCTTCACAATCTAAATAATGTATAGCGATTTAAGGTATGAATAATAAAAAATATATAAATAAAATAAAATAAAAAAAACTACTTTCCTTAAAAGGGTCATAGAATTTAGGAAGGTTTAAGTTTCTGAACAATAAAAACTTAAATTTTCAGTGACTTTAAACAAAGCATGCTATTCCCTCTTCATACTACCTGTGCAACATAGTCTGTTCAAGAGCATTCCCCTAAAATTCATGCAATTGGAAACTTAGAATGGGGGTTTATTTGAAAATATAATTTTTTCCAATGTAATTAAGGTAAGGATTGGGATGAGTTCATACTTAATTAAGCTGGACTCGAAATCCAGTAAGAATACCATAAGAGACAGAAAATTACTCAGAGACATAAATAAAATATGTGGAAAAGAGAGATTAGAGTAATGCATCTATAAACCATGGAGTTCCAGAAGTCACCAGAATCTGAAAAAGATAAAAAATGATCATCTCCTAGAACCTTCAGAAGAATTATGGCCTGTTGACATTTTGATTTTAGACTCCAGAACTGTTAGAGAAAAAAAATTCTGTGATTTTAAGTTAATTTGTGGTTTGGGCAGTCTTAGAAAATGAATACACTCTACATAATCTTCAACCTAGAATAGAAACTAGTTGCCTCCATTACTAAAATATCAGTGTTCACATGGAAGTAGATAAAAGAGACTATGAGGAGAAATTTTGAAGCTCTTAAAGGATTCTGCACAGAAGGAACGCATATAACTCATGTTCCCTGTCCAAAGTCCAAATCAATTAATACGTTTATCCCTAATTCCAAGGAATGTAGAAATAATATCTCACTCTATGTTGGAAGGAAGATACCAGAACATTGGTAAATATCCATCATTACTACCACACAGAGCTTAACAAAAATTCTGGGCATACTTTTACTTTCCTATTTAGAAAAAACTTATTGTAAATTCTGATAAATCCAAAGTGCCCATTGTGCACTGAATAGCAGAAATACAAGCCGCATTAAAGTGATGTGAGCAACACCTGCTCTTAAGAACTTCTCTATTACTGTTTCTCGTTTGCTTTCAAGGGAAATGAAAGTTGAACTTTTCAATAATAAATGCTTGACTTCGAATATTAAGATAATAAAAATTTATATAGTTTAATAAAAAAATGTTTCAAAAACTCTTAACACATTTGTGAGTATCATTTTACCCTTCATTAGTAATAATGATGAAGTGATGGAATATTACTCAAAAAATGTTTTGATATTCCTTTGCTTGAATTTTATTTGATAAGGTATTGCTTAATGTCTATGACATTGTTTATGTATCCTTTGTGGCTGATAGACTAAAATGCCATTTAATTAATTTGCTTGTTAAATATGTTAAAATAGTCCAACTGGTTTTGTAAGGGAACAAGCTTAGTAACGTCTCTGTGTAGACATTAATTGTACCAGTTAATTACATTTTATGACATGAATAATCATCACATTCCATTGATACTATTGTATCAACTTATGTCATTTTGAAAATTAGCATAAGTTTTCTTAACTCTTTCTTTCTCCCTCTCTAGGTTATTACTGGTAGTAACACTCTTAAGGTACTGTTGATGTTAATTATAGTCATGAATTTGTTTTTGCTTGAACTTACCTCTGTTTTGATTGGATTTCACCAACTGGCAATAAGTCAGATGACACAAAGCCCCTTGACTATCACCATTCTGGTTGTTGACTATCACCAAACTAGTTTGTTTTGGTTCCCAGGCTTTTCTTTAGAGTGTTCCTCACCTTGTCCAGTCTCATCTCCAGGTCTTTTCCATTTTACATTAGAACCTATATCAGAAAGAACAATTGAAAATCTTCTAGGTTGACATTGTGAGTTTTTGAGTAAACCATTTTGAATTTCTTCCTCTTAATTTCTCCTCATTATTACATAACTTCATTTAAAAGAGATGTATAGCACTTTCTGGCATTCTCACTCCACTAGGAATTATTTGCTACAGTTATTAGAAATATTATTGTAAAGGATAGTTTTCCCTGGAGTTGGAATAATAAGCTTGGACATATTCCATCGTTTCATTGTTTTTCTCATACTTGTTTCTTTTTCTTCAGTGCAAAGGGCTCCAGAGAGGGGAATTATGTAAGTTTTTACTTACCCTGCCATATTTTGTGCAAGCTCCAGACTTGTTTTATATGATTTTGTATTTTAGCGTATGAAAATAATTTCAAAACTAAATTTTAAATGCTCATGCCATTATGTATTAAATCAACTATTGTGATTATTAATTTTTAAAGATTACAAACATCAAGAAGCAGAGGAGCCTTACAAAGTGGAAATGATCCATAATTCATCAGGTTTTTGTTTTATCAGGCCAGCCATCAGCTGACAATATGAATGCATATGTGGCAAGGATCTAATTATGCCTCATAGTGTAAAAAGAAGCAGTACAGAAAGATACTTAGATCATGATGCCTAGCCATTCTTTTAATGTTGTCTGCCCCACCCTCATGTTAAATGATTCATGAATGAGCCTTTAATTATTTCTTGTGGAAAATCTATTTAGGATATGTAAGTTAAGACCCTATTACTTTCTTCTTCCACCCACAGTACAAAATGAAATTTTAATTTGCTTATTTGTTTACTCAGTCTGTAATAAAAGGATAGCCAAAAGTGGCTCCTGAAAGGACTTACTAGACTACCAATGTTGATGAGCCAGGTGGGAGATAGGCATAGCAAAGGGACAGATAGAAGTATCATTGTGCTAGAACTCAAATGTCTGGCAGATTTTACAACCTAGTATTCTTATTGTTCTATGTAGTTTAAAATAAAGCAAAACTGAGTACAGTCAAAGTTTCAAAAGAAGGTGTGAGAACCTTCCATGATAGGGACATAAGAAATGGATGTTCTGGAAATTAGAGAAGTGAAAATTATAGATAGGACCCCTGTTTGTGGAGGACATAATTGTTTATGTAGACTTTTAGTTTGTTATCGTGTTGCTGAAAGAAATATTGAGCCTGTAGGATGCAGTAACTAAGATAGAAGTTTATTTACAAATTTGCAATTCTGGATAGCTGGAAAGTCCAAATTCCTAGGCTTACAGAAGCACAGAAGAAGGCTAGCACGTGAAGAAGGAGAGCTCTCAGCTGGTTTCTCTTTCTTAACAACCAGTTCTTAGGAGAACTCTCTCTGGATCTTGAGACATTTATTTACATGAGTCTGTGGTTTACATGACATAGCCATGACAAATCACTGCCTGCTAATTCTCACTTTGGGACACCATGAAAGAATTAAGTTTTTACTTAATATATTTATAATACATTCAAGTCCTAGCATAAATTTCTGGGAACATAGTCAAACTATAGTGTAGACCGTACCAAGAAATCATAAAAAAATAATAATGTAGAATTAAGGAATTCAGCAAGATCACAGGACACAAGATCAACATACAAAAACACAGAAAACCAATCATATTTCTATAACAATGTACACACAGAAATTGAAAATAAAGACACAATGTTGAATTTAATGGCCCCATAGAAAATAAAATACTAATTTATTCATTACTTAACAAAATATTTTTAGGATAGGTGTTCTGGAAATAAAAATAATGTATTCTGATTTAAAAAAATCAAAGACAAAAATGGAGAGATATACCACATCCATTGATTGGAAGACTCAATATACCAAGGTTATAATTCTGTCAAAATTGATGAATAGATTTAAAGCAATCCTTATTAAAATGTCTGCAATATCTTTTGGTAAACACAGACAAGCTTTTTTAAAATTTACTAAAAAGGGCAAGCTGTAGAAAAGTAAAAAGTACATAAATAAATAACACTTGACAAAGAATGTGACTCTAATATTGTATCTGTCTGTCAAAATCTCTATTCCTTCCCCTTTATAAACTTCCCAATCTCTAGTAATAAATATTCTGTACACTATTTGTGAGATCAAGTTTTTAGTTTCTATTGTACATATGAATGAAAACATGAGATTTTTCTCTTTTTGTGCCTGGGACACTTGATATAATATCTCCAGACTTACCTTAATTGACAAGATTTTGTTCTTTTTAATGGTTGAATAATATTCGTGTTTATGTGTGTGTGTGTGTGTGTGTGTGTGTGTGTGATATTTTCCTTTTATATACATACTTTTTAAACTGACATTTATTGAATGTAGTATAATTTTTTAATATTAAAGAATTATTTTATTTATCTTTATTTATTTATTTTTATGACCAGAGAGGAACAGAGTGTGTGTGTATGTGTGTGTGTGTGTGTGTGTGTGTGTGTGTGTGTGAGAGAGAGAGAGAGAGAGAGAGAGAGAGAGATAGACAGAAAGCCACCAGGTCTGGGACTCGAACCATGGTCAACCAAGTGGGAGTCCAGTGCCCTTAACCATGATACCACCTGCCAGCCTGCAGTATAATTTTTTGATGCATGCATACAATCATCAAATCATACCAATAAACATATTCATCTCTAACATTTATCACTACTTTGACAAACCTCTAAAAAAGAAAGAGAGAGAAAAGAAAAAATGACACTACTAATTTACATTTTAACCAACAGTGCACTTGGATTTTAAAAAATTTTTAATAATGATTATTCTAATAGGAGAGATGATACCTCACTGAGGTTTTTATTTGCATTTCTTTTGAAAATTAGTAATCTTGCTCATTGTAAAAGTATACTTGTTTGCCATTTGTATGTCTTCTTTTGCTATAGGGTGGGTGCCACCATGCCCCTCATTTGTATGTCTTCTTTTGAGAACTCTGTCTATTACAGTTATTTGTCCATTTAGAAATTTGATTTTTTGTGTATTTTTAAAGGCTTATTTATCTAATTTTATTTGTTATTATTTTAAAATTTGACCAAAGAGACAGAGCAAGAAAATGAAAGAGCGAGCCATTAAATCTGGGACTCGAACTGCAGTTGGCCACATGGGAGTCCAGCACCTCAACCACCATGTCACCTGCTAGCCCCGTTTATCTGTGATTTTTTAATGTTGACCTTTATTTTATTATTTGCACATTCTGTTTTTTTAAACAATATAAAATATTTATAAACTATATTTCCTAAAAAATATCTTATCCCACTTTGTAGGTTGTCTTTTCACTTTGTTGATAGCTTCTTCTGCTGTGCAGAACATTTTGAAAATCTTTTTCATTGGTCTATTTTTACTGTAGTTACCTGTACGTTTGAGCTATTATCTTAAAAATTTTTTTTGCTCAGATTAACATTCTGAAGCATTTCATAAGGTTTCTTTGAACAATTTAGTAGTTTCAGTCTTGCATTTAAGTCTTTAATCCTTATGAGTTAATATCTCATGGGGAAAGATTAGTTTCTTTGGATAGCTAATATTCTATGCACTATTTATTGAAAAGACTGTCTTTTCTCTGATGAAGTTTTTGGCACCTTTGTCAAAAATCAGTTTGATCCATTGTGTAGATTTACTTCTAAGTTCTTTATGATATTCCATCGGTCTATGTTTCTGTTTTCTTTTGCCGGTAGCATACTGTTTTATATTATAAACTATTGTTTATAGAATATCGTTGTGCAGTAACCTAACCATCTATATTTTGAAGATGGATAGTGTGATGCCTCTAGCTTAGTTCTTTTTGCACAGGATTGCTTTGGCTACTTGTTGTCTTTGTAATTCTATACAAATATTATGATTATATTTTCAACTGTATGAAGAAACCCATTGGAATTTTCATAGAGATTGCATTGAATCTGTGTATTGTATTGGGTAGTAGAGACATTTTTGCAATGCTAATTCTTCCAAATCATTAACATGGAATGTCTTTTCATTTTTTGTGTATTTTTTAAATTGTTTCATTAGTGTTTTATAGTTTTCATTAGAGAGTTCTCTCACCTCTTTTTAAGATTTATATCTAGACACTTTACATTTCTTGTAGCTATTGTAAATATGATTGCTTTTTTGATCTTACTTTCAGCATGTTCACTATCAGTGTATAAGAATGTGCTGATTTTTTTGTGTGTGTTGATTTGTATCCTGTAACATTACTGAATTTGTTTATCATCAGTTCTAAGACTTTTATCCTCCTTTTATGTAATATTTAGTTTTTCCTCTGCATAAGATAATATCATCTGGAAACAGGGCCAGTTTTACTTCTAAATTCTGATATTCCACAGCACAGTCGGGTAACTGTAGTTAATAAAATTTATTGTCTATTACAGAATAGATAAAAGAGAGAATTTTGAATGTTTCCCACACAAAAATAATAATAGTAATAATCAGCCCTGAAGTGCAGTGGTTAAGTGCTGTACATAGAAAACAGTATTTTGCATGGCTGACAGTAGTTCAAGCTTTGGCCTTGACAATTTGAAAAATGCCTTGGACATGTGTGTATGCATGACCTGAATCCTTATGGGATGGAGAAAAGGAGGAAGGGAGATTTCAGAATGACCATACCCCACTGTGGGATGCTTTTTCTTTTTCTCTCTCCCTCTGTCTCTGGTGATCATAGTGCCTGCTGATAATAATTTTTTTTTAAAAAGTAATATTAAATATTTGAGATGATGAATACACTAATTATCCTCATTTTATCATTATGCATTGTATTCATGTGTGGAAAAATTATATTGTACTCCATAAATATACAATTATTATCTGTAAACTTTAAAAATAAAAGAGAACATGGTAGGAATTATTCTACCTAATTGTAAGGTTTACTCAATGATAACTCTAGCAATCAAGACAGCATGGTATTGGCAGAGGGATAGATCCATGGATCCATGGAATGGAATTAATAACCCAGAAACATACCCAAATAGCTTTTTACAAATTTACAAAAGCAAATTAATGGAGGTCTTAAATCACCCCTTGAAAAAAATCACTGGTTGAAAATATCAATAGTGTAAACACAAGTGAAGAATAAAGAGTAGCCAAGCTAAAATGTTATCTGTTATGTCAAAATGCATCAGCTATTATGGGCTCTATTTGTCTCTTTACAAATCTAAGTTAATGAACATCTAATTAGATGTGGCAAGAATTTTGAAACTATCTAGAAATTTCATTGAATTATGAATTTATATCTACTACATTAGAAATGGACCACACTTCAAGGTTATTGACACATTGCCTAATGACAGTCTGGTGCATTGTTATTAATAAAACATTTAACAAGGCATATAAAAATTAAGCATCCAGCTTAGATGGAGCTAGATTTTTATAGATTTTGAGGCTTGTAGTGTCTCCAGCCAAAAAAAAAATGTAAAATTCCAGTTTGAACATGCCAATGTAAGTAAAGTTAGCATTTTTTTCTTTATTCTTTTTTGTAATAACCCAAAAACAACAGGGAAAATAAGAAACAGAAATGTAAATGCTCTCTGTAATGAAAACAGGAAATATCTGTAGTACCACCCTCTAAATAAGAGGATACCATGCCAAAATCAAGAAGACAGCAGGAATGCAAGAAAAAGCAGAGAATGTATCCATACATGTACATTTCTTTTTTAAAAATTATTTAATTTTATTAATTATTGTTATTTTTAATTTGACCAGAGAAAGAGAGGAAAGGTAAAAGAGCAAACCACCAAGGTCTGGAACTCATATCGTGGTTGGCCATATGAGAGTCTAGCACCTTAACTACCCAGGTGGTTACCTGCCAGACCCAACACATGTATAATTCAAGAGACTAGTGTGCACACTTTATAAATAAGATAAAAACACCTTATGTTTCAAAACCCAAATCTTTGGTCTGTAAAACTTGACCAGGTGTATGGGTTGGTAGTGATAGTTTCTCTATATGTGATTTCAATCTCAAAAGAAGACAGGGAATAGATTCACCCAGACAAGTCATAATTTGAGGAAGCAGTTTATATTATAGAACCTATCAGACACCACGTAACTGACATACCATGCATGCTGATACCCATATCCCAGTCAGTAGAGTGGACAATTAGAAGGCTGTATAAAAATACTAAACTGAAAAGTTCTGTAATTACAATCTAGGCATCACAGAAAATGATAGGAGCTGCTAGGCATTACTGAAACTTCTGGACTGGACATTGGAATGTGGAATCTGGCTGCTACTTCAACTCAGTGCTCTTCATCACCCTCAAAGCTGCTGACTAAGCACTGAAACAAGGAGAAGAGCTGTCATTGCTGAGCAACCACTTTTCCATTAGAGAAAATTAGAGAGTGGGCATCAGCATTTCTTTTTTTTCTTTTCTTTTTTTTTTTTTTTGGAGAGGGGGAGAGGTTTTTGCTATAGGGCATGTGTGCTCGCTAGAAAGACAGAGACAAACTGAAAGTGAGAATCACCCTCCCAGGGGTGATGACCACGCTGAAATCCCATCTCCTTCATTCTTCTCTTGGGATCTTGGGCATGCACACACACGTGCCCAGGGTGAGTTTACGCCACAGGGTCTGGGTCTCAAACCGCTGTCAACTATGTGGGGGTCCAGCAACATAGCCATTACGCCAACTGCTGGTCTTGGGCATCAGCATTTCTTGATCTTGTCTGTTATCAGCAAAGAACTTTATTTTCAATTTCCACAAACTTTTTGAGGTCCCCTCATATTTTAAATCATTTTTATTAATTTAATGTGTGTGTATGAGAGACAGACAGATAGACAAGCAGGTAGAGAGACACTCCTGACAGGGTCTTGTCACACTGTGATCTTTCTCTCAGTCTTCCATTCAGCCAGGATATGAGTGACCTAGCAGGTGACCCCAAGATATGCAGGCCAACCTGGGAACTGAAGCCAGGGCCTTTCCATATGGCTCCAGTATTTTGCAGTGACATATGACTATCTATGCCAGTGCAGCTGGGCTAAGTATATTCTTAAGTGTGAGCAACACCATTTACAATTACTTCAATTTTAGTTTAGTATTAAATGTGTCAAAATTGCAAACTAGAAATAATAGATTTTTACAAGATGCCCATTTTTTTCTTGTGTCTTTTTCTGGAATAATATTTGAGATGTTATATATTCTAAATACTCAGTGTCAGTAATTACTGTAAGTATCTTCTCTGGCTTATGAACTTTCACTTTAAGATATCCCTTGAATAGACTTAACATTTTTTTAATGTGGTTGAACTTAAAAATATTTCCCCTCTTATGATTTACGCTTTTTGAATTAATTAATGCTTTTTGAATTAATGCTTTCAAAATATATTCTCAACTCATTAATGATATATCAGTGTTTTTTTTACTCTCTATTCTATTTTTTTATATATATTTGCATTAATTCCAGAAGAACTAAAACTGGAACTAATTTTTGTGAATGATGTCAAGAAAACAATTTAATTTTTCTCATATTAAAAGCAAGTTTTCTGTGGTATTTATTTAAGAAATCATCTTTTCTCCAAAAATCTCTAATAGTAATTTTTTTTCCCTTCTATGCTTGGTTTTCTTTCTCTCTCTCTCTCTTTTTTCTGTAAGCTATTTATCTTTGTATCACTTTGTCTCTTTTATGAAAATGTTTGAATGCTTATAGTTGCTCATGACTATGATCTTTAAAATTTCTTGGCCTTTAACTTTTCCATATGAAATTTAAATCAACTAATTCTTTTTTCTTTTTTTAATTTAAATTTATTTATTTACATTCATTCACTGTACATCATTACAGTATACAAAATGAGATTTTCCATCCAGAGTACACTGTATATTGGCTCAATCAAGCTCATCAACATACATGTTATCATCAACAAATAATTTTCCATTTCTTGTTTCCTGTATGTTTTGCTTATTTTTTTCCCATCCTTGGTTCCCTATCTCTTAACCTCTGCCATTTCCCACTCTCCTCTCACACTGTCTCTGGTATCTATGTTTTCTCTCTATACTTTTTCCCCCCACATTTTATTGAGTCACTAAAGATCTTAATTAATCTAAATAACATTGAATCTATAAGCTACCATACAGATAATTGAGAATTTAAAAATTCTGTCTCTTAATGATTACAAGAAATTTGTCCATTTAATTAAGTCAATTTAATGCCTTTCAAAAAGTATATGTTCCTTTTAAAATGTATAACTGTTCTATAGGATTCATTCATAAATACCATGTAAATATACATATACATGGTATATAAACAATATCTTTTCAAAAATTAAAGGATTTTTTATTTTTTGAGAGACTTTTGCTATAGTGCACGTGTACTAGCCTGGAAAGATACAGAGAGACAGAGAGCTAGAAAGTGAGAAATCACCTCCCAGAGGGAATGGCCACATTATAATCCCTTCTTCTCCATTCTCCTCTCAGGATTTTGGGCATGAATGAACAAGCACCTAGCATGAGTTTTAAGCAACTGGATCTGGGACTCAAACCATGGTCAGCTACCTGGGATTCCAGCAACATAACCATTATACAATCTGATGGTCCTTAAAAATTACACTTTTTGTTTTATGAGAAAGCAGTAGATTTTGGTATGATTGCTTTTACATGTAACACATGGCAAAACTGTTTTATTAATTAGATTAGATGGTAAATTTTGTTACTTTTTCTAAATATCTATCTATCACTATGTCTATCTATCTATCATCTACCAATTCATTCATTCATCTTTATATGTAATCTTATATCTTATCACATTTCATAGCCCTTCAGGCTATCAGATACCATGGAGGTATGGACAGGTGGATCTCACATGGTTGACTGTGCAGCTCAAGTCATGGACCCAGTAGCTTGAAAAATCATTCTGGGCTTGTGTACATTTCCAAAATTCCAAGAGGAGAATGGGAGAGCAGAATATCATCTCCCCTTGGGGGATGATTTCTCACTTTCTGTCTCTGTCTCTGTCTCTCTCTGGCGAGCACATGTACCCTATAGCAAAAATGAAACAAAACAAAACACAAATATATTTAATAGCCCTTTTGGACTAGCAAAGACTTTTTATAAAATGTTGAATGATAGTCAATGTTCTTGCCTTTCCTTCTTTTTAAACAGGATGAGCTTATTATTTTACCAATAATTTGGTATTTGCTGAAAGTTTTTATTGAGCCTCCTTTTATAAGGAGAAATAATAACCTCTATTACATAATTTTTCATTTTGGGAATTTTTTCTTTTTTTTTTTTTATGGAATGCTTCACGAATTTGCGTGTCATCCTTGCACAGGGGCATGCTAATCTTCTCTGTATCGTTCCAATTTTAGTATAGGTGCTGCCGAAGCAAGCACGGGAATTTTTCTTCTGGGTTATATGTGTGTATGTGTATGTGTATATACAAGTACATATATATGTTCATGTACATGTATACATATATATTTTTAATTTATTTGGGAATTAATTTTGTTTGTTAGTTTTTTTTTTTAATTGGTATGACTTTTCCAGACTAATTAAGCATGCTGAAGGTTAAAAAGATCTCATAGTTCTTTTAGTAACATTTAGTTTGTCCTTTCACTAATTTGCATACTTGATATGTGATTTCTCTGTGTGCCACATATTAAAATCATTTTCATTACTAATTATACATTTAAAATCTCACATCCTCATAATATTTCTTATCTACCATGGCCAAATTTACATTTCCCTCTTCTAACTCTTCATTGTCTGTACAGGTCATCTAACAATTAACCACGTATATCTTTATATCTCATCTATTGTTTCCTTAAACTATAATTACATTTTTCTGCCATTATAACTGTTCTATAAGGATAGTTCATCTAAATTATAATTATATATGTACCTCCTTAGTGCTAATGTGGTATTTTGTAAATCTTATCCTCTGGTAGAATGTGAGACACTATGTATAAATTCCTTCTTACAGATGTGTTCATCTCAAGTTCCTTTCCATTTGTTTTTCACTCTGTATTACCTTAGCTTTCACTTTCCTCTTACTCTCTTTCATTATTCCCAAAGTTATTAACTACCATTAAATATGCTGAACTCAATCAAAAATGAGAAATGGCATTATATATTCCTGCATCCATATTCCTACTTATTTATTCATATAATAAATGTGTGACAAATTCTCACATGTTCCAGCCACTCTCAATCGTAAGACTATAATAATTTAATAATAATGTTACATAATTAGGATTTTGTTTTCTTTGGAAAATTGTTAATTTTCCTTGTGCTGTTCAATTCTATTTAACATTTTAGTTTCACTTCCAATTTGAAGTACTGTCTCTCCTTCTAGCTCTACCTTGATTTGCAGCTCAGGAACTTATAAATGGGAACCAGGGTGAGTTTTTATATCTTCCTTGACCTCCTTTTGCTTTCTGTCCTCTAGGTTTGAAATAGAATTTAAAAAGGTTAGTGAAACATAAACTATGTCTAAAGGGTGATACACACACACACACACACACACACACACACACACACATACACACACATAGCAGACAACCCTGTTGACCAAGGTTCCTTCTAGGTAGTTTGAGACAGGATAACCTCCCCTGTGAATTCCTTCCTTCCTTCCTTCCTTCCCTTCCTTCCTTCCTTCCTTTCTTTCTATTTATTTATTTTTTATTTATTTATTGAGAGAGAGATTTTGCTATAGATTACCTGTACTCATTAGAGACAGAGAGATAGAAAGCAAGAAATCATCCCCCAGGGAGGATGGCCATACCACAATCCCTTCTCTATTCTTCTCTCTGGGTTTTGGGCATGCATGCCCATGAGCCTGGCATAAGTTTGAGGCTGCTGAGTCTAGGACTTAAGCTGCAGTTGACTACATGGGAGAAGAGCGACATAAACATTATGAGTCATGGTCTTGGCTATTAGAGCTTGCAGCCACAGGCAGCCTGGTGTCCAGCAATGCTTCCAGCCTGAACCAGTCTCCCCCATTTTAATAATTTTGATTAAACTTATTTGTCAGTGATGTTGAAAAAAGAGCCTAAATTCAATATATTTAACTGACAATGTGACTTTTTGATTAGGCTTTAATAATGACAGTCTCTTCACCTTTACAACTTCTATCACTTGCCACATCAATCACATATTTAACTTTTTACTGCACCCCCCAGGTGCCTATTGTTTAGGAAAACTTCTCTAAATGGTGACCTCATATCTTTATTTTCTTTTTAGCTAAATAAAATGAAATCAGTCCTTTATATAAATTGGTCAATTAACTTCTTAAGCAGAAAAAATATGCACAGAAACTGAGGTTCTAATATTAACCCTGAAGAGATTATATGTTACTGATGAAGTCACCACTTTTTTTTTAACCTAAATTACTTCATTTGTACACAAAAATTGACATGCATGCTCTCTAAAATTACTTGCTAGTTAAAAAGATTATGATTCTATGATAAAATTGTTCAGTCTATCTAGACTCTATAAATTCTGCTCCTCTAACAACTTCCTCTCTATTACTGGCCTCGAATATTTTCCTCATTTTATATTACTAAATTACTTTTTACGTGAAGTAAAAACACCCTTTCAGTATAAAATAAATTTCTAGGGTGATTTATTTAATTTGCAGGGTCTACTCTTTCATACTTTTATAATATTGTAAGCACATCCCATGGGGAATGTTTAAGTCGTAGTTCTTTCTTTTCCATTTCTCCCTCCTTCCAGAACTGTGGGCATGCGAGCAAATAGGCTCAGTGTATCCCTTATCCCATGGGTTCTGTGATTCTAATCAGTCAGACATGTGGGATGTAGTTACCATAACCACCAACTATGGTATGGACTGACTCAAAATTTTAAAATTTAGAAATAAAATATGTAGACTATTCTTTTTTTCTTTTTCTTTTTTTTTGGAGAGGATTTTTAGCTATAGGGCGCGTGCGCTCGCCAGAAAGACAGAGAGAGACAGAGAGACAGCGAGAAATCACCCCCCAAGGGGGATGGCCACACCACAGTCCCTTCTCCTTCATTCTCCTCTCAGGATCTGGGGCACACACGCACATGCGCCCGGTGTGAGTTTAAGCCATGGGGTCCAGGACGCGAACCTTGGTCGACTACATGGTAGTCCAGCAACATAGCCATTACGCTAACTGCTGGTCCCAAATGTAGACTATTCTAATAGAATAAATAAGGTTAGTAAGTGTTTGGAGTATGTTTGATCAGACTGTGTGTATATATATATATATATATATATATATATATATATATTTTTTTAAAATAAATTGCATAAATGATAGGCACCTGGCTATTTATATAAATTATAGATCATCGAGAACACAGAAATGTATTTCAACATTAAAGAATGATAATAATTTCCCAAATTATATTAGAGACTAAATTCTTCAGCATTGAAGGCACATTATCATTGAACTAATAAATACTTCCAGTACAAATGAAATCAATAGCATCTTTATGATATTAAAAATAGTTGGATACTTAAAACTGTTGCTAATGCTTTTAAAATAGACAAGTGACTTTTTAAGAAAAGGTGAATGTAACTGACAAATCCATTAGCCTAGGGACTCAGATGGAACAGATTCTAACTTTCAAGGTGAAGTGATAAAAAAAAAAATAAATAAACACTTTCTCATTTCTTTTAGGTCCCTATGGGAATTACCTGATGTATGCTATTTCCTAAGGGGGAAAGAAATAAATCATTTGAGTAAGCTAAAGATAGCTGTAAGAGGACAATGGCATCCTTTCTATTTTAAATCCAGAGAAACTGTCAAAACGATAAAATGCATAGCTCATTCTCTTGGCTTTGTTGACAAGAATGCTTGCTTTTCTTCCTGATTAGCTAACTGGTAGAATACATAGTTTAAAGTGGGCTGTGATCTAAAATGAAAATAACATTGTGCTTCCTAAATAGTTTAATTCTTTTTCTTAAACACTTCAGATTTGGTTTAAGTATCTTTGATGACTTAGAATAAATCAGTCTATGGGATATTTTTAGAAGCAGGGAACAGTATTTAAATTTGAAAAATGGGAATGTTTTCTAAATATTACTTTCCTAAATACGGTAGTTGTAAATTTAAAGCAGTAAGCACTTATTGGTTAATAATGTATATATTTCCATTCTAATAAGAGTGAGTGAAGTTTAAATAAATTGTTTAAAATTAAAAAAAAAAAAAAACTAAAAGGGGTAAACTCCTAGAAGACCAATTTCCACCACTCTTACTGTGTACAACTTTGAAGTCATGAATAGACAACATATCTTTTCATAGTGCTGATTTCTAAGGATTGTATTCCAGTGAGAATATGTTTTTGACATATTTGTTATGATCGATCTAAATTTTAAAACTTTCTGCTCTTCTATGTAATAATTCCATGTATTATACTACTTTGTGTTACTTTTATATCACTTTTCAGAATGTCTCTGATATTTTAAGTTCCTTAATGTAGGGACTCTGCCTTGGAATTCTTACCACCATAAGTGATACTAAATAAATATTTCCTGAATTGATGGAAAAGAGTTCTAAAAGTACTATTTATGATGGCAGTGAAGTTTAAAGACTAAATTTGTAAAGAATAAAATGTTTTCTTTGAGGATTTTTGAGGATTGAAAACTTGGAACAATAGATTCATTTGTTGTTGATTTAGTCTAAGAGGGAGGGTAAGGATTTTTGAATGTAAAAAGCTGTACATCACTACAAGATGATTCACTTTTTTTTTTTTTTTTTTGGAGAGGTTTTTGCTATAGGGCGCGTGAGCTCGCCAGACAGACAGAGAGAGAAAGAGAGACAGAAAGCGAGAAATCACCCCCTAGGGGGGATGGCCACCCCGTAATCCCTTCTCCTCTATTCTCTTCTCAGGATCTTGGGCACGCCCGTACACGCACCCGGCGTGAGTTTAAGCCACCAGGTCCGAGACTCGAACCGTGGTCGACTACGTGGGAGTCCAGCGACATAGCCATTACGCTAACTGCTGATCCCCACATTTTTGTAAATGAGAAAATGAAGTAAAAACTGTGAAGGGGCTAACTTACAAAACTGTAAGATAAAGGGAGACAAGGATGTCATGGAAGAAGAGTCTAATAACATGGACTTGGCCTATCTCTTGAGTTTTCCAATGTCTTATTCTAGAAACCTGGCACCAAAGGGTGAAGTGGTGCCAAAGTTATTATTTTCACCTTAGGTGGAGACAAGTATGAATCTCTTTCTTGAATGGTCCTCTGACTGTTTCTTTTCTTCTGAATCATTGACTATATATATTCTTCCAATTTCATAGCTATTCCTATGCTGGAATGGGCAGGGACAGAGAACAGGAAATCAGATCCATGCCACTTATCACTCAATGGGAACTAATCTTGAGGGACAAGAACTGGTGAATAAGGAAATGAATTTATTTCAGTCAGATCAGTATTAGTGAGAGAGTGGACTGGAGTCTGTTAACAGTCTCCACCATACTAGACAAGTTACAGAACTTACATAGGAGAAGGGGCCAATGTAAGTGATCATCTAGAAGCAAAGGGTAAGTTATTCATTTTCTTGGGGCAAAATCATGAGGAGACCTGATCATTGTTTTTGAGTAGAATCACCTCGACAAGTAATAGTTTCAGAGAAGCAATCACTGCTTAAGGGAAAGTTTTTGTTCATGCAGGACAGAATGACTGGTTTCAGTTCTCTGAAAGGGGGTTTAAAGACAAGCAGCAATTGAGGCTAGTAGATGGCATAGTGGTTACATTGCTGGACTGCCACATGGCCGATCATAGTTCAAATCATGGACCTAGTGGCATTGAAAATCATGCCGGGTGCATGTGTGTATGTGCTCAAGATTCCAGGAGAATAGAGGACAAGGTATTGCAGCATGGCCATCCCTGGCGGTGAGGGGAGAGAGGCGCCGAGGGGGTGATTTCTCATTTTTCTTTTCACAGTCTAGTTCCCCTGCACCTGCCCCCTCAGCCTCAGAAGCACACATGCCCTAAGGCAAAAAACCCCAATAAACAAACAAACAAAAAAACACAACAAAAACCCACAACGTCTTTTTAAAAGAAGAAAGGATAAGCAGTGATTAATGAGACAGCAGCAGCAAAATGGAGTTAATCACGACAATTCTCAGATCCTGTTTTAGAAGCAGCAAGGGTCTAGGTGGGCTCTGCAATGTTTAAACTGATAAAATCTTCTGTCAGTCATACGGGAGGAGGGTGGTGGCATCTTTCCCCTCTCTTCTACCTTCTTTATGACTCAGCAAGGTTATCATTAACTTTCATTAGTTAAGCACTAGGTCTAAAGATAGTAAGATGGACTCCCAAAATTAAGTATAATACGGAATCACTTTGCTTGTCTTATGGCTTGGTTATATCACTCTGACATTGTTACAGAAAATAAAAGCGAAAGTTAGTTTGAACATATTTCAGGGATTTTTCATTTCCTGATGTTTTGTCTCCTATATATTGTTATTTTTTTTCCTCACTCTTAGGAAACAGGAACACATAGTAACACTGTTATAGTCAGAGTTCAGGTAGTAATTTTGTTTGGGCTCAAAATATACCACAAAACAAATATAACAGATAATGTACTTTGACTAGACCTATGAAGTAGTAGAAAAATGAAAGTATGAGTTTATTTTGGTGCAATTCTTTTTGAGATTTATACAGTTTTTTCATAATATGTATTTTCAATTAACTTTTAGAATATCCTTGTATTTTTACCGAATTTGTCCTTTGTTGGTCAAAGACTATTACTGGTAATTGAATGAATATTCTTATGACAACACTTTTCACCCAGTCTAACTCATACACAAATATACTACTTTAATAGCATCTTAGGAAGAAGTAATTCAACAAAAAATAAGCTGCCTGCTTCTCTTTAAATAGTTGTTGGAAAAGAGACTCATAAGAGGGTTTCATTTTTCTAATACAATAATTTTCAAATTTTTTTTTTTTTGAGAGGTTTTCGCTATAGGGCGCGTGCGCTCGCCAGACAGACAGAGAGAGACAGAGAGACAGAAAGCAGGAAATCACCCCCCAGGGGGGATGGCCACGCTGCAATCCCTTCTCCTCCATTCTCCTCTCGGGATCCTGGGCACGCACGCACATGCGCCCGGCGTGAGTTTAAGCCACCGGGTCCGGGACGCGAACCGCGGTCGACTACGTGGGAGTCCAGTGACATAGCCATGACGCTAACTGCTGGTCCCAATAATTTTCAAATTTTGAGATCTCTGGATCTTTTATTCTTAAAAATTATTGAGAAATTCAAAGGGCATTTATTTATGCAGATTGAATCTATCAATATTTACCATACTAGAAAACTGAAACTGAGAAATTCTAAAATAATACATTTTGATTTATTTGTTTAAAACAATACTAAACTCTTGGGAACCAGCAGTTAGCGTAATGACTATGTCGCTGGACTCCCAGGTAGTCGACCGCGGTTTGCGTCCCGGACCCGGTGGCTTAAAACTCATGCCAGGTGCATGTGCGTGCGTGCTCAAGATCCAGAGAGGAGAATGGAGGAGAAGGGATTGTGGCGTGACCATCCCCCCTGGGGGGTGATTTCTCGCTTTCTGTCTCTTTGTCTCTCTGTCTGGCTAGCGCATGCACCCTATAGCAAAAACCTCTCAAAAAAACCCAAAAAACCCAACAAAACAAACAAAAAACAATACTAAACTCTTTCCATGTGAAACTAAATAACACACTTATGGAAAAAATGAACTGTTTTCTAAAACAATCAAGCAAAATATAATAAGAAGAATGACATCATTTTGTCCTTTTACTGACTTACTTTTTATAACTTGCTTATTAGAACATAGCTGGATTACTATATCTGCTTCTGTATTCAATCTATTTTTATACATCGTTTAAATAAAGTATACAAAGAAAATACTGCTTCAAATGTATATGTCATTAGAAAAGAGAGGAGAATTTTAATAGTCTTTTTATTAATCTGGAATATTTTTCTTTGAATTTACACTCTAACACCTTATCAATATTCTGGACCATAAAACAAGTCTCCATAAACATAAAAGGACTAAAGACATAACAAATATGCTCTCTGACTACATGGGAATTAAATTATAAATCAGTATGAGAAAGACATCTTGACAATTCTTAAATACCTGGGAATTAGTTAACATATTTCTAACAAATATATGGGTCAAAGAAGAAATCAAAAAGGAAAATAAGATGAATTTGAGCAGAATGAAAATGAGAGCTCTGAGTAAGAAAATTATGGGACATTATTAAATACATACGTAAAGGAAAAATTACAGCATGCATTGTTAATATTGGGAAAAGAACAAAAGGCTCGAAATAATAGTCACACTTCTACTGTAAGAAAACAGGAAAAGCATGAATTAAAGCCTAAGAAAAACTGTAATCTCATTCTTTATATTTTTACAAAATTTTGCCTGACAGCATGTGTGCTCACCAGAGAGAAACAGATGGATAGGGAGCAGAAAAAAAACATCCTCCAGTTGGGTGTGGTTACATTGCAATCCTTTCTTCTCAATTTCTCCATCCTTTGGGATTAGAGGCATGCACATACATGTGCCTGGTATGTTTCTCAAGTCATCAGGTTCAGGACTTGAACTTCACAGTTGGCTATGTGAGATATGTCTCCCTTAACCACCAAACCATGGGACTGGCCCTAAAAGCTGATTCTTATGGAAGGTGTATACAACTGATGAGTATTATACAGACTGATCAGAGAAAAAAGGGACGAGACACAAATTACTAATATGGGACATTTAATCTAATTATTAACAGGAAAATATGAAAAATCTTATGGTAACAAATTTGACAACAGAAGAAATGAACAAAATCCTCGCAAGATGCAAAATATCAAAGCCCACTCAAGATATAACAGGTAACCTGCATAGTCTTCTTTGTGATACAGATTTTTTTAATTTGTTATTTAAAGTCTTTCATCTCTTCTCCTTTACTACAAATCAAGTCCAGATAACTTCACTGGTAATTTCTATGAAAGATATCATACATGCAGAAAATACCGTCATTTTTGTACAAATTCATTCAGAAAGCTAAGGTGAAAAAACATTGTCATTGTGAAAGTCATGATGTATTTTTCTATGCAAAAATGTGCCATGACTTTTCTGATGGCCCGATACTTTTTTTATTAGTTAATTAATTTATTTTTCATTTTTTTTTTATACATTCAATCACATTATTATTTGTCATACAAAATGGGTATTTCAACAGGTTAACATCTCTCCCCAACACAGTTGGCAAAACCACAAAACATCCCCAACAGACAATACCACACCTCCCTGTGACATCAATACTTTACCTCCCTATTTTTCTTCTAAATGTCCTTCCTCAGACCCTCCTCTTGTACACATACTATATCTCGTATTTACATCTATATACTGTGTTTCTATATCCTTTAGTGAATTAGTTTCAGTCATAGAGTGCGGACACTCGGTATGTATTAAGCAGGAACATAAAATGTCTCTCCTTCATAGCCTGGCTTGCTTCACTCAGCAGTAAGTCTTCCATATTCATCCACTTCCTGTCAAAAGCCAGGGTTTTTTTTTTGTTTTTTTTTTTTTTTTTTTTAGGGCTCAATAGTATTCCTTTTAGTATATTTGCCCCAGTTTTTCTATCCATTCATCTGTTTGTGGGCATTTGGGTTGTTTCCATGACTTAGCAATTGTGAATAGTGCTGCAAAAAACATCCAAGTGCAAGCACTTTGCCGATGAAGTATTCTTCTGTCCTTTGGGTTGATACCAAGGAGTGGGATTGCTGGATCATATGGTGGTTCTATTTTTTAGATTTTTGAGGAATCTCCAAATTGTTCTCCACAGTGGCTGGACCAATTTACATTCCCACCAGCAGTGTAAGAGAGTCCCACACCCCTCCCAGCACTTATCATTTTTTGTTTTTTAATCTTAGTCAGTCTGACTGGAGTTAGGTGGTATCTCACTGTTGTTTTGTTCTGCATTTCCCTTACAATGAGGAATGTAGAGCATTTTTTCATATGCCTTTTAGCTATTCATATGTCATCCTTAGAGAGTGGTTTTTTCAACTCATTCTCCCATCTTTTTATAGGATTGAGTGTCTTTTTTAGGAACAGCTGCTTGAGTTCCTTGTGAATTCTGGTTATCAGCCCCTTATCTGACGCATAGTTTACAAAAATATTTTCCCATTCTGTTGGCTGTCTATTCACACTAATTACTGTGTCTTTTGCCATGCAGAAATTTCTTAGTCTGATGTAATCCCACTTGTGTCTTTTGAGGATTATCGACTGTGCGACTGTACGTTGGGGTTCTTATACTTTTTAACTCAATCTGTGAGGCCAGTTTTATTGTATGACCTGAACCAGACAAAAATAATGTAAGAAAAGAAAACTACAGAGTTATATCCCTGCTGATCATAGATAAAAAAAAGAAAAAAAATATTTAAAATATCTATCAAATATAATCCAACAACATACTAAAAACATGCATTAAGACCAAGATAGTATTGTCTTAAAGATGCAAAATTGTTTAATATATTAAAGTCAGGGCCAGCAGGTGGAGTATAGTTAAGGCTATCGGCTACCACATGGCTGGCCAGCTGTGGTCCCAGTCCTAGACCTAGTGACATGAGACTTACAGTGGGCTCATCTGCATGTGTGCCTAAAATCCCAAGAGGAGAATAAAGAAGGGATTGTGCTATGGCCATTCCTCCTGGGGTGTGATTTCTCACTTTCTCTCTTTCTATCTCTCCAACAAATGCACATGCCCTTGGCCAAACCTTAAAAAAAGGCAAAGCAGACAAACAAATATATATATAGTTACCTATATAAAAGTCAAACAATTTAATTCACCATATTAACAAACTTAAAAAGAAAAATTATTTTATTATCTTAACATTCAGAGAAAACGTCTGACTAGCTAATAGCCATTTGTGATAAAAGCATTCAGCATACTAGGAATAGCATAACCACAGAAAAGTTTTTGAAATAATAAAGAATTTCCATAAAAACACTTCAACTAAAATCATATTTCATGGTGAAAGGTTGACTACTTTTTCCCTTGGATTGTGAATGAATTAACACTTATACGATGTATATTCCCACAATGAAATATTATTCTATAGATAGAAATGAGCTATCAAAATGCAAAAAGACCTGGATTAACCTTCAATGCATATTACTAAGTGAAAAGAATCTATTTTGAAAATGTATATACTGTATCATTTTAATTACATTATGAGAAATTCATAACCTGAGATAGTAAGCAGGTTGTTGGTTGCCAATAGTTTGGGGTCAAATGATGGTTGAATAAGTGAAAAATATGAAATTTTTTTAGAATAGAAGTTATTCTATATGATCACATGCATTATAATTATGAACATCATACATTTTTCAAAACCAGAGCTCTATAGCACAGAGTCATCTTAATATATGCCAATTAAAAATAATTTAGGAGATGAGTAGATCACATGATAAAATACAGAATGCGGCAAAAAAATCCAAATATATTGGGGCCAGCAGGTGAGGTGGTGGTTAAGGTATGGACTCTCACATGGATGACTGCAGTTTAAGTCCCGGACCTGACAGCTTGCTTTCTCACTTTCCCTCTTATCCTTTCTCTGTCTCTTTCTCTCCCCATTTCTCTCTGGTGAATGAAACATAATGATAAATAAAATAAAATAAATGATTTAAAAATGAATCCAAGGTAATACACATAAACAAGAAAACTGACAAATACAACTCACTAAAGTCAGTAAAGGAATAAGGCTTTGTAACTTTGGATATGTGTAGAATAACTTTGGAAATGTTTGGAGACTTTAAGACTATAGGCAAAAGGAACTATACATAAGCTCTATCCTCTAGTTAATAAAGTTCCTTTCTAATAAATATAGGCTAATAATTTTTAAACTACTATTTATGATATTGGAGTTGAACTACTAATAGTAAATGAACTGGTAGATTAGGGAAGCCAGGTGTTTTACCTTTGGAGTGGCAGTTTGCAGACAAGCAAGAGGAGGTTAGAATGAGTCACGTGATAATTGATTAGCATTGAACACATTAGATGAACTTGTGTTTAGCTTAATATAAATACACGTGGTTACATCCAGAAATGTTTAAAAATATGTGTATGCACATGGGTTAGTGTATACACATATACCTTCTTGCTCCGTTAGCTGAGAGAGCCCAGAAGCAATGACATTCCAGTAATAATGAGCCCACCTAACACCCAAATGTTGGTTTCTAATGTCATTCTCAATAAGAAAACAAAGGGAACATGGCTCCTTGTAGAAATGGCTGATTCATCTGACTGGGGAGGAAATGGGAAGGATGAGCCTCAGACATTTTTAGTTCTATAAAGTAACAAAATGATATGGAGGTAAAATAGTGAATATCTTGTCATTATTGTTAATAGCATTGTCACAGTTTTGTTTCCAAGTTCAACTTCAGAGATTTTTGTCAAGGAAGCTAATATCTGAGCAGAGTAAATACAAGTTATATCTCTTTCTTTCTTTTTTTAAATTTGCTAGAGAACACATGTATTCACCAGAGAGAGACAGAAAGAGAGAGAAGGAAAGTAAAAAAAGTATTGCCCATGGGGGATGGTCAGCCACAATCTCTTCCCCATTTCTCCTTCCTTTCAAGATCTGGACACACATGCACATGTACCAGGCATGTTTTTGAAGCTGGCAGATCCCAGACTCAAACTGCGGAGTCAGCCAGTGGGATCTAGTGCCTTAACTACCATGCCACCAGGTGGTACACAAGTCAGATTTCAAGGATAATATTCTGTATCAGAAATCCAACAGTATTTGGACTTTAGGACTGTTTACTAATGATTTATGTTTCCCAGTGTATCAAAGTAATATTCAGACAAATCTGGGTGATTGCAAGAGTGGCGTTATTTACGTGCAACTGTCTATACTAGTCTATAGTAGATGGTATAATATTCTAATTGTATATACTATTCTTTACAAACATTAACTCATTTAATCTTTTTAAACCTATGGGAATAGATACTATTATATTATCATTGTTGAGAGAGATTTCTCTGTGGTTTTTTGAGATTTCTACATGTCACTTGACAGCTTTTATTTCAGTTTTTTTTTTCATACATTTAGTATAATCTTGGAAGGTAGAGGTAATATCTCCCCCCACAGACAGAAGGCAGTTTTGTTTGCTATCCAGGATAATAGAGACAAGATAATGAATCCATGTTTCCAATGGAGCAAAGATTTGCTAGCAACCTCATTATAAGATTGGGGAGTTTGCTAAGTTGAGATTTCCTCAGCTCTGACACTGACTCCTACGTGCATAGAATGTACCTGGAGCAATTGCCACCTTGACCCTAAAAAAAACTGGAAGTCCAGGAAACCTACAGGAACATAGTTCATTTTGCCTGCTCATGTCTTATGTATCTAAAAATAAATAAATAAATAAAAGAAGAAAAGAACAAAGAAAAAAATGGCATTTGTTATTTTGAAAGTTGGGTAAAATTTCTGACCATAGTTCTTGACAGTTACTATCATAAAAGTCATTTTTTCCACTTGAATACACTACTGAATGTTAAGAGACTGTCCAAGAAAGTGGAGAAGTTAGGTTTGAACTTGAGTGTTCTGCCAGAGATGGCACAACTTCCCCAGAATGCTATGCTCCTGCAGCATAATCTCAGAAGTATATCCCATTTACTACAAGATTGATAATAATGTCACAGACCTATTTGTTTTGCTAAACTGTAAAACTGCCTACTTATACTCAATACAAAGAATAAAATGAACAACGTCTGTGTCTCCTTATAAAAAGGTCAACCAATACTATCTTTGGAGTCACTTAAATTCCTTTTCTTCTACCTACCAGGTTCTCTCTGACCCCTATATCCCTGCCAGGAATCCGAGTTAATGTACCAAAAGACAGACATATGTGATCATTCTCAAGGGCAATCTGATTAATTTTGCTTGGTAGGGTGTCTTTGTAGCCGAAGGTTATTTTTTAATGAGCAGTCACACATGCTGTACTTTTGTCATGTTGAATCTTAGTGGCACTGAGAAGAATACAGAATGGACCAGGAGATTTGAATACATTCATTAAATCTAGAAGGCTCTCTAAAGTATTTTTAACAGTCTTATGTTTCATTTTCCCTGATCAAAGACAGCTCATTATACCCTTTTCATTCTGAATACTTTTTTTTTTTTTTTGAGATAGAAACAAAAGTTTAGTCCTCTTTGTTACTTGTCAATACTTAACTCTCTGCCCCTATCAACAGGTGTCTCCATTCTTAGGTATTTCTCTGATTCCCACTGCATAAACAAATTTCCCTTTCAGCTGTTCTTAAGACTTTTTAAAATCAACCAGTTCATTGTATTTTAAAAATACTACTAAAAAGGATATTTTCACCACTGTTTAAATATCCTTTATTCCACTACTTGTCTAAAAAAACTCCAGGATCTTCAGAAAATTCACTTGCAAATTCATTCTCTAGGTATGAGCTTATGTGGTTTCTTATCTCAGAACTCTCCTTACCCAGACTTTGTCAAACTCCACTTTGTTTTCAAGCCCCCATATACACTTTGCATCCTAAGGATATTGTCCCTTCCAACCCAGGTTAGGAGGTCCACGTACATGTACTTTATAATTGTCACGTTGTCCTGTGAACATTTGTGACACTATGTTTTGATCATCTGTTTTCTCCTCTGTGTTCCCCATCAGATCATAAACTTTACAAGGAGAAGTACTCTGTCAATAACACCAAACATGGTATCGGTCATTTACCAGGCACATAAATAGTTATTGAATGAATGAAGAAAGCATGGTGCTTTATTAATATACTCCCAACTCCTCTTCAATACAATTTTTAGTGTATTATGAATCATATAGCCAGGGTAGCTGTTATGTGGACTTTCTAATGCAATCTATCTTCCCTCAAGAACCTCATACTAAAAAAATCATCTCTCTTTGAATTTGTAACACTCTGCTATCTAATATATTAGGGGCCATATTTACTTTCTTCAATCTTTTGCTTTCTGTCACAATTTCTGAAATGAAATGGTCTTTTTTAGCTCAAAGTTCTTGTCAGTTTCGACTGTGACAGTTTTTTCTTGATGGTCAGAATGAGGAACAAAAGAGCACTAAAGTCCCTTGATAATTTTCCTTGCTTCTTGGAAATTATATAGTCAGCAAAGGAACTGAGGATTTACTGTAAACTGAATGTCCCAGCTTGTTATTAGATAGTTGAGGTCCCTTTTCACCCCCACCAGTCACTGGCTACATATACGTATGTATGTGTGTGTAGATATATCTCCCTTATTCATGTTATAGTATAGTAAATGTCAACAGAAATTAACTGTGCAAATAGATGGGAAACAGCATTAAATTCTCATATATAAAAGTTCAACTATTCTTAAAATATAATGCAGGACTTGGGATTCATTTATTCTTTCATACTTTTTATTTATTGAATATCTGCTATAAACTAACACTATTCTTGGTGCGGGTGCTTCGAAAATGAAGACAGATAAAGATAAGTTCAGCTTTTATGGATCTTATATCTTAGTAAAGAAAACAGAAATAGATAAATAAAATGTGAAAATTTTTAAAAATCAGTGATATAAGAAAAATTTAGAGCCAAACTGGGTATAAGAATGGTAAATATTTTAGAACAAGAAATCAGGGAAAGGTTTTCTAAGAAGTTAAATTTAAGATGAATTTCTGAATGTTATGGAGGAAACAATTATGCAAATATCTTCTATTTACAATAGCACCTTCTGCACAAACTATTTTACTTCTTCTACCATAACATCCCTCTAAACTATAAATCCACAGTACTTCCTTTTTAAAAAATATAAATAGCTGGGGCCAACAGTTGGTATAGTGGTTAAGACACTAGATTCCCACATGGCTGACCACACTTCAATTCCTGGACCTGGCAACTTGAAAATCACACCAGGCATACGTGTGTTTGTGTGCATGCCCAAAATTTCAAGAGGAGACTGGAGGAGAAGGCAATGAGGCATGGTCATTCCCTCCCCCCGGGAGGGATGATTTCTCACTTTCCCTCTCTCTGTCTCTCTCTGTCATATATTGTCATATATTATCATATATTTTATTTATAAATATAAACATATTTATTATATTGTATATTTATTATATTATTTTTATTTATAAATATAAATATATTTATTATATTGTATATTTATTATATTATATTTATTTATCATATATAAATATATTTATTATGTTTATAAACATAATAATCACTTTTTTGTAATAATATTCTAAATATTATTATATTTAGAGACATAAAGTAAATATTTATAGTCTGTATTTTATAGAATAAATAAAAGTACTCCAGGGTATATGTCTTTTATAGAATAAAATATAACTATAAATCATATATACTTAAGTGAATTTTGGCAACTTAATTGTGCAGATTTTAATCAGTGCACTGCTTGATAAAGACTTTGACATTATGATCCAGGGTTTTATAAGGTGCAATAAAGGATCTTTTCATTTTTTCTGTGGAGTGCAGAATATCCTGTTGGCACCTGTTTCCCAGAGTCTTTAATCCAGGTTCCATTTTAAATTGGATACCACCTTTTATATTTATTTAAATAATCATATGAACCAAACAATTTTTTGAGAGATTTTTGCTATAGGTATGTGCACTCACCAGAGAGACAGAGAGAGACAGAGATACAGAGAGTGAGAAATCACCCCTGGGGGAGGGGGGATGGCCACGCCTCCATCCCTTCAGGATCTTGGGCATGCATGCACATGCGCCCAAGCGTGAGTTTTAAGCCAGCAGGTCCAGGACTTGATCTGCAGTTGACTACGTAGGAGTCCAGTGACAAAACCATTACACTATCTGCTGGTCCTTCAACCACTTCTATTAACCAAAATTATCATGTTTCTTTTTTTCTGGTTTTTACAACTAGAAAGATGTAATTGATGACATATTGAACTATGAATATTTTTATGAGACAAAAGGTATTTTTAAAATATTTTTGTTTTTATCTTATCTATTTCTCAGCTTTTTCCTTAAACCAGAGCAGTTTTCCATATTTGTAATTAAATAGGATCCTGACCATCAGTATCTGAACAGGTCATTTGAGACAAGACAATTTATGTCTTTCAAAGCAGACATAAATTATGCTGAACCAAGCAACCACATTGTTCATGTTGATGATAGAAGTTTTATATCTTCCATTTCCTGCCAAATAATACACTGAACCACCCTTCAGCAATAGAGAAATTGCCTAAGTTATATATGTAAAAAAGAGGAATTGCCTTAGTTGTATATGGAAAGACAAGACTGAAAAATGGTAAAGAAACTCTGTCCTTTTCAGCTTTGTATACACCTAGCTTTTTTAAAAAAAAATATTTTATTTAACTTTTTAAGTTTGAGCAGAGAGAGGAAGGGAGGGAGGAAGGGAGGGAGAGAATTAAGAAAGTGAGAAAGCACGCACCAGGTCTGGGACTGAACTGCAGTCAGCCATGTGGGAGTCCAGCATCCCCCACCACCATGTCACCTGCTGGCCCCTACACCTAGCTTTTAGACAGTGTTTGTCATCAACTATTTGGTAATGCTAAAATAAAGGTAAACAGTTGGAAAGAAAGGGATTTAAAAGAAACAGGATTCTCTCTCATTTCAACTTTTCAGTAAGTTATAGATGAAAAATGAATGTAGCTGAATAATGTAGTGATATATACCTTTGAATGTTATGAAAGCTTTTGTGCTATTGAAGTTTAAAAAACATCACCATTATGAGTTAAAACAAATGAACTAGGTTTACAGGACACTAGGGGTGCATGTCTTTCAGAAGCAAAATAGTTGTTTGATTAGAAAACATTGTAATTATCAGGCAAAGTTCAAATACTTGTGCAGTTATACTTAAATCAAAAATTTTGCAGCCAGCAGGTGGCGTGGTAGTTGAGGTGCTGGGCTTCTACATGGCTGAATGTGGTTCACGTCCTGTATCCGGCGGCTTGCTTTCTCACTTTCCCTCCCTCTCTCTCTCTCTCTCTCTCTCTCTCTCTCTCTGTCTTTCTCTGGTCATGTTAAAAAGTGATCATGAATAAAATTAAGTAATTTAAATAAAAACATTTTATCCTATACACTCATGTTCCATAATGAAACTTGTGAAAAGAATCTTACTTTGGCATAAGTAGTTAGAATAGCAATGTCAGACAAGACATTGCATGAAGGTTTAATAATATAACTTTCTTGCTAATAAAGGGGTATGATATTGTAAACCCTCAACAATTTGTCCATAGTACAATCCGAAATTGAATTTCCATTAAAGCACCCTTCTTTCACATAAAGCAAAATCCCACTGTATATTTATAAAGGAGAAAAACAAAAATATAGGACTAGGCTGAAGGATACCCTCTTCTTTCTCAAGATGAGAAAACTAACTTTTTTTTTTTTTTTCTATGCAGAAATCAAAATTGTTTGGTTAGGGAGAAAATGCATTTGTCAGAAAAGTGAGGTGACCTCCTGCCATTAAAAAGCAGTAGGGCTAAAATTGTAGTACTCCAGCTAATTTTGTATAAATCATGCAAAATACTGGACTCTCTGAATTTACTCAGTGTCATCAAAACAGATTTAATTGGCTGCAATGTAGTTCAATTGATCTAATAAAAAGTATCATTGATTATAATCTCTATAGAACTGTAATGGCAACCATTTTTTACTGTATTGGCAGGCAAAATTGCATTTTCTTCGTCTCAGGTCACTTACCACCCAAATGAGCAATTGTTAATAGAACCAGATCATTAGTTCCTGCCGGACTGATTTCTGCGTCACCGCCTGAGTGCACATTTCAATGGCCAGAGAATATTCCAGGACAGTTTCTTCTTGTATATGAGGAAGAAATTTGTTGAGTTTTGATAAATGACTCCATTTATAACATGAAGAATTACCTAACTGAAAATGCTGACCACTGAGTTGGGAAATCTAATGACGGAGAATAAGAAGGCTGATTCATACCTGTCAAAGAAATAGGAGAAAATCTAAATTATTTAAGAGAAGGCAAATAATAATGGTTATAATAATGATAAAAAAGTAATAATCATACAACAAAGAATTCATGATTATAGAGCACATACTCTGTTTCAAGTCATATATTAAATGATTTACATATATTAACTGATTACCCCTTACAAGGGTAAGTATTATAATTTTATTTTATTTTATTTTATTTTATTTTATTTTATTTTATTTTATTTTATTTTATTTTAGAGGTTTTGCTATAGGGTGCGTGCACTCGCCAGACAGACAGAGAGAGACAGAGAGACAGAAAGCGAGAAATCACCCCCCAGGGGGGATGGTCACGCCGCAATCCCTTCTCCTCCTGGGATCTTGGGCACGCACGCACACGCGCCCGGCGTGAGTTTTAAGCCACCAGGTCTGGGACGCAAACCGCGGTCGACTACGTGGGAGTCCAGCGACATAGCCATTACGCTAACTGCTGGTCCCAAGTATTATAATTTTAAAGTTAAAGATGAAAACTTTCTGGTCTAAAGGCAATAATGCACTTACTAAAGATTACAAATAGGTAGTGCGAAGCACAACCCTTTTTCTCTTTTTTTTTGGAGAGGTTTTAGCTACAGGGCGTGTGGGCTCACCAGAAAGACAGAGAGAGACAGAGAGACAGAAAGCAAGAAATAACCCCCCAGGGGAGATGGCCATGCCACAATCACTTCTCCTCCATTCTCCTCTCAGGATCTTGGGCACGCATGCACACGCGCCTGGCGTGAGTTTAAGCCACCGGGTCCAGGACTTGAACCACGGTTGACTACGTGGGAGTCCAGCGACATAGCCATTATGCTAACTGCTGGTCCCAACCCTTTTTTTTTTTTAAGAGAAATTTTTGCTATAGGACACGTGCACTCACCAGAGAGACAAAGACAGAAAGCAAGTAATCACCCCCTGGGGTAATGGCCATGCCACAATCTGTTCTTCTCCATTTTCCTTTTGGGATTTTGAGCATTTACACACATGCACCCTGAGTGAGTGTTAATTTGTCTGGTCCAGAACTCGAACCACCATTGATTACATGGGAATCCAGTGATGTAACCATTATACCATTTGCTGGTCCCACAAACCCTTCTTATTGCTTAGGGGGCCACAAGACTGTTGACTGGTAATGAGTAACAATTTTTTCTCTGTTATGCATGTATGTGATTTGTTTTTTTGCTATTATTGTTCATAGAAGTAATTCCAGTGACTACCAGTTTCTCTTGCTTCAGTTGTAATAGAATTGAAAAATTAACTAGGTTTTGGGGCAGGGCAGTGACATAGTGGTAAAATGTGATATTCTGCAAAGTAATCCTATGTGGAAAAGTTCTGGTTTCATACCTAAAGACCTCCCTGAGAAGCTGAACATGTGCTTGACCTTGGTAGGGCCTGTCTGAGGGCTAGGAATGGGTCACATCAGGACCCGAAGGAGGCTCCTGTTTCTCTCTTTCTCTGTATTCCTCTGTCTCTCTCAATTTCTCTTGCTCATGGAAGAAAGAAAGAAACTTTAAAAAAATTAAAATTTAGGTTACAATAGGGTCTAATTTTGTGTGCATGTGTGTGTGCATGCATTCGTGCATGTATGTATGTAGAGGTTTTTGCCTTTGGCACATGTGCTTGCTGGAGAGAGAGAGGGAAGGGGGGTATGGCCATGTCACAATCCTTTCCCCTTCATTCTTGTTCTGAGATCTTGGTCATGCACACATAAGTGCCCAGAGTGAGTTTTAAGCCACTGGATCTGGGACTTGGACCACAGGTGGTCATGTGGGAGTCCAGTGACATAACCACTATGCCATCTGCTGTCCCATTTTTTTTTTAAGAGAATGACTGAATAAAAGAATTAATGAGTGACCTATGATTTTCAGCAAGAAAGTAAACACTGTATGACATTACCAGGATTGAAAAAATTAAAAAAAAATGTCAGCTGGAGGAAAAGGAATGATTACACATTCCAATTTTCTTTCTCTCATTATTTCCTGGGAATCTGTAATGCATCATTATCTAAAATATTTGTTGACAGGAACATTATACTTTAATGTTTCCTTGAAAACTCATGGTTAAATAAATTTGTATATATTTTATATTTGAAATACAATGAAGAGATCTTTAACTGAATTTTTTCATAGGGTGAAAAGTCTTTAATCTACATTTATGTTTTTTGTAAATCAAATCTCTGTTTTTAGTGAGTTATAATCAGTCTTATAAATATAAATATGTATTTTCTGTTGGTGATTGAAGGAGCAAAAGAAAAAAAAATGAGTATCTAAAAGTAAGAAGCATAAATTATATAATTAGTAAGTAATTAAATCATACTATTAGTAGTGAGTATGTATGTGTGCATGCACATATGTGCCCATACGGGCACATATACACACACATGCACAATGAGATGTTGGGTCAATGAGTCTTCATACCCCAAGTAGAACAACTTACTCCTGGATCCTTTTATAGAAAAATAACTATCATGGAGGAAGAATATATGCTTCTGTGTAGAAAGGGAAAGGGGATAAGTGGAGCAAATAATATTAAAAATTTATTTAGTCATATAGCTTTATATAAGTGAATTTTTAAAATTTATGATACACTTGGCCAAAGATAGTGCTCCAAGAAAGCTATTCTCAACTAAAGAAAATAAAATCTAAGCAAATTGACCCTGCCAACACATGCTCACACCACAAAATGGTAGTATGTATTGTATGCTTGATTAAAATGTACTTAATTTGACATGATATTCAACAGGGTGTTCCCTTAAAGTGAAAATTCCTGTTAATTTCATTTCTGTAATTCGCCTCAGACAAATTTATTCTTACTTGGCACCAACTCCCTCCTTGCGCGTCAGCATCAGATGCCCTACGTACAATTTCACAGAAGCTTTCCATTCCAAGCCTCTGTCTTCATTTTTGATAACACTCTCTGTTTACAACTGCATTCATAGCCAGACATCAAACTCCAGTGCAGGAGCAAGCACCGGTGTCCCATGGTCCATGGAAGTGTGAGTAGATAAAAGCTGTCATCTCATATCATGAATGTAGCTTAGGGCATACTGTAACTATAGCAAAGTTATTCTAAATACAACTAGAGACATGATGAATAAAAGATCCTTGAGTCAGACACAGAAGGAAAATCAGTACACAAACAGTGAGTATAATGGGGCAATAACTTTCTTCAGGGAACTATTAAGTTCAGAGGACATTGCTAGGAGGCATTGTTAGTTGACATCCCACCTTCCTGAACCTAGTGTCCCTGAGGTACATAAGCCTTTGTTCCTGTCCTTCAAGAACCTGTGGAATGTGATAATTGGGAGATAGGATCTAGTTTTAGGATCTATCATTGTTTTAGCAAATGTTATTAAGTATTTAACATGGATTCTGTAAAATAGGTAAAGTAGGGTCCCTGACCTCAAGGGAATCTTCAGGGCAATTGAAAAACTAAGGCATGCACACACCAAAATAAAATATTCATTTAAGACAATGCATCATGGATCTTAGAATGGTTGGTATTGGAAATAGACCTCAGAGGTTCTCTGCTCTAGTGGTTTTCCTGCTATATTATTCTCAAGACCTAGACTTCCATGGAGGTATTTTAAGAAGAAAACACTAATTAGAAGGAAAAGACCAAGCTCATCTACTGGGTCACTGGAAAAGTCATGATGTATTTTTCTATGTTTTTCTATGCAAAATGCATCATGACTTTTCTGACGACCCAACGTATAAATGTCCTCATCTTCCCATTTCACAGACAAGTTGAGCAGATATTAGTATGCCAAGGACACTTGCTATTAATTAGCAGAGCCGAGCTCAGAAAACTCAATGTATGTAAAGGAACACAAGAGAATTTCAAAGAAAATAGAATTGAAGTATGATATTATTTTGGTGCAAAAAAAATGTTGAAGTCCACACATAGTTTTATTATAATACATATTTTCTATAAACTTTTTAAAGAATCTTCATATGTGCCCCTTGGTTTTGAGGGGAGGCATTTGATTAATGTATGCATAGCAACTATGTGTATTGTAATTACTCCTAAAGACTAGGTTATAAATCTCTTGGTTACTCACAAGTAGATGTGAAACGTTAAGGATGATATACTAAACGTATTTGATTTTAGAGTACTTAGTAAGGGCTGAATTTACCTTTCAATTTTTCTATCAGGACGAGCTCAAAAGAAAGTTACTCTTGGGCACAGTGTTATTTCAGTATTAGTGAAAGTAATATGCCATAGGGAAGGCAAACTGCTATACTAAAGTCACATGATTAACTTCAAAGCTAAAAACAAATGACTTTTTGTTGGTCTACTTTTTCCCATTGCATATCTTCATTAGCAAGAATTATTAAGAATTAGTCTTTCATTCTCATTGCATATTCAAAATTAATTTTGTCTGTAAGTTTAATAAATTTGAAATAGATGCATAAGGCAGAATGACTATAGATTTTTATGTCCTAAAACCAAGTTTATTTGAGACTCATGCACTCATTTGCTTAAAGAAGTGGTTGAGAAAAAGACATAATACTGTGATTTGACCATAGTTCTTAAATTAGATTCATTGCGTAAATTCTCTACACCCCACTCATAAGTAGTAAAATAAATTCCTTAATCTTTTAGTTACCCATTACTCTTAAATCTTAAGTTACTTTTGTAACTGTATGTATTGTTCCTAGTACTATATAGATGAATTACTGTTTAAATGGATGCATATATATAGATTATGTGTAGCAATTTATACACATGTACATAGTAATATATATATATACATAGTGGCATCCATCTTTCAATATTTAAACAAGATTAAGTAAACATCCATGTTTAAATTAGTTAGCATACCTCTAAACACTTTGTAAAACTGAAGAGATGATAGTGTTTAGTGTTAAACACCATGTATCTATGAGGTACAATGCTAGGTTTGGTGGATAAACTAAGAATTCTCAGGATTAAGGTGTAAGATATCTATATTAAATAATTCTTTTAGGAGCCAGCAGAAGTGTGATGATTAAGGTGCTGGACTCCCACATGACCAACAGTGGTACAAATCCTGGACCTGGTGGCTTGAGAATCATGCTGGCATGTGTGCATGTGTGCCCAAAATCTTGAGAGGAGAATGGAGAAGGGAGTGCAAGGTGGCCATTTCCCCCTAGGAAAATCACTCCTGGGGGGTGATTTCTCACTTTCCCTCTTTCTCTTTTTGTCTGTCTCTCTCCAGCAAGTGCATGTGCCCTCTGGCAAAAACCTTTTAAAAACTTGTTTTAAAAAATATGAACTTAGAGAGACTTGGTACTCATCACTTTACTTCTGTGTAATGAGGGTGAGGACAGTGGATAGGGAATAATTTGAAATGAAATCTAATAGTATAACAGATGTTTATTTTTGTGTTTTTCAGTATTTTTCAAATGACTAAATAGAAAATGTGATAGTATGGACTAGGTGCTATGAGAACAGTTAGGTCACTCTGTTATGGAAATCTCAATGTGAACTATTCTGAATAGTGTTTTTTGATTGAGATTCTTTGCAAATTCTCCAATTACTCTTGGAACCTGGGTCAGTTGAAGACTGTGGAAGGACTCTGAATCCTCAGATACTGATACTGAAAACCATACAACCTGTGGTCTGTAATGACTGCATTTTTTTTTTTTCTATGTGAGATCAGATATGGACGTTTTTCCTCCTCATTGTTCTACATGAATATTTTTAACTGTCAATCATGTCTGCATAAAATAATCTCAGAAACTAAAAATTGTTTTTCATAGATCTCACCAAATTGAATTGATTTTTTTCAAATTATTTTGTTTAACTTTATTTGTTTGTTTGTTAATTTGAACAGAGAGGGACAGAGTGAGAGCGTGTGCGCGAGAGAGGGAAAGTGAGAAAATAAGCTGCTAGGTCTGGGATTCTAATTTTGGTCAACCATGTGGGAATCCAGTACCAATAGCTACCAAGCCACCTGCTGGCCCTGAGTTAGATTTACTCTAAACTCCTTAAGAGAAAGAACTCTGTCCTATTACCAAGTTTGTTTCTACTGTTTAGCACAACACTTGACAAATGGATATTGAATTAAGAATTCTTGAATTTCTCCATGATAGGCACTGTGAAAGGTGCTGGAGGTAGAAACTGGAGAAAGATACGATCTCTGCTCTCAGGATTAAATATGGAGACAGACAAGCAAATCAATAATGTATGGGGTGAGTGCTTTAATAATGGTGATCCAGGAGAAAGAGAGTAATACATTATTTAGTCTGGATTAGAAAGTATTTCCCAAACTAAATTTGAGATACAGTTTAAAGAATGGAAAAGACTTGGCAGGTAAAGAAGTGGCGAAGGTTGAGGGAACTGTATGAGGAAGGACACAGAGGTATGGACTTGTTCACTGAAAGACATGTATGAAGCGGATAGAGTTCAGAGAACACGAAGCTTATGATAGTATCTTACAACTAGATTGTGAAAAATCCTAGAATATCAATTCTAAACTGTCTGGGACTTTTCTGTGAATAATGGAAGATAATAGAGGTTTTAAGGTGACGTGATCTTAACTTCCCTTTTAACGAGTTAAATCAAAAGGCAGTATGACAAATCAGAAAGAAGAGCTGAATCTATCTTAGTAACCCAGAAAATATAAATGGGCATAATTAATGGGGACAATAGAATTAATGTACAAATTTATTTGGTGCAAAAACATGAATTCTAGACTAATTTTTAAAAAATAATACACATTATCCCTGAACTTTTAGAAGACTACTCATATGTAGTAGGAAGTACTTATTACAAGTGCAGAGAGCATGAATATAGCAGGGGCAGATAAAAGAGCTCTTACCATGGTAAAAATAAGGCATTGTAATACTAAACTATTTTCAAGAGAGAAATACTAAATACCATTTTTTTTTAAAAAATAAATTTGCTATAAGGCACATGTGCTCACCAGAGAGAGAGCATGAGGGAGAGAGAGCAAGAGAAAGAAGAGAGGAAGTGAGAAACCACTCCCAAGGGAGGATGGCCACACTACAAAGCCTTCTCTTGGATTCTTCTCTCAGGATTTGGGGCATCCATGCACATGCTCCTGGTGTCAGGCCCACCGCTAGAACCACACAGTTGGCCATGAGAGATCCCGTTGCCTTAACCACCACGCCACCTGGCTGACCCCTAACCTAACAATTTTTAGCTTGTGTACTATGAAAGCTAATCATTGCTGTTAATCTAGATAGGAAACAAATAAAAATAAGACAGCTAACACTCATATTCAGCCTTCTACGAGTTCAGTGTTTAAAGTTTTACAACACACCTCAGGCATATACGTTCTTATTGTTATTTTTCTAAAGCAAAACTAAGGCCCTAGAAGGTTAGGAAACTTGACCAGAGTTAAAGAACTGGCTAGTGCCAAAACTGAGACTCAAACATGTGTAATTCCATACCTGACTCCACTATGCCTTTCTTTTTCTCTGAAAGAAATGACCTGGGGGGCAGAGAAGCAGTTGATTTTCTAACGTTTTTTGAGTTGCTGAGTGTGCAGTATTGCTTAAGCATCAATATGAGAATGCCTTATAAGTAATTAATGGAAGTTTGAATTTACCATTGAAGAGGATGATTACAACTGGATTCATCCACAGGACAATTTCTGAAAGCTGGGGAAGCAGATATGCTAAAAATGAACCAGAACTGCAAAGGGGTTTTTTAGCTTGGTCTGAAAATCTGAAGAGTATATGTTGACTTCTTTTTCCCCACTGCTAGTTAATGAATTTACATTTTTATAAATCCAAATACTATTTCCTCTTCTATTTCTTTAATTTAGTTAAAAATGCCAGTGCAAATATGAGACTGAGTTTAGATAGGTAAGAAGTTTAAAGTCTGATTAAGGAGTGTCTACTGCCTCAGAAGTGATTGTATAATATATGAATACAAAATTCCCTTTGAACTCTAGTTAGCCTTTCTCCTATATAGCAATTTCAGTCTGAACTCTCACCCATCACATCTTCATCTCCTTGGCATATTGCTATCCAGTGCTGAGAAAAGATAGGCACTTCAAGAAAAAGCACATTAGTTAAGCATCAATTGCAGCTTAATGGGCCAAGGTATGTGAATGATATTCTACAGTGACATTATAAATCTTTTCTTTACGTTGTTGAGGGAATATGCTGCACCTCACTAAAAATCTCTAATGTGACTTTGATATCAATAATCTTTCACAGAAGAGCCAATTGAATAGATAGATATATTTTGAGAACAAATAGTCCAGAATGAAAGCAGAAATGCAATAATGTAATGGGCTCAATATTGGGGTAAACATAGTCTGTTGTGAAAACGATATAACTGAGGGAGATAGAAAGAGGGAAGAAGAGGGAATGAAAATTAATATGAGCGCATGAATCACAAATGCTGTGTTATTTTTCTGTCTTCTTTACTAGATGCGCACATCATTCTATCTTCAATCAAGTGAATAGCAGGTGGCATTTTTATGTGGCTGAAAGAGAAGACTAAATCAGCCAAGCGGGTAATAGCTAGCTGTCAGTCTGGCCAGTCTTATCCAGGGATGGCAAAACTGTGCCTACATAACTGGGTTTAAATATGGTGCAGTCACCCCATTTTTCTCTCAGTTATACCATGCAAGATACAAATGTTAGCCACTGCATAGACACAGGCAGAAGAGATGATTCAAAAAAGGACAGGATAAGGCTGTAAATTCAGGGGCATGGAAAAGAGGCACTAATGCTTTTGTCACCGGATGTCTGTTTAAGATGGCTCACATTATTACAATTTATAGGTAACACTAAGCATCAAGGGAAAAATGTCATGGAACCAGAATAGAATGGCTAAAATCTTTGGTGAGATGTTAATGAGTAGTAGGAAATTTTTCATAAAATAAGAAATTGCTTATAAGATACAGACAGGAAAGATAAAAGAGATCTGACTGATTGAAGGTGGAGAAAGTTCTTGATATTTTTCATTTGCCTTTTAATTTACATTAATTCGTTTACCTCTTATTAATTGAGCACCTACTGAATACCAGGCACCAGAGATTCAGCAGTGATCCACAGGTTGAAATCTCTAGCCTCAAAAGGTTGATATTTATGGTGAACTTTTCTGAGGGAAAGGAGAGTTCAGAGAGACATTAATCATATAAATTTAAAAATGTACTCTAAAATAAGTTTTATAAAATATGTAATTTTATCTATAAAATTATTAAATATGAACTTTTATAAATTATAAAATATGAGAGATGGTTTAAAACACTATGAATAAAAACAGTGGTGGGAAACAGAAGGTAAAGATGGAGAGAGGCTTGTGCTTTTAAATATGGCATTTGGGGTAGCTTTACCGAAAAGGAGATATTTGAGTATAGACCAAGAGTAGGTAAGGAAATGAGTCACGTGGACTTCTAGGAATCCATTTTAGGTATAGGGAGAAACATATGCAAAGCCTTGGGGCCGGAGTGGGCCTGGCATATTTGAGCAGCTTCAGGGACAGGATGGAGCAGAGTAAATTAGAGGAAGGGAATGAGATCAGAGAACTAAGGAGAAGGGGTACACTTCCCTAGGATTTTGTAGGCTGCTGTAAGGGATTTGCTTTTATTCAAGTGACTCAGAAATTTTGCTTCTATGTTGAAATTAGATTGTAAAGGAACAAAACAGGAGCAAGGAAATAAGTTCAGAGGTTGTTGCATTCATTCAGATGAGATAAGGGTAGAGGTGGAGAATAATAGTCAGACCCTACAGGTATGTGGAACAGAGATCTATTGATAAATTGAATGTGTCATATGAAAGAAAATATGTGTGTGTGTGCATGTGTGTGTGTGTGTATACAAATCTGGAATGACAGCATTACCACACACCTAGATGGCAAAACCTATAGTAGAAGGAAGTTTTGAAGGGGAAATTGGGACAATGATTTTGAACACATTAAATTTGAGAAGCTTATTGGATCCTTAAATGAAGATGCCAACACACTTGTTACTTGCACATTTATGTGTTTGTCTGTTTGTTTGTTTATTTGAGACTAGGAAGAAGCCTGACCTGAGTATCATCAGTAGCTTGTATTTAAAACCATAAGATTGAGTAAGGTTGACAGGAGAGTAAATATAGAAAGAGAAGGGAAATTGTCAAATACTGAGACCTGGGACATTTTGACATTAAATGTTGAGGGAGATGAGAAAGATCAAGCAGAAGGACTGACCATGAAAGAGCCAGTTGAGTAGGAAAATAAATAAATAAATATGACAAGTGTGCAATTCAGAAAACAGAAAAGAAAGTTTTTTTTTTTTGTTTTTTTTTTTTTCCTCCCATGGGAAGCAGTGATCAGTGGTGTCAGGTGCTACGAAAATGTCAAATAAAACAAAAACATACTTAATCATTGGATTAAGCAAATTGCCTTTCTTGAACTATAGAAGTTCAACTGGAATAGTAGGAGGGAAAAGTTGAAAATAGGTGAGTTTAAGAAAAAACAAGAGGTGCTAAATTGGAAGAACAGAAGTACAGATAAATTCTTCAAAGTTTTTTGCTGTAAAAATTCACAAAAATGCAGAGTTAGTTGGAGAATCAAAAGAGAGCATGTTTTGAGGGGAAGAGAATGTAGTGAAAAGAAGCAGAAATTATAATGTGCTGTGTGATGATGGCAGTGAGCCATCAGACAGGAAGAGAAACTGCTGCTATTGGAGAGTCAAGGAAAACTGTGGCATGGTAGCCTTAAGTGGGGGAGAAGGGGAGTGGGATAGGGTTCAAAAAGTAAATATGAGGTCAGTTCCGTGGCAGAGTGGTTAAGTGCATAGAAAGCAGATCCCACGTGACTGACTATGGTTTAAATACTAGCCCTGGTAGCTTGAAAAAGGCGTCAGGAGTGTGTGTGTGTATGTACACACATGTGCACATGCACCCAGAACTTAATGAGGTAGTGAAAAGAAGAGCCTGTGGCATGACCCCATTGGGAGATGCTTTTATCTATGACTCTCTGTCTCTGTCTCTCTCTCTCTGGCATGTACACACACCCTCTGGCGATTAAAGAAAAGTGAACGCGGTGGCATTACTCAGGATATGGGGTGTTCATAAGAAAATGAGGGAAGGCAGAGTGTACAACACGTAGGGAAGGGTGCGAAGATGTTGTGTTAGGAATGTGAGAAAATGAAATTGAAAAGAAAATCATCAGTGTGGAGAGAAGATTTGAGAGATTTATAGAGAGAAAAAGTATAAAATAGTTGCCTAAGAGCCTTGAGAGTGGGTTAAAGAGATATAGTACAATTACTTGACAGCTATAAGATAATGGTATTCAGGGAACCAGCAGTTAGCATAATGGCTATGTCTCTGGACTCCCACGTAGTTGACCGCGGTTCGCGTCCCGGACCCAGTGGCTTAAAACTCACGCCGGGCGCATGTGCATGCGTGCCCAAGATCCGGAGAAGAGAATGGAGGAGAAGGGATTGTGGCGTGACCATACCCCCTGGTGGCTGATTTCTCGCTTTCTGTCTCTATGTCTCTGTCTGGTGAGCGCACGCGCCCTATAGCAAAAAAACCTCTCCAAAATAATAATAATAATAATAATAATGGTATTCAGAATAAAGATCATACATTTAAAAGGATATTAGTGTGTGGTCTTGTTGTCCACCAACTGTGTTCCTCTGAGGAGGAGGAAGCACAGTTGTATAGTTGGATTGGTAGATGTATTTGCAGTAGGGATTTTGTCAAGCAACTAAAAGAAGTAAAAGAAAGCGAAAGAAATTGATGGCATTTTCAAGGAAGTGATTTTAAGTTGGTAAGGAAGGGAAATGAGGGGCCAGCAGATGGTATACAGTTACATTGCTGGACTCCCACGTGGCTGACTGCAGTTCAAGTCCTGGACCAGGTGACTTGAAAATCATACCTGGTGCATGTGCATTTGTGCCCAAGAGCTCAGAAGGAGAATGGAGGAGAAGGGATTGTGGTATGGCCAACCCCTCGGGAGGATGATTTCTCACTTTTCCTCTAATTGTCTCTGTCTCTCTTCAGTGAGCACATGTGCCCTAAGACAAAAAAAAAAAAAAAAAAAAAAAAAAAAAAAAAAAAAAACAAACTTAATAAAAAAGAGGAAGAGAAATAAATGTAGAGTGGGGCTTAGGGACAGTGGAAATATACTGGAATCAATGGGTGGGGAATTGGTACTTTAGAGATACTGAGCTGAAATATAGGACATAGTGGTTAAGAGAGTGCGGTGCTTGCAATTGAGACTACTGAGGAGTTGTAGACATTGGCAATAAAATGTCTCAGTTTAGCATATGACTGTTACTGTGGGTGGCTAAGTGGAGAATAAGTTCTGTAGATCAGAGGAGACCGAATGTATTATGTGTATTATCTGCTATAGAAGAAACATAAAAATGAGACAACTCAGTAGAATTTTTCTAGTAAAGCTTTCTTTCTGGGTTTCAATAGAGTTACTAATGTCAGCAAAAGGTGAGGAGGAAGTATGATCCGGGATCTCAGGTTTCATTCCTATAGTGGATTTCTGATCTTCCAGAGGGTCATCCAATCTGGCCTCAGTTTAGGGAAAACAGAATGAAGGGTAGTTTTGACAAATTTTAGAAGCCAGGCTTGCAGTGGCAAACTTCACTCAGTCAGAGCCTGTTGGACAGAACTTAGTCACTTGGGCCTACCTAACTGCAAGAGGCTGGGACATGTCTTGTTAAGAAGTGTCCTGGTGGGAACCAGCAGTTAGCATAATGGCTATGTCGCTGGACTCCCACGTAGTCGACCGCGGTTCACGTTCCGGACCCAGTGGCTTAAAATTCACGCCGGGCGCGTGTGCCCAAGATCCCGAGAGGAGAATGGAGGAGAAGGGATTGTGGCGTGACCATCCCCCCTGGGGGGGTGATTTCTTACTTTCTGTCTCTATGTCTCTCTGTCTGTCTGGCGAGTGCACGTGCCCTATAGCGAAAACCTCTCCAAAAACAAGAAAAAAAAAAGAAGTGACCTGGTATGAAGAGTAGAAACATAAATACCAATGAGTACAAACAACCATTCTGCTAAAGCAAGGACTAAAGAGACTAGGATGCTAGAATTGTCAACATGAACACTGTAGATACATAATTATCATATGTTTTTTTCTATATCATGCAATGCTTTAACATCCTGGGACCTTACAGACCCAGAGAGTGACCAGCCTTTCCAGAGTTAGCAACTTGCTTGAGAGCACACCTCTGGTATGCAAACCAACCAATCCAAAGCAAGCTCTCAAATACCTCCTTTATCTAACATCCCTGCTTTTAAGTCAACATTCCTTCTGCCTAATAAAAACACAGGGCCAGTTATCAGACAAGAAAATACCTAGAGCCTAGAGCCCAGACCCCACCCAAACTATTCAAACTATCCAATCCTAAATGTACTACCTGAACCTATCCTGCCCTGCCCATTCCTTTGTATAGAAATCACAATAAAGGTTCTAGCTAGCACCTTCCGCTTGCCTCCTCTTGCCACCTGACTAGCCCGAAGTGTCCTTGCGAGCTGTGGTATGCCTCTTTCTCCAGGGGACTGGAAGCAAGGAATTGTAGTTTAAATGACAATCATCTCCTGATTTGTTGTCCTTACCATACCGGAATAAACCCAAAATTCCAGGTATATTTTAATACAATAAGGTGACAGGAATAGCACTAGAGAAAGTCACAGTGAGTCAAGATCTAAAATCTTGTAGGCAAAAGGGGATAAGAACCAGGGGTGCACAGGTAACTATAATACAGAGAAGCAGTGGATGTGATTTTAGTTTATGGCGTAAGATTCAAAGTTTGAAGAATTTTATGGAAGATGAAGTATTGGCACTGAAGACCTTGGAGCACATCCGGGTCCCCTGTAGAAAAGAGGAGATATAGACATTCTGTATTTGAGAAGGCTGTTAAAAAAGGCAAAGGAAACATTCAGGAAAAAAGTTGAAGATATATAAATTTTTTTCTGATGAATGACAACAGACTCCACAGGACATAGGAGGGAATTTTAGGACATAAGGGATAGTTTTTAAAAGGTACTATTAGGTCATCAGGAAAGTCATAGAATTTTTCTATGCAAAAATACGTCTTAACTTTCCTAAAGACCCAATATAATTACCCTGTCAGGATTAGAATGTGAGTCTTAAGATATGATTTGGAAAATGAGGAGCTTTTTGTTTGTCTATTTGCTTGGTCTTTAAAAATTTTTTTTTTTTTTTCTTTTTTTTTTTTTTTTGAGAGGTTTTTGTTATAGGGCACATCCACTCGCCAGACAGACAGAGAGAGACAGAGAGAAAGCGAGAAATCACCCCCCAGGGGGGATGGTCACGCTGCAATCCCTTCTCCCCATTTTCCTCTCGGGATCTTGGGCATGCATGCACATGCGCCCGGCATGAGTTTTAAACCACCGGGTCCAGGACGCAAACCGCAGTCGACTACGTGGGAGTCCAGCGACATAGCCATTACGCTAACTGCTGGTTCCTCGTCTTTTAAAAATTTTTTAGGTGAGTACTGAAAACAGGGACAAAAGCATAATATGGTTAATGTTTGTGGTTTCAAAACAGTGGTGTTGGAGGGGAAAAGAAAAGAGGATCGCTCCATGAAGACATGGAATTACAGAGCCCATATTTTCTTCTGTTCTAGAAAAAGGGGAGGTGTGGTGCATAAAAGGTACCTTACTGTGATTTCACACAGCTCTAGGGGGCCCTTCTGAATATTGTCCCAGCAGAGATTCAGATGCATTTATAGTTATTCTACAGCTCAAGCATGTTACTGATCATTTTCCGCTCACTTGTTTGCCTGGGTAGTTTCTCCACTTTGAGTACAATAGGTGCACCATGACTCTACTAAACAGTCAATGATGTTTGGAAAATACCTGAAATCTAAGGGATAGTTTCAAACTAATGAGCTCAAAGCTAACAAAGAGTAGTGATATGCAGGGAGTTTTGTGTCATATTTGGCCGTTTATACTCACATAAAATGATCCTCTGCCAACAATTGTTACTGGTGACTGACCACACCTGAAGTGCCCACCTTAATGTGAAGAAAGCTATCATGGGTGATAAAGGATCAATAAGAAGGACATGATATAGGGAAAAGAAAGGGAAAGTGAAAAATAAAGCCATTAAACCAAAGAGGAATTATCAGATTTTAGCCAACAAGAAGCATGGCTCATGATTTCTAAAGCACAGCCAAAAGAGTTTCAAAACACAATTGAGAGTTGTTTTTTAACTTTTTGGAGGCTTGCTCACATTTGGCTTGGAGAATTCCATAGCTTCTGCTGTTCGTTTTATCTGTAGAGATTAATCAGTAGGGAGGAATGAGACATGCTGGCAGATCATGTCTGTCTGACATGTTCTATCAAAACTTTGAACTTCATATTTGGCAGCAAAGTAATGTCACAAAGTGCCATCAACATAAAAAACTCAACTCCCACACTAAATGTTGGGGAAACCTAACGACTCCCATTTTCACAATAATAAAATGAGACTCCCTTTTATAATAGATGGCAATTTACAGGCAAGCAGAGAAATTGTTTCTTTTTCATTGTTGTATTCTTAAAGATTAGCATGGAGCCAAACAAATACCACTAAAAGATAAAAAAAGATAGTGAGTATGATAGATGTATGCACTGCACACGATGAAGGGAGAGCTCCACGGTACTGTTCACGTAGGCTGCAATAGAAATGGTTCTCCTGGCATTCTACAGATTGGTATGTTTATGCTTTCTTACACCCTCTAACTGTCATTAGAGTGTACACCCTCTGACTGTCATTAGATTCCTGTTGTGTGCCAGTCATGTGCTCAGTGCTTTACATATAAGTCCCTAGTTAGTGCTTATAACTCAGACACTAAAGCAAATGACATTTGATATTTGTCCAAAATCATATACAGTAGCTTAAGTGAGGAGCCAAGAGTCAGGGTTCAGTGTGTACGTATCTATAGGTGCCTCTATGACCATAGTCAGACCCATAGTGATCATAATGATTCTGACACCGATGCATTCATTTGTTCTCAAAGTATTTATTTTCTATCTGGAAGAACAATTGAAACAATTATGGAAAAATATTATGTGAGTTTTTACCAAAATAGCCATATGTAAAAAGGGAAGATAGCTATTTTGAGGTTGATGCTGTGTTTTTAATACCCCTGGCTACTTTCATTTGTTGAGATTTGATTATAACAGGATTAAGAGGGTGAAAACTTATTCTGACTAGGGGGTTGACAAGTGGGGCTTTTGGGAAGAGGTTAGAATGAAGGTCATCAGAGTGGTGCCCCCGTGATCAGCTCCTAGTGGGTTTGTAGAAAGACAGAATGAGGCCAGAACAGAGACACGCAGGCATGTGCTCCCGCCCTCCACCATGTTGTAATGTAGCCAGAAGACCCACACCAGACATGGCCTCTGGACTTTAGACCTCTAAACCATAAGCTGAATAACCGTTATTCTTATAAATCACCCCATTTAGCAACAGAACGGACTGGAACAGTTGGGATAATTGAATTATTCTGTCCAAAGACAGGTTACATGAATTTTGTTTTGGATGACACCTGTCATCTGGGGAGATGAGATAGTAAGACATATTCAGATAAGAGAAACTGATCAATCAAAAGTAAAATGGGGAGGTAAGAAAGGACTTGTACTAGATTAAGGAACCATGTAGAGATTATGTCCCTGAACATTTTTCTTCATATTTTGGTATCTTTTAGACTATTTTTATTTGAGCAAAGGTAGCACTAAGTCTGTAACTTTTGGAGGGCTGCACCACCCAATGTTCTCATCGAAGATTCCCTCTCTGTCATAACTAGAAGTGGGTTCATCAGTTTTCTAAGGTAATTAGCTTGAAAGAATAGAAACATAAGTCATTGACCACTTTTCTTCTTAAAATGAAAATGAAAGTCAAGAGGGTCAATGTTTTTTTGAAAATGTCTACAATATTTCTCTTTTCAGTTCCCAGATAAAATACGGTTGTATTTTTCGTAGATCTCTAAAAGTATAAAAGGGAAAATATTTGGTATCCTTCGTTTCCTTCTAGGGGACTGATTCACTGGGAGTCTAATTGTATGTAGGATGCAGTTTTTTTTTTTCTATGTAAATAATTAAACATTTCTTCTGAGTCTTAAAATAAGTTAGGGTCTTGTCTCTCTTTCAGTAATGAAGTTAAAATAAAAATATTTAGAAAAACCTGTCTTCCCCACTTCTCATTCTAGTTTGATTCACTATAGTTCTTGTTTTAGAGTTTTATATTTTCTTTTCAGATGCATGCAAAGAGTTTTAATGTGAACTCTGAAGGTTCTTTAGTGTAATAGTTTAAACTATTTATAGCTAACACCTCCCTTTGAGTGTCTATAGCAACTATTACAATGGTACCTAATGTTATTAATATTTAAGAATGAATTATTAAGATTTTAGGTATGAGACAAATTGGAAAATTTAGCATTAATTGAACACTACTGTTAATAGTACCTTTGGTAATTTCTTGTGAGGTCCCCTTACATTGCTTCATGAGAGACAGAAATCTGAAAGTAGAGTGGTGGGAATAATCTCTGATGGCAGAAGTTTGTAAAGTAATATAACAAATGGTATTTTATTCCAGTCGTTAAAACTTAAAACATCTAACATTCAAGCATACAGATTGTCAGCTTAGCCATTTCAACGCTGAAAGGAAACGCTTAATCTATCAGAGTAGCTGTTCCTCAAATAACCACATCTTAAACACATAGAAAGGAAAGGTTTTCTGTACATAGGTATTCATACAACAAAATTTCAATGCTTCTGCTCACAGGAAAAAGTGTGTTTCAGGTCTAGATTGGTATATTTTTAAATTTTTAGGACTTCTGACTAACTTTTTTTCTAATAACTTGGTACTTGCATATTTGCTTTTTGTTCGTGAAGATCAGTTAATATTAGTATTGTTGACTTGCCGAGGTTTTCCCAATGTATAATGTGGAAGAGTTGGCTTTTAAATGTGCTGCAAGAAAATTGGATCGAGAATATTGGTAGGGGAAATGCCAAGAAGCAAGATTCAGAATAAATTGCAGGTAGTTTAGTGACCTTCACAGAGTTTCTCCAATCTTCCTGTCAGCATACTTGAGCATCAGAAAATATTTCTTTCCTTTGAACTTCAGCTATCTGCCCATTTCTTCCTTTTTGTAGTTTTCTCTAGGTTTGACCTCTTTCTAGAGACCTACAGTTGCATTTCTCAAAGCCTATTGGACAGCTGAAATTTTTCTTTATTCTGAATATGCTCTATACAAAAATCTCTAAATTTTCCTAAATCCTTGCCTACCTATTTTGTCCTTATCCTTATTAAACATCTCTCCCCCCAACTAATTAGTATTGAATGTCCTCTTTACTCAACTATTAATAAATTTATATCACAAATATTCCATGAATTACTACTCACACAATTAGGCTACAACAGTAATGATGATGAAAAGATGCACTTAATAAAATATGTTTTTCCTCACATCGAAGGTCTTTTACAATGGGTGGTTATTATTAATATTATTTGGGAAAACAGTTTAAAAATAAATTTCTAACAATGCAGACAGCACTAAAGAATATTCAGGGAGAAAAAGTATATGAATATACAAAAATGAATCCCCCAATTTTTTCTTTCCTTTCCTCTCCTCTCCTCTCCTCTCCTCTCCTCTCCTCTCCTCTCCTCTCCTCTTCTCCTCTTCTTTTCTTTCTTTTCTTTTCTTTTCTTTTCTTTTCTTTTCTTTTCTTTTCTTTTCTTTTCTTTTCTTTTCTTTCTTCTATTGCCTGAGGGCTTATGTACTCAGAGGTAATGAGAATTCACTCCCCAGTGAGGTCTGATTATGCTGCAGTCCTTTTTCTTCCATTTCTACACCATTAAGATTTGTAATATGCAAGTACAGGTACCCAGTGTGTTTTTCATGCCTCCACGGCTGGTACTGAAACCATGATTGCCCATATGGAATTCATCTCTCTGTGCCCAGTGCTTCACCACTGTGCTATGGGGCCACCAAATTAATTATTTTGAAAGTAAATAAAACTTCTTAACAAAAAGAATGGAATAGAATGTTTTGAACCACTATATTGAAGACAAACCTGTGGTGTCATTGTGAACAATATTTATAATAAGAAGAAAAGGAAATGGATGAACTTCAAAATGTTTCCCTTAGAAGAAAGGTTTTAGTTTAAGCAGATGTGTTCTGTGAGGGAATAAAGCAAAATTTTACATCTTTACAATATTTCTAGAGAATGTCTTTTTTTTTTTTTTTTTCCCTGCATTAAGTTGGTGCTGACAAGGGTTAAAGGTGTTTAATTTGGATGTAAATAGGTGAATTTGAGCTCCAGTCTCCCATTTAGTAACTCTGTGACCTTAGGTAATCTAATTCTCTAGTCTAGGCTCATCACCTTCATCAGGAAAGTGGCAATTATAATACCTGGCTTGACAGATTTTTGTGAAGTTCACATTAGATGATGCATGTAAAATGTTTAAAATAGTAAGTAGCTAACAATAAATGCATGATAAATGTCCACTTTTATTAAATTTAGTTAAGGTTATACTGATAATTAATGTAGGAACCAGCAGTTAGCATAATGGCTATGTTGCAGGACTCCCATGCAGTCGACATGGTTCGAGTCCCGAACCCGGTGGCTTAAACTCATGCTGGGCACGTGTACATGCGTGCCCAAGATCCTGAGAGAAGGAAAGAGGAGAAGTGATTGTGGCATGGCCATCCCCCCTGGGGGGTGATTTCTCGCTTTCTGTCTGTCTCTCTCTGTCTTTCTGGCGAGCACGCATACCCTATAGCAAAACCTCTCAAAAAAAAAAAAAAAAAAAACAAAAAACTGATAATTAACGTAATGCTTGATGAATATTTTATTGCAGGTATCAACTTTAAAGATAAATTGAAACATTAAACAGAGACACATTTCCTGATTTTTCTCTAATTTACCTTACTTAAAATCTCCATTTGGTTAGAGATTAAAAACAGAACAAAACAAACCTCAGTTTTACAAATCTTCTTTCTTGTTCTTTGAGATATATTGCATTTTGAGGAGGTTTATATTTGTCAAGGTATCTTCATGGAGAGTGGTCATTTGGTCTTCATTCAGTATCTTCCCACACTCTGCATCACCTCCCACCTTTTTACTTGATTTTTTTTGATAATTTGATAATTATCTGATTATATATATGTCTACACCTCAGGAGTAGAAAAAATGTGTTTTTTGTGTTTTGTGTTTTTTTTTTTATTTTATTTTTTTAGGTTTTTGCCATAAGGTACATGCTCTTACCAGAGAGAGACAGAGAGAGAAAGAGAGAAGGAAAGAGAAATCATCACCTGGGGGGATGGCCATGCCAGAATTCCCTCTCTACTTTCCTTTCAGAATTTTGGGCAGGCACACACATGTGCCCATCGTGATTTTGAAGTCACTGGTTCTAGTACTCAAAATGCAGTCAGCCATGTGTAAGTCCAACTTAATTAACCACCACACCACCTGCTGGCCCCAGAATTATTTCTTATTCATCGCTTCTGGAGTAATGTAGACAGGTTATCAAGAGATTAGTATTTAAAAAATAAAGAAATGACTGAATCCTCCTCATAAACCCAATCTCGATATGTTTTGGGTTTATGTCATAAAAGATAAGAATATAATATGGAAAATATCGGGCATGATATAGATTACATGCTAGGCCCTTGATATATAACCTATCACTTAATTAGAATAATGATATTACAAAATTGGTTATTCTTATTCTATGAATAAAGAAAGTAGGTCTGGAGAGTTACGGAACTTCCCTGCTACGATGCAGCTGGTAAGTAGTGGGCACAACTTCAGTCCAACACTGTCTGCCTCCAAAGCCAGGGGATTTTTTTTTTCCTGTCCTACCCCGCTGTGTCTCTTCTCAGGTACAGGCATAATAATTTCCATTGGATTTTTGCATACCAGTCAATATGAAATTCTCTATTAATTTCAAAGTAGACTTTTTTAGCTGCATTGATGGGAAGGAATGAATTATATAGGAGGCCCAGGTGCCTCATTATTTCCAGAAGAGCATTGCAGAATAAAGAATATGAGAGCCATAGATTACACTGGAGAGTTTCTGATATTTAAACACACAGAAAGTGTCATTTGCAGCTTTTCTGGTTTGAAAAAGTGCAATATGAAGAGATGATGCCAGATTATCTCAAGAGAGTAGCAGTGAGCCAACTTGATTAACCTTGAGGAGTCTATGTCATCGTATTTTTTTACCTGATATGAAATAGTAAAAAGTTTCTATGCCTGGGTATAGCACACATAATTATGTCTTTATTATATTTGATTTTTTTTACATCATCATTGTGCAATGCTTTCATTTAGTAAATTCCTAAAATATGACTTTGTATGATTTGATTTAATTTAACCTTTTTTTATTTTTTGCCTTTCCTCATCTATTCATTTACTCTGCTAGGTATCAGGTATAAGGAGATAAATTATCCTGCTTATAAAAATTTTGTAATTTAATGATTAATACTGATGTTAAGACAAACTAATGCCTAAAAGAGACTTAAGTACTGCTGTGAAAATTTAGAGGAAGGAACATTTTGAGTAGGGAATTAGGAGGGACATTACAAAGAAAGAAGTTTGAGCTTGATTTAAGGACTGTTGTTGATATAAGAAAAATATGCTGGTGGACTAACAGGTGGCAAGGTGATTAAGGCAACTGGATCCCATATGGTGACAAAATTTGGGGTTCTGGACTGGGTGACTTGGGAAACACACCAGGCTCATTCATGTACATGTGTGCCCCAAATCCTGAAAGCAGAGCGAAGAAGGGATTGTGGCATGGTCATTGTTTCTCCCTCCCACCCACCCACTTTCTCTCTTCTCTCTCTCTCTCTCTCTCTCTCTCTCTCTCTCTCTCTCTCTCTCTCTCTTCCCCCCCTCTCTCTCCCTTTCCCTTTCTATCTCTTTCTGGCAATCACATATGCTCTATAGCAAATTTAAAAAATAAGAAGAAAGAAAAATATGTTGGAGTAAAAATGTATCTCATTCAAGATTTATGAGAGGACCAGAGTGACTAGACCAATATTTTTCTGTAGGCATGAAGTAGGTAAAAAGTCTGTAAAAAGTAATTTGACATAACTTATAGAAACTTAGTGCCATGTTCAAGAGAACACCTTTTCCCAGAGTGAGTATTGATGAACTGACCTGCTGAGGTTTTAATATGTGCTGAATGTGGATAGTAACATTAACAAATGTGAAATGACCTCTTCACTGCAGAACTTTCCACAGTCACTTAATGGTGTTATGTCTATTAAGGACACCTATGAAAGGTATAGTATGTCTTTTTCCCCATATTAACATGTGCTGTTTATCAATCTCAATAACTATGGGGCATGATGTGAGAACAGTGTTCCACGGAGCACACTTTGGAAAATGCTTGTTTAGAAAAGTCAAGTTAAAGAGTTCATATTTTCATAAGAATGTTTAGTTCCCACTTCTTGTTGTAACCACCTTTATAATCTCTCTTCAATCTGTACGTGGCGCACACACACACACACACACACACACACTGAGTGAGCCACAAGCATGTCTTCAGCAAGGTTCCTTGGAGTAGGACCTTTGTATCCTCTAGTCCTGTTATAAAGGCTCTCTGCTTTACATCATGACTGCAGGTCACAGTTCTAGTTTAAACACTCTGGTCTTTGGGAAAACCTTTCACTATTGACGTTTTTTCTTTTCTTTTTTTTTTTTTTTCTGGCTCCCAGTGACTTCACTTCCAGACTATGGCCTATGTTATTTTACATGACTTCCTGTATTCAACCCAGACATGTTTCTGCGCTTGAACTCTGTGATCCAGGCTTTCCAGGTTGTCTGAAAAGACTCTCCTTGCTGTGCATGCCTCCAGAAAACTTGCCTAAAAAAGGGCTATGATGAAACATAACCTGGGAAGTCAGGCTCCCTGAGAATATTCCAGAGGAAATAACACTGTACAAAATCCTGTTGAAGAGAATTTATAAAGGGTCATTATGACCTCAGGCAACATCACAGGACATGACCCTCTTCTAATCCCTCTCCCAGGAAAAGGAGACAGTGCAAAGAATTTGTACTTCACTTGTCAGGTGTAGCAATTTTACTTGATTCTTGAGATAAGTTATAGGAAATTTTGTGGTAATGACAACATTAGTCATACTCCTACCATGAAATGGAAGATAAACAACTCAAAATAAAATAACAACAGCAATCATAACAATAATAAGAAAAGAAAGAAGAAAAAGAAAGAGAATTTATAGACATATTCCTGGGAAGGCTACATATCACCTGTTCGGGTGATTTAGCAATGTTGTAAAACTCTTCCTCCCTGTCCCTCTCCCTTCCTCCCTCTTCATCCATCATTCTTTGCAACATCATTTTCTCTATGTGGTTTGGTCTCTCTCTCAGAAAGGCACTGCCTGCATGGGAGACAAGCAGACGAGCAGCAGTTTCAGATCACGTTCTCCTAAATTAAGCATCTCTACTTACACAATCTTCCTTAGAAGCTGGGACCAGCAGTTAGCGTAATGGCTATGTCACTAGACACCCATGTAGTCGACCATGGTTCACGTCTGGGACCTGGTGGCTTAAAACACGCTGGGCACGTGTGCATGCTTGCCCAAGATCCCGAGAGGAGAATGGAAGAGAAGGGATTGCGGTGTGGCCATCCCCCCCGGGGGGTGATTTCTCGCTTTCTGCCTCTCTGTCTGGCGAGCGCACGCGCCCTATAGCAAAAATAAATAAATAGATAAATAAAAAATAAATAAATAAATAAAAACCTCTTCCTTAGAAGCCCAGCATCCTGTGATGATGTTAGGGTGACCTCTATCCTACCCAAACCCCCCAAACCACATGTAATAAGCTTCCCACCAAAAAAAAAAAAAAATTATGTCACCTGAAAAAGTAGGGAGGTGAGGCTACAAAAAGTTAGCAAATGGCCACAGTGGCGCAGTGGTAATTTAGTGCCCTGTGATGTTAAGGTCACGTGGAAAGGTCCTGTGTTCTCATACAAAGTTTCCCTATACATGTTGACCCTGGCTGGCTGAGGCAAGGGGTAGATTGCGGTGGTAAGACTCTGTTAGAGGATAACCCCAACTCCTCTTATGGAATAAATAAATGATTAAACTTAAAAAAAAATAAGAAAGAAAAAAAGGGGAGCCAGCAGGTAGTATAGTGCTTAAGACCCTAGACTCCCACGTGGGTTACTGAGACTTGAGTCCTGGATCTGGCAGCTTGAAACTCATGCCAGGCGTGTATGCATGCATGCCCAAAATCCCAAGAGGAGAATGGAGGAGAAGGGAGTGATCCTTCATCAAAGTGATTTCTCACTTTCTGCCTCTCTATCTTTCTGGCAAGCACATGTGCCCTATAGCGAAACAAACAAACAAACAAAACTCTTTTTAAAAGGAAAAGAAAAAGCTAGCAAATATCATCCCCTCATCCTCAATATGCACTCCTTTCCTTATAAAAATTACATATTATAGTATATGCAATATATTGTATGTAAAATAACATATTACAACTGTCCCATATAAAACTAAAAAAATCTTCAATAATATTCCTTATAACCCAACTTAGGAGTAGATGCTACATCAGTCCCAGACCAGAATCAATGGGTGGTGAGCATTCTAATTAGTAAGTGTTGTCTAAAAGTGGCTTCATACAATCTGTAGACTATGCCTAAATATTAACTTAATTAAGACTTTCCATATAGTATAGAATGAAAAACGGGATAACCACAACAGTAACATGTACTGTGAATCATAAAATAAAAGAAGTTGACAACTCTGTTCCCATCATCTGTTCCTGCTTAGAAAACTGCCTAAAACTCAGTGTCTTGAAATAACCTCTTTATTTTCTTTCATGGTTCTATGGGTCTCACTTGTGTTTTTCTCAGGCGGTTTCAGGGTGTTGGCAGATGGAGCTAGTTTTTCCATTTCCATGGTCATTCTATACAGACTCACTTTGGTCTTTCTATTGGGGGTGAATGGAATTCTTACGTGATGATTCAGGGCTCTCTAGAAGGCTCTTGAATGTCTTAAAGCTTAGGCGCCAACTGTCACAGCATTGCTCCTACTGTGTTATCTAAGAGTGAGACACAAAGACAGCCCAAATTGAGTAAGAAAGGGACCACAAAGTTCATAAACATTGGGGCAAATGGTTTACCAGAGAGCAGTTTTGGAGATTGGCCACAACAGGAAACATTGGTTTGGTTTGGTTTGGTTTTGAGAGAGTTTTTTATTTTTATTTTTATTTTTATTTATTTTTATTTATTTATTTATTTATTTGCTATAGGGTGCGCACGCTCACCAGAAAGGCAGAGACAGACATAAAGTGAGAAATCACCCCCCCCAAGGGGGATGGCCACGCTGCAATCCCTTCTCCTCCATTCTCCTCTTGGGTCTTGGGCATGTGTGCACACACGCCTGGCGTGAGTTTAAGCCACTTGGTCCGGGACTTGAACCATGGTCGACTACATGGGAGTCCAGTGACATAGCCATTATGCCAACTGCTGGTCCCAGGGCAGTTTTATTACTTACATGAAATTTGTGGGGGAGGGGAATATCAAAGGACTAGGTTCTCCATCCATAGAGTTAAGTCCTGGTCTTCCATAGTTCTGCCTCCTGTGAGGATATCCTTGTTTGTTCTCTATGACTTTGACTCAGTGGGCAAAGGGATATATTTCTCTTTTTAGGAATGCTATCACACTAAAAAGCCAGCTCCTCTTGGGATGATTATAGAGATCTAGAGAATGGCATATTTATTGAGCAATTAGTGACCCTATATATATATATATACTTTTTTTTTTTCCTGAAATTTTCTGTAGTTACTATTTGGCTAATTCAATTTCTGATCACAACCTGGACTAGTAACCAAGCCAGATTATTTTATAGAGAAGCAGTGACTAAAACTGTATCTGCTTTGACAACTTCTGTCTTTTAATGGCAGGCCCCAGGGTTCTACCCAGTCCCTCATTCTAAGATGTTGAAGCATAACAAATCAGCTCCCCCAAGAGGCTGCATCCCAGATGATGAAGCAAATTACTTTTGTTGGGCAGTGAAGTATTTGAGAGAATGCCTGGCAGGTCAGACCTAATTCTGTGGAACTCCTTGATTCTGTTTTTTAACCTGTGTTTTGCTTCCTATTTTTTGCATAGACTAGCTTCACCATAAGTACAATTATTTTATGTTTACAGCTCTATAAAATTTATGATGATCAGTTTTCTTAGATTTTGTAGGGAAAAAAATATCACTAAAGTTCTCTTATTTTTTCTCTGGTAAGTCAGGCAAACAGTTTGTCCCTTTTTTACAGGATTTACTGATTTCTCATAAAGCGACCAAGCATCTTGAGCATTACACAAATTTCTACTAAATCTCTTAAAGTTCTTGCTTTGCTAGGTATATATCTTGAGGTGGAATGTGAACCATGTGCTCTTCACTCTCATAGTAAAGATTATCAGTTACTTGTCTTGTTTGTGGGTAAGGGACTCATTTTAACCTATACTAGGTTGTGAAACATCCTATATTTTATGTTCTTATCCATTTATGATCCATGGAGCAGGATTACGTATTAATTATTCAAGAAAGATGGTCAGGAAGAATAGACTCTTATCTTCAATAGTCAACTTCCCTTCATATGAAAATCTACATCCCTCTGCTGTATTTCACATTGTCATGACCAAAAGGAAGGTAAAATCCTCATTTTAGTCCATTGTTCTTCCTCCCTGCCCTGGAAGCACTTTTAAACCAATTTTGGCTATTTTTGTGTGCTATCTTCTCCCCCCCCCCAGAGAAAATGATCAATCTCTCTATGTGAAAATAATAGATCTGTAAGATCTCTTTTAGAGGCCCAGAGACTAATGCACTTTAGATATCAAATTCTTCTATTTCTTTTTAACCAAAATATTCTGAAGTGCTAAATCTTGTCAAGGAGCAAGAACAGCAATAGAGGCTACATCATGCAGTGAAACTTATTTCAGAACAATCCCTTATCTCCAGGCACAGAACAGGAGCGCTATCAAATCAGCAGTTGGTAGCGGCCAAGTACCAGCACATCACTGCAGAACCCCATCTTCAAAGCCGGGATATCAGGAAAAAACAAATGAGCTCCAAGAGGCAAACATGTTTTGACGTTAGCTTTTTTAGGGAATTGGTGGATAGGTATTGCACACAGCCCATGCCAATTCTACGTCCAAGATAAAGTAATCTTTTGATTTCTTATTCACTTTTTATATCTCTCTTTTAAACGTATCTTCTCAGTTTAAAATCAAATTTTGTGACCTCCCTGCTGTTCTCACTACAATTTCCAAATTGTCCTAAGGACAATTTGATAGGAGAAAAAAGACCTCATGTAATTAATGGACCAATATCTTTCTGTGACCTTCCCTGATTACTGCGTTGACTACTACTTCTGATAGCCACTTTCTCTCCTGTAGAATTCATATAAGAAACTGTTTTTATGTTCCACCAAAAATATTAAGTTGCTATGTTTTGCTATTTCCTGACTTCTGTTGTTTCCTACCTAGGGAAGCTCCTTGAATAAGATAATATAAAGTGCTTGGGTATGCCTCCCAATTTTTACCAGGTTGTAGGCAGAAGATACATTTTGGCAAGAAGTAAAAGACCTGGTCCATTCCTATTTGCATCACAGTTTTTAACATTTAAAATTCACAGAGACTTCTAAGTGGGGAATTAAGTATTATGTTGGTTTGGAAAGAGAAGTTAAACTCTATTTTGACTTTATCTAATAACTTCACTGACCTTTTTATTTAATTTTTATTTAATTTTTAGAGGTTTTTTGCCTTAGGTCATGTGTGCTCACTGGAGAGAAAGGCAGACAGACATAGTGAGAGGGAAAGTGAGAAATCCCCCTCCCCCACCAGGGATGATGGCCACCCTGCAATCCCTTCTCCTCCATTCTCCTTCCAAGATCTTAGGCATGCATGCACATGTGCCTGGCATAATTCTCGAATCAATGGGTCTGGGACTTGAACTGCAGTTGGCCATGTGGGAGTCCAGCAACATAACCACTACACCATCTGCTGGTCCCCTCTGACCTTTTTATATTAACTCTGCTCTCTAAGGATGGGGTGACATACATCATGGCCTGTGAAATGCTGCACTGAGTCTCCTAAACTCAATTTCTTAATGTCTCTCCCTAAGAATGTCATTACTAATCCAGAGAGCTCAACTAATGGAGTTAAAAGTGACAGAGTCTTTTATAGAGTAATAAAACCTTTTAAGATGTACTTCAGGGGTTTCTAATTCTCCCAGTAACATAGTAAATATAATGAACATAAAAATTATCTTTGCAGCTGTTGTATGTGTCGGTAACAATAACAAACTCTCAGCACTGCAGAAGACCAAAATAGCATCTGGTGTTTTGATTCACCCAATTTAATCACACAGAGTTTGAACATTTACCATTTTACAAGTTTTGTTTATTGATTTACAAGATTTTTATAAGATTATGTGAATTCCTATCGAACATATACTTAGCATGGTCCTATTTTCCTCACCCCATGGGCTCTCTTCACATTACCAGAGGGGCTCTTATGTGTAGCCTCAACAAGATACTTAGATACAAGATACGGTAAAGAAATCTGTGTGAAAGGAAGAAATCAATTGGTGGATTATTAAAATTGCTAAGAGCATGCTGATTTTGATCATAATATTAATCAGCAACATTAATAAAAATATTTTAGCCTCTGCCTTTGAGATCTGTAGATACTGTCTTGATAATGCCTATGGAAATTTACTAAGATCACCAAAGATGTATTTTCTTAACGCACTGGATGGATCTTGAATTAGAATTTAAGAGTACCTTTTCTATAAATTACGATCTTTTCAGATTTTTTTGACAGAGATAATACCAATTCAATTTGTAAAACTTATATTCTGATGACCACCTTCTGGAAAAAATGAAAATCCATTTCTGGATTCCTTATTTGTACACATCCATGTTGCTACTTTACAACACTGGAAACAGACAGATTGGCTTTCCCACAGTTTTACAGCACTGGAAACTGAGACATACTGGTTCTGCCACAGAAACAGTGAGAGGGAAAGTGAGAAATGAGAAAGTGAGAAATCACCCCCCCGGGAGTGATGGCCTCAGCTCAATCCCTTCTCCTCTATTCTCCTCCCAGGGATCTTGGATATGCTTGCGCCTGGTGTGAGTTTTAAGCCAACAGGTCTGAAACTCAAACCACAGTTGACCATGTGGGATTCCAGCGACGTAACCACTATGCCATCTGCTGACCCCTCCTATCATAAATTTTAATAAGACCTATTAGTCATTCTTTAATACCAAATAACTCTCATTATGCTTATACATGTAGTGTCTAGAAAATACAGGTTAAAAGTAAATGATTTTTTTTTCTTTAACTTCTGATGTATTTTATTTGTCCTTGTTATATGAAAAGACAAAAGTTTATCAACCATGCTTAATGTTATCAATGTAATAAGTGTAAAAGGTTAAAAATCAAGGAAGGCATGGCTCTGGATGTGAAAGAACATGATGCCTTTGAATAAAGGGGGCACATGAAAAGGATGGAACATTTTCTTTTCCAATTTTTCAAATGTGAATCCTTATTCATATTTGCCTAAGATTATTAACCAGAGATAAAGTTGTCCTTTTGGCTCTGCCTACACCCCAGAAATATACATAGAACCTAGCATACCTCTTTGTATTTGGGAGGCAACATAGTCCTCCTTTTGGTGTGTTACTCTAACCCCTGAGTAAGTGAGTGATTCAAGAAGCTTCTAATTTTCTTTACAAATTTTGCCAGGGGACCAGCAGTTAGCGTAATGGCTATGTGGCTGAACTCCCATGTAGTTGATGGCAGTTCGAGTCCCAGAGCTGCTGGCCTAAACTCACGCTGGGCATGTGTGGGTGCATGCCCAGAATCCCTAGAGGAGAATGGAGGAGAAGGGATTGCGGTGTGGCCATCCCCCCTGGGGGTGATTTCTGGCTTTCTTTCTCTCTGTCTCTCTGTCTTTCTGGCGAGCACACGCGCCCTATAGCAAAAACCTACAAAAAATAAAAAAATTGCCAGAAGGTGCATGTGCTCACCAGAGAGAGAGAGAGAGAAAGAGAGAGAAAGAGAGAGAGAGCGCGTGCGCATCCCACCTGTCCCCCCCCTCTCCCATGGAGAATGGTCACACTGCAATCTCTTCTCCATTTCTCCTTCCTTTTGGGATTTTGGGCATGTATGCACGTTTATCCAGTGTATTTCTCTTTTTTATTTTTGCTATAAGGCTCGTGTGTTTGCCAGAGAGACAGAGAGACTAAGAGGCAGAAAGTAAGAAATCACCCTCACAGGGGAATTGTCACACCACAATCCCTTCTCCTCCATTTTCCTCTTGGGATTTTGGGCACATATGTACACATGCCCAGTGCGAGTTTTAAGCTACTGGGTCTGGGACTGGAACGGCAGTCAACTACATGCGAGTCCAGCAATGTAACCATTACACCATCTGCTAGTCTCATCCAGTGTATTTCTCAAGCCACCTGGTCTAGAACTTGAACCATGTGGTTTCCCATGTGAGATTCAGCTTCCTTAATCACCATGCCACAGACTGGTGACCCCTGGAAGTTTCTAATTTTGAGTGAGGGCCAAAATAAAAACTCTGTAATAGATCCAGGTTGTCATGCAATCTATTCTGCCACTTGCTCTGTATGATCCAGCAAATCTGATGTTGCTTAGAGTGTAAGTGGGAGATAAGATACTGGTTGTTGCATCAGATAGACCTCATGAAGTGAATCACAACACAGATTCAGTATTTTTGAGCAAAGCCCTGTAATCTGCTGGAGATAAGTCTCTGATAAAAAAGAAAATTTTAACTTGATACTGAACCTTAACAGAGGCTAAATACTTAATCATGGACCACCAAGTTACCACACCAATAGAGCTGCTCATTGTGAACCAGGGATTACCTGATCCATCAAAATTTAACATTTCAGGCCAACACAGAAGCACTCCATTATCAAAAGAAAGCAGAATATATGAGCTTGGGATTGAGCAGGCCCTGAAAGCACAAAACAGCTACATAAGGAAATTGTATGAATGTCATATAATTACTCTCTGCCATTCGATACCTATGGCTCAATGGGGAGCTCCCTTCAATCGATTGACTGAAGCAGAGAAAACTCAGGTCAGGTTTATAGAAGGTCCCACATGATATGCTGGAGCCACCCAAGGGTGGAATACAGCTGCCAGAACTGAGGCATCTCTGAAAGAGGGTAGTAAAAAGAAATCTTCCCAGTGGACAAAACTTTGAGCAGTATACCTGTTTGCCCATTTTACTTGAGAAGAGAAATGCTAGAATATAAACATATAACAATGTTCTGTGGTCATTGGTTTGACTTGATGGTCAGGGACTTGGAATAAATGAGTGTATGCGAAGTATGTAGACAGACCTATTTGCATGGACAAAGAACAGGTATATTTGTCTCACGTCAGTGTTCACCACAAGGAGATTTTGTAGAGGAGAATATTAATAATTACGTAATTGGGATGACCCATTCTGTGGAGCCCAATGAGGCTCTTTCCCTAACTAGTCTTACCAGGCCCAATGGGCTCAAGAACAAAGCATGCTTGGAGGCAGGGGTAGAAGTTATACATGACTCAACAGTATGGTCTGTTTTACCCAGACCAGCGTTTTCCATGGCTAAGTGCCCTTTCTGTCAGTGGTAGAAAATAACCCTGGATCCCTCATATGGCACAATTTCCTGAGGAATTAGTTAGCTATCTAGAGGGAGTTTGATTGTATTGGACTGTTTCAGTTATAGAAGGGGTAGTGCTTTGTTTTAATTGGTATACACAATTTTCTTTGAATATCTATTTGCTTTTTCTGTACATAATGCTTCTGCCAAAACTAACATTTGTGGACCTAATATCTTGTCCACTGTCATGGTATTCCTCACAGGAATCTAAAAGAACATGGTTGATAAAATTTTGCCAAAGAAGTCATTTCACAGCCACAGACCCAAACCCATAGAATTTAGTGGTCTTGCCATGTTCCCTGTCATTGAGAAGCAGCTGGTTTAATAAAATGGTGAGATAGCCGGATGTGTGTGTGTACCTGAAAAACAATACTACTAATAGCATAGACCTTTCAGGAATAGAGGTTAGAGTAATTATATCAGGCAAAGGACCACAACTAGCCATATGTATTCCAGGGCTGACATAACAAAACACTATATAGACTGCATGGCTTACACAACTAAAATTTGTTTACTCACATTTCTGGTAGCTGGAAGTTCAAGGCCAAGCGGTCAGCAAATTTGGATTTTCCTCAGGCCTCTGTCCTTTCTTATAGATGGCCACTTGCTTGCTGTGTCTTTGCATAGCCTTTTCTGAGTACACATACCTTCCTGGTAGTTCCTCCTCTTCCTATAGGGACACAAGTCTTAGTTGTTTAGGGGGTTCATCCTTATTATCTCATCCAATTCAATTATCCCCCAAAGGCCTTATATCCAAATATAGTCAGAGGAGGTTTTCAGGCTTCAAAAAGTGAATTGGGCAGGATGTAATTCAGTCTACAAGGTTAAGATGTTTTATGAGGGTAAAGGTCATACAAAACGGGTAGTGAAGGAAAGTAGTTACAAATATTAGCTATTGCCACATGATCAGCAGAGTGAAGACAGTAATCATTAAGCACATATTTTTCTTGTTTTCTATGAGTATGCTTTATGTGTGTGTATCACCTATTTGTTTTCTTCTCTCTTTTATCCCATCATCATCTAACATAAGAAGTAGTAATTATAGTTAAATTTATATCACTGTATTTAAGATAAAGGATAATAGGGAAGACCAAACATTACCCAAGTATTTGCATTCCCTTCCAGGAATAAGGTTAATACATTTTCAGTGGTATGCAAGATAGTTGCATTTGGTTACATGGAAGTATGACTTTTTTATTGTCTTTATTTGGAAATTAAATATGGTTTAAGGAGATGTATATGGGTACCAAATTGATACTGGGAAACTGTGATGACCAGTTTTGTCTATTGATTTGCCTAGAATAAAGTCCTCAGTTACTCAGTCAAACAATCTAGATGTTACTGTACAGGTATTTTATAGATCAACTATCAGTTGACATAAGTTAAAGAATTAGTTTTGTATTCTGAGTATTTCTCATTCAATTTAGTTTATAAGCTTTAAGAGTAGAGCCTAGGTTTTCCTGAGGAAGAAGAAATTATGTGTATAGATTATAATTTCATATTTTCTCTAAGAATTTTCAGCCTACCTTTCTGATGTCTTCATATTTTAAACTTGCCTAGTCAGTCCCCACATTCACATAACTAATTGATTTTAACAAATTTAGATAGACAATAGGTAGACTGATAGACAGTTGATAGATACGTATATAGATTCCCTTAGAATGGGGTTACATCCATCCTTATAAATTTATTGTAAAGTAAACTTCTTAAATTAAAACACACTTAATACACCTAACCTACCAAACATCATAGTCAACCTTAAATGTGCTCAAAACTATTATACTAGCCTAAGATTGGACAAAATCATCTAACAAAAAGTCAATTTTATAAGAAAATGTTGGGTATCTCATGGCACTTATTAAATACTGTACTGGAAGTGAAAAACAGAATGGTTTGTATGGGTAGTCAAAGTACAGTTTCTACTGAACACATATCACTTTTATACCATCATAAAGTTAAAAAAAATCCTAAATTGAGACATTGTTCATCAGGACTGTCTATATAAGTGTGTGTGTATGCATGTGTGTGTGTGTGTGTGTGTGTGTGTGTGTATGGTGAAGACATACATTAATATCCCCTCCTGTTGTCACTACCGGTCTTATTTCTCTTACTGATATAGGTACTCATCAAATGTTGAATGAATAGATGTTTACATAGATGAATGAATAAATGAACAAATGAATGAATGAGTGAATAAAATGATTGTTCTTATTTATCTCTATTAATGGTTATGACTTCATCTAAATGTAGGGGAAAGCTAAAAGGCTGTTAGCAATTTATGAATGGAAGGAGAGACAAAGCAGCTTAATGGTACAATAGCAAGTACACACAATAGGGCATGCCTAAAGAATGATTCAGGAGAGCTTGAGATAACTCAGATACACAGAAGAGGAAATTCTCAGTAACTGGATTACTTTCTAATTCATAAATTCAAAATTAAACACCTTCAAAATTTCAAATTCAGGAGTAAAGGACTGTGTCTTTTGCAGGTGAGAAAAGTAAAAATGCAGTCCTGATTCTGTCATGCATAGACACACGTCATTAAATTAAATCATCTAGCTTATGACCTTGCTTCCTGAGTTTGTTTTCTACCAGCCAAATAAATCAGAAATCTATCCAATACCCAAAACCTTTTCTCCCACATTTCATTTCAGTTCCATCCATCCTAGAATGTATGTAAGTCTGAAATAGTAACTTACATGCCACATGTTTTGAAATGAAAACATTTTTACATGGTTACATATGAAAATAAGAAAGAAAGAAAATTCTGATTTTGTTTTAAATTCACTAAAATATAATAAGATCTCTTCTTTCTACTTTGCATTATCTTTGTTTTTCCAGATATGTTGTGCCCAGCTCCCAGCTCTCTCCTTTTCCTAATAGAAGATATAAATTATAATTTTCTCCATAGTAAGATATAAACTAAATCATGATTTTACATGTGCTTTATTTTACACTATGATATATTTCTTTTTTATTTTTTAATATTTTAATTTTTTATCATCATAATCTTCTTTACATTACATTGGATTACATATAACTTTACAGTGTATTACATTGCTTTTTCAAAAGGGAATGCCATGTATGTCAGTCAATACAGAGACATTAATCTCCCCACTTCATCATTCAATATCTTTTCAATGTTTTTCCCAATCATTATTATTATTATTCTAATTGTTATTTTTTTAAACAGTCAATCACTATTTCTCATTTTGTTTGTAAAAATACTTTACTTATCATGAAATACTTCTCAGACCAATCCAGTTGAGAAACTATACATGTCATCATCAACAGGTAGTAAGCCATATCTGTTTCCCACTGACGTCCTGCCTCTCTATTTGTTCTACTATGATATATTTCAAAAATTAATACCCAGATCCCTTTTGTTAATATCACTTCTGTGGGAAGAAACCACCCAATTTAATAAAAAGATTAGTTTGTCATGGTTCAGTGTGTCTGAGTAATATCCAGTTAGTTTTTTCACCACTCAAAATATGATATTCTTTGCATATTTACAATATGCTTTGGATATTATGTCTGTGCACTTCAGAAATCAGTGTATGTGTTCAAAATGTAAAAGGGAAAAAATCTCTGTCTAAAAGGTACACACAGAATTCCACATATTTTGATTTTGAACAGCTTTTTGTATGATTTAGTCTAAAAAGCTCCAGTCTTGTTTCACTGAATGTTTTAAATTTTACTTTTTCCTATACTGAATATATTTGTATTGAAGATAAGAGAGTATTTGAAGAGTTCACAGATTCTTCTGAACTCAGCATTTTGCAATTCTGAAATAAGAAAGATAAATAAGGAATTTGGTAGCATGTTTTGATCTAAAAGACTCCTTGAATCATAGTAGTAGGAAAAAAAGCTAGAAAAACAGGCCTAATCCACAGAAATCATTGACTTAAAACTCATATTTCAAGACTGTAAGTTGTCATTATTGGTATCAGTTGATTTGGATAGTCTAACTATAAACCTAAATGACGTTTCATCGGTTGCCTTTTGTAAAAAGAGTATTCTGCCACTGTTAGAAGAGAAAGTAAGCAAAAGTGGTTTTCTAGAAGGAAAAAGGAATCTCTGACAAAATGAACCGTTTTTCTCTGAATTGAGCTAAATTGTTTCTGCAGTATAGAATTCAAGTCTGTTCCACATTCTTTATCTACACGCAAGTGTTTTGAAAAACAAGGTTATTTCTAAAAGATAAAATAGGAAGTTTATAGATATTTTGGTAGGCAGCATTCTAAGATAGTCTCCAATAATCCTGATGGTTGACATGTATGCTCTGTATTTTCTCAGCCCTTGAATATGGACAGTGTTTACTCTGGTACATAAGATTCTATCTTAGCAGATTTGAGGGATTTGCTGGGTTTGATTTAGTAAGCTGCCATGTTGTGGGAGGGTCTCATGGCAAAGACCCGAGGTGGCCAATAGCAGCTGAGAGCAATCCTTGCCTGACAATCTGCTAAAAAATGGGAACCTCAGTCTTAAAACCATAAGGAACTCCATCCTGCTAATAAGCTGAATGCACTTGGAGAGACCTCTGAGTCTCTTATGAGATTGCAACCCTGGTGGGCACCGGTTGAAACCTGGTGTCAACTTTGTGTGACCCAGAACAGATAGGCTAGCTAACCAGTACAGGATTTCTGACAGATGGGAACTGTCACATACTCAATACATGTTGTTCAAAGCTACTATTTTTTGTTAATACCTTAAAATAGAAAAATAATGCAGATAGGTTCCATACATTTTACTCATAAATTCTAGGACTTAAACCATTACTTAGAGATGTATGGGCTATAGTCAGTAAAACCATCCAATAGTTTTAGACAATAAATTTGTGAGTGTGTGTGTGTGGTGTATGTGTGTGTGATCTATTCAATGAATAATGAAATGGCACAAAGTAGAACTTATGCCTATGAATGCCCCTCATAGTTCTAGATATCATCAACTAATGTTCATCTATTTACCTTTTTCCCTTCCTCCATTCCTCCTTCCTCCCTTTCTTCCCTTCCCTCTTCTATTCCTGCTCTGCTCTAAGGCTCACTCTCTTCTTTCTGTTTTTCTTTCCTTCTTTCCTTCCAAATCTTGATTTACTGTGCTGTTGGCTGTTGTGATTTACATTTAGTTCACTATCAGCATTAAAATCCTTAACACTGGAGCCAGCAGGTGGCATGGTAGTTAAGGCTCTTGAGTCCCACATGATGAACTACAGTTCACGTCCCCAGTGTGGTGGCTTGCTTTCTCACTTTTCCCCTCTCTCTCTCTCTTTCTGGTGAGTGTACATGCCATGTAGCAAATTAAAAATACATATATAATAAATAATAAGAAGAAATAAAATTTAAAAAAATCCTTACCACCTTCAACCCATCTGACTATCTGGACTGTGAGTGAGTGGCTTGTAGAATAGGATTATTTGTTGGGTAAGAATATGAGATATGAGGAATAAAGATGTAGGGCAATGGAACTTTAATGGAGACTAGAGTACCTGATAGTATATAAGAGTAACGGGGGTTCCAATAGATGGTGTAATGGTTACATCACTGGACTCCCATTTAGTTGACCACAGTTCAAGTCCCAGAGCTGGTGGCTTAAAACTTGTGCAGGCACATGTGCATGCATGCCCAAAATCCTGAGAGGAGAAAGGATTGTGGCATGGTCATCCCCCAGGTGTGACTTCTCACTTTTTGTCTCTGTCTCTCTGGAGAACACAGATGCCCTATAGCAAAAATCTCTCTTAAAAAAATTCTGCTGAATATCAGGGAAGTTACTAACAGTCAGATAGATTGAAAAAAAAAATAACATAAAACAATGTGCTGCTGCTTTGTTTAGGGATAACAATAAAACGGAGGAGATTTCTGTCCACCTGTTTCTTTACTATATACCCAGAACCCTGGCACTATGATGATAGTTTAATGGGCATTCGGAATAATTAATGTTACATTAAAAAGCCTCGATGTTTATCTAGCCTTTGAACTTAGGATTCTAATCTTTTTTTAAAAAAGTGCACAGAATTTGAATCTGCAGATTTTGGCATATTTAATTAATTTAGTATATAGCAGACAAATCTATAATGTTAGACACAAAGAGTATGTAGATTTAAATGTGTGTATGTGTATTTAGAAAGGTTTTGAACCTTGCCTAGTCCCATAAGATTCTAAATTATTATACAACATTATTGAGTTATTGTCAGGGGAATGTAAGTTGCCCAGGTAAACTTATTTTATAATTCAACTAATGGCTACTGTTCTTCTACCATAAAGTTGACCATAGTACTGTATGACAGGAAAAATGCTATAAAAGCAGTTTTATTGTAAGTATTGGGTCATTGGAAAAGTCATGACATCTTTATGGTTTTTTTTTTCTGTTTTTCTATGCAAAAATACATCATGACTTTTCAAACAATGATATGATGGTTTGAGAAGGAATAGGATAGTATATTTGATGAAGTTGCTGAATATAATACCAAAGCTAGTTAACTTCAGCTAGAGGCAACTAGAATTTCCAATTGTATGTTTAATATTAGAAATTGCAAATTGGTCTTTTCTACTTGAAAATGACCTAGAGTAAATTAAGCAGATTCTGTTTTCTTTTCATGACAAAAATAAAAGCATGGTAACCCTAGGAAGGAACATCCTAGCTTTCCATTTGCTACTTTGGCACATACACTGTAAACCTGAAGTTGTCTTTCAATTTCTTCAGGAAAGGGGAAAAGAGCCTACCACCATACTATATTCGAATTACTATCCAATGTGAGAAGAGGTTAAATAGATATTTTTGTCTTTTTTATATTATTATTAATGTATCCATTAAAAGACAAATCTCACTAGATCTCAGTGAAATTCATACACTAAAATATACCAACTGTGTTGGGGAGGGGCAGCAGGTGGTGTGGTGGTTAAGATGCTGGACTCCCACATGGTCGACCACAATTTGAGTCCTGGATCTGGAAGCTTGAAACCATGCTAGGTGTTTGCACATAGTGCCCCAAATGCCAGAAGGAAAGTGGACGAAAAGTAATTGCGGCATGGCCATCCCCGTGGGGATGATTTCTCACCTTCTCTCTCTGCTCTCTCTCTGGTAAACATACTTCCCCAATGGCAAAAACTTAAATATATATGTATATGTGTGTATGTGTGTATGTATGTATGTATATATATTTATATATATATATATATGTGTATGTGTGTGTGTGTGTTTATGTATATGTGTGTGTGTATGTGTATATATATAAAATATTTATATTATTATTTTCTTTCGGCACACTATACGGTTAACGGTTTTTTAAGTTTACTTATTTCCTCAGAGAAAGAGAGAGGAAGAGAGAGGCAGGCAGCCCTACCCAGGTCTTCATACCACCGTCAATCCCCAGTCTCAGCCGGCCAGGATCATGGGCATTCCTGCATATGCCCAGTGTGGACAAAGACCTTGAGATACAAACCTGAGACCTTCCCACAGACTTCAGCATCACAGAGTATTGCTCTACCACTGTGCTTCTGTCACTGGCCAACACCCCCACTTTCTTTGTTATAGTTGGAAACCAAGTGAAATGTAGACCCTAGAGCCATATGGTTGAGTATATAATACTTAATTACTGAAAATGACTTTTAGGCAACATACTTTAGATATGTTGATAAAGACCTGGTTAACACTTGACACTTAGGCATCCTGGGATTATCCACCCAGCCAATAGTGCTCAGCTTCATATCTCCCCAGGTACCTTATTGCACAGATCATGGTATGCATGTTTTCCATACCCCAAAAGGGCCTTCAGAGAATACAGAAACAGGTGACCCACATGTGATCATTTATATCTTCCAAGTCCAATTTGAAAGTCTGTTAATACTCTGAGGAGTCAGAGAAAGGTCAAGAAGTTTGCTAAATTGAACTTTGTTTTACTCATGGAAATATAATGTCAATGAGAAAGAAAAGGTTTCTATAAGATACAGAATATAATTCTCCAAAGATGTCGTATCCTAATTCCTGGAACTTGTGAATATGTTCTGTTACATGGTTCTATGGTTTAAATATGTCTTCCCCAAATCAATGTGTTGGAATTTGGTTGTACTGTGACGGTATTCAGAGGGGACTTGATCTTATTATGCTGTTGAAAGGTGGTGTCTTTGGGAAATGATTAGGCATCAGGTTGTGGCACCTACAGTGGAGTCCTAGTGGATTTTAAAGAAAGCAAATGAAACCTAGACACATTCTTCTCTGCTCAAGTTCCTTCCCTCTACTCTGTCATCTACCAACAACAAGATCCTCATCAAATGCATCCTCTGGATTTACACCTCCAAATTGTGAGCTGAATAAACCATTATTTTTATAAATCTTCTAGACTAAGGTTTCCCCATTATTAGCACAGAATGGACTAGAATATATGGCAAGGGGGAATTAAGGTGGCAGATGAAATTATGTTTGTTTGTCAACTGACGCTGAGATGGAAAGATTATTTTAGATTATCTGGGTGGCCCCAATGAAATCATGAGAAACTTCATAAATGAAAGAGAGGCAGGAGAGAGAGAGTCAGAGTGATATGATATGAGAAAGCCTAGACTGACCATGGCTGGCCTTGAGAAGGAAAATGGGTCACTAGCCAGGAAAAATGGGCCATCTCTAGAAGCTGGGAAAAGCAAGAAAGAAAAATTTCTTCTAGGGCCTCCAGGAGAGTATGAAGCTAGAAAATGCTTTGATATTAGTCCAGTATGAGCCGTTTTAAACTTCTATTCTTCAGAACAGTAAGGCAGTAAATGCTGTTTAGTTTTGTTTGTTTGTTTGTTTTGTTTTTGTTTGTTTTTTTAAATTCGCTATAGGGAGCATCCACTCACCAGAAAGATGGGGGCAGGGAATGAGAAAGCATTCCTCAGGGATGATGGCCATGTTGCAATCCCTTCCCCTCCATTCTCCTGTCAGGATTTTGGGCATGTAAGTACCCATGCCAGGTGTTTTTCAAGCTGGCTGGTCTAGGCTTTGAACCGAACAGTCTCCCTGTGGGATCCAGCTGTCTTAAACAACAGCATACCTAGTGGTCCAAAGTGGTTACTTTAACCAGCTAAATTCATGATAATTTATTATAGCAGTGATATACAATTAATTCATTATCTACCCTGGTTCATTACAGTATCAGAAACTACTGTTGTATGAGGAAAGAAATTTAGTACAGGTTAAGTAAGAGATTACAAAAATGTTGGAAGGATGTGGTATTGAATAAGATAATGTCAACGTGCATGTTAACTCCCATGATGACAATATCCTTGCCAACCTGTGCTGAGGAAACTTGTGATTAGGCAGTGATAGCTGTGTAAAATAGTCAATTGATTTTTTCTTTGGAGTTTATCTCAATATCTCTAGATGATTAGTTGACATTAAGGGAGCCACCCTGAATTTCTGTGATTTTTACCTACCATTCTCTAGCATATATACAAGGGGATTTCAAAAAATTCATGGAAAAGTAGAATGCAAGTACAAGTTCTATTTTGGTGCAAAAAAACAAAATCCATGCATAGAATTCATGATACACATTTTCTATGATCTCTTTGAAGACCTTTATTATGTATGGATAAACAGGCATTTAGAGTATTTGTTCCCACCCAGTTCAGAGAACAAAGTGTTACCAATGCAGTAGACCAACACAATATTCTGTAGAACAGTGACATGACAAAGAATCTTGGGCCAGTTTATGTATAGAAGGGGAGTTAGAAGACCAGAGAAGTACTGCTGACCTGCAAGTGAAATACATCTGCTTAGTAAGACAGTGGAGGAAAAAAGAATTTGAACATTGACCAATGCTTCCAAGTTGTAACTCGAATGTAGGTGAGCTGCAATAAAGAGATCACCTGCAGAACAGCAGCCTAGTTGCATTTAGCTACCAGATTAAGTTTAAAATAATTTACTCTCATTCTGCAAAGCCAGTTCATCTGCTCTTTGTAACACCAACCTACCTTCTGCTACTTAAATGGAGATATAAGAGAAGTCACCAAAATGATATCCTTCAAGACTTCTGGTAACACTTTTGTGGTTCACCAGGACATAGTATTTAATTTTTTTTTATTAGTCTGTTCCTAAGCCTTATAAGCAAAACCTCCTCATTCTACAGGTGAAGGAATCAATATGGGAATTTTCTTTGTTGCCAAGTATGCCAATAATGTAATCAAGAGTGGTGAAAATACATAAAGAATTGTTTTCTGACATGCTATAAGAGGTGAACTCAAGTCAAATTCCATTTTCTACTCAATCCACATGCATTCCTGTTTTGACCTGTAAACCTCAGTAACATAGAAGACCCCAAATATTATTGTTAGTTGGAAGCCACTGATAATTATCTTTGAAAAGACAAGTTTGTTCTCTTTTCTTACTGTATAATGTTTTACCCATCTTGGTAAGGGGTGGTAAATCCCTTTGAGAAGCCTAAAATATTTATTTGGTGGCCGTCCAAGGTGATATACATAGTAAAAAATATACGCTAGCATTCCTATATTTATAAATTGTTGAATTTCTTCATTATTAAGATATTTCTAATATGTTACCATTATTCAATTCAGGTGCTGTCGAGTTCAAGTATTATTTAATTTTTCAAATAATTGTAGTCACATCTAGTTTACTGAGTCTCTTTTATTTGTTTTTGTTAACACTTTTTTGTTTATTTATTGCCAGTGTTCAGGTGGGCTTACCAAAAAGTGAGAAAAGGGACCCCCTAATGGATTTTGATCCCACCACTTTCCTTTCTCCTCCCCTCTCTGTACCATCTGTCAAAATTTTAGGCAAGCACTCACATGTGCCTGGTGTGTTTTTCAAGCCACCAGGACTGTAATTCGAACTACAGTTGTCCATGTCAGATGTTCCCCATGCACAGTACTTAGCCATTATGCCTTGGGGATGTCCCTGCTAAAACTTTTTTTTTTTTTAACAGTTTGTTTATTTCTTCTGTGAGAGAAAGAAACAAGACAGAGAAATTAAGAGATAGACAGGCACCTCCAACTAGATCTACACAGTGCAGTCCACTCCCAGCCTCACTTAGTCCAGGCCACAGGCATGCATGCACATGCCTGGTGGGTACAGGGAAGTCTCAGGGTGTAAACTCAGGACCTACCCATGTGGATCCAGCATCACAAAGTGTTACCACGGCACTACAAGGTAACCCACATTAACACTTCCATAATATTTATTGTGTTCTGGATACTTGTCTAAGTATGTGTTGTGTGTGTGTGTGTATCTTCAGAGTAATAATATAAGGTCAATTCAACTATTATCCTCATCTTATGGGGCAGCTACTTCTATAGGCAAGAAAACATTAATAGGATTTAGGGGTTTATCAGGTTTATGTTTATTGCAACTGACACAAATGTTCCCTTTATGGTGATTCTTAGTCTCACTCTTCCCTAGTCAGTACCCTGACTTTCAGGTAGAGACTTGTCAAGTTTGGGAATTCAAATTACTTTGTAGTTCTGGAAATTCTCCAGTTATTTTCTGTGTCTGATTTATTGTTATCTCTGCTAGTGACTTTAAGAGATAAGGGATTCTATTAGAGAACTCAAAGAGGACTAAATCTATTGATGCAGGTAAGAGAGAAAGAAGGAAAGTGAAGAATTATCCTCCATCATGATGCATTTCCTTAACCTCCATTTCTCCTTTTGGAATTTTGGTTTCGCAAGCACGACTGCCCGTGTTTCTCAAGCCAAGGGGTCTAGGACTCAGTTGTGAAGTTGGCCATGTAGGATCCCAATAGCTAAACATCATGCCAGTGGCTGGCTCCTACATGACAGTCTATTAAAATTCTCACCCTAGAAATGCACAGGTCATCTTGAGGAGCTATGTGAGCAGGGAAATTAAATCTGAAATCCTGAGTATTTACCCAATATCTGAAATCAAATAAGAGAGGGTTTAAAATAAAAGGAAATTAGGAACACTAAATAGGAAGTTTTTCAAATTAAATTTAACTCATTACTATATAGTCTGGTTTTTTAATTTTTTATTTATTTTCTTAGAGATTTTTGCTATAGGACACGTGGCCTCACCAGAAAGACAGAGAAAGACAGAGAGACAGAAATCACCCCCTAGGGTGGATAACCTCACTGCAATCCCTCCTCCTCCATTGTCCTTTCTAGATCTTAGGCATGTACGCACACGCGCCCAACATGAGTTTAAGCCACTGGGTCTGGGACTTGAACCACGGTTGACTACATGGGAGTCCAGCCATGTAGCCATTACGCCATCTGCTGGTCCCTATATAGCCTGTTAAGAGCTTATGAAGATCATGAGATCAGTTACAGAAAAGATGCTATGCTGCTCTGTGCATCTGAATTCTAATGTGCCTAAATATGTGGATCTGATACAATATTATCAAATATATTATTGTATAATCAGGGTTTTACTTTTTGTTTGTTTGTTTGTTTTTGGAGAGGTTTTTGCTATAGGGCGCAGGCGTTCACCAGACAGACAGAGAAAGACAGAGAGATAGAAAGTGACAAATCACCCCCCTGGGGCATGGCCACGCTGCAATCCCTTCTCCTCCATTCTCCTCTCGGGATCTTGGGCACGCATGCACATGCGCCCGGCGTGAGTTTAAGCCACCAGGTCTGGAACTTGAACCGTGGTCAACTACATGGGAATTCAGTGACATAGCCATTACTCTAACTGCTGGTCCCAATCAGGGGGTTTTCTTTAATGCCATTTGAGTGAACTAAAATTAAGTGTAAGAAGATAATGTTTCCGTGAAAGCATAGAGGATAGGTCCCAAAACACAGAATGTACATATATACTTCAAATAGTCTATCAAATATATATCTTTTAAAATAATTACAGGTATTCAATAAAGGAATAAAACCCAATAGAATCAATCATGCATTTACTAAAAGAAATTGACTGAATCATTCCCTAGAGGCATAATACTTTGCAGAGCACTTCTTGAAGAATTCAAGTTTTGTAAGAGAAACCAGAATTCCATTGTCTTCAGTAACTTCTCATTACAGCCCTCCACAACCTTCAACTTTACTTTATTCATGTTTGCTCTTTTTTTGGTCCTAAAATAGGCTTTGGTTAAGCCAGCTGTTCATGAAACTGAGAGGAGGAAAAGAAAAAAAAAAAAAAAAAAAAAGCAAGCTCAGGGAAGCACAGTGTCTGGCTTAGATTTTGCATAGTTGCTATACTAATCAATATCTCAGTAATTAAAATCACCCATGATTAATGGGCTGGCACTTTCATAGGGCTTTGTTGTCTGCAAAAGCATTTCACAATCTATTTTGTCTTACTGCCCAGTAAGAGCAAGCCCCAAATCACTAGGCTAACTTTTGTCCGTAATTTTCATCTGAACTATTTCTGTCTACAGGAACACCTTGTCTTAAGATGCAATTGTGGGTTTCCCCTCTTTGTGTGTGAGTACAGGTATTTTTTTTTCCCTCCTCAAAAGCAAAGATTGAATCTAGAATTTAGGGATTTCAACTTCTTTTACCAACCATTCATTGAATTCATCTTTTTTCTATACAGAGAGTTCTCTGGATATCAGAATTTTGACAGGTCAAATGTATAATGTTTGGTACCCCAAGGCTGTACCTGTTTGCACTATTTCTGTAAGAGAGGGTAGTCAATACTATTATTCTTCTCTTGTCTAATCAACCTTAGCCTGGGATTCTAAATCTTGAATTCTAATCCTTGCACTTAGATTAATGTAATTATGGAAAACTGACATTTTAACCACATGTACAAAACAATTAACTTATTTTTTTGGGAAGCAATTTCCTTAAGGAGGTATTAAGAGAAGCTATTTCCTGCAGTTACTAAAATGGGCAAATTCTTAAAATAAATATTCTTTGGATACTAGGTTGTGTTTCTGATAGTTCTTTGTCTTGCATGTGTTTCAGCAAGGGCTTTTGCACTTAGAGCTGATTAGGAAAAAAAATGCACGAAAGCTTTTGAGGAGTTTTTGAGGATTGACTTTCCACACACATCATCAGAAAACACTTTATAAAGAATCTGAATGTGTAATCCTAGATACAGTGCTTCTCATCAAGTATCAATGAATAGTCAAATTGGTCCATTTCAATTCCATTCTTTGTCTGCAAATGCTTTGCACATTTTTCCCAGACTGTACATACTTTTCAGAATTCTTTAAAATAATCTCTGAGAAGACAGCAAAAGCCTTATAAAAATGATATAACCTTGAGAGCTGCATTAACATGATTCTTGGTAATTCACTACTGAATTTTTATAGTTTAAGTACAGCACTGTGAAGTATGATCTATTTGGAATCTGAATGAACCTGTAATTCATTCATCAATCCATTCAATAAATATATGAACACATGCTATGTTAAAATTACAGTGGTTAAATGATCTCATGGGTGTTGAATTCTGGTTAAAAAAATGTCACCAAAACCACCTCTTGAGGCAAAGCTGATAAGAGTGTAATTTTAGGTAGATCAAGGCAGTGGCTTCATTAAGGTAGGACTCATGTTAATATCAGAGAATTGAAGGACACAACAAAATGGAAAGTTTAAATCAAAAGTGTAGATTGTCTTTGCATCCTAGGTTGTAAACAGTTCTTCATGTTGTCTGTTGAAAAGTTGAAAGTTATGATATCTGTTAAATGGTTCCTTGGGAAGCTTCTGAAAAAAAACAATAACATTATTTGCAAATTTTATCTTCTTGGGCAAATATTCCCTGAAACAGAAAAAAAAAAAATCAGTGAGCATGTTCACTGGTAATGTCATGTCATCACTGAGTATAAGCTGTATGGTTGAACATGGCAAAAAACAAAAACAAAAACTGAACTATGCACATGAATAATTTAGAAAACAAAATAAATAATGTAAAAGATAGAGTAAGAATCAGAGGATTCGGGGCCAGCAGGTGGTGTGGTGGTTAAGGTGCTGGATTCTCACATCAACGACGGTGGTTCGAGTCCTGGACTGGTGGCTTGAAACTCATTCTGAGCACGTGTGTGTACACCCAAAATCCCAGGAAGATAATAGAGGAGAAGGGCTTGCCACATGGCGATCCCCCTGGGTGTAATTGCTCTTTCTCTTTCTCTGTCTCTTGCAAGCACACATGCCTTATGTCAAAAAACTTTTCAAAAAAGAATCAGAACAACTTACACTATTCATTTCAATATTCTAAAGGACGTTATCACTTCTATAAAGAAATTTGCAGTGCAGCAAATCAATTATTACTTTGAATACCTTCCCAATCAAGCTAGACATGTAAACATTTTAACTCCATGTAGCCTCATTCTGTGTTTTGAATTCTGTCTTTGTTTCAGTTTTACATATTTCAAGTATCACTTTCAGGACAGCTTCTTAGTCTCTTGGCCCCATACCACCTATTAATTTGAAATGTGAGAGATCTGATGGGAAAGGTGACATAGAATGTGGGATTCACATCAATGCATTTGCCTTCTCTCTGGGATCCTGGAAAAATAGGAATAGAAATCTATTTTCAAAATAGATCATCCCTCCATTCCACCAACCCAACCTGTATGAAAGTTAAAAATCACTGTCTGATTATTTAGTGCTATATTCCCAGCACCTGGCACAGTATCTAGTTCATGGGCAGTGATCAATGTGCATTTATTCAATGAATAAATTCATTATTCTGCTGCCTAAACGAATAAAGTCTAATTCCATAAATAGTGCCCAGAATTTTGTATACTTTTTCCTATTCTATCTTTTCTTTTTCTGTATTTTGCAATACTAGAGATATAGCAGGTAAATTGAACTTAAACAATGTATCCTAGTAATTGGGTGATGGTGCTAGTTCAGGGGTAAACATGGGGCTCTACTTAGGGCCAAGATATGCCTAGGATCTTGGTTTTATGCTATTCTTTGTTTTATGCTGTGAGCCTGCAGGATGGTAAGTAGAATTAGCTATAGTAATCATGTCATATGATGGGAAACACCCTCCTGAAAAGGAAGACAATCCATGGAAGCACAGAGCTAACTGATCAATACAAGCTAGATGCTATTTTATTAGATCCTGATTCTAAGCCAAGCCTGAAGGACTTTTCAATTATGTAAGTCAGTATATTTATGTTAATGCTTAAGTCAGATTTGATGGAATATTTATGAGAATAAAATGAAATAACGACTAAAATCTCTAAAAATACATATAACATAAAATCTGGGACACAATATTTGTTTCTTTTTAAAAATTTCTTAATGCCTTTCTCCACTATTCTCCTAGAACACTGATATTTCTTCAACACTAACCTACACCACTGAAATGATCACATATAAGACAACCTAACTATTTTTTCCTATGGGGAATTAAATCAGTAAGCACAATTTGAAATCCATCTTTTTATTATCTTTTATTTACAATAAAGAAGTAAGGATCAGAAAATAACTTGATAAAAGATATAAAAGGAGTCGAGACTGACCCAGGAATTTAATCTTAGACTTTGGCCTTGTTCGCTGGGGGACTTTTCCACTACATCATACTCAGTTATTTTTTTCAATTATTATAATTTTGTTTTTAAAGTTTCTTTCTTTCTTTCTTCCATGAGTGAGAGAAAGATAGAGAGATTGACCCCCCCAAGAGACTCTTGATACCATGATCCATCCTAACTTTAAGCCAGTTTTGGATTGTAGACAAGTGTGCATCCAATGTACTGAGGAGTATTTCTGAATTTGAACTGAGGACCTTGCATTGTGGGATTGTTTTCCAGAGCGTCATGTTTATTAATTTATTAATCATCTTTTGTGGACCTTGTACAGTGTCAGTCCTGGAAGATGAGTGTGAAACACTCCAAGTTAAATCATAGAATGCATACTTACATGAAAACTGCCAAATAACAGTAATAACAAAAGAATGTATCTTGATGTAGATCATTTTGCAATAGCTTTAATAATTTTTCCCACCTAAACTATATCTTTTTATGTTCTACATTAACCTCTCCCGTGTAGGTGAAGTGACCATATTGATTATCATAAGTAATCCCAATTGCTTGTTCAAAGCTCATTGAACTAATAAATTGTTAGTGATTTATAAATCATTGGTGGTGCAGCAGTAAAACATGATGATTACCCAAGCTGGACCCATCATATTTTCTCTCTCTCAGGAAATCAAATCCAGGGATACTGAGAGACTGAACCATTTCATAGTAAGGAGCCAATCTCCAAAATCACGTGTTGTAAAGTATATGTTACATCAGAATAGTTCGTACATATTTTTGGCTACTTGTTCAATGCACTGACATATTAACTTTTTAATGAGATATACAGATAGTAAGATCAGATCTGTAAAAAGAAAGATGACTGTTCTGATATCTACTGGTTTACTGTAATTTAATGCTGGTACTAACCACCCGGAGTTAGTACCTCTGGAGTTAAGGGCTTGGTTCTTCACAAGACTGTCCTCAGAGATCTGCATTTCAGAGATCCTCCACTGCCAGCACCTCTGAATACTTTGCAAAAGGCTTGGAGGTTCCCACTGCCAACCCGCTCAGGTTCACTAGTTCCCTGGGATGGCACATGGGACTTGGGAAGGTGTTATACTTATGATGGAAACTTTATTGTAAAGGATACAAATCAGGTCCATTCAAATGAAGAGAAAATGGGGTAAGGTCTGGGCAGGTCCAGAATTCAGAGCTTCTGTGCACTCTTCCATGAGATCAAGGTCCATCACACTCCTGGAACATCAGAGTTTATTAAATAGGAAAATACGATGAGCTCAGTGTCTAGAGTTTTTACCTGAGCTTCATTACGAAGGTCTGAGTGAATGAATCCTTAACTATGTGACTTAACTCAACTTTTAGATCTTCTATCCTCCCCATAGGTTGGAAAATTGGGGGACCAGGGACCAGCCGTTAGTGTAATGGCTATGTCACTGAACTCCCATGTAGGTGACCATGGTTCGAGTCCTGGATCCAGTGGCTTAAACTCACGCTGGGTGTGTGTGCTTGCATGCCCAAGATCCAGAGAGGAGAATGGAGGGAAAGGGATTGCGGCATGGCCATCCCCCCCTGGGAGGTGATTTCTCATTTCCTCTCTCTCTGTCTCTCTGGTGAGTGCACATGCCCTATAGCAAAACAACAATAACAACAACAACAAAAAAAAACAAACTCTCCAAAAAAAAAAAAATAAAAAAATAAAATAAAAAACTGGGTTGATATCAAGTGGTTGAAAGCCCCAACCCTTTAGTCACATGATTAATCTTTCTGGCATGATCAGTTCCAATCCAAAACCTTTAGGAAAAGGTTAGATTTAGATATGGTCCAGGGCCAACCATGGCAACAAAGATATTCGTATCACTAAAGAAATTCCAGGGATTTTGAGGTTAGTTCCCAGTAACTAGGAATAAACACCAGACACGTTCTTTATTATACAATAAGGTGATGGAGTAGATTTTTAAAGAAAAGTAAAGAGAAAAGGGTAGGCCAAGCCTAGGTGGTATAGTTTGTAGTATACCAGACTGTGACGCTGCAAGTCAGAGAGCTGACCACAGGGTCAGATCCCTGGGTCAGATTGAAAACAAACTGATCATGTGCATGAGTGTCCAAGATCCTGAGTTGCTAGAGAGCTAGGGAAAGGGAAGGGGATTACAATGTGATGAGATCATCTGGGCAATACTTCTCTTTCTCTGTCTCTCTTATTTACTATCATTAAAATATAAAAATAAAAACAGAGAATACTTAACCTTAGAGTTGAATCCCTCATGGAATTCTGTTCTTTATGCTTTATATTACCTACACTATAAGACTTGTATTTTTGTTGACTTCTGTTCCTTACACTCAAATTCCTTTTATGTATAGAAACTCATAGGGAGGAAACAAAAACAGAAAACAAAGAAACAGGACTGAATTAATTTTAAAAGAATGTGTAGGAATCCAGGATCATAATCTAGAAGTCCAGGACTATTCCAGACAGAAGAAAACAGAATAAGTAACCATTGCTAATATTCAGTAAATATGAAATGAGTAACAGGTTCCAGAACTTACAATAATTTGTCTGTTTAGAGTCATGGTGAAGCAAAAAAAAAAAAAGAAAGAAAGAAAGAAAGAAAGAAAGAAAGAAAGAAAGAAAGAAAGAAAGAAGAAAGAAAGAAATTCTGGCTCAAGAAATTGAAGCAGTTTTAGGAAGCTCTTTTGGATACTTTGGGAACTGAGGTTGGTCATGTCTCCAGACTTGCTCCAATGTAAAATAGTGATTAAGTTTTCTGCAGAAAGAGGTTAAAGCTTTCTTCTAAGGTGTTTTTTTAAAAACTTAAGTATACTATACCATAGTAGCAACGTGTGTTACTAGATCAGGATTATAGCAATCACGATCAGGGAAAATAAGAGAATTAGGCTTGTCTCTACAGTTTTTGCTTTTAACGTTCAAATAAATGTTTGTCTTGTTAGGCCCCCTAGTTTGGAATAGTCACTCCTTGTGACATTCAGCCCAGCCTCTTTGACACTTGAATAATTCCTTGCCTATGCCTTCCCATTGAGCATCAATATTTCTGTTGAATATGTAAATTTTATTGATCCTCCTCAACAATGGTGAAAAGTGAAGTAAAGACTCTTGAATGACATAACAGGTTATTCCAGGTTGCTCTGTTCAAAAGACAAGGAATAGGAAAATGACATGATAAAAATGTAATTAGGGAGCAAAGTAGTAGACTAATTTGACACTGGATTCCTAACAAAGTGGAGGACCCCAGATATTCCCCCATTACACTCGAAGTCAGCTCATTAAAATCTGGGGACTGCATTAAGCACACAGGTTGAGCAGAACAATGGGAAAAAAAGCATTTCAGAGAATATTAAAAAATACAGAGGAAAATATTAGTTAAATCTAAGAACTTTAAAAGCCAACCAGATGATTTAAATTCAGTATAATGTATACTTTACAGTTTAGCCCCTGAGTAACTAAAAAGTAATTTTAAGAACAATTTGGAAAGAAAATGAAGGAAAATTGAAAGGAAAGACAGATGACAGCAAAAAGTTAAATGGTTATGTGAGGTTGAATAATACTGTGGAAATGTATTTCAAGACAATTCAGGAAATAAAGTTCAGAGCATAAGAAAAGGAAGTAATTTTAATGAGGGATATCTTTTTCTCTGAGTAGTAATTATTATAATTATTAGTAACAATTATTTCCCCATAAATCTAGCTTTCTTTGGATACTTCTGCCTGCTGAGACTCCTCTAGTTCCTTATTGCTTTTTCCCAAGAAAAAAATAATGTATGCAGTAGCTGAAAGGCTTTTCAGCGTGTTCAGGTTATAGGGTGAGTATAAGCACTCTGTGAAGGCAGCTAAGCATTTTCTTCAATCATCTGTCTAACAAGATGGCAATTCTATTTTTCTTCTGTGCCTGTCCTTTTTTCTCTGTGTTTTCTTTCCGGACAAACTCAAGGACAGGAGATTTCAGAGTTGTTGAAATCATATTCCTTAAGATATAGATGATAATTGGATGCACTAAAAAAAGAAATCTAGATGACTCTTCACTCTTAGTCTCCGAGTTTTCCCAAACACTTTTTCATGTAGTATGAATGCTCAGTGTAAGATGTTTTCAGTCTTATTATTGTATAATTGTTAAGTGAAGGATCAATCCAAATGACTCATGTCCTGAATCCAAGGGAGGTCAACTGTTGCACCTCAGGTTGCAAACGTGGTATAATTAGAGCAGCACTTCTCGATTCAGCTGCAATGGGACAGGTGGAAGGGCACCACTGGGTGATACTGGATCCACACGGGAAGGCCAGCAGTTCAGATTCTGAGTGAAGCTCAGTAGGCCTGGCATATCATCCTGGTTGGCTGAGAGGCTTGTGGGAGGGTCACTGCATGGCAAGACACAGTCAGGGGTGTCTCTCCCGCACACACAATAAAGAAATAAAACAAAATCTAGGGGCCAGTAGGTGGTGTGGTGGTTTAGAAACTGGATTCCCATGTGACCAACTGCGGTTCATGTCCTTGACCCAGTAGGTTGAAAGTCATACAGCATGTGTGTGTATGTGTGTGTGTGCATGCCCAAAATACCAGGAGAAAAGTGGAAGAGTATGGATGTAGGGATTGAAGTGTGGCCATCACCCCTGGGGGGGTGAGTTCTCACTTTTCCTGTATCTCTCTGGAGAGTGCACACTCCCTATTGCAAAAAAAAAAAAGAAAAAAAAAAAAAACCTAAAAAAAAAAAAAAAGAAAGCATTATTTTCTCTAAATTTATTTTGAATGTTATCTGGAGTATTTAGAATTCTATAATTCTATTTTAAACATGTATGAAAATATAAGAATTAGAACAGCAAATAAAACCTTATATTCTATTTTAGGTGAGGATTTTTTAAAACATTTTTATTTATTTATTTAGAGAAAATTTTGCTATAAGGAGTATGCACTTGCCAAAGAGACAGAGGGATAGAAAGCTAGAAATTATCCTCCTAGGGGGAATGACCACACTGTAATCCCTTCTCCTCCATTTTCCTCTTGGGCTGGGTATGCACACACACATGCCCTGTATGAGTTTTAAGCCACCGTGTCTGGGACTCGATCCATGGTTGACTATGCAGGAGTCCAGCAATGTAACCATTAAACCATCTGCTAATCCCAAATTTAAACATTTTTAAATTTTAATTTTTAAATTAAATTATACTTATTAGTGATATGTAGTAGTTTATTAGTTCTTTTATTATTGTGCTAGCTCTATGCTTTTGCTACCAATCATCTCTCAGTGTGTGCATGTGTATGTGCGTGTATGTACATGCACTCAAGAATCTTTTTTAGAGCATCTTTGGAATTTAACTAGAGAATGTAAACTATTTTGTTTTGAAATCTAAGTCTCAATTCACTTACCCCAAATTAATTGCCTCTACTAGTGGTTCTTATAAGTAGTCGCTGAGGACATTTTGGAAATTTCAAGAGGATTAGAAATTTTTGGCAGAGAAACTTAGCGTAACGATTGGGATGAGGGTAGTACGATATTAATGTCCAGGTTAGCAAAGCTAGCTATCAATGTTTAGATAGAATGCCCAAATAAAGTGTATTTGTAAGTTCTCTCAACAATTCCTCTAGATAGTCTAAGATGAAACACCTTTTTTTTTTATCCTTACCCAGTCCTAGAACCTGTCTTATTCATAAACACATTTTTTGCACAATCTTAATGTATACTGAATTACTGAATTTTTAAGTACTGTTCATCTCAAATGTATACAACATAGTGTAATGTTAAAGGTTGGAAATGACAAATATGTTTATGTTCTGGATTTGACTGTTACATACTATGTACATGCTTTAAAAAAATATTGCACCCCACAAAGATATACAGTGATTTTAGGTAAATCAGAAATCACAATAGAAATGTAATTATTGTATCATTTGAAGGAAAAGTGTTTTTATTTTTAATTAAGCTGTTGGAAAAGTCATGAAGCATTTTTGCATTAAAAAACATAGAAAAAAACATGTCACGACTTGTCCAACAACGCAATATTTAGGATTTCCCCCAAGATGTAGTTACATTTTAGAAAATCATGATACTGAAAACAAAAATGTTTGTGATATTTGAACTTCTACACAAGCTACCTTTATTATTGTAAATCAGTTGCTCTCATATTCACAATTCTAGGCATAAGTTTAAACATCTGAATATTTTTTATTTTCAGGTAGAAGTATACTTGAGAGGATATATTGACATATGTGTTATTTTATTAATAATTCCTATAGCAGATGCTGTCCTGCCTATCTTCTCCTTACCTGTCCTATACCCTCATGTCCCCGCAGTTTTGAAAGCTGACAGATAACTATTCAAAGATGTTCCTTTAAAAAATTGCCTTTGGCTGGAATGGGAACTACTTCAACCCATCAAAGAAACTTCTCAGCTAATGACTGGCTACCATGAGGTTAAATAAAACAGCCTAGGGACCAGCAGATGGTGTAATTGTTCTCTCGTGGACTCCCATGTAGTCGACCATGGTTTGCGTACTGGACCTGTCAGCTTAAAATGCACACTGGGCGTGTGTGTGCCTGTCCAAAATCCTGAGAGGAGAATGGAGGAGGAGGGATTGTGGTGTAGCCATCCTCACTTTCTATCTCTCTCTCTCTCAAAAATCTCTCTTGGGAACCAGCAGTTAGCGTAATGGCTATGTCGCTGGACTCCCACGTAGTCGACCGCAGTTCGCGTCCCGGACCCGGTGGCTCGAAACTCACGCCGGGCGCGTGTGCGTGCGTGCCTAAGATCCTGAGACGAGAATGGAAGAGAGGGGATTGCGGCGTGACCATCCCCCCTGGGGGATGATTTCTCGCTTTCTGTCTCTATGTCTCTCTCTGTCTGTCTGGCGAGCGCATGCGCCCTATAGCAAAAACCTCTCAAAAAAAAAAAAAAATCTCTCTTAAGAAAACAAGAGAACTCAGTCTATGACCTTTAGACATGACCACTTACATAGTTATAGTCCACTGCACTGTGTGATATAGTAGCACTAGCCACATGTAGTCATTCATATGTAAAGTAACTAAGATAAAAATTGTAGTTGCTCAGTCTTTCTAGTGACATTTCGTGGACTCAAGGGCCATATGTGGCAGTGGCTACAGTATTAACAAAGGTATAGCACATTTCAGTTTTTATCAAAGGCTCTGTTGGATAGCATTACTCTAGAACACTGCCATCTACTAAATATATAATGTGGATTATTCCTACAATATAAAAATTTCTAGTAGCCACACAAAAAAAAGTAAAAAAGAAGAAACATGTGAATTTTTTTTTTTTAAGTTTCTTTCTTTCATCCATGAGCAGGGCAGAGAGCCTAAGGGAGACAGGGATAGAGAGATCAAGTAGCAGCATGCCCCACACAGCCTTGATGCTGAGGTTCTGCCCAGCCTTGTCTAGCCCTGATCATGGACACATGCATGCCCATCATACTCAGGAAGGTCTTTGGGTGTGAACCCAGAACCTTCTCGTGTGGGTCAGACTCACAGAACATTATATTTTACTGTTGCACCACCACTGGCCCCTAATTTTACTAGTGTATTTTATCTACTCAATACATCCAAAATAGTATTGTTTTACTATGTAAATGATTCTAAGTTATTATTAATCTTTTTTGTATTTTTTTATTGTATGCCTTCAAATTCAGGTATATATTTTAAACTTATATAGCATATCTCATTTCGACAACTTTTTTTTTTGTTCATTTTTTAAAAAATTTTCTATGCAGTCCATGTGCTCCTAGGAGAGAGATATAGAGACTGTGAGAGAGAGGAAAAGTATGAAATCACCCCCCATGGGGAATAGTTATGCCTCAACCCCTTCTCTATTTCCCTTTCTTGTCAGGATTTGGGATGCACACACACATGTACCTGGGGTTTTCTTTCAAGCTTCCAGGTCCAGAACTCAAACCATGCAGTCAGCCATTGGAATCCAGCTGCTTTAACTACCAGGTCAAGGGCTGGCCCCAGAATTAAGCTTTCATGGGAAATACTTGATCTAGATTTAGATTTTATAAGATTTATAGTCAAAAAAGTATATTCATACACTCAAGCTGTTCTAAGCATACTTAAAATTTTTCTAATTAATTACAGAAAGTTAATTTTTAAATTTAGATGAATTAAAATAATTTAATTCCTAAGTCACCATAGATATTTTCAAGTGTGCGATTGGTACCAATGTCTAGTGGCTATAATATTGCACAGTTTGTTTCTAAAGCTCCCTGTAGTAGGGCATTGAAGCTAGATTCCAGCCAAGAGGAACATGTTCTATAGTTCCTGGTCCTGCCCTTTTCTGCATTCCTCACTTTCTTTCTCCTGAGATATTAATTTTAATCCATCCTTTCTATCACAGATAGAAGATATTATGGAAAATGCATTGCATGCACTTTTTATTTTTATAATTGTCTGTATTTTATATTAACAATATACAAAGTATGTTCAGAAAATTCATAAAAAATGGCTACTATGAGAAGAAACTATGCATAGATTTTAAAATTTTCCTGCATAAAAATGAACTCAGACTTTAATTTTCCCATGAACTTTTTGAAATCCTCTCAGACTTCATTTTGAGAAGAAAAGGTAGAATTTCAAAATCTTTTTCTTCATAAGAAGATATTTGATCAGAGGGTCTAAGAGTCACTTTGTTATAAACATAAATGAGAGTTTATACCTTTACATATTTATTTGAATATATTTTGTCTTTAGAGCATATTAATCTGGACATTTTTAGGTATTTACTAAGATATGACTATTATTACTACATAAAATATGGAATTGCTAGCAATAATATTTTGCAACTGTCAGAGTCATTAAATGCATATTGGAACTGCCAATGATCGTTCTGAGCAATTGGGCCACAAATTAATTCAATCGAACATTAGGACTCAGCATTGTTTAAATCTCTCCACACTAACAAGTTCCAAAAGCAAATTGTAGCCATAGTTGATGTGGCATTTTATAAGCAATATACAATAACTGAAAGAGGAGTATTTTTCATTGCTTATAATTATGGCTATCACAAAAGTGCCTGTGAGCAGCAGAGAGAAAAAGAGCAAATAATGTGAAGCAGGTTTTAAAAACAAAAAACAAACAAACAAAAAACTGGGCCTCATGGGTTCATTGGAAAGAGTGGAATCACCTTTGAATTGTGTTTAAAACTGCTCTAGCATTAGGCAAGACCCACCTCTGACTTCTTAAATTCTTTTATTCATAATTGTTTGATAATGTTCTTAAGGAAGAAGTAAAGGAAAAAGTAAAGCTACAGCCACATGAACAAGAGTTATGGAATCAGCCGATTACCTGAAATTTTTTGAACCTCAGTTTTATATTTAAAAGGAGACAACAATAGCCATTATACGGCTCTGTGTGTGTGAATCAAAAATGACAATTTATGTTAATTATACCTATATTGTTATCTAGAAAACTCACTGGAGAGGGACTAGTCAAGTGAGTACTTGAGCTTTCAGGAGAGTAAGTCTTATCAGCGAGTGATAGAGAATAATAACTTGGCAAGATGTTTGAAATATCTATAACGTTCTGTAATACATATAGAGAAGAAAACCTTCAGACGTAAAACAGGTTGACACGGCTCTTTAAAGGAATACAGAGCAGGAAAAAAAAATTTCAATGATCTATATGCTCACTCTATGGACCTCTTTGAGGTGTTCAGAGGGGACAGTCTCCAGCGATACAAAAGATATTTTTCAGAGATGTACATGGTGAGAGAGTTGAAATGATGGATGCTGTATTTGAATTCGATGGTTCGAAGCTGATGAAGGCCATTTATCTGAAAGTGTTGACCTAGACACAGTCAATTTACAGGATCTAGTGACCATCACAACTTGTAACTTCCTCCATTTAATAACAAAATTGACACTCATTTGAACTAGTCTGCACTGTTCAGCTCCTCTGAGCTCATCTGAGCTGGCCTGCGAGTTATACCATCATAGTCACAAAGGCTGCCTGGCCTTCCTGAAGTGTGATTTCAGGAGCAACCATTTGGGCCCTGCTAAAAGAAGCTGTGCCAACAGAGCATTTTGTAACTGGTGGGGTTTTGCAAATACAGACATGATGCACAGTCCAGTCACACAGGCAGGCAAGGCACTGCCCATCAGCATGGTACATCTGCCACTTGGCTTAGGGAATTTATTGGGCACATTGAGGGACACGGACAGTTCCAGAATGTGTAGATTTCACAAATAGGGGAATTATTTTCTTTTCGAATTATGTTATTTAACTTTACTTATTTATTTATTTTAATTCCACCAGAGTGAGAGAGAAAAATAGAGAGAAAGAAAGTGAGGAAGCAAGCCTCTTGGTCGAGGATTCAAACCACAGTCAGCCATGTGAGAGTCCAGTGCCCTTGACCACCACACCACCACCCTAAAAAGATAGGGTTTTTACCTATCTTTTATCAAAAGCCTTGTGGTAAAACACAATTGGATAAAGTTTTTTAGCAATAAACCAAGAAAAATAATCACCAAGCACTGTTCCTGAGGTTGTGATTCTGAAAGTTGAAGCAGGTTTTAAAAACAAAAAACAAACAAACAAACAAAAAAAAAACTAGGCCTCATGGGTTCATGGGAAAGAGTGAAATCACCTTTGATTTGTATTTAAAATACAATTTTGTGGAATTATTAGTAACCCCCAAGTTACTAAATTGCTGAAAAGTAAAAAGGTCTATATCTGCTTTGGTCTCTGTATACATTTGCATTTTTCCAATGATTAGAATTTTTTAAAAAGAAGCACAATAAATGCCCTATCTACTTAGTGTCATCTACTCCTCATGACAGCTCTACAGGGGAGAACAGAGTACTGAAGAGAAGCTAGTCTCTGGAGGCAGATTGCTTGGTGTCAAATCTTGGGACTCTGCATTTACTTTTCCAAGAGTCAGCATGGTGTGCTCCCTCCTGTCTTCAGATGACTTCTCAAACATCACTTTATCAGTGTGTGGATTTTCCTGATTACCTTCTCTAAAATACCACCCTCCACTCTGCTCATGTGATTTATTTTATGCAGAGTACTTGTCACTATTTAATATATTTTTTAAAGAATTATTTAACTTTATTTATTTATTTATTTTAACAAATAAATAAAGAGAGGGACAGGGGGGAAGAGAGAGAGAGAGAGAGAGAGAGAGAAGGAAAGTGAGAAAGCAAGCCGCTAGGTTCGAGACTCAACTTGCAGTTGGCCATCTGGGAGTTCAGCGTCCTGCCGGCCCATCACTGAATATATTTTATTTTTATGTGTTTATTTGATTATTATCTATTTCTTCACAATATATTATAAATTCTGAGAGGGCAGAGACTTTCTTTGAATAACTGTTATATTTCGTGTGCCCAAAATTATGCCTGACTCATGGTAGGAAAAAAAAATGTTGGGGACACCAATGGCATGATGATTAAGTGGCTGTATCCGATATGGCTATGAGGTTTGAGTCCTGGACCCATCAGCTTGGAAAACAGACTGGCAGGGGCATATGTGTGCATGCCCAACATTCTGACAGGATGGAGAAATGGAGAAGGGATTATGGTGACATGACCACCCTCCACAGAGGGTGCTTCCTCTCTCTCTCTCTAATTCTCTCTCTCTCTCTCCAGTGATCACACATTCACTCTGGAAAGATTTTTTTTTTTAAATAATAAATGAAAAAATAAATAAATTTTCCTTGGCACTAACCAAACCTATATGTAAATGTCTATTTCTACTATTATAGTAAATGCTAAGGAGTGTTGTTTCTATAGGAATTACAGGCATACATAATTTGATAAGAATAAAAACACTCTATACAAAACCCACAAGTTATTTTTGTAAGCACTTGTATCAACTGGCATTACACAAATGGTCCATTCTGATTTTTAGCTTCTGATTCTTCTCCAGTCAGCAGAGACCAGTCACTCTCTTTTTCATTCCAAGGTGATTGGGTAATGTTTTATATTTTTGTCTTGGTTCTCATGTTTTCCTCTTTTAGTTGCAGGGGATTTGCAAGCATCCATTCGCTAAATAATTATTTTAACTAGAAACCATCTCTGCCCTGTCTGAAAAGCATTGCCTCATTGTTTCCGCTGCTGATGTTCCTCTCATCAGTGTTATCCTCGACAATGCACTTATTGGATAATGTATTTCCTTTCTTCCTTTCAACCTTGAACCATGGTGAACCATATTACAGTTGTAGAATCTTTTTGCTCATGTGTTTACTATTTGAAATTCACTGTCATATACCCTCATCCTCAGTAACCCAGTATTTTTCAAGGTATGCTGAATGTCCGGAACAATGGGAAGAACAATTGGAGAGAAATTTGTACAGGGCATATTGTGAAGTTCATATTTCTAGTCTGCATGTAGGCACAGAAATCAGTGAAATGATAAGATGATGTGAAATACATTATGAAAGCATGATAGAAGGGATTAATTAAATTAAGCCTGGGTATAATGGTAGAAGATGTCCCAGAATGCAGATTTGCAAAATTCCAGACATTGTAACATTTGAATTGCCCTATACAGTTTAGACAGTGGGCTATGTGTAATAGGCAGGTGTGGGAGGATGTAAAAGATAAAGAGAACCTATGCAAAACATGTTTACAAATGATAGATAATAATTCATTGCAAAGTGGCCAATGAAATGCTAGCATTTGTAATACTGGAAATTGTATTCATGTTATTATTTTTGTAAATGTACTAGCAGTGTACATAACAGAATTCTAATTCAGAGCATGTATTCAGGCTCTGGTCTGACGTTAGAGCCTGTGGTTTTAAATTTCATGCTATGTTATACCCTTCTTCTCACTGTACAGAATGTTAACATCATTTTGCTACTGACATCTTAATGTATTCGTCAAGATCCTAACTGACTCTAGCTCTAATTATCTTTGCATAACCGTGTTTAATGGGGTTAACTAAGGATTTTATAATGAAAAGGGATTTGTTGAGAATTATACTTTGATTGACGAACAGATTTAGTGAGCATATCAAAAATAAGTGCATTTCCCTGATCTTAGGAATTCTTGCTTGTTTTCTAACTTAACATGATGATGCTATGGCTGATGGAACATTTCAATCACTCTGTTAGAATATCTTTCTGTTTGATATCTCTGCTAGCACTTATTTTTATTTAGAGACTGGCACCTTGTATGTAATACCTGTTTCGTTATTAGGTCAGAGGTATTAATTTATATTTTAGCTTGTGTTTTCACAGCTGTGGAAACGTAAATGGATACCTCAAGCTGATTCCTTTCAGTCCTGCTCAAATATAAGGTTAGATGTTCATGAATCTAATCATTGTCTCAGAGAACTTCATCACTGATAAAAGAGGAAGTTGTTTTCCAAGTGGGCAATTTTGTTAAGTCCAAACAGAGTTTTAGGTCAGAGATGGACTTTTTTATTTCTGGACAAATTAAAGAGTGAGATATTGATTTCAAGAAAGATATTTACAGGAGAAAACCAAGATAGTTAATAAAAGAACTCATTTTTGCCCGAATATGTTCTAGGTGCTGTGTGGCTCTCTGCAGCTCTCTGGCCTTAGAGACACACAGTACTCACGAATGTGAAATCAGGTGGTCTAGCAAAGCTGCCTCTACTTCTCTATATATGACCCTTTCAAGTTTGGGCTCCACTAGCCTCTTCCTTTTTAAGACTTCTTTGTTATCTTCTTCCCCACATATAAGATCTCTAAAATCTAAAACAGCCACTTTTTATTAACATATTCAGTAAAGCAGTATTGAGATAAGGTAAAGAAAGGAACGATAGACACTTTTTATAGAAGATGTGCAAATCCATAATTCTCTTCCTTCTGATTATTTTTGTGGTCTCCAAACTATGAAATAGCTATTTTGGTTTATTATCAGTATGAATACAGATCCAGTTAAATATATATATATATATATACTTGTATATGTATGTATACTTGTGTGTGTGTGTGTGTGTGTGTGTATATATATATATATATATATATATATATATATATATAGATTAGTCTATCCTAAAGGAGTTATGAGGTCAACTAAAGATGAGGAATGGGAGAGAAATTAACAATGATCTATTTTCCCATATTGCCCTTTCAGTACTGTTCTTCTACTCTCTTACATATATATATTTTAAAAAAATTCAAAAGCTCTTATTTAGTTGCTATTGCACCAATTTTGTTTTTATCAAGAAGTAAAATATACTTAGAACTTTTCACTGACTTGTGCTCAATATGTTCAGCCATGATTTGAAGATAATTGTGGATATATTTATTCTGTAAAAAGGAACAGAATTTTGAGAACAAAATGCTTTGCTCCATGCACTTCCTAAGAAACAGCAAAAATTTAGTTTAATAAAAAATAAAGCAAATTTAAAAAGAAACCCTAATAAAAAAAATGAAGGATTCTTCAGCAAATAGTCAAGAGTTGCAAATAAATTTGAGAGTTATTATAAAACTATTCCCCATGGCTTGAAAACTGCTATAATTCTATATTGAAAGAGGCAAGTAGGATTCTAGAGAAATACAGTATAAATCAAAGAGATGTTCTTATTTTATATAAAGTAGTTAGACTTTACCTGGAGTACTATAAAATATAGTGCACATGATACCTCAAGAAAGATGTAATTGTCTGTAAAGGTGTAATACAAGACAGACTGGCAGGGCCTAAAGATGCCTGTGTGAGGAACATGGGAGTATTTATAGCGGTCAAGGGAGAAATTTGTGCTGATATACAGGACATATTTCAAGTTTATTCAGGAATTAATTGATTTGGGTCCAACTAGCCATGTTTCATTGATTTTGATATTGAAGCTAGTTTCTAAAAATTTGAATTTTTTTCTTGTTTATTCTTATATGTCAGTGATAAAAAGAATTTGATTTGGAACCACCCACCAAGACTTTTTTTTTTTTTTTTTTTTTTTTTTAAGAGTCTATCTTTGGTTGCATCATCCTTTATAGTTCTCTTAGCTGGTTTTTTTTTTTTTTTGCTCTGTAAATCTCCACCTCACTCTATGAATCATCCTATTTCCTTGCAGGTCCTTCTGTACTCTGTCCAGTTTAATCAAGCCCTAATCCAAAAAACTTGATAAACATAAAAATAAAATTTATGGTGAGTTGCTAACATCTTAATACTGAACAACTCTAGCACGTAATAAAATAAATTGTTAATGAAATAGAACACATTGCATTGAATCTGAGGTAAATTGAAGCCAGTCCTTTTTCTTTGTTTTGTAAATCATTTTGCCTGATTCAAATACAACAAAGTAATTGACATGTTAAATTTCTCTCTGCTCCTAGATTCTTTCTGATAACTACAGGGAAGTCTGATCAATAACAGTTTGATGTTATAAATATTTTTAGAAATGGATAATATTTTAATATGATTTAATGACTGTGGATAATTTTCTGATTTCTTATATCCACTGATGTTTCACATCATTCTGTAGACCTACAGTTCTCTACCAAAGCTGAGATAGAGATGAAAAGGAGTGTTTTGATTTCCAGTTGACTACAGCTATTTGAAAGTGACAGTGACGCCACATAATCTTTCTTCATGAAGTATTCACTCCAAAGGAGACTATATCTAATATAGTCTTGTAGATGCTTTCAAAGGCAAGGTTTCATAAATAACAAAACTTTGGGAGTCAATCAAGATGACTCAGGCAAAGTTTGTGCAAAAACTCTAGGCATAAATTCACTTTATTCTTAATATTTGTAAAACAGTAAAGCAGGGTTCTTTGCTGGGCCTTAGCTGGGATTAAAGAGCCTACACTGAATAAGGGGGAGGTTGCTGTAGTTCCTCTGAACATACATTCATACATCTCCTGGAAGTTGACTAGACATTAATCTCAGTATTGACTGGAAAACAGAATTACCCACCTCTGGTAGGCAGAATAATGCACCCCTGACCCAAAACATGGGTACATTTTTCATCCCCTTGGGGCTTTTTAGTGTGTTAATTTTCATGGGAAAGGAAATTAAGGCTGCAGATGAAATTAAGTTTGTCAATCAACTGACCTTGAAATAGATAATTCAGGTGGATCCAGGATAATCACAAGAATTCTTAAAAGTTAACAAGTGCATTATCAGAGGGAGAGTCAATAAGATGGCAGAGTGAGAAGGACCTGACCCAACATTGCTGGCTTTGAAGTTTAAAGAAGGGGATATCAGTTATGGGAAATAGAGAACCTAGCCAAGCTGGAAAGGCAAGAAAATACATTTTTAAAAAATAATTATTTATTTAATTTTATTTATTCATTCATTTATTTTAATTTGACTACAGAGAAAGAGAGGAAGCGAGAAAGCAAGCCACTAGGTCTGGGACTCGAACTGTGGTCAGCATGTGGGAGTATCCAGCACCTTAGCTACCATGCCACTGGCTGTCCCAAAAATGAATTTTTTAAAGCCCTCAAGAAAGAATTGAGGCCCTGTTGGCACCTTGGTTTCAGTTTATAAACTTTATTTTTATTCAAGTATTTTGAAATACAGTGTAGCAATGCCCTATCTGCCATTTAAAAATATTATTATTGTATTTCTCCTTTGCATATAATACTCACACATCTCTGGGGTACAGTGGTTTTTTTCAAAACATGTATATAGCATGTAATAATTTAATCAAGGAAATATGCATATTTACCAGCAATATTTATTGTTTCCTTGTGTCATGCACATTGAAACTTCATTCTATTGGTTATTTGGAAATATATTAAATTGTCACCAGTGTTGTTTCATCTTCTGTGTTATACAATAACTCATTCCTCTTGTTTATATGAACATTTCTATCTGTTAACCAAGTTTTCCACATACTCACACTTCCCTTTCCAGCTCTAGTATCCTCCATTACTCTCGACTTCTATGCAACTGAGTCTTTTAGCTTTCACTAAAAAATAGAGACATATGGTTTTCATTAAGTAAGGACATACTGTGTTTGTCTTTCACAGCCAGGCATATTTTCCTTGGTATTACTGCACCCATGTGCATTCATTTTACCTCAGATTACCAGAATGTGTACTTTTTATAAATTAACAGCATTCCATTTTCATGATCCATTCCTCAATTTTGGCGAGTTTAGGTTGCTTCCATATTTTAGTTATTATTAATAAAGCTTCAGTAAGCATGGAAGTGCAGATGTCTCTTTAACATATTAATTTCCTAGTCTTAGCATCTGTACCCAGTAGTGGGATTACTAGATTATAATGTAGTTTTATTTTTTTGAGGGGGTATGGGGGGATCACCATATTGTTATTCACAGTGACTGTACTAATATACATTTCCAGCACCACAAAGGGTCCTCTTTCTCCACAGCCTTGCCAGTACTTATTCTTTTTTTCTCCCCCCAATAATATTTAAAAAAAGAAAAAAAAAAAGAGAAAGAAAGAAAGAAAGAGAGAGAAAAATGAAAGTTTATTGAGAGAAAGAACACCCAGGGGTCTAAAGCCTGAGCTACTTCAGCCCAACATGAGAAGACACGATGTCTTTATATGGGAGGAGTGGAGGGATAGGGTCACAGAATGACTGGTACTTTAATAATAATAGCTATTTTAACTGGACTGAGATGCTACTACCCTATAATTTTGGTTTACATTTCCTTTATGATCAGTGATGTTAAACATTTTTTTTATCTGCTTTTTGACTATTTTTATGTCTGCCTTTGACAGTTGTCTGTTTGTCTATCAATTGCCCATTTTAAAATTGGATTATTGCTTTTTTGCTGGTGAACTGCTTGAGTTCCTTATATACTCTAGTTATTGATCTCTTGTCAGATGTATAGTTTGTAAATATTTTCTCCTATTCTGAAAGCTGTCTTTACTTTTTTGTTGGTTACTTTCCTGTGCCTAAGCGTTTAGTTTTACATAGTCTCAGTGGTCTAGTATTTTGGTGTTGTGGTCTGTGCTTTTGAGACCTTATTTAAAAAGCCTTTGCCTAGATCATCATTCTGAAGCATTTCTCCTATATTTTATTCTAATAACTTTATGATTGGAATTTAAATTTAAGTCTTTAATCGATTTTGAGTTAACTTTTATGTATAGTAAAAGATAAGGGTCTTTTTCATTCGTCTTTATATGGATATTCATTTTTCTTTCCCAGCACCATTTATTGAAGAGATTGTCTTAAGCACTGAATTATCTTGGGATATTTTTCACAAATTGGTTGGTTGTATGTCTGTAGATTTATTTCTGGGTTCTCTGTTCTGTCCCATTGACCTGTGTCAGTACCATGTAATTTGGGTTATTGTGACTTTATAATATATTTTGAAGTCAGAATGATACCTCCAACTTTCTTTTTGTTACTCAGAATTGCTCTGACCTATTGAACTGTGAGATAAAAAAAAAATCATGCTGTTTTAAGCCTATACATTTATGATAAATTGTTATACTAGTAATAAAAAATGAATATAGTTTCCTCACCCCCACTTCATGTCTTTAGTCAAATCATTCCTTTCAGCTAAAATTGATATGAATCAACTTACTCTATGAGTTATGCTCTTATATTTCAACTGCAAAGACTTTTTGGAATTTTTATTCTTTTCTTCAAAGTCTAACCAAAAAAATGTATAATAAACATAACCAGTGATATACTGCAAAGTTAATATTGATTTTTTTCTATGTGTCAAATTTTTAAATATTCTAGTTATCACTGTTATTTTCCCAAGATGTATATAGATCTTACTGCAAGATACTGCTTAAACTTCTCTAATGGATTAATTTATTTACGTTCTGTCTCCATGAGGTTTTCCTGTTTTTTTTTTTTTTTCCCACTAGAATTAATAATATACTATTATCTTATTTCTTCTTACTACTTCAGTATTTTGCACAGTCAGTCTTGTAGTTTGCCAGGAAATTACTCTCCTAATATTCTAGTGACACTAATGTTTGCAGCACCATTATGCAGAGAAAGACAAATAGATTGATTAAGTGGTGCTTGGTTAAACTGTGTAAACTACTGACCCCCAAATCTTAGTAGTTCACAAATGACAAGGTTGATTTCTCATTCATGTTGAATGTCCGTAATGGAAACATTACACTTTGTTGTTAAAGACTAAATACTAAGCACAGTGAACCATTCCCCATGATGGCTCTACAAACTGCTGCCTTAAACTGACAAATACCAGACATTTGCAAATATCTCATTGGCTATAAAAAGTACATGACCAAACTTGTGCTCAGTAGGCCAAGGAAATATAATCTTCTCTTCAGGAGAGCAGTAGATATTTAGAAACAACAACTCAATCTTTTGCAATGAGCCTGACTTTTTCTGGGAGGCTGTGTGAAATATGAATATCTGTGAGAATATGTCAGAAATACAGTATGTTTGTATAGTCCAGTGAGGAAAGAACAAGTCAGCAGGAGAACAATGTGATTCAAATGTACTTGCTATGTGGTATTGATATATTTATGTTTGAGAGTGGGAAAGAGACTGTAGAGGCAAACAGAAAAAAGAATAAGAATTTTTAGCAGTTTCCTGGCATGGCATAACTATTGAAAGAGAAGTGTCCAAAGGGAATTTTAAAACTGTCTAAGGGGGTTGGTTGTGAAACCACAGTGATACCCCTTTAAAGAGATCAGCTACAAAGAGTCACATTTTTTTCCCCCAGGGTTTGGATTTAGACCTGATTGTTTGAATGTATGTATGCAGATCATGTGCCAAAAATGGGGCTACTTATAATTGACAAACATGGATTTTTGGAAATTGGTTCTTTATATTTACTTAACTGCTATAAAATTGTGAATGCATGAAGAGCAAGAAAAAATAATTAAATCTGAATATAGTAAGTGGACAGCATAAAATGAAAGTGATAGAACATGTCCTATTAAAGCAGTAATTTACGTCTGAAGATAAATTTTCTAAAAAAAATAGAGACTCTCATTATGGATATTTACTTTCTTTCTTTTTAAGGAATGATTTATTTTTGTGTTATTTGTTATCATCATTAATTTTAATTTGACCAGAGAGAGAGAAAGAGAAAGTGAGAAAACAAGTCACCAGGTCCAGGACTTGAATCACAGTCAGTCATATGGGAGTCCAGCACCCCAACCACTGCACCACCTGCTGGCCCATCATTATGGATATTTAAATGGTCAACAACTTATATTAAATATATAATAAAGAAAAAGACAAAAACGTTGAAAATAAAAGCAAAAATAAGGAATGAAAAATGCGCCAAGTATTAAACAAAAGAAAGTTGAAACCACAAAATTCCGTGAGAACACAAGGCATTTTAAGAAATAGCTAGCTAAATGGTTTGGGTTGAGAATTGGAAAATAAAGCAGAATATGATGAATGAATTTTAGTTTGTGCCAGAAGAGATTCGTATGTGCATAAGTATTAGAATCTAACATGTTGAGCATAACTCTTCCAAGGCCTTAGTCCCTGAGAGTATGTTTCAACCTTGATTTTCAAAAATTATATTCATATTAAAGATTGATTTCTCTATTGTTATTTTATATTATACTTGGAGAAAGAAGTTTTAGAGTTAATATTTTTCTAGTCACATATAAGAGGGATCAAATGAGGAGACACAAGTTTGAATTAATTACTGAGGACCAAAAATAAGATAATGGAATAACAGTATTTAAAACTGAATTAGGATTCAGCCCATATCCTGATGGTTAGGGCAGCTGCATCCCACATGGGTGACTACAGCATTCAAGTTTCAGACCCAGCGGGCTGAAGGATATGCTGATTACATGTGCATGTATACACAAAATCCCAAAGGGAGCAAGAAACGGGGAAGAAGGGGTTGTAGCATGACTGTGAATATGACCAATAGAGGGTGCTTACTCACTTTCTCTGTTTCTCTCTGACAAGTACATGTCCTCTGGCAAACTTAAAATAAGTAAATACATTTTTTAAAAAAACAGAGATAGAAAGGAGAAAGAAAATATAAGGAGAATACAGATACTGCTGGTTTTGTTATATCAAGAGATTATACCAGGGCCTGCAGGTGGCATGATGGTAAGGGTATTAGACTTCCACGTGGCTAACCTTGGTTTGAATTCTGAACTGTCCCTACCCGCAGGATAGTCAAACAGTTTCCTGGGGGAGGGAGTGAGAGATGGGACAAACACACACAGAGACACAGAGTGGAGACAAAACGAGGTGCTGATCAAGTCTTCTGTTTACTGAGGAAGACTATCAAGTTATATACAGGTTGGTGGGCATTGATTGGTTACCCAAAATGCAAATGAGATAGAACAGTATGAGCCAATCATTGATGTGGGTGGATCTCTCCCGTTGCCTAGAAACTCAGCCACCCCATGGGGTGAACAGTTGGTCACATGATTTCTGAGAAATGGTTTACTCAGTGAGGAAGTGAAACCTAATGTTTTCCAAGATGGTGGATAGCTCAAGATGGTGGATAGCTCAAGATGGCTTCTGTATGCAGTGCCCTCCACACTGAACTAGAAGGCTTGCTGTCTTACTTTCTCTCTCTCTCGTCAAATTTTAAAAATATAAATAATAAATAAAAATAAATAATTATTTAAAAAAAGAGATCATAGTGGAAGTTGTAGAATATGGTAAAAAAATGAAAATGCTTGGGTTAGATATTAATTATCTCTAGAATATAAAATTAAAGAAATTTAGGGTCAAAAAATTTTATAGTATAATTTGAAGTCAGATAGTGTAATGCCTCCAGTTTGTTCTTTTTGCTCAAGATTGCTTTTGCTATTCCATGTCTTTTGTGGTTCCATATAAATTCTGAAGTTGTTTTTACTGTTTCTGAGAAGAATGTCATTGGTATTTTGTTAGAAATTGCATTGAATCTGTGTATATCTTTGGGTCATATGGCTATGTAAATGATATTCATTCTTCCTATCCATGAGTATGAAATAACTTGTTATTTAATTATATCTTCTTCATTTAATTTCATTAGTGATTGATAGTTCTCAAAATGTACAGATCTTTTACCTTCCTGGTTAAATTTATTACTAACTATTTTAACTTTTTATGATTATTGTAAATGAAATGGTTTTCTTGATTCAAAATTTTAGTAACCAAAATAGCATGGTACTGGCATGAAATTCTTCACATAGACTGGTGAAACAGAATAGACAACCTAGAAAAAAGTCTATTCATCTACAGCCAGCTGATTGTCTACAAAGGAGCCAAGATCACACAATAGAGAATAGACTGTCTCTTCAATAAGCAGTGTCAAGAAACCTGATTATCCATATGTCCAAAACTGAAATAATATCCTTATTTTTCACCATGTGCTAAAATCAACTAAAAATGGATTAAAGGCTTAAATTCAAAACCTGAAATTATAAAACTTCTAGAAGAAAACATAGGGTAAAATCTCCATGACATAGGCCAGGCAAAAACTTTTCATATAAGATCTCAAAGGCACAGGCAATGAAAATTAAAAACAGGCCTAATTATGTTAGTGTAGTGGTAGCACAATACTCCATAATGCAAGAAGTCACGTAGAAGATTGAGGTTTAGGTGCCAGATCAACTTGTACACACTAGGTATATTTGTGTGCCTATGATTCTGGCTGTCTGGAAAATGCTGGTAGGGAGAGATTATGGTCTGGGCCCTTGTTGGTGGTACTTGTCTTTCTCTTCATTCTTTTTCTCTCTCTCCTAAAAGAAATTAATACATTTTTAAAAACAAAAACAGACAAAATTACATTAAACCAGAAGACTCCTGTACAGCAAAAAAAAAAAAACAAAACAAAACAACAACAACAAAAAACACTCAATAGAGTGAAGAGACAAGAAAAAAAAAATGTCTGCAAATCATACATCAGATAAGAGGCTAATATTGGGCTGTTTTTGTTTATAAAAACAGAAAAAAATACATCATGACTTTGCCAATAACCCAATATTTAAAATATACAAGAAATCTGAACTATTTAAAAAGGGAACAAGTAACCTTTTAAAATATGGGCAAAAGACTTGAATAGACGTTTCTTAAGAGGTGACATTTAAATGGCCAACAGATATATGAAAAAATGCTCAACCTGTTTAATCTTCAGAAAAATGCAAATTAAAACCACAATGTGCTATCACCTCACACCTATTTGACTATTATAAAAGAAGATGATGGGACAACAGATGGAGTAGTGGTTACATTGCTGGACTCCCACATGGTCAACCACAGTTGACAATCAAACTGGGCTTGTGAGTGCTTGCCCAAGATCCCAGGAGAACAGAGGAGAGGGGATTGCAGCATTGCCATCCCCCCCCCCCCCTCTGTGGGGGAGGGCATTATTTCCTCACTTTCCCTCTCACTGTCTCTGTCTCTCTCTCTCTCCAGTGAGCACACATGCCCTAAGGCAAACTGCTCCAGCCAAAAACAAAACTGTGTTGGGAACCAGCAGTTAGTGTAATGGCTATGTCGCTGGACTCCCACGTAGTCGACCGCGGTTCACGTCTCGGACCCGGTGGCTTACAACTCACGCCGGGCGCGTGTGCGTGCGTGCCCAAGATCCCGAGAGGAGAATGCAGGAGAAGGGATTGCGGCGTGACCATCCCCCCTGGGGGGTGATTTCTCGCTTTCTGTCTCTATATCTCTCTCTGTCTGTCTGGCGAGCGCACGCGCCCTATAGCGAAAAACCTCTCCAAAAAAAAAAAAAAAAAAAAAAAAAAACAAACAAACAAACAAAAAAAAACAAAGCTGTGTTGGCAAGAATGAGAAGAAAAGAGAACCCTTATATACTTTTGTTAATATTGTAACTTAACACAGTCATTTTGGAAAGCAGAATGGATGTTACTAAACAAAATTAAAAAAAAAAAGACAGGATTAACATATGATCCAACAATCCACTCCTGGGTATATACTCAGAGGAGCTGAAATCACTATTTCAAAGAGATGACCACACTCTGGTATTTATTGCAGCATTTATTCACACGAGCCAAGATTTAGTAATGATCTAAGTGTCCATCAATGGATGAATAGATTTTTAAAACGTGGTATATCCACAAAATGAAGTACTATACAATTTTAAAGAGAGAGAGAGAGAGAGAGAAAATTCTGTCATTTTTCAATGACATGAATCAACCTAGAGGACATTACAGTGAGTGAAATAAGTCAGACATAAGAATAGTACTCTATAATCTCAGATACAGACTCTAAAAAAGTTGAACTCATAGAAGTAGCAAGTAGAATGGTTGCAAGAGGCTGATGGGGAGGTTTTGGTAGGAGAAAAAAGGGAAGGTATTAGTTATAGAGTACAAAATTGCACTTAGATAGAAGGAGTACAGTTTTCTGTCCGATTGCACAGAGAGGGACTATACTTAATAATAATATATATTCCAAAACAGCTATACAAGGTAATTTTTAATGTTCTCACCAGAAGAAATTAAAATTTTGGGAACCAGCAGTTAGCGTAATGGCTATGTCACTGGACTCCCGCGTAGTTGATCGCGGTTCGTGTCCCAGACCTGGTGGCTTAAAACCCACGCCGGGTGCGTGCGTGCCCAAGATCCCGAGAGGAGAATGGAGGAGAAGGGATTGCAGCGTGGCCATCTACTCTGGGGGGTGATTTCTCGCTTTCTGTCTCTCTGTCTCTCTCTGTATGGCGAGCGCACATGCCCTATAGTGAAAAACCTCTCAAAAAAAAAAAAAGAAACTAAAATTTTAAGGTGATTAATATACTAATTATTCTGATTTATTTTCATACCAAGAAAAAAGACCTTTTATCTGAACAATAGAGAGAAAAATAAAAATGAGACTATGGAAAGAGGTCCATAGATGATCTAGGTATTAATGTGAGTTGACAAGAGTTTTTATTAATATGCCCAATAAATCAAATAATATAGAGAGGCACAAAGTATGAAAGAAAAATATAAACCAAATATGTTTCATAAATATAAATCAAAATGTTAGACCAGCCCCATAGGCTAGTGATTAAAGGAACTGTATCTCACATGGCCAACTGTAGTTTAAATCCTAGCCCGGTGGCTTGAAAATTAGGCACGTGTGTGTACATGCCCCAAATCTTGACAGGAAGGAGAAAAGGAGGAGAATGGATTGTGACAGGACCACACCCCGTTTGATGGTGCTTTTCCCCCTCTTTCTTCAGTCTTTCTGTCTTTTCTGTCTTTTTGGTGAGCCCATATAGTCTCTGCATTTAAAAAAGAATTCAAAATGCTACTAAAAGTATTTGGTTATTATATTTATATTTACTTCATAAATAAATTTATATGGAAAATAAGTGAGTTTATAATACATTGGTTATTGTACTTGTATTTAAATTTAATTCAATTTATATGAAACAAAACTTTAGTTCCTCATTTTAGCTACATTTCAAGTTCTCAGTCATTACATGTGACTAGTGGCTACTGTGTCTGATTGTGCCGATATGAAATATTCTCATCATCATAGATCTGAAAATTAATCCATTCCATGTAAGTGACACATTTAGAACACTGAACCTAACAACAGATTTTAATTGATTTTAAAGTAAACAATAAAACATTTACCAAAATTGACCATATGCTAAGTCATAAAAATTATCTTCAACAAAATTGAGTTTGTTTTCCTAACATAATGAATTTATGAAAGGAATCAAGAGCATAAAGATCACTTAAAAGTCCTTAACTTCTTTGAAATTAAACTATATACTTTGAATGAACTCCAGGTGGCAAAGGAATCAAAATGAAAATGAGAAAACAGTTTTAAACGATGGATAGTAAAGATTTTACGTATCAAAGCCAAGGAGATGCCACTATAGCAGTACTTAAGGAAAACGTGGTGTTTCAAATCTATAAAATATTTTTAAAAAGGCTGGACGTAAACTATTTTAAATTCCCTTTCCTAAAGGTAGAAAAAACATGGTAAGTTACAGCCAAATTGCTAATGTGGAAAATAAAAAATTTAGCAACAAAACTAAAAGAAACTGAAAATAAAAACATACAGAAAAAGACTGCAAATAGTTCATTAAAAAGATTGATGAATTTGATTGAGATTTAGCAAAGCCACTGGGGAAATAAAATAGGACAACACCAGCATTAGGAATCAAAAAGAAGAACTTCAACAAAAATGACAGATATTACATAGCCGATAAAAGAATCTTATAAATAACTTTTATAGTGTAAAAATTTTGTTAAAACAGGAAAACTCATTGAAACAAAATTTAGCAACATTGACATAGGAATAGAAAATTTGAATATTTTATATTTACTATGTTCAATTTATCTTTATAACTTTTCCAAAAAGAAAACTCAGACTCAAGGTTTTTTTAATAGTGAACTCTCCCAAAGACATGAATATAAAAATTCTCAAAAGAATACAAAAATAAAAGACACTTTTATTTATTTATTTATTTTGGAATTGCTCCCATCACCTTTCTAACAAACCTTGTCCTGATATTTACTAGAAAAGAAAATTGCGTACCAGTATATAATTAACATTTTTGTTAAATTGTTTAAAAATATTAGCAAATAAAGTTTAGTAATATATCAAAGTGATAATAGCATTTTGGGTTTTAGTCTAATAATTCAATCATTATTTAATAATTGAAAATCTATAGTGTAGAAGAGCAATTCCTCGGTCTTATGTAGAGCATATACAAAATGTACAAAAATATCCAACAGAAAACATCATACCTAATGGTGATTTATTGAAAGTTTTTTTTTTCTTACATGAGAAAAAGACACCTGCTATATCATTTCTATTCAACCTTTTATTAGAGTGCCTAGCAAATGCAGAAAGTGGTACCATGGGCCTCATGTTCTCTTAGAACCAGCCCACGCCAGACCTCAACAATTCATCTATTTTTGTTTGTTTGTTTTTTGAGGTTTTGGTCACAGAGCACATGCATTTGCTGGAGGAAGATAGAAGGGAAATGAAAAATCAGCTCCCCGCAGGAGGAAAGGACATGCTGTGATTTCTTTTTCTTCCATGCACCTAGTGTGTTTTGTTTTGTTAATTTCATTTTTTTTGTTTTTTAATTTAATTTATGATTATTGTTGATTTTAAAAAATATGCTATAGGTCATGTGCATTCACCACACACACACACACACACACACACATACTATACAGGGAGAGAGAGAGAGGCAGAGAGAGACAGAGAGAGAGAGGGAAATCGAGAAAGCTAGTCACCAGGTCCAGGACTCGAACCACAGTCGGCCATATGGGATTCCAGCTCCTCAACTACCATGTCTCAAAGTGCCTGGTATTTTTCAAGCCACAGGTCTGGGACTCATATTGTGGAGTTGGCCATGTGGGATCCAGCACATTAACCACCATACTACCAGCTGAACTTTTATCAACTATTTTTGCTGAATTCTTTTACGGTGTTTGGTTTTGCCTGCTCCAGATAAGCAAGTTCTCATGTCCTTCAAGTGCTTTTATCTTTCTTTATTCGGGGTTAATTGACTATCCTGATACTTCAGTTGTTTGATTCAATTATTTGGTTCAAGAAATGTTGAGAACTTGCATTTTGTCGGAATTCTTGCTGTGAGTTTGGGAATGATGCTCTTTCTAGATTTTTAGAATCCCACACAGAAACTGGAATCAGAAAACATTTATTAAAAGTGCCATTCAATTTGCCATCAGCTGTATAAAAAGGGCATTCTGTGTCAGTGCCATTCAACATTAATGTGTATATAAATTAATTGAGGGTTTTTTTAAATGACATGTTCTGGTTTACTGAATGTAGGTTGGGACCTGATATTCTGCATTTCTAACAAGCTGAGAGGTTGAGAGGTGACATAGGCTGCTGTTTATGCTAAACCCTGCAACTTTAATCATTAAGGAAATGTAAATTCAAACAATAACGCAACTCTACTCCAAGCCCACTAGCAGGGTTAAAAATGTTAAAGTTATGACTGTAATAATCTGACTCAGATGATCAGACTCAAATTCTTAAAGAGCTGTGATAATATGTTCGAGAAGAGACAAGACAGAATTTCATCAGAGAACTGGACTTGTTTTTAAAAGAACCAAATGGAAATTCTAGAACTAAAGGATACAAGTAAAACCGAGGATTCAAGAGATGAGTTTTGTAGCAGACTGGACACAGATGTAAAGAGGAGTGCTGCATAGGATAATAAATCATTAAGAAAACAATCCAGACTCAGGTTTAGGGAGCAAAATGATGGAAAACCAGAAAGTATAAGAGATATGTTAGCCATATGTCTCATGAAAAGTTTTAACCAAAAAAAGATGAAATTGATGTAACTGAAGCCCCAGAGGGGAGGAAGAAAAGATTGGAGCAGAAGCAATAGTTGAAGAGATCATGGAAAAGTAGTCTCCAAAACTATCAATACTCATAAAGCCACAGCATCCAAAAATAACAACAACAAAAAAATCTATGAATGCCAAGTAGAGCAAATTCAAACAAAATGGTGAAAAGCTGTACAAGCATAAAGTATTGTTATGTCATAATTACCTATAGAGACTTCTGAAAAAAAAATAAAGTTTTTAAATGTTAAGGCCTGACAGTACTGCATATTGGCAAGATGCAGAGCAATAGGAACTTGCATTGACTACTGGTAGGAAAAAAAATCAATCTGTTTGGCACAGTTTTGTCAATATCCACTAAAGCTAAATATGTATATATATATATATATACATATATATATATACATACACACACACACACACACACACACACCCAATAACCTGGCAGTTAAAGTCTTAAGTACATGAGAAGCCTTAAAAAGTTCATTGAAAATGCATATTGTGACTAAAACTATGCATAGATTTCAAATGTTTTTTGTACTAAAATATACTTTAAGTACTTTTTTCCTAAAAAATTTCATATAGACCCAAAATTTTTTTAACTTTTTTTTTTTTGAGAGGTTTTTGCTATAGGGCGCGTGCGCTCGCCAGACAGACAGAGAGAGACATAGAGACAGAAAGCGAGAAATCACCCCCAAGGGGGGATGGTCACGCCACAATCCCTTCTCCTCCATTCTCCTCTCGGGATCTTGGGCACTTACACACACGCGCCCGGCGTGAGTTTTAAGCCACCGGGTCCGGGACGTGAACCGCAGTTGACTACGTGGGAGTCCAGCGACTTAGCCATTACGCTAACTGCTGGTTCCCAGTCCCAAAATTTTTAAAAAGGGTTAAAAAATGTATGTGCTGGCTGGCACATAGCCTCATGGTTAATGGAGCTGGATCTCACATAGCCTACCATATGGTTCAACTTCCAGACCCAGAAGCTTCAAAAACACCCTGGATGCATGTACATGTGTGTCCAAATCCCAGAAGGAGGAAGAGATGGAGAAGGGGTTACAGCGTGACTAAGTCCTATTGGGGTTCTCTCTCTCTCTCTCTCTCATATGTGCCTTCTGGAAAAATTAGTACTGTACAAGAATGTACAGTATTAATTGAATCACCTTAAATTTTTAACAACAGAAAGAAACATAAGTTATGGTATTCTCACAAAATGAACTTTTATAGTAATGAGACTGAGGTAAGTACAGTGAATTAGAACCATAGAAGAGGCCAGGTGGAAGATTATAAACATAAAGATTCACACATATAAAGTTCAAAGCTGGCGCAAAACTAAGCTACGATATTAGAAGATGTTAGAAAGCAGGGTAATAGTTATTCTGATAGACATTGTGAATCCTTTCCAGGTAGGGTAGGACAAGTTAGACTTCTTTTTTTATTTTTTTGAAAGAGAGATTTTGTTGTAGAGTACATGCACTTGTTGGAGAGATAGACAGAAAGTGAGAAATCACCCCCCCAGGAGGATGGCCACACTGCAATCCCTTCTCCCTCATTCTCCTTCAGGATCTTGGGCATGCACGTGCACACACCCGGTGTGAGTTTGAAGCTGCTGGGTCCAGGACTCTAACATGGGAGTCCAGCAACTTAACCACTATCCATGTGCTGGCCCCCAAATTGGACTTTTGAGCTACTAGTATTTTTTTTTAAGGATTATTTTATTTTTATTTATTTATTTATTTATTTATTTATTTATTTATTTATTTTAATTTTATCAGAGAGGGACAGAGCACATGAATGTGTGTGTGTGTGTGTGTGTGAGAGAGAGAGAGAGAGAGAGAGAGAGAGAGAGAAAGCTGCCAGATCTGGGACTTGAACCTCAGTTGATCATGTGGGAGTCCAGCACCATTAACCATCATGCTGCCTGCCAGCCCCACTACTAGTATTTTTATGTCTCTTGATTTGGAAGTTGGCTACATGATTTTTGTTAATTTTTACCTTGGGACAATTCATCTAGCTGAACACTTGAATTTTGCCTTTCTTTGTAATTACTTTAAGTATAATTATATAAAAATTTTCCTAAAAATTGTCCAATTAATACTAGCTATTGAAACTGTTGTAAACCACTCTAAAGAAAAAAAGTAAATAAATCTCTAAGGGAGTAAAGGCTCTTTTCTAGAATTATCTTAAGAATTACTGCATAAAGAAGGATTAGGATAGGTATTTTTCAGTTTTTCTCTCTCCTTTTGTGCAGTTTTCTAAAATAGGTAAGTTTGTTGATTTACTGCTACATTCTCTCCTGAATTCATATCGTTTTGTGCTCATGAAAGATTTTAATACTACTGTAATAAATTTCTACAGCCCTTCCCACAATTGGAAGCATGTTCTTACATATCATATCCTCTTACTTTTATATTTAAACTTATAGCAAATGTGTAGAATAAAAAGGGCATTTATATCAGTTTTACTGGTTTGATATTGTCCTTTCTTCCCCTTTCAGATTAAGCCTCTTTATCTGTGGGGGAGAGTTCATGTCCTTGCTGTGGCAGCTGCTATTTCCTCCCTGCAGGTTTGCATGGTGAGGGAAACTCCACACTCTCTCTCTTCTCTCTTTGAAAGTGAATCTTAGGACCACAGGATCTTACAGCCTCTAAGAACAGCTAAGAATAGACTGGAAAGGTAGCAAAAATAATCATTGCCATAATTTTAGAATAATATTTATGGACTTAAAATACACCCACAGAATTTATGAGATGTTAAGGCAGTGTGGCCCTATGTACCTGTGAGCAGTCCACATCTGTTCCAGAAAGATAAATATTCTCTCTCTGTGAACATATACAGAGGTCTTCCTTTCAAAGACCCAAGGCAACACAATCTTTGGACCACAGCAACCTTTGCAAGAAAGGTTTCTTGTATCTGGATCATCCTTACTACCCCCTTTTCCTAGCTAAGTCTTATTCTTTCTTCTCTATAAACTCTGTGTAGGGGATTTTCCTGTCTATGGCTACACAGTATTTCTGGATCCAGCAGTACTTGATGTGTGATAAGGATGCTATGAACTTTCCTGAATGAATGTAAGTAATGACTCATCTTTTCTGAGTTTTTACAATATTCTTTTGCTGTAATTTGAGTAATTGCATACAATTCCTATAGACAATAAATAATACATTATAAGAAATCTAAACTTGCCCAACAACTATTAAAAAACATTAAGTCATTTATTATTAAAGGGAAATTTAGGCTAAAAGAAGTGAAGTAAGGTCTTGGGCCACCTGATTATGTAATGATAATGCAACTGGTCTCATATGGGAAAGGTCCTGGTTCTCATTCTGGGAGCTTCCTGATTACACCCGGCATGTACCTGAGTTCACGATCAATCTAGTTTAGACTGGGGATAGATTATGGTGGGAGGACCTGGTTGGGGGTGAATATCTTTCTCTCTGTGTCTCTCCTTCACTCTCATGGGAGAAATAAAGTCTCTTCAGTGACTCTCAGTGGGTAAAGATAAATTTTGACTTGATATCTGCTGCATGAATTTTATAGAATAGCATGACTATTGTGAGCACTTGAATTCATGATAACAAAATAAGGAACTCAAAAGAGTGCTTCATTCAACTTCTTTGAGAAATTTGGAGTCACAGAAGGGGAGGGAAATGGATCGTGTGACTTTAGCTTTGTAGGTGTTACCTAATACCTAGTAATTTTGTAAAGGATTATTTTCTTTTTAGGGAAGAAAATTATTAAAATGAAAGTGGGGAGTTGCCCAGTGGAGAGAAAATTGCTAGCTTTAGCTAACAAATAACATAATTAGCATGCTTACATGCTTTGTTTATTTGGGAATATAATTTTATTAATCAACTACACGCCATAATGGTTGCTACCTGGTGATTTGTAAATGTATACATCTCGCTGAATAGTAATTTGAAGTCCATTAATTTCTAAAACTGTCAAGTAGAAGTGTCATGATGAGTTTGCAAGAATCCACACAAAATGGAAACATCAACTCATTAATGAGAGATTTTGAGAGGAGTTGACTTCAACTCTGTTGAAGGTCAAAGAGAAAGGATGGCAAACCCATCATTCACTATTAAGAGAAAGTGATCAGTGTCAATTGATCTTGCACAGCGAGAAGAAAAGCAAAACAAAACAAAACACACACACACACAAACAAAACAGTGCTACACGGATATCAAAATAAATTATCTTAAATCCAGGATTGCATCTAGGTGCACAGGTTCCAAGTGGGAAGGGTCACTGCTCTAAAAATATGGATAGTTTGCTGAACTCCTTCGATTACCAGCAAGATTTTTTTTAAAAAAGATACAGAAGTTACTTTTAGAATATGAATATATGAATAATAAATTACTGAAGATTTCTTAAAAATTATTTTTAGGATTCATAAGGCAAAGACACATCATTTTCTAGTCTTTATTTAGTATCATTCCTACTGTTGAGATTCCAAACTGACACTCTCTAGTGTGTATTAGCAGGAGGAAGTGTGTTTAAGATGAACAGCAAAGTCATAGGTGATAATAATAATAGCAGTTATTTATTAAGCACTTAGCCTGTGCCAGGCATTTTTCAATACATATTATGTTATTCAGTCCTTGAAGCCAACCTGTGTATTACACTTGCCAGCTATCTGTAGAGCAAAGTTTGGCCATGCAACAAATCTCTGCCAATGGATGTGAGAGGAAGGGATAGATGCTACTTTTAGGCAAAAGCCTTTAAGAAGCTGGTATAGAGCCCAGCAGTTAGTGTAATGGCTATGTCACCGGACTCCCATGTAATCAACCGCAGTTCGAGTCCCAGACATGGTGGCTTAAACTCATGCCAGGCGCATATGCGTGCGTGCCCAAGATCCCGAGAGGAGATTGAGGCCATCCACCCTGGGGGGTGATTTCTCACTTTCTGTCTCTCTCTGTCTGGTGAGCACACGCACCCTATAGCAAAAACCTCTCCAAAAAAAAAAAAAAAAGCTGGTATACATTCTCCTGAATCACTTTTGACTTTTGCCAGTTTTTATTTTTTTCTTTGAGATATTTTTGCTATAGTGCCTGTACTCTCACCAGAGAGATAGAGAGATAGAAAGTGAAAAATCACCCCCCAGGGGGATGGCCATGCCGCAATCCCTTCTCTTCCATTCTCCTCTCAGGATCTTGGGCACACATGCACATGCACCTGGTATGAAATCTAAGTGACCATATCCAGGAATTGAACCATAAATGACCACATGGTAGTCCAGTGACATAATCATTATACTCTCTGCTGGTCCCTTGCTAGTTATTGTATCAAGGACTAGGCCTGAGGGTTAGCATAGCTATGTGTTGGAAGAAAAAATAAACTTTCTAAATCATCACAATGAGAACTGTGGTCCACAATCTTTATCCTTGTTCAGAATATTATGGGAGAGCTAAATGAGCTTTTATTGCATTTGAACTTTATACACATAGGTCATTTTTTTTTGGCATGACATTTTACACTAATACTAAAAGATAGTGTTGTTTTCCCCATTATATAGTTGAGGAAACTGAGGCACAAAAATTTTTAAAGTAAATTTCTCAATTACTAATTAACTAAAAGCTGGTTTTGAATCTCTACACTCTGATGGCACAGACTGTTTTTCAACTACTTTGGCATGTTTGCCACCACCAACCCGAGTGGCATCTGGCTATGAGATTTGCACGTGATAGTGCACTGTGGCTAATGCAGAGACTTAGGGACAGTAATTAGCACATTGTGTGGAAACTAGTGGACTGACCTCGTGCTGCTGACTTTTGAAGGTATCTTTTTGATATACAGATGCTTTTGACGAATGAAAAATAGGAATCCTCAGGCAGTGCAACTGTTCATTGAGGGAAAGACTTCCATCTAAATCTGACAAGCAGAATTTTTTTCCTGCTTGCCCTTTTTCCTTCCTAATGCATGGAAAGATCTACAAAAAATAGAGGTGGGGTGAAGTTTGTAGAAAGAAGATTTCAAATGTGCTTCCATTCTGAAGGCCTATACAGCTCTACCTAGGTCGGGAATGGAGAAAAACTTTGAATTAAGTATCTGATTTAAATTTATTTTAAAAAAAATTAATGACAATAAATAAGTTAGAATTTAGAAATTAAACATCTTCTACTGCATTAACCAAATGTGAATACAAAGCCATGAAATATGAAATATGATAGTATAGATTAAAACAGGGCTGGAGGAAACAGCAGCACCTATGACAAATAGATTTTTGTTTCTAATCTACCACTCACTGTCTCCATTGCCTATTCCTGTTTTATCAATGTCATCGTGTCCTGAAAATGCCTAGCTCCTGGTCAGCTAGGACAGCTGGTTACTCTGATTTTAGTAGGTTGATACTGGTTAGACTTTTTTTTTCTTTTTTTTATGTAATAATTCATTGTCAACGTTCTCTATCATGCCACTTCCTCTCATTGCTTTTCATATATGTTTTTCTGCTCTGCATCTATGATTAAGCTGAAGCATTGTAAGTTCACTAAATATACTATTATTCCAGGACTTTATGCCAGGCATATTTATTGGCGTTCCTTTTTGTAGAGGGTCCCACTCAGGTATGCTGATGATCTATCAATATTGTCTCATCTTTCGAAACTAAGCTTAAAAGTCCACTTCTCTACTAAACTTTTCTTGATAACCTCAACCCCAGGTGGAACTGATTGCTCTTTCTGCAAGGTTTTCATTACAGTAGACGTGACCCATCATTGCCCTTTTTGCTTTTATATGGCTAGATCCTTCTCATCCAGTGTCACTCAAAATGGGATTTGTGGTCTGGCTCCTGGATCCTGCAAATGTATTTGCAACAGTTGGTTTTCCTTGCAAAAATAACATAAATATTTTATCTAGTTAAGATCAAACCTTTCTTTTATTCTAATGAGTTGTAATTGAAAGATTTTTTCACAAAATATACATCTAATTTCTATGTTGGTTTTTATAAATTGTGCCAATTATCACTTAATTATTATATAAATTTGCCAAGTGTAAAAATTGTTACTTTTTCACTGGTTCTTTGGATTTCTTTTTGCTTCAGAGTGGCTCTATATTAACATACATTTAAATCCCAAATGTGATGATCTTGGCAGTTGTTACTCACTTTCTACTTTATAGGGTTCATGGAGTTGACATTTCCTGAATTCTCTCAAGAATTTGCCTGTTAATATCAGAGTGTTATTTTTCCCTCAACTGTTGTCATCAAATGGTGAATATAATCCTGAAATAGTCTATTTGTGAGTTGGACAAGTCATTTAAGCTCAGGAGATTCAGCCTCATTACTTTTCATTGGAGGTGCTAGAACAGATGGGCTTTAAAGTTCACTCAAGCTCTAAATAGGTTGCTACAAACAGTGAACCCATAAGCGTTTGCTTGACTGACAGCAATGCTCTGACCCAGGATTGTGAGGTCATTGGGTTAAAGATCCCCCATGGGCTTAATATCAAGGAAAATATTATATAATAAATTTATGGTGAGATTTAAAATTTTACAGGAAAAAGTTGAGATTAGTGAGAAGACAGGAAAGAACCTAATTACAAATAAACTGACTATATGATAGCTTGTGAATATCATAATAATTTCTTACAAATTTTTGAGTAGTGTGTTTATTGCAGGGAATGAGTGGTCTATGAGGATATGGAAATGTATGTACATAACATAGAAAGTTCTTTATGTTCAGAAACATCTATACAAGAAAAATAATAACAGTTTAATATTGTAGGAAATAGGTCTTTCAAAGAAAATCTCACTGCTTTATATTAAAAATAAAAATGGTATCTATAGACTACATTGAGGGAATTGTATAATGTATTCCAAAGAAAATTACTTTTTTTAAATTTTAAATTTCTTGACCATTTGCTGAAGGTTAATTGGGAGTTCTCTACCCAGTTTGCTTCTTAATTTTTTTTTAATGTTGTAGAGTTTGGTAATAACTTATACAGGATGAAGCAAATAAAAAAAAAATTCTAGTATACACTTATACTATGTGGACAGTTTTGAGCAATCACTGTTTTCTGGTAATTTCGTATAACATTTTGCAGCAAGACCATAATGCCAGAAGTCAGTACAAAATGAATATTTTTCCCAGTCTAGTGGTTAGTTCTTTATGAATGTTTCAGAATGATCTTAGTTCTCTTTATCCTTAGAAGCCTACTCTTTATCATTCTTTTTGTTTAACATGGCAATAGCTATAAACAGAAATTTGGGAGGTTATTCTACTTGCTAGCTTGTACATTAGCCTGCCACATATTTATGGATGCTGACAGAAGACAGAACTTTTGGATCAAAGAAAAATTTCCCTGTTACAAAACATGATCAATATGGGGTTTATATTCATTTTGGATTCCTCCTAGATGTTACAAAGTGAGTAAGTCCTCATCGATGCTTCATTACCACTAGAGAATGGCAAGCTTAAGAAATAAAATCTCCCATAATGGGTTGTAAGCAAATTCTGTGGAGAGAGACATCTTTTTTTTTTTTTTTTTTTTTTTTTTTTTTTTTTTTTTTTTTTTTTTTTTTTTATAATGGAGAGCAAAAAAATACAACCAACCAACCAACAAACAAAAAACATCCAAAAACAACTAAAAAAACCCACAAATATCCACTCTCTGATCTGGAGGAAGATAATATATCTTGCAAGGCTGCTTGTTATGCAGGAAAGCCTTGAACAGATAATCTGGAAGAAAGGCCATTAGTGCCTCTTCTTAAAGCTGTTCAAATGTGAAAAGCAAAATGAAAGGAGTAATTCTACTAAAACAATATAATTATTAGTTTAGAAAATATTTTAAAAGACAAAGGTATTTAAAACTACATAAAATTCTACTACTTTTCAAAATTTAGTAAGGATTACCAATGTATTCTCTTTCCAAGACAAAGACATTTCCAGAAAAAGATCTTTTATTCTTTATTTTGCTAGGAGAAATAATGGAACTGTGAGGCAGATAGTTTTAAACTTGCTTTTATAAAATCTCTAGTCCATGAAATAGAAAGAAGTATTGAATATAAATTAAAGTATTTCTTTAGCATGTTGTCTTAGAATTTAAAAGAATATTATCATAGTTGATGGGCATACATTATCACATCTATAACATTGAACAGGTCATTAAAAGACAAACTTTCAAATGATATTTAATGACATAAAAAAGATCATGGACTATTATAATGTCAATAATATAAAATACAAACCTCAGTGTGCTGTATGTACTAATTTTATAATAAATCTAAGTTTTATTGATGGAAATAACCAAACTCTACAGAAATAATAATTAATGGAATTTATTCTAAGCACAAGATTGTGTGACCTAGACCCAGAGAAAGACAGAAATGTTCCTCGGGATGCTCAGATACAGTGATTCCTTTTATTTAGGTATATTTTCCTTTTTTTTTTTTTTTTTTGCCATAGGGCACATGTGCTCCCCAAAGAGAGACAGAGACAGAGAGAGAAAGAAAGTGAGAACTCACCCTCTGGGGGGATAGCCACACAACAGTTCCTTCTCTTCCATTCTCCTCTTCCGAATTTGGGCATGCATACACATGCACCTGGCATGATATTCAAGCTACTTGGTCTGGGACTTGAACCAGTTCAGCCATGTTGGAGCCCAGTGCCTTACTCACTATGCCACCTGGTAGTCTTTATTCCATTTTGAGAGACACACTGTTTGATAATCAGCCTAGGGAGTCTACATTAGTCTACCTTAGCAGTACCAAAAGGCAGAATCTTGGGATGCTGAAACTTGTTAGCTATAGGTGTTTTGAAATTCTTAGGTTAGTAATTGGTTAAAGAAAAACACAAGTCTTTTTTTCCCTCAAAAATACCCATGCTTCATTTTAATAGAGTTGAAAATGTTTGCTATGCATCATAAAAACACTACACCGGGCCAGCAGGTGGCATGGTAGTTAAGGCCCTGGACTCCCAGATGACCAACTGCAGTTCGAGTCCCAGATCCGGCAGCTGCTTTCTCACTTTCCCCTCTCCCTCTGTGTCTCTCTCTGGTGAGCACACATGCCAAATAGCACACTAAATAATAATAATAAATAAAAACAAAATAAATAATTCTTAAAAAAAAAGATGTAGGAACTATCATAAAGCAGTCTGTTAATGTTTGTAGGTGTAACTCCCCACCAGCCCTTTGGAAAGAAATTTGAAATAGTAAAAGGTGTCTTCAGTTTATTATATGCACACACAAGCACATACATACATACACCTACATGCACACAATGTTAGAAGGATATACACCAATAACTCAAAAGTGGGTAATTTTTTTTTTTCAATTTGCTAAAAAAAGAGATAAAGTTCTATTTCACCCATGGGAGATGGCCATGCCACAGTCTCTTCATTTCTCTCTCCTTTTGGGATTTTGGGCACACAGGCACACATACCCAAAATATTTTTCAAACTGCTAGGTCCAGACTCAGTTCATATAGTTGGCTATGTGGGATCCAGCCTCCTTGACTACCACACCACCCGGTGGCCCAAAGTAAGTAGTTCTTTTTTTTTTTTTTTTTTTTAGAGAAAATTTTTTTTTTTGCTCTATGGTACATGCACTCACTGTAAAAACAGAAACAGAAAGTAAGAAATCACCCCCCAGGTGGAATGGCCACCCTGCAATTTTTTCTTCTCTTGGGATTTTGGGCATGCACGCACATGCACCTGTTGTGAGTTTTTAAGCCACTGAGTAGTCGACTATGTGGGAGCCCAGTGATGTAACCATTATGCCGTCTGCTGATCCCCAAAATAGGTAATTCTAAGTGATGTTAGGAAAAGCAACATTTATCTGTTTTAAAAGCAACATTTATCTTCTTTAAAAAGTATGTAAATGTTCTACAATTAGTGCACTGATTACTTTTATAAACATAAATCAGCCAAAAAAAACTTTAAAATTGATTTGAGATGAAATATAGATACTAGTTAATCCACTTCTCTTATTTTCTAGTTGAACAAAGTGAAATGGCTTAGCCTGGGTTGCATAGTAGACTTAGTCAGAAGGTAGATGGATTCTAATTCTCCAAGCTCTCCACCCAGGGATTTTTCAATTAGTCCTCTCTTACATCCTTTTGGTATATTCTTTTCTATCTGTACCCCAGGGACTTTTCATGTTTCTCTGGGATCTTACTTTGAGAGATGACTTGAAAGCTCTTTGAAATTTGAACATTTATAAGTTTGATAGTGGGATTGGATGCCTGGTGCTCGATTCTGCACAACATGGCCAAGACATTTCTAGCAGGCAGAGATCAGTCCCCGAAATGTCTGTGAATGGAGCTTCTAAGGCACCTGAGGAGGCCAGGATAGAGAGGACAAAAAGGCAGATTTTAAAACTGGCTTTACAATAGAGAGCAGATGGGAATCTTAAAGGGTGCTGATTCAAGTTGGAAATTGATAGACTAGAAATAATGGATTTAATTTGGAGTAACATAAAAATCAGTTTAAATAGCAGCAGGGGGGAAACTTTAAGAAGAGCTGGCTTTAAGAGCCACTGGGGAACAGAACAATCCAGAAGGCTATAGAAATAAACAAAAATACTTCAGTTCTTAATCAAATCAGAGATTAAAACCATGATTTTAAAGTAATTTAGGTATACATGAATCATTAAAAACTCTGTTGAAAAATAGAAAAAAAATTACCAAATATAGATAGGTTGGACCACAAGCTAATCTAAGACACGTTTTACATACTCATGAATTGTATAGATGCCAAGTTAAAACATCATTTTTTAATATAAGCATAAACTTTTTTTAATATTATGGGAACATAAAAGAATTATAAAGTGAACATGTGTGTATCTACCAGCTAGATTTAAAAATGCAATGTTTAACATTATAAATTTAAACTTTAAGCTTTTATATTAAAATATAAGTATGTATTACTGATTTTAAAATATAAAAAATTTTATATATTTGCTCTCTTCTTGTTTTTGGAGTAATTTTCAAACATCTTGACACTTCACTTTACCATGTATCTCCTAATAGTAAGCACAGCTAAGAAACTGAATAACAATATCACTAACAAAAAATCTCTCTTCTACTTTAACATTTTTCTTTAGTCTTTGTGAATCAAAGTATACTCTATATTTAGTCAGTCCACAATTAATAAAACCAACTGGTAATATCTACATTACAGAAAAACTTGCTACAGGTTTTCCATTCAGCAATATTATCCTGTTCTCTGACCATATTAAAATTCCATAAATAAGTTATCCAGAGGAATATCAAATATCCTCTAGGTCTAAAAGACATGTAAGTCCATAATGATGTGGACTGCCATGACTACTGGATATAGCTTCAAGTTTTATAGAAATTATAACATGACATTTTTATCTTGTGCATGTGAAAAACACAGATCTCTATAGTCACTTTAGAAGACCAATGCAGTTTCACAGTCCTTGATTATAATGAAAACTTCCTTCACGTTATCATTATTTTATTCTGGCTAGTGTGAGTGGTGTATACATCTCCATTTTTCACAATACCAAATCCTTCAACTGGTTTTGTGGTTGTTGAACTTCTATCCTATCTTTCCTGAGTCTAAGGCTACCTTAGGTCCTTTCTGGAATAGGTACTCAAACAAATCACCCCATACATAGCTTGAAATACATAAAGGCAGAAATTCCACTATCTGACAGGCCGTGGAGGCTGCAGAAGTGGCCAAGATAGATACATTTCCTCCCTTTTCTTTCTCTTTTCTCCTTTCTTTCCTTCTTTCTATCTTCTCCTACTTTTTAATTAAAAAAAGAAATGTAAACCTACCAGAAAGCTAAAACCATATTATCATGAAAACCCACAAAGCTTCAAGAAGCTTTCCAAATGTTTATGATTTGCCACATTTGCTTTCCTGGTGATACACATGCACGTATGTACGTATGTATGCATACTTTTCTTTGGAAGTTTGGTTCAGGTATTTGAAAAACAACATGAACTGGACATATAATGGGCACTCATGACACTATTATGAACACATATGACTTATCTAGCTAAGTATTTCAAAGGAAAATTGTGCAGAAATAATTTTAATGTAACTTTTCTTGAATTACATGGAAAACAACTTTTCTTATATCTCTCAAAGGCAAATTTTTGTCTCCATTTTATTAAATCTATTAATATAAAATAATTAATGTACAAAACATCAGTATAAATCCTCTCAGAGTAGAAGTGTAGCATGCGTAAGGCATAAGAGTACATACAGCTGATATAATGTCATTTGTAGTATTTCCAAATGTACTTTGGTAATAGTAATACATTATCTGACCTTTGTCTCAATTAAATCTTAGGCCAGCTCATCATTTTTAGCTCATCTGACTATCGGGTTCTGATTTGTGGACCACTAATGGCTCCAGAACAAGCACTAACCTTACCTCTGACTCTTTATGTTCATTGATCTTATTAAGGAGTTTCCGCCTCTATGGCACCCTCAGGCCTCTTGAAACTAGACTACCACATCAGTTTTCCCATAGCCTTTTTAAATCTGGGAATAGTGTGTGAAAACTTGGTCACTATTCAAGGTGGCCAGCTATTTTTAAAGGGAACACAACTCAAATATGTACTATTAGAAAATATAAAGAATAACTTCACTCTTGTGCTAATGGACAAGAAAGGAGACAAAGTAGAGATGGAAGAAATATAAAACAAAAATAGATCATGAGAATCTATTTGAAAAGAAAAAAGTGGTATAGACCCTAGTTAAAATAAATAAGATAGTTTAGAGCTTAAGGAATAGAGGATAGGAAGGAGATAAGGAGCTCACAGATATCCTCTAGGAGCTGAGGGAATGGGTATTCATAAACATTTGGCTGTGAATAAATGAATCACTGAGAGGAAGAAAGGTAATAAAGTTTGATTTACATGTGGCATTAAGAGCATTGATCATGCGACCAGCAGTTGGTGTAATGGCTATGTCACCGGACTTCCATGTTGTCGACCATGGTTCGAGTCCCGGACCCAGTGGCTTAAACTCACACCGGGCACATGTGTATGTGCCCAAGATCCTGAGAGGAGAATGGAGGAGAAGGGATTGCAGCATGGCCATCCTACGTGGGGGGTGGTATCTCGCTTTCTGTCTCTCTGTCTCTCTCTGTCTTTCTGGCAAGTGCATGTGTCCTAGAGCAAAACAAACAAACAAACAAAAAACTCTCCAAAAAAAAAAAAAAGATTATGCTCAAGAAGGAAAACTAGAGGTACCTAACATGCATCTCCTCCACATGAAAGGATTAAACTCACAAATAAATGACCATATTTCGAGTGAAGTATTGAGGGAAGAACACTGGAATTTACCAAGGAAGAGATAAAAAGCTTTGAAGCACAGAAACTCAGTATGGCAGCATAGAAAAGAAAACAAAATACCAGGCCAGGTCAGTGTGTCCTTTGTGCAAAGTGTGCCCCACCCAGAACCTGAGAACACTGGCTCCCTACATTCAGCAGTGTTGTGCTACAGCCTCCTCACACACTCACAGTCCAGGTCTCTGAAGCACTCACAGAGCGTGCTGTCATGAATTCTTACTGAAGAAATTAAACAAAGAATATACTGCTGAGTCTACCCAGAACTAAAGCTAAGTAACCTTATACAATCAATACAGTAGGACACATCAACAGAAAAATTTCTTTTTCTATGAAATTTCCACAAATTGGAAAAAAAGCAACTATTTCATAAGATGTGCTCATATCAAGGTAGGAAACAAAAAATATGGAAAAAATAGATAAACATACACAAGAAACATGTAAAAACAAGAAAAATGATTTCTCAAAAGAAATAATAATTTGTTAGTAAAGGCCCCCCAAAAGGAAAATCTATAAATGCCTGTAAAAGAAACTCTACAAGATACAAGAGAATACAGATCAATAATTCAAAAAAATCAGGAAAACAACTTATGGCATCAATGAGAAATTTAACACAGAGATAACAATCATAGAAAGAACCACACGACAATTATGGAGCTGAAGACCTCAATAAGTAAAACAAAAAGTAAAATCAAGAACTTTACCAACAGACTAGAACAAGCAAAGGCAAAAATATATGTAATTGAAGACAGGTTTTTTTTTTTTTTTTAAATAACTCAGTGAGAAAGAAAAAAGAAAAGGAAAAGGGAGAGAAGAAAATAGAAAGAGGAGGAGGAGAATTATTAAGAAAGCTGATTGGACATCATTGAGTGAACAAATATTTGTATTACGGGAATTCCAAAAAAGAACTGGTAAAAGGAATATTTTATGAAATAGTAGCTGAAAACATGCAACAAAGGCTGCCAACCAAGAATACTATATCTGGCAAACCAACTCTTCAAAAATAAAATAGAAGTTGTCTTTCTCAGAGAAACAAAAACAGAATTTATTACTACTATCTTTGCAAGATATAATTAAGGGAATCCTACATTTTTAAGTTAAAGAACAATAGAACGATAGCTACCGTCATAAAACTCAAGAATAAAACTCACTGGTAGAGCAGACGCATGAATTAAAAATATAAGTGAATCAAATCTTATCAACACAGAAGACCCCCACACTGCAAAAATAAACAATAAAAGAAGGAAAAAAAGAGAAAAGAAATTACAAAAGAACCAAAAAACACTGAAGAAAAATGTCAGGAGTAAGTCCTCACCTATCAATAATAATCTCAAATGTAAATAGATTAAATTCATCATTCAAAAGCTATAGATTGGATGAACAGATTAAAAACATACAACAAAAAAAGAAACATAAAAAGAAGGCCCAACTATATGCTTCCTACAAGAAACACAATTCATTTGTAAAGATATACATAGGATAAAAGTGAAGGTATGGGGATAGATATTCCACTCAAACAAAAACCAGAAGGGAGTTCGAGTGCTATATTTAAATGGGATAAAATAGACTTTATTTTAAAAACTGTAAAAAGGAGACTAGATTATACAATGATGAAATTAATTTATAAACAGGATGTAATAATTGTAGATATATGTATATGCAATAACAGAGCATTCAAATATATAAAGCAAATATTTCCAGACATAAACAGATAGATTCCAGTACAATAGGAGTTGGGAACCTAAACCCTCTACACTGGATAGTTTATCTAGGCAATCAATAAAGAAACAGCAGATGTGAACTGCACTCTTGACCAAATATTGTGCTATCAGAAAAATCATGACACATTTTTGCATAGAAAATCATAGAAAAAATACATCATGACATTTCTAATAGCCCAATAGATCTAACAGGCATTTATAAAGCATTTTATTCAAAACCTTCAGAATATATATTCTTCTCTGCACATGAAACATCCTCCAGGATAGGCCTTATGTTTGGTCACACTACTTTTCTCTATAAAATTTTTTAAAATACAATTTTATCTGTGTCTGTTGACCACAATGAAACAAAAATAGAAATCAATAGCAAGAACTTAAATACATGGAAATTAAACATGCCCCTGAATGACCAGTAGGTCAATGAAGAAATTAAGAAGAAAATTGTAAAACTTCTCAGAACAAATGAAAATGGGCAAAACCAATGGGATACAGCAAAAGCAATACTAAAAGAGAAGTTTATAGCAATAAATACTTGCATCAAAAAATTATCAAATAAACAACCTAACAATTTATCTCAAAAACTAAAAAAGCGAAAATTAACCAAAATTAGCAGAAGGAACAAATGAAATGAGACTAAGCTGGAGGCATCACATTGCCTTACTTCAAGAAATACTTCAAAGTTATGGCAACCAAACTAACATGGTACAAGAAAAAAAAAAAAAGATACTCAGGTCAATAGAATATAGTAGAGAGCACCAAATAAGCCATGTATATATAGCCAAGATATATTGATTTTGACCAAGGCACAAAACTATTCATTGGATGAAGGAGAGTCTCTTCAATAAATAGTGTCGGAAAAACTGGATGTTCATGTGCAAAATAATAAAACAAGATAGCTATCTCTCACCATATATAAAAATAATTTTAAAATGGATTAAATATTTAAATGTAAGACTTGAAACTATGAAACAAAGAGAAGAGGACATAGGGGGAATGCTTCAGGCCATTGAAGCAAAATTTTGAAGACCTCAGAAACATTAGCAACAAATAATAGAGAAATGGGATTATATCTAACTGAAAAACTTCTGGCACAGGAAATAATCAACCAAGGGAAGGGACAACTTACAGAAAAGAAGAACATATTATTAAGTTATATATTCAATAAGGGATAAATAACTAGAAAATATAAATTACTCAAAGAGCTTATCAGAAAACAAAACAAAACAAATAATCCAATCAAAAAGCCAATTAGTCTGGATGGTTTTCAAAAGGCATAAAAATTGGCCAAGAAATATGTGGGGGAAAAAAATACTCAGTATCACTAAGCATTGGAAAAGTGCAAATGAAGACCACAAGATATAATCTCACCCCAGTTAGAAAAGCTATTATCAAAAAGACAAAAAAAAAGAAAGCAAGCTCATGAGAATTCGAAGAAAGGAGAGCTTCATTGAGAATGTAAATTAACACTGCTATTATCGAAAATAGCATGGAGGTTCCTCAAAAAAGAAAAATATAAAACTGCCATATGATCCTGAAATCTCACTACTAAGTATATATGTCCAAAGGAAAGTAAATGTGTATGTGTGTGTGTGTGTGTGTGTGTGTGTGTGTGTATATATATATGTATCATACATATATTTGAACTCCATTGTTTACTACAGCATTATTCATAATACCCAAGATGTGCAATCAACTCAAGAATTTTAGAGATCAGCAGATGGCCTAATGGTTACATTGCTGGACTCCCCAACATGGTCGAGCACAGTTCGAGTCCCAGACCCTGCTGCTTAAAACTCATGCTGTGTGTGTGTGTGTGTGTGTGTGTGTGTGTGTGTGTGTGTATGCTCAGAATCCTGAGAAGATAATGGAAGAGAAGGGATTGCAGAATGGCTATCCTTTTAGAAGTTGAGTTCTTGCTTTCTGTCTGTTTCTCCAGCGAGCACATGCACCATATAACAAAAATCTCTTAACTTTTTTTAATACTATATCATAGTATTTTCATTAGGGTTAAATACATTAATAAATGTAAAGCATTTAAAATTGAGTTGGGTGCTTATTTATTAAAAACTATGTAGCAGGGACCAGCAGGTGGCATTGTGGTTAACGAGTTGTACTCCAATATGGTCTACCACAGTTTGAGTCCCAGACCTGGTGGCTTGAAAATCACACCAGGCTCATGTGCATACATACCCATAAATCCCAAGAGGAGAAAGGAGGAGAAGGGATTGTGGCGTGAATATCTCCCTTGTGTTGGGGGTGGGGGGTGATTTCTCACCTTCCTTGCTCTATGTCTTTCTGTTTCTCTCTCCCTCTGGAAAGCACACATGCTCTATGGCAATAAAACAGAAATAAAAACGAAACTATGTATCTATTACCTGTCAGCATGAGGGATACATAGACTTGTGGTCTGAATTGTGCCCCGCGCAACTACCACCACCAATTCAATGAATAAAGCTTTAATCTCCTTTGTAACTGTATTTGGACATAGGGACAATAATAAGGTACTGATTGTTAAATGGGATTAAAAAAGGGTAAGGCATTAATGCAGTAGGAGATCTCTCTCTCTCTCATCTCCTCTCTCTCAGTGTGCCCAAAGGAGAGGGCAAGTAAGGACAGTGAGAGATGTGTGTTCTATAAGCCAGAAGAGAGCCCTCATCAAAACTGAGCAATTCTTGTACATTGGTCTTGGACATCTAGCCTCTGGAGCTGTTGTCTAAGCCACCTGGTGTGTGGCATTTTCTTTTCTTTTTTTTTCTTTTTAAATTATTATTTTTATATTTAATCATTGCACCTCTTTACCATGTACAACATGGTTTTTCCCAGCATGAATACAGTGCACATTAGTCAAAACAATGATATTACCATATACATTATCATCAGCAGACAACTTTTCATTTTTGGCAGCATGAGTGGATTAATACAGCCACTAGAGTGATGTTTTACTCCGGAAATGCTGCTTTATCCTTCCAGTTTGCATAGACCAGAGGCTACTTGGTACAGTCCATTTTTGTATACTTTCTTTAGAAATATGCCTTTTTAGTTTTCCCTTCATATATAAACTTTCTAAGATAAACATTTTTCAGCTTCATGATCATGTGGAGGGAAAAAAAAAAACACACACACACAAACACAAAAACAGGGCTTATTCTCAAATTCTAGGACCTGGTTTAGGGAGAAAAATCATCCAGGCCTGATTCTTTTGAGATTCTAAAGTTTGGGTATCTGTTGTCACTTTCAACATTTTGTCATATTTCTAGAAATGTAATCCAAAAGCAAACTAGTAAGAAGTGATTCTTTTTTTTTTTTTTTTGCTGTGTTGGTACAATTAGGCAAAGTGCAAATTCCTTCATTACGGGTAGATGGCAGCCCTGTGCTGCTGATAGGAATGAATAAGGTCCGAGTTACTGTTCACAGTTCTTTGACTGCGGACATTGATCAATGAGCAGATTACTATAACAAAGAGCCAAACATATGACTTTTCAGATAGCTCAACAAAAGTTTATTGTAGAAACAGGTAATAATGAAAAGAAGAGACAGCCTATACAAGTGTCCAGTTTTCACAAGAAATGTTCCAAACATGATAAGGATTTAGAACCAGAAGACACAAACTTATGAACTACGTCTTCTCTCCACTAGCTAAAAGTACTTAGAGGACTCACACTGAGCTTAAAACGTGCATAGTTTGTAGAATGAAGGACTTTTTTTCCCCCCACAAATTTGTCATAGAATCAACTTAGTGATGTCTAGAAAGTATTTTTTTTTCACATTTTTAAATTTCATTTTCTTTTATACATTCAATCCCATTATTTAGCTTACAAAATGAATATTTCAACAGGTGAACATTTCTCCCTAGTCCAGTTGATAAAACTATAAAATATCTTTAACAGATAATACCACATTCTCTGTCCCATTAATGGTTTGCCTCCCTATTTTTCTTCTAAATGTTCTTCACACACACTATATCTGATATTTACATCCATACACTGTGTTTCTACATTCTTTAGTCAATCAAGGCATCTTATTTTGAAGAGAAAATTAAGTTCAGAGTACTTTGTGTTGTACACAATAATTATTCAGTAATTAGAAAAATATTTTATTATCACTGTTTATATACAAGGGTCAGGAACTTTACGAGGCTGATATTGTTTCATCTTCCTTTAAGGTTGTATCAGATCTCCAATTCACATTTGAGGAAAACAGTCTCAGCTGTGATAAAGAATTGGCCTAAGAGCAAATAACCTACAGATGAGAGAGCTAGGATTTGAACTCAAGTCTTACTTTCCATGGCAGAAGTGAATTGTGATTTTAAAAAAAATTACTTACTGTCTCTAAGCCAGGGGTGATTAGCGTGTCTTTCGGATAGACTGTGTTCCCTGGCCAACTACAAAATTGTGCCAAAGTAGTAATCTCAGTAAGTAAGACCCTCTGCAGCCATGTTGTTGCTGTTGCAGGATGTTGAATGTAAGTTTCTATTGGCTGATGTCTCACAGAATAAAGCCAAAGGCAGTAAGTACTCCCACATTCTAGACAGAACTGGCCGATATTCTTTTAGATGACATCCAAGTTGTTCTTTTTGGCTTGACCAACATTATCTCTTTGGTCTCTATAAATAGAGACTGCAAATGAACAAGGCGTAAGAGAGTGCCTCAAAAGCCTAGAGGGAAAGTTTGTTGGTTTTTGTTCCTCTCTCTTGAGCAAATGAGGTAGTTTGTGGAGACCATAGGTGCTTGTCTCAAAGAGTGAGAATATGCTCTCTGGGTCGGTGCTTGTTGAGGTATGGGGACTCACCGGACTTCAGAGCGAGTTCTTAGAAGAGGTTTGCACATGCGGTAAGTACACAGGAACACGCAATGTAGGACATATCTGAATGTGTAGACTGAGGTCTATTTATTTTAAACAGTGTTTCGTAACTAGAGTATTAAGCATGGAAGCTAGCCTGGAGTGCTTGGGGGAAGATCACACAGAGCACAATATTTCAAAGTAAAGATGTTGCTTGCATTCAAGAAAGTTGGAGAAATATAGATCTTTCTTGTCTTATTTTGTTTTTCAGTGAGCAGTGGCATCATTTAGCTTGAGGTCACTCTTGCCAAACTGTGTAGAAATGAGGCTATCAGGTGAAATAGGTGCAGGGGTGCCTTCAGGAGATTCTTGCCTTGAATGGTAGTGTTGATCCGGGGTAGTAGCAGCTCAAATTCAGTTTATTTCTCTTCCCCTTTCTTTACATTCCCTTAGGCATTAGATGAAAATAAACACACATTTTAGGTAAGAGTTGTTCCTACTGAAGTATAAGTGTATAAGTGACCAACAGATTTAGTGAAGTCAGAATGGGAAAGTGGATTATGTACTCCTATTTTAACGAGTGACTTGCTATTGATTTCAGGGACCTGGATAATGACACATTTTCCTCACTATTTACAAACAGAAAAATAGGCATTTATATCCTTACCATTCCATGCTTTCTTCTTCTTCTTTTTTTTTTTTTAAAGAGAGGGAGATTTTTGCTATAGGATGCATACACTCACTGGAGAGACAGAAAGTGAGAAATCACCCCCCACCCCCATACTAGGGGTATGGCCACACCACAATTCCTTCTCCTCTATTCTCCTCTCAGGAATTAGGCATGTATGCACACGTGTCCAATGTAAGTTTTAATCCACTGAGTTCAACATGTTGAACCATGGTCCACAGGTGGGAGTCAAACAATGTTAACTATTACGCCATCTGCTGGTCCTGATGCTTTCTTGAAGGAATAGAAAGAATTGGTTAGTATGAGGTTGTCACGAAAGTCATGACATATTTATCAATGCATAAATGCATCATGACTTTCCCAATGACCTAGTAATTTGCCCTCACCTCCCCTCTCATTCAAATACATAATTATCAAACATTTATTTGGCATTTATTGGAGAAGATGAGAACAGTGCATGGAATAAAGGGTGAAAATGCCTTTGCTAATAATTCAGGAAAATAAAAGCCATATCATTTCAGAAGATAGATTTCATAGAAAGGTTAGCCAATTCAAATAGTTTTGCTAGCAAGTCACTTACTGGTTTCATCTCTTGTTTCAACTTCTTACTGAAATATGCTTTTCAGCCATACATTTCACTCTTTTTAAATCTCTTTATTTTACTTTTACTATTTTATTTACTGGGAATTTGAGCTTATCTGTGCTATTTTCAGACCCCTTATATGTCAGCATTTGATGAACCTGTCTTCCCATTAACTCATCTAGCAATGTATTGGTCTCTTTTCTTTTATTCTTTTTTCTTTTTCTTTTTTTTTTTTTTTTTGGCTAGTTTCTTAATTCTGTCTTTAAGAAAGATTAATCTCACACCATTTGACCAATTGGCAAATATGAAGTATGGCAATAGTGATCCAAATTTTCAATGAGATTATGGGACTTCAGAGTCAACCCTTCTGGCATTTTCAAGGCCTATACCAAAAAACAGAACTCAGCTATATTTAATTTGAGAATATTGAAGGAGTAAATGGAATCAAGATTTCAAGCAAACCCTTCACTAAATTCATCATAAAATTGGAAGCTATGGTATGGAGGCAATAGATTTGAATGAAGAAAGCATGTCCTTTGGTGTATGTGTTGTACATGCAATACCAAGCACGTGATATTCACATAGAGAAATTAGACACTGGAAAACACTTTCCATTTGAAATAATCTCCCTTCTTCCCCCACCCATTCTCCTTATTTCAGACTGGCTGTCAATTTCAAACCACACAGGTATTAAGGATGCCAACTAGGGTCTTGCAAATTAGCCTCTATTACGTGATCAGAAGGAAAGAGCTGGAGAAAGTAGGGATCATTAATCTTTGAATTTGTCTGGAGGTCACCTCTACAGGAGGTGGGAACTCAGACAGGAAATGGGAAGTTGGGAAACCTCTAGATGTGCTAATGCAGAAACTGATGGAACAAGGATGTCACATCATCCATCACTGTCTGCATATTAGTGAATATTATGGTGGAGAAAGCTGTATCCCTCCTTTAACATATCTAGCCTTTAAACAGAAGAAAATGCAGGCTTTTCCTTCCTCTTTTTGCTCCTAGGATAGAACAAGTCTCAGTGATATCTAGAGAAAAAGAAATGGGGTGATTATTGGCATGAACTTTGGAGTTAGTCAGATGTGGCTCTACTGTGGATTTCTTTACTTATTGCATGGAAAAGTTGTTTACCTTTACAGGGACTAATTTTTCTCATTTGAAAAATTTAGATAATAATACATAATCACATTATTGTTTTGAGGATTATGTGAAATCATAGTTGTAAATTGTTCAGACATGAGTGAATGCTGGCTGTTACAGTCATCAGTCATGAGATAAGAATTCTATTCCCTTTTTTGCTGCTTTAGAATACTTCAAATTACAGAATTAAAAAAAGAAAAAGTGAGTATCTTAGACATGACATTTTTTTGTTGCAATTTCTCTTTATTTAGTCCATCCTTACAGTTCAGTGGTTATCAACCCCTGTTATATGGTAAAATCCCATGAGAAAGTCTTAGAAAATACTGCTATCTGGCCCTTCTTCTGACCAATCAAACCAAATCTTAGTTGATTCTATTGAATAGCAATATTTAAGAATCACTTCTTAAGCCCACTGGGACTAATTTCTGTTTAGCATTTGAAGACTCTCTGGGCTACAATAGAAAAGCCTTCCAAGTGAGGAGATGACTCCAAAAAAAGTTGCGAGTGTGGGCTGAACACTTAAAATTGAGGTGACTAGATATGTAGAATAATAACAGTATTATTTCTGTGTCTTTTATAGTAAACTACACTTTAACACTTAAATGCTGTTTATTTTCCTTCTCCATTCTTTGTTTTACGTATAATAATGTAAATTTCAACTTAATGTAAATCACCCCATTTAGCAGTCTTAAAATTTAGTCATGAAAACAGAAAAACATGGAAGTATATGCCACAGATTACAGTAATGATGTGCTCCTATGCTGGCAAAAGGAAGAGGAATATGCATTCAGTGGAAGTGGTTATGCAAAAGTTAATTAATTCATTATGCAAAAAAATGTGCTGGTAGGCTCTCACAAGAAAGTGATCAAGAAAACAAAGTTGGTCCTTGACATCATGAAATATATATTAGCAATGTTGAACCATGTGTGGACTCAGCTTAAAATTAAGATAGAATTCTTTGTTAAAAAAAGAATTGTCTATTTAAATTCATCTGCTATTATTGTTTTTTAATTTGGTGAGAGAGAGGGAGAGAGAGAGAGTGAGAAAGTGAGAAAGTAAGTTGAAAGATTTGGGATTCAAACCATGGTTCGCCATGTGGGAATTCAGCACTTTAACTACCATGCCACCTGCTGGCCCCTAAGAAAATTCTATGCAGAAAGAATAGTACATGGTTAGCACAAATATGCAAAGAGTTTTGGGGAAGTAAAAATTGGGAAAAAAATATTACATTGGGACTAAGTTTCATTGCTAATGTCTGGGTGTTGAGCATGATTCCAAAGGCTGGGTCCTATAAACTATCAAAGTTCTAATTTCTAGGCCAAAACTGTAGCCTAGTGGTTGAGGGTTCTGGATCCCATATGGCTGACCATATAGTTCTAGTTCCAGCTCTGGAAGCTTGAAAAACATGCACTTATGTGTACATGCTTAAAATCCTGACAGGTTGGAGAAACAGAGAAGGGATTGCAGTATGACCATGCCTCAGTGGGAGGACCTTTCTCTCTCTCTCTCTCTCTCTCTTTCTCTCTCTCTCTCTCACTCATCACTCTCTAGTGAGCACACACATACTGTCTGGCAATTACAAGTTAAGGAAAATAAACTTGAATCACAATGACAACAAAAGTCTCTTGTTTCTGCAGGAATGATGTAGGTAGACTTTATAAAAGGCTATATAATAATTCATGTAAGACATGATAAATGTCACAAATGGAACATGGAAGTTGATTTCAATTATACCAAAAAGTTAAAATATAAGGATTTGGCAAATGCCTGAAACTAATGGGTGAATGAGAATAGGTAACTTTGAGGTTTATTTTGCGGACTTCACAGTGATATTGCTTACCACTATTGCCAATAAAAACCTCCAATTAAGAAGCTGATTTGAAAAATAATTTATGTGGGACCAGCAGGTGGCATGGTGGTTAAGGGGTCTGGACTCCCACATTGGCTGAACATGGTTCGAGTCCTGGACCTGGCGACTTGCTTTATCACTCTGTCTCTCTCTGTCTCTCTCTCTCACTATCACTCTCTGGTCAAATTAAAAAAAAAAAAAAAGTTAAATAGAATAATTCTTTTTAAAAGATGAAAAATAATTATGTATTGAGTGTGAGACGTCTGAAAGGCAAAAATTAGGTTATATCATTGGACATCAATTACTATGTTCAGAGAGAAACACATGGTTTAGGTAAGTACTATGGATTTCTTAAAGTTATCCTTTTTGTTAGATGTATGAATATTACTTGGGGATATTCACCAAGCACACCAACCAGGCACTGTCTTCTTTTCACGCATTCACTTCCAAGAAGCTTCATTTAGATATAATACCATATAGCATGTATTACAAATATCAAACATGTAAGCTGTATATGGACATGGAGAATTAATGCATAAACTTAAACACATTAATTTTCTTATCACTAATGTGCAAAAATGAGGTCTTTATTCTGGCTATGTATGGAATAAAGATGGCCGTGCCATCTCTATTTTATTCTTAGTTTTGCAATTTCCCTAGTATGGGTTGGGATTTCATTCCTTTCCAAGAACTATGCTGGCTTTATTCTTACCTAGGAAGTTTTTTTTCTTCCTCTTAGGGCTCTCTTATTATCAGTATAAATTCAATGTTGTGTAGCTAAAATTAAAAAAAAGAAGAAGAAGAAAAGATCCACTGAGAGTCATACCAGGGCGCTGTTATTTCTCCTTGGCATAGCTGATGACCTGATACTCTTTTCACCTATTCTGGGCAGCAATTTTGAATTAAAAAATTATATTACTGTGACATAAGTCCCAACAGAAGTATTAAACCTGGCCAGAGCTACTTATTATGACAGACTAACTGAATACATTCACATTTCCACTCTGGTTAGTTTTCCGAAAGGGTAATTTCGTAAGTAGAGTTACTCCTTTTTGCTTTCACAAATATTGAACTGTTGGATTAAAGATGTATAAGCCTACTTGGATCATACACATGAGTGTGATTATAGATGATTATGTGCTAGGAATAGTGATATTGACTCCATATTGATTTCACATATCAGTTATACATTATAAATGAATATATATCATACTTATGTGTTATCAAAGTTGGTTAAATAGATAACATGTACATATTAAATACATTCATACATACATATATACACATATACAATTATGTGTGTGTGTGTGTGTATGTATATATATATATATATATATATATATATATATATATATAAAATCTATCTAACCGAAAAAATCTTTGAGTAAAAGAAATGGTATCAATAAAAGTATAACAACATCTCTATCCATTTTTCTGTACATTGACAAATACATTTTTGCTGATATAGGGAAAAAATTCAGGCAATATGGACAACCCTTGTGGATTAATTGCATATCCTTTTTAACTCAGTGGTGAGAATACTAATATTTAATTAAAAATTCACTCAAAATTCTTTAGAGATGAACAGCTTTTACCACAAAAAAACCAAAAACCCCAAATTACAAATGTTACAAGTTTCACTGAAATAGGTGATATTTCAAAGTTTATTTTTTAAAATTTTAGGGTAAAACATTCTTATTATAAATGTAGAGGGCTTGTGTGTTCTATAGTCAAGAATAATCTACATGTGAGTAGTATTAGTAAATAATAATTTGGTTATTTTTTAATTATTTTTAGAGATTCTGTGTTTGTATGTTAGGGGTGGAGCAAAACAAGGCAGTGTGAAGACAGGCTGGTGTCAGCCTAGACAGGACCTTATCCAGTGATGTGTATATTGATTTTTACCCACAAATCATGGTCTGGTTCTCAGAATCCTGACTTTGCTGTTGAACTCGGAGTGGGTGGAAGTGCGTGTGTGTGATTGGAAATACTGCAACTAAACAGTCTTGAGGAATCTTCAGCTTCTATAACTTGTTGTCTTAATCTGGGGACTATAAATGGAATTTAGAGGGTCCTTCTGAAACAGTGTCCACTCTGAAACAGTGTACATTTCTGAACAGTCAAATGCTCAAAGGGGTCTATAATAAGAGAAGCTGCAGGACCAGCAGTTTGCATAATGGCTATGTCGTTGGACTCCCATGTAGTCAACCACGGTTCGAGTCCCGGACTCGGTGGCTTAAACTCATGCCAGGCGCGTGTGCGTGCGTGCCCAAGATACCAAGAGGAGAATGGAGGAGTAAGGGATTGCGACGTGTCCATCCCCCCTGGGGGGTGATTTCTTGCTTTCTTTCTCTGTCTCTCTCTGTCTCTCTGGCGAGCGCACGCACCCTATAGCAAAAACCTCTCATTAAAAAAAAAAAAAAAAAAAGAGAGAAGCTGATCAGGTCAGAAATAGCCAAACCAGGGCAACAGCTATATTTTTAGCCAAGGCTCTCCCTCTTAAGAGAATATTTTCTTTCCTCAGATTTTGTCTTGGATCTGCTGATCTGTCTCAACACTTCTTTCTCAGTCTTTTTAATTTTAAAAATAAAATTCCCATCAACAGCATTTTATTCATAATACTATATAATTGATTGGATTTAAATAATCTCTCATAAAATTATCATTTTGTAATTATTCAACTATGAGATCATTTCTAGATTACCTAAATGGTTTTACTGTGTGTGCCAAAATGTTTTAGCCTATTTACCAGTTATTTTACTTTACTAATATTGATAAAGTATTATATCCAATGCATATCACTTTCAAAATTATAAATGTAAGGATAACCTTGTTTTATAGTATTCTGATGCATCTCAAAGTTGTTATTTGGGGTAAAATTTAATTTTTTTTACACAGATGATTTTTCTCCCTTTTAACATAACATGAATTATGATATTGTAACAGAGAATTTATAGCATTTTTACTAACTACAAAGATTAACGTTGTTATACTAAATTACATTTTGGTTTGCCTGTAGATGGGGATGTCATGATTGATTTCTTTATGTTAAACATAAAATCAGGCAAAATGTAAGGAATTATAAAATACATCATGTATAATCTAATTGGGAACTTTTTATTGATGATTTATAGTTGCTGTTTGAGAACCAGCCACATTCATGCATTTTGGTCTGATATATCTTTGGTAGGGTAAACCATATTTATAATTTATTAATCTTTGATAATTTTCCCTCAGATTAGGAAGCTATACATTCTATCTCTGTGGCATACATTTATGGCTTTGAGCCAAAAGTTATATAGCAAATATGGATAAAATATAATTCTTATACGATATTAATATAAGTGAACATTGATATATTTATATGGATGAACTAGCAAAGTTTTCACAATCAATATATTAGAAGTAACTTCAATTTTAATGTCATATTAGACAATAGTAAACTGAGATAGCAGTGGGAAAGTTCTTTGATCCTACCTACCACAAAGTATTATCAGAACACAGTATCTGTGACAGCATTTATCTCTGCCATCGTCTGTATTATGAGTAGTCTGCCTTTCCTAACAGATCCTGAGCTCCTAGAGGGCCATCTCAGTGTTTTCTCCCCTTTGTAGCATTGCAGAAAGTGATATCGCTCGATGACTCCTTTTTAAATGTGTGTTGAAGGGAGTAAACTTGAATCCTACATATATACAGGACTGTCCTTTGCAGTGCCTTGATGAGTAAGTGAATTTAATAAACTACTTTAGGTGGAATTTCACAGTGGTGCTCACCATGGGAGGTGATATACAGAAAAATGGTTAAGATGGAGAACACTTAAGTTAAAACACTGGGTCTGAAGCTGACTCCATATCCTAGTAGTTAAGGCAGTCAGATCTCATATGGCCAACTGCACAGTTGAAGTCCCGGATTGGTATCTTGGGAAACACGCCGGATGAGTGTGTGTGTCTCTGTGTGTGTGTGTGTGCCCAAAATCATGATGGGGTTGGGAAATGAAGGAGAGAAATTGTGGCATGACCACACCCTATTGGGGAATGCTATCTTCCCCTCCCTCTCTCTGTTTAATGAGTATACACACACTTTGACAATTAAAATAACAACAAGTAAAACCACTAACTCTGAAAATCTTTTGATATGACTTTGAAAAACTTAGATAAGCTACCAGTTTTCACTTCTCCAAAATGGGGATTATATTTTAATACAGATCAGGGTACATAGATGTGATTCATTCTATGATTCCTCTTCTGAGGTTCGCATCAGCTCCGCACACTTCATGACGTCTTTTATGATACTCTGCTCTGCCAGCTAGTGCAGCTATCTGCCTTGAGACTTGCGGAGCCACTGGCTCTCATTCATGTCCCTCTCAAATGGGTTAAGAACATGACTCTAAATATCACACCTAAGAAGATTTCACAAAGGTTGCAAATTAAAGTTGACATATTGAGGTTTACATATTCAATTCTAGTTCAGTTCCTTCCAAGAAGAAAGACCAGGCAAAAGGTCTGAAAAGGCAAAGTAACTATATTAATTTTTAATGATAAAAAAGTATATATATATAAATACTTAAATATATATGATATATATGATGTGTCCTATTTATATAGTATAACCTATTTTTAAAGTTTGTTTCCATTCATGATAGCGAGCACATGCGTATGCACTAGAGAAAGGCATGAAGAAACCCTTCAACAGGGTCTCAACATGCTGCAGTCCCCCTCCCACAGCTCTCCACATGTGCACAAGGTGTTTTCCAGCCAACCTGGCATCTGAACCTACCGTCAACCATGTGGCTTTCAGCACCGCAGTTCAGTTTGCTATCATCTGTGCCACCAGGCTAGGCCCCATGTTGATCTTTATCTGCCTTTTTATATCTTCGGGAAAATAAAATCTGCAGATAATTAGCATCCAAACAAGTTATCATGCAAGACTTAAGTGATTTATGTATATAACCATAACAGTGTACACTGGTCTTCATCTTCACTTTGTTCTAATGTTTCAATTAATACCTCATAAGGCTATTTTAGGAGCTAAACGAGATATGCGTAAGGAATTCCGTATACTCACTGGTAGAAGTCATGACAAGCAATGGTGGTTAATATGGTTGCATCTCAGCCAATACCTAATATAGCAAAAATATTTTTCTGCTACAATGTATTTACTTGACATATAGGATTTAAAACAATGGTTAAGATTACAACACTTCCATGCTTGGTACAGAACAGAGCACTGGAAGGGCATGAGCACATTTTGTAGCTGAGTAAGGAGAGACACAGGAAGGTTAAGTAGTTATTCACAATCGCACAAACTCTAAGTGGCAGAACCAAAATTTAAATCCAAGAAGGCTGACTTCACACCTCATGCTAATTTTTTGGTGAAAGAGAAAATAATATTATTTGGTTACATGCTCAGAGAGCATGTAGGTTTGTAACAAAGAGCATGTAGATTTATGAGCTACATGCTCTTTGTTATAACTACTCAACTTTATTCCTGTAGTGTGAGAACAACCAGGACAATAAAACTGTATTTACAAAAGCAGTAGTCCTGATTTAATTGCTGAGACATTAGTTTGTTGCTACCTATTTTTTTTTTTTTAAGGTTTTTGCCATAGGGTACCTGTACTTGCCAGAGGTAAACAGAGAGAGGGAAAGTGAGAAATTATGTCCCCTCACCTCCTACCCAACTTATTCCCCCTGCTCCAGGTTGGCCACGCACAATCCCTTCTCCCCCTTCTCCTCTTCGGATTTTGAGCACACACACACGCATGCTCCTGGTGTGATTTTTCAGGACCCCAGGACCAAGACTCAAACCATGGCCAGCCAAGTGGAAGTTCAGCACCAAGCCACCTGCTTGCTTCTGCTGATTCTGATTCTAAATCATCAGTTCCCAAAGTTTTAGGATATCATTAAACATTTTCCACAACATAGAGGAAGACCATTATGAAAAAATTAAGACTAGTCTAAGGACTTTTACCCTTATGCTACCTAATTTATGCAACCAATTGGCTCATCTCCTTTTTGATTTTAGGGATACCAATATATGAATTGAAAAGGTCATATGGATCCACTATCAGGAAGTCTATAATAAAAACTAATAGTTAAAATTTAAATTCTTAGAACACACTAAGATTCGGAGGACAAGAATAATGCTCTTTTATTTGAGTTTATTTTATTTTTTGAAAGAAAGAGACACCATCACCAAGAGCTTTTCAAGCTGCAGTCCTCTTCTCTCAGTCCTCTAGCTAGTCAGGATCGTGGATATGTGCACCTGAGATGTTTCCGGAATCCCAAATAATGGTCAGCCATGTGGCTTCTGGCACTGCAGATCAGTACACTACTACCTGTCCTACCAAGGCTGAACCAAGAATAATGCTCTTGTAGCTATCCCTTAACATTTCTTGTTAAAGTTCAATGAACATTGATTCAACTTATGAGGATCAAAAGATGAATCTGTCATAAACTTCAGAAATTATCTTATGACCTTTAAAATTTATTGTCATAGACCTTAAACTCTTGCACCAACTGCTCTGTCCTATCTATTTGGAGCCCTGTTAAAACCAGAAATAACTAACTTAGAAAACAAAAGTAAAAAATAGATAGCAAATCACTATCCTTCAAGAATTACAGCTTTTACCTGAGCTTTGAAAGAGATTCTATAATAAAAGAAAGACAATCTAGACTGAACTCATGGCAATTAAAAGGCCAAAGAGATAACTCCCTTTTCCAAGGACACTAATTATGGAAAACAAAGGAACTCTGGAAAAATATAATACTTCACACCTCTGTCCAGTAGAAAAGAGTAACCAAAATTGTCTTTCAGCCTTTTGGCTAAATACAGTGTGAAAGGAGCAATTGAAATTAATACTACTACTATGACTGTGTCTTTCTTCTTTTTTTTTTCCTTAGAGTTCATTTCTTTTTTTTATTTTTTAAATTATTTATATATATATATACATTCAATCACATTGTTTAGCTTACAAAGTGAACATTTCAATATATGAACATTTCTCCCCAGTCCAGTTGATCAAAATATCTTTAACAGATAACACCACACCTCCCCATCTCGTCAATGCTCTGCCTCTGTATCCCTCCTCCAAATGTCCTTCCCTAGGCCCCACTCCTCCACATTATATTATAAAAGTGATCTAGGAAACCAGTACAAAGATTAGAAATCTTAATATAGTGTTTTAAAAACTTACCTTCAAAAGGTAATTGAGGAATTTTCTGGTGGTGGGTAGGATCATTACTTCTGGTTAAATCTTGGAATTTTCACAGTATGATGAAGAGAACTTGTACAAAGATTGTTAATAAGTATTTTCTTTGTTAATCTTGTCATTTCCTTTATCTATTCCTGGAGTCTATTTTTTTTTTTTTTTTCTTTCTTTCTTTTTTTTTTTTTGGAAAGGTTTTTTTTTTTTTTTTTTTTTTTTTTTTTTTTTTTTTGCTATAGGGCACATGCACTCACCAGAAAGATGAAAGAGACAGAAAGCGAGAAATCACCCCCCAGGGGGGATGGCCACGCTGCAATCCCTTCTCCTCCATTCTCCTCTCAGGATCTTGGGCACTCACACACACGCACCGGGCGTGAGTTTAAACTGCCGGGTCCGGGTCTCAAACCACAGTCGACTACATGAGAGTCCAGAGACACAGCCATTATGCTAACTGCTGATCCCTCTACTCCTGGAGTCTTAAATGCTGTTCATCTGCTTACTTGAGAGACTATATAACAAAAGATTTTATAACATAAAGTATTCATAGACTACTTCACTACCCAGACAGAAACTATAGACACTAGGGTTTGACAAAGATTCAGAGTAATGTAGATGTGGCCATGTAAACAGTAAGGGAATGACTAGTAACCAGGAATGACTAAAAAAGCTTTTGATTTTTTGCAATATCTAAGTGACTTGTGGTTGCTTCCTGCAAACCTTGCATGTCAAAGAATCACAAATCTTGAATCCAAACCACCTCTTTCTTCTGAAAACTAAAACAAATATGTTTTATTAACATTTTCTCACCCTTGGATCATATTATTTTGAATACTGAGAATACTTTCTTAATTTTAGCAGAATATTTCCCTAATATGCCTCGTCATATTCCTATTTCTATACCCTTTAATTGCAACCAATACATAAAATCCCTGCCAACTGCCACAAGCAGGAACCTTGCTTTTATACTAACCCTGCTGTTACAGAGATAAAACAAAAGTTTTCTTGTACGGTCATGTTTGCAGAGAGGCCCTGAAGATGTGGAGACATGCTCTAAGCAAATTTCACATGTCCCTTTTTGTTATGGCAGAACCTCAAATCTTATCCTTTCCTCGACCCTCACTGCAGGCGGAGCAAACGGTGGAATTTTCCAGGGGCCTTCCAACAGATACATCTGATGGAATTCAGGAAACATCCTGATCCCAGTTAGCAAAGTCAAACCCCTGCTCTGCCTCTGTAAGACTCTATAGCCTTATTAACACTACTTTGATGTTTGTGAGAAAGTATCCTCCCCATACCTGCAGCTAGGCTTCTCTCCACTAGATAAGAAAGTTATGGGGATTTCTCCTTCATATGGATGTAGCCAAGAGGTACACCTGGCCCAGTATGTCCAAGCCCTTATGGATTTGTTACCTGCTTCTTATTGCCTGTAACACATCAACTTATCTATGGAATGTCATGAAATACACGTATGCAGTGTTGCTTTGCCCCATAAATAGAGGCGCCAAGTTTGTCAGGGTGGAGCAAGTTGCTTGGGCTGCTTAGGATCAGGCCTCCTGTGTCCATCGCTACTCTGTCTCTTTGTCTCTTTCTTTCTGCTTCCTCTTAGATCGAGCTAAGTCCAGGGCAGATGCTGACATTTTCTCTTTTCTTGCCTTTCATATTCTAGACTCTAGGGATTTTTCTTGGGTGCTTTATCTTCCTAGAAAATGCTTATAGATCCTTGAGGTCACTACCCTAGTATTAGTTTGTTCTCACATCTTTTAAGGTCTACAACAGCATTGAAAGATGTGGGAACATTGCTTCTATATTTTTATTCTAAGTTATGGTGCTCCAAGTAAAGAAATGGTCTTATTAATTTTTATTTTCCTGTCACCAACTACAGAGCCTGCCATGAAGGTGATTTTCAGTAATCATAATATGTCAATAGTGCTTAAAGGAATGGGATTTTGATTAATTCTGACCTGTGTCTCAGTCCTGTTTCCAAATATAGGAGATAAAAAAAATCTTGATCAAGTTTATTAGTCTCTTTAAATCACAGTTTTATCAGCTGTGAAATAGGGGAATCAATTGCCCAACCTCAGTATTGTCATTGTTCATATCAAGTAAATCAATAAGCAGTGAGAAATTAGCACAGTGCCTCTCCTGGTAATTCCTCAATACCTGATAGCTGTTAATGACAATATTAAAATTTATAAAAGTAAAAAAAAAATGTGAATTACAAAGTCTGCCAAATTATCTGTAGTATATTCCAAACTTAGTTTATGGTCAAACTGTAACGTTTTTTGTATTGCCTAGATTAGTCATTTGTGGCAGCATAAAAAGTTACCATCCCATATGGTTCAAATATTTCTTTATGATGCATGAGTGGTAGTATCTGTATTTCTGAATTTTAATGATACATAGTAAAACTACAATACTGCACCAAGAACGGTGATCAAAGTTTTCAGCAGAGTTTAACTTTGTGCTATGCATATGTACTTCAATTTCAATTCTTTAAAGTCCTATTCATTTAAATGTACCTTTTGGATCTGGCCTTACAAAATGATGAGTTCTTTCCATTTTTCTGCATCTCTTTTTCTCTTATTTTCTTTTTCAGTGAGGAATTATGTTTCTGTAGTCAATTAAAGTGATGTATTCATGAATATAATAATGTTTAAAATACAAACCTGCATAAGAGTAAATTTTACTTATGTGCTGAAGTGGAATAAGTTAAGCTCCTGGTGCTTTTGGCCTCTCCATGCCAAGGAAAAATGTCTGGATTTGTGAGTAGCAAGGTTCAGAGGTAACTCAATGTACTACAAATAAATAAAGATAAACATCAGTATACACTTTAAAAGGCTGCAGATTCTATGGCTTGCCTCTCCTCCCATGGTTAAAGGTGAAAAGTTATCTGGTGTCACTACTATTATATCTGCATTCAATGAACCCTCTGGCCATTTCATTTTTCTTGGAGTGTGGAGGACAATTGTTATTGAATTTTCGAGCCCCTGGCAATATATTTTAGTTGCAGCCATGCATAGAAATATGCATTAAGTATATTACAGGCTCACAGATGTATTGGGTTGTCCAGAAAGTCATGATGCATTTTTGCATAGGAGAACATAGAAAAATACGTCTTGACTTTCCCAACAATCTAATATATCGTAGATGATATGAGTACAAGGTGACATATAAACTTTGCCACTGTGGCCCCAAGTCTTTCTTAAGTGCTGATAGTATGAGGGCAGAGGATTTATTTCTGTTTGGGGTAATGATCTGTTTTGGATTATTGTTGATCATTATAATTCTAAAGTGAAATATGTACTGCAATTCAAAAGATTTGTTTCCCCTTGGATCTCATTTGTAACTCTCCTATTTGTGATATAGAATTTCAATATATATTTATGATATATGCTGCTACAGATATGCTACAACAATGAAATAGGATTTGAGGCTAAAGTTTTTCTTCCTCTTTAATGAGTTTTAAAATATTTATGAGGAGAAATGCATATAATATACTATTTTAAGGGTGCACCAGCTGTTCTTCACACCAAGTACTTATAAATACATATTTTAGTCAGTGTTCAAACACATTATTATGTCTGGTAAAAATTAAGAAGATAATTTTGGAAGTTGGTTTAGAGGAGAAGGGAGGTAGACTGGGTGTGGTATTGAATTTAATATGGAACATTCGGTGTTTAAAATTTACTCTTATCTCATTCTTCATTAAATAAGCAAGTTGCAAATGCTAAAATTACTTGTAGTTTGGAGGCTGTGTTGCTTATTCATACCTTATGTATTATAGAGGTTTAAATTTGCAAAATGCTTTCACATATCTTGGATAATAATCTGAAGAAAAATCAGGTCAGCTAGACTTCTAATAAGTGGTTGAATCAGTGTTGGTGATGTCATCTCTGCTTCTCCTCACCAAGTTTTGAAGTCTTTTCACTCCTATTCTAGTATTCCTTGAACTGCAATCAGATATACTTAGTGTAATGTACTTACCTTAAAGACCTTAATATTATATGGATAATTTACTCATAAATTGTATATAATGATAAGTAAAAGTATAATCAATTTTTGAAGCTTCACATAAATATAAAATTAAGCATAAATTAAGGTCTTTTCTAAACTTATTATTTATAAGATAAATTTATAAAGTAAGTTAACTTCTTCTAAAACAGAGCAGTTACATATAACTCTCATAATACATATATAGAATTTGTATTCAGAAAACTACAACTCATTGATGAAAGAAATCAAAGATTTAAATAAATGGAGAAATAATTCGTGTTTATAGATTGGAACACTAATTATTGTTAAAAGGTTAATTCTAATTTGATTAATAAATTCAATGCCATCCCAAATAAAATTGCAGAAAGTTACATAGAGATAAAAAAAAAACTGATGCTAAAGTTAATATGGTTAAATCAGTGTGTGCTCCATAAATATATAATTATTTATTATATGTTACAGAAGTAAAATTAAAGAATTACAATATGAAAAGGCAAAAGACCTAGAATAACCACTACACACACACACACACACACACACACATACACACACACATACACACACACACACACAGCTGGAGGAAACACACTACTTATTTGCAAGATTTATTATAAAGCTAGAATATTTGGTGCAGTGTGGTATTGATGAAAGGATAGGATCAAAATAGAGGACCCCAAAATAGATCCACACAGATATACTCAATTGACATTTGACAGAAGAGCACGGACAATTCAGTGGAGAAAGGATTATCTCAAAACAAGTGGTGCTGGTCCACCTGGTGTGGCGGTAGTTGAGGTGACTGGATCCCATGTGGCCAACTACACTGTTGGAGTCTTGGGTCCAGTGGCTTGAGAGGCATGCTGGTCACATGTATGTGTGTGCCTAAAATCCTGAGAGGAAAATGAAGAAGTGATTGTGGCATAGCCATCCCTTTTGGGGAGTACTAATTTGGTGACTGTGTTGCTTATTTACACCTTATTCTTACTCTTTCTCTCTCACACTCTCGGGCAAGTTCATATGCCTTCTGACAAATTAAAAATAAATGATGCTTGCAGGCTTTTATAAATAATTAAATGAGTAAATGCATTTATATTACACAGGTAAGAACTGATGTTGGCTCAGATTAAGGTGTGGTGATGGAGGTGTTGAAAGTGGTGAGATATACTAAATGTCTTGACCACAGAGTCAGTATGACTTTCTAATGAATTGGATACAGATTGTGAGAGAAAGAATTTTTCCTAATTGGGGGGCTTTTGTAGTTGAAAGAGTAGATTTACCACTAATCAAGTTTGAGTAGTCTATAGTAGAAGAGATGAGAGTGAGTCGATAGTAGCCAGGGCTTCAGTTTTGGATGTGCTAAGCTGGTAGTGTCATTTACATACCCAAGTGGAAATGCTTAATAGACAGATGTATAAATCTGCATTCAGTGCAAAGGACTGGGCTAGAAATAAAGCTTCAGAAAATTTTAGCTTTCTGTGATATTTAAAGCAGTAAGATTGAATGAAATCCTGTGAAGAAGTATAGAAGAGAGGACAGTAAAAGTTATGATAATAATTGCCTCTTTTTGTGTTATATTATCAAATGAACAAACAACAATAAAAACAGAGCTGGATAGTAATTAAAGCAGTAAAACCAAATTTATTTTTTTACATTTAATCATTTTACATCTTTACAGTATGCAACATGGTTTTTCCCAGCATGAATACAATTTTCTTCAAGACAATTGCAATAGAGGAAAGAGACCTCAGTACAGAACTTGGGCTCAGTTCTGACACAGTATCGTCATGTGCGAATGTATAGGTAAGGAGCATAGTGAAGGTTGATGCAAAGAAAATTACTAAGAGGAAACATTAGGGGCTGACAGGTGGTGTGGTGGTTAAGGCACTGGATTCACACATAGTCAAACACAGTTTGAGTCCCAGCATTCTCTTTCTCTCTCTCTCTCTCTTTCTCTCTCTCTCTAGTCAAATTGAAGAAGAAGAAGAAGAAGAAGAAGGAGGAGGAGGAGGAGGAGGAGGAGGAGGAGGAGGAGGAGGAGGAGGAGAAGAAGAAGAAGAAGAAGAAGAAGAAGAAGAAGAAGAAGAAGAAGAAATAAAATTTAAAAAATCAATTATTTTAAAAATTGGTATTATTTTCTTAAAGAGAAAGCATCAGGGATAAGGAGATTTCTGACTAAGCCAACCTTTAGGATTCTTTCTAAAGAGATTTATAAGAGGGTGAGTAGACATCAGGTTGACCAAGATAGAGGATGAGGAACCAGAGCAGGTCTTTTCTAAACTGAATTTTTAGGGCCCCCTTGTTATCAAATCATAATTCATCTTGACTTAGCAAGATTCTTCTCTAAAATAGGGTTTTATGAGGAAGTTCACAGAAATTTCAGGAGTCTGATTGAAGTGTGTTTAAGCAAAGACTCTGTAAATTATAATCCAATATTGTAGTTCATAAATAATTTAAAAATAATTTTCTCCATTTTATTTTCATAGGAATCCTAAAGTAGACATATTGTAAACTTTTATTTTTTTAAATTGAGGAAACTGACAAAAAAGTGAAATTGCTTTCCTAATATGATTCTGCTTTCAAATGGCATAGACCAGGCTTAAACTCATTTATATAATTTTTTTTTTTTTGGAGAGATTTTTGCTATAGGGCGTGTGTGCTCGCCAGAAAGACAGAGACAAAGAGAGAGACAGAAAGCAAAAAATCACTCCCCAGGGTGGATGGCCATGCCACAATCACTTCTCCTTCATTCTCCTCTTGGGATCTTGGGCACGCACGCACAAATGCCCGGTGTGAGTTTAAGCCACTGAGTCCAAGACTCGAACCGCAGTCGACTACATGGGAGTTCAGTGACAGCCATTACGCTAACTGCTGGTCCCAAAATCGTGCACTCGCCCAGAGAGACAGAGAGAGAAGGTGAGATGGACTCGATGCTGCAATCCTCCAGCCTCCATAGGTTTTTGCCATAGGGCGGGCGCCACCATGCCCTCTTTTATATAATTTTTAAATCTACTAAGTTAGTGTCTTACTAAGATATTTTATATCACATGGTTGACTCATATTATTCTTTTTTCAAATTTTCCCTTTCGTTTTTAAGAATATTATTCTAGTAATAGCTCTACCCGGAGATGCTAAAGCAGCAGTAAGGACCAGTCCCATAGTACAATGGTTAAGCACTGTGCATAGGGAGTCAGATCCCACATGGCTGACCTCCATTGAATCCTGACCCCACCAACTTGAAAAACACATACAATGCATCTGACCACATCCCCAGAATCCTGATGGGAGAGAGAAATGGAGGGAAAAGGATCACAGTGTGACCATAGCCCATTGAGAGTAGTTTCTCTCTGGCAAACAGACACACTGTGACAAAAAAAATAAAAGATTAATTCATATATTGATTATTTATTAATATGACAGTATGGTTGGTTCAAGGGAAACCAAACAAAATAATCCTACCCTTTGAAAGTTCACTTTAGAGCATGAGAGACAAATATTCGTAATGCAGTATGATAGGTACTATGACAGGGGTAATTGGAAAGGACTAAGGGAATGCCAAGAAGAAATAACTAACAGCATGAGTGGTTGGACTAAAGTGGCACATTGTAGGAAAAAGTCAAGATGATTGAAAACAGAATGATGAATACGCTGTTCTTCTCACTCAGCACACTGAGCTCTGCAAGCCTCGAGGTAGTTATGACGGCTCACATATCCGTCATTAGCTTTATCTTAGCACCAGACACATCAAGGTCAGGACAACAAGGAAACATCTCAGACCCAAGCAAGCATCAGCGTTGATGGATGACTTAATTATCTTTGTCCCCTGATGAATGAATAGAGTAACCATTCCCAGGAGATATTTTGTAGTTTTGAAGTTGACAATGACTTAGTTAAGTGGGATATTACAACCATGATCTGATAAGATAAAAAACATTTCGGGGAAACTACAAAGCTTCTGTGGTTTTCCCTTAGCTGGATATACCTTGGGCTTGACAATGTATTAGTGATATAACAAGATAACTGACTTATGAATGGATGCCACTGGTATCTGTTTGGATAAGCTTTCAAAGAAAGACATATTTGTCATTTGTTGCTGCAGATGTTTTGTCAGACAAGTTCAACAGAGAGAACTAATTGAATGCCTAGTTTAAAATATACACACACGAACACATGCACACACACATGACTATAGTTAATAGAGGAAAGAAAAGAAACACTTCTGTCAGACTATCTAAAAATATTCAAGAGAGACATGACAATTCACTTTCAATAAGAGGACTAATATATTGTCTAGAAATTGATAATTGGGCATGCAGTAATTCAGGGAAGGATATGTACTTGGTTTATCTAGAAAGTATTTTTATATTCAGTTTAAATCACAACTTCTAAAATAGTCCCACAGTTGCAATAACTAATCCCATTTTTTCTCTCTTTTTTATATAGAAAGGAGATATATTCAGAGCTATGAAACTTTTAAACAAGAACTTGTTTTCCAAGCACAGACTTAGAAATATTCTATTTTGAGACTAGATGTTTATAATGGATATTCAGAATTGGTATGCTCAATCAATTTAGAAAAGACCAAATTTCCCACATATGCTGAATTCCAAACCAGTCTCCTCTGTGTTCACTCTAAACTCTCATAAATTGGGAGGGACCTCATCCCAATTGGAACCCAGCCATTAAATGGGATAGCAGTACCTGGACTTAATTCATTAATTAACTTCCCACTGTTCCCACTGATTCTATATACATTTTGACTTTATTACAAGTCTTAATTCCACTCCACATTTGCCTGATTTTTCTTTTTTATAATCATCCTGTTCCTGTAGACAAACTGGAAATGTTCTTGGCTAAGAAGCTTTATTAACTGTAATTTTCAATACCATGTTTAAGTCTGTTAACTTCAGCTTTTTCATCTATAAAATGGGCTTGATTATGTTACCCCTCACAGACATCTTTAAAAAGATTACATAAAGCAAAATGCAATAAATACGTGTAAATTACTCAGCAAAGCGATCAGTAACAACTAAGAGCTATTTTTATTGTTTGAGTCTATGTCTTCTGTCTCATTCCTATTTTCTTTCTTAACATTTGTTCCTGTCCTCTAATATATACTACCATATACTTACTCTATATTGTTTTCTGGGCACATGATTTAAAACTTTAGATAGTTTTTTTTTTATTTTTTAGATTTTGTCATAGGCATGTGTTCTTGCTGGAGAGAGACAGAGAGAGAAAGAGAGACGGAAAGTGAGAAACCACCCCCCCTCCCCCCAGTGGAGACGGCCACGCCATAATCCCTTCTCCATTCTTCTCCTGGGATTTTGGGCATGTGTGCTGACACACACACCTGGGATGTTTTTTCAAGTCCTAACATCTGGACTCAAACCATGCAGTTGGCCAAGTAGGATTCCATTGTATTAGTCTCCATGTCACATGTTGGGCTAGAGTTTTTATCTTTTAGGGTAGATATATACTAACTCTTTATGTCAATGTTCTTTATATAAAGACATCTCTTCCCCCTCTCTACCACTGACCAAAAATTACTTCTTTACATGCTGAAGGATAGCTCAGCATGGATTCTAAGCATGGTGATCATGTAGCCATTTACCTAAGACTTGAGAAGCCCCAGCTCCAAATCCTGTGAACTGTGAGACTAACGTCAGCTCACTAAATTTAAATTTTCTTAACTTTAAAATGTGGTTCTTAATTATAGCACCTACATTATAGAGTTTCGACAATTAACCTATGCCAAATACCTGGCATGCCATAAGTACTTAATAAATATTTGATACCATTAAGAATATTTACTCAAGGGACCAGCAGATGGCGTAATGGTTACATTGCTGGACTCTCACCTACTGGACTATAGTTTAAGTCCTCGACCTTGTGGCTTAAAACTCACACTGGGTGCATGTGCGTGTGCCCAAGATCTCTGGAGGAGAATGGAGGAGAAGGGATTGCAGCGTGGCCATCCCCCCTGGGAGGAGATTTCTTGCTCTCTGTCTCTGTCTCTCTGGTGAGCACATGTACTCTATAGCAAAAATCTCTCTCTCTAAAAAACAAAAGAATATTTGCTCAAGGGGCCAGGAATTGGTGTAGTGGTTAAGGCACTGCACTCTCACATGATCAATTATGGTTTGAATGTTGGACCTGGTGTGGTTGCTTTCTCGTTTTCTCTTTCTCTGTGTTGCTCCCTGGTGAGCTCATGTGCCCCATGAGAAATTTTTAAAAACAATAATAATAAATATAATTCTAAAAAATAATATTTACTCAATGCACAGAAGTATTTTTGTGTACCAATTCAATGTCAGATACTGTTCTTAATAATTAAGATATATCATTGAATAAAACATGGGAAAATACTACCTCAGAGCCTATATTCTAGTTATGGGAGTGGACATGAGGGAGACAATAACTAACGAACATTTAAAAAGATGATATATTTTTATTGGCTGAATTGTGTCTCCTCAAAAGTTTATGTGTTGAAATCCTAACCCTCAGTACCCTAAAATGTAAACGTATTTGAATATAAGGTCTTTTAAGAAATGATCAAATTAAAATGTTATCATTGGGGTGAGTCCTCAGCCAATACGTCTGATGTCCTTTTTAAGAAGAGGACTTGCAGATACAGGCACACAGAAGCAAGACGATAGGATGAAGATGATCATCTACAAGCCAAAAAGAGAGCCCTGGAGAAGATCCTTCCCTTACAGTCTCAGAAAAAAAAAACCAAAAAACCCTGCTGACACTTTGATTTCAGATTCCCAGTCTTTGCAAGTGAGACAGTTTTCTATTGTTTCCAATTTGTCACAGCATCTGCAATATACTAACACTTACCGTCTGTTAGAAGTTAATAAATCCTAAACAAAAGAAACCTAAGCAAGAAAGTTTTAATGCAGCTACAGAGAGCTTCTGACTGTATGTCATCACTTTACTTCCTCCGAGAGGGCCTGGTCTGGCCATTACGGACAGTTCTTAGTCCCAATCATATATCTTACCTCATTAGTAAAAGATATCCATGATAAGCATTTTACAATGGTTTTGAACTTATGTTAGGACTGGCCCCATGGCATAGTGGTTAAAGGGAGCCAGATACCACATGACTGACTGCAGTTTGGTTTATTCTGCAGCAGCTTAAGAAATGTCAGGCATTTGTGCATGAGTGCACAACATTTTGATGAGAAGGAGGAATGGAGGAAAAAGAACTGCGGCATGACCATACTCTGTTGGGGGAATTCTCTCTTTCTTCCTCTCTCTTTGTCTCCATTTCTCCTTCTTTCTCTTTGTCTCCCTTTCTCCCTCTTTCTCTTTGGCAAGTTAAAGCACCTTGTAGCATGAATGAATGAATGAATGAATTTTTATTTTGTAGCCAGGCACAGTAGCCTGTACTTGAAATCCATCTCAAGAGGCTGAGGCAGGAGAATCACGGGCCTGAGTCTGGCCCCGGGAACATACTGCCTATCTAAAAAAAGGCAGGTGTTGTGGTGTGTGCCTGTGGTCTCGGGAGGCTGAGGAAGGAGGATTGCAACAGCTCATGACCCTATCTGAAAAAAAAAAAAAATTATATAAAGTTACAGTGTGGAATACAAAATGAATTTCCCCTGGAAACACTTTATATTTCAATAACATATTCCCTCAACAATCAACAGCACAATTGACCAAATTTGTTTTCCTAATTTCATATCAATCCCTGTGGAGATCCTAATGGCCAGTTGATTAATGACAAATGCTACCCAGTGGTTAAGATAAAACCTGTGGTTCTTTACCCCATATTTAGTAATAATTTTTTTGGCAGTAGTGTGATGAATACAAATGTTTCTGAGCCCCAGTTTTCTTCTCCGGTAATTTATATCAAGTGTCCATGACAAGTATTATGCCCACAGTTCCCCCTTTACAAATGCCTGTTTTCTTGCATGCTTGTAAGGTGACTGTTTGAAATACAAAATGAACTTTTGATTCCTAAACAAAATTATAAATATTATATTTTCAGGACAATTTGAGAATGCATTTTCCTATTTGGAGCATGAATTATATACATAATATTAACAGCAATTATTCTGAGTATGTCTGAGAATCAAGTGAATCCTGTGTGTGAAAAAACTTTGTAAAACTGAATATACGTACTATTAGTCTCAATACTGCTCCCTGGAAACTGAACTATAAAAGCTAGATGAGGGACCAGCAGTTAGCGGAATGGCTATGTCGCTGGACTCCCACGTAGTTGACTGTGGTTCGAGTCCCGGACCCGGTGGCTTAAAACTCATGCCGGGCGCGTGTGCATGCGTGCCCAAGATCCCGAGAGGAGAATGGAGGAGAAGGGATTGTGGCGTGACCATCTCCCCTGGGGGGTGATTTCTCACTTTCTGTCTCTCTGTCTCTCTCTGTCTGTCTGGCAAGCGCACGTGCCCTATAGCGAAAACCTCTCCAAAAAAAAAAAGAAATAAATAAAAAAACAAAAACACACAAAAAAAACTCACGCTGGGCGCGTGTGTATGTGCCCAAGATCCCGAGAGGAGAATGGAGGAGAAGAGATTGTGGCGTGACCATCCCCCCTGGGGGGTGATTCCTCGCTTTCTGTCTCTCTGTCTCTCTCTGTCTGTCTGGCGAGCTCATGCGTCCTATAGCAAAAACCTCTTCAAAAAAATAAATAAATAAAAAAGCTAGATGAGACAAATAATGTCCTAACTTCTCCTTTCTGATCTGGTCAAAATGATACAAGTATTTGTTCAAGTCTTGACCTGAGAGGCTTGAAAAGCACCCCAGGTGCATGTGCATGCATGCTCAAAATCCTGATGGGAAGGAGAATTGGACGAAAATGGGTCGTAGTGTAACCATGCCCTCTTCTTCTCTCTCTTGCTCTCTCTGGCAAGTGCGCATGGCCTCTGATCTCTGGCAATAGAGATATACATAGTACATTTGATGTAATTAATGATATTGGTACCTTATTATTAACTGAAGTCACAGTTTCTTCAGGCTGTTGACTCGATCACCTGATGAAGGTAGTGTTTGCTAGGTATCTGCCCTGTAAACTTACTCTTTATTTTTCTTGTTTCTATATTGTACTATTTAAAAGAAGTACTATGCTAAACTCACATACTGAAGAAAGATATGGTTATGCTAACTTCATTAAGAGAAGAAAATTTACATAAATTAGTTTCAGTTCTTTATGAGAAATTGTTTTCATCCATTCATTAATGTGTCCAGTCATGCCTTTATATGTACAAACTCATGAATGTTTATTGTATACTTTGAGCTATGATCTAGTAACATTTTATGTATTTGGTTGTTCAGTCCTTCCAATTTTGGCCAATGGGAGCCAAATCAATATGAATTTTTTATTACCTTTCTCACTCTCTGCTTCCCCTCCCCTCCCCTGCTGTCTCCTTCCCTTCCCTTCCCTTCCCTTCCCTTCCCTTCCCTTCCCTTCCCTTCCCTTCCCTTCCCTTCTCTTCCCTTCCCTTCCCATCAGTACTTCCTTGCCTTTGGACACTGTAAATTGCTCCAGGCTCAGTTTGTATGTAATCTGCCTCAGTATGAAAGTCAGTGATTTTTTCCAAAGAGCTCTGGTTCCTTTGATTAGAGAATGGCTTTAAAACATTGGGACCAGCAGTTAGCATAATGGCTATGTTGCTGGACTCCCACATAGTCGACCTTGGTTCAAGTCCTGGACCCGGTGGCTTAAACTCACACTGGGCACGTGTGCATGCGTGCCCAAGATTCCAAGAGAAGAATGGAGGAGAAGGGATTCTGGCGTGGCTATCCCCCCTGGGGGGTGATTTCTCGCTTTCTATCTCTCTGTCTCTCTGGCAAGTGCACGCACCCTATAGAGAAAACCTCTCCAGAAAAAAAAAAAATTAAAAAAATATTTCAAGAATTTATCTTTGTGCATAAGAAATCGACTCCTGGGGACCAGCTGTTAGCGTAATGGCTATGTCGCTGGACTCCCATGTAGTCGACCGCGGTTCGCGTCCCGGTCCCAGTGGCTTAAAACTCACGCCAGGCACGTGTGCATGCATGCCTAAGATCTTGAGAGGAGAGCGGAGGAGAAGGGATTGCCGCATGGCCATCCCCCCTGAGGGGTGATTTCTTGCTTTCTGTCTCTCTGTCTTTCTCTGTCTGGCGAGTGCACACGCCCTATAGCAAAAACCTCTAAAAAAAATAAATGAATTGACTTCTTTATCATTTTGTTATGGTCACTTTATTTCTAATAATTTTCCTTGTTCTGAAGTCTTATTTCTTTGATCAATATATGTTCAACTACCTTTTAATTAGTTGCATAATAGCATATTTTTCTCCATCTCTTTACTTTTCACCTATCTGTTCTTTATGTTTAAAATGGAATTTATTTGTAGTTAACGTATTATTTGGTCTCATTTTAAAAAATGTACTCGGACAGTGCTTGTCTTTTAATTGGTTTATTTATATCATTAGTATCTAAAGCAGTTCAAGATATAGTCATATTAACCATGTGGTAGCTGTTACCAATTTGTTCCTATATTTTTCTAGTTTGCTTCTCCTCTTTTTCTGCCTTCTCTGCTTTTTTTTGTTGTTGTTTGTTTGTTTGTTTGTTTGTTTTAAAAGAGATTTTTGCTATAGTTCTTGTGTGCTCACCAAAGAGACACAGAGAGACAGAAAGCGAGAAATCACCTTCCCCCCAAAACAGGGATGGCCACATCACAATGCCTTCTCCTCTATTCTCTTCTCAGGATTTTGAGCATACATGCACATATGCCCAGTATGAGTTTCAAGCTGCTAGGTCTGGAACTTGAACCATGGTCAGCCATGAGGGAGTCCAGCACATTAACCCCTATGCCACCTGCTAGTCCCATGCATTCTCTGGTTTAATTGAATATATAAAATGATTTAATTTTAACTTCTTTCATGACATATTATACTTTGCTTCTTAATTTGTCAGAGAACATGTGCACACTCACCAGAGAGAGACATAGAAAGAGGGAGAGGGAGAAAGCACCCCTTAATGGGGGGATGGTCATACCACAATCTTTACACCTCCAGTTCTCCATCCTCTCAGGATCTTGGGCACATATGCAATACAGCCATCATGTTTTTCAAGCCTCTGAGGCTGAAACAGTACAGTCACCCACATGGGATTCAATTCCCTCAACCACCAGGCCATAATGCTAGCCCTAATTTTATATATATATATATATATATATATATATATATATATATATATATATATATAAAATTATGTGTGTGTGTGTATATATATATATATATATATATATTCTCTGAAGTTTATAATATACCTTTACAATTTATGCAAGTCCACTCTCAAGTAGTACTATACCAGTTTCCAGAAAATACCAGTACTTAGTATATTACCAATTCCTTCTTCCTGCCCTGATAATATTTCTGTCACTCATTTTACTTGTCCTAACAATAAAGACACCCAATACATTGTTACTATAATTACTCTGAACAGGTAAATATTACATCAAATAAGACTAAGAAAAATAAGAGATTGTATTTTACCTTCATTTTATTATTTTCTTCATGATGGCCCAATTTCCTAACCTATATCATTTTAATTTTTACAAAAAAATAAAAACAAAAACATAAGAAGTTAAGGTGTATTTTAGAGTAGATCTGTTACCAATGATTTCCTATATTTGTTTAAGAAAGAGTTGTCTTTTATTTTTAAAGGATAGGTTTATTGAATATAGAATTATAGGTTTGTATGTTTTTCTTCAACACTTAATTATTTTTACCTCACTTTCCTCTTGCTTACATGGTTTTTGACAAGAAATATAATTTTTGTCCTTGTTTTTCTATTAATAGGCGCTTTTTATAGCTGCTTTACAAGTTTTCTTATTGCCTTTGACTTTCTATAGTATGAATATGATATACCTACTTATTCATTTTAGTATTTTTCATGCTTGTTGTTTTTTGAGTTTCTGGGTATATGGGATCTGCCAATTTTGGGAAAATATGAGACATTATTTTTTTCCAAATTTCTCTACTTCAGTGTGTGTGTGTGTGTGTGTGTGTGTGTGTGTGTTTTCTTCATTTGATGTTTCAATATATCTGTTACACCTTTAGGAATTATCCCACTGTTCTTGAATATTATGATACATTTTAAAATTTATTTTTGGCTGTCAGTTTGGGATGTTTCTACTGCTATATCTGTTTTTTGTTTGTTTGTTTGTTTGTTTGTTTAATAAGTTTTAGCTATAGGGCGTGTGTGCTTGCCAGAGAGACAGAAAGAGAGAAATCACACACCTGGGGGGATTTCTCCTCCGTTCTCCTCTTGGGATCTTGGACATGCATGTACACTTGTCTGGTGTGAGTTTAAGCCACCAGGTCCAGAACTTGATCCACGATTGACTACATGGGAGTCCAGCGAATAGCCATTACACCAATTGCTGGTCCCTCTACTGATATATCTTGAAGTTTATTGACTCTTTCCTTAGTGGAGTCCAATTCAATGATAGCCCATCAAAGCTTTCTTTCATTTCTATTTCAGTTGTTTTTGAAATAATTTTTAGTATGTAGTTGATTTTTTCTTAATGTTTCCTCTCTGTGATTACATTATCTACTTACTTTTGCATGCTGTATGTTGTTTCCTTTAAAGTTCTTTATATATATATATATATATATATATATATATATATATATATATATATCATCATGTTATTTATTTATTTATTTATAGTTTTATTATAGGGCACATGTGCTTGCTGGAGACTGAGAGAGAGAGAGAGAGAGAGAGAGAGAGAGAAAGAGGGAAAGAGGGAAAAAGAGACCGGGTCCAGGACTTGAACCACAGTTGGCTACATGGGAGTTCAGCCACATAGCCATTACACTAACTGCTGGTCCCTGTCCTTTTGTCTTTTAGCATGCCTTGTAATTACTGGTGGAATGCCAGTTGTGATGTGTGGAGTAATAGGAATTGAAGTAAACAGGCATTTAAGATGTGATGGTTTTATGATCTGACCTAGTAGTGGTCTGTACTAATGTTTCCTGTAATTGTGGGCACTAAAATGTCATTCTATTTTGTTTTATTTCTCATTATGTCTTTGAGTTTTCCTGAAACTTCTTCCTTAAATAGTCTGATCTTGTGTGCACAGGGCACAAGCATATATAATCCAGGGCTCCCTGAAACTGAGGGTACATTATGACTCTAAAACCCTGTTGGATATGCCATCCCTCAGTCTCTCTCTTATGGAAGAAATAAATGGACACATTTTGAAAAACGAAAAACAAAGCTACTAGAAATGGACTCCATTGGAAAGAGAGATTGTATCAGAAAGATGAATGGAGATGGTTTGAGAGACACTATAAAACTGTGCATGGAGGTTGCCATTAGGTAATTCCTATTATGGCCAGATCATCTCCATAGCCTCTTCTAATGTTATTTTGACTAGTTCTGATTTATTGATAGCAAGTTTTGGGGTCAGCAGAGGGCATAACAGTTACATTGCTGGACTCCCACATGGCCAACCGCAGTTCAAGTACTGTACCAGATGGCTTGTGGTATGGTCATTTCACTCAGGGGGGTGATTTTTCACTTTCCATCTCACTGTCTCTGTCTCTCTCTAGTGAGCATACACGCTCTAAAGCAAAAACCTTAAAAAAATAATAGCAAGTTTTAATGCCCTACTTTTGTCCATATAAGTAAGTTGTTAAACTTTCTTTTTCAGAATAAGTACCTATCTCTTGAAGTGGATATGTTCATAATCGATAGTTGATAAATTATTTGAATAAATGCTCCCATGTATTTGATCACATATATTTATTGGCAAGTACAAAGTAAATTTTTTTTTCTTGCTAGATAATGTTGTTTCAGTAACATTTAAAAAAAATATTTTGCCAGAGGGCACATACATTCACAAGAGAGAGAAAAGAGAGGAAGAGGGAGGAAGCACCCTGCCATGGAAGATGGTCATGCCACAATCCCATCTCCATTTCTTTTTCTTGGCAGAATTTGATGCTTGCACATACATACACATAGAATGATTTCCAACCTACCAGGGCTCAAACTGTGGGGTTGGCCATGTAATATTCTGCTGCCTTTACCACTAGGCCATAGAGCTGGCCTTATAGCAACATTAAAGTAGGTGGTGAATCAGAGAGGACTCACAACATGAATAAATGCCATTCTGGGACCTTCCAGCTTTGATACTTCATAATAATTTCTTCTTATGAGTAGTATTATGAGTTCTTAAGAGTAATATTAACAATGACAATGCTATTCTGATAAAGTACTTTGATAGGAAGTAATCTTTCTCCATTGAAACTCCTTTATCTTTTCTTTGTGTGTGTGTGTGTGTGTGTGTGTTCAATATTATTACTTGTTTTTCTTTTTTTTTTTTTTGGAGAGGTTTTCACTATAGGGCGCATGCGCTCGCACACAGACAGAGAGAGACAGAGAGATAGAAAGCGAGAAATCACCCCCCAGGGGGGATGGCCACGCTGCAATCCCTTCTCCTCCATTCTCCTCTTGGGATCTTGGGAACACACGCACATACGCCCGGCATGAATTTTAAGCCACCGTGTCCGGGACGTGAACCGCTGTCGACTACGTGGGAGTCCAGCAACATAGCCATTACGCTAACTGCTGGTCCCTTGTTTTTCTTTTTAATTAGTTGAGACTCTATATCTTTGATATGATGTAAGTGAAATAATTTAGGATTTCTTTCAGCCTCCTCCTCTTTTTTCTTTCTCTGTTTCATACACACACACACACACACACACACACACATACACGTACGCACACTCCCAGAATTTTTGCTTTGTATTCAATATCATCCACACATTATGAGGGCTGCCACATTAGCAATTTTTACTCATAATAGTTTTATATCATATTGGCATTTGTTTTCATTAATATGACAAAAACCTCATTAGCAGAGACTCTTATTAGCATTTTGTCAAGGAAACTAGTTTCTTCATTTTATATTAGCACTATAATATGAGATAACAAATGACTACTTAAAATCTTCCCAACCCCTCAACTTGAGTAATGGAACTTCCACAGCACAGTGAGAAGTAGGATACCGTGTGTGCTGTAATTTGCCTTTGTTACTAGAAATTTGGTAAGTAACAGTTGAGTTATAGAGAAAGCAATTAGGCAGTACAATTGAATACTTGATATTGTATTGTCTTTTCTCATTGTTTTTAAATATAACTATCCTAGATCCTCATAGCTTGTCTATAGGTGTAATAAGAGGGAAAATAAAATCTAGACTCTGAAGCTAACTGGATTTTTATGAAAGTTGTTTCTATTCTTGCTGCACCATTGACAAAAATGAATGAGTGAATGTACTAGGAAATTTCAAAAAATTGATGGAAAATAAAATTAAGGTACGAGTTTATATTGGTTCTGAAATTTTGAAATCCGTACGTACATTTTTTCATAATATATTCTTTCCCTAAGCTTTTTAAAGACCACTGTAATTCCAAAAATCTGTATTGTCTAAACCAATGTTAGTTAGGAGAAGATCAAAGGAAAAAGAGCTCTGTGTTTATGAAATGAACCCCAGGGGCCAGGAGATGGCATGACAGTTAAGGCTCTTAACACCCACATGACCAATCACAGTTCAAGTTGTGGACCTGGAGGCTTGAAAATCACGTGGATGTGCACATATGCTGAAAATCCTGAGAGGCAGTGGAGGAGAAGGGATTGCAGTGTAGCCATCTCCTTTGGAAGTAATTTCTCAATTTCCCTCTCACTGACTCTCTCCAGTGAGTGCATGCACTCAGAGGTAAAAACCTTAAAAATAAAAATGAAAAAAATAAATGGATCCCAATTTCATTAGTAAAATTCACATATTTACTTGAGGGACACTTATGTGGATTATTTTAATAGTATCCCCCTGTCCTCAATTCTTGTTTTTTTTAATTTATTAATTTTTTTATTGCCAGAGGGCACATGTGCTTGCCAGAGAAAGACAGAGAGAGAGAGAGAGAGAGAGAGAGAGAGAGAGAGAGAGACAGAAAGTACCTGCCAGAGGAGCATGATCACACTGCAATCTCTTTTCCACTTTACCCCATCCTGTTGGGAATTTGTGCATACACACATGGACACACATGTTTTTCACACTGCTGAGGCTGGGATTTGAACTGCAGTTGGCTATATGGGATCTGACTCCCTAACTGCTAGGCTGTGTGGCTAGCCCTCCGATATCTTTGGAAAGCACATTCTATTTGGATCTCAAATGAAAAGAGAATAATTCAATTTAATACCAGAGAAGGTATAAGGGAGACATTAATCTTTAAAAACACAGTAAAAGGTTAAACGTTTGGGGCCAGATATATCTGGATTTAATTCCTGTGCTGGCCAATTAACTCCAGCTTACATTTATAGCCTATATTATTGGTTAATCTGTATTTCTCCAACCAGAAGAAACAGAATTAATTTGTTATGTCACATAGTTGTTTTTAGAGTTAGGTAGAGTTGTAAATGTAAGACTATCTGTATATTGTCTGGTATGTAGTAAGTTCGAAATTAATATTGTCTTTTTCATGATTATATTTTTTTTTTATAAAATATATTACTTTATATCATTACAGCTGGCAAGATGAATTTTCCAGCATGAATACACTGAATGTTAGTCCAGTTAAAGATATTATCATACATGTTATCATCAACAGATAATTTTCCATTTCTGTATCTCTTAAATGTTTGCTTCTTCCTTTTTCCCCTTGATTCCTTTCTTCTCACCCCCAACCCAAGTAGATAAAAATATTTTAGATAGAAATGGTTCCTAGAGATTATATAATATTATGTTCCAATCTTGGATTAAACACTTTATTCCTTTGGTAATTTACTTGGTAGCAGATGTCTACGACTAGGAAAGGAACACAATTTTGATTACTTTGTGACTGTTCAAGACACTTAGGTTTACACTTGGACTACAGCTGTATTTGGAATTATTGCTGTAATATTTTTCTCTCAAAATTCCTTATTTATATTGGTAAAAAGTATAAGCATATACCCTCCTGAAAATGCTACTTCTCTTAATTTCACTTTGTAGTCAAGATAAGTGGCCATTTTTTTAAAATGTCATGTATAAAAAGAAAAGTAAAGAGATGCTAAAGTAGTGTCAACGTTAAGAAACTTTACATATAAAAGGAAAAAAAAAACAACAACAACAACAAAAAAAAAAACAGGGACCAGCAGTTAGCATAATGGCTAAGTCGCTGGACTCCCATGTAGTTGACCGCGGTTGGAGTCCCCGACCCGGTGTATTAAACTCAAGCTGGGTGCGTGTATGTGCGGGCCCAAGATCCTGAGAGGATATTCAAGGAGAAGAGATTGTGGTGTGGCCATCCTCCCTGGGGAGTGATTTCTCACGTTCTATCTCTCTTTCTCTGTCTTTCTGGCGAGTGCAAGCGCCCTATAGCCAAAACCTCTCCAAAACAAAGAAACAAAAACAACAACACTCTTTAAAGACTTTATCAGACCAGCAGAAAATGATTACATTGCTAGAATCCCATGTAGTTTACTATGAGTCGAGGCTTGGACCTGGTGACTTAAAATTCACGTTGGGGCTTGTGTGTGTGTGCCCAAAGTCCTGAGAGGAGAATGGAGAAGGGATTGCAGTGTGGCCATCCCTTCTGCAGGGTGACTTCTCACTTTCTATTGCTCTATCTCTGTCTCTCCAGTCAGTTCACATGCCCTATAGCATAAATCTCTCTCTCTCTCAAAAAAAAAGAAGACATTATAACCCAGTACATAAACTATTTATCGTTTAATAAAAAAATTATTAGATAAGTAGAAAATGTTACCCTTTTAGGCGAGTGAAGGAACTGTTTTACGTTTTGATGAGATGGCATTTACACAGGAGTATACCGCTATCAAATCTCATAAATTTTGTAATAAATATCTATAAATTTCACTGTATATAAATTTTAGCTTAATTAAAAATAACTAAGAGATACAGCCTAGTTGCAATGGTGCAAATGGTTGAGTATTGCTGCAGAAGACTGGAGTCATTTGAGAGGTCCAGCTTTGCTGCCCAGACCACTTTATCAGGCTGGGCATGGTGGAGCATACCTGTAGCTAACTGAGAGAGGTTAGGGCAAGGGATCATGACATAATGAAACCCTGTAAAAATACCTCGCTCTCATTCTCCCTTTCTCTCACTCTCTCCCCATCTCTCTCATGGAAAGAAGTAAATAAAGTAAGGGATCTAAGTTCTTTTTTTCTTTTAAATTTTAAAATTTTATTTCTTCTGAAACAGAGAAAGAGAATCTAACAGGATCTCCCTGTCTCAACCCACCCCCTGCCTCAGCCTGCCCAGATCACAAGGGCACCCAGGCAGAATGTTTTCTGAATGCACTTTCGATCTGGGTCTGCCTTAGGGCGCATGCACTCACCAGAAAGAAAGAGAGACAGAGACAGTGAGATGGAAAGTGAGAAATCCACCCCTTGCAGAGGGCATGCCCAGCCACAATCCTTCTCCTCCATTTTCTTCCTGAGATCTTGGGCATGTATGCACTAGTGCCTGTGTGAGTTTCAATCCACCAGATCCAGGACTCAAATCTTTTTTGGCCATGTGGGAATCCAGCAACATAACTGCTAGGCCATTTACTGGTCCCCAGAACCTCACATTTAATCCCTGTGTTGGTATTCAGCTCCCTAATTCTTTTTTTTTTTTTTTTTTTCTTTTTTTTGGAGAGATTTTTGCTATAGGGTACGTGCACTTGCCAGGAAGACAGAGAGACAGAAAGCGAGAAATCATCCCCTGGGGGGGATGGCCACACCGCAATCCCTTCTCCTCCATTCTCCTCTTGGGATCTTGGGCACGCATGCACACACACCTGGCATGAGTTTAAGCTGCCAGGTCCGGGACTCGAACTGCGGTCGACTACGTGGGAGTCCAGTGACATAGCCATTACACTAACTGCTGGTCCCCCTAATTCTTGATTTATACCTAGAATATAAGTCGGATGTTAGGTTTAATTTTTTTAAAAAGTATTAGACAAGTAGAAAATGTGATCTTTTTAGTAGGGTAAGGTAAATGTTTCACTCAAGAGGAAAACAGTATCCTCATATTGCTTAACTGAGGTTGCAAGTGGATGAATAAAGATAAAGGGTGAGGAGGAAGGAAACTGAAAATGCTTTGTTTAAGATTTGCAGAATTTTTCTAGGTCAGAGATTCTGTCTTCTATATCTGAGATTCCATCTTCTGCTTTTAATACTTTTATGATCTAATCTGCTTTTAATACTTACAAGGGAGGTTTTAATTTCCTGTATTAGTCTTCATCTCTAACAGTTCCATTTGATTATCTTTTATGGTATACATATCCTCTTTCAGATCTTACAGGAATTTCCTCACCTCCTGGAACTCATTGTCTCATTTTTCCTGCATCTTCTGGAGTTTGTTGTCCCTCTTCTCTTGCATCCCTGTAGCTTTTTTTTTTTTTTTTTTTTGGAGAGGTTTTTGCTATAGGGTGCATGCGCTCACCAGACAGACAGAGAGAGACAGAGAGACAGACAGTGAGAAATCACTCCCCAGGGGGGATGGCCACGCCACAATCCCTTCTCCTCCATTCTCCTCTTGGGATCTTGGGCACGCATGCACACGTGCCCAGCGTGAGTTTAAGCCACCGGGTCCGGGACTCGAACCGTGGTCGACTATGTGGGAGTCCAGCAACATAGCCATTACGCTAACTGCTGGTCCCCATCTCTGGTAGCTTTGTCCCTATGAATATTTAAATTATTTATCTGACATGTCCGCAAGACTCTTGTACTCTCTGTGGATGATGAAGGATTGTTCTTCCCCCTTGGGGGAGAGATATTTTCATTGTTTCTCATATTTCTTGTGCCCCTGGGGTGGTTTCTGGTCATCTGATAGATTATACATTACCTCCTAATTTCTTGGAGTTAATTCTGAATGTTAGAGGCGTGCAGGAGGAGATGACCTACAATGTTTCTGCAGTTCTGTTTCCCTTATTCTCACTAAGCAACCTGCACTTTTGTCCCTGACAATGCATTGTTGTTTCCTTTGGAAGAAAACAATGCTTTCTTCCATTTCAATTTAACTTGCATTTTTAGACCTTTTTGGGTAGTTATGAAAAAGTAATGGGGAACCAGCAGTTAGCGTAATGGCTATGTCGCTGGACTCCCACGTAGTCGACCGCGGTTCGTGTCCCGGACCCGGTGGCTTAGAACTCATGCCGGGCGCATGTGCGTGCGTGCCCAAGATCCCGAGAGGAGAATGGAGGAGAAGGGATTGCGGCGTGACCATCCCCCCTGGGGGGTGATTTCGCTTTCTGTCTCTAATGTCTCTCTCTGTCTGTCTGGCGAGCGCACGCGCCCTATAGTGAAAATCTCTCTCAAAAAAAAAAAAAAAAAAAAAAAGTAATGAAGCAGTCTTTGTTACGGTTTCTAAATCACTAGAATCTTCCCATTATAGAAAATTCTTTTTTTATTTTTACATTTTTAGCATCTTTTTTATACTATATTTTCTTTTCTTTTAATTTCCTTTATACATTCAATTACTATACATCACTTAGCTTGTAAAATGAATTTTCCAATATGAATACATTTCACACCAGTTCAGCTTGGAATACTATACATGTTATCATCAACAGATAATAATCCATTTCTGTGTCCCATAAATATCTTGCCTATTTTTCTCCTTGATCTTTTTCTTCACATTCTCCTCTTTCTCCCACCCTCTTCCCACACTATATTTGAGATCTGTTACCATTTTCCATGTTCTATACCCTCTAATCTTTCAGTTTCAGTCATAGAGTGTGGACAGTCGGTATATATTAAGTGGAGACGTACAATGTCTCTCTTTCATACCCTGGCTTGCTTCACTCAGCAGTAAATCTTCCATATTCATCCACTTTCTATCAAAAGCCAGGGTCTTGTTTTTTTTTAATTATTTTATTTTTTTATGGCTGAGTAGTATTCCATAGAATATATGTGCCATACTTTTTCAATGCATTCTTCTGTTTGTGGACATTTGGGTTGGTACCATTTTTTAGCCATTGGGAGAAATGCTGCAATACACATTGATATGCAAGCACTTTTCCAACTAAATGTTTCCCTTTCCTTAGAGTAGATACCTAGGAGTGGGATTGCTACATCATATGGTAGTTCTATTTGTAGATCTTTGAGGAATCTCCATATTGCTCTCCACACTGTCTGGACCAATTTACAGTTTCACTAGCAGTGTGGGAGAGTTCCCCTTTCACCGCATCTTTGCCAGCACTTATCATTCTTTTTTTTTTTAATTTAGTCATTCCAACTGGGGTTAGGTGGTATTTCATTGTGGTTTTGATCTGCATCTTCCTTATGATGCGGCATGTTAAACATTCTTTCATATGCCTTTTGTCTGTTTGTATGTCTTCCTTAGAGAGTTGTCTTTTCAGCTCATTTTCCCATTTTGTTAATTGGGTTGATCTTTTTTTTGGGGGGGTACATTGACAGTCTCTTAATATTATTTGGATGGTTAGCTGCTGTAGAACGGGTTGTTTACCATTTCACCATGTTCTATTGTCATACTGATCCAAGTGGGAATATAGAAATCTAGACTTGACCAAGAGACTCTTGTTTAAAATTTATATCTTCATTCCTGTTTTATACCATTATTCCATGGTCTATTTCCTAGAGATCTATATTAAGTTCTAACTGACAACTTGGCCAAGGGATGAACAGAGAGAGCCTGGGAACAGCTGAGGCTAGAGTGATGAAAAATTCTATGTTAGGGTAAAAGCAAGAATTAATGGATAGAAATACATAGCAGAAAAGTATGTATTTGCTCAAGATGAGGGCAAAGAGCAAACCCTGGGGAAAGAAGTTGGTTCACATGGATGCGTAAAATAAAACTGAATTAATTCAGAAGCCAATTAAAATTAGAAAGTGGATGATCTCTAGAGTTTAGTTTTACTTTTTTTTTTTTCTTTTGGCAGAGGTTATATACACCCACCAGAGAGAATAAAAGAGTACTCTCCTCCACCCCAATCAGGGCATGATCATTCTATAATCCCTTTTCTCCACTTGTCCATCTCATCAGGTTTTGGAGCACATGCCTGGCATTTTTTCAAGTGACCAAGTACTGGGATTCAAACCGCCGTCGGCCATGTGGGATCCAGCTCCATAGCATGGGGTGTAACTGCTGTTCTATGGGGCTGGTCTGACATTAGTTTTAGAAATGAGATTTTGTTCTATAAATATGTATTGGAATTCAGAGAAATTCCATGTTGTTTCAGAAAAGTGATTGCAACCTCCCAAAATGTAGTTGGAATATGTCAAGAGAGTGAGGTTTATTCTCATTGGCTGACTGATATTGATTATATTTGATCCATTTTCCTTCTTATAGGTAATATATTCTGTGCTCAGCATTCAAGTTTATGATTGAGGTGAAGGAAACATTTATTTATCTCTTTCATAAATGATAAAAGACTAAAGAAGGACACTTGAACCATTAATCAAGGATGGGTGGCAGATGTGAGAATATGAGCTAAATGAATTTGAGCTCAGAATCATCTTCATGCAGATTGTTACACACCATCTAAATTAAACAGAGCAGTTAGGATAAATATGAGTAAGTGTCACTCTTAGCTCAGTAGGGAAGCATTTTAAAGTTACCTAAACATCAAGCTTTTGCATCAATTGTGTCTTTTCAAAATATGTTCATTTAAATTATAAAATCCTGCACAGAATTTGATAATTGTGTAAGTGTTGCACAAAACACTTTATAATACTATATGCAAATATAAATGTCATATTGTCTCATTAGCCATGTGTGAATCTTTATTACGATAAAACCCAAATCTAATTTGGAGTTTTTACATAATATATTTTCATTCGTGGATGAAGATCTGCATTGTAATTACAAAACTTAATTTAATTAAGCCATCCATCTGATAAGAACATTTATGCAGATTTATACATATTTAACTAACATCAAAGCTGATAGAATTTTTAAGCTAAGTTTTATCCTGGTTTCCAATATTTGGGCTCTCAAAATATAATTTCCATATAGTAGTGAAGATAAATACTGATGCTTTGGTGCATGTATTACACAGCAGAGAAAATTCCTCCATCCTTTTTCTATTTTTCAGAGATGTTTAATTCCACATTCTCTATGACATTCTTAGACACTGTAATATTCAGTTTCAATATAACTTTTTCATTGAAGACACTTTTTTTTTTTAACTTCTTTTATTTTTTCTATAGGGAATGTGTGTTCACCAGAGTGACAGAGAGAAAGAGAGAAATTACCTCCTAGTGGCATAGCCTGACTGCAGTCTCTTCTCCTCCACTCTCTTCTTGGGGTTTCACACATGTGCACACACATGCCTGCTAAGCTTTTCCGGCAGCCAAGTCTGAGACTCGAACCATGGGGTCACCATATGGAATCCAGCCGCCCCAACCACCATGATACCAGCTGGCCCCTTTTGTCTCATATTAATTCTGTTAGGAAAATCCAGGTAATTGCACTCAAGGATGAGAAACTTTTAGAAAACTAAGGCCAATTTTGTCTGAAAGAACTCAATTGCTAAGTTGAGGAGCTAGACCAAGATTCCCTTCTACACTGCTCTCTGTTTTAAATGCCCAGGGGACATGCTATACTATTCACTTTGACTTTTAATGAAATACTGCCTTAGAAAAATAATATACTATGAGCCAAATGATATACACTTCATAGGATAAAAAAGAAGTACTGGAAAAAATCATATCTCTATTATCTATTATTGCACTTTAACACTGAAATTTAATTGAGCATTTAGTATGTATGATAAAAAAATTGTAAGGTTTCATATACACTATTACATATAACATTTGTAGCAACCTAGTAAGACAGATATTATGTTTTCACCTTGTTTTTTCTTCAAACAAGAAAACTAAGATAAGTGAAAGAAATTTCCCATGGTTATACAAGTAGCAGTGGAGAGTTAGGATTCAACTTATGCTATTTCAGGGTAAAATCTGGTGTTTAATACTATTCTAATGCCTCATCTATGTGCATACTTGTTCAACTTCAGAAACTTTCAAAATAGGGAAAAAGTTAAAATGTATCTCAATAAAACCGTGACACTCAGTATAATTGATGGAAAAAATATAAGGCTTGGAATTTAAAGTGTTTAGTACACATCACAGTGTTTAGTTTTCATTTCTATTTCATTTTAATGTATGTCTTTCCTCCACTGCAAAATTTGAATAGAATGTGCAGTTTGAAAAGTGTTGTTTGTTGATTAGAATGATTTAATGAGGGCAATGCATAAATATGAATGTTTCTCTTCCAAATCTGATCCTATATAATGGGCTAAAAATAAATTTACTTTTATTTAAAGTAAAAAATCATACTTGATGGTTATTCTGTGTTTTCATTTCTTGGAACTTTTTTTTTCTTCGTGAACTCAAAGAAGTTTATTATTTCTTGGAACTTTTTGAATGTGGGAATTCAATAGAAATAAGTGGACAAAATTCCACAAAAGCCCCCCTTCATATAGCAGAAGCATGAAACTCACAGATAAGTGTTCCAAATTTCAAGCCAATTGCTCTTGAGCCTTGCAAAACGTCAGTGTGTGAAAGCAGGTCATTTGCATTGAACCACTGCCAACATATCAGAGTAAAACATATTTCTTGTTGAAATGTAAATGATTGGACCCTGAACTCTTTCATAATATGTCTGGCATTATAGAAGACTTGAGGTCATTGTTTGACCTATGCTAAAAATAAAAACTACAGACACTGGTAGACCTCAGTTTATTGACTGGAAAATACTCTTCTGTGGGGGAGAAAAGGTCTTAGGAAGAGTTGGAGACTGAATTTCTAGTTCTAGTCTGCATAGAGTAGAGTTAGACTTGTAAATGGTAAACTAAATATGTAAACTAAATATCCATAGAATGCACATCTCCATGACAAGGACTTTTTTTTATAAAATAGGAATTTTATATTACAAATGAAATTTCCATCAAATCACACATTTTGAATTGAATCTGTAGTTAAGTCATTCCAGGTAAATGTTATTTGTTTCCATTAATAGCAGAAGATTGAGGGTTAAAAGTATGATTTTAGTCATGAAGAAATACATGCTTGAAAACATTTAGAAGGGTTTTACTGGGTCATCAGAAAAGTTGTGACATTGTTTTGTATCGAAAAACATGAAAAAATACATCATGACTTTTCCTACGACCCAATAGTTCATTCTGCTTTTTCTAAATGATCTCAACTCATATTCACATTATTCCTATAAAGAAGTCGATTCTGACTAATTTGACTCTCTTATTCTGACTTGGCCATATTCACTGTTGCAAAGTTACTCCACATTCATACACCATACTCATATGCTTTTCCTTTTTCCTTTCACACAGTCAGGGTGAAGCCTCTGGTCTGTATTACAGGACTTTGTCATCTTCTGGTTTCTCTCCCACTGAGAGATATAAAAGAATATGACTACTGCATAAATGATAAGCTGATCTAGCCAGTCTTCTTTCACTCTTTTCATCTTTCCTTCCATTGGGTCAGTAATAAAATGGCCAAATCCCTAAGTTCAGGGTTAGACTTAAGAGGTAAAAGGGAATAACACGGGCCTAAATAACCTCTCCAACCTTGAAAACTAAATTAAAACTTGAGATATAATCCCAAATAAAATAATTATTTTCTCACCTTTGATGATGTCTCTTACACATTTATTTTTTTAAATAAAACATAAAGAAATGGGGGCTGATCAAGATAGGGTTTATTTCTGGACTTGATGGCATCTCATAACTTTTCCTTTTCATGGTCCTATATAATTTTATGTACTATTTTGTCTGCTCTGTCAAGCACTTTGGAATGGAAATGTACTCAATTCAGTCATTCCAAAATTTATTCTACCTCACTCATGATTAGTTGCATGTGTGATCATCTTTTGGGGATAGGCAGATTTTTTACATCTTGTCTGGCTTTCTACAGGGTCAATTAAATGCAATTCACTACATCCTCACAAATAATAACAATTCACCTGGGTGTTGAGATTTCATAGTAAACAAATACACAAAAGAATGTGTGAATTATGACATTGGGCTTGGGCAGTGTTTTATGAGGTTCTTTTCTCTTCTAAGGGTAGGTTTAACAGAGACATAGAGAGTTGGACAAAGATACAAGGCACTGATGTCATGTTGCTTATTGACTGAGTTTAGTGGGAGCTCACAGAGCTCTTAGTAGGCCTCCAAAACCCATAGCAGCACTCAAAAGCGCTTCCTCCCTCTTGCAGCTAGTAACACATGTGCCAAATGCACAGAGTGGCATCCTCTGTCTCGGAGCTCACAGCTCATGGAGCTGAGCTGAGCCGAGCTGAGCCAAGCCAAAGACCACCAGGGCTCTCCAGCCTAAACCAAGGCCAAACAGAGCAGGGCTAACTAGCTCAGTAGAGCAGGGCAGTGCAGAATTGGGCAGGGCTGAGCGACATGGAGCTGACCTTAATCTTTAAAAGGCTGCAGACGGTAGTGGCTCATTGCCAAATCTGCACTGTCACACATGCACATTATATTCAGTGGTGTAGAACAGCAAAGGCATAATTATGTAAGCTCACAAGTGCAATACTACTAAAATAATAGCATAAATAATTTACCCCATGGCCTTCAAACATAGTAAGATAGGAAATGAGGGAGCCAGACTAAACCATTCTGACTCCATCTGCAATGCAGAGTGGCACATTTGAACAGGAAAGGAGATAAGATACAAATTGGAGTTACCTGACTTATGTAAATAAGCTCATAAAATAACATGAACTGATCCTGCAGTAAGCAGCTATTAGAACTTCCACCAGTCACTTACCTTCTCCGAAAGTCAGTTTCTTCATTTTGTTACTAGATTTTTGAATTGATAGATAATAACCAGCTCTAATAGGAGACTAAACTTAAACTTTGTAATGTGAACAATTTTTTATTCCTCCTCCTAAATTATTGGTATCCCAGAATAAGTGGCAGGTTAGTAGAAACTCAGAACTTAAAGAGATACAAAACAATCAAAAATAATTACTCCAGAGAATCTTTGAACTGATAGCTGGATTAGAGTTCATCCACCTCGAGTACATGCCAAGCCCTGATTTAGGATGTAGTTCAAGAATTATCAGAGCAGTCGGACGATTTTTACGTAGAACAAAAGAAAGGCTGTGCAGAAAAGCTACCTGGAAGCAGCACGCTGCTGTTGTCCATCTCTGCACTATTGCTTTCAATAGCTGAGGTCAGTCTTTGCTCTAGGTACTCCATTAGAAGGTCTTAGCCTTTAAGTGACTCAAAGTCTGAGTTATATTATTTCTATTCTCTCTTTCTTCCATGGCACAAATACAGGAAAGGGTTGCTTTAACAAAACTCCCTTAAGAGGTTAATTGGTACATTTATCATGCTTGAAATCCTTCCTAGAAAGTTCATTCCTTTAGCTCAGCATTTGATTTTTATAAAAATGTAATCTCCTATGGGAGAAGTATGGCTTTAGTTTGAGTGTTTTTGATAATAGGGTTTTATATGGCGTCACCATGAAGATCAGGAGCCCTAAAAGAGGAAGCAGAATCAAGAAAGGAGAGCTGTGGGTGAGGGTCATCCTATTTTGATTTCCCCATCAGAAATTTCAAATTAATTATCCCCTTAACAAGGGATACGACTGTATATAAGCATCAGCATCACTTATCAAACTCTTTAAAAACCTTTTAACTTATTTTCTCTAAAGAAAAATTACAACCTCAGTGTCAGGTCTATAAATGATATGCATGCCTATAAAGCCATCTTATATGGCAACGATAAATCAGGCAAAACCTGCTTCTCATTCAGGATAGGGTTACAGCGGCAATAACATTTACAGGATTTAAATGTAAACCTGTGGAAGAAAAACACTTCTCAAGGGATACATTTGGACTCTGTATTGGCCCAACCTAAATATTAGGCCTTTACCTATTAGTTGTTACAAGGTTTGGAGGGAGTAAAATGGAACAGGTGAATTGGAATTGTTGATGTGAAAATGTGTGTGGTGAGTATTGAGAGGGGTGAATTCACTAAAGTGAAAATTATTAATTTATTTAATATATTTTAAGCATAGCAAATCAGTTAGTCAGATGTATTTATTGTGGTCATTCATTGTAACTAGCACAGTTTTCATCCAGCTTTCATGTTGCTATAACATGTGATAACATATACATGCATGAGAAACCCATGACAGACTCAGGTTATATTAGCTGAAATAAGAGAAACATGTCTAAGAAAAATTGAGCATGAGCAATTTATATTTTGACCTCCTGTGAAAACTTTTAATACTGTGCGAAAGGGCCAGCGGTTGAGTACTACCCACATGGCACATAGTAGAGATTGAATAAATAGTGATTGTATCAAAGAATGCATGAATGTCTAGCTTGGCACAGACCATATTAAAATATGAATACCCTTGTCATAAATTTGTTTAATATAATGATGTCTCAGCATCCATTTCTAAGCCTGAGGGAAGTTGTAACCTAGAAACCCAGTTGTACCGTTCACCTTTTGCCTAGCTAAAACTTCTCTTCCCCATGTGGTTGTGTTCGATCTCACTTGCTTCTTATCCCACTGATGAAAATACCTAACGCACTGCACAGCTGCTGACCATGAGAAAGCCCAATGGTCAGCACCAGATCGGTAACTAACCACGCCCCTTCATGCACGTTTTCTTTCACTGGCTAATTCACAACCCCTTGACAAAGCCTAAGGAGAAAGCCAGGCATTTTCATAAGAACTTGGACCCCGCCACCACCGCCAAGGTCTTCCTTCTCTTGCTCCCAGCTCACCGGGTGATGCTCCTTGCTGGTCCAGACTTGTCAGCCTCCTGTTGGCATCCCCAACGTCTCTGGAATCTGTAAGTAAGACATTTATTCTGTTTCATGCATTTTGGCTTAATTTCCTCAGCGTTTTACCTGAACAGCACACCTGATACTAATGTCTGACCTGTTCAGGGTTCTCTGAAAGAATAGTAACTTTGACTTCTGGCATCTCTAGAGAGACAAAAATTAAAAAGAAATTATGACAGTATAAATCACACCAACCCTCAAAGAAGATGACTTTTGGGGGGAAGCTGAATTAAGAGGAATAGTACAGGAGAGGATGTTTTTACTGTAGATAACGGTTTTTAAAGGGAGAAGGATTGCTGTGGGTTTGTATTGTTTATCTTTAAGATAATTTGAATTTATCCTTTTGACAAACACATATTGAGCATACCTAGAATAAACTATGTACTAGGCATCTGTAATACAAGGGTGAATATGACCGAGCTCTGTCTTTTAAATGTCGTCGTTCTCTTGGGAGTAATTGCCTTATAAAGAAAGGGTTATTTACTAAACCAGATACCTTTCTGAAAAGATAGAAGATAGAATGTTGCAGAGCAAATATAAAATTGGAATACCAGTCCTCTATTATTTAACAACCTTGTAACTGCCTGGGAAGATGGTTACTTTTAAGTTACAGTGCTATAATCCTATAATCCATGAGAAATATGTATCGAAGGGGAACAGATCTTGGGAATTAAACATATTTGTAAATTTAATTGTGGTTATGTGCAGAGATGGTTGAAAACCATTTGCTTCAGAATTCCTAGCACACAACAAAATTTAGTATCATTTTGTCATAGAACATATTCTGCTTTTTATTCACTGGAATTTGAGAACGTTGCTGGTCAAAAGACGGATTTCATATCCTCATCTGATAGAGGTAGATGATGTGCTTTTCTGAACTCTGAGTGGCATGACTACTTTTTTTCCCCTATGTGGGACCCAAGATGCATTTTTGAATGTCAGGGTGGCATTTAACATTTGAGAATCATATCTGATGAGTCCATTAGACCTTTACAAGTCCACTTCCCGGGGCCTTTTTCAAAGGAGAGCCATAGGTACTTTGCACTAAGCAAAGAAGAAGCATGAACTCTTGTAAAAGAGGGAGTGGTTCAATTAAAGGCATTAAATTGGATGGGATAAGGAAAGTACACAGCGAAAATGACTTATCATGTTAGTAACCTTGTGCTAAGAAGGGCAAGCTCTGTTGGAGTTCATGGCAGAAGCTCCATACAACTTACCAAAATGAAAGCCATCAGCGCTTTCTAAATGTGAGAGGTTTGATCAGAAAGCTTGTTTTCCTTATTGTACTTGTTCACACACCATTTCCCAAAGTAAAAGGATTAGGAAAAGTATCACCGCATTCCTTCAATCTGACTTTTTACGCACCTGTATCATCAGTGTTTGTTTATAGAGCAATAACAAAAGCCTCTGCAAACTTCTTCCTAAATAACCACATTTCCCCAACCATTATTTAAAACTACTGAATAGATTAAAACTTTTTTTCTATTTTACTCCTTCCTATGGAAACTATTATTTACACCTGTCACAGGTGGGGATACAGCAAAATATAAATGAACCAGAACCTGAACAAAATGCATGAAAGAGGTGGAAAAGAGGCTGTGGGTGCTGACTAAGCTACAGGTATGTAGGTGCTATTTATTTACTGTAGCTGACAAACAATACATTAGAGTTTCTGTGTTCTCTGGCTCTTGTCCTGACAAAATATTATCATATGGAGTTCAGAATGAAATTGTACTTTATTCTACAGTGATAGGGAACCCAATATTAATATTAAATGCTTAAGAAGACTGAGGGACTGGGAGCATTGTTCTGAGTGGTATTAAGACTCTAGCTACAATGATGTTCAAGGACAGACTTGAGCATTTGCAAACAGAATTGGAAAATCCTAGGGTTTAACCTAGGTAGGAGCGAAAATGCTAACTGGTAGTAAGAATAAGACATTAGAATCTGGAACAAAGGCCTTGTTAAGCACTAAGAAGTACACACAAATGTTTTAAATAATAATGCCTCTGAAAAATTCAGGAGATGTCAAAAAGAGAAACGTGACTAACTTCTGAAAGAGGTACATGGAAACTGATTGCTGTCATGGTCTTGGGGTAGTGAGAGGTTTCTTATCGGCCGCTGTAGTGGGCAGTGCCATGAATTTGAATGCAACTTTCCTTGTTAGGGTTTGGATGATGATTTGTCCCTCCAAAGTTTCATGTTTTGGAATTCGATACTGGGAGATGGTGATGTCTTGCCATAGGATGGAGGAAACACTCTCATGAATAAATTAATCTGTCACATAAGAACCAGTGTGTTCCATCTCTGGTGAGAAGGGGTTCGTTCTCAGAACATCTGGTTGTTATAAAAGAGAGAGCTATCAGAAGCTCACATATTTTCTCTGTCTTGGCACATGTCTGCCATCCTCTGAGCTTCCACGGTCCTTTCATAGGCTGACCTGATGCTAGGCCTATACCTTTGGATTTTCCAGACACCAGAATAGTGGTTAAACCACACATCTCTTAAATTCAGCCAATCTCTGTTAGCAAAGCAAAAATGGATTAACATCTTCTCTATAGCTTTTGTTTTGGCTTGCTCTCTGTTGCTTAACAACAGAGTACCACAAATTAGGAAATTGATAAAATATAGGGGTTTATTTAGCTCATGATTTCGAAGGTCCAAGACCAAAGGGCCACATCTGGTGAGACTCTGCAGAGTTGCAAGGTTATGTAGGGAATCACGTGGCAAGACCAAGCAAGAATGCATTGTCTCACTGGTCTTACTGTGTCCTGCAAGAATTCTGTGTTCTATTATAATATATTATAACTTTTCTAATGGAAATATTTTAAGCCAGAAAGTTGTGAATCAATTTCTCTAATCTGTAGGATACATTCTCAAAGAATACCTGATAGACTGCCACACTTTTTCTTTTCATTTTCATTACTCTCTGATATCATTACTTTATTGTCTAGAAGTTTGTGAAGAAAGTGTAAGGTTCAGAATACTAAAGGTTTCTGTTGAAATCCTGCCTTACCATGTTATTTCACCCAGCTGTCTGTTTCTCCATCTGTGAAATGGAGATGACAATATTAGTATAACTATTTTTAACCTTGCTTTATTGACTAGCAAGTTACTTTATTGCATGTAAAATAGTAAATAGTTAAGTACCCAAATACTAGTTTTTACTAGTTTGTCCCTTGGCACCTATCATTTGGGTCTTGGAAATAATCTTCTATTGGTTACTCTAAGCTCTGAATCTCACTACCCTTTAATATATTTCCCATATTTTTATCATAGAAAGTCTTAGAATTTGTAAATCTGTAGTCTCATTTCTCAAAATGCTTTGAAAACTTAATGTATTTAAATGAGTTAGGATGAAGCCTAAAATAGAGAAGAGGTTTTCAAAAAGGTCATGAAAAATGCATTATTAAAACAATGCATGGATTTAAAAATTTATTTGCACCAAAATAAATTTGTACTTGAATTCCATTGCTCCACAACAGTTTCAAGTTGTCTTTCTTCTTTTTTTCTTTTTTTGGAGAGGTTTTCGCTATAGGGCGCGTGCGCTCGCCAGACAGACAGAGAGAGACAGAGAGATAGAAAGCGAGAAATCACCCCCCAGGGGGGATGGCCACGCCGCAATCCCTTCTCCTCCATTCTCCTCTCGGGATCTTGGGCACGCACGCACACGCGCCCGGCGTGAGAACAGTTTCAAGTTGTCTTTCAGAAAACACATAAGGGCTTTCAGTTTCTCCTTCACTGAAGAGCTTTGCTTTCTGGCTGTTCTCATTATGCCCCCATTTTCCCTGGAAGTTTCTCAGATACAACTAGCCTTTTCATGCCACCAGTGTATTTTATGTATTAAGTTCTCTGTTAGTCTTCTCCCTTTTGACACCTTCTCTCTCTCCCACCTTTCCTTTTTCTCTGCTCGCCTGCCTGCCTTTTCTCTTTAATTTTCAAATTAAAATTACTTGGCAAATTACTCATCCGCAAGTCATATTGCACTACTTTACTCAACAATTCCAGTTGCTTCTAGAGATCTTTAAACTTCCCTGGCTTATAGTCATCATCACTGACTTAAACAATTGTGTTTGCATATCTGTGTTTGCACTAGGTTCTAAAGACCAGTATCTTCTCTCAGCAGCTACTACAATGTCTGAAACATAACAGCCATTAAATAAATATTTGTTGACAGTGAATTATTTTACTCAATATTCTGAATCTGTGGGAGAGAACAGTGGAATCTGGTTATTTGATTACAGCTATTTAGTGGAAGAACTGGGGTGTAACTGTAATCTCCAGGTGTAGGATCTGAGGGATTGTCTAGTAGTTGACGTCACAATGTCATAAGCAGTAAGGACTATCCTGTAATGCTGTGAAAGTATGCATGACATGCACACATTTTTATTTTATCGATCATACTAGTTTTGTGTAAAGTTTTCAGGCTTTATCATAAGTACTAGATTATATATTAAGCCCATTTATGATAAAGTTTAAAGTACTTTAACACAGTATAACCAGTGGTTTAGTAATAATGATGCATCAAATAACAGTGTTTACTGAATCATTAATAACCACGTCAATTTGGTCAAACTCCTTTCCTCAATAGTGCCCAAGAGCTGGCTGGCTGGCTTGCTTATTTATTTATGACTGCCTTTCATTTTAGTATGTTGGGCTACCTCCAACAAAATAAACTTTGAACATCTGAGCCCAAGTTTTTATATAGGCTCAGCACCTGGGAAAATGTCTGAAAGATTTTATCAGAAAAGTATTTGAAATTATTTTTTGCCTTTGTGTCTGGCTAAAACATGAAGCAAACCATTGTGCCCCACCCTACATGGCCAGAATTTAGGGGTTCCTGAATCATCGGCACTAACAGTTAAATCTACTCACAGGCTCTGTGTAAAGTGCTCTCCATCCATTAACTCATGAACAGAATCTAAACTTCATCAGCGCTCAGCCAGTTTCCACCTCAAAAATCACTATTCATCACATACATTATTCTGACAACCATATGTTCACTTACTTCTAAATAACATACTTTCCAGCTATAAAAGTGAATGCAAGGAAGATAAATGCTTTACATGAAGATAGTTGAATAAGTTGTATCATATAAATAAAATTAGAAATTGAATCTTTAAATGGCAAATTTTAGGAAGGAGGAAAGTATTAAAGAACAGTGGGTACTAAAGAGCAACATTTTTACTACTTGACTGTAGACTGAATTTGATGCAAAACTACAAGACAATATATATATATATATATATATATATATATATATATATATACAGATAGCAATGTCAGGGATGGGACCAGCAGGTGGCATGGTGGTTAGGGTGCTGGACACTCCCACATGGCTGATCAAGGGTTCAGTTTGTTGCATATATACTAATTTTGAGATAGATGCTCATTAGAAATCTTAGGGAAAGTCTTGATTGTACAGTTATGATTCTGGAGTTTAGGGGAGTAGAACAGCTTGGAAAATAAGGGCACAAGGAAACTTTGGGAGGCATTTGAATGTATCTGTTACTCTGATTAGGATGAGTTATGGATATTTGCTTATGTCTGAACTCAAAGTGTATACATTTAACATGCAAGTTTTTGTGTACAAATTATTTCAAAGCTATTACAAAAGGGAAATAGACAATTAAGCATGCTCAGTATTGAGGCCAGGAGGTGGTATGGTGGTTAAGGTGCTAGATTCTCACATGGCCAACAGTGGCTTGAGTGTTGGACCTGCAGGCTTGAAAATCACACTAGAAGGGGCCAGCAGGTGGCATAGTGGTTGAGGCACTGGACTCCCACATGACCTACCACAGATCAAGTCCTGGACCTGGCTTGCTTTCTCATTTTTGCTGTTTCTCTTTAGTGAGCACAAGTGATTTATAAAAAACTTAAATAACAATAATAATAATAAATAAGTAATTTAAAAGAAAATCATTCTGAGCATGTGTGCATGTGAGCCCAAAATCCCTAGAGAAGAAGGGATTGCAGTGTGATCATCCCTCTTGGCAGGGAAGTTTATTTCTCACTTTCCCTCTGTCTGTCTCTGGGTAGTGCATGTGCCCTGTACAAAAACCTAAAAGTCAATGTTGCTGTTATCATTGATTGTCTTCTATAGAGCTTGAAGTCTATCTTTCATCAGATAGTAGAAATGCTATAGTACTTTGTTATGGAAAATGTTCATTGTTTTTATAACATTTATTCTCTTTATTTTACTGCTAATTTTAATTAAAGAAAACATTATCAGGTCTAACTTAGGCAGACCTAGGACAGGCTGTGCCAAACAACCCAGGAAAAGCAGTTCTGGTTTTTCTGAAGGCCGTAGTAAGAAATATACACATGCCAACCAACAGGCTGACTTTTCCTCACGATCATTTTTTTTCTCACATGTTCACAGATGTAAACAAGAAGGAAACAATGAATAGTCCTCCACTGAGTACTTTTTTCCTAAGTAGAAATTTAGTGATTTGCTGAGCTTAGTTGATCTTTTCCAAAATGAGGGCAGTTCCAGAGGGTGTCTGGCAGCACACATCGCTGCCACTGGAGTGTTGGTCTCCAGCAAGATAATTGCATTGCAGGCTTTGTGGCTACTGTTTCCATCAGCCAATTGCTCCTTATCCTCAGCTGCTAAATAAAACTATTCTTTCCAGTTTGTGGGTAAGGTTTTAAATTTTTATACACACATACACATGCACCTGTTTGTACGTACTGCAGTCTTACATATTATGGGAACACTGGCTTCTATGACTAGGAAAATATCAAGATCGCAATGGAAACATTAACTGCTGTACAAATCTGACACATCCTTCGAATAGCACTTTGTGGAAGGGATGAAGTAAAACTTAGCTTTTTAGCAGGGAGTTGTAATATTACAAAGACTATTTCAGTTATGAAGAAAAATGTAACATATTCTGAGAAGTGATTGTCTGATCTAAAGTAAAGATGAGTGAATGAGGGGATGCACGTGTTTCTGAATAGGCAAATCCATGGGCCATGGAGGTGACAGGAAATGAAGAACATAGAACTTGATGACAGGATGCTTCTTTAAGGAAAATTATAGAAGAAGACATTTAGGATTCAACCAAAAAGAGTTCAAAATTTGGGTGTTACACAGTGATGACAGCACAAATATTTAATGTACTTATTAGCAGTACAAGCAGCTAACATTTGCATAGTGTTTTATACTTTGCACAAATGTCACAACTTCATTTAATCATATTGCAGTTATATGAGAAGGATGAAATTATGACCTTTTGGGGGCCAGCAGGTAGCATGGTGGTTAAGGTGCTGGACTCCACGTGGCCGACCATGATTTGAATCTTGGAACTGGTGGTTTGCTTTCTCATTTTCCATCTCTCGTTTTTTGTTTTTTTTTTTTTTTTTTTTTTTTTTTTTAATTCTTGCTGTAGGGCATGTGTGTTCACTGGGGAGACAGAGACAGAAACTGGGAAATCATCCCCCAGAAGGAATGGCCCAGTCACAATCCCTTCTCCTCCTCCTCCATTCTCCTCTTGGGACCTTGTGCATGCATGTACATGCACCTAGCGTGAGCTTTAAGTCGTCATGTCCAGGATTTGAACTGCAGTCGACTATGTGGAAGTCCAACAACATAACCGTTATGCCACCTGGTGGTACTGTCTGGTCAAATTAAAAAAAAAATACTGGGTTGTTGGAAAAATAATGCTGCATTTTTGTGTGGAAAAACATAGAAAATTATGTCATGACTTCTTGACAACCCAATAATAATAATAATAATAAATAAAATTAAGTAACTCTCTTAAAAGATTTTCTTATGAAAATTAAGATACTAAAATCCATAGTAGATAATTAAATTGCCCAAGATGCTACAGTCAACAAGAAGTTTAGTGAGAACTTGTGTATAATTATGAGGTGTCATGTGCACTGTTACTCCCCTTTGTGTTTACACTGAATTGTTAGTTGATGGAAAAGTCATGATATGTATTTGCTAGCACAACACGTCATGATTTTCCTGATGACCTAATACTTTCTATAAACACATTCTATTATTAACAATTTATAGCATTCCACATGCCTATATAATTTATCTAGTTTTAATCCACAGTAATCCTAAAATCAATGTATAAGAAAAAACTTTGTAAAATACTATCACTTAAATAGGATTTAGTGAAAGGCTAATAGGATGACTTATTAAGTGAATTCCTAAAATGAGTTCTGGAAATTTCAGGGTTTTTTTTTCTTTTATTAAATAAAATTAATGTCTATTTAAAACTGAGGAAAAAATGTGATTATTGAAATTAGCACTGTATGGTTTTTTAAAGAATTACTTTCCCTCTTTCTGTCCTTCTCTCTCTTCCACTCTCTCAAGAGCTCAAGTGTTCTATGGATAAAACCTAAATGAAAGAAAAAATTGCATCTTTGAAAACAAGACAAGGTTAGATAAAGCTCAGCATATGAGTAAAATAGTTCATGAAAATGAGTATTAAGATAGAACTATGGGAGGACTAGTAGATGGCATAATGGTTATGTCGCTGGACTTCCACGTAGTGAACCGCAGTTCAAGTCCCAGATCCATGGCTTAAAACTAATGCCAGGTGCATGTGTGTGAGTGCCCAAAATCCGGAAAGGAGAACGCAGGAGAAGGGATTGCAGCATGGTGATTCTCCAAAAGGCGATTTGTCACGTTTTGTCTCTCTTCATTTTTCTCTGTTGAGCACACACATCCTATAGCAAAAAGCTCTTATGGGGTGGGGTGGTGGTGGTGGTGGGAGGGTGGATAACAAACTATGGAGCCAGCAGCTTCTGTGGTGGTTGAGGTGCTGGATTCCCATATGGCCCGACTGCGGCTCAGGTCCTGGTCCTGGTGTCTTGCTCTCTCTCTTTCTCTTTTTCTCTTTCACATGCCCTGTAGCAAACTAAGTAATAATAAGGATACAATTTTTAAAATTAAGTAAATAAGTCTAAAAAAAGGAACTATGCATAGATTTTATTTTTCTTTGCACCAAAATATTTTCATCTCATCTTCCACAAACTTTCAAAGTCCCCTTGTATTTTAAGGCACACATTTATCTTTTAACATGACTACGCCTTGAGAAAGTTGAAATTACTCAAAACACATCCTGTGTTCTTTTAAAGTACCAGTAATAACCAGTACTCAGCTCCATATCCATGATAAATATATAATTATATACTTTGAGGCACGTGATCCTTGCTGTAGGTTGGAGATATTTACAGAGAAAAGATATACACATGAGTTGGATGGCATTTAATGAACTAATCAATTGTACAAATTCCTCAAAGGTAAGAGTTTGAATACGCTCATTACATAAATTCTGGATGTGAAGGTAAAAAGAGAACATTGAAGTGCTGATTTAATGAAGTTTTCTGCTTAATGCATAACCATGACTAACCACAGCATGGGGGAGCTTTCTGTTAATGAGGCAAGCTTTCCTTGATACAAGTGAGCAACTAATAATGTCTACCTTTAGGGCAGATGAATCTATTATTTTAGTCCTGGAGAAAGAATAGATCAGAAAATGTAATATAGTTAGCTCACTTAAAGGAAAATCCACTTTCCTTTGAGACACTGTAGAATTTCTTTTCTGGCTTCATAGTAATGCATGCTTGCTGCTATTATTTTTTTTTCCTTTTTAAAAAAATGCAGCATGAAGCCAGGTATTCATTCTATAGAGCAAACTGACTTCCCTTTAACGTTTTAGGTTATATTAACTGAATTAATAAGCCACGTGCATTTTCTAACTACATCTCATTCTTTTCTTTTTTTCCCCGCCATAGAGCATGTATGCTTGCTAGAGTAGCACAGAAAGGGAAAGTGAGAATCAACTCTCCCACTCCTGCCACCTCAGGAAGGATGGCCAAGCTATAATTCCCTCTCCTCCATTCTCCTCTGAGGACTTTGGGCATGTATGAATATGTGTCTGGTGTGATTTTTTTTTCAAGCCACAGATTACAGGACCTGAACTGCAATTGGCCAGGTGGGAGTCCAGCACCTTGACTGCTACGCCACATGCTGGCCCTATTACATCTCATTCTTATTACTAATTATTTCAGTTTATTAAACAAACAAACAAACAAACAAACAAAAACACATGTGATTTACATAGAGTTTTCCCCTTCCCTCCCTTTCTTTATTCCTTCCTTTACAGGAAATATCACTATGTTAAGCCCCTCATGCCTCAGCCTCTTGGGGACCTGGGACCACAGGCATGAGCCACCACACCTTGTTTTTTAGACAGGAGCTCCCTGTCACACTAGTCATGAACTCCCAGTCCTCCTCCTTCAGTTTCCCAAGTAGCTAGGACTAGTGGTTGAGCCACTGCACCCAGCTCTTGGTGGTGGACTAGAAATCAGATGTGGGCCTCCTATGTAGCCTTAGCCTGCCATGTGATAGCATCTACCAGTATCTGTTACTATGATGGCTGCGAACGAAGCTCCCTTTTTATGTGTGGTCTAATCTGAACCCAGTCAGGATATAAAATGAAATCCGGTTCCAACTGATTTTCTAAAAAAATCCCAAAACTACAAAAACAACAACAAAGGCTTGTTTCATGGCCTCGTGGTTAAGGGAGCCAGATCCTACATGGCCTACTATGGTTTGAATTCTGACCACATTGGCTTCATATACATGCCAGGTGCCTTCGAAGTATGCCCCAATCTCCAATAGGATGGCAAAATGGAGAAGGGATTATGGCATGACCATACCCCACTGGGTGTTGTGTTGTCCCTCCTCAGTCTCTCTGGCAAATATATGTACTCCCTGGCAACTAAAAAGAAAAAAAAAAGAGAGAGAGAGAGAGAAAAAAAAAGAATACAGCAAAGTGGTATAAGAGTGGGATGGAGAAATACCTGGAAAAGACAAACACCCTAAAACATGAGGCACTGTGGGGCAATGGAAATGAAAAGGTCCTACAATAGAGAGATTGAGGTTTAAACTCAAACATTGCTGTTAAATACCTAAAGGACATTAGGCAGGTCTCTCAACCTCACTGAGTCTCATTTTCTCATTTATATCAGAAATAATAACACCTCATAGTTTTAGAGATTAATAGTATTTTTAAGAGCTCCTTTCTGTTCCCATTCCTTGTGTTTGATTATTGCTGTTTTTCCCCCCTTGTGCATTTAAATTATTTTGTACTTTGTATGTGTCTAGTAGTTCCCATCTGTGCCCTTGGGAAGAGCATACAATCTCTTTTAATGTGATGTTCTTCCCACTAATTTCGGTAAGCCCTGTAACAGGCAGCCATTTCTATGCAGAGTGAAGCACATGGGAAAATTAACCCAGTTGGCAAGCCATTCTGAGCTCCTATGGACTCTTTTATTGACATTCATGTGAGCTGGAATGACATGGGAAGCTAAAATTCCTGTAAATTCTGGTGCCAGTTTCTCTTGTCATTACTATTTTAGGGTTAAAAATATTCTAATAGTCTATTTGGGAAGTGAAATGGAAATTGGTAGTCTCTGAGCTCTACTTTATCCCTATTCCCCACTAACCAGGACCAGATGATGAGTTTTCACTTAGCAGACCTGATTCCAGCACAGGGATAGCACCATATTGGTTTGATTTGGTTATTATCTCATTCTAAATTTTTAATTAAAAATAAGTGAAACATTATTAGAGATTGGGAGGCTCAGCTGCCATAGTCAAGCCCAATGTGAATCAAATTACTGAATAGGTGATTTAAATAATTTGAAAATATTATGGATATTAATGGGCCATGAAGCAAGTTAGAAAAGATAAAACAATATGTGCATGACAACCACTTCCATGTTATACCTTGGAAATGTCCAGCTTAGGTTCCAGACATGGTAGCCCAGACGTGTTGGCCTCTTTACTAAGTCATTATACTGGAAAACCGATCATGATGTAGGTCTTAGAACATCAATCAGTAAGAGTCAGGACATGCATTAATTCGAGTATGTGGAATGAAATTTCAGTAGTGATTGCTTCAGTTTCCAGCCTGTAGCAGCTCTGGTAGTATTTATCCTTCAGGATAAGAAAACTTGGAAACTGTATCTTGAGCTATATGGTTTTGTTAGATCAGATCACAAAACTATGTAACAACTATTTCCAGCTGAAGACTCTAAAAATCTGGCTCAACAAATCATTAAGATGCTAATCCTATGCTTAGCTATAGAAAGGTATTATTATTATTATTATTTTGGCAGGCCAAAACCCTAGTTTATTTCAGCATCAGCACCATCTTAGTCATCAAAAAAAATAAATAAATAAACTCTACCAAGGGCAACAGGAGTCTCTATAGTGAAGCTAAGGGCTCAGCTGCCAGGTGGCAGGTAGAAGGTACTATTTAAAGAGTTTCTCTACAGGTCTGTCTAGGACTCATGAGGAATGCTTATGCATTTTGCAATGCATTCTGGTTGTTTTTTGTTACCTTGGCTAACTATCTTGTAGGTCTCTAAACCACTGACTTATTTTTCCCTGTGCTTCCTCCTTTTGTTGACCAAAATTTTATGCAAGTTCTGCTTCTGCTATACTGCTTTACAATTTGCAAAGGGTGGGACCTTTCTAAATTAAGTGATTGTACATACCAGGCTTGGCCATCTTACAGAATTTACCTGAAGACTTGGACAAACTAATGGAAGTTGGAACAGCAAACTCTAAATTAGTGTTAATTAGTCCAGTCCCAAGTCCTTTGTCAGGATTTGCTTCTGTGTTACCTTTCTCCTTCATTCATTCAATTTCTCTACTGCAGGGGCCAGACTAGAAGCTCATTGCTTGAAGGTAATAGGCCCGAGCTTTAACTCCTGCCTTAGAATCTGAATCTCCATTTCTAGACAATGGGGGAAGAGGGAGAGGACAGGGGGAGAAAGTGGACTGTTTTCGTAAAAGAAAAGGTTAATGTAATGAAAAGCAAATATGACCATAATGCCAAATTTCATTAGCATGCCAAATTTGACTTTCCATCAGCTTAAAATTCCATTTAAAATAAAATTTTGCCTTACCACTGTATAAGAAGATAATTGTATACAAAAAAAGGCAGATTGGATTCAGGGTGAAAAATGTTGAGAAAAGTTCATTAAGCAGTTCCCCTCTCTTTTCTAACTATCTAAACCTTGCAAAAATGGGACCAGCAGTGGGCCTAATGACTATGTCACTGGACTCCCATGTAGTCAACTGTGGTTTGTGTCCCGGACTCGGTGGCTTAAAACTCATGCCGGGCGCATGTGCGTGTGTGCCCAAGATCCCAAGAGGAGAATGGAGGAGAAGGGATTGTGGCATGGCCATCCCCCCTGGGGGGGTGATTTCTCGCTTTCTGTCTCTCTGTCTGTCTCTGTCTGGCTGGCAAGCACACGCGCCCTATGGCAAAAACCTCTCAAAAAACAAACAAACAAAAAACCTTGCCAAAATAACCAGTCTAGGATTATCTGTCTCACCCTATCCTTTACTGGAAAATTACTTCATAACATTTGTATTAATATTACCTACTCAATATTTAGTTGAAGTTGCTTTTCCTTATCTCTAGTAACCAATCTAATTTCTAGGAAACCTTCCATTTGTTATTGTTATTATCTGTATGACCTAAAAGACTTTGGGGAAAAATTATATTCACTATGTAAGCAGTTTACAGGACCATTTTCTTCTTCTGGGAAATAGATTTAATAATACCTACCCTTTCACATTCGTTGGTTGTCGGCTTAATCCCAACACCCTTTAAAACCAGGCCTGTGGTGATGTGGGGTCTGCTGGGTTTGATTTAAGGAGCCCTGTGTCTAATCAGTACTGCCTGCATTTTACCTATTTCCTCGCTGTTTCCCACCCTTCCTCACTCATTATCATCATCTCCTATAAAATGGACAGACTAAGAATACCTAAAATGCCTTATTTTTACACCATAATTTTATCCATGCTTCACTTTAAGGTATTTCCAGCTACATCAGTGATAATGTTATGATGAGGTCATACCTCTGTAAAAAGAAATCTATGCTTATTTATTTTTTTGGAGGGGTTTTTGCTATAGGATATGAGCACTCACCAGAAAGAGTGAGACAGAGAGACATAAAGTGAGAAATCACCCTCTCCCCAGGGAAGATGGCCATGCCGCAATCCCTTCTCCCCCATTATCCTCTAGAGATCTTGGGCACACATGCACACGTGCCCAGTGTGAGTTTAAGACACCAGGTCCAGGACTCGAACCGTGGTCGACTGCTGGTTCCATAATTCTATGATTATTAAACATGTCTTAATCTCATATAATCTGATTAAATGCAATAAAACTTAAAATCAAGTTTGAAAGCTCCTGCCAGCTGTATTTAGTCAACAGATTTCAGTGTAAATAAAGGTAGGTTTTTGCTGGCATTTCCTATTTACAAATATGTGTTATTCTTTTACCTTTTGTATATAATCCTGAAAAGGAAAAAAGTGACAAAGGTGAATGTTCACAAATGGCATATTTGCATATATGCAGGTAGCTTGTGTAGTGGAGAAATACAAAGTACAAAAAAAAACTCATCAAAAAAAGGAAGTATAATGGACTGCTTACGGTGTTGAAATATAATTCACATTGATAATGACTTTGTTTATAGGACTTTAATAGCTACATTGATTACATTTGCAATAATAAATTTCTTCTGTTAATAAAGAGTAATTGGAATTTATTTACTTAAACCCCTATGATTACTGATTTCAGTTACCCAATAGTGGGAAGTTAAGATTCTACAATTAAATGAATTGTGTCAAGCATTCATTGGGGGAACGCACATATTCATTCTGATGTGAAAACTGTCTTAATGCTGGCTTTAAGTAACAGGCTTATTTTAAATTAAAAAGTACAGATGTAATTATGTCAGCATGCCTTTTATGCAGATATGCCTAGTTTTAGTATGGACCCAGTACATAGAGAGTATTTTTTCTGAGGATCATTTTCCCCCTAATACTTCATGTTTTTAAGTGCTTTTAAATAGGTTTTTCTAGGGTCTTTGTCACAAGCACCTTGAGATGAGTTAAAGTGTTCTCCATTTCATAGATGAATCTATAGTATTATTAATGATTAAAGTAATTCTTCAAAGTAATGCACAGAGGTAGCTGATGTTCCTATGTGCACAATAACTTTATATAGATAGGTTAGCACAGTATTTGGTCCAGAGAAACTGACTCCCAAAAGAAATTGTGAAATACTGAATTAAGTTCCAGTGTGCTACTTACTTGAAAGCTTGTGTTCTAGACTTTTTTTTTTTTTTTTTTTTGGAGAGGTTTTTTGCTATAGGGTGCGTGCGCTCGCCAGACAGAGCAAGACAGAGAGACAGAAAGCAAGAAATCACCCCCCCAGAGGGGACTGCCATGCCGCAATCCCTTCTCCTCCATTCTCCTCTCGGGATCTTGGGCACGCACGCACATGTGCCTGGCGTGAGTTTTAAGCCACCAGGTTCGGGATGCGAACCGCGGTCAACTACGTGGGAGTCCAGCAACATAGCCATTACGCTAACTGCTGGTCCCGTCTTCTAGACTTTTAAGGATGAATACGGGTAATGACATAACTGACTTGAATTCTACTAGACAAACTCTGTATCCTGGCCTAGGGAAATGGTATTCACGTGACTGTACGAAGGATTTACTATATACTGGGTTGTAGGGAAAGTCATGACACATCTTCACATAGAAAAACAGAAAAATACGGATGCCTTCCCCGATGACCTAATAGATCTATGAAATCGTTCTGTGAGATTAAAATATTGTGCTGCCCAAAGATGTTTCTTCTATTCTATGTAAATTAAATCTTTGTCTTGCAGAGTTGTGGGAATTAAATAAGATGAATAATAAAGTATCTAGACCAGTGTCTACTGCATATACAATGTACTCAATACTTTTTTGATACTCATAGTTTCAGATTAAAATCAGTGATTTATGAAGACGAGTAAATTATTCAACATTTTAAAAGCACTCAGTAAGTAGCAATAATTTCAAATAATAACTTCTTACCCTTTCACAAACATTGTTACACTGTTTAAAGGCCATATTTTTCTTCTTTTTTCTCTCTGTGTGCTTTGTAAGATTTATGTGCCAAATTACTTGCTATGGTGTAACACAAATGTCCTTTTCTCTAATTTCTTAGAAGATGTACTTTGTTTCTTGCTGAAACGTCCTCAGCAGGTGTTTTACTTCTCATATCTGTTATCCAACCATAATACCCGGATTCTGAATGGAACTGCAAAGGGTATGATATAGAAGTCTGTAGAAGTATATGGGGAAGAAGACCACGTTTTTCCTGTTTTCACACAGTTAATTCAACAGAACACTTCTGATACCAGTTCTGTGGGTCCCTGCGCCCTGCCCCCACCTCATACACCAGGTAATCAAATCTCTAGTGAAACCTATAACTCAGTTTTCAGACTATCTCCCTATAGATATTATCAGGTTCTACAGGTTAAGATCTTAGTTCTGTCAGACTGCCTTCCACTTCAGATGCCAATCTTGAGCCCCAGATTATTGTGTCTGTGCTTCTAACCAACCACCTACAAGTTGGGGCTCCCATGACCATCTCATCCAGTTGGATTAGTTTGCTGACGTGGTACACAAAACTCAGGGAAACACATTGTTTACATTTGTTACAAAGAATATTAGGAAGAATCCAGATGGAAGAGATGTATAGGGCAAAGTATATGGGATGGGATGTTAAGTTTCCATGTGTTCTGGGAATTTTATAAATGTGTGGAATGTTAGAGTCAATAATGAAATATGCTTACAGGATAAAAAATACCAGTACAAACACCAAAGGTAATAACAACAATGCATATAACATGTCAGAACTGTATACAAGTTTTGACTACACTTCCTCTAGGAACCTCCACATGTTCATGAATCTGAATACTCTCCAAATCCAATTCTTGGAGGAATTATTTTTTTTAATGGAGGTTTCATTACGTGGGCATAATAGATTAAATAACTGGCTACTGGTGATGGAGTCAATTTTCAGCCCTTCTGCCAGAGGTTGAGGGATTAAGACTGAAAGTTCCAACTTGAATCATATGGTTGGTTCTCCTGGCAAACAGCTTCACCTCTTAGTTGTTAAGAAGCTCCCAGCCATCGGGCATTTCCTACAAAAAGAAACTAATCACCTTGGCTATTGCAAAGGCTTTTAGAGCTGTGTGTCAGGGATCAAGGACAGACACCAAATGTATATTTTTTTATTCTTCTTTTTTTTTTTTAAAGAGAGGTTTTCACTCAAGGGATCATGAACTCACTAGAGAGAGACAGAGAGATAGTGAGACAGAAAGCCAGAAATGACCCCCCAGGGTGGATGGCCACATTGCAGTCCCTTCTCCTACAGTCTCTTTTTGGGATTTTGGGCATGCACGCACATGCACCCAGGGTAAGTTTGAATCCACTAAGTCTGGGACTTGAACCATGGTTGACTACGTGGGAATCCAGCAACGTAACCATGACTCCATCTAGTGGTCCCCAAATGTATGCTACTTCTTACAATATCATAGGAAGTTTGCTGGGTTGTCACCAACACTACTCCCATGAGTTTGCAGCAAAACATTGAGCAGGGCTGACAGACTAGGAGTTGGGCTGGGTGAGAAGTGAGTAAAAAGAAGGACAAACTGGAACTTTCTGGCACATTTGGGTCTGCCCCTCACAGATTCTAATTAATCTAATTAAATGACATGCAAATTTCTCAAGTGGTAAACCTGAACTTAAAATCATACAAAGAAGTGAATCTGGAAAATCACATTTCCAGAGTGTTTCAACTGAAATGGCATAATACCATCACATGAACATAACTGAGCCATTCCAAAGAGTCTTCCAAAGTTCTATCAATGTATAACCCCATCATTATGTGAGGTTTCTCTTGCTCTGTATTCTTAGTAGCATTTGATCTGGCAGACTTTCCTTTAGCATATTTAGTAAGTGTAAAAAAGCATTTGTTATAATGTGTATTTCCCTTATTAGAGAGGTTAAACATCTCTCAGATACTTAAAGTACATTCAAATTTCCTCTTCTATAAAATATCTATTAATGGGATTTTCACCTTTTTTCTAATTAGCTTATCCTCTTTTTTCTTAGATATTTATAGGAGTTCCTTTTATATTCAAATAATTATGTTTTAGAAGTATCTTTTCTTTTTATAAAAAAATACTAGTGTGTTCATGTTTCTCTTATTTTGTTCTGGTATTTTTTTTTTTTTTTGTTATTCCAATACTTCAAAGATTTAGTCACTTCTAGTCATAAAGCAGTTTTACTTTTGGAGAGTTCATTTTTTTCTTAAGTAACAGTAAAAACTTCAAACTGTCTCCCCTACTTTGAATTTGCTTTATGCGAAAGAAAAGTGTGGTTAGAGATTTGACTGGTTATTCAGTTTTCTTTCATTTCTTAACCTGTTGCGAGTTGAGTAGCTACAATTTCTGAGCACTTCATTATGTGAGCACGATGAACTTAGAACCAAGTAAGGGCAATTAAGAAAGAAATTACTATTTTACTTCCCAGGTCTTATCTTGATTTAATTCTAGGGTTAATGGATGTGAACATGCTTACTCTCTTTCAGTAATAGTTTTGTGGCCTTGAACTTTCCAAGATGCTAGTGATGTTTTCTTTTTTCCTCTAGTCCACTGAAGTTATCTCAGTCATTGGGAATCTGACGTCCATTTTCTGTCACCATCATATCACTCTTATACCCTGGCCTTTGGCACAACTTCAGAGAGCTCCAGACCGCTTTGCTCTAATACCTACTCTGACCCATTTGTAATATTCATGCATTACTTGCCCCCATGTTAAGTGGAAATAAAGGTTTCTCTTATGGCCATCATTTTTCTTTCCTTTTCATGCTCTGGCAAATAGATCCATCCTCCCTAACTTTATACTTTTCAAGAGTCATCTTTTGATTAACATCATTACCATATTTTACCCTTTCATCCCCAATGCCAAGAAATTCACACACAGGCACGCACTTGGCATAGCTCCTTTAAATGATCTCTTATGAGGGTTGGCAGGCAGTGTGGTGTTTAAAGGCACTGAACTTCCAAATCACCAACTGCCTTGAGTTCTGGACCTGGCAGCTTGCATTCTCACTTTCCCTCTCTCTCTCTCTCTCACTCTGTCCCTCTCTGGTCAAATTAAAATTAATTAATAAGTTAAATAACATCATTCTTTAAAAAAATTCTCTTTAACCAAGATTAAGCTAGGGAAAAAGCACTTTCTGCAAAGGAGAGGGAAATTCACAGTACTTTCTAATCTACTCTCCCAACTTCTTCAAACTCAACTCAGTTTTATTCCTGACTGGGTTCTAGAATAAAGATCTAAAACCAATTTAAGATACTTTTAAAGTTTTTTTTTTTTGCAAATTTTCTTTAGAGTTTGGGAGGATATGTCACACATTGTTTTCTTTTCTTTTTTTTTTTTCTTGGAGAGATTTTTGCTATAGGGCGCGTGCGCTCGCCAGACAGACAGAGAGATAGAGACAGAAAGTGAGAAATCACCCCCCGGGGGGATGGTCACGCCGCAATCCCTTCTCCTCCATTCTCCTCTCGGGATCTTGGGCATGCACGCACACGCGCCCGGCGTGAGTTTTAAGCCACCAGGTCTGGGACGCGAACCACGGTCGACTACGTGGGAGTCCAGCGACATAGCCATTACGCTAACTGCTGATTCCCACACATTGTTTTCTTATCCTCAATCAAATCTAAAATAAAAAAAGGTCTCATATTAACCTTCCAGTATATATAACAAATAAAAACTGCCAGGTGAAGATCACCAGATAGTGTAATGGTTATATCTCTGGACTCCACCATAGTCAACCCTAGTATAAGTCCTGGACCAGGTGGCTTAAAATTAATGCCAGGCACATGTACATGCATGCCCAAAATCCCAAGAGAAGAATGGCAGAGAAGGTATTGTGGAGATGGTTCATTGCTTTCTGTTTCTGTCTTTCTCTGTCTCTCTGGTGAGTGCATGTACCCTGTAGCAAAATCTCTCTAAAACAAACAAACAAACAAAACTGCCTGGCACCTATTATATTTTAAAAAAATGAAGTACTTTAATTTGTGATTGTCATTTCATGGAAAAGACATTGAGTTAGATTTTCCAAGATCAACTCTCAATTTTAATCTTAGATACTGAATTGGAAATTCTACCATTTTTGATGCTTGAATTTGTGTTTAAAAATCTTTGTCAAGGAAATGACTTAAAAATAACTGAGTTTGTTTCACTGGTCTCTGAACAAACTTTCTGGAAGTAGAAAGGTTTATCTTTTCTTCCCTCTCCTATCGTGGGTTCCTACTGAAGCCTATCCCAACTACTCCACTCCATTTTAAAGTCAAAGATAAAAGGATTCCATTTATAAACCTAAAATTTATTTTCTCTTTGAAAACTTACCCAGAAGTCAAACTCCTAACTAAGTTACTTTTTATCTCTGAATATTTGCTTCAGTTCAGGCTTGGGTAAATTTTTCTTTTTATTATGTTGGTGATTGCATATTCAGAAAGACTACAAATAGTTCATGGAACATGGAACTAAAAATTTATTTATTTTTGTGCAAAATTTTGAAAAGTATTGTTTTCCTGAAATGTGCATTTTCCATTAACTTTTTGAAGACCGTTTGTATGATAGTTATTTTTCTCTTAGCCAGGTATTACATTAAAGAAGTAGAGCAGCAGAGGAGAGAACACCTGCATTTCTGTCTCAATTAGGCTTGAGTCCTGGCTGGGATAATTACCCAGGGAAATTTTGGGCAGGTTATAGACCTGTCAGTTACATGGTTATTTCCTATTTGACTACTTGCCTTAGCCCAAACTCTAAGTCTGTTTCTTTCTAGTCTTTTCCTTGCTCTAAATCTCTTGCATCCTACATCGTCTGGAACTCAATGGTTTAGGTGTAAGCCAGTCATGTACTAGAGCTAACTCATGCCAGCTTCCACGAGCTAATTGTGTACAAATCTTCCCAACTCCAGTTAAGTGAACCAGCACTGGTAGACTGAAAACAACCATGAAGGTTGATGTTACACCACAGTTATTTGAAATTTCTGACATCGATGTTTAGTTTTGGTTTTGAAAGTGATTTTCTAATCATTTCACATATCAACTTACTTCTGGTGTGCCTGGTGGGAGGTACTGGCCAGGAGATCAGATTGCAAGAAGGAAGAAAAGTTGAGACCCTTTTCCCCTAATTCTTCCTCATTTCAGTGCCCCATTTTTGAAAGTATCCCCTCAAGTTCTCTCCTACAGCTCTGTATTGCAGGCCCACCTGCATAGAGTCAGGCCTCAGAGCAAATATGATAATGTCATTTCATCCCTGTCCCTTTAGCCCTAGGGCTTTGTCTGCTGCTGTCACTATTGCCGTCGCACCCTTCACAGGTTTCCTTGACACTGCCCACCACGCTGTAAGTAGGACCTTCATTAAATCCCATTTGAACCATCTGGCATGAATTCTGTTTCCTTCCCAGCCATGAATGATGCATCAATCATGACAGATATTCTGAAATCATCCAACACAGCCTCAGAATTTTGCTAAATATAGTGACCCTGACAGTTTCTATCATTGTGTGGGACTTGGTATACAGGATAGGATGCCTTTGCAACCTAGACCTGCCTTTACAGTCTATGGAATGGTGACCGTTAGCCAAGCAACTAAGTACAACAGACTTTCCGAAACTATGCATGTTTCTCATTTTCATATTGACTAATTAAAAATAAAAAAGGTCAGATATTTAGCTTTGGGATACATCCTAACTATCTTCTAAGTCTAGGTACATGTCACAGTGTTTTTTTCTTTCCTTCAAATCACAATGGTTTTCACTCTGTTAAGAGTCTAAGAAACTTTGTAGTCATTACTTCGGTATTGTGCCCCCAGAGAGCTCAAGGACTAACATGATTTCATGCGGGGCAGGAAGAATGGGAATTTTATAAAATTTATAAAAATTCAGTTTTCATGAGAGACACAAGAAGGATGTTAATATTTGCTCCCCCTTTCACAAGCACTTAGTCATTAAAAACCACTGTGAGCCAAAAACAATTAAAGGTACAATTCAGATTTAAAAAAAAAAAAAGCCAGAATTTTAGTGGACGTGGCATCCTTTATTGTCATATTTCTTTTTTAAAGGCCGATTTACTTGACAGATGATAAACTGTACATAATTTATTTCTGAGATTAAAGAAAGAAAGAAAGAAAAAAAACTACCTAAAGACCATATGTCAATGGAAAATATTTTATATAATGATTCTCAGGAAACTCATTTCCGTTCCATTTTTATTCCCAATTTTGATTCTTGTATCAACATACTTCTATGTAACCTGCTACCTCTCAGATAGCTTTGTGTCTGTTGTCTTTATCACTTCAGATAATAGTAATTTATTTCTATAGATGACAATGGAAAAGTCTCATTTCCCATTCTGGGGACCTTCCTAATTTCTAGTACGTCATGATTAGCTGCATTAAGAGATTAATGTAACTCGAGAGATTAATGGAACTATGGAACTCAAAGTGAGGGCCAATGTCAAAATTATACCTCTGAATCCCATGTATGATTTTTGCAAATTATATATATATATATATATATATATATATATATATATATATATATAAATAAATTTTTTCTACTGGTTCTTTCTTTGGAAAACCCTGAATAATACAGAATTAGTACACAGGTAACTTCTAAAAATTTAAATAATAAAGCTTTTGAAATAATTTTGCTTTGTATAATAGTAACCTAATAATATCAAACACCTTAGTCTAACAGTCCTAATAATTTTGAATTAAAAAATATTTATGGAGTACCCACACAATGAAAGATACTTGTAGCATATTTCTGGACATGTTTTTCAATGTGAGAACCCAATTACTATGGTCTATGTTAGGCTCTTTTTCCTTTTAAAAATTCAAAATAGGGGCCAGCAGATGGCATAATTGTTACAACATTGGACTCCCACATAGTGACTGTGTTTTGAGTTCCAGACCTGGTAGCATAAAACTCAGGTCAGGTGCGTGTGTGCGCATGCCAAAAATTTTGAAAGGAGAATGGAGAAGAAGGGATTGCAGCATGGTTATCCCCTCTAGGTGGTGATTACTTTCTTACTGTCTCTCTTGGGAGTGCTCATGCCCTATAGCAAAAGTCTCTCTACACACACACACATGTGCACACGAACACACACACACACACCCAGACATTCAAAATAATCATACTTACAATTGTCTTTTTTTATCACTATTTAGTGTTTACTTAGTATCATTCGTTCATTGACTTTATTATTTTTTTACAACAATTACATACAAGTTCTAAAGATATTGTCAAAAGCAAATCCAGAAGATTAATTAATGTTACAGGTATATAATAACTTACCAAATTAAATGGCCCATAGGCCCATGGAACTGAACTACTCTTTAGGATTAATTAGTAGAATCCTAGTAGAGATGAAATTGCTGTCTTACATTTTAAAGATGGTGATTTTCAACTATAAATGAATAAGTCTTTTAAAATAATTTTCCCTAACAACGTCTGAACATTTTTCTCATGACCATTGATACACATTGAGCATGTGTTTACAAAGCATGTTTCTGTTAACAGAAAAGTTAAATTAGACCTGAGACCAGCAGATGGCATGATGGTTACATTGCTGGACTCCCACAGAGTCAACCATGGTTTGCATCCTGGACCCAATGGCTTAAAACTCAAGGTGGATATATGTGTGTGTGCCCAAGAACTGGAAAAGGAGGAGAAGGGATTGCGGTGTGGCCATCCCTCCTGAGGCAGGGGATCTCTTGCTTTCTGTCTCTATCTCTCTCCGGCAAGCACATGTACCTTATAGCAAAAAGCACTCTCTTAAAAAAAAAAAATTAAATTAAACCTTAATGGACTATTGGGAAAAAAAAGTGTCTGTTTCTATAAAACCACTCATTAAGAGTGAACCAATAGCTTCTTTAATAACATTATTGACAGTTTCAACTTGGAACAGTTCAACTTTTAAAACTTTTCAGCTTTACATGGGTGTTGAATCAATACTCATTCAGTAGAACCTGAGAGTTTGAATTTTAGTCTCTTCTAGGGCTAGCAACATGGTGTACAATATATCTAAGTTCTGTGAAGTTTGGTAGGTTAAGTGTAATAAATGCATTTTCAACTTATGGGTTTAATAGGATATAACTTCATCATAAGTTAAGGAGCCTTGATAATATTACCTGAAATATTTTTATCTCATTGCTCATAGATACATGTCCCGACCCGGTTCGGGCACCACGTGTCCCGTCCCTGTTCAGGCGCCACGTGTCCCGACCCGGGGGGACAGTCAAACAGGTTTCCTGAGGGAAGAAGTGAGAGCCGGGACAAGCGGGGCAGTGTCACAGCACGGAGACGACACAGTGTCTTCAGTGTCGTCTGTTTATTGTGGGCAGCACAGTACAGCACGGAGACGACGCAGTGTTACAACTCTTCAGGGTCACATCGTCTACTGTGAGCAGCACGGAGACGACGCAGTGTCACAACTCTTCAGGGTTGTCCGGAGATGATGTAGTGTTACAACTCTTCAGGGTCTTAAGGGTCGTCTGGAGACTGTGCAGTGTTTCAGCTCTTCAGGCTCTCCAGGGTCGTCATCTTCCTGGTCTTCTGTGCCATCTTCGTTGTCTTCTTGGTCGTCTGGCTATTGTGGGCCAGGCATCGTACACTGGTGGGCCGTGATTGGTTGAATGAAGGATCGTAAAAGGTGGGTTATGAATGGTTGTAAACGGTGGGCCGTGATTGGTTGTAAACGGTGGGTTATGATTGGTTGCTTTTGAACCAATCATAAGGTGCCGGATATGCAAATCTGAGGGATTCTAGTGGCCAATCAGAGCAAGGTTTCAAAGGTCAGGTTTTTTGAGGGAACCAATCATGGCAATTGTTTGATCTCTGAGAAACCTCGGCAGACTCACTGGTGCGCAGCCTCCCACAGATACATATATCTGTGAATTAAAGGTATTAAGGCCTATTGCAATGATAAACAATCAGGAAAACCCAATATCTCAGGCCCAGTCAATAGTGGCAACTCAGAAAAATTTCAGATGAAACAGACATAAGCTTTATAAATTAAGATTGTTTGTAGTCAATATCTTTTATAAAACTGAAAAAAATTCTTTAATGTTAACAGGAAACTTTACACTTAGACATTGTAACTAATTGCACACAGGTAGGATGAAGCAGTTTAAAGTAGGTCCATGGTCATACTTAACAAAATATAACAGAAAATCAGAATAAAAACATCAAAAAGGTAGAACATAGAAGTATTAGACACATTTTTTTTTTGAGGAGGGAAGACCTTTCAGAGGTGAGCTGAGGATTTGTAGACATTTTCCCCTCGGTGCTGGATTTAATTTCTTAGTGCTGAGGAAGGGCTACTGTTCGGTGTTGGCGATTGAAGGATGCAACAGGAACAAAAGAACCCAGCTGTGCTTTGAACAGTTGTACATGGCTGGTGTGACAACATAGAAAATTCAGGATTTCAACAGGACATCTATCCCAAGATTTCTGCTGAATTTTGAGTTACCATGCTGGTTAAAGGGCTAATCAAAGTTTCTAGAATTGGACTGTCCCATGCAGTATCCACTAACCACATAAAATTAGCACTTAAAATGGGGCTACTGCTATAAATACACACCTGATTTTCAAAGACTTAGTAAAAAGGTTAAAAATATATATGTTGGGACCAGTCGATGGCAGAGTAGTTACATCTCTGGACTCCCATGTAATCGACTGCAGTTCAAGTCTTAGACCCACTGGCTTAAAATTCATACCAGGCGTGTGGGTATGCATGCCCCAAATCCTTAGAGGAGAAGGGATTGTGTCATGGGCATCCCCCATGGGGGGTGATTTCACACTTTCTGTCTCTCTGGTGAGTGCATGAGCCCTATAGCAAAAATCTCTCAAAAAATGTTAAGTATAATGTTTCAATAATCTTTATATTAAAGAAAGTAGTTTATCTAATCTAATGTAGTACACTACTGAAATGATTAGATAAACTACATAATTAAAGTTTTCTATGTCTCTTTTAAATGTGGCCACTCATACAGGATATAGATTAAGGGTCATGGCAGAGACCATGTTCTGCACCTGATTGCAAATAGTACACTGACGTGTCTGGTAGCTTATAGCTTTGAGATGATTTTTAGAATTGCCTTAATTCTAAGATAGTAAAAAAGAAAGTAAATTAAGTAAAGTAAGATAGTAAAAAAAGGATTCACTCAACTTCCTGTTACACACACACACACACACGCATACGCACACAAATGTATGCCTGTATTTTATCAGTGTTTACCAAAAATATTTTTATCAACACAATACCATGTCTGTCTTCCTGGTAGAAATTAAACATTATTATCCTCACATATTTGAGGATTAAATTTCTGAATTTAAGTTCATTACATGAGAATAAAGACATTTGAACTCACACTATTTTACCACTAGTGCTGTTTGTTGTTGTTGTTGTTGCTCTATCTCACAATAGAATTGTTAGAGTATGTAAGACCCCTTGACATGAATTGGTTCTGCCAAAATTGGATATTTTCTGTCATTTCAACAGGTTGTGTCAGTAATACCAACATCTGTGAATTATATCATAGCTTCTTTTAGAAATGGTTTTTGCAGAATTAAAGTACAATATTAGAATACTGGCTTTTTAGATGACTAAAAAGAAAAACTGCTGCTGAGTGAAAGTTACTGGGATGAATATTGCCAAATTATAGATTTAAATATCCAACTGCCTATATGCACATCAAATTCACTATGTTTGAAACTGAACTCTGTTCTCTTCTTCTCCCTAAACGTGCTCTTCATAGCTTCTATATGTCGATAAAAGGCCATTCCAGATTCCCTAGTTGTTCAAGTAAAAAAAAAATAAGTTTTTTTTAATGCCTTTTTCTCACACTCCATATAAAATCAGTAAATCGTGTTAATACTTCTTTAAATGATATTCAGTGTCAAGTCACTACGTACTATTCCGTTGCCATGTCACTATAGCTGACGCTTGACTCGATTAAGGAAGAGACTTCTTACTGGTTGGTCAGACCAGTTTGCTGCTACTCTCAAATCAGCAGCCAGAGCAATCATAGGCAGAAATTTTTGTTTATCTTGTGACTCATGCTCTCCTGAGTCTGGAAAAATCCTGGCACATTACAGATTGTCAATGATTTTTCACTGAGCGAACGCATGAATAATTGAAAGAGCCTCTTCCATCAATCTGCATTTTCTTTATCTCTAAGGCTCTTTCCTATTTAAATGAACTGTGTTTCTATACCTACTTCTAAACAAATAACTTGAATTTAATTTTGAAATGTATTAAGTCTATTTCATACTTCCTTTAATTGCTACCTTTTTTAAAAAAGCAAAAATAATTTGACTTTTTTGATATTTGAATTAGAGTATATAAAGTAATACATAAATTTGTTTTATATTGATATCCATTATTAGTTTCTATTAGCAATTACATATTTTTCATTTCATTATAGAGAATTTTATAAAATAAGAAGCTATTTGATCATCAGTTCTTAATTTATTGTTTGAATGTTTCTATTTTTTGAATAATTGCTCCTAAATACTATTTCTGCATAAATATTTAGTTTCTAAAATTATTTTCTAAGTGTCAATTATAAATACAGACACATGCACACACTTGAAAAATACTTTGTCTAACTAATTCCCAGAAAGTGAACACAAGCTATTTCATGTGATTACATCAAATGTGTTTATGTGTACTTTGATTTTTTCCATTTCTTAAATTTTATGCTAGAATAAAGTAAATATAAGGCCTGGAAATTCAAAAATACTGGAACTTGACTTTAATATTCTTCTCTTTGATAAGACTATTGAAGAGGGATTTATATAACATAAGAAAAAAAAACAGACTTTATAGATTTGGAAGCTGCTTTAGAACTCCAAGTACAGAACTATAACCCTAGGAAAATAAGAGTAACATGCCCATGTTCATGCATGGCTTTCAGGCCTTACAACCACCTTGTAGGGCCAGCAGAAACTGAGCTGAAGGGTGTAATTATGCAGCGTAGCACAAGTTACTGATCAATTGCATTAACACAACTTTCCTTTGTGGAGTAGAATAAAGCCATGAGTTTTGGGGAAATGGACTTCCTTTTCTCAAAGGTCAAACAATTCCCATTCCATATGATAAAATATTTCCTGCAGCAATCGTCAGGTTGTTGTGAGCTGAGATGATTTTTTTTTTTCCCGTATCAGCAATAGTATGTTTACCAAATGCGTTATTCAAAGACAAAATCAGTAAATACCACTTCACCACACATGGAATGAATTGTTCTTGAGAACTAGAAAGAAGCAAATGAAATTGGGATTATTTTGTGATAATGTCCTTTGTCCAGAGATACATGGGCACAATTATATATAAATTCAGTGTCACCTTGATACAAATGGGAACACTTTCTAGCCTAAGCTTGCAAATCTGGACAAAACAAAGTGACTAGCAATTACTCAAAAGTAATACAGGCCTGGTGTACTAATGACGTGGGAACTTAAAAAGTAAAAATCAAAATATTTAAGTAGGGCCTGCAGTACATGGTGAAGCAAAGTGCCTTGGAAGCTGAATCTCATGTGACACTGAAGTTTGAATCCCAGGCCTGATGGCTGGAAACACACACCAGGCACATGTGCATGCATGCCCCAACTCCTGGCATGATGGAGAAATAGAAAAAAAAAATTGTGCATGAGCACATTGAGGATTTCTCTCTCTCTCTCTCTCTCTCTCTCTCTCTCTCTCTCTCTCTCTCTCTCTCTTCTCTCTCTCACATGCAAGTGGCCTCTGACACAATGACTAAATGAATGAATGAATGAATGAATGAAATCAAGCAGCAAGACTGGTAAATCAAAGAAGAAAAAAATGCAACATTTTGAAAACTTCACTAAAGTTATCTGTACGGAAGTAGGATATTATCTTTCCTGCTTTGTTTGGTGTTATATTTGGGCTCCAATACCTGTAGCATACTTACTTGGCTCTTCACTGAAACTAAGAGCAAATGCATATGTATTATCTTAGTTTATATAAATCACTTGATTCTTATTTACACTGAAATCCATTTTTATATCGCCTCCTCAGTTTTTTTGGTTTTCTTTTTTAATTTCAGTCGCATTGATCTGTATTTTCCTCCTTACTATCATTTGTCTTTGGGTACTTGCCTTTGTGACGTTGTGTATACAGTCAGCCATTTCTAACCTCTTCCAGAGCATTTTAACACACAATTGTCTTTTTTAAATCAATGGCTTTAACGATCTTCAGATCTTCTCTGAAAATGCATTTTAATTCTACTAACTTTGTAACTCTGTAATGTATTAAGAAATCTTGAAAACAGCTGATGAAACAAAATTTCAGAAGAGCTGTGCTATGAATTTATTAATGAAAAACTCAGAGGATAATAGTTTTATCAATCTATGGTAGGGTATTATTATTAATATAATTGCATAGTGGGTTGCTGAAATTACAGGGCTGAGAATCAAAATAATTATAGGCATTTTAGGACATTATCAGACTTTTTTTTTCTTAAATGATACTCAAGCCCAGTATGTAAACTGACGGTTGAGAGGATTTTCTGCCTTTTTATTCTGTAAAATACAAGGTAAGAGAGCAATAGACGAGGTTAGAATTCAACATCACATCAACTTGCTCTGTCTCACAGAAATTGTGATTTCATGTGAGATAGCTAATATTGCCGAGTCTCTGTTGCTTCATTTGTAGAAATAGAACAACGACAACATGCTTACTGAGTTCTCTCTTCTCTCTGAGGGCTGGCTCTGTGGCACAGTGGTCACAGGGAGTCAGATCCTACATGGCTGACTACAATCACAGGGTGGCATGGTAGAGGAGGGATAAAAAATTATAAAGCTTTTCTCCCACCAGTCCTCTTATCGTTATCTCATTCATTCTCTGCCCATGCTTCAGGATCTTTCCCTCCTCTGTCCACTGGATATTCACAACAGTTGAACTCAGCCTCAATATGTGTCCGGTGTTTCTGGTCTTACTTACATTTATTTTTGAACTTATTACCTGGAATCCATCTTAATCTTTTTTTTTTTTTTCCTATAATGTCACTAGAGTTAATCTTGGATTAATAACTTGTAACCTTGCCGGTTCACCATCTTGGTGGAAGCCAAGGTGCCCTGGAACATGTCCGGCCTCTGTGTTGGTATCGCTAAGTATCCACTGATGTGTGCTCCTGGCCATGGCTTATGATGACCATACTCCATCCCAGCCCCCTAAGTCCCAACTCTGCCTGTTCCTTGCATCAGCTCTCACCAGTTCTGTAAAGTATTTAAGAATATAAAGAATATAATACATCATAAAATATATTTTTAAAAGCAACTGGAGTAGAATGGAGCTTCTTAGGTAATTGTACTCCTACTCATTTTCTTAGGTTAATTCTCCCATTAGTGAAAAGGAGGGGAGGGTAAGAGGACTAACACCCAGATTGTTTTCTCATCTGCAGCGTGTTTCATATTTTCAGTGTATTGAACACATGACCATCATACTGTTTCAGGGTGGGGCGCTTAAAGGTCTCTGTTCCAGGTTCTTTTTTGTTACTGTGAACTCAGAAGGTGGTTAGTTGGATGACTGTGAAATCCCAGAGAATATAAACATGCAGAAATATTTTTCTTAAAAAAGTTAGGTGTCCATTTTCAGAGGGGATTTGTGGATATTAGGAATGGGTTTGGATGAGGATTGAGGTGTTAAATCATAATCAGTTCCTGTGCACATACACAAAAAGAGTAGCAATTGGCAAATGCCTAGCACAGCTGCATTATTGCCTATAAAAACGGGAATGAAGCAAACTCATATCTGGTGTAATTGAGATAGTGAAGCCTTATTCTTCTGCCTCCAGAAATGACTTTTACTCATCATCAGTAATGAGAGTAACGTCTAAATGGCTCTAAGAGACATTTGAAATTTATGTGGTTTGATACAATTTTTAAAAAATATCTAAAGCAGCATTAAAAATAACCAAACTAAGAGATTAAAATATGCTATAGTCCAACCTGTAACTCCATGTCAGGAAAGACTTACCTTAGAGCAGCATCTGAAACAAAGTGCTAGTTTAAGCTTTACAGTTATTTTTTTTAGAGCAAATCAGTAAAAATATCAAGGAAAGATATAATTGGCACATTCAGTATTAAAACTTAGGAAAACTTAGGATCAGTTAGTGTGAGACGTGCTAGCTCACAGGCACAAACATGTTTATATATGGAATTTGTAGGTATCTTAAAATTTATTTTTAGTAATAATGATAATATCTGTGCTTTAATTTCAAGCTGAGCTCTTTTATAAAGTGTTCAATACCTTTTGCCCAACTTCATGATGCATCTTTAGGTACATGAAATTTTTTTAAAAATGACAATTCCAAATCTATTGGCATAGAATAGTTGCAACAGTGGCAAACTTTCAAAATAAGAATATTCTGCCTTGGGTTATATATCTTCTTAGGGGTTTTAAGTTCCCACCAGAAATTTTCTACTGTTTGTCTACCAATTTTCTTCTGTTGTAGCTTTAGATAAAGAGATTCTGTGATATTTTTTTTTAAATATACACTACAAAAAATGTATAGATAAGTTTTTGTTTGTTTTATGTTTTTTTTTTTTTTTGCCATAGAGCATGTATGCTTACCAGAGAGTGAAAGTGAGAGGGAAAGTGAAAAATCACCCCCTAGGGGATGGGCATGCTGCTATCCCTTCTCTTCCTTTCTCCTGGAATTTTGGGTATACATGCACACACACTCAGCATGATTTTTAGGCTGCCATGTCCAGGACTTGAATTGCCATCTGCCATGTAGAAGTCCAGTACCTTAACAACCACGCCACCTACTGGCCCCAAGACGTTTTGATTTTTAAGAAAAGGGTCTTTCAGTTCTGCAGTGCTTTTCTTTCTTCTCTGTTATTTTCACTTGTGCTTAAGTTATTGATACATCGAACTTGTTTCTTTAAAACCCAAGATACTGTTTAATCTATGTCTAGCTTTTCTTATCCTTTTCTTGTGTTCTGGCAACTGACATAACCAATTTCTCTCCACTCAATGGAAATGCAGATTTTCAGGAACATTTCAATTGAGACCTGCTTTCTTCACCCTCAGGGATGTGATGGCAGTTACTACAAAGGATGGGTATATAAAGATGAAGAAAATCTCTCTCTCGCTCTGGAAGTTTCTCTGAAAATTATTGATGATAGGCATATTAATAGAAAAAAAGGACATACAGTTTTTTTGTTTTGTTTTTGAGAGGTTTTTGCTATAGGGCGTGTGTGCTTGCCAGCCAGACAGAGACAGAGAGACAGAAAGCGAGAAATCACCCCCCAGAGGGGATGGCCACGCCGTAATCCCTTTTCCTCCATTCTCCTCTCGGGATCTTGGGCACGCATGCACACACGCCTGGCGTGTGTTTAAGCCACCGGGTCCAGGACTCGAACTGCAGTCGACTATGTGGGAGTCCAGTGACATAGCCTGGACTAACTGCTGGTCCCAAGACATACAGTTTTGAGTGTACACGCATGTATATGGGAGCCACAGAAAATATGAACTCCAAAATAAACCAAATGGTCCAGCCAGTGGTGATAGTTAAGGCAGTTGGATCCCACATAGCAGACTTTGCAGTTTGAGTCCCAAAGATGGTGACTCAAAAAACATGCCAGGAGCAGACACCATGTATGCCCACAATCCCCAGAGGAGAAGGGATTATGATGTTATCATCCCCTCTGAGGAGTGATTTCTCACTTTCCCTCCCTTCCTTCCCCTGGCAAGCACTTACACCCTATAGGATGGTTGTGGTTTAATTACCTTTCAGAGAAGAGATGGGAATTGTGCAGTGGTGAATGGGCCCTATATTTGGTCTTTTGTGAATGATTGTTTCTGGATGCAGGACATGACCAAGTTACTGAATGTAAGGGGTGGGGAGTGGGGATGAAACTGCACAGGAACAAAGCTTGTCTTATACAAATAAAATTTCTTAGGTAATCTCTCAGAACTACCCTAAGAATAGGTGTCCTGGGTATAGAGAACTTGCCTTTCTAGAGTCTGGTTTCATGAGATTCTTAGGCATTGCATTTCTTTTGGAAAGAACTCTCACTGAGGTAAGTAAATCCCAGAGAGATCTACTCCTGTGTTTGGGTAGAGGAGAAGAGACAAGGTTCAGAGACCTCAATTCTACATCTGAGTATCTCGGCATGTCTGAGTGCCAGTCTTTAGAATGTCGGTTTCTGACACTCGGCATTCCTTTGTCTGGAACTTGCCTAGAAGTTTCATATAATAGAAGCTGATTTTGTTGCTATAGGGAAATAAATGGGTTTGGTTAGGTGCAAAGCAAAAGAGCTTATTAATTTAGTCCCTTATTCCTTGGAAAGAATGGGCCAGTCCATGGTATGGTCTCGATATATGAGATAAGCCTAATTATTTTTCTCTTGACTGTCTAAGGGCCCTTCTGCAATTTATCAAAATTAGTTTAATGTTAAAAAACTTAATTTAGAATTTGATTATTGAAAGACAGTATAATATCAAAGGTTTAAAACAATAGATTTAATAGGATTATAAGTCACTGTGAAATAATGGTTTTTAATTGGACAAGAGTGATTTTAAGACTTTAACTTAAATACAATAATTTATATAGCTAACAACAAAAACTTACTTTAGGGAAAAAACTGACTTTTATTAAGTGATCAAGGACCTAAAATTAATAAAAGTTAATACAAACTGCAAGAGATTATTTTGAGGACATATAATCTGTCCTTAAATTTTTTGCAGTTTCCTTAAAATATGAAAACTGTTCATTTTTATTATACAAAAATATTTTTAAAAGAGGAAACCATATTTTAGGTTTGCTTTAGTGCATTTTTCATAAGGCTAAATTTTAAAACCCTTATAGTAAATTTAGTCTTAGTTTAATCATACAATAGTGTTTAAACGTTTTGTCCATTCTATCTATAATATTTTTATATCCATTTATTATAGTTGTAACAAAACCATTTTCAGTTTAGTGGCTTTCTTTAAAAACTAAAAAAAATTCTCTTGTTTAAACAAACAAAATAAAAACGTATTTTTCAGGTTTCACTGTAACCATTTTTACTAAAATAATCTTTTACTGTAAACTTTATATACACTTTTTTGTTTAGTGCCATGCCTTAGTTAGAAATTTGATCTTTAGCAATTGGGAGTCAGTAATTTGTAGACTAAAACCATTTTATAATTCTTAGAAATGTGTGTTTGTTTATAACAAAAATTTATTTTAAAGTTTTATTTAATCTCTTCTTTGAGAGAAAGACCAGGCTGGGGTGCAACCCCAATAGTCTTTACATCATGAGCGACCACTAACCTCAGCCAGCCGTGATCACAGGCATGCATGTGCCTGGTGTGTACGTACAGACAGACCACACTTCGCCAGGCCGGGACCTTCCCATGTGGGCCCATTGGGGCAGATTATTGTGGTATCCCTGTGCCACCACCCTGGCACAGCTATGAAAATTTTACCTGGCCCAGATATATTCAGCTATTTCATACCACATAAAAACAAAGTTAAATATATAAGCTTTAAATGTAATAAATAATGTTTCAGTACTTAAAAAATAATTCAGACTTTTTATTAATATGTATTACTCAATTTAGCATTACATGACTTTCAAGAATTTAAATTACTGAAAAGGTTTGTGAACCTATGACAAAGGTAGTTATATGTATACCATTTATATTTAACTTTCTTGTTTATAACTATTATACTTGAATTGTTAATGGAAAACAAAGCTAGCCATTTGAGTTCTTTTCTTTTTGAGAATGTAAAATCAGCATCTACTAGTTTGGTTGACTAAATTTATTTTCCTTGAATCTCTCTGACAACTACAAGATAACTTCAAAAAATTCACGGAAAATGGAATCAAATTGAGTTTATTTTGGTGTAAACAAATGCTGAAATCCATGCACAATATTTTTTTACATATAAAATATGCATTTTCCATGAACTTTTTGAAGACTCGCCATGTATACTCCTCCTGTCTGCTGACATGATGTTACATCTTTAATACGTTCTCCTCTGAGTTCTTACTTTCTTTTAGTGACCCAAGACTTCCTGGAGGAAGACAAAAAAGCACTACTGACTCTGTTTTCAGATCCTGTCTTCCTCATGGAGCCCCAAGATTTCTTATACAATGTGTTGGTGTTGTTAAAAGGGGAGGTAAAACAAGCAAGCAAAAACTTCAGACAGTTGAATTTAGTGGAGTTTAATTGAGCAAAAAATAATACAGTTTGACTTAGGGATCCTGAGATAGGCTTTCAAGGGGTCTCTGGGTAGCCTCATGGTCAGGGATACTTATGTTCCAGAATGAGGATGTTTCCTATAAAAACAGAAGTAAAAGAATAAGTAGAGAAACAGTTGGATTGGTTACATCTTGAAGTCTGTCTGCTAACAAGTTTAAAAGGTGGGATGTCCAAGATTGAAGCTTAGCTGCTGTGATTGGCTATAACCTAGCAACCAACCAGTAAAGCGGTCTTCTAAGTGAGGTTACAGTTTGTTTATGGAAGCCAAAGCTGGAGTAAGGAAGCTTTTTTCAAGTCAAGCTTTAACAGTGCTGTTTCAGTGTGTGCTGCTTGTAATCTTATGTGTTTGGAGTTGGCATTTTTAGGCTGGTCACCGGACATGACCCCAAAATCATGCTCCTCAGATGGCAGGGACCCAGAGGGCTTCCAGTTGGTCACTGATCATACTCAAAGATATAAAACAAAATGAGAGGGCTTCCTCTTATGAACGAATGACAGAGACAGAGGAAAGTGGAGAGCATTTTTGGAAGGAAAGAATCAGAGTATGAATATTCACATCAAAACATTATAGTGAAGTTGCCACACCTGAGACTCACACAGATCCTTTTGACTGATCGATATAAATTTGGAGACAATTTTTATTGTCTGCTCACCTGGAGTCCACAAACATAGATTACAAATATGACTAGTAAGAAATTATTACCCTACATACTGGTCTGTCAGGTCCTAAGTGCTCTAGTTTGTGGCTCCCAGAAGAGCAGAGGTTTTGATTCACTCTGCTGTCTACCAAATCTGTAGGATTAGAAAAAAATTTCCTTTCCCTATGGTGTTCCTGGAGATCACTGACAATAGGAAAATAAATAAGAAAAAAGGCAGATTATGATATACACATGTGTGTGTGTGTGTGTGTGGTGTGTGTGTGTATGTATATAAATGAATGAATGAATGGGAATCACAGGAAATAGAAAATTGAAAAGGGGCCCAATGGTTGTGGCTTAAATGCCCTTCATTGGAGAGAGGAATGTGTCAGGTAGTAGGTAGATGAAAGGACCCTATTATTAGGCAATGGTAAGTAAATGGTTGTCTTTGGGTAGTGGATTAGACCAATAAATTATATATAAGTTGATGGGCAGGAAGCAAAACTACACAGGAACAAAGTTTATCTTATTATCTAGATAATGTTTCTTAGGTAATCTCGCAGACCTGCCCTCAGAATAGTTGTCCTGGATGTGAGACCTAGTCTTTCTTACCTCTGATTGTGTAATGGGTTTCTCAGTGAGGAGGTTTTAGACCATTGCATTTCTACTGGGGAGAACTTCCTTTAGTGAAATGCTCAAATTTTAGAGAGGACCCTTGCTTGTGCTTGGAAGAGGGATGAACAACTCAAGATTATAAGGACTGCTTCTAAGACCTCTCAGGATATACAAGCACCAGGCTTTAGGATGGCAATTTCTGAGCTCCAGCACAGGGGTAGCGGAGTGTGTGAGTGTGTGTGTGTCTGTCTATCTGTCTGTCTGACAGAGTTGGGGGGCAGAAACAGGACTTCTATAAGTTTTTTTATTTCAGATAAACACGTTTCTGGCACTTACTGATCTGAGACTCAATAAGTTTAAAGCTAGATTCTCCAAAAACGGTGTTGATACCTTGTTTTAAGTGAAAGCCCAATGTAAATAGAACTATAATTAACTCATGTATCCACCTAACAAACATTTATGGACTACCTCCTCTATCTTTAAAACCCTGAGATAGTCCAGCAGGGTATCCCATGTTATACAGCTTACCGCCTCTACCTTCAGGGAGTTCTGTGAAAGAACAGGCAGATGAAACCACAGGATATCTCTACTTAAATTATAAAAGGAGAGTCACTGGGGTTATGCACCTTTTCAGGTTATTGTGGATAATATAATAAAATGGTGAAGTTCAAATGATTCTCGAGTGAAATAAAGTGTTCTGAGAATTTTAGCATTTACTAATAGAGTAGTCATAGCTTACTCTCACATTGAAATGGGTTCTCCTGTTTCCAAGTTCAACCAAAGACTATACAGATTTCTGGGGTTCATTACTACCGTTATCCCTTTCCATGTGCTAGTGTTTTAAAACTCACTTTTGACCACATATCCTTACTTGATTCCTATAACAGACCTGTGTAGGAGGCAGGAAACACTGAGCTTAGTAGTTATGCACCTGCTTCTGAAGTCGGATGATCTGATTAGAATCCCAGCTCTTTCTTTTATTGTCTCATTTAACTTAAGTGAGTTAAACTCTCTGAGCCTCCGTGTGCTTATCTAATAAAGGTAGACAATGATGATAATAGCACCCAAATACATGGTCCTGTGAGTATTAAACAAGTTGATATTAGTTTATCAGAAAAGTTAGAATGTTTTTTCCTATGTTTTTCTATGCAAGAATGTATTATGACATTTCTGACAACCCAATACATAAATGCAAGAATAGGCCAATGATCTATTTTTGCTATCTAAGACAACAGCACGCATGTTCTCTAGGTTCCACAGTTTGTTTAGGCTACATGGTAATTATATCATGTTTACTATAGGAGAAATTGCCTACCTAGATCTCTATTTTTTTTAACTCTGTTTGGTAATTTCTTCTTTAAGATCTTTTTCACTCAGATACTTGTGATCTGTTGATTTATAGTCAATTATGTTGTAGTACCTTGTTCTAATTAGAGCGGTTGAGGTAGCTTTTGTCCATATCACTAATTCTAAGCAATTGATAGTGACTGCCTGGAATTGGACATTGCAAAAAATTCTGAAGTGCAGAAAAAAAGAAAATGTTACAGATACATTATTGATTTGCACTTAAGCCATAGAAGAGCATGCATATGGGAATCTGAATTTGTTTCCATCCCTGATGTACTGAATCCACTTATTTTCTATATTCTATAATGCCATTTATTGAGGTTTAAAAACTGCTACAGTTGGGAACCAACAGTTAGCGTAATGACTATGTCACTGGACTCCCATGTAGTCGACCGCGGTTCGCGTCCCGGACCCGGTGGCTTAAAACTCACGCTGGGCGCACGTGTGTGTATCCCCAAGATCCCGAGAAGAGAATGGAGGAGAAGGGGTTGCGGCGTGACCATCCCCCCTGGGGGGTGATTTCTCGCTTTCTGTCTCTATGTCTCTGTCTGTCTGGTAAGCGCACGCGCCCTATAGCGAAAAAAAACCTCTCAAAAAAAACCAACCAACCAAACAAACAAACAAACAAAACAAAACTGCTACAGTTAGGGGCCAGTAGGTAACATAGACTCACATGTAAACATCCTAGTTCTTCCCAAAGAACTTGTGCATCTGGACTGGCTGAGGCTGGGGGTGGATCACAGCATGAAGTCCCTGTTGGGTATAGCTCTGTCTCTGTCTCTGTCTCTCTTTCTCTCACAAGAAATAAACTTTTAAGAATAGAAATTTCTTGGGTCTGGCAGGTAGCATGGTGGCTAAGGGTGCTTGACTCCCACATGACTGACTGCAGTTTGAGTCCCGGCCCTGGAAGCTTTCTCTCTCTCTCATTCTCCCTCTTTTTCACTGTTTCTCATTCTGTCCCTCTATGGGAAAATTTAAATAAAGTTTTAAAATTAAATTTTTTTTTAATTTCCACAAACAAACATATAAAATGATGTAAAATCCTTTGCGATATTCAAATACAAAGTTCAGGAGATGTTAAGTGCTGGAAGTGGAATGTTTGGGGTGTGATAATTAGTGTTCATACCTGGCTCAGTTTAGAAAGATCAGAAATGATCTATCAGTAACACCATAGAATATATGTCCTCATTAGGAGTTTTCTGGTAAATCATAAATTTACATTTTAATCTAAGGGAAAAGAATGTAAACCTAGAATTCTTGTCAATTTGACAGGAACAACAATATTAACATGGCCCCAGGCAGGCAGCAACTATTAATAAATAGCCATTAAATTGGTAACAAAAATGTCATCATATCATTTGCTTAATTTATGGTCAAATGGTAAAGGTGTATCATTTAAAACTCCATTCATTTAAGAGTTGAAGAAACTCAGACAAGCTACGTGAAATTTTTATCCTGCGAAATGCTGAATATGAACATTTTCCAATTATCAGAGTTTTGAAAGTAAAAATACATACCCTAAAATATGTATATAAATGAGGAGGTTATTTGTATTGTCTTTTGTTTTTCTAAACTATTAGTGTATCATCTGGGTCTATATTACATTTTAAATGCAGACATCGGGCCAGGAGGTGGGGTGGTAGGTAAAGCACTGAATTCCCACCTGGCTGACTCCATGATTTGAGTCCCAGACCTGATACCCTGAAACTCATGCTGGCACATGTACATGTGTATCCAAAGTCCTAGGAGGAGAATGGAGGAGAAGGGAGTACGGCATGGCCTCCCCCTAGGGGATGATTTCTCACTTTCCCTCTCACTTTTCTCTGTCTCTGCAGTGAACACATGGGCTCTATGGCAAGAACCTCATTTTTTTTAAAAAAAAAGAAAAAAAAAGACATGTTCTTACTTGCAATTTTGATATATTTTGATCTTTTAGAAATTATAGTTTAAAAGTCTGCTATAGTTTCTATAGCCACAGTGTACTGAGTTCTTGGTGCAGTAATTACACTGTGGTTACTGTATACTCTGCACATTCTTCCTTTTTTCTTTTTTTAGAGTTTATTAGGCTTTCCCTTTTTTCCACTTCCTCATTTACCTTTTATTCATTTAGATTTTTCCTTGGATTGTTTTGATAGCATCATATTTGCCATCTCATTTTTGTTTTTAATATTCCTATTAATTATATACCTCTTGATGTTTCTAATGATTAGCAATCATTCTTAGTTAGGATACTTCATCTTTTCTTTTTTTAAATATCAGTCTCTATTTCTGGTCTAAGTCAAAGAATAGCTACTTTATTTTGCAAAGACTCTCACAATCTTCCTCCATATCATTACTAAAGATAAATTAAAACAAAATGGTTTTCAATCTAATACATATGTGTGATTTGTTCAGGCTTTAGTTGTTATCATGATCATACTAACTATAAAATATAGGCAGTGCAGGCCAGCCAGTTGTATGATGGATAAGGAAGTTGGATTGCCCATGTCTGACTGCATGATTCAAATCCTTGAGAAACACTTGAGGTAGATGTTCATGTGTGCTCAAAATCCTAAATGAAGAGAGAAATGGAGAAGGGATGGCACCATCCCTCACTGGAGGGGTGTGTTATCTCACTCCCCCTCTCCCCCTCCCAAGCCCATCTCTTGAGAGTATACACACCCTCTAGCAGATATCAAAAAAAAAAAAAAACAAAGGCATTGCTTTTTATCTGTGCCTTGATTCTTTGTCACTGCAAATGAATGCCTTGATACAAACCTTACATGATAATCTCAAAACAAACATAACAACCTTTATTTTAAGAGAGATTTATGCTATAGGCCATGTGCACTTGCCAGAGAGATAGAAAGACAGAAAGCAAGAAATTACCTCCCCAGAGGGGATAGCCACACTGCAATATCTTCTCCTCCATTCCCCACTTGGGATTTTGGGCATACATGCACACATGCCTGGCGCAAGTTTCAAGTTGCCTGGTCCAGGACTCAAATCATAGTCAACCACGTGGGAGCCCAGCAATGTAACCTCTGCACCACCTACTTGTCTTGACCAGTCTTTTAAAATTAACTTACTCAAAGCACTATTAAACTAAAAGGTGTGTGTGTGTGTGTGTGTGTGTGTGTGTGTATACATATATATACATACATATATATATCCTTTGTATTTCTTTTTTTTTGGAGAGGTTTTTGCTATAGGGTGCGTGTGCTCGCCAGACAGACAGAGAGAGACAGAGAGACGGAAAGCGAGAAATCACCCCCCAGGGTGATGGCCACGCCACAATCCCTTCTCCTCCATTCTCCTCTTGGAATCTTGGGCACGCACGCACACGTGCCTGGTGTGAGTTTTAAGCCACCGGGTCCGGGATGCGAACCGCTGTCGACTACATGGGAGTCTAGCGACATAGCCATTACGCTAACTGCTGGTCCCTATCCTTTGTATTTCTGATGCTTGTATCTAATTTTAACACTCTATATTCTTGGCATATGATAAATTTTGACACTAACCTTATCAGTAAAACTATGGGCTTTTATCCGTTTTATTTATTTTCAGTTATTCATTAACAGATTAATGTAATCTCCTGAAAAAAAAAATATATATATAGTTGTTACTCAGTTGGCAAACCATTTGGAAATAGACACGTAAATTGATCATAGGAATTCAATTTTGTAAAACAATATCCTTTTTAAAATATAGAGGAACAGAGAAATGATCGATAATACATCCTACATAGAGAAAGGCATGATATGAAGGCTTCTGAACTGAATTTATACCTAAGATAAATTGCAGAGAATAACATTAGCCATCAAAACAATGAAGGAGAGAAGAGTATTCCATTAGACACATGGGAAAAGGTATTGGATAGTGGCAGTGGTTTTGGGGATCAAGAGCTGGTAAGTACCTTGGACTGCTCAGTTGGTAGGATTTGGCGAATTTGTGTATGTATTGTGAGAGGTGGGATGGAAGGGGAACATGTATTTGGATTAATATTTTTCAGACTAAGAAATGAAAAGCATAGTTTTAATGTTAAACATTTTATTTGTGTGTATCATTTAATAATAATTGACATTTATCTTGCATTTTATTCTTTGCTAGTCATACCACTTTCATGATCCTGTTTATAACTGAAGTGAATATTTTGAGGTAATTCTCATTGTAACCATGAGAAAATAAACTAATCAAGATGAATTAACTAGAGTCGCAGAATTTGTAACAGGGATTCAAAAACAGTTCATCTACTTCAAAGTCATCTCTACCTCTGCTCTCATCTATTAGGTCATTGGGAAAGTCAGAATGTCTTTTCCTGTTTTTCTGTGCAGAAATGCATCATGACTTTCTTGACAACTCATTATATCTGAACCTGTTTTAGCATTTCCATTTGTATTTTCAGAGTTTATACTAAAATAATGTTTTTTTTTCATTGAATATGTGTATCCTTTTTGATATATAAAAGAAAACTTTTATTTCCATTTTGGGCACCTTAGTCACTCTAGAATGATTTTGAGGCCTTAGATGGGTATAGGTAAGATAGGAAATTAATGGAATCATGTGGTTATGCACTCATTCACCAGTGATAGAACCCAGACGTATATTTTCTTTTTTTTTGGAGAGGTTTTCGCTATAGGGTGCGTGTGCTTGCCAGACAGACAGAGACATAGAGACAGAAAGTGAGAAATCACCCCCCAGGAGGGATGGTCACACCACAATCCCTTCTCCTCCATTCTCCTCTCGGGATCTTGGGCACGCACGCACACGCGCCCAGCGTGAGTTTTAAGCCATTGGATCCGGGACACGAACCGCGGTCAACTACGTGGGAGTCCAGCGACATTGCCATTATGCTAACTGCTGGTTCCCCAGATGTATATTTTCTATTGTATTAATGGCCAGATCCCTTACTCAGATAGCATAGTAATAAGATGAAAGATTGGAAAGAACTTCACCACCTTCTAATTCTATGCACTGAAAGACACAACATCCTCAGGACAGCTTCAGTAAGCTGGCCTCGGATTGCCCTGGTGACTTAAAAAGTATACTCAGGCTGTATATATATTTATACCTGAAGTCATTTATCGTGGAAAGTATAACATGTCTTTTATAAACTCAGCAAACTGCACATGTACCATTTGTAAACTCTACACGTAAAATGCTACATATTATTTAATACTACCTGCGCTCCACTAGTCAGAGGAATACTGTATGAGTGTATTTATCTTTCCTTGTTTCTTTAAATCTTTTCCATTTTATCCAGAGTCACTTGTCTGGCAAGTCTCCACTGTTGGTTCAGAGAAAAACAGCATCAGGGTATGTTTGGCCTAGAGCTCTGCTTTTTCAAGATTATAAACAGTCACAAGACATTAAACTTGAATTTCAAATAACAGGAGAAGCAGAAGATGTTGTATAAATTATACATATAAACTACTTGGTTTCTATCTCTGGAATATTAACCTAGATAAATATGCAGCAATGAGTGATGCTAGAAATGTACCTGTCATAAAATGGGGGACAAATGCTTTCACATCTGTCATGGGAAGAGACACTTTATCAAGTTTCTCAATAACAGTCTGGAGGAACACCAGGAAATGATCTTGGCAGGGTTGAAATGTATCAACAGCAGCAGCCAGTGACATGAAGCAGAAGTTCCGGCAAGACAGAAAAGTTGTACGTATCTTGGGGGGATTTTCTGAAGTCAGGTTGGTAGTTAGACAGATTAACAGTAATGATGGAAAGCTCTTCCCAGGCCTGAAGGATAACTGAATTAAAGAGTCAAAGACATTACACGTGAAAGCGCTCCATTAAGGCCATCTCATTCATTCCCTGCCAGCAGAGGACTGTTCCCTATAGCATATTCTATAGCACAATGGAATAATGTTTGGCAAAGAGGAGACTAAAAAGGTTTCCCCCAGCCTCCATTCGATAATCATTGCGAATCAGACGCTCTCAAACCACTCATCCTCTACTCTATCCTTGTTAGCAAATTAAAATGATTAATAGATTTGGAGGCTCTGGGTCTAGATAACAAAGGAGGAACCATCTGCACCAAAGTCAGAGGGAAAGGCATTGATGTAATGAAAAGGGCTCATATAAATGGCCTGAATAATGGAAGAGTTACACACAAAGGAGCCCTTTCCCTAGGTGGACATGGGGGTTCAAACACCTCTAAGAGCTTCCCTGTAATAAGTATTATTCAAGCCACAGTTTGCAAATCTCTGAAGTTAAAACCTTTTGCACAAGGTTTTAAGTGGAGGAAATGCTTTATTCTCTTCCTTGGGAATTGTGTCTCTGTAATGAAAAGATCTTTTAAAGTTGCCCAGAGCATTAAGACTTGAATAACTGGATGTGGGTCTCATAAAGGGTAATTGCTATGTCCTGACTGAATGCGAGGTATCCTGAGATCAGTGGTTAGAAACATAAATGCAAAGGGCACAGCTACAATGAAATGGGCCAAGCAGTGACATTCAGGTGTACAGACTCGGCTGTAGCCTCAGTTGCTTTTCCAAGGACTTGTTTCCGTATTAAATCTCATTTTTCTAACCTTTTCTTCATAGTTATTAGCATTATAAACCACAGCATCTGGCAAGCCAGATTCTTTTCCTAAAATAAAATGTTTAATAAGACACATGTTATAAGCGGAGCAAACAGTGGGGAACCTTTTCTTGCTGAGATTCCAAGTCTTCCTAGCTATGAACGTGTTTTGTACCTCAGCTGTGTGTGAGGACGTGAGCCAGCATACATAGCCAGGTGGCTCCAAATGTTGCACCCACAGTGAGCCAACTAGTTCTGAAGTTGTCAGAAACAGAAAAGATCAAAAGGGGGCATGATCAGAATGTTTCTGGGCATGACCTGGCAAGCCTCTGTTCTCACACTAAATCCTACTGTGTTGGGTGCAGTTCTGCCTAGGGCCATAGGGAGCACAGATTGGCCATGATAAAATGGGGGTGTATCTCTGGGTAAGAGATACGCATTGCCACGTATTGTACGGTGTGGCGGTGGTGCTTTTTCGGCATCAGACAACTTGTCTGTCACTGACTTATTGAAGCAAGTGACTTCCCAGTTTTATTTTCCCCTCTGGAAATGGGGATAATTACCTCAACTGCTATATGTTTCTCACTGTGTATAAAATTCATCAACCATAAAATGTTATATTTAAAGTTATTATATTTGGAATTATTGTGAGTTATGTAGCTCTGCTCATTTCCAATATTTTTGTTGGCACAACAGCCACCTTTTCCTCCTGTTGGCCAATCTGTTAGTATGCCCGTGAATCAACTATACAGTATTGATGGTGTGCTCAAAACTGTGCTTAGGGTATGTTGAATTTTAGCTTACATGACTACATTCTAAATAGAAACAACAGGCTACATAGTTTCCTCGTGTAGGGGTTTTCATCTTTATCTTCAATTTTAAGTCTTACTGTACTAATTCTGAAAAACAGACCATAACTTCTCTTCATATTCTTGTGATGCATAACTTTGAAATGTATCTTCCCCTTTGAGAGATACTAATTTTGTTCCATGATTTTAGAAGGAGCTTTTGACTATCTCTATGTGTCATAATTCTGTTAATCCTTTAAGACTCAGTTGAAATTTAATTTTCTTATGAAGTCTTGTTAGATGATTTCATGATGAGAATTTGGACTCTGGAGTCAGAAGACATGAGTTTGAATCTCAGCTGGGTCCCCTATTAGCAATTCAAATTTAGGCAAACTGCTTAGGCTCTCAAAACCTTTTCTTCTTGTAGGAAAATAACAGTGACAGTGGTAACTATATCATGGGACAACAAGAACGAGCGTGTTTTCAAGTGCTGTCACTGGGTTTGGTACGTAATTAGTGCCCAGTAATATTACAGTTGTACCAATATATTTTCTTCCACATTCCACTGCTATTCAATTGTATATAAACACACACAAACACACATATATTGAGTGGTCGGGAAAGTCATGATACATTTTTGCATAGAAAAACATAAAAAAATACGACATGACTTTCCTGACAAACTAATATTACAAAATATCTGTTTTGGGCATTTTGTAAGTTGAAAGGATGTAAGGACCAACACAGTGTTAAAGGCTAGGGAAAATACAACATTACCCTGCCTTTACCATATGCTAAGCTCGAACTTTGGCACTGACTATATGTTGTTTCAAGGCGTAAGGTTGCCTGGTGTAAATTGTAGCTGTTTTAGTAACTCTGCCTTCCTTATAGGTATAGAAATTAGCAATAGAGATATAGAGACTTTTTAGATAAGAAAGTTTTCTAATACTTGTGTACATCAAATATTGCTGCACCAAGTACTAACAATTCCATTTGAAACAATAATCTTTTGGAGCCAGCCTAACACTGAGACAGATGATATTTACCACTTTGATCTATGATGTATACACTATTAGTCCTAAGGGATTCATGTTATAAGACAGCTTCCAGTTGGATCGATGGTATTTACCTCTGTAATTGCATTAAAGTGAATAAGAGAAAGAGAAAATAAAAGCCAGGCAAGAGAAAAGTATTCTGCTTTCAGTTGCACTTAGAAATGGAGAGCTAATGAGATGGAGAGTAATAAGTAGACTGTTCCAGGCAACAGGAGTTACAGGGAGAAATTCCACTTACCAATATCAGAGTAATTAGTGGAGAGCTAAGATTGAGAAGAAATGACAGATTACAGATTTCCATACGGAAAACCATAAGATATCCACCTCAAGTTCAAAAACAAGGAAATGAATGTTTGGAACAAATGTTTTGGTGTAAAAAAATCAGTGGACTTTCTGGAGGAGGAGAAAATGGCAGTCGTATGTGTAAGTGTGCGTGTTGTAGGTCTTTGTGATCAGCTTCATGCAGTACAACACAGAACTTGAGAATGGGAACACTGAGGCTGTTCCAGAAGTGAACTGAGTAGAAATTGAGAGGTGATAAGGTAAGGATAAGGAGTTAAGCAGAGATGTGACTGTGACACAGTGGTACACATGGACAGATTTGCAGAAGGGGTTTTAATGTGTTTTTAATGTGTTTGTAAAAGCTGTGGAAGTCTTGGCATGCTGCCTAAACCATCAAGGCTCCATGCAAGTAGGTCAGGGGGAAGGCTTAAGACAGACAGTTAGATGAACAGCATGGAGCATGCCATCAGCAGCTGAAGGGAAATAAAGTTTATTAATTAGGGGAATTAATTGGATAGCTGTGACTTTTGCCTTATGTGGTCAAAACGGATTGGGAAGACAGACTGTAAAATGTATACTATTTAGTAGGTGAGTTTATAATATAATCTTGCAACTGAAGCTAAGAAATGAGATGGAAAATGGCAAAAGCCAAGAGGCATGAAAATCATATTGCACTATCAGTAACTGTCATATTATAAGGTATTATTTAATGATTCTTGTTTTTTGGGGGACTCTACTTCAAATCAATCCAATGAAAGAGATAGGCCAATCACTCGCTAGCCAAAGGAAACTCATATTTTCAATGTAAAATGGTAGCTCTTGAATAGATTATGAGTTATGAATCTCTGTTAAGAATTTCTGTTGATCAAATGTAAATCTTTTGCTCTCAAAATTTTAAAAGCTCACAGAACTCCAACAAAGATTTTTCTGTTGTTAGTTTCTGAAGTTTTACAATGGTTTTCTGAGACTTTGATTTGTATAGTCTGTTTCTCAATCACTTTTTTAAAAATCACTTTATTTGGCCCTCTACTTTGATATTGAGTTTCTTATTTTGTCTAATTTTGTATTCTATATATTAATATCACATCTCCCTTTCTTTTATCTTATAGGTTATTCTCAAATAATATCCTTTTTTAACCTATTAGGACATTTATTCAATTTTTATTGATAAAAATCAGTAAAATACATTAATTCAAATACCTAAATTCCAAAATAATAACTATAACTTAGTGAAATAGATGTAATTCGTGAATCAAAGATTTGGAATAGGTACATGACTTGTCTATTTTTTTTTCCCACTAACTACTGTGGAGCTTAGGCTGGAATATTCTGTCAATTTGGTATTCTTTCTAAATTGATATATTAAAAAGTAGTTGGTTTTACTGCCAGAGGGCAAGTGATGTCATCAGAGAGAGAAAGCACTGGATGGGGCAAGGCTATGCCACAATCTTTCTTGTTTGTTTGTTTATTTATTTATTTATTTATGTATGTATGTATTTACTTATATTTCTCTATCTCATCAGGATTTGGGGCATACACACACATGGGCCCATGCATTTTTCAAGAGACTAGAGCCAGGATTTGAACCGAGGGAAACTATGTGAGAGCCAGCATACTATGTCAGTATTTAACCACTGTGCTGTTATATCATAGAACTCAAAATATTTTTTTAAATTTTTTTATTTGATTTTATTTATTACTATTTTTAATTTGATGAGACAGAGAAAATGAAAAAGCAAGCCTCCAGATCCAGGATTTGAACTGCAGTTTGCTGTGTGGAAGTCCAGCACCTTAACTTACCAGTCCCATGTGACCAGTCCTTAAAAATCAGTTTTAAAATTTATATAACATTCCTTGATTTCTCATCCCCCCATCCCGTGTGTATATGTGTGTGTCTGTGTCTGTCTTTGTCTGTCTGCCTGTCTGTCTCTGGTCAAATTAAAATAAATGAATGAATAAATAAAATAAATAATTCTTTAAAAAGAAAAAGAAAACAAAAAAAGGTGGACCAGCAGGTGGCATAGTGGTTAAGGCACTGGATACTCCCATGTTGCCTACCACAGTTCAAGTCCTGGACCTGGTGGCTTACTTTCTCAATTTCTTTGTCTCTGTCTCCATGTGTGTGTGTGTGGGGGGGGGGGGGAAATCAATGAAAATAAATGAATGAATAAATAAAAAAAAAATTAAAAATCTTTAAGAGAAAAATGAAAATGGGGACCAGCAGTTGGCGTAATGGCTATGTCGCTGGACACCTATGTGGTCTAATGTGGTTTGAGTCCCAGACCCAGTGGCTTAAACTCATACCGGTCGCATGTGAATGCATGCCCAAGATCCTGAGAGGAAAATGGAGGAGAAGGGATTGCTGCATGGCCATTTCCCCTTGGGGGTGATTTCTCGCTTTCTGTCTCTCTGTGTCTTTCTTTCTGGCAAGTGCACATGCCCTTCAGCAAAAAACCTCTCAAAAAAAAAAAAAAAAAAAAAAAAAAAAAAAAAAAACAAAAGGAAAATGTATATGACATTCTAGACCTTACCCTAGTAATTGAACTAAAAATATTTTGATTCTACAGTGGGAGAAAGGGTTACCATGTTGACCTTTGCTGGAGTTAAGTGTAAGGCAATGGTGGTTAGACTTAGAAGGGGCAACTAATGTAGTGAAGAGAAGAATAAGGAGAGATTTCCTGAAGGGGGAGTTAGTCTTAGAGAGCATGAGTAAATGACAAACATCATCTATAGTCAGAAGTGCATAAGAAGTATGAGAGGTTAGACAGAGAAAGAAAACTTAACATATTATAGCATGAACAAAAGCAGTGTGTGCAAGAGGCATAAACTTGGGAGTAGATTATGTGCTTAGAGATTTTAGCCATCAGTGTTTAGTCAGTGTGCTTGTCTTTGCCGGTCTCCTCCTACTGCACAAGTCCTATTACTTGTGTGCTGGCTTAAAAATTTCCAAGCACATAAAGGAAACTGTTACACATACTTGGAAAAAATTATAAGCTGACAAAGTCAAGTTTTGAATCATAGTCCTTGGGCTCTGCTCCTCTCTATATTTAATGTGCAGCCCATCTGTGAGCAGCAAACAAAGACCGTCATAAATACTTTAGTAGCTACCAATACTGGGTATTAATAATGGGCCAGATTCACATTTCTTTTCTCTATCCCATCCCTCTTTTTCAAGTCAGTTTCATTAATTTGGGGCAAAATATATTACCAGAGTGAGAATTTACTATAAGAGCAGACTACTGGCTACCTATTACTACCTGCTGGTGAAAATTCAGAAAGTCAGCCTGTGGAAAAATACATAGCGTAAAACTCAGATTACAACTGATCTCTGTTCTAAGACAAATAGTGACTTTCATTTTTGGTGAAAAACTATTACAACTAGTCAATTTGGACAGAATTTAAGGCCACATCTGTGCTTGAGAAATAAAATACTATTTGATTTTTCTAAGTCTATAGAAATTTTTCATGAGGATGTTGATAAGAAAACATTCTAGTGAAGCCACTAAGAAACATGCTGAGATCATCTCCTTGTCAACTTTCACCTCAGTTTCCCAAATACCAATACTGAGTTGGAAATAGGACTTTTTAAATCTTATATATATTTCATTAATGTTGAGCCTTGTGGCAGAGATCAATTTTATCCAGGCAGAGCATAGATTGAAATGCTCCTAAACGATTTCCAAATGCATTTTTATTTAATAAACTCACTTGTGTAAAAATAAAAATTGTTATCCTGCTACCAAAAGTTTTACTTATTTTCTTTTGCTTACTTTACGAAGTTGAGGGTTTTTGTTTTTTGGTGGTGGGGGGGCTGCTTAGGACATGTGAGAGCTTGATGGAGAGAGAGACAGAGACAGTGAAAGAGAAAGTAAGAAATCACTTCCCAGGGAGAATGGCCACACGGTAATCCCTTCTCCTCCATTCTCCTTCTGGGATCTTGGGCACATACGCACATGTGCCCGGCATGACTTGTAAGCCACCAGGTCCTGGACTCGGACAATGGTCAGCCATGTGGGAGTCCAGCCACGTAACTGCTACACCATCTGCTGGCACTGTTTCTTTAGCTTTATAATAGTTGCCCCTTATTCTTAGAAGATACATTCCTAGACCCCTGAATGTAGCTGGTTGAAACCATAGACAGTACCGAGCCCTGTATGTGCTATGCATTTTCCTATACACACATAACTAGGACAAAATATTTCTAAACTAGGCACAGTTAGAGACAAGCAACAATAACAAATAATAAACTCGAACAATGATAATACACTGTAACAAAATGGTATACATGTGGTCTCTCTCTCAAAATGCCTTACTGTACTGTACTCACACACTGTTGGACCACCCTGACTGTGGGTAACAAAACTTGGAAATTAAGACTGTAGATAATGGGAGGTGGGCTTCTGTATATTTAACAACAATTGTATTCTTATCTAATCGTATTATAGTGTATTCAATACTTCGATGTGATTATTCTTCATTTGAAATGAAGATACATATTACCACATGCCAAATGCTAGACATACATTGTAAACTCCTAGGATAACTCTATCTGTGACTCCTCCCCCTTTTAACTCCATCCCCCAAAATGAGGAAAAAAAAAATAAAGCATTCAGGAACACACATTTGTCTATCATTGGGTAGTATGAATATTTAATTGGGAGTAATGAAATTATAAATGGAATAGAACTAAGGCAATGATCTCTATTGATTGCTCATCTCTGTTTTCTTCCATGTCATGTAAGAGTTGTCCCAGCCATTGTAGGGCAAATGAGACCAGAGTGAAGTCCAGAGGAAAGGCAATATGGAGCGGGTAAATCAGAACAGGTCCATAGTGGATAAGAGCACGGCTAGAGGGTGGGATGCATTTCATTTTAAGTATCATCACTGCCATTCATTGTCATCTTGTTTAGAACAAGAATCTTTAAGAATATAAGCCCTCTAAGTCTCACTTTTCTCTGTGGAATCACTTTTTTAAAGCTTTGGTTAGTATTATGAGAGAAAAGACATCGTGTGCCTTTGATACTGGGTATGTGCTAGGAACTGTGATACGGACTTAACAATAACATATACTTCAATGCTTGCAACAGCCAATGAACTTGAGCACCGGAATAACTTCAGTTGCCTTGAAAACTGGTGGAATGAGCCAGTATGTTGATTCCATATGAAATATAAAACAAATTCTTTTGCTGTCTTGGAGAAGGAGAAAATAGTCATGACAAGATTTCACTTTGAAGGGGTTTAGTAATTTATATTATAGAAGGATGGAGCTATAAACCACTTAAAGAATTTTCATTCATTTACCATTTATTCAAGAAATAGGTGGAGTGCAATATCAATGAAAAATAATTTGTTGACTTCTAATCCCATTTAATTTTTATAATTCCTACCACTTACAATATGGGCTGTCACTAAGTATGAGCAAACACTCTAGTTCAGTTAGAAAATGTGAATATTTTGGGCATAGATCTTTGGGAAGTTCAGAGGTCTATTTTTATGTGGGAGAAAAAAAGGAAAGGAAAGAGTGAGAAAGTTGGTGAAAATAGGTGAAGAGAATAAGATTAAAAGGGTTTGAGAAAAGCAGAAAAAGTGAGTTAACAAAAGTTCAAAAAGTCTGGAGTCAAGTAAATAGTATGAGGAGTTAAGTAACAGTAAGAACAGTTTAATCTCAGAGAAAGAACAGAAATTGAACCAAATGAAAGAGAAATAGCAGAATGAGGGCAAGAGAAACCATGACTCTCTTTCCTGTCAAGCACTGATGAGAATTCTTTAAATGAAAAGTGTGACCTAGAATGAATTTATATTTTTAGTTTAGTGGTTACCCAAGAAGAATGCCGCTGACAATTGTTGAATAAAGGACACTCGATATTTAATTTTAGATTCTCTTTTCTTAAGTCTCTCCTAAATCTAGAATTCTTAAGAAATTCTATTTTAATGAGAGGGTGATATACAATGTATTTAGATTATAGAATCAAGTATTTTGTGAATCAAGTGTTTTGTGAATGCTAATAAATAGTACACATTTAACATGCTCTGTCAACTTCTGTGAAGTCAATCTGTATTTAAAGCACACCCACTCACAAAAAAAATTCACAATGCCTTTTTGTCTTGGAAATATAGGATTCAAATAATTTTGGAGTTCTTATAATGCAGCCCATGGGTATAGATGAAGCTGTAATAACTGCAAACATCGAAATCCCACTAGATATTTCCCCCATCTGCTCTACAATGTCAAATATTTATGCAGTTGCCCTCAGAGGGTGTCTTGCATGTACACAGAAGCACAGTGAGTCGTGTAGATGCAGCTGCTGCCTTACCTTTTTTCCTATGTACACCTGAAAATGCAATGTTCTCCGGTCACCTCTGTCTCTTGTTATGCTATAGGCTATGATAGGCCATGGAGCTTTCAAAATGCCAGTTGAACTGTCTTCCATTTTGAAATAAGTAAATATATCATCTCACAACTTCTTTTACATTTTACAAAGCTAGAGGGCTAATAAGAAACACTCCTTGTTCTGCAGGAAATGTTGAACTTTTGAAAACCATTATTCTGGTGTTTATTTCCATTGTACTTCTGTTCTACAATGCCACCTCTCTGCCTTTTGTCAGATGGTTCTCTGAAAGAGAACACTAGTGAAGTGGGTATCCAAATAAGACCTAGATGCTCCTGAGAACCATCAGGCTGTTTTTAACTTCACCCCTGAGGATAAACCTATTTTCTAGGTCAAGTTTATTGAGATTTGCTCCTCCTTTTCTGAAGTTGAATTCATTCTCAGGAGGCCCATTGATACTATATGCAAAAAAAAATATTTTTTGGCTAGTTTACTCAACCAGTTTGGCATCCAAGCCCAGCAGAGTTTCAAATTAAGATCTTTTTCACAGGTTAAAGCAAAGTGATAATGATGATGCTGATGATAAATTTTAACGAAGTACTTAATCTGCCTACACAATAATTTAAGGATATGAATTAGTGCAAAATTTTAGGAGTAGAAACAGAAAACGTATTTTAGATTTTTATGTTTTCTACAGAAAAGTATTTTTCTTATCTCAAGCCTTTTTCTTTTGGCTAGTTTATTCATACACTACATAAATGCCAAATACGCACACCTGTTTAGGAAATGGCTCTGGACTAGTCTTTGTTTTTACCCAATCTACTTCTACGGTTCTGGCCTCTCTGCCTTCAGACTTTGGATTCATATCCTGGATTTCAAAACCTGCTTTCTATTTTAGCAACAGTTTTACTCTCCACATTCAACTTAATTAATTTTACGTTACCTGAATTTTGGCACTGCTTTCTCCCTTAATTTTATTCCTTCTAAATTTTTATGGATGAAAAATCAAAAATAACTTGTTTCTTTTTCAACCCTGAGCCCTCAAATTTCCTCCTAGTTGTTTGTAAAAATAGAGTAATACAATAGTTTGCATAATAATTAAATTGCCTCACTTAACAGGTAATAAAGTTAGAATGGTTTATGATTTCTCTAGACTGATTAGATGGCACACTCCATTAAGGTAAAAACCATACACACTAATGTTTTCATTCTCTAATTAGTCAACAGAGTTTATCCACAGATAAGGTCATTAAAATTGACACAAATTATTAGTAGCAAAACATAAATTTTGTAAACCATATATATATAAAAATATATAAATGTGTGTATATATATATATATATATATATATATATATATACATAAATGAATAAATAAAAATAGTTGTCTGGAAAGTCATGACCTGTTTTTCTATGTTTTTCTATGTATAGAATACATCGTGGCTTTCTCAATCTCTTTCTATGTGTGTGTACACATATGTATATATGTGCATATATGCATATATGAATATATACACGCATGTGTACGCACACACACGCAGACGCACACACACACGTTACTACGTAGTGTTTTGTGGTAATACAGTGGTAGCACAGCGCCCGACAATGCTGTCCCATGTGGGAAGGTTCCAGGTCCATGACCAATGTTTCCTGTACAAACCAGGGGTATGCACTTGTGTTTCCCCAGTCCTGGCTTGCCAATGTCCAGGGGTGGATCACAACCTGAAAACCTCTTCCTCTCTCTCACAACAAATAAGATTTTCATAACACATGTATGAATGTGGTCATACATGATAGAGTTCCTTGTATATTAATATATACCTTATTTTGTGTGAGTATATTTTGCCTGGAACTAGCTGTTTCATACAGTGAAAAGTGAATGATTTTATTAATATAGCATAACAGTTAGCTTGTTAGCTCCTTCTGTGTCAGATAAAGAAAGATGGATATTGGGCTGAATTGACAGCAAGAATGAATGCCAGTTATGATGTTTGCCAAGCTTTGGTCTATTCATCCTATATAATGACAAGGACAATTACAAACTTTGGAGAAGAATAATTTGTTTAAACATAAAAATGAGGTTTTAGAGGAAAGCTCATGGCTTCAAAGCCTTTTATAAACTAAAAAAAAATAATGTAAAGGGAATAAATGGTACTGAATAAAAAACATCAAGTCTTGGACAAAGCTCAGTACTTTCATGCCTGAGAATCAGTCATTGGCCCATTCCTCAAGTTGCTTTTTTCTACATTGACTTTATCTGGTCATGTCTTCATATTTAAACAAATTTTCCTCCTCAATAAAAATGTTCCTAATATTCCCACAATCCTCTAAAATTTGACTACACCTGGAGCCATGTAATCAGAATATAAGAACATTGCCTTTTTAATTCATGTTTTACATGTTTATCTGTTAATACTTCTTCAAGCCTGTATCAAATATATTCATTTCAAAGATTACTAGCTTGCCCTTTATAATTTATGCTATAATCATACATCATTATGTTTGAATCTTTAAATGAACATTGGATTTTTTCTAATCTTGGCTACCAGCATCTGACAACCCTTCCTACATAGGGGAATTGCAAGGCAAAAGCCAATGAAGAGTAGATATTTCTTCTCTCAGTTCCCTGGCTTCTATGAAAAGTGAGCGCAATTTACATTTAGCTAAATTTATCTCCCCATCTGGGATTTTAGTCTTGAATGAGTGTCATAAAATGCAAGGTCAGTTAACATTTTTTTGAAAGAGAATAGAATGGAGTCTAGCATTAACACCCAGGTGGAGTCAGTAGCAGATTACAAGGTCCCAAGGGCTACAGTTCTAGAGGCAGACATAGGCCGTAAAAGTGTAGTGCTGAGGGAATAAGATTGTGTTACAATTGAACATTTCTCTGATTTGGATTTCACTCTGCTTTGGTTCTGCTTTCTCACCAATTTGGCCTATGTAGACCACATGACCCTTTCAATCCTAACCTTTTAATTAATTCATTTTCTGTTTAAGTTAAACAAAATTATTTAATGTTATTTTCAACAAAGAAACTGGTTTGAAAGCAGAAGTTGTCTTCAGGGAATAATCCATCAAGAAATGGGGATAAGGAAGATTAAAGGTGTGTGGACTGGCCTAAACTGGGCGTGAATCAATTAAAATTTTGTTAGAACAGGGGCAAGCAAATCTGACATTCCACGGTATGTAGTAATAAAATGTCTAATTGAGTTGGCACCTTTCCTTAGGTGGATTTAAATGCTGCTGAAGATATCACTTCTAGGGTTTCAGTTGCTTCTGATATTAGAACAGATAAGGACATGAAGAATTGAAAAACTACAGCAGAATTCTCCATTTTACTGCATTGACCAATTAGAGGAAATAACAGCTACAAGACCCTAAGTCCCTAACTCATAACACAAACTAAAACCAAAGGATTTTTCCATGACTTTGCAATTAGAAACTCTTACCTTGTTACTGTTAAACTATTTTGGCCTAAAACAGCCACTGTACTCCCGCACTTTGATTCCTATGGATAAATTGAAATCATACATGTTGGGCTATATGCTGAAAAGAGTTTCATTTTGCAAAATGCCAAATTTTAATGTCAGATTCATAATCTTAACAGATATTTTAAGTGAAAATCATGACATTGATCATAAATTAACAGAGTCATGAGAATTATTCTGTAAATAAATATTTTAAGAACTTTTAGTCCCCTGACTTTCTAACTGGTATGGACATCTATTATTGGAAGATACAGGACCTTCTTTCTTATCACATCTCGCTTTTTTACTTGGAAATGGTATAACTTTATCTTGGCACATTTCTTACAAAATAAGTATATTTTTATTATGTTCCAGCCTTCAAGTCCTCATTTCTCTTGAACTGGTTAGGACCCAAAATATCCTATATTTCCAAATACAATGTTAAATTCTTAATTCTTAAGTACCAAAATAATTGCAGGGTCTTTCAATTTCTTTTAGCAGATACATGGAAAATATCTAAGTGTGAGTGCTGAGTGAATTTTTTTTCCCTGTAAAAATCAGTTTAATTTTAGATAAAAATAAATTATAACTATGTTCAGGGAGTGATTCTCTATCTGCTCATATGGTTGATTTTAGTTTTGATTTAAAGAGGTCATGCTGGCTAAAGTTGATTATCACAAATGTCTTGATATTATTAGCAACAATTGTCACATTTTAGTTGCCCTCAGAGTATCTTTCTTTGTTAATATACATTCTAAGGACCACTTACAGAAAATCCAATTCATTAAGAATAGATTGAGGTTCAGAAAAATGTATTTTTAATGAGCATTTCAGAGAATTCTCATCATGTGGTCAGAGGCTCAAACTTTTTTTTTTTTTTTTTTTTTTGAGAGGTTTTTACTATAGGGCGCGTGCGCTCGCCAGGCAGACAAAGAGAGACAGAGAGATAGAAAGGGAGAAATCACCCCCCGGGGGGATGGCCACGCCGCAATCCCTTCTCCTCCATTCTCCTCTAGGGATCTTGGGCACGCACGCACACGTGCCCGGCGTGAATTTAAGCCACCGGATCTCGGACTCGAACCACGTTCGACTACATGGGAGTTCAGCGACATAGCCATTACGCTAACTGCTGGTCCCAGAGGCTCAAACTTTGAGCTACAGAGGTGTAAATCAAACATTTGGAGATAGGAATGCTTAGAGAATGTGTTTTACTGGTGATCAATCTATATATTCCCTAATTTTTTTTTTCCCCTGAGAGTGGCTAGAAGACACTCTTTTTTATTTTGAGAAATACAGTGGTGAAAAAGCCTTGAGAATCCTCCTTGAAAATGCCTGGCTGATTTCTCTCTAAGCTGTAAATTCTGGGTAGACAAGCTTCAGATCTGATCTCATTAGAACTGGGAAGATTCTGTTGTGTCGGATCAGGAAAGGTCATACAGTTAGCAAAGGTTAAGTAGCACATTTACCTGCACATGTTAGGGACAGCGTAGCAAACAGAATAGTTTCATCCATAGAGTTCAATGATTAAGGCTAATTTATAGAATCTCAATGACCATAACAGCTAAAGGTCCACTGAAATTTTACCTGATATATGAAACACTAACTCTCAAACAAAGTCAGACTGCTTTGACTCATTACAATAAAGGGTTACCTTTTACCCAAATTCCATACTCCAATTTTCTTTAAAGATATTCAGTCGTATTGAATAAGGTAACAGTAACAATGTCATGAATATGTTCTGTGATCTTCCCCGTGGTTCATTTCACAGGGAACTGTCCCTATTTACGAAGCAAGGTAAATATGTTCTGGAGAGGGCATAAAAACTCAGACATTTCAGGGATTTCCCAGATTGATTTATTTTACCTAGAAACCCAGAATGTCACTATTGAATTTTAGTATTATGGAGATTTGCAGAGTCAACTGAAACATACGGGTTTCCAAATACTTGCATAGTAGTTCAAATGTGCATGCAAACCAGCTCTATGGTATCTCATTTGCTGCATATATTCTTGGAACTAATATCAAAATACTATGCAGAATCTCTATTTGCCTTCCTGCATTACCCAGGGGTAGCACTTGTTATACTGGCAAGAGCCAAGAGGAAGCCTCTGGAGATCTCTAGATCCAACAAAACACTCAATAAAGAGCACCGCTCCATTCCTAAGCAGAGTGGCAGATTTTAGTGTACCTGCAAATTGAAAGTTGCAGGCAGATGATTCCTACCTTATTTACATTTCTGCTTTAACTTATATAAACCAAAGGTACAATAAATAATTGAGCAGTATGCCACGGGCCCTTTACTTATAATATGGTCTAGGAAGTTGGAAGAATTCAGAAAAAAACTGTTGGAAATAGAGAACAATATAGCATTCAGAATTTTTTTTTTTTCAGACGTGGATAGTGGTGTTCTTTATTGTACAGCCTCTTTACTAGACTCTCTGACAGCCACTTCATATAACTCCTGAAGGATGGCTGCCACTGCTGTGTTTGGCTGAGATGAGATTATCTTGGAGAAGCCTCAATTCAAGGCTGGGAATTCTGTGTACCATTTATTCAAGAAAGATGTGAGACCTCGAACAAAACCTTGAAACTAAAAAGTTAGTCCTTAGAGAATTCTAGGGAATTTCTGTCTACCACTGTACTTTGGGTTTGGTTGTTGAATAGATTAGATTGTGTGGAATATATTAGAAGGTCGGGAGGAGATGAACTCAGGCATGAAAGGCAAACTGTTAACTTAGCAGGGTATCTGCCTAACAGGGGACCTCATGTTCTAGATAAATGAACTATACCTGTGAAATAGAGAACATGGTTTATGTGTCTTTGTGGAAATGTTCTCATATTTATCTCTGTTCTTTATTAAAGCTGTATTTTCATTTTTCAATCTTTTCTCTCTCTTTCTCTCTCTCTCTCTCTCTCTCTCTCTCTCTCTCTCTCCCCCTCACCCCAAAGAGATAATATAGTAGTTACCAATCTTACTTCCTAAAACCACCTGAAGGATAAGTTGGCAATTTAGCAGTCATGACAAACGACACGAAGGGTTGCTGTTCTCAAGATCTGAAAGACTGAGACTGAGGTAGGGTAAGAATAGCATCTTAGTTTGAAAGGTTGTTTTTTGTTATTTTTTGTTTGTTTCTTGCTTTTTTTAAAATAATATCTTTTATATTCTCGTCTCACCATTCCTATAATCCAGAAACGTTTCCTATTTGAGTGTAAAAGGAAAGAGAGAACCACGTTTCCTTTGTGGGTCAGAGTATTAATTTCACAGACCTTTTCTCCCTCTTAAACCTGCTGGATAGTGAGTGATGCTTATAAAGCCTTTCCATATCAGGAAGGGTTCAACCAGAGAGGCAGAACTGGTAGGAGATACATAGTAAGAGACTTATTGCCGGCAACTGCAGCAGTCCAGTGGTGGCACAGACTTCCCTGACCCTGAGGACACATGGGGAGAGGGAGGGTCTCAAGTATGTGTTCTGGTCTCCTCTGGGTGTGCCCATAATCCTGGCTGTAGGCAGAGTGGATAGATTAAGGTATGAAGACCCTGTTAGGGATGTCTGTCTGTTTCCCTCCCTCTTTCTGAGGGAATAAACATTAAAAATAGAGAAAGAGGTTGATTACAGGAAACAGGCTTATGTGACTTGTGAGGGCTGGTAAGGCAAACCTGAAATTGGTCGGGCAGACTGCGAGGGCAGGCTGAACTCTCAGGCGTGAACTATGTATGAGCAGAACCTCTTCAGGAAAGCCCAGTTCTGCTCTTAGTTTCTTTCAATAAATTGAATAAGGTCTCCTAGATGATCTAGGATAACATCTCTGAAAGTAGACTGATTGTGGATTTTAATCACATCTGCAAGCTACCTTCACACAAAACTTCGATTCATGTTTTGTTCAGTAACTCGGGACTATAGTTTAGCTAGGTTCAAACACAGTCCTGACTCTCACAAACCCAAGTTGAATGTGGGCGACAGGTGTTACTCCACATCTTACGTGGAGTTTTTCACTGACCGCATTAGTTGACAGGTTTTGATGAATAAATTTTTATGTCTTTTTCTTTTTTAATATACTATGTCTTATTCCTGGGTGGATGGAAGTATCTGAGTTTGTAATATTTGAGCCAGACCACACAATAGCATGTAGAAATAAAGATTTGGCATAAGATAGAAGGTCCACAAAGGTTTGAGTATCAGGTACCTATTTCCCAACCTGGAGAACTGAGTAATTTAACAGAACTGGCTTAGGTAACTTCTCACTGCAAACATTCATTAGTTATTAGAACTTAGAAAGTAGTTCATTCAAAGTTGCTACAGTTTGCTTCCACATTGTTCCTTGTATAAAGGAAAACAAATACTTACCTGTAAAATGCTTGGCTTTCTGCATTGCAGGTTTTAGGTTGTGTAACTTAGTCATGTAATGATACTCAATACATTTCTAGAGATTTCTTAGTACTAATTTCTTTGTAAATTAAGTAATGATCATTTCCATTGAAAGTAACTTTTTCCAATCTTTACCTACGTTTAAAAATTGTGGCACTGGAATATAGCAATGCCAAGGTGTTCAGTTCACACCATGCTAGTAAAGACAGGCGGTTTCATGAAGTAGTTCATGTTCTCACTGCCCCAGCCACAGTCTCTTGAATGAGGAAGGGATCCCTGGGTTACATCCTGTTGAAGGTATTAGCACTAAGTTTGTTGCTGACATTAATGTCTAAATATTCTGTCTGCAGAAAATTGATGATCAGAGGAAAGGTTGAAAGATACTTAAAAAGTATTTTTTTAAGTTTTTAAAATTATTATTAAAGTAAGAGAGTGAGGGAGATGGAGAGAGAGAGTGAGAAAGCAAGAGAAGTACATGAGAGTGTCACACCAGAATCTCCTCCTCAGCACTGCTAGCCAGCCTGGCTCATGGGGCACCTACCCAGCATGTGTTGTGTACGGGTCAACTGATCCTGTGCGTCTTCATAAATATCCACCATTGTTTGAGCGACACATTACCACTGAGCCATGGAGCTGGTTCTAAGGTATTTTTGAATTCTATTTGCTTTGCTCAATCTCCACAATCTTCATACTTATGAATTCTAAAATCATTTCTTAATTTAACTATTTTATTAGCCATTTCTTCTCCTTGCATCCAATAAAATGTAGACATGAACATGTTTCCCCAAAACCTTTGAATGCCTTTCCAGAGTTCTTAGAATAAACATCCAATATCTTCAACATAGGTTTGAAGCAATTACATGACTTAATTTCCTTCTCCTTTTGAAAATGTTTACTGCCACTGCCCTCTACACCCCAGCTAAATTGCTCTCTTTATAGCGCTTTACTTTCTTTATGATGGAGACCCATGTACAAAAAGTGTGTTTAGATCATAATCACCTTTGGTTTACCTATCCAAGTTTAAAAGTAAGTTTCATGTATATGTCACTTGCAGATACATCTTAATGAGTATGGTATTTTTAGTTTCATTTTATTTGGTGGACTTTAAGTGAAAAGATTGAATTAATCAGACTGACCCAGCAGTTGACATGACATCTTCATTACTCCTTCAAGGCCTTCCTTCTCTTGCTTAAATTCCCTTTTCTACTTTTCTTGTCCTTATAAAAGACCTCAATGTACAATGTGTTAAGTGCATCTTTGAAGCTGTATGTATCTTGGAATCTATATGAATCTATGTATAAGGATTTTCATGTATGTCTTACTTATATTTTATAATTATATCTTAATTTAAGATGACTATCAGTTTTATTTTGTACTCAAGGGAAGATTGAATAGGGTAGCATAAAATGAAGCACAGTTCCTTGGATTGTAGAAAACTTACTTTATTTTAAATGCTGAAATCTGGGTCTCCCATCCCAGGGAGAATACGGGAACTACTCCAGCCATTGATTTTCACTTCTTGTTACAGTCTAAAAAATATTTGGGTGTATGTAAATTTATTCACTTTAAAATTTTCATCGATAAACAAACTCAAGCCTAATCACTGATGCATAATTTTCACAAATCCTCCGTTACACCTGCCTTATTTGAGACAATTCTTACACGTCCATCTGCCTGGAATTTCAGATTAACCACTCCTATTCTCTCTCTTGTCCTTCACATCCCTTTACTTGATTAATGTCTTATATATCCTTCAGCTTTCAGCTCTAAAATCTAGCAAGTGCTTAGTGACCCTCAGACTAAATAATGTCTCTTTCATATATGTATATAGCTCTACTCTCCTCTCCTTTGTCTTTATTTCTATACTGTAATTAAATATTTTAATACATTTGTCTTCAACTTAGAATGTAATTTCTGTTGGGGCAGGTCACCTGTCTTATACATCATCTTTAAGGCTCAATGGGAATTTTTTAGCTCTAAAGTAAAGAAAAATGGAGGTTGAGAAAGATCAGGCTTATATTTTTCCATAGATACATAGACAAATGCAGGGTTAGTTTTAAATTTAAAACAAAAATTGCTAGAGTGTGTGTTTACTAAAGAGCAGAGGGGGAGAAAGTGAGAAAGTGTCCCTCCCACCTTAGAAATGGTCACAATAAATTCTTTATCCTCTGTTTCTCCCTTCTTTTAAGATTTTGGTCATGTATACACATGAGCCCAGCATGTTTTTCAAGCTGCAGAGTCAGTACTCAAATCACACAGCTGGCCATGTGAGATCCAACCACCTTAACCACCATGCCACCAGCTGCCCTTTATGAATTTTTTATCCATATGAAGTGGATTGGAGTCATCTACTCAATGCTGTGATTATGGTAGTCAAGTGATAGATGGAGTCTTTGTCCAATTTAGGGATACATCCTGCAGTTATTTTCAATGTCCCAGAATGTAGAGAGGGAATATTTACTAGCTTGAAGACTATCCAATGGAGTATGATGGTGGGAAGGATCCTTGTAATTGCCCATACCACATCTCATCTCTTATCTCAGCAAAATAATAGCCAAAGGCAATAATGTATCCCTGTAGAGAATGTAGCAATGTCAAAGCTGAATAGGTGCACATAACTCATTTCCATGACTAGATCGTTGTAAATATATTCAGTTAGTGCTACTAGTTATAGCTACTGTATCAGACTGATGTCAAGAAAATGCTGGTAAACAGCTATTAATCTAATACATTATTTCTATTCAATCCAATCAGTGAAAACATCAGAAACAATTTGTCATTATCTCTGAGGGAAAACAGTGTTACTGTTATTATCTTGGCTCAACTCATGCTTTCTGTTATGACACAGTTGAAGAAAACTTGATCATCTTGTCATCTCTCAGAATGTTACCTTTGTTCAATCTACTGATGCCATTATTAAAGTTGAACCTAACAAGCAGAAACAAAACAAAACAAAACAAAACAAAACAAAACGAAACAAAACAAAACACCTGAAAACACTCTAGGTACCTTAAAAGAGTACCAGAATTTATAAACACATTTGAGCATATGCTATGGGTTTGAAAACTCTAGGGATCCAGTTTTTTGGGGCATGTAAAAAGATATCTTTTGTTTTGTTTTTGGAGAGGTTTTCACTATAGGGCGCGTGCGCTCGCCAGACAGACAGAGAGAGAGACATAGAGACAGAAAGCGAGAAATCACCCCCAGAGGGGATGGTCACGCCGCAATCCCTTCTCCTCCATTTGCCTCTCGGGTTCTTGGGCACGCAAGCACACGCGCCCGGCGTGAGTTTTAAGCCACCGGGTCCGGGATGCGAACCGCAGTCGACTATGTGGGAGTCCAGCGACATAGCCATTACGCAAACTGTGGGTTCCCAAAAGATATCTTTTGAAGCAGAAGACAAATCTGTTCCTTGATCCACCTATTAGACTGAAAAAGGAAGAATACTTGGTAGGGTTCATTCGATTTTAGAGATTAAAAAAAAAAAAAGCTGTCATTCTCCAGTCCATTTATTAGACGGTCTATGACAGTGCCAGTTTCAGCTATGAACAGAGAGAGAAAGGGCTCTGTGTTACATCCAGAATGTGGTACAAGCACCTCTGCCACCTGGGTCATATGACCCAACACACTGAAGTGTGATTGAAGAGTCTATAGAATATAAGATACAGTCTGAGACCTCCAGCAAGTTCCAATAGGCAAATTTCAGTGAAGACTCAATGAGTGTTGAAATAGCTTATGCCATATTCTGCTGATAAAATATTTACAATTAGTAGAACTATTCCTCTTTTGTAATTGGATCCACAGAAAGACCGAATATCTAATCATGGAACACTAAATAAATACAAACTGAAATATTAGTATAAAATGTGTGTTATCGGGACCAGCAGTTGGCGTAATGGCTATGGTGCTGAACTTCCATGTCGTCAACTGTGGTTCAAGTCCCAGGCCCAGTGGCTTAAACTTACGCCTGGCATGTGTTTGTGTGTGTGTCCAAGATCCCGTGAGGTGACTAGAGGAGAAGGGATTGCGGCATGACCATCTTCCTGGGGGGTGATTTCTTGCTCTCTGTCTCTCTCTGTCTTTCTGGAGAGTGTACACATCCTATAACCAAAACCTCTCCAAAAAAAATGTGTATATGTATGTATACATATACACACACACACACATATATATGTATATATGTATATGTGTGTGTGTGTGTGTGTGTGTGTGTGTGTGTGTGTGTTAACTGGTCTATTCAATCAGAAGGTTGGACATGTAACAAGCATTCTATTATTAAATAGATATTTAATATCTTGAATTACCTGTGGAGGTCTTTGAAGTGAGTTGCATGCAAATATGGCTCTTAAACTCCAGTGCTATAAAAACTTCACAGACTCTCTCTAAACCTGCCTCAACTGGAGTTTCCTATGTCCTTAACAAACAGAATGCCTAGTCAGTCATGTCCATGCCTGACACGCAAATGGAACTGCATGGTATTTGGCACTGTTGAAAGTACGCAGGCCTGCATTATAGCCTCACTCACAGATGGCCCTGATAGATACTGTGGAAAGGAAAACTAAGAGTGCTAAGAATTTGGAGTTGTCTACTTTGTCTAGAACAAGAAATGATCTAGAGTAGAGATTTTCATAGATTCCTGTAGAGTAGTTAATGGGTCAACAATTTTGCCATGGCCTCAGAAAGGTAAAGTCTGTTTACAATGGTGTCTTTCAGAGGGGTGTTTAGGAAATAGGCACACTGTAACTGTATCTATATTGATGTAAATTCCCACTGAAGGATTTCAGGGACAGAGGAGCTTATCAATGATCAGTTGACAGATTGCCACATTCTGTAGGTATCAGTAAGCCTTTTTCAACAGTCACCTCTGTGCTTGGTCAATGTGTCTATGGGTAATGAAGAGATACATTATCCATAGATACATACACAAAAGCCAAACTAGGACTTAAGCACAGTTCTTTGCTCACCACAGATGATCTGGTTACAGCAACTGCTGCCAGCAGTAGACCAACATTTTGCTAATGTACCCTTTCATGTAATGACCTATTCATTTCCTGGGGGTGCTTTTATTACACTGATTTTCTTTTTTCATGGAGAGGTAGTGGTTTGTGCTTACAGGAATAGGTAAATTTTCTGTACACATCTTGCCTTTCCACCTGTAGCAGTTCTGCCAACATTGCCAAAGAATGCTATAAGCATCCTAAAGATACTTGATACAATATTGTTTCACCCCAGAGAATGAGTTTTATGGCAATAAAATGAGCAATAGGCCTTTGCTGATAGTAATACTAGTTATATGGTATACATCGTTCAAAAACATCTGGAATGATAGAACTACAGAAAGGCCTATTTAAGTCTCAATTACAGAGCCAACAGTAATACAGCAAATTACACTCATGGCCATCCTACAAGTTGTGTGATACAGCTTAAAGCAGAGGCCAATTTAAGCTGACAGCTCCCAGATTTTTCATTTTTCTAGGTTCCAGAAACCAAGAGGTGAAGGTGGGGTGGCCTTTCTCATGATGATGTCTAATAATGTAATAAACGGATTTTTTCTTCCTGTTCCCACCATCTTGGACTTGGTGGGTTTAGAAGTCCTAAGTGCTCAGGAGAATAACTTCTCTAGGAAACACATCCTGAACTGTTTCCGGTTGGAAGCTGGAAATTCCCTCATAGAGTGTCGTATTTCTCATGCTGCTAAATCGGCATGCTTCTGAGTCCCTATACCAGACAGAATACTGGATTCCCCAACTGGGGCAAGTTGTATCATGGCTAGATAATACGGCAAGTAGGACTACGTTTGGAGTCTGGAGAATCATGGCAACACAACTCAGTATTACTTTGTCAATAATAATGATTAAGAAGGAACTAAACCCCATGAAGAGAGGCCCTAAAGAACTTGGAAATTATAGTGATAGAAGTCTGAGAGAGTCCTTCAGTAAAGATAAAGATAAACAAAACAATTGTTAGAAGAGTTGGCAGAAGACAGAGGTGGATAAGAACATGTAGTGTCAAAAAAAAACTTACTGACTTAGGTTTTACTACCACCAAGGAAGGGAGAGCTGTAGCAGCTCTGTTCAGTGTTGAATAATTTTTTTTTCCTTTTTTCACTCTACACGTGCATACACCTGTACTAATATAGCATGACCTGCTATTCTATGGTGACTGATGGGACATTACATTTTTCCTTCCTAGAGGAATAGGAGTTTCTTCATCTAAATAAATTGCAGTGAGTATTATTAGGCAAGTGCATGTTGGATAGTAGAAATAGAATTATACCCACGAGTTTCGTATGATTTTTAAGTTCTGTACCTCAAGACCTTAACTTCCATATGCGATATTACATAAACCCAACTTCCTTTGATTTCTGGAAAGGGACTAACAGTGATCGAGAATGTGTAAAAGGAAGAAAAGATCAAGATACATATCTCTATTGTATTCAATGACCCTTCATGTTTGGCCATCATTTGGACAATGGCCACACGCCCCTGCAGCTGTGACTCCTGTTGGTCAGCCTCCCTTCTTTGGTTCCAACGTTTGAAAGTCCTTTGCCATCCCCTTGTTCCATCAGATAGTGGTGGTAATGGCTTCTCGTTTTGGATAGTCTTTGGGCACTTCACCATAAATGATGGAATTTTTGATTTACCCAAATTCTATGAAATGGCCCTTTATCAAATTCTATTCATGCAGATCCTTTAATGTGCCATTGACTTAGGCCAGTTCTGTGACTGACATAAAAGTCTTTACAGTTTCTTTCCACTCTTTTATTTAAGTTTCTTTGGGCAAGAGACAATTTTCATGCAGTGTGGGTATAAAATATAATGAGGTTTTAGAAATTTATATGGTTCAATTTAATTAATTCTATACCCCACACTATTGATTTTAAAATGCCATCCTTTATAATGTTGCAGCTAAATAGGATACTTCTTTCTACATATATAGTATTTAGATTTATTTTATACTGAGACATATAAAGTAATAACCTTATAAAAAGAGATACGTTTTTTTTAAAGGAGAGTAATTATATGGAAATGTTGCTATGTTGCAGAGGAGAATTTATCATTAATAAAAACAAACAACAGCTGAAAGCCTTTAGAAAGTACAAATATGACTTTCATACTAGTAAAGTCATGGTCACATTCTTCTTCTTTTTTCACAAGAACACATCACAGAAACTTGTTCAGTCTCCCTTGTGACCTTGTGAAGGAGAGCAAACATGTCCTTTTGTCATCTGAAACATTTTATTCATTTCAAAATGGCCACCATGACACCGTGGCTATTTTAAGCTTCCTATTGTTTGTCTAAAATAGATTGTGCTGGCAGAGTGTATGTTCTGAAAATTGTTTGCTTGGTGTGCTCATTACTTCATGTCAACTTTCAGAATGGCAATTTCTAACAATTTCTAAACATTCTTTTCCCAAACAGGTCAAGTGAATGATGCTATTTAAGTGTAGTGTGTGCACTGCAGGCTGTGAGAGTGAGCCTTAGTCTGGAGGAGGAATAGACAGGTGTACATTCAAAGACGATCCCTGTCTCGGAGAATAAGCCATAGAATCCTGAGAATGGAAATCAAGTGTAAGGTCAAGTTGGCAGTTATTGTTAAAGTTAGGGGCAAACCTGACATATTAAGTGACAGAGGGTTAATTGATAGAGGTAGGATGAGACAGACAGGTCAAAGAACTCATTTCTACTTTCCAACTCGTTTTTCACTGCAGTTCAGCTTTAACACCAGTAGTAGAAATAACATACTTTAAGGTAAATTAATTATGCTACTAACTTGCTTAAAGCTAAATAGCTAGAAATGGGCCTTTGCCAGGGCTTCTTAATGCCAGCAGAACCAAATTCAAGCCTCATCCTATTTCCCCAACTCATTTTCCAATATTCCTTTTCACACATTTAGATCTGTGGTTTTCCATTACTCCTCTGCTGTATTGTAAATGTTTTGTCATAAAATGCAAAAATCTATTTTTGTTTCAAACTTCGTGTTGAGGTGAATTATTTATGCAATGTATGTAAATCAGCCCTTGGTTCATAGCATGCAAAACTTAAGTCAAGGAGCCAAAGACAGACCAGAGTCAACTGGAATATATGAGACTTTCACTAACGAAAGTTATATTTCTGCTCTAACCACAATGAACATACTCTGTAAATGGTACTTCATGTGCCTCACAACTTTTATAATTTTTGTTATAATTCAACTGTTTAAATTCTAGTCAGTGAACCTCTTTGGTATAGGATACAGTTTTAGCACCTTGGGGAAAAAAAAAGTAACTGTGAGTACTAAAAACTTATTTGTTGTAGAGGTGCTATTTTGGGGGCCAATCAGTGGTCCAGTGATAATGCAACGCTCTCTGACCCACATGTAGGGTCGCAGGTCCACTTTCTGAGATCTGTCTGCATACCACGCTGTGTGTGCTTACCTGTAATCCCGGCTAGCTGAGACCGGTGATGGACTGCAGCAAGACGGCCCTGTTGGGATCTCAGCTTTTCTCTCCTATGGAAGAAATAAATAAGTAAACTTAAGAAAATCATTTTAAACTGGGATAGGGAATCTAAGAAGAGGTGCACTACACAGTTGGTGATAGGGAAGCAGGAAGGAAGACTATTTCAAACTTGTGAAACTCAGATTTTTTTGTTTGTTTAAAATACTCTTCTTACCTCACACAGGAAGGTGACTACCCCTTTTCTAGTCTGACTGGGAAAGAGTCTATTCTATTGAACATTAAATCAAATGTTTAGATTTGAACATACTGAACAAAGCTAAAGGCACTTGGGAGCAGGTGAGAATATTAAAACACTATGGTTAAAGAAATGTCTCTTTATTAAACTCTGAGACTTCCTCCTTCTTTTCTCATAAAGTAATAATCCCAAAGGCCAGGCTTACACAATCAATTATGAAGAACAGAATGGCCCAAGACCAAAAACTTGTAAATGCTGATATTTATGAATCATCACATGAAGCAATGTTGTACCCATCAACTAAGTAAACTCATCTTTGTTTCGGGTATTCTCACATTGGTATCCCACTTAATTGTTAAGTCCATCTTAAATAGGAATAGCTGGCTAGCAGATTTGAGCAAATCACCTGAACTTACAGACAGATGCCAAGACAAAGATGTATCTACCCAATAAATATAAGCAAAGAGCAGAACAAACCAAACCATTCTGAGGGAGAAATTGGACAATGTAGAAAGAAAATAACTTCAAAAATAAATATAATAGCAACTATAATAATAAAAGAAGATGTGAAATCACAAGAAAAGAATAAGATACAGGCCAGCAGGTGACATGGTGGTTAAAGTGCTGGATCCTACATGGACGACTGCGTGGTTTGAGTCCTAGACCTGGGGACTTGGAAAACATGCCAGGAGCATGTGCATGCATGCCCAAAATCCTAAGAGGAGAATAGAGGTATTTTGGTGTGGCCATCCCCCGTGTGGTGATTTTACACTTTCTCTCTCTCTGTCTCTCTCAGGTGAGTGCACATGCCCTGTGGCAAAAATATATAAAACAATAAGATGTTATTTTTTTTTAAATAAAATATTCAGAGAATTAAAATACAGGTCTTGAAAACTGAAAAAGTAAATCAGAGTAGGAATATAAGTGTTTTTAAAGGTTTATTTGAGAATGAAGAATCTGAACCAAAAGTTAGAAGAATACAGAAAGAAGTGGTGAGAGTAAAGACAGGCAAATTAGAAGACTGACCCTGAAGTTTCAAAATATAAGAAAAGAGGGACCAGCAGTTAGCATAATGGCTATGTCGCTGGACTCCCACGTAGTCGACCGCGGTTCACATCCCGGACCTGGTGGCTTAAACTTACTCCGGGCGCGTGTGCGTGCATGCCCAAGATCCCGAGAGGAGAATGGAGGAGAAGGGATTGCGGCATGGCCATACCCCCTGGGGGATGATTTCTCGCTTTCTATCACTCTGTCTGTCTCTGTCTGGTGAGTGCACGCACCCTATAGCAAAAACCTCTCAAAAAAAAAAAAAAAAAAAAAAAAAAAAAAAGAAGAAGAAAAAATAAAATGGACTAAAGGATATTATCAAATCAAATAAACTTTTCCTAAATAAAAGTAACATATTCCAGACTGAAAGGACTACTCACTGAGAATTTGACTAAATTAATAAGTAATCATTCCCAACTAAAGCATATTACTATAATCTTAAAACTCAAAATAAAGGAAAGACACTAAATATTATTATGGAAGTACATATGTCTGTATATGGACTTATAAATGGATCCATAGATGTCTATATACAGCTATCTCTCTATTGAACATCTAAGTCACATCAAAGGATTAGGAATCAAACCATATTATTTCCCAACTTAAAATTGCACCCTGAGACAAAGTATTCTAGTGCAGGGTGGAATAAACACATATTAAGATATGCAAAACTTGTAGTTTGCCTCCCATGCACATTTCCTTTCTCCCCCTTTCCCCTTCACTCTTCTCCCTTCCCCTTCCTCCCTCCCCCTTCCCCCTTTCAGGGTCTTTGAGATACATCATGTGCACTTGCTGGAGATGAAGGAGAGAGAGAGAGAAAGGAAGAAATGGCCCCTGGGGAAAATAGTCATGTCAAACTCCCTTCTCATCCATTTTCTTTCAGGTTTTGGGCATGCACACACATGTGCACAGCATGATTTTCAAGCTACTGAGTCAAGGACTTGAATCATGGTTGGCCATGTGGAAGACCAATGCCTTAAATACAATGTCACCTGCTGGCCCTATCATGCACATTGTGTGTGTGTGTGTGTGTGTGTGTGTATTATTTTTTTAAGAGCAATATTTGCCATAGGACACATACACTCACATGTGAGAAGGAGAGACAGAAAGCAAGAAATCACCCCCAAGGGGAGATGGCCATGCTGCAATCCCTTCTCTAGTTTCCTCTTGGGATTTTCAACATCACACACATGCACCTGGCATGAGTTTTAAGCTGCCTGGTCTGGGACTTGAACCTGTCAACTACCTTGAAGTCCAGCAATGTAACCATTTTGCCACCTGCTGATCTCCTGACATACACATTTTAAAAGAGTTAATTGAGATATGTTCAAATGTGAGAGTAAATTAAAAATGGAAAGTTAGGTATTTCAAACAATGAAGACTCTAATATTCAAGAAACTCAAAGGGGAAGACCCAAACAGTGATTGGGCAGCAGTCTAGAAAGTCCCCAGTAGAAGCAAAGCAGGCAAATGTAAATTCTTAAAAGGGTCATTATTAAAGGATAAAAGAAAAACAAAACAACTTGTAATTGCTTGATCACCTGACCATATTTTTTATTTATTTATTTATTTATTTACTTATTTATTTATTTACTTATTTATTTATTGGAGAGGTTTTTGCTATAGGGCGCGTGCGCTCGCTGACAGACAGAGAGAGACAGAGAGATAGAAAGCGAGAAATCACCCCCCAGAGGGGATGGCCATGCCGCAGTCCCTTCTCCTCCATTATCCTCTTGGGATCTTGGGCACGCATGCACATGCACCCGGCGTGAGTTTAAGCCACCAGGTCCGGGGCTCGAACCGCGGTCGACTATGTGGGAGTCCAGCGACATAGCCATTACGCTAACTGCTGGTCCCCACCTGACCATATTAAGAAGCATTTTTGATCTATTTACAAGGATTTGGAGACAGAATAATGCTGAGTAAATATTAACATGATAGTAGAAAAAATTTATGAAGTGCTAACTTGTGCTAGATAATTTAGCCTAAGTTATTTATTTATATATTTTTAGAGAGAGGTCTTTCCTACAGGGTGTGTGCACCCACCAGAGAGACAGAAAGTGAGAAATCACCCCCCAGGGGGAATGGCCACACCACAATCCCTTCTCTTCCATTCTCCTCTTGGGATTTCTCTAGGGATTTTGGGCACACACATACACACACACACACACACACACACACAGCATGAGTTTTAAGCCACCAGGTCTGGGACTCAAATTGCAGTCAACTATGTGGGAGTCCAGTGACTTAACCATTACACCATCTGCTGGGTTCAATTTTTTGTACACATTAACTTACTAAACCTCTCAGCAACCTAATGAACTTGGTGATTTTACTACTCACATTTGACAAATAGGCAAATTCTAAGAAAAAAAGTATGTTCATAGTACAGCATATGTGTTAGCTGCAAATAATATTTAAATCATAAAAAGACAATCTAAAATATCTAACCAAAAATTGTGAAATTTCTAGGATAGAAATACTGTAAGTTTCTGTGAAATGACAGGGTACAAAGAGGAAAAACATCACTTCTGATGTTTTATAAAAAGAAATTTAATAGATATTTTTTGTTTTAATAATTTTAGAAAACAGCATCACTTTACATTATTAAGTAAAGCTTCCCCTGAGGTATGTACCACCCAGGATAATAATTTAGTGGAACATCTGCTTATATAAACAATTTACTTTAAAATTTGTCTCAAAATGCACAGGCCTATCTGATATAAGGATTTGATTTATTGACGATGTAGAGATAAAAGAGGAATGCATGTATTGTTACATGTCACAATATCCAGGCATCATCTCTTCTGGTTCAAGTCCAGGGTCCATTGCATTGTATTCTTTATTGACCAAACTGTCACTCCTGGCTTGGTCAGAGCTCAACCTACATCAAAAAAGGAAGCAAAACTGTGGTTACTTAAAATGTCACAATTGCAGAACCTGTCTGTATGGAAACAACACAGGTTTTCCTTTAAAATTCCCTGACTCTACTTAATGCTGTTAATATCCTTATTTTCTGTGAGCACTGGCTTCAGTGACTCTCAGTTTTCATTGGTGTGTTATATTGATGTTGATCACAAACACATGTCCTATCCAGAATATGCAGGAGAGTGTGCCTTAGAATTGTGTGGGGTAAACATAGCACAGCACCCTTCCATCCGTGTCTTCTCTTGAACTTTGCACACTGTAATCCCTGAGTTCCTAGGATGTCATCTCTTCTGATATTAACCACATCCCTGTTTTCTATAAACTCCCACTAGCATGAAGATGAGGAAAGGGCCTTGGGGGAAGAGAAAAGAGTGGTCCCATTTACAGGACTGTATCTTCTCTAGCACAGATGAAAACCAACCCTAGGACCTTTACAGGACTGTGTCTTCTCTACCACAGATGAAAACCGACCCTAGGACCTAAACATCTCCTCATCCATTGGAGGCAATACAGCAAGGGCCAATGGTCTTGAGAAAGAACAGTGTCAAGAACCCTAAGAGATGGCACAGCTACTCCTGAAGGGCTGCCTGATAAATTGGCATGGAGCTAGTTGGTGGCGCTAACAGCAAGGGGCATACAGGGTAGAAAATGCCTACCACTGTTACCACCTGTGTAGACCTAAGAAAGTGAAGTGATGGGAACGTAGGTATGCCAGACGTACTGTACTAGCCTATATATGAGATTCTAGGCCAATGGTCAACAGTGGCAGCCCAGCTTCAGACTTCATCCTTCGTAAGACATAAATGAAAGAGTCACCCCAAATCAACTGATCGGTATTATTTTGACAGTTCAATCTTATAAGATACTCAGAAAGAAATACTTGTATCATCCAGTAGCAATCAGAAGATGGTTAGACCACTTGTTGGAAATAGATTTACGCTTACCTGGTCTTAGAGTGGTACCAGTTTGAAACATGGAGGCAAAAGAAAGAAACAGTTACAGAGTTAAAGTGTTCTGATTTATTTATAAAAGCAGAGATAGGGAGAAGGAAGTATAGAGTCAGAGGATCACTGTTCTTTACAACAAGTCTTATACTTTTAAAATTCAGTGGATGTATTGCTTCCACAATTAAAATGAAAATATAAAAAAGTTTATTTTTTAAAGTTGTTTTTTTCCTGCTCCAAACTGCTATATAAATTTAACTCCCAGAGAACTGAATGCACTATAAGATGTTAGAGGAAAAAAGTCTGTTGCTTCCAGTTTATCTTGAAATCAATTATTCAGATATATCAGGCTTGGTCTCATAGCAATGCAGAGGTCAATGACCCATGTAGTGAGCCTTTTAACCTGTCGGTCAAATAAAATAGAGAAGCACAAGCTTAGTATTCGAAGTATAGAATTAGCTAAGGCCAGCACTACACCAAAACTGTGACTCCAAGTTGCCTCATCGGTGGTACCGCCTTCATGCCCTTTCTTCCCTGGGGCATCTCTGCTAGCTGTCAATTAAATATCACTAATGAGGACACTGATAGCGTGTAAGAAATGTTTCTGTCCCTTGAGTATTTTTATTCTAATAATGAGTGCCTTACTAGACCAAACCATTTTAAACCCCAATGAAATTATCTGAAAGCAACGTAATTTTGTCATTGTCATCGGCAATAACAGTGCTATTTTGAGGCCTCAGAAACTCTTCACCTACCCTCAAGTTTTTTTTTCTTTATAGTTGGTTACAGACTGTGAAATTGACCTTATCATTTACGACCTTGAAAAAAGAATCAACATTTTAAGGTTAAAAAAGCTATGCTGAGTGAAATATAGCATTTTGATTTGTATTTATTTTCATGTCAGCAGGGATGTGAGAAGTACTTTGATTATGCATATATTGTTATTTATTTCAAGATAGCATACAAGCCCCACTCGCCCCTGCACTCAGACATGTAGTGTTAGATCTCATTGAACAAATTTATATGAGAATGGGGAATAATTTCCAGGCTATGTCTAAGTAAAACTTAACTGCATAAACAACGTGTGCATACACATCCACAGAGAAACACCCAGTAACATCTCATTAGTTTTGTACATTAGAGAAAGGATTATTCTTTATACGTGAATTCAAAAGAAATCAAAATTCACGTTATATCCAAAATAATGTGTATGTTCCTAAAAAGTGCTTAAAACGTTCTTAAAAAGTTTCAAGCTACAGGTGCTCCTTGACTTAAACTCCATCCTAAGTTGAAAATGTCAGGTCAAAAAGGCATTTAATACACCTCACCGACTGAAGATCATAACCTAGCCTCGCCTGCCTTATGGTAAGCATACTCATCACACTGACATTAACCTATAATTGGGCAAAATAATTTAACTCAAAGCGTATTTATAATAAAGATAATGAATATTTATAAAAAAAGATATTGAATATCTCAGGTGTTTATTGAATACTGTGCTGAAAGGGAAAACCAGAGTGGTTGTATGGATATCAAAAGTATGGTTTCTTTTTCATTATTTATTTTTGTTTATCATTATTATTTATACATTCAATCATTATACATCAAACATCATTTAGTTTGTAAAGACTTTACCCAACATGATATATGCCACACAGCAGGCGAGCTGAGAATACTATATACAAATCACCAACAGGCAACAAGCCATATCTGGGTCCCATGAATGTCTTCTACTGAGTACACGTCTTTCTCACCTTTGTAGAGTCTCTGAAGTATGAGTCAAATCATTCTAAGTTGAGGACCGCCTATCTATTGTAATTCTTTATCTTCTAAAACACTGAATTAAACTTTTGAAATAGTTAGGCAACACTCAATTACTGTACTAGTTCATTGGAAAAGTCACGATGTATTTTTGTAAAAGTCATTTTTGCATAGAAAAGTACATCATGACTTTTCTGAAGACCCAGTAATACACCAATTGATAGAGTGGGTTGTAACACATGCCCTCTGTTTTCTATTTTTCTTGCTTTTTTTTAATATTCTAAATTTTCTGTCTTTTTCACCTAGGTTTATCTAACCTCACTTTTCATTTTGTTAGTACGCTTTCTTCTAGTTGCTATTTTAAGTCTTCTGTTTGTTTTTGGTTCTTTGTTTTAGCATCATTGAGGAGATAGTTCATGCTCAACATTTTTCTTTATTTTTTATTAAACTCTTTATTCTTTGCTTTTGAAAAGTGTTAATATAGGGACCAACAGATGGTGTAAGCTGTATGTCACTGGACTCCTACATAGTTGACCACAGTTCAAGTCCTGGACCGGGTGACTTAAAGTTCACGCCAGGTGTGTGTGCGTGCATGCCCAAAATCCCAAGAGGAAAACGGAAGAAGGAATTGCCATCCTCCCTGGGGTGTGATTTCTCGCTTTCTGTCCCTCTGTCCCTCAAGCAAGCACATGTGCCCGTTTTTATACTAAAAAAAGTGTTAAGAAACAATGAACTATTTTTACTGATCATGAACCATGTGGCTTTAAAATTTTTGTTATACCAAGAATTTAACCTGACCTATTTTCAAAATAACTTGAGCACTGAACATTAAAATACTTGCACTTAAAATTCAGTTTGCTCTGGTCTGAGTGAGAGTCCAACTAATCATGGATGTTTGGCTCCTCTTTCTACATGAAGCTGAGTATTGTTTTGCAATAGACTGAATGTTGAGGAGGCTGACAGCATTTGTAAGAGGATTTGAAGCTCTCCCTTCATAATCCAAGGATGGGCTCCTGATTTTCAATTGCTATTACTCTGAAGAACTTCTGGCTCATAAGGAGCATATGTCTGAGGCCATATGAGTTGGTAGTTAACACCAATTTTTTCATTTCCTTCAACTGTCATCACAGCCCCTCCCTTCAAAGTAAATTCCCTTTTAAATGTCTATTTTAATACTTACTCTCCACCCCCTCGAGGTGCTAAGTAATTGCACTAGAAATTAGAAAACTGGAAGTCAGAAGACCATTTTCAAGATAGTTTATTTCATAGCCTCGTGTTTTAAAGGGCCCTGAAAGTCTCATCTCCAAGCAATCAAGGCAGTCAAGTTTGACTTTATGGTTACCTTAGGCATAGCTCTTTGATGGATTAAAAAGTGTTTTTATCAAATTGACATCTGCTGTTTCAATGATACAATGTGGACATTTTAGGCTTGTATTCAAAATGAAAATTGTACTTCAGTACATTGAAAATAAGGTCCAGGAACATAATGATCGCATTAATGACTAGAGTAATTTCTAGTTATAGTTTGAGAATAATAGCACTGGGAGTATTTTCTGTGAAAACAAAATACTGTTTTACAAGTAGGAATGATGGCATTGACCTTAGTTTGAATGGCTATTTAAAAAGGCTGGTGATATATACCAAGGTCTGTGGAAGGCTGAGTTTCATGTGGAAGGTCATGTTTCTATAAGACTCCACATGTCCACTGGCAGAATTCCTCTTACAGATTCGTAGTCTTAAACTCAAGAAGAAGAGAATGCATCTTATTCATATTTTATTTCTAGATTTCAGGTGGTCCTTGATAAAAGTCACAACATGCAAAAATGCATCCTGACTTTTCTGGCAGCCCAATACTTGGTATTTGTTTAATATGAACAGACATATTCCTTTGGATGTTAAAATATTCATCAATATAGTTTCTTACAATAAAAACCCAACTGAGGGTCCAACAGGTAGCATGGTTGTTAAGGTGCTGGACTCTCACATGGTTGACTGCAGTCAAGTCCCAGACATGGTGGCTTGAAATCACGCTGGGCATGATTGTGTGCGTGCCCAAAATTCCAGGAAGAGAATGGAGGAGAAGGAAATGCAGTGTAGCCATCCCCTTTAAGGGCTGATTTCTTTCCTTTTATCTCTTTCTTTGTCTCTCCAGTGAACTCACACATCCTATACCAAAACTCTCTTAAAAGAAAAAATAACACACACACACACACACACACAGTTCAGTGTCTCTTTTACTTAAAGTTGTGCAACCATCACCACAGTTTTAGAACATTTTCATCATCACTCCAAAATCCTCCCACCCCATTCTTCAGCAGTCACCTACTATTTTTCCCAATTTTCTCCACCTGTACTTGACTACTAATTTACTTTCTCTCTAGATTTGATTATCATGAATATTTCATAATAATTGAATCATAAAATATGTGACTTTATTTTCTAGCTTCTTTAACTTAGCAAAATATTTTCAATTCTTATCCGTGTCATCACTTGTATCAGTATTTTATTCTTGTTACTGATGAGCAATATTCACTGCAAGGAATATACTGTATTTTCTCTATGTTCATCAGTCGATAGACATTTGGATTGTTTTCACTTTTTTACTTTTATGAGTATTGCTGTGAACATTCTTGTACAAGTTTATGTTTGGAGGTATGTTTTTATTTCTCTTGGGTGTGAGAGTAATAACTCTATGTTTACATTTTTGTGGAACTATGAGACCATTTTGCAAAATGGGTGTACCGTATTACATACACATGAGCAGGGTATAAAGATTCCCATTTAAAATTATGGTTTATTTATTTCAAGAGAGAGGGTCAGTCAGAAACACAAGTACCCTCAGCAGGGTCTCATGCTGTGATTCCCCCTCCCCCGTGCTTTCCCAGCCAGCCAGGATCACAAGTGCACAAGTCCATTTCACATGTAGAAGTCAAACTCAGAACTGAACCTTATCTTCCGGATGGTCTCCAGCATTCAGAGTGTTGCAGAGCCTTGTGCAACTGTGGTCAGGCTATTCTTTATAGAAATGCCCATTTATTCCATTGATCAGTTTATTGTTAGATATTTTGTGATTTTATTACTGATTTATAAGCATATTCTACATAGTCTAGATATAAGTCACTTGTAAGAATTGCAAGTGTTTTTTTCTTCCATTCTGTGAGTTGTCTCTTCACTTTCTCCACAGTGTCCTTTGATGCAGGTAAGTTTTGACTTTTGTTGAAGTCCAATTCACATATTTTTTTTTTCTTTTTTGCTTGTATTTTTGGTGTTATAATAAAAAAATTTGCCTAGTTCAAAGTTATGAAGACATGTTTTCTTCTAAGTTTTTTCATTGTGTTAGGACGTTGATTCACTGAGTTACTCTTTGTATATGGGAAGAGACAGGATTCTCACTTAGCTTTTTTACCTGTACCTGTCCAGTAGGAGCAGCAGCATTAGCTGAAAATATTTGTTTGGCAGTCTTGTGAATAATCAGCTGACTTAAATATGAAAGTTTATTCTTGGACTTTCAGTTCTATTACATTGATGTATATATCTGTGTTCATTTCTTTACGTGTGGTTACTTTATTATGTGTATGTTTATGTGTGTATTTATGTAATTTAATTTTTTCTCTTACTATACTGATTGATTTCTATAGCTTTGTAGTAAGTTTCAAAGTCAAGAAATTGAACTACTACAGCATTATTCTATTTAGAGATTGTTTTAGCAGTCTGGGTACCATGAATGTCTCAGAATATTAGGATCAACTTACTACTATTTGCAAGTAGGCTGGAATTTTAATAGGAAATGCACTGAAATTATAGACGAATGTAGAACTATTGCCATTTTAATATTGTCATTTAATCTATCATCATAGGTGTCTTTCCAGTTATTTAGGTTTCCACTAATATTTCAGCAATATTTTCTAATCTTCAATTTGTCTTGAAATTTATTTATTATTTTTAAGGATTTTATTCTTTTTGCTACTATTATAAATATTGTTTTAATTTTATATTTGACTTATTTATTATAAACATAGAGTTGTAAGTGATTTTTATACTTTAATCTTACAACTACAAACTATATTTGTTTGCCAGTTCTACATAATTTTATGGTGACTAATTAGGATTTATTATATGTAAAATTATGCCATCTATATAGGCAATTCTATTTCTTTTCTAAATTGGCTATTTCTTTGCTTCTTGTTTGTTCTATTTTCCTTGCTAGAATCTTCAGTATAATGTTAAGTAAGTGGTATGAGGGAATCTTGTTGTCTTATTCCTGATCTTAAGAAAATAAAATATATTTTTTTCATTTTCTGTATGCAGTCTATTGACATTATATGTAATTTTATCTCCATTGACTTTTGGTAGATGTCCTTAGTCAGGGCTCTACCTAGAGAATGTTCCATGTTTTTTTTTTTTTTTTTTTTTTTTCTTGAGAGGTTTTTGCTTTAGGGTGCATGCGCTCGCCAGACAGACAGAGAGAGACAGAGAGACAGAAAGCGAGAAATCACCCCCCAGGGGGGATGGCCATGCCGCAATCCCTTCTCCTCCGTTCTCCTCTTGGGAACTTGGGCACGCACGCACATGCGCCTGGTGTGAGTTTTAAGCCACCGGGTCCAGGACGCGAACTGCGGTCGACTATGTGGGAGTCCAGCAACATAGCCATTATGCTAACTGCTGGTTCCCCTATGTGTTTTTGAAAAGAATGTGCACCATGCTCTTTTGAGTGGAATGCTCCAGAGCTATTGAGTCAGTGGAAAAGTCATGATGTATTTTTCTATGCAAAAATGAATTTTGACTTTTCTGATGACCCAATACTTGGTTTATAATGTCCACAATATTCATTTCTTTTTGAAGTCTATTTGTCCTACAGCATGCAATTTCTGTTCCTCAGAGGGGATAGCTCTGACCACATTCAGTTTTCATGAGAATTGCCTATGTTCCAATAGCAGTTTTAGCAGCATTATCTTTGACTGTATGCCCTATAATACTCAGTTGTGTGCTGAATACTCTGCCATTTCCCTGAGCATATATTACTATACAGTCTAGTTCAATTAAATTGAGAATCTTTTGTCCAGATAGTAATTGAGATGAGCATACGAGGTTTTGATGACCCCCCAAGAGAGTTCTTTTTAGTTGTCTCATATCCTTATTACCTCAGGTAAAGTGGCTGGTATCTGACTGAACTTGTCTCGTGTAGTTATCTCCACTTAATTGATTCATCAAAGCTTCATTATTTTCGGAACCAGCATATGATGTAATAGTTATATCACTGGACTCCCACGTAGCTGACTGTGGTTCAAGTCCTGGACCTGGCAGCTTAAAAAGCACCTCAGGTGCATGTGTCTTCAAAACTCCCAAGAGGAGAATGAAGGAGAAGGGATTGTGGTGTTGTCATGGGAAGGGAGGGGTTGTGATTTCTCACTTTCTTTCTCTCTTTCACTCTCTGTCTTTCTGGTGAGCACATGCACTCTATAGCAAAAATCTCTTTAAAAAAATTTGAGAACAGCAGTTGGCGTAATGGCTATGTTGCTGGACTTCCATGTAGTCAAACACAGTTCGAGTCCCAGACTGGGTGGCTTAAATTCATGCTGGGCCTCTGTGCGTGTGTGCCCAAGATCCTAAGAGGAAAATGGTTTAGAAGGGATTGCAGTGTGGCCATCCCCCCTGGTGAGGGGGGTGATTTCTCGCTTTCTGTCTCTCTGTCTCTCTCTCTTTCTGTCAAGCACATGTACCCTATACTTAAAACCTCTCAACAAAACAAAACAAAACAAAATGTGTAGTCTTGAAAAGCATTATGAGGCTCAAAGTTCCCTATACTGTTTTAAGTAAAGTCAGTTTCTCTCAGTAAGGCTTCATAACTCTCTGTTCTTAAGACTTGCCTCTTCCTCTGGACAAAATTTCTGAGCCATTTCCAGAGTTGTAATCTGAAAAAGTATACCACTTTTCTCTGAGTGAACCCTGCTTTAGGAGAACAGAGCTGGGTAGGTGTACAATCCTTATTTTCTAGGTATTTCTCCCCTAGCATGGAAACTTTTGACTACAGAGGAGCCAGTAAGAGAGCTATTGGGATCTCTGGTGTTCTCAGTATTCTGTACCTGAGGTGATATCTTTACTAATGAGTGAGGCTCAGTGGATGAAGGGTTCCCCTGACTTTCTAGGTATGCTCATCTGGAATTTTGCCTCTGCAGAGTAACTGAGGGGAGGGACATAAGAAATTACCCACTCCTCTGAAGAAATCATTATACTTCTTTCTTTTTTTTTTGGAGAGGTTTTTTGCTATAGGGCATGTGCACTCGCCAGGCAGACAGAGAGAGAGAGACATAGAGATAAAAAGCGAGAAATCACCCCCCAGGGGGCATGGCCACACTGCAATCCCTTCTCCTCCATTCTCCTCTCGGGATATTGAGCACGCACGCACACGTACCCAGCGTGAGTTTTAAGCTACCAGGTTCGGGACTTGAACCCCAGTCAACTACATGGGAGTCCAGCGACATAGCCATTACACTAACTGCTCGTCCCAAGAAATCATTGTACTTCTCCACCAGAAGCTAAGGAAGAATTGTATTCTTGGATGCACCTGCCAAATTAAAATTCTATCACATTAAATTAATAGTACAAAGCGAGGTAGTACATCATGGTTTAAATATCAAGTTATCACTGTCCTTACGAAGTATATTTTCTTGAATAATTTTCTTTCATTTCCTGTTGCAATTAGAATAATTCCAAAGACATTATTTTTTTAATGGTCTTACTCATTAATGTTTATTTCAAAAGTGGTTCATGCATCTTGTGATGCAATCCCAGAACTACTTCATATCTAGTTATGGTATTCATAAAGAATCTATAAACATGTAACAGATTTAACCAGGTAACTTGGGGGACAGTATAGAGTGACATATAATAGCTGACTTGCTTATCTGAGTTATTAAGGTATTTCGTTTCTTGGCATATCATGCAAAAAGGTTATGATATCTGGTCAGTATAGTCTCAAGAAAAGTGAAAGGCAGATAGCTTTCTTTGTAAAATTTGAGTGACTGAAATGGTTGGAGGATGTAAAACAGAATGCATTTATACTCTTGTAATATTAGGTACATATACACACTTCTACAATCTATCCTTACACAGCATAGATATACATACATGCACAATGAGCTATTTCCATTTAACTAAGCACTTTAGATTTCAAACTGAGAAAAGAAGTGTATGTTTCATATAAAATGATTATCCCTTGGTAGACCAATGGATATTAATAATAAAATTAATAACTATTGAGTGCTTGCTATGTGTAACTATTGTACTAAAGATCTTACACTAAGTGTGTAGTGGCCTATCTTAGTACATGTTGTTGTCTAAACAGTTCATTTATCCTTTTCAGTAACAAGGGAGGGATGGGAATCTGGGTTAATCAAAATGTCCTTCCCACTGTCCCCACCCCCACCCCCTGCCTCAAGCTGGCCTGATGGGTAACTTTTCTTTCTTCTTCAGTCTCAAAGTTGACATAATGTGATCCTGGAGCTCACAGAGTCCTTTAGCCATTTGGTAAGTTAGTCTGAGTAAATTAAATTTTTGAAAATGAGTTAGAAATGAGACAATAAACATAGAATGTCATTTGTATCCCAAGCTCTAGGATATAATAACAAAAGCCACAGTTGCACTTACCCTTTAATGACATAATTCTGAAAGATGATGCTTTCTTCCACTTTTGCTTCAACTAATTCAAGTTGGGTTTAATTACCTGAAACCAGAGAGTATTGACTGATTAATATGCACATCAAATGCTCACAAATTATTCAGTCTGCAAATATCATTTCCATTTTATCCAAAAATAAGAGTAACCTGAACTCTAAATTCTAATAAATGTACAAAATGAATTTGTCCATATTTGACTATTTCTGTTCCTTAATGAATATCATATATTTTTAAAAATCTACCCTGGTTTTCATTTATCACATTGGCCAGATAGCCTGATAGTCTACTTAGGAATGTCAGGTTTTTTAGAGCTTTCCAGATCATAGCTTATAATACTGTAACTCATTCACCTGTGTACTGCTACTGTCAGCTGTCTAACCCTTTCTCCCATGCATGGCATAGGATCTGTCCTTAACTCATTAAGTACGTTTGACATCAATCTATAATGTTTTGCCGAACTCTTCTGAAGTCTTGGAGAAACACAAGCAAGTTCCATCTAAAAAGAAAGAAAGAAACTTAGATAAAAAGTGCTATTAGTAGATTGTACAATTGATAAGTTGCAAATGTCCTCAGGAGACCTATTATCTTTTTCTCCCATTAATCCAGTCATAATTCAGGGCTACATATTAGTATTGCATATTTTATTCTCCTTTTCATAGTCCAGGCCCAGAACCCCACTATGTTTTGTTAAATTAAAATGAAAAGAAATTTCTTTTTACTTCTAGATCCTGGTTTCACTCCTGGCAAATAATTGTTAAAAGCAAAATTGGAATAGGTCAAGATCATTTTATAATATTACTTACAATATTTCAATGTAGTCATACCAGTACGTTTTTATTTCAGTTTATCATTTTGATTTTTCTTTTTCCTGAACTAGTGCTCCTAAAAATAATTGAATATTAGTATGGAGAATAATGATAGCTGTGTGATTTTAAATTCACTAAAATCAATCAGCAAGAAAAATAAAAATACATGGGCCATACTTTCAGTTGTTAAGTTTTTGGTCTAAAATTTTGTGGTTTTTAGCAGTTTATTTGAAAAAAAGGACAGACAATCTAAATCTGGCAGTTTCTCAGAAAATGGTTTCCAAGCAACTCCGGTAGCTTCGTGGTTACTCGGTAATTTAAGTTCTGAAAGGGAAAGTGATGTGTGCAGGAAAGAAAAAGTGACCTAGAAAAACGAATTGAAGAAATGAAGTAGAGAAACAAGGGGATTGGTTACAATTGAATAGCAAGCTGCACAAACAGTCCAAAAGGTGGACTTTCTGTGATTGAAGTGTGGGTAGTGTGATTGTTGTAACTTTACAACCAGTTCAGAAAACAGCCTAATATGTACAGTTTTGGTTTGTCCATAGGAACTCAAGCATGAGACTATAGTGGCTATTTTAGGTCAAACTAGTTTGGTTTAGCACAATGTTCCTGAAATCACAAAATATCACTACCTTCAAATTTCCTGTAGGAAGAGAAATGGGTATGTCATTCCAAAAGAGCTTCCACCACCATATCAAGCTAATGGGATGAAAGAATTAAAGAAGAAAGGATATAAGGCTTCATGAAAAAGCAAGGAACATGGACAAATAAGATGAAATAGACATACTCAATGCCAGAGAGAAAGATTAATACTAAGGTTAACACGATTCTAATGAGTACACATTTTGTACTTACTAGAAAAAGAGTTTAGAATAGAAAGGAAGTGAAAGTATTGCCTCTAAGGAAGTATGTAATAATCAAATAAACACAGTAGGTTTGATTAACCTGGGAAATATAGCGTTGCAGAAAAAGAAGATAAAGAAGAATGGAAGACTCTAGGGCCAATCTGGCATAGTAGTTAAGGTAAATAGATCTCACATGGCTTACTACACAATTTGAATCCTAGACCCTATGGCTTGAGAAACATGCCAGGAGAGTTGGAGCAGAAGGGAATGTGGCATGACTTTTCCCCGTGGGGGGTTGCTTTCTTTTATTTATTTATTTTTTTTAAGAGAGATTTTTTTTGCTATAGGGTGTGTGCGCTCACTGGAGATACAGAGACAGAGAGAAAGTGAGAAATCACCCCTGGAGGATGACCATGGTGTAATCCTTCTCCATTCTCCTCTTGGGATTTTGGATACAAACGCACCTGTGCCAAGCATGAATTTCTTTTTTTTTAAAATTTCTTTTTTAAATATATATTTTTTAATCAAGAAACATAATTTCAGATTTAATAATTCAAAATTTAAAATTTTTATTTATTTATTTATTTATTTTTTGGCGAGGTTTTCGCTATAGGGTGCGTGCGCTCGCCAGACAGACAGAGAGAGACATAGAGACAGAAAGCGAGAAATCATCCCCCAGGGGGGATGGTCACGCCGCAATCCCTTCTCCTCCATTCTTCTCTCGGGATCTAGGGCACGCACACACACGTGCCCGGCGTGAGTTTTAAGCCACCGGGTGCGGGACGTGAACTGCTGTCGACTACGTGGGAGTCCAGCGACATAGCCATTACGCTAACTGCTGGTTCCCATAAAATTTAAAAATTTTTTGAGAGGTTTTTGCTATAGGGCGCATGTGCTCACCAGACAGACAGAGAGAGACAGAGAGATAGAAAGCAAGAAATCACCCCCCATGGGGGATGGCTACACCACAATCACTTCTCCTCCATTCTCCTCTCGGGATCTTGGGCACACACGCACACACGCCCGGTATGAGTTTTAAGCCACCGGATCCAGGAAGCGAACCATGGTAGACTACGTGGGAGTCCAGCGACATAGCCATTATGCTAAGTGCTGGTCCCCAAAATTTAAAAATTAAGACTTAAAGCCAAGGAATAGGTTAGGATTCTATTCAAATAGTAGGCACGTGAACCTGTCACCAGGTTAAGAGAAGACAAAAGTCTTTAAATCTGGAAAACAAAGTATAGAAGAAGATCAGTAATGTTTTAGTCAAAAGTCATGGAATTCTATTTCATTCAATTCTATTTCATACAAGACCAATTCAGTCTTGTATACTTAATTTATCTTTTGTTGTGGTCCAATCTTTCCATTTAAATTCTGGAAGATAAGATTCATTTCTGGACTTGTCCCAACCATTAAGTTGGCCATTTTCTTAGTTGTTTTTGAATTCTTATTTCTGTGTGTCTGTATTTAATTTTCCTCATATAGCACTCCCTTCAGAACTTCTTGGAGAGCAGGTCTGGTGTTGGTAAATTCTTTCAGGTTTTGTTTATCTGAAAATGTTCTTGTCTTTTCTTCCCATGTGAAGGATAATCTTGCCAGGTCCAGTATTATTGGTTGAAACTGCTTTTCCCTTAACACTTTGAGTATATATTCCCATTCTTTCCTTGTTTGCATCATTTCTGATAAGAGGTCTGCTGTTGCCTGATGGGATATTCTTTGTAGGTAACTTGACATTTATCTCTTTCCAATCTTAGTATCTTGTCTTTGTCTGTGGTTTTGGTGAATCTGGCTATACTGTGTCTTGGAGAAGATCTTCTTGGGTTGATTCTATTTGGGGTCTTTTTTTATTTATTGGGTCTGGATCATCGAATGCCTCTCTAGGATTAGTAGATTTTCTTCCAGGATTTCATGGCATATATTGTCAATGCAAGCCAATGGAGGCTGGAGGATTGTGGCATTAAGTCCATCTCTACGGGGTTGGCAGGTGGCATGGTGGTTAAAGGCCCAGCATGGATTTCTAACAACTTGGTCCAGAACTCAAACTGTAGTCAGCTATGTGGGACTCCAGTGCCTTAACCACTATGCCACCTGCTGGCCCAAATAGGGAGTGTTTTCTACTCTCTTTCCTCTCTTTCTCTCTGGAAGGTGTGATGTCCTCTAGCAACAACAACAAAAATCAAGGAATATTTATTTAATTTTATTTTTTTTTTATTTGCTATAGGACATTTACACTCAACAGAGAGAGATAGTTAAAGTGAGAAAGCAAGCTGTCAGGTCTAGGATTCATATCATGGTGAGCCAAATGGGACTCCAGTACCTTCACTGCAATGCCACCTGCTGGCTCTTGGAATTTTTTTCTAATTAAAGATTTTAAAGAAGGAAACAGATACAATAAAAAGAAAATGTACCTAATTATCTTTCAACACACACTCTTCAAATATCTTTTATTAAAGAAAGAAAGTGTACTTCCTTTAATCAAGAGGTCACTCATAAATTAAGAATTTTTTTCACAAGTGCTTAAATATGAGGGAGTTCTTTAAAAAATTCATGGAAAATCCATATTATTAAAAATTATTCATAGATCTCAAAACAATTTTGTACCAAAATGTATTTTTAACTTCCCCCCATAAATTTTTAATAAATGTCTAAAAAGGTACCATAAAAAGAAAATAGAAAATGTGAATTAAAATATTATAGCTGATAATATTTCCTCAGAATATAACTATTATTGAGAAGTAAATGATGGCACAGTGGTAAAATGTGACACTCTGAGAGTGGCTCGAAGAGGAAGGTTCTGGATTCATACCCAAAGTTCTCCCTGCGTATACAGAGCATCCACATGCCTATGACCCCAGCTGGGTAGGACTGTAGGCAGATCACAGCATGGGGACCCTGTTGGGAATCCTGTTTTTCTTGTTCATAATGAAAGAAAATTTTAATAAGTAATTATTAACCAGTAAAAATACTAATAAAACACTTCGAATGAAATTATATCTTGTCATAGATATTGTTTTGAATATAAAAAATCCTTTTTTTTGGGGGGGAGATGTTTTCGCTATAGGGCGCGTGCACTCGCCAGACAGACAGCGAGAGACAGAGAGACAGAAAGTGAGAAATCACCCCCCAGGGGGGATGGTCACACTGCAATCCCTTCTCCTCCATTCTCCTCTCGGGATCTTGGGCATGCACGCACACGCGCCCAGGGTGAGTTTTAAGCCACCGGGTCCGGGACGTGAACTGCGGTCGACTACGTGGGAGTCCGGCGACATAGCCATTACGCTAACTGCTGGTTCCTGAATATAAAAATATCTTGAATCAGAACTTGATAAATTAAAACTCATAGTAGGCAAAAAAAGAACTTAATGACAGTTGTTTCAACTCAAGAAAACAAGTTCGAAAAAGGGCAAAATCATATGAAAAATAAATACTAAGTTCCAAGATGTTCAAGGAATAATATATTTGTATGAGCATTTAAAAATATGAAAGTAGAAATGTAATCACATGAATAAAAATAATCCAAGAAAGAATTTGCAAGATATTTATTTAAAAAATAAAAATGACATATAAAGAAGATTCTACATTTGAATATCAGCATGTCAGAATAGAAAAACAAAACTAAATAGAACAATTCAATGGGACAAAATTATTTAAAGTGTAATACAAGAAAAGTTTCTGGAAATAAAATAAGACTTGAAACTACACATTGATATTGCTCATGGGTACCCTATAATATTGACAAAAAATGATCAATGTTGAGATATAGTCTAGTGAAACTGTTAAAATATAAAGATTGAAAAAATCCTTAGGGCTTCCAGACAATAAGATCAAATAACTTACAAGGGAAAAATAATTATTTTTCTCCAAAAATCTACAAAGCAAGGCAATAGTGAAGCAATACTGTAAAGAAATTTAAAGGAAGAAAAAAAGAGGGGAGGGATTTTTATATCAAACCAAGCTGTCCTTCAAGTATTAAAGCCAAAAAAAAAAAAAAAAAGAGTTTGCAACACTGAGCTCTCCAGAGCACATTTTGCACATGTGCTGTTTCTGAGAGGACCAGTGACATCTGACCATAAATACCTGGGGAAACTGGAGGAAAAAATAAATAAATAAAGACTCCTTGAATCATTTATTAATTGTAGGGCCAGGACTTAATAATGTGGTAATGTTGTAAAAGAGCGTTATGTAAATATTAATACATGGTCTGAGAAATAGAAAAAAATGCTCCTAAAATCAGATAACAGCAAGAGAAAGGAAAGAAAATTTAAATCATTGACCGCTGAGCAGGTAATATGGAGGAGTCAAAAAATATCATCTACTATTGACAGAATGAAGTTTGAGTTAGATTTAAGTGTAAATACAAAGAGAATCATTAATATCAGCTTATCAACTTATGTAAGTTGAAAAGGAAAATAAATGTAATCCAAAGAAAACACACTGTAAAAAACTTGAACTTTTTAAAGTAATTTGCTCTTACAACTTAAATGGCTTTGTATTATAGAAATGAACAAATGAGTATGTTGGTTGATGTTTTGGAGCACTACATATTTTTAAAGCTTCATGATAAATTATAAAGTTTATTTCAGTTTGAAAATTCCTGCTAAACATAATGGAGTTAGAGAAAATAATTTTATGGGACCAGCAGTCAGCGTAATGGCTATGTCGCTGGACTCCCACGTAGTCGACCGTGGTTCGAGTCCCAGACCCGGCGGCTTAAACTCACGCCGGGCGCGTGTGCGTGCGTGCCCAAGATCCCGAGAGGAGAATGGAGGAGAAGGGATTGCGGCATGGCCATACCCCTGGGGGGTGATTTCCTGCTTTCTATCTCTCTGTCTCTCTCTGTCTGTCTGGCGAGCGCACGCGCCCTATAGCAAAAACCTCTCCAAAAAAAAAAAAAAAAAAAAAAAAAGAGAAAATAATTTTAAAAAATCCTTTTTCTTGATACTCAGTGATACCAAGTTTTCACATGAGAGAACTGAGAACTGACCTTTGACTTTTCTAATTAGAAGTTCATGTAGTAGAATAATTGATGAAACACCATTGTAGAATGTTGTGAAGCAAATAATCAGAGACAATAATTGAAGAATATATTTTGAATTTGACAGGAAAATATTTAGAGAGGACAGTCATTTTTCTATGTTATGAGAGATTTCGTTGTCTTCTGTTCTTTCTTTCAGAATTCTAACACTTTTCAGCTGTACTGAATGTAGAGTTCTAAGTAAATGGAAGATTTTAGTTCATTTTGGGGCCTGAATTGCCAAAGTAAAGCAGAATTGTCTTGTTCTCAGGATGTTACATATTGTCTATTGTAGTCAAAGAAAAATTTTAGAATAGTACGTAAATCAAATAAAGGAGAGATGGAGCCAGTGAGAGTGACAGGCTTGCCTACTAGGTTATATGTCCGCCATGCTGAAGTTTTAGAGATTCCAAGAATTATTTAAAAGAAGGAGTCGATTCATCGGCCATTGGTAACTGTGCAATAGTTACCAATTAAGTATAGAGCAATACTTAACCCAAGATAATTTATTACCAATAAGTTTAGTTTTTAAAGTAAGTTAATCAGTGCCGGATCCTACATCATACAGGCATTTCATTTCCTCAAGTGTGAAATATTTTAGGAATTTCAATGGAATACATTTAATGTTTTAGATTTATCGACTATTCATATAGACATCCTTTACATAAAGTGTAAAACTTCATGAAGCTTATAACCTTGGTGTTTTCTTTGTTTTGAAGGATGGCTCATTCTGGTGTTTCTAGTATGTATATTTCCTTCAATAAAGGTGCCTATCTAGTTCTTATATTTTACAACTATTAAGCACCTAAATGTGCAAAGCACTTTATAAAGCAGACTGTTTCAGATGATCCTTCATCACTGGATAAAAAAATAAACATTTTAAGATTAGATCCCAATTACTCTATTTTTTCCAGCTTTTAATTATGTAAGATTTAAAAGCTGTGATCTTTCTGTGATTAAATTTAAAATATCAGTCTTTAGTAAATTGGTAACAAACCAGAATTAAACAAAATAAATATGGTTTGAAAATACAGATAGCATTAAGAAACATATAAGGAAAAAAATTCAGGGCCATGGAGGTTAAGGTGCTGGATCCCATAGTGCCAGCTTCATGGTTCAAGTGCCGAACCCATGGCTTGAGAATCATAAAAGCTACATTTGTGTGCGTGCCCAAAATCCCAAGAGGAAAGTGGAGGAGAAGGGATTGCAGTATGACGATCCTCCCTAGGGGGTGATTTCTCACTTTTCCCCTCTCTCTCTGGAGAGCACACACACCCTATAGCAAAAACTTAAAAAATAAATAAATAATGTATGTGAATAACTTCATATCTGGAGTCAGTATTAGAATATGACTTCTTTGTATGACATTGGACAAGTTACTTAAATCTCCATGACCCATGTTTTTCACAGAATATTTCCCTGACTTGTTAGAAGAAACACATTAAATAAGTTCTGTGCAAAATAAGTTTTTTAAATGCTGAAGAATTATATGGTGCAAACCCTTCTCCATTTCTCCCTCCTTTCAGGATTTTTGGATATACACACAAGCACTTGTCTGCTGTGTTTCTCTAGCCGCTGGATTCTGGATTTGAATTATGTGGTGGGCCATGTGTGACTGAACTGTCGTATCATGGACTGACCCCTGAAAAAGCACTTTTAAATCGATGAGAAAGGAATTCTGTTTTTAAACCTTTTTAAGCTCACTGTAGTTTATTTTCATTTCTGGACTTCAGGTCAATGATTAATTCTACATATTCCAGCTTCCTGCAAAAAGAACCACAAAAGAATAAAATAAATGTTTCCTGCCTCCTAGTCAATGGAGTCAAAGTGTTAACGAGGATTCCTGATTCCAAAAATAAGAGTTTTCCTTACTAGCGTAAAATTTCTAGAAACTCCTGCTGTGTAAGCTAGAAGGCTTCAAGCTGAGCTCCTTTTTTAGCAGCAAGTTGCCCTTAGATAAATTACATTGATGACTAAGTAAAACCCAGGTAATGTGAGACCAGAGTATAGCTAACATTCTTCACGTCATGCACCATTATCAGACTCAATGAAGCAAACCTTTGGAGATCAAAGAATAAACCTTGTCCTCGCTGCTTTTTGCTGTGCTGAAAATTTTAACTGCTGGTTAGTCTATTTTTAACTTATTTAAATGGAGCCAACTGCTTGCTGGCTTGGAGGGTGCTGATCTGAAAAACTACTGCTTGGCTCATATGGTCCTATCATCTAAGAACTGAATGCCCTAGATTTCCCAAGGCAAAGTCTGCCTTAGTACTTAGAGGTTTAAGACCTGATTTGTATTCCCTGGATATACCGACATTAACAAGAAACCAATCTGGTTGGAGATAAAATTTTGTATTAGGTGATACTAGATGGATAGGCTTGAATAATATAGGATATTAGACTTCATGTGATAGACTAGAAGCAGCTATTTTAGATCCTTAAGTTTTATTTTATCTCTTTCATAAGAGTCAGAGAGAGATACAGACAGACAAAGGGACTCTAGAAAGGGTCTCATCATGCCATGATGCACCCCAGTCTTCTAGCCAGCCAGGGTCACAGGTGTGCCAGCATGTTTAGATGAACCCAGGAACCCAACCTGAGCTCTTCCCATATGACCCCTTATCAAACAATGGCACCCTCTACCTGCACTACTGCATCTGGGCTTGTATTAAATTCCTGCCATAAAAGGAACACGATAAAAAAATCTTTAAGAATTTTAAATTAGGCAGTGCTACATAGTATGGACTGCAGAGTTAGGATGGCATTAAGATGTTCTCATGGCTAAAAGACAGGATTGCTCCTCCACCTAGTTACTCATCCTCAGAGGGTCAAACCACTGGATGTTTAGAAAACTTCCCATCAAAACTGAGGATATGCTTAGACCAAAGAAAGTGGCAGAACACTCCAGCTCAGCAGGTTGTGAAAGATAGATTCTGCAGGAGCTTACAGACGGGCAGTCTCAAGAGGCAGCAAGACAAGGAACAGCTCTGTGTTTGTAATGCATGCCTGTCCAGCCTGTTACAACAAGAAAAGAAAGAGAAGGGAAAACGATGCGGGGGAAAAAAAAGTCACTGATGGTGTGTTAAGCCATTTGGTTCCTTTCTGAATCTACTTACCCTCTATTTATAGGGATTGTGTGTGTGTCCTGCAACCTGGCGAACATTCCTGAGGTGGGGAAGGCAGATGTTCTGCACAGCAGTGGTACCTTGGCACTTAGGTGTCCTTTGGTCACCATCCTACAGCCCTTTGTGGTCATGTACTCAGGATTTATATTCACAAGACTCTGTTCTTTGTAACTTTATGTTTTACTGCTCCCTTTCCTGCACTAGAACCCCTGGCTGCTATGAGGGGTCCTACAAAAAGGGTAATAAGTACCCTGCCGCCTCGCAAGATGGGTCCACAGCTGCAACGGGGACACGTTCAGGCACAAAGGCAAAGTAAAATATAAGTGAAAAATTAACCTGTGTTTCCCCAATTTTTTTTAACTAATTTTTTAAGAGGTTTTTGACTCAGGGTGTGTGAGCTTGCTGGAGAGAGAAATAAAGAGAGTGAGTGAGAGAGAGGGAGAGGGAGAGGAAGAGGAAGAGGGAGAGAAATCACATCCTGGGGACATGGCCACATTGGAATCCTTTCTCCTCTATTCTCCTCGTGGGATCTTGGGCACACATGCACATGTACCCAGTGTGAATTTCAAGCCAAGGTATCTGGGACTTGAACTGCATTTGGCCATGTGGGAGTCCAGAAATGTAACTGCTTATACCATCTGCTGACCCCAATGTGGGCAGAATCACTTAAGCTTTTATCTATAATGCCATATGATATATTTCTGAGGGCTGTTTCTGTCTTCAAGACAATGTTCTGCCTACTGTCTGGAGAACTTTTCTGGTGAAATCAATAGACAGTTGATGTCTTTATATAGGCTATTAAATTTTTTATACTTATTTGAGGAATAAAGAGATGATAATACCAGTGTAAGACAGATCTCCCCCAGCCAACTCTGAGGTATGGTGCATTGACAGCAGTGATCTGTTGGTTCTGTACCCATCCATTGCTCAGGATCATCCCAGCATACAACACTCTATCCATCTGTGGGGCAGTCAGGGCTGTCAGTTAGCACCATGCAGCCATTTGTTTCATTGGAGGTCACTCACTATAGGCCTGGTCATATCCTGGTCAGGGCCATGCCAATCAGAGTTTAGCAGAGCTACCAGAATTCCAAGCATGGCAGGCATGCTTTCCTGCCTTCCAGCCAGGGACTTGAACTGTAGAACCTATGCAGCTTCTAGCTTCTCTGTCTAGTATAGATTAACCTGCACCACAGATTTTGGGTGTGGTGAATATTTAAGAATATTTAAGAATATTCATGTCTTTATATTTTCTAGTATGTATGAATGCAATGCAGCTCAGTCAGTTCCCTGTGAAGTGAATACCTATCATGGCATACCAAAGACTCCTAACAGTGGCATCTGCCCACAGATCCAACTAGCTGATGTAGTTCTCCTTCGGGCATAGGACACAGCCCAATGTCAGAACACTGTTTTTTGTTCATGGGTTTTTGTTTGTTTGTTTGATTTTTTGTTTTTGTTTGTTTGTTTGTTTTGAGGCTGAGTCCTCTTACACTGACATTTTATTAGCAACAAGAAGTTGGGGTGGAAAAAGAAAACCCTATCATGTACTTACAAACTATAAAGGCACATCATCTCCAAAAGGATTGCACCATTGGTTCTTTATGAGTGGTCAAAATAGCAGTTGCTTAGGTTGGCTTCCCAAGAGGAGCATACCACATGTGCTGCACAAAGGAGGCGTGAGTGCCTCCTCTCACTGATCCCCCTAGGTGGGTTATATGCTAGAGCCAGCATCTGATGATCACCCCCCCCACACACACACACACAAAGTGTGAGCGCCCCTCTACTGGTATATCATCTCAGTCTCAGTGTGTAGCAGTATGACAGGAATCCAGGTCAGTTTTCTACCCCTGATCGGATAAAGTCTCCAATCCCAGGCTGGTACGGCATTCCACACAAGTTTCCACTCTAACAGGCCATCTCCTGGCTCAATGTCTTGAGGGATACGCATTGACATAAGACATTAATATGGGCCAATTTAGATAAGAATGTGTCTTGCTCTCTATGATAGACTCTTAGGCTAAATGGAAGCTTACTAAGTTTTCCTGACCTGTCATATGTGGAACAATAAACTGGACTTTCATTTTTAAGTCTAATAGCTATGGCAACATTTTCAGCCATCTAGCCAGGCTGGGGTGCCCTGCAAATGCTTTTATCTGCTGTTCAAATACCTTATTGTTTGTGTCCTCGCAGTCCTGTTGCTTACTGGTTGGACAGTGGATGGAATCTTTACAGGACTTGATTTTGTTGTGCCTTCTTGTCCATGCCAAGTCCTTTGAAGTGGGTTGCTCATTCACTATTTTGAGAGGCAGGTCATACATAACACTTAATTTTTTTTTAAGTCTTCAACTGTGGCTGTTGTTAACCAAATGACAGGGAAAGGCCTGTTAGGCCAGTGGCTGTGTCCCCACATACCAGTGCATAGAGCTTACTTTGTCCCTTCCCTTGTGGATAATAAGCCAGCATTATCAATCTTCCATCCTTTCATGGGTGTCAAGCCTCACTGTATCTACTTGAATAGCTTAGGCAAAGTGCAGGGGCAAATCAAGAAAGAGGCTGTATACTATATTATTATTATATATTATTATTATCTGTTGTACATTTAAAATTTTATGGGCATACCATGTATCCTGGAAAAGTTTTTTTAGTTGACCTTTGTTTCTTCATGTCTATTTTATTTATGAATCCAAAGTTCTATGTTCTCTTCCCAGAGCACTCTAGCACATATTTTGACTATGATGTTTGCTTCCTGATTGCCCAGTGGTGGTACAGGGGCATGGACCACTACCTGTTCTACTTGTAAATTAGCATGAAATTTTTTATAGCAACCTGTCTCATATGTCTTGACATATTTCCTATCTGCAGATGGGTTTCCCAATGATTGTCTAATCCTCCTTTGCCCATTTCCCCATCTAAAGAATTAAGCTTACTGTGACGGTCCAACAATCAGAGTGGAATAGCAAAGGAAGGCTGAGGTTCATACACATGTAACATCTAGCCATCCATACATTATGCAACTCTAGATGATATGGTGTTTCCCAAAACTTCATGCAAGTTGTATGTCTTGGGATAAAATGCTATTATGGTCTATGAGGAAGGATTACCTTTGCTGGACCCATTTGTATATTTTACCCCAACAAGGATAGGGAACTTCTTCTTTACTGTCAATGGCACTGCCTCAGGAATCTGGGAGACAATAGGTTTTGGTCCCTGGTAATTACCTTTCCTCTGACAGCAAGCTTCTAGGTAGTAAGCTGCACTGTTGAGGATATCTGTGCCAGTTGTAAATCTGTGCCAGTTGTAAGCATGGGGGTCTGAGCAGTGGCAGAGCATTGTCTTTGGAACATACTATGTACCCATCCTTGATTGGGTATGTAGTCCCAACAGTTACTGGACTGCCTTTGGTTAGGAGTTCAAAGGATTAGGGCAGTACTGCATGTACTACAAATAGGTGTCTTTCTATCTTGGAGTAGTGTTTTTCAGTTCTGCTCCATAGTTCTGATCAAATCCTAGTGGAACTTGAGTTTTATCCTATTGCCACAATAGTGTCCATTCAGTGACAGACACTTAATTTATAGGACAATGCCACCCTGTCCATCCCTAGAGATTTAGGTTGTACCTAAACTTTTACCTTTTTTAAAAACTTGATGTTTTTCCTGTGTCCCATCCTAGACTACTCCTCTTTTCACTTATCTGATCCAGGGCCTGAGACATTGGGCCAGGTGTGGTGGAAAGGCTCTCAGTATCCCAACAGTTTCACAAAAGATGGTGCTTCTTTCACTATTGTAGTAAAATGTTGGCCTTGACCTCCACTATTACCTGCTGAAGTACTGCCTGATTCTTACCTGATCAGATGATGTCTAGGAGAATTTTAGTGGTGCCTGATCCCTGTCCCTTGTTGGGAGTCCCCTGACCATCTTTATTATAACTGCAGATGTTTGACCTCTGATGTCAGATAATTTTCTCTTGAAGACATCTTAGGAAAAATCTTCTTAGGAGACATTCTCAAAGGTTAACATACCACCAATGTGATATGGTATAATTCCAAGGAAAAAGATAAAAGAGTCAAGTCACAGGTCACCATTCCCTGTAGATTGCAGGGCAGTGTACTATATCGTTATGGTAGTACCTAAAAGGTCAACTGTTATTCCTCCCACGTGAGGACAAATTGATCCTTTGAGTTTGAGGGTAGGCAAGTACATAAAAAAGCATTTGTTAAATCCGATAATGTGTAGTAAATTCCCAGGGAGGACCCTGAATGTCCTAGTAAAGAACTAATGTTCTGCATAGAATGTATAGAAGGCATCTCTTTAACGTTTTGCGATCTGTTGTCATTGTTTAATGACCAATATGACTCTTACTGGCTATAAAGGGCTGTTTAAAGGTGATTTATGGCAGTCACACTTACCAGTCTTTGCAAGTCCAGGATTATCTTTTCGATTTTTTTGTAATACCCTGACAATCCATGTCGCCTGGTTTCCACAATTCTCTAGAGTGAAGGAAGGGTCATGAGCTCCCAGGCTGAAAATCCACATAATGCAGATTTTATTACTTGTACCCTTAGGTAAAATTTCCCCAGGGTGGTTTGGAGAACCTGTCCTTTAAAGATATTTATACAGAAAATATTTTTAGAGATAAGTGAAATATGAACTGCATACTGTCTGAAGGAATTCAGTCCAATTGTCAATGTAATGGGCACCTGTTTTACTCTAATAGTACATCCTCCTTAGCTGTCTGTAGTACCAATAAGACCCTTACAGTGACTGAGATTTCTAGATATGAGAGTGTACCCTATCCTGGTGTGTAGTAAAGCCAACACCTTTCACTTATTGTGGCACAACCAATGTATTGTTCTCCCCACATGTGGCCTCTTGTAACCAACCCTCCATTTCCTATGACCTTGGAACTTAGCCCCTAAGGTTGAAAGGATTCAACCTGTAAAGAGTTGTATTTCAGGGACCAGCAGTTGGCGTAATGGCTATGTCGCTGGACTCCCATGTAGTCGACCGCGGTTTGAGTCCCGGACCCGGTGGCTTAAACTCACGCCGGGCGCATGTGCATGCGTGCCCAAGATCCCTAGAGGAGAATGGAGGGGAAGGGATTGTGGAGTGGTCATCCCCCCTGGGGGGTGATTTCTCGCTTTCTGTCTCTGTCTGTCTGGCAAGCGCACGCCCCCTATAGCAGAAACCTCTCCCGCAAAAAATACCAAAAAAATTGTATTTCAGAAGGTTTCCCAAGACGGGGTGACAAAATCAGAGCCACAACAACAGGGAACTAGGTTATCTATCTTTTCTGGCAGAGTCTCAGTCTCTACCAAATCTACCCTTATCTGTTTTCAGGTCACCTTAAGTGCTCCCTGTATATTTCCTTCTAGAGAAGTAGCCACCTTTTTTTAAGGGTAGTAGCCCCCCTCTTGCTAGCATGTTTAATTTTGGAATTGGTTAGTTTCTTCAGGATTAGTAATGCAGGAATACCTTGGAGATATTGGAAGTGCAGTTATAGACTTCCGCAATAAATCCAATATTGCCATACAGCCCGAGGTTGAAGAGCAGCATCTGCCCAGAGTCTTAGGCATTACAGAGCATGAGCGAGCCCATGTCTTTGTGTCTGTATCTCTGTCTATAGGGCTCCATTTTATTCATCTTCCTTATAAGCTTCTGAGGAGTCAATTGTTGGAGCCCCACAATAATCACCTCCCTAATGCTCTACCTCTTAATCTCATTGTCAGATGAAATTACTCTTTATATTGTCACAATACAACCAAATTCCAATACACGAACTTTGGGGTCACAAATCAAATCATAGCAGTCACATGACTTTTTGGTGTACAGATGTGTATAAAAGGTAAACTTGCACTATACTGTGCCTATTATGTATAAAACAACTGGCATCATGTCTAGAAAAATGTGTATACATTAATTTAAAAATTATTGCTTAAAAAATAAGCCGACAAATATCTGGACCTTCCTTCAGTGAGTTATAATGATTTTGCTGATGGAGGGTCTTGACTGATCAAGGTGGTAGTCACTGAAAGTAAGGGCAACTCTGTAACTTTCTTAAATAGTATTGCATTGAAATTTGCTGCATGCATTGACTTTTTCATGAATGGTTTCTTTGAGTATATGATGTTGTTTGATGGCATTTTACTCACAATAGAACTTCTTCTGACACTGAAATTAAGTCTGTCAAACCCTGTAATTGATTTATCAGCAAAGTTTGTGGAATGCTCTAAGTTCTTTGTTGGCATTTCACCAATGTTTATAGAATCTTCAGGAGTATGTTCTATATCAGGAAGGTGCTTTATTTGCTGACCCGTGAAAACAACTCATTTTTTTAAAGATATTTCTGTAATAGGGCATGTGCACTCACTAGAGAGACCAAGAAAGCAAGAAATCACCCGTCATAGGGATGGCCACGTCACAATCCCTTCTCCTTCATTCCTCTCTCAGGATCTTGAACATACACACACATGCACCTGGTGTGAATTTTAAACTGCTGGGTCCAGGACTTGATCTATGGGCTGCAGAATGGAGGTTGTGTTAACAAGCATAAAAACATCAATCTCCTTGTATAAATCTGTCCACATTCTTAGATAATCAAGGACATTGTCAATAAGCTGTATTACTTTGAAAGGAATACTTTTTCTGAGCAGTGGTCTCAACAGTGGGTTCAATATATTCAGGAAACCTTACAGTAAATAAATGTGCTATCATTCCAGGTTTTGTTGTCATTCCATTTATATAGGAAAACCAGAGTAGATTTAGCATAATTCTTAAGGACACTAGAATTTTCTAGGCAATGGGAACAGGATTAAATCAAATAGATAAAACCTCTGACCTGATAGAACTTATATTTTGCTTTATGTGTTTTTTTCTATTTTAAAATGTCAATATTTCTTAAGGTATTTAAATTAATATACACTATAAACATAAAATACTTATAACAAAATATATGCATTTCATTGCAGTTTTGTTTTATACATTCTCTTCAGAGTATGTACAGGAAATATTAGATTCAGCATCTTGAAAACAAAATCTGGAAGATGTACTCAGGTAATAAACAAGTTCCCGAGGGTGCTTAAGAAGCTGCTTTATGGGATCAGTAGGTGGCGTGGTGGTTAAAGTGCTGGATCCCGCATGGCCAACTCTGCGCTTTGCCTCTCAGACCCAGTGGCTTGAAAAACAATCTGGGTGTGAGTCATGCATGTCCAGAATCTAGAGAGGAGACTGAAAGTGAAGGGGCTGTGGTGCGGCCATCCTCCCCTGGGGGCTGGTTTCTCACAGAGCCTTTGACATAGTAGGTATTCGATAAATACGTACTGACCAGATGAAACTGTCCTTATTTTGTCTGTTACTTGTTTGTTGGAAGACTTCAATTATTGCAATGTAAATAATAAATAGATTTAATGTAGCTCAACAAACAGATTTAATGTAGCTCAACAAACAGTTTTTATTAAATCCTAGGTCCAAGATTCTGTGCTATAAGTAGCAGAATCATAATTGTATTGAGTCTTTAATTCTTACTTTTTGCTCATGCATTCAAGAAACTAGTATTTCATGAGGCCAGAACATCAGGCTAGATGAAGAATATATAAAGTAGAAAATAATGCAGGCATGAGCTTGAAGGATTTAGTCAATAAAAATCCAGCAAGTGATCACCCTCAATAAACATAATGCTATTGAGGAAAAGTTACAGGTAACTCACTGAGTGTGGAGAAGAGTGGGATGCCAGGCAAGAGAAAGAAAGCTTCCTAAGGGAAGGTTTTGAGTTTACAAACTTAAGATTAAATAGTATTTCAGTAAGTGAAGCTATAGGGAAAGTTTTTCAGAAATAATAAAGAAGTATATTATATGATGACCCTAAATTAGAAAAAAAAATGTCATGTTTAAAAAATAAAAAATAAAAGTAGGACTGTGGAGTTAAAATTTGAAGAGCAAGGTTGGTACCAGGTAAGACTAGAAGTGTAGACAGCTGGCCATAATTCTGTACAGAACTATCAGGTCATTTTTACTTTATTCAAAGAACCATTAGAAAATTTTAGACAAGGTGGTAAAATAAAAAGTATTTTTTGTCCTAAATGGAGGGTGGATGGGAAGGCATGTTGGTGTTTAGAATACAGGTTACTTCTGTATTCTGGTGTCCAATACTAAGAGCTTAACAGAAAGAAGGCAGAATTGGCCGTGCTTGGTGGGGAGTGCACCGAGAGGCTGAGGGTGAAAGAGACGTGGATGATTCTGTAGTTTTGGTCTGATCATTCTGGAGTAAACATATATGGAGACTGAGATGAAGTCTTTTAGTGTTTACATGTTTGAACATTCATTATTCTTTTTTTTTTGGAAATGTTTCTTTCTCTCTCTCTTTAATGAGGGATAGAGAAACAGAAGCAGATACCCTTGATGGGGACCCACCATACTGCAATCTCCCCAACCTTCTAGCTATGCTCAGGAGCCAGGAGTACACCCAACGTGTTCATGTTAACCAAGGATCTGAGCCTGGAACCTCCCATGTGGCTCAGTCTCCAGCAGTAGCATCCTACTGCCTGTGCACTGTGGCTGGACCCAAACTCTGTTTCTTGAAGCACACATTCAGGGTCTTAGAGAATGTCATCTTTATCTTTCTAGAACTACCTCATGATACCCACCTCCCCAGATAGATTTTTAGACATCTAACAGTAGTTTTTTTTTGTTTGTTTTTAAAGTCCACTTTGGTGAACTTAGTACCACATTATTGATAACATTAGTTTTACTTTCATTTCTCCCATGAAATATATATGAAGTAGTACTTATTGTAGCCATAATTTGAATTTACCTATTAATAAAGAGGTTATACATAATTTTGTGTGGTTATTGTCCCTTGTTTTGATTACCATTACTCATTTTTCAGTTTAATTGTTTCCACATCAGTCTCCCTTCTTAGTTTGTCTTTTTACATTTTATAGTATCATCTAGTGAACAGAAGTTCATTGTACTTGAATTTTAGATCTCTCATTTGTGCCTTAGTATTTCTGATTTTGTTTCAGACATGCTTCCTTATCTAAGTTTCTTTCTTTATTCCATGAGTGATAGGGGAAAAGAGAGAAAGAAGAGACAGGGTCTTCATGCCAGGATCTACCCTCAGCTTCTGCCAGCCCCACATCATGAACATGTTAGTACTCATGGAGGTCTCTGGACCTGAACCCTGAACTCACAACCTTTCCACGCGAGTTAGCATCATTTATTTTTTCCTTTTTTTTCTTTTCTTTTTTTTTCTTTCTTTTTTTTTTTTTTTCTCATATACCACTGTCCACAAAATGCTTACATTCTTTCTTTTCCTTTCTTTTCTCTGTTAAGTGTTGGTAGTGTTGGTATACAAATGACCTAATTCAAAAGCAGAAAATATCAATGCCCCAAACACAATTTAACTAGCACTGAATTTAACAGTGTCTGTTGTTGTTGTGGTAGTGGTGGTGGTGGGTGTGTGTTTTGATACTTTGTTGGTTTGGGTACTATGGAGTAGGTTGTGACTTCGATCCTGTTAAATTAGGGGTAAATGTGAAATTCTATTATCAAGCTATAGAAGCAGTTAGATGATTTCACTTTTTCTCCTTATCACATGGTAACAGAACTTTGCCAAGTAGATTACTGATACTTGCTATGAACTTGGGGCATATAAACTAACAATTCTTGTTTGAAATATTGCCTATGAGCTACTTTAGTCAGCTGCAATTCAGGGACAACCTAATATAATTTAAGAGCACACAGTTGAAAATCTGACTTCCTGGATACAGATTTCGGATCTTCACAATTATTTTCCCCCCACTTTTTAATGTTCATTTTTAATACATTCCATCATTGTATATCACTACCGCATGTGAAATGAATTGTTGCAGCATGAATACACTATATATTAGTGCAGTCAAAGATGTTATCATACACATTATCATCCGCAGATCTTCACATTTCTGTGTGAATATGGGGAAGTTAATCTCTCCATGACTTACTTTCCTCATTGGTAAAATGAAGATAATAACCCTTTATTTATCACATAGTATTTCCTGTATACGTTACTGTAAGGCTTATGTGAGTATGAGCTTATGTTAAAGCACACAGGATGTTCTCTTATATCCTAAAAGAATTGTATAAGCATTTACTACTAAGATCTTCATCGTATATTGTATATCAGTTATCATGCCCAGTGTAAGAAACCTTCCTGTAAGTCATAGGAAATTCCTCACTTGATACTTGGTGTGGTTGAATGCAGTATTAGAGCTCTGTGACGTGATTGTAGAATTAGTCTGAGAGAGGCAAACTTGGAACTAGAAGCCAGGTATTACTCCAAGGTGTAGCTTTTTGTGTCTTTTAGTTAAACGGTATTAAATTTAAAAAGTAAGGAAACTGTATTAAATGCGGGATTTGCCTTTTGATCCATATGTTTCCTCAGATGCTGTCTTACAGTCAGTGTACTTGATGAAATTGTTGATTATTAATACTGCACTGAATTATTTATCCTTTCATTTTAAAGGTTTAAATAGAATAAATTAAATTGTAGACAGCAAAAATGGTGATGTGGTGTCGTGTTTTCTTATTAGAAAAGTCTTCTCATTTTAATTTCTTATCTTTGTTTGCTTTTAAATAAATTTTATATCAATGCAGTATGAGGCCAAGATGGACTTTTATTACTGTTGCCAGATAATTTCCCATGAATAGTAAATGTGTCTCTAATTTTAAGATATGAATTATATCTCCCATGTTCTATAACTATATATTTCTTCATAAATTACCATTTATGATTTTATAACTCTACTCTTCTACATTAAATAATAAGGAATAACAACAGTTTTTTTCTAATATAAGTATGGATAAGTATTCCAACAGTTTGAACACAGTCTACCACATTTTTTTCCAAATAAAATATTTTTGTGGCCTATCAGGGCACATCTGGCATAATATTTTTATATCATCTAAGTATCTCAGTCTTCTCTTATACTAAACTGGCTGATACTCAGTATCTAAAATTAAATATGTACAACTAACCTGCCAAAAAAAAACTAGAAAATATGTTTTGGAGGTGGCATCTGAAAAAATTATGTGAATTCTCATGAGCTCTTTGTTACATGATTAGTTTAAAAATAAAAAATGCCCAGATAGAAATATTATACCAAGTAAAATAGAAAAAGTGTCTCAATTAAGTAATTAAAATTAATACTGAAATACTATCTGGCATTAAAATCATGCTCAAATCATTTTTTTTGGCTTGGTTTTATTCTGAAATTTTTTGACATAGAGTGCATGTGCTTACTGGAGAGAGACAGACAGAAACAGAGAGAGAGGGAAAGTGAGAAATAACTCACTGAGGGGATGACCATGCGAAAATACCTTTCTCTCCATTCCCCTCTGAGGATTTTGGACATACACACACACACACACACACACATGCATGCACGCCCAGTATGTCTTTCAAGTTGCTGGTTCTGGGAGTCCAAACAGAGTAAGCCATATCGAATCCTATACCCTAATCACCACAGTACCTACTTCCCCTAAAGTCAGTTTTTTGGTAGTGAAATGGTGCATTTATTTTCCCCTAGAGCAAGAAAAAAAAAAGTGGGGCCAGCAGATGGCAGAGCAGTTATATCACTGAACTCGCACATAGCCAACTGTGGTTAGAGTCCTGGACATGGTGACTTCAAACTCATGCTGGGCATGCATGCATGCATGCCCAAGATCCCAGGAGGAAAGTGAAGGAGAAGGGATTGTGCTGTGGTCACCCCCCCGGGGGGGGGGTGATTTATCACTTTTCTCTCTCACTGTCTCTCTATGTCTCCGGTTAGTGCGCTTAAACAATAAAATAAAAATAAAGCAAAAGTAAGAAAGGAGGAAAAAAGAAAAGAAAGAAAATGTTACTTTTTGTGATATATATAAGCAGTGATTTATTTTCCCTTCAGCTAAAATCAAGAATACATATGTAAGTACATAAAACGTACATTTCAATTTTATGCTGCTTCAATAGAAAATAATAGATGGGCATATACTTAACTAGAGCAATATATAATATTTTATATTTATGTATGTATTGGGGGTACAGCTATAGAACAGTGCACTAAACTGTAATAAAGGGGGCTAGTCAGTATCATGGTGGTTGGGGCAGCTCTACGCCACATGGTTCAAGTCTCAGACCCAGAAGCTTGAGAGAGACTCCAGGGGCAAGTGCATGCACACTCAAAATTCCGAAAAGGGCCGGGGGGAGAAGAGATTGGAACATGGCCATTCTGCATCAGGGCGAAAGGATGCTTGCTCACTTGTGTGCGCTTGCTTTCTCTCTCTCTCTCTCTCTCTCTCTCTCTCTCTCTCTCTCTCTCTCTATCTCTCCCTCTCTCTCTCATGCATATCCTCTGGCAAATTTTTCAGGAAATGAAATAAAGTGGGCAAACTTGGGACCAGCAGATGGCGTAATGGCTACATCACTGGACTCCCAAGTAGTTGACCACAGCTTGAGTCCTGGACCTGGTGGCTTAAACTCACACCAGGTGCATGTACATGTGTACCCAAGATCCTGAGAAGAGAATAGAGGAGAAGGGATAGTTGCGTAACCATCCCCCCAGGTGGTGACTTCTTGCTTTCTGTCTCTCTGTCTTTCTGGTGAGTGCACACACCCTATAACAAAAACCTCTTCAAAAAATAAAAAATAATTGGAACCAGCAGTTAGTGTAATGGCTATGTCACTGGGCTCCCATGTAGTCGACTGCAGTTCAAGTCCCTGACCTGGTGGCTTAAACTCATGCCGGGCACGTGTGCGTGCGTGCCCAAGATCCCGAAAGGAGAATGGAGAAGGGATTGCGGTGTGGCCATCCCCCCTGGGGGGTGATTTCTTGTTTTCCGTCTCTCTGTCTCTCTCTGTCTGTCTGGCGAGCACACGCACCCTATAGCAAAAAACCTCTCAAAAAAAAAGGAAAAAAAAATTAAAAAATTAAAGTGGGCAAACAGATAGGTTGGAGTATTAAATGAGAAAATGTACATGGAGTTCTTAGCATAGTGACATACTGCCATGCCCCAGTACTAAGTGCAGGCATTGTTAATCCTATCATTAGCAGTAGTAATGAAAGAACTACAACTAGTAGAAGTAGACTCTTGAAAGTTTTTACAAGGATGTTTGAAAAATCAAAAGCACAATAATAGTTGAAGTAGGGCAGTTTCCCCCAGTGATAAATTGGTTTTGGAAGAAATGTAGACTCTTCCCAAAGCAATCAAAATGAAATGATTAATGTTTACTTCTTTGAAAGCTTACAATCTACTCCCAAAATGAGATATAAATACATTGGAAAAGAAAAAAATGAGTTTCAGATGAAGATAATGTTCAGGGACATTTTCTTAATCACATGGTTATCTTGATTATATCATTGCAAAGAAATTCTTGTTATGGCTTGAAGAATGATACTTCTCTTGAATAATTTATTTCTGTTTTATGCATTATGAATTGTACAATTGGTCATTTCCATGTTGAACATTAGAATTGCAGAGCCCAATTTTATGCAGATAAAATTTGCCATAGTGAAACCAAAGCACTGGTGTTCCAGATAGTGTACATTAGTTCTTTCAATTACTTATGAATTGTTTTAGTCAATGACACAACATGGAGGCAGGGAGGCAACTCAGTAGCCAACCGTCTAGAGAATAAGCAGGAATAAGAGAAAGGCAAGAGATGACACCTGTGAAATGCTGTCACAGCCTTTCCTTCAACTTTTCCTGTGGGGCTACAGGAAAGAATCTACTGGTTATGAGTCACCAAATAAGTTTTTTGATATTTCTCTCCTTGACTTTTTTCCAAGCTAGTTAGATGTGAGCTATCAAGGTAAAATATTACTGAACTCAAGTGTAAAATCACACTCAAGTGTGTTTTCCTATGCAAAAATGCATTACAATTTTCCTGACAACCCTATTAAAAGCATGCACAAAACTGAAGAAAAGAGGAAAGTGTAAAGAACATGTGGGGGTAGAGTGGAAGAAGTTTTACTGGTTCAAGCACAAGGTTAATTTAGAGTAGAAGTAAACAGTGAGACTAGATAGACTGTTTGGTAACAGATGTAAAAGTTAGGAACAGATGTTGGAAGACTCTGACTATAACACAAAAGGGCTTAATTTTATTCTCTAACTTAATAGAATACTATTTTAAACATTTGTGCAGAGCAATAATGTTACAATAATGGCATTCTAGGGAGAGCAGTTGGGTAGAGGAACATTAGTTTACTCTAACAATAATTATGGAGTGCTTACTATTTTCAAAATGGTACCACTAGGTGTTTCAGGTGATATAAATTGATAGTGTGTTTAAAAGTTTAACCAGGAGGCGTTTAATATTTACTAAGTAATAGGCAGAGTTCTAGGTTCTCAGAGTCAAATAGGAGAAAATGGGAAGGAAGGAAACAAAGAAGACAAGAACACAAATGATAGTAATGCATGCTTGATTTAGTTATGTTTACAGAAATAATGCATAATCAAAGGCTGTGTCAATTCAGAAGTGATTACATCCAATCGGCTACCTAGGACAGTCACTACAGGATTTTTAAATAGAGCTTGTGACACTTTTATCACACATCCCTTATCACTTGGTAAACGAAAAACCCTTCCAGCCCTTCTGAATAATACTGTCTGCTGTTGGTGTCTTGGTTTTATAGACTACATCCATTTTAGCATGCCTACTTCCCTGAATCTTTGTTCTCACCTTTATGGGTTGCCATGGACATTTTAGCATCTAAACTAACAAGAGTCATGCCCTTTTCCAGATTTCGATCAGTCGATTGAGCAGTACATTCGTTCTCCTAGGGCCCTTGACATGATATTAAATTTTTTGGCAATGGAGAGTTCCTCATATTGATGAAATCTCCCTCACCTAGTGTCATATTTTTGTCCCTTTTTATCTGGTACCCTCAAGATCTATTTCTGGACAAATTCTCCCAGTTCTTTCCAGTACCTATTAGCCATGACCTGCCCTGCCTTGGGATACATTATTCTTCTCCCTCAGCCATCCCAGTGCTTCCTCGTTGGGTCCTAGTGGGATTTGAGTCGATTTGTTTTGGTAGCTGTAAGAAAGTACTCTGGGGAGCCTGGTACTACCCAGTTCTTGCTTTTTTCTTACTCATAGTTCTCTGGAATAACTAGAAAATTCTGGGAATGCAACATCCTGAGATGGGGAGGGACTGGTCAGAGGAGCCAGGCTTTTTCCTCTCTTGCCTAGAAACAGGATTATAACACTTTCGCCCAGCTGAAGGATATAAACCAGGTAGGCTCTCTTCCAGAGTTCGCAGCTGTGGTGCCAGTGAGGCACATAAAATCAAGATTCCATCCACCCTGGGCAGCCTTCCCGGTCCTTGGGGAAATAGCCTGCAAGAATCCTTGACTTCTGTTGTCCCTTATTGCCTTCCTGTCATAAATCCACTTCATGTAACTTGTTGTACAATTAGATTTTTTATTTCACTGAACTCAGATAGGTTGGTAATCAGTGCACGGTGAACCTCCTTCACAGTGGCCATTAAGGGAGTCAGGTACAGATTTGAGGGAGAAAAACTTTGCATCATAAGGCACCTGGTTATCATCCAATAAAAGCAGAGACCACTATCATTTGACAAAGAGAGTAGGCAGCGTCTGAGAACCCAGAGATTTCAGTGTAATTAGAGCTTTCATGGCTGTTGAATCTATTCAGATAACCCAACTGCAATAACACGACTTAATGCTGGCTGAAAATTCAACCTTCTCTTAAATCCAGTCATTCTTGAAATTTATTACATGCCCCATATTCAGCTCAGTCTGCCACCTGGCTCTAGAAGATGAGCACCTCTTCAAATGCTACCAAAGAAGCCATTCGGTGCTCATACTTTGTGTAATATAGGACATCAGTTCATCTGAGCCAGTCATTTGCCCTGTGCAAAGCATTACTTAGACTCAGCAATAGCTATAGACGATATAATCATTCTATCTCCTTTATTCCTCAAATGCCTTAGCTGTGAATCTCACCAAACTGTGAATCTCCATCTACCTGTATCCCCTTCCAGGTCTCTAAACAAGAACATTTTAGCAACTGTGCTTCTTTGTAACACCAGGGACCACTAATATTCCACCTTTCAACAGTGATGGGACCTCCTTGTAACATGGTCAGAGAATTAAGTGACTCTAGGATTCTGTTGTTAGAGTCTGTTTCCCAGGATCACTTTTATTATTAACTATTTTAATTCAGATCCCCACGAAGAAAGGACTGAGATTTAGTTCTTAGGCAGTGGATTTACTGAACCTGTGATCTTAGTGTACATCTTGTAAGGGAGTAAGGAAAGGAAGATACAGCAGAGGAGAATGCAGGGCGAAGATATTCTTTTAGCATGTCTTGGCTCAATCAGACACCATAGGGGACTCAAATGGTTCCAGAGTTATCTCTCTAGGAAGAAATAAGAGAGGACTTTTATAACCTCATATAATTTTGACATTGTCTGGGGGAACAATACAAAAACAGAGCATAGCCTTCTATGCATGTCTTGGAAAAGAGAGCTTTCAAGAACCATACATTATACAATGGAGTTAGGTTCCTTATTACAGGTGCCAACGGCAAGTACGAGAAAAAGCCCCTTGAACTTTTACCTATTATGAATTCTGGCTGTTGAGGACCTAGCCCCTCATATTAGTGATATTTCAGTTTATTTACTTTATCTTGAAGACTAACACCCTAACCCTTCTACATTGCTGTGCTCAAGCTAATACACTGTATGAGTTTTAATAGACCATCACACTACATCATTAACATTGTGTTTTCTTAAATATGGAGTATTTGGTAAAACACTTTGCCTGTAGAAATAATTTCTTTGGTATAAAATGATCCTTTGAGCTGAGACAAAATTGCATAGAATAATATATCAATATAAATTAATTACTAGTACTATTGGTGGAAGATAACCTCAGCTTGCGCTGGGTATTACTTCAGAGTGAGGATGCATTGCTATACATTCCAGATTGTAACAGATTAGATGAATCATATTTTCAAGTGGACAATAGGACTTCTTAGGGAGTTATGCATTGTCTAGGCTTCCTGCTGGCAGCAACAGTAACCAGCTGCTCCTTGAAGTGGCTTGATAGGATGAAACCATGCTGTGAACTAATGGATAGCTCCCATTTCTGCCACAAGGGCAACTAGGTCCTTGGCTCATTGAGCTAACACTTGTGTGGCTAAGAAAAGAGGCTGACTAAATTCCATAGAACCAGTGTTCTTACCTTGTTAGTTTTAGAGAATTTCCTTTAAAATGGATGCTTTTGGGGGCAATAATGCGAGACAAACTATTGGTATGCTTTCTCTCTGACTTCATTAGTGCAGGTACATCATTTGTATTAATACAGCCTTGTCTCTTGTCACCTAGTTCAGTTTATTTATAGTTCCTGGCCACCCAGCCAGGATGTTTTTCATTGTATGGAAGTCCATAAATATCTTTACATGGGGCATTTCTACCTCTATATGAATTGAATGAGCATATTGCACCCTGCTCAACTTACTGACTTTGTTTACACTAGGTTCCTTCATGTCTCTGCATACTGGTACAATAATGAGTCAATATTGTTATAGACAACACCATCTCTGAGAATTAGGCTTGAATCCAGTTCTTCTCATTAAGATGGTTGACCAGATCATTACATGAAACTATGAGTTGAGGGAGAGGTATTGGTGAGACACATGTAAGTAACATGGCTATTTGGGTCACCTCTTGTCTGATAAATCCATTCCTTTTGAACCTGCTCTTGCTGTAGTTGAATGTGTCATTCAAATCATAAAATGGTTGTAAGTGTTCCTGACTGATTTTCTGTTTGGGGGTATTAATTATAGCCAAGTCAGACTTCTCTCATAGAATATTTTGTTGCAGAGTTTCTGTCTCTGTTAGAGTCTGTAGTTTGCCAGACACTGAGTATTATTCTATAGCAGAACATATGTATTCCAGAAGAAAGGGCTTTGTCCTATTATATCACAGCCAAGGTTCTACAGTATCCTTATCTGCCATGGATACCTCTAGCATCTTCGGATCTGCTTGCCCACTTGCCCATAAATGGGAAGTTTTCATGGTAGCCTACAACTGCTGAATTGTTCTCTTTCTGGTCATTACTTAAACCGCAGCCTTCTGAATCACCTAAAAAGTGTGACGAAACAACATTTCTGTCTAGTATATATTGTACGCCATATATGAAAAAGCTCAGCAAGCATTGTTCTCCTTTCTTAATAGCAATTGACATGGGGTACATCATTTATCCTGGATCTTAGGTGTTTTAACAAGCCACAAACGACTGAATACAATGAAATTACACATTCAATACATTGTAGAATCTATGATATAAATCTTTCTGGGAGATAGCTGTATGTTATATTAAGATAAAGTGCTGTTTCCTGCTTATCAGAATCCATTGGTATGAGGACAATGTAGCTGGCCATTGTGGTGATGTTCAGTGAAATCCTCAAGTGAGCAAGGTTCCTGTGGGCATATTTTAATCCCAAGAGCCGGAGGATTGGTTGCATAGCAGTGGGACCAGACAGTATCTTCTGCACTCCTTGTGTGTGGAGAAACTGCTTTTCATCCTTCCCATTGGTAAGAATCCAGAAGAGGACCAGCAGTGAGCGTAATGGCTATGTCGCTGGACTCCCACGTAGTCGACTGCGGTTCGAGTCCTGGACCCGGTGGCTTAAAACTCATGCCGGGTGCGTGTGCGTGCGTGCCCAAGATCCCGAGAGGAGAATGGAAGAAAAGGGATTGTGGCATGGCCATACCCCTGGGGGGTGATTTCTCACTTTCTGTCTCTCTTTGTCTTTCTCTGTCTGTCTGGCAAGCGCATGCGCCCTATAGCAAAAACCTCTCCGGAAAAAAAAAATAAAATAAAATAAAGAATCCAGAAGAATCGATTCCTAAACCAACAGCAGTGTAACAAATGCCAGAAGACGTGTTGATCTGTTTTAATACAAATACCACATCCAGTAACGTGTCTGTGGTTTGGCTACCACATGGTGAAGTGAAGGCTAGTCTACTAATAGCCATCATGATCCATCAGAGTTTGAAAATTTACACAGATAATCTAGAGAGCTTGGTGGTGACATACATCTCTGCATTTATTTCATGATGCTGTATTGCTCCAAATATGTTACACCGACTCATTCTCACTTCTCAGATTTTCCTAGGCCTTACCTCAATCACCTACTACTTACTGTGTTAAGAAATCCACTTCCCCACCATGTTCCCCTCTGTAGTATGCAAACAATGAATTCTTATTTTTGACATTGGAGCTGTAAATACCCACTAGAGGGATAGAGGTTAAAAAATTAGTGATATTAACTCCACATCCTAAATAACTCTGTGTGCTTTGTGCATCCTAACTCATTAGACCACCACAACAGCACAATGAAATGCCTGTTCTTAGTCTCAGTGTACTACCTGGAAAGTTGAGATTCAGAGATTTTCAATAGCTCATCCAAGGCCAGAGTCTGTGATTTTTTTGTTGTTCGTTTTTTTCTGTTTTTTTTTTTTTTTTTTTTTTTTTTTTTTTTTTTTTTTTTAAGGTTTTGACATGGGGTACATGTGCTTACCAGAGAGAGACAGAAAGAGAAAAGGAAAGTGAGAAATCACCCTTTCCTCCTGGGGAGGAAGATGGAAGACGATCACACCACAATCCCTTCTTCTCTATTTTCCTCTCAGGATTTTGGGTGCACATGTGCCCAGTGTGATTTTGAAGCCACCAAGTCCAGGAATCAAATCACAGTTGGCCACATAGGAATCTAGCACCTTAACCACCATGCCACTTCCTAGGGCAGAGACCGTGATTCTTTTCTTTTCTTTTCTTTGCTTTGCTTTGCTTTGCTTTGCTTTGCTTTTCTTTTCTTTTCTTTTCTTTTCTTTTCTTTTCTTTTCTTTTCTTTTCTTTTCTTTTCTCTTCTCTTCTCTTCTCTTCTCTTCTCTTCTCTTCTCTTCTCTTCTCTTCTTTCCTTCCTTTCTTCCTTCCTTCCTTCTTTCCTTCTTTCTTTCTTTCGAGAGTGTTTTTTAATGTAGGGCACGTGTACTCACAGAGACACAGAAAAAGAAAACACCCCTCACAGGGGGGGAATGGCCGTGCCACAATCCCTTCTTCTCCATTCTTCTTCAGGATTTTGGGCATGCATGCACACATACCCAGCATGAGTTTCAAGCCACTAGGTCCAGGCCTCAAACTGTTGTCAGCCATGTGGGAGTCCAGTGCCACTACCAATACCCCACTTGCTTGTCCCGAGCCTGTGATTTTTGTGTGTGTGTGTGTGAGAGGTTTTTGCTATAGGGCGCGTGCACTTGCCAGACAGAGAGAGACAGAGAGACAGAAAGCAAGAAATCACCCCCCCAGGAGGGATGGCCACGCCACAATTCCTTCTCCTTCATTCTCCTCTCGGGATCTTGGGCACGTACGAACATGCGCCCAGCGTGAGTTTAAGCCACTGGGTACGGGACTCAAACCGTGGTCGACTACATGGGAGTCTAGCAACATAGCCATTACACTAACTGCTGGTCCCGCCTGTGATTTTTTTTAAAGACTGAGGTTCCTTTAGTGTCCCCAGAAAATATCCCATTGACCAGTGCTTATACTTGGCCTTTCTCATTTATTACACCTGAGTTCATTAGTTATAAAACTGAGGATTTTCTACGTTACTAAGTATATCTATGTCCTTATACATTTGAAGAGTTGTGTCTACAGATCCTCTAGAAACACTGTGTGATGCATTTGGGTCAAAGAATCATTTATCATCCTTTGCCCCACTCTAATCAGATCACGATGAGATACGCCATTCCATGACATCAGTATTGGTTTCAAGCCTGTGTGTCCCGTCTTTGGAAAGTCAGTGTATTTTACTTTCTCTAGAGCACAGGTGCCTGAGAAATTGGCTTGAGTCCCTCGGGAAAAAATTGGAGGCATTTTTTGAAATGGTGCATTAACAGGGCAATTTCCCTCCTCAAGGAACAGGTCTGGGTCAGTGAATTGACTTAGATCTTGAAACTCACTGAAAGAAAACACTTTTCATTGTAGCTTTTGATGACAGTTTTCTGCTTGCCAACAATTGATTTCTTTTTTGCAAAATGAGGAACATCTCAATTGCCTGTCTGTTTATTTCAGCCTGAGGAACACTATTAACTATTCCAACAGACGCCTGGGGGGCCAAATCATTTCTACTGTCACTATGTACTTGCTACCTTCTGTGTTAATCACTTCCACCTTGCCTATGCAAATAAATTGTGGACATCTAGCTTCTGGCATGTTGGAATCCCTTTATCCCTAACTCATATTAAGGAGCCTGGTTCCACAGAAGCCTCCTACTGTTTTGTTTCTTTATTTTTTTTATAGAATTATTTATTTAATGTTTATTTATCACTAGTAGTATTAACTCACCAGAGAAAGAGAGAGAGAAAGCAAGCTGTCAGGTCTGGGACTCAAACCATGATCAGCCATGTGGGAGTCCAGATCCCCAATCACCATGCCACCTGCTGACCCAAGTCTCTTACTATTAATCTTATACTGCAAATGACAGCTGCCATTGAACTTCTCAGAAATTGTGTTGTCTGGTTCACCAGTTAAATCCTTATTGCCCTAGAAAGCAACTTGCTGAACAAATATTCAAATGTTATATATTCTCAGTGCTTTCATAGAAAAATCCATCTTAATATTCCCACTTTTCTGACCTTTTCTGCAGTATAATATTAAAAAGAAAAAAATTTTCCACCTTATTTACTGTGAATTTGTATGTTCTTGTTGCCAGTCCTCATCCCACTTGACTGGCTGCAGGTGGCATTGTGATTATATTTGATCCCAAGTATCAGATGAGTGCAATGCATCAAGTCTTCCCTAACTAGTTCTGCATTCCACAACCACTTCTTCAGCCCTGTCCAACAAACCAATAATCATGTTGGCATATGCTTCCTCAGTTCTTGCATATTTATACTAATGAAGTTATATATCTTGTAGCAGATATTTTGCGGTAAATATCATTTCCTCCAGAGAAGGCCTATACTTCATTGTTTGGAGTGTTGTGGGTTTGAAATCTCAAATTGACTGACAATAATGATGAGGAGTAGATACAAGTCTTGGATAGAAAGAGCATTATTATCCTGAGAGAGAACCATTTCACTCTCTGTTGTGGCCTCTAATAAGTATAGACTCTTCTGAAACATTCAAAGGCTGCTTCTGCCAGACTATAAAGTTCAAAAGTATCTATAGCTTTTTAAAAATAGTTGTAGTAGGGCCAGCAGGAGGCATAGTGGTGGAAGTTTCTGGAATCCTACATGGCTCATCAGGTTTGAGTCCTGTATCTAACAGCTTGAAACACACCAGGCACATGGGCATATGTGACCAAAATCCTGAGAGGAGAAGGGATTGTGGTTTGGCCATCTCTCATGGGGGTGATTTCTCACTTTCCCTCTCATGTCTGTGTATCTTTGGCAAGTGCATGTACCCCATAGCAAGAATCTCTCAATCAGTCAATCAATCAATCAATAGTTGCATTATTTATGGGGTACAATGTGATTTTTTAATACATGCAAATAGTATGTCATGATCAACTCAGGCAATAGACATATCCACATTTCAAACATTTATCCTTCTTCTATATTAGAGACATTTGAAATCATTTATTTTAGCTGTTACAAAATACATACTAAGTTTCTAATAACTATAATTACTGTATTTCTATATTCTCTTGTTTATCCATCAAAAATGCAAAATTCTAAATTCATTATCTCACCTTTCTCTCATCAGGTCCTTGATTTTGATATCAGAGATTTATTAGATATAATTAGTACTTATCCTTTTAGCTCTGTCAGATCTGGGTCTAATTTTCTGTACAGTCAATAGAAAATTTGAATTTTCTTAAAGGCTGCCATAGAAATCCTCTAACATTCTCAGTATGCCTTAAATTGGCAATTAGCTGAACTGATTGCTTTATATTTTAAGCATCCCAAAGCCAATACGAGAAAATCCATAATTACTATAATTTTATAATTAGTGTTATCTCCATAGCATTAAAGTGTCATGACCACTGCCTAGTCCTTCACCTCATGTTCTACACGGTTCAAGTGCAGTTCTCCTCAAACAAATCTAGAGATATAATGCCAGCAGTCTTTGCTTCTTTGATTAAAACAAAAAGAAAAAAGATGAAAATTTAAAAATTCATACAAAAATGTAAATGATTTAAAAGACCCAAAACTATCTTATTCGCTTTAAAATTAAAAAAAAAATTCTTTTAATTATTGCCAGAGAGAGTGTGTGTGTGTGCTAGACAGCATGCGTGCACAACCACCAGTGGAGAGTGGTCAGACTACTTTTCTTCTATTCCTCCATCCCATTAGGATTTCGAGTATGCATGCACACCTGTCCAGCCTGCTTTCCAAGCCACCTTGGTGGGGATTTAAACTGTGGTTGGCCATGTGGGATCCAGCTGCATAGCATTTACCTACTGCACAATAAGACTGGGCCCACAGAACAACTTTAAAAGAGAAGAAAAAAAAATGGACAAGTCAGACAGTGGTGTCGTGGTAATGCAATGCTCTTTGAAGTTGACTCTCATGAGAAGTCTCCTAGTTGGTGGCCAAGGACGTCCCTGTTATGATTTGAACTATGGTTTGTCCCCGAAAATTTCTTGTTTTGAAATTCAGTGTTATGAAATAGCAATGCCTAGTGAGTGGTGATGAGTTCAAACTGACTGCATCACAGAGGAAACTCTGTCATGCATAGATTAATATCATCTCCTGAGACCTAATGAGTTTTAGATCTCTTGAGAAGAGATTAGGTCTCATGTGAGGTGGGGGCTATAAAATACAGAGAGAGTAAAATGTTCTCTCCCTCTGTTTACACACTCCCACCATTTTCTGTGCTTCAATCAACCAGGCTGTAGGCCTGGGCCTTTGGTCTTTCCATCACCAGAATTATGAGTCAAACCCCATATTCTCTTAAAATCACTCAGAATTTACTATTTCTGTTAGCAACACAGAAACAGACTAAGACATTTGCTGAACACACTGGGCGCACCTGGGCTCATTATCTGGGGTTGGCTGACGATGGGAGTGGGTCAGATTGCAGTGTCAAGACCCTGCTGGGGTTCCTGTCTCTCCCTCGTGGCCCCTCTCTCACTTGTGGAAGAAAGAGAAAAATAGACATAGATCAATAGAACAACACAGAATGCTCAGAAATAGATATGTGCAATCAATTATTTTAAAAGTGCTGAGGTAATTCAATGGGGAAGGATAATATCAACAAAAAGGTACTGAGATAATGAGATATGTAGAACTGAAAAAAAGCCTTAAAATTTATCAGCCATTATCTTGTACCATACATGAAAAGTAATTTGAAACACAATATAGCCCTGAATATTAAAGCTAAAACAACAAATTCTGGGGATAAAATAGCCAAATATTTTTATATCATAGGAAAAACTGATGACTCAGACTTTCCTTAAGTTAGAAAAGGTGATCTTTGAAAAATAATGCTAAGAAATAAAAAATGCAAGCGATGGAAGTACTAGCCAACAAAAGGTCTATATTCAGAATATCTAAATAATTCTCAAAATTTAAGACAAACAGCAAATAAAAATTGGATAAAGTATATAAATAGACATTTCACAAAAGAATATATACCAAATGGACAATAAAAACTGAAAAGTGCTTAACAGGATTAGTCATCAAAAAATGCAAATTAAAAACACAATGACATAGCACTATAGACCCATGAGAATGCTGGAATTATAAAAATGATCAATCCTAAGCATTGAAGGGAATATGTTTTCCATATAGTGTCAGGTAGGAGAGTAAAATGATACAGTTAATTTCAAAGAAGTTTAGCAGTTTCTATTAACAGATACTTGCCACCTGCAAGATGTATCAATGCATGGCTTCTCAGGTCTGAATGCACCCTTCTGCTTCAGTTCAGTGATAAAACAATAGCATACTGTTACACATTTTTCCAAAGTTAGTACAGTGCTAAATATTCTCAGCAGAGGATGCTGGAAGTAAATTACAGAAGCCTCGTCTTGCTGAAATTACCACTTAGACCTGGGTAGCAGGTGAAAGTCCACAAGCCACAAGTTGTTAGGGACCAAAAATAGAGAAGGGTAGACTCACTGCAAAGTCGTGGGTGGGAACAATTGATAAAAATATTCTCTATCTTGGTTGTGATTATGATTACATCAATATATAAAGCTGTCAGAACTCATCAACCTAGTTTCTTAAGTTGTATGCAATTCATTTGTGTAAATAATATTTTAATAAGATGTATTTTACATTGAAATTGCGATGCATTGACATACAAATAGACATCATGTTTCAGAAGACCTGAATTTAACTCACAGGTATTTGACACATAAGAGGGGGACTTCAAAAAAGTTTATGGGAAAATGGAACTAATTTAAGTACCAGTCTATTTTGATACCAAAAAAAATTGAAATCCACAGATAGTTTTTACATAACACATAATGAAGTTTTCATAATTTCTGAAGTTTTCATATGACTTTTGCCCACTCCCAACATAAGCAAAACACACTTATCAAATTCAGAAGGAGTTTATGCAGCTGTACTAGATTAATGTTTGAATGCAAAAACAAAAAGGGGTAATCAAAACAAAACAAATTAAGTAAAACAGAAAAGGATGAATGTAACAGTTGTGGGCAATAATCTAGAAGGAAATTACTGTCATTTGTACATTAATTCAACATGCATCTGACTGAGCAAATCTATATTAAATATTATGCTAGAGTCTGGAGATATATAGGTCTCTGCAGTTAAAAATCCAATACATGAACAAGTAAAGCCCCTTTTATGTAACTGGATAATACATTTGACTGATAGAGGTAATCCCAGAGTGCTTGTCTTGTCAGAACAAGACCTGTATGAGGGTTAAGAGATTGATTGGGTATAAGAGGTGAGGGTGAAAGGCCAAAAGAGATTTTATGATGTTGAGCCTAAAAGGAGAAGGAAGCATAAAGTTGGAAGGAAATGATAAATTTGGCTTTGCATAGGTTAAACAGTGGTGATCATACTGCTGTCCTTGAGAATACCTCATAAGCCCACAGAGTTGTGAGTGGAAACTATGGACTGAGATGAAATCTCCAAAACCAGGATTAGTGGAAGAGCAGAAATTCAACTATTAAAAAATCAAACCTAAAGTGGAATTCTTAAGCAAGGGTCACGATAAGGAGGCATGAACTGTGGTAACTATTAGACTTGCAGGTGTTTGACACACTGAGGGTACTTGGATAGGACCTCGAATCAGTTAGTTGCTAAATTGATTTTGGCAGCCATGTTTAAACCATGTTGTCTTACTATAAAAAGTAAGGGTAAGTAATAGTACTTCATAGTACTAAAGTTGGAATGATGCCATAAAAAGTGCTTTACATTTCAGTAGTATTATGGTTATAAAACAAAAATTTTAGACTACTTCAGTGAAGTTGTATAATATGTTAAGTTAGGCAGGATAGATGTATTTATCCTCATCTATCCTCATTTTCCAATGAAAGAAATAAAAGCTCTATCAGAATTTGCCTGAGAGCACACAGCTTGTAAATGACAGAAATGTGACAAACACCTGGTCAGATTCCTAACCCAGTGCAGTTTCTACCATACAGCCTAATGCAAGAAAATATTTTTCTACTTTGTGCACTTACATAATAATGGGGACAATGACAATTATTTCTTTCTCTCTGGGAGATGAAACACATTAAGAGTGGACTAGGCTAATGGAGGTGAAAAATAGGGAAGACCATGAGTTTGAGCATATGCAGAGTTTTTTGGTTAATATTCCAACATGCTTCTTGCTTGATGATGGATTTCAGATAATAATGATTATCACTGTTGGAATTAATTTTCTATATCACTATATTGCAACATTTAATCTAACTGATTTGCTTTTACTGGCAATTATAGACTCTCACTATTAACTTAATGAATGCATGCTTTCCTATTATCCATATATTTTATGTGATATTTAGAAGTTTGGAGCATAAAAACTATAAAGGAAATCTACACAACCACATTAAATTACGCTCCCAATAATACTGAGAACTTCAATGATACTAATGCCAACCTCCATCTCTAAGTAAAATGCTGTAACTTGCAGTCCTCAGGATATTCATTTCTTGGAGTAAAAGTGATGGATCGGTCCTGGTCCATCTACCCTCTGTCCATAGACCTAACTTGTAGCATAATGATGAATATTTACTAGAGGAATGGCCTTAGTTAGCAATATTACTTTTGGCCCTGGTAAGTCTGAGGAAAGAAAAATCTATGATGCTTGCAGCCTTTATCTGTCTAAGGAAAACATCAGAAAATATGATTTGAAAGTGATTTAATCTATATGGAGAAAAAAGTGCTCTGTTAAACCCACAGCAATGTTACTATGTTGTGTAGTGTTGTACACATCTTGCCTTTCTAAAGACAATATGATTCATATATATCCTGGCTAAATATAAATGAATTAGCATGCCTTACATGTGTTGAAGTCATGAGCACTTTAACTTTTCTGCAGCTAATAGTAATTAATACATTATCAGAGGGAATCCTTGTAAACAAGTGAGGAATAAAGATAATCCTTGATTTGGAGACAGATTGTCAAAATTCAGAAATGTCCATGTCAATGTTTTTGAAATTTCATTAAATTTGTTTTTCAGTAAATCTTACTGTGTATATAATGGTTTCTGACTTTGGGTTCCAGTGTGCTTTTTAATATGACCTTCCCCTTATTATTTTATGTTTTTTAGTTCCCTACTTGAGAATAATGTTTTGTTTTTGCTAGTGAGTACATGTGGTTATTGGAAAGGGAAAGAGAAATGAGAGGGGGAAAATGAGAAAGCCTCCCCCTACCTCACCCCACAGGGATGGTCACTCTGCAGTCACTTCTCCATTTCTCCTTTTGAGAATTTGGCCACACACACATATGTACCCAGGATGTTTTTCTTTCCTTTTTTCTTTCTTTTTTCTTTTTTTCTTGTTTTAGAGATTTTTGCTGTAAGGCATGTGAGCTCACTGGAGACACTAAGAAAGACAGAGAGAGAGAAATCACTCCCCATGGGTAATGGCCATGCCACAATCCTTTCTGCATTTTTCTTTTGGGATTTTGAGCATACACACACATACACCCAGTGTGAATTTCAAGTCACTGGTCTAGGACTCAAACCACAGTTAGCCATGTGGGATTACAACACCTTAACCACTATTCCACCTGACACCACATCCCCAGTGTTTTTTCAAGCCACCAAGTACAGGACTTGAATTGTGCAGTCGGCCATGTGGGATCCAGCCACCTTAATGACCACACCACTGGCTGGCCCAAAAGAATGATTTTTCAACATCCAAATGGAATCTTGTTATTTATTGTATCTCTCCTAATGTCTATTAAAGTAACATGATCACAGTGAACAATGAAGATGTTTCTGAATGAAAACTGGACAGAAGAATGAATATATCAGTTACTGAAAAATATGAAATTGATGTAAAAGGGGACCTAATCCCTGAATTTAGTTTCATTTTATCTGTGTTCTAAAGGTTACATGGAGTATAATTTTTAAAAGTATGTACAACATCGTTTATCAAGACCCTACTATGTGCCTGTCACTTCTTGACACTGAGGATATAGTGGAAAATGAAACTGATAAATCTCTAGTCTAATGAAGCTCTGTTCTAGTGGATAGCAATAAACAAGAAACACACAAATAAACTGTACAGTATGGGAAGTAGTGATAAAAGCTCTTGGGAAAAATAAAGTAGGAAAACTAGATGGAACATGACAGGTTGAGAACATATAAATTAAAAAGGAGATAAGAAAGAGCTTCAATGAAAACCTAATAAAGATGATGGGGTGAGTCACGTAGATATTTGACCGAAGAGCAACTGAGGCACAGTATTTGTATGTCACACCATTGCTTCAGGAAGCATGAAACACGAAGCGATGCTATTCGTCCTATAATTAATAAATTTAAATATATGAAAAGAATGTGATATCTGAGAAACAAGCAAAAATCTCTCTCTCTCTCTCTCTCTCTCTCTCTCTCTCTCTCTCTCTCCCCCCCCCCCCACACACATATTATTATCAAGACACTGGCTTTTATGTTAAGCAGGAGAAAGTCATTTGGAAGTTTGTTTACTACTATTACTTCAACGAATGTACTGAAATTATCCTGCAGTTTAGAAAGGGCAGGACCAGCAGATGGCATAATGGTATGTTGCTGTACTTCCAAATAGTTGACTGTGATTTTCATTCCAGACCTGGTGGCTTAAAACTCAGGCTGGGTGCATGTGCATGTGTGCTCAAGATTCCAAGAGGAGAAGAGATTGTGGCATGGCCATCTGCACTGGGATGCTTTTTGTCTCTCTGTCTCTCTAGCGAGCACACATGCCCTATCGCAAAAATCTCTCTTAAGGAAAAATAGGGCATTTATTTGAAGATCATTGAAGTGGACTATTGCAAAATTCTGGAGAGACAATAGAAAAATGGAGAAAGATACACTAGTAGCAATGCAGGATGAGAAATGCATGACTTTATATATATTTTAAGGTTAGAACCAAGCTGGATATAGAATATGAGAGAAAAAAGGAACCTAGGAACTGAACTATGGAATTGCCATTAATGGCCACAGGGATTACTGTATATGGGGGGGAAAGGGAGGGGTTGTATAGTTTAAAAACTATTTTAGGGACAAGTGGTGGCATGGTAGTTAAGGTGGCTGGATCTCATGTGGCTGACTTTGGGGATCAAGTACCAGCACACTGGGCATGTGTGCATGATACCCAAGAGAAGAATGGAGGAGAAGGGATTGTGGCATGGCCATTCCCCTCTGGAGGGGGAGGGTGATTTTTCACTTTTCTACTCTCTCTCTCTCTCTGACAAGCACAAACACCCTATAGCAATGCTTAAATTTTTTTTTTAAATATATATTTCAACTTTGTGATTTTTAAGATGTTTCTTAGACCCAAGTAGAGCTATTAATAACTAGTGAAGTTTGGAAAGCAGGAGTAATATTCTGCCTGGAAATAAAAGGTTAGGAATCATGAACACTTAGGTACTTTTCTTTTTTTTTTTTTTTTTTTTTTGGAGAGATTTTTGCTACAGGGTGCATGCGCTCGCCAGACAGAGAGAGACATAGGGACAGAAAGTGAGAAATCACCCCCCAGGGGAGATGGTCACGCCGCAATCCCTTTCTCCTCCTTTCTCCTCTCGGGATCTTGGGCACGCACGCACACGCGCCCGGCGTGAGTTTTAAGTCACTGGGTCCAGGACACGAACCACGGTCGACTACATGGGAGTCCAGAGACATAGCCATTACGCTAACTGCTGGTTCCTGAACATTTAGGTACTTTTCAAAGCAATGACCCTGAAACTTCTGAATTTCCTCACCAAGAAATGAATGATAAATGAAAATAAAGAGAAGGGAGTAAAAATAAAGGAGAGTGATGGAAAGTGAAAAGGAGGGTAGAAAGAGAAATAAAATAAATTAAGAATAGATTTTTGGAATGCTTCAATATGAAGAAAGACCAGAAAAGGAGGACATGTCTGTGTAAGTTCCCCACTGCTAATGTAATAAAATACTATAAACTTAACAGCTTACAATAATACAAATTAATTTTCTTAAGAGTCTGAAAGTCAGAAACTGAAAATAGGCTTCACTGGACTAAAGTCAAAGTATTGGCAGAATTTCTAAAGCACCTAGGGGAATATCTGGGGGTTTTTGTTTGTTTTTTTTTCTTTTGCCTTTTCCAACTTTTAGAGGTCACCTGCCTCTCTTGTCTCATGGCTCCTTCCTCTGTTCTGAAAGCCAGCTGCCATGTCACTCTGGCCTCTTTCTCCTACCATATCATCATCTCTGATTCTGATCTTGATGTCTTTCTCTTTTAAGGACTTTATACTGAACTCATTTCGCTGGTCCAGGTTAACATCTCCATCCCAAGATTCTTGATCACATCTCTAAATTCGCTTTTTCCCAGTAGGAAAATATATCTACAGGCTCTAGAATTAGGACATGGACATGTTGGGGCGGGAGACATTTTTCTGCTTAACACCATAATATGTCAACCAGAGGGGGTAGAGTTAATACCAAGAAAGTATATTGTTGACAAAGGTAAAAGAAAAGAGGAGATGTGTAGAACCATGCCAGATATCTCCTGATTTGTTAAATAAAAATGATCTGGAAAATGGTAATTGAACATGACAAGTTTGAGCAAATATTTGGGTGCAAATATCTTTTGAGGTGTACTTAGGTGAATATACAGAGCATTTGAGGCATATCGTGGACAAGCTTTCAAAGAATTTTATTTCAAAGGAGAAAATAAAAATGGATGACAGATAAAAAAGGGAGAGTTGTTGTTATTTTTTTTTAAATTTTTCCATAGGGCACATGTGCTTGCTGGAGAGAGAAAATGAGAGAGGGAAAGTGAGAAATCATCTCTAGGAGATATGGCTATGCCCCAATCCCTTCTCTCCCATTTTTCTCCTGGGATTCTGGGTATGCATGCACATGCACCTTGCATGATTTTCAAACTGCTGGGTCTGGGACTCAAACCATGGTCAGTGATGTGGGAGTCAAGTGCTTTAATAACTATGCCACTTACTGACCCCTTGAGAGTTAATTTTTAATGGGAGAAATAACAAGTCTGTACCATATGCATGTGCACCATATATACAGTAGCATATACTATAATATATGCTGACAGCAATGATTTAGATAATCTTGGATGTAACTGGAGATGTGTCAGCCTGCTATAGTCAAATCCTTGGTGTGCAGATGGCAATGAGGTCTAGGGCGGAATAGAAGGATTGACCTTACATGTGAACATGGCATGCCAATAATAACAGGAGAGAAGAAAGGTGGGTAGGTAAATAGATGTGCTATGTTTGCATTATTTCCAATGTTTGCATTACTCTCGATGAGAAATAAGTAATGTTAGAATGTGAAAATGAAACAGAAGGTATTAGTAGGAGAAATGGGAAAGTGTGACATAATCTTCTAGGAGAGTAAATGGCTGGCCAACCACAGCAAAAGACTGTGTGATTTCTGGGCAGCACTACAGACAGACACACTTGAAGTTTGATGTGATGAATTTATGAGACAGGGCATGGTATGTGTGTGCGTGTAAATGTGTTTCCAGGCCTAGGTCATTACACAAGGACATATCAGAATAGGCAAAAAGTTTAATTTAAAATGTCCAGGTTAAAAAGATTAAATGGAGGCTAGAAAAGGAAATTTAAAAATATATATATTATTTTGATTGGATGATGGGAGTAATCTAGGTTCAGGAGAAAAGAGAGGACATTACAGCATTGAAAGCAAATGAAAATTTGATAATATGAATGGCTTTTCGGTGCTGTTACTGCTCAGATGGCTATGAGCTGGATATATAAGAGGCATTAGAGCTTGAGATGCTTGAAATTGAAACTATGATGGGATTGCAGTAATCGATAATGACTGGATCTAGAGTATGCCTTGGGAGCGGTTGGTTGAAGCAATTAATATCAACATATAGAGGTGAAGATGTCAAGGACTTGAGAACTCAGTGGTACTGCTGCAATATACATAAATAGTGAGCCCTAAAATACGACAGGTGTTGAAAATAGTGAAAAGATTCAAGAACTGAATTTCTCAAATACAAAGGAGATGTTCTAAATTTTTTAAATGATTTCAGAAAGTGAGAACCATAGAAGATAATTTACTGACAACTGATTGATGGTGAAGAATTTAAGGAAAAAGATTCATCTATATTCGAATTCATGTTAAGTTTCAACAACTACCATAAAGGAATTGGAGATTATAACACCCATGCAAATTCTATGTCATTTTATCCATTATTTTTGTAAAAATTGTCTTTATGACGATGCAGTTGCATCCCTGTGATGTAGCAGGTGATAGATTTAGTCTATTCAGAATAAAAAGTGATTTGAAGTGTCAACAAGCCAAAGGTAACCACTCTACTTTCAGGTCACATGGCAGAGCAGAGTTATTCACTATTTCAGTAGGCTGCGGAAGAAGTAGTGACTTCGGAGGAAGACTCACCTCATGAACATCTGTAAAATAAGAACAACCTGTACTCAGAGTAAACCTCGACAGAAAATAATCTCTTTGTTATGCTTAGGGCTTAACAAAGCCTTAACATACTCTTCTCTAAACTATGGGATTGCTATATTTTGTACAGTACTGTGTACTTTGAAGGAGCTTACGTAGGAGTGATAGTGCAAATGACAGCCTCAGCAACCTGTCAGTCGAGGAATCGTTCATGAGGTGAGTCTTTATAAAAGTGTAAAGATACGGGTTATCTTTAATATTATGTAATATTAAATCTAAGGGAAATTAGAACTATCAGTCTCCAAATCATTTACTAATTTATGCCCTATGAATTAGAGATGAGCAATATTAAGTAAACTGCTTGAGGTCACAGAGAATGTAAATGGTAAAGCCACAATGGAAATCCAGAACTCTCTCTTCCAATTAAGGAGTTTTTTTTTTTGTTTGTTTGTCTATTTGTTTTTTTTAATTACGTTTTTCTCTCCTTTTTTTGCACCTACTGAAACTGCTGTCTTGTATCTGCTCAGTTGTATTCTATTTGAATGAACAAAGCATGGGCAATCACATATTAATGACTGATGGTAACGACAATTGTATTTTGTCAGGATGAGTTATACGGCAAGGTATTTCTCAGGCCCACCAAGTAATTTATTCTACCATTTGACTTGGAGCAGAGACTATGATTTAAATTGCTTTACATTTTGGGACCTAGCAAGCATTGCTATTAAAACCATGGAGTCACATCACATCATAATATCTGCATCTACACAGTTACACTTCACCACGAAGCTAATGGAATCTGTTCTAAGGGCCCATGGAGTGAATCCTGCCTTCTGGCATCATTCTTGGGTTGTGTTTGCTTGTTTTAAGATGTCTAGAAACAGCTGTAGACCTTTCTATTTTTAATAGCTTGGGACAAGAATCCCTATTCCTATTTCCATACAAATCCCTATTTCTGAAGGAGGGAGAAGAGTCCCAGGCCAGTAACTCTTTCTCCCTACATTTAGCCACCTTGGTAATGAGGATAAGGAAGAATACCGGTCCTCAAACTTATCTTACAAGAATACCCCCGAGGACTAATGAGTTCACATGCATAAAAGCACTCTGAGCACAAAGGATGACATCGATTTTTTCTTTTTATTAATCTCCTGAGATGTAACTCACAACTTTATAATGTGGCATTACACTGCAGTTTCAGGTTTTCAGTGACAACTTACAAAAAGCTTTCTCTGCTTTGTAGTTGTTCAGTTCTCATAAAGAGAGTAACAGTGTGAGGGGAATGATGAGGCTTGTCTTCAAACTCTGCAAGATAATATCTAAGTCTAGAAAACTCATTCAACTAGATTGAATGTTAAGTGTGTAAGAGACCCAGACCAGATTCTTACAGCATGGCTTTCTCATTTATAAGGTCTTTGGCAATTAGTAATGTAATCTCCACTTTAGTATTTCTAGGTATAAGGAACTGAACGTCTTCAAAGACGGTCACTGTTGGGCAACACTCATAGTTACAAAATTCACTCTCTGATAGAATGTTTACAATCCATGAAAAATATTTGTCCGTTTTATCTTTTCTACATTTCTGGACCATATCAGACATTTTGGAGTTCTCTTATTCTGATTATATAGCTCTTTTTAATTCTTGCTTGTTTGTTTTATTGCTAGACAGCAAATATGCTTACCAGAGAGAGTGAAAGAGAGGGAAAACACCCCTCTATGGGAGGTGTTAATGCCTCAATCCTTTTTCCTCCATTCCTCCACTAGTCAGAATTTTGGGCATGCACACATACATTTCCAGCATGTCTTTCAAGTTGCTGGTGCATCAGGCTTTGAACAGCCCTGCTTATGTGGTAGCTGGCTTTCTAAATACAGTGCTGGGACCAGCAGATGATGTAATGGTTACATATCTGGACTCCCACAAGGCCCAACACTATTTGAGTCCCTGACCTGGTGGCTTAAAACTCATGCCAAGTGTGAGTGTACATGCTCAAATCCTGAGAGGAGCATGGAGGAAAAGGGATTATGGCATGGCCAACCCCTTTTGGGGGTAATTTCTCACTTTCTGTCTCTCTTTCTCTCTGGCAAGTGCATGCATTCTACAGTAAAAATCTCTATCTAAAAATAAAAATTCTATATATGGTGTTTAACCACTGCACTATGGGGCTGATTGTCATTTTTTGTTTGGTTTTGTTTTTAAGTTGGTTTCTGAAAGAGAGTGAGGAAGATATAGACAGAGACAGAGAAATACAGAAAGAGAAAAAGAAAAGCATCCCAACAGGATCTTACACCATAATCCTCTACTCAGTTCTTCAGTCAGCCAGGATCATTTGTACTTGTGTGTGCCTGGTATGAACAGGTCAATCCAGAAACCACATTGAGTTGTTCCACTGACTTCCAGAGTTGCAGAGAGTTGTGCTACTACTACACCGTAATGACAGGGTCCTTTTTGTTTATTCCTTTCCTCACATCGATTCCTTCTCTCTGTAGCTACTGTCCTTTGCTTGCAACTTGAGTACAATGTAGTGCTCAGAACTTGATCTGGCATCACAGAGCACTGTAGATAAGTGAGGCAGTCGCAGAAGTGTGCCTCTTGACTCCCCTTTAAAGAAAGAAAGAACCTGTAAGTAGTACATCTAATTGTTAGGCTTCAGCTACATCACCTTGGGGGTTCACAGCAGCATCTGAGTTAAGGTCAGCCTCTTTCTCAGCGCCCTCGGTGATGATTGAATGGTAGGGTGCGAGGGCCTACTCCTGCTCATTTCTGACCACTGGAGTCCCTTTCTGTAGGCAGTCCTTGCACTCGAGCTCCCTGTTGGGACGGACAGCACTGTGCCAGAGATGATCAGGAATGAGGCTCTTCCTAGTCATGATTCTTTCCGTCCTTCTTCCTATCCCCATGTGTTAGACCTGCATCCTGATTGAAGGTTTTCTCTCCCTATTTCCTTGCCCTACTCTCCTCATCTTCCATGTGCATCACTCAAGATACTCTTGCATTTCTAATTTCATGTTGGCATCTGCTTTCTGGAGGACACAATTGAATTTAATATAGTCCCTGCTTAGTCCAACATTTAAAGCAAGGGGTGACAGTATTCAATGACTCATATTAAGATTACAGTGATGGAAGATGTTGAACTTCCTCAATTTCTCTAATGCCTGGTCTGTTACTGGGTGAGTTGACTGGTGGTAATACCATCCTCCTGGGTAACCTAAATCCCACACAACATATTCCAGGTGTCTTCTTGCCCATCCCTGAGAAGCTTTAGTTCAAGGCTCAAGATGAATTTTGTAACATACATCAAATCCTGTATAAGTATTGTAAACTGGTAATACTTGAGACACCCATTTGTTTCTGAACTTTTGCCAAGACAACCATACTTAACTAAATGAACTTTAGTCTCATTATTTATCCTCTCATTTATGGCTTTACCTCACGTTTGTCCTCAACACTTACAGTCACTTCTCAGACCTTAAAGCCTTTTTTTTAAAGTAAAATTATTACCTCCTAGGTAAAATTTGCATTTTAAAAAATCTGACCCCTGTAATACATATCTGTGTGTATTTTCTGACTTTAGACCAATGATTTCCTGTATATGAATTATTTCTCCTAAGAGATAGTAATAACATTATTTTTTTTTTCCTGAAAGAGATTTTTGTTATAGGGCATGTGTGCTTACTGGAGAGAGAGACAGAAAAAAGACAGAAAGTGGGAAATCACCCCCCCTAGCCCTCAGGGTAGATGGCCACGCCACAATCCCTCCTCCTCCATTCTCCTCTTGGGATTCTGGACACACATGCACACACACCCAGTGTGAGTTTCAAGACCAAGGCTTGCACTTGAACCAAGGTTGACTATGTGGGAGTTCAGCAACGTAACCACTATACCATCTGCTGGTGATCCCCCAGCAATAACATTTTAAAAACATTTTATTGCAGGTAATAAAAATCTATAATACAAAGAGTCATGATTGAAGTTTGGTAGCGAACAAGTAAAACAATCAATTCTCCCTGCCACTACCTTTTTCTTTTCCAACTTCCGTGTCATGGAAGGAAATTTATATACTTATATATTTATATACTTCTATTTTACCATATAAAAACATAAAACTGTAGTATAAACAAATCTCTATATTTCAATATCCTCATAGAGATTACATATGGCTTCTCACATTTCAAATAAGACTTGTATTTACTTAAGAAAAATCTCAAAACTTGCACGAGAGAATTGCCCATTTTATCACATACATATTCAAGAAATGTTTTCTGTAACAGTGCTTTTAAAGAGAAAAAAGCACACAGAAGATTCTACTATAGAAATGAAATGACACAATCAAAGGGAAATTATTTAAACGAACAAATAACCAATATTTTGAAGGGCCAGCAGGTGGTATGGTGGTTAAGGCCCTGGACTTGCACATGTCCAACTACAGTTTGAGTCCTGGCCCTGGCAGCTTGAAAATCACACTGGACGTCTGTGTATGCATGCCCCAAATCCTGAGGAGAATGGAGTAGAAGGGACTGTGGCATGACCATTCCCCAGAGGGGTGATACCTCACTTTCCCTCTGTCTGACAAGTGCACAAGCCCCATGTCCAAAACTTAAAAGAGTACAATACAATAACATAAAAATACTTAAAGAGAAAAGAAAACAAAAACAGGTCTAGCTAGGGTGACATAAGCAGTCAGGTGCTGCTGTGAGAGGATGAAGTCACATGGGCACCCCGTGTTTGGTTTTAGGTCCCATTTGCAGCAGCTGGGTGCAGCAGGTCATATCTGTTTACCCTAGCTAACTAGGAGGCTGGGGCAGATGGACCGCGGCATGACAGGACCCTGAAACACCCCATTCTTCCTCTTTCCGCCCCTCTCTTCCCATCACGTTCCAAAAAGAAAACCAGAGTAACAACAAGAAGTGCTGCTAGGATATAAAGAAAAGCTTAAAAATGTAAGAGAGTGAAGAGAATAAGAAAGCTAATTCAAGCATGCCATTTACTTCTTTTGCAGGATGTGTATTTGTGACTCATAGATAATTTATAGATCTATTCAATTAGCAAGTTAGACATGAGTGTGCCTACATCTGCCCATGCAGCTGAAAGCAATAATCTCTGTACTGTGGTGTTATTGTTGATAAAAACTTTCTGTAGCAACTGAAAGAGAATTTAGTTTGCTGCAGAGCAGTTGAGGGGGAAATGAATCACAGAGAGGAATCTTTAGAGATTCAAACATGGCAAATAAATCTGTGGTCTGGAGTGGAAAGCCTTAGGCACACAGATGCCACACTCCGAGTCACAAAGTGAAATATTCAGCTGCAGCCTTCCCATTTTGGTTTAAATCTTTGAGTATTTACAGAAAATGTGGATCAAGCATATGGTTTCTGTTTTCAATGTGTTGTCCTTTGCAACTCTGACCAAGGTTGTTCCTCACTCATATCCTGCAAGACAGATTCTTCATGAGTGTGCCCATATCATTTGTGTACCCAGCAGGCTTACGTGAAATTAGAGATTTAATGACAGGAGGTGCACTAGTTAAATTTATGAGGGGTGTCTAAAATCTATATTAGAATTTCTTTTAGGTGGAAATCAGGTAGTATTTAATTTTTAGGGTATAAGATCCTCTGCTTGCACTGATTCCATATCAAGTAATCTAACTTATTGGACAATGCTGTGTCATAAAAATCTTGGCAATACGACTGATGCATTTTATCAGAGATTCTTGAGCTGAAGAAAATGTAAGACCTTTTAAAATCCCAATCTTTATTATATCTCTTGCAGATAGATAGGTGCATGAAGAGTGGTTCAGGCATAGCCTATCCATTTGGTTTGCATTATAGCTTTCCTATTAATTCATACAAATATTAAATATTCAATGCCTGCCTTATAAATTAGTAAATAGAGGGTATATGAATATGTATTTCATTTTATACTCCCTAGGATAGCCATATGAGACCAACTGCTTTATTAGTATTACAAGGGGGTAGTTATGTGTTCATATTTCAACATATAAGATTTCTGTGCCATGCTTGAAAATTATTAAACTGTCTCTTGGTATATTTAAGAAAAATAAGCTTCAGGTTGAAATTAGACCTTTTAATTTCTTTATGTAGGAAAAAGGACTAAAGCATTTCCTTTGGCAAAACCTTGAAATGTTTCCTAAAGAAAAAGTTGTGTATTTACTCTCTGACAGACTTGTTATTGTGTATGTATTAAGGCATGCTTCAACTCCTCTGAATGTATTTTTGTGTGTGTATATGTGTGGGTATGTGTGCATATATGTATACCCTTATTAATCTGTTTCCTAATTTATGGAGAACAAAAATGATGAAACTTAAGCCTTTTATCCCATTATTTTCCGGTGATTTACACTATCTCCCACATTGTTGGACTTTTATTTAATCCCCTTTAAAACTAAATTTCTCCATTTAAAAAAATCATGGTAATTTTTCAATGGGTTTTGGTGGATTAAACGAGACATCTTTTTGTTTTAAGTACCTAGAACATCGGTTCTTGATGAGTTGTCATACTGTGAAAGTACTACTAAATTTTGATAATGTAGGCATTTAAATTTTTACTTGTAACTGAGATTATACAATGCAATATTTGCCATTGGAATATTCAGTAGACTATGTCATACAGTTCAATGCACAGCAGGATTTTTTTTGTTTTTGTTTTGTTTTGTTTTAGTTCCTCTAGAAGGAAAGAGAAGAGGCATGGCTTAAAAGGAAGCTTTCTCCAAAACAATAGTTGATATTGGTTGAAATATGTAGAAGATATTCATTTCATTGTAATTATTTAAAAAGTACCAACTAGGCAGTAGTAACAACCCAAACTTTGCAAATTATAACTGAAGGGTAACTCAGTGAGTCCTGTGATAGTTATGCAGTATACTTAGAGGCATTATAAAATATTTTCTTTATGTAAGAATAAGACTGGAATTATGACTGAGTTGTGTAATTATGAGCTGGTAAATCCTTCAAGTATGCTGTAAAATATTCTAGTAATTATATTTTATTTAAAACTATTCTATAAATACAGAGGTTTGTGCCTATAATTGCACTGATACACTGTATATGCAGTTTGTACATATTAGATAGAAATTTTATTTTTATCTTTTTTCCTTTTTTTCTTTTTTTTCTCTCATTTTCCACAACTGCAAGCTCTTTCTTTATTTTCACTTTGGCCTTTGACTATTTTAACAGATCTTTATTTTACCTTTAAATCAAAACTAAGTCAAAATATAATAGCTCATCTGACCTTTAAGAAGGTGATGGTGATTCCTTTTTTTAAGGAACTCTCAAATACTTTGTCTGCCAGTACCCTCCTTCATTTGACCTTCTAAGCCTTTCATCTAATGAAGATAAAAATGAAAGCAAGCAAATGTAGTGATTTTGAAATTGGCTGAATGTCTTTTGGGCATCTTAGTTTCATCTTGTTTTTGTTTTTAATCAAGAAGTACATGAATGTCAGCTTTGGTTCCTTCAAGGCACTAAATTGCTGAGAATAACTTTTACTTTTGAGAAGTTCAAACACATCTTTTCCGATAGTTGTAAATGAAAGTACATTTCTGACAGAGTACTCTTTTCTGTCAGAGATGCTCTTTGACTCTTTGGTCAAAGTACTAATTTTATAAATTGCATGTAATTGCATGTCAACTGAATACTTTACTAGATTCCCTCAGGTTATAGTTGAACATTTCCCTGAGCAATGTCAGCTGAGACTCTTTATAATCCCTTCTTCTTTTTTTTACAGTATATAAGCATGATCACAGAGTAATACGACTACTCTTAGGAGATAATTAGAACAAGTCTTCTTTATTTATTAAATAACTCAGTTGTTGCATTAACTAGTATTCAAGCCTGCCATAAATAATAATTTAAAGGGATACAAAAATGGAAAACTATCTGTTGATTATAACATGTATGATAATATCTTTACCTGGGCTAATACACAGTGTATTCTGTCCCAACCTGGGGGACAGTCGAACAGGTTCCCTGGGGGAGGGAGTGAGAGATGGGATAAACACACGCACACACACACACACACACACAGAGTGGAGACAATATGAGGTGCTGATCAAGTCTTCTTCTTTCTCTTCTGTTTATTGAGGAAAAATGGTGAGTTATATGCAGGCTGGTGGGCGCCAATTGGTTGCCCGAAATGCAAATGAGATAGAACAGCATGAACCAATCATTGGTATGGGTGGATCTCTCCCATTGCCTAGAAACCCAACTGCCCCTCGGGGAGAACAGTTGGTCACATGATTTCTGAGAAAAAGTTTGCTCAGTGAGGAAGTGAAGCCTAATGGTTTCCAAGATGGTGGATAGTTCAAGATGGCAGATAGCTCAAGATGGCTTCCGTATGCAGTGCCCTCCACATGTCCCCCTTTTTTATTTGTTCAAAGAGAGGAGAAAAACCTGAGGAAACCGTGTCTGTCTTAGGTTGGAGTCGTTTTTAGAGCCACACGTCCATCCTTACCCATCATTGGAGAATCCCATTACAATGATGGGTTTCCTGTCTTAGGTGGGAGGACTGTACAACTGTTAGGCTCAGACTCTCTTACCTGTCTTTGGCTAACCGATTCAGCACTTCAGGCAGGAGCAATGTCTAGGCTCTGCGATACTCCATCTCCAGGTTGTGGTAGTAGACTTGGATAGGCTGCATTTTGAAGAGTCATCAATTTGGCCTTTAATGAAAGCCATGAGCTTATTAAAGAGAATAGGCCCCAAAGAGCAAATAATCAGTAAACCCAGAATCGGACCAAGTATGGGGAAGAAAAAGGGAAGGAGTCCATTCCATGTAGACCATAAGGGATTGTCACGAACAATGCCGGACTTGTTGGCGTAAAAGCAGCAGTGTTCCTGTAAAGCAAGACAGAGACCCCCTGTTCTGCCAGGAGGAGTGGCGCCAGGATCAAAACCAGCAGCGTTAGTGTCGAAGAAGCAAAACAGTATCTGGTATCTTTATTTTGTTGATCAGGACGTCTTCTCTTCGTCCTTCTATGTTTTTCGCCGGCCTTTCTTGGGACGAGTCTATGCCATCCCCTTTTGGACGAGTCTATGCCGTCCCCTTCTGGTTTCTGCTGGCTTTTCTTGCTTGCTCTGCAATGGAACCTTCCTCTGGAGCTCTTCACTGGATCCCTCATACCCAGGTCTGTGTTCAGGCGCCACGTGTCCCAACCCGGGGGACAGTTGAACAGGTTCCCTGGGGGAAGGAGTGAGAGATGGGACAACACACGCACACACACACAGAGTGGAGACAATACGAGGTGCTGATCAAGTCTTCTTCCTCTTCTGTCTATTGAGGAAAAATGGCGAATTATATACAGGCTGGTGGGCACCAATTGGTTGCCCGAAATGCAAATGAGATAGAACAGCACGAACCAATCATTGGTATGGGTGGATCTTTCCCGTTGCCTAGAAACCCAACCACTCCTTGGGGAGAACGGTTGGTCACATGATTTCTGAGAAACAGTTTGCTCAGTGAGTAAATGAAGCCTAATGGTTTCCAAGATGGTGGATAGCTCAAGATGGTGGATAGCTCAAGATGGCTTCCATATACAGTGCCCTCCACAGTATTCCTGCTGAAAAAAGTTCATTTTGCAAGCTGTAATGATGTGCAGTGATTGAATGTATATTAAAAAAAGTCATGACTGACATGATAATTTTAATTGTTAAAAGTAAAATGATACATTTTTATTAAACATTCCATAGCATGTTTAATCTCTCCTTATAGATAGTTTATTCACAAAAGGACTCATTTACTACTGGTTATGTTGGTCATTATTCTTGAGGTAGTTTAAAAGTCTTAATTGACTGTCTTACAACTTAATAATGGATTTTAGGTCAAATTTGATTTGCTTTGGCTATTCAAAATATTGTATTTGAAAATGTATTAATTGTGCTGAAGTGATGCTGTGGATTATAGCTCAGAATTCAGCATAAGGATATGAATGGTATCTCTGAGATCAACTGACTGGGTTCAAAATTTGACTTTGTTGGGATCAGCAGTTAGTGTAATGACTATGTTGCTGAACTCCCATGTAGTTGACCATGGTTTGAGTCCCAGACCCGTGGCTTAAACTCATGCCAAGCGTGTGTGAATGCATGCCCAAGATCCCGAGAGAAGAATAGAGGAGAAGGAATTGCGGCATGGCCATTCCCCCTGGGGGTGGTGATTTCTTGCTTTCTGTCTCTCTCTTTCTGGTGAGCACACACACCCTATAATAAATTTTGTAGTAAAAACACAGCAGTAATAAATTTTCATATATTAAAAAAATTGACTTAGTTATTAATTTTTCAACATTAAACTGGCTAAATAGCCCCTATATGCCCCACTTAATTGAGGATAAAAAATATTAAATTAGGGAGAAAAATAACAAATCTCCTATATGGTTATCTTGAGGATTAAATGGATCAATAAGGTAAGTTCCACTAAAATAGTGCCTGTGAGGGCCAGTGCTGGGTGTGGTGGTTGAGGTGGCTGGATCTCACATGGACGACTGCACAGTTTGAATCCCAGACTATACAGCTTGATAAAACACACCAGGTGTGGATGCATGAATGTCCAAAATCCTGAAAGAAGAGGTAGAGGTGGAAGCATTGTGGTGTGACTATCCCCCATGAAGGGTGCTTCAATTATCAATAATTAATATGTAGAGAATACCAAAAATTCATTTTCATGTAGGTTATCCCCAAAAGGGTTCTTGTGGTATTTGCTCTGTGAAAATATTTCAGAATCTGAGGTTAAATGTCTGGATTTCTTAAGATTTTTATTACTTTTTTTTAGTATTGGGAAGAATATAGTATGGACTTTAGATTTAGAAAATTATATTAAGACCTGTTTCTATCACAAGTGTAGTTCTGGGACCAGCAGTTAGCGTAATGGCTATGTCACTGGACTCCCATGTAGCTGACTGCGGTTTGAGTCCTGGACCCAGTGGCTTAAACTCATGCCGGGCACATGTGCATGCGTGCCCAAGATCCCGAGAGGAGAATGGAGGAGATTGCGGCGTAATCATCCCCCCTGGGGGGTGATTTATCGCTTTCTATCTCTCTGTTTCTCTCTGTCTTTCTGGTGAGCACACGCGCCCTATAGCGAAAACCTCTCCAAAAAAAAAAGTGTAGTTCTGTGGGTTGTCCATTATTTTCTTTGCTGTGCAGAAACTTTTTACTTTGATGTAATCCCTTTTGTCTCTTTTTGGTGTTATTACACATGCTTTAGGGGGCTTATTTAAGAAATCTTCAGGCCAGTAGGTGGCACGGTTGTTAAGGTACTGAATTCCCACATCACTGATCATAGTTCAAGTCCCAGACCTGGCTGGCACCTTGAAAATTATGATAGGCACCTGTGTGTGTATACCCAAAATCCCAGCAGGAGAATAGAGAGGGGATTGTGGTGTGGCCTTTCATTGTGAGTGATTTCTCACTTTCCCTCTCACTATCTCTGTCTTTTTCTCTCCAGTGAATGCACATGCCTTATGGTAAAAAAAAACCTTAGAAAAGAAAAAAAAAAAGTTATGCATACGCCAATATCTGGAAATATTTCTCATAACATTACCTTGAGTAATTTTATACTTTTGGGTTTTACATTTAGGTATTTAATTCACTTTTAGTTAGTTTTTGTAAATGTCAATAGATGTCTAGTTTTTTTCTTAAGATTAATATCTAGTTTTCCCAACACTGTTTATTAAAATACTGTCTTAGTCCCACTGGACTATCTTGGGACATTTGTCAAAAATCAATTGACTGTAGGGACCAGCAGTTAGCGTAATGGCTATGTCGCTGGACTCCCATGTAGCCGACCACGGTTTGAGTCCTGGACCCGGTGGCTTACACTCACACCGGGCGCGTGTGCATGCGTGACCAAGATCCCAAGAGGAGAAAGGAGGAGAAGGGATTGCCTGGCGTGGTCATCACCCCTGGGGGGTGATTTCTCACTTTCTGTCTCTCTGGCTCTCTGTCTTTTTGGTGAGCGCATGTGCCCTGTAGTAAAAACCTCTCCAAAAAAAGAAAAAGAAAAAAAAAACAATAACTGTATAGTGATGGAATTCTTTTTGGATTCTCTCTCTCATTCCATTTGTGTATGTGTCTGTTTAATGTGATTACCATGCTGTTTGGTTATTTTTTTTTTAATATATTTGAGATTAAGTATTGAGATGTCTCTGACTTTCTTCTTTTTTTTTGCACGGTATTTTCTTGTCAGTACAGGATCTTTTGTGATTCCAAATCTAGAAATAGAATTATTATTCAACCTGGTAATCTCACTTTTGGGTATATGTCCAAAGGACAGGAAATCAGTCAGTTATAGACATTTGCACATCCGTATTTATTGGAGTATTCACAATAGCTAAGACATGGTATCAAACTAAGTACCCAACACTTTATAAAGGAACAAAGAAAATGTGACTCAGATACGAAATGGAATGCCACTCAGCCACAAAGTATGACAATCTCCTATCATTTGGTATAAAATAGATGAACCTAGAAGATAAAATGCTAAGTGGAATAAGCCAGTCTATGAAAGACAAATATTGTATGTCCTGCTTAATGAGTAGTGAGGTTAGTGTCTCTTTAGTGGAAGTTAAAGGATCGATAACAAGAGTAGAGGCAGTAATCTGAGATATTGGAAGCTGTACAGAGCGATAGGTAGGGAGTTTTGGAAGAAAATGTTAATAGACACAAGAATGCCTGTAAAGAGGAGTAATAGGCTAAGGAAGGGGTACCACCACATAGTAGAAAAAAATGTCATTGACAGTTTAATATATACTCACCCCAAAAACAAAAACCAAAGAGTATAATGAATATCAAATGTGCACATTTGTATCCCTGATTTGATTATTACATACTGTATATATGCTTCAATAAACATACCATAGGGACCAGTAGGTGGCATGGTGGTTAAGGCACTGGACTCCCACAGTTGGGGAGTCCAGTTTGAGTCCCAGACCTGGCGACTTGTTTTTTCCACTCTCTCTCTCTCTCTTGCATGCTCGCTGTCTCTCTGGTGAACACATGTGCCCTTTAACAAATTAAATAATACTAATGATAAATAAAATTAAATAATTAAAAAAATCATACTGTATCCCATGAAGATATACAATCATTATAAGTAAACCAGAAATTTTAATTAGGATAAAAAAAGAAAGGAAATTTATATTAAAGAATTGAGATCCATGATGTGCCTGGTTTGCTTTTTAAGGTAACACACCTGACATTTCTTAGAGATGTCCAGAAATAATGTAAACATATATATCATTGCAAAGATTATGCTTTTATAATGTATTTGCACATCCCTGTCTTGGACCTTTCTATACTCTTGTGATTTGGCAATATGATTATTTTCCCCATGTTATTGATGAAACAACTCAAGGTCACAGAGAATAAGTGATTCACCCAAGATCTCATTACTGTTAGCAAAGAAAGAACTGTTACACAATAGCTCTTGATGCTCAAGACTTTACCCCTCCAAATAATAAATGCTACCAATGGGCAATAAGAAGAGAAAGAAAATACTCTTTTCTTTATCTTTTATGATATACTCCTCCCCCATCTGTAACTGGTTGTTCTTTGGTTTTCCTTAGATCATTATTCAGTCTATTTAGCAGGTCAAAATTTAGTTGTCATCCTTAAACTCCTCTCCTTTGATTCATACTCAGTGTCTAATCCATTTCAAAACCAAGATATTTTCTTTCTAAATATCCCTTGGCTCTACCTACTTCAAATCATTATCTCTGACACAAGGTCAAAACTACTGCCATTTCTCCCATATTCTGCTATAACACCACCATTAATGTCTTTCTTCTACTGTGTTCCTCCTCCAATCTTCTGTCTACATTACAAATGAGGTGATTTCATGCAATAGAAATCGTGTCCTTACGTTCTTAACTACAAAAAAAAAAAAAAAAAAAATCCTTCATTGGCTTCTTTTGTCTCTTAGGGCAAAGAGGATGTCATCCTTCACCTATGGCTCTGCAGGATTTGGTCCCTGTCCATGTTTGTATCTTCATCTTGGGGTGTTCTCTACCTCACTCTTTCTTCTCTCTTTCCAGTTTCAGTGCCCTTCTCAACCTATTTGTCTGTCTGGAACTCACATTCCTGCCATTTCTGTTGCTACAGGCCCAACTCCTCTACTCACCTCTATGCTCTATCTTCAGGTATCAGCTTAAGCAGTGCTTTCTCAGGTTAAGCTTTTCTAAGCCCAAGACAAAGCCAGATCTCTCTGTGACAATTGTCTCTTAGCACAGTATACTTAATCTTCATTGAATTTGTCACAACTTGAAAGTGTTTCTTCACTGGTGACATGATTAACTCTCCTCTTAAAATCCTTGGTATCAGTGTTGCTTTGTATTGTTTTTACAATGATCTAGCAAAAAATGACTGGTAACTGGACACGTAAAGTTATCTGTTAATTGAACAAATGAATAAGAGACTGAACGAGCCCTTTATCTTGCTATATTTTGCCGAATTATCCGTTGCTCTCAGCATTTGGATTCCTATAGATAAGCAGAAATTGTATATGTTAGGCTGTTTTCCTGAACTGGTTGCTAAGTTACAGCCAATCATAGCAGGTAGGCTTCAGTTAACCAAGAGGTTTTCCACTTTTAAAACTGTGTTGGGAACCAGCAGTTAGTGTAATGGCTATGTCGCTGGACTCCCACGTAGTCGACCCGGATCTGGTGGCTTAAAACTCACGCTGGGTGCGTGTGCGTGTGTGCCCAAGATCCCGAGAGGAGAATGGAGGAGAAGGGATTGCGGTGTGGCCATCCCCCCTGGGGGGTGATTTCTAGCTTTCTGTCTCTGTCTCTGTCTGTCTGGAGAGCGCATGCGCCCTATAGTGAAAACCTCTCCAAATAAATAAATAAATAAGAGAAAAAAGAAAAAAAAAGAAAAAAACTGTGTTAATGCTGACACACTTCAGTATGTAACCAATCCAAATTATTTCCCTACCTGTTTCCTTCACTTTTGCTTTTGTTTGTACATTCCCATTCTTGTACATGTCACTTTCCTTTTCTGGACCATGTGACCACAAGGCAACTTTGAGTTGTCCCGAATTCCAGGGACTGCCTGATTTAAATCATGTTAAGATTTATTCAATTAGGGACCAGCAGTTAGTGTAATGGCAATGTCGCTGGACTCCAATGTAGTCGACTGTGATTCAAGTCCCGGACCAGGTGGCTTAAACTCATACCAGGCACATGTGCATGTGTGCCCATGATCCTCAGAGGAGAATGGAGGAGAAAGGATTGCGGCATGGCCATCCCCCTGGGGGTTGATTTCTCGCTTTCAGTCTGTCTCTCTCGTTCTGGTGAGTGCATGTGCCCTATAGCAAAAAATTATCCTCTCAAAAAAAAAAAAAAAAAAAAAAAAAAGATTTGTTCAATTAAACCTCTACTTTAATAAATTGGATGGTTTTAAAGAAACTATTTATTTTAGAAAGACAAAATATAGCTAATAATATCCTTAATTTTATGTATCAGAATTATTTAACTATGTGTGATCATAGTTTCACTAAATATTATAAAAGAATATATACATAGATTTATAAATATAAAAATATGTAAAAGTATATATAACATACATAAAACTCTAAGATAATAATAAAGATGAGTAAATATGCACACCTCAGATAAGAGTTTTGTTACGATGAATGTTCAGATATATAAAGACTTTATCATGATTGTTAGTTCTTGTATGTGGTGTAGTTGCAGAAAGATAAAAAATATAAATACTTGGGTGCTAGTCCTGACTTTTATATGAATTGGTTCTAGAATATTAAGGAAATCACATTTTTAAAAAATGAATTCAACTTTACTGATTTATTGATTTATTTTAATTTAACAGAAGGAGAGAGAGAAATAAAGAAAGTCACCGGGTTCAGGATTCAAAACGCAGTTGATCATGGGGGGAGTCTGGCACCCCCAACCATCATGCCACCTGCCAGTCCTGGAAATCACATTTTTGAGAATAAATTTCTTCATTTGTGATTTAGGGGACTAGGCTTCTAGATCTATCGGGTACCTTTAACTTTGTAGTGTCATGATAGCTTTTGAATGAGACTAATATTTCTATGGAGGGCACATTCAAATCTAGAAGCAAATGAGGAAATGCAAATAAGCAAGAATAACTATTATGCAAGTGTTAAAATGTGACTGGAAAACTACACCTGAAATCAATATGGCTCATTGTTTATAATAGTTAAGAAACTGATATTATTAATTGTTGACATTTAGAATAATGTATTTTAATAGAGTAAATGACCTGAACCTATTTAAAGTATCATTATAGAGTGTCTGTGTCAGTTAGTATCATACCTAACTGCAGTCGAAGCCATATGGCCAACTGTGGGAAGACGAGATCCCGGTTGGTAGACCTGAAACATGCTGGGCCTGTACGTGTGCCCAAGATCTAGGTGAGCTGGAAGGCCTGGGGGAAGGGTACCATGGTACGACAGGACCCAGTTGAAGGATCTTCTCTTTCTTGCACATCTATACACCCCATCTCATGAATAAAATAACTTAAAAAATGTTAAAAATATCATTGGGAGGGAACCAGCAGTTAGCGCAATGGCTATGTTGCTGGACTCCCACGTAGTTGACCGCGGTTCGCGTCTCGGACCCGGTGGCTTACAACTCACGCCGGGCGCGTGTGCGTGCGTGCCCAAGATCCCGAGAGGAGAATGGAGGAGAAGGGATTGCGGCGTGACCATCCCCCCTGGGGGGTGATTTCTCGCTTTCTGTCTCTATGTCTCTCTCTGTCTGTCTGGCGAGCGCACGTGCCCTATAGCGAAAAACCTCTCAAAAAAAAAAATGTCATTGGAACTTAATTTTTTAAAAGATGCAAAAACACAGGTTTTATGGATTTCCATAAGTCAGGTAATCTTTTATTTAATCAAAATATCTCTGTGATGATTAAAATGGATGAGAATATAAAATGGGTATTCAATAGGATATACTTAATCCCCAAGGGATTTTAAACAACTTGGGAAAATTAAAGATCAGCGAAGCAATTACAAATCAAATGAGGGCTGGGCCGCTAGCATATTAGTTAAGGTAGCTGAATTGTACATGGCTGACCCTGCAGATCGAGTCCTGGACCTAGCAGTATTAAAAACACACTGGGCACCTGGGCTCGCATGCCTCAGATTCTAAAATGATGGAGAAATGGACATGAAATTGTGACATGATTACACCCCTTGCAGGGTGCTTTCTTCCTCTTCCTGCCTTTTCTAGCTCTCTCTTAGGCAAGTACATATACTCTCTGGCAAATTAAAACATAATAAAATAAAAATTACTTTACAAGAGAATTGGGTATCTTTAGATACCTAAAATGAAAACTATATTGCAATTGAACACAGACTCAAACTCTGAGCAAAAATGACAAAAACAAAAACCTCCAGTTTATGTTTATGTGGCTGTCATTGCCTTTATCAAGGAAAAATAATTACATGAGCAGAAATGAACTTATTTAAATAATTTAATTTGGGATGATGAGCAGATTGCATAATGATTATGTTGCTGGTCTCCCACATTGTTGACCGCATCTGGAGTCTTGGACCCAGAGACTTAAAATTCACACTATATGTGTGTGTGTGTGTGTGTGTGTGTGTTTGTGTGCACATGTGTGTGCCCAAAATCCTGAGAGGAGAATGGAGGAGAAGGGATTGTGGCAACCCCTGGGGGCTGATTTCTCGCTTTCAGTCTCTCTGTCTCGCTGGCAAGGTCATGTGCCCTAAAGCAAAAATCTCTCTTAAACTTCTTAAATTTCTTTTTTTTAAATTTAATTTATCATTAATATTTTAAAAATTTGACCATAGAGAGAGAAGGAAAGTGAGAAAGCAAGTCGCCAGGTCCGGGACTTGAACCACAGTTAGCCATGTGATGTCCAGTGCCTTAACCATCTGCCAACCCCCCAACATTTATTTTACAAATGTCTTTGTACTTTTAGAAAATCCAAAATTCTTTCATAAACTTTAGTTCTTTGTGCTTTATTGGAAATATCAATTAAAATTTTCAAAATAAATGAGTGGCAGTTTCTGCAGTGTATCTGTTAACAGGTCATGAAAAAACTCATTTGCATTAAGCTCAGAATAAACACTGTACTCTTCCCTTTTATTTGTGAATGTGACAAAACCTAGAGTTTGATTAAGATGGTGACCGTTACTTAAAATATCTTATTTCTAATTTTTAAGAGGTATTTCAGAGTCTTAATACATTTCTTAGTAGAAAGCTCAATGCCTGGGATTACATCCAGGTTTTTGACAGCTGTATATATCATGCAAAGGTTGAAAGGTAGGAGACAGCTTCCAGAAATAATGAGTACCTAGATATCCGATAGTCATCTTAAAACAATTTAGGTGGAGAAGTTGGGAGGCAGCCAGGAACTGAAATTGAAGATGCAAAAATTAATGGAATAAGATAAGGGTTGTAAATCACAAAAATTTGTATGCCATTGGTATTATGTGGCAAGAAGACTGAACAGTGATTGACAAGATACAGGTATTAATTTGGGGGACAGAGTTATGAAAATAAGAGGATATGGTTATCAGATTTAATGTATAAAATTAAAACATTAAAATATATTTAAATCAAAGAGTTATCTTGGTGCAGTATCTTTTTTTTTTTTGTTTTTGATGCAGTATCTTGAGTTGGAATGTCCTATGTAGATAATCTGTGGTATACCCTAGAAACAATGTAAAAAAATATCTAGAACTCTTTCAGATTTTATTTATATAACAGATCTCCTCAGAATGAGACTGAGACATTATATATATATATATATATATATATATATATATATATATATATATATATAAATTCATTTAAAAAATTCATATGCTTACACTACTATTATTCTGAGTAGTAAGACATCTAGTGTTACACTTTCTATTTCTTATAAATCCAACATTTCAATAAAATTTAAGAAAGAAATATGAAGAATTTTTCTACTTTTTAAAATCTCATCCATTTATATAGTCTGTAAAATGGGAAATTCTTCCCATTTTCAAAATAAAATAAATTTATACTTTCTTCCCCACTATTAACTTCATATTGTTGTTTGTGCGCACCCTACTCCCAGTATCAGAAAGGATATGTCTATACATATTTTTCTCTTTGTTCCCTAGAAGAATGTTGGGGGAACTGAATAAAATGGGAGAAAAAAGACTGTTTATTGGTTCACTTCTCTAACTTTGTATTGATGGCTTCATTCTTCTTGAAATGACAGATTCATGATCTCGATAAATGTCTAGAAATGGTGGTTTTGGTTTCTCTTGCTTCCAAAGCACATGGAAAGGTTTTCTTAATGGATGGTACTCTCTGAATCATAGGATGGGTTTCTGCACTTTTCACAGTACTGATGCGTTAACTTTTGTCTTAAGCTGTAGCAACAGATTGGAACAATAGCTTTTCTACCCTGAGACATAAACAGTGCAGGTAGAATGATGATCACATAACAAACTCTGTCAGTTTGTGTGCAGTTTTTGTCTGTTTTGGGGTGTGTGTGTGTGTGTGTGTGTGTATGTGTGTGTGTAAACTTCTATAATATTCAGCCCGGGACAAATGATTCTAAATATCAAAAATGAAGCAAGGGACCAGCAGTTAGCGTAATGGCTATGTCGCTGGACTCCCACGTAGTCGACCGCGGTTCGAGTCCCGGACCCGGCGGCTTAAACTCACGCCGGGCGCGTGTGCGTGCGTGCCCAAGATCCCGAGAGGAGAATGGAGGAGAAGGGATTGCGGCGTGGCCATCCCCCCTGGGGGGTGATTTCCTGCTTTCTATCTCTCTGTCTCTCTCTGTCTGTCTGGCGAGCGCACGCGCCCTATAGCAAAAACCTCTCCAAAAAAAAAAAAAAGAAAAAAAAAAATGAAGCAAAAGGAAGATGAAATGTGAGCGGTGAGTGCAGCACAGCAATGCTTGTACAGTCTATCACAGGTTTTCTAAACCAGTGCAAGACATGGGGGTGAAATACAGTGAACGTGTTTTAAATAATAGATACAGGAAAGAACTCAAGACTAATTTACTGCACCCATTTTAATGAAAGTATGTACATATACTACACAGGTAACATGCAAACCAAGGAAATTCTGGAGGGGTGAAATGAAAGAGAAGCAGGGATGTATTCTATCAGGACTTGTCAACTACAAAGGGCTTATCATATGGTTACACCTAAAGTGAGAGCCCCGGCCAAAAGCAAATGTTACGGCATCCATGAAATAGGACTGCCAAGTAATAGCCCCCTAGGTTTTGCCACCACTACTCCTACTGGAAAACCCCTGGAAGAAAATAAGATCTCGGAAGAAAGAAGCTAACAGACTCTGTGGAGTGTGCTCTTCCCTGGTTTTTAGGCATAAAGTTATCACTGAACAAACCTGACACTGTCTTGAATAAACACAATTTCAATCCTGCTGCTGCTTTGATCAGATGTGAAAATCCAGAGGATTGTTTCTCAAATTAAGGAAATGATAACCATGCAGAAAACAGAAAGGAGCAAATCGACTCTTTTCCTCGCTGTCCTATATTTATATCTGAGAAACTCTTACTTGATAAACCTTTTCTTGCGGTATAGAGAAGGAAGTATATTCTTCTCCTGTAAGTAACACGGGATAGAGAGAGGTAATTTTTCTTATTTAGTACATTTTCACTAGTTAAACTACAAGCCAGAACATTTCTGATCCTAATTCTAATTTCATGTCCACAACACTATACTATTTCTATCTACTTGAGTGTTTTTTTTTTTTTTTTTTTTTTTTTTCACTCAAACATTTAAACTCTTCCCTGTAATGGAGCTATAAATGAGAAATAGATGTCCCTTAACAAAGAGGGCTTCAGAGTCACTGGGCAATTCTGCCATATGTCTCTCATTTGTACTGGTTTTCTTGAAACAAGACCTTTTAAAAAACTGTACCATTTGCTACACAATGTTAGTAAATGTTCTGACTTTCTCCTTTATGTTCTCCCTAACTATGGGGAGAAAATAAAAACAAATCTTCAAAACCTTCAATTATCTATGGTCAAATGAATCAGGTTTTTCTCTTCTGAGTGTTTTTATCTAATGGCAAATATGTATTTCTGCATTCTGAGAAGAATGTTTCCAAGCATAAGGAACTGATTATTATTCATATCTCATCACACTCTTACCCAGAATTTTCCAAAGGTTAAAATGTATACCTCAAATATCCATAGAACACTGATTTTTTTTTTTTTAAGAGTTTTTGTTACAGTGTGTGTGTGCTGGCCAGAGAGAGAATTAGAGAGAGAGAGGGAAAGTGAGAAACCACTTCCCAGGGGGAATGGCCATGCCACAATCCCTTCTCCATTGTATCCTAGGAATTTGGGGCACACATGCACATGTGCCCAGCTTGGTTTGTAAAACTCAGAGTCTAGAACTTGATTTCAGTCATAGGGGATCTAGCTGCCTGCCTTAACCACCACTCCACTAGGTGGTCCTGAACATTTGCATATTTTAAAATATGAACAAAATACTTTAATTTGGTAAAACATTTTTTATTTTGAAATCTTACAAGAATTACTGGGTTGCATTGTAGATAGGTTTTCTCCCCTTTGCTAGGTTAACATCTGTGACCCTATTATAACAGAAAACAAATTAGAAAGAGAAAAGAATGCAAGCATTTTTTATTTCACGAGGGGAGGCTTCAGAAATGAAGATTCCCCCTAACTTCAAATAATGGAACACTGTGTCTATTTGAGGTTAAGTCTAATGAAGCAGTGGACAGTTGTGGGGAAACATAAGGGCAAAGGTGTTGACTTCATGATAATAAACTCAGGTAGAGGGAAGGAACTTAGCTAAACTTGTTTGCTCAGATTCTTCTTGGTGTACTGGGTGACATTCCTTTTCTCTAGATATAGAACAGGACTCCTTTGAAATAAATGTATATCATCTATCTTCAGAGGAACACGTACTGGGTTTTAAGGTCCACTTCAGGGGGGAAATAGGGAGGGGAATTTGTTAATAGTTTTTTTGTCTCACTTCTGTTGTTTCCTCAAGGGAACAACAAAATGTGGAAAGTGCCATATTTTGGGATGGCATGTCCTGAACCCTGTGAGCTTTATGCACAACAAACTTTCCATCAGTGTTGTCAATTACGTTAAATAGGTTTCTCCATCATGTCTAGAAATAGTATACTATTTGGGAAGAAAAAACAATATGTAAGTCATGTTGATAAAACTCCTCATCCTTCAGAATTCTTATTGTACAACATTTGCAATATAGAGCTAATGAAATAAAATGGTCCCAACAGTTGTTGCCAAAGATAATGTTTAGCCAACCTGATGGAAGTAAGGAGTAGCAGTCACATTTTAAAGGGGAAAAAGGAATTTGTTAAAAGCACGTTCACACATAGAGCTCAAGGGAACTTATTTTGAGAGAGATTTGAAGGTGTCTTCACGAACCACTTAAAATTCACTGCTTCGGTGTCTCATACAGTTTGTTGTTTTGAGGTTATTTTGGTTTCCATCATGTACTTTGTTGTTATCTCCCTTTGCGTAAAAACCTGATGTTTTTGCTTATCACATTTCGTGAGTGATTTGATTTGGGAATGTTGTGAAACATACTTTTATCTGTTATATGAAAAATACCATTTATTCCCTAGCAAATACACTTGTTTTTGACAAGATAAATATAGATATACTGTATGACCTTGACATGTAGCTCTACTAATACACATCAAAACATTCTATCTCCGCCAATATATTCTCTACTAATTTGTACTTAAGCACAGCAGTTTAAATTAAGCTTATATGTTCAGCTATAGGCATTCATATTTAAGGCCAAAATACACTTACCTCATTCACTTTCATGGATGGAGAGGCTAGGTTATGGCACAATAACAAAGCAAGTCAAAACGTAGTTGCCTAGAAGAGCAGAGGTTGCTGCTTGCTCATTGTGTGTATCATGGGTTGGGGAACCCCCTTCTGTGGGTGGATCTTATTCCTCACATTGGAGCGTAGGCTAACAGAGCATCCATGATGTAGAGCAGGGGTCTCTACCTACTCAGTCCAGGGATGGGTATTGGTCCATGGCCTGGTAGGGGCCGGGCCAAGGACCTATGCCAGGCTGCTGGGTCATGTAGTTGGGGTGGGCAGCGGTTGAACAAGTGAGGCTTAGTTTGTGTGAGCAGCTACTTCCCATCATTTGTATTGCTGCTTGGGCTCGGCCTCCTGTCAGATCAGTGTTGGTATTAGATTCTCAAGGGAGAAAATAACTATTGTGGTGGTGTTATTTCATTGTATGCTGCAATGTGGTAGTGGTTGGAATGGGGTGCACCGTGATTGCGGTGCTCTTGGGTCATCCCAGGACCAACTCAATATGCCACCTTCCATGGAAGAATTATCTTCCAGGAGGCCAGTCTCTGGTGCCAGGAAGATTGGGGACTACTTATTTAGAATGTTGCTGGAAATCTTGGCAGACAGAGTATAGCAAAGTGTGCAATTATGAACTCATTAGCCAGAATAAGAGAGAGTTTAAATATTTTTGAACTGTCCAAATGAGTAACACAACATGGAAACAAAATCCTTTGTTAGTGTTTGATATTAGAAAAAAATAATATTTTCCTGTAGGGGGTTATGTATCTGCCTGTGTTGATATGAGAACATAAAGTGGATGAATATTATTAAGTCAAAGTCAGAACTTACCACCTTCTACCATAAAAATCTGAGAGCAGTGATTCAGAGAACATATATACCAAATGTGGGAAATCAATTCTGTATTATATTTTGTGATTTAGCTCCAAATTCCATATCTGGGAGATTTGAAATTTAAACTCTCCGAAATTAAATTAATTTGAAATTAAACTATCCGAACTCCCTCAGCCTAGACAAGTAAAATCATTCTGCTTCTGCTGCTCTTCTCTTCATCTCTTACTACGCCCTTGGTGTGCTGAGGTGGGACATCCCCCATCATGGAAAGCTCAAGTCCCTCTGTTGGAATTCAGCAGGGAAGTGTAGACAAGATAAAGATCAAAAAGGCCTAGAAACCAGAAATGTAATGCCCAAGAACACTAACTTGCTATTTCCATATGTCTTTTCCTAAAACTTCAGATCCTTAGCAACAACTGAAATCATAATCTAAATATTCCTATAATTCATATCAGAATTTCTTCTCTGGGTTTCACAGTCTTCCTGGAAGTTGGAGTGTATGTTTGAAACCCCTGCATTTGATTTTAGATAGCCTGATGAAAGCGTAGGAACATAACAAGCATGTTCACATACCACTTAACACAGAGGGCAGAGTGGGCCACCCACTGGATCCTGAAAACTGCTGGCTAAAAGGAATGCAATTAATCTAGTGTTACAGGAAGCTGAGAGGGATAAGAGGAGACAGGCAAAGGGAACATTCATATGAGGGCATAGAGGAAAAAACTTGTGTATGAGTAACATTTCCCTGGGCAGGGTTAATTCTTGACTTTTTAGAATTAATCTTGGTGCTGACTCTCATGCAGGTAGGTACCTACTTTACCTGTTGGCCCATAGACACGTAGTGAATGCTTTCTACATGAAGAATACTAAATAGTGCAGATTCTCCTTTCCTGCAGTTCTTACTCCAGCCTCCTTGACCTCCATTACAGAAAGTTCGTTTTGTTGATAATCTACGGTTTTAAACCTACTGACAGGCCACTCCATGTGGTACACGTCCCTGCTAAGTAACTTAATTGAGATCAGATTAGTCTGAGACAATTACCTAGATTAACATATTATTGAAACCAGCCCTGGCATCGCCTGAAACATGAAAGCAATGAGAATGGATCTATTGTAGAAAAAAAGAAATTGAAAACCCTCCCCACTCCCAAAAAGTGGTTTGGAGCAAATGTCATAATAATTTCTTCTATAATTTACAGATATCCTTTCACATTTTGGCATCAGAACCGTTAAATTTTCAGTGCATGGCATTTTAAAATTATAACTACTATTAGAGCACTTTAAACTGTGGGTGGTGATGCAATAGAGATATCAAATAAAGTTTAAAAAATCAAGTTTTAATAGCAACAGTTCACACAATTAAGCTAGCAATTCAGTGAACTGCATCTTTTACAGATTCTATGCTTTGACACATCATGGGGTGACTTTATAGCCTACTGTTTTTACATCCTTGTTGATATCTTGAATTAGTCAAGCATCTGTTACCCCAGTGAGATCAGTTATCTATTCCAATACATTTGTTTTCAGCATTGCAGTTGTGGTCTGATTGCTTTGGTATATTTACATAAGTAAAACATTTTTCTGATAGTTTGCCATTTTCTCCTCACGTTTGTTTTTTAATGAAGAGTAGCTATGAGGGATTGTTTTTCATGTCGATCTACCCAACCTACTGGCAAATTCTCAGAAATGTTTCTGGTCACCTTTTTTTTTTTTTTTTTTGCCATGAGATAATTTCCAAGTCAAAGACAGATTATTTTGAAAATCAATCGAGTAAATCGGCAAGTACTAATTGAATTGGTACATTCATAATTTCATAAACTAGTTCTGTATCATTTTTTCAACATAAATCATAGATGAAAGGAACTCACCTAAGGACTCAGGATAATTTTCAGTCAGACTTATTCTAATATACTTGAATAAAACCAAGGACATTAACAATATTAAGTATATTAAGAAAAATAAACCAATAAATCATTAAACCAATTCTAAATTTGATACTGCCAACCTGTTTATAAAATTACTCTAGTCAATATACTTTGCTCTAAATAGTAATTTTTAATAACATAAGAATGAAACATGTAAATGTTTTCAACTAAAGAAAATGCATTTTCTAAAAACCAAGTATTAGAAAGAAAATTTTGAAATAAATTGCACCAAACAGCTCATTGCTGAAATATTTTAGATTCAAAATGTTAAGCTGAGGGACCAGCAGATAGCGTAATGGCTATGTCACTGGACTCCCATGTAGTCGACCACGGTTCGAGTTCCGGACCTGGTGGCTTAAACTCACGTCAGGCGCGTGGGCGTGCGTGCCCAAGATCCCGAGAGGAGAATGGAGGAGAAGGGATTGCGGCATGGCCATTCCCCCTGGGGGGTGATTTCTCGCTTTCTATCTCTCTGTCTCTCTCTGTCTGTCTGGCGAGCGCACGCGCCCTATAGCAAAAACCTCTCCAAAAAAAACAAAACAAAACAAAACGTTAAGCTGACAGAAGAGTGACTGGTATATAAAGGTAATAGATATCCTTTAAATTTGTTCACATATCATGAGATTGCTAGACTATGAACATTTTTTTTAATTGTTGATACCCTTTAATAATGGATTAAAAAACTAGTACCTTTTCCCCAAAATAATGCATATAAGCTATAGGAGAGTTTGAATTGTGAAAGTATTCGCAATCTAGGGAAATAAATATAAAATTGTATTGAAAAATATTACGTGAATGACAACTCTAAAATGAAAGCAAATAACATCCATGATTTATATACTCTCCATAGAAGATAACCAATATGTTTCTTTGAAATGAAATCTTCGATGCATTTTCAAAAACATTCTATTAATGAATGACATGTGTCATTGACATGTTGTTCCCATGTCATATTTGACATGTGATTGACATGTAATTGACATGTGGGTGTCATTGGAATGTAGTTCTCATGTCAGATTTGACATGCGATTGACATGTCATTGACATGTAGTTCCCATGTCAGGTTTGCCATGGGATCGACATGCAATTGACATGCATGTCGTTGGCATGTAGTTTTCATGTCAGTTGTGACATGTAATTGCTATGCAATTGACATGTGTCATTAGCACGTAGTTTTTATGTCAGATTTGACATGTGATTGGCATGCAATTGACATGCTTGTAATTAGCATGTTATTCCCAGGTCAGATTCGACATGTGAATTGACATGCATGTCATTGGCATGTATTTTTCATGTCAGATTCGACATGCAACCGACATACATGCCATAAGCATGTAGTTTTCATGTCAGATTTGACATGCAACTGACATGCAATTGACATGTGTGCCATTGGCATGTTGTCCCCAAGTATGATCTGACATGTGATCGACATGCAATTGACATTCATGTCATTGGCATGTAGTTTCTGTGTCAGTTGTGACATGCAATTGACATGCAATTGGCACACACGTCATTGGCATGTAGTTTTCATGTCAGATTTGACATGTGTTTGACATGTGTGTCGGCATGTAATTGTCATGTCCAATTTGACATGCAATTGACACACGTGTCATTGGAATGTAGTTCTAATGTCAAATTTGACATGTGATCGACATGCAATTGACATGGGTGTCATTGGCATGTATTTCCTCTCCTTGCACTTGACACTTACCCTCCACCACCCACTCTATCAACCACTCACTCCCCTCCCCCACAGTCTCTATCATTCATGTATTTTCTCTATCTCCACCACAGACACAAAGTACAAATTGAGTGGGGATATATAAAGTGCATATTTCAAAGTCTAGTTCACTTTGCTAAACATTAATTCTTCTATATTCATCCATTATGAGTCAAATAGTTTATCATTGTTTCTTACTGTTGTGTAAGATTCCACAGTATATTTTCAACCTAGAGATTAGTTTTGAATCAGTTTTGGTTGGATTCATGTTTTAGCAATTGCAAATAATGTTGCAATAAACAGCGTATATTAGTGCCTTTCTGATTGTCTTCCTAGCCTTTGGATAAATACCAAGAAGTGGTATTACGAGGTCATATGGAAGTTCTATTTGTAGGTTTTTGGGAAACCTCCATATTTGTTCTCCACAAACTAATTTACAGTCCCATCAACAGTGTTACATAAGTCCTCTATTCACCACAGCTTCACAAACATTTATTTTATTCTTGGCCATTCTAATTGGGGTTCAATTGTATCTCATCATGGTTTTAATTTGCATTTTCCTTACAAAAGAGACTTTGAACATTTTTTTTATGTTTAAAATGTAATTTATTTTTTCACTTTTTTATTTGAATTTTTTATATAAATTCAAACATATTATTTTGCTTACAAAGTGAACATTTCAGTATGTGTGTGAGCATTTCTCCCCAGTCCAGTACCTCTTGGCCACTTGTAAGTCATCTTTGGAGAGTTGTCTATTCAATTTATTGACACATTTTCTAGTTTGAGCATTAATATTTTTTATGAAAGATTATTTTACTTCCCAATATATTTTGGATACCAATCGTTTGCCCGATGTTGGTCTGTAGGTTTTCTTTCCTTTTTTTTTTTTTTTTTTGAGAAGTTTTTGCTATAGGGCGCATGCGCTTGCCAGAAGACAGACAGAGAGAGACAGAGAGACAAGAAGCGAGAAATCATCCCCCAGGGGGGATGGCCACGCTGCAATCCCTTCTCCTCCATTCTCCTCTTGGGATCTTGGGCACGCATGTACACGTGTCCGGCGTGAGTTTAAGCCACCGGGTCTGGGACTCGAACCGCGGTCTACATGGGAGTCCAGCGACATAGCCATTACACTAACTGCTGGTCCCTGTAGTTTTCTTTTTTTGTTGTGTCCTTCTCTAATTTTGATATCAAGATGATGGCAGCTTCATAAAATGAATTTGCGAGGATTCCTTTCTTCGGAATCTTTAGAAAAAGTTTGAGAAGAACTAGAGTTAGCACATCTTTAAACGTTTCGAAGCATTCAGCAGTGAAGTTATATGGACCTGGGCCTTTTTGTTGTTGTTGTGAGAAAAATCACTGATTAAATCTCATCACTCATTGGTGGATTCAGGCTTTCTATTTCATACTGTTTCAACCTAGGTAACCTGTAATATCAAGAAATTTTTCTATCTCATGTAAGTTTTCTAGTGGTCATATAGTTGCTCATATTATTCTCTCATGATATTTTATATGTTCAAATTATCACTTATATTACCAGCTTTATTACTTATTTGGTTGCTTTCTGTTTTTCTTAGTCTACTTAATGGTTTCTCAATTTTGTTTATTCTTTCAAAACACCAGCTTTTCATTTTGTTGTTTTTTGTGTAATTCTTTTGTTCTGTATTTTATTAATTTCATGTATAATCTTTATTTTTTCTTTTATGTTGTTTTTGTTGTTGTTGTTTCCCTAGTTCCTTAAGATGTGATGTTGTCACTTTTCCATTTTTTTATGGGCACAAATGGCTATAAATATGTCTCTTAGACTGTTTTCACCATGTCCTAAAGATTATGAAGGGTAGTATGTTCATTTTCATTAGTTTCAATGAATCTTTTACTCTTAATTTCTTCAGTAGTTTAAAAGTCATTCAGGAGTAGGTTTAATGTCCATATTTTTGTGTATTTCAAGGGCTCTTTCTGTGGTTAATTTCAAGTTTAATTCCATCATGGTCAGAGAAGATACTGGGTGCTGTTTCTATACACTTAAAATTATAAAGGCCTGTTTTGTGGCCTTTTACATGTCAATGTTTGAAAATGTTCCAGGTGGCATGACAAAACATATTCCGTAGTTGCTGGATGGAATGCTCCATATACGTCTCTCAGGTCCATTTGCTTTATGATATCAATTAGTTCCTGTGTCTGTTTTATTTTTTGTCTTGATGGCCTGTCTAGTAGTGACATTGGGGTGTTGAAATATCCAACAATAAGTGTTTTGCAGTCTATTATCTCTCTTTAAATCTGGCAGTCTGTCTTTCACCTATTTAAGTACCCTGGCATTAGGTGCATAAATATTCATGACTTATAAGTTCTTGATGAATTAATTCCTTTAGAACTATGTAGTACCATTCTCTGTCTCTTATTATGCTTCTTATCCTAAATTCTATGTGATATCAATATCACAACTCCTTTTATTTTTTTCATTTCTGTTTGCATTAAAATCAAGGTATTTCAATCAATCAGAAATAGTTGTTTTAAATGACTTTTAAGGGTGATGTTTTGTACATTTTACCAAGACCAAAGAAGATTCTAAGTGTAGCTACTTCTTCATAGTTTTTTGTTTAAAGAACAGAAAAATCAATTATTGTATATGTGTCTTCAAGAATTGATTGAAGGGTTAGGAAAGCAGAAAACTGGAGACAGTGCTGGCTATGAGCACACAAACATGGGGAGAGAATCCACTGGAATCCAGGGTTTCTGTACCTAGAATTATAATATGCACGTACTCACTGTGAGATTGCTCAAAGTGACTGAAACAAACATGTGAGAGCTAAAAGAGAAGATTGTTAGGGGGACTTTCCTTTCAAATAAAGCAATATAAAACAACTATATATATATATATATATATATATATATATATATATATACACACACACACACACACACACACACACACATATATATATGCCAATTCCAATTCAAGTCCTAGACCTGGCAGCTTGTTTTCTCACTTTCCCTTCCTCTCTATGATTTAAATGTAAAAAACAACAATAATGGGGCCAGCAGATAATATAGCGGTTATGGTACTGGACTCTGACATGGTCAACCTCAGTTTAAATTCCACATCCGATGGCTTGAAAAATCATGTCAGGTTACATGCATGCCCAAGATCCCAGTAGGAGAGCGGAAGAGAAAGGGTTGCTGTATGGCCATCCTTCCTGGGGTGATGCTTTCTCACTTTGCCTCTCTGTCACTTTCTTGTCCTCTCTTCCTGGTGACTACATATGCCCTAAGGCAAAAATCTCTTAAAAAAAAATGAATATGGGACCAGCAGTTAGCATACTGGCTATGTTGCGAGACTCCCATGTAGTCAACCGCAGTTCGCTTCCCATACCCAGTGGCTTAAAGAAACTCACGTCAGGCGCGTGTGCCTGTGTGCCCAAGATCTTGAGAGGAGAATGGAGGAGAAGGAATTGCGGTGTGGCCATCCCCCCTGGGGGGGGGTGATTTCTCGCTTTCTGTCTCTCTATCTCTGTCTGTCTGGCAAATGCATACACCCTATAGCAAAAACCTCTCCAAAAAAGAAAAAAATGATAAATGTACCCCAGATAAGGGACAGATAACCAGAATACACAGGGAACTCAAGCTTCTTACCTGAAAAAAAAATTATTAACCCAATTAAAAATGAGAAAATAAGCTGAATAAACAACTAAGGAAAACATATGAACAGCCAAAAGCATATGAAAAATGTTCAACATTCCTCCTCATAAGGGAGATGCAGATCATTTACTTTTTCAGATTCTGAAACTAGTAAATAAATTGAAAAACTAAAAGGTTAAAAAAATAAAAATTAAACAATTTTTTTATAAAGTCCATTTATTTCCTTTACCAACTCTAATTCTTAGATATATGAAAGAAATTGTATAAGTGAACAAAGATATTCAGAGATATATCTGCTATATGTTCATGCATATAGAATGCTGAAAATGGCTGAGATATCCAAAATAGTAGAATGATTAAATACATTGCAGTGTATCTACAATATGAGTTACTGTAGAGCAAGTGATAATGATTCAGGAGTGTATTTATGTCAATAAATTGCTGAGGAGAAAAGCATTTTTCAAATATTACATTCTGGTTTTTAATTATTTCAAACATGTTTATATAGCTTGAGAATATGAAGTTTAAAATATAGGTAAGTAAAATCTAACCAACTTCTCTGATGCTAAGATCATTGATATATTTTATACTTATTTCTTAAATCGTCTAAATTTTCTTCAATGTGCATTGCTCATTTTGTACATTTTAAAAATAAGGAAAATTATGAACTTTGCCATTACTCCTTAGCAACAATATAAAATTTGACAAGTAAAATTTAATACTTAGAGATTTTTAAGAAGCTATGGCTTACAATTCATTAATCAAAATGGCACCTGTAGAATCCAGTTTCTTCAAGTCATTTTGACTCAAAGTCCTGAAAGAACTTCTTATCCAATCCAAACATCTGTTTTCTATACTATTTGGGAATTATAATCCTTTTGGTTGTCCCTTCTCTGGATTTATATTGTCCAATGTAATTCATGACTAGTATAGCATAAATATATATGTCTGATAAGTTCTTTTTTGAAGAGGTTTTTGCTATAGGGCGTGTGCGCTCACCAGAAAGACAGAGAGACAGAGAGACAGAAAGTGAGAAATCACCCCCCAGGGGGAATGGCCATGCCGCAATCCCTTCTCCTCCATTCTCCTCTCGGGATCTTGGGCACGCATGCATATGCGCCCGGCGTGAGTTTAAGCCACCGGGTCCAGGACTTGAACCTCAGTTGACTACATGGGAGTCCAGCAACATAACCATTATGCTAACTGCTGGTTCCTATGTCTGATAAGTTCTGATATTCATTATTATTAATGCTAAAAATATTACTAGAAAATGATTTCCATCATACTCAATATCATTCCCAGTAACTATAACAGATTACATGGTGTTTTATAAGTCAGTTTGACAGTTTTACAAAACTTACTTTATTAGAAAATAAAACCATGTATTTCCACCTCTTGTAGGAGAAATAGTTTAAGAAATCCTAGTTAAAATAGCAACATTGGTTTAAAAAAAAAATCAAGGAAATTTTATTTCAGGATTTTTATAGTATTCTGAGATACACAGTATTTAGATATCCACCCTTCCTTTTCTACCTGCGTCATTATTGAATAAGCTTGATCTGTCCAGCTCTTTTGACGCTGTATCTGGCCCTCCATTTTTGGCTTACTAAGCTCTTGAACTCAGTGCCAAAACTCCTTTTGGGTGTGTCTACATCTAGTTTTTTTTCTGATACCACCTTTGTTATAGTGTTCTAGTTGGTGTATTTAATGTAGAAATTTTTAAAAATGTTTTACAAATTACATGGTTGATTATGTTCTGCATTATAAATAATATGGCATTTAAAATGAACTGAGTGGACAAAATAAATTCTTCTCTATCAAAGTAAGTTAATGATGTAGCATTTAAGTTTCTTCTTTGGTGATGGTTGGCTAACTTGGTTTATGTTAAGTGTGAAAGAATAAAAAAAAGTGCCTGAGGAGCACAGTATTTTGAACTCAGAAGTGTAACTCAGAGATGTTCAGTTAACTCTCTTGATTTTTTTGGCATCTTCTTCTAAATGTTCATTGTAGGTATTTGGGCCAGGTGTTGCCCCAAGATGTTAAGAATCCCTCTTATTTGCTGACTTATACATAGACAATAAGATATTCCTCTCTATAAGAGAAAGAGGAAATGAAATAGGGTGGAAATGGTTCTTGGAGTGTGGAGTATACAAATTTATATTCTTATTTCATTTAACGTAAATTTGTCTTTTTTAGCAGACTACTCATCCTCTCTTTGTCTCCTATGTATCAAATGTTTATCTATAATGTTGGGGGAATTAATACATTATTTTAGACCAGGATATACACATAATGGTCACCAGTAAGCCACCACCTTTCTCTTTCAATGCCTACAATGCTTCAGTTAAAAACATGCTGGTTCAAAATGAATCTTACAGACACTGCCAGTATCATAACTTGTTGTACTTAGCAGGGGATATATAATCATTTGCCTGTCTGATGTTATTTTAAAACTGGTCATGGAAACTTAGACCTTGTAAACAGTGTTCCTGTCTGTTTCTATTTCTGTAATTCAGTTCTTTTGCTTTTATAAGGTCAAGTCTTTTGACCTTTATAAGTCTGATATTGCTTACTTACAATATGAGAATAAGTAACTATGGGAAATGATGAAATTCAAGTCAAATAATTTACATTTAGGGTCCTATGAAGTATAAAATGCTATGCAATTATTCTGACCTCTTGTTAATATTATATACAGAGGCTTAGATTTTATACAAAGACTGATAATAATTGAGAATGTGTTGAATCACAGGGTTTGCAGAGTAAAGCCTAAAAGAAAGAAAGAGTAAGCTGTCAAAATGGCATACTTGTGAGTGATTCAGAAAAACAGCTTGGTGCAGCCCTACTAATCACAGAATTTAAGCTGCAGGAGCACTAAGAGCCACTGGGCACAAGCAGAGGGTGAGGATGCCAGTTCATGCTGGTGCCAGCTTGTACTGCTCTTGGTAGTTGATTGTGTCTGTCTTGTTCCAACTGCAAATTCTGTGACCTCACACTGGTAGCTTGAAATTGGCCAGGATAGAAGTATTTCAGTAAAGAATATTGGGACACTACAAATTAGAATTTGTTTTGTGTTGCAGCTGGTAAACATTTATTAGCATGCCACGGAGCACAGACCTCCCTGTGCCTGTAGAGAGACTAGGACTCGAACCACAGTCGACGATGTGGGAGTCCAACGACATAACCATTACACCATCTGCTGGTCCTCCAATGTGGCTTCTTGATACAAGACTTTCAAATAAAACTTTGAATATTAGAGGAATTTTTTAAAATCTTTCAGACGTTTTCAAAATGACAAAAAACTACACTGACATGTTATCTTAGAAAAAAGGCCTAGGCCAAAAACTATTCCTTAACACTGTCTTGCATTTCATGCCAGCTGGCTCCAAGTAAGCCTATTCTTACAGTTTGGGACAATGTGTTTTGAGGTTTTTAATGGAGAGATCCATGGATGAGCCAAGGTGTGTAATGAGAACAACAAAGTAGAAATTTAATACATAAAGACTGACAAAAGTCTGAAAATCCTTGTTTTCCTTACAAGAAACATTTTTCAAAGTTTTAAATTTCAGATTTAAATGAAAAAGACAGTCATCAATTTAAAAGGTGGCAAAGTTGGCAAATTTTTACCAAAAGGGAATTCATTGCTTTGTTAGGCAAAAAGCTTCCCGGGTCCACATATAACTTTTTTTTTTCCCTCCAAACTACTTTCCATATTGAAAAAAAAATCAAAATATCTTTGTTCCTGGTGCAGTGTGCTGTTTTCTTACGTTATGATTCTGCAAGGAAATCTTGAAGTTATTGCAAGTCCACATTCTAGTGGCTTTTTACAGGGTCAAATTAATTTATTTTTGCACTTACAGAACAGCACATTGATTCAATGTCTTCATTCCAACTTTAGAGTAATTTGCTAATCACAGTTATGACTCAATTTTATCTTTCATTTTGGCACCAGGAAAGCACTACCTCATTAGTACATGTTTATTTGCTCTTCCGTGCCCTTGTCCATAGGGACAGCAGGCTGTTCTAAGACATCCTTACTGTATTAGACTAGATTATCCCTTCTATTTCTCTATAGCTTGAAAGCTAGAGTTTTTCCAAGGAGTTTTGTCACTTTATGAGGGATTTCCTTTAGAACCTTAAAAAATTATCTATGAAGGAAGCAGAAGATTATTTGTTGTTATTACTGAGAAGCTTCAAAATACTGTGGTTAAGAAAATTGTGGATCCTGGAGCCCTCCTTTTTGGCTTTGAACACTCTCCCTTCTTACTAACTGAGAACTTCAAGGTACTTGACCTCCTACAGACTTCATCTGTAAAATGGGGATAGTCTCGTAGGGGATTAAAGGAGCCGACATGAATACATTTGGCATATTGTAAATTTTCGTTAAATAAATTAAAATATATCTTTATGGTCCCTTGTCATATAATGTCTAATTTTCGGAGTTTCTAGGCTTAAGCTCATCTTCTCAGCCAGACTATCTGCTTTTTGAGTGAAGGGACCATGTTTTCTACTTTTCAGAATCTACATGTTCAGTGCTTTATATAGAACAGATATTATATAAATATTAGTGAAATGGAATGAATTATTCCTTTTTCCCCCTAGCTAAGTAGATCGACTCTCCACTGAAGTGGAGAGAGAAATCAGAATCCACTGTTGTTGAAGTGTGACATAGCTAGTATGGAAAAGCCACCCCAAAAGATGGCAATCCTGGAGTGTCCAGTTGTTCAGTGTATGAGGATTTGATGGTCACGTGTCTGACATGCTGTATTATTGGTCATTGCCATTAGTTCTGTGACACACAGATAGTTCTTAGGGTAAAGACACAAAATAGATTCTAGTCCCCTAGTAATCATGTCTAGCACTTTATGACCCTGACAGAGTAGCTTTTCTGTGACTTTTTTCTAATTTATCAATGATGGAGGTGGGAAAAGGGAGGAGAGAGTGAAGTTGACTAATTCCTTCACTTAGCTCCCTTTTACCAGCCCCCAACCTTGGAAATTTCTGTTTCTTTATGCTAACAGTAACTCACAAGACTAGAAAATGGTATGAATGGTCCTTACATATTTTTGTATTGCAACTTGAAAAAAAAATTAAAGAGATATTTTTACTATAGGATACATGTGCTTGCTGGAAAGACAGAGACAGAAAGTGAGAAAGAATCTCCTGGGGGGATGACTACACTTCAGTCCTTTGTCTTCCATTCTACTCTTGAGATCTTGGGCCCACATGCTCCTGGCATGAGTTTAAGCCACCATGTCCAGGACTTGAACAGTAGTTGACTACATGGGAGTCCAGCAATATAAACACTACACTATGTGCTGTATTATAACTCTTAAAACAACTCCAAGATTGATTTCTCTTGAACTTCTGAGGAATAGATAATATCTTCTATCAGTGCAAAGACCAAACATTTGGCTATATGGGATCTTCGGTCTATTGATTGTGATGGTTTTATTTTGGTGTCAGCAGCTATAGTGGCCCCCAACGATCCCTACCTGCTGGTATTCACACCCTTCTCCAATCTCCCCCTACACTGTATCAGAATTGATCTGCATTGCTAATTTGGGGGGTCTTCCAAAAGTGATGCTGCATTACTTCTGAGAATAGGTTATAAAAGATCAAGCTCCTATCTTGCCACTTTTCACGTATACTTTCTATGATCACTTGATCTAGGGGAGCCATGTCATAAGCATTCCTTTATAGAAACCCACAAGGGGAGAAACTGAAGCTACCAACTAATAACCACAAAGTGAAATCCTCCAAATCCAATCAGATCTTCAGAGGTTACATGCCTGGACAAAAGCTCAACTTTACCACCTTATAAGAGATCTGAGCCAGAACCACCACACTAAAGCACTCCAAGGTTCCTGACTCTGAAAAACTAGAAATGTTTCTTGATTTAATATGTAGTTTTCTCTCTGATGTTTTAAATCATGATATTAATTTACTTAATAGATAACAGAACTATTTGAGTATTCAATTTCTTCTCTAGTCAGACTTGGTAGTTTATGTCTTTTAAGAAATGCCTTCATTTCATTAGAGTTGCCCCTGTGTCCATGAGAAATATTGGGCTGTGGTTCTCTTGTCCTGAAATGTCTATAGTTACAGTATAAGAATAACACTATTCTCTATGAATTAGTTGGGAGTTATACTCTCCCCCTTCTATTTTCTGGAAAGTTTTGTGCAGAATTAGTATTGTTTTTCAAATGTTAGATAGAATTGTCTTATGAAGCTATTCGGCCGTGACCTTTTGATTTGTTTTACTGAAAGAATTTATCTACATATTCAGTTTGTTTAATACTACTACTCAGGTTGGGGCCAGCATGTGGTATGGTGGTTAGGATGCTGGACTCTCACATGGCCTACTGTGGTTTGAGTCCCAGACCAGGTGACTTCTTTTCTCACTTTCCTTTTCTTTCTCCATCTCTGTCTGGTCAAATTACAGAAAATGATAACTGTAAATAAAATTCTTTGAAGAAAAGAAAAGACTACTCAGGTTTCTTTTCAAGTAAGTTATGGTAGATTACATAATTTAAGGATTTTTTTCTATTACAAATAAGTTAAATACATAGCATAGGTATTTACATAATATTCCTTTATTCTTTTAACATGTGTATAATGTGTACTGATGTTACCACAGCACAATCTCTTCTCCTCCATCTCTTCTCCTTCCAGGATTGTGAGCATGCACACGTGCCTAGCATGTTTTACAGGCTGCCAGGTCCAGGACTCAAACAGCACTTGGGGCCATGTGGGATCCAGGTGCTTTCACCACCATGCCATCTGCTGACTCTTAAATCTTTGTTTAAAATATTGTTGCAATATTTTATTTTTTCCTATTTAATATTACTTTATTTATAGTAATACATTATTTTTAGCAAGGAATATCATCACATCTGGGGTGAAAACATTTTTAAAAATTATTATTGTTGAACTTAAGCAAGATATTTCTCTGCATTGTCTTATTGTATTTGAGACAAGATTTCCGTCAACCTCATATATTAACAGACAAGAGTGACTTTCACAACTCTAAGCACCATTCTCTCCTAATTTTTGTTACTAAATATATGCATTTGACTTACATTGCTAGTTCAAAATTCACTTCATTTCTGGTGTGGTTTTAATTATCAGCTTAATTTTGTATCTATTTCTGTGTGTGTACATGTGTATACATATATATATATACATATATATATGGATACATACATTATGTATATATACATTGTGTGTGTGTGTGTGTGTGTGTGTATACACACACTGTGCTGACCCAATTAATGTCATTTTGTGACAGCTGACTGTTGAATTTTCAGAAAATTTCAAACCATTTGTAATAAGCAGCCATTACTGAAAATTAAAGTATATAAGCTTTAAATTATGTAAAAATAATGGTAATACATACTCAAAACTCACTTCATACCTATTTTATAAATGTGTCAATATGTATCTTTTTCTATGTTCAGTGGCATCATGTTTTTAAATAGAAATTAGGTATAGTGAGAGTATTGACACCATAGTATTTGGTACATACTACAATGAAGGCTCTATTTATTGATTTATTTCCTGGGTTTAAGAAAGCAATGAAGTGGACCAGTAGATGGCATAATGGTTATGTTGCTGGACTCTCATGTAGTCAATTATGGTTTGAGTCCTGGACCCAGTAGCTTAAAACTCATGCCAGGCACGTGTGTATGTGTGTGCCTAAAATCCCAACAGAAGTATGGAGAAAGGACTGCGGCATGGCTACCTCTCCTTGGCCGTGGGGGGGGGGGGGGGGGGTTGATTTCTCGCTTTCTGTCTGTCTGTCTCTGGTAAGTGCACATACCCTATAGCAAAAATCTCTCCCTAAAAAGAGGGAGAGAAGGGACCAGCAGTTAGCGTAATGGCTATGTCGCTGGACTCCCATGTAGTCGACCGCGGTTCTCGTTCCGGACCCGGTGGCTTAAAACTCACACCGGGCGCGTGTGCGTGCGTGCCCAAGATCCCGAGAGGAGAATGGAGGAGAAGGGATTGTGGCATGGCCATCCCCTCTGGGGGGTGATTTCTTGCTTTCTGTCTCTCTGTCTCTCTCTGTCTGTCTGGTGAGTGCACACGCCCTATAGCAAAAACCTCTAAAAAAACCCCACACACTGGGCATGTATGTGCAATTACAGAAAACCCTGACCCTATGGAAATGAAGGAGAAAGGATTGTGGCATGATCATGCCCAATTGGAAGGTGCTTTCTCTCTTTCTCTGGCGAGTGTATGCACCCTCTGGAAATTACTTTTAAAGTTAAACTGTAATATATATGTCTGTAACAGACATATATGGAAAAGCACAAAAAATAAGGAACTATTTATAAACTTGTGTATGTTTTTCATAGACTATACATATCATCTTATGTTTTGCAGATAAGGAAAGTGACATTTGGATCAATTTAGTAACATGTTCATTGTCACAGGGGTTATAATTAATGTAACCAGAATTTAAATTTCTATCTCTGTTGCCTTAAACCATAATGAATTCTTTAGAGTTCTTGCAGTGATCTACAGTACCAAGAATGCATAATATAAGAACATGCCTAATATAAGAATATACCTAATATAAGAACCAAAAAGATTACTTGAGTGACAGATAAGTATGACTCACAAATATCTGATTAATGAAAATCTGACAAAGCACAGAAGTCACTTATGTTATTGGCAAATAAACAAATTTCAAAAATATTAATATTTGTTAATTGTCTTACTAATTAATGCAAAATAAAATATTGTTCAGTACTTACGTTGGAAGTACACTCATAAGTTAGGAATGAACTCGTAATTTTGCCAAAAAAACTCAATAAAAGGATTCTTTGAGCATCAACAGGGTATTCATAATCTATAGTAAAGGATACTGCATATATATTTTTATTGAACTATTTGTTATTCAAAGGCTTTCATGGATGTATGAACAAATTATATTTTAATTCTGAGAAGTTAAAACATCATTTAAGTCCAATATTACCTGCAGAACACCTGCTGGTTTTCCACTTTTGGTGTGCAATTCGACTTCACCTGCAGCTTCGAGGTTTTGTTATATTTGCCAATTATATTTGCAAACCACAAGCAAATATTTCTGTAAGCAATGAAGGTATGTGTAGGGATATTTTTGGATCTTTTCTATTTTTGAAACATACACTTTTTCATCACTAAGGAGAAAGAAAAGTAGTAAAAACAAAAATATCAGCTGGCCTTTCTAGCAATGCCTATCGACAAAGATGCCATAACATTTTTAAAAAGGAAGTGAAGAGCAGAGTTGAAATGCTGAGAGCATGGTTTATTGTAAACTCCCGCATCAGAGCAAACAACCAGTAAAAGGTCAACAGAACAGTCCATTGATCTGTACAAGCACATTTGCTAAACCTAGTAATAAATTCCCCAAGAGCCACAGGAGCAATTTCTTCAAATATCTGTGATATCTTCCTACATGAGGCAGCTGACCAGGAAGTATAGCAGAACTGCCCTTTACTGGTGTTAGCCTGATGTCAGTAAACTGTGGGTCCACTCGGTGTTAAACATTACTCCTACAAATTTAATTTGATTGAATCCATAGTTTGAGCATTATATGTCAATCAATAAATCTCAGCTCTTTGGAAATAGTCACTAATAATATCATTAATAATAAATTGTCCCTGTGATTAAAGAGCACAGTCTATTAGGAGGGAGAGTATAAGAGAACATATCAATTGCTATGTAACAGGAGCGTGCAAAGCCAGTTACTTCAAGACTTAAGTAAGTTTCTCCCTCTTTATGCAGTTATGAGGCCAATGAAATAATTTATGGAAGAAATTACATTTCATATAGCCTCCAAAATGTAAACAGAAAAAATAAAGAAAGATACTTGGCTCAAAAGAGGGTAGGCACACTGTAAAGGAAACAAGCAAACAAAAAATAAAAACTGTTAAAAAAAATGGAGGCCATGCTTATAGAATATCAGGGCTATGGTAAATTAATATGATAGAAAATCCAGGGTTTATGCGGTTAAAGCCTAAATTATCACACCAGTTTACAAATAAAATTAGAAGGAAATTAGGAATATTGATGCAAAAGTCAACAGCAGCAACAGTAGAACAACAGAAATCTTAAAGACTTTACTACTGGGACTGGCAGGTGGCATAGTTGTTGGGGCATTGAACTCCCACATGGCTGACTGCAGTTCAAGTCCCAGACTTGGTGGCTTGTTTTATCACTTTCTCTTCCTCTGTCCTCCTCTGTGTCTCTCTCTGTTCAAATTGAAAATAATAATAATAATAATAGTAAAGAAAAAAGAAAATTAAATAATTCTTAAAAAAAAAATGCTTAGTCAGGGGAAAAAAAAACTTGCAAATCCTTTTTATTGCAACATTACTTATAATCGCTAAAACATGGATCCAACCCAAATGCTCATAAACAGATAAACGGATTGAAAAAGTGTAGAACATATACACTACAGAATATTACTCTGCCATGAAAAACGAGACCCTTACATTTGATAGAAAGTGTGAAGCAAGCCAGAGTATGAAGAGAGGCATTGTGTGTCCCCACTCAATATTTTTGTCAGCACGCGATGGCAGAAACTGAAAGACTGAAAGGTTTAAAATCATGGAGAGCAATGGTGATACTGGAGACAGTATGGGAGGAGGCTGGGAAATGGGGGAAGGTGACAGGAAGAGAATCAAGGAGAAAAAGAAGCAAAACATCTAAGGGACCCAAGTGCAAAGAAATCTGTTGATTACGATGTGTATGGTGGTGGCTTTGACTGAACCAGTAGACTGTTGTGGTGCAAGATTGTCAAGGATTGGAATCACTCGAATTTAGAATTTAATGAACCTTTATTCCTGGTCAGAGACTGACACCCTACACTGCACGCAGGCAGTGTCAGATGTAGCAGCCCCGTCCTGCAGTTCCACGGGGTATTTAAGCATAAGTTCACAAAGGGGGTTTGTTCATCTTCTGGGAAGGAGTCCAAGGGACTTTCCATCAAGGAAGCTTTTGGGGTTTGGGTGTCAGGTGTGATATATGCAAACAGGGCCTTTTCCAGAGGTGTGAAACCGTGAGGGTATAAAAGGGCATTTTAGCTGACAAGCTTGTTTACAGAAGCAAGATGGCAGTTCCTGTTCAAATAGAATTAATCCTAAGCAAAAGGGCAAAATGGCAGTTAACCCTAGACTCTATCTTAATGTTGGGACCTTTCCTATCTATATGGAGGGATTTTCCAGGTAGCCTGCTATTCCAATGACTGGAATTGTTATGTGGCCTATTACAAGATAGTGTATTCATGGGAACCAGCAGTTAGCGTAATGGCTATGTCGCTGGACTCCCATGTAGTCGACCGTGGTTCGCGTCCCGGACCCGGTGGCTTAAAACTCACGCCAGGCGCGTGTGCGTGTGTGCCCAAGGTCCCGAGAGGAGAACGGAGGAGAAGGGATTGCGGCATGACCATCCCCCCTGGGGGATGATTTCTCGCTTTCTGTCTCTATGTCTCTCTCTGTCTGTCTGGCAAGCGCACGTGCCCTATAGCGAAAAAACCTCTCCAAAAAAAAAAAAGACAGTGTATTCATGATGGGAAAATTCACCTAGTATGCTGTAATGATACAGTGATTGAATGTAAAAATTAAAAACAAAAAGACTATAAAGTATGATATTCAAAGTAATGATTCCCATATGTTTTTGTTTGTTTTTAGAGGTTTTTGCCCTAGGGTGCATGGGCTTGCTGAAGAGAGAGTCAGCGACAGTGAGAAGGAAAGTGAGAAATCACCCCCCAGGTGGTTCGTTATGCCACAATCCCTTCTACTCCATTCTCCTCCCAGGATCTTAGGACACACACACATGCTCCTGGCTTCAGTTTCAAGCCACTAGATTGGGAACTCAAACCATGGTCAGCCATGTGGAAATCCAGCGATATAACCACTATACCATCTGCTGGCTCCAAATATTCTCATATTTTTAAATGTAAGTTTAGGGAGGATTGCCATATAAAATATAGGATACTCAGTTACATTTGCATTTCTGTCAAAAAAGATTTTTTTAGTTATAAATAGGTCCCTAGTATTGTCTGATCTTTACCTTTGTTATTCTGTAGGTAATGGAATCTGTGTTTCATTTTATACAGCAGTTTTTAACAATTTTTCACCATTTTCTGAAATATGATAAATATATTCCTTGGAATAATTTGTTAGGAAATAATACTTTAAAAACATTGGATTTCTCTATAGTTTTAAACTTTACAGTGCTTAATCTCTGTATCATATATATAACTTTATTTATTTATTTATTTATTTTGGAGAGATTTTTCACTATAGGGCGCGTGCGCTCGCCAGACAGACAGAGAGAGACAGAGAGATAGAAAGCGAGAAATCACCCCCCAGGGGGGATGGTCACGCCGCAATCCCTTCTCCTCCATTCTCCTCTCGGGATCTTGGGCACGCACGCACATGCGCCCGGCGTGAGTTTTAAGCCACCGGGTCCGGGACGCGAACCGCGATCGACTACGTGGGAGTCCAGCGACATAGCCATTACGCTAACTGCTGGTTCCCTATAACTTTATTTTTGATATTGTTGTTTTTACCTCTAGAAAGTTCTGTATATACTATAAGATGTGGATATCTAGAAAATACGAGGAAGAATTGGTATGTATTTATAGCACTCTACCAACTTTTTTGTGTATTATGAAAATTCATTATTACAAATATTAGTGTTTTTTTGTTTTGTTTTTTAATTTGCCAGAGGGCAATGTGCTTGCTAGAAAACAAAAGTGAGAAATCACCCTGCATGGAACATGGTCACAACACAGTTCTATGTCCTCTCTTTCTCTCCCTTTTTCCATCCTTTTGTGATTTGTGGCATGCATGCATATACTCCTGGTGTGTTTTTCAAGCTGCTGGGTTTAGGACCTAACTGAGAAGTCAACTATGTAGGATCCAGTTCCCTTAACCGCCAGGCCACAGGGTGGCCCTTTCAGTGGTCATTTACCCCCTAAACACATTGCTTGCTAATTTTGGCTAGTGCTTCCTATAGTGTAGTATAAAGATTTATGAAGACTTTGGGACCAGCAGTTAGCGTAATGGCTATGTCGTTGGACTACCACGTAATCGACTGCGGTTTGCGTCCCGGACCCGATGGCTTAAACTCACGCTGGGCGCGTGTGCGTGCGTGCCCAAGATCCCGAGAGGAGAATGGAGGAGAAGGGATTGCGGCGTGGCCATTCCCCCTGGGGGGGGGGGTGATTTCCTGCTTTCTGTCTCTCTGTCTGTCTCTGTCTGTCTGGCGAGCGCACGCGCCCTATAGCAAAAACCTCTCGGAAAAAAAAAAAAAAAGAAGAAAGAAAAAAAGATTTATGAAGACTTTGAACTTAAAGACTATGATAAACATTATTCAAATGCAAGAGTGTATTTGTTTGCAGGTACATACACGACAGTACCACACACCATCTACACACACCACTCCATCAAGTGTAGGTTCTTACCAAGGCATGATGTGGCTTGGTAAATATCTATTTAAAAAAAAAAAAAATCTCTCCATGTTATACTCCTAGGTCTTCAGTCTTTCAGTTGGGACTGCAAATCCATGCACCACACCCATCTTTTTTTTTTTTTTTTTTTGGAGAGATTTTTGTCATAGGGCACATTTGCTCACCAGAAAGACAGAGACAGAGACAGAAAGTGAGAACTCACCCCCCCCCCTCGGGGGGATGGCCACGCCCCAATCCCTTTTCCTCCATTCTCCTCTCAGGATCTTGGGCACGCACACACATGTGCCCAGCGATCACACCCATCTTTTAATTCAGACAGGATTTTGGTATTTTACCCAGATCCTCTTTGAGCTCACTATCCTCCTGCCTTGGCCTCCTTGAGCCATGGGTACAAGTCTCTATCACCATGCCTGTCTTTTAGGTTGGACTAGAAATGTAAGCCAGGTTGCTGATGTTACCTAAGCCTGTGGAGCACAGGGTCTTAGCAGCATGAGCCACTGTAACTAGGCCTGAACTCCCCCTCCCCCAGTATCTTTGAATTATTTCTGAGATCCTGATAAAGAGCTGGTCAGTTCCCCTTTCCTTGTGAGAAGCCAATTAAGTGCACACTGCCCATCACTTCCCTTTAGAGCTCTCATATTCCAGATAGGATCACAGGCTTGTCAATGCTATAGCAGGCCCTACTTCTGCCATGTTTAGGTAGCAGACAACCCAAGTTTCTGAAATTTTTCAAATTAACTAATTCTGATTGCCCTATCTCACTCTTTTTGTTTTTCCCCCCATAAAGTTTATTTTTCTTTTTTTATTTTTGCCATAGGGTGCATGTACTCACCAGAGACAGTAAGAAGAAAAGTGATCAATTCCCCCCAAGGGGGGTGGTCACCCACAATCCCTTGTCCTCCATTCTCCTCTCAGGATTTTGGGCATGCACACACATGTGCCCAGGATTTTTTCAAGCCACTGGGTCCAGGACTTGAACTGTGGTCAGTCAATGGGAGTCCAGCATCATAACCACTGAACTACCTGTCGGCCCCAGCCATAGCTCACTCTTTCTTACCTGCAAAAAATATAACGAACATGCTTGCCCACTGTCCTTGTCTCTTCTCTGCCTCCCTGTTCTTCCTCTGCAGACCTGCTGACTTTCTGTGTTTTCCCCAGGAAACTGAACAAAATAGAATTGTAATCTGCCTGCCAGAATTCCTCTATTCTTCTGCTGCCAGCCTGCAGTGACATGGATAAACACGAACCAAGGTTGTTCTTTGTTCTAGACCACGAGCCACCATAACCAGGCAAAATGAATGAACTTCCAATTCCCAAAGTTTCCATAAAATAATGCAAATGGTAAAAAGCATTCAAATTACTTGTATTATTTTGAAAATTTTTCTATAGGGCACATGAACTTGCTAGAGAAAGAACAAGAGAAAAGGAATGTAAGAAGGCTCCCCCCCAGGGGGTGGCAACTCCACAATCCTTTCTTTTTTTTTTTCCATTCACCTCTTGAGATTTTGGGCCTTCATGCACACATACCTGGTTTGTGTTTTTAGTCACCTGATCTGAGACTTCAACTGCACTGTCAGTCATGTGGGATCTAGCTGCCTTAACCACCACAACCCTGGCTGGCCCTCTTATGATATTTTTTACTTACTGTATTTTCATCTGCATATTAAAAAGATATTTGAAAATACAATGTGTATGTCACATTTTTTTTTTACAACTGCAGTAAAACTGTTTTTTTGTTTTTTTTTTTGGAGAGGTTTTTTTTGCTATAGGGCGCGTGTGCTCGCCAGCCAGACAGAGAGAGACATAGAGACAGAAAGCGAGAAATCACCCCCCAGGGGGATGGTCATGCCGCAATCCCTTCTCCTCCATTCTCCTCTCGGGATCTTGGACACGCACGCACACGCACCCGGCGTGAGTTTTAAGCCACTGGGTCCGGGACGCGAACCATGGTCGACTACGTGGGAGTCCGGCGACATAGCCATTACACTAACTGCTGGTTCCCTACAGTAAACCTGTTTTAAAAACCTCTGAAAGATACATTTCAGTGCAAGATTAATTAAGAAGATAATCTACTCTTTATGTAAAAAATGACTCTTTGTTTAAAGTAGGAAAGAATTTAAATCAAAGAATCACAGACTTAACTTTTTCTTTTTCTTTTCCAAGAGTTTTGTTAAAGGGCATGTGACTTAAAAACCTTTTAGAAAAACAGGAGAATTAAAGACCAAGGAGGAATAAAGATAAAGTAACATCTATTGGCCAGATAGCAGCATGGAGGAAAAATCTGATGTTCCATAGGTTGATATACATGGGAAGGTTCTTGATTGGTGTCCTGAGTCCTGTCTAAGTACCTAGGTAAGCACATGTCTATTCCAGGGCTGGCTAAATCTGTGGGGGTGGATTGAGGCTGGAAATGCTATCTCTTTCTTGTTCATGGGAAAAAAAAAAAAAAAATGAATGAATGAACTTAAAAAGACAGTAACACCTAACATTCAGGAACTATGGAGAAGAAGGCATTTCTAATAAACTCAACTTTTTGTAGCACTAAAGTGAACTATCTGCTAGAGGTGTTCAAAGCTCCTCAAAAAAATTGCTTTCATAGTATCTGCTGAAGGCTTTACATGCTAGTAAATGCTATAGTAGCAATAATGAGTTCTGCTTGTTTCTTATCTTTTAAATCTTATAGGGAATGGCTTTCATAAGCAATTTTAAATTTGATGTCATCTTAGCTGAGCTTCTGAAATACATAATTTCATAATATCCTAATTGTGTAATTTAGAGTAGGGTATGTAAGATTGAAAGACAAGCTGGACCACTACTTCCACCAAAATCAAGTATCCATAAATACTAACTTTTCAACATTCAGTTTAAAAGAACAATGTCAACCAGAATGGTTTTTATAAGTTGATGAATTTATGCCTTATGCAATCTAAGATGCATTTACACTGACTTTGAAAAAAAAGGGAAAACCATTGCATTAGCAATCACTATTTATATCGTAATATATTTTTCTTTTTGCTTTTTTCAATCGCAATGTTTCTTTGATATACTAGAAGTCTTTATTTTATGCCCCAATAGAATACTTTACAGAAAACAGTAGGAGGAAGAGAAATGTAAAAATGGTAATATATACTGATGTACCAAGAAAATATGGAAAATATGCTTACTTACTATAAATCTTGTTTGAAATTGTTACTAAGGCTATGATTGTTATTAAGTGCTTTCATATCTACTACTCTACTTCTCAGCTCATTTTTATTATTTATTTCAAGAGCTTATAAAAACTTCATCCCTCTCAAACCCAAGTCATTAATGCCTGGATTCCTAATATTCTTCCACAAATGACTACCTTCGTGACTTCCTTTACTACTGCCTACAGAATATGATAAGATGCCCTCTCTGGATTCCAGACATATTCCTCATCCTCATTATGAAGCAATATCCACACTTCAGTTCAATAAAATGGCTTAGTACTCCGAATGATACAGCAATGACAATGATTTCAATTTCACAAAAAGATGCAACTGCTTTGTTATCAGTCTTAAATTACAGTTCAGTAGAAATAGTGTTCATAGGAAAAGAAATCCTGTTTCAAATGGCATGCAGAAAGTAAGAGAGTCAAAGATAGGAGGAAAAATTGCACTTGTGTTCTTGGGCAATAAAATATATGGGACCAGATAAATTTTACTAATTTCTACACCTGTGCAATACAAGTACAAATATATATTTGGTGTTGTAAAAACTGTAATATGTATTAGAGAACAGGACTGCAAACTGCCAAGCTATGTGTCTGCCTGCTGGTCTGTCCAGAAGATTTTAGTGTTCTCTTTCACTATTCTCATAGAACATTATCTCAGTGGTGTGGAATATAGTAATTTCAGTAAATTCTATTAGTGGACATATAGGGGTCCTCAAAAAGTTTATGGAAGATGCTTATTATGAGGAAACTGCATGGATTAAAAGCTTTTTTGCATGGAAATATTTTCTCATTTCAATTCTACTTTTTTTCCACAAATTTTTGAAATGTCCTCACATATTGTCCTGATTTTTGACAATAAAATTTCTAGGTCATAATCAGAGATGTACTTTGCATCATGATAGAATGTAAGGCCTTCTCTAAGATCACAGATTTTGATATCGGTCAGAATTATGTTCAGCAATGAAGAAAGGTACACCCATAAACAATAGCTGCTAGGTCTAATGTCAAATTGTTCTCATCTCCATCACAAAAGGGGATTAATTAACTTGCCACCAGCTGGCTGCCTTTTGTCTTTTTAATCCTTCTGAACTTTGCTACATTAGAGGTTAACCATGGGTACCTGATGTTGCCTGTTGGTACTCAGCATAGCAATGACCCAGATGTGTCTTAATGAAAGCATGTCCATGTTGATGAGTAAATATCCATTGTTTCTGCAACTATGACTGCATTTTTCTTAGGTTGACTGAATGTATCTATTGGATAAATTCCATTTTGGTTAGGAAAAAATAGACTCACTAATATCCACATAACAGGTCATCTTGTCCATGTGAGTAATGAGCACCTATGATTGATGCCCTTTTGTTAATGGCCGTAGCGACTCAACTACCTTCACATCTCTGCTTATGCTGAGTTTTATCTCCTCCCACTTTTTCTACAGATCCCTTTGTGATCAAGTCTTTTAGTTTTCCAGATCCACAAGACCAGTAGGATCCAAATTCTATTTTTCATATACAGCAGTTCCCTCTTATCTGTGAATTTCGCTTTCCACATTTAATTATTCATAGTCAAACACGGTTTGAAAATATTAGATGGATCCCCATTCTGATGTATCCTCAGGAGGTCAAAAGTAGTCTAATGCAACATTACAAAATCTATGTCATTTACCTTATTTCATCAGTTAGACATTTTCTCACCTCATATCATCCTAAGAGGAAGGGTGAGTATAGTACAATGAGATAGTTGGAGAGTGAGAGAGAGAGACCCCCACATTCACATAAACTTTTGTTTCCAGTATATTTTTATAACCGTTCTATTTTATTGTTAACTATTGATAATCTCATTAAATCTAATTTATAATACAAGTTTTATTATGGGTATGTATTGCAAATATAGGGTGCATATTCAGAGTTTAGAATTGTCTGTAGTTTCAAGCATTCCAGGATTCTTACAAAGTATCCCTGGAGGGGAACACCAGCAGATGGCGCAATAGTTACACTGCTGGAATCCCACAAGGCCTGTCCTGCTTTGAGTCCTGGATCCAGTGGCTTAAGGCTCATACCAGGCTTAAGACTCATACCAGGTACATGTGTGTGCATGCCCCCAATCCGTGGAGGAATGTAGAGAAGGAATTGTAATGTGGCCATCCCCTCTGGAGGGTGATTTCTCTCTTTCTGTCTCTCTGGGAAGCATGTGTGTTCTATAGCAAAAATCTCTCTAAAAAAACAAAGTATCCCTGGATGAATGGGGCATGGGAACTAATGTATATGTCTTCCACTTAAGGATGAAGTAATATGCCACAATTTAATGGTTCGGTGGATCTGATAAAATTTGTTTCAGTTTTGATGACTCAAGTTACATCGTCACTTGTACTTTACAGTCAAACTTTTCGTTTCTGTCCTGTCCCAATAGCAAAATAGGACCTGTTTTGCAAACAGAAAATATTTATTTTCAGATGAAAGCATGGCGTTGGTCTACACTGGACCAAAAGTAAGCACTATGATTTTTCTGATTGTGGCTTGTCAGAAAATCCCTAGAGCATCTAATATGTCCCAAATATTTACAACACTATTTAATCAGCTGGGCCATAAATACCAAGTGGCAACACAACTCGCTCTGCAAACTACAACAGCTGCAGATCTTTATCTTGTTCTTGGCACCATTTAAAACTTGCAACCTAATCAATTAAAGCAATCAAAGTAGCACACACATAGGAGTTCCATCTTTTCTCCACAATCTGAAAATTCCATAAAAAATGTGTCCTTTCCTTGGTGGTAGGAAGCATAGTATGGCAAGTGATCCATTGCATTTTATTTTTTGTAGTGAAATGTATATAACACAAAACTTTTCACTTTTAACTATTTTAAGTGGACAACTAAATGTCATCAATGTCATTCACAATGTTCAGCAACCATCACCACCATCTACTTCCAGAACAGTTTCATCACCCTAAATGGAAAATAACTCCAGACCCATTAAGAAATAACTATGTACCAAGCTGCTGATAAAGTCTACTCTATGTCTTTAAGAATTTGTTTATTCTAGGTCTTTTATAAATAAAGTGGGAAGTCATACAGTATTTGACTTTTTTTTTCCGAGAGATTTTTGCTATAGAGCACATGTACTTGCCAGAGAGAGAGAGTGAGTCCGTGAAGCAGAAAGAGAGAAATCATCCCCCAGGGAGGATGGCCACACCGCAATCCCTTCTTCTCCATTCTCTTTTCGGGATCTTGGGCACGCACGCACATGTGCTTGGCATGAGTTTTAAACCTCCAGGTCCAGGACTCAACTACGTGGTTGACTACATGGGAGTCAAGTGTAACCATTACGCCATCTGCTGGTCCCACATTTGACTTTTTGTATCTACCTATTTCACTTAGCATAATAATTTCAAAATTATCTATGTTATAGTATAGATTTCTAAATTTCATCTATTTTATGTATGCATACTTCACTGCATGTATATACCTCGTTTTGTTTATCCATGCATCTATTGATGGACACTTGAGTTGTTCCTGCTTTTTGGCTACTGGAAATGATGTTGCAACATTCAAAAACATTTTCTGGGTCATATAAAGAAACAAGATGATATTACATTTAATAGAAAATCCTTTGAAACAATCTTTTTTATGTTTAAAGAACTAAGAAATATGATAAAATAATTAAACAATTAAAAAAAATTTTTTAGGTCTTTGCTATTGGGCACATGTGCTCATCTGAGAGAGACAGAGAGAGGAAAACTGAGAAATCATCCCTTAGAGGGATTGCCATGCTGCAGTCTCTTCCATGCACACACACATGCCTGGTGTGATTTTCAGGCCACCGAGTCGGGGGTTCCAACTGTGTTTGACCTTGTGGGAGTCCACCACCTTAGCCACTATGTCACATACTGGCTTCAAAAAACACACACATAAGGGCTGGCAAGTGGCATGGTGGTTAAAGGTGCTGGACTCCCACATGGCCAACCACGGTTCAAATCTCAGACCTGGTGGCTTGCTTTCTCACTTCCTCTCTCTCTCTCTCTCTGTCTCTCTCTGATCAAACTGGAAAATAATAATGATAATAATAATAAATAAAGTTTAAAGAAAAACACACATAATTTTAACTATCATATAGATAGGGAATTCAGCATAAAAATACAAAAAAATTATTTTCAAAAGAGAATTCTAGGACAAAAAATGATAGTAACAGAATAGAAGTCAGCCTGGTCGTGATGACACAAGCAGGAAAGCAACGCCATGTGATGTGGCGGCTGCAGCTGCATGTGAAGCCGGGACTCGGTTCCCAGCCTGACCTAACAGGCCAAGCTCAGCGACAGGTGCCTGTGGTCCTAGCTAACCAGCAGCTCAGTACAGGGGGATTTCAACACCGGACATGGGAAGATCCTGTCAAAAATACAGCCTTACCCTTCTCTTTCTCTCTCCCCCAAGTCCTTTCTTCTTCCCATGTCCATTCTCTCTTTTAGAAAATCTACTAGAGGTGTTTAAGAGCAGATGGGATGAAAAAAATCAAGAAACATGAAGACATTAAAAAAAAAAAAAACTATCTAAAGAAAAATAGGAAAAAAAATACAAGACTCAGATCTTGAGGAAGATTTCATTAAGTCTAAGATAATAGAAATTTTAGGAGAATATTAGAATTTGAAAAAGAAGAAATTGAAGCCAGAAATGTTCTACATTTGATAACAAAGTTCCAAGCACAAGCTGGTAAAGCCTAATTTGAATAAGTATGAAGAGGATTAAAATTTCTGAACAGTGAGGTTGAAAATGAAATTTTAGTGCAGGTGGTAAGACACCATTGTGTGATACTAGAGCCAGAACGGGAAGGCCAGGGTTCAGGTCCCAGGTTCTCCTCAACACACTGGGCCTGACACAGGCACATCCATGACCCCAGAATGACAATACTCTGACAGAGGTCCCCTTTTCTCCCCTTCTCTCTCTTACTTGCTCTCCCTCAACAAATAAATGAAGTTTTTAAGAATCTCAGAAGTACCTAAAGAAAAAATATATTATGATTAAGAGACATAGATAAGAATTATACTGACATATCAGCAGAAATTATGGAGACCGGAAAGGAAATAAGTGATGTCTTTATAGGATTGAATGATTACAAATAATGAATTCTCTCATTTATACTGAGTAAATACATCCTTCAAAATTTGGATTGCAGACAAGACATTTTTAAATATATAAAATCTGAGAAAATCTTATCAGTAGGCCTATGCTATAGAAACAATAAAACGTGTATTATATCAGATTAAAACTTGAACATACCAGAAAGACTAAAGAATGCCAGCATTAATAAATGTGGACAAACTCTCAGTGGTCAGAATTTCCAATTAATTAATTTTTTTGATGAATTATTTTACTTAATTTTTAAAATTTGACTAGTGAGGGACAGAGTAAGAGAAGGAGAAGCAGGGGGAGAAGAATAGGGTGATGGGGGGGGGGGAGAGAGAGAGAAAGTACTCATGTTTCCTGTAAAATATATAATGAGAATACAACTCAAGCAGCCAGGTCTGGGACTTGAACAGCAGTTGACCATGTGGAAGTCCAACTCCCTTCACCACCACACCACCTGCTGGTTTCTGGAATTTCCAATTTAAAACAACTGAACACTACATGCAAACTTATGACTCAGAATAAAGTATTTTAAAGTCATTTTTTCATACTTTTGCATTTATACCTATTATATCATTTAAAAATATATCTACATGGGACCAGCAGTTAGCGTGATGGCTATGTCGCTGGACTCCCATGTAGTTGACCACGTTTCGCATCCCAGACCCGGTGGCTTAAAACTCATGCCGGGCGCGTGTGCGTGTGTGCCCAAGATCCTGAGAGGAGAATGGAGGAGAAGGGATTGCAGCGTGGCCATCCTCCCTGGGGGGTGATTTCTCACTTTCTGTCTCTTTGTCTCTGTCTGGCGAGTGCACACGCTCTATAGCAAAAACTTCTCAAAAAAAATGAATAAAATAAAAATATATCTACAAAGATTATAAGTTGGGAATAAGAAAAAAATTATATAATTTTACGTTTGTTGATCAGATACTAAAATAAAAATGAAAATTTAACTATGTAGTTATAAAAATTAATTTAAACATCTTTAAGATGAAAGATTAAACTCAAAAATGTAATTTTCATGCTTTCAGTTAATAAGAAACAAACATTTTCATTTGTTATTTGTAAATATTTTTCCACAATTGCAATCTATGTGTCATGTTAGATAAAAGTCTAGTTGGCAATAATTACTGTATTTACTATTTGATATTGGATTTTAAGGTTACAGACATCTATACATGTGATATGTAAAAATTTTTGATAGATAAATATGATTTGCAGAACTGGAAAAACTGATTTTTGTGAATTATCATTATATTCATATGCTTTATTTATTAGTTTCATTTTAATATCTATGCTTATGTTTCCTGTAAAATATATAATGAGAATATAACTCAATTAAAATTGAGTATGGGGGGCAGCCCATGGCATGGTGGTGAAGACAGCTGGATCCCATATGGCCTACTACACAGTTCCAGTCTTGAACCAGCGACTGAGAAACAAGCTGGGCATGTCTGAAAATCCCAAGAGGAAGGAGAAATCGAGAAGAAAGGATTGCAATATGACCATTCCCCATGAGGAATGCTTTCTCACATATCTTCCCTTTACCTACTGGCCAGGAAAAAAAAAAAAAAAAAGAAAGAAAGAAAATTACACATAGGCTCAAAAAAATCACTACTGTATTTAGCACTATTTGGGGAAGACCAATTTTTTTTTTTTTTTTTTTTTTTTCTGTAGGGCATGTTCATTTTTAGGAGAGAGACAAAAACAGAAGAAAAATGAGACACCACAACCCCTCCCCTCGGTGAGGATGACCACGCCACAATTTCTTCTCCATTATCTTCCTGGGATCTTGGGCACACAAGCACATATATCTGGTGTGATTTTCAAGCCACAGGGTCCAGAACTCAAACTACAGTCAGTCCCGTAGAAGTCCAGTGATGTAACCACTACACCATATTCTGGCCTCAGAAGACCAATCCTTAGAGCTCATTTGCTGGGTATCCTTAAGAAACGGGAAGATACTCAGCCATGACTGCTTTATCCACCGACTGTGCAGTGCACAATTGATCCAGGCAAAATTCCTTATTACATTTTTGTTCAAAAATCTCTCATTATTTAATTGAAAGAAGAGAGAGGATGTCACTTACATTTTTGGTGGAACATAGAAAGGAAGTAGATTCAAACATTCCCAAGGAAATGACAGAGATCAAATGTTAAAGGGTAATTTCATGTTTTAGAAGTTTAGCACAGAAATCTGTGCTTTTAGGTGGAGTCCTTGAAAAACTGAATAAACAGATAGCTCCCAGACAAAATATCTAGAAAACACTTCTTTGCTTCTTAATACGATCACGTCATCTTCTCATTTTTTAAATTATTTAAACAGAATGGAGATCATTAGATGATTCCTGGAGTCAGGATGAGCCCATTTTGTACTGTTCACTGCTGTCATTATCATCAGCGGCATAATTATAATCATCACTCTCATCAATTTTTCCTTTAAAAATATGTACAGATTTTAAAATTTTTTTAACATAGTATATTCACAGCATGGATATTTGATATCCAGTGTTACTACTTTGATGATAAAGCAATAATTGTAATTTATTTACAAATGAATGTGGTTAATTAATAATATTACAAGACAAATGTGTCCTATAATGTGACAAATTACTGTTGTCAAATACTGTGGGTCTACCTTGGCTCATAAAAATAGGAGAGCATTTACTAATGACAGTGGTACATGCTTCTTTTTAAACAGACATCTTAAAACACATCATTTCCTATAGTTTATATGTCTTACCTATTTTTACCTTTCTATTAATTCCAATCTCCTTTCTCATTTGCCTAGTCATTACCCTTTCTATTTGAACATTTTTGTCAGGGACTTATGATTTACTGGAGTTTCACATGGGGTTTATGAATCAAACTTCAGGTCTATCATGCAGAAAAAAATGTCTTTTCATCTTAACAATGAACAGTTATGTGATGTCTTGCCTACACTGCCCAGCTGGATTAATATTTAGACTCAAAGCCTCCGCTTCATAATATACGTGCTAATCTTTGTTTCTTTTCTTTCTGGCTAGCAGGGACTCCCATGAAACCCAGTACTGTACAGGGTATGATTTCCTTAACTCAAATGTTTGTCTGGAATCTCCACGTATGTATTTTACTTTCACTGTCTGTTGTATTGTTCTGTTGTGTCCATGTCTAATGTTATAATATTGTGTGTGACTGTTTAATATTACTTTTAAATAGTGCTTTCACTTTTATTAATAATCTGCCTTTTCTCTTTTTTTCTTCTTTTTTTTTTTTTTTTTTTTTTTGGAGTGGTTTTTGCTACAGGGCGCATACACTTGCCACACAGACAGAGAGACAGAAAGTGAGAAATCACCCCCCAGGCGGGATGGCCACGCCACAATCCCTTCTCCTCCATTTTCCTCCCGGGATCTTGGACACACAAGCACATGCGCCCAACGTGACTTTAAGCTACCGGGTCCAGGACTTGAACCCTGGTCGACTACATGAGAGTCCAGCAACATAGCCATTACACTGACTGATGGTCCCTCTTTTTTTCTTTTTTAGTGTATATATTGTCCTTTTCTCAGTGAGATTTTGTTTCTTTTTGGGAGGTTTTTGCTATAGGGTGCGTATGCTCCCCAGAAAGACAAACAGAGATAGAGAGACAGAAAGCGAGAAATCATCCCCCAGGGGGGATGGCGATACCACAATCCCTTCTCCTCCATTCTCCTCTTGGGATCTTGGGCATGCACGCACACGCGCCTGGCCTGAGTATAAGCCACTGGGTCTGGGACTTGACCCACAGTCGACTACATGGGAGTCTAGTGACATAGCCATTATGCTAACTGCTGGTCCCTCAGTGGGATTTTGAGTAACTGATGGTACCTTTTATAATCACTATTGCTTTACATTCTTTTTGTCTATTAAAAAAATAGCTGTTTGCTAAGGCTGTCTGGGATTTTCTCAGGTAATATTAATTACGGTGGCTAGTATTTACTGGCAGATTACATTCCAGATTTGATGCCCACTATTTCATAAGGAATTTTTCACTTTACCCTTAAAAAATAATAAAGTGTTATCACAGACATTTAAAGATGACAAAATAATCCAAGAATGTGTAATAGAAACAATGCTAATTTTTCAACCTTTTTTTTTTTTAAGGGCGTTAGACTCCCACATGGCTGACTGCAGTTTGAGTCCTGGACCTGGTGGCTTGCTTTCTCACTTTCTCTCTCTCTCTCACACTCTGCCCCTCCCTGGTTAGTAGGTAGGTAGGTAGGGAGGGAGAGAGGGAGGGAGGGAAAAGAAAGGAAGAAAAGGAAGGAAGTTAGTTAAATAAAATAATTTTTAAAAAATTTTAATTAAAAAAGATAAGTCATAAATTTCTAAAGATATTTTTAGGGTGCCTCTTTTCCTTCCACAAGACCTCAAAGGCCACATTACTGCCTCACAATGCAATTAAATGGAAAATGTCTGTGACCAACCCTATTGCACAGCAGTTAAACCCTGTGCATTAGGGGCTGGATGCCACATGGCCTATCACAGTTTGAGTCCTCTACTGGATGCTTGAAAATCACTCTGGGTGCATGTGCACATGTGCCCAAAATCCTGATGGAAAGGCAGAATACAGAAAAATAAAAATAAAACTAAAAAAGGATTGCAGCGTGACCACACCAGATTAGGGGGGATGCTTTCCTCCTTCCCTGGCAAGGACAAATATTCTTTGGCAATAAAATAAAAACTTAAAAAAGCAAAGATCTAGATTCCTAGGCTGTTAGAACACCTGACTGATCAATGTGAAAGAAGATAAAAGTTAGTTATGCTACACTATTAAATCCTTGAGTATATGTATCATACTATTCTGGTAACTCATGTGTGAAGAATTCTTCTAGCCCATTCTGTTGCTAATAATAGAACTACCTAAATCTAGTAGTTCATAGAGTTTTATTCAGCTCATGTTTTGATCAAAGGTCCAGGGGCCACAAATGATCAGGATCTTCTTGCTGGTAAATAACATGGTAGAGTGTAGGGGCTTGAGGAGAGTAGAGAAGAGTATGTTTCCATCTTATTCCCTCCCTATATAAGCCCATGAGCACTCAATCATGGGGGCCCTGCCCGGATGCTTATTCATTTTCCAAAGACCTCACCTTTTTTTTTTTTTTTTTTTTTTTTTTTTTGAGAGGTTTTCGCTATAGGGTGCGTGCGCTCGCCAGACAGACAGAGAGAGACAGAGAGACAGAAAGCAGGAAATCACCCCTCACGGGGGATGGCCACGCCGCAATCCCTTCTCCTCCATTCTCCTCTCGGGATCTTGGGCATGCACGCACACGCGCCCGGCGTGAGTTTAAGCCACCAGGTCCGGGACGCGAACCGCGGTCGACTACGTGGGAGTCCAGTGACATAGCCATTATGCTAACTGCTGGTCCAAGACCTCACCTTTTGATACCACAGTTGAATTAAGTCTCTAGCTTCTCAATATCCTTACAATGGCTCACTAAAATTTTTGTTTTTAATGTTTTTTTTTTTCTTTTAATGACAAAGAATGAAAAAGAGAAACATGAATCCCTGACAGGGTCTCCTCCTGACATGCCTTTTTCTTAACCCAGATCACCAGATTAGGTGGACTCAGGATATGAAACAAGGTCTTTCTCAAGTGGTTCCAGCATAGCTCAGCAGTGCCCGACTGCCTCCATCACTGAAGCTGGGCCTGGATCACCAAATAGTAACACATCAACTTTGAGGGGGTACATTCAAACCATATAATTAATGTATTATTAATGTATTAATGTATTATTCCATATAATTAATGTCCGTAAGTATCTGTCTCAAAAGTATTAACTCTTTCCAGTACCAGCTGAGTAATCCAAACTCTAGTTATAATCCATGAAATCAAAACAAAGTACATGCTTCCAAGATTCAATAGCAGGATAGGCACAGGGTAGAATTTCCATTCTTCAAAAATAAAGGATTATGGGCTCTGAACAAGTCTGAAACCTAGCATGACAGATAATATGTCTTAGAACTCCCAATAACCTTTCATCCCATCTGCCATCCTGGAGCTACCAGTGTTGGCCTTGAGCCCCCAAATCATTATGTAACCTTGCTCCTATGGCTCTGCTGGGCTCGCTCCATGCTCTATTTAGAGTCTCATATGTGCAGTTCTCCTAGACTGGCACTGGATACTGATAACTCTAGAGTTCTGGGATCTCAAGGATTATTCTACTACCGCAGCTCCACTAGAAATTGTTCTAGAGGGAACTCTCTGCCGCAGTTCTGATCCCACATTTCTTCTCAGTGTTTCCCTGGTTAGGGTTTTATGTGATGGCATCACCCTTGTGACAAGTCTTCACCTAGCTCCCCAGTTTGTCTAACACATTCTTGGTAATCTACAAAGAAGTACTCATGCATCCATAACTGAATTCTGTGAGCCAGTAGAATTACCTCTACATGCACACCACCAGCATCTAACACTTGCACCTTCTGGTGAAGCAGCAGCCTTAATGTTAGAGCGCACCCCACCTAGTCCACTTGAACACGACAGGGGCTGAAGAGCACTATAAGAATGCAGGGAGCAGGATCCTAAGATAGCCTTGGGCATCAAATTTGTCCAAGTCCTTGAACTCTAAAATCTTTCTTCTCTCCTCTACCTCTGGTCCTATGATGTGAGGGGCAGCCTTGGAGATCACTGAAATGCCCCTGTGGCCTTCCTCTCATTATCTCTATAATTAGCACCTACATCCTTTCTATCAGGGCTCATCTTTATCTTTTGCAACTGGTAGCTCAGTCACACTTTTCATGTCCTCTGCAAAACATACTTAATCATTCTTTACCACATGCCTAGGTTGTGGTAAAATTTTATTAGCAACAGAATGAACTAAACTAAAAAGTTGGGACTGACAAATGGGATTGTTTGCTCATAATGAATACCTGAAAAATGTGAAAGGAACTTCACATTTTTTCTGCTCTGCTTCCATTTTAATGATAAATTCTACCTTAAAGTCATCGTATACCTCTTTTATTTTACCATAAGTTGTTAGTGTAACAATGCATCTCCTATATTTAACTCATATGTCAGATATTTATCACTCTAAAATTTAGTATTTAGGCCAGCCAGTGGTGTGGTATATGAGTTGGTTGGAGCCTGCAAGGCTGACCATATGACTTGAGTCCCAGATCCAGCAGTTTGGAAAACGTGCTGGATATGTTTGTGTACAAAATAATGAAAGGAGAGTGAAATGGAAGACATGATATAGTGGCATGACCATCCACTTGGGGAAGTGGGGGGCGGGAGGAGGTGCTTTCTCATTTGCCTTCTCTCTCTCTCTCTCTCTCTCTCTCTCTCTCTCTCTCTCTCCAGTTAGCACTCATGATCTTTGGTAAATGTAAAACAAACAAACAAATGCATTCTATAAAACCTTAAGGCACAGACACAAAGCAGCCAAATTCTTTACCATGATAAAACATAGATGACCTTTTCTCCAATTCTCAATATGGCATTTCTCATTCTCATCTGAACTTATCTAAGAATGCCTATTCTATATGCTTCTGGTCACAGTCATTTAACCAATATCTAAGAAGTTCCAAACTTTTCCTAGTCTTCTCATTTTATAATCTCCCACTAGAATCACCCAAAACAGATTCTAGACTTTTTTCTAGCTAGGGTTCTCCTCCAAATTCTTCCAATTTCAACTCATTATCCAGTTCTGAAGTTCCTTTCACATTTTTCAGGTATTCATTATGAGCAAACAACCCCAACTTTTTAGTTTAGTTCATTCTGTTGCTAATAAAAAAAACACCTGAGTCTGGGTAATTTCATAGGGTAGAAGTTTATTTAGGATATGGTTTAGGAGACCAAGAAGTCCAAAAGCATTAAGCCAACACTTGACTGTCTTCTCACTAGTCCATAGTAAAGGGCCAGAGTATGTTCAGAGCAGAACGTATCTCTGACTCATTCCCTCTCTTTATAAACCTACTAGAACTCAATCTTGAGGGCCCTTCCTGAGGCCTATTTCCCAAAGACCACAACTTTTAATACTGTAATCAATTAAGCCTTGACCCTTTCAATACTGTTAAAATGGCTCCCCCAACTTTAACACACACATGCCGGGGGACATATTCAAACAGTAACAGGAACTCAATTCTAGGCAAAAACCCTCTCTGAAATTGTTCATGATCAACCATAAGCAATCATGAAGCCTTTTTCTCCCAAGCCTTATGGGAGAAAGCTCCTCTCCCCACAGTAAATGGGGTGGACAGGGAGTAGATTACAGTTTTCTAGGGGGAGTTGCGAAACTCAGTCCGTTTGTGCCAGCAACCCACCCAGACACATCCTCACTCCTAGCTCAGGCAATAAATGCCATAGAGATATTCTTTATCAGAAGAGGGGGGACTTTAGTTCAGGCACTTTCAAGTTTCTCTGTGGGAGCTTTAACTACAATGTTTTGCTCCCTTCTGATTCAGAACCTCTATCTACTCCTCAACTTTTCACTTCCCCCTCCTCTTAAACCAATGTAGAAACCTCTCACTCAGGTCTTCTTAACAATGAAACAATTCATCCTACCCGTGGCTCAGTCTGCTGACCCTCACCTGGTGCCATTGTGCCATTCTGTCTGGGGAAATGGAACAGTAGGGAGACAGTGCCATGTTTGTCCCTTGTTTACACTGTCACAGTAAATAAATGAGAACTTGCTATTTCAGTTTGGCTAACTATCCTATGTGACTACCTGGACACTGGGCAGCTTGATACAGAAATGCTAAATGACTGAAACAAGATTTGCCGTTCTTAGATGTCATGGTTTTGATACCAATTCTCTAGTTTTGATTCCAAAACCATTTTCTTTGCAACATACCACTCTTTACTTTCAACAAGATGAAAGGTTAATGTCATGTACCTCTAACTTTACCCAGACTGATCAGTCTCTGCTACAGTTGTCAGAGTAGAAGATTTATATAGATTTAGGCTTTGAAAACTCCCAGCAAGGTGAATGTGTATAGCCATCTAAAATGTTCTTGTTACTTTGCTGATAAACAGCTTGTTTCTAACTGTCATACAACACATGGCTCTGGGTAAACACCCAGTCACTTTCCTTAAAATGAGAATGCTGTTTAATAATGTTTCTTTTCCACAAAATAGACATATTTTGTTTCTAATTGGAATATGAAAGTGTATGAGTCATAGACATATAAATATTTTTAAACTACAAAAGACAAAGGTTCAAATGTTCATAGAAATGCTTTTTATTCTTTCAAAATAAAAACCTGCTAGATATTTAATACTCCCTGGTTTAATTATCATCCTATGCTGTGCTCTGCTGATAGTGTGTCCTCTGTTGTTACATCTGTTCTGCAGTAAGAAAAACATGCTTAATAATGTCTTCTTCTATTTCTTCTATGACAAGAAAAAGCTAATAGTATAAAATGAGCAAAAATAATTTACTTTCAACCCACACAGGTTATTGTGTTATAAAGACTGGGAAATAAGTAGATTAGGGAAATGTTCTGCTTAAAATGACAGAACTGGTGAGACTAGGGTCTTAGTGTCAAAAAAAAGAAGCTTTTAGTCTTGTGAACCACATCTAATTCTGAAATAGCATGACTCCAGTCAGAACAATGTCCTCCCACTTATGACCTTCCGGTGCACATGAGCAGTACAGTAGCAACTGTAACCATAAGACGAGTGAGCCAGATAGAGACACAATAGTGACCCAAATAAAGTCCTCGCCATATGCTGTCTGCTGTGGCTTACTAGACTTCTATTTTACATAAAATATTTTAAAATCCTACACTAACAGCTGGGATTCACATTTTCAGAACCTTACTCAAGTGACAGGTGCATAATTCACTTTGTAATCACTGAATACTTATTATATATATGGTACTCTACTGGCAGTAGCACTGCCCCTGCCTTCATGGACATTATCATTAGGTGGTTGAGGTGGGAAGCAGACAATAAGCAGAAAATAGACAAGAGGGATTCATTGATTTGGTTGAACTCTCCTCTGACCCAGAGTTTAACATCCTGGCCTCGACTCTAGAAAATAATGTTGCAGACTCTTGCAGACCCAGTTCCCTTTATGACAAACATTGAGATAGGATGGATGCTGCAGCATGTTTACTAGGCAGTGCTCTTGAGATCAACAGCATGAAAGAGCAAGAAGAAAGCAGTACTTGGCAGGAGAAGCCAAGCATAATACAAGTCTGGACCTCAGCTGATAATGCCATGGAGCTGAAATGTGTCATCAGTTACCTCAAGTTAGGCTAAAACAGCTGCCCCTTCATATCACAACCTACTGGTAAGTCATTCCGTGTGGGAAAGCATAGAAAAGACATGCCTTTAAGCAAGATGACTGTTTTGAACTTAAAACCATTTCACTTTAGAATGAAAGTTGATGACTGAAAGACATTTGCTGACAGCAGTCCTAGAATCTGTGGTTTGTTCCTACTTTAAAGTGATATCTACATGACATTGCCAGATGCCTAAAAGTCAGCCCTTTCCCCTGCTTGGACATATTTCTTTAAATATATTCAAGAAGCAGTTCCTTCAGAGTTCAAGAGCACATCACTTCCTAGGAGATTATTAAAAGAATAATTTTAGGAGCCTAAGATACAACCACTTTTGTTCCATCTGGTCTCATGATCTCAAATGAAGATTTTTTTCCAAATATAGTTGCATTTACTAGTTCTAGGTATTATGACCTGATATCCATTCAACATACTACACAAGTCTGTGGTTTTTAGATATGAAGGAAAAATAAATATTTTCCTGGTAAACAAGTTGAGGAAATTTGTCACCACTATAGTTATCTTAGAAGAAATGCTAGGAAGAGCTTTAAGTTGAAATAAAAGAACACTAATAAAACAAAAGCTGTAAAGTATAAAGCTCACCATAAAGTACACAGTCTATTTAATAATACTATAACAGCTATGTGTAACTTATTTATATTTTCAGCATGAAGTTTAAAAGACAAAATAATTTAGAATCTCTTGTTCAAATAGCCCATTACAATTCTCAGATATTTTATGTCAGTTTCAAAATTACCATAAAGGAAAAACCCATGGTGAATACAGAAAATACTTAATCAAAATATAACAATATAGCAACTCATCTGAACACATACTAAGAAAACTTAGAGAAAAAAATATTCAAAAACTCTACAACACACTAGGAAAGTAATTTAAATAATGGCATTAGTAAATTGCTACCTATCAATAATTATCTCGACTATAAATGAATTGAATACCACAATCAAAAGAAAGAGAGTAACAGAGTGGACTTCAAAAATTAAGACTTAACTATATGCTACCTACAAGAGATAAGCTTAGCCTTTAGGGAAACACAAGGGATGGAAAAAAGATGTGAAGTGAAGGAATGGAAAAAAAATATTCCATGAATATGCAAACCAAAAGGGAGTATTAGTATTATACTTATGTCAGATAAAATAGACTGTAAGTTTAAAAAATTTGTATAAAGAGCCAAAAAGAAGTTGTCATACAGTGACAAAAGAGATTATCAAAGAGTCGTAACAGTTATAAATACATATGCATCCAACAGTAGAACACCTGAATATATTAAGCAAATACTAACATATCTGAAAGGAAAGATAGACTGCACTATAATAATGGTAGGAGACTTTAATGCCACCCCTTCAGCAATGGACAGGTTGTCTAGACAGAAAAATCAATAAGGAAACACCACACTTAAACCAAACTTTAAAAGAAGTGAACCTAACAGACATATACAGAAGATAAATTCAGCTGTAACAAAATAAACATTCTTCTCAAGTGCCTATGCAACATTTTCCAGGACAGATCATAAGGTCAAAAGCAAGTCTTAGCCAATTGTAAAAGATTAAAATACTAAGGATCTTTTCCAACAATCAAAATATGAAACACGAATAAACAACAGGAAGAATTATGTAAAATTCACAAATACCTGGGAAATAGGCACCATGCTTCTGAACAACCAATGAGAAATTAAAAGAAATTTTAAAAGTCTTGTGAAACTAGAAATAGAAACGCAACATTCTAAAACTTCTGAGATATAGCAAAAACTGTTCTAAGAGGGAAATTTATAACTACTAATAATTATGCCAAAAATATCTATCTCAAACAATAAAATTTTACAGGTAAAGGAACTAGAAATGAAAAAAAAATAAGTTTGCCCAAAGTTAAAGACCTAAATAGATATAAATGGAGATCAAAAAACAATTGAAAAGATTAATGACATTGAGTTGCTTTCCAAAAGAAAATAAAATCAGTTATACTAAGGGAAGAAAAGAGAAGGCTCTCATAAATAAAGTCATAAATGAAAGAGGAAACATTACAGCTGATAATACTAGAAAAGAAAATTGCAGACTTAATTCCCTGATAAATATTTATATAAAAGCCCTCAATAAAATATTAGCAAACTAAATTCAATAGCACATTAAAATTATCATTCTCAATAACCAAGTGAAATTATCCTAGGTATGCAGTAATAGTTCACAATTAAACAATCTGAAAATACGTTATTCCACATTAAGAGAATGAGGCACAAATTTAAATACTTTGAAGGTTGTGTAAAGAATATTTTTATGGGTTGTATATAAATAATGGAAAAAAAACAAAAGGGTAAAGGACTTTTTTTTTTTTGACAATAGGGTAAGTATGCTCACTGATGACATACGGACAAGGAAAGAGAGAGAGAGTGAGAGAGCAAGAAATGATCCCCACAGGGGATGGATATGCCACAATCCCTTCTTCCACTCTAGGGATTCTGGGCACACAACGTACACATGGCCAGAGAGTTTTTCAGGCCTCCAGACCTAGGATTCAAACCACACAGCTGGCCATGTGGGATCCAGCTGCCTTAACCACCACAACACTGGCTTGCCTATAAGGGGTATTTTAAAGATTTTTTTTTTATTTGTGTGTGCACGTGTGTGTGTGTGTGTGTGTGTGTGTGTGTGTGTGTGTTGAGTTACTCAGCTGGTTTCCAAAGTCAAAACTTCCACCTGCTTATGCTTACAGTTTTCTGCTCTCCCACCAAACAGGACAACATGATTCTATCTTAACTATGTAGAGGGTGTCTAATACCTAGGAGAGGTAACAAAACATGGATGCTATGACAGTATGCTAGGGATATGTCAGTCCTTTTATCCGTGTGTCTTACTTCCAATTGTTCCTTCAAGGAGGTGCCTTCAAGATAGCTTTTAAATTTTTGAGAGTTATATATTTCAGGAAGCATACTTAGCTTCCCATTATATTAAGCATTGTGACAGCAACATAGATATACAGGCAATGTTAAAAATGTTAGAAGATTTCTACAGTGCATTCTTTTGATGAGAACTAGTGTAGTCTCTCAACAGTTCTGCCTAGCAACTACAGGAGCAGCAAGTACAATGGTAGCCTCTTTAGAAAGGAGGAGAAAATATGGGCATTCAAAAGATCAGGTTTATTGGGACCAGCAGATGGCATTATGGTTATGTTGCTGGACTGCCACATTACTGACCATGGTTCAGGTCCCAAACTTGATGGCATGAAACTCACACCAGGTGTGTGTGCATGCCCAAGATCCTGAGAGGAGACTGGAGGAGAAGGGATTGTGACATGACCATCTGCCCTGGGAGGTGATTTCTCACTTTCTGTCTCTCTGTCTCTGTCTTTCCAACAAGTGCACACACACTATGGCCAAAAAAAAAAAAAAAAAAAAAAAGATAAAAAAGAAGATCAGGCTTATCATAAACTCTCATGAACCTCAAGCAACCTGTAGGCCATAGTGAAAATGGGCACCAGCAATGGCATCAACAAAATAATAGAAAGAAACGGGAAAGCTGTGGGAGAAAAGAAGTAAATCCCAATCCTTAGCAGTAATCATGTCAGCTTTACTTGGCATCTCTTAGAGAACATGAGTGATGAGAGTTGCCAAAGTACACGACTATAAGCACATTTGCAAACTCATCATCAAAAATCTCTTAGCTCACACAAAAAGGAAAGAAATAAATAGCATCAGAAAATGGGAGAATAGGGGGAACAGCAGTTGGCATAATGGCTATGTCGCTGAACTCCCATGTAGTTAACTGTGGTTCAAGTCCCAGACCCGGTGACTTATAAACTCATGTCGGGTGCGTGTGCGTCCGTGCTCAAGAATCCGAGAGGAGAATTGAGGAGAAGAGATCACGGCATGGCCATCCCCCCGAAGGGTGATTTCTTGGTTTCTGTCTTTCTGTCTCTCTCTGTCTTTCTGGTGAGCGCATGTGCTGTATAGTAAAAACCTCTTAAAAAAAAAAAAAAAAAAAAAAAGACAGTGGGAGAATGGGAAGCTTAAGCTAAAAACCTAGTCACAGAGCAAGCCAGAGATAAGCCTCTTTCATGTCAGAGCTCACCAACTCTTGTGGTTAAGATGCTCACCTAAGGCACAAGTGGGGCTAGGAAATGAAGGCTCTGAACTTTGGTATGGTTTGAGGCTAAGAAAGAATTTCCCATAACTCTTGAATTGATAAGCAGCCTATGGTCTCTTCATCTGTGTGTGTGTTTTCAGTAGAGGTGCCTGGGAACAACTATTACACAGGATAACTGTATCCAACACTGTGGACCTAGAATATTCCCATCTAAAAATATCTGGGACTCAATCATGATCATTGAAAATAGACAAAAACCTAGTTTTCTATTTCGTCCTTCAAGAAGAGTTAATGGATTGGAATTTCATCAATTTCATAGAGTAGAAAAAGAAAAATAGATTAGAAATTGGCAGGCAGAGAATGGCATCTGTTTTTGACAGATTTTGTTGTAGGGTTTGTGATTTTACTTTTAAAATTTTGTTTTGTTTTTAGTTGGCACATAATAATTGTACATATTTATAGGATACAATGTGATGTTTCAATACAAGTATACAATGTGTAATGATCAAATTAGGGTAATTAGCATATCTGCTACCTCATATATTTATCATTTCTTTGTGGTTGAAACATTCAAAGTTCTTTCTTCTAGTTCTTTGGAAATATATGGTACGTTATTATTAATTGTAGACATCCTACTGTACAGTGTAACACTAGCAGTCATTCATATCTAATTGTAACATTGTACTCATGGACTAATTTCTCCCATCTCCCTTTCCACTACTTTCTCCAGCCTCATGTAATTATTATTTTATTTTCTGCTTCTGTAAGATCAACCTTTTAGACTTTAAATATGAATGAGATTGTGCAATATTTGTCTTTCTGTGTCAGGCTTATTTCACTTAGCATAATATCTTCCAGGTTCATCCACATTGCTGCAAATGATAGAATTTTATTCTTCCTTATGATTGACTAGTATTCTGTTATGTAAATATACCACAATTTCTTTATCCATTTATCCACTTAGGGATGCTTAGGTTGATTCTATATTTTAACTATTGTGAATAATGCTGCATTAAACATGGGTGAGTGGATATCTCTTTGAAATACTGACTATTTCTTTTGGATATACAAACAGCAGTGAGAATGCTCAACAGTATGGTAATTCTATTTATAATAGTTTGAGAAACTTTCATACTGCTTTCTGTGATGATGGTACTGATTACATTCTTACCAACAGTGTCCAAGGATCCTTTTTACTCCACATCTTCACCAACATTTGTTATTCTATGTCTGTTTCTTAACAGCCATTATAACTGGAGTGAGTTAATAACTCCTATATTATACTTAATTCATTCTTCTCTTCCCAGATATGCAGAGAGGCCAGCAGGTGGCATGGTGGTTAAGACACTTGACTCCCACATGACCGACCACAGTTTGAGTCCAAGAACTGACAGCTTGCTTTCTTATTTAGTCTCTCTCTCTCTGGTGAGTACATGTGCCCTATAGCAAATTAAAATAATAATAATAAATAAAATAGGTCATTATTTTAAAAATCCAGCAGGCACTGATGTTATTACCCTATACATAAGTATGTCTTTCCTAGAATGTCATACAATTGAAATCACACAGTATGTAGTCATTCCTGCTGCCCTTTTTCACTTTTTATTATGCACTTAAGGTTCTTCTATGTCTTTTTGTTGGTTTGATTCCTCATTTTTAAAAAGACTTATTTTATTTACTGTTATTTATTTACTTATTTATTTTAATTAGACCGGAGAGGGACAGAGTGAGAGAGAGAGAGGGAAAGTGAGAAAGCAAGCTGCCAGGTCCAGGACTCAAACCTCAGTTGGCCCTGTGGGAATCCAGAACCCTTAACCACCACACCACCTGCTGGCCCTGATTGCTCATTTTAAATTGCTGATTCATACCCTATTGCATAGTTGTACTACATTTATCCTGTTACTTATTGAAGGAAATCTTGGTGGCTTCCCAGTTTGGGCAATTATAAATAAAAATGCCATTAATATTCATGTGTAGGGTTTTGTGTGAACATATGTTTTGAACTCACCAAGGGTAATGATGGACTATATAGTAAGAGTATGTTTAGTTTTATAAGAAACTTGTCATACTGTCTTCTAAAGTGGCTGTACCATTTTGGGTACATTTTCATCAAGGGGATATAACACTTACAAATAAATGTGCACCCAAGTCAGGAACACTCAAATACATGAAAGAAAGATGGCTTATTCTAAAGAGAGAGAGAGAGACTGCAACAAATCAATTGGGGATCTCAACACCCTACTCTCTCCTTTGGACAGATTATCTAGACAAGTATAAGTAGATGTATAGGATCCAAATAACATCTATAAAACTTTCCACCCAACAACCACAAAATAGACATTTTTCTCACCCTTGCATGAAACCTTATGGAATATTGACCACATGATAGGGCACAAAACAAGACTTTACAAATTCAAAAGCATAGAAACTATATCCAGCATCTTCTTTGACCATGATGGAATTAAACTTGAAATTAATTTCAGGAAAAAAACCTCAAATATAAGCAAACAAGTAAAAACTAAACAACTTAGTACTGAATTACTTCACAACCACTGAATAAATAACAACAGAAATTAACAGATTCATTGAAATCAATGACAAGTACATGTGTTTCCATAGCCAATGGGACACAGCAAAACCAGTCATTAAGAGGGATGTTCATAGCAATTAGTGCACTTAAGAAAAAGATGGAACGGTAACAACTAGACAACCTAACAAGACATCTTAGGGAATGGGAAAAACAACAACCCAAAAATCCAAAAATTTCAAGGGAAAAAAGAATAAAAATTTAAGCAGAAACACTGGATTGCCAGTTTTCAAAGGCTATTAATTTATACGAAGATCAGTCAATGACATATTACCCATTTTGTTTGATAACTTTTTGCCATCTTTCAGTGAGCTTCATAATTGTTCATTCATAGAAGGACCTGTTCTTATTGGTGAAAAACTTAACAAGGTGCTGAATTATAGCCTCATCTGAATTGAACATTATAGCACACACGGAGTTTTGAAGAGAGCAAAACAAGTGGAGTGGAAGTCTAACAGAGCAAGGTCAGGTGAGAATGGTGGATGTGGCAACACAACCTATCCAAGCTCCAGTAATTTTTGATTGGTGATCAGACTTGTGCGTTGTCTTGCATCAGCATGATAGAACACAACTCCTTTACAATTAATGAGCTCAAGACATTTCTGAATGCTGAATTCATTCAAACTGTCCAACTGCCAATGGTACACGTTTCAATTGTTTGTTTGTTTCCTTGGTAGGAGCTCAAAAAGTCCCAGATCCAGTGGCTTTAAAATCAATCCAGGTGCATGTGCATGCATGTCAAAAACCCCAAGAAGAGAATGGAGAAGAAGGAATTACAGGGTGGCCATCCTCCCTGGGGGGTGATTTTTTGCTTTCTGTCTCTCCAGCAAGCACACACAAACCCTATAGCAAAAATCTCTCTCTCAAAAAAAAAAAAGTAAAAGAAAAATCCCACCACACATAACCTTCCTCTGCTGAATGTCTGCTTTCGATGTCATTTGAGGTGAATCATCACACTGGGACAAAGATTGTTTGCATATCATATTGTTGTAAACCATTTCTTATCACCAGTTATCAGTTGCTTCAAAACAGGACCATTTTCCTCATGTTTAATAAGCATAATCACAGATGTTTATACGCTCCATCAAATGAACTTCGAGTTCATGAGGAACCCAAATATCAAGGTTGCTTATGTACCCAGCTTCTTCAGGTAGTCATGAACACTTAAATGGATGTTCAAAGTTTCTTCAATCTCTTATGTCATGTAATATGTGTTTGACTCAATCAATGCCTTTATTTTGTTGTCATCAACCTTGATGTGCCTCCCTGAATGAGGGGCATCAATTGAGATAAAAATAACCAGCATGTAATGTTGTGAACCATCGCTGGCACTGATGTTCTTGTAGAACACTCATTGTAAACTTTATACAAATTTTCACAAGTTTGACGCATTCTTCCCTTTAAGTAGTAAAATATGACAAAAATGTGATTTGGTCTTTCATTTTCAACTTGTAAAATCTCCAAACTTAACCCAATCACTTAATTTCTATTTTATTTTAGAATAAAGCTAGAATGGTTGGTTGTAAAGTGACACACCAATTACATAGATGTGAAAGGACTATAGAACTTCCAAAAATGAACTAGCACTATCTGTTGCAAAAATGCATCATGACTTTTCTGACAACCCAATAAATAAAATTGGGAATAAATGAACTATACAGAAAATAAAAACAACCAAAAGCTGGTTCTCTAAGATAAACAAAATTGATATAGTATTAGCTAGACTAATTAAGAAGAAGAGAGAAAGGAATCAGATAAAATTCACAATGAAACAGGCAATATCACAACAGATATAACAGAACTACAAAAGATCACTAGAGAATACTATCAGTGACTATATGCCAACAAACAAGAAAACCTAAGTGAGATAGACAAATTTCTGGACACATATAATCTACCAGGGCTGAATAAGTAAGACAGAAAATGCGAGTAGACCAATGAAAGGAAATAAAATTGAACCAGTAATAAGGAAACTCCCAAAAGGAAAGCCCAAGGCCTGTTGGTTTAACTTCTGAATTTTACACAACTTTTAAAGAAGACCTAACCCTCATTCCACTCAAACTATTTCTAAAGATTCAAAAGGAAGGTACCCTCTCAAATTTATCTTATGAATCCTCCCAAGTTTATCTTATGATGCCTTCAGTACTCTCACCCTCAAAACAGACAAGGACATAATGAAAACTACAGACCAATATCTCTGAAGAATATAGATTGAAAAGTTCCCCGCAAGAAACTAGCAAAGTGTATCATATAACACAGTAAACATTATGCACTATGACTAAGTAAGACTCTCGGCAAATCGGCGTAAAAGGGTCACCTCTAAACACAATGAAAGACATGAAAAAGCTATAGCTAACATACTGAATGGGGAGAATATCTGAAAGTTTTCAACTGCAAACTGTAAGACAAGGCTCTCTACTTTCTCCACTCCTTTTTAAAATGGTAATGGAAGACCTAGCCACAGCAGTCACACAAGAGTATAAAATAAAAGGCATTCAAATGGGGAAATAAGAGATGAAATTATCTCTATTTGCAGATGATGTGACTATATACATGGAAAATCCAAAAGACCTCTACAAAAAGAAAAAACTGAAAAAGTTTTAAAAAAGAAACTAACAATGACAGAAAAAAGTAGAAAGACATCCGCATCCCTAGATTGGAAGAATATAATTAAAATATCAATCCTACCAAAGTTAATGTACAAATTGAATGAAATGGCATCAAATTACCAAAGATATGGTTCACAAATTTAGAAAAAAAAATTCATAGAATTTGTCTGGAATTCTAAAAAACCCCATACTGCCAAGAAGAGTGGAGTAGGAGGCATCTCCTTCTTTTACACTATGACCAAGTAAGACTCTCAGCAAATTGGCATGAAAGGGTCATTTGTAAGCACAATGAAAGACATGAAAAACTCATAGCTAACATAGTGAACGGGGAAAAGCTGAAAGTTTTCAACTGAAAACTGGAACAATACAAGGCTCCCCACTTTCTCCACTCCTTTTTAAAATAGTAATGGAAGTTTTGTACATGGTACTGGCACAAAAACAGGTGTGTGGACCAATGGAGCAGAATCAAGTTTCCATAAATAAACTCCAAAACATACAGCCAACTGATTTTTGGCCAAGGTCATCAGACAACCCAGTGGGGAAAAGAAAATCTCTTTAGCAAATGGTGCTGGAAAAACTGAGTATCCACCTGCACAAAAATGAAACTGACCCCTATTTCTTACCATTAACAAAAATCAACTCAAACTGAATCAAAAATCTAAATCCAAGATCTCAAACTATAAAACTATTGGTGGATAATATAGGGGAAACTCTTTGAGACATTGGAGGAGCTAAAGACTGCTTAAATGAGACCCCCCAAAGCACAGGCAATAATCTCCAAAATAGCCAAGTGAGACTACATCAGGTTAAAAAGCTTCACAGCAAAAACACACACAAAACAAACAAACAAACAAAACAACAACAACAAAATAATTAGAGTGAATCAGAAACCCTAGGAATTAGAGAATGTATTTGCAAACTATGCCTCAGATAAGGGTCTGATAACCAGAATATACAGGGAACTCAAGTAGCTCACCCCTTAAAAAAAAAAAAAGTCAACCCAATGAAAAGGTGGCCAAATGAGCTGAACAGACTACTCTCTAAGGAAGACATATAAACAGCTAAAAGCATATGAAGAAATGCTCAACATCCCTCATTATAAAGTAGATACAAATAAAAAGCAAACTGAGACACCACCTGACCCAAGAATGGCTAAGATTTAAAAATATAAAATGATAAGTAATAGTGAGGGTGTGGTATAAAGGGAACTCCCCTACACTGTTGGTACAAACATAAATCAGTGCAGTCAAGTGGAGGATAATATAGAGGTTCCTCAAAGACCTACAGATAGAAGTACCATATGATACAGCAATTCCACTCCTGAGTATCTACCCAAAGGACAGGAATACACTCAGTTGGAAAAGAACTTGCACATTCATGAATATTATGGCATTATTCACAATTGCTAAGACATATAATCAACCCAAATATCCACGAACAGATGAATAGATTGAAAAAGTATGGCACATATACATTATGGAATACTACTTAGCCATAAAAAATGAGACCCTGGAGTGTGATCGAAAATGGACAAATATGGAAGATTTACTGCTAAATAAAGCAAGTCAGACTATGAAAGAGAAGCAGTGTATGTCCCCACTCAATATATGTGAAATGTCTGCAATCTATGGCAGAAACAGAAAGATTAGAAGATATAAAAGCATGTAGAATAATTGTAGATACTAGAGACAGTGTGGGAGGAGGGTACAAAATAAAGGAGGGTAATGGGAAGGGAATCAAGGAGAAAAAGAAGCAAAACACTGAAGGGACACAGAAATGGAAATAATCTGTTGATGACAATGTGTATGATAATACCTTCAACCAGACTAATATGTAGTATACTCATGCTGGGAAAATTCATTTTGCATGCTGTAATGATATACAGTGTTTGAATGTATACAAATTTATATATATATATATATATATATATATATATATATGTATATATATATATATATATATATAAAATATTTCTATAAATAAATAAATAAAATAAAAAAAGAAACAACATTATGGTCACATATTGATATCTTATGTAGATAGATTTTCCTATTTAAATAAATATTCTGCTGTCCAGATTGAATAAAATCATGTGAACAGCTTCTTACCTACTTTAGCCAAAGAGACATGCCATGTATGGATCCAGAGGCTTGATCTGTACTCAGACTTGGTTAGAATCTTGCCTTCCTGTTTATTACATTTCTTCCAGTGGGTAAGCTATCTAAGTTTTCTAAACTTCAGTTTTCTTTTCTAAATGTTATTAATTATAAAACCTAAATAGCAGGATAATACATTACATAATAAATGTAAAATTAATACACTTGCCTATCGTGATAATTACATATGAAGTAGCTGTTAATTATTTGTCTTTAGTAGTATTAGTATTTTTTTTTGTTTTTTGGGTTTTTTTTGTAGACCACAGACTATTCATGCCATGAATTCGTAGGGAATAGGTTCCAGTAGCTCAGGCTCCTTTCCATTGGTTCTCACAAAGTGTGCTTCTCTGGGTGGGGCAGGCTGGCGCTTCAGTTGAACCCAGGTTCCTTTCTCTTTGGCTTCTTTCCTTCTTTTTCTGGTCATTTTCCTTCACACATTTTAGGAAGCTATCTCTGCTCTTAGAATGTTTAATATGCTCAATACGCACATTGATTCTTTTTGCAAGAATCTCGCCCTTAACTTGTTTGTTCACAACAATGCCAACAGCATGCTGGGTAACATTGCAGACTTCCAGTTTTGCCATGGTAACATTTGTGGGGCATTCCTTTTTGAACAGTACCCATTCCCTTAATGTCTACAGCATCACCTTTCTTGTAGATTTGCATATATGTTTCTAAAGGAACAACTCCATGTTTTCTAAAAGGCCTAGAGAACATATATTGGGTGCCTCTCCTCTTTCCCTTTGTGTTCGTCATTTTGGTTAATTACTGGAAGATGGCGGTTCTGGCCAAAAGGAAGCCATATTATTATTAATGCATTTTACAAACATATCTGTGTGTAGGCAAGCTGATGTTATGATTTTGTTACACATTTTCCTACCTCTCTGTAAGTCTAGATTTTCTTTACAAGGCTCATGGTAGCTCAAACTGTTAGGTTCCACTGAAAAACCTTATGAATTTTCACATTCAACTGGAGACAACCACATTCCCCATGTGTTCCTGGATGGACCATTCATTGACAGAACAAATGTAATTTGAGGGAGAGAAGCCTCTCTTCTTCAACCCTCTGCCCACAGCAGTATTTTACAGATTCTCTCTGCTAATAGGCTTCCAGCTCCAGAGGCGGCAGTGCAAGAACACACTCAGAGAGGATGATGGTGGGTGAATGCTGTCAGGCATCGTTTCCATTTTTATCTCCTCACAACTAGCATAGGATGTAGTTGTCACATAAGTCAAAGGTTCTGTTTTGTCAAAAATTCTTGATAATCTACCTATGTCTATATCATCTAAAAACATCTCTAATCATCTAAAAATACCCTTTCCTCATATTTTCTTTAAAAAGTCTATGCAGGAATGCGGGAGCACAGTCTAAGAGTCAACTATTTTAATAAATACTCTAATGTGTAAATTGATTATTTATGTTCAGTATTAAAATTGGAAGATTTCATTTTGTGTGTCAAATTGACTGTCTAGGGGAGTGTACAGATATTTGAGTAAACATTCTGAATGTGTTTAGAAGGGTGATTCTGCATTTGAATTGATATATTACCCTTTCTTTTTTTTTTTTTTTTCCAGAGTGTTTTTCTTAGGGCACTTGTGCTTCCCAGGGGAAGACAGAGACAGCAGACAGACACACACACACACACACACAGTGAAAAGGGAAAGAGAAATCACCCTCTGGGGGCATGGCCATACTGCAACCCGATTTCCTCCATTCTCCTTCCAGGATCTTGGGCACGCACATACACACGCACAGATACACACACATGTGCTCAGCATGATTTTCAAGCCACCAGGTCCAGGACTCAAACTGTGGTTGACCATGTGGGAGTCCATCACTGTAACTGCTATGCCCACTGCTGGTCCCCAGATTGCCCTTCCTAATGTGAGTGTACTTAATCCTTCTTACTGAAGACCTGATTGGTAGAAAAAGTCTTAATAAAGGAGATTTTACTCTCTGCCTGTCTTTAAGCTGGCACATCAGCCTTCTCCTGATTTTGGACTAAACTTGCACCATCAGTTCTGATGCTCTGGTCTTTGGACTAGGACTGGAATTACATCAACTCTTCTGGGTCTCCAGCTTGCCGACTACAGATACTGGTACTTCTCAGTCTCCACACCATGTAAGCTAAGTGGACCAATTCTTTATAATAAACCCATTTCTAAATCATACATAGATATTTAAGCATCTATAAATCTATAATACCTGTGTATGTGAATATAAATATATATACATGTGTATAAAATCCTGTTGTTTCTGTTTCACTGGAGAACCAAAACTAATCTTCTCCCCTGTTTCCCTCTTTCTCTCTCTGTCTGAACTGAACTGTGTGAAGTGCAGAATTTAGAAGTAAACACACTAAAATCTAGCTCAAGGGGATTACCAGTGAACAGACGAAGCACCTGCTAATAAATTCTACTAAACAATACAATAAGAACAATTCTCATGCTGCGTCTGAAGAACTGCTGTAGGATAGATTTCAGAAGTGTTTTCAGAAAGGCTTGTGATTAAGAGTGGTGCTTGAGTTGGCCTTAGGAAGAAGCTTCTCAAGCCAAACCTTCTGCGCATTCACAGGCCATGAGGAGTAGGGCACTATGATCCAATTAGGAAACCATGAGTTGTTGTGTGTTGGGTTTTTCATTGGAAGAAGCACAGAGAGTGGAAACGACAGAGCAGTCACAGATCTCAGGGGCCCTTTCTTGCTGCCCTAGAGTGTCTGGACACCTTTCTACTGAGTGATGAGTAGCCACTGGTTTGGTTTTAATCAATGCAGTGACAAAATCGATTTGTTCCACAGAACAATTACTCTGTCAGAAGTATAAAAAATGAAGTAAAGTGACAAGGAAGGAAGAGTTCACCCTTTTCTTTTTTTTTTTTTCTCACTTAAACCTATTTATTTCATCCTTTGCCAAAACCTTTTGAAGGAAATAAAATGGACATGTAGACCCAAAGCTATAAACGATGTTCTCAGAATGAAAATACATTTGTCTACAGATTTAATTGCAGTAACTTATTAATTTAAGGCAATATGCCTTTAAAAAATATCCTGGAATATAATTGTCTTAACTGAGAAGTAATGTACACTCGGCTTTTCTAAGTATGACAGAAAGATATTTAACGTTGGAACTGAATGCTTAGCGCATCTGGAAAACCCTGAACTAATAGCGCAATGTTTATAGAAGTAATTTCTAACTTCTGTATGAGGAGCCTCCATTGGAAACTATAATTCCAACTGAACAATAACCAGGGATTTCAACTCTGGGACTCTATTTAATATTATGAAAAACTGGCAGGGAATTGGCATCGAGGGATTACTTTTAATCAAACAGCTTGTCTTTTAAGCACAATTCGAAAAAAGACAATTACTTTGAAAATGTAGGAGGACATTCATGTGAGAAAAAGTGGGTTAAAAAAAACTCAACAACTAAAAATAATTCAGGTGAGACAAAAACTTGATATGCTTTTAAATAGTATCCCAAGTTTTATGCTGTGTGGTCTTTGGAAGGACCACTTTGGAATGGTCAATCTTTCATTGGGACCTCTGCAATGAACTTCAGGGAAGTGTAATTTGCGAGATGACTCCTCTTAAAATTGGTGCCAAGGATACATCTCTTGCTTATTTCTAAACGAGTCTTTTATTTGGACTCCTTAACTAGTCTTCCAAACTGTGACAAACCACTGCGGTGGTACAGGAGGTATGAAAGGAAAATGGGTCGTTAGTAAAGTCATGACACATTTTTGCATGAATAAAACCAGAAACGTACTCATGACTTTCCATATGACCTAATCTACTATACTCTCCGTTGAACTAAAAAGAAAAAGAAAAACACCTATTTTATGTCCTTCGCGTATTACCCATTTTATGACAACATTTATGTGAACTTTAAGGTCAGACTTTACCCTTGTTGGAAGTAGGAGAAATCGCTCAGCCCCAAGAGGTGAACTTTGGATTCTGTGGAAAGAGTACATAGTTTATTTCTCTGAGTAAGCTATCAAGGAATAAAGTGCATTTTTTCATAAACTGTAAGTCTGGGTCATCTAAGAAAATACCTAATCTGAAACAGCATTTTCACATGTTTGATCATAGGTGTTTCACAGGTTAAAAAAAAAATGTAATTGTGTATTTTAAGACATTTTGATGATGTTGAAGTGATTAAACTCTTTATGTTTGTGCCATACCCTGTGTGTCTTTGTGTATCTGCGTGTGTCTAGTAAGTTGATAAGTTGTACAGTATAACATCAGAAACAAATGTGATACAGGTAATGCACACAAAACAGGTAGTTGTCGCAACTTAATCTGCAGGAAAGTCCTGCAGTTCTAGTTCCTGATCTTTTTCCTGCTTGTCAAAATCCTTTGCATTTATTCTTTTCTTTAAGCACATGTGGAGGAAATATACTGAGTATTTTCAGGAATGACAGTTTATAGCAGAGACAGGAAAAGATGAAGCCCTGCTTCAAAGTTTTAATTACAGAGACACATTGTTGGCCTTGAGTGTAATTTTTTCCAAGGTATAGTTTCTATCAGGTCTCTTGACAATGTAGCTCTGTGTCATCATCCGTTTGGAATACAGCTGCAGCTGTGACCTGCCTTTTCTTAGCTTACTTAGCACGGAGGCCCTCAGCCTTTTTGAGGCCTGCATTCCCCTTACAGGTGCAGCCGTATTTCCTCCGTAAGATTTATACTTTGTATTGCTCTGCAGGCTACTGAGCTGATGAGGTTACAGAGCAAAGAGCAGCAGAATATGCAGCAGAATTCTGAGATCCTGATTTCCCAGGTAGTAATTTATTCAAGGATAACACACTTCTTCTGAACTCTATCACAGTCACTGCAAAGATGCTTGACAGAGGAAACTTCCTGCATCATGGCTGGTTGCCCTATGCTTAAAAAGTATACATTTTGTTCTCTTTAGTAATGGTTGCCAAATAACTGTTCTTTTTTTAAAGGTCTCGGTTATGTGGGAGAATTTACTACCAAATCAGCTACTAAATTACAATAGTAGTAACATAAAAATTCATGACAGCCTATGAATGAACATTTGGTCATAAGTTTCTAGTACCTATAATCTGTACTGACAGGTGAATGTATTGAGAAATAATATACTTAGAAATGTCTAAACAACATCATAATAGAAGAAAATTATTGCTCTATTTTTTTTAGGCTTGTGTCACAGGGTATAAGACAGGAAAGACACTGAGAGATAACACAGAAAGGGAAAAAGAGAAATCACACCCCAGGGGGATGGCTACACCACAATCCCTTTTCCTCTCAGGATTTTGGGTATGCATCACATGTGCCCTGCATGATTTTCAAGCTGCTGGGTCTGGGACTCAAACCATGGTCTGCCATGCGGGAGTCCAGTGCCTTAAACACCATGACAGCTCCCAGCTCCACTGTAACTTTTTAACTCACCTATGATTTTTTTTTTCTGAGAACAGTATTGGCCTATAGTTATTCATCTAAGCTTCTAATTATTAGAAATAACATTCAATATGGGCACATATTTTTAAAGTTTGGTTTTATAAATGCAAAGTAGCATTCTTCTAATTACATCTTGATGTTGTTTAGATAGATCAGAAGGGAATAAAAATCTGTCATGAATTTCTTAGAGTACTAATTTTAGTTTATTTTAAAAATAAGGAGTACTTTTAGAGACAGACAATAGTATTATAAAATGACAAGAATGTGCTTGGAGCATTGTCAAATATCAGTAAACAGTGACATGTCAGAACATTAAAAATCTCTAGCCTAATTCTTTACCTAACTATATATTATTTCTACAATCTTACAGTTAATTTACATTTTATCCACTTTTGCACGCTTTCTTCCATAATACACTTGGCTACCTTAACTGTATGGTGTTTATTGAGTAATGCATACCAGATGATGAGCTATCCACTTTATGTCTTCTGGCAGAGATAAACACTAAAAATTCTTATCTAGATTCCTTAACAACCTCTTAGCCAAACACTGCATTTCTCAGTCCTTCTGCATCCATTATACGTGAGGTCATGAGACTATGTGTGAGCCACGGAACGTGAACAGAATTTCTGTAGAGCAGTCCTGAGCCTGCGTGCTTTCTTATCTGATGTGTTTTCTTCTTGTCCTCTTCTTTCCTGGAAAACTTGGCTATGATGCCATGAAAATGGCTAAGTCATGAAATGGAAGAAGTCTGCATCCCTATATTATGACCTGTGAAAGAACTTGTCCATCAGGAAGGCCCACGGTGGAGCTTATGTGGCTGAGCAATAAATGTTTCTCATATTTATATTGTTTTTCATATTTATATTGTTTCTCATATTATGTTCTTAAATGTTGCTTTTATACATATACGTGTGTGTGTGTGTGTGTGTGTGTGTGTGTGTGTGTATAGTTAAGCTATTGAGATATTGAGATTTATTTTCTCACTCTGAGAAACTGGCCCAGAGTAAATCTGAGTGCCCATAGTCTCTGAGGAACACTTAAGATGTTCTTATATTCTTGCATTTCTCTTTGTTTTCTTTTGTGGTAGGATTAGCTAATTAGCTGTAGGATGAGCTCATCCTGACTAATAGCATCTGTATAATCCTTAAAATACTCTACATCAAGTATAATTATTATGCCCATTTTCTGGAAGAATCAATTTAGCTCAAAAAAACTAATTTGCACCTATCAGTAGGTAGTAAGGTCTACTATGTAGTCTATAGGTCATGTACTTGACCAAGACCAACACTTAAACGATAAGAATAGCTCTACCTCACAACAGAATTTCTTATTCAAATATATTCCAGGCAGTAAGATAAAAGAAACATAGGCATAAAAGAAGGCATTGTATTTGGGGGCTGACAAGACTGCATTCTTTTTCACCAATTTCCATTCTCTACCCCATCCTTGCAACATTTCAACGTGGATGAAGGGTATTTCCTGAGACCTTGATATTGGGGTTAGCCACATAACTTGCTCAGGCTGAGGCATGAGTATAGGGGTGATAGTGGGTCTTTTAGAACAAATGGCTTTAGGAAGTATCTTATATTTTCATACTCATCTTATGTTTCATGTCTATACATGAGAAAACTATAGCTAGTGCCTGTTCTGTGTACCAACACTACACAATGAAAAAAAAAATGTAGCAGACCAGAAGTTATACCAACCAAGAGCTGATGAATGTTAAACCAGCTGAATCTAGCTCAACTCAGTTGAACCATAAGTAAACCACACCAGTATGAATGAGAAATAAATATCTCATGTTGGAAAAGACTAAGATTCCTTGTTGTTTAGTATCTACTGATATATTTGGTACGGGTAGAACAAAGGTTACATTTAAGAGTTTGGGCAACTAATATTGAAAGAACACATGATTAAAATGTTAAGTTGAGGGTAGATCGTGTTTGGCCTTACACCTGTCTCCAGTCATTTCAAGTGCATACTGCAAGAACTAGAGAGTTAACCAGTGTGCCATGGGTATGTGTGCCATTTTGCTCTACTGGTAAATGTAGTCTCTGTAAGGCAGTGGCCCTACAGTGCAGTGGTGACAAATGGCTTTAGGAAGTAGGAAGCTGTGGGTAGGAAGCTGTAGCCCAAATGGCTAATCATGGTTCAAATCCCAGCCCTATAGCTTTAAGAAACACGTGGGGCACATGTGTGAACATGCTGTGATGCCTGATAGGATAGAGAAACAGAGAAAAGGATTAAGGCATTACCTCACTCACTTGGGGAGGGATGCTTTCCTTTCTCTCTGCAAAGCGCACACATCCTTTGGTAGTAACTATTTAACAAATTAAAAAACAAAAAGAAAGAAAGCTTTTAAAAGAGGCGACCTGCACCTAAAAGGTAGTAACTTAGCCATGGTGCCATCAAGTCCTGTGTCAGATACATTAGACTTTAATGATGCATCATCTCAAATCTTCCCACTTACTTCGATTTCTGAGATTAGCTCTAGCATGGGCTAACATTGTTACTGCCTTCATGAGACCTGTCCTATAGCTAAAGCCATCGTTTCTATAGGTCAAAAAACACCATCTTTAATCAAGTGAGATGCTTTCTCTACTCTAGTCAGAGAGTATTCATAGCTTGTACCTTTCCTTAGCCACTTGGGGATGCTAGGTGACATAGACTCAGATAAATAAATGGCTCTAAGGCAGATGTTGATCAAAGAGAAATGGGAGTCGAGCAGGGAAGAGGCAGAAACAACAATGTCCTCCTACTCTGAGATGCAGGAGAAAATATTTCTGAAAACACTGAGACAATGACCTGCCGAGGAAGACATCCCCTCTTATATTTTTCTTTCTCATTCCTGCTTGTTGCTACAATTTGTGTGTGTGTGTGTGTTTATGCTGACTTTTATCCACCATTTGCATCACAGGGGAACCTAGGTAAATACAGTGAGCTAATGAAAACAGTATTGGTTTCTGGTCTTCAGGTCAGAAAACAGAGCTCACTAAAAGAAATGTTGACTTGACATAAGGAGACCTGAGTTTGAGTCTAAGCTCATTTATGATTTCAGTGACCATGGATAATTAATTCCCTTAAAGTAAGTCTTAGTCTCCTTTTCAGTCAAAAGGACTGACATTTGTTCACAGGGTTGTTAGTAAGATAACACAAATTAATCTGCACAGCATTATTATTAAACAGGACTGCCTACGACCCAAAAAGCATAAAAATACTCTGCAAGGAAAGAAAAATGTGGTAATAACTAAGTAGATATATGACTTGGAGTATGGCTATGTGCAATCAAAATATTTAAGAATAAATAGGTGTTTACGTATTTAAAATATTACAAATTTTTCTCAAAGCCCTCAACAAATGCTAACCTATTTAAACCTACAAATAACCTTACAGGGGACATAATCAAATACAAATGTGAAAGGATTAAAAGTCTTCCCAGTGCCTTAAGAATCAGAAGGGGTTAAGTCAGTGTGTCTGTGTCTCCTTGGCGCTGGATTGACTCCATGTTTCACTAATGCCTTAATAGGGAAGGCTCGTTAAAACTCCCAGGAGCTTCAAACATTCGTCCTCCTCCTCCTCCCTTTTCCTTCCAGGATCCTCCTTGACCTCACCACAGATGGCTCCCTTTTGTTTTTCTGTTTCTACCTTCAGATATGCAGATGTAGACCATCTCTTACTCACACTGAAACATCAAAAATAAACCTCCAAATATACCACTGATCAAAGTGGTCGGATATGACAACCAGCGACATTGAGAAGATAGTCCGGAGATTATGAAAGATCAACAGGGATTCTGTCCAAAACGCGCCCTTCTTAACTAACCATAAATATCTGCCTCTAAGACCCAATAAAAGCTCCTGGCTCCCACTTTTCCAGGCCTATGCAACTCTGCATTTGGTCCCTTTCCACTGTCTGAAAGTGGATAAATTATCTCCTATCCTCTTTTCTCTGAGTTCATGAATAATTTCACAGCCGGTAACCAAGGCTACCCTAACATATGGCAGAGATCACCATAACAGAAAAGGATGGATCCAGGACTCACATCTAAGATGTGTTTGTAATCACTATGATAAACTACCAGACATATTTTTAAAAAAATATGAATACTTTAAACAGATACAACTTAGTTGAACTGGCTATTTAGAAAAACACTATTTTTGGGGCCAGCAGATGGCATAGGGGTTATGTCACTAAACTCTCACATGGCCAAATGTAGTTTGAGTCCTGGACCCAGTGGCTTGAAACTCACACCAGCTGCCTATTTACAGTGCCCAGGATCTCAGGAGGAGAATGGAGAAGGGATTGCAGGTATGGTCAATCCCTGGGAGGTTGGGGGAGTGAGTTCTCACTTCCCCTCACTGTCTCTGTCTTTCTCTTTTAAGTGAGCACACTGCTCTAAGGCAAAAAAAAAAAAAAAAAAAGAAAAAAAAAATGAGAGAGAGAGAGAAAAGACAAGTCTATCTTCATAATCTATGTTTAAGATTGTTATTGGTTATCACTGTTTTTTCTAAAACTCACTTTAACACATATACTGATGCCACCAGTAGTAGTGAGATATGAATTAAACTCAATGAGTAGGGATCCCCAAGAAAGAGTCAGTTTGAAATGGAAATGGACACACACATGTTTTAAGACAGAGCCTGCTTGCTCAGCGAGCTTTTTAAAGTCGGAGGCTTAAGAGGTTTCCTGTGAGGTGTGAAAACAAGAGTTTAGTGAGTTTTAAGCCACCGGGTCTGGGACTCAAACCACAGTTCACTAGGTGGGAGTCCAGCAATCTAACCATTATACCATCTGCTGGTCCCACAGCCAGAGCTGTTTATAGCTTGCTCCATCAATTGCAGCTTATCAGGAGATGAAACCAGACCCTCTTTGAAAACTCCTTTCTCTCACCCTTCCCACCTGGCTCTTGGTACCAAGAAGGCAGTTATTGTCTCTTCTGCTGTCCCAGAAATTCACCAGCAGGGAAGGGACATCCTCATTCCCACCGGGGCAATAAGCTAATTGGGCAGTGCATACAGATATGGATGCTCATTCCTTCAAAGACAACCTGGGCACGCGTGGTTAGATAGTTAAATTCCTCATCTGAGAGAGAAGTGCAAGCAAAGGAAAAAGCCTGGGAAACCAAATGAAGAAGCCGAATACTATGACAGCCTTTCCCCTGCTCAATATTCATTTCTAAACATCAGGATAAAAATAACACCCAACCTCATACCCATTGTAGCTAAAGAACCTAGGATTTACACAAAGCAGCTCAACTCCTCCATCCATTAACAATACTCTCCACAAGCCACTCACTCCCTGCAAGCACCATTTGAGCAGCACTAACCTTGTCAACAAGATTGCATTTCTCCTCAATATGATAGCCAGTCCTTCCACAAGCCAATTCTCTCTTCTCACATAAAGTCAGCTTCTCAGAGATTGAACAACCCAAATAAAAGCAAGAAACCTCAATGAGGCCCTTCTCACACAGATAAAAACCCTAGCCTCAGTTTCTCATGGGCATCCCATTTTCTGGGACCCACTTTCTCCCTGGGAGCTCTTTCCTTTTTCCCTCTTTTTTTTTTTTTTTTTTTTTTTTTTTTGCTATAGGGCGCGTGCGCTCACCAGACAGACAGAGAGAGACAGAGAGATGGAAAGCGAGAAATTGACCCCCCCAGGGGCGATGGCCACGCCACAATCCCTTCTCCTCCATTCTCCTCTTGGGATCTTGGGCATGCGCGCACACGCGCCCGGCGTGAGTTTTAAGCCACCGGGTCTGGGACAAGAACCACGGTCAACTACATGGGAGTCCAGCGACATAGCCATTACGCTAACTGCTGGTCCCATCCTTTTTCCCTCTTTACAAACCCTCCACCTCACTATGCCTTCTCTGTGTCCATGTCTCTAATTCTTCATGAACACGAGGCAAAGAATCGGGTTCACTGCTGTTTCTGCATTGGGTGTTGGACCTATGCACCCCAACCTCATAATTCTGCATCAGTAGCATCTTCTATCCTGGAAAACATGGCTTCAGAGAAAACAAAGACTCCCTCTGACAGACTCCTAGAAAGAGATTCTTATGAACAGAAAAAGGAAGAATTGGATTAGAGGAGATTACTTGATACTTTGTTGAATATTTTTTTTTTTTTTTTGGAGAGGTTTTCACTGTAGGGCGTGTGCGCTTGCCAGACAGACAGACAGAAACAGAGAGACAGAAAGCGAGAAATCACCCCCCAGGGGGGATGGTCACGCCACAATCCCTTCTCCTCCATTCTCCTCTCGGGATCTTGGGCACGCACACACACGCGCCCAGTGTGAGTTTTAAGCCACCGGGTCCGGGACGCGAACCACGGTCGACTATGTGGGAGTCCAGCGATATAGCCATTACGCTAACTGCTAGTTCCCCTTTGTTGAATATTTTTATTTAACATTATGGACATTTTGGATCAAGTCCTTAGTTACATGTAATTTATACTTACATGCTTATAATGTTTACCATGTCATTAAATACTACTAATAAATATACAAGAAATAGTCTCTTTTTTATGTTTGCCAACTAAAATGATATCTCTTTTTGAATATATTAAAAGTTAATTTTTATAAAATTCCCAAATTTAAAAGACATAATTTGATAAGTTTTGAAAAAGACATACTTGTGTGTCACAAGATCTTCAATATCTCTATTACCCTCAACTTTTCCTTTGCTTTCACCTCTGCTGTTAAGTAAAAAAACAAGAAAAGTCACACATTGGAAACCGGAAATAATAGTCTCATATACAGAATAAAGGAGTGTTGTATCTCAATAATAAAGGCAAATAACCCAATTTTAAAAATCAAAAGAGTATACGAGTTTTGAACATATGCTTCCCAGAAGTGTATATTATATCTTTTTTTAAGAGAAAAGGTTTCTTTAAGTCAGAGAGAATTGATTAATGGACAGTGCAAACTTACATTTAGTTGGAGTTCAAAATGAGTTCAGTTAAAGAGTCCTATCTGTGTACTTTATGTAACAAAGAGAAAGAGGAATGGAATGGAAAAAGTGATGAGAGAAAGGACAGCAGGGACATGGTAAAGAAAACACAGCTATGGTGGTCATAAGTTGAATGAGTTTCTTGATGTCAAATCCACAGCTTGATTCTACACCATGTGGTCCCAATAGATGATGGACTAAATCAGCAATAACAGCATTTAACTCATATTTATGTTACTAACAGTTCTGATAGAAATCAAAGAGAAAGCTTCCACTCCAAATTTTAATAAGGCAAAAAGGATTCCATCTTATTATCTTGCTTTCTATAGAAATTACAGTGGTAATGATGTGGGTTAACTATTTCTCATAGTGATAATTTGGGTTGAGAGATGGTAAGAATAGAGAATAAGCAAATGAAAGAAAATTCTGGAAACTTTCAGCTAGCTGTCTTCTTTCCTAAGATCAAGTGAAGAAATCAAAAGAATATTTAAAAACAAACAAGTAAAACTTTGCAGTGAGCTTTACCAGATGTATGCTAATGAAAAGGAAAGTGAAAATGAAGCTATGAATGTGCTCACAAAGTGAGAAACTAAGGTCAGCCTTTGTGTGTGTGTGGTTATTACTGTTTAAAGGTGTTAAAGGAGCACGAGTACATCACTAAAACAGCTTTGAAACATATTACAAGTCGCAGCAACTAGTCATCTATGTGCTCGTGAATAGAAATGTCCTGTGACTAAAACTGCAACCAGGGGACCAACAGTTGGCGCAATGGCTACATTGCTCAAACTCCCATATAGCTGACCAGGGTTTGAGTCTCGGACCCAGTGGCTTAAACTCATGCCGGGCGTGTGTGCGTGTGCATATGCGTGCCCAAGATCCCGAGAGGAGAATGGAGGAGAAGGGATTGTGGCGTGGCCATCCCCCCTGGGGGGTGATTTCTCCCTTTCTGTTTGTCTGTCTTTCTGGCCAGCGCCCACGCCCTGTAAACAACAACAACAACAACAACAACAACAAAAACTCTCTAAAAAAAAAAAACAAAACAAAATTAAAAAAAAAAAAAACCTGCAATCAAAACGTTAAATTTGTAGTCTGATCTGGCCTCTGAAGTACTTGCTGTTGTAATTTGTGAGCTTTGAACTATGAATCTCCCGGACTGAGGGAATCTAATTTTTTAGAGACAAAAAGGCCTGACATAAAACCTCAGGTGAGGGCGAAGTGAGAGCTGTTCATAGCACCCGGTGACCGAGTGACGTTGCTTACCAAAGAAATGTTCATATTTTAATACTGGAAATCACACACTGCTTACATACTGCTTTCTCATGCTGTTACAAACAAGTCTGAGATTTAAGAAATAGGAATGTTTTTATTCCTATTTTACAGATATAAAGACACTTTCCTCAGAATAAATAAAGCTACTCTTTCCTTCTTCTGGAAACTTCCTTCAAATATATCAACGGCTAGCTTTCCTACATTTGTTGGATTCTTATTGAGACCATCTTAGGCTACTCTATTTAAAATTTTATTTATTAGTTTTTTTAGACAGATTTTGCTATAGGGCACATGCACTTACTGGAGAGACAGAGACAGGAAGTGAGAAATTACCATTTGGGGGAATGGTCACAGTGCATTCTCTTATTCTCCAGTCTCCTCTTGGGATTTTGGGCATAAAAGCACAGGTGCACAGCATCAGTTTAAGCCAGGTCTGGGACTTGAACTGCACTCGACTATGTGAGAGTCCAGCAAGGTAAACATTACACCATCTGCCGGGCCCCAAATTTTTAAACCTATCCTTACACACACACTCTATTTTCCTTCCCTGCTTTTTTTTTTTTCCCCTCCCCCCTTTCCCAGGGCATATTATGTTGTCAAGCACAATTTATTTTTTAATTTACACTCCTTGTTGCTGCTCTTTTCCTTTCACCATGTAAACTCTATGAATCTGTATCTGTAAGGACAAGAATTTGACAAACACCATGCACTCTAATGATGTTATTTGATTGAATTAATGGTAGAATTACAGCTCATTGGTAGCTGAGGTAGATCAAACTTAGATTCTATATGCTCAATTTTAGATTTTAAATGCTATACATAGAATATTTATATGAAGGAGGAAGAGTTTAATATTTATACATTTGAAGGAAGAGTTAGAATGGTTTACATAGATCAGTTGTATTTTTATTTTTAAAATGAAGAGTGCATAGGTCATATGTATTAACGAAAGCATTCTAACACATTTGGCTTGGGCAAGGGGGTTCTTAAATAGTATTAAAATTTTGAATTTTTTAGATATTTATCTTCATCAACCTATTTTCACTCCTCACATGAAAATGAATTGTAAGGTGGGAAATATTCACACAGAAACAGGAGTGATGGGTTTAATTTATGGCCCACAATTCCCCAAGGGTTATCTGTCTTTTCTGAACCTAGGTTTCTTCATCGAAGTCTCAGAAGGCTGGGTAGAACTACTTCAATTCCCTCTTCCTGGTCTACATCAATTTTTCTCACTGATGTATAACTGTGTAATTATTTGAATTGTAAACAGCACCACGAGAGATACTACTACTTTCAAGTTCCAATACTGTTTTGTTTCATGAAGTCCCAAAAGACACATTCTATTTAAACATATTTTAGTTGATAATCACACCTTTGCCATGTTTATAAACAAAGTGCAAATCAAATAAACTTTGGAAGCTTGTAGTTCCCTGCCATATTGACAGCTATTTAGTGGTTCTTTTTTTTTTTGCATAAAATAAAAACTCAATTCTATTTTCTGATGCTAGTAATTCAAAGACTGTACCTTCACTAGCTACTGTATTACAAAGCTCAGATGATAAAGGAAAAGAGCGAGTTATTGCTAAACCAAAATTGATAGCATGGAATAATGGAATTTTACTGACAAGTAATGGGAGAAAGTAGAAAAAAAAATTCTCTGATATGATAAAGTGCTTGTGATAAACATTCCTGAAGAATAGCCATCTACCTGACTCAACATTTTATTTTGTTAAGTAATGGCCTAGAGAAACTCTAAACTACAAATATGGTTTATACTTCTTTAGCTATAGTTTTGCCTTGCTCAGTGAGTTTTTAGTTTCTTGAGAAATGCCCAATTGTGATTTAGTACTATAGAACTTTTCCAGGCAAATTGAATAAGAGAGCTTAAAAGGTATTTAATATAATGCAGGCAAATTTTTTAAAAGCCCTTATTATTGAGAAGAAATCTTTTTAATGCTCTTTGGTCAGACTGACTGTCTACAATGATTGACTTTGATGAAAAACAAAAACAAAAACAAAACCCAAAAAAAACATGCCTGGGTAAAATCTACAGTAAGGAAGAAAACCTAGCAATTACATTATCCTTTGTTTAGATCTCAAACAAGCTAATAGCTTCTTGTTAATCTAACTGGTTATGCTTTGATTATAGGCCATTAGTGTATATTATAAAAATGAAAAAGTTTGCTTAGACTTTTCCCATGGACATTTCAACTTTATACTAATGAATCAAGTTTAGTTAAGTTCTCATTTTAGAACCTCAAAGAAAATAAGGCTGAAGTTAAATAGCAAATGGTTGTCCAAACTGAATGTAAAACAGAATAAGAAAAGGAAAAAAAAAAAAAAAAAAAAAAAAAAAAAAAAAAAAAAAAAAAAAAAAACTGCTTTCATGGTAGAGCAAAAGTTCAAGCTAGGAATTTGAATTCTATTAGAATTCTAATTCTAATAGTTACTAACAGAAAAAAATATTTGAACTATGCCGCAGATGCAGTTTGTAAAATTATATTCCATGAGGGTAGTCTCCTAAAATCACAGTTATGCCAGTGTGTACTTCATAATAATAGTACCTTGTTGCCATTTTTAAAGACAAGTAGAGGGACTAGATTCTCACCTGGCTGATTTTGGTTCAAGTTCTGGACCTAGTGGCTTGAGAATCATCAAAGGTGTGTGCATGTGGGGCAAAAATCTCAGGAGGAGAATAGAGAAGGTATTGTGGTGTAGCTGTCTCCACTGGAGGATGATTTCTTACTTCTGTCTCTTTCTGGTGAGTACAAACACCCTATGGCAAAAACTTTAAGGAAAAAAAAAAAGACAAATATAAAGAATTTGGTTCTGATTGGTTGAGACTTTGGTTAGGATCAATGTTAGAAGAATAAATAATAAGCAGTAGATTGACTGAGGGCTCTAACAACAGACTAGACCCCATGTGACTGAAGGAGATTCCCACGGGTCAGTTATTGTCTATAATGAGAAATATTTTGTCTACTTGAGAGCTGAGTAGCATTATTGACCATTCTGTATTGGTTGCCTCACCAGAGAAGAGTTTTACTGCTGAAGTATTTTAGGACAGATGTTCTAACTCCTACTCTTCTGTCTTCTATCCCAGTGAAAAACATTTTTAATTACTTACTCAGTCTTCTCTACTTTCAAAGAGTAAAATCCAGATTTGGGGAGTGATTTGAGAGACATAAACTACAGAAAGGAAACCAAAAAGTTCATGGAAAAATAGTTGCAAAAAAAGTTTGAAATTCATTCTTAGTTTTCTAATATGCACATTCCATGAACATGTTTTTATGATAGAGTGCACACATATGCAAGAGAGCACCCTGATAGGGTCTGATCTTGTTATTCTGCAATCCTCTTTCCCCAGTCCTCCAGGGTCTTTGGTTCTTGGGTGCCCATGTGCATGCTAAGAGTCTCAGACCAACCCAGGGATCCAAACCTGTGGACAACATGGTTTCCAGCACTGTTGTCCAGTACACTATGGAAAATGAGATCTGGGTGGACCTTCCAGAAGACTCCTCATAAAATTTCCACCTTTAGAGTCTTCCTTCCTCCCTCTACTAGTCCCAATATTGGGTCTACCACATCTACATTAAGCAAAACCAATTAAAATTTTGCCATCTAGTTCATACTTCAACCTTTTTTTTTTTTTTTTTTTTGTAGAGAGATTTTTGCTATAGGGTGTGTGCACTCACTGGAGAGTTAGAGAGAGAAAGCAATAAATCACCTCCCAAGGAGATGACCACACCGCAATCCCTTTTCCATTCTCCTCGCATGTGAATGCATGCCAAAGAACCTGAGTTTTAAGTTGCTGGGTCTGGGACTTGAACCACAGTCGATTATGTGGGAGTCCAGTGACATAACCATCATGCCATCAGCTGGTCCCCCTACCTCAACTCTTAATCACCTTATGTGTATATCACTTCATGATATATAAAGATTAATATGAATAGTATTTTCTTACAAAAAGTGAAGGCATCAATTAATAATAATATTTGTTTTATGAATAAGAAATATGTATCTCAGAGACCATTGAATGATTTACCAAATATCAGAGAGCTGTGCTTCCCCAGTTTGGGGAACTAATTCCTCTGATATTTGATTGGTACTCCTTAAGCCCACTGCTAAATAAAGTATCTTCTAAGCAATGCACCCTTGAATATTCTATTATATTAATTTTTTTGAATGATACTCTAGAAGTAAAGAAGAGAGATTGTAGAGACTTTAAGAGGCAAAAAGGAACATAAAGAAATCTTGGAAGTATAAGCAGCTAATAGTCTCTTGATGGAGATTTACAGAGAAAAGAAAATATATGGTCAAATTGATTTGGGGATTCTCAGGCAGTAGAGTGGACAATTTGGTAATAGTAATCAGGAAATCCTTCATAAAGATCCTGATACTTTTCTTTGAAAGGTAATTAAGACTTTTACATATGAACATGGAGACATTAGATTACTGCAACTAGAAAGAATGTCATTGGCAAGTCTGAAAGCTATAAGGAATGCCAAGTAAGTGTAGTTATAACTCAGATCCAAATTTATGAGAGAATGAGAGACATGTACAAGTATTATGAAATAAACAAGTGAATAAAATAAATAGAAACTTGTGTTAAGGCAATAGCATTGAGTTACCTAACCAATAAATCAAGGAGTTTAGACTTTAAAAATCAATAAAGAATTGTATCAATTTGGATCTGATTTTACCAAATTTTGAACTGATGCATATATGCTAGTTCCAGAAACCTTCAGATATGGGCAAGACAAGATTAGATTCTGCTGGATTGTATGTACAGCCTAAGAATCCAGATTCCAAGTAAATGATATATGACAGCTGATGGCCACAATGTTTTAGAAATGGTACAAATAGTACAGGATGTGTTGTATTCAGAAATATTTGGTATGTATTTCACCAAGACATGATGTATGATACAGAGTTATATTCAAGGCCAGGCCTGTACTAAACAGACTGACATTTCAAGGTAGTTTACCATTTCTCTAAAATTGAGGAAAATTATTGGTATTTATTAATATCCCTGATATATGTGCTGGGTCAATAATTCTGAAGTGGTCTCAAAATCTAAATGTGTGACCTACAGTTGCCAAACAATGAGCAGAAATGTAGCCAATCAAAATTATGGCAATCCTTCCTAAATGGTTTCCAGTGTTGCTTAGAAGGCATTTAGAAAAATCAAAGACAAAACTAGATCCATTTGCTTAATTTTACCAATAAATATTCTCTATGGATAAGTAAAATTAATAATAGAGTGGTTTATTTTTAAACTTTTATCAGTAACTTAATTCAAATAACATAGGTTACCCAGTTTGATCAGAGCTTTCCTGTTTCTGGTATTCAAAGCTCCACACCCTAGGGAACCTATTATCCCAGGCAAATTGTAATGGTTAATCACCTTTAAAAAAAAAAGTTTAAGTCACAGGATGTGTGTGTACACATCAATTCTTTTGTGGAAGCTCAGACTTCCTTCTCTAAGTGATGCTGAGGGGAAGTGATGAGAGGCTGTTGATCGGCTACCCAGCCAGACTACTGTAGGTACTCTATCTACAACTTAGGCCACATTCATTTTTGTTGTTGCTATTAATTTGTGATTGATCTCATAATATAGAGAAGAAAACACATTTGCTGTGTTTGGTCATCCCATAATCCCTTTTCTCCAGCCTGCTATGATCCTGGGCAATATACACATCTGGTGTTTATTTTCAGGCTAATCAGGCCATGTGCCTGAACACTGATCACCCTGTGGCTTCCTGCTCCACCTGATAACGTATCCACCATGTTAGATACAGGGCATTAGGTGGCAGTCTGTATTCTTTTATCTGTGTTTTTTCCTCTTTCCATTAGGTCATCAGGAACATCATGACAGGAAAGAGAGACATGTTTTTCTATACAAAAATGCTTCATGACTTTTCTAATGACCCAATAAATCTGCAATAGAATATAACCTTAATAGGTACATAAAACTGAAATGTCTCTTTTAACTAATGATCTGAAGATTATGTACAGTGACATGAATTTATAAAGATTATGATTTATAAGAAATTCTAATTGATAAAATCTAAGTGAGTGGGAATAAAATTGGAAGTTAAAAGAATTTGTCCCTCTCAAGGCATATCACACAAGTAAAATAAAGTCAATAGTCAAAGAAAACTTAATTAGCTGATTTTTGAGTAAAATGTGACTTCTGTTCTTTATTATAAATACCAAACTTGGCAAATGCCAAATTCCTGGGCAATACTGGTATATTAATAATAAAATATGGGTCTCATTTAGTTAGCTATTTATTTATAGGAAAACTTATGAAAGACCTAGAAAACACAGATACTGAGAAATCTTTTCTACACAATATGCATAATACACATGTACATATTGCTCTTGTTCATGCTCTTACATCTATCATAAACTAAATATATGTACTTAAGGTAAATCCTTTCAATTTGCTGCACATGGATCTCTAGGAGGCTAAATTGATTATGCTTTTGGGTTTTTCCAAGGTAGAAAATCACAGCATTTATAAATATTTTAAAATAAATAATTTATTTAATTTTTTAATTATTCATTTTAAATTTGATCAGAGAGAAAAGGCAAGTGAGAAAGCAAGCCACCAGGTCAGGCCTCAAACTGCAGTCAGCCATGTGGGATGTCAGTCCCCAAACACCATCCCACCTGCCAGCCCTAGTTTTATAACTTCTCAACTCTCAGTTATTCTTTGATCATGCCTCCTTAGCTCACTAAATAAATAAATAAGCAAGCAAGTAAGTAAATAATAAAATCCTAGCACATATCCTCTATTTTGAGTATCCACATATCCCCAGTAGAGTGATCACTCCAGGGTGATCTACTCCTAGTGCCCTAAAGTACTACCTATTTGCCCTCTGGGCTCCAACCTTCCCTTAAACCATAGCCACATTAGCCCAAGCCTTATCATGGTTTTCAATTCATTCCCTTATTTTCTTTCTGCTTCCCATATTGTCTAGAGCATCTTCCTTATTTCCCGATAGTCCGCGTTCCAGACATCCTGTATATTTCTAGTCTTCTCTTTCCACAAAGAGTACACAACATGCTGACCAGAGCTCAAGTCCAATGTGGAACAGATATCTAATGCCATGATCATGTGAAGTATTTAATTTTGAGCCACACCGCTGATCAAAAAGGATTTTAAAATGAGACCGGTATTTAACCAAACTCATTTTACAAAGTAGGCGTCTGTAGATCATATCAGATTTTCAGAGGTATTTGAGATCTCAGAACTGTATGCACTGCTGATCTATATTCCTCGGCTCTAGTGAAAAGTATGTGGGGTCTGAGTCAAGTTAGTGCTCTTTAAATCCATCTGGACACAGAAATCTGATTAGCGGCCATGGATCTTTGGGGCAAAGACGATTGCTGAGTAAGTTCTTCTTGGCTTTATCGCTATAATCATCTACCTTTTTCTTTCTAAAAGTTAGTCCAAGACTGAGTTCCTAGTACATTTTTATGTCAGATACATAGATTTATATAAGATGATCCTTATCAAATCACAGTATCACAGTTGGGTTTATTGCTTCAATATGTACTATACCCAATTTTAAAATGTACTCCCGATTTCCTATCACAGTTCAGTTTTCTAGCTCTTTTGTTACCATTTATGTATAAAATATAGTAAAATTTTAAAATATCCAAATTGTTATTTCTAGTTTCTATATGTATACACACACACACGAGTGTGAGGAAACTTCAAATGGTTTGTGGAAAAATGGAATTAAAGTATGAGTTTACTTGATGCAAAAGATACTGAAATCTCATTTTTTGGTAATCTTTTACTGTGAAATTTTGGAGACTGTGTATGTACATTTGTATCTATGTATAAATAAAACTTAACCAAGAAAATTATATAAATTCAGAGTTGTATTTATTTTACTTTTCTTATAATTTTCTATCAAACTAAATATGAACAATTGCAACTTTCTTGGCATGTTCCAAAGTACCTGTGTAAATAATATGATAAAAAGATTATTCAAGGTAAATCTTTAGCTATGGCTAAAATTTCCATTAATATTTAGTAAAACTTGAATCTCAATTTATTTTAGAATGTCTATTTTGGTTCTTTTCAAATATGCTTTTTATTTTATCATCTTTTGTCCTAGAGTCATTTTTTCTATTAACTTATTTTACCAGTAAACATACCTACATACTTACATAGTCTGCAAATGTCTTTAATCAGATTGCCTCTATGAAGTTTTAACTTTCCTCTCTCTACTTGTAGGTTGAAACTATAGTTTCCCTTAAGTTATTGGGATCACATGCATACAGTCACACACATGTTTTGAGTGTGTGTTCACACATCATCCAGCTTTTTTTGTACTTTATCTTTGGAGGTTAATTTCAGAACACATATTTATGTATTTGGTCATACGGATAGAAATGATGATCCAAGCTTTGTCTCTCTAAAATATTACCTTGCCATAATCTTACACTAAGGCCAGATATATCAAAATGTGGGTATTCACTATTTTATTCATTAATATAAAACAAACAGGTAAATAAGTATCTAATGAGCCCCAGGCCCTGCTGGTGACTGTATAGATGGGCTGTGTGTTCGTAAACCTACAACATATCACATACAGGCCCCACAAGAATGTAGGAGACAGAATGTAATTTCCAAAATCTTAAAACAGATTATACATAGGAGGTATAGACACTAAATACTATTTAAGATGGAAGAATATTTTATTTCATTTATATCAAATTTTTCATGTCCATCTAGGTCTGACCTTATGCTACCCAGAGATGATACTGTGGCAGTGTTTCTGATAAAGTAGATTTTTCACAAAGCAGTAGATTATACTTGATTAATGCCTTTATAGTAATTTAGTTAATACTAATCATACACTTTAAGTTTAACCTGTAGAATTATATTTCTGAAAATAGAATCTTGAATTATATTCTGTGTTTTTTCAAATTTAAAATAATTCCCTATGCAGTAGGAGGGTATGATTATTAACAAGTTTTATACTAATTATATTATGTGGGTTTGATGTGATATCACACATACAGTAGCTAGAACAGATGTCTCTATACTGCTTTTATCATTTCTTTTTGGTTAAATGTAACATCTCTAGTATAAATATAAACAGAAAAATCTAAATAACACACTTGGAACAATTCAAAACAATAGTCACTATACCTATTTTAGTGATTTGTTTATGTATAATGATCTGAAGACCTACTCTGAAAATGAATTGATAGATAAAATATAGATATATCTATCTCTCTCTATATATATGGCCATGCCACAGTTCCTGGGACTTGAACCACAGTTAGCCATGTATGAGTCCTGTAACGTAACATTAGGCCATCTGTTAGTCCCCAGAATTTACATTTCCTGTACTTATTTCAAGTATCCATTTTTGTAATAACTCAAAATGAAGAAGGTGGACCCCCATATAGTTTAATGATGATTTTGCTGGACTCCCGCACAGTCAACCATGGTCCGAGACCAAGACCCGGCAGCTTAAAACTCACACTGGGCACCTGTCCACGTATGCTCAAAATTCCAAGAGGAGAAAAGAGGAGAAGAGGCCCTGGGGGGTAGTTTCTTGCTTTTGGTTTCTCTGAACACACATGCCCTATAACAAAAATCTATAAATAATAATAATAATAATAATAATAATAATAATAAAACAAAACAAACAAAAAACCCGAAAGAAAGAAAAAAGGTAATTAGCAAAATTGTTCTTGCCCATAATTTATCTCCTCTTAAAAACTGAAAACTTAATCTATGCTTTGTCCACTGGCCCACAATATTTTACTGCTTTTCCTTTTCTTCTTAAGTTTATTTGTTTAGTTCTTGTCTAAGAGAGACAGAGATAGACAGAAATAGAAGACAGCATAACCAATAAGGCCTTGATACTGAGATTCACCCCAACTTCAGGCAGTCCCAGACTGTGTGTAAGTAAGCACATGCCTGGTGTACTCAGGGAAGATTCTGGATGTGAACTCAGAACCTTTCCACGTGGGTCAGCCTCACAGAGCATTGTGTGTTATGGTTGTGTCAACCAGCTGGCTGGCCCCTTTCCTTTCTTTTGTGACTACTTAGGTGTCTATGGCATACATAAAGGGAGTACAGTTTTCTCAAAGCAGGTCAATTTGAAAATTCTAAAACAAACAGGACATCCAAATTTGAAGGAAATTGATAACTCCTGAAGATAACCTCTTAAGAGTATTCTTAAAATAGTAAGAGACGAGGGCATACCATTTTGGTCATTTGATTCCTAGAATTTCAGTGTATACTATCTGGGCAACTTTGCTATGTTCTTAAAAAAAAAAAAAAAAAACAATCCTTCCCCTTTAATGAGCCTCTCTTTTAGTGACTTGCTGCCCTAAATAATAAAAACAATCTCAGAAAACAACTTTTCTGGAGAAAAGACTAAAGGCAGAAATTTCACATAATTTTTGTTTAGGAGCCAAACACATGAAGAATGCCCATTTTTATAGCTTATGGCAGAATGTAAAGTAAAGTCTAGAATGCAGATGTCTACCCAGTACCTACTCACTGAATAAGCAAGCAGGACATCCATCTTGAGAGCTGTCAGTCCAAGTCCTTTCCCAAACATGACATTCGCTCTTTTGAATGAACAATGGTGCCAAAATAACTCCACTGAGTAATATGCATATGAGTTTCTGTATTGTAACTCACTGAATAAGCGTCAATACAAGGCTTGATTAATTGCTCTCTCTGTTAGCTGCCTTCTTTAATATTAGACATTGCTCTTTGTCTTGAATCATAGTGAGCAGATTAAAATGGCATCTACCAGACAAAATATCTCAGCCCCCAATTAAAAATAAAATACATAGTGAATGAACAAAACAAATAACTCAGACCACAAGTTCAAGGAGCTTAAATTTGTAAATTTGAGTTCTATAAACTTTTCACAGTGATTTTGAGCTCAGTTCTAAGCTCTTGAAGCACTCCAAGGGAAAGCTACTATCATGCTTGAAATACCTTCAGCATATTTTTCTAAATGTGAAACAAAGATTTTTTTCTCTGCAAAATTGTTTTTATTAGAGAGAAAATTAGCTATGGTTTCTACCATTTTAACAAAAATCCTCTTTTCAATGACTGTACATTTTTTTTTTCTCTTTCAGAATGAAATCTCTTTAAGTGTTGTTTGTATCCTTTATCTTTCTATCCTTTCCACCTACCCACTTACAGATTTTAACCCACATTTTCCTATTCCATCTTCTCTTGCCAAGGTCCCCAGACACCCACTTTACAAAAATCCCAGAGTCATTTCTTTATTATCTTATTATCTTTTTTTTTAATTATCAGAGGGCATGTGTGTATCAGAGAGACAGAGAGAGAGAGAGAGAGAGAGAGAGAGAGAGAGAACCCCCCCCCCCCCCATACACAATGTGATGGTCACGCTGTGATCCCTTCTCCTTTCTCCATCCTGCTGGGATTTAGGTCATGTGAACACACATACTTAACATGTTTTTAAGCTACTAGGGCAGGGATGCTACCACAGTTGGCCATGTGGGATCTGGCTCCCTTAACCACTGGGCTACAAGGCCTATTCCCCAGAGTCAATTCTTAACAGTCAATTCTTAACTGTCATACTTTTCTATTGGCAGCATTTAGTCCAGTTGATCCATATTGCTCTGTGGCTTTTAGTGCATCCTAATCCCCTGAAATTTCATTTTACCTACATCTTTCTTCCTTCCTTTGCTTATTACTCACCTTCTGACTGGGAAGTGTTAGGGGATTGGGGTTTACTTTGGACTTCTTCTCCCTTGTTAAGTTCATTTGCTCTTATCATCATCATAGTCTATACAACTCCCAAGGATATATCCAGTTTGCAATGTTCCCAAAACTTCCAATTCATGTGCTCAACTGTCTCAATTCTTATCTTAGAGATTTAGAGACATTTCAGAATTAATATCATCAAAGAGAATGTATCTTCTTCACTACTACCTAAACCTGCTCTTCCCATAGTCTTCCCTATATCAAATTGTTTCAGGTGTTCTGGTGAAAACAAACAAAACAAAAAATACAAAGCCCTCCCCATAAAAATAAACAAACAAAAGAAACATAGATATCATCACTGCTTCTGTCATACTCTACATCCAGTCCATCAGCAAATCCCAACCGGCCCCAACCACTATCAGAGAAATAGCTTCCTACATAGTCTTTTGCTCTATTCCTAAAGAACAACCAGAATGTTTTTTTTTTTTTTTTAAGCTTATATAGCCAAAAATATCTTCAGCATTTCTCATCTCACTCAAAGGAAAAAAATAATACAATTCCATTAAATGTACTGCAAACTAATTCAAGGACTATTCCTTATTTGTTTTCTGGATTTGTTCTCCAATTTTAACTCTGCCAGTTCCCTCCTGACTCGTTCCTTTGGAACCAAACAGACCTCTTTTCTGCCTGAAAAAGTTTAGAAATGTTTGTCTTTTGTATTGACTAACAAATTCCTACCTCTCAAAATAGAGTTTGAGATATAGTAAGTGCCAGTAATTATTTGCTAAGTTAAAGAATAAGTGAAAAAAATCTGTAACTGAATGAATACAAAAGTAAATCCAATTTCTTAATGAATTTCTGCTTTAGTGATGGCAAATTATTTTTTTCAAAATGAGACAATCTTATGTCATTTAAGATGGCGATGTCTCTAGTTTCAACAGGTCAAGTTTTATTTATGTATTTATTTGAAGGCTAATGTTACTCTATACATAAAAAATGAAATAGCTACAGCTATCTGTGTAAGTCAAAGAAAATGATTGTCCCAAGTGTCCTGATATTCGAGACAATACATTGTCTAGAAATACAACACAAGGACATCTGTTTAAATTATCCACTTTCCAAGTGCAGAGAATCAATGACTATTTTAGGTAAAATATTCTAATTTTTATGTTCTCTCAATCCAAGCATGAATGACTAAACTATTGGTTATTGGAAAAGTCATTTTTACATAGAAAAATACGTCATGACTTTTCCGACAACCCAATATAATTGTGTCCTATTGGATTTAAGTAGCTTCGATCAAGGCTAAGCTTGGGTATTATAGAAATGCGATGAGATCTCGAGGCTAATTTGTGCTTTATAAAAATTACTAATTTTGGGAACCAGCAGTTAGCTTAATGGCTATGTTGCTGGACTCCCACGTAGTCGACCGCGGTTCGCGTCCTGGACCCAGTGGCTTAAAACTCACACCGGGCACGTGTGCGTGCGTGCCCAAGATCCCGGGAGGAGAATGGAGGAGAAGGGATTGTGGCGTGACCATCCCCCCGGCGGGTGATTTCTCGCTTTCTGTCTCTATGTCTCTCTGTCTGTCTGGCGAGCGCACGTGCCCTATAGCGAAAAAACCTCTCAAAAAAAAAAATTACAAATTTTAGTGAATAATTTATTACTTTAATTTTGTTTATTTTCCGTGTAAATGACTTTTGTTTGTATCTTCTCACCTACAGATACATTTTCACTATTTTAATGACAGATTCACTATTCATCACAGTTTCTTTCCATTGTCCCAAATAACAAAACACTCAGAATATTGTAGTAACTTCCTTCAGCAGACAGTCTTCCAGCTAAACACAAATTTGGGAATCTGGTGAAGTAATTTCACATTTTCTCACTGCCAACAGCAGGATGATGCAGGGGACATGGTGGATGACATGTATTAGGCTGAACACGTTCTCCCATGATTATACTAAGCCAAGTCATCAAGTGAACAAAGCTAACCCACGAGTAGCAAACACACCAATAGTTAGAGTTTTGTGGTAGCACAAAGTATAAAAGTGCCTAAATAATATATTTCAATACAGAGTCTCCCTGAAAGTCCACTTTAACATGCCATTCTTTTGCTTATGATCCATAAAATAATTACTGTAATTTCCCCTAGGGCTTTTGAATGAAGGTCTTTCTTGCTTACCCATCTGAATTTTTTTTTTTTTTGGAGAGATTTTTGCTATAGGGCACGTGCGCTCGCCAGACAGACAGAGAGAAACGTAGAGACAGAAAGCGAGAAATCACCCCCCAGGGGGGATGGTCACAACACAATCCCTTCTCCTCCATTCTCCTCTTGGGATCTTGGGCACGCACGCACATGCACCCGGCATGAATTTTAAGACACCGGGTCTGGGACACGAACCGCGGTCAACTACGTGGGAGTCCAGCGACATAGCCATTACTCTAACTGCTGGTTCCCAACCATCTGAATTTTTTTTGACAGAGAAATATTTTTATATAGGGTGCATGCACTTGCCAGAGAAACACAGGGCATAAAGTGAGAAATCACTCTCCAGAGGGGATGGCTATGTCACAATCCCTTCTTCTCCAGTCTCCTATCGGGATCTTGTGCACACAGGCCTCCTGGCTTGAGTTTCAAGTCCAGGATTTGAACCATGTTCGACTATGTCTGAGTCCAGTGACATAACCATTATGCCATCTGCTGGTCCTCCCACGTGAATCTTAAGATCCTTTCCTCTCCCCACCCATCTTCTCTGATCACCTTCAGAAACCATGCCCCGTTGGATTTTAATCTGTTTGGCCAGTACCAGAAATTACCACTAATTTATCTTCCCCGAAGGCCCAGTACCTTTGCTACATGACCAATTACAATGACAGCACCTTCCAAAGCCAGGCAGCATCACCCGTTATCACAAAGTTATTCTGAATTCCTAATGAATACATACATGTCTGTATATGTGTGTTTGTGTGTGTGTGTGTGTGTGTGTGTGTGTGTATGTGTGTGTGTGTGTGTATATATATATATATATATATATATATATATATATATTATATACTATATAATTTTACCTTTTTCTTAATACCAAAGAAAAGTCTGAGGTCTGTGGTCAACTACTTAGGGTTGTATATAAAAACTGAACTACTTATACAATTATTACTACTATTATGCTATGTTTTTAACCTGTCCTTCATTCATTCATTAAAAATAAACAGCAGTATTATTTTCTCTCACTCTCTCGCCACCCCCCCCCCTTTTTTTTTTTTAGGTTTTTGTCACATAGCACATGTACTTGCTGGAAAGAAAGAGAGAGAGAGAGAGAGAGAGAGAAGAGAGAGAGAGAGAGAGAATGGGAAGCCACCCTGAACGGGGATTAGCCATACTGAAATTCCATCTCTTGCATTCTCCTCTTAGGATTTTAGTCACTCGAGGACGTGCACCCAATGTGATTTTCAAACTGCTGAGTCTAGGGCTTAAACTGTGGTTGGTCATTTGGGAGATCAGCACCTTAACCCTCATGCCGTCTTCTATCCTCACCTATTTCATAAGGTTGTTATAATGACCAAAAGATTACATATACACACACATGTTCTCTCTCTGTCTCTCTCTCTCTCTCTCTATACTTGGCACATTCTAGAAACTTAATGATCCAGTATTTTTTAATTGGGGTAAGAGTGAGTGAGATAAAAATTTTAATTATAAAAGCAGCTATCTAACTACATATCTAAACAAACAGGTCCAATATACATGAGAAGGTTTTCCTTCTCTTATACACTGAATTTAAGGATTCTAGTACACATATGGTAGATTCTACTAAGTCTCCCACATTTTTTGCACTCTATCTAGTGAATGTTTTCATATATGCTTCTCATGATTTTAGATACCAACATTTAGCTACATAATAGAAAATATTTTTAAGCTTAAAGTTTGATAAATATATTATTATTATTTTTCAGAAGAAGATGACTGTTAATTACATTCAGGGAAATCTTCCCTGACATTAACCATCAATTATGATGTGATGATAATGCTTGATAGCTTGATATGAGTGAGCCGATCGGAAGAAAAGAAATTAGTCGATGCTCCAGACTATCTTTAGTAATAATTAATACAGAACTTAATAAGATGTGTGACAGAAAATAAGCAAATTGGAATGTTAACACTATGGAAACTGCAATATTATTAGAAACACGTTCATAATTTAAACAAGCAATATCCTGTGTTTCAGCTTGTTACAGCATGTGCCTCGCTTCTGCGTAAGTCAGGGTAACTATACACATTTTCACTGTTTTTTTTTTTTTTTTTGGTTAAGGGTACATATTCTCTATTCCTGTGACACAAAAAGAAACTGACACTCCTGATCTCTGGATAACAGCCAGCTCTGGGCCAGAGTTACCTCTTCTAACTTTACTTAACAGGATAAAAGGAAAAGAGAATGCCTCATAGTGCCCATTATGCTTCATTTGGGCTCAATTTCATTCTTCTGGTTCTATTCATTTGTATTCTTCCAGTAATCTTCCAGTAGTTACTGGAGATGTCAGGAAATGTTTAAAATTCACAGTACAGAGAGTTTTGCTTCTGGCCACTTTTGCCCATTCAAAATGAAGTATAAACACTATCCATTCCAAACCCGGAAGACAGGGCTAAGTTTACCCAATGCCTTAGAGTCATAAAGAAAGAAAACAAAAATCCTCTTATGAAATTCTTAGAGAGACCTGGATTCAATCAACAGTAAACTTTAGTCTTTTAGTTGGTTTACCTTTAATCGATAGGGAATTAACAGATCAGCCATGTTAATGATTTTTTTTTTTTGTCACTGATCACTTTTAAAATACTGTATTAAGTTCTAAAATATGGAGTCAATGTGTGTATCTGAAAAAAAGTATGTTGTATGTGAGTTTTAAAAGACTTAAGTTTCATAGAAAAACGTGTAAGGAGAATAATCTGTTCAGACTAAGGTTAATGATTAGATATCCATGTTAGCTGAGACCAAATTAAAAGTAAATAATATCACAAGGACATTCTACTAGGTTTTTATATAGAATTGAAGATGCACATGTTTTATATGTTGATAGATCAGTCTTAGAGATCAACAACAAAGTTTAACCTATATTTTTACAGTGCATTCCATTAGTGTCACATTATATATGGTAATGTTCCAAGTAAGTCTTGTTGAATGAATTCCTGAGTGTATGAACTAAAAGCATGTAAGCAGTATTAGTACAGATATTGGGGATGCATAAGCGTAAGAGATTTATGCATATAAACAGGATTTATAACATTTTAACTCTAAAAGAAAACATACCATAAAGTCACACAAGATGCGTTCACTCAATATTCTTAATGGGTTATGTCCTCCATATTGAATGTAATTAAGTATGAGTGGCTCTACTATAAAATGGTTAAGAACATGGATTACGGTGACCAGCAGTTAGTGTAATGGCTATGTCGCTGGACTCCCATGTAGTCGAACGCGGTTCGTGTCCTGGACCCAGTGGCTTAAAACTCACACCGGGCACATGTGTGTGAGTGCCCATGATCCTGAGAGGAGAACAGAGGAGAAGGGATTGCAGCGTGGCCATCCCCCCTGGGGGGTGATTTCTCCCTTTCTGTGTCTCTCTCTGTCTGTCTGGCGAGCGCACGTGCCCTATAGCAAAAACCTCTCAAAAATAAATAAACAAATAAATAAATAAATAAATAAATAAATAAATAAATGAACATAGCTGACAGATTTAGATAACTAGGGTTAGTTCTGCTACCCTGATATGACTAGTTCACAAAATGGTAACAACAAGGCATACTTTGTATATTGCTGAAGATCTAAAGAACTATTATGATGACTGCTCAACACAGTATGTGGTGTACCACAATAGGCCCTCAGTAAATGGTAGCTCTCAGTTCTAATATTAATAGGAAAGTTTTATGTGTCTTAAGTTTTCTCTTTTTTGGTCAAATTTAATCCTCAGATTTAACTTGTAGACATGATTGGCATTAATATCAAAATTTTGCTGATACAGAAACAGGCTCACTCAGGTTAAATTTATTTATGATTATATAATTAATTGTGGTGAATATTGATAAAGAACTAGGTCTCCTAACTTCTAATTTATTTATCTTCTGACTATACATTATTATTGTGCTTATCTGGCTCAACATTTCACAATTCCGTTCATATTTAAAACGTTTCTTAATATCATTCTATATAAATATTTACTTTGATTTTTCACTAATAAATAATATCACTTGTTATTAATGTAAGTCACAGCATGGTGTTGGTAATTCAAAGCACTGTATTACAAACCATACTTGAATTAAGCCAGTAATTTTTTAAAGAATTTTTTTAACTTTATTTTTTTAATTTATTTTAATTTGACCGGAAAGGGACAGAGCAACAAAGAGAGAGAAAGAAAGTGAGATAGGAAGCTGCCAGGTCCGGGACTCAAACCACAGTTAGCCATAGTGGGTGTCCAGCACCCTTATCTACCATGCCACCTGCTAGCCCCAAGCAAGTATTTTATACTTCACATCAGGTGTATGACTGAGGTGTCACTATTCCTCAATAATAAATGGATAAACCTTTACATAAATAGACTAGGATAATGTGACATCTATATAGAAAATAAGAAATTGGACTCCCACCATATTTCATACACAAAAGACAAGCTACTGTTAGAAACATTCATGTAAAACATAGAACTATAAAGATTTTTTTTTAAATGTAAGAGAACTGGGGACCAGCGGGTGGAAAAGTGGTTATGTCACTAGACTCCCACATAATCTCTGTGGTTCAAGTCCCAGACTCAGTAGCTTAAAACTCACAACAGGGGCATGTGTACATGTGCCCAAAATCTCAAGAGGAGAATGGACTGTGGTGTGGCCATACTCCCTGGTGGGAGTAATTTCTCATTGTCTGCCTCACTAGTGAGTGCATGTGCCCTATAGTAAAAATCTCTTTGGGGACCAGCAGTTAGCGTAATGGCTATGTCGCTGGACTCCCACGTAGTCGACCACAGTTTGCGTCCCGGACCTGGTGGCTTAAATGTACTCCAGGCGCGGGTGTGTGCGTGCCCAAGATCCCAAGAGGAGAATGGAGGAGAAGGGATTGCGGCGTGGCCATCCTCCTGAGGGATGATTTCTTGCTTTCTGTCTCTCTGTCTCTCTCTGTCTGTCTGGTGAACGCACATGCCCTATAGCAAAAACCTCTCCAAAAAAAGAAAAAAAAAATCTCTTTAAAAAAATTTTTTTAAATAAGAGGATTCATTTCTTTATTTGAGTAAGGCAATGTCTTTGATACAAGACACAGAAAATAATAACTCAGTGAAAAATTCCCATTAATCCAAAGTCATTTACAACTAAGAACGGAGACAATATGCAGATGAAAGATGTTAATAATGTATATTGGCATCAAAAAAGAAAATTTCAAAATATATTAAAAATTTTGTATGTATCAATAAGAAAAACCCAATAGCAAAATACAGGCAAGAGATTTTTATAGGAATTTTGTAAAATGACTGACAATAAGTGATTTTAATCATTAATAATCAGGTAATGCCAATAAAAATCACAAAGAGATGCTGGCACACATATCACATTAGCATAGGTGGAAAACAGTAATACTAACTATCTCTGAAAAGAGAGAACTCTTTCACATTCCTGGCAGAGAATAAATTGGGAAAGGGTTTGACTTCATCAAATAAAGTTGGTATACCTCTTCTACAATCTGGAGCTATCCATGTATGTCTATTCTGAGTAATTATGCAACAATGTTGACAGAAGAATTTTTTTTTAAATAGTTCAAAATAGGATCATCCACGGGGTCAGAGATGATGACATAACTACACTATGATATAGTTCTTCCAGTGGAATTTCAAATAGAAATAAAAATAAGCTAAGTTACACTACATGAAACAAAATGGATGACTATGCAATACAATTCTGAGTGAATTAAACAAATTAAAAAGGAATATACACAGTATGATTCCAATTATATAGAGATCACAATAGAGAAAACCAAATTATATTGCTTAGAGTTGCATGAAAAATTGATGAAACTAAATATAAAGGCAAGGAAGTACTTATTCCAAAAGTCAGGATTATAACTAGGGTTAAGTAATCAGTGATGGTGAGAAAAGTATGAAAATAGGCTCAGAGGAATGCAAAAGGTCAGGTTACTTCTGTTTGGAGCTTTTATTTTTAATAGCTTAATTCATTTCAATACAACGCATATGTAAAATAATTGCATGCTCATTTTAAGAGTTAGATATTAGATGTAAAGAGAAAGAAAATATTGAAGAATGTGAAAAGGACAGAGATAAAAAAAAGAAGGGATAATATCTTTCAAAAACAAAAGATCTTATAAAATACAGAAAGAATTACCAGCATAAGGGAGAAAAGCATTAACATTAGAAAAAAATTCACCTCCATTTCATTCTGTAATATATAAATATATTAAAAAAATACTTACTGAACTTCTACCTAAGGATTTGGATTAGAAAATAGACAGTGGAGAAGAGAAAACAAGGTATGAAGCACATTGGATATAAAATAAATGGGGATTTGATGATGGTTTCATGTATAACAGGACAGAGGATGGTGGGAAGGATGAAGTTTGGGCTTTCCCACTGGGCTCATTGTCCAATGAATGTGACTCACAGATATATTAAAAAAAAAAAAAATATGGAGAAGCAGCAGATTGGGCTGAGGAGAACGAAGGAGGCCAGAGAGTTGTGGAAAAGAGAGAAAGCTTTCTGTGAAATGCTTAAAAAAACTGAAAAATGTAGGTATCAATTTTGTTGCTGTATGTTTATATCTGGAATCCTTAAGAACTGTCTGGAAATATACATTGGAGGATTGTTAGCATAGAAATTCTATTTAAAATGATAAAAATGACTAAGATCACTTAGAGAGAGCTTGCAGTTTGTCATGAGAACCCCTAAGGTCCAAATTCTGAAGAAATTCAATATTTATAAGTGAGATTAAGGAGAATGTCTTCATAAAGGAGACAGAGAAATAGAAAACAGAAAGGGTGTGATTTCACTGAGTAAAAAAAGAGTATTTCAGGAAGGAGAGAATGAAAGTGCTTACCTAAAGACATCGTCAAGGATTTGGTATTTCAATCATTACCTAAATCACGGGAGCGATTCTGAATGGTAGGTGTGGTAGCAAAGGGCTCTCCTAGAGAGGAAACACTGAAGAATGAAAGAGGCGGAAAACTGCAGCCCTTGTCTCATAGGTATTCACTGGGATGCTTTGTGCAGGTGAGAAAAGTTTATAAAAGAGGTTTATATTGGGGCCGGCAGGTGGCATGGTGGTTGAAGGCACTGTATTCCCACATGGCCGACCATGGTTCGAGTCCTGGACCTGGCAGCTTGCTTTATCTCTCTCTCTCTCTCTCTCCCTCCCTCCCTCCCTCCCTCCCTCCCTCCCTCCCTCCCTCCCTCTCTGGTAAAATTTAAATAAACAAATGAATAAATAATAAATAAAGTTAAATAAAATAATTTAAAAAAAAAGAGGTTTATATTGTGCGTGCATAACCATTTCAAGGGTTTCATGTATGGATAGAAAAGGGAGAAGTCAGAAGTGAGAGTATAGAAGCGAGAAGCTATAAGCAGAGATTACAAATTCCAGATAACGCAGTCCTGTAATCCTCATGCATTTACGACAGTTTGATGGATTTTAGGGCCCGTCATTGTTGGGACAAATTACTTGTAAGTACTTGACTGACTGACTGATTGCTCTCCATCCTTCTGACTTATTAACAGCTGGCTCAGTGATGTTCGGATTTCCTCTCACAATTTTTCAATCTATTTGAATAGATACAGAACAGGGGAGTCTCTAGGCACAAATGACATTTCGGGTAGTAATTTCTTTTCGGAAACACAAATTTTGTTGTCTATAATGGAAAATCTGCTCATAATATTTTAGGTTATATCTAAAAGCTTCAAATTAAGTTTGTCAACTCCATATCCATGTTGTGCCCTCATGTTCACACTAAAATGCATGTGGGATTCATCTTTAGTTGCCAGATACATTTTTAAAGGCCTTAAAACCTGTAATACCCAAAAAACAGCAAAAAGAGAAGCTTTTAGAAGGTGCAGGCCTGATTTTGCCAACCTGTTTTCCTCAGTGCTTTGTACTGTAACTCTACATAGATTCAGGAATTATGTATTTTGGCTTTATTCCTGTGGCAGAATATCAGAGAACATTTTTTGAGTAACACCCTAGTTTCTTCTTTGAAGTTGTTTGCAGATTAATAAAACCCTAATATAGAAGGTGTTTTCTTATGTAAGCAGAATTCCATGTGCATTAGACTTTCCCCTTGATTCGGATTTTATCTGCTCATTCTAACATGGTCAGAGATGCTGAAAACAGTAGCTGTGTCTACTACCCAGTAGGTGGTGCTTTCAGCCAGAGATGGATGAAAGGATCCACACTGGATCCTCATCTTAATAACTGCTCTTCAAAGATGTGTTTGAAACCAAATTGATTTGCAAAACTTGCTAGGGTTTTCATGGTGAATCTTAAAGTGCATCAATGATAAAGAAATACAACTAGCTTAAAAATGGTAATGTCTTACTATACACTTTAAAAGTAAAATATAAAGCAATGGTTACAATAATAAAAAAAAAAATAGCATTCTGCTTTTCTCATTTCTGACATACAGCTTTTAACTTTCTTCTGTAGCACCAGCACAGCTACCAATGAGCAAGGTAAGTTCCTTCTCATGGCATTCCTTTTACATGTTCCTGAGACAACTGTCAAATTCCTTCATAAAAGCGGATTCTCTGCACTGTAGCAAAGAAGTACAGAAAGCCCCATTTGCTTCCCACTTTGGGACATAATATTAACTTTACAAAGTTTTGTGCATCTTTGATAACAGGAGAAGGCAAAGTGGTACTTTGGGTGTCAAGTTGCCTAATATATGGGATTTTGTTTTGTTTTTGCCAGATGCTTACCAGATAGTTTTTTTGTTTTGATTTTGCTATAGGGTATGTGCCTTTGACAGAGAGAGAGAGAGAGAGACAGAGACAGAGACAGAGAGAGAGAAATCTCCCCTCCAGGCAGAATGGCCACTCTGCAATCCCTTTTCCTCTAATCTTTTCCTTTCAGGATTTTGGACACACACACAAATGCACCCAGAGTGATAGTCAAACCACAGTGTCCAGGGCTTGAACCACAATCAGCCATGTGGGAGTCTAGCACTTTAACCCCCATGCAACCTGTTGGCCCTAGTCTTTTCTATTTCTAGCTGCTCTCAAAAATGACAATTATAGTTCTGATTCTTATTGCTTAGTCCACTCCATACTCATGCCTAACAACTGAAGGCAAATTTTGAACTTGAAAATGGGCACATGTGCTGCCTAGTAATTCTCGACTTGGTTCTGTTTGAGAAAGACCTCTGCTTTTCACCCACCCCTTTCAGTTCAAATTCTGAAGTTGCAACTTCAGTACGATTCATTAGACAAGATATAAAGCAAGATTCTCCAGTAATTTTGAGAATAGTGCATGGTATATATTTTCCAAGTATACTTACAGATAACTTAATTAATAAAATACTAATTGAACCACATAGTGTTCTCCAATCTTTCTGAGAAGCATTTGAAATGTGAGATCTTTTTATGGTTGTTTGAGTGGAGGAAATGTCAGCATCCTGACCCCCCAAATCCTTAAAGTTTGAATATGTTAAACATGCTCAATTTCCTTTTTTCAAAGGAACACTGTCTATACCATTTTTTTGCATCTATCACTCAGAAATGTGAATGTGGGGTAAAGAAGGGGAGAGGAGTCACAGACGTTGCAGAGCTATTCTTAACTTGTCGACTTATAACTGAGTTCAGAGGAGGTTCTATTTTTTCACCTCTTTAATTCTATCTTGTTGCAGCTCAGTGCCATTATCCCTGACACTTATGAAAATGTTTACACGTGACCTTGCAGATAGGAGTTCAATCACTTTCATGATATCAATTACATGTTCCATTACAAAATAATAAAATATTGAGTCAAATTAACACAAATTTATACATAGCATATAAATACTGAATAATAACTGTTTATGTGGCTCATTTGACTCCAAAACTTTCTAGATTCAGTCACTATTAAATGTTTTACCTATGACTATTTAGGTGAAAACAACACCAACAAAACCAAAGATAGATATTGTGTTTTATTTCTGTAGTTTAACCTCTGTGAAGGGGCTGTAGAAAGTATGTAGAAAAAAAATGAAATTAAAATATGAGTTTAATTTGGTGAAAAAAATTAAAATTCATGCATAGTTTTTTCATAATATTTGCTTTCGGAGAACGTTTTCAAAACTCCTAGCATGTTAACCAATAACTTAAAAAAACTATTTTCTTTGGGCTTAGGGGGTTGTGGAACCACAAGTGGCTAAACTAATTTGTTAAAAAGAACCAGAAAAGAAAAAGCTATGAAGAGGCAAATATCAACTTTTTTTTTTAAATCTGAATTATGTTTCTGACAAGTGTTTATGTAATACTAGATCTCAGTATTGATAAAAATTATCTACCCAGCAATAAACGAGATTGGAAAAACTGTAGGCTTTCTTGAGGCAGAGCCTAATCCTTTCATAAAGGTACCAACCAAAACACATGCATACTGTGGGCAGGAGGGGGGGAAATGTGCCTGATTACATTTTTATTATTATTTATTATTATTATTCTTATACATTCAATCACTAATATTTTTCTTTCTTTCTTCTTTTTTCCTCTTTTATGCCACTGGGTACATATGCTTGTCAGAGAGAGAGAAAGAGAGAGAGAGAGAAAAGCACTCCCCACTGGGGCATGCTAATACTACAATCCACTTTTCTCCATTTCTCCATCTTGTCAGGATTTGGAGCATGTACACTTGCACATCCAGGGTGATTTTCAAGTCATAAGAACTGCATTTTGAACAGGGGTCAGCCAAGCGAGATCTGGATCACTCAACCACTACACATGGGGCCAGCTTGTGCCTGATTACAAATTTTTCATTTCTCCTTTTAAACTTACTAATTGGGATACCTTGTTCATACATCCTTAGAGAGAAATAAATGAAGGGCAGAGAGGATCAAGGGACTCCATCAAATTGAAAACAAACAGGGGAGGCCAGCGGATAGTGTGGTGATTAAAGCACTGGACTCCCACATGGCCGACTATAGTTCAAGCCCTGGACCTGGCAGCTTGTTTTCTCACTTTCACTTTCTCTATCTCTCTCTGCCTCTCTCTGGTCAAATTTTAAAAATAAATAAGTAAGTAAGTAATAACAAAATTAAGTAATTCTTAAATAGAAAACAAAACAAAACAAAACAAAACAAAAACAGGGGTCAGCAGGTGGTGTGGAGGTTGAGGCACTGGATACCACATGGCTGGTTGCATGGTTTAAGCCCTGAACCAGGCAGCTTGAGAATTATGCCAGATGGGTGTGTGGGCAGGCCCAAAATCCTGAGAGGAAGCTAAAGGAGAAGGAACTGCAATGTGGCGTCCTCCTTTGGGAGGAGAGGGGAGTTCTCGTTCACTTCACTTCCCCTCTTTCTCTCTGGTGAGATCATGCACCCTATGGCAATGAAATAAAATAAAATAAAATGTAAAAAGAGAGAAAAAGAAAAAAAGAGAGAGAACAAAACACCACAGAAGGAAAAGTATCTCTCTACAGTACACTAGATATTTGCCCCTATATTCATTTGTGTAGTGATTTTTATGCAACCAGACTAAGGAAATAAGCCATTTATTAGAATACATTCTAGAACCTTTGTTCAGTAGTTTAATTTTCTCCAATAAGGACTTTGAAATAAGTCAGAAGAGAATATTAACTAAATCATTTTGTACCCAAGGTTAAAAATTTATTCTATATTCTATTTCCAATCAAAATTTATGTCCAGTCACATCATCCTAGAGTGCCTATTAGAAATTCTGCAGTAAGATTAAATTTTAACAAGGTACTTCAATAATAAAATGCCAAAATAGATATACCCCAAATTTGAATATAATTCTCCCTTCTATCATCAAATTCTCAGGTAAAATTAAAATTCAAATATTAACTCTTCTCACAAATTCTTAAGACATTCAGTTCAAAAGTAACTAAATCTAAAATCAAGTATTTTGACCTTGTAAGTAAAATACCCAAAATTGTTTCCCCATTGTTTTGTTATTCTTTTCAGTCTCTCCTAAAAAGTATCACAAACACCTGAATTTAGTTGGTATCATTTTAATAGTTTTAGCCTCTGCTGTTTTATAGTAGACCAGGTATTTTTTCCAAGCTTTTTGAAAAGAATAATTTTATTTAACTTTATTCATTTATTTATTTAATATTTTGACTCAAGAGTGACAGAGTGAGTGAGTGAGTGAGAGAAAGAGAGAGAGAGAGAGAGAGTGAGAGAGAGAGAGAGAGAGAGTGAGAAAGCAAGCCATCAGGTCTGGGACTTGAACCACAGTTGGCCATGTGGGAGTCCAGTGCCCTTAACCACTATGCCACCTGTCTGGCCCATGTTTTTTCAAGTTTCTAAAGTTGTATTATTTTCGTACTAAATTTCTCCTCACATTTAATGATTTTTTTCCCTTTACATCTTGGATCAATATGGCTTCAAAATACCACTTAACACCACTTCCACCTGTGACTCTACTAACTCTATGTCCAGTCAAGAGTTAATTTTTGTGACTCTATTTGCTCTTTACATACAACTGCAAACCTAACTGCTCCTACTTCTGAAATTTTCAGGGTTCCATTCTTAATACATATGGTATCTCTCATTTGGATTACTTTGAGAGAAACCCTTTCTTTTAGAAAACATTCTTTGTTCCTATGTCTTTCCAAGGCATCATTCCTCACCTTGGGTTATTAGACATCTCAACCACTCTAGGACTTTGATTCTCAAGGATCCAGTTCCTCTGCTTCACTGGATATTGTCTGTTTTTCTCATAACATGTTACTGTTATCCTTCCATCTTGATCTTTGCTCCTTAAGCCCATCAGTCATTGATTTATTTTTCCACTGGACAGCAGAACACCTCAAATGAGCCTCGCTACTTCTCTTGACAGTCCTGAAAATACTCTACTACATGGGGCATAACCATATCACAATCCCTTCTTTATTTCTCCCTACATTTAGGATATGGAGCACACATGCACACATGCCTGGTGTGTTTTTCAAGTCCAGGCGTTTAAGTCCAGACTGGAATAGCACAGTTGACCATGTTTGATCAGCCCAATCACCAAGCCACAAACTAGCCCCACAATTATCTCTTATCTAAACTACTATCATTCCTAATTTCTCTTCTTGGTTCTATTCTTGCATCCTTCAGTCAAAAGTTTTATTTTTCAGAATTTGATTTCAAAATAATTATGGATTCACAGAAAGTTGATAAAATATATATAGACAGAGGTCCCATATATATTTTCATCCAGTTTCTCTCAGTGGTTATATTTGACATAGCTTACAGCACAGCATCAAACCCAGGAAATTGACATTGCTACTTGAGTATATACTTTTATGTCACTTTAGCACATGTAAAACTTTATGTAATCTCCACCATAAATAATATACAGTATAAAGGTTCATTTTAAAATGTAAGATTATCATGTAATTTTTTCATTCAAAATCTTACAATAACTTCATTATACTCTTCCCATACTCTCTTTCATTACCCTCTTGCTTTCTCTTTCTATCATTGATATTATCTTGCCTAACATTATATATCATGTTTTATTGAAATGTATGTCTTATGACTTCCACTAGAAAGCTCTGACAGGACTGGTCTATTATCTATATTGCCTTACTCCTGTACATTGTCACATAGCAGATTACCTAGTACAGAGAAGGTGCTCATTGAACACACTATCCAAACCAGTTTTTGTACAACAGAGGAGGTAATTTGTCTAAATTGAAATTGTGACCACATGTATTTTTTTTTTTTTTTGCTTCAAAATTCTTCAGTGGCTCTCTAGTACTCTTGGAATAATGTTCTAGCTTTTTTTTTTATTTTTTTTATTTTTTTTTTTTTGAGAGGTTTTCGCTATAGGGCACGTGTGATCACCAGACAGACAGAGACATAGAGACAGAACGTTAGGAATCACCCCCCAGGGGGGATGGGACGCCGCAAACCCTTCTCCTCCATTCTCCTCTCGGGATCTTGGGCATGCATGCACACGCGCTCGGCGTGAGTTTTAAGCCACAGGGTCTGGGACAAGAACCGCGGTCGACTACGTGGGAGTCCAGAGATATAGCCATTATGCTAACTGCTGGTTCCCTAGCTTTTGAATAAGATACACAGAGTTTTGTGAGATCCAATCATATTCTCCTAATACTCTTTCTAATCACTTTTGCCTTACATGCTGTACTTCTGTATTTGTGACCACGTGTCTCACTGCCTTTCCTAGACAGTTCTACCCATGTGCCTCTCTCTGCACCAGATGACTATACTCCTAAATGTTCAAGTCTGTATTATTTTCCTAAGAATCAGATTAGTTGTCACCTAACAAGACTGGATTAAATCCTCCTTTATGGACTTCAGCAACAATCTGTGTTTAAGAAAAATTAATTTAGGGACCAGCAGTTAGCGTAATGGCTATGTCGCTGGACTCCCACGTAGTCGACCGTGGTTCAAGTCCCAGACCTGGCGGCTTAAACTCACGCCGGGCGCGTGTGCGTGCGTGCCCAAGATCCCGAGAGGAGAATGGAGGAGAAGGGATTGCGGCGTGGCCATCCCCCCTGGGGGGTGATTTCTCGCTTTCTATCTCTCTGTCTCTCTCTGTCTGTCTGGCGAGCGCACGCGCTCTACAGCAAAAACCTCTCCAAAAAAAAAAAAAAAAAAATTAATTTAAAATAGAAAGTTAGATGCTTAGAAACTGCTAGAAGATATAGGATCACAAACATACAACCTTGATGATAACTCAAACTGTCTTCAGAGTCTACCTCCAGACCCATTCCTTGCCTGCTACAATCTACATCAGGAAAATGGGTATGTTCACTGCAATTTCTTTCCCTGTGCATTTTGAGCTCAAGTTCGACTTTTGCATAATTGTGTTTGATTTAAACATTATTCATATCCAAATCTTTACCATTAATAAATACTTGGAAATGTGTCTATCAGTTTTCTCATTTCTTCTATGCAGAAAGGCAAATTTGGACTATATGGTGTGATTCCATCCACTATTTATATCAGCAATTTCTCTATTGCTTTTGTACTATGTTATAAGTACCATGTCTATTTTTTCCCTATTGTTATATTCTCAGAACAAAACATGTCTTAAGTATTAATAAATAATGGGATAAAATAAGATTTTTTTGCCTACTTCTCAGAGTTAAGGTCTTGTACTCAAAATTCATTAGCAATTTGAAAATCATATTTTATCTATCCTAGTAGAACAGTTACAAAAGATGACAAAAGGCAACCAGAAGTTTATGGCTGTCACTAGCTAACTGACCAAGTCTTGTCTGGTTCCACTTAATTGCTCAAATTATTTCTGAGTTTGTCAGAGTCATTTCTGGAACCCAGTGCAACTACTGTGTCCTGGTAATTATCTTAAAGTTATCTCTCTACTCAGTCACTAAAATTCCGAAATTTCTTAATGATGCAGTCCAGTGGAAGAAAGGAGAGTTGGTACAAAGAGTCTCAGATTACAGCATTATTCTAAGAAAAGTTCAGTTTAACTAATGGGAACTTTGCTAGCCAAGTTACCCATTAGAGGAAGTCTACATTCTGTAAGAATATCTACCATGCTCAGACACTGGCTTTAGTACAAAAGAATGTGGTGTTTGATCTGGTGTTATGAAAGCTGGTGATGTCATTTGCTTATAGATTCTCTTAAGGAGATCCAAAAGGTGTAATTCCATGACTGTTACAAGGGCGTAATATTCTCTGTGATCATACTGCCTATCTTCTTTGGACTCACTACACCTTGTTCACAGCTTTATATGAACTAAGGTTACCATAACTTGAGTGTGCAATTTATTTTCTACAGAAAACTTGTCTGGCACACATTATTTTTATTGTTTTTTTATGTACAAAAAGAACTTTAGAGTTGAATAGCAACTTTATTTTAATAGGAAAACACTGGAAAATTAATAGTCATAATTTCAGAAATCATAATTTAGTAATTCAATGAACACTCTGTAAAGCTTTTATCCACTTTGATGAAAGCACAATAAAAAAATATATAAACAAGACACAACACTAAAGAAAAAATACTGATGCTTCAAACGTGATCTCAGACAGTTTACTATTTAAAAGTAATTTGATTCTTTTACATGATTATTGTGAATTAATGGATCATATGTAAAATCAAGAAACCTGTTAATATTGCAATGCAATCTTCTGATGAAAAACGTTTTAATATTTATAACAATAAATTCAAAGCAGGAACAGAAGAATGAGATCTGGGTACATGCCAGAGATAAAGGTGTGAAACTGAATATTAGGTTTTAATTTGGGGGGAATAATAAAAAAGAATTTATTTTTAAACAAATCTGTATCGTCTTTCATGTGCTAGAAAAAAATATACAGACTGTGCTGACAGTTTTTCTAACACACACCCACCCCCACACAGACAGTCTGATTTCGTAAACCATATATTCTAGTTAAAGTAAAATTAGGATGTAAACAACCATGTCATTTGAATATATAGAATCATTTCTATCCTGCCTGACACCTTAGAGAGCCATTATTCAATTCAACTATGGCATCATATAGGGGAACTAAATAACATGTAATCTTTTAAAAGGAGAGAGAAAATTAGGACTGACATTTCCTAACCCACATGATCTCAGGAGAGATTACACAAACCAAACCCAAACAATCTTAATAGTTTCCTTTCTTTTTTTAGTGCCTCTTTTTCTGTCTCACCATAAAGAGAGACAAAGAGAGAACGAAAAGGGAGAGAAAGAAAGCACCCCGTCATGGAGCATCATCTCTATTTCTCCAGCTGTCAAGACTTGGAGCACACAGGCACATGCACCCAGTATGTTTTCCAAGCTGGCAGGGCATGGAGTTGAGCCATGGTTGCCCATGTGGGATCAAGTTCCCTCAACTACTATGCCAGCCCAAATCTGAGTATTTTCTACATCTGCCAGACTTTAACCTTACCTTCCTAAATTTACCCTCCAAAAATTAGTGATGAGGTCACACAAACAACAAAATACCCTTGCATGGGCCAGCAGGAGGCATGGTGGTGAAGGGTGCTGGACACCCACATGGCCAACTGTGGTTCAAGTCCTGGACCTGCTGGCTTGCTTTCTTACTTTTTCTCTCTTATTCTATCCCTCTCTGGTCAAACTAAAATAAGTAAATAAAGTTAAATAAAACAATTCTTTTAAAAGAAAATATCCTTGCTTATAAAATGCCCCTGAACTTATAAAATACTCCACTTTCTATTTCAATTTTTTCTTCAAATTGCTATATATCCCTTCCTTTTATTTTATGAGGAAGAAATGGCATTTCCTTGAAGGTAATTCCTCCTTTAAGGTCCTGCTTCATATGTGTTCCTTGAAATTTCATACATGAATTCGCCACTAATCTCTCATTCCTTCCCTCTGCCTCTGTCTCTGCCTCTTTCTTCTCTCTCTTCCCTCTTCTAAAGAATCACAACTACAGCACACCTTCATGCATTTTTCTAAAACTCACACCAATATTCCAATAAATTTACTATATGATTTAGTACATTCCAAAGAATTCTTAAACACAAGATACATGGTAGGAACCCTATAATTTTTCAGTATTAGAAGGGCAATGCCCTATTAGCTCATCATTTTACAAATTCTCTTTCACTGAGCTCCTTTTATAATAACCTTAGCTTTTATTGAGAACCATTAACAAAAATAGCCTGATGAAAATTTATTCTGCATTTGCTCTATAAAGGTGATAAGATCCATTATCTACTTTGTAGTTCAAATAGTCTATATTAGGGTCTCATGTGCAAAATGTGTTAGAATGTATGAGCTCACTTTGTTTCCTTGAGAAAATATTTTCTACTTTCTGAAAAAAGCCATACAATTCCTGGCAATATATTCTGTATTTTAGCTACTTAGATTCTAATCTGATATTCTATTATACCAACAATATTAATCACATTGTTTAATTATTTGACTATGCACCTTTTTAGTTTGTAAATATTGTCTTTTACTTTTGTGGGACTTCTGACTTGAAAAAAAACAGCCTGGGCCTTTTGAATGGATATTTAACCTGATCTATTAGCAGATATTGATAGGTAGATTAGTAGTAAGTTTGTAGGTAGGTAGGTAGATAGACAGTTAGATGGTAAATTTAGGGAACCAGCAGTTAGCGTAATGGCTATGTCGCTGGACTCCCACGTAGTCGACCGCGGTTCACGTCCCGGACCCAGTGGCTTAAAACTCACGCCGGGCATGTGTGCGAGCATGCCCAAGATCCCGAGAGGAAAATGGAGGAGAAGGGATTGTGGCGTGACCATCTCCCCTGGGGGGTGATTTCTCGCTTTCTGTCTCTATGTTTCTCTCTGTCTGTCTGGCGAGCGCACGTGCCCTATAGTGAAAATCTCTCCAAAAAAAAAAAAAAAAAATTTAAGAGTCATTGTTTTATAGGTTACAGTTGAGTTGAGTAAAAAGAAATGAATGTAAATGAAAAGATAATACATCTGGCCATGACTACTTTGGAACTATAGGTTCCCAAATGTAGTCACCTGCACTACCTCATAACCTATGAAAAAGTCAAGACATTTAGAGTCACACAGTCACTCAGGATAGGGCAGTGGCATTGTCTGGCAGTATTTAAGATCTAGGAATCCTTTGTGGAAAGAATTTCAGATTATCCCTCAAACCTTTGGGCTTTTGGAGAACACCAAGACCATTCTATAAAAAGAGTAGAAGCCATCTTAGGACAGTTAAAGTGACCAGACTGCCAAAGGGAACAAAGTTCTCTTGATTAAAAAAAAAAAAAAAAAAAAAAAAAAAAAAAAATCCCTATAGAAAAACAAGTCTAACAATCCCACTGGTGGTTAAGATGACTGTGAAGACCTGTTCCCATGAATGATGAGTTAAGCTGCATTTTGGAAGCAAACACTGCAAAAGAATATTTCCCAGACCTAGCCGTCTTTGAGAGAAGTTTACATACCATTTGCCTGGGTCTCATAAGCTTGCATGATACTGCCCTAAGCCTTGTGTTCTAGCATGAAATTCTTGCCTCTTATGGGCTCATTTTGCTGACCGTTTTTGAGGAACACCCTATCATGCCCATCTCTGGGTAGGATTCTCCATTCAAGTGTATCAGCCTCCAGGCTTTGATGTAGGGGCTCTTTGGCAGATAACTGTGACTCAAATTTGCCTTGCTAACTGCCTCAGGTTTGTCCCTTGCTCAAGATGTACTTCCAATTTGCCTCCTGATGTAGGAAGCCAGCGTGAAGACTCATGACTGTATCATATTCCCTTATCCTATAGAACTTCATGTGCCTCCCATTATTTAGCTACTTTAACACTAAACAGGTTCAATTCTAGCCAGCAGGTAATAATAAGATGTAAGTCTTCTTGCTAGTTCAACTTCTTGGACTTCTACCAGGGATTATTACGGACTATCTTCTCACATAAAGATGCATAAAGCCTTGGAACCAGCAGATGGCATAATGGTTATGTCACTGGACTCGCACTTAGTCAACCACAGTTTGAGTCCTGGACCTGGCTGCTTATAACTCACACCAGGTGTGAGTGCATGTGTACCCAAAATCCCAAGAGGAGAATGGAAGACAAGGAATTGTGGAATGGCCATCCCTCTGGGGGTTGATTTCTCACTTTCTATTGCTCTGTCTCTCTGGAGTATGCATGTGCCCTATAGCGAAAATCTCTAAGAAGAATAAAAATGCATAAAGCCTTTCCATCAGAGCTGGTCACTTTAAAACCAGGTCTAAGCCTTGCATATACTTCTGTTTTAGAACTCCAGTCCCAGCTCTCTGCAGCTTCCTCCTGGCTTTTCTTCCAGTGTTTATTATTTGAGACCTGATTAATTCCCCCATGAACCTCCCCAATAAATAGCATCATGAAGTCTAGAAAGTAATTATTGGGAGTTATGCATAGAAATCTTAATTTTTTTATTAATGGTTGTTTATGCAACTCATGTCTATTGTATTATAGGATGTATATTTCTCAGTTAGTAATACACTTACAACTGATTCCTGCAAAGCACTGTTCTATGTTGTAAATCTTCTTACCAAGTACTCATTTCAACAACCCTCCCATCAATCTACACAACTCCTGCCTTAGTCACCCATGCTGTTGTGTTTGACAAAGGTCATTAACTGGGCATACATTCTTACAAATTATGTTAAAGTTTCTATGTATATATTTTAAATTTACAGAAATGATGGCATATCATAAATCCCACTCTGCCTCTACTTTTTTGTTTAATAGTAAGTTTTCAATATTTATTGCTAACTATATATGTTTTCAATTTTATTGGTATGTATTTATAGTACTTGATTATATAATGAAGTTCTACTTTATTCATCCCTTCTTTCCTAGTGTTTTTTGATTCTTATTTGTTAAAAATCCTTACTAGAGTTTTATATTTTTATTAGTTTTTTTCCAAGAATAAACTTTTAATTAGTTGATACTTTCTTGTATTTTTTATTTTTTACTTGATTTCTTTTATTATCTTTGATTAATTTTTTATACTTTATTTTCTACTTATTTTAATAGGATAACTTCTTAAATAGGACATTTATTTCATTAACTTTTAGATTTCATTTTAACATAAACATTTAATATGAACCATTTCTCTTTAGGTATACTAATTTAGCCACATCTTATAGTTATGATGTATTTTACAAGCAATTAATATTTATTAAAGTAAAAAAAATCGCATTGTTTTTACTTTTTTTATGCTACTGTAGTAAAAACAGTTTCAGGCACACCAAAATTGCCCTTACTATTTTATACCACTACTACTAAATTTAACATGTGACACACTGATAATTGTTTGAGTTATAAAAAAATTTTAAGATATATATTTAAAAATCGTTATAGTATTTATATTACCTAAAGAATATAAAAACATAGAAATAACTTATTTGTAAAATTCATATAAAATATGGGCTATGAAATTCTTGTACACATGTTATTTTATCCTGCCTCAATTAAAGCAAATGTGCATTATAAGTGTCACTAATTTCTTAAATTAATAATAATGTACTAAGAATCTTAGATAAGAGAGCCTACATATTCCCAAGTTTCTTCAAGGCATTCTAAGAGCCTAGTTTATTCATTACAAGGCTGAAGTAACTGAGAAGTAAATTCTATTGTTAGGTTGTGCTGATATGAAAAGTCAATCTCATGGTGTTCTATATATATGTCTCTTAGAGAAAAGAGGGAAAGTAAAAGGTCTTTTTCTTGTTAACTCTCTCCTTAGATCCATTTTTTTTTTTTTTGAGAGGTTTTCACTATAGGATGCGTGCGCTCGCCAGACAGACAGAGAGAGACATAGAGACAGAAAGCGAGAAGTCACCCCCCAGGGGGGATTGTCATGCCGCAATCCCTTCTCCTCCATTCTCCTCTTGGGATCATGGGCATGTACGCACGTGCGCCGGGCGTGAGTTTTTTTTTTGTTTTTTTTTTTTCTTTTTTTGGAGAGGTTTTTGCTATAGGGTGCGTGCGCTCGCCAGACAGACAGAGAGAGACAGAGAGATAGAAAGCGAGAAATCACCCCCCAGGGGGGATGGCCACGCCGCAATCCCTTCTCCTCCATTCTCCTCCTGGGATCTTGGGCATGCACGCACACACGCCCGGCGTGAGTTTAAGCCACCGGGACTGGGACGCAAACTGGGTCAACTACGTGGGAGTCCAGCGACATAGCCATTACGCTAACTGCTGGTCTCCGCCCGGCGTGAGTTTTAAGCCACCGGGTCCGGGACGCAAACTGGGTCAACTACGTGGGAGTCCAGCAACATAGCCATTAGGCTAACTGCTGGTTCCCATCCTTAGATCCATTATTAACAATGAACTTGAAATTGGAGCGAGTGGATAGAGGGGAAACAAAAATCCCACTTGAGTAACTACCCCACATCTTTGGTTAAAATGCCATAAAAAGATTATTCTTGACCAGATATGCTGTTTATAAAAACTGTTTGTAATGTAATTCTTATGTCATCATCTAAAGACTGGATCACTTTTAAAATCCAAGCACTAACACTGCTTGTTCGGTGCATCTTTTGTTGTTGTTGTTGTTGTTTATTTATTTATTTTTTTTTGGAGGCGGGGGAGATTTTTGCTCTAGGGTGCATGCGCTTGCTGGAGAGACAGAGACAGAGAGACAGAAAACAAGAAATCACCACCTATGGGAGATGGCCATGCCACAATCTCTTCTCCTCTATTCTCCTCTCAAGATTTTGGGCATGTATGAATTGTAAGTTGCCCAGTCTGGGACTTGAATTGTGGTCTACTGCAAGGGAGTCCAGTGATATAGCCATTACATCATCTGATGGTCTTTTTTTCTGTACATCTGTACCTCTTTCTTCATTCCCTAATTGTTCTTGGGAAGTTATAGCCTCCAAGAGGATTAATTTGATCATCTTCACCCTTTTATACTTCTCCTCCAAACTCATTTTTTCTCATAATTTTCTATAGTGCTTTCCAAAATCAACCCCAGTTCTGTGTATTGTTTTTGAATAGAGCTAAATTTGACAAAGAGTTTATATTTTTTCTTAATTATTTTAGCAAGAGTTTGAGCATGTATTTGTTTCTTCCTGATATGAAAGCTAAGCAAAAATAAGAAATTCATTAAAAAGCTTAAGATAAATGCCATATATTTTGAGGTCTACCTTTAGGTCATTCAACAGTATGGATGTTTCCTTGTACAACTTTCCATGGATCTGCCTGATGTCAAGGTCCACCTGTTTACAGTCCCTCCACAGTGGTGCAACCCACAGTACAACACATTACAATAATCTATGGCTCCAAAGTCATAAACAAACTACACAAATGTCCCAGTGTTCTACCTGGGACTGAATCCCTACCAAGGATACAAGTTAGAACACACATGGAGCTGGTACTGAGGATGGATACAATGACCCTTATTTCCTCTACTCTGTCTTCCATCTCCCTCTCTCTCTCCTTTGCTCCTTCTCTCTCTATATATATATATATATTTCTATATCTATATCTATCCTTCTTTGTTTCTATCTTTTATAATAAGACAATATGATTACAAATTTTACGATAAAGAAATTTTGAGAAAATAAACCATTAACACCCATACCTTCGCAATACAGAATTAAACATTTTTTTAATTTTGCTGTACTTGCTTCATCTTTCTCTATTCCCAAGACCACTTTGTTTTTTCTACAACACTTCAAAGTAAATTTTATATATATATATATATATATATATATATATATATATATATATATATATATGTTGACACTTTAACATACAACACTAAAAATAAAAATGTTCTTTTCTATTACTTATACTAGTATCATAGCTCAAGAATTAAACATTCTAGGGAATAAATTTAGCAAAATGTCATAAGATGACTTTCAGCACTCATTCTCTTTCAGAACCATCAATGTGAACAACAAGCCATAAAGAATACCTTCATAAGAGCTATTGGATCCATATGAGAGATTATAATACCTGGATACAACACAGAAATAAGAAAACACTCATCAAAGAAGGTAAAAAAGACAGTTTTACATTATGAAGTCACCTTTCCAAGGGTCCCAATGTCAATCGCAGAAGTCTTTCCCAGAACCAATCCATCCCCAGTGACCCAGGCCCACTTCATTTAAAGGGTAGATCCTAGATCCAGGATGGTCACTGAAGAATTCAAGCTCAAGGCTACCCAAAACTCCAGATCAGCCTTAGCAATAGGCCAGTCCCTGTGACCCAGTATCAAGCCAGGACCCACAGTTCCAGACTCCAGGCTGACAACCAGAGCTAAGAGATAGCGTGATACCTAAGGACCCAGGTCAGCCCTCACAGATATAGGTTCCATGCCTGTTTATTGTTATATCTGCCTCTATATACCCAGTGGACCCAATGTCCAGGTTTATTCCAGTAGTCACAGAATCTAAATCCATCCTATAAATCCCATCATTATTTTAGTGTCCTCTGTGATCCCATGCTTCAGGCTGTCCTAGGTAACAAACTAGATTCAGTGAATTGAGGCTCCAATCTAGCTCCCAGAGACCTAAACTAAAGGCAGGCTGGAAACCCAGCCTCCAGATTATCCTCCACAGTCCCAGGCACCCCAGCACCTAGAGTCCAAGACTTCATGCTGGTCTTCACGGGCCCAGGCCCTAGTGAGTCCAAGCTACAGGATCAACCCTGTGGACACAAACATGGGCTGGTTCTTGAGGCCCAAGCATTAGATCTACTCATGTGCTGACCCAGGCACCAAGACAGTTTATCCAAGGACTCCAACAGCAAACCTGCTTGTAGGCCATACCAGATGGCATGTGCTGAATCTCTGGATGGGCTAATGACTCAAGTGTATTTTCTACTAAAATTAGTCTATAACAAAAGGAAGGTCCCCACTTCTTCAAATTTGTAGACACCAAAGCATTATCACAAAGACCAATATCAACAGAAAAATGTGACTTTACCAAAAACAAAAACAAAACAAATAACACACCCATAACTATCACTAAAGAAAATAGAGATTTTCTTAGTAGAAACTTTGCAAACCAAGAGAGAGTAACATGGCATATCAAAAAACACTGAAAGAAAATATCTGGCAAACCATTTCTGCCCTTCATAAATGAAAGAGGAATGATGAGTTCCCCAGAAATATAAAAATTTATGAATGATCATCACCACTAGACCGGTCTTTCAAAAAATATTAACAGGAGTTTTTCAGGTTGAAATCATAGGACACTAATAACATAAAACCATATAAAAGTTATAACTGCAATCAATTTTAGAATAACATAATACTGTAATTCTTATACAAAAATCACTTTGAACTCTAATCTAAAAGTTAAAGAAGGGGAGCTGGCAGGTGGCTTGGTGGTTAAGGGCTCTGGACTCCCACATGGCTAACCGCAGTTCAAGTCCCAGACCGGGCAACTTCTCTTTCTTTCTCCCTCCCTCCCTCTCTCTCTCCCTCTATCCATCCATCTGTCCCTCTCTCCCTCCGTCCTTCCCTCCTTTCCTTCTCTCCCTCCCTGGTCAAATTAAAATAAATTAATAAATCAATAAGGTTCAATAACATAATTCTTAAGCAAAAGTTAAGGAAGAAAAGTACTAAAAAATAACTAGTTATTATACAATAATCTGTTAGTGGATGTACCAAATATAAATGATAAACTGTAAAGTCAATAACATTATATATGGAAGAAGAAACAGTATAGACTAAATACACTCAAAGTTAAATTGTGATTAGTTTAAAATAGAATGTTTACCTCTATATTTTATGTAAGCCTGACAAAAAAGATGAAGAAAAACATGTAGTAGATATGCAAAGGTTAAGAAAAAAAAATCAAAGTGTGCTACTTAAAAAATCATCAAAGTGACCCAGCTAGGTGGTGTGGTAAGTAGGGCAGCTGGATCCACATGGACAACTCCATAGTTTGAGACTCAGACCTGTCGGCTTGAGGAACATGCATGCTATATGTGTGTGTGTGTGCGTGTGTGTGTATGTGTGTGTATGCCCAAACTCTTGAGGAGAGGGGAGGAGAGGAGAAGAGAGGAGAAGAGAGGAGAGGAGAGGAGAGGAGAGAAGTAGTTGCAGAGTGGTTATCCCCCTTGGTGGGTGTTTTCTCACTTTCTTTCCCTCCTCTCTCTCTGTCCCTCTTTGGTGAACATACATGCCTAATAGCAAATTTTGAAAAAGAAAATATAAGCCAAAAGGAAAACAGTAAGAAAAGAATAATGGAAAACGCAAGACAATCAGAAAACATTTAACAAAATGACAACATTAAGTCCTTACTTATTAAAAATTACCTTGAATGTAAAGGGATTATATTCTCTAGACAAAATACTGGGTCTTGGAAAAATCATGACATATTTTTCTATGCAAAAAATATGTTGTGACTTTTCTGATGACCAAAGACATAGAATGGCAGGATACACTTTTAAAGAGTCAGGTACATATGATACAAGAGACTTGTTTCACCTTTAAAGATACACACAGGCTGTAAATGAAATGAATGGAAAAAAAGATGATCCATGCAAATGGTAACCAAAAGATAGAAGGGGTGGATATAGTTACATTAGACCAAAGTATTCATTAAGTCAAATTCTATAACAAGAGACAAATAAGGTGATTATATAACAATATAAGGGGTAATTCATTAAGAAGATATATCAATTCTAAATGTATATGCATCCAAAATCAGTATACCCACATAGATAAAGCAAATATTAACTAAAATCTCAATAGACCAATAATGAGAAAAGAGATTGAATCAACAACAACAACAAAAAGACCTCTCTATAAAGAATGTCAAAAATCTGGTTACTATTCAGTGGTTAACCCACCAAACATTTAAAGAAAAATAAATGGCAAACCTTCTCAAACGCCTTCTAAAATATGAAGGGAGGAACATTTGTGAACTCATTTAACAAGGTTGGCACTACTATCATACCAATATCAGACAAAGATATTTAGGAAGAGAAAATTTTAGGCCAGTATCTCTGATAAGCATAGATTATTAAAAAAAAGTCTTTAACAAAATATCAGCAAACCAAATCAACAGCACATTGAAAAGATTATATACCACCAACAAGAGAGATTTATCCTTGAGAAGCAAGGACTTTTTGGCAGACATGAAACAATAAATGTGAGACACCACTTTAACAGAATATAGGATAAAAAGCATATGACAACCTCAATGGATGTAGAAAAGGCTTTTTACAAAAGTCAACATACTTTTATGATTAGAAATTCAACATTTTAGGTATAGAAGGAATGTATCACAAAACAATAAAGGTCATACATAATACGTTTAAAGCTAACATCATATTCAATAGTAAAACGTTAAAAGCTTTTCGTCAAGATCAAGATCACATACAGCTTTCTCACTTTCACCAATTTTATTCAATATAATACTACAAATCCTAAGCAGGGAACAATAATAACGACAACAACAACAAAAAAAGGGTAGGCAGGAAGACAGCCTGCCCTTCAAACTGAAGAGAGTAAAATTGTTTATATGCTGATGACATGATTTTATATTTTATATAAAAAAATCAAACACTAAATATTCTACCAAAAAGAAAAAACATTTGAACTAAGAAACAGATTTGATTTTTGCAGATACAAAAATCAACATCCAAAAATCAGCAAGGATCCAGACAGTAATGGTGTGGTAAAATTTGAACTTCTCAAGGCTGACCCACAAGAGACAGTTCCATATTCTTCCGCAAAGCACTCTTTGAGTATGCCAAACACATGTACCCACGGCTGGCTGAGGTTAGAGGTGGATTGTGTCACCTTTAGCACTGTTATCAATCTCTCTCACTCACTCATGGAAGAAATAAATTAATAACTTTGGAAAAACCAGTAGAGTTCCTATACGCTAACAAGAAGCTAGCCAAAAAAAAAAAAAAAAAAAAAAAGGAAAAAAGAAAAGAAAAAGAAAAAAGAAAAGATTCTCTTTCACAGCGGCACCAAAAAAAAAAAAAAAAAAAAGAATATTTAGAAATAAATATAACCCAGAAGGTGAAAATACCTGTACACTGAAAACTATAAAACATTGAAAAAACAATTTTAAGAAGACGCCAAGAAAATATATCTTGTATTCATGGATTAGAAGAATTATATTGGTAAAATATGCATACTACCCAAAGCAATGTAATTGCTACCAAAGTGATTGCTATCAAATTCCAAATATTTTATATTTAACAGAAATTTTAGCTATAGGGCACATGCACTTTTCAGAGAGAGAAACAGAAAGTGAGAAATCACCCCCCAGATAGGATGGCCACACTGCAATCCCTTTTCTTGTATTCTCCTCTCAGGATTGGGGCATACATGCACTTGTTCCTGGCATGAGTTTTAAGCCATCGAGTCCAGTACTCACACCATGGTTGACTACATAGGAGTCTAGCAACATAACCATTATGCCATCTGTTGGTCCCAATTTCAAACATTTAGGGACCAGCAGTTAGCGTAATGGCTATGTCGCTGGACTCCCACGTAGTCGACCGCGGTTCGCGTCCCGGACCCGGTGGCTTAAAACTCACGCCGGGCGCGTGTGCGTGCGTGCCCAAGATCCCGAGAGGAGAATGGAGGAGAAGGGATTGCGGCGTGACCATCCCCCCTGGGGGGTGATTTCTCGCTTTCTGTCTCTCTGTCTCTCTCTCTCTGTCTGGCGAGCGCACGCGCCCTATGGCGAAAAAAAAAAAAAAAAAAAAAAAAAAAAAAAAAAAAAAAAACCTCTCCAAAATATACTATGGCTTTGTAGTCATAAAACAGAATATTAGCATAAGAACAGACATGTAGACTAGTGTAACAGAGTCCAAAAATAAATTCACTAATTTAGAATCAAATGATCTTTTACAAAGTTGCCAAGAATTCAAAAATATGGAAAATTATGGTCTCTTTAGCAAAGGTTTTAGGAAAACTAGATAGCCATATGTACAAAGATGAAAGTGGACCTTTATCTTTCACCATACACAAAAATATAGCTAAATGAATTTTAAAAAAACATGCAGCTAAAACCATAATACTACTAGAAGAAAATACAGGGGAAAAGATTCTTGACATTGTTCTGAGTAATGAATTTTTAGACATGACTCCAAAGTACAGGCAACAGGAACAAAAATAGATAAATGAGCTTGTTTCAAAATAAAAAACTTCTGCACAGCAAAGGAAGCAATTAATAGATTGAATAAATAACCTACAGAATAATAGAAAATATTTGCAAGCCATATATTCAACAAAGGATTAATATCTAAAATATACAGAGGAATTAAAAAAAAAAACTCTCTAGGTAATCTTCTTCATCATATTTTAAAGTGCCCAACAGATCCATACTAACAGTTTTTAATAAAAGACATGGAATTAGTAAGTACCTGAAGAAAAAAAAAGAAATTTCGACACCACTAATGATCAGGAAAATACACAGAACTGTAATCCCTAGAAGAAAAACAAACAAGGTAGATCCTACAATTTTCACAGATTACTGCCTTTTTTTTTTTTTTTTTTTTTTTTTTTATTGGAGAGGTTTTTGCTATAGGGCACATGCGCTAATCAGACAGACAGAGAGAGACAGAGAGATAGAAAGCGAGAAATCACCCACCAGGGGGGATGGCCACGCTGCAATCCCTTCTCCTCCATTCTCCTCTCAGGATCTTGGGCACGCATGCAAACATGCCCAGCATGGGTTTAAGCTACCGGGTCCAGGACTCGAACCGCAGTCGACTACGTGGGAGTCCAGCGACATAGCCATTACGCTAACTGCTGGTCCCACAGATTACTACTTTTTAACAGCATGAGAATGTAAATTCCAGGAAGGGTTCCACGGTCTCGCTCATTTGAATAAACACGTTTCAGGAGTTAAAGACAGTTAAAAAATTGTAGGTTAGATTATAAGAGAGAAGAGGAGAGAGGGAAGGAGGTGGGGACAAGAGACAATGAGAGAAATAGGAGACATTTTTGCAAATCAATGTGATGTTTCCCTCAATAATTTGACTGTAAATAATTCAATACATATGTATAAGAAATATCCTCAGTTAGGGAAGAAACCACTAAAATGCAGTATATCAAATAATTCCCAGAGCTCACACAGGGTAAAGAACTATTGATGTTCCCACTAGAGTTAAAAAATAAATAAATAAATAAAATAATAATACATAGAGTGTCAATATCTTCAGAAGGTTACCACCTCAGTAGTCACACTAAATTAATTCTATGCCCACAACTTTCCTATAATCGCCCTAATAATTTTAAGAAGCAAACTTTTATTTTGAGAGGTTTTCGCTATAGGGTGCGTGCGGTCGCCAGACAGAGAGAGACAGAGAGACAGAAAGCGAGAAATCACCCCCCAGGGGGGATGGCTATGCCGCAATCCCTTCTCCTCTGTTCTCCTTTCGGGATCTTGGGCACTTACGCACACGTGCCCGGCGTGAGTTTTAAGCCACTGGGTCTGGGACGTGAACTGCGGTCGACTACGTGGGAGTCCAGTGACATAGCCATTACGCTAACTGCTGGTCCCAAGAAGCAAACTTTTAAATACTGAATCAATTCCAAGTATCTTAACTGTGTCTCAGCAAAACTTAATACAATTGAAAGAGTATAAAAGGCAGAAATTAAAAATGAAAATATTCCAAAATTTACTATCTAATAAAAATTTCTGAATCATGCAGAGAAGCACAAAAATATAGTTCATAGATAAAGTATAAATTCATCAAATGAAGCAGATTCAGAAATCACAGGCATTGTAGTACATGCCTAAAAACAGAGATGGGGCCGAACAGTGGTGACTGAGGTTCCTAGATCCTATGTGGTCAACGGTAGTTCAAGTTCCAGACCTGGCAGCATGGAAAACACATGAAGCATATGCACATGCATATCCAAAATCCTGAGAGGAGAATGGAGGAGAAAGGACTGAGGCATGGCCATCCCCTCTGGGGCATGCATTCTGATTTTCTTTTCTCTCATCTCTCTCTCTCTTTCTCTCTCCAGTGAGCCTAATGCACACTACAGAAAATTTTTTAAAATAAGAAAGAAAAAGAAAAAAAAAAAAAACAGAAAATTTCAACATCAAAGTACTGAAAGATTTACTAAATAAGGCAAATTAAGTACAGAGGAACAATGAACCAAAAAGAAATTTCTCAGAATCTACACAAGTAAAATTTAAATGGAGTATCATGTTTAGAAAACTAAAAGATTAAAATAGAATAAATCAACTTGGAAATATTGTCCTCTGAAAATATCATTTAATATTGCAGTCAAAGTAAAGACAGAAATTATCTGAGATAACTTATTGACATATCTGCACTATAGCCAATGTTAAAGCTATTTTAGTAGAAAGAAAATGGAATCGGATGGAAAATTTGATCTTAGTAAAGCAGTGAAGAGTGACAGAGAAGATAATAAATGTATTAGTTAACTGATGGGTAGAAATAAAGACCAATGGAAATGATAAATATATAGGAAATCATAATATGATTGTATTTAAATATCTAAGGTGATTTAAAGCAATAATGTGTGTGTTTGTGTGTATGTGTGTGTGTGTGTGTGTGTGCGTGTCTGTGTGGGTGTAAGTAATAGCACAAAGAAAGGCAGGATAAACATAAGTTTAAAAGCAAAGTCAATATATTTTTCTGAAATTATTGTGGCCAGCAGGTGGTGTAGTTGTTAGCTAGACTCCCACATGGTTGACTGCAGTTCAAGTCTCACACCCAGCAACTTGAAACTCATGATGGGCATGTGTGTGTGTGCCCAAAATCCTGAGAGGAGGATGGAAGAGAAGGGATTGCTAGATGGCCATCCTTCTGGAGGGTGATTTCTCGCTTGCCTCTCTCTGATGAGCATACACACCCCATAACAATAACGTCTCAAAAAATTAATTTAGGATTAATCTTAAATAGTTTGGTAATTAACACACAAATTGTAATCCCACTGTCAATTACTGAATCAATGTAAACATGTAGGAAAAACAAATAAAGAAGCCTCAGTAGTATATAAAAGTAAAAATTTGTATTTAAGAGAAAACAGTAAGGAAAGAATATATTTGGGTAGAAAATGAATAGCTAAATGGAATATATAGTTTAACAATATTAAGAACTACATTAGATTTACATCAGTAAAATATTCCAATAAAAAGGCAGAGAGTTTCATGGTAAATGAGAAAGCAAAATACAAGTGTATAATATCTACATGAGACCTGTTTTAGATACAAAGAGGCTGAAAATAAAAGGATAAGAGAACATTTACCATGCTAAATTAACAAGAGTAAGGCTATGCTATTTTTTTAAGTAGACAAAATAACTAGGATTATTACCAGGAAAAAAAAAAAGCTTATAATGATAAAAAGTGTCACTACATCAGCACATTAATACAGCTCTAGAAAATATTAAGAAAAACATGACAGAGGTGAAAGGAGACATATAAAAATCAACAACCATAGTTTTAATATTTAAGTGGTCAGTAGATTACAGAACCATACATAAACATTGTAGTAGTATAAAAGACTTCAATATGTCTAAGAAAATGAACTTAATTAACCTATAGAACGATCTACCTAACAGTAGAACACACACCTTTTTCAAGCACCCATGGAATATTTAGGATGGCAAGGCCTTACAACCAATTTAAATATGGGTTTAATCTGCATTTCCCTGATGATTTGTGATGTTGAGCATTTTTTCATAAACCTGTAGACCCTTTATATATCTTCTTTGAAGAAATATACTTCCCATTAAAGTTTTAAAACAAAAAAAAAAAGAAGAAGAAAAATAGGGAGGCAAAGCATTAATGGGACAAAGAAATGTGGCATTATCTGTCGAAGATATTTTATAGTTTATCATCTGGACTGTGGAGAAATGTTTTTCTGTTGAAATATTCACTTTGTAAGGTAAATAATGTGATTGAATGTATAAAATAAAATAGAAAATGAAGAAAAATAAATAAACTTCATATCCTTTGCCTAATTTTTGATCCAGTTATTTATTTTCTTGGAGTAAAATCTGTATATTCTGGATATCAGCCCCTTATCACATGTACGGTGGGCACAGTTTTCTTTTATGTCATAGGTTGTCTCTGCACTCTGTTGAATTTTCCTCTGCTATGCATAAGCTTTTTAGATACCATTTTATACTTGTTAGAATGGTTATTATAAAAAAGACAAATGTAACAAGTGTTGCTATGGTTGTGGGAAAAAAGGAACCCTTGTATACTATTTAGAGAAATGTAAATTAGTATAGCCAATATGAAAAACAGTTTGGAGATGCTCCCAAAAAACTAAATATGAAACTACTATGTGATGTAGTAACTCTATTTCTGTATGTGTGTGTCTTAAAAAATAAATGAAATCAGGATGCCAAAGAGGTATCTTCACTACCATGTTTATTGCACTATTATTCATAATAGCCAAGAAACAAAATCAACCTAAGCATCCATTGATGGATGACTGTACCAAGAAAATGTGGTATAAATACATCATGGAATACTTTTCTTTCTTTAAAAATAAGGAAATCCTGTCCTTTGCATCAACACAGTTGGAATCAGAGAACACTGTGCTGAGCACAAGAAACCAAGCAAATAATGACAAATATTTCAAAGCTCCTTGACATTCAGAATCTATAATGTGAAAATCACAGAAGCAGAGAGTAGAATGGTGGTTACCAGTGGCTGCAGCTGAGTTAGAGCTGAAGAGAGGTTGGAAAGATGTCAGAGGGTGTAAAACTTCAGTTAAACAGAACAAAAAACTTTTAGACATCTACTTTACAGTATAATAATTATAATGAACAACAAAGTGGTATACACTGGAAAACTGTTAAACGTACATTTTAAATGTTATCATCCCCTCCCCAGCAAAAAGTGAAATAATAGATATGTCCAATATATGTCTCTATATATTGAGAACATCACATTGTATACCATAAGCATGTGTATGTATGTGTGTGTATGTGTGTGTGTATATATATATATCTTACTTTTCAATAAAAAAATAGTTTTAAATATCTCAGTAACTTTAAAAGGATTGAAACCATATATACTAAGTACATTGTTAAAACAACCCAAATGCCCACAAACAGATGAATGGATTGAAAAACTGTGGCACATATATTCTATGGAATACTACTCAGCCATAAAATACAAGACCCTGGCGTTTAACAGAAAGTGGATGAATATGGAAGATTTGCTGCTGAGTGAAGCAAGCCATGCTATGAAGGAGAGATACTGTATGTCCCCATTTAATATATACCAAGTGTTCACACTCTACGTCTGAAACTGATTTACTAAAGGATATGGAAACACAGTAAATGGTTGTGAATACCAGATACAGTGTGGGAAGAAGGTAGGTAAAAGAGTAGAGTCAGGAAGGACATTTAGAAGAAAAATAGAGAGGCAAAGCATTAATGGGATGAAGAAATGGGGCATTATCTGTTGAAGATAACTTTATAGTATTATTGACTGGACTAGGGAGAAATGTACACATGTTGGAATATTCACTTTGCAAGCTAAATAATGTGATTGAATGTATAAAAGAACTTGAAATAAAAAATAAATTGAAAAAAGAAAAAAAAAGAAGTTGAACATATAAAAGAAAGATGTGTAGTGATTACATATAAATAATAAAAACAATTTAAAAGAAAATACTAAAAAAAATGAAGTGGTAAAAAAATGCTATGGAATTAAATTAGAAATCAATCATAGGGAAAAACCTAGGAATTACCAAATATTTATCATTAAACAACACAAATAAATAACCCATGGGTCAAACAAGAATCAAAATGAAAATGATAAAATATACATCCTTATCTATATCACTAAGATGACATTCAGAAAAGTTGAAAAGTAACTTGCTGACTAAATTCTAAACAAACTGTAAGGATTTATGTAAATAAATGGAATTATGATTACTGATAGAATCCATTTTCTGGGTTTTTTTTCCCCTGACATTTTATCACTTAAACACAATCTAATCAAGTTTGTGTGGCTTTGGCATATAAGCACACATATATGGGTGTGAAGTATGTGATTTGTTATGTCATTTAGACTATATTTAGAAAACTTTAGATAGATATTATCCATGAGAATTACTGAGACACAATTTCTTTAAATTAAAAAAATATGCAATCAAAACATGTTATTTTGGACTACATCACCATTCTTATTTCATCGTTTTGAAAAATCTCATAGTAATTTTCTGTGTCCTATGAGGGAAGTAAAGAGGTTAAGTAAATTTAAAGGGTAACTTACTACATTTGAAATTTGTACTTTAAACTTTATTCTGGAAGTAACATACTGAGAAAAAAACATAATGTCTCTGCATTTTTCTTTAGCATAGGGCCATTAAATATCCCTATAAATATCTATTGCTAACGTCAACCCTTTTTAGTATTTCTTCAAAGATGAAACAGAAATAGTATGCCATATTAATGATAGTAATGAAAAATGACAAAGTGAAAAATCTCTTAAATATTAGTTAATACCATTCAAAATTCATAAATACATAGCATAAGAGTAAGATGGTTATTAGCTCTTTCCTATACAAATCTATTTAGTAAATGTGGTAGTATAACACTTTTATGGAAGATCAGTGTGCAATCTGATTTTAAATGCCTTTTCCCTAAAATAAATAAGGACACATGCTGAGAGTATGCAATTTCATTGATCCTAATGCATTTAAAAAGTAACTATAATATAAAATATATGTTATGCTTTTGGCAATCAACTAAGTGATTCTTGACACTAAGTATTAACGTTTTCAATTAAATATACAATAATTTTACCATATTAGTAGTTTTTCATAACTCTCATCTGATATTTAAGAAGCTTAGATTATTTTAGATGACACGTTTTCATTTCTGAATGCAATGACTATCTTTTAAAAAAATGTAAGGCAACTATGTATTATTGCTACTACTGCTAATATTGGCATTTGGATTTTCTGCATATTAGAAGTAAACTAGTATGTACATAAAATATCAAAATGTTTTTGAAAGTCTGTCAAATGGAACCACGTATCTTGATCATTGGAAGACTGAAATAGAGAAAGCATGCTTAGGTTAAATCTTGTCTTTATAGTTCAGTCAAGAACAATCTCAATCTCTGTGTGTATATGTGTTTCTTTGTTGACAGAAAACCAGATCAATTTGAAAGTAAACTCTATGAGGTCATAAAATTATTAAATTATTTTAAAATTTTTGTTTTCTGATATAACTTCTATTCTTAAGATATTGCCTTCTTCTCTTTTATTTCTTCCATTTTTCTTTCCTATCTCCCTCCCTCCTTCAACAGCTGGTTAGCATTTACTAAGTTTCAGAAACTGTTTTTAGTACTGAGGACACAAAAATGAATGTGTACCATACAATAAAGGCTTATGAAGTATGAACAGGAAAATTTACTAATATGTGTCAGGTGTTATATGTATAAGTGTTAGGCTTATAGGTGACACAGAGGGCACTAATGAATTGTAAATATATAGGGGATAGGAAGAATATCACAAAGTACAGAAAAACTCAAGGAAAGCTCCAAATTTCCTTGGTCAAGATAGATGTCCACAAAGTGTAAGTTGAATATCAATAAAAGTATTTTCATTGTCTACCTAAAGTATATTACACATTTTATAAACTAACAAACACACACACACACACACACACACAAACTCATACCATAGCATACCTTGTCATCTAAAATCCTTAGTCAATTGAGTATCAGAAAGGATGGCCACAGTTTGAAGCATGAAATAAGTTGGGAACAGGAATAAGTCATAGAAAGTAAGACTAAAGACAATTCAATAATCATATAAATTTGAATGAGAGAAAGCATTTTTAGTAGCAATAAAATTTTATTTTATATTACTTATTTTAATAGCTCTGGTGCCTATTATAAAGGAGAGAAATAAATCTTTCTGGAGGAATCAATCAAATGAATGGACACATGAGTGATACACGAAGTATCTAAACACAGAGAGTCCTCAAAAACTTCATGAAAATACATATTATGAAAAAACCTACACATTTCCCTGAGAATAGTCTCAGGTAGCATCTTCCCATGGTTACCTCTTATACTCATCAATGCTGGGTGAGGGGATCAATAAAGTTGAATAAAATTACTTCAAATCCTCCCTTGGGCCAGAATAAGAAACCTCTTTTAGGTATTAATTGTTTAAGCTTAACACATTTGTTTTTCAAGATTGAGCAAGTTTTCATATTATAAAAATTCTGTCTCAAAATAATTGGTATATTTTAGAGCATGTCAACATTCTCTGAGTTTATAAAAATTCTATCAATTAGACCATATTCTATAAACCCCATTCCTTTTTTTCCCCCACAGATTTATTGATACATAATTGACTACAATATGCTGCACAAATTTAAAGCCTATAATTTGATAATTTTAGCTTATCTATTCACAGAGGATAAAAATCACCATAATCATGATGATAAGCATATCACTCCCAAGGTTTCTTTGTGATTTTTCTAGTCCTTCCCTCATCTCCAAGAAACTCTGATATGCTTTCTATCATTATAGCCTACCTATACCCTTTAAAAAAATTTAAGGGAGTGGGCACAATCATAGTTACTCCTTGAAATAAAATCTTAGATGATATTCTAATCCATTAACTAGTGCTATTTTCATTATACTCACAAGTGAGCAATCAGAACTCTCCTGAGAATTATGGTATGAGAACAAAAGGTTATCTTTCCAATGCTAAAAAGATTCTTATTAAGGATTACAGTTCTGTGAGCAATGATGACCCAGTGAAGTGAGTTTAGGGAAGTAAAAAAGTTAGTATTCGGTGAAATTGTTTAGGTACCTGCATTTGAACTTACCTCCAACCTCTCTTTCACCTGAAACCTCCTCTGACACTTCCCCTTCTGACTCATAGGTGACGATATTTCCCTACAGTTCAGTAAAGGTACGCAGATTTATAGAAACTCTATCTTCTCTATACACCATATGTCTTTCCCCAAAGAGTCTAATTGTTTTTGCCTTCTTCCCTCCTGCAAGAATCGATGAAGTGCCCTTCCCTCGATCAAAAGCCAAAACTCTAATTATTACTTTAGGATCTGTGTTCCTTCAAATTGTAAAAGCATTCCTAAAATAAACCCCTTATTTCATTTAAAAACAGTTGTATCTAATAGTACCCCTTATCTATTCCTCTCTCGCTCTAGTGTTTTGTTTGTTTTTTTTTGTTTTTTTTTTGTTTTGTTTATTTTTAAGTCACTTTAAAAATCTCTTGCTAGGATGGCCCTGTAGCACAGTGGTTGAGCCTTGTGCATGGGAAACTGGGTGTCACATGACCAACCACAGTTTAAATCCCAGCCCTAGCTACTTGAAAACTATATCAGGCACATATGCATGCATGCTCAAAATCCTGATGGGAGTACAAATGGTTAAAAGGAAAGTGGTGTGACCATAGCCCAATGGGAAGTGCTCTCTCTCTCTCTTTCTCTCTCTCATGGGTACACACACCCACTGGGAATTAAGAAAAAAGTTTTAATTGTCTTTCAAGTACTGTTTTTAAAAATATTTTGGATTTTGAAAGAAAGCATCATACATTTAGCCATAAACAATCAATATATCAATATTAGAAACTATTCAACTCAGTGTCACTGTGATATCACAAATTTTAATTTTTAGTAACAGTTTGAGTAAGAAGAGTAAATATTTATTCAGAAAGAAATCATTATACTCTATAAAACTAAATATAAATTATTGTCTTAATTTTTCACATCTAAACATGTTGATAACCTGATCTACAATAAATAAAACCTACAGGTTGCTCTATATCATTTAAGAAATATCTGTGATGCATGTTGTTTCACACCTGCTCAACTATTAACTGGGGTCATGTGTAATTCCTAAAATATATAACCAAAAAATGTGTCACATGGCAGTTCAGTGATCAGCATCCCCCCAGCTGCAGGGAAATAGATGATTTTTCAGTTTGTTTAGGAGGCTTAGTTGATAGGAAGGGTCATAGAGGAGTAGGTATCTTTGTTGCTAATTCATTTTTATTCTGAGTTAGCATGGAAAGTGGGAATGATCAGTGTCAAAGCAATCACCAGCAAGTTACCATCCTTGTTTTCTCTCTCTCCTTCTGGGAAGTTAATGTATGAATCAGCCCTTGTCCACAAAGTGATCTGAGAGAGATAGTTGGCAGGTTGGAAAGTGTGGTGTCAGTAGCAGAAATAACAATCTCCCCTTTGTATGTTATCTTTCTTAGGGCAGCCACTGACATCATCCAATTTCCATTCACCAGATACCTGTGATGCAAACCCAAGGACCAATGCTATTATCTCTAATGATTTGATAAAAAAAAAAAAAAACTGAGACAGTGAGATAGCAAGCAACAACCAAGGTCACCTTAGATGAACATGTGGCACATTTGATTCTAATACTTTGCCAAGTGCACGCCATGTATAACAGGTAGCAACATCTTATAAAAATAAATTAATTAAATCATGCTACACCTTTTAAATGACTTCCACCTAAAATTTAAACACTGTTCTATGAACTACATGCCCAGCTCTTATAATAATCGACTGTCTACCTCTCCACACCAATTTCATACCTCTCATTTGTTACCGTCTGCATCCCATGCTTCCCTAAATTTGCAGAATTCTGACACACAAGAAATAAAGATAATATTTTCACGGAACACTGAGATCAATTCAACATGACCAGCAGTTTCTGGTCTAGGAGCTGTGGTTACACACACCATGTCCAGCTGCCTTGCAGACTGAGGGTATTGACATCTGTAAGCCATTTACAATATGTTACAGTGACTTGACCCAGCAGGGATACTCTGTACTGTCTTATTCTTATTCTCCAGATGTGCTGACCATGTTCCTCTGGATAAACTACATGTATTTGCTGTTCTTTCTGCTGTGGATGCTTATTTTCTAGATCCTCAAATATGTCTCCATTAATTCACATCTCAGGTCAAATGTCAGCCTGACAAAGAGATTTGTTTGAACCTTAATCTAAAAATACTCTTTAGTCATCCTCTGTCATATTCTCTGTACTGCCTTATATTCTTCCTAGTATTTATGGTCACCTGAGTTTATCTTTTGTGTTTTGTTTCCTCATTTGTCACTTTTCTGTCTTCTATAAAATATAACTTAATGAAAGGTGGAACCTACTTTGTCTTGTTCACTTCTATGGCACCAATTCCTATTACATTTTCTGTCACATAAAAACTGTATAACATTTGTTGGATATACTGCATAAACTTCAAATACTCTAGAATTTCTGCTTTGCAATAATATTTGTAATCTTTTCATCAGAGAGTGCCAGGAGATGGTGTACACAGCCATTGGTCCTCCACAGAGTCCTATATGTATGGATTATTGTATCTCTGCATTGAGATGGATTATTCACTGTGTCATAGTATCATAGATCATAAAGGTTGCACCAGGAATTCCAGGTACAATCCATCTTTTTATGAGAAATGAATGCCCCAACTCTCTAGGACAAATTCATATTTTCTTACAGAAGACTTACCACTAAGAGGAATAGCAGGTGCTTTTAGCTGCCAACGTCCACCTAAAGCCCCTTGCTTAGTCTAGGGTTTGGGAGCTAGAGTTGATTCAGTCCCAGCACCTCCAATCTGATCCTGAAGTTTCAGAGTTAGAAGGGACTATAAAAACTTAGGTACGTAGAAACCAAACAACTGAATGCTATGAGGCCTTGGCAGGATCATTTCACCTTATGAACCCACCATTAAAAAGAGAAAAACTCCTCTTTGTAAATCTGAACCCAAAACTCTTGCTGTGGATATCACATTGCATACAAAAAAAGAGAGATATTAGCACTGAAATAATTCACAACAAAGGGAAGCACACAAGCACACAGCTACAGAAACCTACTCCAAAGAATTAACAAGAAGTGAATACATACAAAATGATTAAAAGTCACAGAAGAGCCTCAACTATGACAAAACCAGAAAATACTTTCTCAAGGGAACAATGACAAAACCAGGAAATAGTTTCCCCAAAAGAGAATACAATAACCAATATCCAACTATGGAAAAAAAAAAAAAAAAAGGAAATCACTGAAATATCAGAAAAAGAATTCAGAGAACTTATCATAACTAAACTTAATGAGATGCAAGAGAAAATAGACTATCAATCCAGGAGATGAGGAAATAATTTCATGTGTTTAAGGAGGAAGTTCATGAAGAGATACACTCCATAAAAAAGAAACAGAACTTCTAGAGATGAAAATTTTAATACACAAAATAAAAACCTGCCTCAATTGTATTAAGAGCAGATTAGACCATGCAGAATATAGGATCTCTGATCTAGAAGAAAAAACCTATTAGAGCCACCAAAAAGTATGAAAAAAGTAATAACAACAAAACCATGGGGATAGACCAATAGTATACAGGAAATTCTAGGTACCATTTGAGACCCGAATATCCAAATAATTGGTACTCCAGAAGGTGGAGAATCTCAGAAGGATAAAGAAAATGTATTCCATAAAATATTTGCAGAAAACTTTCTGAACATACAGAAACATCCAGCATCCAGACCCAGGAAAGCCAAAGGATGCTAAATGAATCAACATAAGAAGTCCTTCACCACCTTCAACCTCCAGCACATCATAGCCAGATTGGTAATAATCAAAGACAAGAGCAAGGTTCTATAAATGGCAAAATAGAAACATCAAGTTATTTACAAAGGTTATCCCATTAGGCTAACATTAGACCTCTCAATTGAAACAACATAAGCAAGGAAGAAATAGGCAAACATATTCAAAACACAAAAAGAAAGACAATTTCAACCAAGAATACTATACTTGGCAAGATAATCCTTCAAATGGGAAAAAAAAAAAATCTTTCTCAGATAAACAAAACCTGGAAGAATTTACTAACATTAGACCAGCTTTTTAAGAAGTACTGAGAGGGGGAACCAGTTAGCGTAATGGCTACGTCGCCAGACTCCCACGTAGTCGACCGCGGTTCGCGTCCCAGACCTGGTGGCTTAAAACTCACGCCGGGCGCGTGTGCATGCGTGCCCAAGATCCCAAGAGGAGAATGGAGGAGAAGGGATTGCAGCGTGACCATCCCCCCTGGGGGGTGATTTCTCACTTTCTGTCTCTATGTCTCTCTCTGTCTGTCTGGCGAGTGCACACGCTCTATAGTGAAAACCTCTCCAAAAAAAAAAGAAGTACTGAAAGGAGTAATATAGATTGAGAACACTAAAGAGAGACAAACAGAAATGAAAAAATACAAAATAACCAAGAAAATGGCTTAAAAAGTGAGAGGGATAAATCCACAAATATCTATAATAACACTAAATATTAATAGATAAAATTTTCCAATTAACATACACGGACTGTCTCAATGGATAAAAATCAAGAGCCCTCTATACGCTCCTTACAGGAAACACACCTCACCAATAAAGACATATATAGACTCAAAGTTAAGGGTTGGAAAAAGATATTTCATGCAAATGGAAATCAAAAGAAAGCTGGAATTATGGTCTTGATATCAGACAATATTGACGGTAAGACAAAAATTGTAAGAAAAGACAAACAAGAACACTATATAATGCTAAAATAACTAATCCACCAAGAAGATACAACACTCTGGATGACCCAACTCTGGAGCACCCAAATATATGAAAGAAAGAGGGCTTGATCTAAAGAAAGAGACCGATCGCAACATTCTAATCATTGAAGACCTCACTACCCCTGTCTCCTCTAAGCAGATCATCTAGACAAATAATAAGCAAAGAGATACAGGATATAAATGACACCATAAATCAAATGGACTTGGCAGACATTCTTATAACTTTTCACCCAGTAACCATGAAGTATACATTTTCCCTCCCCCACATGGAACATTTTCAAAGATCAAACACATGATAGAGTATAAAACAAGCCTGTACAAATTCAGAGGTATAGAAATTATATCCAGCATCTTCTCTGACTACGATGGAATTAAACCTGAAATTAACTGCAAGAGAACCTATGAAAATACCAAACACATGAAAACTTAACAACTTACTCCTGGTTGTCTTCACAGTCACTGAAGAAATTAAGACTGAAATAAAAAGATTCATCAAAACTAAAGATAATGAGCACATGAGTTTTTTTAATCTATGGAACACAGCAAAAGCATAAGAGGGACAGTCATAGCAATTAGTGCCTAAAGAAATAATAATAAAAAAAAAAACTCAGAAAGGTGACAAATTGACAACCTAATGACACATCTCAGGGAAGTGGAAAAATAACAAAGCAACAACAACAACAAAAATACCAGAAAACAATAAAGAATAGATCTGAAATAAATTCAATAGAGAATGAAAGTACTATACAGAAAATAAACAAAACCAAAGTTAGTGCTTTGAGAAAATAATCAACTGACATACCACTAGCTAGATTAATCAAGAAGAACAGAGAAAGAAACCAGATAAATCAAATCAGCAATGAAACAAGCAATGTTATGTAATAGAAATACAAAAGATCATGAGAGAATACTATGAGTGATTATACGCCCCAAAACACCTAGATGATTAAAAAACAAGAAACCTAGATGAGATGGACAAATTACTGGGCACATATCATCTACCAAGACTGAACCAGGAAGAAATAGATAGCCTGACTAGAGCAATAGCAAGCAATAAGACTGAATCAGTAATAGTCTCGCAACAAAGGAAAAGTCCAGATCTAGATGGCTTCACTTTTGAATTCTACAAAGCTTTTAAAGAAGAGTTATCCCCATTCTACGCAAAATATTTCTAAAGATAAGGAAGGAATCTTCCCAAATTCACTTAGGAAGACTCCATCACTCTCATCCCCAAAACAGACAAGAACAGAACCATAAAAGCAAACCACACACCAGTATCTCTGATGAATATAGATGAAAAAATTCTCTACAATATATTAACAAATTATATCTAATGACGCATTAAACAGATTATACACCCAACCAGATAGGTTTTATTCCAGGGATGCAAGGATGTTTCAACATACACAAGATCATAAATTTAATATACCATATTAACAGAAAAAAAGGGTAAAACTATATGATAATATCAAACAATGCAGAAAATGTGTTTGATAAAATACAACATGCCTTCATGATTAAAACTCTCAGCAAATCTGGCATAGAAGGGACATTCCTCAACACAATAAAAGCCATATATGACAAGCCCATTGCTAACATCATACTGAATGAAGAAAAGTTTAAAGCTTTTTCACTAAAATCTAGAGCAAAACAAGTTTGCACACTTTCTCCACTCATTTTCAATATAGTACTGGAATTCCTAGTCTATGCAATTGGACAAGAGACTAACGAGGCATTCAAATAGGAAAAAAAAAAGTGAAATAATTTCTATTTTCAGATGGTATGATTAGAAAATAGAAAATCCAAAGGAATCCACAGTAGGGACCAGCAGATGGTGTACTGGTTACACCACTGGGATCCCACATGGCTACCTGCAATTCAAGTCCTGGACATGGCGACTTGAAACCATGCCGGGCATGTGTGTGTACATGCATGTGTTGTCCAAGATCCCAGGAGAAGAATAGAGGAGAAGGGATTGCAGTGTGGCCATCCCCCAGGGGGTCATTTCTCACTTTTGCTCTCTTTCCCCATTTCCCCAGAGAGTGCATGCACCACGCACCATGAGACAAAAACCTCTAAAAAAAATAAAAATAACAAAAACAAATAAATGAATCCACAATATAACTCCTAGAAGTGATAAATGAAACAATGAAGTGGCAGAATACAAACCAATATTCAAAAATCTATAATATTTTTATATATCAACAATGAAAAGACTGAGATAGAGATGAAGAAAGCAATCTTATTTACAAAAAAATACAAGATAACCTAGGAATAAATATAGCCAAATAAATTAATGCCCTCTACAAGGAAAAGTATTAAAAAAAATTGAAAATCATACAAAAAAGTGGAAAGACATCCCATGTTCCTGAATTAGAATAGTAATATAATCAAACTGTCAATCCTACCAAAATTAATCTACAAATTTCAATGCAATTTCAATTGAAATAACAAAGTTATTCTTCACAGAAATATTTTAAAAATCATAAAATTTGTCTGGAATCAAAAGAACCCATATCACCAAAGAAATACTATGCAAAAAGAATAAAATGGGAGGTATCTTATTTCCTGTATAGTGAATAAATGTACATATATAAATTTAAATTTAAAAATATATATTACAAAGCTGTGTCATTAAACAGTATGATAGGGACCAGAAGTTGGCGTAATGGCTATGTTGCTGGACTTCCACATAGTCGATCACGGTTTGAGTCCTGGATCATGGTTTAAACTCATGCCAGGTGTATATGCATGCATGCCCAAGATCTTGAAAGGAGAATGGAGGAGAAGGGATTGCAACATGGCCATCCCCCCTGGGGAGTGATTTCTTGCTTTCTGTTCCTTTGTCTCTCTCTCTCTCTCTCCTGTCTTTCTGGTGAGTGCATGCGAACTATGGCAAAAGGCTCTAAAAAAGAAAAAAGAAAAAAAAAAAAAAAACCCAGCATGATATTGGTACAAGAACAGGTACATATACCAATGAAATATATGAAATATAACTGAGAATACAGAAATAAATTCTAAACACATATAGCCAACTTAATTTTGACAAAGAATATAAACAATCCAGTGGGGAAAAGAAAATCACTTCAGCAAATGGTGCTGGAAAAACTGGATGCCTACCAGCAGATAAATGAAACTAGATCCCTATCTCTCAAAATTAACAAAAATCAACTCAAATGGACCAAGGATCTAAACATAAAATCTCAAACTATAAAATCACTGGTGGGAAACTCTTGGAGACATTGAAGTAGACAAAGACTTTTTAAATAAGACTCCTAAAGCAGTCAATAATCCCCAAAATAATCAAGTAGAACAACTTTAGTCTAAAAAGCTTATGCAAGTCAAAAGAAACAATAGTTAGGGTTAGAAGGCAACCCTCAGAGTGGCAGAATATATTTACAAAATATGCTTCAGATAAAGGACTGATAATCAAAATATACAAGAAACTCAAGCAGCTAATCCTAAAAAAAAAAAAAAAATCAATCTGATCAAAATATGGGTAAATAAGCTGAAAAGACAACTCTCCAAGGAAGACAAATATATGACTAAAAAGCATATGAAAAAAAATTCAAATTCAACATTTCATCATAAGGGAAGTGTAGATCAAAACCACAATGAAATACTACTTAATCACAATAAGAATGGCTAAGATTAAAAAAAATAAAGAATAATAAGTTCTGGTGAAGTTGTTGATAGGGAAACCCTCCTATGCCATTGGTGGGAATATGTATTAGTACATCCACTGTAGAGAACAATATGGAGGTTTCTCAGAAATCTACAAATAAAACTACCATACAACCCAGTGATTCCATGCTTAGGTATCTACCCAAAAGACAGGAAAATACTCATTTGAAAAAATACTTGCACATCCATATTTATTTAAACATTATTCACAATTGATAGGATATGGAATCAACCCAAATGTCCAATAATGGATGAATATATTAAAAAAATGTGGCACATGTATTTTATGAAATACTCTCAGCCATTAAAAAACAATGAGACCCTGACATTTGATATAAAGTGGACAAATATGGAAGATTTAATGATAAGTAAAGCAAGTCAGATTATGAAAGACAGGAATTGTATATACTTGCTTAATATATTTGGTTGTTGGAAGTCATGACACATTTTTGCATAGAAAAACACATCATGACTTTTCCGATGACCCAGTAAACACACCAAATGCTTGCAGATTATAGTAGAAACTGAAAGATTTAAAGGTATAATAGCATGGAGGTCAACTGTAGATAGTGCAGACAGTGTAGAAGGGGATAGTTAATAGAAGTTGGTTAATAGGCAATTGGAAGATGGGGATTAGGGAAATCAATTTTAATAGACACAAAATGAAAGTTGTCTGTTGATGATAACGTATATGGTAATGTTTTTTAATATTTGATTTTATTTATCACTATTATTTTTTAATTTGCTATAGGGCACATGTGCTCACCAGAGAGAGCCAGAGAGAGAGAGAGAGAGAGAGAAAGAGAAAGCAAGTCATCAGGTCCAGTAGTTGAACTGCTGTTGGCCATACGAAAGTCTAGCGCCTTAACCACCATGCCACCAGCTAGTCCCATAAATGATAATCTTTGACTTAATATGTATTTATGTTGGAAAAAAACATGTTGTACTCAGTAAAGATGTACAGTGATTAAATGGAAATTTTAAAAAAAGGAGAGGGGGGCCTGTCACCTTTAGTTATGTCTACAACCATATTAATAAAAATTTTTATACTCAATATATATTGAAACATTGTTTAACTTTTAAAATTGTTTTCAATGGGGACACGCCTAATCAACTGAGGTACTTTGCATACACAAGCCCATGGGGAAGCCAATTAGCCTTTATTTCAATGTCAGCTCCTTGCAATGACCTTGACAATTCTATCTTAAGTACTCTCAATTCTTCCAGTCTATCCCTGTCGCCCTTTTTCTCCTCCTAACATTTACCATAATCCAGAATTAGCTTGTATATATGTTTATTGGCCATGCCCCTACCTAGAATGCAGACTTTTGATGGCAGAAGTCTCATCAGTCTTCAGTTTTGTTTCACCAATGTCTGTAAGAGAACCTAGCATAGGCTAGATTGTCAAGAAAAATTGGAACAACTATTTGAATGAATTTAAAAAATGAAAGACTTGGGAACCAGCAGTTAGCGTAATGGCTATGTTGCTGGACTCCCACATAGTCGACCGTGGTTTGCATCCCAGACCCGGTGGCTTAAAACTCACGCCGGGCGTGTGTGCGTGCGTGCCCAAGATCCCGAGAGGAGGATGGAGGAGAAGGGATTGCGGCATGACCATCCCCCCTGGGGGGTGATTTCTCGCTTTCTGTCTCTATGTCTCTCTCTGTCTGTCTGGCGAGCGCACGTGCCCTATAGCGAAAAACCTCTCAAAAAAAAAAAAAAAAAAAAAAAAAAAGAAAAGAAAGAAAGACTTAACCATTTCCAGTGGGAAGAACCTTCATAAACTTCATTGCTAGAGTACTTCATTTAATAGAGGGGTCCTAACTTCCCTTAAGATCTCTTTCATACTATTAGCTTTAACCAGATTTGAAGAATTTCTATAAGCACTGTAGGCTCTAGTAGAAAGAACTACCCAGTTGAGATGACACGATTGATAGGGTGCTGGGTTCGGCTTCCAGCCCAACCCAAACAGACCAGGTGCCTGTAGACCTAGCTAACTGGAAGGCTGGGATAGGATTGTGACATGGTGGCAAGACTGCCCAAAACACCTGTTTCTCTGTTTCTTTTGACACTCCTCATATAGTCTTTGAGTCCTAAGGTCTCTCCTTTTTCTTATTAAAAAAAAAAAAAAAAAAAGAAGAAGAAGAAAAAGAAGAGGAGGAAGAGGAGGAAGAGGAAGAAGTAGTGTACTACAAACACAGTCAAAAGTGTTTACTAATAGTAAAAGACACTAATAGTGGCTTTCTTCTAACTGGCACATTAGGAAGGTAAGTGTAAAATACTCCTCTATTCAGATGTTCAAGTTTAGATTTAGTGATTAATGTATAAGTAGGAATGTTATGACAAGAACTGGGCCTATAAAAATGAACAGTTCATAGGTATATAGGAATGTAGATTATGCGAGTACAAATAATGCCTTTGTTAAATAAAACAGCCTACTATTTCTCTTATTGCTCTGATTCTAATTCTAGCTAAGTATGTGGTATAGTTTAATTTCTTTTTTTTTTTTTCTTTTTCTTTTGCTTTGTGTTTGCGATAGGGCGTATGTGTTTGCCAGAGACAGAGAGAGACAAAAAAGTGGGAAATCACTCTCCAGGGGGAGATGGCCATGCTGCAACCCCATCTCTTCCATTTTTCCCTCCAGATTTTGAGGACATGCACACATGCTCCTGGAGTGATCTTCAAGCTACTAAACTGGGACTGGAACAATACAGTCAGCATGTGGGGTTCAGCTGTCTTAACCTCCATACCACCTGCTGGCCTTTATTTTTTCTTTTCTAAAAAAAAAATATATATATTTTATTCCTCACATTTATGCATTTACATAAGTTGCTTTTCAAAGTGTCTACAATGGCTCTTTTTTCTTTTAATTTACCAGAGGGCCTGCACACTCACCAAAGATAAACAGGGAGACAGAAAGAGAGGGAGAGGGAGAGGGAGAAAGCACCTCCTATGGGTCAAGGTCATGCTGCAATCCCCTTGCCTCCATATCTCTGTTCTGTCAAGATTTGGGGAATGCATCCTTATTGAGCTCATTTTGCAAGCAGGTGGGTTTGAGATTCAAACCATGTAGTCAGTCATGTGAAATCTGACTCCCTTTACCACCAGACCACAGGGCTGGCTCTACTATAGAGTTCTTTATTTCATGAAATCCTAAAGAATTTTTTAGTTCATCAGACTAATCTAAATAATCAGATAATATTAATAAGAAAGGTTTACAACACCAACCAGACCTCCTTGATCTCCCATCATTCCTTAGTCTTTATCCTCCACCGTATCATGCTATGTCATACCTAATAGGCAAACAATCCCAGCTCTTTCCTAACTCCATGTTCTTAATTAATATTAATGTGTTACTGTGATTTAAATTTTACTCAGTTAAGTAAAACTGATACATCCTATTTTGGCTTAGGTATTTGCTACCAGACTGATATTAGACCTGTTATTTAATCTCATTCTACATCAGTTTTCTTAGCTATAAATGGGGATAGTAATTTTAACCACCTCTCTTACATGGCTGGACTACATTAAAAATTTTAAGTGATATAAAAGAGTTTAACTTGTCATAAGCATTAATTAGTAAAGGTATGTCACAGTACTATTACTAGAAACTAGTTATTCTCCCTTTCCTTAAACCTCATCACATCTAATTTTGGGGGTTACATTTATTTTTTCATCTTCTTATATCAGTGCAATTAGTCATTGCTCCACCAAGTGCTATGTAAAATGTATTTTCTTTCTCATCCAACTTTTAAAAAAGCTTAGTGATTTATCATTTTCATGAGCAATAGAGACAGAGATGAGCACCCCTAACAGGGATCCAAGGGCATGATCCACACCTAGCTTCCCCAGCCCCAGATCATGGGGATACACTCGCCCAGTGAACTCAAGGACGTTTCTGGATATAGGCCCAGAATCTTCCCTTGTGCAACAGCCTCTCAGAGTGGCACAGTTACTGCTATGCCACCACCTGGACTCTCATTCAACTTTTGGGCACTTTTTTTCTGGAGTTGATTTTTCTATCTTGCTCAGACCTCTTTTGCTTGCTTTATTTTCAAAGAAAACATGAAATGAATATCAGATAAAGTTTTTAATTTTCTGTAGCTCTATCAAATAGTTATCAACTTAAGTATCTACATGATTATATCTCTCAGATAATTTATCAGTTTGTTTTCTTGGGAATATTAACTCTAGAATTATTCATGTTTTGACTCCTGTCTAAGTTGGTGGCTTTGAGAACTACCACACACCTGTTATCTTGAGATTTCGTTTGTTTGTTTGTTTAAAGAGGTTTTTGCCTTAGGATACATGCACTTGCTGGGCAGAGAGAGAGACAGACAGACAGACACGGTGAGAAATCATCCCCCACACAGTGGATGGGCTGCACTGAAATCCCTTCTCTTCCATTCTCCTCCTAGTATCTTGGGCATGTAAGCACATGTGCCCAGCGAGAGTTTCAAGTCACCTAGTCTGGGACTCAAATCGCATACCACTACACTATCTGCTGTCCCTATCTTGAGATTTTCTATTTTACTGTCATTTTGTGAACTTTCTACTTCATCCCCTTTCTTTGTATTTTGTCTTCTGTTTTTCAGTTTTCTCCTTATTTTATTGGAGCACATTATCTAATAGCCACCAACACAAGTTGATTTTGTACTCTTCCCTTTTTCCTTTTTTGTTTGAAAATGCCATTAAGGTAGGGGCTTTCAAGATACTATTATAAGGTGCTGTTTTCACTTTAGTGGCCTTTTATCTTTTCACAAATTGTTCCCTCATTTCAGATAAGTCTCATGTGTTGTAGGATTTTGTTATTCTTATTTGTATGTAAGGAGGTAAGTAGGAAACCGTTGTCTGTAACAGAATTCCAGTTCATCCCTCTAGTCTGCTCCATTTCCCCTCCTTTCCATTGCACTTGCCATATTCAAGCCCACTTTGGGTGTTCTAAGTTACTGTTCTTTAACATTTTACCACCCAGTTTCCTTTTCTAGATGTCTACCTATAAAAACACATATGACAGTGTTGGATGTGTGAGCACGTGTGTGTATAAACTTGAATCTGTTGAAATGACAAAATGTTTTCAAAGATTAGTAAATCAGGAAAATGCACGACGATTCTGAGTTGTATTAAAATTCTACTTATTTCTCAAAGTGGAATTAAACAACATAACTTTACTATGTCCCTCCATCACCTACTGCTCTTTATGCACACTAATCAGGGGAAAACTTACATTTATGCTTATCTTTCATTGAAATAGGATCTGTAAGTTCAGTGGCTAGCTGATGTTAGCATCACTTTGCTAGCCTTTAAATATAGATGTTTTCTGTTTTAGAGAGATTTTTGCTACAGGGCACATGCACTCGCCAGAGAGAGAGTAATCACTCCCAGGGGGGATGGCCATGCTGCAAGCCCCTCTTGTCCATTCTCCTCTTGGCATTTTGAGCATGCACATACATGTGCCCAGCATGGGTTTCAATGTACAATGTAGATGTGCAAATTAACACACAGAATTTTTTTGAATCAATTAATTTATGGGAAGAACAAGACTTTGGTAGTATTAAAAAATTTTCCTACATTTATGCTGGTCAAACAGTTATTACTGGGATATAGTAATTCTTTTTAAGTCATGATATCTTCATTATGGTTTAATAACTGCAGCCTGAATTCTTTTCAATTCATGAACTATTCTGAATAGTCACACTATATATAATCTGCAGAGCTACAGTATGTTCCTATGAAACTTTAGTACTGTGTCATCTTAAAATATGCTCTATAGGGACCAACAGTTGGCATAATGGCTATCTCACTGGACTCCCACGTAGTCAACTGCAGTTCGAGTCTCAGACCTCGTGGCTTAAACTCACGCCAGGTGTGTGTGCATGCATGCCCAAGATCCCGAAAGGAGAATGGAGGAGAAGGGACTGCAGTGTGGCTATCCCGCCTGTGGAATGATTTCTTGCTTTCTGTCTCTCTCTCTCTCTCTCTCTGTGTCTTTCTGGCAAGCACATGCACCCAATAGCAAAATCCTCTTAAAAAAATATAAGCTCTAGGGGAACCAGCAGTTAGCGTAATGGCTATGTCGCTGGACTCCCACGTAGTCGACCGCGGTTCGCGTCTCGGACCCGGTGGCTTACAACTCACGCCGGGCGCGTGTGCGTGCGTGCCCAAGATCCCGAGAGGAGAATGGAGGAGAAGGGATTGCGGCGTGACCATCCCCCCTGGGGGGTGATTTCTCGCTTTCTGTCTCTATGTCTCTCTCTGTCTGTCTGGCGAGCGCACGCGCCCTATAGCAAAAAAAAAAACCTCTCCAAAAAAAAAAAAAAAAAAAAAAAAAAATATAAGCTCTATATTTCACTTAAATAAATATTATTTCTGAGAAAAAATATGAATCACATTGATATATCATCTACATTTTTAATTAAGTAGAAGAAGATATGTTCAACCTCACACATGCCACTTTAGCATATACCTAAGCATAGGTAAATTTCTTTGCTTGGCAACTGTGACATATTAATTAATAATAGAAGATAAAAAAAATAATTCTTTTCAGCAAGGAGGATTTTAACCTTCTAAAAAGTTTAGAAAGAATCAGTGTGATCTGATTGCCCTACAGATGATAAGCTCTTTAGGAACTAGACCATCTAGTTCTAGTTATTTTTAGGTTTAATCTATGAGTGGCCATTGCTATGTACTTGGACACACAGTATGTAGAATCTTATCTCTTTATATATACAGCACTGAACTTTGAGGAGTAGGACTTATTGTCTCATTCAACTTCTAATTTCCTTACTGGCTAACAGAAAAATAAAACTGTACTCCAGCTGTACTCCAGAAAATCCAGTCTAAGATTCAAAAGTTGATTCATGACTATGAGCAAAATAAGCATGTGTAAAAAAGGAAGATAGCGTGGGCCTAGAGGATGTCAAAATTGCACGGCCTAGGAGCTAAAGAGAAGAAATGATGGAGACAAGTGTCATACTGAACAGTCTGAAGGAAGAAAGGGAGAGAAGCCTATTTAACTATCTGAAGTTGCTTAGTTGCTGAAGCAAGGATAATTCTAAAAGGCCAGGAAACATACGTATCTGTTTAGGTGCACAGTATCTGACAGTAATTACAGAGTATTCTATATAGAGCAGGTTCTCCACATAATATTGTAGAATAAATGACTCAAAATGTATACTGATTAACTCTTCTACAGAGGAGTTGTTGCTGTCATTCAGGGATCTGGTGGGGAAAATGGGCCATCAATACTCTTCCTCCTCTATACTTTTCTCAATCTGTCCCTCTGAATGAATACTAGACAACAGACTTTATCCTGCCATTCATTTAAATGTAATTTACCAATTTTAAAGATTATTCTTTTTTTTTTTTTTTTTTTGGAGAGGTTTTCGCTATAGGGCGTGTGCGCTCGCCAGACAGACAGAGAGAGACATAGAGACAGAAAGTGAGAAATCACCCCCCAGGGGGGATGGTCACACCGCAATCCCTTCTCCTCCATTCTCCTCTCGGGATCTTGGGCACGCACGCACACGCGCCCGGCGTGAGTTTTAAGCCACCGGGTCTGGGACGCGAACCGCGGTCGACTAAGTGGGAGTCCAGCAACATAGCCATTATGCTAACTGCTGGTTCCCAATTTTAAAGGTTATATCAAAGCCATTTAAGGGTCATCTGGGGTCAAGAGGTGGTGTAGTGGTTAAGATGTTAGACTCGTATGGTTGAACACAGTTCAAATCCCAGACCTGGCGGCTTGAAAATCATGCTAGGTGTTTGTGCATGCATGCCCAAAATCCCAGGAGGAAAATGGAGGAGAAGGGGCTGCAGCATGGTCATCTCCCTCTAGAGAGTGATTACTCACTTGACTTCTCTCTCTCTCTTCAGCAAGCAGCAAGCACACACACCCTAAGGTAAATCCCCTAACACCCCAAAAAAGTCATCTACTTTTTGTGTGTGTGGGGGGGGGAGGTTTTTGCTATAGGGCGTGTGCGCTCGCCAGACAGACAGAGACAGAGAGACAGAAAGCGAGAAATCACCCCCCAGGGGGGATGGCCATGCCGCAATCCCTTCTCCTCCATTCTCCTCTCGGGATCTTGGGCATGCATGCACACATGCCCAGCGTGAGTTTAAGCCATGGGGTCCGGGACTTGAACTGTGGTTGACTATGTGGGAGTCCAGCGACATAGTCATTATGCCAACTACTGGTCCCAAAGTCATCTACTTTTTTTCATGAAAATTAGATATATGATGAATAAAAAACTATTATTTCTTTCTGTTTCAAAAGTTAGGGTTATATAAATCGTGGACACTGAAATCTGATGACCTATTCATTTGTGAACTGTTCTTCTTTTGCAGTTTTCCTCCCTGGTTTTTGCCTTAAGGTACATGCACTCATCAGAGACAGCGAGAGGGAAATTGAGGAATCACTCCTCAGGAGGGGGGGTGGCCATGCTGAAACCCTTCTCCTACTTCCTCTCTCCTGATTCTGGTCCTCCATGCACACATACCCAGGGGGATTTTCAAGCTGTTGGGACTGGGACTTCAACTGTGGTCAGTCATATAGGGATTTACCATGTCACCAGCTGGGCCTGCAGCATATTTTTTACTGTCTGGCTCTAAGATGTAATTCAGTCTAGCATATTAAATATTGTACTAGCTTTTATAAAAATTCTGTTTATCCTAGTTTAGCTTTTTCTTCTGGTCATAAGACTAAGTATTATTAGTATTATTACCTTCTTCATGAAGTGAATATGTATGTATGTGTTCAGTGTTTGACTCATTTCTCAGGGAATGGTTATATAATTAAAATAGTAATAGTTACTGTTATGGTCCCATGTATTAGAGGTATCAAAGTCAGACATTTAATGAATGTACCAGTTTCTTAGGAAATGTAATTTATCTGTAAGTTCAATTCTTGAAATTGTAAAGATGAGCCAGATTTGGTAGACCAAGTTCTCTATTCTTAGTTACTTGTGATCAGCACAATTCACCTGATTTCCAGATTACAACGTGGATGGCTGCTACTGTCAGCACGTCCGTGTTACAAAGACAAGGCTGTCAGTGCTGATGAAAAGACCACAGGCTGTTTGGAAAAGAAGTCCTTCAGGCAAATTCTTTTTATAGGAAAAAACGATTTATCAGGCCTATACACCAATGCTTTGTCAGGGCAATTTCTCAGGACCATATCAAATGGAATTCATCCCCCAAACAAACCTGTTTAAGAAATATTTGAAGTACTGTTATCCAATGCTAAGCATACTGCACTGACAATTATAAATATAAACCCTATTTGCTAATGCTACAGTGTACTCAGTAAATAAACTTTAAAAGCAGCTTACTACAGAAAATAAAGATAGTAAACATCTTTGAGTTCACATAAAAATTAACAGCTCCTTCCCGTTTATTCGTGCTGCCTAATTCCCCCATGTGTCCACTGACAGAAATAGTTCATTTCAGAATTGGAAATTTCTTTGTTTTTGATATTCTTAAATCAATGCTTAACCAATTTTTATTATAAAATCTTTAAATTATACCCTATACAGTTAGAATTTATGTGCTTCAGTTATTGTCAGACAAAATGGGCTGCTTCTGCTATCACTTGGCCAAAATATGTAACTGCTAGTGTTTTAAAACTAGACTCAAAAATGAATTTTGCAAATTCGTTGTCATTATTTACTGAATGGAAAAAGCACTGCACTGGTATCAGGAGCGAATGATTATGATCCTGATCTCTTGTGAGTTATATAACCCTGAGTAAGTAATTCTTCCTAACTTTCTCGGACCCAATTTTGAGATTTATGTTGTGTGACAGAGATAAAGACAAGAGTGAGGAGTGAGAAAGAGAGGTAAAGGAGGGAAAGAGGAAAAAAGTGAAGAAAGAAGAGAGGGATTTGAACTAGATGATATTTCTGGTTTTCTTCTATATTCATATTCAGTTTTGAGTTGCCTCTTTTTATTAATTGCCATCATTTTCATTTATTTATCCAACAACTCAATAAGCTGTAATCCCTTCTCCTGCATTTTTTCATCCTGTCAGAATTTTAGGCCTGGTGGCAGAGCAAACAATCCTTCAAATACTGAAAAAAAAAAAAAAAAAAGTAAGGTATTTACAAACAAATTTAGCGACATATGGCTTAGACCACTACAGTGAAAGTATAAAATATTACTGAGAGACAGCCCAGCTACGGTAGTACTGGTAGTAGTATCCTAAACCACAGTGCTGGAAGTGACATGGTGACTGCAGTTTGAATCCTGTCCTGGTTGACCTGAAAGACACTGGGCACATGTGTGACTGTCTAGAATCTGATGGACTGCAAAACTGGAGGAAGGAGATTGTGGCATGACTGAGTCCTGTGGAGAGTGCTTCTTTCCTTTCTGTCTATCTGCCTGTCTGTCTCTGTCTCTCTGTCTCTCATGTGCACATATGCTCTGTTATACATAAAGAAAAAAATAGTACTGAGAAATTAAAGGAGAGCTAAATAACTAGAGAACTGTGCCCAGGTTCACAAGATGGAAAAACTGGTATTATTAAAAGAGCAATTCCCTCCCCCCCAAAGAAAAAGAATTTTAGGTATACACACGCATACACACACACACACACACACACACACACACACTGGCAAGTTTTTCAAGCCACCAGCTGAGTTGAAGATCAGTCGGCCATGTGGGATCCAGCTCACTTAATCACTAGGCTATAGAGCCAGCCCTTATTTAATCTTCAGAAGAAGGATGCATATTACACACACTGTTCTCTTTTAAAGTAATTAGAAAGTGTCTGTATGTCCAATGGCCCGTTTTGTCCTTGGGCACTCACTCCCAGTAATTCCTGGGTTGTCATTTAATTTTAATAGTATCTACTTGCACTCTCAAACATATCTTAGTATGGATGACAAATACATGCCCATCTTAAGTTTGTACACCATTACGAGCTAATTTCTTTGATATGCAAGTCTAGTAAATAAACTGAAATACTGCAAGTAGTTTTTCTTGGTCTCTAAAAACATCATGAGACTCTAGTTTTTTAAAATTTGGGGATTCATATGCAATTTTTATCCATGTGCTAGTAGGTATTGTGTATATATATTATTAACAGAGTAATGCAAACAAGAAATCTGACATCTGTTGTCATTCCTGAATTGTAAGTATCCATCTTGTGTTTCTTACTTTACAATCATGATTATGTATGTTTTTCCTTAATGAATGTTTTATATTAGGGAAAATTTCAACATAAAGAGAAATAGATATAATTTTATAATGAACTTCCATGTACCTACCCACCACTTCTCTTCAATAATTGCCCAACACTTGCCAAATTTTTGCTTATTTATTCCTATTGTTCTGTCATGTTCATTTTGCTGTAACATTTTAAGAAAAATCCTAGATATAATGTAGTTTCTTCTATAAATACTTTAATATGCCTCTCTATTTAATAAGGGTAACTTCTTTATATCCAATTCAATTAATGAGTTTATAAAATAAAATCTTGCAATGGATTTTGTGCATTTTTAATGTGCTATATAGTCTCCCTCTATGAAACATTTTCTTACCAAGACCTAGAAAATAGTTCTTTGCATAACACATTAATTCAAATGTTTCTATTTTAATCTTTGTTATACAGCTAGAAGGCAAGTATTAGATCAATTTTATTTTTTGTGTGTGGGAGATTTTGTGTTCTTAAATTTAAATTCCTATTGCTAACTGGCCTTTCCTGTATCATTTTTTTTTTTCTAATGAAAGACTCAAACATTCCTATTGATGAAGAAGATTAATATTTATTTTTTATAAAATTTTCCTGATGATGAATCACATTTCTGTAAAAAAAAAAAAAATCTTTGGCTTTTGTACATTATCACATTCTGTCCTTACTACGGTACATTCCATCCTTAGCATGTACTCTCTAAGGTACAGTTATTGTTTCTTTTTCTCATAAACATTTAAAATTCAAGCCAGGAGCTCCACTCTAGGATGTCAGCATAAGGAATTTTATAAATCCATTCCCCAGCAGAACAAATCTGACAAAAACTGTTTTAGGCCCAGCCCCAGTGGCGCAGGTGCTACCACTGTGTGATGCTGGGGCTGCATGGAAGGCTTGGTTTTGATCTTGAGTTGACCTGGTTGGGTGCACCCATTCATGTCTGTGTCTGACTTGCTGGGGATCTGGGGGAAGATCATGAAGTGGAAGACCCTGTCAAGGGTAAACACTCACTCCCCATGTCCTCCCACTCACTCTCTTTCTCTTTCAAATAACAACAAAAAAAAAACTGTTAAAGTAAATCAAACATTTAAGTTTTCTTTAATTGCCCTAAGGGAATTTAGCTACTAAAGAAACAAATATTCAGGGCAAGTAGATGGCATAGTGATGGACTCCCACATAGCAAACTGTGGTTTGAGTTCCAGACCTCGCAGCTTGAAAATCACACCGGGCGCATGTGTGTGCATGCCTAAAATCCCTGGAGGAGAGTGAAAGAGAAATGATTGTGATATGGCCACCTGATTTCCCACTTTCCTTCTCTCTGTTTTCCTCCAGTGAGCACATATGCCTAAGATAAAAATCTTGGGGAAAAAAAATTATTCAAGAAGATCAACTAAAAACCAGTAAGGTGAGCAAATGTCTTGTGCCATAAGAACCATGGTCTACTCCTCTACCTTGCACTGCGCAGCTGGGTGGAAGTTGCTTTTTGGCTCTGGGTGAGTGCCGACCAGAGGATGACCCTCTTTCCTCTGCTTTTGACTAAGGCTTACCCTACTTCAGCACAGGAGCAGGGTGCCAGCATTTCTCATTCCTCCTACTCCATGGTCAAGAAGTTAAAGTCCTTGAGAGCTCAACTGAGAAGTCAGGATCTCGCTTTATCCATGCAGATCCTACTCCATAGCACCATAGCTTTATACTAGGTGAGAACATATGAAGGGACAAGTACATGGTGTAATGGTTATATTGCTGAACTCGCACGTAGTCGACTGAGATTCAAGTCCTGGACTCGGCAGTTTAAGTTCACACCATGCGCGTGCGCATGTGTGGGTGCATGTCCAAACGCCAAGAGAAGAAGGAAGGAGAGGGAATTGTGGAGAGGCCATCCTCTGTATGTGTGTTGGGGGGGGATGATTTCTCACTTTCTGTCTCTGTCTCTCTGGCAAGCACAACTGTCCTGTAGCAAAAATTTATCAAAAAAAAAAAGGAAAGATGAAAATTTGGGTTAGACTTTGACAGTCTTGACCCCAACTTGCTCACTTCTCATAGAAGTGAGAAAACCACTTCTTATTACCCTACCCTGCACTTAGATTATCATCGGATAATGACTCATTACGTTCCATTACAAGGAGTTCATAAAAAACAGTACCAAACTCTCTTCCAAAGGAATTGACTTTATTAAGAATAGCATACAGGGAACATAAAGCTTAAAAGCACTCTTGAAGACAATAGATTCTCTTAATGGAGACTAACAAGTTGGCTTGAAACTCATTCCAGGTGTGTTTGCGTGCCCAAGATCCTAGGGGGAAAATGGAAAAGAAGGAATTTCTGTGTGGCTGCCCCCCTGGGAGGTTAATTCTCATTTTCGCTTTCACTGTATCGGACTCTCCCACCCCTTTCCCACCAACAAGTGTACATGCTCTAAGGCAAAAATTTGGCTATTAAAAAAGAAAAAAGACTAACAAATTAAACCCTAGACTAGCCAATTTAACAGAGAAAACCAGGGAAAGAGACAACTAAGAGATATGCTGATTTAAGGAAAAAAAAAAAAAAAAAACTCATAGACTGACCTTAAAAACTGTTTCTGCCCAAATTTAATTGGATAAGACTGCTGAGAAATTTATGCTCCAAGGCACTGTCAAAAACAATAGAGAAATAAACTGCTAATTAGTGGAGCCTGATATGTGAGGTTTAATACCATGTGTGAAGCAGACAATTTAACAGAGATTTAAGTAGAGAGACTGTAAAGAGAACTCTGTTTAATCCACTGCCATTCAAGAGTAACTACACACATACCAAAGGTTCAGCCCCTTGATAACCACCACCAAAGGCTTCATAATGCAGGGAAAGTAAACTTCAATACAATAGCCTAGCCATGGTACTCACAGTCAACAAGCAAACAACAATAAAAACAATCCCTGCAGAGGGGCAAAAGGAGTTAACATTCAGGCATTCTAATATGTATTACTTAAATGTCCAGTTTTTTTTTTTTTTTTTCTTTAAAATATTTTTTTTTCCTTAAGAGAGATTTTTGCTATAGAGCAAATGAGCTTAGCAAAGAGAAAGAGAAAGTGAGAAATCACTCTCCAGGGGGATGGCCAGTCCCCAATTCCTTCTCCATTCTCCTTTCAGGATTTTGAGCAAGCACACATAAGCACCCAGCATCTAGTTTCAAGCCACCATGTCCAAGAGTCAAATCATAGTCAGCCATGTCGGAGTCTAGTACTTTAAACACTGTGCCACCAGTTTTCAATGAAATAATGAGGCACTCAAAGAAACAATGGGCCACACAGTGGGGAGAAGGAAGGAAACAGGCAATAAAACCTACCCATGAAATAAACTATCAGATTTAGCGAAGACGTCAAAGTAGCTGTTATAAAAACTAAAGAAAATCATTCTAAAGATGTAAAGTATGAAGAAATTAAATAATCAAAGAGATAATATTAATGAAGGTACAGACTTTATTAAAAAGAACTAAATTGTAATGCTAGAGTTGACATAGCAATAAACAAAATAAAAATTCACCCGAGGGGCTCAAGAGTAGATTTATTTTGGGGGGAAAGGGGAATTTTTCTATAGGGTGTGTGCGTTTACCAGAGAGACAGAAAGTGAGAAATCACCCATCAGGAAGGGTGGCTATGCCATAATCTCTTCTCCTCTCGGGATTTTGGGCACACATGCATACACACATGCACGGCATGAGTTTTAAGCCACCAGATCCATGACTTGAACCACAGTCAACTACGTGCGAGTCCAGTAACATAACCATTACATCATCTGCTCGTCCCTCAAGAGTGGATTTTAACTTGCAGAAGGAAGAATCCGTGAACTTGAAGACAGTAGCACAGTAAGTGTAATACGAGGAACTGGAAGAAAACAATACATCTGTCAACAAAGTCTTAGAGAAATATGAGATCCCTTTAAGTATAATGAGATACAGATAGTGAGAATATCAGAAAAAGTTTAGAAAAAGAAAGGAGAAAGAAATGGAAAGCATGATAGCTGAGAACTCAAACTTGCAAAAAAAATATGTGTGTGGTATGTATGTATATGTATGTGTGTGTGTGTATATATATATATGCATATATGTATATGTGTGTGTATGTATGTGTATGTGTGTGTGTGTGTGTGTGTATATATATATACATACACATATATGTATGTAAATAAAACCTAAGGGAACAGGGACCAGCAGGTGGTATTGTGGTTAAGGTGCTGATTCCACATGGCTGACCACAGTTCTAGTTTTGGATCTGGTAGCCTGAAAATCACACTGGGCAGATTGTGTATGCATGCTCAAAACCCCAGGAGAATGGAAAAGGGATTATGGTACGGCTGTCACCCTGGGAGGTGATTCCTCACTTTCCCTCTTACTGTCTCTCTCTGAGCAAGTGCACACGCCCTACCACAAAAACCTTTTAAAAAAATAAATTAACATACATATCTAAGAATTTCAATTATCTTCAATAATACAGATGGAAAGTGAGCCACTCCCAGACAGAACAAAAGTGCTAAAAGTAAAAAATACTGAAAAAAAATTTTCAAGCAGCAAGAGAAAAACGATTCAGTGTGTACAGGGGAAGCCCAATAATATTAACTGCTAGAGCAGCAGTTGGCATAGCGATTAAAGTCCTATACTCCTACATGGCCAACCATGGTTCGAGTCCCAGACCCCATGGGTTGAGGAATGCACCAGGTGCATGTGCACATGTGTCCAAAATCCCAAGTGGAAAATGGAGGAGAAGGGACTTCAGCATGGCTGTCCTCCATAGGGTTGATTTCCCACTTTCTATCTCATGTCTCTGTCCAATAAGTGCACATGCCCTATGTCAAAAAAAAACATGAAAAAGAAAAAAAGAAACAATTAGTCAAGAAGATCTACTAAATTTCAGTAAGAAGAGTGAGTGTCTATGTCATAGAAACCATGACCCACTCTCCTGCCTCACTTCCCCTCCCTCCCTCCTTCCCCCCTCCCTCCCCCCCCTCATATACTCACCCTATGGCAAAAAAGCAAAAAAACAAAAAACAAAAAACAAAATTGGTTTGAGCTGAGATGGGCAGCTTAAGTTACTGAAATAAATGAGACATTGAATCTGGTTGAAAAATATATATATTTTTTTTACATAGTGAAAACCTGTTTATGGAAATTCAACAATTTTTTGTTCTTTTAAAATGCAGTAATATTGTTCATAGCTTGTTTCACTCAGAATATGGATAACTTAATTTTTGTATTGTTACTGAAAACAGAAAGATAAACAAATACCTCTCTTATTTCTTATATTTAGTTCCAACAGTGTCCTTGTAAATATTCACATATATGCTCATGTGTTTGAGCATACCCATACACATGCACACATTTCAACACTAGAGTGTAACATTATTTTCATATAAAGTTATTTATTGCAAATCACAAAAGGACATGAAAGCCAATGTAATCCAATATCTTTGTTTATAAGAAGGGAATCACTATTTATATTTTACTCTCATGGAAAAATGCCCATGGATAATATACCCTAAACTTTCAGGCCATTCCAGGTATGACATACTGTGGGCAGACTCCGAAGTTGACTCCATGGTCCTCTCCTTCTGACATAAATGCCCTGCGTGATTTCCTTTGGTCATGAGTATATGTGGTATTTAAAACAAGCTTCTAGCCAATAAGTTGAAAAAAAAAAAAAATCAACGAGTTCTAACCAGTAGAATATAGCAAAAATGATGGGGTAAGCGACTGCATGTCCTTGATTACGTTATTAGATAAGATACTAGCACTAATTTTCTGGACTGTTTCTTTCTTCCTGTTCTTAAAGATGCGAAGTATTTTACTATGGGCTTCCTAAGATGGGAGGCCAAAGATGCACCTTCTAGATATTGAAGGAAGCTACTGTGGGTCAGAGCCGGTTAGAAAGGGAGGCTTACATTTCTACAACCATAAGGAAGGAAATGGTCCTAGCAACTTGAGCAGACTCAGGAGCAAATCTTTCATTGTTTGAGCCTCCTATGATATGACATCTCCAAACAACACCTTGACTGAAGTAATGTGAGCTCAGTTAGGCTCCTGTCAGAGGGCTCAGAGTTAGACTGTGTCAACAGCTGACACACAGACACTGGGAAAAAAATTAGTGAGTTCTATTTTAAGTTTACATTAAGTTTCTGGCAACTTACTACCCTTCAACAGAGAACAAATACAGAATGTTTCTTTGTTTTGTGTTTTCCATCCTTATCCAATGATATATTCTTTAAAGACTTGATAACGTCTTTATTTGGAATTGCTTTTAAGGGTTTTCAAATTAAGATTTTGGGAATGTAATTTAACCTTCACAAATACAGACATGTGTCTGTGTATATGTATATACATATGCTATTGTGTTATTGTCCGAGCACTCTAATATATATTGTCTAATTAATATACTCTGTTAAAGACAAAAAGATGTTATGTCTACTTCACGGGTGAGGAAACTAAGGTTGAAGGAGTCAGAAGGGGAAGAATGACCACACCACAATCCCTTCTTCTCCATTTTCCTCCTGCGATTTTGGTTATATATGCACCCGTGGCCACTGTTTTTCATTCAGCCATCTGGGAGTCCAGTGCCATAATCACTGCACCACCTGCTGGCCTCTATTTTTTTTTATCTATAAGACGCTGAACACTAGTTACTCCTAAGTAGTTTTTCTGCATATAATTCTTGACCCTTGACATGAAACTTTAGAATAAAGAGTTAGAAAGTAAAACTACATAGTAACATATTTTTACTCACTTTCTAAATTTGGCAGGTACTTAAGTGAAAAAAAAAAATCTAATTGTTGTTTGTGCATGTATGATTTCTATCCCACGGAGCTAAGTGAGCCTATCTGGAAATTGCATGAATCATTAATTGTGCTTTGTAACGGGCCACCTCTGGTACTGTGGTTTGTGCAGTGCTCTCTAGGGCATCCCAGTAGGGAAGTCGCTTTGCTCCTAACCGAAGCTGTAAGTCAGTGTGCCGAGTCAGCATGGTGCCACTTAGAAGGATGTGTGTACAATCCGAGGACTTGCTACGGTTTAGATAAAGAAGACTGGCACACAGCAGGTGAAAGTAAATCTTTTACTCTGTCATTGCTGGTGACACAAGCTGGTGAGGGAAAGTAGTTATAAATATCTGAAATGATAAAGTCATAAAGGCCTTCTTCACTTTTCTAGGGTTCATTGCTATGGTGTATGACTTATATAGAAAACAAAGAGCTTCAACTTGCTGCTTCTGCCTAACCCAGCTTTCATTAGCCATGTACTTTAAATAATCTCTGTTTTATTTTAATTTAACTTAATATTGTTTTTTTTCCATATGGCACATGTACTCACCAGAGAGAGAGAGAGAGGCAGAGAGGGAAAGTAAGAAATCACTTCCCCCCAAGGAGGATGACTATCTCATAATCCCTTCTCTTCCATTCTCTTCTTGGGATTCTGGGTATGTATGCAAACACATCCAGATTGATTTTTAAGCCACAGGGTCCAGGACTTGAACTTTGGTTGGCCATGTGGGAGTCCAGTACCTTAATTACCACATCAAATGTTTGCCTTACCTCTGCTAAATTTTATGTGATATTTCATAAAACATATGTAAGTAAGAAGGTGTAATATGCTTTTTTTTAATGTGTTTTGCATAGGGTGTGTACATGCACTAGCTGGAGATAAAGAGAGACAAAGTGAGAAATCACCAGCAGAGGCGGGGTGGGGGGGGGGGCTCTTTGTCCTACTTCAATCCTTTCTCCTCTCTTCTCTTCTCAGGACCTTGGGGATGGATGTACAGGTGCACAGCCTGATTTTCAAACCACTGGCTCTAAAATGAACCACAGTCAGCTGTATGGGAATCCAACACCTTAACCACCATGACATCTGCTGGCCCCTTCTGAACTTTTAACATGGTAACAAGTTCTTCTGTTTTACTCATTCAATCATGTGGGCATAACTGTTGAATATCTAGTAGGGACCAGATTTCGTGCTGTTAACACAATGGCGACACAAAATAAAACAGAAAAGAACACCTGGTCCTGAGGTCCAAGGTCCAGCATCAGACCTTGAGCCTGGGCTTCCTGTGGAAGATAATGTTTTTCCTGCTTATGAAGGGACTAAGATCTTCTGGGATACTCAGATGTGACAATAACTAGGGCTGCAAAGTTTAAACACACACACACACACACACACACACATGCATACAGAAAGTTTTCACTTTTCACAAAACTATGCTAAAAAATTTTTTAATCTCACGCCCAATTTTGAACTGAATTTCTCTTTCTTACTTTGTGTCTTTTCACTTTCCCAAGAATGACATTAAGAGTCATAAAAAATTGGAATCTGAGAGCAAAATCTCAAATGTCAAATGCCTTATATTTGACACTGTGTCAAAGTGAGGAAATTCTGAGATGATATAGCTAAGAAAATGTGCCATTCATCTATTTTAGAAGTTGGCATTCACCTAGCCCTGATGACAGGCTTGAGCCTGCTGCTCCATTAAAGAGGCCTTTGACTCTGAGCACGATTAGGATTGTAAGTGATCACTGCCTAACAACACACCACTTTATTTTCGAGAATCAAATAGTTTTGATTATTTACAATGAAATGTACATGGTCAGAGAAAACCATCCAAAAATTTGAGCTGCTGTAAGAGATGCTGAGATGATTCAGGTGCCTCAACAGATTGATAAAGAGAGGAAAGAATATACAATGTAAGTAAGAGGAATGTGGGAAGGCATTCTGAGAAGAAACACTGTTTTGACAACAGGAGGAGAAGAACCTGAGCTTCCTCACCTTCTGCATCCCACATGTTGCTCTACTCCAGCTCCAGCTTGAGACCCATGAACACTTTTGATATAAAGTTTCTTTGATAAAAACAAATGAATAGGGAGAAATATTAATAATCCAATAGTTTAGATTAGCCCTTAGATGACCTTTAGGTAATTTCCCATCAGAAAATAAGGAGATGGCTGCAAGGACCTTTGGCCAGAACTCTCCGGCCAGAGCCCTCCCTTACTGGCAGCCAACACCCATAGACAGGAGATAATGTCACAGTAACAATTAAGCTAATCAAAGTACCCACAATTCTTGTGACCTTATCCCTTCTCCCCTCCCATATAAATACATCCGGTCCTCCTCAGTAGAGGGTAGGATGAACCACTTCTGGCTTCACATTCCTGGGTACTCTTGTCTCTTAATAAACTTTCCTTTTTTTCTTGAGAGGATACCTCTTGAGTCTTTCTCCAAACCCTAACCCCAATAGTATGTAAAATTGGAGCGAAAAGAATAAAAAGAAACAATTTGAGAATACCTGTTTTGGTTTTGCCTGTGACAAATGTTATCAAAGGTAAGACATCCTAAAGAAAGAAATTTCTTCAAATGGGAAACAGTGAAAGAAAAGAACCAAAAACTAAGTATCGTTTCCATGGTACACTTTCACATGCATTGTATTAATAGTTTTCAAGAGAACTCTGAAGAGCAGTAATTTTTCTTCCTGTTTTTATGTACAGACAGTGAGGCTCAATAGAATTAATTCTGTTTCTCCTAGGTCATCACCAAACAAATTTCAAACCTGTACTTGTCTAATAAGGAAATTCATACTACTACTTAGTAAAAACATACAGCAGTCTGAAGAAATGTATTTAGTATTCTACCCGACTCTCTCTATTTACCATCTACGCTAAGCTATCCACCTACACAAAATAAGTATTTAAAAATCTCAGACTTAGCTAAGGTAGTACACACTTGATATTAATAAGCTGGACACAATGGCATTGGTCTACAGTCCCAGCTACAAGGGAGACTGAGGCAGAATGTACACAAGACAGCAAGCATGATCCAGTCTGAAACACCACATACACGCACACACAAAAGAAAAAAAATAGCATAGGCTCCTGAATATCAGTCCCTAAATTGTTGGATCCTGGGTGTGCTCTTGGAAGACCAAGGCAGGGGTTAATATAGAATGAAATACTGTTTCACAAGGAATTTGGGAGTAAATAACATGGAGACAACAGCCTCCAAGGACCTGAGTGAGTCCTCGTGGAACAGAAAGGCAACAGATTATTCATATTGGTCTTAAATTTTGACCAGACCCTAATTATTTAGTTTTAAACTAATAAATTAATATTTATCAATGCTAGAAGTTGTACTGACTGTCCTCCAAAAAATCCCAGAAATTGACTTCATTTATTCATAAATTAAATTTTTGCTGAGCATAAGCACACAGTATGTGACAAAGTCACATTAACTAACTGGAGTATAATCATGACTAAGGATTAAAGCTGACTGTTCAAACCAGCAAGCAACCCACTGCCAAGGGAGAGAGATAGGAATCTAAATTAAACTATCACGATGTGTACTAAATAAAATATTAAGAATATGAGACCACCAAGGAGAAGCTTCAACTCAGTTGTAGAAACTTAAGGACAGTTTTATAGGAAAAGATACAGCTATATTTATGAGGAAATATACTTATACATATTTTTTTTCCTTTTTCTTACTTTTAGGTTTTGATTATAGGGTGTGTACACTCCTTAGAGAGAAGGAAAGTTAGAAATTGAGATAGGAGTTAGACTCATTCACAGGATGACAGGGTAAGGGCCCTGAAAGGAATTCACGGAGTTTTTCTATTCGTGTTTGTTTGTTTGTTTTGTTTTTTTAAGAGATTTTTGCCTTACGGTGAGTGCACTTGCTGGTGAGAATCAGATCCAGAGAGAGGAAATGTGATAGATAACCCCCCAGGAGGTATGGCCATGCTGTAATCCCTTCTCCTCCATTCTCCTCCCAGGATTTTGGCCATGTATGCAAACATACCAGTTGTGACTTTCAAGCTGTCAGGACTGGGGCTCATGAGAGTCTAGTGCCTCAACTACCAGGCCATCTGCTAGTCCCTCCCCCCCTTATTTTATTTTTTTTAATGGACAAATTGTCACTCAAAGATGATGGGGAAAAACATTCTAGGTAAAAAAAGATTTTAATGAGGAAACAAATTTTTAAGTAAAAGATACTGCTTTGAATCCATCATTGAGTAAGTGTGAAATCTTAGGTCACTTCTTGACTTCTCTGCACATCAATATCCTCATCTATTAAACAATGATAGTAAAATCCTCTGTGAAACACAATTGTGATAAAAAAATAAAATAAAAATAAATAAATAAAGCAGACCTTAACAGTAAACACAGGCTAAAATGTTTTGGAGGAGTCCGACCCAGCGAGGCCCCAGGATCTGTCTGAGCACCCCCCCCCCCCCCTCGACCTTTGAGCTCCGCTTCTGGTCAAATCAATATGCTGGCAAGGCCACTGTTGTGCACCCCACCGACCTTGGAACAAAGCTTGGGTCAATTAGCATGTCAGCAACTGCTTGCTATTTGCTCCAGAAAACTGATAGCCTTGCTGGGAAGTGACCCCCCTCTGACTCCCCAATTTACTACTATAAAAGAATTGCATAGCTCTCTTATACATCCTGAGTATATGATAAAATTTTCCAGGAACTCCCCCGACCACTCCCCTTTGCTATAATCACCTACTATTAATTATAATGTTTTATCTCCATGGTCACAGTAGAGGGTGGACTGAAGTTCTATCTAGGTGGAAATGATCTTTGGAAGGCCCTTCAAAATACATTTAAGGTAAACTTAATCCTTTCTTTATGTAAAATAGGATTAGGCCAAAACTGGCCCAGGACCACCCCCTGCCCTCACCAAGTGAAATAGATAAATATTTTAGGACTCCTCAAATCAAGTTTTAGATCCCTATAAAACTATGTAAGTATCATTCTTTATTAAGATCCATAGGAACTAATATCTATTTTTGAGATTTTCTTTTCTCAGAGCCATTCCTAGTAATCACAAGATGGCTGCTGTGCTGCTGCTTACCCGAACCACCTTCCTGAAACTGCATTCTATGGAGACCCACCTACAATTGCGGAAATGCATGACACCCACCCTTAATCCAACCCTGAATAGAATCTATGTTCCCTTTTGTTAAAACCTTTATGAGCTGTTAATTGAAGCACGTAGCCCCTCTCCCATTTACTTGCATGTAACACATTTTCAATAAAAAGGCAAGATGATTCCTAGCAGTTGTCACTCCTCAGAGAGCGATCTTTGAGGGGTGTCCGGCATAGCACGTGCGTGAAAAGGCACCGAGGCCTGTGTCTTCTGTTCACCTGCGCCGCCTCCGTCGAGATAACCCACCCACGCTGAGGCTGGTCCCTGGCAATGTTTGATACTTGATGATGATTTACCTGTATACACATTCCACATTGCATCCCTGTGTCAGATGTCTTACCAATCTAACCTTCAAATCACATGAGGAAGGACAAACCTACACTTCTGAAAGTTGACTTATAAATTCTCTTGGCTATTCACTGCTATGCTAGATGAAACATAGTTCTGACTTAGCACAATAATTCCCTTGCTCTCATCCTTCCAAATCCATTAGATTCAAGTAATATCCTGGGTAAATGTTTTGCAAGTCATATACAAATAGCCACATCATATACCTTGTTTAACTTTAGCATCCCTATATTAAGATGCCACAACACACCTTCTTAGCTTCAGCAAAAGGTTGTTGTGACAGCTGAAATACATAAATTCAGAAGCAAACTGAGGAGTTTATGGTGCTCATTTGCATGTCAAAACCCAAATTTCACTTCTTCCTCATTTCTATTGACAACGATTGTGTCTAGCTAATGGGAGCAACCTGAAAGAGTCCTGCATTTCAATGAGTTCTCTAAATGCTTTGCTATAGTAAAGACTGCAAATTAAAATGAAATTTTAATCATGTAGCAGCCACTAAATGCTGGAATAATAATAATGATTAAAGACCCAAGTCTGCTTTTTGTTCTACAAAAGGAGCCTTGACATCCATAATGGAGGGAAAAAAAGTTCTATAATTTCTTTATTGGCAGTTTGTATTAAAATCTTAGAATGCTATGAAAACTTGAAAATTTTCCCACATTCATTACAGTCAAAGAGAACATTTTAAATTTCACTATCTCCCTGTGCAAGTTACTCAGAAGAAGAACACATCCTTATAAGACCTCACCCATGAGCTGGGTTTTATTTATCATACATGTTTAGTGTGAAATTTCAGAACTGGGGAAGAGATAAAGAATACGTATTAGAATATTAGATGGAAATACCCCACTTCTAACACTAATTTCTGATCTTGCTGTTAGTTAGAATCTAAGTAACCATAGATATGGCATATCTTTCTCTCTGTATCCGTTTCTGTGTTGTATACCCCAGTAGGATGGTTTGCCTTATTTATGTCAAGGGCCATGAGTAGTCCAATGAACTGATTCATGAGAATATTTCTTAAATTTTGTCTCATGTTAAAAAACATGCTAGGTTTACCTAACATCTTTAAGTCAAAATAGGTATTTGCTGGAAGTGTAAAATAATATGGTACATTTAAGCTGAATTTTACAATTATACAAATAATTTTAAATGTAAAAGTAATGAAAGGATATAATCATCCCAACCTCAAATATCTTAGACATTTTGATGAGAAGGGCACCTTGAAAGTTCCACAGATGCCCTGGGCATCTTCTTTCTTTTCTTTTTATTTTTTTTGGGGGGTGGAGGGACTGGGGGTGGAAGGAGAATTAACCCTTCAATATTTGCCTCTTGAACTCTGTTCCAGGGAATGCAGTCTTGGGTAAACTTTAGTATCCTTGGTGGGCAGGGAGAAAGGCCTACAGGGTCAAAGTCTATCTGGCTATTCCTGTGTGAAGGGACATGTCTTTGTAGGGAATTCCTTGGGGTTAGAGGAAGGTTCCCACTTGAGAGGAGGGAAAAAAGGGGGGAAGCTCAGTTTTACTGCAGATAGCTGACTTGCCAAGAGATAGCAATGAGAAACAACCCAGATTTTGTCAAAGACTAGCTGGTTGGTAATTACCCCATCCTAAATCCCCTTCATTTAAAAGCTCCTAGAGGCCAGCACGTGGTGTGGTGGTTAAAGCATTGGACTCCCATAAGACTAATCACAATTCAATCCTTATCCTGGTAGCTTGAAAATCACACCCGGCCCATGTGCATGTATGCCAAATCACAGGAGGAGAATGGAAGAGACGGGATTGCTTGTGGGGCCATCCCGCCAGAGATAATTTCTCACTTTCCCTCTCTTTGCCTGTCTCTGTCAAGACTAAGAGCCCCAAACTAAAATAATCCTATATAGATATATAGATATAAAAAGTCCTGGGGCTGGTAGATAGCATGGTGGTTAAGACAATGGACTCTCAAATAGCCAACCATAGCTTGAGTTTTGAATCTGGCAGCTTGTCTTCTCACTTACCCTTTCTTTTTCTGTTTCTCTCTGGTCAAATTAAAAAAATAATAATAAATAGGGACCAGCAGATGGCGTAATGGTTACGTGGTTACATTGCTGGACTCCCATGTAGTCGACCATGGTTTGAGTCCCATACCCAGTGGCTTAAAGCTCACACATCGGGCATGTGTGTGTGCGTGCCCAAAATCCCAAGAGGAGAATGGAAGAGAAGGGATTGTGGCATGGCCAACTCCCTGAGGGGTGATTTCTTGCTTTCTGTTTCTGTCTCTCTGTGTTTCTCCAATGAGTGTATATGCCCTATAGCAAAAATCTCTAAATAAATAAATAAATAAACAAATAATAGAATAAATAATTCCTTAAAATAAATTCCTTAGCCCCCTCCCTTTCAAGGGAGGTCCTCTTATCCCCTTTGGATAATGAATAAATCTCTTCTATCCACTTAATCTCTGCATCTAAATTCTTTCACAGTCCATGACACAGATTACCTTAACAGATAATGTTAAAGATGATTTTTAAAACTGAATTAATTATCATAATGAGCGGCATTGAAATTTAGAGATCAACAAGGTTATACAGTATCTTATCTAATTAGGTTAGTGGCATTCATACCTACATGATCATGTAGCATGAAGTTGGGAAAAACATTACAGTGGTAATGTTCATGGGGGAATTAGCAGTTCTATTTTTACTAAAGAATTCTGCTAGGGAGCCGGCAGGTGCTATGGTGCTTAAGGGCGCTGGACTCCCACATGGCCGGCCCCAGTTCGAGTCCAGGACCTGGTGGCTTGCTTTCTCACTTTCTCTCTCTCTCTGTCTGTCCTTCTCTGGTCAGCTTAAAATAAATACAGTTAAAATAATTCTTTTTTTTTTTTTTTGGAGAGGTTTTTGCTACAGGGCACATGTGCTCACCAGAAAGACAGAGAGAGAGAGAGAGAGAGAAAGAGAGAGAGAGAGAGAAACCACTCTCCACCCCACCTAGGGGGAATGGCCACACCACAATCCCTTCTCCTCCATTCTTCTCTCGGGATCTTGGGCACACACGCACATGCACCCAGTGTGAGTTTAAGCCACGGGGTCCGGGACTTGAACCACAGTTGACTACATGGGAGTCCAGCGACATAGACATTACGCCAACTTCTGGTCCCTGAAGTAAAACAATTCTAAAAACAAAACAAAAACAAAAAAGAATTCTGCTCGACTTTGTCTCAATTTTGGCTTGGGTCTTGAAATTCCTGAGTCCTGAAATAAAGCATGGAGATGTTTTTCTAGACCCCTCAATTTGTATCATATACACAATGTTTTAGTTTTTTTTTTTTTTTTTTTTTTTTTTTTTTTTTTTTTTTTTTTTTTTTTTTTAATGCTAATGATAATGTGTATGAGTTCATGAGAGAAAAAGAGCAAAGGAAAGGGAAAGATTGGGGAGAGGGGAAAAAAAAGGGGAGAGGGAGAGGGAAAACAGGTTATGCCTCAATTCCCTTTCCCTAGTTCTCTGGCTCAGGATCTTGGGCATGCATGACATGTTTCAGGTTGACCAAGTACAGGGTCCAAACCTGCTATTGGCCTCGTGGTTTCAATATGCTATGGACTGCATTACCTAAACCGAGCCTAAGTGAGTTTTAAAAAATGAAATAATCTACTCCCAAACAATTTATGAGTAGCACAGCTAACATGACTTTTATTGTTGTTCCACCACCCTCGACTATTTTAGGAAACTCTTCTTAGAAAGATTTGTCAATAACTTTACTGCTCATTGTAGAAAGCACCCCACTCCACTCCAAAACACACAAAGAAACAGAAAGCTTTACCTATATACTTTACAGCGCATTAAGTAACTATTAATTCTCAGAGTCTTAGAAACCTTGTCTGGACGTCCTCTTCTTGCTATGTTCACCAGTCCTAAACTATTCTCTCATGATCCTTTCTCAGTCCTTAGCAAGCCTCCATGATGGAAGACCCATCTTGCAGTTCATGTTTAGTAAGAAATATCAGTGGAAACTATTTTGAGTCCTAAAAAAAAAAAAACCAAAAAACAAAACAAAACAAAAAAAAACCCTCAACAATATGAAGGGACTTCACAAATAAAAATAAAACACAAGTTTATTTTGGTGCAATTTTTTTTAGTCCATGCATAATTTTTCCATAATGTACATTTTTTTATGAACTTTTGACAACACTCCTTTATTGTTAACATTTAATATAATGGTGACATTGTGATATAGGAAGACTTAATCCTTGGATTCATGCATCCAATTAAAAATAATGTATTACTCTCAAATAAATTACATTAAGTTCATTCCTACTAGTCACCTCAAACTTAAAACTTTTAGAAGCTTTTTAAGAGCACTTTTTAGGAAGTACCTTCCAACCAATAATTCTAAATTAGTTAGATATCTACTATAATAAATGTAGGCAGCTTCAACCCATGGCCTATTTTTGTTAGTTTTAAGAAGTTTTGCCTTAGGGTAAATGTGCTCCCCAGAGAGAGACATAAACATGGAGAAGGAAAGTGAGAAATCATCTCCTGAGGAATCCCTTCTCCTCCATTCTCTTCCCAAGATCTTGGGCACACATGCACAGGTGCCTGCATGATCTTTCTTTCTAAGAGATTTTTGCCTTAGGGTACATGCACTCACTAGAGAGAGAGGGAGGGGGGAGGGAAGGAGGGAGGGAGAGAGGGAGGAAAAGTGAGAAATCACCCCCCTGGGGGGATGGCCTCACAGCAATCCCTTCTCCTCCCTTTTCCTCCTGGGATCTTGGGCACACATAAACACATTCCTGGTCTGAGTTTTAAGCCACTTGTCCAGCCATGTGGGAGTTCAACAATGTAACCACTATGCCATCTGCTGGCCCCAACCCACAGTCTATGAACATTAACAAAGTCCCAATTTTAACTGCATTTATTCATTCATTCTTCTTCCATGTTCTCTTATGATTTTCTCACCTACAGGCTTCCTTTACTTTTTTAGTATTACTTAATTGTATTTATTATTATACTTCTAAAAATTTTTGGTATTTAGTATTACTTAATTTTATTTATTCTATTTTTATTTTATTTTTTCTATTTTAATTTTTGCTCTGGTACTCTCACCAGAGAGACAGATGACAGACAGAGAGACAGAGAAAATAAGAAAGCAAGCCACCAGGTCCGTGATTCAAACTATGGTCAGCCATGTGGGAGTGCAGCACTTTAGCCACCTTAGAGAAGGCTCCTATGGCTTCCTTTAACTCTGTTAACATATTCTTAATATTACTTTCTACTTCTTCAATTTCTCTTTGCTCTAAACATAATACCTGGCCCAAATTTTTTCACAAATTAAAGCATGTAACCAAACTGGTGGCATTTTACACATTTTCTCTTCACAGTTTTCTTTTTTAGTGTTGTTCTTGTATTAAAATCACTTGGCTTGTAAATAATGTGACTCTATTGATAGAAGATATTTTGGGTGAATATTATAATTGGCCATGAGTGCCAGAAATCTAAAACCTCTATCATGCCATACCTAGAAAAGGCAGCTCTTTTCTCTACTAAATTAACACTTAGAAACCTTTTGAAGAAACTAGCTATGGTAATGAATTTTTATTTTTAAGGTTTTTGCCATAGGGTGTGTACACTCAACTGAGGAGTGTGTGTGTGTTGGGGGGGGGGGGGGACGTGGGATGGAAGAGATAGAGAGGAAGAAAAAGTGAGAAATTGCCCCGGCTGTGGAGGGATGGCCACGCTGCATTCCTTTCTTCTCCATTTTCCTCTTTGGATTTTGAGAAAGCACCTGGCATGATTTTTAAGCCATCAGGTCTGAGACTTGAACTGTGGCCAGCCATATGGGAGTCCAGTGCCTTAGCCACTACAGCACCTGCTGGCCCCTCTAACAGAACAGCTACAGAAATGGAAACTGAAAGAGAACTAAAGAGGAGATTGTTTAAATTTGGAGGACATTGCAATTTTGAAAATCTCTCTTTTTAAATATACCACATGATCTCAATAGTACACATTTTATTGCCTGGTTTTTGGACCATTTTTAATGAGCGTTAACAAAATATTAGGACACTATTTGATATGTTTTATAGGTATTTTGGCCAAAGACAACTGTTGGTGACCTCAAATTACAGGTATTCATTTGCAGCACAAAATCTATTGGCTACTACCTTAAAACTAGCCAGAAATATCTCCTTGTAAACTGATGCCTGACTTCAGGATAATATCTGATCTGTTATTATACATTATCTACCATGGGACCAACAGATGGCATAATGGTTACGTTGGTAGACTCCCACATAGTCGACTGCAGTCTGAGTCCCAGACCCAGCAGCTTAGACTCATGCCGGGCACATGTACATGCATGCCCAAGATCCCGAGAGGAAAATGGAGGTAAAGGGATTGTGGTGTGGCCATCTCCCCTGAAAGGCGATTTCTTGCTTTCTGTCTCTCTGTCCCTCTCTGTCTTTCCAGCAAGCATGCCTTATAGCAAAAACCTCTCTCCAGGGCCGGCAACAGTTTAAGGGCACTGGACAGCCACATGGCCAACTGTGATTTGAGTCCCAGACATAGCAGCTTGCATTTTCACTTTCTCTCTCTGGTCAAATTAAAAATAAATAAATAAAATAAAATAAAGTGAAATAAATAAATAAAGTTAAATTAAAGGAAAAAAAATCTTCAAAAAACAACAAAAGAATGGTATACTTTGGTCCATTCACTTTTACTCTATGAAACCAAGGTTGGTAGCATAATTAAAGAATAAAACAGGGTCAGTCAGGACTTGCTAGGTCAAGGCAACTAGAATCCATATGGCCAATGGCACAGTTCCAGTCTGAACCTATGGACTTGAAAACTTATCATGCACATTTGTGTATATGCCCAAAAACCTAAAAGAAATAATGGAACACAGGCATTGTGACGTCATCATCCATCGGGATGCTTTCTCACTGTCCTTTCTCTTCTCCCTCCCCCTTTTTCTGGTGGGCATACATGTCCTATGTCAAATCCCCCCCAAAAAAGAGGGAAGGGGACAAACACACACACACACACACACACACACGTGCAAAACCCAAAAACAAAAACAAACAAAAAAAAAACAGAAGAAAAAAATAAATTTGAGAACCAGAACACTAACCACTAAAGATGAATTATGGATTTTTATTTTCTTTGCTTAAGATTCTTTATACCTGGACCAGCAGGTGGCATGGTAGTTAAGGCACTGGACTCCCATATGGCCCAATACAATTCGAGTCCCAAACCTGGTGGCTTGCTTTCTCACTTTCCCCCTTTCCTTACCTCTCTGTCTCTCTCCAGTCAAACAATATAAATAAATACAAAAATAAAATGAAATAGATATTTCTTTAAAAAGAAAAACATTCTTTATAATTCATGCTTTAGAGGTCCAGAAAGTAGGAAAATAAATGGTTCATCAGGTATATATGTAAGAAAATAGCAGGCAGGCTATGCTACCAGGACTACTGAACTTCTCCACTATTTGGTTTTTGGAAACAGAGCCATATTAGATATATTATTGATCTCAAAGAAAAATATGTGGTGTTTTAGAGAAAAATGTGCTTATACCTTTGCAGATTTCTGTGGAATCTTTAATATTATTAACAAATATGGGAAAAAAACAAAGAAATAATAAAATTGGATAATTTGTGTGATAATCCCACATTTGGTTTTATGGTTGCTGGAACTCAGGAAATGATACCTCAAAACATGGTGATTTGGCATGTTGAGTACTTTGAACAAAGGAAATTGGAAGACCTTATAAGCTGTCTCAGAATCAAGGTCTCCCTACACCTACCAAGAGCAGAGCGAAGAACTCTCTAGAATTACCTTATGAATTAAGGAAAACTTACCTAGAAGCTTTGAAATTATTTTAGTCACTCTCCTCAGAACCTACATTAACGAAGATGAACTCTTATTGCAGGAGAATAAATTATGTCTCCATGTCCAAGAAACCATGCCTAGACAGACTTTTCACCTATTCTTTCCACTGTCCTTCTAAGAGTTGTTATACGAGAGCTTTCATCTGCCTAAGACATTCATTTACAGTTGAGTTTTGCCCCTCACCTTCCCTTCACTACCACACTCTCTTCCACTAAAAGGAACTTTGTCTCTGAATACTGTCTTCCTTTTAGGCTCTTTTGTTTCCCTCAAAATTCACTTTTTGTCTTTCTAAATTATCTATACCTCCACTTTCCTTTTCACTATGAATAGGGAACCTGTGAGTTTGACAACTATAAAATTGCAGTGTTTTGGTTGGATGGTTTCTCTCTTCGTTTGCTCAATAGGAAAGGTGTAGGAATGAAGTTAAAAAGCACAGTGGAAAATGATCATTGTAAACATACTTCTTTGTAAGAAATCATTCTGTATTTTAAGCTAATATTAAACATGCCTATTATATTGATACTAATTAAATTATTTAAGGACTTAAAGTAACTTAAAGGCCTTAAGTCACAATGTATTTTAACCAGCAGGATCCTATATAAAACTTTGATTAGAATTTTAATATTACTTTAACGTCTACAATTGGAGTATAATAGTTATAACTTAATTTATTGAAGAAAAAAATGAGAAGACTTGAAATCTCAAAGCATTTAGGAAATTCTGCTTATTCTTCAAAACAGATCAACAAAACAATTCTACTTAGGTTATTATTTATTTTATTAATGAAGTCAAAGAATTTTTAAAAAGTCATTTAAATCACTATATTCATATCCTTGTCAAGAATAAAAATTCTAATTATGAGGCAATATTTCCCTTTAGCAAGACTTCCACACAATATTGCTACACACACAAACACACACACTCCTTCATTATAATAGGCTCAAAAGAAAATTAAAGAAATGAATGCCTAAGAGTCATTGTGAAAGTTAAATGTGTGGCAGGCTTATAAAAATAGGCTTATAACCATTAGATTTCTTTGGGTTCTAAGACATTGTTCTTAGCAAACTTAATTCAGATTACTTAAAGAGTTTCAAAATGAGGCATTTGGCTATTAGTTGTGATTCATTCTTTCCAGTTAGGTATTTTACATGCTTTATTGTAACATTGGCAATTTAGCTTTTTCTTCCTTTAGTATATGAATTCTTGGCAACAGGACAAGAGAGTCCTCGTATTCACATAAGCAGTGCCGACCATATGTCTAGTACAATTAGGCATTCAAAAGAGGTTTCAGTTTAGGAGTTGGATCAAGTGAAGAAAATTACAGGGATTGAATTATGGTAGAAAAGCTTTCTCATATGCTTGCATATTGTATGCAAAACTAACTAGACCCAGCACTTGAGAGTTTTCACTTATTAGAATGAGAAAGGGTTGAACTATTCCTGTGAGGGATCACAAGATAGATTGTGAAACATTTTGGTTATCGCCAAACTATTTAGAGTTGTTGACTGAGAAAGTGCTGTTGATATTACAACAAAATTGAGCAATTATCATTCCAGAGGAGAAAGAAGCGACGTTTCACTATTATAAGCAGTTATTACACCAAAACTTATATTCTGATAAAGATGTCAACTGCTAAATAAGCATATTAACTTCAAAAAAATAGCAATTTTAATCAGAACACTGACATGATTAAAAGACACTGTTTTATGTCAATTTTTTATTTATGTACATAGTTAAACACGTAAATTAGAAATTATTATGTATTCATTAGCTACTTATTGTAGAAATGACGGATTCACTTCTCTGGTTATGTAGCAATAGGCAATTATTTTGCAATGGTAATCCTGTCGACCTCAGTAGTCAGCTGAGAAACCTTCTATTTAGAAATGGTTAACAGCAGGGTAATTGTCTTACTGAACACACAAAAAAACACTTTGCCATTGCATTAATGTTGTCATTAAGAAACATTTATTGAGCATAAATGTTTGGGGTGCCCAATACAATAAAACTACAGATTCTGTTTTCTTTTTAAATTAGGGCAAAAGATCTTACAGTTTTGCATTGTTGAAATTTGCTATTTGATATTGGATATATCTTAAACATTGAATTGTTAGAAAAGTCAGGATACATTTTTGCATAGAAAAACATAGAAAAATACATCAGGACTTTTCCAACGACCCAATAAATGTGGTTATGTTTTACATCATTTTAATGCACATTTCCCACTTTATGTTTTTTTGTTAACGACTTATTACTTGCTCTTTATTTTATACGTATTTTAGACTATGGCAATGATGTTAGACAAAAAGCAAATCCAGGCGATTTTCTTAATCGAGTTTAAAATGGGCCATAAAGCAGCAGAGACAACTTGGAACATCAACAATGCATTTGGCCCAGGAACTGCTAATGAGTGCAGTGGCGGTTCACTGAGTTTTGTAGAGGAGACAAGAGCCTTGAAGATGGCAGCATAGTGGCTGGCCGTTGAAGTTGACAACAACCAATTGAGAGCAATTACCAAAGCTGATCCTCTTATAATTACATGAAAAATGGCTGAAGATCCTAATGTCAACCATTCTACAGTCATTTGACATTTGAAACAAATTAGAAAGGTGGAAAAATTCAAATAGGTGCCTCAGGAGTTGACTGGAAATCAAAATCATGACTTTGAATTGTTGTCTTCTCTTCTTCTACCACAACGAACTGCTTCTCATTCAGATTGTAACATGTGATGAAAAGCAGATTTTATGTGACAACTGGCGATGATCAGCTCAGTGGTTGGACCAAGAACCTACAAAGCACTTCCCAAAGCCAAACTGGAACCAAAAAAAAGGTCAGTGTCACTATTTGGTGGGCTCTGATCCACAACAGCTTTCTGAATCTCAGAAAAAAAATTACATCTGAGAAGTATACTTGCTCAGCAAATCAACAAGATGCACCAACAACTGCACTGCCTGCTGCCGGCATTCATCACACCGAGGGCCAAATTCCTCTCCGTGACAATGCCTGGCCTCACATCACACAACCAGCACTTCAGAAGAACAAATTGGGCTACACAGTTTTTCCTCACTTGTCATATTCACCCAACCTCTCGCCAACCTACTACTACTTCAAGCATCTCGACAACTTTTACAGGGAAAACTCTTCTACAACCAGCAGAATGTGGAAGATGCTTTCCAAAAGTTCACTGTAATCCTGAAACATGGATTTTTATGTTATAGGAATAAACAAACTTCTCTCTTATTGGCATAAATGTGTTGATTGTAATGGTTCCTATTTTGATTACTAAAGATGTCTGTAAACCTAGTTATAATGATTTAAAACTCATGATCTGAAATCACAATTGCTTTTGTACCAATCTAGTAATATCCCAGATTTATTTTTCTAAAATAGATCTTATACAGAGCTAGGCAGATACATAAACCTTATGCTTTAATGTTTAAATAGATTTTAGTCTACATTATTAAGTAAACTATTTTTTTACAGTAACCCCCAACATATCTTAAGAAAATTCTCATTTCAAAAAATTTTATGAGTTTTAGTCATTTTGTGATCTCTTTTGTAAGTTATGCTCTCCATCTCTACTTCAGTTATGGCACTCAGATATGAAATAAATTCAGGTAATTGAGGAGATGACATTTAAACCAGTTTGAGTTAATATGCATCGGTAATATCTCCAAATTTTTTAGTAAACCATTGGAAAAGCAGAGTATTTTTCAATAATCTAGAATAAGTCAGACCTCACAGGTTTTCGAAGCTGTTTGCTCAATTTTTAAGGTATGTGTACCTTAAAACATCAGAAAAGTCATGACACATTTTTGCATAGAAAAACAAAAACACATAATGACTTTTCCAATGAACCAATAGATGTGAAAAGTATGGTTAAAACTAAAGGATAAACTATATAGAAATTTGATTTCTGCTTAAAATTTAGAATAATGTTATGTATTGCAATAGAATACTTTCATAGAGGTGGATATTTCTAAAAGGCATTATGGAGATATGTTCTTCATAAACAGATTATGTGCCTGGTGACTGCCAGATTACATCATGGTAGCCATGTCTGAGATGTATGTGTATGTGTATGTGTATCTGTGTGTATACACACACATACACACACACACACCTGTTTATAATTTACAAATTATTTTATTAAATAGTCACGAGTTTTGATTACCTTAATTAATGTAATATTTTCTAATCTCTAACATTCTTCATTCTCAAAATAAATTAGGTTGTTAAAATCTAGCTCTGGGTGAAAAACATAAGCTTAAAATAAAATTATGATATCCCCTTCCTTTCAAAATATAGGTCTTATTTTTTTATGAGCAGTTTCAGGTTCATAGCAAACTTAAGAGGGAAATATGGAGAGCCTGGTCTACCCCATCATACCAAATGCTCATCTTCCTAACCTACAGTGCCCTGCTGCAGAGCTGTCCATCCACTACAACTGATGAGCCCATGCTGACACAGCATTACCGCTCAAAATCCATAGTTTACACTTGGGCTCACTTGTGATGTTTTACATTCTTTTTGCTTTTGAAGACAGTATAATGACATGTATCTATCTCTATTGTATCACCTAGAATCGTTTCACTGCCTTAAAAGTCCCCCATATTCCACCTTTCTCTCCCCTTGTCATCTTTCTGGCAACTACTGATCTTTTGACTATGTCCAAAGTTCTGCCCTTTCCAGAATGCCACATATTTGAAATCATACAGCATATAGCCTTTTCATAGCTGCTCTTTCACTTAGTAATAGGCATTTATGGCTCCTTTCTGCCCTTTTGTGATTAGATGACTTATTTCTTCTGATTACTAATATCCCATTGCATGAATATGCCATTGTTTATTTATCCATTTACCTATTGAAGGAGATTAAGCTTTGGCAACTATGAATAAAGGTGATATAAACATCCATTTGTAGGTTTTTGTTTGGATAAAGGTTTTCAACTTTGGTAAATACTAAGAATCACAATTAGATTGTATGGTAAGAGTCTACTTTCTTGTATAAGAAATTCCCAAACTAACTGCCCTCAGAAGTGACTGTAACATTTTATATCACTACCAGTAATGAGGGAGAGTTCATTTTGCTCCAGGGCCTTTCACACTTAAAATGGGAATCCTATCACAATTTACTCAATATACAAACATATTAATTGATTATATCTTATCAAGTTTTGTGTTTTTTTTTCCAGTACATTACACAGAGAACCAGTGAAGAAACTGTTACAATATTAAAATACATTACTGTCCTTTGATAGTGTGCATTAGAATAGGTATGTAAAGATGTAAGTGTTAACATAATCACAGCTAATTTTACATCTTGTATGCCAATAATTATTTGCCTCAAAAGGAAAATGGACCTAAATCTCAATTACTTTGTATTTTCCTCCCCTCTAGAGAGACTGTTTGCTTTGGACACACAGCTATCTAATGCATGTCATTCCAGACATTTTGCTAATTACCTCACATAGCTTCTTCACTCTAATCTTCACTTTACCACCGTGAAATATATCATTAGAATTAAAATGATATAAATGATGAAACTGAAGTTATGTAAAAATGTAAAGCAACCAATAAAGATATATACACATTATAATCTTTGAAATATGTATTTGAAAATGCAGTTTGGTATTTATGGGAAGAATGGCAGGTACAATAACAGTCTAATATACTTTAAAAAAATAAAAGTAAAAACAAAACTAAACAAAACTCAGGATGTGTGTGAAGTCAGAATAAGAACTGTGACACTGAAGGATCAGCTGGTGGAATAGCAGTGACACAACTGGACTCACATGGGAAAGGTTCTAGGTGTACACCCTGCACCTCCCTGAGTATGCTGGCACACACCTGTACCTGTAATCAGAGCCAGCGGAGGCCAGGGGTAGATCATGGTGAGGACCCTGGTGTGGATATCTGCTGATTCATCTTCTCTTCTTCTCTATTTCTCATGGAGAGTAAGTAAATTCATTTTTAAAAAGAAAAAAGAATTTTACATTTGTAGCTTTTTGGACCATAATTTATTTAATGTACCCTTGTGAGCCACTTAAACTAAAATCTACCTCATGTGATTGCTGTGAGAATAAATTGGAAGACTGGGTATGAAAAGATTAATATGGTTTATTGGACCAAATCACTCACTTCAGTTATTAGGATCATTACTACTGAGTCTATTCATTCCTCCAGTAAGCATTACTGAGTGGCTGCTATGGTGGAGACAGCATGCCCTCGCTGGAGCTTCATATACAAACATCACAGAAATGGTACTTTAAACAATCCTCGAAGTCTGGGAAGTATTACTCTAGAAGATAGGCAAATAGTGACACAAGGCAGGGCTGCAGTTCGCAGGTATATTTATCAAAAGAAGACCTTAGAATAACTAACTGGATCTTTCAACAGAGAAGGATGGTTAGGAAGGTTTGCCAGGAGATGATTTTCTCAGTGTACATTGAGGAACATACATAAAAATCAAACAAAAGGATCAGAGATAAAGGTAGGCTAAAAAAACAGAGGAAGAGGGCTGACAGATGGTGTGGTACTTGAGGCACTGGATTCCCACATGGCTGATCATGGTTCGAGTCCCAGACCTGGCAGCTTGCTTTCTTACTTTCCCTCTCTCCCACTCTCTGTCTCTCTCTGGTCAAATTATAATAATAAATAAAATGAAAATAGAAATAATTTTTAATAAAAAAGTGGAGGAAGTTCATACAGTTGAGGCAATTCATGTGACAAGTTACTGTTTAAAAGGTGTACTTCTAGTCTGTGTTTATCTACATATATACACTAGTATTTTCATACATAATACAGAAATATACAGACAAAAATTACATGTATAAGAGAGGACTTCAAAAGCTAATGAAAAAATGTGCATGAATTTCAAAAATTTTTTTACAACAAGATAAACTCACTTTATTTCCTTCACACAAATATCAAATTTTCACACATATATACATGCACACTTTAGCCATGTAGTCATACCATGGAATAAGATTTAACAGTCATGATAGTGCAGTTTAATAATGCTGAGAAAATGATAGTGGTATTTATACAAATCCTTTATTATTTGTAATTAAGATTCATTAAGATAAAATGCAATATATTTTATTGAATGAGGACTAATAAATGATATGACCATCATTTTAATCAATGTTTCTGCTCCTAATGAGTGCACCAGAGAATTTATTGATGCTTTGAATTATCTCCACCATTTTCAAAGAATATATAAACCTCTTAGGCAATTTTAATTTTGTCTCTAATTGGAAATTAGATCATATCACATGGGATTCTTCACCCATTATATTGTGATCTAAAAGAGAAGTACGTACTTCTATAATTAATGAGCTTACAGATGAAAAATGTGAATGGGTTTGTGAACAACTGAGAAATTTTGTTGTATTCACTTGACAGACCCAATATGAAGGATTAAATATTTGAGGAGGGAAACATTTTATTCAAATGCTATGATTACTATATTTACTCTTCTTCAATATGATAATTCATTTTTTCTTTAAAGTTTTAAAATTTATTTCTTCCATGAAAAAAAGAGAGAGACCAAGAGACAGATACTCTCAACAGAATCTTCACACTATAACCTACCCACTTCAATCAGTCCAAATCACTGGATGCCCAAGGACAACTGCTACGCTCAAGGACGTACTGAGATATGAACCCAGAACCTTCCACATGTTGATGTGGAACCACCCAAGTTTGACAATTGCCTGAACTCTCTGTTCTGATATAGAAAAACTTGTGCATAACCTTGAAGCAGCCCAGGGCTGGCTGATAGCTGCCTGGGCTTTCTTTTCCCTAGAGTGCTTAAACTGCCCCTCCCCTGAACTGTTGAGCAGTCAGAGGCCTTGAGCTCCCTGCTTCTCTGCCAGCTCTACATTAGGGCAGACACAGAGTCCCTACCCTGATAGGACACTCCAAGCATGCTGAAATCCCCCTTCCTCAATTTACCCATAAAAGACTATGTCCAACTCTTAGCCTGGCCTGGAGACTCAGAGCTAACTCCTCTGTTCCCACTAACTAATAAAGAGTTCTCCTTTTTCCTCTCTGAGTGCTGTGTTTTTGTCCCTTAGAGTCCGCTTTTCTGCAACAGTGTGGGTCCAGTTGCATTACCTCTGTTGCCACTACCGTTTTCATCAATGGTTACTTCCTGACATTCAATAAAAATTCTTACACAAGCAAGGAAGAGGTAGAATAAAAAGATTATTCTCCTTGAAACAAATATAAGAATCTGGAAGTTAGGATATAGTGTAATAGATTTAAAAGTTGAAGTTGCTTCAGTTTTTAAACTTTTTCTTGAAAGATACTTTCATAAAATGAAGAAACAATTTTTTTTTTACTCTATAGTTAATATAGATGTTCTAAATCCTAATGGTATATGTAAAAAATATTGAAACTTTTCTCTTCCAACTAAGGAGATTAGCAAGATAAATGTGAAAATTGTTTTAATTAAATATTCAATGCCAACTGGTAATATAATGGTGAAGGCAGCCGAGTCTTCCAATGTTGACTGAGTGGTTCAAGGCCCAGACCCTTCTGCTTGGAAAACACACTCAGTGCATGTATGTGCATGGCTAAAATCCCAAGAGGAGAGTTGAGGAGAAGGGACTGAAGTATGGCCATCTTCCCTAGAGGGTGACTTCTTACTCCCCCTGCCCTCATCTCTCTGACAAGTAGATATGCACTATAACAAAAAAAAGAAAAGAAAAATTCAAAGACGCTAAAATATAACTCTACAGACCAGAAATAGAAAATACAGGAAAGATGCATGGATTGGCTTTCCACAGAGTTGATGGTAATGAGCTGAGAAAGGAAAGAGACCCAGTTGCTTATAAGAGGATATTCAGTCCCATGAACTGACAGAGTGTGGGTGCATAATGCTTATGTACTTTAGACTGAGCTGTAGGAAGATAGTGTATGAAAAGTGTTGAATATGAGGAGACTTCAAAGAGTTTGTGGAAAAATAGAATTAAAGTCCAAGTTATTTTTGTTGCCAAAAAATTAAAATGTATGAATACTTTTTTCCTTACTATACATTTTCATGAACTTTTCAAGACCTATTGTATTTTGCCTGCCCATTATAAGTGTTGGCTGAAGGTAAGTTGCTCACTATATATATATATATATATATATATATATATATACACACACACACATATATATACATATACATGTATATATATATGTGTGTGTATATATGTATTATACCATGTATATGTTTCTCTACTTATTACTTATTCATTCACCTATATCATATAGGTTATCTTCTTCCCATCTATAGCTTGATTACTCAATGTTGTGATTTTAGAGTTAACCTTTTCTCTTTTAACTCAATAAAGTAATTTTTTTCTTTTATGTTTAGCACTTGAGTTTAGTCTAAAAAATTGCCTACCCCAGGATAAGCTCATTGGAGAGGGACAGAGAGATGGAAAGTGAGAAATCACCCTCCATCAGGGATGACCATGCCACAATTCCTTCTCCTCCAGTCTCCTCTTGGGATTTTGGGCATGAATACACACATGCCCAGGTTTTCAAGCTGTTGGATCTAGGCCTCGAACTGCACTTGGCCAGAGGGTTTCCACAGCCTTAACCACTATATCATCTGCTGGCCCACCATCAATTCTTATGTTAATCATTCCTTGTTTTCATAGCTACTCTTCAACATATTCTGATAATGTCTTCTTCTCTTACAGTATATAATGTTCATTGTCAAAAGGTGATTATCAAAATAGTTTGAGAGGGGCCAGCAGCTGGTATTGTAGTTAAGGTGGGGATCTCACTTGGCTGACCACAGTTTGAGCCCTGGACCTAGTGACTAGAAAATCACACTGGGAATGTGTACATGCATGCCCAAAATTCCAATAGGAGAGTAGAGGAGAAAAGATGGGGGGTGTGTGGAGGGCACTGTATACGGAAGCCATCTTGAGCTATCCACCATCTTGAGCTATCCACCATCTTGGAAACCATTAGGCTTCACTTCCTCACTGAGCAAACCTTTTCTCACAAATCATGTGACCAACCATTCTCCCCGGAAGTGGTTGGGTTTCTAGGCAACAGGAGAGATCCGCCCACATCAATGATTGGTTCATGCTGTTCTATCTCATTTGCATTTCGGGCAGTCAATTGGTGCCCACCAGCTGTATATAACTTGCCATTTTTCCTGAATAAACAGTAGTAGACAGAAGAAGACGACTTGATCAGCATCTCGTAGTGTGTGTGCGTGTGTTTGTCCCATCTCTCACTCCCTCCCCCAGGGAACCTGTTTGACTGTCCCGGGGGTCAGGACAGGGGTGAGTGATTTCTCACAGACAGATGTCTGTCTCTCTCTGGCAAGTACATGTGCCCTATGGTAAAAACCTTAACAACAACAACAAAAAAAATTTGAGAAAGACAATGAAGGATAACTGAAAAGAAATGTTAAGTTTTATTGATTACATACTACTTGCATTTCCTATTTTTTAAAAGCATAAAAATCTACTCAGAGAAATTATAATGCACAGTATTTAATCTCTTTCATATAACTAGATTCATTTTTAGTACTGCCTTAAGACCTTTGCATTATTATTTTTCTCTTGCTTCCAACATAGTGACTTGTTGGTGCATTTTCAAGCTATATTACATACTCTATTTTGTCAGAGATTTTAAGAAGATATTTGCCTAGGTTTAAAGCTGAGAGTATTTTGTTAATAAGAATATTTTGGAAGGTGGTTCAAATTAACAGTCCTATTTTTCCATTTTTGGCTAAAGAAATCAAATCTCACATACAAAAAACATACTCCAGTTTAAAAGTGTATCTTGATAAATATTTTATGCCAGCTTTTTTTTTTTTTTTTTGAGAGGTTTTTGCTACAGGGCGTGTGCGCTCGCCAGACAGAGACAGACAGAGAGACAGAAAGCAAGAAATCACCCCCCGGGGAGATGGCCACACCGAAATCCCTTCTCCTCCATTCTCCTCTCAGGATCGTGGGCACACATGCACATGTGCCTGGCGTGAGTTTTAAGCCACCGGGTCTGGGATGCAAACCACGGTCGACTACGTGGGAGTCCAGCAACATAGCCATTATGCTAACTGCTGATCCTACCAGCTTTTTAATTATTATAGTATTTATTGCCAGAGGACACATTTGGTCATCGGAGAGAGATGGAGAAGAAAGCACCCTTCACCCCAGTATGGCATGATCATACCTCAATCACTTTTCCTCCATTTCCCCATTCTATCAGGATTGGGAGCATGTACTCATGCCCACCTGATATGTTTTTGAGTCCAGGCTAGGATTTGAACTACACAGTTGTTAAGTGGGATCTAGCTTCCTTATCCACTAAGCTAAGGAGCCAGCCTCTATGACAGCTTTTATTCTAAAATATCTAGAATTTTCTTTGGCATATCCAATTTTTTTGGAGTAAGAATTATTGTATTTTATACTGACATTAAGTCAAAATGTGTCTTCCTCCAAGTTTCTGTCTTCCACTCTTTCCTATTTAATTGAAAGTGATGTAGTGTCAGATTCTTGAGTGTTTATTGTCAGCCAAACAAGTAATGCAATGGACTGTAAGGAACTATAGGCATCTCTTGGTAGGGGTGAATGTTTCAGTAATATCAGCCCACATGTGAAGGGAAATTTTATTGCCACCTGCCTTAGGTATGTCATTAATCGTGACTGTGAATACATGCAGGTATGATCACTTCCCTTTGCCCAAAGTATACTATTTTGGCACTTAATATACAGGAAATATGGGAAATGATCCATCAGGTCAACTGAATGAGAAAAGGGAACTTTTGATGCAAACAAAATTATTGTGAAAAAAATTAAAATTCTTGGGACCAGCAGTTAGCGTAATGGCTATGTCGCTGGACTCCCACGTAGTCAACCGCGGTTTGCATCCTGGACCCGGTGGCTTAAAACTCATGCCGGGTGCATGTGCGTGCGTGCCCAAGATCCCAAGAGGAGAATGGAGGAGAAGGGATTGCAGCGTGACCATCCCCCCTGGGGGGTGATTTCTCGCTTTCTGTCTCTGTCTCTCTCTGTCTGTCTGGCGAGCGCACGCGCCTTATAGCGGAAACCTCTCCAAAAAAAAAAAAAAAACTAAAATTCTTAAGATTATTGCCCTCCCCAAATGCTTTCATTAACAGTACTGATAAGAGACTAATGTGGTCAAACTTCTTACACTTGAGCATGAGGGAAGACTGACAAATTAAATAAGCAGGGATATTTCTTTGCTTTATGCCATAGCTATTCACAATGAGTGTTTCCACTCTAAGCACATACGCGCCAGATGACTGCAGACTGCATCTCAAAACAAAACAAAAAACTAAGTAAGCTTTATAACGTAATTGTGACTTTTTGTAATGAATGATAAAAATCTTGGAGATTTTTGTGTACGTCTCCAATATTTAGTACAAGAACAGCATTATGATAACCTGTATATGACTTTTTTCTTGTCTTTAGAAAATTATAGCAAGATGTTGCTGCTATCTTTACTTTTTTTCCCCCCAAAGCTTATATAAATACTCTCAGGGGAGTCCAATTTATAGCTATTTCGAAATGGCAACATTTTGAAATCATAGAGCTTTGTTGTTCTAGGGCTAGATATTATCCTCTAAATAATAGACTTCCAGTGAGCTGGAACAATCCCCTGCAGCTGATGTTTTAGCAAACAGACTTCTCCCTGAAGCACAGTAGGAGTTGCAGCCAACTGTCAAGGAAATCCACAGAGATTGGATCTAAAGATCTGTATTGTCTATGCCCAGGTAGGAGGACCACAGACATTTATAGTATCTTCCGGTTGTCAATTTCCCTTTTCTTTAGTGAGAAAAGTAGAAATTCTGTAATGAGTTTCTGAATGTGAGGTTAGCATGCTACACAAATGGGCATTTTAATGGACTTATTCCTGGATTTCGGTGAAATGAGCTTAAATGTCAATGTGTCAGTGGTTTTCCTCTGGATACCAAATTCTCAGAAACTGAAGATATTTTTTCACAGAATAGAAAACCAGTTAAAAAGATGTGATAACTAAGATGTGAGTATGACCCAGAACTATACAAATGTTAGTTATGCTCACATTGACACTAGTAACTATATTTGGAGTCTGAGTAAACTGTCCCAAGGAGCAGAAACTTAGAACATAGACATCAATGCATAGAAAAGTTATCTTTTCTCTACATGCTTATGTCCAATGTAATAGCCTTATTTATTATTTCAACAAATATTTACCAGGCCCCTGCTATTTGTCAATTATATAAGGTACCAAACTTATATTTATAAATATGATACATACTGTCCCTGACTTTGTGTAACTTAGGGTCTAATGAAAAATTGGATTTTAAACAGGTAATTCAGTCATCATTTTTTTTTTTTATCATACTTGTGATCACTCGGAGGATAAACACAGGGCCTATGAGCATATAATACAAGGGTACCTGACTTTGTTTCTTGGAAATTGGAGAAGACTTTTCCTGAGAAAATCATGTTTTGATCGAATATTAAAACAGGAGTCAGGAAGTGGCTTTGTGAACATGAGGATAGTAATCTATGCAAAAAAGTTAACAAAGAAAGAGAAGAGAAAAATAAAAAAGATAAAAACAAAAGAAAGTGGTTTGGTAAGGCAGGAAGAAACTAAGGTGACAGGATGGAATGGGAGAACTTAAAATTGTAGATACTAAAGAAGAGTGAGGTATCAAGCTTAACTGTCTCACACGTATTTAACATGTCTCATTAACATTGGCAGAATATCAGGGGACTTCAAAAAGTTCATAAAAATGGAATTAAAGCATTAGTTTATTTGGGTGCAAACAATTTTCAAAATTATCCATGATTTTTCATAATACGCATCTTTTAAAAGACCTCTCCTATATATAGCATCATGAAAAGAGAAAGAGCTTTGAAACCAGATACATATATTTGAATGTCACCTCTTCTTTTTACCAGCTTGATAAAGCTATCTTCTCTTACCCTTGATAAAGTGAAATAATAGACTTCTGGCAAGATACTATCATTAATACTATTAAAGCAATGTCAGACTGACATAGTACTTTATAGCAATCCAGGAAACTGAGTATTTGAGAAACAACTTGCTACTCTTCTCTTATTGGAGCTTTGCAACATTTTGTTTATTTTTGCATATTTGAAATATTTGGAAACACACCTCTTCACATATAAACATATTGTCATGTTTGTTTTCTTTTTTAGTTTTTGCTATAGGTCACATGCGCTTACCAGAGAAAGAGAGCAAGCGAGCCAGCGAGCGAGACAGACAGCCTGCTCACCCCTAGAAGGGATGGCTACACCAGTTTCTTCTCTCCGTTCTCCCTTTGGGGTTTGGAAGATGTAAGCACATGCTCCTGGCATGTTTCTCAAGTCACCAGGTCAAGGCACATGAACTGTGAAGTTGACCACGTGGGATCCAGTTGCCTTAAACTCTACAACATTGGTTCACCCTGTCTTGATTTTCTAGACTCCATTTCTGTTCTTGTTCAGGAACTTCTCTTATCTGGAAAAGCAATGGATTCCTACTCCTGAGGGGTACACAGATAGAATCAAGGCAGGGGAAAGCCCTGGTATTTCAAATCATGAGTGATTTTGTAAAAAATCAATTCTCTTACCATCCTGTATATTCTTCAAAATGTATGTAAGTAAAATACGACCTAAGGTCATGAGACACCTTCAAAACTGAACAGATATGCACATTACGACCCTAATTGACAGATAAGCATTTAGTAAAAGCTAGAGCAAATATATTTTTCACTAAGAGTTACAAATTTAGAGACACAGAAATAGAACATCCACTGTTCTTTATATTTAAGAATTTCTATGGAAGTGACTTTATTATTTGTTAAGTTACAGAAAATAGTTTCAAAACATGAATTAGTAACAGTTTTTTTTTTAGAAGAGGCATTGAAAGATTGACTTTCTGTGATCATAGAATAAGTTCAAATGTGTAATACAACTGTATTCAGCCTTCAGTTATTAGATTATGATGAGAAATAGTTTGTAAGAATATAGCAACTAGTTATAAGACAAATAGAATCAAGTAATAGGAAAAGATGTTTTTCTGTGAGCCTTTCAATATCTGTACTTTCATTATTTGTTAAAAGGAAGTTGTTTCATTAAAATGAGATTTTGTATATATGTTATACATATGCAACTAAATGCAAAAGTTTTATTATAAATCTCTGACTAACTCTTGAGTGTCAAAAATCTTTTTTAAAACATTTATTTATTTTATTTGTTAATATTCTTTATAAGTTTGCTATAGGGCACATGTGCTCTTTAGAAAGAGAAAGAGGAAGGAAGGGAGGGAGGGAAAGTAAGAAAACCAGCCATGCCAGGTCCAGGACTCGAACCATGGTTAGCCATGTGGGAGTCTACCACCTTGACTCTCACACCACCTGCTGGCCCTGAATCTCAAAAAAATTCTTAGTTTTATCTCAAGGATATCTTTACAAGAATAAATATCTTTAAGCTTTATTTAACCCTGCAATTGAACTCTCACTAATAACTTTTCTTACAATACCAGACATATGCTGGAGTTGCACAATAAAGAAACTTTATTATTGTATTTAAGCAATGTCTCTACCATCTACCAGTTCTTTGGACTTGAGACAAATACTCTATTTTTCTGTACATTTGCCATATACCAAAAGATGTAATTGTTTTATCAAGGTGTTTGCTTATGTTGGCTAGCATGAAGAAATTGCTTGAAAAATACTAGGTACACAAAAATATTTCCTTGATGTAAAAATTAAATATTTATCAAGCTGACAAAAAAAAAATCAGGACCTTGCATTTTCTGACTTTCACCATAACAAGAGAAGGCAGCCCAGGTAATCTCTCTCAAATAAAATTATAGAACCGAAAAATGTGTTTGATGGGCTAAATATTACATTGTCTGTATGGGTAGAAGAATTATTAAGAAAAATTGGAGCTGGAACCAGCAGTTAGCATAATGACTATGTCACTGGACTACCATGTAGTTGACCGCAGTTCAAGTCCCGGACCCAGTGGCTTAAATTCACGCCGGGCACATGTGTGTGCGTGCCCAAGATCCCAAGAGGAGAATGGAGGAGAAGGGATTGTGGCGTGGCCATCCCCCCTGGGGGGTGATTTTTCGCTTTCTATCTATCTCTCTCTGTCTCTCTCTGTCTTTCTGGCGAGCGTATGCGCCCCTTACCAAAAACTTCTAAAAAAAAAAAAAAAAAGGAAAAGAAAAATTGGGGCCAGCAGATGGTGCAGTGGTTATGTTGCTGGTCTCCCACGTAGTGGACTGTGCTTTGAGTGCTGGACCCAGCGGTTTAAAAGTCATGCCGGGTGTGTGTGCATGTGTGCCCAAGGTCCTGAGAGGAGAGGAGAGGACCAGGGATTGTGGTGTGGCCATTTTCCCTGGTGGACGATTTTTTGCTTTCTGTCTCTCTCTCTCCATCTCTCTGGGAGCACACGCATCCTATGGCAAAAATTTCTCTCAGAAAAATTTAAAAAAACATTAAAAGAAAGACTAATTAAGGCAAGCTCAATAGAATTTAACAATCAAAACAGCAGAGTAAAGAGACGAAAAAATAAAAGAGCCTCAAGAAACTGTGAAGACATCAATTTTGGGACCAGCAGTTGGCTTAATGGCTATGTTGCTGGACTCCCATGTAGTGGACCACAGTTCAAGTCCCAGCCCCAGTGGCTTCAATTCACGCCGGGCACATGTGTGTGTGTGCCCAAGATCTCAAGAGGAGAATGCAGAAGAAGGGACTATGGCATGGCCATTCCCTGTGGGGGGTGATTTCTTGCTTTCTGTCTATTTCTCTCTATCTTTCTGGAAAGTGCACATACCCTATAGCAAAAAACTCAAAAAAAAAAAAAAGACATTATCAATTTTTTATAGTATCAGAATCACAGGAGAGAAGAAAGTATTTAAAATGAGTAACACTAGCAAACGTTTTGAATTAGAGAAAAAACAAAAACATAGTTTCAAGAATCCAAGCAAACCTCAAACAGGAAAAACAGCAACAACAAAACAAAAACAAAGAAATGCATGCCAATGCACTTCAAAATTAAACTTCTGGTAACCCAAAAGGAGAAAAAAGTTTTACAGCACCAGAGAGAAATGCTGACTTACCTAAAAGGGAACACCAAACTGAATGACAGAGACTTTTTATATTAAACCAAAGAGACCAGAAAAAAGAACAGAATTTTTCAAGTGCCAAAATAAAATAACTCTCAATTCATAATCCTGTGTTCAGTAACCTCACCTTTAGGAAACAAAAATAAGGTAAGGACATATACAGCAAAAGGGATCCTAATGAAACATGTCTATAAAAGACCCTTAAATATTGGGAAAAGGAATCTCTCTGAACAGAAAGAAAAGGACTTTTTTAGATCTACTAGGTAAAAAGTTAGGAAGTGAACATTCTTTTTCTTTTTTTTTTTGAGAGGTTTTTGCTATAGGGCGTGTGCACTTGCCAGACAGACATAGAGACAGAAAGCAAGAAATCACCCCCTAGGAGGGATGGTCACGCCACAATCCCTTCTCCTCCATTCTCCTCTTGGGATCTTGGGCACGCACACACACATGCCCAGCGTGAGTTCTAAGCCACCGGGTCCGGGACTCGAACCGTGGTCAACTACGTGGGAGTCCAGCGACATAGCCATTACGGTAACTGCTGGTTCCCGTGAACATTCATTTCTCATATACTCCACATTCCTCTTGCTTTCAGGTACTGAGAAAAAATAACCACCAACCTGGAATTTCATACCCTGAAAAATTATCCTTCAAAAGTAAAGTAAAAAACTTTCTCAAACGAAAACTGAATTTGTTGTAAGAATTGTAAAACATTCTTCTGAGATAAAGAATATGATCATCAAAAACTCCGATCTACATTAGAAACATTGAAAAAGAGAAAGTAAAAGTAAAAAAAAAAAAAAAAAAAAAAGAAAAAAAAAGAACTTTTGCTTTCATATTCTTTAAGTAAGGGAAATTACTACTTTCCTTTGGTAATTATTATTATTATTTTAAAGTTTTGTTTATTTTAAAGAATTATTCTATTTCATTTTCTTATTTTAATTTGACCAGAGAGAAACAGAGAAAAAGTGAAAAAGCAAGCCACCAGGTCTGGGACTTGAACCGTGGTAAGCCAGCGCCTCCAACCATCACACCACCTGTTGGCCCTGGTGATTTTTTTTTTTAATTAATTTTCTTTTTACAAGTGAGAAAGCACTGTTTCTCATCTTTAGTTACTGACTTCAGGAAAGAAGGTCCTTCAACAGTTAGTCTGGTTAGGAATTTGAAGGAGCTCCCAAACCTTTTCTTATGAATGCACCCATTTTACTCCTATTTTCTCTTAGAGGGGACATTTAAGATTGGGAACCTTCTCTAGATCTCTTAAGCAAGCCAGATGCCAAGAGCCTCCCACCATTTTCCTTGGTACAGTGCTTTGAAATGTGCAGGAAGCTTATTCAGCAATCCAGTTGAGTTGGCCTATTTGTGGTGGTATGTGAGCAACAGAGGTTGAAGTGCATTCGCTCTAGAAGGCTTACCCTTCAGAGAGACAGGACAGACTATGGATGTGCACAGAGGTCTGTGAGAAATGTGCTCTATAAGGTTACTGAGCAGGTCTCCCAGAGAATCTGTAAGATAGTCCTGAGTTCTGTGAAGCAGTTTCTATGAGGCCAATCCCTTTTGCCTGCTCCTAGCTGCCCAGACTTTTCAGACATGCCAAATCTTTTAGTGTCCTGGGTAGTGTGTAAAAGAAAAATTCATTTTTGACAGTATGCAACCATGGCTGGGAAAGTCAGGTACTTACTACACAAGCATGTCTTCCCAACAAGATAAATCCTGGACCAAGGCATTCTCTGCATTGAGTTGTGCTGACTTGGGGGCAGGGTGACTCAAGTTAAGTAACACTACTACAAAGAGACTTCAAAAAGTTTTTGGGAGGGGAACCAGCAGTTAGCGTAATGGCTATGTCGCTGGACTCCCACGTAGTCGACCGCAGTTCGCGTCCCGGACCCGGTGGCTTAAAACTCACGCCTGGCACGTGTGCGTGCGTGCCCGAGATCCCAAGAGGAGAATGGAGAAGGGATTGCGGCGTGACCATCCCCCCTGGGGGGGTGATTTCTCGCTTTCTGTCTCTATGTCTCTCTCTCTCTGTCTGGCTAGCGCACACGCCCTATAGCGAAAAACCTCTCCCCCCAAAAAATAAAGTTTTTGGGAGGAATTCAAGTTTCTTCGGTGCCAAAAAAATAATAATAATCCATGGTAATATGGATTTACCATGAACTTTGTGAAGGCCCCTTACATACTTCTTATCTTCCCCAATATGTCTATCCTCAGACTTTTAGCTGAGTTGGGTGCTAGGACCTCTTCTGGATTCCTAGGCTTCTCATAATAGTACTCTTATCTGTGGGGGATTGTCAAGGTGTTTTTTTCTGTAGAAATGTAATAGCTGAAAATATTCTTTCAATATTCATGAAAGATTCCTTAACATAGGCCATATTCTAATTCATAAATCTCAACCAATTTAAAATAATTTATATCATACAGAAATGTTATCTTAACACAATTAGATGAAATTATAAATTGTTAACATTAGAAATTAGAAGATGTTCTAAAATTGGCAAGTTTCTACAAGACTAGAAAAAGAATAAGCCTGAAATTTGCAAAATAAAAGGAATAATGGCAAGATTATACAAGTCAATAAAAATTGGAAAAGGACAGAGAGAAAGATCAACCCCAAAAACTGTTATTTAAAAAAATAGTAATAAACATTTAGTAAGACTGACAAAAACAAAAGACATAATCATCAATATAGGAATGAAATATAGATACTGGGGTCAGCAGGTGGACTAATGGTTAAGGTGCTGGACTCCCAATGGCCAAAAAAATTTCCACTCCTGGACCTGAGACAACAAGGTTCAAGTCCTGGACTTAGCAGCTTGAAACTCATGCTGGGCATGTGTGCATACATGCCCAAAATCTTGAAAGGAGAATGGAAGAGAAGGGATTTCATCATGTCCATTCACACTGGGAAGTGATCTCTGTTTCTCTGCCTCGCCAGTGAGCACGCTCACTCTATAGCAAAAATCTCTCAAAAACAAAACAAAAAAATTCCTCTATCGTGCTAATACTGAATTAACAAGACCTTGAAAATATTAAAACTAAACCATGAAAAAAATCATCAGAAAGATGTAACAATTAAAGTGATTAAGTGTATAATTAAAACCCTCTTGAAAAAGAAATTTCTAGGCCTAGACAGTTTCACTAGAGAACTCTAGAAAACATTTAAGTAACTTCATTTTTACAAAATCTCTTTCAGAGAACAGAAGAAAAGCAAACACTTTCTAATTTTATGAGGTAAAAGTTACCCTAGTTCCAAAATGAGACACAGACAGTACAAAAATATAAAAGTAAAGATGAAAATATTTAATAAATTTAGTAATAAAATTGTCTCACAATTGCACAAATCAAAATATTAGGAAACAGGGGCCGGCAGGTGACATGGTGGCTAAGGCCATGGACGCCCATGTGGCTGATCATAGTTCAAGTCCCAAACCTGGTGGCTTTCTTTCTCACTCTTTTTCTCTCTTTCCCTTTCAGTCAAATTAAAAAAAAAATAATAATGATAAATGAAATGAAATAAATAATTTTTTAAAAAATATTAAGAAACAAATACCCAACAATGTTAAGATGTATATACTATCACTAAGGGAAGTTTATTACAGAAATGCAAAGCTTGGTCTATATTTGAGTATCAACATAATTCACCATATTAACAGATTAAAGAAAATCATATAAATTGATTTAAAAAAGCATTTAGCAAAATTCAGTGTACATAAATGATAGAACTTTGACAAGGTCAAAATAGACACTAATTATCTGAAATTGATTATGGTCATTGTCAAAAAAACAACTAAAATCATTCAGTAAATATTTGAAGACTCAAGACTAATCACTTCCCCTAATATCAATAATAAAGTAAGAATATTTATTCACATCACTCTTATTTAATATGGTACTAGAAATTCTAACTACTGCAATAACACAGGAAAAAGGCCTACATCAGTAATAAAATTGTCCCTGTATGCCCATTGTCATGATAATCTATGCGTAAAATCTCTAAGAATCTAGTTTAAGAAAAGATTGTCAGAGATAAATGAATTTGGGACCAGCAGTTAGCAAAATGGCTATGTAGCTGAACTCCCATGTAGTCGACTACGGTTCGAGTCCGGACCCAGTGACTTAAACTCACACCGGGCTTGTGTGTGTGCGTGCCCAAGATCCCGAGAGGAGAATAGAGGAGAAGGGACTGTGGCATGGCCATCCCCCCTGGGGGGTGATTTCTCACTTTGTTTGTCTCTCTCTGTCTTTCTAGCAAGCGCTCACGCCTTATGGCAAAAACCTCTCCAAAAAAAAAAAAAAAAAGAGAGAGATAAATAAATTTAGCCATGCCACATATAAACATCATGGGTCCACAAAACTTATTCTTGCTTTTAATTCTATGTACTGTCAATGAACATGTAAAAACCAAAACTAAAATCACAATGCAATTTACAATTGCCTCAAAGAAAATGAAATGTTTAGAACAGGATATATATGATATAAACCAAATGCAAAAATGTATGGCCTTGGCACCCTCACAAACATACCCAAATGATTTTGTTATGAAGGTGTAAACATAACTGGATGGAGAAATTACAGTCAATAAATGGTGCTGGAACAATTGGAAATGTGTAAGCAAAAAAAAAGAAAAAAATATGTATCTCCTTAACCTAAAGCTCATATCTCTTACAAAATTTAATTCAACGATTAATCTTACATTAATTATAAAACAAAATAGGAGAAATTGTTTTAGATATAGAAATAGGAAAAAAAATTTTTTTTTTTGAGAGGTTTTTCGCTATAGGGCGTATGTGCTCGCCAGACAGACAGAGAGAGACATAGAAACAGAAAGCGAGAAATCACCCCCCAGAGGGGATGGTCACGCCGCAATCCCTTCTCCTCCATTCTCCTCTCGGGATCTTGGGCACGTGCGCACACGCGCCTGGCGTGAGTTTTAAGCCACCGGGTCCGGGACATGAACCGCGATCGACTACATGGGAGTCCAGCGACATAGCCATTACGCTAACTGTTGGTCCCCCCCCAAAAAAAAAAATCTTAAAAATAACACCAGGAGCCAGCAGGTGGTGTGGTGGTTCAGGAACTAGATTCTCGTGTGACTGACCACAGTTTGAGATCCAGACACAGACACTTGAAAATAACACCAGGTACACATGTGTGCATGGCCAAAAATCCTGAGAGGAGAATGGAGGAGAAGGAACTGTAGTGTAGCCATCCCCCTGGGGTGTTGATTTCTATAGGGCGCATGCGCTCTCTCTCTCTCTCTCTCTCTGGTGAGTACATGTGCCCTGAGATAAAAACCTGAGAAAGACACTTAAAACGTAGTTCATAAAATGAATCATTACAAAAGTATTAACTGATGAATTAGATGCCATTGAAAAAAAAAAAAAAAAGAAAAAGTAAAAAGAATAAAAAAGACAACCCAAAGCATGATGGTTGAGGCAGATGTCATATAACCCTCATGGCTGACTACATGGATCAGGTCCTGGACCCAGTGTTTTGAGAAACACACCAGGTGTTGGTGCATGCATGCCCAAATTCCTGAAAGGAGGGAGAAATAGAGAAGGGACTATGGGGTGTCCATGCCCCATTGGGAGTACTTTCTTGCTTTCTCTCTGTATCTCTCTCTAGTACGCTGGCATAAAGACCATTTTGGAGTAGAGGTCTCTCTCCCCCTCCTACTCCCTCTGTCAAATATAAGAAATAAATGAATAAACTTAAAGAAAACGTGGCCGGGGTCTGCCCCCGCGTGCCGTGGCCGGGGTCTGCCCCCGCGTGCCCTGGCCGGGACTCTGCCCCGCGTGCCGCAACCGCTGATGGCCGTCTCTGCTTTCCTGAGACGCGTTCCTGAAACTGTGTTCCATGGAGATTCACCTACATTTGCGGGGCTGCACGAGACCCACCCTTGGTCCAGCCCTGAGTGCAGTCTACGTTTCCTATTGTTGGGAACTTTATGATCTGATAATTGGAAAAAAAAATCATGTTTATCATAAAAAATAATTAGAATAATAATAATAATGATTGGGGGAAACATAGGAAAGATATTGAATGTTGAAGCGGGGAGATTAATGTCTCTGTACTGACTGACATGCATGGCATTCCCTTTTGAAAAAGCAATGTAATACACTGTAAAGTTGTATGTAATTCAATGTAATAAAAAAATAGATAATAAAAAAAAAAAAAAAAAAAAAGAAAACAAATGAAGTACAGATTAGAGGTTTCCAGAGGTTAGGGATGGAAAAAGCAAAAAAGGTAGAGAGGTTAGAGGTAGGATGGTTAATGAAGGGGTTGCGTGAAAGAAAGATCCTTCCTTGTGATGATAAAATTATTCTATATCTTGAATGTGATAGTGAATATACAAACCTGCAGTTGATGGGACTGTGGAGAATTAAACATACATGAGTACAATTAGAGCTGTGGAAATTGAAACAAAGCTGATTTTTTTTTTTTTTTTTTTTTTTTTTTTTTTTTTTTTTTTGCTATAGTGTACATGTGCTTGCTGGAGAGACAGACATAAAGAGAGAAATCACTCCCTGCCAAGGGGGGATGACCACACAGCAGTCCCTTCTCCTCCCTTATACTCTTGGAATTTTGGGCTTGCATGCACACAGTCTGGTGTGAATTTTAAGCCACTGGGTCCAGGACTTGAAGTGCGGTCGACTATGTGGAAATTTAGTGACATAACCATTGTGCCATCTGCTGAACTCAGCCTGTTATAACGTCAACATCTTAGTTGGGATATTGCATTATAGTTTTTTGAAATGTTACTATTGGTAGATATTGGGTAAGATTTTACAGGCTCTCTCTGCATTACTTCTCACAAATGCACGTGAATCTCTATCCCATTGTAACTTGAAAATAAGGGTATAGCTGTAAATCATAACAGTACAAAGGTTCTTCTATGTCCAGCAAGATGCAATCCCATGACCCATGCTACTATAAGCCTCACAGAGGAATTCAATATATCAAATTACCTTTCTGACATCATAATTTTTATCAAACAAAAGCAAGGAACAATATGTATAAAAATTGATGAGGGAGGACACAATTATGATATTATGCTAGGAGGCTGAGCAATCTACAAAATTCTGTAATACAGAGGAATAGTCTTTATCCCTTCAATGAAAGAATTGAAGGGATAGCCATAAGATAGAGAGAAAATTGAAAACTGAAACACATATAAAACTAAGAACCACAAAACATTTACCAATATTGTAAGGATTGACTAAAATAAATGAATTATTTAAAAAAAAAAAACAAATAAGAAATTTGGTTTATGTACTCTTGTTTTTGGTGATAAGATGTATCTTCTAAGAATTGTTAACCACTGATGTTCCCTCAAACACATTTGGAGTTAAATATATATGGCTTATGTGACTCAGAAAACCTCACAATACCACTATCTCCATGAACTTAATCTTATTGTAGTTTTGTAAAATTTCAGTATAAATAAAAAACACCTGCTGAAGTATCACAACAGCAGACTATAAAAAACATAGTACTAAATGTCGTCAAACGATAGACTGATTACAAAGAAGCAATATTAAGACAAATTTCACTTTAAAACAGGACCAAGGAAAGTCAGAAAATAATGCAAGTTGCTGAGAAGAAAATACAATGTAAAAATAAATGTATATTCTGATAAAAAAAAATCAGAGACAGTTTCACTGTTTTAATAAATTTTTTCATCAAATAAATATGGTAAATTATAAATTAAGAGATCTTTCCCAAATAGTCTCATGAAGTACTAGTATGAAGGCTTTAAATATAATCATATAAAACATTAAAAAGAAAGAAAAGCCACAAAAACCACTTGGAAATATTTAGTAAAGATAAAGCTTTAAATACTCTGAGATTAATCATTTTTCTCCAAGTTTCTCAGGCTAGAAAACACCTCACATGTGTTAAGAATATATCTGAGCATGTCACCAGCAGTTATTAGCAATATCAAAAATTTTTAAACATATGTGCATATTGTGCTCCCATTTGTAAGAAATATCAAAATGTATGTCATATTATAATGCATACCTTCTCAGATATATAACTACCCAGTATTAAGAAAAATAAAAGACATTCTCTACTTCTCTTTCCTTTCAGGATTTGGGCAAGCATGCTGTACTTTTCAAGCCCCCAGGTCCGGGACTAAAACCGTGCTGTCAGACATGTGGGATCTGGCAGCTTTAACCACAAGGCCACAAAGCCAGCTCAGTACTCTACTCTTGATGAATGTATTAGTTTTTAAATATTTTGCACATGTAGGCTGGCTCTGTAATCTGGTGTTTAAGGAAGCTGGATACCACATGACCAACCTCAGGTGTAATCTCTGCCTGGCAACTAGAAAAACATGCCAGACACATGTGGATGCATGCCCTAAATCCCAACGGGATGAACAAAAAGAGGAAAAAGGAGTATGGGATGACCATGTCCCCTTGGGGATGCTTCCTCCTGTCCTTCTCTGTCCTTCTGTCTCTCTCTAGCAAATACCCATACCTGCTAGTAGTTAAAAGGTATATATTTCACACATTTAAAAATTTTAATTTTACCAACTGACTTGTTTTTACTTAAAGAAATCAATAAAAATAAGCTGCTGTAATACCTACTATATGTATAAATGGGGAGCCATATTATAAAATAAAAGTAAATATATAAGTACAAATTTATACTTATATTTTATAATGGCTGTTATCCACATTACTTGTGAAGTTCATATTACTTATGATGTGATTACTTTATTGACATTTGCTATCTACCAGACTGAAATTTCAGGGATTTAAATAATATTTACATAACAAGAAAATCCCTTTTACTTTTTGACCGATTTTATCTAAATTCTGACATTTCTTAGAAGGTATTTTATTTGCCTTTATCAAGGATATCTGTACTGGGTATAGAATTAACGGATTTTTATCCCCTTCTCATTTGCATACAAATAGCTTTCTACTGATTTTAGTGTTCAAGATTTAATTGAAAAGTCAGATATTTGTAAGATTATCTGTCCTTTGTAAGCATTTTCTTCATTCAGTCTTAGAATAATTTGTATTACCTCTGGAATTCTAGAATTTCCTGGGTAAATTCTAAGTGAGTCTTTTAAAAATTATTAATGTTGTCTTAGAGTGATCAAGTCCTTTTGATCTACCCACTTCAAAGGAACATTTTTCTCTTAATTACTTGAAAATACAAATTCTATGAATATACTTAAAGTAAGACATAATGATTAAATCATATAATCTATGAGAATGTTTTTGCTATATAGAAAAATTAACCAGATTTAATATTTTATCATGCTATCAGATATTAACTTTTTTTTCTTGATTTAGATGTTCTTTTTCAAACCATATTATATATCACTGTTGATAACTACTCATAGAAGATTTTTTTAAGAAGAAATTTTTGCAGCCAGTCAGTGTTGTGGTCATTAAGGCAACTAGATCCCACACAGCCTACTGCATAGTTTGAGTCCTAGACCTGGCTGTTTCAGAAACATGCCAGGCACATGTGTATACATGCCCAGAATTACAAAAGGAAGAAAAAATGGTGGAGAAGGGATTGTGGTGTGACCATCCCCCATGAGCGGAGGCAGGATGTTTTCTTGATTTCCCTCTCTCTATCTCGGTCTCTCTTTAGCAAGCTCACCTACTCTCTGGCAAATTTTTTTTAAGAAGAGAAATGTTATGTAGTTTAAAATAGAAAACATAGTTAAGGCACAGCAAACTGATATCAACAGGTAATTTTGAATGTATTATAAATAGTAACTGTGATTCATCTTGACCCTCCCACAGCCCATTCTTGGCCACACTTATATATTGGTTTTATCTTTTCTTCCTTCCTGCTCTTTGTGCCCTGTCCACATCTTCTCAAAAGGCTTTCATTTCCACAGCATACATTTCCTTTTATTTTCCTTCATTTTGAGTAAAAAGTCACATTCAAATTTGATAGCCTATCATGTAAATTATTTCTCCAGAAGCTCTATCCTTCTGAGATATGGCATTAATTGTTTTTAAGTCTTCTTGAAAAATCTAGCTTAAGTTTTCCTGGGAGAATTGTAGAAAAAGTTGGAAGTGAAGAACAGAACAATAATATTAAATAGAGAATTCAAATCAGTGTTTATATTATTCATAGTTGATTATTCAGGAAGACTTAGAAACCAATGCTGTGTTAGTGCATATGTCTAATGTAAGTCCTGGAGGTTAAAGTCAAGACAGAAAAGTTTCAGGGGCCTTGGATGATGTGAGTCATGATTTGGTTTGAACGTCAAGGAAAAAAAGCCTTTCTTTCAACAAAATACCTGTGCCGAGTCATTCAAGGAGATAGATTAATATAGTTGTCTACCTTTCATGGGAGAAGTTGACATGAGTAAATGCAACAAGGAAAATAAGTACATTAATGTTTATATAAATTTTTTCTTTATGATCTGGATAAAGTAAAAAATGAATTCAAATATGCAAACTTGATACTTCTGAATTCTATCTTCAGTGACAGGATTATAGTCTCCTGATGAATGGGCTACCCTACTAAACATTAAAGCAAGATTTAACATACTTAGGTGAATATTTTAAATTGCTATTACTGTCAGAAAAAATGGCATGTAAACATAGAAATCGTATTAACCTAATACTTTTAAGCTCAAGCTAGTTGGGAAAGCTCCATCATGTCCTGATAAAAGACTTTTTCATGACATACGTAATTGTTTAGTGTAACATCTCCATTTTCTTTTCCATGAGAACCTGGAACCGTCCAGTATTACTCTGCAAATTTCCAATGAATATTCTTTGGACAAAGTGTAGGTTTACTCACAACAGAAAACAGGGACTGCCTGTGCCACAATCTCTCTGACTAACTTGACCTAAGGCATCAAAGATTTTTTTTTTTTAATACCCTGAGTAGTTAAGGGTGAAGTAAGTCATCTCCAATAAAAATTTGGGGGATCTGTTGTGGGATGAGAGTCTACTTGAGAATCATTGGCTTACTTTATGGACAATTATTGGACCAATGCAACATTTAGTCCAGAAAGTGCACATGCTGAGAATATATGGACCAAAGAGCAAATAAAATACTGAGTGATATAAATACATGCTAGTATGTGTATACTATAAATTTGAATTTTAAGGGCTTAAGGTAGTCACTGATGCAGGTGTTTAATAATGTGTAAGGCACTGATCTAAAAAATAAATAGGGCTATGAGAAGCAGCAATCAAGAAGTGATTCTTAGAAATGTTAGGCATGGATGAGATCATAAAGGATGGCAGATTTTTGATGAACATTTAAATATGTAAGGGCAGGCACAAAAGGGAAAGGTATTGCCATAAGAGACACGTGTTCAGATAAATATGGGGGGGAGGATTAAAAATAGAGAAGGACTAGTGGAAGTGACTGGGGGGTATAGGAGATAATCATATAATGTAAAATATTAAGTGCTCTGTATATCAGATGGTTGAATCCATCAATTTTTGAACCATTAGGGTTTTATTTCAGAATATATTTATAGTTACACAAAGTATAAATGGTAGAAAAGTAGCTTTGGCTGCAGGTATAAGGAAAGAGTTATCACCATTATCCCTCCAAATTAGGAAATGGACCTGGAGAGATGAATTTTTAAATTAGGCAGTGATGAGTGGCACGGCTGGGATATAAACTTGGTTCAGTCTAAATGAAAACTCATGTTTCCTCCGCTGTATTTAGCTGTCTTGAGGAAACTTGGTCCCATAGACTTTTTCTTTTTTTTTAAAGGTTTTACTATAGGGCACATGCACTTGCCAAAGACAGAGAGAGAGGGTGAGAGAGAAATCAGCCCTTGAGGGGATGGCCAACCCACAATCCCTTTTCTTTCAGTCTCTTTGGGATTTGGGGCATGCATGAACATGTGCCCAGAGCTATTTTAAGCTGCCTGGTCTGACCTTGGTAGAACTTGATACTACATCTTTCCTTGCTTCAGAAAACATGACTAGGTGCTACATACATTTTTTTCTTCTATTGGATGCATGCACTTGCAAGAGGGAGGGAGAGAGAAAGTGAGAAAGCACCCCCAGGGGGGTTGGCCATGTTACACATACATGCCCAAAGTCAGCGTATTTTTCAAGTGTTGAGTCTAGGACGTGAACTGAAATCAGCCAGGTAGGATCCAGCCAACTTAACCACCATACCACCAGCTGGTCCAACAAGGTGCTACTTCCAACGAGTCAAATGGAAAGTGTGTGTCTGTGTGCGTGTGCACGCACGTGCACACACACACACACACATGCACACACACATACACACAGCAAAGACTTAGTCCCAAGACAAAATTTTGTAGAGGCTCAGGACACACCCCTCCAAAATATGACAGAAGACCCAAATAAGACTTCCCCAAACACATTTTTTTGGCACATTGATTACTTTGAGCTGGTTATTTCAAGAAAGTGCAGACCCAACAGTAGTTCCTAAAAGTTGTACGTTCATATAAATTTAGACCTCTCAAGGAAAATTTCATTAGTAATGTTATCTGTACCCAGAAACTTACTCAGAGAAAACTGTTATCATCTGAGATGCTTATCTGTAATAAGGCAAAGCTTTATTCAACATTCTCCTCACTCCATGATTAGTCTCTATCATTTCTCAGATGTCCCAAACTCCTCTTTCTATAGCTCAAGATGTTATATAAGCTTCAAACACAATTTTTTGGATTGATTTTTGCCATACGTGCACTTACAGGAGAAACAGAGACAGAGAGACGGAAAATGCCACCGGGGAGATGACCATGTCACAATTCTTTCTCCATTCTCCTCTCAGGATTTTGGGCATGCACCTACACACACCTCTGGCCTGAGTTTCAAGCCTCCAGGCCTGGGATTTAAACTGCAGTTGGCCCTATGGGAGTCCAGTGACATAACCACTATGCCATCTGTTGGCTCTGTTTTGGCCTTTCTTTGATTCTCTCACATTTCCATGGGACTTCCCTATACGTGTACATAATTGCATTTTTAAAAAATCTGTTTTAAACTCATAGCCCAGTCAAAAAACCTAGAAGGGTGAAGGGAAGCCGTTTTTCCCCGCTGTACACTTTCAACACATATTTAAATTGTAATACTGTTTATTAAGTCCTATATTATCAGCACAGACCTTCTGAAATGTTACTGAAAACCTAAACCTCTTCTAAACTAAATGCAACCTTTTAACAAACATTTTTATTCTTGTTGTGTGGATTATAGGATCTTCTATAGTAAAAAATCAATTATCCATGTTTATTATGGCATTATTTTTTTTCTTTTTTCTTTTTTTGGAGAGGTTTTTGCTATAGGGCGCATGCGCTCGCCAGACAGACAGAGACAGAGAGATAGAAAGCAGGAAATCACCCCCCAGGGGGGATGGCCACGCCGCAATCCCTTCTCCTCCATTCTCCTCTCGGGATCTTGGGCACGCACGCACACACACCCGGCGTGAGTTTAAGCCGCCGGGTCCGGGACTCGAACCGCGGTCGACTACGTGGGAGTCCAGCGACATAGCCAGTACGCTAACTGCTGGTCCCTATTATGGTATTATTGACAATTGCTAAGACATGGAACCAACTCAAATGTCTACAAACAGATAAATGGATTGAAAGAGGCACATATACTCTGTGGAATACTACTCACCCATTAGAAAGAAAGTAAAATAAACAAGACTATGGCATCTGATAGAAAGCAAATGAATATGGAACATTTACTGCTGAGTGAAGCAAGCCAGGCTATGAAAGATAGACATTGTATTTCTCAACGTAAACCAACTCTCTGCACTCTATGGTGGAAATGAAAAGATTAGAGGATATACAAGCACGCCAAATGGTTACAGTGTGAGAAGTGTGGTAAGAGGGTGGGAGAAGGGGGAGAGTGTGAGGAAAGGAATGAAGGAGAAAAACAGGCAAGACATGTAGAGGACACAGAAAGGGCTGATTATCTGTTGAAGATGGTACATGTATTATCTTCAGCTGGACTGGTATGAAGTGTATTCATGTTGGGTAAATTCACTTTACAAGCTGTATTGATGTATGATTTAATGTATAAAATAATTTAAAATTTATAGAAGAGTTATATAATACAGAATTGAAAAACAAAATCTATGAATTACTCGGAAATTTAATCTTAGAGAAAATCACGATTAATCTGTTGACGTACTTGGTGATGTTCCTTATTTAACGCACATATAAGAACAATGAACACATTATTTTAAAGTTATCTGCCTACTTATTTCCAGGAAATTTCAATCAGCCAAAAGACTACGCGACTGACAGTATAACTGGGCATAATCGGAGCTGTCGCAGAAGGCGACTTCAGCGCTGACATAAAAGAGACCTTGATATTCATCCACCCAGCCTAACAACAAGAAACAAGATGGACAAAGTGAACAGCAGCAACTTTCTTGAACTCTCCAGAGAAATAAGTTTCCAAGGCAAACAGTCACCCCAAGAGACAGGTGCATATGAGGTGGGATTACAGTGGCGTTGCCTCTTACACCGTGAGCAGAAGCTGCTGGAGCCATTAACTATAGCAACATTTGAAATGACAGCGGCTGCGTATGAAGCTTGAGAAGAAGCAACTCCAGGGGCTAAAGTGTTTTTCTATGGGAGGGCATTTTGGGGGGTCTTACCTTGAAGTATTCCACCCAGCTCTTAGATCTGCTCCAGGTTCCCAGCAGAGCAAGAGGAAAATAAACCATTTTAAAGTATTGCCAGAGGAGTCTCCCTAATAAAGGCTTCTCTCCAGGTGATGAGATGTTCAGGCGCCTTATCACACCTGGAGAGAAGAGCCTGTATTGATTTACAGCTACCCCAGATTTTTCTGTTTCATGTAAATGGCAGTGGTGGGGAAGAGAGGAAACACTTGTGAAGGAGTCATGGAGCCCCAGGAACAAAGGCACTGAAAGGATTTGATAAAATCCTAAAATAATAGAAGTTTTCTCTCCCCCAGACCTTATTTTTACATCAATAGAACTCTAGTACGTAATAGTGCATTGTCCCTGAGGAAGATACAAAGGATGGTTTCCATTTCAGGAAAAGTTCTCAGGGAAGCACAAAGAGGATATGCAAAAACAGGGTCAGTGGACCCAATGATTAAGAAATCATTAAATGAAACCCAGCTTCTTTAGAAATTAACCTATTAACCTCAAAGAATCTCAATTATCCTCACACAAAGGACTTTCTTCTTGGTTTCTACTACCTAGTAGATTACATCTAATTTCTAACTAAAAGAAAAATAAATACTACTGCAAAATGTTAAAATGTAAGTGAAAAAAACATCCTGAAGAGATTAAAGCAAACAGAACCAAACTTGGACTTAACACAAAGTTTGGAAATATAAAACAGGGACTTTAAATAGCTATGATTAATATATTAAGGCATTTACTGAAAGAAGTAGACAACATGTAAGAGTAAGATGTGCAATATAAGGAGAAATGAAAACTCGAAAAAGTAAAAAGAAATACTGGAAAACATCACAAGACACTGTCACAGAAATTAAGAATGTGTCCCAGATACTCATTAGGAGGATAGGCATGGCTGAAGATGAATCTACAGCCTTGAATATATGCGAGCAGGAATTTCCCATACTTAAATGCAAGGATTTAAAAAATAAAATGAAACATAAGGGGGAGAAAGAGAGAGAGAGAGAGGCCATAATAATGGTCAAGAATTGTTCAAAATTGATGACAAATAAACTACAGGCCCAGGAAGCTCAGAATACACCATGCAGGATAAATACCAACAAACCTATATGTAGGCATACTACATTCAAACGGCCTAAAATCAAATATAGAAAATCTTCAAAGAATGGAGGGAGGTGAAGAGAGGAGCTGTTTTATCTAAAGAGTAACCAGCAATAAAAAATGCAGATGTTTTCACATCAAAAACCACACAAGGATTTAGAGTGTATGTAGAGTAATGGGCCCAGCAGGTGGCGTGGAGGTTAAGGTGCTGGACTTCCACATGGCCCACTGAGATTCGAGAACCAAATTCGGTGGCTTGAAAATCACACCAGGTATATGTGCATGCACATCCAAAATCTCAGGAGGAGAATGGAGAAGAAGGAATTGTGATGTGTGATTTCTCACTTTGCCTCTCATTGTGTCTCTTGAGTTAGGGCACAAGCCCTATGGCAAAAAATTCAAAACCAAACAAGAGTGTAGAGTAAGGGCATCTGGAAATACCAGTTAGAGGCATCTGTGGAAAGATTGCTAATTCTCATAGACTGATTTGGAAAGTGAAAGAAGTAGTAGAGCATAAGATTATCTAATTAACTGGAATATCCCATTCCTGGGATTATGCTAGATAGATTTTCCTTTACCAGTTGAGAGTAATGAAAATATGTAATTCGTTATTCAGTGGTTTCTAAATCATAGAGTCTCAGAAGCAGCTATATAATACCTTTCAATAATGTGGGGAAATGAACTAGGAGACAGACAGCGAGGTTGGCTTCTATCATTACTCAGGGGTCCAAGAAAGAAAATCTTATAAGCCACTGTCCTACAAGCACATTTCCCTGTCTCTGGGAAAATAGTGTTTTCCTAACAAGGGTTGACACTGAATCAAGTATGCTTGTTTTATAATAGCAACCTGAGCTCTGATTTTAGATCCCTCCAGATGTTTTGAATTGTGAGTGTACAAGTCCTAGAAAAATCTATATTGCAAAAGCAAATATTCAACGAATATTGCTTCTTTTTCCTTTTCTTGCAGCTCATATCGTACCTCAATCTATTTCCATTTTAAAGTTTTTGACTTAAGTTATGATTATAGTTGATCGCTTACAACAATGACCATCCGAATACCTGCTTGTTTTAAATAAAAGGAGACAGAATATCAAGAGAAAAGATAACAATTTTACTCTTAAGCAAAAAGAGACCTATTGAGCAAGAAATGCATCTTCTTAAATTTAAACTTGCAATTATTTTTCACTTTTAATTTCTATGCATTTCAGTTCAATGACAAGATAATCCATCTTCATTTAAATTTTATTTTGTAATTGAACTTTCTTATGATTGTAGAGTGAATTAAAAGAAGGAAGGCATTTTGGTTCACTGCACAAATTGAAATTTGAATGCCCCTTCCTCTGGGGAAGCCCTCCATGGCTCCCCTGAATAGTATTAATACTCTGTTATTAGAGCACATTTAACATAGTATTGAATATTTAAACACCATATTGCCATTTAATTATATGTATTATATATATTAATATGTAATTATATTAATTTTAATTCATTTAATTATATTTAATAAATTAAATTTAATATAATTAAATATAGTAATAGCATATACAATTAATAATAATTATATATATTAAATATAATTATGTGTTGTAAATATAAAATTAAATATAATTATATTCCTAACTGATTTTAGTTGGGGTTGTATTTTCTTTCTCTGTGTCTCTAATTTCTGTAATAGTTTCTGATTCACAAAGGAGTTCATTTAAAACCTGTTGGGTGCATGAATGAAAACCTATTTCCCTTAAAATTCTTACTGAGGAAAGGACAAACATGCTGGAAAGAAATTAATATTTGACATACAAAGAACTATAAAATATGTTAGAAGAGATAGCTGAAGATTAGAGGGATTAAGTGATACTTCCAGAGGTATGTAATTAGATGGTAACAGAGCTCTTTCTGTAACTCATTTCATATTCCTTCAACTGATCTTTTGACACATAGATTTCCAATAAAGTATAAAACTCACAGATTCTTTACTGAATTGTTTCTTAAGCCAGTTCTTTTAATATAGTTTTATAAAGTTTATTTTTATTTTTATTTTTTTAAATTTTGCTATAGGGTGTGTGCACTTGCCAGAGAAGGACTGAAAGAGAGAGAGAGAGAGAGAGAGAGAGAGAGAGAGAGAGAGAAAAGTGAAAAATCACCCCCTAGGAGGAGGGAACCAGCAGTTAGCGTAATGGCTATGTCGCTGGACTCCCACGCAGTCGACCGCGAGGAGAATGGAGGGCAGACAGAGAGAGACATAGAGACAGAAAGCGAGAAATCATCCCCCAGGGGGGATGTTCATGCCGCAATCCCTTCTCCTCCATTCTCCTCTTGGGATCTTGGGCACGCACGCACACGCGCCCAGTGTGAGTTTTAAGTCACCGGGTCCAGGACGCGAACCGCGGTCGACTATGTGGGGAGTCCAGCGACATAGCCATTACACTAACTGCTGGTTCCCTTTTTCTTTTTTATCTTTGGATATCTTTGTCCTGATTAAAAAATCACACTGGGCCAAGTTGATAGCAAATCCATATCATACTAGAATTTGGTGCCAGAAGTCACATGTCCAACCACAGGCTCAGATTCCAGGTCAGACTGCAAACACACACCTGGATGCATACATGGGTATGCAGGATCCTGAAGCGCTGGATAACTGGGGAGACTGAGAAAAGGGATGGGGGTGACGAGTTCCTTTCAAGGGTGCTTTCTGTCTTTTTCTCTCTCTCTCATTCACATGCTATTAAAAACATAATCACATTGTACTCCACAAGTACATACAACTGTTAATGTCAATTGAAAATTATAAAATCTTTTTAAAAATTACATGTAAGCATGAAGTCTTCTCTCTCAATTAAAGTTCAAGGAGATGATTGTTGCTTTCGACATTAAATGATTTGATGTCAACTGAAAATAGGATTGCACTTGCCATCAGGAATACTTTTTTCTTCAATATTTGGATGTATTTAACTTATGAAATACTTGCTGATGGTAACATTTTTCTAAAATCAAAAAATGTATCAAATGTCTTGATACTAGACAGATTTATTATTTAAAATATTATTCTAAAATAGTACAGCAACCACTCACATGAGGCTTGAATACGTGTGGCTACTCACTAATTGATTATTCACTAGTAACATTATTTGTTATGCATCAATGCAGGGCCATGTACGGGGAACCTAATGATAGATGAAATGTAGGCAGGAATGCTGTGCAGTAGGTGACAGCTCACTGCAGATCATAGGCTGACTAGAAAAACACGATAGTGAAAAGATCTCTGCTGGAGATAAATAGGGTTTGATTTGACTTTTTAAGAATTTGCTATAAGTTAGATGTGCTCCACAGAGAGAAAAAGAGACAGAGTTGGAAAGAGAGAGAGGAAAAGTAAGACAGCACCTCCTGGGGAATGGCCACACCACAGTCTCTTCACCTCTCTATTCTCCTTTTCATATTTTAGGCACAAATGCACTATTGCCCACCATGTTTTTCAAGCCATTGGGTCCAGGACTAAAACTTTGTAGTTGGCCATGTGGCGTCCAGCTACCTTAACTATCTCTGGCCCCTGAACTTACGTTTTAATGTTTTTTCTACTATGCACGTATATGTCAATGAAACATCAAAGTAAACTTGAAAAACCCATAGAACAGATTGGTTAGGGAATATTATAAAATGTGGATTTTATGAAAATATTTTGAAAAGTTCTATACATTTTGAAAATAATGTTGCATGATAGATTGTAATCTAATCAATGATATTGATTTTTTAATTATGTGTGGAATTTTTTTCTTGTCCCTGACCAATAGACTCGTTAGTGTTGTTTAACCTTATCTTTAAATTCTGCAGGAAATGACATATCACACATGCCATTATACCAAGAATTTGAACTTAGTATCTTCAGATGAATGAGTCATTATCATACACAAACACACACACAAACACACATACACAAGAGGACTTTACAGTCTTCATGGAGGGCTGGTTGGTTGCGTAGTGGTGAAGTGACTGGATCCCACAAGGTCAACTAGGCAGTTTGAATCCAGAACCCATGGGCTTGAAAAATATGCTGAATATATGCGTGCTCATGCTCAAAATCCTGAGAGGAGAATGGAACAGAGGAATGGCCATCTTCCCTGGGGTGTGTTTTCTCACTTTTTCTTTCTTCCTGGCTAGCTCACAGGCCCTGTAGTGCAGGGGGGGAAAAAAACTTCATGAGAAAATTTGAGGTGTGAGTTTTATTGGTGGAAAAAAAAATCTGAAATCCATACGTAGTGTTTTTTATAATAGGCATTTTCCATAAACTTTCTGAAAATACTATGTGTGTGTGTGCTCTTACGGGAAATATGAAGAGATGAGGAGTAGCTGAATATTTTCTCAATAAAACAAAATTATTATATGTAAAACCCACGATCTACATACAAAAAGAAGAACACTTAGAACTTCGCTATGTATATTGGAATGTGAGTTAGGAAAATTTACAGTAGCATTTGATCAAAATGAAACAAAAGAATAGGAAGAGTAAACATGCAGAACCCTTTCTTTACATCATCATTTCTGCTGGAAATTTATAGATATCCTTTCATTAAACCCATATAAAATATTAGAGTATTAAGACCCCTAAATAACACCCACTGCAATGCCCAAGTCAGGTGAGGAAACAGAAACCCAAACAGGAAACAGAAATTCCAAAAGCCTTGAATCTGTGTGTAGCATTTTTTTTAGCCCTCACTTTTTCTTAACTTGAGGATGAGAAAGATTGACTCGTAGCAATACAACTTGTACTTAGTACTAGACTCTATTCATAACTCTGTACAATGAATTCTAATTGTATCTTGCAAAACTGTAGAGATAAACATGTTCTTTCAAGAAGTCCTTTATTAAGCATTTTAAACTGTGAACACACACACACAACTTCTCAGCATGAATCCACATGATCTGAGAGACACAAAACCTAATTTTACAACAGTGTCCTCTGTGTAGCTGGCACAGATGGCATATTCTTTTTAAGATGCAATTGGGCCGAACTGAGTGACCTAACTACCTTTCCATTCTGCTAGCAAATACATATAATATTCAGTGAAAGAGCTTACACCACAGAAATACACAACACCATAAGAAAGACCATATGTTTAAAAAAAAATTAAAAGGTTTCTCAGAACGTGAAGACCCTGAACTTTTTAGCCAGAGTTGTGATTTTTTTTTTTAATTCCTAGCCAAAAATATCTTATGAAGTCCTCTTTATCCTTGAACATGAACATGCCACCCATCTGCATCCTTCTGGAAGGTGACACAGTTCTCAGGAAATCCTATAGTTTCAAGTTTAATCTTTATGATACAGATGCTAGCAAGAGCCATTTTTACAAAGTGGTTCCTGAAGTATTACATCACATAGTGTCATTTTTGATCGTAGATTTTTCTTTCCAGGTCAATTTAGAGCATAATTAAAATATGTCATTGAAATAGAGACAACCATCACCAAGGTCCAATTATATGCAGTAGTAAACTTGTGGGTGTGTGATTTCACTTTCTTTTTCTGCAGTGAAGCTGAGGAGCAGTGAGAGGTTTGATCTATTTGCATTTAGAAGATTTTCAGTACTCAATTCACAATCCCTGAGGGTTTATTGAAAGCTTCATTTTTCCACAGCAACTCTGAAGGGATGTATGGGACCAGACTGGGATCTCAGAGATACTGGACTCACACACCAGAGAACCAGGCAATCTTTCACATCCAAGGCAAGCTAAGTGCCTTCTGTTTACGCATTAGTACTTGTATTATTTGTAAGTTTACCAAAATAAAAAGACAACTTCTGGGGAAAGATATAAACCTTGTCCAGCCATAAGCATGCACTTGTAATTTTTCAAATAGCACATACCTATGAGTGAAACCTACTCAGGCTCCCCATACTTTGGCAGCAAAAATATTGAGAGCACCATGCTCTGTTCCTTCATTAATCAAATACTGAATTCATGATAGGCAGAGTGCTTTCCAACCTGCCTTTATTTTTAATTGTGTTTGGTAATATTTTTCATGTAAGAAGTTGGAACCTTTGGAGCCCTGAGTGAGCAGGCTCTAAATGTGTCAATATAAAAATTCAAGTATAAAACATTATATACACCCTGGGCTCTTGTAGATCGTTTACTAGGATATTTATTGTCTACTCTGTGGACTCATCCAGCATGATAATCATCAATTTTGTTTGAAATTTATAACTTTTCCTTCTTTTAATCATTTATTTCATTTCATTTATTATTATTCTCTAATTTGACCAAAGAGACAGAATACAAGCTGCTAATTCTGGGACTTGAACCATGGTCAAGTGTGGGAGTCCAGCACCTTAACCATGCCAACTGCCAGCCCCTACAACTTTTCTTTTTATTAGAGAGGTACCTTCCCATTAACAAAGGAATAGATAGTACAGATGACAGAAATCAGAAAGAGCACGGATTATTAAACGGAAAAAACCCAGGCTTCTTTATTCAACAACTGTTTTTTGGTGGTTTTTTTTTTTTTTATTTTTCAAGCTATCTTACTGTAAAAAAGATAAAGATACAGCGTCTTCCTATTTTCTGTCTGTATACCTTTGTCTAACATTTGTAAGCCAGGAAATTAGAAAGGTTACTAAAATATTTATATTTCAAAATTATTAATTCATTTAAACAGTAGCCATTGTGGACATATCATAACACACAGAGTCACAAAAAATAACTAAAAAATCTTGTGCCACGAGTATTTGAGATGTCTGTTGCAGCAGATAGCATACTCTCTGGGAATTCATATTAAGCAGATGATAAAAATGACTTCATACTATATTTGTTTAAGGGCTATGGGACTTCTGATAAATATGAGTAATAAAACCAAAGAAGGCTATACCTTATTGCCTGTGTTGGACATAAGACTCTCATAAAGCACAACTTCCCGGGTGGCCTGTCTCATTCCCCTGGACATCAAACTCCTCTAAGTTGCTGGCATGGCCTTTTGAATAGAAGAGCTAGAAGGCGACTACTTGAGACTGATGCATTTTTAATAATGGCAACCCTGAGATACCTCGTGGCAGAAATTGCAACTGATGCCAAGGTGATTAGCATACGTTCCAGCTGCAGCCAGCCCTTCCGCTGATTTCCCTGATGAACTGTGAACCTCAGAAGTGTTTTGCTGACCTTGTGTTGAATGTGCTTTTCTGGAATTCCCACTTGAAAAGATATAAAATATATTTAACTCACAGTGGCAGCTGTCTTTTGCTTACTGGTTAACTTGGGTGGTGGTGGCATCTGGGTCCAAATCCTAACAAAATCATCTCGGATAGAAAAGGATGGTAAAATTTTTAAAGAGAGAGACAGAGAGCCGAGCTGTCACTATGAATTACAAGGTGGAAACTTTAAGAAACTGTATGAGAATTTATCATCCAAATACTATGAATGTGTTGAAAATAGTCACCTGAAATGGCAGTCCAATTGTCCCAGTGTTGCCACCACTGATCAAAATAGTTTTTGGAACATTGAATTTTATTGATAAAAATCTCTTATGCTTTTAGATGAATTGCTCTCATTCACAGATTGCATCTCTCACAACCAGCATTAAGTCTACAAATAACACATTAGCACTATTTGGGAATTTCTAGGAGCTGTACTAGTAAGATCATAATCATGGAATTTTAAATTATTTTCATGAAAGGTTAGTTTTAAAGTCTCTCCTAGGATGTTTCTACTATAGTTTATATATGCCATATCCTTCTGATAAAATCAAATTACCCCAAGGGGCACACTAGGTAAATCTATAGCATCCATTAATATATTCTTAGATTCCTAGATGAGACACCAAACATAATGAAAATTTCCATTTGACATTTACATCATTTGGTGGAGAAAAAAACTATTCCCAAAGCCCTGCTCAAAACCAAATACGTGTGGAAACAAGCATCCTGCAATGTGAAGAAAGGAGATTTTGAAATGTAAATTTTGATTTTGAATAAGTTAATATTGTAAAAGCAGAACAGTAGTCACATAAATCTTGAGATGTCTTTTATTCACTGACATAGTCATTTAGCAAAATACTAATTAGGTTCCTAATGTGCACTAGATTACACCGAGATTGGAACCATTTAGATAAAATATAAATCTGAAAAATGATAATTTGATAAAAATAAATTAATTTCATTGCTTGCTGAAAAATATATCATACTCTAATCAGTAAATATCCACAAAAAAGGTTTAAAATTGAGAATAACTTTAGAATTAGATGAATGAGACAGTTTACTATATTCTATAGTATAAGAAAGAGTTTTTTTATTTTACTTTTTTGGTTTATGAGTGAGCCTGTGTGCTTGCCAGAGAGAGAAACAGAGAAAGAGATAGGGGGAAAGTTAGAAATCACCTCCAAGAGGGGATGGCCACACTGCAATCCCTTCTCCTCCACATCTCCCTTGGGATTTGGGGCATGCATTACATGCACCCAGGGTGCTTTTCAAGTCACATCAGGACTGGGACTGGAACAGTGCAGTCTGCCATGTAAGATCCAGCTGCCCTAACCTCCACGCTACCATCTGGCTTCAGGAGAGGTAAATTTAACTGTGTTTTTTTTTTAATTTTTTTTAGAATTATTTTATTTAACTTTATTTATTATTATTATCATTATTATTTTCCAGTTTGATCAGAGAGAGACAGAGAGAGAGAGAGAGGAAGTGAGAAAGCAAGCCACCAGGTCCGAGACTTGAACCGTGGTCGGCTATGTGGGAGTCCAGCGTCTTTAACCACCATGCCACTTGCCAGCCCCAATTTAACTGTGTTTTTAAATATAACAGTGACGAAGCAGGGTAGAATCACTACATTTGTTATTTGTTCAGTGAAGACTAAATTCAAGGACATGATTCACTGTAACTAGCAACAAAGATCTTTGTTTTCTCATTAACTAAGAATCTAGAGAGACATCTCATTCATGAATTGATGATAATAAAAAGTTTAAATGATGTAATTTTAAAAGCAAGAAAATAGCAAGAGCAGTAACAACATAAACGAAAACTTGATCCTTGGAGGTGGTGACAGCTGACATTGAAAATCAGTTAAGAATGGTTAATATTTAATGTATGTGGAAATACATGTCATTGCCTCCCTACACACACGACATGAATTCGAGGTAATATATAAATCTGAAAAGCAAATTTATACAATTTTTCAAATACTATTTTATAAATATCTATATATTATTATTGATAAGAATTAAACAAGAGAAAAGAAATGTAAGCCATAACAGTAGAATCTGCTTAAGATTCAGTCAGAAAATGTCATTGATCTTGATATTTGTTATTTACAGTATTTGGTGCCTGAAGGTACATCAGTGAATAAAACAAGGATCTTGACTCTCTTGGAGAGTATATTCAACTGTCAAGAGATAGACTTAAAAATTTTTTAAATGCACATTTTAAGTAAGTCTTTACATGGCATATTAGGAAGCTACACATACTACAGGGGTAAGTTAAAAGTAGACTAAGGTGAAGAGATCTGAATTTCTTAAGTGAGAATTAAGGGAAACTGATTCTGAAGAGAGTAACCTTGTTGAAAAGGTGATATTTAATCAAAGACTGGAAAGACACAAGATATCAACCATGCAGATGACTGGGAGAAAAGAATTCCTAGGGGAAGGAATAGGGGATGCAAAGGTCTTTCGGTGTGAAATGTTTTAATGTATTTGAGAACACAGTGGAGATCAATGTATTTGGAACGATTGAACACAGGGCAGACTGTTAGGAGGTGATGTCAGAAGTGAAAAGGAGACTACATGTCTTGTTGGGTCAAATACATCATTGATGTTTGCTACGGTTCAGAAATTCTTTTTCTAAGGTGATGAAGACGTCGGTACCTTTCCTTCTAAAACTTTAATATTTTACTTTTACAAGTATAATGATGTACTTTGTCACAAATTACAGCTGTCATTCATCTCTTCAAAGAACTATTACAATGTGAAAGCTCTTGAGTTAACAAATCTGCAGATTTTGCAAGAAAAGCTGGGGTGATAAATTTTAATGTTAAATCTCCAGATTTGTAAAGTTTTTTTTTTTCATATTTACTATTTTCTGTGATAAAAAAGGAAGTGAACTAATTCTATATATGTACTTCTATGTGGGGTATGTGTATATATATATATATATATATATATATATATATATATATGTATGTATATATATATTTTTTTTCTTACTGAAAATCAGTTGCTCTAGCAGTGGACATTAAACAGTCCCTCTTATCTCCACTGATTTCTATTGCCACATTACCATACCAAGTCTTATTAATGCATATATTGTGTTCTGGGCTCTTTTGTTCCCTTAGTCTTACTTGGTCTGTGTGTTCCTGTTACAAAATTATATACACTATTACTCAGTACAGCTTAGTAGTAAGTTTTGTTGTATCTACAACAAAAATGTACATTTGGATTGAATAGGCATCCTATAAATACTGTTTTCCAGGCTTAACCTGGTGGCATAGTCAGTGGCAAACTGAACTGCAATGCTGGAAGCCATATGACTGATTATGGGTTTGGATCCCCAGGTCAGCCTGAAAATGTGCTAGGCATAAGTGTTTAAGTAAGATCCTGACAAGCTATAGGGCTGCTGGAAGGCTGATCATAGGGTGATGAGCCTCTGTTGAGGGTGCTTCTCTTTCTCTCTCTCCCCTAAATTCAATTGTAAAACATAATAGTGAAGATTTCTATATCTATATTCCTAACAAATATTGCAACCACAGCTTTTCAATTAATATGTCATTACTTTTCTCCCTATTTAAAAATCCCTGCTATAAAATAAAAAATACATTTTAGGAGAACTGAAAATAGCTTCAAAGCCTTACTGTTCTATTCCTAACCAAAGTATTCTGTGGTCTCTCTACCTTAATCTCTGTTCCCCAACAAACTTGACCATTGCTCAGTCCCTCACACCTTTCATAGCACACCTGTCTCTGACATTTGGGCATCTCCACTGACTTGAATTCTCATTACGAAGCTGGCTCATTACCTTCCTACAACTCCTGGCATATCTCAGGGAGCTCTCTCCTGACGTAACATATCTCATTCTTCACATCAATGTTATATTCTCCATTATAATATTCCCATGTTCATCTGTTTGTTTCCTTATTAACCTTTGCTATTTTATAGTCACTACGTATCATTCTGAGTATAGTCCTGTGTATAGCACTGTGTAAAGACTGGATTTCACATACTTTACCCATGTGAACTATAGTTCTTTTGGGGTTCAATGCCATATGCTTTTGGGGAATACTTCCAGTAGAAACACAGAGTCCCTTATTATTTGTAGAAAATAAGATTTAAGTTCAAACCAAACTAACTTACTAGTTGGTTTTCTTTTGTTTCTAGGTCATCAGAAAAGTGATGACGCCTTTTTGCATAGAAAAACATAGAAAAATATGTCATGACTTTTCTGATGACCCAATAGTTTAGTTAAGTAAAGACTCAAGATTTCAATTTTCCTTTCTAAATCATTTAGATATTTTTATTATCAGAAGAAGTTATGCAACATGTTCTTTATATTCAGCTACTTACATAGTAATCTATTAGTGTTGACTATCAAATTATTCACTGAGATTGCACTGGCCAAAGACTGTCCCACGGGTCAGCTAGGTGACACAATGGTTAAGGCAAATGAATTTCACATAGCTGACTATGCAGTTTGAGTCCTGTACCCAGTAACTTGAAAAACATGCCAGGCTGGTATGTGTGTGTGTGCACTAAATCCAAAGAGGAAAATGGACAGTCATTCTCCCTTGGATGTGCTTTCTCACTTCCCTTCTCTCTTTCTGTCTCTCTCTCTCTAGTGAGAGTATGTACCCATAGCAAATTAAATGGGGGGGAAAAAACTGCCCCAAAGGATGGAAACAAGCAAGAAGACAAATAAACATTGTTAGCTTAAAATTAAATAAATAAAACATGGTTCAAATTGAGATCTGAACTATTTGGTAGCACTCTAGGCTATGTGATTACCTATAGTTTATTAGTTGAAAACAGTTGCATGCTTTCAGAATGCAGTAAAAATCTGCCAATGTCAAAATAAAGCACATATTGAATGTAAATGTGTATGTTTCATCCTCTTCCTGCCAGCATTAGTCAGGTAAATCTTCCTAAACACTCCATTTGTGATTTCTCACTTAGAATGAATACCATTTCCTTTTCTTAGTAAACTCATTATTTAACTAAATCAGCCAACTCACCCTCCATCTCAAGAGCTCTCTTTGACTCTCTCTTTTTTAAACTTCACAGTGCTAACCACCAAATTGATAGATGCATTCTCGAGATGGCATTACGGAGATAAATTGCTTTTTTAAAGCTGTGTCTTTGTTTCACAGTCTCTTCAAGGTGATGAAAGGATTTTCTGAAAGTTTTGATTTATATTCTTCTTTTTGAACTGTGGTAGAATTATAAGTAGAAATAAAAATAATATTATTCTAATAAAATTATTTATTAATACAGTTAAACCTTAATAAACTAATATATCTTCATAAGAGCACTACCTGACTCGTATAGGAACCAGTGCAATGCATATATTAAATTGAAAAATGATTCAGAGACACTTATTTCTAGGTATAAAACTTGGGACTCTGACTCTATGTGGGTCATTTTACAGATACTGTTTGACAAGAATTATGAAGGCTCTTTGATTTTACTCTATTTTTGAGTGAACAAGTTACCCTGTCACTGTTCCACAGTTGCTGGCAGAAAACACAAGATTCCTGATTGGGGTTAAAGGACTTTATGTTTCAGAGTACAGTAAGCAGCGTGACCCTCACAGCTGCCCTGATTTTCCATGCCTCTCCACTCTCCTGATGCAAACAGTGGTGGACATGGACACATGCATTGCACACACACACACACACACACACACACACACACACAGGATTTGTATCTGAGCCAAGAAGGACAAACCTCTGGAAGTCATAATCTTTTTTAATAAGCTGCAATCAAACCTGCTCAACTTTTTCCAGAGGGAGACATTTTATTTATTTAGCTGGACACCTAACAAACCTGACCTCAACTATTTCTATGCAAGGCCATTTGCTATATAAACATCCTTTAAAAAATAGTCTGTCAGTACTTTTGGGAACCAGCAGTTAGCGTAATGGCTATGTCGCTGGACTCCCACGTAGTCGACTGCGGTTCGCGTCCTCGACCCGGTGGCTTAAAACTCACGCCGGGCATGTGTGCGTGTGTGCCCAAGATCCCGAGAGGAGAATGAGGAGAAGGTGTGGCCATCCCCCCTGGGGGGTGATTTCTTGCTTTCTGTCTCTCTGTCTCTCTCTCTCTGTGTCTGGTGAGCGCACGCGCCCTATAGCTAAAACCTCTCCAAAAAAAAAAAAATTGTCAGTACTTTTGATCACAAGCTATACAAGAATTCTATGGAGAATTTTATCTCAATGAGGTTTATTCTTTCTTAAGACTCACTTTCACATATTTAGTAGAAATATTAAAATACTCAATCCCTGGGATTCTAATGATAATTTAATTTTGTACTGCATGAAGTCCATTATCAACCTACAAAACACAATTAATATTTAATAGTAGTAGGAAGGTGTGAGAAGCTATAAAATTTGATTTTATAAATGAGAATATGTCTTAAATGTGTGTGTGTGTTACAACAAAATATAAAATCTGATAAACTAAATATAACATATTTAAAGGCAAGAAATTAAAATAACTAATCAAAGCTGTTTTGGCCAGAAGGTGGTGTGGTGGTTAACATGACTGGATTCCACATGGTTGACTGTGTAATTAAAGTCCAGACCTGGCATCTTGAAAAGCATGTCAGAAACCTTTGTGCGAGTGCCCAATTTTCCAAAAGGAGGGAACGATCATGGAGAAGAGAATGTGGCGGCATGACTATCCTCCCTGTGGGGGTGCTTTCTCAGTTTCTCTGTCTCTCTCAGGCAAGCACAAATGCCTTGTAGCAAATTAGAAAAAAAAAAAAAGAATATATATATATATATATGTACTATATACTCACACACAAATATATATATATATATATATATATATATATATACACACACACACATACACACATACATACACACACATAATTTCTGTTTAAAAAATTATTTTTAAAAAATTGAAGACAAGTAAAATTTTCTCAAACACCACAGATAAGAATTTCCTCTTTACTCATTAAATACAACTAAAGCTACACTTATTAATTAATAAATGTAAGTATCAATTTTTGAAGAGTTTGATCATTGAGGAAAGATAAAGATTTGCCTCAGCTAAAGTCCTCATAGGACTTTATTCCAAGGCTTTGTTCCCAATTCCTTTCTTAAACGGTTCTAGTATATCATTACGTTTGCCTCCAATGTCCTAGGTCTAGACTTTCTACTTAGGGCTAGATCATTCAACATCACATTGCTCTCATTTTTAAGATCCCTAGTGAAATAATCTTCTTTGGTACTTTTCTTATTTGTAATTAAGTAGATTCATTCAGTTGTTAAAAGTATGGCACCAGTGTGTATGTAGGGGACTAGGGAGAAGTAGGAATCTTGTAGATTGTGTACACTTCACAGTAAGAAACTTGTTTTTTTTTTAATTTGTTAATGTTTGCACTATATTTATCAAGAGTCTTTCAGTTGCAGGTGTCCAAAACTCAGCTTACACTAAGCAAACATGCCTATGATCAATCTTCAGCTCCCAAAGCCCTAAGGATGAACATGTCACTGAGGCCAGGCCAACCACTGTAGTCCATTTTTCTGACTACAGTTATAACTTCAACAATTACTTCTGATAATTCTGTAAGCAGAAGATGGACTTGGTCCTCATAAAAGTAGGCCACCCAAAGTCACATCCAGGTACTGCATTATAGAGGACTCTCACAGGACTAGTTGTCTATGGGGCAGTATCTCTGGTCAAAGCCACACACGCTCTCTTTCATCAAGAATATTAAATGTGGCCCAGCCTCAGTGGCATAGTGACTGCTCACCGTTCTGCAATATTGAAAATCATATGAAGATTGGGGTTCAGTTTTCCTGGGGTGACCTATAAATGCTAGGCATGTGAGTGTGCCCTGATCCTGACTACTGAGAAGGATGGGGGATGATTACAACGTGAGATCTGCTGAGGATGCTTGCCTCTGTATCATTGTTTTATGAAAGAAAGAAATTTTTTTTTAAAAGAAGACTGTTTTGCCAACTGTTCATGCAATAATATATTAGCCATGAGGAGAGAAGAATACTTCTAGCAAGTAAAATTTATTGGATTGCCTCTAAGTTTTCCAAGGAAGGATCTGCTTTTAGGTAGGGCTGTTTTCAGGGATTTGATCATTGTAATGAGGCACTTCAGTCTACATATCAGCTCTGCATGATTTGCACAACTTGGCCTTCAAGTATTATCTTTCCATAGGATAAGTAAGACAGATCCGATGCTCACAGGTAAACAAGTACAGAATATCATCAGTTGTTGTTTTCATGCATATATGCCTTTATGCCCATATGGCAATGTTAAATATATGGCACTTCCTGCAACATAACTAACCTATGTAGAACAGAAAAAGACCTGTCACCTCTACACAGAACAAAATAATGCCTCAGATACCTTATTCTGAAGTGATAGTGATGATAAAGTGAGATCAAGATGCTTTTTTAAAAAGACTTTTTAAGTTTTATTTATAATTTTATTTATTTTCAATTTGCTGTAGGGCATGTGCACTCACCAGAGAGAGACACAGTGAAAGTCAGAGACAAAAGGAAAAAGATAAAGCAAGCCACAAGGTTGGGGACTAGAACCACAGTGAGCCATGTGGGAGTTCAGCACCTTAACTACCATGCCACCTGCTGGCCCCACAAGATGCATGTTTAACTCTGTGATTTCTTTTCAATATTCTACATGCTATTGATTAAATGAACATTTTAACTAATATCTACATTCAATACACAATGGTAGAAGATCAATAGTTCAGGAGGAAAAAGGAATAACATGAGGCATTTACTAGTCTTATCATAAATCACATTATGTGGGCCAGGGTCCATAAGAATTTTCTTCCAAGGGAGTGCAGAAGCTACTATTAGATTTCTCATTAGAGAAGAAGTCCTGTTTCCTCAGCTGAGGTATACTATGAAGTGATCTGAAATAAGATAGTCTTCTCTTCAAGAGCTATTCAGAGTTTTGTCTAGAGTCCAAATGTTCTATTATTGGGGTTGGGAGCATTCAACATTGACAATCGCCCATTAACAATGCTTCCTCTGGTAACATATCTCCTGCCACAGAATACCTGTGGTGAGCTTTGCTTTTACCTGCACCAGAGGTTGTGACCAAAGTCACAGACTCAGTAAAGTCAGTCCTGAATTTGAACAGTGATGGTAAGATCTCTGTCCCTTAGTAGCAACTCTTTATGTGTGTAGATGTTCAAAGCTCTCAGCCTAATAGATTCTACCTGACTGTAGACAAGAACAATAAGACAGGCCTACTGTTTCCCCTACCTCAGTAAAGTAATCCAGTTTGGGGACTAAAATTACAGTAAATTTTTTCATCTCATGCCTCAGTCTTGTACACATCTTCTTTTCACTATCACACTAAATTCTGTTTAATAAACATTTGCAAGATTATGAGGAAGATTATTTTTCTGAGAGAGAGAATTTTTGCTTTAGGGTGTGTGCACTCACTGGAGAGACAGAGAGACAGAAAGCAAGAAATCACACACACACACACACACACACACACACACACACACACACTCCGGGGAGGGGAGGGGGATGGTCATACCACAATCCCTTCTTTTCTATTCTCCTTTCAAGATTTTGGGCATGCATGTACACATGCCTAGTGTGAGTTTCAAGCTGCCACGTCCATCAATGTAACCATTACTTGATCTGTTAGGTCCTGAGGATGATTATTTTTTTAATATACTTTGATAATTTCAGCTCTTTGATTGTAGGCATATTATGATCCATTTTTCAAAAGCAACAGTGTTTCCTTCACTCCTTTAGAATAGACTAGTATAAATGAAGCTTAAAATTTCTTTGAATATCTAATTGAAGGAGAAAAAAAGGTAGGAGTTTGAGACAAATTCATTAACAAGCTGTCTAAATCTTTATATTATGAAGGTGCATAGTCTGAATCCTGATATGAAATTTCACAAATTGAAACTCCAACCTGTCAAACGTTAGTCATTCTGTAGTATTATAATTTAGAACCCATCATTTGTAACTCTCCACTTGTAAGTAATATTGTTTATTTTGGACAAAAATTGAATACAAGTTAAAATATACAAATCAAACTAACAAAAGGCAATTTATTGGCTCACATAAATGAGAAAACTGAGGGTAGAGTTTAATTTATTTTTATTTTTTAAGGTTTTTGCTATAGGGTATGTGTACTCACCAGAGAGAAAGAGAGACAGTGAGAGGGAAGGTGAGAAAGCACCCCTCATCTTGGGAAGATGGCCATGCCACAAACTCTTCTCCTCTATTCTCCACTTGGGAGACACTCAAGTGCCTGGTGTAATTTTCAAGCTGCCAGGCCTAGGACTTGAACCCTGTTTAGCCATGTGAGAGTCTAATTCTTTGACCACTATGCAACCTGATTACATTCCTTGAATACCTTCAAGGAAGTGTTCCAAATTATGCTATCATGTTGCACCCACCCCTCCCCCTCGTGTGTGTATGTGTGTGTGTGTGTGTGTGTGTGTGTGTGTGTGTGTTGATTTTCTTTAGTTAGGCCTTTTCACATAGCAGATTCAATTGCTCCAAATTTCAATCTTCTAGCAGGAAAATTTCTTATCATTACTAAGTAATCCATATCAATTCCAAAGGATTCTAAATAGCCATTCTTGAGACATGTATACCCCTTCTTAAATGAATCTGTAAAGCTCAAAAGGAAGCTTTCTTATGAATGAGTTTGTTTAGGTTGGTCTCTCTCTTTCCCTTTCTACCTCTAAGGTGTACACACACACACACACACACACACACGCACAAACACACACACCCTGTATAACAATCAAGGAAGAATCAAGTGATTGACAGTTCTTGAAAGATCACATGAATTAGGAGAGGAGTAAATAGCCACAGAAGTACTAACCCTCCCTCCCCCCAAAAAAGCAATGTGTTTATTAGAACAACTCTGTGCAAAGTACTGCCTCAGATACGTGGGGCAAGTTAGAGAAGTAAGAGGGCTGCTTAGCCACTAGAAAGATTGTATGACACATTCATTCTTTGAGGCATATAAAAGCTGATAATTTAGTTAGGGAGATATGGGATATTCACAAATAACTGTAATATAAAGTAAAATACATCAAAGCTATCATGGCTGACCTTTGAAGAGGTGTGGGTTGCTAATGTTTTTACTGGTTCCTTCTGGCTCAAGGCTATTTCTGCAGCATTTCTTTATTTCCTTCCTTGTATATTTTATTTCCTTTTGTGCATATTTCACTGCTAGCTAGCACTGCAGTTCTTTTATTCTCTTGAATAGCCACCAACATAATGGAGGAAACATTTTCCTGCAGGATTAGAGCAATGGCTCTGATATTTATAGCATAGTTCAGAACTTTGTAGATTTAAAATACAATGTTGTCTCTTTAAAATTCTTTCACTAGCTCCTGTCACTCTTTACTTTGAAATTCCATTATGTCCTCTATTATGAGGTTGTAAAAATAGTTAAGGAAGCCCCCTTTTAATTTTCATATGTTTCAATCATGGCTTGGTCAGAGGAACAGAATTTGTATGATTGTAATAAGGTATTTCTTATGGTAATTAGACCTTACACAAACATGGATGAATCTGGAGAAGTACAAGTATAGAAGGAATGTTGTAACATTAGAAAAAGGGTGACTTACTAGCCCACAGGAAATCAACCGAGAGCTTGCAAAGAAAACCTGACAAGGGAACATGTCAGACAACTGAAGTGAGACTGTGAAGCAGAAGCTCAAAGAGAGGTCTATGGGAAATTGTTTCCTCTACAAAATTAAACACATCTGTGCTCTGTACCCAAGTATCTACAGTGGTCCCGAAGATGTGGTTTATCAGCTCAGACATCAATGGCGAAAATAAGCCAGATGGTGAGCAGAAAGGATGAACTGATACAAGATGGGTAAATCTGTGTATATCCAATTACACATATTGTCATAACAGCCTTTATTCTTCTTATTATTATTTTAGGTTTTTGCCATAGAGTACATATGTTCACTAGAGAAAGGGCAAGACTGTGAGAGATCACTCCCTGAGAACATGGCCACATCAAAAATCCCCTCTCCTCCAGTTTCCTCTCAGGAGTTTGGACACACATGCACACGCAAGTGGCATGATATTCAATCCCCATTTCCAGGACTCGGACTGCAGTTGACCCTATGGGAGTCCAGCACCTTATTCACCTCACTGCTTTCTATCCCCATTTTAACCTTTTATAAAGGCTATTTCTTTCTCTCTGAGACACATATTATGGAAGTGTGAGAGAGAAAAACAGGCACCCCCAGTGAGACCTTTATGCTGCAACTCATCCCCAGTCTCAGACAATCCCAGGTGTTGGCAGATTCATGTGCCTGGTGTGCTCAGTGAGATACCAGATGAAAATACAGGATCTGTCCTTTGTGGGTACAGCTGTGTTATGGCTGTGCCACCATTAGACCCTTATGGTGATATACTTTTTCTTTTTTTTTATATTTTTAATTTACATTTACTCACATATATTATACAGTATACAACATTTTTTTACAGCACAAATACCATGCATATCAGTGAAGACAAAGATGTTACTAAATATATTAACATCAGCAAATAGTTTCTCATTTTTTTGTCAATTAAAGGTACTTTGAATTTTTTCCTTCTCTTTTCCCCTCCTTTTCTCCTGTACTAAATTTTTTTCACATTTTTAATTCACAAAAGGTCTTATTAAAACTAAATACATAGACAAAGCTAAAATCTAGTAACAGGTGCACTGTAATTTTCTTTTGTAACATTCTTTTCTCTCTCCATTCCTCCTTTTGCTAAAGAGAGGCATAAACTAACTTATATGAAAAAAAAAATGTTTAGTCTTAGTTTGGTCTGTCATTTGCACAAAGCCTCATAAGAATTCAATTTCTGATGCAACGCAACAGATTTTATTGCATTACTGAACTAAGTCTTAACAATAGTGGCTGCTCCTTTTTTTAATTAATTAATTTTTTCATTTAATTTTCTTTTATACATTCAATCACATTATTGTTTGTCTTACAAAATGGATATTTCAACAAGTGAACATTTCTCCCTAGTACAGTTGATAAAACTACAAAATATCTTCAACAAATAATACCACATTTCTTTGTGCCATTAATGCTTTGCCTCCCTATTTTTCTTCTAAATGTCCTTCCTTAGACCCTCCTCTTTCACACACACTATATATGGTATTTACTTCTATGTACTGTGTTTCTATATTGTTTAGTCGATTAGTTTCAGTCATAGAGTGTGGACACGGTATATATTAAGTGGGGACATACAATGACTCTCCTTCATAGCCTGACTTGCTTCATTCAGCAGTAAGTCTTCTATATTCATCCACTTCCTGTCAAATGCCAGGTTTTGTTGTCTTTTATGGCTGAATAGTATTCCATTGAGTATATGTGCCACAGTTTTTCTATCCATGCATATGTTTGGGAGTATTTGGGTTGTTTCCATGACTTAGCAATTGTGAACAGTGCCACAATAAACATCGATGTGCAAGCACTTTTCCAATTAAGTATTCTCCTGTCCTTTGGGTAGATACCAAAGAGTGGGATTGCTGGATCATATGGTAGTTCTATTTTCAGATTTTTAAAGAATCTCCAAATTTTTCTCCACAGTGGTTGGACTAATTTATATTCCCACCAGCAGTTTAAAAGAGTTCCCCTTTTACCACACCCCCGCCAGCACTTACTGTTTTTTTTTTTTTTTTTTAATCTTAGTCATTCTGACTGGGGTTAGGTGGTATCCCATTGTTGTTTTGACCTGCATTTCCCTTACAATGAAGGATGTTGAGCATATTTTCATATGTCTTTTAGCAATTCATATGTCATCTTCAGAGAGTTGTTTTTTCAACTCATTCTCCCATCTTCTAATAGGATTGATTGTCTTTTTTCAGAACAGCTGCTTGAGTTCCTTGTGAATTCTGGTTATCAGTCCCTTATCTGATGCATAGTTTACAGTTAGCGTAATGGCTATGTCGCTGGACTCCCATGTAGATGATGCGGTTCAAGTCCCGGACCTGGTGGCTTAAAAACTCATGCCAGGCACACGTGCATGTGTGCCCAAGATCCCGAGAGGAGAATGGAGGAGAAGGAATTGCAGAGTGACTGCTTTTTACATACCTGTCACGTATTACTCAAGTTCCTCATGTATCACTCAATTTCATGTATCACTCAAGTATATTACTGTCTCTGAGTCTTAAATGGAAGGAGATTTTGGAAGACAGGGTTTCCAGCTTTAAATATGTTGACTAGCAACATCCACTATACTCCACTCTTTCAACTGACACACAAAGGTGCCTAATTTGGTAGTCATATTTGACTTTCAAATAAAGGAATATTAAAATCACATCTCTACCTAACTGGATTCTACTATATCTTCAATAAATAAACATATATTAATCCTCTCCCCAAAGAGAATATACGATGACCCATATGTTATGTTAAACACAGTTGGGTACTATGCGTTCCTTTTCAAGTAGACTCACTCTGCCTTTGATATCAGGTAAATTAATGCAGAGAATATGAACATACGTTATGACAGGAATGAAAGGAGAATACCAGGGAGGATTACAAGTATTACTACTTTCATAATTTTCTATATTAATTTGTATAGCAAATTACCACAAGTTGAATGACTTAAAACAGCAACTATTATCTCACAGTCATGTTGTTCAGATATTGGACATAGCATAATTTTGTTCTCTCTGCTCAAGGTCTCACAAGGCTGAAATCAAGAATCCAGCCTGAATTCATTCCTAGTGCGAGTCTAGTGTCCTGTTTCAAGCCCACATGGCTGTTGGAAACATTCAATATTATACGATTGTGCACCAGAAGTCTCTATTTCTATGTTCAGGATCACTCTCATTTCTTATAGGTCACCCACAGGTCTTATTACTCAACCTCTTTAAAACATAACACCTTTCTTCTTTAAAGCCCATTCCTCTTTTTCAGTGCTTTCTCATCTTGTCAAAATCTTCAGGATAATCTCCTTGAGATAAACTCAAACACAACAAAATAGAACTCTAATTCTATCTGAAAACCCTTTTTGGCATTGTCATATAATGTAACCTAACCATGAGACTGAAAGCTATCATACACAATCTATTCCATATTCAGAGATGGCACCTGGAGTTGGGACTTGTGACTAAGATTTTTTTTTTTGTAAAGTACGGCCATAGTTTGAATTTATGACTTTTGTTTATCCCCTTAGCCTTCAGCAATTACCTCTGCTGGGGGCACCAACAGATGGAGTAATGGTTACGTCGCTGGACTCCCATGTAGTTGACTGCAGTTTGAGTCCCAGGCTATGCTGCTTAAAATTCAAGCTGGGTGCATGTACATGTATGCCCAAGATCTTGAGAGGAGAGTGAAGGAGAAGGAATTGTGGCATAGCCATCCCTCCTGGGTGGGGCAGGGGGGGTGACTTCTCACTTTCTGTCTCTCTGTCTCTTTCTTTCTGGCAAGTGTACACACCTTATAACAAAAACCTCTCAAAAAAAAAAATTGCCTCTGCTGGGGTGATCCAAACCTTCCTTACTGAAAGTCCTAGTAATTTATCTATCTATCTATCTATCTATCTATCTATCTATCTATCTATCATCTATCTATCTATCTATCTATCATCTATCTGTCATATATCTATCTATCTATCTATCTATCTATCTATCTATCTATCTATTTTTTGCCATAGAACTCATGTGCTCACTGAAGAGAGAAAGAGAGAGAGAAAGAAAGGGAAAGTGAGAAATCACCCCCCAGAGAAGATGGCCATTATACAATCTCTTCTCCATTCTCCTCTTGGGGTTATAGGCATGCACACCCATACACCTGGCATGATTTTCAAGCCACCAGGTCCAGGACTGGAACCATTATCAGACACATGGGAGTCCTACATTTTAACCACTATAACACCTGCTGGCCCCTACATTTATATTTTTGCCTTTATTGGGTAATTGTAGTTTCCATTTAGCCTTCCCCCAGGACATGAAAGTGCTAAGAGGAACTGCAAAGGAACTCTTGGGATCGAAACATATATCTCTGTTTCCATCATACAGTAATTTTGATTTTTAAGTTTTGTACATCCATGTTTATTGCTGCAGCATTATTCAGAATAACTAGGACATGGAATCAACCTAAATGCCCAACTTCCAGTGAATGAATGAAGAAAATGTGGCTTTTATATACAGACTACCACTCAGTCATAAAGAACAATTAATTCCTGGCTCATGAGACAAAATGATGAGTAAACTCAAGATATAATGCAAAGTAAAATAAGTCAGTCTATGAAAAGCAATTACTGTTTGTCCCTCCTTGATAAATATCTAGTGTCCTCATGCATCAGTAGGAACTAAAGCGCAAGCGCTCGCAAGCATAAAGACAGAGAGTGCAATGATAGATATTACAGGCTGGGCTGGTGGGGGGCAGGTAGGGTAGGAGGAATGGGGAAAAACAGGTTAAAAGATAACAAAAGCATGTAAATAAATGGAACAGGGTTTGGAATTGTATACCAGTGTAAAGTAATAACGTCAGTGACAACGTAATATAGACCACCAAGAACAGAGTAGAGAGATTTTGGGATATCCATAACCCAAGCATTGAATATTAAGGGTGGTGAATAAACTTACATCCTTGCTTTGGTTTTTGTACACTGCATATATGCTTTTAAAAAACTATGCTATACTCCACAAAGATGTAAAATGATTATATGCAATCAGAAATAATAATTAAAAAATGAATGATCACTCCAGGAAGTAAAGCAGTTCTTTTCTTTTTGTCTGAGCTTAGTGGTCTAAAATAATTTTTTTTGTATTTGTTTTTAAACAAAGGTAACAGAAGATTCTGTGATAACACATGGTTGCCCTGCAAGCTGCTCAGCTACATTACTTGAGCCACATGACTCAGCAGGTCTAATAACGTCACATACAGCAACGCTGGGCAGAAGCTTTGGCAGGACCTGTAAATGCGTAACAATATAGACTTGGAATTTTGGAACAAAGGGATTCCACACATTGGTATAACTATTCGTTATTTTTTCTGTTTTTTTAAGAGGTTTTTTTCCTTAGGGAACGTGCTCTCACCATAGAGAGACAGAGACAGTGAGTAGGAAAGTGAGAAATCACCCCCAGGAGGGATGACCATGTTACAGTTTCTTTTCCTCCATTCTCCTCTCAGGATCTTGATCACATATGCACACATACCCAGCATGATTCTCAAGCCACACGGTCTGGGATTCGAATTGCCATGGGCCATGTGGGAGTCCTGCAACCTAACCACTATGCCATCTGCTGGTCCCCTATATCTATTCTTTCTATGAACAGATTTTTATTTGCTATTAGGTCCCTGTAGGACTGAGTGCTTGGCTGTGGGCTACCAAGTTTTCATGCAATCGGAGCTGCTCATCATGAAATGGTGTAGTCTGATCCACTAGTCCATAAAATTTGATACACAAAGCATTACTCAGTCACTCAGTAGAAGTCAGATACATGAGCTTTGGCTTGAGCGGTTCTTCAAGGCACACAAAAGTTGCCTTAGAAAGGGACTCCAATTCGCAGGTCTACATCTCTTGCAATATTAATGTCTCTGTCTCATTTCACATGTACGGCCTCCTGAAGTGTTCCCTGTGAACAGTTGACTGAGGAAAAAAAATAAGTCTCTTTACAGAAGGTTCTATACAGTATGTTGGCATTATCTGAGAGAGGATAGCAATAGCACTACAACCTACTGCTCAGGGTATGCAGTACTGATAGGGCTGAAAAGAAATTATGCTAGCAGACAGAATTTAAAGCAGTGCACATAGGCAGGGAACTGGGAAAAACACAGCTGGAAACTGGTGCCTAGTAGTTATTCGAAAGTCATTTGTAAGTACCTGTCTCAGAAAGATCCAAAAGTGTGAATATATATACACACATACACACACACACACACACACACACACACATATATATATATATGAATCTATATAAATGTATATTTCTACACACATACACCCACACACACACATGACAGACCTTCAATAAGTTTATGAAAAATGTATGTAAGTTTATGAAAAAAAATAACTATGCATAGATCTCCACATTTTTGCACCAAAATAAACTTGGATTTTAATTCCATTTCTTTGCAAACTTTTTGAAGCTTGCTTGGATCTCTATCTTTCTCTCTGACATTTCACCATCCTTTGGGCCTTCCAGAAATAAGAGTGTAGTCACAGGAGTAGAGCAGTGAGCGAAACTGAGATAGTGAGGGTGAGTTTAGGGAGAACCAGCAGTCCCTGTAGAGCAACTGTCTCATGGTTGGTCATTATCATTTCTGGAGGCAAGCAAAAATTTACCTACTCACACAGGGAATGGGGACTGTTTCTCCTGGCAAAGAATTTCTGAAAAAAATTGAAAGTTTAAAACTTTTATCTTTGTAGGAATTTGCTCATGGGCTCCCAAATCACTTTTCAGAGACCCATTTTCCACCTTTTCTCAGTCATAGCTGATTTGTATAGCTTTGCTTTATCTTTTGTTATAGGGTGCATGTGCTCACCGGAGTACCAAAGTGAGAGAGACAGAGAGAGAGGGGGGAAGTGAAAAGGCACCCCTAGGGTAGATGGCCATGCCACAATCCCTTCTCCTGCCTTCTCCTTTTAGGATGTTGGGGACATGCTCACAAATGCTCAGCATGATTTTTAAGCCACCAGATCTAGGACTCAAACTATAAGTTGGCCATGTTGGATCCAGCACCTTGACCTCCACACCACCTTGACCTCCACACCACCTACTGGAATCACCATTGCTATAATTTTTACATGAGAAAAATTGAATGCTGTTAATTCAGTTTGCTTTATAATTCTTCTAGCAAAATGCATTCATGTACAGCTTCAGAACTATCAAGTTCCACCTCCGTTCACTATTACTTCTAGCCATGTCTAACACCCTAAGCCATAGTTAAAGTAAGAGAGAGGAAGCTACCTAACTCCTTGCTAGAGTTGTATCTACACAAGGCAAATCACAAAAGTCACCAGGATGACAAACTCCCAACATTTCCTATTTCCAAGCCCATGTCTATAGTTCCAAGATTGACTATATGACCAATATGCTATTATTTCTCTTACAAAATTTTTAAAAAGTAAAAAAAAGCACACTGATATTCTCACTTTTAAAATAAAAAGGCCACTGAAAAATGTGTTATATGTGTTTCTCAATCCTATTTGTAGACTAACACTAGGGAAAAAAAACCCTTCAACCTTTTCCAAACTGTACATAATTGGCTAAGGCTTTTACCCCCCCCAGGCAATTCTCTCCCGTTGACACATATATACACTACAAATCTAATACACAAGATCATGGTTGTAACATTTTATTGTTACTGCTAGGAATGTCTGTCTATTTTACTTGCGATAAACTTGACAAAATATAAACCTAATTACTCAAGAATACCACATTACTTCTTGAAACAGTCAAGATAAAAGAGAAATTCTCTTAGTTTGCTCACAAAATAATATACATTTACATATTTTCTTAAATTGATTTTGAATAAATTGACATTTATGGAAAATACAACAAATATAATTATATTTCAGAGTATGAAGAAAGACTTAAAAAACAGGCAAACTGAAATGATATGCAAGTTCTCTAAAATATTAATGTTTTTAGAGACATAAATATTATTCAAATTAAAACATAACCTTTTTTAATATATGACTCATTTTGTTAAAATTCTATACATATTTATTTGCATGTACCAATTTTTCTTAGATAATTAAATTTCTTTTTTTTGAGAGAGAGATTTTTGCTATAGGTAACATGTGCTCTCTGGAGAGGCAGAGAGACAGAAAGTGAGAAATCATTCCCCAAGAGGGATGGTCATGCTTCAATTCATTCTCTTCCACTCTCCTTTTGGGATTTTAGGCATGCACACACACATGCCTGGTATGAGTCTCAAGCCTTCAGGTCTGGAAGTACAGCAACGTAACCATTACACTATCAGCTGGTCCCTAGATTATTAAATTTCTGTCTACTTTTATGATGTTCTAATATCTTTTTATTTTTATTTTTTTTGGACAGATTTTTGCTTTAGGGCATGTGTGCTTGCCAGAGAGACAAAAAGTAAGAAATCATGGAACAGCTATGCCGCAATCCCTTCTCTTCGATTCTCCTCCTGGGATTTTGGGCATGCACATACATGTGCCCAGGATGAGTTTCAAGTCACTGGGTCCAGGACTCGAACAGTGGTCACCCACATGGAAGTACAGTGCCTTACCTACTAAGCCTCCTGCTGGTCCCTCTACTAATTTTTTTCTTTCTTCCATGAGTGGGCAAACCAGAGGAGAGAGACAGCATCTCCAAAAGCATCTTCATGTTGCAATCTACACCCAGCACTATATCATGCGTCACCTTGTCCAAGGCACTTAGGTTTCTGGAAGCAAACCCAGAACCTTCCCATTTGGGATAGCCTCACAGAGGTTGTGTTTAACCACTGTGCTGCTCTCTGAACCCCTGATTTCTTAATATTTAAAATGAGTACATCTTAAGTGTATATTTGTGAAAAAAAATGATACAGCATCTTTTTTATTAACTTTTGCCAGAGGTCATGTTCACTCACCAGAGAGAGACAGAGAGTGAGAGAGTTTTAAAAGAGCAAGAAGGAAAGAGAAAGTGCTGCCCAATGGGGTGTGATCACACCTTGATCTCTTCTCCTCCATTTCTTCCTCCTTGTGGGGTTTTGTGTACACAGGCATACACAACCTGGTTTGTTTTTCCATCCACCAGATCCAGGACTCAAACTGCACAGTCACCCATGTGGGATCCAGCTGCTCTAATCATCAGGCCATGGGCTGGGGCTATGATTTTTTCTTTTTTAGTAAGAAATATCTTTATGTATCATTGAAATAATTAAATTGACATTGATTAACACCTAAGATCTAGATCATAAATCATTCTTACAAGCATAGTTTTACTAAGGTGAAAAACATACGCCAGTTCTGTATTGTTTCTAATTTTAATTCTCTACAGAGATTATTAGATTATTGGAAAGGCACAAAATGCTACTTACTACAATGTAAAAACATCTACCAGCTGAATCTAGAATGGATACTTCAAACTCCCTGTAAATGCTAGCAGGAACAATGCTTTGGATTGACTCAGTATGACATTTTTACATTGGACTTTCTGAAAATTTTAGATTTGATTAAGTCTTGAATATTATTAAGGCTTTTAATCGTAAATACCAGTGAGACTAGATACAAACTACTAGTTTTTGCTATCACATGCCCTTGAAAGCTGGAGTGTTTTCCCTTGTACTTTCAAGCATTTCCAAGTGTTTTTCTTGGTAAAATTATGAGAACTGTTTTATTGTGATTGAAATGGCAGAATAAATAATACTGTTTCCTTCATTTTCTTTAGGCAAATTCTTGAAATAATGTTGTGTCAAAATAAATATTCATAGAGAAAATGCAGTGCTTAAAAATAAAATCCTAAATGTGTATTTTTTTTTTTTTCCTGCAACTAAGCTTTTGACACTACCATGGAAAATGACTTACAGTTTTTACTTAGTGTCTTTTCTCTATTTTGTTTAGGCTTTTCAAAATTCCTCTATGCCATTGGATGAAAATGAAAACGGAAAGGAACCACCTAACTGTATAGATTCTGCGTGTAACGTGATTTCGAGTCGGATGCTCTACATAGGAAGTGTCAATGGGTCTAGAGAAACCATATGGACACCATTAATCAGGGACCTTTTCTTAGTCACTAATTTCCATATCCTTTCTCATTATCAGGCTCAAATTTCACTGCATGCTGCATCCTTAGGGATTTTTCTATTCTTTCTCGCCTTCCTTTTTTTTTTTTTTTGTAGAAAGATATTTTTAAACCCACATCTTTTCCTCCGAATTCCACCCCCATGAGCTGCTGTGCACAGTTTGCCCAATTGCAAACATTTTCTTCTGTAAAAAGATACTTTATTTTCAGTCCTAAGGTAATGATCCGTGCAAGTCAGGTCTTTTTGATGTGTGAATGGTACTTAGTCCTGTGAATAATTAGAGTACATTCTTCTGAGGAAACATAACAAGATAATAATTAAATTGATTATCTATGTATGTTCAAGTTTACACTTTCTTAAGATCTGTGTTGACATGACAGTGATCTGTGGGAATGTTTAAAAAACCGAATTCAATAACTGTCTTGTTCAAGACATTGTGATAAGGAGAGCAAAGATGTTTTGATTACATGCTGTATATTAGCAACTCACTAGGTATCTGTTAGATACCGGAACATATTTTATGCTCACAATAAAACTTTGTAGAAGGATTTATCATTTTAAGCTTATAGATAAGAAAATTGGCTCAGAAAGCTTGGGAAATTTATTCATGATCCTACTGATACCAATTTTTGCATAGAATATAAAAGCCATAAGAAAGTCCATTTTCTTGTTAGTATTTTCTAGTTTGAAAACATTAGTTTTACAAAGGACAAAAATTAGAGAATATACAAAGTATTTTAGGTAGTTTCACTAATTAAGAGAAAGCATACTCCACATAAGCGTTAATTCATCACAAGAACAAATGTCGGGACCTGCAGATGGCATAATGGTTACATTGTTGCACTCCCACATAGTCGACTGCAGTTCAAGTCTCAGACCCAGTGGCTTAAAACTCACGCCAGACACGTGTGTGAGTTTTCCAAATCCTGAGAAGAGAATAGAGACAGGACTGCGGTGCAGCCATCCCCCCGCTCCCGGGGGAGGGGAGTGATTTCTTGCTTTCTGTCTCTCTGTCTTTCTGGCTTGTACTTATGCCCTATAGCGAAAATAATCTTTCTTCAAAAAATAGAACAAATGCAAAATGTTTAATTAGGCGTGTTTCCCATATAACCTAATAAAATGAACAAGTGGATGCTTACAGAATGATAACTACGTTTAGACTCCCATGATTCTCCTAACGGGCCAGGTATAAGCTATGCCAAAGAGTCAGCTAACATCACCTTAATAATTAGGTCCTTCAGAGGTGAGTAAAATGCTACTACCTTGTCACCTAAAAAGATATTATATTTATGGCAAAAAGAATCAATTACTTGCCATATATATTTTATATATTAGGTCATTGGGAAAGTCATGACATATTATGTTTTTCTATGCAAAAATGCAATATGACTTTCCTGACAATGGAATAGCTATAGATTCTCCAAGTCAGGCTTTATAACCAGCCAGAATTTAATTAGTTTACACTTGAAGCAGATCACACTAGCCTGTTTCTTGTAACTTGTGGTCAGGTCTCCAAATAGGTTAGATCTTTGCCTTCAAAAAGAGAAGGGGTAATGCTTCCTTCCCAATTTACCACAAAAGCCAAGTAAGTGACTTGAGTTTCACTTGAGATATATCCACAAACATTTAATAACAAAAAAATCTTATCTCCTACAAGTAATCTTTAAGCTCTTTTCATCTCCCTTTCTCTCTGTCTCTTTCTATACATACACACATTATTTCTTTCTAGATCAATGACCCACTTGTACTTTGTCAACAAGATTCCCTTCTCTTCAGGAGTGAAAGCATTATGGAGTAAGAAATAAGTATTGCTATTTTTTAAAAAATTTTCTTTACTTACCTAATACTTGACACAAAATACTGATTTATTCCATATGAATAATTTACTAAACATGTGAGCAGGTATTATATGAATACTTTGCAAAATATTTTTGAAATATGGAAATAAGTGGCACATTTTTATAAAGCTCTCTGTCCTTTAAATAATTTTAATATATTATTTTGCAACAAGATTAATAAGAGTCACAAGACAAAGCTGCTAGTGTTAAAACTACATGCCCTTGAGTAATCAAGAAACTTGCTGCTAAAGAAGTGATATTTCTGATGATCTTGAAAAAAAGGTAGCATTTCCCATGTGGAGACAAGGAAACAGATTACTGGGGTAAAAGTGAATAAGAAAAAATACTGAGAAAATTGCCTAGTTTGACTCATGAAATCTGGCTGGCTTTTGCCCCTGGTTCTGGGGAGGGAAACTTTCAATATAGACACTCCTCATGTAACAACCTACCTGTTTAAGGAATGTTAGACTTGTCCCAGGGAATCCCCTTTCTCAATCTGCTTAAGTCTCAGGAATCCCTTTTAGTATTTTGTCCCATTCTTGTAGTTAGTGAATATTCACTATGTGAAGTGTTTATGATCAGGCAACACTTTATATTTTGTTTATAAATTTGCTTATTGTGCATTCATAGTAGGGTTTGGAATAAATACAAAATGATCATGCTGGATTTGCATTATTATGTTGTGGTGTGTCTAGTTTCTTTCTGGTACTTGTCTAATGCATGCTTCTTATAAAGACAGAATTATAGGGAACCAGCAGTTAGCGTAATGGCTATGTCGCTGGACTCCCACGTAGTCGACCTCGGTTCGTGTCTGGACCCGGTGGCTTAAAACTCACGCCGGGCACGTGTGCGTGCATGCCCAATATCCCGAGAGGAGAATGGAGGAGAAGGGATTGTGGCATGACCATCCCCCCGGGGGGTGATTTCTCGCTTTCTGTCTCTATGTCTCTCTCTGTCTGTCTGGCGAGCGCACGCGCCCTATAGCGAATACCTCTCAAAAAAAAAAATAAATAAATAAAAGACAGAATTATATATAAATGGGACCAGCAAATGGTGTAATGGTTACGTCTCTGAACTCCCACATAGTCAACCACTGTTTGAATCCCAGACCCAGCAACTTAAAACATGCCAGGAACATGTCTATGTGTGCCCAAAACTCTGAGAGGAGAATGGAGGAGAAAGAACTGTGGTGTGGTCATGCTCCTGAGGGATTATTTCTCGCTTTCTGTTTCTCTGTCTCTCTGGCAAGCACATAAGCCCCATAGCAAAAATCTCGCTCAAAAACATGAAAAGAATTATACCAGTGTAGTATCACACTGTATTTATTGAAAAATACATCCTTTATAGTGTGACATACCACAGGACAGCTGCCTTTAAGCTCTTGGCTCATCAACCAAGTCACTTAACAACCTAATTGTAGACATGGAACATGATTGCTAAGTGAGGAGTACTTGTACTTAAAAATTACCAAGTAATTGGATCACCTTTGCTATTCAAAGACTACAACAACTGTGTGCTATAAGATTGCCTAGGATCATGCAGAAAAACCAACCATATGATCAGAACTTTTGAGCTGAGGTCACATGATCAGTCCAACATCTGGAAGGGGAGAAGGATCAGAGATTGGACTCTATGAGTGATGATTTAATCAATCATGCCTATGTGATGAAATCCCAATAAAACACCATAGATGGAAAGGTCAGTTGAGCTTCCCTTGTTAACAATACTCTGAGTATTGTAATTAGTTAATGTGCTTTGTGGGTGAGGGTCCAGATAGCATAGAGAGATGACATGGACACTTTTCCTTTGTGAACTTCTCAAACCTTGCCTCATGTATCTTGTCTTTTGATGGTCCTGATTTTTTAACTTTCTGCCATACAGCTCTAATCTTATTACTTTTGTAAATTCTATGAGTCATTCTAGTAAAATATCAAACCAAAGATGAAAGTAGGAACCTCCAAACTGGGAGTTAATAGGTCAGCTGTGCAGGTAGCCTACGGACACCCAAATTTGAAATAGGTTTCTTAAGCAAAGGTGGTTTTATGAAGAACTATGTCCTTCAGTTTTGAAATTTAGGTTAACTTTGGGTCCTAGTATGAGAACTGAATTATAGCTGAAGTAAAGGCAACATAGGTATGGCTTTATTCTTTAATATACTTTGGTATATTGTTATAGAAGGCTTATGTACTCAGTATAAGTTATTTTGATTTATTTAATAGGTAATGTGAAACAGTTGATAGTTTTAGAATAAATTAATAATAGAAACAGGATATAATTTAGGAATACCAGTGATAATGGTATATGGACTGGGATGGAGAGAAGAAAGAAGATACTGGAGGGAACCAGCAGTTAGTGTAATGGCTATGTCGCTGGACTCCCACGTAGTAGACCGCGGTTCACGTCCCGGACCCGGTGGCTTAAAACTCACGCCGGGCGAGTGTGCGTGCGTGCCCAAGATCCCGAGAGGAGAATGGAGGAGAAGGGATTGCGGCGTGGCCATCCCCCCTGGAGGGTGATTTCTCGCTCTCTCTCTCTGTCTCTCTCTGTCTGTCTGGCGAGCGCACGCACCCTATAGCAAAAACCTCTCCAAAAAAGAATAAAAGAAAGAAGATACTGGAGATGAGGCCAGTTAGGAAATTCTTTAAACAGTCATATAGAACAAATAAATGTATAAACATAGCAGTAAAGATAGAAAAAGGAAATAACTTTTACTTGATATTTAAATAAATATTTTAAAAGAATAAGAAGTCAAAGGGGATGCAGATTAGAATTTGAAACATTATTTAGATAAATAGAAGTAACAGGTAGAGAAAATTCTAGAACCAAATAACCTAGTTGTTCCATTGATTTCAAAACTATTAAATTGAACTGCTTCCACAGTTATTTCATTTAAAATGAAAGAATTATGACTTAAAGGGTTCTAATGAAATATTTTATAATGCTAATAATCACAATTGATGTTTATAATGAAGAGGGAATATGTTTTGAGATATTTTTATGGAGAGAAAAGTATCTCTGTCTTTTTTTGGAGGAATATTTATTATTTCTGTTATTATTTAATTTGAAGTAAATAATGGACTATTAATATATTGCAGAAAAAGTTTCCTACTAGTATTTATCTTTCACATTCTATGTTACTCTTTTCTCAGCTAGACTATAAACTCTTGCAGGGCCACAAAATCGCTTCAGGACCAGTAAATATTGATGAAAATAATATATTCAGTAATCAAATTCCTCATAACTTTTTCACAGTCACGTAAATTGAATGCCAGTTCACTAAATAACTAGGGAAGAAAGAAACTAATGGTTGAAACTGGACTGGAAGCCACATTGATGTCCTACTCAAGGAAATCTGATACTTTAAGTCTAATACAGTGATTTCTTATGCACGTACTAATATCGGTAACATTATTCAGTTGTATACTGGGAAATTGCCTTGGATACCCACCTTTCTAAATCAATTTATTTTTCTTTGAAAATGTTTAGGCACTAATCAAGGTGAACTCTGAAGATAAATGGAAAGGCACTATGCAGAGACTTTGTGTTTTTCATCTACAATGACGAAATACAACATTTACGTTGTATCCGGAGTATAACTTCCCTTCTCAGTAGCCAGGTAGAAACACGCCCTGTTGCCTATCATTGCTAAAGGAAGGAATGCAAACTATTCTACACTGTGATGAAGAGATGGAGAATAACTTTCTACAAATAAACAATAGTGCATCTTCAACCAGAAAACCCCAATCCAGTTTATGGGTTTTGTGAAAAGAATGAAATCATTTTCTAAATTTTAAGGAAACTTTAAAAAGTCCAAATAATTGATAATCAGTAACATTAGTATTTCTTTTTAATAATTATTTCTTTAATTTTAATTACTTATTTATTTTGAATTTTTAAATTTGCTACAGGGCACATGTACTCACCAGAGAGAGACAGAGAGAGGAAAAGTGAGAAAGCAAGCTGTCGGGTCCAGGACTCGAACTGCTATTGGCTATGTGGATGTGGGGAGTCCAGTGCCTTAACCACCGCATCACATGCTGGCCCCAACATAAGTATTTATAAACTTGATTTTCAAAGAAATTATCTCATGAATGTCCTTATTATCTTCTACTTTGGTAAACAATAAAATATTTTTTCTAAGGAATTATTTTTATTTCATTTTATTCATCATCATTATCAGTTTTTAACTTGACCAGAGAGAGGCAGAGAGAGAGAGAGAGAGAGAGAGAGAGAGAGAAGTTGAGAAACCAAACTGCCAGGTCCACGACTCAAACTGCAGTCAGCTATGTGAAGTTCAGCACCTTAACCACTGTGCCATCTGCTAGCCCTCCCCAAAAAATTCTTATGAAAAAAGGTCACCGATGATAACATTTTAGAGAAAAGTATAAAATCAAACTGTTTCATTATCAGTGGCAGGTTTATGATTATTCTTTCATTATAAATGACAGGGGTCTATGGTTCCTTATTATTATTTTCCTTACAAGGATGAAAGCCCAGGTTTTTTCTACTTTTATTAAAATGAAAGTGTTTCAACAAATCACACTTCAGAAACAAGTTGAACTTAAGCTTTACTGTTTTTCATATATAACCCTCTAGTTGTCCACTGATGTCAAAGGCAACACAGACCACCTGATGCCAGCCAGTACAGAAGTCAGATAACCAACATTCTGTTTGTTTCTGCCATTGTAGGTATCACTTTTTTCCACTATCCAAAAGCAATAGTTTCCAATTGTTAGCATACTCTGTCTCCATTTCTTAAGAAACATAGAGTTCAGCAGAGTGAGATGGAACACAAAAAAAGAGTATGACAATTTAAGATTCCAGCATATACTATGAAGGAAAGAAAGAAAGCAATGTGATACAGAAGACCTAATAATGGTCAGTCATAGAAAAACTGCAATTTTACATGTAGTGGTACACATTAAATGGCTTTGGTTGGTACTATAATTCACAGATTTGTCATCTGTGTATAGAAAGTTTGGTTCAAGAAGTTTCTTAGAGGTCAACAAGGGTGGTAGAACAGAAAAAGCAAAAACAGTAATAGACTACTCTTAAGAAAAGTGTTTCATAGTGTGGTTATATTTTTAAAGCCAGAGATTAGCCATAATAACCCAGAGCCTCCATTTAAGGTACATCTTAATTGTACACATAATTTCCTTCAATAAATGAGTAAATAAACTGTACACATTCATACAACGAAATAATCTTCAATGATCAAGATGAGTGTATCCTGATTCAAGTCAACACAGATGAATTTCAAATGCATTCTACAGAAATAAAATTAACATAGTATTGGATTATAATGCAATTAACTATATATAAATACATATTGATAGGGACCAGCAGTTAGCGTAATGGCTATGTCGCTGGACTCCCACGTAGTCGACCGCGGTTCGAGTCCCGGACCCGGCGGCTTAAACTCACGCCGGGCGCGTGTGCGTGCGTGCCCAAGATCCCAAGAGGAGAATGGAGGAGAAGGGATTGCGGCGTGGCCATCCCCCCTGGGGGGTGATTTCCTGCTTTCTATCTCTCTGTCTCTCTCTGTCTGTCTGGCGAGCGCACGCGCCCTATAGCAAAAACCTCTCCAAAAAAAAGAAAAAAAAAATACATATTGATATAGTTACATACATGTAACTATGTATATTAAATTATATATATATATATATATATATATATATATATATATATATTATAAAAGCTCTTCATCAGTCCAGACCATCTTAAAATATAAACTAAACAAGAGGGCAAGGAAAAAAAATTAATCACAGAGTGATTTCAAGTATTAAATTTAGAAATATAGGGGCAAGGAGACGGCATATTGGTTATGCCCCTGGACTCCCACATTGTCACCCATGGTTCAAGTCCTGGACCCAGCAGCTTTAAACCCACACTGATCACACGCGTACGTGTGCCCAAAATCCTACGAGTAGAGTGGAGGAGAAGGGACTATGACATGGGCATCCCCCCAGGGAGTAATTTCTTGCTTTCTGTCTCTCTGTCTCTGTATCTCCAGTGAGCATACAGGCCCTATAGCAAAAATCTTTCTACAAAATAGGAGAGAGAAAGAAAGAAATATAGAGGAAAACAGAGTACCATTAGTATACTATGATATTCATAGGCAAGATCCATTGATAAGTGCTAAAATTAGTGTGTCAAATTTAAGGCAAAAGAATAGTTTATAGTGTGAAAATATTTTCCCCAAATATTTATGCATTACTATGTTTTTTTTAACATATGCCCACATATACTTTTATATTTCCCCTTTTTATAGATAAAATTTAATTTTCTTTCCCTTGCATATTGGCTTTAACACCTCTTTAACACAATATGAAAGGGAATAAGATTATTTTACAGTAGAGGAATCTGACAGACAATACTAATTTTAATTCCTAAATTCTGCTAAAATTATTTTGTTACATAACTCGATATATTTAGCATACTAAATATATTGGGATGTCAGGAAAGTCCTGACACATTCTTGCATAGAAAAATAGAAAAATATATCATAGCTTTCCCAAAGACCCAATACTATCAAGTAAATATAAGCCCTTTATTCTCCTACCTTATTAATATTTTTGTTTTCTTTTTTCCCTTTTAGAGAGATTTTTTTTCTATAGAGCACGTGTGCTCACCAGAGAGACAGAAAGTGAGAAATCATCTTTCCCCCGCCCCCCGGAGGGATTGCAATGCCACAATTTATTCTTCTCCATTCTCCTCGGGATTTTGGGCATGCATGCACTCATGCCCAGTGTGAGTTTTAAGCTGCCAGGTCCAGAACTCGAACTACTGTCATCATGTAGTTACATCCAGCAGCGCAACCATTATACCATTTCCTGGTCCCTAAGATTTTTGTCTTCTTATGAGTGGTTATTGAATGTTGCTAAATGCCTTTCTATAAATATTAGAATTATCACGTGGTTTACCTTTATTACATTGCAAATAACATCATGAAATGAATACACATAGTCATTATATATCAATATTATTATTAAGCACAATTCAACTTTTATTGTTCACATTGGTCTTTAGTGGTTTCCTTGAATTATAATTGTCCCTTTAGGTGATGTGGAATCTAACTCTTCTCATCTCTCACAATATAACAGCTACACAAAAGGTGCTGCCTTCACACTTTCTGTATTAACTTACTTTTAACCCCCCAGTTGAAGGATAGATTATATTCAACAGAAACGACGGGATGCTATTTTTCCCTCAACAACACTTTTTGTATGCATTTAGTATAACTTGGTGTAAATGCAGACATCACGGGGTTTCTCCTAGTTTCCATGCAACCTCCCAAAATGTCATAATTTCATCCTTAAAATACAACAATATATAGACTTGCCTAGTTTGGAAAAGTTATTGTTAGAGAAATTTTTACTGAGATACATATGCATAACTTTACACACACACACACACACACACACACATATGTGTATTGATTTATATATGTAGGTATACACACACACATACATATATATTTGTGTGTTTGTGTGTGCAAAAGCTTACATTTTGAAAGACAAATTTTTCCTTATTTTGTGTAAGATTTAAATGATTTAGTATATATATTCTCTGTTACTTAACTGAATATTTAGCTATGGCTCATATATATAAGGAATGGAAGTTTACTTATCTCATGACTTTGAAGGTCCAAGGTCAAGAGGTTGTACCTGGTGAAAGTCTTCTTATCAACGGGGACTCTGTGGAATTCCAAGGTGGTGAGAGTCATTGCCTGGCAAGGCATAGCAAGAGCATGTGTGTCCATGAGTGTGTAGGGCCCCACCATCATGACCTTAATTACTGTTAATCACCTTCCAAAGGCCTCTCTCTTAATACCATAATTGGATTATAAGTTTCTATCCTCTCAAAGCTATTACAATGGGTCACTAAATTTTGACATATGTTTTTGAGGGACACATTCAAACCACACATAAATAAAGATTATGTATATGTCTTATGTATAAAAAGATTATATATTATATATACATACATATCAAACATAACTGTTTTTTCAGCCTTTTTTTTTTGTATTTGAAGGTTAAAGTTCAAGAGAATAAAACTAAGTTTCTTTTTCTCCAAAATTATTACCAGGAACCAGAAGTGTCTCATTTATTAATCTTAGAATTTTCAGCTCTGATATTAGGACTGAGTGTATATGTAGTTGACAGAATAACAGTACCCCAATGTTCCTGTATTAATCCCCTGACTTTGTAAATATATTGTTACATGGCAAAAAGAAATTAAGATTGCATATGGAATTGACATCTGATTTTAAGATAGGGAGATTACCCTGCATTAACCAGAGTGAACAGTATAATCGTGAAGATATTCAAGAATAGATATAAGTAATAGATAATAAATTTCTGTTGTTTCACCTACATGTGTGGTAATTTGTTAATTAGCAATAAGAAATCAGCACGATGTGATAATCACCTGAACACTTAGCACTGTATCACAAACATGATAGTTCTTTAACTATTTGATGTGAAACGAAACACTGATGCAAAATAATAAATGATGGAAGGTGTGTAGCATCAGAAAACTAACACGAATTTTTAATAAAAGGAAGTTTATCTACATTATTCAATTCAGTTCTTCCGAAATTCTGAGATGCAAAGATATAAAGTGAATAATGCCAAGAATATGCAAAAGCATTTAATTAAGTATTTACTAATTGTCTCGCTATACTCAATTAAATTAATAATTTGAATATTGTGAGCTTACACATGGCAAAGAAATGATTCATGTATTTTTCCAAATTATTAATTACATATATTTGCAACGTGCCAAAATTTTTTCTTGGATGTAAAGAAGTGTCCTAATTTCACTGATACTCTCATGCCCTATTAACCAGTGCAAAGTTGAAACATTAACACTGCTTTTTGAAATTTTTATTTTCCAATCAGACTGTCATACTAAACTTATAACCCATACTGCTGATCACTCCTATCCCAGAGTAAACTGAGAACTTGGAGCCTTAATAGACTTAATAATTCAGAACTTGCAAAACCAGGTAACCATAAAGGAGAAGTTGAAAGTTTAGGGTACAAACTTGTTTTTGTTTTTGTAGCACTGTACCTTTGTAAAGTAAAAACCGAACACCTAGGAGATACTAATCAGGAAGACAGATATGTCTAAAATTTACCTAATTTGGGGTGTAATATATAGAGGTAACAATAAAAGCTAAAAAAAAAAGAAAAGGAGTTTTTTCTAAAACTTTGGGGTTATATCTATCTGTATTTTCTTAGTACATTTTATACCAGAGAAACGATAATAAGCTTTGTGTTTTACAGAAACACAGAGTTATAAAATCAACCCCTGGCATTTAGCAATAGGAGGTATATTTGTTAAGGTTCTTCAGAGAAACATAACCAGTATGATTATGGAGGCTGAGAAATCCCACAATCAGCCATCCTCACCTAGAAAGCCAGGAAAACTGGTAGGTGTGAGGACAAGGGTGTAAACTCTAGTTAAGGGCTGAAAAAATAAAATTACATGTTCGAGCTCAAATAGGCAGGTAGGAAAAAAAAGAGGTGATTCTTCCTTCTTTTTTTTTTTTAACATTTTTGCCATAGGCCATGTGTGCTCATCAGCGAGATAGAGAAGGAAAGTGAGAAATCACCCTCCGGGGGAGATGGGATGCCACAATCCCTTCTCCCTCCATTCTCCTTTTGGGATTTTGGGCACACACACACACACATCCGGCATGATTTTCAAGCCACCACATCCAGGACTCAAACCTGGGGTGGTTAAATGGGAGTCCAGTGCCTTAACCATCATGCCACCTGTTCATCTAGTTTCCTTTTCTATTTGTTCTATTCATACCATGAATGAATTGGACTATGAAGACTATACTGAGGAGGGGAACCTATTTTACAGCTTCCGCCAATTCAACTGCAAGTCTTATCCGGACATTCTTGCAGACACACTCAGAGAGTGTTTAATCTGGGAACCTCATGATCAGCCAAGCTGACACGTAAAATTAACCATCAGAGGAGATCATATCTGAAACATTAATATGTTCAGGTTTTATTCCAAAAATGGCATTTACTCTGATCTAAAATTGCATAGTATCAATTTTCTTACTTCAGGAGAAGATATATGACATGTCGTTCAAAATATTGTGGGTTATATTGACATTTTCTAGAAAGTCTATAATTCCTATTTTGGGGCATGGTTACAAAGTGTTATGATACCTTTCATTTGGTCTCTTCGATTCTGTAGTGTTATTAATATTATTGTATTGAACAATTTATATAAGTCAAAGATTTTCTTCCTTTTGGGCTTTTTAGTTGTACACACATTTCTAGTCTGATTGTATAGAGTGAATTCAACATGAAACTTCATATGTATGAAACCTCTTTGCTGTTCTTTAGCCTAAATCAAAGACCTAAATATAGAAGCTAAATAAAAAAGCTGAAAGAGTATTGATCAGAGCTGTAAATAGATCTTGCTTGTTGATTGCTCATCATGAAAAAGCTTAGCTATGGTGTGTCATTTTTACAGAGCTATTATATCTAATTTTTATCACTTTTAAATGTGTATAGAACTATTTATATGTAGCCTTATAGTCATTAATTTCCCATATATTGCATTTAAAGTGCAAAATTAAAGAGAATTTTTACTTTCCCAAGAACTAGAGAATACTATCTATGTATTACATATCACTCTATTATTTTTGTTTTAGTATAGTATGTGTTAAAAGCAAAACTAATATTAATATTTTGCCATTTACATAAAATGTCATGATTTTTTACTTCCAAAAATTATGAATGCTTACAACAGATAAAGCAGTCACAGTGTAGATATGGTTTGTCCCTCAAAGGTTTATGTGCTGGATTTGTTTTCTAATGCAATGGTGTTGAGTGGAGATAAGCTATCTAAAGGTATCTAACATTCAATGCAATCCTTATCAATACCACAATGGCATTTTTTACAGAAATAGCATAAAAATTATAATTCATGCTAAACTTCGTAAGACTTCAGACAGACAAGATGATTTTGATCAAAAGCAAAGCTGGGGGGACCAGCAGTTTGCGTAATGGCTGTGTCGCTGGACTCCCACGTATTCGACCGCAGTTCGAGTCCCGGACCCGGTGGCTTAAACTCACGCTGGGCGCGTGTGCGTGAGTCCCCAAGATCCCAAGAGGAGAATGGAGGAGAAGGGATAGCGGCGTGGCCATCCCCCCTCGAGGGTGATTTCTCGCCTTCTATCTCTCTGTCTCTCTCTGTCTGTCTGGCGAGCACACGCACCCTATAGCAAAAACCTCTCCAAAAAAAAAAAAAAAGCAAAGCTGGGAACATCACACTATCTTGCTTTCAAAATCTTACAAAGCTACAATCATCAAAACAATATGGTACTGGCATTTAAAAAGACAAATAGATTAATGGAAAAGAAGAGAGAGCACAGAAGTAAACCTGTACATACACAGTCAACTGATCTACAACAGTTTGGAAAAATACACAGTAGGGAAAGGGCAGTCTCTTCAAAAAATTGCTATTCACAGATGTCATTATCTTGTATATACATAATTTCAAGGAATACAATATAAAACTGCTAATACTAAAGGATATTTCTCAAAAGACAACATATGAATGGTAAAAAGGTATGTGAAAATGTGCTTGGGAACAACACATAGGATAGCAGTTAAATTGCTGGACTCCTACATGACCCATTGTGGTTCAAATCCCAGACCCAGTGGCTGTACTGTGTGCATGTGGGCCCAGGATCTGGGAGGAGAATGGAGGACAAGGGACTGCAGCATTACCATCCTCCCTAGATGGTGATTTCTCACTTTCCCTCTCACTGTCTCTGTCTCTGTCTCTCTCTCTCTCTCTGGTGAGCACACATGTCCCAAGGCATAAAACTCTAAAGAGAAAAAGAAAAAAAAAATGTGCTAATATCAGTCATCACTGGTGAACCATGAGTCAAAACACCACAGAGATAAAAAGTGAAGTACATGTGAGAATGGCTTTCACAAAAGTAAAAGATAGGTGTTAGCAAGAATGCAGGGAAAAGGGAAAACATAAATACTGTTTTGGAGAATATAAATTGGTATAGCTAGTATGAAAAATATTTTCAAAACTAAGACTACCATGTGATCTAGTAATCCTTTAGGTACATATTCAAAGGAAATGAAATTGGGATTTTAAAGGAATAGCTTCACTCTAATGTTCACTGAAGTATTATTCACAATAGCCAAGATACGGAAAGAATCTTAAGTGTCTATCCACAGATGAAAGGGTTAAAATATTAATACATATATACATATATAACAGAAATATTATATATAATTTGAGAATAATGTGTATGTATGTATACATATATAATGTGTGTATATATGTATATAATGTATATATTATATACATACACATACACACATACACACACACTCTGAAATATTATACAGGTTTTATTTATTTATTTATTTGGAGAGGTTTTCTTCCTATAGGGCACGTGCGTTCACCAGAGAGACAGAGAGACAGAAAGTGAGAAATCATCTCCCAGCGGGGATGGCCACACCACAATCCCCTCTCCTCCATCCTCCTCTTGGGATCTTGGTCACGCAAGCACACATGCACGGCGTGAGTTTAAGCCACCGGGTCTGGAACTTGAACCACGGTTGACTACCTGGGAGTTCAGCGACATAGCCATTATGCTAACCTCTGGTCTCAAATATTATACATGTTTTAAAAAGAAGAAAATCCTGCCACTTGTGAGAGCATAGATAAAACTTGAGGACATTATACAAATTGAAAACCAGCCACATAGGACCAGCAAATGGCATAATGGTTATGTTACTGAACTCCCACGTAGTCAACTGCAATTCAAGACTCGGACCCAGCAGCTTACAACTCATGTCAGGTTGGGGGACCAACAGATGCCATGATAGTTATGTTGCTGGACTCCTGTGTAGTCGACCTCTGTTCAAATCCTGGATCCAGTGGCTTAAACTCACGCTGGGCATGTGAGCATGCATTCCCAAGATCCCAAGAGGAGAATGGAGGAGAAGGGATTATGGTGTGACCATCCCTCCCGAAGAGTGATTTCTTGCTTTCTGTCTCTCTATTTTTCAGGTGAGTGTATGCATCCTATAGTACAAGTCTCTCTTAAAAAACAACAAAAAAAGTCAGCCACAGAAGGACAATGCTACATGATACTACATACATAACAATTCTAAAATACTCACAGTAAAACTCACAGAAGCAGAGAGTAGGATGGTGATTGACAAGGGTCAGAAGGAAGGGGTAAGGAGAAGGTATCAGTAAAAAGGTTACAGAATTTCAGTTATGCAAAAAGAATGAGTCCTAGGATCTACTATAGAGTGTAGTGTCTGTAGTCGATAATACGGTACTGCACGTTTAAAGTGTGGTAAGGGACTAGACACTATGTCGGGTACTCTTGTCACACACTGAAATAAATAAATAAATAAATAAATAAATAAATAAATAAATAAATAAGGTATGAAGAAGCTTTTGGAGGTGATGTGTGTGTTTACGACATAGACTATAGTGATGGTTTCAAAGGTGTATACTTTTTTATTTTTTCAAGGTTTTTGCCATACAGGGTGTGTACTTACTGGAGAGAGACAGAGAGAGGGAAAGTAAGAAATCACCCTCTGTGGGGATGGTCACACCACAATCCCTTCTGCTCCAGTCTCCTCTCAGAATTGTGGGCACACATGCACAAGCACCCAGCATGATTTTCAAGCTGCCAGGTCCGAAATTCAAACAGCTGTCAGTTATGTGAAATGTGAAAGTTCAGCACCTTAGCCACTACACCACTTCTGGCCCTTTCACTGGTGTACACTTACCTCCAAACGTAAATTTGTATAAATTTCTGTCTATCAATTATGCACAGTTAAGGGTTTTTTTTTTTTTTTTAAGATGCCCCGCCCCCTCCCCAGGAACATCCAAGAATAACTGAGAGAGGAATTTATGTATTCAATGACAATTTGGATTGATTTGATAAATTCTGTGAGTGGAAGTAGAAGTTACGTGTATAATTTGAATGAAGTTATTTGTAACAAATTGCTAGCTGAATACATATAGTGGTAGTAATACTGAGTCTTCTATATTTTTAACCTCCAATTAAATCTGAAAGGTTATAATAAAAGAATAATTAAGGCAACCCAGGGATGATTACTCCTTTCTACTTAGTTACAAATTGCAGCTAGGTGATAATCTCACATTTACTTTAGAATGACCACCTGGAGGATATAATTATACAACTACCAACTGGTGGGCCATACTTCCACCTCATTGACTATTTACATCTGGACACAATATATTACACAGGAACAACAGCTATCACACTACTGGTACAGGAAAGAAAAGATATGAATTCTTTTTATCAAATATACATTATATTCATACAATGCCATGACATCTGCTGACATGTTTATGGTGCATAGATGTTTCATTAGGTCTTTTTTTATTTATAAATGAAAACTATTTGCTGTATTTTTTATGGTGGGTAGATGTTTCATAAGGTCTTTTTTATTTATTAATGAAAACTATTTGCTGTGCTTTTTTTAATGCATGTTAATACTTGTTCTAATACAGATCAATTTGGGCAAATTCCATCACTAGTAATTGACAAAGCAACATTAAGTTTCAGCTGATGAGAAAAAAATCATTATAGTTTATTAGTACCAAAACAATCTTTTAAGTTCTTTTTAAGTTTTTGCCATAGGAAGCGTACACTCACCAGAAAGAGAGAGAAAGAGACAATGAGATGGAAAGTAAGAAATCAACACCCAGGGGATTCGGCCACACCACAATCCCTCCTTTACCATTCTCCTTCTGGGATCTTGCTCTCAGTATGATTTTGAAGCCAATGGGTTCTGAACTTGAAACTAGGTCAGCCATATGGGAGTCCAGTGATGTAACCACGACGCCATCTGCTGGCCCTAAGACAATCATTACAGTCATTTTTCAAAAAAACACTACATAAATAGAAATGTACACTTAAAAAAACCTGTGTTGGTTTGCCATTTTAAACTCATTTTGGCGGCCAGCAGGTGGTGTAGTTTTTAAGGTACTAGATGCCCATGGGTTTACTGTCGTTTGCATCCCAGATCTGGCAGCTTGGGACTCACACCGGGTGCATGTATGTTTGTACCCAAAATCCTGAGAGGACAAGGGATTGCGGCACAGCTGTTCCCCCAGAGGTGATTTCTTGTTTTCTGTCTGTCTCTCTGTAGCTTTCTGTCTCTCCAGTGAGTGCACATGCCTTATAGCATGGCTCTCTCTCTCTAAAAAAAAAAAAAAAAAATCATTTTTGTTTTTGAACGCTCTGTACTAGATGAATAAATAAGCCCTCATTTGAAACTCTGCTACAAATTCTAGCAGTTCTTATTCTCAAAACTAAATATAGATTATTAAATTTATATAGTAAATTTTCTTTCATGATTTTTTTCATTATAACCATTAAAAACTATATAGTGACCATACAATGCCACTTAATATATACCGAGTGTCCGCACTCTATGACTGAAACTAATTGACTAAAGGATATAGAAACACAGTATACAGATATAAATACGAGATATAGTGTGTGTGAAAGAGGAGGGCCTGAGGAAGGACATTTAGAAGAAAAATACTGAGGCAAAGCATTAATGCACAAAGAAATGTGGTATTATCTGTTGAAGATATTTTGTAGTTTTGTCAACTGGAGAAATGTTCACCTGTTGAAATATCCATTTTGTAAGACAAATAATAATGTGATTGAATGTATAAAAGAAAATGAAATGAAAAAAATAAAAATAAAGGAAAAAAAAAAACCTATATAGTAGACTTCAAAATGTTCATGGAAAGTGGAATTAAAGTGTGAATTTACGTTGGTTTAAGTTTTTTTAAGTATATGGATGCACACACAAACACGCCAATATATATATATATATATATATATATATATATATATACACACACACACACACACATACACACAAAATATGCATCTTTTGTGAAATCTTTGAAAACCTTTAATTTTTTTTTCCTTCATGGTTGGCCATTGCTACTTGAAATGGATACTAATTCTGATTTATCTTTTTCTTAGCAAAAGGAGATATGTGTCTAAATGATGTCTGGGAAATGTTCTATAAGTTGGTGAAAGTATGCATCCTTGTTACACAGTTGTCATGAAAGGCAATATCTAACTTCTACAATTCCTAAGAGAAAAACTTAAGGAAAGTGTATTTCTAATTTGGTCCTGTAGGGACTGCCTTGTTTGATCTGTGTATGGATAGAAAGTTTCTATCAGGTGTTTTTTTGTAAAGAAGATAAAAAGAAAAGTGAGATCACTTCATTGTTGCTTACTCATGGATCATGTAATATTTCTTATCTGATCTGAGATGGCTAATAATATGAAGCAAGCTTCAATTTTGCCTTAAGTGGCCCATACTGAGTATATTAATATTTGGGCCAGGTAGTGGCTTTCTCTAACACAAATTGCCCCACATAGAAAGGTTCTCGGATCTCCCCGAGCACACCATATATGAACGTGTGCCAGTAATTTGAGTTCACTAAGACTGGGGGTGTATTGTGGTGGAGGACACTGTTGAGGGTGCCTGTTTCTCTGCCTCTATCTCCCTGGCATAAGAAATTAATGTTCAAACTCAAAAAAAAGTATATTAAAGTGTCATATATTTTATAGGGAAATGTATTAACTTGGCCTTCCTCCTTAGGTAAGTAACCATTTGTTATAATAGTTATACTGTGCAAAACATCAACATGCCCTAGGCCTTATCCAATTTTCATATGCAGGTATACTGAAGAGAACAGATGTGTGAAAATGCATACTCAGAGAGTTTGGAGGCCTAGATGAGATACGATTAGCAACAAGCACAAAGTGTACTGAAATTCATGATTATTTTTTCATTTACAAGATTACGCTTCATAGCTCATATTATGTATGTATAAAAAAGATAGGAAGTATTATAAACAGTCATGTGTTTTCTCCTAAAACAGGTAAGAACAAGTATGCTTGGTTAAAGTTCAGACGGTAGATTTGTTTTGTTTGCCAAGTATACCATTCCCCATCATTGCAGTGAGAAAGCAACCATAGAGAATATGGAAATAGATGAGTATGGGTGTATGTAAATAAAACTTTGTGAATTAATATATCAGAATCATAGTTGACTCTTCAGCTGTAATTTGTTGACTCCTGACTAAATGTATGAACAATAATGCCTTGAAAATGAGTCATTTTCTCTTTTGCCTTTTATTTTCTTGGAAAACTGATTGATGCAGACCTAAGTTATGATGGAATGGTCCTACCAATAAAATTTATATTGAAAATTTCACTGTTCCTGCCGTATTATTTTATGATAGGTGGCTGTAATTTCTACCATTCCTGTCCTATCCTCAAGCTAAAAAATCTATTTCACCATTAATATTTACTTTATTGCTCATTTATATAGGAAGTATAAAGAGGTATAATGAAATTGTACATGAGTTCCACATTGCATGAGATTTTTAAATTATCCAAATATGACATAAATTAGTCCAAAATACTCTGAAACTGATTCAAAGTATATTTTGTGAAGTTAATCACATAATACAGAACTGAGTTTTAAAGAATGGCAAGAAACTCATCTTGGAATAGAATATATGAATTTAAAACAATTTCACGTTATTACTACATTCTTACAAGTTAGATTGAGATTCTTACAAGCTTCACTTGCCTCACAGGATTTTTTTGGAGAGGTGTTTTTTTATTTATTTATTTTTTTTTTTTTTTTTCGCTATAGGGCACGTGCGCTCGCCGGACAGACAGAGAGAGAGAGGCATAGAGACAGAAACCGAGAAATCACACCCCAGGGGGGATGGTCACACCGCAATCCCTTCTCCTCCATTCTCCTCCTGGGATCTTGGGCACGCACACACACGCGCCCGGCGTGAGTTTTAAGCCACCGGGTCCAGGACACAACCGTGGTCGACTACGTGGGAGTCCAGCGACATAGCCATTACGCTAATTGCTGGTTCCCTCACAGGATTTTTTTAAGAAAGAAATTTGCCAATATTTTTAGACCTAGTTTGCAAAATATAAAGGATGTTAATGTGGATGGTGTTATTACCATTTCAATAATTACATACTATTTATTTCATTAGGTTGTTAGCATATTTCTTTTGGAAGGCATAGTAGGGTCAATCCCATAGTGAAGTAGTTAAGCATTACTCAGAGGAAGCCATATCCTGAGTGACCAATCAAGGGTCAAGTTTTAGCCCCAGCAGCTTAAAAAACTTGCCTTAAGAGCACATGCCTGATGTAGAATTGAATGATAAGGGATTGAAGTGTGACCAAGCCCTGTAAGGTGATGCTGTCTCTTTCTCTGTTATATGCATGCACGTGTCACTCACCTGATCTCTAAAAAAAAGATATTTTGTAACATAAGCCCGATATAATATTATGTAAGCTATTCTTTACAGTTGTGCTTATAATTATTTGCCATTGGAAAAAGAAATTCCAATTCTTTCTCAGGAGAATTTTTCTGCTGTTAAATAGTTATTGTATAATCTTTTGTTGAAAGAGGTATGAAAGTCAACAGATTTAAGATTCAGAGTAAGCCAAATTTGTCTTCTAATACATACGAAAATTTCAGTATCACAATGTTCTGTATGATCAAATGTAAGAGAATCCCTATGGTTCTATGTTACTGCAGTTGAGACAAAAAGTTAACTGCTTCTGAGCAGGAAGAGTGGAAGAGATGAATCAGATAATAGCAAACTCTAAAACACAGAGACTTAAAGGAAACTTGCCTCAATCTGAGGCTTCCCTAGTAGCCCTAATTGTTTCCTATTTGAGTCACATTCTTTCTCTTTTTTAAAAAACTTAATTAAATACTGAGTTTATTTCACATGTATATTTTTGTCTCCCCATTTCTAATGTCTGACCATCACCACTACTACTGTTTCCTATCATAACATTCCATATATATTTAAAACCGAACAAAGGGTGGAGCACCATCTTTAAAAACTAAACTGATGATGATGATGATAATTTTTTTTTTTTTTTTTAAGAATTATTTTATTTAACTTTACTTATTATTATACCATTATTATTTTTCAGTTTGATCAGAGAGAGAGAGAGAGGAAGTGAGAAAGCAAGCCACCAGGTCCGAGACTTGAACCGTGGTCGGCCATGTGGGAGTCCAGCGCCTTTAACCACCACACCACTTGCCAGCCCCAATGATGATGATAATTTTGAAGATGAGCACGCAGAACCTAAAGCTCCAGTGAAGATATCTATATGAGATACTACTGGCAAAAATGCACAAAAATCAAACCAGACTGTAAAAGGTTCAAACTACCAAAACCAAGAACAAAAGGTCAAGAACCATTCAAAAAATAGGAAAAAAAAATTCCTAAAACACCAAAAGGACCTAGTTCTATAGAAGACATTGAAGCACAAATCCAAGCAAGGATAGAAAAAGGTCCTTCTATTCCCAAAGTGGAAGGCAAGTTGATTGATTATGTGAATTGCTTCCAGAAGGCTATTCAAGATTTCTGGCAGTAGCAGAAATATCTTTATGAATTATATGCTTAACTCTAGCTTTTGTTTCTCATCTCTCTGAATCTGATGTAAAGGACAGTTCTACATAGACCAATAATCAAACACACACAATTGCCACTATGTCAGCTGTTACCTTTGGCAATCCTAAGCATGTTCAGTCTAGGGATTGGGAGGTGGCATGGTGAGTAAGGTGCTGGACTCCCATATGGCCGACCATGTCAATCATAGACCGAATGACTTACTTTCTTGCTTTTCCTCTCTCTCATCAAATTTTTTAAACAATGCTAATAATAAATACCATTAAATAATTTTTGAGAGAGTTTTTTTGCTACAGAGCCTATCTACTTGATAGGTGAGAAATCACCCTCTGGGGGGAGGACCATGCCACAGTCCCCCCATTTGCCTCTCAGGATTTGGGGCAGGGATGGACATGCATGTGCTCAGCATGAGTTTTATGCTGCCCAGTCCAGGACTCGAACTGTGGTCAACTAGGAGGTAGTCCACTGATGTAACCACTACACCATCTGCTGGTCTCTAAATAAATAATCTTTTACCAAAAAACAAACAAAACAAAAACAAAAACAAAAAACACCCCACAAAAAGACGGTTCTGTCTATAAACAATCTTACTGGAGGGCATACATATGAGAATGGGAGTTGGGATACTGGAAATATTCCCATCTTTTCCTTTTATTTTCAAAACATTGTAAAAATTAGTTAGATTTTCTTTTTAATGACTCCAGTTCTTGAGATTGTTTTATTTTATGGGAATTTTTAGGAAAATATACAAAACATAGAAATGAGGTAAAAAGTTGACTGATGTACTTTTAATGCCATGGGAGTTCAGGTTCAGTTAAGAATTTTCTAAGTAAATGTATTTCAATGAAGTTCCTACACTTAGTAAAGTTACATGTTAAATTATAGAAATTTTCAAGTTGAAATACCAAAACATGTGTGCTTAGAAGAAAAGACAACTCTAAATGTTAAATATTATTGCTCTGTAGAACTTCATTTTTAAATTATCCAACAATCTTACTAACAATTAAATCTTACCATAATTAAATTTTCTGCAAATATCTAAGCCCTCTTTGAATCAATCTTAACATCTAACTTCTTTCCTTATTAATGAGTGTGTTAAATAAAAAATTACATGAATGATATTTTACATTTTAAAAAGTCATAGTTTTATCTGTTAAAAATTATTTTAACAACTTTGAAAGTTCAACCAAGGTGCTCTCATGAACTAATATGACAAATATAGTTTAACTAAGCTAATTAAGGAATTAATATAAAACTCATAATATTGTATATGGAGTTGCTTATAAAATAAATTAATGTACTTACATAACATTTAAGACTATGCAATTGCAAATTTGTGTTCTACTAAATATAGTGAACCCTATCTCTGTCAAAATATTTTTAAAGATTTAATTTTATTTATTATTGTTTTTAATTTTATCAGAGAGAGAGAGAGAGAAAGAGAGGGAAAGTGAGAAAGCAAGCCACCAGCCACCAGGTCCTGGACTCGAACTATGGTTGGCGATGTGGGAGTCAAGCCTCTTAATCACCACACTACATGCTGGCTATGCTGTCAACATTTTTATAATCTTGTTACATTTTGTGTTTTGTAAATCTGACCATCATCTCCTGATCCTTAGGTAACATAAAAGATAAAACTTTGAAATATTGTTAAATTAAATAACGAATACTCATTGGCCACATAATTTCTAAATAAAATGAAATTAAAACATTACTAAACAAATTTTTAATTTACATACTTTGCTTAATTTTACATGCTACATCTTTAAGTCATATTAATTTAGGTGTTAATTTTTACCAATATTAAATGGCAAAGAAGGAATGTAAGTAGCTATAGAAATATGTCATTTGTATTCATGAGCTTTCTTTTTAAAATCTGTGTGTCTGGCAGCTAGCTTACAATTACCTCCAAGTTTTCTAAGTGCTACGTGAATTAATTACTTTGTGACAATTATAATAAATATGGGTGTTTCAATCTTTTGGACAAATATATGATAGGTAGGGGGATACGTTTTTACCGTTTTCTTGAAAAAGTGAGATCATTTTATCCTGAGATAAAGTAGAAATTCATCCTAGAATTTAGAAAGCAGAGTAAAAGACAAACCTAGCAATTTTTGCAGGCAAGACTGTAAATTTTGAAAATTATACTTTACAAAATAATCAGAGAGGTTAAGAAGAATTGCAAGGACTATTTTTACATAGCTCACAATTAATGAGAAATCCAAGAAAAATGAAGTTATAAGTTCTAGCTACAGCTTTTTAAAGTGAAAGCATATTTTTGTTCACATTCATATTTTTTAGCAAACACTGAAGAAAAATTATCTCCTTACATTCGTTTCATATGCTCTACTTGTCTCCAATGATAAAATTCAGGCTGTATATTATTATTGTTGTTATGTTTCGAAAACCCTCATAAACAACAAATCGGGTGTGATAAAGATAGGTCTAGGAAAGAAGGAACTGGCATAAGGTTGGTTTTACATTTGAGTTTTTCCTAGGATTCTCCAGAAGTTAAACTTAGTTTACAAGAATGACAAGTCAGCGAGGGGATTTTTAAAAATCATAGCTACCAGCTATCGAAGTTGCCAGTTACTATGTGCCATGCACTGTGTATGCATTGCCTTTATAATCCTTATAATAATCCTTTTTATAATCCTTATAATAATCTTTTGTGAACGCTAAATATACATTTTACAGTTCCAAAAAAAAAAAAAGCTTTAAAATCTTAATAAACGTGCTCATGATTATACAAATACTGTAGGGTAGAGATCAAATTTGAATCTGTGACTGTCTTAGAGCTTGTGCTAAGTAGCCTATTGGACAGATCTTTCCCTCAGTAGATCACAAAGGGTAAGAGTTTCTTAGAATATAAATGTGCATTTGTATAGAGTTTTCCGTATTACGTCTGAAAAATTAAATGTGACTATCACAAAGTGACTGGATATGGAGGAACAACATGAGAATATAAATAACTAGAAAACGTAACTGTCTTGAGAGCAGACAGTCTGTTGAAACGCCATTCCATCTTCAACACATCCACAGTTCTCGTATGCTCAAAGTTCTTGGAAATTATGTGAGAGATGAGCATTAGACAAAAAGTAAATTTATCTTATCACTTCTTATGTAATTGAGTGTGCTACTTTCAGACGAGAAAATGTGAGTCCATAGATACTGAAAAGTGCTTTAGAGAGCATATGGTCTGGAATTTTCAGCAAGCAGTCCAACGTCCTAAGCCATCCTGAAACGCCACCATGCCTGTAGAAGACATATACCAACTGTTGATTCACTTTCCAACATTATTCCAGATTTGCAAAATTGTTTCAAGGCCAAATGAGCCTATAGAAGTGTTCAAAAGTCTTTGGACGACCATCACAAAACAAAGTATAAACAGCATGCAAACAAAAATTTAATAAATGATAAAATGGAGTTTGTGGTTTCTATTACATTGCCATAAAACAATCTGAAATCACATCTTGTAAAATGGAATGTGAGAGGAAAGTAAGATTGAAAAAATTTGAGTACTCAGTTGTTTCCTTTGCTTTCTCTTGGAAAACAATAACAACAACCAAAAAATATATATAAAAATAATTTTGGTTTTTATAAAATCCCAAACTCCATTATGTTGGTACATAGAGATGTATATATTTTTTTTATTTCAGAGATTTAATTTTTGTCACTGTATCTATTTCATAGAGGTAAATTTTGGTCTCGTAGTACACTTATTAAAAGGCTGGAGTCAGTCTAAACTCTTCAACAATGAAAACTCAACCCAAGTAAACCTAGTTATCCTGTTAAGTGTTGTGCTATCAATGTTCACTTTCTTAATATTGTATAAAGATAGTTAAATTTTCAAAGGAGTCAAGCCTAGAACTTTAGAAATCGGTTGGCAACTATACATATAAGAGCACCAGAAAAATTGGATTTATTTATGAAGAGGGAAGTCAAAGTTTCTTTTCTAGCACACTTAAAATACCAACTTTGGAAGAAAATACCCACCATTCCACTGTTGCTATCACTTAGTAATACCTAACAACAGGGACCAGCAGATGGTGTAATGATTACATTGCTGGACTCCCACATAGTGGACTGTGGTTTGAGTCTTGGACTCAGTGGCTTGAAATTCGTACCAGGCATGTGTGTGAGCCTAAGAGGAAAATGGAGAAGGGTTTGTGGTGTGGGCGCCCCCCCCATGGGAAGTGATTTCTTGCTTTCTCTCTGGTGAGCGCCCATACCCTATAGTAAAAATTACTCTCTAAAAGAAGAAGAAGAAAAAAAAAAACCTAACAACAAATGCAAAGTGTGCATCTGCAGGTATACACTCACATATGTAAATACATCTGTGTACAACACATTATTTCTTAGCATAGCACTAATTACTATAATCTGGAACTAGTCTTTGAGAAAATTGCCAGAAGAATTCACTTATGTAAATATATATAGAGAGAGTTTTTGTTTGTTTGTTTGTTTGTTTTGTTTTGTTTTGGAGAGGTTTTTGTTATAGGGAGCCTACGCTTGCCAGAGAGACAGAAAGTGAGAAATCACCCCCTAGGGGGATGGTCATGCCACAGTCCCTTCTCCATTCTCCTCTCAGGATCTAGGGCACACACGCACATGCACCCGGCATGAGTTTAAGCCTCCGGGTCTGGGACTCAAACCACAGTCGATTACGTGGGAGTCCAGCATCATAGCCATTCCGGCAACTGCTGTTCCCTATAGAGAGAGTTTTAAACTATAGACTCGTAAAAGTAATTTTACTGAGTTGAAAGTAAATACAGCATCCGCAGGTGGCATGAAGGGTAAGGTGGCTGGATCCCACATGGCAAAAGACCGCAGTTCAAGTCCTGGAGAATGTTTTGGGACCAGCAGTTAGCGTAATGGCTATGTTGCTGAACTCCCATGTAGTCATCCATGGTTCGAGTCCCGGACCCGGTGGCTTAAATTCATGCTGGGCTCGTGTGCGTGCGTGCCCAAGATCCTGAGAGGAGAATGGAGGAGAAGAGAGTGCAGCATGGCCATCCCCTCTGGGGGCAGGGGTGATTTCTCACTTTCTGTTTCTCTGCCTCTCTCTGTCTGTCTGGCGAGTGCACATGCCGTGTAGCGAAAACCTCTCCAAAAATAAAAATAAAAAGAGAGAGAGAGAGAGAAAATACAAAATAATCAATGGAATAAATTCTGGAGTATACTGAATTGGTTCTGCTATTAAGTGATGTGTAATCATGAGAATTGATCATTTCCTTTCTGCGACATGATAATGTCATTTGTAAAATAAAGAAGAAAAAGTAAAATTCCTTCGAAATTGATACTTCTATTATTTATGTGCTGTTTGGGTAGTAACATGGGCCATGTAATGGCATGAAATAGATTTCACTCTGTAACCTTTCTCCTTTCCTTGGTTTTAAGTTGGGGGAAGATCCAAGTTTCATTCTTGTTTTATCCTAATTTTTTTAGATGGAGAGTTAGCATAGGAACATGCTTTATGCTTTTATTTGTCTAAAAGACACAGGAGAAATTGTCAATTCTGGACCAACTGTTACATGATGGTTAAGGCAACTTGTTCTGATTAATACATGACTAATTTTTCAGTTTGAATCTTGGACCTGGCAACTTGAAAAACACACTGGGCATGTGTGCTTGCAGGCCCAAAATCCAAAGAGGAGAATGGAGAAGGGACAGACAATGGCAAAACCCCTCTTGAGGGGAGGGGAGGTGCTTTTTCACTTTCCTTCTCTTTCTGACTCCAGCAGTGAACATGCACCCTACAGCAAAGTAAGAAAACAAACAAAAAATAAAAAAAAATAAAAGAAAATCCCTGAATTTCAATTTCCAGGTTTCTTAGATGACAGTATTTACAGATGAAGAATTGAGAGAGAGAGAGATATTTAACAGACTAACAGAAATTATATTGTATTAGTGAATTTTAAAATTCTCATGCCTAGTCTGTTTTTCTGTCATCTCAATTAAATCAAGAGTAGATATGTTAATACATAAGGATGTGAAAAAAGTCAGAACATGATATATCCACAGACAAAATAATTGAAATAAAAAGAAATCTACAGAGATCGAATAAAGTAATTAAGCAAAGTTCATGCTAAAGTAACATTGAAAAGGCCAAATCATTTTTTAGAGTCAGACTTAGGGTGAGAACATCAGAGCAAAACGAAGTAGCACTTGTTTTAATTACTAAGAATTTACTAAATCGTACAAAAATTCACTAAACATGTACATTTATATGAAAATCTCTTAAATGTTTATATTCTAAACAAAAACCAACAACACAATCTGTTGTTTATACAACAGAGGAGCTGATCAGAGACGGAAGGTACACACATGGGAACATTTACCCGTAGAAGAAAACCATCATGTACTCGTTGGGGAACAACATCTGCTCAGCTAGCTGCTGACATCAGTTGTGTCACCAGGGAAAGGAGGAAAAGCCTCAGGGAAAACAACCAGCAGAGATGTGGCTCAAGTCAAATTAGCAAAAGGTTTCTTTAGAATAACAAGGATTTGCAGCTTTAGAGTCTTATAGTTGAAGTTAAGGTGCTTTCCCTAAGACTGCAAAGGAAAATCTGGTAATATTTTACAGAGGACAAAGACCCAAATATTCTACTTAATATGTACATGATGAACCAATGGCTAGGGGGCTTTTGTGGGGATATTTTGATGACAATTTTACATGTTTTCTTCAATGGTCCTAATCCTCAAAACTTACTATACCACGCCACATGCCTCAAATTAACAGTTATTTCTAAATTTAAAAAGTTAAACATACACCGATGATTCTTTTATTTGCTTTGGGGCTACTAGTTGTTTTTTTTTTTTTTTGTTTTTTTTTTTTTTTTTTTAACTTGGCAAAGGGTATATCCACTTGCCAGAGACAGAGACAGAGAGGGAGAAAGTATTCACCAATGGGGTGTAGTCACACCACAGTCCTTTCTCCACCATAGGTCCACACTGTCAGAATTTTGGGCATATATGCACATGTGCCTGGTGTACTTTTCAAGCTTCCAGGGACAGTATTTCAACCATGGGTTGGGATCTAGGTCTCTTAATGGTAAGTCCACATACCGGCCCAAGGATGTTAGTTTTCTTTCTTTCTTTCTTTCTTTCTTTCTTTCTTTCTTTCTTTCTTTCTCTCTTTCTCTCTTTCTCTCTCTCTCTTTCTTTCTTTTCTTTTTTCTCTCTCTCTCTCTTTCTTTCTTTTCTTTTTTTATTTTTTTTAGGATTTTGCTATACAGGGTGTGTGCTCACGAGAGAGACAGAAAGAGACAGGGAGAGGGAAAGTGAGAAATAACCTCTCTGAGGGGGATGGCCATGCCACTATCCTTTTACCTCCACTCTTCTCCTAGGATGTTCAGCACACATTCACATACACCCAGTTTGATTTTTAAGTCACCAGGTCTGGGACTTGAACCTCAGTTGGTTATGTGGGTGTCTAGCAGCTTAACCATGAAGCCAACTGCTGACCCCAGGATGTTAGTTTTAAACACACCCAAATTGCACCACATTTGGCATTTTGACTGCAAGGGAGGAACAACATAACAGTCTTCACTGAAGAACCTAATTAAATTTGCCAATAAATTCATAAAATAATTTTATTTTATTATTTATTATTATTATTTTGTACAGAGATTTTTGCATTAGGGTATGTGTTCTCACCAGAGGGAAAAAAAAGCAAGAAATCACACACCTCTCCCCCCCCACGACAGATGACCATGCTGCAGTCCCTTCTCCTCCAGTCTCCTCTTGGGATTTTGGGCATGCACATACACACGCCTGGCATGAGTTTTAAGCTACCAGGTCCAGTACCTGAACTGCGGTCTACTACATAAAAGTCCAGTGACATAACCATTACACTATCTGCTGGTCCCTATAAAATAATTTTAAATTCTTATGCCTATAGATGATTTGAGAAGTAGTAACAATGACAAAAAATCAATGTGTCTATTACTAATTGCATGTGCTTCATAAAAAGTAAATTGTACACTTTTTTCACCTACATACTCTTTAAAAATATTTTTGTCACGTGGTACAATACTTTCATTTCTTAGAATTTTATGTTTCACAATTAAACAAGTTTTGGCAGTTTATTGCAACTGGTATTTTGGTGATTCAATCATACAACATGAATCACTGCTCTCTTAGTAACTGATTCTAAGTAATCATTCTAGTAGTAAAATAACTTCAATGCAATCATGATATAATTAATATGTAAACAACCTTTATACCATTAATTTAAGAAACTTTTTCAATTTTAAAAACTAAACGTTTCTGTGTTACCTTTTTCCTTTTTTATTTTCTATTAATTACTGTAATTCTGATTAACTTCTCAGAAACATAGAATTGACTTTCAGGAACTAAATGTATGTGTATAAAAGAAAAATATATTTGCTTTTAACATACTCTGAAATATATGGAATTTCACATCTAATTTATTATTATTTTTAGTGAAAGTGTATCTTTTAATCATTCAGAAGAAGCAATACAACCAATAGCAAACATGAGCAAAAAAAAATCTTTTTATCCTTAAGAATATTGAAATGTATTCATCAAATGATGGTTGTTATACTGTTTTTTTTTTAAATTAGGTAAGGGGTGAAGGATTTTATGACATTCCACATGCGCTGGTTGTTAAACTATTATTTTTCAGCTTCAGACTTATCCTTCTGCATAGTGCTTTGTGATACTGGAGCTGGGTCCTGACTGGCAAATGACATTTCACCTTGCCAGCTTGTTCCTTGTCATATCTGTCTGCTGATGTTGGGTGCTAGGGAAAGAAACTGGTAGGCCCTAGAAGGGAAACACACCTGTTCCCTATCTGCTTGCTTCCTGCTCCTGAATTTGAGCTAAGTACTAAGCAGCACCAAGACGGTGGCCATTAATTTTAGTAACGGCAGTTGCTTTCGATTTCTAATTGTTAATTCATTTTTAGATAGCCAGAACCAGCCTCACTGTGTCCTTGTAAGACTCCAGCATCAAGGAGGCCCTGTAGTGCAGTGGGTCAGTACTGGACCTTAGGAGCTGGATCACGCATGGCTGACTACATGTTGTATCCTGACCCTTGCTTGAAAAGCATGCTGGGTACATGAGCATGCGTGCTCATAATCCTGAATGGAGGGAAAAAAGATTGTAGTGTGAGTACGCCTCATTGTGTGTGTGTGGGGGGGGTGCTTTCTCTCTCGAGCTCTCTCTCTCCTCCCAGCTGTACAATCATGCTCCAATATTCTTTGTTCCCCAGAGATGGTGGCTGCTTTATCCAGTTATCATCCCTGTGGTACCTTAGTGGTTCATTTTTGCTTCTAATAAATATGTAGGTTATTTTTAATGTAGTATCTGTTAAAATAATTGATGTGGTTATTGTTTTCCTAAGTGAATCTTAACAGACACAACATGGCTAAATTTTCTTAAGAATGACCTTCACAAACTTGGATCTTTGTCCCTCACAGTGAAGTGGCCGCATCTGGATTTCACACTTTCACTGTAGTCATCAGTTATAAACACTAAAATGATTATTACTCCTCAAATCCCGTTTTGTTCATTTGCATTTTGCCCACTCTATACATGTTAAACTAAGAAGTTCAGGAAAAATTTCACAGAAAAACAAGAAAATATTCAAAAGGTTAGTCCCAGTATTGTTTTAAGACTTTATGATGTAACATTAGAAAGAGAAAAAAATTTCAAACTGGCAAGGGCTGATACAAAACTTCAGAAGGTGCCAATGTCTGTATGAGTATGTAAGTTACACCTCTCTGCATATCGTAATGACTCAATGACGTTTTCTGAAGTAATAAAAAAGGAATTTGTGGGATTCATATATTCTATGGAAGGTACACAAATACATACAAGTACACACCTGTTTGACATCAAATAAGATGAAGAAAGGCAAATGTGTAATCAGCTTTTCTGCCTTTATAAAACCAAACCCATCAATGGGCATGTAAAATGTGAATGAAACATAATTATGTTAATCTCAAAATGAAAATAACACAAATATCCTTTAGCAATGGGAGAAAGAAATTTTTCTGTATTAATACAAATAAATACTATTCAAAAAGCCACAAAAGAGAGAAGATAGTACAATTTAAGTAATTTCAAGTCCTATTAAAACTGTATTATTTAAATCCAAAAAATAAGCAAATACAATCTTTTTCAAATCAGAGTTCTTGGGGCCAGCAAGTGTCATGGTGGTTAAGGACACTGGACTCCCACATGGGCGACCTGGTTCGAGTCCAGGACCTGGTGACTTGCTTTTTCTCTTTCCATCTCTGTTGCTCTCTCTTATTCTGTCCCTCTCTGGTCAAATTAAAATTAGTTAACTAATTAATTAAAAAGCAGACTTGTTATAATTCTTTATAAGTGATATTTATGATATTGATTTTATGTTGTATTTTATGTATATGTTTTAAAATATTTTATATTTTATATATAAGTTTATTTTTAAATTATAGTGTTCTATCATGGTTTCTAAACTTCAAGTACCTTTAAAAGTTTTCTTTGTTTTTATTTTTCAACTTTATTGGCATATAATTCCTACAGTTAGATGCACAACTTTAAGTTTACAATGTAATAAGGTTTGACAAATACAACTACTACTTCCACCTAGAAATAAAGAAGTCCATCAGATCAAATATTGCCCTTTTGTCCCTTTATAATCATGCCTGCACATTCATGTGTATGTGTGCATATGCAAACACACACACACACACACACACACACACACACACACACAGTCTCAGGTAATCACTGAGATAGATTCTGTCTATAGTGGTTAATACAAATGGAATCTTGGAATCTGACAGTACTCATCTCTTATTCCTGATTTCTTTCATTCAGAAATTCAAAAATTTTTAATGCCACAGGGCATGTGTGCATACATCAGAGAGAGAAAAAGAGAGAGAAAGCACCTCCTGATTCCCCCAACAGGACCTGGTCACACTGTCATTCCCTTTTTTCCTTCCTATCAGTATCCTAGTCAGCTGATGATATTCTCAGTGTGTTTTTCAAGCTTGTCTAATATTTGAACCACCATGGGCCATGTGGGATCAGGCTTCCCTCAGCATGTTTCTGAAATCCATCTATGTTCTTGAGTGTATCAATAGTTCATTTGTTTACATTGGTGAGAAGTTTATTGTTTTATAGGAGATAAATACACAAACTGTTCATGATATATGGGCTATTGAATTCTTTTCTGTTTGAAGGGCATTATCAATAAACCTACTATGAATATTTATGCAACAGTAATTTGGTAGACAGGTCATATATATCTTTTTTAAAAGATTTGTTTTATTTTATTTATTATTATTATTCTTAAAATTTTCTACAGGGCATGTGCACTCATGAGAGAGAGAGAGAGAGAGAGAGAGAGAGAGAGAGAGATAAAGCAAGTCACCAGGTCCAGGATGCAAACTGCAGTTTGCCAAGTGGGAGCCCAGCCCCTTAACCACCAAGCCACTTGCTGGCCCATAGGTCTTACACTCTTGGATAGAAACCTAGGAATGGAATTATTGGGCTACATTGAAAATAAATGTAGATTTAACTTGTGAAAAAAACTGTCACAATGCTTTCCAAAGTGATTGTAATATTTTATACTGTCATGGAAATGCATAAAAGTTCTAGTCCTAGGGACCAGCAGTTAGCGTAATGGCTATGTTGCTGGACTCCCATGTAGTCAACTGCGGTTTGAGTCCCAGACCCGGTGGCTTAAACTCACGCTGGGCACGTGTGCGTGCATGCCCAAGATCCCGAAAGGAGAATGGAGGAGAAGGGATTGTGGCGTGGCCATCCCCCCTGGGGGTAATTTCTTGCTTTCTATCTCTCTGTCTCTCTCTGTCTGTCTGGCAAGCGCACGCGCCCTATAGCAAAAAAAAAAAAAAAAAAAAAAAAAAAAAAAAAAAAAAAGTTCTAGTTCTACATTATGGGCAACAGTTGATATTGTTTACTAGTGTGAAGATGTAGGAGTTTAAGGATTTTTCACGTATGCTATACCAATACACTTTGTCTCATAACTGTGCAAATATTTTCTTCCAATTTATGACTTCTTGAAATTTTTTAAAACAGAGAATTTTGTAGGACATAAATTTTTAATATTCATTAAGTTAAATTTAACAATTTTTAAAACTTTATGCTCTGTATAAAAAGTCTTTGTAAAAATGAGATTAGTAAGATTTTCAATTAACATTTTGTAAGATGTGAGATCAATGGATCCAATTAAATTGTTCAACTACATCAATTGCAGTGGAGGTCCTTTAAGTATTCTATCTGAGGATATCATTTCCAAAACAAACAAGGATATGATAAGAAAGAAAAACTACAGATCAACATCTCTGATGAATATAGATGCAAAAATTCTCAACAAGATACTAGTAAATCATATCCAACAACATGTATAAAAGATTATTCATCACAACTAGGTAGGCTTTATTCCAGAGATGCAAGGGTGTTTCAACACATAAAAGCATAAATGTAACACACTACATTAATAGAAAGAAAGATAAAAAAATATGATAATTTCTATTGACATAGAAAAAGCATTTGGAAAAAATACATCTCTTCATAATTAAGGCTCTCAGCAAAAATGGCATACGATGATCATTTCTCAGCACAATGAAAGCCATCTATGACAAAACTATTGTTAACATTATACTGAATGGGGAAAAGTTTAAAATGTTTCCACTAAAAACTAGTATAAGACAAGGCTTCTCACTTTTCCACTCCTTTTCAATATACTTCTGGAAATCCTAGCCAATGCAATCAGACAAGAGAATGAAATAGAAGTCATTCAAACAGGGAAAGAAGTTTTGAAAGTATCTTTGTAGATGACATGATTGTATACATATTAGACACAAAGGTATCCATGAAAAAACTTCTCAAAGTGATAAATGAATACAGTAAAGTGGCAGGATACAAAACAGACTTACAAAAATCTATAGCATTTCTATATACAAACAACAGACAGAGGCAGAACTGAAAATAGTAATCCCATTTACCATAGCCACAAAAAGTATAAGATACCTAAGAATAAATCTAACCAAGGAAGATATATCTATATCTATATAGATATAGATATCTAGATCTACAGATATATATCTAGATCTATAGATCTAGATAGTGTAGTGGTTAAATCTATATATCTAGATCTATAAATCTAACCACTACGCTATGGAGCTGGTCCTAAACAGTTCATTAGCACAGACCAAATGGAAATTCCCCTTTCATTATTTATTCTGTGACTGAAAAATTAATAAATTTCTTCCCAGTGGGGGCTGGATTGTAAAAAGTATTGAGAAGCAATTCTGCATATGCATGCATGAGCACTCAGGCATGTGCATTCACACACACACACACACACATACACACACAATGAATTAAGATTTGACTTAGCATATTAGCAAGCACATGGAAGACACTGGATTAAAGGGAAGCAAAGGATCATTAGGAATTGTAAGTTCTGTCTGCTTCGAGTTGTTTGATTAGATGGATTCAGGAAGTCAGGTGGGCTGTGGAAAGATGCGTCACAAGAGAATGCAATCCCAGACAAAAGCCAGTGTGAGGTGACTATGAAGAAATAACTCTTTCTAGTGCCACAGAGAGAATGAACAGTAGTAACAGTTAAATATTATTTTGTGTTGGGGCCAGCAGATGGCATGGTGGTTAAGGGTGCTGGACTCCCCCATAGCCAACTATGGTTCCAGTTATGGACCTGGCGGCTTGCCTTCTCACTTTCTATTTCTATCTCTCTCTCTGGCTCTGTCCCTCTCTGGTCAAATTTAAATAACTAAATGAATAAATAAAGTTAAATCAAATAATTCTTTTTTTTAAATTTTTAAAATTTGTTTATTTATTTATTTATTTTTAATTTTTTCTTTCTTCTTTTTTGGAGAGGCTTTTGCTATAGGGCATGTGCGCTCGCCAGAAAGACAGAAAGAGACAGAGAGACAGAAAGCAGAAAATCACCCCCCAGGGGGCATGGCCACACTGCAATCCCTTCTCCTCCATTCTCCTCTTGGGATCTTGGGCATGCATGCACACGCACCTGGCGTGAGTTTAAGTCACCAGGTCGGGACTCAAACCGCGATCAACTACATGGGAGTCCAGCGACATAGTGATTACACCAACTGCTGGTCCCACATCAAATAATTCTTAGAAAAAAAAAAAAAAAAAAAAAAAAAAAAAAACTATTTTGTACTTATGTTCCAGGTGAGTGCATAAGATAGAGAAAGACGTCCTTGAGCCAAACATTATTTAATGATACAAAACAAAAATGAGCAAAATATAGCATGAATATGACATGGGCATGTTACTCAGTTTACTCCAGACATAAAACAATTCTGACTGGAATGAGAGGACAATCTTGTATTGTTATCTGCAGTGTTTATGACTCTTACCTTATTTTCTTATAGATTGGTCCCCGCGTGCCGCATCAGCTGATGGCCGTCTCTGCTTTCCTGAGCCGCGTTCCTGAAACTGTGTTCCATGGAGATTCACCTACATTTGCGGGCTGCACGGGACCCACCCTTGGTCCAGCCCTGAGTGGAGTCTACGTTCCCTATTGTTGGGAACTTTATGATCTGATAATTGGAAAAAAAAATCATGTTTATCATAAAAAATAATTAGAATAATAATAATAATGATTGGGGGAGACATAGGAAAGATATTGAATGTTGAAGCGGGGAGATTAATGTCTCTGTACTGACTGACATGCATGGCATTCCCTTTTGAAAAAGCAATGTAATACACTGTAAAGTTATATGTAATTCAATGTAATAAAAAAAAAAAGGCTAAGTATTTGTTAGATCCGGATTTGTTAAATTCCAGCAATTAATTAAATTTTCCAAGTAACATGAGCTTTTTCTTTTCTCTTTTTAGTATTTCATTATACCTCAGTATGGAATTTGTAATTGAATGCTTTCTTAGTCCATTTTGGGCTTTATAACAGAATATGAGATGGGGTTCTTTATAAAGAACAGAAATGTATTTCCCACAGTTTTGGGAGTCTGGAAGGTCCAAGACCAATGAGTTGGCATCTAGCCTGTTGAGTCTTCTTTGTGTGTGTGCTCACACAGCAGAAGGTGGAAAAACAAACTCACTGAAGGTTTTCTGATGCCTTTTTTCTTTTTTTTTTAGAGAGGTTTTTGCTATAGGGTGTGTGTGCTCGCCAGAAAGACAGAGAGACACAGACAGACAGAAAGCGAGAAATCACCCCCCAGGGGGGATGGTCACACCGCAATCCCTTTTCCTACATTCTCCTCTAAGGTTATTGGGCATGCTCACACACCTGGCATGAGTTTGAGCTACCAGGTAGGGGACTCAAACTGTGGGAGTCCAGCAACATAGCCATTATGCCAACTGCTGGTCCCTTCTGATGCCTTTTTTTTTTTAAGGGCCTCTATGCTAGTTAAGTGGGAGGAGACCTCACAGCCTAATCTCCTCTAAAAGGCATCGCTTCTTCTTTGTTTTAAGAGAGACTTTTACTAATGGATGTATGCACTTGCCAAAAAGACAGAGAGAGAGAGAAAGAGAGAGACAGAGAGACAGCGAGAAAGATGTCCATGCCACAATCCCTTTCTCCATTCTCCTCTCAGGATTTTGGGCATGCACAACACACATGCCTGGAATGAGTTTTACGACGCTGGGTCTGAGATTAGAACCACAGTCGACTACATGGGAGTCCAGCGACATAACCATTACTCCACCTTCTGGTCCCCAAGGCACCACTTCTTAATACCATCACACTTGCAACACCTGGACATTCGAGGGGGATGCAGTCAAACCACAGCAGCTGTTTTCGGTATGCATTTTATAACAACAAGGTTGGCAAATAAGTGAAAACAGATGAGATTTTAACTACATGACCAGTGAAAGGCTATCCTGAAATTCCAGAGTCACGAACCATGTGCTGTCATAGTTCCTGCAGTGCCCCTAAATAGCCAGAACCACCGAGTTTGAAATGGACCATTTTATTGACATTTCTGTCTTTTGTCTCTGTCTATCATAAAACATACACTTGCACATTGTGTTTGTGTGGCAGTTACAGTAGACTTCTCTATAATGAGAAAAGAGCTTTAACAATAAAGTACCTAGCACTGTATTTCCTTCATAGATTTTCTTTTTACTCTCAAAGGCAACTGCATTTCATCTTCACACACAGACATTTCAAATAGGAATATATAATCTGACTTCAAAGGAATTGCTAGGAAAAAACCTAGCAGAGTGTCAGATAGATACTTATATAAAAAGCAGAGGATATCATTTTAAGAACTTGAGAAGAATAAAATTAATTCTATTTCAAATTGTTTTGCCACTGCTATTCTGACATTTCCCTTCTTGGTATTGACAATTTTATATCAGATAAAATTTTTGTATCAATAAAAATCACTGTATTTATATAAATAATATTAAGTAAAATGACACTTTTCATGTGTGTGTGTGTGTGTGTATATATATATATATATATTTAATAAGACCTTTTTCATATATCCCTATATAACTTATCAAATTAACCATGTTTTAAAAATTATTTCATTTTGTTCATTGTATTATTTTATTTTTTGTTTTGAGGTTGACCAGAGAGAGACAGAGTGAGAGAAGGAAATTGCAAAAGCAAACTGCCAGGTCTGGGACTCGAACAGCAGTCAGCCATGTGAAAGTCCAGCTGCCTAACCATCATGCCACTTGCTGACCCCTTTTAATTAAGTTCTATTATGCTAAATGTAGGTATAGAAAATGGAAGTAAATATTAGAAAATTAAACACATTATTATTTGCAGCTATACTTTGTAAACTGCAATGTCTTAAAGAAATATTTGTATTGTCCTTGAAGTAAGAAGCCATAGGCACCTATCTTAGATGCCGTATTTATTAAATAAATGAATGTATAAATAAAAGAATAGGTGAAAGAGTTTGGGACAAGAATCCATATTTTTCTTTTTTTTTTTTTTACTTCAAAGACAATGCTAATATTCACAAATGACTTCATTATATAAGATTCTATTTTATCAGGTTGACTTTGGCATAGTCAATAGTTGATGTACTAATTAATAACATTATAAATATATAGCCTCATTCTTCTATGGTAGGGTTTGTTTGGTGGGTATATAAAGCTGAAAAGAGAGTTTATAGTCCTGCTCTTGAGTCTATATCCTGAACATGGATTTTTGATTGCCTGTAACTTTTCATTTTACAAGGGAAAATAATCCAGAAAAGGAATAATCTAGAAAATAGGTTTAGAATTACACTTAGGGGCAGCATTTAGAATGCATTTAGGATTCGGAACATAATAAGGTCTTAAAACCAAGCCAAAAACTGGAATAATGCTGACTGAGTAAACAAGGTTTCCCCAGTTGTTAAATGTGATTTTGTTAGATACAGATGTCAAAAAGTAAGTATAATCTACAATCTTTCAAAGAAATTATTCATATTTTGATTAATGTAACTTAAACTCTGGAAACATAATTGAGGCTGCATCTACTATTTTCATGGAATCATTCTTTTTTCTTATACTCACTGGAGAGACAGAGAAAGGAGAGGAAGAAAGTTCACCCCCACCCCAGTGAGGCCTGGTCAGGCAGCACTCCGTTCTCCACCATTTCTCCATCCTGTCAGAATCTAGTGCAGGCACATCCTGGTACCCTGCGTATCATTCAAGCTACTGGGGCAAGGTGTGAATCTCGTGGTGATCCATGTGGGAATCAGCTCCCCTATTTACCAGGCCATAAAGTTGGCCCTGGAATCATTTACTTTTCTTTTCAGATATTATTATTATTATTATTATCACTATTATTATTAAATTTGACCAGAAAGAGAGAAAGGGAAAGAAAAAAAGCAAGCTGCCAGGTTTAGGACTTGAAATGTGGTTGGACATGTAGGAGTCCAACGCCTCAGCCACCACACCACCTGTCAGCCCTGGAATCATTTACTTTTTACTTACCAAAGTCATGAGATGGACAATCATTAGATAAGGAAAAAGTATGTGTTGGAGTTTTTTTGAGACTCAATCCTTAGGGCTCCTAACTCACTTAACCAGCTTATTTTCTTGGTATCCTTGACCTATGGATATTTTAATATATATTAATAACACTAATGTTATAAAAAGTCTAGAAGAGCATTTATAATAAAATATTGTTTATGCTTTTTAAATGTATTTCCAGCATAACATATGTTATTTTACAAATAAACACATAAAACATCCACGAAAATAGAGATAGAATGCAGGTAACAACATATCTATTTTTTATTTTAAATTGATTATATGAAATATTTAAAATTGCATCTTTATATTTTACTGATTATATTTTTATTAATACAGTGTATATTTAAAAGATTATAGAATTGGATCATGGTCAAACTGTGATGGGAAGAAATGACTTCTACTGGACCTGCAGATGGCATGGTGGTAGAGGGCGCTGGATTCCCACATGGCCTACTATGATTTGAGTCCTAGACCTGGTGGCTTGCTTTCTCATTTTCCCTCTATCTCTATCTCTCAATTAAAAAAATGATAATTATAAATAAAGTTAAATAAAAATAATTATTGAAAATAAAATAAAAAACAAGAAATAACCTCTAAATAAGTTAATAAAATAAAGCGAGTCTGGGGACCAGAAGATGGCATAATAGTTACATCACTGGACTCCATGTAGTAGACCACAGTTTGAGTCTCAGACCTGGTGACTTAAAACTCATGCTGAGTGCGTGTGCACACATGCTCAAGATCCCAAGAGGAGAATAGTGGAGTAGGGACTGTAGCGTCGCCATCTTTCTTGGGGGTGATTTCTTACTTTCTATCTCTCTGTTTCTCGATTGAGCACACACACCCTGTGGCAAAAAGCTCTCTAAAAAAAAAAAAAAAAAAGAAAAAGAAAGAAAGAAAGAAAGAAAGAAAGAAAGAAAGAAAGGAAGGAAGGAAGGAAGGAAGGAAGTAAGTAAGTAAGTAAGTAAGTAAGTAAGTAAGTAAGTCTGGAACAAAAAGTTTTCAGCAAAAAACATTTGCGAAATTGAAATCTTTTTCTTTTTTGAGAGGTTTTTTTTTTGCTATAGGGCTCATGTGCTCTCCAGACAGACAGACAGAGACAGAGAGACAGAAAGCAAAAAATCACCCCCCAGGGGGTATGGCCACACCACAATCCCTTCTCCTCTGTTCTCTTCTCCTCTGGGGATCTTGGGCACGCTCACACACGCGCCCGGCATGAGTTTTAAGGCACCGGGTTCGGGAAAGGAACCACGGTTGACTACATGGAAGTCCAGCAACATAGTCATTACACTAACTGCTGGTCCCCGAAATTGAAATCTTATAGCTATTATAAGTTAATACTGCTATTACTAATTAACTGGCATTGATCATTTACTAAAGGCTAAGCATATTGCATAAATCATTTTATTTTTACAGTTATACTAGAAAATATGCATTACTATTCTTTTCTACTTGCACATAAGAAAATCTTAGAAATGATCACATAAATAGCCTCAGATTTCACCTGCAGTGAACAGTAAAACTAGGGAAGACCCTGACTCTAGAATCCATAGACTACCATGACACTTTTATACCACACAGCTATTTACTTACTACATTTAAATAAAATTATATATATTTAAAGCATAATGTTTTAGGTACAACCATGGCTCAAAGTAATAAGTGACTAAGTTGACACAGATATGTGTATTCTACTTTGAAGAACTCTATATGTAAGCCTACATGGAATTATAACAAGCAGAGTTAAATTTATATTATGCAACAAAAACCTGTTGCAGGTATTCACATTTTAAGTGACTTTAATTTACAGTTGAAGATTCAGTTGTGGTATAAATGTAGGGTGGCCAAATGCTCCCCACCCTTCTCTTTTTAACAGGAGAGCCATAGCTGTAGAGCCATTCAACATGATTAGGTACAGCATGGGCTTTATCTTGTGTACAGCAGAAGGGCTACGCAGCAGAGCAGAATGTAAGTGGGACTTAATTAGAAGCAAGAGGGAGACTGAAGGCCTGTGACAAGAATAAATCAATGTTTTTGATCAGGAGACCTTGCAGAGGCTTTGCTGCTATTGTAATAAGAAACTGGCTTGAGCAATTGTCTCCAGAGGCCTTGACAGCTGGGATACACTCTTTGAGTCCTGGCTCATGGGAGCACTTTTGACATTCTACTGCAGCAATGACATCCTCTTCCTTCTGCCCTTTAAAATGGGAGAAATAAAATGATTCCTCTACTGTGGCTTTTCTTAGAAACATCCTCTACAGTATGGAGACATGTAGACATAATGGCACAGAAACTGACACATAGTAAAATAAAAACTCACTGAGCACGGTAGGAGTTGGAATTGTGTGTGATTATATTTTTTTCATGTTTGAATCACTTGGAGGTTTTTATGATTAAACTGTTAAGCTATACACACATATACACACACACACACGCATATATATGAAATGTAACACAGGAGTACAGTTAATATTGTCTGGGAATATAAACTTATCTGTGTAGTTGAACCTTTTTCTACCCTACATTAATTTATTTCTGGAAAAGCAGAGATGGTAAAAGTGTAGATATCTGTAAATATTTTTGAAATGATTGATTCCCTGTCACTTACGATTTCAACTATCTCATAACTTGATTACAAAATAAATTCTAATTTGGCTTCAGACCATATCTAGGCATATATCATTAATTGTTTACAGGAATTCTCTCTATAATGGCATTATTATTGTTCTATCATTTCAAATGTGCTCTGAAATAATTTTGGCTACAGAAATATTAGCTACACAATTTAAGCTGTTTAGCTAGCCTTTATATTCTCTCTTTACTGTGGTATGAATTCCTAACCCTTAGGACCAATCATTGAGCTAAGAACAAGTGGCATCACATAAATTAAACATACATTCTGCTTACACTACAGTATGCAATCATCAGTGGTTATGCAATAATTACTAGTTTCCTTAGATATTATGAATCCTCATTTAGTTAGTATTCCCAAAACAATATTGAAATGAGGGGAAATTATTAATAAAGTTTGTTTCTTTCATCAATGATTTCTTTTGTTAGTGAAATATCATCAAGCTAAGTAAAAAATAAATTTATAGGCATTAGGAAACTAAATAAAGTTATAAGAGTTTTGTACATTAAATATGATATTAAATAATGTAGTGAACCTGTTGTGATAGTTTGGAAAGTGTATCTAACAATCAGCCAATAGCAAGGAGCAGTTCTGCTCTAATGCTCTTTAACAGTACATCTTTACCCTGACTAATCTTTGACCTAATGAAAACAAATCAATTTTTGACATTTAACAAATAACCAAATCATATTAATTCATGAGAAATTCTTTTTTTAATTATGCTAATCTCAAATACTACTAGTAATAACTACTGAGCAATTATCTTTGACTGTGATTTGCTCTCAAACTTTCTTCTTCATCTCTATATCTCTATGATGGAAACTCTCCTTCCTTACCTAATCAGAATCTCCATTTATGCAAGGTTTATCTAAAAACAGATGAAATAATAATAGAAAGATAATGAAGTACAGAAGAGTTAATAACAATAGCAATAAAAATAACTCCTATCAACTAGCCAGCACAGTTTCCTGCACACTGTAAGGTTTAATCCTGAAGATATAGGTACTGTTATTATGCCTACTGGCTAATGAAGAAACTAAGGCTATCAAAAAGCTAAATGATTTCTCAGGGTCTCATGATAAAAAAGAGCAGGGCCACATTTTATATCCAGGTTGACCATATTCCAAAGAAAATACATTCAGTAAATAGTCAAAAGGTCCATTTCATTCTTATCATTCTCTTTTCCAGGTTCTAGCAAGATACTTCCTTCTATTCCTAATGAAAACAAGTTAATTTTTCACATGTAGCCAATTACCAAACAATGTACGCCCTTTCTCTTGATTCCTAAAGGCTTGATTTTCTTCAGTTACCCTCCTCACTTCCATACTGAGAGGGGCAGTTCTGGTAAGTCAAAGCCAATGCATTCAGGGCATTGTCCATACAGGTCATTAGTTTAGGTCCCCAGAACCAAGGTGGATCCAGAATGTAAAGAATTGTTATTGCTATTATTTTGTAATGTATATTTAGGGGAATGCTGTTTGTGTGTTTGTGTGTGTGTGTGTGTATGTGTGTATATATATGTATATATGTACACACACATTTTATTTAACTTTATTCATTTATTTATTTTAATTTGACCAGAGACAGAGCGAGAGAGGAAGAAAGTGAGAAAGCAAGCCGCAGGTCTAGGACTTGAACCACAGTCAGACATGTGAGAATCCAGTGCCCTTAATCACCATGCCACCTGCCAGCCCTGAGAATGCTGTTTTTATCACAATCCTAAAGAACATTATAAAAGGAAATATTGATTCTAGTTATCATTTTTTGACCATGACAGAAACTATCAATAGGATGAAGCCAACACAGAAAATTATAGAACAAAATGAAGATTTTGGACCTCAACTATCTTGACCCTCCTATTCCCAAACCTGGAGATCTCTCTTTTTAATTTTTAATTACTCATTTTTAATTTTGTTAAATTTATTTTATTTATTTATTTATTTTTTGGAGAGGTTTTCACTATAGGGTGCATGCGCTCGCCAGAAAGACAAAGAGACGGAAAGCAAGAAATCACCCCCAGGGGGAATGGCCACACTGCAATCCCTTCTCCATTTTCCTCTCAGGATCTTGGGCATGAATCTAAGCCACTGGGTCAGGGACTCGAACTGCGGTTGACTACATGGGAGTCCAGCGACATAACCATTACACTAACTGCTGGTCTCGTATTGCTACTCGTTTTAATACCACTTTGACTTTGGAGCGTTCCACTACTTGCACCTAAAAAATCGTAACTGATGATGGAAAGAAAATGTTACCTTAATATAAAGATGCTAATTCCCTGTATAACTGCTGCCCTTTTACTGTGCACTGGCTGCCATTTCCTCGATACCCCAAATCTTTTTCCTGTTTCCATTTGGATATATTGCCTGTATTTCACTCCCCAATTCCTCTCAGTGTGTTACCATCGCTCCGCCTGGTGTCTGCTGCAAGTCTGGCTGTGATCTTCCCCCTTCATCTGTATCCAAACGCTGGCTCCTCAGGGCTTCTTTAGACTTTACCAATCAGCCTGATTTACTTATCCCCAATCTGGCTGTTGCTATACACAACTCAACAGGACACCTCTCATCAGCCTTCCTATCTACTCATCAAATATTTCAATCATTTTGGAAGTTATTTTTTTTCAGAGCAGATTATTTCTAGATGAGAAAATGGCTAGCTAACTCAGGTGCATTCTTTAATGATCTTAGCTATATTAAGAATATTATTTTACCGTCGTAACTCTGAAGTAGCAATTAGAACAAATGGAAATATACCACTTCTTGTCTATTTTAAAAAATGTATCATGGATTTAAAAATGATCACACGATAAATCATTCTAAAAATGACTACCACCTAATTTTTATTTGTTTTGCACTGTGCACTGAAAACGTTACACCTAAAGTTTTGACTTTCAAAAATGTTACCTGTAATAGCTATTTTTGATATCCTTGGTACTTTCAGTTCTTAAAAGTTATCTTCTAAACCTCTTGTCCTATTCATGTCTTCTTTTCTTGCCAAACAGTGTGCTTTATCCTTTTGTAAGATCAATAGACTTCTATAAAATTTGTGCTATTATAAATTCTTAATTTATTCTTTCATTGTGGAATATTTCCTTATAGCTTTATTATAATTAATAATTAAATTTATAAAAGACCCCCTTTTGAGTTTCACATTAAAAATACACTACAGTTAAAAACATAATAAAATAAACATTAAAATGGAATAAAATATTTAAAAGCTCAGCAAATTGGCATCAATAAACCAATGGGAAGAAATTTGTCTCATCCTGACTGCTGAAAAGGCAACCTGTAATCACATTTGGTGATTCCTTATTTCAAAGGCAGTTGGTTCTGTTGTTTTGATAAGCTTTGATTTTCTTGACTTTTAATGGTTATTTTGTTATTTTGAGGGATGAATGAAAAAAATTTCTGGACTTTAAAATACCTGGAGAGCTGACTCTTCCTACAAAATAACATTGGTAAATATACTTAACAATCTTTTTAGTAGCTAAATTAGATGACTCCATGTCTGGTTCTATTTGACTAGATGTAATTTAACTGATGCCTTCAGCATAATTAATCAGATAATGCACTTTACCGACAGTGCTAAAGAGACTGGTTTTAGTGTCTTGTGTCTTGCTTGTCATTCACAAGACCATCTAGTTTTATTTATTTGTTTATTTAAGATAGAAAATTCTAGAATTAATGCTCTGTATGTTGATATCTATTAAGTTTGAGTTGATAAACGAGATGCTGATGCTTCTTCCTCTTTACCAGAAGGAAAAAAAAATTCAGAAAATTATTGAATCTCAATCATTTGTTTTGTTGTTTTTAAAGTTTAAGAACTTATTCAATGAGTGAGAGAGACAGAGAAAAAGAGAGAGAGAGAGAGATTTAGCAGTGTCAATGGGATCCTGATGCTGCCATCCACTCCAGCTTCAGACAGCCTGAGTCATGGGTGCACGTGTGATCAGTGAAGTTATAGACTTCTCCAGATGCAAACTGGCAACTTCTCATGTGGGTCAGCCTCACAGAACACAGTGTTTTACCTCTATGTCACTCTCTGGCCCCCTACATATTTCATTTTTTAAAAGTGAGATAATTGAGGGGCCAGCAGAGGGCATAATGGTTCTGTCACTGGACTTCTATGTTGTCGATCATGGTTCAAGTCCCAAATCAGGCAGCTTAAAACCATGGCCATCTCCCTTGGGGGGGGGGGGGGTGATTTCTTGCTTTCTGTTTCTCAGTCTCCATCTCTCCAGTGAGCATATGTTCCCTATAGCAAAAATCTCTCTTAAAATAAAATGAGATGATTGAGAGAAATTATGTATTTATTTCAACATATTGTCAGGAAGTAAATTTTTCTAGATAGGATTTTGAAGTTGACAAATCTAATAAATGGTTGCCTTGTACTTCAGTTAGTTATTATGTCCCAAATGCCTTCAGGCTGTTACAACTTAATGTTGAAAATAATACTGGTACTCATGTTACCATCTCATGAATAGCTGAGAAAATTAGGATACTAGTTGCTTTATTAAAATATTTTCACATAGTATTTAATTAGAATCTACATCATGTCTCTCATTTCCTTAGGTTCTATAGTGGAAAACTACTGAAGAGATGACCAGTAATTATTGTTATGCCTTCCAAGAAACCTTCATTTTTTTCTGTATTTCTCCAGAGCTGACAAACTCTCAGTTATCCATGCATTGGTAAATACACTAGGGCCAGCCAATGGTGTGGAGTGGTTAAGATGGCTGGATCTCACAGGGCCAAATATTTGGTATGAGGACTGGGCCCAGTGCTTGAGAAACAGGTCAGCTCTGTGTCTATATGTGCCCAAACTTCTGGAAGGAGAGAGAGAGAGGAGCAAGGATTACAGTGTGACTGTTCCCCATGGGGATGCTTTCTCACTTTCCTTCTTTCTCTCTCAGGCAAGGGCATATGTTCCATGGCAAATTTTATATATATATATATATATATATATATATATATATATATATATATGTATGTATATTTATATGTATATTTATATTTATTTATATTTATATTTATATATTTAATTTAAGTTTTTGCCATAGGCATGTGTGCCCACTGACGAGAGAACGAGAGAGACAGTGAGAGGGAAAATGAGAAATCATTCCCCAGTGGGGATGGTCATGTTACAATCACTCTCTACCCTTCTCCTCTCAGGATTTTGGGCATATGCACACACACACACAGAGCCTAGCCTGATTTTTTTCAAGCTGCCGAGTCCAGGGCTCCAATTACAGATGGCGATGCGTGAGTCTAGTGCCTTAACCACCATGCTACCTACTGGTCTCTAAATAAAATATTTTTTTAAAAATTAATATACTTGGGCCAGCATATGGTATAGTGGTTATGTCACTGGACTCCCACTGGACTCATGGTTCAAGGCCCAGACTCAGTGGCTTGAAAATCACTCTGGACATGTGTGTGCATGCCCAAGATCCTAGGAGGAGAATGGAAGAGGAGGGATTGCAGCATAGTCATTTCCCTTGGGAGTGATTTCTTACTTTCCCTCTCACAGTTTCTGTCTCTCTTCAGCAAGCATATGCCCCCTATGGCAAAAATCTCTAAAACATATAATAAACAGTGAAATAGTTCATTATACAATGTCATACTAAATTATAATTTTTCACTTTTGCAGGTGGTAGTGTTCAAAGCTTCTTAAGTAGAATTTCTTCTGCTTTTAACTCTATTCTTCTATCTCCATAAAATAAGAAAATTAATGCCTTACCCACATAAAATAATAGAAGCCAAGTCATTAGTTTTGTAATACCTATCCTGTATATGTAGTCTCATTCAAATTTGAGCTCCAGTTCTCACTAGCTAAAGACATTCTATGACATTTGCTAATGTTAAATTAGCCTCATTATTTCCTATCTTTCAGCAAATATCTTCTAAGAAAATAATGACTGTATCATGAACAAAACATTTTCTACATATCTATAATTAATTTTGATTTTGTTACTCCATTTATTTTCTTAAAATAACAGTTTTCTTAAGAGAGGAAGAAAAAATAATTATTCTAGCCCATGACATGTTTTCAAAAGATGTTATGACATTTCATTGTTAATGCATTAAATTCTTGAAAAATCAGCTGTCCCTAATCTCAAGTTAACAGAGATGACAAATGTTCTTGGGTTAACTTCTAAAATAATTTACTCTCAGAGGAGTATAATTTATTATTTTCTGATAAAATATGAGTTTAAGATATTGCCCACAGGCATTTCTGTTTCTTATTGTATGGCTTAATCAAAGGAAATATACATTGACTCGTCTGATATTCAAATATTATCTAAATAGTCAAACACATACATATGTTGATTTGCAATAGATTGTCAGTACTTTCTTTATCTCAGTCAGAGTTTTCAGAATTTCATATGCATCAATGATTTTTGAGTGCAGTTTCATATTTCTGACAGAATTGGAATCCAAAATCGGCTATTAACTATCTCTCAAATTATAAACTATGTCATTTTTACACTTATCTCCCTTTCTTAGTTTAGAATTTTGGAAATGGGAGTTGTAATTGTATATGTTGGAACCCAGTGGAACTTCTGCAAGAAAAGGGGAAGAGTCTTGTCAAGAGGATGCAAAGCTGGGGCCAGCAGGAGGCAGGGTGATTAAGGGACTCCCATATAGCTGACCTTGGTTCAAATCCTGGTCCTGGTAGCTTGCTTACTCACTTTCCTCCTCTCTCTCTCCCTCTCTCTCTCACCCTGTCCATCTCTGGTCAAATTAAAATAAACAAATTAAATAATAATTAAGAAAAATATAGGATGCAAAGCTAAGATATCTCATAACCCATAAGAGGAGTAGAAATCAGGCCCTGCAGCATTGAAAGAAGTCAGCAAGTCTTTCAACCTTGTGTACATTATATTCTGTTTTTCTTCGATTTCAGCGTGTCTTTGTTAGCTTTCCATTCATGAGAAGTTCTACATAGGAACAAAGATTCCATTTTTTAAAAAAAAGTCAGTTATAAAATTTGTCAATTCATCATTTTCACTTAGGCTGAACTTTCCTTGGTTTAAAATTTCCTGCTAATATTATTATTTAAACATCAAGTGATCACTCATGGAGCAATCTCTTGGAGCCAGAGCATCACATTACATACACATAGTCGTCTTTTACTGTAATCACATTAACAGGGTAGAATCGAGTGAGAATATATATTTAAATAGAAAAGGATGCCTGGCTTTAAACTAGTTCCTCATTACCATTAATGAGCTACTGTGAAAAATAGAAAAACTATGTATGATGCCTAGCTAGTTGTTGATATTACATCTACTTTATACAAACGCTAATTCTAGCAAGGTGGTTTCTTATGTCACCCTCCTATAATGGTTGAGTAGTTCCTTTAACAGTTTTATAGACAAGCCAACAAAATATTGGCAGAAGAAACTTAAGAATTGCTTGGAAATAAGGCATCACTGCAAAGAATAAAAAGAGGACTAGAAGATGAGAGCAGATACAACATGGTGACTGAAAACATCATTCTGTCAACATGCTCTAAAACAATCTTTGAACCATACAGCAATTAATTACTTAGAGAAATGTTTGAATGGAGACTAGAAATCTAAGTATTCAGCAGGTACAGAGAAAGAGAAATACTGTGTCATAAATAGTGTTGTTATAAATGCATCCGGATTGGTAGAAGGCTTTGACTTCCAGCTTAATTTGGCTAAGCAACACTTACCAATATAGATAGCAGTTGCTGTGATGTAGAGATTGACGTTAGTTCTTGTATTTTGGGCACTCAGCTGAACCACATTTCACAAATGCAACTCCTTCAAGCTGGAATCATGCAGCTATATATCATAAAACTATGGAAACAGCAAAGGAAATGTTTAGTCCTGGATGAACAATGTAATGTTGGCATTATCTTCTTTTTTTTTTTTTGGAGAGGTTTTTTTTTTTTTTTTTTTTTTTTTTTTTTCGCTATAGGGCGCGTGTGCTCGCCAGACAGACAGAGAGAAACATAGAGACAGGAAGAGAGAAATCATCCCCCGGGGGGATGGTCACGCCACAATCACTTCTCCTCCATTCTCCTCTCGGGATCTTGGGCACGCACGCACATGCACCCAGCGTGAGTTTTAAGCCACCGGGTCCGGGATACGAACCACAGTCTACTACGTGGGAGTCCAGCGACATAGCCATTACGCTAACTGCTGGTTCCCGGCATTATCTTCTTGGTATGTGTAAGTCTTGGAGGGCCCAGAAGTCAGCAGAGACACACTTTACAAGAAATCTCTCCCAAGGTGCCTGCTTATAGCAGTCACCCAAGAAAGCTCTCCAAAAGAAACATGGGACATGTGTGAAAAATAAACCTTCATTGTGTAAAGCCACTGAAAATCTGAGCTCCTTGTTTCCACATCTATTGGTCATTCTGGTTATTACAAAGAGTTTATAACAGTAAGTAGACTAAAACTCCCTGAAATTAGAGCAAAAAATATGAAAGATAAATAATAAGAGTAAAACATTTTAAAAATAAGGGCATCAAAACAGAAGATCTAACATCTGAACAGTAGGAATCACATAAGAAGAAAGACAACTTTAAGACTATAGATGGAATCAATCCAAGGATGATATTAGAGTGACCCTCTATGACAGCACCATATGTGAAAAAGATCTGTGTCAAGTCACATTACCAAAATATTCCATAACACTAAAAATTAAGAATATCCAAAGAAAATAACTAGCCTCAGGAAACCAAAAAATTACTTAGCATGTCCCTTGCTCAGATTTTTTTACCAAAATGAAAAAGATAAAAATCCTCAAAAAGAGAGATGTGAAATCCAGCATTCAGCCATTGTTGCTTAGGACAACTGTGATGGAAGAATCTGGGAGGCAGTGGGGCATGAGATCTAGAGAAATTTAATCCATATATGTTTGGAGGGAGGTTGGCTACAGAAAGAAGGCTTGTGGGACCAGCAGTTAGCGTAATGGCTATGTCACTGAACTCCCATGTAGTCGACTGTGGTTCGAGTCCTGGACCTGGTGGCTTAAAACTCATGCTGGGCGCGTGTGCTTGCATGCCCAAGATCCTGAGAGGAGAATGGAGGAGAAGGGATTGCAACATGGCCATCCTACATGGGGGGTGATTTATGACTTTCTGTCTCTTTGTCTCTCTCTGTCTGTCTGGCGAGCACATGTACCCTATAGCAAAAACCTCTCCAAATAAAGAAAAAAAAAAAAAAAGAAAGAAGGCTTGTGTGAAAAAACAAAATTCATATATTGTCATGTATTGTGTAAAATGCTTAAGTGTCTTCAAAAATATTAATGGACTTTACAGAATTTAGGATGATAGGCAAATTATCTCCTCCCCCAAAAGAAAAAAACCTAAGAAAATTAAAATATAATGGTTATTAACTCTAGAGGAAAATGTTGTATACAAAAGGAATTATAATAGTAAACTCTTTAACTGAGCCAAAAATTTTACTTGCATAATGATTAAAATATAAATACTGATTATCAATTTAACCAAGGGTATGGCATAATTACGTTGAAAAGAACCAATGGGTAGCATAAGGGGTGTGTGTGTGTGTGTGTGTGTGTGTGTGTGTCTGTGTGAAAGACATTAAAATGAGGCAAATCCTCAGTTACCACACATAATACATTGATAACCAACGTATAAAATCTAAAGTAAAACATGTGGGAGAAGCAGGTGGCATGGTGTTTAAGGCACTGGACTCCCACATGGCCAGCTACAGCTCAAGTCACAGACCTGGTGGCTTAAAAATCTCACTGGGTGTGTGTGTGTGTGTGCATGCCCAAAATCCCAAGAGGAGACTAGAGAAGGGATTGCAATGTAGACATCCTCCAGGTGAATGATTTCTCACTTCCATTCCCTCTGGTAAAGATGCACCCTATGGCAAATATCTTAAAAAGAAATAAACATAAGCAAACAGAATGTTAAAAGTTGAGCATCTGAAGATGTATTCATGTAGAGAATTAACACATGGTGTGCTTGAGGAACAAATTTACAGACCAGGCAAAAATGAGATAAGTGAAGGCTACTTTTCATATTAATTTAAAATGAATAAACTGTAGTCAGGTATGTATAATATAAGTAGAATTAGACTAAACTTATTTCTACTTATTGGATAATTATGCTCTACAGGATATACATATAACTCCAATTTAATGTACCTGTCCAGTGGTTTGAATGATAGAACTAAATGGATATATATTTTATAAGGGGGAAATAAAACTCCTTGTTTTCATCATCTTTTGGGGAAGATCATATCCTGACACATTTTCTTATAATTACCCCTCAGACAGTTTTTCACATAAGAAGTGATTAATTTTCTGAAATGCTTCAAATGATTGGCTATTAAACAAATCCTTCCATCCAATTCAAGTATAGTAGATTATGAGTGACGTTTTGTTCTGTGGTAAGTGACAAATATTCATCAGAAATGTGAGAAAATACTTGATCTGTAATATTCATATTCAATCAAAAGTTCTTTAAACTGAGGTGGGTAAGGTACAATTGATGGATTCATTGCCTAAACCAAAATAAATGAACTATTGATTTTAATCATCAAATATTGACATCTTCTTTATTAACACCTTAAACTTTTCCTTAAAAATTAGTAAATGAATAAAAGTATAAGTAATAAAATATCTACCATTCTATCATCCCCAAAAAGCTGTTGTTAACATTTTGGCATATTTACTTCCTTTTATTATTCGAGCTTTAACTGTATTGTGTGCATGTAACTTTTACTGTTTTTTCATTTAACATAACATACAAAATTGTCTTTATGATAACTCACTTATAAGTGTAATTTTAACGATTACATAGTACATTACCATATCAGTAAGGCCATAAATATTTAGCAATTTTACTTCACCTTGTACATCCATTTTTTAATATCATAGTCAATGCTGTATTGACTACCTTATATATTAACATATTTGAGGATGTGTTTTAGGAGAAAATTATCCAACAAGGAATTAGCTTATTTAAAAATGATAATTCAGAGTAATTTCAGAGATAAGAGCAATGAAGATGTTCTGCTGAGAATCTACCCTGGCAAAAAAAGGCAGGCCAGAAGAAGACTGAGTCTGCAATGAGAGCTGAGACCTACTTCCACCTACTGAGTGTCTAGACAAGTCTAAATGAAAATTGCCAAATCTGAATACTATTTGAGTCCTCATATTCTTCAGCTCCCACTGAATCTGTGTCAGTCACAAAGGGAGAAAAACACAACATGAAAAAGAAACATGAAGAACACAACATGAAAAACACAACATGAAAAGAGTTTGCAGACTACATCCTCCTATGTGTCTCTGAGTGCTCAGATTGATCTTCTAGAATTTAGAAAGAAATGTATTCTCTATCAGATGACTAGAAATCACCAATGGGTCACAAGAAATATGTGAAACCAAGAAAATACCTCACCCTTAAGGGAAAAGAATAACTCCTCTTCATCCACAGACAGAACAATGGAAATCATGGAAATGTCTGATAAAGAATTTAGAGTATTCAGGGAACCCCATCTTCCAGTAATTAACCAAAATGAGAATACAAAGGGAAAGAGGAGAGGCACCTGATATATGTTCTCTAGGTCTTTTAGAAAACATGGAGTTGTTCCTTTAGCAACATAAATGCGAATCTACAAGAAAGGTGATATTGTAAATGTTAAGGGAATGGGTACTGTTCAAAAAGGAATCCCCCACAAATGTTACCATGGCAAAACTGGAAGAGTCTACAATGTTACCCAGCATGCTGTTGGCATTGTTGTGAACAAACAAGTTAAGGGCAAGATTCTTGCCAAGAGAATCAATGTGCGTATTGAGCATATTAAACATTCTAAGAGCAGAGATAACTTCCTAAAACGTGTGAAGGAAAATGACCAGAAAAAGAAAGAAGCCAAAGAGAAAGGTACCTGGGTTCAACTAAAGCGCCAGCCTGCTCCACCCAGAGAAGCACACTTTGTGAGAACCAACGGAAAGGAGCCTGAGCTAGTGGAACCTATTCCCTATGAATTCATGGCATGATGGGTATTAAAAATAAACTAATCTGTAGTCTATTAAAAAAAAGAATTTAGAGTATTCATAATGACAAAACTAGCAGATGGAAGAGAAGAGGGACAATGAACACCAGAAAAAAAAAGGCAATGAGTCCCAGGCGGTGAGACATTTCTTGCGAGAGCTGAAAGAGGAAATACACACCATAAAAAAGAGTCAAATGGAACTGTTAGAGGTGAAGGCTATAATACAGGAACTTGAAACCTTCTTTGAAAGTATTAAAAGTAGACTAGATCATACAGAAAATTTAATTTCAGATGTAGAAGACAGGATCACTGGACTAGTAAAATCAATCACAAAAACTGAGAAAATAGCCCCCCAAAATGAGAATAATATACGAGAAATACTAGATACCATTAAACATCCAAACATCTGGATAACTGGATATCCCAGAAGGTGAAGAGACTAATAAGGGCATTTACAAACTATTCCATGAAGTCCTGCAAGAAAATTCCCAAACCAGAGAGCCATTCAAAGATCCAGACCTAAGAAATACAAAGGATCCCAAATAAGATTAACCCAAGAAGATCTTCTCCAAGACACATTATAGCCAGATTGACCAAAATCACAGACAAACACAAGATTCTCAGACTGGCAAGAGAGAAACATCAAGTTACCTACAAAGGATATCCTATCAGGCTAACAGCAGACCTCTGGTCAGAAACAATGCAAGCAAAGAAAGAATGGGAAAATATATTCAAAGTGTTGAGTGAAAAAGAATTTCAACTAAGAATACTGAACCTGGCAAGATCATCCTTCACATGGGAAAAGAAGACAAGGACATTCTCAGATAAACAAAACCTGAAAGAATTTACCAACACCACACCAGCTCTCCAAGAAGTTCTGAAGGGAGTGCTATCTCAGGAAATCTAAAATCAAACACACAGAAATAAGAGTTCTAAAACAGCTAAGGAAATGACCAGCTTAATGGTAGGGATAAGTACAGAGTTGAATGTTATCTTCCGAATTTAAACGGAGAGATCGGACCATAGCAGAAGGTAAAGGTCATGAGCTTGAACTGGTGACATAGAATTTTATGATTTTTGACTGAAACATTACCAACCTTCTATACTTTGTTTTCCAGTGTTAAGGAGTTTTGTCTTTTCTAAAGTTGTGGACAGGTCCATGTACCTACTATTCAAACAGAATCCTAACCTGTTTGCTGGCTTTAAGTATTAAGAAAATTATCTTAACATTTTTTTATTTTGATTTTGATTTATTAAAGTTAAAACTGCCTTTCTTGAAATTAAAAGTATATTTTAAAAAAATACCTATTTGGTAATGACAGTAAGCTATATAGCCTCAGCTATGTGCTATTTTATAGTATATTCATTCTATCCACAAAGTTTCATGCCTAAAGTCAACTTTTGTTCACAGATATGTATATATCAGCTGAACTTACTATGGAAAATATTTAGATTAATTAAGATATTTTGTGAATCAATACAATGTGGGAAAGAACAAAGGAATGGAAAGCAACTGAAGAAACCAGAGACAGGGTGGGAAAAGGATAGGACATGGCAGAGGGTGAGAAATAGGAGGGAATATATCTTACAAGAAATATATGTATGTATGTATGTTTGTATATATATATATATATATATATATATATATATATATATATATATATACAAGAAACAAGAAATGGAAAATTAATTGTTGATGATAACATGTATGTTTAAGCCACTCTACAGTGTATTTTGGCTAGAAAATCGCATTTTGTATGCTGTGGTGATGTCTAGTGAAAGTATGTAAAATAAAAATAAATAAAATAAAAAATAAATAATGATAATTAACACAGTATGTGGCACATACTTTTTGATCAACAGCACATCACATGTGCATGCATACTTAAAATCTGGGAAGAGACTGGAGGAGAAGAGATTGCAGCATGTCCCCCTCTCCCAAGGGGTGAGATAGTGGTGGTCATATAAGTTTGCAATAGACTATAAGATATAGCCTAGGTGTGCAGAGGGCTATACCACCTAGGTACCATATAGCCTAAGTGTGCAGAGGGCTATACCACCTAGGTACCATATAGTCTAGGTGTGCAGAGGGCTATACCACCTAGGTACCATATAGCCTAAGTGTGCAGAGGGCTATACCACCTAGGTACCATATAGTCTAGGTGTGCAGAGGGCTATACCACCTAGGTACCATATAGCCTAGGTGTGTAGAGGGCTAAACCACCTAGGTCTATGTATGTATGCTCTATGACGTTCACACAACAAAATAAAAAACAATGTATTTCTGGGAACACATTCCTGTGCTTAAGAGAGGCATGACTGCACTTACATCCCCAAATACACATAATCACTAATAACAAGACATTTTCATGATCATGCTTTGATGATAGCAATTGGTAGAAAGTGGGGCCCCTCATCAATAGATATTACCTCTCCATATGCTATGGGTTCAATTATGCCCCTGAAAGATTGTTGAAGTCCTAACCTCCAGGACCTCAGAAAGCAATGTTATTTGGAAATAGATTTGCTGAGGATATTGTTAAGTTGCACTCACACTGGAGTAGGAGTAAGATGAACACTTAATCCACATGACTAATGTCCTTAAGTTTTATTTATTTAGAGGGTTTTTTTTTTTTTTTTTTTTTTTTTTTGCTATAGGGCACGTGTGCTTGCTGGAGACACACACACACACACACACACACACACACACACAGAAAGAGAGAGAGAGAAAGAGAGATCACCCCCCCCCCCCAGGGGAGATGTCCAGGTCACAATCCTTTCTCCTCCATCTCCTCTCGGGATCTTGGGCATGCATGCACATGCACCAGGTGTGAATTTTAAGCTACTGGGTCTGGGACTTGAACCACGGTTGACTATGTGGGAGTCCAGCAATAAAACCATTATGCCATCTGCTGGTCCCAATGTCCTTATTATTAATAGAAGAGAAGAAGACACACAGACTACTAAAGTTTAAATATGCCTCTCCCCCATTTCATGTGTTGGACACTTTATCTCCAATGCAGCAATGTTGAGAGGTGGCTACTTTAAGACGCGATAATGTCACAAGGGTGATAAATATCATTATCATAGGAGTGGGTTAGTTATTGCTATTATGTGCCCCAAACCAGCTCTGTTGCTGTTTCACACCATTCACTTACCCTTCTGTTCTTCCATCATGGGGTAACATAACATAAGGCACACACTAGATGCCAGTGCCATGCTCCTGGACTTGCCAGCCTTCCAAACTGTGAGCTGAATAAATTTCTAATTTTTTTTAAAGAGGAATTTTTTTCTATAGGTTGCGTGTGCTTACCAGAGAAACACAGAGACAGAAAGCAGGAAATCACCCCTAGGGAGAGGGGGGCATGCTGCAATCTCTTCTCCTCCAGTTCTCTTCCCAGATTTTAAGTATGCATGCACATGTGTCTGGCATGAGTTTCAAGCCTCCTGGTTCAGGACTCGAACTGTGGTTGGCCATATGAGAATCCAGCAACATAACCACTATGCCATCTGCTGGTCCCTCTATTTTTTTTTAATTACACAGTCTCAGGGACTCTGTTAGAGAAACATAAAATAGGCTATGACATAGCCACACATGGGGAGAATGCCATGTGTGGCATAGGTTTATGTTGTGCAAGGAACACAAAGGATTGCTGGATTACCAGCAAGCTAGCACTATGAAGGAGCACTAAAGATAAACATATTTCTCCTGTAATAACTCCAAGGAGAGCATGTCTGGCTAACATCTTAATTTTGGTCTCCTAGACATCAGACCTACAAGACAATAAACCTATTGTTTTAAGATACCTTTGTTTGAGGTAGTATGTTACAGCAGTCCTACTAAACTAATATGCCACCCAAATTTGCATACACACAATCCCACACATATGTACATACTCATACCCCTCACAGACACAATCCCCATCTAACCTTCCCCTAGTTTACTGTTAGTGACCCTGCATCTATTTTGCCTTCCTCAGATCGTTTCTGTCTATATTAACCAACTCAAATAAATTCTCCTTATTTCAGTCTTGAGCTGACCCATGTCTGTCTACCTTAGCAATTTCCCATGTCTAAGTTTAACTGGCTTTAAAACTTCCAGTCTTCTTTTCTGAATTATTCGTTCTGAGGCCATCAAATCTCTACTCATATTTTCTTATCCTCTAAAAAAAATCTTTATATGTTACTTTTATTGATAGCTTCCTTCTACCTCTTAATCCTTAATCACCCCTCATCTTTAGATATTTTTCCTCATTCTCAAAAATTCTACTCTAACTTTATTTAAATATTCATGGAATCAATAGTCTAAAAAACACCTTACATTTACATTTTGATTATTTCAGCTGCCTTCCAACAAAAATAATAAAATTTACATAAAGATAGAAAGAATATGGGAGGTTCTAGTATGTTTATTATAAAAATAACTTTCTTACATATTAAGAGAAAGTATCTTATAAGCTACTAGGAATCAGTACTAGGCTTATTAATGACTTACAGTTTGTTAACTTATTTACTTTTGAAGCCTTCATTTTTTTCAACTGATGTTAAGAATTAATTTTAATAATAAAGTATAAAATTATTCATTTTAGTTGATTTATAGCAATGTTTAGAGAATGGAGAAAGTTGATTAAAATAACTTCTTGTTGTATTTGTCATCCAGATGTATAAATTTTGTAGTAGTTTTATAATTCCTTTTACAAAGACATAAACAGCATTCAGTTTGTTCTCATGGAAGGTTGGTGTAAGGGAGAAGGGGGAGACTATCCTTCTACAAATTTTATGAAGCCCTCCTGCCCTAAATATATAATCTTGATAAAAATAGTTGCCTTCCAGACAAATGCTTCATCAAGACAAACTCCTTCCTCTCTCTTGCAACAATACTACTATTCCTACACTTTCTACTTCAGCTAATCCTTGTTTTTTGTTTGTTTGTTTGTTTGTTTTTTCTCAAATGTGACAAAGACACTCTCTTTGACCACACTTTGGTCAGGCTCTTCTGAGTATCTTTTGACAAGGCCTCAGCCATGGACTTTGTGTTTTCCCTTAGAGACCCAAGTTTTAGCAAGAATCTTGCTACAACAGTTTTGTGATAATTTCCTTTATCCATATCAGAACAAATTCTTCATACCTCACCCTTGGTAGCCAATTTTACTGGCCCTCCTTTAGCAAGAATCCTGTCAAGTTAGTTTAGTCAGAATCCCTGATGTTTCTTCTTAGTAATTTTCTATCCACTGACCCTCCTTCTGCTTCTTGGCTATAAATTCTCATTCATCCATGCTTTATTTGGAATTGAGCCCAGTCCTGTAATGACTAAGGTCTCTCTTCTCATAGTGCAAATGATTTTTGAATATAAATTATCTTCACTATTTTAAATTCTCTCCAACTCTGGTTTTCTTTAGCTAAAAGGCATTCCTTTAGTAATATCTAGAGAGAAGTGTTATATATTCCCTTCTTTTAAACAAGAAAAAAAAACCTTTCATATTTCTGTAAACAACTAATTTAAGCCTTGTTGGAAAAAAATTTCCTATATATCTCACAGTTTAACAAAGTCTGGGTCCTCCTAAGGAATTTTGTACCAGGTTAAGAATATTTATAGGGACCATCAGTTGGCATAATGGCTATGTTGCTGTACTCCCATGTAGTCAATCATGGTTCAAGCCCTGGACCTGGTGGCTTAAACTCACGCTGGGCGTGTGTGCATGTGTACCCAAGATCCCAAGAGGAGAATGGAGGAGAAGGGATGGCAGCATGGCCATCACCCTCCCCTGGGGTGATTTCTCGCTTTCTATCTCTCTGTCTGTCTTTCTGGTGAGTGCATGTGCCCTACAGCAAAAATAAAAAAAATTAATTATTATTTATAGACATATTTCAGCATAGCAATGCTTAGAGACATCTTCCAGGGAGAGGTCCAGGAAGTAAGCATGTAGACCTCTCCCTCCCTGAGTTTTTGGGAATTCCACAACATTAAAAAGTCTTCTCTCTTTCTGGAAAGGAGTATGTAGCCATCAGGTCTCTTTATTTCAGGTTCACTCTCCTGTAATGTACTTCAGTTCATGTGCAAGGACCATCTGTCCCGTACCATGTAGTGCTGTAGAGATTAGAGCTTGGGGTACTAATGCAAGCTGTTGCCTTGGCTCCTGATTTTGTAATGAGTAAACTCCGTCTTTGTTTCTGACCTAGAGGCAGACACTGTTGTTTGTGTGTGTGTGTATATAAATGTGGTATGTGTATATGAATATAGACAGATAATGTCTCTCTCTCTATATATACATATATATATTTACATATATTACACACACATATAGTATACATTACACATATAAACACATAGTAGCAGGCTAACTTGCTAGCTTATAAGTAGGATAAAATCCCAACCTTTTCTAACTTAATATTTTCACTTAACAGGATTCTAGTCCATTGTCCACGATACCGATACAGGTTTAAAATAGCATGGGACAAATAAAGCACACATTACATAATAGTATTTTATAAAATGAAATTTTCTGATTTGAAAAATATGTTTGGTTTTGTGAGAAACTGTTCTGGTTTTCAGAAAACATACATTAAAGGTCTACACTTTAATATGTAAAGGAATATAATATCTTGAACTTACCTCAAGTAATTCAGAATATCCCCCCACCCAATAAAAAATCTGAAAGAGTGAGAGATTTGAAAGGTTAGTATAGCTAAAGGTTCACGAATGGTGGAACAGAGAGAAGAGTACAAGGGAGCTCCCTAAAAACAAAAGTACCTAAAAGCTTATTGGTCAGATACAGCTGTGTTTATTAGACTTTCAGCATCAGTAGAGAATATCATCTATGTCAGATAGTAGTAAGATCTCAAAATGCATGAATTAGGAGCTTAACAAAGCAGGTTTACAAGATAGGAAATCATTTAAGACCAGGAAGATTTAAAATATAATTGGGTTGGCAAACCTAACAAGAATAGTCTTCATAGGATTATGTATGAGTAAGCCCTGGTCTTCAGTAATCCATAAATGAATTCATACTCTTAACCTCCCTTGAGTATATATTTCCTAGAGGAACATCTAACACATTTTGCTTGATATAAACACAAGTTAATTATTACTTACCCAAAGTGCTTGGGACCAGAAGCTTTTCAGATTTGAATTTTTTCACATTTTTGGGATATTGCATGTACATAAGTAATTATCTTGGGGGTGGGACTCCTCCCTGCCATTATTGGAGTAGACTGAGTGGGGTTTTATTTCCCTTGGGATGCTGAAAAAATTGTGTTTTATATCTGTGTTTTGACTGTGACTTATCACATGAGGTCAGGTTTAGAATGTCCCATTCATGGTGTCAATGTTGAAATTCAAAAAGTTTCAAATTTTACAGTACATTGGCTTTTTTTTTTTTTTTTTTTTTTTTTTTTTTTGGAGAGGTTTTTCGCTATAGGGCGCGTGTGCTCGCCAGACAGAGAGAGACAGAGAGACAGAAAGCGAGAAATCACCCCCCAGGGGGGATGGTCACGCCGCAATCCCTTCTCCTCCATTCTCCTCTCGGGATCTTGGGCACGCACGCACACGTGCCTGGCGTGAGTTGTAAGCCACCGGGTCCGAGACGCGAACCGCGGTCGACTACGTGGGAGTCCAGCGACATAGCCATTACGCTAACTGCTGGTTCCCTACATTGGCTTTTGTATTTCTGGATTAGAGATGCTCAACTTATATTAATACTGAGACAGAGAATTTTTTTTGTTTTAGTTCTCCTAAGTTTTTAATAAATTTTAATTATAGCAGAAGATGGATTACAAAAACCTATATTATCCTCAGCTACCTACAATATTAGATTATTGGAAAAGCTGTTTAAAAATAGAGACTGAGGGAGTTGGCATAATACAGTGCTTAATTGCTCTGGATAGGGATTTTAATTCCATATGGCTAAATACAATTGGTATTACAGTCCCTGTGGCTTAAAAAACCAAGCCAGGCACATATGCATGTGTGCCCAAACAATTGACAGGAAAGAGAAATGAGAACAAAACATTGGGATGTGATTAATTGCCATGAGGCTCACATATTCTCTCTGGCAATAAAAGATAAAATGTTTTAAAGCAATAGACATGGGAAAACTAAATGATTAAGCATTTTATAGGTAATAAAAAAGTTGCTAAAAATATAGTCATCATAGTTTCATGTCCCTACTAGAGAAACGGAATGTCTTAACTACATCTTCCTTACTGGTAAAATCAGATTACTGGTTTGAAACTGTCAATGATCTCTGTGACCCTACCACTAGTGTTCTATTTGTTTTGAGTCAAAGTCAGAAATCATCTATGAACTTACAAAAACATGTTATGGTAATACATGCAATTTTGTAAAAAAAGTATACTATGAATAACCAATGGAGAAGACATATAACCTATATCCAACAGGCTGTTCCATTATGTGGTAGTTGTTTGATCTGTCTTTGAACACACCGTGTATAACATAACACTGGGAGAAACTTGTAAAGAATATTAGCACTCTACTCTCACTTTTCACAATATTTTAAAATTACTAAATTTGCTGTGTGAAGATGAGTGAGGGTATCAAAATGCCATATGAGATTCAAAGTCATAACTTTTTTTTTTTTTTTTTTAACTTTTGCCATAGCGTGCATGTACTCACCAAAGCCTAGGCGGTGCAGAAGGGAAGAGGAAAGTGGTAAATCACCCACCCTTCCTGAGGGGAATGGCCACTCTGCAATCTCTCCTACTTCTCAGGATTTGGGGCATACACACACCTACCTACACACACACACACACACACACACACACACACAGAGTATGAAATATATATATATATATATATATATATATATATATATTTTTTTTTTTTTTTTTTTTTTTTTTTTTTTCTTGGAGAGGTTTTTGCTATAGGGTGCATGCACTTGCCAGAAAGATAGAGACAGAGAAACAGAAAGCAAGAAATCACTCTCTGGGGGGATGGCCACACCACAATCCTTTCTCCTCCTTTCTCCTCTCAGGATCTTGGACACACACGCACACACGCCCAGCTTGAGTTTAAGCCACCGGGTCCAGGCCTCGAACTGTGGTCGACTACATGGGAGTCCAGTGACATAGCCATTATGCTAACTGCCGGTCCCACACACAGTGTGATTTTCAACTGCTAGATCCAAGACTTGAACCACACAGTCAGTCATGTGAGATTCAGCTCCCTCCATACCACCTTCTAGTACAATGACATCATTTAAAATTTTTAAAATTTCTAGATACTTTCCTGCCATGATTTACAAATGCTATGCTTTATACCCAAGGTACAATGATCTCCAAAAATGAAAAACGAACACTACATTTTCAAACATCCCCAATATGCTATTTCATAATTTGTATGTATATCCCAATTTCTGTTTTTATATAAATATTTACATATTGGCTCATGTATCACTATAGATGGCATATACTGTATAAAAATATATTATGTAGAGATATATACTTAAGATATGATTATTTTTACTAAGAGCAAAGCAGAAAATTATTTCTAATCTCTCTCTTCCCTCTCTTCTCTCTCTTTATATATGTGTATACACACACACACACACACACACACACACACATCCATATGCTTATTTGAAAGGCAAATTTCTCAGCCTTATTTTTTTATGTCACCTTCTGCTCTTTAACATGTTTACTTCCTCAGAAGTCTAAGTACCAATTCTCAGCTACTTAAATATTGTCTAACGTTATAAGGAAAACAAGCAAAAGTGTTGTATAAAGAGGCAAATCAAGCTTCCTCCATGGATGGGCACGGATCGTGGAGCCTCATTTGCATTTTTCAAAATCGTGTTTGCACATTTTCCTGTGGCATGAATCTGTGGTGACATGTTGGTATCACACTTCTTAAAGCATGATCACAGAAATAGATCTATGAATAATTGAGATGACAGAGCTGGTCCAAACCACAAGAATATAATTTAATGTCTTTGTAAGTAACATTCCGTACTTTTACATTTCTCATGATACATAATGTTTTATGTTAAATTTATAAAATAACTGTCATGTTAAAGATTATATCAATTACCAGTAATCTAAGTTTCTTCATTATTGATGGATTTTCAGGTAGGTTTCCTTTGAAGAGTCTTGTTTGATGGTGTTTGTTTTAACATCACACAGTTCTTTTTAAAATAGGCCTCTTCTGAAGAGACAAATTTTAGTTTCTATCTTTGGTATGTGTATTTTCTTTTTTATTTAACTTTGTGATGGTTCTTTTTATTTGTCTTTAAATGGTATCAGATGTTAGCAGCATAGTAGAACTGTAGTTAAAAGGAAAGCTGTGGAGACAAACTGAGTTGAAATTCATGTTTAGCCTTGTACCAGCTGTTTGATCTTGGCAGGCATAACTGTCTCTGTGCCTCAGTTTTCTCACCTGCTAAAATGTTCTCTATCTCATAGAGGTTTTACATATAAAGTTTTTTTTTTTTTTTAACTCTGAAAGTAAGCTTTATTTTATTTATTTATTTTTATTTCAAAAGGTTAAGTTCTCTTTTCTTTATTCTTTTATTTTTTTAATTTCTTTTTTTACACATTCAATCACATTATTATTTGGCTTACAAAATGGATATTTCAACAGGTGAACATTTCTCCCTAATACAGTTGATAAAACTACAAAATATCTTCACAGAGAATACCACATATCTTTGTGCCATTAATGCCTTGCCTCCCTATGATTCGGTTTTATATATAAAGTCAATGAGCTAATTCATGTTAAACATTTAAAATAGTGTCTCTTCTATAACACTAGCAATTAATGAACCATCATGTATTAAAGACAATAATGCTACATATTCTTTCTCAGAGGTTAAAAACAGGTACTCTCATATGTAGTTTATAGAAATCAAATTTTTAAATATATAAAATCTTTAAATTATTCAATTTCTATAAAAATTATTTCATACATTTAAATTGACCAATATGCAAAGATTCATTACTGATATTAAAATATGGGGGGAAAACACAAAATTTTCATAATATTGTTTTAAAATTTTGGCAATCCCATAGTTAAATACCTGTAGCTGATGGAAAGATGACAAGGAAAAGGTCTATGATGTTGTCCATGAGGAAAAATGAAGAACCATGAGGTTCCATTTAATATATACATGCCTGTGTAAGTACAAAACCTGATTCAATATATCAAAGTGGAGTGAAAGAAGGTAATTTCAGGATGCTACTTAATGAAACATCAACCGTGAGAAGCCTCAATACATATAGTAGTCTACATATATTTTTAAGATATTTTTGCTATAGGGCACGTATGCTTACTAGAGAGACAGAGAGATGGAGAGACAAAAAGCAAGAAATCACTCTCCGGGGGCATGGTCACACTACAACCCCAACTCCTCCATTCTCCTTTCAGAATTTTGGGCACACACACTCCTGAAGTGTGTTTCAAGCTGCCAGGTCCAGACTTGAACCACCATTGGAAAATGTGGGAGTCCAGCATCATAACCATTACACCATCTGCTGGTCTATAGTCTAATTTTTTTAAAGTGTCTATTGCAAAAGCTAACTATAATCCAAAGAACAGACAATACATATCTTTGGTCAGCAAGATACAGGAGGCTGACCAAAGATTTTCTTTCTTCCTTTTTTTCTTTTCCTTTCTTTCTTTCTTTTTTTTAATATAGGGTTTTGCTTTAATATCATTTTTATTATCTTATTTTATACATTTAATCACTGTACAACACTATATTTTGTAAAATGAATTTAAGGTTTTCTATTTTATATATGCCTATGTTGTTCGAACTTTTCATAATAAACATCTATTACCTTTGTAATATTAATAAAATTTGACATTAAATCTACAGAAAAACTGGTAAGTAACCTACAAAATAACAGTTTGGGAACCTTACAATATTACTATGTTCCTCTAATAAAACAAATCAATGTGTTCATTTTATTTCTTCGTTTTGTCTAGATCATCAAAAATGGTGAATTTAGTTCATTCACTGATTCCAAAGGTTCCTTCACTATCCCCACAACTATGACTTTGTCGTGTTATTGTCTGTCTGCACTTTATTCTCTGACTATTCAAATTCTGTCTAATCTCTTCATAGCTCATTCTTTATGAAGCTTCATTGGCCTGTTTAATACAGAATCCCTCAAATCCCTTTGGAATTTATCTTCTAATTTGACTATTATATTTCTTTTTTTTTTTTTTTGAGAGGGTTTTTTTTTTTTTTTTTTTTTTTTTTTTTTGCTATAGGGCATGTGCGCTCGCCAGACAGACAGAGACAGAGAGACAGAAAGCGAGAAATCATCCCCCAGGGGGGATGGTCACGCCGCAATCCCTTCTCCTCCATTCTCCTCTCGGGATCTTGGGCACGCACGCTCACGCGCCAGGCATGAGTTTTAAGCCACCGGGTCCGGGACGCAAACCACGGTCGACTACGTGGGAGTCCAGCGACACAGCCATTACGCTAACTGCTGGTCCCCTGACTATTATATTTCTTAAATTGTCATATTCTATTTGTCTCTGTTTAAATGATTATATATGAACACACATGTTTACACACATTTTCTTCTTCCTACCTTGGTGGCTACCTGGGAGGGTATGTGCGTGGCGGAGGGTTATTAAACACATGTTTTTTTTTTGTCTCCTCATGAAATGACCCATAGTAACTGTATGTGCCTAAGCCTACTTTGCTGATTGACAAGGTAATTTTAATTTGAACAGAATAATTGTCATTCTTAGCCAATATTTGCATATTCAAGAAAATTATTGCCGAACTTAAAATGATTTTTTTTTAAAGTGCATATTCAACGTTTCCTGTTGCCCGAAGGAAAATATAATGAGGTCTGAGTCTACAGGAAAAAAATACTCTTAAAAGGCATTTTCACAGTATGCTTTTAGCGAAATAGCCTATCCATGCTCCTGAGAAATCCCTAATACCCAGGAGTTCAAGGGACTTAAGTCCCAGACCATTCTTTCAGGCTTGGCCTTGCCTGAAGCAACTCAAAGGACGTCACAAAAGGTATTATTGTCTGTGGGTAAGATAGAATTTTATTGTTTTGTAAAGTGTCTTAAATTTTAAGTATAATATTTTTCCTTTTGGGAAAAAGCAGTTAAGGAAAGGAATCATGTGTATTCGTTTCCTATGAGTCAACTGTTGTACTCAAACCAAGAATGCAGAAAGCAATATGTAAACCCTGCAAATCATGATTAAGAACTGAACTGTAGACCACAAAATAAACCTATTTAAATATGAAATGGAAGGTTGAGGCATCAACCATCTGAAGTAATAAGTGTACTGAATCTATGGGGGTACAGGATACCTAAAGAGTACTTGCATAACATTGGTATGGAAATGAAAGATACAAGAATACAAATATTAAATGTCAGATAGTAATTACCTATAAATTAATTTAATGAATATGCTTCTGATGATAAAAACTACATGTCTCCAGTTATGGATACAATGGCATTTAATGAAGAGAAACATAAAGTGACTACAATGACTCTCATTTTAGAAATGAGAGGGATCAATAGATGGTGTACTGTCTACATTGCTGGACACCCAACTACTGGACAACCGTAGTTGACCATGGTTCAAGTCCCAGACCTGGCTGATTGAACTCATGCCCGGCATGTGAGCGTGCATGCCCAAAATCCCAAGAGGAGAATGGAGAAGGAACTGTGCCATGATCAATCCCCCCTGGGTGATTTCTTGTTTTCTCTCTCTCTGTTTTTCCCTGTCTCTCTGGCAAGTGCACACAACCTATAGCAAAAATTTTTCAGAAAGAAAAAAAAAAAAAGAAATGAGAAACATGGGGAACAGAAAGGTTAATGGACACAAAGTTGGTAGAATTCATGTTTCATGATCTCCTACTCTGTGTTGTCTCCAAGCATCTCTTATGGTTGAAAATTATTAAATTCTACCAAAATATCACCTAAATATCTATTAATAAATTAAAGCTAAACTTATTAGAACTTAACAACTAAGAAAGAAAGTACACTATGTTGATACTGTCTTGAAATAGGACAAAGAGATACGATTTTTAAAAGGCTTTTCACTAGGGCCCAAGTGGTTTAAAGTAAGTCTTTTAAGATAGTGAATTTATTGGTATTATACAAGTTTGTAATGCAATGATTTAGAATTGGTAGACACAATGAAGCAATAAACTTAATGTGACTATTAATCAAGCTGTGGTTACCAAGTAAACTGTCCAAGTGAATATACTTCTATATTTGATAAATCTGTAAGAATTTCCTGGTTTAAAAAAAAGAAAATGAGTCAAGTTATTTATTGGTTAACATTCCTATCTTTATCACACAGAGATTTCCTGGAAAACTCAACTAAACTGTATTGACGCAGGACAAGTAATCTACATACATATGTAAATCATGTTAACAAATGACCTCAACCAGTTTCAGTTCATTGTCATTCACCAGTTCAAGTAAGAATTAGACTGGGAGAATGATCAATCCCGTTGACACCACGGTTTGAGAAGTCAAGTATACATAGCAGGGTTCCCGTGGTGGCTGTCTCAACACTGCATGTCAGGTTCTCTTGTTCATTTTTGTTGGATTCCTATGTCACAATATTAAGTTGGATAATAGATGGTACATAGCTTTAAAATTTCTGAAAAAATCCCAGAACAATGACTAAGAAAAGGATTATGATCAATTAACCTAAGACAACAGATTTTATTCTTTTTTTTTTGGGGGGGGGGGGGGGCGTGGGGGAGAAGGAGGTTTTTGCTATAGGGCGCTTGTGCTCGCCAGAAATACCAAGAGAGACAGAAAGCAAGAAATCACCCCCCAGGGGGGATGGCCACACCGCAATCCAGTCTCCTCCAGTCTCCTCTCGAGATCTTGGGCATGCATGCACATGCACCCGGCATGAGTTTAAGCCACCAGGTCCAGGACTCAAACCACAGTCGACTACATGGGAGTCCAGCAACATAGCCATTACCCCAACTGCTGGTCCCCTCAGATTTTATTCTTAATCTAAAGACCCAAGAGAATCTCAAGTAAGAATAATAGCCAATGTAGAAATTGTCACAAATTTTTTTTTCCCAGATATTGTTAGTAATAATAAAAGTCACAGATGTAAGCAGGGAGGTTAATATCATGTCTAGGACTGCTGTATTTTAAATACTGTCTTCCTCAGTCCCACATACCCTTTAAATTAAATGTCTCTAATCTCATTAGTGTTGCCTATCTATCCTGTCAATATTTAGACCATAATCAGCTGGATTTCCCCAACTCCTTATGCTTTTTATAAAGCATGATATGAATAAGATTAAAGACAAAAGTAAGCCCCCCAAAATTCATCTTGAGTTTTCTACTATTTTGTATCTTAAATTAAGGATATTTTCTCTTTCTGGAATTAAATTAGCAATCACTTTTCCTTTTATATTTATTTATTTTTATGTAGAGAGATTTTTGCTACAGGGTACATGCACTTGCCAGCGAGACACAGAGAAATCACCCTCCCCCCACAGGGGATATGGCCACACCATAATCCTCTCTCCTCCAATCTCCTCTCGAGATTTTTCAGCCCACATGTATGTGCACCCAATGTGAGTTTTGAGCTGCCAGTTTCATGACTCTACTGCAGCTGACTGTGTGGGAGTCTAGCAGTGTAGCCATTATACCATCTGCTGGTCCCAGCAATTACTTTTTCTATGACAGGCAAACTGTGGGTCAGAATGAACACTGAATATTTATAATGAGGAAGGTCTACAGGAATTTTGAAAGCTAATGCTAAATCACAACATTCACATTAATATTTCAGTTGTAGGGTAAGATGATCAGTTATTATGATTAAGTTGGGGTTGTCAGAAAAGTTATGACACATTTTTACATAGAAAACATATGTCATGACTTTTCCAATGACCCAATAAATATATACTATTTATTCATCTATTGTTATTCCAGAGGGTGCATGTGTGTACATAAGTGTGCACAAAAAAGAAAGAGAGGAGTAGGGAGGAGAGAGTAAGAAAGTGAGAAAGCAAGTCACTAGGTCTGGAACTTGAACCATAGTTGGCCATGTGGGAGTCTAGCACCTTAACCACCTCATCTGCTGACCCAGCAACTCCTTTTCTTAACAATAATGAGTCAATCCATGAATAAAGCATATAACACACATAAACCTTTAACTTTTCTCAGCTATAGTTTTTGGTATACAAGTTTTGCATGTATTATTTGTATTAGTTTCTCTAAACATTTTTATATATTTGTTGCAATAATGAGCTTCTATTTATTTAAGTTATTATTCCTATCAGGATGTTGGGTATGCATGCACATGTGACTATAGTGTTTTTCAAGCCAGGACTGAAATTCAAACCGAGATTGGTGATCTAGCTCATAATGCTCAAAGCTTAACCATTGTACAAAGGGACCAGCTCTATCCATCTCTTCTTCCCATTCACGAGGGCTCCACCATGGTGATCTAATTACCTCCCCAAAATCCCACCTCCTAATACCATCACATTAGAAGTTAGGATTTTAACATATAAATTTTGAGGGCACATAAACATTCATTCCATAAAATTTTATGATCTCAACCATTAAAAGTTAGTGAGAATCAAACATATTATCTAGTCATTGTGAAAGTCATGACTTTTCTATGCAAAAATGTGTCATGACATTCCTGATGACACAATGTTTGTGGAGGTACCCATAAATACTTGTAATATTTTTAAGTGAACAAGGGGATGATAACCAAAAGGATAATTATTATCTCTAAGTAAAATTGAGGGGATTGAAAATGGGAAAAAGCATTTAAAGAAGTTACTCAGTGCGAGCAATATTTTGGTTAGAATAACTAAGGCTATGCATTTAACGTTATATAATTCTGCGTACATTTGATATATTCTGATGTTTTAATATAGAATCTGTTCTTTATTCTGAAAAAGTCCAAAGTCTATTTTTTTCATCATTTTCATAATTGGAAATTTCTCTAACTCTGCTAAGTGTTTTGTGCATATCTTCTTATTTATGTAGTATAAAACTAAATTCAGAGATAGGCAATTTATTTCTGTTTTAATATGAAAAACTAAGCTCAGAAAATTACATATAGCATTAAGTATTTGCTGAGCAATTTTATTGTGAAACTGAGACTCTGATGCAGTTTCTTTCTCTGAGACTTGTATAATTTATCCAAGTTTTTCTTCTTCTTAGACATAGGCTCCATATATTATGCTTTCTTTGATCATTTAAAGGAATTCAAATACATAAAATTCAATGATTTAATCCTGAGAAATAGGCATAAAACAAATCCATCCCTTAGGAAAATAAAGCAAAATGAAGTGTCAGTATGTCAAAAGCATAACAGAAGATGATAATGGTAGTGCAAAATGTGTGAAAATATCATTGCATTCAAAATAAGCACAAATAAAGTAACAGTGTAGCAACTTATAGAAACAAAGGGTAAAAAAAATAAATTCTGATAACGAAGGGAAACTGTTTTGATTGTTTCATACGAGGCTTTTGTCTCTTAACATTGTTGACAATTTAGACTTCCAGTTTAAACTAACTTCCTCTCACTAAAACAAACAAACAGTTGAACCTATTTCTAATTGAACGTTTTGAATTCAATCAAGAAATATTGCTTTAGACTCAAAAAAAAAAAAAAAAAAAAGAAAAAAACATGGCCTACATGTTTTGAGCTCACACATCAGGGACAATGTTAGTTAACAACTGCTGAAGTAAATCAGAATTTCAAAGCTGTTCAGAGAACCATGATGAAACCAAGATATTTTCAAGTACTACTCAGGAATTTTGAGACCAGAATCCATTCCTTCCTATCTTACCTGTTCTTCACAGAAACTAACTACAATTCAAGAACATGTATCATTAGATCTCCTATTTTTACTCAGATACTATCTCTTTTCCTCACCACTGGGTCCTACTGATCACACTTATATTTTTAGGAAATAAGAATCTTGCTATATTGCTCAGACTGGGTTCAAACTTGCAATCCTTCGACCTTGGCCTCCTGAGTAGTTGGAACTACACCACGATACCTGACTTATACATTTTTTCTAGCATTATAACTAGCATTCATCACTTTAATAGTGATGAAATATACTGTTTAAAACTTTTTTTATTTTTTCTACTGCTATAACTGAACATCACACACTGCAGAATTTATAAAGAATGGAGTTTCATTCAGAAAATAAAGTTTATTCAGCTTATAATTCTAGAGGACAAAGTTGAGGGGCCACATTTGATAGAAGGCTTATTGCTAGTGGGAACTCTGTAGAGTCCCAAGGCATCAAAGGATATTCAATGGTGAGAGGGCAAGAGTGTGTGTCAGCTATGGTCTGTCTGTCTGTCTCTCTCTCTCTCTCTCTCTCTTTCTCTCTCTCATAAAGCTACCAGTATTCAATCAATGGGTGGGTGCACCCTCATGACATTATCTAGTTCTAATCACTTCTAAAAAACCTCACTCCTTAATATGTTTCTGGATTAATTTTCTACCATCTTAAGCTATCACAATAGCTGCCAAATTTCAACAGATGGATTTTGGGGAGATGCACTGAAACCATAGTATAAATGTAAGATATTACATAATTTACCATCATAATCACTTTAAATGTTATATATATTTACATTGTTGGACAACTAATGTAAGCTTTTTTCTCTTTCAGAACTGAGTATCTATACATGATACACCTTCCCTTTTCCTTTTCATCCTGTTACAAGACAAATTCACTCTAATTTTCAGTACTAAGAATTTGACTATTCAACATGTCTCATATACATGGAATTACAGCAGTAATTATCTTTGTTTGTGACTAGTTTCTTTTTATTTTATTTTTGTAACTGACTGAGGGCCCATACAATCACTAAAGAATAAAGAGATACTAGAGAGAGGAAGATAGAGATTGCAAAATGACCTCACCCTCTCAGTGGGGTATGGTCATGTGGCAATCCCTTTTGTAATATCTTCATCCTGTCAGGATTTGGGGTGCACATATACACACATGCCTGGTGTGCATGTTTAATTTTATTTATTATGATTATCTTTTAATTTGCTCTAGAGCATGTGCACTTACCAGACAGGGACAGAAAGAGAGAGAAGGACAAAGAGAGAGAGAGAGAGAGAGAGAGAGAGAGAGAGAGAGAGAGAGAGAGAGAGAAAGTAACAAAGCAAGCCACCAGGTCCAGGACTTAAACCAGAGGGGTCATGTGGGAGTCCAGTGCCTTAACCACCATGCCATGCACTAGTCTCAGCCTGGTGTGCTTTTGAACCTGCTGGTAGCTGGGATTTGAAATGTAGGATCCAATAAAACTATATAATACAAATAGTTCTTAATTTCAAAAATATTGTGGGAAAATAGGTGAAATTGTGATTACAAATTTTTGTTTTTGATAGGTGGGATCATTTAATACTGAAGATAAATTATTTTTCTTGCTATATGTACAGCATGTAAAAAGGAAAAATATCCCTATGAGTCAGCTTACATAAAAGTTGATTGCCCTCTATAGTAGACAATACTTACAAAAGGCACTGCAGTGACCCTCCTCTAAAAATTTACTTCTAACAGAAATATGTTTCTTTCCAATTGTTATCTTCAAAAGATAATCAAATTTGTCATGAATATTAGGTGTTTGGTAAATATGTATTTTAAATTAATTAAGCAATTCCTTTCATATTTTTGGATGCTCTCAGATTCCTGTGTTCCAATTTTTAGTTGGCAATGTTTGTGCTTACATTTTGATATATATACAAATATTTTCTCAACTTTCTTTTGCTGAAGGTAGCAGAAAAAAATAGAAACTCTATATTCACTTTTTTTCTGGAAATTATTACAAGAATTAATTTTTGTTTCAATGCAAATACTACATTCAGAAGAATATATGGAGAAAGTAAGGTGTACTTCAAATCAGGGCTTTAGCAAAAAGCCTCATGCTTCTGTGCCATGTTGGATATGGTATAGTTATGTGAGCTGTATGTTTAATTATATATTGTAGTATATCATTTACCATTATTTTGTGGGTTATTTTGTCTTTGGACAAGATTATCTATGAGCTTAGGTGTGAAACTAGTGGATAATCTGCAAGAAGATAAAGGCGATTCATCTCCAGAGGATGGAAATTCATAAAGACTGGAGTACCAGTTAGTCAAAAGGAGTGATACAGAAGGTGATAGTAGTAAGGAATTTTTTCTTTTTTATCTTAGAACAGAGTCAGAGGTCCAAAGTAAATAAATTTTTACATCTATTTAGCACAAAAAGTAATAAAAATGACAAAATAAAAATATGTATCAACAAGAGCTCCTATAGGTTGCTGTTAGAGTATACACTGGTATGATCATTTTGGCAAAGATTTTGGCATTATATTGATGTTGACAATTCAGATATACTTTTTCACAGAGACAGACATCTGAATACACACACACATATATTCACAACAGCACTGCTTAAACTAGCAAAAACTTGAAAAAAATTAAATATATTTAAAGTACAATAGATAAATAGTGGTAAAGTCAAAAATTAAGATATTTCACAAAAGGTGGAGGACGTGGTGGTTAAGGTGCTGAACACTCCCACATGGCTGACCACAGTTCAAGTCCTGAACCTAGTGGCTTGCTTTCTCACTCTCTCTCTGTCTCCCTCTGGTCAAATTAAAAAATAAATTAATGAATAAATAAAGTAAAACAAAGTAAAATAATTCTAAGAAAAAGATATTTCAGAAAAGGAATAGACTATAGCTAAGCAATTTAAATGATGACTCCTAGCAATAACATAAATGAATACAAAAATGCTAGTAAAATATAAACTCCATCTTAGCGTTTTAAATAGTTAACGAAAAATGAAAACAAGAGAAAAGTATTTTCAAGGACTAAACATAATGAAACTATATAAACAAAAAGGAACATGATAATAAGATTAGGACTATCTCTTCAGACCCATAAGTATGACATTGTTAAAATGTAAGTATAAAGTAAAACATGAAAAAAGATATACCATGCAAATAAATTGTAAGTGAACTAGAACAGTTACAATGAAAATATCCAAACAAATAGACTTTAAAGTGAATAAGTGTTGAAGAAATAAAGAGGAAAATTTTATAATGACAAAAGATTAGCTAAAGAGACAGATATAATATTCACTAAGATTCAAAGAATCAAAATGCAAGATAACAAGTGTTGATGATGATACAGAAAAATTAAAATACTCATGCACTACTAGTATGAATGTAAAATGGTACAGCTATATTGTAAAACAGTCTGGCAGTTCCTCAAATAACTAAAAATTGAGTTATATACTGAACAGTAATTTCACTCTTCAGTATGCACCCAAGAGAAACTAAAATATATGGAGGCCAGGTGGCAGTAAGTGGTAACACAACTGGATCTACGTGGCAAAAGGCTTTTGTTCATATCCCTAAACCTCCCTGAGCACTGTAGGTGCATGCGCGTGTGCCTGTGATCAGGCAAGCTGAGAATGGGGATGAGTTGTTTCATGACAACCCTGTTAGAGATGTCTCTTTCTCTCTCTCTTTCACTCTCTGTTGCCTGGAGACAAATGAATAAAAACTCCAATGCAGTAAAATACCTATCTTTGACCTTTCCTATAGCTTTTAGGATATTCACAAACTTGTGTAACAATTACCATAGTCAATTTTACAACATTTCATCACCTCAAAAAGAAACTCTACGGTGTGGTGGTTAAGGCACTGGACTCCCACATGGCCAACCATGGTTCAAGACCTGGACCCACTGGCCTAATGAATAAAATTAAATGAAGAAGAAGAAAGAAGAGAGAAGAGAGAAGAGAGAAGAGAGAAGAGAGAAGAGAGAAGAGGGAAGGAAGAAAAAAGAAGAAGAGGATGAGGAGGGAGAAGGGGAGGAGGAGGAGGGGGAGGGGGAAGGAGAGAAGGGGGAAGAGGAAGAGGAGGAGGGACAAGAGGAAGGGGAAGGGAGAAGGAAGGGGATGGGGAGAAAGTGGAGAAGGAAGAAGGAAGGAGGAAGGAGGAAGGAAGATCATCACACCAGGCATGTGTTTGTGCATGCCCAAAATCCCAGGAGGAGAGTGGAGGAGAGGAGATTGCTATCTCTTTTTGGGGGGTGATTTCCCACATTCCCTCTCACTGTCCCTGTCTGTTGAGTGCACCTCACCTATGGCAGAAACCTTTATATATTTTTTTTCTCTTTGCATAAAAACTTATGCCCTGATATTTATAATGGGATAATTGATAATAGCCAAAAGGAGGAAGCAACTCCAATGTCAACAGATGAAAAGATAAACAAAATGTATATATCCATACAAGCGAATGTATGCATGTGAGATTAAGAATATTGCTATATACACTTACATAACAATATTTGGTCATAACAATAAACAAAGTATTGATTTATGTTACAATGCTAACTGAAAGAGCCTGACACAAATGACTTTGCATTATATGATTTTGTTTATTGGAAAACCAGAAAGTTTTACACAGAAAGTATATTTAGTGGGGCCAGTAGGTGAGGTGGTGATTAAGATTCTGGACTTCCATATGGCCAACTGTGGTGAAGTCACAGACTTAGCGGCTTGCTTTCTCACTTTTCCTCTGCCTCCCTCTGGTCAAATTTTTAAAAATGAATAAAATTAAATAAAAATAATTCTTAAAAAAAATAAAGTATATTTAGTGGATGCTTATAAATTAGGAGGGGGTAAAGAAATATAAAGGGTATGGGGTTTCTTTTTTTATTTATTTATTTTTAGATTTTTGCCATAGGGCACATGTACTTCTGTATTCTCATGAAGAATCAGAAAGACGGAAAGTGAGAAATCAATCCCCAGTGGGAAAAGATCACATCACAATCCCTCTTCCTCCATTTCCCTTTCAGGATTTTGGTGTGCTTGTACACATGCGCAGGGTATTTTTCAGGCTGCCAAGTCTGGAACATAAACTGCATGATTGGCTATGTGGGATTCAGCACTATAACCACCATACCACTTGCTGCTGGCTCATAGGGTTTCTTTCTTTCTTTCTTTCTTTCTTTCTTTCTTTCTTTCTTTCTTTCTTTCTTTCTTTCTTTCTTTCCTTCTTTCTTTTTTTTATTTATTTTTTTATTAATTAATTTATTTATTTTTGTATATACTTTCAATCATATTGTTTGGCTTACAATGAGACCATTTCGATATGTGAACATTTCTCCCCAGACCCGTTGATCAAAATATCTTCAACAGATAACACCACACCTCCCCATCCCGTCAATGCTCTACCTCTGTATCCCTTCTCCAAATGTCTTTCGTTGGGCCCCACTCCTCCACATACACCTCATCTGACATTCACACCCATCTCTTGTGTTTGTTCAACTGTTAGTCAATCAGTTTCAGACATAGAATGCAGACAAACGGTATATGTTAAGTGGGGACATACAATGTCTCTCCTTCATAGCCTGGCTTGCCTCACTCAGCAGTACATCTTCCATATTCTTCCACTTTCTGTCAAAAGCCAGGGCTCTGTTGGTTTTTATGACTGAGTAGTATTCCATAGAGTATATGTGCCACAGTTTTTCAATCCATTCCTCCATACGGGGGCATCTGGGTTGGTTCCATGACTTAGCAATTGTGAATAGTGCCGCAATAAACATCGATGTGCAAGCACTTTTCCAATGAAGAATTCTTCTGTCCTTTGGGTAGATACCGAGGAGTGGGATCTCTGGATCATATGGCAGATCTATCTGTAGATTTTTGAGGAATCTCCAAATTATTCTCCACAGTGGTTGGACCAATCTACATTCCCACCAGCAGTGTAAAAGAGTTCCCCTTTCACCACACCCCCGCCAACACTTATCATTTTTTGTTTTTTTAATATTAGACAATCTGACTGGGGTTAGGTGGTACCTCATTGTTGTTTTTATCTGCATTTCCCTTACGATGAGGGAGGGTGAACATTTTTTCATATGCCTTTTGGCCATTCATATGTCATCTTTAGAGAGTGTTTTCTTCATCTCCTTCTCCCATCTTTTAATAGGGTTGCTCATCTTTTTTCCAAACACCTTTTTTAGTTCCTTGTGTATTCTGGTTATCAGTCCCTTATCTGATGCAACATTTACAAAAATATTTTCCCATTCTGAGGGCTGTCGATTCACACTAACTACTGTGTCTTTGGCCATGCAGAAACTTCTTAGTCTGATGTAATCCCACTTGTCTATTTTGTGGACGATGGACTCTGCTTTGATGGTCTTCTTTAGGAAGTCTTTCCCTACACCAATGTCTCCCAGAGTTTCCCCAGCATTCTCCAGGAGCAGCTTTATAGTTTGAGGTCTTAGATTTAGATCTTTGATCCACCTTGACTTGATTCTTGTCAAAGGAGAGAGGTAGGGGTTCAGATTCATCTTTCTGCAAGTGGAAGTCCAGTTTCTCCAGCACCACTTGCTGAAGAGGCTTTCATTTTCCCACTGGATTGACTGGTACCCCTTGTCAAAGATCAGTTGACTGTATGTTTGGGCACTTATTTCTGGGGACTCTATTCTGTTCCATTGGTCCACATGTCTGTTTCTGTGCCAATACCATGCTGTCTTTATTACCACAGCTTTGTAATATATTTTTGGATCAGGGATTGAGATGCCACCCACTCCATTCTTCTTGTGTAGAAGTGCTTTGGTAATACGGGGTCTTTTATGATTCCAGACAAATTTTAAGATTGTCTTTTCTAGATCTGTGAAGAATGTGTCTGGTACTTTGATTGGCATTGCATTAAATAGGTAGATTAATTTGGGTAGAATTGCCATTTTGATTATATTAACTCTTCCAATCCATGAACATGGGATGTCCTTCCATTTTTTTGTGTCATTTTCAAGTTCTTTTTTTACCTTCTCATAGTTTTCCTTGTGGAGGTCTTTAACTTCTTTGGTTAGATTTATTCCTAAATATCTTATACTTTTAGTGGCTATGGTAAACGGAATAAGTTTTTTCAGTTCTATCTCAGTCTGCCTGTTATTCGTATATAGAAATGCTATCGATTTCTGTATATTGATTTTATATCCTGCAACTTTACTGAATTCATGTATTACTTCCAGTAGTTTTTCCATGGAGACCATTGGGTCTTCTATGTATACAATCATGTCATCTGCAAATAGAGAGAGTTTCACCTCTTCTTTTCCTATTCGAATGCCCTTTATTTTTTCCTCTTTTCTGATTGCGTTGGCGAGGACTTCCAGTACTATATTGAAAAGGAGAGGAGAAAGTGGGCATCCTTGTCTTGTTCCTGTGTTTAGTGGGAAAGTTTTCAGCTTTTCTCCATTCAGGATGATGTTCGCTATGGGTTTTTCATAGATGGCTTTTATTGTATTGAGAAATGGCCCTTCTATGCCAATTTTGCTAAGAGTCTTGATCATGAAGGGACGTTGTATCTTATCAAATGCTTTTTCTGCGTCAATCGATATGACCATATGGTTTTTGTCTTTCTTCCTATTAATATGGTGTATTACATTTATGGTTTTGCGTATGTTGAACCAACCTTGCATTCCTGGAATAAAGCCTACCTGATCATGGTGTGTGATCTTCTGTATAAGTTGTTGAATACGATTTGCTAGTATCTTGTTGAGAATATTTGAGTCTATGTTCATCAGAGATATTGGTCTATAGTTTTCCTTCCTTGTCCTGTCCTTATCTGTTTTGAGGATGAGGGTGACAGAGGCTTCAATTCTCCAATCAAGAGACACAGACTGGCTGAATGGATAAAAAAATAGAAACCCTCTATCTGTTGCCTACAAGAAACCCACCTCATGGAAAAAGACATACATAGACTGAAAGTGAAGGGTTGGAAAAAGGTTTTTCTTCTTTCTTTTTTTTGAGAGGTTTTCACTATAAGGTGCGTGCGCTCGCCAGACAGACAGAGAGAGACATAGAGACAGAAAGCGAGAAATCACCCCCCCAGGGGGGATGGTCACACCACAATCCCTTCTCCTCCATTCTCCTCTTGGGATCTGGACATGCATGCACACGCGCCCGGCATGAGTTTTAAGCCACCGGGTCCGGGACGTGAACCGCGGTCGACTACATGGGAGTCCAGCGACATAGCCATTATGCTAACTGCTGGTTCCCAGGGTTTCTTTCTAAGGTGATGAAAATGTTCTAAAACTTACTATGATAATTGTTATACATGCTAGTGAATATACTAAAAACCACTTAAGTAAATAATGTTAAATGTGCAAATTGTTAATACATGAATTATTTCTCAATAAAGCTGTTAAAAGAAAGAATCATTGTTACTAACATATTGTTTAGCCACTCTGAATTCAGAACTTTCCACGAAGATAAATTACTCCACTTTGAATGCTAAACTTCATCCTTAACAGGATGTGAAATAGGCAAAGGAAGGAAGTCCCATGATAATAAAAGAAACTTATCAATAAAAAACAAAGGTGCCTTCACCTAAAACACACTTAATTAGGAACCAAGATTTTCCATGTAAAAAAGAAAAAGACATAAGCAATATTTCAAAGATGTTAAGAAAGAACATGTAATTTTCAATCTTGTATTTTGATTAAAACTGTAAATAGAAGCTTTCTCCTGTCTCCTCTAAATACTATGTGGTTGTTTGCACTGCCCACTAAAAGACTTGGAATAAAAATGTCAGGCCAGGCACCAGCAGGTGGCATAGTGGTTAAGGTGCTGGACTATCCACATGGACAACTGCGCTTTGAGTCCAAGATACAGTGGCTTAAAACTCTTGCTGGGCATGTGTGTGTGTGTGTGTGTGTGTGACCAAAATCCTGGAAGGAGAATGGAGAAGGGATTGTGCCATGGCCTTCCCCTGATAGGGTGAGTTCTCATCTCTGTCTCTGTCTCACTAGCAAAAATCTATAGCAAAAATCTCTCTTAAAAAACAAACAAATAAATGAAAAACTGGCCCAGCCCCAGTGGTGCAGCAGTAACACAATGCTCTGCAAAACTGGAAAATTGGGGTTAAATTCTTGGGTGGACCCAGGCATGCAAAGTGCTACATGTGCTTGTAATTCTGCTGCCTGATTGCTGTGTGAGACCCTAGGAGAGTGCTTGTCTTTCTTTCTTTCTCATGAAATAAGAGTAAATACAACCTGTGAGTGTTCTTTTCCTTTTAGTTCACACACACATATATTTATATTTATATACATGTTAAACATACATATGTGATAGTGTATGTGCACATACATATACAAATTTGAGGAGAGAAAAATGAAACATGATTGGTAAATACTAATATCTGATGCTAGATGATGAGCCTAAGAAACTTCATATGGTATCTCTCTACTATTGAGAATTTTTAGAATTTTCTATAATAAAATATTTTCAATGTGAATGTGCCATTAGTTCTACTGTGAATTTCAAACCCTGTATACAGAATCTTTGTATGTGAAATAGCATAAATTCAAATACTATGCAATTATGGGTAAAGTGTGGGAATAATACTTAGAAGTAATGTGTCCTGTGGGTCACAGTTTTGTGCTGTAGGTGTCAGTGATGTGTGCAGTGGTCTCAATGAGGTGTGTTGTAAGTCACAGTGCGGTGTGCTGTGGGTTAAAGTGGGGCATGCTGTAAATCTCAGTGAAAAGTGCTGTGGGTCTCCTTGAGGTTTGCTGTTGGGTCACAGTGAAGTTTGGGTCTGAGTGGGGTGTGCTGTGGGTCACAGTTTTGTGCTGTGGGTCTCAGTGAAGTGTGCTGTGGTCCAGTGAGGTGTGTTGTGTGTTGCAGTGGGGTATGCTGTGGGTCACAATGGGGTATGCTGTGGGTACCAATGAATTGTGCTGTGGGTCTCAGTGAGGTTTGCTGCAGGTCTCAGTGAGGGTTGGGTCTGAGTGGGTTGTGCTGTGCGACACATTTCCCTGAGATCCAGAGAACACCCCACTTTAACCCACAGTATGCCCCACTGTGACCCACAGCACACCTCATTGGGACCACAGCTCACATCACTGAAACACACCACAAAAAAAACTGCAACCTACAGCACATCCTAAACAGACCCAAACCTCACTGAGACCTACAGCAAAACTCACTGAGACCCACAGTACCATTCACTGTGACCCAAAGCACACACCACTTTAAGCCATGGCACACCCCACTGTGACCCACAGCACACCTCATTGAGACCACAGCAAATATCACTGAAACCCACTGCACAAAACTGCGACCCACAGCACACCCCCCTCAGACCAAAACCTCATAGAGACCCACATCAAACCTCACTGAGAGCCACAGCACAATTCGCTGAGACTCACAGCACACCCCAAATGAACCCACAACACACCCCCTAACGTGACCAAAAGCACACCTCATTGAGACCACCGTACACATCGCTGAAACCCACTGCACACAACTGTGACCCACAGCACACCCCACTCAGACACAAAGCTCAATCATAAACTTAGCAAACCTGAGACCCACAGTACAATTCCCTGAGACCCACAGTACACCCAACTTTAACCCACAGCATTACCCACAGCGACCCGCAGCACACATCATTGATACAACAGCACACATTACTGAAACCCAATGCACAAAACTGCGACCCACAGCACACTAAACTGAGACAAAAACCTGAGACACACTGCAAATATGAGACCAAGAGTACCATTCACTGAGACCCCAGCACACCCCACATTTACTCACAGCACACCCCACTATGACCTACAGCACACTTTAGTGAGACTACTGCACACATCACCGAAACCCACCACACACAACAGCGACCCACAGAACATCCTACTCAGACCCAAAGCTCACTGAGACCCACAGCAAACCTTACTGAGACTCATAGTAGATTCCTAAGACACACAGCACACCCCACTTTAACCCAAAGCACACCCCACTGCATGCTACAGCAAACCACAGTGAGACCACCGCACACATAAATGAAACCCACCACACAAAACTGAGACCCACAGCATACCCCACTCAGACCGAAAGCTCACTGAGACCAATAGCAATCTTCTCTGAGACCCAGAGTACATTTCCCTGAGACCCACAGCACACCACACTTTTACCCACAGCATGTCCCACTGTGACCCAAATCACATCTCATTGAGACAACAGCACATATCACTGAAACACACAGCACAAAACTGCGACACACAGCACACCCAACTCAGACCCAAACCTCACTGAGACACACAGGAAAATACACTGAGATCAACAGCACACCATACTATAACTCACAGTCCACCCCACCTTAACCCACAGAACAACCCTCTCTGAACTTCATGACACCTCAGTGAGACCACAGTACACATCACTAAGATCCATAGCACAATACTGAGAGCCACACAACACTCCACTCAGATACAAACCTCACTGAGACCCACTGCAAACCTCACTGAGACCCACAGAACACTTCATTGAGACCCACAGCATACTCCACTGTGACCCACAGCAAACCCTACTGTGACCCACAGCACACCTCAGTGAGACAACTGCACACATCACTTGAACCCACAATATTAAACTGCGAGCCAAAACACACCCCACTCAGACCAGAATCAAACTGAGACCTGAAGCAAACCTCACTGAGACCCACAGCACAATTCACTGAGACCCATAGCACACCCCACTTTAACCCACAGCACACCCCGCTGTGACCCCACACCACACCTCAGTGAGAACACCGCACAATCACTGAGATGCACAGCAGAAAACTGCGACCCACAGCACACCACAGTCATAACCAAATCTCATTGACACCCACAGAACAATTCACTAAGATCCACAGCACACCCCACTTTAACCCTTAGCACACCCCAGTGTGACCCACAGCACACCTCAGTGAGACCACAGCACACATCACTGATACCCACAGCACAAAACTGTGGCCCACAGCACACCCCACTCAGACCCAAACTTCATTTAGCCCCACAGTAAACCTCACTGAGACCCACTGTACATTTCACTGAGATCCACAGCTCACCCCCACTTTTAACCAGTCTATGCATATTTGTAACATTTTACATTTTTGTTTCACTGGTAGTTTTGTAATGACTTCAAAATGTCATGGGTCTGACACTATTTGACACACATATTACCCCCATCTTACCTCTCTTCTATCATAGTTACTCTTACTTCCTTCCACTACTCTGTGTATATGAACCACGGATAAAATTCACTTCCCATACTCTGTTTCCCACAGTACTGCAAAACATTTCCATCCTAGATATGAGACTTAGTGGAAGCTTTCAGGTGGGTATAAAACACTGCAAGAAATCTGTGAGTTTTCATAACCTGCACTGCCAACTTGAATAACAATTACAGTGATGTGAAATGTATTTTATCTGGTTACCCATTCCCCAAAACATCTTTCAAATGATAAAATGAAGGTGTGCTCTGGAAGCAGAGAATTCTGATAAAGATAACCTAGATCTTTTATTTCTGTGGGTAAATTAAAAGTGAAATAAAGTGTTATCATCTACTGTGTTTAATTTAAACCAATATTTTTTTTCATGTCTCTCTCTTTATGAAGAAATCTTTCCTAGGTATTAGAAAGAAACGGGATAAATAAGCCAATACATTGTGAAAATGGTTATAAGTGTCTGATATGATTTAATTGATGCCTTGGTTTCAACTCTTTGAGGCAAATGGCTTTGAGAAACTAACTATTCTAATATTTTTAACTGGTAAAAGCAGATCTTAGGATAACCAGAGGTTTTAAATAGCACCACTCCCTAGCTTCCTGCACACATTTGTTATTATTACTATTTTTTTTAACTGACTTAAAAAATTTCTTGGAAAAATTTAATTGAAGAACAGATTTATTTTGGTGCAATTTTTTTTAAATCCATGCATAATTTTTTCATGCTACGTCTTATCCATGAACTTGTTAAAGACCCTTTTATATTAGGGGCCTTCTACTTTTGCTTAAAGAATAGATTTTTTAAAAAAATATGTTTTTGGTTACAGAGGAAAGAGGTGTGAGTTAGTTAAGATACCACTAGCTAGAGTACCGAAGAACGACAAAAATGATGTAATGATTAAAATGTATAAATAGTCTCCACTCTGGTAAAGTCCAACAAGGTTTTCAACCAGTGGGAAGCTCCTTTTTCACAAGGGATTCAGGGAGCTACTTTGTTTGTATCCTTTAGTTATCCCTAGTAGCAGGCTATATAGTTGCCTCAGGTGACAGTATTTGGTTGGAAGATAAGAGAATAGATGTACAAAACTCTTACCTTTGTTTTATCAATAATTACTTCAACCGAAAAATGATGCACATTATGTTCATTCATATACCTTTTGAGAAAGCTTGTAGGACTTTACTGACAGCTGCTTCAGAGAAAAAACTACAATATGAATGATAATCACAAATCTTTGAGGGTTGGCCAGCCATTTCTGACACAAGAAAATTCAAAGAAGATGAAGAAATGTGTGGTTCATGTCAGTATCTGTGGATGGGGAACATATCTTAATTGGTAAGGAGTATTTTCTATTCAATACACTTCATATAAAATTTTAAAAAAGACTAATTGTTCATTAAAGAAATAAGCATAATGGTTACCTTTCAGGAGGTGGCATCTGGAATGGAGTAGTAAAAGGAATTTCTAGGATCTTGACAATGTTATTTCTTTAATTAGGACAGTAGTTAAATGAGTGTGATCACTATACAATTCATTCAGCTATATATTTCAGATTGTGTGCTTAGCCTGTAAACATTTTATTAACTCATTTTTGTCATACAATTAAACAATTAAACACCATTTTGTAAAATAAGTTAAAAGAATGTTGTGGATACACCGATACCAATTACAAGAACAAAAATATGATACAGTGTAACATATTGATACTTTGAGCCAACAATTACCAGAAACCTGCTGTTCACCTGGAGGCACTTATGATAACATTTCAAGCTGAGTGGAGAAAGAATTCAAATTTGGAAGAGTGTATTCTAATCTAGAGCGTGGTTAAGAGGGTCATAAATTAGCCTTGAGAGACAACAAACTTTTAGAGAATTGGAAATCTGGTAAAATGAAAGGGATTGATTAACTCTTGGTAGGAGAAAAATGTTTTAAATTTACTCTTTGTTTTTTAGCCTCATTTTTCACTATTTTTAAAAATAATACCAATATTCCATGAACTTTTTGTTAGATCCGTGTGGTATGTAGAAATTTAAATAATTCACTCTTAGGACCAACTACAGCATATATTAAGCATATATTAAAGTAAGGACTTTATAAGTATTACCTCATCTATTTACAGGGTTAGTATTATCACTAATTTAAAGCCAGAAACAATGAATCTCTATGTTTTGTAAACAATTTGATAAGACTGTCCAGTCAGTGGCAGAGCTGGTATTGAATTCAAAGTAGGTTTAATGAGAAAGTATAGTACATGTTTTTGACATCATGGATATGTGTGTGTGTGTGTGTGTGTATATATATATATATATATATATACATATATATATATATAATCATTATGAGCACAGAAATAATAGTTAACCTCATAGAATATAAAACAGAATGTCTGTTCATATAATAGTTTATTGACTAAAATTATCAGAATATCATTAGTGTAGAATCCAGAATAAGATCCTAAACATAACTTACCCTATCTCACACCCTCTTCAATCTCAGTTTACCTAAAAAGTTAACATTAGTGAGATGCATAGAAAATGAGGTTGGACAGAGAGGAGGCTGAGAGTTATGCAGGTGACCTTATATCTGACAAAACTGTTTATTCATTCTCCTACATATAAATATGCTTATAATGCTGCTTTGAACTTAATAGAAGAACTCTTTCTCAAAAGGAAGTAACTAAAGACAATAAAAAAATTGCTTTGGTTTAAAAGAAGGACTATACTTAAGGCAAATTCCCACTTCCTTGTTTTGGCTGGTAAGATTCTGTTCACTCCTCATCCTTACTTTAAAAAAGAAAAAGAAAAAAGCATCTGTGAGAAGGCACAGGTGTTCACCAGGTCTTCAGTATGTCCCTCACTCATTTCATTTACCATTCCACAACAAGTGAAAGCTCGGGCAGTCCAGCCCCATATTGCAGAAATTAAACAGGAAGGGCTGACTTTAATTGCTTTGCAAGTCTGCTGTTATTGAATGACTGCGTAGATGGGTTTGAAATGTATTGGCAAGCAGCTTGATTGTCAGAGCTTAATCTCCAGTTAACAGGTCTCGCTGACTCTACTCTGCATTCAGTGGTATCCCTCTGCTCAGATGAAAATGCACAGAAATCCCTGTTCTCAGTCTTTTCTAAGCACAGAATATCTCCAGTGCCAAGCCTATTCTGATATAATAGAAATGGCATTAAAAATCACTAACCTCTTTTAGCCCAGCACATTGAATTCTTGTCTAGTCAGAATGATTTTTCAGTCACTTTTTACCCTACTTGGTACAAGAAAAGAGAAAAGGTAACAAGCAGGGAAATATGTTAGAGAAAACAATAAGTTACCACTGGGAATATTCTACAGAACTGAAACACCAAAGGAGGAAGATCAGCGCCCAGGAACTTCCAATCCAACTACATATTCCACTTACGTATTGCTATGTTGTTCTAAAATGCATATTTTAAAAATAAGTTCTGTTAAAAAAAGTGAATAAAAGTATAGCTAGGAAATAATGTGGACAAGAAAGGTAGTATTAATGCAACAACAACTACAAAATAAATCAACATCAGAAAAACCCCTTCTCATAGGAAGAGCCCATAAGTTCTGAACAAAATGAAATGAAATTAATGAAATGTGAAGAAAAAGATCTGTAGTCCCTGATGGCCTCTTGGGTAGTCCATCTCATTAAAATTGATGCCTAGTGACCAGTCAAAAAGATATTTAAAATATCCTTTTCAAGGTATGAAAGAAATATCCAAATGCAGTATTTTTCATATTCTAGCTACCTCGTGTCATAAACATTACAAAGAATCTTCGAAATCTCACATGGAATATTTGGGTGGTCCAAGGTGTTAGGGGATCTAACCCAGTGTAAACTAAATCAAGAAAGTAAACACACATACATAATTCTTGAAAAAATCATAATATGAAAAAGAAATTGAGAATGAGATATCTGGATCTTTGATGATTTAGTCCACTTAACAAACTATTTCATGTACTCCTGGTAATTGTTAAGTAATTGAGGACTTAATCCTTATGGTTTTCTTCTTTATTCTCTAAATACCCTTTCCTTATATAATTTCTTACTATGTGGTTACAGTGTTTTTATCTAATTCTGTCTTTATACTTTAAAAATTAGCAAATCTTGGCAGCATATGGCAAGAAGGGTAATGTACTGGATTCCACACGTCAGAGTGTGCAGTTTGCAGTTTGAATCCTGGACTCAGTGACTTGAAAATCACTCTGTGCTCCTGTATGCCAAAATCCTTAGAGGATAATGGAGAAAATTGGATTCTCACTTTTCTTCTCTCTCTTTCTGGCAAGCACATCTGCCCTATGACAAATAAATAAATAAATAAATAAATAAAAAGAAGAAAAATATAAGAGCAATTCTGTTTCTCTCCTTTCTACTTAACAATCACCTCTTAAACAGGTCACCTATTGCTAGTACTGGTAATATAACTTCTATGTTAAACTAATTATTTAATTTTAAGAAATTAAGACTCAAAATCAAAAATTAGTACCTCAAAGTGGACACTTTTAGAAGGCTAACACTGTTTTAGATTAAGATATTACTTAAAACTAGGAATGACTTTTATCTTTTGATATTATTGGGGCTACCAAAATAAAGGAAAAAAAAGGCACAATAGAAGACAGGAAGGATGGAAGGGAGAAAAAAGAGGGAAGAAGGGAGTACAAAAGAGGAAGCAAGGAAGGAATGAACTCCCACATACCATTATTCATTATTACTTATAGTAGTAAAGAGTGTTATAATCCACACAGCCATAAACAAGGTACTGGTGGAAGACATTATATGTTTCAGAACACTGTGATATAGAATTAAAATTTTAAAAAAAATGGTTTTCTTCCCATAAAATAATGACTGACCTCTACATATTGGAAAGTAAAAACTTGTGTTCAGAGACTCCTGAGTCCATGCTGCAGCGCAGACACTGGAAGCTGCACTGATCCGAAGAGCGGAATTCAGAGGCTTCACACTGTTAGGGGTGGGGAAATAGACTTCACTAACGTAAACCAAGCATTCAATAAACAAGAAAATAAAAATAAGCCTCATAGATGGAAGGCCAGACATAGAGTCGGTACAATATATTATCTAAAATGTCCAGTTTTCAATAAAATAAGTACTGCTCATGTAAAAGAAGAAGAAGAAAAAAAAAGAGGGTGGCATGGTGGTTAAAGGCACTAGATTCCCAGATGGTTGACCATTGTTCAAGTCCCAGACCTGGCAGCTTGCTTTCTCCCTTTCCCTTTATCTCTCTCTGTCTCTCTCTGGTCAAATTTAAAAATAATAATAAGAAGAAGAAATGGAATTAAACACATACATAATTCTTAAAAAGAAAGGAAGGAAGGAAGGAAGGAAGGAAGGAAAATAAATAGGAAGAAAATTATAATTCCTTCCTATATAGGAGAAGAGAGAGGGAAGAGAACCTACTTATAACAGAGACCAGATGCTAGATTTAGCACAAAGATTTCAAAGCGGGACAAGTGGATGGCATGATGGTTACATCACTGAACTCCCACATAGTCTATTGCAGTTAGAGTCCTGGACTGGGTGGTTTAAAACTCATGTCAGGTGTGTGTTCATGCATGCCCAAAATCCCAAGAGAAGAATGGAGAAGAGATTTTGGCATGGCCATCCCCCCTGGGAGGTGATTTCTTGCTTTCTGTCTCTCTGTCTCTGTCTCTCCTTTTAACACACGTGCCCTAGAGCAAATCTCTCCTAAATAAAAAAGATTTCAAAGTATTCATTATTAATATATTTAAGAAACTAAATTAATCCATATTTTAATAAAGGAAGGTATATACATCAAATAAAGAATATCAATAAAGAGGGAATTTTCTTTATGTATTAAAATGAAGATAAATGATTCTCTGATGTAGAGAATCTCAAAATTGGTTAAAAGTTAACAGAAGTAATGGAGGCTTTCAGAAATCATGAGTTTATTTGCTTTTATGTACAAATCTAGAAGTTGTCAGTCCAGACTGCAATTCTGGCTCTGCTCTACATTGTCCTTAGAGACGTAAGCTCATTCTTTCTTTCTACCATTTCTAGGGTGCTCCTTAATTTTCATATTCCAAGATCAATCTGCTACTATCATGACTATATGCCAAGAAATAAAGAAAATTAAAAAGAGGAAAAGGAGTTTCAAAGGCAAGTATCAGTCCTTAACTAAACCTGAAATAGGTCCAGCCTCTGTGGTGTAGTAGGAAGCAAACTAAACTGCAAAGCTAGAAGTCACAAGATAATCTTCCTTTGAGTCCCCATCCCTGGCAAACTGAAAATATGCCAGGGGTGTGTGCAAGTGCCCAGGCTCCTGGCAGGCTGGAGGACTGGAGGGAGGGGAGGAAAGCATGACCAAGACCTGTGGAGGATACTTCTCTCTCTCTACCTCAGATGCATATGTTTATACTCTGTCATAAATGAAAAACAAATTTAAAATAAAAACAGAACAAAGATTGCCATGATACATTTAGCATATTTTATAGAAGCTTTTGCATAATGTGAAACCTGAAACTTAAGCCAGGACAGTCACATAGCCGTAGTCAATGGCCTGTAACCTGGTGACCCTTCTATTAATATTGAAAATGTAGTACAACAGAGTATAACATTTTTCTAGAATCTCATCCTTTGGCTACCCAAATATTGATGTGCACTATTCTCTGAATACAGAGTGTATGCTCAGTGATTTAGGATACAAAAACACCAATAGTCTCATCCAGTCTCTGCCTCCTGCTCAAATCCTCAAGAATTCAAACTTCATGCAGATTTTTTTAATTAATTGATTAATTTTTATACATTCAATCGCATTATTTAGCTTACAAAGTGAACATTTCAATATGTGAACATTTCTCCCCAGTATAGTTGATCAAAATATCTTCAACCGATAACACCACATCTCCCCATCCTGTCAATGCTCTGCGTCCATATCCCTCCTCCAAATGTCCTTCCCCAGGCCCCACTCCTCCCCACACACCACATCTGGCATTCATACCCATCTCTTGGGTTTGTACAACCTTTAGTCAATCAGTTTCAGTCATAGAGTGCAGACACTCGGTATATATTAAGTGGGGACATACAATGTCTCTCCTTTATAGCCATTTTTAGGAAACATTTAATCCTGGTCTTTATCATCCATTAAGGATATTTTCTCATCAGTATATAATTAAAAAAAATTTTTTCAGGTGTTTGCCATAGAGTGTGTGACTTTTCAGAGAGAGACCAGAGAAAGGAAATGAGAAATCACCACCCAGGGGTGATGGCCATGCCACAATCCCTTCTCCTCCATTCTCCTCTGGCATTTTGGGCATGCATGCACATGCACCCAGCTTGATTTTCAAGGTGCCAGGTCTGGGACCTAACCCATGGTTAGTCGTTAGTCATATGGAAGTTCAGCTTCCTTAACCACCAAGCCACCTGCTGGCCCCCAAAATTAATTTAAAAAATAAGCAAAGAAGATAAAGCCAGTAGTTCCCTCAAAGGTGGTATTCCAGGTTTCTGAAGACATTCAATCATCCAGAACATAATCATGTGGTCTCATTTAAATGTGGTGGATATTGGTAAATTTAGTCTTTCCTTTTACTTACCAAAGCCAACCTAATCCTTCTTATTATTGTGGGAAATAAAAATATATATATACTGTGAAAGGAATAGCATTATCTGCTATATTATATTAATCACTAAAGCCACAGTCATTCCTGTGCTTTAGCCAGCTTATTTGAATCATGGGCTTCAATTGTTCAATTAATTGCAAACAAAATTTGTATCAATTGGCATATGTAAACAAGTTAATGTGATATTTGTATTTCTAAGCCAATAGCCTACTCTTAAAAGCATCAATCACTACTCCCTAAAAACAAAAACAAAAACCTTCTTTTCCCTCAGTGAACTAACAGTTTCTTTATTTGGCTTGTTTTTGGACAAGAAGCCTACTGGAATTCACCCTGAGGCATTTCATCTACCATGTGATTGATCAGCTCTCATTTTGTATTTTTTCCTAAGTCTGCCCTTCAACCCTGGTGCATTTCATCATCTTATATGCTACATGACACTCCCAAGAATCTCACTTTCTCACTGATATTGCTCAATAGGAAAGATTCCCTGCTGCTATCTTTTTACAAGAATATCTATTACTGTGCTAGAAAGGACAGAAAATGTACAACTCTTATTTTCTTTACTTTCACTTCTGAACAGGTTAGAAAATCTCATTGAACAATTTCTAATATGAAGAACATTCAACATTTTTCTCAGTGTTAAACTGGTCATCATTTATAATAGTCCTATCATAAGTTCAGATCTGTCAGAGACTTCCACCAAGAACTATATTAGAAAAAAAAAATTTAAGTTAGAGAACTATTGTTTGGTGCTTCTAAAAAGTCATACAGTCTAATAGGGTAAGATTAATATAAATATTCTTTTACTATGAAGGTCAAGTTGAAATCACTAACAACAACTGTAAGCAGAAAAACTGAGGGATCTGTACTAGAAGTCATTCCTTCTGAGAAACATTACAGAAACAGGAAAATAGTTTCTAGGCTTAGATCAGTGTTTGGAACATATGTAAACAAACTTTTCATATAACAGAAATTCAATTTTGGCTCAAGTATTTCTAAAACCATTAGGTGTCAAGAAAATACTACAGTGGAATTTTTAGTTTCACTGATGTTCTTTTTTTCCTTCCTTCTTACCAAGTTTGATAGATAGGTGCTTTCATATGAAGTCAAAAGAGAACAGTAGTGGAACAAATCATTGTTAGAAGAATTTATGTTTCTGCTTTAAAATTAACTAATGTTTTTCCTGATTAAAAAGGAGGCATTTCAGGACCAGTAAATGGCATAATGGGTATGTCGCTGGACTCCCAAGTAGTCAACTAAGGTTCCAGTCCTGGACCTGGTGGCTCAAACTCACACCAGACATGCATGTGTATGTGCCCAAGATCCTGAAAGGAGACTAGAGGAAAAGGGATTGCGGCATAGCCACCCCCCCTGGGGGGTGATTTCTCGCTTTCTGGCAAGCGCACGTGCCCTATAGCAAAGACCTCTCCTAAAAAATAAAATAAAATAAAATAATAAAATAAAGGAGGCATTTATATTTTGGAATAAGGTTTATAAATTTGTCCCAATATTTCCTTATTCCAGATTTTGATTTTTTATAATATCAATATTATATCTTAAATTATCATTGTGCATTATTTTCTGAAGAGCTAGATGTATTCATTTTATATACAAATATAGGTTGATGATATAATTATTTAGTATTTTAATATCATTATCTATAATAAATGGTCTACGGCACTGATAATAATTTAAAATTTTCATTTTTATGTATTGTTACCAATATGCCTTATAATATTATTGTAGTAATCAGGTATGATATTTTAATATCTTATGTTAACTGAGGTATATGCTATTCATATATTTTCAAAATACATGTATATTTGGGAGCAGCAGATGGTATAATGGTTTTGTTGCTGGACTCCCACATAGTTACCATGGTTTGAGTCCCAGATGCGGTGGCTTGAAACTCATGCAAGGTGCATGTATTTGTGTGCCCCAAATCACACAAGGTGAATGGAGAAGAAGGGAATGCAGTGCGGCCATACTCCTGGGGGCTGATTTCTCACTTTCTCTCTGTCTCTCCAGCAAGTGCATACACCCTACAGCAAAATCTCTCTCAAAAAAAATGTATATTACAAGTAGATAATCTCACAGACATTGTATTGACTGGAGACACAGCTTTTTGTTAATCATTATTTCTAATCAGAGAATGGTAAATCCATTCAAACAAATTCTTTTTTTTTTTTTTTTTCTTTTGAGATTTTTGCTATAGAGTACATGTGCTTACTGGAGAGACAGAAAGACACAGAGACAAAGCAAGAAATAACCCCCCTCTGGAGGGATGGCCACACCACAATCCCTTTTCTTCCTTTCTCCTCTCAGGTTTTGGTCACACACGGACATACACCTGGCGTAAGTTTTAAGTTTCTGGGTCTGAAACCACGGTTGATTATGTGGAAGTCCAGTGCCATAACCATTATGCCATCTACTGCTCCCATTTAGACAGATTCTTAAGACTACAATTTAGATAATTTAATAAGTTATACAGGAATTTCTTCATGGGTCATATTGATTCATAAAATAGACTGAGCAAGGCATACAGGAGACCTATTCTGGAAGTAGTGGCAAAGTTAAGTCTTTGGAATGTTTATCATGATGATAAAACCCAGAGTGTCTGCACGGGCTGAGGTACAGGAAAGGTAGTGCTATAGAAAGAGTTCTTCGGTTTGGGGTCATAAGTTGTTTAACCTTATATACTTGGTTTAAAACTTAGTTTAAAGCCCAATACTTAGAATTGCTTCAATAACTGATGGATGGTACAAATGAATGATTGAATGTGTGTACACATATGTGCACACTATCTGGTGTTTGAGAAGATCAACCAAAGCACAAATGTAATTCATTATAGTATACTTTACACATATTTTATTCTTTATTTATTTTTTTCTTTTTTTTGGAGACGTTTTTGCTATAGGGCGCATGCGCTCACCAGAAAGCCAGAGAGAGACAGGGAGACAGGAAGCAAGAAATCACCCCCCAGGGGGGATGGCCACACCGCAGTCCCTTCTCCTCCATTCTCCTCTCGGGATCTTGGGCAAGCACGCACACACGCCCGGAGTGAGTTTTAGCCACCAGGTCCAGGACTCGAACTGCGGTTGACTACATGGGAGTCCAGCAAAACTGGACGCTAACTGCTGGTCCTACACATATGTGATTCTTATTCAACTACTAATCTTCCTATTATAATTAGTAAGTTTTTTTCTCATCTTGACTAGAGTCAAAGCTTCAGCCCTGGTCTTGGCCATATTTCTAACAGACTACAATACTTTCTCATTATTTCAATATAATGAGACAAAAATAATACCTAAATTCATTCTCACTCAAATAGCTACTTTTTTCTACATTATAATTTCTTCAGGAAATCTCATAACAAAGAAGTTCTTCAGAAAACCCAAATGTTAACAGGAAAGGTTGAAGCTATCATTCTTACCGCTACCCTCATATGTTTAGAGCTATGCTTTATCTCTTCATATTCTGCACACTTGTTTCCACTACGTCAGAACATCTTGGTACACTCTATTTATCTATATGGGAATTAGTCCCCTCAATATTACAATAAGCTTTATATTATGCTCTTCCCTATGTTCTTTTTACAATAATTTTCAAAGATCATATTTCTCTTGGCCATGCTTTTCTTAATGATTGCTCCAAAACCACCTGGTCCTTTTTTTGAAAAGAATATTTATTTAACTTTATTTATTTATTGTTATTCTTTAATTTGATCAGAGAGAGACAAAGAGATAGAGAGAAAGGGAGAATGAGAAAGCAAGCAGCCAGTTTTGGGACTTGAACTATGGTTGTACATGTGGAAATACAGCGCCCTAATCAACATGCCACTTGCCAACCCCAACCTGGTTCTTTGATCATTCTAAGTCTTAAGCGAGTGACCATGGAACCAGTGACCTCACTGATGATTTAGTCTTATGATTTTGCTTGCTGTCTTGGCTGAACTGAGTAATCACAACATGCTTAAGTGAAATATGGCTTTAAGACGAATCCTAACTGATCTCTACTATGTTATCTTTCTACTCCACTTAAAATACTGGGTCTAGGTTATTCTCTTGTTTCTCCTTTAACTAGAGGGAAGATTAACTTGTTTTCAGGAGAAAGAACATATCTCAGTTAAATATTTTTTGTAAGAAGTGTCCTGTTCAGAGACAATAGACATTTCAATGTTCTACTATCTCCTTTTTAAAATATTCTTTATCTATCCTATGAAAGTGGTTTTGATTCATATTCAAAAATTAATATTCCAGCATCAAAATTCTTTTCTAAATCTTTGCCAGCATGTTAATTACCTTGGTAAAAAAAAATACAGTTCTGTGGATTAAATAAAAACTAAATACTATATATAAAACAAATTTTAAAAGGTGAACATAAAGTCATGTTCCGTGAAGTGACAACTATTATTTACAAGCAGATTTCAAGAACCAGCAGTCAGTAATCAAATACAAATATTTCTGAGCATTAGTTCACAAAATTATCTGTAAATACATTTTGCACATTTGTGATATATATGAATGTGTTTCAATTAATACTAATGGGTTTGTAATTTGTATTCAGATGAACCACTCCCAAGTGTAAGGGTAAGAAATTAGTAAATTGTTAATGGTAGCTTACAAGAATTTGTACCAATACTCAAAAGTTATGTCTTTGCGTTTATCAAGACATCTACTGAAATAAAAGCTAATTTATGGTTCTGACATTTCCACTTCTCTTTAAATACCCCTGTGACTAGTTAGTCACACACAGGGTTTTAACTGTATTTTAGCCTAGATTTCTGCAGTTTAAATGATTTTACAGTTTGACACTTTTAAATACATGGCAATAGTATACTGGAAAGATATAAATTACTAATACAGGAATTGTTAAATGTTCTAAGGAAGCTATTTTTTGCTATGAAAACAAACAAACAAAAAAACACTCATTTCACCCAAGACGGTCTTTCCTCCTTTTCTGCCTTTGTTCTTCTATTCATGTGTCTCTGTGGCAAATGCATAATATCATTATCTTTTTTCACCAATAAAACTTGGCTTGACACTCTAAAATTTGTTCAGGAAGTCCTATGCAGATGGGGAAGGGGGTCTTCAAAACATTCATGGAAAATGTAAAATAAATGTAATGTAAAATAAACTTATACTTTAATTCCATTTTTTCACAAACCTTTGAAGTCCTTATTTTTCATTGGTACTTTTAGTAAGTCAACTTTGAGGTTATTTTAAATCCTCCCTTTTATTTATCCTCTCTATTTTATTTCTTATCAAGCTCTATTTATCTTTCCTTCAAAATTTCCTTTGATTCTCTCCAGTTGTCAAATGTGCTTATTAATGACCTGATCAATTTGGACCACAATAAAAAGCAAAACATTGAAAAACTCTGCTCATTTCTTTTATTTTTCCTCTTTTACTGCATCATGCATTTCTATATGATTCTTTCTAATCCCATCTTTCATAATAACCACATTGCCTTTTCAAGAAACCAAAATGGTTCCATTTTGCTTATTCTGTATGTCCATATTCTATATCAAAGTCTTCTGTGTGGATTTCAAAGCACTAAATCATTTTGTTTCCATATTGTTCATTGTTCTTTTCTTCCTAGCTTACACACATTACGTATGTTCTTTCTAATGAGGCCCATCACCCACATAGGCCCATGGCAGACACTAGCTAAAACCCCCATCCTTTGTCCATTTTGGGGTACATATGAAGTTATTTCCCAGGTCCCTTTGTAGTTAGGTCTGAGTCATCAACATATTTACCTCACTGATGTGACTAAACATAATGTATACTGCTAGGGTTTGGGCAATGTTTTATCTCTAAAGTTTTTTTTTTTTTTAATTAAGTCCTTAATATAATGGCACCCCCCCCCACACACACACACACACACAGATGGCTGCTGACCTGCTAGCTTCTCTCAGCCATGTTGTCAGGCCAGCTAGTTGACCTCAAGCTCTTAGACTTTTTATTCACTAGAATTGTGTGCCAAATAAACTTCCATTCTTTATAAATCACCCAGTCTCAGGTATCTCTGTTTAGCAACACAATAATGGACTAATAACATATACTAATAGGAGTTCTGGCCCCCGGAATTCTCAAAGATATCTTTGGCTAACTCTTTCTCTCATTCACACATCTGGAAATGAAACATTCTGGAATAGTGGTATGCCATAACAGAGGAATGTGACTCCTTCTGTTAACTGGTTAGAAAGACATCTGAAAAGTTGATCTGACGTATGTGGGCTATGACAAAGTGGTGAGCAGCATAGTCAGGTTGGGTACAGACCATCAGAAAAAGTGAGTGGAACAATTTTGAAGCTCAAACAGGGCCAGGAAAAATGATTTTCCCAATAACCAAAGTAGAAAAGACTCATGATGCATAGGTCATCAGACTACACAGATGGCTATCATCTCCATAGTGCATAAAAACTAGCCCTAGACTGATTGTTGCTGTGGTCCTGCCTGAAAAACTTCTAAGAAATGCCAAGACAAAGAATAAATAAAGTTCAAGACTACTTAAAATAATATAGCTGCTATCTGAGAAGATAAAATATATAGTATTTCACATGCAAAAAAAAAAAAAAAAAGGCACCTGTCATACAAAGGAGCAAGTAGTATACTATAAAAAGAGACAAAAATCCATTGGATTCAACCTAGAAATAATACACATAATAGAATGAGTACATATGAACATTAACATTTGTTATAACTATGCTACAAAACTTTAGGAAAATAGAAGAAAACTAGACTATATTAATAGAAATATGAAAAATAATTTTTATTAGTGGGGACAGATAGGGATCCAGCTTCATTTTTCTGCAGGTGGATACCCAGTTTTTCCAGCACCACTGCTGAAGAGATTTTCTTTTCCCCATTGGATTATCTGGTGCCCTTTATCAAAAATCAGTTGACAATATGTTTTGGGATTATTTCAGGGGTCTTTATTCTGTTCCACTATCTACATGCCATTTTTATGCCAGTATCATGTTGTTTTGATTATCATTGCCTTGTAAAATATGAGGCCAGGGAGTGAAATGCTTCCTACTCCACTCTTGTGCAGTACTGCTTTGGCAATCCATCGTCTTTTATGATTTCAGACAAATTTCATGATTTTTTTCCCAGATCTGTGAAGACTATCCCTGGTTTGTATGTTGAAATGAATGAATGTAAAATAAATAATTTTTTAAAAAAAAAGAAAAGAATTTTTTAAAGTTCAATTCAAAATTCTAGACAATTTTTAAATCTGATATAAAAATAAAAATAAAAATCACTGGCTTGAGCCCAGGTGGTGGCACACTGGTAATGCAATCTCACCTACGTGGTTGGGGTCCTAAGATTGTGTACTGGAACTTCCTGAGCATGCCATGTATGTGCTTTTCCATGACCTGGGCCAGCTGAGGCTGGGGTGGACCACAGCATGGGGACCCTATCAAAGGTGCTTATTTCTTTATATCATCTCTTTCATTGAAGGAATAAATAAACTGTCTTTAAAAAAATCACCACCTTGAATTTAAAGATCAGTTTAGACATGGCAGAAGAAAACATTAACAATCTGAAGATATAAAATCATAAACTATTAAAATGTAACACAGAGTAATAAAGAGACTCCACACAACCAAAAATGTGTTACCACGGTGACTTCTACATATGTAATTGGATTACTTGAAAGATGTGGAAGGAAGGAAGGAAAATGTTATATTAATGAATGTTAGCAAAGGCCCAAAGTCACGGTATAGTGCGAGGGCATCACTGCACTGAACCGACCTGGGAGACCTGTGTTTGCTTCATGGCCCAGCCCACACGGGCCAGGCAAGGTGGTACCCACCTGTGATCCTAGCTAAGATCTGAGAAGCTGGGACAGAAGGATCACAACGTAGTAAGACCCTGGCAAAATATTTCTGTCTCTCTCATAAAAAAAATAACTTAAAAATTAGGTGAAATAGTTTACATTTGATAATAAAAATTAAAAACACTGCAAGTCCAAAAAGCCTGGCAAGTTCCAAGGAAGAGAAACATTTGGAAATAATCCTTGAAAGATACACCATAATAAATGTACTTTAGACTTGTTTTCTTTTTAAACTTTTGCCTTTTGTTATAATAAAATCTATGGTGACTATCATGCATACAAGTAATTATGAAGTGGCATGTCTAAGACTAATATAGCTGCTCATGAAAATTGATTATAGATCCATCTCCTCCAAACTACATATTAATGTCACATAAATAGCTTGAAGTCATGCATGGTTGGAATATTTACGCCAGAGAAATTGTCAAACATTATCAATCAGGCTTTTATCTTCCCTTTCACAGAGCCAGTTACTAAAGATTTGTCAATGCAGGGACCAGCAGTTAGCGTAATGGCTATGTCGCTGGACCCCCACACAGTCGACCGCGGTTCGCGTTTCCAGACCTGGTGGCTTAAACTCACGCCGGGCGCGTGTTCATGCGTGCCCAAGATCCCGAGAGGAGAATGGAGGAGAAGGGATTGAGGCGTGGCCATCCCCCCAGTGGGTGATTTCTCGCTTTCTGTCTATCTCTCTCTCTCTCTGTCTGTCTGGTGAGCCCACGCGCCCTATAGCAAAAACCTCTAAAAAAAAAAAAAAAATTGTCAATGCGCCACTGGAATGTGGCTCTCTAATATGAATAAATACCAAGACATTTGCTATTCTACTCAAATATTTGAAAAATTATATTCGTGCACTTATTACATGATAACATTAATTTATGTAAAATCTTTGAATACAATGCTTCATATGCACTATATAGTGTTTCAGTTTACACATATTAGCTCATGAGACCCTAGGAAAAGGTAGAAGTATCAAATATTAGTCCTTCTTGTGGTTAGTTTTACTTACAGAACTTAAAATATCATTGCAGAGAATGCTGTAAAAACATATTGTTGTTTTTTTCTTCTTCTTATAAACCTTCGAAGTATCAGAATGAGATGTCTAGGATAAAACTTGAATTTTCTAGCCCTGGAGGGAATCATGTTTTCTCTGCCATGGCATTTCACCAATCATAGAAAATTGCTACTGTTATTTACAATTTTCTATTTTTTTTCTACTGGTAAGATATTGATTTTGCTGACAGAATTCCCTTCCTCTCTTAATCAGAAAGAACAGAATCCTTATGTGAACTATATGGTTTATAGAGCGAGATGACATGAAGGGTTGAAAAGCTGCCTTAGATTTGAGAGCTAAGGTGTTTGCTCCACAGATTAACCCGATTAGTGCTCAAAATTCTGTGTCCCTGCTGGGTTTCACATGCTGATGTGAGGATGAGATAGAGTCTCAAAAGCTGACTACTGCATTATGGCCTTATCCATTTATATACCTGACCTCCCCCAAAAAGCTTTTATAATTTGTCCAGTATAATTTCCTTCTCCAATGTAGAAATATTTTTATTTAACATGTGCTTGAGAATATTTTTTTTTATCTACTCACTTGTGTGCTGGAACACTTTTGAGTGTAAAAAATATTTTAACTAGTTTCTTGACTTCATAGTAAATTCAGAGATTAGAGAGGAAGAGTATGGATTAACAAAATAGCAAGAAAATACTGCAGAGAAAAATAGGCACTCAATTATCATGATGCATGGCAACATAGAAAGGAGTCTAAGCTTTGAGCTGCAAGTTATTAATTAGCATCTGCTAGGCATTTTTAATAAATGCTATTAGGCATGTATACCAAAGATGAATAATACTGGAATCTGGCTTTCATAAGTTTTAAATATTGGTATACATGTTAAATTCAAGTTAATATTTATGAAATATTGCCCCCTCATAACATACATGTATTTCATCTGAGCAAGGGTGGTCAACCATGTTCTACTCTCGGCAACAGATTAAAGCAGGTTCATAATCTCTGGCAATCATTTTTCTCCTGTCATAGTACATGTTAACTGTTCTCTGTTGACTGTGTCTAGACTTCTAGCTAAAGAAATGATTTAAACATCTAATTCTGGGGCTGGCAGGTCATGTGGTGGTTAAAAGTGCTGGAGGCCCACATAGCCAACCAGTTTGAACCCCAGACTTGGAAGCTGGCTTTCTTGCTTTCTCTCTCTCTCTCTCTCTCTTTCTCCCTCTCTCTCTCTTTCCCTCTTCCTCTCTCTCTCTCTGTCCCTCTCTCTCTCTCTCTCTCTCTCACTCTGTCCCTCTCTGATCAAATTAAAATAAAGGGACCAGCACTTAGCGTAATGGCTATGTCGCTGAACTCCCATGTAGTTGACAGCGGTTCACTTCCTGGACCCGGTGGGTTAAAACTTATGCCGGGCACATGTGCGTGTGTGCCCAAGATCCCAAGAGGAGAATGGAGGAGAAAGGACTGCGGCGTGACCATCCCCCCGGGGGGTGATTTTTCGCTTTCTGTCTCTCTGTCTGTCTGGTGAGCACACGTGCCCTATAGCGAAAACCTCTCCAAAAGGAAAAAAAAAAAAAGAAAAAGAAAAAGAAAAGGAAAAATAAATAAATAAATAAAGTTAAATAAAATAATTCTTTAAAAAAAAAACTTAAAAAATTCCGATCCCAAATTTATTGAAGGAAGAAATGTTCAACTTTTGCATCTACATTTATTTTAAACTTTTATATGATTGACCATTCTTTAAAAAAAAAATACTTTTATGAACTAAGTTTGGAAGATTCAATAAATCCAAGAATCACATAACTAATAAGGAATTTTTTATATAAGTATATCCCAAATATTACATGGGATAGATCTGTGTCAATGTATTCACTATTTATCACAAATAATTATTTCATACAAATCAATCACTTCCTTAGAAATTCCAACTTATTATAATTTATTATATCTAGCAGTCTTATTATAAAAAATCTTAAAGTTGATATGATCCTATGAAATTAATTAAACAAAATATTTATGAGTCTATGGCCTATATAATAAAGAAATCTCTGACCTATAAAGAATATGGTAAAAACCCAGTTGCTGCTTAGGGACCTCATATGCTGGCCAGAAATATTCACAAACAGCAAGTTGACTAAAATATATTGTGTCTTCTAAATGTGCTAAACATTTTGCAGAGAAAACAAGCAGTCTGGTTTTATTTTTAATGCAACTTTCAATAAAGAATATAAAAAACATAAAGAGAAACTAGTGGAACATTTCCTGAATAGCAGAGAACTTGAAAATAAAGATGGAGTAGCCTTTTTGGCATCAATGTTAATTTAGAAATACTATTACACTGTTAGGAAAGTCAGGAAGTATTGTTTTTTTAAGCAAAAGTGCATCATGACTTTCCTGATGACCCAATATATGTGGTATATTTGTAGGATGGCTTTTTTTGGAACTAAAGTTTAGATTCACATTGTAGAGGTGAATTTGATGACAATAATATGAACCAAATCATGGTGTCTCTTAATAGGTTTAGCAGTGTGATATTTAGCTCTACGGCAGGCAATCAGTATCTACTGCAAATTTTCTAAATTAAAGTAAAAGACAACACATTATCTAAGAAAATTGATTCTGGTAGGAGTGTTTAGAGATGAACTGCAGAGTAGAAAAAGGTAAAGCAAATAACTTCAATAACTGTGTTCTGAGAGAAACAGAGGGGACAATAGAAAGTTTCTTGTGTGCAATGCCATATAGTTGAAGCCAATTCCATTTGGAAATTGAGAAAGAAGGGCAAATCAGAGCTATTTCCAAAACTTTCTATGTACCTATTGGATCAAAAGAATTATAATGCCACTGACAGAAAAGAGAAATGTAATTTTGGAGAAGATAATGAGTTCTAGTTCAGTTAGTATGAATATACCTAGAGTGTCTTCGTGGTATTGGTGATTTTTGAGGTCTAAGCCAAAATTTTTGGGGTCTTATTTATCTTATATGTAACCAAAATAGGAAAGCAAAATTGATCTCTGATGTAGACAGTGTAGTATAGGGTTAAGAATTTAAAATATATAGTAATAGGTAAAATGGAAGGAACAAAAGCCAGTATAAAATGCCAATGCTGGGACCAGCAGATAGTGTAATGGCTATGTCGCTGGACTCAACATAGGCGACCGCGGTTCGAGTCCCAGACTCAGTGACTTAAACTCATGCCAGGCGCATGTGCATGCGTGCCCAAGATCCCCAGAGAAGAATGGAGAAGAAGGGACAGTGGTGTGGCCATCCTCCTGGGGGGTGGTGGTGGTGATTTCTCACTTTCTGTCTCTCTGTCTCTCTCTTTCTGGTGATCGTACACACCCGATAGCCAAAACCTCTCATAAAATTCAAAAAAAAAAGATGCCTATGTTAAAAGGAAAGAAGTTACGATCTGCCATGAGAGCTGAGATCTAGTCATTTCAGAGATAAGGCCATGAAGATGTTCTGCTGAGAATTTACCCTGGTAGAGTCCATGGAGAAAAACACAACACCAAACAGTTTGCAGACCACATCCTCCTGTGTGCCTTTGACCGCTCAGATTGATCTTCTAGAAATTAGGAAGAAATTAATAACCCATAAGATGATTAGAAATCATCACAGGGGAACAAGAAATATGTGAAACCAAGAAAATACCTTACCCCAAAGGGAAAGAATAACTCCTCTGCATCCACAGACAGTAAAATGTAATTCATGGACATGTCTGATAAAGAATTTAGAGTACTTATAATGACAAAACTAACAGAGATAGAAGAGAAGAGAGACACTGAACACCAGAAGAAAACAAAACAAAAAAAAAAAAAACAATGAGTCCCAGGAGGTGAGGAAGTTCTCGTGAGAGCTGAAAGAGGAAATACACACCATAGAAAAGACTCAAATGGAACTGTTAGAGATTAAGGAAAAGTCAAAACATCCTTTGAAAGTATTAAAAGAAGACTAGATCATAGAGAAAATCAAATCTCAGATGTAGAAGACAGGATCACTGGACTAGTAAAATCCACCACGAAGACTGAGAAAATAGTCCCCAGAAATGAGAATAATATATGAGAAGCACTAGATACCATTAAACATCCAAACATCTGGATAATCGGTATCCCAGAAGGGGAAGAGACTAATAAGAGCTTTGACAATCTATTCCATGACATCCTGGAAGAAAAATTCCCAAACCAGAGAGGCATTCAAAGATCCAAATCCAGGACTAGCAGTTAGCGTAATGGCTATGTCGCTGGACTCCCACGTAGTCGACCGCGGTTCGAGTCCCAGACCCGGTGGCTTAAACTCACGCCGGGCGCGTGTGCGTGCGTGCCCAAGATCCCAAGAGGAGAATGGAGGAGAAGGGATTGCGGCGTGGCCATCCCCCTGGGGGGTGATTTCCTGCTTTCTATCTCTCTGTCTCTCTCTATCTGTCTGGCGAGCGCACGCGCCCTATAGCAAAAACCTCTCCAAAAAAAAAAAAAAAAAAAAAAAGTAAAGATCCAAATCCAAGAAATACAAAGGACCCCAAATAAGATCAACCCAAGAAGATCTTCTCTGAGAAACATAGCCAGAATGACCAAAACCACAAAGACAAGATACTCAGACTGGCAAGAAAGAAACATCAAGTTACCTACAAAGGATAACCCATCAGGCTAACAGCAGACCTCTCATCAGAAATAATGCAAGCAAAGAAAGAATAGGAAAATACATTCAAAGTATTGAGTGTAAAACAATTTCAACCAAGAATACTGTACCTGGCGAGATTATCCTTCACATGGGAAGAGAAGACAAGAACATTCTCAGATAAACAAAACCTGAAAGAATTTACCAACACCAGACCAGCTCTCCAAGAAGTTCTGAAGAGAGCACTATCCCAGGAAAACTAAAGTCAGACACACAGAAATAAGAGTTCTAAAATAACTAAGAAAATGGGCAACTTAATGGTAGGGACAAGTCCAGAGTTGAACATTATCTTCCAGAATTTAAATGGAAAGATCGGACCACAACAGACGATAAAGTATATAAGTTTGAACTGGTGAAATAGAATTTTATGACTTTTGACTGAAACATTACTGATCTTCTATACTTTGCTTTTCAGGTTAAGGAGGATGGGAAATGGCAGAAGGTGAGAAACATATGCGCATACAAAAGACAAACAAAAAAAGATGGAAAGGGTTCTAGAAATGGGTGGTGGTAATATGATAATTATACAACAATATCACTGTGCTTCATATCAGTGATCTATATACTTTTAAAATGGTCAAGAAGATGTATTTTATATGTATTTTACTACAGAAAAAAAAATCAGGGGGCCAGCAGGTGGCGTGGTGCTTGATGTGCTAGATTCACACATGGCTGACCAAGTCCCAGACCTGGTAGCTTGCTTTCTTTCTCTTTCTGTCTGGCTGGCTCTGGTCAAGATCAAAGAATAATGATAACAAAACGGTAATTAAAAATAAATAAATCTTTTTAAAAATAAAATCGGGAAAAAAAAGAAATTAATGGACATATACATTAACAATAAAAGCAATAATCCTCAAGCCTTTAGAGTATCAGAGGCCTTTTGAAAAACTGAGAAAAGCTATGAAACTCTCCCCAGGAAAACATGTGGTAATATATATGAATAAAAATATTGTACATATAATCCCACTGGTTCACTGATTTGTATAAAATTTCTTGTCAATGAAGGCTCATTAGATCTCAGGTAAAGATATCCTTTTCCAGGCCAGCTGTGGTGGACCAGCAGTAAATCAATGTTCTGCAATGTTGAGGTTACATGGGAAGGTCCCAGTTCATGTCCCAAGGTCTCCAATACATGCTAGTAACAGGTAGGTGTGCCTGTGATCCTGGCGGGCTGAGGCTGGAGGTAGACTGAGGTGTGAATACCCTGTTTAGGATGCCTCTATTTTTCTCTCCCTCTCTCTCTCTCTCATGGAAGAAATAAATATAACAATAAGAAATGAATGTCTACTCCAGAAAGTTCTGAGTAATAGTAAGAACCCTGAGAAAACAGAAGCTAATAAGGCCAAGAGTAATAATGAGAAAAATATAATGCTCCTTGAAGAAATGGGTTGAAGTAGGATGTGGACATAAGCTCATAAATAAGCAGGAGAAGAAGTGAAACACAGCATGGAAATTAAACATTAATATTAATAAATAAAAATATAAAGGAAAACAGCAGTCAGACAATTAGAAACAAAATTAAGTAGTCAGAGAACAGGTAAGGCAGTTGGATAAAATCAGGAAAAGGTTCACAAGTACAGCATAAACCAACTCTTGAGTTTGAGAAGCAGCTATGATTCATTCAGAATTAAGGGTACAGTCAGATATGTAAAAGCAGGTAGTACACACATGATCTGAGTCTCAGGCCACGAGAAAAAGAAGTCTTTCTAGGTGAGGTCTTTCATTGTAGTGGAATTCATATGCTGACCTCCATAGGCAAGAAAGAAAAATGATGCTTCAGCCTAGAACAAATGAAGCTCAGGTTAAATTTTACTCCTTAAAGACCCAGCATATCTGTGAATTTAAGATGTGATTTTCTTGGGATATATATACTTTGGCTCTGGGGAGATAATACTAATGAGATTATCTTCTGTCTCATAGAATATTAAGAACAAAAGGTTGTAGCAGCTTTTCTTTGTGGCTGCAAAAGCAGCTACGAAGATAAGAGGTGGCATGATAATGTCAAATAAAATTGAAATTACATACTGTTTGTAACAGAGGAATTATTTTTATTCTTTCATTAAAATGGTCACTCTCATATTTAAATGACTATGTATTCAAATTTAAAGTTGAACTATTCCATGAGTCAAAATAACTTTCTGATCATCTTTAGGTACCTACAACCAGTACACTCCCGAAGGCTCTGGTCCTGCTGCCACTTTTCTCTGAAGTCAAGTCCCTCAGAGGCAAGTGTTATGGAAGCCATGGGCAACACTCTAAGGATATTTTATTAACATTTATGTTCATAGTACTCTGCCATCAATTTTCACATGGTTTATGCCATAAAGTTCTGTTAACACTTCTACAGATAAGTATGCAAGGAGACTGGAAAAAGTTTGTACAAAAAATAGAACTAAAGGATAAGTTTATTTTGGTACAGCTTTTTTTGTAAAATGTGGTCACACCACAACCTGTTCTCCTCCATTTCTCTTTCTCATGGGGAGTTTGTATATGCTTGCAAAGGCACTGTGTATTTTTAAGCCACTGAATCCAAGACTCAGAGTATGTGACTGAACGGAGATCTAGCTCCAGCTCTCTTAATCACTAGGCAATGGGGTTGTCCCAATATAAAATGTTTTTTAAATTTTTCCAACTTTTTTTTTTTTTGGTGTGGATCTGAGAAAGAATTTTTTTTTAAATTTTATTTACAAAGCATTACCATGCAACTGGGAAGAAAAACAATCTATCTCCATACTTTCTGTAAATTTTTGATGAGAAAAGTACTATGTATGTGGTCATGGGAAGAAAGTAACTATTTTCTTTACAAATACTTTATGCCATAAAGTTCTGTTAACACTTCTACAGATAAGTATGCAAGGAGACTGGAAAAAGTTTGTACAAAAAATAGAACTAAAGGATAAGTTTATTTTGGTACAGCTTTTTTTGTAAAATGTGGTCACACCACAACCTGTTCTCCTGATTGAAAGAAAAATTCTAACATCTTCTATTAGACTTTCTTTTAAAATTGCTTAAACCACTTTAAGGAAGGACTTCCATCTCAGCCAATAGCAGTGTTTTAGCTACCATTCAGCAGTTTGTACTTTGCATATATTTCATTACCTGAAGTATTCACCTAAAGTGTGAGGAACAAAAAAATGACTAACATAATGAGTTAACCCTCACTTTCCTAAAGCCAGGCATTTGCTGCTTCTATGTGGTTATGTATGACATTGTCTGCAGAGTGTTCTGTGTATCAAAGTCCACACAAAACTTTGTGATAGTTGCTATGGTGACTGTCTTTTAAAAAAAATGAATGAATTGCAGATTAAATAGCTTTGCAAAACATATATACATGGTTAGCACATAAACTACAGGTGCCCTGCAGCTATAGTAATTTAAACACTACTTTCTGAAACTTTTAAAAACTTCTCTTCTGAAAGGCACACTCATAATAAACACACAGTTCTGTGCCCCCTCCCCCATCTTTTGAGGGTAACACATTCCCCTCAGGGAAGAATTCTCCTTGCCTCCTTCAAATGGAACATACAGGCAGAAGGCAAGAAAGTTGCACAAGAAGAGTTGTCATGCCCTTCTAAAACTCCAAGGGCCTCCATCTTCCATCTATCACCCCAGGGCAACTGAGAACACAGTCCCTCTGCATTTCCAAGTGCCACTTAGAAAACGAAGCAGCAGTTCTGTTCCTCAGAATCAAATACCTGCACAAATGATATGCAAAAATCATGTTGTTTTGGGAGTGCCTATGTATCATATTATTACTTGAAGCTTCCTAAACTGAGTTTTAACTTTTAATTGATTTCAAACATTCCAGGATTGAAAATGACAGAATTGTCAGAAAACAGTGCATATCGTTTGTTGTAATATCAAGATAGACAAACTTTCTGGAGATTCAAAAACATCCAAGCGGTACCACTCTTAGGGTTTACAGAACCAAACATTTGTGGCAATTTATTTTATGTTTAAGTGTTTCAAAGATGGGAAATACACACACACACACACACACACACACACACACACAAATGAGAGCGGTTGTATTTTCCAGAGCTCCGTAATGGACACGAGTTGTTTTTTCCATCTTTTTTCGCACTTATTTTGGAACTTTATCTATGCAGATATACCAACTCTCATACAAAATACACATATTATTCATTCTTTTGCCGTAACTCAGCATAATGTTACTTAACAAACCTAACTTTTATATTTCTCATGTAGATATTCTTCAATAGGAAAATTACTCAGCTGTTTCTTCTAGTAGGGTGCTGCCTTGTCTATGCCAAATTTCACACTGTTCACATTTTCTAAGATGAAAATATCTAGTGCAAAAACCCAGAGTTTTCAAGTTTCTGGGGGTCAGCAGTTTTGCTCATGACATTATTGATTCTAAATGTTACACCTAAAAATTCTGTAACTTCAAATTAATGAAAATGAATTAAACTGAAAAGACCTATTAGTTATCTCATTTTTAAAACATCATCAATAACAGCTTTGCACTTATTACCTAATGACAGCATCTACAATTTATATTTTATACCTCCCTGATTGCTTCAACTCTTTGCCTCAAACCTACGAGATTATTGTAAAGATTAAACATGGTTATATATGAGATAAATCTTTTGCAACTTATAAATTATTTAAAATTGTTAGCCACACGCTGTTAAGTGGTACAGGTAAATGCTAAAGACATGTGGTAGATATGGAGATAACATGACTAAATCACTTTAAAGAACTTACAGCCACCTACAGTAATTGCAGTCAACAAACATTCTTCAGCTCTAATTTCTTCTAGAATTTGCTTTAGTTACATAGAGGGCCCTTGCCTGAGGTTGTCCCTCCAGGGCAAGTCTTCATCTGATGAAGAAGAGAGGATATAAAGTCTGTCTATTTGAGCCTAATGCAGAATGCTTAGACAGATAGTACTCGTGACAGAGCTTCCACTGGGTTTGCCGAGGATTTGTCAGTTTTATATAAGAGTTTGATTTAATTGTCTACCTACTGTTCTTCCTTTTCATCCTATACAGATGTTGATTTTTTTAAGAGATTTATTTTAATTTTATTTATTCATTCATTCACTTATTTTTTAATTTGACCAGAGAGAGAGAAAGAAAGTGAGAAAGCAATCCACCCAGTTCAGGACTTGAACTGTGGTCAGCCATGTGGGAGGATCCAGCACCTTAACCATCATGCCACCTATTAGTCCCTACAGGTGCTGATTTTTCTTTTTTCTTTTTTGGAGAGGTTTTTGCTATACGGCACGTGTGCTCACCAGAAAGACAGAGACAGACAGAGACAGAAAGAGAGAAATCACCCAACAGGGAGATGGTCACGCCGCAATCCCTTCTCCTCTATTCTCCTCTTGGGATCTTGGGCATGCATGCACACGTGCCTGGCGTGAGTTTAAGCCACCAGATCCAGGACTTGAACCGTGGTCAACTACGTGGGAGTCCAGTGACATAGCTATTACACCAACTGTTGGTCTCAGGTGTTGATTTTTAACAAACATTTGTACCCATCTCAGTGTTCATTTTCAGAGAACTCAATCTATGACAACAGAATTGTGAGAGTTCATAGAACTCATGGACCCAAAGAAAATGCAATAATCTCTCTTTAGTTAAAGACCATCATGACACCAATAGTACAACTAGTTTTTGTTGAATAAGTGAATCTTAACTTCTGATCCCACAGATCTAAATAAAAAAATTTTAAAAGATGACTATGATGTGATTAATACACATAATAGTGATGTTATACACCTCAGAGAGACATTATGCTTTGTACTTTCACATGCTAAAATTCAATTGTGTTTCTCTTCAGAAGATATATGTTCCATGAAAGGAGTGTCATGAAATCTGAATTGTTCTGTAGTAGTGATTATTTCCATTTCATCACCTTATATATGTTGGTATAATTAACATACTGATAAAGGTGTCTAATTTTTGTAGTGAATCTTTTCAGCATAATTATTATTTTATGTAATTTCAGTTGTAGTCATCTTATAAAAACGTTAACATGTTGCAAGTATTTTTGAAATCCCTAGATAAAAGTATCAAACCATATATTTGTGCTCCAAATATATTTTCATCATATATTTATAAGCAAGACCTTAAGAAAATAATTTCCTTAATGGTCAGTGTTGATACAGATTTAATATATACTAATGTTCCTGAAGTTATGTCAGCTGTGAAAAATGGGTCACTGTGGGAACCAGCAGTTAGCGTAATGGCTATGTCGCTGGACTCCCACGTAGTCGACTGCGGTTCACGTCCCGGACCCGGTGGCTTAAAACTCACTCTGGGCGCGTGTGCGTGCGTGCCCAAGATCCCGACAGGAGAATGGAGGAGAAGGGATTGCGGCGTGACCATCCCCCCTGGGGGATGATTTCTCGCTTTCTGTCTCTATGTCTCTCTCTCTGTCTGTCTGGCGAGCACACGCGCCCTATAGCAAAAACCTCTCAAAAAAAAAAAAAAAAAAAAATGGGTCACTGGTCCTGTGGTTTGAAATGGAATGTCTACACCTCTCTTTGACAGATGAATCACTTGTAAGGTGTTAGGGTTGTTCGGATAACTTTCCAAAAAAAAAAAAAGGAAAGAAATAAGAAGACATGGAGATATATTTACAGTTTCCTCTTTTTCATGCATTCTTATTCCCAGGCTGAACCATCAAAGCCAAAAGTTGGCAGTTCAGTGTTATTTTTGTCTACTGTTTTTGTATGCCCTGTTTAAAACAAATGTCCTTAATTGACTTGTGATAGTAGCAAATCGATTCTAGAATGTCAGGAATGTCTGGGAACAGATGGCTGTGTGGATCCCATTCCTCCTAGGACTCACTCAGAGTTACAGCTGTCCAGGGTTACGTGTAATGTTTGCAGTCTTATTTTCTGTTAGCTGGCTATTTTGATGATGAATATGTGTGCAGATAACCCTTCTCCTTCGAGAATTCTATCCCTTTTGCATGTCTTCTATTTTGAATGCATGGCACTCTCTACATTCATGGAATACCAATAGGTTTTATTTAAAAGGTGACCGCATAAAAGTATTCAAAATATCTCAATTGGTGATTGCACTCTTTTTGTCTATCCAATTTGGACCTGATACACAGAGGTGAAGGCAGTACAATAATGTACAAGGATTAAAAAATGTCCTCTTATACTCCAGGTGACTTTATTCTTTTTCTTTTCAAAATAAAGTATGAAACTCCTGGCGACCCTTGCTTGGAGAATAAACAAATAATTTTATACAAACAAAATTATAGAGTATATATGTCTTAGTGGTATTTTGAGAAGCTGTTTATGTCTTTAAGATTGAAACTAAATAAACATGTTGCTATCTTTATCTTCTCTATAAATATATATGAAACAAAAAAATGAAATTCAAACATGTTTCTAAAATACTGACAGAAAACTTAAAATTGAACAAATTACATGTAATTTTAAAAATTGTGTGTTTTCTGTAGATTATATAACTGAATATTTCTATTGTACTGTAACAAATGTACACAAATAAAACTTACATTGTATGTATTCAGTATAAATGTACAAGAAATAATAGCATAGGGGAATAAAATGTCCTGTGTCATTTTCTCTTAAGTTTGGGTTTTTTTCACTAGAACTTGATATACAAATATTGATGATTAATTTTTTTTTTTTTTACAAATCCTAACTCGAATATCTTATCTATAATGAATGTTTACTCAATTAACTATTGAGCGAGATATTTTTTTTTTTTTTGGAGAGGTTTTTGCTATAGGGCGCGTGCGCTCGCCAGACAGACAGAGAGAGACAGAGAGATAGAAAGCAGGAAATCACCCCCCAGGGAGGATGGCCACGCCACAATCCCTTCTCCTCCATTCTCCTCTCGGGATCTTGGGCACGCACGCACACGTGCCCGGCGTGAGTTTAAGCCGCCGGGTCCGGGACTCGAACCGCGGTCGACTACGTGGGAGTCCAGCGACATAGCCATTACGCTAACTGCTGGTCCCGAGCGAGATTTTTATCCTGCCAAAATTTCATAAAATGAGTCTCATTATATTTGCTTCTTTTATTCTCCTAGTAGTCTAAGAAAAATACTAGTGAAAAGAAATACATATCTCGGGGCCAGCACAGGGCATAGCCATTACGTCACTGGACTCTCACATGGTCAACTGTGGTTCGAGTTCTGGACTCGGTGGCTTGAAACTAGGCCAGGCGCATACATGCCCAAGATCCCAGGAGGAGAATGGAGGAGCAGGGATCGTGGCGTGGCGATTTCCCTCCCTGGGTGGGGGCAGATTTCTCTCGTTCCCTCTCACCATCTCTGTCTCTCTCTCATGCCCCAGAGAGTGCACACACCCTAAGGCAAAAAACTTCTAAAAAAGAAAATAAATGCATATCTCAATTTTTTATAGGTAATTTGCTATTTCTGCTAATAAATAGACCAGTCCTTTTTTTTTTTTTTTCTTTTTGAAGCTACGTATGTTTGAAACGGAAATTTACCTAACAGCATTTACAACAACCTCAGGCTTTCAATTCCACAAAGTGAGGCCTTTCTTATTTGATTCCTGATTATTGATTTAGATACTCAGAGATGAAAGCAGTTGAGGCCAAGACTTTTGAGGACATAGAAATGTGAACTTGATTGATAAGTAAATACCTATGCCTCAGAGTACTTGCCATAACAGGTAGCTAATTGGCAACTATAACCTGTTACACTGAAAATTTTTCCTTAAAATATGAGTATTTTGACAAACATTTGAATATGATTATTTGTGGAAAACTTTATGGAAGTAGCAAATTGGAGTCTTCCTAAAAAATACTTTGAATGTTACATATTTAGGGACAAGAAGACTGTTGAGTATTTACTGTATTAGACCTAGAAACAATCCCCACATATAGTTGTAGATGAAATTTACATTGGCTTGAATTCATGAATGGCATATAGGTGTGATCACTCTACTCACTAGGACAAACTCAAAAACTGGGACTAGTGCAGATTAAGAACACATATCCTTGAATGTATGTAGTATCAGACTGCAGTTGTGGACCAGACCAAGTGTTTGGTGACTCATAAGGATGACCACAGTAAGAGTGGGTTCACAGATGGACATTAGGCTCCTGGCAGTGGTTGCACTCCCTAACTGCCACGAGTACTGCATAGATGTGTCACTGCACTGGACACAACACACACACCATCATCCACCAGGCACACACACAGAAAAGATCTGGGCAGACACACAAATACAAAATCTCTGATTCACAGGTAATGACTGCAGACCAGATTTGTTATTCTTGCCAAAAGGTGCAAGGCCAGGGAGGCTATATTCCATAGAACTTGGTCTTCTACCCATTCCTGGAAGGTTGATTGTATCTGGCCATGGATAAGCATGTGTGCTATCTGTGACATTTCCACTGTCACGTTTTTTTTTTTTTTATTTGTTTGTTTTTCTATTACTAATCAGTTCATTCTAGTCATACTGATAGGGCCATTGAAATGTATCTGTATCTTGTGTTCAGCTTTTCAGACTAATTGTAGTTTGTCGATTTGTGATTTTGATGGCAGAAGCACTTTATGAACTAATAGTTTAACTGTAATTTCTTCACTTCCTCCTAATCAACACACCCTGGTAAGACAGTTTGATCATTCAGCCCAACTATTCCCATCCTCTCTTGGACTGCTTTTATATATAGACATGGATTAAAGGGGGAAGGTGATACAGTTACTCTGATTATTCAAAATTCTACCCTGACCTTTCCTGTATTTCTGGCTTCTTTCTTTTCTCTAGTGCCAATCCCTGTAGGATGGGCTGGTTTACTCCCTTGGTGGCAGCCAGCCAATGGTTTAGGGGGCCTGGCCTTGAGGTGCAGCAGTTAGGTGCTGCACAGAAGAAGCTAGATACCATGTGGCATATTGGGTATTGAATCCCAGCCCCAGCAGCAAGTACATGTGCTCTGGACCCTGATGGAATGAAGAACTGAAGGAAAGAAAATTTTGGCATAACCAGGCATTGATGAAGGATGCTTTCTTTCTCTCTTTCTCTTTTTCTTTCTCTCTCTCCTTCACCCTCCATGCACATACATGTGTTTTATCATGAGTAAAGGTAAAAATATTAAAGAAAAAGAAAGAGGGCTTAGGGAATTCAAACTTAATTGTGGTCTAGCCCAAGGCTAATTGTTAGATTGACATAATTTTAGATTATAGAGATAAAGACTATTGAGTTGAGAATATTACCCACTGAGGGAGTCACTCAGGGGCCCTTCAACAAAAATATAGGTAGATTAGGTTCTTGTAATACCTTCAACTTTATTAAGATCAGAATATTCCCCAAAGGGTGCAGTTAAATAAACTCTGAAACTGAGGAAGTATTTCTCCTTTTCCTGTTTATAGATTTGAATCTTAAGCTAGTAATTTTAACAAAGAATAACTAAGAATAGCTGCTAAGATGTATTGTTCTACTCTATACTTTTTTCATATTGATCCATAGTAAAAATATTGATGAACATATTTGAAGTTATTTTACTAATTCATCCATCCTGCCTTATCTAACAGAGTTGTAGCAATTTGGGGTCTCACAATGAGAAATTCATAGAAATAGGGTCTTGTAAGACAAAACACAATTTTCCTCTGGTGTGGTTGGCAGAGAAAACTAAAGCAAAGAAAAAATTATGCATCAAACAATCTTGGGAGAGATTTGAAAACTACACCAGGAACTGATGTCACCTGATCACATGACATCTCAGTCAACTGTAGATTCAAAAAAAAAAATCAAAGTAATAGCTCTTGGTCTGGTAGCAGCTTATTTAAAACACAATGTGTTCCTTTCTCACCTAAAAGGAGACAAAGGAAATAATTCAAAAATTTGTCTATTCACATGAGAGTGGTAAAGAGGATTTATCAAGCGACTCATCTTTTGAATGAAATCATTGGCATTAAAAGCTATTTTTGAAAGATTCAAGAAAAAGAAAATAAAAAAGTAAATGCAAGCCAACAGGAAGACCAAGAGGGAGACCAAAAGGATGGAGAAACACCAGAAAGTCACAAATAGGTAAGAAATGAGTAAGAGACAAAGGACATGAGTTATCATTTATAGGATCAGAGAGAAGTAGAAAACCATTACTATAGTTTTAACCTTTGAGCAAGCTGTTGCCAGAGAATGTTTTAACTACACTGAAAAGCTGAAATATGAACACCACCTTAAGGAATCCTTGAGTAAAATGAATGTTGGTGAAGATTTAGGAAAAGAAAATCTTGACAGTCACACATACAAATATTTGGATGATGATGGAGCCATTTCTCCTACTAAAGGGCCAGCAGTGGAGGATGAGGCAATAAATCTTGAGTCTGATGATAAATGTGATATCAAGTTGGTAGAGGACAGTTGTTTCATAATAAATTCTGAATCCCCAATTTCCAAGAAGATGGATGTGTATTTAGAATGAGAGAATACTACTAAAAAACCTGATTGGTCTGAAAATAGAGCTTCAAAAGCCAAAAACACTGGACAGAAGACTGAATGGCCTAAAAAGAAGACAGGAGCATGAATGGAAAAGAAGGTAAACAATATGGAAAAGAAATGACTTTTCATAGAAATATGCCAGCCTGGGGATGAAGAACTTCTTAATTCATGAAACTTTGATGACTATTTCTGAAACGTTTATGAAAGAAAGTCTGAGAGAATAAGAATCAGGAACAACAAATAAAAAAATGTAAACACTAGGAAAAAGCTAAGAAGTTATCATTTAATAAATAATGAATAGAAGGTTCAAAAAAGAAAAAAAATGAGAAATATAAACTCAAAAATTCTTATGCGGGCATTAAACAACTCATCAATATGTGTATGTGTTTGTGTGTGTGTGTGCATGTGTGCTTTGTATGCACAATTGAGAGATAGGAAAATACTGACATTTGTCAAATGAGTATTACAGTTCATGCACATAGGTAGGCTCTTGTAATATAATTCCTCATTTTGGCTAATATTTTGCTAATAAGATAGGTACTGTTATACACATGCAAAGATAGGGAAACTGAGGTTTAGATAGGTAGATGAACGTAGATTAGTAGTCAGTAGAACAAAGGTATAAATTCAGGCTAATCATATTTCAAAGCCCAGACTACTTCAACTTTCTTTGAGTTCCCATTTTTAAAGTAAAATTTATCGGATTATTGGGAAAGTCATGACATTTTTTGCATAGAGAAACATACAAAATTATGTCATGACTTTCCTGACGTGCTAATAAAAAAATCTAAAATAACTTTTTTTAAATCTAAAATATTGAGTCTGTGAATTTATATGACTAGACTAAGTGGCTGATTAAATTATATAACATGTCCTATTTAGGATAATTTCTTGAAATTTAGTTTATTATACCATTTTGTCACATTACTTCTTTTGCAGAAATTGACATATATTTTTTCACAGTAATAGTGGTTTTAAGCTGCCTGATAGTTGTATGGTTAACACGACTTAAACCTTTGATATTGCATATGCCAAGGCTCATTTCCAAATATTGAATAGAAAAGAAGTTTTATAAAAATAATGTCATCACAATTATTACTACTAATAAAAATTTCCAGTTATCAAGTTATCACTATGTAACAAGAAATCCTCTAAAAGCTTCCAATGCATTATTGATTCAGTGCTCACAGAAAAGCTAAGAGGCAGATATAGGGACTGAAATTCAGCACATATTGTAGTTTAAAAAGTAATACAGAACATGTAAGTTTTTAAAAAGCAGGAGTTGAACCCACACCTTCCTTAGTGTTTAATGAAAAGCCACGATGCATATGGAATAAGATGGGGGTATTAAAAAGAAGCAATGGAAGATTTGATGATGAAGAAAAAAAATAGACTGAAAAAGTCATTAAAAGAAAGAGAGAAAGAGAGAGTCTAAGGTGGTGGCAGTATACTGCAGCTACCCTGAAACTTCATAAGTTAGTAAGTACTACTGCACATAATGAAAGTGTGATATTATATTTTTTTAGATGAAAAAACCACCACAAACTAACTCTCTTGATGCTATAAGAGGGAGTGAAACTCCTTTGCACCATTAACCTGATGATATATTTGTATAGAAAGAACATCCTAAGGTAAAATTTTGATTTTATCCAATTTAAAATAAATATGTTCTACATGCAGGCGATTGTTCCAGATGCTTAGGAAAGACAAAGGTATATAAATATCAAACTTGTACTAGAAGCAAATTCATGCTTAAGAAGTAACAGATGCTGTGTGTAAACTATAACATGAGATAAAATGTGATAAGGTTGTTGGATACTATCTGCTATTATCTTGTTGAGAATCTTTGTGCCTATATTCACCAGGGATATTGGTCTATACTTTTCCTTCCATGTCCTGTCCTTATCTGTTTTAAAGATAAGGGTGATAGAGGTTTGAGGAGGGTCTGAAGAAGGACATTTAGAAGAAAAATAGGGAGGCAAAGCATTAATGGCACAAAGAAATGTGGTATTATCTGTTGAAGATATTTTGTAGTTTTTATCAACTATACTAGGGAGAAATGTTCACCTGTTAAAATATCCATTTTGTAAGCCAAATAATAATGTAATTGAATGTATAAAATAAAATGAAATAAAAAAATAAAGAAAAAAAATTTGATAAGGTTTCAAAACTAAAAAAACAAGCAAAAAACGAGTGAGGATAACAGAGTACATGAAGTGACAGTTTCGTTCTGTAGGTTGAGGATACCTCTTGGATGTGGGCCATTTGACCATGGGAACAATTCCAACCACAGAGATGGAGCACTGAACATCTCAAAAAGAGAGAACAAGACAAACAGAACTGGAATAAAGTGGACATTTTAGGAAAAAAATGTAATTTCCCTGTTATTATACTAGTGTGTGTATGTGTGCATGTATGTGTGCATATACTCAATAGCAAATGCACAAGTCTGAAACAGAGAATAGGAGAGACGCATGGAGACATTGAAATTTTGAGATAAGGAATTTATACATTATTCTGATGTCCCAGGTTTACGTGTCCTACACATACTGATGAGCAACCATCCTTTGTTCCACACTATGTGAATTCTTTCAGATGACAATATATTCATCAAATCTCTTGGAGCTCCTTCCTTGGTTAAATACTAGCAGTTAATTCACATTTTCTTCCATGTCTTATTTTAAAATCCTTTAATTATATTTGTTAATCTTCCCTGACTTAAATATTCATTCATCCAGTATGCTATAAACACCAAAACTTGATTTGCTGTTCCACACAAGTTTAGTCCACTGCGAGGCAGAGGTAATGATATGAAATACTGTTGATGTTTATTTGGTCCACACTCACATGTATCAATTTAGTGCCATGATTTTATAAATAGCAAGAATGTCCATACTTCTGCTTTACCTGTCTCAAAAGGGGGTGAGAGATGAAGTGTTCATCTTCATTGAATTAGTTTTAAAGGCCTAGATTTATTTGCAAGTTTATTTATTTATTGAGAGAGAGAAGGAAGAGTACCCACAACTGTTTCTTTCACTCCAATCCTCCCCAGCCTCTCAGATCACTAGGATCATGGCACACATGCACACACCCAGCACGTGTAGGTCACCCTAGAACTAAGCCCCCTCATTCCCCATGGTCTCAGCATTGCAGAGCATGGTGCTCCAGCTGCACCACTGTGCCGGACCTAAAGTTTTAGATTTTTATTAGTAATGATCAGATCATGTCTACTGAAACTCATGCTAGAAGATAAAAACAGATGGAATGGTCCCCTGCCAAGTTTGCCATTGTTGAAGAGTATGATCCTTTGGGCATGAGATGGATCCATTTTTCATACTATACAGGCTGTTTTTACTGATCCTCTCCTAACAAATACTAAGTCCTTCAGGAAAAAAGTATTCTGTGTGAAAGTTTGTCAATTAACATGACAATCCAGTCAGTATTCAATGCCATGTAAAAAAGCTAAGGAGGCAAATTAAGCAAAGTTTCAAAGTAACCACTTTTTTTTGGTGGTTGTTTTGCTATAAAATGTGTGTGCTTTGAGAGAGAGAGAACAAGAACTCATCCCTGGAGCGTCATGCCACAGTCCTCCTCTATTCTCCTCTTGTCATTTTGGGCATGCATGCACATGCACCTGGCACGCACAAGCTGCCAGGCTGGGCACTTGAACCATGCAGTCAGCCATGTGGGATCCAGTGTAGTGCCTCAAACTCCATGCCACCTACTGGCCCCAAAGTAACTACTTTTTAGCTGAATAGGAATTTGATACCAAAATACTGAGGCTCTGCTGACAATTGATTTCAGATCCCTGTGGCCAAATATCTATGGTCCACCTTCAAAATTGAACTTGACTCTAAATTACAAAATGTGTATTTCTTTGTCCATTAGTTTGCATGTCCATTAAGTTTATAATTTACTCCCTTAGGGGCACACATACTATAGGGTCATGACAGATAGAAGAAACACAGACTGTCTGAGTACTGTGGATAGTATTTTGTTGGAATGACAGGAATTGGGGATTGGAATGGCTCAGACATTCAGATACAGTTTTGTTCCTTCAATCAGGTGAGGCAGAAGTGGTTGCAGGGGAATAGGACATTTTATCTTCATCTGGCAGTGGTCCAGAGGGTTTTCTTTCATTCAGGGACTGAATAGAAACTTCTCAGCAGACTACAAGAGATTGAAGTTTTGAAAATAAATGATCATATTTTTTTTTCAAATTCCAATGTCAACATAAAAATTCCAGCCACCAAATAACATCCCTTTGTCTTCTCACAAGGTGTACTTCATATTGAACCATTATATATTATTTTCATGAAGATTATTTCCTTTTACTTAGTAGAACAAAAATTTTCCCTTCAGATGTATTTTAAATTTATCTACAATGAAAATAAAGTAATTAAAACTCAGATATTCTAATAGTTTTATAAGTGTGCTTTTAAAAATGTTTTACGATTATTGAATTTCTTTTGGCTAAACACATGCATGTCTATCATAAACTGCAGAGTTCAAATATCACATTTACATTATCCCATCAAAGAAGACCAAATTTCCTCATTGCTTTCCTCCTTCTCACTAAGCAATGTTTCACCATGAGAGTCAATAACAGTACCCTAGTCTTTTCCCCTAAAAGAAATCTTGGGGAAAAATATATTTTAGCAATATCTGCCTGCAGTACTCCTGCTAAGAAAGAAGTTACCACCAGGTTTTAAAAAAGAAATAGCATTTGTGTTTTTACTACTAAGAGTATTATTTCTGTATTGATCATTATTTCTCAATGCTGTTTTCATCAACTCTTATTCGAAAAATGGATGGAGACCATGGTACTGATAATGATAAGGCTAAACTAGTTACATTGCCCAACTTGGTCATCAGAAGATAATGATGATGGTTACTTGAGAACTTATTAAAAGCAGCATGAGCCATATGTGATCACATTTCTTTAATGCTGCCCTTGCTTTGGCTTAGCATCTATTCATAAGTGTATCATTAGCATTCAGAAGAGATTATAAAACAGATAATGACTGGAAAATAATCTTTTTAATGACTGCTGTTATATTTTTAAAGAATGATTTATTGGCCATAAAGCCTTAAAAGTCTACTGCATCATACATCACAGTGAACATGCACTTCCATATTAGCCAGTTGCAAGAAAATGCTCCCAAGGAATATGGACGTCACCTGACAAGGAACCCAAGCTCATTACCGCTAGAGTAATCAATAACCTCAGCTAATGTGTTCAGCTGGCGACACAGTCCAGATCAATAAAACCTGCCACATGCTTTTGTTTTAGGAAATGAAGCCTTTTAGTTCTTAATTAAGGGAGAGACCTCACATCCGTAATGATGTTTGCAATGAATATTACCACAGAGGACATGGGAATGAATCTGAGTTTTTCATTAAAGACCTGCATAAGAAGGAGAAAAAAAAATAAGAGGTTAAAAATAAGAGGACATTTTTATTGTTTCCTTGGCATTTAAAAAAGTAAATCATAGAAAATTGTGTTCCCTTTGAAGTGAGAAAATGGCAAACATGCAGTTTTAGAAGCCCAGTGGCAGGAAGCAAAAATGATTTGCTCAACAAATCTCCAGATAGTGACCAAGAACCACCTTTCAAAAACAGACTAGCAAATGAACTGCCTAGATAATTTACAAAGTGGACACAGAAAGAAGGATGGAATTACAGCAATATAGACATAGTGTCTAGAGCCTGACCCCAGAATTTAAGTACTCCACTCTAACTCAACCTTCTGTATTGTTTGGTTGAAAATAACTAGGGTATTTTTTATCATTTAAAATACAGCTAAAATGGTCTTTACAGTATAGAGTCCCCAACTAGTGTTATAGTGAGGAAGTAGTTTACCAACTATTCAATGTATACCTAATAAATATCAAAATAGCATTGAACTCAACACTTGACCCTAATTTTTAAGAAAATGAAAAGACCAATTAGTAAGTAAGCAAAATAATTATTTCTTTTCTTACAAAATTATGTTGTTACTTTTTTGAATCATGTATGAAATTATAATATTCTTAGAACATACATATACAAATGAGGTACTTAAATGCTTTGTAAAAATAAGGTAAAGAACCAGAGGATTCAGTTCTTTTATGAGTCCATATACGATCATTTTTCTTTGATATTTCCACAGACTTATTTATGATCCTGACTATGTGTGATAGACTTCCTTGGATTGAGGAAATTTCATCTATTGATTTATTCATTAGATGAAAAGTTATGACTCGGGAACCAGCAGTTAGCGTAATGGCTATGGCGCTGGACTCCCATGTAGTCAACCACGGTTCGCGTCCCGGACCCAGTGGCTTAAAACTCATGCCGGGCGCGTGTGCGTGCGTGCCCAAGATCCTGAGAGGAGAATGGAGGAGAAGGGATTGCGGCGTGGCCATCCCCCCTGGGGGGTGATTTCTCGCTTTCTGTCTCTCTGTCTCTGTCTGGGCGAGCGCATGCATCCTATAGCGAAAATCTCTCCAAAAAAAAAAAAAAAAAAAGAAAGTTACGACTCAAGTCTTTATAAGCAAGATTTTTAATATGTTGAAAATGTGGTTATTCATAAATGCTTTCTCACTACTTTTGGACATATTTCCAATTTACATTTTTGGTTTATAAGTAAATTTAACTCTCAAACAGGTTGAAATAACTTCTTACATTTCCAAAGTGTGTGTTTTTTTTTTTTCTTTTGTTGTAGATTTAGATAATATTGTACCTTTGGAAACTCAACTTTTAACTACAGACAGCATGGAATAGATGTCTCACAAGCTTTGTATAATTTTTTTAAATGTTGCCAAAGTCTGACATGTTGTATCTGCACGAGTCCTTTGACTTGCATGGTGTATTTGGAAAGTACTGACCATGTATCAGGCATGCTGCTTAACTACTCATTTCACCAATAGGAACTCTACAGGAAGAAAACATGGGACAAAAGAAAGGAAAACACTGTAGCCTATGAAAACGGCAAATCAGCAAATAGCATGTAGAGCTATATATTTATGTGGATATATTTATAGGAATTGAAAAATATTCACAATAAAAATCCTACTAAGATGAATTATAACTCCTACATTTTTCACCTTTGAATAAGAATAATAAGATCCTTGGAGTTCACTTTGCAATCTATATGTATTGTGCCTGAGGCAGAGAGGAGGAAAGCCAGAAAGGGAAGACCAGAGAGGAGGGGAAGGGAGAGAGAGGAGCCAAATGAAAGAGCCGTGAGTATGTTAGTTGATCTGTGAGAGTCTGGCTGGGTCTACTATCACTACAGTACAGTTTGCTCTTCTCAATTACTCCATTTTACTTTCTTTCGGGTTTTGTTTGCTTTAATTTATTCCAGTTAATGAAGATTTCCATGTGCCACACATGGAAATAGGCATTTCACACAGATCAACTCGTTTACTCTTTGAAGTCTGTGATGAATGTATTGTTGCTACTGTCCTAATTTCAGCAAAAACAAGGCTTAAAATTAAAATTAATAAATAGTAGTGCAGGGCAGCCGGCGGTGATGGTTAAGGCAGTTGGGTCTCACATGACTGATTACACTTTGTGAGTCCTAGACCCGGCTGCTTGAAAAGTACATTAGGTTCCTTTGGGTGCCTGCCTGTTTATGTGGGTTTCCAAAATCCCAAAAGGAGGAGGAGGAAGTATTGCAGTGTGACCATCCCCCACGGGTGGTGCTTTCTCACATTCCTTCTCTTTTTCTCCCTCTCTGGGGAGCACATATGCCCTCTAGTGAATTAAAATAATAATTATCCAAGACAGCTAGAAAGTGGCATGTATAAATTTTGAACTAATAATTCCCTGAATTGAGACCTGTCTTCAGTATTTTGTCTCCCTAGTTGTTGCTAGTCAAACTTTGTAAAATCTCAAGGATTATGGGGAAGCTGGAAAATTATCTGCTTTCCTCCTTGATGTGGCTCTAATTTAAATCTTAAAATAGATATAATTTGGAGACATGATAAAGATGGCTGACTAGAGGACTCAGAGTTCCTCTCCTCTGCAAAGGAAGGACAAAATAATAAGTAAATAATTGCTCTTCAAGTGGCGTCTATAAGTGAAAACTAATTGTGTAAGGAAATGATTGATGCCTTCAGAAGCATGGATAATCATGATGGCAACACAGAAAGGGAAGTAAAGGATAGAATGGGGCTTGGCCTGAAGCTGAGAGAGACTCCCCATTGCTGGGAAAGGGTTAGTGAGAGATCGCCACAGTCTCCATCACAACCTCAGGTGTCAGCATTCCTAGCTGTGGGAGGGTCCTGAGCCCAGTGCAGGGAACTGCCCAAAGTCCACATGGCTGCATAACTTCCAGGGAGGGAACTCAGGTAGGAGTTCCCACCTCCTGGGATCCAAACTACTACAAGCACAGAGGCACTTTGAATGCAGAGACACTACTAGACTGAAACCCACCTTTAGAGCCAATAACCCCTGCATTTTCACATTTCTGAGTCTCCACATGTCCACACAGCTGCATCCAGCTGTATGACTGTGACCCTGGCACCTGACTGAGCCCACGCAGCACCATACAACCCCAGATGCAGCAAAGTGGGAGACTGTCCTGAGGACAGAGTGAGCTAATACATTTTTTTTCTCCTTCAGCCCTTGCACTGCTACAGACCACAGGGCCTTGTGGACAATCCCCAGGAACTGGGGCTAGCTCTCCTGTTCTCTACAGGCAGTCCCATCTTCAACCACTCTGTACCAGTAGCACTTTAAACACTTGCAAACAGGACCATAAGGCACATGTAGACACTACTGATGCTGATTATAGTGGAAGAAATCACACTGAGACTAGGCTACTCTGCCCAACCAACATTATGGGAAACATCTTTAGGAAAATGCGTTTCCCTTAGAAAGCTAGTTCAGGAAATTAAGAGGAACAGCCATTTCACCAGATATGCAGATACCAACCTAAGGTGACAAGAAACATGAAAAAACAAGGAATCCTGATACCATCAAATAAATCCAATATTCTCTGGTGATAGATCCCTAACAATAAAATCTTTGAAATGTCTGAAAAGAAAATGACACTAACAATCCTAAGAAAACTCAGTCTGAGAGAGGCAACAAATGCAAAATTACAGCCTTGTAGGAGTAAATTCTAGTGTTTGATAACCCTGTAGGGAGACTCTGTGTGGCAACAACTGATTGTATACTTTTAAATAGCCAGAGAAAGGGTTTTGAATGCTTCCAATATGAAAACAATGTTGAAGGTTTGATTTAATGGATATGCTAATTACTCTTATTTAATCTTTATACATTGTATATCTATACTAAAAAATCATTTTGTATTTCCATAGCTATAATTATCTTTTAAAAAGAGTTATAATAAAAACTAAACATAATTTTGCCATTATTGGGGAAATGTTATAACAATTATTTAATAATAGGAAAAAACTGGGGATTGGAACTCAAATACTAGATAACCTTTCTAAAATTTTGCCAATCCTTTGTAACTTGTGTTGTCATTATTTACTCATAGTCTCCTGAATATGTGCACATGAGACTGCTAAAGATCATGCATTACTTCTCGGTTAACTCATTTATATGTGTCCCACATATCGTATTTGATTTCTATGTTATTGGAAAAAATTTTTAAAAGTAGTATTTAAATGATTTGTCAGAAAAAACAGGATGGGAAATAGTGATTAGTTTATAGGCAATGAATAAATACTCAGTTGAAAACTAAAAGGGTTGTATAACTAATGGTAATTGCTAGGGGCATTAAGGATTAAGTTTTTACATGTCCATTTTGAAAAAAATAGCACAGACACTAAGAAAAGCAGGCTGAGGTTAATCTTGCCTCTCGGGCTCTATTTGACCTGTTGTCTTAAACTCTGCCTCTTGAAAGAAAGGGCAGTTTTCTGCATCTCCCCAAGTAGTTGTTTTCCATTCCCAAAGCATTGAGCAATAAACCTAATACAATCACAGCAAATGGAGGTTTATGAGGGTTAAGATTGTACTTTTTTACTAGCAAAATAGACAAATGATATACAATCTAAGTTGTGATTTTTTTTTAATTGGGCTTGGGATTGAACATGAACTTTATATGAGAATTTTTTTTCATAGAATGTCAGCCTGCAGTCCTGTAATTGGTAACCTTACCAGACCTTAGAATAATAAAATAATATATATTCTATAATACTCCAAGGAAGTACAGTTAAGTTCTGAGTATTTATCAGAAAATCTTTCTTATAAGAAAAGATTAGGGGACCAGCAGTTAGCATAATGGCTATGTTGCTGGACTCCCATGTAGTTGACCTCGGTTCGAGTCCCAGACCCGGTGGCTTAAACTCATGCCAGGCACGTGTGTGTGCGTGCCCAAGATCCCAAGAGGAGAATGGAGGAGAAGGGATTGCGGCATGGCCATCCCCCCTGGGGGGTGATTTCTCGCTTTCCTTCTCTCTCTCTCTTTCTGGTGAGCGCATGAGTTCTATAGCTAAAAACCTCTCCAAAAAAAGAAAAAAAATAAAAAAGAAAAGATTAGACAACTTGTGATGTGTTGATGTTTTGTTTCGTTTTTCCAAAGAGTTTATTTTAGGAACACTAACCACAGAACTTTTAAACCTGAGGATTGCTTTTATGCCCTAATTGGCAAATTATTTGTCTGAAATATCTTACATTGAAAAAAAAAAAGTAATGATTATAACCATGAAAATACTGCTGGAATAAATGCTCAAAGCTGCTCTAGATTCCTTTCATATTCTTTATATGCATTAGACACATATAGGATGGTGTCATAGGATGAGTTAGATAACCCTTTAAAGGGGAAACAGAATCACACAAAGAAAAATAATCTTCACTGAATGTCTAGAATGTACAAAGCAGTTTTATTATTGAGATGAATTAAAAAGAGATGAAACCTCTACATTATAGGTACAATAAACTGAGGCTTAGAACTATTAAAAACTTTTTCAAGGCTATGCAAAAATAAATAAAATTTGTAAATGACAGGGAAGAAAGGCCAACTGAATTTATTTAAAGCCAAGGGTAATTTTTTTCCTCTCTCTTCTTTTCTTTTTTTTTTTTTAGATAGTGGCTAAAACATACTATCTTCCCAGAAGTCTCTAAAAGTACGCCTTTCACTTTACAATGAGAAAGTGGAGATGTGGGAGGTTAAATCCCTGAATAAAATTTCACATTTGCACGGACAGGTATAGAAATGGGTCTAGGTCCTCTGTACTCAGCCCAAAATTCATTTTTTTTTTGCATTTCATTATTGTATTGGTTTTATAAGTTCTATCTGTTTTCATGGCACCATTTTCTTTTAATTTATAAAATTGATAATGTAAAATGAAATTCATGAATATCTGATAAAAGTGGGGGGGAAGTTTGCATGTTTTAGCTTTTTCTTTCACTGTAATCTATAATTAGCAATACAGAACAAGAGGTCATTAAGAAATCAAGCACTGACATTTTGAATTAATATTTGCATTCTTTTTTTTTTTTTTTTTTTTGAGAGTTTTTTGCTATAGGGCATGTGTGCTCACCAGAAAGACAGAGTGAAACAGAGAGACAGAAAGCGAGAAATCACCCCCGCCCCAGGGGGATGACCATGCCACAATCCCTTCTCCTCCATTCTCCTCTTAGGATCTTGGGCACACATCTATGTGCGTCCAGCATGAGTTTAAGCCACTGGGTTCAGGACTCAAACTGCAGTTGACTACATGGAAGTTCAGCTACATACCCATTACACCAAGTGCTGGTAATATTTGCATTCTTTATGGTAAGCAAAAATTTCTAAGTAGCTGGTCCTTGAAGCCTATATGTTTTACACAAATTGCAATCATCTGAATATAAAATATGTCATATAACTGAAGAACCAAATTAAAAATTTTAAAAACCCTGAAAACAAAATCCAGCTGTACTGTAAATCACTGATGGAATATATTTGATTGCTACAATTTTCAAATGACCTGAAGGAAACTGATATCCTTTTAAGTTCTCTCTAGTTTCAGCACTAGACAACTGGAACTTATTTATGGCCCCATTATTTTGTAGTATTTCAGTAACCAAAACTATTAGCTGATATGCTAAGCTGGTAGCAAACTGGAGTCAATAATTCTGCTACATGCCTTTATTTTTGGAAATATACCCTTATATCTCTTCATTAAAGGCTGCTCTTTCATTCTTACTTGAGTTTGCTAGGTACTTTGGAATGTCCACAAGGAAGATAAAAGCAACATCGATGTTGGTATGTAGTAGCTAAATCATGTACCAATAGAATATATAGCTTTCTAACACATCCGAGTTTACAAAAATCTCATGCAAAAAAGAAGTTTATACTCAAATTAGGAAATTAATAAGTATACTACATAATTGTTTTGCTTTAGTGTTTGTTAACTAATTCTCTCACTTTAAACATTTAAAATCTACTTGACCTGATAAAAAATCCATTTTCCTCAAAAATGAAGTCTATCAATCTAAATCTGCTTGTTTTCTCAAATTCTGTTTTAAACAAAAAAATTGGTCATTTTAAGACGCTATTAAATACCATCTGCTAAAATTTGTTTATTTTAAACTAACATAACTTTTTAGCAATTAAAAATCATTACATTATTGATCATTTTGTTTTCTGGGTGTTTAATCACAATGTTATTTTAGTCACAGTTAAAGTGTCTTGTTTATGGTGAAATTCAGTATATTCCTCCTCTAGACTTTTAAGCAGACATAATTAAGGGAGTTACAGCTAATGCCAACAGTTAAGGATAACCCAATTAGGATGGCTGTCAATAGAGGAACCAATTAAGGTTTCCACAAGACAACTTCTCACAGCTAACACAGTTCTCCTAAATCTCCATAGATTGTCATCACTCTCTCTCTCTCTCTTTCATTTAAAAGAAAGATATTTTTTATTAGTTTCCAAGATTTTTCTCTGTTTTAGCTGACTCTAAAGTAAGGTTATAATAGGTCAACAAAGGGCTTAAAAATAAAGAATTTAAAAGTCAATATATATCAAGGTTAATGTTCTGAAATAAGAGTCACTGTACTCATTTTGTCAACAGTATTTCTAACAAAAATCTTCCACACAAAGCTAGAAACATTGTTATTTGATTGATCCACAATTTTTTTTATCCACAAATTATTATTGGAAGCCTACATTTTTCAGATACTTACAGTATCTTATTGATATTCAATAGAACAACACCAGGTTTGTAATATAATAACTGGGATGATTAATTCCCACTACAAGGAAAAAACTGCGCCATTGGTACTATAATGCAATTGGGGGCAATGTCCATATTTGAAAACCAGAGAATTCACTGGAGCCCTCCTGGTTACAGTCAAGTCCAGTAAGAAACAATAAGTAAAAACTATCAACCCATTAAAATCATGGCAAGTATACATGTAGACATTTCTACAGTGAATCTAACTTTAGAATTAAAAAAAAATGATAAACTGAGGTGTTGATTTAGGGCAAGAGGCATGTAGAAAAGTCAGTGATAAATAACAATAGCCTAATAAAAGTAAGGAATTTAGTGGCCCTTTATGTGTACCTGTGTTATGTGTGTGACTGTAAGGGAGACAGATTATAAACACCTGTATATGTTAACTAACTATATTTCTTCCCTTTCTGCTTTTCTTGTTATTTTGTATGAGTATGAATGACGTTCAGATTTGATGGGGAAGATTTCATATTAACTGGAAATCTTGGACTACTGAAATTAATAAGATCATCAATGAGACTTTCAGAGAAAGAAAGAATAGCTGTGTTTTGTGAAAGGTAATGCCATTCTAAACAGACACATGGTGCTTTGTTTGAGAGTACCATGGTGACATGGATGTAGACAGTTTCAAAGATGGCAATTCAACTGAATCTGCAGACAAACAGAATTTATCTTTATTCTCTAGGGTTTGTTACTCAATTTTTTTTTCTTTCATTTTTATCACCAAGAGGCTGGACTTTTCCAGTCTATATTGGTAGGCTTATTTGCCCATTGTCTTTCATGTTGATTTAACCAGTTAGATTCTCAGAGGGAGCCGGCTATGGACCAAATGTTAGGAGAGTTCCTCACCTAATACCCCAAATTTATAGGTTGAAGCTCTAACATCCAATGTAATGGTTATTTGGAGGCAGGGACTTTGGCAAATGATTAGGTTCAGAAGAGATCAAGAGAGCAGGACCTCTGTGATGGGTTTAATGTCCTTATAAGAAGAAGGTGATACACTGGAGCTCATCATGTGAGGACACAGAAGGAAACCATCTTCAAGCTGAGACTAGAGCCTCAGTAACTGGGGAACTGAATTAGCCAGTAACCTCAATTTGGGGCTTCTCAGCTTTGAGAACGGAGAAGTAAATTCCTGTTTTTTTCGGTCACTAGTCTACAGTATTTAGTTTTGACAGCCCAAGCTGACTAATGCAGAGCCACTATTTTAGGAAGCATCTCTAGGTGTTCCTGTGGCCTCTCTGAGATCCCAAATCCCCTCCATCCAGAGTTCTAGCTTCTACCAGAAGATAACTTATTCTGGGCCATACCTTCATCTGTTGTCCTTTTACTCTGAAATGGTAGCAGCTTTATTGCAAAACTCTGAATTACTTCAATAATTGGTTTATTGGTAGTTGTCTGAGAAACCAATATGCTGTTAAATTTTTAATCTTATAAGATTAGGTTTGCTAGTGTGAATTCTCTCTGTTTTTGTTTGTATGAGAAAGTTTTTAATTCTCACTTTAGGAAAGATATTTTTTGCTGTGTATAGAATTCTGAGTAAAAGTTATTAGTTATTGTTGCTGCTACTGATTTTCTCAGAACTTTAAAGATGGTACTCTTGCCTTTAGCTTGTTTGCTTTCTGAAGAGACACTGCAATTCTCTTTTATCTTGTGAATATATTTTTTTTACCTGTTGTCTTCAAAATTGTCTGCTTGTCTTTGACTTACAGTAGTTTTAATTTTGTTCTTGTGTTTGCGATTTATTCTTGCTGGTTATCTTAGAGATTTTGGAATATGTGCTTTGATGCCATCATTAATTTTGGAAATTTCTCAGTATTATTTCTTTACTCTCTGTTTCTTACCCTTTTGAAATCCTAGTTGGACATATTTTATGTCATATGATATTATCACATTGTTTTTAGACATCATTTTATTTCAGGATATATATTTTTTTATCTTAGTTTCTATTTTATCTATTTTACATTTGCCAGTTCTTTATGTGTGTCAAGTCTACAGATGAAACTATTGAAAATGTTGTTTATCTTTTTTTTTAAGAATTATTTAATTTTATTTATTCATTCCATTCTTTATTTAATTTGACCAGAGAGACAGAGACAGAAAGTGAGAGAGCAAGCTACCAGGTCTGGGACTCAAACAATGGTCAGCCATGTGGGAATGTCCAGCGCCTTAACCACCATTCCACCCACTGGTCCCCTATTCATCTTTTCATTAAGCTCTGTTTTTGTTTGTTTGTTTGTTTGTTTTTTAATTTCTAGGTCTTCAGTTTGATTCTTTCTTATTTAGTGCAATTCTCTGCTATGATCATCCTTTTGATCTTATATGCTGCTACCTTTTCAATTAGTAGTTTAACATAATAATCACAGTTATTTTAAATCCCTCACCAGATAGTTCTGACATCTACATTATATTTGTTTTGTTCTCCTAATCACTTTATCTTTTGGGACTGTGTTATTTTTGTCTTTTCATATGCCTCATTATATATTATTGAAAGATGGGCAACTCATGTAAATTTGGAGAGACTGAGGTAAATAAATGTTATGTTTGGAAATTAGTACATTTTTTCATTTTGCTAGGCTTTAGGTTAGAAGTCATGAGTCTTAGTATTTTTTGCATATATTATGGAGAAATCCTATCTCCTGCTCTCTACATTCCAGAGCAGAAGTCAGAAGATCTTCTGCCCTAGCCTTGCAAGTTGAGAGGGTTACAGGAGCTCTCTTCCACAACCAGTCTTTATGCTAGGCTGAGACTGAAGCTGGCCCACATGGTACCAGCCTGCAGAACAGAGTGCTTTAGCAGTGAGTGCCACCATGCTGGGCCTTCAGAGATATAATTTTTACCTATTACCAAGACATTTGTCATTTTTGCTGTGTTAGTATCATGAACTATCATAACAGTCTTTGAATATATACAGGTTTTCTGAAGAAGGGATAGGCCTTGTACTCAAAAGAACTAATCCTTTGGAGGTATCATATACACAAACATATAATTGCTGTGGTAAAGGAAAAAAATCAATAGGAATCAAATTTAATAGACATTACTATCATGGAGCCACTTATGCCAAAGTTAGGGGAATACAAGAGGAAGGGATCATTTAGGCCAAATGATCAGTTAAGATGATGCAGTTGCCTAGGAAGGAAATAAGATAGCAATTTCCTATCAGGGACATACTTGGGTACATATAAATTCACTATGATATTTCCTGTGCTCTACTAAACTTTATTCCATTTATATAATTTAATGGTCTGTACTACACAATTTAGCATTTAAATATAGTCTATGTAGTGTTTGTTTTGTACATATTTTTACAGCCAAATATATTCTAATGGTCACAAAAAATAAGAGCTAAACTTATGTGATATTTTTATGCAATAATACTGAAGTCAATGAGGAAGCCTAGACTTCATGATCAAATAAAATGAGATTTGTATCTTGGCCTTAGTCCTTCATATCTTCATTATCTTGGCCTAGTTACTTATGCTCAATAAACTTAGGATTCTTTAACTGCACACTGACTGGATGTAAGGGTCCTGAAAAAAATATGAATATTGCTGGACTTGAAGTGGAGTGAATGCATAGAGACTTTCAAAACCTTTTAAGAAAAGATAAATCACACAAAACCTCTGAAAAAAGAAAACAAATTTGGTAAGGGTAATTCTAGTCCTATTTAGAAAACTACAATCAACACCAGTTTATACATTTATAAATCCTTTCTTCAAACAAGAGCATCATGTAAATACTGTCTCAATGAAGATGCGCCACACTGAAAGTCTTAGAGTAGAACTAACTTACATAAAGTCATTTCACTGGTTAGGAAAAATTTTGATTTGATTTAGTTGATAATTTATCCCTTGGATGTTGTAAATTTATATATACAAAATTCATTTTAGCTTTAGTATCTATGACTTGAACATATTCAATTATAGTAGAACTATTTTAACCAAGGACATTTAGACTAATGACCTCTTAACTCAAATTGCCCTCACTGAGGTGGTCATTGAACACAAAAAATTTCTTACTTACACTTATTCTAATGTATACTTTAAATCTTCCCCATTTCAAAAACAGTTCATGAATTCTCTTCAAATATGGTATACATTTCCTTTCTCAATAAAAAACACAATCCTGCCAACTTTGGAGTTGAATAGCTTCAGCTGTTTTCTTAATTATACTCAAGGGGGGGGGGGGGGGGGGACAGGTTGTAACGTTTTCTTCTAACTGGAGAAAGTGTCTTGTTCACATTTGTATCACTCAAACCCATATGAATGGATTCTATACAAGTATACTTTTAAGGAAATAAAGGGACTTTCAGCAACGACCAAGTCCTGCCCACAAAAGGAGATAAGAATAAAAGGTATGAACTATCACTAAGGAATTAAAAGTGCAATGTAATCCTTGATGTAACTACTTTATTCATTATTTTAAACGTTATTTTTATATTTGTATTCAATATTAATGTTTAAAGCAATGCGTAGTCTTCCCTATATCTTCTGCACTATTAAAATTTTAAAAATGTGTTAGCTTTATTTTAGATCCTTTTTTAACATAGCTCTTCTTGGTGTCTCCAAATTTAGTTCCCACTGAGATAAGTTTCTCACTCTTCCTAGGTCACCCACCTCCCTTTCTTCCACTCAAAATGAAGAAGAAATATCTCACTAAAAATGTGCAAGTGTTTAAAATATCCCCTCACACTAAAAGTTGTAGGAACCAGCACACAAACAGCGTGATCGACATCATCAGGAAAATAGACACTGACACCACAACTTTGCACCACTTCAAACCAACTGTAATTAATAAAAAGAGAAAGACTTCGCCAATTATCAGTCAGGATATAGCATATACTACAGGAGGGAAGTTCAAGAAATTGCAAAGCAGTGCAATTTTTATTAATAATTTAATTTTACTATTATTATTATTTTAATTTTCAGCACATGCACTCACCAGAAAGAGACAGAGGGGAAGGGCAGTGACAAAGCAAGCCACCAGGTCTTTGACTCTAACCACCATGTGGTTAATAACCACATGCCACGTGGTGGTCCCTGCTTTGAAATTTCTAATAGCATACACTTAACTACATGACTTAGCAATTCCGATAGCTATCTAGTCAAGAAGCATGAATATAAAACTTAAAAGATATTTTTTTCTGTCACCCTTATTTAAAAGAGAAACAGGTAAAGAAAAAGAGAGAAGCAGATACGCTCCACAAGGTCTGCACACTGTGATCCTCTCCCCTGACCTGTAGCTAGCCAGGTTCCTGGTTATCCCTCTGGAATGTTGAGGTAAAACTGAGATGAGAAGCTGGAGCCTTCCTACAAGGTCTTTAGCATTGCGCAGCAGTGTTGCCTATCCCACCTTGACTGGGCCTAACTTTATATGATCTTATATTCCAAGTTAAATACAGAAATAAACAGCTAATTTAAAAAAACAAATATAAAATTAGGTTCAACTTTAATTCACTAGCATATCTAAACCTTCTAAATATGAAACAGCTCTCTCTATATATGCAATAAATCACTTTTTTGCTAATGGAAAAGTAAACTACTTTTTGGAGACAATTTCCATTCTGGGCATCCATTGAAAATATCTGTTTTCTTATTACAAACAGCTATACACATTTAAATTAATCATTTTATATTTAACTTATGAACATCCCTAAAATTGGATCTTATACAGAAAGTTCTTGACACAACATTAATTATACTTTTCCTGGTAACAGGGCTTTTTTTATTTATATGTTATATTTCTATTACTTTTGTTGCTATTGTTATCATTTTTAGTTTTATGGAAAATATTGTATTTTAACGAGTTTCTAAGTGGCAATTTCAAATTTCAAACTTAACAGTTGAATAATGTCTTCATACAAATATATTACACTATTTAAGGAAACTGCATGGACCTAAAAAACTGACAAAGTATATTATGGTCTCTAGAAACAAATCACACAATAACATTGCTAAAGCACCAATAAAATACTTCCTCAAAGAGGAGAGAAAAAAAAGAGGAGAAAATGAGGACAAACAGTAATTTAGAAGGTTCATACATATCTTTCTCTATTCTTCTGAAAATATGAGTTTTCACCTGTAAATTCAGTGCTTTCTATTTTGGCTTAATGGAGATAACAGGAAAAGAAAAGTCAGAAACCTGGGATATAGTTCTGTCTCTAGAATTAATAGTTGTGCAATGGTCAATGTACATAAATCCTAAGGTCTTGATTCTTGTGTTGTAAAACTAGGGAGGTAGAGTTAGCACTGAGTATTCTACAAAGAAGTTTCAAGACTGTATAGTTCTACAATTCATTCCCCTAGAGGTAAATAAGGTTATTATCAGTAGTATTATTTGTTTTTTTATAATTTGTCAGAAGGCATGTGTGCTTGCTGGAGAAAGAGAGAATGAGAGAGAGAGAGAGAGAGAGAGAGTCAGAAAGCACCGCTCATGGGGGATCTTCACACCACAATCCCTTGTCCTCCATTTCTCCTTTTGGAGTTTTGGGCAGCACACACACACGTCTAGCTTGCTTCTCAGTCACCACTTGTGGTGCTTGTATTATTCAGTTGCCATGGGGCTCTGGCCTCCTTAACCACCATGCCATCAGTTGGTACAAGTTGTATTTTTATTAATATTAATGAGTTGGCACTCAAACATATAGAATTGCAAAGGATAATTTTACTGGAGACAGTATGGTTTATACTATAAGTATCAAAATATTCTTCTCACTTGTTTACTAAGTGGGACTATTTACAGTCATTTTAAATTATTTGCATTCGCCGTAAGATTATTGGTCCCATTCCATCATTTAAATGATATACTCTTGGGGATACTGGCAGGTGGCCTGGTGGCTAAGGGTTCTGGACTTCCACATGGTCGACCATAGTTCAAGTCCTGGACCTGGTGATTTACTTTCTCACTTTCTCTCTCTCTCTCTCTCTACCCCTCCTCATCCCTCTCTAGTCAAATTTTAAAAATAAGATAAAATAAAGTTAAATAATTAAATAAATGAATAAATAAATAATAAATAATATACTCTTGAATTACACACACGCATATATATGTATAAGCTCATAATATACATATAATATATATTTAAATCAATATAGCTGTAAAACAACTTTATAGGTATTATGTAGTGTTGATAATGAAGTGATCTCCCTTTCCTCTCTTCTAAATCTTAATGAAGGAAATATGATTTATCTTCTAGGTTTATCTACCTCACAGTACGAGAATGTCAAATCAGCCTCATACGAATCAGTGAACATACTCAGTGGCAAGATTTACTAAATAACGTCAAAGCCATAGGAAATCAAAAGCTCAGAACAAGCAAAAATATGTCTGAGATATGGAGGTGATTTTCAGGTTCTCTTTTCCCACATTGTACTTGCATTTCTGGCCCAGATGAAAGGTTCTAGGTGAGGTTGGCCGATATTCTTGTACAGTGGTCAGCATTTAATATAAACAAGAACTCCATTTTTTTTTATTCCAGGGACGATCACTGATGTTCTGCAGGAAGCCATACCTCCCACTATAGGCAGTGTTTATAGTAGAGAATCCTTAGACTAAACATCTGCTAAAGAAATTTCAAAGATGAGGTCTCCCTTCCTCTTTATGCAGAGGTCCAGCAGAAATTTGAAATGATTCCCTGCCTCATTTCTATGCCCTTAAACAAGACTGTTCTGCAAAAAATGAATGGTCTGCATGGGACCAGTAGATGGCGTGACTAGATGATTATGTTGCTGGACTCCCACATGGTCAACCATGGTTCAAGTCCTGGACCCAGCAGTGTGAAACATGCCAGGCATATGTGCATGCATGCCCAAAATCCTGAGTGGACAATAGAGAAGGAGGGATTGTGGCATGGCCATCTCCCTAGGGGGTGAATTCTTACTTTCTGTCTCTCTGGCGAGCACAAGCACCCTATAGCCAATAAATAAATAAATAAATAAATAAAGCAAGCCTCTATTTAAAAATTAATAATAAAATAAATAAATAAATAAAGAGTGAGTGTACAGCAGATCTGCTACTTAAAATCATTCTTCCTTCAATTAAACTGTTAAATCAGCACACAGTTTGTCAGAGAAGAGGCAAAAATATTGCTAAAGGAAAATTACATAAGGACATTACATAAGCAAAATTACACTGAAGTTATATATTAAAAAAAATTAATCAGGTAATGGCAGTAAAAAGTGAAGGAAAGAAATTTGCCACCAAGTTACATTTCACCACTCTATGAGACAGAGTTCTGAGATCGAGTTTCCCATACTGAAAAGACTGGCCATCAGAACACGCAGCCGTGAAGAAGCCCTGATACATTCAAATGATAAATCTCTATTTTGTTTTTGATGACTTCTTGTGCCTATCCAAAAAGTTATTTTTAAAATTTATTCTTCATGTGACTTCTCTACAGGGAAGCTATTCAGACTTATTTGAATGTCTCGTACCCTTGACAGTTCTATTTCTCACTGCAAATTATTATGATATGATGTCTTTGTGAACTCTCTGTTCATAAATAAGTGGCATTAAATCCTTAAGGATTTGGCCAAGAGTTGAAACCTGGAATTTGGCCAATTTGTCAAATTAATAATCTTTTATGGATGCCTCCTGGTAGAAAGAAAATTGACCATGCAGGTAACACCTTAACATCACCACCTTTCCTTTAATACATTTTTCTAACTTGGTATTATTCACCTACTTCCTTTCCCAACTCATAAATTCATTTGATTCATAGAAGGTATGATTTCAGTGTTGCCACAGTTCTCAGAGATCTTGATCATCATGCATACGATTTTCCTCCATAAGATGCTTGACGGATATTAAATATTTTACATTTGAGTTGGACGCTTTCTGTGTTGACATTTTCATATTCATATAGCAAAAACCAGTACAATAAAAATATTTCTTAGAGTCATGCTATTATCTCAGACCTTATAGATTGCTTCCATTTTATTTTCTCCATTATATTCATCTGTGATAAGTAATACAGAAATAAAATTCACCCTAAGTATTTTTGCCTGATAGGACTTCAACTAAATATACAATATTTAGCACATTAAACTGCTAGGGCATTGGAAAGTTCTGTACTGGTCACATGCAAAGTGCCTAGGAGGGACATCCAACACAGTGTGGAAAGGCAGATGGAAAGTCTTATAGAATAAGTGATGGATGAGTGAGACCTTAAAAAAGGCAACATGTTCTCATTCTGGCTCATGGCTTTAAATAGCATCAGTCTAATGTTTCTAAAATTTATCTCCAGAACAGACCTCTGCCCTAACCTTCATCTATCAATTGCAAATATGTATCTATTAGGCATCTAGTGGACATTTCAAACTTATTTTTCTCAGAATTGACCTTATGATGTTCCATACACAGGTAATTCTACTTCAGTCTTCTCTGTTTCAGAAATGACAACTCCATTTCTTCAGGAACTCAGGCTCGGAACCTAAAATCAACATTTATGCCTCCTTTTCTCTCATAAGCCTCTCTACGAGTGATCAGTCAATAAATTTGGCTGGTTTTACAAATTTATCTGGAAGTTGACCCCTCCACACCATTTTTATTTATCTGATTATCTATGCCTTTATATGACATGACTCTAGGGGCACCATTCACACTGTTCTATGTGACAAGTTCATTACCAACCATAACCCCAATCTGAGTTATCTTTGAACAATATTACTGCAAAAAAGTCATAACTATTACTTCACTTTCCCCTTTATTCTACTAAATAATATACTTAAAGGGACCAGCAGTTAGAGTAATGCCTATGTCGCTGGACTCCCATGTAGTCGACCGTGGTTCCAGTCCCAGACCCAGTGGCTTAAACTCATGCCGGGCACGTGTGCATGCGTGCCCAAGATCCCGAGAGGAGAATGGAGGGTAAGAGATTGCGGCATGGCTATTCCCCCTGGGGGGTGATTTCTCACTTTCCATCTCTCTGTCTTCCTGGTGAACGCGCATACACTATAGCAAAAACCTCCCCCCACTAAAAAAAAGAATATACTTAAAAACAAGACCATTCCTTCAAACATAACTTACATAGCATATTTTTATAAAACATTCTTTAATGTTTTATTTCAGCTACATATAAAAATCTAAATATTTTCATAATCAAAAAAGCTCTGCGATTTTGTCAATATTTCCTAACTTTATCAGCTATTTCTTTTCTACTTTTACTATGTTACAGCTTCCAATGATCTTAATAGTCCCTAGAAAAATTCACAGATTTGACACTTACTATTTCCTCTATTTTCTTCCTTCCTTCCTTCCTTCCTTCCTTCCTTTCCTCCTTTCTTTCTTTCTTTCTTTCTTTCTTTCTTTCTTTCTTTCTTTCTTTCTTTCTTTTTTAGAATTTTTCTGTAGGGTGTGCACTTGTTGGAGAGAGACAGAGAGAGGAAAAGTGAGAAATCACCAACCAGGGATGATGGCCATGCCACAGTCCCTTCTCCTCCATTCTCCTCTATGAATTCTGGCCACTCATGCACAAGTACTTGGTGTGATTTTTTTTCTTTTTCTTTTATTTTTTGGGTGGTGGGGAGAGGTTTTTGCTTTAGGGCGCGTGCGCTCACCAGAAGGACATAGAGACAGAGAGATAGAAAGCGAGAAATCACCCCCCACAATCCCTTCTCCTCCATTCTCCTGTCGGGATCTTGGGCACGCACACGCGCCTGGCGTGAGTTTAAGCCACCAGGTCCAGGACTCGAACCGTGTCGACTACATGGAATTTCAGCAATATAGCTATTATGCTAACTGCTGGTCCCATTACTCAGTGTGATTTTCAAGCCTGTGGGTCCAGGACTGAAAGCGCAGAAAGCTATGTGGGGATCTAACCCCTTAATCACCATGGAATCTGCCAGTCCTTTGTTTCTTCTACTTTTCTCTTCCAAACACACAGCTCATTCCCTCATTACCTTCTGATTGTCAAAGGCCATTTACTCAATGGGACTTTCTTAATGGTTACACTATCTAAACTTTCCCTCTTCCCTAATTTACTTTTATTCTACTTAGTCCATTTCCTTACTTAGCATGATATTAACACTACTTATCTTATTTTTGATCTATTTATCTTACTTAAATGTAATTTTAGATCAGTAATTTTTGCCTGTTATTCACTCCTATTGCCTAAGAAGTTATATTAATGCCTGACACCCAAAAGACATGAAGTCAGTGAATCAAACAAGGAATGGGTATAGGCAAAAAATAGTAAAGTATGCAAAGTTACAGAGAAAAGCATGTTGAGAAAGGTACAGAAGTTATTTAATATAATAACTTTATGGAGATATAATTCACATACCATACAATTCACCTAAAGTATAACATTCTAGGGTTTTAATACATTCACTGGATTGTGTGTGCAACCATCAACATAATCAATTTATAAAACTTCTTCACTCCCAAAAGAAACTTGTATCTATTAAGAGTCACGTCCCCTCCAATCATTCTCCTTCACTGTCACCAAAGCCTGCAGTAGGTAATCACTAATCTGCTTTATTTCTCTCTCTATATATATGCCTATTCTGAACATTTTAAATAAATAGAAATAAACAATATGTGGTCTCTTTGTGACTTATTCTCTCCCATAATATTGTCAAGGTTAAGTCAAGTAGAATGTAACAGTATTTCACTTCTTTGTATTTGCAGGTCATATTTCATTGTATAGATACACAATATCTTATTTATTCATTCATTAGTTAATGGATGTTGAGTTATTTTGACTTTTAGCTATTAGGAATACTGTACAGTAAACATTTGTATATACATTTTTGTGTGGTCATATGTCTTTATCACTCTTAGATACAAATCTAAAAGTGGAATTACTAGAACATGTATTAACTCTACATTTAACATTCTGAGGAACTGCCAGATTGTTTTCCAAAGTGTGTGTATCACTTTACCTGTTTTTAATCAGCAACGTATTAAGGGTCCGATTTCTCCATTCTTTGTCATTACTTATAATGTGACTTTTTAATTTATCCATCCTGGTGAGTATGAAGTAGTATCACAGTGTGCTTTAACTTAGGGTTGATGAGGTTGACCGTCTTGTTAATGATTTTATTGACCATATGTATATTTTCTTTGGAGAAGTTTCTTTTCTGATGCTTTGTCCATTCTTTTATTGGGTTATTTATCTTTCTGTGATTATATGTAAAAGTTCTTCATACAGACTAGAAATAAATCCCTAGTCAGAAATAGGATTTTAAAATAATTTCTCTCACTCTGAGTTGTATTTTAACTTTCTTGATGGTCTCCATGAAAGCACAAAAGGTTTTTGAAATTAATGAAGTCAACTTACCTCTCCTTTGCTTTTGTCATTTCTGCTTTTGCTGACTTTTATGGTTTTGCTTAACCCAATATCACACATATTTTAAAATATTTTCTAAAATTTTTATAATTTTTGCTTTTATATTAGTTTCATTTTAATTTTTATATAAATAGTCTGAGATAAGAGTCTAACTTCATTCTTTTGTATGTAAATATCCAGTTGATAAAAAATCATTCTTTCCTCCCAACAAATACTTTTGTTATTCTCATCAAAAGTCAAATTAATGATTATGTGAGAATTTCTGGACTCCTCACATTATTTTATTGACCTGTATGTCTCTCATGTCTATTATTTTTCAAGTAGCACTATGTCTTGCTTGCTGTAGCTACTTAAGGAATCTTCAACAAGTTCATGAAACATTATGAAAAAGTATGCATGTATTTCAAAATCATTTTGCACCAAAATAAATTTATACCTTAATATAATTTTTCTATATATTTTTAAGTTTCTTTGTATAGTAAGTTTGAAATTGGGAAGTGTGTATGTTACTCTATTTCTTTTTTAAAGATTGTTGTGGCCTATTCGTTACCTTGAATTTCCATATTAATTTTATTATTAATTAGTAATTTGATTTTACAAGCTAACTTGGATTTTAATGAAAATGGCACTGGATCTGTAGAAAAATTTGAGGAATATTACCCATTTTAACTATATTGTTTTCATATTCTTGAATATGGAATGTTTTCTACTTAAATCTTTAATTTCTTTCAACAATATTTAATTTTAAGCGCCTAAATTTTGTACTTATTTTGTTAAATAATTTATCCATATTTTATTATTTTTTATTCTACTACAGCTTGAATTGTTTTCTGAATTAGATTTTCAGAATGTTCATTTCTAGGATATGGAAATCCAAACTGATTTTTGTGTAATTGATTTCGGATCCTGCAGCTTGAATTCCTATATTAGTTGTAATCTACATTTTAGTAGATTTCTTCAGATTTTTTTCACAAAAGTTAGTATCATCTGTAAAGGGAAAGAGTTTCTATTCTTCCATTCCAGTACCAATGCCTTTTATGTCTGCTTTTCAATAATTCTCCTGTCTGAACTTCCAGTTCTGTGTTGAGTAAAAGTGAGAGAATCACACTCTAGTCTTCTTGCTGATCTTAGGAAAATGAGATTTTCATTAAGCATAATGTTAGCTGAGTTTTTGTTGATGGTAGTTTTTGTTTTTTTTTTTAGTTTAATTTGTGTGTGTGTGTGTGTGTGTGTGTGTACACTTTATTGCATTGAGGGAGTATCAATATATTCCTAATTTGTTGACTGTTTATGTTGTAAAGTGGTATTGGATTTCATTAAATGTTTTTTCATGTCTATTGACATTGTTGCTATCCTGTTAAAACTGTATTAAAGTTTGTTTATGGCCTATTAAATGGTCTGTACTGATGAACACTCCATATGCATTTTAGAAGAATGATTATTCTACTTATATATCTTATAATGGTCTACAAATGACTGTTGTGTCTAAATGATTTATAGTGCAGCAATTTTTAAAAAAATATTTATTTATTTCATGTGAAAGAGAGAGACAAGCCCCTTCCACAGGTCTCACACTGTGACCCTTTTTAGCCAGTCAGGATCGCAGACATGCATTCACCAATGTGTACAGGCAGACCAAGGGATGCAAACCTAGACACGTCCCATGTGGGTCCAAGCATTGCCAAGAGTTGGGTTACTACTGTTCTAATGGCTAGCCCCATTTGGAAACAAAGTAGCAATTACTGATGCTAAGAAACTGAGGTAAAAAATGATGAGGACCCACATTCTTTAGCTTCTGAAATGACTATGCTATTTTTGAGAACAATTATTGATATTGAACTTCCACTTTGCATTAAAATAAACTGTATCTTTGCAATCGGTATCTACCTATCTTTCATAACTGCCCTTGGGAAGAAATTAAGGTTCCTTGTCTGTCCTTTTATCTGTATTTCAAATACTAGAATAAAATTTCACATATATCTTAGTATTTTTTTCTCTATATTTATATTCCCTATTTAACACCACTATTCTTCAAGTAATTTTCCTGCTCAATATATTAAGTGGGAATAGTCAACAATAAAAATGTTATGGACTGCTCAGGAAAATATCATTGTTTTCTGATAAAACAGGTGAATATGAACAAATAATTTTTGCAATTAAGAGTTACATTAAGATCTTTATGTTAAGATTTCACCTAGACAATAAGATACCACCTAAACCCAGTCAGAATGACTAAGATTAAAAAAAAAAAAAAAAAAAATGAGAAGTGCTGGCAGGGTGTGGTGAAAGGGGAACTCTATGACACTGCTGGTGGGAATGTAAATTGGTCCAGTCACTGTGGAGAACAATTCGAAGATTCCTCAAATAGAACTAGCATATGATCCAGCAATCCCACTCCTTGTTATCTACCCAAAGGACAGAAGAATACTTAATTGGAAAAGTGCTTACACATCGATGTTTATTGCGGCACTATTCACAATTGCTAAGTCATGCAAACAACCCAAATGCCCACAAACAGATGAATAGATAGAAAAACTGTGGCACATATACTCAGTGGAATACTATTCAGCCATAAAAACAACCCTGGATTTTGAGAGGAAGTGGATGAATATGGAAGATTTACTGCTGAGTGAAGCAAGCCAGGCTATGAAGGAGAGGCATTGTATGTCCCCACTTAATATATACCAAGTGTCCACACTCTGTTACTGAAACTGTTTGACTAAAGGATATAGAAACACAGTATATAGATGTAAATACCATATATAGCGTGTGTGAAAGAGGAGGGTCTGAGGAAGGACATTTAGAAGATAAATAGGGAGGCAAAGCATTAATGGCACAAAGAAATGTGGTATTATCTCTTGAAGATATTTTGTAATTTTATCAACTGTACTAGGGAGACATATTCACCTGTTGAGATATCCATTTTGTAAGACAAATAATAATGTGATTGAATGTATAAAAGAAAATGAAATAAAAAATAATTAATAAAAAATAAAATAAAAGATTTCACCTGGATAGTACACAGTGCACTTTTGTACCATGGGTTTGATAAAATAGAGACTGTCATCTTGTCTTCTGATAGACAAAAGGGGAAATTTCCCTTGGGGTATCAATAAAATTAGTACAAAAAACCCCCAAAAAACAAAAAAACAAAACAAAAAAATCAATAATCAGGAACATTATGTGAATCAGATATATATTCATCACAGTTGTGCTTTCAACAGGTCTAAGTCATTTATAAAGGTGTCTCTATAACTTCACTTATCACCAGAAATAACATTTCTTTTGTTAATCTAGATCATGCATTCTATCCGATATTTATTAACATAGATTGATGTGTTTTCAGGATATCCAGACTTACCTCTTTTTTTCTTTCTTTCTTTTCTTCTTCTTCTTCTTCTTCTTCTTCTTCTTCTTCTTCTTCTTCTTCTTCTTCTTTTTTCTTCTCTTTTTTTTGGGGGGAGTAGATTTTTGCTATAGGGCACATGCACTTGCGGGAGAGACTGAAAGAGATAGAGACACAAAGAGTAAGTAATCACCTACAAAGGGGAAATGGTCACACTACAATCCCTTCTCTCCATTCTCTTCTTAGGATTTTGGGCATACATGCACAAGCTCCTGGTGTAAGATTCAAGCTGCTAGGTCTGGGACTCAAATTGCAGTCAGCCATGTGCAAGTCCAGAATTGTAACCACTACACAACCTGCTGGTCCCAGATTTACCTTTCAAGAACTGAAATTTTATAAATACTATATCCTATTATACAATTTATTTTATTTCCCTTTATCTACCAAGATACATCTATTTAACAACTTCTTAAAAATGGTTTTATTTTACTTGTGTCTTCTTAGAACTTTTTCACTAAGAAATTTTTCTTCCAACATATCTAGGAATTATCATTCTTTCTAATAAGATAGGACATTCCTCAAAGTCTTATGGGCACTCCTTTAGAGAGAAAAACAGCTTATATTTATTGCTTGTATACTTGGTTATCTCATCAGATAGGGACCAAACAGAAAGTATTAGCTATAATTTATGAGTGTCAAGATAAATTACACTCTTTTTGGCAATCCACCTGGACACAATGAGAGAGGGAAAAAAAAAAATCATTCCTTAATTTCAGCAATATACCTGTCTGTATCTCATCCATTTTTCCTATTTAAATTTTCTCTATGACAATCCCATGCTGCACAATCGTCAGTGGTTCAATAACTGTTACTAACATATTCCTCCCACCTCTAGTACTACTCAGAAGTTAGTCTTCATTGAATTCATTCATACATCTCATACATTTACCTTTTTTGTTTTGTCTTTGTTTTTACTTTAGGGTGCATGTACTTGTCAGAGAGAAACAGAGAGAGAAAAAGTGAGAAATCACCCCCCCCCCCCCCCAGGGAGGATGCCTATGACACAATCCCTACTCTCCAGTCTCATCTTGAGACTTTGGGTATGGACCCACATGTGCCCAGAGTGATTCTCAAGCTGCCAGGTCTGGAACTCACACAGCTATGATGGTCATATGTGATACAGCACCTTAACTCCCAAGCCACAGGCTGGCCCTCTCTAAAGATTCTTACATTTGTATTTTATTATATGCCTATTAAAATAGTGTTTCATACTTCCAAAATTCTGAAATCTTGCTGATTATTTTCATCTTCTGAAGGTACATAATCCACATTATACTATTAAAAACTTTTAAAAGTACTGATCAGTGTATATATTTCTTTTTAACTTGTTTACTAGTTCACTCAACAAATACCTAAAGGGAAGTTATTATGTAAGAAGTATAAATAAAATTATAGCAAGTGCCTACCTACACATTTCTTTAACATATTTTCTTATATTATTTTAGTAATATTTGTGTTAAATGTTAAGGATTTTCAACATTAATACTTACCTATCAATAAATATTCATAAAAAAGTTTGTAAGAGAGATTTTGCTATAGGGTGCATGCACTTGCCAGAGATACAGAGAGAGACAGAAAGTGAGAAATTATACCCGTGGGAATAGCCACACTGCAATCCCTCCTCCTTTAGATTTTTGTCACACACACACACATGTTCCTGGCATGAGGTTCAAGACTCTGGGTCCAAGACTGAAACTGTAGTTGACAATGTGGAGGTCAAGCAATATAATCATTAAGTCATCTGGTGGTCCCCATAGAAACTTCAATGTATCCATTGCATGTTACAAAAAAAATGGAAGAATATAAAAGAATTGGAAAAAAACTGCATTCTGCTTTAAATAATTTTGGATCCTTTATTGCACTTCATTTTGTAGAAATATGAAAGAGAATATAATGAAATGAAACACAGGTTCTTGTTTTAACAGAAGTTGAAGAGTAAGGATATGGAGAAAATGGGAGTTGGTCAGATCCTTGAAAGATGGGACAAGTAGGCTGGTTTAAGCAGAAAAGTACAAATCACTAACTTGATTTTTTAAATTTAGGGGAAACTCTTCTAGAATAATTAATAGGATGTTATTTAATAAATATCCCTCTATTTAAGTGTCCAATTTTAGCCAGGTTAGGTTCTTTTCACCGATGATGTCACCATATTTTTAACAATTGTACCCCTCATTTGGAAACAAAGTCTATAAACATATACCTCCTTACCTGAGTAATAAAAATAATTTGTAATTATTGTAAAATGGAAGATACAGTCCCTTTTTAAAGGGAGAGAAAGTAAAGCTTTTGTTTATATTAGACTAATAGGTACTGTGAAACCTGGATGACTTTGCCTATCACACTGAGTAGTCATTAAAAAGGGAAAACGTAAACTTCAGGGTGTGAAAACCTTAGGATATTACTTTGACCAGGTGATCAGAATGAACACGACCAGTAGCAAAACATGTTGATAGCATTCTCTCTGATATAATGTGCTGAGAAGGGCACAACAGCATTTCTGAATTTAATCATGAGAAAAGGTCAGGCAAACTCTAATTGAGGGAAAGTCTACAAACTAATTGATCAGTACTCTTCAAAATATCAAGGTCATGAAAGATAAAGACTGAGGGTGTTAGAATACATTAATGATACATGACTATTAATTGCCAATGTGCGATAATTCACATGGTCCTGGACCAGAAAAAAAATAGATTAGTGGGAAAATAGAATATGAATTAGTCTAATAGTTCATACTTTTGGAATGATGTTAATTTTCTAGCTTTGATCATTTCAAGTGAAATGTAATTATTTAAGGAAATCAAGTAAAAAATGTATGGGAAACTTCAGATTTACATTTATGATATTTTTGCAAATGTGAAATTATTTAAAATAAAATGATGAAATATAAAAATACAATTTAAATGTCCATAAATAGCCACTTTTTTCTTTTTTATATTTCAATTTTGCCTTAAAGTTATTTATAAGAAATGGTTCTTAAAGGATTTAACATCTATTACAAAATGTTATGGTAGACAGAATAATAGACCTCCAAAGACATCCACACTATAATCTCCAAATCCTGTAAATATGTTACTTTACAGAGTAAAACAAATTTTGTAGATGCGATTAAGTTAACTAAGTTAACAATCTTAAAATAGAAAATTATTTTCATTTATCTGGGTGGGCCCAATGTAATCACAAGAGACCTTAAAAGAGGAAAACAGTCACAAGCAAAAGGGGTTGTGATATGATGAAAAAAAAATCAAAATTCAGATAGAAAAATATAGATTTGATGAAACTAAAGTGCTAGTTTTGAATTTATAGGAAGAGTTCATGAACCAAGGCATATCTGTGGCCTCTGGAAGGTGGAAAATGCAAGGAAGTACTCCCCCCGCCCCCCCAACCCCCAGCCTGCAGAAGGAATACAGCTCAGGTAACACCCTGAACTTACCTCCAGGACTGTAAGATAGTAAATCAGAGTTGTTTTAGACCACTAAATTTATGGTGATTTGTTACAACAGCAGTTAGTAATCCAATATAGAGGGGGAAAACATCCAACTGAGCTAGAACCCTTCATATCACTTTTCTTAGAATTTATGTCAAATAATATCTGTTCCACTATCTTTGTGAGCCTAATTTATGTCAGAATATCATCTGACAGGAATGTAAGATAAAATGTGTGTTTATCTTCTCATCTGAGGTTTTACTCAATTTAGATCAGCATCGTAGACTTTGCTGAAGTCTCAGAGGGAGCCTCCAATCAATAGCATTCCATCATCTGGAGAAAAAGATGAAGTAAACACAACACTCTAACTAAATAAGAATAGTGTGGAAAATAAGCTATTGGTCTATGGGTTAGAATCATGCAAGCAGACCTTTGCATCAATCCATGTCATTAAAAAAAAAAAATTAAAAAGGGAGAGATCTTGTGATCTTGCTGAGCAGGGAAAAGTAGAACTGAGCAACCATCTAGTTATTCTTCATTATTTGTCAATTATAGAAAAGGGACAAATAAAAGCCCAGAAGCATACTAATTTTGCTCTTTTATTTTTTAAATTTATTTTTATTCTTGAAAAACAAGTAAGTTTAATCCTTAGAGTTGCTAGGAAGCTATGTTACTTCATATATATTTCAAAGTTGGAGAAGATGCATGCCAAAAAAACTCTCATTATTGTCATCATAGTCATCATCAATACCAGCCTGATCAGATAACATAGAAACAGCAGCACTAATGTGATATCCAGCAAAGTAATAAACACAAATGTAAATGGCATTTATGTGCAACATTCTAAGTAAAATTAGATCACAAGAATCATTATTTTTCTGGATTTCTTTCTGGCACTACATTCCAAATCACTCTCTAATCTATATATAGAATTTACTACATACCTTGCACATAGGGACATATTTATTGACATGCTCCTTATCCATTAAAAAAGTCACCCCCAAATACATAATTTTTATTGGTTTAGTTTTTATGGAATATATTCACATGAAGTATATGTCAAATTACAAATTATATGCATGTGCTAACAATCTATATAATACATATCATAAATACAGTGCTTAATTTTTCTCTGACTTCTGTATGAAATTCAATATAAATACATAGGATCCTGAACATAAAGATCTTCTTATACAACCAGTCTGCTACAAGGCTGCAGCTAAAACAAAATTTATGGTCTGATACCACAAGTGCTCTAAGAAAAATAGTCATAGTCTTCTCTAATGTTCAGCACATAGCTCATTACTATGGGCTAGCTAGTCAACTTACATCTCTGATAACCACACTGCTACCAAACAAATTTATTTACTTTTATTTTAATCTTTTTTCATATATTACTTTTAAAGTTGAGTTACATTTTCTTTTTCAGTAAAGCTAAAAGTAGCTATTGGTATACAAATATGACCATTGTTTCTAAAGATGAAAGTAAATAAATGCTTAATTGAATACATATTTGCTTTAATCATTCTTCCTCTACTATAAATGTTTTAATTCACCATTCTTTCCACTCTATCATCATTTATTAACAATAGTCATATTTTATTGAACTTTTGATTATGAGGCATATGCTTATAATAGGGCAGGGAGCTCAAAACTTGGAAGGCAAATATGTAAGTCATCAAATAATTTCAATTAAGTGTGAACTGTGTCATAGGGTCTGAGTTATAGGAAAAGTCATGATTACTTTTCTGTGTTTCTCTATGCAAAAATCTGTCCTGACTTTTCCAATGATCCAATAGAGAAAAAAAAATGTGTTAAGATTCAGACCTGTTGTACAGGAACAAATAAACAACTTCATTTGGTAAGTTGAGGAAAAATTGCACAGTACAGGAGATGCTGAAGTCAGACCTCAGAGGGTTAGAGTTCAGCATGAGAAATGGGTGAGGTGGTCAGGTACAAGAAACAAACTGGCATGGGGACACGGTATACCATGACTTCATATCTTATAGGATGGACAAATACAAAGTAATAAAGTAAAAGCCATAGGGTGATGAAATAGAATAGAGGGCAGCTAGATTTTCATAGAGCTAGGTTTGTATTTTTGTGAGAACATGGAGAGATTCTGGAGAAAAGTTCAAAATCCTTAAGCACGCAAACTCCCTTATGTCATCATAAGCATTCAGGAACAAACCACAGTATTAAGAATATTAAAAGATGATGTCCTTTCCCTTTGCAGAAAATAATTCAGGTTTTAATAAAATACACCTGTTATTATCCCCAAAGGATTGTTTTGTTGGTTAGCTGAGGTGGGAGAGGAAGGCAAGGTACAAGACCTGAGTTCCTGATAGATAATGGTACAGATTTCATATTACATCTTGTTAGCATACCTAGACTAGTCATATTTTCAAGCTTACATACTCCAATAGAACTTCCATTCTGCAGTGCACATGGTAAAACGTGCTAAAATGAACCTTCTTATACCTTCCTTGTCCCGATTGCCATTGAAACAAACATTTTGAGCATTATGTTTAATTCACAAATTATAGACTGCCATTCCCACACAACTGACTAGTTTCTCACCAAGTTATTCACTTCTTCAAAGAAGTGGGAATAAGAAATACACTCATTACCTAACCACAAGACTATATTTAACCAAAGTAAAAATCTCTTAGGGGAGATTTGGATCTTCTCAGAATGGTTCAATTGAATGCATTGAGAAACTTCTCAGAGATATCATTATAAACTGCAGTAAAATAGTAATCTGTGCCTAGTGACCATTTGTCAGGTGTGTAATAGGTCATTTTTCTCATCAGTAGTATTCAAAATACCAATAATTCAACATTTTGTGTATGTATGTATGTATTTATGTTTAATTTACTACAGGGACCATGTACTTGCCAGAGACAGAGAGAAAGGAAAAGTAAGAAAGTACTCCCCCAGGGAGATGGCCATACCACAATCCCATCTTCTCCGATTCTTCTCTTGGGATTTTGGATTTACATGCATATGCACCCATCATATTTTTCAAACTGCTGGGTCTGGGACTCAAATTGTGCAGTTGGCCATATGGGGTCAGCCCCTTTACCACCACTGCCACCAGCTGGCCCAGATTCAACACTTTACAAATGTTAGATAAAATTCAAAACTTTGTAAAAACATAATACCACGTAATTATTTGTTTTTAAATATACAGTTGGTATAATGGTTATGTTGCTGGACTCCCATGTAGTTGACTGCAGTTCGAGTCCTGGACCCGGTGGCTTAAACTCATGCCAAGCACATGTGCGTGCATGCGTGCCCAAGATCCTGAGAGGAGAATGAAGGAGAAGGGATTGTGGCATGGCCATCACCCCTGGGGGTGATTTCTTGCTTTCTGTCTCTCTGTCTCACTCTGTCTTTCTGGATAGCACATGCGCCCTGTAGCAAAAAAAAACTCTCTCAAAAAATATATATATATGTATACCTTATCGAGAGAGAAATAGATAGGATTTCTAATAGAATGCTGGGAATTAATGTAGCCTGGATAAGGGAGTCTATATGCCTAAAAGTGGACTATATTTAATTTATAATAGCAGGCAGAAGAAGGGATAGAATAATTTCTAATATGACAAATAAAAGAAACAACAATAAAATAAGCACAACATCTAAAGAACCTTTGGTTATGAGCAACTATGCATTTTGAAACAACTCTGGAGACTAAACTAAGCTGTAAATAATATTCCTGTAACACTCCACAAGTCAAAGTTTTAAATGAAATATTTAGCCTTTTTCTTCTAAGTGTTAAAGATTAGCTGTATACTTGATGGTGCCCAACATTTTGTCTGATGACTGTAATGTTTTAATCCCCAGTCTGGCATTTGATAATAAACTGTACTTTTACCATAGAAACAATATATGTATTTAAATTTATTATGGTAGGAAACCAGGTATGCATGTGTTTTTTTTTTTCTTTTTTTTCCTCAAAGAAGGATAACTATAAAAAATTGATTGTGCTTTATAAAATACTATATCAAGAAAATTATATAAACAGAAATGGGAAAAGAAGTAGACATCTTAATCTAATAGACATGAAGACTTAATTTTCTTTTCCCAGAACTCAAATTAGATTCCTGTCTCAATCTATTGTGGAAGACTTTCATACTTTTTTTATCAGCTTACAAAAATCTAACCAAAATTCATTTTGAGTTAGTCCTTAGATTTATAGTTGAAAATGTTATAACTTTAATAAAATTTCTTTCTAAAAAAGGTTTCACTAAAAAATGTTTTAGCATTTACTATGTGCTACGCCTTTTACTAAGTATCTTCCATTTATTAGTTACTTAAATTTTCATAAAATAATGCGAAGTAGAAAATTTCTACTACAGACCTGGTCCTATGGCCTTATGGTTAAGAAAGTCAGATCTCACAGGGCTGACACTGAATTCGAATACCTGTTCTGGCAGCTTCAAAACATACTGGGTGCATGTGCCCGCATGCCCAAAATCCCAACAGGATGGAAAAAGAGAGGAGAAGGGATTGTGCCATGACCATACCCCACTGGGAGTGATTTCTCCCCTTGTCTTTTTCTCTGTCTGTCTTTGGAAAGTACATGTACTCTCTGGGGGAAAAAAAAATTGCCTTTTTAAAATTTCTTCAGTATAGTCTACAGATGACAGTAAAGATAAATATTTGACAAATATAAAATGTATCATTTTAAAAACCTTGCTTTCAGTTGTCATGGAACTTTCTTTAAAACATTTTTGCTGGGGTCAGACAGTGGTACAGCAGTGAAATATAGGCTGTGTGTGGCAAGCCACATGGAAAGGTCCTGGGTTCATTTCTGGAGACCTGAAATATGCATGCCCATGCCCTGGGACTTACTGAAGCTGGATGGATTACAGATTCAAGACCCTATTCAGGATCTATCTCCCCCTGCCTTCCTCTCTCCTTCTCTCTTTGTTTCTTTCCTCATGGAGGGAAGGAAAGAAGAAAGTTTAAATAAATTCATTAATTAAAATTCACCATGGCATTTTACCTAATTTTTTAAACCTAACTATCCACCTACACACACAGTATCTAATCTTCACCTACACACACAGTATCTAATCTTCAAAGACAATATTAAATATTAAATTAATATGAAATATGTTCCCTCTTATCTCTACAACCAACTCATATTACATTTCAGATCCTTTTCAACTATCACATGGTATTTGTTAAGCATTTAGCACACACTTTTATGTGTACTTTTCCTTCTTCTTTTAACTTCATGTTAAGCGACTTGAGAGTACAAGGACCTCAGAGGTCCTTGTGTCTCTACTTTATTGATTCTGTCACAGAGGGTATTCGAAAAGCACTGAGTTTCTTGTACAATCACTAACTAAACATGTAGATCTCAAAATGCCTGATGGGGACCTAGAGAAGAGTATAAATATTTATTTCAGTTGAACTTATACTATGGTCCCTTCCCTCATGATTCGCTATCTCTAAATCTCCAAAGGTCTTTTAGAAGGAGTAAATGAATCTTTTAAATATAAAATTTAATTGAAAAAAAAAATCCATTACACTGGAGAGAGTTTCTTCAATTTTCAGGGTATCTTCAATTTTAGTTTAGGTTTGATGGTGGTCTATTTTTACCTGAACAATTCCGAAAAGAAAAATAAAATCAACATGGAAAAGAAAGAATGGTAGAAGGAAGAGAAGAAAAGAAAGAAGGAAAAATATAAAGAGAAAGGAAGAAATAAAGAAAAAAAAACCAATTCTTCAATTATAAACACTTTCATATTAGAGGAATTTATGGCCACTCAGACATTTATCTTTGTTCAACTAATTGTCTTCATGACTTCAGACTCTCCAAACATACAGTTTAAAAGGATGATTTAGAATTACTGACATCTAGAGTACTAAACAAGAGCTCTAATTTATCTAATTTTAGCCATGATATATTAAGGCTATGGATACATTTTAGAAAGATGAGCTTATTCTTTCTTTCAGTAAAGCATGTGATTTATTTTCCTGAAACATCAATAAAATAAAAACAAAATTTTCCCTAGAAAATGTTAATTAATAGGCAAAATGTGTAAAAGAATTCTTAACCTGAGTATTTCATGTCTTTACCTCTTTATATAAAATATTATAATCATTTTGCTTTGGTTAATAGCCACCACATAGTTAAACTAAAAATACATCATAGATTTAAAAAACCAAAATTAAAGATATGTGCCACCCAATTCTTTGTCAGTAAATTGGCCTAAGAACTGAAATATCCAAAGTTCTTACTAAATATAGAAAAAAACTTCAACTACATTATTTTATTTTAAAAAATTGCAAAAACTACACATCTGAGAGTGCTTTACTCCAACTTGAATTCATAGCTTCTAAATATGATATTGACTTAAACACTTGAATCTATCAAAGGAGGGCTAAAAGGGGAGATAATTATAGTTTCAGATTTGGAAGATAAAAATGTTCTAGAATCTGCTTCACAACAATGAGAATATACTAAATACTACTGGACTGTACCCTTAAAAGATGTTAAGATGGTAAATTTTATGTGTTTCACCACAATTGTTTTAAACAAGTTTAAATCTGTGTTACAGTATTTTATTAGGAGATTTTAGAAGACTTTGCTTACTTTTATAAAACTTAAATTTTATGTGAGTTTATAAGACAATGCATAAGTAATTAATTTTATTAAATAACCCAAATGTATTCCAGTTACTAAGTTTTATAAAATTTAAAGAGGGAGGAATCTTATTTTGGTAAGACACCCATAAATTAGGATGTTTTCTTTCAACTACAGTAGGGAATTATTTGTGGGGGAATTCTTAGGGAATTGCAATTTCTGATTTTTAAGGTTACACTGGACAATAAGGTGGTGAAAACTAATCCTATCAGAGGTTGTAATTAACTCCAGTAGAAAGGAAGTTTTTTGCCTTTCATTTTAATATGAAACTCTCAGTGAAGTTGGAAATAAAAACTAAATATTAAGATATATTTTTTAAATTTAATTAGGTCATATTTGAAGAAGGTTAGTTTGAGTATTCCACACCAGCAGCCATATAGTATAAATGAAAGCAAATTCAATTGAAAAAGAAACTAAACAAACGTCTTATTTAGATTATCTTTTTTCTCAACTCATGAAAATTATCTTTTCATTGACTAAGACACTAATCAGTAAGCATTAATGCACAAATCTCATTCAGAATTAGAGTTCTATATCTGACTAGATTCTCAAAATTCCAAATACAGAAGCAGACAAAGTTTTCTCTATTGCTGGCATTTATACTGTATCTCTTTCTTAATTTCAACAGAAGTTATTCTCATATAGTCCTGAGAGATAAATGCCTGACAGCAATTTCTAAATAATGTCTTTTTTTTTTCTAAATCTTGTTTCGAGTTCTAAACCAACGTTACAAACAAACAGCATTTATTTATTTACTTATTTTTAGTTCTTAACACATTTGCTCTCTTGGCTTTTTGTCTGGTTGTCTGCAATTTGGCATGCTGGTGCCAGACTTCTCAAAAATTTCAGGGCCAGACAATGTAATTGAGCATCTAGGAATTTTGCCATTTTCTTGATGGCATGAGGAAGGAGACTCAAAATTAGAGGCACATAGTACATACAATTGAGTTGATGCTTTTTAATTATCTTGTTTCTCTGCCAGTAATGGATTCTTTCAATCATCACAAGCACAATGACTCTTGTGAGGCATGCTGTAGATGGATAAATGCAAAACTCAAAACAGCCTGTTTATTTGAGACCCTGATTGTTGAACGTGTATTTGTAGGTCAGGTAGTTGTTGATTCCCCTCATCTTCTGGATAAAAGAGGTATAGGTCTTGATCTGAGCTATATAATCGATAAACTGAAATCTTTAGGATTGGTAATAACATCAGAAACCCAATCTTCCACTCCTTGTTTTGCTCATTTACTTTCTTTTTCACATACTAAAGGAGAAATTAAAGAGAAAATAAAATGAGAGAGTAGCTTCAAAGACATAGCTGTGGACTCATATATTCCTCTAATATGCATTAGAAAAAGCAAGAAGATAAGGAGAGGGGAAGGGGAAAAAAGGAAGCCAGGAAGAAAAACGGGTAAGAAAGTGGTAAGACAAAAAAGGAATTGCAGATGGTGTGAACAAATATGAATAGTACTCACTAGCTAAAACAAACAATAGTTATGAATGTGCTTTCCAAGCCTGAGCACTTTATTTTCACAGAAGGAAAGTGATTCCACTAAACTGTGTGAGAAGAGGAGATACTTTAAAGAAAAGCCATTTTTAAGAACAGAATGCTATTTGAGCCTCCGATGAGAGCATGGAATAAATTTTGACTTACGTATCAGCCTTCATTTTAATATTATTTCATGCACACATTTCCCTTTTGCTGGAGACAGATTAGAATATACTTCTCTTTTCCATTATTCCTTCTATTTTCTACATTTCTCTGCAAAACACATTTTTTATGGTTGGATCAGGTTGTGTTCATAGACATGCATTTATAGCAAGCTGTGAGCATTATCCTGAATATAGGTTCTCTGCAGGATGCCAAACCATCAGGTTCTCTTCAAACAGGTTATGCTGGGTTTATTTGAATAAAATAGAAAACAAAAATGTAAAGACTATTGATATGGAATGAACAAAATGTCTCTGATTAAAATGTATATGCACATATACACATATGTGTACATATATGAATATTATATAAATAAATGTGTGCATGTATGTGTATACATATGGTGGGGGGCAGGCTTATTTTTTATCCAGAGATGGTTAGAAACGTTTATAACAACTATGATGACTAATAATTACTGCATACCATACCATATGATTTTTGCTATATTTGTGTTATTTTGTTTAATCCTCTCAAAAACCTAATGGTTGGACATTATCAATAACCCTTTTGTAAGTTAAGATACCCAACGCTTGTACTGATTAAATAACTTTTCTAGAGCCCCTCAACTAAGAAGAGGCAGACAAAATATTTGCTCTAAAATGATCTGGTGCGAAGTTAGTATGTATGTCACATGCTGTTTTCTTTCCAAAACAAAGCAGTTCAAATAGAACGTAAGTGAAATTGAGGAAGAAAATAAAGAAATGAGACTAAAACAAAGCAATAAGCTAAATTATGTACCATAAAATTTTACTTTTTTAAAATGAGTAATAACAAGTTATGCTAGACCTTCTCGAATCCACTACAAGTTCTGGTTGGTTACATATTTGAGAGATTCCATAGTGGTGATGTTTTGTAAATTCATTTTGATATCCATTTTAAAAAGATACCATGTCAGGTATTGAGCAATGTTTTATCAAAATAATACAAACAATAAATAAAAAGCAAAATGAAATCCTTACTACAGCACACAGTGGAGACAGATTTTGTAAAGCAATTTCCCATGGCATTCCCTCAAAGGAAGGTTATCATCATTGCCTCTGATCAAAATGGAAAAGGGGAATAAAATAACTAGAAGAAGGAATATACTTCATGCAATGCAAGTTCACTGAGTGATGAATAGTGAAGACTGCAATTCATTGCTACAGACTTCTGGTAGAGAAAATTATTTCACCAGTTATGTACAATAGGAATAACTTCATAATACGAAGGAGTTGGATTAGTATTCTTTACCAAAATTGAGGGACTGATACTGGATTCCCGCCATTGTAGATGGATGTGCTAACTCCTCTCAGAGAAGATCAACAGGTAATTACTACCAATAGTAGGAAAAAATAAGTAAATAAAATAAAAACATGAGAAATCTAATGAAATATCTTTCACAAACCTTGTATATTTAAAAATTTTTAAAACCTAGAAAATGTATAATTTATTAAAATATTTTAAATTTCTATCATAGTAGTACCTGTTTAGCAAGTTGTACTAAACAGTCTAGGATGAAGGTAATGCCTTTATTTATCGATTACCAATACCCTCCCTTCTTCCCAGGGTTTTTGTGATCACCAGTATAACAAACATGCTTATACCTCTGATTTTTGATTCATCTCCTTCTGACAGTGAATCTGGTCATTCCTTGCCATGACATGTGGACATTACTTATCCTTCCTTTTATGTATCATGGCTCTTAAGTTCCTCAAGTTTCTTATTTATTTTGATATTTTAAATAATCAAGGTTTCGATATTTTAAATAATCAAGGTTATGCTATTTACATTTTATTCAGTAATGCTAATTAGGTCTCCTCTGTTGAAAAATATTGAAAAAATAATTTTTTGAGAGATTTTTGCTGTAGGGCACATGTTCTCATCAGAGAGACATGGAGAGACAGAAAGAGAAATCAAACCCCCCCCCCCCAGGAGGGGATGATCATGTTGCAATCCTTTCTCTTCCATTCTACTCTCAGGATTTTGGACATGGACACACATGTGCCCTGCTTGAGATTCAAATCTCCAGTTCTGGGACTTGAACCGCGGTTGGCCATCTAGGAGTTCAATAACATAACCATTACTCCATCTACTGGTCCCCCAAATTTCTAAACTATGATATGTATGCCATTAGTGTGAGTATAACCCTGTCTTCTCATTGAAATAGAGGTTCTAAAGTCTATATACAGGGATCTAATTAAGCGTTTCTGAGATGAAGAATAGGAATCTGCATGTGTAGCTATTTCCTCAAGTAGGTAGGTATTCTGATTACTTAATATCCAGAATCTCTTGGGAATTTTAGACTGAAAGCGAATACACACACACACACACACACACACACATATAAGTGTCCACATGCTTATGTAAATGCTTTCACTACAGGGCCAATCAAGGAGATAAAAATACAATGCTACTAAAATCTGGATAATAACCCAAAAGAAAATCTTGCTATATCAAAGTCCAATGCAGGGGGCAGCAGGTGGTGTTTTTATTAAGGCAGTAGACTCTACATGACCAAATGCAGTTCAAGTTCTGGACCTGGCAGCCTGAAAATCATGCTGGGTATGCCAAAAATCCTGAGAGGAGACTGATGGAGAAGAGATTGCACATGGCCATCCCTCCTGGATGATTACTTCTCACCTTCCCTCTCTGCCTCTCTCTGGCCAGTGCGTGCACCCTATGGCAAAAATCATAAAAACAGAAACAAAAACAAAAACAAAAAAACATAAGAAACAATGCATCCATTTTTACATCTTCATGACTTCTTTTAGTTCTTGATCTTTCTCAACTACCAGAGATAAATGTCAATTGTACCCAATGTACTCTTTCTGAGAATATTTTTGTGGCTGGTATACATTCTTTTTTTTTAACACATGTATTAACCTTTGTAAATTCTTAAGAGCATCATTATTTTGTTCTTACAATTCATTAATAACTTGAACATTGAATCAAAGTGTCATTGGGGAGACTTAATCCATGGGGGTCTTCACCCAGGGGTCTGAGGGTCTTTGGATTCATACAAGAAAGAATTCAAGAGTGAGCCTTTGAGAGAAAGTGAAAGACAGTTTATTTTTAAAAGTGTACCGAGTGGATTACTCCATAGATGGAGCAGCCCTGTGAGGGGATATGGGAGAATAGTTTTGATCTCTCCTCAGGTAGATAGGATTATGGAATAAGCAATGGACCTACTTCTGCTCCCACTGCCTGCCTGACTACAAGCCTGGAAGGATAGAACTGTTTCCTGGAAGGTAAGGGAGAAGGGCTACCACATAGGCAAGTAGACCCAGTCTTCAGTGGGTGTCCAGTTTATATGGCTTGGCTTAATACTAATCTAAGTAGGACAGTATATTCATGACTAATTTGGAAAAGAAGTAGTAGTCTTCCTCCAACCATTGTTCCACCCATTTTCTGGACTTACAGGGCATTTCCAGGCATTGCTATGGTAATTGTGAATTTTTATTTAAGAGAGGGAGAGTCATTTAACATGGAAATGCAGTAAAATGAGGGCAGACTGAGTTTGAAGGTTGAGCAGTTGTCATTCTAGACTCTGTCTTGATTCCAACTGGTTCAAACTGGTATCTCAGTTACATTTTGTCCTGTCAGGTTTCATTGTAGTTATTGGAATGTCTTTTGCCTCAGTCCCTTCCTATCTCAAAGGGTTCAACTCTTTTTTTCTATCATAACTGCAAAGAGTAATCTCTTTATTTCAGTGTCCATAATTCTAATGAAATAACTGCTAGTCTGATGGTTGTTATTTTTTGGTATCCTGATGTTGTTTGTCCATTTGGAAGCTATTAGAGATTTTTTGCTTGAAGCTGTGAAACTTCTCTAGGTATTAGCTCTTTTTGATTTCATGCTAGGATTACTGATAAATGCTATTCAATCAACTTTTTTGCTCAATTTTTATTTATTTATTTATTTATTTTTATTTCTGTCCAACTTTTAAGTTAGACTTTCAGAACATAAATTCAAAAAAAGTAAGAATGAAAATTTCTACCTTTGGTATCAGATTGTCTTTTTTTCGTTTGAGATACATATTCTAGAAAAATTCTAGGCATCATTTTATAAATAACAAAACAATTTTTAACCATTTTTTTCCCTCTTCCATTAAATTAATTTTAGACTGGCATTCATTTTTTTAAATAATAGAATATTATTTATAAATAGGCATAATCAAATTAAGCAACAAGTAAATGCAGAAATAAAAAAATTAATTGGGATCAGCAGATGGTGTAATAGTTATGTTGCTGGATTCCCATTTGGTTTACCATAGTTCAAAACCAGGACCCAGCAGCTTAAAACACATGCTGGTACTACATGGGCATGTATGCCCAAGAGCCTGAGAGGAGAAGGAGGAGAAGGGATTGCAGTATGGCCATCCTCCCTGAGGGGTGATTTCTACCTTTCTGTCTCTCTGGTGAATGCACATGCCCTATAGCAAAACTCTCTCTTTAAAAATAATTAATTAATTAATTACCTCAAAATTTCACTTTCTGAAAGTTTGTCATATAAATAGTTCTAATGACCACCATTATGGATCTCACTCCATGTATGAAAATTAGAAGAACTGGTAGATAAAGAGCAAGAATCATTTTTAATAAGGGGTTGTAACATTTAAATGCAATTTAAATATTTATTTATTTTAGTTATTCTTAATAACTGCAACATCCATAATGCTTAAAGTGTAAATATTTTTCTAATTTCAGTACATATCAAAACTCATTTAACTGTTAGAGTGAATTTAAGAGGTATGTAATAGTCTCTAGCTTTTTACAGATGAAGGGATTGAAATCACAGGGAAATGAAGTAATATGCCCAACTTCATCTAGCTGGGTATGGAAGGATCTAGGACTTGGAACAAGATAGTTGGCTCTAGTGTCTGATCATGTATCTGCCGTATTAAACTTTTCCTGAGGTTAGAATTTTAAAATTGAAATAATCACATAGGTTATTTTAAAAGCCAGAAAAGTATTTATTTTTAATAATTTGTTAGTCACCAAAGTTTTCTTCTAATATAAATATACTAATTATGAAAATGAAGATATTGAAGTCATTATACTTCCTATGCTTAATTTGTTTTGATTTTTCATGCTATCTATTATTATTTGCCCTTTCTGTCTCTCTCCAGTGAGTACAAGTGCTCTCTAGTATTTTCTCTAAATCTCAGAATTTGACCTTACCTACAAATAAGTTTTAATTTTTTAGTTCATTTATTTGTTTGTCCATGAAAGAAAAGGACACACAGGGAGAGTATAATAGAGACAGAGAGACAGGCATCCCAAACAGGATCCTCCCACTTTGATACACCTCAGACTCAGTCAGCCTAGATCACTTGCACACCTGGAATAATTTTATAAAATGGAACTGTAGTATATAAGTGCAATTTAAATATTTAATTATACATAATAACTACCCCACCCATAATGCTTAAAATGTGAAAATGTGAGCACTGTTCTAATTTCAATACAGGTAAAAATGTAGAATGCAAACCCAGGAATTTTCCACAAACCAGTTGTATTACTGCCATGCCACCTTCTGGCTTCTGGACAAAGTTGTTTAAATAGATAATCAAACTAAAATGAAGTGAGGGGGTTCAGTACATAATACCCTCAAATATGGCATCTTGGTATATTAAATATTTTAAGCTGAAGGAATTTGAACCAACAGCATAGGCAAGAAGGATTTCTGATCTTCCCCAAAGCAGATCATAAGACTTAAGCAAGGATTTTCTATCTTTCCCCTGAGAAAGGTCCTAAGTCCTTTATGTAAAAGATGCTCTCTCCATACCTGGAGGAAAGGAGTATTCTTATCTCTGAATAGGAAAGGACACAGAAATCTGAACAAACAGGTCTTGCTAATCTTCTCCAGTTTATTATCTTAGCTCTACTATATTTCTCCATGACTTTCTCTTTGTATCAAGTCTATACCTGATTCTTTGGATCTTCATATCTTATGAAGGCTTCCCTGTCACATGAAAGTTAACAAATTTGTGTCTTTTTGCCTTGTTAATCTGTTTTTGTTTTGTTTTGTTTTGTTTTTGTTTTTGCAGTGGACCCACCCAATAACCTAACTGGGTAGAAAAAGAACTATTAGGATATGTGGATCTATTCATTCTTTGTATGCTACTTGTGACTGCATCTTGTAACAGTTGAATAACTAGGGCCATGACAAGGTGGTCACTGCAGGACCATAATCATAGCTTGTAGAAAGGATTAGTCAAGAGGAAAGGCAACGTGAGCTCGTCTTATTGTGTGACATAAATTACCTGTGACTCTTGAATGTGTGACTTTTTGTTTTATTTTTCCAAGTAAATAGCATATTTGAGACTAAACAAAGAGAACTCATTGTTACTTCTCAGGTGACAGGTATACTTACTGTGTCTGAAACAATGTTAGCCTGCTCTTTCTAGCCACTCAAAAGTCCATCTGGTACATTTCTTTCTCTTTCTTAAACTTACATTATGTTTAAGGAGTTTAAAATGAAAAAGTTAAGTGGTAGGAATGACCATCAAATACAAACTTCCTAGGAAATGGGGTGTGATCTCCCAGTAACATACTTTCCAATGGTTTTCATGAAAACCATCAAATTGCAAATATACTGCAAGTATGCAAGTTGTTGTGATCCCTGTGTCTGGGTGGCTAATGTGTGTCCAGAATGAGCTAATTTTTTTAAAATGAGTAATAATACCTTATATTTTATAATTTTTTTATATAATTTACTTTTAATCACTGCTGACATTTGAAGCTTTCATCTTTTTTTTTTTTTTTCTTTTTTTTTTGGAGAGGTTTTTACTATAGGGCGCATGCGCTCGCCAGACAGAGAGAGACAGAGAGATAGAAAGCAGGAAATCACCCCCCAGGGGGGATGGCCACGCTGCAATCCCTTCTCCTCCATTCTCCTCTCGGGATCTTGGGCACGCACGCACACGCGCCCGGCATGAATTTTAAGCCGCCGGGTCCGGGACTCGAATCGCGACCAACTACGTGGGAGTCCAGTGACATAGCCATTACGCTAACTGCTGGTCCCGAAGCTTTCATCTTTTAACAATACTATTTAAATCATATTAGAATTCTCAAAAACTCTCAGTTCTGATTATTTTTTAAAAAGATTTCATTAACCTAGCTTTTTCTTTCTATGACTCAACAGAATAATCAAAATATATTTGAGTTTTCTTTGTATTTTCAACAGTTTACAATTTAAAAGTCTAATATTTTTCACATTTATATATACAACATTGACAAATGTGTAAGAAGCCATTTGTCCTTCTTAAAGTTAGGTTTAAAGTCTCTTAAGTTTTAAAGTTCTACGGCTAGCTTTCATGATTAAAGAATTTATTTAATGTATATGAAAAACTTTTGGTTTCTTTAATCATATTTACTCATTTCAATGTAGGAGAACTATCACTTTGGAGATTCATCTTTCAGATAAATAATGATAATATATGCCATGGTTTATATGTCTGTCTTTTGAAAATCTACTAACATAACATTACTTTGATAGCTGCTTGAAGGGAAAAGGATAGTTCAGAATATTCTGTGGATGATAAGACTTTGATCGGATGTCTTCTTGTTAGCTTGAACAATTGCATTTGGAGACCAGAAAAACTTTCATATATATCAGAGAAGATAGACAATTGTTTTGCCCATTAAGATATTACGTTTTTTCCTTCCTTAGCTTAATGTCTTGTAGCAAGGCTATTTTTCAGGGTGTTAAAATTCTTATAACATGGTGAATGTTATAATACATGCTCTATTACTTCTTAACAAAGTCATTTACATATAAATGAGCTCCCCTGTTATCCCTGTCTATTGTCTTCATTCTGCAAACATTTGCATATTTGCATAAGTCTTTCAGACCACATATTAAATTCAAGCACCAAAAGAATTGGCAATATTACATTTTTTGAAATGGTAATGCAATGTTACTGCTTATTTACTGATGTCCTATGAATTTACCCAGAGTCGGAGACCATCTATGCTGAGAAAGCAAAGTCAAATTTAAAAAGATAAACAAAACACTTAGAACATAAGAATAAGAGTGGTCTCAAGAACTTGTACCACGTTAATTTTTTATGTATTAATTATTGACTTATGTGCTAGGAGTTTGGACAATTCAGTTTGATCCTCTACTTCCTAATGGAATTGATTCAATGGTAGTCTAGCCCTTTATTTTTCTTTTCTTTCTTACTTTTTTTTTTGGAGAAGTTCATGCTATAGGGTGTGTGCACCCCCCAGAAAGACAGAGAGAGAGAAGGCAAAAAATCACCCCCCAAGGGGGGATGGCCACGCCTCAATGTATTCTCTTCCATTCTCCTTTTGAGATCTTGGGCATGCACACACATGCACCTGGTATGAGTTTAAGCCACTGTGTCCAGGACTTGAACCACAGTCCACTACATGGGAGTCCAACGACATAGCCACTACACCAACTGCTGGTCTCGGTAGTCCAGCCCTTTATTTTTCTTAACTTGCATAGATTTAGCTATAGCTAATTTTTTTTCTTTTCTTTTCTTTCTTTTTTTTTTTTTTTTTTTGGAGAGGTTTTTTTCGCTACAGGGCACGTGCTCTCGCCAGACAGACAGAGAGAGACATAGAGACAGAAAGCGAGAAATCACCTCCCAGGAGGGATGGTCACGCCGCAATCCCATCTCCTCCATTCTCCTCTTGGGATCTTGGGCACGCACGCACATGCACCCGGCGTGAGTTCTAAGCCACCGGGTCCGGGACGCGAACTGAAGTCGACTACGTGGGAGTCCAGCAACATAGCCTTTACGCTAACTGCTGGTTCCTAACTACAGCTAATTTTTTATGTTAAAAAAAGCACAACCACAACTTTCCAGAAGTTATGAATTATATTCTTATATATTTATGGTGTGATTTTACTTTAATCAACAATTATTCTAAATACCCTGTACTGAATATTCATCACAAAAAATAAAGTAAGCTTAAAATACATTATTAACATTCCATTTATTCAGCTATTGTTTTTTCACATATATACACTTATGTATCCATAAAATTATTTTAACTATTATGTCGTTTCTGGCTTAAGGTTTTCTGTTTTATATATTTTTTCAGTTATAGGATTAACATTATTAATTGTAAGATATAAAAAGATACAAAGCAGATGAAAGAAATTAAGCTTTAACCTTTATACTCATCTCCTACTGGAAGTTTCCTCACTATTGACCATTTAGAGATTTATTTGCAATTTTAATATTAATGCCAGAGAAATCAGGACCCAACGCTATTGTCAGTCACAGAGGTCACATTTTTTCCTCAGTATAAGATCCAATCCAAAGTTGGCAGAAATAATAACATGAAAACATACACATGTGGACACACATACCTAATTACTTCCCCAAATCGTCTCTCTGTTAACGCACTAACTGAATAAAGTTTTCACCATTTTATTACCATCTCAACTAAATCTCATCCTATAAATGTAGTGGGGACAGTCAAACCATAAAAGGCGGTAAATGTAGTTATGTATGTAAAAGCTTCCTCAAAAGATATGTAATATAAGTATACCAAATTTAGATCTGAAAGGGAAATTGATCAATAAATGATTGTACAGAATAAAAAACTAAGGGGAATCTGTATGTGAGTAGTTTTTGCCAAAATCAATGAGTCAGTATAAATAATAATGGATAGGTAGTGAGAAATGAGCGGCAGTCCTGAGATAACAACAGAGAGACATCTGCCACATCCGGCACAGCTTACCAGGAGTTTCAACCAGACTCTCTGTTAAGGCTCCTTCCTCCCACCAGATCCTGCCACCAGGAAGGTTGTTATCTTTCCTCCTCCATCCAAAATAAATACATAAAAATTCAGCACTGGGACGGGATGCTAGCTCAACATCCTAATTCTATTGAGGCAATAAACTAATAGGGCAGTTAATCTACATATGGATGCTCATAGTTTCAAAGTTCACACTGGGCATGCTGGATTGGGTAATTAAATTCCTCACCTGAGAGAGAGAGATATGTGGTGCAAGAAAAAGACTGCAAATTCCAGAAAAAGAAGCCAGATACTATGACAGACCTTCCCCTGCTAAATATTTATTACTAACTCTCATTACAAAAGTAACACCTAAACTATGCCCAGTACAGTTGTCCCTCTCTGGCAGCCTGCCTGCACACCTTTCTGGCACGGGGGTATATTCCTTGTCTATTAAAAATCTTTACTTTCCTCTTAAAAAATGTTTTTCCTACTTACGCGTTTTTGTAGTTTTAAATTTTGCCTCTCAGGGACGGGACCCAAATCTTAGAGATCGGGACCTAAAGAACAAGGATTTTATACAACATAGCTGAGTTTTTCTATAGCAACCAATTCAGAACCTGCTCTGCTTGAGAGCTCTGTTCTTCCTTCTCTTTTAATAAACTTTCTGCTTTACTATGCCTTTCCTGTGTCCCTGATGCTAACTCTTTACAAGTATGAGACAAAAAATCGGGTTTGCTGGTATTCCCGCATTAGATATTGAGCCCATGAACTCTAACTTCCAGAATCACTAAGCTGGATCATAAAATGCTTTATATATATATCACTATTTTCATTTTGACAATACAAATTATTAGGGATTATAATTATCCATTTACCATTTAAAATAATTGAACTATTACAAGTTTTCCACATGTTGTTTATGATTTCATTGTCTTATTGACTGAAAATGGACACCAATTACATTGTTCTAGCTATAGTTTTAAGAACTAAAATAAAAACTGAAAGGTTAAGAAATACTAACTTAGCTCAGTATGCATAATCTAATGATGTAATAACTTCTATCTTTTGGACAGAACTAACTTAACCAAGCTGTGTGTTTCTAACTTTTTCAAACCTTGAAGCTTATCTCTACCTAATTAATTTAAGTTTCAATTTATCACTCTATTCATTGACAACTTCATAACATATGCACTATTTGGAACATTTCTAATTGTACATATGTATCAATGTTTCAAATGTTTATTATTTGGAAATAAAAACTGGTAATAATACATATGTTTGTTTCTCCCATAAATAGTACCTGTTCAGTTCATGGTCAATTTCATAAATGGAGTCGGTTACAAGGCTACATCATATCAAAATATAATGAAAATAATACTTCTTGTTTTACCTTTTGTTTTCTTGTGTTTGTACAATGCACAGAAAATTGCTCAGCTTGTGGTACACAGTCCGCAATTAACACTACTTAGCAGCTGTTAAAACAGATAATCGCCTGTTGTTATCTTCATGTGGCTTAATTCAAATACTAATTGCTCTCTAAATGTTGATCATAAACCTACCACATCTAGTGCAATCTGCAAACATCTTGAAGTTAAAAAAAATATAGTTTTTGTTTTTTTTTTTTTTTTATAAAAAAGGACTTTTGGTGGTAATGGTGATGACAGAAAAGAAAAACATTTCAAAAATTTTAAAGTTAAGACCATGATGAAATGCAATGAGGCAACTTTCAAAGGGATTCATTATTCATGAAGTAGTACTGTTAGTTCAAATAGTGCTGTGCTGTCCTTTAAAATTGCCACTTGTCATGTGACTATTGAACATTTGAATGAAATCAGTTCAAAGTTAGATGTGTTGTAAAAAGGTAAAGCACGTAACAGATTTCACACAAATATTACTAAGAAAATAATGTAAAATATCTAATTGATAATTTTTATATTAATTACATGTTGAAATAATAACATTTCAGATATGCTAGATTAAATAAAACACAGTATTAAAGGTAATTTCATGAAGATGGCTAAATAGAGACACCCTTTTCACCACAGAGAAGGATCAAAAGAACTGATTAAAACAACTTGGAACAGAGAAGCAAAGAGATAAAACAGGAATACAAGAAACAATGAGAAACCTCTGAAGCATGGCAGCTTGGAATGGAGATGAAGAGATGGAAATAAAGTACTGGGCTGGCAGTGACCTGAACCTAAGGAGAGCTTTCTACTTCAGGAAACTAGTAAGCAGAATATCCACAGTAGTCACAATTGCTGTCTTGGAAGCTACAGTCCTGGCTATAATAGAGCTGCATTTTTAATCACAGATCTCAAAGCTAGTATGCGCAGTTGTCTAAGATTAATTTAAGAAAGGAACCTAAGCTGGATTTCCCTTCCTTGGAACCCAGGCTCTAATGGGATGGTGACATTTTGAGATCAGAACCACAACGAAGGTGCACCTTGCACAATATCAGAGAACCCCAGGACCCACAATTGATGGTCCTTGTCCCTTCAAAGCCATACTACTGCACCCACAAACATTTGCAATTTGGGCCACAAAGGAACTCACAGGCACTGATCACACAGATTTCAGACAAAGACAACATGCAGAGTCTACACACTACTGAACCCCAAAGAACTGTGGACAGAAATCTGATTGCTTTTTCCTATTTTTCCAAAGTCCTTTCCAGAGAGCCTAGGGGGAGTCACACCCATAGATGTTGACAGACCGTTTTGGCCCATTAGTAACAGGATTCTTCCTACATCCTGCCCTGGCATAGTACTGGAGCATCTTTGTGCTGTATATTAAGTTCCTTATCACTGTTAAAGTACATACCTTTCTGATCTCAGCAACCTTCCTTTTCCCATCACCACCATAAGAGTTGTAAAATCCTCCTATAACCTACAAGCCCCCCCCTTCCACATGTCCTACCTTTTTGGGAAAGATCAATGGAAAAAGTTTTCACTAAATTCTAAACTCTCTTACTCTCAAAATCAAATAAAAGGAACCTGTATACCTGATCATCCAAGAGAGGCATGTTTTGCTTCTTCTCTGGGCCTAGATCATTCATAATCTGCTTGGAAATAAACCACATTAATTATTAATTTTTTAAGAGTTGATTATTTTCTGTCCACAAATCCAAAATCAAAGCACGCTACTAAAATAATATTAAAAGACACATCTACATGCGTTTACTCACAAAGCAACCCAAAAAAACAGAAGGGATTTGCACCAGATGTTACCACTGCTCCAAAGGAGCACAGTAATCTCTAGCAACCAATTACAAAGAAAAGGAAATCTACTAATTGCCCTGGATTTGAAATAATGCTATTATAGAAACTCAGTAAGATGCAAGAAACATCAGATAACTCAATGAAATCAGGAACACAATTCACAGTATGAATGACAAAATCATTCAAAAGACAGACATCATTTAAAAAATAGCAGTGTCATAAAGGGAGCTTTTGAAAAAAAAACCCAAGCAGGAAGTGAGGAGGGAGGAATAAGAAAAGGTTGAGAAAAGGTTACAGGACCTATGAGATACCATTAAGGTATTTTCATTCAAAGGAATGAGGAAAGCTTATAGGATCTATAAGAAACCATAACAAATATTCATATTATGGAATTTCCAGAAAGAGAAGAGATGGAAAAAGTAAAAGAAAATCTAGTTCATAAAATAACTTCAAACAGAAACTATAAACAAGCAGGAGTTGCTCCAGTATTACCAGATAAAATAGACTTCGTGTTAAAACCTACATATAGAGACAAAGAATGCCATTATTAGTGATAAATGGACTGATTATTCAGCAAGGGTATCTAATCATTATAAATATATTTGCAGTCAATATAAGAGCACCCAAAAATATAAAACAGATATTAAAGTGAGTTTAAATTATATTGTGTTATTGTATACATTTCCATACAAAACTGGAGGGTGACGTCAACAACCCATTCTGAGCACTGGAAACATCATCTATACAAAAAAAATCTAAAAAAAACAAAAAAAAAACTGGCATTAAACTGTCTCATAGACCAACTGGATCTGATTTTTATAGCATTTTACCTAAAAACGCATAATCTCATCAGCACATTGAATATTCTCCAGGATAAATCATATTAAGCCATAAAGCAAGCCTCAAATACAAAAGTTTTTAAAAATAAAAAGAAATAACATCAAGGATCTTTTCTGACCACAATGAAATAAAATTAAAAGTCAACAAGAGGAATTGCAGAAAACATAAATACAAGGAAAATGAACAATATGTTTCTGAATGACTCCTAGGTCAATAACAAAAGAAATTTAAAAACTTTTGAAACAAGTGAAAATAGAAACATAACATATAGGGACCAACAGTTAGCGTAATGGCTATGTCGCTGGACTCCCACGTAGTCAACCGTGGTTCGAGTCCCGGACCTGGTGGCTTAAACTCACGCCAGGCGCATGTGCGTGTGTGCCCAAGATCCCAGAGCAGAATGGAGGAAAAGGGACTGCAGCGTGGCCATCCCCCCTGGGGAGTGATTTCTCGCTTTCTATCTCTCTGTCTCTGTCAGTCTGGTGAGCGCACGTGTCCTATAGCAAAAAGAAACCTCTCCAAAAAAAGAAAAAAAAAGAAACATGACATATAAAAACCTATGGGATACACCAAAAGCACCAAAAGGGTAGTTTATGGTAATAATTTAATAATTATCAACATCAAAAGTATAGCAACATGGCAAATAAATAATCAAATAACTCATCTCAAGAAACTACAAGAGCAAGAACAAACTAAACTCTAGCAGAAGGAAAGAAACAATAAAATCAGAACAAAAATAAATGAAATAGAGACAAAAATATACAGGTAATGAAAAGACGCTTTTTTGAAAAGATAAAAAGCAATAAATCATTAGCTAGATTAAGAAAAAAGAGAGAGAGAGAAAGCAGCATTAAGAAAAAAGAGAGAGAGAGAAAGCAGCAGGAGGCACGGTGTTTAAGTTGCTGGACTCCCACATGACCTACCAAAACTCAAGTCATGGATCTGGCAGCTTGAAAACCACATCAGGTATGTGTGCGTGTGTATGCAAAATCCTGAGAAGAGAACAGAAGAGAAGAGACTGCGGTGTGACTATTCCCCCTGGGGTGATTTCTCACTTTCCCTCTCTCTATCTCTCTCCATGTACATGCATCATATGGCCAAACCTAAAAAGAAGAAAAAAAAAAAAAAGCAAAAAATAGAGAAGTCCCAAAGAAATAAAACCAGAAACAAAAAAGGAAACATCATAACTAACATAGAAATAAAAAAGATCATTGATGACTACTAGGAACAACTATATTTGTACAAGCTAGAAAACTTAGAGGACATAGCTAAATTCTTGGACACATACAATTTGCCAGTTTGACAGAGGAAGAAATACAGAACTTGAACAGACCAATAATGAGTAGTAAGACTGAATCAGTAATAAATAAAAAGTTTCTCAACGAAAAGTCTGGGACCAAATTGCTTTAATGTTGAATCCTACAAAACCTTAAAAAACAAACAAACAAACAAAAACTAATATCAACATTTCACAAACTATTCCAAAGGATTTATCTGGAGGAAGTTCTCCCAAACTAGCTTTATAAGGTGAGCATTACCCTGAAACCAATATAAAAGAACATAACCATAAACTTCGAACAACAGATCAATATGCTTGATGAGCAGAGATACAAAAATCCTAGCAAATTCTAGCAAACTGAATACAACAAATCAAAAGACTATATATCATGATCAACTATAATTTACTCTAAAGATCCAAAGATAGTCCAACATAGTAAATCAATTAACGTAATACCTCACATTAATCACATTAAGAGGTGAAATATAAAAAATATATGCTTATCTCAAGTGATACAGAAAAAGCATTTTATAAGAAGCAAGATCCTTTTATAAGAAAAAAACTGAGCAAAATTGTTATAGAAGGCATATATTTAAACATAATAAAGGACATACATGATAATCCTGTAACTAACATTATATCAAATGGGAAACTGAAAGATTTTTCCTTAAAATGTGTACAACAAGATTGTCCAATTTCTTCACAGTTTTTAAAAGAGCTTTGAAAATCTTAGCTGGAACAATAAGGCAAAAGAGAAAAATTAAAGGCACCTATATTTGAAGGAAGTCAAATTGTCAAACTGTCCATGTTTCTAGATTGAAAATGTTTGTAAATAACAGAAGTCAAACTGTGTTTGCAGATGACATGATCGTATATATAGTAAAACCTAAAACATCTACCAAAATACTCTTAGAAATAATAAATAAATTTAGTAAATTTGCAGGATACAAAATCAATAGAAAAATAATATTGTTTACATATATCAATAATGAACTATCTGAAAATGAAGCAAAATATTTAAGAAAAACAAAATGGAAAGTTATCTGTTGAAGATAATATGTATGATGAGATCTTTGAGCCAACACATAGTGTATTCTGGAAGGGAAAATTAATTTTGTATACTATTATTATATACAGTGAATGAAATAAATATATATTTTTTTAAAAAATCCCACTTACAGGAGACCAGCAGATGGCATAATGGTTACGTCACTGGACTCTCACATAGTCGATGGCAGTTTGAGTCTGGGTACATGTGCATGCATGCCCAAGTTCCCAAGAAGAGAATGGAAAAGGGGCTGTTGCATGGACATCCCTCCTGTGGTGACTTTTTGCTTTCTCTCCTCTCTCTCTCTGGTGAGCACACACACACTGTAGCAAAAATCTCTCTTAAAAAAAAAATTCTATTTACAATAGTCACAAATAAATTAATTAAATGCCTAGGAATAAGTTTAAACAAAGAAGTTACAGATTTATTTATATATGTGTGTGTATATATATATATATATATATATGTGTGTGTGTGTGTGTGTGTGTGTGTATATATATATATACACACACACACACACACACACATATAATATTCATACATATATATGTGTGAATATGTGAGTGTGTCTGTATATATATAAATATATATATATATATATATATATATATATTTATATATATATAATAGAAAAAGAAAACTATTATACACTGATGAGAGAAATTGGAAAAGACACAAAATGAAAGATACCCCTGTGCTCATAAGTTAACATTGTTAAAACAACTCTACTATCCAAAGCAATCTACAGATTCAATACAATACAATTGCTATCAAAATACCAATGCATTCATCACAGAAATAGAAAATACAATTATGAAATGTTTATGGAGTCATGGAAACATACTGAATAGAAAATGGTACCTGGACAAAAAGAACAAAGTTGGAAGTATCACAGTACCTGACTTCAAAACATACTACAAAGTTTCTTTAACCAAACAGTATGGTACTAGTAAATAAACATTTAGGTCAGTGGAACAGAATAGAAAACTCAGAAAGGAATCCACATACTTATAGCTAACCACTTTTGAACTAAGGTCACAAGAATATTAATTGCGTAAAAATCTCTTTAATAAATGATACGGGAAAATTGGACATTCAAATGCAGAGAAGAGTAGGTTCTATTCTCACACAAAATACAAAATTGTACTCAAAAAGGATTAAAAGCTTAGTTACATGTTAGAAAATGAAACTACAAAATTACTACAAGAAAACATTGGAGAAACACTTCAGGATATTGATATGGGCAAAGATTTTAAAATAAGACCACAGAAAGGTGGGCAAAAATAGACAAATCGGCTTAAATCTAATTAAAATGCTTCTGCAAAACAAAGAAAAAACCCAAAAGAATAGACAACCTACACAATAGGAGAAAATATTTGCAAGCTATAAATCCAACAAGGAATTAATAAAAATATACAAAGAACTCAAACAATTCTTTAGCAAAAAATAAAATAAAATAAAATAAAATAACAACTGGCCAATTAAAAAATAAAGTATTGGGACCAGCAGTTAGCATAATGGCTATGTCACTGGACTCCCATGTAGTCGACCACGGTTCAAGTCCTGGACCCGGTGGCTTAAACTCACGCCAGGTGCATGTGCATGCATGCCAAGATCCTGAGAGGAGAATGGAGGAGAAGGGATTGAAGCGTGGCTATCCCCCCTGGGGGGTGATTTCTTGCTTTCTGTCTCTCTATCTCTCTCTGTCTTTCTGGCAAGTACACACACCCTACAACAAAATAATTAAAATAAAGTATTATTGAAAGAAGACATACAAGTGACCAACAAGTACATAAAAACATGCTTGATGGGGCCAGCATGTGGCGTAGTGGTTGAGGCACTGGACTCCCACATGGCCAACCATGGCTCAAGTCCCGGACCTGATGGCTTGCTTTCTTACTTTCCCTCTCTCTCTCTCTCCCATCAAATTGAAGAATAACAATAAATAAATAATGTTAAATAATTCTTTTAAAAAACATGCTTAATATCATTAATCAATCATTATGAATATACAATCAAAATCAAGTGAGATCTCACCCTGGTAATGACAGTAATTATATATATATATATATATATGTATATATATATATATATATAAAACTTAAATATATAAATAAAGATAAGTGTGGTGAGGATGCATAGAAAGTTTTCTGTACTGTTAGTAGGACTCTAAATTAGTACAGCCAATATAAAATGAATACAGTAGTTTCCCAAAAACCTAAGAGTAGAACTAACTTATCTATTAATCCTACTAATGGGCATATATCTAATGGAAAATAATTCATGGTCCAGTCCTAGAGCACAGGTGCATAGGAAGACAGATCTCACGTGGCTAACTGCAGCTCAAATTTCAACCCCAGTAGTTGTAAACTACACTTGGGTGTGAGTATATGTGTGTCCAAAAACCTGACAGGATAGATAAATGGTTGACAAAAGATTATTGTATGACCACACCCCATTGGGAGCTTATTTTCTTTCTTCTGCTGGTGAACACACATGCCCTCTAGCAAAAGAAAAAGAACTACTTTATCTAAGATATCTGCACTCCAATATTTATTGCAGTGCTAGTCACAACAACTATTGTAAGTGTTCATTAAAAGAGGAGTGGCAAGGGGCCAGCAGGTGGTGGTTAAAGAACTGGACTCCCACATGACCGACTTCAGTTCAAGTCCTAGACCTGGTAATTTACTTTCTTATTTTCCCTTTTTCTCTCTGTCTCTCTCTGGTCAAATTAAAAATAAATAATTGTAAATAATAATGAATAAAAAACAGTAGATAAAGATTAAGTGGTATATATACACAGTGAGATATTATTTGGCCATAAAAAGAATGTCATTTTGTCATTTGTAATAAGATGGATGAACCTACAGAAAATCTGTGCTAAGTGCAATAAGCCAGGCATTGAAAAATAAACATGCATTTCTCATTAATTAGTGTGAGCTAATAGATTTCACTGTGTAGAAATGGAGAGTGTAATGGTAGATACCAGAATTTAGGAATGGAATCGGGGTTGGGGAGGACAGGAGAATCTTGGTAAATAGAAATTTAATGCAAATATGATAAGTGGAAGCAGTTTTAAAGCACAATAGAGTAACCATAGTTGGTGACAGTTTCATGTGTATATATAAAAGTAGCTAGAAGAGAGATTTTAAATGTTCACAATTAAAACTAGTGATAAAGGTTAATCTCTATATATTTATTAGGTTGATTTCATCATGTTACACATATTCATGTACTGAAAAATTATACTGACTTCCCAAATATATACAACTACGTTTCAATTAAAATACAGTAACAGAGAAAAATCATTTTACTTGTTTCTTTTACACTTTTTAATGTGGCTACTAGAAATTTTTAAATGATCTGTCACTCACATTATCTGTTTATTACACAGCACTAACCCAGACTATGAACAAATTTCTAAGATGACAGGAAAGAATAGCAACAACCATCTCACCTTTCCAATTACATTACGTCTACTTTGTGTTGGAAAGCATAAAAAATTGAGAAGTAATAAATCCAAATGCCCCAATTAATAACTTTAGAGAATTGATGATTTTTTTAAAAAAAGGAAAATAAATGACTTCAAACCTTTGAAAAATTTATTTACAATGTCATTCTTAAAACCAGCCAAACTTCAAAAAATGTGAAGTAGAAATGAAACTGGAAATACCCCTGAGAGAAATAAAGTAGGCTGTAATTAATCCATTATTAAATAAATGGGAGGAAACAACATTCATTTTTAAAGTTAGTTTTAATAAAATACATTTGATTCTGTGCACTTTATAGCTTTCACCAGGCAGTGGGAAACAACAGTTCCATCTGTGTGCAATTTCAGATGAATGCAAATTCTCCCTCCACCCACTTTGGCTCCATGGCTAATGAGAAAATGGAATGCATTTTGGTCTAAATAGCCTTGTTTGAATAGAACACTATTGATTTCCTTGACTCACTCTTCTTTTTAGTGTCTTGAGAGACAAGAGATTTTATTGCATGAGACATAAAGTTGAGGTCTTGATCATTTGTAGCCATCAACCATCCCAGGACACATTTTGCTAAGGAGCAGGATGGTTCGCATATACCCTGGCCCGGTTCCAGTCTTAGTAAGGACAGTCTGCTCCCCTACGTATGTTCAACAGAAACAGTTTCTTCTCAGTCTTCATGACACAAACATCAAGATTTTGCTTATTTTCTAATAAATTGCAGTTAACTTTCATTCTGCAAATCCCTACCTTTGAGTAAACTAAAAGTGCATATAGAAATATAAAATGCCAGGAAAAAGGTTAGGATTCAATTTAAATAGTAGGTAGATGAAGCTATCAACTGTTCAAGAGAAGACAAAAATCCTTAAATATGGAAATCAAAGCATCAAAAAATTCAGTAATGTTTTAGTCTAAAGTCAAAAAATTCTGTTTTACTAGTTCAGTCTCATGTAATTAATATCTCTTCTATTAAATTTACAGTGTTACTGTGGTCTGATCTTTCAATTTAAACTCTGGAAATTAACATTCAACTCCTAACTTATCACTACCATTTGGCTGGCCATTCTCTTTGTTGTTTCTTTACACTCTTATTTCTGGGTGTCCGACTTTAGTTTTCCTGGTATAGCACTCCCTTCAGCACTTTTTGGAGAGCTAGTCTGGTGTTGGTAAATTCTTCCAGGTTTTGTTTATCTGAGAATGTATTTGTCTTTTTTTCCCTATATGAAAGATAATCTTGCTGGTATAGTATTTTTGGTTGAACCTGTTTTTCACATAACACTTTAAATATATTTTTCCATTCTTTCCTTACTTGCATTGTTTCCGATGAGGGGTCCGATGTCAGCCTTATGGGATATCCTTTGAAAATAACTTGATATTTCTCTCTTGGCATATTTAGTATCTTTTCTCTGTCTGTGATTTTGGTCAATCTGGCTATGGTGTGCCTTGGGGAAGATCTTCTTGGGTTGATTCTACGTGGGCTCTTTTATATTTCTTGGGTCTAGATATAAGTGCCTCTCTAGGTTTGGAAAGTTTTCTTCCAGAATTTTATGGAATAGATCATCAATGCCCTTATTACCTCCTTCACCTTCTGAGATATTGGTGGTCCGGATGTTTGGTGGTTAATGGTATCTAATTACTCGTATGTTATTCTTATTTTGGGGGGTTATTTTCTCAATCTTTTTGGTGAATTTTTCTTGGTCAGAGGTTCTATCTTCTACATCTGAGATTCGATCTTCTGCCTGATCTAATCTGTCTTTAATATTTTGAAGGGAGTTTTGGATATCCTGTATTATAGCCTTTATCTATAACAATTCCATTTGATTCTTTTTTTATGGGGTGTATCTCATTTCAGATCATGCCAGAACTTCCTCACCTCCTAGAACTCTGACTCTTTTTTCCTGCATTTTCTGCTATTCATTGTCTCTCTTCTCTTTCATATCTGTTAGCTTTGTCATTATATTTGAAATTCTTTACCTGAGATTTCCACATGTTTCCTTGTATTGTCTGTAGAGGAATAAGAGTTATTCTTTTCTCTTAGAGGAGAGATATTTTCTTGGTTTCTCATATTTCTTGTGCCTCTGTGATGGTCTCTGGAAATCTGATGGATTATGTTTTTTCCTAGTTTTTAGAGTTAAATCTGAGCATTCAGAGGCATGCAGGAGGAGGTGACCGGCAATCTCTAAACAGTATTGTTTTTATTGCTTTTTGTAGCAGATTCAATGGAAATTGAGAATTAATCTGATCCTAAAAGTATTCAGATATTTGGCTACTGAGTACTTAGACCTCTCTAGAAAATCAGTGTATAGAGGCTGAGCAGAAAAGTGAGAAAGGGAAAAAAAGGAGGAAAAGGGAAGAAAAAAAAGAAAAAAACAATAAAAAACGAAAAAAAATTACTTTACCGTGCCGCACACCTATGGAGGCATGGGGAAAGGTTAAGAATTAGCAAGACAAAAGAGTAGCAAAGAGCTAATAAGTTTAAAACTAAAAAAAAAAAAAATAAAGAGAGAAAGAGAGATGGAGAGAGACAGAGAGAATAAATAGGGTGCTCTAACCTGGCTCCTAGTTAGATCTGGGGAGGGCAGAGGGTGAGTCTGAGCAGAAGGTCTTCTGTGGCCCTAATTCCCAAAACTCTAAATTTTATGATTGTGTATTTCTGTATAAGTCAATCAATTCTGAATTTTTTAAAAAAATTATCCCCTTTCTTTGATATATTTAAAGTACAGGTTTTATCTATGCATTATTGGGTAATTCAGAATGCCTATATAATACTGCTGACATTAAAAACAAATGCTGGGACCAGCAGGTGGTGTAACAGTTATGTCGCTGGATTGCCACATGGCTGATCACTGTTTGAGTCCTGGGTTTGGTAACTTGAAACTTGCACAAGGGGTGTGTGTGTGTGTGTGTGTGTGTGTATATATATACCCAAATCCTGAAAGGAGACTAGAGGAAAAGCCATTGCACTGTGGCTATCCTCAATGGGGGACAGGGAGTGATTTCTCACTTTGTCTCTCCAGTGAGAACACACGCCCTATAGCAAAAATTTCTTCAAATAAATAACAAATGCTTCCAAATGATTGTTTGTTGGTTGGTTGGTTTTTTTATCTTATTTTGTCAATATCAACTAATGAGTAATTCAAACTTTGGGGCCTGGTCTTCAGTTAATGGTAAGAATAGCTCTATAATTTAAAGAAAGAGGCCATGAACTGAAATGCCTCCATCTAAACACAAACTCAGATTCAACTGGCAGTAATAACAGATACTATTATTCTTTACATAATGTTTTTTTCATGAAATCAAGTAAATGGGACAGATAATTACTATCATTTTACAAAGGTAATGTTTTCACATGGGAAAAAAAAGATAAAAACAGAAATTTCGCTTTGGGGGAGCTCATTTTAAAAGCCTGTATTAGTTTGCTAAGACTTTCATAACAAATACCATATACTGAGCGGCTTAAAGAACAGAAATAGAATTCTCCTAATTCTGGAGGGTAACACTCTGAGATCGAGTTGCTGGAACAACTCATTTCTTCTGAGGCCTCTTTCTTCAGTTTGTAGACAAACTTCTCCCTGTGTCTCCAAATGGTACTTCTTCTCTAAGTGTCTGTGTCCTAATATCCGCTCCTTACAGGACACAGATACCTCAGATGGAACAGGGCCCAGGCTTATGACCTCATTTCACCATCATTACTGCCCTTCAAAGGCCATATCTCGACATATAGTCACATTCTGAGATATTGGGGGTTAGGGTTTTAATACAGGACTTTTGGTGGAAACATAATTCAGCTTGTCACATCTAAATTCAAAACATATTTCAAAATTAAATGTAAACCTTGTAAGGCTAAATACTGAGAAAGGTGGTTTAGAACACAACTGACTAAACAATAAATTCTACACTCATTTAGCAAGGCCTTTAAAAGGCACTTATTCAAGATAAATATTCATAATCTCGGAATAGAAAAGAAAGATTCACAAGTGATTGATACATAGATGTATACTCAAAATACAACATAAAAACTAATAAAGGAAAAAGGATGGAGGGAAAAAGCCAAACAAAAACAACTCTATAAACAGTATGTTCACTTGTGAAATCATATCAAACCAGAAAATTAAGGGATTCTGGATGCAGACAAGCAGGTATAAACAGAGATAGGTGCTCAAAGGCTGAGAACTTGTGGTTTATTTGGGATGCTTTGAAAAACCGATGCAGGCACACAGAGGAAGAATGATTGCTCATCATGGGATTTGAAAAGCCTGAATTAAATGAGGCAGAATCGGAAAGAAGGTATCATAACCAAAGTCAGTGCCAAGAGCTGACCACAACTCTCTAAGATGATAAGATGAATCATAGGAAATAGATAACTTTAGAGTGAAGGCTTGGGATATTCCTATAATATTTATAAAGTATTGAATACACGCTATGTGCCAAGCATGAGGCTGAGTTGTTTATAATCATTATTTTTATTGAATTCCCACTACAACTCTGACATCAGTAACCTACCCTTGATCACAAACCAAGTAATAAGCAAGCCTATAATTTAAGCCTTGACTTATCTCCTCCAGGGTTCATGCTCTTAATCACTATATTTCCTTTCCAGCTACAGCTGCAGAAGTGAGTTTGACTCTTTTCTAGGTGAAAAGAATAAAGATTTTAAAAAATAAACACAAAAAATGTGCTTAACATTTAATTTAATTATTCCATTTAAGTCTCCCTAAAATATTAGGGAGACTTAATTAAATTATCATCACTCTGCACATTTTAAAGTTGTGGAAACTGATGCACAAAGTGGTAAATAACTTGCCAAAGGACACATGCAGATAACAGATGATAGAGCAAGGATGCATGGCCAGCCAATCTGATTATAGAACCTGGTCACACCCATAATATATCCATAGTGCAGCATAATTCAGGATGATTATTTTCTAGGATGATCATTTTCTGTGAAATGCTAGGTAGAAAGAAAAGTGGAAAGGTTGGAAAAATAAGGAACCTCATACATGCTGCAAAAACTGAGACAGTGTTTCAGAGGGCTGAAAATCAAATTGCCCTTTTTCCTTCTTCAACCATTCACTTAGAATGTTGGCTTAGTGTATTTATTGGCTGCCTAGAGTTGTGTTACAGACTGAATGTTTGTGTCCCTGACATTAGCTTCATGTGTTGAAATCTAATTTCCAGTGTGTAAGTATATGGAGGTGAGACCTTTAGGAGTTGAGTCATACCATTAAGCTGTCATGAATGGAGTTACTATCCTTATAAAAGGAATCCAGAGGTTTTGCACACCCTTTTCATGCCACTTAACAAACTAAGGAGAAGTTGCTAACTGTAACCTGGAAGAGGACCCTCAAGAAAACCTAACTATGCCAGCATTTTGATCTCAAATTTCAGGTCTCTTGAACTGTGTAAAATAAACAAATATCTTTATTTAAGACAACCAGGCCAGTGTAATTTTTTTTATCAAGGGCCGCTATAGTAGACTGAATTAATACAGGCTGCTAGAACAAAATTCTATAAGACAATATAAGATTTTGCTACCATGACTCTTACTTCCTCCTGAGACTTCACTGGTGGGATATTTAATGTCCATCTTTCTTTTTTTTTTCTTTCTTCTTCTTCTTTTTTTTTTTAATTGTCAGAGGGCACATACACTCACCCCAGGGGGCCATGGTCAGGTTGCAATCCTTTTTTCTTCCCATTATTCCATCCCATCAGGATTTTGGGCACAGACACACACACACACACACACACACACACACACACACACACGTGTGCCGAGCATATTTTTCAAGCTTCTGAGGCTGGGATTTGAGCTATGGTTGGTCATGTGGGATTCAGTTCCCAAGGCACAGTGTTTAACCACTGTACTCCAGAGCTAGCCCTAACATACATATTTCTACCAATCATCTGTTCAAGGCAATCTGTTTCTATTGTGCTGAAAATTCATCCAACCTCTACCTGTTATCCAATTTCAGAGTACACCCATACTTTTAGGTGTTTGTTACAGTAACATACCACTTTCTGGTATATTTATTTGTAAAATATTTATTGAAAGAAACTGGCTTATGTGACTACGGCAGCTGGCTAACTAAGTCAAAATCTGTAGGGAAGGTCATCAAAGAAGGCAGGCTGGGGCCTTGAGGCATGAGTTGAAGCTGCAGCACACAGGCAGGATTTGTTTTCTTTGGCAAGCTTCGATTATACTCTTATGGCATTTCAACTGATGAAATAAAGCCCACCTAGATTGTATAAAATAATCTTCTTTAAGTAAACCGATTATAAACTTTAATTGTATCTACAAAAATACCTTAAGAACAATATCTAGATTAATGTTCAATTGAATACCTAGGGACTATGGTTTCGCTAGGTTGTACATATAACTGACTATAACACTTTGTGGGTTTTTTTTGTGTTATTTTTCATGTTTTTGGTCACAAAGGGACTCCAAAAAGTTCTAGGAAAAATGGAATTAATATGTTTATCTTGGTGCCAAAAACTTTTAAAAACCATGCATTTTTTAAGAGAGATTTTTGCTATAGGGCACGTATACTCATTGGAGAGACAGAGAGACAGAAATTAAGAAATCACCCCCTGAGGTGGATGGTCATGCGGCAATCCCTACTCCTCCATTCTTCTCTAAGGACTTTGGGCATGTACCCACACAAGCTCAAGTGTGAGTTTCAAACCACCAGGTCTGGGACTCAAATAGCAGTTTAGTACATGGGAGTCCAGTGACAACCATTATGCCTTCTGCTCATCCCCAAATCCATGCATGGTTACTCATAATATGAATTTTCTAGATATGACACTAAACAGTCCCCTAAGTTTCTGAGCTAAGATCAAAAAGGGGCAACCTAGCAAGACAGAAACTTTTAGATGATCACTGTCTTACTTTAGGTAAGTAAGATGGAAAAAAGCATGTTACCACACCTGCCCTCATCAGCAAAGGTCATTTTATTTTTTCTGGGTTATAATGAATCACCCTTTGCAGTCTGTTCCCTTAGACAAGTTTCAGAAAAGACACAGTGAGGGCTGATACTTTTATCCCAGGGCATCTGTAGGACCCTCTCCACAGTGAAAGTGAGGATCTTGAACCTCAACCCCCATAGTGAGCCAGCCTGGTAAGGCCTGTCAAAGGAAGCTAGGAGGAAGCTAAAACCAGTAATATCCAGTCATTTTCCTCCCCATTGTGTCACTGGAGGTCACTTAAGAAGCAGCAATCAAGTGCTTCTCTTCCTACCAGCCAGGACAGTGTCAGGGAAGGCCTAGAGGAAGGCTAGAAACTCAAGAACATCAAGAGCATTAACTCTTTCAAAAACTTCCAGGGGCCAGCTTGTGGCATTGTGGCTAGGGTGGCTGGAACCATGTAGCTGACTTAGTGGTTTAAATCCAGAACCTGACGGCTTAAAAAAAACAAAACAAAACAAAACAAAACAAAAAACACATATGCATGCATGCCCAAAAACTCCAAGAGGAGAATGTAGGAAGGGACTGTGGTATGACCATCCCCCTCATGGGTGATTTATCACTTTCTCTGTCTCCCTCCAGTGAGCGCACACACACTAAATTCTAGAGAACTGAATACCAGTATGTGCCACCACAGGTTTAATACATGTGTCCCTGTCGTAGAAGATACCCTAGACTACAGTTTTACTCTCACCTGTAAAATCTAGACGTGTAGATGGGGTGACTTGCTGATTTCCTGGTTGGACAAGCTGAGTTTTGTTTTCTTTTGTTTCACTCATTTGATAGGATAAGTTCACTCTCTTGTATATCTAAAGTACTATAGGTTGTCAAGTCAAAGGACTCATGTTTATATTCTGTGAACACAAAAGAGAAAGCCAGAGTAGATAATATTTGCCCCATACGACAGGCCTTTTGAGGGAGGTGGAAGACCAAGCAGCAGAAATCCAGTTGTGAAGAGTAAATTTTTAAAAGTTAAAAAAATAATTATATTGAGGACCCAGAGAAGATACAAAGAAAAAGGTACTGAGCTATGAAAATATCTAGACATGCCCAGAAGGAAAATATGTCTGTTTTAAGTGTCTTCAGTGATGATCACAGCGTACAAAGCCAGTTCACAGAATAAACTAAAATACCTTAAAGAAAGAGGTCAAATCAAATTGAGTTGACTTCATGTTTTTAAAATTTGCTAGAAGATTCATACACTCACCAGAGACAGAGACAGAGAGAGCGAGACAGAGACAAAAGATACAAATACGTCCCCTCCCAAGCGGATGGCCACTCTATAATCTCTTCTCCTCCTCTCTTCCTCCTTTTGGGATTTGGGCATGAGTACACATATGCCTAGCATGTTCAAGATGGCAAACCTGAGACTCAAACTACGTATCAACCATGAGAGATCTATTCAACTTCACCACCACACGACCAGCTGGTTCAGGTTACCACAATCCTCCCACAGCTTCAGCCAGCCCCAGATCATTGGTACAGACATACCCAGTTTTTTTATTATTATTTTTTTTTTTTGGAGAGGTTTTTGCTATAGGATGCGTGCGCTTGCCAGACAGACAGAGAGAGACAGAGAGACAGAAAGCGAGAAATCACCCCCCAGGGGGGATGGCCACGCCACAATCCCTTCTTCTCCTTTCTCCTCTCAGGATCTTGGGCATGCACACATGCGCACCCGGCGTGAGTTTTAAGCCACCAGGTCCGGGACGCGAACCGCGGTCGACTACATGGGAGTCCAGTGACATAGCCATTACTCTAGCTGCTGGTCCCGAGACATATCCAGTTTGTTCAGGGAGGTCTCCATACATGAACCTAGAACTTTCTCAAGGGAGTCACACAGTGTTGTGTTACCACCATGCTAGTGTCTGGCCCAAGTTGTGTTTTTATGACATCATAGGTATCAATTGTTTGACATTCACAAGATTAGGCTGACAGACACAGAAATAGATTTTTCAAATATACATTAATTTTAGTCTAAATCACCTTATTTTTATATTATTTTTTAAATCTTTACACACATTTCCAACTTTTCCAGATGCTTCTGTAGTGGGCCATTGCATTGGCTTAGAAAAAGATCATCTATTGGTTAATTTATACCATCATTTTCTTTACCTAGTGTTCAAGCTTGAAGGAGAGAATCATCTTCTGTATGAATGATAATAGTGAGGTCAAGAAGAATGAAAGAAAGAAAAGAATCAGCTGTGGAACTGTGACCTTAAAAAAGGTAAATGGCGCTGTTGTTTCAGTTGAAAGAGTGCAACAAAAGTCAAATAGTAAGTGTCAAGGAGAGTGTGTCAGAGGATAAAGTAGGAGAGCAGGTATATGAGGCAAGCTTGAAGATATAGTAATGTCTCTACATATTCTTACAGTCTGCTACCAAAGTTACAAGTGTAATATTCCAACCCAAAAGAATTTGTAAAGCAACTTAAAGGGTATTTATATAAATGCCAATACATTTTGATCCACATAAAACACCTTTGGACTGTTCAAAATCATTTAAACTGCTTTTCTAGAAAAAAGTAAATAGGTGGACTTCTTTCAAAAGACAAAATTAAAAAGGCAGAGTCAGACCCTAAAGTTTTATAAAGTGTATTTTTCCCTCATAGGAACACATGATCACTATTACAATAAGATTTAAAAATCACATTTCAATTATTGAAGAGTATAATGTTTTAACTTATTTTCAATATTTTATAGTTGTCTTTATGTTAAACTAGTTAAGAGAACAAAGGTAATTTTCCTGATTTATCACTCCAACCTGCCTCTAACTGTGTAACACCTGCAAAAATTCCTCCATTTTCTTTGCTATTCACTAGATGCTCAGACCCATTTTATTGTCTTATACCCCTTCTATTAAAAGAGAATCAGTGCCTTCCTGTCCATTGGTATTCCTGCTCTAATTCATCTGTCCCATACATTCCAGATTAATTTTTTAAAGATTTTATTTATTTATTCATTCATTCATTTATTTATTTTAATTTGACCAGAGAGAGAGAGAGAGACACACACACACACACAGAGAGAGAGAGAGAGAGAGAGAGAGAGGAAAGTGAGAAAGCAAGGCACCAGGTCCAGGACTTGAACCGTGGTTGGTCATGTGGAAGTGTCCAGCACCTTAACCACCACGCCACCTGCTGGTCCCTCCAGATTAATTTTTTAAAAAATCTAAATCACTCACATTGAGACATGCTTACCAGGGACTGATGAATGAACTGCAGAGGAAATAATATGGAGGTAAGCAGTAATTTATTTAGTAGATACATCTCCTGTCTATGTATCTTGATTTGCTGAGCAAGCACACCATATCATATGCTATCTACATATTGACTGTCATTATTTATTACAATAAGCTGTAAAACACACTGTTGTAAACAAATAGAATTAGTGTAAAACTAATTGAGATAATTCTCTTATGTTCTTTCTGTAGGTGAAGATAGTAGATATATAAGACAGAGTTTGTAGTCTATACCAAATATCAATATCAATAATTTATTTACCATTCCATTTTATGATTTGACAAGTCTTCTATTGTAATTTATAGCTCCTATCCTTTGTATTAAAAAATGCATACCTTTGTATTAAAAAATGGCATATTATTTTTGGTAGTTTGTTTATTTCTATAAAATGCAATGGGTTTCAAGCAAATTATTTGCTTCTTTATTTTAGAATTTTTTTATTAAAAAAATTGTAATAATAGAGAAGATTCTTATAAAAAAGTAATCACCTTTAATTAAATTTAACAACTTTAAGTCTTTACCTGCTCAGATTACTTTTGCTTATACTGATGAAATTCTTGTAATCTTATAGTTTTGCATTTTGTTCTTTGTAATTGATTTTATATTTTATGTATTTTTTTCAATTTTTAATCTTGTACTTGTGATTAAATGTTTACTAGCTAAAGTTGGTGTACCATGATATCTTTTTAACTATTCTAGTTCTCCCATTTAGAAATAAAGAGAAAAATTGGGACCAGCAGATGGCATAGTGATTATGTTGCTGGACCCCCATATGGCCAACAGCAGTTTGAATTCTGGACCTGGTGGCTAGAAAATCATGATGGGTATGTGCATATGTGTCCAAGATACCAGGAAGAGAATGGAGGAAAAGAGATTATGGCATGGTCATCTCCCCTATGGGGTGATTTCTTGATTTCCCTCTCACTGTCCCTGTCTCTCTGTTTCAGCAAATGCATGATGTTAAAGCAAAAACCTCTTAAAAAAAGAAAGGAAGGAAGGAAGGAAGGAAGGAAGGAAGGAAGGAAGGAAGAAAGAAAGAGAGAAAGACAGAAAGAAACCAGCAGATGGCATAATGGCTATATTGCTGGACTTCCATGTAGTTGACTGCAGTTCGAGTCCTGGACCTGGTGGCTTAAACTCACGCCAGGCGACTGTGTGTGTGTGTGTGTGTGTGTGTGCCCAAGATTCCGAGAGGGGAATGGAGGAGAAGGATTTGTGGCATGACCATCCCCCCAGGAGGTGATTTCTCACTTTCTGTCTCTCTGTCTTTTCGGCAAGTACACACGCCCTACAGCAAAAACCTCTCAAAAACCAAAAGAAAAAAAAACTAGAAAAACTAAATATTAAATTATAACAAATTGATAACTTGAGAATTGTGTATATTGCCAGTATTATTGAATCAAACAGTTGACCATTCACAAAAAAAAATTACATTTCTTCTCTAAATACCTAGTGTTCCCTCAATACTGGAGAAGTTATATATCCCAGAGATTACTTAGTGGTTTCTGACTAAAAGAAATTTCTATGGCAGGGACTGGCAAATTATGGCTCTTAGAAAATATGCTTGTTGAAATAAATAAAAGTTCGGTGCAATATACCATGCCCACTTTTTTACATTTTGCCCATTGCCACTTCTGCGTACAACAACAAAGCTGAATAGTTGGGGCAGAAATAGTTGGGCCCACAAACCTACATTATATTGATGTACTATAACCCAGCCAAAGCTTCTATACCAATGTTCATGATTAACACCTGCATCACTACAGCCCTTTGCACTCCTCCTCTCCATTGTAGCATTCATCCTGACTGTGCTTTTCATTTCAGAGTAAAATGAGGTTCTAGAGAACAGATATATAATGTCAATCCTCTGCTGAAAAATTATGCTACAGTACAACCTCACATAGCTTTCAGGTCAAGTTTTAATTTTTTAGTACATTTACAGATAAGATGAGGAAAGATATTCTTTTTTTTTTTTTTTTTTTTTTGGAGAGGTTTTCGCTGTAGAGCGCATGCGCTCGCCAAACAGACAGAGAGAGACATAGAGACAGAAAGCGAGAAATCAACCCCCAGAGGGGATGGTCATGCCGCAATCCCTTCTCCTCCCTCCTCTCGGGATCTTGGGCACGCACGCACACGCTCACGGCTTGAGTTTTAAGCCACCGGGTCCGGGATGCGAACCGCAGTCGACTACGTGGGAGTCCAGCGACATAGCCATTACGCTAACTGCTGGTTCCCTAGGAAAGATATTCTAATGTCATCACAAAAGTTCCATTTGGAAATAAAGTTTCATTCATATTAGCTATATAAAAAAATCTGTGACTGTCAATCAATACTCGCATATTGCAATTTGATGTATTATTCATAGGTTTTTATGTGTCTAGTTGATTTCCATGAAATGTTTTTGTTCAGAATTTATTATTTTATATCTGTTAATCCTCTAGTTGAACATTTGAATATTGGCAGGGCTTTATATTTGCATAGTCATAGGTAGTATAATAAAAATTCATAGAAGGCTTTTTTAAACAAAACTTTAATATAATTCTTCAAACACTGTATTAAGCTGAAATACATCTGCTTTGGGTAAAATCAAGAATCATGAAAAAATTAGTCAGTTAAGATAAGTGTGGCTTTCATTCAGCTCTAAAATCAACTTTTTATTGAAAGACAGTGACTTTAATAAAAGTAAAAGTTAAGTGAAATTTTGTGATTGATCTTTTTCAAAATGTGACTAATCTTTTTCAAAATACTGAAACCAGAATATAGATCTGTGCATCCCAAATTGAGGCTACTTAGAAGCTTGATAATATTTAACATAAGAAATGTGTTCTTGATTTCTCACTGTTTTTCACAATGTCTGGCACATATCTGAAGCATCTGGTAAGCATACAGTGAACTAATTAATACTGCTATTGCATCCATGTAAATCAGACAACATACTCCTGAATGACTTCACAGAAATTAAGACTGAAATCAAAAGATTAATTGAAACCAATGATAATGAGGATATGAGTTTCCATAACCTATGAGACACAGCAGAATCAGTCATAAGAGAGAAGTTCACAGAAATTAGTGCACATATGAAAAAGAATGAAAGGTGGCAAATAGACAACCTAGCGACACACATCAGGGAGCTAGAAAAACAACAGCAGCAGCAACAAACCCAATAAAATGCTAGGAGAAAATAAATAATAAAGATGGAGGAGAAATAAAAGAAATAGAGAATAAATTATAACTTTACATAAAATAAACAACAAGCTGGTTCTTTGAAAAGATAAACAGAATTGACACACTTTTAGGTAGACAATTAAGAAGAACAGAGTAAGGAACCAGATAAATCAAATTCACGATGAAATAGGCAACATTTCATCAGAAATACAAAAGATCATTAGAAATTACCACAAGCAACTTTACAGGTGCCAATTAGCACAAAAACCTGGATGAGATGGACAAATTTCTGGACACATATAATCTACCAAAATTGAATCAGGAAGATACAGAAGACCTGATCAATAACAAGAAATTAAATGGATTTAGTAATAAATAACCTCCCAAGAAAGAGAACGCAGACTCTGATGTCTTCACTTCTGAATTCTACAAACATTTAAAGAAGAGCAAACCCCATTCTACTCAAACTATTTCTAAAGATTCAAAATGAAGGAACTATCCCCAATTCATTTTATGAAGTCATTACCCTCATGCCCCAAAAAGACAAGGACATAACAAAAACACAAACAAACAAAAAAAACTACAGACCATTATCTCTGATGAATACAGGCACAAAAAAATTCTCAAGATATATAGCAAATTGTATCCAACAGGTAGGCTTTATTCTAGGGATGCAGGGATGGTTCAACATATGCAAAACCATAAATATAATACACCTTATTAACAGAAAGAAAGATAAAATCCATATGATTATATCACTTGATGCAGAAAAAGCATTTGATAAAATACAACATCCCTTCAGCATTAAGACTCCTAGCAAAATTGGCGTAGAAGAGACATTTGTCAACACAATAAAACCCATATATGAAAATCCACTGCTAATGTCATACCAAATGGGGAAAAGCTAGAAGCTTTTCAAATAAAAGCTGAATAAGACAAGGCAGCTTATGTTTTCCCCTTCTTTTCAATATAGTACTGAAAGTCCTAGCCAATGCCATCAGCCAAAAGAATAAAATATAAAGGCATTCAAGTAGGCAAGGAAAAAATGAAATTATCTCTATTTGCAGTTGACATGATTGTATACATAGAAAACACAAAAAATTCCACAAAAATGCTTCTGGTAGTGATAAATGAATACAGTAAAGTGATAGGGTAAAAAATAAGCATACAAATATCTAAAGCATCTCTATACACAAACAAGGAGCAGATTAAGGTAGAATAGAAGAAAGTAATCCTATTTAAAATAACCAGAAAAGTATAAAGATATCTAGGAAAAACCTAACCAAAGGAGCCAAAGACCTCTACAAGGAAATCTATGAAAAACTGAGAAAAGAAATAGAAAATGATACAAAATAGTGGGAAAACATCCCATGTTCATGGATTGGAAGAATTAATAAGTCAATCCTACTCAAATTTATCTATAAATTTAATCCAATACCAGTCAAATTACCAGAGATATTATTCACAGATTCAGAAAAAACAATCATAATAATTTGTCTGGAATCAAAAAAGATCCCATACTGCCAAAGCAATATTGCAAAAGAAGAGTGAAGTAAGAGGAATCTCATTTCCTGATACCAAAATATATTACAAAACTGTGATAATCAAAACAGTATGGTATTGGCACAAAAACAGGCATGTTGACCTATGGAAGAGAATAGAGACCCCAGAAATAAACCCCCAAATATACAGCTAACTGATTCTTGACAAAGGGCACCAGTCAATCCAGTGGGGAAAAGAAAATTTCTATAGAAAATAGTACTGGAAAAACTGAGTATCTACGTGCAAAAAGATGAAACTGGACCCCTATCTCTCACCATTAACAAAATCAACTCAAAATGAATCAAAAATTTAAACCTAAGATCTCAAACTATAAAACTAGTAGTAGATAACACCAGGGAAACTCTTGAAAACATCTGAGTATGTAAAGACTTCTTAAATAAGACCCCACCCAAACATAAGTAATAATCCCCAAAATAGACAAGTGGATGACATCAGGTTAAAAAACTTCTACACAGCTAAAGAATCACTGGAGTCAATCAACAATCTTTGGAATCAAAGAATATGTTTGCAAACTATACCTCAGATAAGGGACAATAACCAGAGTATACAGGAAACTCAAATAGTTTACTTGTAAAAAAAAAATAATAATAACCTAATTACAAGATGAGTAAATGAGATGAACAGACAACTTTCTTTTCTTTCTTTCTTTCTTTCTTTCTTTCTTTCTTTCTTTCTTTCTATTTTATTTATTTATTTATTTATTTATTTATTTATTTATTTATTTATTTATTAGAGGTGTTTTGCTATAGGTGCATATGCTCACCGGAAAGACAAAGAAAAGACAGAAAGCAAGAAATGATCCCCTAGGGTGGATGGCCACACCACAATCCCTTCTCCTCCATTTTTCTCTCGGAATCTTGGGCACACACGCACACATCCCCGGTGTGAGTTTAAGCCACCAGGTCCAGGACTCAAACCACAATTGACTACATGGGAGTCCAGCAACATAGCCATTACGCCAACTGCTGGTCCCTGAACAGACAACTTTCTAAGAAAGACATATAAACAGCAAAAGGCACATAAAAAAAAAAAAAATGGTCAACATCTCTTATCATAAGGGAGATGCAAATCAAAACTACAATGAGATACCACCCATGTGTACAAAAAAAAAGCCTTTGTGATTTTTAAACTCAGACAAGAAAGTTCAGTCTAAAGAAATTCTCAACTTAAAAACACTTCAGTTGGCTTTAAATGAGCTGCCAATTTAATGTTAGCTTATGTTTACTTTGAAGTTTACTTGCTTATTCATTTAAGAGAGTATGTGTGCACAAACCATAGAGAAAGAGAGAAAGAGCGGAACCCTCAGCGGAGTCTCCTCATGCTATAATGCCCTTTCTTGGGCCCTGTAGCCCCCGAGGATCTTCAGCACTTCTGCATGCCCCAGGATATGTTTTCACGCCTATCATCAGGGATCCAAACCCACAGTGGGCCCTGTGACTTTCCAGCGCTACAGGTCAGTTTGCTACCACTGCACCAAGTTAATTATCAGCAGAATCAAAGACATCCTTGTTATACCATGATTCTAATCTATAACATATTACTACAGAAAAGACCATTCCAATAGCATTGTGAGCCTTCAGTATGAGCTGGAATCTTCATGACCATCATTATTAAATAATGATATGCTTTGCTTGGGAATTTGAGAAGCAATCATCAGAACTATATAAGGATAATTCTAGGCAGTCTTCCTGGGTTGCCCAAACAGACATCTAAAGGACAAAAAGACTGTCCTTCTTAGTGGCAGGAAAGGCTGTATTCAAGCTCACTTTCACTCTGTATTAGGGTATCCCCACTACCCACAGGCCTATTCCAGAAAAAGGCATTATATGCTCAAAAGTCTCCAGATGCTTGGCAGGTAGAGTTTCTACAGTAGATAACTCCTACAGACATCTAACCTATAAAATCCAGACTGATAAAATACTTGCATTATAAAGCTGAGAAGTCTGTATTCTCATGCAAAGGAAGAAAAGTAAAAAGCCCAAATTTCTTCAGTGCCATGCAGATTCACACTACTGGCCTATCAACAACCTCCCCTAGACTCCTTTGCTGTGGAATAATGAGGAAGTGTGGACCTCAGCTTTTATTCCTCTCTTTTTTTTTTAACTTCATTTATTTATTTACTTATTTTAATTTGACCAGAGGTGGACTGAATGAGAGAGAAAAAGAGAGGGAAAATGAGAAAACCGGCCACCAGGTTCAGGACTCAAACTGTGGTTGGCCATGTGGGAGCCCAGCGCCCTTAATTACCATGCCACCTGCCAGCCCCTTATTTTTCTTCTTGTGTAAGCCCATTTCCTTTTCTCCAGTTATGTGTGCTTTGATACAGAGAAATAGTACAACAATTGACCCAAATCCAGAAGAGACAAACTTTGGCAACAAAACCTAAGTAGTAGTTTGTAATAAATACATTTGGATATCTATGAGCTTGTGAAACTATGTTGTGTAAAGCTGTCATTCAATTGTGTGTGTAGCTATTTGGGTGTGTCTACAAGAATATAAATAGTGTTTTTTAAAATATGAACTGGGACCAGCAGTTAGTGTGAAGGCTATGTGGCTGAACTCCCATGTAGTCGACAGCGGTTCAAGTCCTGGACCCGGTGGCTTAAACTCATGCCTGGTGTGTGTGTGTGTGTGCCCAAGATCCCGAGAGGAGAATGGAGGAGAAGGGATTGCGGCTTGGCCATCCCCCCGGGGGGTGATTTCTTACTCTCTGTCTCTGTCTCTCTGTCTCTCTGTGAGCACACGCGCCCTGTAGCAAAAAAACTCTCAAAATAAATAAATAAATAAATAAATAAATAAATAAATAAAATTAAATATGAACTCAAAAGGTTGCTTTTAAGAGGACATGACTAAGACTTCCTCAAATCAGGAAATGTTATTATTACAAAGGTCTTGATTTGAATTATCATGTCAACTGATTTAAAATTCTCAGCCATGTTAAATTTAAGTTGCAGGAACATGAAGTTCAAAGAGTCTTGAAGAACTCACATGCCAAATGGCCTGGATAACACTGGCCTGTATTATTGCTTATACAAAGTGACTGTCCAGCTCACATTTCCTCATTATACAAGGAAACTCCAGGAGCAATATCTGGTTGCACCACTATTGCTTCTCTTGCCAGAACTGAAATGACTAATCAGACATATACTTTTTAATTTAAAGATGATGCAAACAGCATGGCAAAAATAGATTTAATTTAAAAAGTTCAGATATTAGACTGTATTATTTTCCTAGCAGGGTGGTTTACTACCATGATGGACCATACAACTGTCATTCTATTAAATGTATGAATTTCCTGCCTACAAAAACATAATATCACACTGAGCCCATAGGCAGTTTAAATTACAAACACAACATGAATAAGGGTAACTGAGAGCTTAAAACCAAATCTATGTATGAAAAAGTTGGTCCAGGCATAGATCCCAGCAGGCAGTAGCAATCAGAAACAAAAGGAATTAGGAGGTAGAAATGTAACCTATTGCAGAGGTCAAAGGAAGGCAGTGAATCAGGGCCAGACCATAAGCAAAGACACTACTCAGGCAGCATCAATTTAAACACAAATAAATAAGAAAACATGAGCCTTGAAGCTGAACTTTTCGCTAAGAAAGAAGTCAATGTCAGGGCATAGTCTTTAGGTAGAGCAGGTAAATTATGTTAAAATGATAGTAAGATAACTTCTGCTGTAGACAACAGAATAGGATCAAAGGCTAGGGCAGCACCTGAATTTAAGTTACTCTGAAATAACACATGTAGGTCAAAATGATTTCTAAGGTGGTGCTACCTTTCTAATTGCTTCTTGTAGAATAATGGAAACAATAATAAGCAGATGTCCTAGAAGACACTAAGAAACTTCTAGGAAATTACAATAAACTTTAAGTTTGAAATATGGTAGAGAAATATCCCTACTTTTGAACTCAAAACTATTATATTCCAACTTGGGTTTAATGGACAGTGACAAAAGCAAAATCATGAATTTCTGGACAGAGATTTGAACTATCTTTAGTGTATCTCAAAGATATTATTGGCCATAGAGAGAATCCTATGTATGTAGTTTCATTCTGGAGTCAATATGACCTCAAAGAGGACTGTATCCATGGCCCATCTGGAAATTTTTGAAGGTATGGCCCTCCAGGATAACCTATAAAGTTTATCTAATATCTAACCATGGTACCAGCTCTTCTTTTATTCTATTTTGGTTTTGATTTCTTCTACAAATTATTTCTCTGGTTAAAGATTACACTCCTGGGGAACCAGCAGTTAGCATAATGGCTATGTTGCTGGACTCCCACGTAGTTGACCGCGGTTCGGGTCCCGGACCCGGTGGCTTAAGACTCACGCCGGGCGCGTGTGCGTGTGTGCCCAAGATCCCGAGAGGAGAATGGAGGAGAAGGGATTGCGGCATGACCATCCCCCCTGGGGGGGTGATTTCTCGCTTTCTGTCTCTATGTCTCTCTCTGTCTGTCTGGCGAGCGCACGCGCCCTATAGCAAAAATCTCTCCCCCCCAAAAAAAAAAAAATGAAGAAAAAAAGGAAAAAAAAAAAGATTACACTCCTGGTGTTAATTAAAATTCATTTTCTTTCTATGACATTGACTATTAGTCTAGAGTTAATGAAATTCCAACTAAGTACTTTGAATTATATGGGATATGTTTTATTTATATTGTTAAAGAATATGGAAAAAGCCTCTATACACCTGCTTGGTTTCTGTAAACAAACCATGACCTCATTTTTTTTCTTTTTTTTTCTCCCTTGCTAGGTTACAGTCAATTGAAGCAGTTAAACTTCCAATCACAGGCATCCCACCTTTTAAACTGTGTTATTGCAGACAAACTTCAGAATGTAAGCAACCCGAATTGTTTCCCTATCTCATTTCTTCACTTTCATTTTTATATATCACATTCCCATTCCTGTACATGTCACTTTCCTTTTCTGGAACTTAAATAACATTTGACCACCACAAGGCTACCTAGAATTGTCCAGAAGTCCAGGGCAACTGACCAATTTAAATTGTGTTAATATTTGCTCAATTAAAACTCTACTCTAGTGAATGGCCTATTTGTTTTCTTTTAGCAATATGTATACAAATTGTTTTAAGATTTTAAATCTTTTTTTTTTCTTTTTTAAAATTTTTTGCCGTAGGGCACAAACACTTTCTGAAAAGAGACAGAGAAAAACAACGAGAGGGAAAGTAAGAAATCATCCCCCAGGGGAAATGGCTACATGATAATCCCTCCTCCTCCATTCTCCTCCTGGGATTTTGGGCACACGTGCTCACACACCCAGCATGAGTTTCAAGCAGCCAGGACAGGGACATGAACTACTGTAAGCCATGCAGGAGTTCAGCATCTTAACCACCATGCCATCTGCTGGCCCCCTGAGTCTTTTCTTCAGAAATATTGATTTTTTTTTTTTTTTTTTTTATGTTTTAGGAGAGGAGAGAAACAGAGTCTTCACACCACAATTGATCCTCAACCCCAGTCAATACAGTCACATGTACACATGCCCAATACATGCAGAGAAGCTTCATGACATGAACTCAGGATCTTACCATGCGGGTCCAGCTTCTCAGAGCACTGTGTTACTGCCACACCAATGGCTGCCCTGGGTTCCTAATCTTTTACAAGTTTCTCTATTAGAATCTACTATATTGCTCTAACTCTTTAGCATAAACATAAGACTCTGGGATATATATCACGTTGGGACACTGCATTTTAAACCACAGAATACAAAACTTAGCTTGACAGAAATAGGAAATTTATTTGCTTACATAACCCAACTTAAGTATGGCTATATACATATGGCTTTAAAGAATATTTTTCTCCTTTTCTTGGCTCTGATTTTTTTTTCTTTCAGTTTTATTCTTAACTATAAGTTCTGTGTGTGAATGCAAACCTTTACATTATCATCAAAGCCAGAAATGACACAGAAAAGCATATGCTTGGGGCTGGTTTCATAGCATGATGGTTAAGTGCTGTAATAGGAGCTGGATCCCATGTGGCTGACGATGGTTTAAATCCTAGACTCTGTGTGTGTGTGTGTGCTTGCATGCCCCTAGTCCTTAAGGAATGGAGAAATGGAGGGAAAAAGGATTGTGGTATCATCATGTCCTGTGGTGGGGAAGGCTTTCTCTCTCCCTGTCTCTCTGTCTCTCACTCTCTCTCTGTCTTTGGTAAATGCATTCACTCTCCAGCAATTTTAATAAAAGAAAATGAAAGAATAATAAAGAAAAGGGAATGCTTTTATTTATTCATTGATTTTTCGGATCACTCCAGCAAGTTTTCCCTGGAAGACTCTTACTGGCCCAGCTTCAATTCCATGTCCAGCCTTGTGGAAGTTTAGTTAGGTCTGTAACTGACAGTCCCATGACACAGAAGAGGGAGATTTAATGAAAAGAAATGATGGTGAACTGAACAAAGTACCTGATGGCCACTACACGTCACGAAGTGTCACACAATATATGCTCACATCCCATTCGAACTCTGAATGTGCTTTTAGCTTCGCCAAATCCTAAGCAACTACTTGGCTCAGGAGTACCTAAACAGTTTTTTTACTTTATTCAAATATACTACAAGTTCACTCCCTGTCTTACTTTGTCTCTAACTTTATGAACAGAAATTCCTACTATTTATCTCTAGCTGTATTTAGACTAAGCTTAGGTGCTTTGGAATCATCACTGACTAACATAATCAATCACACATCTTACAAAGTAGATCAAGAGATCATCTGGATGAGCGCTTTGATTTCAAATGATAAAATAACCATAGATTATCATCTAATTTTTTCCATCAGTAACTTTTTTCTAGGCATGGATGCTAAACACTGATTCAAAGAAGGCATGGCAAACTATTGTTTGGGAAATCTCAGAAGGATGCTGAGACTTAGGCAGTCAAGAAGTTATTACAGACTCATCTATAATACAGGGTCCAAGGATATCAGAGATAGCAAATATTAACTACATATACCACCACTCCTTTTCCTCAAGTATATGACAGAGATATATCTGGCCCTGGATGTGCTTCATAACTGGAAAAAATCTAAACACGTGCTCTTGAGGAAATGGAGCTATCTATAGAGGTAAGTCCTCATTGTCATCCTTTGTATAGATTAGAGCAACTTTAGCTAATTGTAATTAAATATTCTTAGTGTCACATACTTACTCAGAAGGTACTCCAGAGTAACACTGAACTATACTCCATCATTTATCAAAAAAACTCATGTTTAAGAACTTGTGTTCAAGACAGAAACAGAAAAATAAATCATATGCAAAGAAATGACCATCATAACTGAAACAAATACAACTTGAAATTATAAGCTGAGAAAGTTTACTTGGCCTTTATAGTTGCCTATTTAAATACTACCAGCTCAAATCATGACCATCCCATGAAACATTCTATGATATAGAGACAGAGACCTCTGTTACTCAGATGTCTCTTATTACATGTTGCCTTTTATCATGATTTATCATACATTGCGTCTTTTCTATTGAAGCAGAGATAAATGCCTACAAGTGTGAGACAAGCTGCTTAGACCAGGTCTTGCTATGCTATTCATGGTGAACAATCAGCTTGTTTCTCAGCCACTGCCCTTTAGTACATTTGCAAATTATAAGTATCTTATAAACTATAAAAACATTATTCCCAGGACCAGCCAGGGGCATAGTGGTAAGGGCGACTGGATACCACATGGCTGACTGTGCAGTTTGAGTAGAAAAGCATGCCGGGCTCGTGTGTGTGTGTGTGTGTGTGTGTGTGTGTGTGTGCGCATGCCAAAATCCCAAGAGAAAAATAGGAGAGAAGAGATCACAGCATGGCCATCCCCACAGGGGGTGTTTCCTCACTTTCCCTCTCTCTCTGTCTTTTCTGGCAAGCACAAATGCTCTATGGCAAATTAAGAAAATAAAACAAAATTCCCAGAAAAAATAAAACTGTAAAACATAGAGAAGCAAATACAAACTACAAATACAAACTTTCAAATATTCAAATTATATTATAAACACATAATATAGTTCCACATGGAACAGTACCAGTTTGTGAATAGCTATCAGTTTTCACAGAACAAATCTGAATAACAATTGTATAAACTATTGAAATATCTTATATGAATATAGAGATAATAGAGAAAGGGGGGGATGATTTAATTTAACTCAGTTGTGGAAGCTCATTAATCACTCATCCATCAGGCTCTGTAAGGATATCTTTTCACCTGAATAGCAATTGTGTAAACTACTGAAATATCTTATACGAATCCTAGTGTGATATCCTTATGTAAACTGCACAGGGGGGAAAACAAAACAAAACAAAACAAACAAACAAACAAAAAAAAAAGGAGAAAATTAATGCAGGTGGGGAGAAGAACAAATAGGGATCCATAAGTATAAGCCACAGCTAACAGGGTAACCGGTATCAGGTCTTGCTACTCTGACCTTGCTGATGATGACTTTCTACGGAAGTTGGGACCCTATGTCACAAAACTAAAACACACCTGGCCCAGGAGTGAAAGAGGTTAAAAAAGGATCCAACAAAAGATGGAACAACTGGGCTAAGCTGTTGCTTCACATCAAGGAGATGAGCCATTAGATCATTTTAAACCCAAGTCAGCTACAAAGTGGCTGCTGCTTCTCTTGTGCAAACCCTGTCTTCCTGCGGGAGAGCCTGACCTAATGAGAAAATACAGGAAAGAGAATTGTGAGGAGTAGAATTCAATCCAACCAAGGTGAAACATTACAAAGTCCAAATACATTTGTTCCCCAGCTATTCTTACAAGTGATAGTAGTTATACTCACAGGAATGATTGTACTAAGAGTAAAACAACAGTGCATATCTAATGCATAAACAGAAACTTCACCCTCAGTATCTAGGATATCTTGATTTGTCAAGAGAAAGCACATCCCCTAAATATTATGTGAAAACTCTCCATAGCTACATTTTGAAAAATCATAATGCAAGTTCTAAAAACCAAAAACAATCTGTAAGTAAAACAAACAGGTATGTGAGTGGTATTTATCCCACAAACATTTAACAATTTCTATACTAGTATTGAGGCATCACGAGTGCCATGTCCAACTCATTGGAAGCTCCTACAGTACCTTACTTCTAAATAGTGAGATTGTATGATTAGAGCATGTGTGTATATATGTGCAAGAGAGCGAGTGAGAGGGAAAGCACCCTCAATGGGTCTCCTCATGCTAGGCTATCTCCTAGTCCTCTAGCAACTCAAGATCTTGGGTGCCCTTCCATGCCCAGCATGTTTTCAGGCCATCTGGGGATATGACCCCATAGCCAGCCATGTGGCTTACAGAACTGCATTTGGGTATTTCATGTACTGTGTCACATAGGCCAAGCCAAAGATTTATTTTCTTCAGAGTAAAGTGAAAAGATGCACTACTGAATGAATAAAGTGTGGTCTTTGTGGGTTTGAGACCTTGGAATGATAGTGTTCATATGCCCAGAAAACATGATGTGACTTTTGATAAGCTTCATTTTTTTCTATAACCAATTCAGGAAAATATAGTAATTAACTACTCTTAAAAATCATAAAGTTAGGGACCAGCAGTTGGTGTGATGGCTATGTCACTGGACTCCCAAGTCCTAGACCTGGTGATCCTGAGAGGAGAATGGAGGATAAGGGATTGTGGCGTGGCCATCTCCCCTGAGGGGTGATTTCTCACTTTCTGTCTCTCTGTCTCTGTCTTTCTGGTGAGCACATGTGCCCTATAGCAAAAATCTCTCCAAAAAATGTGTTTTTAAAAAAAATCATAAAGTTAAATGAAAATTAAATACAGAGTATACTATATTTTTCAATACCTATTTAAAAAGAGAATTACTATGGCTTTAGATTTATCATTTGCCTTTGTCTTCAAATTTTCTTCATCCCTTTAAGGAATGAATGTATTGGTAAGCAATGTTCTTTCATGAATTATTTATATACTAATTAAAATAGCATGATTCACAAATTTCTGATGGATACAGATGGGACTCTGAATTGACAGTTCATCAGGATAGACAATTTTGTTGTGACCCTAAAGTTTTCAGTAACTGCTATTTAATAGTGCAGGTGAGAATTATATTGCCTATTTTGTAGCTCAAATTGAACCAGCACCATGTCGATAAGCATGTTAAAACCACCTATATTTTATTATTTTGTATGTAAAGCAGCTGTGCTAAGGAACTAATTTTTTTACTTGGCCTTTGAAAAGCAGAAAATCGCAACAATAAAGTCAAAGCAGGCACACTGTGAAACTGTTTTAGAATATAGAAGATACACACTTATCTACATCTATACAATTTTGTTGGTTGATTGTTTAAAAAAAAAAAAAAAAAAAAAAAAAAAAAAAAAACCTACTCTCCTTACCAAAGTCTGCCTGCAGATTTGTTTTCACACTCAGGCAGAGACAGAAATCACGAGTGTTACTAAGCACCAGCGTGTGAGCTATTTAAGATTAAACATTCTATGTTAAGCATGGAAGAGGAAAAAAAGAGAGAACGTACATAGACGACCTTGTTGCTGGAAGAAGTAGTAGCAGCAAAGATACGTAAGGAGTAGAAAGTCAAAGTGGAAAATGAGTCACCCAAAGTGGTTCAGAAAGCCATAAGTGATAAAGGAAGCTAAACGCAGAGAAGGAGAAGGTCTCTCCAGTTTCCCATAACGGCCAGTGAAAACACTGCCCATTGTTAACAGGTTCAAAAACATTGTTGAAAATCTCTGCATATAACAAACTACTTGAAAATTAAAATAAACTACAGGCTAAACACCTTACAGCTACCTTTTTACATGTACATGTCCGTTTTTAGACTTGCTATGATATCTTAATTTCCTAAGCCTGCCCTAACGAATCACAACAAACTTGGAGACTTGAAAGAACAGAAATTTTTTTTTTCTCTCACAGTTCAGCAGAGCAGAGGTCCCAAATCAAGATGCTGGCAGGGTTGGTTCCTTTCCAAGGCAAGGAAAACAATTTTGCTTCCCTATTTAAAAATTAACAGCTATATATTGCAGACTTGAGTCTTTTCATCAAATGATATCATAATGGTTATGTAACTATCTATGCATGTATGTAACTACCTACACTGATATTATAAAGCATTTGTCTGTGGCCCAATATAGAAAAATTATATACATCTACAGAATATATTTTGTTACTATTCTTAATGAAAATTGCTTACCGAATTTTGTGTCTGTTATGGGAGAGGGGGGAATTGTTACCTTTTTTAGCTAGAAGGAGAACAAGGAAGTTGTTTTCAGCCTTTGGCTCATATGAAGCCTGAAAGCTGGGCTTTTACAAGTTCTCCAGGTGATCACTAAAGTTTGAGAAGTGCTACTCTAGAGTAACAGATGATTACAATTGCACTACCTAGTTATCCCTTGAGAAAAGCCAGTAATGTAGGCATTTATATTTTTCTTTCTTTACAAAGCTGGAATAAAAATGCTTAGAGGTGAATTGTCTCATGTTAGTGAGTCAATAGCAGAACCGGATTTAAAATTTATTCATGTAATTAATACAGTATAGAGTTAGTTTCACGAACTGTGTGATACGAATACAGAAACAAATATGTAGCCCACCAACTTCACCCCACCTGGGAAATTTATCACTTGATTTTTCTATGCCCTTTCTGCTCTGCACTGAGAGGAGACACCACCAACTCTGAGCTCTAAGGCTTTGAGACTCCCTCCCTGCTGTGTTTTACAACTCTGTGCTCTAGGACATTAGCACTTGAGTGTCCAGACCTTCATATGTATGTCATTTCTCCTCCCACAAGGAAAAAAATTAAAGGAAAACGGCAGATAAATTCAGGTTTGGATGTTCAGATTTATGGATGATCCCTGAATCTCTCTCCCTTCTGTAAGAATGGGGGCTTAGACACACATAAGGAAACTTATTCTCATCTTAAGTGTAGCAAACAAACATCAAAATAACAGTCAACCTTTCAAATATTGCTCACTGCTAATCAGCAGGAACCATTTACAACTCATAACAAACAGAAACTTAATTACTCTTTGTCATCTTGCCTGCCAAGTTTTGTCTTTTATCTAAAAAGTGTAAAAAGAAATCATGAATTGAAAATAAGATGCGTACTAGAGGGTATGGATCAGATTATATGGACTACAAAAGAGATTCAGTCACTGTGTGAAAGAGCATGCAGATCTCTTTTAAATTATTCTTAACCCCATGTTTGACCTTTTAACCGAGTATCATATTTGTTAAAGTAGTATAAAAAATTGTTGTCTCTCTCATGTACATACAAGGATTGATACAATCAATATATATAAACTTATAGCATTCTGTCAAAAAAATATTCAGCCAAAATGTTTTTTATTTTGATTAAAAATCCAAGTTAAGGCTATTTAATAGAAAGGATCTGTACAAATCACCGTGTTGTTAAAGGTCTATAAAGGGGTTATTTCATCATCTTGTTTAGGGAAGGTAAGCAAAAGGGAACAATGCTAAAACTGTAAGCAAAAGGGAACAATGCTTAAAACTGCGTTACCCCTGAAACCAACTTCTCAGATCCAGTAAGTTATGCAAAACCTGTAGACTCTGAACAGTGCAATTACTTAAAAAGTCTTGCAGGGGTGACTTTAACAACATTTAGATATCATGGGGCCAACAGGTGGCATGGTGGTTAAGGGCACTGGACTCTCATATGGCTGACCACAGTTCAAATCCTGAACCTGGTAGCTTGCTTTCTCACTTCCCTTTGCTCTCTCTCTTCCTCCTCTCTCCCTCTCTCTCTCCCTCTCTCTCTCTCTCTCTCTCTCTCTCTTTCTCTGTGTGTGTGTGTGTGTGTGTGTGTATCTGTCTTTCTCTCTCTGTTCAAATTAAAATAAGTAAAGAAATAAAGTTAAATAATTCTTTAAAAAACAACATTTAGATATCAGCAACAGTACAGAAGATTCTAATACAGTCTTCATTGTGTGTGTGTGTGTGTGTGTGTGTGGTTGTTCAGCTTCTTGGAATATGTGCAGTTTTAAAGTGTCACATTTCAAAAAATAGTGCCAGTTAAGCAGATGTCCTGATGAAAGTGTTTCTTCACATTAATGCCAAATGATGGACATAGAGATTCTCAATATTTGCATTGTCTTTGGTTAAAAATAACTTTTTCAGATTACAAAGTGTATCTTAAATAGAAATGATTTCTTTCTAGCCTACATTTTCTTACCTTCAGAGGAGTGCCATAACATTTACAACACTGTGACATTAGAAGGATTCAAAATGATGACCCTGAGAACTTTGGAGTCTCTCAGAATGCCTATGCAGGGGACCAGCAGTTAGCATAATGGCTATGTCACTGAACATGTAGTTGACTGCGGTTCGAGTCCCAGACCCGGTGGCTTAAATTCACGCCGGACGCATGTGCATGCGTGCCCAAGATCTCAGGAGGAGAATGGAGGAGAAGGGATTGTAGCGTGGCCATCCCCCCTGGGGGGTGATTTCTTGCTTTCTGTCTCTCTGTCTCTCTCTGTCTTTCTGGCAAGCGCATGAGTCCTATAGCAAAAACCTCTCCAAAAAAAAAAAAAAAAGAATGCCTATGCAGTGTACAATTTTACCCACTTGTCATATGCAGATATTTAAATAATATTTAAAGTAATCTATATTAAATAAAAATAATTTTTTAGTTCCACAGGTGCAATGGTCACATTTTAAGTCTTTAGTAGTCACCTGTGGCTACTGGCTACTGTAATGGATGACATAGGGAACATTTTCATCATCAAAGAGGGTTGTATAGGATAAATGTACCAGTCTTAAAACATAGAAACAAGAGTGTGGCATAAGGCATACAGATGACATTATATCTGCATTCCAAATATTTTTGTTTGGGAGGCAGCATGTAGAATAGAAAACACGCTATGGACAGAGACTCCAGGAGAAAACCCTAGGTGGTTCCTCTAGTGGATTCCAGACTCCACCCTAGGCAATGTTTTAGACTTCAAGTATTTCTCTATGTATCTGTAACATACATAGAGGTAAGCATTTTCCAAACACAATACCCCAATTTACATATTCTTCTTACAATGTGACTGTGACACTCTTTCATTGTGAGGTAGGACATAATTTCTCACCCAGGAAGCTGAATTATGATAAAAGGGACATTGCATGACTTGTAAGGCAGGGTCAAAATAAAACAAAAGAATGATACAACTTTTTCCTGACTCTCACTAGCATTGTGCATGCATCTTAAGGATATAAGTAGGGAGTCTCTCTGTGCTAACATGTACAGGCTGGAGAGAACATAAGCAGAGATTAAATAGAGAAAAAAAGAGATGAGCAGCTCCAGTTGTTCCAGTCCCTGGTAGTCTCTAGCTCAGACACTAAACATGAGACTGAGGGACCCTTCTGGTGATCCACCACTAGCTGATGCTGAGTGATGTGGAGAGATCTGTGACACATCCTACCAGATTGTACATCCATGAACTGAACAAATACTGTTTGCAGCTGGTAAGTTTGGAAAGGTTTGATGTGCTCGAGTAATGAAACATCATTCATATTATGGTATGATATTAAATCACTAAATAGACTGTATTTGTTAACTGTAATCAGTCTTTATTATAATAACTTCTTATACAACCAATTCACATATGTTACTCTATTAAAATCAAGAGTTCATTTGATATCCCCAATGCTATGTAAAATGTCTGGTAGTCAGTAAAGGACAATATACAGAATGCACTTAAGAGTATTCTTAAAGAGTTGCAATGAGGCTGTTCAGTCTCGGGTTAGAAATATAAAAAATATATTTTAATTAGTAAGTGAATATGTAATGTCACAGGATACATTGTTAATATAAAAAAATCAATTATACTTAGTATATTAGAAGCATGATATTGGAAGACAAAATTTTAAAAGCATAGAATAATGTAATTTAAAATAGTATTTTAAAAGCCATAAAATATTTAGAAATAAATTTAACAAGTACCATGCCAGAATTGGTCACTGAAAACTGAGAATATTGCTGAGAGAAAATTTATAAAAACACTTAACTTAATGGAGATACATAAATGATGTTTATGTATTGGAAGGACTCGATATCGTAAAAATGTCACATCTTTTAAAATTGATCTGGAGGTTCAATTCAGTGTCACCCAAAAATTCCAGTTCACTTTTTATTAATATTAGAAACTGATAAGTTGATTATAAAGTTCATATAAAAATATGTTAATAACAATAGCTAAAGAAATTTTTGAAAGAGTAAAATTGGATGGAGATAATTTAAACTACATAATTTGAATAATATTTTAAAATGAGGGTAATCAAGAAAGTGTGGTAATGATGAAAAAAGAAGATAAATATCACAGAATCTGAGTAAAGAGCTCAGATATAGACACATGCATATCTAGTAAGTTATTTTAACAAAGATTTAAAAATAATTCAATAAGAGGCTTTGTTTCTCTATAAATATCACTGTCAGTTCTGGATTTAGGTATGGGTAAATAAACATGAAGATCAAATTATCCTTCATAACATAAAGTATAAAGCAAAATGAATCTTATACCTAACAACAAAAGATAAAACTATTAAATTTCTTAAAGAAAAAAATAGAAAATATCTTGACAATTTTGGAATAGACAAATATTTTGAGTCCTTAGGAAACAAAAAGAAGTAACAGTAAAAGAAAAAATGATTGAATTGGATTTTTATAATAGTTTAAAACCTTTGTCATTCAAAAGACATAGTTAAGAAAACCAATGTGGACGGCATAGAATGAGGAAAAATATTTATACCAAAAATATTTTTGGTAACAGGTATATGATAATAGTATATCTGACAAAGAACTTTTAAATATATAAAGAGTACGAACTACTGAATAAGAAATACACAAAAAGGCAGGACCAGCAGTTGGCATAATGACTATGTTGCTGGACTCCCATGTAGTCGACCATGGTTCAAGTCACAGACCCAGTGGTTTAAACTCACACCAGGCACATGTGAGTGCATGACCAAGATCCCAGGAAGAGAATGGAGGAGAAGGGATTGCGGCATGGCCATCCTCGGGGAGCGGGTAGGGGGTGGGGCTTTCTGTCTCTCTGTCTCTCTGTCTCTCTCTGTCTTTCTGGTGAGCGCATGCGCCCTATAGCAAAAACCTCTCAAAAAAAAAAAAAAGGCACAAGACCTGAACAAATACACTAAAAAAATAAATAAATAAAAAAATAAATGAATGACTAATATCACATAAAAAATAAACTTCTTTAGTCATCAGAAGAATACAAATTTAAACCAGAAAACTACAATGAGACCACTTAACAGCCATTAAAATAGAAAAAGAAGAGGAAAAAAAATCTGAACTATATCAAATGTTGATGAGCATATGGAACAAACAGAGCTCTTAACACAAAGCTGGTGAGAATGTGAAATAGTAAAGTCACTTTGGAAAACACTTTTCTTCAGAAGTTCAACATACTTTATAATGAAGACATTTTACTCCTGTGTACTTACCAAAACATATGTCTACATAAAGAAACATGCAAAAAGTTGATGAGAGCTTTATTTACAATAACCAAAAAAAAGAAGAAAAGAAATAACTGAAATGTTGATTAATAGTTAAACAGGTATTTAAAACTGTTATATACTTAGACAATGGAATCCTACTCAGAAATAAAACCTACATATGAGTGATGCACAGAGTAATATCGACAATTCTCAAAATTAATATACTGAGCAGAAAAAAGTAGACTCACAGGATATATATGAAGTTGTTACATTTATATAAGAAAAATGGTTGTTTTAGGTTGTGCGCAGAGGAAGGGGTGTACTGCAAAGTGTCATGAAAAGTATGTTTTTAATTTTGGAAAAGGTATATGATAATAGTTTCATGGGTGTATATAATTGTCAAAATGGGTCAAATTGTACATTTTAAATGGATGCATAATTTTAAAAATGTCTTCTCTGCCTAACATAATGCTACAGTTCTTTGAAATCATAAGTACTATAATGGGCCATAGGTCAGTGTATACATCTGAGTGCTATTCATTCTTTGACTAGATCAGTCACAATTCTATGTAAAATTCTGAATTTAAAAACCCAATTAGGGACTTAATCAACACTAGAATGTTTTACACAGTCACTTCTCACTTAATGACCTACCTGTTTATGGACCACTTAGACTTAAGACCAGTTCTCCAGCACAGGGAATTCCTTTTCTTAGGCTGCGTAAGTCTTGGGAACCTACCTTCTCAGTCTTTGTCTCCTTCCTGCAGTTGGTTAGAACTCACTACATTAAGCTTTCACAATCATGCAAGACTACATATTTCATTTATAAATTTGTACTTTATTATGTAACCATAGTACTATTCAAATAAAGAAAAACAATTACATTGGACTTATTTTATCATTTTGTGGTAAGTCTTGGCACTTCCTGATGCTTATCTAAGGTATGCTTTCTGTATGGATAGTTATGTTATTCCAGTGTGGTAATATCTTCAAAAATACATATCCTATGGTGCCATGACACACCACTAAACATCTGCCATTAAGCTCTTTGTTCATTGACCAACTTTCTTAAGTTGGAAACAATTCAGTCTTTAAGTGAGGAATGCCTGTAAAATTAGCAGGGAAAAAATAAGAAAATTAGTCAATATATTTAAATACTAATAATGAGCCATGGAAGTAAATTGCATAGTTATTACATTAGTCATGTCCTCATCTGGATATAGGGCTGTAGTTGGTGTGCATTTGTAGACTCTTTGCTGTCGGCCAGTTCTTCTGGTTGGACTAATTTTTCAAATGGATTTTCTTAAACAACTTTTATCTTGAAAATGTCTGACTCTGAGGAATCAGTAGCCTTGTATTATGAGGATGTCACTGTGTTTTAAAAAAAAAAAAAAAAGGTATATTTGGAGGCCACTAAGCAAGAGAACTCCTTCACCCTGAATTTCTGTGTAAATGAACCAAAACTCAATTAGAGTGAATGCGCATAGGCTAGAAAAACAAACCCCAAGCCTCACCAACCAGAAGCCACTAATTAATCTCTCACTAGAGAATTTCTATTCTAACCAATCAAATGCGAAATATTTTTTGTAAAAGTTTTCTCCATATGCTTCCTCCTTTGCAGTCTAGTCTTAAACAATTTGTGAATTACTGTATGTTCAAATAAATGTGTCACAGTTTTTATATGCCTAAGCATTTTAACAATAAATCATCTTTACAATTTACCCTGGAATAGCAGAGTTTGGTAGAGGTATTCTAAGAATCCTCCAGCCTTAGCAGAATCCTGTCTGTTCCAAAGGTTAAATAGATTTGCTTTCTACTTAGGATCAATCACTCCAGTCAATAAGTAACCCTCTTCTTTGCCTGTCAGTTAAGTCATAGGATAACACAAAAAGGTCAGGTACCAGCGTTAGCTTGCAGTCTAGGGAGCCACTCTTCTACTAGGAATTAATATTTCTAAACCAGAAAGCCCACATAGTGTTATAAAAATACAAAATACAAAACCAAAAATAAATAAATAAATAAAGTGAAGACAGCACAAGAGTAATCCAAAGATTTGAAAAAAAAAGAGACTGAAGACGTTTTAAAAGCATGTATAAGATAGGAGGAAAATTAGTATTACTATGCATCATAAAAGCCCACTAGGAAATATATTTCAAGAATCATTTATGAAACAGTGCTCAGAGTTCTGTTCGGATAAGAAGAGAAACTTGAAAATTGAATTTGACAATAAAAAGACCCCTGGTGACTTTGGCATGTGTAAAGTGATACCCACAAGAGTCAGGCTAAAAGTAGATTGAAAGGAAAAAAAAAAAGGTAGGGATGGGGAGAAAGCAAATGTTGATTTTTTTCCTTGAAGGAAACCATGTTATAGAAGAAATCAAAGGACTAAGGGTACGGAGAGTATGAAAGAAAGGAAGGGACTTTATGGTAGGGAAATGTTTGCATGCAGCAAATTATGACACATGAGAGAGGGAGACACATGACTGGGAGACAACAAAAATAAAACTCTTGCCAAATTAAATTTGGTTCTTTAAACCTCTCTATATGTGCAGGCAATTGGACATTAGGTTCAGTCATGAGAACTGCATCTCTCCTCCCTTTCCACTCCTGTGATCAGTGATCAGATAGTACTGCTAAGAATCCACTGCTTGGGCTCACCTGGTCACAAAAGGTCCACCAGCTCGGATGCTTTCATGTAATAACTTTGGCATAATTATTATTATTATTATTTAATTTTTAGGTTTTTGCAATATAGTACATATGCTTGCTGGAGAGAAAAATAGAGAGGAAAAGTGAGAAATCACCCCCTTAAGGGGGATGACCATGGCACAATCCCTTCTCCTCCATTCTCCACTAGGAATTTTAGGAACACATGCACACACACCTGTCATGAGTTTGGTCCAGGACTCAAAGAGTAGTTGGCCATGTGGGAGTCCAGTGCCTTAACCAGTATGCCACCTGCCAGCCCCAAGTCTATGTATCATTAATTCTGGTTAAAATATCTCTCTTTCTTTGTGTTCCTTTAACAGTCATATCTTTCTCTGTAATAGAAAAAAATCTGTTTTTCTAAGTTTTCATGACACAAATCTAGTTATAAGCTCAGTAGTTTTAAACGTTTGTAAACAAAACCAGAAAGGCAAGTGCCTAGAGTCACCTCTGCCTTCTGCCAAGACACAAGTCTAAGGCAAGGAAGCACAAAGATTTATAATATTAAAGAGAAGAATAGAAAAAATATTTAGAGGAAAACAAGACAAAAAGCTTCCTCACATTTCACAGCATATTCTAGTGTTGATAGACTTATATTCATATTTTTGTATTTATATAATTTCAGGAAGCAATAAACTTTCAGGCGCAAACCAGATGGGCTTCAAAGACTGTCCTAGGTACTATTTTACCGAATCATCTTTTGCCTTTTACAAATACTTTTTCTCCTTCACCAAGGAACTGACTAATTCTGACTCCAAATTATCGTCACAGTAGTTCTCTTGTCAATAAATGAAAAATACCCAGAAAGAGGGAAAAGATCATTTAAATGGCTCAAATGGTTATTTTCATTGAGGTATATAAGGTAAAATTCTTAATAGAATTAAATGGTACTTGCCAATAAGTAGTAGAAAAATATTTTTGGAAAATTAAACGTAAAATAAAAGTGTTTGATTCATTCATCTGATCTGTAAGTGTCTGTGCTGTATGAGGAGGGCACTGTGTTCAAAGCTAGGCAGTCATTTCAGACTTGGAATTAAAGACCCGTGTACTAGATCCCTGACTTCATGCCCAGAGCCCCTAATGACACAACTTTTCTTACATGACAGTTTGTGGAGCTCTGATTTGTTGGCTTCCTCTCAAACCTTTAAAGTTGACTTTATTAAACATGGGTCATTTAATTAAATGGAACAAATACATTTAATTAAATCCCATTAATCCATACTTGCACCCTGTGGTGATTTTATTGCAAAGCAGAAATTTTCCTAAATATAAAAATTGCTAAATACATAAGTAATATAAATAAAACACTGACCTTTGCCTCTTCAAATTTATGACACGATTTGGCTTCGATTCTAGACCTTTACTTTCTCCAAAATTAAGCTAAAATCTGGGACTGGAATTTTGCCTAGGTAATTTAAAGTCTGATAATACTAACCAGTAACAGTGGTAAAACTTTGGGTCTCTGCCAACAATTCTTCCTTTCTTAGGTCGTGTTAGAATTTGAACTTCGGGTTTTGTCTATTTTTTTTATTTATGAATATGGTAACTTATTGTTCATATCCATTCTTTTGCAGTAAAGCACCTATTTTGCTAAGAACAAAGCATCTTTCATTAGCACACCTAACAATTTCTCATTTCTTACTCTGAATTCAGCACTTACACAGATGACTTAGAAACACACACACACACACACACACACACACACACACACAAATACCTATACACTTTAGACTGAAATTATTTCTTTAGGAGGAAAACAATTAGATACAGATATGAAAAAACATAATTATAAAAGTATTTTCATGGTACATCTTGTTTGATCATGAAAATAGTTATTTTAAAGAATTATTTTATTTTTTATTATTATTTTTTAATTTGACCAGAGAGAGAGACATACACACAGAAAGTGAGAAAGCAAGCCACCAGGTTTGGGACTCAAACCACAGTTGGCCATGTGGGAGTCCAGTACAGCCTTAACCAGCCTTAACCACTATATCACCTGCTGGCCCTGAAAATACTTCCAACGAGTAAAAAATCCACTCAGAAAGGTCTATGACCATTGGTCTCACCAACTGCCTTCTAAATACAGAATATTATATACCTTCGCTATCTGAGTGGAAGCAGCAATAGTTAGAATGACTCATGATCATCAGTAAAGACTAATATAGACCAATATCTATCACATAAATATTATGCCCTCTTCAATAATTTTACTATCTGGGATTAAAAAAAAAAAGTTTTTTTTGTTTTGTTTTGTTTTGTTTTTTAATTCAGTGCTTGACCAACTTTATTTTCAATGATATTCTTTCACTGTTTCTACAGTAAATTATAAAGGTACATATGTAATATGTCTTATAGTGTCCTTGTGTTTACCTATCCTTCACATCCTTCAGACACCCCATCAAGTGTTTTCTTGTATGCAATGTATTTCATAACAGATTTTTTTTAAGTTTTTTTTTTTTTTTTTTTTTTTTCCCCCATAGGGTGCGTGCACTTGCCAGATAGAGACAGTGAAAGAAAAAGTGAGAAATAACCCCCTAGAGGGAATGGCAATGCTACTGAAATCCTTTCTCCTCCATTCTCCTTCTGATAGTTTGGACACACATGCACACACACCAAGCATGATTTTCAAGTCTCTGGATCCAGAACTTGAACAGTCAGCCATGGGGGCGTCCAGCAACTTAAGCATTATGCCACCTGCTGGCCTCCATAATAAAAAATTTTAGTAAAGGTGTGGAAGAAAGAATATTTTGCATAGTCAATTTTATTAATATCAAAAACAGTCTATGTAGACTTGTAATACAATCATAGTTGCCATAATTGAATCTCCAATGCATCTTCTTGATTTTTTAGTGCTATAGTTTAGTCTGAAATACAAGAAAATGTGAACTTCACAGAAAGATGACTGTCTGATTATTATACAGCTTTGACTGGATTATTAGTTCTCTGCAATATCAGCAATATGCTAAATTTATTTTATGAAATAAGAACATAAAGATGTAAGAAAACCTAGATAATTTATTTGGACAGTTGAAAAAAATTGGGCTAATTTCATTCAATTACATCAGGGCAGAATTAAAGAACAAAAATAGTTATGATGAATTCTAAATTATTCCTCTTCTCCATTCTAATTTACAATACATACTACACCTTTTATTTATTTGTTTGTTTATTTATTTATATTTTTGCCATGTGGCATCTGTGCTCTCTGGAAAGATAGACAGAAAGCAAGAAATCATCCTTGGGGGGGATGGCCACATCACAATCTCTTCTCCTCCATTCTCCTCTTGGGATTTTGGGCATACACACACATGCACCTAGCATGAATGTCAAGCCTGTGGGTCTGGGACTTGAACTGAAGTAGGCTATGTGGGAGTCCAGTGACATAACTATTATGTCATCTACTGGTCCCCATCTTCTATTTTTTAAAGCACCTTATGAACTAGTTTGCATGTAAATTTTTTTTTTTTTTTTTTTTTGGAGAGGTTTTTCACTATAGGGCACGTGCGCTCGCCAGACAGACAGAGAGACAGAGAGACAGAAAGCAAGAAATCACCCCCCAGGGGGGATGGTCATGGCGCAATCCCTTCTCCTCCATTCTCCTCCCGGGATCTTGGGCACACACGCACACGCGCCCGGCGTGAGTTTTAAGCCACCGGGTCCGGGACGCGAACCGCGGTCACTACGTGGGAGTCCAGTGACATAGCCATTATGCTAACTGCTGGTTCCCGCATGTAAACTTTTAACATGAACTGCAGCAGACACTATAGGTGCCCTGTCCGTGTCCTCCTGCCCTTACCACTACATGGGCTACCGCCCTTACAACTCTCAGCACTAACATGTCTTTGCCTAATGGTTTCCTCTTGATTCTGTCCCCTGCTTTTCCACATGCTCGGCACACCAGTCTCTCCAATGAGTTCAAGCTTTGGTAAATAAAATTCAGACAGGCAGTTGCCTGCAATACCTTTTGTCTTCTGCAGACCCAATCTTCTTGAAGTAAGAAAACTCAAACACTGTCTTGGTCCCTTAAGGCTAACTACTGTCAACTAGTGACTGAAGAAATTTGGTGAATGCATTCCCCAGTTTCCTCATGCTTCAGGTGAAGCCAATCTTCCCCAGGCATTCAACACTTTCCTCCATGAAGTTTCCCAGCAGGAGGGAACTGTGTGTGCTATCAGTAGCAGGTAGCTTTGTAGCACATACTTTATGGCTGCTTTTTCTTTCTTCCTTTTTTCTTATTTCCTAATCTCTTCTTAAAGTTTTCTTTCATATCGCAAGTACATCTCTTTTATATAAATTTTTAATTTTGGAGATACCAAAGCAAAAGAAAAATTTGGTTCCTAATAATTTATTTTCTTATAAGGAGTTTTGCACATGGACTACATAAGGCCAGATATAGATACCATTACCCCACTAGTTTTCTCAATAACAAAAGGGAAGAGAAGGGGAAAAGTTTGTGAAGACTGAATACAAAAAATATTTTCTCTTCATTCTTAGCCCAAAGAAATCACCACTGCTGACAATTCAAGTAGGAACTAATATTCCAGAACAAAACAGTCTGTTAAACTGCTTCTTTTGGTATGACTTGGAATACTAGGGATCTTTAAAACGTTAATGAAAATGTGTATTATGAAAAAACTGCATGGATTTCAACATTTATTGTACCAAAATAAACTCACACTTTAATTTTATATTTCCATGAACTTTTGAATGTCCTCTCATATGTTAAGTCTTCAACTGAGATTTTTTTTTTTAGACTTATGGAGTAATTATCTCATTGAAACTAGACTTTCAATGAGATAATTAAATCTAGAATGAGATTCTGTTGTTTCTTCTATTTATCAATGGAATGTCTACACCTTGTCTGTTAAAAGAGTTCAGAACCCCCAAATCTGCTGCTCTGGCTGGTTGATTATTTTGAGCTAAAGGCATTTGAGAAATAGTAAATGCAAAAAGGGTTCTCTGTTTTTCCCCTTTGCCCCTCAAAGCATGACATAATAGATCCCATGAATAAAAGAACAACTTTTTTACCATAAGAGACAGGGAGCTGAGGTTGAAACAGACCTCTACAAACAAACCTATTACAATGATTCTTACCTCCCATTAGTTCCCCCCATTTATGTTCTGGTCACTGTCTCACAATTCACTGCTGCTGCGTTCAGGGTCCTTTACCTGACCACATCTCACAATGTATCATTCTTCGTGTAAAAAAATACAAAAACTACTCGGCCGAATGTCTTCCTTCCATGTACATGTAAAAATATTAAATAAGTTTGTATGCTTTCTCCTGTCTTATGTAAGTTTGGTCTTTAGGACTATCACAGAACAGAATAGAATAGAAAAAAAAAAAAGTATTCCTCTTCACTGTGCTCTCTAGCCTCTGGGTCTTAATATGCAGTCTTTAATTGTGTGTGTGTGTGTGTGTGTGTATATATTTCTTTTTTCTTATTTCTTATATATATAAAATATCTTTTCATATATATATATATGTGTATATATATATATATATATATGTGTATATATATATATATATATATATGTGTATATATATATATATATATATATATATATATATTTTTTTTTTTTTTTTTTTGCAGAGGTTTTTGCTATAGGGCGTGTGCACTCACCAGAGAGACAGAAAGCAAGATATCACCCCCTGGGGAGATGGCCACACCGCAATCCCTTCTCCTCCATTCTCCTCTTGGGATCTTGGGCACACACACACATGCGCCCAGTGAGAGTTTAAGCCACTGGGTCCGAGACTCGAACAGTGGTCGACTACATGGGAGTCCAACGACATAGCCATCACGCCAACTGTTGGTCCCAATGATATCTATTGATACAACTTTCTCAGGGAAGCTGCATTCACATTCAATTATAATTATTATTTTATTATTAAAATATCCTCATCCTAGGATGTTTATATGTATTAGCACCTTTTTGTGACTTACAGCTTTGAAGCTACTAAACTGCTTCTATTTTATATATATGTAACCCCTTCCTCTCCTGACACACATATTTTACACAAATTAGCACAAAAAATTAAGATTCTATAAATAGGCTTAGCTGATATTGTTCTTTGCCATGTACAAGTGACTAAAGGACTTCATTTTCCCCTGTGTTGGCATCTCATAAAGCCATCCTGGGATGAATTTTATACCACATTCAATTTCAGACAGTAAGCAGTAGAGGTTAAGAACTCAAGCTCAATGTTGAGACAAAATTAGTCTGCCTGGTATCAGCTATGTATCTAAAGCAAATTATTTAAATGTTTGTTCTTTGTTTTGGTCTTTAAAACAGTCAGTTAAACAAAGGTATTAATTTAGGTGCAGCAAGAATTAAATATGACTGTAAAACAATGTGTACAAAGGCCAGGATTAACATTAACCAATAAGGGTGAGTTCTCAGTAATAACAATAATAGTGTTATATTAATAAGTACTTTTGAAATTTAACAACTGAAGTATATGTTTTGACCAAATGCATTTGCTTTGCCAGTAGAATCTCAGGATGGCAAACACTTACACTTTCAAAATCTTGAACTTCATGTTGAGAAACACAATGTACTGCATGTGGAAAAAAAAAATTCAATGTTTAAGCAATTTAGTTTCTATGTGAAAATGTTACATGGTAATTAATCCAGCCAAGCTTTCAATTATCTTTCATGAAGATCCCAAATAAAGCATTTTTCCTCAGGTTTGAATGGTGCTGCATATGTTTGCTAAGTTAAGTATTGGTGGCAAATGTTCAAAACAATGGACTCTTCACCATTATTTTGAGAACAGAAACAATGAATCTTCCTACAAAAGCCTCCATCCCCTGCTTCTTCAATGAGCTACAACTCTAAAAAACATTAAAAAAAAAAAAAAAACGTTAATTTGAAGCTTTCTAGACACAGTGAACATAGAAAATGAAAATCCTTTTAATTATTTCTACCCTCAATGCCCAAACACAATAAAAATGTAGTGGCAGAGGGAATCGAGCACCAGAAAAATGATTAGTTGAAGACACATCGACTTTTATTTGCTTATTCCCAAATCGTCTGTATTGAGCAAAAAAAAAAAAAAAAAAAAAAAAAACTCAATAGCATAATTCAACTCAATAGCATAATTCAGTGGAAACTTTCATAGAAGACTCACATGTACAGGGATTGTTGGTCTCATTAGTAGTGACAATAGACATACGTCTACGTTGTAGCTACCTTTCTGAGACTTACTTTGTTCTCAGCATATGTGTGTTGAATTACTTATACAATAAGGATTTACTTAACACATCAAAGTGCTCAACATGTTAAACTTGTATGAAACCAGCAGTGCTGATTGCTTAAACATTTGCCAGCATTCACTAAAGTTAAGGCTTTTTTGACATTTTGTTTTTCAATGACATGTGAATTCACAGAATTTCCTACTGCCTTCACTTCTGTAATGGGAGGAAAGAGCATGTTCATTTGTGTATACTATATGAGCCAGCAAGTACGATAAAATTGATAAACTTGCTAAATAATTATTTGATGTCATATCACCAAGAAGAATGTATATTATTTCACTTATTCAAACAAACGTCTTCACACGCAAAAAAATAAAATACGAGCTGTCATTTAACTTTGCATCCTTCGGTGAATATTAACTTTTTTTTTTTTTTTTTTTTTTTTTTTTTTTTTGGAGAGGTTTTTTGCTATAGGGCGCGTGCGCTCGCCAGACAGACAGAGAGAGACATAGAGACAGAAAGCGAGAAATCACCCCCCAGAGGGGATGGTCACGCCGCAATCCCTTCTCCTCCATTCTCCTCTCGGGATCTTGGGCACGTACGCACACGCGCCCGGCGTGAGTTGTAAGCCACCGGGTCCGAGACGCGCGAACCGCGGTCGACTACGTGGGAGTCCAGCGACATAGCCATTACGCTAACTGCTGGTTCCCAACTTTTATCAAATTTTTCCTCCGAAGAAAAATTTCTAGAAAAAGAACTCTTATGTTTGTTGTTTCAAGTCCTTCATCGTCTTATTCCTCACAGGTTTTGCTTTCCTCTCACTATTCCACTGATACTACTTTTAATAAGATTGCCAGTCACTCAGTGCCTGATTATAATTCCAGTAGCAAAATTTCAATTCTTTTGATATTTGATCTCTGTTCAGTATTAAACCAATTAGCCATTTTTTGTTTGTGTACTGATTTTATTATCTTTACCTTGATATTAAGCTTTGTTCATTTCTGTTCCTGTCTACTATCATTCCATTAAATCAATGGCTCACAAGCTTCCTTATGCATTAGATTACTTGTGATGCCAGTTTAAAATTAAATATAAAAAGCTCAAAAGATTCCTGAGGCCTATTACCAAATTAGATAAGAGGAATAGTCCAGAACTCTGAATCTTCAAAAAATAGCTCAGAGGAACCAGCAGTTAGCATAATGGCTATGTCGCTGGACTCCCATGTAGTTGACTGCTGTTCGAGTCCTGGACCTGGTGGCATAAACTCACGCCAGCCAGGTGCCTGTGCATGCTTACCCAAGATCCCGAGAGGAGAATGGAGGAGAAGGGATTGAGGCATGGTCATCACCCCCCGCAGGGGGCGGGGGTGATTTCTCGCTTTCTGTCTCTCTGTCTCTCTCTGTCTTTCTGGCGAGCGCATGTGCCCTATAGCAAAAACCTCTCAAAAAAAAAAAAAAAAAAAATAGGTCAGATAATCTTAACGCGCATAAGGTGCTTTGGCTACATTGCTTCAATTGTTAGTTATCGGCATTCCAACAGTCCTCTTCAATTGCATTTTGATCTTTCTCAATTTATTATCTCTAGATAAGACCTCTCTCCTAAATTTCTGACTGACCTTTCTAGTTTTTAGTGGACATCCTCACATGAGGATGCCACAGATACCTCAATAAATAAACACATCCAAAAGTGAGCACATTTTTCTTTTTTAAACATCTCATAACTACTTATCCTCCTACTGGATTTGCTTTCATTGGCTACATCATGACTCACCCAGTCTTTGAGCCAAATCACTTAAGGATGACCCTAAAACTTTTTCCCTCATTTCCCATCCTCCGTTGCCCATGTATCGTCAACACTCCTCACCAATTCATAACCATTTGCAAAAGTTCTTATTTAGAGAAAGAAGAAAAATTCATAACAGATTTCCAAAATGGCATGTACTGCCTTAACACTGATTCAAAGTGCTTAATAAATGAATATTTGAAAGATCCAGGCTTTGGGAAAGTCTATTCCATTCATTTAACAATCAGAGTGGTGATTTTTCTCTCCAGACTTGAACTGTGCTGTCAGCCATGTGGGATTAAGCCACCTTAAGCAACATGCCATCAGCTGACCTGACAAATATTTTCATAAATAAAAATAAAGTACTTTAAACAACTTTCCTCTAATAAAATGGCATGATGGGGCCAACGAGTGATGTGGTGGTTAAGGCAGCTTGATTCTACAGAGAGCAGTTTAAGTACTGGACCAGTGGCTTGAAAACATGCCAGACATGTGTATATGCATACCCCAAAATCCTGAGAGGATAATAGAAAAGAAGGGATTGCAACCTGGCCATCCCTCCTGGGGGGGGGGGGGGGTGATTTATCACTTTCTCTCCCTCTTTCTCTTTCTGGCAAGTGCATGTGCCCTATAGGAAAACACTAAAAATAAATGAATAATTAAAAATTGTCAAAGGAATTGATTTTTCTCTTTCATATGCAAACACAAAAAATAAATTATGCAATTTACACAAATATAATATGTCCATGCTAATTTTTGATTTTGATTTTAAAATTTTAATCATAACCTTTAAAGAAAATACGTGAAATATTAGTCTACTTTCTAGAAAGTGTATTGTGTCATTGGGTGCATATAAACCCAGTTAATTTTTGCTAAAATAAATTTTAACAACTGATATTTCATTTTAAAATAAAATATTAAATAGTTCCACATCTAAACACCCAAATTGTAATGGAGTAGAAAAATTCAGTATAAAAATTCACACACCATAATAAGTATTTTTAAAGTACATGGTCACCACAATATTTTTTTCTACTCTTTTTTTTTTTCCAAAGTATTCATTATTTCCTGGTGTTAAGTTAAACAATGACTTGCAATAGCAGTTGTTTATGTGGGATTAGATATTCTCAAAACAATTTCTGCATAAAGAACATTTTTTCTTTGTTCAAAAATATAGAATTGCAATCAAGATGATGTATTTCCTATATTCAACTGTATATTTTATGCCTTAATCAAGTGTATAATTTATGAAAGTATTTTCCAGTGCTTATATAAATTATCTCCTATATTAGCCTGGTGTGAGGAAAAATAAAACGATAATGGGATCATTTTGGTGTAGATGGAATAGCCGCCATGCCATCTGCTGCACATGTCTGAAATGAATGTAAGACTGGCCTGATGCCATCCTTTTGGGTCCCAAGGCCATATCTGTTTACCTGTCAGGAAGAAAGAACTGATTTATGTTACATTAACAATTTTTTGTACCGATACTGGTAAATTTTATTAACCCTTATATTGCATCTTAGTTTTTTGGGAATGAAACAAAAATACCTATTTGTGTCTCTGTTTCAATTCCACCTTTATGGCACTAAACGGACTTGCATATTTGCCTTGATTAAAGACCATTTTAGGCTATGTTCTTATCCACAAATACTAAGTGAGGGAATTTCAACTAGCATTTTTCTCTTACAGTCTTCTTTTTTCTTACTACCTCTACATTGTTTTTTAAACTTGGCCCTTTTTTTTTTTTTTTTTTTTTTTTTTGGTCCTTACATGCTTGTGACTTAATGTTAACCTTAATCAGTATCTTTGCCTAATGATACTGCAGTTCATTCCACACTCCTTTGGTAGTACATTAGTTTTTGTTTATTATTTTGTTCTGTTTTGCTTTTTTAGTTTTTGCTATAGGGTACATGTGCTCATCAAAGAGAGACAGAGAGAGAGAAAGATGTCATCCCACTAGGGGGATGGCCATATCACAATCCCACCTCCCCCATCCTCCTCCCAGGATTTTGCACATAACACACATATGTGCTGGGTTAGTTTTTCAAGCCACCAAGTCTAGACTCAAATCATGCAGTTGGCCATGTGGAATTCGGCCATCTTAACCACTGTGCCATTTGATTGGCTCAGTACAACTTTAGTTTTGAAATTTTTGTTCCTGTGTATTTCTCAACCCCCAGACTAGATATATATTCTTCAGGTCTCAAAATGTTACACTTGTGTGTCTGTTCACTAAGAATTTGTTTTTGTATGTATTTATGTGTATATAATTTTGATTTTTTTTCCCAAGTAAATTTTTTTTGGAGAGGTTTTTGCTATAGGGCACATGCACTTAATGAAAACAATTAAAAAATTATACCATACAGAATGCACATTTATCCTTCTAATACATCAAATATTACTGATATTCTTTCAGTAAAATATGTGTCTAATATTAGTAATATTTTCAGTCTGTTTCATTGTATTTTTTTCTCACTTTTTAATGCTTCAGTCATTGAGTAAAAGAATGCACACGTAATGTAAATCATATAACATCTGCCAGCAGGTTGAATTTTTATCTGGCTTCCTTAGTTTCTGTTGGGAGGTTTTTTATAAGATCACATTCATAAGATAAAAATCTCATCACATCTGGCACTTACATCCACTGTAACTGGTTTCACACTGCTGATACACACACAAAATCTGCATGGTGTGTGCTCACTAGATACAAATTAGTGAATACCTGTCAAAAGGTTATTTTAATAAAAGATGGCAAAGCCATTTGTAAAACACATATCATTTTGTTCTAAATAGAATTATATCTTTTTTTTTTTTTTTTGAGATATTTTTGCTATAGGGCACGTGCCCTTGCCAGAAAGACAGAGAGAGACAGAGAGACAGAAAACAAGAAATCATCCCCCAGGGAGGATAGCTACACTTCAATCCCTTCTCCTCTATTCTCCTCTCGGGATCTTGGGCACGCACACATAAGTACCTGGTATGAGCTTAAGCCACCAGGTCCAGGACTTGAACCGCGGTCGACTACATGGGAGCTCAGTGACATAGCCATTATGCCAACTGCTGGCCCCCTAAATAGAATTATATCTAAATATGTGTTGTATTGTTGTGTCCCAAAGTTTATAGGAGACCAGTAAGGTCTGAGTACCGTTGGGCACCTACAGTGGCTACTACTTGACTATCACAGACTGTCCTTTAACGTTAAATGCACAATGTTTATGTCACCTACAACTGCGGGCAGGTGAAAGTCTCACAGAGTCCGCATCGGTATTGTGGTTGGCCTGAGACAGTTAAGTCAGCTAGCAAAACCTAACACTAACAAGGTCTTAAAATACACGTCATGGACTGTTCTTTATGTGTCATAGAAGCTCGTATCTGTGATAGAGTAGCTTTTCAGTTTTTCCTTTCTTTATACTCACTATTCACAGTGAAAGAGGTACATGGTATTTTCTTTTTTATTTTTTGTAAGGTTTTTTTTTCCCCAGAGTTCTGAGATTGCTGACAGATCCACGGTATAGTTTTGCAACACAGATCAAGATTTGACCTTAAATATTGTGATGCAGCAGTGGCTGGCAGCCGGGCCAGCTGCTGTCAGCATGTGGCACTTCTATTATTTCAGTCTATTCTTTGGCAGCTGACAAGCATACTGACAGTGAAAAAACCAGTGACTTGATGCTAGGGGTTTCACTACTAATGTTTCCTTAGAAGCTTGTATGTTTATAGTTCAATTTTGATTTTCTTGTAGGAAGTTTTACCCCAGAATAGTTGTTTTCTTCCTTCACTATTTCAAATCTGGGTTAAAAAGTGAAGTTAATTAATTATGTGAGATGTAGTTTTTTTAAAACCCTAAAATTTGACCCAGTAATTATGGCACAAGAGGGACGATCATCACATGGGAAGAGTAGATTTGCTTCCCAGCTCAGTCTAGGCAGGCCGGGCATGGTGGTGTGTATCTGTGGTCCCAGTTAACATTGAGGGTGGGGCAGAAAAGATTCCAGTATGGTGAGACCCTGTCTAAAAAACTAATTCTGACCAGCACTGTAATCTAGAGTTTAAAGGATCCAAACCCCACATGGTCAACCTTGCTTCACTATAACTCCTTTATAATTATTCTTAACTACAAATTTATAAATTCATTTATATTAAATATATGTTATTAAAATAAATGTAAAGACATCAAAACTCATCCATTATTTCTTAAGTTAGACTCAAAGTCAGAAGATCACCTCTTTATTTACAAGGAAAAGGCAGAGTAAATGTGCAGAAATTGTCAAACACGATCACTGCTCACAATTTTCCACCCTACGCTTTTATATTACACAATCCACCCCTGAACTAATTTAACATCCTTCTTAACTCAAAAAGTTGACTATTTCTATATAATGACAAAATCAGAACAGAGGTAAAAATTATCAGCAGGATAGAAGAATCAACAGGTGGCATAGTGGTTGAGGTACTAGACTCCCACATGGCCAACCACATTTCAAGTACGAGGCCTGATAGCTTGCTTTTTCACTTTCCCTCTCTGTCTTGTAAGTGTGAAAATAATAATAATAATAAATAAAATTAAATAATTAATTCTAAAAAGCTCTTCTGTTTAAAAAAAAAACAAAAGAAAACTTAATGGCTAAAAACTGAAATTCATCATTTTGTTGTTTATTAGACACATTCCTAAAAGGATGAAATAAAGCATTTAATTTTAAAAATTATATAAAACAAATATAAATGACAATGACAACATGCATGGGTGATCATTATTATCAAAGAAAAATTCGATAACCTTCAAGTGGATTGTGGAACAAAGGTTTCCAAGCATTTGTGAATTTTACCTCCAAGAAATGAACCAGGTCCTCACAGTGACTATCAGAAAAGGGTCCTTCTGTACTTCTAGCAAAAGGAGGAAATATTCAACCATTTTGATATGAGCCAAAGCATTCTGTTCTTCCTAACCTGCCTGCCCTCAGGAGAAACTATTTTACTGAAGCGTAATGTGCTGAGTTTTTATCAGAAACTAACTCACCTGGGGAAAGGAAACTACCCAACTGCATCTCCTCTGGCCTTCCTTTCATACTGAGTTGGAGCGGAGTATGAAGCAATGGTGAAGTTTGCGGTACAGGGAAACAGGCTCCCACACACACACACACACACACACACAGACTAAAGCCTAATCATAGGCACGAGAACTTTGAAAAATAATTTAAAATACTTAGAAATACACAAAAGCTAAGAGAATTGATCATTGGCAAACTTGACCTACTAGATATATTAAAGAGTTTTTCAAGCTGGAATCCTGTGCTCATTCTATATAGTGAATTCTACAAGCAAAGGGACGAGGAATGAACAGCAGATACACCTATTGCACACATCTCCTCTGCTCACTTGGATACTCTATAGTCCCACTCCAAAAGCACAAGTTCAAAACCCAAAGTATAGCAAGCCATTAAACCAAGTATGTACTCCTGAGCTTGGGACCCTCAGAGTCAGTACAGGTCTCACAGCCATGAAACCTGGCCTCGTAGACTTTCTGGGTTTTCTTTTTATTCATTAATAAATTCCCATATATGATACAAATATGATACTGACCCTTCAAACCTGAAATTAGCCATCTCCTACAAGAGATCTATGCTTACTTCCCTTTCCAGTGAGAATCCCCTTTTCACGGTCAGTATGACTCCAGTGTGACTCTACAGAATCATCTTCTATGGCTCCTCTTCCTGCTTTCATGTCTCATCAGTCAAGAACTGTATTTGTTGGTATGCCTTTATTTCTAATATTAGAAAACTATGTTAGAATAGCTTTAGGGGGAAAAAAGATAAAATTATTGACTCATGTACCTGAGAACATTTGAGGAATTCACAGAATCCAAAGATTGAGCTGCAGGAAACAGTCATATAAACTAAATATCAGCAGGCATCTGCTTCTCCACCAGTGTTTTATTTCTTCCCATTTTCACCAACAGCTTAGACCTGAATAACTACATATTTATAAATCACTTGAAGAGTAACTCACATGTGCTAAGTGTTCAGTTAAAAATACTGTAGTTATCATCATTTGTTGTTACTATATTATTATGAGTATAGTGCAAGAATAAAAGGAGACTTCACCAATTGATTTGAACTTTTTCTTTTTCTTTTGTTTTTGGAGAGGTTTTTGCTATAGGGCACGTGCGCTCGCCAGCCAGACAGAGAGAAACAGAGACAGAAAGTGAGAAATCACCCCCCAGGGGGGATGGTCATGCCACAATCCCTTCTCCTCCATTCTCTTCTTGGGATCTTGGGCACGCACACACGCGCACCCGGCGTGAGTTTTAAGCCACCGGGTCCGGGACGCGAACCGCGGTCAACTACGTGGGAGTCCAGTGACATAGCCATTATGCTAACTGCTGGTTCCCAACTTTTTCTTTTTCTTTTTTAAGATTATTATTTTTTTTTTTACATGAATGAGAGAAACAAAGAAAGACAAAATCCTCAAGAGAATCTTGATGTTTCAATCCAAACCTTTAGCCAGTCTCAAATCATGGGCATGTGTGTGTTCAGTGTACTCAGAGAGGTCTCTGGACTTGAACTGAGAACATTCCCATGTAGGATTGCCTCACAGAGCATTGTGTAAACACTGCATCACCCTCCGGCCTCCGTTTGACTTTTTATGAGTGGGAAGACTTTTGTTGCCCAGCTTGGATCCAAATTGAACATTAAAGGAAAAGTAAAGTGTTCATATAAAGGAAGAACTGAAATTGTTCCCTGAAATCACATGGATAGAGGTGGGAGCTCACAGCAAGGAAAAGGATTGTTCTTTCCTGAATAAAGGGGCAAATAAAAAACAGCTGCTGTGTCAGTTTATTATGCTCCTGATGTAAGCTGCCACAAACTCTTTTGTTTTCTCATTTCCTCTGCCAGTTCACTAGTTTAAAACATTAATCCTTCTCATAAATGATGTCCTGCAATACTTCTTTAACTTATTTTCCTACCTCCATTGTATCTCCCTTACAATCCTGTCCAAAGAACTTGCTTACAGACCTTCCTTCATGCACAACTCTGATTCATCACCAAGCTGCTCAAGTGCATTGAAGGACTCTCCATTTTCTAGTCTAATGAATAAATTCTATACATTTCCTACTTCTGACCCTAATAATTCTTGGTTTTATTTTGTTTTTTCTTCCGTCAAAATACTTAGTTCTCTACTTATGTCAAATCGGAGGGGTCAGTTACCTCCAAACATACCCTGATGGTCCTGGTTCCTTAGTTTTATTTACAACGATCTCTCTCAGCTTCAGATACACATCCTGTCAATACAGCTCTCCACCCAAATGAGATAATATGTGTGTAAGTAGTTTTTAACTATAAAAAAACAATGTTATTGTCACCATTATTACTATCTATATTTTAAAGTCTGTTTTACATGCTTAAGTTCTCTTAAAAAGTTTTTAGTGGGGCCAGCAGGTAGCATAATGGTTAAGGTGTTGGACTTGCATATGGTCGACCGCAGTTCAAGTTCCAAACCTGGCAGCTTGAAAATCATGCTGGGTGCATGTGTGTGTGTGCATGCTCAAAATCCCAGGAGAATGGAGGAGAAAGTATTAGGGCATAGCCATCCCTCTGGGAGATGATTTCTCTCTTACCCTTTTACTGTCTCAATTGTGAGCACACTCACCATATGCCAAAAACCTTAAAGAATAAAAGCCTTTAACAGTCTATTACTTGCAAAATAGTATCTTAGGTTTCCATGTTTTCATAGTAATATTTACATTTCTATCATACTTCTTTTTCATTTCACCCTCTAATTAATATAGTGTTTGTACATAGTGTCACCTACATGAATGTAATCTTGAGGATAAGTGCCCTGTCTAGACCATGCTGCATCTCGTAGAGAAGGCCTGAAGGCCAAATCCAGCCAGTTGCCTGTGGTTTTGTTAGGCATTGGTTAGAATTCCAGGAACAGCAGGTAGCATAGTGGTTAAGGTGCTGGACTCTCACATGGTTGTTTGAGGTTTGAGTCCCAGACCTGGAGGCTTGAAACTCACAATGGATGTGCATGTGTATATGTCCAAAATCTAAAGAGGAGAATGGAGGAGAAGGGGCTGTGACTTGGCTTGCTTTCTATTTCTCTCTGTCTCTCCGGAAAGTGAACGCATCCAAACACAAAATCTCTCCCGGAAACAAACAAACAAAAAGACTATCAGGAATTCAAAGGGTTAAGGAGAGCCCATAGAACAGCTTTCTTTGTGACATTCACCAACCTCTAAAAATAAGTAATAAAAGTAACAGACTGGAGGAGACTGTGGACACAAACTTTGAATAAACAAAGGGTCTGAAAACAAGACAAAAGGGGACCTTGGGAAGGAGACCCCACCTGTTTGCCTGCTTGCCTGCTTCCCTTAGCACTGGCACTTTTTTTTTTTTTTTTTTTTTGTAGAGGTTTTTGTTGCTATAGGGCATGTGTGCTCTCCAGAAAGACAGAGAGAGACAGAAAGTGAGAAATCACCCGCCAGGGGGGATGGCCACACCGCAATCCGTTCTCCTCCATTCTCCTCTCAGGATCTTGGGCACGCATGCGCATACACCCAGCGTGAATTTAAGTCTCTGGGTCTGGGACTCAAACCACAGTCGACTACATGGGAGTCCAGCGACATAGCCATTATGCTAACTGCTGGTCCCAGCATTGGCACATGCAAGGTACCTCTCTCAACAAACCTTGACTCATCAGCTTCCTTCCTTGTCTTTCAATTCTCTGCTGAGATGGGCAGTTACAGACTGTATATTTCTCTACCTAACAGTTTTATTGTAAAGCAACTCATTCATTTATGTATAGTTGATAGCTGCTTTTGTCATTCACATGCAGAGTTATGTGGTTGCAACAGAAATTGTGTGGTTCATGAAGCCTCAAATATTTATTATCTAGCCCTTTACAGAATAAAGGTTTACCAACCCCTGATTAGAGTGTGGCACAATACTTATCAGGTAGTCAATGAACATGAAATTGATTTGAGTGCATCAATATGTATTTACTGAATATTAAACTAGACAATGAACATGCTATTTTATGAATGATTTATGGAAGGACATTTTAATTTTTGATAGGTTTTGAAGTAGGTTTTCTATGAAATTCTATAGGGTCTAGTTTAATACTACTCTGACAATTAAAGTTTAATATGTTCCTTGAATTGACTGCTACTTATTATATTTCATAAATTTGTTCTATTAGATTTGTTCTATTAGATTTGTTTTCCAGCAAGATTATGAAACAATTTAGAAATCTAGGAAGAAATACAATTGTTGACTAAATATTACATGAGAAAAGCATAGTATTCAGTTCTTTCACTGAGGTTTGAACCAAAACTGGTGAATGCAATTTATTTGTAACTAAAATGTCAACATGAATGAATGTTTACTTCATTCATGAGCAATCAAGATATTCAATAGTAAGAGCTACATAAATCAAAATCACTTAATATTTCTAAATTATATTGCAGATGATTATGAGCTTTGAAAATCTAAAAATATCAGAAATTGTTTAAAGAAAAAATGGTAAATATTTTCAAGAAAATTATAAATCTGGTTATTAGTAGTCTTAGAAAAGTGACTTGCCAAAATCCTAACCTCTAAAACATATAAATTATAATTTAATTATTAGTTCTCACAATAATAATAATAATAATAATAATAATAAGCTAGTCACTGATTTCCAACAACTCTGATACGGGCTACTGGCCAGGTATGAATTACGGCCAAATGTTTTGTTCTGGAAATTTTTTCCTTAGGTCTATTATTTATACCATTTACTTTTGTTCAGAATTCAAAGTTAATAGGCTGGAGATTATAAACTATATATAAGAATACACTTAAATTCCTAGAAATTGTAGTAAACTTTTTATGGATTCTAGAAAGTTTCCAAATCTTTTTAGCTTCTCTAAAGGATCTGTGATGTACAAAATGTGTAGACATTCTCCTTAGGTAAGCTTACTTATCTTGTAGCATGATATTTGCAGGCAAATTTTCCTTAGGAAAATATCAAGTATGCACATGTTTGAATTTGATAAACTGTTAAAGTTTATAATTTAATATACAACATAATCAAAATTTTAATCTTCCTTGGCACATTAACAAAGTTATTAGGAAAACCAGACTACCACGACCAAAGGTGTTTGAGCATATGCAATTCTGATAGGGAGAGCCAACATTAGGAAGTGCTTTTCTTTAGAAAAAAAGTTCTACAAAATAACGTGGGAATAGAAGTAATTTAAAATGTTCGAGACATATTAAATGCATGACTATGATTTCAAATTGCTCTTTAGTATAGTTTGCATTACAGGATAAAAGAACTACTCCCTTATACACCTTTGGAATGGTAAGCTGACAACCAAGATGACCAAAGAGCCCCATAATTCAATACTCCACTATTTTCTGTTTGTACCCAAACATAAACCACTAGAAATGATTTCACCTCTTAAAAAATGTGCTAAGAGATGGTCAGTAAGAAAAATCTACTGATGAACCGTAGGAGCAATTTGATCTGATCGTTTTAAATTTTCTTTTCTGTATTTTCTTAGGCTAAATCTTATTTTTAAAGAATTATTTATTTATTTAATTCCATTTATTATTATTGTTATTTTAATTTGACCAGAGAGAGACAAGTAGTGAAAGAAAGGGAAAGGGAGAAAGCAAGCCACCAGATCTGGAACTCAAACAGCAGTTGACCATGTGGAAATCCAGTGCCTTTAACCACCATACCACCTAGCATCTCCAGGCTAAATCCTTAATCAAGGCTGTTCAACTTGATTAAAAAAATAATAATAATAACTGGGGTCAGTAAGTTGCCTGGAGGTTAAGACACTGGACTCCCTCATAACTGATTGTGGTTTGAGTCCTGAACCTGGCAGCTTGAAAATCACATGAGCCACGTGTGTGCATGCCCAGAATTCCAGATGAAGAATGGAAGAGAAGAGACAGTGGTGTGACCAACCCCCATGGGGCGTGATTTTCACTTTCCTTCTCTCTCTCTTGCAAGCACACATGCCATATGGCAAAGACCTTTAAAAAAGAAAAACATTTATGCCTATAAAATAACTTGAAGTAGGAATCTCATTTTTTTAGAAAAGGTTTCTAGAGGTTACCAGAAAACTTACACTTACAAAGTGCTGATTGAACATATTCCTCAGGATTGTACTCGGGAGACAGGGACCACTAAGACAAGGTATATGATATTAGCAAGACCTCGTTTCCCTCTCTCCTCCTTCATCAGATGCTGGACTCTCCTCATTTTTAGTTTCTCCATTTTCTGCAGGTAAATCTTTCAGTTTCATTGTTAGCCACCTCAACCTGTTTTCCCTTTGCTCATGTTTATTCTTTTGTTTGGACTTTTGGGTCTGAAGACTTATCCTTTCCTGCTGCCTTTTTGGCTTCATTTCCACTTTGGCAGGAGGAGGATTACTTGGCAATCTCACAGATCTCTTCTTGAGCTCTTCCTTCACTGCCTTTTCCTTTTGGACATAGCATGGAAAGGGTGTGTACTGGATACCTGCGGGCCACACACACCAGGAGCCTTCCAGTAACTAGGCTACCTGGGCCCAAGGACAAAACCCAGCCAGCTATCCACTCTTTACCTTTTTAAATAATAAGAGAGACAATAGCTTTCAGAGAACTTTAAGACTGCTGAAAATGTACTGCTATTGCAGTTGAAATATTTAAAATTTTTAAATGCACTTAAAGTTGGTATTTTTCATCTATCTTTGAACGTAGTCAATTTAACACCAGTGGTGAGAGATGGTAAGAGTGAAAAGGTAGGAAGTGAATGGAAACATTTCCTATCTTTCCCCAAATTCCTAAATGAATCGTTACTAGATTAACTACTAGCAGCTTGAGAAAGAGGAATGAATGAAATTTAAGTAATTTATCCCACCACTCAAATACTATCATCAACCAACCATAGTGTTTCTTCACTCTAAAGAGATGGTTTGGGGAAAAAAAAAATCAGAATTCGGAAACATGTGAGACATTGGGGCAGCATAAATGTTTGAATCATTCACCCACTATTATCATCCAAAACTTTTACTACAAATCAGTTTGTTGGGTTTCCTATAACATATAGGTCAGACAATCAAATTACATGATTTCTGTCTTTGAAGTTTAAAGGTTGGTTAAACACATCAGAACAATAACTGATTATTAGTACATAGATATTTAAAACTACAGAAATTTTAAAAGATATCCCATAAAAGGCAAGCTGTTTTCTGAATAACTTTTTTTTTCAGAAATACTTTGTGAGACTTGAATTTTAGAGAACATGTGAAATGCAGTCCCATAAAATAGAGACCTCACAGCATGAAATACTATATTTCTGAGGCCTACTATTGCAATTTCTACACAGACTCATCCTGTGCCTATAGAAAAAAAATAAGTATAAGGCTACTTAAGGGAGATTAAATTGTGTGGTTATTACTTGCAAATATAAAAAAGGTCTTGTAGGTTCATTTTCTTCAGACACTAAAATTGAAAATGATGGGAGTCTAATTTTGGTACGGATGATTGTTATAAGAATAAATATTTTTTTAACTTGACCCATTCCAACCTGCTGACAGATAATTTGTGAAGCAAATCCAAATCTGTCAAAAAATAGTATTTATCTACATTTATGTCAGCTTTGGCAAGGATAAGTTGTCTAAACATTGAGGCATTCTGTTCATGAGCTTGAATCTTTTCTTATCCACAAACCATTAATGTAATGAATAGAAAGTAAGGTGAATTGTTCATTCTTTGTGCATTCATCATGCCTTTGTGAACATCTTAAAAGCATTTTAAAATGCATTCATTCTCTTATTTAGTTGGAATGCCTGCCAAAGTCATCGTCATCTCTTTTTTTTTTTTTTAAAGTTGGGGAGCATTATGTAGGGATAAGTAAAATTTTAAAGTAACAAATCAAAAAGAAACAACAAGCAACTATGATTTGTTCTCCTGATGGTTCATTGCCAGACTGTTTTATGCGAAACTAGCTTTATGTATTGTAGTAGTTAAACCTGCTGGTGTTGAGATATTAAACTTTCTATTACAGTATTCATACACTTATTTGTAGTATGTGTTAGTTATAGTTGTTTACTTTGACATGGTTTTCCTTTGAGTAGTTTAGGGATTCTTTGGCTAAAATAAAGGAAACCACACAAGCAAAATGAAGTAATCATTAGACTTGAAAAAAACACAACCTCAGGGACCAGCAGTTAGTGTAATGGCTATGTCACTGGATTCCCATGTAGTTGATCGCGATTCGAGCCCCGAACCCAGTGGCTTAAACTCATGCCAGGCGTGTGTGTGTGCGTGCCCATGATCCCGAGAGGAGAATGGAGGAGAAGGGATTGCGGCATGGCCATCCCCTCTGGGGGGTGATTTCTCGCTTTCTGTCTCTCTGTCTTTCTCTGGCGAGCGCACGCGTCCTGTAGCAAAAACCTGTCCAAAAAAAGAAAAAAGAAAAGAAAACCACAACCTCAGACATGAGCACTAGAGCACAAAGCTTTCTGTGTGTCCAAAACTGATCCTACAATCCAACCCTCCATCACAGGGTTACTCAGTATTATGGAGCCAGAACCCTGACAAGTTCATACCTCATTTCACATCTTTACAAGAGAGACAATCTGGTAAGTCTCTGATCATGTTATGAGGGTCAGATTTCCATCCTTATATATATAAATATTCTTTTTTGCTACAAGGCATGTATGCTTGCCAGAGAGAGAGAGAGAGAGAGAGAGAGAGAGACAGAAAGTGAGAAATCACCCCCTCCCGGGGGTGGAGGAGGGATGGCCACACCACAATCCTCCCTACTCCTTTTTTTTCCTCTCAGGATTGTGGGCAGGCATGCACACATGACTGGTGTGAATTTCAAGCTACTAAGTCCAGGACTTGAAGCACAGTCAACCATGTGGGAGTCCAGTGTCTTAACCACTATGAAACCTGCTGGCCCCTACAGTAACATTTTAAAAATAGGCATTAATACCAGCCCCATTAGAAAGATTAAAAAAGCCTAAGCTCTAAGTTGAGAAGTTAAAGAATGTCAAGGTTACAATTAAATTCAGCAGGGTAACTCTACTATCCAGGCTCCCAATTACGCATTTTTTTTTTTTTTTGACCTTTAGAAATAAAACTTTGGAACATAACATTTTGTACAACTTTAAGAAAATGACAGTATGGAAAACTATTACTCTTTTGTTAGTAAAAATAAGATGGCTCTGATATATACATATTGGCAGAAAACAAAATGCTGAAGAAAACCAAGAAGATGCTCCGTAAGGTGATCAGCTACTTGGAATTGAGTACATTTTTTTAGGTTGTGCGTTAAGTTTGCTAAGGCTGCCGTAACATAGTACCACAAACAGTCAAGCAGAAATTTATTTTCTGACAATTCTAGAGACAAGAAACTTGAGATCGAGGTATTGGCATGGGTGTTTTCTTCTGAAACCTTCCCCCTTGGCTTATAGTTGGCAGTCTTTCTGGTATGTTCACCTGTGCCTCGATATGTTGTTGTCTTGCCTTAATCTCCTATTCTTTATTATTTTTTAAAAGAGATTTTTGCTATAGGGCAAGAGTGTTTGCTGGAGAGACAGAGAGAGACAGACAGAAAGAAAGAATTCACCCCCTCAGGGGGGATGGCCACACTGCAATCCCTTCTTCTCCATTCTCCTCTTGAGATTCTTGGGTATTCACACACAAATACCCAGCATGAGTTTCAAGGTAAGAGCCTGGGATTCAAACCATTGTCAACCATGTGGGAGTCCAGTGATGTAACCATTAGACCATCTGCTGATCCCAATTCCTTCATCTTACAAAGACATCGGTCATACCAAATTAAGAAATTAACCCTAACAGCCCCATTTTAATTTATATTCTCTTTAAAGGCCTTATCTCCAAATACACTAACATTCTGAGGAATTGCATCTGGGTTTCAGTGTATGAACTTCAGGGTGACCCAATTCAGTTCATACAGCTTGTAAAGTTGTATATTATAAAACAAATTTTTCGATGATATTTGAATGTTTTATAAATTTTTTTCTTGTGCTCCCTTTACCTCGTAAGATGTACTTTTTTTTTTGAGAGAGAGATTTTGCTACAGAGCACGTGCACTCACTGGAGAGACAGAGAGAGACTGAGAGCTGAGAGACAGAAAGTAAGAAGAAATCACCCTCCAGAGGGGATGGCCAGACAGCAATCCCTTCTCCTCCACTCACCTCATGGGATCTTGGGCATGCATGCACTCACACTCGGTGTGAGTTTTAAGTCACCGGGTCCAGAACTCAAACCATGGTCAACTATGTGAGAGTCCAGCTATGTAACATAACATTACAATGTCTTCTGGTCCCCATAAGATGTATTTTTAAAGTTTTAGTACACCACAATTAAACAAAAGAAAATGGATAAAATATTTTTGGCTTACATGAAGAAAAGTATTAGTTTGTTTGTAATGAATACCATAGTTAGAATGGTAATCAGAATGTAAGAATACCAACAGTTAAGTGAAAGTTTCTGTAAAAAAATGAAATTGTGCAACTGACTTTTCAATTGTACAAGAATATTTTTTTCTGATGGCAATTTTTTTCTGAATAGACATCTGTTTATTTAAGGAAATATATCATATTTTCTTCTCTACATATAACTTAATATATGTCATTTTATTAAAGTATGTACCTTTTTTAATAATATCATAAGTAGAACAATCAAATATTTATGCCATATGTTTCATGACTTATAATAATTCAACTTCTACATAAAAAGATACCAAAATAACATTATTAGACATATGTGTTTAATGTGAAAAAAAATCAGTTAGTCATGGTATAGAAAAAAAACTAGAAATTTTTGTCTGAAACTGTTATTTCCAAATCTCATCCATAAAATTAATCTGAAGTATCTGTTAAAATTATAAATTTCTGGGTCCTACTCCAGTCAAATTTATCAGAATATCCTTGCAGTAGACCCTAGGAATCTTTTTAATAACAATTCTACTAAAATTAGAGACCCAGTGTACTATACAGGTATACAAACAAACGCGCGTATATATAGAGATAAAAGAAGAAAAAAAAATGTTTTGTTAGGATACAAATCAAGCTGATATTGTCTGAAAGAATAAAATGCACAGGGCCCCAAAAATGTGTTTCATTTTTTCTTAAGTAAAAGTCCAGAGTAAGAGTATAAGGGTTGGGGATGGAAGGAGCTACTTTCTTGGGCCAGATGGGGATTTCAGTTTTTCTTTCTTGTCCTGGAATCTGATCAAAGCTAGCTTACCAGAGTCTGTCCATTTTTCAGCCTTAAGGAAGGAAGAAATAAGCAAAGAGCAAACAAACTCTGCATAAATATATTGTTTAAAAATTACCATCTCTTCTGCCTGCTTTCCATGGTTCAGCACGTAGACACAAGTCAGTAGCTATAGTAACTTAAAGGAAATCTTAGTGAGCTGGAGTGTTGGAGGAAGGAGATTGCAGTGTGACTGAGCCCTGTGGAAGGTGCTGCTCTCTCTCCCCCTAGAGAGTGTGTGCACTTTATCGTGAATGAGAAAATTTAGAAAACTATTTTATGTTTGACTATGTTCTTCAGTCTCAATTCCTTTTTTTGATAGACCCAGATGTCATCTGTCTGGGATTGTTTAATGCAGGTCTATCTACTGGCAATGTTTTTCTCAGCTTTTACTTTTCTTGTATCATCTTCACTTTCTGTCAGCTGAATATCATAAGATAACATAACTGAGTACTACACCTTAGTTGACTTTTTCTGAGAGAAAAACATCACTCCTTTACTTTGGGCTTATGCAATTATAACAAGTAAGCTATTCGAATCCTTTGTTCTGTTCGTCGTAAAATATTCTTTTTTCTCTGGTTGCTAAGAAAAAGGTAAGTAAGTAGACATTAACTGAAAGTCGTTCTACAGCAGTCCTTATTATGGCTTAGTATTTTCATGTATATGAATTCACCTGGAACTCACTTAACAGAGTCATAGCAATGTCATTTTACATACTGTGATTTAGTTTAATTGTGATTTAGTCCAACTAATATAAACATTTCAGATTTTGTCTCCTTAAAATATTTGGAATGTACTCAAAATGAGAAATCAGTTGCATTTCACTTAACTAGGACTCCATATTTCTTGGTTGATATAACAGGGTCTGTAAAGCCAAATGTAATAAAAGTTTGTTGAAGAGTACCTTTTGGGAGCAAAATAGCTAGTGGTATTTCTAGCACACATTGTACATTCACTCTTTTTTTACTGTCTCCTCTTTCTGCCTAAATCTGCAAAGTCCTTTCCATATTTGATTGATTGAATAATTCTTACAAAGTTTTCGAGATGATTCTCGATATTGGTTCTCCACTGACATTGATTCTCCATATCTGTGCAGGTTTCCAGAATGTTTCTCAACTTCTCACCCATAGGCTATCAATCAGTCTGCCTCTGGGGCCTCCTAGCATCATGTGTACCTTAATCTTACTTTTTATTTATTTTTTTAGAGGGTTTTTTGTTGTTGTTGTTGTTTTTGTTTGTTTTGTTTTTTTGGTATAGGGTGCATGCGCTTGCTGGAGAGACAGAGAGACATTAAGCCAGAAATCAAGCCCCGCTCCCCGGGAGGAATGGCCACACTACTATCCTTTCTCCTGTCAGGATTTTGGGCATGCATGCACACATGCCCGGAGTGAGTTTCAAGCCATGGGTCCAGGACTTGAATCACAGTCAACTATGTGGGAGTCCAGTGACAGAAGCAATATACCATCTGCTGGTCCCTTATACCTTTATTTTATATGGCAGTATACATAATTGTTACTAATAACTTGGCCTTTACTACAATGTATAGTCACTATCCTCTCCAAGGTTGGAACAATGTTAAATGGAATTTTATTTCTCCATTTACTTAAGGCACTATCTAGAAATACTAGAAAATGAAAAAGTTGTAACTTTTTTTTATTACTTTGAGTTATTTTTTAAACATTTAAAAAATTATTTTGTCTGAGGGTGCATGTGCTCATGAGAAACAGACAGAAAGAGTGGGAAAGGGAGAAAGCAACCCGTCATGGGGCGTGGTCACACCACATTTCCTTTCCTTCCATTTCTCCATCCTGTCAGGACCTTGGTGTGTTTTTCAACCGCTGGGGCTGGGATTTGAATTGTTTATTCAACCATGTGGAATCTAGCTCCCTTAACCACAAGGCCAAAGGGTTTATCCTTTTAAACATCTTTTCAGTTTATTCTTTTTTTTTTTTTTTTTTAATTAAAGAGCATGCGGGTATCCACTAGAGATAAGGAAGTGGTGAGAAAAAGAAAGATAAGTACTCTCAAGAGAGTCTCAACACATAGTTATTTTCTTCCAGCTCATCAGAATCTGAGTGGGGGGTGTTCACACAGGCGTTTGCAGACCGACCAAGGGATTTGAACCCACAGTCAGCCATATGGCTTTCAGCACAAACTGTGATGCAGTTTGCTACTGACTGCACCACCAGGCCAGATCATACTGTGGCTTTTTTGTTGTTGTTGTTGTTGTTTGTTTGTGTTTTTATTTTGCCATAGGGTGTGTGTACTCACTGAAGAGAGACAGAAAGCCAGTGAGCAAGAAAGAGAGGGAAAGTGAGAAATCATTCCTCTTGGGGATGAGATTACCACAATCCCTTCTCTTCCATTTCTCCCTCATTTTGAGATTTTGGGTATGCATACACATGTGTCCAGTGTGTTTTTCAAAGTCACCAGGTCTAGGACTCAAAGTCATGCAGTCAACCATGTGGAATCCAGCTACCCTAGCCACTACACTGTCAGCTGGCCCTGTGACTTATTTCTATATTTAACCCATCCCTCCCTTATTTCATGTAGAAAAGTTGACTTTATTCTAGTTCAAAATGTATCTCAAAAAAATTTTCATGGGATGAGCAGGTGAGGTACCGGTTAAGGCACTGGACTTCCATATGGCCAACTTCCATTTGAGTCCCAGACCCAGCAGCTTGAAATTCATGCAAGGCACGTGTGCATGTGTGCCCAAAATTTTGAGAGGAGAATGGAGGAGAACAGACACTCGCATGGCCATCACCTGTGGAGGCTGATTTCTCATGTCCTCTTTTTTCATCTGTCTCTGTTTCTCCAGAGAACACACATGCCCTATAGCAATAATCTCTCCAAAAAAAAAAGTTTATTTCATAAGCACAGATATGCATTTGTCATGTTCTGTTGAGACAGAAGAAAAAGAAAGAGTTGATCTTAAAAATAATAACTTTTTGGGGCCAGAAAGTGGTGTGGTGGTTAAGGGTGCTGGACTCCCACATGGCCAACCACAGTTCAAGTCCCAGTCCTGGAGGCTTTCTTTCTTTCTTTCTCACTCTCCCTCTCTCTTTCTCTGTCCCTCTCTGGTCAAATTAAAATACATACATACATACATACATAAACAAATAGATAGATAAATAAATTTAAATAAAATAATTCTTTAAAAATAATAACTTTTTAGTTTCATATGGTGAAAATATTATTTCTTTATAAACAAAAACTTACTTATAATAACAGATATACTTCTTAAAAAATCACCATATATACATCCTACATATTAATATGTAAAGCCTGTGGGACTGAGGTAGATAGTATTTTCACATTATTGACAAGAAAATGAAGTTCCCAAATTTAATTAACTTGAAACACTTATAAATGTTTGTGTGACTCCTACTTGAGAACTGTGAACATTGTATGAGTATTATTATTATTATTATACTCTCTATTTGTAACATTTTTAAAAAATTGTCAGAGGTTACCTGTGCTTACTGGAAAGAGAAAGTGAGAAAGCACTGCGCCCCCAGCTCCTCCCCTGGAGGATGGCCAGACTGCGTTCCCTTCTTCTCCATTTCTCCCTCCATTGGGAATTTTGGTACACACACACACACACACACACACACACACACATGCCTGATGTGTTTTTCAGGCTACTAGGTTTGGGACTCAAATCATGCAGTTGGCAATGTGGGATCTAGCTACCTTTACCACCAATCTATAACAATTTAAGCCAAAATAAATAAATGAGTCCATATGCAAATAACAACCTAATGGCAAACTGTCAGTTTTACTCTCTATTCACACTGTTTATGATTCATATTGAAAACTAACAAATACAAATAATTTAGTTTTATGATTATAAAGTATAGTGAAAAATATTTGGAGATACTAGGAAAAAAGCAGTTTCTTCAAATATGCATATATTATGAAAAACTAATCTACTAGTAAATCTTAAAAATGTACAAGTCAGTACAAATTAAAATCCTTCTCCTTCTTTAAATTTTGAATTTTAAAAATGTATGTTCAGATAGATCAACTATTTCAAGGACAATTAACTGATAGATTCATTCTACTGTCAATTCTTTTGTCCTTTCATTCAAGAACGAGTCATTTCCTCAGTAATTATTATGTATCTAACACTAGTAGAGATATAGGGAATTTAGAAATGAGATGGACAAGAGCATAGTCCTCAAATATGTTACAATTTAGTAGAGATATTAGCAGAATTGGATTAGTGCAATGGACAGTGCAATAAGAATTGCAACTGAGAACTAACTGTGAAGCAAAAGAATTTCTTTGATCTGCAAGGTCAGCAAATGTTTCATTATGAAGGTGGCATTTGAGTTGAGCCTGATGGGGTAAATGGGAGCCATGCATTTAAATATGTAAATACAAGACTAAAAAGAAATGAATGTATTATAACTTATGCTCAAAGCAACAAGACCCAGGGCTTCTTAACAGATTCACATGGTGGAAAAGGAGTGAATTCAAGAACCATGTTTGCATCCAAATTTCGTAATCTGGAGCAAATTACTTAATTGTTGACTATTAGTTCTATATGAAGAACACATTGTTGTTATAAACATCAAATGTGATAATTTATCTAATTCACATGATGGATAATTGTGACTCTTCTGTCTTACAGGGTCTCCTGAAGCACACTCAGCAGTACTACTCGATACAAGATTTGAGTCAAGAGGGAGAGGGAGGAGAGGCCATACCAGGAAAGCACCTCCTACGCCTCTTTTCCTCCATATTTACTGGGACAAGAGAGGAAGGAAAGTTATTTTTAGAGAAAGTTGTGTCTTACAGGATTAGAAAGATAAGGGTAATTCCTGGAACAGCGTGCTTTCAGTATGGACAAAGAGAGAATGCTTAAATGACGCCATAGGCTGGACAGCACACCTTGGAATTTGGAGAACACATTCTTTAGATTACACACCCATCTACTGAGCTCCTGTCGTTTTTGAGCAGGAAAGCAAGAGGTTTGGCATTTCACCATTTTCCCTAGCACATATTCAAGCTAATTAGCCTCTTGTCGTTCTCGAGCAGGAAGGCAAGAAGTTAAACATTTTCGTTACAGTCAGTCCTACTGAGTTCATAAGTCCAATGTGTTCCTGAAGCATGGTGTTTCTGCTGTTCCCTAATAGATAATAGGTGCTTAATAAAAGCTCCCCAAGCGTGTTCAGAAGTGTAATAACACTGCTTCTCCTAAGGAAGAGCGAACCAGCTATAACATATATTTAGTTCCTCTCTCCTTACATAACTTTCTCCTCCTCCTCTCTGTCTGTGTTCATTGTTTGTTTTTTTTTTTTTTTTTTTTTTTTTAGAGGTTTTTGCTATAGGGCGCGTGTGCTTGCCAGACAGACAGAGAGAGACAAAGAGATAGAAAGCGAGAAATCACCCCCCGGGAGTGATGGCCATGCTGCAATCCCTTCTCCTCCATTCTCCTCTCGGGATCTTGGGCATGCACGCACACGTGCTCGGCGTGAGTTTAAGCCACCAGGTCCGGGAAGTGAACCGCGGTCGACTATGTGGGATTCCAGCGACATGGCCATTACGCTAACTGCTGGTCCCATTGCTTTATGGTTTTCAAAGCAAAGGCTAAAACCCAGTTCATCATGATTCTATTGAGTTATAACTTAGATTTTGTTTTGTTTTGTTTTATTAAACTACATTAAATAGGAGGGAACTTCTTTTTTTTTAAAGAATTATTTATTTCATTTTATTTGTTATTATTTTTTAATTTGATCAGAGAGAGTCAAAGAAAGAGAGAGAAGGGGAAAGTGAAAAAGCAAGCCACCAGGTCAAGGACTCCAACCATGGTCAGTCATGTGGGAAACCAGTACCTTAACCACCACACCACCACCCAGTCCCAGGAAGGGACTTCTGATCCCTCCTCAAATGTGTTTTTGAGCAGCAATGTACATGCTGGCAAGTATTTAAGGATAACATAGTATTGTCTTGAAGGAAAAGAAGCATCATATATGCATCATTTTCCACCTGAATAAAAAGATAGAGCAGTTGTCATACTCATCTCTTATCAAACCAACTAATTAGTGCTTTTCTCTTCTGCAAACTTAAATTCTCTTTCAGGAAGTTTTACAACTTCAGGTGTGATATGAAGAAAAGAAAGTTTAAAATGGGTTTTATAGCACACTGAGGTTTGAATTAGGTGGAAAAGCTTCAAGAAACATTTCTCATGTGAATAAAAATAGATATCCTTTTAAACTAAAGAGATACATTTTTGTCCTTGAATATTCTTGAGGATGTCAAGTGGAACAAGTTTGCAACAAAATACAATTTTTGCTTTAGTAAAATAGATTCATGGTACAGGCTCCACATGAACATTTTATAGGAGTCCAATTTTGAAATTTGCATAGTTTACTTTGAAGAATAGTAACTTTTAAGATACAAATTCATTGCATTCTATGTTAGGTGTTTATATACAGATTAAAAGGAAGGGAGGCCTGAGGAATTTATATCTGATAACCTGAATATAATTTATTTCAGTAATCAAATCTTCTTTTGTTCTATAGTTATTGTGTTGTTTTTAACCCGCAAAATGTATCCAATAATCGTGACTATTATACATATTTTAGGAGTAAATAATGATGATGTAACTGAATATTGTTCAAATTTATTTTAATGTTAGTGTACTTTGAAAGCATCATTTTGATTCATGAATAATCAACTTCTTTGTATTTTTACACAATATGTGCCTTTTATGGGAAAAGTAGAGCAAAGTGATTTTAGTTAAACAGAAATTAGATCAATAATTCATGAACATCTGCAGAGAGTGATAGCTAAACTATTTACATGTCATGAAAACACTGAAGTAAAACCATAATATTAAATTATGTTAATTATACCACATTAAAAGATTTTATCAAAGTAATAGTGCTTTAACTGGCCTTTATTTGAAATTTACACTTAACAAGTAACCTAAAAGTAATTTTCTCTCCAAAAGTTGTTATTTTATTTGAAATAAAAGTGAAGTACATAGCATAATGGACAGATATGGAATCATAATAGGGTAAAAATAAATGATTAGGGAGTATTAATTCATGCATAAGGACCTTGTACTACGAATACATATAAACAAATAATTAAAGCAGCAATTTTAAACAAAGATCTTCAATTTAGGCTAATGCAACTTGGTATAATGGTTCCACCCACTGTTACCCTTTGGACCTTTGGAACGTTGCTCTAAAATTTTCCTTTTCCCCAACTGTAACATGGGAATAGAATATCTACCATGTGAGGTTATTTTGTGGAGTAAATGATGAAATATATCCAAATTCCATTGTAAGAGAGCAAATAATACAAGATACTTTTGTTAGTTCTTGCTTAACAGCAAGATAAATTGAAAAAAGGAACCTTAGATGTTAAACATTATACATGGGTAAATGCTGAGCAATTTTTTCTTATCTCAGCAAATGATATTAAAAAGAAAAATATAACACTAATGGCTAATATTGGGACTAATTGTTTAATATAAATTACTTTGATAGAACACTTTTAAGATTTTTTGCCATAGGGCATGTGTGCTCACCAGATCCCCTGGAGGGATGGCCATGCTGCAATCACTTTTCCTCCATTCTTCTTCTGGGATTTTGGACATGTATGCTCACATGCCCAGTGTGATTTTCAAGCCACCAGGTCTGAGTCTCAAACCACTGTTAGCTACGTGGGAATACAGTGCATTAAACTGTCATGTCAAATACTGGCCCAAATGAAACACGTTTTTAAAGTACAACAGTGGTGCAATATTGTCAAATATTTTCTTCAGGCTATAGGGTTAGTCTTCTAAAAGCTGATACATGTTCTCTCTGTAAGGTCCGTAGTGCCCTAAGGCAAAAACTTCTAAAGTAAAATAATTATAATAAATTTTATCAATATAAATTTACTGAGTCAATACAGGATTTGGCAGATAATCTGGAACTTCTGTATTTTTATCGGACCTTTGAATTTGAACAAGTTACTTAACTCTCTGTACCTATTTTTTTCTTCTTCTTCTTTTTCTGGAGAGGTTTTTGCTATAGGGCGCATGCACTCACCAGACAGGCAGAGAGAGACAGAGAGATAGAAAGCAAGAAATCACCCCCCCAGGGGGGATGGTCACGCCGCAATCCCTTCTCCTCCATTCTCCTCTCGGGATCTTGGGCACGCACGCACACGTACCCGGCGTGAGTTTAAGCCACCGGGTCTGGGACACGAACCGTGGTCGACTACATGGGAGTCCAGCGACATAGCCATTACGCTAACTGCTGGTCCCTGTACCTATTTTTAATATCAAAACATGAAAATATAATCATACATACCTTATAGGGGTATCTTTAGAATTATAAGTACAGGGCCAGCAGATAACATAGCAGTTACATCACTGGATTCTCTTATAGTTGACTGTGGTTCAAGTCCCAGACCCAGTGATGTGAAAATCACACCAGGTGTTTGTGCATGTGTACCCAACATCCCTGATGGAGAATGGAGGAGAAGGGTCATGGCATAGCCATCTTCCCTGGGGGCGGTTTCTTACTTTCCCTTTCACTGTCTCTTACTCTCCAGTTAGTTCACACGCTCTATGGCAAAAACTTCTTAAAAAGAGTTAGAAGTACTAATCATAATACAACAACTACTAAAGCACTTGGCACATAGTAACTGTTATGGAATATTAGGTACTTTTATTATTAGTCTGGGTTCCGGGTTCTAGGAATGTATCATAATAAGACTCTGTCATATTTCAATCATTCTTAGGAATCACTTTCCATCCATTATAGATGAATGTGAATATTATTTCTTCTGGAATCTATCATCTGGTATTGGAGTGATGAACCATAGAGGAGTAAGAATAGTAAGATAGCATCAGAGACTTTAAAGCTCTTCTTATGACATTTTGCACCAAACTGTCTTCATGACATTCAAAATCTGCTTCAGGCACTTTGTAGTTTTTTATTTATTTTATTATTATTATTATTGTTATTATTATTTTTAAGAAATATTTGCTATAAGGCATGTACACTCTCCAGAGAGACAGAAAGCAAGAAGTCCCCCCTGCCCTCAGGGAGATGGCCATGATGCAATCCCTTCTCCTTCATTCTCCTCTCAGGCTTTTGGGCAGGCATATACATGTGCCAGGTAAAACTTGCAAGCTGCAGGGTTCAGGCCTGGAAACTCGGTCAACCCCGTGGGGGTTCATCACCTTAAGCACTACACCACCTGCTGGCCCCCACAAAGAGTTTTAAATCTTACCTGACTTTTTAATTCTCTGCCAAGAATTAAAAATCACTTTCATCTGCCATGATTATATTGTTAAGCTGAAGAGGGTTAAGCCTTTTGAATGTTATTAATAGTTTATTTGTCATAAACTGTCCATGTCTTGCTCAGCCAATACAAGTTAGAGGTTGTTAAACCAAGTATTACCTAAAATAAGAGAACCTCATTTACCAAATTCAGCCCAGAGGCAACCACTTAATGACATCTGACATTATTCAATCACATGAGCAAATTCCTAAAAATATTTATACCTACGTTTATTTGTTTGTTTGTTGTTTGTTTATTCTTTATACTGTGAAACTGAGTAGCATATTCTGATCCTTTGGTCTGCATTTTGCTTCTCTAATATAGATAAGGTTTTTTCAGGTCATTCATATTTTTAAATCTCCTACTACTTTTTCTAGTTTGTTTCTACCAACATGAGCAGCATATTTTTGGATGTAAAGAAACTATTAAGATTTTGGAGGTTAGAGTCCTTACTCTCACAATCTTTAGTGAGGAAATAACAAACAAAAGAGTCTCAAAATGTTCACAGTATGAATTAGTAAGACCTGCACTGAAATCATTTTGTTGTATTCAATAAAAATTACATAAGGTCTTTATCTTAATCTAGTAACTCTACATTTACAATTAATGTTAACAAAATATCTAGAAAACTTAAGAAATTTTGTATGTAATTTGCATACTAAAATTATTCATCAAGCCAGTATCAATAGAAACAGTAATTAATAATATATCATTGCTAGTGATATAAGTGAAAAATTATTTTATATAGTTACTATACATTTATTATACATTTTTATTTTAAAAATATGTATATACTAATATCAATTGTGTATAACTTACTGTGATAATTTATTTGGTATGACTAATGAAATAAATGTAGTTGGCCATTACTTCTGTTTAGTTAATAAATCATAAAAATATTTGTGTATATATACTGGGTTATCAGGAAAGTCATGACATATTTTGCATAGCAAAACAGAAAATACATCATGTCAACTTTATATATATATATTTATATAATATATATGTAATCTATGTACATGTGACTATATATATAGTTCTTTATAGTTTCTTTTACACTTGATTCTTTTCTATTTAAACTTATTCTCATCTCAGTGCTAGTCTAGGACCACTACTGTGTTGCGAATAGAAAATCCTGATTCTAGATGATTTAAAAAGAAACATAAGTTTATTTGATTCATGACTCTAGTGGCTAGAAAGTCCAAAGATGCAGGACTGGCATTAGGCCTGTCCATGTTACGACATGGCTGGGAGAAGAAGATGAACATGTGCAGAGATAAATCATTCAGGGGCGGCCATCTTCCTTTATAATAATCCATTCTCACAGAAGATAGAATCTACTGGGTCTCATGGAACATCATTAATCTATAAATGAGAGTAATACCCTCATAATCCAATCACCACCCAGGAGACTTCAGGTCTTATTGTTCTTACAACCTATCAACATGATTACATTGGGAACCAAATATTAAAATGTGAACCTCTGAGGGACAAATCATCATTTAAACCATAGTAGTGCCTGAAAAAGAAGGCAGAAATTTTTAACAAAATGAATTTAATTTCGGCTTCAAACATATACAACATGTTGTGAAAATTACATGCTAAGTTAGGATCTATCTTAATTCCCTGTTTCTTTTTAGGTAAATGAAAATATATCTAGGTTAAAGAGGTAAGAAAAGAATAGAATAATTAGAAGCTTAGATACTGGGGCATGTCTAAGATCAGATAGATTTTTGTGCTTACGATGCTGAATAACTGGGAAGGTGAGAAGCTTAATGGGGGTTCCACCTATATCCTTGTCCCCTCTGAGCCTGGTAAAAGCAGTAGATCATATGTCCCATGTCAGATTTTAGGGACATAATTTCAACAGGAGGTAAGAACTAGTATACCACTTTTAGGAGACCTAATAGTGCCAAAAATGGGTCACTAACCATTTCCAGATTCAAGGAGTTCTTGAGATTATGCTCATTGGCAGATTTTACATACTAAAAACCAGGGAGGAAAAAATAAGAACTGTAATAATCTTTGAATTGACTGAGAAAACTCTAAATAGATTTAATTTACTAGGACTCATCATCTATCCAGTAAATGAGTATTCGGTAGAAAGGTATTCAAGATCAAACTTAGATGAGTAAAAAAACATAAATAAAAGCTTATTTTTAGTATATGATTTTAATCAAAGGGTCAGTGAAATTGTTTATTAAAAATAATGTAATTCATCTAGTTAAAACTGGCTGGTTGAACAACTGCATTAACATGTCCTCTTTTTAAAACTTCTCTACACAAAACTATGAAAATTATTTTTTAAAACACATCTACAAGTGCAGTATTTAGGGAGGAAGCACCAGAGCCGTTTCAAAGGCCAGAAGCCCAGGAACCTGAAACCTAGGAAGCTTTCAAAGCAGGGAATGGGGGTGTCAAGCACAAATACTTACATTTTGAAATTCTCCTAAACCACAAAATTTGTTGGAACCAGTCACTTCTGAAAGTGTATATCTGCAACCAGATTGGTAAAAACAAAGATAAGTAGTTGTGATTAGAGTACCATGAAAACAAGGGAGATAGAAGACACAGGTACTGAGACCACTTTCTGCAGTCTAATCAATATTCCCGACTTTGATTCTAGAACCTAGTCAGCAAGATCTTCTCCTACTACCCTGAAAATTGCACTTTCCTAGAGTATCTGAGCAAACCAAAAAAGGACTTCTGAAGACCTGACATTGAAATTTTCCATAACTAAAGAGACAGGACAATCATCATTCTGTCAAGGAGCTCACTGTTCGCAGATTAGACTCAAGCACTCCCAATGAGCCTTTTACTCTTCAAGGCACAAGTACAGAAAATCAATTAAAGGTAGTCAGAACCTGAGGAAAACTTTTTACATTAAAAAAAAAGAACATCAAACAAGCAGGAGGAAAAATACAATTTACAGGAAGCAGGTTATGCAAGGTTTAAAAAAGTCTTCAAAAATGTTGCATTAATATGTTAGCTCAGTGAAATACATACATAAATTATCACAACTATGGAACAAGAACATGATGTAATTCAGAAATACTTATTTTAGAGAACAAATAAGAGTGCTTAGTTCTTGGGACCAGTGGTTGGTATAACGGCTGTATCACTGGACTCCCACGTCGTCAACAGCAGTTCGAATCTTGGCTTAAACTCATGCCAGCGCGTGTGTGCGTGCCCAAGATTCCAAGGGGAGAATGGAGGAGAAGGGATTGCAACATGGCCATCCCCCCGAGGGTGATTTCTCACTTTCTGTCTCTCTGTCTCTCTCTGTTTTTCTGGTGAGCACAGGCCCTATAGCAAAAATCTCTCAAAAAAAAAAAAAAAAAAAAGAGTACTTAGCTTTTTCATGCTAAAAGTATGAGAGGAGGAGAAAAAAGCTCACTAGAAACACTCACCTAAAGAAAGATGATACGGCTGAGATTAGTGATAAAAGTGTCAGTATAATCAAATCAAATGCAATTTCAGATCTTTAATCCTTATAGTCTAATTTATTTTTGAAATGTAGATGAACTTATTTGTATAAAACATATGAAGAAACTTAAACTGAACAAAGTCATATAGCTGGCCCAAAGATACATAGACAGTAGTATGATGAACAAGGAGGTAAGTCCAATTCAATTGAAAGTTCAATAATACACTGCATCATATTAATCTTTTTTTCCCATGCAATGATTGTCTTGTTACTGCTACAAGCTATCCTATTGCCTTCAATGATGTTACTGCTCTAGGATTATATATATATATATATATATATATATATATATATATATGCTTTGAGACTTACCTTGAGGTTATGTTTCAATAAACACTGTAAACTGAAAACATCATTAGGTTGAAAATTCATTTAATACACCTAACCTACTGAACATCATAACTAAGCCTCGTTTCCTTTAAATGTGCTCAGAACACTTATCCTACAGTTAGGCAAAATCACTGAACTCAGAGCCTATTTTTCAATAAAGTATAGAATATTTTGTGTAATTTTTTGAATATTGTACTGAAAGTGAAAAGTAGAATAGTTCTCTGCTGCTAGCCAGCACTACAACAGAGTATCATACTGCGTATTGCTATACTGTGAAAAGATCAAATTCAAAATTTAAAGCATGGCTTCTACTGAATGAGAATCACTCTACACCACTCTAAGGCCCTTCCCCCACAAAAATCCTAAATCAAACCACTATAAAAAAGGGACTGTCTGTTTACTCAAGGTAGGGACAGTTGAAAGTTTTCCAAACTTCTTTTTGCCAAGAGAATCTACTATGTACCCATCATATTAATTAATTCAGTGATCTGAACATCCCAGATGTTAAGCAGTAGCATCCCTTCTCTTCTCCTCACGAGATTTTAGGGATGCAGGATAGAGATGGGAAAGAAAGGATTGCAGCATGACCCACTGCACTGGAGAGTGCTTCTCCTACTCTCTCTCTGTCTCATTGGTTCTCTCAGACAAATGCACACAACCTCTGTTAATTAAAAAAATAAATAAATAAGAAGGTGGCATTGTAGTTAAGGTGCTAGATTCTCACGTTGCCAACTGCAGTTCAAGTCCCAGATCTGGCAGCCTGAAACTCACCCCAGGCGCATGTGAATGTGTGCCCAAAACTCCAAGAGGTGAATGGAAGAAAAGGGATTCTGGCATGGCCATTCCCCCAGGGAGGCGATTTCTCACATTCCCTCTCTCTCTCTCTATCCATCAGGGACATGCACCCAATGGCAAGAAAAACAAAACAAACAAACAAACAAACAAACAAACAAAAAACCTACCAACAAACAAAAAACTTTAAAAATAAATAAATAAATGCATATTTCTTGATAAATTCATGAAGTCATGAATATATTTTTGATGATGATTAACTTTTCAAAGTGATTTTCTTTGAAGAAAAATTATCTTAACTGGGAGGATATTCAGACTTCACTATAATCTGTTCTGACTCATTACAGTATCTTCTATTTTCTTTAATATCTTGACATTCCTATATGGATTTAGGGAAAGGACTTTTATATTGAGATTTGGAATTAGTCATTTAATGCATGCAGAATCCCCAATCATAGATCAGATAATTCTCTTTAAGCACAGGTTTTTAAGTGAACTGGCTTTTATTTAATGGTCCTGTGCTTACCAGATTTTTTTTTCCTCCTGCTGTGAATGGCAGCATAAGGAAAATAAATGAAAATTGAAGCAAGCAGTCTTGAACTTGATTCACTCAACTTCATTTGAGGAAATACATTTTCATTATATAGTAAATTTCTTCTGAAGTAAAATGTCCGTATTTTGTGTGAGGTGTATTTTTTTAAAACGTAGGCTAATAATTCATGTACTCTTCTACATTATAATGTCAAATAAAAATTCCACTATGCTTTCAAAGTCTGTAAATTCATCGAGATGGATATTAAACTATGATTTGTTATTTCTCAATTGAAATCCGTCTAAGGAACGCACACTGTAACCTTCTTTCATTCCAAGTAGAAAACATCATCTAACATGGGTAATCAAAATGTATGTAAGAATTACCTTATTGAGACATCTAACATAGTGCCTTGTACGTAGTACATGTTTGATAAATAAACACATAAAGAACAGATAAATAAAAGATAAATGAAAGAAAGAGGAAGGAAGGGAGGAAAGACAGGATCTCATAGATTTTGCTATCTCACTTCAAGCATCTAACTGACATATTGTAAATACTAATAATGTTGTTTATAGTTTTCCTTATTACTTCACTTTAAAACAATGGCTCTTGAGGACCTAGGTATGGACAGTATACCTAGCACTATACCTGAAGTGGCGCTAGGACACAACTAATTGAAACCAAATCTTGTTCAGAAAAAAAAAAGGCATATAGGTCACTTTACCATTCTCCTATAACAGCACATTGAAAACCACGTTTATGTGGAGTAACAGGCAACATCCAAATAAACCGAACTGGTTTCTGATTAAAAGTACAGGTGATCTTCTCTTTGTTATGGAAGAGAGGGAAGCAGAAAGGAAAAATTAAAAGAAAAAAAAAGCTAACTGTTCAGTCCCAAGTCACAGAGACAACTCGCCATGCGCATCAGGGCAGCCTAGTAGATTGTTTACCACCCATTAAGCACCATCAATAAACCCTGCAGAAGCATCAAAGTCTCTGCAACTGGCCAGAAAAGAAAAAAATAACATCATAATTTCAGTGAAACAGAATTCATTTACAGAAATGTCAATGTTTAACCGTGTAGGAAAACGTGTAAGTTACGTGGGGTGAAAAAAGCTGATATAGGCTGAAAAGGAATACGAAATTTCACTCAAACCTTATAGATATGAGCCAGCTTGTGGCTTGACGGTCCAGGTGACTGGATCCACATCGCCAGCTGTGTAGTTCTAGTCCCAGATCCTGCAACTTGAGAAACACACCAGACATGTGTGTATGCATCCCTAAAATCTCGTGAGGAGAAGAGAAGGGATTGTGACATGACCATTCCCCATCGGAGGGTGCTTTCCCATTTTCCCCCTCTCTGTTTCTCTCTGGCAAGTAGCTGAGCACTCTAGCAAGCTGAAAAAATATTTTTACAGACATTATGACAGTAATAAGTGCAGTGGTGACATCCAATGGGAATAAGAAACTTCTCTTTGGAACCACTTCAAGTGGCATTTGAGACTATGGAGAGAGTCATCCTTACAGCAAGGTAAGTATATTCAATGGTCAGTCTTCCTAGCATTAGAGTCACCTATTCTATTCTGTGGAGTGAATAGGAAATGCACACACCCGCCCATACTACAATACACACATATTAGAGTGCCTAAATAAACGTAAACTGCAGTGTATTCATACAATGGAATAGCAAGTGGGAGGAAACGTTAAATAAGAAAAAATATTTAATATTAATAGCTGTGATGGAGTGATTTCCAGCATATATTGCTGTTTAAAAAAGCAAAGTGGGGTCGGCAGGCAAGGCAGTTAAGGTGTTGAATCCCACATAGCCAGCTTTGGGGTTCAAGTCCAGACAGAGCAGTTTGAGACTCACTCCAGCCACATGTGCAGGCATGCTCAAAATCCTGAGTGGAGAGTGAGGGAGAAGGGGTTGCGGAGTGGCTACACCCCAGGGGAATTTTTCACTTTCCCTCTCACCGTCTCTGTCTGTCTCCCTATGAGCACATGTGCCTGATGGCAAAAAACAGAAAAAGTTTTTTTAAAAAAAGAAATAATAGGAAAAGTGAAACAAAACCAAGGGATTTGGTTACCTAGAGATTGGTAACAGTAGTTATTGAAAATATAAAGGAGTGGTTTTTGTTGTTGATGTTGTTGTTGTTGTTGTTGCTTGCTTTACTATAGGATGAGTGCTCTTGCCAGAGAGAGACAGAGAGAAACAGAGAGAGAGAAAGTGAGAAATCGTCCCCATAGGGAATTGCCGTGCCCCAATCCTTTCTCCTCCATTCTCTCTGGGATTTTGGGCACACACGCAAACGTGTCCACAGTGGTTTTCAAACCACTAGACATGGGACTTGAGTCAGAGTTGGCCATCTGAAAGTCCAGTGCCTTAACCAGCACACCACTTGCTATCCCTGGGAGTGTCCCACTTTTAATAATATCTTTTTGCATGCTTTTGAAATTTAGAAAGAAATTACTTCTTACATATTAAAAAGGTAATTTAATTAAGATAAAAAGAAAACTAAATCTGAATATAAATAGAAACAATCTAGCTATATACCAAATTAATAAAATACTCACAGAAGAAAGTATCAAACAATTCAAGTAACTTTGATGATATAGACAATTTCTTAAAATTTAAAGGAGCTACAAAGAAATCTTGAACATTAGCTTTGATATTTTTAGTAGTATGAGTGTCCTGATTTTATGAATATTTTGCATATGGTGGCACTTCATTTGTGGCCAGAATTCTCAGTGTGGGAGAAAAGAATATGATAGTGTAATGAGAAGATTATAAGAGAGAGAACCTTGTGATATTGGAATAAAATTCAAAGTTTCACTATAAACTCATTTTTATATGTTATGCTATAAATATATACACACATATGTTATATTAGAAATACATAGTTATACATTATATTATAAATATATACTTATATATATATACTTATTATATTATAAACATTTGTATGTAATTTCCTACTTATTCACTTAAAAAAACAAGAAAAAGTTATAGCCCTGTAGCACACAAAGATGTCTAGCTTTCTAGTATCTTGATCTTGGTTTCTAGTAAATGCCGTTGTCTTTAAAATAAGCAAGATTTCTAGAAATGACTGATTTCAGGATAGGAGCAGGCTAATTACAAAGGGGAGCTCAGAACATCTTGTACTAGAAATTAAATAAGTGATCTATAATTGATAATGACGAGGTGAAAGAATATACAATCTTTCAGAAAGCCATGCAAGACCATTTGCACTGGGTATTCCCCAGATGTGAGCGACACAGCTTCTGTTTGACCTCTCCCTAATAATCTCAGCTCCTGCCTTTGGTGCCACACCTGGACTACCTGCCTGCTGTGGTCTCTGAGCTGAGGGAAAACTTCTTGTGATAGTTAAACCCAGCTACTTGCAAGGGCGTCAGTTAACTCACAGGAAATCCATGTATCTATGCCAAGCCTGCAGGAGTATAGGCTGACCTCAGTGAATATTAGGTAGTTCTGAAGTTTTTCTCCTGGACATCACAGCAGATGATAAACTATGTAAAGTAATATTTATCTGTCTTTGCTGCCTTAAGTTATGTTTATTGCTGATTCTTATGGTGCCTTCTCCCTTTTCTTGTTCCCTTTTCCAAAGATGTCAATTAGCATTTGTCAATAACCTGCAGAAGTAAGGAAAAAGTCTACCCCAATTATTTGTATGACTTTCTTTCAATTAACATACCTGATACTAGCTTCTTTCTTTCATTTACAATCCTGATTTTCTTATGTTTTCCTTATCACCATTCAAATAAACTATTTATACACAAAATCGCTTCTGAAACTCTACTTTGAGGATAACTTCATCCAAAACTGTTTAACCATTTTAATTTTTTCAAGTACTAACCTTTTTATCTCATGTGGTATTTCTCCATTTTCTCCCCTTTGGATTTCAGTTTACTATAAACTAAGGAGGTATAAATTTCTCTCTATGGATCCTTCTTAGGATTTTCATTGCCTATTAAATCTGTTATGTTTTTAAAATTATTTTTCAGAAAAAATTCAGGCATTATAACTTCATAAACTACTTAATTTTCTCTCTCATTTCCTTAGTTTCCAATTTAGCATATACTAGAACTTTTTGCTATATCTTTCTTGCATCTTTTATACTGTATTTTTTCATCTTTATGTTCCCGTCCATATATTTTCTGTAATATAGCATCCTGTCTATTTACTCTCCACTCAGCTGGGAACGATCTTTTTCATCTTTCACTGGTGTTAATTTTTATTGCTATATTGCTTTTTTTTCAGAATTTTTTGTTTTTCTCCATGTTTTTTTTATCTCATGCTTTAATCTTACTGACTATAACACACATCGGTATTTTAAGGTTCCTTTTTAATCATTCCAATGATTTGGTCCACTGAGCTCTTGTTTTATTTTCTGTCATTTTTGCTGACTATCTTGTTCTTACATCTAGCTATATTTTTATTATGTGCTCATCATTATATTTGCTAAATTACCTACAGAATTTGTTTTAGATCGGAACAATAGTATCTTCCCCTAGAATGACTTTTTCTTTGTTTCTAGGGACTCTTTAATCCTGAGATGTTTTCAGGCACTGCTATTGTTCGGAAACTATTTTGGTTTCAAGAATTGAGATGATTTAGAGGTGAGCAACAAACCTTTTAGCATTGTCTATTTCCAGTTCATCCTACTCTTAATGTGCAGCCTTCTGGAGTTTTAAACAGGAAAGGTCTCCCCGTTGCCCTTCACCTGTGAGAACCTATATCACAGGTCTTTCTTAGTCCTGCAAAGACCTCAACACCTTCCCTCAGCACTGTCAGCCATTCTTCTTGAATCAGTCACAGAAGGGAAAGTGTCCCTAAGCGCAGAGCTCTTTACCTAAAGCTTTGGTTATCTTTGGTTCCTGATTTGTTACTGTACTGTATCTTCTTATCTTTCCTTCAGGTATGTGTTTGTTTGTTTGTTATTTTTCAGTATTTTTCTCCCTCACAGGGCATGTGTGCTCTCCAGAGAGAAAAAGAAAAACAGAGAGAGAGAGAGAGAGAGAGAGAGAGAAATCAGGTGATGGCCATACTACAATACCTTCTCGATTCTCTTTTAAAGATTCTGGGCATGAACGCACACGTGCCTGGCATGATTTCAAGCAGTATGGTCCAGGGCTTAAACTGTGGTCTGCTATGTAGGAGTCCAGCTTCTTAACCACCATGCCACCTATTCCACGTCCCCCCCCCTTGTATTTTTTTTTGTTTGTTTTTGGAGAGATTTTTGCTATAGGGCGCGTGTGCTCGCCAGACAGAGAGAGACAGAGAGACAGAAATCGAGAAATCACCCCCCAGGGGGGATGGCCACGCCATAATCCCTTCTCCTCCATTCTCCTCTCAGGATCTTGGGCATGCACGCACACGCGCCCGGCATGAGTTTAAGCCACCGGGTCCGGGACGCAAACCGTGGTCGACTACATGGGAGTCCAGCGACATAGCCATTACGCTAACTGGTCCCTGTATTTTGTTTTTTAAAGTTAGTCAAAATCTTTATCATTAACCTCAGTGAATAAAATGTTGGTCTTTGTTGTTTATTCTGACACTTATCAGAAGCAAAAACTCCACTACTTAAAAACAAAAATCCTTGGGTGGCGTGGTGGTTAAGGTATTGGACACTCCCACATGGCCAACTATGGTTCAAATCCTGGATCTGGTGGCTTGCTTTCTCACTTTCTCTCTCTCTCTCTCTCTCTCTCTCTCTCTCTCACTGTTTCACTCTCTGGTCAAATTTTAAAAAATGAATGGATGAATAAATAAATAAAACTAAATAAATAATTATTTTTTAAAAATCCTCAAGCTTTGTGAAATGTTCAAAAACAAATACAAATATTCATTATTTGAATATGTATCTATATTCATTTACAGTGCTTAGTTGGTAGACCATTATCAACAGAGAACCAATAATATATAACAAAGTTTATATTGATTAATCTTAATAGAAAAATGTTTGTTAATAAAAAATGTAAACAAAACTGAGTACAGTACAGCAAAATAATTATTTTGCCTAAAAATCTGTGTGAATAGCTGACTTTTTCACAAATAAATAACTTTTCTAATATCATCTAATTAATTTATATTTCGCCAAAGCACAGATACATTTATATCACTAAAAGATTGATCCTAGGAAATTAACCTTTAGATACATAACTGATAATTAGAAATTATATTTATGATGTTCACATCACAATATCTGAATTGAGAGTCTCTAAACTCATCTATGAGGGTTTTTCTTTTTTTCTCAACTAATCATCAAGGATGCATCTACTCTGTTAAATGACATAATGGAAAAATGAGTCTTACAGCTTCTATATAAAAAGTACGTGCTTTAACGAATAATGAGACTATATTCAAGTTATTTTATAGGAGAAAATGCACTTGCCAGATTAAAAAAGGTATTCTTTTATTTTGGAGAGGTTTTTGCTATAGGGCACGTGCGCTCGCCAGAAAGAAAGAGACAGAGAGACAGAAAGCGAGAAATCACCCCCCAGGAGGTATAGCCACACCTCAATTCCTTCTCCATTCTCCTCTAGGGAGAGTTTAAGCCACTGGTTCTGGACTCAAAATGCAGTTCATTACATGGGAGTCCAGCGACATAGCCATTATGCCATCTGCTGACCCCTCAAAAATGTATTCTAATTTGTATACATTATAAATTTTTGTAGGGATTGGAACAAGTGAAGAAACTGTTAGCTTCTCTCTCAATAGAAGATAATCACTCTTATTTGAATAAAATTAAATAAAATGAATCGCTTTTCTGTTATAAAAATTCTGACAACAGACAAATTAATCTGTAGAGAATGATTCATTTGAAGTATCTAATTTTGGAAGGAGTAAATCATAATAAGCTTATGTATTCTTCCAACCTTTTAAAGTATGTACGTTTGCCATGCTACTGTCAATTAAGTCTTAGGTACTGGTAAAGACCATGGAAATAGTCATAATATATCATCAGCATACACTGCCAACTGAAAGTATAGTTCACTTTACTGACCATATATTGATCCAGTCTTTTCTATGTTACTATAAAATTAATAGAACTTTTGTTCAAATGGTCTCCATGAACCAAAACTTTTATATTTACTTATATATTTCATTTATTTATATATTTCATTTATTTGGCTTAGGAATACGTGACCCTCACAAATGAATTTACACCTTCGTACAAGAACTAAATCAGTGATTTAACTTCATGATCTTCCAGAAAAGAGCAGTTTTTACACTAAAAACAATTTTCCATTGCAAATCTTTATGTTTAAGAAGTCTTGTTGTATAGTATTTTATATATTTTTGGTACTAAATTTAAAGTTTAAATAACTTGCACAAGTGCGAAATCACATGAAATTGAGAAGTTATGGTACAGATTTTATAAAAGACTATTTTTTTCCTTTTATTTAATGATAGATGAATTTGTCTCAGGTTTATATTATGAATAATGGTCCTTACTTATGAAAATAATTCTTGGAATATTTAGTTGGCTTTAATAAATGGGATTCAAGTAATTTAAATTCAACAGGCATTTATTCAACAGCAAGAAAGACATTCTACTGGGTTGTGGAGAAATCACAGAGGCTTGCTGTAATATTTTAAGAAAAACTGAAAGAGTCTCCCTCTTATTAGTTACTTAAGACTTACCAATTTGCTGGGATCAGCAGATGGAATAATGATTATGTTGCTGGATCAAACATAGTTGACTGAGGTTCAAGTCCTCAGACAAGCAGCTTAAAACTCATGCTGGGCCCATGTGTGTGCATGTCCGAGATCTCAAGAAGAGAATGGAGGAGAAGGGACTGCAGCATGGTCGTTCCTCCCTTGGGAGCAATATCTCGTTTTCTGTCTGTCTCTACAGCAAGGACACGCACCCACCCTATAGCAGAAATCTCTCTAAAAAAAAAAAATAAATAAAAACAAAAAACTTACGAATTTGTGTTTTAATTTTTTCAGTTACTGTTCTAATAAAATGCTGACCAAAAAAGCTCTCTCTTGCCAGAGATGAGTCATCTCCAGAAAACACATTCTGAATAAAAAAAATTACAAAGTTGTCATCTGTCACTATTATAAATATCTCATTTATTAAAATAACATGTGAAAAAACAATTAATGATTCCTTAATTAATAATAATTTTTATTGTTTTCACATCATTCAGAAGGCTATTTGAAGAAATTATATAAACAGAGTTAGGTAGGTCTCTCTAAAAACAAAAACAAATAAAAAAACAAAAAAAAACAAAACAAAAAACTATCTAAGCTCTTTGCCTTTCTGAGTCTTAGAAACTATTCTAATAATATAAACAGAAATGTGGTCAAATGCTAATGATACAATCAGAGATCTGGTCACATACTTACGATAAGTGATAATTATGACAATGTAATTAATGTTATTTGGTATTAGAAATAACTTAAATATCAAATAATATAGTATTGATTAAGTGAGCATCTTGAAAATCTAGCATAACCATGTGCTAGACTATTGTGCAGTCTTTAAATTCATGTAACTTAATGACATGTGATACACATTTCATATGAAGATAATGAGAAGGATGCATACATTTTTATATGACACTGCATGTGTATGTTATATAAGGAGAGAAAGCCATGCATGGTACTGGAGCTAGATGGGAAGGCTCTAGGTTCAGATACTGAGTCAACCTGAATAGGACCATGAGAGCACACATGATCCTGGATGGCTGGAAGACTGGTGGGAGGACTGCACTGTGGCAAGTACCTGACTCACTCCTTTTCTTCCTCTCTCTCATATAGAGGAAATAAATACATGAAGGTTTTTTTTTTTTAAAGAATTATTTAATTTTATTTTTTATTATTATTTTAATTTGCTGTAGGGCACATGCACTCACCAGAGATAGACAGTGGGAGAGAGGGAGAGGAAAAAAATGAGAAAGCAAACTGCCAGGTCCAGGGACTCAAACTATGGTCAGCCATGTGTGAGTCCAACACCCCATCCACCATGCCACCTACTGGCTCTAATAAACAAAGTTTAAAAAGAATAAAATTAATGAATTAACTCTGGTATATTTATACAAGAAACACTATGTAGCAATAAAAATAAATGAACTACAGCCATATACATCTACACAGGCCTGCCTTACAGCTATAAAGTTAACCAAAAAAGACAAATATAATAAAATTATATACTTGATGGTTATTTTTATAGACAGTTTAAAAAAAAAAATAGGCATCACTATAATTTTTTTTTTTTTTTTTTGGAGAGGTTTTCACTATAGGGCGCGTGCGCTCGCCAGACAGACAGAGAGACGTAGAGACAGAAAGCGAGAAATCACCCCCCAGGGGGGATGATCACGCCGCAATCCCTTCTCCTCCATTCTCCTCTCCGGATCTTGGGCACGCACGCACACGCGCCCGGCGTGGTTTTAAGCCACCGGGTCCGGGACGCAAACCGTGGTCGACTACCTGGGAGTCCAGCGACACAGCCATTATGCTAACTGCTGGTTCCCAGCATCACTATAATGTTTAGGCAGACAAGCTGACCTGTAAAATAGAAGAGAAGTGGTTTCTGGAACATAGGAAGGTTTTGTGATTAGGTAGGAGCCTGAAGGGGTCTTCTTGGAGTACTGTCTAGATCTACTCTATTTGAAACTGGGACACCAAAAATTTGATTTGTGATAAACCTTCTTAGTGCATTTTTCTGTATGTGCCTTATATCATGATTTGAATAATGTGTTAAATAAAAAGTCAAAGTGGGATCTGACAGTGGCTCAGAAGTAAAGTGCTGCTCTGTGAGGGTGACCCGTACTGGCTAGGAAGTTTCCAAAGTTGCATTTGGAGTCCTTCCTAGGTATGCTGGGTGCCTTCTGCCCATGGTCCAGGGCTGCGGAGGCTGGAGGTAGGGCATGGAGCTAAGACCTGTTTGGGTTTCACATTCATTCTTTCTCTCTCTCTCTCTCTCTCTCTCTCTCTCTCTCTCTCTCAAAATAAGTAAACTTTAAAAGGCCAGCAAGTGGTGTGGTGGTTAAAGCACTGGATGTGGTGGTTAAAGCATGGCCAACTCCCTGGTTCGAATCCTGGAGCAGGAAGCTTGAAAAACATACCAGGCATGTGGTTGTGTACCCAAAAATCCCAAGAGGAGAATGGAGGAGAAGGGACTGTGGCATGATCAATCCCCCCAGAGGGTAATTTTTCACTTTCTTTTCTCCTTGTCTCTCCAATAAGCATATATGCCCTATAACAAAAATATAAAAATAAAAGTAAAAAAGTTTAAAAATACAGTGGTATCATATTTTTTATCTCCTTAGTAGAATGTATTTTTTTTTTTTTTTTTGGGAGAGGTTTTTGCTATAGGGCGCGTGCGCTCGCCGCACAGACAGAGACAGAGAGATAAAAAGTGAGAAATCACCCCCCAGAGGGGATGGCCACGCTGCAATCCCTTCTCCTCCATTTTCCTCTCGGGATCTTGGGCACGCACGCACACGCACCCAGCGTGAGTTTAAGCCACTGGGTCCAGGACCGGAACTGCGGTTGACTGCGTGGGAGTCCAGCGACATAGCCATTACACTAACTGCTGGTCCCTAGAATGTAGTGTTTAATTTCTCAGGAAAAGCTTTTCTAATCTTTTGCTTCTCTTAAATCCATGGAAGTGGAAGCCTCCTGCCTTGATAGGGCCATTGGGTTTGTTGGCTGAAAGGAGCTATTGACTGACTTCCAGGTCAAGCTCATCTACCCCATAAGCTCCTCTGAAATTCATGTAAGTGCTAGACCAGGTTGATCTAACAGGTTAAACAATGTATTCTTAGTTTATAATACTGATGTTCTATAATTTAAAAGAAAAATGAATTAAAAACATATGCTTGGCCAAATAAAGACTGGACATGTTATTTCTTTTTCAATTTTGGTCCCTATAGTTGTATTATATTTTACTATAGGATTTTTTATCCATAAATCAAGCATATGTGGTCCATTAGCAGACTTTTTTTTTTTTCCTGCAAATTTAGCCCTATTCAAAAATAACAGGAAGTTGAATACCCCACATTTTAGAGTTTATTTCAGGATATGTCATTTGTTTGTTTTTCTTTCTTATTTTCCTCAGATATGCAGTTTATGTCAAGATGATTCAACAGCTTAAACCTAAAAATCACTGTAAAGATCACTGATGAGGGGCCAGCAGGTAGTGAGGTTGTTAAGGCCACTGGACTCCCACGTGGCTGACCATGGTTCAAGTCCTGGACATGGTGGCTTGCTTTCTCACTCTCTCTCTCTGTCCCTCTAAAATAAACAAATAAATAAAGTTAAATAAAAGTATTATTAAAAAAACCACTGACAGAACCCTGCACATTAAAAAATAGGCATAATTTCATTTTTAGCCTTTATTTCTTTACTTAACTATTCCTCAAAAATGGGCAATAGGTAGTTCAATTAAACCTAGCCAGTTAAGAAAAGTTATAATTAAGCTTCATATATTGGCAGTTGTATATTCAAAGATCATATTTTATATAGAACTCTTGCTTTGAAAACAGTCCCCTTAAAAGTCATGTTTTCACTTAGGCATCATTAGTTCTTTGACCTTGGGCAGGTCTATTACATTTTGAATCTTGTAAAATGAGGTTATAGCTGCATCTCTGATTCATGGGGCTGTTACAAAATTAAAAAGATAAAGTATATGACCAAGATTTGTGGGTGATAATGTATGACGTACATGCTATTTTTATTCCTATCAGATGCCTAGCATCTGCCAAAGTTAGAGAGCAGCTTTAAATTTACTTTTTTAAATATACTTGGTAGGAAAAAAAATACATATAAGAAGCTTTTGTGAATTATTCAAAAAATATTAAATAAACAGTTTTTCCCAGAAGCACTGATCTATATGAGACTATGGGGTTGTAAGACATTGTCTTATTACAAAGTGTATTTTTAAAGAAATACTAAGCCTCATTTATTTCCCCAAAGGCTGGTTGCACAGGTCAGCTACTGATATAGTGGGGAGAATACGCCTGGGGATAGTCAGTGTTCATGATTACTAATAGATGTAAAAATAGCAACTGACAGGGTTATTGGGGTGATCAGGCCCAACACCCAGTACAAGAGCAGCAGGGAACCCAATTCTTTCTCTCACACTTAGGAAGAATTACAATAGAACACAGATGAACAAAGGGGATACCAGAGAGGTTTACTGAAGGAGAGGCAAGCTCCTGATAGGAAGGGGTCCCAAAAAGTGGGTTGCCAGCTTGGGACTCTCACTAGAGGTTTTTAATCCAGCAGTCTGGGGCAATAGACCTATTCTCTGAAAAGAAAGTGGGCTTCAGAAAATAGTTACATGGTAGCCTGACTGATTTATTACCCCATTCTTTGTGGGGTCAGCAAACCAAATCTATCTGTACTTCTTGTTAGAAAGTAGTTAGCACATATGGGACCAGCAGTTAGCATAATGGCTATGTCGCTGGACTCCCATGTAGTGGACCGCGGTTCGAGTCCCAGACCCAGTGGCTTAAACTCATGCCAGGTGCGTGTGAGTGCATGCCCAAGATCCCGAGAGGAGAATGGAGGAGAAGGGATTGTGACATGGCCATCCCCCTTAGGGGATGATTTCTCGCTTTCTATCTCTCTGTCTCTCTCTGCCTGTCTGGCGCGCTCATGCTCACCCTATAGCACAAACCTCTCCAAAAAAAAAAAGAAAGTAGTTAGCACATAGTAACTGTTGCCCTTAGCTGTAGTTGCTTTGAGCTCTAATTAGCTAGCTCCTTGTTTAAACTTAGCCACTGTGACTCTATCTTGGGTAAAACTTACTGTGTCTCTATCTTGGGTCTGTATGTTTAATAGCCCTATCTCCTGACTTACAACTACAAGAGATTTCTTAATACAATTGAGTAGAGAAAAAAAAAAAGGTAGTGCTATCTCTCAAAAAGCTCTGTGGTTAAGACAGAAACAGGAAGTTAGTGTTGCCCTACCACCCCGTTATCTGATGAAAGTTCTGGACCTCTGAGGTTTAGATAAACATATGTGAGTTCAGAGCCTCTGTTTTCGTTCTGACCCTTGCCAATTCCCCACGTAGCAACCTCATCTCTCTGCTCTGGAAAAGAGAGGTAACCAACTTTCTTCTGCCACATACTCATCTTTTTCCACCTTTACTAAATGGCCTAATTCAATGAAGGTTTATGCATTTGTTTATGGGTGTAAGAGTCAAGAGAAAGGTCTTAATTACTAAATCCAAGCTTTTGATATATAATGCAATCTTAATCTCCTTCTGCCTTCTTTGGACTCTGCAAAAATTGGTAAAATCTGCCCTTACTCACCAAATCTAGCTCATCTAAAGCAGACAGATTCACTTACACATCAGATTCCCAAAAACTAAGCATGCTTACATGGTAATTTACCCATCAAAGTGAATCAAGACTTTTTTCTCTAAGAATTCTTAGAGGAATTCCTTTTTTTAACAATAATTATTTTATTTAACTTTATTTATTTTAATTGGGCCAAAGAGTGACAGAGAGAAAGAGAGAGAGAGAGGAGGAGGAAACTGAGAAAGCAAACCATCAGGTCCAAGACTTGAACCACAGTAGGCCACTGGTGAGTCCAGCACCGTTACCACCACACCACCTGCCGGCCCCTAAGGACGTTTTTACTTATTACTAAGAGATACTGTTTTTTTGTTTGTTTGTTTGTTTGTTTGTTTTTTACTATTGTTTTAATATTCCTTTATTTTTTCCTTAGTCAAGAAATTTAACAATTTATTAAGGAAATATTGAATATAGATTTTCTGGGACCAGTGGATGGTATAATGGTTATGCCATTGGACTCCTGTGTAGTTGACCATGGTTCAAGTCCTGGACCCAACAGCTTAAAACTCATGCTGGGCATCTGTTCACGTGTGCCTGAGATCTTGAGAGGGGAATGGAGGAGAAGGGAATGTGGCGTGGTCATCCCCCGCACCCCTCCAGGGAAGGGGCTTCTTGCTTTCTGTTTCTCTGTGTCTCTGTGTCTCTCTGGTGAGCACACATGCTCTATAGTAAAAATCTCTTTCTAAAAAAAAAGAAAAAAATGGATTTTCTAAATAAATATATGTATATATTACACATCTTTAATCATAATGAAGAGGAGATTAAGTTCAATAATACAAGCCTGGTTCTGTCTTTGAATAAACTTGAAGCGTAATCACTCTCTTTATGCTACTGAGATCAGGTACCTCCTAATTTAACCACTAGGTGGTTCATCAGAACTACTATAGCATTCTGTGCAGGAAGTAGAACCAACATATTCCTTAGGACTCACTCAACCCTAATAATTGTAACATTCTTCAAAGGGTTAAATATTCCTCAAGCACCTTAGGAATTAGAAAAGTGTCGATTTGGTGTCTCTCCTGGCTCCTTAAGCACTTTAATGGAAGGGCACATCCAAGCTTCCCAGTTACCTTAAATGTCTTCTTTTTTTTTTTTTTTTTAAGAATGATTATTTATTTGATTTAATTTATTTTTATTAATTTATTTTTAATTTGACCAGATAGAGACAGAGACAGAGAGAAAGAGAGAGAGAGAAAGAGAGAAAGGGAAAGTGAAAAAGCAAGCTACCAGGCCTGGGACTAGAACTGGGGTCAGCCATGTGGGAGTCCAACACTGGCAGGTGGAGTGATGGGTAAGGTACTGAACTCCCACGTGGCATTTTCTCTTTTTCTTTTAATGATTAACATTTGCATGTTCACCTCTTTTCTTGGGCTCTGCTGGAGGGAAGGCAGGGTCTCTGACAGTTTTAAGTACCTTTGTCCTGCAGGGAGAAGGTATAAGAGTTAAACCCAGCCTGGCCAATCCTGATGGGAGGAGATATGCCCCAAAAGAAAATTCCTTGGAATCAAAGGAAGATTCCCACCTGAAAAGAGGGAAGAAAAGGAGGCTGCTTGATCTTACTGCAGATGGCCGATTCACTCAGAGACAATAAGAAAAAACAGCTGTGGTAAAAGGCCATCCTGGCATCCTGTCTCAGGACCACCTTAGTTACCCCACCTTAAACTTTTTCCTTTAAAATCCCCTACCCTTCAGGGCCAATGCAATTCTCTGGGACTGGCCCCTTTCCTCCCTTGAAAAGTGAATAAACATTTCCATCCACTTATTCTCTGAGTCTGTGAATTTTTTCACAGCCCATGATACAGATCAGTCTAGCAATTCTCATTGTGCTAATAAAAAACCAGTTTTAATAACTTCAAAAACATCATATCATTATTAAATGGAAGAGTCTGTCAATATACCTGACATTAAGATAAATGTCTTTTTAAAATCATGTTATGTTAGAGGAAACAGTCTTTTAAGTTACTGATAATCCTAAACTTTAATTATTTTTTTTCCTCCAGGAGTATGCAAGACACACACACACACACACACACACACACACACACACAGAGAGAGAGACAGGCAGATAACCCCAACAGGATACTGATACCGCGATTGACACCCAGCTCCAAGTCAGCCTCAGACTGAGACAGGAATTAGACCCAGTGAGTAGGTAAATAGGGCGGGATTACCAAGGAAGAGTCATTATAATAGGAAATGGACACGCAATAAATCAACATCCAGGCAGTGCATCCAGATACAGATGCTAATTCCTTCAAAGATCACCCTGGGCGTGTATGATTAGATAATTAAGTCTCAGAAGTGCAGGAAAAAACTGGGAAACCAAACAAGGAAGCCAGACACTAGGAGAGACCTTCCCCAACTAAATATTCATCACCACCCCCCAGGATAAAAGCAACAGCTAATCTCATGCTCAATGCAGTTGTCCTCTGGCAGCTGCCCCACACGTGCCTTGCAAGAATGAGGGGGTGTAGTTCCTTCCTATTAGAAATCTTTACTTTTCTATTAAAAGTTCTCTTTTCCTACTTAACATGTGTTTGTGTGTGTGTTTTTTTTTTTTTTTTTTTTTTTTTTTTTTTTTTTTTTTTTTTTTTATTCAGAGTCTCAGGACAGGTCTCATAGAGATCTGGGCCTGACGGGCTGACCTTAGATAAAACCCCTTATGTCGGTTTTTCATTGGCAACCCATTTTCCAGGACCTCTCCCTTCTTAGGCGCTATGATCTTCCTTCAAATGAACAAACTCTTCACTTCACCATTTCTTCTCTGGGTCCACATCGCTAAATCTTCCTGAGTGTGAGACAAAGAATCAGTACACTGCTGGTCCTGCACTGGGTGCGGGTCACGCACCCCAACTTCCTGCACCATCATTTTCCCTCAGCAAGATCAGAATCAAGGAGGTCTCTAGGGACCAGCAGTTAGCGTAATGGCTATGTCACTGGACTCCCACGTAGTCGACCGCGGTTCGCATCCCGGACCCGGTGGCTTAAACTCACGCCAGGCGCATGTGCGTGCGTGCCCAAGATCCCGAGAGGAGAATGGAGGAGAAGGAATTGCGGCATGGCCATCCCCCCTGGGGGGTGATTTCCTGCTTTCTGTCTCTCTGTCTCTCTCTGTCTGTCTGGCGAGCGCACGCGCCCTATAGCGAAAACCTCTCAAAAAAAAAAACCAAAAAAAACAAAAAAAAAAGAATCATTTCTCAAATCAAGGAGGTCTCTGGATACAAACCCGGAACCTTCCTATGTGAGTAGGCCTCACAGGGAATACTATTCAGTATAAGGAATTCAATACAAGAGCATTGAATTTTATTATTGTATCATTGATCCAGCCTCCTAACCTTTCAGTTTTTATAGCAGAAATAAAAGTATAATGAAGCAAAATAAACAACTTACATTTAAACTATACATTTAAAACATAGTTAGTAATTTGGTTCTGTTTGCTTACATATGTACAAACAACATTACGTTAAGACACAAAAATTATTCCCAAATTTGAAAACTTTTCCGGTGAGTAAATTAAATGCTTTTGTACCTCAAAATTTTAGAGAACACTAATAATAAAAAGGAGTGTGTAAGGGAGGTTCTATTTTGAACTGGTGATCTCTTTTTCTAAAGAAAATTAAAAAAAAACTCATCATGAATATTCCCTATGTACCTCCTGTCACCAGCAGAAGTGTAGGAAACCAGGAAACCTCTCACCACTAGATCTTATTCCCAGATGGTTCCTTCTGGTTCCTAAAGTGACCCGATATTTCACCCTTCCTTTACTTCTCAAACAATTTTCACTGTTCTCTTTGAAAAACCTTTGTCAATCACTAATCCCCACTGTGAAACTCCACCTCAAATTTCTGTCTATAGTCTTCTGTTTTTACCATACTTTGCTGAAAATCTGACAACCAATGCAGCCTTGAAAGTGTAAACGGTGGTTGTTGCTGGTCGTGGTGGTGGTGTTCCCTTTCAATAACTTATGTACTACAAGGCATGGAGGAGGCATGTCTTCCTGTGTATTATTTCAGCCTCTGGTCCATTTGTTGTCTCAAAAAATAAGGGTTTATTCAAGCTGATGACATTAGACTTTCCTATCTTCTACTTCTCTTTACTGCTGACACCTTCTAAGATTCCTCTCTTCTCCTTGAGTGTACTTACAGAAACCTAGATAGTACAGCCTGCAATACACCCAGCCATCTGGTATAACTATTGCTTCTAGGCTAGCTACAAACCTCTACAGCATGTTACTGTACTGAACACTGTAGGCAACTGTAACACGGTAGTAATTATTTGTGTGTTTAGACACGGCTAAACAATAGAGAAGGTACTTTAAAAATAGGGTATAAAAAATAAAAATTGGTACACCTACATAGGACACTTAAAAATGGAGCTTGCAGAACCAGACTAGAAGTGAGTGAGTGAGTGGTAAGTAAACTAGGGTGAGTGAGTGAGTGAGTGGTAAGTAAAATGTGAGACTGAGGGCATTACTGTGCACCAACCCTCTAAACGAGCTGGGCACCTAGTGTCCAGAAAAAAGAAATGGAAATTTTCTCACTGACAATGAACACAAGCTGAACCATAATTGAAGCATATTTCTAAGCTGCTTTCAGTGTGATGTTCATTTAAATTTAATGGCCTCAAGTAAGGCTGAGATTCCAGACTTGGTGATGCCTACCTCATGTCTAGAGTAACTGTTTTGATATTTTACAGAATATGAAACCCACAAGATGGAAACGGATTACATAATATAAGGCTCCTTTGATCCAGAAAGTGCATGAGATGATCCTGCCCTTTTGAACCAATGATCAAGCTGATCAGGATCTCTTGATCCTTAAGATGCCTACCCTTAATTTTACCCTTAAAAATGCTTGCATGAAACTCTGTGGAGAGAACATCCTCTTTCGGCATTAGCTGTCTGCTCTGCTTGATTTGCACACGGCAATAAAGCAGTATTGTCCTTCGCCACACCTTGTGTCTACAGTGTAGTCTGTGGTACCCAGGCAAAAGAACTTGGAGTAGTTCAGTAACTAGAGCCTTATAAGGCTGCTGCTAATATAACACAGCAAACTTTAAATTTAACATTTTCCTTTTTGAAAACAATTAGAACAATTACCTCTAAATGATTAAAAATGGTAGTATAGTAAATACGTAGTAGCCATCATTACCAAATATGTACAAAACAAAATTGTATATACTATACTCTTATATGGCTGGCAGTGTAGTAGTTTGTTTATACCAGCATCACCTAAAACCTGAGTAGAGTTTCACTGTGACATTGTGAGTTACAATGTCTCCAGGTAACAGGGATTTTTCAGCTCCATGATATTCTTACAGGATCACCATTACATGTGGTCCATGGTTGATCAGAACATTACTGTGAGGTACAGGACTATATACTTATTGAATGAGTGAATAAAAACTGGGTAATAAATAAATCTAAAGTGAAATGCTGAATATTACATAATGAGTGAATATTTGAATTATACCAAAAGAAAAATAAATGATTTCCCATTTGTTCAGGTAAAACAAAACATTTGCTCTAAAAATCTTAAGCTCATAAAAATGGTTCTTTCTATAACTTTATAGTTTATTCGGGGGAGGATTTTACAAAAGGAAAGACTTTGGAATGTCTATGGATTCCAATTTTTCCTGCTAACTCATTATCTCTTTATTATAAAAAATTGATCATTAGTTAACTTTTTGTGCCTTTTTTACATCATTCTTCAGTCTTGAGGTATAATTAAAAAATAGAAGTGATAAATATTTTAGATGGACAACTTGTATATGTGTACATTGTGAAATAATCATGGCATCATGAAAACCAATCAACACGTGGCCAGCAGCTGGTGTAGCTGTTACGTTGCTGAACTCCCACATGGTCAACCACAATTCGAGTCCTGGACCCGGTGGCTTGAAAATCACACTGGGCACATGTGTGTGTGCTCAAGATACTGGAGGACAATGGAGGAGAGGGTATTGAGGCGTGGCCATCTCCCCTGATGGGTGATTTCTCACTTTTCTTCTCACTGTGCCTGTCTGTCTGTCTCTGGTCTCTTTCTCTGGTAAGTGCACGTACCCCAAAGCAGAAAACTCTACCCACACACACACAAAAGTCAACATATCCATCACTTGACATAGTGATGTGTGTGTGTGTGTAGTGATAACACTTAAAACTCTACCCTCTGGCAAATACTAGGGGGAGGAAATAGGGAGATGTTGGTCAAAGAGCAATTTTAGGGGCTTATTGAAATGCTGATTTCTTTTTCTCATCTTTGAACTACTCAATTATAGTGTCCAGTTGTGAGATTCATCAACTAATTATCAAAAACTCATTATCTGTACATTTATTTTACTTAGCTTACAAGCAACAGAATATCTTTTTAAAATTTATAAACCTGAAATACTTATATTTTATTAGATGGACATTACTAACATATAATAGTTTTTCATTTAAATGTTTGCTTTGTCTGTCTCAGGAAATTGTGCAATACTTTCATATGCTGGTATAATTTCTTTGCAAATTGAGATATGCTTATAACCATTCTATCTCATTCAGGTTACTTAGTTAGAAATTGAATATTCAGGTGGCATGGTGGTTAAGTTACTGGTTTCTCATATGGCAACAGTGGTTCAATTCTTAGTCCTGGAAGCTTACTTTCTCACTTCCTCTCTCTCTCTCTCTCTCATCAAATTAAAAAAAAATAATAATGATAATGAATAAAATTAAATAAAATAATTCTTTAAAAAAAGAAATTGGAGGCTTGGCTTTTCAAATAGTCTTTAAATTGGCTTAATCCTGGGAATTGAAATACTATTGTTTAATTCCACAATTCAAATCAGACTCCCCTGGGCTCTTCTGCTGTTCTATTTGAATTGTAATAAAGGCATTTCAGCTAACTTTTCTGGCTCCATTTTCTAGGTGATCATAGTTCAGAAGCCCAGCTAGAGCTAGACAATGAAACTACACCCTGCGACTTCTTTCCTTACATCTTTTGTTTAGCAATACAAAAAAAAACCCAAAAAACAAAAACAAACAAACAAACAAAACTGACATGTTCTTTTATAGCAATGCTTAGATTTCATAATGATGTTTTGGTTTATCTGCCCCAATTTAATAGTGAATTCTTGAGCAAAATACATTTTAACTGTAACATTTGGATTACTCAGACAGCTGTCGGCAACTGTGACATTCCATTGACGTGGCTTTCCTCAAGAGAGTGTGCTTTATTTATATCAATAGAATTATTTGAGTGATTGACTCTGTGCAAACCTGGTTCTCTTGTACCTCTGTGCTTGTATCTCCACAGGCAGGGTGGACGAGGGAAAGATGAAGTCTTTTCACTTTGTTACAGAAAAAAAACATAATCTATTTTGTTCTTGCCCATTTGATGAAGGCTTGTGTTGTTTATTTTTCAGAGAGTTTATATTGGGGATTACATTAATAAATGCCCCAATTATCTGAAAAGTTATATAATTTAATTAATAGTTTCAATTTACAACAGGAAACATTTAGATTTATAAATATTTATAAATATAAATATATCTATTTTCCCAGGCCCTTACTAACAATACAAAGGGACTTCAAAAACTTTGTGGAAAAATGAAATTAAATTATTATTTATTTTTATTTCAAAAGTTTTGAAATCTATGTATAGTTTTTAAAAATATATAATATGCATTTTCTATGAACTTTTTGAGATCCCTCATACTTTTTGGAGAGAAATCAACAGCTTTTCCAGGGGAGGCCAGTCTACTAATTGCCAAAAGTTTGAGCTGGACAATTGCAATGACCATTGAAACTTCTAGCAATTAATAGGTGCTTAATAAAAAATGTGAACTACTAATAATCATTATACCAGGAACAGGGAACACAACACACTTCCCTACAGAATAGTTTGGAAATCCTAAAGCTGTCAGGGCATATACTCTAGACTCTGTAGAAAGGCAATGGCTGTTTTATCCATTGTACATGGAAGTTGTTGCTCTTCTGCTTTGTTAAAAATAATGAAAACCATTAGAAAGAAAATTAATTACAACCTGCAGTGAAATCACTACATATTATTTTATTTTCCAACATGATCAAGGGTTATTCAAAATAACTATATATGCTACATTATTTTTGTATTGCTCCCATTTCCAAATTATGCTATTCACACAAAATAATTACTGTTCATCTCTCTTTTTCTGTCTATATTTGTCTGTCAATTATCTCTCTTTCTCTCTCTTCTTTTCCTATTCTCCCCTCCCCACCCAAAGAAACAAACTGAACAGTTTCAAATTAAACAGTCATATAATTTATGAACTGGAATGACAAGATAAGTCATCGTCTCTAAACCTCTAGTGAATGTCTGAACATGCTTTAAAACACACTTCATAACAAATTTCCCAGAACGCATTGCTTTCACCTTAAACATGTCTGAATATACAAATGTTCCATTTCCATGCTGAATTTGCATCTATTATTCCCAATACTCTTGTTTACCTGATAAAAGTTTCAAAAAAACAACTTTGGCATGTGGTTATACTAATTAAACTTTTTAAATTTTTCACAACTATATTTCCAACAAAATTACTTTTAAAATCTTGCATGCAGAGATAACTTAATGATCTTTGGAGAATACTTTGCATCATTAGATTTTAAATACTACCGAACAATAGTTATGTCTCTTTTATCTCTGACTTGCCAGGTTTGTAAAACCACACCACATTTAGTCAGTTGTCTTTTACCAGTTCCACAACATTCTTCTATTTACAATCAGTCTAGAAGACACAGAAACGAAATCTGAAACTGACCTGATTCAAGGCAACACAAAGTAGTCATGGTATTTAATTAGTCCATAAGTACAAAGTCACAGGCTTCATAAAATGGTTTTTACTATGTATTTTTAGAAATGCTTATCTAAGATCATTCTGATAGTTTCTTTAATCTGAAAAGTCCAAAATATAATGTCACCATAATTGCTTCAAAATAATAAACCAGAAAGTTCATTATTCTTTTCTTTCAGGAATAATGTGAGAACCACTTTAAATCTAACCACCTACAGGCTTTCATTACCACCAATCAAACATGAGCTCATTCATCATTTTCTTTTAATATAATCCTTTATCCAGGTGTCAATTCAGATGACAATTTAATAATTAAAGCCAATTTAAACATGTTTTCCCTATGAGAGATGTGGATGCAAGATGAACATTGTGAAAATCAAGACAAACTAAACTTTATATTGTTATATTTCTGCAGCTGCACTATAGATGCTTAATTCCCACTGATTTCTAAAAGAAGTCAGTTTATGGAAAAGCTCTGCAGGCATGCAGTGGCTGAATAAGTGCAGAATGCCTGTAAAACACTCATTTTAGTAAAGCAAATATTAGATGAAAATATCTAGGGAAACCATAAAAAAGGAATATCTGAACACTGCCTAAAAGTAAAAAATATGAAACAAAAACACATAAGCAACCAACTAGCCAAACAAAAAGCTGAAAGCAACAACAATTAAAACCAATTTAAAAATAGCTACATGTAATGTTTTAATATGAAAGACTTTGATTTTTAGGTAGGGTCTTGCTAGGTCATGATCCTCTTGCCCAGTCCTCTCAAGCAGCTAGAATTACAAGTGCACCATCACATCTGGCTTTTTAGAATACACAGGGACTCAAACGCTGGCTTCCCTGTGGTCTTGGCCCACCAGATAGTAGTGTTAACCAGAGAGTGCTATTATGGCTGGGTTTAGTTGTAAACCTTTTCCACTAGTTATTACTTCCAAGAACAATAGTGTAAGTTCTAACCCAGTCCATTCTATTGGAAAAAAGAGAAAACTTGTTGTACATGTTTGGCATAGACTTTCAGGTAGAAATGATGTATTAAATATCATCTGTCACAAATAACTTTTATAATCACCCTTTTTAAAGGTTTTCTTTATAATTTACCATGTCTTAAACCTCACCCCTGGAACATGGCTACTCTTTCAACAAATACTACACTATTTTTCCTATTCTTCATATCAAAATATATTCCAGAAATCCTTTTACTATCTCTACTTGTTCACAACCAACTTTATCCTTAACGTCTGGTAACATGGATTGCATATTCTACCTTGTCTCCTGGTTGCCAGGAGTGCAACATTACCTTCCCACATAAATTGGTTCAGATATCCAAACAAATGGTATCAGCTACACACTAGAGAGTCTGGAAAAATACCTTTTAAAACTTTCTAGGAAGAGAAGGGCAAGCATCCAACCCAATTCCTTTGACTTAAGAGAAAGAAGAATGGCTTTGATTTTAGTGGTTAGAAGGGGTAGTGGTTTCTGGGTTTAGGGTTCTCTCATGGGGTTGTGTGAACTTGTTTGTGATTTTTCTCTTTGGCAGCAGCAGAAGAAGCAATGGAGATTTTCTGTCTACCTACAGGTATGGCTTGCCCAGATAGGTGGCAAAGGAGAAGAGAGAGGCATGAGACCTGAGACCTGTCAGCAGCCAGGTATCACAAATGGAGACAGACACTTCGTTACCTACTGAAGCAGCTTTCTCTGTAGAACTGATAAATTTCTAATCAAAAAATTCAGATACTCACAGTCTTTATTATTTCTTCAGGACATGCTTGTCTGTGATGAAACATTCTCTGTTGTCACTTAGCCTTTTGTAGCTAGAGGAGAGGGTCTTCTGACAGGATAGCTAGTCCAGCTTGGGTCTGATTCCCATGATTACGGCAATTATCTACAGTCAGCTGGTAAGACATCATATAGAAATATGGAAGCTATTTTGGTTGGTGTAGAGCTGCAATGATAGATAAGAAGGAAAGGTTTAAAATACCCAATGGCTGTGGGAGTCCTAGGCAGACGAAGAAATGAGAGTCTGCTAATCCTTTGAACTGTCTTCTATATTGGTTTCCACTTTAGAAGAGGTATCTGACACTCCACTCATGTCATTAACTCCATTTTCTTTTATACTTCACATTTTAAAAAATAAAGCTCTTAAATGTAGATATTTCCAGTTTTGCTTATTTAGTTTAATCCATGTTATCTATAACTGTCTTTTAGAAATGTTTTATTAAGTATCGTTGATGTGAGAGAATTCTCTGTGGGTCTCTCCTGCTTCTGCAACTCTGTGCAAATGAGACTTTGCTTGCCCTTTGTTGCAGAATATTTTTTCGAAGATGTCTGTACAGCCAACAGCCTTGGAAGGAAGCCCTATAGAGCAAAGTGAAGGCACGATAACTGTGTTCTATAGTAAAGAAAAGGTCTCCCTTCACAGTCAATGGTGGGCATGCTTACTGTGTACCCTAGATTCCCATTCCCTAAAGTCAAGACTCCTTTCTGCATACTGTTTCCTGGATGTGCAGGTATCACCTTGCCCTCATTATGCTGCTCTGTGGGAACTGTGGTTTGGGAAACTGATGTAAAAGCTGATATTCTAACTACCGGCTGTGTGTATGTGTGTGTGTGTGTGTGTGTGTGTTTTATAGTTTTATATGTGATCACAATTGGATATCACCTCACTTTACATAAAATCCCTTAGCAAAACGTGAGGAGGGGATAAGTCAGATCATTTTCAAAGTTTACTTCAGCTCTAAGAGCCTATGTTTATATGCACATACGTATATCTATGTATATGTCTACCTCTGTAGAGAAATATATCTAAATATATAATCTGTTAGTTGAATTTATAATTGAAGCATCATAAATACCATGAAAAACAAAAACAGAATGTCCGTAAAAGTGAATGACTAGAAAGTGAGATGGTATCTTACATTGGCTAGTTATTTTTTTTAAATGTTATAAATATTTAAAAATACAGAAGTAGCAAAAAAGAAATACTTTTAATGATATTAAAAATCAGACTAGGGAACCAGCAGTTAGCGTAATGGCTATGTCGCTGGACTCCCACGTAGTCGACCGCGGTTCGCGTCTCGGACCCGGTGGCTTACAACTCACGCCGGGCGCGTGTGCGTGCGTGCCCAAGATCCCGAGAGGAGAATGGAGGAGAAGGGATTGCGGCGTGACCATCCCCCCTGGGGGGTGATTTCTCGCTTTCTGTCTCTATGTCTCTCTCTGTCTGTCTGGCGAGCGCACGCGCCCTATAGCGAAAAACCTCTCCAAAAAAAAAAAAAAAAAAAATCAGACTAAAAATAAGTTGTGTCTATAACGGTAGGATGTGTTTTCCAGAAATACTAGAAAAGCTAAAGAGAAAGTGTTTCAAGCTGTCAAGAAACTGAAAGAAGGTTAGAGTTGAAGAAATAAGGGATTCAGGGGCAAAATGATGTGAGAAGTTGAAAGATATGGCAGAGGGGCCAGCAGGTTGCATAGTGGTTAAGACTCTGAACTCTCACATGACTGACCATGGTGGTTCCAGTGCCAGACCTGGTAGCTTAAAAATCATACCAGGGGTGTGTGTGTGCATGCCCAAAACCCCAGGAGGAGAGTGGAGGAGAAGGGATTGTCAGGTGGTCATCCCCTTTGAGGATGATTTCTCACTTTTCCTCTCACTGTCTCTCTCTGTGTCTCTCCAGTGAGTGCATGTGCCCTATAGCAAAAACCTTAAAAAATAACAAAAAGAGATGGCAAGACATAGATTCTTGTTTCCGTCAAATATACTCTCATTGTCGTGACAGAATTGTTAGGGGTGTGTGTGTGTGTGTGTGACACGTTATTCTACCTTATCTTCTTACAATTACGCTCTTATATGCAACTTGGGGCATCAGGCTAATGATCACCTACAAAAGATGGTAGAAGGGTGAGCAGTAAGGAGTGTGCTATTATCGTGTCAATTCTGGGCTGCACACTTCTGGATCTGTAAAAGATAAATATATTCTTTTCTCTTAAGCCACTTTTACTCTGGAAATTTGTTTGTTTTGTTTTGCATGCCAGTGTTAACCCTGATTAATACAAGTAGTCAGAGGTCTTCAAATAAATAGTTCTGGGGCCAGCCTGAGTTGTGATGGTTAAGGCATGGTGGTTAAGGTGACTGGTTCCCACATGATCAGTTGCGTGATTTGAGTTACCAACCTGGTTGGTTGAAAAATGTGCCAGATGTATGTGTGTATATACTCAAAATCCTGAAAGGAGCGAGAAATTGAGAATTAGGAATTACGGAGTCACCATTCCCCAAGAGGAGGAAAAAGTTCTGTAGGTCACATTCACACTAAGTAGTTTATATTTCATTCTAAGTATAATTCAGAGGGACCAGCAGATAGTGCAGCAGTTACATCACTGGACTGAGGTGGCTTGAAACTCATGTTGGGCATGTGAGTGTGTGTCCAAGATCCCAGGAGGAGAAGGGAAGAGAAGGGATTGTAGCATGTCCATCCCCACTGAGAGTGTGATTTCTCACTTTCCCTCTCACTGTCTCTATCTCTCTCTCTCTTTCTGGTGAGTACACATACCGTAAGACAAAAAACATCTTAAAAAAAAGTACAATTGAGTATGTAATTGAAAGACTTTTAATTTGGTGTTTGAGGGTGGATTTTTAACACTTTTACATTCTGAAAGATCACTGTCCCTAAAATGTGAAAAAATAGTTACTAGCATGGTAATTGCCTAACATACTTTCCAAATCTTTCCTTCAATGATATCATTAATAATATTTCATCATCATTAAAAAAGGTCTACGTTATCCATTATCAATAATAATGTTAACATTAGAAACTAGACACTTACCATACCTTCACCCAAGTGTAAGTCTACTTTTAGGAAGAAGACTAGATGCCCAAATCTGGCTTCTCTGTTGATTATAAGTGTCTTAGCACGTTCCCTTCATTTATTGGTTTGCAGTGGACTCTTCTTAAAAAAATCTTGAAAAAGAAAAAGAAAGGTAGAAATGTTCAACTATTGTACAAAAATACTGTGCAATTAACGGCTTCATTTGTTTGAAAATGCTTTCTATATCACAAATATCTAGACACATAACCTACTTAAAAATGTAAATATGCTCATAAGAGAAGTTAAATATTATCCTTTAATTTTAACCTTTCAAATTAGCCTGAATATGAGTGAATTCACAAATTATACTAAACAGCATGGATTTATGAGTACAACAATAAAATGATTTAAATTTCTTATCAGTTTAACACACTATCAAGAGAGCTTTGACAACTACCACCTAATTTAATAGCGATTAGTATGTAATACCTTCAGTATTTACTATGTTAACAGCATAATATCAAAATGTATTTTTCTCTACCACTATAATTAAAATGAAAGTAATATTCTGACCTGAACTGCCAACTTTCAGTTCCACCTTTCCTGCATGATTGAGCTTTAAGTCAATCCACTTTTCACATGTACTTTATGATGCAACAAGTTCAGCCTCATGGCTACATTTATGGGGAATGTAAATTAAAGCTAGAGGGAGGAAAATGCAGTACAACTCCAGGAAGGGTGATCGAACCATCTTGGAAAGGAGAGACATTGTTGACAATTACAACAGTACAGTTTCAGTGGCTCCAAATAGTAGCTCAGTTCTCTGCAATTACTCTTGCTGGTTAGATTCTCAACCAGAACCTAAAATAACTATCTGAGTACAATTTTAGTATATTTTTCTTAAGAGAGCAATAGTAGGTCAGCCGGTGGCGTGGTGGTTAAGGTGCTGGACAGTCCCATATGGCCGACCACGGTTTCAGTCTCAGACCTGGTGGCTTGCTTTCTCACTGTGTGTCTGTCTTTCTCTGGTCAAATGAAAATGATTAAATAAATAAATTAAATTAAATAAATAATTCTTTTAAAAAAGAAAAAAATAGTTAAAATGAAAATGTAATTAAGCAATAAAATTTACAAATCCATGAATACTTACTCAAATTAATGTATTCAACAGCCTGGGCTTTGGTTTAGAGTATTCCTAATACTTTCTCTATCCTGTGCTATGAACTATTTCCTCTCCTTTGTAGCATTTGTATTACTATTTGCATGTGTTTTCCAGCTAACATTTTAGGGAGTTAATGGGCTTCCTTTACCCAACTCTTATCTTTCATAAACACTCTAAATCCTTGCTCTCCTTAAAAGTCAAATAAGGAAATAAAATATGAAGATCACATTTGTAATTGTCTCAACTCCCCTTAGCTCATTTAGTCCAAATTTACTGTTGCTGCATTTTTTTTAAAAGTCCATTGTCCATTTCTCCCATGAGTGTGAAACAGAGGAGAAGAAAGAGAGATGGAGAGAAGTTGCACCTGCACCAGGGTCCTAAAGCCACATTCCACCCCCAGCCTCAGTCAGTCCCCGATCACAGGCATACACATGTTCAGTGTACACCCAGACGTCTCAGGATGCAAATCTGGATCCAGCCTAAATGGGGCCAGCCTCACAGAGTTTTATGTTTCTCTGTAGTGCTACCATCAGCTTCTGCTATCAGTACATTTAAGTAATTCTTGGTACAGTGTAGTGACATCTTAACATCAAAAGAGAATTTAAGAGTTTCCACTGTATTTGACCTCGTAGAGGATTTAACATCTTCACTCATTCTCTCCTTTTAAATCCTTCTCTTCCAATGATTTCTCCATTTTTCTGTTCTTAACATGTCTGGGAGTATGACTGACTCCTAACCATTTTAAATGTTTATTTTAAGTGGTTTTAAGTCTCTTGTACTTTCCCTTTTGCTAGATGAGCAAGCCCTTTATATGCCCAAGACTTTTAGCTTCATACTATTACACGAGGACTTATCCCTTTACTCCCAAGCTTGTAGCCAACTCATCGCTTAACACTTAAACTTTGAGACTTTTTGTTAAATTCCACATTATCAGTACACAACCCAAGACTTCTGCCCCAAATCATGTTATCTTCCAGGGTGAGTGGATACATCCATTTCTGTGACTCAGAAAGTTAGTCATTCTTGAAGCCTCATCTTTCTCGTGGCCCACATCCAATCCAGTGCCACGTGCTGCTTGTGTTATCTCTAAAATATCTCTCACATATGCCATATCTTTCTTTCAGTACTGACACTGAGTTGGATCAGAATTTTAATCATTAATAAAGTCAACATCATGGGCACTCTGTATCCTAATCAGAAAATCCACCTCTTACCCAAACTTTATCTCAGATTTTATCCTAGTGTATTATACAAAATGACTGAGTAGAGATTTTGAAATGAAACTAAATAGCTGCATCAAAAAAAAAATACAATTATTATAGAGATATTCCAAATTGACTATACATTTTACCCAATGTTATTTTGTTCAGGAAATAGTAATTTTTTTAATCCAAATAAATTTTTCAATATAATTGGCCTGCTTACACAGTCTCATTGATAGGAAATCTCAATGTTTGGGAAGAATAAGAGCATTGCTAGCAGCTGGTGTCTTCCATTAGAGTATTGATTCCACACATTAAAGTCTAATGTGCTTTACTTTTTTTTTTTATGATAAAGAGAAGGACAAAGGCAAAGGAGAGAGAGGAAAAGAGACAGAGGCAGAGATGTGTATTTTTGACAGGGCTTCACTTCACTATGTCACAAACCCTCATGCCCCAGTCTCCCATTTAGCTAGAATACAGCTGCATATGACAACACTAGCCTGTGTTCAGGTTGGTTCAGGAATTGAACATGGGCCCCTCAGCAGCTTCTTGCCAGCCAATTGGTCGTGCTATCTCTGTGCCAACAAGACTGGGCCATAAATCACATTTTAAAGATTAGAAATAATTGATGAAACTCACTGGACGCACCACACCTACATTTAATATTTAAATAAAAAGCCAATCCAGTTCCTAAAACTCTCCTGTAATGAAAACTATGGTTACTGGAGGTCAATATTTAGTGTTACAAAGATTTCAAAGAGAAGGCATTTAGATGGATAAATCATTATCTGTTAAGTCTCAATAGCAAAACCGATGCTAGTTATTCAGTTTCCATAACCTACAACTTTACATGAAATGGGAAGAAATGCCCCTAAAAGAGGTTAAAATAGTCAGTTTCCCGAATAGGGACAAGGAATATCTAGAAGCATTGCCCCTTGACTCAGAGAGTGACTAAGTGGCAGTTGAATGAGGTTTTCTCTTCCATAAGGAAATATTCAAAGGTATTAGTCCCAGTCATCATTATCCTCTTTGAAGTGTCCCTTATCCCCACTCATATGCCAAAGTATCTAATTCTAATTTTCTTTTGAACCTTATGTTTTTGGTGGTTAGGGGTACTCTGAGTGTGGCTCTCTCTATGGGTTCACCCACTCTCTTGAATAGACATTTTAAAATTCTGAAAATTGGTGTAGTTGATGTTTTAGAATTTTGCTTTCAGCTATGAAATTTCTTAAACCAATGAAGCCTGACTGAAGTAAATCTATCTTACCCCTAGAAACCACCTTTATTTCAAGGAAAATGAAGGTAAAGTTACCTTTTTTCTGTACATCTCAGTTCTACATCAGACCAATTGTTTTATCAATTATTCTGGAAGGTATAATCTTTTGTCAAGTTTTGTAGTTCTAGGTGTAGGGTAAAATTTCTGTCATCCTTTTATATCAGTAGTAAGATAAAATTCTAGTTATTTTTGCTTTCTTAAAGGATGGCTTATACATGTTTGTAACAGTTTATTGACAGTCTTTAAGCTAAATTCACTTTTCACTTATAACATGTTCATGTGTGAGAATTGAATACATTTTATTTTATTTCCCTTTTAATTTTTATTTGCTTCTGACACAAACATTTGCCTTCTTTACATAATCTCTAAATTTTGTCTTCTTGGTTTTCCCATGATGAGACCTAGCAGATAAATTAAATGTACATGTCTCTGAAAAAAGGGAAATTCTACATCTTATTCATTCTGCATTGAAATACAATCTCAGGACCAGCAGTTGGTGTAATGGCTATGCTGCTGGATTCCCATGTAGTCAAGTGTGGTTCGAGTCCCACACCTGGTGGCTTAAACTCATGCCAGGCGTGTATGCATGTGTGCTCAAGATCCCAAAAGGAGAATGGAGGAGAAGGGATTGCAGCATGGTCATTCCCCCGGGGGGTTGATTTTCCACTTTCTGTCTCTCCGTCTCTCTCTGTCTTTCTGGCAAACACACATGCCCTATAGCTAAAACTTCTCCAAAAAAAGAAAGAAATATAATTTCACTGTGATTATATTTTCCCATTAAGTTAATATCTAATCCAGTCTATTCCCCTCTTTGACTGTCTCTGCATGACTTCTCTTTAATTCCTTTTATCTTTGCCTCTAATTAGAGTATTAAATCTATAAATTTTGAGATATTTTCTCTCAGAAACATAGTCTCACATCTATACCACCTTCAAATTTATTCAGACATTATTGGGAACAGTTTATTCTAGTCTTCCTGGTATTTATAAATCTATTCAGTGTCCTGAACAAATCTATTCAATGTCATGAACTAAGGCCCTTTGGGGGGGGGGGGGGGGGGCTACATGTCCAGCACAAACAAAAGTAAAGAGATCTTGAAAACTTGCCTTTGCGCAGGCCCAGTCACCCTGCTCTGGGATAAGAGAGCAAAGTGTGGAGTGAAGTGGGGCATTCCAAAGCTGCTCTCCTGAACTTCACTCTGCTATTGCTATGCAAATAGTGTGCTGGCTGCCTTTTATTGATGGGAAGCAAACTTGACATTGGGGCAGCCCATTATGCTTTGTAGGTTTGATTGTCAATTTGAAAACAAGATTGCTGGTGCAGATTGAGCAGAGTGCGCATTTGCCACTCAGAACAGTCTGAAGTTGCTGCTCTTATATGACATACCTAATACTGACACTTAACAACTTAGAAGTAGGCACTTAAGAGGCCTTCGGAACACATAGAGAAGACAGCTGCCCTCAAAAATTTTGGAAGCCTGGGGCTGGTGTGGAGTACTGGCTGAAAAACTGAGAGAAAAAAAAAAAAAAAAACTTATTCATGTTCTATGGTTCAAGGTGAGCATTTATTGAGATATATTAATATCTAATTCTTGTCACTTCTGTGTATATTTCAAAGTCCAACAGCAACTATCTTATTAAATTCCTATACAGGCTCATTTTATTAAGGCTGTACATAGTTCAACTGCTTTCAAAAACCTAGTAATTAATGTTACTCAAATTTGCTTTTTTATTTATTTTTCCTACCATTTCCAGTTTTCAAGCATTTCTTAAATTTCATAGTTAAAACAACAGAAGTTGTGCATTTGAAGTATTCAAATAATTTATGCAACTCATTCACTCTCTGGCATAGAATCAACTGAGATATAAGCACAGCAGACCAAGAAATGGATATAAAAATGTCAGCAATATTGCTGATAGAAGTTAGATGAAAAGGTGACTTTGATCTGTGGGCAGGAGGGCAAGCTAACATTTTGCTCCTAAATTAGATATAAGAGGTCTTCAAAAAGCACATGGGAAAATGTGTATTACAAAAAACCATGCATGCATTTCAATTTTTTTAAAAAAACAAAAATGAACTTGTGCTCTAATTCTATTTTACTTGAATTTTTGAAGTCCACTCATAAAGCTTATCCATATAGTCAGGGTATACATTAGACCATTACAGACCTTTTCCTTGAGAATACACTCCTCAAAAACTGACTATAGCTGGGAACCAGCAGTTAGCGTAATGGCTATGTCACTGGATTCCCACGTAGTCGACCGCGGTTCGCGTCCCAGACCCGGTGACTTAAAACTCACGCCGGGCGCGCGTGCGTGCATGCCCAAGATCCCGAGAGGAGAATGGAGGAGAAGGGATTGCGGCATGACCATCCCCCCTGGGGGGTGATTTCTCGCTTTCTGTCTCTATGTCTCTCTCTGTCTGTCTGGCGAGCGCACATGCCCTATAGCGAAAAAACCTCTCCAAAAAAAAAAAAAAAAACTGACTATAGCTAAAAATTTCAAGGCAGTTGTTGATAAAATTCCCCCAAAAAAGAGAGAAAGGGACTGAAGTTAAAAATGCTCAGCTCCTTTCCTAAAATCATCACACAGGCATGGACAATGAATCTCATCCCCTTAAAAATAGGACAGGTGAGGAATAAGTGTGCCTTTTAAATAATTCACTTCTGATCAGTGAAGAATAAGAAAGTAAGATATGCAGGAAAATTGATGGTATGTTTTTGGGAGAAACACAGATTGCGAATCCCTAAACTTAAAATTCTGAAATTCAAAGTTCTTCAAAATCCAAAACTTTTATGCCATGATACAAAAATAATGTGTAGAATTACTTTTAGGCTATGTATATAAGCTATATATGAAACTGGTCACAAGCACAAACCTACTGATGAGTTTGATTTTCCTGATAATTCTGATATCTCAAGCATTGGGCTGAATGAAAATGACAATGATGCAGAACCTTATGAAACCTTTGACCCTCCTTTAAACAGCACTGTCAGATGCACTAATGAAGAAGAATTCTTCAAATACTGTAGATCTATTCCTTCAACTCCTCAAGGAAAAGGAGCACCAAGAAGCTTGAAAACTTCTGAAAATGAAGCAAATGGAAGCAAATCTGTAAAAATCAGTGCAGAAAAGTCTGGAAGAAAACTAGAGCCCATTAATGATGCATCCGAAAGCACTGAAGAATGTGATATAAGAAGAAAAGTTAAATTGTCAGAAAAAATAAGCACACGACCTGAAATTCTTCCAACTACAGGATCTTCAGAACATTTAGAGAAATCAGCTGAATTGGTCACTGATAAAGAGATAGGACCCCTTAGTGCCCAGTTTTGTGTTGTCAAAGAGGCCCTTGCAACAGAAAGTCAACCTAAAACTCAGAATAAAAGGAAGCTGTCTTATGGGGAAAAAAGTCAAGAAGTGAAGCCCTTGACCCAGATCTTTCCAACAGTATGCATATTTGATATCTAGAAGGAGAGAAAACTAGTGATATCATGGAGTTGGATATTGTTTTGTGTTCATTTGTGAAAATCTTCCTAAATCTAAACAAATAATAGAATCTGAGATTTGTAAGGAAGCCATCAACAAATTTCACTTTAATATTAATAAAGACCTCATCAAAACACTTGAAGAAGTCCAGATGTTGAAAAATCTGAAAAGGAAGAATGCTAAGATAATTTCAGATATCGAAAGGAAAAGGCAGCATTTGATTGAAGTTCAGGATGAACTGCTCTGGTTAGAACCACAGCTGAAGCAACTACAAAACATGATGAACATAAGGACTGAAAATCATCCCTTAGGAATGTTGCATATTTCTTACCTAGTTTAAGACAGCTTTATCAAGATTATTCATGTGTTCAGAGAAAGAACCAAATGTAAAAGAAATGTATGATTCATCCAGCCTTCCAGTGCTGTTATTTGAAATAAGAACTCTCTTGGGAGCTGAAAACCATCTAGGAAATATCAATCATCAATTAGAGAAGCTTCTTGGCCAAGAATGAAAATGTCAGTCTCCTAAAATGTGCCTATGTAAGATGAGTTTCATGCTACTGAGTTACCTTCTGAAACTGTACTTTCATAAATAAAAATTTATTTGAAAAAAAAGGAAAGAAAATATTTAAAATTTTGAAAATAACTGAAATCTCAAACACTTAGGGTCCCAGGCATTTTGTATTAGGGACATTCAACCAACCAGAAGAACACTAAGATGTAGGTAGTTGAGGAAAATGTAGATGGCGTGAAAATGGAATTAGTTTATTAGCACATGAAAATGAATTAATTTAAGAAGTGCTATATGGGGCCTGATGTTGCAGTGGTAAAAAACATGATCCTCTGAAAGTCTGACCCACATGAGAAGGTTCCCATTTTGCATCCAGAGTCCTCAATGGCATGTAAATGGCCTTAATCTGGGGCTGGATGAAGCTGGGGAGGATTATGGCATCAGTACCTTGTATAGGGTGCTATTTTTGTGTCTGTCTTGATCATGAAATAAATAAGCAAACATTTAAAATATTGCTGTGGTGTGCAGTGTATTGATGCTGGGAAAATTTATTTTATAAGCTGTGGTGATATGAAGTGACAGAATGTATAAAATAAATTTTAAAAAATTTTAAGAAGTAATTAAAAACTAAAAAAAATGCAATTGAACAACTTATGGTACTTTGTAGATTGTCATTAAAAGTTAAATGTACTTTTGGCTGTATTTATTTTTGAATTTCAAAGTTTAATATATTTTCTTGTCAAAAAATGAAAAACTGAAAAATTTAGAAGAAAGTATAATTAAAATAAATGTTCTTTCAGTGTAAGAAAGAATAGAATGTAAGGCCAGCCAGGTGGCATGGGGTTAAAACAGCTGGACCCCATTTGGTTGGCTGTGTGGTTTAAGTCTCTGACCCAATGACTTGACTAACATGCCAGGTACATATGTGTGCATATCCAAAATCCTGAGAAGAGAATGGAGGAGAGGAGATTGTTGTGTGGTCATCTCCACAATGGGGGATTTTCTCACTATTCTTCTTTCTCTCTCTCTGGCAAGCACACTTGCATTATAATAATTTGGAGGGGAGAGCATAATGCAAGGCTTAAACAGAGATTGAAATTTTAGAGAGAATAAATGACATATTTTGTCCCCCACTCCCAAAACTAGGATAACATTTGAGATCATGAATGTGTAGATAAAAAGAGCTATAGATCAAGAAAGCCATAATATTTCAGTATAAAATGGTAGTAAAATAATCTGAGTAGAACAAAGCATCTTTCATTCAGCAGATATTTATTTATTTTTTAAGTTGCCAGGTTCTACAGTAGAGGTTGAGATACATGAAAATGTATTGCTCAGTCCTGACTTCACGGAGCTCCGGTAGCGTACTCCTTATAGGGGGAGAGTGGATGCTTTCTCACTTTTATCTCTCTCTCTCTCTCTCTCTCTCTCTCTCTCTCTGGCAAGCACATGCATCCTATGCAAATTGAAAAAAAAAAACTAACAAGAGAAAATATTTGTATAAATTTGTCTAATATCAGCAAAAATGTATTTAGCAGTTTTGTGCAACTAAGACATAAAAGAAATGGTCTATAATATTGTAACAATAGTAATATAAATAACAAGATTTTGGCGTGTAATAAAAGCCACTAAAGCACTTGGAGATTCTCTTATTCCGATTTCTTACAAGAGAAGAAACTAAAGAACATAGATTTTAAATGTCTTTTCTTTAGTTCATGATACTAGCTAGTAAGAGGTGAGAATGGACACCATGTTCCTTTTAGCTCATGCTCTTTACTTCATACTATGATGTCAGTTAGGTATTTAAGAAAGGCATCATTTTAAAAAGAGGGCCCAACTTACTGTCTAGTCTGTATCCCCACAGTAATATAAATGTGGACAAAAAGCTATTATTGATCAGCTGTCATTACTTGACCACACTCCATTATCAAATGTTGGCTGAAGTTTATGTAGTCTCAGAGGAGAGAAATGTTTTGGAGAAGATGATAGGAAGAGGGGAAGGAAACTCATCTTGGGACTATGGAAGGTGGAAGAAGAGTGTCTATGACCCTAGTATACTTTGAGCTGATTCTTCCAAGATTGTGCTAAAGAACTAATGACCAATAATAGGAAAATTCTTTCAAGGAATGCTACTTTTTTGAAAGTCCCTGAAAGACATTGAATATAGAATCTTCTTCATTGATATGTAAGCCAAAGCAGTCAACAGCTATTAGACTGTACTCAACTACAATTGGGATTCCAGATTTGGAAGATCCAAGAACACCTAGCAAGCCAACAGTATAGATTCATCCAAGAAATTTCATTAATTTGTGGCAATATGATTATGAAATACATATAATTCAATTTTTGTGCCTCATGTATTTCATCATGCCAAGATTTTACTACTGTTCATTATAATCAGTTTTCTATTCATTCCAGATGCACTGGTGCAGCTATACAAGTTATTCAAAAATTGAAATGTTTATATCAGTTGGTAAGTAGCCACTGGCCTGGACATTGTACCATTTATTGCATTAAATGTGGAATAAATCTGGATTTTCTGAAATCTGGAAATCAAAATAATAATGTCTGTTACAAAACAAACTTCCGGGATCCTGATTCAGTGGTGTGGACTGCCTCTATTCCACTTAGTCTATGCCTATGTCTTTGTAATTCTAAATATTTTGAACTTTACTTCTGATTATAAATAATGAAATGAAACTTCCTAAATGTCCTTTTCCTCTGACTGTTTGTTTCCCCTGTGCTCTTTCTATTTTGAAGCAATCCCCATTATTTCCCTTGCTACCTCCATTTAGCTTAGTCACTTGACTGCTGCTATGTTTTTTTAGTTAAATGTATCTCTTCCATAATTAAAAAAAAGCCTCTAACTATAATACAAAGCAACATGTACATTATTTAAAATATTATAAATGAGTTTCATATATAAAATTATTTAGAGCAACATGTAGCTGAAAATAATCCGTTTATTGCAGGCTATAAATATTTTAAATTAGTATTTTTAGTATTATGTACTTATTAGCAAAAACCAAAAATAAATACTAATAAGAAAAATTATTTTCTAACACTAACCGGTTTTAGATAGAGGATTAAAATATCAAACCAATGTATGTAGATGTTACATCCAAAAATTTTCAAATAGTTGATTAAAAATGTGTATTATGAACACTATTAATAGATTTCAAAATGAATTCATATTTTGATTTTATTTTTCCACGAGTTTGAAGTCCCCTCATATAGGTATTTGTGAATTCATTCATTTATTAATATGCTTCCAGAATATTTCTTGAACATTGAGGGTTTGTAGTATTGTGAAAGATATTTGAGGCATAGTTCCTTTTTTTATAAGCTTTCTATTAAGAAAGTGAGAAAACTAGAGCCAAAATATTGCAATTGATTTAAAATGTTAAATGTGTCATAAGAGAACTTTTTAACATCAGAGAACATTTTAACATCAGAGATGTAATTCAAAGAGGGTGAGATATCAATTTCAAATTGAGAGAATTTATGAAGCTTTCCTGGAGAAGACAGCCTTTGAGCTTTACTTTGAAGAAGGAGTAGCATTTCAGGGAAAGAGATGTATCAAAAAGGTGAGTAGCATTGAAAGGTATGTTAAGCTATACCTTGAAAATCTTGAGTAATTTGAACAAAAAAGCAGTTTTTTTTAACCAGATCACATCTTTATCTATAATTCTCAATCTTAGAGTTCATAAAAATACTAAATAGGTTTTTATAAAAATGCACATTCCTAGGTTCCAGTCTTAATGTACTGAATATGAATCTCTATTTACTGTGAGACCCAGGGGTCTAGCTTGTAAACTAACATTCTCTAATCTTCCATCTCAAATGTGCCTACTCTCCATATGTACTTAATGCTAACGTGTTTAAAATACACCTCTGTCTAGATACACTCTTAAAAGTTACAGGTTGCCATTTTCATACACAAGTTTAGTACCAATAAATGGTGGTGGAGATGTTATATTTCTTACTATTTTCATCTGACATTGTGTTTTTGAGGTTTATATATGCTGCTATATAAACATTAAATTCATTGCTTCTGGCTTCTAAAGAGGATTGCATATTTTACTTCAAATAGACATCTATATCATTCCCAGCAACTTACTAATGCAAACAAAGCTGTGATAAATATCTTCATACATGCCCTTGTTTGGACACATGAAAGTTATTCTCATTTTTGAATTTTTAAGTAATAAAATATAAGTGTACTAAGTGCTCTCCAGAATGACTGTGCATGTTTACTTTTCATTAACGTCCACAAGAGTTACTGTTCTACTATGCCTTGTCAGTACATGGTGCAGGAAATCTGGAGGATTAGAGGGATTAAAAATTTGGTATATATTTTCTCTACCTGATTTTTGAACAAATAGAGAAAATATTTAAAGAGAAGCTCATGGGAGGTCAATATATCCTTTTCCTTAATAATAGGAGCTAAAATAAAATGTGACCATTTCTTCTTTTGCTTAGTGTGTCTTGCTGATACCCACAGAGAGAGTTGTATAAGAGTCTGCCCCTAGAAAAAACAGTGTTGAATATCTGATTCCTGAAGGAAGTTTTCTCCCAAATGGAAGAAGGATGGTATAATACATGTCTACCATTTATTCACAAATGTATCAATCCAATACACTATCTCATATGAGAAATAAGAAAGAGGATGTAAAGATATCAGAAGTCACTTTTGAACAAGTTTCTCACTATACAGAAAGAAGAATCAGAAGATTAAAAGAAATATTTCCCAATAGTATATATCTGAGCATTTATCTTTTATTACTTTTAACTCTATATGTCATTGTTGGGCTGAATGTATTGGGTTGTTGGAAAAGTCATGATGCATTTTTCTGTTTTCTATGCAAAAATACATCATGACTTTTTTGAAAACCCAATAATAGCTCTTTTGGAAGGACATGGGCATTCTATTGGGGCAGATCTATTTTCATTTTTGATTCTTTCCTCAACTATAATCAATGTTTCTTTGAGTATTTCTTGGGGGCTGTACCCAATATAAAGGACTTTATATACAAAAAGCCTTGAAACACAAATGCTTTTGAAATGGGCCAGATAATACATTACTTGAATAAATTTCAATTTGCATCTAGGTCTGAAAGTTGATTCTTCATTCTGTTTCTCACCTCATATATATTAATTTTTTTTCTTTGTTTTCCATGAGTGAGAGAGAGAGAGAGAGGAAGAGAGATACAACACCCCTGACAGGGTCTTGATAGCACAATTTACCCCTAGCTTTAGTCACCCTAGATTATGGATACACACATGCCCCACATACCTTCTCATGTAAGTCTTATTTGCAGTGTTGTATTTTACCACTGCATCACCATGGAATATAGTTTATCAGTAAGTTGTTCAACAAATTATTCCAATGATAAATGTTTAAATGATCTAATAGAATAATGCAAATCATTAAAATGTCAAAAGTTTAATGTAAATTCCTTTATATTATCAAAACTCAGAATAAAAGTTAAGATTTAGTAGTTGGATCTCTTGTAAGTAAAAATCTGGTAAGATTCAAGCACAAAATATAAAGACTAAAGAAATAGTTTGCTCTCCTGAGTTAAAAGCATTTACTTAAACTCACAACTACAAATTATTATTTTACTCATTCTCAGTGAGAAACCTCCATCATGTCCTACACAGAGAAGAGTTGTTTTATTAGCTGTCTCCTGAAAACAATCCCCTTTCCTCAAGGCCTCAAACACTGTATTAGTTCAACACGTGCTCCATGAAATTCATTACTAAATTATCCAAAGATAGTTCTTAGGGGTTTTAAAGAGTGTAAAAATAGACATCTTTATGCCCACCATTTTTTTTTTTAACCAAGACATAGAGTTCATATAAAACATCTGTGTTTTCAGAGTCTTACTTTTATCCACCTATTATAGCAGAAACTTAGATGTATCTGAGATCAGGAAGGTTGAGGGGTGGGTGGAAATCTTATTTCCTAAAAAATTTAATCTTATTTCCTAAAAATGTCAGCTAAATGGTTCTTCTTGTCTGGAATTCATAATATGAAGATTTATACTCAAGTAGAAGATATGTCAAAGACAATAATTTGGCACTGGACATTTTTCCTAATTCTAGGGTCTAGTTTCAAATTCCCTCCCCTTCATTCTCATGCTCCTGACTCATTTTCATTGTTGGAAAAGTCTGTTTTCTATGCAAAAATGTGTCATGACTTTTTTGACAACCCAATGGATAGCTCCTTTGGAAGGACATGGGCATTCTTTTGGAGCAGTTCTGTTTCCATCTTTGAGTCTAACTCAATTATAATCAATGTTATTACATTGAACCTGCCCTAAAATTCCATGATAATCTCATTTTAAATCCTTAAATCAGTCACATCTGCAAAGGTTATGTTTGTTTGTCTTTTTTTTTTTAATGTCAAGTAAAATATCCATAAGTTCTGGGGACTAAGATCCTATTACATTTAGTGCCCATTATTGGGCTTAACCACATGGAATTTGGAAATTCATCAGAAAAGAAGTCTTCTCACTGATACTGTCATTTTTCCCATACTGATTATCAAAAAAAATACCAACTTCATTTTACTGTTGAACATTGATTTGTAAGAATTTCAGTGCTACTTCCAGGCTCAGGGAAACTTTTCTCCTGGTTTAAAGTGAGTAATGTGGGGTAGAGGCCTCTCTGGTTCTCACTCTTCTCCTTCCCTCTTCCACTTACAAAGACTGTATCTCTATGGGCAACCAACAAAAATAACTAAGGATAATCTTCTCATCTCATGGGAGGCTGCCTAGCAACCTCAAAACTATTTGCAATTTTAATTCCCCTTTGCTATTTCACCTAACAAACTTACAAAGTCCAGAGCTTGGGATATGGACATCTTCTTTTTGTGGTGTGGCCATTATTTTGCTTACCATTAGTTGTTACTAAGTGAATATATCCAAAAAATAATCAACACAGATCTAGAAATTATTTATTAGCAGTACACACAAAGCCTCCCACATGCCACCTTTGTATTTTTTTTTTACTTCTTTCCTCTCCAAATGTAAACTCTATCTTAAATTTTAAAATTATAGATTCGTTTATTGCCTTGGGATCTTTAAAAAATATGTTGCCATATAGTATATATTCTACTTTGGTTTTTATTCATTCAACATTTTGTTTGTGATATTAAAGCTTGCAATATTCTCACTAATATATGTTTCTTTTATTGCTTTGAAATATAACTTATAAATTCAAAGTTTGAGCATTTGAGTGACTACTAGTTTATTTTAAATGGTGAACCTAAGGACTCTCTGTATGTATTTTATCACTTATGTACAGTGTTATGTTAAGTAAAAAACTAGGAGTAAAATTTTGCAGTCACAAGTTAAGCTTTTGTAAAATCTGACAATGTTAAAATGACTTTTCTCATTAGCTACTTCTAATTACACTCCTAACAGATTTAAAAATTATTAATTTACTAAGACAGCTTATTATGAAAAATGTTGAATTTTATTATGCTTTTTCTGAACTAGTAGGATAATTAATTTTTTTCTCCTCTAGTCTCTTAATACGTTAAATTACACCTATTGATTTTCAAATGTCAAAACAATATTGCATTCCTGGGGGAAAAGTGCTCCATACAGCCATATATGTGTATCAGCTCTATATTACTGGATATGGCTCATTAATACAATGATGAGGATTTTTAGAATCAAAATCAAAAGTGAGACTGACCTCTCTTTTTAAATTTATGTCATGTCTTTATTGGGTCTTTATAACAACATTAGGCTAACATCATGAAATAAAATAGAAATGTATCCCTTTAATCTGACTTCTGGATTTTTTTTTCTAAAAATGGTGGAATTCATCATTGAAGTCATTTTAGCTTAATTTTTGAAAATGTGTGTATAAAAATTTTAACTATAAACTGAATTATTGTTTCAGTTTCAATTTTTTTCTCCATAAAAACATATCTTAAAATTTAGCAGATCTAAACAGTAATTTTATTTTGTAGGTCAGGAATGCTGGAATTGCTCAGCTGGGCATTTCTTGATTGAGTTTATATATGGGCTAATATCCAGAACTGGCTGCTGGTTACAGTGAGCTGATGTTCATTTGGGCTGAGATATAATATGTCTCACTTACAAAGCTATGAGTTGATGCAAGATGTCTTTTGGGAGCTCGTCTGAGACTTTTGAATGCCTGTACATAGCCTTTCCAGATGGCAGTCTCAGGATAGTTTTAATTTCTTACATGGTGACTGACTTCCCAATTGTCAGATGATAAACAGGCAGAAGGTGCCTATTTTTGAATTTAATTTTGATGACCTATCAATTACTGAGAAAACTCTATTAAAATATCTCAATATGACCATATACTTGTCTATTTCTTCTTATAGTTTATACCATTTGGAAAATTTTAGGTATTACTTCTTCAGATTTTTTTCTGAGATTTATCATTTCTAATTTTGAGAAGGCTTAATGAAATTTAGACAGCTTAATATTCTCTCATGGGCCATTGGAATTCAGCTATTTTTTCAGTATATTTTTTCAATTTTCCTCTCTATTTTATTGGGTTATTGAGAAAATCATGATGCATTTTTGCAAAGAAAAAACGTCATGAGTCTTCTGCCAACTTAATAGTTTAGATGGGTTCTGTGATTATATCTTCAAGGTCACTGATGTTTTCTTCTTCAGTAGTTAATCTGGGTTAATCCTAGGCAGTGAATTTCTCAAGAAAGAAAATGTTTCTTCATCTCTGTAAGTTTCACTTAGTTTTCTTAAACATCTTTCACTTCTTTCCTTATTAAGTTCATTTTTTTTAAGTCTGTGAGTAGATTTGAAATGACTACTTAAAGGATCTTGCCTGCTAATATCATAATCTCCTTCTGGTTCCTGATTTTTCATCTGATTGTAGATTAAATTTTCCTGATACTTGATATGTATAGTAGTTTTATTTTTATTTGAATCTGAAGCTGAATGTCATGTCTTAGACATGTTTAAAATGTTGTTTTCTTTTAATGAATGTTGGACTCTGTTCTGATAGAGGTTAATCTACTTATCTACTTGCAAATCACTTTGACTCTCTTCTGACTTTTTTTTTTTTTTTTTTTTACTTTTTTGGGGGATAGAGTTACCTTTTTTCAGAACTTTCTCTTTAATGTCCTTGGTGTTTGAGGACTTTCCTCACTGGCTGGCTAGGACTTGAATGCTTTAAATTCCTAGGAGGTCTTGGTCAACAATAGGACTCCTAGATCATTCTTTCCCAGTCTCATGGAGTTTTACCCTATGCACATAGGCATTGGCATTTACCAAAAGTTTATAGGTCTTCTATTCATATTTCTCTATCTCTTTGTTTATTATTTTCTCTCATCTTCATTACTCTGTTCCTCAAATTCCAACTGCTACAGCTTTCTCGAATCTGGTCTTTGTCTCTTCAGTACAGCAAAATGATCATGCCTTGCTCCCTGGCATTAGATATGAATTCCTGGTGAAGTGTGAATGATTCAATGCAACCTAACCACATTTGGAAACCAAACAATTATAAACAGAAATAACTGTAATGATAAACCTTCTACTGGCCATTGACCAGTTATATCATCTCATTCACAAAATAATTTGTTGTTGTTTATAATCAAACTTTAAGCACAAACTTTAAAAGCAAAGAACATTTCTTAAACTGAATAAACTTAAGCTAAGCATATTTTGGTTAGCTATAATTGTATTACTATTTAAAGATTATTATTTTATAAGTTTAAGTAATAAATGTACATAGTATTTTAGACTAATTAGTGAGACATAAATACTAGATTCAGATAAGAAGGAAGGTTGTGGTTTTCCATTATTGTGGCTATTATAACTATGTTTATTGATTTTTCTAGTGTTTAAGGCTTACTAGGTACTTTGTCTTCTAAACCTCATTAAGCCAGGATGAAAAATTAAAATGGACAGTGTTAATCTTTTATAATCTATTACTTCATGTCAAATGCATTTTCAAAACAAAGAATAAAAGCTGGTCAGTACCATGCTAGTCTGAAGAGAGCTGGCATACTCTCATGGTTCATGAAATAATATGTAACAGTTTAAGAACAGAGGCTCAGAAGTCAGTCTTAGTGGCTATAAATCCTCACATCACTAGTTACTAGTGATGACATTCGGCATGTTATTTACTTCTCAAAGGCCTTATTTCTTTCATTTAAAATGAGAAAATAGTAGAACACCAATGCTGAATGTTGTGATGATGAGCATAACGTATTTAAAGTTTTCAGCATAGTCACTGGAGCGTGAGTAAATACTAAAAATGGTTAAAAAGCTTTGCAAATCTTTCTAATACAGAGTAGAGATGACTGAGAAGCAAAGGATTCTGTGCCCAAGAGTAGCTGAACTATTAAAACTTTCAATGAGTTTGAGCTATAAATTACAGATATTTCCTATTTACCTGACAGGGTCATCTGACTTTTGGTATTTACCACCTCTTACATGCAGAAGATGAGATTTGATAATACTGTTTTACGTGCATCAAAATGAATATTTGGTATTGCCTTTGTCTGTTCAAGCTGCTAAAACAAAGTACAGTAGACTGATGGCTTATAAACAACACCTTTATTTCTCATAGTAATACAGACTAGGAAATCTAAATCAGGATGTAGGCAGATTCAGTGTCTGGTGATGGTACATGTCTTGTTTCACATCTTCTAACTGTGTCTTCATATGAAGGAAGTAGTTGAGAGTCTTGCTGAGGCCTCTTTGATTAGGGCTCTAACCCCATTCATGGAGGCTCCTCTCTCTTAACCTAATAACCTCCTGAAACCCACATCTTTTAATATCATCAACACGGAGGCTAGGGTTTCAACACAACTTTGGAAGGCTGAAAACATTCAGTCTATCACAGGTATCAAGTCTATCTTTTAAGTAGAGTTTAAAAACAATACCCTACCTGTGATAGAAGTTTTTCACAATGCTGGCTCTACAACCTTTGCTAAAATTCTGTTCCCTTTGATGTGGTCTCCAAGCACTTGCTACTGATTTTAAGACACACACTGCTGTTCCTGTCTAACTCTTTTCTCCCTGCACCATAAACTGTGAGTTCCTTGAGGATAAGTGTATCTTATTCAGTGCTTTAAAGTTAATTTTATCATAAAATACCAACATGGTAGGTATTTGTAACATGTCTTTTGGAATGAATAAGTGAAGAAACAGAAGCATCTTCTGTATAATCAATCCTGTCTTTATGTTTTATTTTTTCTGGATTTTCTTTGGCAGAGGGGTTGGTAGACTTTATTTTAAGTTTTTACTTAAGAATTACTTAGAAAATTTGTCAAAGGTGTCCATACACAGAGTCATTTCCAGAACTCAATCCCTTCTTCCTTTTCCTTTTACAGTTCTTAGTTTCTGTATATAACAAGTTATTTTTAAAATTAATTATAAGGAAAACAATACATGTGCTAATATGAGTTAATATTTTTAGCAAAAAAAATGGGGAAAATGTTACCATTATCCAAACACTGATAATTATGAAGCAATGTATCAATTCATTCCTTTTCCTCTATCTCTGTACCTCTCTAACATTGAACTCATGATCTTTCAAAAATGCCTATTTTTGGAACATCTATAAAGAGATTGTTTGCTTATTAATGCCAATAAAAGATATTATAAAAAACAGTAAATTAGAAAAGAAAGAGAACGTAAGCCTTAACAATATTGACCTATAAATGCCTTGAAGTAGAAGCAGTTATGGGTATTGGTAAATTTGTGTGTTTTCTTGTGTATTATATTAGAAAAAAAAACTAATTTATTATTTTTAAATTGAGAGTAACTTTAAATCCATCCAAATTGTCATTCTGGTATTATCTTTCAGTTCACACACACGCACACACACCAAACACCTGTACTTGAACATAGAGACTGTAGCTAATTCTCTCTCTCTCTCTCTCTCTCTCTCTCTTTTTTTTTTTTTTTTTTTTTTTGAGAGGTTTTTGCTATAGGGTGCATGCGTGTTGGCCAGAAGGACAGAGAAAAACAGAAAGCAAGAAATCACCCCCCCCAATGGGGATGGGCCACGCCACAATCCCTTCTCCTTCATTCTCCTCTCGGGATCTTGGGCACGCATGCACACATTCCTGGCATGAGTTTAAGCCACCAGATCCAGGATTCAAACCATGGTCGACTACATGAGAGTCCAGCGACACAGCCATTATGCCAACTGCTGGTCCTGACTATAGCTAATTTGCAAACATGCTAACAAGATCTGGGGTGCTCAGACAAGATAAAGTAGCAACCAGGAAGTTATCTTGCAACCATTTTCAGAGTTCTGCTAATTAGAAGAGAGCTATTTACATATTTATTGGGAAATTCAAATGTGCCAAAATATTGCATTGTGTATACAATATCCAATTCTTTAAACCCTTGATTTCCCAAAAGTCAGTAATTTGGCTTGAGAAGGATAATTCCATTAGAGAAGATAGTTTAGTTAAAAAGTACTGGGCTAGGAGTCAAAATTCCCAGGCTTAAGTACCATATTTTTCAATTTCTTACTATGTGACCTCAGGCATATTATACAGATTTTCATAGACTCTTAAACACTCTAAAGTACTTCATTAAAAAAAAAAAAAGTCTACATGGAGAAATTGTGAAAGAAAAAAAATAGAAAATTAACATAGATCTAGATAGCCAAAGTGGTGTAGTTTGACTAATTTGAAAGGAGTTATTGCCCTGGTTACAGACCACATAAAGTCACTCCAGTAACATTCTAGGTAATTCTTGTAACTTACTGCATGCATGCATGTGCAATTGTGTTTAAGTCAACTATTTAATATATGATATGTTGCTCTTATAACATACTGTAATGTTTTCCTAATTCCTTTAGTTCATGTATGAAGATTGAATAAATTATTTAATTAGACCAGATATAAAATAAAAGCTGGGTCCAGATTGCATAGTGGTTACATCACTGGACTCCCACATAGCTGACTGCAGTTTACGTCCAGGACCCAGAGTCTTGAAACTCACATCAGGCACATGTGAATGTGTGCCCCAAATCCCAGGAGGCAAATGGAGGAAATGAGATTGCAGCATGGTCCTCTCCTGGGGAGGGGGGTGATTTCTTGGTTTCTGTCTGTCTGTCTCTCCGGCAAGTGCTCATGCCCTATAGCAAAAATCTTCTAAAAGAACAATCAGTCAATAAGTAAAATAATAGATGAACTGGATGAGTCTTAAATGATTTATAAATCTCATGCCTACAATTGCCAGACTAATTGAACAATAATTTGTATTCTAGAATCATAGAGGTACTTGGGATAAATTCTGGCTTTGTAACTTGATAGTTATATGATGTAAAATATTACTTAGTCTAAATTACGGTTTCTTTATAAAGCAGGAAAAAGAAAGGTTTTTTTTTTTCTTTGATTCATGTGTCAGGCATATTCTTATTTTGGAGAGATTTTGCTATAGGGCACATGCACTCACCAAACAGACAGAGACAGAAAGCAAGAAATCACCCCCCTAGGGGGAATGGCCATGCCGCAATCCTTTCTCCTCCATTATCCTCTCGGGATCTTGGGCACACACGCACACGTGCCAGGCGTGAGTTTTAAGCCACCGGGTCCAGGACTTGAAATGCAGTCAACTACATGGGAGTCCAGCAACACAGCCATTACGCCAACTGCTGGTCCCATGTGTCAAGCATATTCTAAGTATTTTACATGTATTGGATTGTCAGAAAAGTCATGATGTATTTTTCTGTTTTTCCATGCAAAAGTGTGTCATGACTTTTCTGACGACCTGATATTTTCTAATTCAGTCCTCACAGCATCCTTATGAATCAGGTTGTATTATTTCTTCTTTTCTCACATGGCTGGCAAAACTTCTAGAAATTAATGGGTCTAGTTAACAGAACAAAATAAAGCAAAACACACCAAAACCCAAAGTATTATGAATAGAAGTAGGATTTTGAAATTCTATCATTCAGATTCCAGAGACACTCTATTATTCTATCTACCTGGTGACCTCTAGATAAAATAAAGGCATTTACCTGCAGAGGGAGACATCTGGCACTGGTGATCTATCACCTATTACAATATTTTTAAAAAATAAAGAAAGGAAGAAAGGAAGAAAGGAAGAAAGGAAGAAAGGAAGAAAGGAAGAAAGAAAGAAAGAAAGAAAGAAAGAAAGAAAGAAAGAAAGGAAGGAAGGAAGGAAGGAAGGAAGGAAAAAAAGAAAGAAAGGGAAAGGGGGGAAAAAAGTAATTCCTTTCCCTGATATTGCTGTTGCTGCTGCCTATTATTATGACTCCTAGGTATGGTAAGACATCTACAGATTACAAAAGCTTCCTCCATTTGCCTACCTTTTCTTTCCCTTAAAATAAATTACACTGAAGAAAATCTCTTAAGCTAAAAATAACAAAGGCTAACAGGTACAATTTATAAAGTTTTACTAGATCTACTGTTGGCTAAGGAACATATCACCTAAACTGCACTTCCTAAAAATTATCACTTGATCTAAAACCTACATGAATTTCTCCTAGAACATCACACTGTTGCAAAAGAATTAACTCTTAACATTCTTCCTTCTTATTGTGGTCCTTTTTATTTTTTTTTAAAAAGAAATTTTTGCTATAGGATACATTCCCTCACTCGCTGGAGGAACAGAAAGTTAGAAGTCACTCTCTGGGGGGATGGCCTCTCCATAATCACTTCTCCTCCATTCTCCTCTTGGCATTTTGGGCATACAAGCACACGGACCTGGCATGAGTTTTCAACTGCCGAGTGTGAGATTCAAATCGTGGTTTGCTTGTGGTAGAGTCTAGTGATGTAACATTATGCCATCTGCTGGTCCATATTTTGGTTCATTCTTAAAAAGTGCACATTGCCTAGTTATATACTAATTCTTGATTAGAATTCACTTTATTATAAAAACTAAAGTAGAAGATATATCCCTTTCTAACGCAATATAAAGGGTCAATTTTCAGAGAATACATTGCATTTCCTTTTTAAGCATATACAATACACCCACACAGGTAATTCAAACCTTTACTGTCACTTATGGCCTAGATAGTTTGTGCTACTGGGAGCAAGCATCTTGTAGAAAGATCTCAGCTGATCTATATATAGCACAACAAGATAAACACTTGCCATCCTTTGAAAAATTTTCAGATTATCAGTAAATATTTCCAGTTTACTAGAGTGCTACCTTCTCTTGGCAAGCATGGCCTCTTGTGGTAAATTACATCCTTAAGACTGGTACTCTTAAACTTTCAATGATCCTATCCCATCATTAAATTCTTTTTCTTTCTTTTTTTTTTTTTGGTGGGGTGGTGGGATTGTTATAAGGCACATGTGCTCACTGGAGATAGAGAGAGGAAAAAAGGAGACAGAAAGTGGATACCACCCCTCAGGGTAGATACTACCCCTCAATCCCTTCTCTTCCATTCTCCTCTTGGGATTTTGGGCACACATGCACATGTGCCTGGCATGATTTTCAAGTCTCTGGGTCTGGGACTTGAACCGCAGTTGACTATCTGGGAATCCATTGACACAATCAAGATGCCACCTGCTGGCCCCACCCTGTCATTAAATTCTAAACACAATTCAAATTTACATTTATGCAATCAAAAATAAAACAAAGATTGTAAACCACAGGTCTCCTTCAACTCTCGAGTTGCATTTTTAGTTATTATACCTTCACACAATTACATCCTTTATTGATTTAATTTGTGCTTTATAAAGAAATTCTTTTTAGCAGACTCTACTTTTTCCTGCTTAAATCTTAATTTTTTTCTCTAATTCTTTAAAATATAGTTTCCTAGTGACCATTTCCCAGTCAGCTGGAGATGTCAAGTTTGCATGGCTAAAAAGGAAATATAATGATTCTAAAAGCTCTAATTTTCCACAAAAATTGTTGTAAAGATTACATATCCTTTTAGAAGTCAGAAAACAGCATGTTTCCTCTCTGAATTATGTCAGTCATAATGCATTCAAAATGCTATTTTACTTAGCTTTCATGAAAACTAACAAAGAAAACAAGATTATTTTTAGTCATTCTAGAATTGACTGAAAATGAAATGTAAGATTTAGTTGAAATTTCATGTGGAATATAATATCAAAATTTTCCTATTGAGAAGGATATTATCAAACAAACAGAGCAACAGTAGCATTCTCTTGGAGTGTTCATGGAGCCATATTAAAGCAAATCAAAGTATCAGCACTTTGCTTTTACATTGCTATTCTCACAGTCAGGACTCAGCCCTTCTTTCGCTGTGTCAGGCCTCTGCTATGCAGTGTTCCTTCTGCTTCTCTCTGAGATTCTTTGCCACTGTGCTCTAACTATCTGCTAGGTCATCCAAACACATCACCTTAAAAAACTCTCTACTATCCATCATCCTTATTTGTAATCAGACACCACCCACTCTCATTGCTTGCTTCTACTGTTATTATTGCCAGCTATTTAACAACAGTGCCTTCACATCCTCTCTCTCTCTTTTTTAAGAGGTTTTGCCTTAGAAGGTGTGTGCACTTGTCTGAGAGAGATAGAGAAAAAGTGACAGTGAGAGGGACAGTTAGAAATCACCCCAGGGCAGATGGTCATGCCACAATCCTTTCTCCTCTATTCTCTTCCCAGGATCTTCAGTATGTACTCACATATACTTGGCATGATTTTCAAGCCGCCGAGTCTGGGACTCGAAATGTGGTTGGCCATGTGGGAGTCCAGCAACATAACCACTATGTCATCTGCTGGACCTCACATTCTTTCCTATTCACCTACTATCATTGACCTATTTCTTCTACATTTATTATGGAAAAACTATAAAAATAGCAGACCGTTTACTGAGTGCCACATAGTATTCTAAATGTGTTGCACATATTACCTCTCAATTTTCAGGGGAAAAAATGTTGCTTTTATCTGAGGAAACTGTAAAAGTCAAAATTAAAGAAATCTCAGGTACTACTGCCTCATAACTATTAAGTGCTAGAACTAAGATCTATAACTAGCATTGCAAAGTGCATTCTTACTTGCTATTAATACTGTTTAACTCTTCTGTCCTTCTTATTCTTTTATCTGCTTCTAAGAAGCACCATGAGTAAGAATATGCTTCCTTTCTGTTTTTTTTTTTTTTTTTTTTTTGGTTACAGGGCACATGTGCTCACCAGAGAGACAGAAAGCAAGATACTATCCTCAGGAGGAAAGGCCACACCACAAGCCCTTCTTCATTCTCCTCTTGGGATTTTGGGCATGCGCACACATGCACCTGGTCTGAGTTTGAAGCCACCAGGTCTGGGACTCAAACCATGTTTGCCTATGTGTGAGTCCAGCAACATAACCATCACACAATCTGCTGGTCCCAAGAGTATGCTTCTTATTATCTCATTACCATTTTATGGCATAGGCATGCAAATGTATGACCATTAGATTAAAAACATTTTTATGGGTACATCTTTCTGGCCATCATAAGGTTTTGATTTTTATTGTTGTAGTATTATTCTTCTTTGTAACAAAAGTTATCTGCATACATTTTGTTATCTCCCAAGGGAAGACACTGACAAGCACAGCATCTGTCAATACATAATGTTAGTAGAAAAGATTTTTAAATACTCTAAAATCTAATATCAAGTTAATGCATTTTTCATATACAGAGATAGCTTCAAATTTTTTTATCTTTATGGAAAATTTTAGTTTTCTATGTGACATAAAAGAAATGAAAGTACTAAGACAAATGAAAGCATGAATTTAATTTGTCAAAGAAACAGAAACTACTTACCAACAGAACATTCGTGTTTATTAGATATTTAATTAAATAGAACTTGGAATGAAAATATCAACCCATATTCTTTCTGAGACATTGTTCTCTCAAACATAATCAATACCAATTTGATAACTCAAATAATTCTGTGTCCAAGAAAATGGAATTGGGATATCAGGTATTTGAAGACATGATAGGACTTGAGAAGCGACTGCTTGAATTATTTATATTGTTATTGACATTAAACTCTTCTTAAATATAACAGAAAAGAGAGAAATAAGGGGAAAATGAAATATCAGTCACTGAAAAGCTGCATGATATTTTACTGCCCTACATTATGTTTTCTTATTACTTGTTCTCAAAGCTTCTAGATCAACTGACTTCGTGTGGTTTCAGTGTTCTGTCATAGGAAATTGTATATTTTAGTAATAATTTTATTTTAAAACATGATTGTTTAAAAAAAAACTCATTTTTAGTAATTTTTATCACTGGTTAGCTTTTTCCTCGTGCTGAACAATAAGAATAAAAGCATTTGTTTAATGTATATTGTTTTCCAGATGTCTTCTTAAAGTCATGTATTCAATGAGGACTGCATTATGCAGCATTTTATTTATCTCAATAGAAGCCACCTCATCAGCACTTTCTACAAAATGTGTTTATGTGGTGAAAAGGACTTAAATAAGATAAACTTCTCGTGGAAGGCTAAGTATCCTGTGGGTGTACAGTAAATGATATTTAAGGGAATGACTGGCAGCAAATTCAATTCAATCCAATCGACTTTTATTGAGAATCTAAGCTATTATAGATGCTAAGGGTATAAAAACGGATGAAAAAGATTGCCTCCAATCTAAAGAAGTTTAAGGTCTTTTGCTAGATAAAGAGTTTTTCATAACTATAGAAAAGGCTGTTTTTTATGACTCATCAAATATTAACAAAGGTTTAATATATACTAAGTAATATTCAAGGCTCTGTATAATATAAAATCCTGGTGCTCTTGTTACAAAAGCTGAAAGTTAATTTTCAAAGGTAACCTATAACAAGAAAAGATTTGCTTCTCAAAAAATATTTACTTTGTGCAAAGTCCAATAACATGTTTTTTGAGATCAGGAAATTTACAATTGAGTGATGAATGCAAACACAGAAGAAGTGGGGTTGTGTGTGCATGATTTCTGTGTGTATGTATGTATGTGTGTGTGAGTGTGAAGGTAGAATTCATGGAAACAGGGAGACATATCCTGTGTCTTCTTGTATGAGTAAGACTTAGGTGATGAGAGAAAGAGATAAGTTAATCTTTAAAGTGAGAAACATCAAAAGTTAGGACTTGGTGCTTGAACGTAATGGTAATGCTCACATCAAGAAATAGTAAAGCTTAGCATCTGTAAAAGGATTGTCAAGGGACTTGCATGATATAACAAATAAAGGTTTATGTTTGTATGTTTGTTTATCTAAATGGCAAGAAGCCTTAAGTCATAGTGTATCTATGTTATAAATATCATCCTTTAGGTATAGAAAGTCCATGGGTTAAAAAGACAGAATGTAGGGACCAGCAGTTGGCGTAATGGCTATGTTGCTGGAGCCCCCATGTAGTCGATTGCAGTTCAAGTCCCGGACCCGGTGGCTTAAATTCACAATGGGTGCATGTGCGTGCGTGCGTGCCCAAGATCCCAAGAGGAGAATAGAGAAGGGATTGTGGCATGGCCATTCCCCATAGGGGGTGGTGTCTGATTTCTCACTTTCTGTCTCTCTTTCTGGCGAGTGTACATGCCCTACAGCAAAAACCTCTCCAAAACAAACAAACAAAACAAGAGTATATTAGGTAGGTAGGTAAGCATAGCTCAACTGGGTCATTACTGATGAGACTAATTTCAATAATCAGAAAGCAGTCAAAAGATGATAGACTTCTAATAGATAAAAATAAATAGACCAAAATGAAAACATGCTAAACAAATAAACTCCAGCTTTGTTATTCTGGGTCTGCTGAGAAAACAGAATACATACAGTTCATAGGATTCTACTCTTGAACAGCCATGGCCTCCTTAGAGGCTTCTCTTGTTCCTCTTTCTCAGAACAAGGACTTCAAAGGTCTATAGGTCTTTTAGGTGCCATACTAATTGCACATAATGACTCTGACCTGTCCTAGAATTAATATGATTTCTATCTGGATAATATTATGAATATTTCTCTTCAGTAGATGGTTGGTAGAAGTTCTATTAGAATAGAATATCACATAACATGAGACTATCAACTTTTCAAACTATATGTATCAAGGATGTGTTCAAAATTGAAGACTATAGGGAACCAGCAGTTAGTGTAATCGCTATGTCGCTGGACTCCCACGTAGTCAACAACAGTTCGCGTCCCAGACCCCGTGGCTTAAAACTCACGCCGGGCACGTGTGCGTGTGTGCCCAAGATCCCGAGAAAAGAATGGAGGAGAAGGGATTGTGGTGTGACCATCCCCCCTGGGGGGTGATTTCTCACTTTCTGTCTCTATGTCTCTCTCTGTCTGTCTGGCGAGCACATGCGACCTATAGCGAAAAAACCTCTCAAAAAAAAAAAAAAAAAAAAAAGAAATTGAAGACTATAGAAGCACATCCAATACCTGGGGTAGCTTGTCAAGGTTCTGAAATTTTCATGATTTATTTTAGAATCAATTACTGTAACTGGAGCATATATTGGATAATATTTGCTCTGGAACATAACCTGGTTATATATTTCATTTTTTCTAGTTTTTATACAATACTTCAGAAGTTTTCATCTCTAGCCTGCTACCTTAGATTTAGTCCCCCCTTATATATCTTGGCAGATACTGACTTCTTGTCTCCTGACTGGCTAATTTTGGCATTGGTTATCTTTCATGTATATTTTTTTTAATTTAGATGAGCTCAGTTAGCCTAAACTCAATCTAATTTGCTTTCTTTTTTTTTTTTTTTGGAAGAGGTTTTTCTATAGGGCTCGTGCACTCGCCAGACAGACAGAGACAGAGAGACAGAAAGCGAGAAATCACCCCCCGGGGGGATGGCCACACCCCAATCCCTTCTCCTCCATTCTCTCTCAGGATCTTGGGCATGCACCCACATGCACCTGGCATGTTTCAAGCCACCGGGTCTGGGACGCGAACCGTGGTTGACTACATGGGAGTCCAGTGACGCAGCCATTATGCTAACTGCTGGTCCCTAATTTGCTTCTTCAATACTGTCATACGTTCACCAAACCTGTCTTACTTTCAGAGTGATTAAAAAGGGTACTGTCTTCAGTGAATATTTATATTCTGCCTTATCTCTATTACTAATATTTTCTCTCAGTACCAGTATTCTGACAAATCATGTTAGAAAGGCATAGCGAGTAAACGACAGTTCTTTAATGTCTTTAATTTTTTCTTAAAAAATTTATTTTCATCTTCTTATACTTGGATTACAAACAGATCTGCAATCATTTTTCATACATCAAGTATCTCAAAACTATTTAGAGGACTTATTCTACAGTTATTGCTAAGTGATATCATTTTTTAATTAGTTTTAATTTGTATAATTTTTTACTTACATTGAATTGTTGTACCACTTTGTAGTACAAAATTTCAAGATCTGGGGGCCAGCAAGTGTCATGGTAGCTGGGGCACTGGACTCCACCATGGCAAACTGTGATTCAAGTCCCAGATCTGGTAGCTCGCTTTCTCATTTTCCAGCTCTCTTTCACTGTCTCTCTCTAGTCAAATTTTAAAAATAATAATATATTAAATTAATTAATTCTTTAAAGACATTTCAAGATCTTGACAAGCTACCCAGGGATTATCTTTTTTAAGTGTATTTCATTTTATTTGTTATTATTATTTTTAATATTTGCTATAGGGCATGTGCACTCACTAGAGAGACAGAATAAGAGAGACACAGAGAGAAAGTCACCAGATTCAGGAGTAGACGGCCATGTGGGAGTCCAGCGCTTTAACCCCCAGGCCACCTGCTAGCTCACTATTTTCAAAGTGTTCATGTGGTGTACAATAATCAAATCAAGGTTGTTAGTGATATTTGTCATTTTTAACTAATAATTCTACATTATGATATGTACCTTCAATTTTTGTTCTGCTGTATTTTTTGAGACTTATGATTTTATTTCAAGTGAATTTATTATCACCATATATATAAATATAAACAAACAAAAAAAAAAAACTTCCAGTCATCAGCAGTATCACACATGATTCTCTTCCCTCTTTGAATGAGGGGCAAATTGGCTTCTTCAAACTTTAAAAGTATTCTCATTAGGATTTGGACACTTATCAAAATGGAGGGTAAATACATGAAACATATAATCAAATTAAAAGAAATCAACTTGTCTGTGAACATTACATTTTCCTGAACAATGGGAATCAGCTGTTTCAAGTTGCTATGGGTTTAAGGTACTGTATCAAAAGGTAAAACACATCAGTAGTAAGTAGGCTTAATATGACTGACAACAAAGCATATGTTTGATAACTTTGATGAAAAAAAAGGTGGCTGTTCATGTGTTTTATGAATCGAAATGTTTACATTTGTCATTATAAGTTTTAACTGGTTAAAGACTTTTTTTGGCAAAATACCAACTACCTTCTCACTCTAATCTTCCTTCTGTTTGTACCTGTAAGCCTTACTTTGTGCTAATTCCAACTTACTCTCTCAGTACACCTAGAAGTCTAAAAATATTGTGCATGCAGAGAGTATCTAGTATATATTACATAAATAGAAAGTACTGTGGTTAATGTAAGTATATATTATATGTAGCTATAGGTATATAAGAATGAACAACATTGGGCTAGCCGATCGTGTGGTGGCTAAGGTGGCTGGATCCCACATGGCTCACTTCATTGTTTGAGTCCTATCCCTGGTGCCTTGAGGAACACACCAAACACATGTATGTATGTACATGTGTGCCAAAAATTCCAAAAGGAAAAATGAAGGAGAAAGGACTGTGGTGTGACCATCCCTTGGGGGTAAGGGGTGCTTTCTCATTTTCATCTCTCTCTAGTGAGTGCACATGCCCCCTAGCAACGTAAAAAATAAAAAAAAAAATTAATAAAAAAAGAATGAACAGCATCACAATATTCAGAAAAGGACACTGAATTCTAATTTTAATGTGGGACATTATGTACGTAAAGTGTTATGTAATAATGATTGACCTTTTGTTGTCTAATATGGATTTGTAGCAAATAATGTGTTTTGGAGAAGGATAAATATGTTTTTATTCCCTAGCTTTGACATTCATTGAGTGTCACAACCAACTGAAAACTTAACCACATTAACTCCTAATTTCTAAGAGACAGAACATGCATTGGTTTTGAATGCATTTAATCTGAAAATATATATATAAAAATATGTAAAGTCAAGGTACTCTGAAAGTGTTCAATAAATACTAACTTCCTTTCCCTATGCCCGCCCCAACCTCACTCCATCCTTCTGCTCAGATGATCTATTTACTGATTGAGTATTTTGACATTAGGGTGTCTACCCTACTGGTCTTCACCTCCCTAGCCATAGCAAAATGACTTGCGCATAGTGGGCGAAAAATAATATTACATTTGAGGGACGGAAATAATGAATTGATAGAAGAGTAAAGGAAAGAGGGAAGGGAAAAATGAAGAAAGAAGAGGAAAGGAGAGAGAGGCAGAGACAGAGGGAAGGAAGGATGAAAGAAGGAATTGTCTTTGGGAGGGAACAGTTTTACACTTAATTAAAAGTAGAAATGGATGTGATCTGATGCTTGAACGAAAAGAATACATAAATTAGTTTACAAAGAAAACAGAAAATAAACTGATGCTTCTTTCTCTGTAATAAGTTCTCTTAAACAAAAGAAATTTTTTTTTCCTTTCATCATTCATTTATTACACGAAGGAAAACAACAAGGTAGGAAATGATGTTTCTTATTATAGTTCTGGACTTGTTAACAAATATTTGTATATTTCTGAGTAGATTCATAAATTTATTTCAGCCTAAATTTGCTCATGGAAGTGTGACTTTATTGAGCCTTAATGTTAGTAAGCACTGTGATGTATACAAAATGCATATATGATCATATTTAATTCTTACTCTGAAAATTATGTACTATTATCCTCATTTGACAGATGAAGAACCTGAGGTTGGAGCCAGCATATAGTGTAGTGGTTACATCTCTGGACTCCCACATGGGTGACTACAGTTTGAGTCCCAAACCCAGTGACTTGAAACTCATGCCGGACACATGTGTGTATACCAAGATCCCAGGAGGAGAATAAGGGAGAAGAGATTATGGTAGAGTCATCCCCCTGGGGAATGATTTCTCTCTTTCCCTCTCACTGTCTCTGTCATTTCTCTTTCTCTCTCTGATAAGTGCACATGCCCTTTGGTAAAACCTCTTAAAAAAAAAATAGAACCTAAAGTTACATTTTCATTTATTCAAAATCATGCAGTGAGTAGACTATGGATTTGAGATTTGAACCCAAGTTTGTCTAGTTTTAGGGGACTTCACCAGTTACAGCCTGCAGGGACCTTTTTCCAGACTTAAAGGAAAAGAGTCTGGTTCCAAAGATATTGATATTTTTATTATAGCATCACAGGGATCACAAAGGATGTTTAATGAATCATTTTGAGTATCAAATGTTTATGTGACTTACATAGACATTTATTCTATAAAGGTGTGTCAAAAATGCTAAAAAATGCATTGTCCCAGAGATTAAATGAATAATAAACAATAATGGAATTTTCATATGTGTCAAAAATGCTAAAAAATGCATTGTCCCAGAGATTAAATGAATAATAAACAATAATGGAATTGTCATATCATAAATGCAAAGATTAAAGAAGAAAAATAGTTTCTGAATTTGATTATTTAAAAAGTATGTAAAAGAGAGTGTCTCATAAAGAAATTTAAAAATGCTTTCATTTCTGAATGGATAAAAGCAGAAATGTTATCATGTTGAAAACCTTAGAAACTACTAAGGCACATCTTGGCAATTGCCAATAAAACATCTTTGGAGAGAAAAAAAAAAAAACTTAAATACTACAGTGATTATGAAAGGAAGACAATCCAATTAAATATCACAGAGTAGGACTTTCTGATTATTATTCTGGCAACAAATTAACAAACCAACCCCGGAAATTTCAATTAACTCCAGCAGAAAATGGGTGAAATATAACATAGTTGAATATACATTCTTTGGGTGTGTGTTTCTATAATTACAGTAAAATTCATTTGCAATTTAATGGATAGAATTAAACAACTATTTTGAAAGATCTAAATTCCTAAACAGAACGTGATCATTGGTGGATGAAAAATGCTGCAAGTACATGTGATTGGGTTAAAGTTGAACTGCTTTTCACTCATTTTTTATTTAAAAAATGGCATTTTGAGTCTTCCTACAACATTTAGCTGGAGAGTAAAAACAAATGAGTTCTGAGAGCTTTCATATGAAGTTTCCACTCAACACAACACAGAAGTTTCCTTCATACAGAAAGAAAAAAATAGGAGATTTCTTCTTTAAAACAGTGTGGCTTTAAAAAAAAAAAAAAGATAAAATTTAAGTGGCTTCAGTGTTCTCATTTCTCAATATGTCACAGTGGGTGAGAGTTCTCTCTTACGAGTTGCTTTCTATCTACCTGACTGAAACATGTCAAAAGAAACAACAAAAGGCATCTCTTAATCCCTTGCACAATTTAGTGGATGAAGCCATCTATCCTGAATAAAGCTCAAACCTCAAACATGGCTAGTAGGTTATCTCTCATGGGATGATCTGAAAGAAAGCCTGAAAAAAGCTCCAGGTTTTCAGAGTGGTTATATACTTTAGAGTTATATCTCTGAACTCTTCATAGCATGTGAGTTGAAATACTAGGGTTCAATAAGAGGGAACCAAATCCAAGAGGCAATTTGGTAACTTTGGAAGTTGGCTATGCAGGAAGGCTATTCTTACCTTAACTTATTCTGGAACGATTTAAACAGTCTATGATTGTGTTCATCTGAAGAAGAAAATATATTTTTGTACTGAAAACTTCTCTGATTTGTTGAATGGTCATTAATATAGAAATGAAATAATGTAGTAGAAATCATTCCCCTGATGGTTGAATTAAAATAGGGGTAATAATGAGATTAAACTTGTTGTGATATTAAGTCTGATGACATTCACATTCGGTTCTTGGTTTACCTTGTAAAAGGCATTCAGAGAAAAAATACTCCCTCCAAATCAACTGCCAAGTAGAGAGATAGATGAAAATAGGTTAGGATTATAATTCTGCCATTTAATCACTGTGTGATCATGGCCATCCAAGTTATATAATATCTCAGAGTCTCTCATTTTTTTTCCTGTGAAACATACTGGTAATGGCATATGATTTGCAGTGAGGTTGAGTGGATAGGAGATAATGTATATAATCTGCTTAGCATAATAATAAATAAGCAGTAGGTAATTAATAAATGGAAAATGCATGATGAGGCAGGTCTTTTATGAGGCCATAGTTCATTTAGGTTTTTCATTCTTTGAGCAGCTGCAGTGTCTTGGTATTAACCAAACTTATAGGCAAGATTTCTTTTCTCAAGGGTGGGTATAAATTATAATACAGTTGCTATCATCTACCTAAGCAGAAATCAGAAAGAGTCAGAAAGGAAGCACTGCAATGGAAAAGGGATGAACTTGACTTCTCAGAATAGAGGATGCTTGAGCTAAATCACACATAGTTTGTTGATGAATATATTTTTTTGTAAACAGTATTCCACTTGCAAATGTATATAAATCTACAAAAGATTCCACTTGTAAATATATATAAATCTTTTGTAGTTAGCAAATAAGAAGCAGCTGGAAAACTAACAGACTTATGAAGCTGATATGTAAGGAGGGGTACAAATGCATTTTTGTTATAAATATTGTGGGAGATGCCTATTCAGATTTACTATCCGAGTGTGACGTTCTATTCTTCACATTAACACATTCTACTTTAAAAATAAACATGGCTTTAATTCTATTTTTAATAAATTCAATTGATAATGCAGTGCAAACATAAAGTTTACATTGAAGACGACTCATATTCAGAATAATTCTATGTAAACGGTAACCATCTCTTGTGAAATTTAACTGTAGTTAATAACTGTAGTCAACAACAAAATTAAGCTATCAACAGAGAAGCATGGTGTATAATAGCAAGTTTTTAGAGGTACTATCTGAGGTTTGTATTCATCCTTTGCTGCTAACTATCTATATGAGGGTAAGCTTCTTATAACTTCTTTGTGTCTCTGTTCCCTAATGCAGCACATTTGCCCTGCGGTGGTTGTGATGATTAAATCAATCAACGTTTGAACAGAACCTGAACTAATGTTTGGCACAGAGTTAAGTGTTAAATTCTGTTTGTTACACAAACTACTTGAAAGATTATTGTGATTTGTCAGTTTCTTGAAGTTTAAAAAAAAAAAGCAGCAAATTTTAATTTGGGTACACTGGGAATAAAAGAAATCCATTTTTCCCACTCGATGTGTTTGCTCTTAAGTAAGAAAGGGAATTCTCTGGCAACAACACTCCTTGCTCCTCTCTAGACCCTTACTCCTTCTTTTGTGAGGGTGACAATCATCTTGGCCATTCGGGACAGAGAAAGTGGCCATACATTTAATTACCCAGTTTTCCCTCTTTCTCCTGAAGTGAACTTTCCACAGATAGCTTCTTCCCCTGGCCTTCAGTTTTACAGGAGCAGCTCTACACAGAGAAATTTACGACATAACACTGCCTGTTTACAGTTGAATAAGTCAGTCTGATTCTCATGGTGAGTATTAAGATACTGACTCGCCCACCCACACAGAGCCCATCTTTCAGTACCAGTATTCTGTCTTCTGTCTGCCTGATATACCTGCTTCTCTTTCAATTCATTTTCAGCTCAACAAGGGAAATGGATACTGCTCTTCTGGTCCCTCCTATTCTAATAAACCACACACAAGAATAAATCAGCTGTGAAGTTGCATGTTATTGCGTGACTATGCCTCTGTGTGTGCTTTTACATGCACATACTTATCCAAAGAGAGAGCAGATCGACATATTTCATATGTACTATTGAGCAGGTGGATACATGGAGATAGGATGACCTTTATATTAATAAATACAGTGTTCACCAGGGTGAATTTCTGTCAAGATGCTCACGGAATTTAACAAAAGTCCTTATTTTAGAGCCGAGACCAAATTGCTTGTTCCTATTAAGAAAGACCTTTATGGCCTTTCCACATTTCCTTCCACAAAACTAAAAGCAGACTAAGCATGGGTGACAGCACTTGGTAAAAGTGATTGTAGTGACATTTTAGATCTGTCAAGTCTTTCTGTAACTACTGCACCGTAGGTAGCCTAATGAGACACAGTGCATAGTAACACAGTGAGAAAAACCCTTTAGAACTCTTGTTACAGTCATTTGAAGGGGGTTATAACTCTGAAGGCCATCATTTCCTGCTGGGCAGTGGAATCTTTTGGTAGCTCCTGAATTACAGCAAAATGTCTTGAAAGCAATTCTCTCTCAGTTATAACCATGCAAAGATGTAGGTATACTGGGCTTCTGTTGGTGATGAATACTGGCTCAGCATCTGTGGAACTTTGCATTCTGAAAATCCAAAGATTTACTTATATAATAATAAGTCCTATGCATACAAAGTGTAAGATTGCAGTGAATGGACTTTAACTATTAAATATTTAACCTTTCAATACTAAAGCCTTAATTTTTTGTTACAATAATATGGTTGCAAATATTGAGAATGTTTAGACATTTCCTTTAAAGAGATGATCACAAAAAAATTCATATTCAGAAAAATTGAGTACATAAGACATCAGATCTGGGGAACTCTAGGAGAATAAAAATTATGTACATCAATTCAATAAGTCTTTATTGAAATTCTACTTTACATAATGCAGTATTCCAGACACCGAGGTAAGAACAATGATTCAGACATGGTCACTCTGTCAGAATGACTAAAACTATAGAGATGAAATAAGGCAGAACATTAATTAAAATACCAAGTAGAATAAAGTAAGCTTAACAATTTAAATTGTATATTTGTTTTTCCATATTTACTTATTTGTACTTCCACTTATTTATAGATCTTCAGTTTTCAGAATAACATTTGAGGAACCTTACATGAGTGTGCATGTGTATGTAAATTGAATTTTATAAACCTGAAATGTAGGGAAAGTATGAAGTATAAATAATTTATTTCATCTCATAAAACCAGATTTCCTGGTATTTATTTCTAAAAGGAAATATCTATGTAATCATGTAAGATGCTATACAATAATATCTTCTCTAACAACTTTGCAACTATATCAGAAATAATTTTATTACTTTTTTTATGATATCAACAGAAGTGAATTTATATCACACTGTACCAAGTCTGGATGAATTAAATGAAGGTAGACTATATGTATATTTTTGTAATGAATTGTGGGTGTTAGACAATTGGGGTGATGGTAACAGTATGGTATATACACACAGGCATGTTCTTTAAACTTCTAGGTTCCAGACTTACCATGGAGTCGGCCATGTGGGATCCAGTGCATTAACCACCATGCCACCTGCTGCCCCCCCCATGTGGCTTTTAAAAACACAGTGCATATAATACTTCAATCAAATATATTTATTTATAACTGCACTGGCTATTCGATTCTTACTTTCTTGACTATTTTTATAATAATTCTAGAATTGTGTTCTTTAGGCATGTGTTAGGTTAGTTTTCCTAGTTAGCAAAAGTTGCTTTTGTCAGAAGATTGAGAGTAAGAAATGTAAAATGCAAACTAGGCATTTGTGTGGAAGTGATCAAAATTTCAAAAGGAGAATGGAAGAGAAGGGATTGGCCATGCCCCCTGGGGAGTTCATTCTCACTTTCCCTCTCTCTCTCTCTTTCTGGCAAGTCCCCTATGGTGAAAACCTTTAAAACAAAAATCAAGATACTGGGATGAAGCTACTGCAAAGTAAAGAATAATATGGGTTAAAAATAGTAAAATTCACCATCGCCACATAAATTTAAGGACCAGAAAATCAAAATTAAAAACTAAAATTCTTTCTAATTATTGAAAAAAATAAAGCATGACATAGTAAGTTTAAATGGTTATGGCTAAAAGGAAAATCTTCTGTAAAAACAGAAACAATATTTTGAATCTAAAAAAATTGATGTATAAAATGAATATAAAAATTATAGTTACACCAACAAATGATAATTCTTTTGTTTGGAATAGTTTTCTCAAATTTGAAAAAGAAAAAATCTAAAAACCATAAACCATGAAAGTGAAATATCATAAGTCAGAAAAATATTTGCAGCATTTATCCTGTCTATAAAAGATTAATAAGTCATAATCTTTCAGTGAGCAAACACAATGCATAATAGTTCTTTTTTTTGTAGATTAAAAAAAATTAAATAGACTGAAGGAAATGTAAAATAACTTTCAAAATACAGACTTGGAAAATATAGCCTTCTTTGTTATTTTTTATTATTTCATATCAATTCAAATGACAGTCAGGAAAATAAATTCTTTACTATAACAATGAAGTAAATGAATTGATTTAATAATCATGAAGTAGTCTGATATAGAGTCCTATAATGGATTTAAAAGATCCGAGATGAACACCATTTGTATAAGAAAACTAAATATTTTTATATATGCTTGAGGTTTATTCTATTACAGAATCAAACTTTCATAGGTTCTTTTTTTTTTACCTTGATAAATGTACCTTTTCTGAAGTATATTAAATAGCTAGATGAGACCTATGTTGGTTAAGAGCTAGTGTACTCATATTATTAACACCAAAATCAGAAAATCAGAGGTTTTTCATTGCCAATGTATACATGAGAAAAATAGAATACAATACATGCCAAAAGTCTGGTTTTTGGTTTCAAATTGATATGGCATTGGATTTATTTTTATGTCATTACAAATTACCTCAAGATTTCAAACTTAGATCTTTTCTCTTAGATATTTTGATAAGTAAATTAAAAACTTCAAGACAAAACGTATGGAGACTGTACAGGGAGACTACATAGTGTACATCCTATATAAACAGGAGAGACTCACAGAAAAATCTGGTTTTAATGTGAAGTCTGATAACACCACTTACACACCTAGAGGATATGAAAAGGTTGGTACTTACATAATTGAGGCTTTTCAAGGGAAGAGAAGGGCAGTTCTCCTTAGAAGATCTAAAAGACTTGAGAAAGAAAACTGGCTTAAAGTTTTTACTGCATTTGGATTTCAGGCTGGGCATGATTCGAAACTCCCCCAAGAACAATGATCAGAACAGCTTCACTTTCTTACCAGCCTGCCGGGAATGTCAGGCACAGGGAAATGGGGAGAAAGGAAGTTTAAAATCGGTCAGCTGTCAGAAACCAAACATGGAGTCACACTCCTATCTCAAAGGATATAAAATATGCTCCACCATATGATTTACCACTTGGACATTTTGTCAAATACTGGATATTACTTCATAAACCTTCCAAGTGTTATTATCAGGTGCAGTATACACAACACCCTCATACCTTTCTCTGTTCACTTTCTCTCTCTCTTCTCTCCCTCCCTTCTCTTTATTACTCATTCCTTTGTTTTCTTAGGTTCTTCTATTTTCCACTAATTAGTAACCTATTCTTTCTTCTGTTTTTTTATGAGACCTATAGTCTAATAGTGGAAAAATAGACTGTAAACTAAGAATTATTCAAGAAACTATAATTACTTGTAAATGTCATACAATTTTTTAAGTGCTGGTCTAGCCCCAGTGGCACAGGCAGTGGGGGCACTGCTGTGCAATGGTAGGGACAGATGGCAGGGCTCTGGTTTTGCATCCTAGTCTACCTCAGTACACAAGGTGCACCCATGAGTACACCTGGGGTCCTGGCTGGCTGCAGGGCTAGGGGAATGATTTCAGTGTTAAGACCCTGTTGTGAGTGCCTCTCCCTTTCTATCTTTTAGAAATTAAATTGATAATCTTAACACACTTTTTAAGTGTTATGTGAGCATACAATAACGATTTGGGAAGATGGCCCTGAGTAAATAACCTACCGATTGAGACCTGCGGATTAGTTGTGTTGGCTAAGTGGATAATAAAATAACTCTGGTGGTGGGAGTAGAATTCCAAATTTATAATGACTACCATTTAGTTTTTACCAACAGCACTAGATTTCTCACAGGTATTCCTATTACTTTAGTATGTGGTACCATGTGACTGACTACTTAGCCTTAACTGAAGAAATAATAAAATAATTCAATATCACTGGTTTCAAAATTTAAAAGAAAGAAAAAGACAAAAAGTAAAGGAAATGGAAGAACAAACAACGTGATAAAGGAAACTATTTTACGTCATTGTATTCTTATTTCTAGAACAAAGCTTTTAGATTACAGGTGAGCAATAAATGATGGTAGAAAAAATTAGCGAATGCTTAAGAGGCAAAGAAAACAAGACAATTTAAATGTCAGAATAATTTTACGTATATATAAAAGGGTTGGACTTTATGGAGTTCATCAAACATATTATTTTAAAAATAGACGGATGTGTATGAAGTCCTGAATATGTATATTAAGATCATTTCCACAGAGATGAAACATACTTTTCAAAAGGTCAACCGCTGGATCATGTTGATTCTGTTGAGAAAGTTATCAAAGTTGTCTATCTTTATTTTCTCTTTCTGTTTTTTAATATTATCTTGTGTTTGTATGAACAGTTTGGTATTACATGCCTCACATAGTTTTATGTTTAAGTCTGCGTCAGTTTCTCAGAGTTTGTCACTTATTTTATTCCTTAGCGTGAGCTGGCGCCATATATGAAGCTCTCTTCCTCCTTCATTGTCCTGTCTTCCTTGAGACCTTGCTGTGATTACAGCGGGGCTCATAAACATCCAGTGACCATGACCTTCACCTCATGGAATTGGCCAGGGCTATTCCATAGGTATGTGCACCCCTCCCACAATATCATCACAATATTAGGGACACTAAACCCTAAACATACTCAGCTGATTCTGATCATCGATAAATTAACCTTCAGTTGTAACCTTTGAACAATGTATGTACAAACCAGAATGATGTATGTACAGATATAATATATTCTTGTTAATTTTTTGTATGATTTTTCTCTTTGTGATATATTTAGTTAATCTCTATCAACCTGTGTTTCCCCCATCTTGGTGAATCTTTAATTGATTTGTGAATGCTTTGTCCTTAATGTATATTAACCTAAGCATAAGCTCCCTACGGTATGGACCATTCTCAGTCTGGCCTTCTGCGGAGCATCTTGTCCTGCTCATATATATAATAAACTCATATCTTCCACTTCTGGATTCAGATGTATTCTTTGAGATGGGTAAACATTATGGGCAAGCCTTCACAGACTGGGAGCTCCCTCAGAACAATTAAAAAGTCTATGAGTGCAGACGAGGAGGAAATACCTTCATTAGGGTCTCATCAAGCCTGCTCTCCTTTCCTCAGCCACCCAGCTGCTCACCTAGTATGCTTTCATGTTGACTCTGGATCTGTACCCATGGCCAGCCACATGGCTTCCAGTACTTAGCTCCTGTGCCATCAAGGCTGAGACTAATTTCTCAGAGATTTAGATGCTGTAGTCTTCATTTTTAGTATCAGTTTTGAAAAATGTGTAGCTCTTATCTCTTCCAATATTTTGTCTGACTCATACTCTCTTTCCTTCTAGGACTCTGACTAAAAACAGATATACTATATCCTTGTTCATTTCTTTCTATGATTTTTCTCTCTGAAACATTTAGATAATCTCTATAAAACAATGTCTTTGGTTCACAAATGTATGATATCTTTTCTGGTATTAAAACATTTCTTAAGGTTTAATCTCAGTGACTTTTTTATAAATAATTATTTTATTTATTATTATTATTTAAATTTGCTACAGAGCACAGATGCTCACCAGAGAGAGACTGAGAGATAGAGAGGGAAAGTAAGAAAGAAAGCTACCAGGTCCAGATTTCAAACCGCTTTGGGTCATGTATAGGAGGCCAGCACCTTAACCACCATGCCATCTGCTGGCCCAGATCTGTTACTTTAAAAAACAATTCCTGGAGGGCATGTGCACTTGTCAGTTGAGAGAAAGAGAGAGCACAAGGGAGAAGGTTAGAAAGCACCCCATTGAACATGGTCATACTGCAATTCTTTTTCCTCCATTTCTCCCTCCTTTCAGGATCTTGGGCATGCACATATATGTGCCTAGCATGTTTTTCACCCGGGTCTGGGACTCAAACTGCACAGTTGGTCACATGGGATCCAGCCACCTTAATCACCAGGCCTTGGACTGACCCTAATTTCAGCTACTTTTTAAGTATCTACTTTGATATCTTAGAAAGTATCTACTTTTTTAATATCTACTTTCATTTTGGACATAAATATTTATAAGTGTTAATAATACATAAAATCTTTGACTGCTAACTCCAATATCTATATGAATTGTTTGTTGTTTTCTCTTTCAATTTTAAATCATATGCCCCTTTATTCTGGAATGCCTAGATTTTTCTGTTTGAGCAACAGATATCACACAATAAGGATTATGAAAGATTCAGTCAACATCTTCTTTTTTCCAGAAAAGGTTAATTCCTTTTTCTAGGCAAATGATGTTGGGAGTGTTCATCAAACACTAATCATGAACTAATGCGTATTTGAGGCAGGAGTCAAATTATGTTGTCTCTGCATTTTTCTGGTTTGCCTTCCCTCCAGGGCCCAAGTATTCATCTAGGGGCCAGAGGTGTTCAGGTGGGTCCCTCTCTCTGGCAGTTTCTGACTATAAGCTTTGCTCCCTAGCCAGGAGAGACATTCAAAACTCTATGTTACTCAGAGCCTTTTTTTGTTGTTGTTCTGTGAAGTGGGTCCTCTGGTTGGCTTCTGTGATCAGTAGAATCCTACAAGCACTTTGATAATAGTTCTGATTGAAGCACTGCTAACAGAAAGAAAAATCTGCATTGCAAAGAACTATCTACCCCTGTTGGAATCACTGGCCCTTTTAGGGCCACCCCTTTCATGAGCTTACTGTTTAAGTTCTGGGATGGCTGATGACAAAGGCTAGTTAATTTCATTTTATCTGTTTGATAGTTTATTGCCTCTTCTGTGGTGATGCTTTCTTGAGGACAGCAATCTGCAATACTATAGGGTGGTCAGAAAAGTTTTGGTGCATTTTTTGTGTAGAAAAGATACATAATGACCTTTCTAACAACCCAATAAAATCTTTATACTTTGTGCTCCCTCCCATGTGTTCATCCATAAGACTCTACACAAAACTCCCAGTATTTTTTTTTTTTAGGGAGATTTTTGCTATAGGGCGCATGTACACACCAGAGAGAGAGAGACAAAAAGCAAGAAATCACCCCCTCAGGAGGGATGGCCACACCACAATCCCTTCTCTATTCTCTCAAGATTTTGTACATGTACACACACATACCTAGTGCGTTTTAAGCCACCTGGTTCAGGCCTTGAACCGCAGTCAACTACATGATAGTTCAACAACATAACCAATAAGCCATCTCCTGGTCCCAAGACCTCCCACTATTTTATCTTTTTTTTTCTTACTGAGCAAACAGACAGGTATGTGGTTAACGGCCAGGTCCTGACCTTGTCATTATAGATATGCCTCAGCTCATCATTATATCATCTTTGAAATTTAGCCAGTTTGATTACTAAACTTTGACTTGGGTATTGAGCTTCTTCTTCTCACCTTGTAAACTACCAAAAAGAGCCTCTTTCCTTCATACGATTTGTAGTTATTTCTGAAGCTTTCAGCATATCTTTGTCCTTCTGTAGGGTATTGGTACAAATTACTAGCAACTAGCTTACTCTATTCAGTTTTCCTCTTTTCTACCTCCTCCTATTCTTGCATTCCCACGCTTTTCCAAAGCCCACATCATTGTGTAATCCAGGATGTTTCCTTTTATTGGAACATTCTCTTTGGTCAGCATCTGGGAAAGGTTCAACAGTTGGGTTGCGACCTTGTTCCAAAAACTACCTCATTACACCGGTATGGGGTCCTTATTTCCATCTAGGTGAGTCATCAATTTTAAAACTCCACCATACCGGGACCAGCATTTAGCTTAATGACTATGTCGCTGGACTCCCACGTAGTCTACCGCGGTTCACGTCCCGCACCCGGTGGCTTAAAACTCACGCCGGGCGCGTGTGCGTGCGTGCCCAAGATCCCGAGAGGAGAATGGAGGAGAAGGGATTCCCCCCTGGGGGGTGGGGTGATTTCTCGCTTATTATGGTTTATTCGTCCTCCAGGTTGACCTAACTACAATCATCAACCAAATGCCAATAAACTGCTTTTTTTGTTTCAAAATTTATAATATTTAAAAGTAGCATATTAGGAGCATATGATATTTATTTATTACTTTTTGCATTTAATTATAGGATCAAAAAATTACAATATTCAAGATCTTAGGTAAAGTACTTAGAAGACAAAGCAAAAAAAATCATAAACCTCTACCCTGGAAGAAGATACAGTCAATCAGGGAAGTAGGTATATAAGTTAGGATAGTCAAGGATAGAAATGTAAGTTTTTAAGGTTATGTACCTGGCATTAAATGCTTGTTCTTTTGTTTGTCAGATTTGCAATTTCCGTGCAAGTTTATTTAACTCTCCAATTTTGTCACCCATAAAACTGACATATTATTGCATATTTTCAGAAAATAAACACAAATTTGAATGAGATTATTTATGTAAATTAATTAGGTTCTGAACAAGTCCTATATTTTCTCTAAATTAAAATGAGATTGAATGTGTAATTTTTATATAGTGAACTACACAAAATGCTGTTGAAGCACAGAAAAATAATACAAGTGGTTATCCTCAGTGACGGAAAATTCCAGACTAGGAAAATGAATCCTGACTTCGGAAGTTGGAAAAGGAATTAAAGAGGTTTCAGAAAGAAATAGCATGAATAAAAGCCAAGAAGCAAGAAGTGAATAAAATTACGGTAAAACAACGTAGCAAGTATTGGTGGGCAGGTAATGAGACAAGACAGAAAAGGCTAGATTACTGGACTGCCAACAATGACAGGTTCAGACTGTGTCTGGGTTTGTTCAATTTAGCTGAGGCTCTCATCCTTTTCCGTCGTTGATAACTCAACACTCTCTGGCTTTATTTGTCCCTAGTGCTTTTCAACAGACCAAGTTTGTTCTGTAATTTCTATTTGACTTCATTCTTTCTCTACTTCCTTATATGCAAACTTTTCTCCAAGCTTTCTGAAAACTATTAATAATTGTGCTTAAACCAATTGCTTTAGATCCTTCAAAGAGTTACTGAGCTCTCTAAAGCCGTGTCAGTTGGATACTGGATATTCTCAACTCCAATGCTTTTTCGTTTTATTTTAAATCAGCCATACTCTGCATGGTCACACTTTAGTTTGATTTTTTTTTTTTTTTTTTTTTTTAGGTTTTTGCCAGACAATACATACACTCACCAGAGAGAGACGGACAGAATTACCTCCCAGAGGATATGGCACACCATAATCTCTTATCCTTCATTTTCCTCTTAGACATGCATGCACACATGTTGGAGTGACTTTCAAGGCTCCAGATTCAGGACTCGAACCTCAGTTTGCCAAGTGGGAATCCAGTGCCTTAAGCACCACACCACCTGCTGGCCCCTAATATATTTTAATGAGTTATTTTCTCTTTATCATATATGACAAACTAGATAAAATTTAGGCACATTTGTTTTATTGTTATTTAATTTTTTAGAAACTTGTGTTGTCAAATTTGATCCTTTTCTAATACCTTTTAGCAGAACTGACAGTTTGTTCTCTTATTTTGTTTAATTGCATTTGTTTTATTATCTTGAAGAACTAGTCTCTTCTTAGTTTCAAACTATATTCTTCAGGGGCCAGCAGGTGGGGTGGACTCCCATATTGCTGACCACAAGTCCAGCCCAGACCTGGTGGATGTGAAAACACACTGGATGCATGTGTGTGCATGCCCAAAAGACTCAGAGGAGAATGGGGGAGTAGGGATCGTGGTGTGGCTATCCACCAAGGTGTGATTTCTCATTTTCCCTATCTTTCTTTCTCCAGTGAGCACATATGCCCTATGGAAAAAATCTAAAATATATATATATATATATGTGTGTGTATTTGATTTAAAGATAAATTTTGTACTTCTGTAGTGAACAAGAAATATAACATTAAAAATTTTTCGTTTTCTGCCCATGTACTATTAACTAGAATTAAGTTAAAATTATACTATCAGTTTAATAAGAGAAAATAATTTTGTAACCTTTAGTTTCTCTAATTATTCAACTAAATAAATTCTCAACTGTGCAATTTTTGTTTTGCCATGTTTTAAAGTTTATATATTTCTATTCAATTATAAGTATTTTAAAAAGTTCTTTGTTTTTCCTCAAAAAAACTTTTATTATTTTTGTCAGTTATTTGTGTTTTCTTATTATTGAATCATGATATTCTCAAATAAGAATATTTTTACTTCTCTCTTATCAAATAATTATATTTTATTACTTTGTCAGGTTTTATGATATTTACTGGAAATTTGAATATAATCTCAATTTTATTAAAATATGTTTTACTGCAAATTTTCATGGGAACATTTTACCTTTTTAGAATACTCTGGAATTTGAAGCTCATGTTTCTTTTCAAAAAGTCTAAGCTTACTAACTTTTGGCCAATATGTCTCTCTGAAATTGACTTAAAAGTATTTTAGATTCTGGAATAAAAATCACCTAAATATTTCTAGGTGGAGTGTTTTCCTCAAGTAAGCACCTAGTTCTTAGTCAATATTATAGATCAATGTCTATTGGTTAAACAGTACTACAAATATTTTCAGCTTATAGGTTGAAGTAAATTCAAATTTTCTTTCTTCTCTTATGAACCCTTTAACATCTTCTTCAGTAACTCATGATATTATTTGTTCTAATTCTATCCAAATGATAATTTTACCTTAGATTTGTACATTCCAGTGTTATTAACCAATAACATGTTTAAAAAAGATTTTAAGTGGTTGTGTTGTAAAATTATTTCTATATATTTTTTTGAGTTCCACAAATACTATGATTATATGTTAGCATTCATAATGCATACTGGGAGATTGGCTCATTTAATGACAGTCATTTTTTTCTCCTAGAAATGGCTTTAGAAGCCAGAAACTGTAGTCATTATATATAGTCACTACAAATTGCATCAGGGACCCATTGATCACTCAGCCTACTCTTGTTTTTGTACCTTCTTTTATTCCTTTGTTATAATATAAATAAAAGTCTGCTTCCTATCTGACCTTGACTGAATTCTAGTATCCAAAATTTTGGTCAAAGCCTTCATTCTTTAAACTACTCTGGTTGTTTGGATATAAATGCATGATGAAATTATATCTGAATTTTCAGGAGCATTTTTCTATGGTAGTGGAATAATATCTTTTATTCTCTAATTGAAAATATGACAAAGAACCAAGCAAAATGGGAATGTTTTTCATTACTCAAAAGTCTTCACTACATTGTGAGTACTCAAATTAAATATTTGCTTGTCTATTATGCAATCTTCTTTTATTTTTCTTTCCAAGCCTAGGACTAATCATTGTTTTATCCTAATTGTGACTTTGACTTCTAATTGTATGTACTCTCTGCTTCACATGACAATTGTCTCAAATTCATTTTTCCAGTTACTACAATGTACCTCCAAACTGTAACTTACTCTTCTTTCTTAGAAATTAAGTTTACCAGTATATGTGTCCCTTTTGGGATATTTCTTACCCTGTATTCAGTGTTTATTTAAGCAGACAAAAATTATTCCTATTAAGTTTATCTTCTCTAGAATGGCTTCAGAAAAATGCAATTAATTACTGCATTTCAATGCTCAGCCGTAAAGGTATCCTTCTATTTCCATAAAATCTGAGTACTAACTGATTTATTTATCATTAAGATGCTCAATGAATATTACTGTATGACTGAATGAATGAATATAAAATTAATAAGCATCTATTCCACACAAAACTGGAGGAGTCCAACCCCGTAAGGTCCCAGGATCTGTCTTGAGCTTTTGACATCTACCTCTTAGGTCGGGTCAGCACATTGGCAAGGCCGCTGCTGTGTACCCCCCCCCCCCCGACCTAGGAATAAAACTTAGGTCGAATTAGCATGTCAGCAAGGCTGCTTGCTATTTGTTCCAGAAAACTGTGGTAGCCTTGCTGGGAAGTGACCCCCCTCTGACTCCCTGATATACTATAAAAAATTACATAGCTCTCTTGAGTATGTGATGAGATTTTCCCAAAAGTCCCCCGACCACTTCCCTTGGCCCTGATCACCTACCGTTAATTACAATGCTTTATCTCTGTGGTCACAATAGAGGGTGGGCTGAAGTTCTATCTAGGCAGAAATAATCTTGACCTTTGGAAGGCCCTTCAAGATACATTTAACATAAGCTTAAAGATAATCTTTTCTTTACATAAAATAGGATTAGGCCGAAACTGGCCCAGGACGCCCCGCCCTCACCAAGTATAAATATATTAGGATTCCTTAAATTAAGTTTTAGATCCCTATAAAACTATATAAGTATCATTCTTTATTAAGATCCATAAGAACTAATATCTATATCTGAGATTTTCTTTTCTCAGCACCATTCCCAGTAATCACAAGATGGCTGCTGCGCCGCATCAGCTGATAATCATCTCTGCTTGCTGGAACCACTTTCCTGAAACTGCATTCCATGAAGACCTACCTACCACAATAGATACCCACCTTTAATCCAACCCTGAATGGAATCTATGATCCCTATTGAACTGATAATTAGAACATGTAGCCCCTCACCCATTTACTTGCATGTAACACATTTTCAATTAAAAAGGCACAATAATTCCTGGCAGTTGTCACTCCTCAGAGAACGATCTCTGGGAGTGCCCTGCTAAGGACGTGCATGAAAAAGGTAACGAGGCCTTAATCTTCTTTTCCAATGTTGCCTCCGACGAGTCAACCCACCCCCGCCGAGGTTGGACCCCGGCACAACACAGAAAGAATAAGATACTTCCCCAATCCACGAAGAGTTCATAATCATTAACATTGATCATAGCTTATGTTTCATTATCTTAAATAAGCTCTACTTGTACATAGCAAGTTATGTTACAATCATTCAAACCATTGGTTTTGATCAGAGGGTGGCAAACTGTGATCTGTGGGCCAAATGTAGCTCACCATTTAATTTTGTAAAAAAAATTTAATTGAAATCAATCTACATCTTTTTTTTTTTTTTTTTTTTTTTGAGAGGTTTTTGCTATAGGGCACATGTGCTCGCCAGACAGACAGAGAGACAGACAGAAAGAGAGAAATCACCCCCCAGGGGGGATGACCATGCCTCAATCCCTTCTCCTCCATTCTCCTCTCGGGATCTTGAGCACGCACGCACACGCGCCCGGCTCTACATCTGTTTTTTAAAAATGTATTAGTTATGATGATTCTCATGCTACCATGGAAAAGTTTAGGAGTCAAGACAGCAACCACATGGTTTCAAATATTTACTGTTCTGCTCTTTAGAGAAAAAATCTTTTTTTTTTTTTTTTTTTTTTTTTTTTTTGGAGAGGTTTTTCGCTATAGGGCGCGTGCGCTCGCCAGACAGAGAGCGACATAGAGACAGAAAGCGAGAAATCACCCCCCAGGGGGGATGGTCACGCCGCAATCCCTTCTCCTCCATTCTCCTCTCGGGGTCTTGGGCACGCACGCACACGCGCCCAGCGTGAGTTGTAAGCCACCGGGTCCGAGACACGAACCGCGGTCGACTACGTGGGAGTCCAGCGACATAGCCATTACGCTAACTGCTGGTTCCCGAGAAAAAACCTTTTTGACCTCGAGTTTGATGACAGTTTTTAGTTACATATATATTTTAGGAAATGGTTATCACTTTATAATTTAAGATAATGTTTTTATGTAACAGAACCAACATGACCATTTTGCTATTACCCTACTATTCAGTGTAGATATAACTGAGACAATAGGACACTTCTTTTTAATAATAAAGCATATAGCTTTTCTGGGAGGTTCCTAGAAAAATATGCAGCAAATTGGCAAACTGAATAATCTGAGAATATGACTTAGCATTTGGAAACCATTTAAAACTAACTAAAACATAAATAATGGGCAACTGAAGGAAGGGTAATTATGTATTCTGAGCGTGAACTATAAGGCAGGGATATATATCTCTATTTACACAGCTATGTAAGCATATTCTGTTTTCTTATACTGATCCAGCTCTAAGATACAAAATAATTCTCATTTTTAAAGAGAGAAAAGAATCTTAAAATTTTAATTAAAATTTTAAAATATTTATTGATGCTGACTCTATTATGTTCACTTCTGAGAAATTTGTGTACTTTTCTATATTTTTCTTACTATGATCTCATTTATTTATTATAATCTGTGAATAGAGTAATAAAATAATTAACACTATTCTCATATCGACTGATCTGAGTGGATAACAGTTTGCCCAGTATTAAGTTGGCAAAGGCAATATTCAAAACCAGGACTACTTGACTCCAAATATGTTCACTTTGTCAAATTTATTTTGTTAAACACCTTCTCTTTTCACTTAATTAAAAGTCAGAGGTTAAATAAATTTATTAGAATGTTGCTAAGTGGCAACTTAAACATGAGAAACAACAGCCTGATTCCAAAGCCAAGTATTTTCCACAAGGAAAGTCACTTTTTTAAGGAGGAGAATCTTGAAACATTACTCAGAATATACTTGCTATTGAAAAAGTTTGATGATTTTCCTACACCTTATACTTTTTTTTCCCTTTAGAGGAAGTACCATACAGTGCTTTAGAGCTCTAATTTTGGTGGAAGCTGCCTGGGTTCCAATTAGCGTTCCATTGATTCCACACTACCTTATCTGAGGAAGTCACATGCTCTCATGGTGTATTTCTTTTCTCATCATTTAAATGCTGGTAGAAACCCTACTTACTTTGTAGGAGAGTAGCAAGGATAGAATAAGTTAATACATATACAGCATTTAGAGTACCATTCAGCTTTCCATTCCTTCCTCCCTCCTGCCCTCTCTCAATCCCTCTCTTTTTCTCTCTTTCCTCCCCTCATTCCCTTCCTTCCTTTCTCCCTTTTTTATTCCCTTCTCTTCTATTTCTTCTATGTGATTTCCTATGCATTAGATTCCTTTTTTGTTTTTGTTTTTAACATAGGCATTTGACTTTCAGGTTAGATGTAAAACCTAGCACTTTGGTTGCATGGACATCAGAAACAAAATAGACCTATTTATGAATTATTTTATAACTACCACAAATTTAATCTTAGATTTTAAAATCACAAATGATTATGTGATAGAAACTAAAACACCTATTGATATAAACTGTCTATATAAATATAATATATTCAAGATAAATAATATTTTGGACTTATATAGCATGCAAGATTTACATTATTGTTATTCAAGGTTCATGTTTAGCTGTTAGGCTATTTATTTTAAGCAATTTACTTCATAAGCAGTGATATAAGACTTCCTTTAAGGTAAAAAACATGTTATTGGAGGGAATAGCAGATGGCATGATAGTTATATTATTGGACTCCCTGTAGTCTACCACAGTTCAAGTCCTGGACCCAGTGGTTTAAAACTCACACCGGGCATGTGTGCGTGCATGCCCATCCAAAATCCTGAGAGGAAATGGAGGAGAAGAGGTTGTGGTGTGGTCATCCCCTAGTGAGGGAGTGATTTCTTGCTTTCTGTTTCTCTGCCTCTGTCTCTCTAATGAATGTATGTGGCCTATAGGAAAATCACACTTTTTTTTTTTTTTCCCCAGAGAGGTTTTTGCTATAAGGCGCATGCCCTCACCAGAAAGACAGAGAGAGACAGAGAGACAGAAAGCGAGAAATCACACCCCCAGGGGGGATGGCCATGCTGCAATCCCTTCTTCTCCATTCTCCTCTTGTGATCTTGGGCACGCATACACATGTGCATGGTGTGAGTTTAAGCCACCGGGTCCAAGACTGGAACTGTGGTCGACTACATGGGAGTCCAGCAACATAGCCATTATGCTAACTGCTGGTCCTGCAAAATCACACTCTTGGAAAAAAAAAAAAAAGCAAAATATGTTATTGGGAGTACGAGGCAAAGACATGTACATGTGAGTGAATGTGTATGCTAATCTCTTTGGAATTAGATCATTTATTAATTGAAATAAATTTTGAAACTATTTAAAACTGCTCAACTATTTCAACCTTTTTTCCCTTTTAAATAAAAATGAATGGCTTATTTATGATGGATGATGGTGATAACATATGAATAATGCTGCTGAAAAAAACAGCTTGGTTCCATCACTACACAAAACGTAGCTAGAAAAAGGATATTGAAATACTATAAAAAATTCTATCTTACATGAAACCAAAAAGCATTTTTAAATTATCATCTCAAAGTATAAAAGTAAGAAAAACCTCCATTTGTGATAAAAACATTACCCCATGCTTATTTTGCCTCTTTATAGATTTCCAGGTCTGTACCAGCAATTGTTAATGTGGTACATGTTCCATAAATGTCTACTGAATACATAATAGAAGAACAAACTTGCTTGAAGGGGAAATTTGAAAGCAGAGGCAGGATGGGGCAGATTTCTGATAGCCGATAGAGCTACCCAATTGTAGGATTAATATTCTGACTATACAAAAGCCCAGACCAAAACAGAACCAAATCTTCTTCTTGACACCATTAGGTTTAGTGCTTAGTACAATTGCAAACAATCCAAGCTCATTTCTTTCTACTGGTAGGAAGTGGGGCTGATAGAGGAAACCTTGACTTACAGAGAAGTCCTTGTGCGACTAGCTGGATGTGAAAGGTAGTTGACAGTTAACTTTCCAGTAGGCAATTTTCAACAGTAGAAAGAAGAAACAGTTGACATATACACGTACTTGGAAATATGGAGCTTAGACCTAAGTTTGAGGCTAAACATCTCCAACATAAGCAGCTAAAATTTTTATTAGCTTAGTAAGAATCTCGCTTCCTTATTCTTCCTTAGGAAAAAGTTAAGCAGGAATCCATTGCTGACAAAAACAAAAAACAAAAAACAACTTTAGTCTCATTTTTCTTGAAGTTCCTACAATAAGTATTGGTAGGCTCAGGGGAAAAAAAAAAAGTCACCTTAACATAAATAACCAGAGTGGAAATATTATAAATTATTTTATTTATAGTAAGAGGAGAAACAGCTCTGAAAATAAATAGAAGAGAAAACAATTCAACAGAAAAAAAAATAGATGAAAAAATGGATACCTCACACACAGGGATGTTTTAAAACCTCAATTCCCTGGGTATAGTGCTGAAAATAACTATTATGTGTTGTTTATATTAACAATATTTAGTTAACTGTAGTTAATTTGGTCTAGTTAAACAGTTCGCTGAAACTTCAAAATAGTTTTGAAAACCTATTTTGATTCCGTTAACACGGGATCAAATTAGAAAATATGCATATCAGTTTCAAAGACAATGATGCTTACAACTTCTATATGAATGTATTCATTTTAGTGTAATAGGAATCTGTGTGTGTGTGAGGGTGTGTGTGTTTGTGTGTGGTGGATAGTGTGTTTAAGGCACACAAGCAGCTACTAAGAAAAACACACTGTAATATTCCTTCTTAAGTAGAATTCATTTTGAAGCCAGTCCAGAAACCATTTCAATTATACAGTCCATTAAAAGTGGCAATCATTATGCTCCTTCTATTTCTCTTTCTGTCTTATCATCATATGAAAATTGATACCTTTTGCTTCACATGGAAGATAATGCTTTATTTTAGAATTCAAAAATCCAGAAACCATCTGCTCAACTAATAGAGTCTAAGCACATTATTATTTTCTTGAGAAAGTTCCTGTATCTTTTACATTTCAGGATCTTATCTGCTTTTCCCAAGCAGCTCTGTAGCTCTTAAAAATTATTTCTACCTTGTATCTGATCAACATTATTCTGTTCCGAAGTTTGAGTTAAAGCTTTTGCAGTTCTCTCAGCTTGCTGGTGATTATTGCTCAATAGCATTCACTTTCCTCTATCTCTTGTTGAATATAGCTTCTATTTTCTCCTCAATAGAGGTTATAAATTTCTGCAATCTGTTTTGCCCTACATGAATCACATCAAAAATGCCCCTGAGAGACTATGGTTCATCCTTTCTGACATCTGGGGGAGCAGGCCAAAGCTAAGAAGACAAATACAACACTGAGCTCTTTGAGTAAGGGGCTTGAAAATTCTATTGATGATTTTTATATTTCCCCTGAAAAGCACTAGAAGAATGACAATGCTTATCCCATACCTATTTCATATAACCATTGCAGGGATTCATTAGATCATGTCTGTTATGTGCTTAGAGCTCTTTAAAGAAAAATACCCTAAGATCTTATCCCCAGCTTTTCATCCTTTGGCCCTTCAATGACCTTTCACTGAAGCTAGGATATTTAATTATTTTTAATTTTTTTTTCAAAAGACAGCAGTGATAAAGAGAGGGTGTCACACAACTATTTCTTAGAAGCATAGTATAAAACAGCAGGCATTTGACCAATATTAGTTTTCTTCCCTGTGATCTCTCTTTCCAATGAATACCTCAAAAGTATTCTGTAACTGTGTGCTTATCTTCAGGTCTCACCTCTGTGTGAGAGATTTTGCACTAACTTGGATCCTTGTGAAAGCTGTGATTTTCCCTTCAAGACTCCTAACCTCCATGCAGTGTATATACATTCAGTGCACATGGCTATGTGGTGTATGGCAGTATATAAATGCTCTGTACTACAAACCTACATAGACTCAAATCTGCCAGAAATCATTGTGGTTATAAGAATGTACACATGGAATACCAAACACCCATTTGAATTCACAAAATCTTGGCACATAGAGTTTCAATAAACAGTCTTTGAACTCCTAGCACTGCACTCAGTATGTATAATAGGAGCTCAAAACGTACTTGCTTAAGGAAATGATTACCAAAAAGAGAAAACTTCCATTTTAGCCACACAATAACCAGCTCTAGTAAATTGAGTCTCCTTTCATTGTGTGTTCTCATACTTAGGAGATGTAATGAAAACTTTTTCACCTCTAGTTTCATTAGAAAAGAGAAAAAAATAATTGCTTTTTTAACCAATGAACAATAAATCTAAGAGAGAAAAGCATCTTTAGGGTTTTATGATTTTTATTTCTTTACAGTCATCCTGGATTTCTCCAAAGGTACATTACTCCTAAATTTCACATTTCCATGCTTTACAATGACCCCCATTTTTGCATTTAATTTTTTTTCTACAATGGTATAGTACACTAACTTAACCTTTGGGTTAGGTATACACCAATTAGGTACTATCAATAATTTTATTATAACCTTGTAGCAAACAATATAGTTCTCCTTAAGTCAAGTTCATATGATATATGAATGCTGCTGCATTCCAGTAGAACTGAGTTAATAGTATACTCTATATCTATTAAAAGGACAGAAGCTGGAGAAATAAAAATAAAATATAACCACATAGTTGAAAGGATATTGTGACTTGCACAAAGAAAAGGTAGTAGCAATAATAATATTCCACCTCTAGATTTGATGATTTAAATTTACAAACTATAGTCCTCTAAATAATTACACTTGATTCTCCTATTCTAGAATACGAAGAATTATTGAACACTCATGCTATAGACACATATAAACATTACAGATATAGACTAAGAGTGCTTATTTCAAATGCCATTTATGTCAGACTAATTTTATATTTTCTTAATATTTTCATGCTACTTTCTACAGCAGTTATAACACTTCACTTTCTCAATAGCAATGTGAGAGTAGCTTACCAATATTTCAAATGGTCATCCATTTCATTTTTGCTATTCTAATTAGTTTGTAATACTATTTCATTGCAGATTTAAGTTGTCTTTCTCTAATGGCTGATGATGCTGAATGCACACTTTATGTGCTTATTTGCCATTCATATTTCTAATTTGGTTTGTCTACTCAAATTTTTACCTATTTTTCCTTCTTACTTTTGATTTTTTGAAGTTCTTTTTTTTTCCATGTGTTTAGATTGTCATTTGCCTATACATTCTTTCCATTTAGGTGTTGTATTTTTATTCTCTTTATAGAGGCTTTCAGAGAGTAAGCATTTTTATTTTAATAAAATCAACTTATCTATTTGGTATTTTATAGATCGTGATTTTGGTATGACATCTAAGGAATCTTTGCTTTGAAACTTTTTTATTATTAAGTATGACATTAGCTGTCGATCTTTTGGAGATGTACTTTATCATTTTGAGAAAGTCTTTAGCATAAACTTTTTATTATTAATTTATTATTAAGTATTATTAATAGTATTTATTATTAGTATTTACTAAGCATTTACCTAAGTATTTACTAGTATTTACTTAAGTTTTATTAAGTATGGTAGTAACTGTACATCTTTTGAAGATGTCCTTTATCATTTTGAGAAAGTCCTTTGGATTCTCAGTGCCCTCGGACTTTTTATCAGTAAGGGGTATTTGTTACTTCAAATGCTTTTTCCGTGTCTATAGAAATGATCATATGCTTTCTTTTTCAGTTTATTACCATGATGAATAACATTGGTTTTGAAAAGTTAGACCTGTCTTTCCTAGTATAAAATTTACTTAGTTATGATGTAGTGTCCTTTTGATAAATTGTGAATTCAATTTAAAAAAATTTTGTTTAGAATGTTTTCATGTATATGCATTAGAAATATTGGTCTATAGCTTTATGTTTTGTAATATTTTGCATTATTTTAGTATCAAAATACTGATCTACAAAATTAGTGAGGGGGGACCAGCAGTTAGCATAATGGCTATGTCACTGGATTCCCACGTAGTCGACCACGGTTCGAGTCCCGGACCCGGCGGCTTAAACTCACGCCGGGCACGTGTGCGTGCATGCCCAAGATCCCGAGAGGAGAATGGAGGAGAAGGGATTGCGGCGTGGCCATCACCCCTGGGGGGTGATTTCTCGCTTTCTATCTCTCTGTCTGTCTCTGTCTGTCTGGCGAGCGCACGCTCCCTATAGCAAAAACCTCTCCAAAAAAAGAAAAAAAAAATTAGTGAGGGAAATATTTCTCCTTTTCAAATTTCTTGAATCATTTGTGCAGAACTAGAGGAATTTCATCCTTTGTTTCTTGGAACTCACAGGTAACATCTTCTAGGTCTGCAGTTTTATTTGTGGGAGTTCTTGTCAATACTAGGAAAGAGTTAAAACTTCAGTCAATTTGCAAGCTAGCAAGTTAGTCTGCCAGAGTTTTATGGGTGCTGGAAGAGGATATAAGGCAACTTAATTACCACATAGCAAGCATTAGGAACATTTGAGAATTTTTGTCATTTGCTTTTTTCAAAAGTTCATTGGAAGGGTCAGCAAATGGCATAGTGATTAAGGTGCTGGACTCCTACTCCCACTTGATCTGACTACAGTTCCTGTCTTGAACCCTGTGGTTTGAAAATCACATAGGGCATACGTACATGCATGTCCAAAATTCTGAGAGGAGAACAGAGGAAAAAGGATTATGGCATGACCATCTCCCCTGGGGCATGATTTCTTACTTTCCCTCTCACTGTCTTTCTCTCTCTCTGGCAAGCATATACACCTTATGACAAAAAACAAACAAACAAAAAATAGTCTATTGGATATATTTGGGCCCAGATTAGTACCTGCAAATGAAATGGGTTGCATTATGTGAGAGGAACCTTTATATTAAGGAAACATCATATATTTACTATTGTATAACTTTATCTGAGGCTTCACTTTGTTATTCTGGGCAGTAGGCAAGCCTGTTCTTGCTGTAGAGGCAGATACTATCTCTGTCTTCCAAGGCTCTAAGCAAACCTTCTCCACCCACTATAAAGAAACATAATCTCTATCTTTCAAGACTTTTGGCTTTATAAATAACATTGGCAGAGTTGTCTAAAATAAAAGGGAGCTAGTACCTCTCCTTGAAGATGTGCAGATATGGAGAACTTATGGAAAATTATCTCTCATAGATGGCTAAATATAAATCCAGTTGCTTTAATTAAAAAAATAGTGCTATTTAGGTTATATATTTCTTCCCTTAGTGTGATTTGGCAATTTTTAAAATTTTGTCTAATTTTTTTTTAACTTATTCACATAAAGTTTTGATTTTTCTTTTTTTTTTTTTTCTTTTCTTTCTTTTCTTTTCTTTTTGTTTGTTTTGTTTGTTTTAAAGTTTTTGCCACAGGGTATGTTCACTCAACAGAGAGAGAGAGAGACAGAGACAGAGACAGAGATAGTGAGAAGAAAAGTAGATAAATCACCCCTCAGGGAGGATGACCACCCTACAATCCCTTGTCTTCTATTCTTCTTTCTGGATTTTGAGCACACATGCACAAGTGCTTGGTGTGATTTTCAAGCCTCCAGGTCTGGTACTCAAACTATAGCTGTCTATGTGGGAGTCCAGCACCTTAAACACTATGCCACCTGCTGGCCTCCACATAAAGTTTTTCATAATATTCCTTACTATACTTTCATCTGTTGAATATGCCTCCTTTGGTAAATCTGAACTACGCAGATAGTATATTTTCTTTCATATATATATATGTACAGTGGTACAAAAGTAATCAGTGTTACTTACTTTAATAAAGTATGTATGGTGTGTGCACGTGCATGTGTGCATGTGTGTGTGTGTATGTCAGAACATCGTTTTTGACAAGACCCACTGATGATAAGTGGGAGTAAGCTAAGTATTTTAGGCAAACTTAAAAAGAGATTTTTAGAAATATACAGGGGTATAATGAAATTAAAATGAGAAAAAGATCCATGAACTCTCAAAAAGAAGAGGTATTTTCCTGGGCCCCAAAAGCCTGAATATTGCCAGCAATTTCTTTTGGCATATTTCCTCTAAGCTTCTCTCTATTGACCACCTCAAATATTTCTTTCTCTGAAAAGTGGGTTCTCCTATATGGTAAGTAATACAGCCACTGGCCCAATGAGTGTGGCACAGACCACAGGGCACTGCTGCACAATGCCAGAGCCATGTGGGAAGGCTCTGGGTTTGGATTCTGGATCATTCTGGACATGCTGAAGGCATGTTACTAGCTGGAATATGACATGATCCTAGCAGGCTAGAATGCTGAGGGTAGGATCCCTGCATGTGATCCTGGCTGGCTGGAATTCTGGAAGAAAGACCACTGACTTGGAGTCTTCTCTCTGTTTCTCTCATATGAAATAAATAAATACATAAGAGGCCACCCTTCACAGTGCAGAGGTAATGCAATGCCCAATAAAAACCATCTTCCATATAGTAAGTATCGTTCAAATTCTCAGCCTCGTCATGCCCATGTGTGAATGCTCAAGACCTAGTGTGCTAGAGGAAGGAACTACTGTATGACCTGATCCTATCAAGGATGCTTTGCTCTCTCTCTCTTTTTCTCTCTCTCTCTCCACTATTCTCATGTGTGCAAGCACATACTCTCATGACTAAAAATAAGTCACAGTGATAAATTTTAATTCTAATATTTCAAATAAATAAATAAATATCGCCCTAACAGTTTTGTAGTTTTGTATTACACAGCATCTACTCAGACAGGAATGGTCTACCTTGCTGCTATTGCTATATTTGGTCATAATTCGATCCCAAGTAGGCTGGGAAGAACCACGCTAGAAAACAAAATGGAGTCCAGTAATTTGGGGACCCCATTAATGCAGGCATCGACTCAGCCAGGCAGGATAAAGAGAAAATATAATACTTATTTGTAACTCCAAGTAGAAATAAGATAACTGATACTATGCACATAATGGGGTATATGAGAAATTGAGGATTGTGTCTCTAGAAATTGTCCTCAAATTCACACACAATAATATATTCAGGTTCAGTTAATTTAATATTGCTAGTGTTCTTTTGAATGCCCATGTTAGTCAAATTTTACCCTTCATTTGTTACCATGGGAAACTTTTCTCCAATACTATAGTCATGTGAATTTCAGAATGTCCACTTATATCTCATCTCTGATGTTCAATTACATCATGTGATATATGAGGGACTGATACGCAAAGTTGATATATCAATACCAATGATGTAAATATCTCCTAAAACGGACTCTGCCTTTGCCGGGGTCCAGCCTCGGCAGGGGTGGGTGCGGCACAGGAAGGGAAGACTGAGGCCTCGGTGCCTTTTTTGTGCATATCCTCAGCCGGACACCCCCTAGAGATCGCTCTCTGAAGAGTGACAACTGCTAGGAATCATTGTGCCTTTTTATTGAAAATGTTACATGCAAGTAAACGGGTGAGGGTCTATGTGTTCTAATTATCAGTTCATAAAGTTGTTTTTTTTTTTCAGTTTTGCTACATTTTAATAGTAGGTTTTTAAGGGATTGTTTTGTAGGTCTTGTCAGCAACATCAGACGAAAGGTACTGAGTACTCCACAGGGTACAGAGTGCTGCTGAGCACCTTAGGGAATTTACATGACACAGAGAAAATTCAGTTCTTGCCCCCTCAGGAGCTTACAGTCTGGGGCTATGACAACTCTAGAGAGTTGAGTGAATAAAGCAGTTTATTAAGGCAAATTCTTCATCCCCTAGAGCTATTGTGAATGGAATCATTTTAGAATTTGGAGTTAATCCAGTCAAGATGGGACACAAGACTAAATTTGGTTCAGAGTTCTTTCAGGCTCATAGTTTTTATTAACATCCATGTAGTAAACAAAATTGACTTAATAGACAACTGAAAGTAAAGACTAGATCTCTTGAGGTATGAGGGCTAAAAAACTTAATTATGGCTATTTTAAAAAGCAAACAATATTGAATTGTATGACTAGAGTTACTAAAGTAGTTTAAAAATAGGCTAGGTACTGACATTGCATTCCCCTCATGCATTGCTCATTTAAAATAGTGAATATTCAAATACGTGGGTTCTATATCTAACCCACAGAAAGCACACTACAAATCTTAAGTTCTGTGTATCAAATATCCACCTTATGTGTACTATTAAAGTTTTATTTATGCCCGCTCCATCATTAAGTCAAAAGTAAATAGTCAAATTATAAGCTAATGACCTGCATATTTTCATATGGATGAATGTCAATATATCTAAATAGGAAATAAATGGCAATCCTGTCTACCTGTATAAAAAATAGATTATCTTTCCAAATTTTTGCATACTCATCACTATAAGAGGTATGCAAGTTTGAAGGTTTCACAATCAGTTGTCAGAAAAAACAGCAGTTATTCCTGCAGTATCTCATTAGCATCTGACTCAACTGGCTTTGATTATATGATTTAGAAGACCCCATTGTAAACCCATCCAAAATTAGTGATTATTCTGAGATTCTGTTAACCCTAGAGTCATCATTAGAAAGAATAACAACGTGATGTAGAACAGCTAATCAACATGGCTTAGAAATATGCTCACATTCAGAAAAACAGTCTGGTCATCTGGAAAATATCACAGCTACAACCCATGGAATACTCCCACACGGGATACTGATCTGGCCAAGGCACGCTGTTTCTCAACAGGAAAACTCTCAGAGCAGGGTGAACTGGGGCCACTTCTGAGGACCTTTCATTTCCAGACAGATATTCTTAGATTCCATTCAGGGTTGGATTAAGGGCAGGTCTATTATAGTTTAGCAATTGTTTGTTTGATGTAGGCAGGTCTTTGGAAACTTCATGGAATGCCGTTTCGGGAAATAGCCTCCAGCAAGTAGAGTTAATTATCAGCCGATGCTCGGCGGCAGCCATCTTGTGATTACTGAATACGATGCTAATAACAAAATCTCAAGTATAGGTACTAGTTCTTATGAATCTCAATAAATAATGATACTTACATAGTTTTATAGGGATCTAAAACTTAATTTAAGTAATCCTAATATATTTATCTATTTGACTTGGTGAGGGCAGGGGTGTCCTGGGCCAGTTTCAGCCTAATTATTTTATGTAAAGAAAATATTATTTTTAAGCTTATGTTACACGTGTCTTGAAGGGCCTTCCAAAGGTCAAGAAGATTATTTCTGCCTAGATAGAACTTTAGCACATCCTCTATTGTGACTGCAGGGATGAAGCATTGTAATTAACAGTAGGTGGTCAGGGCAAAGGGGAGTGGTCGGGGGACTTTCAGGAAATCTTATCACATACTCAAGATGTATGAGACATCTATGTAATTCTTTTACAGTAGTATATTAGGGAGTCAGAGAAGGGGTCACTTCCCAGCAAGGCTACTGCAGTCTCCAGAGCATACAGCAGTGGCCTTGCCAACGTGCTGAGCTGACCAAAGCTGTGCTCAAAAGTCAAAGGCTCAAAACAGATCCTGGGGCCCCACCGGGTCAGACTCCTCCATGCCTTCAGATATATTTTGTGTCATCTACCCAGTATCAATTTATTTAGAAAAGAATATCATGTTATCTAGCATCAGTTGAATTACAAGGCTTCATGGCGACATAAGTCTGGAGCTGAGTAGTGGTGGCTGCCCCCTCTCTCTCTACCCTCAGTTACTATTCCTAGTTAGCTGACACCATCCTCAGTATTATTAGCTCACCTTGTCAGGCATTTAATATTGTGAACTCTGATTAATTGGAACAATGAATGTAGAAATACTTAGTCCATTTTCAGTTGAAAGAGGCTTCTAAATATGAAACCTTACATTCCTCTTCATTACCCTCATTCATCTATAAAACTGCAAACTCCTTAAGGACAGAGATTATGTCTTTTTAATTTGTGAGTTCTCCACATCACTTAAATGCACTGCTTATGAGAAATAAACTCTTAAAAGAGATATTTGGTAGACAGTTTTGGCGTTTTTCTTTGTGAGCATTGACTAGTCAGATTGAAGGGCTTATGGTCTCCAGCCTTATTTCAAGGTATTTTATCCGTCCTTCTTACCACAGATACAAGGAGGACATCAAGATAGGAAATAGAATCAACAATAATCACCTGCAGCTGACATCTATGATATTTGTAGTAATACACAGATTTTTGTCTTTCCAAATTTTATGAAGGCAGAAAAATAAGTACTTTGAATAGCTAAATTTAAATCTGATTTTCGAATATAGCTTCTAATTGCTTTTCATTAACAAGCCAGTCGAATTCTTTGCTAAATATATCTTTTTTTTTTTTTTTTTTTTTGGAGAGGTTTTCGCTATAGGGCGCGTGCGCTCGCCAGACAGAGAGAGAGACATAGAGACAGAAAGCGAGAAATCACCCCCCATGGGGGATGGTCACGCCACAATCCCTTCTCCTCCAATCTCCTCTTGGGATCTTGGGCACGCACGCACACACGCCCAGCGTGAGTTTTAAGCCACCGGGTCCAGGACACGAACCTTGGTCGATTACGTGGGAGTCCAGCAACATAGCCATTACGCTAACTGCTGGTTCCCCTATTTGCTAAATATATCTTAAATATGGTAGTAAGTTTTGAAGGGAAGTTAAAAGATAAATGGTAAGGGTGATATACTTAAATTAACTAATGTATATGTGTTCAGTTAGGTGTGCGTGGTTGTGAGTATGTATTCCCCAAGCTACTGTTTATATCATTTAACCTCAGGATAATAAGCCTCAAGTCTTTGTCCATCATATTATTATTATTTTGAAAACTATGTGCTGACAATGCAGTCAGGTGTAGCAAAATAAATAAGCAGGCAAAAATAAAAATAAAAAATGACCTTTACCAAAATAGGTAAAATAGATAATACTGCAAAATAATACTGATATTAATGTCCTATCTCTATCCACACTTATCCACATATCCACAGTTGTATCTCTGCATAGATACATTTCTATTATCATATTTGTTCTAATAGTTTAAACTGTATTATTGTTTTTCAGATTATTAAAAGTATTGTAATAAAATTTTCTAAATTACTTATCTGTTTTGGAAGTCTAATAGTTCAAGAGTATGAAAACCATGACTAGTTTTTAAACAAAATTTCATGTGTATGCAAATATGTCTGTTCACTGACATATTACTCATGGCAGCTTTCACCCCATAAATTGGGTGTGATAGTGGTAACAGAGACCATATGGCTCCCAAAGCCTAAAAACTTACCTAACTGGTATGTGAGAGGAAGAGATTGTCAACTCTTACACTACACAATACTGAAGAAACAATAATTCTGACTATTTAAAATGATAGGTTTAGATGAAATAAGCACTTTATTTTTTATGCTAATTTATACACTAAGGTTATTTCACTCTGTTCCTATTTATAACCAATCATTATAGTGACATTTAGTTTATTCTTGTGCACAGAACACTCAATTTAGAATTGTTTACTCTACCTTTCATTTTTTATTTTAAATAAACAAGTTTTTAAAAATATTATTCGTGATTTCACAGTTTTGTGTGTGTGTGTGTGTGTGTGTGTGTGTGTGTGTGTTTAGATAAATACACTTAACATAAAATTACTATCAATCTCAAATAAATCGTGAGAAAATGAGACATTGTTCTGCTTTCAAATAGTAGGGTGATACTACTAGTAGCACCTGGAACTGGAAATATAGCTACATTTTTTTTCCTTCAAAATTCACAAAGAATTACTCAGATTACTTATAAAACAACATTACAAATTATCAAGTGAAAGATTATATAAAACTAACCATAATTATTGACCTAGAAGGTCAAAATATCCCACTCATATTTTATTTTCAATACTTAATGACATGTTTGTCCAGTATGAAAATATTACCTAACCATAATGGCATAGGTCAAGTGCTGATTCAGGTGTTAGAACGGAAATGATTTTAACTTTGATTACCAAAGCAATATATAACAATCAACAAAAAGGTTAGAATTAGATGTACTAGCATAGATAATCAGTGTTTCATTGCATCCTTATGTCATGTATAAGAAACAGTGAGAAGTGTTCTGTCAATTTAATTGTGAATCTGTATGTATTTTAAGGTAAACCTTAAGGCAAAAAATTCATTTATTTTAATGACCTTGTTTTCTTATTAAAAAGAAAAAAAATAGAAAGCTTTATCCTTAAAAGACTGAGTAACTCTACACAGTTTTGTACTCATTTATATTTTATTTATGTTACATTGAAAGAATTTAAAACAGATGGAAATTTAGAAGTCATCAGGACCAGCAGTTAGTGTAATGGCTATGTTGCTGGACTCCCATGTAGTCGACAGCAGTTCGAGTCCTGGACCCGGTGGCTTAAACTCACGCCGGGTGCGTGTGTATGCGTGCCAAGGATCCCAAGAGGAGAATGGAGGAGAAGGGATTGTGGCGTGGTCATCCCTCCTGGGGGGTGATTTCTCGCTTTCTGTCTCTCTATCTCTCTCTGTCTGTCTGGCGAGCGTACGCAACCTATAGCAAAAACCTCTCCAAAAAAAAAAAGAAGTCATGATTAGCCCACTTTACTTTTTTATAGCAGACATTATAGACATGTGATTTTGTTTTTCAGGAAACGTCTGAAAAATGTATTTTGGAATAAAGTGATTACGAATTTGTAAACTTAAGAAACATTTTGTTCTAGTTTGTCATTTAAATAAAGATGCCCTAAATAAGCCAGTCCCACTCCGTGAAAAGATATATATCATGTCTGGCCAAATAAAAGAATAAGATTTTATTTTATTATTATATTTTTTTATATTACATTTAATCACATATTTAACAGGATTTTTCTTCATAATTTAAGAGTCAATCCACATAGTTCATTTCTCTCTTTCTCTCCCTCTCTCTCTCTCTCTCTCTCTCTCTCTCACACACACACACACACACACACACACACACATTGACTTCTCTTTTGATAAATAGAATGGCTATGTCTATTCAGTCCTTGTATCGAACATTGAACTGTGCACATTGAACTGTGCACTCATTTCCTTTCCCTTTTCCATTCAATTGTTTTTTTCTCTGGCATTTTGTTTCTATTTTCCCAATACTGGAAAAATGTCTCCTCACTAATCCTTATTAAATCCTATAGTTTACTATTATTAAGCCAATTTTACAGATAAAGGACCTTAGTCAAGATTTTAATCAAGGCGATGTGGCTATACAAATGCCATGATTAAAAAGATGGTATTAATGTGTTTCTAATCTTTAGCTACATAAGAGGACTATAAAATTCCCCATCTTCAAGCTAACAAAACAAAGAGAGAAAGAGAGAAAAAGAGAAAGAAGGAAGGAAGGAAGGAAGGAAGGAAGGAAGGAAGAGTGAGCTCTCCAGATTCTCACACTGCTCTCCAGCTGCATAATCATTTCTTGTCTAGGTCAGCAGTCACTTCTTTTGTCAAATGAAATTCTTTGTAAACATCTTACTCAAGTAATCAGCACTGGTTAACATGGTTGTTCACCGTTTTACAATATAAATCAAGACCTGTCATTCCCAGCTTGCACAGAACCTTCATACGCTTCTTGTCACAATCAGAGAAAATAACTTATCATGGTTTACAGGACTCTGCCGTAGGCAGCTCTGGCTATCTCTCAACCTCACACCCTACCTCTTTGCTTCTTGGTAATTTTCCCAACACCACAGCACACTCCTTCCTCTGGGTTTTTGCACTGCTGTTTTCTCTGAACAAGCATACTGCAGCCCATACTCTTTAAACATTTAATTTCCTCTCTATAAGGCTATAGGTAAATTTAATTACCTGGCTTAATCTGAACAGAAACTCTTTAAAAGATATATGGGGCGGGGGGGGGGGAGTAGCTTCTTAGCCTTAGTTATTTTAGTTGTTTGACCAGTCAAACGTCTGTGTTTTATAGATAGGTTATGTCATTTAATTTACCAAACTTTGTTCAGCATCAGAAAATACAGAAAAAGTGCCATACTGTCATTGATTATAAAAATTATTCTCAGTACTTTGTGAGGAGATCAAATTTACAAAAACAGGTTTTGAGGGATACACACACACACACACACACACACACAGATACACATAAGAGCACAACAAAGACACAAACATGAGATGGAGGTAGGGAGAGAGAAGGACAGATTGAAAAGGAAGAAGAAGGGAGGGGGGAAGGGAGAGAAGAAAAAGCAAAGAATTTACTACTACATTTAAATAAAACAGTTCATAACCTCTTTCAGTACCATCTGTTTGTATTTTAATTTCCTGGAGTGTGTAATTTTCTCCTTTTCCTTTAAATGAGTAGATCAATATTGATCTGAATGTAGAAAAACAACCCACAACTTTTAAAACAGGCCATCTACAGATTTGCACATGTGTGTTTCCTTTTATTATTTGACTTGTAGGACTGCTGTGACTTTTTAAAAAAAGATAACGATGTTTATAACATACTTTGCATGTCATAAACATTCAAGAAATACCTATTTTAGTAGCAATAATTGATACTAATAATATCTTCATTACTCCTGTTAGCTTTAATTGAAGTAGTTTTAGTCACACCATAGTTATAATATTGTTCATTCTAATTTCAGTAAGGCAGCTCTTACATTGAGAATGAGCTGATGGATCAAGTCCCACATCCAGCAGCTTGTAAACATGGTAGGCACATGTACATGCATATCCAAATCCCTAGGAGAATAGAATAGAGATTGTAGCTGCAGTGTAATCGTCCCTGTAATGCGTACTTTCTCTCACTTCCCTCTCCTCTCTGTCTCCCTGGGAAGCACACATGCCCTCTGGAAAATTAAAAAGAAAGAAAGAAGAAAGGAAGAAAGAAAGAAAGGGTTCTGCTTTGTTTACCCTTTAAGACTATAATGCTTTAATGTGCACATATGACCCTAAAGACAATTTAAGATTCAAATGATAGCCAAAAAGAAATACCCTCTTCCTACAGCAATTCCTTATTTCAATTCCTTAAAGTGAATACAATTAATGGAAGTAATATTAGTCAACTTTCAAATAATCTATGACTCCTCCACACATATGCATACTAGTTGATGGCCTCCTGAAGCTTGCATACTAGTAGTGCCAGAATCCTTATACTCTAAAAACTACAAACAGGTTCTTTTTAACTTATTTTAAATGCAGATGATTTATCAATGCTACACTTTTTATTTTCATGTTTTACTTAGAAAGATTATAAAATTAGAAAAAAAAATTAATGAATTATTTGTGGGGGAAAAAAGAAGAGTCTGCTTGACCAAATGCTGAATAATTTTCCTATGAAAGACAGTTAACACAACAGTAAATTATTATTTTGATCTGTTTATAAGATATATCCATTTTGAGAATCAAGAGTAAGCAACTGAAAATGTGCAGTAAACATTAAATGTCTTGAGACATCCCACAAGCTAAGTTTCTTTATTTTTCTTACTCTTTGTGCTGTGGTTTGGAACCTTCCAAAAACAATTGGTACCAGTCCTCTTCCTTTACTCCCTGTGACAAAAGCCCTCTTTTTCTCATCCGTCACTCCTGGATTGATATTTTCTTTCTTTTTCTTTTTTCTTCCAATCAACTTCTCTACAATTTACATGGTCTACTTTTGTTTAACTCAGTAAAATTTTACACTTCCTCCTGGTTCTTGAAGGGTTATACTTATCAATGAAATATTCACGATTTAGTGACAAATGATACAGGAAGATTTTGGAGTCGAGGTATGTCTTTTAGGGTTCTCAAGTCATATGACTCATGTATGGATTTGCTTCTATATTTGGTTCTCTTTGTGAGTAAGTCAGGAGCAGAAAAAAATATTATTCCCAAGTTTTCTAAAGGGCCAGTGTGCCTGTTGCTTCTATTCCTGAAAGATTGCTGTTGGGATTGTTGGTGGTGTTTCGATTTCAAAATACCTTTTTTGTGATAGAGTGACAGAAGGAGAATGTGTGGTAAACTGAAGTAAGTTGGAAAACTGGAGGCTCTATCTCTAAATATTTTAAAAAGGTATTCTTTTTCCTTTTTTTTCTTTTCCATCTTCCTCTGTATAGAAGCATAACTTCCATAGAGGAATGCAGATGTTATAAATGTACAATTCAATAAATTTTCCCAAATGTACACACTTGTGTATCCACACTCATATCAAGATACATAACATTTCCAGCCACCAATAAGCTCCTTGGTGTTGCCTCACAGTTGACACCCCTTTCTAACAGTACTCTGATCACTATTATCACATATCAGTTTTGTCTATTTTTGAACTTTATTTGACAGTCATCAAACAGTATGCATTTCTTATTCTTTGCTTTTTTTTTTTTTTTTTTTTTTTTTAAAGATTGTCTCACTCTATCATAATCCTCTTGTCTCAGTCTTCCAGGTATCTGGGATTACAAGTACATGCCACCAGGCCTGGTCTTCCCATTTGGGCAGGGAATTGAACTTAGTCTTCCCATGTGATCTCACTGTGTGGAACAGCAGCACACACAATTGGGACTAAGCATGTTTCTGGTTTTTTTTTTTTTTTTTTTTTTTTTTTTGCTCAACATTGTGTCTGCAAAATTCATCTACATAGTCACTTGTTTATGGTTGTATCTTTGCTATATATGTTGTATTCATGTGTATGGACACATTTTAGAAATGTTTCTGTAATCATCATCCAAATTTAGTTGTATAGAAACTGCACTCTAGAATATATCATTTAATTTGTATAAAAATCCTGTAACTCATATTGGTTTGCTGGAATCAGTGATTACCTGCAAATTGTCATCTTTGTCCTTTAATGAGGAACAAAATGGGCATTTTCTTCCAAGAGACAGACATACTCTGTGGCTACCATATAGATCTTTTTTCTTTATAATAGATATTATTACTATTCTTTGTTTGCTGTAGGACATGTGTACTCACCAGAGAGATAAAAAAAAGAGAGAGATGGGATTTGGGGCACACATGCACACACACTGAATGTAATTTTCTAGTCACTGAGTCCAGGGCTCAAACTCTGAAGTCAGCCACATGGGATCCAATCACATTAGCCTTCACATCATCTGCTGGCCCATAATCAATGTTATTTTTTAAGTAAGGAAAGAAGAGAGAATAACAGAGAAGCTGGTGTTCTTTTGTGCTGCTTGTTAGCATGAATTCTTATTTTTTCATTTGTCTTTTATTTTGGTGATAGAAAATTTTTGACTTGCATGCTTATTTGTTTTACAAAAACAAGCTATTAGCATGCATAATAGATTACTTTTCTCAATATGTTTTCATGAATTATACAGAAAAAAATTCGTCAATAGTTTTAGAACTACCACATAATAGAAGTTTGTATCAAAGTTCACACAACAAAGACATAGAAAACAAATATTGCACTATTTTAAACTGCAGTGCTTTGACGAAAGAACATACTATTATAGTATGCAGTACCAGAAGATTTCCTTTATTCTTCGTAGAAAATGATTACAATTTCGTGGAAAATTTATTAGAGAAGGGTAGGTAGCCCATGTGCAGCAGTAAGTGATGAAACTGTAATTGATACACTCTTTCCTTCACACCCTTTTAAATTCTCTTTCAAGGGACCAGCAGATGGCATAATGGTTACTTTGCTGGACTCCCATGAAGTCGACCAAGGTTCGAGTCCTGGACGGAGCTGCTTAAAACTCACTCAGGAATCGTGTGTATGCATGCCCAAAATCCCAATAGGAGAATAAAGGAGAAGGAATTGTGGCATGGCAACGCCCTCTGGAGGGTGATTTCTCGCTCTCTGTCTCTCGTCCTATAGCAAAAGTCTTTCAAATGAATAAATAAATTCCCTTTCATATCAGCTAGCAATTTTACCGATTAGGTGCTATCTGGAAATAATGCAGATTCTTTCACAAGAATCTGAAGTTCTGTTATTATGTATTTATTAGTCCTTTTGTACTCTGCTTGTTCATTTATCATTTAAATGATCATGGAAGTAAGAAGAAATACTCTCTCTGTTTGTCTCTCTAGCAAGCACACATGCCCTACAGAAAAAATCTCTCTCTCTCAAAAAAAAAAAAAAAAAAAAAAGACATGGATTTAAAAATCACGTATAGAGCCAGCCCCATAGTATGGTGGTTAGGTGCTGTGCAAAAGAATCTGAATCCCACATAATAAACCAGGGTTTAAGTCCTGGTACTGTTGACTTTAAAAACACACCAGGCAAATGCACATCTTGTGTCCATGCTCAGGATCCTGATAAGATCAAGAATTGGAGAACAAAGAATTATTGTTTGATTAGGCCCCATAGAAGTGCTTTCTCTTGGGACCAGCAGTTAACGTAATGGCTATGTCGCTGGACTCCCAAGTAGTCAACCGTGGTTCAAGTCCTGGACCCGGCGGCTTAAACTCACGCCGGGTGCATGTGCATGCATGCCCAAGATCCCGAGAGGAGAATGGAGGAGAAGGGATTGCGGCATGGCCATCCCCCCTGGGGGTGATTTCTCGCTTTCTATCTCTCTGTCTCTCTGTCTGCCTGGCGAGCGCATGCACCCTATAGCAAAAACCTCTCAAAAAAAAAAAAAAAAAAAGTGCTTTCTCTCTCTTTTTCTCTCTCTGTCTTTCTATCTCTCTCTCTAGCATATCCAGGGTGCATATGCTCCCTGGGAAAACAAAAACAATCAGGAATGACTTAATATAAGATGTTGTTGTGACATTTAAATATTAGACTTGGACCAGCCACTGGTGTGATGGTTTAGTTCAGCTGTATCCCACCTGGCTAACTGTATGGTTCGAATCCCAGAACCAGAAACTTGAAAAATATGCCAGGTGCATGTGCATGCATGTACAAAATCCTGAAAAGAAAATGGAGAAGTGATGGCAGGGTGGTCATCCTTCATGGCAGGTGCTTTCTCACTGTCCCTCTCTTCTGTCACTCTCCAACAAACACACACACACTCCAGAAAATTAAAAAAAGACGTAAATAGCAAAATAGACTACTTGCTAAATAGCTTTTAGCTTCTGTTCCTAGTTTGCGTACATGGGTTAAAAACCACCAATTTTGAAGAGTGATTGTGAGGAGCAAGAATGAGATAAAAAGTATCCATAATTTACAGATATTACTGTTATTTTATGTGTCACTGTCACCAGTATATACCAAAAAGAAAAAAAAAAAAGGCTAAGCACGGTCATGCTAAGAAATAGGAAATACAACAAACCCATGCTATAGCTTTATTTTAAAAATTGCTTTCCTTTTTTTTTTTTATTTTCTTAGTATTTTCACATTGGACATTGCCAGAAACAAAAAGCTGGACTGCATGGTCCATTAGCTCATTCAAGAAGGCCTTGTCTCATTTCCTAATATGCGTTATGATATATCACACTAATATCTCTTGAGTTTCACATACCTTTTTTCTATGACTTTCTAGGTCCATAAAATGGAAACACATTTTAAAATCAAATGATATTATTTCCAAATAGGTCAGTATCTTGCTTCTGGAGTTACTTCTACATCTCATAATTCATTCATGGTCATTGCTATAATAATTTACTACTGTCACAATATTCCTTCCATAGCCCCCATAATATTTTGGTGAGGAAATGAAAACCCAAATGTACCTACATATGTACTCTCTAAACAAAAACTTCTAAGGATTCTAGTAGGAAATCTATCTCTTTCATATCTATTTATGTTTTAAGAGGCAGGCTGGAAAATAGAATGGCAATACCGCAGTCAGCAAGAATCTTTTTTTCTAAGTTTGAGTTATATTTTTTAAGAGGAAATTTTTAGTTTATATTCAGAAAAGTCAAGGGAAGTGCAAACTCATTTTTTTCTATGTATCATTGCATAAGAGTAGGAAAAAGGCTTCTGACAGTTGCATATCTTGCTACTGACTTCCATATTATTTCCTAATTGTTATATTATACTTTCACTGGAATATTGAGTTTACATTTTATACAATTAAGTTATATAAGAACTAATGAGAATTCTATTAACAATCACAATTATATGCAAATAATAACTCAGAGATATTTCTGAGTATGGAATAGTTGAAGGAAAATGACCAGGACGTATTTGAAATAATATACCAGAGGTACTTACTAATAGAGTCCTAGACTTCTGATTTTTCTGGGTGCTATTTCATTAGTTTTCATTACATTATATATTGAAAATCAAGAAATAAAAAGATAAGTCTCACAATAATATTTTATATTCTTCATAAGATTTATGTACTTAAAGCCAAAATGCTAAAAATGAAAGTTTCAAAAAAACTCTAGTGATGAAAAGAAATTATAGTCACTACATCAATAGTTTAGACATTTCCTGCATTCCACTATATGCAACATTAAAATAAAAAAAAAAAGGTGTGAGGAGGCTTTGAGCCCCTAGAGCACCAAGATTCACCCGTAATTCAAAGATGAACAGATTTTACAGTGCATAAATTAAAACTTTAACAAAAATAATTTATAATAAAATATAAAAAAATTTAAGCTCAAATAAAATTACCTGGTAATAACAGACGAAATTTAAGTGTTCAACATACACAAATTAATATTGTAAAAAAACAATCAAATAAATAAAAACTTAGAGTTTATAGGATGCTAATAGCAAACTTTACAAACAGAAATGAACACAAGTAAAGATAATTAATATCCTTAGTAGTTAGAAAAATTAAAATTAAATTGGGGAATTAAAAGTACCATTTAAATTTTGCTCAAATAAGCAAATAAAAATATAAATTCTCAGTTATCAAAAATGGATCCTTTCATACACTGATAGTGAAGTTCTAAGTTGAAATAGCTTTTTGAGGATGTTGACAACATATTAAAAGGCATAAAGCCTTTGCTTCAATAAGTCTATTTCTAGCAATCTAACCCAAAAAAGTATGAACACAAAACTACAAAGACAATGTATGTTGAAAAGTACTTATATGTGATATTTTTTAACTATTTAAATGTGAGAAAAATAATTTTGTAAGTGAATGGTTACATGCACATGGTTTACACATTATATGGGGTTGAAAAAAAAAGAATAAAATATAACCAAAGCAAAAGTATTTTCATGCAGTGATTCCTAGTCTGTATGATTCAGCAAAAATGCAAATTACAGAAAATAGGGATACTATGATCCTATTATTGAATACAAAAATAGAAAAAAGAGTGGAAGTCTACCTATAAAGCTACTAATAATTGTCACTAAGGAGCAGGAAGATATTTTTATTTTTTAACTTGTATTCTGTGAAATATGACTGATAAGTACAAATTGAAAAGTAGGAATGAAATGAAAAAGTACAGGGGTGAAAAGAATCAACCACCACAAAATATTGACCCTTGAATTTTTAAAGAATGCTGGGGTGTGATTCTTAATGAATTAATTGCTTCGTGGTGATAACTAGGAAGGTTTTTCTCTGGGGGAACAAGTGAAGGGCTAGATGGAGGGCTTAGTACTGGCCCCAGTGGGGAGCAAAGCAAGTTTTCTCACAAAAACATGAGACCATGGACCAAGGAATAGCAGACTTTTTATCCCAGGTGCCAAAAAGAAATTAACTGGGATCAATATGAGTGATTAAAAGTTGAGATAATAGCCAAGTTTATATTTCTATATTTTCTATGTTATTTCTTACTGCTATCTGAAACCAAGTATGTCAGCTTCTATTCCCTTCAAACACTATTTACCTCACAGTTGAAAAATCTTAAGTCTTCATATTTCCCTAAAGTTAAACCTCACAATTTAAAAAGTTGCAGCAAATATTTATCTATGTGCCAATTGCTTTTCTAGGCTGGGAAGGCAGCAGTAAAATAGACAAAAATGCGAGAGCCTCTGCTTGCATCCTGCAGGGAGAAGATCAATAAACAAAGGAACGTGTAAAATCTAAACGCAATATAAAGTTATGAAAAATAAGCAAACAAGAGGAATAAGAGTGCCAAGCCAAAAGAGTAAAGGTGATACTTAAAATAAGATTGATACATATATAATCTTTTAAGCCAGGATCAGTAAATGATACCTGGGGCCTTGACACCTATTTTTGTGAATAGAGTTGGATTAAAATACAGCCAGGTGTACTCATTAAGTATTATATATACATTATGTATATGTATTACATGTATGTATGTATTATATGTATATGCATTATATATATGCATTATATGTATGTATGTATTATACATACATTATATATTATATATACAAAGCAGAGATGAGTACTTGCAACAAGACCGTCTACCTCATGGAGTCTAAAATATTATCATTTAAACCTTTACAGAATAAGTTTGCTGGTCCCTACTTGAGGTGACTTGACTCGTTTTTACTGTTAAATCAGAGGGAGAGCCACATATTCTACCTCTATTGTTTTCAGGTCTTCAGGGTCATGATGAAGGACTGGGCTTTCTTCTGCATAAATAGAAATCCTTGGAGAGTTTTAATTCAGGTAGTGACCAAAAGGGTTACTCTAACTATTTGGGGAGAATATTTGTAAGAAAGCAAAGCAGAAGCACAGAAAAGAATAAGATTTTGTGAGTCATCTTCTTAATTCAGAAAATATATCAGCCAGGTCAAAGAAGATAGCATTGGAAAGAAGGACTAGGCAGTCAAAAGAAATTTCTAATGAATTGCATAATGTGGTGGGACAAAGTTAAAAGATCAAGAATGACTAAGGTTTATGACATGAGCGGATAAGGGGAGAATTAATTTGGAAGGGGGCGGGTACATGTGACTTTAAAGAATATAAGTCTGAGTTTTCCATGTGGATACACAAGCAAAAACGAATATAAGGATTCAGAGAAGACAGGTATGGATGGGAAAATATGGGAGTCATTTGTCTGTAGAAAGTAAATAGCTTGAAGATACTGCATGATATTATCTAGGGGGAAAATGGTGATAGAGGAACAGTTTTTTAGATGAGTGAGAATGAGAAGCCATGACAAAATAGCATTCAGAGTCCTTGCAGAAAAAGACAGCAGCATTTGGTCTGTGATTAGGGTCCTGTTGTAATTATGGGTTTACTCAACATCAGCAGGAATTAGGGAGAAGGAGGAAGAATATAAAAAACAGAAAGGATTGGGGAGTTAAAGATTTGGAGATAATTAACATTATACTAATACACCATGGAACTTCAACTATATAAAGAAGATATGAGAGGGATAATGGATATTGAAAAAGTAGTAGAATAAATAAACTCTGTACACATAGAAAGAAATTGCATAATGGAATTATTTGTTAACCAGAACATTTATGGGCCCAAAGGAGCTTTTGTCACTTAGAGTAGTCATTAACTTTTACTTACTTATTACAAGAAGTAAAATAACCCTGAATATTGATCATTATAACAACTTTTATATTTATATATCAGTTTACAGATTAAAATATACTCACACATGTATCAGAAAGTCCAAAAGTTAATATAATAGCAAATGAAGCCCTGAGCATTGTCTGAGAGTCATAATAAATAAAGGGCAACCTACCAATAAGGAAAGGACCAGCTGAGCATTCATCAGATGAATCCTTAATAGAAGAACAGGAAAGTCTCTAAATAACAGCTGTCTTAAGATATGCTAAAGTTGGAATTTCTTTTACTTAAGAATCTTTCTAATGGAACTAAACTTGAAAAGCACTGTGAATTCTGGATCATTATCAAAACCCAATCATTCCTTACTGCCCATCTAGTTCTTTAGGGATAAACAATTATTTTGTAAGTTATATGGATCTAGTAAGGAATGAACTTCTGTGTTTACTGAAATATCCTCTTAAAACATGTACTCTTTGATCATCCACAAATATCTTGGGGTTTGAAGATGACACTAATACTGCGCCTCAGGTATTAGGTGACAATGAACAAATCTTGTCTGTAGGATTTTTTTTAAATAGATGGGTTCTGTACTGGAGTAGATATGATTCAGACATTTTTTTAAGGGGGAAATTGTACTACATGTCCCTCGCCTCAGATAAAATGAGATTCACTCTATTACAGGAGAAATGGAAATTAAACATTAACTATATTTCAAAAGCTTGTTTTATAAGTGTAAGCACAGAATCAGCAAGTTAATCTCAAATTTAAATATGTATAGTCCTGCATAAGTGCTGCACTTGCACAAGCATTTAGTTCCAAAGCATTCTTTACAATTTACTGAGCTGTTATGTATGATCGCACACCCAGCCACACAGCCATTTTCCACTTAAATGAGTAGCTTAAGAGCAGAGAGAGACTCTATTTATGTGTAACTTAAAGTTATGTTGGAATTTCTACTATAAACCTCTTTTCGGAGTATTATAACTTTATAATATTTCTCATCACAAAATGAATCAAATGACATAGTTTAGGAAAAACAAATAAAATATACAGGGCTTAAGAAACATACCAATATTAGATGAAACACAATTTCTAATACACACCTTACAAATATTTTGGTAAAGTAAGTGAACAATAAAAGTACAATTTTTGGAAAAAAAAAAAAAAAAACCAAAAACAAAAAACAATGGGGCTGGCAGGTGCCATGGTGGTTAAGGTGCTAGACTCTCACTTAGAGGACCACAGTTCAAGTATGGGACCTGGCAGCTTGCTTTCTCACTTTTCCTCTTTCTGTGTCCTTCTCTGGTAAACTTTAAAAATAAGATGAAAAATAAAGTTAAATCATTATTTTCTTTAAAAAAAGGAAATGACAATGACCTGCATTTTGATGGAAATGGACTGAGGGGAGAAATGTTCATAATTATTTAGGCAGGACTAGATTCTTGGAAAATATTCTCAACTTCTCAACTAAGATTACTTATGTTGTATCTCATTCTTTCTCTAATCCCTGTGCAATATTTAGATGAATTTATCTATAGGAAACTGTTAATTTTGTATATTAATGCTTCATTCATATACTGAGTTCCACCTTTGTTTTTTTCCCTCTTTCTTCTGCCACTAATACAGACATTTTTCATTATTACATGAGATGGAAAATGAAAGCCAGGCAAATGTTGCATACTAGATTTCTCCCTTTCTTAGTATTCTGCACCAAAACGGTCAGAAATGTATCCATGTGACATGTTCCTTTCTAATGAAAAATGTTAAGTCCTCATTTGAGTTTTAGCCTCTCTGATACTGAATGGTTTCTATGTGCCTCATTGCTACCATTCACTTACAGATTTAGCTTTCTTATCTACTACTTCCTTAGTCTTTTCTGAGTTTTGACATACATGAAAATGACTATTATTTTAGAAAATCTTATGCATATTATAGAACATATATCACTTTGACAAAAATCTACCATTTTATTTTTGGTTTTCTTCAAGTTTATTATCGCCTATTTATCATACTATGACTTGATGCTTGCTATAGAAAAATTTATCAGAATCTGTTTTCCCTGTTAAAAACTGGGCAAAGGGGCCAAGTAGTGGTGCAGCAATAACTTAACTGGTCCCACATGGAAAAGGTCCTGGGTTTATATCCCAGGATCTCCCTGAGCACTCTGAAGCCTCATGCACACATGCCTATAATACAGTGTAGCTGAAGCTGGTGGGTACATCACAGCCAGAAGACCCTTTGGGGGTGCTTATTTCTCTCTTTCTCTCTCTCTTTCTCTGAAGAAATAAATGAGTAAACTTGGGGCCCGTAGACGGTATAGTGGTGAAGGCTCTGGACACCCCCTCCATGGCTGACCGTGGTTTGAATCCTTGACCTGGTGATATAAAACCCATGTTAGAGGAGAATGAGGAGAAGGGATTGTGGCATGGCCATATCCTCTGGTGGGTGATTTCCTACTTTCTCTTTCTCTCTCTGGCAAGTATACACATATAACAGACAAAAAAAAAGAGTAAATTTTATTTTTAAAATGAGAAAGTGTAAGAATCTATTTGGGAAAGTATGGTGTAGTGTTTAGAAGCTTAAACTCTGTTCACCTAGTCTGAATTCAGACTATTCCATTCAAAGTATCTGTGACTCAGAAACATCCACTCTCTAATCCTCATTTATACCATGTAGTCAGTATTGAATAACAACTATCATTATTATCGTCTCAGACTGACTTATATGTAGATAGCAAGCAATGACTCAGTGCCAGGCACTTTTACACACTTTATGAATTAACGTATTAAGTTTTCACAAAAACACAATGAAGTAAATCATAGTATTATCTTAATTTTATAGTGAGAAAATGAAAATTAGAGAGTTTCAGTACTTTCCTTTAGTCACAGTGGATCTAAGGATGAGGCATGGATTCGAACCTCATAGTCTGGATCTTAACTTAGAACTTTGCTCTATGGTAACCTTCTGTGAAAATTACATAAATAATTCCTTAAACAAAATCATCCCAGTACTTGATACACAGTTAGTGTTTAATAAACAGTAGATATACAATTTAAAGCCAATGAAAAACAGTATTTAAGAATGTAAAACATTAATTTCTAACAGTCTTTTCATTCAAAAATAGAAAACTCAAGCACAGATTGTGACTTGACCAATTTCAAATGACTTAAATGATTAAATTTATCATTTAAAAAATTAAAATGCTTGATTAAATTATCCCTCTAAAAATAACTATCTGGTACTACATATGTATAAGGTAGACTTCCAGAATGGATAGGAATATTAAATAAATTAGGACATAAATATTTCTCTCAGCAACTTATCGGTTCCCTCAGGTACACCTATAGATCCCCTGAACGTAGATATTTGAGATAATTTGTTCTACTTTAATAATTTATTTAGGCAGTCAGTTGATCAGTCACTCAGCAAGCATTTCCTGAAACATTCCATGTTAATTTCAGGAATTTGCTAGACTCTGGGACAGTAAGCAACATGGACGTCAGATCTAATCCTGTGGAAGCAAAAGTTCATCAAAGCTTCACTAACATGTTGGAGTGCTTCAAAATTAGTCATGACTACCTAGGGCAGATACAAGCAGACTATGTTTTATGATGCATATGCTATTTCCATTGGCTATAAAGAAAGGTAAGATTTGGGAAAGCAAGTAATGTGAAAGAAAACCAATCTTAGGAACAATGTAACAAGTGCAACACATACTGAAAATTTCAGGAATTACATTTGTTCATTATTTAGAATAGCAGTTCTCAAATTTGACTACATATTGGAATCATCTAAGAAGACTTTTGAGTCCCCATTAAGGGCTAGATGATGGTGCTGGGGTAACACAACTGGATTCATATAGAAAAGGTCCTGGGTTTGCATCCTGAGTCCTTCTTGAGCATTACAAGCATATGTGTTTCCTATGACTTGAGCTGACTAAGACTGGGAGTGCATCATGGTGTTAGACCCAGTCAGGGCTGCCTCTCTCTGTCTCCCTCTCTCCATCTCACTATTTTGTGGTAATAAATAAATAAATAAATAATAAAGAGGACACTTAGGTGACCCTGATGTCCCGTAAGTCAGAGAAGTTAAAGTAAAATATTGAACATCCTGACAGAAAAATAAGGTTGTGGTTAGATTGCAAAAGAACTTGAACACCAGCAAAATGCATTTGAATATGACCCAGTAGGACATGTGGAATGATCAGAGAAGAACATCTAGAGGCAAGAAAAGACTGTCTGAAAGCCAAGGGAATGGACATTTGGAGCCGTGATCAAAGCCCCATAATGTCAAGGAGAATGAGAACAGAAAATGAGAGTAAAAGTGATCTATAGAATTCGCCACGTCAAATATAAATCATAACTTTTAAGAAGTAGCTTCAAAGAATAGCAAAGGAAAGGGGATGTGCTCATGTGAGTATGCTCGAGGAAAGTTAATGGTACAGGAAGTAGAGGAATAGAGATAGTGAGTCACATGTTCACTTCCTTGAAAGAGTGTGTGTTTCTGTGTGCATTCCCCCAGTAGGAAAACCTATGTTCAGAATATGTGTGCACATGGCTTATTTGAGAAAGGATTCCAAGAAGGTGAAGTGAAGCAACACGGAAAGTAAGACCATGAAGGAAGATTCAATAACAGAATCTGTTTCTGGGGCCACTTATATGAGTTATGGGAGCCTGAACCAGGCAGCCTTCAAAAAGTGTCAAGAATGTCTTGCAGAAGCCTGTATTTGTGATCTGGGAGGTGGTAGTCTCTCTACTGCTCCAACCCTTCAGTATTTGTGGGGTTTCTTGGGGAATTAACTCCTCCACACTACTGGGTTATGCTTGCATTGGGTTCCAGTATGTTTTGTGGTCTGCAGAAGACCTTGAAGTAAAAATCACCAGTAAAAGTCAGGAAACTGGAGGTCTTTAAGCAGCACTGGTTTTTGTTAGTTTTGTGACACTTGCTGGCAACATGAGATAATCTGTGTTCACACCAGAGCTGGAACTGTAATCAGAGAGAGGCTAGAGATACTACTCAGATATATCAGTAGACTGTAATGAATAAGAGAGAAGATTAAGGGAAAAAAATAAGTATTGTGTAGTAGCCTTGAAAAGATGAGGGATTATTTAGAAGAATTAAAAATGGGAATAAAGAGACCGTGCAATTCTTTTCCATGACCTATAAATTTGGGTAGTGGGAAAAAATTAGGGACTCGTGACAGATGACACTAGAAAAGGAAAACGCAAATTTCAATCAAGATGAACAGGAGACAATATTACGTGGGAAGACTATAAAGGAGTAAAAAATTGAAGAAGGTCACAGCTCACATGAGAAACTGATAATGGTGGAGATGGCACTAATGATAGAAATCTGAGGAGATGTTGGATAGTTGTGTGGAAAATAGAATTAAACTATAAGTTTATTTTGATTCAAGAAAATGAAATCCATGCACAGCTTTTAAATAACACACATTTTCCATGAACTTCTCAAAGACCCTCTTTGTACCTTCTATAGAAATGAAAAGTCCAAAAGATTTGAATGTATTAGTTTAAGGAAAAGATCATTAGAAAAAGAAGTTGTGATTCTTAAGTTTGAAGATAAAAGAAGAACGTAAGAAATTGTTCTGCATCAGATGCTTGATATACTCTGTTCTCACCAACCTTGTGGATAAGGTATAGTTATTTTATTTTAGGAAGCTGAGGCTAGAGAGCACATTGTGGAAAGTGAATACAGATCAGCCTGTCCACAAAGCCTTTATTCACCCACTCTATCATATTCCTTCCTTGGAGATAAGAACAAATTGATAATTAGGCTGCAAGTGTATCATTTCTGGGCAGAGAGAACTGGCAGCAAAAAGACAACAACTGACTTGTTATTGTTTTAATGCTCATCCATCAGGTACGTCAAGAACTATGTATGTTGGGAGTTACGGAGGAGTGGGTAGGATAGAGTACAGTTGGAGAGAGGACTAAGAGGAGAGGAGCAGACAAAATAGCTACATCTAGAAAGACAGACACAGCCTGCCACCAGATTGGTGGGCCAGTTGGAGAAACAAGGCAGGAAATGGTTCTTACACATTAGTATCAGGGGAAATATTTCCAGCTGCTTCCTTCCCAGTGCTGGAATTAGTCAACAAATACCACTGAGTGCCACTGTGCTTCTAGTGGTGAGCAGTATAGAAACGTTCTTCTCAGGCCTTCTGTCTAAGGGAGAATGAAAAAAATACTAAAAAGTATTTAAATAAAGCGACAAGTAACATAAAGGAAATGCACAATGTGTTAATACAGATAATTTGGTATATTCTTCCAGTGTGAAGGACTAGAGAAGCAACTCCTGGGTATGTAAGTGAAATGAACATATGGGGTGAAAACCAGGAAACTGGAGGTCTGAGAGTTGCACTGGCATCTGTCAGTTTTGTAACAGTGGTCATTTATTTAACTTTCTTACTCCTTTACGTTCTTATCCGAAAGGTAAGAATAGTTGAGGCATGGTCCTCAGGTGGCATGATAGATAAGGCAGTAGACTCTCACATGATAAACTGGTTTGAATCCTGGAACCGGTGGCTTAAAAAATCACTCCACATGCATATTTGTGCGTGACCAAAATCACAGAAGGAGAATGGAGAAGAAGGGATTACAGTAGCCACTTCTCCTGGGGGGGGGGGGCGGTGTGATTTCTCACTTTCCTGCCCTCTGTCTTTCTTGGTCTCTAGTGAGCACATGTGCCCTAATGGAAAAATCCTAAAAACAAAAACAAAACAAAACAAAAAAAATTACAGGCAAAAAAATTAGTCAACAGTTCTATATGAAACATTCTATAAATTATTCTGTAAGTAAAAAAAAAAAAGTAAGACTAAGTCATGGGGAAACAATTTAAAAATAATATTAAACAAGAAAATTTTTTGTTACTAGCACAGTTGTAGACATGTATTCGAATCAACAAATGGAAGCTAAGAGTTTACGGAAAACAATGCTTCTGCCAAAATCTGACAGATGCATCATGGACACCTTCTAAGCTGTCACTAGTTTAGCAGTCACACAGAGCAATCATTTCTGATAGGTCTTTTTTAATACTGAGATAGTGTTTGGAATCCTGACCTTATTAGGGAAGAGCAGAAACGGGAAGACAGAAGTATAAGAAATGCAGAAGCAATATTAGTTGTCAGCAACCTTGTCAGAACAGCTAAGTATAGAATGTTTTAAGATATGTGCCCAAATACTGTGGATGTTTCTTTTAGTGATTTTAACAGCATGAAATGCTTTGTGCTCAATCAAAAGAAATGTTAAATAACAATGATACAAATTTCTAAAAAGGAATAAAGAAACCCAGCACATTTTGAAAGTTTTGCCTGTGTGAAAATCCCTGGAGCAGCATATGAGTCAAATGCTGCCAATTTCTATTTCTAGACTAAATTTCCTTGCCCTTAGGGAACAGCTGTCAAATGGTTCCTTGACTAACATTCAGACAGAGCCACAGAGTCTATTGATAACTTTTAATGAATAAAGTCTGTTGAATAAAGGTTTGTTGACTTCACTCAGAGAAAGAGAAGAAAAAACTTGGTAATTTATTACATGTAATTTCGTACGGAGAAAGGAAAATGAAGTGAGTAAGAGCACATCAATTAATGATAACCCATAATTTTATAGCACCCCTATATCAAATACTATCATTCGTGTCATGAGAGCAAGAGGCATCTGTGGGCAACCTAAGGAGCACACCAACTGCCTCTATTACTTCCTAGGAGAAGAGGTATCATAAAAAATTATTTGAAGAAATCCTAATTCCAACTACAGGATGTATGAAAAAAATTGTTGAGAGTAGTCTTTAAACAACTTATGTGATGCTTTTAATTGCATATCTTGAAACTTTTTATGTGTATAATCATAAAACCTGGGATCAGTGTTTCTATAACGTCCTAGGACATTCAGAAATAGCTCATACCCTTACATTCAAGTTGCTGCTTTTAACTCACTATTCAAAATATACTATGCTATCCACATTTATTTATGCAGGACTGAACATGAGACATGTATTCACTGTATTAAATTCTTTAACTTGGACCTAATTTTTTGTTAGTATATTTAATTGCTTCACCAAAAATTGAAGATAACACATACTCGAGAATATACTTGAGAATGTTTCATATAATAGTCCTCTTTTATTTAGAAATAAAAAACATATTTTAAAATATTTATTTGCTCATGTAACAAAATATACTTTGTGTCCAGACGTGGTAGAAGTGCCGGCCACTATTGCTTTACAGGCTAAGACCACATGGGAGACCCAGGTCTGATTAGAGGCCTACCTTAAAGAGTCTAACACAATGGAGCCTGGCTGTATTTTTAGCTACTTGGGCAACTGAGGCAGGAGGATTGCAATATGGTAAGATACCATCTGCAAATAAACAAATATATAACACTACACATGCACACACATACATATACACACAGCACACAGAAAATTAAAATATGCCCCATATGTTTGAAATTATATTGAGTTCTGAAATAAAGATAAAAAAAAAGACACATTCCTGACCCAATCATGGTGGCACAGGTAGTCATGGATCACTGCATGATGCTGGAGTCATAATGGGAGACCTGGAGTTCAGGTCCCACCAGGTCATTCTGCATACACTGGTCATGTACCTGTAACCCTGGCTGGCTGGGAGACTTGGGAAAGAACTGCAGGATGCCCAAATTTTGTCAAGGGTCCCTGTCTCTCTCTGTCTCACAAAAGAAAGAAAAAAATAAACTTTAAAAAATGACATTCCTCATGGGGCCAGCAGGTGGCATAGTGGTTATGATGTTGGACTCTCACATGCCCAATTGTAGTTCAAGTCCTGGACAAGGCAGCTTGCTCTCTCACTTTATTGCTCTTTCTCTCTCTCTCTGGTGAGAAAACATAGCCTATACCAAATTTTTGGAAAAAAAGTAGTAAATAAAATTAAATAATTTTAAAGAATTATATTTTATTTCATTTTATTCATAGTCATTATTTTTTATGTATTTTCTTTGAAGTTGACTAGAGAGAAACAGAGCGAGAGAAGGAAAGTGAGAAAGCAAGCTACCAGGTCTGGGACTCAAACAACGGTCAGCTATGTGGGAGTACAGCTGCCTTAATCAGCATGCCACCTGCCAGCCCCAATTAAATAAATAATTTTTTAAAAGAGACCCCTCCATCAAGGAGTTTGCAGACAATTACAATACAGTGGTATGTTGAATGTGATCATAAGTGTAACTTCGGGAGTCATGTACAACTTCCATAACTCAGTATTAGTGGGATTTAAGGTTTCCAAGGAGTTATCATAGAGAACAGCATATGCAAAATCATAGAGTCTTAGAGCAAAGTAGCATATTTAGAGAATACAAAGCAGTTCCATATAGTTGTAATAGAGGTCGCTCATTGAAAATACTGTGGACAATAAAACTGTAAACAGGGAAAGGAGGCAAAAAACAATTGCACATCACTGGGGATTTATTAACAATGCGGTTGAAACAGATCAGCCTAGTATAATATTCTAGCTCTTTCTAAACTTAATTTTAAATTACAGCATTTTTAAAAGATATTTAAATGGTGGGACCAGCAGTTGGAGTAATAGCTATGTCGTTGGACTCCCATGTAGTCTACCGTGGTTCGATTGTCGGACCCAGTGGCTTAAACTCACGCCAAGCGTGTGTGCATGTGTGCCCAAGATCCTGAGAGGAGAATGGAGGAGAAGGGATTGCAGCCATGGCCATCCCTCCTAGGGGGTAATTTCTCGCTTTCTGACTCTGTCTCTCTCTTTCTGGCGAATGTATGCTCCCTACAGCAAAAAAACTCTAAAAATAAAAGATATTTAAATAGTATATGAAATAATGAAATGCAATATGAATAAAACAAAAAAAAATCATTCATTCACAAACAGTGAATAATATTTTTAAAGAGAAGAAAAATGAGACATAATTATTGTAAATATAAAAAATTATACTGGGAATGAAGGAAAAGCAACATATATATTTAAACTTCCAAACACAAATGGCAGTGGTAATCTTGTTAGTGTCCACCCTGTATTCAACACAGTCACAAAGATCTCCATGACTAACCAACAGAAATAAGTCCACATTTTCTGAAATTTATCAGCAGTAATTTCTAAATATTTATCTACACAAGTTTCAGAGAAAAACTTGAGATATATATATATATATATATATATATATATATACACACACACATATACATATATATATACACACATATATATATGTGTGTGTGTGTGTGTGTGTGTGTGTGTGTGTGTGTATATATATATATATATATATATATATATATATCCCCTCTAAACTCCACTTCACAATAACAATATGTAAACCTGTGATTAGGGAACAAATATTAATTAAAAATTTATGAAATGAAACTAAAATCCTTAAAACATTTCAATGCAATTACAGATTTGAATATCATAGTCCTATCACTATTGTGGATCACTTATATTTTGTCACTGATATGTATTATTGTATGTATATGGTATACATATGTCTATTAAATCTGTTCCATTCTATTTAATTTTTGTACCTAAAACACTGCCTAATATGTCTGACATTTATGAATACTTAAAATTTAGTCATTCAGTACTATGAATATATACATTAAATATATAATATATGCTTGAGGGCATAAGAATGATAGACTTATCTCAACATCTATTACACTTCTCTCAACTGTATAACAAGATGATAACAATGTTTTATTTTGAATGTCTCTGTTAGGTTTCTTCTGATTATTCAGTGAACAGCTTTTTTATAGTTCAAGAATCAGAATATTCACTTACTGTTTTTAAAATATAACAGAACTCGGGAACCAACAGTTAGCGTAATGGCTATGTCGCTGGACTCCCACGTAGTCGACCGCGGTTCGCATCCCGGACCCGGTGGCTTAAAACTCACGCTGGGCGCGTGTGCGTGCGTGCCCAAGATCCTGAGAGGAGAATGAAGGAGAAGGGATTGCAGCATGACCATCCCCTCTGGGGGTTGATTTCTCACTGTCTCTATGTCTCTCTCTGTCTGTCTGGCGAGCGCACGTGCCCTATAGCAAAAAAAACCTCTCCAAAAAAAAAAATATATATATAACAGAACTCTCTCCTAGCAACTAATCACTGGCAGCTAGGGTTAATTATATGAAGTTCAAAGACAGGTTAATTTTATACTATTGGTCATATCTAGAGTTACATGAAGAAAACATACCACCCTAAACTACAATGTCAGGCCAAAATACTCTTATTTATTATGAAATAAAGATGATTAGACTTACTGAACCTTTGATCTACAGAAACTATAACATTTTTTACTATAACCTCAATCAGAAATAACTGATCAGGTAAGAATCAAATTAGCTGGACTCTTAGCTAAAAAAAAAAAAAAAAAAAGGTCCTTGAGCCAGCAGGTGGTATAGTGGTTAAGGCACTGGACTCCCAGGTGGTAGACCATGGTTTGAGTCCTGGACCTGGAGGTTTGTGCTCTCACTTTTTCTCTCTCTCGGAAGCAAATTTAAAAAATAGTAATAATGATAAATAAAAATTTAAAAAATAATTTTTAATAAAAAAATAATAGGGGCCAGCAGATGGTGTGGTGGTTAAGGTACTGGAATTCCACGTGGTCAACTATGGTTTGAGTCCTAGTGGCTTACTTTCTCACTTTCCCTTTTCTCTCTCTGTCTCTCTCAGACCAAATTAAAAAAATTATAATAATGAATAAAATTAAATAATTCTTTATCTAAAAATAAAGATGTAGCTAATGTAGTTAATAATGGTTTAAAGATTAAATAAATTACTTTTGCTCCTCTAAATACAATGTGTTATTATAGTCACATTTAGATTTATTTTCTCATTTAATATTTTTGGAGATATTGTTGCTATAGAGCGTGTGCGCTCGCCAAAAGACAGAAAGACAGAGAGACAGAAAGCAAGAAATAACTCCCAGGGGGCATGGCCACACAGCAACCCCTTCTCATTTATTCTCCTCTTGGGATCTTGGGCACACACACACACACACACACACACATCCAGCATGAGTTTAAGCCACCGGGTCCAGGACTTGAACCATGGTTGACTATGTGGGAGTCCAACGACATAGCCATTATGCCAACTGCTAGTCCCTATTTTCTCATTTAATTTTACAGAGCAAACAAACGTTGTAGCTTTTAAATTTTCATTTGATAAATGATAAAATGGAAGCTCTAAGACTTTAAGTAGCTTGCCCACAGTCACACAGTCCAGCAAGGATCTGAATCTAGCTCTGTCCTTTCTACTACATCTAATTCTATTCTGAGTGATAAGTACCTGGGACAAATTATTAAGACAATTCTAAGAAAGTCTGCAATTGCATTAAAATTATGGACAATTTATCTGCAACTCTGAAAATTTTGCAACTAAAACGGAAAAAGACAAGATAATTGGATCCAGCCCCCAAATTTCTAAAGCACAATGTCCAGAAAGTTGATTTTATAAAATTTTCTGCAGATATTTCTGACTTATCTAGATTAGGAATTAATGAACTATGGGAAACAAATGTAACCAATGATTTGCCACTATAATGTATGTAGTAGGTAAGTAACTGGTCCAATAGCTTAGATCATAATAAAAGAGCAATATATATTCCTAATAGTTTATTTTCTGTCCTCAAAGGTGGAAAACTTTTTATTTATTACCATATGTGTGATTATTTTTAGTCTTTCCTGTAGGTCAGAGCAGGTAAAATACTAATTCACAATCACAACTGAATCCCTTAAACATACATATGTATTACATGTATTTATGCTTAATTAGGCATTATATTATAGAGCCATTAACAAACAAACATAGATACATTTGTTTGCCAGAGTAGATGCTTTGCTTTGATATTCCTGATGCAATTTTTGATTTACTGGAAATTTATATGTTCCTTCAATAATATCTATACATGACATGAAACAAATTAAGCTATTTTTAAAATTTTGAGATTTATGCTTAGAATCAAAATTTCTACACAGTGATTATAAAGTACCTTGTTGACTAATTTTAAAATAACTATATAGAATAGCCTTTGGAAATGTTTAATAGTGTTTTCCTTTTTTTAATATGATAGAGAACTCATGTACATACGAGAGAGAGAGAGAGAGAGAGAGAGAGAGTGAGAGAGAGAGAGAGAAAGGAAGGAAGGAAGGAAGGAAGGAAGGAAGGAAGGAAGGAAGGAAGGAAGGAAGGAAGGAGGTCAGCCAGTGGTGTGGTGGTTAAAGTGTCTGGATTCTCACAGCAGACAGTGTAGATCAAGTCCTGGACCCGGCAGCATGAAAACATTCCAGGCATGGGACCAGCAGTTAGCGTAATGGCTATGTCGCTGGACTCCCACGTCGTCGACCGCGGTTCGAGTCCCGGACCCGGTGGCTTAAACTCACGCCGGGTGCGTGTGCGTGCGTGCCCAAGATCCCAGGAGGTTGAATGGAGGAGAAGGGATTGCGGCGTGGCCATCCCCCCTGGGGGGTGATTTCTCGCTTTCTATCTCTCTGTTTCTCTCTGTCTGTCTGGTGAGCGCATGCGCCCAATAGCAAAAACCTCTCCAAAAACAAAACAAAACATTCCAGGCATGTGTGTGTCCATTCCCAGAATCCTAAGGGGAGAATGGATAAGAGATTGAGGTGTAGCCATCTTCCCTTAGGGGGATGTTTTCTCACTTTCCCTCCCTCTCTCTCTCTCTCTCTCTCTCTCTCTGTCCTCTCTCCAGCAAGCATATTAGCCCTATGGCATATAAATTATTTTTAAAAGAAGAAGAAGAAAAAAGAAAGAGAAAGAAAGACCCTTGGACAGTTTCTCTCTCCTCACACCACAATCTCTTTTCCTCAGTGCTCCAAATTCTCAGGATCCTGAGAACTCATGTGTACTGGAAACATTTTCTGGCTAACCCAGAGATTCCAACCTGCAGTTGGCTGTATGGCTTTCATCCGGCAGTCCTGCATGACTGGACAGAGCAACCGAGGCTAGGCCACATTTTCTGTATTAGTTAAAATGTTGACCACTGTTTTCTATAGGCATGCTACGTTTTAGATGCGAGTATAACACAATATTTATCTATATAATCTTTAATAAGTAAATACTTGTGGATCATGCTTTGATTTATTTGAAATGTTTCAAAATCTTTGATAGTTGATTCTATGAAAAACAATACAGTATAGTCAAAGTGGCACTAACAAGGTTGAGTTTTCCATGTTGCTTATATATTCAAAATTTTTATTCATCAAATTAATAGTAACATTAAAATTAACACGGCCAGATGAAATTTCAACCTGAATACAAGATTGATGATTTCCCTCTTTATTCATTTTTATATTCACTAAAGTATCTGGTAGTGCTCTTTTGTTGTCCTGAGGCTTTGATTTTCCTTTAATGCAGTTTGACATGCCCTTTACAAAAATGTAAAATCAAGACTCCTCACAGTTTAGCAGGCGAGAATCTCTACAGAAGAGAGTCAAAGATATTTGGGATATTTATGTCAACACTTGAAGCAGCAAAGAGTATTTGCCTTCATAGACTTTTGCAATGATTTTGAATGGACCTGCATATGCCACCTTTTACTCTACTAATGAGGATTGTGTGGGTGAAACTGTCAGCCATGTGGTATTCCTTTCCTTGTCTTATTAATTCAAGTTCCAAACTAGACATGTTGACAGTTTGTTTATTAAACTGACTATAGACCCACTGCACTGCACATTAACATCTCTAGGTTTATACTTTGAACACTTATGAAGAGCTTGCTTCAGTTAAAAAAAATTATATTGAGATGCCTTTTTTAACCTTCAATTCTCAAAGAGAGAAATAATTAAGGGTTGTTGAACAGGACTCTGCATTTTACACATCTAACTATAAATTGTAACTATGGATTATTCTTCAAAGTTTTAACTACATGAGTAAATTAAAGTTCTTCAATAAGTATTAATACATGATCAAATAACCTGAAATGTCTCTTTTTCTCCTTGATTATATAAACCCAATCAATCCTCTATGATTAATTTCAAATTCAACTTCTTTTATGAATCCACATATACCATTCATTGCTGTGCAAACCTCTCCATATCCTGAACTCTTAATTATTATTATGCTCTCATTTATTACCATTAATATAAAAATTACAAAATAGTAATGTGTAATAATGACTTTGAAGCATGTCTCATATAACATGACTAGCTTCGTGCCTAGCCAGTACATGTCTTGATCGATACATCTTGAATACGTGATAGACTGAATAAATGAATGAGTGAATGAACAATAAATATAAGATAAAATGGAATAAATAAAAGTTGTAAATTATTTGCCTTAATAAAAATTAAAAAGTGTGATGGGGCAGCCTATGGAATGGTAATAAAGGTGGTGAGATCCCTTATGACCAACATGATTCTAGTTCTAGTTTAGACCCAGTGTCTTGAGAAACACGCTGGGCACAGGTGCATGTGTGCTCAAAATACTGAAAGGAGGGAGAAATAGAGGAGAAGGGATTGTGGCATAACCATTCTTCTCAGGGAGTACTTTCTCACTTTATATCTCACTCTGTCTCTCTCCCCTTCCCTTCTTCCCAGCCTTCCTAGCCTCCTTTCCTCCCTTCCCTACTCCCTTCAATGAGTGCGTGTGCCTCTGGCAAATTTTTTTATGAGAACAAATCAAAACAAAAAACATGATTTAGTTTATTACTCTAATGAATGTTTTCATCACTTTGTACATGTATAAAGACTTTGACATCAGACAAATAATGTTAGAGGTAGAGAAAATAGCTATCAGAATATTTCAAACATACATGAATTTACCCATCAAAGTGGGCAAATTAATTAGGTCATTTATTAAGTCACTGTTGTAGCAGGAACAATAACAAAAGAGTTCAATAGCATTCAACTTCCGTGAAAGTCACTTTTTCTAAGTTTGGAAGGTTTGGGTTCTAGTTCTGGACTTTTCAGCATTTCCTCATTATGTGACTTTAAGGAGAGGGGCTATGAAGACAAAATATTTACTCTAACTTTGATATTATTAGGCATAGAGGAAGGGTAAACACCAAATTGGATTTTGATAAAGATAAGTGAAAGACTGAATGAGAAGCAGAAGACTTTTGTACATTTATATTCTTTTCCAACTTTCTTTCTTTCTTTCTTTCTTTCTTTCTTTCTTTCTTTCTTTCTTTTTTTTTTTTGGAGAGGTTTTTGCTATAGGGTGCATGCACTCACTAGAAAGACAGAGAGAGAGACAAAGAGACAGAAAGCGAGAAATCCACCCCCACCCCAGGGGGACAGCTATGCCACAATCCCTTTTCCTCCATTCTATTCTCAGTATCTTGGGCACACACACACACACACACACACACACACACACACACACGTGCCTGGCGTGAGTTTAAGCCACCAGGTCCAGAACTTAAACCGCGGTTGACTACATGGGAGTCCAGTGACATAGCCATTACACCAACTGCTAGTTCCTCTTCTCTAACTTCTTAGTAATTAGTTCATGATTTTACTCCCAAGTCTCTGAGCTCATGGTAGGGAGCATTACTGCAGATTGTAATGGTATGCATGAACATCATAGAAGAAGAATATGAAACTAGTGGCTAAGGATATATTACACTTGTAAAGTTAAAGACAGAGAAGGCATTCAAAATCTGTGTCAATTAGATGTTGGCATTTCCTGTGACTATGACTCTGGGTTAAACTTCACCTCAGGGCAAGTCTTCTTCCAAGCAAAGTGGAATTTGATTTGATTCAAGTTCTACTTATGTTGAGAAACAGTCTTCTCTATTAGCTTTTATTGTCCACTTGACTATGACTACAAAGCCCCAGAAGTCCACTTCTGGCTAATGCAACATATCTTACAGAGCTATTTTTAATCCAGGTTCATATATTTTCCCATCTTCAGTCATCTTGCCGCAGCTATGAGCAAAAGGAAGAACCTCAATGTAACAGGGTGAACCTGCTGAGATTTGAGTAAGAAATTCACATAGCTTATTTATAAAAACTTTGATCCTTGTCAAGTCTCATTTCTAACAATTTCACTTTTTAAAAGAATACTATTTAGTATGTATGCCTTTTGATCAACTTAATTCAATACCATTGATACCCTATTATTAGCTATTATAAGATGGCTTGTTAGAATTCAATAGCAAGTCAGGACAGGGAGTTTTTCTTAAAGAAAAAACAAAAATTCTAAAAACAAAGCTTTGTGCTACAAAAATGGTACTTATCAGGATATTCTCAATGGGTTTCCTTAGTTTTTGTTGTCTTCCTGTGTTCAGTCAATGGGAGACTGAGGACAAGAAAAAAAGTGAGAATAGAAATTTTATCTTGCCCATTTCCTGCCAAAGTACTATAGTCTGGCTTTCCTCTTTACCCAAAGGCAAAAAGTTCTTGCCAGTTGTAGATTCTTGGATTGAGTAAATGTTCTTAGCAGTTGAAACAGCTTGCTAATGTTGTATTATTAGCCCTAGCGTATAATACTACCCATCTTGATATTCTAAAAACTTACCCACACCCTTTAAAAATAATTCCTTTAGTAAACTCCTAAATTGTCCAAATTGAACATGTAATGAACATACTGTTGAAATTAATACCAATAATAAGATTTCAGAAAAAGAAATAATGTTGGTTTAAAAAATCCTAAGTATATGATTGTGCATAAAAGCTAAAAATATATAAAGAAAAAGCTTAAATTAAATTAAAAAAATAAATAGATAAACACTGCAGTGAGAGAACAGAATATATTTCCCACAGGTAATAGGAAAATAAACCCTCCTAAAGTAGGCAATCTGATCAATTTTGAAAACTTGGCTTTATCTATATAAATGAAAAACTACTCCTAAATACTAAGTACATAGTCTTTTTAAGTAGACATAGGACATTTAATAAGTTGGTACTCTTATGGTCATAAAGCACACCATAACATATTAAATCAGAAATATTAATTTGAAAGTTAAAAGAAAAAGGATTTTTTAGAAGATAAGAGGAGAGAATATTTTTATGATCTTACTATAGACAAAATACTTTTTAAGGAGGACATACTATCAATAATTATGAGAAAAAAAGTCAATTTAGTAATAAAATTAAGAACTTATCCATATGCAGAAGAAAGAAAACAGCAACAACAAATCCAAAAAACTGGATTAAATATTTAAACATAGAACCTAAAACAATGAAATTACTTGAAGAAAATCTAGGGTAAATGATTCAGGACATTGGCCTGGGCAAAAGTTTTTAAAAATAATACCTTGCAGGACCAGCAGATGGCATAATTGTTATGTCACTGGACTCCCATATGGTTGACTGCAGTTTGAGTCCTGGACCTGGCAGCTTCAAACTCACACTGGGTGCATGTATTTGCATGCCCAAAATCCCAAGAAGAGACTGGAGGAGAGGGGATTGTGGTGTGGCCAAACCCCCTGAGGGGTGATTTCTTGCTTTCTGTCTCTGTCCCTCTGTTTCTCCAGCAAGCGCATGTGACATACAGCAAAAATCTCTCTCTCTAAAAAAAAAAAAAAAAAAAACCTAGAGGTCAGAAGACAGAGTAGTGTTTATGTCTCTGGAGTCCCACACAGCTGACCTCAGTTCAAGTCCCAGACGTGGTGGCTTGAAAATCATGCTTGGCACGTGTGTGTGTGTGTGTGTGTGTGTGTGTATGTGTGTGTTCCCAAGATCCTGGAAGAGGAATGGAGGAGAAGGGATTATGACATACTCATCCTCCCTGGGGAGTGATTTCTCACTTACCCTCTCACTGTCTCTGGGTCGCTCTCTCTCTCTCCAGTGACTGTGCAACACCCTAAGGCAAAAACTTCTAATAATAATAATAGTAATAACTCAAGTGAATGAGCAAAAAAAAAAAAGAGAGAGAGAAATGGGATTATATCCAATTAAAAGGTTTCTGCACAGCAAAGCAAACAACACAGTGAAGATACAACCTACAAAACAGAAGAAATAATTGCATTCTATATATCCAACAAGGAATTAATAACTGAAATATACAACAAACTTCACTAACTCTGTAGGAAAAAAGAAATAATAAAATTAAAAGTGAGTGATCATTCTGGATAGACAATTCACCAAAGACAAACACATGGCCAGAAAGCATATTAAAATACAGAGCAAGAAATGAAAATCAGCATATAGAAGAGATACGTGCATCCCCATGTTTATTATATAGTACTATTCATAATAGCTAAAAAAAAGACTCAGCCTAATTTCCCACAATCTGATGAACAGATAAAGAAAACGAGGTATATATACTCAATCGATTATTATTTAGCCACAAAAATATAATGATTTTCTGTCATTTTTAGCAATCTAGTTGAGCCTGGAAGAGATTATGCTTAATAAAAGAAGCCAGGCACTGCAAGACAAGTTCCCCATGTTCTCACTCAGTAGTGGAAGCTAAAAAGATTTGATTGCATAGAAGTGGAGAGTGAAATGGTAGAAACCAGAAGCTAAAAATGGAAGTGGAGTGGGAAAGATAGAAAGAAGTTGGTTAATAGATACAAAATCACAAGTAGATAAGTGGCAGGAATTCTAAAGTACTATAGCTCAATAGAGTGAATATAGGAGGTGGCAATTCAATGTTTCTTTCAAAATAGCTAGAAGAGAGGATTTCAAATGTTCATAACGTAGGAGTACTGACAATTGTTTGAGGTGATGGATATGTTTATTTTCTTGTTTTGATCATTAACACATTGTATGGATGTTATGAAAAAATATGCTGTACTCTATAAACATGTACAACTGTTATATGTTAATTAAAATGATATTTTAAAGGAACATATGTCAATATTAATCTGTAAGTTGTTTTAGAATGATGTATGTTATGTAATTATATTTATTGTATTAAAAAGACTCAGTTTGTCTTTTAAATCACCAAGTTATTTCTATACTATGTAAAACCTTTTCTTTCTCTTTGCGACAAAGAAAGAATTTTCTCTTTGCTGGAAAGGAAAAAGAATTGTTTGCAACAAATCATACTCTATCATTGCCTCACACAAGCATAGCTAAGTATGTCCCCTTTCCTTTTTTAATGATCTACTACACACATTAGAAAGAGAGCAAACATTTTGACCAAGACAATAAACCACAAAGTCTAGCTATGGTATTTGTCCATAAAGAGAGATTATCATGCTGATCAATACAGAACAATGATGAGTAAGTCCTTTATTTCTTCCTGTATGTCAGTATCTAGGTTTGCATGATAGAAGCAGTCAGACCACCCATTAAGAGCAGTTTTATTAATAGTTCCTGCTTACATAAGGGTACTTCATTTATCAACTTCATTGACTGCGACAAAGTGCTTATGCCACTGGCAGAGGCGGGCTCAGCCAAGGGGCAAAGAAATAGCAAATGCAGGAAAGTCACTTAAAGAATGGGACCAATGTGAATCAGCCAACTTAGAGATGTCCCTAATTGCTTAGCTGAGAAAAAGAAGTCATGAAATTGAGAGTCCTAAGGTATTTTTTTTTTGCATAAGCTAGTATTCTTAATTATGCTGGTAATTATAATTGTGTGCATGGAAAAATAAGATCAAGTATTGCTCCAGTTTGCATTATCATATCGTAGTTCAATAGCATTCTTTAAACTTCTAAGAATTTTCATGCTAATGTCTATTTATGTAATCAGGAGAGAGTGGAAAATTTGTTTCAGGTGGTTTAAGAAGTATTCCCTAAAAAAACTGGTGTGAGTGCAAAGATTATTTGGTCGTGAAGAATTGGATTTGATTTAATTCACTGTTGACAACTGTATTGCACTGATACATGCATTCTTAGGCATCACATAATAAATGAAGTAAGACTCATTAGTTCAGGATAATTAGTGCAAAGACAATATAATTTAGAGAAACATCTGTGTTACAGAATATATGTTTAAAATATACTCTCATTTTATTAAGTTAGGTATGTGGATGGACCTGTCTATATGTTTCATTGCATAATAAATAATTCTTCCTTAGTGCTTTTAAGAATATTGGAAATTATCTTTGCTGTTTAGTATGCTAGTCAAAACTAAGATTAATTTTAGCCAGTGTTCCCATTTTCACCAATTTCTAGAAAGTAGGCTCTCACTAGGTTTTAGGAAGTAAATGGTATTAACTTAGGCTTAAATCTTTCTACTTCTCATGAAAATAAGGGAAAACAAATGCACACAAAAATCAGGAAAACAAAGACAGAAAACAAAATACAAATTGCATAAATGCTGCTCAAACTACTTATACCACGAAACTGAGTCAAGAACCAAACATGAAAATAATTAAATACAATTCACAAGACAGTTTTAGTAGATAGATGTTAAAAAATCTGTGCTGTGAAAATTTAGAAATCAACTTGGTTAGAAATTTAACATGGTTAAGAAGTGTCTTGGGAGCTTCAATAATACCTAGAAAATAGCACGTGGCTTTAGTACTTACTTCCTAATGTTTCTAATCATTACCATTAATTATTCTGTTCCGTGGTGCTGTCAAAGGTTGGTCCTCTATACTCAATAGAGCATAATCACTACTGGAAGCTTCAGAGATGTTCTCTCTGCTTTTCTTGCCACCAAAGAAGTTTTATGCAATGACTTCTACTGATATACTTAAGAAAAGGTGTTAGAAGTTGTCCTTTTGATGCATGCAACAGTAATTTCTGAGATCCTTCCAGCTCATAAAAATTCCCAAATTATTTCTCCATATGGGTAACAGTGAAGATACATCCTTTTAGCTTCTGTTTCCTTGACATGTGTACCATTGTCATTTAACTGGTCTTAGCTCCCAAACAGGGGCCTGTATGGAGAATGACTTCTGGTCTTTTGACTTGTTTTTAGGCCCTAAAATATACAAACTGCTGATACTTGTGTCTATAAAGCCAGAATTCAGAATACAAAAGATAGTCAATCTTTTCTGGTCTCCTGTTACCTCTATGACCAAGTCAAATTAAGGACTAATGGTGAAGATAAAAAACATGAAACAACCTAGCAAATTATCCTAATATCCTACCTATAGAAACAGTTTGTGTTTATGTAGCACTCACTTGTGTGAGTGTGCATATGTGACTACAATCCAAAGAGGAGAGAAGAGGGGATTGCAATGAGGGTATCCCTCCTTGGGAATATTTTCTCACTTTCCTCCTTTCTCTTTTTCTCTGGAAAGTATACACACACTATAACAAATAGAAAATAAAGACAGACGTACGTGGAAAACTGAGACATGGATATAAAGTTGGCTATTGTTGCTTTTTCAAAAGTCAAATGTCTCATAAGTAAGAGAATCATGATTTGGGGTCCCAGGCCTGTAGCCTAGTGGTTAAAGGAAGCAAATCCCACATGGCCAAATGAGGTTTAAATCCCAGCCCTGGTGGCTTGAGAAACAATATGGGCCTATTTGCATACATGCCCAAGATCTCTACTGGGTGGAGAAATGGAAGACAAGGAATTGCAGCATGAGCACGACCCACAAAGGGGTACTTTCTATCTTTCCCTCTCTCTGTCTGTCTGTCTCTGGTGAATGCATGTGGTATGTGGAAATTAAAAACAAACAAACAAACAAAAAAACATGATTTGGAATGATTTATCTGATTATCAGCAGGATCCTCCGTGGTTTGGTGCAACATTGTTTGCTTCGATTCCAAGAACAAACTTTCTTCACTGCCATTTCCAAGTTTTGGTTTCTTTCTTCTTTCTTTTTTTGGAGGCAGATATTTTTGCTATAGGGTATGTGTGCTCCCCAGAGACACAGAGAGAGACAGAAAGACAGAAAGTGAGAAATCACCCCCCGGGGGAACGGCTATGTTGTTATCTCTTTTCTTCCTGCAATCTTGTGTACACATGCACATACATGTACTTGGCATGAGTTTCTTTTTATAAAATGTTCTTTATTTATTTATTTTAATTTGGGCAGAGAAGAACAGAGAGAGAGAGATTGAGAGTGAAAGTGAGAAAGCAAGCGGCCAGGTCCAGGACTTGAACAGCTGTCAGCCATGTGGGAGTCTAGCACCCTTAAGCACTGCTATATCTGCCAGCCCCCCCGGTGTGAGTTTCAAGCCACCAGGTCTGGACTGAACTGCATTAGGCCGTGTGGGAGACCAGTGATGCAACTGCTATGCCATCTGCTGGCCCATAATTTTTTTTTTTTTAAATCATAAGTATTGTACCTGAAATACTTTCCTACTTTCCTTTTGCCTCTGACTGGGATGGTTAATTTTATGTTTCAACTTACCTAGGCCACAGTATCCAGATACAAGGCCAAATACTTGTCTAGATATTGTTTTGTGAAGGTATTATTTTAGATTAGATAAATATTTAAATTGGTAGATTTCTGACTCAACAGTTTATCATCATAATTTCAGTGGATCTCTACTGAGAGTTTTAAGAGAAAAAGGCTGACCTCTCCGAAGAAACAGAGAATTCAGTAGACAGCCTTCAGACATTAGCTAGATCTCCATTCTGCTAGCCTAACCTGTAAATTTTGGTCTCACAGGAGCAGAATCCTAAAATAAATCTCAATCTCTGCGCACACACACACACACACACACACATGTATGTACACATACACATACTGCACAATACTATATGTATATAAATATTTTATATATTACATATAATATATATGCGCCCATAATAGAATACAGCACAGTATATATACACACATATATAACATATACACACACACACACACACACACACACACACACACTATAAATGTATACATATATGCACACACATTATTTTATTGGTTCTGCTTCATTGGAAAGCCTTGATTGTGCTAATTTTTCACATTCCACCCATTTTTGAAGCCCTTCCTCAAAGGTTCATAAAGATGCTTTGGAGATGCTGAAGCTGATATTAGCTCTCTTTTTTTTGAACTTACATATAATTCTATGGAAAAAACATTTTCTCATATTATCCTGATATTTTTATTTTTATTTATATTCCTTAAACCATTAAGAACAGAGAAGTGGTACAGTATCTTACTTAACTTACTTCATACCATCTGCCATGACTCACTTGCTGCACAATTAAGTGTTCCATCTGTGTTTTGAATGACTAAGAAAATGCAGTGCTAGAATAAATGTTGAGATTGCAATAAGCACTTAATTTCTAAGCACCTCTCTTCTCCCTCTCTCTCAATCTCTTTCCCTTCCTTCGCCCTTCATCCTTCCCTCCCATCTCTCTGATAATAATTTTGCTTTAATTTGTGGAGAAATTAAATAATTATCTCAGGACTTATAAAATGTCTAGAATAAAAAATATTCACACAAATTAAGGATTATATCAATAGAAATTGTATTTGTCTCATTAAGATGTAAAGAGATGGAGATGTTAACGGGGCTGGAATTTTCACTATTGAGAATATTTGATGTACTGTGGCATAAAATGATGTCTCGACATAAAGAAGACTTTCACTTTAGAGCCAAATAAGACAAGAAATTAAATTTAATCCCTAGTGGATCAGAATACAAAGTTCTGCTTTGCTATGATATGCTGGTTCTATTCATTATTTCCCTCATTTTCTATCTATTTCATTATGTTCTTTTGTGCATCTAACAGCCCATATGTTTGTAAAATAATGATTTTCTATCTTATTCGAATGCATTTTACAGGATTTTAATTGTATTGGCTTCATGTCCCATTGGATTGATGAGTTCAGAAAAATCTACTTTTCCTTTTTTCTTTTCTCAGTGTCCCATGTTTGATCGTCCTCTGCTGCCTCTGCACCTAATTAGCTGTGAACTAGTTCTTACACTTCTCAGCAGGCAGTGAGCAACTCCTTGCATTGAAAAGAAACATAAACTTCCAATCTTCATACATAAATTTTTTTTTTTCAGATTTCTAAGCAATTAGTTCTATCTAGCTTCCTATAGGTTATAGTGTCCCCACCTCAAGGCTACTTTTAATCTCTGAATCTCTTTAGAACGTTCCAGATTCAGAAGAGTTGCGTGGCCTCAGCATTCGCTGCATTGCACTTTCTCACCTCACACACAGTACACAACTCCAAGAGGTAATCCTTTTCAGACAGGTAAGCATTTGGTGGTCTAAATGAACCCTAGCTACATAGACGAGTTGCATTCCCTTTCCCAGAATTTTCTCACACCAAAGCTACAAAATGAAATAGATTCTACATTAGTTACATACATACTAAGCTAACTTTAAAAAGAAATGCTGATACATTGACAAAATATAAATAGAAAGGCAATTAATCACTCTCCATGAAGATACTGTTTTCAGAAGGGATGCAGACTATGTCATGTTCTCTCTAACATCTTAAGCACTAATTAAGCATTAATCCCAATGCCTAATAAGACTTCATGTTCATCACTTACTTCTCACTTTCTGTCAGATATGGTGCCAAGTGCCTCAAATAACTTCACAGCCCTTTTCATCTGTTTTTGTTGTTGTTGCTGTTTGTTTGTTTTTTTTTACTATAGGGCCGGTGTACTAACCAGAGAGACAGAGAGAGATAAAGTGAGAAAGCATCATCAAGGGGGTTGGTCACAAGGCAATCCTTTCTTCCCCTCTTTTTCTCTCAAAATTTTGGGTATGTATGCACAGGCATTCAAAGTGTTTTTCAAGTTACTGGGTTCAGGGCTTGAACAGCACAGTCGACCACGTAGGATCTAGCCATCTTAACCACCATGCCGCAAGCCAGCCCCAATAGCACTTTTAATCATAACAGCACCCTTCTGAGATAAGAACCATTATTATTATTGCCATTTGTGTACCACTATACTAAAATTTTCAGAGATTTAATAATTTATCTAAAGATAGATTAATTCAATATATTGTTAAAAAGTCTAGTAGAACTCTCATTGAATGTATATAACATTATGTAATGTTTAATGTTGAAGAAGATAAATATATCTATATCCTTGATTTATTGTATACTGTATATGTCCTTTAAAAAATCATATTATACCCCTAAAGATGTCCAGTGATTATTTGTAAACCAAAACTAATAATTAAAAAGAAAACAAGCATTTTACAATGACTACCCTAGTAGAACACTAAATTAAATCTTGGCTGAAAGCTCCAAATAACAGAAAAGTTACACGGATTTTTAGTATCTTTCATTATATCAGATCCATCATATTTTTTTTGTATCCTTGCCACGTTTGTCATATTAGACATCCCAAAGACCTCACTGCATTCCAACTTTAATTGCTCGAGAACTTAGTTTCTTCCTCTTTGTCGAGCAATATTCTATTTATCTTTTAGGCAGACAGTATGTTAGGATGATGGGCTCTCTAGTCAGATGATCTGTCACAATCATGCTTTTTTGGCAGATCTCTTAACCACTTTAGGCTTCATGCTGCAATTCTATCTTGTGAGGTATTTGCAAGGCTCAAAAGAGACAATGGTGAACAACCCTAATAAAAAGAGTAGCTTACACATGACCTCCACAAAGAGTATGTTTTGTTACATATTCATGCCAACATTATCAACTCTGAGAAATTGTCATTTAGTATCTTACGGTTTGTGTAGCTGCCTGTGTTTTGATCATATAGTTCTTATAACACTTAGTATGCTGGAAAACAATTTACATTTCTTGGGCCTCATGAGACTCATCTGGACCTCACCAAGCACTGTGAATAAGTAAAGGGGAAGAGGTCCCAAACAAGAATTTTAGTCATCATACCTTTAAAAACTTTAGACTACTCTTCTAACCAGCCTTTAAGAACTTTAGAGAGTTCATCTCATCTAACCACAGGACTTATGACCCAGTACCTTTACATGTGTTCATTCATATATCTTGAGAACACCAAAATAGCAGGATTACTAGAAGAGATTTTTTGCTTAAAATCAGTGATGACATTCTAGAAACCACACAATTTTCAGTGTTACTCACAAAAGTTTCTAAAAAGAAACTTGCATCAGAGTGTAAATCAACGCACTGCTTCACTGTTGAAGGAAGTATTGTAAGAAATGGGAAAAATTAGTAGCTTATCTAAACACAAAACCTAGTACTAAAGTTGTTGTGTATGTATGTATATATATATATATATATATATATATATATATATATATATATTTTTTTTTTTTTTTTTTTAAGAGGTTTTTGCTATAGGGCGCGTGTGCTCGCCAGAAAGACAGAGAGATGAAAGCAAGAAATCACCCCCCGGGGGGATGGCCATGCCGCAATCCCTTCTCCTCCATTCTCCTCGCAGGATCTTGGGCACGCACACACACGTGCCCAGCGTGAGTTTAAGCCACCGGGTCCGGGATTCGAACCACGGTCGGCTACATGGGAGTCCAGTGACATAGCCATTACACTAACTGCTGGTCCCCCAGGTTGTTTTATATTTTTGTAAAAACAAAATCAGTTTGAAATGGTTCTTTGATAAATAAATAGATGGTTGAAGGAGCACACTTTGAGTATAATTGGTCTATATCATTCATATCCAGTATTAGCCATTCTAATTCTATTTGGGTTCTACATTTCTCTTTGGTAGCAAGATAATGTGATTATTCAAAATTTTCTAAACTAATCTATAATCTCTGAAAGTACCATGATTTTAATAGTTTGAATGCCTATTGATAGGAGTTAGGAAAATGAAAAGTGTATTATCAATAGAAACAGTTTAAAGTAATATACTGTTTTCATATAAGAGGACACCAAGGAGTTTGGTAACAATCGAACATAGGTAAATATTACTTGTAATTTACCACTCTTTCATCTTCATGGCTTTTCATATGCTATTTTATTCAACCAGTAGTTACAGCAACTAGGACAATACACATAGCAATCATTGTACTATATTTAAAAATCAGATGCTTTTAGTTTAATGTGTATCTTCTATAAACAACATATAGCTTGGATTTGTTTTTGATCCCACCTCACAAGCTCTGTTTTGTAAATGGACTTTCATATTTATTAATTTTAGATTTCAATCTATCATTGTGCTATTCTTTTTTTTTGTCATCTCATTTTCTGTTATTTTTTTCTTTCTCTGCCTTTTTTTCAGTAATTGAATAATCTTTAATGTATGTTTTATTTCTCGTTTGTTGAACTAGTAGTTAAAATCTCATTTTATTTATTTTTTATTTTTTATTTTTGGAGAGATTTTTTCATTATAGGACGCGTGCGCTCGCCAGACAGAGAGAGACATAGAGACAGAAAGCAAGAAATCACCCCCCGGGGGGATGGTCACGCCGCAATCCCTTCTCCTCCATTCTCCTCTCGGGATCTTGGGCACGCACGCACACGCGCCCAGCGTGAGTTTTAAGCCACTGGGTCCGGGACTCGAACTGTGGTCGACTACGTGGGAGTCCAGCGACATAGCCATTACGCTAACTGCTGGTTCCCGAAAATCTCATTTTATTTTTTAAGAATTATTTGTGTGTGTGTGTGTGTGCGTGTGTGTGTGTGTGTGTATATATATATATATATATATATATATATATATATATATATATTTGTTGTTTATTTATTTATTTATTTTTTCACCAGAAAGAAAAAGGGAAAGGGAGAAAGCATGCTGCCAGGTCTGGGAATTGAACCATGGTCTGCCATGTGAGAGTCCAGCACCTTCACCACGCCACATGCTGGCCCATTTTATTAATTTTTTAATGGTTGCTCCAAGGTCTAGAGCATGTATGTTTAACTAGTTATGTGTCCCTCAAAGTATTATTTCACTACCTCACATATGACATAAGAACTTTACAACAGTTGGTATTCATGTTTCCCTCCCATAATTTCCATACATTTTAAACTTTTATTTGTTAAAAAATTCTACATGATCTCATTATTGTTTGCCAATTATAAAGAAATTAGACATAACAAAAATTGTTACATTTACCAATCAGTATTTTTCATTTATTAATGTAATCCAACTTTCCTATTATTAATATTTCTCTTTTGTCTAAGGAACTTATTTTTTTCTGGTGTTGCTTGCCCATTGGAAATAAACTACCTCAACTTTTGTTTGTCTAAAAATGCTCTTATTTTTGTTTTCAATAATTTATTTGCTTCATATGTAAAGTCTAGCTTAACGTGATCTTCATCTTCATCTTTTTTCCTGTTCTTTTCTTCCTCTTCCTCCTCCTCCATCTCTTTTTTTCTCCTTTTTACTTTCACCTTTATTCTTCTCCTTCTTTCGCATTTTAAAGATGTTCCATGGTTTCTGGCTTGCACAAGGAGTTTACTCAGGTATTTTCTCATTTTCAATATGTAAGTATCATTATTTTACAGAAATTATTTCACAATAAGACTAAGGAATTGTTCTTACCGCTGTTTCCGTGTATGTGTTTTTTTTTCTTTTCCTTTGTTATCTGTTTTTTTTTAATTATTTATTCATTTATTTATTAATTTTTAATTTGCCAGAGGATGTGCACACTCATCATAAAAAGAAAAATAGAGAGGGAAAGTGAGAATGTATCCCCATAGGGGATGTTCACGCTGCAAACCCTTCTTCATTTCCTCTTTGATTTCAGGTACATACACAGATCTGTCCAGCCTCTTTCTCAGCAGCTAGGTTCAAGAATCAAACCATGTAGTTGACTACTTGGGAATCCACCTGCATATAGCCACCAGGCAACATACTGGCTAAAGATTTTCTTTTTATCACTGATTTTTATAAATTTGTGCCACCTTATTATTTTTGTTTTCTGGCTTGGAGTTTATATTTAGATTCATATATAAACGTGTTCAATATCAGAGGTACAACCAGTTTTTTCAACAGTAACTTTTACAAATACATGTTTCTATAGTATCTGTCTTTTTATTTTTCTGATTTTATAGTAACACATATATTACACCACTGGATATTATTCATCAGGCTATTGAGCTTTTTCATTTTATTCTCACTTTTCTTATCTGTATAATCTAAATTGAAGAGTTTCCATTGCCCTGTCTTCATGTTCACTATTCATAACTTCTCTAGCTTCCGCTGTTTCCAAATCCATTGTGTAAAGCTTTTAATTAAACATTATATTTTTAAAATCTAGAATATCAGTTAGTCCCATTTTTGTAATTTTGTTGCTGTATGGAGATTTCCTATCTGTTCTCTAATTATGTTTATATTTTTCTTCAAATATTTTAATATATTTATTTTAGTTATTTTATTTTCATACTAATTATTTAGATCTTGTATTGGCTGATTTTTCTCCCATGAATAAAGTTATCTTGTTTCTTCATATGCCTCATAATCTATGATTGTGTTTGAATGTTATTGAGCCTACGTTTATTAGCATCTGGATTTCAATATCTGTTTTAATAGAGCATTGAGTTTTTGTCTAGAAGTCATATAATTTGCTTTTGTTTCAGCTTGACACCTTCAAGGTTTGTTTGAGTTTTTTAAAGGGATGAGTATAGAGTATGCTTTACCCTAGGCTCAATAAATTCTACTCTAAATTTGTGTTTTTTCTTGGTCCTCAGCAGAATGCCCTTGATATTCAAGGCAGCCTCTTCACTCTATGTGTGTGGAACTGAACTGTCAACCCACAGTGTGAAAGTGCTTTCACTTTGAAGATTTGTGCTATTGATTTTGGTTTTCCTGGTAGTCATCCTTTCCCAAGGAGATCTTTTTCCAGTTTTGGGGATGTGCAGCCCTATTCATATGTAGCTTAGTATTTCCCCTCAAAACTAAGATGACTTCTATTTACATATTTTTCTATGAATATCCCTTTCCCTTCATTACTTTGCTTCAAAAATTCCACATACCTGAAATACTAAAACTCTAATTTCTGATTCAACAGTTTACCAAGATCGTAATGTTCTGTTTGAGTTCCTGCTATTGGCGGTTAAGAATGTGACTAGTGGCAGAAATCTAGAGAAATCATATTTGTAATTTATTTATTTACCTTTGCTCAAGGACCTATATCCTCTAATTCCTTTAGCTCAATACATGGAAATCATTTTTCTCTTTGTATGCATATTTTTCACTTTTTAAGTGCCTCATGACAGGGGAATTCATCCTCTGTTAAATAATAATGCTAAGAATAGAAGCAAGTAAATGGATTCAAGATGCATTTTACTTTCAAAATTGAATTAAATTTATTAGTACGTCTTTCCTGTTCTTGTCAGCTACAGATATTAAATACTTGTAACTATTGGTTAACTATTTTCTCATTTCAGTTATTTCCAGTTTTGCAACAGGACACATACACTTGCTGAAAAGAGACAGAATGAGAGAGAGAGAGAGAGAGAAAGAGAGACAGAAAGAGAAAGTAAGAAATCACCCCCTGTGGGGTGTGGCCACACTACAAACCCTTCCTTCTTCAGTCTTCTCTCAGGATTGTAGGTATGCACACATCTGGCCTGTTTTTCAACCCACTGGTTCTGGGACTTCAACGTCACAGTTAGCCATGTAGGATCCAGCTATCTTAACTATCACATCATCAACTGGCCCTGGTTAATCTATTTTCTAAACAAATCAACCAAATCTGGCAGAAAACTAACGGGCATACGCTAATGAATTTGTAAATTTCCTGTCCTGATGCTTCAAATGGAAAGATTATTCAAAAAGTTTATGGAAGATACCTATTAGAAAAAAATTGGGTATGGATTTAATTATTTTTTGCACCAATATAAACTCATATTTTCATTTCATCTTTCCTTGAGTTTTTGAACCCTCACATATGCCTAATTTCTGCACACTAAGTATTTTAATGTAATATATTTTCGCATTGTTATGCCCTATTAATATAATTAATTTCCTATGGATGATCTATAGGCTCTGAAGGATGACACTTATGCAGAAAAGCATTAAAATTCCATTTGTCTTCTGTGTTGGTGCTCTCATAATTGCTGGTTTCTTCTTTCTCTGCTCTAATCTGTGCTTCTGTGTTGATAGCCTGACACAAGCAAAGGCTTCAGAGAGTATAGAAAATTGAGGTTGTTTAGTGCTAGTATAAAGGAGAAGAAGTTATTGCTATTAACAGTATGATTGCAGGCACTTATGTGGTGATTCTTAAAGGATATTATCAATTAATCATAAGTAATGCAATAATACCTAAGTAGAATGAGCTTCAAACTCACCATTGCTTGTAATAAAAATTCTTAAACAAGAATATTGTGTAATAATATTTAAAATATAATAAAGGAAATTTCGCTTTGATGATACAAACATCAATCCTTTACTATTTTAGTTTGCCAGCAGGTGTGTGTGTCTGTCAAAAAGACATAGAAACAGAAAGAAAGTGAGAAAACAGCTCCCACGGAGAATGGTCATTCTGCAATCCCTTCTCCTCCATTTCTCACTGCTTTTGGGATTTTGGGCACACACACACACACAGGTACTTAGCATGTTTGTTAAGTCACTAGGTCCAGACTCAAACCTTGGTTGATGATGTGGGATTCAGCCCCTCTAACCACAATGCCACAGGCTGGCCCAATCAGTCTTAAGCTCAGAGTTTACTGATGTATATTCATCTTCACTAGAAAAACAATGCATATATTTTATCTAGCAAATATCTTTCGTTTTACTCATGTTTCTAAAGGAGTGACAGCCATTTCACTCCTTTAATTTGTAACCGTCAATTCTCTCAGTCATGCTTTGGATATATGCTACTATGTGAGAATAACCAGCACATTGATCTGACAGAAAGTAATGAATAAAATGACCCTGTGACAACTTTTCCACTCAAAATAGCTAAAAGTAGTTTGTAAAAGTAATAAACACTTTATTACTTATTTGGCCTCTGTGAGAAAATTTAATAGGTCTTCTGATATTTTGTGCAATTAGTTAAAAGAATCTGTGAGTTTTTTTTTGTTTTTTAAGAGAAAGATTTTTGCTATTGGGCGTGTGCACACACAAGACAGACAGAGACAGAGACAGAAAGCGAGAAATCATTCCCTGAGGGTATGGCCATACTGCTATCCGTTCTCCTTCATTATTCTCTCAGGATCTTGGGCATACATACACATATGCCTGTGTGAATTTTAAGCCACCAGGTCTGGGGCTCAAACCATGGTTGACTACGTAGGAGTCCAGCAATCTAAACATTATGCCATCTGCTGGTCCCCAAGAATCTGTGAGTTTTTGTTGAGCTCAAAATTATGGCACCACGTATCTCTGACAATTCTTAGCTAATTGGATTTGTTTATCAGAAACATAGAAGTAGAATTAAATCCAGAAATGTATATGTATAAATATAATTATTAGTTTTGTAATATATAATATGAATGTAAAATATGCTCTTACATATGTTATCAGATATAATCCAACATTTTCGTTATCTCTCAGAGATGAAAATGTGATTCCACACTCTCAAGTATCCCTTCGTAACCTCTATCACTTAATTCAGTTAAGCTTATTTTCTCCTACGTTTTGTTACTGAAATTACAATTTTTTAGCCTTCTAGTTTTACTTCTTACTACATTGACCCCAAAGTGAAAATAACTCCCTTTCTGCTTGTTTCTATAAAACAATAGAAACACTCATATAAGTAGAGAGTGGTCAGGTGGGGCTCAGGGAAGTAGCATTACTAGGTACAAGAATGCAAAGTTCTCTGTTGAAAATGATGTATATGGTAACATCCTTATTTCGATTGACATGTACTGAGTGCATACTTTGAAAAACCATACTATGTGTGCTATGGAGATGTGCAATGATTTCATGTAAATTTAAAAATTTAAAAATCATACATAAATACATACATATATACATGTTTAAAAAAATAAAAATTTCAAAAGTTGGGTCCAGTTGTAGGGATGCAGCAGTAGTGAAAGGCTTTGCAGTGCTGGAAATCACATGGAAGATCAAGGATTTAGTCACCAGGTTGACTTGTGCATTCCTGTGAGTGGCCTGTGTGCCCATAATCCTGGATGGCTGGGACAGGCTTGGGGAAAGATGGTGGTGTAAGTCCCTGCTGAGGCTGCTTGTCTCTGTCTCTTATGAAACAAATAAACTTAAAAACAGATTTTCAAAAGTTTGGTGACCATGGAAAAGTGTTTACAAGCTGTACTAACCCACCCTGTCCTGGTTCTCTGTCCTCTCTCTTCCTCTGATCTTTGTTTTGTACACTGTTCTTATAACAGGGTCCTGACTAGCTCTAAATATTCTCTTTCATATAGGCAGAACATTGTTTACTGGGGCTAATGTGGCCATCAGCGAAACTCCTCTCGAGAAATATGTATCTCCAACATTATAATTACACAGTGAAGAGAAGTCGCTCACATTATTATTTCTCAAATAAATAAAATATAGTTCTGGGTCCCTTGTCTTATACCCTAAAACAGAGGAGTCTAACTACATATATACATATATTTAAAAATATAAGTAACTACAATAACATGATATAGATCCTCAGGATTAATGTAGAATTTTAATATTTCCAAGGATTATTTATTTTATTTTATTTATTATTATTATTATTATTATTATTATTATTATTATTTTAAAATTTTCTATAGGGCACATACACTCATCAGAGAGAAACAGAGAGAGAGAGAGAGAGAAAGTGAGAAAGCAAGCCATCAGGTCCAGGACCCCATGCAGTCAGCCATGTGGGAGTCCAGCACCTCAACCACCATGCCAACTGCTGGCTGCAGAATTTTGAATATATGACAATGGATGTATATAGATCATTAGTTAAAAAGAAATTTACCCTTGAATTCACGAAAAATTCAATAATATAGCTATTACAAAGAAAAATAAAAACTACAAAAAGACAAAAAGAAAATGAAATAGAAATAAAACTGATGTGTAATTTTCTCATCTTTTTTGGATGCCTTTGTTAGCTTGAAGTCAGTAGAAGTCATAACAGAGGAAAATTATGCTTGATTAGATAATATAAATGGAAAAATAATTTAAAATGCAACTATAGTAGGGTAGATATTTGCAGCAAATATTGAGAATCATTAATAGTTTGAATATAAAAGTTTATATACATTATTAAGTTACCAGTACTGTGGCAGGTGTCCTGTAAAACAGCACCTTTGGGTCCCTGACTTCTGGTAAGCAAAGAAAGTGCTTATACATCATTTGCTATTTATTTAAGTACATTGAAAAGTTCTTGATTTCTCTACCCTACTTCTTAGAAAATTATCTTTTAACTTAAAAGAAAATGAATCTCATTATTGATATACAATTGAAATATTAGCAAAAGGGGAACATTTTACCTTTTTGTTATTTACACCAATTATTTTTCCTTTTTATCACCTTTACTCAAATTTCCAAGACCCAAATCTCCAATAATTTAAGTGGTTACATCTATTATGATTTAATTTATATTTGATTAGGTTAAAATATTTGCAAATTCTATAAAATAGTTCATAAAATTCTACTCCTTTAAACTTGATTTTACTGATATAGTTCCTGTTACAGAACTTGTTATGGATTTGTGACATAATATTTACATGATTTATATTTTCTATAATTTTTATAATAAAAGTTGGTATCACAATCGGAACATACTTTCCTTTAAGCCAAAAGCATTGTACAAATTCATTAAACTAATAACATTTCTCCTTAGAATGAATTCTTCCCTACACAATGGAATTCAGTATCTTGCTCAGAGCTTTTCTACAATGCTTCCATTCTTCTAGGAGTTTTTCCTAGGGTTTGTATAATGCCTTGCGTGGGCTTCATCTAATCAGTTGAGGGCTAAAGTGGAGAGATGTAGGTTCCCTGATGAAAAGGAAGTTCTGCCTGCACACTAGGTTCAGAGTCAAGACTACAACATCAAGTTTACCCAAGGTCTCCAGCCTACCCACCTACCTTATAAATTTCAGATTTAGCAGCCCCCCAAATGGCATAAATAGCCAAATTCTTAAAATAAAGGTCTCTTCTCACTCTCTTTTTGTTTTTGGGAGCTGTTGTTCTGGAGAACCTTAATACAGTGGCCTAGATTTCTTATAGCTCCTTTTGTTTTAGCCCTGTAAGAAAAAATAACTAGTTTTGGGAATTCATCATGCCCCATGAGCTCTGTCTTTCAGCACTTTTGCTTGGAAAAGAGCTCTCAAAAATAGAGAAAAGTCAAGCTCATTCTTTTAAGGAAGTGTTTTTCTGATCATTTGATTTGATTTGCTAATGAATGTGGCAACCTGATGCTTTGATTGCTCTCATCATTTCTTACTGACATCAAAACCTGTCAAAACCACCCAAAAGAGATTAGGATAGATACAAAGGGAGTTATCAATAAACTGTTAAATTATAGAAAACATTGAATGATCTTATAAATAAAATTAATGCCAATGAGAAGACCCAAACATAACAGACTGCCTCTTAAGTAAATGTTATACTTCTACTCTTCTGACCTGAGGGACTTGGTTAAAGAAAATGTTCAAGTATCAATCTACATAACTAAAATTAGTTTATACCTTAAAAGGGAATATGCACATAGGATAAAATTGACATTTTAGAAAATAACTAATAAAATAGAAAGTGGTTTCTTTTTTAATTATCAGAGGTGTGCACTTACCAGAGAGAGATGGAGAGACAGAGAGAGAGAAAAAATGCCTCCTCATGGTGTGTGGTCACACATTATTCTTCTCTCAATTTCTCTTATCCCACGGGCTTTAGAGTACCATGCACATACATCTGACATGCTTTTCAAGCTGCAGAGACCAAGCTGCATAGACCAAGCTGCATATGGGAGGACAATATGAGATGTAGCTCCCTTAATCACTCAGTTATGGGCTTGTCCGATTAACTGTATTTTCTAATGTTTGATTGCTCTGGGCAAGTCACAAGGCTGAGCCTCAATTCAAGTGCAAGAGAATTAAAGTATTTTTCTTGATGAGAATAATTCAATAGTCACACGTCAAAAAGAATATGTAAACATGGTGAGATACACTTGAAACCACTTTAAAAAATTTTTACTACAAACTCATAAAAACATCCATACAAAAGTATGATCCTCTCATAGATAATCAATGAAAATTATCATTTGATACATTTAAGATGTTATTCTTTAAAAAGAAAGCTATTATACTATACTAGAAAGATAAGTTCATTTGCTAAGCAATAAACACTTTCTACTTCAAACTCACGTCTAGTGGTAATATACAGAAAGTTTTCTCATAAGGACAGTAAATAGAAAAATAATTCTTAATTATTTTCAAAATAATTGACATAAGTGTCTCATCAAAAGAGACCTGAGACATAGATAAAGGGAGTTATTAAGAAGAGCAAATATCATTACTCTATTCAGCCTTAACTCTACTAATTGTATAGTTTATTTATTTATTATTTATGTATTTTAGAGTTTTTTGCCATAGGGTGCATGCACTTGCCAGATAGAGAGACAGAGACAGTGAGAAGAAAAGTGAGAAATCACTCCACAGGGGGCATGGTCACACCACAATCTCTTTTCCTCCATTCTCCTCCTGGGATCTTGGGCACATGTGCACACGTGTCTGGTGTGATTTTCAAGCCATTGTTTCCAGGACTTGAACCGCAGTCAGCCATGTGGGAGTCCAGTGATATAACCACTATGCCATCTGCTGGGCCCAACAGTATAATTTATTTAAAAATTATCTATGCTATGAGTTCCCAATTCTTGAGTTTTGTGCTTGGAGTGGGTGTAACATATATTACGCATAATATCTTTCCTCCGTATGGATGTCAGTTTGTCTTAGAACAGAATATTCAGGCCATGGCATCTTTTTTATTTTTTTAACTCAAACTCTACAGATGAATTTCACTTATATTGTAATAATAAAATGTTTTTATCTTCAAAATGAATATATGTTCTTCAAGAGGACACTCACATCCAGATTTTTTAGAATATTCGAGTGTCAGTTTCCTTGCAGAAGGGTGTGACTCAGTGATCTGAATTTAGGAATGAGAGGAAAAGCCTCAGGGGGAATAGAGAATGGACTGTCCATGACATAGATGTGTCAAATTATCAAAGTGCTGAAGTGTGGATGCTAAAGGTTGCCACCTTCTTGTAGGTAGGTCAGGATTATGAAGTCATCCAGTCGGAGAAGGAGATCACGTAGTTACACATGTCTTTCCAGGAAAAAATGCATCCTAGCTTTAAGGATCTGCAATGCAGTCACTTGGAGACTGTTGAGCGGCACCTAAAAGTCATGAAGACCCTCAGGCCAAGTCCTTATGGTATGACCTGGCATTACGTTTTGTAACATCTACCTCGCCCTTTTTTTGTTCTCTGTGATCTTTGGAAAACATCTTCTGAAAGTTTAAAAATTGATGGAATTACATGATTGCCGTGAAGGGAAGCAAATCTGTCAGAAGTGCTCAATACTGAATTCCATAAATGGTTGAAACTTTAAAATAAACAACAATAAAACCTTAGTCATTGTTTCAATGTATCATAGAAAAAAAAATTAAAGGATTGAATGTTTTCTTTTGTTTTGTACTGGAGAGGTTTTTGCTATAGGTCACATGTACTCTCTAGAAAGACAGAGAGAGATAGAAAGCAAGGAATCACCCCCCAAGGGGGATGGCTACATCACAATCCCTTCTCCTATATTCTCCTCTCAGGATCATGGGTTTGCATGCACACATGCCTGGCGTGAGTTCAAGCCATCGGGTCCAGGACTTGAACCACGGTCGACTACATGGGAGTCCGGCAACATAACCATTACGCCAACTGCTGGTCCCAGGAATTAATGTTTTAATAGACTTAAAGGTCATTAGAACAAAGCATAACGCTGTAACATTGCTTAAGATAAAATAGTATTGAAAATTCAAAATGGAGGAACCAGCAGTTAGCGTAATGGCTATGTTGCTGGACTCCCATGGAATCGACCGCGGTTTGCGTCCCGGACCCGCCGGGTGCGTCTGCATGCGTGTTCAAGATCCCAAGAGGAGAATGGAGGAGAAGGGATTGCGGCGTGACCATCCCCCCTGGGGGGTGATTTCTCGCTTTCTGTCTCTATGTCTCTCTCTGTCTGTCTGGCAAGTGCACGTGCCCTATAGTGAAAAAAAAACCTCTAAAAAAAAAAAGAAAATTCAAAATGGAAGAAAAGCTGATAAAATACTTTTGCACAGGGTTTAGAAAACGAAAACTGAAAATAAAAAAATTTAACAACAATATTGTCAGATAAAACTTTCAAAAACCATCATTAGGGGAAACATTGTAAATATATGTATTTTTTGATATCAGTAATCTGGAAATATTGTAAGTATGTGGGTCCATTAAGCAGGAAGAAGAAAGGGATAACATGACAAATTTGTTTAGAATAACAAAGATGTAGTCAAGAAGCAAAGAGGCATCCAGCATAAAGGCAAGGAAATAGATATTATCCAAATAATTCAACATATCATATTGGGCATTTATACACACACAGACACACAGACACGTATGGCAGTTTGGAATGTGGTAGAGGATGCTACATATTAATGTCAGTGTTATTTTTGAACATAGAAAAAAATTGTGACATGACTTTAAATTCTACTTTCACATGATAAAACAGGCACAATGCTTTGATAACTGTTTGAAAAGAAAAGTAATTGACAATCCAGAATAAAAAAATACATTTCTGTACTGTTAATGAGAAACAAGTATAAGAAAAAAAATAGCTTGGAATCTGGAAGCACAGTCCTTGGCTTTAAACCTCAACCCTCCCACTTACTAGGAGAACAATTTTGATTTATTTGCATAAGTTCTGATACTTTTGTTATTTATATAGTTGGAACTGGTCACAATATCTATTCCATAGACGTTATACATTCAGATTAAATAAAATATGCAAAGCATTTAAAGCAGTGATTGTTTACGACAGTTATGGTATTTGTTTCATGTTAATACTTTCACCATTTATTAAGAAAAGTATATTAGTGCCTAATATGTCCCATGAGTATCTGGAATATTAAAATGTAGAACAGAGAAGAGTTCAAAAGTTGATAATTTGAAAACAAAAAAGCAGAAACATGTAAAATATCAATCTAATAGTATGTAAATCAGTTCAGGATGAGAAAAGGAAAAAGATTATTTATTTGAAAACAGAGGAATTTTCAGGAGACAATAGATTGTCACATAAACACGATCTTGTTAAGAAGGGTGAGACTGACATGGAAATATGAAGGTTTGGAAGTAGCATGCTTGATACACGAAAGTCACTGAACTTATAAACAGGTGATAAGGAACTGATAGTGACAAACAAAAAAAACACTAAGGGGCCATTGAGCAAAGATTACTGCTTTTAAAAAAGACAAAAATACCACTGAAACAGAAAAAAATATATTTAAAAAATCTAACAATAGTTAATGCTTTGAAGAGCAGAAATACAGTTTAACATTGCATGAAAAAGTGAAAATTACAAAATAACAGCTACTTTAGAACCTTTTCGTTATTGTTGCTGTTTTGAGAGGGATTTTTGCTATAGGGTGTGTGCACTTGCCAGAGAGACAGAAAATAAAAAATCACCTCCAGGGTGGGATGGCCATGCCACCATCCCATCTCCTCCATTCTCTTCTTGGGATTTTGGGCACACACATGCACACACACTCTGCGTGAGTTTACTCAGTATGAGTTTTAAGCCTCCAGGTCTAGGACTTGAACTGTGGTCAACTGAGTGGGAATCCAGCAAAATAACCATTATGCCATCTGCTGGTCCTAAGACTTTAGAACCTTTGATTTTCATTTCAGGCCAAACTAAGTATGTGTCCCACCTCTAATACTAAATGAGGAATCATATGTGTAACAAGCCTCAATAATTTTTCATCTGTAAAATGAGGATATAATACCTACTTCAGAATATTTTAAAAACACAAAATTGATATAAAGTACCTAACACTAGCCAAGAAAAGAGTAAGAATACAAAGAGTAGTAGGTGACATTATTAAATCATTAATGGACATTAAAATCATAGAATAATAAAATAAAGAGATCAAACAAACAATAACAAAATGATTGGGTTTATGAAATATTAATAGCATTTATATTTGTAAATTTTATCTTCTGGTTAAAAGTAGAATGTAATTATGTTAATGTAATTTATAATTAAAAACCTATGAGTATCAAATAACATACTACATCCGAAAACATTTAAAACTTATAAAGTCCTAATTAAAAACATTGGATAAATAAGTTACAAATTCTAATTAAGTTAAAGGACTGAGGCAATTAAAAGATGAGAGAACTGTAGTAGTTAAAAATAAGACTTAAATATACACTGCCAATAAGACTTAAATGTAATTTTCTATAGGCCAGCCACAGTGCCACAGTGATAATGTAGTGCTCCGGATGCTAAAGCCCTATGAGGTCATGTTCTGGGGTCCCCCAGTCCACACAAGGCACATATCACACCTGTGATCCCGTCTGACTGACTGGAAGTGCACTGTGGCATGGACACCTGTCGTGGAGTCTTATTCTCCCTCTCTCTCAGAAGAAATAAACTTTAAGTATATATAAATTACTACGTAATGTCCACTCCAGGGGAATGTCTATGCTGCAACCCCTACACCTTCATTTCTCTTTTCTGGATTTTTGGGCATGCATGCACACATGCCCAATGCGTTTTCAAGCTGCCAGGTCTGGGACTCAAACTGATAGTTTTTTTAAACAAAATCCCTGGGGACAGCACATTCCTCATTGACCAGGCCCAGAATCAGGTCAAATACAAGCACTGAGAAGATTTTCTTTTTTTTTCTTTTTCTTTTTCTTTTTCTTTTCTTTTTTTTTTTTTTTTTTTTGAGAGTTTTTGCTATAGGGCATGTGTGCTTACCATAGAAAGAGAAAGACAGAAAGTGAGAAATCACATCCCAGGGGGAATGGCCATGCCACAATTCCTTCTCCTCCATTCTCCTCTCGGGATCTTGGGCACACACTCCTGGCCTGAGTTTAAGCCACGCAGTCTGGGACTCAAACCATGGTCAACTACATGGGAGTCCAGCAACATAGCCATTATGCCAACTGCTGGTCCCAAGAAGATTTTCTAAGAAGCTGCCAGATAAGTCACATAGCGATAATTCTCTGAAATTGAGCTTTTGGGGTCTCCAAATTAATTTAGTTTTCTCCAGTGGATATTAGGCTGCTTGATTTCATAAGATTTGAAGACAAAAGCAAAAGAGAAGTTTGGAAAAATGGATTTTCTCTGAATTGTTATTTTGCACTATCAATATAAAAATTATTATTTAAGAAGCAGGCGATGATCTGTGAATGTTATTAATGGCTAAGTTGGAAATTTGATAAAGTATCTAAAATTTTATTTTCCATTAAGAGAAAATTTATAGAAAAAGTAAACTTAAATTTCTAGGTATTGAAATAAAATATATTTTATAATTAATTATGGATCCAGAACCTATTTCTATCACTGATAAAGTTTAAATTAAAATACAACTTTACAAATTAAATATTTGGATTTGCTAATGATAAATTATTCATTATTGATTTTTATAGCACAGTATCATTTTCTCCATTGGGAATAAATTACATTAAAATCTCTTTTTCCAATCCTATTAACATACATATATGAAAATGATTCTTTCTCCCTGAATGTTACTAAAACAAAACAAAGCAACAGTTTAGATACACATTATCCCCTGTGGATATTATTGTCATCAGTCTATCTGAGATTAGATAAGTTAATGAACAAGAAGAAACTCATTCGTTACATTAAATTACTTTAAATATTGATACACACAGTGTTTGTTCAAAGTGTGTATATTCATTAAATATGAAGAAATCATTTCAGATAGAAAATTTGTATAATTAAACTGTAGAATGACAAAATTTTCAAGTATAATAATGGTTTACTGCATTATCTGTCTTTGAGTTCTGCTGTTTCAATGAGCAGTAGTTATACTTTTCTGATACATTGTACTGATTGTATTAATTTAAATGTCATTTTCTCTTTGTACAACCTCAGTAAAAAATTTTGTGCTTGGAAAAGAAAATCATGCTTGTAATTTGTCCATCTTTTATTTTTTTAACTCATGTTTTTCTTAATAAATAATTTTTCTACGTTATAATGAAAATCAGAAACTGGAAATGTAAATCAGACACCAAAAAGGTTACGTGAAAGGTGATAACTTACGAGGGTCCTTCTTCGGGCTCTCCTCTTTCCAAAACCCTTCATCATAATATAAGGAAGCAAGAACATGCTCACTTGAAATGCACACCCTCCTCCCCAAACAAGGCTCCAGGAAATTAGGACCTTCAATTTCTGTACTAAAAAGTTCCCACACCTCTGCTAGCCTCTTCTCTGAGTGTGACCTCACAAGGGGAAATCATACCCCTGTCTTGTGCACCCCTTACCCTGAGCATTATCAAAGGGTAGATTTTCAGGGAGCATTAATAGATTACAGATTAGTGGGCTCTAGTATCTGTGCTGTTCAGTGTAGACCTGTACCTAAGGAACACCTGACCAGGCTGTATTGGTCAAGGTAGAAACAGTACTTTAAAACATTATTGAAACAATAAAATTAAAATATGAGTTCATTGGCGAATGAAAATTTTGAAATACAGGGCCAGCCAGTGATGTGGCAATTAAGGCAGTTCTATTTTACATGGCCAAATAAGTGGTTTAAGTTCAAGACCTGGCAGCTTGAGAAACATGCTGGATAGACGCATGTGTGTGCCCAAAATCCCAAAAATGGAATGGAGAAAGGATTGGGGCATGTCCAACCCCCACTGGCATTCTCTCTCTTTCTCTCTCTCTCTCTCTCTCTGGCACGTGCTCTCTAGCAAATTATTTTTTTTTAACTCATGCAGTTTTTTTATAATCCTCATTTTCATAAACTTTTTGAAGACCTTTCAAATTTAATGATTTGTTTGCTTAATTGTAAGTTTAAATTTTTTACTCACATGGAATGTTAAGCCTCCATTTGTGCCCCCAGCCCAGTCTCAGGAAATGGTGGAGGAGGTCTATCCCTACTGTGGGCAGTGTTCATTCATCCATTCAACACACATATATTTAATTTCTACTATGTGTCAAGGACACTTCCAGGTGTTGAAAATATAGCAGTAAAACAAAAGACCTACACTTCATTGACTTTATATTTCTGAAGAAAAAATGGGGAATATTTATAAATCTGAACATGCTGATATTAAATGATATAGCAGTTTCATTCCTGGAGATACACTCTAGGTAATCTCTTACATGTGTACATAAAGATACTAATTATTTTTAATCAAAAAGTAGAAATAATATAAAGTCCACCATCAAGGACAGATACAAAAGAATTTAAAATATCTACGAGTCTATTAAAAATAATAAATCCCTATTTTAGATAATGTTTACTCCAGCACGCAGGAGCTCTGATGAGGTTTGATAGAAGACTGCAGGAAGGTTCAAATATTTTAGCCATGTGTTAATTTTTATGATAGATACTGATAATATGAGTGATCATTCTATTAATCTTTATATCTCTTTATCATTCTTACATATTTTATTATAAATTTTAAAAATATAAAGTATATCAAGTTATATTATATTGGCTTCAATCACCAAAGAATACAGACTTACTCCAGCAGTTTATTAGCTTATATATTTTTTCAAAATCTTTTGCCATAGGGTATGTGAGCTTGCAAGAGAGAGAGAGAGAGACAGAGATAAAGAGAGGGAAAGCAAGAAATCACCTCCCGGGGGTATGGCCATGCCACAATCCCTTCTTCTCCATTCTTCTCTCTGGATCTGGGGCACACATGCATATGATCCCAGATTGAGTTTAAGCCTTTGGGTCCAGGACTTGAACTGGAGTCTGCCATGTGGAAGTCCAGTGATGCAACCACTGTTTATTTAAAAATTATCTATGCTATTAGTTCTCAATTCTTGACTTCTGTCTGTGGAGTGGCTACAACATATATTATCCATATCTTGCCCCTTTATAGATGTTAGTTTGTCTTGGGATAGATTATCAGGCCATAGGCTGTAACACTTTTTTTTAATTTATCTTTCATTTTTTGAGAGGTTTTTGCCTTAAAGACTCATGATATATTGCTTATAATATTTTGATATTAGAAAGACTATGTTCCCTAAGTAGAGAATGGAACTTTGTCTTAAAGATCTCTCATAAATTGGGGTCAGCAGGAGGCATTGTGGTTAAGACACTGGACTCCCAGATGGTTGACTGTGGTTCGAGTTCCAGACCTGTAGTCTTAAAAATCACACTAGGCACATGTGCATAAGTGCCCAAAAATCACAGAGGAGAATGGAGGAGAAAGGAGTGCAGAGTAGCCATTCCCCTTTGGGGAGTGATTGTTCATTTTCCCTCTCTTTGCCACTTTCAGGCAAGTACACGCAACCTATGAAAAAAGAAATCTCATAAACTCTATAGTTTATGCTGAGGTATCTTGTGGAAAGTGTTCAGTAACACTTATTTTACAAATAGGTGAAAAGGAAATATTTTAGAAATACACATTTGAAAGACCATTCTTTGTGTTGTTAAAGAGCTCTTAAGAATACAAAAGGCAGTAATAAGTATAGCTTCAGAAAATTCCACAGGGTTATGACTCTCACATTTACTGATGTGAACTGTACAATGTTTCCAAGTAAAATAAAATAAAAGTCATTTGAGATCTTTGCAGGGATATAAGCCAAGATCTCAGAGAGTATCAATATCTCATATTTCAAATGTAACTTAATGACTCATTTGTTCATTCCATTATTTTTCAAATATATTTAGTGAGTATTCCGTATATAATAATAACATAAATACATTTCTAAAAAGATTAAAAAGTATAGGACATAAGATGACAAGCTAGGAGACTAAATTATATGCCTCAGTCTATCTCTGTGAGGTTTATTTAACACATGGATTTTTTTAGGTTTATATTTCTTTATTTTTGTAGTGCCATTTCAAAAACGGTTAAATTCATTGTACTTAGGATGAACAAAATGAGGTTTTTTTCATTGCGATGTCTTTAGCACATTATAACAAAGGAGTGCATTGGGAGCCCCTCTCTGACATTACACTTCTGTCTTCGACGACTGTAGTCCCCACCAAAATGCTGAGCCAGGGCTCCCAATCCACTTCCAGTCACTCCCAAAGCGTTAATCTAAGTTTGTTTTTTCATGGGGGTTGCTCACAAAAAATTCTCATTTCAATACTTCAGAATAATCTGGCATCTTTACTCTTTATTCATTACATGTCACATAGCTTGTTTTCTGACATTCATCTTGTTCTCTTTGGGCTGAAGTAAATTTATTTTAAAATTACATTTCAGATTCATTGAGGTCAGATGCCTTTGGCAGAAATGTTCCCTTCTTCCAGTTTACAAAATTCACAAAATGATTTTAACGTAATTTTCCTTTATGTTTCTTCCACAAAAGCTGTCATATATTGTACTGCACCCTGTTTGCTTCCTGGAAATTCCAAAAGTTATTGTGAAATCACCTTAGATTTATCAAAGTTGTGATTAAGTTGGAATGACTATTCATCGCTGGATGTGTGGATAATTAGGTCTCACTATACTTCATAAAGTATAATTTTTCAGTTTTCCTGATCATATGGAATGTGCAAATACACTTATACATGTATATACACAAATCATATCCACATATAAATGTACATCTATACATACAACACACACACATATATATGTGTGTGTGTATATATATATATATATATATATATATATATATATATATATATATAAAATCTATTTCCATATAAAATTGAGCCGTTACATTCATTCAATGTCACTGGTCCAATGCGCTTCAGTCCTGATTATTTGCGTTTGACTACTGTGTGCAAAGGACCTATTTTTGCCACTATTCAAATGTGGTATTTATACCTAAATTCTAAACACAAGTACACACAAAAAACTGTAGATGCAATTCCATTCAAGGGATAAAAGAGGCCCCTGAAGGCTGTAGGCCTGAGCATCCTTGGGCTGTCACTGGTATGAATCCAGTGTCCACAGGTGAAAGCATTTGGAGTCTGTCTCACTGGACCAACACCGGGGCCAAGTACTGGCAGGGACACGTGCAGCCAAGGGCCACAGACCAGGAGTAAAGCAGGGGTGGAGCAGACAGCTGTGTACCAGTGAAACACACAGCATGCCCTGGAAGGAGGGGTGGAGAGGGAGAGAGAAGAAGAGGAATCAGAATCCCCATTATTTTTCCGTTTGTCTCTCCCATGCTTCTAGCTGATTGGATGGTGCCCACCACATTGAAGGTAGATCTTTTTCTGTCAGTACACTGACTCACATGTCAGTCTAACCTACAGCACTCTCACAGACACATCTGGAAACACAATTTCACCAGCCATCAAAGTATCCTTTAATCCAGTCAAGTTGACAGGCAAAATTAATTGTCACAGAGGTCACCAAGACCATGCTGTTATCTGATGCCTAAATCATCCAACCATCATTGTACCTATGGCCATTCATTTTCCTTTTGGATCTATTTGGGATAGAAAACCTATTTAGTACTCTGTCAAAGCAGAATATTATGTTTCTGGACAGTTCTACTATTATTAAGCCAAGTCATATCTTCTTGTGACCATCCAGTTGTCCTCATATAGAAAGAACCAGTTTGATCATTTTTTCTCTATGACAGCTGTAAGAATTCCTGAAGTCAGTGATCTTATCATGCTCTGTGTCTCTGTTCTAAGTTACACACAGTTGTTTTATACCACTTGTCAAATTTGGATCAGGTTATATCTGTCAGAGTTCTGTAGATTTTTCTATATCACTTGTGTTTACATACAAGGCAGGTGTCTCATGCCAATCATTCTCTTGAAATAGAAATTAAATGCAAAACTTATAATATGAACGTACCTTGTGTTCATTTTAGTTTCTATGAACATTCTATACACCGTCTTCTTTCCGTTATATAATTAGTTTTTGTTTTTTTTTTTTTAACACAAGATTATAAATACCTTTGAATGTAAGCAATCTGAGGTTTTTTGTTGTTTTTTTTTTTCCTTTTTTTGGAGAGGTTTTTTGCTATAGGGCACATACGCTCACCAGAAAGACAGAGACAGAGAGAGAGAAAGTGAGAAATCACCCCCTGGGAGGAGAGCCACGCCGCAATCCCTTCTCCTCCGTTCTCCTCTCAGGATCTTGGGCACATATGCACACTTGCCCAGCGTGAGTTTAAGCCACTGCGGTCGACTACATGGGAGTCCAGCGACATAGCCATTACGCTAACTGCTGGTCCCGTGAGTTGTTTTTTTTTTTTTTTTTTTTCAGAGCACTCTCCTAGATTGGAGTTTCAGTACCAAAGAGGCAAGAAATCCTGCCTTAATGGAAAATGAAGGGGAGCTGCATGTGGGTGTTTATAGTTTATTCTTCATTGGGCTAAATCTCAGAATTTACTTAAGCAGGCTTATTTCATAATGGAAAAGTAATAGGTACTTCTAATAAATAATTAATAAATAATTGACCATCAAAAATAAGCAGATTTAAATGGAGTTTAATTTTACTCCATATCTTTTTTTTCATGTTACAAAAGCAGATTTCACTCCGAATTCTGCTACACAAACTTTTATTAAAGAAGTAGTTGCAACATCATCATGCAATCTGCTCTGACTCATTTATGTCATATATATAATGGCATTTTATGTGACCAATCAGGCAAAATGGGAGATTTGGAAGAGGCATGTCAACCATATCTTGGACGCAGCCTGGTAGTGCAGTTGGTAGCAAACAGCTGCAGTGAGAGAAGGCACATAGCTGTTGAGGGTACTTCTCTCTCTCTTTCTCTCTCTACCCCCGCATTGTGTTGTGTGCAAATATAAACCTTTTCTCATGAACAAAAATAAATTAAATAAATAGACAAGCAAACAAGAGTATCCAAGAGACAGAATGCTATTAGCAGCTGCAGATCTGTAAATGGTAATTTAGGGATTCATCATCAGGGCCCATCCCAGGAAGGAAAAACAAAATATGAAAGATTCATATACTCCCTTTGCTCAAAGATGGGAAGTATCTCCAAAACATATTAATTTTATTAAATATTTTTGAGCCACTCCCATATTTAACAAATGAGAGATGATTTCTCTAATCAGTAATATTAGTAATTATATTCATAGGAAATAAAGACAAGTACCTTTAAAAACATACTATAGGGTACATTTACTTGCTAGAGAAAGATTGAGTGAGAGAGACAGGAGAAGGTTAAAAAAAAGCACCCCTGGGAGGCGCCCGGGCCAGGCCGCAATCCCTTCACCTCTCAGGATTTGGGACACGCATACATTAGTGCCTGGTGTATCTCTCAGGTCACCAAGTCTGGGATTCAAACTGCAACTTGGCCATGCAGGATCCCCCATTGCCTTAGCCACCACGCCACCGCTGACCTAACAAATACTTCTAAGAAACTTCTTTCGACTTTCTGATTAAAGCCTGGCTAAGTACATTCGATTATGAAGTCCTGATTAGTGTATCTGAATCTTCCTAAAAGATAGCTTAAATTAAACTAAAATATATCTAGTACACACTCTTTATGCCAATGTGTTTTAAACAAAACTGTAAACATTATAACAAACAATTCTCTGAGATAGGTATGGAGTAGATATTAGAGAGTTAGAAATGACTGAGCTGTCGATTGTTATCCTTTTAAGACTAATGCCGTCTATTCTATTATCCAAATATCACAATCATATGATAAAACTGAGATCGGGCATGTAAATAACCTCTCCAAAGTCATACATCTGGTAACTTAGGATCTAAGTGTCAATGGATAATCTTTCGAAATCTTATCATCTCACTGGATCACTCTAAATAGACTAAAATTTAGCATAAATCCTTCATATTGCTTCATCCTAGTATGTACTCAAAGTCTTGTTTGTACAAATATATTTTGAACAAAGAGAAACTCTGTTTTTAAACAAAATTAAATGAACAATAAGATAAAATTTATGGAACTAATTACATTTCTAGCAGTATATAGGAATAAAAAATGTTCTTAAAAACAAATTTAATAATCAGTTTATTGCCTTGATACAAGGAAGTGACAAATTTATTTATGAAAAATAATCCTCATATAGAAATTTTCAGCTACTTTAAATTGAATCAGGGAAATCTTTTGGCAGCAACAGTGAGCCAAATAAAGTTGCTGAGATTTGTCAAGATAATATAATTTTGTCCTCTGGGGATTAGTTATTGTTATCATATTGTACAGGCCTTTATCATGTAAAATGCAAGATCATAAACCTCACATATTTTCATCCAGACTCAATTTGAATCAAATTTAAACCAAAATATATAACATTGTAACCGTGGAAACATGAAAAAATGAGAAAACTTGACTTATCTGTGCAAGGTGGTTTTTACTATGCAAAAAAATGAACACCTATTATTTATCAACTTACAGAATTTAACTTTACTTTGAAAAATTTATGTCTTATATATCAACATTATCCAAATTTTTAAATCAGGTGAAGATATTTTAAATTTCCTATTGCTTAGTGGTTCATAATCACTTCTTGCACTTTGGTACTTTTTCTTCCCTTGGCTCCTGACACAAACATCTCCTGTATTAATTCATACTCTAAAACCTCCCAGTTTTAAATACAGCCTCCACCATCTATGAGAATAAACCAAACTCATTTTGCTCTATACAGATCAGATTAATTTTGGTAGTTAATGATAGCTGCCAAAATGTTCTAAGAAGCTATTCGACAATGTACGAAAAGGATTGAGACCAGCAGTTGGCAGGTCTAAATAAAAGTAAGTCTCTGGGCATGCCCAAGATCCCGAGAGGAGAATGGAGGAGAAGGGATTGCGGCGTGGCCATCCCCCCTGGGGGGTGATTTCTCGCTTTCTGTCTCTCTGTCTCTCTCTGTCTGTCTGGCGAGCACACGCGCCCTATAGCAAAAACCTCTCAAAAAAAAAAAAAAAAAAAAAGAAGTAAGTCTCAGGACTGGCAGGTGGCGTGGTGGTTGAAACCTTGGATTCCCACATGGTCGCCCATGGTTCGAGTCCTGGACTGGGCGGCTCACATCCTCACTTTCTCTTTCTCTCTCTCTCTGTGTCTCTCTCTCCAGTCAAATTAAAGAATAATGACGACGACAAATAAAATTTAAAAAAGAATTCTTTTAAAAAAAGTAAGTCTCATCAGATTTTGTCACAAATATAGTCATTTATTGAAAAAACACCTATTATCTCTCTATTCTATTAGAATCTCAGATGACCATTTATAAGAAAGGTTCACTTAAGGCAGAAATGACAACATCGACAAGCGAATCAATTAGGGTCAGAATAATCAAGAACGATTCATTATCTCATGCTCTGTGCAAGACATCAAGAAAACCTCTTATATAAATAGCTGGACACAGGAGCATTTAGGGACAAAGACTTCAGACTTCATTCCCACAACTTGCGGTCTAGAGTGCTCATAAATTTATTAATCTATTTCATGACAGAGAGAGAGATAAGCAAGGGTCCTCCTGCTGTGATCCAGGCCCAGCCTCAGCCATCCCAGAGCACATGCCCTGTGTGTAGAGAGACCCTAAGATGCACACTCAGGACCTTGCACTGTGGGGCCAGTTGTGATGCTGCCGTGCCACTCTCCGGTGCCATAATTCATGGTCGTTATATACTATGTTCATGTCACACTGACAATATACTGAATTATTTCACCTTCACAAATGAGTTTCTTTCTAATATTTATTGTGTTAACAAACTACTAATAAAAATATTTTCTGACATCAATTATGCTAACTGTAAATTATTAAATCTTTATTGAGACACAGATGATGGAGATTTTGCGGCAACCTCTTTGGCAGTATGTTTTATTTCCTGGTTTGAAGATGAAGTGACTTTTGGACTGAGATTTATTTGTCATTTTTAGTAATAACTTTGCTGAGATATATGCTCATTATAGACAATTTTTCCACTTAAAGGGCATTATCCAATGTATCTCAGTATAACTTTTGGCAGTGATCACCACGATATATTTTAGAACATTTTCTTATCTTCAAGAAGAAATTTTATATCCATTAGCTTCTGTCTCATTCCCTTCCAAATTTAACCTTCCTTGTAAGTTCTAGGCAACCACAAATTCGCTTTATGATTCTGTAGGTTTCCCCACTCCAGGTATTTCAAATAAGCAGAATGATACAACATATGGTCTTTGGTCTTTGGTTACTGGCTTCTTTCCTATTTCCAAATGTTTTCAAGGAGTATCCACATAGTTGGTATCGCTACTTAAATGTCTTATTGCCAAATAATATTCCATTATATTTATATAGCATATTTAATTTATCTATTTATTATGTTGTAGACACTGGTTCATTTATATCTTGTGGTTATCATAGCTATATGCATTTGTGTACATGCTCTGTATGGGACAAACGTTTCATTTCTCCTAGGTATATACCTACAAGTAAAATTTCTGAGTCACATGATACTACATGTTTAACATTAGAAGAACTGTAAAACTTGTCCAAAGTATATGTGATTTTTTTAGAACTTTTTTTAAAGAATTATTTAACCTTATTATTTCCAGAGAGAGTCACAGAGAAAGAGAGAGAGGGGGAAAGTGAGAAAGCAAGCCTCCAGGTCCAGATCTAAACTACAGTTGGCCATGTTGGAGTCAAGTGCCCCTAACCACCAAGCCACCTGTCGGCCCCTATGCTATTTTTTGAAGCACAAGAGGTCTTAATTTTTATTAAGTACAGTTTATATTTGTGTTATTTTTATACTGCTTATGTTTTACAATAGTTATCTGTAAACATTCCCTTGTCAATATTCAGGAATATATATAGATATGTTTTCTTCTAAGATTTATACATATATAGGACTTATATTTAGATAACTGATTCATTAATTTTTACATGTAGTATGAGGTAAGGATTCAAAAATTCTTTTGTATGTAGATATCTAATGCTAGTACCATCTTTTAGAAGGGCTATTCATTTCTATGTTAAGTTATTATGGTACCAAAAGCAAAAATCATTTAAGCCCTCAAATGTGAGGGTTTATTTCTAGAGTCTCAATTCTAGTTCATTTATCTACATGTCTACTCTTATGCTAGATTCACACCGTCTAGATTTTATCATAGTTTTGTAGTAAGTTTTGAAATTAGAAAATAAAATCTTCCAACTTTTTTCATCTATATTGATTATTTAAGTAATATTGAATTCCTTATGTTTTTATATAAATTTTAGGATATCTTGTCAATTTCAAAAGAATCCTGCAGAATTTTGAGAAAGATTATTTTTAATCTGCAGATCAATTTGGGGTTATTAAGACATTAAGACTTCTGATTTATGAGCATGGGATATCTTTCCATGTGTTTGCTTTTCTTTCTTTTCTTTTAACACTGTTTTACATATTTTAATAAAATATTTATTTCCTTAAATTATTTCTACATATTTTTTTTCATTTTTGATGCTTTAAAAATGTATTTTTCCTTAATTTAAATTTAAGATTATTAACTGCAAATATATAGAAGTAAAGTGATTTTTATGTATTCATCTTGGATCATGAAACCTTGCTGAACTTGCTTAACAATTAATGTTTAACTATTATAATGCACATGCTCTAATAGTTGCCTAAAGGATTCTTTTCAATTCCTATAGATAGCGTTATGTAATCTGCAAATTCATAGTTTTACTTCTTCCTTTCCTATTTTTATACCCACTATTTTTTTTTCCTTGCCTAGTTTCTCTGACTACAAATGCGAGTTCAATGTTTAATATAAGTGGAGAGAATGGCATTTTCATCTTATTCGTATCTTTGTGGCAAAATTCAGCATTTCACAGTTAAGTATAATGCTGTGTGTTTCCTTTATCAGTACCATAAGATCTCCTTTTATTCTTACTACTACTTTTAACATGAAGGTTGATGAGTTTTATCATATAAAGTTTTCCTTATCTATTGAGATGATCACTTTTCCCCTTAATTCTATGAGATGCTATTACACATACACACACACACACACACACACACACACACACACACAGTTTCTCTTTCTCTTTAAATACACAGTTGTACAAAGGAACATGTGGACCTCATTCCTGCAAGTAAATAATTATGGTAAGTCACAGTGTGCTAGGCTCTCGTGCTTTCGTTGTATTAATCATTGAATCCCCACAAATCCATATGGAATAGGGTATGATCACTAGTGTACAAAATAATAAAACCGAAGTGCAGAGGAAGTTATGTAGTTTTTAAGTAGCAGAGTCAGTATTTAAAAATAAGGAGTCTGATTCTCTAATCCAACCTTCTGAACCTCTGGACTACATGGTCTCTTGAATGAATATAGGTCATCATCATTACTATTAATCCATTTTTTAAAAGCTTACATATTTCATAGCATTACTTCTTTATTTCCTCTCCTTATCGGTCATCTTTCTTGCAAGTAAATGAAGGTCAGAGCTCTTAGGAGTTAGCTTAATGAGAATGATACATGACTGAAGCAAACGTGCTCAGTGCAGACCCAAGACATGATAGTTCCATTTTTATATATGCTTTAGAGAAGGGCTTGTGTAAGGCAATGGACCTTTGAAGAAAAAGATTGTTTAATTTAATGATGCTGGAGGTAAGATAATCCTGAAGCAAAGAAAAGGCACTAACTAAATAATTAGCACCCCAAATAGATAAATATTTAAATTTGAATTTTTTTCCTGTCAACACAGATGATAAAGATGCATAAAGATAAAAATATTCTTGCTTTTTATTGAGACATTACTAATTTAAATAAATGTTAATGCCTCAAACATATATATGAAGAATATTTTATTGAAAACAAATAAATGCTTATGTGTAATGTATATATACAATTACAACAGTTGTACTATGTCCTAGGAATTTAGGAAGAGTGTGTGTGTGTGTGTGTGTGTGTGCGTGTGTGTGTGTGTATATATGCTTTATATCCTACGCTTGTTGCATTTCAATATTTAGGTATGTCCTTTTTTTCACTCTTGTCATATAGTAAAAAAAATATTCCCCATAGTTGATGCTAAAAGCTCACCATTAAATATCTCTTATATGTGAAGCACTGAGATTTTAAACAAGACATTATCTATTTATTAAGTACAAAGTTCAATGCATTAAATACGTATCCCACGTTTGGTTTAAAAAATGTTCTCTCTTACTCCTACCTGTCTCAACGGGCAAACTATGATGACCAAATTCCCTTGGAAATCTGTAAATATTTTATGAACTCAGTTTAATTACAGTCATGTTTAATAATTTCCTTTTATGAAAGGAAGGAAAAGGAGAGATGCCAGTGCCTTTTTCAGAACAGAGTGATTGTTTTTTATTCTTAGGATGAAATTTTTCAGACATCATTATCTCTCAGAGATAGAATAGGTATATTTCTGCAATTTTTGATCAAAATTGTTAGACATTCACATTAACTTTTCTTGCGAGGCTTAAATAAGACTCAGTTTCAAAAGAACAAAGAATTAACATACACATTCATTTGCAAGTCCAGTAGGTTTCAAAGTCATAATAAGCATATAATGCTGTGAAGTTACAACATTTTTAAGTAAAAGGAAAATAGAATAATGATTGAAGCAAGAAAACAAATGTATAATGCACATTAGGTGGACCTTACTCAATGATATATCTATGTTTTAACTTCCTTAACTTCCAAAAGTACATTTTCTGATAGGAAAATATATTTCTCATGTCACTGCCAATGATTAGTTCTGTTATTTTAATTGTATTTACATTTTGTAGTACGTTTATTTAAGACTGTTATGAACTCAAGACTAATAGACAAATCCTTCTCTCATATTTTCATTTCACCACAAAAATACATAATTACTATTATAAAAATAAAGATTTTAATTATATGGCCTAATTAATGTACATCTATGAGATCATTCTTAAGATAATACTATACTTCTAACAACTAGATTGGATTTTTTGGGTTATTTACTTATTTATTTCTTCAGAGAAAGAGAGACACTCTTACATGGCGATCCTCCCCAACCACACTAGGCACGCCAGGATCATAGGCATGAGTGTGTATGCTCAGCATGTACAAGTTAACATGGGAACCAAACCCCAGGTTTCCATATGGCTTCCAACACTGCAGAGTGTTGTGCTGCCATTGCTTCATGGCAGCTGAGTCAGATTTGTTTTCAAATCTTGCATGCTATTGTAATCATTCTATAAATTATACAATTCATTTTGCTACTTTATTCCTTGAAGTGTTAAGACACCATCTAATGAGGCTGGTAGGTGGTGTGGTGATTAAGGGCACTGGACTCCCATATGGCTGACTGCAGTTTGAGTCCCGGAACTGGCAGCTTGCTTTCTGACTCTCTCTCTCTCTCTCTCTGTGTTTAGTCAAATTAAAATATAAATAAATAAATAAAGTTAAATAAAAAATAATTCCTTAAAAAAAAGATGCCACATAATGTACCTTGTTTTATTTTAATTTTGCCAGAGTGTGCATGTGCTCTCTGGAGAGAGTGAAAGAGAGTGAGAGAAAAAACACTTCCCTAAGGGGGATAGTCACATTGAAATCCCTTCTCCTCCACCTCTCCTGCTCCCCTCTTAGGATTGTGGGCATGCACCAGACACGTGATGAGCTCACCCCGCAAGCCTCTGGGGCCAGGATTCTGACCACACAGTTTGCTATGTGGGATCTAGCCACCTCAACCACCACACCACTGGTCCAATGAACCTTTTTTATGAATAGGATATTTTTTATTTAAGTCCATACATTCAAATACTACAAAGCAAATTAATTTAGATCTATTTTATTGTTAAAACGATATATAAAAACCTATAAAGGCTAGCAATATTGAGTTGGAATGAGGAAGAAGACTTGATTTTAATCAAGACACTTAATCTAAGTGAGAGACCAGGTCAGAAATTATCAGAGAATTGAATGCCAAAATCTTAAACAAGTTCCAGGTTTCATACATACCAGTCATCAGCTTGGACTTTGGCGTCATACAGACCGGGATTAAAATCCTTCCATTGCTTTGTCTAGATCAAACTTCTTCTTACTTGTCTAAATGTTCAATTATTAATTGCCTCTGTGTAGGATTGCTAATACAATAATTATTACTGGCTCCAATGACAAGCCAGCACTAAGAATACCATACCTACACAAAACATGTCTGTGAAGGGTCCTAGTTAATAAGGAAGATTATATCTGGATTACTGAAATAACCAGATCATACATACATTATGTAACCTACACAAAGTAGAAATATATTCTTCATCTCGTTTTTATTTTTCTCACATAGCAACAACAACCAAAACCTTGAAATACTTCAGTTAGCAGAGGTAAAAATAAAGAATTCAAATCATTCCAAGGATTTTAGATTTTTCCATTCTCCCTTGATTCAAATCATTTGTATTTCAGGCCATCCTACTTATTATAACTCAATATTTTATTTCCAATGTTATATTTCCAACTGACAGGGAATTTAAAACTGAAAATTTTGTCATATTGGTGTAGTTGAATTTTTGGAAAATCTTATAATTTAGAGGCTGGCATTTCTTACTTTGAAGATTTATGAGCACATATATATCCCAAATTTTCACATTTTGTCTTGTTTCCATGTTTGAGGAAATTTATGCTCCTTCTATTTTTAAACTTTTAAACATATACAAAATGTATTCTTGTACTATATAAATTAATCCCAAATTCTACCAATCTATGGTACCTGAAAAATAGAGAGAGCTTTATTTTCAAACACCTTCATATTTTGCACTTACAGATTTCTCCTTCTCGTCTACTTTTGGAACATATCCTTCAAGTAATTTAGTGAATCATATATTCACATACACCAAACATCATGGATTTTTTTTACCTCATTTCAGTCTGACTGAGAAAAGGACTAAATATGTCAATATTTTACAACATTCAGTTATGAACAAGAGTATTGTTTTGTTCTTTAGTAGATTTCATTACCTTCAGTCCCATGATTACACATGTACATTTACGGTGCAGTTATCTCCCTATGGTCAGACAGGCAGTTTAGGATTACTTACTCAATATTTCTTTTGTCCACTGTCTCTTGTCCCAGCTCCCTGTGGAAGAAAACAGCACTGCAATGACAGTGCTACCAGTTTGTGACTGGCATTGAATCTCAGGATTTGATTTGTTATGAAAGGTTCATGTCCTCTCACTGTATTTAAAAATAGACCAATAATGACTAGAAAAGTAAAACAATGACAACAATGAATCTAAAGAAATAAAAATGCTAATAATATTAATAAATAAAATTCTATAAAAATCCAGCAGCAAAAAGCTAATCATTGTTGCTTATTATTATACTTACTATATATCTGTATTTTACTTACTCCTATGGGGACTTCAGATAGATTTTTTTAAAAAGACACTGATTTCCATGTATATTTTTCTAATTTAATTTTTGTTCTTTAAAATATTATTCTTATTTGCCTTGGTGGACCTTATACAGTTTGTAAATCACATCAAATATTGGCAGCATAATATCCAAATAAAACATAAATTACACTTGTCATTTCTTTTTCAGTTATTAGAAAAATAACTCATTGTATTAAAAATATTTGTAATATATTGGGTCATCTGAAAAGTCATGATCTTTTAAAAAAAAAGCATCATGACTTCTTTGGTGACCCAATATATATAAAATGGTGAAGTAATAGTTTTCCTGCCATAGTGTCCCTGTGATAAATTTTAAGTGTTTTTTTTTTTTTTTTGGTATTTTTTTAATAGAGAAAAGATCATCTTTTTTAATTGTCTTTTTTTTTTTTTTAACAAGACCTAGATATGGGCAGTTCATTTTAAAGAATGCTTCTGTAATAATAGTAGAGTGTCTTCTCATATATAAATCTTGAGGAATGCTCATATGCATACAAAGACAGTCCATACCTACCTTTCCCTTCATTGTCCAATGACTGGCTGAGGGCCATTTCTTTCCCCATGCTTAGAGGCTGCACATGCCCAAGTGCCAAGTGAGTTTCTAGGAGACATCCACATAGTGGAGCAGGGGAGCTCTGGGCTGAAAATAAGAGACACACACTTGAGCTGATGGAACATTTTGTCAGGTAGGATGTGAAGAGAAGCCCAAGATATATCTAATGCAACACACAATAGGAAGGCACATTAAGGAGATAGCTCAGAAATCCTGACTTTGATGGTAAAGTCCTATTAACTCATTCAACAAAAATTTCCCTCAGCATCTTCTGAATGTTCCAATCTGTTCTGAAAATCGTGTTAAAGGAATAATCACAAACAGACTTCATAAAAACCAAAGTGCCCTCCCTACTGTTTTTAGAACATGCCAGGCATACAAAAACTGGTCCCTCTCTTGATAGACTTTTGCCCCACGTGCCTATATAGCTCACATGCTCACCTTCAAACTGCATAAATGTTAGCTTCCCAATCAATCTATCCTGAAAATTGTATAAAATCTCTCTCCCAAACTTCAGATCCACCTTTCTGTTGTTGTTGTTTTTGTTTTGTTTTCCATAGCAATACTTATTTCCTTCTTATACACTATCTGAATCATTTAAATGTTAAGCTTAATTTTTGTTATTGGCATTTACCTATTAAAGTTAAATCTTCATGAGGCCGGCAAATGGTATAGTGGTTAAGGCTCTAGATCCTCACATGACCGATTGCAATTAGAGTCCTGGAATCAGCACCTTGAAATTCACGCCAGGTGCATGTGAGTGTATGTCCAAAATCCCAAGAGAAGAATGGAGGAGAAGAGATTGTAGTGTGGTCATCACCCCTGGCGGGGATGGGGTTGGTTGGATGATCTCTCACTTTCTCTTCCTCTGTTTCTACTCTCCAGTGAGTGTACACAACCAATAGCAGAAAACTCTCTTAAAAAAAAAATTAAGTCTGATGAAGGCAGAAATTTTTCACCTATCTTTTCTTTTTTTTTTTTTTTTTTCCCTAATGCCTAAACAGTGCCTGGTATGTATTAGTCATTTGGTAAATATTTGTGTAATGGATGAATGAAGAGCTTGCTGAAAGCATTTACAAAGAAGACTGCTCCCTAAATATTAATAGTATGGCTTGAGTTGTAATTTTCTCCTTTTCTGTGTATGCCTTGTTCATGTCACCTAATGTAATGGCCAGTGTGCTAAAGCATCTTCATTTATGCATTATCTTTCAAATGTCTATGAAAACATAGATATATTACATAGGGGGAATAGCACTTCTTATCACATAAGAAATCTTATTATCTAGCTGGCATAGAATGAGATTTTTGGATTATGTTTTTCAAATGGAAAGATCATGTTTTAATTAGAGGAAGACAATGAAAAGGATATTACCACTGGAGAGCACTAAAATACCATGACACAATGTGATACGTTATGTGCCTAATGATCTGAAACACACACGCGACCATAATAGAGTAAGGTTTGAAAGCAATTGTGGTATTAAGTATAAATTACAAGCCCTTAAAAGTAGATATAAATAAAATTAATGACTTTTAAATCTAGAGCACCAGAAGTGTCTGAATCCAGTAAAATAATGAGGCCTTTGTAAAATCAGCACCTCAAAAGTTTGCACACATCTTCATGCTAGTTTCTATGGAAAGTATTCTCTACCAAGATGAAACACACAAAAGCATCTATCACATAGTCAGTTTTATTTAACTGAGCATAGGTAAGATCAATTTATTTATAGAAATACTAAATAGGAACACAATGCACAGTACCAAATCAGTGCATTTTGATACCATGGTGATTTTTATTAATTTAGTATCTCAAATTCAATCAAATTATATACAAGTCATTGAAAAGAAGTAGCTAAGCTAAGCCTGAAAGAAAAAAGGTAATACACCTATTAAAATAGCCCATAACTAATTGATTCAAATAGGCTTTGTCTGTGAGAAAGTATTGATACATTGTGCACCACAGGAGTGACATCACTGGATGGGGAAGGGATATACAACTATGACCTCATATTTTTGGTTTTGGAGTGTGTTTTCATTATAGTATATTGCACTGTAAGGAATATATCATATTTTTAATACAAATGATATTCATAACATTTAAACATAAGGATAATTGATTAAATAAAGGATAAGCCATTTTCATAGGGGAACTTATAAAAGATCAAATTTTGGAATAGTTATATATATATGGAAAATGGTATCAAATGTTATGTAAATCAAAGAGTCATAAACATTTAGGATTCCTAGAGCTAATGTATACCAAACACACTTTACTAATCTATGTACATTATCTAATTCACCGTAATAGCAAATCCAAAGGCAAGTCTTTTATTTCTCTACTGTACAAAAGAGAACATTTGTCCTAGGTTAATAACTTGCCCAGAACCATGTGTACAATAGGAACCTAGATTTTAACCTGGCAGTCAGCATTATGTTTCAGTGACCTTTTAAGATATTTGTTCCCAAAACTGCAAGGTCAAAAGTATTTTTAATGTGGAAATGACCTGCATGGCGTTTTTCTGTTGTTGTGCTTTAGACTTTTGCCAAAGGGCATGTGTGCTCACCAGAAAGGGACAGGCAGTGACAGAGAGAGAGGGAAAGTGAGAGAAATCATTTGGGAATGACCACACTGCCATCTCTTCTCCTTCATTCTCCTCTCCGCAGGATCTTGGGCATACAAATAATCACATACACCTGGAATATTCTTCAAGTTGCTGGGTCCAGAACTGCAGAGTTGGCCATGTGGGATCTAGTGCCTTAACCATCACACCACCTGCTAGGCCCAGATATATCTATGGCAGAAAAGAAACCTATATCTTCGGATCTAAGAAAATTAAAAAATTTGAATGAAAAACAAAATACTATTAGGTGAGCCCCATAGCACAGCAGTTAAGCACAGTGCAGAGGAAATCGGAGACCACATGGCTGTTCAGGTTGCAATTTTAGCCTAAATAGTTTGAAAAACACACTGGATACATGTAGGATCCTAGCAAGATACAGAATTAGAGAAAAAAGGACTGTGACATGACAGAGCTCATTTCTGGGTCCAAGGATCTAACCAAGGTTGGCCATGTAGGAGTCTAGCACCTTAACCATTACACCGCCTGCTGGTCCTTTGAGTATATTTTTAGTACAACTTTACAGTCAAGTGTTGTTTAGAACTCTTTTTTTTTTTTTTTTTTTTTTGATAGGTTTTCTCTATATGGCGTGTGCGCTCGCCAGACAGACAGACAGAGACATAGAGACAGAAAGCGAGAAATCACCCCCCAGGGCGATGGTCACGGCGCAGTCCCTTCTCCTTCATTCTCCTCTCGGGATCTTGGGCATGCACGCACACGCACCCAGCGTGAGTTTTAAGCCACCGGGTCCGGGACGTGAACGGTGGTTGACTACATGGGAGTCCAGCGACATAGTCATTACACTAACTGCTGGTTCCCTTGTTTAGAACTCTTGATCATAACTTTATATGCTTGATGTATACTTTTTATACTCTTCTTATACTAACTTATGACAAAATATTTTCTGAAAAGTTATTTTACTATGAACGCTTTTCATTTGCCTTTCAACTAATTTTAAGAGCTGTTTAAATGGAAAATTCAAGCATTTGGTGACAATGCTGACTTTTGGGAAGCTTTGAGGCATTTGTTCTATGGCACATAGTGAAATCACTTTTTGACTAAATTTGAGAAAATCTCTACAGGGTATTTAGCCCTTTAGTTAAATTAAAAGAAGAATATAAAACTTCAGAATGGTGGTTAAGGTGGCTGGATCACACACGGCAGATTGCATCGTTTGAGCTCCAGCCTGGTGGCTTGAAAAACAGGTCGGTGCATGTGTGTGTTTGCCCAAAATCCTCAGATGAGAATGGAGGAAAAGGAATTGTGTCATGGCCACCTTCCTGAGGGGTGCTTACGCATGTTCCTTATCTCTCTCTCTTTGTGTCTCTCTTTGATGAGCACATGTGCCCTATAACAAATTTTTTTTTAAAATGTTGGGAGAAAATACAGTTTTATGGGCAAAGCATCGTACTTGCACATTAAAGATTTATGTGTTACTTGAGATAAACTGTTCTATCGAAGAAGAACTATATTAAAATCATTCCATCTCTAAAAGAATACATACAGCAAGAAGTGTTCATTTGTGTATTACAGTGAAAAAGAAATAGGAGAAACATCCCTGAATGTGGAAAGAGAGCAATATAATATTCTTTCAGATATTCTATTTGCATAAATTGAAATGGAATATTGTCTGTGTAGTGATGACTGTGCAGTCAACTGTGAGTAAGCTAATGGTTATTGCTATGGCAAGGGCTTTTGTACTCATTCAAATGGTGCAACTGCAACAGTCAGAATGCACTAGAAAAATGGCTGAGATACAGAATGCCAGGAATTTCTATAAACAACTTTTTACTATTTTGTTCCTGAAAGAACTCAAAATCTACGATCAATAAAATACAGTGGAATTTAAGATTGATTTTGTGAGGAATTAGAAAATTGAATGAAATCCATAGAAAAAAATGATGATTAGTAAAATGAAGAAAGAGTAAATTATGAAACAGAGTTTGGTTCTAAATCCAATACTTATAAAAAGGACTCCGTCATTTGTTTTCTATATTTAATAGAATTTTTATGAAATTCACAAAAGAAGATTTTTTTTCAGACTCATGAGTTCAAGAACAGATGTGGCAGTTTTCTGTGATTAATAGGATTCTTTAAAGTACATTCAATAAAACATAACAGGTGTGACAGTGGCAGGAGTGAAAGATTCATACTAATAATGTCTGTAGTATAAATGAGAGTGAAAGATTTCACATAGATCTTTTTCAGAGATGGTAATTCTGAAAATATTACTTACTCATGATTCTCAAGTACATTTGAGTCAATAGTAAGTGTGTACTGGCCTGGGGTATATGGATCCACCCCCACCCTCAGCCTTGGATAGCCATCATTCTATCTATTTCTGTGAGTCTGAGTTTTTTAGAATATACATATAAGTGAGATCATACTGTATTTGTCTCTCTGTGCCTGATTATTTCACTTAAAATAATGCCTTCTACATTCATCCATGTTGTTGAAAATACCAGAATTTTTCCATTTTTAAAGGCTGACTAGTATTTCATTGCATATACACACCGGATTTTTAAACTCTGTGCAGTCTTCTTTCCATACACTAAATATGCCTTTTATTTTGCGTATCCTCTGGTTTTTTTTTTTAGACTGATTTCCTCCAAGATTTGAAGTGAATATCTTGGGTCTCTTAAAACATTTATCATTTACTTTTCTGAATCATTGTTTGCAGTAGTATTATTTATTTTCTTTTCCTTGATTCTACCCCTGTCAGCCATTATGTCTAGCCTACTAGAGACAACAATGTTTCAGTCAACTCAATTGCCAGTATTGATTTACCATTTATTTCCAACTTTTACAAATGCAGTTGTGGCATCGAACATTGTATGGGTTTATTTTCCTTTAGTTCTCTTTTCCACCTTTGCCTTTACACATTCTCTTTCATATCACTAGGGTCTAAACACTTGAAAACTAATTTATCATATTCCCTTGCCAGTTAGTAAAAGGCACTCAAGAAAGATCGGAAGGTGGAAGAAGAGAGGAAACATTTGGTTGTTTTTGTTTGTTTGTTTGTTTGTTTTTCATTTTCTGGCTCTGTTAATATGTCTAGTAACTATAGCACAGAGAGAGTAGGACGCACATGGCACATGCTGGTTGATGGGAGATGGTGTAACTAGAGCAAAATCTTGCCGGCTTTGGTCTTGACTATTTCAAATTGTAATAGCCAGAGAATGAGGTTTCAATTGGAGGTTCTAAACTTAATTATATAAACTAATTAGCTTTATTAGTCCTCTGCAAAATGGTGGTGTTCAATCCCACCTGACCTACATAATTTCTGGCACCCTCTTTACATCCTGAAATGGACTTCATAACCTACTGAGATCTACATGTATATTTTTAAAATCACTATGAAAGTGAGAAAGAAAAGTATATCATAATAAGATAATGCAAAATTCATAGGAACTAGCTTAAGTATGGCAGCATTAAAAGGGAATTAATAGATATTAAAGTCCTTTGTGTCATAAATTGTCTGTCTACCACCCCACATCCACACTGCATCCTTCTTTATCATTCTATTTGCCCTAAAGGAGTGACTCACATAGAACGTATCAATGAGCTTCTTTGTCTTCTGACTTCTCCTGGAATTTAAGGCACCAGCAGAGATTAGAGGGTAGGAAAAATGAAGGTGGGGCATTTATTCTAATGTTTCCATTCCTGCTAGCTCATCAAAGGTTTGTTGCAACTTTGCTACAGATAACCAGTCCTCTTCATATAACTATCCTCTCCAGGCTTCACTTATTGCTTTGTAAATCTATTTATAGACCTAGGAGTAGTAGTAGAACCTGACATACTCTGCTATCCCCCTCCCCACCATCCCGGTCCACATACTTGTTGAGAGAACTTTTATTAAACCTTCCTCCAGTTACACAGTCTGAAGAGTTTATCTTTCTTTGTCATGTCCAAACAATTCTATATATTTACTTTTGATGACTATGCTTGTATTTATTTCACATAAGTCTGTAAAATGCTATTTAATAACAAAGATACAAGAAAATGAGAAAACACAGGCATGGCTGTAGTAAAAAAACAAAATCTAATATTAGGACACATAACTATCTTATTTGTATATCAGAAGAGAAACAGAAAAATAACCTTAATTAAAGCAGAGATAACATTTTAAGTTATCTTACAGATTGTCAAGGTGGAAAACTTGAAGTATAATATTCTCACTAGTAATTTAGATCTTATTTATCAGCATCAAAATAGTTCCCTATGTGTTCATAATTATGTGCTATCATTATACAGTTAATATCTTGAAGTGTTACAATATGTTGACTAATACATTTGGTTGTAAAACATACAACCATCTTAGAGTGTTTTTACTTCTGTAGGTAACAGAGGATGGATTCGAAAGACAAGGAGTATAAAAGGTAATGGAGAGATTGTGGGGTAGATTTCTGAAACTGTGCCTGTATTAGAACAAAAACAGTAAGCAAATCAAAATTGTATAGACATAGGATATTAAATGTAAAGCTATTTATTTAAGGAAGTATGTTACCTGGCCAGCAGGTGATGTAGTGGTTAAGGTGCTGGATCCCCGGATGCCAACTCCACAGAAATCCCAAACCCAGCAGCTTGAAAAACACTCCAGGCATGTGTGGGTACCTGCCCCAAATCACAAGGGGCGAATAGAGAAGAAGGGATTGAGACATGGCCATCCCCATTGGGGAATGAGATCTCACTCTGCCTTGCTCTCTGTCACTCTCTTCAACAAGACCCCACACCCCATGGCAAAACTAAAAAAAATAGTTTATTGTTAAATAATGTCATTTCTTCAAAAAAATTAAAATAGATAGGAAAATATGAAACATTTAAAAGTAACCACTATATTAAAATTATTAGAAAATAATAGCTAACATAACCAATATCTTAACTTTTTTATAGGATCAATATACAAACTTTATTATATTTCTCTACAATTGCAATGTATAATCAAAAAATTATATTGAGAAGACAATTATATTTTTAATAGTTTCTGAAAAGAATAAAATACTATTTAAGGATATAGTTTTTAAAGTGCCTGAGGGTCCGATAGTTTCTGCTAAATCTCAAGAAATTTAATGAAAAAATTTTGTGTTTATATATCTGCTTTAAAATTTAAAAAAACAATCTAATGCAGAAAATACATAGAAACTTTCTCCTACATCCAGTTAGTACTAGTTGAATTTCTCTCCACATATTAGATCTCATGGTATGAGCCAAAGCTCATATTTTGTACTGTTATATTACTTCTAAGTTTCTCCCTTTCTATTGCTATTATATATGTTTAGTGAAGGCTACCCTAACAGTATGAGCTTTTTTCCCCTTTAAATTCAAAAAGGCTAATTACAAGTTATCTCTTCCCTAAGCCCACTATAGCTTTTAGCAGAGATATACATATAGAAAGGAAAGTGATTAACAGTTACTCCATATCTACCTCAAAGAGAAATTTGTGAGGTTTAATTGGATAATGTCTGCAAAGTGTTTCCATTCCTAGGAGGAAATAGTATATAAGCACAAGGTAAAAAGGCACTGCAGTAAAATGATTACTATATAAGTGGCAATAAAGGTAGGTTTTAGCTTGAATTCTGACAGACTAGCAGTAGGATGCTGATATGAATTGCTATAAATCTCTATTTCAAATGTTATCAGCAAACACTCATAAAACCAAGCTATTATAGAAAGTATAATAAATTGATAGGGCAAGAGGAGGGCAAGTTCAAGTCCTTGCTCTTTTGTTATCAATTTTATGTCTGTAAGCCTGTCATGGAAACTCTCAGACTCACCGTTTCCTCAGCTACAAAGTGATGATAAAAATCCCCCTCTACCGCACAAATGTTCTGTGAGGCTTCTATGTACAGAAAGTTAAGTTAAAGTGGTTAGAAATCTTTCATATGGTCTGTATTTTCTAAAAAAATATTTTCAGTTAATAGAGTAGCTCAAAATAAGTAATGCAAGTTTATTCAAAAAAATAATAATATATACTTTGTTTATGTTTTTGTTTAGTGTTGTGTTGTTTTAATTGAGTCTGGGTCCCAGAGGGTGAATTTAGCATCATATTTGAAAATGGATTTCTACCCTCCAACTATTTCTACCCTCTAACTTCAGAATGAAGATGATATTTTTCAGCTCTTATGGCCCTTTTTATAAAGAGATTCAACATATGAGTATGGATTAAATTACACAAGGAACAGTCCCTATAAGAAAATGTCCCATCTCTCACCATCTCTCACCGCTAATCTGCACCCCACACACAATTAGTCTGCTTACCCATTGCAAATTACTACCATTTACTTGATCCTCAATGGATAATAACCAAAGAAGTTGGAGTGTTTAAAAAAAATACACACACACACACACACACATATACACATATATATATGCACGCACACATATATATACACTCACATATATACATAAACATAGTGTGACCACCAGCACCAAAGATTGAATGCGTTTATTAGTTATATACTTTCTTGTTTTTATTGAGAGGTTTTTGCTATAGGGTGCGTGCACTCGCCAGACAGACAGAGAGAGACAGAGAGACAGAAAGCGAGAAATCACCCTCCCCAGGGGCATGGTCACGCCGTAATCCCTTCTCCTCCATTCTCCTCTCGGGATCTTGGGCACGCATGCACATGCGCCCAGAGTGAGTTTTAAACCACTGGGTACGGGACGTGAACTGCGGTCGACTACGTGGGAGTCCAGCAACATAGCCATTACGCTAACTGCTGGTCCCCAGTTATATACTTTCATGATTATAGTTTTAACATGCTGAACACAACATCAGTGTACACATTACTTCCAAGTAGTTCTCTCACCTTACTTCCAGACAAGTTCCCCCATTTTCCTATAAATCTAGATTATATCATTAATGAGGTTATTCTTTGTTCAGTATAATCGATTGTATCAATTCTATTGCATTAATTTATACTTCTTTTTTATATCTGAATATTGGGCATTTTCTGAGTATGCTGCTATTTAGTTATTCATTTACTGTTAACAAATCTCTGCACTGTTTCATTTTTATTATAGTACTAAAGGATCTATGCACATTCTTCATTAAAAAAAAAATGTAGCGAGGGGGATATGTGCACTTACCAAAAAAGTGCACGAAAGCAGACAGAGAGCAAGACGAGAAAGCACCACTGGTCCCATAGGAAATAGTCATACCACAATCCTATCTCTTTCATCTCTCCCATTTTTCAAGATTTGAGGCACGCATACACACATGCCTATGGTGTTTTTCAAGCCTCTGGATCTGGGACTCGAACCACATGGTTGGGTATGTAAAGATACAGCAGCCTTAACCATGAAGCCACAGGATGGCTCAAAGTTTTTTTTCTGTAAGTCTGTGGAAGTGTGGTTTTAATTTTTATGTATAAATAGCTGAAAGTGGAATTATATAACTCTACGATATATAATTCTATATTTTGTAATTTTTTTCTAATGGTATTATTATTTTTACATTCACATACACAATATTTGAGAGTTCCAGTTGTTCCATATTCATGATGACTTGGAGTGGTTTCAGTCTTTTAATTTAGCCATTCTGGTGTGTGGTAGGGGTAGTTTTCTTCTAATGTTATATTTAATTTTCATTTATTAATCATGTATGCCACTGAGACATTTTAAAATGTTTATTAATCATTCATATGTTTTGTTTTGTGGATTGCCAACTATTCTGCTAAATTTTATGTGTTATTTGTGTTTTACTTTGGGTTGCAAAATGTCTAAAGTAAAATCCTGGATACAAGTGTCAAATATTCATTATAGCTTATTTTTTAAGTCTAGGACTTAAATATTCATTTTTATTTAAAGTGCATTTTAATCAACATGTTTTGTTCTACTTTTAAAATTTTGATGAAATCTATTCAATCAATATTTTCTTTTATGTTTATCAATTTGTATACATAGTCTAAAGATTCTTTGCCCACAGGTAATGAAGAATGTCTTCTACATTTTCATATTTAGGTCTTTGATTACTCTTAAATTATTTTATTTCTATTTTATGACAGGTGCTGAAGTTGACTGTTTTGGCCCATTTTTTTAAAAAGATGTTTTTTTTATACTGTCAAGTTATTTATTTCTTTACATTCTCAAGTTATTTTGAGAAGTCAGTTTGTCAGGACCAGCAGTTAGCGTAATGGCTATGTTGCTGGACTCCCATGTAGTTTACTGCAATTCAAGTCCCAGACCCGGTGGCTTAAACTCATGCCAGACGCATATGTGTGCATGTCCAAGATCCCGAGAGGAAAATGGGGGAGAAGGGACTGCGGCGTGGCCATCCCCCCGGGGAATGATTTCTCACTTTCTATCTCTCTGTCTCTCTCTCTCTTTCTGGCGAGCACATGCACCCTATAGCAAAAAACCTCTCCGGAAAAAAAAAAAAAAGTCAGTTTGTCACATACATATGGTCTGTTTATGGATTATCTATTCTGTTTAATTTTTGTATTTATACATATTTACAGGAATACTATACAGATTTTATTATTTTATCTTTATAATGCCTGTTGAAGTCTCATAGATCAGATATCAAAATCTGTTGTTCTTCAAAAGAATTACAATTAATTGGCATAAAAATACCTTTTAGAATGAGGTTGATAATTTTTTTTTTTTTTTTTAAGGATATCAGGGGCCAGCAGGTGGCACGGTGGTTAAGGATGCAGACTCCCACATGGCTGATTGCAGTTCGAGTACCAGACCTGATGGATTGCTTTCTCTCTCTCTGTCTCACTCTCTTCTCACTCACTCTGTCCCTCTGGTCATATTAAAATAAATAAATAAATAAATAAGCAAATAAAAAAAGTTAAATAAATAATTTTTTTTAAAAAATACAAATAATGGGGACCAGCAGTTAGCGTAATGGCTATGTCGCTGGACTCCCACGTAGTCGACCGCGGTTCGAGTCCCGGAACCGGCAGCTTAAACTCACGCCGGGCGCATGTGCGTGCGTGCCCAAGATCCCGAGAGGAGAATGGAGGAGAAGGGATTGCAGCGTGGCCATCCCCTCTGGGGGGTGATTTCCTGCTTTCTATCTCTCTGTCTCTCTCTGTCTGTCTGGCGAGCGCACGCACCCTATAGCAAAAACCTCTCAAAAAAAAAAAAAAATTTAAAAAAATACAAATAATGAAAAAGTCTACCAGAATAATTATTAAAATTACAAAAATTTTTATTGATTTGGTGAGAATTGATACCTTAACAATATTAATATTTTCAGGGAATAAAAATATATTTCTCATTTATCTGGGTTTCATTGATTTCTTTTAGCACTATTTTGTAGCTTTCTTTGTAGATGATTTGCATATATTTTGCTATTTTTTTCCCTTATCTTTTAAATTTATAAGACTAGTTTAAGTTAACTTATACCTAATTACATGTTGTTAACATATAACTTTTATTTTCATATCTTAACCTTGCATCAGAACATATTGCCAAATTCATTTATTAGTTCATATCTATTTTTAGTGAAGATTTTATAAAGATTTAATTTATAAAATATGGGTCTGTGACTATAGACATTTTATTTCTTTTTCAATTAGGTATTTTTAAAACTTACTGTGGATAAGATTTTTAGTACATTCTTAAATAAAAATTCTGAATATAGACAAATTTCAGGACAGGGTCTAGGGTTTTGCCATTAGAGTTAGCTATTGGTTGGTTTGTTGGTTAGCTATAAGTTAGAAGATTAAGTAAGTTAGTTTGCTCTTTTCTCAGAAATAGGAGTTAATGTAAAATGCCTTTTCTCCATTTACTGAAATGATAACTTTTTCACCTTTATCCTAAGATATTATTTACATTGATTGACTTTTAAATCTTAAACCAATTTTGTTTTCCTAGAATAAAACCAGCTCAACCATTATGTATTTGATTTTCACATGTAGAGTTTGATTATCTTATATTTTGTTAAATATGTTTGCAACTGTTTTTATTTACAGAATCTGCCAGGTTTGGTATCAATGCTATGTTGATCTCATAAGACAATTTGTAAGAGATATGTTCCTTATCTGTTTTCTGAGATATTTTTTGTATGACTGATATTCTTTCTTTCTTAAAATGTCAGAGATTTTAATGTTAGTATTATTTGGATTTAGAATATTATACTTATATTACTATGTTTAGTTTGTTTTGCTATGTTTTAACTTTTTAATTAAATTATATATATATGTGTGTATACACACACACACACACACACACACACACACACATATATATAATTGAATTCTACTGGGTTATTTTAATACTAACATATAAGATCCACTTAATAAGTGATCTGCTCTCGGATAGACACTGTACCAAATAATATGTATACACAAATATTTAAAATTGAATTTTTCTCCAAGTCACGTTTTTCATGAAGATTCAGACATGTATTCATCAAACAAGTTAACCATGGCTATACTTCTATTAATTATAAATAAGCCACAATCAGGTTCATTTTTACTTTATGTTCCATATTGTGTGATTTTAAGGTAAACTATGCAAATAAATATTACAATAAGTGACCTGACTCCTTTCCCGTTTGTATTTTAATCTGGTTACATTAATGTGAATTTGGAAAGGAAGAGGAATTCAATGGCTGTGCTCAAATTACCATATTGCCAAAGAGTTCCTCTATTAATTTTATTAATTTAAATTATTTAATTTTACTTATTATTATTATTATTATTATTACTATTTTAAATGCTATAGGACACTTGTGCTTACCAGATAAACACAGAGACAGAGACAGAGAGACAGTGAGAAACTAAGCCACCAGGTCTGGCACTTGAACTGCAGCTGGCCCTGTGGG